>OU342770.1:10000000-15394549 GCA_910591435.1 Acronicta aceris
ACCAGGATGTTTCAACGCGCATGGGGATGCGTAGCAATGCAGGGGCGAGGTTTTAAACATTTCGGTACCGTTGTGAAGTGGCAATGGGTCGACCACGTCTCTCGGACAGTCGGAAGTCCATGAGGATTTCCATACGTAATAACAAAAAAAATAGCTAGTAGCAATCGTAGGTATGAAAAGATCTGAAATGTGACGTTCAATAAAAGAGGATTCATCCAGTAGGTAGGTACCTAGTCGATGAATAACAATGTTGATGAGGATGAGTGTTGTAAATAATGTAGACCTATGAACATAAATCAGAATGTGCAGTGTAACATGTGAAAGAAAAAGTGTCGCGTGTGTTAGGTGTGCAATTGTAGTGTTATTGTGCCGAAAGTTGGGTCATGATGGTGCCTACCTACACAGGTAACTGCGGTTTATTAAATTACAAGGTGAGTTCATTTCTTTTCTATCACAGAATTCAACGAATCCTTTTGTAGCTACAAATAACACGATTTGTGTCGGTACCTATCTACCTATGTCTTATACGAAGTTCAATCACCCTTTAAGGAGAAGCGCCTACGAAGTTAATGTTTAATTTCCTTGTATCTCTGTTATTTCTAGAGTTTGCTACTAGTATGCACGTTAACTAAAATGTCTTCACGCTATACTATAGCGTATTTCAGTATGTGTCCCTTTTTCTTGTACACCCGTATAAGTATCCACCTATTACATAACACCGAACAGCCAGATAATTGCTATTTGTTACAATGTAATAATTTGTTATCAGATAATATAGGCAGTTTACATACATTTACTCGTATTATTATTTGTATGCACGGCCACATATTATTATCAAGCTATAAGTATGTTTTCAGTATAACCTGATCTCTCATTATAAGGAAAGCCTAAGACCTATCCTAGGTCAGCTTATACTGGAAAATATACTTTGATAATGTAGCCATGTGTACTAAGTGTCCTAACACTCCAGTAAGTGAAGATGGCAACAAAATGAAGCTGTAATCCTTATGTAAATATTATAAGAACATCTGCTTCTTCTATATACATATTATAATGATTGAAAAATTAGAAACAGCTTGTATATCACTTTATTTAGATCAGTGGCTTTTTTATGGATGAAGTCGGCAAAAGAGCTGACGAGTGGCCTGGTGGTAAGTAGACATCGTCGCCCATGGACACCTGCAACACCAGAGGAGTTGCTGATGCGTTGCCGACCCTTAACGGCCCCTACGGACTGCAGATGAAAGGTCTTTTTGAATACAGTTTTCAGGGGCCATCCTATGTTTGGGAAATGCTGCTCTAGATCATTATTCAACCGACGATGTAAATCAAATAATGTTTTGTCTTGTTTCATTTAAACCTAAAGGAATCAATCCATGTCTTGTATTACTCTTCTTGGAAGTTACTTTAGAGGCACGCCGATCGTACAGTGCTGCACTGATGCGACAATTCAGGAGGTAAATGTTGACAGGTATGGCTTGCCGTATAATTTATACAGCGTCAACTGTTGTATTTAAAATCTTGGGAAATACAACATAAGGTCCAAAATCATCAGGTAGAGGGTATTGCACGTCAGCGTGCGGCGCATAACTGTTGGATAAGGAGCCTTATAATCATACAACATGAGGTAGATTTTACTTACAGCGTCAAATATCAGTCCGACGTCATCAGGCAGCGGGCACTGCACGCACACACGCGTCGGCGGGTTGGGGAAATTAAACGTGTTGGCGTACACTTCATTCAGTGCCGTGTATTCGTTCATGTCGCGCATGTAGATGTTGACTGAACATACGTCACTGAGACGCAGTGATTCAGACTCGAGCAAGCCTGTAATGTGGCGGAACAGCCATAAATTATAAGCGAATTAATGAAAACTCTTTGACTATTAGCTAGTAACCAAAATACGTAGTAATAGTAGTGGGTACTAATTAGGATGTTTTCGTTACACCTCAATGATTATGTTTCTAAAAATCTTTGTATGTTTTTCATGTTCTGGACCTACCTATGTGCCAAAAGATAAGGATTAGTCTGTGAATAGGGGTTAAAACCTAGAAGTATGGCAGAATATTCTTTCGTTCCCTTTTCATTCATTCATACCATCAAGCCTGTAGTAACTAATGGCACTGTCCACTAATGGAATGGTTACGTCCCACGTAATAGGGGCGAGCCATTAACCGATAGCATATTATTATCTTCCGATCTTATCGACACCAATTTAAGAGATGAGAACCAAAATAAATCCCATCTTACGATGTCAGGCGATTATATTGACATTCGGACATAATATTACCAGTCAATCTACCAAAATACTTCTCTGAAATCTTTCAAGCAATTGTTAGTTAATGGCTCATTAAAGTTAATGACTGCCTATCTGCATGAGCAACTCCGTAACTTTTTTCTTTAATAACAATACAGCCAATACATGTAACCGTCGACCATAATGTTAGGGAATAAGTCATTGTTTGATATTCTTAAACAAAAACATTGTAGACAGGAATTTTGATTTACGATTCCTAGAAAAACATACAAAGGTTTATAAGGAACGTTAACTGGCAATATTCTAAATGGAAACATTTAAGCTGTTAGCATTTAAACGTACATATTTGTAATTTGTGAACGTCTATAAAGCAAAAGTGTTATGGAAGTGAGGTTCTATAGTTCGTGGAATAAAGACGTTAGTGTATGTATTTGTATAGGGTAAAATTGAATAGACGCGATATATTGAAATATATGATTCTAATTTATGTAACAAGGAATATTAAGACCAAATTATTAAGGAAAATAATTATAGGCTTTTAGTGCTACAAAGAGAGTTTGGTAACGTCTAGTACGCCTCAACGGCTACTTTTATCGTGAATAGAAAAAACATAGATAAATGATAGCAAGTCACGTAGAAACTATCTGCGTAATGATAGGGCGCGACGCGCGAATATTTTAATAAGTGCTTGAAATGATTAATTTGTGATTTTTTTAGTTAAATAAACGATAATTTTCCTGAAGACAATAGCTTAGTTTGCACCATTTAAGAGTCCGGTGGACCGGATTCCTCTTATACACGTAATACCGTAATAAATCGTATCGTAATCGTACCGTCAAACGCAATTTAATCAAATTCTGTTATTCGGATTCCCATACCATTAATCTAGGTTCCTACTCTACCATTTTGTCCAAAATTCTTCACTTCACTGGAAATGAATGTAAGCGAATGCAATTTTTGATAAGTTTACAAAGTTTGTAACGATTTTCCGGTCTTTTTTTTTCAGTAAAGTAGTAGCAGAGAAAATAGTGCCGTAGGAACCTAGATTAAGTTCCTACTCTACCATTTTGTCCAAAATACTTCACTGGAAATGAATGTAAGCGAATGCAATTTTTCATAAGTTTACAAAGTTTGTAACGATTTTCCGGTCTATTATTTTCAGTGAAGTAGTAGCAAACAGTACCGTAGGAACCTAGATTAACGTTATCCAAATCCGAATTATAACATTATTTGATAGAATATTGTCTGGATTATGATTATATTTCGGTATTACGATTTAATGGGCAATTCAAGCTTCGCCGTCCGTAAGATAAAAAATAAAGTTTTTTTTTACAATTTAGATATTTAAATAAGGTAATGGTTACTGAACCTCCCATTTCGATTTGTCGCATGTTTTCAAAGTCACCTGTATAATTATTACATACATAGGCTATGATATTAAAATATATGACAAAACGGGTGGATTTTTATTTTATATTTTACAATCATATTTAAAATACATACCAACAAAATATAAAAACCAATAACCAACAAACATTGTAACTATTATTAGGTGTGCATAGTTTCGGACACACTGAAATTGAAATTTACTTACTTATTAAAAACCATTACTTAAATCATCATCTAGTATTCATCTGAACTAAACTGCCTAATTAGCCTACGCTCAGTCGGCTAAAATTCCCAGGTCGGCAAAAGTGTTATTGGGTTTTTCTAGGAAATTCTTAGTAGCAGCTCAGAGTTTGGATTTGTGCCCTGTTAGTGGCAGTAGGCTCACACATGGGGCCGAAACATACCAGCAAACTGTGAGTGTCTGTTAGTACACCTCTCCCTAACCCTTCGGAGAATACAGGCGTGATGATAAGTAAATTATTATTACTACATAAAATAAAGCTCGTGAACAAGTTTACCTACTAATGAGTTTTTTCATAGCATCCTCCGTGGCTACTCGGGTATCGCCCTCGCCCACAATGCCACCGATGAAGTACCAGCCATGCTTATTCCCGTATATACTCCTGTGGTCTAACACCGGCACACTCTCATATTTACTATGATCTTGTTCATAAGTATACTCGTCCGCTACTTGTACGCTATCGGCCTCCGTATCGTTCTGATACTCCACATCTTCATTAGTTAACCTATCACCAGAATACGTGAGCAAAGGATTCAGTTCATTCTGTTTCTTCTTCTCCTCCTTCTCTAACTTCTCTATAGACTCTAACTCCGTCTCGCTCAGTTCAATATCGCTTATATCGCTAAACACCGTATCGCTTAAATCGTTTACAAAATCTAACGGGTTTTTAACAGTTGGAGGTAGTTTGATTGGTTCTTCGACGTTATCTTTTTGTGCCAGATGCAATTTTAAGTTAAGGTACCCGACGGGAGCGACGGGGTCGTCTGTGTGCATCACCAGTTCCTTATCATCTCTGTGGGAATAAAAACAAATATTTGTACAGCTAACTCATTAATCTTCTATACTTATAATAAATCTGTAGAGGTCAATTCTGTACATGAAATATATTTCCAAAATAACTATCAGCGGGTGATTAGTGATCGATACTGACGCCAAAAATGCAATCAGTAAAATTTTTGTCTGTCTGTCTGTCTGTATGTTCGTTATAGAAACAAAAACCACTCGACGGATTTCAACGAAACTTGGTACAATTGTTCTTCATACTCCTGGGCAGGTTATAGTATACTTTTCATCACGCTACGATCAATAGGAGCAGAGCAGTGAAGAGAAATGTTGGAAAAACAGGAGAACTTACTCCATTTTTTAAGCTACCGTCGCGTGTGCAGCCTTTATGGTTAAAGCTACACAGAAATCATGTATGACGGAAATGTTCTCCTTAAAATTATATAAAAAATATTCCACGACAGCAAATGTCTATCTTTTATGGTTGACTCACAATAACACGTGTAACTCCCGTTTGTTACTTTGTCTTTGTCTACTCTTACGTTAGGTGACTGACTGACTGACATAGTGATCTATCAACGCACAGCCCAAACCACAGGTTATAGTATACTTTTCATCACGCTACGATCAATAGGAGCAGAGCAGTGAAGGGAAATGTTGGGAAAATGAGTGATTCATGAGAAAGGTTTCAAGCTATAAAACATCACGCTACAACCCTTAGGAACGGGGCACGCGGACGAAGTCGCTGGCAAAAGCTAGTTGACTAATATAAGTTCATTGTTTGTTCATCCACGTCGCAGTTAATGCCATGTACTCTATTTATCATGATGGATTAAATGTTTAACGCTGTCTGCAGTATTCTGGACGTTATGAATAAAAAAATAAAGCGTAAAATTGAACAATTAAAGATTCATGATAAATACGAAGAAGAAACTGAGAATTATATGAAAACAACCTAGCTAATTTGTAAGTTACATAACATCTAATTTATTAAACCCGATATAACTAGCGGGCCCGGCAAACGTTGTCTTGCCCTGGATCATCATCTTCCTGACCTTGTCCCAATTTATTTGTGGCCGGCGCAGCATGTCCTTTTCTTTCATTCGTTCCTATCAGCCGTCATCTCATTCATCCACTCCCTTTCCCATGTCTTGCCCTGTATCTGTATATATCTATATCTGTATAGGACAAAGCACAGAACGCCATCTACTGGCCTTACCGAAACAGAAAACCTCACATAAAACAACGCCATATTCAATTGTGTCCGTGTTTTATTTCTGACAAATCTGTTCCCGATACAAAATGTATGACTAAATAAATTATCTTCATTTCATGTTTTAATTAAGTTATTCTGCTATTCGGGAAGAAGACAAATCGAACAAACCAAATAATATAAAAATCGGTCAACCCGTTCTCAAGTTATAAGTATTGGAACAAACCCGACTTTGTTTTATATACCTATATAGATTTGTTACATGTTCAAGATATGATCGATAACAATGACTTTAATACTACTGATTACAAGCCGCCTAAGCTAATCAAATATGGACCATTTGACACATATATAAAATAATAAATCTGTATGAAGACACAAAGATAAGGATATTTATGATGCTATGCATATTTGTTTCCACTGTGTTGCTGATATGTTCATAGCAGACAAGGGTTTTTTACATTACAGCTAACCATAGTTTTCGTTGTGAAAGTGGGATGACTATTATCCTTACATATTATAAAAGTCGCGTCTGTCTGAACGCGATAAAATTAAAAAGTACCGAATGGATTTTCATACGGTTTTCACCATTAAACTGCGTTATTCATGAGGAAGGTTTTAAAATATTTAACATCACACTACGGCAGGTGGAGCCGCGCAGTACAGCTAGTCCGTTACACGTCACATGGAACAGCATACTGTTACACTTATTGTCTACCAGTAAATTCAGTCCATTGTACAGCCGCTATCCATTACACGTCACAATGGAACAAGAATAGAACTAACAATGTACTGTCTATTGTGAGGTATATTGGAGACCATCTCTCTCTCTGTTACACACACAACGAAACTGATAGCTGTAATGAAAGAAACTCCTTTCTGCTATGACTAGGTCAGCATCACAGTAGAAGCATAACATCGTAAATAAATTATAATAACTTATATTGATTACTATAAATTATACCCTACACACCATCGCTATAGTAGAGGTAGCCCCGTATATAGAATAACCCAAAGAGTTAAATTTTCAACAACACACATTAGCTGTTAAGAGACCGATTGAAGGGTTCAGCGATGCCATTGTCTCTGCATACTACAATGATATATGATACTCACATAACTAATTTCTTCTTAAACAAGGGACAGTCTAGTGTGAAGGTCTCGTACTCGCCACCCTCGCCGCACATGTTCAGTCCGTACTTCTCTTGCATGACTAGAAGGTGCGGTTGGATCTCGCGCAGAGATAAACCCAGGTGCACCCGCGGGTCCAGCCCTAGTGCGGCCACCTGTGACAGAATTGTATTATTTTGATTATTATTAACTGAACCGCAACAGAAAAAGAACCTTTAAAATGGCTACATAGAATTTGGTTATTTAATGAATATGTTCATTTGGCACAACATAAATCATTAAGTTCGCATCTGTAAGATATAGAATAGCATACTGATTGATCTGCGTCAAATAAATCGAATAAAATGATCTATGACCTAAGACCACGCGTAGGATGTTGTGTATGACGAGGAAATTAGGATAAGTCAATGATTGTAAACTTATGTTCAGTAAATAAATAAATGGAACTGATACGTTTTATGAACTGATAAAGAGTTATTGTAAATAAGACTGCGGATTTTAATTCTACCAAAACACAAATACAGTAAAATATCGACGTAAGAACACCATATCCCAGAGATATGGAAGATATTCCCTCCCTAGATAATAATTATGTATAGCTATTTAGTTCTAGTGGGAATAATAATTGTATTGTGACTAGACGAGAATTATAAATGCTAGCCTCACTACATATTACAATTTGGCTTAGCTGCAACTTATCAGTACATTTTGTGAGTGTTAAGCAAATAGAGAGGTTTTATTGCAATTCTTTTTCTTGCTATATATATTTTCTGTTTACATTTCTTCAAGGATGTCTTGATAATTATATCTATAGTTTTTATCTGAAGTGATTGCCAATCACATTTCCTTGATAATCTTATCATAAAGGGTATTGACACCTAAGTAGGCATAAAGTATGACAGTAAGATTGAATGGCGTTTAATTGCAAAGACAATAAAGATTTATCTTGAATATTCAAGCCAAAGACAGATAAATCTTTATTGTGCACTGCACTGAGGGATTTAATATATTTTCTAGAAGTATTCGTAAACTATTATCAAAATTTGTATCGTCTAAGTTTACGTCTAAGTAAACAAGATAGAAATTAAATTAGGAAGATTACTGGGATAAACTTTGAGACACATTTTTTACATGGTGCTCTAATGCTATTTTAATAATCTTTCCCATTTGTCAAGAGAAATTACTTATAAATGGGGTATCCTAAATATAATCGGCAAAAACTTGTGTTTTGGCTTGGAAAAGATAGGCATGAAATATACAGGCTGGACACAAACAGAATAACACACCATCACCCCTGTATTTCCGCAAGGGTTAAGCAGAGGTGTACTGATGAACATTCACAGTTCGCTGATATTTTGATGTCCCATGTAATAAATAGTGTATGACATAAATCTAGCGTAGCAATCGCTTAGGACTACCTACTAGACTGCCTAATGGGGCAGTTACTGGCTAGGCGAGAGTTATAATTTGTGTGTAGTATGGATGGTATAGTTAGTATATTAATAACCCGACTTACCTTAATAATAATAGCTTCGACACCACTTGCTATCATCTCCTGAAGCAATTCCTTTTGATTCCGTCTCCACAAGTACGCAAGGGAGACTAGACCTAACCGGTGACATCTATAAATAAAAACAATGTTAGCTACAAAATAACAAGTATAGATACTGCAGGATATATGAAGTTATTTTCATAACAGACCAAGGCACCATAATAACAGGACAAAATGGCATTTGCGTTAAATCCGTGTGTCTGATCTGATCAATGTGTATGGTATAGTAGATCTATATTGAGCTGAATCTTGCCTAATACCTATTTGTTCTGCCTCTTTATATGATACATATTTACAGACATGTTTATTGATATTTCTACAATTTTTGCACTCATGTGATAGTGAGACAAATGCTTGGGATACTCAAACTAAGGCTAAGGCAATGATGATGTCAAAATAAAAAAGCGTGCCCTCAGCGCCAAGCTCCCGAATTTACTATAGAAATCTAAAATCTGTCACCCAATCGTGACCGTGGCGTGCAGAGAATGTTTGTCTATATTATCATGACTGTGGCGCTCAAAAGGTTATCATCGTAATCATCATAATTTCTATGCAAAATGACATTTCTTACGTCATCATCTTATAAACAAATGACGATTACATGCGTCTTAAAATAAAAGAATATAATTATAACGAATCACGATTGCCGCGTAAAACCGTTCTAAGGTTTAAGTCCTAAAGAATGACATCAGTCCAGCTAACAGTAGCTTAGATAAGAAATCAAAGTTTTTATACTTTGTCGGACAAATATAACTATAACTACCTTATAAGAAAACCAATTATTTCTTGTCTTTTGCTCTTCTCTTTCCGTTTGCTGTCGATTAGATAAGAGGAAGATAAGAAAACGTGTGATTTTTCGAACCTTTAAAGGCTACTTTATCCAGTAGATAAAAAAGAAAACTATTATAATTGGACATGAATGTCGATAAAGAAAGTGGAGAATTGACTCTCACGTGCAATAGTCGGAAAGTCGGTACTTTACGACAGATTCCGACATAAACGTGGTCGCCAGTCAGTCAGACCCCAAAAAGTCTGATCACCAAGTAAGTCAAATGGAGAGCAGTTGCCTCTTACGCGATGCGAATGATACCGCGAGCAACAGCTAGTATTGTAAATGCCAAACTAACTCTCTTTTTATTTGTTTTCTGTCACCTTATAATATCCAAAACTCGGAACGGATTTTGATAAAATTAGGCAAGGAAAATTGCATCCTGAGGAAGGATATAGGCCTAGACCTTTTGTCTCAATAAGTCGTTATGGGTTGCGAGTGAAACCGCGGGCTGCAGCTACTTATTTATAAGTGAATGTTGGGTGTGGCAGAAGAGACATGAAAGTAGAATAAACGAGGTGGAACGAAACGATGCGTTTCTTGCGATGTATGTATGGGGTAACTTGGAATGATAGATTGAGGAACAGTGTGATAAGACAATGTTGCGGGCTGAGAGAAGATGTAGTGACACGTATTGAAAATAATATGCTGAGATGGATTGGACATGTTGAAATAATGAATGAAAGACTGAAGATGAACGAAAGGAATTTAGAAGGCGAAGTCAGCGGCAGCGTCGGAAGAGGTCACCCTAGAAGGACATACGCCTATCTAATTGGCGAAATTTTTCAAAAAGGTCAGGTGCCTAGTATTCGCAACCGGCGCGTATGTATGAGAAGTTGTATTAATGTGAAAGAAGCAAAAGAGGTATGCAAGAATCGTAGCAAGTGGCGGTCTATAGATTCTGCCTACCCCTGTGGGAGAAAGGCGTGAGTGTATGTATGTAGGTATTTATAGCAATATGACCTACTTGTGACACAAAATTATATTAAAACAACTCTCTCTAAAAATATATTTTATGCTTAATAATTACGTAGTAAATATTAGCAGTCCATATTTCCTCTTAAGAAATGAAAAGAAACATTCAGATAATCTAGCAATCTTGAAAATTTTCATGTTAGAATGTAACATTTTCAAGATAAGGATATCTACTTCGTCATAGAAATATTATATTTTCATTCTAGTCCAGGTTTATATCATAATAATTATTACATTATGTAATAATACTTACACATTTTCCACCCTAATTCTTTGGTAATCTGACAGTATGGCACCAACTGCAACCGCCTCTATATCTAAATCATCCTGAAACAATAATTATGATGATACCAAAGTACTGCAGTGTTATAGATGGCTTCTTATCAGCAATGCAGATTTTATTTACATTGAGATTAGTCTGTGAACATTTCTGTCACACATTATATGTATAAATATTATTAACACATATTTACAATGTCAATGGAACCCATTTCAAAGTCACATTATATCTTGACAATTTATAATGAATCACTAATTTGTTTTTAATTGTATTTTTGTGGTGATAATACCAGCAAGTAATAGGGTATTACAACCATTTTTCATAAAAATGGTTTTAAAATTTACATTTTCAAATTTCGCGCTTAGTTTGACGAATACGCAACACTGCGTCCACGCAGTGGACGCCATATTACTCTGTGGTTATGACGTTAGTTAGTTATGACGTTAGTTAAAAATTATTCTTTTTATTTTATTTATTTATTATTATTATTTATTGTTTTTATTTTTCTCAAGTTAATACCGGCCGTGCGGGCCCGAGCTAAGCTTGGCAGGCTTATATTGTGAGACTGGAGAATGTAATTTTACGAAACACCTTTACGAAACCATCTTGAATGTAATTCTTGCATGGTATTATTTCAATAAAAATTATGTTGGTTGCAGAAATAATAAAAGTAGAAAGCCTTTACACAGTCATATGACGTAATGACATGGCGGCTACTATTTCATGGTGTTCAAAAAAATTTACTAAAACTGAAAACTTAGAATTTAATTTTAAAATTTATTTTGTTATTGCGTCATAGAACGTGAAGAAGGGCACAGTGAAACGATCAACTACTTTCATTGTACCTATCTATTTCGACCAGCTAGATAGCTTACTAGGTCGCCGAGACAAATTAGTAAACATTGTATGTCCATCCATGTCTTATTTTTTCTTACAAAGTGGAATCTTTGCATATTAAGCCCAAAACAAATGTAACTCAACATGACAATAGTACTTAATATAGTTTTTAGTAGTTTAGATCAGTAGTCAGTAGTAGTAGGGATTTGTAACATTCACCATGATTGTTACAGAGTATAGATATAATACCTACCGAGTGGCTATTATCATCAATTCATGGACTATGGTTCTGCATTCAATTATGATGGTAATTTAAAACCTGTTATTATGCGAATGTTATTTGTATGCATGCATTGTATGTAGATAGATTAGTGTAAGACTATCATAGCCATGTCATGTTAATATATTATTGCTGGAAATTTATACAATTTATTTTATGAATAAACCTTTACCTTAACTTTAGAAAGGAGTCTGTATAGGTCCTCAACCTCATCATTTTCTGTGGGGTGATAGTTTTTGCCTTGGCTGACTGCATCACCAGTTATTGCTTCCCGGTACAAAGGCAGACCCATAGCCTCAGCATACAGATTTATGCCTTGGTGTCCCACTGTTTGGTACATATAACTATCTATCTCATCTGAAATGTTGTTAAATTTGCTTTTAGTATTAAAAATAAAATTAAACATTAATTCAGGAAGTCTAAAATGTTCTAGATTGTATAAATGATCGTGGCTGGATCCTGACAAGAACAAAGATTGCTTTTTTATGATGGAATAAATATAACAGAAGGTAAAAATGTTGCTTAATTATTTACAATACTATTTTGGTAACTGTACAAGTAAAATTATAGCAAGACTTGAAGCCAAATTACAGGGGGGAGGCTTAAAATAACTTCAGACGTTATTATTTTAAGACATGTTTCAAGTTTGAATGACTTCTCTTTTAATGTGCCCAGTTTGATTTTAGACTATTTTTTAGATTGGTAGATGTATAAAAACAAGTCATAAGCGTTTAAAATAGTAAATATATATGACTAAATTGGTTTACGGGACGAAATTAACCTTTGTGTATCGGTTGGAGGTTGGCCAGAGCGACAATCGTGTGCCCGGCGCCGACACACTGCATCATGTTGTAGCAGCTGTCCTTACCCCCGCTGATCAACGCCACCGTCCTCATCTTCCCCACAATATTAAAATCACTCACGATAGCACTACAATACACATTACATAACGTTCACAATAATTGTGCGCCCTTTTTGGCAAAATAAAGAACAAAACGCGGTCTTGCTCACGATAGTGGCATTTCTCTCCACGCCTTGCAAGAGAGTGCTTTTTACTAACTCTGGAGCGACTTTACCACCTGTTCGTGAATGAATTATAACGCAACATATTCTTATCTATTTTGATAACATTATTGAAACCTGAAGCAAAACTAAATTATTCCCAAAAACCTCGGCAACAGCATCTGTCAAATCTCGTTTCGTTCTGAAATTATATACAAACAGAAAGTTTTTCGTGCTTAAGTACATAAACATTTTCTAGTTTCCTTTTCTAATGGATGTTCGCCTTAGACCATTTTACGATTTTAAACGCACACGTTGTAATATGAAATTATAACAAATATAATAAACAAATTAAAAAATCCCAGCACGTCAAGTCATGACTCTTGGTTCTTGGTTGCAGTACCGCGAATTAAGAATAAGTAGGTAATGCGCGTCTGAGGATAGCCGTTGCGTTGCGAATAGCTGCACCGATCAAATAACTTACATATGTGTTCTCATGCAAAAACATCGAAATCAGTAGCTAAGGAAAATATGCATATGGGGCATATTGTCCTATTGTCTTTACACTGAGTTTTAAAATTTACCACGGCAAAACCACTTGCGGATAACTTCAGACGCGGATTGTTATTTTGGGGGTACTGTCCTATTCAGGCTACCAATGAAGAGTATTCGGTATACATAATACTCAGATTCAATTTAATAAATGCAGAACTGGATAACTATAATTTAACTAATATCGTTTAGTAGGTACATATTATATAATTACAATAATTAATTATGAATTCAATCAATAATAATTCTATTTTCTTTTGTAGGTATTTTATCATACAACATAATAGCCTCTTGTTTGACGATGCTTTTGTTTCCCGAAATACCGTCTCTTGAAATCTACTGCCCGGGGCCGTCGCTACCTACCATGATACGTAGCACTTGCGTACCCCGTCATTAAAGAAAATACATTGAAAAACTACCTTTTTGTGATTTTTTTGCATTTTCAATGCTAAAATTATAAATTTATTTATTCAAAACGAGGATCCTCCCTTTGATGTGAGCGGCAACATACCTCGCCCCTCCACAGGGTTTTTATATGAAATTCTTAGTAGCAGCTCGGAGTCTGGATTTGTGCCCGGTTAATTTAATGGCAATAGGCTCGCCCCCTATTACATGGGATCTAAACATACTATGAACTGTGAAGGAAAAATTCGACTGCGGGCAGAATTTAAGTAAATGTATGAATAAAAACGGAAAGTGTTCTCGGAAAGTGTTGTGTGAAAGTCTAGGTTGCTGATTTATCTCCATAATGTACATGATATTATAATCCTATTCTTTATTACATATCATAAAACAAAGTCCTCCGCCGCGTCTGTCTGTCTGACTTCGCGACAAACTCAAAAACTTCTGAACGGATTTTAAAGCGGTTTCACCAATAGTGATTCATGAAGAAGTTTTCCAACTATTAAACATAAAATTACGGCTCCGGGAACGGGGCACCGCGGGTGAAAGCGCGGGTGAAAGCTAGTATTTTATAATGTTATAATGTCTAGATGCAGTAGCTATCTCCCTGAAAGTAAACCTAGCGGTCCCACATAAAGAAGATAGTTTTTTTTTAACGTCTTAAAAAAAAACGTTGCCGCACACTAGGATTTTCTCCTGTATCGTAGTAATGATAAGGTGCCGTTCAAGTATTACGTAAGCACTATAGGGGAGCGGGGTCTTTACTTTTGATGACATGGGGAGATCGTCGATCGTCGACCATCGAGACCCACCCACCCCCATGCATTCGTTATTTACACATATGGCAGCCCACACATTGTCTATGTTTGAAAACGAAACGCATTTTCGGGGATTCCCACAAATAATGTAGGTATACGTTTAGGTACTCACTTGGAACCGAGTAGGGGAATTACCACCGCGCACTATTCACTTGTCCTCTAACATAGATCTATTTTCTTATTTCTAGAATTATAACCGCTACTCTTGAATCAATAATGAAAACAAAATACATTTTAAGAAAAATTAATAGGTAAGTATAACAATTTTTACGTAAGCATTGTAAGAGTTTTGCTTACTTTTGCTGACAAGGGGGTGGGGGAGTAAATAATTGTAATCGTCATACTTAGATGGCCCCTACATACTTATCAACGATAACTTGGAGTGTTTTGTGGGTTTTAAACCGGGGCTCGGGGCTACCGGTGTATCAGACATATCAATGATACGGGGCCCCAGGGGCTACAGGGGCCCTGAGTGACGTGCGTTTGCCAACTTTTTTTACAAGAAATAAAGTATATTTAGGTTTGAGAAAGAAAATAAACAGTATTTTAGATTAACAATGAAGGTTAACAATAATACCAGGCGGTTTTACTTTTTGTCAGAAATATTAAAAAAAAAAGTTAAATACGAACATAGAACATTTTTTGAAGTCGGTTGAAATGATGAACACGTGTTTTATACACCACTATTGCGCCTACGCTGTACTGACTTAGTGTATGCTTAGTGTTAGTGTTATGCATTTTGATGCTGAAAACAGTATTTTGTATATTACTTTATTTTTGTTCAACAGTAAAAAGTTTATTGTAGGTAGTGATGAACAGTACCTAATTATGATAAGTACTGTTTTTAACAGTACATATAGTTGAGAACCCTACCTAACGCTAACGGTAATACGTAAAATATTATCTCACTCTAACTTGTATATCGTACGCTATACTCCCCCAAAAAACATATTAATAGTATCATAGGTAAATGGATTGAATTTCAATGTAGGTAGGATATGTCGGGGGCCCCCGACAGATGTTGATACAGGGCCCGTATAGGGTTGATGCTGACACTACCAAGAGGATACGATATCCGTCTACCGTAGATTTCATAAGTAAACGAGATATATTTAAATAAAATGCGCAAAAAGGTACGTATATTGATCTTGCATCTTGATTGATTCTTGAACCGGGGCTTTTCTTGAGATGATTCATAATGCAGAATAGCGCCATCTTTTATTGAAAAAGTTAATCAATATTAAAGTTTCTTGAAATAACTCAGAGCGTTAATTTCGGTTTTAAAACTTCACAGTTGAACTCCAATACTATGTATTAATTCAATCATGAATGTACAACAACTAGCCAAACGAGGATAATTGCTTTTTTAAGTAATTTATATAAGGAATGTGTTTCATTTCATTTTTGAAAGACTGTAGCAAAAAGTTGCTAGACAAAAAATTTATTACAATCTTACAATCGAGTACCAAATCCAATGAACATGAGATTTAATAATTATATTAATAATAAAAAATCATCAGGAAAAATCTATTTTATAGTGTTTTGAAATTATCATTTCATCCCCATATTTAAAAGTGAATGCTTAGCTAACTACAGACGCCATCAAATGAGCCATTACCCTCCATGGGTGGTTTGTCAAATTATTGATGCGGTGGTTTGAATCACGTTTGAATTTATGTGCGAAGCTCTAATATTTCTTTTATTTTCATATAATCAACCATAATAACTATTAAATGAACTTATAAATTGTGTGCTATTTAAGTGAAATCTGTGTTATCAAGTGCGCAATCATGGTTTTAGCGGAACGAAGTAACGATGTTCGAAATGGGAAGCGGTCAAGGGGGCCAAGCCCCAATGGCCATGGAAGTCCAGATTCCAGTTCTGAAGACGAGAATGGTACGAGATGTTCAAAATTTTGTATTGTGTATTATCGCTTTAGATTATTGTTATGACGGGCAATCGGGGAGCTTTTTGCATGTTGATTGCACTTACATTTTCGAGTGAACAATATGTACAATAGATGTACTTTTATTTGTACTTATCCAAGTGTAAACTCGAAGTGAATAAATCCATAACACGTAATTGCTTGTATTGGTAATGCGTTCATCTGGTGCAAACAATAATTATCATCATCTGACATTCGTGCTTTATTTTTTATGCTTACCATCATCGTTCATGCTGCGTTCATCTCATCAACAATTGTAACACGAAACCAAGCAGTAGTACCGTTTGCAGCTGAGAAAATCAGGGTGGGCAGAGATTATCAGGCAGTATGCCCTGAACTGGAACCAGTTGAACAACGCAAACCTGAACTTATTTCTGACAGAGCTTTGTTGGTTTGGTCACCTACTTGTGACATATCTGACATCAAATGTAAGTGAAAAAATTTTTTTATTATTCTTTTTTTATTTTATTTCCCATATTACAATAATTGTGTGTTTTAGTGGATGAATACATAACAACAGCAAAGGAGAAATATGGATATAACGGGGAACAAGCACTGGGTATGTTGTTCTGGCACAAACACGACCTCAATAGGGCTTCAATGGATTTAGCAAATTTTACTCCTTTTCCTGATGAATGGACCATTGAAGATAAGGTGCTATTTGAACAGGCTTTTCAATTTCATGGCAAAAGTTTTCATAGGATAAGACAAATGGTAGGTCTTTTGAATTAAAAATTGTGTTTTCAGACTGTTGACTGTCAATATCTAAATTATATTTTGTTTCCTATAGTTGCCAGACAAATCCATTGCATCACTAGTTAAATACTATTACTCATGGAAGAAAACAAGAGCTCGTACTTCACTGATGGATGTGGTCAGTGAAGGTCGTAATGCTACAGGTTCAGGGACTGGGAAACGTGAATCAGGTGCAGGATCAGAGCCTGGTGGCTCTGATAAAGACTCTGACAATGATGAAAAGGTATGTATCATTTGTATGTTATATGTTTCATGGCTTATTGAGTCAAATATACTTTGCTCCTTTTTTATTGTGTGCAATTTCATTGTATTACCAGTGTACCTAATTATGGGACAATGTCAACTATCATTTCCCTCATAATTTTAATTACCATATAATAGTGTATCTGGATTGTCCAAATTATTGTGTGCAACTTCCAAGTGGCAAATTTATTTTTAGTATATAAAATTGCAGAGTGGTGCTAATTCACTTTCGCTGAAAATAACATTTGGTTTTTATTGAGTAGCTGTGAAAAATTCCTTTCTTTAAATGATATTTACAGAGTAAATAATTTGTGTATGCTAAATTATTTGCTCTGCATGTGGATTTTTCATTATTGGTTTGATGGTGTTGAGGTGATTCACCATTTGTAAATATACTGTACACATGTCATAGTACAATGACTTGGGAGCTCAACTAGTCAATATTATTTTGAGTTATGGACTTATGTTAAATGTGACAGAAGTGGACTTTCCACCGTGGTATTGTCAGAGGAGGGAAGTCCCTTGCGGCAGGCGGGGCTCCGCAACGCGCCGCCGGCCTGCAGGGCGCCCAGGTGGGTGCTTTGCTTCCCCACAATGAGTATTTAAACTTGCTGTCACCATGGAAACTTGATGTTCAGTGTCTTCTTCCATCCTCTCACTTATGTACCTTTGTCTATTGAATCGGTGTTTTGTCATCTATTATTTTGATGTTTGAGATCTTCCACCTGTCAAAATGTCAGTTCCCTGTTTCAAAATCCCATCAACATGTCTTAGTCACACCATGTCATAGCTCTGCACTACTTTGTTATCATGCAAGTTTTGATTGTGGCAACATATTATGCTTATGTAATATGCAACAGTTATTTGAAATGGTGAGGAAACTATTCTCAACTATGGTTATAAATGGTTTCTTCAAATAACTGTATAATTTATTGTTTTATTTAACTGTAATATTTATCATCATCATGATTTAAAAATATATCAAAATGCTTTATGTATTCTGATAATGCTTGTTAATTTTAATTTTGACTGCTCTGCATTTTTATCTACAAATGATAATTGCTACCACTCTCATGCAACATTCATTATTAATATTCAAAAATTTCATGATATATGAATATGTTCAGTGTTTCACTATTCCATATTGATCTGTATAATAATTCTGTATCAGAATACTCAACATTGATTGATATAAATTGAGTTGTAGCATTTTAATATTTTATGTTCATGTATATGTATGCAAGCAAATATACCTACTTACTTAATTATAATTAAGTTTAATTCTTCCATATTGCATATATTTTTGGTATGGAATACGATAATTTGCATTATTGAAAAAAGGAGAATGTGTGTTTAAAAATAATTGGTTTTTTTTAATGATGTATCAAATTAAATTATTGTGTTGTAATTCCTGATGGCCCCTTGTAGACAAAATTCCATCTATCATTGTGCTTTAACTGTGTACTCACTGTGTCTTCTGCTTAACACAATGTACTAATATTAGCCTGCCTCTTCCCTTCCTCTTTCCTATGATATTCCCGCATGCTTCCTTTAATAGCCCCGAACAATAAAGGACTACTTGTTTAATAAATCTAATGTGTGCAGAATATCGTTTAATATTCTAATGGGTTTTAAAAGAAGTGTGTGAGAAGTCATTGTATACGTCTTTGTCCGTCCCTACACGAGAACTGATTAACTTCGTGTAGCTGGTGGAAGTCGTTATGTGACAGGAATGTAAAATGTTAATTGGGGTTTAGGGCGAGGGCGGCGGCGAGAACGCGGGCAAGTGGTGCACTGTGTGCGGCATTCTGTGCAACCAGATCACGGCGCACAATTCGCAGAAGTTGTGTCAGGCATGCCTCGTGCACGCCAGGTCGGTAACGATACTATTCATACTTCAGTTTTATTAGTTTCTCCGCTCGTTACAATCACTTGCATGTCAATTACAAGACAGTTCAATATTTCGAGTGTGATTTGAGTAAATTTATGTAGGGATGGTTGTTTGAATATTGGCGGTAATGTAACAGACGCACGGGGACGATGAGACCGCTGTGCGGACCGTCCGGGAGACGCGGTCCGGGTTCCAAACAGCAGCGGTACAAGCACCGGTTGCCGCGTGGCATTTACATCAATCACGATGATCTCGTCGCCATGGCGACCGGCCCCCAGCCAGGCGATCCCCCACAGCCCGGACTTATCAATCAGGGCGAAGCCATGCTCAAAGCAATGGACAGAGAAATTATATCCCTTAAGAGACAAGTAAGATGCAACCCGCCACGATGTCGCTATGTAGTGTCGTTGCGAGACACATTCTCACCCTTACGTTGACACTGTTTACTTATAAATATGTTGATATTAGTCATTCTAGACAGCATGGATGTGACTAAAGTTTATGTGTGATGTAAAGTGAGAATGTGATAATTCAACTAATTTTATAAATAATTTTGTAGTAATTAACGATAATTTACTACAATACTGTATTAGGTAGTATTGTGGAAATATATATTCTGCACACAGATTAGATTGTGATTTTTTTTTTCAATTTACTTTGATTTAAAACCGTCAAATCCCAATTACTATGCTTCAAAAGTTGCTTTATTAGCAAATTCCTAGTCCTACTATGTAGTTTCTTGGATAATCCAGATATGCA
This sequence comes from Acronicta aceris, assembly GCA_910591435.1. Lineage (NCBI taxonomy): Eukaryota > Metazoa > Arthropoda > Insecta > Lepidoptera > Noctuidae > Acronicta > Acronicta aceris. Next base: position 10,020,136 of record OU342770.1, read on the forward strand.
CTTTATATCCTATGTTCTGATGTTCTTAGCTCTGAATTTTGTGATTATGTTATGTAAAGCGGGGATGTGTTGCGCTGAATATAGTAAGTTAAATGTTTTACATAGGTACAACAAAACAAGCAGCAGCTGAGTGCAATGAAGCGTAAGGTAGGCGATACTGGCGTGGAGGAGTTGAGACCCGGCGAGCCGCCAGCAAAGATAAACTCACGCTGGACTAATGACGAACTACTCATGGCGGTGACAGCTGTCAGGAAGTATGGTAAGGAATTCCCTATGACGCGGGGATTTTCCATAAAAATTATGACATAAGTAGTTTATTATCTTTTTGTGATTTTTTTGCATTTTCCATGCTAAGATTATAAAGTTATTTTTTAGTAAAGCAAAAATTCATTCGCGGGCAGGATTCGAACCTCGCGTCTCCTGGTTATACACCAGACGCTCTGACCTCTAAGCCAACGCGAACCCCAACCGCCTGATTGAGATTTTGCCTTCACATTCTGAGTTTACGTCATAAGTTGACGTTGGCGACATCTAGGAAAAACATGTTACCTTGCTTCTCAACCGACACGACTTACTTTACAGTTAGTTCAATGTAGTACGATGCCACCTTACCTTTTAACTATCTTTTTGTGATTTTTTTGCATTTTCCATAAGTAGTTTATGTCCAATAATGTGTGTGTAGTATCCAATGTACTATGATTTTTTATTTTGGCGCTATCATGTTTCGTCCAACAGTACATTGTAAAAAATGTATGATCCGAAAAATTTTGATGGGTGCCGCAACTCACTGGATTCCAATAAAATTGTATCCTGTACACGGCTACACATCAAGTATGATGATAATATATTACCAGTTTATCTTGACACTGACGTGTAGCCGTGTGTACAATATCAATAACGTCGGAGCTCTTAATAAAATGAGCAGTTTTCGTATTATGAGATGTCCTGTGAATGTGCGGTTAACCTTCAAATATGAAAAATTTTAATGAATGCCTTGTGATTATTTATTTATTGTGGTTTATCACCAGTTGATTACATTATAATGTGCACGAAATACATACATTAAAAAAAAACAATATATAAATAATTTAAAGGTAAACACCGCATATGTAAAAATTAAGAGAGTTAATAACAGTAAGCTCCACAGTAACCTAACGCAAGACAATCATTACGAAGAAATTATCGTCCAATTATGTTTAAAACATAACTAATTTCCTATTCTTTCCTTGCTGAATAACCAGGCAGGGACTTTCAAGCCATCGCCGAGACGTTGGGCACGAAGACTGAGGCACATGTCCGGTCCTTCTTTATTTCCTATCGGCGTCGATACAATTTGGATGCTATGGTGCGCGAACATGAGGCCGAACGCGGCAACGCCCATCATATACAAGCTGGTACTTAACTTCCTTAATAATATAAATTGCTTTGTAAAGGAGTTTCAATAACAATGACGCCTTATAATTGATGACCTGTCTAATTAAGGAGATTTCCCAATAATTCGAATATATTCTTCTAGGCACCACAAGCACTGAATCTGCTGAAACAGGTGAAAATGCTAATAACGGAACAGGTTCTCCTCAATCAATGAATAAGGATGAAAAAGTAAGTAAATGCTTGGCCATGACAAACTGAAACTCATTGAAGATTTGAAATTGACAATAATAATTTATTATAAGACTTATCTCATTTCTATATTCAGGTACATCCTTAATAATAAATTAAAAGTCGGTTTTAATTTGTTATCTCCTGATATAATAATGATGAATGAATGAATAGTGTGTCGGCTATTGGTGCTTTTTTAAACGAGCAACATTCTGATTTGGTGTTGTTTGTTGAAGACGGAGGTAGACAGCGAGGGGGTGGCTATCGGCGCGTCGGCGGAGGCGGGCGGGCCGCCCACCACGCCGCCCAAGCACAAGCCCGCCAAGTGATGCGCGGGACGCTCGCGCCCGCACCTAGCGCACACCGCACACCGCACCTATGACCTCACATAGACGTTCGGGTATCACATCCCATTCCATATGATATTATTACCGCGTGTCGGAACATAATTAGCCGCTCACTATTCTATTATATTATGACATCAGTATATAGCTTCGATCACACTTGTAATTATTTTATAATATCTTAAAAGCGAAAACATATTATGTGTAATGTATTGTCATATGCTGTATATTAAAATGCTGTTTTCAGTATTCAGTCCTTTTAAGTCCATAGGCTTAATGGTGTAACTCAAAACCCACTATGTTTTATTATAGTAAATATTGAATGGTGCGAATTGTTATTATCAATTAGACGTATTAATCATGTCTGATTGATTCTAAATCATTGAAATTCTGATGGAATAGGGACAGATATGTTTGTATACGCCTTAGGGAAGCATCAGACAAGTGTATATAATTGTAATGTATGCTAATAGGTTAGTTTCCAGTTTAGGAAGCTCATGTGTAATAATTTTAATCATAAGTGTGTTCCTGTATCTGGATTCCCTGACTGATGCCCAAGAGCTGTGCTCTTTTAATGAGTTGTCGTGCTTTGTCCAATATTTCTTCGGATTTCTCGAGTGTGATAGAGTTTTTTAAGATTTATTATAGAAATAACATATTAATCACTTGCCTTATGATATAAGTTTATCTCATGTACTCGCATGCTTATTAAAATATGACTTACCACGGGAGATACATTCAGATCTTACCACAGACTTCTGTGGTTTTAATTAATTATAATAATTTTCTATGTAAATTACTATAAGAGATAATAGTAGCTAGATATTTTCATGTAAGACTTTATTTTATCAATAAGGATACTATCAATCTTGAATTGTCCAGCTGTAGTGTCTTAGATATAAAAATGATGAAATAATGTTTAGACAGATTTTTACTGTTGATACTCATTTAGGTAAAGTGGCATTTATAGTTGCAAAAGTAAGAAGTTCCATTATAAGGCCCTATAAAAGATGGCTTGGTTTAATAAAAGCAATATATTGAATACAAGATTACAGCACATGTAGAATAGCTATGTTATAAAATTTAATTAAACAAACTTTTTCCATACGATTACATAGAGTGTTATAGAGTATATTGACGATATTTTTGTACTAGTAAAAGACATCCCAATGATTAGAGAATTTTGGTGTGTGATTAATTGATGTTTTTAATGGTATTAACTTTAATTTTTTACTTTTATTGTAGGTGTTAGGTTTTATTTAGTGATATGAACTACCGCGTCGTTTATAGCATAATCTTACTACATTTAATACTATTTGTACATCACAAATGAGATGAGTTACACGTACCGGTTGCTACCAAGCCGAAGATTAATCGTTACCGAAATATCATTTTGCTTATTCAGTGTGACTAAACTTGTTTGTATATAATTATGTAGTATTTATTTACTAACCAACTTAATGGTGCACTGTCGGTAGTAAAATTATGTTCCATATTATATAAAACTGAGATGAAGTTTGGTTCCAGATTCGTTTTTTTTGTTAAATTAAACGTCCGCCTAACATTGACGTAAGCAATACTTTTTTATTCAATTTAATTGCTGTTAAAGCATATTTTAGTCACAGATTACAGATAAGTCTGTACTACTGTAATTTTTTCGAATTTGGGAAATGGGTTATTTTTAATACGCCTATAAATATAAGTTCCTCGAGATAAATATAATTTGTAACTAATTTGTGGTCAGACAAAAACTGGTTCTATTGTAGATTTAGTTTCAAATCCTTAGCATATTACGAACGGCGTAAAACCTTAATCACTCCAAAGAGATCCACAAAATGAAGCCATCTTATTTATTGATGCTAATTAGGGCTAGTAGAAGATTGTTACTGAATTAAATTATTTTTATTAGGATTATTATTTTCTGTATATTAAGAACCTAAATCAATTGACAAAGTGTTTTTTTTTTAATAAATAAGTAATGCTCAAACTTTGTTTGTCCCATCACTTGACAGTGGTCTCCACAAATTATTTGTAGCTATTACCGAAGTTAAGGGAGTTTTCATTTTAAGAATAATAAATAACTTTAAGTATGTATGAATGAGTATTATTATTTTTTTAATCTGCACATTTCAAAATTGACACTTCTTATTTGTTGTTATTTGCCAGTTCTGCCTACAAAACCTGTCAGTTCTTATGCCATTGGACGATCATTCTAATTAATGCAATAAATAGCAGACTAGGGCCTCAGGCTCCTGGCATACCTCGACGCTAAAGACCCGAGTTGGTCTACTCTAATTTGGAGCATGGCCATTTACAAATATGAGGTGACGATTTCCCTCGACATCTCCAACGCTTTCGGCAGAGTGTGGCATGACAGCTTCATTAGCAAGCTTCTTTACAGCCTGCTCACAGAGTTGCGTAATTGGATATCAGACTCAGTCTAGATACAATCTAGACTGAGTCTGGCAGGCTCTGGCATGATAGCCTTATTAGTCAGCTTTCATCAAATCATGAAAGCTTGCTAATAAGCTACGAAAACAGTGGGCAAGCCGAGGTTTCGTAGCTTGGATATCGGACTTTCTGGGGAATCGATCGGGGAATGACGAGCCGTATCAACTACGGTTCGTCATTTATGGCTGCTCGTCCGATCGAATGGATATTCGATAGTAATGAGGTCCGTATGTAGTGACGTGTGACATGAAAAGTATTGGGTCCCTTTCTCTCATACTAATAAGTCATGCGCTGACTCTTTCTTTCATTTTAATTTTATTTCCAACGAAGAAAATAAAATAAATTGTACGGAACCTAAGAATTTAATATCTTACTTGTGATAAGATACTCCATGCTTTTTTCTTTAGTATAATAATTTGTGCAGTATCGCAGCACAAGACGGCACATTTAAATAAATTTATTTATTGCTGTCAATAGGATCGCGGTCAACCGCATAAGACACTACAAATTACACATGACCACGAAACAATATTCGCGTTTGAAGAATGTTATCATGTCCCTACCTCTTTTTAACTATATAATGTTATGCATACAAGAGAAAAAAAACAAGTTTTGAATAATAATACCAATTGTTGCTAGGCATCATTCATAAAAATAAATTTCTATAAGGCTAGCTTTGTGCTATTAGAACCTTCATGGAAGAACAACATAAAACCTCTTGAAATGTCAATTGACAGGCGACATTTAAAACTTGTCAGGCATTTGACCTCAAAAGCAGAGTAAGATTATCTGGAATTTATGTAATAAAGATACTTAATATCAATTTGTGAAGTGTAAATGGCTGCCCGCGTTGTAAAACCACCGCCACTAGGTGATGTGCGTTTGGCCAAAGTAGAGGATGCTCCTCACATATTGCAGTTACTAACCGAGTCTATATCTAAAACCTTCAGGGTGGAATGCTCTTACGAAATCATTTATCTCATGTGAGAACATCTTTATTCTCAGATAAGTACTTGGTCTGGATCTCGCTATAGGAGCGGTCTTTTGTACCAATACCTAATTAAATAAAAATACTTACCTTGAATTAAATTATTGGCTGAGTAGGCTGGACTGTCCAAAAACACTTACGGACAATATGTTACCATCTATTCAGTGTACCTACTGTAAGTAGGTACTGTAAGTTTACCTTCCTTGGGGATGGACCGAATATAGGTTGTACCGTATCGAATATCCCCCTGCATTTTAGAACCGAAGATTTGGCGAGTCCCTAGTTCTCACATCGGCGACAATGTTACCGAAAAAGATTCTCTGTGAAAATAATAAGCATCACCGCTGATTAGAACTGTTCGATCTTTTTCCCAGAAATAATTAAAAATTATCCTCCATTATCTCCATTCCATTCCTATTTTGATAAGAGTTGAAAATAAAACTCAACATCATCTGCTTTAGTAGATAAGCAAGTTGGCCCTTGGCAAGTTTTATAAAAAGGTAGTTACTATTTTAAATTCCGATTGAATTAGATATAAGTAAATATAATTTAATTTATATTTAGTATCAATGTAAAAGCTCGAGCGGTACCTACTTAGCCTATAAATTGATCCTAAGATGACGTAGTTAGCAACACGTGCAACATTTCTTTTTTCAGTGAAAATGGTGTACTGTCAATATGCCAGCTAGATCCCGATGAGGTCATTGTTGGGTTCATTGCCGTCAGGGATTATCCATTGCTGCCATCTGTGCATTCAATGGCATGGGAGGAGTATGTTTGGGCCAAATACAAGTACAAAATATTACTTGCCTTTTAGAAGATCTACATAGTTAGTTATTAGTGTAAGGGGTCACCCATTCACCACGGAGGTTTTAATGCTACTTTTTTATATCCCCGCGTCCCTCCACCACTCCCTCGTGGTGATACGTGTTGAGATTCTATGCTACCCCAATCCCCACCTATTATAACATCACATCAATCCCCGAAAGGTTAGAGTTAGGGAGAGATGTACTATTAATGTACCTACACCTACAGTTCGCCGGTATGTCTAGGACCCATGTAGTTGGGTTTGAGTGTATGTATTGCCTTAATTCGGACACTAATCGAAATTGAGCTGCTACTGAGAATTTCATAGAAAAACCTAATAACACTGGGAATCGAACCCATAACCTCTAGCCACATTATAAATATGGAATTTATATTGTGCTCTAGCGTAGCACTTATGCTTAGGACCACAAATGAGGCAGCTATATTAAAACATTGCTTTGTTAACAAAAAAATAATTCTTATTGTGGTTACCAAATTTGACGGCAGTGGCAAAATATCTTACATAGATCGACCAGGGCAGCTCACACCAAGATATTCTCGTTATATGTTTGCGCGAAAATATACACGTGATATGTAACACCAGGGAGGAATCCCCCATTGTGATCAATACCTATTGATGTTATCCATCCCAAACCCCACGTGATTAATGCACGCAGTACGACCCCTAAGTACCCTATTGTACCTAATATTAGAACCACCGATACCGAACCTAATATTAGAATTAGGTATCAGTAGAAGGATCCTGTTGCAGGAGTTGGCTTGAGAAGATGTAAGTAGCTAGTCAATTTACTCGAAAATTATTACACCTAACAACCAATTCCATGGGTTTGTTCTTCGCCTCCTACTAGGTAGAGAGCGGGAGGTCTATTATTATCATGGCTGAAATAACTAGATACCATTTTTATAAAAGCTGAAGAGTTTATTGAAATAAGACTCCACTTATCTGAGGAATGAGATCATCAGGTAGGTATAGGTACAAACTCTTATTTCAGTATTCGATTGGCTGTTGCCATTATAATGCTGTTGACCTTTTGCGGCATAATGACAGATCTATAGAAATACAATATACCTAAACCATGTTACCTTTTTTGTATTTTTTTTTGCATTTTCTATGTCGTCGATTCAGAATGTAAAGGTAAATTTCGATCTGGGGGGTGGCACTGGCGGTGGTTTAGTGTTCATAGCATTTGGTGTATTCAACCAGAAGTCGGAGGTTCGAGTCTTGCCCTCAATCGAATTTTTCCTTCACTAAAATAACTTTATAAACCATTCCATTTTCCTACCGTCCTGAGGTTTGTTAATATTTCAGGGCGCCGGAAATGAATTCCCGTAACACATTGTTCATTCACTTGATGTGTTGGAACCAGATGTATGGGCGCGAGGCTGTTGACAACATGCTCAAAAGTATATTCATGAACGACCCTTACCTTCTACACATCGCTATGCTCAAAACTATGGTCAATTATCCATGTGTGTACCTTTCTTGAAGTACTTATAATTTTACCTTTTTTTTATACCACTAAGGTGGCAAACAAACATACGGCCCGCCTGATGGTAAGCGGTTACCGTAGCCTATGGACGCTTGCAACACCAGGGGTATCACTCGCGCGTAGCCGATTCTGTAAATTAAGGAGGAATAGTTGGGCTGGCAGCACAGGAGAAATTCTGCCATGCATGACAGCGGCCACTGCTGCCCCACACTGCCAACACAACGCTTCCTCACGGAGCTCTGGCGACCTTACTCATCGTTAGAAACACAACAACAAACACAACAAACGAGCTGACGAGCCACCTGGTGGTAAGTAGTCATCGTCGCTCATGGACACCTGCAACACCGGAGCCCCTACGGACTGCAGACTGCCAGGGCCGCAGCAATCGAGGGGAACTGGCTTTACGTGCAAAAGTCGAAACACACACCAAGGTGCTTTACGACAGACTCCGATGTAAGGGTGGTCGCCAGCCACTCGGACCCCAAGAGGTCCTTCCACCGAGCAAATTAGATATTTTAACGCCTCTTACGGGATGCCTATCTGAAACAACGTGGACCAAACTATATGACCGAGATAATGAAAAGACCAATAACACAATCATACGACATCTGCTGGTAAAACTTCCGTTCAAACGACCTTTCATACTTTATATTAATCTACGTAAAAGCAGATTTACAGAGAAGACGAGGAAACTGCAATAGATTAATTTTCTCGTAGTTGTACACGCGAAAGTCGAGACCCCCCAATATTTATTAATAGCATTTACTTTTGTTGTAGTGTTAATTCCCGGCCAGTCCCGGTCAGAGGCGTCATTCAGGCGCGTAACGGTGGTGGAACGCGGCATTAGTGGCGACGTCCTGCCCGCTCTATGTGTCGCCGACCGAACTGAGGTCAACCCAAGACTCAGGATCAGAAGAGCTGTGTTAGTTTTATTTATTAACAGACCTAGCCGACTTTGTCTTTACCTATTCTTTTCAATCAATCTACTAATAAGCCATCCAAAGTTTTATATAATGGAAGATAGGTTAATCCAAGATAACCCATAGTCCGAACCACGATCTCGGGTGTAATGGCTGCAGACTAACAAAATTCTGGAGTCTAGGTAAGAGTCTATTCTGTCTAAGAGGGGAGTGCGACAAGCTTAGTTGATTCATAGCAATTTAGATATTTTCTAAAAGTACCTATTGACCCAAAGTGTTTTCACGGGATTTCTGCTAACAATATCTTTCTCTGAAATCTCTCCTCCCAGGCTCCCAGGCTAAAGCTATGGGGCAGATTCTAGATACTTTAAATAATTCTAGGGAAGAAGACAACGACGACTTAGTTCCAATACTCGAGCAGCACTCTGATAGATTGCGCCAGCTTTACGGAGAATTCTACGTCAGCGAACTTATATCCAGGCATCCGGAGTCTGAGAGGGTGTTATTAGTTTGTGAGGTGATTTGTTTCTTTACACATGATCAACATCAGCATAAGAAATTTCTACTAGGACCGGATAAATGCCGTCTGCATCCAGCGACTACAAGCCTTTACCAGGCAGTGTGTCCTTTAAAAATTACTAAAAAAATGTGAATATTACTAAAGGAAACTACCAACCACCGAAAGAAGACTTGGCTATTGGGGATTTTGCTAACCCGTCGTAATCTATCGGTATTGGACATGAGATTGTGTCCACTCGAGACATTGCGTCGGCAACACAGTTATCCTTGCCGATACGTGCTTAATGTCGGTGACGAACTGGCTGATATATTCTAAATATCCTGTACGCCTCGGTTTTCATCTTTATAGTTCGCCCGCAGTGCAGTGGTGAGGGGTTTGTAGTCACTACATTATAATCTCCAATCGCAAGATGCTGAGCAAGATACATATTTCTGGTGTCAATCTTGACTATAATAATGGTTATAGTATCATTACTATATTCGTCGTCATCGACGAAATTATTTTTGTTCATTATGTAGGTATTAAATGCGTAATAGAAACCGTTGTTATTTAATAGATTTATCCTTTCTAGCATAGTGAATTAGCGGTTGGAGTGATGTGTCTCAACACACAGATAAATTACGAATCTTTGGAGGAGAATTTTGTGCTATCACCCTTTGCTGGCCTTAGGCACTTACAGAATCCTCCAAAAACTATCGCCAGAGATATTGACTCAACTTACAGGTATCGCTTACCGATATTAATTAGTAGGTACTGCAGGTACACAATGTTGGTGTTCCAAAATACCTATAATATACATAAGTACATACTGAATCAATACATACTTTTGTCTACTAGATAGGCTTCTGGGTACATTAACTCAGATCAGTGTGCAATCACTCTATGTTACACGAGACCTTTTTCAGGTCTTGGTTTGCAGTTATGATTGAAAGGTGATCAGATTGGACCCAATAATGTATTGGGTCGCGGAAAGGTGCTTCAAATAACCTACGTTGACCTGTAGCGAAATGCTCGAAGCGAAGGCAGTACGGAAGGCTTTCTCAATGCTTTCGACAATCTATGGATCGAGGGCAGTGATGAATTACGTTCTGCATTGCAGGGTATCCTGCTTTCCCCTCTCGGCTCCTCTTCCCCCGCACACCTTAGGGGTCTGACAATCGAAGGCCGATTATTGTGCATCTGTGTAGAATTGTGAGAAGTCGTGTAGCTTCATTTAATGCCTAACCTAGATAATATCGACATACCTAAACATCTCAGTTGTGATCAAATATTTTATTTATGAACTATTTTTCTTTGTAGCCTTTTAGGAGACCTAAATTATTCCGATTCTGCAGGGAAGCAAATGAGAGATACTTTAAAAGCTAGGGTAAGGATTGAAATCAACATAAAATATTTTATTTGGAACTTTATAGTGATTAGCTGCAGTTATAAGTAACACATGAATCTCTTCAAAATGATAGGTGACGTGGGTATTCGAAGATGATGAGTTTAATACATTTCGGAGTGTTGGAGTACAACCAGCCTCAACAAAAAAAGCAACGACCGCAGTCGAGGCAGAGTTACCTTTGAATCAACTTCAAATACTAAATCTCTTCGATGACGAGGAAGAGGAATTTGAGTTTGATATCGTTAATATCGATACAAATCTTTTGAGGGTGCCCGAGAGGCTTTCTTATGAGACCTTAGGAAGGTAAGGCCGATAGTTTCTATATTTGTCACATATATACCGAAATACGGATAATAAAACTTACCTAAGGAGTTGAAAGAAAGTCTAGACTGGATCGTTTATCGAAAGTATAACTGATTATCATAATTCCTTATTATATAATACCTACTTACCTCTTACCGTCCGTTCTGATAGTACCTACATATAAAATGCGTCAAGGCGGTTTTTTATTAAAAAACGTTATATAATGTTACAGTCCCGCAGAAGTCATAATGAAAATAATTAACGGACGGAAAGAATCCACTATGGATGAAAGAAGAAAGGAGAAAATCAAAAGAAGTAGTAAGTCAGTAAATTTAATACCAGCTAGCCACAAAGCCTTATCATATGTGGTTTGCCGTGTGAATACCGGATAGCCATTGGCTAACTGTCTAGCTAGACAGTTAGCTCGCTAGTCATTAGTTTAATTGTTTTTTCAGCTCGCCGGAAAGTTCCGTGCTTCTAAGTATATTGCATAGGATGGACGTCGAAGCTGTTGTTGCAGTATTTTTTTAATATTATCCCGGAAAATATACTTTTCTTTTAGCGTACCTAGGTATTACTTGTATTATGGTACCTATGCCTAATTTTATATTGGATATTTTCGCAGTATCTTCAAATAGCGGGATTTTCAAAGTGCCGGATCCTGTAAAATATTCGGGAACACCTAATGCCTTTTTACTTGAGCTGTTCGCTATTCACCCTGATTACGATGAGAGGTATGAACTGATTGCTGTAGAGTATTTTCAATTTCTTATTTAAATAAGTATGTCGATAAACGTGCAGACGAGCCACTATGTTCTGGATTGTCTCCATCTAGGGAGGGATCAGTGTATGTCGGACTCGCACCGACTAAAAATAGTATTTGCCTTCCTTTGCCCTATAGTCAATGGGATTCGTGACATTTTTCACGACCATGACAACAGGTTGTCATGGTCGTGAAGTCCAGTATTCCAGTATTATAGTGGTTCAGTATTCGCTAAACCCCGAGGTTTTGCCTAAAGTTTTATTCGAAGGCGCGCCCGGGCCGGGTGTCGGAGGCCCCAGATCTACCACCTACAGGCTAAAGCTTATTGGAGGCCGTAGGTCTGTCTGCAAAGTATAGAGTACCTGGCAGTACCTGTTGGAGGCCTTAAGCCAGCCATTTGTCAGTGTTTTCATAACTTTATTTCTGTTATGCAGATATGGTTTCGACTTGCTCGAAGCCGCATACGAGATGTTCCCCAACAGAGACTATTGCGTTCTGTGTCTACCCTCAAATCATCCCTCTTTTCCATTGCTAGAACATTTTACGGTGAGACGTTAGTAATTTTATTATAATATTTGACTACGAATTACTGCTTCCCCCTTGATGTGCTTAATTCACTTTTAATTAGAAGCTGTTAAGACCTTGAGTATCAAATGAATTGATACTCAAGGAAAGAATACCAATAACAATAATCGACTTGGGAATCGAACCAAGAATAGATATAGCGTAGCAGACGCCTTTACGATGGCTGTACTTATATGAGGCAGCTCCTTATTACGAGTACATGGAACCTGAAAATACCCTCGAACTGTGGATATAGTACATTGGTACACTTCTGCCTAGTTAATCCTTCGGTAAATACGGGCGTTAATGAATGAACATTTTAAATTAACAATAAAGTTGCCAGGTTTCCGGTGTGTTGTTTATAGAGTAATTCAATTTGATTTTCCTTAAATTATTTTTTCAGCTAGTTACTCCATTTGGTGTGAAAATGAGGTATATCAACGAATCGTTGTATGTGGCGCATGTGAATTCTGTACGAGGGTAAAAATAAGAAACATTTTTGTTTGTATTACTTTTTTAGATTACGGGTTCGGCGAAGGTTGAATGCCCATATAAATGTAATGCCAAAATAAATCGTAATTATCTACGCGAAACGGTACTGCTACTAAAACTACGAACTGTACTACTACTTCATTGGAAATAAACTAATGGAAAACCGGTCGAAAGTTTGTAAAACTGTCAAGAATTACATTCACTTACATTTATTTCCAGTAAAGTATTTTGCAAGAAATGGTAGGGTAGGATTAGGAACCTAGATTAATGGTATCCGAATCCGAATAATAACACAATTTGATTAAATTCTGTTTGAATAGGGTATTTTACTCTATAAGTACCTATAAGAAAAAATCTAAAAATAAATTATTGACATAGCTTAGGCAAAAGGCAGTCGGAAAATGTTAGTCTTTATAGTTCATAAAATAACAAAATAAATTTTAAAATTCAATTCAGTCTTCAGTTTCTTTAATCTGTTTTTAAACACCATGGACTAGTAGCCGCCATTTTATTACATCATACGGCTATGTAAACTAAATTAAAACGTGTCAACTGTCAGCTGATCAGTCTTTGTGCTTTAATTGTTTACACAAGCAACTGACGTCATAACCACAGAGCAATATAGCGTCCACTGCGTCCAGCGTTTTCGTCGACTTAAGCGCGAAATTTGAAAATGTAAATTTTAAATGCATTTCATGGCATTTATCGATGGAATAAAAATGTTGTGTTTTTTAGTGGTTTATTGGCACTATAGAATCTAATTACAATACACTAATTAAATTATAATAGTGTATAATTAATACACTATTACGATTTATTTTGGAATTACGTACGGGCAATTCGTTCCCTCAGACCCTTAAATTCCAGTTATGATGTATTTGTTTTGAAGTTACTCTGTAGTTTCTTATGTTTTCTTAATTGAATATTACAATTTTGGTGGCATTAAGTACCTCTTAGTGACTCTGTTTGATAGCAAAAGACTCTATTTATCAGTTTGTCAAGTATTTATGTACTGTTCTCATTTTAACCTGAAAATCACTTTAAAACTTTTTAACGAGATCATTGCAATGTATATGGTAAAAATTAAGATCAAGAAGGATTACCTATATGAGGACCAAGAAAATATCTAGGTATTAGATAGAACTTTGCTAACAACTATTGATAGTGTCAGTCCTGGAGGCTAAAATTGCCACTTATACGAAAACAATCTGATTTATCGTCACTAGGCTGCACAATATAGCAATTTACCCCTCCTGTTCTCCACTAATAAAAAGTTATAAACATTTAAGCAAAATGTCGGTACGCCCCGGCGAAGTGTATGATGCTATTGCATTGAAAGATATATTGGAGCATGCACCACGCATAGATGCGCTGCTCAGTCTGTTCCAGTCCTCACTGACGTCTGATACGCTGCAATCTTTTATATTCCTCAGTGAGAACCAGCCTATGGGGATGGCAATTATAGGGTGAGTTTTAGGTAGATTACTGTATATTCTTGGATGTTGTTACGAAACGTTAAAGACGCGTTCTACGTTTTGCAAATAATATGTTGTTACGGATGCGTTCGTAACATCACATAGCATTTACTAAGCTTGCAGCCTACTTTAGTTCAGCTTTAGTTATAGGTCATTGAAATCTTATCTCTCATAATTGCTACTAGTCTTGGTAAAGTATATAAAATAATACATTGGAGGTTTATCATAATTATGTATTCTGTGCTGCTGGGTATTTTGTTTCTACTACAGATACTTTTATACTAGATTCCATAGGTAATTATATACCTATCTTTAGCTAAATACCAAATGAGTTCTCGAGTGGAGACCGCGTTTAGGCAAGCGAATGTAGGTCGAGAGACGACTTGCGGAAGGCTTTTAGGCAGAAGAACGGGCTCTGTGGCGTTAATTATGAGAGGTATACGTTTAGCAGTGGACGAAAGTAGGCTGATAATGAAGTACCAAAGTATTAATAGTCAACTACAGTATTACTGTATTCATTAACTAATGCTTTCTTTACTTTCTTACATGAGTTTATAAAAAAATCTTTGATTATAGTCCATTAGAAGACGGCACAGCTGTACGAACACAGTACGACTTAGAACCGGAGCCACGACGACCAGGCACCGATGGAGCGGTGAGATTCTAAAATGATTGTAGGTTAATTCCCATGTCAACAAATTACCAGTTCCTTTCATGTGAATTCAGTAGATTATCAAGACTCAAGGTCTCAATGTGTCTTTAAGAACACGTATAACGATCGTTAGTGGTAGTCAGACATCCGAATAGACTCACAACCAGTTTATTCGTAGGCAATTCGTGGTATTGCCTAGAAATGGGTTGCAGGGATCTGATGGCAGTCATAAATAGACAGATTCCAGTCTAATTACTTGATATTCACTGGTTAGATTGGAAGCATAACATAAAATAGATGGGAAATGGTTAGGATCACCCTATCCTAACCTAAGATGATCTTAATTTGAAAACTTATTTTTATAAATTTTGTTCAGATATTAGCGGGCGTAATGTCTCCTGCATTTGAGCCTCACGCCCGCTGGTACATGAGGGAACTGCTAAGACAGTCGCGATATTCCACACTGTTTTGGATTTGCAGGCTGTTTGCTAAGGGTGAAGCGGTACGTTTTTTTTTCTTATTTATTTACCTGTGACCGTTTTGAACCCCCGACGCAAAAAGGCGTTAACGTTAGTTAACGTGTTATAAGTTTAACGTGTGTATCTGTGTGTCTGTCTGTTGCTTCGTAGCTTCCAAACGAATGGACCGATTTTGATTCAGTTTTTTTTTGGCTGAAAGGTGACTTAATCGAGAGTGTTCTTAGCTATGACTTAGAAAATCTGGCCAGCCGTTTGAAGGTTATCAGCTCTTTTCTAGTTCATGAAGGGATGTAAACAACTTCTGATCGATTAGAAATTTGGTATCCTGTTACTTCAATGATATTGCAAGAACATGTTAACCATGCCTTGAAGCTGCGCGGGTTTTAAAATTTTAAATTTAATGTTATTATACAGATTCAATTTCTTATGTTTCGACAACACAATAAGTATTTATAATTATTTTTCCTTAACTCGCATAGAGTCCAAGTCGCAATTTGATGTCACTCGCTGGTCATATGGTTCCAGTGCATCCACGCCAGTCAGTACCCAATATAAGCGGGAATAAAGATTTGGATAAAATATTTAAAGATTTGTAAGATTTTTTACTATTTTTATTTTTAAATTTTGTTTATTATGCATTCACTTTCTTAATACCTTCTCTGTTAGCCATTTAAAGTCTTGTAACTGGGAAGCATGCAGTCGAAAAGCAAACGAACTTTTATTTCAGGACCAGGTTAGCCCGTTCAAATTTGTGCTGAAATCTACCTATCCTATCCTTCACGGTTTATGGCTGTTTTAGTGTCCAGTAACTGCACGAATCCAGTTTTTCCCAATATCGTCGTTTAGCCCTGTTGATTAATTATTTTTTTTATGACAGAGCATGTCCATTTGCGTTATGGGTGCTAGAGCGGCCCTTAACGAGTCTACCGAAAGTGTACGTCAATAATAGCATTGTTATTGTTGGCGCCAGTCGGACGGGACTTGCCTTCCTTGAGACTTTGTTGATGGGGTAAGTATGAGCCTGCTGATCATGATGTATCTACCATAGATTTCCTATTTAAAATTCCTCTGATATTTGAAATAGCTGCCGAAAAGGCTTATGTAAGTATATGGATAATAATGGATTGTAAGAGAAATATTGCTCAAGGAATCTTGCCAAATGAACAAGAAGATATCATTCGTTATCATTGAATTTTTTTTTACTTTTGCTGCTCTGAAGTGAGTGTGCCAATAACACTCTAATAACTAGGAAGAAAGGCCTACTTACTTACCGTACAAATTTCTGCCTACTTACATCACACATCATCATTATACTTTTACAACGACATTCTCTTATATCTTTTCACATAGGCCAACGTGTCAGTATTTAACGTTTAGCAATGTTACTCTGGTGTCGGAGCATGGTCTGTCCACCGTGACAGATTGTCTGAAGGCAGCAGATATCTGCGTGCCTAGAGACGGCCGATATACAGACCGGTATATCAAGAGTGTGCCTTTTCACTACTATATAGACGTCATGTCCGCTGTCATGACCAAGATTGACAGGTGAGTTTTAATCTAAATTTCGACATACTTACTTACATCACGCCTATATTTCCCGAAGGGTTAGGCAGAGGCGTACTAATGTATACCCAAGGTTCAAATTCTACACAAATTCTAAACTTCGAGCTGCTATTGAGAATTTTATAGAAAAACACATTGCTTGACCTGGGAATCGAACCCAGGACCTCTAGCATAGCAGCCACACTCAGGACCACTAGGCAAATGAGACAATCAATCTAAATTTCTATGCTATAATAATGTGGTTAAGTTATTAACAATAACATATAACTAATAATATAAATTAACAAACCATTTAAGACTGCATCGATTTCAGAAATAAATTTCGTGCAGATTGAAGCAAGCAGAAAAGTACTTAATAATTTTATTTGCCCAACTTTCTTTTTTCTGTAGGCTCCTACTAGTACTAGGTACTATTACGGCATGAGCTATGCCAGTACTTCATGTCTAGGTAAAAGCGAGGCTTAGGTACTTACCTACTGCCACAATTACTACCGTTATGACCATTCGCATATTGTCAATAGTGGAAGCTTTTTAATGGCCAAATACTACTACATTGTCATAAGTCTCGCACTGTTTTTCTTTCTTCTTCTTTTTTTATTACTTTAATTCAAACAGCATCTTAAAATTGAGTAGGTAGCGTTTGAGTATTTAGCTATAAATGATCTCAGTATAGAACACTTTTTATTGCGTTATCTAATCACTACATAGTTTAAAACAAAGTCGCTGTCTGTCCGTCCCTATGTATGCTTAAATCTTTAAAACTACGCAACGGATTTTGAAGCGGTTTTTTAAGTGAATAGAGTGATTCAAGAGGAAGGTTTTAAGCTATTTAACATCACGCTACGACTCTTAAGAATGAGGCAACGCGGGTGAAACCACGGGCGGGTCGCTAGTTATATATAAGAAGAACCTGACTGATTGATGTATCAACGCACAGCCGGAAATACAGGAGCTAGATCTTTAAAGTTTGTATGCTGGTTCCTTTTGCACTGTAGACAAGCACTAAGATAGCGTTTTTGGAAATTCAACCCCTAAGGTGGTGAAAAGGGGGGTGTAAGTTTGTATCAAAATTCGCACACAATACCATAGTTTGACATACGCACACACACATACATAATTAATAAACGATGACATCATCAAGATATGTATATCTGTCATTCGCTGTTGACATTTTGACAATTGTTTTCTTCCATAAAAATTAGACTTACACATTTTATGATATGAAACCTCCATGGTGTAGGTACAGTGGGCTCAGTTTATTTAGAAACGAAAATTATCTAAGTACACAGGCGAGGCTGCGCACAGGAAGTCTAGTCTTTTTACATAGCCTCCTCATAATGCCTCTTTATTAGACAGGTATCTATATCTAATTACTGTAGGGACACAGAGGCCTGTCATTTAGTTAATTCAAATTATTTCAGAAAACGAAAATGCATTCATTTAAGAGGTGGTGGAACTAAATATTATGATCAACTGGTGTTGACTTGTGGACGGCAGTTCCAGCATCCAGATTATTTGAAAGAATCCCTTGGACTCGTAAAAGAAGTAGCGTAAGTATTTGGTTATTCAAAATGAGACCGGGGAGCTAACATATGACACTGCGCTGGACCACAGGCTGTTGGGATGGTACCCGTAACCTCATAACGTGGGTAGCATTTTAATAAATTTAGACAACATAAGACAATCGTGGTAGACCCAGAATGAGATGGCGGGATGAGCTTGACTCGTACTGCGGGGGTTGGATGCTGAAAGCTCTCAACTGGGAAGAGTTGAAGAAGGAAAGGGACGCCTTGCTCAGCAGTGGGACGATCACGGCTGATAATAATAATAATAAAGATAATGAATATTTTTAAAAAGTGTTCCTAAATATTTCCGGATATTAGTTTATTTTTCTGTGTAAGAACAACAAAAATATGTTTTGTCTTGTTCAGAAAAGGTAAACCGTGCGACAGAATGCTACTGGACAATCCCAACCATAAAACAGATTCTGTACCGATGCCACCCGAGGTACCCGAGAACGTGTTCCTGATCAACTCCTTGTTTGAAGCTAATATCTGCTTGAAGAAACTCATGCGCATGATCAGTGATCCTAGTTAGTACAAGTCATATTGTATTAGTAAAATCAACTTACTAAAACCAGTTTTATTTAAAGCTTCAATTTTAAATATACCTATATATAATAAGGATTACTATAATAGGGATTTTATAAATTCAAAATTGACCCTCGGCATTGAGAATAATTGTACTAGACTAAGTCATAGTCAGAATAGAACAACAACAGAATAAACCGAGATGGATGATATAAATAATTATGAACAGATGATCTTGTAAAAGTCATAAAGGCCTGTGGAAATCTATGCCTTTGTTCAGTAGCGACGTTGATAATATGATGAAGATGAGTGCCATACATAAATTAAATATAAAGAAAAACATTGAGATACCCTTTGTAAGAGATTAGTGTGTAATTTATAGTGACAAATAAAATAACTTAATTTTCATGGTACCCAGAAGATTGTAGAGAACCATTGAGTAAAAACAACCAAGTGATCGTATATGGCGACTGTATAGAAGCGTATAGTTGTATCGCAGCTCTCCTGGAACTGGGCTTGCAATCGGAACTGATCGTTTTTGTGGAACCGTTCCCTTCTAACGAGGAACCTGCTCCGCTACGAGTCAATTGCTTCAATGATGAGACTGTAAGTATTGTTTATTTGTTCAATTTAAAATGATCGTGATTAATGCCAAGATCAGAAATGCGGTACAATTTATGTATCTCTGTAAAATACCTATGCCATTTTTGTGCCTGTCTGTCTGTTAAGCGTCATATGATGTAAAGCTGACCGTACAGCACTTTGTCAGATAGTGTGATAGATGCGGATCTAAAGAAATTCCTTTGCAAAACTATCCTAATCCCTAATGGGCAGAACGAAGCATTTATTCAATATGCCTTACGGTATGATATTAGTAGAAAAAACCTAACAAATAACGAATGTATATAGAACAATTGTTGACAGTTTTTTTTGCGTCTGCACATGAAAAATATATAAAAATAGAGTTCGAATTTCGGAACAATTTATGTTTCGGTTTCAATATTATTTTACAGCACAAAAATAATTTATCTATATTTTCGTATTAATTCTGATACTTCGAAGTATGCTATTGCAATGTAGGTCAAACACTTTATAATTATAACTCTGATTCATATATATGGCAATACTAAAAGTTCAACTGAGATTCGACAAACAGATCAAGTTATTTGTGTTTTTATAGTTTGCTAAACGTAGCTTGATACGCGCGCTGTCATCGAGATCACGCGCTGTCATCGAGATCACGCGCATGAAGTTCCATATTTTTTGACAATCAATATGTACGCACGACAATATCATACTTTATTGACAAAAAGGGATGTTCATTGCGTCATCTATCGTCCGATTGTGGTATCGATTATGAAAATATCATGGATCGAATAATTTATTATAGTCAGTACTTCCTGACGCCTAATAAACTAAAAACTACAATAGTATACCTACCATGGTAAGTTCTAATATTCTTCTCATTTTATTTGTAGTCATAATTAATCCAATTTTATTTATAATATGTTTTAAACGATTATCGATTTATTTTCAATATTGTACTATTATAGTTTATTTCCAACAAAACCCCAATCCTAGAAATGTCACTCTGAAACCTGTCGCACGTATCAAGCTATGTCCAACAAACTTTAATTATGATGATTTTATTTCCAGACTGAGACAAGCTTTATGAATTACTTGAAAAAACTTCAGAATTTATTTTAATTAAATCTCTATAGATGATGTTTATAGACGCTTATAAATTCTGTCAACAATTTTTTCGCCATTGTCCTTTCATGACATAACATGTCTCATCATACCTGTATTCCTCGAAGTGTTAGGCAGTGGTGTAATGGACACTCACAGTTCGCCAGAATGTTTAGGGCACATGTAAGGTGAGCCTATTGCCACTAACTGGACACAAATCCAAACTCCGACCAGCTAGTAAGAATCTCATAGAAAAATTCAATAACACTGCTTGACCTGGGAATCGAGTTCAGGATCTCTAGCGTAGCAGTCGCGTTTAGAACCACTAGACTAATGAGGCAGGTTGTTGATTGATAAAGAAGATTATGGTTTAAATTTAGGAAAACATCTGATTGTAGGTCGACGCAAGGGTTCAACAGAGTGTAGAAAAACTAGGCATCAGAGTCTTACGCCAATGCCATTTAGCAGCGTGGCATCAAATGGGCTACAGAGTTGAATCTGTGGACTTCATGGCACCTTTGACTGCAATATCGCTGAAGAGCTTTGCACTTTTCTATTATGGACTACGGGCTATTAATATGCATGCGTTTAAAGGTACTTACCTATATATACTTATATTTTTCTTTTTCTATACATCGTGTAACAATTAACGCACGCCCTGAAAGTAGTTTGTTGAGAATCGGCTAGTTTCTGACATCAGCTCAAAGAAATTTTAATCTTATCGTTGTAGCATATGAAGATTCTTGTCGATTATCCAAATGCCTGTGGAAGTTCATGGTATACCTGTGTTTTATATGGAAATAGAACTATTGCATTTGATTTAAAGATGCACTGGGTGTCAGCCACATTGAATACATTTTAGTTAGAACTACCTTGATAGGTATTTTAGTTAATAACTGAAAAAACGAAATAGAAACAATTGTTATTACAAGCTTATTGCACAAAGCTGAAAATAACTGAATTGTCATTTTCAGACTGATCTCAAAACTGTGCAAACTGCCAAAATGTATTATGTACAGTAGCAGTATAACCATTTTTTAAGCAAAGGCTAGTTTTGTCGCGATTACTTAGGTATCTACTATTTTAATGTACCCTGAATGTATTATGTAACTGCAATTTGAGAAAAATCTTAATCAAGGAATGGATTTCGCGCATTAGGTTCAATGAAAGCCTTAAGTTTACTTGCTGTATTTTGATATATGATGATGATACAGCTATAAACGAGAGTGGCTTAGTCTACGACGGTGGTCTGGTTGTGAGTCCTACGTTCGAGACCAACGACCCGTGCATATACGGAGCGGGCAACTGTGTACGCTACTCACGACGTTTGTACGCGTCGAAACACATGCATCAGAACCATTACTCTGAGGATATTGGTGAAGCGGTAAAGTACTATAGAAAACTATTGATAAACTCAAAAAGGTAGTTACGGCATTCGCCTCCAAAGTCCTATTATTCTGTAAAGTTGACCCCTTCTGTTATCTAGAAGATTTGTCTTTGGCACAATAGGTAGTTGACTGGTCTTTGATTAAATAAAAACAAGCTGCTTTTGCTCGCAGTTTGACTGATGACCCAAAACGATTAACATACTATATATCTAGGCGGCGTATCAAGATGAAACATGCACCAGATTTTAAGTTAGACCTCTACAAATACATCGGTGAAAACTGCATTGAATTCGTTGCAGTAGTTTCTGCGTGATGCGCGTACAAATATTCTGATGGGCAGACAGACAAAAATTCTAAAAATTTATATTTTGGCTTCTGTTGCTCTAATAAAGACCCCTTATTAGATTTTCTTTAATATCTATAAATAATAGAAATCGGCCTGTTACAATTTCAATATAAGTAATGGTCCTATTGAAAAATGTTATTAAAAATAATTCTTAGACTGAAAAAAATATTTCAATCGAGTCATAAAGTTCTAATAGCTTTTTAAGTTTTTGGTGGGGATTGAGTGGGGATGCTCTATACCTTGCCCGCAAAACTAATGTCAGTATAGAATTTATATGGCACACGCACGGTTTAACATAACAATGTGCTATAGTACGCTCTCTGTCTAGCATATAATTAAATATATTTTTTTATACCACTAAGGTGGCAAACTAGGATACGGCCCGCCTGATGGTAATCGGTTACTGTAGCCTATGGACGCTTGCAACATCAGGGGTATCACGATATTGTAAATTAAGGAGAGCTTTAAGTTGGGCTGGCCGTATAGGAGACAATAGCGTGATATTTATCCTATCTGGCAACACAACGCTTCCTGGCGGAGCTCTGGCGACCTTGCTCACCGTTAAGCACACCACATAGCACGCTATGTTATTTGGCTTCCATTTTCTGCAAGATGGCGGTGGCAGGGGTGGAACTTCCTTATTTTTGAACCGATTTTGATCTTGCTTTTGTTGTTCGGCTCTGTTTATGGTCAACTTTTTTATGAGACCATTAATAAATATCAGTCAACTAGCCTATTGTAGGTACTAACACCTGAGTTACGTGTGAAGCGAATCCTTTGCGGACGA
This sequence comes from Acronicta aceris, assembly GCA_910591435.1. NCBI lineage: Eukaryota > Metazoa > Arthropoda > Insecta > Lepidoptera > Noctuidae > Acronicta > Acronicta aceris. Next base: position 10,043,257 of record OU342770.1, read on the forward strand.
AGGCTTCCTTGCGCCAACGACATTGGTTTTTTCTTCGCGGTGTAGGTACATACGTTATTCCCAAGAAAGATATATAAGATGTATAATGCCGTATCATAATAAGCGGCGGTAGCCTAGTCAGTATCGGTACTTAAATAAAAAGCTAGGGCGTCGGACTCGCGATCATGTTGTTGCCGGTTCGAAACCCACCCTTTGCACTAGCTTAGCACGAAGGGTAACAAGAATACTAGCAATGTGCGACCCACATTAGGATTTAAAAATTACGCTTTTTAGTTACTAAGGGATTATTAAATTGGGCCTTTTCGCCTCCCTGATCTGTGTCTAAGTTGTATACTTGTTATTGACGGTTCCAGTTGGCGAAACTGTTTCTATACAAGTTGGATCCGTTTGTGATGGGAGATCCTGATTTGGGTGAGGCGACCAACGATCTCTTGCCGAGATACAGTTCCAGCGCCTTAGGGTAACTAAAGAAAATTATATACCATAAATATGTAGATAATTATATTTTTAATATAGTTAAGGCGTTGCTACAGTGGAAATTATAGAATGGGAGGCAGGTCTTGTAATAATTGAAAATAGAGTATCTAAGCGCCAGTATAAAGTCTTATGTTGTAAAAAAAAAAAACTGGTAAGATTTTAACCTGCGTGCTTCGATTTGGTATCTGGTGTGTATCTACACGCCTTTCACGAAGTTTTCACGGTCTATTTGTCCATAATGTCCAATTTATGCTGCTCATATGCCATTGCTCGTCTTACACCAGCAACATCTGATTCAATCGACATGCACGGGCAGAGAACTCGGAAGTCGGAAGCGTAGTTAGCTTAAGCAACGAGCTATAATTATATGAAGGCTAGAAAGAAAATCTGAGGCATTTTTTTTATGGAATAGAAGGGCAAACGAGCAGACGGATCGCCTGATGGTAAATGATTACCGCCGCCCATGGACACCCGTAACATCAGAGGAGTCACGAGTGCGTTGCCGAACTTTTAAAAGGGGATTGAGCTTCCGGTAACCTCACTCACTCGACGAAACAACGTAAGCGTTGTTTAACGCCGGTTTTCTGTGAGGCCGTGGTATCACTCCGGTCGAGCCGGCCCATTCGTGCCGAAGCATGGCTCTCCCACGTAAAAAAATACTATATCTAATAACTATTACATATAATTTGAATATAACAAATTAAGTAAAGTTTAACATCTTAGACCCCCTTTTAAATTTTCCATCATTCCTAAAATAGTTCCAGTTACGTACCGGATATTATGCCATGTAACAAAACTTGGCAGTGTTACATTTTGAAAATATTCGATGATCTAACTGGATTAAACCTGATCTTTAGGTTCAGAGGAAGCGTTAGCAGAATTAGTAGTTCGCGACTTTCGGGAACTTCTATGTATAGACGGTAAGTACGATAGGTAACATATAATATATATATCAATGTCATATAAAAACTCACTAACACTACTTATCAGGTCAAGGTTGCAATATGATTAACTCATGGTCTTAAGGGCATTACATCGCTCAAGTCCAAAAAACATCTCTAGTTTTAAAGAAGTTTCTAGTGGAATCCTTATGTGCGTTTGCCATATAAAAATATATGTTATACATAAGGTCATCACAAACAAATTGTATTGTTTAATTTTTTTATAAATTTGCCCAAATTTTGGATAATAATTGAAGTCTTTTTAATTTTAATTGAGGCCTTTTTTAACCTAATTTGTATTTTTTCAATCGGTGTAATCTATTAAGATAGATAGGCGTAAATTCAGAATGTGAAGGCAAAATTTCAATCATGCGGGTAGGGTTCGCGGTGGCTTAGAGGTCAGAGCGTCTGGTATATCAAACCAGAAAACGCAGGTTCGAATCCTGCCCGCGATTGATTTTTAAAAAAAATAACTTAATAATCTTAGCATGGAAAATGCAAAAAAATCACAAAAAGATAGATTTTCTTGAGTTATAGCTAAGAACACTTATTAATCAACCATCGATCAAGGCACCCTACTAAAAAAAACTAAACGATGGAGACAGATACATGATACACTCGTTTGCATAAAAATAACAGCCATTATGATTTGCAATCTACCTAGAAAGTGTTTTGATTTATATATATATATATATATAAATATAGGACGTAATGTCAGTAGCATTTTATTATTATTTAAATTCAATAATATTTATTTATAGATGGCAACCTGTAATGAAGTTTGAGTCTCCATTAGTACAGTATGCCACGTTACCGGGACCCATGTATTATATGAAGCTTAGGAAACCTGGGCGGAAGATCCCTATGGCCGTCAAACGGTCCTTGCCGAGACAGGTACCATCTTATTACTTTCGAGAGATGTGTTAGGTTAGAAACTAATGGCGTAGGGTTAATTTTGATAAGTGGGAAGACGCAGCCAAAAATTCTTACCTAGATTCGCTTTTGGCAATAGTATTTTACACACTATAATACAGTTCGTATTATAGTGTGTAAAATACTTGTTCTTGTGTTGTTGTCTAATGTTCAAGATGGAAAATCTAGGTGCCTTAACCATTTTTAGACAGGAAAACTATTCCAAACTTATTTATATCTATAATAAAACAGGCCAATGTTTGTACATTATAGATATTAAAGTAAGTTTTACTTTATATGGGGGACTTTAATAGAGCAATAGAAGCCAAAATAACAATTTTTAGATTTTTTGTCTGTCTGTCTGTCGGTCTGTCTGTCTGTATGTTTGTATGCGCAACACGAAAAAACTACTGCATGGAATTGAATACAGTTTCCACCGATGTATTGCTAGAGGTCTAACTTAAAATCTGGTGCGTGTGCCATCTTGATACACCGCCTAGAATCGGATTAATAGTATATTAATCTTTTGAGGACGTGAGTGAAACTGCGGGCAACATAGCTGTCTTTGAATAATATTTGTTACAAAAAGGAAATGTCATTTTTTTAGCAAATAAAATAGTTTTTTTGTGTACGCGTGTATTGTGCAGAGAGCAGTCCCATGATTTGCTGGCTATTGAGCTTATGGCCAAATAGGTCTACCTGTGCAGTAGGTATAATGCAGTTAGAGTATACGATTGAGAATCCGGAACAAAACACCCAAAACCAATTTTGGGCCTGGCGAGGCGAGGGCGGGACGCATGACCACGAAGCAGCGGTCCCGACAAGCGGCGGATTTTAGTTCTACTTTCGGTAGATAGATGGCATGAAATTTGACCTATGACCCTCTGACGACGCGTGATTTAAATTGTTGTAAAGCGTAATATAAAAGTTGTAATGATTTAATTTCTCAATTCCGGAACCCGGGACATATGTTCTCATTCCGGGACAATCCCGGTGGGTCCCGACCACCTGGCAACCTTACTAAGAAGTATGGCTAAGAAGCCATACAGTAAACGCTCAAAAGTTCATAAGCACGCTAAGGATTACATTGCTATGAACAGTACGAGCGAGCCCGATACTGAAAGAAGGTCGTAAGTCAAACTAAACGTCAAGCTATTGCGTAGTGAGATTGCCTATGGACTTTTGGTCGCCACTCTAAATACATTATATTGTTTTACGAAGAGTTTTACTAAAAAGCTCTGCAGTATTAAATATCCTCGCATTCTCAGGGCCATACATTGGTGACGAACAAACAAGACAACTACTTCTGTCTCCAACTGAACGTACTCCACGTTATAGATGGAGTTACCTGCCTCTCTAAGAAGCCGTTCTCCCCGGAGATTTTTTCGCAATTGTATGGCAAACACGAGGCCTTCTTCGATAAGCTTTATACTAGATATCTGGTAAGGTTGATCAGGTTCTTATACTGAATTTAGGCTATTGCTGTTTATATTGCTTTTCATAATCGTTTTATTTATCACGATGACTGAAAAATTTAATTGAATTGAATTATGTATCGTTTTTCCTCTTCTCTTTAATATTTAAACCGTTAGTATGAAATGGAGACCAATATGCATGCACGACTTGCCAGTTTTCTTATCACTAAGCATTCTTATCAATACCCAATTACGCATATATTTTTTAAAACAACAATATGGGTGAGAATAGTACCAGTATAAGTAGAATCTTCATGCGTAAAAAATTACACAGCATCACAAATTAAGTTTTGTCAGGAAACAAATGATTATACTTAGACTCAATTTTAATAATGTGTTTTTTCTATTACTCATGTCCGTTTCTATAATCAGAAGAACCAAATCGAAGACTTTTACGAGTACTTTACGCAGCCGTGGATGTCGGCATTATACCAGGAGACGATCAGAGATCTTATTGATGACATCAACCAACAAGATGTTGGCACGGTAAGTGGGTAACGGACAGTTAAGAGAACATTTTTATATGATTTTATCTGTCCCATAAATTAACTGGATCTGGATCTCACGAGGTTGCAAAATGGGACCGCTATATATCTTGTATATTGAACTCATGTATAACACTATATTGAAAGCATTTTTTCTAAGACAACCCAAGAATAATGCCATCTATTTCTATTGCTTTATATCTCGTAAATGAGTCCACCCCTTGAAACTCTAGCCGGTTTGGAGGATAAAAGCATTGCAAAACTGATGAATTTGATATCCAATGGCGCGCTTGTAAATATTTTTTTATGAAGGCCAATAGATGGCGTAATCAGTACAAATTATTATGGACTAAATAAGTATTGGTTTCTTCAATGGATATTCCAATTATTAAAAAATTAGACTACGAATGTTATACGGCCACCGATATTTCCATAAGAAAGTTTAATAAGCTCAGTTATTTCACGAATAAATTTAAATTCTAATGAAATACAATCATTTTAACAATTTAACTTTAAACTCTCTATGATTTATCTCAACAACAATCATAATTAATTTTCTAATGCATGCAGTATAAATAATAGGAAATGTAGCATAGTTATTTTTACATCTACAAAGAGTAAGTTACCTGCTACCTTCGATCCATAGTCAGATAACTTTTAACTGAGGAATAAAATTGACTTTTGACAGATTTTGTATGGAAAAACTGTCAACAATTCGAATTTATTCCTCCGATATAGTTATCTGACGATGGAAAAGTCGGCCCTTAAAATTGTATAAATATATTCTAGGCTAGAATCCACCAATTAGTACAATTTAGTGTGCGGAAAATCCTCATGGATCGTCTGCTACCAGAGGAGGTGCCGGGGTATTTTAGAATCGTACCAGCTAAAAACCGCACTTGCCTGCTCTTGCTCTATAGTCATGACATAGACATGGGTCCTTGGGGTTATATCATAATTCACATGACATGATAACTAAGCATGATATAACAGTAAATTTAAGAAACCCCCGCAGCATCAAGACTTGGTTACCATGTTCTTGCAATATCATTGAAGTAACAGGATACCAAGTTTCAAATCGATCCGACCTGGGGACGTTGCGTACACCCTTTATGAACCAGAAAAAAATCTCCAAAGGGCGTGCCAGATTTTCTAAAATCATAGCTTACACTTACGATCAAGTAACCTTTCAAACATATATTGAAGACAGACAAAAAAAACTGAATCAAAATCGGTCGATTCGTTTGGGCGTTACGATCCAACAGACAGCCACACAGATACATAGATACACACTGCAAACTTATAACACCCCTCTTTTTCATCGGGGGTTCAAAAATAGGAGTAGACAGATAAAGTTCTCTGGAATCTCATACTTACAATAATTAATGCAAAAAATATATATTTCAGATCGCTGATTTATTCAAATCGAAGTTCACCTTGTTTGACAAAGAAGTGAATCAACTGAATCAACTGAGGTCGACATTAATGGAGTTTGTTGATTCCGATGAATCCATATCATCCAGTAGCAGTTACGTAAGGGTTAGTATTTTTCATATTCGGGAGTTTTTACCAATTTTTCGTTGGCTTATGTCATTACAGTACTAGGTACCTACATATTAATAATAATTTGTGAGACACTTCTTCACTGATATGAAATACACAATAACTAACACTTATACTTAGTTAGAAAGAAAGAAAATATATTTATTTACATGGACAAGACGCACCCAATAGTCGTATTTAAACAAACAAAAAGCACTACTACACACTAGATGTGAACACTATAGCTAACACTTACAAAAGCCTACACAGCTGCATTTTTATTTACATAAATTACATGTCACTACAGCATGTTAGAGGACACAGATTTCTGTAATACAGGCATTTGTGCCTAGCTCAGAAATCAGTGACTACATGATATTTTTGGTACTTTTTATGTGGATAAAGACTTATTATTATTAAGGACTCAAGACTTATTATACTTGCTGTGCCTTGGGGCCCGGTTGGCATACGAACACCTTTTTTTATGGGATAGGGGGCTAAATGAGCACACAGATCGTCTGATGGTAAACGATTACCGCCACCCATAGACACCCGTAACACCAGTGGAGTCACGAGTGCGTTGCCGGCCTTTTAAAAGGGGATTGGGTCTCCGGTAACCTCACTCACTCGGCGAGTCACAACGTAAGTGTTGTTTGACGCCGGTTTTCTGTGAGTCCGTGGTATAACTCCGGTCAGCCGGCCCATTCGTGCCGAAGCATGGCTCTCCCACGTAAAAAACCTATGATTATAATCGTTAATATTAGTCAGTGTTAAAAGTTGTTAGCTGCTTATTGTCTTTGTTGTCCAGAGGTCTAACCCCAACCCCTACGAAGTGAACTCCTGGTTACGGCTTTACTCATACCGGCTTCAAACAGTTGTCAAACACTTAGGCCATTTTATTTACGGAGAGGTTTATGCAATTTCATTTCTAAAAGTTATGAGGGGATAAAATGGGGATTTTTGAGGAACAAAAATATGATTAACACTATAAGCTATAAGCTGATCTGTCATTGTATAGACTTTTCGTTTAGACATTTTAGTACCCCTTATAATTTATATTCTAGACTTCTAATACTTGGGGTCCAGCAATTATTAATTTTTAAATAAGCTTACCCAGTTCGATGACTACCTACATAATTTTAGGAAGACGCTTATATTATGGAGATGTCTATAATGACCTTGTTTGTCAAGGTCTCAAGAATAATTAAGAACTCTGAGGCCTTTGATCATGTTCTGTTTTACTGTGTTGCAGGAGCCACGTCATGTTGGCGCATTCCGTTCTGTTATTGATAGATTCGTTACAAGGACAAGCTGTCAATTTGTGAGTAAAATATAATTAAATATTGATTGAGTGATTTGAAACTCTAGCTGTATGAAATTTTATACAATGAAAATCCTCGCCAAATGTTTTTAGTAAGTTTTTTATCTACAGGGAAAGACTACTGAAAATACTGACGTACCATCGGTAAGCAACATGTTTCTTATTTGATGTCGACAATTAAAATAACAATAATATTATTGTAGGGAAGTATTATGACTGCCTTAACGAATGCAGTACAAAGTTGATAACAAAATGATGATAAAAAAAATATGAATCGTTCTGTTAGAGCAGTCCTAATCAGTTCAAATATAATGTTACACATTAGTTTTTCATATTTTCAAAGGCAAAGAAATAATCTTTCTCGTAAAGTTCCGAAGGGTAACCTGAATTTAATATTATTTACTATTATTACGAAAAGATCCTCCCTGGTAACCAATCGTTTACTCCTTCACTTGAACGTATTTTGAGTCCGTTGAAAAGTAAAAAAACAGACATGTTTGGCAGTGGTTGCAATCATTAAGTATATTATATTATAAGTTAAAATAGAATAATATACATAATTATATACGTTCCGGAAAGAACTCTCTATGTCTCTCTATATCTCTATGTCCCTCTCTCTATATCTCTATCTCTATCTCTAATGGTAGTGAAAACTATCAATATCCGTTGCATTATGTAAAATAACTAAGCGCACAAAGAGACAGTCGCTGATAGCGACCTTGTTCTAAACTCAGTACCTAGCGAATTTAATAGGCACAGGTCAAAATATTATGAGCATTTTCATTTTGTGTTAGTAATGGAATCTCGTCCTAAATTACCTACGCACTTAATTTCACGCATGAAAGAATCAACTTGCTGGTTAATTTTTTTTATTTGTGTCATTATTGAATTCAGTCAACTCTGCCATTGTTGATACAGGAGTGCGGCCAAGGCAATGAGATCCGCACGGAGGCGGCGAACTTCTGGAAGAAAGTGGGCGGCGAGCGCATAGTGTTGGCGCATCTCGCAGGGTACCTCGACAGACACTCGGTTACCAACCCACACTTTGCCATTCCGAAACAATAATGACGTTAGAACACGGAACAGGTATTACGGAAAGTATTGAAACAAGAGCTCACTTTTGAATGTTAAGTAATTGTACATAGTTTATTTATTTGAATAGCAGCATTAATAGAAACTTAGAGATGCATGCCCACCAACCCGAACTTTAATTGAATTATAAATAAAAAAAAAATTATAAACAAAAAGTTACATAACATACCATCACGCCTATATTCCCCGACGGGTTAGACAGAGGTGTACTAATGTACACCCACAGTTCGTCGGTATGTTTAGGTCCCATGTAATAGGGGGCGAGCCTATTGCCATTAACCGGGCACAAATCCAGACTCCGAATTGCTACTGAGAATTTCGTAGAGAAACCCAATAACACTGCTTGACTTGAGCATCGAATCCAGGACCTCTAGCGTAGCAGTCGCGCTTGGGACCACTAGACTACTGAGGCATTCAAAAAGTTAGTAGGTACTTAATGTCTGTCACAGAATCTTATGATCTTTGTAAACTTATTAGATACGGATATAAAAAAGATCACTCAATTCAAATGCACATATTAAAGACATTGGCGAAAATATTATAGACAAAATGTTACTACTCAGATGTTTTTTATATTTTATTTTCAAAAGCAGAATAATTTGCTCGGTGGTAGGACCTCTCGGGGTCTGACTGGCTGGCGACCACCTTTACGTCGGAGTCTGTCGTAAAGCACCTCGGTGTGTGTTTCGACTTTTGCGCGTAAGAGCCAGTTCCCCCTCGGTTGCTGCGGCTCTGGCAGTCTGCAGTCCGTAGGGGGGCTCTTAAAGCTACGCAACGCATCAGCAACTCCTCTGGTGTTGTAGGTGTCCATGGGCGGCGATGACTACTTACTATCAGGTGAATCGTCTGCTCGTTAACCGACCTAATCAATAAAAAAAAAGAATTTTGTATGTGCATCTCCCTCAGAATATGCGCTACAATAGGTAGATAAAAATGTGAAATTTTTTAGATTTTTTTTACGGGATCAAGAATAGGTAGGTACTTAGTTACATTTCAAGGCACATTTATAATTCTACCGAAGCCTTGCTTACTACTTACTCAGCACCTAAGAATTTTGATTGAATTATAGCTATATTTTTTTTTAATAAAGCATCGAATTTTGTTGGTCTTGTTTCATAAAAGTAATATATAATGACTATGTTTGAAAAGGATATGGATGTTTTTATTAAATTAAAACAGTATTACATTTTAGACAATTTATTTCATTTTACACATGTTAATTATTAGACGAGTTTCCTTAAATATTATATTTACATTAAAATGCACAGTATGGCCATTGACTGATAATGGAAATTGCCGAAACAGTCTTAATTGATATGATTTTGGTTTGTAGGTACAAAAGCCGAAACAATTACAATTATTTTCTTTTTAATTTAATTCCTATAATTAATTCACTATGAGATCAAAGTGTGTTAAATGTGTATATGTTTGACTAGCAATCTTTGGCTTTAGAGCCTTGCCACACTAGCGATCGAAACGTAACACCGCTTTATTCAACATACATTAGTATGGGAATCAGTTCCTCCGTCACTTCGTCCTATGAATCGCTGCGTCATCAAACCCGTGTGAAAAGGCTCTTATCCTCTGTTAGAAATGTATTGAAATGGCCGCTTATTTTAAATTTCACTAAACAATATTCTAGTTAACATACAAAATCGTTGAGCTGGTAACACCATAGAAAATGATCATGCAAAACCAATTTATATTTACACAGGCTGTATTGCAATGTTAATTATACCTTTATTCTGTGACGGCTCTATACTCTATGCTTAAGATCTTCAAAGAGGTTTTATACCACCACTTTCTACTAGACGGTTTTTACAAACCTAGGAAATGGCTTGGCACCAGTAGGATCCCGATAGTTCTAGATTAATTTGTTATTCACCACACCGTGATTAAAATAAGTTACGACTATTATACAAACAACTTTTCAAAGAGGAAGGAGAATTCATACAGGTTAGGTATCGAAGAATGTGATAGAGCCATCAAAGACAAAGGATCTTTAATACAACAATCAAGAAAGTATGTTAATTATCTTATTCGATTTCAAATGTCTGTACAATAATGACTAGCATACATAATTTACGCATATCGTGAAACAAACGTCTCTTATACCCGGATCAATAAACTGACGTCTTCGTGGCGATGAGGTTCCTGGGGAGTTTGTTGCGTCGTTTCTTCTTCCCAGCACAAATAAGAGGACGCATTGAAGGGCGGGCATTTTGGGGGCTGTCTATTATGTCAAAAAGACATTAAAAAAGTACTATGTACCTAGTACCTAGGTAGTCTGTCGTCAAAATATTCAAAAGAGATATCGTAAAGTGAGGATATGACTATAATGTAACTGAAATAATCGCGCGTGTGTACCACGCGCGTGTCTTCGAGTAGGAAGTGAGGCCAGTAGGTCTACTCCTTGAAATGGTTCTTATTGCTGGCCCGCAGGCTCGCACAGTCGTGGCGATTGTTACGTCGCCCAGGGCCGTGACTGAGGTGGCTAGCGAAGGCAACTCCGGTTTTGAGTTGATGCGAGTCCAAACTACTCTGCCGCCTCTCCAGATAGCAGACGAACCATTAAGATTTTTGTCATCCAAAAAAGGGAATTAATAAATTATCTAAGTATTGGTACATTGTGTAGATTGTAATAATGTATAGGTAGTTTTCAGTCAGTTTATTGATACGGGCCCTAATAAATTAAAACACTATTTGTACCTATGTATAGACTAGACACGTCACCACGTGGGGAAGTAACTTGATGGAACCTTAGTTTGTATACAAACTTGTGACATTTGCAAAATCTTATTAGAAAATCAGTTGGCGTGGAAACATACGCATCAATGGTAGGTAGATGAGAGCTTTTATTTAATTAATCATTAAAAGCAAATATTCATAACGGATTAAAAAAATAAATGGCGTTTATTTGATTACGGCCACGGAAAGGATGCACAGTAGTTTCCCCCTTGTCTCATGGAAAGACAAACTTAAAAAAAAATAAGTTAGGTACCGAGAAATTACATAATGATGATTCTAGGCTATTGTCCAATATCTATTGTTCATCATCCTGTCTTCCTATAAGTAAACACTGAGAACTCACAGGCCGTTTATATGCATACACGCAGATAGATGCATCTGAAAATATTCCGCAGCTTCAGCTATGTGTTTGACTGATAGTAAAGTGAGTCATAATTCTTCAAATACCTACATCATATTTTAAAACATTTGGAAATAAAGAGATCGGCTCCAAAGCGTGGATTAATAATCGAAGTGTCGATTAATAATCTTTTATCTGCAACTATTTTCCGGGAAGTAAAAATAAAGAATGTATTCAATTATGATAGGCGGTGCGACTTGTCAATCCGACAGTTCTTTAATTTGTACATACTCGCTAATACAAATTTTTACACCACCGCAAAAAATAAAACAAAAATTATAATTGCTCTACGCACCGGCTTATAACAAATTCATTTTCACTTGCTTGGAAATTTAAAACCACAGCTTTGCGACGTTTCCACGTGTCACAGTACGTCGCAATTCATGTCACGCCGACTACGGGGGCGCGTAGTCGTGCGCCGGCGCCGGCGAGTAATCGGCGCCGTGCAGCAACGATTAGGTCTGGTATTGCAGCATTGGCGCAGCCGCTAGGTTTGCGTGGTGGCCACTGTTCATCCGCAGTGCGGACAGTGACTTGTTGTACCATTCGTCCTCTGCGCTCATGCCTGTTAATGAAATAAATTTTATTACTAAGTAGATACATAAAATCCTCAAAAGACTAAGTTGCCACAAAATTTGATAATTGACAACATTTCAAAATTATAAAGCCACAAATACAAAAATACTGTTTCTTTGTTTTCCTATCCTGAGTTCCGAAATATTTTTATTTATTTTCATTACGGAGAAAAAAATAAAAATTGTAAAACGTGTGATGACGTCACTTAAACTGAGAAAATTTAAATTTTGTCCAAATAATAGTAAGTAACTAAAAAACGAAATAGGTAATGTAAGGTTATGAATAATAATGATAATGCCAAACTAACATAAGACAATTTTATGAAGGGTCAGAAAAATTACTTCATGTCACCGTTTCACCCGTTTAACCGTACCAATGACATCATTTGGCACTATGTCTGTTAAGAATAGAAAGAACTTCAAAGTCAAAAATAAATATGAAAATGATTAAATATCCTATTTTTCGATCTAGTTTCAAATAAAATTATAATAAATAGGTGTTAAAAAAAATAAATGTTGTCAATTTTTGGTGAAACGCAATCTCCAGAAACAATCTTTGTTGACGTTTTGATTGATACATTTTAGAAATAGTTCAATTGTAATGCTCCATGAATACCGCTTCAATTTACAACGGACAACCGTTTCAATATTCCCATAAATACTATATAAAAATACTTGGTTAGTTCCCATTAAACTTCGTTTAATAGACATTGTAGGTACAACATAGATATTAACAGTCTACAAGAGTTCGTAGCAAGTTCGTAGCGCGACGCGCACGTTCGGCCCGTAGTACCAAAGCTCGTAGCTATATCTATTCTGTATATGTAGAAGAGGGCAGGGAAGCGAATAGTGATGTACCGAATCGACCCTCGCGTTTTCTCAAGATGCAATCTCGCCGCAGGAAATAAGATATTTGCCAAGACGCCGCGAGGACGCCCGCCAAAGTAAATGTAGTGGAAATTTTCTTATTAGAATATCTACGGTACGATGCCTTGCCTCCATTACTTGCTCGTTTTTTCTTACGCAGGAATCTTTGCGCCCGCGGCCGCCTCGTATTTCACGGTTTATCGCGTAGGCGTATTTCTTTTCGTTTCCATTTTTGAAATATAGTGTAGGAAATGGATTGTGAAAGGGAAAATGCCTATTAATGTCGTATTGGGTCACATCACTAGAATATTTAAGTCTACTTCAAAACAAAACCTCTGAAATGAAAACATCCCCTATTAACCTAGAAAGATTCAGTTCAAGGCAAAAGGTATCGAATGTGTCCAGTTATTACTTCTATTAAGACAGGTATTAAGGTCAAATTAAATGTCTTGACTTGAGGATGGCAAATGTACAATCTCCGGTCGCGTGCTCAAGGACTGATCACTTATGCAATACATGTCTCGAACTGCCTACCTTGCTTGATGTAGAGAGGGTTGAATTAACATAGTAAATATGTATTAGCAAGTTATAACAACAAACTCGAAGATAATCTTATTATTTTTATAAAGATTGACAAACAGTTCCCCGATTTCATTAGTAAACATTTTCTATTAAATAAATAAATTTTATTATAAATTTCATACCGTTATAAAACATAAAAATTGAGGCAGCACCAGTAAGTAATTAACAATATTTATTTATGGCTGTCCAGCATCTTCCCTCATTTAGTAATAAAAATGTTGAGACAGTAAATATACTACTCGTATATACTACAGTTTTAAAGATACAAAACAAAAGAAATATTTTGCGTATACATAGTAGGTATAATTATGGCAGACAGATTGGTCAGGCCGTTTAAATATTTATTTGTGAACTTTAATATTTTGGGCTATCCAGGTATATCTTTATCACTGATTTAAGTGTAGGTAATATCTTTAACTTGAAATTGGCAGAATAGTCGCCATCAATTCAATTGCCATAAGGAACAGATATGGCATAAATGTCATACTTTTTAAAGCCTAAGCATAATTATCAAACCGGTTTCATAATTACGCTACGTTATGGTGATAGGTCTATGAACATTCATCATTCCACAATCATCAAATTTTAATTATTGAATCTAAAACGTAATCCAGATTGTGAGATTTTGCTTTGCAATCTTTTTCATTCTACAATATTTCTGTCAGATTAAAGTTATATGGCAGCCATCACGATCTCCAACAAAGGGTAACAAAAAACCAGAGCGGTGATATTAATAAATTGTAATCGAGTTCTTTCTCTTTCGCGATCATCTGGCGGAACGGAGCGCCGTGTGGCGAGGAGCAAGTTTTCCCATTATTACAAGGGATATTTGTATAAAAACGAGGCATCATCTTCGCTCCAGCCAACTTTATAATTGCCTTGACGGCTCTAATAGAAACTTGATGAAAGCTGCCGCTCGCTCGCACCGACATCTACCGCTTTTTGTTTTATGCTTCAAACTTACATTTTAGTTCGTATCGCTCTTAGTGTAATTTGTTATATGAAAATATTTTACGATGTTTCGGTGTGTAACCCAGTGTAGTCACTGAACACTATTTGTTATTTACTTGAAATTAGCAAATACATATTTAATATTCACGGCTGGTTTTTAAATAATGAACGGAGGAATTTCTTACAAATTTATTTTGGTATTTATTGCACTTTTCTATTTCAATCTACCGTATATAGTATATTATACTGAAATTTACACTGTTGTTTGATGATAATATGTTAATGTCAAACCAAATAAAAAAAACCGGTAGTTCACAACTCACCCATAGTGTCCTGTCGCATGCCGACGGCGCTCATGTTGGCGCTGTGCCCCATGGAGAAGCCCTGCGGCATGGGATACGAGCCTCCACCCATCTGCGACAGCGAGAATATGTCCTTCTGCAACTCCTCGTAGCTGCCGTGATGCTATGGGACACAAGTATTGGTTACTCCGTGAAGCAGGAAAACTTTTAACTGTGTCACAAATACTGACATTAAATGTGTCACAAATACCTACTTAATAATATATTCAGAATTTCTAGCAGATCCTTGGTAATTGTAACGTGATTTAGAATTACAACGCTTTGAACATTTTTACCCCTTTTCAAAAATAGGTAGGTATATATAATTACGATGTCACAACTCATTTGAATTATGACGACAAACTGTGACTAAGATATCTAATAATGTATAAAAGTAATAACTCGACAAAACTGCAATCGACATATTCCGTACATAATAAAATTATTGCTTAATTAATGTGGCAACACAGCCAAAAAATCTATATAAAAATACTATGTGCCGAAGTGTTCGCAATCTCGTCATTGCATTACCAACACATCGCGCCGCACCGCCGCCGCCGCTCCGAACATAATCATTTTTCCCACCCTGTTTTATGTTAATCGCGAAAATCATCCGCGGCTTTATGTTTTATACCGATTAACACTTCCGTTAATGGGATGACGGTGCACAATTACATTAGGTCACCGACGAGGCGTCGATGGTTAGGTCTGATTTTATAACTTATTACTGTTTGTTTGGATAGGTGTGTTGTGACGGGGAGACTGGCAAGACTAGTATTGCCCCGCAGATTTATTTATTTATCGAAACAGATGCCACACGTGGCGATTTGGCCAGTAGCTTTGTCAAGGTGGTAGTCGTTAAATTGCGTCACAAAAAAGATATTTGATTCCTCGAATTCCAGTTATACAGTATAGTTTATGGCTAAGTTATAAGCTAAGTTGTTTATTCTGTGCTTTCATAAATAAATCAAAATAAAAGTGGCTTTTACTTGTGTATCCAATTAACTAGGTAGGATATATTCCTATATCGGGATATCACACTAATTAAATTTAGGCTTATAACTATAATCTATATAGTAACTAACGATTTTGTCTAAAATATTTTATGCTTCGGATTTTCCACAAAAAATATATCAGAATCTCCGATGCTATATTTATTTATACATTTCCAGAATTATTGAAACGTGCGGCCACTATTTGCATTATTTTCGTCGGGCAGTCGGCCCGGGCGTCCAATCGCATTATGGCGTAATCATGGAGACTGATTAGCGCCGCATGGTAATCACGTACAAATTGCGGCGAAATGTACACAGCCTGTATATACACGTGTTTTTAGGTCATCATTAATTATTGTTTCGTTTGTTCGGCTCTGATTGAAGTATGCCGAGGCGCTTTGTGTTAAATGAGAATTTGTAAACGTGCGGGAAATCCTCATCGCCTTTCCCATTGTATGTTGGGAACTCATGGACGTATTTCCTGTTCAGCCGAGATTTGGTTACTAAGGTCGTATATAGTAATAAGTACTTGAATAAAGACGTAGAGATGACGTCAGAATGTTAACGGTAAATTAGGAACGGTAAACTAGGAGTTTTTCGATATGAAATGATATTTATTTTTGTAAATAGATCTCTCAAAGATACTTTTACATGTCTTTTTTTTTAAGTACTAGATGGTGTCGGCATTTCTTAGCTGACGACCTCTGAGAAGAAACACCGAAACAAACTCAGAGAATCATGGTCTCTTTTGAAGTCCAGACATAACAGTATCAGAATATGTGATAAGTACGTGATACGTTTACAATCTCACACGTAGACCCGAATCAGTTATTTGTAGGTTAAACAAATATTTGATTTGTGCGAGGATCGATATCGCGACTCGTAGCTCAGCAACCGATAGCTCAACTTCTGCGCCAATCAAATCAACAAACTGAATGACATATAGGTACCATCCCTTCTGTATTCTGCCAAGGGCCAGCCAGAGGTGTACTAAATGAACACTCACTGTTCTCCACTATATTTAGGTCCCATGTTATAGATGAGCCTATTGTTATTACCTGGGCACAAATTCAAAACCCCGAGCTGTTACTGAGAATTTCATAGAAAAATCCAATAACACTGCTCGACCTGAGAATCGAAACCACGACCTCTAGCGTAGCAGTCGCGTTGAAGAGCTTTAAACTAATGGGGCAGTTAACTGGACTACGCTTTGATGTCATATGAATGTTAAATGTTAATGTTGAAATTAGTAGAATAGTTTTTTGGCATAGCCCAAGAAAATATTTTGCTCTTATTAGGTAAGCAGGGGGATGTGTAAAGGGGTCTGCCCACTACACCGTCTCATAATATGACCGGTGTAGACATCAGAGGAATTGCTAAATTAAGCCTTTTAGTCCATGACTGAAAGATAATAATGATTATATTACCTGCGGGTATCGGTTGATGGTGTTGGGATGCGGATACGGCTGGTATCCTCTGTAACCCTGGATGTTCCTCATCATGCCGTTGCAGCCGGGCAGCACTGCCGGCGCCAGCGCCTTTTGTAACTGTTTCTCCTGCTTGCGGTATTTGGCACGCCGGTTTTGAAACCACACCTGATTAAAAGAAAAGGTGTTTTAGGATATGATCTGGAAAACCGAACTCCATATTATTGTTGGAATAACATATTTACCATCACTCATCACGCAACTCTTTGGGGAATAGAGTTAGGCAGAGGTGTACCAATGCATAACCACCGGTAGGAATGTCGGGTCCCATGTACCTAATAGGGGCAAATCTATTGCCATTAACTGGGCACAGATCTCCAAGTTGGTGCTGAGAATATTATATAAAATTGCACTAACACTTCTCGACCTGGGAATTTAACCGAGATCCTCTAGCGTAGCAGTCGCGCTTAGGACTAAGTACTCGACTAATGAAGAAGTTATTAAGTAGGCTTTATGTTATAAGGTACTACTTATTCAGAAGTATAAACGTTGTTAAGAGGAATATAAGATCTCATTCTCATTGTAAGTCGGATTATGTGGTAGAGGAATTCGTTCCCAAAACAGTTGTAGTTGTGGGGTTCAAGTCCCACCCGTACTTTTATTTACCTTTAAAAAAAAATATGACTGGATAAATCGTTTTTGTTTAGTTTTATATACCTACCTACATAAGTTAATAGATTCATTGTAAAACAATGGACACAACACAAGGGCTCGTCCCTTAATCTGTGTGTTGTCAACGGGAATGAAAGCGTGCGTCGTTTGATATGGTGATTAGAGCTGATTAGAGGGAGAGGGTGGAGTGCCACCCTCCCAGTCCTCGCACGGCCCGGGAGGGGCGGGGCGCCCTCCGTACGCACTCTCCATACAAAATAAACCGATATACCCTATACCTAACAGTTAGTGAGGCCACCCTATTCAAAATATATATTATGTAGGTATTTTGGATCACAGTTTCTCAACATTATTTTCTTTGATTTATTTACCCGTTTATATTCTGCTATAAGTTCTGCTATTAATCCACAGACAAATTCAACTCGTGCGCCTTTGTATAAAAAAGATATATGCCTGCGGACTGGCCAATTTAAAATAATATACCCATAACGGGCTCTTAGCGTGCTGGAATATCAATTAATTATTAATATTTTTTATGTATATATCTGCAGCTAAATTATAAATCGCTACAGCGAAAATAAATAAAAGTTCAAAAAACATAGCTCCCGTACTATGGATGCATATGTATGTTATAAATATATGTCGCAGTTGGATTGTATGAGTATAGTCCGCTGTTTTACATGATCGCTAGCTGTTTTACAAAAACGCTCTATTACGTAAAGGAGCTGAATGACGTTTAGCAGATTTTCATAATTGCTGACCTACAACCTACAACACGCGAAATTGCAATAACATGTTGCATTCATCTATACAGTCGGTTAACGATTAGCGGTTTTGTAAAACAGAGTAACATGAAACGTCAGATAAAAACGTCAGTAAAATCTCGTCAAAGTAACCATAATTTCTTCTATATACGTATGCATAATGGCTACGATTCGGTTCTGAACGTTATATAGCTCTTTTACATAACAGTGCTGTTTTGTAAAACAGCGTTTTAGAAAAGCCAATTACGACATAATTATAATATCTACTTATATTATATACCTTAATATTTTTTATAATACTTACCTAATATCTACTACTACCTAGTCTTAAATTCACTTTAAAAATAATTATTTATATGTTGTGTAAATTACCTACTGCTATATTAAATTATGTTGAAAAAACCTATGAGATTTGAAAATATATTGAAAGCGAAACTTGGAATCTAATGGTTAAGGTATAGATTGTGGAAAAAAAAAACAAACTTTTAACCTGTCACTTTAAAGAAGGAGATTATCCCCACAGATTGAGAACCGCTCCCTCCTTCATAGATACATGTAGATAGAGGGAGGAAACATAAATGGGATATTAGTTTTTTCGCAAAGCTACCCGACTTCCGCCCACATTGCGCGTTGTAATGAAAAACGAAGCGATTTCCTGAAGGTTTAAATAAACTTGGCTTTGTGTAAATTGATTGGATTACGGTAATAATATCTAAACTCTTTTATATTCGTTTTGCGTGGTGGCTTATTGCTAAAATTAATGGATTTCTTGTAAATGCTGTCTGAATGAAAGAAAGAGCTGCACAGATAGAAAAAACATGACAATTTAAAAAAGGATTTTAAAATTAACTCATGACAAAATCAAAGCATGATTGTAATGGTTGGATCAAATGAGTCTCCAAGCTATAAGCTATGGCTAATAAGATTTTTAATATAGGTGATAAATTAATTATCTTGTCATACCTATCATTTTTACCCTCGCAAATATGGTCGGTGGCATACCTACAAATTGTCGTACACTTCACCTTAGACAATGATGACGAATCTGTTAAAATATATTTTAGTATTTTTAAATAGATTTTAGTATTTTGTATGATATGGGCCTTATAGCCTTCATTAAATAAATAAATAAATAAAACAAATAAATGTCACCCCCTGAATTTGTCTGATTCCCAGCATCAGGAATAAAAAATGAAATTCTGAGTGTGTTATCCAAATATCAGTCACCGACAAAGCTTCATAGAGCGCTTAGTTGATGAAACATAGTTACTTGAAGCAGTGCTGTCAAAAGTACGTATGACTAAAGACATGATGGAAATTAATGATAAATTAATTATAAAACCGTATAAATTATCTTTCTCAACTTCATTTACTGACTTTAAGTAAGTGATAGATACTTACTAAGTAGGTGGCAGGTATATCTACCTTATTTATAGACCGTGTGCCGATATATTATTTAACCTGTAATACTCGTATATAAATAAATAATATCGTACTATAAATATCTCCAAAGAGAAATTCCACAATCAACTAGAGACAATTCAAAGATAGAGTTAATTCAGTAAAGATCCGTCGTCTAAAACACTTTACTTATTCAGTACACAACCAGGTATAGATAGCTATCTAATATCGGGCCAGAGCACTGAGTTATCCCAAGAAAACGGTCGGCTTTAAACTGAAAAAGCACGGGGATCCAACAAAACATTTTCTTATTTCCAATTGTAGAATTCATTTGAGGGCAGAGACAATGTCGAGAGGCGCGCGGGGAGGATGAGCGGCTAACTTCGTTACGGATCCATTTGATGGGATTGCAATGCCTCAGGGGCCACCCCCGCCCGCCCCGCCTCCCCGCGACCGTCGCACTCCCGGCGACGTTGTATTTTTATATCGAAATTTCCTCTAGAAGGAGGGAGCTCGACGTCGATGTCGTCTTTAACGTTTACATTCTTATGTAGCGTCGCCTAAACGTTAATAGCCTCCTACGGAGCGCGCGTGCACGAACATACAGTACTAGACACATACATCGTGTATGGGCGTTTGTGCCCGTATGTGTACCTACCCACTTATTGGTACTTACAAGTGAGCGCACGGTCATGTACCCGCATTTCACGTGCTTTTAACGTCGGCAGGGACATAAAAGTACAAAATAATGTTGTTTCGTTCACAACCTTTCATTTCTAAGAAAAGCTTCGTCATTCTTTGCGCTTGAGAGAAAAGAGTAATTGTCGTCTTGATGGAGCGACAGTGAATAAAATATCACTTGAAAGCTCTTTCATATGTATGAGAGCTAATATGTCATGATTAGATTACATTTTGAAGTAAAAATTTCTTTGTAAGATGCGGTAATAGCGTTCGTAAATAAGAACAAGTCGAGGGAAAAATCATCGGTAGACTACCAAAAGTAACTTTAACAGAAGATGTTAAAAGTCATGTCCTGAATAAAACATCTAAAGCGGCAAATTAGGTGCTCCGGGGACAAATCAATATCGAGGGTCCCGGGGGATTGAGCAATTTTAAAACTGAGATAAAGATCTCTCGCGAGTTACTGTAAGCATTTCGTATTCATACGGTCGAGGCCGACAGATGGCGCTTTAATTCAATCCGCCTCCGGCCTACGCTCCAAATTGTATTATCCGAGTATTCGCGCATCATTGATATTTCGACAATTCCATCCAAGAACGAATGGCGTGATACTATTGTGCTGCCTACAATATTTTATACTTTATTGTTCGCACCGCAGGCGGTCAATTTTTGCCGAAATTTTTGCATTCGTGTATCGAATTGTGACTGGATATTTAACATAATGACTGACCTGAATCCGAAGTATTTTGTTAACTTTACAAAATGTATGTGTTGTTTTTGACATTTCGTACGATGCTGTGTCGGTAATATTAGGTTCACCAAACTTTCTAGAAAATAATTTCTTAGCTTCATGAGAATATCAATGATTATAAATAACATAAATATATCTAATTCATTATGCTTCTTTACCTTTTCTTTGTCTTGAGTTCTAGCAGTTTGAAAATTATTAGGCTCATGATAATGATAACTATAACCTTTGAAATATGATAACCATCGAGGAAGCTGCATGTTGCGTACAGTCATTGCAGTTCCATCAAAATAATTTAGCGCGTCTCTTTAGCAGCTCCGAACGGCCGGGCGGTAATCACATAAGTGTTATTGTGCATAATATTTAATATCAAAATTGGTAAAAGTAGAAATAAGTAGATAACTGACCTGTATCCTCGCCTCGTTGAGTTTCGTCGTCCGCGCCAGCTCTTCTCTACAGTAAATGTCGGGATAATGCGATTTGGCGAATGCCGCTTCTAATTCCGCTAATTGTTCCTGTCGCAAAAAAAAACAATCGTTTTTTTTATGTGATAGGAGGGCAAACGAGCAGACGGATCGCCTGATGGTAAGCGCTTACCGCCGCCCATGGACACCCGCAACACCAGAGGAGTCACGAGCGCGTTGCCGACCTTTTAAAAGGAAATTGGGCCTCCGGTAACCTCACTCACTCGGCGAAACACAACGTAAGCGTTGTTTAACGTTGGTTTTCTGTGAGGCCGTGGTATCACTCCGGTCGACCCGGCCCATTCGTGCTGAAGCATGGCTCTCCCACGTAAATATTATTTATTGGTCTGTTACGTTTACTGAGGAAATAGTTGTGGTAGTCAGGACATTTAATTTAAAAAAACATGTAGAGATTAAAAAATAACTTTCATACATCCCTATATGTCGGAATGAATTTTTCTTTTAAATCTACCACATACCAGTGGAAAATTTATCCAGTCAAAGCTGGGTACGGGTCGCTAGTTCGGTATCTACCTATATCTAATAATAACTTATTTAGAAAAGATAGTCTACAAAAGCCCTCATTATAAATGATTTGACAATAGAATATATACATTGAAATCTGACTACACCAATATTAACATAACATACCATCACGCCTGTAATCTTTATTCCCGGAAGGGTTAGGCAGAGGTGTACCAATGTACACCCACAGTTCGCCGGTACGTTTAGGTCCTATGTAATAAGGGGCGAGCCTATTGCCATTAACCGGGCACAAATTCAGACCCTGAGCTACTACTGAGAATTTCATAGAAAAACCCAATTACACATTGCTCGACCTGGGGATCGAACTCAGGACCTCTAGCGTAGCAGTCGCGCTTGGAACCACTACTTGGAACAGTCAACCAATTTTAAATAATTGGAATTAACTAAAAGTGAATTTTTTAAACTTTAAACCACATTTAAAAATAACGGGGTTATAGTTTATCAATAGTACAAACAATCACATTCCTGGTGAGAGTATCTACTTATCTAATAATAAATCCTTTTATAAGTAGATTTAAAACAAATAAAATGTGTTTGTATTTGTTGGGTGTACTCCCGAACTAAAATATTTTGTGTCTGTGAATCTCCATCCCTTTAAAGATTAGTTTACCTGTGTGAATGTGGTTCTATGCCTACGTCGCGCGGGCGTGGGACAGGACGCTGTGGTAGGCGTGTGCCCTGCATGCTGGGGACCCAGGGCTGGGGACAGGGCTGATGCACCGCCGGAAGGTCCACCACCAGCCCCGCCAGGTTCCGGCTTTAATTTTTTGAAAGCACCTTCCGCTGTCGGATAATTGGCATGTTAAAATATGTAGGAAGAAAATAAGTGACTCACTAATGAAATGAACTAGAAATGTCTCCAGGAGTGTCGATAAAGGAATAATCATCTTGTGCAATTCAGGCAGCCTTCTTACTAGTTACTGGCTAATCTTTTTACACATAGCATGAAGAATTATTGTCTATTATATAATAATTCATTAATAATGTTGTTTTTGGAGTACAATAAAGAGTGTCCGTATAAATAAATAAATAATACATCAGCTGTGTCACTAATATTATATTAACGATTAGAATATTATTATAGAAACTAAAATATTATAATATAGATTAGAATATTTCTAAAGAAAGACCTCTTCATTATTATCGTTTGGTCGAGACGCTCACTATACAGAGCCAGAGATAACATAATATATCATCATGCCTGATCCCCGAGAGGTTACGCAGACCGCAGAGGTATACTAATGTACACAGACAGTTCCTGTAATTAATAGGTATGTTTATGTTATGTTCTATATAATAAATAGGGGCGAGATTATTGCCCTTAATCGCGCACAAATCCTAATTCCGAGCTGCTACTGAGAACTTTATAAAAAAACCCAATAACACTGCTCCATCTGGGAATCGAACCCAGTACCTCTAGCGTTGAATTCTCAGATTAGGCCAAAGACATTTAATTTTAAATTTCTTTGGATTAGGCAATGTTATTTGGGTTTTATTTTGTGAAATTCTCAGCAGCAGACCACAGTTTGGATTATGCCCGACGAAAACGATTGATTATCCCACTATTTAACGGGACCTAAATAAATCAATGCTGGTAATTAAGTGAATTGATTTCGTGCAGTAGGCCTAAGGTTAACCTTTCAGGGAATAGATCTTGGTATAAAATCTTAACCCTTCATCCGCTCGACACGACCGTAATCACGTCCAGTGCCAAAGAAACGTTCCTATTTGCATACCGGCGCTGCGCATCGACCCCTTGCCGTAGGTCAAGTTCGCGCAGCCCGCGTAATTGTAATTGCGTTGGTTTAACTAACGCTGTTAAGAGCCAGCTGCTTCTCGTCGTGAGGTACACCGCAAACGTTTGACCTACTGGAGTGAGATTGTGTTTTGACCTTTTTAGTAGATACGTAAATATGTTATTCATCAAAATAACAAAACGTCTTATATACTTCTTATAGCTATAATATGTTTTGTCTTCTTTTCCCTATGATTGCAGCGTCTTAGTCACCGCGGTGCAAAAAATAGCTCTAACTGAACGTCAAATCCAAATGCCTTATACCTTATCACAACACCAATCTAAAAAAATCGAATCGAAAGGTTGATTCTATGGAGAAGAATCCGGCAAGAAACTCCATGGACACTCTTTTAAAATAAATGGTGTTACAATCTTCACTGGTACAATATTGCGATATGAGGATGTGTGAACATTGAATGTCAAAGTTGGACCAAAGTCGATAATTACTAGAAGGTTCTCAGTGTTTGAGAACTCGATGTCATTATAAGCACTGCAACTTGCAATCAACCGTAATACCCAAGAATAAAAAAGATAATGGTTTCATTGATTAGGTCCAGTTTGCTGCCATCAAGAATTAGATAAGGTTCAGTTTATGGTATATTTGGTAACGAGAATTTTAGACATTTTGTTTTGCTAGCATTAAGTAGTAAGTTATTAGCAGCAAACCATTTGGACAAAGATTTTAGACTCTCATTTACGTTAAAGAGATTGCTATCATTTGTATTGATTTTAAATATGAGTGAGGTATCGTCAGCAAACAATACTTTAATCGATAGCTCGGACATCATATAGGGAAGGTCATTTATATACGCTAAGAAAAGAAAAGGGCCTAAAATAGAGCCCTGTGTATTATATTTACACCCATTTTAACTATAGATCCGGGATATACGACTCTGTTTATGTCCTTTTTGTCGCGTCTTAGCAAGATAGGAAGACACAAGCTCCAAAGATAACTCTCTTATACCGTAGTAGTTCAATTTACGGATAAGCGTATTGTGATTAACGCAGTCAAAAGCTTTGGAAAGATCACAGAAGATACCTATGGCATCCTGTGACCCCTCCCAAGCCTCTAAAATGTGAGAGACTAACTTCGTACCAGCATCAGATGTTGACCTACCTTTCGTAAAGCCAAACTGCTGATCATGTAAAATCTTGTTTATGTGGAAATGTGCTGTCATTTGATTAAGTATGAGTTTTTCAAATACGGGGAGAACAGAAATTGGCCTATAATTACAGGGATTTGTTTTACAGCCTAATTTGAAAATTGGAATGACTTTACTATGTTTCATTAAATCTGGAAAACTTCCTGTCTTAATACAAAGATTAAATATATTTGAAAGAATCGGAGCGATATCGTCAATAATTGAATTTAGTACTTTAACAGATATGCCCCGAATCTTCTGTAATTTTCATATTTAAGCAATTAAATGCTTTCTTAACCATAAGAAGAGATACTTGGCTAAATTCAAAATTCAAAAAAAATCTTTGCCAGAGATTCTGCTGCGAGAAGGGGACGAATGTAAAGATTTCGTGACCTCGATCGGAACATTAGTAAAGTATTGTTCGAAAGCGTTTGCAACTTCCGCGTTGACTAAAATTATTTTATTATTTATTTTCAATATCAGATCTGTGCCCTGTTTATTATTTTTTCCTGTTTCCGTATTTATTATCTTCCATACTGTTTTAATTTTATTATCGGATTTTGTTATTTGTTTACTAACGAGTTTTGATTTCGATTCAATGCATACTTTTTAGAATATTTCCGAGATTTCCGATTATGAAAACCTACGTCAGAGGTTAATAATTTTTCATTACAGTTTGTAAAGCACATCTCTAATTTTCCTAATGCCGTGTGTGACCCATTCATTAAATGTACTATTTCTACGTTGAGAAACTCTTCTAAGAGGGCATGACTTATTTACTTATTATCTTGAGTAACTTGTTATAATTTATATTGAGGTCCTTCGAGGTAAATTTTGTGTTACATAATTGCATTTTAATTAACTCCTGCATAGAACGTAATTTACTTTCTGTTAGAGATCTAACCATGATATTTTTGATAAAAAAATTGCAGCATTTTGTTAGTCTCTGTAGAGATCAGTTGTCCGATGTGGTCCGATCTAACACCGCTGACTATTGAAGAGCCTTGATTTGCGCAATTTGAAAAAATATTATTTATACAAGTAATGGCAGTAGCAGTTATCCTAGTGGGTTTTTTAAAATTTTCCAAATTAAAAGATTTAGATAAAGTTAAAAGTTACCGTTTTTCAGGCGATTCTGTTAAAATATCAATGTCTAAATAGCCACAAAAAAATGTGCTTCTTGCATTTAAAAACTTTCCTAAGAACATCTTCCATTACTGTTAAAAACATTGGAAAACTTGAAAAAGGTGGCCTATACACACATATAATAATGTAGGTTTATACTTCAGCACATGCTACCTCACATAAGCGCTCAACAGATCATGAGGTGATGTCTTTTCGTTCTTTGAATTTAATATGTTATTAATTCCTGTATGGAGATTCTTAATAGTGTTCTGGATCTAGATATAACTTCGCAGTGTCCCATCTATCTGCTATACTATTACTTTCAGGTGATATATTAGTGTTGTTCTTTGATATTTGTCACTCATAATTATTATAAATAATTGGGAAGGGCTTATTAAATTTATGAGATGCAAGAATATTAAAACGCACCTTAACTCTCGTAATTATGGTAAGTTATAAGTCGCTGTTGAATGTATTAATCGCTTGGAAAATCATTACCTAATGCGTAACGGTGACTCTCGGTTCACTTTAACTGTATTCTCACATAGCTGTTCTATACCGCGCACCGGTCTGCCTCAAAAGTAAGTTCATTTTCGCGAAAAAATCGCATATTGGCGACATAATCACTTTACCTTCGGTTTCTCTGAGCTTCTGAATTAAGTGGGGGAGATTTTAAAAGCACCGTCGGAGGTCGGTTTGGAAGTATTCATGCATTCCCTTTGACTCTGTTTCTGGCTACTTACTAATTAACATGGAGCTAAGTGTTTGCGTCCGCGGTAAACGGGGCCTTTTAACGTTTAAAAGGTTGTATTTTTTAGTCGTTTCCATGTTTTTAGGTGCTTTGATGGCAAAAATATTGGTTTCACATTTTACCTGACATTTTTCCGAGATACAATTAAGCTCTTAGAGATTGAAATTAATAATGGAAATTTTAGACGTTTCCGTTAAAATGTTCCGTATTCAAGTGGTTTGTGTTGACGGGTTGAAGAAGTGATTTAATAGCTTCGGTTAGTACCGCTACGTACTGCCAATTTATTTATCAATCTATAGAAAACAATATTCTCAATAGGCAATGAAACCGCGATATTTATCTATACAATCTTCCCTCAAATAGCCTCACAGAGTTTTTATTCGTTTCACTAAATATGTTATCTCGGCGAATCACCAAGGGTAATATCAATTAGAGTCGAAAAATTGCGCCTGAGTCGCGACAAGTCAGTGAACAGTATTTATTTGTGTTGAACATTTGTTCGGGGGCGTAACAGAGATTCAATGTAACATGTCATTGGGGGCTGTAATCCCCTAATTATGACGATTGACATGAAAGCGCCATCTGTGGCCGTCGAGAGGTGTCGGGTGACTGCACCGAAGTGTCGCAAATAATAATAGATTTGTGGAAATTGAGGCGTCTTTGGGTTTTGTTACTTTACGGTCCAAACTTGTTACTTATAAAAAATAGTAACATTAATAACACATTTATTAATTGACTTCTGGTTAGTTAAAATTATAGTAGTCCTGTTTCACAAATTCATAATGTGTGTAGGTATAATTATAATCATGGTAAATTGAGTAATCAATACCTACCTCCTAATATAATAAAGTTGAAAGTTTATATTTGAACTCGGTAACCTCTGGAAGAAAAAAAAACTTTTTACATTTGATAGCTTAATTCTTGGGGACGCACGGGGAGAAGTAGGCTATTTAACATCACACTAGCTTAAAAGCTCAGCACAAATAAAAAAGTCAGAAACAGTTTTTTTCATTGAGAGATTTTCATAGCAAGCCTTCGGAAAGATTCTGTCAACTTTACTCGAATAGAGAAAAAAAATAGTTGAGAAATGTTATCAACGGAAACCAGACGTAGTACTCCAAGTTAAGTTATGGCTAGTCTCCACGTGCACGTTAGTGAGGAGTCAAATCCTATGTCGACCAGTAAATAGGCTATATTAGTCTACATATTTAAAGGTGCTCAGCTTTAATATTTAGCGCAAAATAAACAAGACGGGCAGCTTTGTTCCTTTTTTATTCTTGATATGCTTATAATTGACCGCCAGTTCGCCTGATGTTAAGCGACACTGCGATCTACGATGGAGCGCGCTTGTCTAGAAGAAACCGATTCACTCGAAGACACCCAGATTATATCCATCGGATAAGATAAAACCCACTCGGGAAGCGCATTCCACACGTTCGGGTTGCATGTTCGTTGGAACTTGCTTGTATAGTTTGTATCTGTGTGGCTCTTTGAAGTAATCTAGAAAGAACTACTTCTATGTTGTAAAAAAATAGCTCGACAGTAGCCTAAAGAATTAAATCGCAATTTTTCGTATAGCATCAGTATATTTTTATATCAAAAATGCAATATAACATACCGGGAAATAGTTGGTGTACATTAGTATACCACTGCCAAGTTTTCGGGGAATACAGGCGTGATGGTATGTTAAAATATAGAATTGTTCTATGGGGGCACACAGCAGGGACCACCTCGGGCGAGCTGCGGGGTACTCTCCGAACCTCCATATGTTCTGTACAATAATGCACTTGTGATCGGCGCAAATGCCGCAAATCCGACAGATTGTCGTTTAATTGTCAATTTTAAATGAGGGCTGTTGTTTAACAGGGCTATGCAATTTTGTTTTCTCTTCAAAGTAACTCATCATCGTCTAACCTTTTTCCAACTATGTAGGGTTCGGTTCTAGTATAATAAGATGGAATCTAATTATTTTTTCCACAAGTCAATAAAATTTCCGGGCAATATCAATATCTTAAGGATAAACTGGATGTAAGGATTTTCGTGCTTCTGACTACCATTGGTTTATTTTCAAGTTACTCCTAAGTCCTATGTCAACATTATGTAAGGCAATTGATGGCTATTTTAAAGTGTTATCTATACATAGATAAACTCTATAGAAAATTCGTGTCTGTCATTGCAAAATAATTGGGAGAAATAAGTGAAGGAGACTAACTGAGCGATACTGAAGCCGAAGCAATGATTTTTAGAATTGTTGTCCATCTGTATGTACGAGACCGCTTATAACTCAACATCTAATCGACGGATTTCTATGAAATTCGGTGTACAGGTAGATTATAAATCTGGTTAATATTAAGGGTATTCTTTATAGTTTTAACCCTTAGGTACTTCTTTAGCTAGGTATCTTAAGTGAGCGAAGCCGCTGACTCAAGTTAGTATTTTGTAAGTTTAGAAGTTTATAGCTTGAATTATCTATAACTTTATACCTGTCTTTTTCATGTCATGAATGGATTATTATGAATGGCATAGGGTTTAGATTAGATAGGTTTTAGATTCCGCTAAATCTATGGTTTATTTTTGTGTAACATATCATCATCCTAGTCTTTTCCCAACTATATTGAGATTGGTTCCTAGTCTAAGCAGATGCGACTAAAAAGAGTTTTCTCATTATCATGAGTTTGAGTCCTATGTTTTTAAACGACGAATTGAAGGCTGTCTTGTATTTTTATTGAACAGAATAACACACCTAAAATTAGAGCACCTTTATCACGCTTCACGTCATTACCCGACCAGTCAAAACAATTGGATACAAATCTCTAACCCGTTAAATAACTTTTTTCGAGTGCCAGCTGATTCCGGGGGTCAATGTGTAAATCACAATGGGCTTAGCGGATTTACTCGGAGGGTGCGCGTGCGCTTACAATCGACACTCCATTATGTCGAGAGGCTCTTACAACGAGATTATTATGCGCATATTGGTTAGCTGTTTAGGGGGATTACTGGTACTTTTATTTACAGTTTAGTTTTTTTTTCTTCTTGGTCAGTATGCGTTGGTTAGCGTGTTGTGCTTATTTTTTGTCATCGGCGGTTGCAAAGAAAAATACGCAGTAACTAAGTACTGCCTTTTCGGTTATGGTTATCTACATGTATATGCTAATTACAAAACAAAGTAGGATGTTTTGGTTCAAATTATTTGTTGTTTTTAAATAAGTGTATTGTATTCATCGTTATCTACATCTAGAATGTTAAAAAAGGAAAGATTTGTATTTTTGTATGTATATAACGAATAAACCAACTTCCACCATTAGAATGTTACAATATCCTCAGGGATAATGTAGCATTCTAAATATAGGCTATATTCTAAATATAGCCTTTGTTACTCAGGTAACAGAGGCTATATTTATTACTAGAAAAAAATTGGGATACCTACAAAAACTTCAATCATGTCGACCCGTGCGAAGCCGAGACGGGCTGCTAGTAGATGTAATATAATATTCATTGTGTTTTTTTAATGTTTAATGTGCATAAAGAACTATAACATTAAATAATTTTCTTGATGTCGAAAAAATAGGCGAAAATAGCATCTTATTTGCACATCGGTAAAAATAAAAGTTTAAGCTTCATTTAAAATCCTATGAGCTCCAATAGGTAAGTAATTCGAATCATTCATCATTCGAATTCTACATCTGCGTTGTTCTGAATGGTTGACCACTTCCGCCTTAAGTTTCGACCATTCCATTGTAATATAGGGATAAGAGACAGGTGTGAAGCGCACGCGCCTGCCACGCGACACAAATTAATGATAATCTGGTATTTGTACACACGGCTTCACATCAAACTATACAGTTTACTCTTTGGACCGTATTTCGTCGTAATAGCAGCGGTTTTTGTACAGCTACTGTATATGTAGCTTGCCTTGTTGTCGTGTGTACATTTATGATGTGTGATGTTATCTTCATAGTGCCAATCAGTTTAAATAACCTTTATTAATTAGAGCATAAGCTTTTGGCGTAAATATATTTGCTAGTTTTTTGTTTAATAATTTATTATCTGTTATTTATAGCATCGCTTATTTATTTATTTTCAAATAAGATTAAATGCTTAATCATTATTCTGTATAAATGTGTTTTTTGTGATTAAAAAAAGATATTTTACTTTTAATTTAAACTATTTTTAAAATACTTCTTATTTTCCAGATACGGATTTTGTTGTAATTCCGTCAAAATGACATAAATTGTCATGAATACGAGTTTGATAAGATGTTTGTGAGTAAATAATCTGCTTTTATATAAAAACTGTTGGTTTATTTTCAGAAGAACCGTCAGAAGGCAGAGTATATTTGGATAATCTGTTCACTATACATATTCCTGACTATTTACCGCTGCTTCTGTGTTTTTCTCGTGTGTGTTCTAATTTCTACACATTCTTTAAAATATCCATTTACTAGCTGGTTGGAGGAAGTCTAATACCTATATTGTAATGATAATTGTTTTGTCAATTAACCTAACAAACTAACGGAGTGTGTGCCCAACTGTCAATTAGTACGAATGAAAACATTGGTGTAACAACTATGGAACCAGTTTACCTCTTGTTCTATATCTTTGTGATCTTCGGTAAGTCAAAATTTTATTATTTTATTTTATAAGCTCTAGTGACGTGGGTCTCTTATTAAGATCCATCGATTTTTGAACTAAACAGGGTCTTCTTCTTTCGTGTCTTTTGACTGAACTGCACTTAGCTGTCCACTACATGTGTCTACACGAATTATTTAAAATTGTGTTCGGTCAGGGGGATGGAAGATCGCTAGTTCCAAAATAACGAAAACATTCTAAAGAGAACCAGAAAATTAGGAGAATTGTAATTCGCCAGGGGAGTCACATTTCCAGTGTCGAATGTAGAAAAATAATTGTATAATACATGGTTATTTGGAAAGGGTATACTAATCTAAAAGGAGCTTATAAACTTATAGTACCTACACTAGAATAAGTAACATACCATCACGCCTGTATTCCCCGAAGGGTTAGGCAGAGGCGTACTTAATGTATACCCACAGTTCGCCTGGTATGTTTAGGTCCCATGTTATAGGGGGCGAACTTATAGCCATTAACCGGGCACAAATCCAGACTGCGAGCTGCTTCTGAGAATTTCATAGAAAACTCAATAACACTTTGCTCGACCTGGGGATTGAAACCAGTTATTGGGTTTTTCTATGAAAGTCTCAGTAACAGCTCAGAGTCTGGATTTCTGCCCGGTTAATGGCAATAGGCTCGCCCCCTATTACATGAGACCTAAACATACAGGTGAACTCTGGGAGTACATTAGTACACCTCTGCCTAACCATTCGGGAAATATAGGCGTGGTGGTATGTATCTATGTTATAAAGCTGAACAGTTTGTTTGATTGTTTGAACGCGTTAATCTCAGGAACTAGGTGCTGGTTGGAATTGAAAAATTATTTTTGTGTTGGATAATCTATTTATTGAAGAAGGCTACAGGCTATATAACATCATGCTACGACCAATAGGACCAGAGCAACTCGGGTGAAAACGCAGGCGGGTCGCTAGTTAAAGATAATCTTAGACAAATACGAATTGTGAAAGTCATAGAACAAAAGTTGTATTAGTTTTATTTTGATTAGTATAAACCTCTCCCTTTATATTTTCAGGACACACAATTCCTAAAATTGAAGCTGGGCTGTTAGATCCTATAACAAATTTTTTAAATCCAATTTCAAACCAACCAGTTGAGCCAGATCAGATGCTCACACAATTCATACCTCAATACCAAGGCAATATTCAACCTGCCAATAATGCTGACTTTAACCCATCCAACACAAGGATGCCTAATAGTAATTCCAAAATACTATTTAAAGATCCTAACGTTTCAAGACTAAGTTTTAGTAATCAAATTAATTCAAGATTGCCTCCGGAAGATCCAAGTAATTCAAGAATCACTTTTGAAGATGCAAATAGTTCAAGATTGCCTCTTGACAATCCAACAAACACAATATTACTTGCTACTAGCGATTCAGGTAGTTTAAGATTACCTCCTGAAGACTCAAGTAATTCAGTAATTCATAATAATGATGGAACTACTTCCGGGTTACCTTCTAACAATCCAAGCAATTCAAGGTCACCTAGTATCAACCCAAACAATTCGATATTGTCCCTTGAAGATCCAAATACTTCAAGAACAACATATGGAGACCCAAATCAAATTAATGAAGCGTTTAATACAAAAAAAAATAATGGTATCACGCCTTCATTACTCGGTTATACTCAGAGGTGGCCCGCTGGATCCAACCAGTACCAGATGCAAGAAATTCTTGCTGATCTTTCAAAGAAAACCACAAAAAGTACTACATCTGATTATGATAAAATTATAGCCGAGAGGTTTCCTGAGGCGGTAAACCTGCTAGATAAGTTGAAAAAGCTCAACAAATTAAAACAACAGCGGCAACAGGAACAACAAAAAAATCAAACTGGTGAAAAAAAAACAACTACAACAACTGTATCTTATGACAAGGATGCTATTGCCGAACTTTTAAAACCGCTGGAAGGTGTTGATGACAAATCCACGACAGCAGCAAATCAAATGAGAGTAGTTATGAAAAAATTAAAAAAAACAAGATTTTATTATCGAGCTCAACCGGTGACACCAGAAAATGAAAAGAACCATACGAAGGAAACCGTATATTATATTGATTTATAATTTTAAAATTGGTAAAAAAGTAAATGAAAGTCTTCAATTAATTCCCGATAAATTATGATTATTCCTGGCTTGATTTCCATCACGAGTTTCTGTGTATTCATTTTATCGATATTAATTAAAATTGTATTGTTAATGTTTCACGTAATTAATTTATCAACAGTTCATTTAGGTATGTCTATTTCACTATTCATTATATTATTGTGGATATTCGTTATTACTGTGATAAAATTAATATCATCGTCAATATTAATATATTTTGTGATATCAATCTAACATTAGGTATTATTATTTGCTTTTATTTTAAAACTACAAGATTGGTGAATACAAAAAAAATTGAATTATTGCCATGTGTTCATATTTGATTGCTTACTATATTATTAATGTATTCTTTCTGTAAACAATGATTTCAAAATTTCAAATTTGAAAGTATCAGGAATCTGAATAAAATTCAATTAATATAATCGCGCTCCACTGCTAGTGCTTTTTAATTGGTTGGCTGGATTCCGGCTAACGCCACTTCCTTTCCTAGTAAGTGTACTTTAATTATCATTACGAGAATATAATGTATGAGAGGACAGCCAGTAGTAGCCTTCCTTCTGCGTTATCTTTCCTTCTGGTTGCGCCGGGTTGGAGGCTCTTTGAAGACATCATTCAGATCATGTATGTATCTGTCTGTTTATTACATTGCAAATTGATCAGCAATATTTTGTCAAAATTTATTAAGGCCAAGGGTAATTTATAAAGTAGTGATAGCCAAGCCATCTGACCATTTGACTGCCAATTAATAGGTCTCGAGTTCGAGTCCTAGGCATACACCTGTGACTTAAAATTATGTATATGTGTGTAAGTATTATTAATTACCATTCGCTTGAAGGGTAAAATAAAACATCGTGTATGCTTGAGAGATTTTCTCGATGGTGTGTGAAGTTAACTAAACTGCAATAAGCCAGCATGGTGGATCGACCATACTTTCATTTTACGAGGAGTCCCAGGCTGTGCTCAGCAGTGAGACAGTAAATGGATTAAAACTAAATTCAAAACTGTTGAATATTTTTTTCTTTAGACGGCTATATTGTTACAATGTTTTTAAGTAAGTAAGTAAGCGTAAGTAGCGTATTTATTTATAAATTCTTATGATTGTATATTCTTTTGATTTCATTGAAATGGGGCTGAATTTTTTGACGCTCGTGTCTAGTAGTGAACGGTGGAGCACGTCCGTCACTCCATTGTTAGTGCTTGTCTACGTGACAGGCAGTCGGGGATGTTTCCTTAATTGCTCACTGTATATGTCGAGGCGTATAATACCTATAGTATTCTATACCAGAGAGGGAAGCGTCAGCTTCGATTGTAAGTATAGTACGTATAACGCATATTCATATTAACATGACGATAACATGCTTTAGAAAAACTCTTAACCCGTCAGCTGCTTTTGCAATTACTAAGCTAGTGCCACATCCCAATAGAATGGAAATGGTAAGTATTATTATTGATTTTGAGCTAAGCCAATTCAAATATGAATCTTTCTAATTTGCAACTATGTTGTTGTTGATTCAAACGCTATGACTTGATTAACCTTAAAAATATTAACAAAGTTTAAATCATCACTTCGCATACAACGTTACCACAACACATTTTCGTCAATGTTACAATTATTATTCAGCGTACATTAAATGTGCAGAACGTATATTCAACTCGGCAACCCGAGCCGCTTGAAAATTCAGGTTTCGCTCGCGGCGGGGTCTGGGGAGCGCGGGCGGGGGTGAGGGACGGTCGTTAGTGACATTTCGTATTCATGACGTCACCCGCGGGCCGATTGTTTGCAATATTACTCTAATTGGAATTGTAATTATACGCACATATCCCGCGTAGTGGCTAACTACGTGCTCGCTACAAGCTTCAGCCGTTATTTGAATTAGTCTAAAGGTATGTCTGTGAGCACCACTAAATCAAAACGTGTTTCGGCTTAAAATAATGTGCACAAAGTCTAATTAACAATAAAATATTTTGGGTCATGTCACTAGCGAGATTGCTGACAATTAGGTTTTTGTCAAAA
This sequence comes from Acronicta aceris, assembly GCA_910591435.1. Taxonomy (NCBI): domain Eukaryota; kingdom Metazoa; phylum Arthropoda; class Insecta; order Lepidoptera; family Noctuidae; genus Acronicta; species Acronicta aceris. Next base: position 10,079,237 of record OU342770.1, read on the forward strand.
AATATCATTAGCAGTGCCTAGTGCCGCTAGATATAGAAAATCTTTTAGGCATTTGGTTTGGGTATCTAAGGAGACCGAAAAACAGAGTAGGTACTTAATGGATATGATATAGGTATAGAAACATGGTACTTATGGTTATCACGGAAGTAACAGATAAGGTAAAGGAAGCTTGTGTAACATGATAATCAGAGCAAGACGTATACTAAAAAAATATGGACCGACTAGAAGTAGAAACTGTGATGACCGCACGAAGATGACAGCGATTATAAATAACAATTTATCTAAAAACTGAAATAACTCGTCAGTATGCTTAACCTTAGCTAAACTGTTAAAGGATCTATTTTTCATTGGAAGAATTCCCTTCCTTTTGATCATGATTGGATGACGAACATGGTAGTGACGTAAGACAACAGCGATATATTTGATACCTACGAAAGGCTCCCAATATTTTATTAAAACTGAACTTGTTACGATCATTGATAATAATAAAACATAATATATACTTAAATTGGTATCATGTATAATCTTAATGGTATCATATAACAGGGATAGCGAACCTATATTGATATATATGTACATTACCTATGTATATTATATTAATAGGCTAGTAACTAGTTGATTGATTAGGTATTATGTATGGTTTTATAAAAAACTTGACCACATATAGAGCCGACCATGAAAAAAAAATTAAATCGGCTCATAATTAAGGAAGTTATAAGTATTTTAATTTTATGCTAGGCAAAGAGAGTATTATGGCACGTGGTGACGTCAATCCGTGCATGCTCTATATAAGTTCTATACAGACATTCGTTTTACGGGAAAGGGACAGAGCATCCCCTTTCAATCCCCACCAAAACTTAGAACTGTTATTAGAACTATATGTTGCCGTTTCCGTTAACAGTGAACTTTCTGACTAACACTACAAGTGTAGACAAAATTTGGGGACCTATTCTCCCTAAATTCCTCAATTAATGCTGTGAACAAACTATTGGAAAATGTTGAATTAATTTGAATAATTTTATTAATTCCGAAAAGTAAAACTTATTGAATTAATGAACTTTTTGGGATAAAATAATGCTTCTGCTCACCCTTAATGAAGAAGGTTTAATCACCTTAATACTCAGAATTTAAAGAAATAGTGCGGTAGGAAGTTTGGAAAATTTTGGATTTGGACCAATGTTATTTATAATCTTTTGGACTATATAATGCCATTGATTTGGACATTTTAAAACAAAATGTAAAAGAATGCAAGAGATGATAGAGAAGGCGGAAGCAAGTAGGTACAATACGAAATAATCTTTTTGTCACTCAAGTTATTAACTGTTTGCACCAGGCGTGAAAATCAGCGCCACCCTGTCCAAGCGATGCATTGCGGAGTCGTAACCTCTTCACTGCCGCAGCAAAAAAAATACTTTAAACTTTACTATATTATGTACAGGTTTACAAATCAGCCATTACTGACACACAAGAACCTTTAAGTATATGTATAAGGTTCTTGCTGTCACACTTCAGTCAGGGGCCTCCGTTCAGATTAAGAAGAATCAAAGAACAGCCTCTATTTAACTATATAATGTCATTGGGCTATACTGTCTCAGTGTGGTTGACACACTTCACTCGGAAATCTTCAAGAACTTTATAGATTCCTGCTCCAACATGCAGGTATCAAGAAGATTTCCTTCACTGTTATCGCAAAGTGATTTAAAAAAATATCTGAACCGCATATGAATTCAAAAAGTCAGTTCAAGTCAAGTTCACTAGATTCGACCTCAGCCTCTACATACAGAAAGTATGGTGGCATGGTTTAACCACAAGGCTGCTTAACTCCCTGCAGTAAGTCCATGTACAGCAAATATTTAAGAAAATTAAATTTTGAATGCTTAAAAAGCAGACTAAAATATTATTGTTGTTTTGTATTTACAAGATTATTATCAACTCGACACTACGTAGGTATACTTTTTGGTGGAAATAAGGGTCAGTTTTACGCTTGACCGCCGTCGGTAAAATGGGTTGGTGCCGCCGCCGGGTTGCACTTCTTTTTTTTTATAGGATAGGAGGGCAAACGAGCAGACGGATCGCCTGATGGCAAGCGATTACTGCCGCCCATGGACACTCACAACACCAGTCACAAGTGCGTTGCCGACCTTTTAAAAGGGGTTTGGGCCTCCGGTAACCTCACTCACTCGGCGAAACACATCGTAAGCGTTGTTTAACGCCGATTTTCTGAGAGGCCTATCACAAAAAATCTGTTCATGAAGAGTTAAAATTAAAACAAAAATCAAGTTTAATTTAATGAATAAGTTAGTCAATTGCGCTACGCTGGCTTCGGATGTTACGTGTAATTTTAAACGATAATTACTTTATCCGACAAATATTTTCGTTATTATATTGTGAGTCGAATTTATCTATGATAATTATGTCGTTTTTAAAGTGTATTTTTTGGCTTGGTCGATTTCGGACTTCGAACTTAAAGCTAAGGAAAGTTAAGGATGCCCTTATCTTGATGTTCCAAGAATATGCTAAGAAACACGAAGAATGTGTGGAAAGTCACCGTGAAGTTTCCAAATAATTATTTTAACATTAGTCTTTTATCAACCGTTGAACGTTATTCTACTTCAGATAAATACCAAAGATCTTTCGAGTTTTTGTCATCTCCTCTTCCATCAGCCCTTGACCTTTGTGCCAGTCGCAAGTCATTCTATATACTCATTGTCATAATTCATTTGCTTCTCTGTTACTTACTTCCTCAATGCTTGTCGATTTTACAGATATGTGATTGGTCCATTATTTCTCCAGCTTGCTAATGCTTTGAACTTTGGTAACGTTGGTCTTGTGATCGAACTCTCGTTGCAGATTTGGTCCGTCAGTGGGACATGTGTGACTTTAAATCTGTGGATCATTACGGTGAGTTTACTATCTTCTGCTCCATAGGTAGTAGTAGTGCATTAAACACTTTCATCTTATGGAACTGTGGCATGGATGACGGAAATAACTGATGAAGTTTACCTTAAAAACTTTCTTTGAATCCTTTTGCTTTGTCATGTTTATGTTCAGATATATGTCATTACATCTAAAGTAAAACAGATACACCGGGTCAAGCGGAAGATAAACGATAATTCTTTTCGTTGATCCAGAATATAAATTTCCTTCGTTTATAAATGTCCTTTTATGGAATTTAGTTTAAAATTCCACAAAACATTTGAACTGTGTCAAGTGTTTACTTTACAAGAAGTGTTTTCTTCGTCCTTATTCTATTAGTACTATCCTTAGTCGTCCGTCATCATCGAAGACGTAATAATTGTTTTCAGAGTGGGGGCTTCCTACGTACTATCTCTAATGACTTTCTATTGGTTACTGGTCTCAAATTAACTATTGAAGAATGCAAAATGCTTTCATGCATCTCCTTTATCGAACTGAAACTGAAGCGATGAGCTTTTCAGTTGAAAATTGGGTCATTATGGATTTCTGCTAACCTGATGCTGCTGCTCTGATCGCCAGTTCATAATTTAAAAAGAAATTGGTATCTATCGTTTACTCATTTCTTTGTTCTTCTTTTTTCAGTTGTATATCCTTGAAATTATTGATAGATCAATTAGGTGCTTGTCTAACAGTCATTTTGGAAAGAGATTCTATTAAAAAATATTATCATATGTTATGGCATATCCTGACAGAGCTAAAAGTAAGTGCATACATTGAGCTAAAAGTTTAGATAAAATTATAATAATAAATTAGTTAATTTACTGTATCTGACTGGCTTAAACAGCTATCTTGCTTTAAACGCTTCGCTACGTATCATCGCAGTGACACACCCTCTCGTAGACGAGTGGCTTTTTAAAAGACTTATTTTAAATGCACATCAAAAAACGTATCACCCGTCAATTTATTTACATCAAAGCAATCATCAACTATGATTTCACATCAAATCAATCATCAAATATGATTGAACAAATCATCAAACTGATTGAACACCAAATTAACCAGAACGTACAAACGTAATACTCACACATGTAACAAAATGGGACAATATTATTTGAGACTCTAAATCTAACTGATCTCTTTTATATGAGCACTTTTTAAAATAAATGATGTATTTATATGTTTACTCTTTATATTAATTATTACCATCTTGTTATTATTTGATCTACGGATAAATTATAAATGAACTGCATTTAAGGTAACATGATAATTATGTTCAAACATATAATCATCGGTTAGGTTAGAACCGTATCCACACAATGCTAGAACCGAATTGTAGATACATATAAAAAGTATTCTTATTAGATATGCGTTCATAAAAAGCTCTGCTTTTCAATTAATAGCGATGCGTCACGAACTCAAATTGTTGCTAAAATAATAATATTTTGAGGTTGGTTACTAAGTATTTTGTTGTGCAATCAGTATTTTTGATTAGGATTGGGAAATCAAATAATAATGGTGTCTGCATTTTCCATAGTTGTTACCACGTAAAACTCGACCACAATAACTCATTGTCTATTCGGGACGACAGATCCGGTAAGAAAAACTTATTAAATTCTTTGTAAACAAACTAATTAATACCTACATTTAAAATGTCAGTGGGATAGGAAGCTTAAGTAATATGTATCTATAGTTTTGCTATAAAACGAGCCAGGCTGGATTTGAATAAGATACCGGGAGAAAGGTGGTTCCTTCTTTTTCTTATTCTTAGGGCAATAGGCTTACGCTTGACCGCTTCTTTCTCCCTTTCAAACGTCTTTTTTGCAGCCCATTCAAAAATGCTGCATTTGTCAGTCATGTACAAGCGGTAAATACCTATGCTGTTTGAGAACTTAATTATAGTCAGTAGGTATTATCTATCGTGCGCTATTATTAAAATAAATACCTGTGTTGTCTTGCAAGGAGCGGCTGAGTGGTGGTGCCGGCGGCGTGGCTGCGTGCTCCCCGCCGTACAGACCACCAAACTCCTCCGCAGACGAAGACGACGCGTTGCTGCACTTGCGCCCCTTGTCCGGCGTGTACTTGCTCTCACCGCCCGAAGGCAGGAACTTGGCATCCTGCTGGTGCTCGTCCAGCAGCCCCGGCACACCAAGTAACCCACCGACCAGGTTCGGTCGCAACTCCTCCATGATCTTGGCACCTTGGCCACATCCACCACCGCCGCTGAAGTTGAGCTGGCGGCTGAAGAAGGCCGGGAATATGTTGAATTGCTGCGGGTCCGGCAGCGCGGTGAGTGGCGGCGCGGGCGGCTCGGCGGCCCCCGCGCACGCCGTGCTCTTGAACTCCACCGTGCTGTGGCCGGAGCGCTGGCTGAGCGACCAGCGCGGCTCTCCCGCGCTCCTGTGCTCGTGCTCCGTGCCGTCGCCGTCGCCGTCGGCTCGGCCCCGACGCTCACTGACTAACCACATTATAGTGACGTCGCACGTCGCGCCGCACCGACCATGCCGCCCCGCGCGTTAATTGTTCGCGACTGCGCGAGAGGAACTCACGTTGCCGCCCACGGGCGAGACAGAAACGGCCTGCTCCCATACCCCCATAATCGATGTAAAATCTTTGTAGGGATGCTGCGTCTCATTCATCCGCGGCGGGTTGCGAGGGCCGGTTGGGGCGGGCCGATGGGGCGGCTGCGGGCGCGGGCTCTGATTGGCCGGTGGCGCCGGGCGGCCGCCCCTCGCCGCGCACCGCTCCGGGCCAGATACGCTTTTCTTTGTTTTATTGTCCCCACGGCTCCTCGTCGATCTTGCGTTTAAAGTTTATGCATTGCACTATGTTTTGTTTCACAAAACGCAAAATCATGTATGGAAGTTCTTGCGGTAAAACGTGAAACAGAGAACGGTGGATGCTTTTAATGTAGCCAGTGCTTTGTGACGGTGATTGTGTCTGTATGACAGGCTGTGCCGGCTGTAACTATGAAAGCTATAGCAAATCTTTGTTAAATTTTAAACATGATTATGTACTACGTAGAGCACGCCTGTATGCATTCGCAGAGAGTTCATAACTCTTGTGTCACGTCTCTTTGCTCAAGTTCTTTCAGTGTATCATGAATAATGAGCCTCACAATGCAGTTTGTCATATAATTATGTATAATGTCTTGTATTTACATAATAAATATCAACTAAGATTATTTTCATATAATACTTATCTACATAAAAAGTCTTAAATAAACGAGTACATCTATTGGTTTTTTTGCTGCTTTATATTGTATCATTGTATTATTTTATACTTAATTATATTACGTACCTATGTAAATTAATCCGTTTTATAGATACTTAGATAGAATATTCTTTATTGCACACAAATAACTAATGTCAAATAGGCATAAGATATTAATCATAGAATATGATGAATAAGTATATCAATAGATACTTATAAATGTTAGCGAAAGAAAAAGTCGTTTTCAGGCAAGATTCGAACCAGCGTCCTTTCAGGTAATGGCCCCTGTGGCTTAGAAAGATTCAAGTTCCAATTCCCCTTAGATCGAATTTTTCTTTCACTAAAATGTCTAGGTATCTAATGTTTAGCATGCGTTCGATGCCAATTAAATTAAAAAGCGATTATCTGTTTTATTAAAAATATTTAATTTTTTTACAGGGATAGAATTTAGGATGGAAGCTACCTGGAAGGAAATAAACATTAGCTAGGTATCTATTATAATAAATGGTTTTCATGATCTTTAGGTTCGTACCTATATTTTTTTATTTCATTTTTGTTCCACTTGAAACCACACCAAGTTTCAATTGAATTATATATTCTATTAAAAATTTCACCCCCAAACCAAAATTTTGAGGGTTTTAAAAACTATAATGTTATCTTATTATCTTGCAAACTTGAACAAGTGTATCAAAAAAGACTGCATTACAAATAACCCTTTTGCATACCACCCCACAAGTTATGAATATCATTACCAGTATCAAGTTATTAATATCATTACCGGTATCAAGTTTTCCAGATGAAAGATATCTGTAATTGATATTTAATTTCACTGAGGTCTTACCGCTAAGTGATTAATACTCGTTTTGTCATAGATTCAAACCCTACTATATAAATACAGATAGTATTTATATAGTAGGGTTTGACTTAACATTCCATCACGCCTGTATTCCTCGAAGGGATAGGCCGAGGTATACTAAACACTCATAGTTCACAGGTATGTTTAGGTCTCATGTACCTAATAGGGGGCGAGCCTACTGCCATTGACCGGGCACAAATCCAGACCACGTGCTGCTACTGAAAATTTCATAGAAAAACCCAATAACACTTTGCTCGACTTCGGATTTGAGATTTGATTGGTCTAAACTAATGAGGCAGTCTAGTAGTATCTATATCCATACTAATATTATAAATGAGAAAGTAACTCTGTCTATCTGTGAGTCTGTTACGTTTTCGATTGTTTTGTTGAATTATGTGATAGGCCATGCAACAAAATACCACCGAACTCAATAACACACCAAATTTGACATAAATAATTATAAATAATATTTTTAAATAAATAAAATCTTACATACGAATACATAAAATAACTAGGTACATGGGACGGCACTCGATAACTATAAAAGATTTTTTTTTTATTTGTATATAGAGATAATAGACTGTATCTTGGAGAAGGACATAGGCTACTTACCTTTTGTCTCGAAAAATCCTTTAGGATACGACTGAAACCGCGGATAACAGCTAGTATTATGTGCAGCTAGTATTATGTATAGTATGCATTTCGAACGGGTTATGGTTACATCTTGCATTGGTTGGGAATGGCATTCATATTTGCAATGGTCAGTGCGCAGTTTAATCCTTACTAATATTTTAAACATGAAAGTTTGTGAGTACGGATGGATGTATGGATGTTTGTTATCTACTCTTTCACGTCAGAACGGCTAAATGGATCTGGATGAAATTTAGCATACAGATAGATTATAGCCTGGAATAACACATAGGCTACTTTTTATCTAGGTCGGACCCAATCCTGAAGTCCACGCAGGCAAGGTCGCGGGTAGAAGCCAGCATAGGTACTGTTCGGAACGTTCTCGCACGTCGGTGGCGGGGGCGGATCTGCGGGACGCGGGGCAGGAGGCGCCCGCGTCGCTGTCGGCCGACGACGACGAGACAGAGCTGGAACTACACCAGCGAGCGACACACGCGACCGATTAACATTGTACCCGCGCCGCCATAACTTCACTATCCTTTGTTCTGCACTTAGATCGCAATATATTTCAGTATTTCGAACCAGTCTAGAGTCTTAATCCAGACACCCAATACAGTCCTCTACAGGTACTATATTTATTAATTCCCGACGAAAAAAAGAAGTGTGTTATAAGTTTAACGTGTGTATCTGTCTGTCTGTTGCATTATAGCTCCCACACGAATGGACCGATTTTGATTCCGTTTTTTTAGTTTGAAAGGTGACTTAATCGAGAGTGTTCTTAGCTATGGCTTAAGGAAATCTATTTAAGAAAATTTAAGATTATCAGCTTTTTTCTAGTCCAAGGATACTTCAAGGATATTGCAAGAACATGGTAACAACGACTTGATGCTGCGGGAGTTTTTTAATTTAATATTATTTTAATTGACAACATTTCAAAATTATTATGCCACCAAAACATAATTACTGTTTCTTTGTTTTCATGTCCTGAGTTCAAAAACATTTTTATTTATTTTTTATATTTCTTAAATCCGGAAAAAACAAATAACGTGTGATGACGTCACTTATACGGCGACAACTAAGAAAATTGAAATTTTGTCGAAATAATAGTAAATCAACAACGAAGTACCTAGGTGATGTAAGGTTATGAATAATTTTATTAATGCCAAATTGACAGAAGACAATTTTTATAGGTGAAAATTTACGTCATGTCACCGTACCAATGACGTCATTTGGCAATTACGTCTGTTTAGAATAGAAAGAACTTCAAAGTCGAAAATAAATCTGAAAACGATTGAATATATGTATAACCATTTTTCGATCTAGTTTCACATAAAATTATAGATTTTGGTGTTAAAAAATGAAATGTAAATTATTACTTATTATTAGTTTTTATACTTATTCATAGTGAAACCGCCAGAGTAGCATTGGACAAATAATTTTGTATTTGCAATACTGTTATCATGCTATGACTGCATTTTTTGGATTAAATTTAATTGTAAATTGTAAACAGAGTAGGTACCTGTACATTTATATGTATGTATCGTGAAGTAACGGCGTAGCGTTATCATCATCAATGGGTGGATACCCATTATATTGTCCCACTGCTGGGCACTGGTCTCGTCTCAGGATGAGCGGACCTTATTAGAGGCGTATATCAAAATAACGGAGGAGTTGTAACGCTATTTTTACACACTCTATCTTTGAAGATGGACGGATCGCCTGATGGTAAGCGATTACCGCCGCCCATGGACACCCGCAACACCAGAGGAGTCACAAGTGCGTTGCCGGGATTGGGCCTCCGGTAACCTCACTCACTCGGCGAAACACAACGTAAGCGTTGTTTGACGCCGGTTTTCTGTGAGGCCGTGGTATCACTCCGGTGGAGCTGGCCCATTCGTGCCGAAGCATGGCTCTCCCACGTAAATCCTATCTACCCAAAAGTGAACCGAATGTATTTAATGAAGGTACCAGGTAACTAGACAATTCAGGTACACCTGATCTATAGCACAAATACGGACTTCTACAGAGATTTTCCTAATTAAAACGAAATGCCGCCCGCGCCAAGGTTCGCGCACCAAGGGTTCCTTACTACGTATTTATCTGATCTATGTAATTACCTATGCCCAGGGTGAAATTATATGGCTTACCTGGAGGGAGCACCTGTTCATACATTTTCATATGAAATTGCTGTTTCTTAGATATTTCAAAAGTTAAAGTTAGTACCTACTTTCACCATGAGACAAGTAGCTGGTTTATAGACGTTATATGTTAAATACTTAATTTGTTCGTTGCTAGATATTTGTACATGAATCACAAGATATATTTCAACCTTCTTATCTATGCACTCTGTGTATCGCTACTTATACATACATGTTTATATTTTTACTCATTACCTATTAATATTACACTCGTAATAAAAACAATATACATACCTACTTTTTATTATTTGTTCTGATAATAATCGCTGTTTAATTGTAATACTAAAGTAGTAGTTCGTATAATAGATACCTCTCTGTGTATTTTAGCAATTCATAAATATATCTACTTACTTTGGACGGGTTAAGTGTCCGGCGGAGCTTGAATTGCCCACAAAAACGTAATACCAAAATAAATCGTAATCCAGACAATATTCTATCAAACTATCTTAATATTCGGATTTGGATACTGTTAATTTAGGTTCCTACCATACTAATTCGTCTACTACTACTTCACTGGAAATAAAAGATTACAAAATCGTTCCAAACTTGGTAAATTTATCAAAAATTGAATTAGCTTACATTTATTTCCAATGAAGTAACATAACATAACATACCATCACGCCTGTACTCCCCGAAGGGTTAGGCAGAGGCGTACTAATGTACACCCAAAGTTCGCCTGGTATGTTTAGGTCCCATGTAATAGGGGGCGAGCCTATTGCCATTATCGGGCACAAATCCAGACTCCGAGCTGCTACTGAGAATTTCATAGAAAAACTCAATAACACTTTGCTCGACCTGGGGATCGAACCCAGGACCTGTAGCGTAGCAGTCGCGCTTGGGACCACAAGACTAATGAGGCAGTCCACTGAAGTATTTTGGGAAAAATGGTAGCGTAGGAACCTAGATTAACGATATCAGAATCCGAATAATAACACAATTTGATTAAATTATGCCTGAATTACGATTTATTTTGGTATTGTGTTTGTAAGAGAAATTCGTTCCGCCTGACTCTTAAAAGTGTGTAATTTATTTCTAATAACTTTCTTACAAAAAAAAAAAACGTTTTTCATGATTTTTATCAAACTGTTATCAGCCTGTAGACCTTTAATAACCTTCTTTTTACTAAGTCCACGATTTTCAAAATGGATTTGGTCAATACAAAAAAACAATTCCTGCCCCTAATTATTTGGGCGGAAGGCAAAGCAAAATAGAATTCGTCTTACACTAAAGGGAAGTTTTCGGGGAGTAAGTAGAGGGAGAAGTGAAACGTCTTAGAACTTTATTAGTAGTTTTAATTGATTCCCCGCTCCTTGAAGTAAGACTTGGAAGCTTTGGCTAAGTTCGTAGGTATACGCTTGTATAACATTGCCGTATGTATTTACTGAACGGCAAAGTATACGGGGTCGTGTAAACAGGTAAGTAGGTACTTATAATTAAGTTTTTTTTGTTTTGTCTGTGCCTATTTAATGTAAGAAGATAAGTATAGTATAGTAGGGTACCGACTATATAAATTGAAGGTAGATTATAAGTACAGAATTTACTATAGAAGCGAAATAATGATATATACTTTTTTATGACCGTCTTTTAAAGGATTTTATTAGTTAATGTTAAACAGATTACATTACTTTCCTTTCCTAAAATAACAAAACTTATTGTGAAATAACGTATAAGCTTTTTAGAGGTTAACATTGAAATAATTAGTGTCATAACTTTATATGTTGGCGTTATATGTTTTATTTAACGAAGTATACTGCTGGTCATATCTGTATATGAACGGATAATCGCTAGGATAGACCGTGATTCTACAAACGTAGCGTAGGACGCCCTCCGGCAAGATGGAGTGATGGTTTGCGAAAGGTTGCTGGCGGAAGGTGGATGCGATAAGCTGAGGACAGGGTGAAATGGTGCACATTGGGGGAGGCCTACGTTCAGCAGTGGACTGCGATAGGCTGATGAAAAAAAAAAAAAAAATTAAAATTGTTTTCAGATAATTTACAAGGATTTGTTATATTTATATAATCGAAAAAGAAGTATGTAATTAAATAAAAAATCTGAAATTGCAAAAAGACAAATTGCGACCCTGCCAGGATTCGAACCTGGAATCTTCTGATCCGTAGTCAGACGCGTTATCCGTTGCGCCACAGGGCCAGATGGAAAGTTCCCTAAAATGTGCAAATGTAATCTATTGAAGTTCTTGCGTTGTGATATACCAATATGACGACACGTTTGGCGTAGCGGCTGAGCAATCGGCTTCTGCGCAACGTGTTGTGGGTTCGATCCCCACACGGAGCAAATATTTGTATGATCTGCAGGTAGTTGTTCCGGGTCTGGGTGTTTATGTTTGTGAGAATTTGTGTTTGTGAACGCACCCACGATACAGGAGAAAATCCTAGTATGGGGCAACGTGTTTAAAAAAAAAAATATCTCGGTATACTTAGTGATATTAGTATATAAGTAGGTACTAGAAATGTCTCTACAATTTTACTTTCTAGACATTGTACTTATGTTACAAACTTATCTAGAAAGTAAATATTCTTGCAAGTATTTAAGATCGGTGTAAATATCTGTAATTTTATGGCAGTAACATTATATTGATTATTCTTTTTTTTTCTATTATAACACACAGTAGGGTGTTATACAATATAGGGTGGTGTACATACAATACAGTACTTATATATTTGATTACAGTTTTAGTCTGTCATCGTCAAGGAACCTTCTTACCAATGGCCTGGCCTGGACCCATTAAAAACACACCCGTAAAAAATATAATCCCCTTCTGGCGCGTTCGGCTAAAACACACCCCCAATTTCTTCCTGAGAACCTTCTTTTTCAGAAAACTTAGCATCTCATTGAAGTTTTACTTAACATACATAACATACCATCACGCCTATATTCCCCGAAGGGTTAGGCAGAGGCGTACTCATGTACACCCACAGTTCGCCGGTATGTTTAGGTCCCATGTAAAGGTGGCGAGCCTATTGCCATTAACCGGGCACAAATCCAGACTCTGAGCTGCTACTGAGAATTTCATAGAAATACCCAATAACACTTTGCTCGACCTGGGGATCGAACCCAGGACCTCTAGCGTAGCAGTCGCGCTTGGGACCACTAGGCTAATGAGACAGTTAAGTTTTACTTATTTTTTAAATTTTTATTTTTCCGCTTATTTTTTCATTTTGATTTTGGAGACTTTTACCTAGTACAGTATATACTTCTTCTCTTCTCTTGATGACTAGCATCATACTAGTTATTATTAGTTTCTGGATATAAATGATTATTGCCGGGTTATTTTCGAAAATTCTGCTATTTTACCAGGAAGAGTTTAAAGTTATCTTTAGGTTTATCATAGTAACTATAATATTGATTACAAGTGTGGCCGTACGAGAATGGCTGTAGGTTAGGCAACAAAATGTTGTGCACAGCAAATTTGACGTAAGAATATATAATCATAAGTTTTACATATGAAGACATAAGTATTATAATAACTACATAGACACTGGATAACCATAAAGGAATTTTGGTGAATTTGTATATAGAGATAGATGGGAACTTGCAGAAGAACATTATGTATCCTTTTGACTCAAAAAATGTCTGTAAAACTATGTATACCTATAAAAGAACATAGGTACATTACTCATCTCACGTTTTTTTTTCCAACAGCACTCCTGTTGGAGCAGTGAGACCGACATTTGCTACGATTATTGCATACATCTTTTGCTTCTTCCACATCACATTCACACATCTTCTTATACACACGCACCGGTTGCGAGTATACTATGCACCTGACCTTTTTGAAGGATCTCACCAATAAGATCGGCGTATCGCCTATGTAAAAAATACATAGTAACAATTAAATAAAAAAAATGCAGAAACCTAGTTCTACGAACAATTCTGTTATATAATTCTTATAGAACTCTTCAGTATAGTTTTATGTCTACAAACTTATATATTTGATTACTACAACTAATGAAATCATATTATTTATCTATTGACTACCTCATTGGTCTAGTGGACGCAAACGCTAGTGTTGAGCGCGAAGTCCTGGGTTCAATTCGCAGGTAGAGCAAAGTGTTATAGGGTTTTATTCGTAAATTCTCGGTTGCAGCTCGAAGCCCCATATTACCTACACGGGACCCAAGTCATACCGGCGAACTTTGGGAGCATTGGTACGCCTCTGTCATATCTTTCAGGAAATATAAGCATATATTGTATGTATGTAATGTGTTATAAATTACACACGCATCATAAGTAGCTATTTTACAAGAAATATTACATTATAAAATATCAACAAAAAAAAACCTAAAACTGGACCTTTTTTTTTTCCTTATGTACCTATATAGCTAGGTGCCTTATAAGTAGATACCTTAAACATATATTGCGAAAAAAAATACAAAATATTATCATTCGGGAACTACATATTAATTTTGCAAATTTTGCGACATTTGTTGTGACCATGTGTCGGATCCGCCTACTCCCGCCCCCGCTCTTACGATAATACTATGTAATATACGCTAAGAATAAAAATATCTCATTGTGATAGTAGGGTTACTACTGAACAGGCAAATTGCACAGCTTTCATGTTAGCTTATTGGTAGCACGTGGCACAGTGTAGGATTCATTTTAATCCTTATAGCTAAATAAATGTCAAACATTTGCACTGACGTAGAGTAGTCTTCCTGCTGAGGTTTTCCCATTTCAATATGAGATGGCGTCCTTCAAAAGGAACGTCCTTTAGCAAATTCTCTGATGATGTAGGTGTCCATGGGCGGCGGTGATTACTGATGGTAATCAGTTGGCTCATTTTTTATGAAACGAATGGGAATCACGGCGAATCAAAGCGGCCATAGAAGCCCTCTAGGATATAATTGCAATCTACTCAATAAAATTCTAACACTGACTGCTACGTAACGTGGCTATAAAAGCATGAAATTTTTCACAGGCACTTTAAAAACGTAGTTGAGGTATACAGGATTTTGGGAAATTCCTGCTAGATTAGGGAAATATTATGGGGGGTAAACAGCTAGTAGGAAATAAAACACAGATGCTGATGATCCATAATTCCTATTGATTAATAAAAGAAAGATAAAAGATACATGAAAATGAAATAAAATAAAATTTATTTATTTTCGTTTTCCGTGATGATTGAAAGATCAACAATAAACCGCGACACCGTCAGTTAGGCACATATCTTCCGCTAATTTAACGTTAATAAAAGCTTTGCCGGGCGATATTTTATATCGAAATAGTGAAAATATAGAGGAATAAATTCCGTTTGGTCGCCGACGACGTGACGGCTTCCTGTGGCTCGGAGCCGTGGCTTCCGCTGTCATGTCCGACGGACCACCGAGACGTGGAAACACAACTTCATATAAACCTCCGTTGGTCGCAACTACACGGGGTGATTTAGGCAACGAATCGTTTGTCGTTTTGAGTTTGAAAAATATAAAATAATTTAATTTGCCTTTGTAAGAAAAAAAACAGCAGTGAATTCGAAAGGACTAAACAATTAAGGTGCAATGCCAATTTAAATAGGTACAATAATCATCAAATAGTAACAATCGATTGTTGATACTTTATGGCTGTAAAAATGTAGATTATAAGATACTCTTTATGATTATTGTATGGGTAAATCTATTATTAATTCACGTATGATGTAACTGCGTTTTGTTGGGTTTAACTAATTTTGGAGTAGGTACGCGCATAAAATACGTCCCCAAAGTTACTTTAAGCTAACACTAGCTGGCGACAGGTGGGGGCGCTGCGTTGCTGGTCTACTTAAGTTGGGGAGGGAGAAGTAATTGCTCGAGATGATGTTTAATAAGTTTTTAATGGCTGTGACGGTGCGGACCCCGCCGTTTAACCATGCCCGAATACATCAATTTTTAGAACTAGCTTTACGAGATCCCCCAGCCTCCTCCCTGCTTACCATTCTACAGGCGACAGCGGGGGTGAAAAGAGGAGTTCCAAAGGTCAATTTAAAGTAGACACACGATTTATCTGTCGTTTCAAGAAACGTTTCAATTTTACTTTATAATGTACCCCTTTAACTTTTCGATTTGTCTTCAGCAAATTATTGATGCTTGTGCTTTTTGTAAGGGAGATTGCTTTTATTTTAGGTAGTAAAGTGTTTCATTATTCATTATAAGTATCTGTACTCGTTTTTAATCAAAGGTTATTTTATTATATTACTTAATTATGTGGTTTTTTATTGTAGGTACCTATCATTATCATCTAATTCCCTTATCTCACTGCTGGGTATAAAGCCTCCCATAAACTATGCCATTTGCCTCGGTCCTGTGCCATTGGCATCATAGGTATAAAAATATTTCTTCCCCTATAATTTTACTTTTTGTAGACTAGTCATAGAAAAATGTATGAAGTATGGTGGACATAAAGTGTAAGTAGGTATACATTTATGGGACACCCTTTTATTACGAAGGGACCAAATTTCCCAACGACTGAGTGTAGACGACCCTTGAAAGGGGTGCCTTCACCTGCCCTGGAACCTGGAGTGCAAAAAGAGACAGATACATCGTGTGTAAAGCGCTTGAAAGCATACCCTTTTCGGTCGCCACACCACGAAACGTTTGAGAGGTAATTTTATAATTCATCCTTTTTGGACCATTTTCACTGATTAATAATTTATTTAACGATCCAGATTTGTTAGGCAGGTCAATTAGGGTAATGAATTATTTCCATCAAGCTATTCATTTTTAACGTTTACCATCCTTCTTAAAATAAAGGCGTGATGCGAATTGTACCTATATTGCGCAACGTATTGTGTTTTAACAATAAAAAGTAACAAGTAACTATTATGCTAATTGTGGTTTTGTTTTGTTATATGAAAAATGGGTGTATAAAACTCATTGAATGAGAACGAGTCGATTGTTTGCAAAAATATTTTGACAAGAAAATTCTATGTTACCCCGCTGTCAAAATTGCCGCCTAATTTGGCGCGCGCGCTCGTTTACGCCCACTGTTAATTTGAAATTAGAACTCTTAACTTTTTTATTGCAGCCACGTGGCTTGGACCGATTCCATTGTGTTTCGATATTTTTTTTTTTAAATAAGAATTTTATGTTGCGTTTACTATTCACTTAAGAATAAAAAATGTTTTGTATTATGGTAGTTGGCTTGTGATATTCATTTGGTGGTAAAATCTTTAGTTTCTAGTATTTTAAGTCAATCCCGAGTTTGCCGAAATGTTGTAAGTACATACCTACTATTGAAAATTTCAATGTTGGATTTTTTCATGGTTAGTTCAACCATATGGAAAATAATTTCTACAAATACCTAAGCAGGTACCATTTCAGGTGTAAAAGTATTCTATACAATAATATAATTCGTTCTTCTATAATCGTTGTAGCTCTTTTGTAATAATCTATACTTAATTGTTACATGGCAAGATGTCAACTAGCTATATAGAACGCGCTTTTTTAAACAAATAAGAAAATGCTATAAATACATTTAACATTAATTATAAATAAAAATAACATATACCTATTACGTATAACATATAATATACCTTACAGGTACCCTACCATAAAACATTTATTGTGCACTCCATTTACATAAGTACCTGCCTACATGTTAATAAGATTATACTTGATCCCACAGTCAAACTGTTTGTACAGTTTTGTGGGGCTTTGTAATTACTTCATAAGACCTACTATGTACCTCATGAAAATAAAATTAATAATAAATAAAATAAATTGAGAGGATCCAACCACCATCAAAATAGCCTAAAAACTTTCATGTAAGTAACCCCTGAAAAATACAAGCTCAATTTTGAGTAAAGAGTTTTTATGCAGACTCAAACGGCAGCTGGCCGAGATTTTTTATTTGTTTGTAGTTATTTTTCGCGGCAAAACGGCTCCATATTCGTTTTAGTCGTTGGCAGTACACGGACGACGTCAAACGAACGAGCGGCAGTCTTAAAAGCTCACCAATTAGGGGCTAAAAGCACCTTCGAGCCCAGCTTGCTTGGAAGCCCGCGTGGTTTCGTTCCCTCATCAATTTTGTACGTAGCTCTCTGGTAACTTAAAAAGTAACAACTTTACATTCTGTGCAGAAAAAATCTTGTGAGTAACCTACCTAAGCTGAGAACGTTTTTTTTTCTAAAAGGCAGATTTGAGGTTGTGTTCAACCTTTACTTAGTATCCCAAGAAGTTTTACTAAAAGCAGGTTTCTGTTTGAATATTAACAAGATTTTTTTAGATAATGTAGGTATTTATTTGCAAATGATGTATAAAAACCAATTGTAACTCAATAATAACTAGTAGAAAATATCGATGGTGAAAAAATACTTCATAATTATTATTCATTGAATTAAGGTTTACTTAAAATTTGAGAATACAAAATATATTCTGTAGTTATGAGGTAGGTACACACTATAAAGTTTATACTACATTTTATAAAATAATTATTTATATCTTTGTAACATAGGATCCATAAAGTATCATTAAGATTTTCTAAATTATTTTCCTTTTTGCGTACTTAGGTGTTCTTAGATATTTGTATGTATAATTCAGAATAAAATATTATTTTCACAAATCAAATTGTGTCTCTCGATGTTAGTAAAAATATTTTTCTTTCGCATCTCGTAATTGTATTAGGAGGTGCTTGGTACGCATTCTATGTAAAAATGTTATACATTTTACGAGTCAAAGAATTTCCTTATATCTACGTAAACAAATTAGGTACTCAGAGATTTTTCTCAAGAACATTATAAAGGCACGTGTACCGTTATTCATGTTGTTTTCGTCGCAAAGAGGCTTAAAACAAAAAGATGGCGAATCTGAGAGCCACAAGCAAACCTTAAAAACTTTCCGACATGAAAGTTTAAAAGTGATCCGGGTAGGAGGGCAGGGTGGCAGGGCGGGCGGTTGCCTAGCAACGCCGCCCATACCCGCCCTGCGCCGCAAATCTCCGTTTGATACAGAAAACCGAAAATTTATTGTTCCTAACATACAGATTTACGATTTTGGGATATGTGAAATAAAATGGCTAGGTTTATATTTTAATAAAGTAATTTGATTTATATAGCGTTGACAATAGTTAACTAAGTGGAAGTCGGAGCTCAAAAAACCTAACAATTAGTCTACAAAAACATATCATCTTGCCGGTATACCCCGAAGGATTAGTCAGAGGTGTATTAATGTACACTCACATTTCACCGGTAGGTATGTTTAGGTCCCAAGTAATAGGGGGCGAGCCTGTCGCCATTTACTGGGCACAGATCTCAAACTCCGAGCTACTACTGAGAATTTTATAGAAAAATCCAATAACATTTTTCCCGACCTGGGAATCAAACCCAGGACCTCTATCGTAGCAGTCGCGCTCAGAACCACTAAGCTAATGAGGTAATTACAACCAGTCTACTATCAGGATATCGGTATTGCCCAGGAATTGGATTGTAGCGACAACATCCACCTGGTCGGACGATCCTCCCTTTGATGTGAGCGGCAACACACCTCGCCCCTCCACAGGATTGTGGAAATCTGATGGCAGTCGTGTAAATTACTGTTATTCAGACGCATCGGGATAGAACGCAACATAGTTGGGAAAAGGATGGATGATTTGATTTAGGTAGATAGCAATAACGATCAATATTTGTTATTGAAATACGAGTAATTATGTTTACGGTATACAAATCAAATCATCGTAATTTTGTCATAGGGCGCCGATGCAACTAAAGCTACGGCATCTATAATCAATCCCTAGAGCGGTATCGCCATTAAAAGAACATTTTCCTTTTCAATAAATTATAGATTAAATTAGGTCGATCCCCAGGTCGAGCAAAGTGTTATTGGGTTTTTGTATGAAATTCTCCATAGCAGCTGGGAGTCTGGATTTGTGCCCGGTTAATGACAATAGGCTCGCCCCCTATTACATGGGACCTGAAACATACATAACCTAGTATATCATTTTGAGACAGGTAAGCATTTTTTTTTTCAAAAAATTTGTTATATCAGCTAAACATAAAACTTGTGGCCGTACCACAATCGTACTCGCAACGCCTATGATATCGATGCGCACACGCACACAGTAACAATTTGTGCAAATAGGTTTCAGTTTTCCATACCTCGACTCACTGATGGATCAGGGGGCCATATGAAACGTCTTAAATTTTTTTTTGAAAAATAAACTATTAGTCGATTTTGGACAAACTAATTTCAGGTCTTGCGTTTATTCTGTTACAGGTTATATATCTGACGCTGGGGTCGGTTGGGAAAGGCGGCAAGTGTACGAAGTGACAATTAATTAAAATGTCGCTCTGTATAGTCACCAATTTATTTGGCAATATATTATGTAGATACATTTTTTTTATGGGGTAGGAGGGCAACGAGGAGGCGGATCGCCTGATGGTAAGCGATTACCGCCCCCCATGGACACCCGTAACACCATAGGAGTCACAAGTGCGTTGCCGACCTTTTAAAAGGGGATTGGGCCTCCGGTAACCTCACTCACTCGGCGAAACACAACGTAAGCGTTGTTTAACGCCGGTTTTCTCTGTGGCCGTGGTATCACTCCGGTCGAGCCGGCCCATTCGTGCCGAAGCATGGCTCTCCCACGTAAGATTCAATCTATTGTTTATTATAGTTGTTATTGGAAGACCCATCATGATTAATAGTGTTTACACATAACATTTCAAAATACTGATAATACGGTTAGGTTTCGAAAAAAATATTACAATTTATCTGATGTTTACGGCTTAGTAATATACATAATTCTTAATATGTGTAGAGAACTTTTTGCCAAGCGGCCAGCCTTTTGATAAAGATTGTTGAAGTCGAAAAAAAAAAGTTCATGAAATGCGCACACATATTTCGTGGGCATTGTTAGAGGAAGAAACACTTGTTGTAATTGTTTTTAGGCGCTAGAAATCCGACATAGCCTCTCGTCATCCTTGCCGCACACTATGTGTTTCATACCACATTACTACTGGTCACTTGGACAGCTCGTGTTAAGGGCCTGCTGCGTTCTAAGCATATTCCTAAGATTTTTTTTTTGTGAAGGAAACATTCAATGGCTTAGAGGTCATTGAGTCTGGTGTATCTAACCAGAAGACGCAGGTTCGAATCCTGCCCGCGATTGAATTATTCCTTCACTCAAAAAAATAACTTTATAATTGTAGCATGGAAAATGCAAAAAAATCACAAAAACAGAGCTTATTTTTAATTATGGTACCGATCAATTTGGGACAAATATGTCGACATTTATCAAAATCATTCCATGGAAATCTTTGGTATAACGATGTTGTAATTGTTTTTAGAAAATACAACCCTCTTTATCCACTCTAGTAAACTGTTCATCTTCACCGGCAAGACACTAATTCGTCTCAATTTGCGTCACACACGCTGGAGACAAAAGGAACGCTACGAGAGAAGTCAATTAGCATGCAAATGTAAGAAAACGACCATTAGGGAGGCCTTCGAGGACACGCAGCCCGCTCATGTATTGATCATACAATCCCTCACACGCTTACATACGCCCGTCTCTTTTTAACTTCCCACAACAGATCGCTATAAACATAAATATTTTCATACTGAAAAGCCTTCTATTGAACCTCCTCCCAAATAAATAACAACTTTACCAACATAAAAATGTAGCTCAAATTTGTATAACATGAGAGTTGAGCAGTTAGAACGTTTCAATCGTAAATAAAAGCCTTGTTGTGCCAGCAAATTCTGTTCCTATCTTTAAAGGAATAAAGATCTATTCCAAAGTGGAGTTAAGAGAAAATGAATCGTATATAGAAATTTCAAAGGTTTAGTATTGATAGATGTAGAGAAGAGTACAGTTTTCAGTTGTTGACAAGCGTCTATGGGGTGTGTATGTTGTCAGCTAAGATAGGGGGTTGTAAACACCTTGATGAGTTGCGGATTTTATGTGTAGCTACTTAGATGATGTTACTGGAGTATTTATTTATGGGGTGGTGATGCTGGGTTTTAAGATAATTAAAATAATAGTAGGTACTTAATATTTTTCAGGAATATGACGACTTAAGGGTCCCGTGGAGCCTCAATTGGCCGAAAAAACGTAATACCTAAATAAATCGTAATCTAAACAATATTTTATCAAATTGTGTTACTATTCGGATTCGGATACCGTTAATCTAGGTTCCTATTTTACCGTTTCGTTTACTACTAACACTTCATTGGAAATAAACGACCGAAAAATCGTTCCAAACTTGGTAAAGTTATCAAGAATTGCATTCGCTTACATTTATTTCCTGTGAAGTATTTTAGTAGATTAAGAAACTAGATTAACGGTATCGGAATCCCAACAATAACATAATTTGATTAAATTGTGTTTGAATTAGGATTTATTTTGGCATTACGTTTGTATGGGAAATTTGGTCCGCCGGACTCTTAAGAGCAATTAATAATTAGTTTTGCAATTCATTTATTTATAATATATACTTTATTCTACACCAATAAAAACACAAATATACAGAACACAACAGGTTTACAAATATACAATGGGCGGCCTCATCGCGGACTGCAATTTCATCCAGGCAACCTTAGAATGGCCAGTACGGTACAGAAAAAGTAAATTCAAAATATTCGTTCATTCAAAACAATTCATATTACTAATTAGTCTAGTGGTCCTAACCACGACCACTACGCTGAGGTCCCGTATTGAGCAAAGTGATTCTCAAGTCGAGGAAAGTGTTGTTGAGTTTTTCCATGAAATTCCGGCGAACCGGAAATACGGCGAACTAAATATACCGGCGAACTATGTCTGCCTAACCATTCAGGGAATACAGGCGTGATTGTTTACAGTATTCAGATTATTTGTGTAAGATACTGATATTGAGCATTTAATTAGACAAACTTCACGTCGCCAAAGAGAGGCAGAGGTGGCGCAACATTGTCAAAAATTAGACCATTTTATGGGAAAACCACGACCCTCAGCAATATACTCCGTGTGGGGATAGGTTAGAATACTGATCCTCATTGCGTTTCAGGCATCCCGTAAGAGGCGTGAAAATATCTGACTTGCTCGGTGATAGCACCATGGTGTGTTTTTCGACTTTTGGACGTAAGAGTCAGTTCCCCTCAGTTGCTGTGGCTCTGGCAGTCTGCGATTCGTAGGGGCTCTTCAGGGTCGGTAACACATCAGCAAATCCTCTGGTGTTGCAGGTGTCCATGGGTGACGATGACTACTTACCACCAGGTGGCTCGACGGCTCGTTTGCCGACATAATCCATAAAAAAAGATAAAACCATCAATGTCAGTTGGGCTGATACGGTACTAGTACGAATTTTGGTTTATATAATACAGGTTTACTTTTCAAGGATTTTTTAATTTTTTTAGCAGTGATAGCTTTGTTGTATCACCGTTGGACTGCCAAGTCAAAGGTCTCGAGTTCCAACCCAAGGCACGCACTTTGACTTTCACGAGGTCATGTGCGTATTAAATAGTTAATTATCACGTGTTTAAACGGTGAAGGAAAACATCGTGAGGAAACCTACATGCCTGAGAGATTTTCTCGATGACGTGTGAAGGCTGCCAACCCGAACTAGGCCAGCGTGGTGGACTGTATCCTAATCCCTCTCATTCTGAGAGGAGACCCATGCCCAGCTGTGGGACAGTATAATAGGTTGTTTATGTTTAATTTTTTATGGTCATTTTTTTTATTAACGAAGAGTTGTCGTTAGCTAACATCACTAGGGAAGTCAAGTTTTTATAATTGACAATTCGCATCGCTCCATACAATATGTAAATGCTATTTTGTAACAATTACACATCCCCCCGTACACAATTAAATTCTGTGATTTTCAATCTAGGACAACTTCAATAAGAGTGAAGGAAGAAAGACTGTACAATCACCCCATCAAAACTCATAAGGACATCTTGCGGAGGGTGTTGAAAACAACGCAACCCTCCAAGAATCAAAACCTGACATGCGCGGAATGATACACCGTGACAAGCAATAACAGTCATTATATCCTCAATTTTAAAGTAGAACTTAGCTTGAATCATTTGCGCGTGCGCTGTTAAATTGATTTCTACTGTCAGTCCTTGTGACAGATGCCTTAAGTTGTGGTAGAAAATAGTGATGTTATTTTGTTTTTTAAACCAAAACAAGTGAGAATCTGAGTGATGCAGTAGACATGAAAGTAGAAGGTAAGAATTTATTTTCTATTAGGTATATTCTGAAATATTTGATAATAAATGAATTCAAGAGCATCTTTCAGTGAACTATGGGGAGTTAACCTAAAAATCTTTTGGTATTACTACGAATTTTGGAGTCGATAAAGAGATTTCCCAAATTGGCATTTTGATATAATAATTGTGATAGTTTGATGATAATTATACCTAATCAGTCAGAAAATCATAACCTGCCAAATGTCTCTGATAGGGAACATTAATCAGAGCCAACAAATAGCAATTTATTTATAAGAAAGGTTTCAGTATCGTCGAGTTCCTTTTAATTTTTTTTGAGAAGCTTTCTTTTATTTACTTTTCGTCTAAGAGATCCCTATCTCCAACCACTTCATTAGTGTATAATGCTTAACTGGTGTATAAAACCAAAATGTAACCATTGCTCAGTACTAAATAAAGGAATCCGTGACCCGTGGCGGCGGATCTGCTGTAATCACATGGGATTAGGGTGTTATCAGACGATAATATAGCGGGACGGACCCCGCGAAGACCCCAGTCCTTTCATACTTGTGATATACAGCTCAATTGAATGTCTAATAAATATATGCGGACCAATATTGGCAGCATGTGCCATGTGATTCACATTATAATTATTTATATTAATTATGCACAATAATAAAAATAAAATTTGTAATTTTGTTTTGCCTAACCTTTCGGGGAATACAGGCGTGATGGTATGTTATGTTTTGTTGTTCGTTTGTAGGATAAACCTGATAAAATACGAAACAACAAGTCTTTTCTGTTTACTACTGCATGCGATCATTTTTAAGCGTTGGTCATTATAGACATATAAACGATACGTAATGGAACACCGACTTTTTATTCTTACCCACAATATTGTAAAAGTTTATCTACTTCATATTAGTTTATTTGCGAGTATTAGTATTTAAGTTTAAGTTGTATTCTCTATGGAGTTTCTTGCTGGAGATTCTTCTCCATAGGATCAACTTTTTGGAACCGTGCAACTAGACTCAATAACGTTTCATAAACGCTTGTAAAAGCTTATTTGTAAATAAAAACATTTGAACTTGAACTTGAACTATGAGAAATAAATGTCTTAAGGGTCCGGCGGAGCTTGAATTGCCCACAAAAACGTAATACCGAAATAAGTCGTAATCCAAACAATATTCTATCTTATTGTGTAATTATTCGGATTTGGGTACCGTTAATGTAGGTTCCTACGGTACTATTTCGTCTACTATTACTTCACTGGAAATAAAAAATTGGAAAATCGTTCCAAACTTGGTAATTTTATCAAAAAATTGCATTTGCCTACATTTTTTTCCAGTGAAGTATTTTGGACAAAATGGTAACGTAGGAACCTAGATTAACGGTATCGGAATCCGAATAATAACAGAATTTGATTAAATTGTGTTTGAATTGCGAATTATTTCGGTATTACGTTTGTAAGAGAAATTCGGTCCGCCGGACTCTTAAACCGATACAAGGGCTGTCCCAATATTGAGTTCTCACCAGAAATGGAATGGATACTTATTATTTTGTTCTTTATTCTATGTGCCCGTATGTCACTTTCATCGTAGCACCGCTTGCTACGGACACCTCGACATATGTACGGCGCACTTGTCGTCGCGAGCGCATAATTTGTCCCCCATTACGGCTTTATACTGCTCTATAATAAAGTGGGGTCCGATTAAAGGCCAGTCTCGTCTTTCTCTATACCAACTGTTCCGAAATTGAGGGGTTCAAATAAATTATGCATTCGATACATTGAAAGTCTTTGTAATAGATTTTTTATCTAAAGGGTGACAGCACCTGTTTCGTTTTGTTTTAATGGAACACATGTAAGAGGATGAATTTGTCGTCAACTATAATTTGCAGCATCAAGAATGTTAGGTAGGTATAAATAAATAAGATTCTTGGTTTAATGTTTCCGTGACTTACAGATACATATCAGAAAAACTTATTGCATTGAGTCTTTTAATATTGTATAATTCATTACCTACCACAAAGGGAGGTGTACTTTGTGTTTAAAACAAGTGACTTGATTTTTGCGTAAAGCGGTGTATTTCGAGTACAAAAGTTTTCATTTCAACAAGTTTTTACAAGTAGGTATGTATGAAACGTTACGAGTCTAGTAGTATAGTTCCAAAGTTTCCACCGTGGAGAAGAATCCGGTAAGTAACTCCATCTAAAAAAAACAATACGAATAAATGTGTAATTAGTTAAATGCTTTCCGAAAAGGATATTATTTCTATTCAGTACCGAAACTTAAAAAAAAATTGAGATAATTCTAAACTACTCATTACAAAGAACACTCCATTTCAATTTAAATAAACACGCAAATTCGAATATAGCTAATTTTAAACAGCAATCGCCAGAGCAAATATTCAATTTGACGTGCTTTTGACTAGACGAATACAAATGTAATGGGCAGGACTCTTGTGAAATGAGGTGTGAATATTGGGTCCCCGCGGGATGTCCGCGGACCGCATGGGGCATGGGGGCGCCCCAGCTGGCGCACCCTTCATGTTGCCTAGTACAATGCAGTGCAAATTATAGACAGGTATTAAGTATTGTCGGTTCTGTGATTGTTGTAATATTTGTCCATGTTATTTCTCGATTGTTGAAAAATTGATGACGCGTGCCGATTGTTAGCGTTTACTATAAACCTTTGAGTTAGACGCAATTTTATTTACTTAAACATTATTGGTTGCTGTAGGTGTATTTTTTCTCTATGATAAACTTAAGTTTTTGATGAAATTGATGAAAGATTAAAAACCTACAGTTAAGAGCACGGAACATTATATTCTTTGTTTTGTGGTTGAGAGCATTTTGGCTCAAAAGCGATATTGATGAATTGATGAAAGCGTGATTAATATTAGAAAATTGCTGAATATTTGCCATAAGTTCTGTAAATTAATTGAATTGAATTTTTGCCCCAGGTGTTTACCATTACACTTCGTTCAACTATAAATACACCAGCCTTGGGAACGATCCTGCTCTAGATGTTTCTAGCTTATCCCTGTCCAACCGGTTTTATCCCACTATTAGGTATAAGCCTCTTACCTTTTATATTAACCAGGTCAATCTTATCTATTTATTCAATATCAAACTCCATTTTACTTTCAGTATGTTTACTACTAATGCTAAACGCGATGATATTTGGCATGCGTCGAGGACCTCACCATCCGCATGGCCAGACCCCGGTTGATCAGAAACACCACCACTACAAGCCACGAGGCTCGGAGTCACTTACTGGAGATGTGCAGCTGTTGCACGATACTAAGTAAGTGATGATTGTGTGCAATACAAGCCACGAGGCAAAACAAATCGAAATAAAACATTACCATAATTTTTAGCCACGTCACCCGGAGCCATTCAATAGAGGCTCACAAAATGTAGGAAGTAGGAAATGAAGGTGTAGGTGTGTAGGTGTATACTGATATACCGGGGGACAGCTAGTATAATATAAATTAGTCTGATAGCGGAGACTTGTCCACTGATTGATAATAATCAAGAATTAAGTAAAGACTTTATGTACTCCTTCCCTACCTGTATGGAAGGGAAGGAAAGAATAAGGTATAGAATCATAATAGTTAGCAATAGAGCCAACTCAAATTGAATGGCATTAGTAAACACCACATGTGGCCTATAAAACTGACACAGAACAGATATAATTATACTAAGGGCTCTGGATTGAATTCTTAGTTCACCATCTCCATTGTTAAATCTTGGTTGAATATAACCCCAGGGACATTTGTCTTTCGTAACCGTCACTGTTAGTACTGTTACCAAAGTGATTATTACAATAGTGACGACTCGCGACGTCATGGTCTACCTACAGACTGGAACGTAAAGTTTGTTAACAAATATAAAACAAATGAAATATTCAATCATTGTTGTTACAGGCATATAGAAGAAGATACACACGTGTTGACAGCAGAAGCATTGTCAAAAATGACACCAGAAGAATTGGAGTTTCATTACTTCTCAGCTCATGATTTTGACAAAAATTCTATGTTGGATGGTCTGGAGTTATTAAAGGTAAACATTGAATCAATAGACAAACCAATGTTTCGATCTTTGATTCTGAATATTTAGATTTGGAATACTTGAAATGTAATGAATGATAACGAACCGATTTCTCGAGGCCTCCTCCGAAAAACAAAATACGAATTATGGAGCGTATGTTTACTAAACACGAAAGATTCCATTTTCGGATTTTTATTTCTAGTCTTGCGTTGACCGTAATCCCAAATGTTAGTTGTTTGACAATACAAGTAGGTACATACAGTAAAACTGTATTTTTTTTAAACGTCGTTTCATTATCGAAGATTTTCGACGATAAGACGAAACGTTCTATAAAAATCCATTAACTCTAAACTTTTTAAGGCAGTGTACCACACGATAGAGCACGAAGCTTCCGACCCCGATGCAGATTCTTCTATTGAGCCAGAAGCTAATGATTTGGAAGCTTATATTTGTAAGTGAAATACTACATACCTACATTAATACCTTTTTCTGATAGGGGTAAGTAGAATAGAAACTATAGAATATAATTTGCTATGATTCTTGCAAACTTCTTTTGCTTCGGTCGCGTTCATCCATCCCGTCATACACGCGCGTTGATTGCGAGTACTACGTACCTGACGTTTCTGTAGGCCCTCACCAATAAGGTCAGTGGATGTCTTATAAGGGCATCGCAGATTCCTTGTTTTAGTCACCATATTTTTTTCAATTTGTGATATTTCATCGTCCTTTAAACCGCAGTTACATTCTTTCTGAATTAAAATTTCTACACGAAATTGGACATAATTTATAAGACACATGTTTCTGCAGAATTTATTTTATTTTTATGTTTCTTCGTATTTTTCGGAGTAATTTCATGAGAGTTGAAATCGGATATATTTATAGTCCTTTTGTTAAGAACAGACTATATTCATAGACGTGTTTTAGAATGTAAACTTTGAATTTTAGTCCGTTATATACTTCTTAAACATCATTCTAGAATAGTACTCGCTCGAGTAGTCGCTCGAGTTAGAACCTAGAATAATGTGCCTAATATCGAAAGTATGAAAATTTTCGGTTACTCTAGATATGATATTTAATTTAGTGTTATATTTCCAGCCCTGGTGGACAGAACTCTAGAGTCTGATGACAAAGATGGCGATGGTTATGTTTCCTATGCAGAATATCGAGCAGCTAGAGCTAACAACCCTGCGGACCGTACTCCTAGAGTACTTGCTGCCAACACACCTTAGTTCTTGATGAATCGATATTATAGGAAGGACAACGAAGATAAGACAAATAAATTTCCTTTTTATTTTATTTAGTGAAGGAAAAATTGAGACTGCGGGTAGAATCGAATTTTTCCTTCACTAAAATATAATCTTAGCATAGAAAATGCAACAAAATCACAAAAAGATAATTTGTTTGTTTTATGTGAAAATGAGTGTGAATTTTATGAAGAATTAGGAATAAGGACATTCTTGAAATAGTGTCTGATTTAGGACTGTGTTCGACGAGACTATGAATTTTGATATTTCAAAACAATAATTATCTAATTTGCCCATTTTTTTACATAAGTTTTATTACAATAATAATATGTACATATTTACTTAAAATAAATTACTGAAAATAAAACAATATTATTCCGATATAAATTATTCATATATTATGACTAAGTACTTACTCTGACTAACTTAGCCTAATAATGTCAGTATTAATGTATTGTACAGTTTATTACTTATATGAAGTAGTTTCATTGTGTAAACTGTTACTTACAATGTAGTGAACAATTCTCCAGACACATTTCATTATTATGATTAAATAAACAGCATGTTATTTAGTAACTAATCATTCTGCTTAACTTCATTTAGTTCATTCTCCGCAACGGTAACGCGTATCGCAGTTCATTTCTGCCTCTCCCCATTCGGCTGCTTGCTTGATGCCCATCGCTATTTTTGCGTAGGGTTGCAGATCTGCATTTTCCCTGTAAATCAAGAGTAAAATACTGTTTATTTCTTGGCTTATTTGAAGATTAAAAGTCTTCTTGATTAAACTAATGAATCCAATCGTTCAACGTTTGGGGATTTTTTTATAGAGCGTAACTGTATCTTGTAATGATTGGCAGTGGTGCCAATCATTATTGATACGAGAATATTCAATTTCAAATATAGACAATGGTAGAAGAAAATCAGCAAAATATTGTTCTACCATGATATATAACTACACTAACGCAAAAAGTTTGAATTTAATATAATAATATGAGGCAGACACTATAAGATACGTACCCTTGCAACATCCTAGCACCTTGCAATAGCAGCTCAGCTCCAGAAGAGTACAAACCAGCTTGCTGAGGTCTCTGACACGATAGCAGGTACAAGCAGCCGTAGTCCTTCTTCTGTTGGCCAGCTAAGTAGCTCAGGTAAAGCAGAATCTCATCTTCGCTTATGTAGGTTACGTTTTTATTATCTGCATATGATGTTCAAAAGTTACTGATGAAAATGACAATCAAAGAAAGGGATTGGTTATAAAATATGTAGCAAGATGATGTTTTTTTGTTTATATTCTTACCTGTTGGCCTTAGAGTGATTTAGACCTACTAAATCGCTCTAATTCCAACGGGGCCCTATGGGTTAATTTGATGTAAGTTTGCCTACTGTAATAGTCTACAACAAGGCCAGAGGCAATGTTGTACTACGTCATACAAAAAAAAAAAACTGCTTTGGTTTGTTATTGTTCCATAATAATTATCTTCTTGCATTGATTATATCACGAAGATTATTCTACGGCATTTTTGCTTTTGAAAGAAATATGTGACAATGATGTAAGAAAAAATATCTCTTGAATTATCTCTTTTTCATTTTAAATCGCTTTTGTTGATAAAAAACGATAGTAACTAATAATAAAATTATTGGGCAGTATTAGTAGAGTCCACTTTTAGACATTTTTAAAATTAGAAATTGGTTTTCTCGCGTTACGACATAAAATACTTACCTTATAGGATGAGTACCCAGTAACAGTATTTAAAAATAAAAGTTCGGACTAACATTGTCCATTTGCTTGATACAATTTGCTGGTCATTTGGCGGGTGGACTCTATGGAGATAATCCTGGGGCAATGGGATTACGTGCCGGACACGGCAAACCCATCGTGCCCGACTATTGGATTAGAGACACGGTCAGTTTGTTTGTCTCGCGCCCTTGAAAGGTGGATGGCAGATGGTTAGATAGCTGCCTACTGATTCATGATTTCCAGGTTATAACGGGTGTGATAAAGGAATTTATTACATGGCTTGTTACTATAATTGGCAAATGATGTTCGATGATAGAAAGGGAACAAAGCTAATAAGCCTAATAGAGATTGACAGTCATTTTGTGAACGTTTAAATTTTATTTTATAAGGCCGTGCATGTTAACTCTATAAATTTTAGGTTGTGAGAAAGGAATAGTGCTATTTAATAATATGTGGCATCCTTTCCTCTCAATCAATCGATCGCAATAAGGTTGTATTGCGACATTATTGGTAATACAACCAATAATATAAATTGTTAACAATTAAATATGTAAGTACTATTCTACTAATACTTAAGCCTTATTTTGCCGATTATTTTTATTGTTATGAGCATAGCTACGAAGCTTATTGCCCTCTCAGTTTAATAGGTTTCCTGATTTCTAAGAGTGGTGTTATTATTTCACTAGAAGAGTGAAGCAATTTACATTACCGCCACAATCTACATGTATCGCTATGTGGGCAATAGTCAGTAGTTGGACTTACGAGTATGTGGCGTTGAGTTTTCCTTTTAAAATTGTCTGATGATAGTTGGTTATTTATAAAATATCGTCTTCTATGAGTATCTTCTTATATTTTAAAGTTATTACAGGTGTGACCTTACTTTATATTTAAAATGAACGTATCGCTCACCATCAAGACTTCTTCCGTAGTAATGTCCGCCTTTCCATGCGCCGGCGCCGAAGAAGCCCGCTGCTAAGATTAACGCCTTCAGTACAATCAAGATCACCAGGTTTGTTAAGTTGAGGCTCAGAACCTACAAAAATGAAAATGTATCGATTAAGATACTTGTTAATAGCATTTATACATACATACATACATACACGCCTTTCTCCTATATGGGTAATAATAATCATATTTATATTCATTGAAAACAGCTTTCTGATACTTTCCATCAGAAAGTATTAGCGATATCCCAATTTTTTTTTATGAGTCTGTATCGTAATTTATTCACGCACAGAGCACGAGTAAAATAGTTTTCTCATTGTCAGATCAAAGTCTTGTGACATGTCAATTCCAATGCGATTTGTTTAACTAGATATTAATGATAAAAGAAAACTTTTTAGAAAACCAAATCCAACATGATTACGTATCTTATGTAGAGGATCCGAAACGTCAGGGCGAAATAATAACAAAATAATGCGATTAATTCAGGATCAGTTTCAATAAGTATTAGAACATTATAAGTATACTTACCTAAATTACAATCTACTTGATGAATAAGTGATATTGAGTCCAGAGATACCCACTAGATATAGAGCCTTTCCTTCTTAGATAATGCAGATAAAAACAATAGAAAAGATAAGATTTCATAAAGTTACTTTCACAAGAAGGGTAACATAAGATTACGTCACTTCCTACCCTTTTCTATGACTCATATTAAAAACATTTTACTTCGAATCCAAGCGCATTATTCAAGAAATAATCGCGTGCAACTTTACAAAGAAGTGCAGTAATTACCTGAGAAACGCAGTCAAAACCAACCTGACTGCTTCCCGTGGACCTGGAGATGAAGTCCTTCGCTATGCTCGTCACCACCTGTCCACCAGTTCCACTTAGGAAGCTGCCGGCCGCGTCCAGGAACGAAGAGCGGCCATACTGGGCCGTGTAGTTACCGTTGTCGAATCTTGCAATTGATTCCTGATCCACTGCCTCATCTTTGAACAGAGCAAGAGGTTTTTCGCGTGGCAGCAACGCATTGGTGTCGTAACTTTTTTTTGGATACATTTTCTTGGCATACTGCGGGGATGAGTAAGCTCCCGAATGTTCTGCGGACGTAAGGGCGGCACTCAAAGTTAATAATAAGTAAATTACAACCATTTTGCTCGGTGGTTGGCTGTCGACTGGGACCAGGTAGTGTCCACAATAGTCTCTGATACTTTGAAGTGGTTTGTCCGTGTTCCGTTGTTTTATCTCTTCCCGACTTCTTTTGTTTGCACGCACGATGACATCTCCTAATGATCCCATTGTTGTTGTGTTTTAGTGGCGAAATGGCATTTTTCAAATAAATCGAATGAACGGTTAAATGTGTATCATTGCAGTTACTATTATAATGTAACGTTAGGAGTAGGTAATCGTTTGCTTACATGAAGTTTTGGTTGTATATCAATATGTACTTAGATTGTTTTAATCAAAATCACTAAACTGGTTCACAAATCATCACAACTCACCGAATATCCTAGATATATGATTTTTCCTTAGGCGTCGGTCAGGCTGCATGTTAATAAACAGGATGCTAGGGTTGTTCTAGAACAGGAGATGTCACTTTATTTCAACTTTTGAAGCCTGTAACTTTCCACTTTCGGAATGGCTCCATATTGGTTTCTTAACTTCGTAGTTTTATGTTATACACTCCAAATCATAAACACTTACATATCACATCTTAACAAAAACTTACTTCTTGTGATGTTAATAGGAGCTGAAGATGTTGATTCATTCCCCCTAGGAGGAAAAGCTGGCGTGGGCAACCGTTCAAATAAAAAAAACTAAGTAAACCCATAATAGTCTACAGAACTAGGCGACAATGTTAAACTTAGTGGAACATTTTGTTTACCTCGCTGTCTGTCTGTTCCGGAATGCACACATTTGGGCCACCGCCGTAACTGTTACATCACAATATGTCACGATGATGCTATTGACATCGTTTTGGAGGAAAACAAGAGCTGAATATAGTCATCAAATATCTATAACTTCCTACTAATTTTGAAATAACGCTACTTTTTACGGATTTTATCGCGTTGTATTGATATTATTTGATTCCCGACGTTTCGGATCCTTTACAGCATCCATGGTCACGGGTAGACTAAGTTGTCTAAATAACGTCTTAATTTTACAATTACTAACATTTTTGTTAATTATTGGCGATCCGATCCTACGAGCTCACCGTATCACTTCGGCCTTGCAGTTTTGGGCTTGGATATTGATTTTATTGAATCTATAATGGGGTTCCAAGCAGGTGGTAAGATAATAATATCAATACAACGCGATAAAATCCGTAAAAAGGAGTTTTATTTCAATGTCTAATATTCGCGTAAGTGTCAGAAACCAGTATGTTTCCTACTTATTTTTTAATGCCGAGTATTTCTAGTCGAGTATTTCTAGTCGAGTCTAATCGAATAATTATTATGTGGTTTAACTTAATTTGACCACCTACATAAAACGCATGAGAATTTTGAATTCCATATTTATTCCCGGCTTTTGCTGTCTGTCCTATGTATATAAGTTAGTAGGTACATTTTTATTTAAAAACAAAACATACTGGCCACAGATTTCCTACCATACTATGGGCATGGGTGCGTTTACAAACATAAAATCTCTCATACACATTGGTTGGTCATAAAGTATAGAAAAGGAAAGTAAATGTTCCGCCTGGTTAACTATTATGAAGGTTGCTTTCATTAAAATAGTAAATGAAACGAGCATGACAATGCATGCATGAGAGACATCTGATAAGCTACGATTGTATTGTGCACATAGAAACATTAGGTACCTATCTAGATAACGTCGTCCTGAATTCAATTCCTTATGGTAGGCCTCAGCAGGTTTCAATATGTCTCTATAGGTTTTCAATGTGTCCTTTTCTAAAAGAAAAATATCATAGCAAGACTTGATGACCTAGGTCCATGACTTAAGCCTTAGGGTTAAAGTCTCCTAGGGTTAAAGGTCCTTATGCAGCAGTCGCAATTATAACCACTAAGGAGGAAAGCGTAAAGAGAAACGGTAAATTAATGTTAAATAAAACTGAAAATCAGTAAAAACACTGTTGAACTAGAATGGGTAGGTACACGGGGTAGATAAGGTTTGACAATAGGTACATTATAATTTTGGTTAATGTATTCAAAAACCGACATCTCGTGAATCACATCCGTACTATTTTATACGGTTCTCATTGTTATGAATTGTTGTGTATTCCATAGATGGCGCTACACACCACGTAATAATAAAGAGTGGTGGTTTTTACTGGTGTCTGTGTTCACCCACAGATGGCAATATGTTCGTATTTCAATGCGAAATTATTGAAGTTTGTTTGATAAAAAAACACGGTCGTATTCCCTGAAGGATGGCAGAGGTGTGTTTATGTATTCTATCCACAGTTCTTTTGTGTATATTTTTAGGACCCGAGCATATTTCTATAAGTTGCTATTAAGAATTAGGTACCTACATAAGTATTAGAATAACAACTTCGCGTGCAGCAGCAGTGCTTGAGTCACCACTAGATTATAGAGGTAAATAGTTGTCTTTACATACTCTAATGACAATATATTATAACTGTATTATTTCTGTTAAAAGGACGTATCGCCTGAAGTTAGAATCCAGGACATGTGATTCATGTGCGGATCATTGATTTATGAATCGCGACATAATATGAATGAATCAAATTTAACGGATCGAGCCCCGAACTGAAATCATTGAAAATTTGAAAACATTCTGCGGACGGTTTTCAACCGACTTCAAAAAGGAGGATGTTCTCAATTCAACTGTGTTTTTTTATGTAAATAAATATGACGATAGTCGGATTAATTTAAATGGGGCCCCATGGCCTTGGAATCCTGAATAAGAAAGAAAAAGACAAAGCCTTCTCGTACCTATTATGGGTCTTAGGAGCTTACCTATTTTGCTTAATCTTTGAAGATAATAATTTGGCAAAATACCTCTTCATTATTCAATGTCTAAATTGAAGTTATAAGCTAATAAAGTGTATGGAAAAGAAGAACACAATACTAACACAAAGATAAATCTTACCTACAATAAAGCAAAGGAAAGCCTAAGAGAGAGCGTCATTAAGCATGGTCTGCACAAACCTCTAAGTACCTGGTCAAAGTTCAATGGTCGATAATTTCACGGTCAATGCAGTTATCATGGGCTCATAATGCATTTATTATTAATCCAAATCGCGGTGCGGTGCGCGAGCGCAGCCGTGAGAGCGGACGGTGAAAAGTATCAGAAAGTGAAACCGAGTACTGAGCCTTGACCGTCACGCAGCCGACCGACGAGAAGTTCAACTTAAATTTTGCTTAAAGTTACAAGATTGTTATCTAACGGATTATAAAGTAAAAGTGTCATCATCATTTGTTTCGGTTGTTTTGAAGTTAAGAGCGGGACTTGTGTATTCCTTTGTTGTAAAGTAACTGTGAGAATCTCGTTAATATCTTTGTGGGGATAGGTTACAGTAGATATAGTGCGTAGAGTAACTGTTCCAAAAAATATTTTGTAGAAAATTCTCTTCTCGTATTTAAATTCGTTCAATCAATTTTCAGTATGGATAAAATCGGAATTAATATTATTTACTAGATACTTTTCGAGGATAAAATAAATATAAAAAAAATATTCAATTTGGAAATTAGGTATTTGAATTGGAAGATGAATAAACGGTTTGGATTAAAAGTTTAAAATTATGACGTCTCCACAGATGTCTATAACCCACTCAACCATTCAAAACTATCTCGCTTCATAATTTGTCAGAAGTCGTGGAAAGTGTTTTGTTTCTTGCTTTTATAACATTTGGCGGCAATTACGCTTTCGACCGTGATGCAATTGTGTTCCGAGTAACGACTGATACGTAATCATGACAGTTACCTCGTGCTGGGAATACAACGATTTGTTTACGATGTATTAGAACTAAAGTAGCGCGTCGAAGAGGCTCCTGGTGTGAAATGAAATGAAAAATTCATTTTAGGCTCCTATTTACGCTTGTTATCATCAATATCTTGGATTTCAATTATTCCTTTAGTTAACTTCTTCAATACAGACACAAAATTTATAGGAGATTACAAAAACTAATAACTTGGTTAGCAACAAAACCTGATAAAAATTTCAATCTGAACTTTCGTTTCTACATGAAGAAGAACAAATTGCTTACCAAGAGGATTTGTTCCTCCTTTTAAGGTAAGGTAACAAAAACGATTACGATATCAGAAGTTCCCGCTGTTGTGTTCTAGCACATTGGGAAAGAAAGCGTGGACAACAATGGACAAAATCACACAACAGACAAAGAACATAAACAGTTCACTGCAAAGAAACTTTCTTTCTTTCATTTACAAGTAGGTACAGTACTTAATTTGTGTTACAGTCATGAGCATGTACCTGAATTGAAATATGAAAATATGGAGTAGGTATTATATACAGAATGTGTCGTACTATGATTAATGGAGCTTTAAAAGAAAAGAAAAAGTCAAAAGCCTTTTTTTTGGGAAATTACTCTTATGTGGTCTTTACAAATAGGTACTAGGTACTTATTAAATGTTTGTAAATGAGTTCAAAATTGAAAGTTTTGATTGGGAATAAAATGCGGAGCAAACCTGTAGGTAATGTTTTTCGAGGTCTTCATTTTTAGAGGTTGGAGCAAATGTGACCACTAGTCCCAAATATGGTGTGTGACACTATTAGCCAATTCCTATTTTTGTCAATACGAGTCCGTGATACCCTGCCATCACATTTGGGCTGAATGATCCATGAGATTATTCTGCATTGTAAAAAAACTGTGTTACCAGTAATAAAAAAAATATGGAGGTTTTTTGTACAAATGAGATTTGTTGACAAGTGAACTAACTTCTGAATAAAGTAACCAATGGAAACCGTTACATTGAATGTAGATGCACTTAATATTTATTGCCTCCTTTTTTATTCATTACACACACACATAATGTGTAATTGCCGAAGAAAATTTTTAATCGTCAGCTTAATATTTTCGTCTCTTATCTTTTAAATAAGATTTTTTCTGCAAACACCTCGTGTTTTCTTTATACATCGGTATCTATCGATGGTCTGACACAAGTAGTAAAACAATTCTAAGTACACACAGCGATATAATATGCTATACAGTTTGCGCTTTGGACTTGTCCGTATTACATCGCAATAACTGTGAATTTTGTAGTGCAACTCTATCTGTATAACTTGAAGTGTTGTCTTTAGTACCTAACGCTAGTGTCCTTAGTGTTGGTTTCTTGTCACGGTCGTGCTCGGCGACACTTCTTCCATTCTCATTTAACGCCAGCCAATTCCTTTATGCTTTCTACAGCTCTCAAATGGACGTCTCTTTGAAAATTTCTAAAACATTTTTATTTGACATCTCCTTGTGCATTGCGCATATTTGCAGAGTTCTCAGATTTTAAAATATTTTGAGTAGGAGATAATGCTAGCTTTTATTATACTTTAACAGTAGTTTACTGCAATTTTATCTTACTCGGATTTTAGAACAATGAAATTATTCTAAGCTTGTCAGACGGTTAATTTCTCATCATACATTAAGTTCATGTTTATCCCAAATAAGCACTATAGGTACTAATATGTAAGACCCTTAAAAATATAGTCATTTTTGTCGAATACATATTATCTCACACAGTTATGTCTTTGCAAAATTATTACGATAGATACTTCAAGAAATTATTTCCCTAGAGCGAGTGGATAATAGAGGCATAATTATTGTACATTGACCCATTAGACGTAATTACGTTTTTGTTCGCGTGAACGCATCTTCGTACGTAACGCAATATATGACAATAAAAGAAAGAGTTTTCTAATAACCACCACTCTACTATTAACTATGTTATTTCTTCACAGTTCATTCCTTTCTCCTCGATTTTAGCTTGGTTGCGTAAGTCTAAGTTCCAAAAATAACGTGGGAGATAATTTGCGAACATTAACTTGTATCAACAACAGCTTAAGTATGATTATGATGACTGTGTGGTTTGTGGCGTTTTTCTGTTTTGTATTTCATTAAATTTCATTTTGACTGAAAGTTACCGACCACACGAGACGAAATGAAATGAAGAGAAAGATGTGTGCAGAGCTAATCTTTTGAAAACGTCTTAACTTTCCTCGATACTTTAATAAAACATTATCACAAGACATCCGGTTGCTCTTAATTTTTTCTAAATTGCTTCCTATGTCTCGCAAATAATAATAACAACATCCATAAGAGAGAAAATACATTACAGGCTGTATGTCTTATAGTTCCACGTGCGAGTTACTAAGGAGCAAGACTGTCTGGTAAAAGTGCAGTCTACAATTAGAGCGAAGTTGATCAGCGTCTAGATATGGATAATAAGTGGCTTTGCTATTATGGAGAGAGCAAAAACGACACGAAGGAAATAGAGTACGCGAGACCAGCAGGCCATTAGGTTTTAGGTCAACATTTGCTTATTTTTGAAAGTTAGATATCCGATATCTGATTATTTCATATTGAAGTATCGACAGCTCAATCAATTCATCGCTATGTTATCGATTTCTGACATTGAATACAACGTCTTTGTCACGGACGTATGTCTGTGATTGCATGAGCGAATGTTTTCAAATGGTATTTTTTTGATAGCTTCTGTATTCTCGTTGTTACATCAGGAGCTTATTTAGTTTGTTATTGTTACTTTGTTGTGATGACTTGCAATAGAAAGTCTGTTCTGTTAAGTTTGATAAATAGTACCTATTCAATTATATGGTGATTTGAATCAAACATGATTACGTTTATGAAAACCAGTAATTATTAGATACTTAACATTGTTTACTAATTACTTTGATATTTATTTAAAACTCAAGTGTGTGTTATAAATGAATAATTTTACTTTGCAAGTAGTTTTTAAGAAAAAGATTCTAAGATACTTAGAAACGAAGGCATGTCTTTGTAGTCGATTTGCGTAGAGATTTGAATCATAATTTAACCGAGTCGTGTGTGAACCGCGAAACTTTCCTATTATCCATGGAGAAAATACCCATAAAATGAAAAACGGTTTCACCCGTGCGCGGGTCACGGCCCTGAGAGACGCGATAGTCAATTAAGATAGTTGCCGGCAAACGACAATCGCCACATAATTATCTCGCTCATTCGTCGTGACCGTACTGAATCAGCACTGCATTAGAGCGCAGGGAGGGTTACTGTGCATCCACAATCAAAACTATATCAGTGAGCTGCGGTGGACGCCGGCGCTCAGTACTAGCGCGCCTTGCCCGCGCGCCGACACGCGATCCAACGAAAGTGAAAATAAACACAATGAAATTAACAGTGCGACTATTCGTTTTTTGGGTTCTTGCCCTTGCGCTTGCGAACTCAGATGACCTGACTCAGATCGAGAAATATGATAAAAAAATCAAAACTTACCAACTGGAGGTGCCTGGGAAGGAGCCCATTACAATAATAGAAAATGCACGTGATGCCAATAATCCGGAAGATAAATGGGAAGATATCGATTTAGAACATAAGGATAAGGAAAATGCGGAAATAAAAAATCTCATGACCCATATCGTTCATGATTTTGATGGAAACCGTCCAAGATGTTACGGTCCCTCTTGTCAGGATGGCTACAACGAGGAAGAGGAAGCGTTGGATGATTACATTTTAACCGCGGACAAACTGAAAGACTACGGAGACTTCCCCCAGGACCGATTGCAAGCAATATCTGCTCTAGCCGCAAAACTTAAAAAGGATAAAATAAAATCGGATCGATTCTCTTCAATGAACAATGGTGGAAATGGAGATGATAGTACTGGCAAAGTTTATTCTACTTGGAATCGACTGAAAGTGAAGCAACACAAACATCCATACGATGATAAAGATGGGTGGGTTACTTTGGAGCCAGTCGCGTGGTCTACAAGTAAAATATCGAAATGGAAGCCCAATGTTAAAAAACAGAAACCAAATCATTGGAATGAAGATGAAGATCGATTTCCCAGTAATGATAGGTTCCCTAGTGACGATAGGTTTCAAAATGATGATAGGTTTCATAATGATGATAGGTTTCATAATGACGACCGGTTTCATGATGACGACAGATACCCTTCCACTCAAGAATCTGGGAACAGTTATAGCTACATTCCTCAAAAACGACCATCGTCCAGTCGACCCGGGTATATCAATAATAAATTGCACTTGGCTCAGGATTATGATTCCGAGATTCCATCAAAACCATCATGGACTAAGCCTCAACAAGCAAGCTATCCATCTTCATGGGCCCCAGATGAAGGCAGACGTCCTCACAAACCAAATTGTGATAACCAAGAAAAATACCCTGATGACGATACAGTATTTTATGGCATGACAGATTCCGTGGTGACTGATCACCGGCCTCCGAATTTTCCTTATGAGTATGAGGCCCTCCACCAATCGTCGAGTTCATCACAAAAGCGGCCTTATAGAAGACCTACTCAAGTAGTTTATGCTGGAGGTCCTGAATATGACAACGATCGTGTGTCAAGACCACCACATGGTGATGGACAGTGGGTACTGCTCTCTACAACTAAAGGATATAGGAACAAGAAGCGTCAACGCTCCCTGAATCCACCAGCCGATGATCGTTCAGATGTGTCTACTATGACGTCACACCAAGCTGTTGCGTTAACAGTACTGCCTGTTGATAAAGCTCACACTAACATGACGACGTCACACGGAGGTTTATTGGAAGTCGAAAAGAGTTTCCAGACTGTTGAGGAAGCTAAACGTGATATGGATAAGAAAAATGATTTAGATGTCGCCATGACTCAGTTTAAACCTGTACTGACTAAAAACAGGCTTATAAAAAGGAAGATAGTTTCTAATGTTTCACCTGATAGTTCAACATTATTAGCTGCAGTAGGTGCAGGTATGGTGCCTGCAACTATGGCTATGGTAGTTCCTATGATGTTAGGGAGACGTAGGAGAAGAGAAATAAATAGAACACCAGAACATTCAGAATTAGACAATTTATTATATAAATTCCAATAGAGTTGGTTTTAGATACGTAAGATATTTATAGATATTGACTATTTATTAAGTTATTTTAATTTGTTTGATTGATGTGTGGATTTCTAATGATTGAGCGCTATTATGAATGTAATTATTGATAAACCAGTTTTGTAAATCTTTAACCTAAAGATCATCTTGGTTGTTGTGATTTTTTAAATTATGTTATTTATTAAATAAATGTGTTTTTTTACTTATACATTATTTACATCATATTCTTCATTAATGTCTATCCTATTATCAGTAACAAAAGTATGTAATGGTACCTAAAGATTTGCTTTTAAATGTCGATTGAGTCTTCTTTAGGTATTCGGTTATACAATATCTATAATATAATTATTTATCTTACATTTTACAACTTATAATTCATCGTAGACTTAAATGGAAAATTATTGGATTTTTTCTGTGTGGGCTTTATTAGTTTGATTATATGAATTACTTAGTTTATGTCAATGATATAGTTTCTTGAGTAAATAGTGATGCTCATTTAACTGTGAGTTTTTATTATTTATATACAACAATTAGTTAAGTACTATTATTGTGTTAATATGAAGAAATATTAAGCAAATCTGAAGGTGCCATTAGTATTCTGTAAACAATTTTATATATTGGACTTAATATTAATATTAATTCGGAAT
Organism: Acronicta aceris; assembly: GCA_910591435.1. NCBI lineage: Eukaryota > Metazoa > Arthropoda > Insecta > Lepidoptera > Noctuidae > Acronicta > Acronicta aceris. The sequence goes on from OU342770.1 coordinate 10,121,821, forward strand.
AACTGTAAGTTTGATATCCTCACATTATGATCATAATCTAGTTTGCACATCTACAGGTGATGGCATAGATTGATATACAAAATATTTCAAAGTGTCCCATCAATCAAGTCTCGCTTTACTTTCATGTCACTTAACGGTAACTTAACAGTTAGAGGATAACTAATTACCTACATATTAAAACATCATTATTTGGGCATATCGTAATAAAGCTTGACCATAATTTGAGCTTATGGACCAGGCAAGGCATACATGTTTTACTAAAATATATTTCAATGGCCTTTTAAAGATTTCTTTTGGCGATCCAAAAGTCAAAATTAATATTTCTCCAAAAGACATATTAACTACACATTTGTAGAGTCACTGGAAAAAGACTAGTCCTAAAAAAACTTTTGAACATGTCAAAATTCAATTCACACAGATATCTGTGACTCTTTAGAGGAATCAATGAGATTGTTTACGATAGATTAATATTTATAATAAACTTCTCCCGGTCGACTGTAGATGTTCCCTGTCCGGATCGCTTCCATGAGATATTTCACGCTGAACAGACAAATTATCAGGAGCACTGGAACAAAAAAGTTATTAATAAATAATCAATCGTAGCACTTCTACCCAGAGCTACAACACGTAAATTAGCACTGCTACATATGTCCCATATAGTATATGGGACATACATATAAAAACCAGCGTCAAGCACTGAACTGTGATTGACACGATGCTGATTTGGAGACCCATTTGGCCCCATTATGAGACACGTGCATACATTTCACTCTGTTTACCATTTATTTATTTATGCAACGTCTTGCTTCTGTAGGTATGTTTTTTTCTTTTTCAAATTTTTGTAACCAGGCATTGGTCTTGTGATGTGGTTTACCAAATAAAGGTTTTTTCTTTTCTTTTCTATTTATACCTAGAAGTCATATGGAAAGACCATATAGACTTCTAGGTATAAATAGGCCACGTCTTATGGGGGTCTTTATTTAAAGACCAATGGTGAATGATGCGGAGTTCAATGAAAAATTAAATTCATTTAATCGACTGCCTCAATGGTATAGTCTAAGCGCCACTGCTACACAAGAGATCCTGGTTTCGATTCTCAGGTCGAGAAGTGTTTTGGGTTTTTCTATGAAATTCTCAATAGCAGTTCGGAATTCGGATTTGTGTCCGGTTAATAGTAATGGACTCTCACGCTATTACATACCGGCAAAATGTGGATATACAGAAGTACACTGCTGCCTTTAGGGAATATAGGCGTGATGGTATGTAATTTATAAAGCAAGCCAGGCTTCGTAACACTTTTCCCCGACACATAAGTAAGTACTGCAACAATTTGTAGCGTCCGTTTCTTAGGCAAAAATCACCTCACCTCAAAGAGTAATTAATGGTGATTGATGCGACTCTTCGGAGCACTACTCCCAGATCAACTTATTAAGTTATCATTGCATCACTATGTCACTTGCTCATTTGCCAAATAAAGTTCATCTCTTGCCCACACAAAATCCTGTTAATATCTTTTTTTAAATACCTAAATAAAAACTTTATAAAAGTAGGTGTATTTAAATGTGAAGGGATTAACGTCAAGAGGATGAGCATTCCTTTATTATTTAAGAACTAGTATATAGATATAATAGGAGTGCTTGGGCTTTTTTTGAGGATGCCTTTACTTGGAATTTATTATTTAAAACATCTTGCATTCGTGAAATATAGGTACCATTACGTGTACGTAACATGAGCTTGCAAAGAGGCAGTCTTCATAAATAACTGTATTGTGATGTAAAACTAGATCGAAGCACAGTAATTAACTTAAACGCCTGGTATTCGATGTATCCGCCAGTTTCAGCCCATGGAAATAGATGGAGTTAACTATCCATATTGCGTTGTAAAGTTTTGTAACTGCTCATCGATTCTTAGGATTTCCTATTTAGGTATATTTTTATAAACTAATAATAGTTTATAAACTAAGAGTGTCATGTCGTCATCTATTTGATTACATGGACTGTGTGACAAGTTTTTTCTCTTTCTTGTACTTCTCAGTACGTAGTGTAGTACCTCCAACATTCTGAGTGGGAATTTTGTCACAGTCAAAGTCAAAGTCAAAGATATTTATTGCTTAAAACTGTGTACATATGGTGTTTAACAATTTTTAGTAGGTTTCAACAGTCTACCCAATCGGGTGTAGCAATATTAAAATGTATTAAGGTAGGTATGTCTGTGCTAACAATCTTATAAACAATAACAATAATTATTTTTTGGCAAAATATTCATTTAAGTTGTAAAATACATTTTTAATTAACCACTGTTTTAAAACTCGCTTAAATAATTTACCATCAAGTTTTTTTAGATCTACAGGTAAGTGGTTGTATACTCGTATGGCAGTGATATATTATTTACTTTTATAATAAATCATCTTGTGTATATTTGGTAAGTTTAAATCATATTTATATTTATTACGTACGTTTAGTTTAGATATGCACTTAGGACTAAAGGAGTGGATATTATGCTTGACAAATAAACATAGCTCTAAGATATATATACCGGTTAATGTGAGGAAACCCTTTTCACAAAAAATGGATCTCAACGATTCGGTGTTTTGCATGTTATAGATAACGCGTAGACATTTCTTTTGAAGTATGAATGTGGACTGAACCTCGCAGGAATTTCCCCAATATATGACACCATAAGTTAGAAGGGGGTACACGTAACCAAAATATGCAGATTTCGCAATTTGAGTTGAAGTTGTTTCAACTAGAATGGATAGAGCATAACAATAACTTGACATTTTTTTATTTATTTTTTCTATGTGGCTTTTCCAATTTAAGTGTTGATCTATTGTTACACCAAGAAAATTAATTTGTTCTACCTCTTCGATTTTTGTGTTTGATTGATATATATTAAGTTGCGGCGGTTTATTTTTATAATTTCTGAATTAAATTAATTTTGTTTTTGAAAGGTTTATTTTTAGATTTATGGATTTTAGAAAATTACTTATGTTTGTTAATGTGTTATTTATTTCAGTTCTATATTCAGATTCGTTTAAATCATCTTTGCATATAAAAATGGTAGCATCATCAGCATACATAACACATGGATGATTAGTTATGTTCGGAAGGTCATTCACATAAATTAAAAATAATAATGGGCCTAGTATGCTTCCTTGCGGAACACCTAATAATACTTTCTCGTAGCTTGATTGAACTGAAACAATCGTTTTATTAGATTTGTCATAAGTCTCAATGACTGTGGCTTGCATCCTATTATTTAGATAAGATTTTATTAGTTCCAGGCCTGTACCTCTGATACCGATTTTTTCTAATTGATCCAAAAGTATATCAAAATTAACACAGTCAAAAGCTTTTGACATATCAAGAAACAGCGCTGTACATCTCTTTTTTTGTTCATGTTTTCCCAAATGTTTTTAAAAAGTTTAAAGATTGCTAACGATGTAGTTTTTCTTTTCTGGAATCCAAATTGACTAGTGTTTAGAATGCTGTATCTATCTAGAAATTTAGTTAATCTAGTATGAATAATTTTCTCGAATATTTTGGAAAAACTCAGTAATAGCGCAATGGGTCTATAATTATTAATATCGTGTCTAGTTCCTTTTTTAAATTATGGTTTAATAATAGCTGTTTTTAAATTTTGTGGAAAGATACCAGTTTCCAACATAAGGTTAATAATATGAACTAAGGCATCTGCAGTATAGATAATACTTTCTTTTACAATATTTACAGGTATTATCAAATCCACAACTCATCTTATTTTTTGGATTTTTTGAAATATTTATTATTTCACAATTATCGGTGGGAAAAAGAAAGATTGAATTAGGATTTTTATTTTTAACTATATTGTGTTGATGTATCAAAGGACTATAATTTTGTGTAATATAAAAGTTGTTAAAAGAGTATACAATATCAATGGGCGAATTTATTGTTTTGTTATTATGAATTAAATAGTCAATAGTAGGTTTTATAGCGTTAGTAGGTTGAGTTTCATATTTTATTAATATATTTGTATTTTTTTGTTGTATTGTCGCTGCTATTTATATATTTTATATTTTTCCAAGGCGTGTAATAGCTAAGGAAATCCATTATTCCATATTTCTGTACGCACGGGTTCCTGTGACAAATAAGTGCTTTTTCTTTCTTTAAAAGATATCCAAGATGTGTCAGACTATTAAGTGGCGACTTATTTAACGCATCCCAAGCCTACTGACCTTTGAGACTCTACATCCAGCCCCTATATTTATTCATACCATCACCCTGTTCCCCGAAAGGTAAGGTAGAGGTGTACCAATGTACACTCACAGTTCTCCGGTCTCATGTAAAAGGGGGTGATTGATTCCAGGGGTAAAAATATGGTTTTAGGAAACATATATATTTCTATAAGAGCAGACCTGTTCTCACCACAGTGGGACAGCAAAGGGCATATGTCAACTACATATGACATGGATATGCAAACAAACGAATTCGCTTAACAAAGGAAAAAGAAAACACAAAATCGATTTCATGAAAAAAGTAGTTAAGTACCTACGTAAGTACTTTTAATAGCTGAAAAGTGCAGAAAGATTAAGTTCATTACAATTGTAATTAAAAAAGGAATAAAGCCTTAAAGGGAATGGATCGGAAATTGACATCTATTGGATTTTAGTTTGTATCCAAGGAGAATATACTATTTCAATAAAACACTTTTATCAGTAAGCTATGCTATAAGCTTTATGATCTGTCTCATTAGTGTAGTGGTCGTAAGCAGAGTTATATCTATTTATATTTATTTTATTTATTCATTTATGGTAAATATATACACTCACGGTTCGCAAATAAATTTGGGTCCCACGTGATAGAGGACGAGCCCATTGTAAGTAATATACTTAGATCACGAATCCAAACAAAAAAATCATAGAAACCTAAAAAAACTGCTCGACCTGGGTATCTGAGTTCGATACTCAGGTCGCGCAGTTTTTTTTAGTTAGGATCTCCAGCGTAGCAGTCCCTCTTATGACTAGATTAATGAGGCAACGTGTGTATTATTAACATTATCGTGTATTACAGAAGCTAAAGGGTAGAAAAAAATCGGTACATGGGTATAACTTACGATCGGACAGGGCAATTAACCCGAGTTGTATCCAGCCGGCGGACAATGCCTCCCAAATAATTAATACAATAGAGAAGAACAGATGAAAGAAGCTGTATACGAAGAACGTCGTCACCAGACAGTGGTTTGCCTGAAAAACAAACAATAAATCGAGTAAAAAAGATATATATCAGATATACAATGTATTGCGTCGGGGAAATATCAATATCGCGTAATTATCTAAGGGTCCGGCGGAGCTTGAATTGCCCACAAAAACGTAATACCGAAATAAATCGTAATCCAGACAATCTAAAATTTCTAGCGAAGTAGCAGTAGACGAAATAGTATCGTAGGAACCTAGATTAACGGTATCGGCATCCGTATAATAATAGAATTTTATTAAATTGTGTTTGAATTACGATTTATTTCGGTATTACGTTTTTAAGAGAAATTCGGTCCGCCGTACTCTTAACACTTTCCTATAAGGTCTAATATTGAATTAAATAACATTGAAAATATTGTTAAATAAACCCTGCACCAAAGTGTTAGTTACGTGGTTTTGAACTATCCCCGAAGATTGGTAAAGTCACACATCGTTTTGCAAACGTGCCCACGTTAGATTATTGGTAGGTATGCTCTTTAAAAAAACTTTTATACTGTAAGACAAGTATCTAATAGCCTATATCCTATAGGCTAACTATCTAATAGCCTATAGGCTATATAATATCACGCTACGACCAATAGGAGCAGAACATCGCAGGTGTAACCGCAGGCGGGTCGCTACTTTTAAATATAAGCAAGTATTTTGGCACTTTTACTTAGGTCCGCGCTATACGTAATCGTAAATTATTCTAAACTAATCAAACTTCTCCCTTTTTTAATTTTTCATATACCTAGTCTGAATGAGGTGACATAAACATTTTATCATAAACATCATATTTTTTAAAATATACTTATTTATATATTATAAAAGCTGTCAATTTGTTTGTCTGCGGTGGTCGCTAAGTAAAAATCTACCGATTTCTCTTCCTTCATTCAATTCAAATTAAATACCTAATTGCTACGTTTAGGCTTGTTTCGTAACACCAATCATTACAGAAAGTAGGTATTATTTCGGGTTTTTATAGTAGAAAATGTATGTGAAATCTAATTTGTATCTTTTAATTTATTTCGATAGTTGTTATTTAATTTATTGGTGTACGAGTATATTGACGTCTCTAATATCGCTATGGAGTTGCGCAATACATTGATTTGCGTGCATCTGTTTACGTTATTGACTATAAAGGTTCCGTGTCTGTGCTTGAATTGTAATACCGTATCGAGTCACGACATCGATACAAAAAGTTGAGTGGAAACACGTCATGGGTTGTACAGTATACAGCCTATTTTAATAAAATGTCTGATGCACTAGTAAAAAGGAATAAACTGATATTATAGAATATAGAACTTCGAGAATATTTGTTTTTAAGCGTTTACTTGGTGTTTACTTATAAATATTTTAATCTGATATTATATAGGTAGGTACTATATAACTTATATAATATTTGTTGTTATGTGTTTATTTGGTGTTACCTTATAAATATTTTGAATTCAAAAAGCAAATGGATTTCATTTTGTGTTGGCTTGTGTATTGTATTTGAACGAAGCATAGAAGAAAATAATTTAGTGCTGTCAGTTCATACGATAATAGTGTCGATACCGCTCGGAATGCTTTTCCAGTCCGAGGCAATTTTATCGGATTCAGTCTTGAGTAAAATATCGATAAGCAGCATCGCAGCGGTCACGGTGTGAATGCCTATATTGTTCCTCTTTTGGTAAAAAGATTGCATCTCAGTGCAAGTGTAGCGGCGTTGTTATTTTTAGTGTCAATAGTCAGTTTTTTATTCACCTATGCTCTTTTTTAATCGAACCCGAAAAGCATTTATCTTTACCCCGAGTTTTATTAAAAGCATTAAGGATTACACCGTGTACTACTATTCCTATCTAGTAGCCATTAAATATAAACTGTTTTATAATCTTACAAACAACGTTAAAGAGTACTGATTCCAAAATAAAATTCTAATAATTATTTATTTTCCTATTGCAATACCTAATTGCAGATATACTTAATCCAAGAAATTATAGAAATCGTTGTGAATGACCACAAGGACCAATTGACAAAATTATTCCACACACAGCTGATATTTTATGTTTAGAAACTCTAGACGTTACCTCGGGATTGCATCCTGCAAAGGGATGACGCATGAAAGTTATGGGTCGAACTACGGAATTTAATGGTTTGTAATAAATTATCTAAATATCTTACCTTATATGCACCACAAGTGAATATAATAGCAAATAGGAACAGCATCATTCCAATCGTAATATAAGAGAGGTAATACGTAAGGACGATTATCCTCTCCAGCGAATCTTTCGTGGATCCAAATATGCTGTCCAAATTCTCGAAATTTCGGAACTTGCCATCTTTTTCGTAATAATTGTTTGTCACGTTCAAGCCCAACTCGTATAAGTGGAACGCTACTGTTGCTATGGCTATCAGCTGGAACAAACATAGATTGCATTTTAGAAAATTATGTTTACGGTGTTTTTCTATTATGAGACTCTAAATGAGTGTGTGAGAGAGAGAGAGACAGTCGACAGATAAATGTCGACAAAGGAAACGTACGTAAATGTAGGTACGTAAATATATAAAAGCTTCTACTTAGTCATATCCATACATTTTGTTTCGATTTGTCTACTAATTGTCTAACTGTCTTATTAGTCCTAATATCGACTGACATACATACATATCATCACGCCTGTATTCCCCGAAGGGTTAGGCAGAAGTGTACTAATGTACACCCACAGTTCGCCGCCAATTAACCGGGCACAAATCCAGACTCCGAGCTGCTACTGAGAATTTCATAGAAAAACCAGATGACATTGCTCGATCTGGGGATCGAACCCAGGGCCTCTAGTGTAGCAGCCGCGCTTGGGACCACTAGACTAATGAGGCAGTCAGTAAAATCGACTGCTAGGCTAGAAATCTTGGGTTCGATTCCCAGGCCGAGCAGTGTTATTGAGTTTTTCTATGAAATTCTCAGTAGCAGCTCGGAGTCACGGAGCCGAACTTGGGACACGTATACCTCTGCTTAGCTGTTTCGAGAATACAGACGTGATGGTATGTTGTGTTACTATTTGTCTAAACTATTGCTTGTGTTTTACTGTAGGCCAAAAGTTTTGCCAGCGATAGACGCTAACGTCGCTGGCATTTATCATACATAGAAAGCCTCTAACGGTCATCTGAGGAACTAAAAACGCCATAAAATTATGAGAGACCTAGTGGTAAGTAACAGATTACGGGCTGATAGTAAAACAAAAACAAAGTAACTAAGTAACGGGCTCAATCTACAACTTTTAGTTGTTGAATGTTACTAAAAGTATTAACTATGTACAATAAAACCACAACATCAATCTCTCCCAAACTTGTGGTTAAACGCCTGATGGAATTGTTTTAGCAAAGCCGATAAACATCAACACGAACGCAGCGCTCGAAATGTTGCTGTGTGTTTATGCCTAGTTTACTTTAGGCGTTAGCAGTTAAATAAAAAAGCATTCACAAACTGGCTTTTGACTAAAATTTTATTTGGAAATGCTAACAAAATACTAATCAATAATTTCGAAATATCATAATCTGTGATTACATCACAGACAAATTATATTCTGTATCTTATTAACGTAAAAGTTAATCAAAAAGTTCAAGATCATTCTAGAATCTCGGGTCGACACAGTTCGCCGGTATGTTAAGGTTCCATGTAATAGGGGACGAGCCTTTTACCCGAGGACAAATCCAAACTACAGGGCTGCTATTGAGAATTTCATAGAAAACCTCATTAACACTTTGCTCTACCTAGGAATCGAACCCAGTCGCGCTTGGGACCACTAGACTAACAAGGCAGTTAAAATAATAAAAAAAATGGGAATATTATATTGCCATTAATATGGCATTAAACCAAACTCCGAAGTATCTACTTACTACAGAGGATTTCATAGAAATACCTAATAACGCACAAGTTACACCTAATAAATAATACTTACTATAACAATGTATCCGAATATAATATTCCCCACCCTAAGGGGGAAGCAGAAAAGAAACTTTCTCGTCATCTTCTCATCTGTATTCTGAAAAAAGGAAAAGGGAAATATTGAAATCAGGAAGTAGGTACATACAATTCTTTTTACACAGTAATATAAAATATGTAGATATGTGCTACGTAGCTTTCCATAGTGGGTAAAAATTAAAACCAACCTTTTCCTATTTTGTTTAATTTTTTTTTCTGATATCGTTGATCATTGCCTAATATTTAATGAATGTTGTGCTAACAAAAAAAGGTCAACAGAAAAATTATGGTAAACTTAGCTTTTGGGTGAATATGCGAACATTATTTAACAAATCATTCTTCTCATCATAGTAGTTTTCACTAAAGCTCTTTTTTACAGATTGCTTTTATTCTTGTCTTTTTCCTTGACGGCAGTGGTGTAGTTTAAGTTTTCATTATCATAATTGTAGTTTTAAACAACGGCATTCTTAACTTTGGGATTAAGTTAAAGATGTTCTAATATTTTTCAAATATTCACCCTTTTGCTCTAAGTAAATTATTGATGATGTTCAAGACGTTGACGATTAAGATGACGTTTTTATATACAATTCTAATTGCTTTAAACAAACTAGATTGCCTAATTAAAATATCACTCGTTGAAACTGATCACTTTGAACAGTTTCTAACTGACACTAAAGTTCATTGTTTGTTATCCACTGCTCTCTGACCACATCACATCACATAGAAAACCAACACCAAACTATCGATGCACTGCACACAACCGAAACGATCGCTATCAAAACACGTTGTGCTATTTCGGGTACCTAGATATATACAGTAGACCTAATCGTCGTTCTACATGACCAATTTAATTAGGACTTTGATGACCTATCTTTTTAATGAGTGTGAAGGACTTTTAAATAATGGTTATGAGAAAGCGAGCTACGGTTCGCTGAACGTTGTAAAGGTTGCTGTAGGGAGAGGGTCCCAGTGAACGGGTCAGGGTCGGGAGCTCCGTTTATAAAAAGACATTTCCTAAGTAGCTAGATAAAAGGTGTGTCGACCTTATTTTACTTTATAAGCGATAAGAATTCTGTACCTATTGAATTTGGACACCTGGTATCGTAAGTAGTTGTAGGTAGGTACTTTAATTATATTATTGTAGTTGGCAACACACGTGCGTCTTCCATTAAGTGATGTGCGTCATAAAAATGTATAACATGACCCTAATTCGGATTTGAATTGCAACTGAATTGATGCTTAGCCCAGATACTGCTGTTGATTTTGTTTGTCAATTGTGACCATATTCCTGAAAGGAAATTACTATTTTTATGAAGGTACAGCCTAACGAGTTATCGAAAAGACAATTTACACTTATATTTCTTTTTTGTTTTCCTTATCAGAATTTTTATTTTTTCCTCTTCAATTCATACAAACATCTATGACAATCGTTAGTTGTTGTAGTCAGATCCCAAGTCTGTCCCCAGGGTATTGGTATTGTCCAGAAATCGGGTTGCGGAACTTTGATGACATATTGCATATAAACAGGATTCAACAATAACATTGTAGTCCGCCCATTGTACCATTAAAATATGATTTATAAAATAGTTTTTTACATTAGTTTGTAGTAGTGTGCAATAAAGAATATTCTATTCTATTCTATTCTAGAGGCCTTCCTTTAAGTCTAAGAATACCTGTGACAGAAGACAAAATATTGATATTCATAATATAACTTAACATACCTCAGGACTGCCTCATTAGTCTAGTGGTCCCAAGCGCGACTGCTACACTAGAGGTCCTGGGTTCGATCCCCAGGTCGAGCACAGTGTTATTGGGATTTTCTATGAAATTCTCAAGTAGCAGCTCGGAGTCTGGATTTGTGCCCGGTTAATGGCTATAGGCTCGCCCCCTATAACATGGGACCTAAACATACCGGCGAACTGTGGGTGTACATTAAGTACGCCTCTGCCTAACCCTTCAGGGAATACAGGCGTGATGGTATGTTATGTTAACTTAACATACCATCACGCATCACGAGGCGTAGGACTTAATGTGTACACCCACAGTTCGCCGGTATGTTTAGGTTCCATGTTATAGGCCTATAGCCATTCACCGGGCACAAATCCAGACTCCGAGCTGCTACTGAGAATTTTATAGAAAAACCCAATAACACTTTGCTCGACCTGGGGATCGAACCCAGGGCCTCTAGTGTAGCAGTCGCGGTTGGGACCACTAGACTAATGACTAGTTGATATTCAACCGTATTTATCTTAGCCTCCTAAAACGAAAAACTCCTTTTTTTATTACCACGATAAGTCCATAATATGGACCGTCTGCCACCTGGAGTAGTCTTTTACCAATAGTTGTTAAAAGACTAGGAGGGTGACTAGGAGGGTGAATTATTATATTAAATTTACAAAAAGATCTATAAAACAAGACATAAACAATTAAAATAACACAGTGTTTCTATCGAAACGAGCAACATGTTTTAATCATGGTAAAAGCCGTCCTTAACTCAACAATACGTTACTTTTACAAATCCCTACCAGCTGTCCTTTGATCTCTGTTCTTTAAAGGTGTAGTTATTTTTGTATGTAGTGCACTAAAGAACCAAAGACCAACCCTTTCAAGTCTGTCGAAGGCCGATACAGAAATAAACGCGACTGTAAGCTTTTTGGGGCTTCCACAGTGTTTTTGAGATTCAAGTTAATACTACATAAATGTTTAACTGTATTTCTTTTAGTTTACTGTATATGTTTTCCTTTATTTTTAGTAATAAGAACGTTACTTATCATAGGTTTAATACACGTGTAGCCTTGTCAATAATAGGTCACTCAATGGTTATGTAAAATGGGTTAAGATGTTAATTAAGTCATTTTATGTCATATTACGTCACGTCACATTTTATGTCACGTATTGCTTTGTTTTGTGTGTGAAAAAAACGGGAAAAACAACTTTTCCTAGAATTTAGGTAGATACTATGATTTTTCACCTCTGTAAACCTGTGGTAAATTTTATTGAAATTATTATAGCCGCATTTGAGAACGCTATTACAGACAAATATATAAATATTATCGTATGATTAAAGGAACTAGAGCCGATGGGTGGTCCAACGGTACCTACACTTCCTACACATTATCTTAGACGCCGAGCCCCCTGAGGGTCGTAGTAATTGGTTTTCTATTGTGTCTGCTAATTATTCTTTGACAGGTTATTGTTGTTTTAGACACATTCGTGTCGAATATATCATTCCACAGGTTATTGTTATTTTAGGTACATTCATAATATATCATTTCATAAATATCCACAAACCCCTAAAATATCTAAGAAGCTCGCAAATTAATACTTTTTCCTTGCGGACATCAAACGCTCGGCTCATAGCAGCTCCTCCATGACAAACAAAAATGTCCCAATTTATATTGCGTCAAAGTATTACGGTATCAGAGCGTACATTCTTTCGTCCTATTTACATCAATTTGGAACACGAGTACACTCGCCTGATAAGCCATAAAACTAAGCCGCATTGTAAAGTCGATGCCATTTTCATATCTATGCTTAGTACTTATTAAAATTCCTTGGCGCATTAAACGTGGTGTTAAAGGTTCATTTAGTGAGTATCGAACGACTTTGTGCTCTCATAGATTAAGTGTAATATTATACTTTGAATACAGGTAATGAGTGTAGAGAAATTGTATATGATCGGTGGTATAAAGCGGAGATTATGTTGAGATACCGAGAAAATTGTACGTTTACGGTGTAAATGTTTTATGGGTGGAGTTGAAACTATCATAATAATATTTTAAAATGTAAGTGTTGTTGTTGTTCATAATATATATGGTGATGTTACCGGTTTGGTCATTGATATCACTGGAGAATGGATACCTATAACTACACATACAGAAGATAAGACCCGATCTACAATCTTTGTAAGTACGCGAAAATATTACAGGATATTAAAAAATAATTTTTAGATTGCTTTTTCGGCTACAATTTATACTTTATTTTTATTTATTTTACAGAAGGCTTACAGACTAATAGACGCAGATATAAAGAACCTGTTGTTAACTAATTGCTAATTACAAGCCTCCACAATAGCTACTTAACTGCCCTATTCATCGTAGCTTGTCACCAAGACTAAATTTCCTGGGTTCCATTCCTAGGTCTAGCAAAGAAATAAAGGGTTTCATGGAAGTCTCAGTAGCAGTCCTGAGTTTGGATTTATATATAATTCTTCTGTACGTGTGTTTGTCCTCCTCCTCCTAAACGGCTCCTCCTCCTTTTCAGGGCAGGATAACGTCTGCTGGGCCCTCTAGTGTAATATAAATAAATGCCTACCCGTTCTTCGTAACTACGTTAAATGTTGATACGCAGTTAACGTACAAATCAACAAGAGGCGATAATTATTCACAATCATACGGACACCGGGACATTGATGAGGGCAGAATGCATAATATGTACTGAGCATAGTAGGTACCTTCATTTGGCATCAATAATGATGCATATTGCATCCAGCTGCTCGTGCGCAGACATTTGCATCACAATATGCACCTGACGCAGAACACCGGCCATTTTCTGTACTAGCCGGTCAAGTACAACATCTGAAGGTTTTGTATAAATGAGTGGCTGGATGGTGTATAAAATGATCTAAGTAGATTTGTTGAAGAAACTGTAAAATGCATTTAATTTTTAGTAGGTACTAGATGGAGGCGGCGTGTTAAAGAAATGTCATATCATGGCGAATTATCTACTAATGGCCTTTTTTAAGTCCATTTTTTATGGATTATGTCGGCAAAAGAGCTGACGGGGCCACCTTGTGGTAAGTAGTCATACTCGCCCATGGACACCTGCATCACCAGAGGAGTTGCTGATGCGTTGCCGACCCTTAAGAGCCTCTACGGACTGCAGACTGCCAGAGCTACAGTAACCGAGGCGAATTAGCTCTTATGTACAAAGGTAGAAACACACACCAATGTGCTTTACGACAGACTTCGGTGGTGGTCGCCAGGCAGTCAGACCCCAAGAGATCCTACTACCAAGTCGAGGTCCATACAAAATAGTAGGAATCTCTGGAGTGGTTTTTGGAAAAATAGATCATATAAATAATACTATCACGCGTGTAGTCTCCGAATGGTTAGGCAGAGGTTTATCAATATACACTCACAGTCGCCAGTATGTTTAGGTCCCATGTAATAGATGGCGAGTCTATCCAAACTCCGAGCTGCTACTGAAAACTTTATAGAATAGCCCAATAACACTGTACTCGACCTGAGAACGAATATATGATGTCTAGTGTAGCAGTCGAGCTTGGAGCCACTAGACTCATGAAGCAGTGAATATTGATACAAATTGCCAAGTTTTTATTATTATTATTCATTTCAGAAATATGCAGGTAGATAAAAGTTAACGTACGGAAAACATACGTAACTTCAAACTCCCTTCGTGTAGTGGTGTAAAATGGCAAATAGTGCATTGTTCTTCCCCAACGGATATGAGGTACCTATAGACTGAAGGAGTCATTAAAAATACTAATGTCACTACTCGTGCACACTGTCAGTCCACATAATTAGCAATATTGATCGTTTTACCAATTTTCGCACTAAATATATTGTGTTTAGGTGTCCTTTAATTCTACATACAGAAATTGCACAACGGGTTCATTCGTTTTTAGTATTACGACTTGCAAAACTTGCAATAAGGGTTTGCCTGCGTAGGTTTGACATTTGATAGATATTTCGCGAGCAAAATACATTGACAAAGCAAGGGGATTAGGGATTTTTGTCAATTCGCATTTTAATTACACAATAGAACATGTATTTATCACTAGCGGTTGCCTGCGTCTTTACTCGCATCTCAAAGGAACTTTTGAGATAACAGGTAGGTAACCTATGTACTTTTCCCTATAACAAAAACCATCAAAATTAGTGTTATAGTTCAGCGGTTTAGATGTTAAAACGTAACAAACAAACAGATATAGCTAATTTCGTACTTAGAATGTTCCTATAATTTTTCATATAATACTGTAGCTTAAATAGTAAGTTAGGTAATTTATTTTCTATAATAATCATGATGTATGAAAAAGGGAGCTTACTCGTTCGACGCCCTCTGGGCATTCGCAGTACGCTATCTGTTAGTAGCACTGCATTTTGGAATAAAACTTTTTTTTTACAGATAACACTAATACTAAGATAACTAGTTTACTAGACTACTACTAGATTACTACTTTTATTTTATATTATATAGATATTATTTAATTCCCGAGGCCTTTGATCCTTTATAGCATCCATGGTCACAGCTAAACTAACTGTTGGACGTCTTACTATTAAAATTAGTAATAGAACAGCTACTATTTTAAGCGAATAAATTTGATTTGATTTGATATACAACAACTAACTTAATTCGTTTATTATCTTGGCTGAAAAATCTCACCACTGAGTGTCACACGTTAGACGACGCGGCAGACCTAGAAAGAGACGCAGTGGAAGAAGAATAGGGGGGAATTATAAACGTGAAAGTTTGTGAGAATCTTTGTTACTCGACACGTCAGAACGGCTGAACGGATCTGGATGAAATAGATAGATTTTAGTCTGAAATAGCACATAAGCTTCTTTTTATCCGGGTCAGATCAAATGACTCCACGGAGACGAATTCGCGACTGCCACAGGCAAGATGATTAGTCTTTTAGAAGACTGGTGCGATTTTACATCTTTAATCGAATTAAATTAGGATAAGCTAAATTATCACCTAATGTTATAGTCTTAGATATATTTTTTTAGAGAAAATATAAATGATATTATTATATTATATTATAATGATACATATAAATATGAATGATCCCCAACATTAGATTACCGTTGGTTTTAACAAATGTCAAAACACGGGGGCAACGAACTGGTTTCCATATTTAATTAATGTGCTCATAATTTTGTAGAAATAGAACAAAATATAAATATTTTAAATATTCACTTTTAGGTGTGTGAGTAGCACTCACAATATGCAAACTGAAAAAGTGATCCAAAATGTGGGTAATATTTGATTTACAATTGGGTGTATTAACACCACTGTTTGGTTTGTTTGGAGTTCAATCATAATCCTTCATGGATAAAGTGATCCCAGAAGGGTCTATACAGTACATTTGAAAAAAATATTCTGGACTGAAGTGTAACTAATTGGCCATTAAACCTATTTAGACAAATTTAATTGTTTACTAATAGCACTGCAGCATTATTTATTTATTATTATGTTTTGAGACATAATATCCTATTGTATCCATACGAAAAATCACTAACATATTTACGAGTATAAGAACCTATCATAAAAACACACACAAAAAATATAACTTACCTCGTCCTACGTAAATGTGACTATTTCATTCAAATTCCTATTTGTGTGTATTCTCTTACATCAGATTATCGCATCTTAACATCACAAATCACAATTACATCACAAAAGACTAGCACTACATGCAATCACTGGCAGTTAACACTAATGGCATCGATTCAATTTAATATCGATTTGTTTCGCGTGTTTGTAGAAATTCGAATTTCGAGATGCGCCAGCGCACGGTATCTCGCTCGGTCGCCGCCGGCTCGAAGACTCGAAGGCATACAGGTTACGTCATGGCGACAAGGCCGGTTCGACGACGCAACCTACTGACTGCCCCGATCGGGGAATTAATCGTCACCGTGCAAGGTCAAGCCGAAAATGGTACCATTTTAGTTGTATTGACAGAATTCCGCCATTTTGATCAATTACTTATTTCATTCACGGTAAGTATAAAGGGTAAGAATGTATGAAAATTTTGGAAGTACGTTGCACTTTTGTATACTTTGAGATCTATTTCTCTCTCTCTTTGAGGAGATTTGGAGAGAGCCCCAATGGTAATCAATTAGCTGTTCCCGAGTCGAAAAATGTATTTAGCACGGGACCAGGTGATTCCTGTCTTCACGAGACTTACAGTATCTCCGCTGACGGAAGTCAGGTTGTTCCGACAAAGGCACGGCTGATAATGATAGTAGAAAGGCTAGTAAAATCCATTAAATGTTTGCAGCAAACACGCAGTTCTTAGTAATTACATAGCGGATGTTATATCCGACAGCCGATAGGGGTCATTGCGCACCTGTACAGGGTCACAGGTGTAACGGCCACAATCCTTTGTCTGTGACAGTGACAATGCAATTTGTGTTTTTTTATACCTCACAATTTACGCTAAATGTCAAAAAGTATCTGTAATCGAAAATCACAAAGGAGCAATAGAAACAAAATAGTCTTTTAGTTCGTTGTTTGTAAGGGTAATAAATGTGAGATGGAATTGAAGAATCTTGAATTGAATTGGAATAAAATCAATTGAATAGATTGAACTTTCAACTGTGTATGAACAACCGAGTGGCATAGCTAGATTAATGACTAGTGTTCACACAAAAAAGTTTCTTCTTATTATGTTCTTTTCTAACAAAAATCCTAATCTCCGACATGTAACAGACAAGACTCAGTGATAGATATGATAACATTATGACCATTTCTCACGTACATTGTGATCACTATTGTATTGTGTGCCTCGTTACACTTCCTAATTGCTTGTTAAGATGCTTTATGACATCGTGTGACGTATATCACCCGAGTTAAAATACACAAGTTGGAACGAACTGGGCCAGTCCTAATCTTTTAAATGTTGAAATACGACGCATCTTGTTGCAATACCATAGATAAAGGCTTTTTATGCGATTCAATAATAAGAGGAAGTTCTCGAATCATCTGTTGCTATCAACAATCCATTTACTGGCCCACACCTGGGCACAGGTATCCTCTCAGAATAACAGGTTACGCTATAATATATCACTACAGAGTTGGCAGAATTTAGATACACATTGTCGAGAAAATCTTTCAGACAGGACGGTAGGAATATCTTTTTATCTTTACTCGACCTGGGAATCGATCCCATTGCAGTTTCGCTTAAGACAACTAGACTAAAGAGTCAGTTATCTACATTATTATTATTTCATTCCCACGTACCTAATACGTTCACTGGTGCTGTGATTGATAAAAAAAGCACTACAAAGTCTGTAGGTGGTGTGTGCAAGTTATAGGTAAGTGTGTGGGCGAAGAGAAACGGGTTATACTGGCCACTTTCCTACTTGACGGGATAGCGGCCGACTTACTTATTTGTACATTATTACGCTCATTAATCGCCTCACTGTTTTTTATAGTACAACTTAGAACTGTTAGTGTTCTGGATTTCACGGTGATCTAATCCAGGAAATGAAAGGTTTCAGTTCCAAATAGCAAAGAATATGTTACTGATTTTTGTTTAGCATTTAATTTAAAATTATTACGTTATTTACGTACTACCAAAGCCATTTAAGGGTCCGGCGGAGCTTGAATTACCCACAAAAACGTAATACCGAAATAAATCGTAATCCAGACAATATTCTATCAAATTATGTTATTATTCGGATTTGGATACCATTAATCTAGGCTCCTGCGATACTATTTCGTCTATTACTACTTCACTGGAAATAAAACACCGGAAAATCGTTCCAAACATGGAAAAGTTATCAAAAATTGCATTCGCTTACATTTATTTCCAGTGAAGAATTTTGGATGAAATGGTAGCGTAGGAACCTAGACTAACGGTATCGGAATCTGAATAATAACAGAATTCGATTGAATTGTGTTTGAATTACGATTTATTTCGGTATTACGTTTGTAAGAGAAATTCGGTCCGCCGGACTCTTAATACACTAGTAAATTAAAATTATAATGGTTAATAACAATAGCCTCGCCCCTTATTAATTGGGACCTCAGCATACTGGTGAACTGGGGGTTGAAATTAAATGATTTTTTATACATTTTGTTAATAAAACCCTGTCCGACCCGTGAAGGTATTGTTAGGTATCGAGATCCGGTTCTATATCATAACTAATATTATAATTAATGCGAAAGTGAGTTTGTTTGTTTGATTGTTACAGACTCACACTTAAACTAGTAAATCGATAAAAAATATTTCATGAATAGACAGCTACATTATCAGCGAGCAAAATAGGCAGTATTTTTATTTTTTCTTAATTAAAGATCCCTACGCAAATTACATTAATGTATATTGTATCAAAAATTATACGTAGTATGTTCACGTGCACTGCGCTATTTTGTTATTTCTTAGCAAATTTACTATGGAGATGGTTACCATGGAGAAAGTTACTGTGGAAATGCTTACCAAAGAGTATAGAAATAAATAGGATAGCTTACTATGGAGATCCCTTTGACATATTTAAGTGTACTAAATTAAGGCTGTATTTTTATTTTTTCTCAAATAATTATAAATCCCTATGAAAATTACAATTTAACCCAAGGTATCAAAAATTTGCCAATAAAACAAACTTAAAACTAACTGACTTGCGCTGCCAGTTTGTTATTTCTTAGCAAATTTACTATGGAGATTGTTACCATGAAGGTGGTATGTCGAAATGCAAAGTACCATGAAGGTGGTATGTGGAAAAGAGTATAGTAATAAATAGGATAGCTTACTATGGAGATCCCTTTGACATATAAAAATATACAAAACTATTGCGATAGAAAATCAAATATCGGCAGTCAGCTCAATATTTAAATAAGTAGTTATAGCATCAGCTATTTCGGATTCACTTTTAAAAACAATAAGTGAGAGCTTCATAAACAAAAAGCAATACAAATAATAAAAAAGTAAGTTTTATGGTCAGTTGTACTAATCCTATTTAACTTTATTTATTTTACATTTTTCTGTCACATAGCAACAGTTAATGTTTTATATTTTTGATATTAGGTGTCAACATTCTTTTTCTTTTTTCTTACTCTTTATTTAGCATCAATTTAACCCGTCTAAAAATTAATCATGGGCCCGGGCGGCAAAAATAAATCGATCAGAAGAATCATCATGTAGAATTTAGAAAACAAGAAACAAGGTGACCATCGGTTTCGAGAGCTCGATAAAGAGTAAGAGAATCATGCATAGGAGGTCGCAGTGCTAACCTAACCTAGCCAAACATTTTGCACAATATTTGGTAAGCATTTTTTTAGTTCATTCAATTCATTTTAAAGCTAAACATTTTAAACTGTAAAACGTAGATACATACACTCACGCCTTTCTCCCACAGGGGTAGGTAGAAACTATAGACAAAACAAGAATAAACAAATTAGTTTTTAACTCATTAATCATCTATAAAATAGTTGATTAGACTTTTCGAGATAGGCTCATTAAATGTTCTATTTATTTTGCTGCTTTTCTATACGTGGTCGCGATAAAACATTAGTCTGTGTCACTCAAGGATAGTGTAGCTTCTGTCAGTGAAATATTTTTCATTAGTTCCGGGAATTACCCCCCTCCGCCTATATAGATTACTTGCAGTCAATGGAAGTAAGTTAAAATAATTACAAATTGCGTGTGTTTAGATAATAATAAAATCCGAAAAAATACTTAACTTCAGGAACCTCTTGAGAATTAATGATGAAATTAATTTATCGATCCGAAAGGCAATTAATCGTAGTGCATAAAAAGGCCACTTAATCACAAACACACCATCACACTTGCATTTTCCGGAGGGTTAATCAGATATTCTAATTGACACCAACAATATTAGCAAACGCAGAACACGATTTGTACAAATGTTTATTATGTCATAACTAGATGGCGTTGGCGTCGAATTAGAAGTCGCTATGGTTTCGTTACCGCGATTTGGTTGGGTCAGCGCGTGATAATTAATAAGTTGCTCGTTTGCCCGGATTATGAAGTGTCCATGGGCGGTAACGACTTACCATCATATTTTTGAAATAAGCGACTCGCGAAAGGCGATAGCTTGAAAATTTGAAATGTGTTCAGCGTTGAAATTCTTGTAATGTTCATTCATTCATAATAATTATAAGATCGAAAGTAAGGATTTATGGATGTTTGTTACTCTATCACCCCAAAACGGCTAAACAGGTCTGCATAAAATTTGGCACAGAGATAGATTTTAGTCTGGAATAACACAGGCTACTTTTTAACCAGGTCGGACCCAATTCTTAAGTCCACGCAGACAAAGTCGCGGGCAGAAGCTAGTATAGGTATAAAGTCATTAATCATCTATAAAATAGTTGATTAGACTTTTCGAGATAGGCTCATTAAATGTTCTATTTATTTTGCTGCTTTTCTATACGTGGTCGCGATAAAACATTAGTCTGTGTCACTCAAGGATAGTGTAGCTTCTGTCAGTGAAATACTTATTTTTCATTAGTTCCGGGAATTACCCCCCTCCGCCTATATAGATTACTTGCAGTCAATAGAAGTAAGATAAAATAATTACTAATTGCGTGTTTTTAGATAATACCTAATAAAATCCGAAAAAATACTTAACTTCAGGAACCTGTTGAGAATTAATGATAAAATTAATTTATCGATCCGAAAGGAAATTAATCGGAGTGCATAAAAAGGCCACTTAATCATGAACACACCATCACACTTGCATTTTCCGGAGGGTTAATCAGATATTCTAATTTACACCAACAATAGTAGTAAACGCAAAACACGATTTGTACAAATGTTTATTATATCATAACTAGATGGCGTTGGCGTCGAATTAGAAGTCGCTATGGTTTCGTTACCGCGATTTGGTTGGGTCAGCGCGTGATAATTTTTAAGTTGCTCGTTTGCCCGGATTATGAAGTGTCCATGGGCGGTAACTACTTACCATCATATTTTTGAAAAAAGCGACTCGCGACAGGCGATAGCTTGAGAATTTGAGATTCGTTGTAATACTTGTGATGTTCATTCATTCATAATTACGAGTATTATAAGATCGAAAGTTGGTATTTATGGATGTTTGTTTCTCTATCACGCCAAAACGACTAAACGGATCTTGATAAAATTTGGCATAGAGATAGATTATAGTCTGGAATAACATATAGGCTACTTTTTAACCAGGTCGGACCCAATTCTGAAGTCCACGCAGACAAAGTCGCGGGCAGAAGCTAGTATATAATAATTTTCAATTTCTTCTTCGCTGTCGTCTCACTCTTGGCAGAGTGGTCGCGGTCGTCATGACAGGGGTGGTGGCAGACTTCACAATTCGTCGCCATGCCTCTAGTACTGTTGCTTGCGTCGTGCAATCGCGGAATGGACCATTTAGTGCAGTTTTGACTTGGTCGGTCCAAGGCATGGGTGATCTACCGCGCCCTCGTGCCCTCAATTTTGCCCTGAACCACGAGTCGCTCCACAGACGTGTCCTCTCGACGTGTAATGTGTCCAAAGAAAGTGAGAATACGACCTTGAACGACGAAAGAAACACGTTGTGGTATATCCAGTTGTTCGAGAATTGAGACTCAATTCAGATTTTCAATTTATCTACATGAAAAAGAAATCCCAAATTATAAAACTAGGAAACTGAAATAGCAATACTTAGGTACGTATTTTTTTAATAGCCTATTTTTTCTATACGCGTTGTATATAGAAAATCCTGAGGAACCAACCATATCCATACCAAAATAATAATTTGGATATGCTAGCTTCACTAAACTCTTGTCTAAGTTGCATACCGAGATAATACCTACTTGGGTATACCATCAAAGCTGTTTAGCCATACATCCTTCAGTAGATATACTCAAGTAGGTACGGCAAAATTTATTTTATGACTTACGTATCATCGTAGTATTATGGCTTATAATAACAATAAACGAGCCCCCATAGCGTTTAATGAGGCTCCTAGGGAGATGATGGCAGTATCATTACATAGATAAATTTATCGGTATTTAATTAACACTCCAGTGAGCATATTAATAGGAACATTTTCTGCAATGCGATGGTTATTTTATTACTCGACTGCGCCAGAGGGAGGGTTATGTTTTTCAAGTGTATGTACCTATGTAAGTATGTATATTTCCTTGTCACCCTCTACAGCCTAATTTGGAAATTATGTTTATTATAGCTATAATTTACGGGCGAACTGTGAGTGTACATTAGTACGCCTCTGCCTAACCCTTCGGACAATGCAGCCGTAATGGTACTCGTATGTTATGTGAGCTATAATTTATTTCTCAAGAAAAAAGGTACTTAAATCATAACGCCTGTACCTCTAAAGTCTTAGGCAAAGCTGTAATGATGTACGGTCAACTGCGCATAATGGTATCCAACACTTTCAATTTTTTTCAATAGATTTTCAATTTATTCTCCAAATAACAGAGTTTATTATCCATTGGGGAAATTTGATAGTTTATTGTAATTTGAAGTGCCGATGACTGTACACCAAGTTCGCTGTTACAGTTATCGTTTGTAAGAGAGGGTGAGATTGCTGTAGTAACCCGTCACAAATCCGAATTACTACTGCGAATTCCATCATAAAAACCTAATAACACTTTGATCCATCCGGATTTAGATATCAGGGACCTTTGAGACCGTAAGACTAATGAGTTAAGGGAAAAAATATTAAGGTATTAAATAAAATGACAAGAATTAATGAATTGCGTTTCAAAACTTGAGGAAAATTGGCAGCTTGTCAGGGGACTGAGTTTGGTACAATGAAATTATCTTCGTAATATGTATGCGAGTCATTATAAGCTGCCCTAGTTTAAAAGTTTTAAGGTTAAGTCAAATTGTTCTATCATTTATTACGCACACAAATTATGTCCAATGTTCCCGAGGTATAATTAATATCATCATCACGCCTGTATTTCCCGAAGGGTAGGGCAGAGGACTAATTACACTTACAGTTCCTCGGTATGTTTTTTTTTCTTCAAAAAAGCTTACTAGCAATGTAGGTCGCACATTACTAGTATGTTTAGGTCCCATGTAATAGAACGCGCGTCCATTGTCATTCACCGGACACAAGTGCCAAACTCCGAGCTGCTACTGAGAGTTTTATAGGAACACCTAATAACACTTTGCTCGACCTCTTGAGCGCGACTGCTAAGCTAGATGTCCTTGGTTCGACAAGGACATCTAGCATAGCAGTCGCGCTCAAGACTACCTGTCTAATCAGGCAGGTATAATTTTAGATATCTAATACGCAGATAAATTCCGAAAAGTCAGAGGTGCGTGCATTGGATTCAAACAAGTGACTATGACTTGGCAGACCAAAGGTCATATCGCTAGGGTATTTTATCTGGACATACAGATCCTAATCCAGAAAATAAAAGTACCTACGAAGACAGTATTCACCTTACACCTTAATTAATTCATCTATTCTTATAATACTTAATCTATATTCGTGAACACGTAACGGCAGTACAAATTAAGCAGACAATAAATAAAGTCATTCATCATTTTTATGTTCCTAGGGCAAAGGGAATCGTTTAGGAGGCTTTCTTATGACGTCAGAAGGCGGCCATTAAATCAGATGGTGGAGTTTACCAGGTAAAACGTACGTTGCTTTATGAGTCGAGAACAGTTTATGAATACTTTGTTTTTATATCTTCGACGGGTTGTTTGTGGCAGAAGAAAAATATTGACAGTACGCATTACTTTGCAGGTGTATATTTATATTTTATACCTGACCTTTGTTTGATTATTGAAAAGTAAATTCAACAATTCTTTTGTAAATAGGGCAACACATGCACATCAATAGAAGCCCATGGTAGGAAATACGGTGTCGTGCATAGCAAGGTACAGGAGGCCCTCATACAGACAAGGACAGTCAAGGACAGTCTCTCCAGGGATGAGGCCTCTTATACTCGGTTCCTTTAGGAAGGAAGGACACAGTCATGCCCCACTTCACTTGCTGATGGTGTTTACCAAGGAGGTTTTATTGGGTAAAAATCCCACACTTGTTGTCTTTTTGTCTCGCCCAGCACCCAAAACCACCTTTAGAATGCTAACCCCGTAAACAAAAAATATGTCATACCTACGACGTTTTTGTTCCAGCAAATATTCGAACAGTGAAAGAATATTCGTCATCATTACGATCACAGTGGTGACGTCAATCCTATGTAAACATGATTATCGATAGACTATAAACAGCTTAAATTTACCATCACGCCTGTATTGCCCAAAGGGTTAGGCAGATGCGTACTAATGTACACGAATGAGGCGTACTAAAGTCCTCATTAGCCTAGTGTACCTGAGGGCGATTGCTCCGCTAGAGGTCTTGGGTTCAATTCCCAGCTCGCGCAAAGTGTTATATGTTATTCTATGAAATAATCAGTAGCAGCTCGGAGTTTGGCATTTGTGCCCGGTTAATAGCAATAGGCTCGCTCTCTATTACATGGAACCTAAACATACCGACGAACTGTGGGTGTACAAACAGCTTAAAGCACCGATAATCGAAATAGGTTACCTTTTTTTCTCCAAAAATGCGTTCGGGATGCGAGGGAAACTGCGAACAACAGCTAGTCATCCATAAACAATTTACTAAGCACTTACTGTTCAACCTCATGTGTATCTTCTAAATATGTTAGTGTATGTTTCAGAAATAAAAATAATCATGTCACGAGTGCGTGACTACTGGCAGACTGATTTTCAAGGATCCGTACCGCAAAAGGAAAAACCGGAACCCTTATAGGATCACTTTATTGTCCGTCCGTCCGTCTGTCTGTCTGTCTGTCAAGATCCTTTATCTCGGGAACGCGTAGAGGTAGCGAGTTGAAATTAAAACTATATACTCAGGTCTACAGTCCCTTGAAGCTGTGAAAAATCAAACTTCTAAGTTAACGTTAAAAAAGATACGGCCGTTTATGCCACAAAGAACGTATATTTCGACACTCACAAAGGAATCAAAATCTATAGGGTATTTTATGAAATTTGGCAAGTAATACCATCTTATACTACAAGTATAGGGAAAAATCTGAGAACTATACATTTGTAATGAATTATAATAATTATGTTACATTACGTTATGTTATGTTACGAGGGAGAGCCATGCTTTGGCACGAATGGACCGGCTCGGCCTCGACAGTGAGGTTACCGGAAGCCCAATGCCTTTTAAAAGGTCGGCAACGCACTTATGACTCCTATGGTGTTGCGGGTATCCACGGTCGGCGGTAATCGCTTACCATCAGGCGATCAGTCTGCTCGTTTGCCCGCCTATCCCATAAAAAAATATGTATCTACAAATTTGTACGGAACCCTCGGTGGGTAAGTCCGACTAGCGCTTGTCCGGTTTTTAATGTTTTGTTCCTTTGTAACTTAAATATGACTGTTTTATGAGTAACATGGGAAAGTAAGCAATTTACTAGGTTTCTTTTGTACCTTCTCGGAAGTCATAAAGGCGGGAAATTATACTTTTTATATGTCTTTGCTACGATTAATGTACAAGTAATGAAAGTACTGGGGCTGTGTAAACGCCATCATTTTTAGGTTGTAAGAAAGAGGTAGGCTATTTAATAAGTAGAGCGGCATCTCTTTCTCACAACGTAAAAATGATGGCGTTAACACGTCATACTACAGCCCTTGTACTTAATTGGTTATTCGTCATAATATTAAAGAAAGATAGATACGTTTTGGTAGATAGTTTTTTTCTTTTATATTAGGTTGCCTCACACTAAATTCCAACAGAGAAAATGACTGGATCTTAGCATCTGCTTGGAACCCCATTAAAGTTTCTATTAAATCTAATTCAAAGCACAAACTGAAACATCAAAGGACGCGGTGAGCTCATCCTGCGTGAATCGGTTCGCTAAATACATAATAAAAATGTAAGGTAGCCGTTAGTAATTTTAACACCCATCACGAATGCTGTAAAGGATATTTTTTAATATATATTTTCATGAAATTATAAAATAAAGATATTACTTAATTCTGAACTCGCCAAACTTTTACGTTTGATGAACCGTGAATTAAGAAATACCAATATAATCGTAAAAAGATATGTACCTATGAGAAGATGTATGAATGTGGAAGAAGCAAAACAAGTATGCAAGAATCGTAGCAAGTGGCGGTCTATAGTTTCTGCCTACCCCTGTGGAAGAAAGGTGTGAGTGTATGCATGTGTGTATAATTGTAAAAAGTAGTTTCATTTAAATGTCTAATATTCGTGTATGTGTCACAAAAAACATCTTATCTGCTTTTTTTTGGATTCTCCCATCTCTTGGTCGATGATTTAAAGATTGTCTCAAAGTACTAAAGAAAACACTAAAAAACAGGCAATATTCACCAGTTCACTGATAACATCAAAATGCGAAGGCTTTGAAAGTAAGATGGCAATCGTTCTTCTTATAAAGAAACTTGAAAAACGCGTTGCTGCTAATGAAATCACGACCATTTTTATCTTGCTCTCTGTAGGTACATATTACCGCACTGGCCAGCACATTTATAGCGAAATATTTTATAAATGTGCCTCGGATAAATGGACATCATCCTCTCTCAAAAACAAACTTAATTTTGCATTTGTAAGATGCGTTCTTCCATAGTCTCCAAGTGCTAGTTTGCAATGGCAATAAAGTGCGATATCATTGCAAAATCGTAGTTTTTAGATTTTTACCTTTAATAATGCTATAAATATGTGTCTTTAAGGACTCCATAATTTGAGGCGAGAAACTCTAAAATAAATTGAAACAGGAATAAAGGCATTGCAATGCATACCAGGCACAATTAGTAAGTATTTAGCAAACGCTTCGCAAACCAGTTTCGTATTTAGTTAAGTTCTCTCTAAAAATCTTACACAGTCTTTTACAAAAACCCCTGGTGTTGCAAGCATCCATAGGCTACGGTAACCGCTTACTAGGCAAGCCGTATACTTGTTTGCCACCTTAGTGGTATAAAAAAAAACATTTATTAACCACTTTTTGCATATTACACAAAGGGTCGCTTCACACTACTCTGAAACTCTTTCAGTGAATCACCAGTGAATGGAAAGTAGCTCCGAGCCACAAGATCGTTGAAACACGGGTGAGTGAATGAGTGGCAGAGAGTGCACTCGTTGAGGGCTCGCTACACACAAATAAAGGCTTATAATGACTGTAGTGTATCTTCAAGGCTAGGGTTGGCAAGTTGTTCAACTGTTGCTGCCTTTTTTATTCGGTTTTGTGTTATGTAGAATTTGTAGATGCTTGTTGTTATATTGAATATCGTATGATCTGTTATGTTAAAGTTGAGTTACCTTTTACTTAAGGGTACACGTTCTGTGATATAGCAAAATGGTATAGATAAACAATCGATGTAGTTAAAAAGGTCAATTAATATAATATTTGGAAAAATTGGAATCAATTTAAATTACCCATAGCAGATACTTAGTAGGTAAATTTCAAATATGATTAATATATTTCATCAAAAGAGGCCTTCTTAGCCCAGCTATTTGTATTAATTATTATATAATATACTATTTTTAACCCCAGATGAAGAAGAGGGGTCTTATAAGTTTAACGTGTTTACCTATCTGTGTGTTTGTCTGTGGCCTCGTAGCGCCCAAACGAATGGACCGATGTTGATTCAGATTTTTTTATTTAAAGCTGACTTAATAGACAGTGTTCTGAGCTATGATTTAAGAAAATCTGGCCAGCCGTTTGAAGATTATCAGCTTTTTCCTAGTTTATGAAGGGATGTAAGCAACTTCCACTGGTCTGACCGATTTGAAATTCGGTAGATATCCTATTACTTCAATGATATTGCTAGAACATGGTAACCATGACTTGATACTGCGGGGTTTTTTAATTCATTCTAATTATAACTAAGCAGTCTTAATAAAATATATTTTTCTTTAATAACGAATCATAACTTCAGAAGCAAATTAAGCAATTTATTTTTGAAATATTTAATAAACAGAGTTGATTTCGTCTCCCTTGATTAAAATTCCAAAAAGTTTTATTTTTTATGAAGCAAATTGCTTTCCCTATAAAGCGGAGGAAAGGAGAAATCTAATCTTTTAGAGTTAAGGAAAAATATTTTATAATAGGTAGGTATATAGGTAGGAAAATTGGCTGCCGGTGGCATGCGAACGAAGTTTAATAAGAAGGATAAGCTAAGAGACGGAGTGACGTTGATTGATTTGTTTACAAAAGGTATTAGTCGCTTACCTAATAGGTTGATGTTTGTGCCTATTGAATAACGAGTCTGCTTATTGTTTGCTGCCAAGCAAGCCAATGCTGTAATATTATTGGTTTTCTTTATTTTTGTTTATAAATTTAACTGATTTTTAGAAAAAATGGAACGAAAGAGATAGGCTGAATGATAGGTTTCAAACTTACATAAGTTTGGCTTCGGTATCGTTCGGTATCCCTTGAGGGATCTTTCTTAGATATCCATTTTTACGCCAGTTGCTGATCAAGTTAGCATCAAACCAATACTATATTGATCTAACGGTCTACATACAGAAAACGATTCCACATGCGAGGTTTTTCTCGAGGCAGCGTTATAGAGTATTTATTTCTATTTCTACGAAATTTCAATGTTAACTTACTACATGAGGCCTATTTAAATACATACGTAGGTACCGGGAACAGTTGGTGTACAGAAGTACACCTGGCCTTCATCATTCGGGGACACATGCGTGATGGTATTATTATGGTTAAGTATTACCTATGTTCT
This sequence comes from Acronicta aceris, assembly GCA_910591435.1. NCBI lineage: Eukaryota > Metazoa > Arthropoda > Insecta > Lepidoptera > Noctuidae > Acronicta > Acronicta aceris. Next base: position 10,151,425 of record OU342770.1, read on the forward strand.
TTTTTATGATAGAGCCTGTTTGAATACTAGTTGCAGTCTGTTTTCGGATCAGTTTTTGCTTGTGTTGTCCCAGTAGGTGCATATCTACAACATTATCAAAAGGGACTGATGATGATGACAGATTACTAATTAATTTTATTCCATTACATTGATATTATAAATCTCAACCGTAAGACCGTAGTCTTTTTTCAATTATTCAATTATTTAGTGTAAGAAATGAAATAGTCAGTGGGCTTGGCAAATTTCTAAAAAAAGTGCTGTTAACATTTTTATAATTTTGCTTATTCCCGAGCTACTGCTCTGAGATGAGCATGAGATACAGACACTGACCTCTATATTTCTCTATGCTGAGTATTATAGAAGTCAGAGGATATAAATCACTCTGAAGAATACCTCAGAAGGATACCTAAGACTTTAAAAAATGGTACTGACTGGCCAAACAATTTTAACAATTCAACATATTTAAAATAACATATTCTTGCGTTTATTTTGTACCTAGTTTTGTCTCCCATCAATGAGTCATAGTTTGTAACACCTTATGGCTAAAGCCATGGCTGTATCCCTTGTGCCTGATTGCTATCCCTTTCCAGATACGAAAGGAAATTGCCAACTCCGTGGTTGATGTGAAAATGATTTATCACTTGTAAGTTAGTGCTGCGCCTCCGTGACTCCTGGCTCGGAAATAAAATGTTCATGTATACTCGACAAAAGAGTTAGGTATACAGGTTGACAAACGAGATCTGTATCTTGACATAATACACCAACACACCGGTATACCCCAAAGAGTTAAGCAGAGGAGTACTAAAGTACACCCTCAGTTCGCCTAAGTCCCATGTAAGGCGAGACTATTGCCATTAACCGGGCACACAACTCTGCAACTGAGTTCATAGAAAAACCCAATAACACATTGCTCGACCTGGACATTGAACCTAAAACCTCTAGCGTTACAGTCGTGCTTGAGACCACTGCAGTAATGAGGCAGTTCTGCGTCCAGATTAATGCGTTTTGACATAGATTGCGTTATATTATCCGCCAAAGGATAACAACACATGTGTTTTGACAAATATTGCATGATACATTATTACATGATCCTTGTCAAAACATGGAATATCAACGCGAATCGTTTGCCACCCGGGGAAGCGGCAGGACACCTTGGATTTATACCGATCAAAAACCGCATTCGTAACACTCAGCACGATTATGACAGGCGGTCCAGTGTTCGCTGAATCCCTTCAAGCAGCGAGGCCCCGTCTTGCATCTCACTGGAAACCGCGCGTGTGCTCAACATGCGTGCCACCTACTGGGGTTATTTTTCTCAACCTCTTTTGTGGACTGTACTTCGCAACAAGGTGGTGAATACTTTATCCTCGTCTGTTTTGTGTTTATTTCTACGTGAGTGCTTTCATTTTCCAGTCCATTTGATAGGTTCACTCGATTGAGCTCTTTTGGTTAGGAAGTTAGCGAAGCATGTGAAAAATTTACGTCATCGTTGCGTATTATTTTTGTTTGTGTCGGATATTTTAGCGGAATTTCCATTGTTAAGCTGGTTCGAATGCTCTTTAGATATGAAAAAGTGAGATCGATTTGGATTGCAAAGGATTGACGATTGTATTTTATGACGCTATAACTTTCCTATACTTATATATCGTTGGATGCAGGCGGTATATAACTAATTGGTCCTTTTGGAAATCAATAGTGGAGGCCTTTATTCAGCTGTGGACCTTTTGCGGCTCATATGATGATGACGATGATTATATCTAACCATTACACTTGTATTTTTTGACGGATTACCCAAGCCACAAATTCCAACATCATGCTACTGATAATTTCATAGAAAAATAAAATAACACTTTACTTGAGCTTGGAATCGAATCCAATACGTACCTCTAGAAGAAGCCGCGTTTGCAACCAGCAGTACTATTTCCGGTAAATTTGTGAAAATCCAGGATCCATAACAAAGGGGAAAGCAAATCTTTGGACTGAGATAGGTAATCGTCTTTTTCGAAAATCTCCTATTGTATAGTATATTTATACTACTTTATTTTAGTGAAGGAAAAATTCGACCACGGATAGGATCTTTCCTTCACTAAAATAACTTTATAATCTTAGTATGGAAAAAGCAAAAAATCACAAAACGATATAAATATGTACATGTATGTGATATACATAAATATACATGTTTTCCTATAATTAACCCTTCGGGGATATCCCTTCGGAGGCGTCTTGTTATAGTGTTGTCATTGTCTTGTCATTATGTTATGGTAGTACCAAAGTAAAATTAACTTTTTAATCAAAGAAAAAACAGTCAATCATTTTGTGGTGAATCCGAATTGAGGGTCAGAAACCTTAAGGGTTAAATAGTAACATACTTACCATCATATCATCACTGCCAGCCTGTATTGCCCGAAGGGTAAGGCGGAGCTGTACTGTAATGTACACACACAGATCGTCGGTATGTTTAAGTCCCACGTAATAGGGGGCGAGCCTATTGGAGTTGCTACTGAGAATTTCATAGAAAAACCAATAAAATTTTGCTCAATCTGGGAATCTATCCCAGGACCTCTAGCGAAGCAGTCCTGGTCTTGAGCGCGAGAGCAGTCCAGAGCTGGGTTAGACAACACTTTTTAACCTCTCAAGATTAATGAGAGGTTAAAAAGTATTGTATTAAAAATCTGTCTAATTGAGAACCGCCTCTTATTTCGAAGTCAGTTAAAAATGCATACACTAATTATAGTCCGTTCTATGCACAGTCAGGATAGAATTTTCTCCCCCCGTAATCATTGAAATATTGCTTTAGAAGCCATAGCATACTTTTTTCTAAATTTTACACAGTATCTACGTGTCTACACGTATAGACGATTTATTTCAGGCATCAAGTATGTATGTAAAACTTGTGCCGAGGCACGTTCCTGCTAGATTTAAGCGATCGATTTCCAATAGTAAGTGCTGAATTGGGTATGAGCACTGATCGGACATTGATTCTGGAATCAAATCTAAGAGTGAATATATGAGACAGTTTTCTTTGGCTTGCACTTTTTGTGGAATAAAATACCATCGGGTTATTCAATATTCACATTTGAACTATTTTTATTGCATTTGAACTATTTTTAGTACTGTTTGAAATAGAACGAAAATAAATGATAAACAAGTGTTTGTAGTTTAAACCTACATATATTGAATCATTATATGTATCGATATCTACAGATTTTTTAATATTAAGAACTCCGAAACAATGAATATTTGAAACTATTTATGCTATTAGATATCCATATATTAGTCCGTCATTCTCAATAAAAATACTATTTAGGTTTACTTCTGTATTTTATTTCGCATGTCTCAAAGAAATCATTTACATAATCAACCCATTATACTGTCCCGTTGCTGGGCACGAGTCTCCTCTCAGGATGAGAGGGATTAGGCTATAGTCCACCACGCTGGCCTAGAGCGGGTTGGCAGACTTCACACGCCATCGAGAAAATCTCTCAGGCATGCACGTTTCCTCATGATGTTTTCCTTCACCGTTTAAGCGCGTGATAATTAACTGTTTAACGAGTCAGAGTGCGGCCTTAGGTTCGAACTCGAGACCTTTGACTTGACAGTCCAACCGTCATACCAGTAGGCTATCACTGCTTCTAAATGAAAGAAATCATTTACCTATTACAAAAGTAGCACATGTTATTAATAATTAAGAATGAGTAGCAATAAGTCTAGGAATCAAAAAGAAAGATCAATTTTGATCTTGGAATTCTGCAACAGTTTCGCAGAAACGATGAATTAGTTTCCAAAATCACCACGTCCTGAAGAGATTCCAACATGCATCCTCACGTTCAGTAAGCATTAGTCGCAAATTAATTGGAGTTGCATTGATTGCTTGATCAATGAACGTGTTTGATCAACAAGATACGTAGATCCACGGAACTGATAAATTTATATTGATCTACTCACTGCAATTTAGCAGTCGGAATCAATCAGTATTAAATTAATTGGTTTTCAAGCTGCACGTGTTGATACTTCACGAGAATGAGTTGTCGAATTCAATACTATCAATTCTATCGATTGTTATTTTAAAGGTTATGTATGTAAGTTGTAAATTGTACCAAAATATTTCCGACATTGCCCAATTTAGCATGAGTTAAAGGTCCTGGATTCGATTCCTATGTGTTAAACCGCTGCTAGTTTGGATTTATTTATTACTTATGACCTAAAACGTACCGGCGACTAGGTGTAAAATATAAACCAGTCTGCAAACTGCCTCGTTAGCCTAACAGTCCCAAGCGCTACTGCTACGTTAGAGGTTTTGGGTTCGATTCCCAGGTCGAGCAAAGCGTTATTGGGTTTGTCTCATTATGAAATTCTCAGTAGCAGCCCGGAGTTTGGTAGTTGTGCCCGGTTAATGGCAATAGGCTAGCCCCCTATTACATGGGACCTAAACATACTGGCAAAGTGTGGGTGTACATTGGTGCACCTCTGCCCAGCCCTTCGGGGACTACAGGATGTTTTATAAACCAGTATACTTCTGCCTCATCCTTTTGGAAATGAATATAAGGTGGGGTGAAATGTTGCATTTTATTACGTCTTTAAAATTAAAGGAAAATGTGGACCAAATACTCTATCAGCCTTCCAATTTAGGTTCACATTCCGAGTGTGGCGATCAATCTTGCGGCACTGAATCTGCGGCCATTAGCCGCTGTCGTAGGAACAAATTGGCCGAATCGACACGCACTATGCGTCCGACGTGAATAGCGATCAATCTGATAGTGATACGTGCGAAGCTTTTGGATTCTTGAGTAGCTACTTGGTAGGTTATTTGTTGGATTACTTTGCGGTTAAGTACTTACTTAGTAACTATACTGATGGTTAATGTCTGATACAGTACTATTGGTGCAGTGGCAAGCGTTTGGCATGTGCGCCACAGGTTCGATACCTGCACGGATCAAATATTTGTATGGCCTAAAGTTATATATTAATTAATTGTATAGGTAATCTGTGTTTTTTATTTCATAAATTGCCATTGTTTTTCACCGTAATACGTAGTATTTTTGGCTGGATGCCAGCTCTATTTTACTGAAACGGATAGTGCGCTAATTGGCCTGTGACATTACATTGGCGTTCTTTTTGTTCAACTTTGTGTTATTTCATTGCCCGTCCTATCTTCGGACAATTAGAAATAGCTTGCTTCAATTGTCCAAAGATGGAGTGGGCACACAAGGCAAATGTCAGTCACTGCATCTCGAAGTCATCAAATATAAATATCCAGGTAAAAAGATCTATCAGTCTTGGAACCCACATCAATAAAGTAACTTCTTATACTATAATTTCTACCATATTTTATCAGGAGATATCTGAAAGTGTATTTCTGTGAAGTGTAATATTTAACCACAGGCGGGATTTGAACTCATGTTTGGTAGGTATATCATGAAAGCTGGCAGCTAGCACTAACATAGAAAATGACCTATTCCAGAATTATTTAATAGTAAAGGAAAAAATTCAATCGCGGGCAGGATTCGAACCTGCGTCTTCTGGTTTGATATACCAGACGCTCTGACATCTAAGCCACCGCGCCCGCGATTGCATTTTTTCCTTTACTATTAAATAACTTAATAATCTTAGCATGGAAAATGCAAAAAAATCACAAAAAGACTATTCCAGAATGTTTAAAAAATGCATGAAATACCGCAATATGCTATTTAAAGATGACAACATATACAGAGCGAGAGCGACTTTACTTTTCCCATTTTACAATGCGGAAAATTTCACCGGTGAAACTCGATTTATACCTAATACGTGTAAATTGTTCTCCCAGCATTTATCTATAGCCGTGCCGTGCTGCGGTGAAAATTTAAAAACAATTGTAATGTTTTCAAAGTCGCATGATGGCTTACGCTTGACTGCCAGGTCGCCTGATGTTAAACCACACTGCGATCTACGATGGGGCGCGCTTGCCAAGTAGAAACCGATTCACTCTTGAATTAAAGACACCCAGATTACTTCTAACTATCGGGGAAGGCCCACTCGGGAAACGCATTCCACATGTCAGCGGTACCCATGATAAAAGCGTTTCGTGCGGGTTTTTGGAATGTCCACCATGAATCGATGTCGTCTCGTGCTTCTGGTCGTCCGATAGTAGAAAGGGCTAGGGGGAATAAGATCGTTGAGATCTGATGTACACTCTCCGAAATCGCTATCGTATAATAAGTTTAACATTGGCCTGGTATGCTGTTTTCGCCATTATTGGATAACAAGTTGGCGTAGTGTCTGCATAGCGTATGGGGTGGCCTTGGCCGTTTGGCAACCTTCACCAGTCGATACGGGAACGCTGAGTCATAGTTATTATTGTATGCACCATGCATGACTGGATATTAGACTTTCTGAAATATTACTAGTTATAAAAAGATGAATGACGTTGTTCAGAACACTATCCTTGCAGTTTATTATTACTTTATATTTGATTTTTTTATCATTTTTTACATCAATAATTGTTTATTATATACTTATGTACACCAAATACAACGGCCCAGGAAGTTTACAACAAATACAATAAAAAAGTTGGTTGCCCTCAAAAGTAAATAAATTATGTTCTCTCGAAATATTCCTGAGCAAAGCAAAAACAAGTATGAAAATATTATTTTTTGCCCAGTCTTGACACCAAATAACATCATGCAAAATTCGATTAGGAGTTCTGTTATTATGTCAGTTTAATATTATTGTTGCGACATGTTTTGGTTCGTTTTACCCTTTTTGCTAGATTTATTCGCATGAGAAACGTGAATTTTAACTTCAGCGAGATTTTTAACCTTGGGGTGTGACTCAGAGCTATGGCCCTGTTAGGTATTTTATTGTGTCAACCTAGCAATAGGTATTAAAGCTAACCACACAAAAGTCAAATGTATGATTAGCCAAAAAAAAATAGTTCAAGCTGATTTTCTAGTCCAAACTAATATCAGACAGTTTAGAAGTACCTAAATGCTTATAAACTTCTAAAATATGATGACGTAAAGTACTTAATACATAGATTGTTTAATATACCCTCAAGGATTTGAATTTGATATTCAAGGATTTGGATTTGATTATAAAATGGTTTGTATGGTTAGTTATTATCTCTGATATTCACAACGCGAAAATATCTTTAAATATTCATATCACAGACAGCATCTAAACATGAAAAATTAATATATAAGATAAAATATTCTGCGTAAATAGTTTTGTTAGAGCAACCGCGGTATTTGTGAGACGCCACAGGGCCGCGTCTGGCTGGCGCCGGCAACCCCCATACCACAAGGAGAACTGTATTATTACGTTCATCCCCAACAAAGGAGGCTGATTTTATGTACGTATTTATCCTCCTTGTAAGGATCCGTTCAAAGGGAGAGCGCGTCACAGATGCGATAGAAGATGACGTATTTGATGAACTGGCTGAAAGCCTGCGGATCCTGTGGCAATAAAAAAAAATCCATATTGGCACAAAATACAAGTAGGTACATAGTAGTAGAAAAGTCAAAGTCAAAGTCAAAATTATTTATTTCAATTAGACCATTAAAAAGGTACTTTTGAAAAGTCAAACTAATTGCACGGTTCCAAAAAGTGGGTCTTATGGAGAAGAGCCGGCAAGAAACTCCATAGATACTCTTTTAAAAAAAACATGATTACAATATTAATCTTTACAACTTTGTTTTAAATAGTTTGACAATTATGCAGTTTGATGTGTATGATGATTTATTCAGTATAAGTAGGTGTTATATTTAGTAGTTATATAGAAAGAAAGGGATTGATACAGCAAGTAAGAGCTGACCAGTCCCGACAGACAGCACCCGTTCACGAGCATGACGTGTGTATCGGCGCGGTTCGACTCAACAATATTGTAGGGAATAAAACGACCCGACACACAACGCCACCATCAGCAGGACATTTAAGTGAGCATAACAAGCTCAGATCGTGGGCACAATATTCCTATAGATAAATATACTAACATAATTGTTACATCAATATCTGCACGATCCCCACACTTTACAGTAGGTATACTAATTAGGAAATTATACCATACTAGTTCAATCAATATGTACATCAAATTGTTATCATAATGTATACTCGTATATTGTATGGTATATTCAATTAAATAATTATGCTGACAAATGGTAATAGAAAATAAATATTAATATAATGTCATCAAATATAATATTGCCAATTGGGTATGTCAAATTGTATAGTCTACATTAAAATTATCCAAGACATCATCCTGTGGAGCTGGACCAGTAATTTGCCAAACATTTTTATCATAAAAGATAATCTTCCAATTTATAGTAAGCTTGCCTGCACAGAGTAAACTTAATAATTTTTTTGAATTTGTTTTCTGGGAATTTTAAAATGAATTCCGGAATTTTTAATCTTACACAGTATCCCATAAAAGAAGTATGGACTTTAGCGAGACGAAACTGCGGCTGCATTAGTTTTGATTTATGTCTCGTATTATAACTATGCAGTTCCCATTTTTTTGAATAAAGGTGTAGATTTTTTCTTACGTACATCATATTCTCATAGATATACTGAGAAGGTACTGTCAATATATTTATTTCTTTGAAGAGTTATCTGAGTGAATCGCGACTACGTAGGTTGTAAATGGCCCTAACAGCTCTTTTCTGCAGTATAAAAATAGATTCTATATCTGCAGCGCGGCCCCATAGCAATATTCCGTAAGACATAATGCTATGAAAGTAGCTAAAGTAAACTAGTCTTGCGGTGGGTTCATCTGTAAGTAGTCTGATTTTTCGAACCGCATAAGCAGTCGAACTCAGGCGTCCTGCTAAAGTCCTAATGTGCGGCCCCCATTGTAGCTTTGAATCTATCTTTATTCCTAGGAAAACCTTGTGGTCGACAAATTCCTTCAGTCGAAAACTTAATATAGGTACAAAAAATATCGTAATTATAATGTTCTGCTGGTACTTAAAATAGGTTATCCTTGCTATAAGTATCACCGTATTGAAAAAAAAATTTGAAGTTGTTATTTCCGCTGTATGTACTCAGAATAATCCTTTAATCAGGCACTTTATTTTTTAAAAAAAAGGTGTTTCCTTTACCTAAGTGTATTTGAATGGATTGGGAAATAGGTAATGCCAATAACTTTTCTGGATCATTTCGGCTTTTAAAGTTATTTTAAAGAAGAAACCACACTGATCATGACTATGGCTATATTATAATCATAGGTAGGTAGTAATGTGCGAAACACATTGATAGTAAGCATTTAAAAAAAAATCATTGGGAACACCTATGGTAGTGGTCAATGGTAGTCAGAAGCCCAAAAATCCTAACAACTAATTTATCGGCATTGACCAGAACTTGTATTGCGGAGGTCTAATAAACATAATAATATAGTTTATTTCTCTCATAAAGGTACATTGTTACAGTAGTTTATAGGTATTTATACAATATTGCCTTATGCTAGAACCCTTGTGAGAGCTGGAGTCTGTACTAGGTTCTAATGGCATTGCGAAAAATATTACTCTTTGTCGGAAGTCAGGAAAATTATTTAGCTACAACTCGTCAGACTGGAAGCCTTACCCAACTTAGTAGGGAATGTTGTATTGAATTGATTATTGTAGAAATTGAAAACAGTTCCTTCAAAAATTAAATTGTTGTTTTCAAAATTTATATTAGTTACTAGTTAGTTTCAGTAGTAGCACTGCAATAACAAGAACAGATGAAAACTTTAAAGTTAATATTATCTTAGGCTTAGAAATTCGAATAGTATTTAAATAAAAGGATATAATTTTTATTTCAAAAGATATTTTACAGTCTAAATCTATAACTTTGTTGATAAAGTTAATAATAAAGTGACGTCATTATAACAATCGAATATAAATAAAAGCAATCTAAGTTTTTGTCCAAATGGAACAGTTAGAACGATTCCGGAGTGCGTGACAACATTCCGCAAATAACAGTGTAAATAGACCATATGTGTCTCCTCTATGTAGGTATGGTGACGTAACGGCCGCCTTCAATTCTTTCATTTAGTTTTTCTTTTTTTATCAATGATGGAACGAAAGTTAGGTTGCGTTTAGGATGGGAGGTTGTATGTTTGTGCTAACGAATGTTGCCATTTATCTCCAAAATTAAATAACAATTTTGGAAATCCCACGACTACACATACTTACCTATACATGTGTATATATAATATAAACCCAAGAAAATCTGTCGGGAGCAGCATCACATATAATATAGTAGGTTTTCTATAATTATTACATTTTAATTGAAATTGGGAACAAACAGGAATGGCCGCCCCAATATATCACAATATTAATTCACGGATCTTTGGCCTGATCTGAGACTTTACATTGTATAGACTTTTCGTACATTTAAAGGTCAGCGTATACTGGAATAAATGGCACGTTGTGTATTTGTGCGTTTGAAACATACCTATTGCGTTTCATTGAAAGTAGCCATATTAGTACCCTCAAACTGTAGCCAAATTTGAAATGACATTATTGAGTTCCAAAAACAATAATATTATCGTAAAAGAGTTTAAAATGAGAAGAATGTAAGGATGTAATTTGTTTTACGATAACTGGGTCAAGACTGTAAGGCAATTAGAAGCGAGAAATTGCCTTTAGATGAAGCTTAATTCTTTGAACGAAGTTAAAGTTTGATAAGTAAGATTATTTTACATATTAATGCGGGATGGAGTCGTGTTGTATGATGTGGCTTGTGTATGTTCTTTGAAAGTTTCCACAATGAGGAAGTTATTTTGAGGAAATTCGCTTCAAGACGTACATATGTAATGATCATATTACATGTACGTTTACCATGATATAGGTAGCAGCTCGAAGTTTGGCTCGCCTCATAAAACTGTGCGTATGTAGATTATACATACATGGAATATATGCTAAAACTACAGATCTTTATTATCAACATTATAAGTTGACCGTATTAAGGTCAGGGCTCGTAATTTCAGCCATTACGGTGGCGGCAGGCGGCTGTCTACACGTAAATTAAAATGGCGTTGTAAAAGCCATGAGATCGTAACATTGTAACACTAAATAATTGCTTTATTTCTCACTTTACATATCATCAGGATATATTATCTCTAGGAGACTACTTGTACATTATCAGCCTATATTCATCCACTGCTGGACGTAGGCCTCTCTTAGTGAAAACCACAGAGCCCGATCTTCGGCTTTCCTCATTCAGTCACTGCCAGCTGCCTTCCGCAGGTTTCAATAAACTACTTATTAGTAATTTGATAAATTTGAAGCGGCGTTTGCCTAACAGCTAGGTCGGACTTGGCGATCATGTGGTTGCCGGTTCGAAACCCACCCATTGCACTATCGACGTGAACCTACTCGTAACACAAGCATTTAGCTTAGCACGAGGGGTTAACAAGAATACTAGTACTCGTAATGTGCGACCCACATTGTAAGTAAGCTTCAAAAATATTTTTTTACGGAAATGGTTTCACGGTGCTCAGTCTGACATGTAAAAAATTGGACATTAACATGTTATCATGGGGACGTCAAAACTCTGAAGAGCGTAAGACATAAGACGCTGAAATGTGTCTTACTCATGGTCGTAGCTATTATATTCAAGCTTGCGTAAAGGATCAAACATGTTTTATAACAGCAAAAAAAATAATTTTAATATAATAGTTACAATGAACAGTTTTGAGTGATTAATAATAATTTCCAGTGGCAGTCTATAGTTTCTGCCTACCCCTGTGGGAGAAAGGCGTGAGTGTATGTATGTATAATCATTTCCATTGTTCGGGAGACCACCGAAGGAAAATAATTTAATATTATACAATGCCGACGTTTAAAAGGTTATAGTTATTGGAGCATATTAGTTTTTGTATTTTATGTAGTAAAATGTGAACCAAACATAGGAACTTTTTCTATGTACTAGATTCTGACACTTACGCAAATATTAGACATTATATTTAATTTATTATATTTAATTCCTCATAGCATCCATGGTCATGGGTATACCAAGTTCTTGCAATTAAATAACGCCTTACCTACTTTTATTTCACTTTACCTATAGCTTGCTCAGTAAATGTTATTCTGGGTAAGAACGTACAGTCGGGAAAGTATTTTTAATGAAACAAATGACAATTACATTCGTTCTGGAAGTAGATGATAGGCAATATGTGAGGTGAGGTATTAACAAAACTCTTCAGGTGCGAGGTGCATGTTAATTGCAAATTTTGGCACTCTCCTCACAGCTCATCTGTTATTGAGAGTCGTACTGGGTTAATTAACTCCGCAGAGCTATGAAACTGGCGAGTGAGTGTTGTTATGTATCCTGGATTTGAAGTGTATGTGTGTAGCAATACAATAAAATAGTAAAAATAGTTATGTAATCGTAAAATATGATCTCATTAGTGTAGTGGCTCGCCCCTATTTCATGGGACCCAAACTCTGCCTAGCCATTCGGGGTTATACGGACGTGATCATAGGTGAGTAAAAATAAAAAAGTATTTCTTGGTGTGGTAAGTCACCTTACTTAGGGAGGCCTATTACTATACCCAACACAGAAGAAGCAAGCCGCGGATATTTCTTTTTTTATAAAAAGCTTACTAGCAATGTGCGTCGAACATTACTTGCATTCTTGTTAACCCCTCGTGCTAAGCTAAATAATTGTTACGAGTGGGTTCACGTCGATACTGCAATGGGTGTGTTTCGAACCGGCAACCATATATGATCGCAAGTCATCGCCCTAGCCGTTAGGCTACCGCCGCTTTTAACATAATATAAATAATAATAACAATTATAAAAATAATAATTATTAACTTACGTTATTTTCAACACAAATATTTTTTAAATTTAGAGATTTTTTTTTTACTTGTTTAGACTTTTCATTAAAGAAATAAAGCTATGTCCTATGATGGTCCTATGTAGATTTTAAAAGATGAAAATCAACCGGATGAAAACAACTCGAGAATCATAAAGTCCCCGTTTAAGAAAGCAAGGCTTTAAACAAATGACAAATGATCGTGACTCGAAACTCGAAATTAGGCAAGAATCATTTAAATTCTGTTCGTGGAGATAGTTGTAATATTAAACCTAACATCAGTTAATAAATTTTAACTTTAGTACCAACTAGATTGGGTCTAAATTTAAATAATATCAGTTTTTAAGTTCAATGATTCGTAGCAGTGCATTAGCCCGATCAGAAGCAAAGCACTGAAGACTAATTATTGCATTATTTTGGACTATGAGAGATCTTCTTTTTCTTCTGAATAAAACTTCGGCAGAAGTCACAAAATCAATGTGCATATTAATAAATTAATTATCACCCGCTTAAAAGGTGAACGAAAAGATCATGAAGAAACCTGGCTGAGAGATTTTCTCATTTAGAAGTTTGCTAGGTTTTATAGGTTGACCATGATGATTGCCATGGTATCTTGAATTGATTTTGAAGGATTATGTCGAAGTTTGAAGTTCTACCGACTAAAACCTACATAGATCTGGTTTGGACATTTCCAAATTTTTCAATTATATTTAAGCAATTATCATTATATCGAATTCAATAGAAATAATTATTATTTTACATAATATATCTAAACTAATAATATAAAGGAAAGATTTCATTATTTGTATGTTTGTAAAATTATTTGTAATGGATGAACTGAAAAACGAATGGACCGATTTTAAAAATTCTTTCACTAATAGAATGCTGCATTATCACTGAGTAACAAACTTCTACATTGTTAATCGAGTTAGACATAACGTCACTACAGGTCGCGAGTGAAACCGCGGGACACAGCTAGTTAATAATAATTTTATAGAAATTATAACCTTAAATCCTTGTACATTTTGGCAATATGCCATTAAAACAAATTTTCATAATATCTGATAATAACTCCTTAACATACATTTGCATAAAATCGAAACCTACAAATTACGCGTTCTATTTTCATAGTTCACTGACGTCATTTACAAGTATGATCAATTGATCAGCCTATATTGGTTGCGTAATAGTGCCTGTCGAGTGCTATCAGACTTTATGGCATATCCTCATATTCTAGTACCTACTCAATGCACGCTATACAGGAACTATTGATTAATAGCAATTACAGTATAAATAGTACCACAGTACAATGTAAAATGTAAAGGCAACGAAATTAAATGCGTAAATAATGAATATATTTTTGTTTAAAGCTTTACAAATGAAGCCTAGATTCATAATAATTTTTATTACATGAAAACACTTTTTATATTTGTATAACAATTAACAATTATTTTAGTTCTAAACACAGACGGTCGATCTGCAAATCGGGATGTTCATTGCAACACTGCAGGAATTCACAAAATTACTCTAAATCACTTCCCTCGTGGGTGATGTCTCGAATGCATACGCGTTAGCCCCCGCTGCGGTGGCATGAAAGCCTCGCCGTTACCATGGTTACGAGACGCTGCAGTGCTTTCTCTGCCCGCCCTCCACCGCAGTAAGCGCCCAACCCTCCAACAGTGCGGATGTGTCGGCCGCTCCCGAATAACTGTCGATGTTTCACTTGTATTTCGAATATAATTGAATATCGAATTCGCAATTTGAACAGAGAACTTCGTTTTATTTTTTTATTTAGTGTAAAAGTTTAGACATGTACTACCGAGGAGGTTCAATGAAGGAGTTTTGGATGCAGTTGCAGTGTTTAACAGTGATGCAGCTGGTGTTTTGTGTGTGAACCATGGATGAATTTTGTATGGTACTTTGGAACACAGCGATATGACGGCCCAGGAGAGAAGCAACATTTTCTCGGATGACGACGAGGACTTGGTAAGTGTCTGTTATGATTATGTAACAGGATATCCTTGAGTTTTGGATCCGTTCCAAGAGAAGCTGCGACTGTTATATAAAGTTTCGAGTACCTGCAGTATAATATGAGATGTTCAAATAAATAGAAAGTACGTACTTGAATGTACTTAAAACTACATTAATAATTAATCATAACTATTATCTAAAAATAATATTTTTAGTGCCTACCAAATTCCAATTCACTATTAGAATCCACAGAAAATCTCGTACCCATTAAGTTAATTTGCTATCTTTTTTTATCTGGGAATAAAAATAGTTTTTAATTTTACCTACTCCTAAAGGATTTTCTAGACGGGGAACATAGAAATCCTATAATATTTAATTATATATACCTATTGCATTATTATAATAATGCATTTTCAGTTATTAACTATTTAGATTATAGTTATAAAAGTATTACGCAATACGAATACAATGCAGTCGCATCGTCCCTGATGCTATCTTCATTTATTCATAACTTGCTCGATGTCGCTCTGTATCGAGTGTCATTACCACGGTTTATCAATATAAATAGTCTATGTCAATGTCACTTGAGTACAGTTTATTCTATTCAAAGCCTTTACATGACTCGCACCCTATTTCATAGGACCTTTATTATTTTAATTCCTGATAGTCTTACACTTGACCGCCAGTTCGTCTAATGTTAGCGACATACCAGTGAACGGTGGGTGTACATTAGTAGGTACCATAGAATACAGGCGTGATGGTGTGTTTTTTTTTAATATTCAATGTAGGTACTCGTACTTATGTAATGTTACTCTTCATTACCATTAATACATACATATAGATGTAGTTCATACGTAGGTTGCTCCATAAGTCTTGCAATACAGTTTTTTTTCTTTGCTAAAAGAGGTCTTATAGAAAGGGTAGTTTTGGATTTACAGAAACTGTAACCTCTGCATGGTACACAAGAAATTGTTGGCCGCAAGTTATAAAGAAGCTAAAATAATTACGACCGAAACCTCGTCAGAGCACTTGGCATTTCCAAAATGACAATGCTCCGACACATGGCCCTGGAACATTAGGTAATTTTAACTCAACAGTTTTTTAGCCATTAGAACACCCTCCCTACAGCTAGGACATTGCGCTTTGTGATTTTCGCCTTTTCCCTATTATGAAAGGTCAGTTAAAAGAGCAAAAATTCACAACTGAGGATTAATTATTAAGTGCTTGGGATTGGCCTCGTACTTCAGTTACAAAATATAAAATGGGAATAAATATTTAGTAATTGGTATGTCCGTATGCAAAATTATGTTAACTCTAAAGGCATGTATTCTAAATTTTTTTATTAATTACTTTTGTTTTGCAAAACTTTTGGAGCAGCCAACGTATTTTCCCATGTCTATATAAGATAATATGTATTTGTATAAAAATATACTAGGTAAAGCCACTCTATACTAAACCAGTCTAGGGTTTTCTATCCTGGGTTTTTAAGCCATTATTTATAATCATAAAAGCAATGAAATGGATGTTCTTTTCCATCATAAAATCGGCTAGTTAATCCTATCTTACGATTAACGACTAAATGTAGGGAATAATTAGAATCATAATCAATCCATTATATTGTCCCACTGCTGGGCACGGGTCTCCTCTCAGAATGAGAGGGATTAGCTTATAGTCCACCACGCTGGCCTAGTGGAGGCAGACTTCACACGCTGTCGAGAAAATCTCTCAGGCATGCAGGTTTCCTCACGATGTTTTCCTTCACCATTTAAGCGCGTGATAATTAACTATTTAATACGCACATGACTTCGAAAAGTCAGAGGTGCGTGCCTTGGGTTCGAACTCGACACCTTTGACTTGGCAGTCCAACGGTCATTCCACTAGGCTATCACTGCTTAATTAGAATATCTTTGTTTAAAAAAAGGTTACGATTACATAATAGCAACTTTAATGAATTGAACTAACGTACCGTTAAGTTGGCAGAATGGCAAGTTTAACAGTCTTATCTTACAAAAGCCAATGAAACAGTGAGAAGCGTCTAAAGTTAGTTAAATGTGGCTTCAAATCCGAAGTTAAGACGCTCATTACTTGTGAAGTCGGAAGTGTACATTAGGTACTCGTGAGTAGGGTTACCATATAATTTAAACAATCAACTTGTAGTATTGCTCTGGTATGCATATTATATTTGTTGAAAAAATATTTATTAATTGACATAACTTTTTCATTGGAAAAATAAAGAGTAACCAAAAAAGACAAGGATCATGTTATTCATATGCTATCAGGTTATTTCCAAGTGTACTACATTTTATATAGATTATTGTGAAAAATAATATAGTAGAATCTGCTGACGAAATGTTGGCAGCCCTACGCGTGAGGGGGCGACATAAATCTCGAGTCCACAATGGTTAGACGTAATATGGCCTTGCATTGTTACTCCAATCTTCCCACTTCCGAGTAATATTCACCTGTTCATAACTCGAACTAGGAAACTTCTGATATAACACACACAAGCACATACACACACACAACGTGTGTTTCGTGTTTATCTTCGCTACGGCCATTATAAAAGTTGCGCGACTTCTCATGAGAAGTCAGGCCTTGAGGCCACGGCCTCAGTGATGAAATCTAATGCAATATTTTTGCGAAGGAAAATAATGTATTTGGGTACTTAATTTTTATCAGTTTATTACGAAATTAATTAATCCTTAATTCTGTAATAATAATTTTAATTATTAACTTCACAATATCGTATGTTCGTTACAAATAGTTATTTCTGCAAAGACACTTTTACAAATCAATATTGTATTTTTTTTTTCGTGAAAGGTTTACGCTTGACCGCCAGTTCGCCTGATGTTAAGCGATAATGCGATCTACGATATAGCGTACTTGCCTGGAAGAAACCGATTCACTCGTGATTTAAAGATACCCAGATTATGTCTAGAAAATGTATGTATGTATCGTATTGTATGTTACAAATATAGGACCTAAAATATAGCGACGAACTGAGGGTCTCTGTCTATTCCTTCTGTTATGTATGTGTGGGGTTGATGAGTTGATGTGGTTGGTGAATGAATGAAGGTCGTCACTTGATATAATACTACTTTACTTACTACTAATAAAAAAACGTTACTGGTACCAGTTGAAATACATATTTATACTTATTAACTAACTATGAACGACCTAACTGCTTGGGAGACGACTGCCGCGCCGCGCAATGTCCCTAAGCTAATTCAATCAAAATCAAATGCGTCAGCAGTGTCGCTACATAAGATTAGAAAAAAAATACTTATACATAATATTATGTACAAATGTACATCATAACACATTACTATCTCTGACCGAGTAGGCAAAATTACGAAAGTGAACAACTGAATGTTTAAAGGGTTGGCAACATACATACATTTTCTTTTCCGGGTCCGCACTAGGTAGCCATAATTTAACATAAAAAAGAGATAAAGAACGTCCTGAATATTTAAAGAGGGTGTCGTGTCCGAAATTTATGAAATCCAGTAAAAACTGGTTACTTCGAAGATATGACAAGACCTTGGACAAATGATCAATCTAAGTTTTCCTTCCCAAATTTTGAAGCGTAATGAAAGTTTTATCCTACGAAATTACTTTTCTAGAGCACTTCAAAACAAAATTTAGAATAAATAAAACTTGTTATCTTTTGTTAATATTTAATATTAATGTCGAAGACACGTGCGACGTGTTCTACAGGTTGTTGTTCCGGGTCTGGGCGTTTGTGTATGTGAGAATTTGTGTTTGTAAATGCACCCACGATAAAGGAGAAAAAGCATAGTATGGGGCGACGTTATTAAAAAAAATACGTGTGGCACTCGGGGACTGCCGCGGTAAAGCTATTGCATAGCGTTTTTTATCAACTTATGTAATACAAGCAATGCCACCTAAAGGCGGGTTGCTGGACTAAAGAGACAAGCGTGTTACTATTTGTACACAATATTTGATTCTCTTACTTTATGATATCCTAGTACCAGAAGAAATATTTCAGTCTTTTTCTTACGAAAACAATTCACCTCCTATACTTTATGCTATCCTAGTACTTGGGAGCTAAAACTTAAAAAAATATTATATTTACTTTCACCATCCACCTTTTCATTGACTACTTACTATTTGTACACAATATTTGATTCTCTATTACTTTATGATATCCTAGTACCAGAAGAAATATTTCCGTCTTTTTCTTACTAAAACAATTCACCTCCTATACTTTATGCTATCCTAGTACTTGGAAGCTAAAACTTAAAAAAGAGACAAACGTGTTAGGTTTTTTCGTTACGGAATTTCTGGATTCGGTCCCCACGCTCAAGGCCCGCGATAGAAGCTATGCAATAGCTTAAAAAAATTGATATTATTATGTTGTTTGTTGAAACCACAATTCCGCAATGTTTTCATTTTTCACTGCATATAATCAGCAATCTTGGCAGTTCATCATTTTTAAGCTTTCATATTAAAAGGGTCTTAAGGTCGAAAATCCATCAATGTCTCTATTGTCAGATAATGGAGAATAGATCACGGATCCACGGGAGGTTGAAAAGATTTTCCTGAGATAATGGGACCTAACCCCATACAGGCAGTACCTCTGCCTAACCTTGCGGGAATACATGCGTGAAGGCATGTTATGAAAAATAGGAATATAGCTTGTTTCATGAGGTCTCATCATTATCAGCGCGAAATATAGGCCGTTTTTTTAAAATTTGAGATCCCTACGAAAATGACTATAATGTAACCCAAGTAACAAAAATTTGCTTATAAAGGTTATTATTTGACGTGCGCTGCCATTTTGTTATTTATTAGAAAATTGAGGTTACTATGGATGATCTTTTTGACACTTTAATATTATAAACGTGAAAGATTGTTTGGTACAGAGATAGATAACGTCTGGAATAACACATAGGCTGCTTGTTATCCAGGTCGGATCCAATTCTGAAGTCCACGCAGACGAAGTAATCAATAATAATAATGAATAATTTATTTCTTTGCAAACATGGGTCGTTGTACATAGATCTTGATAATAGTATTTTAGGTCTCCATGTTCTGCCATCACATTGGCATGCAAGTTTTTACTATCGATACTATCACATAATATCATTTACTATCACTATAATATCAGTCTGTAAAATAATGTTAAGTACTCGTATATGTCAAATGGATGCAATTACATGTCAAATGGATACAATTAAATGTCAAGAATGCGTACTTTTATATTTGCCCATAAGGATTCACTTCCAGATATTCTTTCACACTGTAAAATACCCTCTCAGTTAGAAACTCTTTTAGCTTCTGCTTAAACAAGTGTAAGTTGTGAAGTCGCGGGCAGAAGCTAGTATTTTTATATTTATAAAACCTAAGAATGAGTAAAAGTGCATCTTAACAGCATCCCCTGTATAATACTTTTGTTTTGCTGTCAGATACAGTTCTGTGGTCGCTTTGCAAGCTAGGGTAAGATGTACCTATATTCCCCTTGAGTGGATATAATCACTTGTAACATTAGTAATATTGCAAGAAGAAAGTGCTGTAGTTTTTTTTTATGATAATGATAATTATATTTTTGCGAATTCATGTATCTTAATAATAAATCGGTGCGTAGTACTCGCAACCGGCGCGTGTATATGACAAGATGTATGAATGTGGATGAAGCAAAAGACGTGTGCAAGAATCGTAGCAAGTGGCGTTCTGTTGTTTCTGCCTACAGCCTGAAAAAGGCGTGTGTATATATGTATGTAGTCATAATTAATCAACGCTGACCCTGTTCAATCGATCTCCAAGGTTAAGTATAGGGATGGGTGACCAGTTTTACAACGGCTTAGTTACAATCAGTGGAACTAAAAGCCTTCCAACTACATCCTTAGGATGTTGGTATTGCCTAAATGAATAGGGTAAAAGGAAGGAGGGAGGCATTGCAGTAGCAGGATAAAAGCTGCTAATAATAACTATGGTAATTATATCATGTCGTGTGTCGAAAGGTAGATTTGAACAAACCTTTACGAAATTGTATATTCCTAGATATTGTAGATCCTAATGGCAAAGATAACTAGGTAAGTTGTGATCCATTCCTTAAAATTATTCCATAATAACTTATATATTTCAACTACTTCACTACCAGAATAATTTTTTGATTACATTTTGTAAAGAAGAAAATGGGTCTACGACGTAGACTCGTAGCGCGTTTCGTAGCAGCGTAGCAACTCGTTACGAAATAAAATAACACAACATATTTGAACCGAGAAAAAATAAATATTGCATTTTAAAACCATTTTAAAGCACGTTTCCACTGTTTTTGAATATGTATTTTTACCTTGAACTGTTGTTTTTTGTCAAACGTATTCATAATTCAACCTTATTCCGTATGAATTATGCGAACTGTCTGCATTCACAACAGTTTAATCTGATAACCAACTAGAATATGCAATTGAAATAACTTCAAAGAAAATTAATTTAAAATTCAATCGAGCGAAAGGAAGAATATTTTGTCTGCGGGGCTCGATAATTTATTCGATGGAGGTCGATAATAAAATAATTCAATAAATACTGGACCTTTTTTAATTAAAAAGAAATATTACTCGTATTGAGAAGAAAGAAATAATATTATTGTTGGTATGGTCAATATTTATGTACCTACTCTATATTCAAATATAATCTTATCGTAAGTAATAACAGTGTGCTGATTAATCCATATACTTACGAGGTTAAGCCGTATTAACCGCGGTCAATGTATGGATGGGTGAACTTTTCAGAGTTGCTAAATCTTAGGATTTACCGTAGTTTGGACTTTTACAGTTATCTATATATATAATTCAACGCACCGAAATTACAGGAGAATTAGACGAGCACTAAGAAAGGATTTTTGGAAATTGAACCCCTAAGGTGGTGAAAAGGGGCGTGAAGGTTGTATGAAAGTCCGCACACAGTACCATGGTTTTGACATACACACACACACACATATATAAACATACATATATATATATGTATAATAAACGATGACATCGTATGTAAGTACAGCTGTCATTCGCGTGTTGTCATTTTTGACAAGTGTTTTCTTCCATAAAAATTAGACTTTACATATTTTATGTAATGAAACCTCCATGGTGTAGGTACAGTGGACACAGTATATTTTAGAAACGAAAATTACCTAAGTACGCAGGCGAAGTTGAGCACGGGAACTGTAGTTTATGCATATTTGTTAATGTATTTTGGTGTTGATAACATGCCATCACGCCTATATTCCCCGAAAGGTTAGGCAGAGGCTACTAATGTATACCTACAGTTCGCCGGTATGTTTAGGTCCCATGTAATAGGGGGCGAGCCTATTGCCATTAACCGGGCACAAATCCACACTCCAAGCTGCTACTAAGAATTTCATAGAAAAATCAAATAACACTATGCTCGACCTGGGGATTGAACCCAGGACCTCTAGCGTAGCAGTCGCGCTGAACCGCTAGACTAATGGTGTTGATCAAACTCCAATAACCGCAACTGCGTTGGACATATCTTTGAACCGCACATTAATTTACACAATATCGCTGATTGCTTGTAAAGTGTATTTATTAATAACTATGACGTAGCAATCCTTTTAATATTATAGAAAGGTATTATGTGTTTGTTTTTCTTTGTACTGCCTTTTTAGCGGTTCTTAGCGCGACTGCTACATTGAGTTCGATCCCAAATCGTTTTTAGGGTCCCGTAACTCAAAAGGAAAAACGGAACCCTTTTAAGATCACTTTGTTGTCCGTCCGTCTGTCTCGGGAACGCGTGGAGGTATCGAGTTGAAATTAAAACCATATATATATATATATATAGGTTACAATCCCTTGAAGCTGACCAGACTTCTTATCAAATTCAGAATTCTGCTCAAACTTCTAAGTTAACGTATAAAAAAGATACGGCCATTTATGCCACAAAATCGTATTTTACGACACTCTCAAAGGAATCAAAATTGAGAAGGTATTTTCCGTTGACCTAGAACTATGAAATTTGGCAAGTAAGCAAGCGTAGCCTATGAGGAATAAAAAAAAAGTTAAGGGAAGTAGGAAAATATCTAAAAACTATACATTTGTAATTAAATTATAAAAACCTACAAATTTGTACGGAACCCTCGCGCTTGTCTGTTTTTTTATGCCAAGTAACCCAACTAATCTAACCCTTCGGGAAACATAGACGTGATGGTATGTTATGTTATTTACATGTACATTGCAATGATAGAGTAATATTGGGTTTTTCTATGAAATTCTCAGCAGCAGCACGGAGTTTGGAATTTGTGTTCGGTTAATTGCAATAGTGTCGCCTCCTATTACATGAGACCTAAGCATAGGTACCGGCGAACTGTGGGTGTATATTAGTGTGCCTCTGCCTAACCCTTCGGAGAATACAGGCGTGATGGTAGGTGTTATGATGCTAACGTCACAGTTATTATTAAACTTTACAAGCAATCAACAGGCATGATTGTATGTAGATATTTTATATTTTTATGAATATCACGGTAAGTTTATAAGAAAACAATAGATTACTTTCAACCTTTTCATTGGCATTGGTATGACACGAAGGTTCGCCTTGAAGAGTACATAAAGGTCGACTGTAGTACGTGTGACCTACTTGTATTATAAATGACCGACACCGCACCCACCTGACTTCTGATTGCGAAGTTTCCTTAGAAGCTCGAGTTTCCTACATAACAAGACTTATACGTTTTAAGGTGAATGTAGTTGCCTTATAAGACTTCTAAGTTGACTATATATCATATGATGGTCAGATGTTTTAACCCTTTTTTAGGGTTGTCTCCTGTATTTCTGTGGGTGGACAAGCACAAATCTATTTTCGGCCATACAAATATTTATTCCGTGCGGTTAGCGAACCTGTGACCCGTAGCGCAACAGCCAATGGTTCGTCCGAATAATAATTTTGGAATGAGAAATTCGATATCATTGATTTTGCTTTTAGGTACAAACTTATGATGGTAAAAGGTAAAAAATAGTACGGATACATTCTACCTTACGGCTTGCAAAAAGCTACAAGTACATGAAATAATAAAATAGGTAATTTAAATGACAGTAAGTAACAAAAACAGAAAGATATGATTAAAAATTCATTGAGAGACCGTTTTATTTATGGCAGTAAGTTCTTTATTTTAATTAGAAGCGGTCTATTATAACACAAAGTTTATAAAAAGCATTGTATGTTGATATACATTGTAGTTATCTTAATTTTACTTTAGATTCACTTTCTTCCTTATATAAAATTGACACTACTCTTCACAGCAGAAATATACGAAATTCCGTCTCAACTGGGTGAGATCGTAATTGGGAAAACTTCCAACACTTGCTAAGTACAGTCCCACTCATTGTTCAAACAAGACTTGAAATTTAATCAACACTGGAATGAAGATGTTACAAATTCAAAACTTACGACGACACTAACGAACAACAAGCTCAGATAGTAATTTTTCGAAAAAGATTATAGAATATAAGTTTACAAGAATATATATCAAGAAGAAAACACTTAATTCAAGATTATAAAACTAATGGAAATAATAAAAGAAATATCAAACACTGCTGCCATTATTGTAACATTCAATAAAAATAATAAGGCTATTTATAAAAAAATTGTGGTACTTTCTCGCACAGTACTCGATACAGCGTGCTGCTATAAGAATAAGATATCCGATAAGACAGTTAAACCGAAGATTCCTCTGTTCAAATAAATCTACCGCGATACCGCTAGCGACAGGATCTACCTTCCTATATAAACTTTCGACGTAACTGGAGAAATATTTTTTCTTACAAAGAGTCCGAAGGGGCAACACAATTTATAGGCAATTTACGCACCGTCTACACATTCCGAGTTTGTCCTTTTATTGTGAGTGGCCACTCTGTTCCGTTTTCCGGGTTATTTTATCATTTTGTAGCTTTTGTAAAGTCCTCAGAAATAATTGCTTTAGGCTGACCTCGTTCCTTGGATTTTCTTAAAAGTGTCCTTTTGTAAGAGCTTTCGTTGACTAGCGATTAGGACTGCTGTCCATATAAGCGGAGTGAGTAAGTGGGGTGGAACGAGAAGAAAGTGAACTAAATTACTGAGACATTAAAGTCAACAGACCTGGATGGTAATCAGTTTCAAGCGATAGGTACGTCACAAAAATTGCAACCACAGCCCCGCTCTGCAACTTTGCTCCGCAAACCCGCTTCGCTCTGCACAACTCTGCAAATATAACTTGGTTGAAATCTTTAGCAAACTAATCCCCGCTCCGTTGAAGCGGAGATGTCAATTTTATGCCATTTATTTATTATTTTACCGTTGCTCTCCGCTCTAGTGAACAGACTATTCATTCAGGTCTTTTATAACTGTATTAGTGAGTACGTGAGCACTTTTATAAAGGCCAGAAATAGGAAATAACCGGATATAAATCACCTGTAAGCAAATGTATCACAGATTCGAGAAGGGAAAAGACACTGGAATGTCTGTTACTACTTCTTGGGAGTCACTAAAGTTGGACATGAAATCCTAAAAACAGCTTAACTAATTACCTCTTTCTTCAATGAATTTTCAACCATTTCCATTACCTGACTTTCTAGACCGAAGCAAACGAAGTTTATTGAAGAAAAGTAGTCATGGGAGGGCAAACTGCGGCCGATGGAGCTCATTCCAGTCCCCTTCAAAGCTAAACTTCATTCAAAGGTAACTAGACATGTTTATTCCAATCCAGTTATTCTATTAATGCTGAAGAGAAGGTAAATGAGCTCTTGTAAGTGAAGTATTCAATTTGCTCACACGCAAATAGAACGACTTATCGTGGAGCCTTTG
The DNA here is from genome assembly GCA_910591435.1 of Acronicta aceris. Classification (NCBI taxonomy): domain Eukaryota; kingdom Metazoa; phylum Arthropoda; class Insecta; order Lepidoptera; family Noctuidae; genus Acronicta; species Acronicta aceris. Next base: position 10,176,982 of record OU342770.1, read on the forward strand.
AGTTTATGGTACGTTAGTAATTGGATTTTTGCCTAAGTAATACAAATGGGTTTATTGAACTTTGATATAGGATCGGCATGCGATCGGCATACCAATTTAATAATACTATTTATTTGTTTACTATAATTTCTTCTATGCCTTGTACGATAAAATAATGCTAAAGCTCTTAAAATAATTTTGCAAGAAAAAAGTGTCTTTAAACATTTTTAAATATCAATATTAGTTTCTAAATGTACTTGTCGAGGAACGACGATCCTTGACATTTAAAAGTAGGTAATTGATAAAGAATAAAGTTCCAAGGCACCAGTGAAATGACCAACGACTGTCAATTACTTTATTGCGCTTTCGGGATGTTAATTTTTCTGTATACAAATTTTCATGGTACATACAAATCTATTAATATATCAAACAAAAATATACAGCGAAAGCGACCAAGTTTCTCTCAACAATTTTGTTCAAAGCGTTCTAACGATTGTTAGAAGTTTATTGGTAACGAATTCAAAGGGACGGCCCGTTTATATTTAACATCCTTTCATTTCGGTACCTTTAGGCTCAATAGGTAGAGATATTAAGGTTAAATATATACTCTTTATATATTTCGAAACCGATAATATCGATGTAAATTCTGGACTAATTGCGGGAACCAGGTTGATACGCTTTCTTTTCTCGGTTCGCTCTGGGTCTGACAAGGTGTTAAAACAACATACTGTTACTATATATTCATCTGTTAAATATGGAAGTATCGCTTATGAGACCATTTATGATTTACGGGGTCATGGGAAGTATTGAACACCCTGTTTATTGCCAAAATGTTGTAAGAGATAGACAGAGGTAGGCAACCTTTAGTAGATTATATGCGTGACAGTAGTTTGTACTTTATTTATTGCCAGAGGTAGCAAGTTAAGCAGAGTTAGAGTAATAATCAAATCTGGGTAAAATTTGCGAGCCCCTGACCTGACCTGTGGCCTTTGCGAGATGAGGTGTTTAAAATTATGTTTGGTAGCTTAGAAACATTATATTATGTAGGTATTTATTACTAAGTATACAAATATCGCTTCGTTATCTTCAAGCGTGTATTCCTCGAAACATTGGGCAGAGTTGTATTGGTGTACACTGTATGTTCACTCACAATTCAACAATATTTTATATCCCATGTAATAGAGGGCGGCTTTAATTATATTTTTACCCTGAGCCACTAGTCAGTAGAAAAACCTTTCCTCGACTTAGAAGTCGAATGCTAGCCCTCAGCAGCCACGCCTACCATCACTAGACCAATAAGGCAGTAAAGCAAGAAAAGGTACTATTATTAGGATTCTATATTTTAAAGTGAATGGTGCTATGTATGCAGTTGTGGTTAACCAGTCCGTGTCAAAAAAGGCACGGTTGGCTATCCACAATGGTGTGTTGGTACCTACACTTATGTATGGAAGTGAATGTTGGGTATGGCAGAAGAGACATACACAAAGTAGAATAAATGCAGTGGAAATGCGTTCCTTGCGAAGTATGTGTGGTGTAACTCGGAATGATTTGATTTGATTGATTTGATTGATTTGATTGATTTGATTGATTTGATTGATTGAGGAACAGTGTCATAAGACAACGTTGCGGGCTGAAAGATGATGTAGTGACGCGTATTGAAAAGAATATGCTGAGATGGTTTGGACATGTTGAAAGAATGAATGAAAGACGATTAACGAAAGGAATTTATAAGGGAATGTCAGCGGCAGCGCCGGTAGAGGTCGCCCTAGAAGGACATACGCCGATCTTATTGGCGAAATCCTTCAAAAAGGTCAGGTGCGTAGCACTCGCAACCGGCGTGTATGTATGAGAAGATGTATGAATGTGGAAGAAGCAAAAGAAGTATGCAAGAATCGTAGCAAGTGGCAGTCTATAGTTTCTGCCTACCCCTGTGGGAGAAAGGCGTGAGTGTATGTATGTATGTATATTTTAACATTAAAATTTAAAAAAGACGCTAAAATACATTTTGTTATCGTTTTGGATTTCATTGTAAGTTGCATGGATCTATTACAATAAACAGGGTATCACTATTCAAGAACTATTTATACACAACCAAAATTACAAATATTTGTTTCTTATTCGAATACGAACTCTAAAATGTACATTGCTGACATTTATCTCAATGTTAACAAAACAGAGGGAAACACAATATTGTTAGAGAAATATCAAGAAAAAATATTGTGACAGGAAATTCAGTTCGCCGCTTTTCAGAGGGCGGAACACAAGGCGGTTACAGACAAACAAACATAAGTAAAGTTATTTATTCAGTAGATATCGATCGACATAGGTCAGGGGAGACGTGACCTGTGTGAACAACTTTAACTTTCCCTCCGCTTCTGAGGCTCGTTTATAACGGCTATGCTGCTAATAAGTCGCTTCTACCCAAGAATATTTATATTTGGAGAGTTCAAGGTAAACTGACTGAATTATTTTTAGGCATACAATTAACTTAATTTTCGCAGAGAGAATAGTTTGTTATAATATTCTTTTTATAGTTATGTTTTTATTTTATTTTATTTATAAGGATTTCCAACGAAAAATACACATTACATACAATAAACATATACAATTCAGATGCAATTATTACCATGTGTTTCTTCATTTACAGGAAATCACAGCATGCATGTATACAATATAATTAAATTACAAATAAATTATGGTCAAATTACACATGGCGTTTGCTTATTTTTTTTTAAATTATTGATATTCATATAATGTGTAATAAATATTGTTGTAATATATATGTATAATCAAAGTTTAATTTAATATATTTTTTTAAAAGAAGTATTTATTATCTGAATTAAATTAAATTAACGGCTCTCAAACGGCGCAAGTATAGTAACCTGTCGGGTAACTATATTTTTGAGCCGTTTGAGGTCGAAACGCTCGGGTCGTGGGGTCCGAGTGCTCGTCTCCTTTTCAAGGAAATTTCAAGGAGACTGGTCGACACTTCACGTGACCAGAGGGCTGGCTTGTTCCTAGGACAGCGCATAAGCATTGCCATTCAGCGTGGCAATGCTGCCAGTCTTCTGGGCACCTTCCCAGACGACAGCGATACCGAGGAATACTTTGACGCTTAGTCACGCCTGTCTTTTAGATTTATATATATAGCTTTTTTTTACGTTCATGTATTTTATGTAAATATTGTATATAGTAAAATAATTTAATTTAATATTATTTTTTTCAATAATACCGCAACGCCTTAAGACAAGTCTTTCACCAGTTTGTGTTACCAGTGATGACTTATGGCACAGAGACGTGGTCGCTCACAATGGATCTCATAGGAAATCAAAGAACGGTCACTCATGGAGCTATGGAGTAGCTATGCTTGGTATTTCTCTCTTAGGACCCAGTCAGGAAGAAGAAACAAAGTTGCCGAGATAGCTTGAAGGACTGGCGAGCTTAGCGTGGTGAGCGAGCGAGCCGAGCGAGCGTGACAGTTTACGGGGTACATAGCTTGTAGAACTGATAGCCTGGGGCAGAAAGGTTTTCGAGTCAGGACCACGAACTGGGAGACGCAGTGTGGGATGACCTCCAAGGAGATCGGCAGACGATCTGGTAAAGGTCGCTGGGAGTCATTGGTTGCAGGCGGCATATAACCCGTCCATGTGGCTAAGAATAGTCTATGAAGGAAGCCTTTGTGCCAGGAGTAGACGTTAGCTGATGATAATGTTTGTAATTAACTAGACAGCATTTAAATATGTTTATGTAACAAAATAAGCGTAACGGTACGCTTCAAATTGTTGGTATTTGAAAAGTCCTGCTGATGACGGTTTTGTGACGGGTCGATTTATTCCCTACAACATGGTTTTGCCAAACAACGCTGATACATACGTCATGCTCGTGACCGGGTGCCTTACATGCTATACTCGTAGATAGCTATACATTTTCGATTATATCCTTTTGGAAGGCGAAGAAAAAAAAACCTGCAATTTATTTAAAGGGATATCGTATATTGAGTTTCTTGTCCGTTCGTGGAATAAACTGAAATAATAATTGAGTTTTACAATGAATATTTCGCTCCATACATAAATTCATCTTAAAAGCGAATTCCCTTACAATCTGCAAGTACTTGCCTAAGTATCGCATTCAACCTTCGAGGTTACTAACAAGCGGCATTAGCGCTTACATTGAGCTCTAAAGAGAATAATTTAACATTAATGTGTTTTGTATTATATATAAAGGTGTATTAATGAACACTTTGAGGGTTTTCTAATTAAGGATTTCAATCTAAAGCTTAAATATTATCCTAAAACTATCATCAGGGGACAGCTAAAATATTAAATAGATAATTAATACTACTTTCAATTTCTTACCATTATTTTCTTCTTCTATTACAAATGCTTAAAATATTTAACTTAATATTACTAATAATCACATTCTTTAATTTAAAGATGTAAGTAAATTTGACTGCGTCATTAGTCTAGTGGTCCCAAGTGAGACTGCTACACTAGAGGTCCTGGGTTCGATCCCCAGGTCGAGCAAAGTGTTAATGGGTTTTTCTATGAAATTCTCATTAGCAGCTCGGAGTCTGGATTTGTGCCCGGTTAATGGCTATAGGCTCGCCCTCTATAACATGGGACCTAAACATACCGGCGAACTGTGGGTGTACATTAAGTACACCTCTGCCTAACCCTTCGGGGAATACAAGCGTGATGGTATGATGGTAAGTAAATTTAACAGAAAGAAAAAATAAATATCACCTGTATTCAAACCTGGTCCTACACTGGATGATTTAGCCAACTAAGCTGCCGAGACCACTGCCTGTACTGTTGAATTTCACATTTCATATGTCATATCATTATGTGAAAGAAAACTTCGGAAAGAGAATGTCTCGGTAGCTACAGCTAACTAGAATCTTGTCTGAGATCAAATTTTTCTTTCGTTAATATTTTTATAAATGTTTAGCATGCGTTAGTACCAAATACTATAAAAATAACGAATACTTCTTTAACTTGTTTTAGCACAGAATACACAAAAGAGGTCTTAGCATTCTTAGTAGCAAAATTGAGAACGTATATCCCCTGGGGTGTCTTTGGAACTCGCCTTACATTATTACTCGGTGCGCATATTGATAAACTAACTGAACATCGTAAATACTGTCTAATTTGTGCTAGGTAACGTAGAGAGGTGAAGACGGTTTATCTTTCAAGATGAAGCTTTATTCGTAGCGTGTTCTGTAAACGCGTGACTCGAATACGTGAATCGAGTAACGTTGTTTCTTTAGAAGATATTTTATATGTACAGTAATCAGATCACAATAAAGGCGCAGGGAACTAGAAAACATACCATACCATGAATCCTATAATTCTCGAAGGGTTAAACAGAGGTTTTGCTAATGTATCCACAGTTCACCAGTATGATTTACAGTTCATGTAATAGGTAGAGGTGTATTTTCTCAAAATAATTTTCTCATCGAGTTCATTGTGGAATCTTTCAAAGAACATACGCAAGTAGCATCATACAACACGACTCCATCCCGCATTAATTTGTAAAATTATCTTATTTATCAAACTTTAACTTCGTTCAAAGGATTAAGCTTCGTCTAAAGGCAATTTCCCGCTTCTAATTGCCTTACAGTCTTGACCCAGTTATCGTAAAAACAAATTATCTAGTAACCTTGTTTATATCCTTCTCATTTGACACTCTTTTACAACAATAACATACCATCATGCTTTTATTCCTCGAAGGGTTAGGCAGAGGTGTACTAATGTACACCCACAGTTCGCCGGTATGTTTTAGGGCCATGTAATAGAAGGCGAGATTATTGCCATTAACCAAACTACAACCAAACGGCATAAATCCAAACTTTGAGCTACACTACGAGTAGATTCTAGTAAATATAATTATAGGATGATAAGAGATAAGATCCCATAATCAAAACGTGCATAATTTATCTTATTATGTATTTATTAATACGTACCATCAATTTTGAACGAATTTCACCGAAACTCATAATTTATGTTGTTACGATCTTTACGGACTTGCGATCGTGTGGTTGCCGGTTCGAAACCCACCAATTGCACTACCGGCGTGAACCCACTCGTAACACAAGCATTTAGCTTAGCACGAGGGGTTAACAAGAACATTAGTAATGTGCGACTCACATTGCTAGTAAGCTTATTTAAACAAAAAAAACTTGTATAAGGAGCGGTTATATGCTACCACTATTTGTTATCATAATTCTGCTAAAAATTTCACTAATTCTTCTAGAGTTGAATCCTCTAGAAGTATTTAAATTATATCCTGCATATTTTCTAAATTAATAACCGTACTTTCCTTTTAACTTGTCTATTAGTGCTCATAGAAATCCTCGAAGCTTTTTGTTCAATAGACGTCTTACCATTAAAGCTTGTTCAACACTATATTACAAGTATCAGCGTAAATAATCGAGTTGAACAGACTCGATTGAACTTCAATTATAATCAATTATAAAGTCGTTATACTGATGTAACGAGTTAGGATAGTTTGATTGGAGACAGTGAATGGTATTATGACACACTCGCGTATAGACCAAGAAGCTACCCAACAAAAAATTTCGGAGTTGAGTAAACTTTTTTGTTTTAACTTGTATGTTGTTTATTATAATCGAATAACAATCGTAAAGACGTGAACTAGACGGCAAAAGGGCCCATTTAATTCAACTTATCAATAACAGTAAACTAGGTAATATTTGTGGCAATCAGTTAGTCGCCGTATAAACGTTGCCAATTTGGTTACTTGTCAAACGTGGTTGTATGTTGTGTGTTTTTGTTGTAGAAATACGTCTGGTCAGAAGAACAGTCTTCTAGAACATTACCAGACGTATTTCTAAATATAGCAGATACATTTCCATTGCAAATTCTAAAACAGATGTCTAAGATGGACAGCTAATTAAAGTTGGTGGGGGGTATCGCAGTTGCCTGAAGATTGCTCTCTAATCCGCCGAGCGGGTAGGACTTACAAAACTTTTCGATCAACCTTAAGTTAAGCTGTCGTTAACGATTAATTGATGTACTCGGCATATTGATAATTAAGGACTACTTATCTCGATAAGGAAATTGTTTTAAAGATCTTCATCTAAGTTATTACTTGAATAAAAGTTTTCTTTTGCTGGGCCTCTTTTCCTAGATTGGTAGCGATGTAGGATCTAGTCAACAATCCTGTTTTAGGGCTGAAACTGACGGGCACCTGCCGCAAGTCTCCGTGGGTACGCGACGGAGCCCATCGCGGGTGCCCGTCGCGGACACCGGATTATGCAGTGTCACTAGTTCACACTGTACTTCCACAATTACTCTTTCTGTAACGAAAGGTACATGTACATTTTTCTGAATGTTCTCCAAGCGTGCGTGCGGCCATAGCGTTATTGTCTGAACAAGCCCGTACGTGTTAAGGCTGGCAGGAACAGCGCGTGCCTCCGCGCGCTTTTCCGTCGCACGGATGCAGGCCTCATTGCACGGGCGCGGGTCCGCCTCCCCGAGACGGACACCCGCGCGGGTCCCCGCGACGGAGCACTTTTGTATGGAGCCGCGCGGGCATCCGCTTAACGCAGTTTCAGACCTTAGGGAGATCAAAGTTAAAGTGATCTCTGTATATACTCTGCTGTAATTGATACTATAAAACTATGATGATGAAGCGCTCTTAACAAACTCATTGTATAACATCCCATCACGCCTGTATTCCCCGAAGAGTTCATCAGAGGTGTACTATTATACACCCACCGTTCGCCGATATGTTTAGGTTCTATGTAAATAGGAAACGAGCCCAAACTCCGAGGTGCTACTGAAAATCGAATATGAAATCTTAATAACACTGCTCGACCTGAAAATTCAACCCAGAACTTCTAGTGTAGCAATTGTGCTTTCCACCGCTATACTAATCAGATAGTTTAACTTACTGTATAGTCTTATCGATCCTAATGTGAAATTACGACCAACGCGATCATAATTTATATGGTCTAAAGTCTTAATTGGTGCTAAATAATCAAGCCCAGTAATGTGACGGAAATCTCACATTTCACTGTTAAAACGAGTTAATTGCCGTAATTATCAGTTGAGCTAGCAATAACTGCCGGAGGTGTAATAATATTTACATTGAATCTGAATCACATAGCGTTCCTTCATTAAAAGCTGATTAAATTTCGTGAGTTGCTGCGATTTTGTTTGCCATTAATTTGTTAAAGTATACCCATAATAAACAGTGTAAATATTTGTCTAGCTATAGTATAATTTGTGCTTTTAAAGTTCACATTATCAAGATCGCATAACCGTACAAGTACCAATGCTAAATACCCCTATTTTTTTTATGGGATAGTAGGGCAAACGAACTGACGGATCACCTGATGGTAAGCGATTACCGCCGCCCATGGACACCCGCAACACCAGAGGAGTCACGAGTGCGTTGCTGACCTTTTAAAAGGGGATTGGGCCTCCGGTAACCTCACTCACTCAGCGAAACACAACGTAAGCGTTGTTTAACGCCGGTTTTCTGTGAGGCCGTGGTATCACTCCGGTCGCGCCGGCCCATTCGTGCCGAAGCATGGCTCTCCCATGTAAAAAATATATTACATACATATATTAAAGTCTGCCAACCTGCACAAGACCCGCTTGATGGACTAGAATAGGCTTGTGGAGGGCGAGGTATGTTGCCCCGCACACCAAAGAGGATCCTCCGACCAGGCTGGTGTTTTGCCTGGCGGGCCACGGTCCGAGGGTTGATGTCGGGCGGTTTATATCCAAGTTGCGTTGCAAACTTCACTCACGTGATTTAGGACTTTTCACTCTAGTTTCTATGTAGCACGGTAGATGTCGCTACAGGCTTGCCCTCTATTACATGGGGCCCAAATTTGCCCATATCGGCAAATTATGGGTGTACATTAGTACCCTTCTGACAATCCATTCGGAAAATCATGCGTGTTGGTACGTTATGCTATGGTTAATATCTAAGCTTATAAAATTAAATTTTTAGAATTTAATGCTACATAGAAACGGTAAACATTAACTTCAACTTTATGTTTACAAGAATATTCCTTCACACATTCTTGATAGGCAGCGTATTCAAACGTGTTCACTTGAAGCGTGTCCAACAAACACGCTTGCTAGAGACCGTCTAACATAATTACGTGACAACCTCGAGTCTGTGGTCACTATATCGTATTCATTAAGAGCTCATATAACGTTCTATTTAACGAGTGGGTTAGTAATTTTAATTACATAGATCTGAAAATTTTATTAACCACGGCTACTGAGCGTGAGATCAAGAATTCGATTCCGAGGTCGAGCAAAGTATGTTGGGGTTTTAGGTTTTCTATGAAAATCTGTACATAAGGTCGGAGTTTTGGCGAAATATCCCGGAGAACTGTGGGTGTATACACTAATACCTTTCAGAAATACAGGCGTGATAGTACTTAACGAAGTGCGCGAAAATAGCCTTAGTATATTTTTTTTTTCGAACAGCTGTTATATTTACCTTATAGTATCTGTGATAAAAACTTATATATGTGTTTTAAATTAATAAATAAATTCGCGGGTCTCATTCATATTGCACTCATAGCGTGTTTAGCAAACACGCTAACTAGAGTCCGGGTAATATCATCACAGCGGGGTGCTGTCTTCATTAAATGAATACCTATTTGAAAACCGGTTAAAAAATGTTTCCTTATTTTTCGCTTCAAGACATGCTTGGAGCTTGGTCCCGTGATCCCCAACCACATTAAGGTAATCAAGACGAAAATACACATAAAATGTTTAATTATTATTTACTTTGATATGCTCAAGCCTTTTGAACTGGGCTAATCACATTCAAGATGACGGTGACTTACTGCAAAATCTAGGACCATTTAAGCCCCTTAGGTTCCGCGGAACCAACTATACTTGTTATTTTAGATTTTTTTAACCCTTGTCGGCAAAGATGTTGAAGACCCAGATTGAGATGGGCTCCTATTGGATCAAGCGGACTGAAAAAACGATATACGAAGGAGTGTAGGGAGCCTTTTGCCCTACAGTAGGATCAATCTGGCTGATCATGTCGCCATCTATTCATTATTCTAGTATGTCCTTTATAGTTAACCATTACATAATTATGTCTTTTGAGATATGACCGTAATCATTTGGCGAGCAGGTTAATGGTCGCAGTAAGATTTTATCGCGTCACAGGTAGATGGTTTAGCCCATTCCATTATCATAAACTCGCTGTTATCATCTTTACATAATATATGACCCATAACAATGATGTCGTTAACTTTATTATGTTTTGAAGTGGCAGGTTCGTTCAGGTTAACTCGAATTACATACACACGGCTACACATCAAACTGTACATTTCTAGTATAAGATGACCTCGCATTGCATAGATTTTCTGTACATTAAAAGTTAATATATACTGGAAATGTATAGCTTGTATCTGTAGTCGTGTGTACACTACGTATTTTATTTTTTAATATTTATGTTAATCCAAACTTCGAGCTGCTACTACTGAGAACTTTATATAAAAAACCCAATACTTTGCACAAACTAGGAATCAAACCCAGGACCTCTATCTGCAGACGCGTTTAGGACCACAAGACTAATGAGGCAGTTACATATTCTTTTATAATTTAAGTATATTTCCGAAAATTTTCCACTCTCAGCTTTAAATTTCCTTCATTAAGGATTGTATTTTGAGAGACTTATTTTCTCCATTGTGAAAATAATTAACGCCTTTCCAGTTTAGCCTTGAAGACAATGCGCAACACAAACTCGTTCCCTAATTAAATATGAATACGCTTTGGCTACTTTTAAAAGCTTTGTTTTAAATTCTCTCTCGTTAGAATGCCTAGCCTCTTACTTCATTAGTTTATTCTTCTTCAAAATTGGTGAGTTGCATTGAGATTATTTTAATTATAACCTTGGGCTGGCTGGCTTGGCTGTGGGTTTAGATACATGATTTTATTTTTAATATGACGGTTTTATTTACAGCATATAAAGAGTAGAAAATAGATAATTATTGGAATAAAGTAAAATTGTACACTGCATATAAAAAAATATTAATGTATGTATTTGCTTTATAAATATTAAAAGTGTTAGTAAACTGCCTCATTATTCTAGTGGTCACAAGCGCGACTGCGATGCTACAGGTCCTGGGTTTGATTGGTCCTAGTTTAGGCAATGCATAATTGGGTTTTTCTATGAAATTCTTAGTAGCAGGTCGGAGATTGGGATTTATGCCTGCTTAATGGGAATATCCTCGGCTCCTATTACACGGGACTGTGTACATTTCTGCCTAATCTTTTGGGGAAACCAAGCGCGATGGTTTGTTAAGTTACCTATACTTTTTAATACCCAATCGAAATATAAAAGTTATTCCATAAAAGGATGAAAATGTATGCATTTCTACAAGATACTTGAAGGCATTATTTGAAGTTTTCAAGTGCCGTAGTACCATGTACACACAGCAATAACACTAATGGATGAGTTAGTGGATGTATCATTGTAATAGCTTTTATACACAGTAGTGTTTGCGACAGTACATGATAGTAGATATATCTATTTCGATCAACGTAATGCAAGTCAAATCATGCACAATGACAAATGTCTGGAAATGTACGATAAAACATTATTGTTAGGTGTGCACCTAAATAAGTAATAAACACTTTTAGATGTGATAAACTAATATTTATTATATTTAATATTTAAAAAATATAATAGGTATTCACAATGGTATTGGACCAACGAAAGATTAATAAATGATACTTTTTTTCTCTACGTACCTAATTTTTAGTCCTCAGTAGACAAGCCTCAAACCGGAACAAAATCATCATCATCATCAGCCTACAGCAGTCCACTGCTGGACGTATGCCTCCCCCAATGTGCGCCATTTCACCCTGTTCTCGGCTTGTCGCATCCAGCCTCCGAAAGCAACCATTCACAAATCACCATCCGGAATAAAATAATGCTACTCAATTGCACGTTGCTGCTTAGCATCAGGATATTTGGCAATGCGCTAGTACTCTCCCAGGTGAACTACAGCCACTACATTGCAGTTCTATCATCTAAAAATGTAACAATATATAGGATATTTAAAAATGTATAGAATGTACAATGTTGCAGTGCCAAAATGTCTGTTTCCCCGTCAGCCGGGCACACAATCTGTGTCCCAGCGGCATACAGTGACAAATGTATTGTTATCTCCCGGGAATTAAACTGGCGACCTCAGCATCCGAGACAGTAACATTGCTCGTAATTACGTTGAAATATTTTGGTATTATACTTTGATTATTTACAATGTTATCGTCAAATTTGATAATGACTTTGTTCTGTAGAGAGAGAACTCAGCTCTTATCGTTGGAGCATAGAACACTGTTCTCTATCCTCAGCCTTCTAGATTAGATAGATCTTTTGACGTCTTGATAAGTATATAGCTATATAACGGTCTTCCCTTTCATCGGTTTCCTACTACATAATTTACCTTCTAACAATTGGGGGAAACAACTTTTCTATTACTTTTTGTTTATCAAAAAAATGTCTATTTATTTATTTACACAAGGCACATCAACAATATAAACACAAACATTAGTTAGTAGCAAAATACAGAGGCAAAGACTAGTGATTATATCAATTATTACATTAAGATTAACATTTCACAGTAGTTATATATTAAAAAGAAAATAAAGTTTCTAAGTGTTAAAGAGATCATTTTTTTTAATTCGTTTTTTATAACGGAGCTACCTATTATCTTTGGTTTTATTTGGAATATCTAAGTAAAATGAACACAGTAGGCACTAAAAAACTGTGTCCATTAGATCATTATTGTACTAGAGTACTGCAACAACTCTACATGTTTTGAACGAATTTTAGCTGCCTACTCGTGACTTTACCCAACATGGATAATTTTGAGATTGATACTTAATTTTGGAGCGAATATTTTTATTACTCGCTTATGAATAATGGAGGAAATCGTCATAAGGAAACCTGCCTCAGAGATTTTGTTGACAGCAACCGACTGTCTTCCTTCTCTCTCCTACGTTGCCGTACCCGACAGGGTCCCTGATTGAATTGATTAATAACATTTTGGTACTAGCTGTGCTGTGCATCGCGGTTTCAACAAGGTAGCATATCACCTTCCTAAAACAATAGGCTATCAAATACAAAAATGATTTTTGCAAATCGGTATGCTAGTTGCAGATTAGCGCGTTCAAACAAATAAACTCTTCGCCTTTATTATGGGTATTAGTAATATACATACACTACATACATACATACACTCACGCCTTTCTCCCACAGGGGTAGGCAGAAACTATAGACTGCCACTTGCTACGATTCTTGCATACTTCTTTTGCTTCTTCCACATTCATACATCTTCTCATACATACACGCCGGTTGCGAGTGCTACGCACCTGACCTTTTTGAAGGATTTCGCCAATCAGATCGGCGTATGTCCTTCTTGGGCGACCTCTAATCGGCGCTGCCGCTGACATTCGCCTTATAAATTCCTTTCGTTAATCGTCTTTCATTCATTCTTTCAACATGTCCAAACCATCTCAGCATATTCTTTTTAATACGCGTCACTACATCATCTTTCAGCCCGCAACGTTGTCTTATCACACTGTTCCTCAATCTATCATTCCGAGTTACACCACACATGCTTCGCAAGGAACGCATTTCCACTGCATTTATTTTACTTTCATGTCTCTTCTGCCATACCCAACATTCAACATTCAACATTAGTAATATAATAACTGTTAATATTGTGAAGTGCAATAAATGTATTGAGTAGGTGTTGAGTTGGTATGCCAACCGCAGCGGTGTGTTTAACCACTCACACTGATACTCATGATAATAAAGCTTTCCATTTTAAAAATATTATAGCAATTCCCTTGCAAAAGTGGAATATTGTAAAATTCCGTGAAGACCTTTTATATAGAGTGATGTGGGTTTAGTTGTATAGTTCAGTTATGACCTTTGTTTTGGCTATTCCACGTGTAGAATTCGTAAACAATAAATAAACCGTATTTGATCGGGATATTCTGAATCGAAATAAACGGCATGGATTATTGAAATTGGTTTCATGGGATAGGAATATTAATAAATCTACCGGTGCCCCGCGGTGGTATCCGTATGGATCTCGTTTTTGGCAATCCCGTCAGTTTTTTTTTACATTTCCGTTCATTGCAGATGTCTACACTTTTTATCTAACATTTTCAAGTTCGTAGGCTACAAATGGTTTTTGAGATTTAGATTTTTTATATTCGTATTTATAGATAATGATTGAGCGAAAAAAATAATGATACGTGCGTGATTCAGCTGGGACTGGTCTACTGAAAGCCACTACAGCTTTCTTCAAAAGGCCATTTCAGACATCGCCTTGCATTGAAACTCACATATTTGCTATTACTATATCTGGACTTTAAGAGATCATGAATATCTGGATTAGTTTCGGTGTTTCTTCTCAATGGTCATCAGTCAGAAAATGCCTGAGCCATCTAGTAATAATAAACCTAAAACATGGACTTCTAAAAGTGTCTTTAAAAGATCTATTTACAAAATAAATGTCATTTATCATTTATGTATGTAGATTATGGATCCTTTGTACCTTAGATAATAAAAGAATTACTAGGGCAGATGTTTTACATACGCTGGCAAACTTAGGTATTACTTATCCTTTGTGGAACAACAAAAGCTTTATCTAAAGTGCTAAGTACACGTCTCTTCAATTTGTTTCCCGCTGCTTACATTGAAATAAATTAAGGATAAAAGATACTTACATGTGTGAAACAAAAACATACGGATCTAAAGTGAGTAGTGTCTTGGAAGAACTCAGGCTTTGAGTTATAAGTAATACCTAATGTATTTATCTATAGCATGCCATGCAAAGGCGTATTTCTATTATGAAAGTACTTTGCAATACATGATGTCATAACTGTGTTTAATAGCGACTTGTATGCAAGCCAATCTTTCCATTAATAACTTGCGTACATGCTACTTGCATGTTGGAAAGCATGTCCTTGCGTGTTGAAAAAAAGATAAGGATTTTAAGTCATCATGCGCACCGCTGAAATGTGTGCTTCCCAAGTAGGTCTTTTCCGGTAGATATAATCTGGGTGTCTTTAAATCACGAGTGAATCGGTTTTTTCTAGGCAAGCGCACTCCATCTTAGATCGAAGTATCGCAGGCATCAAGTGAACTGGCGGTCAAGCGTAACCGTAGCCAAATTAAACTAAGATTTTAAGCACGTAGTACTCTTGCATGTTGGAAATGAAAGTTAAGTACGTCACACTCAAGCATGCACGCCACTTGCGTGTTAAAAATGATAGTTTTAAACAACTAGAAGTTTTCACAACTTTTTGAAGCAAAGATTCTACATAACGTAACATGCCATACCATCACGCCTGTATTCCCCGAAGGGTTAGGCAGAGGTGTACTTAATGTACACCCACAGTTCGCCGGTATGTTTAGGTCCCATGTTATAGGGGGCGAGCCTATAGCCATTAACCGGGCACAAATCCAGACTCCGAGCTGCTAATGAGAATTTCATAGAAAAACCCAATAACACTTTGCTGGACCTGGGGATCGAACCCAGGACCTCTAGTGTAGCAGTCTCACTTGGGACCACTAGACTAATGAGGCAGTCTAGCAAAGATTCTAGGGCGGCTAATTTACCCGAATTGTACAATCTTGGAACATTTTAGTACATACTAGGTAATTGCGTTTATAAAGCCTTTGACGGAGTTTTGAATCAAGTTATTACCGTTTCAGTGTAAATTTCTAACACAAGTATCACAAATTTCAGATAATTATGCTTGAATAATGTTGCTACTATTTATCTGTAATGCAACCATTTTAGTGAACGATAGAGCTTAAGGTTTTCGGATACATTTTGAATTCTAATAAAATATACTAACATACCATCACGCCTATTTTCCTCGAAGGGTTAGGCAGGGGTGTTAGGCACAGTTTGCCGATAATTTTAGGTCCACTGTAATAGCGGGCGAGCCTCAAACTACCACTGAGAATTTCTTAGAAAAACCAATAACACTTTGTGCAACCTGAGAAACGAACTCAGGATCTCTAGCGCAGCAGTTGCACTTACAATTACTAGACTAATGAGGCAGTAGAAAGCATCAGTAGTTATTTAGATTTCAAAAACAAAATTATCATCTTATTCTAGAAGCTTCTTATAGAGTTATTCCATTAAAAACATTTCTGTAAAAGGCGCCAAGATTTCCAGAAAATGTAATTAGATGAAAGACGTTAAGTTCTTCCTCGAAACTGAAGCGTCTTGAACATAGCATGGTTTTTAATGACCAGTTTGCCAAATAAATTAATGAATCAGCTTTAAAGGTATCTTTTTTCTCATTTCTTTTTCCGTGAAACTTGGCTTTTTTACTACAGTGTTATGTTTATTTCATAAAGAATAATACGTGGGTACTTTTACATTTTTTATGTAAATTTTAAAATCAAAACTGCCTCATTAGCCTAGTAGTCCCGAGTGCGACTGCTACGCTAGACGTCCTGGGTTCGATTCCCAGATCGAGCAAAGTGTTATTGGGTTTCTCTATGAAATTCTCAGTACCTAACAATAGGTTTAATAGGCGCAATAGGCTCGCCCTAAACCTTACATGGGATCTAAACATACCAGTGAACTATGGGTGTACATTAGTACACCTCTGTCTTACCCTTCGGAATACAGGCGTGATGGTATGTACATACATACCATTACCCCTGTATTCATAAAATGAGTAAGTTGTTAAATCAGAATGCAATTTAGGTACAAGAATAATAAAAAATTAAGTCCTTAATGAGACAGCAAATAGTCCAATTTTGCATACTTAGGGCTTCTTCCAAAACCTACATATAATACATCTAAAACCAGTTTGATTTACAAAAACGGTTTGAATATAAAGAGTTCAATTTCCTATGGCAAAAATATTCAACCCGTTCTATCAAATTCAGTTTCACATCGTTTTCAATTCCCTCCGAGCCGATCGTAACATTTTGCCAAGCCTTCGTAATATTAACTGTATTCAACTTGGAGCAAACTATCGGGAAATATTCAAGTGTTCAGTTCCAGTGCAGCTTCTGTAGCAGAAATGCATGGATAAAATAATTAATAAGTTGTGTCGTGCGACCAAGTTTCGCCTTTGAAGGATGCTGTGACCTATAAAATGATACATACATAAAGGATGAATGTATATTAACAGTGACAATAAGCAGTGATAGCCTAGTGGTATGACCGTTGGACTGTCAAGTCAAAGGTCTCGAGTTCGAACCCAAGGCACGCACCTCTGACTTTTCGAAGTCATGTACGTATTAATAGTTAATTATCACGCGCTTAAACGGTGAAGGATAACATCGTGAGGAAACCTGCATGCCTGAGAGATTTTCTCGATGGCGTGTGAAGTCTGCCAACCCGCACTAGGCCAGCGTGGTGGACTATAGCCTAATCCCTCTCATTCTGAGAGGAGACCCGTGCCCAGCAGTGGGACAATATAATGGGTTGATTATGTATGTATGTATATTAACACAAATTAGAGTAGACATTAAAAATCAAGCCTTCTTCAAATAAACTGCATTTGTAAGGCAGCGTCTTTAGTGTAACCTAAGCCTAAAATTGATAAAATAAAATAATATTAGACATAATATTTTTGCATTCTTTAAATGACTGCCTCATTAGTCTAGTGGTCCCAAGCGTGACTGCTATGCTACAGGTCTTGGGTTCGATCCCTAGGTCGAGCAGTGTTATTGAGTTTTTCTATGAAATTCTCAGTAGCAGCTCGAAGTCTGGATTTGGGCCCGGTTAATGGCAATAGGCTCGCCCCCTATTACTTAGGTCCTAAACGTAACGGCGAACTGTGGGTGTACATTATTACGCCTCTGCCTAACCTTTCGGGGACTACAGGCGTGATGGTATGTTATTTAAATCCAACCTAATGCCATATAAATCAGTCGTTAGGAATAATTAAAATAGAATACACTTATACAGCTCAATTTTGTATATAAAAAGGATGTAATAAAAATTCATACACATCATTAAGCCTGTATCACCGAAAGGTAAAGGCAGAGGTATACTAATGTACACCCGTAGTTCGCCGGTACGTGGCAAGGCAACGTGTAATAGGGATGAACCTGAGCGTAAATCAAAATACTAGTTGCAATTACAATACAAAATGATTCAAATTTTATACTTAAATTCAATAAATAATGCAATTAAATTAATGTTAAAAGGATTTTATGTAAATGTGAGTACGATGTAGGCTAGGTATACTACGTCTTTTAGCTTTTAACTGTCTGGTGGCTTCGAGATTTTTTTATGGGGCCTACGCAAATTTTCCGCCGATCTGGTATCGTCGTGTGACGGATTGTAGAGCTCCCTATAATATGGTCGAGCTACACAATGTCTGATGCATGCGTGCCGTCGGATGGGACTGGTCTACTCAAAGCCGCTATGGATCTTTCTTCAAAAGGCCATTTCAGACACTGCCCTGCATTGTATCACTCACATATTGTTACAGTATTATGTCTGGACTTCAAAAGAGACCATGATTCTCTGAGTTTGTTTCGGTGTTTCTTCTCAGAGGTCGTCAGCTAGGAAATGCCGACACCATCTAGTACTTAAAAAAAAAAGACATGTAAAAGCATCCTTGAGAGATCTATTTACAGAAATAAATATCATTTCATTTCATATTGAGAATGTCATGCAAACCCCCAATAACGTTTCTCAACCGAGGAATTGAACTCGGAGCCTCACACTCGGAAGTCACGCTTGCGGTTAGTAGACCAATGAGGTAGTTGTGACAGAAATAAATATTTTTTCTATAGGTAGGCTTGAAACTTTTGTCCCAATTAAAATTATGACATTTCTCCACGGGAAATAACGAAGCGAACCGGGCGAGTCGTCTGAAGTGCAAAAACTGTTCTTTTTTTTCTAACGAGTCGGTTTCCGAACTCAAACGTGAGGTCCGGAGGGTCTTACCCTCTGAATAATGTATTAAAATTACGTAATTCAATACGAAATATATGCCTTACCTCGCATCCGAGTTGGGGAAGGTTTTGTTCAACATACTCGTAATAACCCACATGTAGGGACTTTGAACTGTAATAGTTCAACGGGAATATGTTATGTACCTAATATATTTGGTGTGTTTTATTTAGGCACATAGTATAAAATATTTCCGGGATAAATACACTACAATTTTTACAATGTTCCTTTTTTCCATCTGTACTGAAAAAATATTTAGTTTGTTGAATTCCATAAACTGCAAAATCCAATACATAAATAACTGAACAATATTTTGAACTAATAAGCCTAGTCATTTATCGTAGAAGGTCAAAATTTCAAAACAAAATATGAATAAAGAAATATTTTGAGTAAGTTTATGAAATATTCCATTTTTATTAAGGCGGATCGTTTCGCTGTGCCCGCGAAATTCAAGTTCTAGATTCATGGTAGTTGTACCATGAATCTAGAACTTGTTATAGACCTACAAACTGCGAAAAACCACTCAAAATTTGAATTTCGCGGGCACAGCGAAACGATCCGCCTTAATAAAAATGGAATATTTCATAAACTTACTCGAAATATTTCTTTATTCATATTTTGTTTGCGACATCAACTATATAACATTCACAACTGAGAACTAAAACCTTTACTAATAAATCCTTATCAAGCCTAAAACCTGGCGCAATCTGTGTAATTGGTCAAAATTGACATTTAATACTACTTTTAGCTCCAATAATTATTTTTAAGCAATGGTTTTAGATAAAAATTGTGAATTTTGTATAGTTAATGTCGCAATTACCACTACCATGAACGCAGAACTTATTATAGACCTACAAACTGCGAAAAACCACTCGAAATTTGAATTTCGCGGGCACAGTGAAACGATCCGCCTTAAGCGTACATTTTTTAAATGCAACGTAACAACAGAAAAATATAATTGCCACACCAAAAAAGAAAAGCAAAATGTTACATGAAAAAGCTGGCAACCCAAACGTTTAGCCCAACAACTTGATTCGCAAAAACAATAGCGAATAGAATTTCATGTTGGAATGTTGGCACAGCGGCCAAGTCTGTTGTCATCGCGTCTACGACCATAAGCAAAGCAATAAAGCTGTATAGGAACATTGAGTAATTGGGAGAGACGATACCAAAGTTTGATTTGTTGAGTGAGCGCTACATCTATGAGTCCAGTTCGAATTGAATGTAAATGTATGTTCAAATACTGCCCAATTACCGATCCACTTCCCAGCTGAATACCTAGGTTCTTCCTTCAGCGTCTAGCTAGATTATGTCGCATCGACACCCTATTGTAATTTTTTGGTTAAAAATCTAGGTTGAATACCTATTCAATTAAATCGGCACCTATTTTGAACATACATAGGTATGTATGTTCAAAATAGGTGCCGATTTAAATTTTTATAGCCACTAACCCCAAAGCTTCGATCAAAGGACTTGTTCGATAATTGTATTTAGCAAAACTTATTATTATACTTATTTTAATGTACTCTATATGCTCTATGCGGATTAAAATATTTTTTTCCAAAGGACAATTGTTTTGACATGATTGCTCTTTTACGGTTCTTAATAGCTCAATGTACAAAAGCCATTCGAGTGATCTAATCAATGCGATGGATTCCCGCTTCATCCAAACAATTGGTTCTGATTGACGACATTGTGGGTCGCTGGCTTATTGTTAAGCTTACAGGTTAAAGGTGCCTGCCATTACACAGAACTATACCATAACCGTAAAGATTACGGAATATGCCATATAGTTATTCGCTACAATACGGTTTGCTTTGTGTAGATTATTAATAATAATTATGAAATTAGTACATAATTATTGTTAATGAAGAGATGACCAGAACGTTATGTCGTCTACCGACACCGTAACGTATCGTGACCGGACCGAAATCTATTGAAACATTCAAATATTTTTGCACAAAGTGTGTACAAAGGCTGTTTTAATTCCTTAGGCATTTTCTGCCGATAACCTTTGTATGATGTAAAGATCAAAGTAAATACACTAATAGAGAATGAATGAGAGGTAAGAGGCAAAGACTCTGTGAATAATGCAACAGAATAATATAGATGTGTTTATTGTTTAGATTAGTATAAAACAATGCCTACCACACCTTTCCGTTACAGTACAGTGTGATGGGTAGAGCTTAAGGCGGCCGGTAAACACCTCGTGGTTGTTAGGTATAATTAATGAGTCTACCTGTAAATTTTGTATTGGAGGAATAGTTATGCTTAGGAGCGTGTTAATTGGCGATTGTTTAAAGTCAGTTGAGAATTAGTTATAATAACAGACTAATTCAAGATTCAAAGACTGCATCATTGTTCTGATGTTAGCAAGCGCGTTTATAGGAGCATGAGATTTTGCCATATACATGAGATTTTGACAACCTGATTATGCTTACAATCGATGTCCTACTCAATTCCAAGGTAACAGTCGCTTCACATAAAATTCAGCATTGCATTTAGCTACGTCTGGTCTGTAAGAACGACCCCGTTAAAGTTGGGAAAAGTTTAGGAAGATAATTATATATGGACCAGAATGGTTTGTAATTACATTTAATACTTATATAAACAGTACCGTTAGGTATTTCGTCCATTGTATTCAAATCAATGACGTAGCACTCAAACGAAAAACTTTTCTGTGTGGAGAAATCTTTCATTTTCCCAAAAAAATATTTGTACGTGACCCTAAGGGATCCCCGAGCAAAGTTATTAGGTCAATGTAAATAAGGGGTGATTCTTCGCAATTGGGTTTCTAGGGTTGTCCCAACATATTCATCGAATTGTGCAAACATACCTCAGCTTTAGTGGGGCTATGTACTTGTTAATATACACAGCTGAATCCTCCGTGATAAAATATTTATTGTGGCCTTCAATGTTAACGCCTACTCTTATAAATTTGAAGCGTTTTTAAATGTTAGGCAGAATAAAATATTTGTTTTTGCCAAGCAAAAAAGACAACATTCTAATAGATAGATAACGTCATAAATTTGTTTTATATGTACTAATATTTATTTTTATATAGTTTATACAGAAAAGTTCTTTTTATTTCTAAAATCTTGTCACGTCTTCATAAAGTCGCTGAATGAAGTGACCCTGGTTATGTATAATGTTGATTTTATGTAAAAACTTAATTAACAGTGACTTAATTTTTTATATTCTACATAATACTTTCAACAAATTCAACAAAGTTTTATAGTTACATAGTTTCAAATTTTATTCTTTATATGTAACTGAAATTGGCTGACGCATGTATTGGCGTTTCAGTATTGTTTGTACTGCCATGGACTAGCATTGTTAGAACCTTTGAAAAGTAATTTAGTAAGTAGTTAATTCAATATTTTTTCTTTTGACTTGCTGTGGAGAGCGAAAAGTCCTCATAGATCGTATGGCACGTGGGCAAGCGGTAGGGTATGTTAGATACGTACCGACTAGAAACTTGTCTTCTTTTAGTCGTGGCGATGGGAGTATCCGGGACAGGCTGTTTAACTTTCAGCCTTCAAAGTTTCCATCACCATCCTGTACACATACATACTCAAAATATTTTAACCACAAAATATATACGTAATACAACGGATTCATATCATCTGCCATAGTTATTAGGCAGGTGTTTTCTTAAACCGTTAAAAATACGTCCGTTTTGTTTGGGCATCAAAACATTCTACGAATAATTTTAATATAATCAAACTAAAATATATGAAAATATATACTTACGCCAAAAATATACAAACAAAATAAGCAATGCTCCATTCTAAATTAAATTTTACAAGCTTTTATTTAGTTTCATTTATATTGTCCTCAGCGTCCGCGGCAGCAGAGCCTCGGTGGAGTCCTCAGGCGGGAGGGCAACTGGAAATGCTTCATGCTGACGCTGATGATCGCCGGTTGCCTCGGCTCCGTCGCGTGGTGCAACACCGCCGAGATCGATAGGGACCTCATTGACTTTAGCAAGTGAGTGAATTTAATTTATTCCTTTGAAATTATGTCGAATAGTTATCTACTTACCTACTTGTTTATTGTGGATTCACCTAAGTACATTTTTAGATATTGCTGATATTGCGCAATATCTAATTATCTTCAGTACTCACTAAAAGTAACTTGAATTTATCTCTACAAATCACTTTTTTCAGTACGCTTTTGATTACGTTTATATTTATTATCTAAAGTTGCGTAGCCAAGTGATATGACCATTGGACTGCCAAGTCATATGTCTCGGGATAATTCCAAGGCCTCTGACTTTTCGAAATCATGGGCGTATTCATTGTTAATTATCTCTCTTTATGATTGAGGAAAACATCGTGAGGAAACCTGCATGCCTAAGAATTTTCTTTTCAACGGCGTGTGAACTGCACACGTGTTGCCATGGCAAGCTAAATTTCGATTTACATGACCCGTTTCCGTGAAAATAAGGATGATTTTTGGAAGCAACTATGTCATGAAATTGAAATGAAGTTGTAGGTTTAGCGCTCGATGAGTAAGACTATGTATCTAATAATGAGCAGTCTGTATCTAAATTGTACAGCAAACTAACCACTAAATCAGTTTCGTGTCGGTCAGGCACCCCATCAAGCGGACGGTCCGCGAGTCTCCCTGTGATGTGGGGTACGCGTACATCCCCATCGCGTTTGTGCTGCTCCTGTACTTGGTGTACCTGGTGGAATGCTACCACAGCACTGCCAGGATACAGCTGGCCAGAAGAGTTGATGTAGCCGCTGTCAGCGCCCGGGTACATGCCATGAGGAACGCCACGCCTAGAGTTTGGTAAGACTTACGATTTTTTATATATCTGAAGATGAAATTGGATAATAATAGTGTTTCTTATTTGATAGTAGTTTGAAATTTATTACTTGTTGGTCGCTATTTTTGGTTATTTTCATGGTTTTATTGACAACTTTGCCCAATATTCTCGTAAAATATATAGAACATTGTTCTATATTGTTCTGGAAGATATCTAAAACATGAAGAGTTTACGACGCGAATCGATTACATACTCTTAAACAGTGAAGAAAAAATACCACGATGATTCACAGGTGCTGCGATGTAACTATTTGTGCTTGTTTATTGTTGGAAGAATGAGAGAAAGATTTTTCTTGAAATTACGCAAAATTGCCCATCTAATCTGTTGGCCATAGGGATAGGTCATTGTCTACTATAGTGCAATAACGTCGCACTTAAACTAACGTTAACGCACGATACCTAAACGAAGGCTCATCGTACCAGGCTTATAATCTTTATATATATAATTCTTCTGTGAGTGTGTATGTCACTGAACTTCTCTCAAACGACTGGACCGATTTTGATGAAATTTTTTGTGTGTGTTCAAGGGGATCTGGGAATGGTTTAGATCAAACGACTGGACCGATTTTGATGAAATTTTTTGTGTGTGTTCGGTTTTGTCCGCTGTCCGCTGTATTTCGCTTTATACGTAGCGAAGCACGTACCGGGCCGCTAGTATTATATATTCAGTTACTTAATTTACGATTTATTTTTAGAATAAATCAACAGCCTTCAATATTAATTTTGAAAATTTCAAGTTAATTATAAAGTAAATCAAGTTTAAGAACGCACTTTGGAAAATTAATTTCTCTTTACTAATTAAATTTATACTGTGCACACCATTCATATTTTATTCACATTACTTTCGCTAGTGGTTTCAGGTTCGATACCTAGGTCGAGTTAGAGTTTTTCTATGATATTCTCAGTCCTGCGACTCAGAGTTTGAATTTGTGCCCAGTTAATAGCAATAGGCTCGCCTATTTCATGTGACCAAAACATACCGGCAAAGTGTGGGTATACATTAGTACACCTCTAATTAACATTTCGGGGAATACAGGCATGATGGTATATATGTACTATGTATATATTTATGCTGGAAAATGCTAAAAGGAAAAAAAAAATAAAAAAGAAAAACAAAATTGCAGTGCTCATTTCAGGGCAACCTAATATAAAATTCCTCACGGATTTCAGCGAGATATTCATACCCAGAGAAGCAAATTTATTTCAAATACGAAATGTTGTTTGACATCGGCAGTGACGATATAACAACCTATTCATTTTATTTTTTTATAATAGTTACCGTTAAGTTTTTGTTTTTCTAAAAAGACTCCTACCGTACTACGGACAAGCCCTGTTTGTTGATGGACTTCACAAACATACTTGCAATTAATGAATATGAAGTACGAGTAAGTCCACACTCGAAACAAATAACTACGGATCACATTAATATTTTTCGTGGAAAAAGGAATCAAATCCTCGACATTTGGCACAATTGTAATAGTAACATAATCACCTTAAACATTACATCAAGCCTGGATTCTATTAAGTTTATCCTAATAATCTACAAGCCATAATGACTTCTGGGTGTGAACCGTTTTATTTTCCATTTTGATAATGCAATACAAAGATAAATTTTAAAACATGCCTTATTCCATTTTCAAAGACCGTAAAAATCTAGACTGGAAGCTAATAAATGTCAAGATGTGTCGCTGTCGGCTCCAGCGCACAAATATTTTTTGATGTATCTTCTCTAGCGCGACCGTAGGTACTTAATATTTCAATGACGTTTGGTGCAGTCTGGCCCGTTTTCCTGTGCCGCCATTCAAGATTTGAAATTGTATTAAGCTCCGCTGTGTGTCATCCCATGTCTGGTTATGCGCATGCTGGCAATTTTCTGGCGCATTTTGTGCCAAATAGCAATATTACCTTCATATTTATAGCTAAGTTGTGCAATTATTTTTTTCTAGTTGCTTCATTATTGGTATTTTTATTGGTTATAGAATTGTTGAAAAATATTTATACCTATAGAATCAGGGAACAATTATTAGAGACAATAGAAAAACAATATTGTTACGATCAACGAGTGAAAGGAATTGTAATTATTTAATAAATCAAATAATACAGAATACAGACTAACATTTTCTATAAAAATATTTAGACAGAAGTGGAAGACTCGTTATTCGGCAACAAACTTAATATTTTTTAAGTATTCATATTTTCCACAAAACGTTTAACAAAATATTTTTTTACTTTTTGTGCCTTTGTGTATTGTGCATTTTTATCATTTAACCAAACTCATTATTGAGTCACCCAAATCATTAAAAGGCCATATTGATGTTGATGAAGTAATTCCTCTGAAATGTGAATCATATTATGATTAGTCAAACGTAGTCTTTTTCGCACAACACCTAAAACGTCGAGTGTACAAGTACTTCGTTGATTACTACTGTAGAAAGACTAACTCATATTCTTAATTCCGGAATTACCAATGTAAATTGATGTACCGAAGACAAATTACCGAATTATTCACAAAGTTCTGTTTGCGTTCACCGCGTTCACATTTCCCATCAATTTCTGTATTATTTGGCGTATTTTGATTACGACGTCTATTAAATCGGCACGTGTTTCGAAGCAATTTATTTCTCTAATTAGAAAATTTACGCATCAGTCACCTCCAAACAAATTTGTCGTTTTAGTAAACATAAAACACAAATTTCCAGGAAAGTCTGTTTACCTACATGTAAAGAAAATCGTGTGCAATATTTTTGGGCATAATTCATAAAGCCGAACTTTCGCAAACAATCAACAACATGTTTAAAAATTTAAACAGGATACCACAGGACGGTCGTTTGTTGAGCTGACTACATCCCACATAAAATTTGGCCTTCTCTAGTTTAATTTCGTGTATGTTCATTAATATTCTAGTGTTTTTTATCATCTTAGGTAGGTAAGCTCGTTCGATCCCATTAAAAAAATGCCCAGCGTAGTCGCTCAACAAATGCTAAACTGCCTAGAACCAAATGCAATAAATAAAAAGAAAGTAGATTCGTTGAAACTTTTTCTTTGACGAGATACCTAGGAAACTAGAGGCCCGTAGAGGCTCGTTTACATTTGCAGATAGACATGGCACTAATGACAGGTATTAATTAGGTGTATGACTTAGACATCATTGCACGTGCATATGAATATCTAATTATATACAATAATATACTTATAACTAAAGTATATTATCAAATAAACAATAATTTTAAAATTTGATGTTACTTTCAATCAGTCGTTTGTGCGTTTAAAAAAACAATTCTTAAATAATCTTAGAAACTGCATAATTATTGTCACATATTGGACCTTCGTGTTTCAAGCCCGAAACGTGATGTTTTGGGAAGGCCTCCACGAAGGGTCGGGTGTCCGGGACACAATAACATTCCTTAATCCAGACATAACATTACCATACATCTACTATACTGTATACACCTACTACTTATCACATTCTCAAATATTTTAAATCTTAATCCCTGATAAGTCTATATCTGTAACTAGCGACCTGCCCTCGGTTTCACCCGCATTGCTCCGTTCCTAAGAGGAGTAGCGTGATGTTATATAGTCTATAAACTTCCTCAATAAATGGTCTATCCAACACAAGAATATTTCTCAATTCGATCCAGTAGTTCCTGAGATTAGCGCATTCAACCAAACAAAAAACAAACAAACTCTTCAGCTTTCTAATATTAACTATAGATTTTCAAAGCTGAGAAAGGCATATATCTTAATGTTTTACTTTTACGACATCTCGTCAAAAGCTTTAGTACTTGCTATAGACAGTTGGTAGGTATCTACCGAGTAATCGTTTACCCTTTTAATCAAATGTTATACAATCTACGTGAGCGCTCCTGTCGACCTACCCATATGTAATCGCTTTTATAGTCTCCTCCTAAATATAGGATTGAGAGAGTAAAGGTTAACTGTACAAAAGGTGATTGACATGAATTTCATATACGTCACTAGTAACTATGACGTTCTTTATCTGGTGGGTCAATGATATTTTTTTTATGGGATAGGAGGGCAAACTAGAAGACGGCTCGCCTGATGCTAAGCGATTACCGCCGCCCATGGACACCTGCAACACCATAGGAGTCAGGAGTGCGTTGCCGACCTTTTAAAATAGGATTCGGCTTCCGGTAACCTCACTCTCTCGGTGACATTAAAATACAACATTTTTTTATAGTTATTATTATTATCAGTATAGTCATCTTTATAGTAATAATATTATTATTATAATATAGTTATTGCCATTATAATTATCCTCCTAGCCTCGACCCAATGTCAGGATCGGCTACCAGCCTAACGAGTTGCGATTGAATATTAGTATTTTATTGACGAATATTTGACCTTCACTAATACATTTTTAGGCAACACCATATATAAATACAGATATCTTATGAATAAACTGGTTGTCGGCTTTTTGGTAGGTATAGGTTTCATATAACAAACTGGCACTGATGGCTGTACGTGCTCTCCGAGGCCTGGAGAGGTCTCGATTTGTGGTCGCTGTAGGCAAAAGGCTCACTAACGTTTGAACCCTGTGATTTGATCTCAAACTTTATTATGATTTTAAAGCTAAAATTCAGCAATTTTTGTAGTAGTTAAAAGGTAGGCCAATCTAAAATTCAATATTTTCAATAAATGATTCAATTAACGATAAATTTATCCTTGTTCCAAGCGATAAATATATGTGAAATTCTAATTTCAAAGTGTTAAAATCCTTTGAAGTCAAGTCTTATTACTCGTTCATTTAAATATTTATTTAGGTAGGATCTTAATGGTGAAGGGTTAAAGGTTCATTTTATATACATAATAATAATTATGTTTAAAATGTTCGTAAGCTAATGAATTAAATATACTCTTACGACGATTAATTTCCTTAAGTATCCACCTACGCCTCTCTCTCTTGGAGTTTGAGTACATAATAAACTTCTTCTGTTACATAAAATACATTTTACGTGGCAGAGCCATGCTTCGGCACGAATGGGCCGGCTCGACTGGAGTGATACCACGGCCTCACAGAAAACCGGCGTTAAACAATGCTTACGTTGTGATTCGCCGAGTGAGTGAGGTTACCGGAGGCCCAATCCCCTTTTAAAATGTCGGCAACGCACTTGTGACTCCTATGGTGTTGCGGGTGTCCATGGGCGGCGGTAATTGCAAACCATCAGGCGATCCATTTGCTCCTTTGCCCTCCTATCCTATATAAAAAAAAAACATACATTTATTTAAGTGAAGGGAAAATTCAATCGCGGGCAGGAT
This sequence comes from Acronicta aceris, assembly GCA_910591435.1. Classification (NCBI taxonomy): domain Eukaryota; kingdom Metazoa; phylum Arthropoda; class Insecta; order Lepidoptera; family Noctuidae; genus Acronicta; species Acronicta aceris. The sequence continues at coordinate 10,206,047 of OU342770.1, forward strand.
TCGAAACTCTTTCTTCTAGTTAGATACACCAGACGCTCTGAACTCTAACCCAAAACATAAATTGTTTATAAAAGGCAGGTTTATTGATTTTTCTTTACTAGATATATTCTCGATATTTCTTATAGTTCCTATACTAGATATTTCTAGATTGTTCGCGGTATCGGCGTTTTTCTCTCTTTAAACCAAGCTGGTCGTGCCAATAACTTAGCAATAGTTCATTAGTCAAGTAACAAAATTTCACACAACAGAAAAACCATTGTTCGCAGGCGCCGGGAATTAATTAATTATGTGAATTCCATAAACATCAAAGACACCGCGATCCTCTAGATTCTAGTGGGTCCAAAAATTGACCCTCTGGAGATTTCATAGTTTAAGTACATATACCTATTAAAAAAAATGCATTCATGCAATATATGCCAAGGACTGAATCAATATGGAATCTAACACCACTGTATTTACCTATATTATGCGAATAAAAATATTGTATTGTATTTTAATTGATTTCTGTCTCTGCTTATTGATCTTTAAAGTAAAAAAGCTTGTCAATGGTGATGTCAACATTTCTAAGTCTCCATCTTTACTCTTATTGATAGAGGTAAGCGTGGTATGCTTACGCAATGCATTCAAAAATATAAGATGTTACCGTTTTTGCAGGTGGAAGGCAATATGCTACCATTACGTGAGGCGAAAGCGGCAAGTCACGCGATACCGAAATGGAGACGCATATACAACCACACAGGTAAGTATATATTACTATCGTCTGCCCGTGACTTTGTCTGCCTGGGGTCCAGAATTAGGTCCAACCTGGATAAAAACTAGCCTATGTGTTATTCCAGACTATAATCTATCTCTGTGCCAAATTCTATGTAGATCCATTCAGCCATTCTGGCTTGAAAGAGTAACAAACACCTATACATCCATACATCCTCACAAACTTTTACGTTTAGTAGGATATACTATGTTTGGCTGAGGCAGTACCATGACGTGTTATAGCGGTCGTTTTGTGATCAATGAGAGAGAGAGAGATGACGCTCTACACATTAAATAGCACTATCCCTTTCTTAATTCCTAACTGCCGTTGAGGTTGTAACTATTTACACATACGTAAATTTCTAGCTTTAAATATTAAATGAATAAAGATACACGGTCAAAATTAATAGACCTACCTACTACATTGGTTATTATTCTAAAGTAAGTAAGTACCTATAATAAACATCCCATATTTTGACTATCAAATTACGACAATTCACGGCTACGTCAATATCTTCGTTTTATGACGCACCAAATTGATCGTAGAACCAATAATTGATAGAAGTCAATCGTCTATAAAACACATTTACCGAGGCGAAAGTATTTCGATAAAAGTACTTAAAGCCCCAATATTTTCTTTCCGAGTACAAAACAAAATTGTGAACAAATCGGACCCAATACCCGTAAGTAATAGAAAGCTGGTAACGTCCAATAATAAGCGAAATGAAATATAGGACGTTGGTACACGTGAACTCACGATATATGGTCAGATGAAGTATTTATAAGGCAAACTGTGACACGTGAAAAGGATCAAGTAATAGTTTGAAAATAAAATATAGCTTGATGAATCATTATATAATTCATATTACAAAATTGCAAAGGAATTGAGAGTTCTAAATAAGGCGGGACACGTCTGCCGCATGCCAGACAAAATGTGGGCAAAAGCCACCACAAATTGTATCTCACACGGAGCGAAGCGGCAGCGTGGTCGACCCAGACTACGATACTTAGACAGAGAGGCTATGACATGTGATGATACTTAGACTTATACTTGTCTTGCCTTGCACTATGTTAAGGTTCATAGCACTCGTGATTACATTCTCCACGATATACTCCACTGAACCCTCTAATACTACTAGATACCTAGTGTTTGACAGAAGATTTTTTTTATACCACTAAAGTGGCAAACAAGCATACGGCCAGCCTGATGGTAAGCGGTTATCGCAGCCTATGGACGCTTGCAACACCACGGGTATCACTCGCGAGTTGCCGACACTTTAAAAATCTTTTCACACCCTTTTTGAAGAACCCCATGCTGAATTCCACAACCTGAGTGTGCGTGGGAGGAAATTCCTCTGGAATCGCATAATATAAGACCAGATTGGTTCCAAAGTATGTGTCAAAGCATTCCTCAGAACACTGCCCATTGTACAAACGGTAGAACACGCACAGAGAGGCAAAGCTTCTCAGACTTAAGGGTTCTAGGCCGTTTGTGAGATTGGGTTCATTGACAATCCTAACTGCACGCTTCTGGACCGAGTCCAAAAGGATTAAGAAGTCTCATACAAGAGTGCGTGTTCGGCACACGCGCACTTTGCCATGGCAATAAATATAGGGCTAAGAAAAGAAAGTACGGTTTTTAGTCTGTACGAGTTCGACACACCTTGTCGCCTCCCCGGGTGTCAGACGATCCATGATCAGGATCAGGATCAGGACCATCCAGGATTTTCCGTACAACAATAAAAGTTTCATACCAGTATAAAAGTTCTATATTTTGATAGGGAAAGCAGTTGAGTAATAGGTTGAGTATAAGACAAACAAATTGTCAATTAGAATGTATTTCTGATTATCACTCTCGTCATTCTAAATATTTATAAACCACAGAAAACTGATGCACGAAAATTCGCTTCCATTTTCTTTCTGTAGGTGCTAATAATTTTAGTAGCGCTCTGTGTCTTTTCTGATTTAAACTCAGTCCTCGTACAACAAGCTTTCCAAAGAGCTGTATTCAATAAATCTATCGGTATATAAAGCCAGTTTAGTTCCCTTCCAACATGTCAAAAACCTATCTGACGCTTTCACCGCTGAAATGGGTTACACACACAGTAATTGTTTGGTCGGCACGTCGTCGACTATAACCTTTGCGCGGCGTGGATCGAGAGCGACGCTCTGCATATTGATGATGTATGCACGATTGCACGTGTCTTTGTATCTGCGATGGTGTATATGCAATTTGTATATTTTTGCATGGCGATTTGGTATTGGTTTGGTTATGGTTTCATATTTGCTTTCTCTTGTAATGTAACGCCGCACGGTGGTATAAGATTATTTATGGCTTGCTGTTGCCCGCAGTTTCACTCACGTCCCAAAAAGATTAACATGCTATAAGTCCGACTCTAGGTGGTATATCAAGATGAAACATGCACCAGATTTTAAGTTAGACCTTCAGCAATATATCGGTGGAAATTGCATCCAATTCCATGCAGTAGTTTTTGCATAATGGTCCTACAAACGTACAGACTGACAGACAAAAATTCAAAAAAAAAATATTTTGGCTTCTGTTGCTCTAATAAAGACCCCCATATTAGTTTTTCCTTAATATCTATAATGTACAGATTAGTGTAATTCAAAGAAATTTGACTAAAAGCTTGACTTTCATTTAGGTAGGTATCTTGTTTTTTTGTCTAACATTTATGGGTTTATGTTAGGTTAACATTTACAGGGTTACCGGGTGCTCTCTGTCGGAGCTGGTCAGCTCTTTGTTGCTTTTTTGTTTATATAAATAGATATTGAATACATCTTACACATTAAACGTTCTTAGCAAGTATAACAAAATTGTAAAGATTAATATTATAATCAGGATTTTTAAAGAAGTGGATGGAGTTTCTTGCCGGATATTTTCCTTAAAATCCACTTTTTACCGAGCAATTATTTTATGTAATTTTTTTTTATTTATTATGGGATAATAAACAGCTACAACATAGTATAAAAACAAAAAACTAAATTTAAACAGAATTAAGTAATGCCAGCCCACGACATTATCCACAGATTAAACATAAATAATAATATACGTTGGGTGCCACTAGATGAGCAAAAACTGAGAAAAGAACTTAGTTAGATACTGTAGAACTAAAGCTTTAATAAGTTCACAAATGTTGAAAAACAAATTGAATTGATTTAAAAGATCTAAAAACTATGTACCTACTGCATTAATTAAAAACAAAAATTACAATTACCGTAAAAGTTTAGTTTTTTACTTAAATGTGTTTATAATTATTACGATGTTTTAATGGACTACGTAATTGTAATAAAACTGTGATACATAAATGGCGATCGCAGACATACGGTCAATTTGTGACGACACGATTGGCGTAGCGGTTGAGCGATCGGCTTCTGCGCCACGTGTTGTGGGTTCTATCCCCACACGGAGCAAATATTTGTATGATCTACAGGTAGTTGTTCCGGGTCTGGGCGTTTGTGTATGTGAGAATTTGTGTTTTTAAACGCACCCACGATACAGGAGAAAATCCTTGTGTGGGGCAACGTTTTATATTAAAAAACAAAAACAAACAAATTTCATTAATATTGACCTTGAGTTTGCCCTTCTGTAACTATCTTAAAAATAGGTTATAATAACACACATAAAGACCTGAAAAGAATGTAGGACCAAATTTATTATATTTTGAAACATAATTGGTTAGGTACATACATACATACCATCACGCCTGTATTCCCCGAAGGGTTAGGCAGAGGTGTACTTAATGTACACCCACAGTTCGCCGGTATGTTTAGGTCCCATGTTATAGGGGGCGAGCCTATAGTCATTAACCGGGTACAAATCCAGACTCCGAGCTGCTAATGAGAATTTCATAGAAAAACCCAATAAAACTTTGCTCGACCTGGGGATCGAACCCAGGACCTCTAGTGTAGCAGTCTCACTTGGGACCACTAGACTAATGAGGCAGTCTAGTGGTAAAGGTTAGGTACATTGTTACAGTTATATCGAATATTAGAAAATTTTTCGTATAAAAATACAGTTTTCATTAATATTACTCTGTTTATGGTACACCATAACAAACTCAAGCTTAAAACCTCTATTACGTAATTAAAAAACATGATTGCTAGGGATTTGTAAATACTATTAATATAAGTGCTATTATTTTAAGTAATATGAACTGGAATACCTAGAATATTAACGAATAACGGATGCGTAATTGTAGGCTTATGCCTGTATTATGATTAGCCAATCTTGTTGAAATTACTCTACCAGGTTAGAAAATTTTCCAAAGTTGACTGGACCGCAACTCATTTTATAAAAACTTCTAAATGTCGGTACCATTAATCGCTGTCATAAAGAAAAAGGGGCAATCCAATATTCCAAACCCATAGTTCTGGTAATTTTTTTTTTATTCGTGATAGGCTTACGCTTCATCGCCAGTTTGCCTGATGTTAAGCGATACTGCGATCTACGATGGAGCGCACTTGCCTAAAAGAAACCCATTCACTCGTGATTTAAAGACACCCAGATTATATCTATCCGGGAAGACCCACTCGGGAAGTGCATTCCATATTTCAGCAGTACGCATTATAAAAGTGCACTTAAAGACTTTCCAAAAACCCGAACGAAAGGGTTTTTGGAATGTCAACCGTGAAACGATGACGCTTTTTCGTACTTCTGGTCGTCCAATAGTAGAAAGGGCTAGGGGGAATAAGATCGTGGAGATCTGATGCACACTCTCCGAAATGTATCCGATAAAAAACCGATAAGCTAGCAATTTTGCGGCGATGTTCAAGACTTTGGAGTTTTGGAGTAATCCTATTTTAGACAGTGTAATTAGATTTGGGTGATGATATTTCAATCAGTTAGACGGATTTCTTTATATACACATAAAATAACTATAGAATATTCCACCAGGTGTACTACGAGAGGGTGAATACTCACAGCGCCAGCACATCGTTCGCACATGCGTGCTGTGGACAGCGAGATGCGTCCAGGAACTTGGTACTGGACTCCAAGACGCCTATCACTAAAGTACGCTTCAGCAAGGGATTTGCATTCGCAAATATTGAAGCTGCTAGTGGTGAGTTTAGGAGTGTTTTTACTTCTCCAAGTAAGCCCGATATTCTTGTGTTAGGTTTTATGTCAATACTGTTACGAAATATAATAGATTGGCTTAAGTTTAGTAAGCAAATTATTTTTTTAAACAATGGGGTGTAATGTACATTTGTCTCTTTTGAATAACATATATACACTCACGCCTTTTTCCCATAGGGGTAGGCAGAAACAACAGACCGCCATTTGCTACGATTCTTGCATGCCTCTTTTACTTCATCCACATTCATACATCTTGTCATACGCACGCGCCCCTTGCGAGTACTAAGCACCTGAACTTTTTGCAAGATCTCTCTTTTGAATAACTCAACGCTAAAACAAAATGTTATTCACAGAATTCGAAGACCAAAGATCCAGGTTTTTTGCTGAACATGAAAGATTTGACGACTTCATGGAAATGCGCGAAGGATTAGATCTCATAGGAGTCAGTTCCTTCAAAGAATACATGGTAGCTTATAGGTAAATATCAGAAGGTTTCCTTTAGAACAATTTTGTATTGAATTTATTTGATTTTGGTAAGAATTTCAAGTCATTTGCATTACAGGGATGCTGATAGATGTCCTTGGTACTCGTCTCAACTGCTGTTCTGGACTCTCTCTTGTCTCCTCCTATCCTGGCCTCTTCGAATACTCATAGAATGTAACACAGCTTATGTACATTATACGGTAAGTTAAATTTGTATCTAAAACTCTGAATAAAATTATCATTATTCCCACATATATAAATAAAAGCAACATTGTGTTGTTTCATAATATATTTCCATTTTGAGAACAAGCTTTGATCTTGTTATTTGATAAAACCAGATTGTTATATTACAATCATGTTAACTAAAATTGCCTCGAGCCTCTGGTTCAACAAATTTGTATTTAAATGCGTACAATTTTGTTACAGATTACGAAAATATTTGGCACAAATTACGAGTTAGATCCTAGTCGGCAGTTGGATATTGATACTCATATGTCAGATACATTGCCACCAGTAACTGCCACCAACTATGCGTGGGCACTTGCGGATGAGCAAAGTGCTGTGCTGTGTTCAGCTCCCCGTCCAACGAGGACCTTGCCTCTCTCGCATGCTTCCACAGTCGACAGTCTCGAACTGTTTGCTGCAATACGTGGAAACTGTGCCTTAGTTCCCTCCTACTCTGAAGCCATGCGCATCGACGCGGCTTTAAGAGAAGAACCAAGTGACACCAGTACTGATAATGCAGCAGCTGGCGTGGTTATTGATATGGAACCCGAAGCCACATCTTCTCCACTTCGGACTGCAAAAGCGGCATCTTTCGATGAACCTGCGCGAAGACCAAGAGTGACGATAGCCACCACACATTCCACTCACAATATTTCCGCAAGTGCCAGATCTAATGATGCAAAACAGCAAAATAGGCGATCTTGGGCAGGTGTCCTTACTACCGCTAGAAGCGCTAGGCAAATTTTAGAAGAATTCAGATCATCTAATTCCCCTACAAACTACCAACAAATGCCAGAACCGCAAGTAAGTGAAAACGGAGAAACCACATTATATTTCTCTAGAGAATTATCGCCTACTTGTTCAAGAGATCCGTTCGGTGGCCGCGCACTAACGACTCCTACAGACGAGCCGCCTTCATACGAAGAGGCTCTAAAAATGCCTGCACTAAGGAAATTAACGAGGTCCATTACCGGAACTAATTTGGCCGGTTCCAGGAGAGCATTCTTGCGAGACGTTCTCACAAATAGGAGGTCGTGTCTTGAAGGCGTCGGCGTGTTAGCAGGAACTAAGGTAGTTAGGTTGCCGTACAGCGAATCCGGGGACGAGACACCGCTATAGCGCTTTTACAGAGCCCGTGCAATTACTGACATTATTTGGTGCAATAAAATCTTATTAGGTACTTGAATGGAGAGACTACTGTATTATGTGTAATAGATAAAGCAGTTAATAGTGATAGTGTTTATACTAATGTGTTTATACGCTTTGGAATAGTAATGATATTTGACGAATGAGCTTGCGCCCTCGTAGCAATTAGTATTATTGAAAACGGAATTGAAAATAACGGAATTTCGAAATAATGCAGCAAATAACAACAAAGCAAAGATATTTATCAGTTTTTATATATTCGTTTTTTATTTTGAATAAGTACCTTGCAACGTTGCAGAAAATTCAACTATATTATATTTTGGCTTAGAATAAATAATTGTGTAGATAATAAAGTAACGAATGTGGCTGTACCCTTTTGTTGATCAAACCAATGTATTATAATAAAATTCAATTAAACTGATGCTTAGATAGACGAGATAATTAATTGAGAATCTATTACATTATTTGAATTGGTTCGTTATATAAAGCTTGTTTTGACAAATATATAACTACGTATATATCTTTCATTATTCGAGTCACGTAGAACAAAGTCCAAAACATTCGTTATGATGACTTCCAAATATATGTGCGATGAATATATAATGTATGAAACCTTTCAAAAGGTATACAACCAAATGACGTCGCAGCATAGCTAGGTGACTGAGTGAAGATTGGTATATTTAGGGTCTAATTTCTTTTATGAAAACGAATCATTCCTGTCCTACGAGTTTGGGAAAATTGTGAAAAAATATATAGATATTCATACAAAGAAAATTCATTGAGGGATCGTTAAGAAACTGTGCAAAATATACTTTTTTCTGCGAATATTCCAAACTTAAGGAACAAACATTGACATTTTTCATAAATCTTTAGCTGCGTACCTACGTATGTACGTACGTATATAAATATTCCTTACAAATAATGTGACTTCATTCAATATATTCAAAACTTAGTTGTCATGAAATTTTAGACATAAATTGTTAAATAACTTTATTATTTAGAATTGTTTATAAGTACAATGTAGGTATAAGGCAGTGCCTTATATCGTTGTTATTGTTTAACGCGACATGATTATTTATAATGGTAATTTAGAATATTGCAATTATTGTAGGTATTATAATTATGTATTGTAAAAAGTATTCAATATATTGACGCCAGGCGTAAGCTTATCCGCACCATTTAGATAGAAAATAATAATTGTAAGCAATATTCCTATGTATCCGGATAAAGGTGACCAACTTATACCTACCCTATAAACTCTTGTTTGCCTATATTGTCTTATTAATTAATTAAAATCAATATCGTCATCATCGAATACACAGTTTGGTTATATACACACACTTTATCCTAATTGTTTTCTTAGCTAAGTTCTCGAAAGTATCATGGAAATTATGCGTACGGTGTATGTCTTAATCCCGCCGAAATCACGATGTAAAATTCTAATGTCAGTATAAATTTGCTTTTAAATAATGAATCGGGCCAGTGTTCAAACACAAAAGTTTCCATTGCGTCTCAAGGCTTAGTAAAGACGCTGTTTTCGTTGAAAATCCAGACATGGAATAATTACTTCGATTTGTTGTTGAGTGTCAGATTGTTTGAGCACGGATTAATTCCTTTGATGTTTTGTTCGAAATATTTCTCTTAGAAAATAGCGATGGAAAAGGTGAGTTCAATTATTTTTATATTGCTTTTCACGGTCTTTCTAACGCGTCTGTTTAAGAATTTATGTTGGTAATAAATAAATCATATTTAATTTTCCTTTGAAAGTGTAAATTTTATCTCCGATACTTATCATTAAATATTTTTAAAGCTTATGCTTAAGTCCCCATTTTCCTCCTATTTTATAGGATAATTAATAAATATTATATCTGATTTTATGAATTTTAATTCCGACAAATTAGTACATTCTGTATCATATAAATAATCTAAATGGTAGGCAATCGCCAAAGTGATATTAAAATAAGTAGCTTATTAGGATGTTCGATTCAATTAAATGGCTTATCCATGGAACCAATTAAGGTACTCAGTATTGAATATTTTATAATATTTTCTATTCATATTTAAAAAGTCATTTTATTCCTGATTATCTGATATATATTATAATAAATATTAACGCATATTATAAGTATTCTGATATCTAAATTAGATAATCTAAATAACATTCGAAGCTCCGACCCACCTGAATCTTATAACTTTTAATCAAAACTTAGCAGCCTGTCATATATGACAGGCTGCATTTGTCTTATCTCTGTGGTCTGAAGGGACACGTACACGCATGACATTTATTAGAGTGCCTATCCAAGACATGTTTATTGAAAAGAACTTCATAATTCCACCCAACTCTTTCGGTTGTGTTATTCTGGGCTCGAATGTGCTTTTATATTGTTAAAGTAAATTCGAGAATAAATTAAGACATTTTCGAGTAATATGAAGGCACCTCAATGACGTCAGGCGTTTTTTCTATTTGAAATCTATAGATAAATTATTCGATAATTAATTACATACTGAATAACTTTTCAATTTGAATTCAACTCCCATATTTCTTCTATCTCAAGTTTGAATAAGATGTTTTGTTGATAATTAATTAATCATTCAATTGTTAATTATAATTTATCCTATTGAGCTGAAATCGTCTGACTTTCTAAGCAGCTTCAGCTCCCTATTGTGATTCGGCCCTTTGTTTTATTTACGCTATCAACGATAATAGGTATGATCGCACTTAACAAATATTTAACAAATATCGCACTTAACAAATATTTAATGTAATTTGTTTGGCCTCTAATATTTATTACAATAATACATATTTCATTTCACTGTCTCTTTTAAAACGAATAATTTACTCCAGGCATAGGTACAGATGGCACAAGAGTTAGGTTTACAGCTAACGATATCTGCTTGCGTCAAACTGCAATTGTCGCCAGCTGCATGTAGGCAGCTAGCTATACAATTGGATGGACAATTGGTACAACAAAGGTATGCACCTATCGCCTTTGTTGAGTGTACCTTAAAATATTTTTCTCTACGAAAAGTTACATTAACGGCCGGTTTTTATAACAAATCCGTCAGTAGATTTGCTTACTGGAGATAAGATTTTGACATAAGTTGTCAAAATCTAAAAGATTTTGACATAAGTTGTCAAAATCTAAAAGATTTTAAAACCGGTCGAAAGTGAAGTGACTTATTCATTTCACAAATTACATTCCCTTTTAAACAAGACGAAAATTTGCTATATTATTATTATATTCACATGTATGCCCGTCCAAAATATTCTCGAATGGATAATATTAGTTAGTTAACAAATAAATAATCATAATGTAAACGCAAAATTTTGTAAAATTTCGATGGATTTGAAAACATTCGCATTGTATAATTATTCCTAAAAATTAACCCAATATTTTGTAAGGATTTTTATTTTCAGATTTAGAATGCTTGTAAATAAATTAGAATGTAAGGTATGGATCAAATTGATAAATTATATAAAGTGCCAATAAAATTCGTGTTAGTTTTAGACTACATAATTTGATTTGAAGTTGTGAATCTACGAGAGCACGCTCCACGGAATTGGATTTTGTATAAGTTTCGATGCGGTTTCTCTACAATTGCCATGTTCAGAACTTGACAGAAATAGCGTTGTAAATGGAAATTGTATCGAACTTGTTTCGTACTGTGTGTTTTCGTAGTAGGAACCGAATACCGCGTTTCGATTCGCACACAATTTGATAGCTGTATAATGTACCAACCTATGTATGTAGATATAATTAAGTAACACACACCATAGATTAAATACAATGCTTTTATCGTTGTACAAAACAACATTTTATTGTAATATCGGGTATCGTTTAGTTTAATAATGCTAAAAATTAAATATTTTTGATTGTAAATTAAAGGGAAAAAGTTTATTATTTTCAATAAACTGCGTTGCAAAGATTCGGTTTTTCTTTTCCCCTTAATAAATTATGTTTTATTATCTTAGTTGTTTTTAATTAACTTTTTGAAGCCCTACATTATTATGGTAGGTAGTTTTGTTCGTATGTAGGTAATATGTAAAATCGTCATAGACGTCCGCCACTCAAGAAGATTTTTTTTTATGGGACAGGGGGACAACCTAGCAGACGAATCACCTGAAAGTAAGCGATTACCGCTGCTCATGGATACCCGCAACACTAGAGGAATGACAAGTGCGTTGGGCCTTCGGTCACCTCATACACTCGGCGAAACACAACGTAGGCATCCGCTAAGAAAGGATTTTGATAAATTCTACCCCCAAGAGGATAAAATAGGGGATGAAACTTTGTATGAAACTTTGTCAATTTTAAACCGATCGGGCTGAGACTTTGCATGCATACAGCTATTATGACGTAGGCATCCCCTAAGAAAGGATTTTGATAAATTTCGACCTATGTAGGGGTGAAATAGGGGATGAAAGTTCATATGGAACAAAGTAACTATTCCACGCGGACGAAGTCGCGGGAAAAAAGCTAGTTATGTAAATAAAGAAAACAACTCGAAGAAAAAACAAATGTTTCAAGTAGGTAGTTGTCTATAAAGATCGTAACGTGATTTATTCCACATATACAAAAAAAATACATGACATACTTAATATGTAAGTTGACAATTCAATTTTGAACGTGTCGACTTAATAAGTAACACTTACGAAATTTGCGTTCAACGTTTAATAAGCAGCGGTATTCCAGTACCGTATTCACGTGTCAGAAATAATAATGAAGTAGAATATTTCTATTTTTTTAAATCGGTAAATATCCTCAAACGACAAGGTCGCAATTATTGTACGAACGGTGCGAGACGCCCTTGAAAGGTGCTTTTTACTTCACCAAATTGGGAATACGAGAATGTTATTAGAATCCAGCCTTGTTAAATGTCAAAAAGTACATTTATTTATATAATTCAATCAAATTACACGTGCCATTATCAGTTTTTATTTACCTTGTATTGATTTTTTACCTGATTGTTTAAACCTACCTATTCAGTTATTAATATGTTGCCAACTACCGAACTTTATATGGAAGAATTGAATTTATAGGAACCTTCATTAGAAGGTAGAATTAATATCGGAAATTAGAAGGAAATCTGGCGGCTCCTGAGAATTTCATAGAAAATTTCTATGCCGGAATTATATACCTACCTACTTTTATTTAAATATATATTTTTCGAATCTTGGAGTTATCTACGCTAGCCCTCTTTATGGAACCTAAAATATACTGGTGAACTATGGATGTAACTACTTAGCTTCGCTTTCGCTTCCATCTCACCTGGGTAACCAACTTTTCCCTTACCCGCCAAACAAGCTGCAATTGAAAAAAAAGCAATTTCGATTAACATAAACAGAGATTTACAAAACAGAAGCTCAAAATCCAACACTATGTACAGTCTACATCAAGTTACCACAAACTGTCAAATTTCCCCAATTGATATTAAACTCTATTATTTGGAGATTAAATTAAAATCGGAAGAAGAAATCTGTCAATGTTGAATGTAATGTGCTGTTGACCGTACGTCAGTATCGTGGACGAAATATTTCGTTCGACGGATTCCTACCATATATGGTTAAAGGATTAGGATACCCATATTCAATCCAGTTCACAAGTAATGACAGCAACACTATTTTGGGCAAAGAACTACCATGTAATGACGTCACAAGGCGACATACACTGCTGAACAAACCCTGTAATTCTATCCATTACGGAGAGCAAAGGCATAATCATATAAATAAGCTTACTACTTTGCCAGAGTCACAAAATCAGACATAAGGCTTGAAGGATTCAAGAGATGTGATGATACAGCGTAATAAAAACAGTTCGGGCCCATTCTAGTAACACCACACGTCTTCGAAAAATATATGTACTTTTTATTATCCTCACATACTACTACTACTCATATACTAAATTTGTATTAAGCCGATGTATGTACATTAAAGACATTAAAGAAAAACTAATATCTATCGGTCTTACAGCAATAGAAGCCAAAATTATTATTTTTTAATTTTTGTCTGTCTGTATGTTTGTACGCGCATCACGCAAAAACTACTGCATTGAATTGAATGCAGTTTTCACTGATGTATTGCCAGAGGTCTAACTTAAAATCTGGTGTTGTGTGTGATGTTTAATCTTGATACGCTGCCGCCTAGAATCGGACTTATAGTTTTAATTTTTTGAGTTAAACTGCGGGTCAACTAGTCACAATATAAACCTATTATAGTACCCGTTTAATATTACGTTCAACGAAATTATTGTTTGCGAGCAGTATATTATAGTTACAGATTATCAAAAAATGGCACTAAACCATTTTTTAATAAAACATTAAAATTGCTGATTACAATAGTTTAATCATTGTTGGATAATATTTCATGAAATAATAATTAAGTGGTAAACAAAAGGGACCCACTTACTATTTTGTCACAGTAATGACGTCAGACATTACTGTCTCTAAAGATTCCACAAATATGTAGTTGATGCAGCATAAAAGCAGGTCGGGCCCATTTTACTGACGCCACGCGGCTCCAAAATAATGGAGCTGATTTTTTCCGAGTCCCCATTCACGTGTCTGTAGCACAGGATTCAGAGAAGTGCTTTGTTTTCCCTTCATTGTGTTTTGGGAAACATGAATATGAAACTGCAGCTACTGTTTATTGAATGATGAAGTTTCTGTTTAATTTTATTGTATTTAAATTTTTCATTCCGGCGAATTTAATTCCTGTGTGTGTGTACATTAGCACACCTCTGCTTAACCCTACGGGAAATACAGGTGTGATGGTATGTTATGTAATAATCAATTAATCTATTGTGAAAGAAGATAGTCTCGTGGCTATGTGATAATTACGCTGATCAACTGATCTCTAAGGTTAAGCTACCATGGGTGACCATTTATAAAACATCGAGACCCCTCCGGACCTCGGGTAATCGCTTACAATCAAGCGATCCGTCTACTCGTTTGCCCTCCTATCCTATAAAAAAAGGCTCGGAGGATCATTAATTAATGTAAAAGAAAATACAAAAATAAATCCAGACTGCCTCTTTTATCTAGTGGTGGCAAGCATAACGGCTGTATGTGTGGGCATGAACTCGATTTGTATAACTTATCTACAAATTTTTAGTTCTTAGCTTCATGACCGCTTCGTAGATAAGTTAGAAGAGTCACAACTACAACGCCACTTTAATTCATGTTCGCCAATGAAAACTAAATATAGTTAATATTCTACATTTGTTATAGAATAAATAATAAAGTAAATAATTTCAATTTGCACAATCTTAACTCTCCAAACAAATTCAAGATGAGCAGTAAGATTACAGCCAAGCAGGAAATTAATCTTCAATATCTGAGAACTTGTAAAACCTGCTGTAAAACAGATGCTGAAGCCCGAGGCGAGAGTTTATTTACGAGCTTTTGATGACGAGAATAAAATGTGTAAATAAAGCACGAATCAGTTTATTTTTACTCTGCTTTTTCTCGTCATTGAACAAATCTAAGGCTAGGTTACGATGGACTACCATATTGTATACCATAAAAGAAATACTGGCATAGATTTCGGTAATAAAATACAATTAATTATGTTATGCTATCATAAATGACGACACGTTTGGCGTAGCGGCTGAGCCATCGGCTTCTACGCAAGGTGTTTGATCCCCACATGGAACAAATATTTGTATGATCTACAGGTAGTTGTTCCGGTTCTGGACGTTTGTGTATGTGAGAATTTGTGTTTGTAAACGCACCCACGACACAGGAGAAAATCCTAGTGTGGGGCAACGTTTTTTTTTAAAAAAAACATTATGCTAACCTTTCCCTAACTATACCCTCATTGTAGAGCCCGGGGTCGACTTTCAATCTACCCAGATGCGGCTGAATATCGGAATTTTATACAAAGCAAATGCCAGCCTATATCAAAGTACTAATGTCACCTGAGCAGTACTAACATCAAATAGTAAACACTAAGAAGTGTTTCATGAATATGGCCTATTGTCCAATAGTAAATTGGGATAAAGCAACTCAAAGACAACTATATCATCAAGCCTGTATTCTCCGAAGGGTTAGGTAAAAGTGCAGTAATGTACTCATAGACAATTTATCAATTTAGTACTCGTATATAGCATTTTTTTCACGTTATTGACCTTTGTAACTCAAAATTCTTTACCTTGCCACCTAAACCTTCCTAAAATCACCCCTCAATTTGTGGGATTCAACATAGCCAAAGCCGGGGCCATTTGCTAAATGGTTATGGTTATGACCGGCTTCGGGGGTGGGGATTTCCAACGAGATTCCCTAGCTATCTGTACTTTTTATATATAGTATTTCCTTGTAGTTTTGAAAATATGTCAGGATGACATAATGTTTTTGAAAGTGTGTTATCAAATCAAATCAAATGTATTTATTTGCTCGAATATAGTAGTTTGTAAAATACAGGTGTTGGTTTTTTTTGTAGGGTATATCATATTCTGCTCCATAGGGCGTGCAAATCGAGTCTATATAATATAAAGAATAAAAAAAAATAAACAGATTTATGTTCGTAATAAGCGAACATATCTCGAACTACCCACACGAAACTAGTGTTCTAACTATTTATTTATTTATGTATTTATGTATTTATTTATTTATTTATTTATTTATTTATTTATTTATTTATTTATTTATTTATTTATTTATTTATTTATTTATTTATTTATTTATTTATTTATTTATTTATTTATTTATTTATTTATTTATTTATTTATTTATTTATTTATTTATTTATTTATTTATTTATTTATTTATTTATTTATTTATTTATTTATTTATTTATTTATTTATTTATTTATTTATTTATTTATTTATTTATTTATTTATTTATTTATTTATTTATTTATTTATTTATTTATTTATTTATTTATTTATTTATTTATTTATTTATTTATTTATTTATTTATTTATTTATTTATTTATTTATTTATTTATTTATTTATTTATTTATTTATTTATTTAGTTATTTTTCTACGTACTAACATGGAACAGTGGACACCCTCGCGTACTGTTTCTCACAGAACATCAAACATACTCGCATTATTTTACTCCATTCCTCCGGCATGACATGGTGAAGTTATTTGCCCTATAGTCAGTCATGGCCATGGGAATCCTTACATTCGTCACGAGCATGACAGGACAACTAGCGTGACTGCGTACGTGGCCTAATCGTTTTTCTTGTAAGAGGAAATCTCCGCCCAACTACCTACTAAACATTATTTTATCAATATTCCTTGCTAAGGTGATTTGCCTAGTGGTACCTGAAATTCCGACTTTTTGAATGTCTCATGCAAAAAGCCAAGATAAGCGGTTACCAATGGGATTATTTAAAAAATGAACTGAATGGAGTTTACACCTTTAAGTAAACATGATCCATATAAAAAAATATATTTCTTAGTCTTAATTATTTTATAAAAGAAAATCAAATAAATAATAAATCAAAGGGACAAATATTTTTAATACCTTTTATATGTTTCCAACAAAATATATTAAGGAATCGATAAGCTCGTTAGAATTCAGAAAGCTCTCGAGTCGTTCCCGGTAATCCAATTATTCGATACCGGCGTGGCGCTAACAACGATTTAAATACCGCCTTCGAATTCTTCTTATAAACAAATTTCATGTTGAGGCTTAATAGAATTAAATTATACCGGATTGTTCTAGTGATCGCCAGCGCAGAGTACTGAGTATGGGGTTATTGGTTCGTTTCACAGGGCGAGCAAAGTACCTATTATTATGTTTTTTTTTATAAGCAAAGTTCGTAGTTTGGATTTGTGCTGATTGGAATTGTGATAAGATAATCTTAGCGTAGGACCAGCACTATGGATGAAGATGATGAACGGCAATAAATTCACACTGCCTATCCCAACCCGGGATACAAGCGAAATGTTAAGTTAAATTATAATTGAATTATTCATAAATAAATGACCTTGTTATTATTGCATGATGTTTTTGAGAAACAATGAGTAAATAACCATATTGATATCCTTACATAATACCTAGTATCATAACATACGAGGTATTATTATTTTATACAGTATGTGCTTAACAAAGAGTGGATTATTACAATTTTTATCTGATAGTAACAATACAAATTTGTAATAAATGTTATGACGTAATGTATGAACCACCGAGGGCGACTTGTAGTGGCCAGTGTGTAAGTCCTTAAATCAACTTCGTACCCAGATTGGCCGATGCAGTACCAATATGTGCGAATAAGGGCTCCTAATCTTGTTCAGTGTGACTGCGGCGACCCAGAGCATTCTACATCACACCTACTGTTGTGTCCTTTGTACCCGAATATCTGCACGAGGGAGGACCTCTACGCGGCCATGCCTAACGCCATCGAGGTGGCTTCATATTACTTTAAAATTACTTGACCGTTGACACGATAAGAAGAAGAAGATCCAAGAGTATATAACGTGCTCTGAGAATCCTTCTCCATGTCTTAAGAATGTCTACCAATATATACGTACCATTTGTACATAGTTCATATTCCCATGCGCTGATTTACAAGTGAAAGAAAGTTACGAGTGTCTATTTCATCCATCATATTGCCATGAACCCATTATGTTGTCTCACTGCTGGACACGGGTCTTCCCTCATGATGAGAGGGATAAGGCTTAAGTACACCACGCTAATCTACTGCGGGTTAGCAGACCACATACCGTCGAGAAAATCTCTCAGGCATGCAGGTTTTCTCAAAAATTTTCCTGCTCATGATAATTAGCTATTAATATGCACATGACTTCGAAAAGTCAGAAGTCGCATTCGGAATCGAGACCTTAGACTTTGCAATCCAACGGTCATAGTCACTAGGCTATCATTGCTGTTTCATCCATACAACATACGATATGCACGTGTTGAAATAAGTACGTACCTACATATGTAGGTACAACAACTCATTTCAAGACTGTGATATATTGTCACGATGCATAACAGGAACAGGATGGAACAGTAATTGAAAACACGTGTAAACTTCGCATGAACATTGGCATTCCTAGGACGCAGATCCGAAGTCTGTTCTAGGAAAGAGAATGCACGGACGCGATATATATATTCTTTTTTAACGTTGCCCTACACTAGGATTTTCTCCTGTATCGTGGGTGCGTTTACAAACACAATTTCTCACATACACAAACGCCCAGACCTGGAACCACCTGTAGATCATACAATATTTGCTCCGTGTAGGGATCGAACCCACAACACGTGGCGCAGAAACCGATTGCTCAACCGCTACGCCAATCGTGTCTTCATAATCTACTTGGCGCAACATAATTTGGAATTTGTTTATATCAATGATAATACTACTTTTTTCTAGGTACTAGGTAAGATATATACTAGTAGCTTTTGCCCTCGATTTCATCTGCGTGGACTTCAAAATTGGATCCGACCTGGATAAAAAACAGTTTGTGGGATATTACAGACTTCATTCTTTCTCAGTACCAAATTCATCAGCGCACGTCAAATAATTACTTTAATGGCAAATTTTTGATACTGTAATTTTCACAGGGTTCTCTAATTTAAAAAAATACAACCTACGTTACTCGCTGATATTATAGCTTTGTATTGGTGACAGAAGACATTTTAAAATGGGTTGGGTTTACGCGTGCAAACGTAACAAACAAACTCACTTTATAATATTACGCATACGCATTTATAATATGCCTAAATACAAATTTATGGATGGAGGGACATTTATTCTACACTTAATTCAAACTTCTACAACCAATGATGTTATATAGTTTAAAAATCATTGACTACAACTGTTTATTCTTTTTTATCTTTCATACCTTTACCTTTCATATTTCCATAAAAGATTCGCTATTAGATAAGATAAGATAAGATAACTTTATTTGCAATAAATATGGGTACAGACAGTTCTTATTGCTAAATCGCTAAGTCCAAATACATAGTTGCCACTTATAGCAAGTACCCGGCTATTAGGTATGTTATGTTATTTGAAGCTACTTTAATATTATATTACGATACACATAACGGTATACCTACTTAGATTAGCCCTAAGAACAATAGATTTCCTAGAGACCTCGTTTTGAAACATGGGTCGTTTACACCACAATAGTACCACTCTTAACATAATGATTAATGTATTACATCGTAATCCATTTAATTGTAGTACCTTGTATAAAATGAACCGAAAGAAATGCTTTAGGTCCACTTTTATCATGCGTACCGCTAAAATGTGGAATGCGCATTCCGAGTGCGTCTTCCCCGATAGATATAATTTGGATATCTCTATATCTGAATCGGTGTCTGCTAGGCAAGCGCGCTCCATCGTATATCGCATTATCGCTTAATATCAGGCGAACTGGCAGTTAAGCGTAAGCTTATCACGAATTAAAAAAAATAGCACACATACGTATGTGTTACTATTTTTGTAATATTTTAACTAGCACAATGAGTTGAGTGCTTGCAATATCACGAGCAATACTTACGTTCTTCTCGAATCTGTTGGTTCACGAGAAATCGCAGTGTGTACCACAAAGGAATATCAACATCGAAGATATACACATTTACAAGCATGGCGTTCTACAATGAACTATCAATCAAACCATGACGTCATAATCTACGCCTTTTGAAATTTAATCAACGTTTTCGCTTCAGCTGCGTTACGCCAATTCCCTCCTTCCCCTGCTTAAATGAAGCCTTCGTGTTATAATTTCGTGTACACTTCCCCCACACCTTTTTCATAACAATGCATAATATTTGGGCTCGTACAAAAAAATATAAAAAATTACCATTTTTGTGCAAGTCACGCTTACGGGAGCGGCTGTGGTTGGAAACGGTAGGGGAGTGAATAAAGCTATACAGATTTATGTTTCTTTTTCGTATATACTTCCTCACTTACCATAACTGATCTCGTGATAAGTGACGTCATAGATGCCTTAAGTGGTATGTGTGATGATATCCACAGACATTAGTTCAAGTTCAAAGTCCGAATGTTTTTATTTCAAATAAGCTTATACAAGCGTTTATGAAACATTATGATTCTAGTTACACGGTTCCAAAAGGAGAAGAATCCGGCAAGAAACTCCATGGACACTCTTTTAAAATATATGGTGTTACAATCTTCACTGGTACAATATTGAGACATCAGGACGTGTGAACATTGAATGTAGAAGTTTGACCAAAGTCGATTAATTACAAGAAGATTCCTCAGTATTTGAGAACTCGATGTCATAATAAAAAGAGGAGAGGTCTCTGTTGATGATCATAATTATCATAATGTATATAATATTTCTACGCCACAAACGTCAAAAATGGCTGCTGTTATCATTATAAATGTACCTACAACTTATTTTCCCAACCATCCTCTGTATGAATAAACTTTTCTAAGAATTTGAATTATTAAAATTTCTCAAAAATACTTTTAATATATTCAATTTTATTATATATGAAGACCTATTTATTCGCTTTCTGATACCTAGACTTATATTTTATGTTTACGCTAATGGATAAGCGTATGGCTGTTGATCTTGCTTTGAAACACAATTAAATAAATGTGAGTACGAGTAAATATCTCCAAGGTACCTACACGTTACGTACACGTCAGATATTTCTCATACAAAGATGGTATTAATAGGTAGAAACAGATTACAAACAACCCCGATATACTCGCTGTCAACTACGTTTCGTTCACAACAGACTGACTTCCAATTTGCATGACAATCACTAGCCGATCCATTTGCCGTTTAATCCCGCGTAACATGAACTAAATTAAAATTCCGTATTTTATAAAATTTCCTCCGGCGAACTCTGGCTGTGTAATCGAATGTTAGACGTCATTTAATAAAAAGTCATTTATTTTACGTATGATTTATTTTAAACGAGAGATATTGTACCTATATGAGGAAGCGTTGTGTGACCAGTGGTGTTTTGTTACCGCCGCTGTCATGTCATGTATGGCAGCATGTTTCCTATGCTGCCAGCCGAACTGTCGGCAACGCGAGTGATACCCCTGGTGTTACATGCGTCCATAGGCTACGGTAACCGCTTACCACTAAGCGGGCCGTATGCTTGTTTGCCACTTTAGTGGTATAAAAAAAAAGAAAATAATATATTTAGAGCTTTGCAACACGTAACCGTACAAGATCGGAAATAAATTTGCGTATATATCTGATTTTAACCGTTCCGAACGGCCACGCAGGTAAATAAAACTAATTAGTAAGGACAATAATCATGAATAAGAAACATTTAGAGCGCAATCACTTCTGATATTTAAAAAAATGGTGAAGGAGCACTATCTGTCACTATAACTTACATATTCTCCTTCACAACGCATCTGTAGGTATCTGTATCTGTATCTGACATTATATATATATATATATATATATATTATATTTATACTGTATGTATAATTATGTAAGTATGTATATTGTGTATTTACAATGTCACAATTTGTGTATGATTTATTATTGTTTTAAGTAGATTTTTTATTTATTTATTTTTTTCTCTTTCTTTCTTGTGTACGCCAGGCTACCTATTTTTCACCTCTCCTTTCTCTCGTGTCCATCCAAAGGTTGTCTGTAAGAGATCGCTTTTAGCGATAAGACCGCCCATTGTACCCTTTTATGACTTAGAAATTTGTACATATCATTATTTTTTTTGTTTTTTGGTGTGCAATAAAGAATATTCTATTCTATTCTATTCTATTTACGACCATAAAGGTCCAGCAGCGTCACCCGACCAGCACCGCCTCGTCGTTGGGCGTCCACTGGAGCACGCCTCGTTGTCAACCAGTGAACCTCACGTGGTCATCGAGTTAACGTCGCATGGTTAAGGAGTAGTCTGTCAGCGATTGTGGTGCCGATCGCTGATTCTGTGGTCTTTTTTTATTCATTTTGAAAGGAAAAATGATACTTCCGACACGTTCAAAAGAAAGGCTGAAAATGAAGTAGGTAAGAAAGGTACTGGGTGGGAAGCGGCGCATCGCCGACGCATTGTCCTCGCGTGAATCACTCGCGGGCAACGCGCGGTCCACTCGGGACTCGTGCGTTGAGAATGCGCAGCATTGCAAGGCAAGGATGCGAGCATTATATAATATAATATATTGCAAGTTGTACCCAGTAGGCCGCCGCCGTCCGCGCGTGGGCAGCTTTCGATCGAGGATCCGGTGGCGCTACAGGGTTGATGTAGTGAGCGTATATCCATAGAAGTCCATACAAAGAATACTCATCACACGAGGCGAGGCGGTGCGGGTCGGGTGCCGGGTGGCTCCAATGAGTTGTGACCTTTACTGTCTTTACATCTAGTTTTATTATCGCAAATTGGACCACTTTGCAACCACTTGCGTACAATTTTAGACATGTACAGATGTTTCGTTGAAACTGTAAACCAGCAGTGATAGCCTAGTGGTATGACCGTTGAACTGCCAAGTCAAAGGTCTCGAGTTCGAACTCAACCTCACCTCCTCCTCTGACTTTTCGAAGTCATGTGCGTATTAAATAGTTAATTATCACGCGCTTAAACGATGAAGGTTAAACATCGTGAGGAAACCTGCATGCCTGAGAGATTTTGTCGTTGGCGTGTGAAGTCAGCCAACCCGCACTAGGCCAGCGTGGTGGACTATAGCCTATCATTTTGAGAGGAGACCCATGCCCAGCAGTGGGACAGTATAATGGGTTGATTATGTATGTATGTATATGTAAACCTCTGTTAAATAATAACACTTTAAAATATGTCTTATTTCGCTGTCAACAAACAATCCTGGAGATAATAAACACGTCAAGTGTCTCTTAGCCAATGGGTAATGGAACAATTGTTATAGGTTTTGTATAACAACCGGGGCCGACAATAGGGTAACGTACCTACGAAGTAAGGTGAGGACTTGATTTGCTAAAAATTGCAAGTGCCAGCGCAACTTAATTTTACAAATCCATTGATCATCGAATTACTTAATCACAAGCCCCTCTTGCTCAATGTAAACCTACAACCTTAATCACGTATAAGAAACTTCATAGCAACAGAATAATCCAATATCCAACCAGCAAATGCAATTGGACAATAAAGTCCTAACAATACGATTAATTAATCGCAACGTACCGTACCTGCAGCGTTCTGTGCAACATTTAATTCTACAATTAATGAGCTTTGCGAATTACTTTATTGGTTTCACATCACACGGGCGCGATAGCGCGCATTTTGGGCATCCATTTGCTAATTACGTAAACTTGCTTTGTTGCTATTATAGTGTTGTTCATAGCTATATTCGAAATAAATTGGCTTTCACATCTACTATATTTTTCGCTATAAATTCACCGTTTGAAAACTTTTGAAAGGATTTTTTTATATTATGAGTTAGTTATCACAGAATATATCACATATACGTACTCTTAAGGGAGATAACAGAGGCTCAAATGATTCCTTTTCTGTGTGCGTTTTATGGATTTTTACATATTCTATCCCACATCCAATATATGTTGGAGATGGTTTTCTGTAACGTAATCAATCTACCTTTTTTTTCCTCATGGAATTATTTATGGTGTGTCGCGTATTGTTTTTATAGGTTTGTTTATTTCCTATATTTCTTTGAACGAATCGAGATCACGGAATTCATGGTAACAGTATTGGAAGAGTTGCGGAATATTATACGAATCTATTAAATACATTTAATTATGGAGGCTAAAATCGTGGAATCTATTGCTTTGACTGACATAGGGCTCATAAAATATATTGAATTGTCACAATGAAAATAGATTTAAAGTTAGCCCTACATTTATTGGGGAGACCCAAAATATGTACATTATTTAAATAACGTAGCAACAACTTTTTCGATCAATTTTTTATAATGAAAAAAGTTAGAAAACGTACTACTTTTAAAACTCTAAAAGTCTAGACACGAAAATATCATATTAATTTAAAATATCCTATAGATACGAGCATAGTTTATATCATACATATTGGTTTAAATTGAATGCTCGAAAACGGTTCCAACGATATTGTTGACATTTGCGATTAGGCATTTACGAGGGAGAAAAATCTATCTAGCTTGATCTCATTTCTAGAAAAATTTGTTTTCTCTGTGTTACACACACACAAAATATATCTAGCTAGATATTTTACAACTATTCTGAGCAGGGCTCGGTCGTCCAGGTGCAAGATATTCTCTGGCAAATCGTGCGTGGGAACATAGTAGTACCCACACCTCTGTCTAACCTTTCGGGGAATACAGGCGCGATGTAATATTTATGTATCCAGATCAGATATATTACTTTAATAAAAACTAAAGAGTCCTTAAGTAAAACGTACGTAAAATGTCGGAATCTTACCTTCCCAGCAACCTCAGCAGTAACCACAAAGGTTTATGTGGATCCTAATTACTTTCCTATCCGGTCGGAATCGGGGACCGCATACCGGGATCCCGGGTTCTCTGTCCCGCCTCAATTGTCACACTTACACGTGATATACGGGAAGCTAATGATCCTTTTACCTTTTGGCTGTGTTCCACATCCTTTCTTATTCGGAATAAAACTGTAAAAAGAATTTAGATACCTACTTTCTTTATTTGTTGGGAATCTTGTGTCTGGTTCTGTAATCCTCAATAGGGTTTTTAGGATGTTAAAAATGTTTCTACGCTAAAACTTTCGATAAAGAACACAAATGACCTTAGTAACAGATTGAAAGGACCATGTTTGTAATTTTCAGGTGATTGTACCTTTAAACTGGATTCCTAATTCTAAGTCTAGGAGATTTATGAATTATTAATTCTCAATATTAAGCTTTACACATGCAGATAACATCTTAGTATTTATCTCTTAAGCTTTGTCACTCATAATATTCATATTATTAATACCTTACAATGATAAAGAGCCTTATTCCAAAGGCTTGATAAATCAAATTACAGTTTAAAATATACAGCGTGTTCTTAAAAAAGAGGTACTTGCTTGAATGGATAAAATGGATACTAATATTCTATTACAAAACGATTTTTTGACAAACCTATTTTAAAACCATAATATTTAATAAATATCAATGTGGGACAACGTTTTAAAAAAAAATACAGTTAGATGTACCCGTTTATTTAAACGGGTACATCTGCTGCAATTACTGTTAATAATATCTACTTATTTAAATTTTAAATTTTATTATCACCATAATTTCGCATATTCGGCTCGAATGGGCCGGCTCGACCGGAGTGATACCACGGCCTCACAGAAAACCGGCGTTAAACAACGCTTACGTTGTGTTTCGCCGAGTGAGTGAGGTTACCGGAGGCCCAATCCCCTTTTAAAAGGTCGGCAACGCACTCGTGACTCCTATGGTGTTGCGGGTGTCCATGGGCGACGGTAATCGCTTAGCATCATGCGATCCGTCTCCTCGTTTGCCCTCCTACCCATAAAAAAAACCAGCTGGAACCTGTTTGTAAAGATTTTTGATGGAATAAAACGATGTTCTTTAAGTAATAAAAGGTTCCAGAATAAGGGACTAAGTTTTGAGTTCAATGTCTTGTTGGATTTGTCAAAGTTAAAAGGTGGAGTTTAAATGTTATCTACATTAAAATACAATTTTGAATTTCGTCGTATTTTAAATAAGTACTACAAAGCGTTTTATTGAAAAGCTTTTATGATATTAAAAAGTAAAAGGGTAATTTTCTATGTAAAAATCTTTTGCGAAGAGCTACTTGATTTATGTGCTCAAAGATACGGTCGAGTAGAGGCGTAATCAACAAGCAAATACTTCACCTCTTAGCTTCGTAGCACAGCCGCTACGATGACGTGAGCTACGGCGTAGCGTTACTATTGCCTCCACATTTGATCAGGGGTGGATTTCCCTGAGATGAGGTGTGGTGAGATTTCTTTAAAGCAATAGTTACTTGAAAGTCTAAAATCTCAAAAATCATAACATTTCACTCGTATGAAGAATTCTATTATTAAAATATTGAAACATCAGTTTGGACTTTTACTTACCTAGTAGCTTATTCCAAGTTCAAGCTTATCATTTTTATTCTGGTACTCTGTATACAGGAGTAGGGGCCGTTATATTTTGTAGGCATAGGGTAGCCAAGGAATTAAATAGAGAAGAAAGAAATAAATATTTTATACTTTACGCTAACATTTTGTATTTTTAACAGTATGCTGTTTGGGTTAGTTAGTTTGTTTCAAATTGTATATTATATACCATCACTGTATAGAGAATACAGTGGGTAGGGTTAGACGGAAATGTACTAATGTACACCTACAGTTCACCAGTGCAACAGGGAGCGAGTCTATTGCCATTAACCGGGCACAAATCCAAATTCCAAGCTGCTACCCCGTAGCCGTTTGAATTTCATAGAAAAACCCAAAAGCACTGCTCGAGCTGAAAATCGAACATAGGACCTATAGCGTAGCAGTCGCGCCTAGTAGGTACCACTAGACTAATGAGACTGTATTTGGTAATACAATAATGTAATGAAAATTAATAAGCAATATAGTCCGCATATAGAATGTTCAAACAAACCTTCATCTCTCACGAAGAGGGATTATAAAGGGAATTATATATATATAGATATGTATCTCCACGGAGGTTTGATTTCTATAATTCTCTTTAGTGAATATTTAATACTTACATCTCGTCGGTTCAGCATCATAGAACATCGTCAAAGGTTATCAAGTAGCGCAAATGATAGATATATGTCTTAATCCTCATTATAATTTTCGTTACTAGCTAGATTTATTTTTAGAGAATTTAAAAGAGATATAGCATGTAAATTCTTAACTAATTTTTCACGCCTGTATTCCCCGAAGGGATAGGCAGAGGCGTACTAATGTACACCCACAGTCCGCCGGTATGTTTAGGTCACATGCGAGGCGAGCCTATTGCCATTAACCGGGCACAAATCCAGATTCCGAGCTGCTACTGAGAATTTCATAGAAAAACCCAATAACACTGCTCGACCTGGGGATCGAACCCAGGACCTAGAGCGTAGCAGTCGCGCTTGGGACCACTAGACTAGTGAGGCAGACTAGTATTTCACAGTGTATGTAATCAGTGTATTTCTAAATATTGTGCTAATTTATGAATCTTTAATTAAGCTTGGCATGTATCTGTTTTTGTCCCTATCAAATGAAACAAATAAAAAATATTTAATCGGTGGAAACAGAATTGTAAAAAAGAAGCTACGTCACTAATTAATTATCACAATAAAATCTTTGTTTTCAGTATATTTTATGGAACGAAAGGCAGGCGGAATCACGTAAGTTAATTTGATCTAAATCACATAGATTTGAATAAAGTTTAGATTACATCGGCGTACAGGCCGATTGGGAATATAATGGCGATCCAATTTTGCTCTTTAATCAGAATTGTATCCATCTATACATATACAACCCTACCTTCTGCCCGCGTCTTCATCTGCATGGACTTCAAAATTGGATCCGGCCAGGATAAAAGTAGCCTATATGTTATTCCAGACTATAATCTATCTCTGTACCACGTATAAAATGGGATAGTATTAGTAGGATAATTTCCCCAGATTTTGGCCGTATGTTTTACCTTCATGTATCAGGGAGCGAGCCTCAAGGTGAAGGTCAAATGTTTTTTTTTTTCAATTAGACCACTAAAGTAGGCAGTTCCGAAAAGTCAAAACTAGTTATACGGTTCAAAAAAAGTTCGTTTTATGAAAACAGCCAGCAAGAAACTCCATAGATAGTCCTAGGTGGCCTATTGCCAATAACCGGGCACAAACCCATGATTCAGGTGCCACTTTTCATATCTAGGGAGTCGACTCGTGATGTATAAAGGATCGTCCGGTACACCCTGGGCAATCAACCTTACTATCAAGGTCAATCTTTTTACAACAGCATAATATTTTTTTAACAAATACTTCCTACACTAGTATTTGCATTTGTACCTTAAAGCTAAGAACTAAGGACTAACATACAAGTGCCATAATAGAACCCGTAAGCCTAGAAGCCATTCGCTTAGCCACTACGTTATTCATGTCATCAATATAATATGTAGCTTATGGTGAAAAAGTGACAGAGATTATTCTGGCCATACATGCTATATACAATACCCAAAAATATTCGTTTTACAGGTAAAGCTCCGCATAATATTACAATAAATTCCAAAGTAACAAAGTTACCTCATAAAAAACCTACATCCTCTCAAACTGTTGGATATAAAAACCACTCTCTTTGTACTCTGCTCATGAAAATTTAATTTACCGGATTCTGGCTCAAATTTCTTGCAATTAAATGTAAGGTATTCGGAGTTACATAAAAAACTCGCATTACAAGGAGCCGAACAGTTGAAATAAAAGTTTACGATTCAACATACCTATCTTATGTTACCTATATATATGTTTTGTGATTGACACGATTTAATTCTCACTTCTTCCATAAAACTTCGTGTAAGATTTCCTTGTCCATGGTTTTCTTCAAAATATATTACGTCAATATGATGACACCCAGAAAATGAAATCTGTATCTATTGGTCTAATAATGTTTCCTCTCTTGCGACTGCTGCTCCTATGCGTCCAGTATAAGTTGAGCTCTATTTTTTTATTTTATTATCATTTGCTTGCAGCTATAGTATTACTGTAAACGCAGTCAGTCTTTTGTGATCGCCGCTGGTTGAGTTAGAGTTCACCGCTGAATCCTGCAACTATCATGAACTGCAGGATTTTCATAGGGGTGAGCTCCTTTATTTCATCCGGGCTTAAGGTGTGTTGCCCTAGATGAACACTACGCTGTGTATTAGCGAAGTGCATTCCCCAGGAAGATGAATTGGCGTTTCATCAGCCTCCTCACAGCGTCGTCAGGTTTGCGTAGGTATCTCTTAACCTCAGGTTGAAAATATTGGTGTCCTGTTAAGGCTCTCATTACAATGCGCAGATTGTTCCTGCTCAGTAAGAGGCACACAGGCCTTTTACTAAAGGCTTTAATCAGAGCTTTGGAGCGGTCCGTGCCAGGCGATTCCATCTAGAGCTTGATGGCATGAAGCTGACCTGTAAGTATTCTAAAATCCTATACATTATACAATGCAAAGTTAGATTATACTGGATATACTGGCACGTAGTACAGCTATACATTGTATCGGTGATTCATAATATAATTTACTAAAAGTGGCGTTTTTGCCCCCTTATTCTCTATGGTTGTCAACAACTGTCATTATGTTGTCTTGGATCAATATATACCCTTAGAAATTAATCTTGTTATATGTTCGTGCCGTTCGATTGACTCGCAAGCGTGTCACGTGTATTCCAATAAGGCACAATTCACACTACATCACTTCGGTAAACGATTATCGGATATCGGTCCGATGAAATTACTCTGTACAGAAATAAGAGCGTTGACATATACTAGCAAAAATATACGAGGATATTAGAGAAGAAATACTTATTGAGGACAACTGTAGGTGTGAACATATTTACTAGTACATAAATAGAAAACTTGTACTGTAGAGGCCCGAGTTATTGATAAGAGTTTTGATTCTATTTTATAAAGTAAAATGCACGATTACTGATATTAACTTGTACCTAAGTATTCATAGTCTTACTCGAGAGCCTGCCTCGTTAGCGTAGTGGTCCTGAGTGCGGCTGCTACGCTAGAGGTCCTGGGTTCTATGAAATTCTCATGTGTCCGGTTAATGGCAATAGTCTCGCCCTCTATTATATGGGACCCAAACATTCCAGCAAACTGTAAGTGTACATTAGTACTCCTCTGCCTAACCTTTCGGGGAATACATAACAGGCGTGATGATGGTATGATAAATCCAGAGATGTCTGATACAATTTTCACTCATTTCACTTTTCTAGACAATTTAACTTTTTAAATGGTTGTTTATTCTTTATATGAACAGCTAACTCTCAGTAATGCTGATTGCTCTTTGCACTGATACATACTACCAACTGATATCAGAACCAAAATATCTGAAAAAGAAAAACATTCTTGATGTCTTTATTAGGTACCTTAGATGATAAAAAAGTAGAGTTAGAGAGAGTTAGATCTATTTTATTTATTAACTGTTCTTTCCCAATATTTTCTTACTAGTCCATAAAAAAATAAATGTTGTCCGCTAACAAAAACAGTGCGATATGTTTTCAAATTACAAGGCATTTGTTCTCAAAATACCTTCATCTGTCGAAAGTCCAACTGTTAAAGCGGGCCAATTGTGTAAGTTAAATGAGTTCGTCCTTTGTGCCCTTCACTTTATTTTCATAAATAGTATTGTAATAGTAAACGTAATTTATAATTTAAGCCACAATACATCAAGCTGTTTAGAGATATTTTAATAGAACCGTTGATTCTTCTGAGTTTTATTATTTCGATATAAATACATAATATAATATCTGCCTCATTCGTCTTAGTGGTAGTCACCGCAACTGCTAGGCTCTCCTAGCTTAACAGTTGCGCTTACGGCTACTGGGTTTGATTCTCAAATCGAACAAACTGTTACTAGGTATTTCTATGAAATTCTCAGTAGCAGCTTGGAGTTTGGATTTGTGCTTGGATACTGGAAATAGTTTGGCCTCCTATTACATAAGACCTAAACATCCGGCGAACTGTGGGTTTATATAGTATTAGTACACCTCTGCCTAACCCTTCTTGGAATAAAAGCGTGATGGTATTCGTACACTACTGGAGGTCTCGTCCTGTGAACGCCACGGCGCTCGATCTTATTTTGTACTTTAAAAATATAAAATACCTCTATTTTATTAAAAAATATTTTACAGTCATAGTGATCTTGTCACCGTTATCATCACATAAATCCTATGATTAATGGGTTTTAGCATTAGTATACATTGATAAACTACTACCAAAAGCTGGTACATCTAAAAAATACAAATTTATTTTTAAAAAGCAATGTTTTTTGAATAGCTTGCGAAAAATATAACCCTATTTACACACAGCGAGAGCACTAGAAAATACAGAAAAGAGCAATATTTTATGAAGTGCTCTCCACGGTGGCTTTGTATCCTTATTCCGACATTTTCCTCGAGAGAAAAACAATGAAAGCGCACAGCGGTAACGAAAAAGAATAAAATAACAACCATTGAAGTCTGATTGAGTATTTCTCATCGAGGCCACAAGAAATGTGAGTACGTTGACACTTAATAAATTTACACCATCGCCCTTGTCGTTCGTGCCTCATTACCAGCCTTCAACAATATCGACCATTAGTCCCGACACCACGACATTTGCCGGGCAATGACATTTTCCCGTAACCGCTTCACTACAATGAAATGTAATGCATTGGAAAGTCATCAATAATGGCATCAGTACCTACTTAACCTTTGAGCTATAGATTTGTGTTATCATCTTCATAGGCATGACCAAGCCAAAGCCCCTGGCTTGTAGGGGGGCCTATAAAATGAATCATACAATTATTCCCTTTTTTAAAATTGCCCCAAATTCTGATATGCCGAAGGACCCCAGGATTGCCTAAGATGGCCCTGCTCATAGGACATGTGTAACACAATGGTTATTATATTGATATTATAATGGATAGGCTCGTCCTCTATTACATGGGACCTAAAAATACCGGCGAACTGTGGGAGTACATTAATACGCCTCTGCGTACAGGCGTGAATACAGGCGTGATGGTATGTTATGTTATGTTTAATGGATATCTTCTTTCTTTAATTAAATATAAAAGAAGAACCTGACTGACTGACGTATCAACGTACAGCCGAAATTACAGGAGTAGATCCCTGAAAGTTTGAATGCTGGTCCCTTTTGCACTAAGATTTTTTAGGATTTTCTAATTTTAAGGGGGGGGGGAGGTGAAAGTTTAAGCATCACTTTAGGACGCGAGTGAAACCGCAGGGAACAGCTAGTTATTACATATTTTGTTGACAACTCTACGTCGCTCATCGTGGAAATAAACTGTGTCCAGAATTTGATTATTGTGAATCTATTTAACGAGTTCCAACTGCCTCATTGTTCTATGGGTTACAAGCGCGGCAGCATGAGCAAAGTGGAAATTTTCTGTAGGAGCTCGGAGTTTGGATTTAGAAATAGGATATCCTCAATTATACCGAATAAACTGGCGAGTTATGGTAATACATAAGTACATCTCCATATCCCAGTGTGTTTGATCATTATTATATTTTCATGGCGAGTCTATTGCCATTAACCGGACACAAATCCTAAACTCGGAGCTACTACTAAGAAATTCACAGTTAAACCCAATAACTATAACTCGACCTGGGAATCGAACCTAAGACCTGTAGCAGTCGCGCTTACGACTACTAGACTGATGAAGCAGTTATATTATAAAAAAATAATGGACTTCACGAGCCAACCGTAGCGTAATGAAAATTTATTTCAATTTAATTTGAACGCTGTTCCAGTTCTGAAGTAAGAGGGCCGATTAGTTTAATCGGATCTAAGAAAATTGGGACCTTATTTAAAGGATCAATCGAGGGGAGGATTTTACCAATAAAGATATTTAGAGTCTTCGCTAAACTCAAGGTCAGTGGTGATGAGATCTTTCAAATTTATTTAATTATATTTTTGTAACAATTCCTTTACTCAATGTTACCCTTGCCAAAAAACTTCATATAGAGGTAGCAGTAACTTTAATACATATATATTTCTTTTGGTTGAATGTCATTTTAATATATAGGTATTTGTTATAGCAGTAAGTTATAGAATCGCAGAATATACTCGTTTAAGCATCAAAACCACATTTGCCTTCCCTTCCCAATAGTCAGAGTCATTGGATTTAAGAGCACATTCATCAAGATCCTGAGAGGGGTTAGATGCAATCTTTACTGATATTTTTAAGTACCTAATAGAAATAAATATTTTTTTTTATTCAGCCGTAAATTAAATTACTTCCGAGAAATTGAAAAACGATAATGAACAGAGGCAGTACAATGATGTGCATATCCTTTTCTCACAACCTAAAAAATGTTTGCAATAACACGTCATGCTACGGCCCCAGATTTGGTTTATTATTTATTTGGTACTTTCGCTCAACTCTATCGCAATCACTCACTCACATTCTGGCTTTTGAAACGTACTAGTGCTATTCACTTCGAGTGCTGCACTTCGCATCGATACCACGTACCATTTTCCGGTAAAAGAAACGAATGGGCAGGGGCACTGAACCATAAAGCTGCATTTTTCTAAAAAATCTGACTGACTACCAGCTTAAAACCTGAAACAAACATGATTAAGGATAAATATGACGTTATGGAGGTAAATTCATTAAATAAAATAAAAATGTGTTCGGTTTCTTTCAGTATTATTACCAATAAGACATTCCCTAGCTGCTACCTACGTTAAAGAGGAGACACAAAATTCTAATACCTCTTTCAATTAGCAAGAGTCGCGAGCGTAATAGCTCGAAATATTTCACAAACAGAAACCCATGTGGATTTATCGTAACATATGCTGTGAGCACGCAATTTGATTAATTGCTGTGTTGCCTGCCTAAATATTCCGAAAATCATAGAAGCTTTACCTATAATCGTGTACATCAAATCTGTATATTTTTGACCCCATTGATTAGGGGTCGAGCTTATTACCATCATCGACGCACAAATCCAGACTTCAAGCCGCGACTACATATTTCTTTTTAACAAAATTTCCAATAACTCTGCTTGGCTTAGGAATCGAAAGAAGAACCTCACGCTTAGCAGCGACGCTTGAAACCACTAGAGACTAGACCAAGGAATCAGTCATGAATGATTAATGGTCTCTATTCAACGTAAATTCGACCATTCACCACTAAACGGTCAGACTCACACAGAACATAATACAAATATTTTACGAGACCGTTCAAATAATATTTATATAACATTACATAGTCCGGACTATGAATAGAACAGCCGATCATTTCCCGTGGGGGCTGTAACGGGGATTATATCACAAGGCCGCAGAAACGTGTCACACTGTAATAACACCATACTATGATTGGTAAACCGTGAACAATATTGTTATAGGAATCAGGCCCCGAGTTTAAGGGGATATATATACTTTTTGTTTCTTGCATTTCTTGCATTGATTGAGTAGATAATATTATAATTGCTCTGTTCCTAGTATTAATAAGCTGTAAAGCAGATAAAGCGACATATTAACAAAAATTAAAAATCTCTGTCAATAAAGAGAATGAAAAAAAAAGTATTGTATCACTCCATAAAAATACTAAATTACGTGTTAAACTTATAAAAATAACATGAAATTAGTAATTTTCCCATTTCTAGGCCGAGGAGTGTTACTGGGTTTTTCTATGAAATTCTCAGTAGCAGCTTGGAGTTTGGGACTTGTAGCCGGTTAATGGCAATAAGCTCGCCCCCTATTACATAAGACCTAAACTTACCGGGCGAACTGTGGGTGTACATTAGTACGCCTCTGCCTAGCCCTTCGGGGAATACAGGCGTGATGGTATGTTATGAAAATAGTAATAAACCAAAATAATCATTTTTTGAATGTAAAGTTCAAAAAGATACTAATGAATTCAAAGAGATTTTATTACATTGATTACAAAATAGTTTGTGCCCAATTGTATCAAAAATCATTCACCTGTTCACAGGTATGTCCGTGTTTTACAAACAAATCGATAGGTCATATGTACCAGTGGCCGAGTGTAGGTTAACACAATATC
Source organism: Acronicta aceris (assembly GCA_910591435.1). Taxonomy (NCBI): domain Eukaryota; kingdom Metazoa; phylum Arthropoda; class Insecta; order Lepidoptera; family Noctuidae; genus Acronicta; species Acronicta aceris. Next base: position 10,241,316 of record OU342770.1, read on the forward strand.
GGAGGCGGTGAGCCGTAGCGGCGAGATCAAAGCGGGCGCGCCTTTGATGTGCCACCAAGCGCGGCGGCCCACGGCCTCTGCCAAACGTTGCCTGATAATAATCTCTTTATTAAAATTATTTCAATATGTTGCTGAAAGTTTGATTAACTGTTGTAATAGTAGGAACATATCGCAGTAGGTAATTATGTTCTACTTTATGATGGGATAGAAGGTAATTGAAAAAGTTCCTATCTTGTTTTAGTATATCTAGTGTATAACATGTCACCTTTGAACATGGGTACAAGTTCAGTAACACTGATCGATCTGGGGATGTAACACGGATCCCAACAAGTGGCTGCTGTGTATAGGCAACAACCACTTATCAGGCAGTTACATTATACGTATATTAATGATGACCAACAAAACCATTAATCATTACAAAAACATCTTACCATCTCGCTCACCAGATGTAAAGGGCGGACTGCACCGCGAGCTTAGCTAACTAAGCTCCGCAGCTTAGCTCAGGTAGCTGCAGCGTATTTTATTTATTCACTAGGTAATACATGGAAATAAACATAAAATTGATGCACATAACTGATAAACCTTATATTTCAACTCAATTCCAGGTAGTCACAACTTGCGCAATTAAGTAAACACAATAATACTATAACGATAACACGATAATACTTTACATTAAATTCAAAAGACCCCCGCAGCATCAAGACATGGTTACCATGTTCTTCCAAATGAAGTGACAGGATACAAAATTTCAAATTGAACAGACCTGTGGAAGTTGCACAGGTCCCTCCATGAACCAGAAAAGAGCTGATAATCTTTAAACGGCTGGTCAGATTTTCTTAAATCATAGCTAACAACACTCTCGGTGAAGTAAACTTTCGAACAAAAAATAAAACGGAATCAGAATCGATCCATTCGTTTGGGTGCTACGATGCAACAGACAGACACACAGATACACCGACACATAGATACACACTACAAACTTACACCCAGATTTTTTTTGGAACACTCACAATTAACACACCATTCAAACAAAAAAAAAGGAGCAAATTCGGTTCACCCGATCAGGCGCTACGATGCAGACAGACACACAGCCACACACTACAACCTAATAACGCCCCTCTTTTTCGTCGGGGGTTTTTATAAATGGAATTGAATAAAATTAAAACCTTTTCATACCTCAATTCACTAAGACGCTTCGAGGTGTAGCCTACCTTTTAATAAATTCATACCGTCTTCCAAGTTCATACCGCTGTCATGTGCAAGCTTTGTCTACATACATACCACCATTCTTCAGTAAAGTTGACGTGAACTCAGACCTTACTCTACACGTCAATTTACACACACAAAGGAATTGAAACAAAGCATTTTACATCAAAGAAGTTACTCTTGGAATACGTGATTAATCTTTGATCTTTAATAAAATGAGAATGACGTTGAAAATTCCGGAAAAATAATGAAATTGTAAAGTTCAATTTTCTTATTAAAATTTTTGTCTTGTCTTTTTTTTAAGTGCTGGGTTTAATACGTTTGACCTTAATCTTGCCTGATTGAAAGCACAATGTCTAAGATAGAGCATTATTACCACATCAGGTCCTTTCTATCACAAATATACGTAAGTAACTGGCTGTGGGTCGTAAATGCGACTGCTACGCACGTCCTGGGTTCGATTCGTAGATCGAGCAGTGTTGTGGATTTTTATGTAACATTGTCAGAAGCGACTCCGAGTTATCCTATCCCATATTACATGGGATCAAAACATATCCGCAAACTGTGGATGTAGATTAGTACACCTTTGCCTAATCCTTCGCGGAATGCAGGCGTGATGGTATGGTATGTTTTGTGTCATTTAAAACTACCTATATTAAGGTGATAGCTAGACCGAAAGATCATTTTCTTAATTATTTATGTCGTTGAACGAACAGACGAGCCACCAACAGCAGATGAGTTGCTAATGTGTAGCCGAGCTTTAAGAGCCAGATACATAATAAAACATATACCTATTAGCTTTTTAAGAACTAATAGCCAGGAGTTTTGGTATGTGTAGAATAGTTCAGGATCGAAGACGAATGGATGACGCCTAGACGTCGCGCCTGACCGGCGCCTTTCCCAGCCTCATAGGACCGTTACCGTCCCATCGTAATATACCTAATAATGATTACAGCGTTATTAAGGACCAATAGTTACTGAGTTTTGGCATAATAATTACTTAGTCACTAAAGTATATGATTAATATTATCCTTATTAAAATTATCGATAATTTTATTTTATTGGTTCTCAGAATTAACTCGTTTCAATTTAAAGGTTTAAAATAATATTAAAGCGAGTACTCGTATTCATCGAAATTACAGAGTATTCGTAGCAAGTCATTTATCCATTTACCGTGATCACAAACGTTGTAGAGGGATTTGAACGTCGACAAAATCAAATTGAAATATTCTATGAGAATTACAATCTGTAAAAACATGTCACTGTTGAATAAGTTGATTTTTCAAAAAAGTAAGGGTTTTATTTATATTCTCTGCCTGCGTAATCTCTTGGGCGTGAAGTTATTTCTTTCTTGATTCTTTTTATTTACATCAACAATAAACTAAATCTATATATATAAAAATTAATTGCTGTTCGTTAGTCTCGCTAAAACTCGAGATCGGCTGGACCGATTTGGCTAATTTTGGTCTTAAATTATTTCTGGAAGTAAAGAGAAGGTTTAAAAGGTGAATAAACATATAGTTTAGGTCTTTTATTTATCGATTGTGGCAGTACGAAGTCTGCCGGGTCAGCTAGTAAAAAGAAACTTATTTATACACACTATTACATAAACACAAAAAAAGAAACTAAATGACTGAAGCGTGGTTAGGCGTCAAAGTCTTCCTTGGCGTGGTTGTCGTCCAGCAATGTGCCCAGAAGACAACCCATTCCCTATTTATATAATAGTAAAATATTATATAATATAATACACAACTGCCGCCATATCCCATTCGAGATTAAAAAAGAACGGTGAACAAAACATTATTTTGTTTTATTGATATTATTAACTAATAAAAAATAAATAATAATACCTACCTGCTACAAAATGGAGAAACGGGTCACCATTTTAATTAGCCGATTGTAATAAGGGCAGGATCGTAATATTTTTTACTTAATTTTTTAGTTATGTAGTGGGCCCATCCTGGAAAAGATTGAGAAACGATGCTCTCCTATTAAACATATATTCTTATTTTCTTAACTGATGCCTACATATGTATAGCAGCCCTATTCAGGTACACAATTTCAGTTTTGTGGGATAGTTTTTAAAGTTTCGTTGTTTCAAATTTATTAATTGGATAATGGTTGATCATAATTTCCTTTTAATAATCATGGCCATAGGTTTCATAATCTTCGCCACGACCATGTTTTAACATAACAGATAGGGTTGCCATCCGCCCAGGTTTCCCCGGATTTGTCCTAGTTTAAAGGGCGTCCGGGAAGCGTCCGGGTGGGATATCATTTATAGTCCAGGTTTAACCCGGACTATGAAACGAAACAGTTTTCAAATCACCATCGAACCACGCCTCCGGGCCTGCATCGCCACTGGCCCAACCATGTCCGGGTTCTGAGTTCCTAAATCCGGGTCTTCACGCTTCTTGTCCTAGTAACCAGATTTAGAGGTACACAACCCTATACGCAAAGCACATATTTTATGGATACTGAGACGAAAAAAATTATCAGATATCTATCTCTACTACTAGTACACAAACCTCCGATAATTTAGCAACTACAAGATTTAACTGAGCAGAACAAAACGGCACGATTATTCAATCGAATGATGACCCAGTTTACCATCGCCTCAGGAAGCTCCCGAGAGAGATCTACAATTTCTGCATTTCGGTTACAATACTCCACTGGATATTTAAACTATCTGTATTTTGCAAAAGTAAATCTATTTAAAATACCTCTGCGAGAATTGTGTATATTAATATGTCGTATTAAAATAGCTACAGTTTCATTATTATTGTTCTAGTACAACATGGACTAACCTTACCTCTTTCTTTTCATATATTTCCTGCCCATCCAAAGGTTGTCTGGTAGATATTGCTATTAGCCATAAGACCGCCATTGTATCCTTACTTTAAAAATACTCTTATCTTGTTTCTTTTATAGTGTACAATAAAGATAATTCATTCTATTCTATATAATAAAACGCTGAGCTGCACCGCAAAGCGTTAACGTCGTGTTAAAATTTCCAGTTAGCTAGCAGTTGTTTAAAAACTTTAAACTGCGTATTGATGTAGAGGCTATTTTTTCATAACACATCATCACGCATGATTCCCCGTTAGGGGTTAGGCAGAGGTATTCGAATGTACACCCACAGTTTGTCGGTATATTTAGGTATAAATTTAACCCAGATAACGTATAAAGGTATAATTACAAATCCAATAAATTTCATCAGATGATAAATCGTGAAATCTATTGGGTGTAATTTTCTTTTATTTTGTGATTCCAAATTTATTTTTTAATACGCTCTCACTAGCATGTTCTAACGTTTGATTATCTATCATGTCACGATTTCAATCAGTCGTCACGGTTCCAAATTTCCTGGTTGTTCTCGACGTAAACCAAGCTGCCTCCTCCACGTCCACGATATAATCCGACACGTGTCCAATCACAGATTATTGGCACGCGTATATATCGATTCACTTAGATCGGTTCACGAGTATGGGGGGTTGCGATTTGAATATCAAATAAGCCATTTTAATCGATACAGTTCGTTGGCGTCAATTTACATATCGACAGGTTAATGTTTACATAGAGTTACCTACGATTGAAAAATAATTATATAAGTACCAAAGGTAAGCTTTTCAAGACATCATTTCAAAGAACTTTTCTATATTCTCTAGAATCTAATTGTAAAACTGTGTTTTATCAACAGAACAACTTCGATTTTAACGACAGTTTGAACGTGCGGTTCACTCAAGTTATATCGATATTTTGTAACTCAATTAAAACTTACTCGAATGGTTACAGAATATCAATGACCAAATGGTTTGGAAATTAAGAAGTGTTTATTTTGGGGTGGTGCGGTTTGCATAACGTCTGTGTATTTGGTTTTTAATCGATACATGTTACTGATATTGATATGCAAACAAATAGGCAATTCAGTGTTTGTTTTGTAGACGGCACGCACTGTATTTATTTGTTGATATAAAAATTCTGTGATATTGTTATATTTTCCGAGTACAGATTAGGGCAAAAGATATTTAAAGAACTTTCTTCTGTAATCAGCCTCTTCTTTTAGCCTATGTTATTTCCACATATTCATAAAGTCTCGTTTCTTTCATCTAATATTCGCGTAAGTCTCAGAAACCAGTATTATTACAATTATCTTTAGTTTACAATTTTGTTAAGACTAATTCAAGAGTATGTTGTCTTTTGTACCTCAATCACTTGAAAATGTTGTGACGTATTACTTAGAAACTCCTAACCGCACGTGCGGGTCATTTCTTAGTTGTGAAGAGCTGGAAGGCTTAACTTCTGAGTTTGTCGGCTTGTGTCAAACTTATGGAGCGGTTTGGACAATAATTTGATCACGTACATTGTTGTGACGGATAGAGCACACTACATACTAGCATAGATATTATGATGCGGAATATTCATACGTCTGTAAATTCTATAATTTTACACATGGTTTACGTATGATGCTATGAAAGGCTTTCTGCGCTTGCTGTGTTTAGTTGAATATTAGTTATTAATTAATAAAAAAAACTTACTGACTACAGACATGGTTTAAGATGGAGCACATAAATCTAGGCTCCTTCCTTTCAAACTCTGGCTCCCGAATACATGGACATCTCCTATAATGACGAGGTAGGTAACTCATCAAAACTCAACCTCAAAAGTTGCGAAGTATTTTCAAGAACGTATCGACATTATCGTATTTGTTCCTTTATTCTCTCGTGATTTATATTATTTCATTCTCTGTGTGTAAAATACAAAGATACAAAACCGTCTACAAGACGTGTCGGTTGGGCCTGTTTGAATGGGATCACGCACCAAATTTTCCCACAGTTTGGATTAGCATTTTAATTCCCACTCATGCAAAGCTCTCTCATGCAAACTGTTTTCAGAATTTATGATTTAAAATTAAGAAGATGATTAAGTACCTACATAGATTTTCGATGTACAAATGTAAATGAGAAATGATTGTTCCTGGAATAGAAATTCATAATAGTAGGCATGTATTTATTTAGTGTCTTATGTGTATGTAGAAAAATAATATTTGTAAAAATTTACCATAATATTATATTGATATAATAATTGTAACAAAGTTAAGTTTTAAGGTATTTACCTACTAAAATCTTATAGAAATCACTGTATAATTTTTTTTACAATAATAAGCTCGTTAGAATTGGTCTTTAGGGCTCGAAATGCTGATGGACTTTTAAGGACCATCCCTCTAAATATTTGTGTTATTTTATCATGAAGGCCTGTTTACTCGTATTTTTTCACAAACGACGAAAGCAGTATGAAACAAGAAAAGGTCATCGGGTGAAGACCTCTGCACTGTCGCAAATATAGAATTAATTCTACATTTTCCTTTGCGAACAAAAGGACCATTTCTTTTGTAAAGCAGTGGTGTTTTAATCTTGATAAAATGTACGGTCTACATTTGCTTTGAAATGTGAATATTGTAACGTGTATTCATATTTGAGTTTTGTTTGTTATTTTAATCATGATTATGTTGAGCTAGCTACGCCAATGTCCGTATTAAATTCAAAGTAATACCAAATTTTCTCAACATAATTAATACAAACGAACACACATTTTCTTCAAGTAAAAACAGTAGCTCATATTCATCAAATTCCTTTCGCAAGCAAGACCGCAAGGTAAGTGTTCACAACATTAATGTTTAATTCATCTAGTTAGGCGAGATTACGCGCTATCAAGGCGGCTCGCAAACAATGTCACTCGCATGAATATTACATTAATGTAGGACACGCCTTGCACACCCAGTGTCGGTAACCGCACGCGTGTTATGAAACGTACCAAACACTTTATGATTGGTTGAGGTCTTGACGAAATAGTTTCAGGTTAATAGAGAATAAAACCCTCAACAAAACCAATCTTATTGAAGTATATAGATGTCAAGTGTAAACGTGCTTACGACGCCAATGACGTCTATCTATGGACGTCGAAAGATATGATTTTTCTGCAAAACCAACACAATGAAAATTCATGATCATGATATTTTATTTGCATAATGCAAAGATGACCCATTATTATTTTAAATTAAACCGCCTCATTAACCTAAGTCCTAAGAGCGACTGCTACGCCAAGAGGTCCTGGATTCGATTCCCAGGTCGAGCAGTGTTATTGGGGTTTTCTCTGAAATTCTCAGTAGCAGCTAGGAGTTTCGAATTGGTGCCAGATTAATGGCAATAGGGGACATAAACATACCGGCTGTGGGTGTACAGTGGCGACCAAAAGTCCATAGGCAATCTCACAACGCAATAGCTTGACGTTTAGTTTGACTTACGACCTTTTATTTTCATGCATCATCATTGTCGTTAACAAATGACACGCACTGCGACACTTGCTGTATCGAGCTCGCTTGTACTGTTCATAGCAATGTAATCCTTAGCGTGCTTATGGATTTTTGAGCCTTTACTGTACATTAGCACGCCTCTGCCTAACCCTTCCAGGAATACAGGCGGGATGGTATGTTATGTTATTATTTTAAATGATAAACGAGTACAATATTCAATTACAATAATTTTTTATGTAGGTATTTTGACCAAGGCGTTAGGGAGCATCAATTATTACAGGAGAATTATCAATTTAAATTTACTAGATATTATATTTACTCAAAGCTAAAATTCATATCTACGCGAAACAAAGTAAAAATGTTGTAAACTTCTGGTGGCCTGCGGGTGTGTGAGATGCCCCAGAGATTCGTAAAGCGTCACCAACATAGAAACCCTCTTTGCCGTTGAGAACTCCATATCACAGTTAGGGTAACCCTTGGGAATGTTACAGACATTAATGGGAAAATTTAGTTAACACTGCTCAAGTTTTTGAACGTTGTATCTGTCTAAATTCTAATATAATAAAGTATATTAAAACCTATTGTTTACCTCATTTACTAAGTATACTAACGTTTGGTTCCAATAACAAATCAGTCAATAGATGTCCTTACTAGAGATAGGATTTTAACGTAAGGTCAATACAAATAATGTTAAACTCCTATCTCAAGTAAGCAAATCTATCGACTGATTTGTTATTGGGACCGGACCGCAGACGCTCCATGACAATTTTCCACACCGAAAACAAAAAGTTCATATACTTGTAGATATGGGTAAATTCTTAGAAGCAATATCATAGTTTGAATTTGTGGCAATAGTCTCGCCTAATATTTTATTACAGGGATGTTAAAATAATACCGATGACAACATTACGCTTCTGCCTGACCTCTCGGTTTAATGGGATGACGACAGAAGGGTAATTTCTTGAATTATTAATTCATAAAACATAAGCGAATTTACTACCTAAACATACTAGGTTAGTGAGAGGTGCATTAATGTACACCCACAGTTTCGCAGGTATTTTTAGGTCCCATGTAACAGGGGGCGAGCCTTTTGCCATTAACCGGGCACAAATCCCAAGCTCCGAGCTGCTATTGAACAATTTATACAAAAACCCAATAACACTTTGCTCGACCTGGGAATCGAATCCAGGACCTCTAGTCTAGCAATCGTGCTTAGGACCACTAGACTAATGAGGCGAATTTACTAACTAAACTACATCGTAGAGTGCAATAAATATTGAGTAGGTACCTGCCTAATTAATCTACAAGCTGTAATTGTATTATCCCACAAATCCTAGAAAGAATAAAATACATTGCTTTTTGCTGAGGTTCTTCTCGTTTAGGTAATTTTCTACACACTTTGTTTACATCGAATCTCGAAACAAGCTTTACAGATCTCCCGAACCTTCTTTTATTGTCACTTTCTGTTTCATTAGAATCAGATATTGTTATCCTTGTCCCACCATATGAGTCATCCTGAAACGCGACATCCAGGCGCTGTATAGGCGCCTCATAGTCTCGCCATAGGGTAACAAACAAACATATCATAAATCTACGATATTCAACGTTATTTCGAATCGATAAGGTTAATTTTCGTTTACTCCAACAGCATACAAAACGGAGTACGGAGTGTAGAATTACGTCATCCTCTATCTTGCCAAGTCATAGTTAACCAATTTAGCATGACCTCCCGTTTTAAACGATTTTAATAAATTGGAAGCTCTAACAAAATAGTTGACATAAACCTCTTTTTGAGAAAAGGGGCTCAAGGTTGTGCTCCACATGTATTTAATGGCATTGGAAGGTGGTCAAAACACGATCCAGTGGTAGGAGAAGGCAACCTTGATCTACAATGCTGCAATGAAATTGGAATATAGGTCCTGATGTAAATATGTACTATAACTTTCTTGGCAAGATGTGTAACCTCTTTTAAGAGACATATTTATAAACCTTGAAATTGGAATTAGACATTTTGTGAAGCCACTAATTTTTGTTTTTGAAAAAGTAATACTGCGGGGCAACCCCGCAGTATTTTCTCCTGTGTCGTGGGTGTGTTTACAAACACAAATTCTCACATACACAAACGCCCAGACTGTAGATCATACAAATATTTGCTCCGTGTGGGGATCGAACCCACAACACGTTGCGCAGAAGCCGATCGCTCAGCCGCTACGCCAAACGTGTCCTAATTGTCAAGCTAAGTCAAGTTGGGGTTTGTAGTTTCTGCTTACCCCTGTGGGAGAAAGGCGTGAGTACTAGTATATGTCGGTAAGTTCTAATTAAATTTAACTTTGGTGATAAAAACTTGACAATAATTTCGGTGGGCTTCGTTAATTTTTAACCGACTTAAAATTAAAAAACAAAAGAAGGTTCTATATTCGCCTATATGTATTTTTTATGTATGTTCACAGATATATTCGTCAATTGCGAACCAATTAAAACAAAAACAGTTATAGTTATCTGCACAAGTAGCGGACATAATCAAAAAACTAATTGTAAATAAAAAATCTTGTTTCTTGATTAACAAACAAATTTTATCATTTATTTAATATAATTAATTATCCCGCTCTGTCTTAGCTATCTCATCGATATTCCTCCTACACAAGCCATATCTAATAAAGTAACTAAATCCGACATATTAGCCAAAAATTAAACATAATACTTTCATATCCACCCCAGTGTGAGCTCCGCAGACAACACCGCGAGACAAAAGCTATGTCGTAATAAAAGCGCAGTGTCGTACCTCACATGTTTGAAGGCGAACAATATGCGTGATGAGCTCCCTTGTTTTACACGTCACACAAAAGATAACCTACATCACCGGTGCGGGTTATACGAGCCATTTTAACGTAGTACAGACTCAAATTAAAAAGAAAGAAAGAAGACATATTTACTGAACGCACACAATTTTTTTTTAATTGCCCACAAAAACGTAATACCGAAATAAATCTTAATCCAGACAATATTCTATCAAATTGTGTCATTAGTCGGATTTGGATACCGTTAATCTAAGTTCCTACGATACTATTTCGACTTCGACTTACTTCACTGGAAATAAAAAATTGGAAAATCGTTCCATACTTGGTCATTTTATCAAAAATTGCATTTGCTTACATTTATTTCCAGTAAAGTATTTTGGACAAAATGGTAACGTAGGAACCTAGATTAACGGTATCGGAATCCGAATAATAACACAATTTGATTAAATTGGGTTTTGAATTGCGAATTATTTCGGTATTATGTTTGTAAGAGAAATTCGGTCCGCCGGATTCTTGCCTTAAGAAGTCTTATAGAAAGACAAAAACAAAAAAACTACCGCAATGGGATACAGGAAAATATGTATGTATGTATTTGTAACAAAGTAAACCTTATATTGACAAATCCGGTTTCGATGATTAAGCGTTCGGTGGGAGAAGGCTTGCAATAAGATTTGGAGTAAGTAATATCCCGCTCGCGGTTTACCCGCGCTGCTCCGTTCCTAAGAGGCGTAGCGTGATGTTATATAGCCTAATAACTTCCTCGATAAATGGACTAGCCAACACAAAAATAATTTTCAAATTCGGTTCAGATCCAGAAATTACCCCTATAACCTCACAAACTTTACCTCTTTATAATACATATACATACATACACTCACGCCTTTCTCTCACAGGGGTAGGCAGAAACTATAGACTTGCTACGATTCAATTCCAATTGCTCTTTATAACATTAGTATAGATATGCTATTGAACAATATTGTGCAATGTTAATGTTTTCTTAAATAGACGTAATCACTACAGTTAATGCCTCAATAGTCCAGTGGTCCTTAGCGTGACTGCTTCGCTAGAGCTTCTGGGTTCAAATTTTATTGGGTTTTTTCTATAAAAGTCTTAGTAGCATCTAGCAAAGTTAAGTTGTGCCCGGTTAATGGCAAAAGGCTTGCCCCGATGGGACTTGGAAATACCGCTGAAATCGTATATTTTATATATACGATGATACGATATATGTATGTATCAAACAAAGTAGAGGATTCATTTTAAAAAATTAGTGTTTTTTTTAATCAATTTAATTTGATGAAAAATAATATTGATATTGTAGACGACTCGTTCATCCTCGTAGTCGCTACGGTTGTAGCATTGTGCTACGGCGTGCTACGACCGCTACGAGGCTACGAAATAATAAATGAAGACATTGCAATGCATGTCAGTACATTGCTATTTATTTTTTTCATTTAATTTCAATGCTTCCCATATAACAGTCTTTATGTACCCGTTCGCTAAATTAAAATTCGCCTATCCAGGCAAATTACTTTTTCTGAACAGCCCCTTGTAAGCTACGAGGTCTGTAATTCATTTGAACATTTTAATTTCGAGTGTTTTACCGCAGTAGACTTAAGTTCTTGAGTCTTTGTGAAGAAAATACACATATATATATTCCCTTTACATTGTTAATTTTAAACGAAATGTAAGTATTAAAAAAATATTTTTTAGTAATTTTGGTTGACTATTTTTTTCGTTTTATTATTAAACTATTTAGTTGTATTCTTAACCTGTTTTCTTTTTTATAAATTTCATTTTATTCTTTTTTTTTTCTGTCATCAACATTCCCAAGCACACAACAATTCACCAAAGTTTCATCGCAATGGTATGAATGGTTCCAGAACGCATTAAAACATTTTTACCTGACGACGAAAAAAGAAAGGGTAAGTAATGATTTTAATTTATTTATATAGATGTTACAGAATACAATAAAACTCTTTGGTGACAATCTTACCGCTCGATTCAAATTATAATATTAGTCATCCCCGATTTAAAAAAAATACTTGAATGAGTTTGATTACAGTAAGAAACTCATTCAAGTAAACCTTTTCTATATTCGGATCAGAGTTTAATGTACTCAAGTTTATTTGTAGATTAATATCCAGCAAACATTTTTATCTATTTAATTAATAAATATCTATTATAATTGTCTCATTACTCTATTGGTCCCGAACGCGACTGCTACGCTACAGGTCCTGGGTTCGATCCCCAGGTCGAGAAAGTGTTATTGGGTTTTTCTATGAGATTCTCAGTAGTAACTCGGAGTCTGGATTTGTGCCTGGTTAATGGCAATAGGCTCGCCTCCTATTACATGGGACCTAAACATACCCGCAAAGGCGTGATGGTATGTTATGTTAGTAATGTACAATGGATACTAAAAGTAGGTAGTAGGTTACATATGCAAAGTAGGTACATTTATGTTCTGACGCTAATTACATGTCACAAAGTTTGCGTGTAACACGGAGTTATAAGCGATCAATTTTTGTTGATAACAATCTGGCAATACCTACCGGGTGTTTGTGGTATAAAAATCCATAACGTAACGGGATAGACTAAAAATATTTATATAGAAATAAAAACTTGCTTATTCATAGCCCCAATATAAAATTTAGCAACAGCTAGAAGGATTAGTCACCACCCCTATTATAGCTAAGCTATTCTTTTATAGTATGTACATACTTATATCTTATATACTTATAAGATATATTATATAATATATTATATGAACAGAAATAGAATAATACATATAAAGATTAAATAATGAAAAACGTTATATTGTAACCAAACAAAAACCCAAAAACCATCCTGAGTTTGATATTTTCTTTCGCTAAAATGTACCTTTCTTTCTTTCTTTTATAAAAAAACGTTGCCCCACACTAGGATTTTCTCCTGTGTCGTGGGTGCGTTTACAAACACAAATTCTCACATACACAAACACCCAGACCCGGAACAACTACCTGTAGATCATACAAATATTTGCTCCGTGTGGGGATCGAACCCACAACCCGTGGCGCAGAAGCCGATCGCTCAGCCGCTACGCCAAACGTGTCGTCGACCTATACCTATCTTTTAAAATGTGTAGCATACTTTAATGATAAAGAATAACCTTTTAAGAAAGGTTCAATTCCGGTTTTAAAAAGTAGTTTTGACAGGACATGGCATTAATATAACGTCAAACGTTGAGTCTTTCATGGATGACGTCATACTATTTATGTATCATTGGCAAACCAGGCGCTAATACCTACCGTACTGTCAATAGCATAGACCGCAGAATCCCTGGAGCGCCAAGTGGCGCGCCATAACGTCGCCAACCGCCCAAGGACACGGTGGCGGTCAGACTGAACGGAGTGCAGCTTTAACGATAATGATGTAAAGAGATATTTTTTAAACGACACGAAAATATTTTCATTTCCATTGTTTTTTTTTTCATGTCAATGAGTATGATACACGATATCTTCGCTGATAGTGAACCGATTTTAAAGTTCCTTTACCATGTAGGTATATATAATACTGCCTAGTTGGTCCTATATATGTAAATTTAGTTGGTGTCTGATCGTTGTTTCTAAAGGAATACTACAAAGCCGTAGTCAGAGGCTGGATAGGTCACCATTTTTAATACCTACTTTAAATACGTCTCTTATAACGTCCGTGGTAACTGCCCGATTAATGATAATAGGTTCACCCGTATTAGATAAGACTTAAACAAACCGGTGAACTGTTAGTGTATAGCTGTACTAGTAAAACCCTCCTTAGAATACAGATAAGTACACTTCTAACCCTTAGGGGAATACAGTCGGTCAGGCGGTGTGGTATGTTTGTATACATAGATAGATATATGTCTTCACAGTCCCTGAAATGTCAGGGTGTCGCGCCAGAGCGTCGCCAAACGGCCAAGGACAGGTGGCGCCGGTCAGTCTGCACTCCTGACGCGAGACACTATTGGATCTCGCGCTGATGTTCATCTTGTACGTGGGAGTACTGTCCTCGTGGGCGGGTGGTTATCTGAAATAAAATATTGCGCTTTTCGTATTAGTTTTCATGTTTTTGTCTGGGTTCTGTTTATAATTTGTTCTTTGAACTTGTATTTCGTGGACATTTTGTTTTGTCTTCTATGTAACTACAAGAAGTTTGTTTTTGTCAAGACAAGGGCAAGTTTTGTATAAAACAATTTGAAAACCCATCTGAAAAGCGCACGGGTTAAATATAATATGTATAAAAGCGAAATAACAGTCACCTAGGCACTGATTAATGAAATCTCAAAAAAAACAGAAAGCCTATACAAATAAAAAAGGAATTATTGTGAAAATTTGCAAATATGAAAACAATGCACCACGGAGCACAGCTAGTTTTACTATACCGTGAAAAGTGTATATTACAGAAGTCTATATATTTTTAGTTAGTCTATATATAAGTCTATATATCTTAGAGTCAAAGTCTTCGAACAGTGTGTCATGCCCGTATTAGCCTATGGTACGGAAACCATAACTCTTACGCAGGAGTCCGCCGAGAAGTTCCGAGTCGCACAGAGGGGCATGGAGAGAGCTATGCTCGGGATCACCCTACGGGACCGGAAACGGAATGATTGGATTCGAAGTAAGACCAAAGTTAGAGATATTATGGCCGTAATAGCGCAAAGAAAGTGGACGTGGGCGGGGCACATTGCAAGAATGGACAAGAGCCGCTGGACAAGACGAGTCCTAGAATGGAGACCCAGAGCGGACACCCGAGGGCGCGGAAGACCACCACAGCGCTGGGTGGATGACATCCGACGACACGGAGGTCGAGACTGGATGAATCGGGCACAAGATCGTCAGGAGTGGAAGAAGAGGGAAGAGGCCTACATCCAAGATTGGATAGCAAAAAGGCCACCATGATGATGATGATATATTTTTTAAGCAGTGCTAGCCTAGTTGTATGACTTCCAAGTCAAAAGTCTCGAGTTCCAACCCAAGGCACGCACCTCTGACTTTTCGAAGACATATAGTTAATTATCACGCGATTAAACGGTGAAGGAAAACATCGTGAGGAAACTTGCATGCCTTGAGAGATTTTCTCGATGGCGTGTGAAGTCTGCCAACCCGCACTAGGCCAGCGTAGTGGACTGAATATAGCCTAATCCCTCTCATTCGGAGAGGCGACCCGTGCCCAGCAGTGGGAGAGTATAATGGGTTGATTATGTATGTTATGTTTTGTTATATATTTTTTTAAATTGTCTACTAAACTAACGTCGTAAATTGATTTTGATTCTGCCCCTACTACACGAACTTACTCGAGTGGGTGCTCCGATTTATTTAGGTCTTACATGAAATAAATGAGCCTTACGGTCGTTCTGTGTTAAGTAAAATAATGTAGTAGTAAGCATAGTCATGTGTCCATGATAATTTAGCATATTAATGAGCCACTGAGACTACACAAGCCGTCCCTGAAAAGTTTGAGGGATTAATTAGGTACATTAAACTGGATTATGCCGGGCAATGTGAATATTTAATTTACGAGATATATGTATAGTATGCTATATATGCCTTCACATTCTCAATTTAGGTCTTTACTTCACCTTAAACTCGCCGTGGCTTCGTTGATCATAGCGTCTATTGAATCAAAAGTATTGATATCGTGTATTGAACCAGAAGACGCAGGTTCGAGTCCTGCCACAGTCGAATTTTCCTTCACTAAAATAACTTTATAATTTGGACTTTTAACTTTCTGTTATTCGAAGCAAGTTATATTTGTTACTGACAGAATTTATACCATTATGTTCAATTTTACAAATGGTAACACATTTTACTGTCAATATAACGCGATAAAATCCTTAAAATAAAGGTAATTTTGTTACCAGCGACCACCGTCGACCTATGGGTGTAGGTACAGTGGCGACCAAAAGTCCGTAGGCAATCTCACAACGCAATAGCTTGACGTTTAGTTTGACTTACGACCTTCTATTCATTATCGTTAACAAGTGACACGCACTGGCTGCATCGAGCTCGCTCGTACTCTTCATAGCAATGTAATCCTTAGCGTGCTTATGGACGTTTGAGCGTTTACTGTACCTATATATGTACGCCTCTGTCTAACCCTTGGAATACTACCGTGATGAAATGTTATGTTGTGTTATTTATTAAAACTTAACCTTAAAGTATAAAAAGGCAAGATAAACACGACCTCATAATAAGGCGTGTGGTACAACCATCTGTTCCTCGGATCATTTCGTTTACGAGACGAGCGGCTCTCGACAACGTAAAGTTTTTAAAATGAAAAGAAAACATGCGATGTTGCGCTTTGCCAGCTCCTCAGTATGAAATGAAATACGGCGGCGACGGGTGCAATACTTTGCGCGTTAAATAACAACTTTGCTCTTTACTAGAGTTGTTTTGTTTGAGAGAAACGACGAAAACGTGTTTACTGTTCTTGATATTGAACTGCAGAATTGTGTTGGTTGTTGTTAGTAAAATGGTTCCGTTTCTGTTGAATGATTCCTCGGAAATTTATTAGAAGCTTATGCAGAAGTTTTCTTATTGTGCTGCGCTTGAAGGTTCGATTCCCAGGTCGAGCAAAGTGTTATTGGGTTATCTTTTTGTGATTTTTTTGCATTTTCCATGCTAAGATTATAAAGTTATTTTAGTAAAGGAAAAATTCAATCGCGGGCAGGATTCGAACCTGCGTCTTCTGGTTTGATACACCAGACGCTCTGACCGCTAAGCCACCGCGAACCCCACCCGCCTGATTGAAATTTGCCTTCACATTCTGAGTTTACGTCATAAGGTGACGTTGGCGACATCTATTGAGAAGCAAGTTACCTTGTTTCTCAACCGACATGACTTACTTTACAGTTAGTTCGATATCGTACGATGCCACCTTACCTTTTAACTATGTTATTGGATTTTTCTATGAAATTCTCAGTAGCAGCTCGGAGTTTGTAATTTGTGCCCGGTTAATGGCAATAGACTCGCCCCTATTACAGGACCTAAACATACCGGCGAGCTGTGGGTGTAAGTATGCCTCTGCCTAACCCTTCGGGGAATACAAGCGTGATGGTACCTATGTTATGTATATTTATTTGAGAACAAGTAGAAGTTTCAAAGACACTATTAAGTACCAGTCGATGTTCTAGATTTTTTTTTAATGTTGTTTAGATGTTGTCGGCATTTCCTGGGTGATGATCTTTTAGATGAAACGCCCAAACTGAAAGAATCGTCATTTTTGGTCTTAGAATCACGGTCTCTTTGGTCTCTAACAGAGCATGACCTCTCAACAAAAAATTTAGGTATGCAGGTAGCAACATTTGTTTTGACAAAGATTATAAGAATATAATAAAATATATCGCGTAATATGTGTCAAAACGCAGGGTTTGTCAGCTGCTTTTATGTTCAGCTGATCTATGTTAAGAAATAAATTTAACTAGCTGCATACCTAACTCTTCTGTTGACTGTACTAGCACATATGTGAATGTTACAATGTACAATGTCTGTCTAGTATTTCCTGCCGTATCGTTTGTACGTTTACAAGCATATATTTTCCTTGCACAAAGTTATAAGACACTTCGATTACGCCGTATAAATATTTGGTGTGAAAGTAGGTGTACGAGCGCCTCTATCTGTCAGCTGTCAATTGTCAAGTCTGTCACTGTCACCGTATTTTCTATGAAGCCTAAAAAACATTTATTAATATCCGCCAAAATGTCATAACAGAATCTTGTAAATTACCTTAACTAACTCAAAATAAATACAGATCCGTCTCAAAAACACCAATTTCAATTACCTATCATTCTTGTGCCTATACAAGAAATTGGCGACCGTCACAGGACAAATTGTCATCAAGATAAGTGCCATCCTTTGTTCCGATACCTACTTACCTGCCAACTTATCCAATTTCCAATCATTAAGTATTATTACACAGTATTTTCATAGTACAAAATACCAGTTGCCAAAATTTTCAGACATTACCTAATCTACGTGCCAAGTTACTCAATTGAGTCTGTCTTCAAAATTCATCACTGCCAGTTTGGATGATTGAGGCATTGCTTCCAGTCAGGATCACCAGATTCCCAGTGGATTCCACCGAAGGGAGGAGCGTGAGACAATTTAGTTTTATTCCTTTTTTAAGTCAACTTTGTCGATAACATATAGTAGCATAATATCATTTTTTTTCAAGGTTAAGATAATTCATCTATCTAACAATGGCACATGAAAGTGGTGACCAATCTACTTCCAAGGTCTCATTACGGGAATTACTTGCAAAACGTACATCAATGAAAGGACAAATTACAAAATTTAAAAACTATTTAGACAAAATTTGCAGTTTTTCTGAATTAACAAATGTAGAACTTGCGGAACTTAGTTTAAAACTTAATAAATTTCAAGGATTATCGACAAGGTTTGATGATTTGCAGACTGAGATTGAGGTGTTAAATTCTTCAAACATTCAGGTAGAACTTGATGAGCGAGAACGCATTGAATGTGATATAGTCCAAAATATAGCTATAGCTAAAACTGAATTACAAAAATACAGTAGTGATGATGATGGTAAGCGCCATCAATCTATCATTGTTAATGCGGACTCTGATCATCAAAGTGTGGGTTTCCGGCTACCTAAAATACAGATTTCTAAGTTTGATGGTTCACATTTCCGTTGGTTAGAGTTTCGGGACACTTACCTCAGCTTAGTTCACACAAATGACCGCATTCAAGACATACATAAGTTCCATTACTTAGTTTCATACTTGGAGGGTAATGCTGCCCGTATTATATCAAATCTCGAAGTGTCCTCGGCTAATTACTCTAAAGCTTGGCAACTTATTTGTGAGCGGTATGACAACAAAAGGATTCTCATCAATCATCACCTAGATTCCTTATTTAATATACAACCACTAACTCGTGAGTCTGATAAGTCACTTCGCTACTTAGTTGATCATGTCACTAAGAATTTAAGAGCTTTAAGCAGCTTAGGTCAACCTACAGATCACTGGGATCTACTGATCATATTTATGTTAGCTTCAAAATTAGATAATCGCACCATACTAAAATGGGAAGAGTACCGTAACACTTTAGATGATGTCCCAAATCTGGAACAATTCAATAAATTCTTGATTGATCGCGCCAATGTATTAGAATCGCTAAATCGTAATAAACCTATAATCAGCAGTAGCAATAATCCTAAACCACAATCAAACACACGGCCTTCGCAACCAAACACTTTAGGGCCCCAATCAAATTACAATAAACCTTATAATTATAACAAACCGAATCGTTTTCAAAATACAAATTCCTTTGCATCTACATCGCAAACTCGCAATAATTCTTCACAAGTTTATCTGTGTGTAGTATGCAATGGAAATCATAGAATTTATGATTTCCCTAATTTCAAATCAAAATCCATACAAGAGAAAATGTCTTGCATATCTCAATATAAATTATGTAAGAATTGTCTGCGACAAGGTCATCCTGTTTCTGAGTGCAGCATGGGTTCTTGTCGGCAATGTAACCAAAGGCATAACACTCTTCTTCACGATCCTGATGTTTCAGCTAACTGTAACATTAGTCACATAAATAATAATAATAATGAAACAATAGCGGCTGTCTCTCAGCAAAATAATGATTATGTACTTTTATCTACAGCAATTATAGAAGTTTACAATCCACTAAATAATAAATCAGAAAGGGTTCGCGCCCTATTGGATAGCGGCAGCCAATCTTCTTTCCTCACCAAATCTCTGCAACAAAAATTAGAATTAAAATGCAATCCTTTAGATCCACTAAATGTTATTGGAATAGGCAATAACTATTGTGATAAAATATTAGAAAGTTGTGTTACTCACCTCAAATCAGGCCTAGGTACTTACCAAGTTACATTGTCTTGCTATGTACTTAATCAACTCACCGGAGATATTCCAAAGGCTCCCATCAATGTACATCATCTCAAAATTCCAAAGGGTATAATATTAGCTGATCCTAAATTCAATGAACCCGGTCCTGTTGAAGTTCTCATCGGGGCAGATCTATTCTGGGATATCTTAATCAGTGAACAGCGTTCCTTAGGACCTAAAAATCCTAAATTACAAAATTCAAAATTAGGCTGGATTATAGCCGGTCCAATTACTGCACAAAAAACAATACAAAATATTCAATGCAATCATGCAGTTGTTTCCAATGACAATTTACATGAATTACTCACCAAATTCTGGGAGCTAGAGAGTCTTCCTCCAAAAAGACTTCTCAGTCCCAACGAAATAGCTTGTGAAAAACAATTTCAAAATACTACAACTCGTTTAAGTAATGGCAGATTTTGTGTGAAACTTCCACTAAAGGATTCGCCTGACTGCCTTGGAGACTCTTATACTCAAGCTAAAAAACGACTCTTAAGCCTCGAGAAGAGATTTAAGAGAAATCCAATTCTAAAGTCTCAATACGTCGAATTTATACGTGAATATTCCCAACTGGGACATCTTTCTGAGTCACCCATCACAATTCCCACCCCTTCATATTTCTTATGCCATCACGCTGTATTCAAGGAGGACAGTGAGTCCACCAAAATTCGTGTAGTTTTCGATGGCTCAGCTCCCACGACATCTGGATATTCTCTCAATGACATTCTATTGGTAGGACCTAATCTTCAAAACTCTCTTTTCTCTATTTTAATTAGAGCTAGGCAATATAAATATATATTGGCTGGAGATATAGCTAAAATGTATAGACAAATTGCTGTGGATCAAAACGATTGCAATCTCCAACTAATACTATGGAGGGAAAATGAGTCATATCCCATTCAAACTTTGCGACTAGGTACTGTCACTTATGGTACAGCAAGTGCCAGTTATCTTAGCACGAAATGTCTATGGATGGTGGGAGAGGAGTGTGATGATGAGTTAATCAAAACAATAATACAAAATGACTTTTTTGTGGATGACGTTATCACAGGTTCAGACAACGAAAATCAACTTATCTATATACAAAAATCACTATCCACTGCTCTAAATTCTGCTTGCTTTCCTTTACGAAAGTACAAAACTAATCTACCTAAACTATTCAATAATATAGAAATTAACACAACGGAAAAACTTACCTTAAGTGAATCTTCTAGTACTCTGGGCCTAGGCTGGGATCCATCTGATGACACCTTCCATGTTCCTGTAAAAATAAAAAATCCAATAATGAATGCCAAAATTACAAAAAGATTTATTATGTCACAGTCCTTCCGTATCTTCGATCCTTTAGGTTTATTGAGCCCGTGTATAATCCAGCCAAAAATATTAATTCAAAAACTGTGGATCAAAGGCATTGATTGGGATCAACCTGTGCCTGATGATATACAGGAAAACTGGTCTGATATTTCTAAAAACTTACCATTGCTTGCAGATCTTCACATATCCCGTAGAGTCCTCTGCGATTCACCAAATGCTATAGAGGTTCACTCTTTCAGTGACGCATCCCAATTAGCCTATGGAGCGTGCATCTATATGCGATCACTAAATGAAAACAACGAGGTAACTGTGAGGTTGTTGTGTGCTAAATCTAAAGTGGCCCCTTTGAAACCCACCACCATACCTCGCCTTGAGCTTTGTGCGGCGTTATTAGCAGCAAACTTATGTAAGTCTGTGACAGATGCATTAAGACTAACTCCTACTAAGATCATTCATTGGTGCGATTCCAACGTCGTACTATGCTGGATTAACAATGATCCTAGCAAGCTCAAAACTTTTGTAGCCAATAGAATTGCGGAGATTTTAGAGCTCACAAATTCTAAATCATGGCGTTATGTTCCCACTAACTCCAATCCCGCAGATTTAATTTCTAGAGGCTTAAATGCTAATCAACTTCTAAACAATGCCATGTGGTGGCAAGGCCCTTCTTATTTATATAATGACGAATCCCAATGGCCAGTAATACATAAAACCGAAAAAACAAATTTACCTGAAACTAAAGTTCATTATGTCAATATACCTGAGTCTTCATTTAACTTTGCAGAATTTTCAAATTTTACCAAAATACAACGTATGTTTGCTTACATCTTACGTTTTCTTCACAATTCAAAACAATCAAACAGGCACAATAGATTATCTGGAATTTTGACAATACAGGAACTAAACAATTCTTTTAATTTTATTTTTCGAGTTGCCCAAAAACAATCCTTTCCCGGTGAATATAAAAAAATGCTTTCAAATTCACCATTACAATCAAAATCCAAGTTATTGTGTTTATCACCATTTCTTGATCCTACCACCCAATTAATTAGAGTTGGTGGGAGAATAGATAATTCCAATTATCCCTATAATAAAAAACATCCAATACTTTTAGATTCGTCTCACTATTTAACTAAACTATACTTTGTACGCGAACATCTACGAAATTTACATGCGGGTCCACAGTTGTTGCTAGCAACTGTCAGAGGTACTGTGTGGCCTATCAACGGTAGGAAGCTTGCGCGGAGTGTTGCAAGGCAATGTGTTACATGTGTGCGTGTTCGTGGTCAAACTTTATGCCCAAAAATGGGTAACTTACCAACAAATCGTATTTCCATAGACTTTCCATTTAAGTCCGTTGGAGTGGACTATGCCGGTCCATTTCTTATCCTAAACAGGAAGGGACGCGGTGCTAAATTGCAAAAGTGCTATTTGTGCATATTTATTTGTATGCGTTTTAAATGCGTTCATTTAGAGCCAGTTAGCGACTTGACTAAAGACGCTTACATAATGACACTCCGTCGCTTTGTTGCTCGTCGTGGCAAGCCAACGGAAATTTGTTCCGATAACGGACGAAATTTTGTTGCTGCTGCTAAAGACATCAGCAATTTTCTAAAAAATAATAATGAATCTCTTTCGGAGTTTGCATCTGAAGAAGGAATAAGGTTTTCGTTTATACCTGCTTACAGCCCTCACTTCGGTGGAATATGGGAGGCTGGAGTCAAGGCTGCCAAATTCCACATACAACGTGTTATGGGAAACACCCATCTTACCTTCGAAGAAATCTGTACCTTATTCGCACAAGTAGAAGCAGTTCTAAATAGTCGCCCGTTATGTCCAATGTCATCTTCCCCCGACGACTTCCTAACCTTGTCCCCAGGGCACTTCATTATTGGCAGACCACTCAATGCTCTGCCAACCCCAAGTCAAGACGATTGCAAGGCAACTTATTTACAGCGTTACGCCCGCCTTGAACAAATAAGGCGAGATTTTTGGAGACGATGGCAGAAGGAATACATATCTGAACTCCAACAACGAACCAAGTGGAAGACCAACACCACAAGACTAAACATCGGAGATCTTGTTCTTTTACATGAAGACCATGTTCCACCACTAAATTGGCGTCTCGGACGTGTTACGAAACTTCATACTGGATCGGACGGCATTGCTCGAGTCGCGGACGTTGTTACGTCACGAGGCTGCGTGCGAAGATCCCTGGTTCGCCTGTGTCCTCTGCCCACATCTGAAGAACTTCAAGGTTGAAGATCAGGGCCCTTCAACGGGGGGAGGTTATGTACGAGCGCCTCTATCTGTCAGCTGTCAATTGTCAAGTCTGTCACTGTCACCGTATTTTCTATGAAGCCTAAAAAACATTTATTAATATCCGCCAAAATGTCATAACAGAATCTTGTAAATTACCTTAACTAACTCAAAATAAATACAGATCCGTCTCAAAAACACCAATTTCAATTACCTATCATTCTTGTGCCTATACAGTAGGAATCAGTTCATATACCTTTTTTTTTAAATAGTAGATATATATTGCGGTTGATATAGTACAAGCAAGAAAAAGTTCGTAAGTTCGAACGTATGAAAAGCTTAATAAAACACGTTAACATGTCATCTGTACACGGTGTCGCCTAAATTACGTTTTTTTTTATTAATCAGGTTTATGACCTAAACTATAAAAAATAACTCATTAAGTCGTCCGTTTTTTTACTTTCCGTCGCAAAACTAATTCTAAATGTCCATCACAGTCAGTGAAATTAGCTTTTAAATTAAATATTTTTAGTTGGCACCGTTTTCCTTCAGTAAATTATTCCCTCGGGAAATTTTCACGAGAATTGCTACAATAAAGCTTACCTCATAGCCTATTAAAAAGTTACAACTCTCAGTTATAAAAACCTCTTATCCCACACAATAAATAGTCAACACAAAATATAATAGTAGGTATATTTTGTATATTCACAATGCTCCTCTAAGGGTTATATGAGAGTTTTGAAAACAATACGACGCATTGCCATTCTAAATAAAAAAAAACATACACAAGTTGAAACCATGTTTTATTTGGAATTTGGTGAAAAAGGTAATGTGTAAATTAGGTACACTTCTCACAAACATCGAACCTACAATGTGGACAAAAAATCCTAGTGCAATTTTATTCAAAATATAATGTATTATAGGCTTTATTTGATAAAAACATACCTACGTACCTTATAATATTCACCTAATCGCAAAACGCTAAGGCAAACCGAATTCCTTCGAAACTAAATTCAATTTTTCCTCAGCATCACCAACGTAATTCGTTTTAGATACAAGATAGATATACCAGAAATTTCTTTGAACAAAATGGCCGACAATTCCCGCCTTTTGTTGAGGCAATGATAAATATCTCGCAGCTGAGGTGAGGTGGGAATAAATCGGGTAAAATATGCAACATTGATTGATGGTACGATATTTTAGCGACGCTTAAACGCTTTATTTTTCCTTTTTTAAACATCCGGGAGGAAAATGTTATGGAATTTACTTCTATGGTAACGGCATGCTTATTTGGATTTTCATGGAAGAAAAAGGTGTCGTTTGGTTTAGGGCTTTAGGGCTCTTTTTTACCGTTCTGTATCTTCATTCACCTGTCTATTTTGCAGTAAGTAGTATCTAATAGATAAATGTTCTTTGTGGTTTGTTGTATTTCGATTTGAAGTGCATGAATAATATGCATAAGTTCGCCAACTCTTGATAAATGCTTTCAGGTCAAGTTTTTAATATAATACTTCTAAAACGAAATAACTTTCTCTACCTTCCAGAAAACATTGCAAACAAAAATCAGGCACAACAATAAAAAACCCATTCTCCTTTTATTATCCTAAAATCCATTTGGGCTGGCAACATTAAAACATTTACCGCGGGAAACGTAAGACGATACTCTGAATTATTCATCCGGTGGCTGTAGTGACATCATCGTGTCTGACTATTGCGGCGTGTTCCGCTAATGAATGTATGCTTATGCGCCGATAAGCAGGAGAAACGAAAATATGAATTTTTTTTTGGGTTCACTTGAATATTTTGTGTTCTTCCCGTCTGATACAAGTAGGGCACTTTGGAGTCAAAGATAGATGGGCATCACGCAAGTACACTACAATACCCTTGCGGGCTTTTGGTCTCGCAAAAGCACGAGAACACAGTAAAACTGTTTCGGGCCAATTTCAAATGTGGGGTGGTATCCGGCCGAATCATTAGATCCTAGTACTCGTTTATATTGATTTTTACAACACGCGTTCCGTCCCAGCACGTGTAGAACCCTCAAGTCGTGGCTCAGAAGCCGATCGCTCAGCCGCTACGCCAAAAATGTCGTCAAATTGACATGGTATTCCTGCTGGTAAAGATATTTTACAACCATAAGCCATTTTTTTGAGCAGGCTACCCTACACTTCTATAAAATTGCCGGGCCCGGGTTTGAAATTAATGGCCAAAAATAATTAAGGGCATGCCCAGGTGGTAGCATTAACGCATGCGGTGTCCTTAATCGTTGACCCAGAAAAACATTCTCAGTCGCCTTTTTACTTTTTGATGTAAAATGGTCTAACACTCGTACCTACATAAAAGGAAATAAAGCTAAGTGAAAGTACACTCAACGCATCATAAACGTTGACTTTAATGTAGGTAAAGCTTAGTAGTTTTCTTTTACGCAAGGTTTATATCATATCTGAAACACAGATTTGAATAAGCCTAGATCAGGCTAGTCGCTTCGTATAGTTTTTATTACAGTGTACTTCTCTTGCACTGGTAATAATTATTCTAGTTAAACAAATATGATTTAGATAAGCCTTAATAAAACCATTAATACCGTACCTATTACTTTTTTTGTCATTATTAGTAGGTATATAATTATCAGTGGAGATTCGGCCACGGTTGATTATGAACTCGTCTAGTGAACGCCATAGAACTCGCCGATTCTTCATATAGGTAACTATACATATATCGCTACCCAGCTACCAATACCGAAATAATGCATATCATTTAATGCTCCTTCAATAAAAAATATTGACAGAAAAAAACAAAGACATATTTGTTTAACATATTCTGGGTCATCCACCCAGAATATGTTTTGACAAAAGGAAAAGTGACTACCTATCAAATATAAAAAAGAAAGTAGGTGGTACTTACGTTGGAGCAGAAGGGTAATTCTGGTGCCTAAAAATGTAGGGTTGGAATACATTGCGATTTGAATTATATAGATTCGAATTATATTGAGAACGGTTTTTAACTACCAGTACACTTCAGATAGCCAACAAAAGGGAACATTTAATTAATAAAAGTCAATTAAAAATCACGCAATTTCACGGTGGCGTTTATCCAATAAACTGGAAACACTTTTATTACATTAGGTATCACTAATTGACGATTCAGATGTTAAGGTAATGTATTAATAAACAATAGATGGCCTCCAGTGTTCGTGTATTAAATAAGTACGAGATTTATCTCGTCAATCATAGTGACCTGAATTAATAAGCTGTTTGTGTGTAGATACTCAACTACCTTATTAGTCTTGTAGTTGTACGCGGAACTGCTGCGCTAGAGGTCCTGGGTTCACAGTCAAGCAGTGTTATTGGGTTTTTCTATAAAATTCGCAACTCGGAGTATTTTTACATTTGTGCCCAGTTAATTCTTTTTATACTAAAACTACTTTTTTACAGCATGGTCACGGGTACACTACCCGTGACCATGGATGCTATAAAGCATCCGAAACGTCGGCAATCAAATAATATCAATACAACGCGATAAAATCCGAAAAAAGTAATTTTATTTCTATGTCTAATATTCGCGTAAGTGTCAGAAACCAGTATCTTTTTATAATAGCTCATCTCGTTTATTCCAATCCCGTGGACATTTACCCATCTTACCAAAGAACTATAGCGTTATATTTTATACCTAAACGTAACAAAGTAAGCTACTTATCAAAACACACGTAAACAATCTCCACGATTGACAATAACAAGGAAAAATCCACTTTCTTATTCGGTTACATTTGAAATTGTGTTGGGATAATACACATGTAGTGAGCACGCCAACCCTCGTCATGGTACCATCATGACATAATATTAGAGAAAATGTCAGAGAGGCGGATCTCAAAATAATATCTTATTTCACTTAATTCCAACCACATGCTGTACGATACTGTCATATTACCGAGGTTTCTTCTTCATCTATTGTGTAGGTACCTATGAAAAAGAAAGAAATAACAATATTTTTTTAAAATAAATAATATTTTCAACATTAATAATCTGATTTGGCTTTGAGGGCTCTCTCACCAACTGCTATGTACCTAACTAAATCCATAAAAACAAAGTACATAAAATAAAATTGCCTGACAGAACATGGCCAAATTAAAATAGGATAATTAGGAAACCCTTGGTGGTTTTAGCAAATCGCCCCTTTGTCCATAACCACGGTAGTGAAACAAAATTATTTTGGGAAGGTCGTTAAGTCCCAGTAAGATCCCACTTTGTATAGCAACTACGAATATTACGGTCTAATCCCTCTCCCTAATAGTTTTAGGTTTAGGCTATTGTTTTTGATCCCTTTGAGAACAACTTTTAAGCTAGAAAGAACCTATCAATGGTTTACTATTAGCCGTTAACTGAATTAATGGATCCTGCGGTCGTCAGTCGGCCACAATTGAATGTTCACTGAATCGATACTAACTAGTTTGATAGAGCTGCGAAGTAGGTACTAACAGTGACTTTATAAAGAACAGCTAGTGATTATGTAACCACAATGTGAGCAGTGATAGATCAAGTTCCACTTTATGTAGCACTAGTGTACCTATTAATTTAAGGAATTTTATGACCTGGTAACTTAGACCTTTAAGTCATGTCTTTTTTGTAGTTTACACATCACTTTAACCCCAGTAAACAGTGGAAAATTCACTAAGGCTTCGACGGAGCTTAGGAGTGAACACAAAAGTCACGATTTTCAATTTTATATCATTTGCCTACACTCGCACACGTTCACGAACACTTAATGGTTAACTATCCACTATAATTACACATTAAACTTCAGGGAAACACAAGTTTTGGAAAATAGTAAAAACCTACAAAGTGCACTTTACATTTTCCCGCCTAAACTCCTTAGTGTACCTTTAAACATCCTTACGAGTAGATTTTGAGTACTGATATTAAATGTCTTATCATACATAATCAATAATTTTTATTGATCATTGAGTCTTGTGATAGAAAAACCTTTCGAATATTAAATTTCTCATGGATCCTCATTATTCCGTGTTAAACTATCTTATTGAGGCATGTATTGTTTAGAAAGTTTAAATTAAGGTTTAAAAGTTTTATAGAAATTCGGACTTTCTCTTGTCGATGTCGCTTTAGTACCGGTAGCTACCGAGTCCACAACAATTACTAAATTAAATAGCCAATATTCAATATGATTAATCTTTATAAAACGCTTAACGACTAACTTGATTAAGCTGTAGCTAATCCAGGAAAAATCCACTCCAATTCAGCTTTAGCTGAACTCATTTGCAAAACGGCTATGTCACTACGCAACCTAAATTCATTTACTGGGATAAATCTGCCAGTCATCCGGCCCGCAAAGCGTTCTGACTAATCTATCGGAAAATAAATCGAGCCCATAAAATGTTTGTTTTTTTTGACATCCTACCTATTTTATTTATTATTCGTATTGAAACGTTTCGTCACCATTTGTATCGTTTGAAATGACACGAATATAAACAGAGACGGTAAGAGGGATAGGGAGCCATCTCTTAATGATTTAAACAATTAATGCGCATTAAAAATATCTTTGAGACATAATCTAAATATCTGATACACACACTGAACAGTGATCCTACCAATCTGATTGATACTCTTATATGATAATCTTACACCCACTACAAAATAATTTTGGCCCTTGACCCTTTGGTTTACTAAAATATTTAGGTACCTACAAAACATATCGCGCCAAATTGTAACAGATTACACTAAACTACTCTATCTATCTGTATGTCCTACAATACTAGATTGCTAGCAATAAGTTCGGAAATATTGAGACCTTTAAAGCTCTGAATGGGCCATTCCACCCCATTTTGAAGGGTAAGTTACATGAAATATAAGGACGACGATGGCCCTTTTGCCAAATCGATATTGCGCAAACAGCGGACGCCGCTAAATAGCAATAAAAAGGAAAATACCCAAACAAAATTTGCATAAAGTAAACATGATAAATGGCCGCTCTATTCTGGGTGAACTGTGGCAACTTGTCCTGTGTAATTAGCAAAAAGCCTTGGCTTGTGAATATTGCCAAAGTTGATACACCATTAAATACCTTTGGGTCGGCCTAATGAGTGACGTAGTTACGATACTTGGTAAACGGAGCGGGATTTACGAGCGTCCGTCGATCGACGATGAAACAGCGAATGGAAGGCGAATAACAACCTAATTGATGCGGGGTGAGGGCTTAATTGATGAGATGACTTCTAGGTTTGCGTGGCTTGTTTTGACAACTTGTAAATAACTTTGGCGGAGAGGAGTCAGGGTTTTATGCCTTTTTGATGTCTGAAAGTTAATCTTTTGTAGTCATTTTGATAGCCTTTAGTAATCAACAACAAGTGCATATTTTTCCACGTGAGAATTTCTACTTCATTTCGAAAATCCCGGTTTTATGTATTGAAAGAATATTTCTTCTTAATTTAAAATCTCTATCTTCATTGGCTAAAATTGACTATCAGTCACAGTATCTAAGGTTAACAAAAAATGTTAAAAAAGCAATAATTTTATATTATAACTACATAGTTGCTGTTGCCCGCAGTTTCACTCACATCCCAAAACAATGAACATACTATAAGTCCGATTTTAGGCGGCTTCTCAAGATGCAACATTCACCATATTTTAAGCAACCTCTAACAACACATCGGTGAAAACTGCATTTAATTGTATGCAGTAGTTTTTGTGTGATGCGCGTACAAACATACAGACAGATAGACAAAAATTCTAAAAAAAAATATTTTCGCTTCTGATGTTCTATTAAAGACTATTAGTATTACCTATTAGTTTTTCTTTAATATCTATAATGAACAGACATCGGCCTGTTACAATTTTGTTTTATAGGTATAGATATATGTAGAGTATTTTCACACTAGTAAAAATGCTTGCCTACTCATCTCTTGGTTAATAGCGTTGAAAGAGAAGTTATAATTATTACTTATTATTACCTGCCATGCAATGACATTAAATAGTTTTAAAGCAATTTAAAAGAGATTATTGCCGACATGTGTCAATTTTGACAAAATAATCGAGAAATGTCTAACTGTCCAACGGGGTAATCGTTGGACAGTTAGACATTTCTCGATTATTCTGTCATTTCAATTTGGCAATTGTACCTATTATGTACTTACTACAGTATTACTACTGTAGTACATAATTAACTAAATTACGAAGAACAGCAAACTCTCATTTAGAATAAAGTATTTATTTTCCTTGATTTTGGAAAAACTGACCAAAATTTAGTGTGATATCGATGCCGTTCTTCAGCTCAATTGCGCCTTCCTTCTCTCACATCTTATATCGATAGCATTCATATATTTTCGTCTGTTCCTTTTGTATAGAACTCCCACTACACTAGATTTTTAGAGTTACTTTCCAATATAAGGTCGCATTGTTTATGTATTGTTGGGCTTAAGGCTTTTTCTTTCCCTTTGAATTTCGGTCAGTATCTATAAATAAACCAATGGATCATTTCTTGAGGGGTAATATCGAAAGAAAAATCCTTTTTTGTGTTTATACGTCTTATTTCAACTATGGTCAACTTTAACTGCAAAGTATTGATAATATGCGTTACCTTTGCAATCATCATCATCATCACTTCAGCCTACTGATATCCACTGCTGGACATAAGCCTCCTTCATGGCGCGCCATTTCTCCCGGTCCTCTGCCTTCCGCATCCAGCTGCTACCGGCTATCCTTTTACCTTTGCAATATTCAACTCAAAAGGAGTTTTACTTTCATGAACCTCTGAATATACTAACTTAAGGACTTACTGACATAAGTACTAATTTTCAGGACAGCAGGACTTTTTGAGACTTATTTAGACTTTAGCTTATAATTATCTTTTTCCTTAGAATGCAGTCTATCTCCTTGATAATTCTTATATAGGTAGATACCTAAATCTGTCAATCAACAATTTCACGAATAAACTAAGTAAGTACCTAGCTTATTGATTAATTGTCATTTATCATTTACGTCTCAAACAGAAGTTTCTTAGGAGATCGCGAGTGGATTAGGGACTCAGTCAATCCATCAATGCTTACACAAGTTAGTGGCAGTTTAGCAAGTACGAGTATGAACTGATTACGGTCGGTTTTGCCGTTAACGGTGATTAATCGGCCAATGTAGCTACTTGCAACTCGTTTATTAACTTTTAAATAACCCTCCTAGTGCAATCTGGTAAAAAGGCTCTTGATTCGTCTCTTCTTGGCAAGGTTGTCTTGTTGTCTCAAACTCTTTTATTTAGAATGCTGCCAATACAAATTAAATAGTCTGAAGCTGATTATTTATTTAATGCCACGAAAGCAATTTAACTATTTTCAAGTTTTAGTTTAGAAGACAAATTAAATTACTTAAACATCTTTAAACTTTTAATTTATTTTATCTGTTCTAAGAGACAACAATTTTAGGTTTAAGTAGGTACCTACCTACTTCCATTTATTTAATAAACTTGGTACGCATAAAAAAATATCAGATTTCAGCACTAAAAGTTTAAGTTTGGAACGCCAATTACCCAGGTAAATATAAGTAGGTAGGTATTGGTATTTCGTGAACAAATTTTATTTAGAAATCCCTAAATTATTTTAAAAGTATTTCTAGTATATTAACTATTACCTAATCTATATTATATGTGACCTAATGAGCAGACTTGATGTTGTCATCTAAGTGATCTAAGCAGTTAAATATTTGAATCTGCTTCTTCACACATAGGGGAGCTAAAAAGTCCACATTTAGCAATTCCTCCCTGGAAACAATTTATATTTGGAAATCGTAACAACTCCTAACAGTTTTCTATTGTGATGTCATGTCATAATCATCAAAACCGACCTACGTTTACGTCAAACAGCTTTGAGCAAAATTTTTTAAGTTCAAATAAAGACGATTCCATAATGAAACTAAATAGTACCTACCGTTTTTATCTTATGTTTAGAGATGAATTGGTAGGTAAGTACGTACTCATTAAAAAACCTACGCAGTACGAAATTGTAAGTACATACAAAATTAACTACAGATGAGCCGGTGTGGTTTCTAAAGCGGATCAGATCGACCCCAAGATTGCCGCTTTGTCTGCCAGCTGTACCTATAGTTGTACACTCAGTCGCACCGTGACTTAGATTTAAGTTATTTAAGGTTATTTATAACAAAATATTTAATTTATGGCAACCCGAATTAATCCTTTAATTATTCTGAGTTTACTTCCAATAATTATGTTTACAGAACTGGCATCAAAGCGTATCGTTTTATGTAATACAAACATTGTCTATCCGCATTATGCGCCATTAGGTACTTATAATGTTATCGAACCTAATGACTGCCAGTTTAGTACCTCGCTACAGTGTTACCAACTAAATTAATACAAATAAAAGAATATTGACCATTCAATACGTGGAAAAACAAGCAATGTAGCTAACATTGTAAATATTGGGGTGTGTACGCATTTTCCCGAACACGATACAAGGGTCGGGGATATTAAACACGCACGGAAATACCCTCTAACACCTTTTGGAGCCCCCAAGGCTTATTGTAGTTATAAATGTTACCCCGACGGCTACCGGTAAAGACTTATTGAAAATGTATAGGATGTTTTGTAGGTACGCACCTGCATGTCTAGGTGTGTTCTGCTATATAATACCTATAGACAAAATCTGGATGAAAGGGAACACCTACCTATTAGTAGCAGGAACCTAGTTAGGTAGGTATTTCAACCAAATATGCTGTGGTTATTTAATTGAGGTTTGAAGGTCAGAAGGTAATTTTCCAGACACAAAATCCGCACCTTGATGTAGGTAGGTACCTAGATAACTATGCTATGCTACCTATATTAATATTCCATAGCCATAATATATTCACCACTCAGGATAAGGACAGAAATATTTAAATGTTTAATAATAGTGATATCCTATTTCAATTACGACCAAATTCATGCTGAAAACAAATTATTGGACTAATTTGACAGGACTTATTTTTGCTATCCTTTTCATGAATTGTTTATTAGATAGAGACAAGTGATATTTAATTCGTTTAGTTGCTAATTATTTATTATTTTACAGCCCTTACAGCCTTTAAAAAATACCGGTCTTATATTCATATTCATAATAATATAAAACGTCTAATAAACCTCCTATAGTTAAAATGTATTTTGTCTTTTTTTCTCTGTCACAAAATATCACGTGTCAAAACAAGACAAAACATAGGTAGCTATCTAATATGTAGCTATACCTAGGAAACTAATAAGACTATAGTCTGTAACTACAGATGTATTTTTAAAAGCTCGAGGGTTGTAAAACCTTAATAATAGATCAAAATATAATAATAACACGCCTAAGTACACTTTAATACTAAATACCTACCTATTCAAAAAGCTTTATACCTTCGTAAGTTATTACTGTAACTAGGTAGATAAAAGGGGGTCCCATTGTAACATTGCATGGTGTCGATAAGCCACGGCTTTCATCTCTCCTCGTTTTGCTCATCGCTATCTCTACCCAGCACCGATCAACCCTATTGAGTGTCAAGCCATCGATAAATCTGTCGACTCCCATGATTTTGTATCGATACATTCATTGCTATAGTTATTTACCAACAACACTAATAAGTAGGTAGGTTTATTACCTACGGGATCCGTATCCCGTATCCGGTAGATACCGTTATCTACCGGATACGGTATTTACGGGATACCTATTCCGGATACCTAGGTATATTATACTCATTTTTTTACGATTTAACAATAACGATATATATAGATCTACTTATGTTAAATACCTATTTATTAGGTAATTAAATTGAGAGTAGAGCCAACGAGTTATTTTTTCGTGTGAAAATCCTGATGGATGCTCACCGCACCGTCTCTCGGAAAGAAAGGTGGAGATCGGATTGGGCGAGCAAGACTCGCGGCTTGGCTACCATGCAGGGCACTCAGCAAGCATGTACTGTGTGGAGCTACCCCCCAAACCTTTGATTAATTGTCTTATGTTTACGTATCTTACGTTTTCTGTGGAAGAGCTGTAAATGTAAGAACATTTTCACCTTAAAAAACTCATTAGTGGAGCGTGATTGCGTGAAACGGCTTCCAGGCCACAGATTAAATAAATATTAGTAGCTAGCTAGTTAGCTTAGACCTTCGCGGATTAAACGCTTAGGTAATTATATTGGTGTATGTATAGTGGTACCTATAACATTGTCTGCATAAATTATGTAAGTGGGTTTAATACAGTACAGCACAACATGTAGGTGATAACAATAAAGCATTGTGTAGTACCTAAATATAACAATACACAGTACTTAACTATTTAAAAGTTTGTAGGTTAATACCTAGCTCTCAGGGAAACACAAGAAAAATCGGAAAAGGAAATCAGTATTTTGTGTAAGTACGTAACCTACGGACTACTTAATAAGTACATAGCCCATTGTATGGAGACGAATGGATGGAAGAACACGTAGGACAGAATATAACAGAATTAGAATTCCGTTGTAGGTACTTACTTTTCGTTGGTAGGTACTCAACTGTAATTTGCGAAAAACAAATATAATTTGGCGGGCTAGGTCGTACGATTAGCCAAAACTAGGTATGCCAAAGTCCTTAATAACTCAAGTGACAAAAACTGATTAGAAACGCAGTCTCAGTTTCTGTGTTCCCAAAGCCCCGAGGGAGTCGCAAAGCTTGTCAAAGATGAGACCGGACTTTAGCATACACCTTGAGGCGGTTTGCGTACAGAAGTCACTTTATGGCCGTCTATATTAATAGTCTTTATTTTATTCAATTCCGTATTGCAGTGGTTTGCTACGGATATATAATGAAGAGATACTAGGTAGGTAGGTACGTATGAGAAGATGTATGAATGTGGAAGAAGCAAAAGAAGTACTTAATTATGCAAGAATCGTAGCAACTGGTAGTCTATAGTTTCTGCCTAATCCTGTGGGAGAAAGGCGTGAGTATATGTATAGTTATGCATGTAGTTATATATTTAGGAAGGACTATGAATTTTAGCACTATTCGACGTACCCTACGACTAGCGCCCCTAGCGCCTGCAAAAAAAAGCAAGGCGACGTTTAGTTTATTGTTTTATCGAAATTCAACAGATGGCAGTATTTTAACTATAGTTATCATTATTTTTACAACAATAAAAATTAATAATTTAAAAAACATGACATAATAAAATATCAATAATAAATACATACGTAAATAACTCATTAAATTTAATTAAGTAATGAGAAATATAATGCCACCATAAACAAAAGCAATTGATTTCCCTATAATACATACTGGCAACTCCAGGACTTCTACAGTTTGCTTTGTCTTTGATCTCATCACATGACCCTTTTATTTTGTTCCCGTGATCAAATTGTGGAAATTCAAAAATAATTACGCGCAATGGCCAAAGTGGAAATTGACGTTGATGACATGCATGAAAATTCAGTTGATAACAGGTAATATACTGTTGAATTTGGTGTTATTTGTATAGTGCATTATATAATTTGTATTTAAGCCACCGAAGGTCATTGCTTTATAATTTTGCAACTTGGCAGTCGACGCAGTGTTCTCTCGATTTAGATTTTATTTGCAAGTGTTGTATTTTAATTTATCGCATTTGTTTGCAGTGCAGATAGTGAATATATGGGCATGGTAGATGAAGGATCTTTTGGTATGTAATATCTCTTTATTTCCTTTCACTGTTTATTTTCAATTACACCTCTAATTTGTTTACTTTAACACAGAATTAACCCTAATTCGTAGTAACAAGTTTCAATTTAATTATATGTACTTAAGCATTAAGTAGTGTCATGCGTGTTATTCAATTAAGGCTAAATTTAATTATAATTATATTTCAGGAAGTAGTGAGCAGAGATCTCAGCTTGTGTCACAACCGTATCTGGACACTAATGAAAATAGTAATACATACAACTTCAAAGATTTATGTAAGTAACAATACTTACATTTTTGTTTATGTATTGATAGGCAATTTAATTAAAACAATACAGCTGTGGACATTCATTAGAATAGATGGAACCATTTGTTTGGAACATGCAAAGGAATGCTCAACCATCATAAATAAAACAACAAAAGATTAAAATATTTTTTTGAGCATCTCTCCATTCATAAATATGTACTTTTATGTACCTAATTTACAATATGATTTTTGTTTTACAATAAAGTTATGAGTACCTATCATGGTTCAAGGGGCATCCAGATTAAATTATGTGTATGAAGTATCATTTTAACACATTGAAATTTTGCTATGTGAGTTATAATTTAAATAGTGAATCATTTTTAAATTAAAATACATAGGTACCATCACATTTATATTCTACGAAAGGTTAGGCAGAGATGTACACCCATAGTCCACCATTATATTTCGGTCCCATGTTAATTGTTGTTAGCTATTAAGGTTGATTTTTCACCTGAGGCTATTGCCATGAATCTAGAACTTTTTATAGACCGCGAAAAACCACTTGAAATTTGAATTTGGCGGGCTCAGGTGAACAATCAGCCTTAACCAGGTTGCTTTCTTTTCTATTAACCAGGCACAACTCTGTCTTGAATATGTACTGTGAAGTTTAAAGGTCATCAGTTAACAATATCCAATGTTTAATAATAATCTTTTACTTAGTAGCAACTGGTCCAGTGAAATATAAATTGATAACGATGACTGGAGAAGAAGCTAGCATCAATATAACCCACTCACCATCCCCTGGTAAGCACAACTTTATCAAAATAGTAGAATGATACTTAACAATTATGTAGATTGTTAAAATTTTTCGTTAGCAATGGCAATTTATTTTCTAATTTATTGTATTGTATTTCCAAGCTATCCAAAGACTAAATAAATTATTGAGTCAAGTACTATTTCTAGTAGAATAAAGTTTTCGTAATTGAATAAGGATTAAAATAGTACAATAGATGATAATATTTACGACTAGCGCCCCTAGCGCCTGCAAAAAAAAGCAAGGCGACGTTTAGTTTATTGTTTTAACGAAATTCAACAGATGGCAGTATTATAACTATAGTTATCATTATTTATACAACAATAAATTTTACCAATGATTAGTATTGCTGGATTTCAACAGACAACAGGCAAATCATTACAGTTCCTGTAGTTTAAATGTACATAAGTTAGGAATTAAAAATGTGCCCACAACAGGATGCAAGTACTCTTGAGATATTGGGTTGTAATTCCTTCTACAGACAGGATTAATTAAGTTTATTGTTTTGTTTAGTAGGTATATTATTTATTCTATTGTTTTCCTTTTTTACAGATGCAGAATATTATGTTATAAGCAACTCCATAGATGTGTTTGGTAATGCAACAACACCAAAGAAGAATGTTCGCAGAGATCCTTTGCAGACAAAAGCTGTTACAGCAAAAAAGGTAGGTTGTAAACTTTCTTAGAATTCCTTTTAGGCCCCAAGACTGCTTTGCTACTTATTAATAATTAGAATATTTCAATATTACAGTTCGCGCGGCATAAGTTTACCGGAGTGAAGTTCGCCGTTTTAATGCGCAGTGGATTGTTTACGTTAAAAATTGTGTACTGCGCAACCAAAAACTGACAAACAGCTAACTTCAGTCCGGCCAATTTATGTCGCGCGTACTGTAAACGTCTTTTGAATCCTTCATCAGTCATTCATTTTTTATGTATATTTGGTAGGTATGGATAGGACGTAAATAGGCCCTAATCACCTAGCATACCACTAGGTGATTAAGGCCCTATCCAGTATAAAAAATTAAAATAAAAAATGATAAGAGGCATTGCAAGGCGACAGCTAGTATCACTTTACTTAGGTTTATTAATATACATAACGTTTTTATTGATGCACCCTTATTGCCTGCACCAGACAAAAATGGTTTTTCTTTGGGATTGGGGAGTGGATCTCTTTCTAGTATTAACACTAATTTATTCTGACTCATTGTTTTTTTGCCGCACATACTATCGATCTACAGCACCCTGATCGTAACCAGTCACGCAACAATTTTTTTCAGCGTGATGACAAAAGAAGAGCTACGCACAACGAGGTGGAGAGACGTCGTCGGGACAAAATCAACAGTTGGATCTCCAAGCTAGCCAATCTGGTTCCTAATTCAGGACTACCTGATTCTGCAAGCAAAGGAGGAATATTAGCCAAAGCGTGTGACCATATTACTGATCTTACTGAGAAACAGAAGAGGTTAGTTTGCCTAACATGAACTACCTTTTCAATTTATCTACACTGAATCCATCCACACTTTTTTCATCCAAATATCTTTGATTCTATTTAGACTAAATCGGACGAATTGAAAATCTTTTAAAAATTAACCTTTAAAATAAGCATCCTAAACTCCTAAGTATCACAGACAACTGTGGAAATTGACCATTTTAAACCTTATTGAAGAGCGTTTGAATCGGAAATGATCAACAGCTGAAAAGTCGCCTGAAAAATTTCAGTTATATCCAAAAATGCCATGTCTTTATTTTCTGTGTGTAACTGTAGACTTTTGATTAAACCTAGACTTCACTACACATTTCTACCTACTTGTTCAAAATCCTATATTTTTTCTACTCACGACAATGCCTATTCACAATAAATTCATCTGTTGTGATGACTTTCTGAATAAAAATACAAAACATACATTTGGCTTCAACAACATTTATTGTTTACATCGAGATGTTGAGGTGTCTGTACCGATAATCGCGTGATCAACGTCAACAAATCTGTTGGCCTTGGTTTTTAATCTCGAAAATAATTTCAGTTTGGAACCAACATTAAACGAATTATACGAGCATTACTGTTCAGTAAACTATGTAAGAATTTTGTCTTTTTTGGAAAATTTATCAAAAAGATAACTATTTGATTGCCTAGATATGATTGTTTCCGGAGTATTTATATAAGTACTGATACTGTCTGACGCAATAGATAGGTTTATCATTATAAACAATCAGCATTGGGTCATACACACATTCATAGTAAAATACAAACCATCTTCGTGATGTTGATCTCTAGGTATCTATAGAAATAACTGTCACAGCCGAGGGGCATTATTATGGCATGCATGACTCGAAAGCCGAACAAGTTGTCGAATCTTTCGGTAGATATACTTACTTCTTTCTCAACCTTCGTTCATCCCAATGCTGAGTATAGGTCTCCTTTGCACGTCATTCCTCTCGGTGTTTAGACTTTCTCATCTTGTTTTCCCCATTTCTTTAGATATACTCAGCCCTTAGTAAGGTCAGATACATATATAGCTCCTACAGCCAATGCAATTGAAATACTGCAGCGATAAGGCGCCCACTGACGTGAAAGTTTAATAGCGGATATCCCTAATATCTAAATAATAACGTGTAAAATCGAAAAGAAAATTATGCAATCAAACCATGCACCGTCACGAAAATTTAAAACATAGATACCTCATCAGATGATTGATAATTATTGTGAAGTATTAACACTGCAGGTCTCTATTCATATTAAAAGTAGACTTTCCTCTCAAAATAATAATACCTAAAAACTACGTATTTACAGATTAGAAAAACTGGAAGTTGAAAACGAGAAGCTGGTACTAGAAATACTGAGACTCAACCAGGAACTGACTGAGGTGCGCAAGGAAAACAGTTCCATGCGCAACCAGTTAGCTGACAACTGCATAGTTCTATCTCACAGGCCAAAGGGTCAGAAATCTTAGTTCAAGTTAAAAGTGAAGTGTTGAACTTCAGAACTGATTTAACCAAGGTGCTGGAAGCTGTGTGTGAGTGTTGCAAGACAACTGAATGATTTAGCTAACTATACATTGGGATGAATACTGACAATATGACAAGCCCAATGATTTAAGATGTTTTATTTGTATAGAATGGTTATGCTCAACCTTGCCACAGGCCTTTCGCGGCCTGGGCGGTAGGCTACTTAGAGAAATTCTTGTAAAAAAGAGACATCAAGTCAGATTAGATAACGATTACAGTCCTAAAGATTGAGCATAGCTTTATACAAAAGTGATGATATAGGACAATGTTTTAATATGAAAAATCTTCGATGTTTGTTTGTCTTCATGTTTATTTTTTAGTGAGATACTCTCGTGGTAGCTGTGCAGTATTTGTGTCAATGTGAATCAGTGTTAATTTTGTCCTATTATTTTAATTCTGTGCATTATGAAATACCGTAATGAATATCATTGTTATTATTTTCGTTTTATGAATATAATTAGTTATTGTTTTGAATTCTAATGCTTCTGTGTTGATAAGATGTCATGTTGCCAAATTGTATCACATAAACATCACACAATTTACGTTCACATATATTTTATGAATGACAAAACCAGTTATTTAAATGGGATTGTTTCTTAATAATGTTAAATTGTTTATTAATTACGATAAGAGTTTATGATATACATAAATGATGTCAGATTAGGCAAAACAAATCTCCTATTTTTATTTAGCAGTCTATTATTTCAGTATGTACTTCACAATATAAAAAAAATACATACCATGTCGTTGTATGTGAATATAGTAAATAAAACACTTAGATAGTTCTGTGATCTAAGGCACTAAAGATTAGTAGAGAAGCCTAAAGATTAGCTGTAAGAAATTAAATCCAAAAGATTATTATTTGAGATTGTATACAATAATTATGAAATTCGGTTATATAATGAACTAGATGTACAAAAAGGATGGCTGTACTTGAAATGTAAAAACAGCAAATATATTGATTATGAACAACAATCGATTTCTGATGAGCAAAGAAATTTGCCTGTTGCTTGTAATTCCAATATGATGAAAAACTTTAGTTCTACATCCTAATGCCCAAAACTATCGTTAAGTTTCTAAATATGTGCATACACAGTGGCATTTCCTTTTTCCATACTTATCCTTTCCAAATAATCCCGTAATGAAGCAATATTGAAAATTGTATATTATGAATAAGCTAGGTACCTTCATTTTCTAGAAGAAGTTGAAATACAGTTCTGTTTGTATGTGAATTAAACAAAATGTGACGAGTGGTTATTATCTGGTTATAACTGAACAAAGTAGTGCTGGTACCCAATTGCACCGAATGACGGCTTATTACGAAATTAGGTATTATTTATTCACTTTCTCCGTGCTAATGGGTCCAATATCCCGTATGAATGTTCTAAAATATGTATGTTGTTCTAATTATACATTTTTATATGATACTAGTTATAGAAATTTACAAATGTGTAAGTACATAGTTTTAAAGTAGCGTATCATAGGTATAAGAGTTGAGTTGTTCATGATTTCACAATTGGCTTACAATTGACTGCATTTAAATCCTCATTCATATAAATCACAAAGAGATCACATAGAAACATTGGTAATGTTACAGGATAAATCAGTTGGTATTTTGTATTTTTTTTTATGTAGCACAGACCTACTTGAATATAATCAGGTGTTGTTGAAATATTGCGTTTTATTGCTGCTAATAGTAACATCCCACAAAATATGATAAGGTGAACACCTACGATTAAGTATATTTTTTTGTGGGTACATATCTGCAATCCAGCGCTAAAGATACACGACAAATGGTTATGCTACGTTCACACGACTCGATAAAATTATATGCGACTGGCTTTTCACCCGCGTTGAAACGTTCCTCAACTTTATAAGATAACGTTCAGTAGTTTTTGAATTTATCGCAAACACGTGGCGGGGGACTTTTTTTTATAATTATCATGTAAGGAAGTTGCTTAGAGACAGTTTTTCAGATAATTATTAAACTTACTAACACTCGTGTATAGCCCTACTAGGATTATTATAGGACACGGATTGGACAATGTACGCTTGATAATCGTTAGGATCGCATAAAAAAAAAATGAAAAGTTAACTGAGTCATAGTAATATTATTATACTATGTACATTTTTTCGGATAGTCATAGAATTTCTATTTATAGAAAATCTGACAGTTGCAAGTTAGGTTGCCAATCATAGTGTATTTTATTAACTTGGTTACTGTAATTCAGTTAATCAAAATAAAATTCTCATAATTTTTATTTGTACTCCCAACATCTTTCTGCTATTATTTCAATAGATTCAATTACTCCTCTCAGTTTCCAAGAAGGGTAACTGTTTCCTGATCGCATTATCATCGCCTGTTGTATGAATGACGATAA
This sequence comes from Acronicta aceris, assembly GCA_910591435.1. Taxonomy (NCBI): domain Eukaryota; kingdom Metazoa; phylum Arthropoda; class Insecta; order Lepidoptera; family Noctuidae; genus Acronicta; species Acronicta aceris. The sequence goes on from OU342770.1 coordinate 10,284,206, forward strand.
CTTTTTCCTTTATCGGGCTAGTATTATTTGTTTTTATATTCTTTCTTTGTTTGTTTCTCAATTGTTCGAGTTTCTTATAGCACACTTTTTTTATTATATGTCTTCTCAAATCACATTTCAGGTAACATTTCCATCCACAATCATCACATTGGTATAACTTTTCACCTGAAGTAATAATGCAATTATGAGTTCAGCAGATCCTCAGAGTTAAATGTACTCTTTAACTACTATTCAGCTAATACAGTAATAATTAAGAAACAATAAGGCCTAAATCTTATGTGTCGGGGCTCTGGTGCCCAGTAAAAAGAGCACGTCCCTTCATAAAAATAATATTATTTACCTGTATGAATTCGGACATGTTTTGAAAGTACGTCCTTGCGAGCAAATGCACGCGGGCATAATTTACACGCAAAAGGAGTTTCGCCAGTATGACTCCTGCAAACAAAAAATAATCCTTAAAATAAAGTAACTCTGGTGCACTTTATGGCTCTCCTATCTCTAGTAGGTCCATAGGCTCCAGGGATTTCAATATTAATGTGTAGGTAGTAATTAACTGTGTAAATAAATGTCTTTAGGGAAGTATACAATCTAATCTAACGCATATAGGTATTATATCAAAATTGGTACACAATAAAATGAAAAGAAAACAAATATTCTATTATTGTGGTTTCCTTGGGCGGGAGCAAAAGACGCGGTATTTTTAGTAGTAATACCCTGACTTACGCTACCTACCCCGTTTTACGCGAATTCGGAGATACGCGGTTTTTCTTTTTGATGGCCGCGCGCATCTGCTCTCCCACTTCTCCCTGTTAGTGTCCCGTTTACGACAGGTTCGAACGTGTTCCGTTATTTAATGTAGGTACGCAATTTTTTATCGATCTTTAATTATGTTTGTCATCCAAAAGAACAAAAAATTAGTTATTTGAATCTAACAAGAAAAGAAAAACAATAGTTGGAGTGTAAACTGAATACTTAATATTTATAATTATGCAAAGTTGAACCTCGAATTACGCGAATTCGACTTACACGGTTATCGCTCGGTTCCACCTATCGCGTAAGTCCGGGGTATTACTGATTGATTACACTAAAAAAACCTTTTAAGGTTTATTTAAGAGGTAGGTACTTGCCTCATGTGAACCTCTAGGTCCCATTTACCATAGAATCCTTTACCACACGTTTCGCACTTCTTGTCATAGATTTTCATATGTCTTTTGATATGAATCTTGTAGTTACCAATCTTATTTATAGTCATACCACATATAGTACAAAGATATTCCTAAAACAATATTAAAAGAGTTAGGCCATACGTGTCTTTCGTTTCATCTGACGACACGTTTGGCGTAGCGGTTGAACGATCGGCTTCTGCGTCACGTGTGGGTTCGATCCCCACACGGAGTAAATATTTGTATGATCTACAGGTAGTTGTTCCGGGTCTGGGCGTTTGTGTATGTGAGAATTTGTGTTTGTAAACGCACCCACGATACAGGAGAAGTTCCTAGTGTGGGGCAACATTTAAAAAAAATAATACAAATATTTCTTTCGTACGGGAATCGAACCCAATTGTTCACGCACTGCGGCAATCGTAGTCACCCTTGCATCTACATAAAAATGAATCGCCGAAACGTATGTATAACTAAAACTAAACGTATATATAACTTCTAAACGACTGCACCAAATTGGATAATTCTTTTTTTTGTGTTTGTTATTGTCAGGACAAGGTGTGTATTCGTTTTTTTAATACACCTAAAATGTCGGGAAAAAATTCCACAACGGAAGCTGCGCTATATAATTATGAGCAAATTTTGCAGTATTATGAAATGACTAACCCTTAAGAATGTAGGCATGATGGTAATGTTCTATTGTATTCAAGAATCTATATTTACTAATAATAAAATGGATACATAACATAACATAATCAACCCATTATACTGTCCCACTGCTGGGCACGGGTCTCCTCTTGGAGTGAGAGGGATTAGGCTATAGTCCACCACGCTGGCCTACTGCGGGTTGGCAGACTTCACACGCTATCGAGAAAATCTCTCAGGCATGCAGGTTTCCTCACGATGTTTTCCTTCACCGTTTTAAGCGCGTGATAATGAACTATTTAATACGCATATGACTTTGAAAAGTCTGAGGTGCGTGCCTTGGGTTCGAACTCGACACCTTTGACTTGGCAGTCCAACAGTCATACCACTAGGCTATCACTGCTTCTATAAAATGGATGTCTGTCTGCAATTTCAAAATAAATGGCAAAATTTTAGATCGATTTAGTTGATGCCTTATCTTTACTAATATTATAAACGTGAAAGTTTGTAAGTATGGATGAATGTATGTATGGTATCTTTCACGCTAGAATGGCTAAACGGATCTGGATAAAATTTGGCACACAGATAGATTATAGCCTGGAATAACATAAGGGTACTTTTTATACAGGTGAGACCCAATCCTGAAGTCCAAGCAGACAAAGTCGCGGGCAGAAGTTGGTCTATAATAAATGATCATTATTAGAAATGTGTCTGTCTGTCTGTCTGCCTGAAAGTTTGTCTCTTATAGGTTCCGAAATAGCTAATGAATGGCATTTCAATGTGAATTTTAGAGATTAAAACATAAATAGGTATTTAACCTATTAACCCAGGTAGCGCCACAGGACACAGCTAGTGTTTAATAGTTGAGATAACAATAATAGCAAAACAAACCTTCCCGGTAACTTTCTTTTTGTAAGTCAACGTGTGATGACCCATATGCTTTTCCAGATTAGCTTGCGTCGTACATTCTACCGGACAAAACTCACATTTGAAAGTTTCTTCTGGTTTCTGTAAAAATATAGAATTTTTTAACCTCATTAAGTAATTGAACTTTAACATTAAAATATTATATACAAGGAAAAACACAAAAAGGAATTCCGATACCGGGAATCGAACCCGAGCCTCCTGGGTGAGAGCCAGGTATCCTAGCCACTAGACCATATCGGATATTACATGCACATTGAAATAAGTTATGTATCTTTTAAATTGAATTATTTTACTAACTTGATATCATAAAAAAGGTAATTGCAAAGGTTACATATAATATAATACATGTATTTAAGTATATGATTGATAAGTTGTGAAATGGGATTACATAGACATCCACATTTTGGATAAAATTTTAAAAACAGCACTACTACTTAGGTTGAAACATACCTAAGTATTAAAATTTATTGTGTACATGTTATATTAGAAAACAATAAAGGAATTTTAAATGGCATGTATTTAAATGATCGTTTTAATTTTAAAAAAACAGTAAGGAAAAAAGTCTAAGTAGTCATATTATAATATATATGATATGATAATAGTCATCTTGTTAGGCTCCGTGAGACTCTGCTGTCCATCCATCTGTCACCAGCCTGTATCTCATGAATCGTGATAGTTAGCAAGTAGAAATTTGCACAGATGATGTATTTCTGTTGCCGCTATAGCAACATATACTAAAAAAAACTTAATAAAATAAATATCTAAGGGGCTCCCATATATCAGACATGAATTTTTTGCCATTTTTATAGATAATGGTACGGAACCCTTAGTGCGCGAGTCCGACTCGCACTTGGCCAGTTTTTTTAATGATTGATCCTCTTTCTCTGAGACAAAATAAATTAAATCAATCGATATTTCAATCTGTTTAGAACTACGCAAAAAATGTTTGAGATGCAGTTAATTATGTCTGATAGTTACTTGTTGGGCCCCAAAACTAAGAGAATATATTTTGTATATACAATGGCTACAATTTGGTTCTGGCTTCTTGGTTCATTGTGTGGTCACAAATCACAGTTCCAACCTAACCTAACCGATGTATTTCTTTCGTTACCATTAAAGTTCATTTATAATTTATCCGTAGGTCAACTAATATAGACACGATAATTATGTAATATAAAGATTAAACATAAAAAAATACATCATTTATTTTAAAAAGTGCTAATTTATAGATCAATTAAGATTTTAGAGGATCTAATAATATTGTCCCATTCATGTACTTATTAAAAAAACTAACCTGACATATTTCACCAAAATTAATAATAGGTATTATGAGAAATTAGCTTTCTTTGCATATAGAGTTACAAGTTGATGGAAATGTTTGGTTGTTTGGACATATGTCATAATATTATAAATATATTAATATATTGGTTATAAATTAAGTGACTTAAGATACACAAAAGCACATAGCGAATATAGATAAAAAAGAAAATAACATAGTAGATATCTTTTGACTCACTGAACATTTCTCCAAATGTTTATTGAAATTATTGTGAATCCTGAATTCTTTCCCACATTTATTACATAATTTTATTTTCTGAGGTGGCCTCCATTTTGGTTTGAGTATTTTAATATTATGTGACTTTACAAAATGTATGCTCAATGCTCTGCCGCTCTTAAATTGTTTGCTACATAATTTACAATAAGAATTTTCTAAATCAAATCCATCATCTTCAGATGAAGTAGTTCTTACTAAGGTTTTCTTATCAGTTCTAGTAATTTCATTACTTGCTTCATCGTTTTTATCAACAGAAATATCTATTTTATCATCATCACTATTAAGGCCAATCGATTGCTTTGTATCTTCTGTCAGTATTCTGATATTATCTTTTCCATCGTAATCTCTTTTAATATCTTCCATGACGAATTCTTTCGTATCATTTTGGAAGAATTCTTCAAAAATTTCGATATCACCTTGTACATTGTCAAATGTTTCTATACATTGGCCAATCTTAGGTTTAATATTGTTATCTGTTAATTCAAGTTTTTCTCCAAACAGTATGTTCGTTATAGTTGGCGTTGAAGCTGCTGAAGTGCCATGAAATACTAAAATATCATAAAAAAATTAAGATGGCACAATTTAAAAAACTCCATGACATTCAAATATTCTAAATCTGCAGGCCTAGACAAGATCAATCTAACATTCGAATCGGAATTAAAAGAAAAAATGATAAAGCTATGACAAAATCTTTTGACAAATTAGTTGAACCATTGTCATAAAAATAAAATTGGAAACGATTTTTACCTGGTGGTGAAACAAGTAAATCATCCAAGGAAAACTCTCTATGATCCGCATTCTTTAATGCCTCTTCTAGATTTCTATCTATTGTACATTGTTTATCCTTTGACATGGCATCAACAGTTTTACTGCCTTTACCAATATTATTAATGGAATGTATGGGCTCAGTATCATTAATTGGTATATAAAAGTTTTGTATATTAATTTTATCCTTATCCAAGTCATCAAGTGATGGTAAACTTATATTATTTCCTAACTTCTCTATATCACCAATATTGTTTACATCAAAATCACACATTTCTTTAATACTTTTAGTTTTACCAAAAGCATTGCTTGCCGATTTCTCCACACCATTTATTTTAATATCACATTGTTCTGTCAAAGCCTGACCTTTTACGAAAGGAGTGCTTTCTGACTTATCCATATCATCTAAACTTAAATCACATAATTCTTTTAAACTGTGATCATTTTTATCTGATTTATTATCAATACCACCAATATCATCTAAACTGAAATCGCATAATTCGTTTATATTTTTATTGTTTTTGTTAGTATTGTTTTCTGATTTCTGATGACCATCAATTTCATTTAAATTAAATTCACAAATTGCTTTAACATTATTCCTTGATTTCTCATCGTAATTTCCCAAATTGTCTAATTCCTTTTTGTTTTGATCATTCTTAAAAGCATTAGTAAAATCATTTAGAATTTTAGTTTGTTTCTCGGTGTTTAATGTGTAGTAGTCTACTTGTTCCTCTTTTTGGTTACTATACTTCTTAGGTGTAAAACATCGATCATTATTTACACTACGAGGAGTTGAGAACGGACTAAAACTGTAAATATAATTTCATAAATCAGTAGGTAGGTAATTACAATATAATTGTGTACAGATACTAAGGACTGTCTTTTCGTTAGCCAATACTAGAAAAATCTATGTATTGAAAATATAATGCTATAAAATTTAAGTAAAATCGTGTAAATTGTCAGCCCACAATTGACTGAAAGATTTTTTAAAGTAAGAACTGTGTTACTTTGTGATTATTTTATATTTTCAATGGGTACCCATTTTTAATCAGAAAATTCATTCCTTTGATAAAAATAAATATAAAAACCTAATAGTTATTAATAAAATTCGGGATTTAGACTTTATTGCCTTCTTTTTAAATATTGAGACTAGAATATTTTTTCATTATTTTCTAGTCGGAGTTATTATTTATAGAATTAAAAGGAATGTAAACTTACCTCAAATCCAATCTAAAATCAGTATCAATGGACATATCTTCCTGCAGCCAATGGGAATCGAGGGAGTCATCCAGGACATCAGCTTCTTCCTCTATCACTTCTCTAATAATCCGGGCTTCTGTGTCAGGCATCTCTTCCCCTTGTAAGATATCCGTCATGAAGTTCCGGATACTAGTGCAAGTTGATTCTGAAAAAGGCAACATTTTATTGTTACTACATGCGTTAATAAGGTTCTATTATGTGCATAAGTCACAGCATTATGCTAAGCGATAGCTGTTTTGCATAAATATAAGACATATCATTCCAAGTTTCATTCATATATTGTAAATCCTTTTTATTTTCTGTGTGTCATGCCAACAAATAAATGTATTTTCTTTCTTTCTTTGTATTTATTATACACACACCAGTTGAATTAGACAGTAATTAACTACTGTAGGTATACCCAGTTTGTAGGTGACTTACATGTTTTTAAGCCCCATGTTATTACATGGGTCCAAATTCGAAGTTTAGATGCTTGAACTTTTGATTTGCACCCTGTCAATGGAGAATTATTGAGAATTTCATATAAAATTCCAATAACACTTTGTTTTACCAAGGAATCTAATCCCTGCCCTCTAGCTCAGCATTCACTCTTACGACCACAAGACTAATAAGGCAGTTGGAATCAAATAATAGTTTTACAACTTACACATTTTTATACCTTTTTAATACTATTTGGTGCCTATGTCATAAATGACAGACAATAATTGATTTTCCATGATATCTGCTACATGGTGTTTACTAAATGGTTAAAAGCAATAATGAATTTAGCAATACTTTACCATTATCATCATCTCTACATTTTTGATTTGCTGGTGTACTGTGTCCACTTGCCATTGGTAGACTAAAAAATCAATAAAAAGTATATGTAAGTATAAACACAAAATAATAGGTAGATGAATAAAAAAAAATACTGAATTGCCATAACAGTGTGTTTGTAGGTTCTAGTTATCATGCCGAGTATTATCATTGCTCAAGTGTGCAGGTTAACCATTTATAAAATTGTATTAGAGAGGAGGGTTATGACCTTTATAATAATGCTTGAGTATTAACTTTGTTGCCATAATATAGGTAGATATTGTGTGCGCCAGCTGACAAGTAATAATGAAAAATTAATTAATATCCCAAACAAAAATTAAAATTCTTATGTAACGTTTAACAACTTAGAATTCATCATAAAATTTAAATTGCTAATTACCGGAATGTCAAAGTATCATCACTATTTTTCAGGAATGTGCACAAGTCCACAGGATCCCCAACATCCTTCAGAGCTATATAGCTTTTGAACCGTCTGTCTGAGGTCCGACATAGCTTCTTAAACTTGCAAGCAAGCTTCATATTAAGGAAACAGTCTTTGCAGAGTTGAAACGTAAAGGTGTCATTTCTTTTTACCTAAAATTCAAAAAAATATATAGGCAACAAGTCTGATTTAAAATATGGATAGAGTTATCAACTGTGGATACACATTATCCATAACAATTTTGGAGCTGTAGCATTCTGTAGATGCCTGTTCCTAAGCAAGATTTTAATTCACAATTCAAGACACATTTGGATCTGTTATTTTGTTTGACAGGTAAGAGCTGGTTTTTCTTAGTTAGAGTGATAATCTAGGGCTGGACAGAAGTCTGTTTCAAACCACAGTTACTGTAAACGTGGATTATAGCAAAATTAGATTGTTTCAGATTTCATAGACATTCTTACCCTTTTGGTTACTCGGTTGGACAACAGTAACTCCTGTTTAAATTTATGGTAATAAAACCTGCATTTATTTAGTCTAGCTGCTGGCCATGTATTTTTTAAAATAAAAATTTCCCATAATGATCATAATTATATTTGAAATGTAACATCATGAATGACTACAGTCACTTTTTGAAGAAAGCTAAGTATTAAAAACTAAAATTTTAAAAAACTCTTGTTTTGTACACACAGGCTGATAGTTTTAAATTTACTGACCTGTAACCCAGTGGAATACACAAACAGTCTCCTGTTTTTCTCTGTGTATTGAAGAAGCTCCATAGGTTCATTATATTTTATTAGACAACCTCTGCAAAATCCTTCCATTTCCATACTAGGTATAAAAGTTCCGCCGTGAAGATATCAAGCTATGCCACCTGACCTGTTGTTGTTGTAAATGATTGATTTGTATTATATTTATAAAAGCAATTCAGTTTTAGTTGTTTAGACTCAATGCAACAATTCCTACAATCAATGACATGTCTATTATAGTTTTACAAATGGGCAGTGGGCTCATCATGGGCACCCCAGTTAAGAGCATTGCCTACAATACAAAAACATTAGGTACAAATGTAAGACGTACGTTTGAGTTTTATGATTTTAGATTTTATGTTTGAAATAGAACAATCAGTTATATAAAAATAAACGTGAAAACCGTGAAAAACTGAAAATACACAATGTAAACAAACAAACAGCATTACCAGCACAGATAGAATATTTAGAGATCATAAGATCACAGACTATTTAGAGAGCGTTAGTTTTTTTTATGGAATAGGGGGCAAACGAGCAGACGGATCGATAGTGATATGAGTTTTTCAGAGAGAGCTGAGAGAGTGAGACACAAACACTGACCTCTCTTTAATACTCTATAGGTACAGTACGCGCGACATAAGTTGGCCGGACTGAAGTTAGCTGTTTGTCAGTTTTTGGTTGCGCAGTACACAATTTTTAACGTAAACAATCCACTGCGCATTAAAATGGCGAACTTCACTCCGGCCAACTTATGCCGCGCGTACTGTGCACTGCATATAGATCTCTATCCTCTGAGATAGAGATCAGTGGAGACAAAGACGGACGAAAACCGGTGTTTTCAACATGGTATGGAACAAAGAGTATAGTAATTTATAGGAAAATATGGAAGTGGAGACAAAGATGAAAGATTAAAGTACCAAGGGATGTCACTTTACTGAAACATATAATTTTTTTTCTCCAATAAAATCGATTATATAAAAATCGATGTTTTTTTAAATAATAATTGATTATTCTAATAATGTATAAGATTTTTTTTGTAAATTTCGCTCATTTTATTATTTTTGCTACAAAAACGATTATTACGCTATGAACAAAAATGAGCAAGGTAGAAAAGTTGTTACTTTATGCGCCGTCGTAATGTTACTCTTTGTTTTAAGACCGTAGCATTTCAGTTTTAGCGGAACTTTTTTAGATTGAGCACCCGTTTGGTTTCAATGACGACGACATATTCAATAATTTCTTCTAAAAAGAGCACGTCAATGTCACATAACTTTCTAATAGAATGATGACTTATATATACTTAATATACATATGGCTACCTTTTATTTAACAAACATTTAGTTAAGATAATATTACTAAAGTATAAAATTCTGTTTATATAGGTTTTTAAAGTTATTTTAATGAATGAAAAATTCGATCGCGAGATTCGAACCTGCGTCGTCTAGTTATTTTGCATGTAAATTTTTGGCATTTTTAACAATTGACAGCCGAAGCATCATGGCGTCCGGGTGTTATAGGTAGATTCGCAAGGGATTTGGATTTGTGTTTAGTATACATAAACTGGACGGAAATAGGCTGATGTGATGATGGTAATGATGATGAAACTTAAACTCCTGTATCAAGGAGTATAAGTATACCAAAAGATTTTATCTTTAGGACCAAAAGGAATAGAGAACCAACTCGGGCCAAAAAATATCACCTCCTTTGCCGTATTTGCCATATTTTATTTGGTTCCAAAACTATCTACGCGGATGTAGCTAGGTAGGTACATATTATGTTTATACGTTGTAGTCAGGGTCAATGGCGAAAAAATTGTTGATCGAATTTATAAGCGTCTATAAACATCATCTATATAGATGTATATAAAATAACTTCTCAAGATTTTTCAATTAATTCATAAAGCCGAAAAAAGGCAGGCTCGTAAAGTATGGCAAAATACGAGATTTCCTGGAGACAAAACACGATTGAACTACTTAACGGCCAAACTTAAAACCCTATTACACACTGAAAAAAATTACAACGTACAGAACCACTTACGTAATCTAAATGCGACGGCTTCTAGTGACTATTCCCTTTGGAAAACCACCCAAAGAATCAAAAGACCTACTGCCTCTAATCCACCGATACGAAAAAAGGACGGTTTCTGGGCAAAAAGTGACTTAGAGAAAGCCGAAACCTTCGCCTTTCATTTAGCCGATGTCTTCGTACTGTTACGCGAAGTGGCTATTAGTACGGAGATGGGTCACGAAGATTCTAGATAAGTCGTAGAAGCACGTAGAACATTCGAAGAAAAGCCGGGTTCAAGGTGAATGACCGTAAACAATAGACGATCACTTTATCGTCTATTGTTTATAAGTAGGTACTTAGGTACTTACCTACTCGTATTTTGTGGACCTATCGAGAATGTTCGATTCTAGAATCTTCGTGACTCATATAAATACAGGTCGTGAGGGCCGGCCGGAGCAGTTTAGTTCTAGACGCGGTGAAGTGAATATCGAAGTGAAGTTAAGTGATTACAAGTGCGACATTATAGTGCGATAAGTGATACTGTAGTGACTCTCTCAGTAATTTCTGTTGTGTGTTTGTCAAGTTAATTAAAATATTTGTTGTTTCGGTGAAATTGGTGTTAATTAAATTTATCCCGAACCCTAGCTCGTAACAGTACCAAATACTGCCCACAACCTATCGAAATCCAACAGTGAGGAATTTATGAACTCCCTAAATGAACCTTACCAACTAGACCTACCAATTAAAAGGATTAAGATACGTGAGGTCATAGAAACAATTAGAAACCTAAACCAAAATAAAGCCCCAGGATACGACTTAATTACTGCAAAAATACTCCGTGAACTACCTGAAAAAGCAGTACACTTCTTGACACACCTTTTCAACTCCATATTGATCAGAGGCATCTTCCCACCGCAATGGAAGGTAGCGCAAATTATAATGATCCTTAAACCCGGCAAAGCTCCTGAAAATGTATCCTCCTACAGACCAATCAGCTTACTTCCCATTCTGTAAAAAATTATGGAAATACTGTTTCTAAAACGATTAAATATAGTAATAGCAGAAAAGAACATCATACCTGACCACCAATTTGGCTTTAGAAAACATCATGGCACGATAGAACAGGTGCATAGACTGGTAGAAGAAATCCATAAAGCCTTCGAAAATAAGAAATACTGTTGCACAGCGTTTTTAGATATTTCTCAGGCCTTTGACAGAGTTTGGCACGAGGGTTTACTACACAAAATAAAAAACTTATTCCCGACAAACTATTACATATTCTTAAAATCATATCTCGCTGACAGATTTTTCTGCGTTAAGCAAGGAGAAAATATAACCAAACTTCATAGAGCCCAGGCAGGAGTGCCACAAGGAAGTGTACTTGGTCCGGTACTTTATCTCATTTTTACCGCAGACCTGCCCATGACAGACGGCGTTGTGATTGGTACTTTTGCTGACGACACAGCAGCTTTAACATCCCATGACGATCCAGCGCAAGCAAGTAACATGCTTCAACGCTCTCTAGACAACATCACGGATTGGTTAAACACCTGGCGAATAAAGGCTAACGAAACTAAGTCGGTACAGGTGACCTTTACGACGCGACGAGAAACATGTCCTCCTGTGACGCTCAACAGAGTACAGATACCCCAAGCAAATGAAGCTAGATACCTTGGGCTTTACCTGGATCGTCGTCTAACCTGAAAAAAACATATCTTTACAAAACGAAAAGCACTAGGAATCCAACTAAGGAAAATGTACTGGTTACTAGGCAAAAAATCACAGCTATCATTGGGAAATAAACTGCTTCTATACAAATGTATTTTGAAACCAATCTGGACTTACGGAGTACAACTCTGGGGCACAGCTGCCAACTCAAACCTAGAAATACTCCAGAGATTTCAGTCCAAAATGCTGAGGATAATTACTAATGCTCCTTGGTTCATAACAAACCAACAATTACATCGCGATTTAGGAATAAGAACAATCCAAGAAGAGATTAAACACTCAATGAAATCGTACAGGAACAGATGGGACTGCCATCCAAATCCACTGGCTATACACTTAATGGATAGTAACTCAACATTAAAGAGACTAAAGCGAAAGTCACCTAGAGATTTATAGGGAATACGAGATACAAAGGGCGCACGTCATTGGACTGACTGCCCTGCAAGACAATCCATAATTACTTAACCTTATGCTAAATGTTCACGGAAACAGATTGCAATAAATAATATATAAAAAATTCATAAAGCTTGTCTAAGTCTGGAAACAAAATCAACATAATTATAAACACAATTGAATTGATCTCTTTGTCGAATCTCAGTTGAACTTTAAGTGTTTTTTTTACACGTATTTTTATGGCATGTGGCACATCATTAGCAAGAGGATAGACTGGAGAATTAATGAGGGAGTTGGAAGATCCCGGTCGCTTTTTTTTTTGAGGCAATAAACAGCTGTAACATGTACAGCTTTAATTTAAGTTTTACCTTTGCGAGTGAATAAAAAAAAACTAGGTGACTAATGTCACTAATTTTGTATTTAAAAGTACTCGTAAACAATACACATCGAAATAAAATTAAAATTCAGAGTCTATGCCTTATATATTTTTTTAAATTTGTGTTTGTATGTAAAATTTGTATTGTTTGTATCGATATTTTTTGCCCATCCCTAGTAGACAGACCAAAGACTAAAGAGTTATGGTACATAATATTATGAAGTACTAGCGGACAGACAGACGTCACGTCAATGTCATCTCAAAGATTAAATAAACATCATTGAATCATTCTGTGAATCTGTGACCATCAAACAAATCAAACAGGAAATAGTTGTCCAGTTGTGTGATCGCTTTAAGAATTTACATAAAATGGAGAATAACGCCGATACTAAAGTTACCATCAGCAATCCCGGAAGAGTACTTTATTTTAGCGATGGAGTAGATGAACAAATCGAGGAACAACAAACTGGTGAATTAGCCAGTGAACCAGAACAAACAACTGTTGATCCGGTGAGTAAGCGATCTATAGCCTTGTTTTATTACCTCCGTTTTAGGATAGGCCTTGGTGGAATTCGTTTCTATTAATATCTATGACGTTAAGGATGATTAATTATACGTTTGTTTAGGTACACGCACCTAAAAGGGAAGCACCATAGAGTATTACTTAAGTACTTGTTTTAATTTTTAAAACAAAACAAAACAAACAATTTTAAGCCAACACCTATATGTGTTTATTTGCGATATTGTGACCATTTTGGTTCCTACCTGTAATAGTTAAATAATGTTGAAAATTGTAATGATACAATACCTGCAAATAATATTGTTAGTCAAAATTTATTTTTACATTTATTCTCTAATATGTAGTAGGTTCTGCCTATGGCTTTGTCTGCATGAACTGCAGTCCAGGTTATAAACTACCTATGTGACAAATTTCATCCAAATTCATTCGGATTTTTTTGTGTGATTGAGTAACTAAGATACAATCTTTAGCAATTTATAATACTATAGTAGAATTGATTGCTAGTAGGTACATTGTCTAGATTTATAGTGAACTACTAAGTATATGTTTCATTATATTATTTCATAGTAGACTGCCTCATTAGTCTAGTGGTCCCAAGCGCGACTGCTATGCTAGAGGTCCTGGGTTCGATCCCCAGGTCGAGCAGTGTTATTGGGTTTTTCTATGAAATTCTCAGTAGCAGCTCGGAGTCTGGATTTGTGCCCGGTTAATGGCAATAGGCTCGCCCCCTATTACATGGGACCTAAACATACTGGCGAACTGTGGGAGTACTTACATTAGTACGCCTCTGCCTAACCCTTCGGGGAATACAGGCGTGATGGTATGTTATGTTATGTTTTATATTATTTCAAAATTTATTTCAGAAAACCTTATCATGGGGCCCTTGGTTCTCACACTATGCTTGGAAATCTGGCAACAAAGTGCTGAATGCTGTAGATTTTGCCGGGGAGTCACTTGCTGGTTTCTTTGGCATAACTACACCTAAGTATCAAATAGAAATCAATGAGTATGAAAGAGTGAAAGAAGAAAAACAGAAACTGGAAGATGATTCTGCTGGTTGGGTGCCAAAGAATTCTGGTGGAGACATTCCTCTAGTTTTAAATGAGCCAATAAAGGACTTGGAAAAACCTGCAGAAGTGTAATCATTGTAATAGAACTATTTCTCTCTCTATCTACTTGTGACTAGTCTTTTTCTGATTGCATGGATCAGTATTGAACTTAACACTGACATAATTTATTGTAAACATGCTATTATTTTGTGAAGAATTCTAGGTATTTCATAATGAATAACTGCTTATTGACATAAACAAGGCTACATAACTTAAGATTTTTATTGGTCATAAACTAATGGGAATTAGCTTTCTACAATTTATTTGATTGTGGGATGAAGAGGGAATTTAATTAAATAAAAAACATGTACTATGCATTTCTAACATAGTATTAAAATGTCAAATTCAATACATAGTGGTAATTTGTTTAATTTGTATAAAATATTATTGATATCATGATATTAGTATTGTATTTAAAATGCACTGAAACTAATAGATCTTTATTTAGTTTGTATAAAAGTTAATTATTATGTTTCATAGTTTTAATTATTTATATGTCATCATTATACTGCCCATTCTCGAGTGGAGACCACACACACCGGAAAGTGCAGTGTGGGAGGACCTCCAATGAGATGGATGGATAACCTGGTAAAGGTCCCTGGGAGTTGTTGGATGCAGGCGGCATATAACTGGTCCTTGTGGACATCTGGGGGAGACTCTGTTCAGCAGTGGACTTCTATTGGCTGATATGATGATTATGATGATGATACTGCCCATACCCCAATATACTTGAGGTTATCTCAGTGTCTTTATTATGATAGTCTTAACAATTTGTATGATGATAGTATTTTTATGGCTCAAAGTCAGTTTTTTGGGGGGAATGTCATCCAAAATTAAAATGAATTTTATGAATGAGACTAATCTTAGTGAAACAATATTGTTCATTTATATTTATATGTAGTGTAGTAATAAATAAAATAATTATATACAATTTTAGAACCAAACTGTTGTTTTATGATAATTGTTCGGTTGTTAGTTCGGTTGGCATTATACTTATGGTATACCTAGTTAAGTTTTTCACCTCGCTGCTATTGTTGCGCCGCATATATTTTTGTGTGATCGGATATTTGTTTCGAATCTGGGTGTACTCTGCTATAGACCCCGTGATACAAGGGCTTGATTCGTAAGTTGGAGTTGACTTTAAAAAAAAGTACAACAACACTGCGTAACTCACTCACTACTTGCCCTATATTTTAATATTTAAGTCTTTGACTAGCTCCGATTCCATGTAGTAATATTACTCAGTACATACCTAATTATTTACATCAAAAGACGCTATGTAATTCAATTTCTGTTTTTGTTAGAACAGCGACATCTTTTATACAGTAACGAAAACACGTCAAACCGTTTCACGCAGTTGCAGCAGTCAACGCTAGATGGAAGCACTAATGCTATTTAAGTCTGAAAAAATGTTCCAGTTCCAAAATAGCTTTTCTTAAAAAAATAGCAGCATTAAACATAGCAGCTTCATATTTATGCGTAAAAAAATTAAAGTTTTGTCTTATGCAAATTAAAATTTGACCGCCGCTTTTATAAATAGACCTACCTACCTACCTACGTCAATAAATACGTAGATACGTAAAAAGTAAGTAGGTAACTAATTAATATATTTTTCCAATTTTATATTTTAGTTTTTTTAGTAAATAAGTTACCTTATGCATCATAGGATAAAGTTTACTATCGTTCGAGTGCCTCGTGCATTATAATTTACACTTTTCTCAATAGCGAAAAGCGCCTATGTGGCCGTCATTTATGTATCTAATTTAGACTTCAATGCGTCGAGTTAAAGTTAAATATTGTATGGCGAGTGACCATATGTTATTGTTTGTCGGTGTTTAGCATGTGATATGTCGAAATGTAAACGGTTCGAGCGGTGTCCGCAGATCAATATGCGTGTTGCGCGGCCTGTGAGGGGTTCGCCCTGTGCGATTGGCCAGCGTATGTGGGGCGGGGCAAGCGTGTGTGAGGCGGCGCGCGTTTTAGCACGCCACGCGCCGTTTTGGCGCCAAATTGGGCAATAGACATTCCATTTTCAAGTTTCGTGAACGATCGTAGGTCGTAAGCCACAAAGATAAGCTAAGGCCATATAGCCTAGGGGAATATTTTATGTTCTTTTTTTGCTTACGGTACGACTTGAAATTACTGGTTTGGGCGTAGGGCGTAGGTCTTATTAGGTACCTACCTATTAAAAACAAAAACCATAAGAAAAGTCAGGGGGGTAATTCCGCCATAGTTTTTTGGCCATAATCGATAAACTTTAGGTATATCTACATTATTGCAAATGTTAAGGTATCAGTTATCATATCACGCAAATATGAATTTATTGACCTTTTTATCAACCTTATTTTAGGCATCGTCGGTATCAGATATGCGATATTTTATTGTAGATATCTATACATATATCTATACATACTTATTTTTTTTTTAAAACTAAGTCACTAAACGGGTTTTCCCACAAAATTGACGGCAAATCCGTCTATTGTAAGTTTTTCAGAAAATTGTAGGTAGTCATTTCAAGATATTACACAATTTGAATATGGTATTAGTAGATGATAGTCAATTATAAGCTTTACAATCATAAAAACAAAGTCTAATTCGGATTTTATCTGACCTAACATCTTTTTGAGCCTATACTGAAGGAGGCAGAGGTGGTAAACCTAGTGTTGCAGGTATAAAAGGGGTATACGCTTTAATATTATGAAAAAAAAGTATGGATTAACTTGATATTTGTAAGATTAAATAAGTATCAAAAACAAAGTGATGGACCCTCGCACTTGCTTAATATGAACCAATTTTAAATACCTAATAATAACTACTTAATATTTGGTACCTAATTAATGTTGGCATAGGTACCTAAATAGAAATCTAATAGCTCAGTTTTCTCGTGATCCTCTGTTTGCTATATTTTAACGCTTAAATCGATTTTGATAACTTTGTGGATAAGTACCTAAGTAGGTAGGTACCTACTTAGTATAAACTCAATGAAGAGACAGAAAACTTGATCTAGACATAACAGGGTAAAAGCTGTGGGCGTAATCGATTTATAATCACAATAATAATAATTGCACACCATATGACAATTTAATGAACATTCTTTTTTATGCACATGGTCCATTAGGTATTATACTTAGTCATTCGCGGAATTTGTGAATTGTTATTAGCTTTGTAACCACTTATAGTACCATTCTCTACGGTCAACGTCCCGAAATAGATTTTTATCATAGGAACCTTTGTTTGTCTTTCTTTTGTAATTTCGCACCATTATACCTATTTGTAGATACATAAATGAGGCCTAGTTTTAACTGAAACAAATAATATTTTATATTATCTTATTCATCCGCTGATCAAGAACAAATCTACCAATAAAATTATATTATCTATACATAGGTAATATACATAGATATTATTATAAAGAGGTAGGTACCTAAAGTTTGTGAGAATCTCTGGATCTACTGAACCTATTTTGAAAAAGCTTTTTGTGTTGGAGAGTTCATTTATTAAGGAAGGTTATAGGTATGCTATAAGTAGGTATAACATCACGCTACGCCTCTTAGGAACGGAGCATCGCGGGGGAAACCGCGAGCGGTTCGCTAGTAGATAGGTATCTAAGTATGTTATATTGTGAAATTAAAGCGGCTATGTTAGGATTAATTTCATCTTGAAATTTTGCAAAAATCTTAACGAATAAAATAATTAAGTAAAATATTACCATCAATCGGTTTGCTTATAGGTAAAATTACATGAAACAAAAAGGTTTAGGTACAATATCAGGAATCGGGAAACCGGCGGCATATGACCGGCATAGGACAGTAAAATTTTGCAATCTTTTCTTCGGATAGGTAAGTAGATATTGATAAATAGTTAGGTACTTACCTACTTAGGTAGGTATCTTCACAAAAAACTAAAATTCCCTATGGATACTTAGGTATCTACACATTTAATAAGTAGTAGGTAGGTAGATACTTTACCTATTAGAAACGATTACAATTGTGAAATACATAGATTATTCTGAGGAAATCTCTTTTTGCGACCTGATAAGTATCTAAGTAAATACCTACCTACCTACGGAAACAACCAATCGTTAATGTGGCTATCAACAATAGTAAAACATGAATTATGTTTCTTCTACCCGGTTACAACAAAATTTACGACAAACGCATGTACCAATTATTAAATAATTCAATAATTCGTTAACAGTGCAGGTCATTCCGGACAATATAACACGGGACATTGGACAATAAACACGCACCAAGGTTGCCAGTTCAAAAAATATTGCGAATTAAAAAAGGCGCGTGGTCAGTGGCGGAACTGGTTTTTAAAAAATAAATGAACTTGAAATTCTGGTTTTTCGTTCGCGTTTTTCTATTGTGCCAGAATTTTGCGCGGATTTGCTAAACATAATGATTTTCTATAGATTTAGAACTAGTTTTTGCTAGTTCATAGCTTTAGAAAGCTGTTGGTTTTGTTCAATTATTCCTATAGTTGAGGAATTATAATGCAGTTGATTTTGCACGCGAACTTTGTAAACACGTAAAAGGAAATTGGTTGGATTAGGAACTTACTATCTACTGTCACGCTCGCACGTGGGCCATCACCACGTCTCATCTTGCTGTTGAATAATTATTAACGGGGTACCTTTAGGGTATTATAATATCTAAGTACTTACTTAAGAAATTAAGTATAGACTTTTTTTATTCGTTGGAGCTGACGAGCCACATGGTGGTAAGCAGTCATCGTCGCCGATGACACCTGCAACACCAGAGGAGTTGAAATGAAATAAAAATAAAATATTTATTCTACAAGTAGATCTTTAGAGATAGATACTTTTACAAGTCAATGGTTTGGTTTTTATAGCTAGATCGGCTTCGGCATTTCCTAACTGACAACCTCTGAGAAGAAACATCGAAACAAATTTAGAGAATCATGGTCTCTTTTAAAGTCCAGTCCAGTTGCTGATGCTTTGCCGACACATAAGAGTCCCTACGGACTGCAGACAGCCAGATCCGCAGCAACCGCCGCTCTTAGGTGCTTTACGACAGAATCCAACATAAGGGTGGTCGCCAGCCATTTAAACCCCAAGAGGTCGTACTAACGGGCAAGTCAGATATTTTCTCGACTCTTACGAGGGAAAGTATTCTGACCCGTTCCGATACGGGACTTGGACAAGGTCTCTGCTTCTTGTTCATAGCAATTGATATCTATATGTTGGTAAAACCACAGATAATAGGTAGGTACCTAGTGATAAAACGAAAACTAAAGTGGTTTAGGTACCCACAGGACCTAAGTACCTAATGTTCCTTATAAATACCTAGGCACCTACTCCTATAATAAGGCACCTATCTAGAAGACACTTTCTCTGCTACGTGTCTGCCTAGTTTGTGTTAGGTTAGGTGGACACATAGGTACCTAATAGGTTGGTACCTAAGTGGCCATTTGGAACTAGTTGTCACAGTTATGTAGGTAGGTACCTACTTAATTCAAGTTTACTACTATTACCTAAGTAAGTATATAGATATGTGAATAACATAACATTAATAATATTTTTAAATTCAATACTAAATACAGGTAAAACGCAACGCTAATTCAATCGATATTCAAATTTTGCACAAGCCGCCTTTTCAACCCCACATAGCAGATGTTCTACTTTTAACTTTGCATGCATTCGCAGTGTTGTTTATTAAAAAAATCTTTTGTGGCCATTTACAAAATAAAGCTTGCAACACAATACCGTATGCAAATTACGAACAAACTTCAAACCCAAGGTCGTAAATGCATTTGATTTCTTTGCAAATTTAAACTGTATTTAAGAGTGAGAAGCATTCATATTAAATTGCATAACGCAGTTCTGTTTATTGAAATAAATTGAAGTGTAATAATATACTTTGACTCTTTTGAAATAAGGTTGGAAATGTTTTAACATAATGACGATTGGGAAAAATTTGCATAGACGACGCACACCTTTCGTGTTGATCCTTTCTATGCAAGTTGACTGACAGTTTTTATTGAATAGGAGATAGGTAAATATTATTAGAATTCTATGTATCGGTAATATATAGAGATCGGTGAATCGATATAGTTCACTTGCCTCATCATCATCATACCATCATGCCTGTATTCCCCGAAGGGTTAGGCAGAGGCGTAGGTACTTAATGTACCTACAATGATTGCCGAGACAACATCCCACACGTCGAAAATGTCAAGATATTTCTAATTATTATGTAGGTAGGTATTTAAGAAAGTATTACCCATGGTTCAATTAGGTTCGAAATAACTTCGCGTCTGAAGTTAGCTGCAAGTAGTTTTCCAGTGGTAAAATATTAAAAACTCCGTTTATAGACAATTGGGGTTGTACACATTTCGCTTTAGCGATTACCTATTGTCCGTACTAATTTCGATGTTTATGTGCATAATGCTTATTTATGCGCTTTACTAGCTTGGAACGGCTAATTTCAGACGCGCACAATTATAATAATTTTGACCAAACTTTACGATGCCATAGGCGTTCAAACATCTTAAAATACGGGGTCTTGGCTAGAGTAAGTTTGGTCGGTTGGCCCACAGCTCATCCAAGATGCACATCTGTAGCAACGCTAGTTACACACGAGGGGAACATTTCCGGTGCATAAATAATAACAATAAATTGTTAACCATTAGAAAGGGTGTGCTCTGTATGCAAAATAGTTGAAGTTCGTTGATGCTTTTGGGTTTTTGCAACGTGCGTGCTCCACTAGTTTGCGTTGAACTCATGTGAAGAGCTTTCTGTATGAAACATGAACTTTGTTAGGTACCTTCGTACTTAGGAATTGTAGATACGCATAGTATATACTTAATTAGGTATGGAGTAGTTTTTCGAGATTTCACATAATCTTTATAAATCATATTTCGTATAATCAAAACATGAAACACGCATGATTCGTCATTTCGCCTAGATCTCGTAAGTAGGTCCTATGCCTAGATAATATTCAGGTAGAAAATTGATTTGAAAAACCTACCTATTAAGCCTGAAGGTTATATTATTAAATTATCTATTGTATGTAACATACCTAATCGTGTTACCAACTATTTTTTCCTCATTTCTGGTACTGATTAATATTGATTAATTGTTGGATAAAATATTATCATCGTTATTGCTAAGAATAACTAAACTAAAATCCAACCAAAACCAGTTCTGACCGCTGCACACCAAAAAAATTCGCAAACCAGTTTCGCAAACCCTAAACTGCGAGGGGGACACTTAAAAACTTTTAATATAAACACAATGACCGACGAACGAATAACGGGTGGGCAGTGTCCATACAATGGGCATACGAGCCGATTAATTCGCTACACAATGACCAGGGGCTAGGCCGAGAGGTCATATTTAGGTAGAGGGGTTAAGGGTCAGTAAGGGTTATTGGTAAATAGGAGGCCTGAATACCGGGGGAGTGACGCGGCGGCCAAGTTTTGGAAAACATGTCGCTGTTGACGGGTTAGAAATTTATGTGTTTGAGTTTGGTTTGTAGTTTTAGATTTTTTGGTATTTAAACATTTTATTCTGCATTAGGGTTAAATTTAAACAAGTAGGTAATTATTTCTGATTACTACCTGTTAACGCAAAAACCCCATACGTAGGTAGATTGTAGTCCAAAATGTTTAGGTGAGTATTATTATTTCCAATTTAATGAAACCGTAAAGCAATTTTATTATTTTATTGTTAGGTACCATTTTAATAGAAATAGTACGCCTTGCCTAAAAGACTTACTTTATTATTAATAGGTATTATTTTATACTTTACACTATAGAAAAAAAGTGAAGAAACACCGTGAATCATATTCTTTTTTAAGGTCCAGACAAGTATTACGTACTGATATGAGATGTGAGTTAATAAACAATGTAGGGCAAACTCTGAACTGGCCTTTTCAAGAAAGAGCAATCCTTACACCTTTGAGTTGACCTGTGTAACTGACGGAACGCATGCCTACTTATTTTCTATAATTATCTACTTCTTTTCCAACTTCTCTGACGAGCCTAAATATTTTTTTATAAATAATTTCATCTTTCAATATTCAAGGCGATAATAATATTAACACCTTTAATTTTATAATAATTATTGAATTTACGCAAGTCAATGAGACCACCATAGCTACTCGACGATAATGTCATCAGATGGAATCGGGAGCGATACCGTTCTAAATAAAGCACTCTACTGTCAAATTGAAAATATGTGACGCATGCGTGCCAAGTGTGAAATTGTTGATGATATCTCTTAAAGTTTTTGTCTGGCAGTTTTTGTGTTTGGTACAATAGACCATGTTGCTTTTAAAGGGTTTGAGGTACACTTTCTAATAAAGACGGTTTGAGATTTATTAGAGGTTCATTGTATTACGTAGGTATCTATACTCGTAGTTCATATTGTAATATATTACTTTTTAATCTCTTCGAAATTAGATCCGCAGGGCATAATTAAGTAGACTTCGACCTCTTTTAATTCCTGTAAACCTAAATCAATAATCATTTGTCTTAGATTCAATCTCTTTAGGTACATTTTTAAATAAGTCATAGGTACGAAGACGTTATAACAGTTACAGACCTTCATAAAAAATCAACGGGACAAAGAATTGACAGAACACAAATTCAACTTTAACACCGATATAACGAACCGTCACGAACCGCATACGCAGGGTTACCTCTTTGTACGTCACATTAAAAAAAATCAATGCACTACCGATGTGTCTAACCCTTTCGCGGCGCACAAAAAGACCAATTTTATATGCGTACCCGGTGTCTCATTTCAATAAAGTGTAATAAAAAAAATGATAAAACTTTTTTACCCACGATTCTTTGGGGTCACGTTTTTTTATAGGGTTGAATCCTTAATTTGCAACAAGGTGCATCACAGGCAAAGTAGGGTGCATCGAGAGATTTAAATGAGTTCTATAGTGAAAAAGTCGATGGGGTACAGTCATGGTTCTCGGTTATTTTTTCCCATAAGCGATATGACAAAAGATGTTATGGTGTTTGACATTGATGTGTGTGAATCGTTAATAATATTGACCTGTACTTTCACATGATCTCTTTAGAAATGGTTTTAAAAGTGTTTTCCAACTACTGTTTGACACTAAAAATGTTATTTCACGGCGAAAACTTCTTAAACCACGTCGATATATACCCATCTAATAATTCCGAGCAAATCTATGCGGGATCATGAATACCATATAAGTATTCATGATCGAAGCTTCAGACTGGATTATTTTTGAAAAATATACATATTATACTAGCTTCTGCCCGCAACTATGCGTGGACTTCAGGATTGGGTCTGTTATTGCAAGCTATAATCCAAATTTGTATGCCAAATTTCATCCAGATCCATTCGGCTGTTTTGGCGTGAAAGAGAAACAAACATCGATACATCCATACTCACAAACTTTCACGTTTATAATATTAGTAAGGATAAGGATAGATGGTTCCTCATAAAGTATCTAATTATTATTTAATTCCATAATTCAATAACAGATTACCATAACAATAGATTTTGTATTGATTTAATAAATAAATAAATAAATTTACTTTACGTACCTTGGAGAGCGAAGTTAAAAAGTAAGCACCTCATTATCTTAGCTTTGTCCCAACATGTTGGAATTGGCTTTTAGCCTAACTTAATGCAGCTAAATATCGGTACCTATTTTACACGAAGCGGCTGCCATTAGACCTTCGCATCCCATTAATTAATATTCTAGATATCGATACACTAAGGATAAATTGGTTATTAGTCTTTTAGGGCCTCTGACTACCACTAAAGACTGATTAGGTATTCGTATGGCAAACGGGACCAATGATTTAACGTGCTTTCCAAGGCACGAATGCCCTAAGAATTGTGATTCATCCATAGACTGTACGTAGCAAATGCAGCTTTATCTTTACGATTTACGTGGGAGAGCCATACTTCAGCACGAATGGGCCGGCTCGACCGGAGTGAGACCACGGCCTCACAGAAAACCGGCGTTAAACAACACTTACGTTGTGTTTCGCCGAGTGAGTGAGGTTACCGGAGGCCCAATCCCCTTTTAAAAGGTGGGCAACGCACTTATGACTCCTATGGTGTTGCGGGTGTCCATGGGCGGCGGTACTCGCTTATCATCGGCGATCCGTCTGCTCGTTTACCCTCCTATCCAATAAAAAAAGCGATAAAATAATCCATCCTCCGAGCCTTTTCCCAACTATATTGGGGTCAGTTTCCAGTCTAACCAGATGCGGCTGCAAAATATTGTAATTGTAATATTGTGTAAAATATTTACACGAAGCGACTGCTATTAGACCTCTGAAACCCAATTTCTGGGCAATAAAATACATCAGGGTGTCCCGAAACTCAACGTCAAGCGAGTACCGGGCGTTATGCTAGGTTATACCAGTTCTGGCAAAAATAAGAAAAGAAATTCCATGTCACTTGGCTAAGTGGTAATAGGTATATTTTTGAAAATGTTCAAAATTGTCTCTGTATACAAAAATTTCCCAATTTTGCAGTGTTTTTTTTGTACCGTAATCCTAATTAATCATGCTATTGATTACAGTCACAAATCCATTATTGAGTATTATTATTTTGGTAAAAAAAAATTAGTATGATTGAGTCATGGTTAAATAAAGTTTTTTTTCTTATCTTTACCAGAACTGGTATAACCTAGCATAACGCCCGGTACTCGCTTGACGTTGAGTTTCGGGACACCCTGTATACAGGGATTTAAAAGTAAAATTGGCATTCTACTCTATACCTACTAAATTACAGACATCTTACATACATTACGTTGCCATTTACTTAATTATCTATGTACCGAGACCCATGTTCCTCGCTCGCAAAGGATTATTTATTCATGGTGTCTTCAATTATTAAATACCCATTACTGCTTGCTATCAATCAATACGTGGTTGAGTTTTGAGTAAGGAGGTTTATTGGGCTCATGGAATTATCTATCTTGAAGGTGTATTTAAATTAATAATTAAGTATGTTGTGTTGTCCTTTTCTAACACTATAAATACCTACTTATATCTACCTGTATCTTTTAATGAACATAGCAATAGTTAATATCTACGTTATAAGTATCTTTAAATGTGGTTATTTCAAACACAAATTCTATATCTGTATCCCAGAATCGAATCTGTAACCCGTAAAACCCGATCGCACAGCCGCTTTGCAAATCCTAGCAAAATTATGACCTACTTGGGTTTTTTAAAATTCTTGTTTGGCTTACGTTTGACCGCCAGTTCGCTTGATGTTAAACGACACTGCGATCTACGATGGACGCGCTTGCCTAAAAGAAACCGATTCACTCGTGATTTATAGACATGGACCATTTAGGTAGAGGTATACCTCCAACATCAATTAACGGCCGGGATTAATAACTTAATTCCAGCCGTAAAAGGTTCAAGTACATAAACTGACGTTTCTCAAACGATTACTAACGATATTGAAATCCAAACATAACTTTCAAAATCTACTTTGATAATGATGGTGACCTTAACCCTGTGATCGCCATGTCAAAACAGAAAAAGCGTGCCCTCGGCGCCAAGTTCAGATTTCATCCTATAAAAATCTGTCCCCAATCCCAAAACCCAATCGTCACCGCGGCATAGCTGGTCACATTTTGGTTTGTCGTCTATACATAACTATGGCGCTCAAAAGGTTAACCAAAATGTACCTAGTCGAACAGTTTCATGAAGAAAAGATAGGTACCTAGTTATCGTTTTAACACTCTACTCTTATTTTGAAAAGTCCGCGGCAGTCACTCATAACTGTTCCATAGGTGTGATAGGCCGTTCTACTCAACTTAGTAAAAATCACGAAACTACAAAACACTAGATACCTACCTTTATTTAATCTCCGCATCATAATCCCGGGTACCTGCGCACTATCGCAGCGGGCAATTTTAGCGTTCTGTCCTGTACAGGATTTCCCTTTGCGACGTGTGCCTTCAAACAGGAAAACGTTACCCCCCACACCCGTTGAAACACCCTCCACCCTGCTTAGTTGACGAATAAAGTCCGGGGTAAGACATTAGCGGTGAGCGGGAAACTAATCGGATAGTAAGACAAATAGAGTTACTAACTTTTTTCAGTAATAATGCAGTAATTCGAAGTTTAAAGGGGAGAAAACTGTATCACTTGCGTTAAATTGTTGTGAAATCTATATTTCACATCGAACAATAAATTGTAGTTACTTAGGACCCTTTCTTTGACCTTCTATTCTGAAGTTTCTAATACTGCTCTTCAATAATATCAGTCTTGGCTAATTTTCGGTGGCATCATGGCTCAATTTTCACTACAATTTTATTATAATCTTGAAACTATTTCTAAAGAACCAGGATTATTTTAAATCTACGCATGGCGCGCAGTCTAAGAGAGGATCACTCCAGAACATTTGCTACGATATAAATTTGCGTTACTCTTACGTAAAATACACATTTAGAAAACAAAAAGATTTCTTTCATTGTATTCTTTAGGTACTTTTACTCTCAATCTCTCGTACCTTGGACCACCGATCTAAACATGCGTTACACGGCCACCCTGCTTAGGCGACCAAACAGCGGGGTGGGTATGTACCGCCATCACATGATATATAGTGCCCCTTAAACTTAAACGGATTACCTTTGATATATTACGTGGATTCGCAATTCAATCTCGGATAGTCGATCTCTCAGTAGATGTGATTGCTTTTTGAAAGACATTCGTTGTAATTACGTGTCGACGCTCGTGATGGGAATTGAAATGTTTATGGATAAGTAATGCAACTTTTGTGTGGTTTCAGTAAAGGTAACAATTCGGATTATTCTCGGTAAGTCGAGTTATTTATTGAGTTAGAAGAATCTTTATGTAAGTGTAGATTTAGTGTCAACCGTATTTTTTTTTTATTAATGAGATAATAAGTAGATGAAGATCGTGATGAGCATGATCCATGAGAATTCCATCATGAAATGTTATAGTTGACATAAAAATAAAAGTTACAGGAATCACAGCATGGTTGCTATTGATTTGTTACAAAAATAATGATCTTAGGATTTCTGAGACTTAATTGAATTATTACACTATCTTATATAATCATAAAAAGACAGCGGCAATTTCATAGCTATGTTATTGGGTTGGATTTGTGGAACTAAACACACTAGCAAATTATGGGTGTACTTAGTACACTTCTGCCTTATGCTTTGATGAATAAATGCAAGATGGTATGATAAGTTATGCAAATACTCGTATATCATCAAAGATATCCATGCCTTTGTTTAGGTACATACCTACTACAATCTTCCACATTCTCTGTACTTTTAAATTAAAAATCAGGACTGACATAGCTTCTCAGGTGAGGGCGCCCACATCGTGGTTTCTTCCCCTATACCTCAGGTTGGTTGTTGTGAAACAAACCACAATGGAGGGGTACGCATCACACATCCTTTCATCACTTGCCAAGGAGCGAAGGGCATGCGAGAGCGGAGTAAGGAATACATTTCAAATGGATGTGGTATGCTGATTGTGTTTAAGATGTTCGTAGTTTCTTAGTTCTAGTAGTAACATAAGTTGGCCGGACTGAAGTTAGCTGTTTGGTTGCGCAGTACACAATTTTTAACGTAAACAATCCACTGCGCATTAAAACGGCGAACTTCACTCCGGTCAACTTATGCCGCGCATACTGTATTTGTTGTGATAGTGCGAATAAAAAAAATATTTGAGAAACATAACATTATAAACATTATGGTTGTATCCCTAAAAGGTTAGGCAAAGTATTTTTTTATCCTTGATAGGCTTACGCTTGATGTTAAGCAACACTGCGATCTACGATGGAGCGCGCTTACCAGAAGAATCGGATTTACCCGGGATATATAGACACCTAGATTATTTATTTATTTTTATTATGGCACTTAAACGAACTTTTCGCTAAACACACAGTAAAAATATGAAATACAGACCATTGGACGGTGAACTCGTCAGTTATAGAAGTGCACAGCACTGGCATAAAAATTGTGATAAAGCTATAATAGGTTGTCATAACTACATAACCCTTTCTTAATGTTGCCTTGTTAACTGCGTTTATAGATAGCAATTCTAGTTTTTTTTTATATGTGATAGGCTTACGCTTGACGGCCAGTTCGCCTGATGGATGTTACTTAACACTGGAATTATTATTTAACACTTACAGTTAACTGGAACTTCCACTTACAAACACAAGCACAACTATTACTTTGCTCTCAAACACTTTTAATAAAGAGCAAAGCAATAGAATATCGGTGACATATTAGAGATAAAATTTATACATATTATATCGATCGGGGAAGAACCATTAAGTATGTTTTTTTTAAGAGGCCGGCGGGCGGACCGAATTTCTCTTACAAACGTTATACAGAAATAAATCTTAATTGAAACACAACTTTGTCAAATTGTTTATGTATATATACGAGTATAAAGTCGAATAATATCATAATTTGATAGAATATTGTCCTGATTGCGATTTATTTTGGTATAACGTTTTTGTGGGCAATTCACACGCCGCTGGACCTTTACACACCATCACGCCTTTATTCTCTGAAAGGTTAGGCAAAGGGTTACCTATTAATGTACACCCACATTTCGCCGTTGAGATTAGATCCCATGAATACCTAAGCAGTCAGAAATGACACATACCTACACATATCGAAACATGTCGAACCGCTACTTTCATAGGTACTGAAAACACATAAAATTTGAACATAAACATACCATAACTCCTACCTATTCCCCGAAAGGTTAGGCAGTACTAATATACACCCATAATTTGCCGGTATATTTTAGGTCCCATGTAATGGTGACGAGAAAACTGTTTTCCAACATGTAATTGTTATTTCATAGTAAATTTCAATAACTCCTCCAGCAACAGAATTATAGGAATAAAATCCTAGAACTCACGCTTACCAGCGGCGATTGAAATTAGATCAATGAGTAGAATGTATATAAAGAACCGGAGAAAAGACCAGGGTGTCAAATTGACGGATAATAAAAATCATACGTCAAAATCTTGACTTAAAGTGTACGTCAATCGCGTAGCATGTAACGTAACCATGTTCGCCGTAATCGTAGCATTCTCGTAGGCCGTAGCTACTTACAAAACGTCACAGTGTAATGAAACCTTTATATCCAAATAGGTACATATTTTATTTTTATCGAACTAGTTTTATACTAAACCAAGAACGATATGTGGCTGTTCTATAAAATATATTTTTTTGTAGCGAGTAAGTAAAAAAAACAAATCGCTACAAAAAAATATCCAATATAAATCAAGAATTTTAACTTTTAGTGTATGTCTTGTGTATGCTGTGTATGTCTTTCATTACACGTTTTTCCATCACAGTTCATGTGCAGAAATGTAGACATCGGCATCCTAATCATCTTTACATAGTAGAAAAAAAAGTCGCTGTCGCTGTCTGTCCGTCCCTATGTAGGTATGCTAAAATCTTTAAAACTACGCAACGGATTTTCAAGCGGTTTTTTTAATAGGTAGAGTAATTCAAGAGGAAGGTTTTAAGCTATTTAACATTACGCTACGACTCTTAGGAATTGGGCAACGCGGGTGAAACCGCGGGCGGGTAGCTAGTTAAGAATAAAAAAGTATCGATATCAAACGAGGAAAAATATGATAACATTTTAGTAGCTTACGTACTGTTGTTTACTTACTATTTTGAAAATAAAATTAGCATACAAAATATCAGCAAGTCTCCTCCACGGTACAACATATCGGCGAGTCTTGGTCCCCGATAGGGCGTGTACACACGGGAGAAGAGCGGGGCGGCGCGTGGACGGGCATTCGAAATGAAGAGTGCTCACAACTGCGTCTGTCTGCCCTCTGTTGTTGAATTGTGTGGAAAATTTTCATGTAAAAGTGTTGATTCAGAAAAATAAGTAACCTTTACTTATGTTTCAAAGCAAACGATATCTCGAGTGTAAACCGCCTAAGTAAACTTATGAAGATTAAGACGTGCCTCCAGCCACGTGGAGTGATGACTTGAGGATGGCAGATGGCAGTGACGTTTACTAGGAGGCCTACATCTTGCAGTAGGTATAATAGGCTAAGGAAGATAATTTAATTAAAAAAAATTCAGTTCTACAGAAAACTTGGCATTGTCTCTTTCTTACTTTCTCCGACTAGTGATAATTATAAACATGCCCCGTACAGTAAGGCAGAGTTGTAGGTAGTAATCTACAACCACAGTTTGCTATTTATATTGAAGTCCCATGTAGCAGGGATGAGCCTATTGCCATTTACCGGATACAAATCCAAACTCCAAGCTACTACTGAGAATTTCATAGAAAAACCCAATAACACTTTGTTCGAACTGGAAATCGAATCCAGGCCATCTTGCGTAGCAGTAACGCTTACTACTACAAGAATGGATTAGCTTTACAGAAAAAAACCTTTTTAATAAAGTCTTTCTCCACTCTACTGTGCCGAGGACGCGGGTACTTCAGTACTCATATCTTGGGCCGCGACTCCCGCCTGCTAATGGGGGACCAACGTTTATATTGAAATACTCCATCGAATTGCTCTGTAGCACTACTGAGGAATCTCGAGATGAGAACGATGCACTTATTCTTTAATACTGAGCCTCCTACTTTATGACGCGATTGTGACAAGAAAATGCATTCCTGTGAGTAGGCACTAAGTCATGACGGGAAAAATATTGGAACGAGTTAGAAGGATAGGCCTTGAGTAGTAAATACAGTAGTCGAAATTGTCTTGGCAAACAAATTAAGATATATTGCTCATATTGTGGCGCCAGATGGATCAGCCACATTCATGAACATAGCCAAGTTAATAATATTCTGTCACTTCTAGTAGATATGGTCTAAATTACAGTAGATGGTTAATTGTAATTATCATAGATATGTACATAATGGAAATTAATTTTGATTTGGAAATGATATTATCCTACTAATATTTTTTGTGCTTTGTTCTACCATAAAAACAAAACGACCTTTTTTACGATATTGTGTTTACTACAGCATCTTTCAAAGACCCACTAAGGAATTTGGAATCAGCCCTGTCCATCTTCTTTCACATTTTCATTATACCTGTCATTCTCGTCCACAATTTTCGCACAAGCAATACCAAACAACAAAGCGTGAAGCTATTTACATTTCAGGTAGTGAGCAGACAATTCGCGGCCGGTTGTCATGGCTACGGCAAGATGGCCGCCGTCTGCTGCGGTTTCAAACTTCGCCTCTAGTTCCAAATTGTTCCAGGAGTATTTTAGAGCGCCGTATGTACGAACGTGCATAATTACATTATGTACGCCCAGCTATATACCACGGTCCCACTAATTACTGGTACGGTTAGCAGCGGAATTGGGATCATAGATAGATTAAGACGTAGCATTTGTCCCTGATAGATTTTGGGAAAGTTGCGGACCAAAGCATGGGCTACAATGTCGTAATTTGATATTTCAATTTGTGGTGTCCGTACTTGATATAACTTCTCAAGTGCTATTGTATGGAGTACAAAGCTGTATTGTAAAATATTATATATCCTATATTGTATTGTTACTCTGTGATAATAGGAGTTCGTCGTTTATGTATGAATTATCAATTTAATCGTGAACTATAAATATATATAAATCCTATTCTCCAGGTTTTAGTTTTCGAAGCTTTTGACATCAATGAAGTAGTTATTAAGTTATATTAAAAACACTGAAAGCTTAACTTATTGCCTACTTCTTCACAGGTGATTAAAAAATTATTTAAAAAGGTAGTAGGTATGTATCTGAGGTATGCATATTCAATTCTATTTTAACACTTTTCTGCTGCCAGTACTCCTAAAGGATTAGTTAAGGAGGATTTAATAAGAGTTCCTTAGATAAGTGTAGCGAGCGCTCTTCTATCTAACGCTCATCAACTTAAACACCTCTCGAGGACGACGCCGCGCAGGTCACCAGATTGAAGAGATTTAACTAATATGTCATATATGTTCGTAGGTGTATCATCGTATGGGTTTTTTGTACCTGTGTGTGTAAAATGACGTAGTTGGAGTATATCGCTGTTTTTCTAGTATGAATAATTTACTCTTTAAGACACTTTAAGTGATTTTTATTGTAGTGATCACTGCGATAGGATATTTATTAAAATATTAGTAATTTCCCAAGACAAATCTCATTATGCGAATTAGGTTTCTTAAAATATATTAAGTTATTAATTAGAGAATTAAAGGTACCGCTCAAAACATACGCAAGTTGAAGTAGCAATGGACCAGTCATATCTCTCGGAGAACTGACCAAAGCTGGAACAAACGAGTTCTCGAATGAAGTGAGTGAGTGCCTACACTAGCTTGCTTAGATACAATCTTCATTGGATCTTTCATTGTTCTGGACGCTCCGACGGCCAGGTGGAGTGACGACTTGCGGAAGGTTGCTGGCAGTAACTAAATGAGGAAACCTGAAGATCGGGCTCTATGGTGTTCACTAAGAGAGGCCTCCGTCCAGCCGTGGACGGATATAGGCTGACGATGATGGCACAGAAATAACTTGGGGCCAGTTAAAAAACTTCCAACTCTGGGCAGTCTCGCTATCATCCTGGAGAACCGCTGGAGTTCCTGATGAATAAAAGTGAAATAAAAGTTCGTTTCTCAAACTACACATAACATTTAGCTCAGTTTTTCTTTATTTAGAAAGCAGTTATGGTTGCTAAGAAAATCATGAGGTAAATCGTAGCTTAAATAGTTTTAGATCGAACTGAGTCTTGTCTAACATTAAGACTGCGTTTCCACAAGAAATGTGCGCAGGAGATGAGCGGTGCATAAGTAAAACAACCAATACTGACTGATTCTGATAGAATGTAGCCTAGTGGTGGATTTTCTCCTCACGCACCGCTCAGCTTGCTCACACATTTCTTGGGGAAACGCCTCCTAAGACAATGTTTTTCCCAGTATTCCATCACCTAAATATTTGATTGTTCTCCATTACCAAAAGAATAGTCATCACAATATAAAAACAATGGTAAAACCTATATGGCTTCTTGAAGACCCTCGTAAATCATACGTTGTCGTCGAAAACATAAAACAGTTTACGACCTGTGTGAGACGTAGGTTGAAACGGACACCAAAGAAAAAATATTTCTGTAGAGTGTAAGTAGAAAAAAAAACATGAAATTGGATGCAGTTTTCACAGTTGTATTGCTGGAGGTCTAACTTAAAATCTGGTGCATGTTTCATCTTGTTAAGTCAACTAGAAGCCGAGATATCAAATATAAAAATGAAATACATCCTACGCTGCTCGACTTGGGAATTGAACCCTTAGGACCATAAGACTAATAACGCAGTAATTAGGTATAGAACCATCACGGAAGTTTAATATATCTGACAAAAGATAAAAAAGAAAATGACCAATTCGATTCACCATCATACAAAATGTTGCGTAACTTACACACACACACAAAATACAATGAATTGAGAACTTCCTCCCTTTTTAAGCCGGTGTAAAATGTATCTTTGATTTGGTCCTTTGAACGGCGGAGTTACAGATTATCAAAATGGCAAGGTATGTTTGAAGATCTTGATATAATATGGGATTAGGCAGCAACCAGTTCCATTCACATTCAAAATATTTTTCTATTTCTTTGAATATCTGGGACAATGTGACTAGAAGTGTCAAGGTCATAGCTAGTGGGATAATTTAATCTAAAACTTTTAAAATATATAGCTTTATAATGTTAAAATGGGCTACCTCATTAGTCCTGGGTTCGATCCCCAGGTCGAGCAAAGTGTTATTGAGTTTTTCTATGAAATTCTCAGTAGCAACTCGGAGTTTGGATTTGTGCCGGGTTTATGGCTATAGGCTCGCCCCCTATAACATGGGACCTTAACATTCTGGCGAACTGTGGGTGTACATTAAGTACGCTTCTGCCTAACCCTTCGGGGAATACAGGCGTGATGGTATGTTATGTTAATGTTAAAATGGGGATTAGAGAGGTATCAGTTCATAGTCCTTTACAAAGGCTTGTTACAAATTAAAAAAAAAGTATTTAATAGGTAGGTGTGTATTTAGATTTTCGTACAACATTTTTATTTACGAACAGATGATATAACTTTTTGCGATAAAAGATAGCTAAGGTATATCTTTACCATTTTATCTTTACCAAAAATTATCAAAATTAGCTCAGCAGTTTAGGTGTAATAATGTTAGTATGAATTATGACGTTTTATTTTTAGGAACTATGGCTAGCTAGACTTTTAAAGAAAGAAAAAAAAGTGATATATTTTACAGCATTACAGAAACGTTATGATTACGTGGGAGAGCCATGCTTCAGCACGAATGGGCCGGCTCGACCGGAGTGATACCACGGCCTCACCGAAAACCGGCGTTAAACAACGTTTACGTTGTGTTTCGCCGAGTGAGTGAGGTTACCGGAGGCCCAATCCCCTTTTAAAAGGTCGGCAACGATAAAGCAAGTCAAATCAAATCAAATCAAAATTTATTTATTTTTCTCATCACAATAGTTACCTTACATGCTAATGTGTGTAAAACGAGTTGTGAATCACAGTTTGGCTAACTAAATGGGTAAATACCGATGTGAATCCGATTATCGAAACCACGACCGTCTACCTAGAAGCCAATTGCTTAACCACTGCACTAATTAAGACCTGACTCCCGTTGACAGTTGACAGACCCTCGCCCTGCAAGAATACGCTTCAACCACTTAACCATTATTGCAGGTCTAAATAAAAAAGGGTTTATTCACGAGTCATTTAAACCTAGTGCTTGTTCTTTGTTTTAGTGCGTCGCCTTCAATCTTTTATTATGAATAGCCGAGTCGTAAAAGTGACTTAAGAGCTATAAGGTCATGAATTCTGCAGTAGATTTATGTGTTATATGACATACTAGCTTCTGCTCGCCACTTTGCCTGCGTGGACTTCAGGATTGGGTCCGACCTGGATAAAAAGTAGCCTATGTGTTATTACAGGCTATAATATATATGTGTGCCAAATTTTATTCAGATCCATTCAGTCGTTCTGGCGTGAAAGAGAAACAAACATCCATACATCTACACATCCATTCATCCATACTCACAAACTTTCCCGTTTATAATATTAGTAAGGATTAAGCATTCTTTATTTCATGTGATGTGAAAGAAAATATGTGTATTTATCGTATCTATGTATCTATTATTTGTCGTTTAGTCAACGAACGAACTGCCTCATTAGTCTAGTGGTCCTAAGCAAGACTGCTACGCTAGAGGTTTTTTTCTCAGGTCTAGCAATGTGTTATTGGGTTTTTCTATGAAAATTTCAATAGCAGCTCGGGGTGGAATTGTGCCCTGTTAATGACAATAGGCTCGCCCCTCTTACATGGGACCTAAACATAAAAAAATATGAATGAATGTGATAAACTTATACAAAGGAATATGAAATCCAACAAAACCCTGACTATATGTACGTTATGTACGTTGTAGACCGACGCAATATCCGCTCGGTATCGGCAGCCTGTCAGTTTATTTATGTGAAAACATGTGCCTGTAGGGATTCGGGTCGCGGCGACATCGTCAAATACATGTGGATAAAGTAACATATACCTATTATGTGTATTAAGAGTAAGTGATAGTCTTGAGATATGACCAAGGGTGATATTTGACGAGACGTTTGGCGTAGCGGCTGAGTTCGATCCCTACACAGAGCAAAATATTAGTATGACCTACATGTAATTGTTCCGGGTCTGGGGGTTTTTGTATGTGTGAATTTGTGTTTGTAAACGCACCCACGATACAGGAGAAAATAGTTTGGGGCAACATTTTTTTTATGTTATATGTCTCGAGTTTTAATCCAAGGCACGCACCTCTTGACTCCTCCTGACACCTCTGACACCTCTGACTTTTCGAAATCATGTGCGTATTAATAGTTAATTATGACGCGCTTAAACGGTGAAGGAAAATATCAGGAGGAAACCTGCATGCCTGAGAGATTTTATCGACGGCATGTAAAGTCTGCCAACCCGCATTAGGCCAGCGTGGTAGACTATAGCCTTATCCCATTTTTTGGAACCGTGCAACTAGTTTTGACTCTTCAAAAGTACCTACCTACCTATTTAAGTGGTATAATTGAAATAAAACATTTTGACTTTGACTTTATGTGGGACAATATAATGGGTTAATGGGTTTGGGATTAATGATGTGTATTAAGAATACTTAGATAATTTATTTCTATATACACATATATAGTGGAACTACCTAAATTAATCCATATAAGATCCCTTCGCCTTCCATATATAAAGCACTCTCCGAACTAATTTGTTACATCTAATTCGATCCTTAACGAGACGGTATCCGTAAACTTACTGTATATACCTCACGCACACATAAACAACGTATATATTCATTTAAGCCTTCCGAAAGTAGCTTCCACACTGAAGCGGTAACGCACACATGCAAGGTAAAGCCGCAAGGCACGTAACATAAGGAGCTTTGAAATTAATTTAGCTCGGAACTAGCTGGCAAATGGATAGACGTGTGAGCTCGGGGGGTTAGGAGCCTCCCTTAAGGGGGTTGGGGGGTTGGGTCGGGAAAATTCGGCGTTTAGGTGAGCCTTTGTGGTGAGACCGGTTGCGCTTAGCAGTAATTGTGTTCCGTTGTATATGGGCACGGTGCCTTGCTTGATTATAATTGATATTGTTATGTGAACTTGCCAATTATGTATTGTGGATCCGACGTTGTTTTGGTGGGTTCATGTTTCAAGGTATAATGCTTCTATTAACTTGTAGGTCTTGAATTTAGGTATAGGTACTAATACCTTTTCTTGAATATTGGTCGAGTACTTAATAACGCGACTCGCACTTCTTATTTATTACTGAGGTAAGTAAAGTCAGGTTCTAATATACCTAGGTACTCGTATATTCTAAAATCTAGTGACCGCAAATTATACCTAGATTTGCGTTAATTGCTACTAAGTATAAGGTCCCTTCAATATATGTATAGCCAACGCAATTACTTGTAATTTATGTACATAACTAAATACATAAAATTCTTGTTAATCGACATATTCAATCCCAAGGGTGTAATTCTATTTGTATTTTTTGAAGACTTTGTTGTACACATTTCACCATTTGTTTTATAAAATCGGCCAATTTACAGCTACATAAATACTTACCTACTTAAAAGTAGCATAAAACTCGTTCGTTAGTCTAGCTAGTGGTCATAAGCACAACTGTTACTATAGAAGTCCTGGGGGCTTACTCTTGAACTCAATTCCGATACATCGACATTGGAATTGTGCCGTTTCGTCAAGTTTCGTACTCTTGAATCCGAGACTAGCGCCAAATTGTTTCAATATTTCGCGGTGATTGAGTGAACTAAATAGGATTGGGAAACGACCTAACCATTGGCCAATCAGGATGCCGATACAAGGTTAACGGATTTGTGCTCAAGAGTACGAAATCGCCCGACAGCCAAATTGACATTGGAATCGGATCACGTTTTGATTGGTATTGTATTGTTTTCAAGAGTAAGCCAGCTGAGTTCGATTCCCAGGTCAATCGGTTTTAATGGGGTTTTTGATTTAAGGATCTGATTAATGGCAACAGGCTCACCCTTATTACATGGGACCTAAACATACCGGCGAACTGTAGGTGTAGGTACATAAGTACACCTCTGCCTAACCCTTCGGGGAATACCGGCGTGATGGTATGTTATGTCATTCTAACAGAATACTGTGTATAACTTCTGTAGATAAATATAAAGTATCCTATTCATATCTAAGACTCACATTGCTACATAATTCACCATCTCTAGACGACATCTAATATCTACCCACTCTAATGAAATACACATCAATATCCCTGCGTCAAAGGCCGCACAATATCCGTGCGTGTCACTCATACATTGTACGTATAGACATACACGTAGGTAGGAGTACTGCCGACACTCCGGGCGATTGCCGGATAACAAGCTTATAAATATCCGGTGTGTGTCTCCTGTTGCAAGGCTTTGATTTATATTAAGTATAGATAGATGGGGATATTTTAGTTTTGTTTTTTTGTTTCAATATCTACCTCGTACCGCTTGCTATGAAAATTTAAATATTAAGAGGTTATTTAAACACATGATGGTACTCATTATAACTAACGACCAAAGACACGATTCTTTTATACTATTATGTTTTCAATTTCAGTGGGTGAATATTCGAACATTTTTTAACAAAATTATCATTCTTCTCATCATATTAGTTCTCTCTGTCATAGTTCAAATTGCTTTTATTGTTATCTTATTGCTTGACGGCAGTGGTGTAGTGTAAGTTTCGAATAATAATTGTAGTTTTATACAGCTGTATTTTTTTTTATGGGACAGGGGGACAATTGAGCAGACTGGTCGCCTGATGGTAAGCGATTACCACCGCCCATGGACACCCGCAACACCAGAGGAGTCACAAGTGCATTGCCCGCCGTTTGAAAGGGGATGGGGCTCCGGTAACCTCACTCACTCGGCGAAACACAACGTAAGCTTTGTTTGACGCCGGTTTTCTGTGAGGTTTTCTGCATTCTTAACTTTGGGATGAAGTTAATGACGTTCTAATGTTTTTTAAATATTCACTCATTACCCATTACTAAACCGCATCTTTATTTGGGAAACATTGTTTGTTATTATAAGTACAACCACGTGTTTAAGTATTTCACACTAATTGCTAACTGGTACCTAACCAGTCACCAAATACGGGCTGTATTTCTCATTTCAACGTCAATTAAAAAAAATAAAGTGACATCTCAAAACGGTTGACGGTTGACCTACACATTCAATGCGCATTCAAATAAAGAACAAAAAACGTTCCATTTACATATCCATCACGGTTAGTTGACATCTACGGCCTTTTATTCGAAATATCACGATCAAAGAAATAAACTGAGATTAATTCGCGCCCTGTGAAAACAATGAAGGATCTCGCCCTGACAAAGGGTTAGGACAAAGGCCACGAATGGAGTTTAGTCTATAACTCTGCATGTGACTTCAAAACTTATTGTTTTAACGTTTGTGAAAGGAAAACAATGCTAGAAAATTAATTCGATGCATTGTTGGGTTTTTTTATCGTGTTGTAGTTGGAACGCGTTTTTTTAATCCAATGGATCTAGATAAAAAAATATTTCCAAAATCTCTCTAAGTGATTAGTACCTATATATCTTTATTGTTTGTGTGGCTGTAATAAATATAATTTAATATGTAGGTACATACCATCACCCCAATGCCCCGAAGGGTTAGGCAGAGGGGTACTAATGTACACCCACAGTTCACCGGTATGTTTAGGTCCCATGTAATAGGGCATGAGCCTATTGCTATTAACCGGGTACAAATCCAGACTCCGAGTTGCTACTGAGAATTTCACAGAAAAACTCAATAACACTTTGCTCGACCTGGGGATCGAACCCAGGACTTCTAGCGTAGCAGTTGCGCTTGGAACCACTAGACCGATGGAGGCAGTCTGGATGAAGGCATCTATATTAGAATTAGTAGCACTTTAATAATAACAAAACAAAAAATAATACTTCAAACCAGAGTAATCGACTCCAATCAATCAAAATTCAAATAAAGAGCAATACATGAGTAAAAAATAAATATTAGGTAGACATGATTTAAAAATGGCGGCAATCTTTCTTTTTTTCTACCACTGAATTGCAGACTACGGCATGGCTTCAAAAAGTCTATCAGAGCGGAATATTCTGTTCGTCAAATGGTAATCAGAGGGAGGCATTATACGTTATGGTTCAAATATCACAAGCGTAACTTGTACGAGATTTTTACTTTTACGAGAAAATAAAAACATAGATAGCTTTGATTGAAGATAATACCTACTTTAATTTTGGTATCTGTTGGAAAAATGTATCTCGCGATGGAAAAAGAAAGTGTATTACATGTCATGAAAAACACATTTTCTCATCAAGGGAAAAAACTTTCTGTTCCCAGGCACGTAAGCCTACTCGAAATTATTTTATTTGTGCCCACGCCTGTATAGTTCTTATGCGGTTGTGATAGGGTTGAAAATGGTTTGTGTGGTTTCGACAAAGAGTTAAAGGTTTAATACACGTGACTGTGAGAACGCTAGTTGTTACGGTCGTAACAAGGCGAGCGCATCAAAGGACGTTTTTCAAAGAGAACGTGATTCTCGACCGATGCTCTAACAAGTCCGCCCCGGGTGACTCGGGGGAAACTCGACAATATATTTTCAAGAATTACAATTTCATTTGAAGGATTGTGCGGGCAATGTGTTTTATGAAATGCATGCTCATTGTTCTGTTTCAAGGAGCTTTATTTTTTTAAAATGCTTATTTGCTGATTTATGCATAACTTTCCTTGGCTGTAGAACTTCCGCTTAAGAGATCACGGATCATAAAATCAGTAAGCTTGTGGGTCAGGGTAAGCACAGTATAGAAATTCAAAAGGTGAGGAGTAGAAGTGAGAAGCGATAAGCAGTGAGAGATGAGGTTATATCAATCTAATTTGTTTGGTTTAAAGAGGTGCTTTTATTTTCAAAGAAGTTTCTTTACAACAATTATTTGCAAAAAGAGAAAACCTACTTATATCTACTTTGTTTAACGTGTGTTTTTTAAACTAATTTGTTTTTTTTTATGGGATAGGAGGGCAAACGAGCAAACGGATCGCCTGATGGTAAGCGATTACCGCCGCCCATGGATACCCCCAACACCATAGGAGTCACGAGTGCGTTGCCGACCTTTTAAAACGGTAACCTCACGCACTCGGCGAAACACAACGTAAGCGTTATTTAGCGCGGCTTTTCTGTGAGGCCGTGGTATCACTCCGGTCGAGCCGGCCCATTCGTGCCGAAGCATGGTTCTCCCACGTAAAAATGTTTGTTTTGCTTAGGATATAATATCTGACAGTATTTTTTTTTCAATTATATCAATATAAGAAAGAGAGTGACATTGTTACTAGTATTACTACGATGGACAACAGAACCGGTAGCATTATTAACGGTAAGTCAAAAAATATTTATATTTTTTAAAGGACATAAAACAGTAACAAGTTCATACAATAAGATTGTACAATGTGGGTTATATTGTCCACGAGTTTACATAAAAGAGTGTATCTAAGTTAAGACAGCGGACCATATTTCCCTGAAAACTCATTAGCACAACCAATTGCAAATTCGGAACATCACAATTCCTACGCACACGTCCACATATCCCCTCTTCCCCCACTCGGAGCAATCCCAATAGTTTCGATAGTTCCCCGGCTGGGATTAAAGCGGGGAACGGATAACATGGCCCATATGTCTCTGGCGTCGCCTCGCCGATACTTCACCTCGCTACAAAGGTGGGGACTGATTGAAAATCCGAACGCGCCGTGCGGTACTGTATTAGGCTTAATGCTCTGAACTGCACGTGTGTGTGTAAGTACTGGTGTCTTTGTTTGAGTACTTTGCTTAGCTTTTTTTTTGTTTAATGTGTTATTTTTTATTCAAGACTAGCTGTGCCTAGCAATTTTCCAAGTATGTTTTCAGCTTTTGTGCAATAGAGGGCAAGCCATTATTGGGGTCTATTTACATAATTCAAACGCTGCTACCAAAAATTTCTACAGAAGAAAAATTTTACTTGAAGAAAAATTCAATGATCTACTTGGGAATCAAACCCAAGACAATTAGACAAAGTCAAACATGCAGTGAACTAAGAAATACTGTGACCATCTGGATCAACATGCTTTACTTTATTCTTTCGTTATAAAAAATGTACCGCTAATATACTTATATCTATAGATACTTATTTCTATTAAAATATACCAAGTAAACTCGACCACCTTTTTAGAAACACCGGCTTTAATCTCCCTAGAAAAATAAATACTGACTTGTATAAGTAAGCTATATATGTATATATACATACCTTCGTAGTAACAAATCTCAGAAAGGTACGTTCGCGTTGTGGTGAAAGTAACAGGGTTGGAGCATTCGTCTCTCTCTCATTGTGACAGAGATTTATAGTGGTCGCGTTTGGTCGATCTCCCCCGACGGCGTCTGGGTACCGATCATACATTACATTGATGTTATAATTAAATATTTTTGGAAGTCTGGTATAATAATATTGTTGTGAGAATACAGCCCTTTGTATCTTTTATTTCTTTAAATTATTTTTTTGTTAGTAGATTCTGTTTTCGATCTTCATTTTGTATCATCAACACTAAGTACCCACGGATTAATAATAATGAGCTGTAGTAACTTCCTCATTATTTTTGTGGTCCTAAGCGCGACTGCTGTGCTAGAGATCCTGGGTACGATTCCCAAGTCGAGCAAAGTTTGAATAAGTTAGGAATTGTGCCCGGTTAACCCCGGCCCGGTAACTTTTGAAAAAGTCTAGAGAAAAGCTAAGTGATGGGGTTATATTAAAGGTAAATAAGAAATAAAACATGTAATATTTTGTAGCTGTCGTTTAATAAATAATTTACAAAATATATTACTTTCTACAGAAAATAAATAATTGAACAATGGCGCCATCTATCTTACAAATAGCCGCATTATTTCCAACATTACCCAAAACTAGTGAGGGCTTAACTTAATTTTACGCAACATAAAGTAAAGGTTTCGTATCTACTAGTCGTAGACGTACGAGCTACGACTCGTAGGCGTGCGGGCTACGAGTCTACGACTCCTTACCAGTAAATGAACCGACGACCTAACGTTATGGGGACCGTAGAACTAAATTTATGGGGGAGGGAAGTAGTTCCCGTTTTAGATTTATGTTTTGTTTATATTATGTAGAAGTTAATTGTCTATTGAATTAGATATGGTTTTGGATTGAATTGATTTTTATTGACGTTTATCATAATATGTTTTTCTTTGTATAAACTTGTTCAAAATGAGTGGAACAGCATGAGAAGAAAAATAAGAAAAAGTCTTTGCAAATAATCAAAGTACCCTAATTTAAGGTAGGTATTTTTAGTGTATATACTTTTGTAATCTTTAGTATCTTTAATAAATATAAGAGTAGTAGGTATGAAAAAAAAAATGGTATGTACGAGTACATTCTTTTGTACACCACTGTGTAAATCGAACTTGAACAGAAATTGTACAGGTACGCAAAAGTGAATCAGAAACATAATAGCTTATTTATATTCTTACTAAATCCAAAAACATTTTGTATTAAAAAGTTATTAAAGCCTAGTATGTTATAATAAAGTGTTTTCTTTTGACAAAACGCGTACAGCCTTTTATTTAAAGAGACCCAATTTAAAGGCTTTGAAGGGTAGGGAGGCCTCTATATCACATATAGAGTAGAACGCCCACTCAAACACACGCATATTATTATATGTATGTACTTAGAGCATATAGCCTGGGGGCCCGTCA
Source organism: Acronicta aceris (assembly GCA_910591435.1). Lineage (NCBI taxonomy): Eukaryota > Metazoa > Arthropoda > Insecta > Lepidoptera > Noctuidae > Acronicta > Acronicta aceris. The sequence continues at coordinate 10,327,939 of OU342770.1, forward strand.
AACGCCCTGAAAGTCACGTATGCCTGGTGGCCTCGCAATGTTATTATCCAACACTTACGCACGCACATACACTCACGCATCTATACATATCTGTGTGCGTATAGATGTGCGTAGGTAGGCGAGCCCGGGCATCTCACGGCCCACACGACCCCGACCGAAGGGACAAAGCGAAACGGGTTTGTCCCAAGGGAAATTCAATATTCGGGACTAAACCTTAACTCCCCCTTAAGACACCCCGTCTACCACCCCCGGAATGCTTATATGGCCACGACGTGTATCGATTTTCTTGCCAAATGGAAGATTGGTGTCGAACCGTTCTCGGCGGACGAATGAATGATGTATTGGAATGGCGAGTGAATATTTCAAGTGTGTGTGTGCCACCTTCGGGGTTTTGTGTTTAGCCAGCGTATCGGCTCTGATGGAAATCTCTTTCGGAAATTGACGTGAATTTTTTATTTCAGTAATGCATTGCGCTGGGTAGGGGGCGACTGTAACCGCGTATTTCTTTGAGCTCGACGCCAATTATCTCTGAAATGCTCTTTGAGGTGACTGATTGGATCGCAGCCGCTGCTTTTAGGCCTGTGATGCTTACTGCCATGAATATTGAGATATCTGCGTAGAATAACATTATAACGATCACGGAATGGTCGATTATAATGGATATTAATATCTGTTCCGACCCTCGTCTATTCTCTATACAATTAAATTTAAAAACCGGATGCTAAGACCCCTTTTGTGGACATATTTCATATGCATCTTTACTTATAAATTTATTATGGATTTTTTTCCATAAGAAATTTACTTACTTTACATACTTTTGTATGTCACCGATTGAAAAATTATACTAAAATTAAAAACCGGAAAAGTGCGAGACAGATTAGCGTATCAAGGCTTCCGTCCGACCCACCGACGGATAACAAAGTGATATCATAAGGGATCCTTTTTTCCTTTTGAAGTACGGAACCCTAAAAACAAACTGACAGTAGAACAACTTTAAGAAAAATAGCTGAACTACGTTAATAATAATGCAAAGAAAAACAATTCTTGCGTCACGATTGTCTCTTTTATGTCAATTGTAAAACACATAATATAAAAAACGTTGCCAGGTACGCAATCCCTTCCTTATTTTAATTTAAGTAAATATGGAATGACCCTGATCGTACACAACGCATTAGATAAGTATGATAGTTGGACTCTACATTTTGTAATAAAATATATTCATTTAAAACAGACAGGCATAGGATGATAATTATTGTATACAATAGCATGGCAGAATAAAATTCAATTTTCAAATAAGTAATCATAATTATGACGTTATACCTAATGAAAGTTGCGTTACATTGGATGATTAGGGTAAGGTAGCTGTTAGTAATTGCAACATTAAGACGTCCAACAACTTAGTGTACCCGTGACCATGGATGCTGTAAAGGATCCGAAACGTCGGGAATCACACAATATCAATACAACGCGATACAATCCGTAAAAAGTAGTACTATTATTTCAATGATTAGGGCGAATTTCATAGGTTCTTCTAGGCAAGCCTTTCTTTCTTTTTATATTGGCTAGACTTGCCTTTGACCACTATCTCACCTGATATGAAGCTACGATGTTGTCCTTATCGTTGCCTCCTTATCGTTATTCGTTTGTCGGTCAAAGGAAAGTCTAGCCAATATAAAAAGAAAGAAAGGCTCAGTTCGTCTTTCCGTGAATTTTGATCTAATGATCCCAATGCAATTGGAACGTGACGGATCACAGTAACAACATTTAAAAAAAGTTGTACGTTATTTACTTTCCTTATGGATGTGTAGAACACATATTTACAATATGAACTGGAGCGGTCTCTGCATGACGTACTAACTTATTCACAAGCGAATCCTTTAAGGGGAAATCTCGACTTTTATGTACGTAACATGCCATAAAGTGTCGCCATAAACTTTCCTCGTAAAATACGTCCCAACCAAATTATAAATATTTGTTTTATTTGTCTATTGGTTGTGGCAATAACAAAAAATAAATTTAAATTTAATACCACGGAAAACATTAATTTCCTTACTTTAAATTGTCAACTAAATTAATACAACACTACAAGGAAGGAAAAAAACGTTACAGGCATTTTTATAAACAAAAAATTATCAGTGAATAAATGAACATTAAATAAAGTCCTATTTTAAGCTGTATTAAAGGGTATAACAGAGCTGCTTAGACACAAAGCAACTCTGTTTTGCCCCTTTTTAGATCTTCAAATAAAGATACAAACTGTAAAAAAACTAATTAGTCAGATTCCATTTCTTTTCAATTGATTTAGTGAATTAATTAAAAATAAACCGATTATTTCATGTAAGTTATTAACTTTAGTATTAAGTACTTTAACCTGTCAAGGAACAATTAGCAGACACAATAGAAAAACAATTATTACGACTCTCTAGAGCGCCAGCATTCTTTAGTGTGTTAAATAACTAATTTTGATAAACATATTTTTAAAATAATCGTTTATATAAACAATTTGGAAACCTGATCTCCGTGTAGCACATTTATTAACCGTATGAACAAAAATATATAACCACTCATTACAAAGAAGTAAACACAAAAAACAAATGAAAAACAAATTGAGCGCAAACAATTTAAAGCTCACACAACCTGTGTGTTCTACATTAAACACACACACACGCTCATACGTAGAGGACATTAGTATTAGTGGGTTTCGGCCTTTCAAAGGCCCCTTAGATCGAGGGGGCATGTTTGGGGTAAGATTGAGCGTGGGTGGGATGCGGGGGAAGGGGCAAATTCCAAGATGGCTGCGGACCGTGCCGGCCATAAGGGTAAAATAGGAGCCTTTATATATTTATATGTAGTTTATACTTGTATTGGTCAGACGGCCTCCTGGATTTGTTATCGATTTCTACTTATTTCTGTTGCGGCTTTGTGAAACGTTCGAGGAGAGTTTTCCAGTTGTGTAAAGCTGTATGCTTTGATTGTATGCATCGTGATAGATTATTTTTTGTAGGTAGCTACTTAGCTTTGGTAAATTTATAAACATGCAGTGATAATTATGTTATTTTAATTAAGAAATTAATAATAATACATACTTACTTAGGTATGTAAATGACTTTGTTTTTTAAAGTAAACAGATTTACACCTATATCTATCTATTTCTCCCAAGGGTAGGCAGAAATCTATATCACGGCACTTCCTACGTATCGAGATTAAATGAGGAAAGGACTTTATTAATTTAGACAGTATACCTACAGTTATTAATTTTAATTACGCGGGCCTACTGCTGAAAAAAAATGAGCTAAAAATAGGATCCAAAATGAACACTAAAAGTATATTTTGTATTCGCCATTATTTTAAAACTATCCTTTAATTATAAAACAGTCTTAATACTTTAAACGCTTAACTGAAGAATATCTAATAAATAAGTTCTCTGAACCAATAGAATAAGGAAACAAAATTAAAGAATCGGATCTGCGGTTAGCCATTTCAAAGTAAATAAAATACCTATAAAAACTTGGAGATCTCATTATCAAGTGGCGGAAAGTTTTTTTTCTTTACGCACGCCAAGTTACGGAAAACTTTGTGAATATTTATTCTGTGAACTTTAAGATAACATTTCTAATATTTATCGAGAGATATTGAAATTGTTTGTGAATGTGCTAAACATTTTTGTTTAGATAAATAACTGTAACTTCTTGAATGACTATAATTAACCGTTTTCTATAAAATATAAGTGGTTATGTATAGTATAAATATTATAAATTTAATAAATTACTTAAAAGTATCTTTAATTATAAATATAGATATAATTTTCTGATAAAAAAAAACATATTTAAGTACCTAATACTTATTTTATTGAACGTTTAATGTTAATTTTGCTTACAGAGGGTAGGAGAAAGGTGTAATTGTATCCAATGGATGTATATAAGTTAATTTTCCTAAGCAGGTTATCTGACTCTAAAATCAAAGTTGAAAAGATTTTACACAGTAGCTGCAGTCTGATGCCTAGGTATGCGCTTTGCATAGGTATTACTAGTATCAGTGGTTAATAATAATATGTAAAGTTTGGTTATTATCTATCATAACAAGCACAAATTTTTCACACCAAGAAGTCTTCATACAAAGTTTCGTGATCCATAAACAAGTTTCAAACACGACATCCAGTTCACAGCCTCCATTATGGGCAAATGTAATACATAATTCAATAAGTCCGCCATCTACCTACATACAACAAAAAGTATCTAAACTCCACTAAGGCAGGTCCGTCCGGGGAAGGGTTCTCTAGGTGTCATAAATTACAGCCCTGTTTATCGGCCCGGCGAGGAGGGAGGGAGGGACCCTCCCGTGGTTTTACAGTTTATCGTCCCTCTGTATGGGCCCTCCGTAAGGCGAAGGGTAGTGAATTACAGAACTGTTACTCAGCGGAATGTACCCCCTGAAAGTTTGAGAAAAAAAGGGCCCCTTAAGACTGTCCATTGCGTGGGGTATTTTTATGTTTAAGAATATTCAGTAAACTTGATGCTTTTAGGGTCGATTTTTCTATCGCCAGATAGGATCTTTGAGGAATAAAATTGACGTTTGACAGATTTTGTATAGAAAAACTGTCAAAAATTCGGATTTATTCCTCCTATAAAGTTATCTGGCGATGGAAAAATCGGCCTTATAGGTCTAAGTTTTAAATGCATTATTTTTATTTAGCATTTATAGCGTGCCAATATATTTTTATTTTTACATCATGCCATCGATACTACCATATTTCATAAACAGAAAAGCTTCTTTGACCGGACTTTATTTTTTTGTTAAAACATATTTTCACATTAACAAAAAAATTATTTCCTCAAAACATAATTATACCCATATCTAAATAATTAATCGTTAAAGTTGCAAAAGTATCAAGTTTGTTCGATCGTAGTCTCGCTGCCTTCCATACGCGCGGTCAAGCGGATTTCGAGTCATAGAATAATAATTCGCGTAGAATGGACACAGAAAAAATACTGCTTTTTTTATCAAGTTATAAAATAATGTAGGGATGAGTGTCAAGTCTAATGAATATGCGTTCGGCATGTTTATGAAAGCAAAACTTTATGGTTGCATTATTTTTTAAAAGTTTTGCGTAGCTTTACGTACAGATTTTATGCAGACCGCAAATAAACATGAATAAATAGATGGTAACAAGTTATGAAAGGTATCTAAAGGTTTAAATAGTAATATTTAACGACAACTTTATTGAAGTCTTTGGGCGCAACATCTACCTAATTAGTGAGACATTTTGAATTGAGAATATCAAAAAGTATCTACACGAAAAGAATTAAATGATTCTTTTTACCACCCACCAACAACTTGGGTCTTTCATTTGTAGGAATAATATAAACGGCGTCTAGGAATTTTAATTTAAAGATTGGTCGAAATCTAAGTCAGTCGAAAGAGAGTTGAGCATATAAAAAAAAACAACAATAAAAAAGCATATATTATGCTTAATTAATTTCAGGTCAAATAGACCTACAATGCTCGAGACTTTTCTGTGTGTTTAAAGTAGCAAATGAAGTAGTAGAAATTACTGGCTTGTTTGATATAACAAGTTCTATATATAAGAAAACGTTTTTTTCGAATCATCAAGTATGTTCTTACTCAGTCTCGGTACTGAAGCAATCAGAATAAAAAGAAACAAAGACGCAACACCACAAGATAAACATCAACAAAACAAAGTCTAGTTAATGTTGAACATTGGAAGCACGCCATGTTAACACAAATGACTCATGCAAAGCAATATGCATAAGTAACACGAGAAGACGATACAAGACAAACATATTGTGGTAAAAAGCACACACCAGTGCTATAACCATTTTGGGAGGTCTAAATTACTCTGTGGCAGTTGACAATGTAGGTGGAGGCGTGCGGTCTGAAGGCGAGGGGAGGGGACGCCGGGCGGGGGGGTAGTGACACAGGCTACCGGTCACCACCGCTCGTATTGATTTGTTGTATCGCTCGTCCTGCAACACCCATCCCTTTCTTGCACACCTACATCACAATGCTGCGCTCTCCTTCCTACACGTGTCCCTCCCGCGCACACGTGGGCACATACGACGCGTATGTGAGTGTACGTATGTGTGCGTGGATTACTATGTGTTCGACGTACGTGTGCGTTGGGGTCCGAATATTATGTACCTACGCATTTTCGACAGAGTTTTCCTTCTACAGTGTTACGGACACATTTTGGTAGATTATTTTGTTTTAATCACCATTAATCATCCTCTGATTTTTAAAATGATTAAGGTGCAGAGTAATGTTTAAAACGTCGTGTGATTAGGTGCCAATGTTAAACTTCATAATCGTCATTCAAATAGCATGAATAATGATTCAAATGAAATTAGTTTAAGTTCAGACAGGCGCAAGCAAGCTAAACAAATAAAAAATCAATATAAAGACTTGATATCTGTAAAAAGGATTTAGAAAACAATAAAGGATATGGAAAGAAGTATCTATAGCGTTTCTTTACCATAGATGTCGTTTTGCTTTTGTTCTATAAACGAATAAAAAACAAAACACATCGTGAATTCCAAATTCAAATTCAACTTGTCATATTGCTCAAAAATTACAATACAAGTTGGAACGATAGGGCGTGCCCTGACGTTCACTCACTAATTTAGAGGTCCACACATGTGTGCCTCTGATTTACAGAGGTCAGGTCGCTCTTATGTACTTCATTACATTATAAGAGCTGAAAAGGGCAAAAATGTGAAAGCAAGTTCGTGTAAAACGTTGTGATGTATGTAGGACCATTCTTCTATTTAACAGAAAAGTTTGACTTTAAGTAAAAGTCAGCGGGTTTCTCTCTGTGCATGCTTCAACAATGGAACATACATAAACCTTTTTTGATTGAATGCAAAGGTTATTTGTAGGTATGTTAAATTTAAAAACAATTCGTAGGAAATCATCAAAAATTTGATTTATTTATTAAATTTATGTTTTACATATTACAATAAAATAGTCCGAATTGCTGTAACTTAGTAGAATAGAAAATTAAAAAGTCTTAAAACATGTATTTAAGTGTGTACTAGATCTATTTCTATATACAAAACGTCTATTTTTTAATGACCAAATGTTGACCTACGCTTTTTTGTCAATAAAAAAAAGAAATGTCTTCTTTCATAAAATGAACTACTAACCAGTCAAGTTTCTATGAGAAGGTAAAAAAAAATTAAGGTTAAAACATTAACCCTGTTGCTGCCACTTCGAAAGTGCCCCTGTTTTATGTATTTTTTAATGTTAAAATTTTAACGAACAATAATGGTGTTAAGTTAGGTACTGACTATTAAAGCTAAGTTATGTTGCCATATTATACCTATCTTTATACTACCTATATCTAAAACCTCACCGGCTCACCGCTCCATGGGGCGTATGTGCTAATTACGAGGTTACAGGGTCCGCATACTAACTAGCCAGCAAATGTCGAAGGAATACTAAGTAGCTGAGACATACTTAATTGCTTACAACTATGTACTTACGGCACATAGGCAGATGTTGAATATATAATGTTCCTGATTAATTTTTCATTTGAAATTGTTTTAGTTCTCAATATAAACTATTGTTTGCTCTTTTCATTTTTAAATTTATTCACCCATTTCGGTCCTTTGTCGATCTAGATAGTAGCAAAACCTAACAAAAAGATAATAATAGAATTTTTCATCGCATCAAAATGCTTTTAGTTATTTAGATTATAAAAGAAAAGTTCATTGATCTCCGCGAGTTTCGTTAGATCCTTTTTACTAACACACATATTATAGTACGTTCACATAATACTTATATTGCTATTAGGTAGGCAAATTTTTTTAAAATTTCTTACAGATAAGGTTTTTTATAGAAAATTATTTTTTCCATGCGGTAGTGATTTAAATGGAGTTGTTTCTTATAAAGTTTATATAGCCCTTGCTGTTGCTACATGCTTGTTGAATACATGAAACATCAAAATAATCACAGCATTAGGGTTCTTTCCACGTAACGCTTAAGGAATTGTTTCGAACCCCACATTTTTACATAACTAGTGCAAAAGTAAACAAAGTAACGCAGCGAGGGAAACTTTCCTCGTTTTTCATCCTCTGGGACCCTCGCGATGGGACGTAGCTCAAATTTCCGACAAAATAATAGCGTTTGAATTTAATTTCGATCCCACTTTCCATCGTGTGGGTTGAAAAATAACCATTTAGATGCATACCTACGTAGTATAAAAGTATTTTTTTTATAAGTTCCCAAAAGTAAACTAAAATCATTCGTATTTCTATACTTTTAGAGACCAAACTTGTCCTTTTAGGTATTACAGTTTCGAATGAAGGTGTTGTAAAAAAAGTTGTTAAAAAAAATAATTGTAGACGAATGTCTATAATACTTTTTCTTAACAATCTTAAAGAAACGCAGTCGCTTGAACCTATAACCTTTCCACCTTTAAAATGAATACACGTGCGTTTTAAATTATAAATGAAACGTAAAATTTTCAATAAAAATGTGCCCGTAGTTGGGTAAACCGGTCTAGCAGTCCCAAGCTGCGAAAATATTAAAGTTTTATACATAATGTAGCGAACACGAGGGTCATTCGGCCAATCAGTCCCCTTTGAATGACCGACGGCGACCCGAACGCGCGTCGGTCAACTCCGAATAATGGAATTCTAAAAAAGAAACAGGCCCGCCAATAAACAAACCGTACATCATTCGTTATTCAAATATATTTTGGTGAATGGTTGACCCGAGCCCACGCGACCATTTGATGGTTAAATATTTCCAGTGGGCAACACCGCGGCCGCCGGTTGTAATTTATGACTTGTGAATTTGAAATAAATAGCATACCTTTTTAGGACTGATTTATTTATTTCACATAAATGTGTGTTAAACATTTATTGGGATGTTTGACAGTAATAAAAATTTACCTTAATATGTTGTATAATTATTTTGTGTAAAAACGCAACGATCTGAAAATTAAATGTAATCGCCCTAATTGTAACGTTCTACTTTATTAATAAAATGACTTGTAATTAGGTAGGGGAGAAAAAGATGCTAAAATTGTATTACTTTGCCTTTTAACACGACCAAAGCAGTGTTGTTGCTCCCCCACAATTATAATTGTATTAATTGTGGAGACTGATGCCTTTTTAATTTATTTCCTCTTGCTCTTAAGATATTATCTTCATACTTTTGAGATTAAATGTGCTGCGTGATTGCGTAATTTTGATTTGAATATATAATTTAAGAATTAATAAAATACTGAGTGTAGTAAACATGTAGGAAAGAAAACTGTAAAACATTATTTCTGTAAGTAAAATAGATAATTTTGTCCTATTATTTTACGTATTGAATTTTGTAGTAGGTACCTAAATAGAAATATTTTATTCCTACAATGTAAAATTAAACAATATTTACAGTTGTTAATTATTTTATATCCCAAAGTAAATCAATTATTTTTATATTCCCAGTTAAAATTATGATTTAGGATTACTATGAGTAGTCAAACCACCACTATCCGAATTATTATTCACTTCTTATAAATATAAAGTAAGTATATTTGATATTTCGTTTTATTTTGTTAAGTAAAAAGCTAAAGCAGTATGTCTGTGATCGACACTCAACCGCTTAGACAAAATATAGAAAATAAGATAACTTAAAGACAATATAAACGGGCATATATATTTATATACAAAACAATTTTATCCGTATCCGTAATGAGAACAATAAATAATAAGGCATGCCCATCATGTTTCTCAAACCATTGGTCCTTTGCAATAAAATTATTTACGCCTACAAAATAAAACGTCCCCTAGCAACGACATTCTGCATGCAAAATTTAATTTTACAATCCGAGCTGTTTCAATATAGGTAATATTAGAAATTTATGTCCCGTTGACTGTCCCTAACGTCATAAATTTATTCTGTCTGCATAGTTTGTATTGAAGTTTGATGACTATTTATGCTGATATTGTTTAGAACTGTTTTTAGAGTTGCGACTTAGCCTACTGGAGATTATAAAGTTAATTTTATTGGACAAAAATTGGTTCTCTAAAAATAAAGGAAGTAATAAATTTTACAGTGCGGTGGTCAAAGGGTTAACATTTTTTTTATTGTTCACTACGAGAGGTAATCGGCATGTGTGTCTTGTGAATTATAGTTTGAATACTAACATTTTTATATAAATATACAGGTATATACATAATATAAACGAAAAAGACATAGGTACTGCGTCGATCGAACCCAGTAAAGATAAGGGCAGAAGAATGACGATCCAAATAGATACATAGACACAATACATCTGAATATATATATCTAGCCAGAAAATATGTGTTATTTTTTTAAGCAAAACATATCCCATCGTGCCACATTCATCCTATCTCAAAAGAAAAAGTAAATCGAAAGCAAACATCACATCGTGCACTCTAAAAATAATAACATATTATGTCCCTTCAAAGTGCTCGTCTTGGAGCGTACCTCCTCACCTCCCTCGCCCTCCTGCGACCGTACAATAACTTCACCCTCACATGGTCATAACGAGGCTCGATAAGGGTCTCGTAGACCCGAGGTAAATCACCCTGTATCTGGGGTGACACCCCGCCTACGGCTATGTACTGACTGCTATGTACGTTGGACATTAGATTTCGAAATGACGCCGTGTTTTTGTGAGATGAAATTCTGGATGGCTCTTTCTAGTTTTAATTTTTATTCTTATAAGAAAAAAAAAGTGGTAGTTCCATTATATAGACGCCTATTTATATAATTATGAGAAATTATGGTAATGATGAAGCTAAGTTTCTTTTTAACTTTCTGTAGAAAATAGTTATATGATCATGTGTTGTTGTTGTTATATTCAGAATCATAGCATATCTCTTGTCTTACGAATTATGGGATGCAATTACGAAAGCAATTTTTTGTTATTTGATTTAATGTTGGAAAAATCCCAGTACTATTAATTACAAAAGTTATAAATTTTACAAAAGAAAAATTCGATCTCAGGCAAAATTATTTTCAACAATAAAAAGCTTTGTTTGTATTATATTATATGTATGTATGTATATTATTATATTGTTTGTTTCAATGTGGGCGGATTAATGGCGAAATTAGGCAGAACAACTTAGTATTTTTTTTTTGTGTAAAAAAGCCAAATACCATTTTACATTTCTTGTAATACATTAGTAGATACATAATATCAGATACCAGTTACCGCAAAGACCACCTAACTCATACAATATCCATAAAACACACAACACATGCATTAAAGATTAATGTCTAAACAAAAATCAGGCCTGACGTGCCCCTTCAGGAAAATAAAAATATCTTAGAGGAGAGCCTTCCCTCGAGGAAACTGGTGAGTCTAATGTTTTCTTTTTATTCCATCACTCGGGATGACGGCGTAATCCGTCAGGGGTAAGCAAGGGTAGCGGGGAGGGTGATGATCGATTTTCTATACGAAAGGGACCCCCGTAAAACTATGGTTATTGGATATTTCGGCCGAACATCATCTTGGGACGCACTTGTTTGGTTTATGTGCTGGGCTGTGGTGAACAGTAGAAGCGGTGGAGTCGCCAGAAAATTTGTTGCTATCCATATTATTATTGGGAGAAAAAAAATGGAACAGTGATATTTCACATTAATGTGGCAATTATTTTGAAGCATTGACTGTAATTAAATTTCTATATAAGTATCTAGAACTCCACATTTTCTTTGATTTTGCGAAAAACCAAAAAGACTATTTTGAGTGAAAAATAAGGATCAAACTTGTTTGCAAATTGATTCATATTTGTATTAATCACACAATCATAATTTCCTTAAAAAATATAATACATAGACGTCTTTATTCATTTCTTAAGGCATTTGCGTTCGCTTCAAAATAGGGGTGGATTTATGTTAACAGGAAGTGCCCCGGCGAAATGGCGTCCTAAGCCTCCAGATACGGTTTATGTACCGTACGCTACAATACGTGTTGTGCTCGGCACACGTTATTAATTTCAGAAGCGAATAATTTCAGGAGTGTTTTCGCTAAAATAGTCTACGCATAAATAATCTACTTTTAATACACGTATTTCAAAGGAAATATTCTTTTCTATACATCATATTAATTGTTTAATATTAATTCCTCAAGAATATCCCACTTTTGCACGTAGCAGTGTTTCAAATTTCCATACTAACATCTCAAGGGTTAGGCGGACGTGTGCTAATATGCACCTACTGTTCGCCAGTATATTTTTAGGTCCCATGTAATAGGGGGCCGGCTTAATGCTATTAACACGGCACAAATTCAAACTTCGAGCTGCTGCTGAGAAATTAGAAAAACGAATCTAGAAACTTACTTACAGCAAGCGTTCTGACATCACTAAATAAATGAGGCAGTTTTGCGTTGAGGCAATATAATTTTCATGTAGAGCAATTAATAAGAAATTCTGGTAAAGCACGAAAAGTGGCACTATGACAAGTACATAAAAATTAAACTCTCTGGAAGAAGACGTACGAATGCCGGTCGATTTTGTAATAAGCTTTTCTTATTAGTTTCATAGTATTGTTAAATTTTGTATTGAATTTTGTCAATATATACTTTTAACAATAACAATTTTGTTACTGTTTACTACATATCCAATACATATACAACCGAATACACCGTTATTAATAAAGAATCCTTACTAATATTATAAACGTGAAAGTTTGTGAGTATGTAAGTCTGGATGTATGGATGTATGGATGTTTGTTACTCTTTCACGCCAGAACGGCTGAACGGATCTGGTTGAAATTTGACACAGAGATAGATTATAGTCTGGAATAACACATAAGCTACTTTTTACAATTCTGAAGTCCATGCAGACAAAGTCGCGGGCAGAAGCTAGTATTATCATAATTGATGTCCCCCATGGGAGAAAGGCATAAGTGAATGATGTAGGTACTTATTAAAATTGATCAGCTTTTTTTTAAGTTTTCTGTTTTAAATTTCCAAATAATAACATAATAAAAAATATCTTATCATGTTACGTTTAGTTAGCCTCGATAACACACAGCCATATCCACAAAAACCGATTAGGTACCTAAGTAGGTATCTAACTGTAAACGATAACCCGTTGAATCATAAAATGCGAGCAGCTACCCCAGCATACACGTCAAACTCATATAAGTAAAATATAATGGCGATGTCTGAGTTTTATGACGTCACTGGATCCGCTTAGAGCTCACGGCTATTTGGGATGAGGCGGTCGTTAGAGGGATGTGCTAAAAACTGATATGCCGAAGGCTGTAGACCCCATTATGGGGTCGCTAAGAGGTTGTTTGGCCGATATTTATATCGTAAATTTCTGTTATCGAAGTTCATAGGAATGGTATTGGGAATTGGATGTTTGAAGCTGTTTGGAAAATTATTTACAGAGCTTATTTTGGGGTTGTTTTCTCACAAATCTTAAAAGTGCTAGATAATCGAAATTTTATCATAGTTGGAATTATACACCATCGGAAAAAAATCTCAGATATGCAGGTTTAGAGGAGGGACTGCGACCCTACGGAGGATCAAAACAATGTTGTTCTATTGTATCTGCTAATTGATTTCTGATAAGTTAACCCTTCGCTGTCTCTGCGTCAGCGCATGGAGAGTAGATGAGTGGGCAGCGCCGGCGCCGCGCGTAATAACAAGTGTCAAAGTTGCAGTGGGATAAAATAGCTTTTGACTTTATGAGGAAATTTTTGAGCAAAACATTTAAATATTTACTAGGAATAAAATACCAAAGGTTTTCAAAAATGACAATGACATAAACGGAAAAAATATTTACACAAATTGCATTGTTAGATTTGTACCAAAATAGTCTTTATGCTATATACTACATTTTATCACTCAATTTTTAAATACTGCACTTTAAACTCACGGAAACCAACTTCACATAACAAACACCAGACACATACTAATCTTAGTTGAACGCAAAAGTTAATAAATGCAAGCTCTATTGTAACTGTGAATAAATCTAACCCCTTCGCTACCTCTGCGCGTACGCATGGAAATTAGATCAGTAGGTAGCGCCGATTTAAACAGAGAATGTCAAAGTATTGTTGAGTAAAAAATAGCTTTCGAGTTATTTATTTTGTAATAAAACATTTTCTTAAATAAAACGGAATAAAAAGTCCTCCTCGCTATATAAGGATTGTTTATTGTTTATAAAGCATACGTTAGAGTATTTTTTAACTAAGTTCTAAAAAAGAATGTTTTAATTGGAAATATGTATTTTTCAGCACGTTTGCGTATAAATATACCATCACGCCTGTATTCCACGAAGGGTTAGGCAGAGGCGTACTAATGTACACCCACAGTTCGCCGGTATGTTTAGGTCCCATGTAATAGGGGGCGAGCCTATTGCCATTAACCGGGCACAAATCCAGACTCCGAGCTGCTACTGAGAATTTCATAGAAAAACCCAATAACACTTTGCTCGACCTGGTGATCGAACCCAGGACCTCTAGAGTAGCAGTCGCGCTTGGGACCACTAGAGTAATGAGGCAGTCAATAGTTTGCGTATAACTTTGTTATTTTTGTTTGTTGTTCACGTTTGTCAGCTAGACAGAGTAAAAACAGGTTCCAAGAATGTGTTTGGAGATAAGCCTTATATTATTTAAATTATTATGTCAGTAATATTATGTCAGTCATTTTTATTCATTTTCGATGAATAGATAAGATTAATCGAGATACAACATAAAATATGATACAACAGTGAATCCCTTTAGCTACCTGACACGCAACTTTGAGAAACGTTTTAAGAGATCGTATGTCGCGATTGTGCAACATTTTTTTGCAGGCGCTCATTAATTTGGAGTTGTATGTACAGACAATAGCAACCCTTCCGGTGCCGCCGCGGTCTCTCCGACCATTGTAGCATTATCACTGCATTTGTGTTTCCGGACGCTTCTTTTTATTATGTAGATTAGGGGCTTTATCAGACCCGGATTTAGATAATACTGCATTTGCGTTTCTAAGCTTCGGATTCGCATACAAAATTCGCGCATTTAACAGTTACATTTTATTTTAAGTTTGTGTATTACGCATATATGCGGGTGGTATGTTATTTTATATTAATACCATTTCTCTTACCCTTTCTGTAATGTCAAATAATAAACACTAACTGCCAATCGACATGACCAATCATGCGTAACGCGAGATCAATGGAAAAACAGCAGTCAAATAAATCTAACGAGGACTCTTACATCTGCATGTCATTGGAATAAATCAAATCACCATTGAATACATCCGTAAAATATTTTTGAACTATTTTGAATGTACCATGCGTTTGATAGTACTAAAAAAATCATCCCTCGTAAGTCAACCCGTTCACTGACACGTATTGAACGGATATAAAAAAGTTACACCCATATTTTGCACTTCCCAATATCGAATAATAGGGTCTATTTATGCATTCTCGATAAATGAAGAGTATTTTTTTACTTCTATTATAAATCAAAATGTATTATTTATCTTTAGAGAATCAGAATCTGCATCCTATTGTTATTCAGGATATGCGGTGTGTCAAGGGTGTAATGTTTTTATGGATTGTACTAACGTTATTGATTTTTTTATAATAATAATAATACATTACAGCAAATCCAATCTCAGCAATAAAACTGAATATTAGGCTATAAGCCCAACATAGCGCGGTTTCGGGCCTAACAGATTTTATCGCTTGCATAAATTGAAAGGAGAGCTGGCAGCCATTTTGAATATTTGAAGGACCGAGGGTGTATTCGACCGTAGGGCAGTAATTACTTGATTGGAGTCAAGAGGTGGCATGCCGAGATACCGGCCGGGTTGCATTGTTGTTACCGTGCCTTGGCGGGGCTCGAGTATTGCGCTCAAGTGTTTTATAAAATGTACGGCATGCCAGATTCACACCTACAGCGTTCGAGGGTTAAGCGTCAATTAGAATTACATGAGCTTTAAAATTTAAACGAAAAATATTAGCAGTCCTGTAATAGTAGAAAATAATTTGCATAATATATGCTATTATAGTCTCTAACAAAAGCCTTTCAATAAAAATGAAACCCTGTCGAAAAGTTCAATGTATCGGCTTATCAATTAGTGGAATATCGGCAACATACAGCTTGCACAAATGCATATTATTAGACGCATTCAATGAGTAAAAAGTTCAAAAAACATCTGACACTAGCAAGGTGACAGGAATAGAAAAAAAAACGTCACACACAGAAAATCCGGGGCCTATAATCCGTTCTATTATGCATATAATTATTATTTCCGATACTTTATCAAAGAAAATAACAGTCCTTTTTGCATACGTTTTTGACGGAAGTGTGAATAAAAAAATGTCACCCTCAGGTAGTAGAAGGGTGACCCAAAGAGCTTTTTGTGAGCGTAATATGAGATCGAATGTACTGGAGAGTTTTATAAGATGATTATTATGCATGCATTCTCAGGAAGATTTAGTCCACACGGTGCCTGAGGCATGTGTGAAGGACTTCCTTAGGGTCTAAAGTTGTGGGGTAACCATTGGAGGGTTAACGGAAAAATTACACAAAGTGGACTTATGCTGTACAAAAAAAACTTCGGCAGGTACATATTAATTCGATCGTTTCATGTACTCAAAATTGAACTTTGTAACGATTTTTTTCTGTGTAAAATTAACCTCACGTTGTTTCTAATCGCATAATGACGGAATCCTGTGTGTAGTACACTTTTAAGTAGATATTTTTAGAGTATATGTATATAAATGAAGGTGTTAGAAGCAAACGAGTATGCAAGAATCGTAGCGAGTGGAGGTCTATAGTTTCTGCCTACCCCTGTGGGAGAAAGGCATGAGTGTGTTTATGTATGTATGTATAGTCTTAATTTAATTTTGATCAGTTTACGCGTAGACTAGTACCTGAATCTTAGCCTAAGACCTTAAAAGTTAAACGTCATAGCGTGAATATAAAGCTAAGCAGCACTACCAGAAACCATCTCATTGAAAATCAAGAGAATAAAACTCAACTATCATAAAACACACCAACACAGACTTCAAAATTTCATTCATACTTTTTTATAACCCTAAAAAAACGTACCCACCTTGTATCCACGGTAACCCATTGTCGCTACTGTTTGTTTGGCATATTTTTTATGGGTTTTAGTCCAGGTAATCCCATGTCCTCTCACATCGAATGGGTTGTGACGTATAAAAGGATTATTTTTTAATAGATAATTAATGATGTCAGTGTTACGGTTTGGTTGGCAAGAGTTGTTTGTTCGTATTAGCTTTTGCATGAGTTTTTATGATGAGATCGTTACTGGTAATGTTTGATGTATTATAGGAATTAGAACATGAAAATGTTGGGTCATATTATGTCTCAACAGTAAAGATCATAAATAAAAAAAAAATGAGATGAACTTTCAATCTAGCCTAGGAAACTTTAATACTAATTACTAGTAGGTACTACCTACTATAACGTAGTATTTCTTAATTAAAACCCAATTGAGATCCACAATTTTTGCCATCAGTAGGCTAAGTAGGTAATCCTTCTTTATACTCTGGATGTTTTTTACTCTTTCACGCCAGAACGGCTGAACGGGTCTGGATGAAATTTGGCACAGAGATAGATTATAGTCTGTAATAACACATAGGCTACTTTTTATCCAGGTTGGACGCAATTCTGAAGTCTACGCAGACAAAGTCGCGGGCAGAAGCTAGTACCTAATATTAATATATTCATTGTTCTAGAGCCCCATTACAACCAACCCTGTTTTACTAGTAAGTATAATATGTGGATATAGTTTCTACGCAAAAAACCTACACCATCGAAGTCGCGAATGACAAAAACAAAAGACAGCTGAGTGAAAGTTCATCGACCTACGGCAACGTGGCCGTAACTTTCATTCTTAAAGCGTAGCAAGTTAGTAACCTACTTTTCATTAATAAGGCAAGCTAAAAAATGCAAGAAGAAAGTATCAAAGATTGAGCGCGCGGAGTTCGCTAACAGCGAGCGAAAGGAACAAGAGGATACGATATAATGTTGATGTTTGTGCGCTCATGTTGTGATGCTAATGTGGACTGTCCAGTGTGTGGTTATATGCACGAATTTTATGTAAATTTATTTTGCAGGCATTCTTGATTTTTGTTTAAATCCTAAATTCTTTTCTTAGATCCGTTAAAGGTTTTTCGAAAGTCAAATATACTAGTGTCACAATGTACGCTAATTTCCGTTCAGTGGACCACTCCCAGACGTCATTGAGAGACGAGACAATTTGTCCTGGGACTTACAGTAGGTACAAAGTTTAATATAAAGAAAAATAATAATTATTTATTTCACAATGTACACTAACCCAATAGGGTATTATTCTATGATAATATTTTTATATAATTTTCATTTCCCTTTATCTGTGACCCAAAAGTTTGTTAGGTTATGTAACTAAATATCAAAATCCGGACATTAGGCTATAGTTTAGCTGTTCTATTTAATATAATAAGATGTAAATTTGTATCTTTCTCATCCCGGATGTGTCCACTAAAACCTCTGATGACGAACTTATTTCAATAATTAAGAAGGCAACAGCCTGCTCAACCGCTATAAAATATTCAAAAAAAGAACAATCGAATAAAAAGAAAATCGCCGTCCACCGTAATACCATCGTCAATTTTTCCCGGAGCACCCGCCAGACGTCGAGACGCTGAAAAAAAAATAATTAAAACGCGCCGGCGGCGAGAGTGAAAGCACGCCGTCTGCCACGTAATTAGTACAATGGAGTTTCCTGACTTTGAACTCGACGATATCATTTCTGTTCATCTTTAAATTATCGCCCTTTCAGTAAAATGTTTGCCCTATATTTTTTGTTAGCAACAAGTTTGTAAGGCTGGGTTTAGACGACTTCGAATGTTTGTTTATGTTCGTAGTTGCGCTACGCATGTGTGACTGCTATGGAGTGTTGCTTGTGTTCAGCAGTGGCTGGTTTCTTATCTACTGGGGCCGTATTATGTTGTGAGACAGGGATGCCGCTCTACATATTAAATAGTCTCATCTCTTTCTTACAACATAAAAGTGATGGTCTTACCACGTCATAATACGGCCCCAGTTATGACTACAAATATTTAAAGGATGATTTATCTCATTACCCTCTTATCATTTTCCCAGCAATTTTTCTCAACAACTTTTTACGTGGGAGAGCCATGCTTCGGCACGAATGGGCCGGCTCGACGGGAGTAATACCACGGCCTCACAGAAAACCGGCGTTAAACAACGCTTACGTTTTGTTTCGCCGAGTGAGTGAGGTTACCGGAGGCCCAAACCCCTTTTAAAAGGCCGGCAACGCACTTGTGACTCCTATAGTATTGCGATCAGTCTGCTCGTTTGCCCTCATATCCCATAAAAAAATTAGGAGTCGGCCCCGACTCTGATGAAATACGGCTGAACATCAGTATTTTACAAGACTGTCATCATACCTCTGAAAATTAATTTCCCAGCGATACCGATATTAACTAAGGATTGTCATGGTCGTATGACAACCGGGACTGAAGGCTTTACGTGCTCCCGACACGGAGGAGTGTCGATGTCTTCAATGATTTGTGTAAGAATTAATGTTGTTAAAACATGGATATACCATTTTACTTTGTTAATGCATCACACTGATGTTCCATGCATTAACGAAGAGATCTAAAGGACAGGGACAGGGATGCCTCATTAAGTCATTTCTCTGGAATGTATTCAAATTCTTATTTAGAATTCGTAGCAGATCCTTAGCAATTTTCTCATGTTAGATTATATTACGATTTGAGGAAAACAGTTTTTTTGTGTGATGTGAGATTTAATTCCGGCGAGCCTATTGCCATTAATTACCCAAGTTTTATAGGTTGTCCAAATTGGATGTCGTCCTATCGGCTGCTCCTAAGAATTTTCCTAGGGACAAATCCCAAACCCAGGACTTTATGCACAGGACCCGCACTTGCGACAACTAGTCCATGAAATGGTCTTGTAATACTGTAGCATCAATATTTATTTTAATATTTCTGCAAAATTCAGAACAAAAGCCATTTTCAGAATACATATTTCCTATACCTGCAAGTATCTCTATGCTATCCAATTCAGAATTTTACTTAGCCACGCGAGAAACATAAAGGTACCTATTCAATACACAAGATAGCGAGGAAATGGAATGGTCTAGACTACATTGGCTATATCAACTTTACCTAACGTCTGTACAGCTACATTTCAATATTTGACTATTCCTATAAAAGTATATGTAGTATATGGAGATCACGTAAACAAAGCTTACTTCATAGAGTTTATTTCACATTAATATTATTGGTTTTGATTTCGGTTTTTGCTATTTTTGTTATTGCTGATATTGATACAATATTATCTACAAGAAATAAGTATTTTTATGGTGACCGTTTATAGAAGACCGTTAATAGTGTTTCGCCGAGTGATTGAGGTTATCTACCGGAGGCCAATTTTAAAAGGCTGGCAACGCACTTGTGACTCCTCTGGTGTTGCGGGTGTCCATGGGCGGCATAAGCCATCAGGCGATCCGTCTGCTCCTTTGCCCCCTATCCTATAAAAAAACAGTATTTATGTGTGGTCACCGGGTTATTATTATACTTATTCAATGTTCAGAGTGAATGTGCGCAGGATGCCAATTAAAAGTCCGAAGGCCGAAAGCTTTAACTGAGTCTAAATTACTTTGCAAATCTCTAACAAATACAATTTCCTACAATGCGTGTCATCGGTAATGCGGGTTATGGAATAACTGAAGTTAAAGCGCAATACAAGCCGAAACTTAAGATTCCGGCGGATCGAATTTCTCTTACAAACGTAATACCGAAATAAATCGTAATTCAAACACAATATAATCAAATTCAGTTATTATTCGGATTCCGATACCGTTAATCTAGGTTCCTACTCTACCATTTTGTCCAAAATACTTCACTGGAAATAAATATAAGCGAAAGCAATTTTTGATAACTTTGCCAAGCTTGGAAGATTTTCCGATCTTTTATTTTCAGTGGAGTAGTAGCAGACGAAATAGGATCGTAGGAACCTAGATTAACAGTATCTAAATCCGAACAATAACATAATTTTATAGAATATATTGTCTGCATTACGATTTATTTCGGTATTACGTTGTTGTGAGCAATTTACGCTCCGCCGGACCCTTAAGCGTCAGTATTGACACTTGACTATCATATAATGGGTTTACATAATTATTTAATATTATTGACAATCTAATTAACTCTAGGTGTAACTAAGAATTAATCATATTATTAAACCAAATTGTAATACTGTGGAGCTTAGAATTACATCATAGGTACGGGTAAGGGTTTAAATGTATATTTTTTTGCATAATTAAATATGAATAGCATCAAGTAAAGATTAAATTTCAGAAAAAGATTAAGCTCGTACAAGTATGCAGATAAGTTTGGTGTGACAAGTATTAAAAATGTCAGTCCTTATTCATCAATCATGTCTAAAAAGAACGAAAGACGATGAAACTTTTTTAAATAGAATTTTACGACATACGAACGTACATTAGATATATCCAGAGTTACTACAGATTATAGAAATGTACCCACAGTATTACTAATGATGTAGTTATGCTCTGGGAATTACCTATAATCCCGTCCTATAGCTGTAGTAATCACCTATATTATAGCAGTTTTCCGCGGTTTCACTAGCGTCTCAAAAAGTTTTACTTACGTTCTACATTTACAACTGGCCTTCTTAGTAGCAGGGTGAATATTCGAACATTATTTAACAAATCATTCTTCTGCAAGACCGAAGGATACGGTGAGCTCGTTCTGCGTGAATCGGATCGCCAATAATTAACAAAAATGTAAGGTAGCTGTTAGTAATTGTAACATTAAGACGTCCAACAACTTAGTCTACCCGTGACCATGGATGCTGTAAAGGATCCGAAACGTCGGGAATCAAATAACATCAATACAACGCGATAAAATCCGTAAAAAGTAGTTTTATTTCAAAATCATTCTTCTCAATAAAGTAGTTCTCTCTTTCATAGTTCAGATTGTTTTTATTCTTGACCGCAATGGTATAGTTTAAGTTGTCATTATCATAATTGTAGTTTTATACATCTGCATTCTAGACTTTGAAATGAAGTTATGACGTTATACTTATTGTTTTTCAAATATTCACCCAGCATATCAAGATGATACACCACATTCTAAGTCAGAGGTTCAGCAATACAACTGTGAAAACTGCATCCACTCTTGTGAAGTAGTTTTTGCGTTATAGAGTACAAACGTATCTACAGATAGACAAACAAAAACTAATATAATATCTTTTTATTTTATAGGATAGAAGGGCAAACGGGCATACGGATCACCTGATGGTAAGCGACTACCGCCGCCCATTTACACCCGCAACACCATAGGAGTCACAAGTGCGTTGCCGGCCTTTTAAAAGGGGATTGGGCCTCCGGTAACCTCACTCACTCGGCGAAACAAAACGGAAGCGTTGTTTAACGCCGGTTTTCTGTGAGGCCGTGATATCACTCCGGTCGAGCCGGCCCATTCGTGCCGAAGCATGGCTCTTCCACGTCAAAAAATAATAATATAATAAAATAGATTTTGCTTCCACTGCTCTTATTAATGGTGATCTCTCATGTTAATTGTTCTTAAATATAACCCTATGTGCAAAGTACCTATTCAGTCAATGTACTTATTATTGAGTTTAAAAAAAAAAACTCAAAAGTATGTCTCATATCTAATGTATATGATCTCATGAAGAATTTAGTAATTAATAAAACTAGAGTCATGTTTACTTTCTTATTTCAGTCAGGTTCTATTTGAGGTTAGTTGATCACTATCTTTGTTAATACCGGAAAAAATCAAAACTAGGAATAGAATTTTATATTACATACTCATTTAGATTCAAATATTGACGTCCCACACTCAAAGAACAAAGAATACCAAACCAAAAATAAAAATTAATTACATGCGTCACAAAAATGGACGGAAAGTATTCAGAAGCCGTATGATACTTTAATTTGGCGACGAAGCCTTAAGAATAAGCATACAAGCAAAGCCAATTTTTCTCTCTATATTGAAAACTTGAAAATTAATTCCTTCATCTAATTTCCTCCACGTGAAATATGAGGCCATGTTATACCTCGACGCACACAGGCGTGCGTGACGCAAATTTCGTTACGTAGCCATAGGGTTGCCGAAACTACCCCCCCGCCGCCCCGTGGCATCAATCTTCACCCCCGCGCCACCTACGATCGTATAATACAATAATATATGTCTAACTTTCGGACCGGCCCTGTAGGTAGCTCTATCCTTGTCCCCCTCAATAGATAAAGGTGTGATAGAGAGGGAAAGATATAGGTGTGGGGGCGTCCTAAAGGGTGTAGGGAGTATGTAGGGGGTGCTATTGAAATTGAAGCGGGGTTTAGGCGCGGATGACGCCTGGCTGGAGAATGGATGGAAATTTCCTCAATTTAGCGTTTTCGCCAACAAAGGATCTTGTTTAATTTTTGGTTTTTGTCAGACATTGAGGTGTGGTGATTGTTGTGTGGGCCAGGTGGATTGTTAACAATGGGGAAATACCGCTTTGCGAGAAAAACGGATTTGAATTTTCCCCTTTAGCAGAGAATTTTTGCTACTGTACCTACCTACGTTAGATCTGTCGTGCGTGGACTATGTTACTCATAGTTGGCCGTATACTTATAGGTGCCTACATGAAACTTAATTAGGTACTCCCAAATGATCAAATTACTGTTCTAAATTTCTTTTACCAACTTACAAATAGAGAGATGCTTTCACATTCAAGAATGCATAAGACCTTTCAAAGTAACAACTTTATTAATAACTCAATGCACGATTATTACCTAACAAATAGCATCTATTAGGTATTACCTTCCTATTGAATCGAATTTCAAATAATTCCAGCTCAAGAACGGTAGTACCACTAGGCAAATTTGTTATATAGTAGGTAGTTATAGAAAAACCGGTCTTCCGATACCTACATACATTTTATTTACGTGGGAGAGCCATGCTTCGGCACGAATAGGCCGGCTCGACCGGAGTGATACCAGGGCCTCACAGAAAACGAGCGTTAAACAATGCTTACGTTGTGTTTCGCCGAGTGAGTGAGGTTACCGGAGGCCCAATCCCCTTTTAAAAGGTCGGCAACTCAGTTATGACTCCTATGGTGTTGCGGGTGTCCATGGGCGGCGGTAATCGCTTACCATCAGGCGATCCGTCTGCTCATTTGCCCTCCTATCCCATAAAAAAGGTATTTCACCAAATCAGTAAACACTATAAAACTTTGATAGACAGGTCTGTTGGTAACGGGGTACAAAACAAGGCGTCTGCGGCCTCACGTAATCCGAACGCAATTAATTAAGTGGCACAAAGTTTTACAACGCCGATTTATATTCGCGTCGGGTGTCGTCTATTTGTGCGTACCTTTATCTTTGTTTAGAACTAGCGGGGATCCAAGATTATAATGGGGATTTTGTGTGCGTGTGTACACGACTGCACCTTTGGCGTAGCGGTTAACGTGGTTACCTCGACGATATCATGGCGCCGCATGTCGTGGGTTCGATTCTTACCTTGCTTCGGATGGGAAACGAATATTTGTGGTTATATTTGATTCGAGTCTTAGATATTTCTTTAGTTTTGTCCCCGGTTATACACACTACCAATATCCTACTCGTTTATTGTGTTACGAAATGTTATATAATACTAGCTTCTGCCCGCGACTTTGTCTGCGTGGACTTCAAGATTAGATCCGACCTGAAAAAAAGCCTGTGTGTTATTCCAGGCTATAATCTATCTGTATGCCAAATTTCATCCAGATCCGTTCAGCGGTTCTGGCGTGAAAGAGTAACAAACATCCATACATCCATACTCTCACACTTTCACGTTTATAATATTACGGGAAAATTTATTTTATCAGTAACATAAAATTATTAACAAACATCAAAATGTGTGACTGCCTCATTAGTCTAGTGGTCCCAAGTGCGACTGCTACACTAGAGGTCCTGGGTTCGATCCCCAGGTCGAGCAAAGTGTTATTGGGTTTTTCTATGAAATTCTCAGTAGCAGTTCAGAGTCTGGATTTGTGCCCGGTTAATGGCTATAGGCTCGCCCCCTATGACATGGGACTTAAACATACCGGCGAACTGTGGGTGTACATTAAGTACGCCTCTGCCTAAACCTTCGGGGAATACAGGCGTGATGGTATGGTATGTTATCAAAATGTGTATCACAGTATTACCTCCTTATTTTTATGTATATGATTAGGAGTGTTTATTATTGTTATGCGAAATTTAATAGTTTTAAGTAAATGGTTTACCTACGTAACAAGGTGTGACTGCCTCATTAGTCTGGTGGTCTCAAGCGCGACTGCTATGCTAGAGGTCCTGATTCAAATCCCAGGTCAAGCAATGTGTTATTGGGTTTTTAAGTTATTTTTTAGTAAAGGAAAAAATTCAATCGCGGGCAGGATTCGAACCCGCGTCTACTGGTTTGATATACCAGACGCTCTGACCTCTAAGCCACCGCGAACCCTACCCGCATGATTGAAATTTTGCCTTCACATTCTGAATTTACGTCATAACGTCACCTTATGACGTACATAAGGGGGCGATTAAATTTTTTCCTTTACTAAAAAATAACTTAATAATCTTAGAATGGAAAATGCAAAAAAAAACACAAAAAGATAGTTATTGGGTTTTTCTATAAAATTCTCAATAGCAGCTCATAGTTTGGAATTTGTACCCGGTTAATTGCAGTAGGCTCGCCTCTTATTACATGGAACCTAAACATACCGGCAAACTGTAGGTGTTACATTAGTACGGCTTTGTCTAATTCTTTGGAGAATATAGGCGTGATGGTATGGTTTTGGTTTAAGGAAAAATAGACCTTGAAATGGAGTTCATGTAAATGTACGAGTATTTTTCTTAGGGCAAGGTTCCCGGCCGCGAAGTCTCGCTGGATTTTCATTCAGTTTTAAACATATTCAAACAACAGTAAAATGTAGAGGTACTTGTGATCTATACTTATAATAAATCTGTAGAGAGGTCAATTCTGTACATGAAATATATTTCCAAACTAACTATCAGCGGGTGATTAGTGATCGATACTGACGCCAAAAATGCAATCAGTAAAATTTTTGTCTGTCTGTCTGTATGTTCGTTATAGAAACAAAAACCACTCGACGGATTTCAACGAAACTTGGTACAATTGTTCTTCATACTCCTGGGCAGGTTATAGTATACTTTTCATCACGCTACGATCAATAGGAGCAGAGCAGTGAAGGGAAATGTTGGGAAAATGAGTGATTCATGAGAAAGGTTTCAAGCTATAAAACATCACGCTACAACCCTTAGGAACGGGGCAACGCAGGTGAAACCGTGGGCGAAGAACTAGGGAACAAAGTAACTATTCCACGCGGACGAAGTCGCTGGCAAAAGCTAGTCTATAATAAAGACATTTGAATATCCATTTCTGCTTCTTCGTGTTGCTTCTTGTACTTATTTTAGTATTCGTAACTATACCAGTAGCAGTCTGTATTCCCAGAGCGGTTACTTAACATAACATAATAATCAACCCATAACATTCTCCCACTGCTGGGCACGAGTCTCCTCTCAAAATGAGAGTGATTAGGCTATAGTCCACCACTTTGGCCTTGTGCGGGTTGGCAGTCTTCACATGCCGTCGAGAAAATCTCACAGGCATACAGGTTTCCTCACGATGTTTTCCTTCACCGTTTAAGCGCGTGATAATTAACTATTAATACGCACATGACTTTGAAAAGTCAGAGGTGCGTGCCTTGGATTCGAACTTAAAACCTTTGACTTGGCAGTCACTAGGCTTAGAACTTGAGTATTTCATAGAAAAACTTAATAACATTTTGCTCGACTTAGGAATCGAACCCAGGACCTGTAGCGTAGCAGTTGCGCTACGCTACAGGTCCTGTAAGTTATTGTCTCTCAAATAGAAAGTCCGCATGTCACAACTAGTACAGTAAAATTTGAACAATATAAAATATCGACTCGAACTTCAATCAACCTCATTTGAATTTATCGTAGCTTCGTAATCAAACACGTGTCTTTATTTCAATATAATATCCTCTTAGACGTTCCATGCTTATCTGAAGCCATCGCCAGAAGTACGTACTCTTACGTCCCATTTAAATGTTCACTACACCTATCAAGTATACATCTTGTACGGTATATAGGGAGCCTTATCTCCCGCGTCAGGCCCATACTTAAGCCCGAGGGGTAACTTGAAATAGGAATAGTCGCATTAGGCCCAAAATTACAGGCGACCGTCACAGCCTAACGTGGTAAAATTGCCCAACCACCTGGGGGGTTAAACCTTCTAACACCCTCTTACTTTAGCGTCGAGTTGGGACTTTAAGGACGCGATTATCCACTCAAGTTTCAATCTTATTCGTTGTAACTAAAGTTGTTTGTTGATTGTATTTTAACGTTGGGATCTTGGACTTTAGAACAGCACGTAAACGTTAGCGTTTGACCCCACTTCGCATTTGGGTCCACGCGGCCCTCTGAGGGGGAGGGTTGTTTTAGTCATCAATAATGTTAGAGGTGAGCTTTAGTGGATACGTGTGCTAATCGTAGTGTGGATTGCGTCATATGGAAATAGGTAAATGTTTTAATAAGGACTAGGATCGATGTTTTTTTTTTAATTATCATGTTGCCCGAAGTGAGCTAAGTGTTTTTATTTTAAGCTATTGGTTTAAAAGAAACATTACATTTAAAAATACCTATATTACCTACGCATGTCTTGAACAGCGAAATGACGCGTTGAAAGTATATAATGCATATAGCTAATGCTTACCTACTATGAAACTGAACAAGTAAATCGACTTTTTCTTCCATAAAAATTAAATAGGTAGGTAATAAATGCAACTAAAATCACTGCATTACCCTTATACTAAAAAATATTGCTAACATAAATAATAATTTAAGCCCACATTATTTCCAAAAGGACCGCACAGACAATTTAGCTAATTCCATAAAATAATACAATACAGCTTCCTCGTCTTATCCTTGCTAAGGCGTCACGAGACGACCACGTAACGACGATCTCACGGGGCGCGGCTTATCAATCACCGTTGATGGAAAATCGCTAGACCGTGGGGAGTCTACTCCGCAAGGAGTTGGCTCTAGAGATGGGCACGCATCAAGTATAGATTTATAGAAAATGTACAAACATGGGCACACTTGTAGTGAAATTTAGATTGAGAAATAGACATGTTACACACATGCAAAGAACAATTTTATAAACAATAGAATGGTACAATGGACGGTCTTATTGCTAAGACCGGCAGCGCTCTCTTACCAATAATCTTTATATAATAATATCTATAAAATAGTATGTTAAGATTAAACCAAAAATACTTATACGTCACATGGCAACTACCTAGTATGCTTACAAATAAAGAAATTTAATTCTGAGACCTTAGACGAATAGATATGAAGTTTATAGAGAGGTAACATTAGGTTTGTGAGGTGGTAAAAAATACTACTAATTAAAAAAATATATATAATAACGAATTTGAATGCCGACAATATTGTGTGAATAAAAGTTTGGAGAATCATAATTAAAATCAATATTCATCCAAAGTATTTAATGTCGATTTATTGCAGAATATGTTTTACGTAATTTTAAATTTCCTACAATTAAATAAATGCATTTTATTTTTTATATTATTGTTTACTTTATTAGGATGAATTATGTAACAAGCAATAATTCTACGAAGGTTCTACGCCGTAGACCTACATCGGACCCGGCCTTAGGCGCGAACATAGTTGGAGTTATTATACCTAATTTTATAACTATTCAAATACAAAAGTTTTGTTATGTTTTATGTATATAAAATAAACAGTCTAGCTGTTCATTTCTAACAGATTGTTAGATATTTATAGAATCAAATTGAATACTAAAAGTAAAATAACCTAACGACATCTAGTGCCGCGAACATAAAACACAATTCGATTTTCGATAACGTTTCTACTCGATCACAGATGTCACCATAGGTACTCCTCTCTCATTCATCCCAATTAGAATGACTTTAAATTCTCATAAATTAGATTCTGATACTAAAATCTTAAGAGAAAAAAAAAACGCATTTCAAAATCAGTATTTATCGTAAAGGATTACCATTACCAACTCTCAAAAGGGTTAGCATTACATCCAATCACTGTGTACTTTATTACCTCAACGGGTAGGTACTACTCAATTTAAGCTTAAATACACAGTACCAAAGACATTCCGAGGGAATTTACTGCCGGGGCGCTGTTCCCCGGTTTCCCCGCAGGTGAATACCAACTGTCAGCGTTTCAAGATGGACGGGGTTAAAGGGGGTGGGATGGGGTAAGAAGTACCTATTTGTCTTGTGGGAGACATGTGATCGTTTGCCGAGATGTTTGTTTGTTTGTGCCTAGTATGGTGGAGTAGGTTTGTTGGTTTTCATGTTGTATCGGATGGCTAATGTTGTTTGCTTAATTCAGTACAGGCTTGTTTGGTTTTATCGTTGTGTTTATCGTCTGAGGTTGATTGAGTTCAGTTTAGTAATTTCATAAAAAAGGGTTGCTAATTACTGTCTCTATGTCACAGGCGTTAACAACATTAGGCGACTTCACACATCGTACATAACTTAAGGCATAACTTAAGGCATAACTAAAAGAATACATACATTATTAAAAGAAAAAGGAATATACATTTTATAAGAACAAAAGAAAGGAAAAAAGTTGGTATTAAGTCTGCATTATGTGCTACTATTGTGCATGGAAGTATAAATAAATAAACTAATATAAACATAAATAACGAATGTTTTGGCAATAAGCCGCATAATGTGCAACTATTATACATAGAGGTATAAATAAATAAACAATAAAATTTTATTTTGTAACCTAAATATACAATAGAAAAAAAAACAACATAAAAACAAAAACTAAAATAATTAACTTACCTACCGATCCATTTCGGCGTAGACTGCAGCGAAATAGTTGCTATGCTATTGAACTTTAGCAATAGGTTCTTTCACAGAATTAGTTACAGAGTTATGAAATCATTCGCTGATTTCATATATAGATACTTACGTAATAATGCCAAACTTACCCGTTCTACACACACGGTCGTATTAACCCGTAAACAGCCGACGCGACGTATCAAAAACTACAGCCATGCATTCAAGCTGTCACCATTGTACCCCAATTTACAGTAATTCTCGTGTCACCTGGCATAACTCACCTGCTCCATGCGATAACTGCCCAACTTGCACTGTGCTGTAAACCGCTGCTTTAGTAATGGAGGGTTATGATTTACAACATTCAGATTGGAATTCTTAGTTTAAATGTGTTTAGTAGTTAGTGACTCAAAAAAAAATTGTGTTAATTTTTAAAGCGTCAGCATAGTTTACTAGCATATCACATTCATTTTATTAAGAATTTCATTTTACATCAGGGCCCCGAGTCTGCTATAACTTCAGAATTGTTGATTATTGATAATGTTGTCTATCAAATTTGTCAATTTTTATATAATTTAATGCAATTTCAAGACTATTCTAATACAATTCAAACAGCAAATTAGAACAGAATTATCAGCGAGTGAATTTACAATTATTCAGATTCGAATATAAAGGTGATACAAGTAAAGATACATCAGTCCCTAGTATTCAGGATATTCAATCACAAAAATGAAATGACACACATGTTTACTGATGGAAGTACTCCAAGACGAATAGTGCCGAAATATGAGTGATACTAGGTATGCATTTACTAAACTTGGCACACAGTCTAAAAGATTTCAGACACAAAAATAGAATAACATATTGGAATTGTTTCGAAACGATAATAATCCATAAATATTGTCAAAGCAGTTATTTGTCTCTTATTAGAATCCTTCTCATCTGGGTAGCGGTTTAGATATGTTTAGAAGATCCTTTGTTGTTAGGAATTTCATCAAAGAATTTTCATAGAGAATTTAAATTCATAATTATTACAGTTACAGACAGTTAGTGGCCATTCAAATATTTTTAGCATGCACTACTAAGTAGTCCCAAGAATTCCTTACATACCATCACGCCTGTATTTCCCAAAGAGTTGAGCAGAGGTACCTAATGCAGTATTGTAGAGTTCAGGTCTCAATGAATAGGAGGCGTGCATTGCCTAGCCATTCATTAACTGGAATATATTCTAAATACAAGGTGCTACTGAGTGTTTCATAAAAAAATCTAATAACACATTGCTAGAACAGGAAATCGAATCCAGGACCTCGCGGTGCAGTCACGGTAATGACCACTGAACGAATGACGCAGTTTCAGAATTCGTATTCGGCATTGTATTTATACTAATTTTGAAAGAATTGTAAATAGAAGAATAAGATAAGATTCAAAAACCAAAAAGATTTGGTCTCATTTAAGAGCAAACGTCAAGAACCTTACAATCTAATTACATTTTACCTTAACTAATTTCAAATATTTTAAAATGTAAAGATCGTGGCTTGGTTTGGCCCCAATATATGGGCGAACAGACTTACGTCGACACGAGTCGGATCAGCCCGGGTAAATACACCGACTACCCGATACTGGGACGGATATCCTGTAAAAGTAGGTTACGGCATCGACGGATGACATTTTAGGGTTAAGTTTTAAATGAAGATAAAAGATTGTATATTTTAAATCATCGACTCTTTTGCAGAGAACGTGGTCAAGTCCTAACAGCATTCTGAGCGTGTTGATGGAAAAGTTTGACTCTCCTATGTTGCGTCACTTTGTGCAGGTATTAGTTAGGCAAGCGTGATATTTATTATGTCAATCACAATTTTTTTAAATTTAATTTATTATTATTATTTTTGTAAGACTAATATATAGTAGTTATAGTTAATATAGTTTTGTATTTTGTTTTATTAACACGTGGGCCTTTGTTGTCTAATAAATAAATAATAATAATTAAAACATAATAAACCTATTATACTGTCCCACTACTGGGCACGGGTCTCCTCTCAGAATGAGAGGGCTTAGATTATAGTCCACCACGCTGGCCTAGTGCGGGTTTGCAGACTTCACACGTCATCGAGAAAATCTCTCAGGCATGCAGGTTTCCTCACGATGTTTTCCTTCACCGTTTAAGCGCGTGATAATTATTAACTATTTAATATGTACATGACTTTGAAAAGTCAGAGGTGCGTGCCTTGGGTTCGAACTCGAGACCTTTGACTTGGCAGTCCAACGGTCATACCACTAGGCTATCACTGCTTGTGTGATAGATAGGCTAGCATGGTGGACTATAGCCTAACCCCTCACCTCTCAATCTGAGAGGAAACTTCCAGCAAAGGGACAGTATATGGGTTTTCCCCCATGATGAGAGGAATTAGACTGGCCTGGTAGGGGTTGGCAGACTTCACATGCCGATGATTCGAATCGAATTCTTCTCGAAAAGTAAGCCAGTGCAAATCCTTTAAACTATTGTATATTTTGTTCATGGCAACAGATCACAATTATAAAACCATATTATATGTATAGGTACCTACTACATGTACATAAGTACTCAGGTACTTATTATGTACGTCTATTCAATTTATAGTTTTCAATTAGGATATCCTACTTTAGGTATCCCTAATCTTTTCGAACAACAAACTGCAATCCGCCTAATACCGTCTTAATTAAATTTCCCCACATCGCATCTACACATCAAAGAGACAGTTTTTGCCCAATCTCCCCTATAATTAGACCGCGGGCTAGGCCCGAAGTTCCTTCATCAAGATACGCCTCGCGTTAGTTTAGTCTTAGTTTAATGTATGCACATTATCTAAGCAAGTTCGGTACGCTTCTATTTCACCCCAACCTCCCCCCGGTTCGTTACGTGTGCTCAATTTAGTTGTGCCTTACATAATGTTATGTAGGTATATACATTAAATTAGTGTGTGCGTTATGTTTTAGTTTATATGCTTAAGTACCTACAATGGTGTATAGGCAAAGTTTCATTATCTCACATCAAGAGAAACTTAAAACCAGACTATAGCTGCTTTAAGCTTAAACTTAATTAAGCACTTATACCTAACATGATAACGGGCTGCAAAGTCTAGTATATACCTCTTTTGTGCGTAATAATCACTCGCTTAAACGTTCGGAATTGCTATCATGTATGTGTGTTGCTTATGTATGATTAATTATAGTTAAATTAAGGGTGCGGAGCGTGAATTGCCCACAAAAACGTAATACCGAAATAAATCGTAATCCGCGTAATATTCTATATAATTATGTTATTTTTCGGATTTAGATACTGTTAATCTAAGTTCCTACGATCCTATTTCGTCTTCTACTACTTCACTGAAAAGACCAGAAAATCGTTCCAAAGTTATAAAAAATTGCATTCGCTTGCAATTATTTCCAGTGAAGTATTTTGGACGAAATGGTAGCGTAGGAACCTAGATTAACGGTATCGGAATCCAAATAATAACAAAATTCGATTAAATTGTGTTTGAATAACAATTTATTTCAGTATTACATTTGTGAGAGAAATACGGTCCGCCGGTCCGCCGGTCCGCCGTCCGTGGCATTTTTAGCCAAAGGAAAATGCTAAAACCTTTAAGACCTTTTACACCAATTACAAAAGTTATAGTGGAAGGATTCCTACTTCAAGCAACACCTCCAATACATAATACTCATGCAATAATCGACTATAATCGATTCATTTGACATTCACATACGATCGCAACTCGCGAGTCAAAGTTCCGAGGGCAATTGAAATTCACTTTGAGCGCAATAGTTGTACACCAGCATTATTATTGTAACCGCCTGGGGATTTCAGTTTGTGTGACATTGTCGTGACTTTACGGAAGACTTACTGAAGCTGGATTTACGTTAATCATTGAGTGATACGTCGTTGGTTATATATCACTATTATAAATACATTATTAGCGATTTGGGTAGGTATGTACAATCGACAAAAACGTTAGGTATACAGGCAGCTATCCAGCACATCTGTGTTTTGACAAAGATTAATTATATTGTATCTATTGTCTACGCAATATGTGTTGTAAGTCCACCAAACACTTCAACGCATGTTTTTAGCTGCTTTTATTTTAATAGATTGATTGGAAATGCAACAGTTTTTTTAAAAGCTTACTAGTAAACTAGTATTCTTGCTAACCCCTCGTGCTAAGCTAAATACTTGTGTTACGAGTAGGTTCACGTTGGTAGTGCAATGGGTGGGTTTCGAACCGGTAACCACATGATCGTAAGTCCGACGTCCTAGCCATTATGCTATCGCCGCTTCTATATTGGAATGATTGATTGACTTCTATATTGGAGATTGGTATTTATAATATTGACGTATTGAGCGGCTGAGCGATCGGCTTCTACGTTACGTGTTGTGGGTTCGATCCTAGAGTGAAAAAACGTTTTTTTTTTTGATAATTTAAAAAAGTATGGAAGGTTTTTGCTCATTTAATTTTCATTGATAAGAAGTTTATCTCGCTAGAGCCGTGACTACTGGTAATATGGTCACTGTCACTGTCACTGGTCGCTATACCGGTAGGGTACTATTTTTATTCCTTTTGTATCCACCTATCAGCCGTCTTTCATACACATATTCTACAACATCGATCTTTTCTTTGGTCTCCCTCTAATCATATGGTAATGTTGATGACAGAAATTATTTGCAATCTGCCAAACTATGAGCATAACGGGCCTTCTGTAATTACAAAGTGCCTTTGATGTTTGGCAAGAGAAGGGGACGCAGTTTGTCAGAAATTAATAAGTTATAGTTTATAAACGGTCCATTCAAGGAACAACTTCAGTAGAGAAGCAGGTATAATTCCTGTAAAAATAACTTTATTGGTGGTAAAAATATTCAGAAATTAGTGAAACCGTTTTTATGGAAATATTCTTCCCAGTCGAATAAAGTATAGGATCAGGTTTTGGTTATTAATTTGTCAGCATCGCAGTTTGGATCCGTGGCCCATTGGGTGGGTCTTACCCGATAGATATAATCATCACGAGTAAATCGGTTTCTTCTAGGCAAGCGCGTTCCATCCTAGATTGCTGTGTTGCTTAACATCAGGCGAACTGGCGGTCAAGCATAAGCTTGTCATGAATAAAAAACAAAAAAAAACAGCTCTCCTAATCTTACATTTAACTTAGTCGAGTTAATATTAGGATACTGAGTTAGTAATTACAGGAAACTGGATAGATTAGGTACTGTGGGATGATTTAATGTCTATACCTAGACAGAATTTATAGTAAGATATTGAACGTAAAATAAATCTTAACACATTATACCCATATGCAACAAACTAACTTCATCTGCATACATTGTATGTACCTACAACAAAGCAATAAATTATTACATAAGCTGAACCGTGGTGTACACAATACCTATGTACATAGTTACACACTGCTTGCAGACAAGTCCGCGACTAAACACATTATGTAAGGGTAACAAAGCCTCGTATGTACCTATTGCCCACCAAATTCTAACTCTTGACGTGAAATAAGCCATGAGAGGCAGCGATTAAGTACCTTATTATACTTAAATATTTGATATTTTTGGGAAGGAACTGTTTCCCAACAAGCAGCTAATGCTAGTTTGGGAAACAGGACTCGCAAAGTAATTGTAAACACCTTTTTTTTGTTACAATAAATATTTATTTATTATATCTACAATATTAGTAATAGAAGAGTCTTAAATACCGTAGAAACTTAAGTCGTTCATTGGAATTAATTCATAGACTCGATGGGTTAGGTTAGGTTATGGTCTGTGCTGGAGGAAGGACGCAGCCGTCGGTTCCTTTTGCCATACAAACACGATAATTGCGTGTGAATTTTTAGGCAAACGCCTAAAAAATCTAACAATCAGTTTATCCTTAAAACGCATTTCTGACAGATAGGAGTCGTTTTATGTAAAATCTGCGTTTGTTCAGACTGGAAGCTGACTCAAACATAAAAGACCATGAAGATGGTGGAATATAAAGCAAAACAAAATTTATTTTGAACAACAAGTGAGATATAATACCATTAGATTATACAGAGAAAACATTTTTTTATCAATCGAAGATATCCAAACGCAAAACGCTAGCGCAATGCTCATGCAAACAATCAATCAATCAGTTTTAGGAAGCTTAAATAAAAGATATCTTAAAAAAATCGTTTATATCAAAGTTCATGTGTTTTTTTAAAAGCTTACTAGCAATGTAGGTCACACATTACTAGTATTATTGTTAACCCCTCGTGCTAAGCTAAATGCTTGTGTTAGTGGGTTCACGTCGGTAGTGATCGCCAGTCCGACGCCCTAGCTATTAGGCTACCGCGCCGCTTCGAAGATAAGTTTCTTTTTCAAACTTGCCAAATACCGCAGATCTTTCTAGATAATTTCAATACGATACTGCCTCGCTACAACTTATAACCGAAGCTACATCCATGCGGGTGGGTAAACAACAAAGGCGGAATTTCGCCAGATCCATCCACCCACAAACAAACACCAGCCGTTTCGCATTCCGTCCAGTGGAGGCTCGTGTGATGTGCCGAATTCAACCCTGGAATCTTGGCTCGTTCGCCTTTGTAAACGCGAATAGATATTAAATTTAGGAGTATGTAGTGAAATAATATTGTATATGGTTGATTTGGTTTTAATGTAAAAAGCATTATTGGTTTAGTGGACGCAAGAGCTGACTTTAAGGCGTCCAGGATCACCAAAGGTGTTATCGATTTTGTATTTGACTGTCGAGTTTACTTTATTTATTGTTTGAAATTCACAATTTGTTATTTTTAGCTGTAATATTTTAATTAGTGTACTATATAATTCAAACACAATGCGAATTGTTATATGAATAAATAAATTTTATAAAATTCTCAATACCAGTTCGGAATTTGTATTTGGAATTTGATTTTTATAATAAGGATAACGGCGAGCTGTGGCTGTACCTACATAAGGATAATATCATAAAACGTGTTTTAAGTTCAGATTATCCCTACTTATACGAGATGTTAGGTTCGAAGAGATTTCACAAAATATATAAAGCTTCAAGGTGGTTGATGTTAGTAATTTCAGACAGAATAATTGACATTTCAAAGATCCTTTGATATCTTGAGGCTCGTAAACGTAGATACATAAATATTCATATAAAGATTTACGTAGATTTACGTGCTCTCAAAGGCACAGAGGGGTCTCGATGTATTAAGAATGGTCACCCATCCAAACACTGACAGTGGCAAGCGCAGATCAGTTAATCAGCTTAGTTATTACTTAACTATGAGGCTTTCCAAATTTCAGTCAAAGTTTACTGGTTCTAGTGAAATATTATTATCACTTGCTGGTATTGGTTGGGGATTGGACTATTAAAGGAGTGGTGTGGAACGGTTCCTTTCACCTACTATTAAATATTTCTCTGCAAATCATTATACCTCTAATCAATTCTAAATTAAAGCTCGTCCTTCAAATACATGGAAGGATACACACCGTATGGCAAATATAAAACAGGAGATTCTCAGAGAAATCACTTCCAAGAACGTTATATAGAACGCTGGTACCTAATCGTATGTTGTGCCATATAGCACTAACATAGTAGGTAGATGTTGGAGGGTTATTTACCCAACGTATTTGCCCCGGGCGGGGCGCGGACCGACGGGTTACAAACGTTTGCATTACCAACTGGATATCAACTAGTGATGCTACATGTATATTCTTGTGTCGATCGATAAATAAAATAGGATCTATTGTTATCACAACGATTTTATATTTTAGGTAAGAATAGACGACGGATTTCATGACGTGTTTACCAGTAACGGAGAATTTTCTTTGTTTACTACATGTATTTCTTTTTGGCAATTGACATACTTAGGTACCTATTAATTAGATATTGATATTGGCATTGGGATAAGAGCTGGTCAAATTAGTACTTATGTGGATATTTGGTGTGTGATTAAATATTAATATTTATTTAATCGTGATTTAGAATTCGATTTCTATTAATATTTTCAGTTAGAGAAAAATAGGTGTATCGGTATCATATAAAATGTGGTAACTTAGTCGATATTCGACATGTAACCCAACCCTTCCCTGCTGTCAGCATAGCCCGTGGTGCTTGCGGGGCGAAACCGAATTTCCGAAACGTCTAATAAGTTGGATGTTAAGCCGACAGCAGCATGTACTATGTACATGACAACACCACTCGAGCAAGACCTCCTACCCCTCCCTATCTCATATACTTCAGTAAGCCATTAGGGATATGTAGTCGGTAGTGAT
Organism: Acronicta aceris; assembly: GCA_910591435.1. NCBI lineage: Eukaryota > Metazoa > Arthropoda > Insecta > Lepidoptera > Noctuidae > Acronicta > Acronicta aceris. The sequence goes on from OU342770.1 coordinate 10,366,142, forward strand.
AGGTCATGTTACAATGGTCGGTGTCAGCGTGTGAGTCTCATTTGCCAACGCTAGTTACTACGTAGTTGAAGATTCAAAATTAGGAAATGTTTAGTTAGACGTTGCAAAGGGTGAGCTTTGTACACATTGCATTTTGGAAAATAATTGCTTATTCTTATTTAAAGGTCGTTTAAGACTTCAGATACTGAAATACGCATTACGAAATTTTTCAGGGAAAAATTGGCATAGCGTTTGAGAATTTTATTACCAACAGATGATATAAAAACATGATGAATAATGTTCGCGAGATGGTTGCTTTCTTAGAATTTGTTTTAGCAAATCTTGGAAATAAAAATATTCATGCGAAGTAGATATTAATACTGAATTGTAAGTGTCACAGAAATAGGACAAACTGATCAAATGGTAGAATAAGTTATGAACTGTAAAGTTCAAAAAATATTCTGTCTTAGTTCACCTTCACGTGTAAATAATTTTAGGTATTGTAATATAGATCCCTAAAAAAATGAAGTTATTTTATGTTAGTTTTTAGTTCATTTAAAATTTACTTAACGATTTAATTTGTTTATAGTTATATTGCGTTAATAATGCGTTCATTACAGCACAATGAACTTTAACTATAACTATTTATCGTGGGAGAGCTATGCTTCGGCACGAATGGGCCGGCTCGACCGGAGTGATACCACGGCCTCACAGAAGACCGGCGTAAAACAACGCTTACGTTGTGTTTCGCCGAGTGAGTGAGGTTACCGGAGGCCCAATCCTCTTTTAAAGGTCGGCAACGCGACTCCTCTTTTGGTGTTGCGGGTATACATGGGCGGCGGTAATCGCTTACCATCAGGTGATCCGTCTGCTCGTTTGCCCTCCTATTCCATAAAAAAAAGATGCATGAAATAAATATCTGTCTTAAATAAATGTCATTTTACATGGTCGGAAATCAAAAAAATCCTGTGTTTAAATTAAGCCTAGAGCTTGAGACAGATAACGTAAAAATAAGCCTAAAATCACAAAGACAACATTCGCTTTCAGTTCGTCGCCAAAAAATATCCCAAAAAGGAAACTTAATTCAAGTCTTGATTCGTTGGATCGTATTTATCATAAAAACAACGTTCAACAAGTGAACGAACAAGAATCGGGTGTCGAACGCTAATGAGTTCTCCCCCCGCGGATTAACCAACTAATTAAGGAAAAAAGCGGGAGAAAAACTCACCCGGTCCCGTAGACGATCTACATCCATTTGAGGTAGGTCCGGGACGATTTTTACGTCAGTTTTCAAGTCTTCTTTTAAGAAATTAGGTAGCTTAGTATTGGCCGTTTCGTATTTTATTTTTGATTTTGTTTCGATAATCGCCAGTATTTGGTTTATTTTGTAATCATTTAATTTGATGCATTATTATAGCCCAGATGTAGATGAGTAGGTGTTTACCTACCTACTTAAAAAATTTACCTACGAAGAGAAAAAGATCTTGGTTTTCAAAAAAATATCGATGGGATTAAAGTAATGTCAAATAAATACGCATTCCTAAGAAGCCTTTTTTCTATGGAAATAAGTCATTCTTTAATTTAAGTTTTTTCATTAAAGATGTTAATGGTAGACAAACGGAGACTAATGAAAGACAATAAGACAATTGATAATGTTATATTTCTTTATAATATATTATTTTTGAACACCATGGAAAAATTGTCAGCCGCCAAGACACGGCAGCGCGACTATTCTTGCTTTCGCGAACATTGCCGCGTTGAGCAATCATAATGAATATTTTATTTTATCATAGCGCGCCCCGCACCCGCTCCCCGCGGCGGCGCCCCGCCTCCCCAGCCATGAACTTGACACCGAGCGAAAAATTAGTTCACAAGGCGAAAGTGAACTTTGTACAGAGTTTGCACTTTTTGAGCGAACCTAGACTGAGATAAAAGAAGTTTGAGACTTGCCGAGTTACGCGACGCCCCCTCCCGCCTCACCTGCCCGCCTCACCCGGGCCTTACACAACTATCTGATACCTTCAACGTGATTGCACATAGTTTTGAGAACGTAATTCTCTCATCGCGCTAATTAACCTCTCAAAGCTCAAAGTTATCAAATAAGCCTTATCCACCAACCCCTTTTTTAAACAGTTCAAAAAGCACCCGAGTACAGGCTACTTGTGAATTAACATACTTTACTCAAAGCTACCAAACTAACCGCGTATGAGAAAAAAAAATCTAACGTATTTCACGCATTCACTCAGTGTATGAGGCTAATTAAAAAAGTACAGAGGTTGGTTTCGCGAGTGGCGTAGTTCCGCTACTCTCCGGTAGGTAGCGCTTTTCGCTTTGACGAGTCTTGGGGGTTTTGTGGGCTTATGGCATGTTTGTGAGGTTTCATTTTTTAATGAGGTCGTGTATTCGGGGCTCGTGGGGGATTGCGGTTGCCCGGCGCGGTGCTTTGTGCTGCCGATAAACGGCGCTGCAGCGTGCGCCACGCAAAGGGAGCCCACACGTGTGTGCGTCCATGAAAGAGTTACATTAAGGCTCGCTGTTCATTTATTCATGGCGCATCGCAGATGGAAAGGTTGATACATACAGCTCGGCTGCAATTGACGATGTCAGTGTATTAGATTTTTTCAAAAGACCAGCTATTTTTCCATCTAAAATTGCGTTAAATGCGACAAAAACTTCCATAATGAGTAAGATGTATCTCTTCTAAAAATCTTTACAATCAAAATCTAAAGTATATTAATTACATTGACATGAATAAAAAAGGATTACTAGAATTTGCTACAAAAGTGTGTTTCTATGTTTTCGATAGACAGTACACTATCGAAACACAGTAACGAAGGCCATACATGGAGAACTTCATATATGTAACTCGTACATTAATCTACCATAATTACGGAATCAGCATATTTTGAATAAATAGATTAGACTATCATCTGTTATTACAGTAGTTTGATATTTTTATTGGACTAGATGTTGCCCACGGTTTGACTCGCATCCCAAAGAACTTTTCGAGACAAAAGGTAGCCTATGACCTACTCTAAGGTCCAATCTATATCTATACCAAAATTCGTCAAGATTGGTTTAGTTGATTAGGTTTTAACGGGTTACACAGACAGACATGCATGAGTTATTTTCGCATTCCATCATTCATGACAGATTAACTAGCTTCTACCCGCGACTTCGTCTGCGTGGACTTCAGAATTGGATCCAGATCCGATCAGCCGTTCTGGCATGAAATAGTAACAAACATCCATACTCACAAACTTTCACATTTATAATATTAAGTAAGGATGGTGAAACGCGTATACCTAGTACAGGGCAATGGTTCCTACTATGGTTATTTAAAGACCAATTTTAACTTTAAATTATTAATAAACTAAAAAATAATATTAGAGTTTTGTCATTTTGTTGAAAAGACAGTCATACAAAGCCATTAAATTCTTTATTAATTAAAAAACTATTTTAAATATCTATCGTATAACAACTGTAGCAGGCTCCTTCTAGATAATGTGTTGAAGTACAAAACTATGATATTTACAAGGAATATAAATATTTAAATAACCTAAACTTTAAATGAACAACCTCTTTTGAATAGGTAGGTAAATCTTACTTTTTAAATGTAAAAAGGCGCCACGCATGCATCACGCCTGTATGCCCCGAAGGGTTAGGCAGAGGCGTACTTAATGTACACCCCCAGTTCGCCGGTATGTATGTAAAAAGAATCGAGATCTACTGATGAAATAGCTGTAGGTATTGACAGTAATAGGTACTGTTCCGTTATAATTATAGCATGTAATAATAGCATGCTATATTTCTAGGCATAGATACAGAAACAGATTACAACGCTGAGATAAATTGTAATAATGTCCACTACTTCTTCCTGAACTTATGGGAAACTATGTATGTATAACTTAAAAGAAACTGCTTAGCTTCGGAAACAGACAATATGCAATAAACCATTTACCATTTACATTTACCATGGTACGTATTCGGGTGTACGGTGCCATAACCTCTAGTCAGGATGAAATCAAAATATTATAAATAAATGAGATTGGTAGCAGTATAGTAAAAATATGGTTTTAAATATACACGAGCTCGCATAGATGAATCTTATTTATAACTTGAAGGCAAGAAGAAACCAAAAGACATCCTAGTCCCTGAATGAGAAAGAAAGCGTGATGGTGTCGATCAAAAGCTTTCAGACTTTACATAACAGTACTGTAAGTAATTCTAGATATGGATAAGTAAGTACGTCGTAATAGTAAGTAAAAGTAAAGTACTTAATTAGGAACGTATAGAATATGACATAATATTGTTAATTTTTGCCTGCCCATTGCCTCGCATTGCAATTCGCTATTGGCGGACACTTCTAGATTTTCTTTTTTTTTGTTTATGTCGGCAAATGTTCCACCTCACCACCCATGGACACCCGCAACACCGGAGGAGGTTTATTAGGTACGGACTGTAGTCTGTCAGAGTCGCAATAACCGTGAGTAAGCGCTGGTCTCACGCGCAAAAGTCGGAACACAAAGCTGTTTTACGATAGACTCTAACGTAAAGGATCCCAAGAGATCTTCCTACCGAGCTATTTACATATTCAGGTACCTATGTATTGTATTCTAACCCGTCGCCCCACAGGAAAAAGAAGGTCACAATTATCATCAATGTGATCAGATAGGTAAGGTTCTGGTACCATTCAGTGCGCGTCATGTAGGGATATCCAATAAGAACTTAGGCACCTACTCTGGATTTTAATGAAATTCAATTGAGGTGCAGCTATGGTAAATTAAGATAATTCCGGATGAAATCTGAAGATTATTAGTTGAATAAAAATTTGTAAAGGGTTTCTATATTAGACGGTCACATTGCATATAGAATTTAGAATTTAAATGAATTATGTAGTCTGATAGACCCATAACTTTATAACAGCGCCACCTACCCGCGAGTAGCTAGTTCGAAAATATGCCAATAGATGTCTTGATTGAGTCGTTTTTGACTTGTTGCAACAAGGGAAATAAGCATCTCATAACCGCTGACATTTTTTTAATGTTAAGTAGGTAATATCATACCATCACGCTTGTATTCTCCGAGAGGTTCGGCAGAGGCGTACTAATGTATACCCACAGTTCGCCGGATATGTTTAGGTCCCACCATGTAATAGGGGGTGAGTCTATTGCCATTAACCGGATCAGAATTTCAAAGAATAAAATTTTGCTGGACCTGGGAATCGAACCCAGGATCTAGAGCATAGCAGTTGCGCTTACGAGTGGTAGAATAATGAGATACGTACCTATTATTGTTATTTAAATTTATTATCTTATAATCAATTCTGTAGCATTCCGGGTTTTCAGTCTAAAGTTACTTGATTCATGTAATATATGAGATGCTTTTATATTGATATTTCAAAACTTTTGAGCTTTACATTTTCATGAGTTCAAGTTTTTGTTTCAATTATCTTATTTGTAAACTCGTTAAAAATACTTTCAGGATTGATCTTTCCTAAACGTATCTCAATCTCAAAGCTCTCATGATTGCATTTTGTGTTTTCATAGTAGGTACTTCTCATCCTCCTTTTATCATAGAAATTTTTCTCTTTAGTTTATACCTCCATGATAAAAAATCTATGGTATTATAAAGAGGTTACATCAAAAAGCTACAAACAATGCCAGAAAAAACAAAGAAAAAATTCCAAACACGAAAATCTGATGCAGTAACCTGTCAAATACAAAATTCTTGATCACCTAACTCATCAGACAGCATAACAATTTTTTGGTAATTAAAAAAAGGAAAATGACAAATCCAGTGTGTGGGTGCGCGTAGTGGATGTTTAGTTTTGGCTAGGTGGTAATTTAAGTGGTGAAATGGTTCGGTGGAGGTATTGCGTTGTGCTGGCAATGCTGCTGCTTCTGCCGGTAAAAACCGGCTCAAAATTAGACGATGAAGAAGAAGAAGAGTAAGTATCTAGCTCAGTACTTCAATCTTATTGGAAACTCTACGAGAAAATAGCAAGGACAGTAATGTAAGAGCTGTAGTGACTGTGTCAATGTCATGTTGACTTTACTGTTGATGACTGAGGACTGATGAAAGGCTTTGAATTTTAGAGCTATAGTTAACAGGCAAAATAATCTTACATATTCATATGTATAAGACTATTTTGCCTGTTGACTATACCAGGTCTAATAAGAGTAGGTCGACGATATTTACACAGACATTGATGGCATCTTACATGCAAATGATTATTTAATTAAGAATTTATAAAATTCCCAATAAAGTACTTTCCATTTCGCCCGGAACTATCAAGTAATAGATAAAAATCTGGTCTTTCAAGTAATAGATACAACCTTCAACCTTTAAGTAGAAGGGGCGAAGACGGGGAAGAAGATGACGACGACGACGAGGAAGAGGAAGAGGAGGACACTGCAGCTGTAGCAGATAAAGGGGAGAGAGTGACAGTGATGCGACGACCGCCACCAATCGTGCCCACGCCCAAAGCAATGACGGTAACGAGGACGATAAAGAAACGACCCCTCGAATGCTATGTATGCGCTTACAAAGCTGAGACGCCGCTAAGAGCATGCTTGGATCCTACTAAATACAGGTAAATAAAGATTATACAGGCTGGCTGGTGAAACACTAACGATACTGAAGGAGGGTACTCGGGACTCGATTCTTATTATAATCCTATCCTACTTAATATTATAAACCGAATGTTTATGAGTATGGATGTATGAATGTTTTTCACTCTTTCACGCCAGAACGGCTTAACGGATCTGGATAAAATTTGGCACACAGATAGATTATAGCCTTGAATAACACATAGGCACTTTTCCTATCCAGGTCGGATCCAATCCTGAAGTCCACGCAGACAAAGTCGCGGGCAGAAGCTAGTTATGTAATAAACTTAGGTACTTACTTTTTGACCAAATTTCCCCATAAATAAATGAAGAGCATCCACACTTCATTTATCTGGCGAACGTGGCGAGGTCTTGGCGGAAACAATACCTCGGTACCTACTCTGTGTTGATAGCCCAGCACTAGCAATCGCGCGTTGTGTAATTAATTAAGTAACTTTCGTTTAAGTTTACTTAGTAAACAATTAATATTTATTTTTAATGTTATTTTTTTCTTCATAATTATTTATGATCGCCAAATATCACGTCCTCGAGTATCGTTAGAGTCTCACCACACAGCCTGTATATAATATATACAAGTCGTAGTAATTATACCCACCAGTGGGGCAGGTTAATAAAAATTGGTTCCTTGCTTGCAGTGTGCGCGTATTTAAAAAGAAAGTTTTTTCACAAGGAGTTCTTAATCTCGTTTTTCGTTAAGTATTTCATCTTTTCAATCACTAACCTTTTCATTTTCAGAGTACACACGATCACATGTCACAGCGCAGAGGACAAATGCTTCACGTCGGTCATATCAAAAGGCAGCTCTTACGAAGCGGTGGTGCGAGGGTGCCGCTCCGGCTGCGTCGGTTCACCGGAGACTACATGTTGTGAGGTTAGATTATCTCAAAGTTAAATCCATTTCTTCAATCAAGAGCACCAGGTATTTCTTTCACCAGTTCAGTTATAAAGAAGTCCGATGTAATTTTAAGCGTATTATATCTACATATTGTGAGCAATTTTGTAGCGCACGTGTCTGAAAGAAAATCATATATTAATTTAATAATAGTAAAATACACATTAAAGATAGGTACGCATTTGAAATATAATATTATTATGAGATAATGTAGGTACGACTAAAAGTCAATCCCCATTAGTGTATATTGACATTATGGGATTTCATACATATTTTCACGCCTGTCTCCCATTGGGGTAGGCAGAGACTATAGATTTCCACTTGTTACGATCCTGGCACACTACTTTCGCTTCATCTACGTTCATTAATCTAGTCATGCAATATTGTCGGATCATTCGGATCATTCATCGCAGGAGGTTGTTAAAGCTATGCTTTTGGATTTCCATGACAAACTTTGCTTTATTCACTACGCTTACTAAAGTAAAAAAACATCTAAAGAATAAAGCTAAAGTATCGATGGTTTCATACAAGTTGATTTCTACCGGATTCCTATCGAAACCGATAGGAATCGAATAGTAAATAACAATATCTACTATTGCCAAATAGCAAACAGTAAAGGAAACCATTTTCTGTTCAGGCTCCTTGCTTACCAAAAATTTATCGTGAGTAATCAATTTTGATAGAGTCCATTTATTATTTAAAACACTTTGGTCATCTTCATTTCAGTTGAACCGCTGCAACAACCAAGCGTTCGCGATGCCCGTGATAGCGCCCCGCTCGCTCACCACGAGCAACAAATCTACCAAGTCGATACCACCCACGATTCTTTTCTTCGTCACCGTGCTATTGGTACTGCAAACGGTGGTCAAAGTAGCCTTCGTGTAAACTGAGGCGCCCTACCATGAGTCACACACTTAACTGACGATTATATTTCGTCAACAAAATACGTCATCAATGATAGGACTCTGGTTGAACAAGGTTATGACGCTGCCCTTACCAGTTATCCTTATCAATTAGGGAACTTGGTTTCATCTTTATTCTAAAAACTACTGCTACATTTTCACAATTTTAAGTATTCACTTTTTTAAGTTTCGTTTCTGTGTTTGAGGGGACCTTTTTTTTTCTCTGCTTAGGATATCTCATGGTAGGGGCTCCAGTATACAATCAGCTTATTGTATAAGTTTAACTCTCCATCATAAAGTCAGATGTGAAATCATGTTGTTGGAAAATTTATGAAGTACAATGATGATTCTGTGAGGTGACGGCAAAAATTTGTGGTGATTTTAATATGATGCTGTTTTTGTAAAGTGAAATATATTTTTTTAAAGTTTGTATTAAATTGTATTGCACATTTTGAGGTGGTTTTACTCTGTTGTCACAAGATTGTGAGGAACTGGACTCTTTTCTAAAATATAAGGCTTTTTAAAAGCTAATTTTAACATTGTAAGATTAAATAAAAAATTCAAAGATTACAGACCTATACGAGCCAATTTCCAGAACCACATAATTGTACGAAAGTTCTCCAAATTTGTTCAAAGGGGCTTCTCAAAAGCCGCCCTTATAAAGGTCTTGTGATTGAAAGGCGCAAGGGAAGGGTCACTCGACCTCGGCGGTCAAGCCGCCTTTCCGCCCAATTGAGCCGTTTCCGACCGCTAGGGGGTGCTGATGTGAGAATCGTATGAATTATTGGCTACTTTATAATATTTATAAAAACATGTTTGGGTGTTAAATTAGCTTTTGACTTAAACTTGTATGAATCAATTATAACCTAATGGCTAGGGCGTCGGTCTGGCGACCATGTGGTGGCGGTTCGAAACCTACCCATTGCACTACCGACGTGAACCCACTCATAACACAAGCATTTTAACTTAGCACGAGGGGTTAACAAGAATACTAGCAATGTGCCCACATTGCTAGAAAGCTTTTTAAAGAGAAAAAAATATTGATATTGTTTTCTTACATAACTATTTATGTTCAGGTAAACCTTATGAGTATGTTTTCATTTACCTCATCTAACTATATAAATAAAAATGAATCGCAAAATTTGTTGCTGCACCAATTCGGGTAATTTTTTTTCTCTGAGGAAGGTTTTTATGGAGAGTAAAATTGGACAAATTTCACGGAAAAACTAAAAAAAGGGGCAATGCGGGTGAATTAGTTAATAATATTTTTAGTTTTCGATGTAAAAGATTTTCTAAGATATTAGATATGTACCCAAATCTAGCAAATGCTAGATTTAGGTACGGTAGATGCTAGCTAGTGTTGGATACTCATATCCAACACTATGATTTTGTAATATTTTCCAGTCCTGTGCTAATTGTTTTTAGGTAAATGTGAATCGAGTATTTCATAATATCATGAAAGAAAACCTTTCATCTGTATGATAATAATTAATAATAATAATTTTGTTCCTAAGAATCTTAACCCTTCAAAAACGTTCCTCACTTGTGGTTCAACTTTATTTATCGAGGTGTCAAACCCAAACATATTTTGGCTATCATAATCTCATCCCCTAAAACACTCACCACGTGTGAAAACCCATAGGAAATTCCAATAAACCCGACAATTTCCCCTCGAAATACCCTCAATTCGGGGTGTCCAGCGCGTTAAGAAGCCAGTTCACTTGTTTCGACATATGGAGCAAATCACTTGAAATCGAGATGAATAAAACCATGTAAACCATGCAGTTGAAAAAGACTTTACTGCTACAGTAATAAGTGTTGTATATATTTGAATTTATGTTCCAAGAAAAGTTGGTCCTGTTAAATTTTTAGGGTGAGAAAACTCGATATCCGGGCCGGACTCGTGGGTGATTTTTATTGGTTATAAACAGGGGAACGCGTGTTAGCCGTGATTTGGGTCGTGTGAAGTTTGGTCAACAATGCGAGGGTCCGTCGTGCGGCGTTTTGATCGGAAAGTTAAGAAGCTTGTTTCTTTTAACTTCGGTAGTTCCTTTTTCTTTTAGGGTTGTTTAACTTATAGATGTAGTAGTTTAGGGGAAGATGTCTTCTGAATATTGAGTGAACGTATCTGTCAATATGGGTAATATCTCTTCTGATGGAAGTTTGTAGGCTCGATGCATCATCGGATGGTCAGACAAATAAGTATGTAAGTTTAGAAATAATTACCTCATTAGTCTAGTTAGCGCGACTGTTACACTAAAGGTCATGTGTTCGATTCCTAGGTCGAGCAGTTATTGAGTTTTTCTATGAAATTCTCAGTAGCAGCTCGGAGTTTGGGAATTGTGCCTGGTTAATGGTACGCTCGCCCCTTTATGGGAACTAAACATACCGGCGAACTATGAGTATACACTATTACGCCACTGCCAAACACTTTGGGGAATGCAGGTGTGTTGGTATGTTTTGGATGTTCAGTTATTTATTTTTCTGATGTTTTTATTTTATATGTGGCGCATTTTCTGTTGAATGTAACATTAGCCTAACGAAGGCTATTATGCTTACCGTACGTAGGTAATAACCCCTAATGAGTCTCCAATGTGCTTTGAGGTACCTACAACTTTAATCACTATGTACGTAGTGCTTTAAGTTATATTAGCATAACTAATTTCGGAGCGATCATACCTGTATTAGCATAACTTATTATGTCTAAGTTGCATTGCGTGGAATTTTTCCTCTTTCGTGGTCTCATTACCCATCTACTTCATTCGTGCCGTTACAAGTTTTGTTTTAAAACGAGTAGGTATCGATTTAATTATCGATACAAGTTGTTTTATTATCGTATGTAGTAAGGTATCGATTTGATGACAACTTTCCAAAGACAAACTCGATGAATAATTTCGTCCCGACTATAACCGTTCCATTAACTATACATACTATATCCTATTTTTACTATTCTTATTATCTTCGGAAATAAACACTTTTACATAAATAAATACCTATAGAAATACCAATCTTTGCTTTCCTAAACGCTATCAAAAGAAAAAAAGAATCACGTGATTAATACAAAACATGCGTACGAGTACATGTATAATCTAACTTCGTAGTTTACAAGGAGTCGCACCTGGTAGTGCATCACAATAGCTCGGAGGCAATGATCGATCGAGACATTTGGCACGCTCCATCGGTCAACACTGAGATTTGCACAACACTACACTAGTGATGCTCGTAGGTGAAGCAGTCGATAAAATAAAAGAACAATAAGATGTTTTAAACAATCTCAAGTGTTGGTCTCCTGCCTGGTCTTTTATTTTTGGTATTACCTACTCGAATACGTTGATTTTGTAAGTGTATTAATAAATAATAATTCAGTAAGTATTACTGGAACTATTATTTATTTAATATTTTCCTATTGTTACGTCACGTCAAACCCAGTGTTTTTATAAATAAAATGTGTAGGCATGATATTAAAATTGTAAATCGTTTAGAAGTTATTTTTTTTCTACGAGACGATTACGAATTTTTTCTACGACAAGATTGGTGGTATATCAATTTTCGACTTTGAATAAATAAATAAATCATTTTAGGTAAAAAGGCAATATTTATAGTCACTTATGAACATCATAATATATTCTACATCGATATCGACAACTAAAATTAAGCCCACGTCACTAGCAAATAGTGACAACTTTAATACGCATTATTGACCGTATGATCAATGATCCACGCTGATTTGGATCAATAAAATTATGCAAAATCATCGCGTCATTGATGCCCGTATTGACCGTTTTACTTTATTGTACAAAATATTGCGTATTATGGGCATAATCTTCGTGTCCATGACTTTTGCGGCTGTTATTCGGTATCGCTTAGTCATTGTAGCGACGGTTATTTTTGTTAAATATCGATAAAAAGGAAGACTGAAGGTGATACAATACTTACGGTATGGTCATATTTGTAATTGAACTAGTGATGGACTAAACGAACCTTAAAAGTTATATATATAAAACATACTCCAAATCAATTCTATGTTGTCTTTACTAAAGTGGCTATTATTTCTAGTGCCGTCTCTCTTTATTGATATTAAAATGACAAAGACAGGGAAATATTTAAAGCTAGGTACTCCTATAGACATAACACACTGCTATTCTTTCGAGTGATGGTAACTATACGAGTTTTTGTTTAGAAAGCGACAGTTATATTTAGATTTCATCAGTAATGGGTATAAATATTACGATCCGCTCAGTCTAATTAGATAATTATGCTAATGGCGTTTGTGTGTGAGTTTAAAATCTGAGCTCGGAAGTCCTTAGTCGTTGGTGTTCAAGCTGTACTGAATCTTTATTTGCCCACAAATGAGATACTGTTTTTATATGAATAAGTACGTTATGGAAATTATTTTCAAATAGTAGGTACCTTAAACTCTATAGGTACTAGACACTGCTATCACAGCAGCAGATCGAATAATTAGGGAATCCTAAATTTACTTGACTTAGAAGTTTCAGACAGAATAAAAACTAATAAAACACAATAAAAGTAGACGGGAGCAATAGCAAGACGTTTCGTTTTACATACGGCGCGAACAACACAAAGAGTGCAATCCAATCGGACGCGCACGATCAACGCGTGGTAACTACATTTTATATCTAATAGATTCTACTGGAGACAAATCGTTTAAGTGACAATAATGTAGGCTAGGTGCAGCCTTCCTTCTGAACCCTACAATAAAACGTATCCTAAGTGCTGACAAGTCATGTAATAATAACGTTTGGTCTCTTTCCCGTTTCTGTAAATTTAAAATCATTTGACAGTGACAAAACATTGGTGAACTATACACCTGCTATGTGTTTTATACTGTAGATTAGTAGACAATAGAGCTTGCAAATTAACTAAATTTTTCAGTCAGTATAGATATATTTGGAGTACAAACTGTTAAAAAATATCTGAATAACCAAGGAAATCAAAGTATATCTTAATGACACAAGGAATGTTTTAGAATGAGCACAGCAGCTGTCATCTTGAAATGTATTTTATCCTATTGAAATAAAGTTTAATATCTTTATTATTGTAGAAAATTATGAACGGTCTGTTCATTCCGATATATTCGATAATGACTGTATGTAGTGAAATGTTATTTTCCAAGTTCTGATTCAGTCCAGTAGCTGTGAGTAATCCGAATACTGTCGGGTTTGTTGGCCGCCGCAATGACCGACGGCCGGTCAGACGGACAAACAGTGGATATTTGCGTACGCGCCGTTTTTTGTTGGCGCCCAGCCAGGTGACCGCGCCTGCACTGCAACTGTATACAGGATGAGGGTAATTGCTATTTTATTGAATTGTTATTTTGGAATATGTGGCTAGCTAAAAATGTTCAGTCGTCCTTATGATCAGCAATTCGTGTTCTCATGTTGTCATTGTTAAAGAAGCGATTGGATCACAACTAGTAAATTTTACGTATGATCAATATTTTAATGTTGGCTAATAAATACAGTCATATTCCTGGTGAATATTTGATAAACATTAGAACGTCATTAACTGAAGTTAATGACCTCTGCATTCTTAACTTTGGGATGAATCCTAAAGTTAAGAATGCAAATGTTTAAAACTACAATTATGGTAATGAAAACCTAAACTACATCAAGTAATAAGAATAAAATAAAAACTATTTGATCTATGAAAGACAGAACTACTATAATGAGAAGAATGATTTGTTAAATGTTGTTCCCTATATGCTTTTTGCAGCAGGTTCAATGGCAAGGGTCGTTACTTTTTATGTACCTATATGATCCCACTGTTGGGAAAAGGTCTCCTCCATCTCCCTCCTTCCACAAATCGGTATAGATGGCCATCTGAGGCCACTCTGTCTGGAAAGTCTCCAAATTCTTTAAATTCTTCTCCAGTCTTCCAATTCAAATCCTTAATATCTTTCGTTTGGACAGATTTTGATGAAATATTTTGTGTTTAGACAATTGTTTTGCACAATTGGACGTGATAGCTGGCGTCGTATTAAGGAAGTTTATAATAATTTACCTACTTATGTATATTTTGGTTTGATTTTTTATTACTATTGAGTAATAAAGTCCACCCACTGTTTGTCGCAAGAAGTGCATTAACATCGTCCAAAATATGTATGTATTTTTGTTCATACGATAAATAGCCGGAATTCGGTTGCGCGCCACTGCTAAATATTTGCTGATAACTTGCCCGATGATGCATTTACGACCAGCGGCTATTTCTGTTAAAACGAAGAAACAGAACATTTTCTTAAGAAGTAATTCCGTGTGGTCTGGATGTAAGAAGTATAAGAAATGATCCCTTATATAACATTCAGCAGCGAATCAGATCGTCCTAAGACGCTTAGAATGCGTGTATACGTAATAAAAAATATGGGTTGGGTTCCATTCCTGGGCAAAGGCATCCTCCCATTTTTTCCACTCTTGTCGTTGTTATGCAATTTCCTTCCAGTTGTTTAGAATTGAGATAATAAAGGGTACCTAAGCAAAAAAAAGTTACATCATTTTTCATACATCGATTTGTGCTGTAACATTATAAGGTGGAATATCCATACTGTGAATTCGATCTAATAACTGTTTTAGTTCAGGCTTTCTACTAGGATGCTATTGTATAGGTAAAATTAGTTTTGATCAATATCTATAAAACATATAGTTCTTTTGAATGATTTTTGCGGTCAATATTAGTTTTGACCGGTCAAATTAAGGATTAAAGAAATATAAATATCGGTTAGGTTAGGATAAAACTGTGCCCACACAACGGTCAGAACGGTCAAATCTAGTCAAAACTAGATTTGAATAAAGCGTATGTATGAGAAGATGTATGAATATGGAAGAAGCAAAAGAGGTATAGAAGAATCGTAGCAACTGGCGGTCTATAATTTCTGCCTATCCCTCTAGGAGAAAGGCGTGCATACTAGCTGTATCGAGCGGTTTCACCCGCTAAAAAATGACGGACTATAATACAAACTGTCACCCCCCTTTTTTGGAAATTCAGCCCCTAAGGTGGTCCTTTAGCGGTTAAATTTCCAAAAATCCTTTCTTATCGGATGCATACGTCATACAAAGAACACACCCTCTAACTTTCAGGTCTCTACGTCTCTACATTTAGGCTGTGCATTGATCCGTCAGTAAGTAATTCAGGACAAAGCATTTTATATGTATACTAGTGGACCCAGCAGACGTTGTCCTGCCCTGAAAATAACCCAAAACTCGATTGCAGCGCCACCTACCGGGTCCAATTGTGAATTTAAACCATTCCCAGATCCCCTTGAACACACACAAAAAATTTCATCAAAATCGGTCCAGTTGTTTGAGAGAAGTTCAGTCACATACACACTCACAGAAGAATTATATATATAAAGATGTATACCTAGATAGATGTATGTAGGTATGGTCAAATTTTGTAACTGATTTTTGCAGTCAGTATCAGTTTTCCCTGTATATTAGTAAGTATTGTGCAAAATTTCTTGCTTTTAGACTCATCGGTCTTAGCCGGATTTAAAAGTTTGAAGTAGTTCTCCCTCATACGGGTAGTGTCCAACTATAGAACAAAGCGTGACCCCGGCGGGTAGTGTCAGATAATAAATTCACTTATCTCGTCGTCAGCTCGCTCACACGACCAAGTTTTTCGACTTAAGATCTTAGTTACTGCTACTTTGAGCACGGGTTGGTTAGTATGGATTCTAATTCAACTGAATAAAATGTTCATTTTCAAAGATATTTTTATTAAAAAATTGAAAGTAGGTTCGATACCTGCCTGAGGTCGAAATTTTCTCTCAAAATTTATACCGCGCACCAAATATAATAAAAAAAAAATACTTTTCATTTTTCTTTTAAATTTGTTTTTGGAACTAATGTGTAGAAGTAGTTTTCAAGAAACTTATTACTTTCATGCAAAAAAAAACAACAGATATCTTGTGGATTCACGGGATAAGTCTCTTTAAATAATATAATACAGAGGTGTACATGTACTACTGCCATTAATCGGGCACAATCTACATGTATAGCTGCTATGAAGAATTGCATATGAAAACCAAATAACGCCTGCTCGATGTAACTGACCAACTACATATAAAAACGACTCTAAAAATTGGAGTCGTACTCCATACTAAGCTACCGCAGCGGGCAGTCGCCAGGCCGCGAACGACCCTCGGATCTCGTATACGGGCCTGATTGAAAAGTTCTTTAAACCACAAACTTTAGAACTACTCTAGAAACGGTGACTTCACAAGTCCACTTTCTGCTTTCAGGCTTTGTTTGAAATTCATGCCATGTGGGGAATTCACCTCTAGTTTTCAGTAGAGAGATCTCTGCGTAGGTACGGTTAGATCAAGATAAAAATACCTAAGTTGAACTGATTCTGTACTTATAAGATACTGTGAGTAGACAATAAAATGTTTTAGTAAGTTTTAACACAAAGGTCTTAAATTATAATATAGTTATTTTATTTATTTTAGTGAAGAAAAAATTCAATCGCGGGCAGGATTCGAACCTGCGTCTTCTGGGTAGATACACCAGACGCTCTGTCCTCTAAACCACCGTGAGTCCCACCCGTCTGATCGAAATTTGCCTTCACATGTATATATAATATACTTACTAATCCCACATAAATTGGCATAAGATCATAGAATTATAATTGATGGATACCATTAAAGTTCAATCGCGAAATAATTGGATTATTGATTCGGTCATAAAAGGTGACTGTGACGTTTTTGACATAGGTACAGCCCTATGTTATGTTGTCTAGTATTCCCCGATGTATTTCATAGGTGACAGGTATTCTAGGCAAGCTTTAAACCCTAGACGTTTTCTTTACACCACATCATCATCACCTTCCATTCTCCCTTAGATATTCCAATTTACTTTAGGTCGGCGCAGTACGTCCTATTTTATACATCTCTATCAACTGTGATCTCGTCACTTGGTTCCTTACAAACCATATCGTCTTTCACACAATCCATCCATATTTTCTTTAGTATTCTTCTTTTCATAGACCCATCCACATTCCACATGTACTGACAAACTTTACCGTATGTTACTAACACTATATTTAGCATCCAAAAACCCCTATCTATTACGGAGATCCGTAATAGATTGGGGTTTTTAGCCAAAGTTAACACACAAAAAGCATAGCTCCCGATAAGATATCGGAATAAAGAGAATGAAAATCGATTTCTGAATCAGACATTATTATAATTTACCGATTACGCCAAACCAATGCGTCTTAATTCCAAGAAATAACATTTTAATTTAAGTTAACATTACAATATTAAGTTAATAAACTTCAGTGGTCGGTGGGTAGACAGGTAAACAATGCAGAATTATTAATGTAGCGGTCCTACCAATATATTATACGGTGTAATACTAAACGCGAGGTCTGTCAGGGCACAACTATATACTAATTGTTGGTTGTGCAACCTGGGACAATGTTGCATGAATGAATTATCATTCAAAATTAAGAGGATTGTTGAGTTTAGAATATGTTGGATCTGTTGTGTGTTAAATTGCAGGTTTTTAAAGTTTTTTGGTATCGTTAAAACTTAAGACGAATAAACAAATTGATATAAGGATTAAGGAAAAGTCAGTACAGTGACTTCTTTATATCTTTGTTTTTATACATACGTACCTACTCGTACATATCCATTTGTACAATGTTTTTTTTTATATTTAGGCGATATATTATTTCGTTGTTATACATATACAGCAATAGTGCTATATTTCGGTTATTTCAATGGTACCCGTCATGTAAATGTAAAACAGCGACGCACTTAAATAGAGACATATGCATTGGTCCTTTACAACACTTCATCTGCATCCAAGGTAGTGCAAGATTTTTTTTTTACTATATTAGTTATCATACATGTAGCCACAATCTTTTTCCTCAAGGGTAGGCAGACATTTCTGAACGCTAATTGATACAATTCTTGCATATTTCATTATTTTCTTTCGTTCTTCCATACACATTTTGTTATAAACATGCGCTGCCAGTTTCAAATACTATGCACCGTTTTGAAGAACCAATAAGGTATCGGCATCAAAATAATCAAGGCACAAAATTACTCCTATAAATTGATAAAGTTGCCAGAAAAGGTAAAGACTTGCAAGAAGACTAATTTGTTACGTTTGATGCCAATGTTGCTAGTTGCCTGCTGTCAAAAGAGACTATCGTCTACTTGTTTCTGGATAAATAAAAAAACATATTTAAATATGGAAACGGTTAATCCGACTACCATTTTATTCATTCGCACATTCTGATCAATTACTAACTCGCCTGTCGACACTGTAATCATCATTCGTAATGTATTTAATGCTGGAATTCCGACAATGCCATAGACCGAGGCCAGCTCTAGTATAAATTCGTGTGATCAATGGTTATTGTTATTTTATTGCTCTGAGAACAACGTGGTGGTCAGTGCAAGTCCATTTGTATGCAATTTTGGATAATTTGACCACCTGGAAATGTGTGTCAACAGCTGTTAAGTGGTAATTGATGTTGGTTGGTAAACTGGGTGTTTGAGTAGGCTGTGTGTGTGTGTGTCCGAAAAAAGGAGACAATAATATTTTGAAATCCGTTATCACAAAATTTCGTTATTATGTGAAGAAAATAGAAGTATTTGTTCAAATTGGATATGCTGGCGTTTGACCATTATGACCTGATAATAATAGGGGGCGAGCCTATTGCCATTTACCGGGCACAAATCCAGTTTTTTTTTAAAGTTTCCAAGCTACTACTGATAATTTTATAGAAGATCCCCAAAAACATTTTGCTTGACTTGGGAATCGAACCCAGGAACTTTAGCGTAGCAGTCGCTATATTAAAGCAGCAGATAATATAAAATTAATGTTTATACTTGCGAGGGTTCATCAGTCATCTTAGACTCTGTTTTGTCATTTCCATTATGCAAGATTATTAATCAAATGCATTCAATAAGCAATTGTAAGTGTTTCATGACCTCATCTTACCGCAATACTTTACCACAAACTACAGCCAATTTTTCTTCGAAAGCCAGGTCATCCGGACATCACCCCACGCAAGACTCCTCACTCAAGCCAAGCGCGCATATTAAAACATTATTCAAGCGATCATTACCATAATAAATGTTAATAAAGTCACTGTACATGCGCATTAGCCAGCACTAAATCATTTGTGGGCACGTTATTGGTTTTTAGCGGCCTGTATCAATTATGGTGCGGACTATGGCGAGTGTTATTCCTGGATGGGTGGGTAAGAGGCTCTACTTATGTATTACTAAAAAGGTTTCACAGGTTTATTTGTCCCTTTTTATAGGTATACTTGTGTGGGAAAAGACTAGAAGGATGACAGGCTTTTCTGATATTTTTGAATTGTACATAATTGTGTGAATAAATATTAATTACTCAATACTCAATATACTCAATATTTATTGTGGAATGCAATAAATATTGAGTATTGAGTAATTTTGCAGCTTACTCTCTTCCACATTTAAAGATAAATACTTGAATGTTTGTAAACTTTATTAAATATACTAAGTGCTAATTTTAGCCATATACGCATTACGATCGTGCGCAGTTTTCTATATATCCTTTTAAAGAATGCCTGTAGGTTGGAAATACTATTTAGATTTTTTTAAGTGGAATTTCCATTATTCCTGCGTCTAATTTAGCATTCATTTTCACACAGAGCTACATGCATGTCGATCCATAGTGACGCGGGCGTACATAATCGCAGACCTTACGACTCGCGCCCACGTGACCGTCCTGTAGGACGAGCGGAACCTTTAAGGTGGGAACATAATGTAAAATTTGGCCAAATTAAAGTGTACTTACACCGCCTCCAGAGATCTTCTCAGAGGAATATACAATACGAGCTACTAAATGTTAAAGGGGTCACAGATATCTGGCAGTGTGCCAAATGTGTCTGTCAAATAATTTGAGTAATCGAGTCCTGAATCGACTAGTAATATGGGGCCCACATTGCTAGTAAGCTTTAAAAAAATTTGCAAAAGTAGGAGCCCTACCCTAAATGTGCTAAGTATACCTGAATGTTTAGCAGTCCTACATAAACGTTTGCCACAAATAAGGATCCATCCAGATGAGCAGTCGACCTTACGATGAAAAAAAATGGATGTGAATAGTGGTCAGAGATCTAACCGAGTTGCAGTGCATAGTGATGGGATGTAAATTGAAATAATCCTCAAGTTGCAGCTCAGGTTAAGGGTTTGCCGTTAATTTTACATTAATTTTCTTCCAAAAAAATCGAGTTACATTCGATTAAAATATGAGTGACACTAGAATCGAATGTTCTTTTCCTGATTCAATTTTTAGTTCCTGTGTAGTCCCCGGCTTACAATCGCATAACACTCGTCTTGTTGTTAAACGCTATGAATATTCAACAGCTGTTTATACGCTTTATAGGAGTTATGATTTGTCATTGAAGGCGTTTAAATTTTGGACTAGACGATAAACGACAAATTTAATGCCTAATTCTAAACCTGAGTGCTTTAAATTAGCAATAATTAATCTTACCTATGATGGATATTGAAACCAACAAATATTTGTTGGTCTTTAGATAGAAGATAAGATTTAGAGCGGAGTAATGTTAGTCTGGTCAAATTTTATCGTAGTTAATTTGTAGTAAGGAATTCTTAGGAAAGATTCTTAGTAAAAATGACTATTTTAACATTGTCTCAATATCTACAAATAAAACTTTTTATACCTACCATGAAAAAGAGCATAGAGCATTAAAAGTTACGTAATTAAATAGCAGCATAGACACCATCTACTTAGTTTTAAGTATAAAATGAAATTGCAATATCAATAAATCTAACACGTTTCGAGTCAAAACAATGAAAATGAGGTGTCGAGAGAGCGAGTTCCCATAGTATCCCTATGGCATGGTGCAAGCCCACTGATTCGGGCCGCAGAAGGCCGCAGTCGTTATCGGTCAACTGGCGACCTTTGAGAAGATGCCTCGCTTGCACAATCCCTACCTTTGAGTTCGTAAGATCGTATGGTTTTAAGAAATTAGGATTTTTTTAAATGAATGATGGAGTGATTATTTTTCTAGACCAGAGTTTCCGAATGGCGGACCGCGGTCTAAATTAAAAAAAACATACCATTACACCTCTATTCCTCTAAGAGTTAGGCAGAGACGTACTTATGTACACCCACAGTTCGCCCGTATGTTTACGTCCCATGTAAGCCTGTCGCCATTAACCGGGAACAAATTCCAAACTCCGACCTGTTACTGGGAAGAAAATCCCAATAACATTTCGCTCGACCTGGGAATCAAACCCAAGTCCTCTGGCGTAGCAGTCACGCTCAAGATCACTAGGCTGAAGTCTGAATTTGGTAACAATTATAAGTAAAACAAAATAAAAGTTAAAATAAAAATTACTGACACAAATGCTAGTAATCGGCAACCAAACGAACTGCGAAAGTCATATGGTTTTTATAAATACTAACCATGAAACTAAACGGTGACACCCGTTTTTGTCCACGAACCCATCAGAGTATCATAGCCTAATATAACATAGTTAATCACAATGAAATTTCAAAAAAAAAGTGTAAAGAATATTTCAATTATATATATAAAAGTAAAAATTGGAAACTCAAACGTGCATAACATAACACACCATCACGACTGTATTCCCCAAACGGTAAGGCAAAGGACTACTAATGTACAATCACAGTTTGCCGATATGTTTAGCTCCCATGTACTAATAGGGGGTGAGTCTATTGACATTAACCGGGCGTAGATCCAAACTCTGAGCTGTTACTGAGAATTACAAAAAAAAATCCCTATAATACTTCGCTCGACTTAGGAATCGAACCCAGCTCTAGCATAGCAGTCGCGTTTAAGGCCACTGGACTAATGAAGCAGACAGATATTCACTCGTACGTACATATATTGTAATAGCAAAATGTTACAATGTCGCATATCGCTATCCCATCCGGCTGGGATGGTGACATTTTGTGCGCCCGCGCCGGCCGCTTGACCTATAGCTGCATAAGAACAATATCGAAGTAGTATCTCAACTCCACCAACTTGAGTAGGTTAGGATTGTGACCTCTTTGAGGATAACTGTAAAAAGCTAAATATAATAATTACGCGGATGTATGATGCAGAAATAGAGAAATCAAATATTTGAATTAAGAAGAATTCGAACGATCTGTATTTGAATTTATATTGACCTAGCACGGCTACAGATATTTGCAAAAGAATGTTACTAAATTATTCAAAATTTTAATTAATGGAATTTTACTTTCTCACATAATGCCCTTCCATCCGGCTGGGACGGTGACATTTTGTGCGCTTGCGCTGGCCGCTTGACGATATTATATTTATTTATTTATTATGCTTATAGCAGCATCCGAACAATATCGCTGTATCTTCACTACTTGACTCATTTAGCACAAACTTCATTTAGCAATTCGAATTAGGTGTAACTGAAAACATGTGAAGTATGTTAGGAATGCTACGTGGCAGTCAATGTTTTTATTTAAGAGTCCGGCGGAGCTAGAATTGCCCACAAAAACATAAGACCAAAATAAATCGTAATCCAGACATTAATCTATAAAATTTATATATTATTATTCGGATTTGGATACCATTAATCTAGTTTCCTACCGTACTATTACGGATAATAACAGAATTTGATTAAATTGTGTTTGAATCGAGATTTATTTCGGTATTACGTTTGTAAGAGAAATTCGGTTCGCCGGACTCTTAACCACTATTTGCGGCTCAATTCCAAATATAAACTATGTTAAAAAATCCTACCTAGATATCTCAATCACATCACCAAAGAAAATACGGTATTCATGAAAGTAAACGTATCGATAAAGTTTAAAATTCACGATTGCCATGCCCAATTTGCTGCAATTACCCCAAAATATAGCATGTTTTTTAAATGTGAGAACACCAATATTGGCCTCAGTATGTTTGGCACTCAGGGACGGTGTCGCTGCCACCGTAAGTATTGCCGACAAAGTCGCAGGCAGAAGCTAGTTAAAATATATATCTATGCTATAAACAATGTACAATGGGCGGCCTTAGAACGGAAAGCGATTTTTTCTAGGCAACCAAAGTGATTTGAGCACTGGTCAATATAACGGGTATAATTTTGTTTATGATGGTCAGTGTACAAAAATAGTTAACAATCTCAAAAAATAAAATAAAAACAATATTAAAGTAGTTTAGATATTCCTTTAAATAATAATAAAAACAATGTTTTAGTTTCGTTTAAACGTTTCAGATGATAAATACCTAAGAACAATATAAAGACAAACGTCAAGCTTGCTCTATAGTTTTCTTAGTTCCTAACATTTCTGTATCGATGCGGTTAATTTGCCGTAGTTAAAATGTACTGAGCCTTGTTAGAGGTCTGTAATGCTGGTGAGCACTCTCATATATCGCGAGCAATCGTGCTAAGGATGTAACATTCCCAATCATTGGAATTGTGCCCCATACCATATTAAGATGTTACCTGAAGGCAAGCATCTGTAATTTATGAGAGATTTGATGCCAGATTTAGGGTTAGGTTTGGTAAACTCAAAATGTAAGTGTTATAATGTTCCGTTTTAGTAATCTTAGTCAGTGGACCTTCGATTAGTACATCTCTATACACTGAAAGCACATTTCTTTCACACAGTATACATAATAGGAAATGCGTTGATCCTCAAATTCGTGTTAAAACTGTTTTAATTCGGCCAGAGAGGCGTGGCTGCAAACCGTGGCTATAATATTTTTTATTTAGTTATTTGGATCTGCAACAGAGAACAATTACGCCAAGAAATCGGATACAGGGACAGTATACAGTGTGCTCCTCCAATTAAAGGAGACCACATCATGCACTCATAATCTTGGTACCTAACTAACTAGTTTGACAAAAACAAAGTTGCATTATTAAAAAATTAAAAAAACGACATTAAACAGAACCAAAGCAATAAAATCCTATTTTGTAATATAACTGTCTGCAAGTGTCCGCTGACATTTAAAACTAGCCACGGATTTATCATTGTTACAGCTAATAGCAAAAATTGTTGATCAGGATCCGATCCGATTCATTTTAAAACTCGTCTCACGAAACTATTGACCTTTGAACGTTCTCATAGTTATGAATAATATTCTAGTTACAAGGGAATCTTTCTGCAAATATGGCTGTATAGAGGACAATAGATTTAGTGCCATTAAAATTCAATAAGCAGTAGTTTACCAATAAATCTTCATAGAAGGCTATCAGAGTAGGAACTATCTGATCCAGAATAGAGCCGGTCATGGGTTTGTGGCCATTGTATCGCAGGGCAGAGCCAAAAGCTATTCAAATAGATGCCCATAGAGGGCCGTCGGCAATTTGTGTCCGACGAAGTGTTTTGACACCTTCATACATAAACATTTCACTGCTTAAAAATCGGTGGTTCGGTTGCACCAAATTGTAATCTCAGTTTAATCAGTCATTTTGGACGAAGAAAGGTAAGAATTTGATTAGTTTGTTATAGACGTGTTTTAAGCAGAATAATTTAATAGAACTATTGTTAACTAAACTTAAACCTTTTATTGCAATTAACTTAGGGGCCGGCTTAGCAACACTCTTATTAATGTATACTCGTACTCAGCGCTGTATGTAGTTATGATTGGTTATTTTTTCAATTAAACTTATTATTTGCACGTAAAACATTATCATAATCAAATTATTACACACATAACACAACTTTAATTCTTGAATAAGAGGTACGATGTGATCGAAGAATAGCTAAACCAAAGTTAACGGCACGGTACAACCAACCCCACAATGACATAATACATTTTCAACCCGCTATTGTGTGCAAGGTGAATGCTTATTATTCAGCGTGCTGCGGTCACCAGCCGATTATTATTCCCCTATTATCGTAATATAATAATATTATTGCGAGGCCCAAGATGGGACGGAATAAGGAAACGGATTGAAGAATTTGCTTTGTGATTTATTGACATAAGCGGTTTGTGCGCGGCTTCCACTTTTCTGTTTTCTAGGATTTTACGCGTTTTATATTTTGCAAAATATTTATAATTTATTTTTATTGTATTGTAGTTAATTAATTTTCAGTTTTTTATAGTTAATGGCTTTATATGAACGCCTAGTTTAAATGTCGACATCGTCTGTAGGTTTGGTACCGAAATTCATTCAATTAAAAAGGTGATCCTGAATCATGCCATAACCGGCGTATGGTATACTTATAACGTCTAAAATATCATAGTTTTTGTTTTTATATTCGTGGAACTTTGCATTGTGGTGGAGAATTTTGCTGATGAGTTCGGCTGGGTTGTTACCACCACATTTAAAATTTTTGCTGCTAATCAATATTGTGCCAACATTATTGTGTTCCGGTTTGAAGATATAATGTAGTTATATCATTAGTGCTGCTTGCGTCTATAGAATGCGTAATGTAGAATTGCGTCCAGAATGATTATCTATATTTCACTAGAGACAAAATAATTTCTACCATCTTTACACTAAAATACTATGTAGGTAAACAAGTTGTGTTTAGATAATACTGTGAGTTTATAGCACTAAGGTTACACTAGACTGGATGTCGTAAAATATAAATACGTTTCCCACTTTCTCTTTGTTTAGTTTCTATTTGTTTTATTGTAGTGTTTGATTCTCCGTGGCTTTTTACGATTAATACCAATATAATGTACATATCTAATCATTTTGATGAAGAAAAAATCAACAAAACTATTTAAAGAGAAAGTTAATAGAAAAAAATATAGTTTTTTTTTATATTGTTTTTTGTTTTATTGGAATATTTCCGACACAAAAAATGCTTTTTTATTTTTATTCATCGTATAAAAATAAATAAATATTAAATATTTTAGGGTTAAATTTTGCCTACTTCGAAACATTAAAGTTTAATATTTTTTGGTGTAATAATACATAAGTACCTATCTAATATAGTAGGTACAGACATATATTTACGCTATATTAATGGTACCTTCATAATGAACAAAAGACACAACATACGACATAATTATTCCATGGACTAACGCAAATCTAAGGGCAAGGGCCAAACGAGATTCATAACTCATTAATACTACTTCCAACACAATATTATCGACCACAGTGTGAAAAAATACAAATAAATGTCTTTACAATCAACCAGTACGTCCATTTCGATGTATTGGTTGAATTTTACTCTGTGTATAGTAACTTTACTTAAGGTTACCAGCAAACACACGTCCCAATGACTGGATAGGTCATCCGTGTGGGGGTCACAGGTCAGCTTGGGACTGGGGTCAATGTTATGTTACATTGTTATGTAGATTTGTGACAATACAACGAGCATTTTTCAACAATTTGAGGAAGAACTTAACACGATTGTGAAACAGGTTTCTTGTTGATATCTACGCATTTACTGTTTAAAAAAGTAGGTATCAATTAACAATAAAACCAACTAGACTGTAAAGTTGAAAATTGGGGATCAGTTGTCAAGGTTCTCTTGTACCAATACCTAAATTCCAAACTAAATAAGTACAAAGTAGTTTAATATGTAATATCTGCGTGACAAAAACCAGTAAACATGTACAGATGAATACATGATTGAACAGAAAGTTGGAAATTAGAAATAAGTTTCTAGTTACATTATCGTGTCTCGAGTTATTGGGTTTTCCATTAAATTATATTTGTGCCCGGATAGGCTCGCTTGTTAATACATAGAGCCTACACATCCCGGGAAATGTGGGTTTAGCGTACAACTCTGCCTAACCCCTTGAGGAATACAGGCGTGATGGTATGTAAAGTTATCAAAGATGCGTTGCGTCGTCGTCTATTGTCACGTTAACTAGATGTGGGTTGACATTGTGAAAGCTGTTTGTCTGTCTATCATCGCGACGTGTTTCTAACAGTCTAATGATATTGCAAACTATAGGACATTGTCAACCTGCCTAGGTCTTTGAAGAATACTTTATTGTTTAGAGTGATAGGTTTCTCGTCCACTTAGCGGGCGATTTTATATTAGAACATAATATAAAGAAAGGATAGACAGAAGTATACTAATGAACATTCACAGTTAGCCGGTACGTTTTTATGTCATTTGTATAAGTGGTACAGCATATCTATTATCAAAAACCCGGTACAAATCCCAACTTCGAGCTGCTGTTGAGAATTTTATAGTTGAAATCCAATAGTTTTAAGAGAGGTAGGGCATAGTAGAATCGAATAATTCCACTCACAATTGGAGCTGCCCGACCGGGGAAGTACCTCCACCTTGCAGAAAATCGTAGCCAAATAACATAGCTCCGTGTTATGTTGTGTTCCTAACGGTGAGCGAGGTTGCCAGAGCTTCGCGATGTGTTGGCAGGTAGGATAAGCATCACGCTATTGTCTCATAATGTGCTGCCAGCCCAACTATTCCTCTTTGATTTACAGGGTATTGGATATATAAACTGTCCCAAATTTAAACTCACTTTGCTTAATCTGAAACTTTGGTGATCCAAGTTTTCAAATGATTTTATGGAGATGATGAAGCTTGTGAATTTGATTCCCAGGCCAGGCAGTGTTATTGGTTTATTCGATTACATTCTCAGCTCGTAGTTCAGATTTCCAGCCAGCCACGCCAGTTTAAGTGAAAAAGGCTCACCCCTATTACGTAGGATTTGAAAAACATACCGGTGAACTGCGTCTATACATTGTGCTCTTCTGTATAATCCTTTGAGGATACAGGCGTGATAATACCAATGTAATGTTACAAGCGACGAGGATGTGTCTATTCGGAAGTGGTGTGTTTGCCCGCACGGACGACAGAGCCTGAGAACAGATTTTATCGTCATCTCACTCGCGCACACGTCGCGATTGAGATAACACGTGTCATGCGCAAGCGCACGCTCTTGTCAATTTTTACTAGGACTACTTTAATGTATGAGGATAATATACCTCTCATGCTTTCTTAGAGGATGTTGTCAATTTCATTGAGCCAGGATTGCTATTTATCAGTATTGCAAAAATCTGAATCGTAGCTGTCAATAACATTATTTGAGTCCAGGTATTCCCATCGTTGTTCATTAGAATTTGTGTTAAGTATTTCTTCTTTCAGTTTGCGACAATTTCGAACCAAAGCTAAAATTTAAAGCATATTATTTGATATTTCACGTTACAAAAAATAATATTTTAAATAAACACCATCGATTTATGTAGTACTATTGAAAAGATCTGACCTAGAAATGAACACTTAATTATCAGAATTTCAAACGTGGTTTTCTTCGAGAGGAATCTTTTCAATACTTCATTGGCCGAAAGTTGTAAATTAGCGTAATTGCGAGCAAAACCGTCTGTATTCTAATCGTGGTGGTACGTGCGATGTGTTATCTCCGGGTTCCCATGGTCGTGTTTATAAATGACCGTCGCGAGGTCACCGATGTTACAGCTGATGGTCATCGCAGTCTCAAACGGGACAGTCTCACTGAGAAATGGATACGTTTCGGATTTTGATTCTGTACGTGAAACGTTTTGGGATTTGATTCTTCTGGAATCAGGGCCTTACAAAATCGTACTACATAATGGTGATAAAGAATTATTAAATTATTACAAGTTCTTGTTTTGTGAAAACTTGAGATTTCGTGTTTGTTTGTGAAGTTTTGGGATTTGGTGTCAAGATTTGTTTATTATATTGATATCTTGGTGTTTAAAGAACATATTGAGTGATATTGCTCTTGATGTTCGTGGGGCACCAAAGTATGGAATTATTTTGAATTATCGGATCGCAGGTTTAATAATATGAGAGTAACAGAGCTTTCGATTACTTTTCGGTCTTTAGTGAATCGATTTTTGTAATGAACATTGCTGATAAAAAATTGCAACAAAGCATTTCTTATGTTAAACTTTATAACAACATGGAGTTTACTTTGATTAAAAATACCAGAAAACTTACTTTTAAGAAAAATGTAGGTATAGATGAAGAAAACAATAGCCGTCAAATTGATTGACATTAAAAAGTGCTTTAAATCACTCATAAGAACATTCATATCTTTTACTATTTTTCTTACTACGATGAAATAAATACAGTTATCAAACAGTGATTATAAAATAATAACCAAAAACTCCCAAATCTAGTTCACGATACAGCTAAAGAAGATATTATTGTCTTCCATCACCCATAAAATTAGTCCAAGAAGTAACATCACCGACAAAATTCTGTATTATGCATGCATGCGTGCGTGCAAAATTTTATATAGCGTTTACCTGACCACTGTGTGTGAAAATGATAGCATTTAAACACTCGTTATTGTGCTTAACTGTACTTCGGGAACTTTGCACTTTTATGATGGTTTTTGGAGGATTTAGAGGGAGATAAAAAAGTTTTATGGACATTTACCACAATCTTGCAGTATAATTTTTTGGTAGTTTTTCCTTCTGTATGTGATAGTACGTGGCTTTAAACTTATACCTCGTATACTTTTATCATGATTAAAGAATGAAATTTAAATTAAATTATATATTAGGATGTTTATAAATACTTATGAAAAGAAAGAAAGAATATTTATGTGTTTTTTATGCTTGATAGGCTTACGCTAGACCGTGGTATGCTATACACGGAAAATTCAAAGGATGTGTTGTGTTCTTACTGAAAAATCATTACACTAAATGTATGTAACAGTATTCATCTAAATATCGATTCAGACCAAACGTATCAAATACCAATAAAACTGTTGGCGATAAAACTTTATAGTAGGTATATATAGTAATGCATTCATATCTTCCTACTTAACATCCACTTAAGTAGTCAATGGTTATTGAATTACACCATGCAGTGATAAATTTGGCGATTAAATATATTATGGGCCCTATTTATAAATCGCTGCCTACTCCCATGAGTCACAGTTTCAAAATTTGCAAATCAACTCAAAATGTTCGCAACAGTTCGACAAGATTGCTTTTGCTGTTCTGAAATTATATTGCATTGGAATATTGACCCTATTTATGAAGGAATAAGATCGAGTTTCAATTTCAGTTAAGTGATAGCTGGTTATTATTAGGCCATACTTATGATTGAACGGAACAATGAGTGCGTGGGAGTGGTTTAGTAATATTAGTAAAAATGTCAGACGATAATGAAATATTTTTCTTGTATAAAAAATTACAGTTTTAAAAAATGTTGGATTGTTTTAACCTTTTCTTTGAGATGTGTTGTAACGTGAGTTCTATGAAGGCTTTTTAATTCCAATATGATGTTTTTTAATCCACTTAAATATGTACTTTCTTGTACTAAACACACTTCATTAGTATTATTTATTTCTCCTTCTCATTTATTTCAACTTCACTTACCTTTTTTTGTGAAAGATTGACTATTATTTAATTTTCACTTAAACATTAAAAGCTTTTCATTTGAAGTTTTCAAATTAAGAATTAGTAGCTAAAGGGTCTTGTGGCTAACTACGCTGATCAACCAATCTAAAAATCACATAGCTCATTTATTTTCTTACAATGACATCGAGTTCTCAAACACTGAGAACCTTCAATTTAACCTTGTAATTATCGGCTTTGGTCCAACTTTGACATTCAATGTTCACACATCATGATATCGCAATATTGTACCAGTAAAGATTGTAACACCATATATTTTAAAAGAGTGTCCATGGAGTTTCTTGCCGGATTTTTCTCCATAGGATCAATGTTTTGGAACCGTGCAACTAGAGTCGTAACGTTTCATAAACGCATGTAAAAGCTTATTTGAAATAAAAACATTTGAACTTGAACTTGAAAAAAAAAAACAAATATGTTTATTTAAACCAAAAATTGCCTAACAACTAATCTATATTAAAATAGAACCAGTTTACGGATTTTATCGCTTTATAATCGCTATTGCGTTGTATCCGTAAACAAGTTTTATTTGAATATGTGGAGTATCTCTAAGTACCTAAATCTCAGAAATCAATAAACTAGGCAAGCGCGCTCCATCGTAGATCGCAGTATCGCTTAACATCAGGCGTACTGGCGGTTAAGCGTAAGCCTATCATATATAAAAAAACTAGTCTATCCTTAGGATCAATATTGCCCAGACATTAGGTTGCCGAGGTCTGATGGCAGTCGCTTCGTGTAAATCACTTCTGGTTAAAATTAGCCAGAGGCGTACTAATGTACACCTACAGTTCGCCGGTATGTTGAGTTCCCATGTAACAGGGGCGAGTATATTACCATTAACCGGGCACAATTTCCAAACTCCGAGCTTTCATAGAAAAACCCAATAACACTTTACTCGACCTGGGAATCGAACCCAAGACCTCTAGCGTAGCAGTCACGCTCAGGTCCACTAGGCTAATGAGGCAGTTTTTACCTTAATACCTATAACAAAGTCCATCTTAATATTCCAAACTGGTTTAAATACTTTTCCTTGTAGGTATAATTTATTATCGACTTTGCTCGCGTAGACTGTTTAATTAACACAATATCTTTATAAGCATAGCCTATGTTTTATTCTGACGTATGAGCTATATTATTGTAAAGTTTCATTAAAATCCGTACAGTAGTTTTTGCGTGACAGAGTAACAAACATCCATACATCCTCACAAATATATATGTCGTAAGTTGTACTAGTCGGTTGGTATAAATTATACTGAGACCAATTTGTGCATAGTAATTACTGTGGACAAATGAGCGTGGATACTGAGACACACTGTCTGCGGGTAGCTGGTATACTCTACTGTCAGACGGCTTTGTTTATTATTGGTGTAATGGTTTTGTATTTAGATGTATTGTGTATAGGATGAAATGGCAAGAAAGGTGATGAGATGATGGCGGTCAAGCGTAAGCCTACCAATAATAAAAAAAAAGATGACCACTGATAGAGGCGTATATAAAAACCGAACCTCGGTAAGTTCACTTTTATTACTTAACTCGGTAGTTAACACCTCTGCCTTACTCCTCGATGTTATATTTAAGGTATTATAGATTTGCCAACTCTCTGTTTTTGAGTTTTAATTATATCATAATTGCAAAAAGATGATATTATAATTTCTATCAAAAAATATCTATAGCAACACATGTAAGTAGGATCCATGATTCTTCCCAGCTTTCATGAACATACATGGACACATCGAAAATGACATTGTGGAATGCAAATAAATGATACGAGTATAAATAAACTGACTTTCTTGCATTTTTTCCTGCATCACAAGTTTTAAATGGTAAAAGCTGTATTTTCTTTATTCCCGTTAGTGCTTAGGTTACGAACTTTTTACTTTTTTTGTTCGTGAACACCAAAGACATAATTTTTTTTGTATCTTACTCCTTGTAATAATTAATTAATGATACTGAAATATAAAATAATCAACAGTAAATAAATAAATGGCTAGGACGTCGGTGCGATCATGTGGTTGCCGGTTAGAAACCCACCTATTACACTACCGACGTAAACCTACTTGTAACAATTTTAGCTTTTAGCAATGTGGGTCGTACATTGCTAAAAATTAAAAAAAAACAACTAAGAAGCCCGATAACTTTTCTACGAAATCCACTTTACGAATCGCTGAAAAAGGAGGGATCATTACGAAAAGTATTGTTAGAGTAAGACATAACACAGAAAGATGAAATAAAGCAAGAAAGTAGTAGCAATAGTAGCATATTCAACAGTGGGAGGAGAATGACATTATAACAAATCAACGACACACCTCTTGTTAATGGTCGAGTATACAAAGACGAGTAATCTGTTAGTGTATACATGGGCGTCAAGTCTCACAATGTCGACCACCACGCGCAAACTCTCGCGCAAAATGCGCCCACGCACCTGAATCCATTAGCTAGTGATTAACTTGTAAGTGTGGGTAACACAATTGCTTTTTGTTTTCAAATAGTGTTACTTTAATTCTTACTGGGCGGAAGTGATTCATAGTTGGATGGGGAATGTTTTGGGTATTATATTTTAGCCTTGCTAAACTTACAGACGTTGTGTTCTCCAAATTTCAATAAATTATGTATATAATAATCTCATAGAAAAATCTTTTTCTGGGTTTAATTTTCTTTTCGTTTTGAACTGAGCTTGCTTGCTTTAGAAGATAGATGAAGAAGTTATAAAGTACGAATTCCAATACAGGACACATACACATGGCGTGCCACAAGGCAGCATTCTGGGGTCATTGATCTTTCTTCTTTACATGAATGACTTGCCAAGAGTAACAAAGAATAAATGTGTATTATTTTAAGATGACATTTCATGGACAGTTAGTAAAAAAAATGGAAATGAACATTACGAGGACAAAACACCGCTGCAGAATCAATAATAGAATGACTTGAACAAAATAATCTATGTGTTAACATTTCTAAAACTAAATATTACAAAATGCCAAATGAAGCGATGAAAATTATTTGACGTGGTAAAGAAATAACAGAAGTAGATGATACAAAATTGTAATTGCAATTGGAAAGAATATAATAAAAAAAAAATATGTAAAAGACAACAATTTTGCATTTGCACTTAGTGAGTCTTTAGTATGTTTATAGGTACATAACAAAAATTGGAGTATTTGTTAAAAAGCATTCTAATCAATTTAGTAAAACTTATAACGATAGTATTTATAAGACGGGAAAAATCTCAACAATTCCTCAAATTTGGAGGGATCTTGAGATTTTTCTGAGCTTTAACTCAACTTTCTGTTATAAAAACACGAACCGAATGATAATAAAGATATTTAATAATATACCAAAAGACTTAACAGAGCTACCTATCAATTTGTTTCAAATC
This sequence comes from Acronicta aceris, assembly GCA_910591435.1. Classification (NCBI taxonomy): domain Eukaryota; kingdom Metazoa; phylum Arthropoda; class Insecta; order Lepidoptera; family Noctuidae; genus Acronicta; species Acronicta aceris. Next base: position 10,400,247 of record OU342770.1, read on the forward strand.
AACTCAGAACATGACTTGTCGCAAACTAATTTTACGCAATACAAGATTTCCTTAATCATAAATTATATCTGTGTAATTAGATAAAAATGTAAATGTTTTTTACGAACTTCACCGATTACCTTGAAGGTTTTAGGCACATGTATTATCGAATTTCTAGATTGTTTTAATATTGTTATAAAAATTATAAAAAATAACCTATATACAGCGTGTCAAAAAAATATACATACATACACTCGAAAAGCATAACCCTCCTTAGCGTAACCGCTCACTGGCAAAGCATCAGAAGAAATAACAGCTGGGCTTTATTTACTACGACTGCTGAAACGGACCTCTTGAAACCTTCACGGAATTCACACGTTTATACGGAACCTTCGCTAGCCATACACCGACAGACATACACTCCATGTACTAGGAGGATAACGTCTGGCACAGTTGCGTCACTGAATATTTTAAATATTGTAAAAAAACCCAGAATACAAGGAAAACAAACTGAACGGCTATATAAGAAGACCGCGGTGACAATTAACTACAAAACAACTTCGACACTCCATATCGGTAAGACATAATATTTTATTTACTTAAGGATTTCGGAACATTAAAAATAAATAAATAAATTTAGTTTATTTCTCACTATTAAAAAAGTACAAAAGTTTACAAATTAGTGACAACATATTTTATAAAAAATACTTATAAAAAAATCCAATTAATGACTGCAATTACAATAATATAGCCTTTATATCCCGAAACTCCTTATTTTGTTTATAATATTACTCTTTTAACCCGCGTGCAACAGAAGGAGGGTTCTATTTTCAAGTTTAAGTATGTATATTTCTTTGTCATGCTCTGCGGCCTAAATGGCTTGATGCATTTTAGCTTGAGAGGCGTCGTTAGATTCATCTCAATAGGCTACTTGACTGAATTTTTTTTAATATCCTTATGCAATGTACTATAAATAGAACCCATCAACAAAATAAAAATCGGTTCAAAAATAAGGCAGTTACAAGCATTTTAATTTTATGCTAGACAGAGAACGTACTATACTGGTCTGTGACGTCACAAACAAATGCGCCATACAAATCTTATTCTAACACTCGTTTGGGGAAAGGGACAAAGCATGATCTCAATGCCGACAATTTTTTCAGAATAAAATTTGTATTTAATTACATTTTTCACTTAGCTTGGTATTTTTAATTAATTAAACACTAGTCAAATACCCTATTGTGAGAGTGACGACATCAAAATTATGAAATTAATAATTATGGAACCTGCTGTGAATTTGAGTTCGTTCTTCCATCTTTCATCGTCGTCGACGTCCGTCTTGTGTTAGTGACCAGTTTCTTTTCCCGTTTCTATGCTACTGGAGTACCGGAATTTCTAAGGGATACTTTTAAGAAAAATGCACGATGAGATTAAAATTAATTTCTATTCAAGCCTAAAACCAATTGACGAATTTTTTAAAAAAAATTATTGACTTCACTCTTCAAAACAATACTATATTTGAATAATTGTTTATTCTTTATTGATTTTCCAACCAGCCAACCCATAGTAGGTAAAACCACCCTTTTACGGAAATCTCTACCGTACGGTACGGTATAGATGACTAGATTCTTGTATATGACACAAGAACCTTATAATATAAGATTCTTTTAAATTACTTGTCCATCTCGACTTCATTTGGTCTATCTAGTGAGAATATCTGACACACAATATCTTTTTGTGATTTTTTTGCATATTCCATGCTAATATTATTAAGTTATTTAATTAATAATATCTAATAATTTCCTTTACTATTAAATAACTTAATAATATTAGCATGGAAAATGCAAAAAAAAAACACAAAAAGATAGTTAAAAGGTAAGGTGGCATCGTACGACACTGAACTAACTGTAAAGTAAGTCGTGTCGGTTGAGAGGTAAGGTAACTTGCCTCTCATAGATGTCACCAAACGTCACCTTATGACGTAAATTCAGAATGTGAAGGCAAAATTTCAATCATGCGGGTAGGGTTCGCGGTGGCTTAGAGGTCAGAGCGTCTGGTATATCAAACCAGAAGACGCAGGTTCGAATCCTGCCCGCGATTGAATTTTTTCCTTTACTATTAAATAACTTGACACACATATGTTCTATTTCTTATATATATTTAGATACTATGTGTTTCTTTGTTTATCTATTTTTTTGATTCCCAGCATGCAAGAATTTGTGTTTACAAATACAAATTCTTACATACAAAAACGCCCAGAGCTGGAACAATTTACCTGTAGACCATACAATGCTTTGTGAGGGGATATAACCCATAACACAAAAAAAAAATTAACAGTCTATCTAATAATAATATTGTTACAGCATTTCAGTTGAAGAGTAGCGTCTGTAATCAACAATGAAGTTCTCAACGTTAATCTTCGTGCTGACCACCTTCGCCTACGTCTTCATCTCGACCATGGCCGCCTGCCCAAGTTCAAAGTACTTCAAGGGCACCTGTAACGCACTCGCTCAAGACTGCCAAACTCACTGCACCAAACTCGAGGGCGCTAAGAGTGGACAATGTGTCTATAAATTCCCTGCCTTCAGATGTACTTGTTGTCACTAAAGAATCATATAAAAAAAAACTCGTCAATAAAATTAAGCATTTGTTTTGTTGACTGGCTGAAAATTATGGGTTGAATGTATTTCTTAATGATATTTCAATAAATATTATCAATTTTCGAAAATGTGTATTATTTTCTGAGGACATTTCATGGACAGTTAGTAAAAAAACTGGAAATGAACACTACGAAGACAAAATAAATCCCGCTGCACAATCAATACTAAAATTACTCGAACAAAATAATCTATGTGTTAACATTTCTTAAACTAAATATTACAAAATGCTAAATAAAACGATGAAAATTATTGGACGTGGTAAAGAAATAACAGAAGTAGTTGATACCAATTTCATAAATAAGATAAGAAAGAATATAATATTAAAAAAAAAGTAATAGACTTAACAGTTTTGCATGTACACTTAGAAATTTTAGGAAAACTGTCGGACAAAATATGCTCTATTGGCTTATCATAAGATTAGTGACGGGTTTACGCCGCGGCATTTTGGGCAGATTGAATTTACGCCCAATATCCGCCCATTTGTGCCCAGTAAATGCCCAAATGTCAGGGCATTTACTTAATACTTTAAAATTATACGAAGATATTTTTTATTTTCATAATTATATGGGGAAACTCAACTGACAGTAGCAGGTCGTTACATATAGGTCGTATGTTACTAAAAAGTGTGTACGAGCAGTGCTTGGTACAGATCCACATCATGTAAGTGGTTTATTGTTCAAAAAACATGAACTATATTAACTTTACTTAGCTTATACATAACGAAAATGGAAGTATTCGTTAAAAAACATTCTAACCTATTTAGTAAAATTTATAGCGATAGTATTTATAAGGGTTTAGTAGTTTTTGGCACGAATTCGGTTCGCACCTCACGAATTATATTACACGAGTTAAAAGAAAAGTACAGTGGCGTACAAGTATCAAGAGTAAAATACAATTTATGACAGTTTGTAACTATGTTTAGGAAAAAACTGAAACAAATGCCTAGTGTAGGTTTATTTGAAGCCTTATTATACATCTAAAATGGTAAATTCACATATTTTCGCATTTTTTTTATGGGATAGGAGGGCAAACGAGCAGGCGCGTCGCCTGATGGTAAGCGATTATCGCCGCCCATAGACACCCGCAACACCATAGGAGTCACAAGTGCGGTGCTGACCTTTTAAAAGGGGATTGGGCCTCCAGAAACCTCACTCACTCGGCGAAACACAACGTAAGCGTCGTTTAACGCCGGTTTTCTGTGAGGCCGTCGTATCACTCCGGTCGAGCCGGCCCATTCCTGCCGAAGCATGGCTCTCCCACGTAAAGCAAATCTTAAATCATCAAAATTTAATACATAACTTCAACTTTATTAATATTAACATTATTTAACATTATTCAGTACAATGTTTTTATTATTTAGCCAAAATCCGATATTTTAATTTTTTTTTATTTTGGATAAAATTATGAGGCCTAGAGGTACTAGTTTGCTAATAAATTGATCCAATTCAATTCCCAATAAATTCTTTTTTAATGACTTTTACCTGACGAGTATCAGTTCAGCCGGTATGTGTCTTAGAAATTGACTACAATAAAACTAACAAAACAACAACAAAAATATACAACAATATTTTCACTGAAAAAAAATTGCCCACCTTTGACTAGCTGTATCTGTGCAATCAATGGACGTAGAGTACTGGGGTTAATCTCACATTGTAGCAAATTTAGTTAGTTTTATTAAATTACATACTTGAAAACCGCTTCCTTAGAGTAGTTTTTCAGAAAAAAGTGAATCAAGTGCCAAAATTTCCCATTTTTTCGAACAACATGGGGGTAGCACAGGGTTTTCAGGGATGCAAACTTGGGTGTAAACTACTCTGAAGGATATTAACAACATAAAAAATCGTTTATTGTCATTGGCCTAGAGTGAGTGAGACAACACTCAATAACGATAATTTGCTTTCTTTCTCTCATTATCTATATCCCTAGTAAAATTTAGCCCTCTTACGAGGGCTACCAATCAATTTGTTTCAAATCAACTCAGAACATGACTTGTCGAAAACTAATTTTATGCAATACAAGATTTTCTTAATCATAAATTATATCTGTGTAATTAAATAAAAATGTAAATGTTTTTTACGAACTTCACCGATTGCCTTGAAGATTTTTAGCACATGTATTATTGAATTTCTAGATTGTTTTAATACCTAATGTTATCAAAATTATAAAAAAATAACCTATATACAGCATGTCAAAGAAATATAATACATACACTCGAAAAGCATAACCGCTCACTGGCAAAGGATCAAAAGAAATAATAGTGGGCGTTATTTACTACGGCTGCTGAAATGGACCTTTTTTTTATTCGGGACTGGTTTACGCTTGACTGCCAGTTCGCCTGATGTTAAGCGACACTGCGATCTACGATGGAGCGCGCTTGCCTAGAAGAAACCGATTCACTCGTGATTTAAAACACCCAGATTATATTTATCAGGGAAGACCCACTCGGGAAGTGCGTTCCATATTTCAGCGGAGAGTTCCAACCCCTGGGGAACACCGGCATTGATATGCATTCGATCGGACGAGCACTAGTCTATGACGACTCGTATCGATCGATTCCTCAGGAAGTCCGATATCCAAGCAACGAAACCAGTAGGCAAGCCATACGATGAAAGCTTGCTAATAAGGCTATCATGCCAGACCCTGTCGAAAGCCTTCGAGATGTCAAGAGAGACGGCAAGCGCCTCCCAGTGTTCCTCGATGGCCTTACTCCAGATGTGAGTGACATACGCTAGAAGGTCCCCAGTAGACCGGTTTTGGCGAAATCCGTATTGTCGGTCACTGAGGAGATCATTTGCTTCTAGGTACGCCAGGAGCCTGTTGTTAAGGACACGCTCCATAGTCTTACAGAGTATGGACGTGACCGAAATAGGCACAGGCCTATTTCGGAACCCTGCTAACTACAGAGTTAGCAGGGTTGGCACGACTACCTTTTTTGGGCACAGGTTAGCTTCCACGATTTTGGCACTTGACCAGTCTCAAGAGAGACGGAAGAGGCGTGTCAGCACTGGAGTCAACTCAGGACTGTGGCTGGAATACCGTCCGGTTCACTGGCTTTATTCACGTCAAGACTGCGAAGCGTTTTCCGAACCTCCGATTGGCGTATGCGGTTTTCGGACATAACTGTCGTGCTGCCAGGCGAAGTTGGAGGTTTCGCGCAGAGTCTAGACGCGAAGACTCCGCGAAAAGAGAGGCAAACAAGTTGGTCTTCTCTTCTGCGGTGTGAGCCAGCGACCCATCAGGCTTCAGCAGTGGAGGGAGTGAGGGGCGGCAGAAGTTCGCTTCGACTGATTTAGCTAGGGACCAAAACGCTTTCCTACCAGCTGGGTAGGAAGCAAGTTTGTTCCCTATTCGACTAATGTGGTCAAAACGAGCCTTCCGAAGGACCATTTTACAAGTTTTCGCAGCCCTGTTAAATGCCCTTTTCCTCTGACTCACGTCTCTTGCCGTGCAGTGTAGAGCATCAACCCACGCCAGGTAAGCCTCATGCTTAAGCGCTTCAGCGCTTTTACATTGAGGGCCAAACCAAGGGAGAGCTTTGCCGGATAATGGCACGACATAATATGGGATGAAGTACTCCATAGCCGTACGTAGCACATCAGTCACGGCATCCGCGCAGGTGGAGGGGTCGTCAGAAGAAAAGCACAGGGACTGCCAGGGATAAGCGGCGAAAAAAGCTCGCATCTCATCCCGATCTGCTGACTTGTATCGCCATACTCGCCGACTGCCTCTAGGGCTGGGATCGGGTGGCGAGTAAACAGATACAGATTTCACCAGACAGTGGTCAGATTTACCAAGCGGTGAGGAAAACGACACTGAGTAGCGGTCTGGTTCGGTTGTCAGCAGAAGGTCCAGGCAATAGGGAGAGACTCAACGTCAGGTACCCGTGTTGCACCTTGGACCAGCTGGGTTAGATTTAACACTAAAGCGAGCTTTCGCGTCTCCAACCCAGCATGGTCAGTGTCCCGGTATGGGTACAGCCACTCCTTGTGGTGGCCGTTATAGTCCCCCAGTAACACCAATTGTGCTGAGGGGTACTTTAGTTGAGCCGCATCCGCCGCCTCACCGGCGCATTGTGCGACCGGTAGACACAGGCATAGATAATTTTTTCTATTCCTGTGTCCACCAGTACCCATAGCACAGAAAATCCGGGGTCCTCAAGGTGACGGAGACGACGACAACAAATGTCGTCACGGGCGTACAGGCAAACTCCGGCACGGGGCTTAAATTTGTGCTCCAGGGTGTACCCTGGGTATGTCAGGTACGCCACGTCAGTCGGAACTCCGATCAGAGTCTCCGTCACAAACAAGAGTGCGGGTTTTTCTGTCTCGTGGTGGTAATGGACAGACTGGAGATTTGAGTGCAAGCCTCTAATATACCTACCTCCTGAAATTTTCACGGAATTCACACGTTTATACGGAACCTTCGCTAGCCATACACCGACCGACATACACTCCATGTGCTAGGACGATAACATCTGGCACAACTGTGCCAGATGTTATGCGTCACTGAATATTGTAAATTTTGAAAAAAATAAACAGAATTCAAGGAAAACAAATAGAACAGCTATATAAGAAGACCGCGGTGACAATTAACTACAAAACAACTTCGACACTCCATATCGGTAAGACATAATATTTTATTTACTTATGGATTTCGGAACATTTAAATAAAATAAAATAAATAAAATAGTTTTTTCTCACTACTAGAGAAGTACAAAAGTTTACAAATTAGTGACAACATATTTTATAAAAAATCGAATTAATCACTGCAATTACAATAATGTAGCTTTTATATCCCGAAACTCCTTATTTTGTTTATAATATTACTCTTAACCCGCGTGTGTCAGAAAGGGGCTATATATTACTTATATAAATATTAAAATGTCAGGATTATGATGTTACCAAGTTAGTCCTAATCTGTTAATAAAATAATTATTGGAAATATTTGCTATGGATAATTACAAGGAATGAAATAAATTATATTTCCATCTGATCATTAATGCTCGGTTCCAAATCACTATTTGGAATTCCATAGCCTCATTTGATTTTTAAAGTACAGTCTCACCTAAAACAACTATCACATAATTTGTATCAAACAGTAACATAACACGGCATAATAACACAGTATACGAACAATCAGACTTCACCCAATGATTATATACTATATAATGCCATTTAATACACCCTTCAAAACAATAATATATTTTAATAATATTTTAATAATCTCTACAGTACCATTCTGTCAATATTTTTAGGGCTCCGTAACATATAACGAGATTCTTGTATATGACCCAAGAACCTTATAATACCTATAAGATTCTTATATATGACCTGTCCACCTTCACTTAATTTGGTCTATCTAGTGAGAATACCTGTTCTATTTCTTATATACTTTACTATGTGTTTCTTCGTTCATCTACTTTTTTGATTCCCAGCATGCAAGAGTTTGTGTTTACAAAAACAAATTCTTACATACACAAACGCCCAGAGCTGGAACAATTACCTGTAGACCATACAATGCTTCATGTGGGGATCGAAACCATAGCACAAAAAAATAAAAAAAATAATTAACAGTATATCTAATAATAATATTGTTACAGCATTTCAGTTGAAGAGTAGCGTCTGTAATCAACAATGAAGTTCTCAACGTTAATCTTCGTGCTGACCACCTTCGCCTACGTCTTCATCTCGACCATGGCCGCCTGCCCAAATTCAAAGAACTTCAAGGGCACCTGTAACGCACTCACTCAAGACTGCCAAACTCACTGCACCAAACTCGAGGGCGCTAAGAGTGGTCAATGTGTCTATAAAGTGGATGCTTTCAGATGTACCTGTTGTTACTAATTCATATAAACAAAAACTAATCGTTCAATAAAATTAACCATTTGTTTTGTTGACTGGCTGAAAATTATGGGTTGAATGTATTTCTTTATGATATTTCAATAAATATTATCAATTTTCGAAATTGTGTATTATTTTCAGATGACATTTTACGGACAGTTAGTAAAAAACCTAGAAATGAACATTACGAGGACAAAATAAATACCTTCCGCTGTAGAATCATTACTAGAATGACTGAACAAAATTATCTATGTGTTAACATTTAACATAACATAACATACCATCACGCCTGTATTCCCCGAAGGGTTAGGCAGAGGCGTACTTAATGTACACCCACAGTTCGCCTGGTATGTTTAGGTCCCATGTTATAAGGGGCGAGCCTATAGCCATTAAACGGGCACAAATCCAGACTCTGAGCTGCTACTGAGAATTTCGACTACAATCCCGGGATTTTAAAAATAAATGAATGTAGGAAACAGAAAAATGTAATAGTTTGTTTTACGTAAACCATTGCACACGCGACGTTGCCAAACTTACATCAACAGTATGGGATGTCGGAAGTTGCAAAAGTTCAATGCGCACACGCGCTTTGTTGCCGTCCTTGCAGGATGCAAAACACAGCTTGTGGACACAAAAGAGAACAATAGCGGGAATGCGCGACACTCTTTGCCTAACGACAAGTATGTATCGTCTCTTTCTAACGTATTACAATATTCTATTAGCAATGAATTCCGGGATTATCCATATTATTACATCATACCACAAGTACCAAAAATAGCTCCACCTATTCCGATCTCTGCTAATAATATAAACGTAGAAGTTTGTGAGTATGGATGTATGGATGTTTGGTACTCTTTCACGCCAAAACGGCTGAACGGATCTGTTAATCACAATATTAGTGAAACCCATAAAGGTGTATAGACAACTCTTGCCAAAGCAGATTTGGTAAGAGAGTTTGCCTCGGAGGCTGGTTACGGACTATTAACATGTGATGATTTTTGTTGCCTGATAAGAGCCAATGCCACCGTATACCTAGAAAAAGAGTAGAAGCACTATAATTCTGTGAGTCTCACAGGTTCTATGTATGCATAGATGTAGAAATGTTTGTGTAAAGTATCTTATCAGAAGTGTATAATATCTGTACAGTACATAAAAGCCTACAATTGTGGGACATTGGTTTAATACATAATACGATACCTCAGCTGTATAAATACTTGGCTAAGTACAGTACATAAAAGCCTACAATTGCGGGACATTGGTTTAATACATAATTCAATACCTCAGCTGCATAAACACTTGGCCAAAAAAAAAAAAATGTGCCAAAATAAATATGCCAAATCATATGTAAAATAGAATTGTCTGAATATAGTTATTCAATAAATATGATATATTTTATGATAAGCTACACTAGTGATATTACGGCTCATCTCAGGTTGAATGTAGCTCGGTCTATTGATGTGGCAACAATTAGCATTGGCATCTATAGTAAATATATAATATTTATTTTTGTACCTTAGTCTCGTAAGATTTCCCGTCCCTAGTGGGTATGGTGAGATTAAATACTTAAACGCATGCATGCCCCATGAGTGAAAAAGCACTAAAGTTATAATACTGTCCTACGGCAGGAAATATGATGGCAAGTTGTAACACCTTGTAATCCCGGAGATTATACAAATAATAAAGGCATAAGAATTACAATAAAAACAAAACGGGGGACTCCAAGTTTCTTGTCAAAGACAATGTTAAATACCAGAAGAACCTCTGTTCAGTCTTGGAGTGATAAGTGATTTTTACATTTTATTCTTTCACATACCCTTTTCTGTCTGTCACCAGCAGATACCAAACAGGTCTTTTGTCGACGCTGTGTGTTTTTAAGTAAATACATAATTATTATAATATTTTGAATAACAACAAAATTGTTATTATGTGTTGAAAGAAAAACAGACAGCGTCGCAGGAAGATCTTCCTGGTGAATGAAGACACTATGACAGGTGTAAAGGGTTGCCAGTCTCACGCAACTCAACACCTAGAAAAATTGGCGTCCAGCCGGAGAAAACAGGTAGTGTTACCAGCCTTGCGGGAATGAATGGTATGTCACAAAATCTTCTTCATATCGACGCTGTGTGTTTTTCAACACATAATAAAAAATTTGTTGTTATTCAAAATATTATAATTTTGATAACATTATTAAAAGAGACTAGACATTTAATACATGTGCTAAAAATCTTCAAGGCAATCGGTGAAGTTCGTTAAAAACATTTACATTTTTATCTAATTAAACAGATATAATTTATGATTAAGGAAAATCTTGTATTGCGTAAAATTAGTTTTCGACAAGTCATGTTCTGAGTTGATTTGAAACAAATTGATAGGTAGCTCTCTTATGTCTTTTGGTATATTATTAAATATCTTTGTTTCCATTACGTTCGTGTTTTTATAAATATTCTTTCTGTTAAGTATTTAATCTCACCATACCCACTAGGGACGGGAAATCTTACGAGACTAAGGTACAAAAATAAATATTATATATTTACTATAGATGCCAATGCTAATTGTTGCCACATCAATAGACCGAACTACATTCAACCTGAGATGAGCCTTAATATCACTAGTGTAGCTTATCATAAAATATATCATATTTATTGAATAACTATATTCAGAAAATTCTATTTTACATATGATTTGGCATATTTAGCCAAGTGTTTATGCAGCTGAGGTATTGAATTATGTATTAAACCAATGTCCCGCAATTGTAGGCTTTTATGTACTGTACTTAGCCAAGTATTTATACAGCTGAGGTATCGTATTATGTATTAAACCAATGTCCCACAATTGTAGGCTTTTATGTACTGTACAGATATTATACACTTCTGATAAGATACTTTGCACAAACATTTCTACATCTATGCATACATAGAACCTGTGAGACTCACAGAATTATAGTGCTTCTACTCTTTTTCTAGGTATACGGTGGCATTGGCTCTTATCAGGCAACAAAGCTCATCACATGTTAATAGTCCGTAACCAGCCTCCGAGGCAAACTCTCTTACCAAATCTGCTTTGGCAAGAGTTGTCTATACACCTTTATGAGTTTCATTAATATTGTGATTAACAGATCCGTTCAGCCGTTTTGGCGTGAAAGAGTACCAAACATCCATACATCCATACTCACAAACTTCTACGTTTATATTATTAGCAGAGATCGGAATAGGTGGAGCTATTTTTAGTACTTGTGGTATGATGTAATAATATGGACATCCCGGAATTAATTGCTAATAGAATATTGTAATACGTTCGAAAGAGACGATACATACTTGTCGTTAGGCAAAGAGTGTCGCGCATTCCCGCTATTGTTCTCTTTTGTGTCCACAAGCTGTGTTTTGCATCCTGCAAGGACGGCAACAAAACGCGTGTGCGCATTGAACTTTTGCAACTTCCGACATCCCATACTGTTGATGTAAGTTTGGCAACGTCGCGTGTGCAATGGTTTACGTAAAACAAACTATTACATTATTCTGTTTCCTACATTCATTTATTTTTAAAATCCCGGGATTGTAGTCGAAATCCCGGGGTATGTCCATATTAACATATATGTTTGCGGTCAATGAACCAAAATAGCTCTACCTATTCCGATCACTGATTATTAGTAAGGATACACTCGAAAAACATATCCCTCCTTTTTGCGCAGTCTGGTAAAAACAGGCACGAATTGTCAGCGGTTTTGCGGTTCTCGATCAAGTAAAGTTCCGTGCCACCTTAATAAAGAGAAAATGTATGGGATTTGTAGTTATTGGTAATCCCGGAATTGAATAGAAGAAAAGGAAAATGGGAAGAAAACCGCTCACTGGCAAAGCATCAGATGAAATAATAGTGGGCTTTATTTACTACAACTGCTGAAACGGACTTCAGGAAACCTTCATGATATTCACACGTTTATGCGGAACCTTCCACTAGCCATACACTGACAGACATATACTCCATGTTCTAGGAGGATAACGCCCGTCTGGCACAGTTGCGTCACTGAATGTTTTAAATATTGTAAAAAAAAAAAACAAAATACAAGGAAAACAAAACGGGTATATAAGAAGCCCGCGGTGATGATTAACTAACAACAACTTTGATAGTCCATATCGGTAAGACATATATTTTATTTACTTATGCAATTTGGAACATTTAAATACTTATAAAAAAATCCAATTAAAGACTGCAACTACAATAATATAGCTTTTATATCCCAAAATCCCTTGTTTCGTTTATAATATTATTCTTTTTGCCCGCGTGCGCCAGAAGGAGTGTTCTGTTTTCGAGTTTAAGTATTTATGTACTAAGTATGTATATTTCTTTGTTATACTCTGCGGCCTAAATGGCTTGATGCATTTTAGCTTGAGAGGCGTCGTTAGATTCATCTCAATAGGCAACTTGACTGATATTTTGTTTATAGCCAGCAAATGTCAACCATGAACAAAATTAAAATCGATCTTTTTGTGATTTTTTTTTGCATTTTCCATGCTAAGATTATAAAGTTATTTTAGTAAAGGAAAAAATCAATCGCGGGAAGGATTCGAACCTGCGTCTTCTGGTTAGATACACCAGCCACTCTGACCGCTAAGCCACCGCGAACCCCACCCGCCTGATTGAAATTTGCCTTCACATTCTGAGTTTTATAAAGTTATTTAAATTTTTTCCTTTACTTAAAAATAACTTTATAATCTTAGCATGGAAAATTCAAAAAAATCACAAAAAGATAGTTAAAAGGTAAGGTGGCATCGTACGACACTGAACTAACTGTAAAGTTGTGACGGTTGAGAAGTAAGTAAAGTAAGTAAAGTAACTTGCCTTTCATAGATGTCACCAACGTCACCTTATGACGTAAATTCAGAATGTGAAGGCAAAATTTCAATCATGCGGGTAGGGTTCGCGGTGGCTTATAGGTCAGATCGTCTGGTGTATCCAACCACGAGACGCAGGTTCGAATCCTGCCCGCGATTGAATTTTTTCTTTACTTAAAAATAACTATACTTACATATTTATATTTATCAACTAATTTTCTACTACGTTTATTAGTAATCAAGTACGCCTACACTCCCCTACTGTTTGTTTCTTTTCTTCCAGTCTATCCAAAGGTTGTCTGGAAGAGATCGCCTTATGGTAAAGACCGCTCATTGTGCATTAACTGTGATGTATTAAAAACATACCATCACGCCTGTATTACCCGAAAGGTTAGGCAGAGGTGTACTAATGTACACCCACAGTTCTTCGGTATGTTTAGGTCCCATGTAATAGGGAGCGAGCCTATTGCCATTAACCGGGCACAAATCCAGACTCCGATCTGCTACTGAGAATTTCATAGAAAAACCCAATAACACTTTGCTCGACCTGGGGATCGAACCCAGGACCTCTAGCGTAGCAGTCGCGCTTGGAACCACTAGACTAATGAGGCAGTCTGTGATTTAATTTTCTTTTTATAATTACATCAAGATTGAGTTATTTTTGTGCAATAAAGTGTATATACGAGTACTATACTTACTATACTAGCCAAAAACCAATTGACAAATGTTTTACAAATTTTCATTGAACACACCCTTCAACACAATATTACTATATTTAATTAATTGTTTATTCTTTATTGATTTTCCAACCAGCCAACCCATAGTTGGTAATACCGCCTTTTTAATGAAATCTCTTCAGTGCCATTCTGTCAATATTTTGACTCCGTAATATATGACAAGATTCTTGTATATGACCTGTCCATCTTCACTTCATTTGGGTTATCTAGTCGCTTAATATATATCGGGTAAATAATAAAAAATGTACCTACATTATTATTATTTTGCGAAACTTAATGACACAGACACAGAAAACATAATTGAAGTTTTAAAATTATATTAGTATTACTGAAGATATAACGAATGATATTACTATTAGAAGTTAAAATAATTGAATTTCTAATATTAGTTATATAGTCTTAGGTTTACATGACATATTTCAGTCTAAGGTTAGCTTTCTCTCGTAGTTGTAGAGGACTGAATATATTTTCGTATAAGTATTACTTTACATTAATCACTGAACCAATTAAATATTATTAGTAAAGCGAGGGCCTGAACAGGTTTGTATAAACCTAGTTCCGACAGGTCGTATCTTATTAAGTTGGCAGCATTGCCATTCAGCGTGGCAATGCTGCCAGTCTTCTGGGCACCTTCCCGGACGACAGCGATACCGAGGAATACTTTGACGCTTAGTCACCCCTGTCTTTTAGATTTATATATATATAGCTTTTTTTACGTTCATGTATTTAATAGTGTATATAGTAAAATAATTTAATTTAAAAAATATATATAGAAATTGGTTAAAAAAAATGTACAATATTTGGTTAGCCTTTAGTAAAACTATTTACAAGATTTTAGGTGTGTCTAAATACGTGCAGTTTGTAAAAAAAAATTGCTGTAGAAAGTATATTATTAAATAAATTTTACTATTATTTTTTATTATCTAATAAAAATTATTATTGTTACAGCACTTCAGTTGAAGAGTAGCTTGCGTAATCAACAATGAAGTTCTCAACGCTAATCTTTGTGCTGACTATCTTTGCCTGCATCTTCATCTCGACCATGGCCGGCTGCCCAGATTCCAAGTACTTCAAGGGCACCTGTAACGCACTCGCTCAGGACTGCCAAAATCACTGCACCCAACTCGAGGGCGCTGTAAGTGGACAATGTGTCTATAAATTCCCTGCGTTCAGATGTACTTGTTGTCACTAAATAATAATATAAAAAAACTAATAATTCAATAAAAGTAACCATTTGTTTTGTTTTCTGGCTTAAAGTTATGGGTTGAATGTTTTCCTTTATAATATTTCAATAAATATTATCAATTTTCGAAAAACTGTGTGATCAATACTTTATTTCGCCAATAATAATTCGACAAAATTATAACAACATTTTTGTCAGGATACTTAAAAAAAAAGTTGTCTAAATGTTTAGCGCAGTAGCTGAGCGATCAGCTTCTGCGCCACGTATTGTGGATGGGATCCCCACATGGAGCAAATAGTTGTATGATTATAGGTCTGAGCGGTTGTGTATGTGAGAATTTGTGTTTGTAAACGTACCCAAGATACAGGAGAAAATCCTAGTTTTATTCTATTCAATGTTTATGAGTAAAGTGGATTTTAAAGTTATTTTAGTTAAGGAAAAATTCGACCGTGGGCAGGATCGTATCTGCGTCTTCTGGTTAGATACACTAGGCGCTATTACCTTGTGACTTTAATGAATGAGAAGCAAGGTAACTTGTTTTTCAATAGATGTTGCTAACGTCACCATAAGAAGTGAATTCACAATGTGAAGGCAAATTTCGATCTGGCGGGTGGGACTCGCAGTGGCTTAAAGGCGCCTGGTGTATCTAACCAGAAGACGCAGATTCGAATCCTGCCCGTGGTCGAATATTTCCTTCACTAAAATAACTTAATAATCTCAGCATGAATAATGCAAAAAAGTCACAAAATGAAAGTGGATTTCTTAGAAGCACTTGGTGATACCTAGGATTTTTAGGTCCTCATTAATTAAATCCCACTTATTTAGTACAATGTGAATAGTTTCGTCATTATAAAACGTAATTATTGTCACGCATCTAAACGAGCATGCGTATCAATTGTTATTTGAAATTGAAATATATTAACTAACAGTAATTTTATTCTTTACGTATGAATATATTAGTAAACCTAATTATTTACCATATTCAATTGTAAGTTAAATTAGGAACGGTTTTCGTATATAAAGCAATTCTTGATGTATCGAGTTCATTAATTGATGAAAATTAGTTATAAATTCTAATACACGTGAAAATTGTTATGTGAGTTACATGTATAATATAAATAGTAAATAGTAATTTATCAGTAGAAAATTTTGTCAATATGTGGATATCAATATTGTATATAAATATTGGAAATGCTGACGTGACGTCATAACTGAGTATATAACGAGCATCCTTCAGCGTGGGACTCATAACATTTCTGGCTTCAGTAACAGCAACATACTACACAACCAGGTGAGATCCGATTTGATAGTTTTATTTTTAAATACTTTTTGAATAACCATATAGTTGAAGAGGAATAGCCAAAAAAGTTGAAGCCAATCATTGATATTGTGTTAAATACCTGAAAAATCCATTTTTTACTATTGACAATTACCAAATTTCATTGAGCTAATTTTCCAATTCTTAGAATGCTCTTGATCCCGTGCAGAGTACAGATATAGTTAAAATATTAAAAATATTATAAAACAATTTGGAGAACGCTCTTGGTTAACCAAGGCATTGTTTTGATACTATGAAAAACCAAACAATATTTTTACTCTGCGGACTCTTTCTTTCCAAACTCTTCAAGTACTTTTCAAGCGATTTCAAAAAGGAGGAGATTCTCAATTTGACTGTATGTTTTTTTTATATGTATATTATTCAGACTTTACAATTAATGAATTTGTAATAGTATATATACTACTCGTATTACCTAATATATAGATTCTTGACAAATCGTGTGTTGTCGTTTCTAGCCAATAAGTATTTTACCTCTCTAAATACAGCGTTTGTGTAGGTATCCATCCCAAACTGAGGCCACTAATTTGCCTAGCAAAGGCCTGTTCATATTCTAAACACGATATTATAATCGTAAGTCAACCATGTAAGGTAAACAGTGTCCGAGCGACCGACCATGTCCGACCAAGAGATTGATGTGTGACTGTACCTATGCGAGACGTGTGTGACGTCACTATATATTTATAAGATATATTTTATTATTATACGACATAATTATTATCTACTAAGACGACACGTTTGACGTAGCGACTGAGCGATCGGCTTCTGCACCACGGGTTGTGGGTTCGGTCTCTACACGGAACAAATATTTGTATGATATTCAGGTAGGTACTTGCTCCGGGTCTGGATAATTTGTTTTATATGCCCACAATACCGGAGAAAATCCTAATGTAGGGTTATATCTTTTTTCTGTTGTAGTAAAGATAATATCAGAAAATTAATGATTTCATATAAAATCATGTAACATCGTAAAATGAAAAATAGTCATAATGATTGATTTATCACACACAATTTTTTTTTAATAAAATATCGAAATAATTATTCATCCACTATGATTTGAAGGCCTATTGCGTAAGGTAGTTTTTAAATTAATAGATATGATAACTATCAGTTTTATCACACACAAAATATATTTTGATAATGGATCGAAACTTTTTTCATCCACTATGGTATAAAGGCATTTTGCTTATGTTAAGTAAGGTGGTTTTTAAATTAATAGATATGATAACTGAAAGTTGAGTTCTATTATTTAATTTGGAAAATGTATTTTTTATATCCATTGACTTCACTCTTCAACAAAATACTACTATATTTAACATACTATCATCACGCCTGTATTCCACGAAGGGCTAGGCAGAGGTGCACCAATGTGCACCCACAGTTCGGTATGTTCAGGTCCCATGTAATAGGGGGCGAGCCTATTGCCATTAACCGAGCACAAATCCAAACTCCGAGCTGCCACTGAGATTTTCATAGAAAAACCCAATAACTCTTTGCCTGACCCGGGGATCGAACCCAGGACCTCTACGTAGCAGTTGTGCTTGGAACCAATAGACTAAGCAAGCAGTCTACTTTATTTAAATAATTGTTTATTCTTGATTTTCTAACCAGCCAACCAATAGTAATACTGCTTTTTACGGAAATCTCTACAGTACCATTCTTTCAATATTTTGAGGGCTCCGTTATATATGACAAGATACTTGTATATTATGACTTAAGATTCTTGTAGATATATGACCTGTCCATCTCCACTTTATTTACGTCTCCACGTCTATATTAGTGAGAATATCTAACACACCACTGTTCCATTGCTTATAATTACGTTTCTTAACTTATCTACTTTTTTTATTCCCAGCTCGCAAGACATGCTTGTGAGCTGACCCAGCCATCTTCTCTACATAATAGAGAAGATGGCTGGGTCTTACCACCTGCTTGGAACCCCATTATAGATTCCATAAAATCAAAATCCAAGATATTGAAAACAAAACAGCTTACGGATTCTATCGCGTCGAACTCACATTAATAATCCCGACGTTTCGGACCCTTTACAGCGTCCATGGTCACGGGCAGACTGAGGTGTTGTGCGTCTTGATGTCGTATTTATTGACAGCTCCCCTCCACTTACCCTCCCACTTTAGTCATTACTCATCCGATTCACACAAAATGAGCTCACCGTATCATTCGGTCTTGCAGTTTTTGGCTTGGATTTAGATTTAATCGCATCTATTATAGGATTCCAAGCAGGTGGTATGACCCAGCCATCCTCTCTGTTGAAATTTGGGTGTTTCTTAATTTCAATCGCCTCACGAATCATCCTGGGCAGGAATCGGTCTTCCTTTGCAAGGACTTGTGGTTTGTCAAATCTGATATAATGCTGGGCCTTGTCTAGTGTGTGTTCACAAACTGCAGACTTTTTGAAACGGCGGTGTTTAACATCAGCAATGTGCTCTCTCACACGGGTCCCTATACTTCTTTTTGTTTGGCCTATATACGAGAGACCGCAATCACAGTCAAGCTTGTATACACCTGCATCTTGTAAAGGTAAGTGACACTTGACAGGCGGCAAGAACTGACTGATCTTTTTAAGCGGCTTGAAATAAGTCTTTATTGACGCACGCTTTAAGATGTAGCTAATCTTGTCGGTGACTCCTCGTACATACGGTAGTACGGCAGGTAAGCGCTCGACTGTGGCTCGTTTCTCACGTGTTCTGTAACTGGAGCGTGGTATTTGGAGCTTGTTGTCGTGCAGTACATTCCTGATATGCTGGAGCTCTGCAGCCAGATGTTGCTCGTCACAGATCCCACGTGCTCTCTGGAATAGTGATTTACCGACGGTGGATAACTGTGTTGGGTGGTGATGTGATTTGCCATTTAAATATCTGTCTGTATGGGTTTTCTTTCGATACACAGTATGACTCAGGCTATTATTACTATTACGAATGACTAAAACATCTAAGAAAGGTAAAGAATTATTGGCCTCCGACTACATAGTAAATTGAATTTTAGGATTCAAGGAGTTAAGGTGGTCTAGAAATGCTGTTACTTTGTTAGATGGCAATATAGTAAAAGTATCATCTACGTAACGCTTGTAGAACTTAGGCTTTACAGGAGCAGATTGTAGGGCGTTCTCCTCAAAATCTTCCATGAAAATATCAGCAATAATTGGAGATACTGGAGAGCCCATGGCTACTCCGTCCACTTGCGTGTAGAATTTATTATTCCATAACATATAGCCGGATGTTAGGCAATGTTTTAATAATTCAGCATATTCGATAGGCATATTTTTCTCTACAAGTTTCTTAGATACAATTCTGATGCAGTCGTCCACAGGTAAGCACGTGAATAAGGACTGAACATCAAAACTGACCATAGTTTCATTGTCAGCGAGATATAGGTGTTTGATTTCACTGACAAATTGGTATGAGTCTTTCACATATGCTGCCGTGTTTCCTCTTAGTGGGGACAGTACTTTGGCTAGGTGTTTAGCCAATCTATAGGTTGGTGAGTCAATTTGACTGACTATAGGTCTCAATGGAGCATTAGGTTTGTGTATCTTAGGCAACCCATACAGCTTCGGTGGTTTTGCGCAGCTCGGAACTAAATATTTTAAATCTAGTTTCAATAAGTCGGAGTGTTTCTTTATCAAATCAGTGGTTAATTTTAAAGTTTTTGTTGTAGTCGGAGGCCAATAATTCTTTACCTTTCTTAGATGTTTTAGTCATTCGTAATAGTAATAATAGCCTGAGTCATACTGTGTATCGAAAGAAAACCCATACAGACAGATATTTAAATGGCAAATCACATCACCACCCAACACAGTTATCCACCGTCGGTAAATCACTATTCCAGAGAGCACATGGGATCTGTGACGAGCAACATCTGGCTGCAGAGCTCCAGCATATCAGGAATGTACTGCACGACAACAAGCTCCAAATACCACGCTCCAGTTACAGAACACGTGAGAAACGAGCCACAGTCGAGCGCTTACCTGCCGTACTACCGTATGTACGAGGAGTCACCGACAAGATTAGCTACATCTTAAAGCGTGCGTCAATAAAGACTTATTTCAAGCCGCTTAAAAAGATCAGTCAGTTCTTGCCGCCTGTCAAGTGTCACTTACCTTTACAAGATGCAGGTGTATACAAGCTTGACTGTGATTGCGGTCTCTCGTATATAGGCCAAACAAAAAGAAGTATAGGGACCCGTGTGAGAGAGCACATTGCTGATGTTAAACACCGCCGTTTCAAAAAGTCTGCAGTTTGTGAACACACACTAGACAAGGCCCAGCATTATATCAGATTTGACAAACCACAAGTCCTTGCAAAGGAAGACCGATTCCTGCCCAGGATGATTCGTGAGGCGATTGAAATTAAGAAACACCCAAATTTCAACAGAGAGGATGGCTGGGTCATACCACCTGCTTGGAATCCTATAATAGATGCGATTAAATCTAAATCCAAGCCAAAAACTGCAAGACCGAATGATACGGTGAGCTCATTTTGTGTGAATCGGATGAGTAATGACTAAAGTGGGAGGGTAAGTGGAGGGGAGCTGTCAATAAATACGACATCAAGACGCACAACACCTCAGTCTGCCCGTGACCATGGACGCTGTAAAGGGTCCGAAACGTCGGGATTATTAATGTGAGTTCGACGCGATAGAATCCGTAAGCTGTTTTGTTTTCAATATGTCGAATATTCGCGTAAGTCTTAGAAATAAATATCAAAATCCAAGCCCAAAATTGCAAGACCGAAGGATACGGTGAGCTCGTTCTGCGTGAATCGGATCGTCAATAATTAACCCAACACATCGACAACACCACGTGTTGTGGGTTCGATCCCCACACGGAGCAAATATTTGTATGATCTACATATAGTTCCGGGTCTGGGAGTTTGTGTATGTGAGAATTTGTGATTGTAAACGCACCCAAGATACAGGAGAAAATTCCAGTGGATTTCAAAATAATACTAAATTATTCAATGTTTATTAGTAAAGTGGATTTTTTAGAAGCACTTGATGATTAATGTTGTGGTACCAAGGATTTTTAGGGCCTCCTAAATTGAATCCCACTTATTCAGTACCTACAACGAGAATAATTTCGTCATCATAAAACGGAACGCTTTTCTGGTATAACAGAATTATTGATGTATCGATCTTATTAATTGATGAAAACTGGTTATTGAGTCTAATACACATGCAAACTGCGTGTATTAGAGTTAAAAGCTAGTTTTTATCAATTAGATTACATAGAGTATTGTGAATAGAAATTTTATCAGTAACGTTTATTACAATGTTTATACATAGAAATTCAGTAACTAATATAGTCATATAAAGTAGTCATTTTATTATTGAAATAGACAATACGATATTAAATTATTAAAAAGTATTACCTTATGTTTTTAATTTCATGAATTCGTCATAACTGTAGAATGCATGCTGAACCAGCTAGCGTCTTAGCCGAGTCTTAAAACTCGCAAGAGGTGGGTCACGTAGTATACTCTCAGATAGGTTGTTACTCTCAGGTAGGTTGTTGTAAACAGCCGGTTCCATAACGTGAGTTGCTTTAGACGTTTTTGTGAGTGTCATAGACACCACTGATAATTTTTCTTTTTGCCGAGTATAGTATGAGTGTGCATCTCCACGCCCCGTGTAAAGCCTTAGGCTTGTCAAAGTCAAAATCAGTTACTGAAGATAGACTACCTACTAAGTAATACTTTTTGAACGTAATTTTTACGTTATAAACCGTCTCCTAGTGTTTGTGCTGGGAAGAAGAAGCGGCGCAGCAACGTCCCAGCAACACATTTATTTGTTGAATGAAATAAATTATTGTTAACTTATTTTTAATTATCTGATATTTACCAAATAATTAAAAATATGACTGGCGTGGCGTCATAACTGAGAATATAACTAGAATCTTTTGAAGTGGGACTGATATCATTGCTAATGTGTTTAATAATATTAATTACCAATTAATGTTTTAATTATCAAAATAATTAGACGTTTATACTGGTTTCTGACACTTACGTGAATATTAGACATTGAAATAAAACTACTTTTTACGGATTTTATCGCGTGGTATTGATATTATTTGATTCCCGACGTTTCAGATCCTTTACAGAATCCATGGTCACGGGTAGACTAAGTTGTTTGACGTCTACTACTTACTAGCAGCTACCTTTCATTTTTGTTTATTATTGGCGATCCGATTCACGCAGAACGAGCTCACCTAATCCTTCGGTCTTGGAGTTTTGGGCTTGGATATTGATTTTATGGAATCTATAATGGGGTTCCAAGCAGGTGGTAAGATAAAAGGCGATAAAATCCGTAAAAAGTAGTTTTATTTCAATTAGACGTTTATGTTTAGAAAATGTTATTATCAATATTGGAAATGCTGGCGTGACGTCATAACTGAGTATATAACGAGCATCGTTCAGTGTGAGACTCATAATATTTCTGGCTTCAGTAAAAGCAACATACTACACATCCAGGTGAGATCCGATTTGATAGTTTTATTTTTAAATACTTTTTGAATAACCATATTTATGTATTAAATGTATAGTTGAAGAGGAATAGCCAAAAAAGTTGAAACCAAGCATTGATATTGTGTTAAATACACCTGGAAAATTATTTTTTTACCATTGACAAGCACCAAATTTCATTGAGATAATTTTCCAATTCTTAGAATGCTCTTGATCCCGTGCAGAGTACAGATATAGTTAAAATATTAAAAATATTATAAAACAATTTGGAGAACGCTCTTGGTTAACCAAGGCATTGTTTTGATACTATGAAAAACCAAACAATATTTTTACTCTGCGGACTCTTTCTTTCCAAACTCTTCAAGTACTTTTCAAGCGATTTCAAAAAGGAGGAGATTCTCAATTTGACTGTATGTTTTTTTTATATGTATATTATTCAGACTTTACAATTAATGAATTTGTAATAGTATATATACTACTCGTATTACCTAATATATAGATTCTTGACAAATCGTGTGTTGTCGTTTCTAGCCAATAAGTATTTTACCTCTCTAAATACAGCGTTTGTGTAGGTATCCATCCCAAACTGAGGCCACTAATTTGCCTACCAAAGGCCTGTTCACATTCTAAACACGATTTTATAATCGTAAGTCAACCATGTAAGGTAAACAGTGTCCGAGCGACCGACCATGTCCGACCAACGGATTGATGTTTGAGTGTACCTATGCGAGACGTGTGTGACGTCACCATATATTTATAAGATATATTTTCTTATTATACGACATATTATCTACTAAGACGACACGTTTGACGTAGCGATTGAGCGATCGGCTTCTGCACCACGGGTTGTGGGTTCGATCTCCACACGTAACAAATATTTGTATGATATTCAGGTAGGTACATGTTCGGTGTCTGGATAATTAATTGTGTTTTGAATACCCACGATACAGGAGAAAATCCTAATGTAGGGTTAATGATTTCATACAAAATCATGTAATATCATAAAATGAAAAATAGTCATAATTATTGATTTATCAGTTTTATCACACACAAAATATGTTTTGATAATAGATCGAAATTTTTTTCATCCACTATGGTATAAAGGCATTTTGCTTATGTTAAGTAAGGTGGTTTGTTAAATTAATAGATATGATAACTGAAAGTTGAGTTCTATTATTTAATTTGGAAAATGTATTTTTTATATTCATTGACTTCACCCTTCAACACAATACTACTATATTTAACATACTATCATCACGCCTGTATTCCGCGAAGGGCTAGGCAGAGGTGCACCAATGTGCACCAACAGTTCGCCGGTATGTTCAGGTCCCATTTAATAGGGGGCGAGCCTATTGTCATTAACCGAGCACAAATCCAGACTCCGAGCTGCCACTGAGAATTTCATAGAAAAACCCAATAACTCTTTGCTTGACCCGGGGATCGAACCCAGGACCTCTACGTAGCAGTCGTGCTTGGGACCAATAGACTAAGCAAGCAGTCTACTATATTTAAATAATTGTTTATTCTTGATTTTCTAACCAGCCACCCAATAGTAATACTGCTTTTTACGGAAATCTCTACAGTACCATTCTTTCAATATTTTGAGGGCTCCGTAATATATGACAAGATGCTTGTATATTATAACTCAAGATTCTTGTAGGCATATGACCTGTCCATCTCCACTTGATTTGGTCTTGATTTGATCTTAATGAGAATATCTGACACACCGCTGTTCCATTTCTTATAATTATGTGTTTCTTAGCTTATCTACTTTTTTGATTCCCAGCTTGCAAGACATAGACATACGCCCAGATCTGGAATAACTACCTATCGAAATCACAACACAAAAAAAAATGTGATAATTAACAGTCTATCTAATAATAATTATTATTGTTACAGCACTTCAGTTGAAGAGTCGCATCTGTAATCAACAATGAAGTTCTCAACGTTAATCTTCGTGCTGACCACCTTCGCCTACGTCTTCATCTCGACCATGGCCGCCTGCCCAAATTCAAAGTACTTCAAGGGCACCTGTAACGCACTCTCTCAAGACTGCCAAACTCACTGCACCAAACTCGAGGGTGCTAAGAGTGGACAATGTGTTTATAGATTCCCTGCCTTCAGATGTACTTGTTGTTACTAAATATACATATAAAAAAAACTACAAAAACTATAAATAAAATTAACCATTTGTTTTGTTCTCTGGCTTAAAATAATGGGTTGAAAGTATTTTTTCATCAATATTTCAATAAATATTATCAATTTTCGGAAAACTGTGTGAACAATATTTTATTTCCCCAAAAATTATTCAACAATAATTTTTTTGTCAGGATACTTAATTTTTTTTTTGTTATACCACGTGTTGTGGGTTCGATCCCTACACGGAGCAAATATTTGTATGATCTACAGGTAGTTCCGGGTCTGGGAGAATTTGTGATTGTAAACGCACCCAAGATACAGGAGAAAATTCTAGTGAATTTCTAAATAATTCAATGTTTATTAGTAAAGTGGATTTTTTAGAAGCACTTGGTGATTAATGTTGTGGCACCAAGGATTTTTAGGGCCTCCTAAATTAAATCCCACTTATTTAGTACCTACAACGTGAATAGTTTCTTCATCATAAAACGGAACGCTTTTCGGGTTTATCAGAATTATTGATGTACCTATCGATTTCATTAATTGATGAAAACTGGTTATTGAGTCTAATACACATGCAAACTGAGTGTATTAGAGTCAATAGCTAGTTTTTATTAATTAGATTACTTAGAGTACGAGTATTATCAATAGTAATTTTATCAGTGACGTTTATTACATGTTATGAAATGTTTATACATAAAAATTCAGTCACTATATCATATAAAGTAGTCATTTATGGTAATTTTATTTTTTAAATAGTCAATACGATATTAAATTAATAAAAGTAGTGTCGTATTGTTTTAATTTCATGAATTCGTCATAACTGTAAAACGCATGCTGGACCAGCTAGCGTCTTAGCCGAGTCTTAAAACTTGCAAGAGGTGGGTCACGTAGTATACTCTCAGATAGGTTGTTACTCTCAGGTAGGTTGTTGTAAACAGCCGGTCCCATAACGTGAGTTGCTTAAGACGTTTTTGTGAGTGTCCTAGATACCACTGATGATTTTTCTTTTTGCCGAGTATAGTACGAGTGTGTATCTCCACGCCTCGTGTCATGCCTTAGGATTGTCAAAGTCAAAATAATTTATTGAAGATGGACTACTAAGTTCTACTTTTTAAAAGTAATTTTTACATCATAAACAGCCCCCAAAACGCCTACACTTCATCGCCTCCTAGTATTTTTACTGGGGAGAAGAAGCAGCATACTCCCCAGCAACACATTGTTTGTTCAATGAAATTAACATAACATAACATAACATACCATCACGCCTGTATCCCCGAAGGAGGAGCAGAGGCGTACTAATGTTTACCCACAGTTCGTCGGTATGTTTAGGTCCCATGTAATAGGGGGCGAGCCTATTGCCAATAACTGGGCACAAATCTAGACTCCGAGCTGCTACTGAGAATTTCATAGAAAAACTTAATAACACTTTGCTCTACCTGGGGATCGAACCCAGGACCTCTAGCGTAGCAGCCGCGCTTGGGACCACTAGACTAATGAGGCAGGCTATTATTGTTAACTTATTTTTAATTATCTGGTATTTACCACGGCGTGGCGTTATAATTGAATAGGTATATAACTAGCATCTTTCGGAATGGGACTGATGACATTGCTAGTGTACCAAATTGGTTAGAATTAATTAATGATAAGGATTCAAATAAGTATGTTGCAATTTATTGTTTACCATTGACAAGTACCAAATTTAATTGTACTTATTTACCAATTCTTAGAATGCTCTTGACCCTTACAGAGTACAGATATAGTTAAAATATTAATCTATACTAATATTATACAGAGATAAAATTTGTGAATTTGTGAGGTTGTAGGGGGTAATCTCTGGATCTACAGAACCGATTTTCATAATTCTATTTGTGTTGGATTACATTCCAGTCCATTTATCGAGGAAGGTTACATGTTATATAACATCACGTTACGCTTCTTAGGAACGGAGAAGCGCGAGTGAAACCGCGAGCGGGTCGTTAGTAATATTATAGAACAATTTTGGGGAACGTCTTAGTTAACAAAGGCGTTATTTTGAGAAGAGCACCACCTTGCAAAAAATCGTAGCCAAATAACATAGCCCCGTGCTATGTTGTTTTCCTAACGGTAAGTAAGGTCGCCAAAGCTCCGCGAGGAAGCATTGTCTCTTATGCTGCCAGCTCAACTATTCCTTCTTGATTTGGAGGGTCGGCAAGCGCGAGTGATACCCCTGGTGTTGCAAGCAGCCATAGGCTACAGTAACCGCTTACCATCAGGCGGGCTGTATGATTGTTTGTCACCTTAGTGGTATTAAAAAAATCCAGATGAATATCTTAAGTTTCTGCAAGATGAGTACGTCACGAAAAACTTGCGTAAACGATACATATCATCACACACTATATCAGAGTTCGTTAAAAATATTTATATCCTGTATTTTGGGATATTCTTGGATAAAAATGAGAAGTCTTGGGAACCTGATTGTGTTTGTAAGTTGTGTGTTGAATATTTGAGATTGTGGAAAGTTGGCAAAAGAAATGCTTTCAAGTTCACACCAATCACTTGGCGAAATCCACAAAAACATCCTGATGACTATTATTTCTGTAGTGTCTGTTTTCTGTTTGTAGATATCGGAAAATTCTATTTATATATTTAAGTTTAGCATGTGTAGCTAATAATAGTAAAATGTTTCCCGGTAACAGTACACTGTAAACTAGTGTATCGTGGATAGTGGTAATAAATTTCATTCATTCACTATAATACAAAGGCATTTTCCCTATGATAAGTAAGGTGGTTTTTAAATTAATAAAATTAATGATGACAGAAAGTTGAGTATTCTGTTATTTAATTTGGAAAACGTATTTTAATATTATTGTGAGAATTATCAATGTCTCATCTCTCTGCAATATAACTTATCTTTCCTGTACTTGCAATAACATTTTAACTTCGCAGATTTCTCTTAATAAATCTTTTATAACCTGAAAACGTGTCACAGGCGACGGTTACTAAACCATATTCAGCTTGCCAAATCCCCGTAGAAAGTAAAGTTCTAGATGCGCAACTAACAAATTGGCATCGCGACGCGAGGGGTGGGAGGTCGCGCATGCGCGCTAGCTTGCGCGTGAGTGGACGCACGCTCGCGCCGCGCACTCATTCGTCTTGTTTATACCCATTTGACTAATTATTAGAGTTGCCGCGAATACTCGCTATTATTCGGTATTCGGCATTACTCGTCATTTTTTTGATATTCGTCGAATACCGAATAATAGCTAGTATTATTCGGCATTCGGCGAATAGTCGTCGAAAATAAACTTTTAACGAACAAAAGAACATCATATTCATCAAGTCTTTAATTCAATAGCAATTTTCAAATAAGTATAGAAATAAAAAATAAAAAAACGTCAACCGATGTCGAAAATCAATTAACAAATGCGTGCCGCCTATCCTAAACACAAGCGTATTGATTGAGCGGGAAATCCCCTACAATAATAATCGCTGGGTTATACTTATACAAAACGGGGTATTTCCCGTAAACTAAAGAGAAAGACTTGTACAAGAAAAGGGTTGCCAGCATTTAAAAATGGAAAATTAAATTTACTACATATATGTAGGTATGTATAACATGAAACAGATTTCTTTAACTTTATTGTTTTCTTTTCTCACAACCTTAGAAGAAATTAGAAATATTTTTAATGTGTTTAATGTTTTTTTTTATGTCGAATAGTAATGTCGAGTTATTCGACTATTCGCCAAAGTGAATGGCGATTAATCGGTATTCGACTATTCGCTATAAACACTATTCGCGGCAACTCTAGTACGGTAAAATTGTTTGTTAAATTGTGTTTTAGACTTTAGTTGAGCTTGTATGGATTCTCGTAATGTTTGAATTGTAAATTGGTGAATAATTTGGCTATGGTCTTTACCCGTGGATTAAAAGGGTAGCAAAAGCGTGCCATGCTCTGCCACAGAGCAACCATAATCTATACCAACAAATTATATCTTAAAATGATGTACTACATACGTACATAATGTACTTATGGCCCATATTGATGTACCTATACTAGGTAAGGAAATAATTTGCATTGATTGTGGCTGTGGCTACTAAGTTGCTCTGCCAGAGAGTATGCTCCCTGCCACTTAGTACACGTACTCAGGTATGATAAAAGCTATTGTTTTTTGATGAATACTGATGTATTAATACTGCTTATTGTGTACATGTCGAAAAATATCATTATTATAATGGTTGTCAGTCCTTATTGATTTCGTGTATGATAATGTTTACACTTGCGCCTAACTAAATAAAATAGCAAATGTTTGCTACAATAAAATAAAAAGGCGTTTTTTATAGACATTTTAGTAAAGCGAAATCCATTATAGCCACATAGTTATATTTTTTTACTGGTACGTAATAAGCAGTATTGGCACATCAGTATTCATCAAAAACAGTAGCTTATATCATTCCTGAATATCTGTACTAAGTGGCTCTGCCAGAGAGTATGCTCCCTGGCAGAGCCAGGGACACATAGCTCTGCCGCTCTGCTGCTGCTGCTCTGCTGCTCAGAGCATGACACGAAAATCCTCTATGTTCATTCTCAATATGGTTATTAGGTAAGCTAACCAGATGCCAGCCAGGCTAAAGCGAAAAATAATAAATGTATTAGTGATTACTTTTTTATCCAAGTTTGTCCCTAAATTGTAAAAAAGGAGAGGAATAGTATCGGCGTATCTAGTATCAATTGCCACTACATACATACACACAACAAACAAACAAAACCAAACTTCATAGAAGTATCTATGATTGAACGATTACCGGCGTAGGCGCAGAATATTGGCGCATCACATACACGCATATCCTTTCCACTTTCCCCTGACACTGATACCCTCCGATAATCTCGGTTCTAAGCGAAGATGAGTAATTTAATGGAGGCGTGTTTATTGAAAATTATCGTGTGTCCGACCGGCGCCGGGGCACGCACGCCATCTTAAAGCAGATAAATCATCAGGGTTATTATTCAATGTTTGAGCAATTCATTTGCTCGGTGTTGGCTTTGGTGGTGAAATTGTTCTACAATTGAATTGACTATTGAAATTATTACATTAATGCAAATATGTAACGTCTATTCTTCATTTAGTGTAAAATCAATTGGATTATCCTTTGTTTTATAGTAAAGTACCTACATTATACCTATGATAATCTTTAATGCACAGGTGAGACTCGAAGACAGTACGAGAGAAATCCTCTGAGGAGAAAACCGTCTGCTAGGTATTAAATTATTCTAGTTTTCAGTCTTCGGTCCGTCAGGAAGTAAACCTTAATACAGTTTTTTCCGGTTGTTGAACCCAAGACCTCTACCGTCCCGCTTAGGACCACTAGACTTGAAAACATAAGGCAGTATTATATATAACTTAATCACGTCTGTATTCGCCGAAGGGTTAGGCAGAGGCGTACTTAATGTACACTCACATTTCTTAATATTTCAAAGTCAATTTTATTATAGGTGCGCCCCTTATCTGGCAAGCTCCTTATAAATTAACATTCGCACATTAAACACATCTAGAGCTACTTAGCTAAAGTCCGGCCCGCTATCAGTGCTCCAGTGATGGTTCGCACTTAGCCCCCGTCGACGATCACGACTCTCATACTCGCCATAAATATGTACGGTACTGGTGATTACGAGCCTAATGCGAAATATTAATTTAAATGTACTAGTAAGGCTGATTGTGTGGGAAGCGATTTTTGGGCGATTGTTGGAAATAAAATTGCGGCCTTCTTTTTTTAATAATTCTGGATCAAAATTAACAAAGAATGATACTTATGGAATCAGTCTGAAAGAGATGTGCATCCTTAAATAAAACTGTAGACTATGTTTTTCGAATAATTCGAATTAAACTCCTTTAAATCTTAAAAGCATATGGGTATTAATAATTAATATCCAGTCGCTTAAAGGCTGTTAACATCGCAGTGACAAAACATGACGAGGACACCTGCATGCCTGAGAGAATTTCTTGACAGCACAACGCTAAATTTTTACTAATTTTTGTTTTAAATGCTCCGGCCTCATTGCTAGTAAGCCAGCAATGTGGGCCGCACATTACTAGTATTTTTGTTAACCCCTCGTGCTAAGCTGAATGCTTGTGTTACGAGTAGGTTCACGTCGGTAGTGCAATGGGTGGGTTTCGAACCGGCAACCACATGATCGCAAGTCCGACGGCTTAGCCATTAGGCTACCGCCGCGTCAAATTGTCGGTATTTGTACAATTACATAGTTGAAATAGTTTCTTCAACTGAATAGAATCACTTGATTTTAACACCTTATAAAGCCTATATTTTTTCCAACTACACAAATATATGTAGGTACCGAAAGTTGTCGCTGTAATTGGTAATTGAACTATGCATAAAACCCTTTGAAGTAATATTGCCTATTCTAGCAAAGTGTGTAAACTTCCTAATGTGTAAATAGTCGTAAGTACATTTCAGCAGATCGTGCGGAAAATCGCCAGTGCTATGGTCTGGGCACACCGTCGTCCGTCAAAGTCTTCTTAAGATACGTACGTGTTCCTGATATATAGTTAAAAAGTATGTATTTAATTTATTTAATATTCCTTGCTACACACTATCATTTTGTAAGTAGTTTGAATTAGGCGCTAGTAAGATTAATATGGAAGAATTAAGAGTCCGACCGAATTTCCCTTACAAATGTAATACCGAAATAAATCGTAATTCAAACACAATTTAATCAAATTCTGTTAATATTTGGATTCAGATACCGTTAATCTAGGTTTCTGCCTAACATAATATAGCTGCAGCATAGTGCATAAACATAAAAAATGCTGCATAAACATAATATAACTGTATGTCTCCTTGATATGTATTCTCATCCTTTTGGACTCGTGTAACTAGATTCATAACGTTCATAAATCCTTGTAAAAGCTTAAAACATTAGAATTTGAAAAGATTAATTAAAAAAATATCAGCTTTTCCCTAAGCCATTGATGCTATCTTTTCTAGGTCCGTGTTACTTCGGGGTGCGAAAGCCTATAGGGGCACGCAGGAAGCGCAGGCGCAGATAATGAGTGTCGGCGTGTTCTCAGCGCAGGCGCAATGAATTAATAGTGGCACTGCTATCTTCATTGCGGTCATACTACGTTGGGTACACACATTAGCTTGGTTCGGTCACGAAGGCAGTTGTAGAGAGGTGATAGTGAGTGTGTTTTGGACAAAATATGTGTGATTTGAAAATTTTAATTAAACATGAGAATAGATTCTAAATTCAAATTGAAAAATAATTAAACAATAACCATAACAGGGTGTGGTCGTTGTACTCTAGTGATGCGTTCATGTAGGTACTAGCAATAAGGCACAGTCTTGAGATATTAATTTAATGTAGTAGGTACCTATTACTCAAAAAGTAAAATTTTGTGTGAACAGTAGACACTAAAATGGATTGATTATAATTTAGATACCAATAATTGGTATTTATTTATTGGTTCCATCCAATTTAGTGTCTACTGTGGACAAAGGTCCATTTGAGAGATGATTTTGTGGGATGAACTCTTTTGAAAATAAAGCAACAAAAATAAAAATAAACAATAAAGCGCTTTGATAAAGCGCTTTAGCAAATTTTGGAATCATGTCTCAATCGCCTACAATCGATGCATTCCAACTTGGTGGTATCATCAACTCTACAAATACACATAATTGCATCAGTACACACAATCCTACCTTGCATACAATCCACGATTGTCGATGAAATGCTCAGCAGTGCAATTTTCGCGTTATAAATAAATTCGCTCAATTATAGGCGCTAAAGTGTAGAATACTAAGATGATCTTCAATTGTATCCGCGCTGCGTATATCTTTGCTCTCACACGATTATAATTGGATGCCCCATTCAATGTTATTGGATTTAAAAGGTTGCATTATTTTTGCAATTGGTGCTTCGTTCGAATTTTGAAATTGGGTTAGCTTTGTAAGTATTTATGGTTGTAGTAATTTTATGTATGTTTTTATCTACAAATATGTCGGTATGTAATTATTGTTAGTGCCAGAATATTCCATTATGTAGTTATTTTTAGAGGTATACGATGATTTAGGGTATTTACGTAATAGGAGGTGATCCTTTTACCATTTGCCGGGCACAAATCGAAACACGGCTCTGCTACTGAGAATATCATAGAAAATCCCAAAAACGCTTTGCTCAACCTGAGAATCGAATCCAGGACCTCTTGCTCAACACCTTGTGATCGGCAATTGGGTTTATAAGATTCGTTTGTGTCTTATACTCAATATGTGAATTGTATAATTGATATTGTTTGCTTGTAAAATTCTAGTAGGTACTTTGTCCCTACTCATGCTTATTTTGTTAATATAAAAATGAATGCAACATCTAATGTAACGATAATACAAGCTAGGCTAGCTAACATACTCTTCACACCTAACTAGTTGTAGCAATCAAGCATATTCGGTTACCATGGCGACCGAAATGTCGGTGAGGTGCAATGCAATAGTTTAATCTGGCTGCGGGCACGACCACACGAACTCGCCGCTCGCGGAGGCCTTGCGAGATGGGTCGCACTGTGTGAAGTTAAACTTTTCGTTAAAGATGCATTAAAAAAATCCTTATTCTGCAGATGAGCAAGTCAAAATCGCAGATTACGTAAAATATGTAAATTAAGTGAAAATTTGTCTTTCTGGAAACTAGTCATCATTAATCCACCACTGTCCGACGTAGGCTTCGAGCGTCATCAGGCTGAAATATTTGTAAAAACAATAGTATCAGCTACCTATAAGATTTTCTAAGGTTATCTGATATATTTTTATATGTCTATACTAGCCGTTGCCGACGGTTTCACTCGCATTTCAAAGCATGTCGATAACAGTGCCACCTACCAACTATAGCTATGAACTATAAGTACAAAAATATCACACGGTAGGCTCCAATACTTTCGTTAAACTTAGTTTAACTGCAGTAAATTCGGGCGCCACCGTGTCACCGAGTGTCGCAAGCGCAGCGGACGACTAAATATCAGGCGCATCACTCGCCTAATGAGTTTTACAAATAACTACCACAAATGTACGTGTAATATAGCCTCGCCTCCAGCTACTATTATGTTATTAATACTTATCATTAAGTCTCAAATGTCTCTACATAGCTTTTTAATACGGCCACAATCACGCAGATTCTTCGCTCGGTGTAAAAAATAGGTCAGCATTTCATCCAATTTGTTGTTTACATTATTATCATGATCATTATATCAGTCAATAGAAAACCACTGCTGAACAAAGGGCTCCGCAAAGACTTCCACAAGGTCCGGTTATATGCCGCATGCATCCAATGACACCCAGCGACCATGTCGTCCGTCCATCTCGTTGCAGATCATCTCACTCTGCGTTTTCCAGTGCATGGTCACCATTTGAGAAGCTTTCTGCCTCAGCGGACAACAGTTCTATGGGCGATCTACTCCGCCCACTGCCTTAGGCTTGCTAATCCTTCGACATATGTCGGCAACTTTAGTTCTTCAACGAATCTCCTCATTTCTGATGCCGGTATGTTAATAAAGGGTGAGCCTATTGCTATTAACCGGGCAGAAATTCCAATTCAGAGCTGCTACTTCGTAGAAATACCCAATAATACTTTGTTTGAACTGGGAATCTAACCGAGGACCTCTAGCGTAGCAGTCGCGTTTGGGACCACTGCAGACCAGATGCAGTCTATCTACTTACTAAAGTAATGACAATAGCAATAAACATTCTAAAATCGAAGAGGTAATTGAGCATAAAATATAAACATGGTTATTTGAAAGTAAAAGGGACGCTCTGGGAATATGGGACACCGTTCACACTAGTTTGTCCGGTTGTTATACGAAAAATCCGCGGTAATTGGTTGCGTGCGTGCACGACGTTGGTCGCGAATTGACGTTAATAAACACGTTTTGAACATATTGATTTGTTACTTGCGTTTATCGCGATCTAATTTGTAAGGCTTCTGAAAGGGTTAAACTGTTTGTAAATGATTGGCTAGTTTAGAATTTTAGAATTTAATCAAACAAGTATTAAGCCCGTCATATTGGTGACTATAATTTATAGTAAAATAGATTTTGAATACACTGGCAATAGGACGTATTGTTATTAAAATATCAGTCTGAGTACTGGGTCATCATCTTCACAGCCCTTTTCAATTGATGTTGTGTTCGGCTTCTAATATTCTAAAGAAAGACTGATTGTCAGGGTTTTTGGGCTTCTAACTACCACTAAGGATTGTCAAAGGTGGTCATATGACAATCAGGATCTACGGATTTATGTGTTCGACGTGACCTCACGAAGCTACGAACGGGAAGAGTCTCGATGGGTTAAGAATGGTCACCCATCCATAGATCCCGCGGCACGTCGAGAGTAATCATAAAGATCGATTTAAACAATTAAATAATCAATTAAATTTGTAATGAATTGCAATTAAATTAATTTGGTTGCAATTAAATTAAATGCAAATAATTTTTGAATTGCAATTGATTAATTCATTCCAATTTAATTGTTTAATGCCCAACACTTTTTAGCACGAGGGTTTATATATAATGGTATAACCATAACTACATATAAAAAAATCCGTCATACATGGGACCTTGCCATTACATCCGTCAGTCTACGACCTGCCAATATCCTTGACTTGGCGTCGTCGGTAAGAGCAAAGGTCACAGAATCAGTGTTGACTGCGATACCGTACAACTGTCTGGTAAATATTCAGAGATAATTTGGATGCCTTGAACTGGTTTGTTGGAATGCATTGACATTCACATTGCTGGGTGCTTCTTCATTCTAGGGTTCCGTTCCGAAAGGGTATTTTTTATGGGATATGAGGGCAAACGAGCAGACGGATCGCCTGATGGCAAGCGATTACCGCCGCCCATGTACACCCGCAACACCAGAGGAGTCACAAGTGCATTGCCGACCTTTTAAGAGGGGATTTGGGCCTCCGGTAACCTCACTCATTCGGCGAAACACAACGTAAGCGTTGTTTAACGCCGGTTTTCTGTGAGGCCGTGGTATTACTCCGGTCGAGCCGGCCCATTCGTGCCGAAGCATCGCTCTCCCACGTAAAATTAATAAAAAGGTAAAAAAGGAGGCGTAATAGGGCGACTCCGTCTGTCTGCTCCTCTGTCCATAATAGCAATTAGTAAATAACTACAGTTGATACGAGTAACAAGCACTTCAGTTCACAACAGTTTGCTATTTATGGTTTATTTAATTACTTATTTGCAAACAAAATCAGACGACTTCAAGCATTTGTCTCCTGCAACTAAGGAGGATTCTCTTTAATCCTGGGAATCAATACATACTGCTAAGCTAACCTATGACCAGTTCGTGATATGTCTTGCGAGGTAGCCGGACATCGCCCACACACAGGCTACACGACTATTACACACACATCCGCCATTCATCAAATACCAACCAACCTCTGAATGACTAGGATCATAGAAACATAGGAGAGGAGACATATCACTGTAAAGCTATTTAATCCTTACTAATATTATAAATGTGAAAGTATGGATGGTGTATGTATGGATGATTGTTCCTCTTTCACACCAGAACGGCTAAACGGATTTGGATGAAATTTGGCACAGAGTTAGATTATAGTCTAGAATAACACATAGGCTACTTTTGATCTAGGTCGGACCCAATTCTGAAAACCACGCAGACAAAGTCGCGGACAGAAGCTAGTATTATATAAACTTAAAAATCATATTATCATGCCTGTATTCTCCGAAGGTTTAGGTAGAGTTCGCCGATATTTGTAGGTCTCATGTAATAGGGGGCAAGTCCATTGTCATTAACTGGGCACAAATCAAAACTCTGAACTCATGCTGAGACTTTCGTAGAAATACCTTATAACACTTTGCTCGATCTGGGAATCAAATCCAGGACCTCCAGCGTAGCAGTCGCAGTTAGGAGCACTAGACTAATGATGCACTAATTAATAAATAACTTACCTCTACATAATATTGACTGATTGATAGACATCGCAGTCGCATAAACAGAAGTAGGTAGGCAGAAGTTCGTTATATAACTAACACGGGATTTTTGGTAAATCCCACGGGATTAAAAAAAACAAGATCATCACAGATGATTTTAGGTATCAATAAATAATAATAATAATAAATTTTGTTGACTTTTATATAAAACTTTGTTATCGTGGTGCTACTGCAGGAATTAAAGTTCCAAAAGTTCAAAGAGGCACGAATTTATCGCAGTCTATATCTTTGTCTTCCTACAGAATTATATCTAAATATATATAAAACTCAAAGGTGACTGACTGACATAGTGATCTATCAACGCACAGCCCAAACCACTGGAGGGATCGGGCTGAAATTTGGCATGCCGGTAGATGTTATGACGTAGGCATGCGCTAAGAAAGGATTTTGATAAATTCTACCCCCAAGGCGATAAAATAGGGGATGAAAGTTCATATGGAACAAAGTAACTATTCCACGCGGGCGAAGTCGCGGGCAATAAGCTAGTATTCCTATAATACTACTACCTACTAAATACTACAATCTCGATTCTATCAAGATGAATAAGATTATATGTCTTCCGCGACATATCAGGCTTCCTTCTAAAATCTGAGCAACAAACAATGCCTAATAATATTCGTGAATGTCAACAGCCGGACGCGGGCGCTTCGGACACTGCGCCGGCGCAGCCGTGCGAACTTACAAACGATTGACATTTTCGTATAAGTTGGTGTATGTAGCCGATCACGACTGTCAATTGGAAAATCGTCGTGATCTTAGGTTTATGGGAAATAGTAATTTGAATAAGTTAGACACTTGCTGAACACTAGGATTTCCAGTCATATGACAGGCTTACGGTGGCTTAATATTTTTGTGACAAGTCCATGGGAGTTTTTGTATGATGGCTGCGAAACGGCCAAGCCGTACTTTTTAACCAATATTTAGGGTCTGAAGAGTGGCCCGGATCTAGTTGAGGTATGTTGATGAATTTTATAACAGTGAAAGCGTTACGAACTGGTTAGTCTTCGCAATCAACTTTACATGGGTTATATTTTTTGTAGGATAATAATATACATACATATTTACGCTTATCTGCTACTGGTTGCTGCAGACATAATAGATTTGAACTTGCTACGATCCTGTCATACCAGTTTGGCTTGATCTACGTTCATTAATCTCCACGATCATACATGATCGTCGGTTTAGGGTGATCATTACCTAATGTACCCATTATCACACACGCGTAAACTTCACGTATGTCAATCTACAACGTATAGGTAAAATAATCTAAACTACCTGTAATACATAGGTACCTATGAAATCTGGCATTACAGGACAAGGGAACAAGGAAGGGCTAAACAAAGGCCGCATTATCTAAGCAAGTCAATTAACGAACGGAATGAGGAAAGCGGCGTGTGATGATCGCCAACAATAACTGTCCACTCGGTAATGAGCGCTTTCTCAGCTTCTTGCGCAGAGCATTGTGCACTTTTCCTCGTGAAAAACTATACGGAGCGGCAGTTGTGCAGTTCGTTTAACTGGAATTTATTAATCAACGTTTATAATTGATCAAGTGTCTACTACTTTACATTAATCCCATAAATATTTATGTAGTTTATGTAATTTATATCAAAGGTAAATTTAAATAGACGATTAGGTTTCAGTTTGTTTGCATATTTAAAAGATTAGATTGATAGTAAAAAGCTCCAAACAACGTATATGTGGACTGGTTTATTTTTATTAAAGTAAATTTTCTTCTTATTTAAATGTTTAGTTTTATATGCATTATAAACAAATGTTTACAGCTTATGTAAATCAAATTTAAATTACCATTACATGATTACCATATACCATTTGTGATTACGATGGAGTCACGGCTTTAAACTCACATTCGGTATTTCGATCGTTTAAGTATCGATAAATCATTCTGCTTGTTTAAAATGTTTTATAAGTGAGGTGCGCAGTACTTACAACGTTACAGGTAAATACAACCTTAAATTACTATCTATTAATAGAGTTTAATGTCATGTAAATATTTTAGGGCATACTGTGCTTCACATGCTTATAACAAACAAAAACTAAATCATAATTGATTACGTAAATACTTAAACACGGCTGATAATGGCATACTAATCAGTAACATAATAACAGAATCAAACCATTACATTGTCCCACTGCTGGGCACGGGCCTCCTCTCAGAATGAGAGGGATTAGGCTATAGTCTACCATGCTGGCCTAGTGCGGGTTGGCAGACTTTACACGCCGTTGAGAAAATCTCTCAGGCATGCAGGTTTCCTGACGATGTTTTCCTTCGCCGTCTAAGCGCGTGATAATTAACTATTAATATGCACATGACTTTGAAAAGTCAGAGGTGCGTGCCTTGAAGTAGAACTCGAGATCTTTGACTTGTCAGTCCTATGGTCATATCACTAGGCTATCACTCCTACTAATCAGTAAGGGGAATTAATTACTCACGAATATATATACGTTATTGGTTTTAATATGTAGTCTAACTATAGCCTTCTTTTGGATTGGTATATCTTTCCAACTAACCCTGTAACTGCTACAAATTATTATCCAACATCATCAATTATTATAAATGATCACAAAACTTCGAAAGTTAGACAATCTAACCTAAATCTGCAGGTTAACAAACGAACAATCTCACGGTGCAATCGTCCCTCCTCATATCACCCGGTATATGAGTTTGCGCGTAATTGCGTTCGACGAGCGCTCTTTCAACCGAAAAAACAAGCATCTCTCTCATTGTTCCCGCCGATTTTCCCACATTTCGCCTTTTACAGTTACACTTTGGCTTCCTGATTTACTTGCAAAAAGTGTATAAATTGAATTCCTCGTGCACCAAGCGCGCCGGGATAGTCTCGTGCTTTTTTCTTGGCCCGGAAAAGATTGTCTTTGTAGTTAGATAATTCTTATTGTGTGAGCTGCCCTTATTTTTGTCGTGGATGGCGTGTGGACTCCTACTCGTGCATCTAAAGAAGAATTAAAGACGGTTAAATTGAATTTTGTTTTTTTTTTTTTAACCTGCTGATAATATGGTGTAGCTGGAAATTAAATTGTTATTTAGTAGATTTTGGTTTTGCACTGTAGTACTAATTGTTTATAAAGAATAGATATAAAAAATCTACAGTTACGGCGTAGTGTAAAACTGCGTTTATGTTAACCGGCAAGTCGCACAGTCCAAAAGCTAGGCTAAAGCTCTGAACTCCGTTCTCGTCGATCATAGACCGAACACATCCAAATACGGTCAAAACAAAACTTTCTCACTAATTCCACCGCGGATCGTGCAAGGAAGATTCACATGCGAAACGACCACTGCATACACGTGAAACTATCAGTCAAACTACTAGTTAAACATCTGCATAAGTCACGTCTCACGATTCTCTACGAGTAACAGTTTAATAATGTCCGCGAAGTGACCCACCACGACCCCAGTGAAATACGGTTGAACGGACTTAGGGCCATATTTTCCCCCATGCATCGTACTAAAGTCGTGTCTTCCTTGGTGGAAATAAAACGCGAGGTCCATCTCTAGGGGCATCGGTGCCTCAGATGCGCTATTTTAGATTGCATAACCAAATATCTTATACGCCCAACCTCTTCATTCAAAATTCAACTTTAATTTTTACTCGATAGGGTATTTTTCAGGTAGTGTGGTATTAATATGTAAGTGATTCCAATATAGGGTGTACGGATAATGTCATGGGAAGAGCTCAATGAACGTGCGGACAGCGCGTGGACTGCCGACCGGAGGAACTTACCAACTTATTAAGCTGATTAAACAAATGAATTTCAATTTTACAGCTGATGTAATAAAGGTGATATGATACGAATATAGTAATTAGGTAAACTTGTAGGCTATAGCGCCGTGGTCTTCCGACTTAATAAGTGTAAATCTGTTAAGTGTCATTGGTTTAGTTTTGGTGAATTTGTTTCTATTTGTGAAAGCGGCTGTTAAGGTTGGGTTCCTTGCGGATGATTTGTTATGTTCACCTTTATTATTTTGTATCGGAATTGATGGAGATTTTTATAGCGCATTGTAGATAAGATATTATATATAACTGAACGATTGGAAATATTGTGATTCTGTTTCTAATAAATAAAAACTTAAAATACCCTTTATACGTATGAGATATAATTGACTTTGTCATCCTTACACTTTTGCAGTTTATGGGGGCGAAAAATCTATTTTTTTAAATTGGAGGAGATTGAGTTCTCCTTCTCACTGCGTTGACATACCTATAGGAAAAGGCAGATCCCAATCTTTGCTCTTGCTAGAGAGCAAAAGGCTGCGTTTTTTAATAAAATAATCAAAAGGATGTAACCACCTCATTCGAATATTGGTTATACATAAGTGCAGTACGTCCTGGTCAAGAAAACTCCCTATTTATCAATGAATTCTCTGAGATTGGATTCATGCCCGATTAATGGATTGCCATTAATCGGGCATGAATTAATGAGGCTCGCCCCCTATTACATTGGACGTAAACATACCGGCGCACTATGGGCGTATGTTAGTACCTACAGCTTTGCCTAATCCTTTGGGAAATGCAGCATGTATGTATAATAAAATGTAGTAATATGTTGTGGTATTCGCAGCTCTATAGAGATACTGGTTGAATGACGTCTGCCCTTTCCTGTAGGAAGCGTCGTGACTCACTGACCCATTGCCTCGCTGCGGCCACGTTCATTTGCTAGCGTTTACATACATTGTGTATGTATGTATGTATGCCATGTTAGTGCATTGGGATGCTGCTTTTGAATTGTGTAGGGAATAATGTTTAGTATTGGACTTCCATAGATATAAAAGTGCTATTATAAATTCTCACATTAGTTTAGTGGGCGTAGTTTGACTGTTGAACGTGAGGTTCTAGGCTTAATTACAGAGTTGGGCAAAGTGTTATTGGTTTTTCTATGAATTTCTCAGTAGCAGCTCGAATATTAAATTTACCTCTACCTACCTGGATAAAAAGTATTTCATGTGTTACCCTAGATTACAAAACTATATATGTGCATCAAATTCAGATCAGCCATTTTTGCGGGATTGAGTAACGACCATCCAAACTTACAAACTTTCACATTTATAATATTAGTAGGATTAATATAAGAACCGAAGCCTGTAAGACCTATACCCCATTTCCGTACTCTCACACAATTTAAATAACACTATTGTTGTTGAAACTATTGTTCAACGCTGGGCCCATCAGCGGATTCCTGCATAAATCAATAAGATATGCACGCTAAACGTTTAACATCTAACAATTATTACCTTTAACCTTATTATGGCATTTGACTGTGTCGCAAACGACCATGAATGTGCAGGGATGGGGGCTATCGCGGTTTCATCGGCCTCACCTGTGAAATGTTGCACATCGAAGTAATGTATTTTTTACAAGCTTTTATTTAACTCGTTGAAGGCGAATGTCAGCGGCAGCATCGGTAGAAGGACCTAGAAGAACATACGCCGGTCTTATTAGCAAAATCCTTCAAAAAGGTCAGGTGCGTAGCACTCGCACCCGGCGCGTATGTATGAGAAGATGTATGAATATGGAAAGAGCAAAAGAAGTATGCAAGAATCGTAGTAAGTTGCGGTCTACAGTTTCTTCCTACCCCTGCGGGGAAAGTCGTGAGTGTATGTATGTATGTATTTAACTTGTTTATTTGAAGTGAACGAGCACTTATCTATTAAAAAGTGTAGTGGTCGTATGAACTACTAATCTCTAGCATACTGCTCGAGCAGTGTTATTGGATCTATGAAACGACTCAAAAAAGGCTATTTCAGACTTTTGTTTATTTAGTACACTTCAAATACGATAGTAACATGTAACAATTTCACTTAAAGTTAATTTATTAAGTACCTATAACTATATCCCTGTATCCCACACTAGGATGCCCTGTGTCGTGGGATGCAGTCTCTTCCCAGTTTAATATGTTTTGCATTTGTCAATTTCATTTGTTACAAATAGTGCTTAGCCTTTTTTTTTTCCAATGTGTACGAGCTCGTGTGTGTGTGTGTGTGTGTGTGTGTGTGTGTGTGTGTGTGTGTGTGTGTGTGTGTGTGTGTGTGTGTGTGTGTGTGTGTGCGTGTGAGTGTGTGCGTGTGAGCGTGCGAGCGTGCGTGCGTGCGTGCGCGTATGTGCGTCTGCGTGTGCGTGCAATCGTGATAATAATAATTAACTGTTTATATGGTGTCTATTACAAGATTGTGTGTATTAGTTTTTCCGTTTCCTCATAGTTTTTAGGATGGAGCCATTTGAACATTGAATTCTTACACCGTGACTTCTTACATTGGAACTCATAATATTTGCTACTAAGTACTGTGTCTGGACTTTAAAAGAGGTGTTTCTTCTCAGAGATCGTCAGTTACGAAATGCCAGAGTCATCTA
Source organism: Acronicta aceris (assembly GCA_910591435.1). Classification (NCBI taxonomy): domain Eukaryota; kingdom Metazoa; phylum Arthropoda; class Insecta; order Lepidoptera; family Noctuidae; genus Acronicta; species Acronicta aceris. The sequence goes on from OU342770.1 coordinate 10,443,815, forward strand.
GTTAAAAAAAAATAACATTAATTCGTAAAAGTGTCCTTAAAAGATCTATTTACAGAAATAAATATCATTTATCACTGTAAACTATCAGTGGCAGGTTGGAGTTTGGATTTGTGCTGAGAGAATGGTAATAGGCTCACCCCCTACATCACGGGGGCTAAACCTACGGGTGAATGACGAATAGAATAGAATATATATTATTTATTTGCATAAAACATGGCACCTATACGCAGGTTTGAAGGGTCCGGCGGAGCTTAAAATGTCCACAAAAACGTAATACCTACCGAAATAAATCGTAATCCAGACAATATTCTATCAAATTATGTTATTATTCGGATTTGGATACCGTTAATCTAAGTTCCTACGGTACTCTTTCGTCTACTACTACTTCACTGGACATAAAAGATTGGAAAATCGTTCAAAACTTGGTAATTTTATCAAAAATTGCATTCGCTTACATTTATTTCTAGTGAAGTATGTTTTACAAAATGGTAGCATAGGAATCTAGATTAACGGTAACATAACCCAAATAATAACAATTTGATTAAATTGTGTTTGAATTACAATTTATTTCGGTATTACGTTTGTAAGAGAAATTCGGTCCACCGGACTCTTAACATTAGGTACATAGTAGATCAAATATGCTTTGATAAGAGTATACATAGCATAGAAACCCGATAAGCTTGATACCCAGTCTAACCGAATATCGGCATTGCCCAGAACTTGGATTACGAAGGTCCTTTTGGATATAATATTCAGAAATGACTGAAAAGACAGCATTATTGGGACAAAGGCCAAGAGTAACGAATCTTTGACCATCAAAATTTTAACTGCCTCATTAGCATAGTGGTCTTGGTTCGATTCCCAGATCGAGCAAAGTGTTATTGGGTTTTTCTATGAAAATCTCCGTAGTAGCTCGGAGTTTGGGATTTGGCCATAGGCTCGCCCCCTTTTACATGGGACCTACACATACCGGCGAACTGTGGATATACAATTAGTACACTGCTGGGGAATTAAGGCGTGAAGGTATTTTGTTATGAACGAGTACCTAGTCTAACCAGAAGGTTAGTTACAGATAGATGCTAGAGTACTCGCTAAACTTTTTTTATGGAAAAATTATTTCCTCAAGTGACCGCTTGACAGTTGAACTGGTTTTTTGACAGATTTAAAAAACCTAAGAATAATGAATCTTTGACCTTCTAAATTTTAGGGAAAACGTTCATACAAATTGGCTGGGTCTTGCCACCTGCTAGGAACCCCATTATAGATTTCATAAAATCAAAATCCAAGCCCAAAACTGCAAGACCGAAGGATACGGTGAGCTCGTTTTGCGTGAATCGGATCGCCAATAATTAACAAAAATGTAGGGTAGATGTTAGTAATTGTAACATTAAGAAGTCCAACAACTTATTCTACCCGTGACCATGGATGCTGTAAAGGATCCGAAACGTCGGGAATCAAATAATATCAATACAACGCGATAAAATCCGTAAAAAGTAGTTTTATTTCAATGTCTAATATTCGCGTAAGTGTCAGAAACCAGAATATACCTACATGCTCCATACCGAGCTATCTGAATCTAAACAAATGATGCAGATCACATTGGTCAGCTACTGGCACCAATCATCTTTTGTAACACCATTACCCGACTGACCTTCCCATCCAAAGTTCAGGTCAATTTGTTCGTTCATTGTTAATACATAAACAAATTCAAAGCTGTATCATCCATTTCGATTTCAATGACGCAATGATCTTGAATCGAAACGCTTATCTTACAAAGGCATCGAATAGTTTAAGACCTTTGGGCTTGGATTAAATATTCGTTGCGGGAATATGGCAATAATTCGAGTATATTGTAATTGTTTGTGGCTTATTGTGGCGTGTCTGTCTGTCAGTCAATTCACTTTCGATTTTGTGATCTACATTGGACGTGGATGTTTTATGTGAGACGGAGATATGTTTTTATTTTTATAAAAACGTTGCCCCACACTAGATTTTTCACAAACAGAAATTGTCACTTACACAAACACCCATACCCGGAACAAATACCTGTAGATCATACAAGTATTTGTTCCGTGCGGGGATCGAACCCACAACACGTAACGTAGAAGCCGATCGCTCAGCCGCTACGCCAAACGTGCCTTCACAATTAATACCTAATAATTACATTATTAATATTATATTAAAAATTATAGTAATGATAAACATTAACTTTTTAACGTGGGAGAGCCATGCTTCGGCACGAATGGGCCGGCTCGACCGGAGTGATACCACGGCCTCACAGAGAACCGGCGTCAATCAACGCTTACGTTGTATTTCGTCGAGTTAGTGAGGATACCGGAAGCTCATTTTCCTTTTAAAAGGCGGGCAACGCACTTGTGACTTCTCTGGTATTGCGGGTGTCCATGGGCGGCGGTAATCGCTTACCATAGATAGATGTCCTGGGTTCGAGCAAAATGTTATTGGGTTTTCCTATGAAATCCTCAGTATCAGCTCGGTGTTTGAATTAGTGCCCGGTTAATGGCAATAGGCTCGGCTCCTTTTATAGGGGACCTAAACCTACACCTCTGCCTACCCCTTCGGGGAATACAGGCGTGATGGTATGTATTAACATTATCTTTAGTATTTTTTATGTCCTACGTAAAGCCGATATGTGCCAGTGTGTGTTTATAGTTATTACATAAGTTATCAAAGATAAATCGTTAGATCTTATCTCTTACTGCTATGTCCTGAGCCCAGCAAACTGGGTAAACAGATTGATGATGTCTGGTATGTCCTAGTTAGTGTCCCTAATTTTGAATGTTCCATGCTAAGATTATAAAGTTATTTTATCGAAGGAAAAATTCAACTGCGGGCAAGATTCGAACCTGCGTCTTCTGGTTAGATACATCCAACGCTATGATCATTACAACACCGCGAGTCCCACCCGCCAGATCGAAATTTGCCTTTATATTTTGAATTTACGTCTTTAAGGTGACGTCAATGACATCTACTGAAAAGCAAGTAACTAGTATCGCAGTGGGCTTAGTGGTCATAGCGTTTTGTGTATCTAATCAGAAGACAGAGTTTTTTCCTTCACTAAAATAACATGTTAATAGTTTCATCGTACATACAGCTATCCTCCTCGCCGTTTGTCAATGTAGGAGGGTGCGCGAAATGCTAAGCGTGATCGATGGGATGGACTCTTGCGCAATGAGATCGACGCGTGCGACGGCCCAAGTGTTAACTGGGGCATTGTTTTGATATACCTTCAAATGTAAATCAATATCTTAATGTATACTTATATTAAGCATAGTTTAATATGACACAGACACACTATTGATCTAAATATATAGTGGATAGCTTTATTTACCTTTGGGAAAATGGAATCCTTGATAACCAACCATTCGAGATTCCTACCCAGGCTTCTACTCCATTTACATAAAACACCCTTTTTAACCGACGGTAAAAAAATGGTCCAGTTTATTCTTACTTTGGGAATTTTGTCTTTTTATAAACCAGTTTAAATTGAACCTTACTAATGTGAACTAAAGAGTAATATTTGCTGAAATGGTAAAAATATTTTTATTCCTCTGTCATCTCCATCGTCATACTTACATCGAAGTCACATGTAACGTCGTAATCATCCAACCTTTGGGTCCCATCAATTTGCAGATTCCCGCATCGTTTGGCAAGGCAGGGTGGCGGGCGGCGGCGTGAGAGCGGCCCACTGACGGACGTCACGATGTGTTGCGCGTGCGCAGAGCCTAGTTGCGCCTAACCTACATATGAGACGTGATATAATTATGTGAGACTGGGAACTAATGTTTGACAGCTCAGCTGCATATTTTACAAATCTCGTTATATGTTTTACTGCAGGAGGTTGTCAAAGGTAAAAGCTGTCATTTGGGGTAACACTGATAACCAGCGTTGTATTGTGGGTTATGTTTATAATACGGCTTCATGGTGAGTACGAACCTCTTTTTGTCACAAAACTTAAGTATTTTTTTTAAATTCATATATGATAATAGGTATATTTTGATTTTCTGACAAATAAATATACTTTCTTTCTGTTGTTGTTGTAATAGTACTGAAAAAGTATCTTTCTGTTTTGTTTTTCTTTTTTGCTTTTTCCATGCTAAGATGCGGGCAGGATTAGAACCTCCGTCTTCTGGTTGAATACACTAGACGCTATGACCTGTAAGCCACCACGAGTCCTTTTAAGTCAGCCACAATAGTCCCACAATTTGCCTTCACATCCTGAATTTACGTCTATATGGTGACGTGGACATCCATTGAAAAGCAAGTTACCTTACTTCTCAATGGATAATTTTGCTTGCTTCGTAATGGATCCTTACTGAAGAAGTAACATTAATGTGCCTCATTGGTTTAGTGCCACGTTAATTATATATGGAATACAATATATGCAAAGTTTGAGAATGTCAAGAAATATTTTAAAAAAAACCCTAAACCAATCAAAACACGAACTCACAGAGGAATATCAGAAGCAACCCTAAATGATGTACTATTTATTCATTACGATACTTTAGTTACCCGATATCACCAAGATGTGTAGATAAGCTAAGTAGGTTCACTGGACTGCGTGAGAACTTCGCCTTTAGGGACCTACTACGAAAACTGAACGTCGAAGCTTCGGAACAAAACAAAAGAACGATGCACAAAATTTTACGATTCTGTGTTAAGATTTGGGAGTAGGGTCAACACAAGCTTAGAAATCTATATTCTCGTAGCCTTTTTTCCAACTATTATAGGGTCAGTTTCTATTAACGAGATAAGGGTGAATATCTGTTTTTTTAATCGAACTATCAAACCTCAATTTCTGGGCAACACCGAAATCCTAAGGATACTCGTAAAGGGTTTTTTGGCTTTTGACTACCACTTACTATTGTTATAGTTATGTCAACCAGAACCGGCGGCTTTATATACTACTCTCTGAGACACGGACTGGGCTCGATGTATAAAGAATGGTCACCCATCCGACTGACCGCAGCAGGGGTAGCTTAACCTTGCATTTACATAATTATGTTGATCAACGTAATTATTATTTGGCCGATCTCTTTCAACGCGAAAATCAAATCGGCCTCACAGAAAACCGGTGTTAAACAACGCTTACGTTGTTTTTCGCCGAGTGAGTGAGGTTACCAGAGGCCTAATCCCCTTCTAAAAGGTCGGCAACGCACTTGTGACTCCTCTGGTGTTGCGGGTGTCCATGGGCGGCGGTAATCGCTTACCACAAGGCGATCTGTCTGATCGTTTGCCCTACTATCCTATAAAAAAAACTATCTTCGTGACGTAAACACTTTCTGCGTGGGAATACTTAAAATCTGTCAGTAGCAACTTCGTATTTACATTTTCGTAGTAGGTCCCCTGGTCTCAGACATCCTACGTTCTCTGCGTAGCTACCGGTCGACTTATTTATTAAGGCACTACGCGACTCAATGTCTTAGATATTACCATCATTAGTTATGGCTGTATCGATATTAAAGGCACGATGTTTAATATGTATAATTTTTTACTGACTACCTCAGTGGTGGCAAGCACGGCTGGGCGTGACGTCCATTGTTCGATTTCCAGGTCGAACAAAATACTATTGTATTTTATGTTTTAAGACGTTTATTTCTCATAAAGAATAACACTTCAATTATTTGAAAAATACAAGGATATCTTATTTTATGATTATGTCATATTAACAGGGGCGGCGAACACGTATCTACTCATATATTAGACTTTTTCTAGATTATTCTTTTTCTAGATCTATTCTAAATTTTTTCTATGAAATCCTCAGTATCAGCTCGGAGTTTGAGTTTGTGCCTGGTTAATGGCAATAGGCTCGCCCCCTATTATGCGAGACCAAAACATGCTGGCGAACTGTGGACAACTGTGACTAACCCTTCGGGGAATGTAGTCGTGATGGTATGTTATGTCAATGAGGTATACATATTTGAGGCACATCCACTCAAAGCAACCTATGACCTTTCTCAATCTAGCAACTATATATCACTTTACTTCTCAATGTCGCAGTTAGTGCCATCATTAACTAGCTTATATTAGCAATTAATATATTAAAACTGAAGAAAGTTGCCTTGCTAATATCTCTATTTATCGTTTTCACATTCGTATCCTCTCATGTATAGCGATTGCGTTTACAAACCAAACCGGCAGAATATCATTCGAACCGACCCGAGAGACATCATTTACACTATCTCATCGTATCTCTATCATCTTTATCTATATATACATATACGAAAAAGGAAGAAAGAAATAATATGTTGAAACAGTTTGACACAAATTAGTACATCGGTATCTAAAAGAAACAAACACAGGTTATATTATATTATAAGTATAATTATATTGATACGTAGCCGCGAGGCACACAATAAGCTTAGTAACTGCTAAGCTTAGTCTAGTAAGGTCCAGTCTAGTTATATAATTATCTCTTATCGTCTATATTAAGCGTTTTCTGACCGGCCTAAGCTGATTCCGCATCGATACGTATGGGGAACCCTTGCAACTCACACATGCAACTTTAAACTGTATCCAAAGCCTTTTGTTCCAATAATTATTTCTTCTACAATTTATTTGAAATACATTCAATATAACTGTTCGCGTGAGGACTGACCGAAACGACCCAGCGACCGTTTTCAATCGCCTCGCTAAATCATCGAGTTACTTAGCTACTGGCTATCTAATTTATTGACTTAGTTTGCTATAAAATACCTTTGTAATCTGTTATTGTAATCAAATGCTGATATTTAGCCACTTTCAGATTTTGACTGAGTGTTAGTTAATAGTGCGTGAAATCTTTAAGTATCTATTTGTTATTCATATATACAGATTGACCCATACGCAAAAGATAAAAATACATTTATTCAAAGACGAACGCTTTTATCCTCTTGTCTGGTCTTCCCACCTGACCAAGACTTGTGTGATCGATCCGCACTAGACTAGACACATTTTGGATTATACCCTTAAATGTCCTCACCTCTATAAAAGAAATCCATGTCCAGTCATCCAGTGAGATAATAATGCATAAAAACGTACATCATCAGGTTTTTATTTCTCCGGAGGATTAGGCAGAGATGTAATAATGTATACCCACAGTTCGTCGATATTTTTAGGACCCATGTAATTGAGGGTGACTCTATTAATAAATTAATATATTTTAGTTAATATGAACAAAGGGTATCCCTTTCTCACAAAGTCTAGTCTATATCTATTACGTTGCATTGGTCTAGCTAGCTATGTGAGCATGACCTGAAATAAATTTAATTGACCACAGAGGTCAATTAAATTTATGACATATACATGTCGACGCCGAGCTTCTTTCATTTGTTTCTATAGAGCGAGTTCGTGAATCCCTGACACGTTACGAAAAATATTCCAAGTGACTGTCAGCTCTTAACTCCGGTGCCATCTTCGAACCGCAGCTATAAATTAAGTAGCATTCACGGATAGGACGGCGTGAGAGCGTCCGACCGTCCGGCACGACCGGCACACACGACCGCTCTCAGTACGTCCCGGACACGGAGCATAGAAATATGGGATATGCTTAGAGAGCACGACTTGGGACGCATATATGCATATTAGCCAGAATATGTCCACTGCAGAGCAGGAAATTATGTCATAATAGTCACGATTTTCTAAATGATTAAAAGGGTTGCTACACCCGTATTCGTAAGGAATATTTTGTGACTGATCAAGTATAACTTTTAGATGATGGATAATAATGATCTAAAAATTAGCAGATGACCTTATAAGGAGAACTAATAAGGCACTAAATTCGACATATTTTTATTTTATGTTTTTCATTTATCTGACAGTTACACGAACATATACCCGTGAGTTTTGAGTCAAGCAACTTGTTGGAAGAGAAATTCTACACAACAGGCTACCTTCATAGATTAGTTGGCAGTATTCGGTGCACCTGCCTGACTGGAAGTTGCAGCTTCAAATCCTGCTTGAGGTCGATTTTTTTTATAATTTTGCATGGAACAAGACAAGAAAATGAGTCTGGTTTTCCTGCGTTCGGTGTCCACCTTTGACTTATGTCGACGACATATCTCCTCCGTTTCTTCGATCTACGATCTCAGCCTCTTTGTTATGTCATTCAGGTATAGAACGATTTATCGACGCGCTGTTCACCTCATCGTGGCGTTTGTGGCAATCATTAGCTGTAGTCAATACTACTTGTTGGCAATTGGATTGCTAATTTGTATCCTTCGATAAGCATCTGATTTGAAATCTTGCTACGATAGCATATTTTTAATTATGGCAATTATTTAGAGACAGATTCTTCAATCTTACTGTCAAGAGGCCGCACGTTGACATCTTATACCACCTATAAATACCTACAATATTAAACTTAAGCGATGAATTGGAATTAAATTTATGATCTAATTGACGATTAAGGATCAATCGTGAGTACGCCCTTGCTGGCTGATTACTACAAAGGATGTAGTAATCAGCCTTTTGCCTGGTTATTAAATTTATTTAACGTTAATTAAATCATTATTTAGCGAATTTTACAACTTCTACAGAGGCTTCCCCCAAAATGGAGAAAAGTGGAAGAAATGTCTTAAATGCTGCTACTTTATTTTTTTTATAAACTTTAGATCTCTAACTGTATTAACAAAAACACACCTAACTCATATTATTAATCTCGATGATCTCGTCCATAAATCTATCTATCAATGTTGTCCCTGTATGCTGTACTGCAATATACTATTATTGCAATGGTTATACATTCCTTGATCACCAACATTGGACTGCGGAAAATTCACAGAATCAAAAGGAAAATCTAAACACAAACAACCATTTAAACTTAATGCAATACACACAATCAAAGCTATCTAATAACCGCGCGATTTACGCAAAGGGTTGTAAGGTAGGATGCAATCGCGCGGCCGAACAACGCGCCATAAACGCGTACGCAGCGGTTTACGAGCGTTTTCGCTTTCGCGCCATTTGCAATAAATCAGAGACGCCACCGAGTGGGCGACGTTGGTGCGCCCGGCGCGTCAAACCGAATCATGGTCATACGGTGTCGGAGCAGACGAGCGGCTTTTGTAGGCGGATATTTCGGAGTTACAGTAGCTTTTGTGGCTATGGAGTTCCCTTGTAGAAAACAGTTGGGGTATTATTATTATAGTAAAATGCTATAAATATAACTACTAGTCATTGCATCATCATTTGTGCTGTAGACAAACTAACCGCAATATAATAAAAATATATTATAATTCTATTAAAACTCATGGATACTCCTTCGTAAGAATATGAGAAACTGGCATTTTTGTGATAAATGGCGTAATGATAAATAATATAGGTCTTGTTTAATTGTTGTAAGAAGATGATAAGTGATATTGTTTGCTTTTCTACAATGTGTAAATGTATTTCCAAATTATTATTAGGCAATGTCTTATTACCCATATAAGGGTTTGGTTTTGGAAATGTATTACCTAATAATAACTAATAGAAGTATTACGCCAGACATAATATGTTTAAAACAATATTCTCTATACGGTTAAATAGTATAATACTAGAGTTCCCGTTTGCAGCTTCGCCTGCGTAGGTAATTTTCGTTTCTAAAATATACTGTGTACATTTTATGATATAAAACCTCCATCGTGTAGGTATAGTCTACACGATGGAGGTTTTATATCATAAAATGTGTTAAGTCTAATTTTTATGCAAGAAAACAATTGTCAAAATGTCAACACGCGAATGACAGCTCTACTGTGGAATCCAAGAGTCATTGTCATCGTCATTCATCAGATGACGATGTCATCGTTTATTAAATATGTATGTGTTTATGTACGTGTGTGTGTGTCAAACGCATGGTAGTGTGCGTACTTTCATACAAACTTTCGCCCCCCGTTTCAGCACCTTAGGGGATAAATTTCCAAAAATCCTTGCAAAAGAAACCAAAATCAAAATCAAAATGTTTATTTTCAATTAGACCAGTAAAATTGGTACTATTGAAAAGTCAAAACTACATGCACGGTTCCAAAAAGTGGGTCATATGGAGAAGAGGCTGCAAGAAATTCCATAGATACTCTTTTAAAAAAAATACCAGCATGCAAACTTTCAGGGATCTAACTCCTATAGTTTTGGCTGTGCGTTGATACGTCAATCAATCAGTAAGTCAGTCAGTCAGGTTCTTCTTTTATATATATAAGATAGATACAAGATAGATGTGATGCGATCCAACCGCGGCGTTTCACCCGCCCGTCAGCGCTAACCTTGTAACGGGACAAATTTCACTCCGGCGCCGTCGCCGCTCGTACGATTCCCCATTTTACTGTCAATACATGTAAACGTCTCAATTTAGCCCAGCTCGATTGGCGCTAGTCAATATGTTATGGGCTGGGCCCGCAGTTCACATAGCTCTTCATGTAAACTTTATTTAAAAACTATAAACTTTGTTGCCTATTTGGGAATGCGGGAAATTTACTGTTTTCTCGGAGGCTATTTGTTTCTTACGGTTTCGTGTTGTATTGTGCCTGGGTGTTCCTAAGTAGTATCAGATTATTTGCAAAAATGCGGGTAGGTAGTGCAATATAAATTCATAATAATGTCAATACATTAATTAATTAAATACCTACACTCATAAATTGTACTTACTTCCTCATTGGTTTTATTATATAATGGTCCGAATAAAAAAAAAACAGTTGATTGGTCTATTAGTAGCATGTGCAACTGCTAAGTGTAAGATCCTGGGTTAGATTCCCAGGTAGAGCAAATTATTATTGGGTTTCTTATTAGAAAATTCTCAGTAGCCGTTCAGAGTTTCGTTTCGCGCCTGGTTAATAGCTACAGGCTTGCTCCCTATTACCTGGGAATGTAACATACTACTTGGGAACTGTGGGTGTACATTAGTACACCTAACGCTTCGGGGAATATAGGTAGGTATGTAATGAATTGTGTACCAAGACGAGACTTAGTAAATGATTTGACCAATTTTTTGTTTTGAATTTTTTTATTTAATTGTTAAGGTATTTTCCCCTTACGGTTTAGTTCGGGGTATACTCGAACCATAACGGCCATTTATGCTTCAAAAACAGCGAAAATCTTAACAATACGTACCAAAAATAACCAAATAAAACAGACAATAGTAGTAAATTAGTGTTCCTCGGGCCAATTTGCGATGCAAAGGGTTCCCTACACACCATAACAGGTTATCAAAGAGTCGTATGTTTTCATTAGGATGTTATGCGTACGCTTCTAAGGCACTTTCTGCAGGATTCTAACAAGATTGCCCGAGAATATTGTGGGGTAATTTTAAATTGTTTTGCATTTTGGGTAAAATATGTGCGACACATTCTTAGCTTTATCTTGTATACGTGTGACATTTTTTCTGATTAGAACACTTGGTAGTTAGAATAGGTACCCTATTTGACTTACAGGTAAATTTATTTTCAATCGATTTTGAAATAACACTAGTTATGTACTTTTTACAGATGTTATCGTGTTATATTGATACTAGGTTCTGCCCGCGACTCTGTCTGCTTGGACTTCAGAATTGGGTCTAACCTGGATAAAAGCTTATGAGTTATTCCAGAGTATAATCTATCTCTGTGCCAAATTTTTTCCAGATTCGTTCATTTGGCGTGAAAGAGTAACAAATATCCATACATCCATACATACAAACATTCGCGTTTATAATATTAGTAAGGATTATTTATTCAATTCTTATTATTTATAGATTTCTTTACATTTTTTAATAATTTGGCTAATGAGCAGACGGCATGTACAGGATGAATTTGAAAACATGCGACAAATCGAAATGGGAGGTTCAGTAATCATGAGGTACCAACTTATTCATTTTAAAATTTAATTTTAACGATCTAAATTGTCCAAAAAATAATCTTATTTTTTATCTTAGATGGTGCTAAGCTAAGCTAAGTCTTCAGGCATAAACGATCGGGATTTAACTAAAAAACACAAATAAATAATTTCAAATAAGTATCAAAATAATCGCACGGCGCGCCTGGTCAATCCATTACGCAGATAGTTACGAGTACTACATGAAGTATTAACGCTTTGCACTTAAGTACTATCATTTACTATTTTTTTTAACGCACGAGACGTTGCCAAATTCTCTTTGCAACACTAAAAAAGTATAATTATTTTCCATAATCACGTGTTCTAATTTTCTTTGTTACTCAAAGAATCATATATTTTAATTTTTATCTGTCGCATCTATTAAATTTTAAGGGAAAATGATCCACGATTTGATTCAATTCTTAGGTCAAGTGTTATTGGGTTTTTCTATAATTTATCACTTAGCATCTTAGAGTTTAAATTTGTGTCTGGGGCAACCGACCGACGAAACCTTAGAAGAATACCTGCGTTTTATTAATATTTTATCAGATACATATGGAAGTGGTAATACTGGCAACATTGATAAAATATACATGACATTATCGTCCACTAAACGTTTTATTTCCAATATCCCCGTGGCGTGTGCATCCATAAAACAGTATCTGTCGATCGCTTATTAATTATGACGGATTGCTGGACAGATCGTAGCAACGGATTAGTGCGGACTTATCACATGAATGCGCACGTTTATTGAATTAGCGTTGTGTACTTGTGTTATTGACCTTATCGGCTTTGCTGTCGAAATATTAATAAAGAAGCAAGGATTTGTTACAATTATCGTTTATTCTTGAAAATAAATATTTTGGACAGAAATAGTCTAATAAAGAAATTAATTAAGGTACTTATGCGAAAATTTGTTTGCCAAATATGTTACTTTTGATGAAATAATATCGTTCGTAGGGACATGAAGGATATTGGCAAAGTTAAATGTATAATTTTTTTTAATTATGTATTCTCGCGTTGATTTCGCTTTTTATTCGCCACAAACTTGTGCGAATATCCCTGCAAGGAACTTAAATGCCGAATTTATGCTTCGTGATTGGTTAGTGATTTCAATTAGGTACAATATTTCTTTTACATGGACCTAAAATTACCAGCGAACTGTGGGTGTAAGTATAGGTACACTTCTGCCTAACACTTCGGGGAATACAGGCGTGATGATATAAAAACATAACCATTCTCCTTATTTAAATACAATCACCTAATAACTCATAAGCACATACATCATTGCATTACAATAATTGACCACAACATTCATATTGGCTCGCCAATAAATCTATTAGTCGGCCCACCCACTAATAACTTGGATACATGATAGAGAGACGTATACGTCATACTGAAACAATCCCCACCTGATGATCTACGAGTGTTGCCACTAACAATATGACGCCCTAGGGTCTGTAAGCTCACCAACGAGGTTTTATGCACGTACGGTATTAGTGGAGAAATTAAGAAAGTAGGTGCACTTAGCAATTTTGTTTAACCCGATTAATATGTTATGAAAAATATGTTAGTTGCAATAAGTAATAATAATCGGGGGGATGACTTCTTTTTACTTTTAAACTTTTTATTTGTAAATTCTTGTATACAAGTTTGGTCCGATTCTTTTTAGAATTCATTTGTTTCGGTTTAGAATTTGGGAATTATTTTTTTACGTAAAGTAACTTACCATCACGTCTGTATTCCATGAAAGGTTAGGCAGAGATATACGAATGTACAACCATAGTTTAGCACAAATCCAAACTTGGGGCGGCTACCTAGCATTTAATAGAAAAACCCGATAAAAGTATGCTTGATCTAGGAATCAAACCCACGACCATTTAGCAGTCGCTCTTAGGACAACCAGACTAATTTGTAATAAGGAAACCAGTGACGTCATTACACTCTCTAAAAGTTCAAAGGACAAAAACACACCCAGATAATATGTAAAGCCGTAAACATATCGGTACGGTACAGTACGGTATCGCCATGCTTGAGCGCGATGCGCATGACACGATTACAGGTTGTCGTCACTCGATACTGCGACGGGACATCCTGATAACACCGCGTGCTGCGTCCATGCTACACTGCGGGACAAAAATACAGTTCACAGTGAAAGGTCAACTTTGTTACCCTTTTTTGTTTTATTTGGGAAGATGACGTTGCCGTTCTCAGTATGAAATATTTTAATAGGTATTTGCTTCCTAGCTTAATCGGGATAATGAAAAAGTAATTGTGATTCTACAAAGAGATTAATAATAAATAATTATTAATAAATAATTAAATGATTGTACTTATTAGTACAGTCACAGTTTAATAACACTAATTTAGTAGCATTAACATTATAACAATCATAAAAAATTATATTATTAATCTATAATATTTAAAATTAATTAGTTTAAGTATAACATTATATTTAATGTTATGTAATAAACATAATTTTACGATATATTGTTTTATAATTAATGAAAAAGATTTCGATTCCAGTTTTATTAGTTTCTCATAGGATTTTCCATGTTAGGTATTAATCGAATTTAATTCTTATTTGATTTGTTTAGGATATAACATTAGATATCTATTGGATGTGTTCCAATCAGACTGGTCTACAATCACGTGTAACCGACAGGTATGGAAAAATCCTTTGCTCAATTTTGCGAAAATTCAGGCTAAATAATAATACATTATCTCGTAGGTCTACCATTTTTACTCAGTGATACCAATCTAATAATAATGATTAATTATGATTTACTATAACGGTGGAGAAAAACATCATGAGGAAATTTTCTGAATGGCGTGTGAAGTCTGCCAACCCGCAGTAACGTGGTGGACTATAGCCTAACACCTCTCACACCCGTAACCAGCAGTGGCAAGGGTTGAAGATGATGATCTAATCAGCTGAGTTAATCACATAAATTTGGCCAGCATTGTACAATATAGTGTATAATGGTGCGACCATTGGCGCGCGGTCGGTCGCCAATTACCCTATTGGTAGCAATTGTTGTGCGACGCTGTCCGTCGTCCTGCCTATCAATATCATAACATCCATACACGCATATCTATTAAGCATTAGGTAACGTTAGTTTAAATTTAATATTTTTGTAGCGTTGTTTTGCAAGCGTGCTTATATCAATTTCTTTATAATATCCATAATTTTGTGCATGACGTGGCCTCCTATAATGAAAGGAGTACACATACTAAATAGTTATGTATTCTATTTATAAGATTGTGCAGTATGTATTATTTGTAGGAGGTGTAAAAATAAAAAATAAATAGATCAACACGTCTGTATTCCCCGAAAGGATAAAGGTGTGCTAAATGTGCACCCACAATTTGCCGGTATGTTTAGGTCAAATGTACATATGTAATTAGGGTCAAGACTATTGTCATTAACCGGGCACAAATCCGAACTCCGAGCTGCTACTGAAAACTTTTCTCGAAACTAGGACCTCTAGCGTAGCAGTTGTGCTTACGCATAGTCTAATTCTTGAGGAAGGTCATAGGCTATTAAATATCATGCTAGGACCCTTAGGAGCGAAGCGAAGCAAAGTTCCTGAAACCACGGAGCACAGTTAATTTAATAATAATTAAGACTGATACCCTCCTAAGTGAAGATTAGATAGAACCTTATTTCACCGACCTTCAAAACATTTGCCATACGATCAACATGGATATCGGTCAAGGCGTCCATCGATGGTAACTATAATGAGTTAATATCAACCCACGCCCCTTATTGTTCTTAGTCCGTACGTCCGTTGCTCGCATCTACATTATAATATGAATCTAATCTACATATATCCATATTTCGGCCCTCAAACTCCTTGCTGAAGGAAATTGGACTTTGTCATCAACAAAATAGGGTTTGCGGGGATTGTAATCAATGGTAATGTAAAATTGTAGAAATGTACAAATGGGCTCATTGTCAGGCGAACAAATTTGCATGAAGTATGAAAGTCGAGGCGTTATAGAGACGCAATAGATGATTTGTAAAATGTTCCTAATGAATTAGTCATAATTTCTTTGCATGTTAAAAAGATTATAAGCGTATAATCTGTTTTGACATGCAAATATATTATTAAAAAAAAACATGGCCAATACACACACAGTCAAGATATTAAGAGGATTTTTTCTAGCCTCCATTGAAGTAACTACTCATCTTGATTGTACTAGACTAAGACAGAAAGTAAATTTCAATAACAAACATTGCTATTGATGTTATCTTAACTTTTTTTCAAAACAACAGAAAAATCTTTCTTATTAATTTCGACGACAAAGGGCCTGGCTTTAAATTAAAATTAAAATTATTAAATGAATATGAATAGGGACGGGTAATATTATTTTTAACCATCCTTTTTTACTGTCGGGTAAAAATAGGACAGCTTTGTAGTTTCACTATTTATCTTAGCATAACATTATGGAATAATGCCTAATACAAATAATACATGCATGGTGATGTATGCATTACCATTTACTGGGCACACGTCCGAACTCCAAGCTGCTATTGAGAATTTAGATTTGATATACTTATTAATCCAAGAAGAACATACACTGTTCACTTATAAGATTATACAAGTTTAGTCTTATGTTGACTTACGTGATATTACATACCATATGTTGTATTAATTTGACTATTGACAATTTTATAGAAAAACAAGAATAACACTTAGCTCGCCCTGGAAATCGAAACCAGGATCTCTGGCGTAGCAATCGCACTTACGTCTACAAGAGTAATGAGACAGTCAGTATATAATATGAAAGAAATAATGAGTGCGGTAGTATACCCATTCTGAAAAGGAAATCTCTGTATTATGCGCTACAAAACTTAAGCGCAACTTTCAAGATCGTCTGAACAATAAGCCCCCGCAACCTTCCAATAAGACATATTTCCGAAAGCACTATAAACTTCCAATTAGGCTCCGTCTATCTGCAATAGTCCATTCATTATAACAAAGAAGCATTGATGTTGCCAATAAATAAATTCTGTCCGTTCATCCGCCCACGCGCACCTTTTGCAACGCATCTATTAAATTTTGATAGATCTTAGCGTGAGTCACCGATGCGCTTGCACAGACGGATTTGATTATTCAAGGTTATTAAAACATTGTTTGGATTTGCATTTAAATAGGTTTAATTGTTAATCAATCATTCTAAATTGATGAATGAAGCTTATTTTACAATTAGGTACTGATGTTTGGTATACCTAAATGTGGATGATGTCTGGTTGTTATCATTTAATTTTTACGAATAAATATATTTTTTAATATAGGTACCTACATAATTACAATAATGATCATCAATTATATACAAACAACTCAACGATAATACATCTGTCAACAATTTTGATAAATCATACAAAAAACACAAATAACGGTACTCGATCAATTCAATAACGCATACAAAAAGTGGACAACACATCTGCGTGCGCGCATTGCGTTCGATATTCAAAAACTTCTGTTTTTTTAACAACAATGGTAACTTGACTACCGCGAGATCGGATGACAAAGATTTTTCTATTCAGCCTTAGTACGAAACTTTACTAAAAATATAGTATTCAAATAATATGGCATTGTTCTGTTTTGGTCACGATTATAAGTAAAAAACTGATGAAGTTAGACCAGCAGCGAAGGTTTCGATAACGATTCTGATGACCATATACGTGTGTCAGAAATCAGAATACAAACTAAATTTTAATAAAAAATAGGTGATCAAGTTGATGCAGGCTGAAAAATAAAAAGAAAGGACATTTCAATCAACCTCTCGAAGTAAACAGTTTCCTATTTCCTCAAACAGATCTATTATCTCGTAGCTTCCACCTACAAATGCGGGTTTTATGGACGATGAGGTAAAATCTAAGTGACCTTTGGCTAACCGTAAAATGTTTATCAGTGCGTTATCTTACACGACGTGCATACAAATGTGCAACCCGCCCGCATCTGACGTGTGTTTACAATGCGTTACTCGTTTTACTATAGTACGTAAGGCAATGACGAACGAAAAATGATTAGTTGATTGTCGAAATACCGTACTTGTAATAAAAGCGGCGTTAGCCTCATGGCTAGGGCGTCGGACTTACAATCATGTGGGTGCCGGTTCGAAATCAACCCATTGCACTACTGACGTGAACCCACTCGTAACGCAAGAGTACCTATTTAGCTTAGCACGACCAGTAATGTGCAACCTACATTGCTAGTAAGTTTTTAAAAAATATATGTAACACAACATACCATCACGCCTGTATTTTGAATCTTTATATCACTTCGCCAATCAATGTGTGATCAAACATGTTGATTTGCAAAGTCCTTTTATGTCAATAATAAAGAATGCAAATGCAATACCGTGAGAACTCAGACCAAAAATCAATTTGCGTTACAGTAACTATGCATATTATTTCGTCCGATGTCCTCGTCTTAAAAAAATCACACACGTTACTGTGGGGCACAGTTTTTTTAAGTCACCCCTCATTTTTTTACTTATTCAAATCGCAAGTAACATTACCCCCAAGTTTTTTAACACCAAACAATGGTTTCTTTTCTTTGGCCGAGTAATTTATTTTTTTTAACGGTCCAAGATGGCCGCGGGTCATAGGTGAGCTTAGGATAGTTCTCAGGGCCGTTTTTTAAAGCTTCCTTTATCATTTTGCACATCTGCCAAATCTTAGTAAAAAGATGGTGAGTTCCGCGTGGGAAATTAATATTTTGCGCATCTTTTTTTAAGCTCCAATTTTGTGTATTGATCTGGTAAATTCAAGTGTGCTTAGTTTGTTATTGTGTATTTGAAAACCGAAATGCAGCTTTCGATACAGTTTTTACTAAACGGACAGCACATTTGTAGATAGGAGTACGTACTAATTATCTTAAGCTTTGTGCTTGTTTTTATTATAATAGTTATTTTGTTAACTTGATATAAGTATATTACGAACTGCAAAAAACTCTTACAGCTTTAGCAGGCAATCAGCATCTACGCGACCGCACCCCCCGCCACCCGCGATCCGACTAAAACAAAAACGCATTGTCCCATGACGTCACGGTGATAACTCATTTACGACTACCCGCATGTCGGTGAAAGAGGACAATATGAGGACAATCGATAATGCTAAACGCGAACACGTGTGCCGCGGACTGTGAGCGATCCCATTGTTTTAGTTTTACAAACGCAGTGAACTAAAGAACGGTGCTTAGCGATTGATTTTATGTGCCTTTTATAGAGGCTTTTTAATTGATGCTTTTTTTATAACTACACCAGGACAACAAAATTCGTAAGTATGCACATACATTTTGCATCTACTTAGCTTTTTAGCTCTAAGTCATAAATGCTACGGAATATATTCAACTTTTACAAATTTGAAAGTTTGGATGTTTGTCGCAATCACGCAAAAATGGCTGGATGCATTTGGATGACATTTGGTACAGATATAGGTAGTTTATAACCTGGACTAACGTATGGGATAGTTTTGAACCAGGTTGGATCCAGAAGACCATGTAAACAAACCCGCGGGCAGAAGGCATACGAAATTAACCTCCAAAGTTTTTACAGTTATACCAAAATTGTGTGATCCAGTTGAATTAAATCTACTATTTTACTAAGCTGATGTTTTTTTTGAAGCCTGATCTCTCTCAAGGGCGGACAGCTGACATTCAGTAGCTTGCGGCTACAACTTTATATCAACAAAAATATTTGATAGGGTTCCCCATGAAAAAGTTTCTTCGTCGACCAACAATAGGCCAGGCCAAGCGTTACACATGTCTACAGAATAGCCATGAACTATCCCAAAGGATTAACCATACCTCTTCCCAACAATGACTACTGCAGATTTTTTATCTGTTTTTTTTTGTTGGGAGCACCTGGTTGTTGATTTTTTAGCTATGTCATGTTCCACAGATAAAGTCAGCGGATCCCAGATAAAAAATGGACTTAGAACATTCGAAAAGAGTCGGTATATGGACGGGGCATTTTCAAAGGGTGCGAATTTTAAATTGATTTTGATAAGTCTTTGTGAAGGTCCAAACAAAAATGGGTTTTGATTTGTGGGGTTGCAGATAAGATAGTCATATTATTATGTATTTATACCCGTAGTGGAATTTGATTTAGGAATCGCGTATTTTTTATGTTTTTCATTTAATCAGCCATCAAAGCTTTGATTGGCTGTAATTCACTATCATAATGTCACTACTTTTATTTACTTGAGATATTGGAAGACTCTATTTAAGAATGGGTAGAATTAGATAATTATAATTAGGTTAAGTTCCTTTTTTTAACGGTTAGAAATTAGTACCGTATTGTTTCTTCTTTGAAATCTTGTCTATTGTTTTTTTCGTTCGATTTTTGAAATTGTAACCTTGAATGACATCACAAAACCCTTTAATCGTCGTGCGAATTCAAACAGTGATTCGAAATTTAAATATTCAATAGTTCGTTACATCAATGGCGTAGCTAATACTGGCCAAACAACTCACGGTGACTGTCCCCTCAATATGAATAAAAAAATCTCACCCCAGGATTTTTTTAACCCTTTTATGCATATCCTGTGTCATGCGTGCAGTATTACCTACTAGTCAAATTTAAATAATTTATGTCTTAGGTCCGTTAGATCCATTTGGCATCTGCCCTTAGATAGGGTTTATGGCGAGATTTATTTGAACGGAACGTGATTATAGGGGTATAGTTAAAAACGATATGATTGTAATGGCTGTCTTGTGTTTGCAAATTAGTTACATAGCAAAGAAGCAGAAAGAAACATAGTTATTATTAGAGTTTTTTTTAATCTCTTTTTTCTTGTCTTTGTACTTTAATATAGATACCTACATTTTTTATGGATTAAGTCGGCAAACGAGCTGACGAGCCACCTGATTGTAAGTAGTCATAGTCGCCCATGGACAACTGCAATACCAGAGGAGTTGCTGATGCGTTGCCGACCCTTAAGAGCAGTTACGGACTGCAGACTCCCGGAGCCGCAGCAACCGAGGGGAACTGGCTCTTACGTGCAAAAGTCAAAACATACACTAAGGTGCTTTACGACAGACTCCGACGTAAGGGTGGTCGTCAGCCAGTCAGATCAATAGATAGGTAATAGTTAATTTAAACTTAACTATAAATATCATAGTACTAGATCTGTAATCAATTAAACATCAGCGATATAAACAACACTATATATTATATATGTATGTACCAATTCAGACCTTATTTTAATTATTAAAACATAACATAAAATACCATCATGCCTGTATTCCCCGGAGGGTTAGGCAGAAGCGTACTAATATCACCCACAGTTCGCCGGTATGTTTAGGTCCCATGTAATAGGGGGCGAGCCTATTGCCATTAACCGGGCACAAATCCAGACTCCGAGGTGCTACTGAGAATTTCATAGAAAAACCCAATAACACTGTTCGACCTGGGGATCGAACCCAGGACCCCTAGCGTAGCAGTCGCGCTTGAACCACAAGACTACTGAGGCAATCTAAAAAAAATAACTAAAAACTGCATGATTAATAATTTAGTCTATGGTAAATACATAGATTCTTAATTTCAACGTTTCTTAAAGTCAGTAGATACTTTAAATTCATATACAGAGCTTTACATCAAAACTGCGCGTGACCATAGTTAAGGGTCTGGCGGACGCTGAATTGCGTATAAAAACGTACCTAAAACTGAAATAAATGGTAATTCAAACACAATATCATCAAATTGTGTTAGAATTACGTGTTACGTATAATTATACGTACGTAGTATTATTATACGTGTTATTCGGATTCGGATACCGTTAATAAACAAAAAATAAACTACCCTACCATTTCGTCTAGGTACTACTATTTCACTGGAAATAAATGACCGAAAAACCGATTGAAACTTCGAAAAGCTATCGAAAATTACATTCACTTACAATTATTTCCAGTGAAGTATTTTGCACGAAATGGTAGAATAGAAACCTAGATTAATGGTATCGAAACCCAAATACTGAATGTGTAGAATGGTATTAAAGTTACATGGTATTTGGTATTACATTAATATTATTACCTTAGCGCACACCTTAGCACACAATGATTAGATAAAATAAAGAACAATGAAAAATATATTAATACCGAATAGACAAGTCAATTGACACTCAGTTGAAAGTGAAAGGGATGCGCGCTATTGTTCGGTTGATTGTCGTTCGACTAAATATCGTGTCATTCTCAGTGTTGTGACGAAATAAAGCGATATCGATAAAGTCGAGAACGCCCTATGTGTTGGTGTGCGCAGATTTATGTGGTTTTGGATGAACTAACGATAGTTAAAATGTTTTATTAGACAGTTTGGCTGAACAATAGTTAACAGTTGAATATATTTTTATTTAATAGATTGATCTTTGGTCTAGTGGTTGCATGTACGGTTGCTGAGCGTTAGATCCTAGATTTGATTCCCAGATCGAGCAGTGTTACTGCGTTTTATAAGATATTTTCAGTAACAGTTTTGGTTAGTTCCCGGTTAATGTCAAACTTACCCCCTATCGCATGGGATCGTGGCGGTATATTTTAGGTCCCACTTACGTACCTAATAGGGGCAAGCCATTAATCGGACACAAATTGTGTCAGATAAGGCTTTGTTGTTGTTTTATAGGAACTGTTAAGATAAGGATTCCTAGGTTCAATCCTCTCGCTTAGCAGCCACACTGACCGCCCTTACCAGTAAGGCAGGTAATTAAAACTGAGAAAATAACAGTTCTCATAAAACAAAAACAAAGCCTTATCATAGTATTAAATGTAATTACAATGTTAAACCCATAAATCTGCTTTAAAGCCGAAATTAACCGCTTGTCCCAAAGCCCAGTTAGCTTACGATTACAACCCACGTTTTTTTATCCTATTGTTTTTACACACCCCTTTTAATTTTTTTTGTTTTACTCTCAGTAGCTCACCCCTTATATTTTTTTCAGATACTTTTTTATGCACATTGGCCGTATTTTTGTCATCTAGTTTATATTAAATTACCGTTTTTATAACGTAATGAATATGCGGGACGCCATTAGAATTAATATGCATTTGTAAACTGACGAAAATGAGAGACTATTATCGCTGTCATTTTTTAAATAACGGCTGCGCTGGATTTTTTCTAGAATACATTTTAAATTCTTTTTATTTTTAAATTTGCAATATGGTTTGATTTATACGAGTATACGTGGCTGTGAGCAATCATTGTATCAATTGAATTATATAGATAACTCGAAAAATGAAAATCTTACTCCAGTAACAATATTAAACTATTCTCAATTCAATATACCTACATATAACTTTATTTTTGAATAATATAAAAGCGATCGCCAACATGTTTTTTTTTATATTCAACATTAAAAATTATCAAATCAATGGCAGTCATACGTGAAATCAACAATGACGATCACGGATGTATCTACCCACAGATCTGTACTTCAATGGCCCTGCGTGAGAAAACTTAAAAAACTCGCTCGCACATAAAAAATGCACTTACACAATTATCAAAAACCCTCCAAGATGTCCCTTGCACAATGCGTGCGCGCACCTTGAATCTGCCGAAGATAGTCTCTTAAAAAATGTGCATATGTTTTTATAAACACTGCACTCTCCGGATATTAAAAAATCGTGGGGTGCCTTCTAGTTTGGTACTTACGGATGCAGTTCGGGCAGTGAGGGTCAAAGTTATTGGGGTGCTCGATATTCGAAAAAGTACAAGCTGCAAATTGCGATTATGTGCGAATCTTAGTATAGTTGAGAGCAATAAATAATTGCTGATATGTAGGTATTATGAAAACCGTAGGCAATACAGATATTAAAAAATTTACCACAATTAAGTTATTTTAGTGAAGGAAAAATTCAATCGCGGGCGCGATTCGAACCTGCGTCTTCTGGTTAGATACACCAGACGCTCTGACCTGTAATTACTACAATTCCTTGTTATTTTACGTTACAAATTCTTTTTCTAATTATTTAATTATAATGTCTTTTTTTGAATTCCTATTATGCATTTGAAAGTTCTATTACCATAATACTAGCTAGTAGTGGGAATGTTGAGCAACGCTGTATCAGTCCTTTTATTTGTATCGACGGTTTTTGATGAAAGTCCTCTCGTAGAGATTCGTGTTTTGAGTTTTTTTTTAGCGGAAGCAAGCAGTACATGGCTTCCGGTCCATTTTTTACTAGTTTTTTAAAAGTGGTCCGTTATTGTAATTAAATTAAAACTTTTTCTGATGAACGATATCATTAATTTGTACGAAAAATATTTTAAATTATAAATGAGTGATGGTATTATTTGATGCTGCGATAACATTTTTAGGATATAGAGAAAGTGCACAAGTGTTTTTAGTGAGGTATATTAAAACAAATAAACTCCCAAAAAATTGGACAAAAGGTTTGAGGACCAGTGCTAATAAATATACTTAACAGACATGTCAAAAATTAGGCAATATTTTTCATTATTTAAAACTATGATAACCAAAAAAAAACATGATATAATAGTTTTCATTAATGTTCTAATTTCACTAATATTTAAAACAGTAAGAAAGATCTTTTTGGGACCATTTTTAATATCTACAGTGTTTATTTTAATGGTCCCAGGTTGATAAATCTTTCATATAAATATCCGTTCATAAACTTTCTTGTATGTCACCTCACATATTTACACTTACCGTTTCCTGCCCCACACTTTTTAAGAATGTTCCCACAACCATCCTTGTGTTTTTTACTGTTTTTTTTTTCATGTAGATTAGAATTAACGGTAAAAATCTCCCCTAAGGATACTTTAATTTATTTCTTTGGCAACACAAAAGGAGATGCGGTTGTCCTTTGTTTGTGAATGTCATGGTGTCAAAAAAGTGCAGGAGATTTGCAGTTGTTTTTTTAATTGTTCCTTCCGGAGATACTGTTATTTATATTGATTGATACATATTAGTCGTGATATTCATCGTAATCAAATCCTATTCAGGATTTATTAATTTTATGTTCCTTGTGTAAGAACGTTGTCATTTAGTCAAATTATAATTTGGAAATTTGTAAAAAAAAACATCAATCATCAATAAAAAAAGTCTATAAATGGTTTATTCTACCTAAATAATATTTAGTTACGAAATTAAAAAATAAATAAGTCTGAATAAGGAACTCAATAAAATTATAAATAATTATGAATGAAAGTTGCTCTGACATACAAAAAAATAAACCAGCTATCTACCTAAAAAAGAATATTTAATATGCAACCGAAACACATAAATAACAATGCAATTATTTTTTATGACAGCCGTATAACGATACGTTGTTTTTGCAAACAATAAAACTACATAAAAAGTATAAAAATCAAACCCCAAAGGGTTCTTCAAATTAAACCGTCATTAGAAAATTTCTCGAAAAAAAAAAACGCTAACGTGAGAAAATTAAACCCGGTTTTTTAAATCACAAAAAGTAGTAGCACATACCTAATATCGCGACCGTTGCAATTCATTAGCATACATTTTTTATTACATTCTAAATTCAAATTTTATTTTTTTCTTTCCGTGAACTAGTTTGGCAGCATTATAATTATAATAAAAAAGGTTGCTACCGCCTCTTTTCTATAGGAGCTTTTATCTGTCGGTCAGGTAAAGTGCGTAAGTGTCGAATACAACAATGTGCTCCGGATTTCCTCTCTTTAATACGAGGACCAGCCTCCACCTCACGTGCAGATTCTGAATAAAAGTCCGTCGATTTTCCATGGGCGTGATTGATTTTTGAGATAGTCTTCACTTCGATCGATATAATTGATCCACCGGAACTATTGATGGCGATTTGTTCCGTCAATCGTACTTTAAATACGATCTCTATAATTATATTACACTGATAGAAATTTCTTCAATGCATTTTAATTCTAAATATTTATAATATTCATAAATATTTAGGGGTTAATACTAAAATCCGTCTAAAATACAAACTAAGAAAAAATTTCACGTTTGAATTAGGTATCAAAAATTAATTAAGTGACATATAATTAAATAAAAACGACAAAGCGCAATAAAGTCAACAAAAACGTTCATAAATTGCGGAGATTATGCAACGGCACGGCTTAGCGTCCTCTTCCTGGCTTTGGGACCATAAATTTCATTTAGCTGCAAGGTGGTCTGACAAATTTGCGGTCGCTACGTCTACTAACTGGTACTTTTACCTTATTAGAGATATAGGAAAAAAAAACTTTAGACCAACCATCGAACAATACTGGCAGTTAGTCAATGGAGTAGAATAGTAGTATTGTAGTCTGTGGCGTGTTGATTATTGTGGTGGGTGTATACCATAAAAGTCTTTCTTTAACTAATCTACTGGTCATAAAAGAAAAAAGGGACGGCGGGGGACAGTTTTGACAAAAAATGTTTGGGACATATTGACGTTTAGTTTGGACATCGATATATTTTTGCTGTATCCCAGGGGATGTTGTAATTGCTTTGTAATTGTTTTCTAACAACAGACAAGTTGTGTTTTGACAGGACTGACAATGAAACAGTAGTGCGCGTTATAATAAGATTTGTTGAGTATTGACAGGGTCACTTTGACTATCCCATGAGAGTGTTTTTGTTTCACTGTTTACACTTATCACTTTTGTTTGCTACTGAGAAAAAGTAAAGTGTGTGTATGACTTTTTTAAACTGTTCGAATTATTTTTAATCATACTTTTAATTATATTTATTTGCTTTCCTGTTTTTTTTTTCTATAGAGAACCAACCTATATACTTGTTGTTTTAAAAAGGATTTTTAATTATAAAGATTTAATTTAAACTAATAACTTTTTAGTAGATACTTGTATATAGGTACTTTTCAATTTAAATGTTAGGTATCTATTTGTACTGTTAGTGATTTGTTTTAATGTTAAGTAAAATCCATAATATAATAAATCCATAATCTATAATGAAATTGTTGTCTTATAACCTAGTTATCTACTGATAATTTCATTGACCTATAATTTTAGTAATGTAATAATAAGTAATAATAATAAAAATCTTTATACTGATTATAATTTAGGGCCATAAAGTTGATCATGAATTTTTTTATCTCGGGAAATACCATCGTTTTGTTAACGAGGACTTTTTATCTGTTACAACATATTTTTAGTTCTATAGAAACTGCCCTTTATAGCATATAAATTAGGAGAAAAAAATGGTATTATGATTATATACATCTTCGGTCTTGTCATGATATTTTTATCAGAGCTGTAATTTGCTATTTGAAAAATAAGAATTAAATAGATGAAGGGAACAATACCTTTTTAGATTATTTAAGGGACTATTATCAGCTGAATCAAATGCTGATAACGCTGCTATCTGACCCTCGCAGCCCAATTACTAATCAATTCAGAATATTCTAGGTCTCTTACCTCGAGATGTCGGTATTGCTCAAGCTGTCAAACTTTTATTGGCTTCAGACTGTTAATAATGAGTGTAATGGGTATAATATGATGTAATGGTATAGGCCACTGTTGCGTTTGAATTAAGCTTCGTTGTCTTACGTGCTTACTACAGTCGATGGATCATAAAACAACACAACTGTTGTGAGGTTATGAAGTGGATGATCATTATAGGTGCCTGTGGAGCCTCGTCACCAAACTGTTTTTCTGCATAATCTTTTTACTCAGGCAGGAACTATTGCTATGTGGCTTCCAGCCGTCGCGGTAGAAACTAAACATAGGTATAACAAGCAGGATCAACCAATTTAAGGCCAGAAAGAGACATCCGTCCACAAACTGACCACGACAAGCATCGTTTAATCAATTAATGTGGCTACTTATTGGACTCAAGTAATATCTTCATCATAGTCATCATCATCTGCTTAACAAGTATTATGAAAATAATTATTTAGCATAGACGCGAAAAGGAAAAGATCGTCTAGTATCGTCTAGGATCTAGTTTAGTCTTTAAAATCGTACAACACGGCAAGCATTCAATACCATCACTCCTGTATTTCGCAAAGGGTTTGGCAGAGGTGTAAATTTGTGGTATATAGGTACGTGCTTACACTTACACTTCGTCTTAAGTTTAGGTGCCGTCTAAACTCCGAGCTGCTACTGAGAATTTCATAGAAAAAACCAAAAACGCTTTGGTTGACCTGGAAACGGGACGTTGAACTTCTAGCATTTAACCAGAAGATGCAAGTTCGAATATTGCCCCCGGTCGAATTTTTCCTTCACAAATAACATTCTAAACTTAGCATGGAAAATGCAAAAAGAAAATCACAAAAAGATAGCAGTCTTAGTCTTAATCCACTCACTCAAAACTACTCAATAAAAACATTGTGATAGATAGAAAGATGTAGCTCCTATTCTCACATCAAGAACGTGACTACAAAACGATAGCAATGACCAAAACACATTTCTGTGGTCATTTCATCAATCTCCAATATTAATAAAACAAATATTTTTCCGGCAATACGTCGTGTTGCCGTTATCGGCTTGCGGTCGGTTTCCCTTCGTGAGAACACCATCGTGCGCCATGGTTGATGGTAATTGGTGTCAAACGGCGGATGCTGATTGTGTGGTTCGTCTGTTGATGAAGTCCGCCTCGCTGGATTGTCTGTGTGATTGCTGGATTGTTTAGCAAATCGCTATTGCTAAATAGTGAAATTTTTGTGTTCATCATCACGCCTGTATTCCCATGTAATAGGGGGCGAGTCTTTTGCCATTAACCGGGCACAAATTCAAAATTCCTATATGCTGGGATAGATGGGCAATCCACCACCAGGTTTAAAACCGGTAGATTTCCCATAGACTACTATGGCAGGTTGTGGGCGTGTATCTATGAAATATATTATAATCTAAACTAATATTATAAAGAGGTGAAGTTTGTGAGGTTGTAGGGGGGTAATTTCTGGATCTACTGAACCAATTTTAAAAATTATTTTTGTGTTGGATAGTCCATTTATCGAGGAAGGTTATAGGCTATATAACATCATGCTATGCCTCTTAGGAACGGAGCAGCGTGGGTATAACCGCTAGCGGGTCGCTAGTCCGTTATTGAAAAGTGAAAATTTTAGCTCTCTTGGTTCTATAAGCGCCCTAACCTACTCCTGACAAATATTTCCAGTTCTTACAATCAATTTAATGTACGATTATCATCTGAATAACAGGGAAACCATCATAGAATCCCAAGCGAAGCCACAGCAACCAATGATATTAGTGGTTTTCATAGTACTATCCGTTAGATTCGTTTGTTTGTGTGCGCCCGCGCAGATATTGAGGCGAGAATTGAAACTATATAAACGATAACATTGGAATCTGTTATGAATATAGAAGCTAAGTTATATAATGGAGTTAGACTACGTATTAGTTTACGAAGATACCTTCATCTTCGTAAACCCATGTACTTCAGGTCCGTTCAGGTATTGTTCAGAACTGTAGGACTAGATGCCGTTGGCGTTTTCCAACTGGCAACCTTTGAGAAGTATCAATCCATTCTTTATAGAATTTTATAGAAAACATTGATAACACTTTCCTCGACCTGGTAATCGATTCCAAGACCTCTAGCGTAGCAGTCGCGCTAACACCACTAGAATAATTCTAGCAGTAAAAAAAAATTGTCTATTAAAATACTACCTACCTCATTAGTCTAGCATTTCCAAACGTGACTACTACGCTAACGGTCCTGTGTTCGATTCCCAGGTTGGGCAGTGTCATTAGGTTTTTCTATGAATTTCTCAGTAGCAGCTCAGTCTGCATTGGCAATAGGCTCGTCCCCAATTACATGGGACCTAAACATACCGGCGAACTGCGGGTATACATTAGTACACCTTTGCCTAACCCTTCGGAGAATACAGGCGTGATGGTATGTAAATTAAAATAGCCGTTTCTGAGACTTAGACGAATATTAGACATAATTATAACGGATTTCATCGCGTTATGCCAATAAAATCTGTAAAGTAGGTTTATTTCAATAATTATTAAATTTTTATTTCAATAATAATTTGTGAATTAAATTTCAACAATAATTATAATACTAATAATAATATTTCAATAGTGGTAATAAGTATTCTTGAGATCTCACGTGAACATGTTATAATGTCAACAAAGAGACTCACGTTGATTGTGTGTGGTCCAAGGATGACGCTGTAGATCAATATTTGTACGAGCGTCAGATACTGCTGGAAACTACCGTGGGCAGCACACGTTGATAAGCGGAGCGATTTTGAAACGCTTTTTCGAAGACATGACATACCATCACGCCTGTATTCAACGAAGGGTTCGGCAGAGGTTTACTAATATACATGCGTGAAGTTTTGGGTTCGAGGAATGTACCTGATATTGAGGTTTTCTAACAAAGGATTTGTGGCCAGTTAACGGTAATGCATCGCCCCTTATTATACCTACCTAGGTATGAAACATCATTACATATAATCGCTATCTGTAAGATAATAAAATATATTATTTGTTATATTGCTAATCAGAAAGATGTCAGTTCTGACCGAAAACGAGGTGTTATGTTATCACATACAATATCTAGTCAATTACTTAACTAAGATAATGGGAAAATGCGTACGAGTTAATAATTTTCATTAATATTTTCCTCGATCTAATCTTTATCTAATTCTAGATAATACACACTGTCATGATTGCCGGCAGTCTTTCCTTGCTTATCTCCAGATAATATCGTTATCGTTATTATTATCACCAATAAAAAAATAATGCCCATTCCTTAAAGAAACCCTTTCCTAATTTGCTCTACTAAAATTCCGAAGAAAGGTGGGGTTCTTCACAAAATCTTAATGGTAGATATTGCTTGCCTCATCGTCATCAAACCATTGCCTATAAGTACCGTTGCTGCGCATGAGTCTCCCGAGCGATTAGATTAAACAACAGTCCACAATGTTGGCCGAGTTTGAGTTGGCAGCCTTCACAAGCTTACGAGAAAACCTAGTAGGTACCTTTCCGATAATTATTTTTTATAATTACCCAATACCGATAAACTGATTGTCAGATTTTTATAGCCAAATGCTCGAAGGCTACTGAATTTTAAGATGCCATTTAGTCTCGTGCCAGTAAAAACAGCGCGTCTGCAAATTGAGTAGTATTTAGCCGTTACTTCGGTTGCAGTGGCTCTGGCAGTTTGCAGTCCGTTGGGTTTTTTAAGGGTCGGCAACTCCTCTTGTGTTGCAGGTGTCCATGGGCGACGATGACTATTTACCACCAGAGGGCTCGTCAGCTCGTTTGCAACTTTCGTTCGCAATAACTGTTACCTATAGGTCTTACAACGTCGCTACATCTCCTCATTAAATCACCACCCGAGCTATCACCGCTCTCGACACGTTTACAGCCTGGCTTTCCATCAGTGATGCCCTCGCCCTCGTCGCGGTCACCATATCCTTAACTAAATAACAATGATACCATTTAATTACACAGTCCGATGTCACTGATAGTAAGGTTTGCTTATGAAATCTCACACTGTTTTTAGAGTTTGAAAGGCATGGGAGGTGTCGCTTGTGAGGTTTGAATTGCCAATATGTAGTGTTTTTTTTTGTATTCTCAGGGGTTATTTGCGGTGGTCTGGAGAAGAGAATCTGAAGAAGTAGGTATTTAAAGCATCAGGTCGCAGGATCAAAACCGATTCTTCAGTACTTACTTACCTTACTTCTATAGGTAATCAAGAATCGTCTTAAAATAAGATGAATATAATAACAAATATTAGTTTGACCACGTGTTTTTAGGTAATTTTCCTATCGATTTTTACAGATGAAAAATATGCAATGTTTGTATATTCTAATTTGTTCTTGAGTTTTATATGCTGCGCCATTAAAACCTGCCTCGTATCGTTTGGCAACACGAATAGCAATCGCCATTAATTAGGTATTTGCCTATGCAAAGAAACAATGCATTTATAAAGTGGTCAAATTAAAGAAACTATTAGTTTAAAAGTTTTATTCTGGTCTTCACATATTTTGTCAAGGAGAACCTGTCCAAAAAGATCCATAATATTTTCGTTGAAGATTTTTTTTCTTAGGTATATCAATTTGATTCTTTGACAATCTCTTTATTTATATATAATATGTATTTATTAAATACAATATAATTTTACCATATTTTATGGAGGAGTAAAATATTTTTATTTAACATAAACATAACATGTGTATTTACTAATCACTATAACAAACATAAACCTTACCTGAAAAGAGAAACAACATTAATAGCAAATATTTCACAAATACATTAATTTTCTATGATCGTCTTGTCATAGAGACGTAAGCAAAAAATAGTCACATTGACAAAGGGAACGAAGTGTTAGAACCTCTTCGTTTATATCTCCCCCCCCCCCCTTTCTATACCGGTACCGGTACAAGTTTTGTTACATGAAAAAGATTTGATTCACATTTTTTATGTCCTGTGTTTATTTTGTAAATTGACTTTGATATTTTTTCTAAAATTTTATAAGGACCAATTTTTAATTCATCCAATTTTTTTCTGTTTAACCGATTTCCATTTTCAACATACACAGAGTCTCCTACTTTTAATTCACACTCTTTCCTATTTTTATCGAATAATTTCTTATTATAATTGTGTGATTTTATACTATTCTCTAATGCAACTTTTCTATCTTGCATTAAATTATTATATGTTATTTCCTGTTTCAATTCATCAGGTACAATATCAATATTTTTTCCATCTAATAAGTACTTTGGAGAGAATCCCGTCACAGTATGCTCAGTTTCATTGTATTTTTGAGTGCATTCATGGGCGATAGTAGTCCAGGCTAATTTATTATTACTTTCATTTATCTTGCATCTAATTTTATTAATCAATGTTTGATTTAATCTCTCATTTAAACCATTTGAAAATGGTGCATTTACAGCAGTGAAAATAATAGGTATGTTTTCTTTATCTAAAAAAGTTTTAAAATCTTTTGAATTGATACCCGGATATTGGTCTGATAGAATCATACCAATTTTATTTATCTGTGACACTCTTTGAATTAGTTTTATAAAATCGCTCGAATTTTGAGTTTTTGAAGTTAAAATATAAGCATATCTAGTAAAATGGTCTACAAGCAGATGTAAATAAGTTTTTGTAGAACGTGAGCCTCCAAATCCACCAATGGTATCTATTGATACTATTTCAAAAGGACAAGTAGCAGGACCTAAGTGAGACATTAGTCAATAATTAAATTTTCTTCTAGATTTGTTTTTTATACAAACCTCACAATTTTCACAGATTTTTTTGATGTTGTATGATAAATTTTCCGCTACATAAAATGGTTTAATTTTGTTTTTTATTTGTTGTATTCCTATGTGACAGTAATCATAATGGATAGTCTCTATAATTTTTTTACTAAATTCCTCAGTCAGTAGTATCTTCTCTTTTTTTCCAACTTTCTTATAATATACAGTATCTTTTATTCTTAGTTTGTTCCCATTTAATTTTATGATTTCATTTCTTTTTTGATCATTTTGTATGTCTTTCAGTTTAATTAAGTTTACAATTTTTAAACTGTTTTCCTGATTTTCATTTGATTCTAATACAGGATTTCTACTTAAACTATCTGCTTCTAAATTGTATTTTCCTGGTGAATATATAACTTCAAAATTAAATTGAGACAAATAATACGTGAGATCCCCTAGTTCTTCATCTGTTCTAGATTTAATATTCATTTTCTCTAGAGGCTTATGATCGGAAAAAACCGTGAATTTTTTGCCTATGAGCCAGTGCTGCCAATATTTTATTGCTTCTTTGATTGCCAAACATTCTAGATATATCGCTTTTTTTCTCTTTTGGGTATCATTTAATTTTCTCGAAAAATATGCGCAAGGTTTTTCTTCTCCATTCTGTTGTGGTTGCTTTAAAACCGCGCCCAAGCCCTGTATACTGGCATCTGTATAAATATAAATCGGTAGATCTGGATCAAATATTGCTAATATTGGTTTTAAGCAAAGTAGTTTTTTTATTGTGTTAAAGGATTCTTGACATTTTTCTGACCAAATAAATTTTTGTCCTTTCCTTAACAAATTGTGTAAAGGATCTAATACAATTGATATATTTGGCACATATTTTCCATAAAAATTGATTTTACCTAAAAATTGTCGGACATTCTTCTGTGTTTTTGGAACAGGAAAGTTCTTGATCGCAATCAAATTATCTTTTAATGGAGTAATTGTACTATTTCTTATTATATGACCTAAATACTTCACAGAGTCTTGTGCAAAGATACATTTTGAGAATTTTAATCTAAAGCCTTCTTCTAAAATTGCTTTCAGTAACCGTGATAAGTGTGTGATGTGATCTTCAAATGTTCTAGAAAATATCAAAATATCATCAATGTAATTGACAGTGAAATCTGTCAGTTTATGTTTCCTTATAATGCTGCTTAATATTCTTTGAAAAATAGCTGGAGAAGTTTTCAAACCAAACGGTAAACAGGTCCATTGATAGTGTCCTTCTTGAGTAACAAATGCTGTTTTTTGTCTGTCCTCAATTCTTAAAGGGATGGACCAAAATGCAAAATTAACATCTAGTGTTGAAAAAAATTTACAATTGTTTGTTTTTACCATCAAATCCTCAATAAGAGGGAAGGGTTGCGATTGAGGAACCACAATCTTATTTAAATCGCGGAAATCTATCATAATCTTGATCTTCTTCCTTCTTCTTTTTTATAAGCCAATGTTACTGGTGCTGCAA
Source organism: Acronicta aceris (assembly GCA_910591435.1). Lineage (NCBI taxonomy): Eukaryota > Metazoa > Arthropoda > Insecta > Lepidoptera > Noctuidae > Acronicta > Acronicta aceris. Next base: position 10,478,279 of record OU342770.1, read on the forward strand.
ATGGACTATAAGATTCTTCAATTAAATGTCTTTGCAATAAGTGTGATACTTGCTGTTCTATTTCTTTTTTATCGTCAATGGAGCACCTGTATGGTCTTTTACTACAATATTTATCTATTAATAAATCAATATGTGCTTCATAGCCTTTTACAGTACCTATATCATATTTATCTTTAGCAAAAAGTGAATTATATTTACATATTAATTCATTTATTTTTGACTGCTTATGAAAGTCTAAATGATTTATTGTAATGTTAAAATTACTTGTTTCAATATGTTCATTAAAGTTTATTTTATATTCATAATTTGTTTGACTTTTAGTATTGTCTGGGACATTCATATCTTCATTGTTATTATATAAACTTTGTTTTTCAATTTGACTACCCATAAAGCTGGGAATTATTTTGGTATTCTTGGTACTTATTTCCACTTCATTATCTTCTTTTTTTGTATTATTTTGTGTAATTTGTAATTTCTCATCTTGGACTAATCTAAATGCTTGTATGCAATCTAAGCCAATCAGAAAATCATAATCGAAATTTTCTTCATCTATGACGAATATATTGATATCCTTCTCAATATCAAAAATCTTTATCTTTAAAGTTGTCATTCCTTTAGTTTTTTTCACACCATTAATCGTTTTTAAGTTTGCATATTTATTATTTTTGTCAATACAGTTATTTTTCAAGGTTATTAATCGTGAATTTATTATGGACACATTTGATCCTGAATCATAAACTCCCAATATTTCTAAGGTGTTATTTAACAATAATTTAATCTTGATTAATGGTGGAATTATTAGTTTTTTGGATCAAGTTCTTTTAATTCTGTTTCCAATTCAGAGTTATTCACATTCCTAATTTGATCTCTTTTTTGTCTATCACTATTTTTATTTCTGAACCAACATAAAGTTTCAGGATGAAATCGACTTCCTCTGTTTTCTTTCTCACAAATTCTGCATGGTTTGGTGTTTGAATATTTTTCGTAAATTTTATTTTCGAATCTTCCTGTTTGTTTCTCTAAATTCTTTTTATATACTAAATGTTCTAAACTTCTAATATTATTAAATAAATCCTCAGTTTCTTTCAAATTATTCCTATTGATTTTATCAGCTATATAATTTGGTAGCCCCGTAGCGATTAGATTAATCAGTGTGGATTTATCCATTGATTCATTTAATTCCAATAAAAGTCTTTCTTTTTTTAAAGCATAATCCATTAATGAGCCCTGTCTATATTTAAATAAAATTGCATACCTGACTGGTGACCACCCCTTGTCTGCATAAGTTTCACATAAGCTTTCTTTCCATATTATCCATTTTGAATTTAAAGTATGTTTTATAAGCATGGAACTATACCAGTCAAGAGATGCATCCTCCAAAAATAATCTAAGGACTTCAATTTTCTTAGTATCTTCTTCTATTCCTATTCGAGTACATTCTGCTTCAAAAATCGTCATCCATTGGGACACATTTGAGATTTTTTTATTAAATTTTTCTATTACAAATTTCTCAGACAACTGTCTCATATTATGGGTTTTCGATATATCCTTTTTCATTTCAGAAAAATTCTCTAGGATTTTTGTTAAAGCCATCTCTGAAATTCCAGCGGTGTGTGCTTCTGTCGATATTTCGGGCAAAATCTCTTCTAGCAAATATCCCTTAAATTGCATGTTTCCATCTTCGTCTATATAAACATTACTTATCTCTGGTGTTACTGAAATCCATACTTGTCTTTTTTCATGTCTTCTTTGCAAAGTATTTTTTACTTTTTGAAAAATTTGTGTTTTTATAATGGTATCATGCAATTTTACGGATTGAAATTGTTCCGGGATTATAAAGGTATGTCTATTGACATCAGTAATTGAGGTTATGCAAATTATATTTGTTTTTGGGTCTTCACTCGCTTTTACTATAAATTCAAATCGTAACTTTTCCATTGTCCTTAAAATAGCTGTTGAAATGTTGTTTTATAATATGTATTTATTAAATACAATATAATTTTACCATATTTTATGGAGGAGTAAAATATTTTTATTTAACATAAACATAACATGTGTATTTACTAATCACTATAACAAACATAAACCTTACCTGAAAAGAGAAACAACATTAATAGCAAATATTTCACAAATACATTAATTTTCTATGATCGTCTTGTCATAGAGACGTAAGCAAAAAATAGTCACATTGACAAAGGGAACGAAGTGTTAGAACCTCTTCGTTTATATATATATTTATAAGAAACTCTATTTTATTACCTAATAATTCCTACCGTTATGATGTAAAAAGAGTGTAATCTTCGATGAATAATTTATATGTATGTGTATATTTATTTACAGTTATACGAACAGAAGTAGGCTCAGGAATTTTACCGATATTAATATTTTTAACTGAACGACTGACTAGCTTCAACGGCACAGGCAATCCTAGCGTGCATTTTAGTGCCAAAATATGTCAAGCATACCTCCACGCGCATTTCGCGTTTAAGCATAGGCAACTGACAATTTCATAAAGTAACCCAATAACAATGCTCGACCTGGGAATCAAACCCAGGGTCGCGCTTACGGCCACTAGACTAATGAAGCAGTAAAAAATATAAAGTTATTATTTTTCTAAATGCAATGTCAGACCTATATTGGTTGTTTTTTTTTAAAACCGCAGAATCAGATATTTTTGCAATACACTGTACATAAATGTACATTGGGCAGCCAGGTGTACATAGTTAGTTCCTAAATCCCATTCTGGCGTCTGCAATCTTCGGTTAGAACCTAAATGAGTGTAAGACGATTAAGCTTAGGTTGTCGTTTCACAAGTGGTATTTCGTTTCGCCACAATGGCTCCGTCTTACTCAGTTTAGTTTTAATTTCAATTTTGCTTTGCTATGTCCAGACACGACCTAGCCGTAGGCGGGGTTCATCTGGTAAAAGAAAATTCCTTTTTTGTGCCCTATCCTCAATCTTTTAAGTAGGACTCCAGCATTGAAATAACACTACTTTTTACGGATTTTATCGCGTCATATTAATATCATTTTAAGTAGTCTTCAAAAAGTAGTTTTATTTCAATGTTTTATGTTCCCGTAAGTGTCAGAAGCCAGTAGAAGTCTAGCGTGTCCCGTTGTCATTTGCCTCGTCTTACTTCATCTGGGACCTATTTCGTGTTGGTTCAAGCCCATATGGACGTGAAGAAATATTTCATATTTAGATACTCACATGTTAAACATTTATTTAGATAGTTCTTACAACTAACCATGCTCCATTTCAGCATTATAGTGGCTTGCAACCCAGTTTCGGAAACACAGTACCTATTAATTTTATTGTTCAGTCAGTATTTATGTCATTTTCTGCTTTTCAACGACGAAGTTTTGGTGTTTGTCTTTTTGTTGATTGTTTTTATCGATATCGATTGGATATATCTATACATAATAGATATATCCAATAAAATTCTATCAAAACTTGCTAGATTAATAAATGCATAGTGTATCATCGCCCTTATAAGTTAATATCACAAGTTAGGATGGACGCAATTAGCTTGCGGTTAGACTTGCAACACTTGAATTATCCAACAGTGCACTCTACCCTTACTCGGTTACGTCATGCTGTACATTTTTATAATTACGTTTTTTGCGGCAGATGGCTTTGTTTTGCAGACACAGTGAGGTATTATGAGAAATAATTCAAGCAATTATCCAAAGGTCATCTCACTGTTGAGCAACTAACGCTTTCTCTCAAAAGGAGTAATCAGCAAAATTAAAGAATGTCCCTGTAACACAAACTGTCAAATTTCCCCAATGGATAATAAACTCTATTATCGGGATATTAAATTTAAAATCGGGAAAAAATAAATTTGACGGTTTTGGATACCATAATGTACCATCACGCCTGTTTTTACCGAAGGGTTTGGTAGTGTACCTACCTATTAAGAAATTGGGATTTCTGTGCTGGAAAGCTAAATGGTTACCCTACCATAAGTTGATTCCAATTCTTCCTGTTTTACATTTACGAAAGATAGAAATAATTAAAAAAATACTTAAAAAATAATGTAACAAATTATTTTCTTAAAAATAGCTTTTTAAAGACCATAATTATCTATTGCTCTACATACATACATTTTCAGTCGATCGAACCAAAAGGACCTAATATTTATGTCTCCGTAATGTATGTATTGGGCACATGGCGAGCCAGGCAGGCTAGTTCAGACATGTCTATTGTGTATCTAGTGCCCTATTACCTAGTTAATTCTAACTATAATTAGTGTTATATATTCAATTTTGCTTAGTAATTTACTTGCTTGTGTTGTTATATTAACGAATTTATGTTGTAGTCTACCAAATAATAATATGATATTTTCACAGTGCGTTCTTTGAGTGGTACAGAAGTATCTATATCAAACTCGTATCAAAGGACCAATTTTGAACACTCTGTCACATACTTACCTTAAGTGCTAAACTAAAAAATCAAATTAATAACTATTAAATATTGAATAAATCTTTTTCAGATGAATTAAACATCCGAACATATTTGTAGGTATACAGTTTTTGTTTATATGTGTGTTTGAGTATATTAATCCAGTTCCATAATATTACAATGTTAGTAAAGTACAATACAAGTTAGAAATGACGCAACATATTAGATTATTTATTTTAGTAGGTATCAGAAGACCAGAGGGCAGGAAGGCATCTTCATAACAGATGGAAACTAATCGCTAGATGTTCTACAATCATTAATACGCATTGGTGTACGTCCGGATGAGCAGTAACATTACGTACACCCTTCGACAAAACTTCCTATAAATACTGCGTTACTTCACCCAAAAATCACTCTTAATATCATATGTATTAAGATTCATAAGACCGTCTTAAATCTAGGCGAGCATTTGCAAAAATATTGTTGATAAGTGTACCGACTATTGTTGATTTCGGACGATCATTAGCTGTATTGATATATCGACTGTGACGTAAGAGAATAAGTTAATTTCTGCGACTAATCTCGTTACTCGTTTTCACATAAACATTGGATGTCTCGCGCGAGTTAAAATATTACGTCTCGGGTAATAATGAATTTTGTTTGATAAATATTAGTAACTATCTGTTGCTCGCAGCTTACTCACGTTCCAAAAAGATTACCATACTATAAGTCCAATTCTAGGCGGCGTATGAAGATGAAACATTCACTAGATTTTAAGTTAGACCTCTAGCAATGCATGGGTGAAAACTGCATTCAATTCCATGCAGTAGTTTTTACGTGATGCGCATACAGACATTTGTATGTCTGTATGCGCATCAGACAGACAACAATTGTAAAAAAATATTTTGGCTTCTGTTGCTCTAATAAAGACTCCCCATTAGTTTTTCTTCAATATTTATAATGTACAGACATCGGCCTGTTACAATTTTATTATAGGTATTACAATTTGATTAAAGGTATACGGACATTGAAACTGAAATTAAAATTGAAATATAACCGTCAATTGAACGCGAATCTAAAGGTTCAATCAATTGAAAACATCGATCTAATCCTTCAAAAAAGAAAATATAATGTTGTATACCATGTGCAATAACACGTACCCTTGATACTTAAGCATAAGTCAAGTGCGAATGCAACTATGTCAAGAAAAAACTCTTTTACCAATACAACAATTGCAATAAGAACTAAATACCCAAAAACTGCTAAAATTCACGAACGCATCATTACATTCGCATACAAAAGTGTTTTGTGCACAAAAAGACACAACCGTGACGTAGGTGGTCTCGATTTTATAGCGTAAAATAATAAGGGCACCTATGTGTTCCATTCTATATAATAATGGGGGTACTATTTCTGTGGGCAGTGTAATAATGGTTGGTCGTTCGTTGGGTGGTCGGATTATAAGGCAAAGCCGAGGATTAAGCCACATCGACACGTGTGCTTTTCTATGCCTTCGAGTGGCTTTAGGCGACTGTGCGTGATTTTACCACTTGATAAGGTAGTGGTTTGCATAATGTAATTTATGTTCTAAAAATCAACTATGTTAATTTTGTATTTAGTATCTACCAATTACACAAAATACTATATTTTTTTGTACTGTTAAAAAATTGCACAAATCACTATGTTTCTTATAAAGATAAAAATATATAAAAGAAATAAATTAATATTGTATGCTCAGCTGAACCATATCAGAATACGGAAGTAAGAAAATAGGTTTGACCACACAATGTTCGAACTAAAGCGATGTTTTGTGACCTCTGTAAATAAACGTACATTTTTACGGAAACCTCGATAACCTTAATCCTAAAAATTCAAAGGCAGCTCAACCGCCCAAAAATAATTTCGGCTACCGTGCATCTCTAACATGATTATTTTTTTAACTTGGCCAACTTAAAATTAAACTCAACTCTATTTGAGAGCTCCCGTATTTTTAAAGAACTTATGGTTCATAATCCAACGATACAAGATATGCGAAGTGGTGTTTTTACAGTGGTATTTCAATGCAAAGTCCTTTTCAAAATGTGAAACGAACCGCGAAGAATTTTGTTCAAGCTAGCAAACGTGTTTGCTTTGCGGACATCGATTAAAAATTCCTCCAAACCTTGGCCAAATAATGGTATTAAATGGCTACCAGAATAATAGTGTTAAATTTCTTAAGATCCATCTCGAAATATGATGGATCTGTCGGCGGACCTTTGTTGCAGTTTTTCCTATGATATCTCTACGTGAACCGCCAAAGAGATTACTTGCGTGCTTATTGTAAATTATATTTACGAGTATGTCGGTTTCTGTGAGCGATAAATATGGAAAAAAATATAATTGCCAAAATGTTGGGTTGAACACGATAGCTATGTTCTTTGACAGATGAGAGTGACACGAGAAGAGGTAGTGAAATTAGGTTTTATTCTTTATCTTTACTTTTAGTTTAAAACACGTACAATTTAATTTTTATGATAAAGGTGAATTTGGATGTCATATTTTCCACTAATATTTGTGTTTTGTTAAAATAATTTCCGTTATAGTCCACTGATTAGATCGTGCCAAATCATAGGTCTCGAGTTTAAACCGAAAGTATGGACCTCTGACTTTTCGAATTTCGGCTTTTCTAACATAAACGATGAAGAACAATATTATGGATGCATGCCCGAGAGATTTTCTCGAAAGCGTGTGAAATCTACCAACCTTGCACTAAGGCTGGCTTAGTGGCTAGCCTAAGCAGCAATAAAACTTGGTCTTTTGAGACGTGCCCAGGTTACTTACAAGAACAAAATGTTATAAACATACAACAAATACATACTACCATCTTATGTAGATACTCTACCGACCAATTTAACCATCATATTTAAAGCACCAAGTTTACCAGAAGGGTCAACCACAATTCCTTGGTAATCACGGTCTGTGGTCATGAACGTAGTCTGGTGTTGTGTTATGACACATTATCGCGCATGCGTTGACAGGCCCGCGCAATTTGCAATTAGCTATGGAAATAACGCGCGCTCTGTGATACGGTCAATGTAGGGAGGCGACCTGTCGATACATTTGAAGACTATTTTGCAGTGTTTAAAAATCTTTTTGTCGATTATCGATACTACTCGTACCTTCCAATTATCCGATTTTATAAACATTTGTAGGATTTGGGTTGAAGAACTGCCAGAATATAGTATCTATTGTTACAGAGGGATAACCTCTACCTACCATTATGTCTTACCTAATTCAATAGGTCGAAAAAAAAGTACATTTGACCGAAGGTTTACTAGAAATGTTATTTAATATTAAAATGTCTATATTATTGAACCATTGGTATACCTAATCCGAGAAAACTTTCGATATATCAACAAAGCGCATCTCTAAACCGTTGAGAGCTGAGGTGTCTCATGTTCACGAAATAGGTGATCATTATGTAATTCACAGGGCTTTAGTATTGCGGACCGTTCTAAGAATCTAGGGTCATAGGAAGTGATGGAACTAGCTCCATATATGTATAAAGCACGGAATGGGGGATGGTCCATCGCATGTACGATTTAGTAGACGAATCTCGCGAGATTTTTTGAACTGCGGAACTACATAAACAGTTTCTTTAGTTCCATAAAATCGTATTATTCGTAATATTTTAAAACTTATTACTTTTCTAGATTTTTTAAACGCAATGTTAATTAATTAATTTATGTTATTAAATATTTTAGTGGATTTTAAATTAAAATCGCAAATATTATTTATTTGCGAATTAGAATCGACTATTGAAATACTGGAAATTGCATTATATTATGTAGGTATTTTTACTGGTGGAGGGGCTCGTGTCTAAGATATAACTAAGCCGATCGACTGATCTGCAAGGTTAAGTCACGCTAGCTGCGTTCAATCTGTGGACGGGTGATCATTCTTTACACATCGAGACCTCTCGTGCCTCGGAGAGCTCGTAAAACCGTCGGTCCCGGTTGTCATACGAGCATCTATGACAATTGTTAGTAGTAACAATTGTCTACCCACCGGATATCGGTATTGCCCAAAAATTGGGTTTCCAAAAATATGTATATTCAGCCGAATCTGGATAGTTCCAATCTATTTGGGATATGTTTGAGAGAAGGCTTGGAAAATGAGGTATTTTTACTGGTTTTTGAATAGGAATGCATTCTAACAGAAAACCGACCATTATTTCAACAAGTAACTTTTTGTTAAAGAAGGTTTTAGTTAATAAAGTTACCGGCTAACGTCGACCGGTATTTTATCGTTCGACAAATTAATTACCGGTCTAGCACCGGTATCGGTATCATTAACACCATATTGGTGTCGTTCTCTTCATTTCAGGTGGCCTTTATCTTATCTAAAGAGGACGTGCGGGCGGTATATAGGCTGCTTCATTGTTGCTTACCGTTTTCTAACAAGCTAAACAATATTAGACTTTAAAACACATATTTAACGTTGAAATTCGTTTGTGATGTCTTGATTTTTTCTGTGGATTTTCTCGTTCAGTTTGAAGTTGGAATGTGAATTATAAGTTAAGCGTATAAGGTCGCATTTTCTTAAAAAATGTAAGGTTTTTCCGGTAGTTTTACAACGCGACCGGTGTCGAACGACAATGGGCAACTTGTTCCCCGATAGGTATGTAAATAAGTATGTAGATGGATGACTGGTCACCCACCAGTTTGTTTGTCGTGAAGATAACAAGAATTTGTGTAGCGTTCTACATTGCTCAAAGGTTACTGTCGGTCACAAAGTGGTGATAACAGAAAAATAACCTGTTGCTGTCATTAGTTGGGTTAATTTTTGTATTGAAATAAAGTTGTCAGTCTGGTCTGAGTTCCTAATAAAAAAGGATGTTTCCGCTGATTAAAAGCATATTTAGGGGCTGCTTGCTTTTTCATATATATAGATACATAATAATTTGTATGGAATACATACCTAGATTATGTAATGTGAGTTTGACGCGTTGTTTACAAGAAGAAGCATCAAAGCACCCATCCCAATTTTGGAGGTGCGAACCGTTGACTTTGCTTTTTTTATTGATTATGTCGACAAATGAACAGACAATCCCCCTGATGGTAAATAGTCATCGCCACTTATGGACGCCTGCAACAACAAAGGACTTTTTTATGGTCGGTAAACGAGCTGTCGAGCCGCCTGGTGGTAAGTAGTCATCGTAGCCCATGCAACACCAGAGGAGTTGCTGATGCATTGCCGATCTTTAACAGCCCCTACGGACTGCAGGCTGCCAGCGCCGTAGCAACCGTAGGGACCTGGCTCTTACGCGCAAAAGTCGAAACACACACCAAGGTGCTTTACGACAGAATCCGACGTAAGGGTGGTCGCCAGCCAGTCAGACCCTAAGAGGTCCTACCACCGAGCAAGTCAGATATTTTCACGAAAGGCAGTGAGGAACAGTATTCTAACCCGTCCCCACACGGGGTAAAACAACTTTCGGGGGACTTTGTTTTGTTGGAGTCATTTTTTATTGACCATGCTTTCGTTTTCAGGGGAAACCTTTTTTTCTAATGCATACCAAAAATATCAGTAGCAGTTCGGAGCTTGGATTTATGCACAGTTAATGGCAATAGTCCCCTCATCGCCTGTAATATGGGACCTAAACATACCGGCGATCTGTTTGTGTACTTACATTAGTATAACTCTGCCTAACGCTTCGGAGAATACAGGTGAGATATATTACGTGTGTTATTATGGATTGCTATTAGTTAATGATGTAAATGAAGCCCTTCCTTTTTTTCTGCGTTGTTTTGTGATTTTTTTTACGTACAAATAATGATATGGATTGCAGTTATATCTATAGCTTGCTTTTATATCTTCGTAATAATTATTTTATAACTCTGGAAATAATCCTATTAACTTTTTGAAATGATTTTAACACATTTCCTGCATTATTTAGTTTAGTAAGAATGTAACGTCGGAGGGTGAAACCTTTTAAACGCATGTTGCTTTCATACTTGACGAGTCTCCAATCTACGTGTTCATTTTCATAAAATTATGAAGCAAAATATCCAATATCCTAAGCGTATCACAAAAACCACAAAGATGCGTATCATAACTACGTATATCTAATTACATTGCCAGTATTATGCAATATTTTTCCCAAAATTACTACGAACTACAAAAGACTATAAATGCATTTAATAAGGTTCAATTTCAAATGACATTATTGTGCCAAAAATCGCACTTATTCCAATCGTTACGTCACGAATAACGTCATATTAGATATGTTATGTAACCATTGCGTACTTTTTGTGGATTTGCCTAAATTATCAGAGTACTGATGTTGCAATGGTTATGAATAGGGTCGTGAAAAAGCAGTTCTACTGGGGAGGTTGGGGTCCCAGTTGGTACCATTCGCGACTGACCGTCGTGTGCCCCACGCGACCTTTCACCTTAGGGGACAGGACAGGGCAACGCGTGGAGTAGTTGTTGTTCAGTTTTTTTAATCGCCAACATTATTGGTTTGAAAGCACATTATAAGCCGAATTTTCTATTGCTTTAACCCTTCAAGTAATAAATTAAAGATAAAATGCGAAATCTATTATTTTTGTGCCCGGGCCTTTAAATCTGAACTAAAAAGTCTTGCAATCATAGTCACAACAATAAATACATTATCCTTTAAAAGATTAACTTTTGTCTTTACGGAAATATTTCTTATCGTAACTTGAGTTTCATTGAAATAGAACTAAATTTTATCTAAATCAATAAATGATCCATATCAATAAAAGAAAACGAATATGAGATTTAAAAGTAAGCTAATTATGTATTTTGTGCCGATTTTTATGCAGAAAATTAGTTTAATTTTCAATATGTTTAGAATATTGATGAAAATCAAAACAAACGCGTAACAACTAAAGCGTCTCCATAGCTTCCACCTGTCTATAAATCGAGCTCAATATGAATAACTATCACAGATTATAGTATTGATAAATGAATATACGGCACCAGTCAATTGCAGGGCATGGCGAAAAAACCATGAATAATAATTTATATAGTTTTATGGCGCAGACCACGGTTCGTTGCTAATGGCTGACCGTAGGGTCCGATTTATTAGATTTTTTCGGCAAACGATTAACGAGACGGGCCTACAACTTCCGTTGGACAATGTGCCACATAAATTATATTGGACAAACATGATCGTTCCGCAATTGATATGCATAGAAATATTATTCCATGGCCAGTCGTGATGGTTATTGATTTTTCTGTCTGTGTTTGTACTCAATGAATATTCTTTTTTGTCAGATAGATTGAGTCTTCAGATATAAACTGAAGATTAGTGGTAACATCATCTGCACAAAGGAATTGGACACAAAGAATCGAAATAAATTTATCGAACCTTAGACCCTCCTCTCACCTCAACCACTACGCCAAACGTGCAGTCATCGGACTGTCTCATAAATTTTATAGTTGTTAGAAAGAATTTTATCTTTTTACTTTCCAAATTTAAATAAAATAGCTACTAATTGAAGGTAATAGACAGACCTTGAGGTTACTTTTAGAATTGAAATAAACGGACTAACTAAAATAGCTGTATAATTTGAAACACATTTCATACATGAATTAGCGTCCTCATGTCGTATCATATGTAATTTCTAAACTTAATAATATATGTGTATAAATTGTTAGCAAAAATTGCATCAACAGATATCGCTTGCAGCTAAATAAAGCGGTCACGTCGGAGGTAGTAGAAACTCCTCATTTAAGTAGCTTATCTGTAAGTTATTGTATTTCATCAGGTTTAGCCTACAGCATTTTGAAACTAAAGAAGGCTTCACAATTCTATTATTGGAAATCAATATTCCGTAAAACCCGTTTTTTTTTTGATATAAGTAACATCGTGTATCGCAACAAAAAGAAAATTTGTCGCAATAATATTTTTCCTTATGATTATGTAACGATACTACAAACTTGACATAAGTAGGGTATGCAATAAACGTTTGTTTATGAGCTTGATAATATTATTATAAGGATTCACGTTAAAGGACATCATAAGGTTGTAAAAGATACAAACAATTGTGTAATCACACGGACGCATACAATACAGAAGATACAGAACGTAAATACTAGTGAAGACAATCAAGAATTAAATAATCATAAAGCATGGCTTTACTGGCCTCTATAAATTACGGCGTTATCAAGAGGAGACAAACACAAGAATGACAAAATCAAATAAAACAGTGTGTTATCTGGGAACGCGTAATCAAAACGGACACAGGTCCTAACGTTAGCAAATAAAAATTGTTAATTAGTATACGTAACAGAGATATGAGATGAGAAAATGCGTATCAAGATTTTTTTAACTCTTCAAAAAGAAGACAAAAAGCATGAGTGTTAAAAAAAACTTACTGTTGTAAATACTACAAAGAATTACGTTGACTGTAATGACTCTGATAATATATATGACTCAATTTACGATTTAATCAGAAATACAAGTCACGGTTCTAATATGGTAGGTTCTATAATATGCTTTAAAGATCACGCGATTATGATCTCAAACGTGAACTTTATAGGACATTTTAATTGTGTACATCATCGATATACTGTTTATGAAGTTTTAATCAAACTGCTTTATAGTTTAATAATATCGATATTATCGTACTAGTTCCCTAGGTCGTCTTAAAAAGATTCAATTTAACAAATCTGAAAATTTCTAATTCGAGTGTCTGTATCGTAGTAGTACAGGAATACAATTTTAATTTACAAAACCTTAATGAGCATTGATTAAATCAATAGCTAGAAAATGTAATAAGAAATCAATCTCCCCTTACAAATCACGTTTAATTTTCCAACTTACATCATTCTGCGACACATTATGAGACGACTAATTCTTAAGTAAACCTCACATAGAATATTTACATACCTGTTGGTTGATAACGTTGATGTGAACAATCGTCGCCTGTTCCCCACTAAGATAAAGGGATGATAAAGGCTCTCAATGTGGTCAAAGGAAACGCCGTTGTTTGTTTTTCTATGTTTGATTTTACTTTTCTGTCATTAGATTTTATGACACATTTATTTTCTGCTCTATTAAAGCTGTTTTTGCTCATTTAGTCAAATGTATGTCAGTTGCATCTGTCCATGCATGTGATATTATTAAGGCAATATCACATTTTTTAGACAGATGAATATATTCCTTTATGAAGTAGTATAATATATTGACATCACTCAACACATAAATGCACAATTACACTAACACTAACTAAATATACTTCAAAAGACAGATCTTTTTTTGACATTCTCAAATCTTGAAGCGAGAAGCACTAGATCTAGATGCTCAAATGCCACATAACAGCATAGCTAATCTAAACGCGGAAGCGTTGGACATACAGTAAGCAGTTCTGAGCCAGGGAGCACCGGAGCAATGGTCGCTCAGATAATTTGAGGGGCAGCAAAGCGTTAAGATCGTTAACTTACCCCGCACATGACGTTTGTCATTTGGACGCAACTAATGTGCAGGCAGACGACTGAACCGAAACTGCAAAGTGATTTCTGGTTTCATGTTAGAATGTCAAGTACAACTGCACAGTTTTACTTGATGAGCTACAGCTTCCTTTTGCCTTGGAGCTGTTGGAGTTTAGGTACAGATCGCTCATTTGGAGTGACAGTGTCACAACTGCAAAAAAATGCGGAATTGACCTAATTACATCACAATGATCCCGTTAATAATCTACGTTAGGAGTGAAAACGTCATATTTATTAGTTTATAATATTTATTAGTTTTCGTCATATTTACTAGCTCTAAGAAATATGAACAATCTTCGTTTGTGTTACGAAAAAATCTTAAAAATGGCGTAGCGTAATATTTACAAATTTGCAGTTGTGACACTGTCGCTCCAAATGAGCGAGATATGGACCTGTATGATTATAATAGATAAGAAGGTAGATCCAACTTGATCCTTTTTCATAGAAGTCAGTGTCAAAGCATGAGTAGACTCACTTTTCGACGATTTACTTGCAATTGGGAAGTATTTCTTCACCTTTTCCAGAGGCCTTTGTTATTTTTTAAGAACTGCAAAATCAAAATTCTTACCGTTACTAGTTGTAATGCCTAAATGTTTCTATTTTTGAATAGCCAGACCCATTTTCTTTTCGTCATATTCCACGCGTTTAGTCATGACCAAGCAACGGACTCAGAGACAATAGGTGAACTGTCCGTGTTATGGATAGGGCTTGCTCGCTTCAAGATATGACGTGATTATTAAAAAGTTCGGATTATTTTACTATTATTTGTATTCTGTTCCAAATTCAAATTATTAAAAAAAATAAAACTCTTCATAACTTAAGACACCAGTATAGGTAACATACAGTCACGCTTGTATTCCCTGGAGGCTTAGCCAGAGATGTAGGTACTGATAAATCAGTATAACTCACAGTTACCCGGTATTATGTTTAGATTTAAAACTCTTCATAGTTAGTTACTTGGAAATTATTAAATACGTAGATAAAATATGAAGTAAGAAGAAGTATGCAAGAATCGTAGCAAGTGGCAGTCTATAGTTTCTGCCTACCCCTGTGGGAGAAAGTCGTGAGTGTATGTATGTATGTATGTATAAAATATGTAGAATACTGGCAGTAATCTCTTTGACATACTTCGCGTTAAAAATGATGATATTTTTTTCGAAAAAACAATACATAATAATATTTTGGTTTATTTATAAAAAGACTATTGTTTTTTCAGTAAAGCCACCACTGCTAAATTTTGTATTGATTTAAAAAATAATAAGAATTATCAGAATGTAGCAGCCCTGGCTACACATATGGCAGAGAACAAATATACAAACATGACCGGTGACCACGTGCTCGATCACCAGACGCCGTGACGGTGTTTAAGAAGTAGCAACTATCTAATTATTTGGACAGTAGCATGGTGACTAAAATGTTCTCTTAAAGAGAACTGTTCATCAATTTGTTAGGAATTGTGTTTGACCAACCAGTTTGTATCATTCCAAAGACACCAACTGCTCCTAAATATTCTATTATCATCATCTACGAAACGACTGATGTGTCAGAAGTTACAGGTTTCAGAATACAAGCAAGTTTGACTAGTGTTGGATTATTGAAACGATCGATAAATAAAATTCTCCATCTGAGAAGTCCTGAATTCTAGAAGAAAGATAATAATTAAAAAGAAGATGAGAGAGCGGGGCCGAATGAGCCCAAATAATTATTCAGCTAGGGATAAAGACTTGTATGAAACGAAATAATAATTACTTCTTTCGATTTAGGATTAATTAGATTCTCATGCAGGATAATTCTGGAATCCGATTTTAATACATCGTTTAACTAAAAAAATATTATTATTTATAGTAATTTTGCGAAAGGGTCATATACCCTTTCGCAAAATTACGCCATTTTAGCGCAATCTCTGTAGTTTTACGGAACGCGACAGAAAATTGGAAGATCGTAGAACCGTACGGTATCAAAGATTAGTTCGCCCAGCGGTGTGCAGAGGGCGCAACCGTCCACTCAAGTTCAGCATTCACCTGTCATATATTTGCGTGACAAGTTCCAGTTCAGATTTAAGTTTATGCTCCGCTGATTGGGAATATGTGGCAATTTATAGAAAATGTGAGGCAAATTAAATGCGTTTTAGTTTGTTGGTGTAATTTTACTCAGCAATTTTCATAAATTGACCTCGGTTTGTTTGAAAGTGCAATTTATTGTTACAATTTAATGACACTTGACTGCCTCATTATTCTAGTGGTCCCAAGCGCGACTGCTATACTAGAGGTCCTGGGTTCGATCCCCAGGTCGAACAAAGTGTTAATGGGTTTTTCTGTGAAATTCTCAGTAGCAGCTCGGAGTTTGGATTTGTGCCCGGTTAATGGCAATATGCGCGCCCCCTATAACATACCGGCGAACCGTGGGTTTACATTAAGTACGCCTCTGCCTAACCCTTTGGGGAAAACAGGCGTGATGGTATGTTATTTTAATAACGTCTATTTTTCCTAAAATTTTAGGTTTAGTGGTGTAAGTGCTGATGAATGCAACCTCTTTTTTAGAAGAAGTGTTCTGTATTAAAGATCGTCATGTGGGCACTATTAATACAAATTAAAAGAAACCTTCGTAATGTGGGTGGCACGTGGTATAGTTTTTTTAGAGAAAGGCTTGCGCAGGAAGTAATCTAAAAAACCAGTCAATAGGTTAGCCTTATGAGTAAGGTACCGTATGTTCGGTTCGGTTCATTTATAGTGGTTTTACTTTGAATTTATTGGTAAAGTAGACATAATTATGTAAGTAGGTAAATGGTGGGTGGGTGGGTAAATGGGTGCTTATATCTTTTTCTATTATTTTTTTTTATTAATGATCTAAAATCAAAGATAAGTAGTAAGCTCCTTCTGGTCACAGTTCAAAGATGCATTGAAACTAGATTTGAATTAGGTATATTTTTCGAATGTTTTTTAAGTGCCTGTTCATCTAGGAGATTGCTGATCGTTGTTTCTTTTGTCCTCAACAAGCCAATTATAAATACCAGTACCTTAGTATGATGCAATACTGGCTTCGAAAATACAAGGGTAAGGATTCATCCCCATCTTTTTAATAACAGTAGGTAGTGAGTACGAAAAGTGTCGCACATTATTGTTCAAACTACCACAAAAAGTGCTTTCTTATTATAAAATCAGTTTGGAAAAAAAACTTGTAAATTACCATACAACGAGCACCTTTATCTCGGTATCAGAAAAACCTTAGAGGGTGAGAATTTTGCATATTTTTTGCGACAGCTATTCGTCAAAAATGTTTTTCGGCAGATTTTTTTCTTATATTTTATTAGGATTTACTTACCGTGTAATTTACAACTTGGTTTACAGAATAAGGCGTCGAAAAAAACAAAGAGGTCTCTGGAATCAAAAGTTTTTGATAAGGTTTGTGAATATGAAGCTTTGTTTGGTAAAAAGTTCGTTAGATTTTTTTATAAGTGATTTATTCTGAGGGCAGATCGAGAGCAAGGGAATTCATTTTCTGAACCTATTTATTAATTTTTTTTACATTTGATATATAACTATTGATAGATGCCAGATAACTTACGTTTTTCTTGTTTCCGCATCAAACTAAGGTTGCCTGGGAGAAAATTCCTAGACCAACTTCGTACCTACCACTATGCATAAAGTATTACTAAATATATATGAATATATTGATTGAAGTAAGAACATATGTAAGTTAAAGTGCATTTTAATCGGATTTTTAATTTCTAGTTTAATTAGAATTATGAACAGAATTAAAGTTATGCAACAGGCTTTACACCATATCAAAACAAGTTAATTCGACAACTAACTGAAAAGTTTAACAGTAAGAACTATATAAAAGTTACTTTGGTAAGTAACTACTGTTACAGGCAAATTCCATATATCCTATAAAAACAAAAGTCGGTTTATTTACAAAGTTTATTTTTAGTATTCTCTCACAATCACCTTGACATTTAATACTGCACTTTACTACTTAGCCGTGTTAGAATCAAATTAAAATACCTTCATTTTAGCTTTTATTCCGTTTGGATGCCATGTTGAACGTTAGCCTTGTACTTAGCTAATCATTCTTGCTATACCTAGTAGCCCTGACTCACGCTCGTGTCGTGATGGGCGGGCGGGTAGGGCGGGAATAGCCACAGGCCACGCTCGCCGGCGCTGTCGCCGCCCCGCCTCACGTGGACACCCCCCTGCAGCCCCCCTTTCTATATGACGTGGTAAGACGTGTGTCTGCTAGTTGTTCTTAACACGTATTGAAGGTTTTAGGAGACTTTTAGACGGAGAATTACCCGCTTAGATGTTAATTATTCAGGAAAAATACTTAAATGTATTGAATTAAATAAAGGACAGAGAACTCGAGATGACCGTTTCTATTGTGTGTGATAATTGTTCTTTGACTAAAATGGTTGTACCTAAATAACTTTGTTACCTATATCGTACGTTGCACATACACAAACAATGCAAATTATTTGTCATAAATAAAGCAGGTTCAAGTTTTTGTTCAAGTCAAGAAGAGTTGTGATTAGCGTAGCTTTTAAATAATAGCACCCTGTTAGGCAAATAACTTAGATACCTGATTGAATTTTGGAACTGATTTAAGCCTAATTACTACACTAACTTATTCAATTTTAGCAATCATCTCGTCTCCCAATCTCATGGAAATTTCCCAAAATCCCGTCCTGAATGTCACATTTGTAGATTCATCGACTATGCACATTCTATAAATCTTAGAATTTTACAAAGCAAATAGCAGGTCACCTTTAACTCGATTATTTTTAAGATTGTTATAGTGTTGCCATAGCAAGCCCATGACCAAAGTGGTCTCACCCCCGACAAAAATACCACAATATCGATCAGCCGGGCTACTGGGCTAAGCAAGTAGCCCCAGGGTGGGGCGGCGATGTCCGTGCCACGACGCGTGACCTCTGGCCTCTGCCCATAGTCGAGGATACACGGCGAAATAAGGTGCGGTGGTTATAAAACCTCTTTATTGGCGAGATTCAAGATAATGTCAAGGATTTTTGTAAATGGAATGGAAATGTGAGATGCATATTTAAATACTTAATTAAGTAAGCTTCAAATAAATGTTGTGAGTATTGCCACATGCTAGTATCTTTTTGGGCCCAGCCCAACACAACGAATCTATATACATTTTAGTACCGGTATAAATGTAAAAGTAGACATACATTTTGTGTTTACTTAGTATAAAGCTACGATACTGTTACGTTGTAATGGTCAATTTGAAGACGCCATTAAATCTCGTGCTGTTATAGTCAGTTTGGCTTAAAGTAATAGAGACCAGACTTGTGCATCTTAAAATTAAGTGATGACATATTATAAGACAATAGCACACAACGACGTGATACTTTTTGAGCAAGCTTCAAGCTGTCCATTGTAACTCTAGTCAGGCTCAATGTAAAAATATTCCACTCAGAAAATTACCAAAACACACACGGATAAATATTTTCGTCTATAAGTTCTAAAGTATCCCAGCCTAGTTCCCCGTGTGTATTGTAGCACCGTTCGCGGCGTGTCGCACGGAACGTTCCGATAAATACAAAAGCAAATGGCTCAGTGAGTCACGAAGGTCGACGGGGATGACATGCAACCACTACCAAAATTCACCAACAAAATGACTGAGAAAAGGCGACGAAGTTGCATGATATGCATTCTTTTCGTTAAGGAAAACTGGCTCGTTAGTCTGCCAAGCGTGACTGCTACGCTAGAGATCCTAGGTATGATTACCAGGTTGAGTAAAGTATTATTGGCTCGGAGTTTGGATTTGTGCCAGGTTAATGGCAATAGGCTCATGTACTATAACATGGGACCTAAACATACAGACGAACTGTGGGTGTCATTAGTACCTAACCTAACCTTTCGGGGATACAAGCGCGGTGGTATGTGTTATATGTTCGTTGAAGAAGTCATTGGAATAGATTGGCAGAAGAAGACTGAGGAAGAGATGCGAAGATGCAATGAGAAGACCGGTAGAAAAAGGGTATAAGCCAAAGGTATTCTTTTTTTTCTATCGTCGACTCTAGTCTTGGCTCCTCGTAGTGTTAAAATGCCAACTATGTTGGGGTCGGCTTTCGGTCTAACTAGATGCAGCTCAATATTAAGATTTAACACGAAGTGACAGACATTCAATTCCTTGACAATACTGATAACCTGGTGATAGCATAAGTCTATCACCAGGATATCAGTATTGTCAAGGAATTGAGGAGCGAGATATGTTGCCCCATTTATAATAGTAGGAAAATAAAGTAAGTTAGTAAGGTAAGATCCTCCAGAGGAGTACAATTCTATCCCTCTGAATATAAAATGGAGCGTGCAATTATTATTATTTGTAAAGTAGTATCACATCCTGCGAAAGCTGACCACCTGTTATTAAACGATGAATCTGCTGCATCAAAATATCGCATGCTTGGTCCATTAATTATAGAGAAATTTATATGTAGGGACAAATCGTCATGGTGTTTCTGCGTAGACGAGTATGGTTAGCCAAGAAATTAATTAAATTTTTTGAAGATAATAATATAACTTTGGTTTGTAATGTTTTGAATAACTTAAATTTGTCTAATTTTTTATGTGATTTTATAAAAGCATTTTAAAAACTGACTTTTTTAATAATTAGACTTACGAGAGTTATCATTTTGGGACCAAATATTATGTACATTAATACGTTTAAAGTAGATCAGGTACGTTATTTAGCAGTCGTATAGAAGGAGAAGAGTTCACATTGATGTTAAATTGATAATCAACGATTGAACTTCATTCATCAGATTTTCATCCATCGTCAAACTTTAGTTTAACAAATTTCTAAAAATTCTTTTGATTCAAACATTTTCTTGCAATCTCTACTTGCACAAGGTCTGGGCACGCACCGTTTTTTTGTCGCTAAACGCCAGGCCATCTGGCAAGGGGTTTTTTGACAAAAAACAGTTGCCTGACCCTTTCTTACCTTGGCTGGCCCACGTTTTTTATTCGTGGACCCCTCACAATATGTTGAATTAGCGTATTAGTAGATTTCTAAAGACTCGATGAAATTTTTGATTGAACCAAACGGATTGTACTAACGGTTTCGTGTTGTGTTGCCTTTTTTGTCTAATATTATTAGGAATTTAATATCGTACCGTACACAATTACTTTTTTTTCTGTATTGGGGAAACAGGAGTCACCTGTTCGAATATAGAAGCTGTTTTACTAAACCAAATATTGTGTTAATGAATAATATGATTTTAGAATTTTATGGTCAACTATTGGAAATTCTAATTACATTTTTCTACACTGCATTCTAAATACAATTTATATATTTGAATGTGATGTGGTCACAAGCGCGATCACAGGTCGACCAAAGTGACATTGAGATATTTTTATTATTATTAGTGGTACTACATCGGAAATATTTAGTGTCCAGTTAGTAGTGACAGTTTTGTCTCATATGGGACCTAAGTCATACCGGCGAACTGTAGGAGTGCTTTAGTAAACATTTGTTTTCTCCTTCGGGGAACACAATTGTGTTGATTGTACCTAGTAACACAATGTTTACCTATAAGTTGCACATTCTTGTATATTGAATGCATGGTATATGACACATAATGAAAATATAACAGACACTGAAGTATTTGGTAAAGGTTTTCCTTTAAGAAAAGTCACCATGGACGCTAGAGTCTACACTACATTTGAGTGCAGTGAGTGGAGATACTAAATCTCTTGTTTGTCTATTTGTCGAAATTTCTGTTCACTGATTTTCTATTGGTATGCTTCACACTTAAATTATTATCTGTTAGGTACAGACTACCTTCTGCGATGTTTAGCAAGATTAAAGTCAAACGAATATTTTGTACCAAAATTCCGTTGAAAATTCATAATTCGAACACAAAACGCACGCGACAGACATCCACAACATCAAGATTATTAATATATTTTGAAAGGCATCGGTCCCAATTTAAGGGTGTACGCAATCTGTCTTCAATCAAAGCGACAGCCTGCAGAAATCGTAATTCTCAAGTTCAAAAGCTCGCCGACTGTAGAGCCAATCGAAGTGCTTGAAAATTTAAAAAAAATCCCCGGCTGGCGACCGAACGATTGAGGGAATGAGTGAATGAATGTAATATCGGTATGCGGATCTCTTTATTTATTGTATTAAATACTTTCCACAATGGTACATGAGGTCTTTTGTCCCGAATGCGGGGGTTGCAAGGAATGCGCCGAACTTGCATCACACTGTCGCGAGGGGAAATTGCATGTTGATCAAACTTTTAATTTGTTGATAAATTCTTGGTTTTTAGTGTTGTTGTTGTCAGACTACCAGAGCCGCAGCAACCGAGGGGAACTGGCTCTTACGTGCAAATATCGAAAAACACCAAGGTTCTTTACGATAGACTCCGACGCAAGAGTGTTCGCCACCCAGTCAGACCCCAGGAGGTCTTACCGATGCCCATACCTACAGGATACCTATCTAAAAAGCAGTGAGGAATAGAATTCAAATTTATTATATTATAAATATTCCCCACACGGGGCAAAGTAGGCCGCAAAAGGTATGAACATGGAAAACTCAAAATTTAACTTCATAATATTACTTACTTTTGAAATTTACATTCATTACACTACATACCATACTACTACACACCTGTACTCCCCGAAGGGTTAGGCAGAGGCGTACTAATGTACACCCACAGTTCGCCTGGTATGTTTAGGTCCCATGTAATAGGGAGCGAGCCTATTGTCATTAACCGGGCACAAATCCAGACTCCGAGCTGCTACTGAGAATTTCATAGAAAAACTCAATAACACTTTGCTCGACCTGGGGATCACACCCAGGACCTCTAGCGTAGCAGTCGCGCTTGGGACCACTAGACTAATGAGGCAGTTAGTTTACATTCAATTCATCAAAATGGAGTATAACATAAATTAATTTTACTGAATCAAACAGCTCATGTCACAAGTTTTAATATAATTAAAGTAATGAAAATTGATCACTCTATGTTTTGTTTATTTATACTTTTTATACAAGTATTTACTTTTTTTCATTCGTGATAGGCTTACGCTTGACCGCCAGTTCGCCTGATGTTAAGCGATACTGCGACCTACGATAGAGCGCGCTAGAAGAAACCAATTCACACGTGATTTAAAAACATCCAGATTATATCTATCGGGAAAGTCCCACTCGGGCACATTCCAAATTTCAACGGTACGCATGATAAAAGTGGACTTAGAGACCTTATTTCTCTTGAAAACGTAATACCGAAATAAATTGTAATTCAAGCAAAATTTAATCAAATTTTGTTATTATTCGGATTCCGATACCGTTAATCTAGGTTCCTACGCTGCCATTTCGTCCAAAACACTTCACTGGAAATAAATGAAAGCGAATGCAATTTTTGATAACTTTAACAAGTTTAGAACAATTTTCCGGTTTTTTATTTCCAGTGAAGTAGTATTGTACGTAATAGTAGAGGAACTGCAGCATATTTGGAATATCGTTTTGTTTTTTGGGAATAAGTAGAAAAGGGAACGGGATAGCCCAATAAAAACAACATCAAAATATTGGACAGTTATTATTCTTTAATAGTACAAACGATCAAACAAAACAAAAACTAGGAACCTTTTCAAAATCGCAATATAATTAAAAAACTCCAAAACCGTGATTTGACTTAGGGTTCAGATAATTTGGAATACGGTATTCCAAATTATATTCACCCTTTTCTTTGAAAATTACTTAATTTTTTTATTAGAAACTAATAAATCTCTTATCTTTTAGTCTCTTATCTTACAGTTTTACAGTCTTTAGTAGTAACGTAATCAATCTTTAACTGACTTCAAAAAAGGAGGAGGTTGTCAATTCGTCGGAATCTTTTTTATAGGTAAATTTCCCCCTTACTCGAAGACTCCTGCTCCGATTTGAAAAATTCTTCTTTTGTTTTAAAGGGTAGGTATATTTTATATATATATAATATACATCATATATATCTATCTATTATATTATACTTCCCACGTGGTTCCATATAAATTTAGGTAATTTAGTTTAAAGGGAATTTTCCAAATCGGAGCAGGAGTCTTCGAGTAAAAACCTGGCCTTCGATCAATAATTTTATTATTACGATTGAAGCGATAATTCAATCGGGGAGTCCTTAACATTAACAAATCGAAATAGTATTGTTCTAGGGACGTAGGAGTGTTTAGCTGCCTTCAAGTAAGCCATTTTCTTATTTTTAACAGTGGCGGTAGCAGCGAACATATTCTCTTTTTCCATCTCATTTTCTTTTTGTACTTATTGGAAGCCGCTATTCCTAAAAAGACAGTAGAATTAAAACTCATAAAAATGTGCATACAATTTGGAATAGTCCAAATTATGTTCACTGTCGGAATTCCAAATTAACAACATGACATCCTAACTTAAAAATACATGTCATATTTTTTATTCTAAAAATATTCACAAAATAAAGGTAAAATCATAAACTAATAAGGTCACTTAATAGTTTAAACAATTACATTAAAGATATTACGTATTCTAGTAAACGATTATCAATGATTGCATTCTTACCGAAAAAGCTTTCAAAAGTGACGTCTCGTTCCCGTATGGCTGGCAGCAGAAATGTCAAGATGGCACCCTCTTTTTCGTACGTATTGGCTTCGTACGTCATATGACGATATGTTTAGAGCAAAAAAACACAGATGGCATTTATATTAATTTGGATATCTGAGTATTCCAAGATACCTGCAGTATTCCAAATATGCTGCAGTTCCTCTACCGTAGGAACCTAGATTAACGGTATCCATAACTGAATTATAACATAATTTGATAGAATATTGTCTGGATTACGATTTATTTCGGTATTACTTTTTGTGAGCAATTCAAGCTCCGCCGGATCCTTAAAGCGTTTCGTTCGGGATTTTGGAATGTCCACCATGAATCGATGTCGCTTCACTGTGCCGTTTCAGCATCATAGGTACTACATATATCATGTAGCATACACTGGTACTACATATTATATCAAGTATCTTAAGATATTCCCAAAACTAAGAGGTCACCTTTCTTTTTATAAAAGCGTTACGTAAACGCTATTTCACAAGTAACCAACAACAATGGCTCAACTAATATACCAGCACAGCTTTAAGCACGATATTTGAATTAAACAAAATATAAATCATAGTAAAACAGCCTTGTGTATAGCCTTCGTGGTACTGTTAAGTCCTTTGTGTGTGTTATGAGTTCTGTTCTCTAATCAAATGGGACATTAAAAAGAATTATGACTATATATAGTTGTGACAGTATGAATGGCAAATCCGGAGATGTATGGGTCTTAAGTGAGGTGAAACAAAGATTGTATATAGTGGAGAAGTGACAGTATTGACCTGGTTGTGTATGGAAGTAGGAAATGAATTCAGAATTGTTTCGATTTTGCTTATCAATCAAAAAAAGATCTCAATTATTAGTTATGGGTTTTAAATAAAGCTACCTATTTTTGTTAATTAATTTAGCACTAAATTTCTTATACAGAGCTATTGAATCATTATGGACGAATTAATATATTTTTTACAGTTATCAGAAAATAAGATCTTCAAATACATTATATTTTATAAAATAACTGTGTTTATGAATAAATAAATTAAAAGTGTAAAAACAGTCATGTAGTAGGTACCTACATATGAATAAAATCACAATTCACACAGAAATACCGCCAAACAAAATATGTTTTTCGCAAATATGCGTGTAGGCGTTGCAAGATGTGTTTGTCACGTATTTTGCTACCGAAAACAATAATTTCTTGAATGTGTACATTTTTCGTCACTTTCATCTCGCGAGATAAGGTTACGAGTTGAACGCATGCGCGATAAACGCGTGATGGACGATCGCGTTAACTGTTCTCACGCATGACTTCATAACATATAGACAGGGCAAGACAAAAATTTGATTCGATACCTATAATATAAAGATATGTATAATAGTATAATGAATGCATTGGATGGGTATTCCATAAATAACTAACTTGTAACTGACGACGACAAACTTATCGTAGTTTTAAGATTTTGTATTGTTCTCAAGTAAATGACATAATAATGTTTTATTAAGAATAAAGTTTCTTTAAACCTAGATCTAACTAATCTAGTGGTCGTAAGCACAACTGCTACGCTAGAGATATTAGGGTCGATTCTCTGGTCAGGTTTATTCTCTGTAGCTATGCAACTCAGTTTGGATTTGTGCCCATTTAATGACAATAGGCTCGCCCACGTATAAAGGACCTAAACATACCGAACTGTAGGCGTAGGTACACCTCTGCCTAACTTTGGGGAGAGTATAGGCATGATGGTACCTATTTATATTAAGAGATGTACTACAAATTTCTAGAAAAGAGTGGCGTCAATAATCGAAGAAGATTTGTTATCTTTTCTGCTAGTGATTGTTGATGGAAAAAATATTTTACAAATCAATGGAACATAACTCACAGCAGGGCAGAGTTTGGATTGTAACTAAAATGGATTCTATAAATATCAGCAAACCGGATTTATATGAGAATTATACTTATACAAATAAAATATAATTACAGTATGCCTGCTCTATATATATCTAGCCCCTCTTGAGGCGGATACTAACTGATAATGCGCCGCTCTCTGATGGAGATTGATCGCGTCACCGTCGCGATGTGTAAACACACCTTTATGTACTAGCGGGGGTGAGGCGGCAACCGGACTTGGTTACATGAGACTTTCATATAAATTGTCTTATGTAGAGAAGCGCAAGAATAACAACAACAATGTGAGAAATAGATGCGAAGATATATTAAGAATTCGCGAATTCACGAAGATGAATTCCGAGTATGTAGTGATTGAAATCTGTCACTGGTATCAGGTCAACACATTTGCAAAGAGCTATGTACCAATATTTGTTGCAGTCCTTTGTGATGTCTCAGCACTACGCTTAGGACGTTAATCGCAGGCATAGAAAATGTAATAATAAATATTTCCATCAAGCATGGAATGGAGGTTCTGGCATTTTTTCAGTTTCTAAAGCAACTGCAGCTGCAGGTACAAAAGGACTGTATGAAGTATCCATAGATTAAATTTACTTTGCAAATCTATTTGCCTGATACTAGAGATCGATGAGAAACTTCAATCACTACTTATTTGGAATTCAGCTTCCTCCCTTACAGTGCCTGTCAACCTCTTAAATATAAGATATCAGTGTTACCTTCTATTAGGTTGCGGATAAAGAATGTAGTCAATTTTATAATCTATGTGTCGTCATAGTTTCGTAGTAATAGAACCCACAAAGTTATTTGTATATAGGGTGTGGGAGAGAGAGATGCCGCTCTACAGGTTAAATAGCGCTATCTTTTTCTTACAACGTGTTAACACGTTTTAGTACGGGTCCAGAAGATACAGAAATTCATTATCTATACGATTCGTTAGGAGTTCTGCTAGTTATATATATTTTTGGCAATACTACTGATGATATGACTTTGCCTTTCCGAAGTTAGCCTTATAGGGTCCCGCGTAAGTAAAGTCGCTTAAAAAAGTGTTATCGTGCAATATAGAAATATTATCGTGTACTTAATATCGAAAGTTGTAAAGAAAATAATCATGAATGAGAAATATTTACGAACGCAACTGTCTATGCAAGTATGTATAATATTTTTTTTTAATATTCTAATAAACCGCGGTTAATGTTTCAGGGAACAATAAGGTTTCATACATTTTCGTCGAGTAAATAATGAAAAAAATGATCCTGTAGCAGTATAGCATTTGCTTTTTTA
This sequence comes from Acronicta aceris, assembly GCA_910591435.1. Classification (NCBI taxonomy): domain Eukaryota; kingdom Metazoa; phylum Arthropoda; class Insecta; order Lepidoptera; family Noctuidae; genus Acronicta; species Acronicta aceris. The sequence goes on from OU342770.1 coordinate 10,505,946, forward strand.
ATAAGAACAGATACGCAGTTTCCACAATAATTCAGAGGGCGACACAGAATTTCGTTAGCGGTGTGCAATAAATCGGGTGTAACATGACCGGCGCGTGCGCACGTGACCTCCATGTATGATGGATATTAATGTTTATCGTTAGTTTGTGCTGAATTATAATGGACTGATATCGTATTATCAATTTCTCCTAATCATCTTAACTTAAACTCTTGATTAGTTCTACCAAATACGATTATTTAAGTCTGTATATATTGGAGGTTATTTCCACTGTGTAAGTCTGAAATGTCATTAAGTTCCAAAATTATTAATATTTCTGAGGTACCATTAGAAATACTTACTTTAACAATCAGCAAAGTTGTTTATTTCACGTTTATCAGTAAACAAAAATAATAAAACAAAGCAAGGTATATTTTATTATAAAAAGGCCTATTTACACAAATTATCACATCTCAATAACAAACTCAATATTATCGTCGCCCATTCAACATCACACGTTTTTAATTATATAATTAAACAATCTGACTTAACGATACGCTAATATAAAACCTAAACTTAATTAATAAACTAAAAGCGACCAAACATCCGTTTAAAACCAAACTTAGGACAAAAAAAAAACTTACCACAATCTTTCCCACATGTGGTTAGTTAAACCACTGTGTATATACATCTCTCAAATTAAACCAGCAACTTTATTTTTGACAACAAAGAGCTCAGAATCGTTTGATTGTTGTTTGAAGGGTGGTGAAAATATTTTGGTTTGCGACTAGGTTTTTTCGATGGCCGGATAAATAGGTCGCAGGTTATTTGCCGTTGCAAGGTGCAAGCGTTTCTAACGGAACACTCGGTGCCAAAATAAACGAAACGACAATATTTGACATACTGGTGCTAGCGAGATAAAGGAAGCTTTTGTTTTTGTCACCAAAGCTGTGTTTGGTGGTGGGAAATTTGATCAATGCCGTTAGGAGGATGTGGAGTTTTATTTTATACTTCAGGTAAACCAAAAAATAGATTCACGTAGTGTCTATAATATCAATATATAATGTCAAACTACAGAATTGTTAATTTTTGACAACTTTATCAACGTTTATGACTGCCTCAATAGTCTAGTGGTCCCAAGCGCTACTGCTACGCCAGAGGTACTGGGTTCGATCCCCAGGTCGAGCAGTGTTATTGGGTTTTTCTATGAAATTCTAAGTAGCAGCTCGGAGTCTGGATTTGTGCCCGGTTAATGGCATAGGCTCGCCCCTTATTACATGGGACCTAAACATACCGTCGAACTATGGGTGTACATTAGTACGCCTCTGCCTAACCCTTCGGGGAATACAGGCGTGATGGAAAGTCACCAATATGTAAGTTGATGCACCTATTTGTAAAAATTACTCAAAGAAAATATCTTGAGCAGTGAGAAACTGTGGGTAGATTGCAATATAAATTGAATAATCTAATGGCCATTGCGGACCATAATCTTATGTGTATTTTAGGCATATTTTGACAACCTAAAGAAGAAATAGACGATATTGTACTACGAGTATATTGTTTCGAGATAGATACATTATTTTATAGCACCTAAGGGAATATTTAATAAAAGCTAATTTTATGTTCAGCTGTTTATGATTACGACATACAGTTACATATATTTTTAAAATATTATTACTCTGACCCATCACATCGCAGTCCCATCTTGACGCCGTAGACCAAACAGTGTTTAAAAATAGTAACGTATGTGGACAAAAAATACGACTCACGACTCACATGGACCAACTTTACGCAATATGGTTTTTGACCCTTATAACCGGCGGATATTTGTTTTATCATCGGCTTATCCTGTGGGATTTGGTGTGGTATATTTTATTTATTATTTTCTGTAAGCAACAACAGTTATGTCATAATTGATTAATATTAAAAAAAGAACATAGCTAAGAATGTAAATGTTTTTAGTCCTAGTAATACGGACTCTAAACATTTTTCACATTCTAATCAATCTGTTTTATTAGTTATTACAGTATTATCGTGTAAGGAAGCATTAATAATGTCATAAAAACACTGAACAAAGAATAAAGGCCGTTGCTTGGTGTACCCATCAAAAAACTTTTCCCGCAAGCGTTGCTCCGGTTCCGTGTCATTTCTCCTGTCAGGCCGACATGCGAACGTAATTACTACAACTATTGCAATATAATTTCATCGTAAAACAAAGCCGGTGCACTCCTACGCCAGTTTTTTTTTTGCCACGCCGGGTCAGGCGGCGCACTGTGTAACGGTGAGGCGCAAACGCAACGACTTCCAGATGCGTCGGTTAGCGGTATTTCACCGTGATTTTTTGTCCAGACTCTTCGCCGTTTGTGCCAGTGTGCGGTCGGTGAGAAACGTCAATATAGGGATGGTTATATCGTTTAATTAATTTTATACTGAACTATATAGATAATTCTTTCTAATAATTAGCCAAGAAGGAAAGTCGTCAGGAATATATATTTTTATTATTCGACCAGACATCGATTAAACATTAAGAATAATAGTGCAAGTAGCTGGTGGGGAATGCCAAATGTGGCATCATACTGTATTATATTGGTACGTCTACATGGATCATAAATTAGTTCGCAGTTAGTGACCCATCTGGTCAGGGCTAATAAAAAATGAAGTACTGGTCTCAAGTACAGGCACGAACAAAAATAAAATGATCGCACTAAATAAAATATTTAAGAATAAACAAAAGTAATTGTATTTAATTCTTAGTGTCACCATAAAGAGTCACAACTGCGTTGTCAATCTTTTAAAAGGGGATTAGGCCTCCGGTAACCTCACTTAGTCGGCGAAACACAACGTAAGCGTTGTTTGACGCCGGTTTTCTGTGAGGCCGGGGTATCACTCCGGTCGAGCCGGCCCATTCGTGCCGAAGCATTGCTCTCCCACGTATAAAATTTAAATGACTTTAAAACTAATGCATACTGCAAACTCGTAAGTATATGTAATCAGTAAATAAAACATGACGGGACTAGAGTATTGATTGCGTAACCTTAAAATACTCTTATGTCCTGTAACGCTGAAAGAAATGTTAATCTTCACTGAAAATAGAACTTATCATATGTACACACTGTAACAAAAATGTAAGTAGGTATTTACTTTAATCTACTTACCATTTTTATCGCTAACGGGGGAAACTATTTTTAGCAATCATGTGTCAAACAGTTTTTATCAGCTCATATAAATATCAGCATTGAATTCAAGTACTTTCATTCAGTTTCATATATAGATTAACTAGCTTCTGCCTGCTACTTTGTCGACGTGGACTTCAGGATTGGGTTCGACCTGGATAAAAAGTAGATGAAAGTAAAGTGCCTATGTGTTATTCCACACTATAATCTATCTCTGTGCCAAATTTCATCTAGATCCGTTCAGCCGTTTTGGCGTGAAAGAGTAACAAACATCCATACTCACAAACTTTCACGTTTATAATATTAGTCAAGATTAGTAAAGATTTATTCACACCATCACGCGTGTATTCCCCGAAGGGTTAGGCAGAAGCGTACTTAATGTACATCCGCAGTTCGCCGGTATGTTTAGGTCCCACGTTATAGGGGGCGAGCCTATAGCCATTAACTGGAAACTGGAAAAAAATTCAAATACAATAACACTCAACTGAAAACTCAATAACACTGCTTGACCTGGGGATCAAACCCAGGACCTCTAGTGTAGCAGTCGCGCTTGGGACCACTAGAATAATGAGGCAATAAAAGTATTATTACTTTTATTTTATTTTAATAATTATTTATTCCGTATCTTACTCCGATAGCTGAAATCGATTGATTTTATTAGTAGAATATTAAGAATACAAATAATGTTTTTTTCTTATAAACGCCAGACTCGGAATAACTACCTGTCAATCATACAAATATTTGCTCCGGGTGGGGATAGAACCCACAACATATGGTGCAGAAGCCGATCGCTCAACCGCTACGCCAATCGTGTCGTCAATTTTTCCAATAGACACATCACAGCGTCGTTCTTTTAAAAAAAAAAAAAATCTCACAAACATTTTACGGCGACTGTCCCAACGGTCACATACACCACGGTACGTAAATTCTCATACATGAAATACGATGTGGACATCACACAAGTTCCACATGTGGTCCTCACGTGTGCCTCCGCGTCCCTCCTGTCAAGCGCATAGTTACAATTTAGAAAGCGAAAGAAATGAGACGAGTGACAGAGTCATCTCAGAATTTGAGGCACGGAATCATTACTGTTCACAGTATTTTGTTATAGAGATGCAGAGAAAATAAAATGTATTTGATAAAAAGGGACAGTATAGTTTTAAAAAAAATATTAATGAGTAGGTATCCTGCCTCATTAGTCTAGTGGTCCCAAGCGCGACTGCTACGCTAACGGTTCGATCCCCAGTTCGAGCAGTATTATTTCTTATTTTTTTATGTTATTATATTCAGAGAACCATCAGCGATAAATTAAATTAACAAATATAGTAATATCTAAAAAGTAAGGCTTATTACAGGTTTCACTTGGCTAAACTAACAAGTTTATTCAGTACGGTTGGCGAACGGACGAAAAAAGTTAAATTTAAAATCACTGATACCGCAAAACACGTAAAACGTAACAAATAATCGAAATGTTAAAGTGTTATTGGGTTTTTTTGTGAAATTATCAGTAGCAGCAGCTCGGAGTCTGGATTTGTGCCCTGTTAATGGCAATAGGCTCGCCCCCTATTACATGGGACCTAAACATACCGGCGAACTGTGGAGTACATTAGTACGCCTCTGCCTAACCCTTCGTGGAATATAGGCGTGATGGTAGGTATGTATGTAAGTTAATGAGTATCCTCTACAATATTCCTCTACAACCCAAAATTATAATTATAAGCACAAAAGAGTAATTCTGATGATTTAGACCAAATTTACATTATAAGGGGACTGCAATCATTAAATGCAATTAATTAAGCGTAATAATTGACCTTGAAAATTTTAATAACCGTTTACACATGGTTTTACTCTTTAAGCAGACAACCTTTTAAAATTATGAAATTCTAAATCGATTCTTCTTTCAAACTTAATTTTAACAGACCCAACAGACACAGTTACATAAAAGCCATATCTGTCCAAAATTAACGCAATATAAACATTTGAGAAATTATCTTATAATAGTAAAAAAATATTAAAAATGCGATGTCCATCGCATGACAAAAGCTTGGGGCGTGATGCCACGTTCTAAAGGCTACAGCTGAAATGTTTTGTGACAGGTTTCATGTCATAAATCAGTCGGCCTACGTGAGAATCGAAATACAAGAGATGACCCAACTTCTGGCGAAGTCAAAACATGAGGTTTTCGAAAAAAAGATTGTTTATCTAGATTTGGGTAATATAATGTAAAAATTTCAGCATTTATTTATTTATTAACCAACTTTTATTTACAGTGATACACATACAAGTTATAGATCAAATAAAGAGTAAAGAATAGAGACTAGAGTATAATTTTAGTAAAATTTTACTGTATTAGGTAGAATATCACTGGCATGGCAAATTTCGATTTTTTTTTGGCGCCATATTTTTTAGCCGTCATAAAACCTCAAGAATCTTAAATGTCGGTAAACTTTTCGCTACCAAACTGAATACCCTCTATCGCAGACTAAAATCAAAACAACCCCTCGACACACATCATCGGAGCGTTTCACCCGAATTAGATTTTTTTGGTGCCCAAAATTCTGGTGACACCAAAAAAAGTTTACCGTTATGGTCACGACGCGGTTTGCATAAATCATCTCAAGTGGTAGTCTGTTCGGGATTATTGCGCCCTTTTGCGGAATGAGATAGTAGAAGTCGTTGAGTCAATCGCGGAGTCAGTGGACCAGACGACGTAGGTATATGAGATTTTTTAAATTGTAAGTGAAAAGACTACAGCATGGGATTTTTCAAAAAGGGAGTGAAAAGGTTTTTATAAGATCAGCAATACGCGAACGACACTTCTGGTATTGCAGGCGTCCATAGGCTACGGTAAGTGTTTACCATCAGGCGGATCGTAAGCTTGTTTGCCTCCTTAGTGGTATATAAAAAAAGTCATAACATTTTCTCTACATTTTGCTTTCATAGTAAATAGCAAGAGCCGCGCCCATTATTTTAAAATTTCTGTTACTAGTGTACATAAGCTTCTATTATAATTATCAATATTGCATTAAGATTGAACATGATTTTTCAATTATTTGCAGGAGAAAAATATTTTAATTTAATTATGAGATTATACCAACCTCTTAGAAATGGATTGATAAATTTTCATTGCATTTAACGAATCCGCTGTATTTGAATTTTAAACTGGTTCGAAATTTATAACACGGCGCTACTTTTTTACTGGCAACTCGTAGCAAAACATGGCTAGTAGGTAAGAGTTTTTTATTGGATGTCCTTAAAATCATTAGTGTGCACAACATGTGTTGCAGATCCTATCAGGACTGAGCAAAGGTGATTAAAAATAATGTTTATAGACACCGATAGTCTTGTCGAAGGAGCAAAAAAGGTTGGGACAAATTTAGAAATGACCGCAACTAAAGTTTGTAGATAGCTATGTAAATGTTCGGTCTTCTCTAAGTATAGTTTGATTTGTTGTACGACCAAAGGACTGGCCGATACGTATCTCTTTATTATTGGAGATGCAAAAAAAAATATTACGCAATTAGTTGTGTAGAATACGGTTTTAGACTTTCGCTATCGGGTTTTGGTTTTATAATTTTAATAAAATTGGATTTTTACGCTCAACAGACTTCAACTTAAAATTTAGCTTTTGTACGGATGGTAAGTAGTGTCTTTAACTTATCAGGGATCAAGCATACACAACAGAGATCTGTTGATATTATCACTAAGATAATGTACGCAGCATGGATCCCATAATAATCAACCCATTATACTGTCCCACTGCTGGGCTCAGAATGAGAGGAGACCCGTGACCCGTGATTAGGGTATAGTCCACCACGTTGGCCTAGTGCGGGTTGGCAGACTTCACACGCCATCGGGAAAATCTCTCAGGCATGCAGATTTCCTCACGATGTTTTTCTTCACCGTTTAAGCGCGTGATAATTATTAACAATTTAATACGCACATAACTTCGGAAAGTTAGAGATGCGTGCCTTGGGTTCATACTCGAGACCTTTGACTTGGCAGTCCAACGGTCATACCACTAGGATACCACTGCTTCGTGGATCCCATCGTCATAAACATTATCAGACTTGACATTGACTTGACATGCCCTTTCAGCACCAAAAATATGTTGGCTTCTTCTTTTCTTTTACCTGGCTATTAGCGTTAATTTTAAAAACGTGTCCATTGAGATTCTTCACGATAGGATCAACTTTTTAGGTTCATGCAGCAGTCCATTTAGAATTTAGGTGTAGCGTAACTAAACGGGACAATCATGTTCTCACTATGTAGGTAATAATAGTGTAATTTATCCCGGTAACACTTGCAGCGTCCTGTATGAGCTAGATGCCGTAACTAAGGAATCATTACGCATTATTTTGACACTTGTAATAAAAACTTTATTGTCCAAGTTGCAAAGAACATTTACTTCACAAAAATCTGCAGTTAATAACTTTTTAATGTTCCTGGCCCGTGGTTACGATAAGGACATCCAAACGAAATTAAATGTTTATTTTATTCCTATATCTATCAATCTCGCCATCCATCAACTCTTTCGTAAGTCTGACGTAACGTAAAAAACATGGCTGGACAATGAAGTCCCGGGTCCATAACACTAAGGAGGTCTATCAAAAGAAGATTAGATCGATAACGACCAACAATGCCTGTGGGAGTTCAAAAATAGAATATGCTAGAAAAAAAGTTTAAGAAACATGAAACGAGGAATTATTCGCATCGTTTCTCTGGAGATTTTATAAAATCGTTTTTTCGTTGCAAAAAAGCATAAATGAGGGTGGATTTTGAAAAAAGTGGACAAAGGCCGAGGCACAAAGAGGTTTTATTTACGGTTTTTTAGATCCCCGTATAGTTTTTCTATTCACATGCCCACATGTAAGCCTACCTGTGATGTGCTGGCATTTTATTACTAATATTATAGAAACTTCATCATCGTTTAGTAGTTAAAATTTGTTTAAAAATTGGTTATTCGCTAATATAACGATCCAATTAAAAGATAATATTTCTTCTGAAATTTTTTTTAGTAGCATCGCATTTAAATATTCTTTTACTAAGTTACAATTCAAAACTCAAAGGATTTTGGCTCTAAGTATCAAAAATACATGAGCCAATTAACGTAACGTAAAGTTAAATGGTAGGTACCTTAATTAATTTCCAGTTCCAATTCCAAAATAGGTTAAAACTGATAATCTTTTCACGATTTAACGAAAATTTGCATCACACATACCTAAAAAGTACACTCAAATTCATATTTATTTATTCAATTAAAATTTATTGTTTATTTCAATCTCGAATCCTAAAACTATGGTATTGTAATAATATTATAAATATATGAAAGTTGGTATGTTTGTGACTCAATCACGCAAAAATGCCTGAACGGATTTGGATGAAATTTAGAAACCTACAGACTTTTATAACCTGGTGTGACACAGGAAACTTTTTATCCAGGTTGGACCCAATTCCACGTCTACGTCCACATTTGAAGTCCACGCAGATGATACTAATAGATAATAAAAAACAGAATAGGTTGATCAAAGTAAGTTCCCTCACTTACAACTGTATAAAAGACAATCCTCACTTCAAAAAGAAAGTTGCTCATACAACTGCAAATCAATAAAAAGTACAGTCACATACACAATTGTCACCTATTTTCTTGAAGCGCGTGTCGCAAGCGACCGAGTCTTGAACACAATAATTTGAGTTTGGAACAGGGTGGAGCGGCGACAGATTGCGCACGTCCGCTAATGACAGGCCGCCGATGCGCGTGTGTCCAGCCCGCGCTCATTCAATGCAAATCTACTTGAAACGCGCGCTCGAATCGTTAGACACGACAAATACAAGAACGAAACGTGTCGTACATTGTGTAACCCTTACATAGTCAAATAGGCTCGCACACGAACAGTGTTTGAACTGATTGAATTAATTTTATAATATTTATGGTATTAATGTCACAATATACAATTTCATTCCTGTTTTGATTTTAGCTTACAATGTTTGCTACAGCGAAGGAAGCGAGTGTCGTAAGATAAGTTTTAACACCATTTTGCATCTTTGAAGATAAAGCTCCATAAAAGGACAATAAACACGCAGCGTTGCACATTTAAGGGTGTGTTTGTACCGAAGCTGCATACTCTCACTATCGCGGCACACAAATCTGAAACGTAAGTTTTTAACTTAAAAGTTCCTCCCACAATAAAACCCGTCCGTTCTATAAAATACTGCGGTCTTCATTCTCGTACACAATGACCTCTCGCGATGACAGGCGGCCTGCCCACGCGCACGCTCATTCTAATCACACCTATCTCAACGCTTACACAGCTCGTCCATTCATACATATTTGGACTGATTTTTTTTCTGTTTAATTTTAAACGGCCACGAGTGGGCAGACGTTTTGTTTCGTTTTACAATGTGATGATAAGTAATAGATTAATGAATTAGGTACTGAACAAATCTACCGCTAAATTGATAATGTTTGATCTGTGAAGTAAACGAAGATAGTGATTGTGATGGATGTAAATGTGCTGTAACTTAATAAAGATTGATTATATAGTAATTCATTTATATTTGATAGATAAGGTATGAGTTGAATGTACGAAAGTAATACTAATTAAGATAATTTCTTGATCTGAACATTGAAATAAAATCACGACAGGTTTTATCGCGAAATTAGTATCTCTGAATATGTATTTATGTTTAATGTATCGATTTCTGACATATAAAATAGTTTCACAGACCTGTACCTTAATTTGATATCTATTTACATTTTTTTAAAGGCTTTCTATCAATGTGGGTCGCACATTACTAGTATTCTTGTTAACCCCTCATGCTAAAGTAATTCGATTCGGTAACCACATAATCGCAAGTCCGACGCCCTAGCCATTAGGCTTGCTAATACTTATCGATATCGGAAAACTTATAACAGTTCTAAACCGACGAGACCAGCATGAGATATCATCTAAATTTGATCGGTCCTCATTCCAAGAAATGGACCATTGCTACCAATGAGTGAAAGGTAATTTTAAATTTAAATTTTCTCAGTACTGACCAGTATGCTAATACGGACACCACAAAATGTCACTCCAAACTGTTGTCGATGACTGTACATATTTGTGGGCACACCCTTTCCTTGACGCGGCGGTTACAAAACATTGGGTCATCGCTCATAGGAAATCATTCATGTTTTATGTCATTTCATTTTTTATTTGAAAACAGTTTTGTATTTGAATGTACCTATTTATTTTAGTGGGAGCTTTTAAGGTTGGGACAAGACAAAATAATTGAAATAAAAAAGTAACAAAGAAACTGACAGAGTTACTTTCGATTTTATTATTTAGTATGATTTTTACGGCACCCGCAAGAACCCATAGGGTATTTATTATCTTGCCAAGAATCACACGCATGATTGATTTACTCATCCCAGTACTATGACCTAGTTTACATGACAATGACAGCCTACATACAAATCACAAGACAATATGACACGCAGATCCTAGAGAAAGATTTTTTTCTTACAACCTACACTGTACTTAACAGTGTTACATGTAATTACATTTTCTCAATATAAGCACCTATCCATCAATTATAACTGATTAATTCGTATTGTTATAATATTTTTCTCCATTCAGATCGCCATTAATTACTTCAGATAAGACAATTTTGAGATAAATCTTATTTGTACTGAAGTAAGGTTTATTTTTGTCAGTAATTTGATTTCTTACGATGTGATGTGCAATAGTTAAAACGTGGGTGCTGAGGATGACGGTACTGTCATCGCCAAATTACCTCACTAGGTAATTAAAAATAAAAGATAATAATCGTTGAGAATAATAACTGTTTAAACAAGCTCTATTGCGTTCTAAACAATATTGTTTTAATGAATAAATACTACGTCATCAGCACCTATATATTTTTAATATTTTTTTATTTGTCCTCTATGCGTTCCGATGCCATTTATCCGATTGCGATAGAACTTTGTTGAGTTGTTGTGCGTACGCACGTGAAGATTTTTGAAAAAAGATGATTAAAATGAGCCATTCCATTTCATTTAGAACACAGATAGTCTCCTATGAAAATCATGGAAATTAGAAAACGTGTTGATCTTATTAACAACGACAATTTTTTATGTTAATATGATGTTATTATGTTGCTTTATTATCTTATATCTATCCTATTAGCTCTCGTAGATGACCTAAGTGACCGTGATCCTTATGTCGTCATTACAGTATGTCGCTAACAGACGTCATCGTATCGTCCAATTGCTGGTCATAGTATTTATAAACATGCATTATGACAGAAGTGATAGCCTAGTGGTATGACCGTTGGACTGCCAAGTCCAAGGTCTCGAGTTCGAACCCAAGGCGACTTCTGACTTTTCGAAGTCATGTGCGTATTAAATAATTAATTATCAGGCGCTTAAACGGTTATGGAAAACATCGTGAGGAAACCTGTATGCCTGAGAGATTTTCTAGATGGCGCCTGAAGTCTGCCAACCCGCACTAGGTCAGCATGGTGGACTATAGCCCTCTCATTCTGAGATCCCTCTCATTCTGAGAGGAGACCCGTTCCCAGGCGTGGGACAATATAATGGGTTGATTATATTATGTCATGTTATATGCATTATGAGATAAATGTAAATCTTTCTAGAAGGCCTTCGCTTGCGCGTCTCCACGAGATACCTACTAAGATGTATACACAATAAAACGAAAAAAAGTAATATAAATTAACAAATAGCAACGAAATCAAATCTTATTATTATAATTAATAATATAATAACCGATAATTTAAATATATATTTAATTTGTATGGGGGTGAATATCGATATTTTTTTTAAATAGAAATAAAATTTCGTCACTGATTATTGACATGTATGTTTATTTATTTATTTTTATATACATTATAAAACACTTTTGTCTACAATAGTATTGTCTTACTAACTGACTTACTATCCTACGCAGCCAGTGGGCAGAGCACCAACAAAGCTATCCACCGCTCATCACGCGCTGTCATTAATTACACGCCGTTTACCTCTCATTATAAATAGACAAAACCAATTATCTTTCACAACTAGCTTTTGTACCAACTTATGATTTATTTCGACTTTTTGTTTTGTGCTCGACTGTACCGCTAAATGAGTATAATTGAAAGTGAACTTTTAAATAGGAGGTTTTACTTTTGTGTGTAACTGTACAGTATTATGAAAAAGATGCGTCTACGCAGATATTGATCAAAGAAAAGCTTAATGTTTCTACCATTATCCCACGCAAGATACTTTATTTCGTTAGTTGCTACTGTTTTAAGTAATTCTTGTGAAATAATCGAACCTCTATAGGTCGAGTGGCTACAAATTCAGCTGTTGAGGTCGATCAATATGTACGTAATTGAATTAATCTACTAGGGAATGATTCTGAGTAGCAAGCAGCTCGATTTTTAATTTATACCCAGTTTCCCAAAAACCGGGACAGGCTATGGCCTCATTAATTGAACCCCATTGCTGTAAAAGACACCAATGGACCGTTCGATCTTAAAAAAAACAAATGAAATTCAATAAGTCAAACAAACACGAAATATCATGATTGAGTAGTTATATAAATCGCTAAGGTTATAAGGCCCACCTGTTGTCATTTTTAACCGCACAGCAGGTGAAAGCAAACTGACCAGAACCTAAATACTTAATCTACATGCGCAGGAGACCGCAATGCGCAGGTTAGAACTGTGTAAACGGAGTCACGGCATATGGCTAATGATTTTTTAAGTAATGGCTTGGTAAACTGTTTAGAAGATACGTAGGCAGAATATTAGGTATTTGTATGTTTCGTGTTTCATAAATATAGATAATATTTTGAAGAAAGAAATGATATAATGGTGTTACCAGGTATCATTAAAATTATTCCCTTTGAAATAATTGAAACGCTTTTTACTACAATGCTTTTCCCTCATAAAAATATTTTAGTCCATAAAAAGCCGGAAAATCTCCTGTCCACTAAAACAGTTCTGACAAGAGGAAGGTGCCTGGAATGGAATGGACCAGCTACTTCTTCTTTCAAAGGTAAAAAAATTTCGAAGATCGGCTCATAATTACATTTTTTAAGACTCTGACGCGTATTTAAACTTCCTTTGAAATTAATTTACCTTAAGCTCCTGTAAACCAGAAAATAGACCATCTAGTATAGTACCTAATTACTGTACCTTTTATGAGTCCTTTGTAGTGTCTCCTACTTTGAAACCAATTAACTGTTTATTGAGGCTAAAGTCTGTATACCTCCTCGTGTGGGTAGATACTTAGCTAAAGGTCACAATGACAATAATTTTTTTTATTCAAGGCATATTGACCCCAACGTTAATTAATTTACCAAGATTAATTGAATTGTTTTTCTTTCAACATGAACATAAAAATACTTAAGAACTTTTTTACAATTATTATTTATATTGTCTTTTCAGCTCTCGCCATCAGAACCTTTTGTAAGCAGAAATACCTAGAAGTTATCTTAAAGAATAATACTTAAAATGGAATGGTGGTCGAATGGTCGTGTGTCGACCGGCTGTCAAGGATACAGTGTGGGGTAATCACTCTATTGACAATGCAAAACGTATACTTGCCCTGTCCGAGGATAATATAGCCTTGAGCCGAACAAAAGTTCTGTGGAGTACGAGTAGTGTAGACGAATAAAATCAGAAAATCTTTTTAGATCAGCTACACAGATTAACTGCATTAATATTGCCAATGATACAGAAGAAATACCCAGTTGTTTATTTTTAATAGGTATCAACAGACTGTGTAAATTATGAAAGGTTTTGTTGACTTTTTGGTCTGTAATTGATTAAGTACGCAGTGAGAATCAAATGTTTTTATATTTATTCTGGACTTACTATGGATAGCAAAACTTTACAAGCCTTTTATGCTTTTTGGTCTTAATGACCAAAGGAGTATCAAATAAAATGGAATAAAAACTCTTTGCTGCAATGAAACTTTTACAAAATTATTTTAGCAGGAATTATTTTTGGAAGTCTCCACCGGCACAGGTGTCCTGCAACCACACGACAACATTTGGCTGAACCGCGAAAGTGGGATTGTTGCCATCATTGTTTGACACACACGAACTTGGCCTCACATGTCATTATTGAATGCATTTTATTTTTATTTTCCTTAAAAAATGTAAGTAGGTACTGGCCAGTAAAAAGTTAAGTTATTGTCGATGATAAAGACGTTTTGTCCATTGTTGAAAGAATCGTGCTTGGTACAATTTGCGGCCATTAATGATGCATTTTTAATGAAAATAGAAGCAGAAAAATAGTGATTGTGGTGAATTCTGTGTATCTATTGACACTTGCTGAATAAAGAAATGAAATGACTTTTACAAGAGTTTATTACCCTTTTTTAATTGAACTGCCTCATTAGTCTAGTGGTCCTGAGCGCAACTCCTACGGTAGAGGTCCTGGATCCCAGGTTGAAGTTCGAGTTCAAAGTACAAATGTTTTATTTCAAATAAGCTTTTGAAAGCGTTTGTGAGACGTTATGAATGATTATAGTTGTACGGATCCAAAAGGCTGATCCTATGGAAAATAATCCGGCAAAAAACTCCATGGAAATTTCTCAAACAAAGTGTCATTTGATTTTTCTATAAAATTCTCATTAGCAGCTCGGAGTATTGATTTGTGCTCGGTTGATGGCATGGGACCTAAACATAACGGCAAACTGTGGGTGTACATTAGTACATCCACTAATAATAACGAACCCATCGGGGAATAAAGGCGTTTCATCAATTATCTCGTAATCTAAACTACTGCAAATGTTTTAAGACAATTCTATAACGTATATGTACCTCGTATGTTGTACATACGAGGTACATATACAGCATATCTGACATATTTCTTCTTGATTTACGTAAAGTAAGTAAACAACATTTCTATCTAGAAAACAAAACTTTTTGTTATTCGACCTCATAATTTAGGTTACGCAAATGCATAGATGATACTGCATCGATTAGAGATCGATTACGAAACTCTATGAAAAGGGATTCCAAATTCAAAATTTAAATTAAAACGGACATGACCTCCAACCCACATGTCGGCCGGCCTACACCAGCCAGTCATTTGCGATTCGGCTCGCGTATCCATTGTTTTGCTTTTATTTTAACTCGCTAAGCCCCTGACAATCTCTGGGAATCCTGGATATACTTTACAATCTTTACTTGACATCAATAAGTGTTTATGGGCTCTAAGTAAATATTTATTCTAATTAATATTGTCGTTATCTAATTATGGAAAAAAATATCGGTTTTTATCCAAGATCTGCTCAAGAAAAAAAGAAGACAAACGGACAGACGCGTGACAGAAATCATTATATTATTTTTTGAATTTGGAATCCGTAATATTTCGACAGCCAATGTCTGCAATGCAGGGGTATCGCCAATTATATGATGACCCCTCGAGCTAGGTGTGTGAATGAAATACTAAAAGAGGAACAGGTCAATTTATACTGGACATCGGTAATTTTGTGGTCACTTGCAATTTTTATGACACTTTCTCTTGTTTGTAAAACTTATTGCAATATACGTATTGGCAGTCGATCAAGTATTTCAAACAAAGATAATGCAAGACGGTGTCATCATTTGTCTGTAAAAAAAAGATTGACACTTCCCACTCACTTTTTTTCTATATTTTTTTGCAGAAGCCCATTTGTTACTAGTGATGTGGCAATTGTCCTTTAAGTAACTCAATATAGCGCAACGGACTTTTGTCAAAATATTTACTTTACCCGACTGGGCTAACAATAGGGCTCTTAACGCTAATAATGCTGTTCGAGTCATTCAAATCCGAATCGGCATGTAATTGTCATTTTAATTTCGTCTGTTCTGTGTATGGGGCTTATTTTGTATGATAATAAGACATTCGAGAATCGATTGTTGCATCGATGCAGATCTTGAGATAACATAGTATCGAGTTGCGACGGTGTGTGTGAATCGCTAGCCAGCTGTGAATGCAAGTGCGAAGTATTAAATAGATACGTAATTCGTACGAATTGTACGTATGACTACCAATAGATTCGTTATAGTTAGGAAAGTATAGAGTGTAGCATTATATTAAAATATTATAGGCCCGTAGAGGAGCAGAAATGACTGAAGAATAAAAATAACTGAATTTATTAAGATATTTCATCTATTAGCTCCTGTAGGACCTTGAATTCTTTTATAATGTAAGTATGCAATTCAAATTTATTTATGTTTCATGAACCTCACACAGGGGCACTTCTTACTTTTAGATATCAGCAATTAGTAGGTATTTACCCTTATGCCCTTACCCTTATACGCTTTCTCAACATCCCCAAAATACTATACTTTGTTTAACAATAATATTTTTTAAAGTGTCACTAAGTTAAAAAAATCGGATAAGTGCGAGTCGGACTTGTCCACCTAGGGTTCCGTAATTACAAATGTATAGTTTTCAGATTTTCGCCAAATTTCATAATTCTAGGTCAACAGAAAATATACCTTTTTTTACGTTAACTTAGAAGTTTAATTTTTTCACAGTTTCAAGGGGCTGTAGACCTGAGTATATGATTTTCATTTAAACTCGATACCTCCACGCGGTCCCAAAAAAGCAAATGTACGGACGGACAACAGTGATCTTGATGGGTTCCGTTTTTTCCTTTTGAAGTACGGAACCCTAAAAAGTACAACATTACACAACTCACAATAACATTTTGTCTCTAAAACACCATAATAACTACCAAAAAACTATCCTCCTACCAGACCATTCCATTTCGAACTCTAACCCTTTAGAATAAAGCTTACCATTATTTCTTGCTTACATAAATATGACAAAAACTGTGACCTCTTTGAACGGCCAGCTATTATTCCATTTGTATGTAAATTCTAGGCTTCATCGCGATTCTCCTTGAACTTCGTCATCAGGAATGAATTAGGAGCCGAACTTGACCATGGGTCATGGGTTAGGGTCAGGTATGATTGACGTAGCAACGACTACTTGTGTTTTTGTTTGACAGCTTGACGCTTTGTTTCCGAGTTAATTATGTATGTGTGGTTCAGCAGTGGAGGCTCTATTCCATCCGATTTGCCTTTTGAACAGTTACATTGTGCGTGGTCACCTCGCTGCTTGCCGTGGGTTCAATTCCCACCTGAGGCAAATATTTATGCGTTCCACGGATATTTCTTTTGAGTGTACTTTATGTCCGTTATATAATATATATGTCCGTCTGTATGTTTGTGTAGCGACCCTAGTGAAAAAAAACTTGAATTGCTTTGTTTTTTTTTACCCAAATTTTATAAAAAATAATAACTCTGCCATTGGACCTAAAATACCGGCGAACTGTGGGTGGACATACTACTCAACCCTTTAATAAATACAGGCGTGATGGTATGCTATATTATGTAAACAGTCAAAATCTCAACAATCTGACATTAGAATCATATTATAAAACTTAATATATTTCGAGATCCCTAAGAGCTAAAACAGAGTTGTTCTGTCAAATCTTCAAATACCCGAAGACGTCACTACATACAATCACATAAAATGAAATGTTTAGTTAGTTATATTTCAACAAATACTTAATTATTTTCAATACCTGTCGAATCGATGCTAATGTCCGCTCACCCTTGACGACCGTGGACTTTAGCCGGTCAATATACCGTGCCAGTTTGTGCCATACTCCACCATTTTTAGATTTTTAGGGTGCCACTAGCCATAGCAATATATTTTAGTGTGTATACACTATCTTCAAAAACTTTAGTTTTTGTCTTAAAGGCCTCTTTGCTGGTTCGAATCTACAGCTAGGGCACAGACTGATGAACGTCACAAGTTCGGTCTCCGATCGTCTCATAATTGACGTGAATCTTAGCACAAATACGCAGAAACTGTCTCATTAGTCTAGTGGTCCTGAGTGCGACTGCTACACTATAGGTCTTGGTTACAATTCCCAGGTCAATCAAAGTGTTAATGGGCTTTTCTATGAAATTCTCAGTAGTAGGTCGGAGTTTGGATCTGTGTTTACATGGGACCTAAACATACCGGTGATCTGTGGGTGAACATTACTACACCAATGCCTAACCCTTCGGGGAATACAAGCGTGATGGTATGATATGTTATGTAAAAAATATTCTAGTCGTGTGTGTCCTATTTTGTTATATTTTTCATTTATTTTCATTTCTCCATAATAAACTTTAATTTTAAAACCATAAAATGCAATTTTAACTAAAACTAGAGGCCTCTACACCCGTACTTCTAATTCAACAACGCGTTCTTAAGAAACCTCGTTCGATTTTTAAAAACAAAACGTATTGCTTATTCTAAAGGCAGTATTACACGGAGAAATGACCCGTCAGAGGGCGGTAGGCAGCGGTCAATACCTCGTACCTGCCACTACCACCCACCAAAGAGGGTACGCTGATTTCGTGATTAGATTAAAAAAAGAATGATTTCCAAATTCGAAATAATAAAATCATTTTTTGCGCCTATTAACGATAAGAGTCTTGTAATGTATTCTGTTATTGCTGATGAAAATCATGTTAGAGTAATATAGAATATAGCTGTTATATGAAATACTAGCTTCTGACCGCGACTTCGTCTACGAGGTCTTCAGAATTGGTTCCGACCTGGATAAAAAGTAACCTAGACATCTATCTCTGTGCCAAATTATATCCAGATCCGTTCAGCCGTTCTGGCGTGAAAGAGTAACAAACATCCATGCATCCATACATCCTCACAAACTTGCACGTTTATAATATTAGTAGGATTATTGTCTACTTTTATTATAATAGCGACTTTTGTATGTATATTACTTAGACAGGATCAATATATAAAAGCAAAGTTTCAGAATTATATAATGAATTTCTTTTACCTTAACATTATTTTCATGGCGACCTTAGAACGATTTATTCGAAGCTTTACTTTATTATCAAATAAAAAATGATGAGCACTATATATTATAGGTCTACGCTAATGCTCCCAAAGCTTTGTGCCACACAACAATATCTTCCAAGGTGAAGGTTTTACTATAGGCACAAAGTAGAAAACTGATTTCTTTGAAAGCGGATTCACACTTATAACAAACCTATTTATTATTTTAGTCAAGGAAAAATTCAATCGCGGGCAGAATTCAAACCTGCGTCTTCTGGTTGGATACACCAGACGCTCTAACCTCTAAGCCACCAACGTCACCTTATGACGTAAATTCAGAGTGTGAAGGCACATTTCAATCAGGGTAGGGTTCGCGGTGAACCAAAAAGACTTAAATAACTTTATAATCTTAGCATGGAAAATGCAAAAAAAAATTACAAGAAGATAAAACCTATTTATATAGCTAGACATACCTACGCTACGTAACTATTTTTAATCATTAATTTTAGATAATAAAGAAAATATATTATTATATATTAAAGAGCAATGATAGCTCAGTGATATCACCGTTGGACAACCAAGTTATACGCCTCGAGTTCGAATCCAACTCACGTCTGACGCACCTCTGAATATACATGAAACCAGCACGCCTGAGAGATTATATCAAACGGCGGAGTGTGAAGTCTGCCAATTCACAGTAGACTAGCATGGTGAAATATAGCCTAACCCCTATAAACATAATTAATAATTGAAGTGTCTAATTAACATTATTTAGGGTTACGTGAGCTCAATAGCGAAGTAAAGTCTTAACTACAAAACACGAAAAGTTCTGTAGCAAACAAATGATATAGTACAATGAAACCTCTGCAGTCAGACCTCAAAACACCCTATATTACGAAAAATAAAGCATTAAAAAGTAAAGGGTAGCGATGTTTATCGGTTCGAGGCTATCGCCCACACAATGTCGCACGGGCCAACGATTGTGTAGCCGACCCCTTCCATTGTCTAACGGCGCTTTTGTTTTTACGAGTAGCCCGTCCGATAAGAGAAATATATTGAAAAAAAAAAATGTTTTGGTACATTCAGAAGTATAATAATATTTGAATAAAATGTGAAAAGATTGTGTTTAACTATTAACTACGCTGATTAATCGATTTATAAATTTAGCCGCTTACCACGGCCAGTCTATAGTCTATATATGGGTGGCCATACTTGTGTGTCAGAAATCTCGTGGTGTTCACCACGAGATTTCTGAGTGCCACGTATGACCATAAGACCTCGAACGAGAAGGACGGACGACCTGGTGAAGATCGCTGGGAGTCGCTTGGAATCGTTTGATGCAGGCGACATATAACTGGTCCTTTTGGAAGACTTTGGAGCAGGCCTTGGTTTAGCAGTGGAATTTTTTCGGCAGACATCATAATAATGATGATAAAGATATCACGTTTCACCGTGCCGGTTATACATAATACAAACGATGACAATCGCTGGTGTTACTTTCCTAACCAAAATGCATGAACAGCCTGACAACCTTTTAATCCTAAGGATGTCGGTACCTATATGATGATCATGGCATCACCGCATCTGGTTCGATTAGAAGCCAACCCTATCATAGTTAAGACTGATGAATTAAATACCATTATAGAAGTTAATTTAAAAAATAACAAATTTATTATTTATTATTAATAGAAAAAATAAAAAATACCGACGTCCGAAAAATATTACAAATTTTATTCAGTCGAAGGCATCGCCTTAAATTTGACTCCAAAGACCTAATTTTATTTTACACTATTTACTTTTAAATCGACTTCAAATACGAAGTTCTCTCCTTTTTTTTTTGTATGTTTATTACGCGATTACTCCGTCAATTATGGACCGATTTTGATGATTCTTGTTTTGATCGATAGATTATACTTTAAAGGTGATCCCATAAAAATAATTGGTCAAGATCTGATCTCAAAATTTAGAACAAAATGACACGTATGATAACACGTAAATGATAAAATGATAACGTCGTCTAGGTATAATACGTAAAATTTTACTCGCTACTAAAATGTTGAAATAAAATAACTTTTACTGACTGCCTCATTAGTGTAGTGGTCCCAAGCGCGACGGCTACGCTAGAGGTCCTGGGTTCGATCCCCAGGTCGAGCAATGTGTTATTGGGTTTTTCTATGAAATTCTCAGTAGCAGCTCGGAGTCTGGATTTGTGCCCGGTTAATGGCAATAGGCTCGCCCCCTATTACATGGGACCTAAACATACCGGCGAACTGTGGGTGTACATTAGTACGCCTCTGCCTAACCTTTCGGGGAATAGAGGCGTGATGGTATGTTATGTTATGTGTAAAATAACTTTTAACAAAAAGTAAAACCGCCGTGGCGAAAACAAAAGTTCAAACCAAATCGAAGGCTCCGACATCCGAAACTGTTGTGCACATAACATTATTTTTATGTTTTTGAAGGTGGTTTTACTTTTTGTTAAAAGTTATTTTCGAGATACCCAGTGTCACTCTCATAATTGAGACGGATCTAATGACGCCTCTCGAGCTAAAATCCATCAAGTCGTTTAGGCTACAGAGCGCGCCGAGGGAATATACATACTTATATAATATACATACAATCGAAAAACATAACCCTCCTTTTAACGCAGTCGGGTAATCATTTTAGAAGCTACAGTATAAGTTATAATTGATCACGAGAACTTAAGTAAACATGCCTAAACAGCTCATTAAGTAATGCCCTATTGAAATTGCGAACCTATCAAAAAGTCAGGCAAACTGCCAGTAGCCAGATTCCTATCAGGTTATTCTCAAAGTTCAAATAGGCTTTTGAATATGAAATACCAAAGTATTCAATAGTAAGTCATCGGAGCAACATGCTACCCAATCCTAGACAATACTGATTCTACAGAACCCATACAAATTGAAAAGAGTATTGTAGGTAAAGGTAAATTTGTATGAACTGTATACTAACTTTTCACATGGGTCTGCTTATTGAATTAAACCAATTCTTCATAATATGAACACCCAAGCTTGGCTGATGACTTTAAACTTCTTAAAAAGAATAGAGAATAAGATAAAAGGAAACCGAAACAAAGATATCCTTAATTATGGAAATTCTCATTAATTAGGGCTCAATTTTTTTTTATAAAATGCATCAAAATTAATAATAATTGATTCCCCGTTGATTCGACTTTTAGGTTTCATTCCAATTCGACACAAATTTTCGGGAAAATAAAAGAAATATTGTGAGATCCACAGAAATCTACTTCAAGTAGATTTCTATTATATTTGTGTAGTCCACGACACAAAGCTTGTTCTCTCGTTGTGGAAACAGTCTTTACACAAAAAGCAAAAAAAGAATACCGAAATAAAAATATTCTAACGGCAACATAATACTTACTTCCGTACTACGCGATGGTTTATTGAAAATTGTTTGTTGAATTAATAAAAAATATCAGTATTGAAGTAGCAGTATTCTTCAAACAATTGAAGAAAGACCATAATTTCTTCGGACTATTATGGTTTTGGAACACGATACACGGTACTAGAAAAGACCTTGAACATTATGGACAAAGAATAGACAATGTTTGTAATTATTTGATTTGAAGTACACTTAAACATGGAGGGTAATTATTTGAAGAGTAATTATTACAGCCAATTAAATTATTGGGAATACAAGACTTAAATACTGAGGTCCTGTCCTGAGGTCCTGAGACCTCAGTATTTAAGTCTCGTATTCCCAATCTAGAGACCTCAGTACCAAAGTAGTAACTTTGGTGTTAATAGCGTCTATACGCTCCGCTAATAAAATTAAAAAGTATTTTTGCATGTTCCTGAAGTTCATAAATTTATTTCCATTGTAAGTTCAATCATTCTAGTTCCATAACAAAAAGATTAGTATTTTTTTATCACTATACAACTTTTTATTGTTTAAAGTTATGCATAGAGAGTGTACTTGTAAGTGACTGTTACACTTTTATCTTTTTCCTAACATCATACCTAGGACATGAAATAAGTGTAGGCAATTTGTTGGTGAACCAAATTTAAATCAATAAATAAACACAAGCAAACGGGTTGCTTGATGATAAGCGGCAAGCGTAGCCTATAGACGCTAGCAATACTAGTGGTATCACTTACGCATTGGCTACTTGAGACCTCAGTTGTTAAGTCTCATTTGCACAGTAATTTTATTGGCTACATTAACTCTTAAAACTGGAACAATAATGTTTGGTAGAATAACCTTAGACGATGTCAACAGCAGAATTCTACTACCTAAATAAAAAAAACTAAGGACAAACGTACAGTCGACGTAAATTTCATTAGATAAATATATTCAGATTTCATACAAACACAAAGCTCTTCATATAGCTGGCTCCTTATTAACAAACTCAAGTTATTGAGTGTTGCAATTGATGAGTAATGCTGT
Source organism: Acronicta aceris (assembly GCA_910591435.1). Taxonomy (NCBI): domain Eukaryota; kingdom Metazoa; phylum Arthropoda; class Insecta; order Lepidoptera; family Noctuidae; genus Acronicta; species Acronicta aceris. The sequence goes on from OU342770.1 coordinate 10,529,369, forward strand.
GAGAATATTCCTTGGCTGTTGGCGTGGGCGTGAGTACTTTGCTTTGCATAACTTACACCATGACTGGCCTGATGGATTAATATTATAATGATAATTAATTATTTATAAAAAGCACACAGTTGAATTTCTGGGTGCTTTTGTAGTACCTACATATATCTCGTATACCTCAATGGCCACGGCTTGGCTGCTGAATATGCGGTCCTGGGTTCCTGGGACCTGGGAATCGAATCAAGGACCTCTAGCAGTAGCAGTCGCGCTTGGGACCATTAGACTAATGAGGCAGTCAATCTTCAATTAAAAGCATATAGCAATAATAGTTAACCTCTGCCAACAAGGTCGGCAATTATCAACCTGTCCCCACTCCGTACAATACACAGCCTTGAACCAAATAAGCATGTATATAATATCATAATTATATACATAGTATTGAGAAGGGCATCTTTTGAGTATCAGTGAGGAGGTTGGGATTATAACGAGTGTTAACAAACGGCCGGGGTACCAATAACAAATCCGTCGATCGTTAGCTTAGTATTCGTAATAAGATTTTGACATTACTTGTATGAACCTTATGTCAAAATCCTATCTCTGGTAAGCAAATCTACTGTCACATTTGTTATTAGAACCTGCCGTAAGCCGATGCAGGATACCTCTGGTTGGTCTATCATTCCCGTAGCTATGACTATAGTGCTGTAGAAAGTAAAAAGTACGTTTTAGTCGGTTTTGAGAAAAAAACTGCCACCTCTCCTGGAAGAAAACCAGTAATTCGTATATCTCATTATAAACTTTTATCAAGTTCAGTAGGCAAGGAAGCAAGGCATTGTTTGCCGTAAATGGTATGCAATTTTGACGACACGTTTGGCGTAGCGGCTGAGCGATCGGCTTCTGCGCAACGTGTTGTGGGTTCGATCCCCACACAGACCAAATATTTGTATGATCTGCAGGTAGTTGCTCCGGGTCTGGGTGTTTGTGTTTGTGAGAATTTGTGTTTGTAAACGCACCCACGATACAGGAGAAAATCCTAGTATGGGGCAACGTTTTTAAAAAAAAAAAATTCAAGTCTAAGTTAATCAGTCCTAGTATCAGAAAACACTTGGGAACTTATATTACTTAATAAAAAATGTATGCCTACCTACTGTCTGACAGTCACTCTCTTTGCGACTAAAGACGATGCTTTAAATTAAAATATTAATAATTATGAAAACTGCAGCCACGGGATAATAATAATGATAAAGTCAGTCAATCCACCTAAACAATAGAACGTAAACATGTGTCCCATGGTGGAAATAATGAAACTGATATCACATTAGGTAACCTGATTGGAGGATGACTTTTCATGAAATCCTGTAAACGTATTTATCAGAATAGTCTTATAGAATCTAATCATGTCATTCATGTCAATCATATTACGAAGAAAACGAATATAAAAAAGAGTAGAGATAACACTAATCCTCGCTGTATCTAAGAAAATCAAAATATTTTTTGTTCCAATTGACACCAGTCAAATATGTTACCTGAGTCACGCCATTTGTTAACAATTAACAGATCTCTGCACATCATGGTATTATTTTATAATTTACTGAAAGAGAAGGCTTGAGATGAGCTATTTTATCAAGACCCCTGAAACCTATAATTTTATAAATACCACACTAAAATATCTAAGATTTTATCAAAAGTAGATACTTATATAAAGCTAAAATAATTCAATCTATACCGTATAAAGGTACGGTTGACATTTGATTCCAGATAACCTTTGACTTTCTCAATTGTCAAGTACATCTTATGGAAATAATAAATCCTACTAGGAAGGTATAGTAAATTCCTTTATGTATGTGTGATAAACATATCTAGGTAAGTAACTATCGCACAGGATTAAAAGAGATTTTTTTTTAAGAAAGGTAGGGCCTAGTGAAATTTAATAATTCCACTCACAATTGGAGCTGCTCGACTGGGGAAATACCTCCACCTTGCAGAAAATCGTAGCCAAATAACATAGCTGCATGCTATGTTGTGTTCTTAACGATGAGCAAGGTCGCCAGAGCTCCGCGAGGAAGCGTTGTGTTGGCAGTGTGGGGTTCCGGTGGTGTTTTGTTACCGCCGCTGTCATGCATGGCAGAATGTCTCCTATGCAGATGGGCTGGCAAGCCCATCGGCAACGCGCGAGTGATACCCTTGGTGTTGCAAGCGTCCATAGGCTACGGTAACCGCTTGCCGACAGGCGGGCCGTATGCTTATAGGCCACCTTAGTGGTATAAAAAAATGCGCAGAATGCAAACAATAATAAGGACATACTACATACCACTAAACTAAGACTATTTAATCCGCTACAGATTTTTAAATGTTTTGAAGCATCTTAACTATTGCAAATAAACTTTGTAGCAATATTTATTATAACATTTAATACATTTGTTTTTTGTTTGTCGATTTACCTATTACTATTTTATTTTTATAAGAACTTAACCCTTCCGTTCCATGCAACATCTCTGTGAGTTATAGCGTAACTAATTTGAAACATGTTATCTAATTGCGATTGTGAGAATAAAGGTCATCGAGGCAGCTCTCCAAATAATGTGAAGCCTCCACTAAATTTATTGTCACGATGCGTCGGCGGGCACTGTATTTAGTGCTAGCTACCGAGCTTTTGTATAGTACACTGTAATAGTGATGCGAACTAAGTTTATCGATTAACGTAATTTTAGTCGAATCTGATACACACAACAAAATGTTGATAACATTTTCCATGTTTTTTAATTACTAAATGAAGCTGGACGGACTGAACGTCAATAGGTATGACATAATTATGACATTTAAGAAGAATTATGATTATTTAATTAAACGACTACAAATTCAAAAAACAAAGGAGGTTCCATTTTCGTCTGTATTTTGGTAGACGATAAAATAGCTAGTCTTTTGTCTTGACGTTTTGTCTCGACATTATGTTTATGTGTATTTTATATGTGTTTTTGCATAGTTTAGTATTTATAAAACTGTCAAGAAAATAAACAAATTACGTTGTGTTGAATCGAGTCGATTTTCTAGTACGGTTATCGATAAAATCACATCACTAAAGCAAAAACCCGCCGACTTATTTGGCTCGGCAGTTGATTAGGTGAATCGTAGGCGCGTTCCCACCTCGAGGTACACATTCATCCTAATTACCGCCTAACATCAGTCATAAACAACAATATAACACAGTACTGTTCTTAAATCACTGATAATGTCCCATGTCTTAAAATATGTATTAAATGGAGGGTTTAAACTCCACGCGCGGTTTAGGGTTACATTTCTCTCAAAGAATAAAATATGCATAATTTTTAATTACGTTACGATATTTTTCTGTCTTTTTAAGCATTTTATAAAATTACTTTTCATAGACTAATCTGTTGTTTCAGTAGTACAGAAGACGAATAAGCCAACAGACGGCACAGCTTACGGCCAACTCCCTTCCAAGTATTCTCCCCTCATTACTTCAAGAGATCTCAAAGCACTCAGAGAAATAGACACTGCTTAGTAGCTTGGACTTCACACCTTGAGGAAAGATCTGCATAAAAAGTGCCATTTAAAAATAAACCTTAGCCCATAAATGCTAAAATTAGAAATGCGCCCAATAAGTGGGTTGTAGCTTGTCCAGGATGGAAATAGCCCGGTGTTGGGGTGGGTCGCGGTTGAAACTTTAAATTTAAAATGGTTACGGCTGTAAGACTACGTCATAACAACTCAGTGTTGTTTTGTATCGGTGAGATTTAGGTGTTTGTTTGTTATGTAATGGTGCGCTTAGCACTCTGCTAATGCATAATTATATTTCTTTATGAACGATACTAGCTTTGCCCGCGGTATTTACTTACATACTCGGCTTCCAGGCGGCGTATCATGATGAAACATGGACCAGATTTTAAGTTGGACCTTTAGCCATACAACTGTGAAAGATGCATTCAAGTTCATGCAGTGGTTTTTGTGTGATGTACAGACATCGACCAGATTCAATTGTATTGATGTATCTAATATCAGTAAGTATAAGGTAAAGAAAAAAAAACTTATGTCGTTAAAGGAATGCTGACATTGGCTGTCCAACACACGTGTTCAAAAGTCATCTCGTGAAAGGGACCCGTGTATCTATAATCTATTTTAAAACTGGCCCCAAAGAGGGAAGGGCTGCATCAAGATAATAATTTACGACGATCTTAAAATTATTATTGAGAGTATTTTCGGATTTCACTTCATTCAATAAGTATACAGTACGTCAATGGAATTAGAAGTCTTCATCATTATAGTGAGTTTCCATCACGCATGGTTCCCTAAGGGTTGGGTTTGAGATGTACTGCAATGCACTTATCGTTTGCTGGTATATTTTAGTTCCCATGTAATAAGGGGCCAGCCTATTGCCACCAACCGAGCACAAATACAGACTCCGAGCCAAATCCAGGACCTCTAGGTCGGCCAAAGACATAAAAAATATATTATTTCAGAAACATTACATAATCCAATTAGGTACAACATCGGTGGAGCACCCCTTTTAGGCAAAACATTGCCTGTGTTAGGGTGCCCCGCTCTTCCACATACAGGTATCTGTTGAGTAAGTTAAATGTACAAAACAATACTTTGGTCGTAAGTTAGTTATTTAAACCACTATTACTATTACCACGTTCACCTAGGAGATATCTTTGAGGTACATCCCGTGTTCCATTTAAAAAAATCGGTGCAAGTATCACCATACAAAGTCACATGTACCATGACTTTAAAAAAATACCTTGACGACATAAATACGAGAACTCGATACATTGGTATAACGTTACGTGTCTCAAATTGAGCAATTTTCTGTATCCTGTCCCACATCTGTCACAGAGGAAGATAGAAAAAACTATCCGTTGAAACGTTCAATTATAGAGTGTACCAGTTTCGGTGCAAAAAGAATCGAATTCCCAAATTTGGTAAATTTAAAATTCTGGTGATTTTAAATTTAGAATTTCTTTACGTGGGAGAGACTGGGAGAGCCATGCTTCGGCACGAATGGGCCGGCTCGACCGGAGTGATACCACGGCCTCACAGAAAACCGGCGTTAAACAACGCTTACGTTGTGTTTCGCCGAGTGAGTGAGGTTACCGGAGGCGGAGACCGAATCCCGTTTTAAAAGGTCGGCAACACATTTGTGACTCCTATGGTGTTGCGGGTGTCCATGGGCGGCGGTAATCGCTTACCATCAGGCGATTCCTCTGCTCGTTTGCCCTCCTATCACATAAAAAAAAAGTATTCAAGAAATTATTAGAGAACAGCCCTTTCGACTGTTTTAATCCCAGTTAACATTGTTACAAACAAAAAGCTAGAATTCAGGACATGTCACTGGATCCCATAGGCGTGCCTGTACAGGATTGTTCTAGACAAGACTCATACAGTAATATGACCAAAAATTTTACAATGTGCTGTCAGTTGTTTAGTGACATTAACTATATGGGTAAATACGGAATTTAGCTAGACTTTTGTAGGAAATAATATCAAAATTCTTAACTTAAAATATTTCTCAAGCAACAATTGCGATTCTAAAACAAATTAATAACTGGTTTTAGAAAAAAATATACGCTATAAAGTCAAGGTTACAAGTTACTGCAAAATTTCAAAAAACTTTTTCAATCTTTACAATAATGAAAATACAGCAACTATTCGTTATAATTTTAAGAAAGAGGCTACTATAATTATAATATTGGCTAGTATATAAATTATTATAATAACAAGAAACATTGGTTTGATATCGTATATGTTTCTTGCTTGAATGAACAGACATACATACATAAAATCATTTTAAGTTCTATATTAACATAACATACCATCACGCCTGTATTCCCCGAAGGGTTAGGCAGAGGCGTACTAATGTACACCCACAGTTCGCCGGTATGTTTAGGTCCCATGTAATAGGGGGCGAGCCTATTGCCATTAACCGGGCACAAATCCAGACTCCGAGCTGCTACTGAGAATTTCATAGAAAAAACCCAATAACACTTTGCTCGACCTGGGGATCGAACCCAGGCCCTCTAGAGTAGCAGTCGCGCTTGGGACCACTAGACTAATGAGGCAGTCCTATATTAATAATTATAATAATTAGAAACCTAAAAACTGTGGTTAGGTGGCACAATATCAATGCACAATAAATATTAGGTACGCACAATAAGATACGACACTCAAAAATACTCGGTATCGTTTGCTTCTACTAAAATTGTAAACAGCTTTTTAGAGTTTCTTCACCCTGAATTTATGAATGATTAAAAAGTTTGTTTTTACCTTAATGTCAAGGTTACGTGTTAAGTCATTGTCATGTTCATATCCTTTTGAGAACGTTTTCAATACACTTTTACCTTTCATTTGTATTTGAATAGGAAATAGTGTGGAGTTTTTGTATCAAAGGAAAGTAGCGAAAAGAGTTTTATAAACGTAATCCGGAAAAGCTTTAATATAAACACTTTTGTTTTATAAAAATAAAATACAGTAATTAAATACAATAATATTTTTTATCCTAAACACATGCAAGTATTTTCCAACATAAATAAGAACCCGAAATTTATTCGAGAAAAGCGACAACGTTTTCCACGCCGCCTAGCGTCGAGTAGCGGCGTGAAAACTCACCCCATACCACCAAACTAAAAGCGCGTACACCACCATCCCTTTCCACACACCCACACACCCCTACATATGAACGAGATAGACATACATCGGTCATTATATCCAGATTTTCATTCGAGAAAACGTACAACCCTTTAGTTGTCTCTATTATCGCCGTTCATATGTGACAATTAGAGAAGGACGGGTATAGTGTGAAGGCTTTATGTCGCTGGACATTAGTGACCACGATTTTTAAAAGGTTTGAGTGCAGCCTATCACGTTGTGTTTGGTCAAGCGATTGGGGATCTTAGGCCGGGTTCACGGTGTGAAAATATGAGTATTGGATGAAATAATATACAAAACAGCTGAATTCCCCACTATTTAATACAATACATTCCAAGTGTTTTGTTTTAATTTTATTGATACTTAAGAATGCAATTGTTAGCTACACATTCAACTTGGCTGGTTAAACACTTATACTTGACTTGAAATAATTGCTTATGCCAATAGAATATACTAATAACACCAAATGTAAATACTTAACAGTAATTTAATTTGAAAAATAACAATTACTTCGTACTAAAAAACATTAAAACCGACTACGTTAAACAATTTCCCACAAAACCAGCAACAAAAATAACGAAATCAATAAACAATCAATCACTTAAAACAATTTGAAATTTCAATAATCGAACAGTCCCGCGAAGTTTGCGACTGAGTCGAGAAACAATTATGAAAAAGTTATTTTTCGACGCCCGTTCTCGCGCCAGTTAAGTCCCGACTGACACTCATAAAACTTATTAAAGTCAAGGACCGACCGAGATAAGTTCGTCGGCGTCTTAAGTAAAATAACGGCGGCGAGGGAAAAAAATGTGCCGCGAAAACTTGCCAGCGAGAGTGAAGCTAGCTTTACGTGTTGCGCTTTCTTGAAATTTTCATTGACGTAGTTTTATTTCCCTCCACTTTTATTGTCCAAAAACGCCTGTTTTTAATATTTAAATAACGGATGCATAATTAATATGTTATGAAATACAAAACATACTAATAATTTATCAGTTTGTGAAAACATTTTAAACACATTTTATATACTGCTACGCTTAAACTTTTTACTTCGTTTATTGAGTGAGATATTGGCGCGCTACGAGTCGCGTAGCGTACGTAGCGTCTTGCTACGCCACGCAACGTATACGGTTTCCTCAATGGCGACAAACGTAGAAAAACTGACTTTCGCTATTACACCTACGATACGACAACTAATAGTTATATTATAATTTTAAATACACCACGGATAATATTGCATATGTATTTGCATCATTTATTAATTTATTAAAAGGATTCACAAAGTTGTTTTACCCGCTGGATCTAAGTAAAACAAGATAAAACTTTATAAATCCCTTTTGTACGGGTTTTTAATTTTTAAAACCGCCCTGAAAACGTAGACTGACCGCGCTCGGGTCCATTCAATTAAAAATTCCATCTCCTAATCGAGTCATGAAATATGCAAGCAAATATTATCCCTTTTCTTTTGTACGCGCTGCATCTTCGCCCCACCCGCGCACGCACACCGACGCACGGCACTTATAATTTATGCCCGTCTCGCTCCCACCCACGCGCCTGGTGGTAAGGAACGCGTGTCACGATCTCTGTCGATCAGCCGAGGTGGTGGCGACCGCGAGTAACCCCTGGCCACTTCGTGCGGACTCGCACGCGCCGTCGTCGGCCGGCCGAGCGAGATAGCGCGAGTCGTGGACATGCGGAGGCCGCGGAGCCCTCGCGCAAAGGGACACAGGACAGACGCTCTCGGACATCGGGCGAGAGCGGGCGGCCGGCCGCGCACCTGCCTCGCACCGTTTCGCACGCGCGACGTGCTCGATCGCGAGACGCTACTTCGATATATCGTAAACACAAGACATCAGTTAAAAATTCGTAAATTATTTTGTTTCTGTTTTAATTTTGGCGTAAATTTATTTGATAAATAAAGCAAAATTTCCATTGGAACAATATAAATAAAATTTATTTAATCGGACAGTGACAGAAAATTTAGTTTGTTTGAACTGAAAAGTGACAAAGTTTAAACAGATGCTATTTAATGAAGTGTGACCAAATGAAACGTTAGCCGAATCGCAGGATCGCCACTAGGTGTGGATAGATAAGATAGGGCACTGAGACGCTCATTCAAGTGTTGATAAGCCCCTCTTTATGACCAGTCGATCTTGGCGAGCAAACATTCAGCTGACGTGTGAACTGAATCACCACAACATGAAAAGGAAAAAGTAAATTAAAGAATACTTGAATTTTCATTCGTGAACGATGAAAAAATTAAGAAGATGACCAACAAGTCTATTGATGTTTACCGTCGGACATTCAAGGGGGGATTTGTGATAACACGACCTCCGATATCAGTAACTTTTTAAAAATAGGACGATAAGCCGCTGGACCGACGGCGGCACGTGTGAAGTGAGCTAAAGAACTGTCGTATGATAGCAAAGATATTTCGATAAATAATTCTGAGGATAACGAAGTTGCTGAAGATCTAAAAATAGGTGACCAAATCAAGATGAGAATCAAGATGCCAGCTGTACGCATCGCGCAAGGTAATAAAAATACCAAAATTGTAATGATATGTTTTTCTAACTAGATTTTATTTATATTTCTCATATATTTCTTCGAGCAGTAATAAATAAAATCACTAAACATTTTAAGGTGAAAATTCATATTAATTTTAAGTAATATGCACTTATAATATTCTTTGAGGCAATAGTTAATAGGTAGAACCACCAAAAAATTTCAAGTCAAAATTCAGTAAAAAATATTTTTTTCTCCATCTATCTATAATTTTCTCCATAAAATGACTAAAATTTTGAACTAGGCAAATTGCAAAAAAGCAATTTTTTTAAGATTTTTCCATAACACTCTTTATTCGAGGTTTCACAAAACATCATCTAAATAAACACACAGTCCACATGCACAATAAGCCAGTGCCGGCGAGACTCCATTCATTCAAGCAACGAGCTACTTAATACCGAAGCTTGTGGCAATATTGACACTCCGTCCGTGGTCATCACATGTCCGAAAGGGAAAAATGAAAAGAGGCCTAAGTAGCCCTTTTATAATATTCATGCCACCTTCTACCTCGTCTCAAGACTCGGACAGTTTACTGTACAAAATGAAAATACTACAATTCCTTTTGTAGAAGAATTAACGGAGCAAAATGTTTTTATCAGTTTCGTTTAAGTAGCCACACTGTAGTGAACAAAATATTGGCTGGAGAAATTGACAAGTTTGATGAAAAAGTGCATCATCCTAATCGCTAGCTGCACCAATTTGTAAAGGAATATAACTAAAAATGTTTCTATAATATTACATTAATTTGCAATGCAAATGATCTAGCCCTAGTGTTAATTGTATCACCTGTTGTAACCTTAATCTGTGTCCTAAGGTTAGAAGTACTGTAACATTGTAATAAAATGGTACGAGTAGTTCTAATTATTATATTAGCTGTAAAGTGGTCTTTGGTTTTATTATGCTCGAGATCATAAATGCAACAAATTATTTTGTGCACAGAAAATTCTGTTTTTCTTTCAATATCATGTAACAACGATTATTATAATACCTACATTTGTGTTAGAATAGTAATAAACCTAAAATAATTTAATAAGCCAATTAAGAATAGTAACATAAAACATTAGAAACTGTTTTCTGAATACACATGCCTCTTCTATTGTTTCTAGATTTGTTTCCCACTATCCAACAGTTAGGTGTATTAATTAAAAATTATAAGCAAAAGTGTAAGCATTTTATGTTTCTCCCATGCTTTACTTAACTGACAATGGGATGACCAGTGAATTTGTAATTTTAGACCGCCAATTACTGCCATAGTTGCGGTTTTAGTTCTTTTTTAAATACAGATAATTATCTGACAATGATTCTGTAATTTAGAACGCTCTTTTTCTTCTATTGAAAATAAGAAGATGGCCATATTTTATTAAAACTGAAATTCCACATCACAGATCTTATTTTCTATCCTAACAGTAGACATGGGGTTTATTTTAAGCTTAAAAGTAGGTGTAATTTGGCTTAAAAACATATCCATTAACAAGTCATATTTTTTTGGGATATTTAGATAACATTTTAGTATATCGCATCAGTTTACTAAATTTAGCAAATGCAGACATACAAGTTCATTCTTTTATAACATAACATACATATGAGGCTGCGTTGGATGGCGACTCTTGCGCACGGATTCCTCTCAAAACTAGCGTTATCGCACACATGGGCAATTAGTCCAAGTTGACCGGAGGCGACGGGCGACTCGGATTGGTCGCTGGTAGAGTGACGTCACCATCGTCTGCGGCCGTCGCGCCCGATTGGTCGACACGCGTCATTTCGTCGATGACACGTTTGTTCTTATTTTGAAAGCAAGAAGTTCGAGGTACTCGTGTTTTGTTATGAGTAACAATGGAACCCCCTTTACACGTTACATGAAACTGGATGCCATTATGTGGTCGTTCATGTATGTATGCCTGTACCAGAACTACCAGACCAGTAATTACTGGTGGTGAAATTTTAGTCCTACTGACTTTTATAATAGGATACACTTAAAATCTGTCACAAAATTCATCACACTCGAAAAACGCACCTATGACATTATCTAAATCTCATGTTATCGCAAAATTAAATATTCAAAAGGTCGTCAAGTTTTAACATGATCTCAATTATGTCCAGAGGCAGAAAACCTTTTGGCTTTTTAAAACCCTCCTCAAAAGTATGAATTAGGGAATTGTAAAATTACTTTATCAGGTGCGAGGCCAGACGGACGGGGAATACCGCGAGCGTAACTTTTGAACAAACTTTTAAAAATCCAAGTTAACTTTCATGCCATTCCCGACCGGGGTCTAAATAAAACATTAACAGAGGTACCGTTTTGTTTTTGCTTCGCGTTTGTCACTAATTGATATGGGTTTTCTGTCCTCTGTAGACTTTTTAATTGATACTGTTTTTGTTTTGTACGAACACATCTTCATTAATAATATTTTTCAGTCAAATTCTAAGCAGCACGCAATGGTATGCTTCCGAATAAAAAATATAATACTCGTATTTGGTTCACCACTTGTTTTATTGACTGCTTGGGGTTTTTGTTTAATTGTTTCATTTACTTATTTGCCATTGTGTTTGATACAAAACTGAACGGATGCGGCATAAAAGAGCCGCACGTCAATTTAAACATTGCTTATATCTTGTCCGTTGCCGCTTAGCGATTCAATATGTCTTCATTAAGCGAATATCGAAGGATCGCATTTACAAACGGAACTCTCAATCTTGATACTTGGTCAGGAATTATTGGACCTCAGTTAATCTTTGTGTCTTTTTACAAATATACTATGAGAAATTGCAAATATACTTACGGAGTATAGGCTGAGTAGCTTAATAAACTGATGATTGCATTGATGTTCGTGATTATAATGTAATTGAAGTAAATAACAGTACTTATTCATTGAACGGTCAAGTAATCCTTTCTCACGATATAGACAATATTCACCGCCTTGTTTACAAAGGAATAATTATTAACGAGCAATAAATATCACAGAGCATGCTAATAGACATGATCACCTATTTCAATTGCACGCACTCTGCAATAATGTATCCATGCGAACCACCGTCGTGGGAAAGAATTCCTATCTCCTTGTACTTGATCCAATAAATTGAATTCGTCAAGACAACATATTTTAGCAATTGACGTCCGACATCCATTAGAGCAGTATAAGAGAAAGCCAGATCAGATAATTTATTTCTGAACATATTTAAATTATGGGAAAGAAGTTAATTTTCTTATTTAGAATAATGATTGTGCGGACGGCCACCCGTTTTGAATTTCCAACTGGACCGACTTGATTTTGTGCTTTTTTTGAGCGCGTCGAACGGCGTTTTGTGTTTGTGATTCTGAAGATAAAGACGTATGGATTTACATATGTTATGTCAGCGGAGGTCCTGGTAACATTTAAATTGGATTTATTAGTCCGGTCCCATTAAACAGTGCAGAACAACGTTGGAGGCATTCTCAATATGAACATTTTAGAGAAGAAAAAAACTTTAGAGAAGAAATTACATTTGGAGACAGGGGACATAACATTTACAAATAATGCATGGATTATGTGAGGCCACATAAAGACAAATATAATATAGATTGTAATATCCCAGATTACAATTGTTTTACCTACATTATTTTTTCAAAGATATGTTAAGGTTGGAATTATCTTCTTTTTTTTGGAAACAATTTTCATATTATTTTATTAATGTATTTTGTTTTCTCCCTTTCTGATGTATAACACTTTATTTGCAAAACGAAACGGACTGACACTGCTCCACAAAAAAAAAACTGTTAGTGAGACTACTACAAAAAAAACTGTGAGTTTTACAAGCAATCCTTTCTTAGAGGAAAGGATTAATATAACTAACAATACAAATCTAGTTACAAACAATAACAACAGTAGCCCAAACACAGCCTTTTTTGTTGAAGACTTAGTCGTAATCTATAACATTTAGATGAGCAAGCCAGATAATACCTTTACAACACTTCAAGTAAACTTATCTTGTACAAGTAATCTGTATTGTGTGATTTTTTCAACAATAATATTTGGACTATTGATTAAGATCGCTTGGAAATGTCAAAAGGATTGAATATCAAATTATCAGTAACTAGAAATAAAGCACCATATAAAATTGAAAATAGACTATATCTATTCCAGTACTAATCTTGATTTAATTTAAATCGCTTCTTATAATAATTAACTAACAAGATTACATTACATTACATTATAATACGTTGGAAGGTTCCATTCATCTTCAATTGGATCTTTTGAAATAAAACTCCTTTGACCAATGTCCGCCCATTAAGCTCTATTACGGGTTTAAAATAAATACAGAGCTAAAACACAATAGAATAAAAAATGTTCATAACAAGAATTAATTTGTTGTGAGCAGACCACGATCAATAGCCAAGGAGTGGGTGGACAGTTTCTCAAGAGTCCATCTTTGTCAGGCTTTGATACCAATTTGTTATTGTCGGCCTTTCAACGTTAGACGATTTAAAGTTTGGTAGGTGTTGGCTTTATTTAGATTAAAGACTTAACAAAGAACCTTTTACACTAGCGTGCTTAGCTTATTTGTCAAAAACACTATCATTAATAAACGTAAAATATCGATATTAAACAAAAGCAGTGAAGATTTTATCAAATTGTCCTGAACAGGTTGACAATGGATCAGAATTCGATAGCGGCACCTGAGTCTCCAATATTTTCCCATGGTCAAACTTCGATAAACACCTTGACAAAAAAATCTATTCGAACCTTTGACAAACAATTGGTCAAAAGATTTTTTTCACCCAAACAGGCTCAGTCCGCACCCACATGAGTTGGATCGCCGATAATATTAACAATGCGGAATAGGGTTGGTATCCGAAGGCAAAATAACTATTGTCCATCATTATGTGACACCCTTTCATCAATTTTAATAGAAAAGGGCTTACAAGTGTCACTTTCTTTCTTTTTTTTTATTCTAGACTATATTCTATTTTCTGTTTACAGAAGCATTATTACTGCAAATATGAGCATGCACACCGAATCACAAAAATAAGTTTCAGTTTTGTACTACAAGATTTGTTAGTGACTTCGTGTCTTTTATATTAGTATGTACCAGTAATAAATCTGTGTTCTTATTTAAATCTATAAGATCAGAAAATTTTTAACTAGGTACTTTCTGTATAGGTACCTATAGGTAATATGAGTATGCAGGTAAAGAATCCACCAAAATTAGATTGAAGGGAAGATTGCTACGTGTCAGAATCTACCTGATCCACATCAATTCATCCCGAACTGTCGGCGGATGAATGATTTCTTCGTGACCATTGTCCAATATCTTTTGATTCGTCAGTCTAAACTCTCCGATTATTTTTTTCTGCCATACGGCGAACATGTCAGGTTGGACATACATGGTCTTTAATAGAGCATAACTTTGTATTGTTATCTCATGCAGAGTTGAACCTTTTTCGTGGTTTGATTGCGCGTCTTTGTTATTTTTTATTCTCCTACACAATTTGCGAAAATCGACTATTTTTGGCGTAGGTAAATCTTTTATAGCATCGTTATTTGCTATCAATTATAGGAAAATTTCTCAAATGTAAATAAAAAAGGTATTGCAAAAATCCAATGTTCCAAATGTTGATAGAACTGATGTTCAATACACATTTGTCTGCTTAGCAATACAGAGATTAGCTTCGTCTAAATACAATCATTAAATCCGAAACTGTACTAGTCAATCTAGGACCACAGACCGATTGAATATTAGACAAGCCGACAGAACATAGGTCACGTAGTAAAATATGTTGCAATGTCTCAAAAGCTTATTGTTTCGCCTAAGAGATTAAGTGGGTGTTAAAAATCATAAGACACACAGCTAAAGGAGTGAAAGATGATAGTTCGATGTACGTTTATGATTTATATTGTGTTGTAAGGCTTGTCGGGTATTGTTCTAGTCATCACGTGTGCAGTGTGGGCGTGCTCTTAGATTTATTACAGATAGCCCTTTAACTAAATATTGTTAATGTTTGGCACGATTCGATAAATAGATATTGTTAACGGAACCACTGTTTTATGGGATATTTATTTTTAAAAATTGAGTAACAAAATATCTATTCAAAAATAAAAAGATGCGTAATTATAACTGTCTAATGTATATCCACTGATAAATAATCTCTTAGCAATCACTATCGCCATCTGGCGTCGCACGTAGGTGTCGGCACAATACTGCATTTCCGGTTACCCAAGCTGTACCGTCATAAGGTCGTATCTGCATTTGTATGCTGGGAGCTTTCCCATACCGGGCAGTTCGTGACCGCTCGCCTTGTTAACGCGATGACCCGACTTGAGATTATGCACTTACATCCGTTTGAATGATGACTGCTTAATTGAGGCCATGTGAAATGAGCAAGAAGGCTCGTATAGGTAAACAAAGAATGTTTTTGCACAAGAATATAAAAGTGTGTTGAACATACGAGCTTGTTAATTAGATAGCATCAGGTAAGCATTTAATTTTCAAATAATACTAAATTAAACGATTAAATATCGACGAAAAATAAGATTCACAAGTAAACATCAAATAAAAGTAAAAATATAATAAAACACCAACCCTTCAATTTAGTATCAACGACAAATAAAATTCTATTTAACATAAAGATATTTCGTAAAACAAACATAGAAATGAACTAATTTTTACCTACATCAAGTAAAACCGCAAGGAAAAATCCCGAGCCCTACGCGTACCACAGACATAGCAACTAACTGTAAACGCAGAGGCGAACAGAACGATAAATTTGACGGCGCGGCCGCAGATCGGCTTTCTTCCGATCGGCAGATAACCGACGACCGGTGACCCGCGTGCGAGCGCCCAACATAGCCTATTGTCTGTCCCGGTGACTGTTCAAACGTTAGAATTACCCGTACACTTCTGTTTTGTATGAATACAAAGTAAGTTAATTGTTTTCATTCGTGGTGTAATGGATTTTATTAAGACATTATTTTTTACTACACACTGTTTCATACTTATGATTTAGCGTTAGCCTTTAATATAGGACACATGTTTATTCATGTCAGTAACAGTCGCACTATAACAAATAGTTACAAAGAAATCGTTAACGTTACATAAATATTAAGTTTACTAGTTTTTAATAAAATTATTATGAAAACAAAATTAATTAGGAAACTCATTAATTGCCTTAATGATTTTATAAAGAAATATGTGTGTATAAAATCAATCTGTAGCAGTTACTTTTTCAAATTATAATAACCCTATCAACTTGATGAATCAAAAAATAAATTAAGACACGTCTATCGTCTGAACAACTCTGTGACAAGAACGAAGCGAACCATTAAATTCACGCCACGAATAATTGGTTTCATCAATGTACCTTACCCGTAGAATACACCAATTTAACTTGACACCTCCCTCTTCCCTCTGACGTGCTAACTCATAAGACAGAGGAGCAAATATACGGTGCATCGTAGGTCGTATCAGACTGGTTCATAGTAAATTATGAGAATAAGTTCAATGAGTCTAGGTAACCTGTACGATTTTTATGGTGGAAGAAATCTGTGTACCACGTTATTATTAAATGTATTATTTACTTAGAAACATTACATTTATATGTTACATTTATAGTCCCTACTGTTTTTGGCTCCACTATTATTTATTTGGATTTATTTTTGTTATCCAGCCATTATCGTCCCACTGCAAGGCAAAGGCCTCCCTACCCTCTTGCCACTCCTGTCGGTTTAGTTCTGCGGTCAATCCTTCCTATAAAGGTCTAGCTCGTCCCGCGTTCTCCTTTTGGGCGTCGACATCGTCTAACGATCTATTTAATGATTTTAAGGTTAATATTAGCTGCACCAATTATATTTTAATAATCTTGAAACTAAAAGTTGCCATACATTCAAAAGCAGTTGAAATTAGATAAAAAAATTCGATAACATGACCAAAACAATGCAAAAACAGTAAATCATACTTGCCGAGAAGTTATTTCGCCTATCCCACGCTGTCATATTTTTTCTTACCAAAGGTGTCATCCAATCCTTTTGCAGATCCGTCATCAAAACACTTGACAATACTGTCCACAATGTGCGCTCTGACCAGAATCAGAGCACATTTGTGGGAAAGTTTTTTTTTTTCAAATAGATGGTCATGGTCCTTCCGTTTTGTGTTTATTTTGATTGAATACTACTAGTATATATTTTGATCAATTCCATGTTGACTGATTTTTCCATTCATGTATTGAAAAATAAAACATAAAGTAAGTGTTGTACACAGCAGTAATAAAAATTTAAACCTCATTGGAACTTAAAAGACCTTAGTTGATTGTTGTCCTAATAAAGCACTGAAACCGTTCGAATTTTGAAACTTAAAAAGAAAATACAGTCCTATTGATCCTTCAACAATAAGGATGTATTGTTATCGCTGGTAATAACAGAAAAACGAAAAAAAAATCGCAAGTCTATAATCAGAACAGTATTTCACAATAGAGAACCGCAGTGCTTCGCGATATTCGAAACAACGGACGCGTCCACACATCCACTCCCGCGCATCACGCGCTGCCATTGTCCATTCTATAATTACCGGGTCGGACGGAAGACGGACCGCAGACACCTGTTCCGTTTTCACACGGCCAGTAACAGGTAAGTTTAGCCGAAGATTTCGGATCTCAATTTTGGACAACGGTGTCGTAACAGTATACGATTTTGTTCCACCGATACGATTTTTTGTTCTTATAGAAAAAAAAGATAGATTCGTCTAACAGTATATATAATTATAAATTAATATAATATTAGAATATTCTATCTATCTATCTATTTAAAGGACATCCAAAGGCATTTTAAGGGCCCTAAAATACAAATTTAGATCAAAGTTGTAAACTATTTTTGGACAGTTTAATGCGGCGGTAGCCTAATGGCTAGGGCATCGGACTGGAAAACATGTAGTTGCCGGTTCGAAACCCACCCATAGCACTACCGATATGAACCTACTCGTAACACAAGCATTTAGCTTAGCACGAGGGATTAACAAGAATAATAGTAATGTGCAACCCACATTACTAGTAAGCTTTAAAAAAAAGTTTTTTATTTATGCGATTTCTATTATTTCCTTTCCCAATCACTAATGCGCAATATTTAATCAAGAACAAACGGCTACTGAATACCAATAAAAATATTTCTATCCAAAACATCACACGCAATTTGTCGCAGAAAAATCAAATTATATTATTTATCCCCCATTATTTGCGTCAGCCTACCAGATGTACACTCGATGTCAATCTTCCATATTTGTTTACCTAGAAATAGCAAACATTATGTCGTGCTGGGGGTCACTACCAAACGTTTTGGTCGTCCAATTCGATTGTCATAATTTTATTACGACTTTCTCGGCGAATCTCGAAGATAATTACTTTATTCGATTACTGTAAGAAATGGAAGACAAGATAACGAGATCAAGTTTTGTCTTAACTTACGTCGTATATGTAGTAGTTAACTCTACTAGCTGAAAAGTAAAAATCAGAGTTTAATGAATGATAGGGATAACTATTGATTTAATTTGAGATGTTAGAGAAGACTACATGTCAGCAAAATAATGTCGGTTCACGGTGGTTACCCAAAAGTGATACGGACACCGATCAGAGAGCCGTAGTGAGCATCACAAAAACCACGTCAAACCAATAATTCATGCTAAATATAACGCGACACAATTATAAGTCATCCATCCATTCTGATCTGTGCAAAATCATATTCATCCACTAATACCATTTTCGCAATGACATGCACTTTTTGCCATTCAAATGGGGGACAGTTGTGTTTTTTCTATATGGACGTTTGGATCCAGTCCCCATACTTCGGTACTGCAAACGATTACGCATATTTTTGCTCACACGTTATTAGGGGTGCCGTGTGTGAAAAAAATGTACTATTATAAATAAAAGGAGCCCAACAAAGGGATGGGAGAGCGATCGGGGTCACTAGGAAACGGCGGTTTTGATACGGGATTTTTTTTACCTGGCACTTTAGGGGATCTTTTTTCATTAAAATTTCGGGACTCAAACTTTATAGAGGTAGCCAGTCAGTCTGTGTTCATCTGCGAAGATGATCACATGCTTTATGACTTCGAACATCTTGGTAACCAAGTGGTCAGTGAACATCGGACTATTGCTCTGTTTAGTTTTAAGTTAGTGTTTGTTAAGTTTGAACGCTTGGACTGCACTCGGTTTTGAACACTCACAGTGACTTGTGGTGAAGAAGCATGGATTTATCATCGCGGAGTAAGTCAAGATTTTTCGACTCTGGCATCGACTTAAGACGAAAAGGTATTTTCGCTTGATCTGAAAATTTTCCAATATCGAATTGTTTATGTGATTGTCGAATTCAAGCTAATAGAGAAGTTGCGAGAAGCAATAAACGGGGCAATAACCAATACTGAAGACAAATTGGAAAGTAATAAGGCAGTGAAAATGATATCTGTCCCCGAAAGATATCTGTGTATGAATCTGAACGAATCGGAAGCCATTCACATTAACATATAAATGAGTGCGTAAGTGGACTGAACGTTATAGTGTAATATATCCCTGCGTATAGATCGGCCCTGAGTTATATGGGCTATATAAATTGATATGATTTAATTTCGGTATTATGCTGAGATTAGATTGATTGCTGACTAAACAGAGATAAGGCTGCTTATTATAATATGTAAAATTAGATCTTCTAAGCAATGTATTTTAGGTATTTTTTTGCATGAAATAATTTTATACGTGAGCTCTACATTTCTGCAGAGTATTTTAAATTTTGATTGCATGACTCACGAGTATAGTCTTTCCTTTTGGCTTAGGCCTACATTCTTTCACAAAGTTAGGAGCCACACATGAACAAAATTTTTATAATAGTTTCGCTAAAAATTCAGAGAAAGTTTAAAGCAAACATTCATTTCCGCAAACGCCACACTATATCAACATAAAGCCATATTTAAAAGTATATTTCAAATAAAACTGCATTCGTCTGCCGCATTGACCGCAAATACCCGGCCGCAGAGGCTCTATGTCAAAATAATGACCGCGTGGGTAATAGGCGAGGCTAGGATGTGTTCAAGATCTTTGTTTTATTTGAAATATATATTGGTTTAATGGAGATATGGGTGGTAAGAAATACTGTCTGAAATAACATCTCAACTGATTGATTAAAAACCGGACACGTGCGAGTCGGACTCGCACACAGAGGGCTCCGTACATAAATTATAATTAATTACAAATGTATAATTTTCAGATTTTTCCCTATACTTGTAGTATAAGACGGAATTACTTGCCAAATTTCATAGTTCTAGGTCAACGAAAAATACCCTATATTTTTTTATTCCCTTGAGAGTGTTGAAATATACATTTTTTGCGGCACAAACGGCCATATCTTTTTTTACATTAATTTAGAAGTTTGATTTTTTCACAGCTTCAAGGTACTGTGTAGACCTGAGTATATAGTTTTAATTTGAACTCGATACCTCTACGCCTTCCCGAGATAATGGGTCTTAACAGAGAGACAGATGGACGGACAACAAAGTGATCCTATAAGGGTTCCGATTTTTCCTTTTGAGGTATGGAACCCTAAAAAGACACAAAATCTTGGACATGTAACAAATTCTTATTGGATTTTTTTTGTATGAAATTAACTTTGCATATTGTCCTGTTTAGCTTTAATAACTTCCTTATAAACTTTGACTTTATTATCACCTATTTTCTAGATAACTTCTTCATTAATTTTCAGCAGAATATCTCATTACGTAAATTCCTTTCCACGCTCATTTTATCATTGCTTTAAAATTTTAGGTCTCATATAAGTTTATTATGGTTTAAAAAGTCCATTTCCACTGTAACAGTGCAAGGGTTGTAGCCAATACTGGCACCGGTCCCGGCCGGACGAAGCTTTATGACCCTTCTTTTATTGCTTTAGGAAAAACTATATTTACTATTCTGCATAGATAGACATGCATGCATTTCGTTTTATCTTGCTGCGTGCGAATTCCGTTGTGTAAAAATTTGATAGGATTAAATTATCGTTTCATTTGGTAAGAATTCAGTTTTAAAATCTTCTCTATTTAATTCAGCTCAGCTTTTGTCGGTTAATTTTTAACATTTGAAAGCAATTGCGGAGATGAGACGCATTATTTGTATTGTATTATGTGTAATTTGTTTGTTTTTTTTAGTATTATTTTAATTTTTTATCTTCATCTATTTTATATTGAGTAAAAAGTCTAATTTTCTTCTCTTTTCGAATTTTCCATGTTTCGCAAGGAAATAATTGTTTTTCTTTCTTTCAATTGAGTTATTAAGAAAATAGCGAAAGGAAGATGTATTGATCAATTATCAGTAAATAAACTAAGATACAATAAATAGAAGGCACTTGTAGTAATAAATACAGTCAGCGGCAATAATTAGTGGCGGGCAGTTAACGACAGTGCGGTGCTGGAATTAAGATTTTTGCCATAAATGCCCGGCGTCGAGATAAAACTGCCGCGCCAAGGATTAGGGGTTAAGTGTCCGCTTTAACGGGTATTGTTCTAGTGCTGCGAGTTATTGATGTCGATAATAAGAACGTGTCGATGTTCATTTGGAAGATGGTAGACTTAATATCTGACACTGAGTATTACTTACGGATAAAACGTGTGACTGTAGTTAATAAATGTGGCATCACTTATGTTATATTTAAACTTTGTTATTGTTATTTTTAAACTTTTATTTTATTAATTTATTGCATTGTACATTAAACGCATACAATTCTTAACACACGTTAACCCATCATGTAAAAAATTACAGACACAATGCAAAATATATTTATAGTTCTTGTCCGTGATTAATTATGTTTTTGCTATTACCAGTACTAGGAAAACTGAAATTTCTATCGATATCTAATGGTTCCCATCCCTAGACCATCTCAGTGTAGTGGCAGACAGTCCGGTGTGGCGTTTTTATTGACACTCGTGCCGTGACAAATATCTTCAGGAAGAACACACCATACTCCTTCCCCTGTTCCGCAAGGGTAGATACTTGGCACGACAAGTATACGACCCGTATATTTTGATACGAATTATTAAAGAATAGGTACGATCCGTATATTTTAATATCAATTATTTAAGATTTTATGATGAAATAAAAATATTATAACTATGTAGTATCTAAGTTCTTGTTTCGGTATGTTTTAAGTAACTAAATTAGTTTATTACTTTTTGCTTTTTTAATGTATTAAAAAACAAACAATTAAAAAACAAAGTAACAATTCATTAGTAATGTATAAATTTATTCGCTACGACATTCAGTATCAATTAATTGGATTTAAGAATTTATGTTACTGTAATAGCGCTTAACTTGGCTAAACAGTAAAAAAGATTATTTTAATCTCAAAGTTAAACCGACATTGACACCGTTCAGAAAAATTGACAATATAAATTTTCATTCTCAATTTTTATAACCAACATTTTTCTATTAGCGGCTGCCCATTCGACTCCCCAGGCGCGGAATCGTGTTACACATCTAAAGCGAAAAAAGAGAAAAAAAATTCAAATCCCTCTAACGAAGAGGCCAATACACAGGAGGCCTCTGTTTTTCTCCAGTTATTCCGAATATTCGGCCCTGTATTGGGTATCTGTAACACGATTACTGACCCGACCTTAATTTGATCAGCCACCGCCGTGGCCGCTATTTTTTCATGTTGTCACCCCCCAGGGACACCTTATTTACCTGTGCTATGTAAAAAAGAAATATTGGTAAACAGTTTCCTTTCTTGGTAATGACCCAAACGAAAGTTTTTAAATCAACGCGAAAAAGGTTTGATCGAATCTTGCACAAATCAGAAGCGAATTCTTAAGAAAAGCTTTTCAGAAAAGTAATATTTTTTTGTTAGGCTAATTACACAGTGTTTTGAAGTTCTAAAGTATTGTACAAAATTCTAATTAATTGCACCCTATATAAATAATAAAATACACAGACTTTAGTAAAAAAAAAAAAATTCAGCATTGGACAGTGATCCCTTTAGCTCCCTTGGGTCGAAAAGAAAAAAACAACAAGATGAAGATAATCAGCCGTTTTTGTCGCTCGGAATTACGTCGGATAATTTGATTAGCTATCGGTGGGCGAGAACCGTCCCCTTAAGAGGTAATCCTATTTTATAGGTAGGCCCTTTAATCTGATAGATGCTAGGTGTTTTATATTGGGCGCTTCTGATTGTATTTTATTTTTATTAGTTATTATAACGACTGTGCAATATTGAAACCATAAACTAAGAATAGTAAAATTAATCAATATCTGAATTATGTTTACTGTGTATTTGGAGCACAAATGGTTTTTTTTTATTTCAAATATACGTATGTATAGGTACTATATATGATTTTAGAAAATATATAAAATATATCATATCTAGAGCACGACTCGATTGATTTGGTGCGGAATATCTGATCGACAAACCCGACACTTATGTACAATGTATGTACTAATTTGAAGTATATAACTCAAAATGCTCCCCTCCATCTGCTAAGTGTAATTATAGGTAAAAAAGCAAGGGTTGCGGAGTGGCCATGTTGAGAAAAGTGACGTCATTAGCACGCTGTTGACACAACCCGCCTTCTGACGTGAATGGCGAGGCTAAACTGGCTATATGGGCGTGTTTCCAATATAGAAGCTGTGTTTTTGCTAGTACGTAATGACTAAATATTTATATTTTTTTAATTTTATTTTTTAACTGATCGAGAATCGAGAATCGTAACAATAATTACAATTATTATTTTATTTTTAATGTATACTCGTCTATCATGATGTAAGTTGTGGTTGCCTATAATTGAAGGTACATTTCGTGTTATTTATTTTGTTATTTGTTAAATGTATGTAGAATATTAATTCTACATACATCTGTACACGTATCTTTGTTGGCGATCCTTAATTAAATAAATAAATATATAGACATAATGATGCTGCTCAAAAAATCATCTCGGTCTTTTTATGCAGTGTTATTCCAGAATACACAGTAGTTCCAAATGAAAAAAATGTGGTCAAAAAAGGCATACTTTTATAAATCAAAGTAATTTCGTATAGCACAAGTGTCCAGCCAGTTCTATCAACACAAAAACCTTCTGATAAATTAAAACAAGCCTTGAATCTCAATTTGCCGACACAGGGAGTTTTCAATGGGCTTTTGTGGCGTATGTCCATTTCCGACAACTCCAGTCTTTGAATAAAGTAGCTGTCAAAGAAGCCGATGTCAAAATTCTTTGGCATTCATAAGTTGGTAAAGAAAACAGCAATGTTAAAAAAGGAAATGGAATGTTTTAACTCAATCGCACTTTGGTTTTATGGGGACTCAAGTAAATGGGCTAGGTTTAGTCTATTACACAGTTTATCCAGTAATTTACTCTTGAGTTTCTTGTTTGCATGTAATTGCGACAAAAAACTTGCAACAAACTTGATATATCTTCTGATCTATCTTCTTCCGACGTGGCTGCATATACCTTCCTAGTCATTGAAATAAAATTCTGTATTGAGCATATTACAAGCTTTAATATTGCAATCACAAATTGTAAATATTCAATTTCGCTATCAAATGCAACACCCAAATATAACGAACATACCAAAATCATAATAAAACTACACAATAAACACCCCCGCAACATTTGATATCCATTCTTATTATTTTTATTTTCGATTTGTATTGTCGTGAAAAACGCACAATTTCTATACACAATTGGTAGGGACCGTGATCCCCTGCCAATTAATATTGGACACGGTGGTCAGAGTTATGTCAAAGTTAGACATATTTTTTGTCCCCAATCATACATAGAGCAACAATCAATACACATCAATCTAAAATGTAAGTAAACTCAAAGTTTCGGTGCTTCATCAAAACCGTTAGAAGCGCTTCGCAAATTAACACAGTGATACAATTCGCGGCAGTCGGGACAAAATGTAATTAATAATTAATGCAACGAACGGCCGAGTAGAAACTTCGCTAACACAGAAGTTACTTTTGCCGCGCGGCGTGACCTTTTCTGTGAAAAAACAAATGCGGAGATATAACTGGCATGTTACGCCGTGTGTAGTAACGAGCTAATTTAAACTTTTCGGTCTCTCAGTCCTTTCGGAGGGTGGCTCCCTTCTCGTCACCTGAGGCGACTGTCCTTGGTTAGAAGGCACTTTTCAATAAAACAGAAATAAAATGCACGTGCCTCTCATATTGGTTTTGGGTTTACAATAATTGATTCTACGACTTATGTAAAACTTATATAATTTAGGTAAATACAAATTACATAGACACTTAAATTTTATTGTTATGCACGAAACTTCACAAATTAAAATTAAAACGTAACTCTATATTAATCTTGCTTTTTCGATTTTTAAATCTCTTGCTACCTAAACTTTCATATTATTAATTACCTAAAATATAATTATCAAAAAGATAACCCCACATTACCACAAAATCGATCCATTTAAGGTATTTGTAACTGGGGTATGCTACCCTCGACAAAGATAGTCATAAATCACTTCAAACGTGAAAATCAAATATTTATGTGGGTGTAAAGTTTTTGTCCACACAGCGCATGTGTGCTGACCACTGTCCAGTCGCGTGGCAGTGGGTGTGGCTTCTCGTTATTTGTCCGAGTTGACCCACGGTCCAGATACCGGCTTTCCACGTAAATTGATAGGGTTCGATTGGGTAAACGTTCTTACATTATGTATTTGTAAGGCTTTTACATTTACAAGATGGATTTAGAAAGGGTTTAGCGGTATGATATGCGTTGGATCGCGAATCGTGAAGCAATAATGTACCTATTATGTTCAATGATTGTTCGTTGCATAAGTGATGGTGAGATCGAATATCGGTATATCTAGAATCTACAGCTAGATGATACGTAGGTAAAGGCGAGTGTGGGATTAATTAGAAGGTTCTGATTATCTCGGTTTTCTTAGTTTTTCCATTGTCGTTCCAAACACGAATGACAATCGACTATCCTTTCTAATACAATCACAATAGTATCACTATAATGTTGTTTGAACAGGCACAGGATACATCCACCACTACTTCCCCAGGAAGTGTTCCCATTTGCCACGAGCCATCACCTTTACAAATCTGTAAAAAATTAACATCAATAACGCGTGCATTTACATAATATACCCTCTAAACAAACTAGGTACGGCAGAACAAACAAAGGACGTCGAATCACGTAGTTTTTTTCCACTATATTAATTTAGTACTCGGGTTTCAATGCAATACAACCCCTAAAGACATTACAGCGCTGCCTAAATTACAAAGAAATTGAAGGAAAATAATAATAACAAGAGAATTTGAACGGAGACGTTAAGGGCGTGTATACAGTACTTATGTGAAATTAGCTCGCGAGCGCGCTTTGATGTGCCGACCAATTGTTCATGCGAAAGCGCCTTAATAATCTGAGGCGTCGCGACCGTGTCTTGCATTGGGCTATTTATAGTAAGGCTATGTCAATTAATGTAAGGAGTTAATTATGTAAGATGGATTTTAAAGTTATAGTAAAATAAAAATAAATATTTTAGTAAAGGAAAAATTAGACCGCGGGCAGTATCGAACCTGCGTCTTCTGGTTAGATACATCAGACGCTATAACCTCTAAGCCAACGGAAGTCATATCGAAATTTGTCTTCACATTCTGAATACGTCTTTATGGTGACGTTAACTTTATAATCTTAGCATGGAATATGCAAAACAAAATCACTCAAAATCAATCAAAAGATAAATAAAATATATTTTTTTTGAGCGTAAGATAGAATATAATGAACTATTGATTGAAATTTCCATATCATTACGCCTGTATTATCAAGGTAGCTGGGCAGAGGTATGAAGCGGATGCACAGCTACAGATCGGCGGTATGTCTTACGCCATAAGGCACAAATCCAAACTACGAGCTGGTAATGACAATTGATTGATACTTAGTATGGAAAATATGGTTCTTATACATAGTTCTCTACTTGATTTTTGCGAATAGTGTCTGTCTTGCTTCACAAACAGTTCTTGATCGGAATATGTATGATTCTGTGCTGTGTTGGATTTAGTTCGTTAATCCCGAAACATGTTCTTGGCTTGAACATTTTAAAATTATCGATGCGAAAATGCCTCCTTAAATTAACCAATAAAAATATGTTCGTCCTCTATGCGTTTCTATACCAATCATCCGATTGCGTTCGAAATTTTACCGAAGTCTTCTGTCTATAAAAAAAATGCACTAGAGACATTGTAGCGCAGTTAGTAAAATATAAAATGTATCATACCATCACGCCTGTATTCCCCGACGGGTTAGGCAGAGGCGTACTTAATGTACACCCACAGTTCGCTGGTATGTTTAAGTCCCATGTTTTAAGGGGCGAGCCTATAGCCATTACCGGGTACAAATCCAGACTCCAAGCTGCTACTGAGAATTTCATAGAAAAACCCAATAACGCTTTGCTTGACCTGGGGTGCGAACCCAGGACCTCTAGTGTAGCGGTCGCGCTTGGGACCACTAGACTAACTATGAGGCAGTCAAAAAAAGTATCATATATATAAAATGTATCATAAATAAATAACTTAATCTCGTTGCTAACCAAGTAATTTTACCTCTAGATCATTTATTAACTGATTTATCATTTATTAACTGATTTATCATTTATTAACTGATTTATCATTTCTCTACATAATTATAGCGATGACTACTTTAGTTACTGCATTAGATCCGGTTATCTGACATTGAAACTGCTTGATCAAGTTTTACATTTTTAAACTCGTGTGCATATTATTACAAATGTTTGCACGACCAGTGTCGTCTAAACTGATAATAATTAAATCAAGTTATACGTTACTCCTTACCTAGCTAGAAGCTTCTAAGAAACATTAATTTTTCTTCCAGTGTTACGTGGAATTAGTAAAACGCCATCAAAGATAAAAAGGTCACATTGAGAAATTCAATTAATAAAATTTTCAACACGTACTATCACGCCTGTAATCCCCGAAGAGATAAGCAGAGTCGTACTAATGTAGGTACACTCACAGTTCGCCGGTATGTTTAGGCCCCATTTAATAGTCTTTTGCTATTAACTGGGCACAAATTCAAACTCCGTGCTGCTACTGAGAATTTTATAAAAATACCCAAGGACCTGGGAATCGAAAACAGGACGTAGCGTAGCGTATCAGGACAACTAGATTATTGACGCAAAATTAAGATCAAGCGGCCTTTCAGTCAGTCTTTCAGTTAATTAACACATACCTAAAGCCACTATTAATATTCTTATAAATTATAATCCACGAATACTTTAGAATAACTCAATAATAACAGTATCTATCATAACACCCAAAAATCTTCTCCTGGATCATAATCACCAGTTATATCACACCTTAGCATCTGTTCCAACAAAAAAATCGATTAACTTTCTTGTCCCAACAAAGAAATAACCCTTTAAAGACGGACCGCAGAGTAAGACGGTTATTACGGGTCTTTTGTACCCAGATAAGCGGTCAACCCTACAACTGACACCTCACAACACCGTGACTGCAACAACCTGTAATTAAGTGTTATTTAACACTTAAAGGATTGAAAGAAAGTGTCTTTGCCCATATGTTGTGGACGAATGTTGTGAAACACTTATTTGAAAATATAATTGGCATTGGCTGTCCCGTATTTATGCTATAACTGTGTCGCGTTTAACAGCGGTTGTTTTTAGCAGATTATGAGGGGTTAATTTTATGTTGTTGCAGAAAATATATGTATATAAATTTTTGAACTCAATTTATTAATCGGACAAAATAATATTGTTCCATTGCACTCAAAATACGCACTCATTTTCGTCTACTGATAAATATCACCACTAAGTACAGTCAGTATCAGATATTTGGATGTCCAAACTCCTCAAAATTATCTACCAGCACCACGAAGAAGAACAAAAAGCACTACTAACTGCATATACTATATCACTTCACACCTCTATAGTTCAATCATCTTGTATCAAGCCTATACATTTAGTAGGAAACACGTCAATTCTAGCTTCTGTTTGATAATATTTTTACTATGTACTAGCTAAAATTTTTCTTGTCTGTAGCATTTACAAGAGACATTACGAAAAAACCAAAATCTCATGAATTTGTATTTAATCCATCTCAAACTCACAGATATCACTTATACACACATTTTTTGAATTAGAATAACTGTTTTTCTTCTTTTTTAACTAATTAGTTTGTTAACTTTTTTTTTTACTTTGGTATAGAACAGTGGAGTCTCCTACACAGACATTACTTGCATATAGGGAAGCTCTAATCACTAGATATTTCTAGACAAATATTCTTAAAGAAATAAACTATTTCACTTTCAGCTTACCTGTTACCAAAAATTACTAAATTTAACTAGCACCTCATAGCTTTATACTCGGGGAAAACCTATTTATAAAAAATACACGATAATTTAATCTCAAGATAACTTTATAATCACGGATATCAATCCATGTTATTCTTCACATTTACTTCTGTTACTATCAAAGACAAGAATGTATTCAACAATCGATTAATCAAATCACTGATAAATTACGTATCTTCTCTTATGCCAGTTTAAGTGTACTCAGTTTTAATATAATCTTATCATTTTTACTGTGGGCTTTTTTTGTGTTGCGGAAAATCCTCATGAATCATCTGCCACCTGGCCAGGACCTATGTCAATGTCGTATGAACTTCCCAAAATAACTTTAACTCGTTTCCTCAAAATCCCAAATCTCTAGTCCAGTCACAGCTCCTAATATTTTATGCTAAATTTTTATTCCCAATCCCGATTTCGAAAATTGCGTCTTAGTTAGCATCACTTGCGGACTCCTGAGTAAAGAAATCATTGTTCTAGATCCTATGGTACCTATAAGCGGTGCATTGCCAGTCCGTCACTATTCTATAAGTATCTATAAGATTTGTCACAATCACGGATATCAAACCATGTTCTCCTCCATCAGCGGATGCGGACAGCGCGGCTGAAGGCGGCGGGTCCCCCGTGCCTGGGGTCCCTGCTGACACCCTCACCTGCGGCGCCTGTCGGAGGGCCTTTGCTTTAGCCGACATCGTGCGGTTCATCCAGCATAAAGTCTCCGCCTGTGATAAAGATCTGACATCATACCACTGTTATAGTACTGGTGAGTTTAATTTTTATGGTGATTTAGCTTGTAGGTTACATAACTATATATCTATTTTAATGAAAGGTCATTTGGAGATAATAATTATCACTGTTGGATAAGATATTTATACTTTCGATCATTCCTATGTCTTGCATTGAAATCAACATTAAGCAATTGTTATATATTCCTTTCCGTATAAGATTAATGTGGATCTTCAACTACAGGACCTAATTCCGACCAAGAAGATGGTTCAAGGCCAGGCCAGGTTTCAAGTGGGAGCACCAGCGCGCGAAGACCATCCCTTCTAACAGCTAGGAGGCCTCCAAGCAGCAGAGTGCATACCCCTCCCCTCGCCAGTCCTTCAATAGCACCTCCTGATCTTCTAGAAGATGGGGGAGCGTCTAGCACACCTAAGCGACTATTAGACGGTATTATACTTCATCATTAATAAAATAAAAACAAAGTTATTATTGATTGGAATTAGAATACCTAATATCAATTTAAATTTACAAAAGATTAGGTACCTACAGTCCTAAATAAATTGGAGATCGAGAATATAAAAGATTCTTTGCTTATAGGTGACGCTGAAGCGTCAACGCCCAAAAGGCGAGCATCAACCTCACCGATGCCATCAAGTTCTCCTGATGAAGACATTAAGCCGAAGATCAAGCAAGAACATATGGACACCTCAGGGTCACCTGAGGACCAAAAGAAATCGAGAACCGAAGTTGCTGATGCTGAGTCCAATACTATGCACAGTGGTAAGTTCTCTTGTATTCTTAGACTAAAACATACATTTTTAGGTCACCAAGTTTTATTTAGGTGATTCCCTCGTGTATTGGAACATATTTTGTAGCTCGTTCTAAATAGGTTGGGCCTAGAGAAGTCTGGAATACACTTTTGATACCATGCTGTAGGTTAATCCTAGTTATATAGATTATTAATGTCGATTTTGACTTATAGGATAACAATCTTTTTGTGATTTTTTTGCATTTTCCATGCTAAGATTATTGTTATTTTTTAGTAAAGGTTATCCTGTAATTTTTTAATTTTTTATAAAAAATTAAAAAATTACAGGATAACACTTATGAAGTTCTCTTCACAATATGAAGTTCTTAAATAGATAAATAAAGACATATAAATCAAAACAAAAAACTTCAAGTACAATGTTGTTAATGATGGTCTTAAAACTCTTGCAAGTGCCATAGTGCAATTAGACATCATTAGCGACAGCCCAGTTAATGACCATGTGACAAAAACATCCATTTATTTGTTTAAAGACCAAAAACAAATTTGTAAATGTAGGTACGTTTGATAAATATTAAGGTAGGTACATTCATCATTTTCCTTAGAATGATAGTGAAGGAATTTTTTAATTAAGATAAGGTATTAGGTGGAAACATATTGACAGCTTTTTCCAAACAGTATTCAGCTCTCAAGCTTGAAACAGTTGTATCTCCTTGGTAATTTAATTCATTAAAAAAAAAAACTTTTTCCCATTCCCGGATTGGCGGTAACAGAGGCAACTCAGTCGACTGATCTTCTTTACCTTCCATCTTTTGTGTCTAAGCAACTAAAATTCCTGAAATCTACTAAGAAAGCACGTGTCACTTTAAATTTGTGTTGTCTGTGATTCAACGAACCAGAAAATTCCATAACCAGTCGAAAGACGGAAAGGATACGTGTGACTGAATGCCATTTTTACTGTGAACGTCACGTCATCGGCATGACGGTTCGGTGTTTATTATATTAATGATTCCTGCTTAACTTCAAAGGATTCTTCGGGGACAGTTTTATCTTTACGATATAACTTTGTCACGAAAGATGTTGCACAATACCATCGTTGGACAATCATGTAGGTTCTGCTTCGTCATTGCCTGTCATTCTGAATTGGGACTTAATCCCGTCACTAGTAACAGGATGTTCCAAATATGGCATTTTTATTTTTGTATACGCTCATCGTTTACTGAAATCAAAAAACATTAATCTTTGATAGATAGGCCTTTCAAGCAAAATATCAGCATTGATATGCGCGTTGTGACGCATTTCTACTAACACTTGACAATTTCAAAAATACATAATATACTCGTATCCTATCTTATAACAAATATCTAGTTGTCGTTTAAGTATAGCTATCTTAATCCGTTATTGTGTCGAAAATCCTTTAAAAAACAATCCTTTAGAAAATCGATTCAGAATAATGGGTATCTGTATTATTGATAATATCTTCAAATTCATTTTTAAACAATAACCTCACTAATCCTAAAAACTGTTCCAATAAAACCTAAAATAAAGAAAACAGAGGTAGCTATGAACATCTGTATAAGCGAGCAATCTTGCGGGGGTGGTTCGAGAAATAATCTATCCGAGACTAACCCTTTGTGCGGCCAGATGTGCTGTCATTTGACACTTTTGTATTAAGCCCGTTGCACAACAAAGCCTTCCTTAAACCCGAAAATTGTGCACCGTTCAAAATTTTCGACCCGCATTCTGTCAACTGCTTTATGAAATAGCAACTTACAAAGGAGAAGGAAAAATATTAATAATTTACTCGTTGATTTTGAAACTTTAAATATTAAACATTGTCTCATTAGTCTAGTGGTTCCAAGAGCGACTGCTACACTATAGATCCTGAGTTTAATTCCCAGGTCAAGCAATATGTTATTGGGTTTTTCTATAAAATTCTCAGTAGCAGCTCCCAGTTTGGATTGGTGCCCGATTAGGCTCGCCCACTATTACATGGGACCTAAACATACCATCAAACTGTGGGTTAACATTAGTACACTTTTGCCTAACCCTTCGGGGAATACAGGTGTGATGGTATTCAAGCCATGACCAGTTCAAATGCACTCTATCCAGGTATCCGCTTTATAATCGACGATAATGTAAGATAGTAAGTAATACGGTATCTGGCATTGGAAATGTATGAGGAAAAGATAAATATATACGCGACTTATATCTGTCGTACTAAGATAAAAAACCGGACAAGTGCGATTCGGACTCATCCACCGAGGGTTCCATACATACTATAATTAATTACAAATGTATAGTTTTCAGATTTTTCCCTATACTTGTAGTATAAGACGGTATTACTTGCCAAATTTCATAGTTCTAGGTAAACGGAAAATACCCTATAAATCTTAATTCCCTTGAGACTGTCGAAATATACGAAATATTATGATTTAATAGGATACTAGCTTTTGCCCGCGACTTTGTCTGCGTGGATTGGGTCCGACCTGGTTAAAAAGTCTATGTGTTATTCCAGGCTATAATCTATCTGTGTGCCAAATTTTATCTAGATCCGTTCTGCCGTTCTGGCGGAAAAAGAGTAACAAAATACATGCATCCATACTCACATACTTTCACGTTTATAATATTAGTAAGATAATTATATTACAGCTTATAACTATCTCACTGCGACACTTATTATATCAAATCCTTAAACATTAATTAGCACTCCGCTGATAACGGACGAAGAAAATATTGTTGTACTGTTATTTAACGCGTTGATAAAAATATCATCCGATTACTGGATTCGTTTGATAACGAGATAGATACGAAACGTCATTGTTACATCTGGACACTAAATGTGACGTTATTACGTAGCTTCATATCGGGGTTGCGCTATCGAAGTGTCAATTGCAGGTTTGCTTCAGCACCGGTTGTTTCGGATTATTGCGTTTATCCTAAACGTTCATATTAACCCTTTCTACTGAGCTGTCAGGCCAACCAGTTCCAATATACCACGGGGGTACCATCACAATAAAATATAGCAATATATTAAATTGATAACCAGAAACAATAGAGCCAAGTCCATAAATCCACTCGACTTTTAAAACCGCATTCATAACGGAAGCTTATTGTCAAAACAACGACATAATTCTAATGGTGACAGTAAGTCGCGACCTCGTGCCAACTTAAAAAAGGGATCTTAATTTTAATTGTATTATTCCGTACATATTAATTAACCCCATCGCTGTACGAACAGATATAGGGGATGATTTAGGAGAAAAAAATTATTTGCATGAGCACACGATTGACGCACGCGTATTGTTGTCATCTGCCTTTTGTGATGACCCTTACATTAACCATGGCCGCATAGATGACTAAAGAGCTCATGTTTTATGAATAATACTTTAATATTCAACCTTTCCACATTGTGTTTACAGTTCAATGTCGAGTTTTATCCGTTGGGCGTTAATGGCTCTCGGCGTACCAATGGCTACGATATTATAATTGTCAAAGATGCTACCGGGCTCCCATTGTTAGAAACGGTCTTTTATAATTTTTTCAGAGATAAAAAATGTTTGGCGTGTTCCTGACACGTGGTACACGCTCATGCGTTCGCCGTGACCTATGGAACTCCTTTAAGCGTGACACAATGCTCGTGGATATTTTTAGTTTTTGTATAAACGAGAAGGTGGCTAAGTGGCGGGCTTGGAATAAGTGTGATTTAATTTTAGACATGACGTCTGCGACTTTGTAAAATGTGAGGGGAAGTTCGTCTCGTGCCTATCGCGTGTCCTTTCATTTGAATGTATTTAGATATTTAGAACTTTGATGTGGCATCAGAGACGAGTTACATGGTTCCGCAATTATTATATTTTCCGCAAAAAGACGGGTCTTATAAGTTTAACGCGTGTATCTGTGTGTACATATGTGTCTGTTGCATCGTAGCGCCGAAACGAATGGATCGATTTTGATTCAGTTTTTTTTTGTTTGAAAGGTGACTTGATCGAGATTTCTGAGCTATATTTTAAGAAAATCTGGGCAGCAGTTTGAAGATTATCAGCTCTTTTCTGGTTCATGAAGGGATGTGAGCAACTTTCACAGGTCTTATCGATTTGAAATTTGGTATCCTGTTACTTCAACGATACTGCAAGAACATGGTCACCATGTCTTGATGCTGTGGGAGTTTTTTTTTTATTTTAAATTAATATTATGTTCTATATCGTTTGGATGTCGTTCACAAGTAACAAAGAAACTTGTTCGACGTAAGAATCTGTGTCCACAGTGTCGCCACAGTCATTACCATCACAAAACGGTGGAGAACCAATGGCCGTCACTTGTTTGTATCAAAACAAATATTGTATCAAGTGTGGATCGGGTCCGGTGTTTGGTCTACTTTGTTTGGTTTACGAATTAATGAAGGATTGTCGGAGCGGATATGTTCCGTATTCATGCTGCATCGTCGACACTTAATATTCTTTTGGAATTAGTCCTTTCAGTACAGTTGAACTATAAGCCGATTGTATTGTTGGATTAAAACACAAAATTCTTTTTCATGTAATTGAATTCAATGATCCTTGCGCATGGACAATGATAGCCATATCGATTTCTTGCGGACCCCCAGATAAAAATTATCGTTTTAACCCGACATGCACGGTCTGGCGCACCTCAAAACGGTCAGCTGCTGAGGCCCAAACAAGCGCGCGCTTTTTACTTGCCCACCCGCGCGAAATAAACGTCAACAATGAGTTTGAAACGGACAGCCGGTCTGTTCTTACTAATTACGCATTCATAGACCGTACTTCTGATAAATGATCGCCCCCGCAAATGATTCCTCGATTAACTCCCGTCCAAGATATTTCCATATCAAGACATGTTTTCTTAAGGGTCGACCACAAAAGGGCCATCTCGGCACCCAATCTTTAATCCTATCTCGGGACCTTTGCGGGCGAATTTAAATTTCTTTAGAAATATCGTCCTTATTATATACGTGCGGGTTTCTATTCCTCGCGACGTTCGTAGGCGAGATAACGTAAGTTAAGTCCGAGAAGAGATTGTTGTGAAAAAACTACCGCTAACTTTGACGAGATCCCATCTGCTGTCTCCTGTCCATTGAAATTTGATCCCTAATGCTGGTTGCATAAATTCACGTTTGGTTCGAGAGCTTTTGGATTAGTAGAACCTTATTTTGTATATGAGGTGATAAGTCTTTATGAGGGGTCAACCTTTTCTATAGTGAACCTCACCCTTTTAGTGAAAAGAGTCCGTTGATAGCTGATTTAAGAATGGTGATAATGCATTCAGTGTGTGTAAATATATCATAGATTTATTTTATGATAGATTGCCTCTCGACTTTCGGTCGTTGGATTTGGTAGATGTCTGCTTATAGATATGTGATGTGTGAGTTAGGAATTTTAAAGGATTGTGGTGCATTGTTGGTGGGTGCAGTGTGCAGTTGAATAGCTGTCATATTTGCTTTGTGGTCGTCGGCCACGTGGGGACCGTTGTGACCGTTCGCGGAATTCGTTAATTAAAATTTGCGTTTCAATTGATCATAGCTGCTGTAGGTACTTACATATCTACAGCTTGATGTGTTTAATTAGTCGCGGTATGAGCTATTTGATAGCCCAAATACATACGTGCTTATATGGTAATAATATATTATGCAATATCTACAGTATGTGACAAGGTGTACACTCTAGAGTCTAGAATATTAATTGCTAATGACATTTAATTAAAACCAAACTTTCTTATAACCTAATATAGATCTTTTTTGATTAAACAAAACCATGTAACCACACAATTTATTCCACGTATAAACAAGCAACACTTAAACGCATCGGTGCGCTGAATCAATTTTAAAGCGTCCACTTACCCTCCCTACAATTTTATTGTTTTTCCAAAATTTTTTTGTAATATGTGGTAATGGTCGTCACACATGTGTCGACATGTTATTATGAGTTTAAAATAGCCCCACACAACGTGTCGGGGACGCATTTTTGTGAACATTTGTGTCTTGCGTCTTGATTTTGGGTCCGACGTGTGGAGTTGACATTTCTTGATGATTTTGAAAATAGAAGTATTTCATTGTTATAGGATAAAAACTTCATGCTATTACCTATTAGGAATTACTAATGAGTAGTTGAGTTTTTTTGATTATTTTGAAAATAGTGGTACATAGTTACTTACTTCATTTGTTATAGCTTATAGCATACAAACCTTTGCTATTATTACAAATAGATGAGGTTTCTCGATTATTTGAAAAAAGAACGGATTAATTTGTTATACAATAAAAACTTCTTGCAGTTATTACGAACTACTGAGTTACTATGACAGTAAGTACTAGAAGCTCGGTTGCACTCAGAGAAACTCATCTCGTAAGGTGATATCGACCCTCCCAACTCAAAATGAATAAATTCTGTCAGTTTTCGGGGTCTAGTACAAGCTCGAACAACAAGCAACAATATGCTCGAAAGCTAGTACAAGCTCTTTTAAAGCATCCATGGTCACGGGTAGACTAGTTTGCCTGTTACGTGTAATTTTATTTCAATAAACTCACAATAGTTAACAGATATTTCCTTCAAAACCTCACTATATATTTCAATAACATTGACCAATAAAGCTACTCCCTCTAAACGCTAAAGCTACATAAGGGCGTAACTGCGAGGGTGTCGACGAACGAACAATTTGTGAAGTAACACGATAGTTTACAAAAATCACTGTTTTACCGCTTTTGGGAGCGGCCATCATCGTATCGTTGACGGCTTTATTGGATGTTTAGCTAATTACCGTTTATTATCAATGGCGAAAATTAGATAGTGTTTCATTCGCCATTTAATATTAAAGTTTAATTAGTAGTTAGTAGTTTGAAGTGGAAAGATAAGACTATATTTGCCCGATAAGATGAAAAAAGGATAATTTATGTTAAAAATAGAACTGGGCTATAGGAAATTTAAAATTGTTGATTTTATTATTACATAGACATCAACAAGTACAGTACTCAATTATAATATTAGGAAATACGAGTGTTGTTTTAATCAAATGGAAAATAATGTAAGGACTGCCTCATTAGTCAAGTGGTCCCAAGCACGACTGCTACACTAGAGGTCCTGGGTTCGAACGCCAGGTCGAGCAAAAAGTGTTATTGGGTTTTACTATGACATTCCCAGTAACAGCTCGGAGTCTGGATTTGTGCCCGGTTAATAGCTATAGGCTCGCCCCCCTATAACATGGGACCTAAACATACCGGTGAACTGTGGGTATACATTAAGTACGCCTCTGCCTAACCCTTTGGGGAATACAGGCGTGATGGTATGTTAAGTTAATAATAATATAATTTATTCGCAGACCTTGAAGTTTATGAATGAGAATATTGCTTCTTGCTTCTTCACATTTCAAAAACCAACATACAAATTTTTTTTTTCCCGAGTCTACATAAAACACTGGACTAGAAATTTCTCATGTATTGTGGCTGTGCTTAGAAACACAGATCTTATACCTATTATATTTTAAAATTGCCATAAATTCTCTTATTACTAATTTATTATTTTCGTCATTTACGTCTCGAGTCGGGGTCACTTCTTAACCAACTTACTGTTTACGTTATATTATTTTATAAAACACTTGTGTACGCCGTATTGTCGGTCGAATCGGTCATTTCGTGTACATATTTGAACAATAAGTCACGAATTATTTTTTCAGTTGCGTCCTTATGACCCAGACAACATTGAGTGACGTCACGCCGTCTTAATGATCTGAAGCTAATAGTGTATAGGAAAATATTATTTAATTGAAAACATTGTCCATAAAAACAACAGCCCGCAGCTGATTGTTGTTATGATAATAATCAGATGGCTAATAAATTCAGTTATAATATAACATATAATATATTATCACGCCTGTATCTCTAAAAGGTTAGGCAGAGGTGTAAGAAGTGTATATCCTAAGTTCGTCAATATATTTTTAGGTCCTACGGAAGCGAGCCTATTGCAATGAAAATTTACTATAGGTAAAACAAAATTATACTTTGCTCAACCTGGGTATCGAACCTAAGGCCTCATATTCAGCAGCCGCATTCAAAACCATTGTGCCATTGAGGCAGCATTGAGGTCAAAACACAAACACAATAAATGAAAATACATCTACGGAAGAAAACGCTGATGCATAGGTAGCTTTAAATAAATTTTTAAATCGAAACTGTATTTCCCCGTATTTGGCGTCCAACCAGTTTTGGCCAAGAAAGTTCCATTTCGAAAATTTTATTTTTCCCCACAAACAACAACATGTCTCCCAGTTATGGGTCACAATTTGCACCATTCGGGGTTATAACTTCGCACTAGTGTAAGGCTAGGTTCAGATTGCAAGCGAGTTCGAGTTGACCCAATAACATTTCTGGTAAAATTAATTTATTTATCTGTAAATAAACTTATTTTAGTTATTTTTGAAGTGAAAACTTCTTTAGGCGCGTTGAGCACTTTTTGGGTGAACAAAAAGCATGAAACTCGCGTCATCGTCACCGCACGCTGACTTTTCTTATTCTTATGAGATAGGTGGGCAAACGAGTAGACAGATCGCCTGATGGTAAGCGACTACATTGAATGGCTTGGCTAAGTAATACCGAACTAGCGGATGGGTGACCAACCATCGAGAATTTGAGACTCATTTTACCTCGGAGAACACGTAAAGCCGTGAAACGTTAGAAGTCCGAAGGCCAGAAAACCTACCCATAGAATATCGGTATTGTTCAGAAATTGGGTTGCGGGGTCGGATGGTAGTCGCTTCGTGTAAAATACTAATATTCAGCCGTCTCTGAAGTGTATCTAATATTTGAGCTATGGATTTGATTTTAATCAAGAAACCGATGCCATTTTTCACTTATCCTAAAGTTATATAATTATACAGCCTCCCCACTTTCTCGACTACCATTTTTCATTTTCATACCCCGCTGATCGCTAGCACTACATACAAATCCCAAGGGGGGTTAGCGGTGAGCGGGCGGAAGGGGAAGGCGGTCATTCAGCGCAGCGGCGCGACGGACATCCGCCGCATAACAAGTCGATGGCGAGTCTCTACGGAACGACGCCGTTCTTATTTCAGATTTCGCATAGATTCAAATATAGAACGCATTTTTAATAAACATTTTTGTGTTTCGGTGACGTCGGAAATGATCGTTAATAATTGTAAGGTTGGTTTAAATTTGGAATGTTGATATAATTGCAATGCTTGGAATAAGGGTTATCAGGAATTTTACTTAAGGATTTCTTCTTCTTATCTTAGATTTTCAGGACAACTAAGTATATAAACTTAAGAATTTCCCGATCAGTGTAGAATGATCTAAGCAAACTTTCATAGAAAAATACATTGCCTATTTACACTTCAAAATGTGAATATAGGTACCTACTATGATATGTAGGTATAAGTAAATAAACAATGCTGTAGTACACACTCGGGTGGTTGTCTGTAGTTTCTAGTGGTGTCCGCGAGAGGCGCTGGGGTGCGAACAACTGTTGTCGTCGCCGGAAGCAGCGCTGGCGGCTTCCGGTCGAGGAATGTTCTATATGGGCCGTTGGAATTTTGCGTTTTAAGTTTTTACTTTTCTGGAAAATGTATTAAAATTTATGAATGTTTGAGAGTAGTATTAAGATAAATATCTAGGTAGTAGGTACGTTATTATCTGAAGGTTAAATGAGTGAGATTTTTCACACAAAAGTTTTAGAATTGATTATGTCCATTAGAAACTGATTAACTAACAGAATCAGTTGTTTTCATAAATATGATAACCTTTTTATAGTACGGAAAATTCTCACGGATCGTCTGCCATCTGGGGACCCGGGAACCCTCCCGGTTCCCCAGATGGCAGACGATCTGTCGGACTCTTACCGACTAAAAATCTTACCCTCCTTTGCCCTACAATTACGGCTTACGGATTCGTGACTTTTATCACGACACATAATATGATAACCTACTAGCTCATCTTCATGCATTTTTGCGTGAAAATGCTAACAACACATATTATTATGTAGAATATACGAAGAAACATTAAAATACCATGAAACTTTGAAAGAACATCACTAATTCCCAATAAAATTATCCAAAACTGCATATACATAAATTACGGTACTTCGCGGCCGCGACAACCGGATACGCTTTCCCGAGCTAAACGTCCACCCGGCGGGTGGGGGTCATTCGGGCCCACTCGACCCTGTGCGGGGCCCCCGTGCAAGCCCCCCGCGTTTAAAAATTTCACTCCCGGTGGCTCCCAGCCCACACAATGCCCGGTAATCAGCGATTGCCTTTTGAAATCGAAACGCTCGTTACACATTTTTTCTCTTGCCCGGATAACCGGTGCGTTTTCCGGACGATTCAGACTCGTATTGATATTTTACAGCGATACTTGTAAATTGTCGATAGACACAATACAATATTAACTAGTATTATTTGACACAATTTCATGATTTTCGAAGGTAATAACATGTATATCCTGACTTTTAAAAAACTTTAACAAAACCTGATCTTACACCTACCTATTTGATATTGCTCGTCGAGTTAAGACGTTTAACTTTTTTTTAATAATGTATTAACTCGTACCTAATTTATTTACATAATTAAAATTCAACCTAGTTCCATGGTCTAGTATTATATTATCTGTACTTTACTTTAAAACATTGTAATTTCGGATAAGTTTTACGCTCAACTACTTTAAATAAAAGATAATCTTGCTAGCTTCTAAACGTTATTTGAGTGAAGGAAAAATTCAACCGCGGGCAGGATTAGAACGTGCATCTTCGGGTTAGATACACCAGATGCTCAGATCTCTAAGCCACCGCGAGTCCCACCCGCCAGATCGAAATTTACCCTCACATTGTAAATTTACGTCACCTTTAAGACGTATAGTTTTTAAGATTGTCATTTTTACCATCGTCCACCCATTTACTTCCCAGAATTGGAGGGATTTAGGCTACAGTTTACCGCGCTAACCTAGTGCGGGTTAGAAGACTTTACATTGAATTTATTTGGCTTGCAAGTTTCCTCGTAATGTTTTCGTACATCGTGTAAGAGGTTGATGATCACTAGTTCACAAAAAAAACCAGTGGTGAAGCACATTATTTCTAAGCTATGATAAAAATAAAATATTATATCTTGAGAAAATAAACTCGTAGCGAAGCAAACCAAAATGAATTTGAAAGGATACGAGAAGAACTAAAGGATGCTTTAGTAAGAAATGACCATGAAAATTAATTACTTCAAATATCGCCAAAACAGAGTGCTAAAAACAGTGTTTTTAGCACTTTGAGATTGATATATCTTCAAAGTATGACGTCATAGAGTAATTCTGTTGCCGGATTTAGATTAAGCGTCAACAAATTTACAGGATCAAAAAAAATATTATTTTATAAACTAGTCGATAATTATTTATTAATTTATGTCCTATCATTTAAGATATATTTAAACAACTATATTTAAAATAAAACAATTTTACTTGAACTAAAATGACAAACACATCTATCTATGCAAATGCATTGTTGCTGATTCAAATATAATCTTATTAGACTAGATAGAGGTTCACATTCCATATCTCCATGTCTTAAAATCGCAAACGATCACACTATACAGTTTAATCCGACCACCCAAACGGCAACCCACGCCACCACACTTAATTATCATCCACACATATATTGACCACAGATGGTTATCAAAGAAACGATTGGAAATTACAAGCACTCAGTAATCGCTGTAATCCGGTATCAATCAAACCGGGACTATTTGGTACCGGTGTTTGTGTTGACCCTACTTATGACGTACAGGCTGCGGCAGTGACGCGCGTCGTATGGTTCGCAAAAGCATTAGATAAGATTAAAATAATATGTTGGATTGCTTGTGTTTAGTTTTTATCGCACTATCGAAGACCTTGGTGGTTTTTTTTAGTGGACACTTGAAATTCAATTGTTTTTGCTATCTATCTATTTATCCTAAGAATAAAATGTCGAAAGCATTATATAGTAAAGAGAAAATAGTTGTAATACATAAATCATATGATTACTTACAAGAAAAATCTTAATGACTGCCTCATTGGTCTAGTGATCCCAAGCGCAACTGCTACGCCAGAGGTCCTGGGTTCGATCCCCAGGTCGAGCAAAGTGTTTTTGGTTTTCTATGAAAATCTCTGTAGCAGCTCGGAGTCTGGATTTGTGCCCGGTTAATGGCAGTAGGCAAACTGGCGATCAAGCTTAAGCCTATCACGAATAAAAAAAAAGTAGGCTCGCCCCCTATTACATGGGACTTACAAACTTATACGCGAACGTCTGGGAACTGGGAATACAGGCGTGATGGTATGTAAAAATATTAAAAAAAAAACATGAGTAGATATATAAATGAATTGTTAAAATTGACATAATAAATTGTTCTATGTAATTTTTTTGCTGTGTGAAAAATGCAATATTATAATAGAGTTTGAAATAAGTATATATATTAACTTGTGTCGTTTCTATCGGTCCAGTACCGTATGATGACCAAACTCAACACAATGAACAATGGTGGGTACAAAAAGGTCACAATATTGATATGGCGATAAGTCTTCCTACAGGCTGATGCCATTTAATAGTTTCAATTTCATCATAGCATAAGAATTAGATTATCGACAATCGATCGACATAATTAATTAAGTTTTTATTCATATTTATTAATTTTAAGGCACTTACACAGTGTTAATAACGAATTTACACAAAGTTTTAGTATTGTTTTATGGATTTTCAATCAACACTTATCGCAAATAAACAATTTGATTTACGATGAATGCGTCGTCATTTATATTCTGAGCTAAGTAGACAAGAAAAACGTGAAAATTATATTAGTTTTTTATCATTTTTAGAACTTAATTAATACTTAGATGCAATAATAATAATCCTATAATTATATAGATGAGCAAAATAAATACCTAGGTATAAGAATTTTTGGCTGTTTTGTATCTGGGAAACCTCATTAAAAACATCACTTTTCTAAGAATTCCTTCACGAATCCCGAGAATTTTGAATTATTATCTTATTAAACTCATCTCTCGTTTAAAACTAGGACATAATTTAATTTAATTTTCGTTTTCAATAGAGCAGTAAATATAAGTATTATGGGAACACGCTGTATGTATCATCTTTCCGGTCGGTCACAATCTGACCGTTACATTTCAATAATCGTCTTAACAGTAGAGATCGCTTATCTGCCGCGCCCACCGCACCAGTGATGCGCACTGTCGATAAATTCAATAAGTATTCAATTGAATTTTGTATTGTAATTAATCTCACGATAAGTGAGATTTAATATTTCTGGAAATCATTACACACATTTTCTATTTCGTAATTAGTTCATCGAATTATTGCATTATCTAGAGATATGGTTGAACATTTAACAAAATGAAAACCTTTTTGCAGTCAATGTTTAAAAAAGCAATTTCATATAATTGGTCCGCATTAAACTTGCCAAATCAAAGGTCTCTTGTTCAAATCCAAGGCACGCATCTCTGACTTTTCGAAGTCATGTGCGTATTAATAGTTAATTATCACGTGTTAAAACGGTGAAGGAAAACATCGTGAGAAAACCTGCATGCCTGAGAAATATTTTCGACCGCGTGTGGAGTCTGCCAACCAGCATTAGACTAGCGTGGTGGACTATAGCCTAATCTCTCTAATTCTGAGAGGAGACCCGTGCCCAGCAGTGGGACAGCATAATGGGTTCATTATCTAAACTTGCATTTGCCAAATGATATGCAAATTATATGCAAATTCT
This sequence comes from Acronicta aceris, assembly GCA_910591435.1. Classification (NCBI taxonomy): domain Eukaryota; kingdom Metazoa; phylum Arthropoda; class Insecta; order Lepidoptera; family Noctuidae; genus Acronicta; species Acronicta aceris. Next base: position 10,574,169 of record OU342770.1, read on the forward strand.
TAGTTTATTAGAAGTTGTTGAAGATATTGAATTTATTTATAAAAATAGAAATTTGCAAATTATTTTTTCTATCGATGTTTATACAAACTACATCACTACGAGATCGCTGAGACGTGATTGTCTTCACAATAAAATGTGTCTCGGGTTAACAATGAGCAATCAAATTACTGTCAAAGTGACATGGTCTGGACGCGCCTTGACCGCATCTCCTTGACTATACAGCGGAACAACTGAATTAGGTTACGTGTAGATATTATTCAGGACAATAAAATAGTCGAAAACATGTTTTAGTGTTTGAAGCACTAATAAATAATATTACTATGTAGGTACACGAACTTACGCATTTCGTAGTATAGTTTATTGTCTTATGAACCAGTTCAGCGCACTTTACACACACATGTGCGTGTGTAAGAACGTCATCTCGCTTATGTAGTTGTAGTAGGCGTCGAAATCGTGTTCATCCTTAAATGTAATTAAAGGTGCGCATAGTAACTACTTCGAGCTTCGTTCATAAGTCGGCCATATTCAAATGAAGGCAACTAAGCTTCCGTTTAATAAAAAAGCCTCTATTCATTTTTCCCTTAGCGGGCCAGTGTGTGTTACATACATAGATTTCAATATCAACAGTCTTAACCCGCGCGTGCGTACGTGATCCCTACCCGCGTATATTTCATAAGATTTTAGAGGTGCATGAATCACGCGAGACACGAAGGGGCGATCACTCACCGCTGCGCTACGAACCCTTGGACCTCTGACTGCTTAACATGCACGCCACGCACCTACCCTAGGCCCAACACTACGATATGTGAGAGCTATTACTAGACACTTTGCCCGTGTTAATATTGCTGTAAATCTTCTATCGGAAAGCGATTCCATCCCGTTGATCAGTTTGACGGTGCGTATTTTTAACGTATTTTTCTCTTTGTCCACAGAACCCAGCAACTATGTGTGCTCGACTTGCAAAGCACGTGTTCACTCCGCGTGGAGGCTTCTGCAACATGTGCAACATGTGCACGGCGTTAAGATATATGTGGAGGCGATGCCGCAGCAACAACTAAACAAGCAGAACCACTCGACGTCAAGTACGTCATCATCGAGCTCGGGCTGCTCATCCACTGGTGCACCACTCCCACTACCTACCTTACGCCACCACCCTTTACTTCCACCTCCAGACATGCACTCCCCTTTTGGAGTTGGTGGTTTACTCAGGATGCCATTACCAGGCAGCTTACCGCCACTAGCTCATCCTTCAGTTCCTCCCACGCCTTTGTACGCACGGCCAAACCACCACGACCATAGATTTAGAATGGAGCAGCTTGTTTCAGAGCAGTTCCGCCATCATGGTCTCAACTTAGCAGCCGCGGCTGCTGCTGTGGCGGCTAACTCACTGCCTCCACACCAAGCTTTTCCATCACCCGCGGACCGGCCTCCGGTCATCCCTACGTCGGTGTCAAGCCGAGATAGGGCCCCACCAGTATCTCAGCCTCTCTCACTAGAACCCCAGCTGGATTTTTACTCGCAGCGCTTGCGGCAACTGGCCGGTACGACCAGTCCAGGGGCGGCCACAGGCAATTCCAGCTCTCCTAGCCCCAGGAAGCATTCGCCGCCGTTCGCTTCCCCGTCGCCCTCCAGAGTCGGTCAGACTCCTCCGGTGGGCGCCGGACCCGGGACGGTGGATACGCCTCGCGAAGCGACGAGGCCACACAGTTCAACTTCACCCGAACGACGCATAGAGCCACTCGCGGCAGACGCACCGCCTACGGAACGTCCAACGTCGACGCCACCAGCCAAGCGTACCACTGATGAAGCAATTCATTCTTGTGAATTTTGTGGTAAGAAATTCAGATTCGAAAATAACCTGATCGTTCACCGTCGCTCTCACACAGGTGAAAAACCTTTTAAATGCACTGAATGTGACGAAGCTTTTGAGAAGGCTTCTAAACTAAAACGACACATGAAAGTACATAGAGCACCCGACGCAAATACGGAAGACGGAGAATCCGGTGGTGATACAGGTGAAGATGATTCTGATGATGAATTGGAGGATGAGGAGTTAGATGGGGAAGAAGAAGAAGAAAATGAGGATGGGGATGACGTCGAGGAGGCGGAAGATTTGACTGTTTCAAACAGTAGTGCTCCGTCTGCACCTACGAGGAAACAGACACCCGTTATGCCCAACAATCCGCCGACTGCCTCAGTTGTTGGCGAGTTGATGGACAAATTTGGTTTATCTAACATTGCTCAATATAGTGAAGCTTTCAAACAAGCTTTGCAGGAATCGGGAAACTCTCTGAAATGGCAACTAGCCAAAGATAGAGACAATAACAACGGGCCATCTAGTGACAAACCGAACGGCATGCCACCTACTGCTGCTTTACGGTTGAAAGAGGAATTCGCTAAAATGCCACCCCAACCCCATCCTCTCTTCAACCCTTTTGAGAACCCTTTTGAAGCATCCAAACGCATAAAATTAGATATGGACAGAGGAGAAGGATGGTGGTTGCCGACCTTACATGCGCAGAGACCACCTGAGAATATATTTGATGGGTTGAAAAACAGCAGTAATGGCCTGCTTCAAAACCCATTATTGAAATCGAAAGAAGGACGACGAAACGACACCTGTGAATTTTGTGGCAAAGTCTTCAAGAACTGCTCAAACTTAACAGTTCACCGGCGGTCGCACACTGGAGAGAAGCCATATAAATGTGAACTGTGCTCATACGCGTGCGCACAAAGCTCTAAGCTGACGAGGCACATGAAGACACACGGGCGGCTGGGCAAGGACGTTTACCGTTGCAGGTTCTGCGAAATGCCCTTCTCTGTTCCGTCGACCCTCGAGAAGCATATGAGAAAGTGTGTTGTGAATCAAAGTAATGGTGCTCCCTTAGCTCTTTCCGATGACTCTAACGCATGTCGTGACGAGGCTTCGTGACTCTACCCGTGGGGCGGGCTCCGCTTGCCGCCGCCGGTGCCGCCCAGCCAGATCTTCTAAGGTCTACTCCGGTCACGTGTTTCGTCGCGTTACGTAAGAAAGTACGTAAAGCACGGAAGTTCGCGTCGACCGGGTTTAGACCGAGCTTTGTTCAATTTCTAGTCTTAAGAATTGAATATTTGAGAAATCTTTGTTATACGCACGCAATATGAGCCCAAAAGTTTGCACCGAAGGGCATTAATTTAGTTACTGTATTCGTAAGTGACATATCTTCTTCGTACTGAACAGTGTTGATTCCCTTTGCATTGTTGATGTTAGTTTTCTATCATTTTTGTTTGTTCAGAGGCTGTAAGTACGTTTGCGATTTATGTTACATACTTTCGATCTTGTTTTGACATGTTTTTTATTTATAGAAAAATGTGGAAACCAATGCCAAAGTTAGCTATGTTGATTTAAATATACTATTTAGTTCTTAAGCTGTATAGTGTCAATTAAATTAGAATTCTTTCCAGTATTTTCTAGGATCTTCATAGTTTGATGTAGTATGTGTTTCACGAGTAAGTTGTTTCGTAATTTTAGTATATCGTGTACAATAATAAGCAAAATGTTTCCTATCCTAGATAAACAAACTTGTGTACATATTTGATGTAAGTTTATTTGTGTAAATCGAGTACCTACCTATTGATGTTCATATAGACGATAATATTTCAAGGATTATAACAAAATTTGGTGAGAAAACGGTGAGTTTCCTGTAATCGATAATTTATTTAGGCATTGTAGAAAGCAAAATTGAAATCGATTAATGGTAGGTGTTATTCGTATTGCGGTACTTGTATGTTTAATTAGCGATTAAATTATTAAATTAAAATTATCACTGTGAGATCGATATTAGTTCAAGTGCTTTGTTTCTTGTGGGAGCTAGTTATTTTATTAAGACTGAAAACAATATTCCAGTTTTGTTTTTAAATAATAATTTCTTCGTGAATTTCATTCGTACCTAAATTAGTCCAAGCGTGAAATCTTTCAGTATACGTACTTAATGTAAATTATAATAGAATTTATATTAGATAAATATAAGTAAATTATAATAGAAACATTTTGTCGTCCATATCTGTCTTCTCAATGTTTAGGTCTTCTTCAGACGATGTTAATGCAAACACAGTTCTAAAGACGTTAATTAACATGGTGTGAACACGACCTAACTATTTGTGTTTTAAAAATATTTTTTCCAGCAATCAGATTCTCTAAATTTTGTTATAATGGTTGCTTGATAAAATATTTTTATGAATCATACATGGAATGTTTAAAATCATTTAAATGTTTCACAAGCATCATCCAAATGTATCAAATTTGTACAGTTGAACCAAGAAATTAATGTTAACATTTTTAATTTCTTTGTGTGGTTGGTAACGTTAGACATGTTGTTAGATTGTAAATTGAGAAAACTTCAAAAATTGTGATTATATTTTCCATTTTTAAAAACGATTTTTCTGTGAATAACAAAGACGGGACGACGAATGCAGACAAAATAGAGAAAAAAAAACTAAGACAAATTTTATTGTGTAACTACGTGAAAGATGACTGTTTTTATTATTTTTCATTTTTATTATTTTTATTTCAATAAATATCCACGATTTGTTAATCAACTGTGTTGTTTGATTTACCCAATAAACAGGCAAAAATACCTTTTTTTATGGGATAGGAGGGCAAACGAGCAGACGGTTCGCCTGATGGTAAGCGATCACCGCCGCCCATGGACACCCGCAACACCAGAGGAGTCACGAGTGCGTTGCCGACCTTTTAAAAGGGGATTGGGCCTCCGGTAACCTCACTCACTCGACGAAACACAACGCAAGCGATGTTTAACGCCGGTCTTCTGTGAGGCCGTGGTATCACTCCGGTCGAGCCGGCCCATTCGTGCCGAAGCATGGCTCTCCCACGTAAAAAGTCATACCTTGTGGACATTCTCATTCATATCTTCTGTCTCTTTGAAAGAAAGAAAGACGATTGGGTATGTCGGATTCCTACCGACTAAAAACATATTGCACATTTTCATTGTACTCAATGCACTGGAGGCTGTCCTGTGCTTTGCCTATGGCACGTCGCGCAGCATAGTTCCATTTTGCTACTATATTACCTATGCTGCTATCTTCCTGGAATACGAACGCATACGACGAACATAAAGAACGAACAAAACACAATTAATACCTACCTAATTATGTCTGTCAATAAAGCACTGGCTTAGCGAAGCGAATCTGGCTTCTGTGCTACGAGTAATCAGCATCACGTCTTCGCAATCTAGAACGTAAACCATGTTAAGCGATTAAATTCTATCAATGGCACTACAACGTAAGTCAGAAAGAAACCTCATATATGCATATTGGGAATTCGTGCCCAGCAACGGGACAATAATAGGTTGATAATAATGATCCTACTAATATCTAAATGTGAAAGTTTGTATGTTTGGATGTTTGTTACTCAATCAACGCAAGAACGGCTGATCAGATTTGAATTAAATATGGTACACAGACAGTATATAACCTGGACCAACACAAGATACTTTTTATCCAGGTTGGACCCAATTCAGAAGGCCTCAATTCAGGATTGAATCCGAAGACACAGTTAAGTATTCTCACTTGCACAATCAGTATAGATGAACGAAACAAACGGACAGACAGAGTTACTGTCGCATTTAGTATGGCTCATTAGTCTAGTGATTCCAAGCGCGCGACTGCTACGGTATAGGTCCTGGGTTCGATTCCCAGGTTCAGCAAAGTGATAATGGGTTTTTCTGTCAAATTCTCAGTAGCAGCCCGGTGTTTGAATTTATGCCCGGTTGATGGCAATAAGCTCGCCCCTAATTACATGCGACCTAAACATACTGGCGAACATGTGGGTGTATATTAGTACACCTCTGTCTAACCCTTCGAATGCAGGCGTGATGGTATATTATGTCAATAGCAGTATGGAAGTATGGTTTATTTTATCGATGATCATATAAATAATTTTTTCTATGCAGGGATTCCGCGGCTGGCTCCTCAGCCGAATGATAGACAAAAATGCGCCCTCTATGTAATGGAGCTTATACACACTACACGTGGGAGAGCCATGCTACGGCACGAATGGGCCGGCTCGACCGGAGTGATACCACGGCCTCACAGAAAACTGCCGTTAAACAACGCTTACGTTGTGTTTCGCCGAGTGAGTGAGATTACCGGAGGCCCAATCCCCTTTTAAAAGGTCGGCAACGCACTCGTGACTCCTCTGGTATTGCGGGTGTCCATGGGCGGTAATCTCTTACCATCAGGCGATCCGTCCACTCGTTTGCCCTCCTATCCTATAAAAAAATACTGGCGTATTAGAATAATAAGTAATCTACTACAGACACGTTTTTAGTACCTACATCCAATTAGTATAATATACTTATTGTTCTATTGGATTCATAAGTATTGGAAAATGAGTGGAATTAGCACCCAAGCCATTAAAGATTTGTCTTATTCGAAAAGCAAAACGATACGGTGCTTAAGCTGTAAGCGGTAACCATTTGAGACTCAACTTGACGGGATTATTAATACAGACAACTAGGTATCGTTGTTGCATATAACTACGTAGGTAATTCATTATTTATTATTATCATAGGTACAGGCAGCATAGTAAGGTCCTAATTATAGAATACGGATCTCTATGATTAGGTACCTACTTGACGGTGTGCAAAGTAAGTTGGTCTCGGTAGCTTAGTTGGCTAAAAAGCGTCCGGTGTATTTAACAGGAAGGACGCAAGTTCAATCCCTGCCTGAGGGCTGAGGCCGAATGTTTCTTTAATTATTATTTTATATTATCTTTGGAAATATTTAGCTTGCTTTTAATGCGAAATAAAATAGAAAATAACTAATATTAAGTAACTCTAAATTGTTGAAACTAATATTAAATTATTTTTTTTAAATGTTACTCATTGTAGTATGGAAAAGCATAATTGGTCAGTCAAAACGCACTTGGCAGTAGATGGCGCTAGTTACTAGCATAGGCTATGCGTGTTTGTTCACTCAGTACGGATTTAAAGTTATAATGGAGATATAAAATGAACACATAACAATTAATTTCGTATATATAATAGATAGATAGAGTATTCTTTATTGCACACCAAAAAACTAATGTAAAGTACAATTTTGTAAGTCATAGAAAGGTACAATGGGCGGACTTATTGTTGAGCGATCTCATACAGACAACCTTTGGATGGACTTGTGAGAAAAGGAAAGGCGAATACAAAGGTAGTCTGGCGTACTTAGAAAGAAACAGGATTCTCAATTTTTATACACATAATAACAATTTTTTACAAGAAAAATTTAAATAAATAAAATATATACCTAAACTAGCGGCCCGGTACGTGCTTCGCTACGTATAAAACGAAATACAGCGGACAGCGGACAAAACCATTCCCAGATCCCCTAAATTTCATCAAAATCGGTCCAGTCGTTTGATCTAAACCATTCCCAGATCCCCTTGAACACACACAAAAAATTTCATCAAAGTCGTTTGAGAGAAGTTCAGTGACATACACACTCACAGAAGAATTATATATATAAAGATATATACATACTGCTAAATAAATAAATATTACTAAACATATATATATAATTATAAGTATAGATATATTATAATAATTGTCGATATAAAAATGATATTAAAAAAACCTGCTAAGGTCATAATAAGCTACAGGTTTGAATGAGTCTTATTAGCGTCCAAAGTTTTGTACGATTGGAATTTACTAATCTATTAGAGAAAGTAATGACTACTGTGTTAGGTCATCTATAATCATTAGATCATCTTTAAGGCGTCCCTAAGAGATCGGATGTCATCTACTACGCAGATCTAGCTGGATGTGGAAAGTGGACCGTATCATAACCTTTGCTACTTGTTTCTTTCTTCTAAGGTCTTGTCGACTCTTCGCGTGACCAGAGGGTTGGTTTATTCTTGGGTCAAAGAATTAGCCAGCGAATTAGCGTGGCAATGCAGCTGGTCTTCTGGGTACGTTATCAGATTATAGTGATGTGGAGGAGTACTTTAACGCCTAGGCGTGATAATTTTATAATTTTTCTTTACATTATATGTTATAATGCATTACAGCATACAAATATGCTGTAAATATTATGTTAATAAATTAACATTCTTACTTGATTCCCTAAGTATTAATTTTCTCTGCGTTTAATGAGAACTTAAGGCTATGGAGACGACAGTAATGCAGTACTCGTAGTTGGAAAATTTTGTACCAGGACGGCCCAAGACAGGTATCTGTAGATGGCGAAAGATGAAGGAGGCCTTCACCCAGATATGGATTATCTCGTAATTACAAATATTTTTTATTATTTTTAATAATAATTATTTTGTAAAATTTTACGTAAAATATAGGCAATTTTTTATTTATATCAATAATGAATTTTGCAAACATATAACACTTATTAGAAACCAATCTATCTAAGTTTAGGTCCTGGATCCCAGGTCGGATAGTTTTATTGGATTTTTCTATTGTTAGTACCTGAACTTTGCAGGTCGAGTTTGGATTTGCGTCTTATTAATGAGAATAGCCTAAAACCTGTAATCTTAAACGTCTTATTGGAATAGTTATAAACTAAACTGAGGCTCACTGCGTCACTTTCTGACAAGAAACATGAGAAAAGTATGACCAACATTTTCCTGCACCGTCTATGAGAGTGATAATTAATTTTTAATGCGCAATTATTGGCAGCACTATAATAAGCAGCCAAATACAACTGTGATCAATATGAAACTAGGTACGAAGCTTGGAAAGTCAATAAAATATAATGATTAACTTAGGTATGTTTAATAATACTGTAATTTTATTTGTGGATAAAAATATCGACCATTAAATTGTATATCTTAAATAAAATTGGATATTTGGAAATTGGAAAATTTACTAGGATAAATTGCTGTCTCACTACGTTCCTTTCTGACAAGAAACATGAAAGAAGTATGACCAAAATTTTCCTGCACCGTCTATGAGAGTGATAATGAATTTTTAATGCGCAATGATACCGGGTTACAGGTAGGTGGTAGGTAGGTAGGATAGGTAGGTAGATGGCCTTGGATGCCAATTTTAGATATAGGTACTTAAAGGTTGGCAGTCCTACAGTTAAACCTAATATCATATCATTGCTAACATCAGCATCCACTATTTGGATAAGTGCAATTTTTTTTATGGGATAGGAGGGCAAACGACCACACGGATCACCTGATGGTAAGCGATTACCGCCGCCCATGGACACCCGCAACACCAGAGGAGTCACAAATGCGTTGCCGACCTTTTAAAAGAGGATTGAGCCTCCGGTAACCTCACTCACTCAGCGAAACACACCGTAAGCGTTGTTTAACGCTGGGTTTTTTTGAGGCCGTGGTATCACTCCGGTCGAGCCGGCCCATTCGTGCCGAAGCATGGCTCTCCCACGTAAAAAGAATTAGTTTTTACTCTGTTTTTACCCCGTGTGGTGTTAAAATACAGTTCCTCACTGCCGAATTATTTCACTAAACTAATTAAAATGATAGAAGAAACTGAAAAACAAACATTTGAATGCGCTTAATCAAATCAGATCGTGCATTAAAACATTTTCTGCTTTCTAAATACCTATCTATACCTTTATTATTTTTAATGGCATGTTTATTAGTTAATATTCAAAGAAATTAATTAACATAATATTTACAGCATTGTCTAACTAAAATAAGAACTGTAAAAATATAACATTTATATTTTATATTTAAATAAAATCATAAGTTGAAAATTAAAATATTCGTTCCATCAGTTTTTCAATGACGCGACTGCTGTGTTGCTAGCGCCATCTGTTGTCGAGTAGCTAAATTTAAGATCGCAAACTTCGAGCAACAACTATTAATATTTGGTTTATAATACAAAATATCGAAATTAAAATAAAAAAAATATAATGTAAAAACGTTGTAGCCTATTGTTGTATTTCTTAATTCTTTATTACTTCGGTCACCACACAAGTAAGTGAAGTAAGTATGTAGGTAGGTATTTGCCTAGTTAATATTTTTTGTTTCAGTTATTTCTTATTTACTCTGGAATTAATTAATAATACCTATATATAAAAGAATTATAAATAATTTAGTAACAGGACATTACTATACGACATATAGGCATTTGAAATTATAACCAAGCTATCAGTTTGTTTAGAAAGACTTCCGTGTAGCTGTTGCTTTTCTAATTGGAAAAAAATATTCATTCAAAATTTTAGTGGATTCCAAAGAGACTGCAAATCGATATTTTAAATCGAATTCGGCAAAAATCCAAAAGATGGCACTTGCATCTCACTTTTACTTCAAAAATCTAATACAGATGGCAGCACTATAATAAGCAGCCATATCATAGGCGCCGACGCATACAAATACAACTGTGATCAATATGAAACTAGGTACGAAACTTGGAGATTCAATAAAATATAAGGAATAACTTGTTATTTAATAATACTGCAATTAGATTTATGGATAAAAAAAATTCGTCCATTGCATTTTATATTTTTTTGAAATTGGATAATTTACTAGAATAAATTGCCTTCCAAAAGGAAAAACTTTATATTTAGGTGTACATTACAGTTTATTTTTAAAACACAATAGTAAAAAAAAACAGCATAACGTAATGTCCTAGTTATTTCTTATCTGTTTTTAAATATTACTTTTCTCAGTATAGATACATAACTTTTGGTCTTAGGTTTTTGAAACTGCACTCAGTTCTACCAAGCTAATGCATCCCACGAGGCTGACCAAAGATAAAATAGTAATGAAAAACAACTAACTTTTACCATAATTTTAGTAAATAAGCACTGTTTTATTGTAATAGGTATCTACGTATCTTCTGCAAGTTAAATATGGTTGAACAATTGTTGGTTTTTATTAAGGAACTAAACACACAATTACCTACATAGGAACTTTCAAGGAGATAAAAATAGCAACTAGTCAGTTTATTTTGACAATTATATTACCGACATCGGTAGTTGTTCCGATTTTGAGTGTTTTTGTATGTGAGAAATACTTGTAATTAATAAATCTTTTCTTTTTCCATACTTCCCTAAAAATCCCAACGTGGGGCAACGCCTTATTACAAAATCTAATGCTGTCATATTCTCTTATAAGAAATCAGAGACCCTTCCATTTTTGCCCCAATAAGAACACCCTAAAACATTCCCCACGAAAAAATATTCCAAACAGAAATCCCCACTCGAGATGACCGGTGATCAATCGTCACTACTTGCGTGCCATCGTGACGAAGCGATTGACCAATGGCCGATGCACAGTGCGTGCGTGGCTCCGCCTCTCGCGTGGACAACGGTCAGACATGGGGACGACGTGAAGTGGATTGATTATAATTGAATATACCTACGAGTAGTAGTTTTGGTTCAATCTCTTTTTAGAACAAAATGTTCGGAATTAGATGCTATATTATAAACGTAGACGTCTTTGCAATAATTGAGCAAATCTACTGTATTTATGTAATTTGAACTTTTCTTATTGATATTGAGCCTTCATTTAATAGCAGGATCAATTGATCCGAATGGCTTGCTTGTGAGGGTATATGGTAATACATACTTTCATAGTATTAGCTACTGACTATTGTGTTCCGTTATTAGAGTTAGAGCCCAAAAGGAGTATCTTAGAAAAAAAAACACATCTTAGCAAAAAGAGGTTTTAATTTGAAAATATTAAGTTTATTTCTAACGCCAAAAGCCACAGCCAGCTTGAAGTCATTTACGCTTCACATCTCCAGTAAATGCTGGTGATAAATAAACAGAAAGTATAACGATATAGGCATCAGTGGTGTAGCGACGGGTTAGAATACAGTTCCTCACTGCCATTCAGATAGGCATCTCGTAAGAGCCGAGAAAATATCTGACTTGCTCGGTGGCAGACTGGCTGGCGACCACCTTTACGTCGGAGTCATAAAGCCCTTGGTGTGTGTTTCGACTTTTGCGCGTAAGAGCCAGTTCCTCCTAGGTTGCTGCGGCTCTGGTAGTCTGCAGTCCGTAAGGGTTCTTAAAGCTCGGCAACGCATCAGTAGCTTCTCTGGTGTTGCAGGTGTTCATGAGCGGCGATGACTACTTACCATCTGGTGGCTCGGCTGATCGTTTGCCAACCTAATTAATCAAAAATAAACAGTGTCGTCAGTGTTCCAGGAATTTAGTATGTTCCAAATTCAAAAAGTGACCGTTACGGCCAACCAACATTTTATTCTGAATTTAAAATTGTTATTGTAATAATTATAACCATCTGCCATTTTTAACAATGCACTTTTTTGCACATATATTTCGCAAGTGTAGCGAGGGTTCTATTTCTAGTAAAACAGGTTTTTAGTTTGCATTCGTATTAGCAAACAGCCAATGGTCAAAAATAATGTTGAGGGGTGAACGGATTTATGGACTCTTTTTGCAAATCAATAAATTCATAATACCTAACGGTTCAATTTTTTTATTATTTGATAATCTACTCCTAACAACATTGAAGTAAATTGTTTTACCACTGATATAATACATAGAAGAAAAATATTAATTAAACAATACATACAACGTGATTTTTAATTCACTTTAGTCTTTTAGGAAATGGACTGCCTTATTAGTCTAGCTAGAGGTCCCAAGGGCGACTACTATGCTAGAGGTCCTGGGTTCGATCATTAGGTCGAGGAAAGTGTTATTGGGTTTTTCTATGAAATTCTCAGTAGGAACTCGGAGTCTGGATTTGTGCTCGGTTAATGGCAATAGTCTCGGCTAAAATTGAACGTAAACATACCGGGGAACTGTGGGTGCATATTAAGTACGCCTCTGCTTAATCTTTCGGGGAATACAGGCGTGATGGTATGTCAAGTACTCATGATCATGAATAACCGAATCAATCGAAAAAATCAGCTGTTTCATACATTGTCATTGAGCAAAAACTTAATGATTGTTTGTATGAAATATCTGTTTTTTTTTCAAGGTTGGTATCATATTGAAAATTATTTGTAATCATGAGTGCTTTCACCCCCTAAAATGTAAACATCTATCAATAGGTCATCTATATTTCCATATTCCCTCAACCTTCCAAACATCAAATACAACAATTCAAAACTAATAACTTATCGTCACATCAACATGATCAGTAAAGTAATAATAAGCGAGGACATACGTTTCACAATAAGTAATAAAATGTATTTTATTATCAGAAAACAACATTTTTACCCCACAAACAGCACGCGACGAAGGGTTGATTTAAGAGAAAAACAGGGAAATGGGTCGGTGAGGTCACTCTGCACCGGGGGACTAGCGAAAGGGTTAAAACGCCCTAATAACTGGTCACAGACCAGGCGTGGGTTTGATGGAACCGGTTGCATTAAGTATTAATTTTATTAAGTTGGTAGCCTGTAACCTGCCGTTTTTTTTTACCCTTCAGTAACTTGTACTTGGAAGCATGTACTTAGCGTTAGCTTATGGTGTGCAATTAAGAATATTCTATCTATCTATCTAGCTAAAGGCTTGGACTTAGACAGCAATTATATGCAATGTTATAGCAATAATAAAGTACCTACCTAAAGTTTAGTGACTTATTTTAAAGTTGAAGAAAGCATGATTTAAGAGAGGCAAAAAATTTACACACTGATAAAATAAAAGTCGCAACATCTTTCTACAATTATAAATTTCAAAGTCGGGTTAGTTACACTATTGACTACTAGATAACTCAAGATGGGCTGAATGGATTTTTATAATATTTGATTTGATGTTGGATTTCTCTCAGCCAGATTGCAGAAAAACAACTAGAACCGAACAAAATATGAAGAAATGAGAACCGTGTTTTGTTTCTGTGAAATCAGTCATTGATTTCACAGAAACAAAACACGGGGACGCATGTGACGCAACTGCGGGCATCAGCTAGTTTTTAATAAAAATATGTAATTTTTTTGTGATTTTTTGTATTTTTTATGCCAAGACTGGCAATTCTGGTTAGATACACCAGACGTTCTAAGCCACCGCGAGTCCCACCCGCTTGATCGAAATTTGCCTTCACATTCTGAATTTACGTCATAACGTCAATACGTGGGACTCGTGGTGGCTTAACGGTCAGAGCATTTGGTGTATCTAACTAGAAGACGCAGGTTCGAATCCTGCCCGCGATTGATATTTTCCTTCACTTAAATAAAAAAAAATGTATGTTTAGGTTAAGTTAATTTTAATAAAGCAGAATTAAAAATATTGTATAATTTCAGACCTAGTGTGTTGATTTCAGACACTTATCATATTAATTATCTTGCATTAATTCTTCCACGATTAGTCTGATCATCTTTTACCTAAATAGGATGGGCAGCACCTACCTGCGCTCTAGAATTTCTACTAATGACCGTCTCACTTCCTAATGGAAAGTCGTTACGCTGAAATGTAAGCTGTCTAATGATATGGCCATCTGGTATCACCGTGATAATTAATGTAAGCTTAGATCTCCTATCAATTAATCAGTTTTATCAATTTTTTCAATCAGATACGACATAACATATGTACCATCACGCCTGTACTGAGGGACACAGAGGACACAGAGGTGTCCTAATGTACACCCACAGTTCGCCGATACGTTTAGGTCCCATGTAAAAGGCGAGACTATCGCCATTAACTGGTCACAAATCCATACTCCGAGCTGCTCCTGAGAATTTCATAGAAAAACTCAAGAACACTTTGCGCGACCTGGGGTTTGAACCCAGAACCTCTAGCGTAGCAGTCACGCTTGGGACCACTAGACTAACGAGGTAGTCTTTTTTTTAAATTGTGATAGGCTTACACTTGACTGCTAGTTCGCCTGATGTTTAGCGATAATGCGATCTACGATAGGGCACGGTTGCTTAAAAGAAACATATCAACAACAAGTCTAAACATAAGAAGATTCGTAAAAGAAAAAATATGTCAAGATTACTTATGCGGCAAATTAGTCCGCATGTTTTTATTCGAAAAGTAGCCTCATATTTATTATTTGTATTGCGAAAAGTCCTCATTAATTATGTGGTGAAAAAAGATGGGAAGAGATGCACTAGATCGCAGTATCGGTTAACGTCAGGTGGTCAAGCGTAAGCCTATCACGATAAACAGACATACATACAGAACCATGACAGCATGTCATGGTTCTGTCGATGTCATCATCATCATCATCACATCCGCTAATAGAAGTCCACTGCTGAACAAAGGCCGCCCCCAAAGACTTCCACAGGGACCAGTTATATGCCAGGCTGTGGTCCATGTTACATTTTCTCAACCTTTTTCAGTTTTTTTAAACAAAGTCTACTTTTTTGCTGTTGTTACGCAATGACCCATTTCAGTTTCGTTAACAGCCTACTCGAGTAAAATGAAGTTAGTTCTTGATTGTAGTAAAGAGTTCGCTGCCAAGCTAAAACTGAGATTACAAAAGATCATACTCAGTGGAAACTGTACAAATACACAATAACAGTCCTGCTTAAGTCTCTAAACAACCGAAACCACGCCTTCAACATTCAAAATCTTCATTAAAGACCATTCCGAAGAATGTAATCAAAGCAATAGGCAAAATAGGTGTGCATAGTTAGGAAAATACCAATATAACATGACCTACCACACCGCTCTAGTTTCTTCCCCGATCAGATTAGAAAAGGGCCGACAAATAATCCGGGAGAGGTCTAATTTGGATGGCCAAGTTGAGCGCTACAATCCGAATCAAAATTCAAAACCGCGCTCTCTCTTAATCCCTGTTGAGGATCACAATAAAAGGTAATACATTTTAACTCCTGGTAAAGTGGTGGAGGATTTTGAACTTTATACCGTTTGTTAGAGAGATTATAGTACCTTGTCTGAGGTAGAAATAAGATTATCCAAGCGAAAGTAGAAGGTGAAAGGGAGACATTTTGTTGTAAGGCACGGCGTGTACTGAGCTAGAAAAGGATAATGACATGTTTTTCGTAAATTATTGGATACTAACTACTTTCGTTGTGTAAAAATATTTTTTTTTTCAGTCAGTATCAGATATATTTGGCCTTACAACTGTTCAAAATGATCTGACCAAGGAAATAAAAGTATACCTAGTTATCTAACACGGCCTCATACTCAGCAGACTCGCAAAACTGAGAGTCGAGACTGTTTATGCTCATACATTTATTTATACCTTAAGAAAGAATAATATATTTTTTATTATGTATGTTGGCAAACTAGTAGACGGGCCACCTGATGGAAAGTAGTCATCGCCTCCTATGATGTTACTAGTGCTTTGTCGATCCTTGAAACAGTCTGCAGTCCGTCCCCAGGGACGCACTGCAGACTGCTGGATCCCCAGTAAACGAGATGGGGAACTAACTCTCACGTACAAAAGTCAAAACAAAGGTGCCTTATGGCAGATTACGTACGTAAGGTTGGTCGTCATCCGGTCAAACCACAAGAAAGAGGTTCTATCTTCGAACAAATCAGATATTTTCTCGTTGCGTCGAAATGCTAACTTGTACATAAAAAAGGGGAATAATATTTCCCTTTTGTTACTTTTGTTAGTAGTCCCAGTGTGCGCCTCGTCTGGCAGCGCAGGTGTCGGCCGGCTATAGCGCGGTAACTCGCTCGCCGCCACTCATTTGTGCTTAGCAATTAACTCGCGCGGTTCGTGACGCGAACACCGATGTCCCCTGTTTGTAGGTGTATGCTTCTGTGTTGAGTTTTATGTTAAATTTTTGGAGAATGTAGGTACACACATATTATTAAATTAACTGTTCCCTAAAGTGTTACTCACGTTGATTTTGCGTTTCCTAATCTCGAGGAAATTACCCAACATTATTTCTTGGTGATGCTTTTTTAGCATTTTCCATGATAAGATTATAAAGTTATTTTAGAGAAAATACCATCTTATATCACCTCACCATCGAAACAAATACCTGTAGATCATATAAATAAAACCATTTTGCGGATTGTATTGTGTCATGTACTTTATCTATAAAATCCGTAAAATGTTTTCATTTCAATATGTCTAATATTCGCGTATGTGTCGGAAATCAGCACACAAAAACTGTCATGGGTGGAACCCGAACCCGCGACACCTGGCAGCGTATTGATAGTGCGAGGTGACCACTAGCGACACCAAACGTGCATTCAAAATAAAATATAATTATAATAGTGCTGCTCATTTTATTATGTTCAAATTCTAGAATTTAAAACCACACCATACAGTTACAAACATATAACTAAACCAACATTTGTCCCCTACATCAGGTAGCGTACATTCGCTGGGCGAAGTAAATAACAAAGAAATATATAACACAAAAGGTTTCCAGGGGGAATGTGGACAATTTTACACGAGTATTTACAACCTCGCTGTCCAACGGTCTCGGGAACTCGCCTAGTGATGGCAAACGTAACAGCTTCAATGTTATCGATAGAATTATGTTGCGCTTTTTTATTTGATCTATTAATATCTTTTGGTTGAAATGTATTGGATTTCTGATATTTTTTCATTTTACCACCAGTTTTATTATTTAGTTTATTTGTCCTAAATCTCATCTCTTAGTATTTTAGTCTTTTACTTGTTCAATAGTTATTATATCACCATTTACGGCGTGTATCCAACACTTTCTGTCAATTCAGCACTGTTATACTTACTTAATTTAAGTGACAATGATCATAATATTAATTAAAATTATTATTAACTTTATGGCTTTATATTCTAAGTCAAGTCTGTGTTAAGACATAACCAAAGGACATGAGCCTGTACACGTAATCATATGATCTTCAGCGGTACTCTTAAGATTATACGCTACAGTGCAACCGCTAAAAACACTGTTAAAGGATCCTTCTTTATGTCAGTAAAAGTGTACAGTTTTAAACTCTGCACTGCTTATTCTCAACACAAAAAATATCGATATACGAGTAACTCCTTACTAAGAGCCGTCATCAACACCGCATTCGGAAAATCTACACTTAACCAGAAGAGCCAGCCCTCCCATTTATCCTTACACTCGCTGTCCCGTAGAGTGGGGCCCCCTCTGGGAGGGGGTCTAATTCGGGGGGCAAAAGGGCATCGGGCGAAGCTAAGCGCTACAAGCGCTGATTACCACTTTAGCTAAACTTTATTCTTTGCTCTTGGTGATTTAGGTTTTGTTTGTAGGTGAAAGAAGTTTAAAAACAAGAAGTTAGGTCAAAACTACGGTGGGTACACAGGTACAAATTTCATTTATTATGAGTAAATTATAATATTTTTATACTCTTGGGATTAAGTGCAAATAGATTTTTAATTTTAAGTAACCAATCCGAGGGTCATATTTTTTCATAGAATTACACATACAATTTTATTATTTTGCTATAGCTTGTAGAGTATATTTGTCACTAAACACGAAAAACAACACATAATTAAAACACCATACGTAACAGAGGGGAAAAGTTATCTGTACGTAAGCGCCCCCACCGGCGAGAGGGGGGTTAGGGGCGTCGGGCGTTCCGGCCCATCAGTCTGGCCACGGCAATTCAGATGATGAATTAATCCAACAAATGTGACGGTATCACTTAGCCCTAATGCACGGGTATAATGTTACCCCGAAAATTTCTCTCGCAGAATTCAGGCGCTTCACTTTGAAAATCTCCGTCGACTTAAATGTGCGACAGTCCTTTGTTTCTTTATAGGGATTATGTTTTGCGACGCGTCTGGAGGTTAATGTGTGTTTTTTTTATTCACCGCCCTCTGGTCTGGGTAGAGAGCGGTTTATTTTTTAAATTATAATCTTGGGGAATTTTAACTTGTTTCTGTAATAGTGTAGCTCAGTATGCCATGGTTGTAGTAGTGTTGGAGGGAAATGAGTGTCACCATCACGAATAGGCACTTCCTGTAGGCATACCCATTACTTTTGTAGTAGTTAAGATGTATAGAATACGACGTCCTGTCTAGTTTTCGTAATTTTAATCTTTCTTGTTTAAATTAAGATTTTTTTAAATCCTTATCCTTACTAATATTATAAACGTGAAAGTTTGTGAGTATGGATATATGGATATTTGATACTCTTTTACGCCGTAACGGCTTAACGGATCTGGATGAAATTTGGCACAGAGATAGATTATAGTCTGGAATAACACATAGGCTTGGCATATAACACATAGGCACTTTTTACTCAGGTCGGACCCAATTCTGAAGTCCGCGCAGACAAAGTCGCGGGTAGAAGCTAGTATAATATATTTGTAAAAATAAAGATTTGAAGAAATTGAAGCTAGTATAATTTTGTGTATCGTTATGCATAATATAATTCTGACATAATTCTTTGCTGTTCATATTTCTTTAATAAGTATGTTATCCTATTACGGTTGACATGTCTGAGTTTCAGTCGGTTTTTTATAGTGTAAAGTCCTGTTCTAATCCACAAACCACACAGAGATTAAGTTTACAAGAAATCCTCGAAAGATGTCGCCACATATCAAACTAAAACTCGTTACAAAATGTGACTACTCCGAATAAAGGTGTTGTTTTAATTACATTATCAGGCTGGAACACGCGTGGGGGTGGGCGAAGACCCTTCTCACGGGTTGAAAGACATTCAAATAATAGTCTTCGAGAAAAGTGGGACGGGGTATAATGTACCCCGCGTAGGGAAGTTTTGATTGCGTTTCTGGCTGTCGCGGATGACGGGTTCGATGAATTGTCTCGGCTGACATGTCGTACGCCGTTTGTTTTTATGCGCGATGCTGCCTTTGTTAGTAGGTTAGTGGAGTGTGACGTAAGACGACATGAAATGTATGAAGGTAAATGTTTTTGCTTAAGAATTGCAGTTTGAGAAAAGTGTACTTCTTATTTATGGGTGGTATCTTTTCAATGGGTGGAGAGATCGTTAGCGCTGACGCTAAGCGATATTCGAAATCATACACAACTTCAATTAAATTGTTGATCAGCTTTTATCTGTCTTCCACACATTCCTCATAAAATAAGATGAGTAAGGTTAGCACCACCACGCTAGCATTTAACACACTTTCACTTTGCACTTAATTTCGAAAACTCAGAAACAATTTTGAAGCCCATTTTGGATAGAATAGTACCATCTTAAAAACACATCGTAGATCGCAGTGTTGCTTTAACATCAGGCGAACTGGCGGTCAAGCGTCAGCCTATCAGGAATAAAAAAAAAATTACATTATTGACGCTTTCAAAGCACTAAAGTAGTTGTGCAAACACAAATCGCACGGCAACATTAAACCATAGCGAAAACTTGTGCAACGCACACAAACGCACTCGCAAAAGTAATCCGTGGGGGTACAGTTGACCAATAGCATGCATTTAACCCTTCATAGGGATTAGAGACAAGCATTGTTTCAAAACCCCGGGTTTCGCTTTTATGTTTGAATTTGGAACGCCATTTTGTTCATTTAAAATGGACGGTGTAACAATGGTCACTATTGTTCGCGGAGAGCGCTAGACGGACGCAGAGTCTGCACAGTGCACAGCCGACGAATGTTGCCATTGTTTTAGCTTTTTTCTAATTTTGCATTTTTTATGCATTGCCTACGTTCTGGTTTTAAGTTGGCTGTAGTATTTAGGAAAAATTTGTGGAAATGTAAGATAGAATAAAGGTGATTTAACTTCTTTACTAAAGGGGTTTATGTCGATATAAAGACAATGCCAAATTATAATTTTCTCATCTTTAATTTAATAGTCAATTATTAATGATTGATTAATGAATGGTCATTAATATATTAATGGCAATAGGCTCACCCCCTGCCATCAGACCTAAACATAGTGGTGAACTGTGGGTGTACATTAGTACACCTATGCCTAACCCTTCGGGGAATATAGGCGTGATGGTATGTTATGTTATGATTAATATATTATCATTATTACAATACAAGTATTCGTTTTGTGCGGGAATCGAATCCGCAACCTGTGGTTCAGTCACACTAATCGTGCAGTCACTTCATTATAACTTGTTTATTTTACTCCAGAATTAAGGATACATTAAATCAAATTACATTAAATCACCAACATGATAATGTAAAGCTCGTGCCGAGCATTCAAAAATCCATTTCTTTTACAATCCCGAATCCGTAAAACTGGAATTTCTAGTTTCCATTGTCCCATTGTAAACTAAGGGTCATAACAACTAGATCATTCCATTGTGTTACACGGCCAACTGCGCGGTGGGTTTATGAACATAATATGACCCGTTTTGGTGCAATATTGTCCAATTTTCGGTAATATAGTTTTGTCAACAGCGGGCGTGTTAGACCGGGTCCATTGTTGTAGGGTTAAGTTTGACAAATTATTAAAATGTTGAAAATAATGTGTGTTGATGTTTGTGCATGATGATAGATTATTACTTGTGATGTGGTTTTAAATAAGAGAAGTGACGAAGAAATCCATTGGCATTATTATTTTTATTTGCAAGTTTTCTTAAGTTCAATGGAAATATTATGTCTCATCCATTCATTATTATAATAGTAAATTCAACTTAATTATTATATGCTGTAACTATGTGCTACCATCAGGCGATGCGTGAATATGCCATATTCATACCGTCCAGTAGAAGACGGGGAAAGGTCTTTTGGAGAGGTCCAGCAATTACTTTCGACCACAGCGTACCAGGTTCTTGGCGAATGTGAGTCTCATGGTCTCAACCATACAGGAAAAGGAAGCTAGGTGTTTCGTCGCTAAAAGTCGGACAAGACGTTGCCACTAGCGGTAGATAATCCATGAGGATTACTCACACATTAAAAATAGGTTTCTCCCCGTGTTGGGACGGGTTAGAATACAGTTCCTCACTGCCATTCAGATAGGCATCTCGTAAGAGCCGAGAAAATATCTGACTTTCTCGGTGGTAGGACCTCTCGGGATCTGGTGAACATCTGGCATCTGGAAGCAACGTGGTATGTGTTTCGACTTTGGCGGGTAAGAGCCAGTTCCCCTCGGTTGCTGCGGCTCTGGCAGTCTGCAGTCTCTTAAAGCTCGGCAACGCATCAGTAACTCCTCTGGTGTTGCAGGTGCCTATGGGTGGCGATGACTACTTACCATCAGGTGGCTTGTGTGCTCGTTAGCCGACCTAATCAATAAAAAAAACAAAGAAGATTCCCAGGTCGAGCGAAGTGTTATTGAGTTTTTCTATGAAATTCTCAGTAACAGTTCGGAGTCTGGATTCGTGCCCGGTTAATGGCAATAGGCTCCCCCCTTTTACATGGGCCCAAAAAAATAGCGGCGAACTGGAGGTGTACATGAGTACCTACACTTCACCTAACCCTATGGGGAATACAGGCTTGATGGTATACTATGTTATGATAATACAATACCTACCATTTTATAACATAGTTTCCCTAGACCTTCTTACGAAAGGAACGCTTGCATGTGAAATATAAATTTGCCTTAAGCGTAGGTGCTCAATATATCACAAAGATAGTTCTTAAAGTACCATTTAAACGTAACGTGTCAATCTCAAAATCTCGAATCCCACAAATCTTCAATCCAGTTCCAATCTCCGATTAAGAGCTAATCAATCCAACTATCCAATCATCAAAATTGCATTGTAATGAGTTAGATACGTCTGCCCTTAACCAATTCCTTCGCTTTGTTCGCTTAGCCAAGCTTCGACGAGCACCAGAAGAACACCTGGGTCTGATACAAAGCTTTCATTTAATTTAATGTAACATTTGTTACGTAAAATGTAACTTTGATTACTATTTATGAAAATATTCTTGAAGATATGTAGTCAACCTTTTTGGGGAAATTGTTAGAATTTAGTTCGAAGCGGCTTTATATTCCTTTATTTTTATTTAACTGCATTTGAATTGAAAGTATAATAAACATATTCTTCATAAAGTTATTTTAGTGAAGGAAAAAATCAATCGGCAGGATTCGTACCTGCGTCTTCTGGTTGGATACATGACGTAAATTCAGAATGTGACGGCAAATTTCAATCAGGCGCGTGGGATACGCAGTGGCTTAGAGGTCAAAGCGTCTGGTGTATCCAACCAGAAGACGCAGGTTCGCATCCGCGATTGAATTTTGCCTTCACTAAAATAACTTTATAATATTAGCATGGAAAAAATGCAATAAAATCACAAAAACATATTCTTCATATTATTATGAAATACTAACAATTAAAACGTTTACTAAATTATCAGTATTTGAATTACAATATCTTACTATCATCAATTTCATGCAAGATATATAAACTTACAGTAGGTATCTACATAATATTTAATGTCTTTCTATATTGAATATTATTGCAAGAAAATTAATGACCACATTAAAAAGATATACACCTATTATGTGAAACATATTATGAGCTTTCTCTGTTCTACCGTCTCCCATTATATGTATATGTAATAAAAAATATATATATTACTTAGAGGCCGTTGTCGCTGAAATTATTATACATACAAAATACTCTTATTATTTTGACTATACCTAATCATATTTAAAACATTCAGTGCCGTATCGATTATGTTGAATTTGACGATTTCGTAGCAATTCGTAGTCGCCTACGAGCTACGACGTGTGCTACAATAAATATTACAATTTTTTTTTTAGATCTACAACTAGGAAGGCTCGCGAATTCATAGACAACTTTTTCAAAAAAAGGGCCAATCTTAACCCTACGATATGTATATCACAAATTATATAACATACCATCACGCTTGTATTCCCCGAAGGGTTAGGCAGAGGCGTAATAATGTACAACCACAGTTCGCCGGTATGGTGAGGACCCATGTAATAGGAGCACCTATTGCATTTAACCAAATTCTAACCTCCTAGCTGCTACTGAGAATTTCATAGAAAAACCGTAGCAGTCCCACTTGGGACTACTAGACTGACAAGGCAGTTATCAGTTAACACAAATAAATAATATAAATTTTATATATGCAAAGAAAAATATTGTTAAAAAATCTGACGATGAAAATATTGAAATATGTAGTACCCATGCTATAAGCACGGCCAATAAGGACACTTGGCAAACAGTGTAAATTACCAATTAGTAAGCCTTTCATTGAGGTGATACACGTGAAAGAATTGTGACGGCAAATAGGGTTGGTTCCGTATAAAAAAAAGTTTGTTAAAAGCTTTATTGCGAAAAAGTGAATTTTAAAGGCGTCTGGTCTCCTCTCAGATATAAGTGTTATAATCGACTACGTTGCCCTAAACAGTAATTGATAGACTTCACATGCTGTTGAGAAAATCTCTCAGGAATGGAAACTTCTCAACATAGCTTTATCATCGCAGCGAGTTTTTTTTCAGGTAATAGGCAAGAATACTGGCCTCCTGGTTGTATGCGGCAATGGCAGCCCGTAAACGCCAGCAATACTGATAGTACCGCTATCACGTGATCACATGATCACATGATGTCCAGTAGTGGAGTTCTACCACCATCGAGTAACTATTTATACAAGTAGATTATTTATAAATCCATTATTAAATAAAAATAAATTTGAATTTCAAGTAAGCATAACTGTTATCCTTCGATCCCTAAAAAAACTATCGTCACTCCCCATGGTATATTGCGACACCTTAATTAGCAGTTGGCAACACCGAGTGGTCGGGAATTGCCACTTTTTTCCACCATTGTGGCTCTTTATCGCCACTTTCTCCTCGACTCGTGGGAGTCACGTTGCCTCGATGTGCCAATTAAAGTGCGATACCAATTGTTTCTCTAGCCTTTTGATATGCACTAATTATGTTTACGAGTTGGTTTGTGGGTAGTTTTTCGCATTTTAGTTTTGTTATTTTTTTCTTTAAACTGGAGTGCAAAAATTCTCACCCAGCAAGTATTTGTAAACGGAGATGCTGATTATTTTGTATTACTTACATAAAATTGTAGATTTTTTTAAATTAAATTATAGGATTAATATAATTTTCTATGCTTTTGCTGCTTTGCTCCATTTTAATTACTCCGCTCCTACTATTCTTATTCAGATATACCTATTAATATTTATTATAATTTTCTTAGGAATTGGTACTTACCTATATAATTATTAACACATAACATGACATACCATTACACCTGTATTTCCCGAAGGTTTAGGCAGAGGCGTACTAATTTACACGCACAGTTCGCCGGTATGTTTAGGTCCCATGTATTAGGGGGCGAGTCTATTTTCATTAACCGGGCACAAATCCAGACTCCGAGCTGTTACTGAGAATTTCATAGAAAAATCCAATAACACTTTGCTCAATCTAGGGATCGAACCCAGGACCTCTAGCGTAGCAGTCGCGCTTGGGAACACTAGACTAATGATGCAGTCCTATAATTATTACTATACAATTATACAGAAAGGTTGTCTGTCAGAGATCGCTTTTAGCGATAAGACCGCCCATTGTACCTACCATTATGTGATTTATAAAATTGTATTTTACATTCGTTTTTGGTGTGCAATAAAGAATATTTTATCTATCTATAAATATTATAATTACCAAAAATTCTCTTCCCTACTTTACTATAATAGGTATTCCTACAGATATTCATCGACTCGTCGATAAATAAGTCTATACAATTGCTAAGTTTTACAGAACAAACACGAGTGAAGGCAAGCGCACTTAAATATTTGAACGGTTACAAGCGGAGCATTGGAACAATCGCTCGGAACTCGATGGCGACGTTCACCGCTCCGATAAAACCATAGGTGGTTTTAAGAAGCGAACAGCACTTAGGCAGGATGGGCTTATGTGAGATGGTACAGACTATCCCTCTTATTCATACAAATATAAAACGACTTATAAACTTCTTTTAGCTATAATACGTTTTGTCTTGTTTTGACACGTGATATTCTCTGACGGGGAAAACTAGAAAGAAAAAAAGAAAGAAAGTTTATTTAGAGTTTATTTAGACAAAACATATTTATAAGACGTTTTATGAATAAGTGGGTGGTAAATCTGGAAACATAAAAGTGCTGTGTTTACCTATCATTAAAAAATATACTGATTTATATATAGGAAACTCATTTATAGAAAAAAATATATTAATATAATATATATAGAAATACCTACTTACAAAAATACTAACTTCAATGGTTTTTAAAGTTATTAAAATGCTTGGATAATTACTGAGTGATACCAAACAATAAACATCATAATTATGACGGAAAAATACCTCACGTAAAGGATGAGACTATGTACTCGTAAAACTAATATTTTATGCGATCTTAAACAAAAATATACTGTACTCTTATTCATCAGAGAAAAACGTCAAATTGGATACTTATTTTCGACAAGTTTTAAAATAGGTATTTATAATGTACAGTACCTATTAGGTTTTAATAATTAAGTTTATATAACTAATATCTAATAAATAATATCTTTACACAATAGAACTGCAATATATACAAAAACCCTAGTAAATATTCGTATAATAATTGATTAAGTATCAATTATTATTTTCTTATCTCCATATTGCATAATAATATCTAGTGGAGTTTGATGTTGGTTGTTTATTGCATGGCGCGATCCATTGAAGCTAGCTGTCATTAAAAGGCTTTTAATTCTTGATGGTTCCACTCTTCATGAGGTTGATACACTGATCTGAAACAAACATGAAATTGTTTTAGGAGGTTCTTAGGACTCTTGCTACTTACGTATGTGCGTAATTCTTTTTTTGACATTAGAAATTGGATGCTATCCGTTTTTCTTTTCAAAAACATTTAGATTTCCACACATCCATACTAAAATATTTAATGAAACTTTATGAAATTTCGACTAAAAACGTGTATACAAATGCGTAACAAAAACGACTTTCTAAAAAATAATTCCTGGAGTTATCAAGAAGGTAAATGTACTGCCACACCTACTCTTCGCATTGACGTCACTATTATCTATACTAACAACATATACCTACGTCACAACATTTTTCCTTTGAAAACCATAATGCCGAGGGGCTTTTGTGAAACCACCGTTGACATGCAGCGGGTTTCAATGCACTCGAATCAGCTCATTAAAGTCTTTCCTTCGCGTCATTTCCTTAGTATTTTCAATCCTTGTAAATGTTACGTTGTTCGTCAATGTAGGGCTTATTATGTCACCGCATTATGCTTAGATATTTTATACTGAATTATGGCTGAAAGAAGTCTGTTCTTTAACTGGGGAAGGATAATTATCCTTCCCCAGTTAAAGAACAGACTTCAACAGATTTAATTAAATAGGCTTAATGTTGAAGGAAAGCATAGAATAGGATTGTAACTTTTGAGTGTATTATATTTTATGTTTGCTCGAAATATTACATCCGTATAAAATTTAGCGACCAAAAAGCGTGGTGATTAATATTCACTCAATATTATGACTCTAAAAACTGTTTCGGTATTTTTAATATGTAATATACCTACATTATACCAGAAAATATACATTGATTGGATTAGACAATACAATGTCCTTTATTAAAGGTTAGGCCATGATAGCTTGAATATATGGATTTTCTAGTTCCGTTATTTTTCACACTGAGCAGTTAGAGTTCTTCAACCAAAAAACGTTTTTTGATTCAATGAACCATGTACATTTTCGGTACAAACCTTCTAAATCAGAGAAAAAAGCAAAATAAAAAGATTATATAATTTAACCTTATCAAAAGTCGAGGGTTTAAAAAATGGCTGAATCGCTTCGAGAACAAATACAACAGTCCTCACTCTTTTTTCGTCTTGACATATTTCAATTAAAATAATCGAAATATACCTACATCAACCAACCCATTTCTAGCACAAAAAATTCAGTACCTATAAAGCACTAACATTTTCCCCGAAAAATACATCGGAAAAAAAAATTAAACACACGCCAAAACTTCACAAAGACATCAATACATCCCGACCAAAAGAACAAACTAGCTAAACAGAACAACAGCCTGTCTCCTCCAGACTTTTCCGTTTGCTATGACACTTTGTGTCGACTCACTTTTTAATTAGCGTATTTTTCTTTGTGGCGGGCCCGTGTAAATTAGCCTCTGATGTGAAGTGCGGCAAAGCTAGCGAGCTACAGAGGAATGACGCACTATCATTGCCCTGGTTTTTATAGATGTCGCTTTTGTGAAGGCATTAGCGTATTAGTTGGTATGTGGAATATGTTTTTATGTGTATTGAAGTAGGCTTGCCTAAAGCACAAAATTGGAACATGGAAATCCGTCGATAGATTTGCTTATTAGAGACAGAATTTTGACCATGTTCTTACTAAGACCTCAAATATAGAACCAAAAATTAATTGTTTTGATTAGATTCCTAGGTTCAAATATCATCTTTGGCCGTCGGGTTTATCATTTTATGGGATAGGGTGCAAACGAGCAGACGTATCGCCTGATGATAAGCGATTACTGCCGCCCATGGACACTCGCAACACCAAAGGAGTCATAAGTGCGTTGCCGGACTTTTAAAAGGGGATTGAGCCACCGGTATCCTCACTCACTCGGCGAAACACAACGTAAGCGTTGTTCCTCGACGGTTTTCTGTGAGTCAGTGATATCACTCCGGTCGAGCCGGCTCATTCGTGCCGAAGCGTGGCTCTCCCACGGTAAATCATTGCATAAAATAAACATCATTGCAATCACTAATTTTTGACTTTTATAAAATTAATTTCATAGCTCCAATGACCTAATTTCATATTATATGCATACTTGTCATAACATCGTCATAAATTCTATAACTTAGCCTCCAGTAAATTTCGAACAAACAATACAAACACTACCCAGAGGCATTGTAGCACATTAGAATTTTAACTTCAGCAGTTTCAGCGGCGAGAAGATTAACAAATCCCAATCACGGGCGAGATTCGCGTATTCATACCAAAGTTTTCCGCCCAAGAAAGGGACGAACATACAGATATTAATATGAGTGAACAGGATGCAGAGATTCTGAGTGTGAGGGCACAGTACATGGGTCTGACATAATGATATATTAATTTCTGTCGCGAGCTCCCATTGTTTTGGTAGGTATTTTACGGCGTGACGTATGGTCATTATGTTTTCATAGTTTCATAAAGACGCGTTTCAAAGGAGTGCGTGGTGGCGTGCGCTTAATGATAGAGAAATATAATGCGTGTGATAAATTGCTTTATTGCGAATATATTGTTTTGCTTGCTCGTAATTATTATGTATTTCTACAAACTACGAGTATACCAACAATAGTAATGGCAGCTAAGTACCTAATAACTACGATGATCCATCAATCTGTAAGTTGTGTTTGCCTCAATTAGTCTTAGTCGGATTGGTGACCATATTTAGCACATCGAGACCGCTCGGAGAACACACTAAGCCGTCGATCACATATAGCAATCGTTAGCTATAGTTAGAAGCCCGAAATTGAATCTGATGATAGACGCTACACATCATCTCTGTAACTTTTATTTTTTATCTTTAAAAAATAGTATTAAAATTTTTACTATTAAATAATAATAATAGAGAATAATAAATTAATGAAGAATAATAACAAAATAAATCTAAATACGTATAGTTACTAAATTAAATATCCTTTATCGAACTACACAAAGTATTAAAAAAATTATAAAAAAAAACGCTCCTCTCTTCTTCTGTATAAACTTTGCTGTGCCCGCCAGGGTCCATATCTATTTCTTAATTTTAAGCCATAGATCTGTACCTACACATTATGGAATGCAATAGAGTATTGAATATTGAGATTTTCTCCTGTATCGAGAGTGCGTTTACAAACACTAATTATCACATATTCCGTGCGGGGATGGAACCACAACCCGTGTTGCTGTAGCCGATTGCTCAGCCGCTACGCTAAACTTATCGTCAATCATAATTATAACACTTATGAATATGACTTTAGAATATGTACTCACTCTAGTTACTTTTAAGAAACTGGCTAACTTAGCTTGCTGTTTGGTTTCCTATAAAAAATAATACATTGCAGTGTATTATCAACCGACTTCAAAAATGAGGAGGTTCTCAATTGGGCTGTATGTTTTTTTGAATGTTTGTTATGCGATTACTCCGTCAATTATGCACCGATTTTGGTGATTCTTTTTTGATCGGTAGGTCATACTTCATAGGTAGTCTCATCAAAACTTAGTCAAGATCTGATCACAAAATTTAGAACAAAATGACAATAACATGTAAGTAAAATTTGTTTTGACTAAAAAAATGACTGCCTCATTAGTCTAGTGGTCCCAAGTGAAACTGCCACACTAGAGGTCCTGGGTTCGATCCCCAGGTCGAGCAAAGTGTTATTGGGTTTTTCTATGAAATTCTCATTAGCAGCTCGGAGTCTGGATTTGTGCCCGGTTAATGGCTATAGGCTCGCCCCCTATAACATGGGACCTAAACATACCGGCGAACTGTGGGTGTACATTAAGTACACCTCTGCCTAACCCTTCGGGGAATACACGCGTGATGGTATGCTATGTAAATTTTTTCTCGTTACTAAAAATGTTGAAATAAAATAACTTTTAACAAAAAGTAGAACCGCCTTCGATTTTACTTTCTGTTAAAAGTTATTTTGATCCATATCTTTGTTAGCTAAAATTAGCAACAAAATATGTTTCAATTTAACATTAATTGGATGGTAAAATGGTTACAAACCTGCTTACTTATAATGAAACTTACGTATACGTACATACATAACGTACGTACATAAATATCAGTGGAATATATTATCACACGCCTACGTTCACTAATGAGGTATCTTTGATATCGATATTCTTGTATGAACCCTGCTTTGAGCACGCAATACAGCCTTTGATAATAATTTATGCTAGATACTTCGTCTGAAACTATTTATAGGATTTTGTATGTCAAGATAATTTTGTGTATATTCTATTTCAAAAAAATTCTTCCTATTCGCTATCCATTTCTTTATTTGATGATACTATGTATGTTTTGTTATTTTACTCCATGGCCCATTGAAATAAACTACAAATCTTGCTGTACTTAGATGAAGTAAGCACGAGTCACCAAAAAGTGACAAATAAAACGAAATTATAAAAACTAAAACCCGACAACGAAAAAAATTTACTATAAAGTGTGAAACAAGATCAAAAGAGCTGATAAAACAAAAAACTTTTGTCTTATCAGCTCTTAACATTTTCATATTGGCGAGCCGAAAGTATTTTCTGGAAATTGAATCTAGGACCTCACCTCACTTTGCGACCTACGAATGTGGCAGTTATAACTACCACATAAAGTTTAATTTTGACAGTTATAATTCCTCTCTGATTATGCTGATAAGAAGTTTGCGCTGTAAACCCTACAAAGGGTGTTCCCATACATGTCCATAACAAATCCTTCAATAAACACTAATTAATCCAGTTTCATATTACTCAGCGTCAGCACTAGAAGGTCATTAGTGTAAATGACGTCACAATGTAAGGGGATGATAATTAGCGTCTCCAATCCACCCTAAGCATATGGCGTGAGGTCCTGCAAGTCATCGCCG
Organism: Acronicta aceris; assembly: GCA_910591435.1. Taxonomy (NCBI): domain Eukaryota; kingdom Metazoa; phylum Arthropoda; class Insecta; order Lepidoptera; family Noctuidae; genus Acronicta; species Acronicta aceris. Next base: position 10,605,459 of record OU342770.1, read on the forward strand.
GATGGGGGACCTATGTGAAAAGCGATGGGATAAATAAATTAATAACACGGACACTTTTGAAGCTAGCAACACTCCTTCAGTATTCTAATCTAAAAGTTCATTTTAGAAGAGATAATAATTCTTGCTTCAAAAGTCCATCACTGCGCTATATTATATTTTGAGCTATATTTTGTGACTCTCTTTATTGATAATCTAGATTTTAAAAGAGACCATGATTCTTCGTGTTTGTTTCCGCGTATCTTTTCTTCGGCGCCTATGCGCCATTTAAATATTTATTTAAATTACAGAAATGATATTTATTTAAATATTTATATAACTCCAACGGGTATTGTAACCGCTTAACATTAGGCGGGCCGTATGCCTGTTTGCTACTTTAGTGGTATAAAAAAGATTTAGCTTGCTGCGGCTGTAGCAGTCTGCAGTCCGTAGAGGCTCGGCAACACATCAGCAACTTCTCTGGTGTTGCAGGTTTCCATGGGCGACTATGACTACTTACCACCAGGTGACTCGTCAGCTCGTTTACAGAGTTTATAAAAAAAAATGCAGTTATTTAACCTAAGATTTTATGTTAACAATTTAAACGTTAAAAAAACAATATTTTAAACATCCGAATCAGAATATTAAATAGTCAAGTCAATGGGTACGCAACGAAAAAAAGCACTCTAGAGACGTACTTTTGAAGAATGGCAAAAGAATATTAAGAAATTCAAATCGATATAAGTAGGTACTGATGTTACTTTACAAAAAGAAGCAGAAATAAAATAGCAATATCCAGTTTATGATTTGAAAACCTAAAAAGGTAGATATTCCAAAAACTCATTAAGCAGTTTTATATGTATAGCAGTAAAAAAACGTAAACACATTGTTACTGGTATTATCATTAGTACTGTAACAAACCAAGATCTGTAAGTCCGGGTTTAAACTGTACGATGCACGTACATGGGTTTAAAATATTTAATTTATAATTATTGCAATAAGTTAGTTACATAGGCTCGCGTATGTGTACTTTGACCGCGGCCTACATTTTTTTGTAGTGCATTGACATACAGCGAAGCAAGTCTCATACAGATTTATTCTTAATTAATTTAGTGTTCAATAAATCGTGGTTCTAGTCGGACAACTTGCATTTTTACTGACAGTTCCATAGACACTCAATTGCATTTACATTTTTAATTACATTTACATTGACATTTACAGTTACATTGACATTTGCATTAACCTAAATGTTCGATTAACACATCTTACATAAACCATAACTTACGCATTTTTTTGTAATATGACGGATTATTATGACCACGAAATAAAAGTAATTTGTTTACGTCAAAAGTGTCTATTTCCTTCCCATGACGATTATATAATTAATAATAATGAACATACTGAAAACATTGTAACACCATAAACGAAAACAGCTCTCCAGTCGCCAATAAAACGACAATAACTTCGACTTCATATATTCATTACACTAAAATCAACACAAACAAACAGAATAACTACCTACACGCTCGAAATATTTCACTGGATATCCGACATTTCTTATCCTACCCACTTAAAACATTCGAAGGGCAATGGGTCCTCCGAGTGTCATTCATCAACAACTCTCTCCGAACTTTGCATGTACCCAAAACCTCTTATTATTTGCCACCCTACACTATAAAATTGGACCAAATGTGCTTCATCCCCTCATTACAAATAAAACTCTATGATTCACAACGCAAAGTTCAATTCCGTCTGTGCATAAGCCTTAAAACACAGTCGTTTTAAAGCATTAATTATCGCGTTCAGCCCCCGTTTTAGGGTAAACCCTTTAGGAAATTTTCGTCCCTTACTGGTCACCCCTCGTGGTCCAAGCCTTAGTCATTAGTATGCGCTATGTAAACTAAGGTATGTTGAAAAGGTTCCGTTTAATTTCGACGATATTTGTCGTTTGATATGCTAAGAATGGTGATGGTTTAGAATAGGTACTTCCAGAAGTGAACATTTGAATATATATGAATACAGTAATAGGGACCCATGAGTTTGTTGTGGATAGGATATGCAAAATTGCACACGGTACATTTAATTTCAAACTCTTTGTATGAACACTGTAGTTATCTTAATTATGTTCATCTATCCTTACAAGGATAGGTTAATCTATCCTTGTAAGGATGATCTTTTGTGATGATAGAAAGATTGCCATATAAAGCCGAAAAAAATGGGTAGGTAGCTTTTTTAAATATCTAATTAATAAGCTAGATTTATTATTATTATTTTAATGAAGACATTTTCAACTGGTTGATTGGCGTTGAGTTTCGTCCTTTTTAAATTAATTTACTTACATATTATAATTAACAAAAAATTTGACGAAAATTTATTTTTTTCTAAATTCACGAAAGTCAATGTAAAAGCGTCAATTAAGAAAATGAAACTAGTTACATTGGAATAAAACATCAGTAAAAGTTGGTCATTCTTTGATAATAAAGTCAATGGTTTTATTTCAAGGGGTTTGCCGCTGTACACTGAAATACAGGTCACTCCTACTTCGGCTGCAGAGGGAACCATAGTTTGATTGTCACACACTTATAGCATAAGCTTTACCTACTTGATAAAAAATAATATTTATGTACTTATTACTTTTGAGAATTAAATTTTATTAATTATTATTATTTTTTATCAGTGAACATTAAGTGTTTGGATCATTTTTCAGATATTATTAAAATTAAAGCAAAAACAAATACCTACATTGCAGTCTCTTTTCCTCGTTCGGGAACTACACATAAATATGTTATTACGTAAACAAGCCACCAATTTCTATTAATAGTCTAAGAGCTGATAATACTTCACCCGCTAATAATAACATATCAACATCTATCAACGCAACAAACACCGCATACCTGTCACATTAGTACGCCCGAATGCGCTCCCTTGCTCTTAGTTTATGCAAAATTAGTTTTCCAATACAAAACCCCTCGCTTCTAAGCCGTATTAGCTTATCTTTCCACTTGGCACGCTATAAATTGGTCAAAATCTCGTTGGCTCCTCGACTTTGCCACGTATTCCTAAGTGGTAGGTTGGCCAGGCTGTTAGCCTCGTTTAGGATGGCTCTAATGAGTATTAAATAATTAAGTTTTCATTGTTATTTTTATGGTTTTATTAAATAAATGGTTTGCCGAAATAGTTGTAGAAAACAGTTTGAATATATATTATAAATTTTATCGACGTTTGGATTATGTTAACTATGCATTTTAATAATTATTTTAGTTGTCTTTTTATGTCCCCATAATATTTTTTACACACATTACAAAAACACTAGAGGGAGAGTACAACTTATTAATATTTATTGGAACGAAGTTCCTTATCGCGCGTTGTGATAGGGGGCTAGACGGAAAAAATTCTTACGAAAAGTTGTCACGACACTTTTTGCTATAGTAAGCTATTGTAAGCTGTGCGGCGTGCGCATGTTTCTCTGTCTGTCTCTCTCTCTCTAATAAGATAGTAGTTCCTTTCGATTAATTAGTGAAGGAATTGTAATATTTTTTCTTTTTTTTAATAAAATTTTATTACAATTCCTTTACTAATTAATCGAAAGGAACTTCGTTCCATCCCTCGGGGTGTCCCTTGACACCTCTCAAGTATTATTTTTATCGTAGCGTTACAGAAAACATTTGCTAAATCATTGGTATGACTATATTTTGCAATTTTTTATATACATAAAGACCGATACTTATTATTATATCTATACTAATATTAAAAAGAGGTAATGTTTGTGAGGTTGTAGGGGGTAATCTCTGGATCTACTGAACCGATTTTGAATTTTTTTTTGTGTGGGATAGTCCATTTGTTGAGGAAGGTTGTAGGCTATATAACATTACGCTACGCCTCTAAGGAACGTAGCAGCGCAACGGTGAAACCGCGAGCGGGTCGCTAGTTTTTTTTATATTATAAAAATATGACGTTCTTTTATCACTTTTTTTACGTTCATGTTGTCGTTTCAACAATTTTTAGAATTTAGTCGTTTTTTTATCTTTTATTTCTTTATCCCTTCACATGTCCTCTCTCATATCCCCCCTACTGCCAAAGCTAGTGGCTCTTGCGAGTGGTATCACCAGTTAGCTGCGTTCACCGAGTAGAAAGATAACATCTTCTGCTACAATATGTTCTATTATTGCCTAACATAGATTACAATTTTGTATATATATCGTACATAAATTTATTGCTTTTTGACGTCTTGTACACGCGTAGGGTAGATTAGTTATTGTTAAGTAGTTTGAAGTGATTAAGCTGAGAATATGATATTGTACTGTAATTACATTGGGGTAGGATAAATTCGTATTCTTGATAAAAAAAATCACAGTTTTTAAGAGCAATATTAATCTATACGACGTTCCTGGCAACTAGAGCAACAATCAAACAGTTTAATGTTTCCTTTATCTTTATATATATAATTCTTCTGTGAGTGTGTATGTGACTGAACTTCTCTCAAACGACTGGACCGATTTTGATGAAATTTTTTGTGTGTGTTCAAGGGGATCTGGGAATGGTTTAGATTCACAATTGGACCCGGTAGGTGGCGCTGCAATCGAGTTTTGGGTTATTTTCAGGGCAGGACAACGTCTGCTGGGTCCACTAGTTTTATTATAATTATTTAACTTATAACAAAGTTGGAAAGATGAATAATGTAATCATGTTTTTTTAAAAGAGTATCTATGGAGTTTCTTTCCGGCTCTTCTCCATAAGACGCACTTTTAAGAACGGTGCAACTATGTAGTTTTGACTTTTCAAAAGTACCTTTTTAATGGTCTAATTGAAATAAAACATTTTCACTTTGACTTTGCAAAACAATACAAAATATAACAGTAGAAAATAAACGTCTATTTTGATAGCAGATGAAGACCTATCATACAATAAATATCAAAAAAGAACCAGAAAAAGTTCGAAATTTATGAATTCTATACTAATTATGTATTTTTTTATAAGCTTTATAGGATCACAAACAATCCTACCAATAAAATCATACTAAAACAACCACAAGTTTACCAAAAAATACCCTTCCCTCAGAGCCGGAGGCAAAATTTTTTAACACACCAAGTTTCATTATCAAACTAACACAAAACTAAGATAAGGTGGCCCCTCCACAAAGTAATCTTTACAGTCCCCCTCCAAAAGCTTCGAAACTTGAGAACAAAGTTGGAACAACTTTGGAAGACCAAGGGCTGTTTAGAAAGGACCCCGAACTTGCCCCGACTCTGAAATATTAATGTAGTTTCATAGAATCGTATATGAGAGTTGTATATGCTTTCTAGATATTTGCTAATGGTTCCAAGGAGTCCGGTTAATATCGATATGTTTCTATAGATATTCGGATCAATGATGCTGGAATATTTAGCGTTGAAACCGAGAGACCGCTAAAGTTTGAGCAGTCATTTTTTTAATAATCTTTAGACACTAGAAGGGTTTTGTTATCCCTTGATTGTAGTCTGAGCTATTAAATTATAGGTACCTCGATATCTAATTCGATGCAGAGAATCTATATATCAATCTGTTTTCTTTTTTCACGCCGATTACTTTGCAAATCTTGCATAGGTAATGTGCAACTTGTGCTCAAAAACTCAAGACGCACTAAACATAATAATCATTCTGTCTCTATCATCTTTAAACAATTGTCATTTTAATAATAAGTAGTTGTTGCTAATTAATTTTCAAACATTTTAAAGATGTATTATTTATTAATTAAAACCTTGCACTATAGCGCCACACTTTCTTATTTAGAATTAAATCTCAGCCTTTACACAGATAGTAACAGCCGTCCGCCATTGCGTGCAAACAAACACGCGTGCACAAATATGGACACGCGGACGACGCAACACATGCAAACAAATTCGCACACAGAAGCAGTTGTCGGGCAAATTTTCAACATGGCACACCAAGTTAGGGGTGGACTACACTCGTGTCCTTCCTTTTGATTGCAATTAATTCGGAAACTAGGGAGGAGGCGGGCGGCGTGCGGTGCGGGGAGGGGAGGCAAAGGGTTCGTTCGGCCAATGCGCAGGGCCGAACTTGGGAATGGATTGTTGGAGTTGCAAAGTTGGTACAAGTGTTCGGTTTGGTTAGCGGTCTTTAGTTCTAGTTTTGTTCCTATTGATTTGCGATCAAGTTTTTGTGGTGAGTTTCTGTATAACGGAATTTAATAACGAGCTGTGTAATTTTAGTTAGTCAATTGGAATCGTGAGTAACAATTTCGGATGATTTGTAGTTGGGGCTTAAACGAATTGCTTTACTCTGTAATTTTAATCAACATCATTTGTATTTACTGTTTATGACACTTTTTTACCGATTTTATTGCGGTATATTTAACAAAACATGAGCAAGTCATTAAAGCTATAATTATGAGCTAATTTTTTTTTCCAATAACATTAATTTCCAACTCGGTATCTCTTTACTTTAGTGACAGTGGGTTCATTACCAAGTTGGGCAATAAGTATGAACTACGAGTTTTTATGTTACAGCACTATTATTTTGCTATTAGGTATTTGCTCTGATTAGGTATCGCAATAAAATTATGAAAGAGAGGTAGGGCATAATGGAATCGAATAACCACTCACAATTGGAGCTGTTCGACTGGGGAAGTACCTCCACCTTGCAGAAAATAGTAGCCAAATAACATAGCTCTGTGCTATGTTGTGTTCCTTACGATGAGCAAGGTCGCCAGAGCTCCGCGAGGAAGTGTTGTGTTGGCAGTGTGGGGGACCGGTGGTGTTTTGTTACCGCCGCTGCCATGTATGGCATCATGTCTCCTTTGCCAGTCCAACTATTCCTCCTTAATTTACAGGGTCGGCAACGCACGAGTGATAACCCTGGTATTGCAAGCGTTCACAGGCTACGGCAACCGCTTACCATCGGGCGGGCCGTATGCTTGTTTGTCACCTTAGTGGTATAAAAAAAAGAGACAAAAGATACATAAAACGAGAAATAAAAGAGGAGAGATATTTTATCCTATCAAATCCTGACTGACTGATATCTTACTGGAAATCTACAAAATTTTACATTCTCAAATTCCCACCCTGGTCGTCAAACGGTCTAGCCCGCCATTACTCGGTGAAAAATACCCAGACATTTTTATCCCGTACTTATAACCTGTTAGAGACCTGTTTTCTTTTTGTAATTAGTGACTCGGGATATTACGGGCCTGTCTCAATATCTTCGAGATGAAACGAACGTCAAAGCGGTATGAATTTTAATTTTTTGGTGTTTTAAACAGTCAAGTCATCCGTATATTATATGAATCTGTGTTACATTAATTTTTTGTCTTAAAATTTTGGATATTTGACACTTGAAAGTTTAAATGGCGGAGTAGATAAGGAACGGATAATGTTGAGAAATGTACGTATATGTATTTAATTATATCTAATAAAAAGAATTAAGTAAACAACATATAATATTCCATCACGCCTGTATTCCCCGAAAGGTTAGACACAGGCATACTAATGTACGCCCACAGTTCGCCGGTATGTTTAGGTACCATGTAATAGGGGGCGAGCTTATTGCCAACCGGGCACAAATCCAGACTCCGAGCTGCTATTGAGAATTTCATAGAAAAACCCAATAACACTTTGCTCGACCTCGGGATCGAACCGAGGGCCTCTAGCGTAGCAGTCGCGCTTCGGAACACTAGATTAATTAAGCAACAAGAACGTGAATAAAACAGCTATAGGTAGGTATATAATTATGTATGTTAGTATGTATCGCTCAGGTTGGTGATTCCAAGGCAGCGATTTACCAAGATAAGAAAATATGCTCACAAATTTCAGGTTAAAGTATTTATGGATCCGGCCGGAGCTTGAATTGCCCACAAAATCGTAATACCAATATAAATCGTAATTCAAACAATATATTATCAAATTGTGTTATTATCTGATTCGGATACCATTAATCTAGGTTCCTATCGTACCTACCATTTCCTCTACTACTATTTCACTGGAAACAAAAGACCGAAATATCGTTTCAAACTTGGTAAAGTTATCAAGATTAGTATTCGCTTACCTACATTTATTTCCAGTGAAGTATTTTGGACGAAATGGTAGAGTAGGAACCTAGAATAACAGTATCGGAATTCGAATAATAACACAATTTTATTAAATTGTGTTCGAATTACGATTTATTTCGGTATTACGTTTGAGCGGTAAATTCGGTTCACCAGACTCTATGTCCAAGTCCATCTGTAGCACTAAGACATTGCCGGTGTTTAAAAATAAGGTTACCTACTTTTAATTATTATGGCTCCTAACAGCGTCGAACAGTTTTCCAAACATTAAAATCACACCATAAATATTTTAGTGGAAAAGAGTTTAAAATTTGTTAATTAATGTTCTATTTTTGTGTTTTTTACTGGGCTACCTAGATACGATTTAAAATGGTAACAGTGAATAACATACATAACATAATCAACCCATTATACTGTCCACTGCTGGGCACGGGTCTCCTCTCAGAATGAGAGGGATTAGGCTATAGTCCACCACGCTGGCCTAGTGCGGGTTGGCAGACTTCACACGCCATCGAGAAAATCTCTCAGGCATGCAGGTTTCCTCACGATGTTTTCCTTCACCGTTTAAGCGCGTGATAATTAACTATTTAATACGCACATGACTTCGAAAAGTCAGAGGTGCGTGCCTTAGGTTCGAACTCGAGACCTTTGACTTGGCAGTCCAACGGTCATACCACTAGGCTATCACTGCTTGTGAAACAGTGAATATTTTTTATTAATTATTATTAATCTAACAGTATTTGCATCAACATCGTTTTTGTCAACGACAAGATATATTTTTAATATCTATGAAAAATAATATATTCAAATGTACTTCATGATGTATACTTAGCCCTTTCATCGCTACTTGGAAAAAAGACACCCTAATAAAATTTAACGTGAATCAAACCCTTTAATCTCAGTTTCACCTTTAACCCTACATTGATACAGATTATAGGTATTATTAATATTGTAAATTAACACGTTTAGTACAAATAGACGATTCATCCCAATCTCACCTCTGGCCCTTGACCATATTGTCATTGTAATACAGCATCCCCTCATAACCATAGAGTCAAATTGAGATCATAACCTTTGTGCGGATGAAACCGGTTGAGATTCATCTCATGAATGTCTCTATTGAAAAGCATTTAAGGTCAAAACGTCCACGTGTTTTAGACGAAGGGTTTTTTGACAGCAGACAATACCCTGAAGGGTGTTGGTACCTATTCACTTAGAAAAGTAATTTCGATCTAGTCTCAGTTTTGTTAATGTCAAATGGTCTCTACTAAACAAAACAAACAATAACTTCAAATGCGAACAAATTAGATTGAATTGAGATCGATAATTTACCCAAGGTCACATTTGTGACACTGAAACTCTACCAAATATTATATTTTGAACTCTTTTTAACCCGTCAAGTATCTACCAAATTACAAACACAATTATGCAAATATTAGACATTTAAATAAAACTGTTTTTATTCTATCGCTTTATATTGGTATTATTACTTACAATAATCGCTCTTATTCTGAGAGGAGAACCGATCGTAAAAGTTGGATAGTGATAAACATCTATAATATCTATACTATCTATATTGTCAAAACATCTATATTGTCTGTACATTATAGATATTAAAGAAAAACTAATATAGGGGTCTTTAATAGAGCAACAGAAGCCAAAATATCAATTTTTAGAATTTTTGTCTGTCTGTATATTTGTACGCGCATCACGCAAAAACTGCATAGAATTGAATGCAATTTTCACCGATATATTGCTAGAAGTCTAACTTAAAATCTGGTACCCGTTTCATCTTGATACGCCGCCTAGATTTGGACTTATAGTATGTTAGTCTTTTTGGGACGTGAGGGAAAATGCGAGCAACAGTATAAATATATATAATCGGTTTCTTACATTATTGCATAAATTACAATATTTGCGCTCAGATAGGGCACTGAAGCGAAAATTAACGGAAAATTTAAAATTTTACTAGCAATGTGGGTCGCACATTACTAGTATTCTTGTTAACCCGTCGCGCTAAGCTAAATGCATCGAGTTCGAGTGGGTTCACATCGGTAGTGCAATGAGTGGGTTTCGAATCGGCAACCACATGATCGCAAGTCCGACGCCCTAGCCATTAGGCTTTTTTTTATTTGTGATAGGCTACCGCCGCTTCAATTTATGTCTTATAATAATTCAAAACTATGTCTAAAGGGGTAACTACGCCTGAATTTAAACAAACACATTTAAAAACTAAACCTAAATCACGTTCCTATGCCCTTAATCACAATAGTATTCATATAAATTAATTGGGCATATCTCAAAGACAGTTGGGAACTACCCGAAGCCTGAGGCCATATCGTTCTAGCCAAAACAAACTTGCGTACATTCGTTACAATTATTACTCAAGTCCCATTTAACTGAGGGTAGTTTTGGCTCGGACGTGACTCTAACGCTCTCGTTAATAGTTCGGTTAAAATTTGGCTTTTGGATTTTACAGGATTTGCTCTACTCTAAGGTATTAGGAATGACGTAAAATATATAGTGGAGGTATGCATTTTTAACCGACTTCAAATTAAAAAAAGGAGGAGGTTCTATGTTCGTCTGTATGTATTTTTAAACCTAATTAGGTTCATAAGCTATCATTGCTAACATCAGCATCCACTATGTGGATAAGTGCAATTTTTTTTATGGCATAGTACGGCAAACGAGCAGACGGATCGCCTGATGGTAAGCGATTACCGCCGCCCATGGACACCCGCAACACCATAGGAGTCACAAGTGCGTTGCCGACCTTTTAAAAGAGGATTGGACCTCCGGTAACTTCACTCACTCGACGAAACACAACGTAAGTGTTGTTGGAACGGTTTTCTGCGAGGCCGTGGTATCACTCCAGTCGAGCCGACCCATTCATGCGGAAGCATGGCTGTCCCACGTAAGAAAATTATGTATTTTTTAAAATAAATTTCTTTTCTATGATTGTAAGGCGCTGTATGGATATTCATCATCCTCTTAGCCTTTTCCATGTTACCGGTAACCGGAGAATACATAATAAATAAAATAAAATAAAAATAAAAAGCCTTTTATTTCTTGCAAAACGAAAAAATTAACAAGTGATTGAGACTAACTTAATCCTAATTTTAGTACAAATGTATCATGAATATGCAAGAACCACTCTGCAGGTGAAGGCCTCCTCCAAGGAACCCCAGTTTTCTCTAACTTGGGCTTGGGCTTGGACGGAGAATACATAAGCTTTGTTAAGTGAGGTTGTCAGGCTATTTGGGCTCCTGGCTACCACGTTTGTCATAGATGATCGTATGACATCAAATATTGATATTAATAATACCTAAATAATCCCAACGTTTCGAATCCTTTACGTGTTTAATTATGCGATAAAATCAGTAAAAACTAGGTTTATTTAAATTTCTAATATAAAAAAAACTGATTTATTATTATTTATCAAATATAATAGATGTTTATTCTGTAAACAAACTCATAAGCAAAGTCTTCACAACTAATGATTAGACACCAATCAAATAAATATATGCATACTATGGAAACCAGCTAGGAAGTATATTATCCTAGTTTTCAACTAAAAAATGACGAAATATGGTTCACACCGTCGGCAATAATATGATATACACACAACATCAAAACAGGAGGAGTATTTATATGGCAAGCTGGAAAAAAAAATTAAGCTTTTTTTTGTTTGGGCTCGTCTTTTATGTCTCTCATTCATGTTATTGCTTTCGCTCATTAAATACGTCGAAAAAGATTTTGTCTTGCTATTGAAGTATACGCCATTGTCATACATTGTCTATCCTAGGACATTTACAAAATAGATTACAATATCATAGTAGTGTTGACAGTTAGACGATCGCCACAATAAAGCGCTCCAAATACGCATACCATTAAAAATACATAAACATGTATTTTATCGGATCGTACCCAATTAATCATTTCACTAGACATTTCCCCACCAATGAGCATGTATGCACATTGTCCAGTCCAGACAGACGCACACACACACACCTACCGTGGACCCTAACCACAATGGTGGGACAGAGCATGAATACGCTCTAACCCTTCAGGTCCATGCGGCAATTATTCAAAGAGAATAGTTTAACAGAAAGGATTGTAAGGACTGTGCTACCTAACCCTAAAATGCCATAACGCCTCTCATTGATTAAATAAAACCGAACTTTCTTTCAACGACGCACAGTCGGAATTTGATCGAAAGTGGTATGTCTGTTGTAATATAATATTGGAGACCCGAAATTTCAGTATATTTAGAATATTTATACATTTGTCCGTGGCGGGTGTACGGACGGCAGCGAGGATGAGACCTCGGCGAGTACATAATAGGTACAGTGATTTAGTACGGTGCTGCTGGTGATTTTAATGTAATTAGTCTGGCCGAATGTTACCGCCATTCTGTTTGTTCCGACAATGCGGAAACGTACCTAATGCTCTTTGAGAGAATTTCAGAAATTTGGCGAGTGAGCTAAATTATTTGCGGGAAATAAATAAAGAACTGTCAGTGAGTTCTGGCAATCTTTCACATATAATTCAGTTAAACTTAAATTGTTGTTGTTAGATTTCTTTAAGTTAGAAGTTGTTAGATTTCTATCCTGCTATTGGCAATATCGATCGATAATATTCTTATAACCTATTGATATTACCGCCTAGGAGTATTACGAGTACCTTGACGTATGCGTTTCCCGATGAGTATATCTCACAGTCTTCAAGGCTAGAGCTAATAAGTTTTTGCTGGATAAGCAATACACGATCGTACACCAACAAAATGCAAAAAACAACTCTGTGTCTAACGTTGTTGCGTAGTGGCAAATATATATCTATACTTATTATTTTAATATAATAAAGCTGAAAAGTTTGTTTGTTTGGTTGAACGCGCTAAACTTAGGAAGTATCAGTCTGATAAAAAAATATCTTTTTGCATTTGATAGCCCAATTGTTGAAGATGGTTAGAGGTTATTTAAAATCATGCTACAACCTACGGAGGCGAAGCAGAAACGTTTCCCGCACGTGGAAAAAATCGCACGGAAAAGCTATTAAATTTATCGCATTCATGATAATTGTGTTTTTCTTTCTTTTTCTTTTCTTTTATGGGATAGGTGGGCAAACGAGAAAACGGATCGCCTGATGGTAAGCGATTACAGCCGCCCATGTACACCCGCAACACCAGAGGAGACACAAGTGCGTTGCCCGCCTTTTAAAAGGGGATTGGGCCTCCGGTAACCTCACTCACTCGGCGAAACGCAACGTAAGCGTTGTTTGACGCCGGTTTTCTGTGAGGCCGTGGTATCACTCCGGTCGAGCCGGCCCATTCGTGCCGAAGCATGGCTCGCCCACGTAGAAGATGTGGGAAAGAGTTGGCGCTATTTAACCTGTAGAGCGGCATCTCTCTCACACAACACAAGAATGATACCGTTAACACACTGTAGTACCGGGCAAGTAATTACAAAACACAATTACTCATTTAAGTACTGTTGCGCCTTAAAACGAGTCGCGTGAAATGTTTAGTGTACTTCCACATTCTGCGTATATATTCTTAATCAAAGTGGAGATAGAGTTTTGAAAAATTAAACTCTATTAAATCATCAAATTATAAGTTTATTTTCACACGTTTAAATGGTGAAGGAAAACATCTTGAGGAAACCTGCATGCTTGAGTGATTTTCTCGACGACGTGTGAAGTCTGCCATCTCGCATTGGGCCAGTGGTGGACTATAGCCTAACCTCTGAAAACTGTGATTATACATAGTACACCTCTGCCTAACTCTTTGGAGATGGTATGGGGATAGCCGTAATGGTATAATATGCTTTGTTGAATATTATTAGTATTGGAAGAGTTCTATTGGAAGGTTCTATCTCGTTGTACAGGTCGTTGAGCTCTCTAAATTATGGTTGAGCTACACGTTGACTGATGCATGCATGCCGTCAGTTGGTCTACTCAAAGCTGCTATGGTTCTTTCCTCAAAAGGCCATTTTATAAATTACCCTCCATCGTGCCACTGATATAGTAAGTGTTGGAGTCCTACATCGTTCCACTCATATATATATATTTTGGAGTCTGGACCTAAAGAGACCATGATTCTCTGAGTTTGTTTCGGTGTTTTTTCTCAGAGGTCGTCAGTTAGGAAATGCCGAAGCCATCTAGCTATACAAAAAAACCAAAACCAACTTGTAAAAGTAATATTATTTTATTTCATTTGGCCGATAGATTATTGAAATGTAAATATTATGCCAATGGGAATTCATCAGTTTTTCGTTAGATAGCATATCAATACTTGCTTTTATAATAATCCCACTTCACATTAACCAACCAGAGTAGTATGTAGTGAAATTGTGGAAACGGCAATGACCATGCGGAGTAGTGATCATCAAAATTCCATGAGCGCACTATTACTAGCGGAGGGGAGGGAACTGCCCCCACACAAGACCCGCCTTTCACCGTTTTTTAAAAATTGCTCTGCATCTGATTTGATTTCTAGTTGGAGCAAAGTGTTATTGTGTATAATCGATAACGAGTTAGCTGAATAAGAATCTGATAAGATTTAAAATAAGCTCTCAGACCTATTAGACTGGTGATTCGAAGCTTTTAGTGTCAATTAATACTAAATTATGTGAACAAATTGAAATTAATAACTAAATAAAATGATATATTTGTTGGGCTTTTATTTTTTATACCTTAACATAGCCTAATTCTGAAATCATTTTAACAAATACATATCTATTTTAGGTAAGGAGCGACAGCCTAGTAAATATAAATGGATGGCCAAGTCATGACATAACTAAAATCCAACTTTTCGAAATCATAATATAATAAGAACTTGATCAAATGGTATAAGGAAACCTGAGTGCCCGAGAGATTTCCTTGGCAGATTGTGAAATCTGCCAACCCGCAATTGGCCAGCGCAATGGACTTATAGCCTAATCCTCTCTCATTCCGATAGAGAAACTACTTATGTTTCATACCTATGTATTTTTGCAATGTGAGTCAGATATTTACCAAACTTTTGTATTCAACCTTTTTCAGAAAACGCTCTCAGATTAACATTGTCTAAAATTGGTCCATTATACATTAAAAAGGAATCGACAGTCCTTGTGAAGCCGACACGTAGCCACAAGTTAATGGCAGACTTTTTCTTGGTGATTGGTCTGTTTTGCACCTGAAACAAACAGTAATAATAAGCGATTAGGCACCTATTTATTTGGGTAAATAGGAACGTAACATATATTATCATAGCATAACATACTATCCTAAAGGTTAAGCATGGTTTCTAGATCCCATGTCAAGGTAGGTGAGCCTATTGTCCTTAATTGGACACAAAACTAAACTAACTGAAAGAAGAAAGAAGGAACGAAACATGTATTCACCTGCACAAGTGAGGCATGTTATACATATTATACATTAAATATAGTTACATTAAAAAAGATAAAACGATTGCGCTGTAAGGTTCTGTCAGTTTTGATTGTTCAAAAGTTATTCAAAAGTCAAATAAAACATTATGACTTTGAACCCCGAGCTACTGAGAATACCAAAAACCTAGTACATTTTGCTCGATCTAAGAATGGAACCCAGCTGCCGCGGTCTCCAAAAACAAATAACGCTTTCCACATTCCATAGAAGCAACAACGGCAAAAACAATTATTCCACATACCGCGTCATGTGGCGCTTGAAAATTATGACTCGAAGAATGACCAGGCGGAATGTGGAAGGCCAGAATTCCTGTAGGGGTGGAAACGACCCCCACCCGCACCTAGAAAGGTATGTGAACGAATTAGGGGTGCAATCGTCGTCTGGTATTCACGTTTTCTGCGCTTAGTTTAATTTTATAAGAGTTTTAGTTCAAGTGTTTCTTTCTTTTTTTGAATTAGGTTTAAGTGTTATTATGATGCGTTATGGTGTTTAAAAAAACCATTACCCCTAAGATTTCTCTTGTATCGTATATGCGCATCCAAACAAAAATCTATCACGACATTTTCAATCAAATCTGAAATCCGTGGAACTCGTACAAATATTTGCTCAGTATGAGAATTGAATCCGAAATCTGTACCCCAGTGGCCAACTGCTCACTTACTGCGCTAATCACATCAAATTTAACAAAATATTTTTTTTGACGTGAATTAGAAACTTATAACCAACAATTTTACATAACAATGAACCGAGAACATATTCAATTTTTGAAATTGGCTAAAAAACAGCAAGAAACTAAATACCACTGTGACTACGTTAGTAATATGTTATTGACTGACGTATAGTGTAGTGGTTAAGGTAGTCATCTCGCCACTACCGTTGTACCGCATATCTTAAGCTCGATACCCACCCGAGGCAAATATTTCTCTATTCCACGTACATTTGTTATGTATGTGAAGTCCATCGTAACACAGGGAAAGAAAGAAAGAAACCTTTTCATTTTCTAGGCTTCGTGAGGCAGGTGTATTTAAAAAAAATGTTTATGTTGTTATTCGGTGTAAATTCATATAATTTTCCACTTCAAAACCCACGCAGAGTAATCGCAAGGCAATATTATTGTTTACCAGCACTCAATAAACTTTGTATTTGTGTACAAACATGACCTTTTAAGCTGTTTACTTACATTATGTATTATTTGTGAAACATAACTGATAAACGTTCTTTTTGCGTTAGAGTTGTGTACCTTTATGGGGATATTTATACCCTTTCCAAATACCCGGGATTCTCTAAAAATCCCCGACCAGAAGACAAGGGAAGGAAAGTTGCTGTCTTTAGTTTTTTTTTTATTCATGATAGGCTTACGCTTGACCGCTAGTTCGTCTGATGTTAATCGACACTGCTACGATGGAGCGCGCTTGCCTAGAAGAAACCGATTCACTCGTGATTTGAAGACACCCAGATTATATCTATCAGGGAAGACCCACTCAGGAAGCGCATTCCACATTTCAGTGCTACGCATGATAAAAGTGGACTTTAAGCGTTTCGTTCGGGTTTTTTAAATGTCCACCATGAATCGATGTTACTTTTTTGTGCAGTTAGTTTGGTTCCGACGTACCCTAATTCTCCCCTGGTGGCGGATAATCCATGGATTTTACGCACTCCAATAAAATGATTCTCTTCACTCGGTATGTGTTTTCATGAACTTTTGAAGGTAGAGACGAAGAAATTAGAATCTTCCCCTGAACATATTGGTACAATCGACAACTTAGTGAATCAACTTTAACCCTTATTAATAATACCATAAAGTCTAGTAGTGGTCAACGAACTGTCCAATTATCTTCACTGTAACTAGAGTATTCAATACTCAATATGTTTATTAAGTACATTCCATAACGTGAACCTAGTAAACTTAGCTAAATTAATTAAGGACCTTATCGGGCATAGCAATATTTAGTAGAAACAAGAAATGACCGGTATAGCCTGGGATTAAGCTTAACCTGGTACTCCTACCAGACGGTAGACTCATTAGCAAGATTATATTTTTGTATTTTTTTTTTGCATTTTCCCTCACGTCACCTTAGACGTAAATACAGAATGTTTAGGCAATTTTCGATCTAACGGGTGGGACTCGCGGAGGCTTAGTGGTTATTACGTCTGGTGTATTTAACCAATAGACGCAGCTTCGAATCTCGCCCGCAGTGGATTTTTTCTTTTTCTTTCACTAAAATATTTTGTTACCATCAATTTATTTGTACGAATATATCTAATCCATGTCTCTAGCTGTACCTAATCTGTTTAGTGTACAATAAAGAGTATTCTATTTATCTATCAATCTTTAGCAACATTTTGTATGTTAGTTTTAATTCCTCAGATTGGGCCTCAGATAAGGACAACAGGGCTTTCCATTTATAAAAAATGTTAGAGACGCTTGTGCTTACCCTGTGATGGGACCTGTATCCCATCCTCGTAGTCCAGTAGGTCGTTGATTACACATAGCCGTTAATTCCTACCATTTTTGCCACCCAACATAAAGGTACGCCCACACTCCGTACATACGCGAACACAAACGCACAATGCGTAGTTACGTATTAATCATGCGATACGCGGCCGGAACGGTCGGTCGTTAATCATTGAGCGGCCGGAACACCGCCCCTCCCGCAATCTGAAGGGAGAGGCTTTTTGTTAATTAATCCGCACTTATGTGACGCTTTTATGTATTGTCGCTGATTGTGCAATAACTACTTATATCACTAACAATGGTATGTTGAAAAGCTAGACTTAAAATTCAAAACTTAAGGGTCCGGCGGACTCTGAATTGTCCATACAAACGTAATACCAAAATCAATCGCAAATTAAACACAATTTAATGAAATTGTGTTGTTATTAGGATTCGGATACCGTTAGTCTAGGTTTCTATGGTTCCATTAATAACCAACTGCAAAAACGGTCGAATTACTACTTACAATTATTTCCAGTGAAGTAATTTGAACGTAATGGTAGGATAGGAAGCTAGATAAATGGTATCGAAATCCGAATAATAACACAATTTGATTAAGTTCTGTTTGACCGAATTTCTCTTACAAACGTAATACCGAAATAAATCGCAATTCAAACAGAATTTAATCAAACTGTGTTAGTATTCGGATTCCGGTACCGTTAGGTTCCTACGTTGTCCAAAATACTTCACTGGAAATAAATGTAAGTAATGTTTGATAAAATTACCAAGTTTGGAACGATTTTACAATCTTTTATTTCCAGTGAGGTAGTAGTAGACGAAATAGTACTGTAGGAACCTAGATTGACGGTATTCAAATCCGAATAATAACATAATTTGATAGAATATTGTCTGGATTACGATTGATTTCGGTATTACGTTTTTGCGGGCAATTCAAGCTCCGACGGACCCTTAACTGCCTACTATTGGTTGCTATTTTGTTAATGCAAGTGCAATTAAGACTTCAAAATAACTTTCTCACTGTAATGTAATTACTTAAGAACCTAGTGTTTCTTATTCTAAGTGAATTGTATTCTTTTATTGAGAAATAAATGTCTTAATCCACAAAAATACAGCTTGTAATCGTAATTAAAAATAATGTAATCAAATTAATTAAAACACAACACCTTCATAAGATGCAGACCACCGCATAGGGTTGCCTCCATCACTCAAGTTTTCTTCAACGGGTATAAAATTATGTTCGCATAACACCTCCATCACGCGCACACCCTACATTAATCATGTCGAGACAGGACTATTTATAGTATTAGTATGTACGTAATGTGGGCGAACCTTTATGCAGCTTCTTGCAAATGATTTTATTTGTTAGAAAAAAATGTGAATTTGTAGGGATTTTGTTGTCATGATAAATTATTTTCGTCTGAGGTTTTAAGGTAGAATATTTTAACATAACATACCATCACGCCTGTATTCTCCGAAGGGTTAGGCAGCGGCGTACAAATGTACACCCACAGTTTGCCGGTATGTTTAGATCCCATGTAATAGGGGGCGAGCCTATTGCCATTAACCGGGCACAAATCCAGACTCCGAGCTGCTACTGAGAATTTCATAGAAAAACCCAATAACACTTTTGTTTTTGATTGAACCCAGGACCTCTAGCGTAGCAGTCGCGCTTGGGACCACTAGACTAATGAGGCACTCAATAGAATATTTTAATGAGAACATATTTCTATTAATGTACTATGTAGGTCGTACATTTTTAGTGAACTAATATGCACGTTAATAGAAGATTAGAATTTCTGTTTCAACTCAACAGAGAGATAAGTGCCGTGATTGTTTTGTTCTAAAACGATCATTAACTAGAAGACCGTAGAATCAGCTCAATAAAATTATAAAATATCGTCGAAACCAGTTGAATAACATATATTGTTTATGGCATAAATACAGTAGTAGTAAGAACTATGTCACGTTTGATGTTATCACACATCTGAAGCTATCAGCAAGTGGTCTTGCATTGGCAATTTTTAATAAAAAAAAACTCTGTTAATGATAGCTGGGCTCATAAATGTTTGGCATTCGTGATTACTGTCCAAATTTTTGCACAAAAACACATATTTAAGTGATTTTAATTACACGGCCATTTGGAACGGCTAACTACAAACGCGCATAGTTATACAGTTCCCACTCTATTTGAAATTAATTGTACTGCAGGTGAATAATGAATACCATAACATAAATAGCTATCACGCTTGTATTCCCCGAACGGTTAGGCAGAGGTGTAATCTATACCCTCAGCTCGCCGGTAAGTTTAGATCCCATGCAATAGGATGCGAGCCTATGGCCATAAGGGGGGCACAAATCTAAACTCCAAGCTACTGAGAATTCCATAAAAAAACCTAATAATACTTTGTTCGACCTGGGAATTGAACTCAGGACCTCTAGCGCAGCAGTCGCGCTTGAGACTAATGAGGCAGATCAGTAGGTAAGTACTTAACATGAATTCATAATAGTTTAGATGCACGGACTGACCACGGCAAATAGAAATCTCTGCGTGTACCATTATCGCCTAGAACCCCATAAATTGCATACAGATCTCCCCTACTGCTACGTTTTTACGTGGGAGAGCCATGCTTCGGCACGAACGGGCCGGCTCGACCAGAGTGATACCACGGCCTCACAGAAAACCGGCGTTAAACAATGCTTACGTTGTGTTTCGCCGAGTGAGTGAGGTTACCGGAGGCCCAATCCCCTTTTAAAAGGTCGGCAACGCACTCGTGACTCCTCTGGTGTTGCGGGTGTCCATAGGCGGCGGTAATCTCGTTTGCCCTCCTATCCCATAAAAAAAAACTAATTAAAAGATCGCGTCCAATAATCCCGGTTTGCATACACCCCTCTATATACTTCAAAATATTTCAAAAGTATAACATTACTTTTAACAAAGCCTATGACGCCATTAATGTCCATCCATTGTGTGACATCTCTGTCACTCCTCGTGCCATCCTTGTCGCCACCCCCGTCGAAAAGGACGGAAAGGACCATTGTCTTGTATTACAATACATGTCGAACTTTTGGGAGGAAAATGTGCAGTTTGTATGTATGTGTCGACATGATCTTCTTCGCCTATAAGAATAAAAGGTATTATTCGATTTTGATATGTTTGTCAATATTCTCGGTTCTTACACGCTATGACAATTCTTATTTCGTTTTATTTTTTATTTTAAAACCAAAAATGTAATGGTAATATACGTACCATTACGCCTATATTCACCGAAGAGTTACGCAGAGACGTAGTCAAAGGCAAATCTTTTATTTCAAATAAACCAATATTATAGGTACTTTTGAATCGTCAAAACTAGGTGCACTAGGTTATGTACCATCATAACATTGTTTTTATCTCTACAAAACATTCAAAATGTACCAAAAACATTGTTGAAAGATATTCTCAGCAGAATTGACGAGTTGAAAGTGTACCGCGGATGTCTTACACACGAGAGCGCAGAAATAATGAGATGCCAACTACTTACTCGGTACAAAGAAAACTCGTCTGTACCCGGTATGGACAGACGCACCAAATTTTATGCATATTTTAGCTTGTTTTGAATTCTGTTTATTATATATTGTATCTTTACCAATATTTAAGGGGTATACAGTATATGGTCGATGTTTTTTTTTTGAGTTCTGCATGCAAATCAGTTCAGATCATTTTATCTATCAAGTATCAGCTTAAGCCATTTATTTTGAATTAATTTATACTGATTGCCTCATTAGCCTAGTGGGCCTGAGCGCGATAGCTACGCTCAAGGTCCTGAGTTCAATCCCCATGTCGAGCAAAGTGTTATTGGGTTTTTCTATGAAATTTTGTAGCAGCTCTGAGTCTGGATTTCTGCTCGGTTAATGGTAAAGGCTCGACCCCTATTACTCGTACATGGGACTGAAACATATCGGCGAACTGTGGGTGTACATTAGTACGCCTCTGCCTAACCCTTCGGGGATTACAGGCGTATTGGTATGTATGTTATGTTTATACTTATATAATAAAGCTAAAAAGTTTGTTTGCTTGTTTTGTTTGAATGCGCTAATCTCAGGAACTACAAATCGTATTTGAAAAATTATTTTTGTATATGATAGCTACATTCACGAGAAAGATTATATGCAGATTAACATCACACTTTTACTCTTAAAAGTAACGCAAGCAAGTGAAACCGCGGGGTACAGTTAGTATTTAATAACCCGAATATGTTTCGCATTATAAGAGTTTTTTTTTATAAATAATAATTATTGAAACTGCAGAAAAACAAGATAACTTTAACTGATCTCCAAATACCTAAAAATAAACTTTGAATCTGGTGGTATTCAATCAATTCACAAAATAAATTCAATTAAATCGAAATACAAAAGCTACATCCCTATATTTGAGGGTTCTTAACGAGGCTGTTAATAAGATTTGTAAATATTTCTATAGCGGAGCCTAAAACGCTGGCCTCCCAATAACCGGACTAGGAACTTGGTTAAAACAGGCGTGCCCAATTTCCTCGCACATGGTTAGTATGAATCAAAATTTTAGACTGCCTACTAAGTCCGATTCAAAATTCGAGAAATGTAGTTAGGTTTTTTACGGAATTTTCAGTAACAGCTCGGAGGTTGGATTTGTGCACGGTTAATAGCCGGCGATTGGCTCGCCTCCTATCACGAGATCTAAGACCTAATAGCCAATCTCTTAGTAAATTAAAAAATATAAATATGATAATATAAATAACAAGTTGAGCACAAATATAAATAGATCAATAGAGCACAATTCTAGAGTATTCTTGTAACTAACTACGCCGTAGCCCGTAGCGAAGGCTACGGCGTAGTCGGCTACGCTACGAGATTTGGTAGCGGCAACGACGCTCCGCTGGAATAAAATCTTGAATGGTTACACCTGTGGTTATTAGGCAATATAATTATAAATAAATAATATATAATTGTATTTGACGACACGTTTTGCGTAGCGTGTTGTGGATTCGATGCCCACACGGGGCAAATATTTGTATGATCTACAGGTAGTTGTTCCAGGTCTAGGCGTTTGTGTATGTGAGAATTTGTGTTTGTAAACACACCCACGACCCAGGAGAAGATCCTAGTGTGGAGCAAAACTTAAAAAAAAGGTATAGGCTCGACCCTATTAAAAAATATACTTGACTTGGCTTGTAAACACTTTTCCTGTTATTATATAATAGTGTTGCTAGTTTTAAGTAAAATAAAATAAAGATAGAGTGAGAGACAGGCAACATTGCTCTTCAAAGATCAATCAATCGTACCTACAAAAGCCATGTCGCCACATTTTTCTTATTGTTAATATTATTGCATAACATAACATTCATACCATCACGCCTGTATTCCCAGAAGGGTTAGGCAGAGGCGTACTTATGTATACCCACAGTTCGCCGGTATGTTTAGGTCCCATGTTATAGGGGGCGAGCCTATTGCCACAAATCCAGACTCCGAGCTGCTACTGAGAATTTCATAGAAAACCTTAATAACACTTTACTTCGACCTGGGGATCGAACCCAGGACCTCTAGAGTATCAGTCACGCTTGAGACCACTAGATTAATGAGGCAAAAATATTATTGCCTTTTTCTAAATAGCCCGTTGTTTCCTTAGTATAACTAAATTCATATTCTACTTGTAGGATGTAAGCAATAAAAGGAACCGCGTGGGCTCAGGCTATTTCTATTTCAAGACATGGAAAATTCCGTTGTGGAAAATTTTCTGTTATATTACAAAATAAATGCTTCTCGGAATAACTTTTTAGATTTTTGTGAGGATATTTCTGTTCTTAAAATTGTTGCTGGATAAAAGGCTTAGTACCTCTTTTTGCTTCTAGGTCAATACCTACCTGCGAATTCTAAGTAGCTTATTACAATTAATAAGCTACTTAGAATTCGCATTGTTTTGATTGCAATTAGTGCATCCATCTTACCTTTAGGCGCGATTTTTCCTGTCAAAGTTCAGCCTAAAATATATCATCACTCCTGTATTCCCCGAAGGGTTCGGCAGAGATTTACTAATGTCCAATGTTAAGGTTCCATCTAACAGAGGGCGAGCTTATTGCCATTAACTTAATTTTATAGAAAAACCCAATACTTAACACTTGGCATTTTTTAAGTTGATGTATTTGTGTCCATGGGCGGTGGTAATCGCTTACCATCAGGCGATCCGTCTGCTCGTTTGCCCTCCTAACCCATAAAAAAACAGCCGTAAATTTGAAATTTGCAACTGTAAATTTGGCCGGTCATTAAACATTACCCTGTATACGCAGTACCAATCCAGCTAACACGTCATCGTGTTCAATCACGTTGAGCGGTTGATCAATCATATCTGTAACTCAATCGTGCGCCACCGGATATGGCCCGCAGCCGCGCAGGCACCGCCCATTTTAACTGCACATAAACGAGTTTCGCGGGAAATTGCCGAGTCTGGTCGACAGCCTGACTTTTTGCGAAAATATTGTACGTATCTACGTAACATCACGCCAGTATTACCCACCCCGAAAGGTTAGGCAGAGGCGTACTAACGTACCACACACATTTCGCCGGTATGTTTAGGTCCCGTGTAATAGGGGGCGATTCTATTGCCATTAACCGGGCACAAATTCCAAACTCCGAGCTGTTACTGAGAATTTCATAGAAAAACCCAAAAACACTTTGCTCGACCTGGGAATCGGGATCGGGATCTGGGAAACTCAGGACTAGAGGTCCTGGGTTCGATTCCCAGTCGCGTAACAGTCACGTTTGGGACCACTAGACTAACAAGGCAGTTTTGTTTTGTATTGTCAGTAGGTACCTATTGTACTTATCTATGTAAATTTATTTCGTCTGTTCCGTTATTTTTTGTTACAATTGTCGTTTGATCAGTTTCATAAGATAAGTTAGTGGTACTGAGCACAACTGCTATGCTAGAGGTCCTCGGTTCGTTTCCCAGGTCGAGCAAAGTGTTATTGGGTTTTCCTATTACAAATTCTCAATAACATCTAAGAGTTTGGAATTTGTGCCCGGTTAATGGCAATACGACGTGGGACCTAAACATACCGGCGAACTGTGGGTGTATATTTTTTTTAAAGCTTACTGGCAATGTGGGTCGCATAATTATTACTAATATTCTTGTTAACCTTTCGTGCTAAGCTAAATGCTTATGTTACGAGTGGGTAATTCACGTCGGTAGTGCAATGGGTGGATTTCGAACCGGCAAACACATGATCGCAAGTCCGATGCCCTAGCCAGTAGGTTACCGCCGCTTTAAATTACTACGCTTCTGCTTTACCGTTCCGAGAATTCAGGCGTGATGGTATGCTGCGTTATATATTTATTTCGTCTTTTCCGTATTTTTTGTTTTTAAATGTTTTTTGATCAATTTCGTATCAGAGGATTGATGTAAGGTATTGAAAGTATTTTTAAATTATTTAAGTAAAATATCACGGGTCACAAGATCGGTTCTCAATCGGAATCTCAGTAACGTTAGTTAAAAAGATAATTACTATAATTATAGACTCAATTACAACTTGTGGCATGAAAGTAGTTTCATTTAGTTTTAAAATTATTATACTTCGATCTTCCAAAAAAAAAAAATATTAAATTCTTCCTTCGTCTCATTTCAATTCAAAATCCGTTTGTAAATTATATATTTTCTTATTAGTCTTAAGGGATTGGATTAATAATCCAATTAAAACTTTTCCATTAAAATCATATCCAGATGCTAAATACCCGTCCCATAAAATCGCAGTATCTCACAATTACTAATCACTACTTAATACTGTAGTAACAAATCACTATCACAGTACTACGGAACCGTTTACCGTAAAAACAGCGCTTAATTGCCAAAAACTCCTTTTTAATACATTTCCGCTTGGCAAAAAAGCGGCTGCATCAACTTTGAATCGCTTGAAACAAGATTTAAAAGCTCTAAAGTCTTCGCGTAGTCTTCCACTTTCGTTTTCGCTACAACTTCACTGCATTTTTCACCCCGCAGCGTGTAGTACTTTCACTGCCAACTTTTAAATAAGGTTTCTGATACTTTACTTTTGAATCTACGAAAAGCGGCAAATAAAAATAGGATTGTGTGTCTTACTAGATTTTAATGGGTGCTAAATTAACTTGATAATTCTGTGGACTGTTACAATAGTGCCTATCCTATTAAGTACTTCATAACTATGTATTTACATCATCGGTATTTTAAATATTGACAACTGTTGTCCGTAATAAACTCATGAGAAATAATAATAAATGTAGAATATTAATTATAATTAGATATGTAGAAATTTTTAAACAGAATGTATCACACTGAGTACTACAGAACTTAGGTAAATTAAATTAATACGTACATAGTTATGCACTAATAAGGTGTCTTTAAATAATTTTATAGTTTATATTCCCTGAACAAGTCCGTCATCCGTGACCAATGACCATTGTCATTGAACAAGTCACAGTTCCAATAAGCTTTCGTCGTGAGTTTTCAATTACTTAATAAACTAGCGCCCTCTTTATATAAAATGCTTTGTGTAAAGCAACCGGTACTTTTGTTGCGTGCTACTCGACGATAGATGGCGCGGTTTAGTATTCTTATTAGATTCTGATTGTATAGGCGTTAAAAAATAGTGCGTAGGTATTTTATGGGATTTTTACCATCCAACATAACAAACAAAACACTGCTTATATTTTTAAATTTCATACCTTATTACCGTTTTATTACTTTTCACCAACTTAGTCTTAGTCTTAGTAATAGGATATGTAGTAATTTTATTAACACTACACCTACTAGTGTACTTACTTGTATTGATCGTGAAAAAGCTATGTAATTCTACGTATTAGTAATAATAAATTTTATTTATTTATTTATTAATACTTTATGCACCATTGGTACAAAGGCGGTCTTAATGCCATTAGGCATTTTCTGCCAGACAGCATTAGGGTGATGCAGAGATAAATAATAAGAAGAGTAGATGCACATATATAAATACATAATTATACAGGTACACGCCGAGAATATTATTTATACAATACATACCAATTATATAAATACATACTCCTTATTAAATTTCAGATCAATTAAGTAGGTCATTACGAAAAATGCACCTACGCTTATATTATTTTATACAAGAATCTTAAAAATACTTAGAAGCGATAATTTCTTACCAATTGATAGTCGGGCTTATTGTAAGTATATTTAAGATTCATTCCAATTTACCAATATAACGGGACTTATGTATTTAGGTACCTACATCTTATACCAAAAACAAACATTCCAACAAAAAGCTAAAACACGTTCGCATACCACAAAAACGTCCAAAACGAAGCGTCATGTACATAATTCTAAGGGTACCGCCGCAAATAAGACGGCAGTCGGCGAAATATCTATTTCGGACCGGGCCGGACCCGCGTCACGCTGTCACGGACGCCCGGAGGCCCGACAGGACCAAGCCGCGAGCGACAAGCGACGGCGGGTTGGATGAGTTTTCTAGTCGGCTAACGAGCAAACCGGCCATCAGATGCTAAGAAGACATTGCCGCACATCATCATCATCAGCGTCAGGTACTTGTTGACTGACAATAATGCTGAATTGGACCTAGTTGACGCAGCCGCAGGGCACACAATATAGTAACTAGGTATCATATATTTATAATGTTATGTTACCTGTGTATGTGTCTTTTAGTTACCTATTTACTGATGTGTGCCTAAACTGTGTCAATAAATTATTTCTTTCTTTCTTTCACATGGATACCTGCTACACCCAGTAAGATGCTGATGCGTAGCAGAATCATGAGACTGCAACATGCTGGAGCTACAGCAACCGACGGGGAACTGGCTCTTACGCGCAAAAGTCGGATCACACACAAATCTGCTTTACGACAGACTTTGATGTTAGGATAGTCACCAGTCTCTCTCTGTTGTAAAGCATTCCTTTGTGCTCTAAAACCTACAATCAAAGCAACGTCTGGAAAAGCTAGGATTCGTGGCAGGTAAAGTCGGAGAAAAGAAAATTTAACTTTACGCATTTAATAAAATGCATGTTTATTATAACCATGATAATATAAATGAAATTAAGCTGTTTGTTTTCATCTAAATAAATTGCCAAAAGGGTTTCCTTCTATTTCTCCATACCTACATTATAATTTATTTCTAAAAAAATTGAGGAGACTAAGAATTAATTTTTTGCTACGACGTAGTAAATTTTGGTTTATAAATATATAAAATAAATAAATACTCTTTATTGACACTTAAAGAATTCCCTGACTCCTGCACTAGTATTCACTGTTTAAAATTTCTTAAAAACCTAGGTTTTTATAAGAATTCGTAATTTTCTAGATGGAAGCTGATGCAGGTACATAAACGACCTTGGCCATCTTCAGAACACTCGAAGTTTAACTGAAAACAGTTCCTATACTGTCTTCAGTTTCTTATAACTTATCTTCGGTATCTTATAACCTACGCCGCGTCCAGAAAATGTAGCCAAGTTAACGTGTACACATAAGGGGGCATTTCTTCAAGCTAGTGGGCTACGTGTAAACACTGTCACTGTCACATTTAGAAAAAAGGGTGAAACACAAAGCAATTTCTAGTTTCATGTAAGTGTAATGTGTCAGGACCCGCTTCGAAGACCACTGGTAATTTATCTTTGACGAAATTTAAAAATGTTGATATATTAGTTAATGCAAAAAATACTTAACTTGAATTGATCTTAAATTAAATCATGGTTTTTTATAACAAAAAGTCGGTTTATCGTTTTGGATATTTTGCCCAAAATAGATGGTTTTTAATTAATGAAGATCACATCTTCATTCACAATGAATAGGCGACTAAAACATGTTGTTTGATCCCTCAGTTAGATTATAAAAAAGTACACGTATTTTTCCTTTTAACAAACAAAAAATGACGGCGGAACAATGCATTTAAGTTTCGCGTGACGTCACTGTTTTCACGGAATAGTGACGTTACAACCTCCCACTCCGGAACTTTGATGCTCTATACGATTGTCAATTCTTATTATTTTGATAAAGCAAATAATATGTGTCCGATATTTTTGGATAATCTAACTAACGGACCGAATATAATGATATTTTTTTAATCCAGTCATCATCCTTATTATGTTTTTTTAAAGAAAACATAAATTAAACAAGGTGCAACCCTAGTTAGCTTTTATGATCTTGAACTGCAAAGTTACGGATCTCGAGGTCGAATCGAAGGCTACCACTGTGTCTTCAAAATCATGTGCATATTCATTAATAATCCAATATTACTCGGTTTAATCGGGAAAAATCGTGAGAAGTTAGCTGACCCAGAAAAAAGACCAGTCAGGGACCCCGGGAGAGAGACCGTACGGCCGTCTGTACTGGTCCAGCAATGGGATATTAAATAGGTCAATAATTATGAAAGAATAATGTAAATAAAATCATAGTCTATATATATGAAACTAAAACAATTAAAAAAACATATAAATATTACCAATAAACATTAGACCGCAATATTGACTTAACCAACTCGATACCTTTAAAAACATACCGACCCATACTAAATTCAAGTTTAAGTAACTCATACTTAATTCATAGAACAACCGCCCAATAACCAAAATTCGCCAAATATTTCCAAGTTAAACATACGAAATAGAAATCAAAACTATACAATCGTTGTACAGTAGCCATGGGTCGATCTGTCAGCCCCCTCTATCCACTGCCCACAAAATAACGTATAAGCAAGAAATTATCTTAAGTATTGTGTGATAAGGTTGATATTTGACTATTATGGTAGGGCAGATATAATGTTTTTTGTTATTCAAGGTTGTTTTGAGGGTGTACTGCCCACAGCTAGGGAGTACTGCCCGCAAGGGCCGGTCCGTGCTGCGTTTGAACGGCAGGAGAGTTCATTAGGCGAGTGATGTTTTAGTTCGAGGGATTAGGTGCGAGAATTTCAAACTATAATTTTGATGACCTTTAATTTTGATACTTTATTTCTATTTTTTATAATATAAAATGCTTTGTCCTGAATGACTGACTGACGGATCAACGCACAGCCTAAACAGCTGATCGTAGAGACCTGAAACTTGGAAGCTGTGTTCTTTTTATGACGTAGGCATCCGATAAGAAATGATTTTCCGAAATTCTACCCCTAAGGGCGTGAAAAACGGGGGCAAAGATTGTATGATGGTCCGACATTTTTAGCGGGTGAAACCGCAGGGTACGGCTCCTATTTTATATAGAATCGGGGTTTTTCATAAAATTAATTGTGCAAAGTTTTAATAATTTAGTTTATATTATAAATAAATATAACATACTATCACGCCTGTATTCCCCGAAGGGTTAGGCAGAGGTGTACTTAATGTACACCCACAGTTCGCCGGTATGTTTAGGTCCCATGTTATAGGGGGCGAGCCTATAGCCATTAACCGGGCACAAATCCAGACTCCGAGCTGCTAATGAGAATTTCATAGAAAAACCCAATAACACTTTGCTCGACCTTGGGATCGAACCCAGGACCTCTAGTGTAGCAGTCTCACTTGGGACCACTAGACTAATGAGGCAGTCTAAAATAAATATTTTATTGTATAAATAAATTCAGCTAATATTATGAAAGTTATTATATTTTTATGAATCATTATGTATTTTTATGACTTCATGTAAGGACGTTTATGCAGTATTAATAAACTGCGATAAAACAAATTAAAGCCTAAAAAATCTAGTAATATTATTAACCGACTTCAAAAAAGAAGGAGGAGGAGTTCTGTGTTCGACTGTATGTATTTATTTTATCATGATTTTTTTACGGCAAAATCAATCTGTTGAATGCTAATGAACTACAATTATTATTGAGATATGTTCAAGAAGATTATTCTTTCTTTCAAGAAGAGTAACTACTTGAAAGAAAGAAGTAGGTACTTGTTATGCGAGTCGTTATTCCAGTGAGCTGGTTTGTCAGCACGAGGCTGGAAGGGGTACATCCGCTGTGCATACATTAGGCACAGATATCGCAAAGCTTTTCGGTAGGATTAAATTGGTTAACTTATTCGCATAGTTGTTTTGTATTACTTACTACTGAAACTGTGACATAATCACTTTAGCGATGACGTTATGTAAATTTTGTCCGAAGAAAATTGATATTATAACCTTACCGAGAAATCGTTAACATTTAACATATTTATATATAAATACAGTAATTTAACCGAAAAAAAGTTTATTTAATGGTCAAGAATTATGCATTAATCATTAATAATTTATTTTAAAGTGATACTCAGAAGAAGAAGAACATTTGCAACTATGCACTTAAAATTTAGAAAGCTTAAAAAATAAATTACAAATATACCTAACTACGTTTTATGTACTTAATTCATTTAAAAAACGATGATAAGGGGCTGTATCTAGGTACATAAATCTCTATATATATTTTTTTTTTGATAACTCGAAGAAGAATTTTAAATTACAAATACAACAAAATTACATAATAACCAATTAATGCTTAAGTTGTAACTATTTTATTTCTTATGTATTTGTCAATAGGACTTTGAATAGCTACAACATTATTTAATAAAAACAATTCGTACTTGGCATGTGTATGTAGTTTCCGAGTACACGCTAGCTTTTTGTAAGGAAATGAAAAAGACCCCGCGGGCCGGCCTAGGACGAGTCAAATAAATAACACAGTTATAAATAACACAGTTATAAATAACACAGTTATAAATAACACAGTTGTAAATAGACACAAGTTTTTATTACTATTTGAACGAAGCATAATGTTAAGGTTTTTTATTGATTAAGTCGGCAAACAATCTATACAGCCACCTTGTGGTTAGTAGTCATCATTGCTCGTGAACACCTGCAACACCAGAGCAGTTGCTAATGCATTGCCGAGCCTTAAGAGCTCCTACGGACTGTAGACTGCCACAGCCGCAGCAACCGAGGAGGTACTGACTCTTGCAAAAGTCGAAACTCACAACAATGTACTTTACGAAAGCTTCCAACGTAAGGGTGGTCCTACCACCGAGCAAGATAGATATTTTCTCTCCTCTTACGAAATGCCTATCTAAATGGCAGTGAGGGACATTATTCTAACCGATCGCCACTCGGTGTTTTTATAATTTTCCGTATCTTATTGAGAAAAGCAAGTTATTGTAAGATAGAGGTGAAGGATAATTCGAGTCGAGCAATCGGCTGCGGAACAAGGGATCGCGGGTTCCATCCTCGCACGGAACAAATATTTCTATAGTCTTATACTAGTGGTTCCGTGTGTTTGTGTGTTTATGTATTTAAAAGATCAATTATTATGCCCGAAGTAGAATTTTACTTCACCAAAATTTATAACTTTATTGATGTTCACTGTTTAACTTAAGACTATATTAGTACGTAAGGGTTTTAGCTTAGGCAACTTAACATACCATCACACCTGTATTCCCCGAAAGGATAGACAGAGGCGTACTAATCTACACACACAGTTCGCCGGTATGTGTAGGTGCCACGTAATAGGGGGCGAGCCTATTGCCATTAACCGGGCACAAATTTCAAACGCCAAGGTGCTACTGAGGATTTCTTAGAAAAACATAATAACACTACTCGACCTAGGAATCGAATCTCTAGCGTAGCAGTCGCACTCAGAACCACTAAGCTAACGAGGCAGTTAGGAAACTTAGAGCTTATTAAAAAATAATTCAAACTACAAAAGCACACAATATGAAGTTGTCGTGCGAGTAGGAAAGGTCAAGTCGACAGCGATTCCGCTGAAAAATGCAGGTAATATCTCCAGCTGAACTTAATACAAGCATTTTTAGGATTCCATTAGATCTGCTGCGAATTGCTGTATGTGTCACAGTGAAAGCTTACAACCGGGTAAAAGTAATACTGACTGCGAAAATCAGTCAAAACTAATTTTGAATGAAATATTAGTCAAAGCTACTTTTAACTGTAGGCATTGTGCACTTTTAACCTTTTTTTGTGTCGAAAATACTATTAGGTACCCAATAAAGCCATGGGAGTAAACTAAGAGGCTATAAAGCCGGACTGGTGATAGACTCTCCACACTAGCCTAGTTTGGGTTGGCGTTGGTTGATGTTTTCTTTCACCGTATAAGCGAGTGATTTCGTACGATTCTATCTTAGCAGTCCATTTCACTAGTCTAGTTATTTCGCTAAACTATTATGTATATTTCACTAGAATAGTATAATTGAACTAGGCTAAGACTATTTCAATATCTAGTATCGTTCCACTAACCTGTTCTTCTACAAATTCTATAGATTAGGTTTTTTATGGGATAAGGGGCAAACGAGCAGACAGACAGTTCGCGTGATGGTAAGGTTCACGAGTGCGTAGCAGGCCTTTTAAAAGGGGCCTGGGCCTCTGGTGTCCTCACTCATTCAGCGAAACAACGTAATCGTTGTTTTACGCCGTATCAGTCCGCTCGAGTCGACTCATTCGTACCGTAGCATGGCTCTCCCACAGTAAAGTTACAGGTTTTTGTTCAAACATAAACCTAATCCATCACCATAATCCCATAACCCGAATTAACCTTCACGTCTGTCCACCCACACCTACAAATCGATTCAAACCAAACAAGCAGTGCAATATTGCCAACAAACAGGCGGGTATAGTCGGACACCGCAATTTATAAGCGGCACTGGCAGAAGAAAGGGTCCGCGGCCTGTTATTGTATCGGAAGGTGGCCCGGCCTAACGGGCTTAGACCGTAGAGCTAGGAAGCTCGTAGATAGGAAAAAAACGAAAACAAAATTCGTAACGTAAACTTCTAAGTACTATTGAGAAATTCTTAGAAAAGCCTTTAAGACTACTTTACCTTGGAATCGATCTCAGTATAGAAAGAAAGAAAGAAAGAAAACATTTATTCACTGCTACATAAAACCGTACTTAATATAGGTACTTAAAGTTTATAGTTGAATCTGCGGCAGTGAAAAGGCTACGACTCAGCATAAATGCGTCGCTTAGACAGCGAGGCGCTGATTTTCAGTCGCACCGAGT
Source organism: Acronicta aceris (assembly GCA_910591435.1). Taxonomy (NCBI): domain Eukaryota; kingdom Metazoa; phylum Arthropoda; class Insecta; order Lepidoptera; family Noctuidae; genus Acronicta; species Acronicta aceris. The sequence goes on from OU342770.1 coordinate 10,639,338, forward strand.
GCAAACTTCGGTTACTAATTGAGTGACACACGAAAAATAAAAACAATAATATTGGTACCTACGAAATAAATATGAGATAAGGGAAACAACATTCCGCAACACATGCCACAGCCGAGTAGTAGTAAGTATTAGTAGTAGTATTAGTATAAATATTAATATACCCATGTACTATGGTACATGGGTAATGTATATAGGTATATTATGATATACCTATATACATTACAGATTACAGATTACAGATTGTAACACCAATTATTTTAAAAGAGTGTCCATGGAGTTTCTTGCCGGATTCCTCTCCATAGGATCAACCTTTTGGAACCGAGCAACTAGAATCATAACGTTTCATAAACGCTTTGTTAAAGCTTATTTGAAATAAAAACATTTGAACTAGAACTTGAATTAATTAATAAATCTAAATAAATAAATAACTGCATATAGGTAATAAATGCATATAGGTAGGTATATACATACTCTACACAGTATGAAATAGTATAGGTGCTTGGCCAGTGCAGATAATAATAATGATAATTATTAGAGTAAAACAACCCTAGAGCATAATCTGCTTACCCAACAAATGTTTCATAAAGAGAATCTTGAAAGTAGTTCTTGAAGTTAGTATCAGACGCTTAGAAGATTCCCTTGAAACCACTAGACTCGTATAGAAATATTGAAGTAAATCATCTATTTTTCCCATGGTATCTAATCAAAAATAACTAAGTTAATTCTGGTATCCGGCTGTAATTTGACAAATTGGTGTAAACGGTACACCACATACGTATAACTACGTTAGTTACTGTAAGATACAGCTGTGCGCTATAACTAATAATATTTTTTTCATTTTTTTTTTTGGTTGCCCATTTCTTCCCAACCTTTTTTTTATGGGATAGGGGGACAAACGAGCAGACGGCTCGCCTGATGGTAAGCGATTACCGCTGCCCATGGACACCCGCAACACCAGAGGAGTCACAAGTGCGTTGCCCGCCTTTTAAAAGGGGATTGGGTCTCCGGTAATCTTACTCACTCGGCGCAACACAACCTGAGTAAAGTCCTCTGTTCCCTCTTTTCCTCTTTCACGCCAGAACGGCTAAAGGATCTGGATGAAATTTCGCACAGGGACAGATTATAATCTAGAATAACACATATGCTACTTTTTAGGTAGGTGGGATCCAAGTCCACGCAGACAAAGACGCGGGCAGAAGTTAGTTTACAATAATTATTAAACCAAAAAAACTGATCGGACCTAAAAATAATATTTTAATATCGTTTCCTGTCTAAAGATTTGTTAGTCTACGCGGGCCACATTTGCAAATACAAGCGTTCTATCTGTGTGAGTGCATACTAACACCGTGTCCCTTACGCTCACAGATGCAAAAGGGACAAAGGTCACCGGCCACAGCCTTCTTATATTTGTTTAAGACGTGTATTGTGCCCCAAGACCCTTATTTTAGCGATACATTTGGATATTGTATTGTTCGTAATACCTGCGTTTTATTACTAGACATTGCATTAATACATAACATAACATACCATCACGCCTGTATTCCCCGAAGGGTTAGGCAGAGGCGTACCAATGTACACCCACAGTTTACCGGTATGTTTAGGTCCCATGTAATACGGGACGAGCCTATTGACATTAACCGGGCACAAATACCAAACTCCGAGCTGCTACTGAGAATTTCATAGAAAACCCCAATAACACTTTGCTCGACCTGGGAATGGAACCCAGGACCTCTAGCGTAGCAGTCGCGCTTGGGGCCACTAGACTAACGAGGCAGACCATTAATACATAATATAAAAAAACATTAGTCTTGTGGTACCAAGCGCGACTGCTACGCTAGAGTTCGATCAAAGGTGGGTTCGATCCTTAGACCGAGCAGCGCACCAGTTCGGAGTCTGGATTTGTGCCCGGTAAATATCAATAGGCACCGGCGAACTGTGGGTGTACATCAGTACACCTTTGCCTAACACTTTGGGGAATACAGGCATCATGGTATGTTATTTTAAGTTATAAAAAATACATAAGATATCACCCTGTATTCCCCAAAGGGTTAAGTAGAGGTGTACTTATGTACACCCACAGCTCGCCGGTATGATTAGGTCCCATGTATTAGGTGCGATTGACATCATCAAAGAGCTGCTGCTACTCACTAATTAACAATCCCATAATCCCAAACTCAAATAAAAATAATCAAATAACAAATCTGAAATCAAAGCTAACTAGTAAAAGTGTCTCCCCGTCTATAACCCGTCTGGTAAATAGAGGTTGGAGCTAATAGGACCTCCAGAGGCTCTCAAACGTTCAATCAAAATGATAGGTAATTCAGTTACACAACCACTGGACGAATACCGTCCTATCGGGTACTGGCGGATGGTAAAGTGTTAGGACTAGTATAATATATCTTGAGCGAGTAGATTTGTAAAAGCCTTATAAATCCAGACCTATTTGATTATCGTGTTGGAGACGAATTTTATTTTCTGTAAAAAATGCCATTGATTTTTACGACATTTATTATTCTCTTATTTCTATCACTCATTCTGGTTTATTAACCACACAAAATCACACTTTATGTTTCCGCTTTTTCCGTTTTCTACACCTTTTGGTCTCTTAATACGTCTCTTTTAACTCCTTACTTATATTAATATTTTATAAGCTTTTTATTTTCAAACTTTGCCCAAATTATTATTTTCTCCTGTGCAGATGTGGTTTTCTATCTAGAGAGAAAGGCGTGTTTTAAGGTTTGTATGTGTGTATAAGATAAATATTTGATATATAAATATAATATAAAATATAAAAATCTTTATTTCATCAACTAAAAGTGGTACATTTGCTGAGTCTGGAATCACCTTTTAAGCAAATATTTGCTTGTGATAGGTGATTCCGCTCTTCCAAGTTACATTAGCAATGGTTAAGTGTGAGAGATAAACACTGATTATGAAATTAACCTAAGCATGCAAATGATTTTTAAGAATAGGTACGTTGAAACTATTGCAATGCGCGCTAGGTGTTAAGTGACAAAGTATGAGGGAAATTAGAAGTGAATGATATAAACCGGTGATTAAGTAAAGGTAAGCGCGTATGTGTGAGAAGGAGTGTGCTCGTACGTGAGTGAGAGTGTGTGTGTGTGTGAGGGTATGAATGAGTGTGTGAGAATGTAGCTTTATGAACATTTTTGAGACAACCCTAAGTCTAATGTCTTGGGATCGGAAGATACTGCATACAATATCTTCCGCTGACTAACAGAGCGTAAGTAGCTATAATTATTTTAGTTTACATCTTAGACTCTGAGAATTTCATTATTACTTTTGTGTTCGCATGTACCCGTAGCATCGCAGACCACTACTCGTATCCCCTATTCCCTAATTAATCGTGTATCGCACCAATCTCCGGCGCTTCCCCAGTGGATGACCCACCTTGATCCGATCAACTCTATTTGAGCCAACTTCTGTGTTTTACGTTTATACTTATGTACAGCATGTACTTACCTACTCTTCTTTATTTATTTATTTACATAAGGCCTCGCATATGTAAATGAGAAATACAATAAAAACAATCATTAAAAACCCGACAGTGTCGATGAATTATGGGTGGTCATTTATTTTTCGGTTTGACCGCAGCAAGCCGCTAATCTTACTGAATTAAATTAGGTAGCCATGAATCTTCTAAAGAGATCACACTAAAAATATATCGAAATCGAAATAATATTGAATAGATGAGCAGCAAAATTTGATAGTTTGTATTTAATGGGTAATCTCCGGAATTCATGATCTTATTCTGAAAATTATTTGATTGACAGATAGAGCTACATTATTCCAATATACCAAAGTATTTTTTGCAATCACATTCATGCAAACAAAATTGCGGGCTAACGCTAGTAAAAATACGGGTAACTGTGCAATATTATCATATCATTATTTATTTTATTTTATTTATTTATATTACATTATGTAGGTTACTGTAGAACAATTTTAGATTACAAACAGTTTAAGAACACAATACACAAATTCCATCCTAGCATCATCAGATAATACACAGTTCGTTAAGCAAGGGTCATCCCGTGGGTCAAAGCTTCCAGGATTACCTGCCTCCAGTAATTGCTTACATTTAAGTACCTTAGCTATCGTTATACTTACTGAAACTTCGTGAATAATGGATGAAAGGTATATTACTGATTGTTTAATGGGGTACCTTTGATTATGGTATTTATACAATGTTCAATGTTTATAGCAGTTACTGTCATAACATATTCCACTATAGACTGCCTTTTTGAGTGCCTTTTATATTATTTATTTATTTATTTAAAATTGGCTCACCCAAAATTGCACTTTACACGTATGTAGTCCGGCGGACCGAATTTCTTTTACAAACGTAAATCCGAAATAAATCATAACTTAAACATAATTTAATCAAATTCTGTTGTAATTATTCGGATACCTATACCGTTAACCTAGGTTCCTACATTACCATTTGGTCCAAAATACTTCACTGGAAATAACTGTAAGCGATTGCAATTTTTGATAACTTTATCAAGTTTGGATAGATTTTCCGGTCTTTTATTTCCAGTGAAATAGTAGCAGACGAAATAATACCCTAAGAACCTAGATTAACAGTATCCAAATCATAATAATAACATAATTTGATAGAATATTGTCTGGATTACGATTTGTTTCGGTATTACGTTTTTGTGGGCAATTCACACTCCGCCGGCCCCGTAAGACCAAAGTATAAGTTAGGAAAAAGTACAACAGTCACATGCAGATAGACTCTATGTGCATTAATTACTTTGGATGATTAAAAGTTTAGCAGTAAAAAAAAAATACTAATCTATATTTCTTAAGCAACTATAGTTTTAAATTTGGATTTATGTCGGCAAACGAGCCACTTGACGGCAAGTGGTCATCGCAAAGCTGCAACACCAGAGGAGTTGCTGATGCGTAGCCGCGTCCAAACGGACTACAGAATGCCGGATTTGCTAACACCGACGAGGGAACTGGCTCTCAAGCCCAAAATTGAAAACACATACAAAGGTGATTTTCGATAGACTGTGAGTTACCACCAAGCAAATCAAATGTTTTCTCGCCTCTTAAGAGACTTAATAGAAAATAATTTTTCTGTTCTATGCGATACGTTCCTAATCCGATCGTAGTGTAGTGGGCACGATTAACCTAACTTCACCTACAATTTAACAACTTACCTAGGTATATACAAAAGGTAAATTGGTAGATATCCCCGTATCAAATACGTAGGCACAGATTACTGAAGCAACGCAGAAAGCGATAACCCTTTAATAAAGTTTCGTATTACGATCCTTGAAACCGTTGAAGTGTAAATAATTTTAGCTCGGCGTGTGCTTGAAGATATCGGGATCGATTGCGAGGCCTACGAATAATGTAGATAACTATTAATTTACTTTATTAAAATAAAAGATAGCACCCGGACTAAGAAATTATGATCCCCTCTATGTCGCAGGACATTTACAAACATTACATTAATGGACCCAAAGTAAACTCGGATCGGATAGATAAATATCTGTCACAAAAATATTTGTCTCGGGTGGGAATCGAACGGACAATTACTCGGCGCAATGATAATATCAATTAGATTGCAAACGTGCTAGCCAAGTCTGCTATGTCACTCAGTGACTTCAGAATTGTTGATTTTTGACAGTTTTGTCTATCATCAGAAGTTCAGAATATTGTTATTTTTTTGCCATTGGATGATCATTATGCTTGAATTGAAACAGCCGACTAGGAACCCAGCTCAGTAGTGTAGGTATAGGTACCTATTAGAATGCTCCTAATATAGCTACGATCGTCCGATCAGATCATCAGTTCGTATGAAAACCGGGATCATGATGAGACCGGGGCCATCTCTACGAGGTGCGGAAGGATATCGATGTTTGAAGAATGATCACCCATCCAAAGACTCACCACGGTAAGCGCAGCTTAACCTTGAAGATCCATTAGCCACGAGCCCTCATATTATCATATTTATCTAAGATGTAAATAACTACTACAAATATTAAAATGTAGTGTCCATCAAATATCACAGACGCGTCCATTAAAATATTCCCACGCGCCTAAAAATTTCGTTCTCCAACTATCAAGTAATACGCGAACTTAACCCTCAAGAGACAACGGGCAAATTTTGCAAAAAGCAACGCGCCTCGGTACATCGGGCCCGGCAAAGTTAGCGGGTGTAATCGATACGGCCTTAGGGTTTTGGGTATAAATTAGAAGTTCCATCGATCACCGACGCCCTTTGCCCATCGGCTCGTACTTTATTGATAGTGAATGTTAACCGATAGTTCACTGAGTTACGCTGAACGGCACATGTATTTTTGGCTGGGTCTATTTGTGCCTCTGAACCTATTTTACGCGCGATTTAGGGTTAATGTCGGTCACAGACTGGCTGCAATGTTTTATTCAAGGTCTATTTAACAATCCATACCAATATTATAAATATTACATAATTCGAAAAAAATATTAAAACAAAAAGCTATGTATATAAACCTAAAAGACAGAGGCGTGACTAGGCGTCAAAGTATTCCTCAGCATCGCTGTCGTCCGGGAAGGTGCCCAGAAGACTGGCAGCATTGCCACGCTGAATGGCAATGCTTATACGCTGTCTTAGAAATTTAATTAAAACTATTTTATATTTGTATCTACTCTATTATATGTGATACCAGGTGACCAGAAAAGAGTATTTTGGTTGTAATACTCTACTCTAGAAGTAACTAGAAACGCTAAAATTTATCCTTCACTAAATTTCTGATCAAGCTACAAAAATGGGCAGAAATAAAGCATTTTCCACAAACGTTAAGTACCATCTCAAAAAATATTTTGCAAAGATAAAAATAATAGTACACGTTATGACAAGACTTAGCTAACCAACTAATAACTACTGATCAACTGATCTGCAATGTTAAGCTGCGCTCGCTGCGGTCAGGCTGTGGATGGGTGACCATTCTTAATACATCGAGTTTAAGACCCCTCCGTGCCTCGGAGAACACGTACAGCTGTCGGTCCCAGTTGTCATACGAACATCTATGACAATTGTTAAGTGGTAGTCAGAAGCCCAAAAAAGGCTGACAACCGGTGTATCCTCCGGAGATCGGTATTGCCCAGAAATTGGGTTTCTGAGATCTAATGGCAGTCGCTTCATGTAAAATATTTATATTCAGCCATATCTGGTTAGACTGGAAGGCTATTCTAACATATTTAGTTGGAAAAAGGCTCCGAAGACAACACGTAATGACAAGAACCATAATCGTCTTACGACCATTTTACATGACCACTTTAGCAATGAAAAATTACTGTACGCATTAAGAATTTTATAATACAATAAAGATGCGCATTACATATATAAGAGGTGCTCGGGATCGCCTATAAACATACATAGGTAAAGGCAAACAGCACTTAACGTTTCCTAAAGGATACATTATTGAGGAGAGCCCTAAAAACAACATTTTTACATCCTACGGTCCTGTGGCGCATATTTTATTGCGGGTTCCTCGGATGACCCCCGGAACGGACTGCGTAGACTTCTGAAGCGTGGAGAGGGTTAATTTTCTTTATTTTGCCTATTTTTTATTATTCTTTAAATACTGTAGTGTTATAGCAACTATTATATGTAGTCTAGTGGACGAAACGCAACTGCGATAAGTTCGTTAACCACCAAAGTGTTATTGGGTGTTTCTATGAAATTCTCAGTAGCGGTTTATTGTTTGTATTGTATTTTTATCCTACAAGAATATACGTGCACTATTTTACGCATTTCTTGGAAAGTTCCGATTGCTATAGGTACTTAAAATACCTACCGTCAGATTGTGATTAAGATCTGATTGTAGATAGAAATTAGTCATCTTTTTGGTTCGTTAGTTATTATCAGTTTCCATCTCTGCATTTTATTTCGGCTGTATTTTTCCATTTTCGCCATATTATCTGCAACAAAAAAAATATCATATGTGATGTGAAATATTAGGTTCATTTTGTAACGCTGTTCTTTTTGTAGCATTTGCTGGTAATTTTGAATCAATTAAATTAGAATCGGATAGAAATCGAATTACAAACTATTTACCCTGTAAAATTACTGTTAATATTTAAAAAAGAGGAGCTATACTACTTCTTAAAAGGTAAATCAATTTATGAATTCGGTTTCCTCAGAAACAAATCGATACAAAGTATCCTATCTAATCTTCGTACGATGTCGGTTCCTTGGCCGGTCCCGCGGGGCCATGGGGTCTGATGGACGGAACTCGCCGCGCAAGGGTTAACCTAAGTCAATGTAAATATTTGAACGATGTGTGCACGCTCGCCTTTACCTGTGGGTATCAGTGTTGTTTTAAATCCTTGACATTTGTACCGTTTCTGGAGGGTTGGTTAAATTTGGTAAGAATTAGTGTAAAATTTTATATTCGTGAAGAATAATTTTTTGCTCTAAATTTTATCTGAATAAAATTTTTATTTTATAAATAATGAGCAGTGATAGCGTAGTGCTATGACCGTTGGAATGTCAAGACAATTGCCTCGAGTTCCAATCTACAGCACGCAGCTATAATGTGTGCGTATTAATGATTAATTATCACTCGCTTTAACAGTGAAGAATACCGTGAGGAAAACTGCATGACTGAGAGATATTCTCTGCCAACCCACAGTAGGCTAGCGTGCTGGACTATAGCCTGACCCCCTCTCTCTCCGAGAGTAGACCCGTGCCCAGCAGTGGGACAGTATTTGGCCTGATGCGGATGATAAATATTTTATGTATTACATTGCAGCCTGTATGACATTCTTTTTTTACATTGAGTTTATAGCTTGTCAGTGTCAGTCGATCGCAAAAACAACACAAAAACAGAAAAACCAATTGCCATTGGAAATATAAGAGACAATAAACACCACATAAAACACATTACTTTAATGAGACTGCATACAAACATATTGTTCGACTTGGACTGCCAATGTGGGGGAGTACGTGAGAATTACGCGGAGTTTTATCCCGAGTTCGAACCCCGAGCCGTCCCTTGCGGCCGTCGGCCGAAAACTTTACCTTTGACCCTCTTGGAGAAGTGTATAGAGTTGTGAGTTAGAAACCTAGGTAATTTATATTTCTTTATTTTTAAAGTTTGAGCAGGTACCTAACCTTGCCTTTATCAGACTACAATGAGGATGATGACAAGGTTAAGCAGTTAGCCAATCCCAGCATAGTTCTTCATTTGTAAAGCCGGCTAAAAAACTTCAGTTGAGACATGGGTAACCTCAAGGTCTCTCAACAAGTTTCGAACTCCGATCGGCCGGACCAAAGATGACATGTTCCAGTGGAGATTCTCCAGTGTAATGCAGTAGAAGATATGACCTATATGATATCATGCTCAACGTGTCAAGATACCTGCACATTTAAATACCTAATGGCCGCTGCAGAAAATGCGGTACCGAAATTATGGGCCAATATAGTTAATGTTTCCTTTTATTTCTTTCCTTCCCCTTCCATTTGCTGTATATACGATAAGAAGAAGTTCTCGGAGCGTTTCATAGTCAACTTTACATCTCTCACTTGATTTGCTTTCAGGATTATCAGCTCTATACATATCCGCCATCGTAGTACCAAGTCCGGGGCATCTCTAGTATTCTTATCTACTTACCCCGCATCTATAGCAAAACGAGCCTCTTGAGACCTGGCCCCGCCTCTTACGGCCTGTCAATGACTAGTAAAATTTAGAACCGGCCTACCATTGATATAAATGTTTTTTTGTTCCCCGAACGACCCTTGAAATTGTAATTTAGTGAGGCCTACGAATGAGGTGTATCGAAGTGTTGTAATATCCGTAGTAGTTGATGGTCGGATATTGGTTCCGTGTTTTGTGAAAAACATTAAAGATATGTACTGTCTCTTGTAGGTTATAGCCGAAAATCAGCGTTCAGAGGATTTTGAACATGTCTATAGAGTTGCATATCTGCAACTCGCATCAATACTCAGTAACTAAGACCTTTTTCTGTACGGTTGAGTAATTTTATAATATCAGTTTTATTTTTTATTAGATTGCATCATGGGTCTAGTGATTGTAAGCGTGGGTGAAAAGCGCGAGGTCTCCGGTTCGATTACCAACTCGAGCAAACTGTAATCGGGAATTTCTATGAAATTGCTGCGCACATAGCAGGTTACAGTTTAGATTTATGTTCCGTTAAGAAATTAAAATATACCGGCGAACTTTGAGTGTAAGTAAACGATTACCTATTTAATTTTTTTTTTTATGGGATAGGATTACCGCCGCCAATGGACATCCGCAACACCCGAAGAGTCACAAGTGCGTGCCGATTTTTTAAAAGGGGATTGGGCCTCCGGTAACCTCACTCACTCGGCGAAACACAACGTAAGCGTTGTTTAACGCCGGTTTTCTGTGAGGCCGTGGTATCACTCCGGTCGAGCCGGCCCATTCGTGCCGGAGCATGGCTCTCCACGTAATTTTATTTTTTATTTTATCCATGACATTTGTATGCGTAAGATGCATTTACTTTTTCGTACAGAAATAAATATTTTCTTACTTTCTTGTTAGTGTTTTTGTTTTTTTTTTTTAAGTGAAAACTTCTTTAGCCGCCTTGAGTACTTTTGGGTGAACAAAAATCATGGAACTCGCGTCATCGTCACCAAACACTTTCCATGAGCTATATGTATACTGTGTATATATGTATGTGTACATTTTGGGTGAACAAAAAGCGTGAAACTCGCGTCATCGTCACCGCACGCTTCCCACTTATCGACGGTACAATTCACGAGTTACTTAGTTGTCACTTCTATCGGCAGTCCCCAAAGACTGTCCCGTATGTTTTTTTTATAATAATGTTGTGTTACATCTTCACTACTAAACTACTCAACAAATTGTGATAAAACCTTAGATAGAATATTTTTTATAAAAACGACACGAATAATTTATGTTATTCTTTCGCTTCCGAAATTAATTGATCTATGGAAAATAGACCGTTAATCGATTTATACAGATCGATATTATATCTTCATTATGAAATTATATAAACGTAAATAGTAGTCTCTAGTAGGACTGCCTCATTAGTCTAGTGGTCCCAAGCGCGACTGGTACACTAGAGGTCCTGGGACCGATCCCCAGGTCGAGCAAAGTGTTATTGGGTTTTTCTATGAAATTCTCAGTTGCAGTTCGGAGTCTGGATTTGTGCCCGGTTAATGGCTATAGGCTGGTCCTATAACATGGGGCCTAAACATACCGACGAACTGTGGGTGTACATTAAGTACGCCTCTGCCTTACCCTTCGGGGAATACAGGCGTGATGGTATGTTAAATAGTAGTCTATGTAATTAACCATTAAGAGTCCGGCGGCGGCGGACCGAATTTCCCACACAAACGTAATACCAAAATAAATCGTAATTCAAACACGAATTAATGAAATTGTGTTGTTATTCGGATCCAAATAACGTTAATCTAGGTCCCTACTTTACCATTTTGTCCAAAATAGATACTTCATTGAAAATAAATGTAAGCAAATTAAATTTTTTATAACTTTGCCAAGTTTGAGACTATTTCCGAGTCGTTTATTTCCAGTGAAGTAGTAGTAGACGAAATGGTATGGTAGGAACCTAGATGAACTGTATCCGAATCCGAATAATAACACATAATATTTCTTCTTATAATGTAAACGTTGGCTGTAAAACTAACTGAAAAGAAATGTTTAGATTTTTTAAATAATATTTTTATAATAAGTATATTTTTTACCTACTTTCACATTAATATTTTGTGCGTCATAATATATGGCAAAACATGTAAGCCACTATGTTAATTTTTAACACCTTACACTGCAAGCTATTTGTAATATATAAATATCTCTTATCTCTTAACACAATTTGATTAAATATTGTTTGGATTACGATTTATTTTGGTATTACGTTTTTGGGGGCAATTCAGGCTCCGCCGGACTCTCTAAACATGATAATTAATTTTATTCAATATGTTATTAGTAGATATTATGTCAAATAGCAATCATAAAATCCCGGTAAGGAAAGCATCGAATCGAAATAAAAACCGATATCTAAAAAATATTTGGCATAAATTCGCTCAACTTTAAAAGCACAGATTTTTAAAGTTGAGCCAAATTATGTCATTTTTACTAATTAAATAATTTTATGTCAAATAGCAATCATAAAATCCCGATAAGGACAGCATCGAATCGAAACAAAAACCGATATCGAAAAATTATTTGGCATAAATTCGCTCAACTTTAAAAGCACAGATTTTTAAAGTTGATCCAGAACAATGTTTTTTTGAATAATTTAAATTTCTATCCCTTTAATGTAAATAAAAAGATTTTAATAAATACATTGTAAGTGTATTCCCAACGCGTCCCGGTCGAGCGCTCTCATGCATGCCATGCACGCATGCATATGATGCATATCTCACTACAATCTGCAACATATTAAATTTCAAACAGATTTTTGCATGCCTCTTGCCTACTTCCCCGGCAATTACGTGGAATATAACATGTAAAGTGGGCCATTTTTGTTAAAGTTACATTAGATACCTGCCGATGTGATTTCATTCTGATATTTGGTATAAGAAAAAATCTAAATCCCTTGGAAAATTGCTATATGAGAGTTGAATAAGAATACCTCTCTAGGAGGTTCTACTTACATCCTAGCGGATTATTTTATTACTGATACTAATCCATTCAAAAGTAACTTAGGTACTGTCTGTTTGTTTATTACGTTTTCACGCATAAACCGCTAAATAAATTTTGATGAACTTTTGTGTAGAGATAGATTGGAGAAGAGCAAAAGCTACTTACTAAAGGAAAAAATAAAAATAATAAAATAAAAATAAAATAATAATCTTAGCATGGAAAATGCAAAAAAAAAAACACAAAAAGAAAAGCTACTTTTTTCTTAAAAAATTCTTTAGCAAAAGTAAATAAGTATTCAATAAAAAATGCAAATATCAGTTAATTTTTAATGTTATTCACCTCCTTATTTTACGATTTTAGAATTTTTGTAAGCAACTGTTAAAATGTTTTTTCGCTAATTCGCACCTGGCGAAATTTCCAGCCAATGACCGCTCAGTATTTTCCCCCTTCGTGGCCCCCTCTCTGACCAATGGCCGACCGGTTTCACCCCGTCGCGTGCTGTCCAGTTTGACCACTAGGGGACGACAGCTGACCCCACGCCACGCGCAACTGCCGAATACTCGTTTAACGTTTACACTGAATAAATATCAAATGGACCTCGGATGTTTAAAGTATCAGATAAATAGACTACAATACACCTTTCGATACAGGTATTCATCCCACAAAAGTGACACGGGCCATATTTTTGACCACTTAGTGGCCACAAGGGGTACTTTTTTTGAAGATTGCTCTCCCCAAAAGTAACGTTTTGTGGTGATAAAACGCTGGTCGCGTGCTACAGACCTGTTTTTGGATGATAGGGTACAATGGAAGTGTTTGTAAATAATAGGATGAAACAGATACTCAGATTTATGCTGTTGGTTTAATGGATCAACTTAAATATCCCATGATTTATTTGCTTTTGTGTCTGCACATATTTTGAGGATTCTTTTCTGAATGGGAAATGTTTAAATAGATTTGTCATGGCCATGTTCCTTTTTGAGCAGTATAAATGTTATACTGTAGTTTAATTTTGGTAAAAAATTGTAGACCTATTTCATCTGGCATTGAATTGCTTGAATAATTGATTACTAAAAACCTCTTCATTTGTATTGTACTAAGACGGTTCGGTCGTCCAGAAACAAGAGCACGGAGGGCCACATTCCTCATAATCCCGCCCTAATGCCCTGTCCTCTGCAAGGGACATTTCCATTTATTATTGAGCACTTAATTTATGTGTTTTGTTATGGACCAACAACTGGCGCGGCTACCCTTAATAAATGTACAAATACCTACGCAAAACTAATTTGAAACTGGATTCTATTTCGCGCAACTTAAGTTTTAAAATAAAACAGACATTCGGCGTCGTTTATGGCAATTCTGTCTAAAGAGAAAAAACTGCTTCATCGGACGTTTTAAAGTGAGCATACGCAAACGATTTTAAACTCTTCTTCGTTCAAAATAGCATGCGAAATCTCTTGAGGTACAGAAGTTCTTTTAAATCTTTTCGACTCCAAAAATATGAAATTTTAAAAGTAGAATTGCGATGTTGTCTTGCAAATATCTGCTAGAAAATTTGAGTAACAGAGTTGAAATTCGCAGTTTTCTTTCTATATATAAGTCGTTTTCAATAATAGTTCGATCACTTAGAATTGTTTAGACAATGTACCCAGCAATCCGTTCGCTTCAGAGCCAGGTTTTGTTTAAGAAGGGGTGAAATGACATTCTGTATAACTAAATCCGAGGGACTTGGTGGAGTTTAGAGGTCATTTTTCAAAATAAGTAATCGGGCAACAGACGATTACAATAGTCAAAGGGTTATTGATTGACGCACTAGGAAGTGACGTATAAATTGAAAGTTGTATTTTATGGGACATCTTATGCTTTTTACTGGTAAAAAATTCTGTAAAATCTTGCGATAGTATGGAGATCTCATAGAGCAAAGTCACCATCGAACACCAGCATCTATTCTTTATAATATAAACTGTAGCCTAAATTATACATTGGAATCACAAACTTCAACCGTGATTTAACATAATAAAATTTTCCACAAACCTACCTATACTATTACAGAGGAAAAAAACTAAATGACTCAGCTCAAAGTGGTATAATATGATATTCAGAGAGAGAGAGCTCTTCAAACATGGCGTACATAATGCCTATGAAAGCATAAAAAATCAAGAAAATTCCATGTGAACCGAAACACATGGAGAATAAACATACGAAGTAGATACTTACAAAAATATGAAATTCACCACAACATTTGCTGGGGACGGCGAGTTCTGTAGCGATTGCAAATAAAACGAAACGATACTTTTTATTCGGTTACTTGTAACAGGTAACATTGTTGCTGTAATTTTATATGTAAAGAAACGAAGCGGGTTTCCATTAACATTTAATATAATGTATTACCGGTAATATTATACTTAATAAAAAATAACTTAATAATCTTAGCATGGAAAATGCCAAAAAATCACAAAAAGATAATATTTTACTTGTTGTAGAAAAATATTATTCTGTCAGGAAAAAGTAAAAAACTTTAAACTGTTTTTTTTTCTTGGTTCATTATAATATATACCCATAAATCTAATAATAAGTAGGTATTCCGATTAATATTTTTAATAGATTTGACTTTATTATCGATTATTATTTCCGAATAACGAAATTAATACATTTCATTAACATTACTTTAGTTTAATTACTGTTTCATAGACAATCGGTTGATGCCACAAATTCACAATAAATAAATTATGAAATAGAATTTCCAATAATACAGTGCTTATACCAGTTATGTATATACCTACTAACGACTTTCATGTGCCCTTAAAAATAAGACAGTATTTTTAAGGGCACTTGGAATTGAAGCAATATTTTCAAATGAAACCAAATTTTCGGAGAGCGATATCGCTCCAATACGGATTTTCTAAAAAAAAATGTAGATGCTGGTAAGTTTTTTTTTTATTTACGGCGTGATGTAGAGATAAAACCCGAACCCAGTGGCATTATTTTCATTACTTTTAAAAACTGATACTAATTATTATTAGATTATTCATTGATATGCAAAATGGTTACATTTTCGGTAAGTAAGTAGGTAGGTATACATTTTATTTTTCAGATTTTGATACATAGGATTTTTTTTGTTGACGATACCTGTTCAGTCGTCCATAATGCGAGTTGATAGGTAGATGTATTAAAAATAGTATACATTAGACACGAATACGATATACTTAAAATATACAAACGTAAATACACACATACATACCACTAGGAAATACTTTTTTATGTTATTCGGTAGGTAGTCTTCCTTGATAGACGCTGGTTACCGATGGATATAAATGTGACGTTAGTAAGAAATTAAGTTTAATATCTAATATCAAAAAAACGAAACACCGAAAATCGGTAAGTAGGTATGATTCTCAAACACGAGAACTCGTTCAAACAGAGTATAGTGTTATTTTAGTAAAGGAAAAATTCAATCGGCAGGTACCGAACCTGCGTCTCCTGGTTGGATACACCAGACGCTCTGACCTCTAAGCCACCGCGAACCCCACCCGCCTGATTCAATTTTTTGCCTTCACATTCTAAATTTACGTCATGAGGTTACGTTGGCGACATCTATGAAAAGCAAGTTACCTTGCTTCTCAACCGACACGACTTACTTTACAGTTAGTTCAATGTCGTACGATGCCCGTTACTAAAATAACTTTATAATTTAGCAAGAAAATGCAAAAAAAATCACAAAAGGATAGAATATAGTGTTATTTGAAACTTATGTATAAACTTAGCCGCATTTACCCGCTTAAATCCGTGTGGGGACGGGTTAGAATACTGTTCCTCACTGCCTTTCAGATAGGCATCCCGTAAGAGGCATGAAAATATCTGACTTGCTCGGTGGTAGAACGTCTTGGGGTCTGACTGGCTGACCACCCTTACGTCGGAGTCCGTCGTAAAGCACCTTGGTGTGTGTTTCGACTTTTGTACGTAAGTGCCAGTTCCCCTCGGCTGCGGCTCTGGCAGTTTGTAGTCCGTTGGGGCTCGTAAGGATCGGAAACGCATCAGCAACTCCTTCGGTGTTGCAAGCGTCCATGGGCGCCGATGACTACTTACCACCAAGTGGTACGGCAGCTCGTTCGCAGACTTAATCCATAAAAAAAAATCTTTTATAATAACCGTCTTTGTCTCACTGGCAGAGGCCGCAGAGTACTCTTTTCCTGATAACTTATTTTTCAAGTAAGATGATGAATACACACCAAAAAATGAGGAACAATGTGTAAGACATATTCGACATCACAGGCAGTGCATTTAAAAAGTTTACTTGGCTCAAGTGTTCAGTGTAATTACCTAAATGGAAGATGCAGGTTCGAATCCTGCCTGAAGTTGAATTTTTCTTTCACTAAAATGAATATATAAATCTTTTTAATTATTTAGAGTAAAATCTCCATACTGCAGCAGTTCTATGAACATTCAAACTTATTCCAAACAGTGACGAGCTAGAAGAATAGCAAGTCTTACCACATTAGCGAACTTAACTCTCAAGAGCTGCAGAATGATGCGCCACCATTATATTAGTCGGGGTAGCCAACCGTAAGTACAATTTAAGCGGGCCATCAGTCCAGCACCATTAGTTACCTATTGACACACAGACAGATCGCTACGTGCCGCTTGTCCTGACCGTCACTACTATTGGTTGCCACTCGATCTTATCTCGTATGAAAAAAATCTACTGGCACATTTTTATACAATTTCTTGGCAGACGAACAGACGAAACATTCGAAGTGATTATCGTCGCATGTTGTTTAAAGAACCCCATGTCTTATGGCAATAAGAAAATCTCAGGAGGTAGACTATAATATTACACGTACTAATATAATATAATATTACAAGTTTTTTATACAAGCAGAATAAAATTCTTGGTGTAGGTCATTTCGTTAACTTCAAATTTATGTTACGCTACATGTGATGTTACCTGCATAGTTAGGATACATAGCGATTAAACTGAATAATTGTGATAGATGTGGAAATTGCTTGTTTTTCCCTGAAAGGTTAGGCACAGGCGTACTAATGTACACCTGTAAACCTTCAGTTCGCCGGTATGTTTAGGTCCCAAGTAATAGGGAGCGAGCCTATTGCTATTAACCGGGTACAAATCCAGACTCCGAGCTGCTACTGAGAATTTAATAGAAAAATATAATAACACTTTGCTCGACCTGGGGATCAAACCCAGGACATCTAGCGTAGCAGTCGTGCTTGGGACCACTAGACTAATGAGACTAAGACTAATAAGGACTAATTTTATTCATAATATTTTTTTAAATAAGGTGATTATTTTTAGCTTTGGGTGTAATTTTAAAATTGTAATTTGTGGTCACTATTGTCTTACCAATTTAAAAATTAATTATAACTAAGTAACATGTGTGTCACGCTCCTAAGATTGTTCTTCTTATTCCATTGTATAAATTAAATAAAGGTTACTTGACCTTCAATACATAAATCTAAACGAACTTAGTTCGAAAACTCGTAGTAAGGAGACGGACAGTTGCAAAGATTAATGTGGTCTCCAGTTTTAGTGAAACTCTTACCCAGATAGCTGAGCTGAGCAGATAGAAAAAATGCACGTAAATTGTATAATACATTATCTGCGAACCCTGCAATGCAACGCGGGGTCCCAAGTACCCCCACGAGTTTAAAAGTACGTATAATGGACACAAATAAATAACAGCGCCAGGTTTTCACCCTAAACAAACATCGCTTAACACCTACATACCAGTCATTGCCACACCGTCATGATAAATTACCGTCATAAGCCGAAAGCCGAAAAACTGGACCCCTATAACTGAGCGTAATTTATCTCAAGCACTGAAAACGTCTTCAGTTAACCCAATACACTCGGTCCTAAGTAAACTTTAGGTAAACTTAAACGGCCGAGTCCCTTTCTCGACCACATTCTAAATAAATAACATCTAATGGGGGACATTCATCAGTGTTTCCACGTTTTTAGGTGGGTAGACCTCACTCCCCTAGCTGTCTGGTGTTTTGGAAAACTCTTTGGCGAACAAATCCAGGAAACTTTGAATACGAAACTGAACTTTATATCATCGTTGTAGAGTCTGATTCGCTGTGTGTGAATCTATGACAAATTACGTTTTTTAAATACACAGATTAGCAGTGGCGAGTGCAGAGATATGAGAGGGGGGAAGAATGGTGGGCGGCGGGGTGTTTCGGGGGCCCACCCAACACCCTTTTTTGTAATTTTTTGTTGCATTTTTTGCCTGAGCGCGTGCAGGGTTTTGGACTGCATAGGTAAGTAATATTCTTTGTAGTAACTAATAATATTTTAGGTGATATTAACTGTGTATTTTTCTAAACTTTTCGAAATCATGCGCAGAGGTGTCGGTAGTTGGTTAAAGTGTCCGGTGTGTATAAAGAAGGACGAGTTTTTGCTCAAGTTCGAATTTTTATTTCAATAAAATGCATATCTTCAAAAATACATTATTATGTTCATAAAATGATGCCCTACGATACTACCCACGTTCATAAAAATAAATCCCACTCCCATGGGAATTTCCTATGGGCTTAACCTAGGAACCTCTCTGCCAAATTGCAGTTTTCATCCAGATTCTAGGCCTTATACCATCTTCTTATTCTTATCCCAATTTATAGCCGCTACATTTTCTGAGATTTCTTAATGATTCAGTGAGTGTTTAAATATATACCTATAGATATAGATTGTACAAATTTGTTTCTTTTTTTTAACAATATTATTTTTATGCTGTACCAATGTAAATCTTTTTTTCTTTCTTTCTATTTATTTTTTATATTTCATTTATGTAATAATATGTTTCAAAGTGACTACTCTACTCCTACTCATTACTCATTAGCCTAGTGAACCAGTGTGCGACTGCTACGCTAGAGATCCTGGGTTAGATTCCCAGATCTAGCAAAGTTTTATTCGGATTTTCCATGAAATTCTTAGTAGCGCCTCTGAATTTGGAATTTGTGCCCGGTTAATGGCAATAGGCTTACTCCATATTACATGGGACCGAAACATACCGGCGAACTGTGGGTGAACATTAGTACTCCTCTGCCTAACTCTTCGGGAAATTAAGGCGTGATGGTGTAGTAATAATATTTGATTTTGGCGGGCTATCCAAGAGGCTAAGACAGAGTTACCACACACCATTGCTTACCGCAATCTTCCACTAGCAACACATACCATAGATCCCGATTACGTAACATTGAAAAAGGTCCGAAGATAAGTTGGACAGGCGCGATCCTCGAGCGGGGGCGGGGTGTCACCGTGGACACCAGATAGCGATGATGAGGGTCACTGCGGCCTTAATACCCCATTTGTACTTACATTTAAATACGGCGAGCATCTAAATGTGTTTTTAGCTTCAGATTTTTGTTAAGTCCGAGTAATCTAATATACCATCACACCTGTATTTCCCAAAGAGTTAGGCAAAGCTGTAGGTACTAATGTACAGTCACAGTTCACCGGTTTAGCTCCCATGTACTGTAAGTACTTAATAGGGGGCGAGCCATTAGCCATTAATCGGTCACAAATTTATACTTAGAGCTGCTAATGTATTAATAACTCTTTGATTTACCTGAAAAATAAACCCTCACAAAAAATCTGTAGTATAATATTAACTATAGTATTTTAAATCTTACAATAGTCGACAAGAAATTCTTTACTAAGAGTACCATCAAACAATTACCAATACTGCGGGTAGTTGAAAATTTAGTAAAACCATGGCATGCAGAACGTACAATATTGGTAATTTGTGCCGAAACCGACCGGTAACAAGTTGCGCTGTATTTTAGTGAGTTGCCGATAGCCACGGTGACCACGCGTTTGGTTACACGTCGGACAAGTGTAATAAAATATATATATATGCAAAATAATATGCTAAGTAAAACATAAGATACATTTAGAGGTATAGGCGATGAACTGTTTTTAAGATATAAATTTTGTTGAAAGAAAAAATCGATTTCAAGTAGGATTCGAAAAAAATATTGTTTCTATTTTTTTATTACTTAAAATTAATTATATATGTTAACCATAATGATTGACCACTGGATTCAATTTATTTTTCTTCAAATTAATTGTTTTCTAAATCCGTTGAATATTTTAGGGTCTTCAGAAACCATCAGCCTACAAACATTGAAGATCATGAGTTTGTCCGATGACAAACAGATTCATTTTGCTTTTAATGAAAAAAAAATATACTCTTATAATTTTCCAACAAATCCCACCTAACTACAAAATTGACGTCACACTAGCCAAACAGCTGGCAAAGGCTAGAGAGGAAACGGTAACTGAATGGAACTAAATTCCAGGCGCCTGCAATGGTGGGTACATTCGCGACCGTTCACTGGCCGGACTCGTCGGAATGTTGTTAACAGTTCACGTCGTGACTGTACATTTCTATGTACTGCTGGACTGTTGGGAAATGAATGTTGATATATTTGAAATTGGAATGGTTTTTAGTATTATACTCGTATTATACAAAACAATTATTAGAACTATTATACTGCTATACGGACTTTGCTAAAAGGCCTTACTTTATATTAAATAATATTGAAAATTGGTCCACTTCCTTACTGCCAGTGCAGTGTTATTTACGCGGCTTTAAAGTGTTTACTTTGCGTTGCTTGTTTGCTTTGTGTTACTATTTGTATTGATACCTAATCAAAATGAATGGAATCAAAGCAGGAATATACTTTGAAATCACCTAAGAAAAAAGAAATGGTTTTCTTCTTTTAAACATTGGAGTTTCAATTCATCATATTTTTATTCGAGTTATTTATACCTACATAGAACTGCGTACTACAAAACTTAATAGAAAACGATTAAAAAAATACATAAAAAATAAAACTATTTTTTAACGTAACTGAGATTTCGGTATTTTTCAATGTTATAGCTACGGAAATCGTATTTCTCATTTCTCTGCGCCGTTTTCGTGTCTACGAGTGTGGATATAGCCCTTACCTACGTGAATGGTACATTTGCTGCGGGAGCCTAAATATTTTTCTTTAACATTCAGAAAACATACCCACATAATATCATAAAATATACTATCAAAATGCGAAAGTAAAAACCCGAAATAAGACACCGCCTTTTGTTTTCATTGTTTGCGTACCTATAACGAGACGCGAGCTACGTAACAAAAACAAAAGAAAATGGCTCTATTATGTGAAAACAACCCAGAGACTACCACGGTTATATTCACCCGTGGGCTGAATTTATACGATATACTCTGTATTCAGTAAGCCAATGTTATTTGATACCTCATACGCGTCCACACGTCTCCTCCGCCATCTTTTCTTCGAAGTGGCGCGAGGGGTGGATGGTATCAAACTACGATGGTCAGGAGAACATATTTCGAATATCCAAAAGTATAAATTTCGCCGGTAAGCTATCGACTTACTTTTTATATTCGACAGAATCGTGGTATCGGGAATGGCCTACTGTTTTGAAGACAAACAGGGTGTGCTGCTAGACGCGTTATCTAAAATCCTTGTAACCTATAACACCATGTATATTTTACGTGTTTTTGTTTATGATTTGTTCGAGTGCCTGCTCTACAATCCTGCATAGAGCTCTTATTATGGTAATGTATAAGTGGTATACTTGATATAGTATATAGTAAAGATTGCTATAAAATGTATAGGTAGTGGAATATAATTTTTGTTTATATTCGATGAGACAATCTAATAAATTACTATGTTCAAATTCATGCTCGACGTTAACTCATCTGGACACTCATTTTTCACTCATTAGATACTTAATTTAGAATTAATTTCAAAACAATTAAATCAAATTAAATTATTTTCAAAAGATTTACTTAATCAGTTTTTTTTTTTAACTTGAGGTATACTAAAAATAAGTTACAAAACCTCGTAATAACTACAGCTATTACGCTAGAGGTCCATATTCATATTCTTTATTGACATACCATAATGTACAATGTAGTTCAATGTGAGTTCAATTCTCAGGTTGAATAAAGTGTTATTGGGTTTTTGTATGAATTCTCAGTATTAGCTCGGATTTGGATTGGATTTGTACCTGGTTAGTGACAAACCCCCGTCGACCTACACGGAACCTAAGCAGATATCAGTATACCTCCCTCCAACCCTTTGGGTAATACAGGCATGATAAGTTATCCGTAACATAAAAGTGAACACATCATACAGTTATTACCATTTCATGTTGATACGTCGTTCAGTGAAAAATGAATGAGGAATTCACATCACTTTCCAGTTACTTAAATTTCCATACATTTTTAACATAATGTCACGTCTGTATTCCCCGAAGGGTTTGGCAGAGGTGTACTGGTATACACCCAAAGTTCACCGGGTATATTTGTTTTTTTTATACCACTAAGTTGGCAAACAAGCATACGGCCCGCCTGATGGTAAGCGGTTTCGTCGTTATCGCTAGTGGGGCTGGCAGCTTAAGAGACATTCTGCCATGCATGACAGCAGCGGTAACAAAACACCACTGGTCCCTCACAATGCCAACATAACGCTTCCTCGCGGAGCTCTGGCGACCTTGCTCAACGTTAGGAAGGAAACCAACATAGCACGGAGCTATGTTATTTGGCTTCGATTTTCTGCAAGGTTGAGGTACTTCCCCAGTCGAGCAGCTCCAATTGTGAGTGGAATTATTCAATTCCACTATAATTAATAACTACCCCTCATAATATTTGTAACCGGCACAAAACATCTTCATAACTTTTTGCAAGCCATATTTGTACAGTGTAGGAATCCAAATCGCTATCCACGAACCAACAATCACTCAAAAGTCGAATAGCAGTAGAAAAATCTCATTACCGGACTTCTACAGTATAATGTAAGTGATATAGATAAGGGACCTTGTTTATGTGACCAAATATAACAAAATCCTAAAGAAAAAAAAGAACTAAGTAAACAACATAAACTAAACGCATATACCGTTTCCGTTCCGTCGTGGGTTAAAATGCACCAACTTCAAAATAAGTTGTTTTCAAAAAAAGAATATCCTCCATAAAAACGGTCTGACCCGGAAGAACTCTAAAAACTATAATTACAATATTTTACGGATATTTATTTCCCCATACACACGTACATAACGGCCGAGAAGTACGAAGAGCACAATAGATAGAAAATAAAATTATCCTATTTCACAAAATGGCCACACAGAAGAGACGAACTGCCCTTGAATCGGTCCCTAAGCAACTAAACTTATCAATCAAAAGTCCTCGAGTATTCCCTTTATCCAAAAAATCAATAATACCAATCGGAGAACTAGATACCAAACTTTCTAGTCTAGTCTGTCTACACAGGTACCTACAAACTTACCCCCACCACTACAAATTACGTAGCCTCAACAAAAGGAGTTTCTAATGCTTGCGTTCTCAGCCTTAATCTTTTTGTACCTCTAATTAAATTAGCAAAACCCAGGAGCGCGGAAACTGGACACGCACACAGGGACACGACCCTTCTTTTACACACACAGACAGTGTACACAATTAAAGGACGGCGTAAAGTGAAAGGATCACATGCATGTGTTGGTGAGATCGCCGTGCGTGTATATGTGTGTGTTTTAGTTAAGGGTCGTCATTTCTCTTGGACCCTCCCCCGTAGTGTCCGCAGAAAGGTGAGTTAAGATGGAGTTGTATTGAGCTGTTCAAACCACTTTAAGGCTTTTTGCGAATTTTGTTTTTATAAAAAAGTACTTATCCTTTATTTTATATTCTTCCGGCTATTACATTCATATGTAATATTGGCTTTAGATATAATATTTACTTTAGACTTTCTCAATCATTGTTAAGTTGAATATATATCTGTCTTATTTGTAACTTATGATAGTTAAAAAGCGCCCAACTGTAAAATTTTCTATAATACATATACATATTTATAGTAAATTGAAATGACAATACTACCAAAAATTTTACGAAGCAAAATGAAGCAGCTGAGCGACCAGCTATCGCACGTAAGAAATTAATATTCGTATGAAGCTTTAGGAAGTTTTTCCGAGTCAAGATAATGTGAGAATTTGTGTTTGTAGATGCACCCACGATACACGAGAAAAACTTGTGTGATAAACTATCATATAAAAAAAGCGTAGACTTAATTCAATATATTTTTTTATTTAAAGGTAGTATTAACAACTCTATAGAGTTCCAACAGACAAACAGACATCCCCCGGCATCCTCCCTCGGACTTTAATATTGATCAGTGTCCGGCCGCGGTCAGGTAGTGTCGGCCACGAGCCGGCGCATGCGTCATACCTGCCCTTAGACGCTTTGTTGCAACCATGTACTTGTAAGCCTCTGAACGGTTTATTAGTTCGTATTAACGTGATGGACGTAAGACCCAATTTTGGATGGGTTTTTTGTCGCTTGAAAATAATGGTAGTTAGGCACGTGGCTTTGCTTTAATACTTTTGGGTGTCTTGCTTTTATAGCCGATTTCACAGTTATAAATTTAATAGATAGATCTGAACAGGGTTTAAACAGATTGGCTGGTCTATAGCCATTCTGTTTGCAAGAATAATATAGCAAGATATCGCAAGATAGATTTTGATTATTTGCTTGAAGGTTGGTTATTTCTTGCATATTTGAACTGTATAATAAAATTAAATCGAAATGTACGCAAAAATATAGGTAGAATTGGTGATATCAGTATACGACATTTTTAAATATTATATTACCATATTAATTTAGTTAATATTTCTTAGCTACCTATAACATCAAAGTTGACACTTGCTTCGTTGTATGAGGAACCGGACACATGTTTTTTCTATTTTTTTCTAATTTTTAGTTTGTTCTAATTTTTGACATGAAGTTATTAAACAATAGAATAAATAAGATAACTTTATATACGGATTTTACGTGGTAGGTACTTACAGTGATTTCAATCATATTAATTAATATAATATAACTGCGATAAAATTCGCCAAAAATCGTCGTTTTATTTTATATTTATATGATCAGTATCTGCAAACATTAAGTTAATTGATAATTGCATTGGATTGTATAATGTAGGTACTTTTACCAAATCATTTTTTATACGATATAAAATAAAAAACTTATAACGTAAACATATATATAAAACTATTTTAATACCGTGCTACCGAAGTATTCCACACAAAATATTTACGCGAAACAGATATTTCCACGAAATCATAATAGTAAGGAACCATGATATTACGTTATCAGAAAACATTATAGTAAAAAGATTCCCCCGATTTAATATAAAAAAGAAGTCCCTAAATTCCGTATCATGTAAAAGAACACTTTCAATATTGGGATTGGTATCCCTCTGGCCGTAACAAGGTTTTATTAGATCCCACTAAAGGGCATCCCCGCACAAAGGTAGCACAAGAAACCCTTTTTCTACCTTACTTCAAATATATTAACTGTCCCACTACCTTTCATGACGCGGATCCTTCAGTTACTGGATGTGGTATAAAAAATGCAAAGTATCTGCATGGTTGTGTAAATAAAAAAAAAAATATTAAAAATACATTCGGATATTACTTAACTAGCCAACAAGCACGCTCACGCTGACCGACACGAGATAAACCGAGGCATCCATGTAAAATGGTATGGTAAAATATTAGATTTCTACCACAATCCCAGAACATGATATGCTCGTCGAGTCGGAGACGAGACTTACGTACTTACGTGCATATGCTAAATTAATGCCGCAATTTCCACAACAGTAAGTTGCCGGCAGATCCGTTTTTTTATTTATGAGACACATTTTGATTTATGATAAGTTGGCCATATGGCAAATTAGACATCAGTTAGATGTCACTTATTATATAATAAAAGAAATTAATGACAAAGTGAAATAAAAAAAATATATAACACGGAAAAATTTGACGACACGTTTGGCGTAGCGGCTGAGCGATCGGCTTCTGCGCCACGTGTTGTGGGTTCGATCCCCACACGGAGCAAATATTTGTATGATCTACAGGTAGTTGTTCCGGGTCTGGGTGTTTGTGTATGTGAGAATTTGTGTTTGTAAACGCACCCACGACACAGGAGAAAATCCTAGTGTGGGGCAACGTTTTTTTTTAAAAACAAAAAAAAAAAAATAGCTTAATTCAATTTCTTCTTTTTCTATCACATACCCCTGGTGTTGCGTCCATAGGCTACGGTAACCGCACCGTAGTGGTATAAAAAAGAAATTTTATTATAGAGTTTTGATATAGAGTTTTGCATTGACCGGAGTGATACTACGGTCGAGTGTGTGAGGTTACCGGAGGCCCCACCCCCTTTTAAAAGGTCGGCAACGCACTCGTGACTCCTCTGGTGGTGTGTCCATGGGCGGCGGTGTTCGCTTACCATCAGGCGATCCGTCTGCTCGTTTGCCCTCCTATCCCATAAAAAAAATTAAATAGATTAAATTAAATATAACCACTTCTAGTCAGGCCAGGTCTTTGTACGGTCGGCTATTTGTATCTGTTGTACTTTTGTCAGGGGAAATCATGCCTTATATCTACAGTTATATAGACTAATACGGCGTTGCCTGGCTATCGTTGCGATGGTGACCGACGATTACTCCGATATACATACTGTAAATGTTAGCTACACCTACACTTGTTTACCGTTTGGGAAAGATTTTTGACAAGTATTATTTGTAACATGAGGTGCGTTTGATATGTGATGATTATGATATTTAAGATCTATGAAAAAAGTAGTACCTATATTACAGTTCAGAAATTTTATAGTTTGAAATAACTGAATACCCATGAAATTTTTGGCATACGATCAAAATAACATATAGCAATATAGTGATATAGGTCACTCAGCGATAGTGTTACCAATGAAAGAATTTTCAAAATCGGCTGCTCAAAACAAGCAAAGAAAATTACAAAATGTATCTCTTTTATAATATTACTAGCTTCTGCCCGCGACTTTCTCTGCGTGGACTTGAGAATTGCATCCGACCTGGATAGAAAGTCTATGTGTTATTCTAGACTATAATCTATCTCTGTGCCAAATTTTATCCAGATCTGTTCAGCCGTTCTGGCGTGAAAGAGTAACAAACATTCATACATCCATACTCATAAACTTTCACGTTTACAATATTAGTAAGGATTCGTGTAGATAAAGATTCGAAGCACTTAATCTGACCTTGTTTCACCTCCAACCTCGAAATAAAGTATCTTAAGTAATCGTTTCAACCCACACACAGATCTTAAATTCCTACAAAGTAGATCGTATGAGCCAAGTTCATATTTCATTCGGAACTAACTTGAGAAAATCAATGGCTTGCGAACGAATGGTTGTAGTTAGGGCCAATATTGTCCATGGGCAAATGGATTTATGTTTATGGGAAATAAGAGAATATAGTATGGAGGTCTACAAAATAATGGTCTACATAGAAGGGTAAATACATACATGCCGCTTTATACGGTTCAATAAAAGAAAATGAAACAGCCTATACCTAGTCTCAAAAAGCACTTTAAAATAATAAATACTAAATTATAACCAAAAAATTATTACATCTCTCATGATATTAAGAAGGTATCTCTTCATTAAAATAATGTAATAGACATATTATGTACACTTAGTTCGCAATAAAAGACTTTGAGTTTGTTTTGCGAAAAGCTGTATTTTTTTTAGTTGTAATTAAAATGCTTTGGATTAGTATAAGTTGTGTATCCATTTAATGTAACATCATGTCCGCATTGTTTTCCGCGTGTTTTATATTGTTAGCAATTTTTTATCATGTTTCCTAAAACAAAAATATCCTTTACAATTTAACAATTACTGTTTTCATAACAGTACTACTGTGACACCTTAAAAAGTTGAGTATTTAACATTAAACAACACAATAAAATGTAACAATACTAGTTATCCAAAATAAATATAACATTAAATTTAAAATTTAAAAATCTCCCGCAGCATCAAAACTTGTAACCACCATGTTCTTGCAATATCGTTGAAGTAGATAACAGGATACTAAATATCAAATCGATCAGACATGAACAAGTTGCTCACATCCCTTCATGAACCAGAAAAGAGCTGATAATCTTCAAACGGCTGGCCAGATTTTCTTAAATGGTAAGAACACTCTCGACCAAGTCACGATTCAGACAAAAAAAAAACTTAATTAAAATCGGTTCATTCGTTTGAGCGTTACGAACAGGCAGATACGAAGCTATACACATTAAACTTGTAACACACCTCTTTTTGCGTCGAGATTTAAAAAGAACCAATATCGCTCTATAAAACAACATCAAAGTGCAGTGAAAATAAAAAAAAAAAAACAATAAAAAAGTAAGTCAAGGTACCTTAATATAAATACTATATTATGTGCTATCTTTCTTAATCCTTTTAATAAAACAGAAAGAGGTTGTAACACAGTCTTACATAACACAAGACAACCAATAAGAGACGTCCAAAACACCGTGTTAGCAGAAATGGATGCCCAGCATAACAGAAAACATGTTAATGGTACCATAAACTTACATATACTTATCCAATTTCACTTGAGCTGTATTATTGAACATTTTATTAATAATGCGGGACCAAGTTATGCCAGATGTGTTGATCCAAATATACTATCGCGCCATTTGCCTTTATTGGCCGTTTGGCCAGTTCGAAATTCGAAATCTGTGTTCACTCTAATTGATTCCTCCCCTTTCCATATTCTAATAAATTGAGTTTCGGAATTTATCTGCGTTAATGGAATTATCTTTTTACCCTTTTGTGTATTTTTTTAAGAATTAACTATTTTATTAATTGTTATTTGTATATTTCGTTTTTTAATTTGTGAATCTTTGTCACCTATTAATATTTCTACCACAGACTTGATAATTTTTCACTACATAACGTTTAAGAAAAAGTAAAACTGCCTTCAAAAACATAAATTTAAAAAAAAAATATGCAAAACAGTTTCGGAAGTCGGCCTTTGATTTGATCAGATCTTTTGATTTCGCCACTGACTTCCGAAACTGTTTTCCTCATAACATTATTTTTTATGTATTTGAACGCGGTTTTACTTTTTATTTTATTAGCGAGAAAATTTTACGGATACCTAGACGACGTTTTCATTTACTTGGTCGTTACAAGTTATTGTCATTTTGATCTAAATTTTGTGATCCGATCTTGACCAAATTATGAGAAGTTAACTATGGGACCACCTCTAAATTATGACCTACCGATCGCAAAAAGAATCATCAAAATCGGTTCATAATTGATGGAATAATCGCGTAACAAATATAGAAAAAAGCATATAGTCGAAGAAGCTCCTCCTTCTTGAAGTCGGTTAAAAAAGACAATTACTATTGTTTAATTAAATAATACAACTATGTACGACACCATTGTAATACATCATTAACGCAAATAATGATGATAAAATATTGATTATTGACATGTTAAAAGTAACAACGTCAATATTCCAACTTGTTCCCGACTTTTTTAATTTAAAAAAATCTTACTAGCAATGTGGGTCACACATTACTAGTATTCTTGTATACCCCTCGTGCTAAACTAAATGCTTGTGTTACAAGTGGGTTTATGTCGGTAGTGCAATGGGTGGGTTTCGAATCGGCAACCACTAACCAATCGCAAGTCCGACGCCCTATCCATCCTGACGGCTACCGCCGCTTCTACTGCGATCAGATTATAGTAATCTACCCAGATACAACTTAGTATAATTATTTTGTTGTGCCCGCGGTCTGAGCTTGTCATGCTCACTTAAATGCCCTGCTGATGGTGGCGATGTGTGTCGGGTTGTTTTATTCCCTACAATATGGTTCAGTCGAACCACGCTGATACGCACGTCATGCTCGGGAACGGGTGCTGTCTGTCGGGGCTGGTCAGCTCTTACTTGCTGTGGTAATCCATAATTCTTTTTGTATATTGAATAAATAAAAGCGACTGGCATCAGACATTTGTAACCTAATTTCTTGGCACTACTAAACAACTAAGCATAAACTGATTGTCACTCATTACAGCCTCCTGACAGCCACTAACAATTCTCACAGGTTCTTGTATAACAACCAGGATTCTAACATGTTCTCTAAGACACATAGGAATTTCAATGACCTAGGAATGATTACCCATCCATAGATGAACCCACGAACCCATTCATAGTAATTATAAAGAAGTATTTAAATACTTCATAAACAGAAATGAAGCGGCGGTAGCCTAATGGCTAGGGCATCGGACTGCTGATCATGTAGTTGCCGGTTCAAAACCCACCCATTGCACTACCGATGTGAACCCACTCGTAACACAAGCATTTAGCTTGACACGAGGGGTTAACAAAAATACTAGTAATGTGCGACCCACATTGCTAGTAAGCTTTTTTAAAAAAAAAATGTCACCGAAATAATAATCCAATCATATAGCAAAAACTAAATAATATTAATAACCTAAATTTATTACATTTGAAAAATTCATCCAGCCACTGTATTTGTGACGTCATAAAATTATATTACATTCGTTCGTAGCGGTCGTAGCTCGTAGCATTTGTAGCGGCTACACTTTCATGGCGTAGAGGGTGCTACGGAGGGTGGATGGGGGGTTACTGACCGCGACATTTGTTGCCGGTCCACCCCGGTGTCTCGGATAGCCGACTTAATGTACTTAACTTGTGTTTGTGTGTGTAAATTAAGGGTGTGTGCGTATTAGGCTTTATTAATCTGTTGTGGGGATTTTACCTGACAATTTACTAAATCGGTCGTGTGAAACACGAATTGTGTTGAAAATTAAGTGAACTAGGGAAAAAAAATCGGTAGTTAAGTTATTTTAGAAGTTAAGTTCTTACCACACAGCACCATTAATCAGAACAAGCACTGCAAAGGAAAGTTAAAAGAAATCTTAAGGCATGAATAAGATATATTATATTTTGTCTGTTATAAAATGTATTTAATAAAATTAAAAATATATATAATTTAGAAAAAAATATACAATATTTTTACACTATACTATACTATATTTTTTTTATTATAATCTAAGCGGCACTTATTTAGTTTTTTTTAGTCTATCATGGCATGAAATATTTATAAAATTATAGGGCGCAGAATTGTACTAAAACGCCATTAGTGAAAATTTAAACCATTTAGGTATCATTAGATAAGTTAAAATTTGCGATAGCAACAAGTTACATTATTAAAATCATAATGAACGTTTATTTTGGCAAATTTTCTTTTTTTTTATTATTTTAAATAGCAATTTACAAATGTTCATAAATTATTTTGATTTTTCACAATTCTGTGTCATACAGTAGAAATCGAAGAATATTTATTGAAGATATATTAACATAAATAATAATAAAATATAATAAAATAACTTTATAAAAATAATGTTATGTGCGAAACAGTTTCGGAAGTCGGTGCCTTTGATTTGATCGGATCTTTTAATTTCACCACCAACTTTCGAAACTGTTTCGCACATAACATTATTTTTTTGTTTTTAAAGGCGTTTTACTTTTTTCTTAAATTTATTTTATTTTAACATTTTTAGTAGTGAGTAGAATTTTACGTTTACCTAGACAACGTTATCATTTACTCGGTTGATACGTGTTTTTGTTATTTTATTCTAAAATTTTGTAATCAGATTTTTATGGGACCATCTATGAAGTACGACCTACCGATCAAACAAAGAATAATCAAAATCGGTTCATAATTGATGGAATAATCGTGTAACAAACATTAAAAAAAAACTATGCATTCGCATTGAAAAGTCGGTTGAAAATTAGTCGACATTTCACAATTCTTTAATATACAGTAGAAATCCAAGTATTCACAAATTAATTAAAGCTAAATAAAATTTAATGTTGCACATTCGCACAACCCTAAACTGCGGACGGGGGTACATATTATGACCGGCGCGTAGCCCCCACGGGGGCGGGTCCGATGGGGAGAACTGACCGCCACCCTCACCCCCGGCTTATTTACAACGGATTTTATTCGCACACGACATGGCCGAACATATCCCTACTTTGTATGCTTTATTTCATATGGTTCTGCGTTATCCAGTATCGAGTTTTATTTTATTAAAGTTATAAGTAATTTGTGTCATTCCTGGCACCATGAATCAAGAATAATTAAAATAATGAATGTAGTTATATTTGAATAACATTTAGGTCCTAGTATTATATTATCTGTGATTTAAGTATAAAGATATTACGTTAACATTTGAAGTGAAATTCCACGCTGACATTTAAACTGGTTCTTTGGAATACAAATATGGCTATGAGTATAAATAATTACCGAACACATTACGACATCAAAAATATTATTATATTATACTGAAAACAATTCATTGTCGACATTAACAATGTCGTGTACTTATTATTATTTGAACAAGTCAAGTCGTCCCACTCTTTATGCCACGAATAACTACGTTAACAAACTAACATCACAGACATACTCATGTCGCGGAATAATTGGACCCATCCGAGCAACTCGAGAAAAATACCAGCCATCTCCTCAAAAATATGTTACGTCTGCGCCGAACCATTGTCCTTTGAAAAAAGAATATCGCATAACGAAGTTGAGTTCCGACTTTATATCAAATATCATGCATGACGCGAGTTCCCCCTACACCCCCTCGTAGGGAGGGCAATAAAAAATAATATATTGGAATATGTTGGAAATAACAGCGTATCATCCGTCGTGGATACCGGCGTATGAGGACATTCGTGCAGACGAGTCCAGCCTCCTTTTATTGTCTCGGGGAACTGCTGACGTACGTAACGACTTCTTGTTTGTTATATCGTCTCGTATGAATAAAATTATGATATTCCCTGTTACAACAAAAACGTAGGGTAATAAGGAAAGTCGGCCGGAAAATTTTGATGATGGTTTATTAAAAATGTGTAGCGATTCGGAAACACATCGTATTATTTATATTTACATGGAGGTTAATTTAAATAAGACTTCATTTTCAAAAACCTGTTATACTAAAACTCACTAAAGTGCAATAAGTACCTACTCACCTTCATTTTTAAAACTAATAAAAATCACATCACTCCACAGCACAGAACCACAAACTATAAACTTCTACATCAGTAAATCGATTTTAAAATCCGGACCGATCGATTATGCGCACACGCACACCGCAGACGGCATCGTCAAGGAATGAATCAGGAAGTAAGGTAGACCCCGCGGGTCAGGTAGCGGGGTTTAAGAATTACCGGCGCGTTAAAGGGTTAACTGACAAAAGGTGTAATTATTATTAGAAGGTTAAAGGACACACAAAAGAAACTAGACGCTCTTGGGGTTACTTTGAGGTTGCACGCGTGTTAGACGGAAATGGGTTTCAGTGTTACTGAATTAGTGCTATGTCCTACTAATATTATAAACGTGAAAGTTTGTGAGGATGTATGGATGTTTGTTACTCAATCACATCAGAACTGCTGAACAGATCTCGATGAAATTTGGAAGGAACACAGATAGATTATAGTCTAGCATAGCACATGGGCTTTATCCAGGTTGGATCCGATTATGAAATCCACGCAGATGAAGTCGAAGCTAGTACGGTATATATTCATTTTTATATATTGGCTGCTTTTATCCATCCTTCACAGTTTGCAAATATTTTTTTTTTTAATTATTGGATTTTTTACGAACTGAGATGATAGCTTGAATGTTTGCAAAAGATTCGTTGTACTTCTTATTATTACCTACCTATATAAAAACTGATTTTTATGTTGTAAATATCTATTGTAGATACAACTTACCCGTTGACTGTCACTCTAGGTCCCAGTTTCACTATCTAAATGATTAATATCACAGCACTATCCAACCACCAAAATCATACTAACACAAAAATATCGTTACACAGTCACAAATTTCAACTTACAACGTTCTTATTTTTTGCACACACAGTCTACCTGACTGCGCTTTCACGTGTGAACCTAACAACTGTTATCTTGCACAAACTAACCCTTCACATGCTACTAAATGTACCTGAAACGTCCCGACCCAATAATTCATTATCTAACAATACAACACTAACTTATTTTTCTAGTAATAGTAATAACCCTTTTTCGCGACCCCTTGCGAATTTTGACACAAATAAAACACCCGAACTGAACACAAATATTTTAGAAAAAAAAATCGCGTTCTCTTTTTAACTTTGTCTCTGGCCATAAATCAGTTTTGAAATAACAAACCGTTGTATATTTGTTCGATATTTGAACTGAAGCGTAATCGATGAATGTTGTAAAATTTTACTTTTAATTGTATTGTGTTTACTTACTGAGAATATGGATAAAATAAAGTATAGGTACTAATGCATTGTTACGTTAATTTTTTTGTACTTTATTAATTGGATAAAAACAAAAAACAGAAAATCGTTGATCCTAACCTTATTTCTATCCTGCATAAGACTTTTTCAATTGTCAATAAAAGCTAAGAAACCCTTCATCTTTACAATTAGAGTAGTTATATTGTTATAAAACACAACAAGAAAGAATCCGATAATTTGTCAAGGGCTGCACTTGTAGATCTTAGATTAGATTCAAAGGTAATTTGGTACTTGACATGTGCCACCGACTGTATTCAATTATTCGCCTAACTTGCCTTTATTATGCAGATTTGTGATCTGATAAGTGAAGAGGTACTTGTATTCGCGTGATGTATCAGTCCGATTGAAAATAGATTGCTCAAGAGTTCATTATTATAGTTCTTTTTATTTATTTATTAGGGATTTACAAACAGTTACATACTAAAAATAGTTACAGCTAATGGCTAAGTTAACTTTGACTAAATGTGCACTCACAGCGTAATTAATCCACAGAATATTTATGTTACGTAATGATATTTTCGGCATTAAAGTGAAAAAAGAATCGGAAAACAAGAAAAATAATCCCTGAAATAAAACTACTTTTTACTGATTTTATCGCGTTATATCAATATTATTTGTAAGTGTCAGAAACCAGTATAAAAATATGTACTGCTATTATTTTATCCATTTCTATTAACATTGGGAATCGTAAATCAAAGTTTCCCGTAATGCCATGGTAAGATAAAGCAATTTAGTATAATAATTAAATAATAATTATAATAATTTAATAATACTTTAAATATTTTAGCTATGGTATCTATATATACATATATTATATGTATATATATTAGTTATATTATAAGCTTTAAATAGTTTAATTATAATAAAAAAAAATATCCTTTAGGCCCATAGGAACTCTATTATATCTCTTTATTCTGTTCTTCTTTTAATTTCTCCTGACGTCTTGTACTAAGTATAACTATGTATCTAATTGCCTGCATTTAACATGTGCTTCTCTGTGAATATTAATAACAAATAATATACTAACAGTAAAACTATCGGAGACATTCATTAATTTTCTATGATGTATTCTTGTAGCCCTTATTTAAATATACATATATAAACTTTCGTTGTCAATAACATCTTCTGGTATTTTATTATAAAGTTGTGCTCCCTCGTATAAAATATTTTTTTTACCATAGTTGATTCTAGAAATTCCGATTTTTTTATGGGATAGGGGGACAAACGAGCAGACAGATCGCCTGATGGGAAGCGATTACCGCCGCCCATGGACACCCGCAACACCAGAGGACAAGTACGTGGCCCGCCTTTTAAAAGGGAATTGGGCCTCCGGTAACCTCACTCACTCGGCGAAACACAACGTAAGCGTTGTTTGACGCCGGTTTTCTTTAAGGCCGTGGTATCACTCCGGTCAAGCCGGCCCATTCGTGCCGAAGCATGGCTCTCCCACGTTAAAAAAATGTTTTTTCGTCTTGTGTTGTATGTTTGTTTACAGTAACTATAGCATGAACTCATACTTTCTCTAGTCACATAAGAATTTATTTCATTTATTATGATAATAATGCCTACACATAATATCACCACTACTTCCATTAAAAACCATAAAAGAGCTCTAAGCATGCATCTGCCCGGCTTTAGAATATCCCATCGCAGAATTAGAATAGGTCCCTCTATGCAAAAATTGAATAGCGTACCACCCTATTATTATAGATCAGGTATACGCAAAAATTGCAACATTCATTCAAATTAATAAAATAATAAAACTAGTCCGTGATCAGCGGAAGGGTTAAGTCTCCATTGTTCGGTAAAGAGGGTTCGTCTATTCGGTGTCTTGTAACGGTATTCGGGTATCATATTGTGCGAATTATACTTAGTTATGATACGTTTTATCGTAATTATTATGGTTATGTATCTTCATGACAATGTAATAGGCAGGGTTTTGCAACAGACTAGCTGAACGAGTTCCTGATTTCCTTTATTACCTTCTGATAAAGACCAAAATAATTAAAATAAAGCTTTTATAATATTACCTTAATATTCTCTGTAAAAAATTACCTTTTAGTTTCAGCGTAGTTATAATTTTTAAAAACTTTTCATGTCACCTTCTAAAATTGTCAGGTCTCCATGAAAAGGTTTTCTTGGTACTTATTTAGATTTTAACATTAAACAGAAGATGTCATTTTTGTAGTTCATAAGAGCCTGAAGGTACTTATTTCACAAGTGTATAAAAATATAAAATAAGGTTCATAAAATAAGGTATTATACGATAGTAGAAAATTTTATTTTTACCTTTGAGTGTAATTTCGGTAATGTATCATTAGTGTAATTATAATTATCGGAAAGGTCGTTAAGGGTCATGAGAATACGAATTCCGAACAATTTCACACCAATCGACTCTTGACATCCTCAAACGTCATTGAATCGTCAAAAAAAAACATAAAACGGGGGAAATAGGGTCAAAACGACATGTTTTGGGGTAAAAAAAGATTTGTGATATATTATTTTGAACAACACTAATTATATTTGTATAGGTTTATAGATATAGGGTCATTTGGAGTTCTTTTTTTATTATTGTAATTGATAGGGTTCAGTATTTTGGCGTTTTAAAAGATTTTTCTGTATTAATGACGGTTAATTTATTGTAGTGTCATGAACCAGTGGGAAATTTTAACCGATTTAGTTAACTATCGCAACTGTGTATTGTACTAAGTTTTCATAATCATACTTTATTACAATTAATGTCATAATGAATCATTAATGAATTATAATCTTAATATTACGTTCATATAATCTTAAAATTCATATTCATATTATCTTACTGGCATTATTAACATTCGCATTATTAACTGGTTTTGAAGTTTACCTAATTTATAAAAATGTAGAAAAAACAAATACTTATTTAATTTTGAAGTCTATCACAATAAAAAAAAAACTTACTTACTTCAAAAGCTTTACAAAGTCCCCGCCAAATCACTAAAAATAATAACTACTGCAAAACGTCAACTCTAAATACTAACACTCGAAATTCCATATTTAAAAAAGTGTCATAGAAAATACAATCAATTGTATTTCCTACACTGGCAGCTTACACCAATACCGACACTTCGAACTTTTTTTGCAACCTATTGTATCTTTTTGCTGGAGTCAACGAGCGCATTTTTTATATTTTTTTTTACAAAATCCTATTTCTCGGATTTAAAAGGATTTAGACACTGTTGTGGCAACAGTAGCGTTTGTGGAGAACGATATTTGTTTTGATTTAGTGTTGTCATTGTGTAGAACTTTCCCACGGATTTGCAATAGTTTATAAATTAAAGTAGCGTTCAATTGTTACTAATATTATTTTTTATCTTATCTGTTGTTTAAATTTGCTCTCCGTAGTAATTAGGTATACTATTTATGCTAACGTTAGAACAGAAGTATAAAAACTTAAAACCAGACCTGTTTATTAACGCATCAACACGTTTGTCTCGCATATCCCTGCTTCCAGCCATATAAACTTCAATCTATAATGCAATATCCAGAATATACACTGACACCTACAAATAAAAGAAAATCGAAATACAATATTCATGATCATCAAAAATTCCGACCCTTAGAATCCAACCAATTTTCGTCCCGAAAAAATCGCGACAAATCCTAATTCACCCCTGCCTCCCCTATTATTGGGATCCAATCTTACGACCCGATACTTGGCTTATCAACATTCGGACACCATAACTGGCATTTCGTAGCCTCATACATATTTTAGGGGACGCACACCCCGTTTGGTCAACTGTCAGTAATGATTTGCTGCCGTTTCCCTACCAAACGCCCCCACGACCATGATCCAATTAATATAGAACTCCGATTTGTTACTAAGTTTGATAAGCAGAAGGGTCAAGTTATACAGGATGATTGCTAGGATCAGGGGCGTTAGAAAAAGTTAGATTATCTACTACTTTTTTGGACGCCCGGCTGCCGGGGTGGATATCGGCGGAAAATATGGTTTCCTATTCATATATATTTAGTTATTTTTGTTGTTTATCGACCATGTTTGTACACCAATATAAAGTATGTGTAATCAATCCTTGTAATAATTTTAATTAACAAATTGCTAACGCACGTTTTCCCTATTCACCAACAGTAGACAAATATGGGCTGAAGATAAAATGGTATTTAAATACAAGTATATTTAGCTCTACTTTAATTTTCTTACTTCAGTAGGTTTTTTATATCTAGACCTGTATGTAGGTAGGGTACCTACTCAACATCGATCAATGTATACCCAGCCATTAAGCAACAAACGTAACTTTTCCAACACATTATTAACCTACGCAATCGAAACTTCACTAGCAGACGTAGGTTTTCGTTGCACAAACAAACATTTAGGTTTATTTGGCTAACATCCATGAAGTATAACAAATGGAGTGCTGACGCCTGTTAAATAAAAACATAACATAAGTACCTACCATCACGACTGTTTTCCCCGTTCAAAGATACTGTGGGTAGGTACTTAATCATTAGTACGCAGTTAGATTTTATAGGTCCCACGTAATAGAAGGCAATGCTTTTGCCATTAACCGGGTATAAATCGAAACTCCTAGCTGCCACGGAAAATTTCATTGAGAAATCCAATAACACTTTGCTCAGTCTGGTAAATGAAACCGAAGCCCACGCGCAGCAGACGCTATTCCTACTACACCAATGCCAATACACCAATTAGTGTCTAAAAATTATACTACAAATATTTTGAAGATACAATTTATGTAGGTATTGTGAATTATAGTTCACTTTGATTTTAAGTAAATGAAGTTAAGGAAGCAAAATTATGAAGCTTGTGGACTGCAAACTAACTTACGTCTAAGTACTCGTAGACTAACTGACAGTTCCTAGCTTCTTTAGCGTCTTCCAATTGATGGGATACGTTGTTCTGATAATCGAAATATTGACTTACAGTGTGCATTAATCGGTAAGGTTTCAAGACTACAATGCCAATATTGTCAATCGTGTCAATTTAGGGTAGTAAATTGTGAGACACTAGTGCACTATACTCTATTGGGTTTGAAACATTTTTCATTAAGGGGATGTCTGTTTTCAGAAGTGTAGTGGGGTAAGCGGTGTCGGTAATTATTGTCATAAGGCTAATAATAATTGCCACTGTCACCATCGCCTTATATTGTGCCAAAAAGCCTGAAGGAAGTAAAACTAAATTATAACCTTTACCTACGCAGTGTTTTTACCGAAGTCACCTTCGTCCCTATGCCACGCGTTAGCACTCCATTTTTTATTACTCGATGTTAACCTCCAAGCAACGTGACACCGCCAGTGGTCGACGGATTCGGCACGGCAAATAGCATTTGTGGGTTGACAAACAACTTGCTTTGGCTATCGCGTTTCTTACCTACAATGAATAGGATGGAAGTTTCAGGCGATGTTGGCGAATCGTCTGGATTTGTTCGTTGGATTTATGGTACTTATAATAAATTCGAACAGTATCGTCCGAATCGTGTCTTCTGTCAAAACAGAAGGCGATGATATATTCGCACGTGAATTCGAAAACAGATGTGCGAAGCCTTGAAACTAAAAAACTGCACTGCGGTCTGAACTAGCCTATCACTGCTTAGACCTGCTACATTTTAGAGTATATTATGTACTTCTGTTAACTTTATATACGACAAATATGTTACTACATTTTAAGTAAAACTGTCAAAAAATAACACCACCAAAACATTCCATATAAAAGTATCTCTTACTAACGTAAATAAGTATATTTGAAAACATTTATAAGGCGAATGGTTATATCAAAATATTATTTGCTCAAGTCTGTTGAACCTTGGCAAATAAGTTATCGTAACTTGTTATAGCGAAAGAAAAAATATGTTCGTGTTTGTTCGCCCTCAAATGTACAAAACTAGCTCCATAGATTAATAGACAGATACGTTATTAATATTTTATTCGCTATGAAACTTCAGCAATGGTATTAAAATATCTTTGCTAATTAAGAGTCCGGCCGCGGCGGACCGAATTTCTCTTACAAACGTAATACCGAAATAAATCGTTATTCAAACACAATTTAATCAAATTCTGTTATTATTCGGATTCCGATAACGTTAATCTAGGTTCCTACTCTACCATTTCATCCAAAATACCCTGTAATTAATTAATTGCAAATTTACATAACTTTACCAAGTTTGGAACGATTTTCCGGTCTTTTATTTCCAGTGAAGTAGTAGCTAGTAGATGAAATAGTACCGTAGGAACCTAGATTAACGGTATCCAAATTCGAATAATAACATAATTTGATAGAATATTGTCTGGATTACGATTTATTTCAGTATTACGTTTTTGTGGGTAATTCAAGCTCCGCCAGACCCTTAACTTCTTGTGTTATATGGCTTTATATACTTAATATTAATATAAAAATATCCAAGCCAAGATTCAAATTATCCTCACCCATAAAATGAGTAATTTTTATGTCTGTATATTTGATACCAAGCATTATATTATGTGATCTGATAAACTAACAGATTTGCAAATCGAACTCGATTCTGAATCAACTACATACTTTAAGGGTGTGTGTTAATTATGTTACACGGTGCATAATCCTTACAATTTGACTATCTATAGTGTCTATGCACATGATAACTCTTGTACAAAAGCCTGCACTTGACATTTCGCATTTCAATAACAAAATTCTCACAGAGACACAATACGCATAGGTACAATACTACTTCAAACATACATGACTGTTCAAAGTCCAGACAGTCAATCACACACGCTCGTCGCGTCTTCACCTCGCTCCGTCTACCGGAATAAAAGCTTCGCATGACCTGAACACTGAGACGCCTCTGTAAAATTTATTATCTACATACTACCTTTTGACTGCGGCTCCGTTCGCGTGGATATCGATTATCAAGATAGCCTGCGTCCGTCTTGGAAAATATAAATTCGTAACAGACACTTTAATTTACGAATTTTTTGTTATATATGTACTTAGCTAGGACACATGACAGTCATGTAGCTAACTGCCTTGTTAGTCTAGTGGTCCTGAGCTCGACTGCTACGCTAGAGATTCTGGGTTCGATTCCCAGGTCGAGCAAAATGTTAGTGGGTTTTTATATGAAATTCTCAGTGGCAGCTCGGAGTTTGGGATTTGTGCCCGGTTAATGGCAATAGGCCCCTATTACATGGGACCTAAAAATACGCCTCTGCCTAACACTTCAGGGAATACAGGCGTGATGGTATGTTATGAGTTTATAACACATGAAAGTATATCTACATAAAAATTTTGGAAGCTAGTACTTAAGTGTATCTACCTACTTATACCCACTGTACATAACAATTATAACAGTGTAGAAGCTGAAAATAATGATAATATATTCTTTATTTTCTATTTTATACTTATTATATAAGTAAATACATAATTTATTCTAATTACGTACCAACACGAGTAAGAGAGTGCGCAAAATTATAGTTCTGTATCTGCACCCAGTCCAGTCGAGTCCCATCCTAGTTCGCCGGGATGTTCAGTGTGTAGGTAATAGGGTGTGCTACTGTAAATTCAAGTCCTAAAAATATGTACAGCAGGACCACTAGACTAATAATAAATTATGTTTCCATAAAACGACACTAAAATATAATATAATGTAAACTAGTTTAGTACTACTAACGTTAAAATGTATTATAATAAACTTATAA
Organism: Acronicta aceris; assembly: GCA_910591435.1. Lineage (NCBI taxonomy): Eukaryota > Metazoa > Arthropoda > Insecta > Lepidoptera > Noctuidae > Acronicta > Acronicta aceris. The sequence continues at coordinate 10,681,897 of OU342770.1, forward strand.
AAAGATTTGTATCTAACATGACACATCATTGACTTCTCATCTAACCCTTCAAACGTCCAAAGCAAACACAGTTGCATCTTAACCCTTCGATAGTCGCGAAATCTCTATCTCGTGAGAAATACGGAAGACCCTAAGCCGTGCACCTGGTATCCCGTAATAACTGTTCACAGACAAAAGAACCCTTTGATATCCGCCCGGGTCAAAAATACCCAAAGAAAGGAAAGGGTAATCAAGGGTTAGACAAATGACAGGTGACGACAGATGCTTCCTAATCCGCGTGAAATTATTTTTCTTTCAATATCTAGCGCCATGTTTCTGATAGAATCTCACGTTGGCTGATGATGTGTGAAAATTAATAACCCTTTTAAGTTTTTAGTTTATAAGTTTAACCGTTTCTAAAAAAGTATTGAAGGCGGGACATTTTACAATGAAATAGTTAAAAACAAGGAAGATCTAAATTACTTACATGTAATTTATATTAAAAAAATATATATTACAGTATGATATTTTTTTATAAATTCTCAGATAAACAAATTCTCAGACCTAGAATGCCTAACTTGTAGACCATACTAATGTTTATGACGGAAATCGAAGACTGCGAAGACGATCGCTCCGTCAAAATTATGAAACAAATATAAAAAAATATCTAACGTAGAAAACTATTTTTTATAAATTAATTTCTGTTTCAAAACTAAATTCCCATCACATCAAATCTTAATTTTATTAAAAGAAATACACACATACCCCTCGTTCACAATACGCCCACAATCCACGTCAATCTTCGATACGAAACCACTCCAAATAATTAATACTCATTGAGAACATCGGTCAACCCTCCAAACGTCAAAGACCGGATATAAACTAACCGCCTTTTCTTTACGCTTTACAAAAAACGACAAAAGTTGCCGCGCGAAAGGGTTGGTAAGAAAAAAAATGTAGAAAAAAACTACCTTGGCAATGTTACGCCAATTTTGCTTTCAAGGGAAATTAGATATCCTCTTACAATGGAGACGGGCTTTAACCCTTTGTGTGCGTGTGGGAAAAATTGCGGATACATATTAGGTGTCTTGCCGAGCAAATGTGTTGTGTCTTTTTACACCTGACTCGACATGAGTTAGCACCGTTAGGTTAACTGGATTGCAGTTGTCAGTTGCGTAACTTAACGGTGGTTTTTGGCTTATATTGTTATATCAAGGTGAATTATGCACACCTTGTTTTAAGTAATAATAGCTAATATATACTTTGACAATACTGATTTCATATTTCATAACAAATGTCTACTAGTAAATTATAATAACTACACAAAACGAAGCCATTGAAATTTGAAATTTCGGTTAAAATTTCCAAGTTATATACTTGAAATATGTAGGTAGGGAAGTAATCTTAATTTTTATATCCATAAAAAAAACAATTTCAATATTCTATACATGCACATACCATCAGACCTGCATTCCCCGAACAGTTAGGCAGAGATGTATCAATGTATACCCTCAGTGCAGCGGTATGTTTAGGTTTCATGTAATACGGGGCGAACGTATTGCCATTAACCGGGCACAAATCCAAAGCCTGAGCTGCTACAGAGCATTTCATAGAACAACCCAATAACACCTTGCTCGACACGGGAATCGAACCCAGGAGATATCCTGAGTTCGTGGGTTCAATTCCCTGGACGAGACGGGACGCCAGAGGTAACTTAGCAGTGACGTTTGGGACCACTAGACTAAAGAGGCAGTCTTTCAATTTATCATTGAGGTGGCAAAGAAGCATACGGCCCGCCTGATGGTAAGCAGTTACCAGAGCCGATGGACACTTGCAACACTAGGGGTAGTACTCGTTGCCGACCCTGTAAATTAAGGAGGAATAGTTGGGCTGCATGACAGCGGCGGTAACAAAACACCACTGGTCCCCCCCACTGCCAACACAACGCTTCCTCGCGGATCTCTGGCGACCTTGCTCACCGTTAGGAACACAATATAGCACGGAGCTATGTTATTTGGCTAACGGTGAAGGAAAACATCGTGAGGAAACCTGCATTCCTGAGAGATTTTCTCGACGGCGTGTGAAGTCTACCAACCCGCATTAGGCTAGCGTGGTGGTCTATAGCCTAATCCCTCTCATTCTGAGAGGAAAACCGTGCCCAGTAGTGGGACAATGTAACGGGTTAATTATGTTTATTATGTATATCGCTAACCCTGCAACCGTACAACCAATACGAGCAAAACATTCGCATGTAAGCGCAGCATCAACCGTCGGATGCGCACCGCGGTCGCTCCGGCCCCGCACGTAATTTCCCACAGGATACCTCTCAACAAGGATGACTAATGCCCGCCGGACGGTGCTCTGTTCCAACTAGGTATGTCGCTCAACACTCGCGTGCCCTTTTTATATCGCCTTCGCTTCTTTTACATATATAAAAAAGAAAATGTTTACTTTAAACATGATTTGTAAAATTAACTTCATTTATAGTATTAATTTCTTAGCAATTTATGCGGAATGCTCTTGTAAAATAAAACATTGCATTGCATTTATGGTCCTTACAGTTCAATAAGACGGACTAAATGACGAAAGTATATTATAAAATTATTACTTACTTAAAATTTAGCGTATAACCTAATATCGAACAGAAAGCTCTCAAAGCTTTGCTCATCGGGTCATTATTTATATAGTCTTAATCCATTGACTGCCTCATTAGTCTAGTGGTCCCAAGCGCGACTGCTACGCTAGAGATCCTGGGTTCGATCCCCAGGTCGAGCAAAGTGTTATTGGCTTTTTCTATGAACTTCTTAGTAGCAGCTCCGAGTCTGGATTTGTGCCCGGTTAATGGCAATAGGCTCGTCCCCTATTACTTGGGACCTAAACATACCGGCGAACTGTGGGTATACATTAGTACGCCTCTGACTAACCCGTCGGGGATTACAGGCGTGATGGTATGTTATGTTATGTTATGTTTTAATCCATCTACGTACGGAAAATTAGGAAATGATTATGAACGCTTAAATGAATACAGCATAAATAAATAAATCTTGCGATAACCTTACAAGGTATGTTTGAGTTAATTATTCTGTAAACTACATGGTGCAATAAATAATTAAATACAGATAGAATCATTACAGTTGATAGTAATAAAAAAAAATCGAATATTATTTTAGTACATTTATTTTAAATGTAATTTACCATAACTTAATATATAGCTAAGGTTGCAGACAACTCTTGTTAAAAAACCAATGTATGCCTTTACGTAAAAACATAATGACAGCAGCATTTTTCAGATGATGAACAGCCTCTTAACAATGCTAGCATAATCGAATTACCGATACATAATCGATATATAGAATATCGAATCGAATACTTGGACGTATCCTCTGTAATGCTATATTGATGATTCTGGCACAGACTGATTAATGGTTCCGCAATGTTGGATACAATAAGAACGCCAAGCCTTGAGCATTTTGGGGTTAACACAAAACGAGCTAATCAAATAGCGCGTCATACATCTCTGGCTTCGTTCTCAAGATCTTTCCTAAAGACATACAAAAGCGTCGATGAATGCTGAATTAATATGTAAATCGTAAATCTCATGAGTTGTTAGTGCAGAGATTTAATATAGGGTTGTCGCCAGAACGGTGACTTGTAATTTTGCTTCGTGTGTATTATGTTGCGTACGAAAAATATACTGCTGTGTTGGACTTAATATTTATCCAAAAAAATATTAGGGAAATACAGAAAGGTTTTCTTTAACAGAACTTTTTACCCAGTGAAAATAGTGTTAGGTTCCAAAAAAATATTTGGTAGCATAGCTCTTAGACGTTTTTTAATTAATCAAAATAGACCCTATTTAGTTACTTGTCCACGCACAGGGTTGGCCACGTTTTCCCCTTTACCGTTCATTTCTAATCGCTGGGAAGCACCCGGTCATCAGGTTGAGGTATTTCTTTTCAAGCTGTTATGAAGATATTTCTCATAACATACCATCACGCCTGTATTCCCTAAAGGGTTAGGCGGAGGCGTACTAATGTACACCCACAGTTTGCCGGTATGTTTAGGTCCCATGTAATAGGGGGCGAGCCTATTGCCATTGACCAGGCACAAATTCCAAACTCCGAGCTGCCACTGAGAATTTCATCGAGAATCCCAATAATACTTTGCCCAACCTGGGAATCGAACCCAGGACCTCTAGTGCAGCAGTCGCGCTCAAGACCACTAGGCTAATGAGGGAGCAGCCACGCATTTCTCCACAATAAAAAAAAATCATTCTCATCAACCTAGCCTTTTCTCAACTATGTTGGGGTCGGCTTACCACTCTAACCAGATGTGGCTGATTATCGGAAATTTAAACCAAGCGACTAACATCAACCACCTCTCATCGGACCCTATCATCCCAATTTCTGTGCAATAGCTTTTTTTTATGAGATAGGCAAACGAGCAGACGGGTAGCCTGATAGTAAGCGATTACCGCCGCCCATGGACACCCGCAACACCAGAGGAGTCACAAGTGCGTTGCCGGCCTTTTAAAAGGGGATTGGGCCTACGGTACCCTCACTCACTCGGCGAAACACAACGTAAGCGTTCTTTAACGCCGGTTTTCTGTGAGGCCGTGGTATCACTCCGGTCGAGCCGGCCCAATCGTGCCGAAGCATGGCGCTGCCACATAAAATACCTACTGATATCCTAAGACTAAACGCAGACTACACACGCTGTTAAGAAAATCTGACATAAGCAAGCAGGTTTACGGACGATGTTTTCCTTCATATTCCTCCAATGGTCATATCCCTCGGCTATTATTCTACACGTGGCAAAAAACTGGGTTGAATAAATTTAATTGTTTACCCCTTTACCTGTATTCACCATGGGAGCCCATTACCTACCCGCGGCGTGCCAAAACTATTGCACAGTGGGCGGCCTACCACGCACTGTGGACAATAAAAGTAATTTTAAATTATTTAATAATGTGTATTTACAAAATTAAAATAATTTGAGCAAGTCGTATAATACATACATACATACATACACTCACGCCTTTCCTCCACAGGGGTAGGCAGAAACTATAGACTGCCACTTACTACGATTCTTGCATACTTCTTTTGCTTCTTCCACATTCAAACATCTTCTCAAACATACACGCCGGTTGCAAGTACTACGCACCTGACCTTTTTGAAGGATTTCGCCAATAAGATCGGCGTATGTCCTTCTAGGTCGACCTCTACCGGTGCTGCCGCTGGCATTCGCCTTATAAATTCCCTTCGTTAATCGTCTTTCATTCATTCTTTCAACATGTCCAAACCATCTCATATCTCACCAAGTCGTATAAATATTTTCTATTTCTTTTTGTGATTTTTTTGCATTTTCCATGCTAAGATTATTAAGTTATTTTATCTTCTGGTATATCAAACCAGAAGACGCAGGTTCGAATCCTGCCCGCGATTGAATTTTTTCCTTTACTAAAAAATAAGTATTTTCTATTTCGTCAACAAATATTTAACATCATCCTCCGAGCCTTATCCCAACTATGTTGAGGTCGGGTTTCAGTTTAAAAAAATGCAACTGAATATCCGTATATTACCAATTTCTAAGGAATATCTATATCCTGTCTAAAGATAAACTAGTATAGGTACTATTATCGACATAATAGAAGAAAAAATTATAAACGTAGTAACAGAAGCTAGTCCTTTAAGTCGTACGCATTTGTCAGCGTGGACTTCAGAATTGGGTCTTACCTGGATAAAAAGTATAATTATGTATTATTCCAGACTATAATCTATCTCTGTGCAAAATTTCATCCAGATCCGTTCAGCCGTTCTGGCGTGAAAGAGTAACAAACATCCATACATCCTTAAATCCATACATCCATGCTCACAAACTTTCACGTTTATAATATTAGTAAGAATTCGCATTAATGAAGTAGATTTATTCTGATATTATAATTATCTAATAGGTACTATAAAAATCAATGTTTGTTTGATCGTGTTTCATGCGCCACCACATCGTTCATCAGATTGCGATGAAACTTTAGCGAATTGTAGTGTGATTGGGAAGGTTTATGTCAAAAGAGGCATTGCATCGCATGCCTTTATGTAATAAATTTAAAATTAATCCTATGGAGAAGAACAGCTACTAAACGCTGTAGGCAATCTATCGAGTTGATGTCGAAGTTGCATCTGACCAACATAACAAACTCTCTCTAGACTAGCAAAAAATAGTAACAAAGCAAAAATTTCACCATTTCCATTTATTACATGTAATGAACTTGGACTACTAACATAATTACGACGTACGATTCCGTCCCATTTATTTAAAAATTAACTGACGAGCACGCAAGCTGTCGGATCGAAGAATCAATGGATTTTTTATCTTTAATGGTTAACCCTTTGTCGCTGGGACCAATCGATTTTCGAACCCCGATACAATACAATGCACATTTTAAAATTTAAAATCCGATATCTGTACAGAGGATTTTTTATGTGACTACGATGCATTTTTAACCCCTTCAACGTATGTCTATTTGGTTCAGTGTTTGTCAAATTTCGTGATACGCTAATAATTAAAAAAAATGTTATCAATAAGGAAAAGAAAATTACAACTGAGGGTAAAATGAAGCTACATCTTTATCGCTCTGCAATATTGAAGTTCTTTTAAGAACTATAATAAAACTACTGAATTCTCATAATATTATATTTGTACGTTTTGTTTTTATTTAGAGAAAAAGATTCGGTTTTATAACAATACAAATGATTGCAGTACCAAAAACCAAATATACTGAAAACACTCATTTAAAAGTCGAACGAATGAGTTCGAACATTTAAAAATAACGGTTGATTAATAAAAGTTTGAGCGCCAACGTTCGGGGATTGTGTAACCACGCGGTGTCTGTACGTGACAATTTAAACAAATTCGGGCCATTTGGCTTCTGGGGTGGCATGCTTTTTTAAGGACTTATTTTGTATAAAAAAAACGCGCCATTGAGTCACATTCACCCGGCGGATGGGATGCGGGATAAGTGTGCGGTCTGTAATGAACGCGAGCTGTTGTACTAAAAGGTGGGTCTAGTTTTTTTTCGTTTGCATATTGACATGAGGTATGGGAGCTGATAAAACCATTAATGTAAGCAAGGGAAAAATCTCTTTTGATCCTTTGGTGCAGAACTTTTGGTAGGTTACTTTAAAATATTACGTAGAATTCGTTCTTTATTTGGCTGGCTCAGATCGCTAATAAAATTATTAAAAAAGTTTAGTCATGAACAAAGTTATGTTAACATACGTTTCAATGTTGTATCACAATATTAGAGACAAACACAATATATATTTACTCCCCCACCCTAAAAATCAAAACTATAACCCTGTAAACATTCGGCGTCAGCGAGTGGTGAATATTTAATATCTTCGCGCCATATGCGATCTCATCGACAATGGCGACTGAATCCCATACGTAGCCGCGCTTTCTTCCAATAATCCCTTGCCGGAGATAGAGTTAGCCCACCCTAGAGAGAGGATTTAGAAATGCTGAAGGTGTATAAAAACGGTGCGCAGTGATAGGGTTAATATTTCTGGTAGATGTGGAAATTTCGTTGAATATTTTAAATAGTAAAGTGTGGATAAATGTGTAAGTGCTAATTGGTACTAGTAATGTAACATGCGCTTCCGCACTTATGTTTATAAATGTGCTTGCAGGTATGCTTGAAATGGCGCATATACAGGGCTCCTAAGGGTCAGCAATGCATTAGCAACTCCTCTGGTTTTGTAGGTGTCCATGGGCGACGATGACTACTTACCATCAGGTAATACGTCTGCTCGTTTGTCGACGTCGAAAAATGCTGCGTATGTCATATCAAATTGTCTCTAGAAATAGTTTTCTTTTAAAACATACCATCATGCCTGTATTCCCCGAAGGGTTAGGAAGGCGTACTAATTAATGTACACCCACAGCTCGCCGGTATGTTTAGGTCCCATGTAATAGGCGGCGAGCCTATTGCCATTAACCGGACACAAATCCAGACTCCGAGCTGCTACTGAGAATTTCGTAGAAAAACCCAATAACACATTGCTCGACCTGGGGATCGAACCCAGGACCTCTAGCGTAGCAGTCGCGCTTGGGACCACTAGACTAATAAGGCAGTACTTTTCTTTTAATACTTACTAAACAGTGGCCATTTTACATATTTATCATGTAGTTCCTGAATGTTCATGTCGAAAACAACCATCTCGTCTGTGTTCCAGAATAATAAGACAGACATGTAGGTATATGATGACATCAGACTTTTACGGTACCTACCTAGATAATTTTTTTATGTCCACAAATTCTAGCTCCGAGCTATAAATTTATCATGATCATCATCAGCCTATATTCGTCCATTGCTGGACGTAGGCCTCTCCTAATAAAAGCCACAGAGCCCGATCTTCGGCTTTCCATTCCTATATATTCATAGAAAAACATAACACTTTGCCCGACCATGAAATCGTAACCAAAACATTGGTACCGTTAGACATACGTTACAACATTAACAAGCATACAAAATTTCTCTACGACGTAATGTCGCCCATCATTTAATATTAAAATTACACAACGGCCCCCACGTTGGGTGAAAAACGGGCGATTTTTTACATTCAATTAGAATGACCCTCCTGTCTCTATATAAATTGGTCTGTCTCTCTCTAATAAATGATATCTGGAGAGCAACACGGTGTGGGAGGATGTTGATGGATGACGCGCACACAAATGTGATTGGCAATTGCATTCATATTGGAAAACTTGGTAGTTTTCTTTATAGTAATTTGATTTCATCTATAAGTCTTTAAATCAATCAATGATTTACTCAATCAAGTAGGTACTTCTTTACTGACATTATTATAACTAACGACCCGTGTGCAGCGTCACTTACGTAAATTTTCCCATCTTTTCGACTTTTCAAAAAATAATCTTTCTTATAAAACTTATTCTGACAATTACGTACAATAACAAAAAGCTCTGGCAAGTCGGTCAAGCCGTTCTCAAGTGATGATCTTTCTTAAATGCGACAATTGTTTTTTATTTATATACATAGATATCTATAGGCTATGTATATTTTTTTCCTGGTAAAAAGCACAAACAGGATCCAAGACGGGGCAAGTTATTCAAATAAATTTGACTTTGGGTTTCGCAAATTTACCCAATTTTTTTGTGCATTCATTTGAAAAGCCACAATAGCTCTCTCTCATAAATTTTTTTGAAGATTTTGCTAACGTTATATAAATATACCTACGAACAAAACATACCTACAATATCACTGTTTATAACTAGGCAAACTATCTTTGCACTCACCCTTCGGACAAGCGGAGTCAGGACGGTTTATATCTTTGAAAAATCCCATATCTCCCTACAAGAATCATACGCTCACCCGCACACGCCTACATTCATATATTTGTTACGGCATATAGCAACTGGAAGTGACTTGGAAGTTATAGCAATTTAAAGTTTGACCACCAATTATTTTTTTTATTTAAAATTTATGAAATAATGATTTGAATACATAAAAAAAATTAACAGCTGATTACCAAAATACCAATAACATTGCCCTAGGAAGGAGCCTGCTCTTTTAAGTCAGACGATTTGGTAAAAGTATTTTCGCATTCCTGTAATTACTGCCATCAGATGGCCGCAAGATTAACCATTAGTAAAGCGTGTAAAATTAAGTCGCTTTGTGTAAAATTGCTATGGTGATGTTAAAATTTATTATTCAGAAAAAAATGTCAATGAAGAAGTACTTTAAAATAGTAATTACTTGTAATAAACTGTGCAGTGCAGGCTGTATGTCATATCCTCACATTACTAGAAAATTATTTAACAATTGACAGAATTGAATTGAATTGATGAATTTTCTACGTTTTGGATTACCTACATTATCACCGTAGCAATTTAACAAATTTTTATTAGTTGAACTAAAATTTCTTCAATTTTGACAACACCTTGTCAAAGCTGATATAATAATTTACCTTGCTCCACAGTAGAAGAACACCAGGTGTAGTATTTCGATGACACGTTCTAGGCCACGTGGTTGGCTCGCGGTGACGTCATTGTTTGAAATGATACCCCTATGTAAATTAGCCGAGCAAGATGCATTTTTTTACTTTCTTGCTTCTATACTACCTAGTGGAATTTTCAATTAGTAATTTTATACAGTTTACTTTCTAACACGAGACAAAAATAGTTGGACTGACAATACTGTTTGGCAACACTGTTCGGCAACACTGTTCATAAAATCCGTGAGCTTCGTGACGTCACTGCGAGCCATTTTCGGGAATAGAATACCTACATGGGTTCTAAGAAAATCTTCTTCTGCCATGCCTTCTTCACGATATTGAGAAAATAATTTCCCATAATAAAAATTGCCACATCTAGTACAAAGTGTAATACATCTTCGAAGCCTACAGTCACAATACTAGTTTTTTATACATTATCTGATACATTTCTTTTCCAATGCATCTTCGGGGGCGATATTATTTGTGATAGTGTTGCTGACGCGTTATGAATAGAGAGTGTGTTTTAATAAAGTAGGCGTTGTTACACCCTGTATGTGGATGTGATTTTCGTATGATTTTATATGACTGATAAGATTTGGAGATAGAACTTGTCATACTTTAGATTTTGAGGCAAGATTTATTTTCATACGTACTCGCAACGGGCGTGTATTATGAGAAGATGTATGAATGTGGAAGTATGCAAGAATCGTAGCAAGTGGCAGTCTATAGTTTCTGCCTACCCCTGTGGGAGAAAGGCGTGAGTGTATGTTTGTATGTATTTATTTTCATAAGTAAGAACAACAAACAAAATGTGTTAATATAACAGTTACTCTTATTTTTTTTTTATTAAAATTGCCTCAATGGTGTAGTGGTCGCTACCGTAGCTGCCGAGCGTAATAGTCCCGGGTACGAATCCCATGTTGGACACAAATAACACTATAGTTATTTTGCTATAAAATATTCAATAGTACGTTGAAATTTGAATTTTTGACAACAGGCTCGATCCCTATTACATGAAACCTAAGAGGAATATAGGTAGGTACCGGAGCACACAAATACTCCTCTGCTCAATGCAGTTAGCTAATTTATTTTAGTACGACATAAACAAAACAGGTAGATGCAGTTCTAAAACTGCCTCATTAGCCTAGTGGTCCCGAGCGCCACCACTGCTACGCTAGAGGTCCTGGGTTTGATTTTCAGATCGAGCAAAGTGTTATTGGGTTTTTTCTGTGAAATTCTCAGTAGCTGCTCGGAGTTTGGATTTGTGTCCGGTTAATGGCAATAGGCTCGCCGCCTATTATTATTTCACGGGACCTAAACATACCAGCGAACTGTGGGTGTATATTAGTAAGCCTCTGCCTAACCCTTCAGGGAATACAGGCGTGATTTTTTTTTATGGGATAGGAGGGCAAACGAGCAGATGGATCGCCTGATAGTAAGCGATCACCGCCGCCCATGGACACCCGCAACACCAGAGGAGTCACGAGTGCGTTGCCGACCTTTTAAAAGAGGATTGGGCCTCCGGTAACCTCACTCACTCGGCGAAACACAACGCAAGCGATGTTTAACGCCGGTCTAATGGTAAATGTTATATAATAAAACTCTGCTGCCAAGTTCTTCGGGGGTAACACCGCATTGTCTAATATTTTATTGCTAAACAATAATGAGTTCAGCGGCAGTCGGCAAACGAGCTGACTAGCCACCTGGTGGTAAATAGTTATCGTCGCCCATGGACACCTGCAATACCAGAGGAGTTGCTGCTGCGTTGTCGACCCTTAAGAGCCCCTACGGACTGCAGACTGCCAGAGCCGCAGCAACAAGAGGATTGGTTCTTACGTGCAAAAGTCGAAACACACACCAAGGTGCTTCAACGTAAGGGTGGTCGCCAGCCAGTCAGACTACAAAAGGCCCTACCACCGAGCAAAATCCGTTCCGATTTTGAGGATATACATATAATTAAATAGTTGTTTAGTTTAGTTTCATATGCCCAGTAGGCATATGAAACTAATAACTAAAGTCTTAAGATAAATGAACAACGCGCTAGAGATACCACTTTCCACGCGATTATCGCTTATCATCAGTTGGCTCATGTACTCGTTCGTCAACTTATTACAGTAAAAAAAAAACTAATCTCATATCACGATAGGTAAATGTCAATAAAAAACATACACAAATATAACACAGAATCGTATAAACACTCACAAAAACAAAACAACACCTATCGCAAAGAAACATTCTACTCGAATAACCGTCAAACGGGTTTCAAATAAAAATATAAATAAGTATCGAAGAATCATCGAACGTTTAACATCAGCTCACGTTCCTGGTATATAAGTAAACGGTCATATTCTTTACGACGTGAGACTTACCACTAAAGTTGTGTACTACGTGACTGGTCCCGACAGGAGGGATTCTGGGCTAGTCTACGTAATTCAGAGGTGTTTACAAGTAAACACCTGAATATTCTATAGTGGAAATTATTGCTGGGAAATTGGTGCTATATCCTGTTGGAAGTTTCAAAATGTTGAGGTAATTTAATAAAATTACTGTGTTACTTAAGTACCTGTTTTATTAATTTATCTCAGTACAGTTTTTTTAAATTTTGCACCTTTTTTATACCACTAAGGTGACAAACAAGCATACGGCCCGCCTGATGGTAAGCGGTTATCGTAGCCTATGGACGCTTGCAACACCAGGGGTATCACTCGCGCGTTGCAAACCCTGTAAATTAAGTAGGAATAGTTGGGCTGGCAGCATAGGAGACAGTCTGCTATGCATGACAGCTGCGGTAACAAAACACCACCGGTCCCCCACAGTGCCAAACCAACGCTTCCTCGCGGAGCTCTGGCGACCTTGCTCACCGTTAGGAACACAACTTAGCACGGAGCTATGTTAATTGGCTACGATTTGCTGTAAGGTGGAGGTACTTCCCCAGTCGAGCAGCTCCAATTTTGAGTGGAATTATTCAATTCCACTATGCCCTACCTCTCTTAAAAACCACCTCACCTGGCCTTGCCTTGCCTTTCGGCACCTTGCCTGGTGCCGAAATACAATAAATTTTAGTTATCACTTTTTAATTTATGTTGAGTCGGATATCAATAAAAATCCGTTAAAGGTTTTCTATTTATTAATACAAATACATCAAAAAAATATATAATTATGAAAACCACATTTGTAATTGGGAAACGTAATAGGTTTGAATCTCTGTCGTACAAACAAGTAGCAACACAAATACATGGAATAAATTAGCTACCATAAAACATTTTACTAGGTAGGTACTCTTTGCAGAACTGTAATACCCAAAAGTTGCTAAATAAAACTGACTAGGATTAAATTCTCACAAAAATTTATGAGTAAAATTCTACGGAACAAATAAACTATTGTCCCGCCGAGTATCGGGAGAGATGACGTCATAAAACAAATGTAAGCCACCAAGAGTATAGAGAACAGCAGATCGTAAACTGGTTCCCAATAATCCAACGTCGGCGGAAAAAATAGCCATAGTAAAAACTCCTATCCGTACCTAATAACCCGAGAATATTATCAGAGAGTCGTCGGGTCATAACCCGAAATTGGTTTCGGGGTCCGTAAGTCCCCAGTTTTATATGTCGCATTATGAAGGCCGTCAAACGAATTCACGTAGAAAATCGAATCTATATACGGTGATATTGCCGTCTCTGCGTCCTGGCTGGCTCCAGATAATAAAATAATATACCTTTTTTACGCTGCTGGGTTTGTTTAGTCGCGGTGACCATGCATAGGTAGAAAGGGATTACGTAAAGTACGAAATATCTTTTAATGGATCTTATAAAACATTGAAAGAAAATAAGTGTTCCACATAGGTTGGTAAACAAAAAAGTTTTTTCATTTCGAAAGGCCCATGCTAGCGTCTACGTACTTACGTGAAATAACAAATATTTAAGAACAAAAACGTATAAAGTGCCATAAAGGAGCTTTCGCGTGTGCCGCCGCAGAAATCTCTGCGATGGCAGTAATCGGGCATTTTACATAAGAAAATAATATATTATTCAAAATCCAGTGTGGAGCACACCGCCCCATGTACTTATCGGTAATAATGCGCGCTCTCCACCCAGGTGGAAGCCACGCGGGCATAAGTCGAGAAAACCGGATTTATGCACGTGTATTTTTGGTACGCCGAATTGGTAAACTATTTACTGCATTGTATTATTTTTCGGATTGCAGTGGCCAAAATTTACTTGTTAACTAACAAAAATAATTATTAATAAATACTTAATTTATGTGGATGGATAGGCCATTCCATGGATTGTTATTGCGACCGTGTTGCGAGAGAGAGAGAGAGAGAGAGATACTGCTCTACACATTAAATAGCGCCATCCCTTTTTTTAAGTTTAATTGGATCACTTCACTTTGTGGTACGGCCGCTAGTTTGAAGAATGTGAAGCATTTTATGTCTGGGTCGGACAATTGTACTTTGTGGACATGACACGATGGATATTTTAGGGCAATATAAATAAAAAATATTAAAATTATCTAAACAGTCTAGAGTCGTCTGTCTTGAAAAGACTGTCTCCTCGGAATTTGAGATTATATATTTCACAACATCACGTTGTTTGTGTGCTAAGCGCTAAGCATAACAACATAAATTCCATAAAAAAAAATTAAAATAACTTATACCATTGTCCTAACCTGCCAGCCCACCTCACGGTACATCTCCAGCAAATAAAAATAGAGGCAACGCGACTCGACGAGATCTATGCGAGAGCCCGACTATAATATCCCTTGATTCAGAGCCCCCTTTCACTAGGACAAGGGCGACGTACATCCAAGAACTCTGTTGCTTAGTTACCTTTAAAAAGATACTTTGGTACTTACTCTTCTTCAATAATGGTTTTTAAAAGGACTATAATTTACGGTCTTCTATATACGCGGGCACTTTCTGCAGCGATACAATTGCGTGAAAGTTGCGCTACAGTTGCTTGACAATCGTCTCCTTTACGAATGAAGTGACTTTAGGTACATAGTTAAGTCAACCATAGAGTTTTTGTAAAGTGTAATGTTTGAAAGTTATTTTAGTAAAGGAAAAATTCAATCGCGGGCAGGATTCGAACCTGCGTCTCCTGGTTGGATACACCAGACGCTCTGACCTCTAAGCCACCGCGAACCCCACCCGCCTGATTGAAATTTTACCTTCACATTCTGTCATAAAGTGACGTTGGCGACATCTATGAAAGAAGCAAGGTATCTTGCTTTTTTAGGTGTCTTGCTGGTGTATCCAACCAGAAGACTGAAGATTAAATTTATCCTTTACTAAAATAACTTTATAATCTTAGCATGGCAAATGCAAAAAAAAATCACAAAAAGATAGTGTTATGTTTTGGAAAGTGTTATTAGGTAGGTACCGCTTCAAACTAAAATATTTATATAAAAATGCTGAGTGGTGAAATAGGATTAATCATTTATTTTTTAATAATTACAATTTTAAAAACAGCTTCGACAATTTTGCATTATTTATTTATAAAATAGGGACGCTAGACATTACTTATTTATCTATTATTATACGCTGTGCAGCATATGAAACGTATGTTTTTATACGTAACGTAGTTGACACCTCTTAACGAAGGAATCACATACAATTTTTTTATGAATAGTCTTTTGTTAATTTATACTCCACGGTACTGATACAAAACACCGTCATCAATTATACTAAAACCGGTCGTATCTCGTGTGCACCGTGCCTTATATCGCCGATACCACCCCCTACACCCCTTTAAGTCTGTGGAGAAGATTTGGACATAATATGTACGTGTACAGATAATATTTTTTATGATATTCTTTACGCGTACGATACATATATGTGTGTAGTACCTACTTAGCTGTTATTTCTTTGCGTGGTAGAAATATCAAATTTAGAATCTTTGTCTAACAAAATAGAGTAAATTTTCGCTATGCGAGTTTTTAATGACTAAGTAGGTCCTTAATTGATTGCAAATTAAAAGTTTCGGGATTGCGTTTGGTGTAGCGGTAAAGATCCTCGCCATTCCCGTTGCGCCACGTGTCGTGGGTTCGATTCTCACCCGACGCAAATATTTGTATGTTCCACTAATAACTACCTAACTAAACTAACACATAAACTAAGTTACCTATATGTAGGTAATTTATGACAAGTTTCTGTATAACCACTTACATACACCATTTATTCGTTTATCATAAAAAGAGGCTGTCACAAACACGGGTTCCGAAGGTCTGCCAATATCTCATGAGATCATGAATCTTAAACTAAGGACGGCAAATAAAAAATGTCGCGTGTGTCCCCTGGATGAATTATGAAAATATCGATAAATATGTGAGATAAGGCCGGTGTAATATACAGGGTTATTCTGAAAGAGTAATACTCATCCAAAAGAATATTATGTAGACAAATAGATACTCATGAAGTCATGATAAAGAATTAAACCTTTTTAGTATTCCTTAAAGTCCATAAGGGAACTCCCATTCAAATATTTTTAAAAAGATTTAAGTAAATGGTTGATAGAAAAATGTTTCTATACTGTACAAGAGTTTTTACAGCATGTTTGTCACTAAAAATCGAATATAGTATATAGTATAATAAGTAACTTAAGAACGTAAATGTAAAATTAATTTGCATGCTTTATGTAAGCAGAATATGGTATTGTTCCTTAACCACCAACTTTTACATCTGGTACCACCTGTATTCTAGGCAAATAAATATTTTCTTTCTTTCTTTTCTTTCTTTCCTTAGTAACTTACAAACTAGTTAAAAATCCAACTTAAGGACCTAATTTAAAAAAATACAATAACTACCTGATTAATCTAGTGGTCATAAGTGCGACTGCTACGCTAGAAGTCCTGGGTTCGATTCTTAGGTCGAGCAAAGTATTAGGTTTTTCTTAGAAATTCTTACTAGCAGCTCGGACTTTGGGATTCGTGCTCAGTTAATGGCAAAAGGCTCGACATGGAACCTAAACAAACAGGTGAACTGTGGGCGTACATTAGTACATCTCTGCCTAACCCTTCGGGGAATACAGGCGTAGTTGTATGTTATAATTAGATAGTGAATAGGTACATTTCTTTGTGATATTTTTAAGATACTTTTTTACGAATTTCCATTAGTTTTTTGTGTTCCTTCATTGGAACTGAACCCGCCTCTGAATATAGCACGTAATGTATAAGTAGGTAATTAATATTTTGTATACCAAAATGAATACTAAGATGGGATTTTAGGAAATTCCTAGAAGTTTGGTAAAAACATGATTATCTCGGATAAAACGGCTATTTTCATGATATTAAAAATACATGTATGTATAATCATAGTCCGATCTTCACTGTATCATTACTTGGGTCAGGGCTGTCCTAATGTGAGAAACTATTTGTACACTCATTATCAAGCGCACTACCAGTTCCTGGAGACTACATCTATAATATCACAAGTTCTGGGTTTTACGACTCCAGGGTAGACATCCTTAGGGTCGACACCGGATTTTCGAACTACCTACTTATTGACTACTTCTTGCTCAAGTACATAGCGATCAAAATAACTGTACGAGTAGTGATATGTCGAAATATACTTGTAGCGAAGGGTTAGGCAGAGGTATACCGATACATAACTAATAAGTACGTAGGATACATACCCTTGGTCCGTCGGTAGGATACTTTCTAATCAAGAAATAATTGATAATTTTCAATAAACCCTACATCTAACTATCTATACATAGGTATAAATGCTTTGTCCTGAATGACTGACTGACTGACGGATCAACGCACAGCCTAAACCGCTGATCGTAGAGACCTGAAACTTGGAGGATGTGTTCTTTGTATGACTTAGGCATACTATAAGAAAGGATTTTCCGAAATTCTACCCCTAAGATGATGGAAGGGGGGTGAACGTTTGTATGAAAGTCTGTCATTTTTGAGCGGGTGAAATCGCGAGATACAGCTATTAAGACAATAAAATTTAACTTTAAAAAACAAACGCCTTATTTTCACATACCATCACGCCTGTATTTCCCGGAGGGTTGGGCAGAGGCGTGGAGGTAGCTAATGTACACCCACAGTTCGCCGGTATGTTTAGGTCCCATGTAATAGGGGCCGAGCCTATTGCCATTAACCGGGCACAAATTCAGACTGCGAGCTGCTACTGAGAATTTCATAGAAAAACACAATAATACTTTGCTCGACCTGGGGATCGAACCCAGGACCGTAGCAGTCGCGCTTGGGAACACTAGACTAATGAGGCATTTTTTTATTTGACATAATTTATTTTTAAATTCATGATCCCTAGACACCTTACTGTATTTAATCTAGTTGCTAATGACGAGAGGTTGTAAGCAACATAGGTATAATATGAACAAATTGCAACAATTTCTGGGCGATTCCACCCCATACGCCGAGGAAATTGCCCCAGGCGGTGTTGAATGGTGCCGGCCGTATCTGTGTGTATATCTGGTCGTTACAAATGTGTTACATCAAGACAGTGGCGAGGAGGGCATTACTTATCTAGCCTGGATGTTTCAGGGCTTGCACGTAGAGATTATAAGTAGGTACCCTACATTATTTTTAATATGTTTTTTTTTTCTGTACATCCGAGTGAAGCAGTTAATCTTCACGCTTCTACAGTTGCGCCGCGTGTCATGGGTTTAATTCCTACCCTAGGCAAAACAACTTCATATTTATAGGATTAATTCATTTTAATTATTGTTTTGTTTTTATATTTTAGTGGTTCTAAACCTTATCTCTAAATTATAGTATCATAATTGTGTGTTTCAGTGGTAAATGTTGTGTATACCTGTAATTGGCATATGTCAGATGTATCAGACTTTTTCTATGTAACTTTTCTATCGATTGTAAAATATGTATGCTGTTGGTGTACCTAATAAAATAAATAAAATAAAATAAATAAATATTTGTGCGTTCAATAACAGTCTAACCTAGTAGGCATGGAATATTTCGCACATAGCATGTGAAAAATCATGCCACAATCATTCACACCACACCTGCGACTTTTATTCACAGAGCCTGCTCAAAATCGCATTTTAATGAAATAGCATTTTGTTCACGATTTCATTATAAGTAGCAAAATGGCGATTGATGATTATGAATGAAAATTCATTGCAGACGAAAAGTTACAAGCTGTGAAATTTCAAGTTGTAAAAAAAGTTGTAAAATCGCAGTGAAAAATAATTTCATCTAATGAAAATGAATGAAAGTAGCAATTATTTCCATGCCTATAGATAACTTCAAGTCGTCTTTGTCGCGGGAATAGGTACTATCAGCCAACTCCCTAACTAGCCACCGTAAGGGCTATACCACTTGCTTGCAGCGCACGACTGACATACTAGTGTACCTACACCCAGTATATTCCTGCACACATGAACATAGGGCGACAGCGGCGGCAGCGGCACGGCGGGGCTCGAGCGGCGTATGGGCGCGGCGCGGCCGCCATTGCTAGAACAACTTCAAACTTAGTCACAAAACCATTGTCAATTTTTGCAATATATATTTCAATACAGTCCACTTATAATTGTTGTTATTTAAATCTCCCTTACCTATCTACAGTAGATACTTTGTATCCGATATTTGAATGGTTGTGGAGTCCCATAGACAAGGCTCGTGTGGCATTTGAAGGATTTAAAAAAAAAACTCCTGTAAAATATATCTATTATATAATAAGTACTTTTACCAAAAGGATTTTCAATAAAGCTGTAAGAAGACCCAATTAAATTAGGTTACAATAAAAGAAACTACATAGATTACACTAACTTGTATGTAACTTGTTCATGTATAATGGCTTATTAAAAATCGTACAGTAAATATGTTTGTTTTTAGCGCAAAAGTAACTTCAAGTGACATAAGAAAATACGAGAAAATGTAGCTAAATTTAAATAATAATATAATATAAGTAAACATTACCATTCTATAGGGACATTAATCTATCTATCCATCTCAACAATGACACACTTGACAACAAATCATCACGTGAATATAAAATTACCCATCTCAATAAACTTATTCAAAAAATTACCCCAATATGCAAATTCATCATTTGACCCTTAACCCAACAGCATCCCTTGTTCCAATTTCAATCTCACCTTTTAACACGTGGATAAGTTCAAAAACTGGTTCTGGTCACAGCATCCCCCTGATACACTTTTGATCTTATGTCCGAAATAATACGACCTTTTGTAAAGAATATTGGTGTTAGTGCTCATTGTTGGTCAATAGATGGGTCAGATCAGGTCATTCTTTGATATTTTTATTGAAATTATATAAATAGAGAAGTGGATGTGAGTGATTTTAGGAGCAGGCTCATAGGCAAAGTTAGATAGTAACAAAATAATTGATAATGTATTGCCAACATACATCGTATAAACTTATTGATATTTTTTTAATTTTAAATACGGGATATGAAAGGTTTTTTTTTTCTGAAATATTTATCACAACAAAACAACATTGCTCCTTGATGACAGTTGTAAGTGAGTGCATTAGTTCGAGTTCATAAAGAAATTAAGTTATTCATTAAGTATGTATTTTCCGTTTTGCACGATATTAATACAAAATGATTAAATAAATTCAATTGTTGGCAGGGGCAGCCCTGCAGGTACAGTTAAACGCGTCATATGTATATATCAAGCAGTGACCAAACACGCGCCGCGGACTCGAGGAAACAGAGAGCACTACGACATGCGTTAAGACGACTTACTTGTGTTTATTTTCGTTCCACTTGGTAGTTACCAAGAAACAACAGTTGTTGTAAATATGTCCTTATCTTGACAATTCCTGTGGCAAGTTTCAATTAACAACAACATACTATAAATGGTATTTCATGATTATCATTTTCTCTGTCTTTTTTTTGTTTCTGACGGTGTACCTGTTGTTTATAATGGGTATGTCATTATCCATCATCATTCTTCTGCTTTTATTAGTTACTTAGGTACTTGGGGTCAGCGCAGTGTCTTTATCTTCCATATATATCTTTTAGCCGTTATTACCATCTCACGCACAGTTCATCAAGCTTTTCTGTAGTCTCGTCCTAGCCTTATATACATCCAAATGCATCAAAACCTTTCTGGTATATATATATTAATAATAATACCCTATACTCTTCACTCCTACGCGTAACATGCCCATACCACGACAAACGGTTTCACACCATTTTCCGTGACCAGTGACACTTTCAAGCTGCCTCTTACATACTTATAATTCATTCCATATCCTGTCCATCCTTATAACTCTGTAAGTACATATCATTAGTAAACCAAATGCCACGACTTATTGCCATGAAAATAATTAATAAAAATAGAACCTGACTACTCCACCGCTCGCCATGTTCCAATAGACATTTTCGTCCGCACATTTAACAAGCTGATCGTAAGCGCGAAGGTTCAACGTCTTCGTCTAAATAAATCGTCACTCTACTAGTGAACAATTACCCTTTGTAAACAACATAAATTTTCTTTGGAATTACTGAATATTAACTGCAAACGAAACGTTTTTACAATAAATATTAGTATTTTTACGATGATTCCATTGTTTGTAATAATTTTATGTGTTCATATACGTATGTAGTTCACAGTTTCAGTAAATTAATTATGTTATAGGAACGGGAAGTTGGTAGAGAGTTGTAAGATAGAGACACCAAATAAAAATGTAAAGTAATGAGTGAAACTGATGAAATGAAACACAAATGTCTGCACATTTGGCGTAATGTCGAGCGATCGGCAAATCCGCCACGGACTGCGGATGTAATCCCCGCATTTAATATTTGTATGACCTACCTACAGATAGTTGTTCCAGGTCTGGGTGTTTGTAAACGCATCCATGATACAGGAGAAAATCTAAGTGTGAGGCAATTTATTTATTTAAAAAAAACGGGTCATTCAACCGGTGTAAAATGCCGCTCCTTCGTGCTACGTTAAAATACCAGCACTTCACTTCTAGTGGGTCATTTCTAGATATTTGAATAAAATGCATAGTAATTAATCTAGTGGTGCCAAGCGCGACTACTACACTGGATGTCCTGGCTTTGATTCCCATGTCGAGCAAAGTGTTATTGGATTTTTTTTTCTAAACAGGTAGGTACGTAGTAGACCTTGGATTGTGCCCGGACTGGGGGTGTATTAGGTAGGTACAGTAGTACCTACACCTTTATCTAACCCTTCGGGGTATACACATGACATAACATAATCAACCCATTATACTGTCCCACTGCTGGGCAAGGGTCTCCTCTCAGAATGAGAGGGATTAGGCTATAGTCCACAACGCTGGCCTAGTGCGGGTTGGCGGACTTGGCCATCGAGAAAATCTCTCAGGCATGCAAGTTTCCTCACGATGTTTTTCCTTCACCGTTTAAGCGCGTGATAATTGACTTACGAAAAGTCAGAGGTGCGTGCCTTGGGTTCGAACTAGAGACCTTTGACTTGTCAGTCCAACGGTCATACCAGTAATCTATCTCAGAAGCATATCTTGGTCCCCATAACACAGGAACTTCCTAGCATTGGGGCAATTATTCATAAAATTGTCTAGAAATAACTATATACTTATTATTCTAAAATGTAACTTGCAATGTATTTCTTCTTCCTTTGCTGAATAAATTATTATTATTATTATATGTGATGAAGTGTTTTGTTATGTTCTAGCTAGATAAACCTATGGATATTATAGAACCTACTAATAAAGCCAGTTACAATTCTAATACTTAGTACATTAGTGGTCTAACCCGTACAATGACGCAGTGCTCCGTTATATCCGAGTGTAGTGGGACGAAATCTGTTAGATCACGTTAAACTCCCCTAACCCTAAAGTTTCAGGTTAGGGACAGTTGGGACCTCCGGGCCCGGACCAACTGCGCTGATAACATGAAATAAACATTATATAGTCGTATACTGAAGATTATGATGTGTCATTAGGGTTTTTATTGAGGTATGGATGTTAAAGTTCTATGTGCTATGTGACGCTAGAGTTCCGGCTTGATTCTCAGGTCGAGCAAAATATTATTGGGATTTTCTTTAAAATTCTGACTGCCTCATTACTCTAGAGCCTAGTGGTCCCAAGCGCAACTGCAACGCTAGAGGTACTGGGTTCGATCCCCAGGTCGAGCAAAGTGTTATTGAGTTCTTCTATGTAGGTAATTCTCAGTATCAGCTCGGAGTCTGGATTTGTGCCCGGTGCCGGCAATAGTCTCGCCCCCTATTACATGGGACCTAAACATACCGGCGCACTGTGGGTGTACATTACCTAATACGCCTCTGCCTAACCCTTCGAGGAATACAGGCGTGATGGTATGTTATGTCTTTAAAATTCTCATTAGCAACTCGGCATTTGGATTTGTGCCCGGTTAATGGCAGTGTACTGTTGTGTACTGTTGGTGTACCTAAGTACCTACGTGTCACCTTCTCTGTCTACCCTTTCGGGAAATACAGGCATGATGATGCAATGGTCAAGAACTCAATATCGATTGATGAGTGTCTAATGAATACCACCATTTTTTAATAACGATGTTTTTCTTGTGTCGGAATAACCATCACTCCGCCAAAAGAACTAGATACTATAATCATTAAAAAGTTAGAAATATTATTTTCAATAAGATAAACGATCTGAATTTCTTAATATTCTTTGACTTTTCTAAAATTATTTTTTGTATCCTGAATGTACCTACCTACTTGGATGTGCTTGAAATAAGTTATTCAGATATCTATAATTGTTGTGTGTATGTTCTGTAGTTAACGCTTTCTTATTTTAGTTTATATACAGCATTTTGTTTTCTCAATAAGTGAATGTATATTCTTGTGAGAAATCAAGTTCTTAAGGCGGATCGTTCAGCTGAGCCCGCGAAATTCGTGATTGCTTCGTGAGTGAAGTGATTTTTCGCAGTTTGTAGATCTATAACAAGTTCTATGTTCATGGTAGTTGTAATTGCGACATTCACAACTGAGAACTAAAACCTTTACTTATAAATCTTTATCAAGCCAAAAACTTGGCGCAATCTGTGTAATTGGTCAAAATTGAAATTTTACACTACTTTTAGCTACAATAATGATTTTTAAGCAATGATTTTAGATAAAAATTGTGAATTTTGTATAGTTATTGTCGCAATTACCATTACCATAAATGCAGTACTTATTATAGACCTACAAACTGCGAAAAAACACTCGAAATTTGAATTTCGCGGGCTCAGCTGAACGATCCGCCTTAAACCATAAATATCTACATGTTACCCCACCAAAAAATAAATCCACCTTCAATATTTTTTCCTCCGCCCACGTACACACCATCATATGACTGAACAACAAATAACACATTGTGCATGTGTGCGTGAACCCATTTTGTCAGCCAATGGTCAAGCGGTCAGCGCCGGAATGAGATAAAAGATCTATCGTAATATTAGTGCGAGTGAGACAGTTTGGGGAGGGGAACTTAACCCTTTCATTTTTATTGGGGCCTGTTTTTGCAAATCTGTGTTTGGAAAAAGATGGCGAAATTGTACAAGATAAACTTTTTTGACGTGTTAGCTTTCTAGAATACTATTAACAATATCACCGAATTTTTTAATGATTATCTTGAGTTTTAAACGTAGCAAGAAACTGATTTTTTCTTTCTTCCTTTAAAAAATACTCACATATCTAAGTATATTAAAGTAAAGAATGCCCTAGTGTTATATAAAAGGTATACCTACCTAAGTAAAATAATTCTCAACATTCCAGTGAGCGCAATTTTACTTCCAAAACCAGCGATTTGACACCCCATAGCTGACAACAGAACAAAAGTTCTATCCAAGAGTAATTTAACTCAATAAACTTTACATAGGCATACTATAGGTATATATATTTTTCAGTGGGCCGAGGGATTACCCACAGAATTACTATTGATTTGGGAGCGCACCCGCTCGGCCGCCTTCCAAATGAGCAGACCGAAAGTATGGCTCTAGAGTTGATAAAACCGATTATGATTTAATTCTACATTGTTTTATTAAATCCAAAGACAAAATTGTATTTTCAGCAATCAAAAATAGAAATTATGTTGGAAATAATTATTTACACAGAACAAACTCGTGTAAAGTCAAAAGAATAACATTTTGTTGTAATTTAACTGATAATTATATCTAACTAACACATTTAAATCAAACATGGAGGACACGTTTTGGATTCAACGATCAAAAAAATCCTAAAGATTAACAAAGTTGAATAAAGCTCTTTCACAGTTTACCGTGGCTTTAATTCTAGAGCCACGAGAGAGTAGGTGTAGGTATTCACCTAATTCCGAAAAAAAATAGGACTGCGTAGGTATAAAGTATGAAGAAAATTCGCAACAATTTCATCAGCTCTTTATACCTCCAACGCAAAAGTTTGCAAGGCCCAACCTGAATTTATTAAGCTGGACCCTAGAAAGGTTTGCCGTATGCAGATAAGGGATTTATTTAGCGGAAAGGTCCGTCCCTGGGTTAACGCTAAAACGCCTTTTGGGTCGACGATGACCAGGATTGGGACCAAATTTATTGTCGGCTTTCGCGTTGATTTATTCGGCCTCGGGTGAATGGAATCAACGGACCGGTTGATAATAACGTTTGGTGCGACGTTTTTGCGTACCGACCATGTTTATGTGGAAATGGTTTAATGCTGATAAATAGGGGGAGGATGGAGGATTTTTACGGTGGTGTGTTTCGTGAGTAGGTACATACTGCTTAAATTTTATAATGGAAAAGTAGGTACCTAATCGTAAGTAGATATACTTTAAAACTTCTTTGATGATTGATGTCTTCTCTTATGCTCTAACAATAATGATTACCTAACGCTAAGAAGCGTGACTAAACGTATTTTAGTAGGGACCAAATTGGGTAAGTATTAACGTGAATTGTACTTTGATCTGTTGTAAGCAATACAATCAAAGCTAGGCAGCCTTAAGAACATATGAATTACTCAATTATTTATTACATAGACAAATGAAGGAGGTCTATACCCAGAATGGGTCCTTAGCTAGTAATATATAAAAACTACATACCTACTTAAATAGATATATCTAATAGATAAATTATAACTATTATTTATACTACCTAGGTACCTGTTTTTATATCTGTCATATTTTTCAAATAAAAAAATTATGCACTTAGTTATTTATATGATTAATAGTTACGTAGGTACTAGATATTTCAATAAAAATCAATTGATCTTCTCCTTCTTTTATCGAATTCCAAATTTACAATAAGCCGAATAGTCAAGGTGAATCGGGCAATCTTTTAGATAGACCTCCAATTGTCCCTTCTGGAAACTTTTATAATGCAACAATATCAAAATTCCAATGCAAATGGACACCGGATTAGAACTTTTTCAGTACGTCTGTCTACAACGATGTTCCGATTCTTTCGCACCAAAAACTCAGAAAAAGATTGACGATCCCACAAACTCGACAACGTAGTTGTACAAGTTTCTCACAACATATTGGATCGCAAGGTTGCGGGGGCCAGGAACGTGCAACGCGAGTCGGCCGCGGGACGGTACCTAAATGGCGCCAATTACACGCCGGCCCGTACGTGATGCGACTCAAGATGGCGGGACGCAGCAGTTGAGGGTTGGACGAATGTGGATGTGGTTTAAAAGAGAAAGTGGAATTTTATCTGAATTTTTAAGTCCGATTTATTTTCCTACGTACAGCATATTAATAAGCTAGTGTGGGTACATTTTCGTAACCATTTTTATTAAGTATAATTTAACACCTATCTTTAGTAGGTAGGTAGGTAGGTACCTACTTACCTACTTAAGCATTTCCAAAATAAAGACTTGAACACAGTGTAATTTATTTCGACAGTTATAGTTTCATCAACAGCAACATTTTAGCGCTCCACGAATTCAATTATTGTAATCCAATTAGAAAATAACAGCGACATCTATTAATCAAATTTCGAATTATATAATATATAGTTCTGCTATTTGCCGGCAGATGTCAATACTACTCATTTTTTTGGATTAAGGTAAGTTCACGCGCCAACGGACATACGTACATATTTTTTTATATCAAAAAGTATTTAATTTTTTAAAGCATATCTACGTACTTAATATTTTTTTGGGTAATTCAATTGTGATAATTAGTCAATAGAAGCACTGATAGCCTAGTGATAATGACCATAGGACTGCCAAGTCAAAGGTCCGGAGTTCGAATCCAAGGCATGCACCTCTGACTTTTCGAAGTCATGTGCGTATTAATAGTTAATTATCACGCGCTTAAACGGTGAAGGAAAACATCGTGAGGAAACCTGCATGCCTGAGAGATTTTCTCGACGGCGTGTGAAGTCTGCCAACCCGCATTAGGCTAGCGTGGTGGACTATAGCCTAATCCCTCTCATTCTGAGAGGAGACCCGTGCCCAGCAGTGGGACAATGTAATGGGTTGATTATGTAAAATTATTCAAATTTAGTAGGTATATAATATAAAAAAACTAGGAACTTACAGTTCCTGGAATTATTTGCTGAAATTTCACAACGTATCCACTGTCAGTTCACGCTAAAACAACTCGGACGGTCCTAACCCAAAAGTTCGCCCTTTAAAGTACACATGTAGCAAGCCAAAACACGTGCGTTTTACGAGCAGGGACGCTCACTATTTGAAATCGGTCGCGAATGGGGGCCAATTTTTTACCTCCATGATATATTACTAGACCGTTGTTTGCACGGGACATACCTACCCGCTAGTCGGACAATGTTGGTGAAATGATTGATAGTGTCAATATTTTGCGATTTACCCGGCTATTATGTGATTTGTAGGCGTTGGATGCAGGTTATTCAATCCTTTGTGCTGTAGGTAAATGTTTGGTGTTTATTTTAACGTCATTTACTTGTTTTTTTTTATTTCTACCGCCGTATCACATGATGACATGAGTAAGTATTAATTTGTTTTAAGCTAAACTGAAATTCATATGTAGGTACGAAACGACCTCATTCTATCTAAAAATAAAGGTGCAAATTGGTCAACAACCAACATTGTCAATAAAATGTATTATCAGCTCGAAAGATTGAGCTTCCAATATAGTTTCTTTTTAAATCAATTTTTATAGGAGGCATGTACTTAGGTCAGTGGACTATAATTTAAAAAGTCAACGTATTGAGGATAAAATAACGATAAAATTCTGAGGCTCAATTTTAAAGGCTCAAGTATTAGCTAGTCTGGATAAAGAATTTTGCAGACCTAGGTTAGGTCGTTGTCGTCACTACGTCAGTAATAAAAATCCTCTGCCACAAGGGAGCAGAGTTTTATATTTTTATATTTGCAATGCGTTATCTGCATTGGTTCAGCAGTGGACGGCAATAGGCTGATTTGATTGATTGATATCTGCATTGGCCGACTTAAATGCCTTTGGCATTTGCTAACGGTGAATGAGGCAAGTGCAATATTTTACAAATAAAAGAAAAACATACTCATTTGCATGCAAAAAAACATTACATACCTACCTATCATCACCTTGAATAGATAGGCAGAGGTGTATCTACTGGTGTACACCTACAGTTCGCCGGTAGTTTTATGACATAATTATATTATTATAAAGGACATAAAAATAAAAATATTGATGTCCTATATTATTATACAAAGACATAAAACTGCGAAGAATAAGAAGCGAGCCTAAGCTGCCACAAAACCTAGTGAAAAACGGAATAACACAGGTCATCCTCACACTCGGCGGCCGTGCTGGCGACCATTACACCAACAAGGATGTGAGGAAGTCAACAAAAAAGGTTTTAAATAATAAAATATTTTTATCAACAAAATAATAATTTATTTACACACTGTGTTATTAAATTACAATTCGTCTACTTATATGCAAATAACTGTTATTGTCGGTGTAAAGTGTTTACTTGGATACATTGCAATTTTTCAAATATCGACATGTTCTGATATTGGTGTAAAATATTTGATTCACTGGTAAAATAAAGAATATAGGATAGGGTCAGTTTTAGTGATTTTAAGTACTAACATGTTCCTTAACGAGAATAGACAAAGGAAAAGAGCGGGAAAAGAGCGGCAGAAAAGCGGCGGTAACCTAACGTTTAGGGCGTCGGACTTGCGATCATGTGGTTGTCGGTTCGAAACCCACCCATTGCACTACCGACGTGAACCCACTTGTAACACAAGCATTTAACATAGCACGAGGGGTTAACAAGAATAAGTAATGTGCGACCCACATTGCTAGTAAGATTTAAAAAAAAATACCTGACAGAAAAACGCAATTGGCCTAACCTGGAATTCGAACCCTTGTCTCGTGCAGATGGATGAAATTTCGTAGGCCCTTTATCTGATTCATTTAAATGTTTTCACAAATACCTACTAGATATTGCTTACTGGAATTTTTCATAAGGTTGAAATTTGGTAAGATTATAAATCAATGTAATAAACAATAAATTGTAATGTTTTTTTTTAGTGTTGTATTAACAGCTATAGGTACCTACAGTCAACCAAAAACTTTCTGTCCCCAATAGATAATAAATTATATCATTTGGAAATTAAATTAAAAATTGATTGAAGAAATTTTACAGTTTTGGATGCTATGATGTGCTGTTGGCTGTACTATATGTAGTAGATTTCTGGAAACGTTACTTGATTCGTATAAAAAATAAATAAATATGCGTAGGTACATCATAGTATATAAACCAAAAAAAAAACATTTAGTCCTGACTAGCGGCCGGTTTCTATCCTCTCAGTCAGTAGATTTGCTTACTAGAGATAGGATTTTGGCAGTAGCTGTATGGAGCTTCATGAAGCTGTATGGAGCTTTCGTCAAAATTCTATCTCTAGTAAGCAAATCTACCGACAGATTTGATATAGAAACTGGCCGTTAGTGAACGTGTCGTAATCGAAGTCGGACCGGCTAAAAAACCAAAATCAGATCTTCTGGAACTAGCGCCATCTAGTAATTTATCAGAAAATTAACGTAGTCTGAGGCGTTACCATGATATTCACAGATAAATAATAGATGGCGTTTTCATCAAACTTCATCATGCATTCAACACTAACCATTTTGCTACAATAAAATTGACTATTATTTAGCTAGTGTATAAAGTATTTGCACATACTTAATGCTTACACATAATGTATTATTATTTTATTTCATACACAATTCGGCCAATAAACGACCACATCACGTCTTACAATAAAAATTGGATTCATCTAACGTCCACTTGCTTCAATAATTTCAAAGTTTTATACCTAAACAAAGAATAATTTTGACGATTAAGGATTAATAATAATAAAATAATAAATTTATTCACAATTATCTACTTAAAAAAAATTATTATTTAATTACATAATTTCAGCATAGCACCTTTCAGATTATTAAATTGAATAATACATGGGGTAGGCCTTTGCTCAGGAGTGAGACATTACAGCCTAAACGCTAATAAAAAATAATACATAAATTACAAAAGATTATGGATATATTTATTATATTAATTAATGGATTGCACTAGTATTACATTTATTTCAACATCGAAAATTCTAAAACTAAACTAGAAAGTCGTAAGTTGTCGAAAAAAAATAAGTCGAATATATATTTTTATGTACGCATTAAATGCTGCATTAAATTTCATATTATAATGCTGTAGGAAAATCAGACAATCGAATCTTTACGAAAACCCTAGGAAGATTACAAAGGACCGGAATTGAAGATTCAAAAAGATATTTTATGTCAGATTAATTACAAATATCCTAGTTTATTTAGGACAATGGAAAAATTGAACGCTGATTGACTAATCTAGGAATTGATTTATTTTACTCGTTGGTAATATGGTAGCCGAAATTTAAAGAAACTTGTTTACTTTTAAACTTCAAAAGCTCACTCATTACCTCCATTAAATAACTAATCCTTAGTAACAATTTGCACTATAGTCTTTATTATCCTGTTACCTTTCTCGTAATGTAACAGGTTCAAACTTGGGTCGTTGATTTTCTCTTCTAATAGGTTTACGAGTTCTACTCGTATCGTTTTCAGCATTTCTGCAATCTGGAAATTATTTAATTAGCTTGAGGGTACATTTTTATTGAGCTAGTTTTATGAGAGTAACAAATTTTACTATTTGGCAGCTTTTTTAGTAGAAATGAATTACCTACTCTGTATAAAATAAGGTTTCACTGCTTTAGAAATTTGTTTATTTGGAACTTCAATATAAAAAATTATTAGAAAGTAAAGATTATTAGAAGCGGTGAATTTAAACAGATCCGCAAGTGAGAATCCTGTCTGAGAAAGATTTTTTTCTTTCACTAAAATTTAGATTTTTAAAACCTAATCGGTCAGGACGTACCTTTTAAAAATGCTTACTATTTTATCAACCTGTTTAATGACCCACTGGTCACGAGTTTCCTCTCAGTATGAGAGTCGTAAGCCTAGTCTGTAGTTCATTAATAATATGCTTACCTCATGTTTCTCCACTTGGAACATAATCCATCCGTCTTCTAATGACACTATAAACGTTCCACTGTGCAGTTCCACAGACAGAGTACAACCTGAAAACAATAATTGTAACATTGTAATTGCATTTTTTACAAGATTCGTCGAGAAGTTTCACATTATGAATAAAAGACACATACAAGAAACATAGAATTACGTAAGTGTGTCCAAGTTTCTGATATATATGAAGATAAGCGCGAGCGAGAAATAAAAACTAGAATAACAGACTTGTATATTGTTATAGACAAAAGTAGCACAGAATAAAAAAAAATAAGACGAAGGTACGATTGTAATAACTATAGGTATGCGTCTGAAGTTGTCAGCAAGTGGTTTGCAGTCGTAAATACTTATTTAAGAGTCCGGCGGACCGAATTTCTCTTACAAACGTAATACCAAAATATATCGTAATTATTACACAATTTCATCAAATTCTGTTATTTTTCGGATTGCGATACCATTAATCTAGGTTCCTACGATAGCGTAGGAACCTAGATTAATGGTAGGAATTTTGTCCTAGATTGACGGTACCCAAATCCGAATAATAACTCAATTTGATAGAATATTGTCCGGATTACGATTTATTTCGGGATTACATTTTTGTGACCCCTGTGGGACCGTTAAGGCGGATTGTTCACCTGAGCCCGCGAAATTCAAATTTCAAGTGATTTTTCGCAGTTTGTGGGTCTCTTACAAGTTCTAGGTTCATGGCAGTAGTAATCGCGACATTAACTACAACATTCACAACTGAGATCTAAAACCTTTACATAAAAATCCTTATCAAGCCAAAAACTGTGTAATTGGTCAAAATTGACATTTTACACTACTTTTAGCTACAATAATGATTTTTAACCAATGGTTTTAGTTAAATATTGTGAATTTTGTATAATTGATGTCGGAATTACTACTGTCATGAATCTAGAACTTGTTAGAGACCTACAAACTGAGAAAATTACTTGAAATTTGAATTTCGCGGGCTCAAGTGAACGATCCGCCTTAAGTGATTTTACCTGCTGCGCTGTCATTCGGAACAGTTAACGGTTACTTACTGTAGGTATTTCTAACGATCTTACCAGAGAATAACACGAGCGGCAACTGCGGCACCATAGAACATTCTCGAATGAAGACGCGGCTAGTTTTCACCTTCTCTTGGTACACTAGATACGGGCTGGTAAAGTAGCCTATACTGGAGTTCACCGAAGATGGGTGCAAGGCTACGTAGCCATCAGTCTTCGTCTTGAACTTTAGCTCGTCTGGGGTCGGCTGCCTTGGAATAGCACCGCCGGCTTGCATGTGGAAAGATTTCTCTGGAGTTAGGACCTGGAATACGTGTGTTAATTTTATTGGTAACATTACTATATTTGTTAAGGCAAGACGTCACTTCCAAAAGGCCACAGTACCATAATGCTAGGCTTCATTAAAGATTTTTTAACTAGCTGTTCCCCGTGGCTTCACTCGCAACCTAAATGACTTTTTGAGATAAAAGTGTTCCTATATTCATGACCAAGGTCCTACAATCTATATACATGTAGGTACCAAAATTCATCAAAATTGATTAAATTGGAAAACTTAGCAAACAGCTGTCTGTTTCCTAAGTTTTACAATTCCAATTGACTCTGAGGTCAATTTCGCATTTATTATTTATTAAAATAAAACTAAAATGGACTTTTTGGCGGTTTTGAATTGTATAATTTACATTGATAACACAGTATATTCATCAGTAAATGGTCTGTTACCTTGACTACATTCGGGTACAGAGCTGCACATAAAATAGCTGCCAGTAATTTGTCGTTGTTCCCATTTGTGTTCAACTGAAACAAAATACTTAGTTTATATAATTCTTATACCCAGGGCCAGATTAAATCATATAGATTCTGTCCTATCCTATCCTATATGCAACAAATCTTTAAGCAACTCTTCTAGCTTTTTACAGAAATAATATTTATTCTCTTTCGAACGGAGGAAAGTAAAACTCAAACAAAACGCTTTAAGTCCACTTTCATCATGCGTGCCGCTGAAATGTGGAGTGCACTTCCCGAGTGGGTCTTCCCTGATAGATATAATCTGGGTGTCTTCAAATCATCGGTTTCTTCTAGGCAAGCGCGCGTCATCGTAGATCGCAGTCTCGCTTAACATCAGGCGTAATCCTATCATGAATAAAAAAAAAAGGAAGCAACGTGGCGCCCATAGGCAGTTGCTTTCTTTGCTAATTCGCCTGCGATCGCTATAGAAAAAGATTGTGCGGATAAGTACGCGGGTGGTAAAAAGTTGTCATAGTTATCCCAGTCGCTAAAAAGATTTATAAAGACATTTCAGGGTCATGCGTTTTGTTGCTGGTGGGTGAAGAAAATGAAATCTGGTTCGAAACTGTACACCTAAACGATCTAAACAATATGAGTTTGAATTAAAATAAGAATCTAAAGCTTAGAAAAACAGGAATGGGGAAGGCACCGCAAAGCTAACACAGATGTCAGCACTTCTGACTTTTCCTACGCAACCAATCAAAACGTGTTATATTGACATTAGCAATTATGTCAATGAGCGTTCAGCCAATAGGATTGCTTCGGCCAGATCGCAGGTGGCCTCATTAGTTCCTCGATTACCTACCCCACGTATTACAAGTAGCAATTACCTCGTCTCCAGTAAGACTAGCGACAGAATCCTTCCTCATCTTCTTCCGCAGCGCCGGCATGTCGGGTACAAATCCGATGGACGCGAGGAGGCCTAACAACTGGTGCTTAATATCGGCGAGCATAAGCAACGTCTTGTGGGATAGGAAGTTCTCGTTGGCAAACACTAATGCTGCGTGGGTACTGCTCTTCATTGCTTGTTGCCATTTCTGAAATGGATCATTTTTATTTTAATCTATGCCCTATATTCATTGCAGTAAGGTTCATTCCGTCAGTTAAATGATGAATTCCGACAGTAAGATGAAAGAATTCAGTGTATGATGTTCAATACGCTCATAAGCTGAGAAATATTTGTGGCTTCAATTGTACACAAAAAATAATACTAATATAATCTTTGAAATATATTTCTACGAATTATATTATTATTATTTTTCTCATTTTAGCTCGCTAGGTCTGACAAGTTTTTAGAATATTGATTGGGAGTTGTTATATGCGTGAAATAACTATAATTATGTCAAACAGAAAAATAAAACAATTGCTTACTCTATATGCTCTTAACGTAGTCAGCTGGTCACTTTGAGAACATGAAAATTCTCTTCTCTTCGCGTCCGCCTCTGTCTAAAAAGAAATAAATTGTAAACATATTTGTTCTTAGACTAAAATAATAAAATGTCAATGTTTTTCAATTTAGAACGAGTTTTATTAGAACTCGAATATGAAAATACGATGTGTGAGAGACACCTGAGTGTTATTTAGTGTTTAATATTATTTTTTGTGATTTTTTTATTCCGTATTTCATTTTGAACCATTTTGATCAAAATTAATAAATAAATGAATAAATATTAGACGACACAGTTATTCTAACTTGTTTTTTTTTGTTTTTAAAGCTTGCTAGTAATGTGGGTCGCACATTACTAGTATTCTTGTTAACCCCTCGTGCTAAGCTAAATGCTTGTGTTACGAGTGG
Organism: Acronicta aceris; assembly: GCA_910591435.1. Classification (NCBI taxonomy): domain Eukaryota; kingdom Metazoa; phylum Arthropoda; class Insecta; order Lepidoptera; family Noctuidae; genus Acronicta; species Acronicta aceris. Next base: position 10,716,900 of record OU342770.1, read on the forward strand.
GTTCACGTCAGTAGTGCAATCGGTGGGTTTCGAACCGGCAACCACATGATCGCAAGTCCGATGCCCTAGCCATTAGGCTACCGCCGCTTATAAGTAAATATTAGTAATGAATATTATAAAATAATATTATAAGTAAATATTAGTTTATAATCTTACCTTCTTCCCAAACGGGGCAACAAATGGGCTTTTATGGCTCAAAAACGCAGCCATCGTTAGTGCGGAGTCCACACAGCAGAATATAGCCCCGAATAGCATCAACTTGCCTATCCTCACGTCCACGGGCAAAGCAGCCAGATGTTTGCCAAGTGCGGTCAAGTTAAACGCTTTGTCGAGTGCCCCTATATCTTTTAAGCGGGAGAGAGCGCCATCTATGTTCTGTTTCGTGGGAGGTTCTACGGTTTTACCTGAAAAAATGATGTTATGTGACATAAAAAATTGTCAAAATCAAATTTGTGACAAAATTACTTTGTTGCTACATGAGTGCTGTATTTAGTCGTTGAATGTTGATTTTAAAAATAAGGCATCAAGTTATGACTACTATATGCGTAGTTTTTTACTTGTGTTATTTAATTTTGAATTACAATCTTTTTGTGATTTTTTTGCATTTTCCATGCTAATATTATTAAGTTATTTAATAGTAAAGGAAAAAAATCAATCGCGGGCAGGATTCGAACCTGCGTCTTCTGGTTTGATATACCAGACGCTCTGACCTCTAAGCCACCGCGAACCCTACCCGCATGATTGAAATTTTGCCTTCACATTCTGAATTTACGTCATAAGGTGACGTTTGGTGACATCTATGAGAGGCAAGTTACCTTAAGACCTTAAGAGCGTCTGGTATATCAAACCAGAAGACGCAGGTTCGAATCCTACCCGCGATTGAATTTTTTCCTTTACTGTTAAATAACTTGAATTACAATTTCACGTAATGCCTCAATGGTCAACCGCAAACGCTGACAGCGTGAGAAGAGAGAGAGTTTTATTCCCAGGTCAACTAAAGTGTTAATGGGTTGTTCTACGAAATTCTTAGTAATATGGCAATAGGCTCACCCCCTATTACATGAGACCTAAACATGCCAGCGAAATGTGGGTGAACAGTAGTACACCAGTGCCTAACTCTTCAGGGAATACAGGCGTGGTTGTTTGCTGGAAATTACGTACCTAAAACTTCATGAATGCTCATATTCTGGAACAGAGGCAATATCTTGATCTTCAGCACCAGCTGTTCCAGCGGTACCCTGTGTATCTCCGGGACTGGTTGCTCGAGGATATGGTGGTGGTAACGGTGTGATGTGAACAGGTGGACGCAAACTCCTGGCATGACGCGCCCCGCTCGACCCCTCCGTTGTTTTGCGTTAGCGCGGGACACCCAGACTAGGTCTAGAGATTCCATATTACGGTTGGAGTCGAATCTAGAAGAACATACGGGGAATCTCAAAATACTGATAGGTAAAAATACTTTTAAGATGGTGGTTTTACCTTTTTATACTATTATTGAGCAGAAATTCAATCAAGCAGTGATAGCCTAGTGGTATGACCGTTGGACTGCCAAGTCAAAGGTCTCGAGTTCGAACCCAAGGCACGCACCTCTGACTTTTCGAAGTCATGTGCGTATTAAATAGTTAATTATCACGCGCTTAAACGGTGAAGGAAAACATCGTGAGGAAACCTGCATGCCTGAGAGATTTTCTCGATGACATGTGAAGTCTGCCAACCCGCATTAGGCCAGCGTGGTGGACTATAGCCTAATCCCTCTCATTCTTAGAGGAGACCCGTGCCCAGCAGTGGGTATAATGGGTTGATTATGAGCAGAAATTCTTCTTACGACGGATAATTTTATTAAATGACTACAAAATGAACTAATAAAATATAAAATTAATAAACCACTATCAATTTCAAATATTATTTTTTTCACGCCTAAAACACTAAACCAAATTTGATGCATTTTCCATAAAGATGCATTAGGCTGCCATTGCCCCCTAGTCCTTTGGGATGCGAATGAAGCCGCGGGTACCAGCTAGTATTCTATATATTTTAACTAGCTCTTGGCCGTGGTTTAGGAATAAAAACGTGACAAACAGACAGACAGAACAGCTACTTTATGTAATTATTAAAGCGGCGGTAGCCTAATGGCTAGGACAGACAGAACAGCTACTTTATGTAATTATTAAAGCGGCGGTAGCCGGGCGTCGGACTTGCGACCATGTGATTGTCGGTTCGAAACCCACCCATTGCACTACCGACGTGAACCCGTTCGTAACACAAGCATTTAGCTCAGCACGAGGGGTTAACACGAATACTAGTAATGTGCGACCCACATTAATAGTAAGCTTCTTCTTTAAAAAAAAAAAAACCAAATGCATGCTATCATGGTTTCAACAGTCACTGAATTTAAATTACCTTTTTTCTTTCATCCGGCCGCAGTCAACGACAAACACACAGTCGTCTATAGTGACGGACGTCTCCGCTATGTTTGTAGACAGCACTATCTTGCGAGTGCCCGGCCGAGGCTTCCTGAACACTAAGGCTTGTTCCTCACTTGATAGCGTCGAGTGCAAAGGTACTAACATGTACTTGCCTGTCCTTTATTAAAGAAACATAGTTTATTACAATTACTAACAATAACACGAATCTACAGGCGAACTGAAGAGACACTAAAGATTCTAAAGGACGTGATATTTGGCGATCATACTTCATCTGGACTTTAAAAGAGACTATGATTCTCTGAGTTTGTTTCGGTGTTTCTTCTCAGAGGTCATTTATTTATTTATTTATATTAGGTACACCAACAGCATATACATCACACATTTAACATAATAATGAACAGAGGTACAGGATCTAATGCGTATGCCAATTATAGGTATACACAGCACTCAAAGATGCAACATCATATTTTGTTACTTAATCTAAAAACACGGTAAAATATATAAAAGAAATCAAAAGAAAATAATTTAACTGAGGTGACTACGCAATATCTTTTTATATTTGGGGTAAGAACCAAAGAACACGTCCAACTCGGGTACTTTAGAGCAAATTTCATTGTACTGTATGGTCATTCTAGAAATTGGCGAGTGTCTTCCAACATTGGTCCTGCTGACTGGAGGCTGAAAAAATCTGGTTATTGGCTGTCTTGGAAGATTATATGGAACCGATATATTTATGCGTCCGAGAAGCTGTTCGCAATCAATTAGGCCGTTGACAGTTTTGTATAGAAACGCTAAATCCTGGATAGTACGACGGTCTTTAAAACACCGAATCATCAGTTAGGAAACGCCGGCGCCATCTAGTTTAAAAAAAATGTAAAGCATTGACTTGTAAAAGTATCTTCTTATGATATATTTACAGAAATAAAAATCATTTTAATCATTTTTAATCATACAACGTGTAACTGAATAAACGCAAGAGCTCAAACACGTTGTTTAGAATATCAGGTCAGTCTTTTTTGATTTTCCATGCTAAGATTATTTAATTATTTTAGTGAAGGAAAAATTCAATCGCGGGCAGGATTCGAACCTGCGTCTTCTGGTTAGATACACCAGACGGTCTGACCGCTAAGTCCCAAGCGCACACAAGAGGGCGTTATCACCCACTTTTAATAAAGATTATTCTACAGCAAGGAACTTATGGCTCCTTCACACTATTACAATTTTTACTTACTTAGGACTAAACGTCCGACTTTCAGCTAGTTGGTCGTGTAGCGACATGATCTCTGCTATCCCCGGCAGGAACACTAATATAGCGCCCTCTTGCGGCCAACTGTGGTCACCTTTGACTATGTACATTAATACATGTTCAACAAGCTCTAGATTGATCTGTAAAATAAATACCATTCTGAAACTATAAGAGATACTTATTACATACCATTACGCTTGTATTCCCCAAAGGGTTAGGCAGAGTCGTATCTACTAATGTAAGTACTCCTACAGTTCGCCGATATGTTTAGGCACCATGTAATAGGGGGCGAGCCTGTTGCCATTAACCGGGGACAAATTGCAAACTCCGAGCTGCTACTAAGAATTTCATAGAGAAACCCAATAACACATTGCTCGACCTGGGACTCGAACCCAGGACCTCTAGCGCCGCAGTCGTGGTATTTATTAAACTAAGCTCATATAAAGGCAATACATTTAAATAACTGCCTCATAACCCATTGGTCAAAGATAAAATATTACCTTCTCAGTATCCATTAAGTACATATTCTTGCAAGTAGTCTTGCTGCATTTAGGGTAACGTGCCACCATCTGTCCGATATTCAGATTGTCATCTCGTATGGATATTTTCGGCGGTTCGTTGGCGTCAGCACGTACGTCGCAGGTTTCTAGCTCCGTTTCTAAGTCTTGTTTTCTATCACCTGATAAAGCAAATTAATAAGGGCTAACGCGTGTGAATTCGCCGCTAGAGGCGCTAGTGTAGCGTGAGGTCTCCGAAATGTCTAATTACTCTCTTTGTGAGTAGGCTACGCGGGTCTTTTACTAATTATAATAATTTTGTGAACATTTTGCAATATCTGAGATTAATTATGGCAAATATCAGTAAATAATATAATGAGTAATTTTGAATTTCATAGAACCATACAAGAATAAACATCAAAATTAAAATGGAATTTGAAGGCAACAACTTTGTTTTTAATTTGAGTTTAAATGAAGAGTTCTGGTATTTTCGAAATGAAAATTAAAATGTTATAATAGTTATAATTAAATAGATAGCAAATGACCTCTCCTTTCGGCCAGTTCCATTTGGAAAACGTTGCACCAAACACCCTATATTTAAACTAAAGTATAAGATTTTATTTTGGCTACTTTACCTTTCTTGATCCTTCTTGTGTAGGGGCCATTTTCTTCTAACACATAATTCGTTATTTCCATAATATCTTCCAGAAACAGTTGTTCTACGGGGAATGTTCTGCCTAAGAAACAAGAAATAAACTTTTACTATTTTATTAAGACACTAAAACGTTGACGATTTAAAAAAAAAAATAATTAATAACGCAAAAAGTCAACGTCACGCGGTGTTCCCAGGCGGTCACCCATCCAAGTACTGACCGCGCCCGATGTTGCTTAACTTCGGTGATCAGACGAGAACCGGTGTTTTCAACATGGTATGGACGTTGTCGAAAATAGAGCCCAAATACACGTGTGTATCGTACTGATGTATTTTTAATTTTTATACCAGCATTGAGATGGAAAAGTACAATAAAACTTGTATTATGGGTTAATTTTGCATCGAATAATAATATCAGAGGAATTAATTTTACAATTTGATAGAACTTCTATGTAAAAATGGAATCCATACCCTCTAAACAGTAGTTAGACTATGAAAGGTGCTAAACACAGTAAAAAAGGACATACCTGGGATCTCCAAAACTGGAACTTTGTCAAAGTAATCTGAGAACAGATCGGCATTCAGCGTAGCACTCATAAGTATGACCGTCAAGTCTTTCCTTACTTTGACAAGGTCCCTCAATATGAGCAGCAGAAAGTCACTCTCTTCTGACCTTTCGTGGACTTCATCAACCAATATATGCGTGACGGATTTCAATTGAGGATCATATTCTAACCTTCGTAGTAATATACCGGTTGTACAAAATGTTAGACGGGTTTTAGATGATACTTTGCTTTCTAACCTTATCTGTAAATAAAAGCATACTGTATAATTTGAGTTATTCATCAGCTCATAAAATAAGAACACGAAATAACTGGGTTGGTAACTTTGTGTGTGTTGTCCCACCTACCTTAAGTAACAACTTTGTAATTTGTACTGTAAGTTATGAAGTTAATTTAATCCAATGAATAAATAACTCAAATATCATGGTATTTTGTTGTTAATTACACTGGAATCGTCCCGCAACGTCAACTTCTAGGCGTTCGTGGTGCGGGTTCCTACGTGCTATCTGCACCTCGTCATGGAAGAGGATTTTTGGCCTCAGAATGTGGTGTTCCGTCGCTTCCGCGGACAAGTGCCACCAGAATGCATAATAACTAAGTGCTAAGTGAAGTATTTACTAACATAGGCTATGTTTTTATTAAACTAACGCAATTTATAATATTACTAGCTTTTTGTCCGCGACTTCGTCCGCGTGGAATAGTTACTTTGTTCCATATGAACTTTCATCCCCTATTTTATCCCCTTGGGGGTAGAATTTATCAAAATCCTTTCGTAGCGGATGCCTACGTCATAACATCTACCTGCAAGCCAAATTTCAACCCGATCCCTTCAGTAGTTTGGGCTGTGCGTTGATAGATCACTATGTCAGTCAGTCACCTTTGAGTTTTATATATATAGATAATATATATGTTAGTCTGTAAGGCATGTATCTATGGGCCTAAGTAGTCTGATAATAAAGATTCAATAATAATAATTACATATTCAAACAACATACCTGATACCCAACCACCTGTCCGGTTTTCTCAACCCTCTCTTCAGCGACTCTATCAGCCACTCCAATGGCTGATATCCTCCTAGGCTGCGTGCATACAATTTCCACGTGATCAACACCACTCTTGTTGAAGTTTTCCAACCAATTGTCGAGGATATATTGAGGTACTTGCGTACTCTTACCGCAACCAGTCTCGCCGCTTATGACGACCACCTGAGGGAAATCACTGATTAAAAGATACATCGTTTTGTATCTGAGGGAAATCACTAATTAAAAGATACTTCATTTTGTATCTGAGGGAAATCACTGATAAAAAGATACATCATTTTGTATCTGAGGGAAATCACTGATTAAAAGATACATCATTTTGTATCTGAGGGAAATCACTGATTAAAAGATACATAAGTCTGTATAGAATAATTAATTCAGAAAATTCTAATGTATCATGGACAACTGTGTGGTTACGCAAGCGATGAAGTGACTAAATAAAATCTATAGTTATATAAATAATAGTTGTCAATCGAATTTAGTTTATAATAAATTTACTACTACTATTCTTTGAATATAGTAAAATATTCCAGTTTAAGGCGGATCGTTTCGCTTTGCCCGCGAAATTCAAATTTCGAGTGGTTTTTCGCAGTTTGTAGGTCTATAACAAGTTCTAGATTCATGGCAGTTGTAATTGCGACATCAACTATACAACATTCACAACTGAGAACTAAAACCATTACTTATGTGTAATTGGTCAAAATTCAAATTTTACACTACTTTTAGCTCCAATAATGAATTTTAAGCAATGGTTTTAGATAAAAAATGGAGAATTTTGTATAGTTAATGTCGCAATTACCATTACCATGAATACAGAACTTATTTTAGACCTACAAACTGCGAAAAACCACTCGAAATTTGAATTTCGCGGGCACAGCGAAACGATCCGCCTTAAGCACTTCAAAATGTTTAATGATCACAAGTGGGTTGCAGAGGGCCTCATATTGATTGGCAGATTATTTACCAGTGATTTAAGGAGTGTTATGTTTTGCTATGAAATTCCCAGTACTAGTTTAGAGTTGACATTTGTGCCTAGATCGTTTTTTGCCTATTACATGGGACCTAAAATATACTGACAGTGGAAATCTGTGGCTGTACAGAAGTATACATTTCTGCCTAGCTCCTCAGGAAATATGGATGTGATGGCATGAGATGTTATGATTAGACTAGCTTCTGCCTGCAACATACAACTAACTTTTGTCTGCGTGGACTTCCAGATTCAGATTGGACCTGGATAAAAAGTAGTCTATGTATTAATCCAGGCTGTAATCTTCATACATCTAAATACACCAGAATGTATCTAACCAGAAGACGCGGGTTCGAATCCCGCCCGCGATTTAATTTTTCCTTTACTAAAATAACTTTATAATCTTAGCATGGAAAATGGAAAAAATTCACAAAAAGACAGGCTGTAATCTATTTGTGTGCCAAATTTTATCCAGATCCGTTCACCCGTACTGGTGTGACAGAGTAACAAACATCCGTACATCCATCCATACATCCATAGTCACAAACTTTCATGTTTATAATATTAGTAAGGATAAGGTCCTTCTTTCTTAGATTTTTCATACATAAATTCATAAACGTAATTTTCTTACCTGTGACTTTTTGATGGTATTCAATATTTCATTTCTCTTTTTCCATGCTGGCAATTTTCTTCTACCAGACATCATTCTTTTATACCTATCATTGTCGCCCTTCTCTAGCCACCTCTTCGCTATCTCCCTATTTTCTTTAAGCACTTCCTCATAATTATTATTAGACCTATTATTTTTAATTTCACCCTTTTTATAATGTAATGGTAACTTCTTTTTACTAAGACTAGAATCGTCTATTAGTTGGGGGAATAATGCATCTGTAGTAGCTGGGAAAGTTCTTGTATCAAATTTTATGAAATTTAATATTTCTTCCTCATTATTTAAAAGTTCTACTAAAGAGTATATACTTGGTATACCATCTTGTGCTAAAGTTTTTGCTTCGTCTAAAAGCCTTAAGGTTACTTTAAGGAAGGTTAGCTCTGGTATGATATTTGTTTTGTTCTCAGCTTTGAAAAATATTAAAGGTGGTTGGAAAGGGTATACACTGTCTTCGGGAAACCTTACTTCTAATTCATAATTTATTTTTGTATTTTCTTTAGTCTCTGGTTCTTCAGGAACTTTTTCCTCTTTAGATTCGTGTAGGAACTTGCATTTCGCGCCAAATCTGCATGGACCTTTGAGATACAATTTACAAACTTCTTTCTGTTTAGTTTTAAAGTTACTGTTATAGTTTATGTTAACTTTTTTCTTCGGTACGTCCACTTCCTTGTTTTCGTACATTCTCGTTAGGTAATCAAGATTTAATTTGACAATCCAGATATTATCGTCTTTTGTTTTGAAGCTGGTGTCGTAAATTGACTCGAGGACAGCTTTTTCGTCCATTGTCATTTCTAAGAGCTCGGCAGATGTTGGGACATTCTCCGGTTTGTCTTGGAAATCGATTTTGAAATATTTGAGGAAAAGTATCTCTAATGCTTTGTCTATATTTTCAGCTGCCACTTCTAAAGCTTCTGAACAGTGGACTTTATGGAAATTGTATCTGAAATGTGAAAAAGAAACTTTTGATTGATTTATCAATAAATACAAACCTTGGTTATTATTTGAAAACAACTTAAAAACTTTATTTACATACCTATACATTTAACTATACAATAATTTAAAAATTCTGCACATTGCATGTATTTTCCTTTCAATCTTCTTACTATTTTGTTATTTAATTTATAATTTGACCTTTTATAAACCAAAGAATCCCCCTTCCAGCTTAGGATTAGATACAAGCAAAAAACTGCTAAATAATTTTTACCTGCCACTTACACAGTGAGAATAAAACAACAATATTTTCTTAAAATTGATATAAAATACAAACTACTACATACCTTTCCAACTTTGCCAATGCAAATGCCCGGAGCCTAGCCTCTGAAGTCTCAATTTCTGGTTTGACAGTCAGTGAATAATCACATCCACCTTGCACAATAAGGTTACCTCTTTCCATCCAGAAGCGATTGCCCAAGTTTGAACCTTTATCCTGAAAAAAGAAGTTAAAAATTAGGGATCCTTTGGAATTCATGGGACAGTCTTTCATATGACATTTCTTTATTATGATTTATATACCCAAATAATACTATCTACATTGTTTACTGCAACAATTCCTACCTTTTAAGGATTTGAAAATCTCTTTTATTTTATAGAAACCATACTTGCTGAATCAGCTTGCCAGTATGTTTAGGTCCCAAATAATAAGAGACATAAATACAATAAAATAAAGTGTAAGGAGCAATGGGATATCTTGACCCATTAACAAATAACAGACACAATGCAATATCTATTGTTCTTGTGCCAAAGAGCTTTATGAGCTTTACTGAGTGAAGTAACCCTAACCTTACTTGGGCCATGGTTAAATTCTTAGTTAGTTTTTCTGTGCTGTGAATTTATACATTTCCTAAAGGCCTTCAATATCTGTATATAATTTATCATTCACCTATTATGTTTGTAACAATATATGGTCTCTTAATTAAGAGGAACCTAACATATTGCACAAGTGCATGAAAAACATTGAAACCATGCAATAACCTCAATAAAAATGCCCGAAAAAATAGTGCTAAAATAAAATAATTTATAATTTAAATAACTTTTGAATACTTACTTTATAAAGACTGGCACTACCAAGCTTGAAATCAGGGCCATGGATAAACCTCAGGGTATCCAAAACAAGTTTCTGTGAATCTGAGTTTAAGCGAATCGTTTGCATTTCCACCTTGAGGTGAGGATGAGGCTCTTCTTGCTGAGGTTCATTTTTAGGTTTTCTAAAAAAAAAGAAACACATTTTTAGGAAACAACAGGACAAACTGTTATGTTAAATAAAAATATAATTATTTTATTTACCGTATCCGAGGATCCACAGGTTCTCTTAAAAAGAAATCTTGGGCCAGTTCTCTGCTTACATGGTCCATAATACGAAATATATGTTATAAAATTGAGAAAAGTAGACAAAAACGTATAATTTACAAGACGTGTACAGGCGAAACACGACGACCTCTGTCACAGAGTACATCACTCTGTCAAATATGCGTTTAGTTCTTCCGAATGCCAAATAAACGTCAAACGTTTTTACATGTTGCTAAATTTAAAATTAAGAGTTTAAACACCTAGATTTAAATTTTGTTAATAATCCAATTTATTCTAAAATAATTACTATATTTTATTGAAGTTTTAATAGAAAATTACAGCCTTGTTCCTGATAGTACTACAAAGAGTATAGTACCTACTATCAGGTAAATCAAAACGTTCTTATAAATACTCCGTTCTACGCAGATATTTCAAATACCTACGAGTTTTGTGGTCGCTTAGTTCCAAGAATTCGAGCCAGAGGTTTATTATTCTTGCATACTTTCAAAATAACCAATGAATTTTGGACCTCTTATGCCTAATATGCTGAAAATAGAAACAAAACTTTAAGTAGTCTACTAAAAATGTATTTCTTCTTAGACACTGTTTGTCCTTGCTCATTTATATTTCAAGTTACATCTCGTATCGTAGGTTTGATTCCCACTCATGTACTATTGCCACCCGTCTGCACCCGAAACAAATATGAGTTCGAGTCTGGGTGTACTTGAAAAAAATATTCTATTTAAACTACATCAAATAATAATGTCATTGAAGTCGAATTCCCCGAGGTTTTACCCAGCAGATAGGTATGTAGCTAAATTCTTACTTGCGTAAAATTGTAGTAGGTGGCAGTTTGTAGGTAACGTTTCTAAATAAAAAACTCCGTGGTTCGCGTAACTGAAGCGCGTATCCAGCCTAGTACCTAGGTAGGACATTTTTGTTACTATTGTCTGATATCCCCCAAATCGTACACGTTTATTGTAATCTCCCCCCCCCCCCCCCAAATCTCTGGCTCGAGCCGCACCTGATTAGTAGGTATCCACCTATTCATGTTTCATCATCCATTCTTTTTCCCACCAAAAAAAACCGTTTTTAAAAAGAATTGTTTTTTCAACCGTCTGAACGAACAGGGTTGCGTATTTGGGTGCCAAGTAGTGGGTACCTATAACTAGTATTAAAATAGGTACCTACCTGCGGTATTAGGTATGCGCACAAGTCATGCGGAGTCATGGAATAAGCAGGTAGGTAAGTAGGTATTCTAGGTAACTACTTGATACCTACATAAATAATATGTAGGTATAGGTAGGTACCTACTTTTCGATGAATAGAGTAAAATGTCACAGTCATCTGGAATTATATCGGAATGATATATATAAATTAATCTGCGTCACTGTGACGATGTGAGGTCGTGACGGAGCCAGGGTTTCCTTTTGACATGAAATTTATATAAATAGGCCTAGAGCTACGAAACTATCGGTAACAGTATTCACCTGGTTCTGTAAAATATATCAATAAAGATACCTACCTTCCTACTATGGCCCTCCAGAGGGTCGACAGTCGACACATTTGTTTTTCTATTGTGTCTGCTAATCGGCCCTTGATATAAAAGTAAAAGTAAAAAAAGTAAAATTTATTCATAACTAGCTTTTGCCAGCGACTTCGTCCGCGTGGAATAGTTACATTGTTCCCTAGTTCTTCGCCCACGGTTTCACCTGCGTTGGCCCGTTCCTAAGGGTTGTAGAGTGATGTTTTATAGCTTGAAACCTTTCTCATTAATCACTCATTTTCCCAACATTTCCCTTCACTGCTCTGCTCCTATTGATCGTATATACTATAACCTGCCCAGGAGTATGAAGAACAATTGTACCAAGTTTCGTTGAAATCCGTCGAGTGGTTTTTGTTTCTATAACGAACATACAGACAGACAGACAGATAGTCAAAAATTTTACTGATTGCATTTTTGGCGTCAGTATCGATCACTAATCACCCGCTGATAGTTATTTTGGAAACATATTTCATGTACAGAATTGACCTCTCTACAGATTTATTATAAGTATAGATTACAAAGGTAAAATATAATAAAAAGATGTCTTACAAATAAACAATTAGGAGGTATTACAGTGTTTGGTGCCTGTACTAGGATAAACCTGTGTCACAGGCGGCATATACCTAATACCTATTGTATATCAATAATTTCTCCACAAGACCTACTATTTGGAACCGTGCATGTAGTTTTGAGATTTCCAAAGTACCTGTTTATGGTCTAATTGAAATAAAAAAATGAGTTTGAGTTTGAGTTTTATAATAATAACACCTACCTACTTATGAGTAGCCTTAGCACGAACAACTTGCGAAAAAGTATTCGTATCGTCACGATAGAGGCGCTGGTCCATATCTCATACAAATTGGTCTCCATGACGATACGAATACTTTTTCGCAAGTTGTTCGTGCTAAGGCTACTGAACAGTAGCCTTAGCATCGTCATGGAGACCAATTTGTATGAGATTTGGACCAGCGCCTCTATCGTGACGATACGAATACTTTTTCGCAAGTTGTTCGTGCTAAGGCTACTGTTCTCTCAAATATCTTAACTATGCAACCTGTAACAGAACAAGGGCAAGACCTGAAAGTAGTTTGTTTAGAATCGACTACTGAATCGATTACATACAGTGTTTTATATTTTCGGGAAAAATTAACAGATATTAAACTGTTAATTTTTCCCGAAAATATAAAACAATACCTGAAATATCCCCTCCTGATCCATTAGTGGGTCGAGGCACGACGAGGTATGGAAAACTGAAACTTATTTGCACAAATTGTTATTGTGCGTGTGCGCATTATCGTAATCGTTGCGAGTACGATTGTGTTACAAGTTTTGCGTTTAGCTGATAAGTATAACTAATTTTTTGAAAAAATATGCATCATGTCTCAAAATGACTTTTGGTTTTGGGTTTCGTTAATATAATTATGACTCGATATTCTAATCGACGTGTTCGAGTGCTTCCGCTTATTCAGTTACACGTTGTACCTATAGTACCTACTTATGAATTTACTTACTTACTTGTACTCATCAATTTTTGCAATCGGATAACGTCTATTTTGAATTCAATGGAAATACCCATAGTAACCCAACAAATTAATTACCTATACATTTTCAAGCGTGCCTTGACTTAGAGTTGGCGTTGGTTTAAACATACGAGACATCAGCGTAAGCGCCACATTTAACTTAGTGGACTGTATCGATGCTTGCTATAAACTTTTCCAGTCAGGTTAGAGGTCTGAGTAAGTACCCGCTGCTCACCGAGAGATTGGAACATATTTTATACGAAATCAAATGCCTAGGTAGTACCAAACTACCAACCACGTCATTAACTTATTCAGATGTGGTGCTTTGAAATAGGCGCTTAGTCAAAATCTTGCCAGGAAGATGTAAGATAGAAAAAGATAACATCGTACGTAAGATAAGATAGATTCGTGTCTGTTGATATTTTTATAGACGTGGTAAAAGTAAATAGGTATCTAATATTTTCCCGGAATATCCGGGAAACAACTAACACATGTAGGTATACATCGAAGAATAAGCTCGTTGGCTCCGAGACTACATTCAGTCTAATTAGCCCGCAACGGCAATGTCGCTAGATGCTAACCAATAGTTGGTTTATGTACTCACATCATTCATTACAAGAACGTTCATGTCATGAAAAACTGCCTAACGCGAATTTTTCTACTTGCTACACGTCCGTTGCCGCCTTGCAATAAGCAACACGCGACGGCTGTACGAAAATCACGCAATGTGTTTTGAAAAATTGCAAACGATCTAAGTTATTTGTCATATTTTTGATATTTCGCTGGTGTTAATGCAGCGATATAAACCAATTTAGATTTAACATACGTGCTAATATGAACACCAGCGACATTCTGGTTATGAGCGCATTTGACAAATTAAATATTAACAAACTAATAAAAAATACCTTGAGGATGTTTTTTGCACTGTATAAGAGTAAGTTACTTTCCTCCACTTAGGTAGATTATTGTGAAATAATTATTTATGAAATTCTTGGAGATTTTGAAAAACCCGTTCGGTAGGTACTATATACTTATGTCCCCATTAAAATGCCATAGAATTGAGAGCTTTGAGAAGTACCTAAGTGCCTATGATGTAACAGGGAAAGATAGTGTTAGGAATGGTAATTAACTGAATTCAAACAGCCTATTGCCATTAACCGGGCACAAATCCCAAACTCCGAGCTGCTACTGAGAATTTCATAGAAAAACCCAATAACACTGCTCGACCTGCGAATCGAACCCAAAACCTCTAGCGTAGCAGTCGCGCTCAGAACCTTGTGATTATTGAGGCGGTTCCTATGAAATCAAATCAACACTTTTTAGGTGAGAGGTACCTACTTAATAGAGTGGCCAAATAAAAGCGGTGGACGCATACCACCGCAATTTTTCGACAGGTCTTAAACTGTCACACTCATCACCTTTCTTTACATACCTAGTCGGGAGAAAAAGGGAATACAGCGACCGTACATTTATTTATGTAAAATATTTTCACCTACTCAGAAAATTACTAGAGAGACCCATTACTCTTGTCATAAGTAGTAGATTTCCTGGTAGAAAGTAGCACTATACCAGCCCTAGGGCCGGGAAGTGGTAAAATTCCTCATTATTCTGAGGAAATTCCATTAGTGACCTGCTATGATTTTTTTTAATACAGAATAATTCAGAGTAGAATTTTGATTTAGTATTAAATATTATTATCTGTGGCAGAGGGTTGCTAAATTTGAATATCGAACAAAACTGAATAAATACATTTTTGTTTAAATGATGTTATCAAACCTTCGTGGTGACACAGCTGAGGCAGTGGGGAATTGAATAATTCAAAATTAGAATCGGCGCGATTTCGCGCGTTTTGGTAATTTTGTGTGAGTTGCAAAATATAATTAGGTAATTAATGATGATGAAGAATATCGCACATTGACCTCTTACTATACTTTAAAGACAGATAAATATAGGGATAGGTACATTATAAGATTCTTGGATATCGCTTAACATTTTGACAAATAATACCTTCATAGCTGCTAAATCGAAATACACAACTAAGCTATTTAGTCTATATACCTTTAAAAAACAAAGTCGGGTTTGTTACAACACTTATAACGAGATCGGCTGGACCGATAATTTATGATCTTTGTTTGTCTCCTCCCCGAATAGCAGAAAATTCACGAAAAAGAACGTTAAGAAGAAACTTTATTTTCTCATACATTTTGTATCGGGAACGGATTGACAGATTTGACAGAAATAAAACACGGACACAAATGAACATGGCGTTGTTTTCTGTGAGGTGTTCTGCCAGTAAATGGCATTCTGTGCATTGTTCGAACTCGGTGTAATTTTAATGTTTAAAAGGGTCCCTGGATGGTTTAGATTCACAATTTGAGCCGGTAGGTGGCACCGCAATTGGGTTCTACGATTTTTACAGGGCAAGACATGGGAAATGGAGTCAATGATTGGGGTGACGGCTGATAGGGATGAATGGAAGGACATGCTCCACCGACCACAAATAAATTGGGACAAGGGCAGGAAGTTGATGATACCGGGCAAGACAACGTTTGCCGGGCCCGCCAGTTAATCATAAAAAGTAAGTAGGTACCTACATATGACAAGGTTGAATATGTTTATACTTATTTTTCCCGTAGCACAGGAAGGAAAGCACATATTACCTACAAACTCAAATGCAGTGTGCATTTGATTTGTTAGTAATGTGTCACTTTCTTGGTGACCAATCTAGGTAGGTACTTACTACTTTTAGCCATTTTCCGTAACACCAACTATGTAGTATCAATTGTCATACGATGGAGGAACGTACATGTACTTAAGTGTCTACTAGTCATGATGGAAAACATTAGTAGGTACACGCCCAGTTTATATCCTTAGCGTCATAGTGGTTTTGTCAGTCATAAACGAGCACCTTATAAGGTCAACTAGTATTTAGTCTGTGGTAACAATAAAGTAGGTTTCACGTAGTCACATACATTTCTTATACCTAGCTAAAATGTGTTTGGAAAATTACACCACGCTCGAAAAAAAACTCAGGCATGCAGATTTCCTCAACGTTTTCTTACTTTGGATTCGAAATGCAATGCATTCCTAATTATTAACAGTAACAATTATCACTAGGCTATCACTGCTTTGTGGCCTGTAGACGGCTGACTTTAGAAGCATGCTCGAAGACTTTAACCTCATCTAATTAAATCCCCTATAATTCATCAAGTTCCGTACTATAGATACAATGCAACATCTTTTGGAGGTATTGGCCTCTGAGGGTCATGACGGGAGTTGAACCCCTAGCGAATGCTGGACCACAGTCTGTCATGGCCGTGGTGAATTGCACAAATCCCATGGCAAGGAATGGGAAGTAAGTGCGGTACGGTGTTTAGTCGAGACGAATCCGACATACTCTGCCTCCCCAAGTGGCAGACGATTCATAAGGATTTTCCTTATGTAGGTACCTACTATGGAATTAAAAAGGCTGTCACTGCTTATCGTTGAAAGTATTATAATGTATTTGGTACCTACTGTAGAGATCGCTACAAAAAGGTAATATCACATCACATCATTGTCAGTTGGCTGGATAGAAATAAAAAACCGAATAAAAAAAACAATCATTTGAATTTTTATATGAAAGAGGGTAGAACTGTCTCTCAGAGGAATGACAGTAAACTGTCTAGTCTCAAGGGTCCTAACAGACTTCTACGAGCTAGAGCTTCGCCCTCGTATTAAATATCAAAGTCTAAATATAAAGCTATCTTTAAATATCAACCCCTTAGAAATACCAGTTCTTACAGTACCTACCTAGTTCTGCACCATATATCCGCTTAACAGAATCTTAAATCAACCTTAACCCAACCTTAGTGACAGCTGCCAAAGGTCCCTGTTCCACCTCCAGCATTCACATCAGTCCATTCAATTAGTAAAGAAGTGGCATACAAATAAATGCACTATTGCATTACGGAGCAGTGATTAAGGAGCTGACTAGAATACTAATGTCGTATCGGAAGACGATCGGGACATTAGCATTGGCGCAGTGTAAATGTTGAGGTCATGGAGAGTTCTCGATTTTATTACGACTGCTATTGAAGAGTTTCTAGGAAACTAGTAGGTAGGTAAGTTTTAGACTAGTTATGCTGTGGAAATATTACCCAAGCAATACTATTCCACAGAAAAACTGAGACTCTATTAGCTAAACTTTATTCCTCCGAGTCCCGCTTCCATGACTTTCATTCAATTTGATATACTTAGTATAAGGGAAATGCGTGTTGACAGACTTCACGCACCTTCCGAAACATTGTTTTCTTTCACCGATAATGTAATATGAGTCGGAGTAGCGACTGCTAAGATTGTCAAAACAACTTCGTTGATTGGTGATTCCAATTAAAAAAAATGCTGCCTGTTAATATAGGTATCCCGATGTCATAAATATTGCGCACAAAATCCTAAGGAATCATTCGTTACTAAAGTTTCGCATTTTGTTGTCATAGTCCTGTCCAATTGTTTTGGTCGCCTTTCGGTTACGCACGAACCGAGAAAACGAATGGCTTAGGTAGGTACTCGACCTAATGACTGTTCGCTTGTTAGATATACATAGACTTCGCAGAATTATACGCTATGCCTTAACCAAAATTGATTCTTCAAGGGTCAACGATTCTTTTTTTCTTCATCTTTTTTTCTTCATCTTTTTCGTCTATCATCTGATTATAATTTACAAATTTTTATACATTAGTATCTAGATAGTTACATTCGACGTAACTTTACATCATGAGTGTCGCTCAATGACAGAGAAAACCCCTATAAAGTAGGAAAACATCTAAGCAGATGTTGTTGATAGGTATTGTGATAAAATTCGTGTAATCCGTTATATTGGTCATAACTCAAAAATCGCTCGGTCTTTGGCGAATGATGTAGGCAACGACAATTGTGATTTTAAAACGAATTAGTACAATATTGCTAATATCAACACATATAAGTAAAATTGACAGAATACACAGGGAAGTGTACCAATTAGTGAAATAATCAGTTCAGACGACTCGAGTCTCATGAGCGCTAATCACTCGCTCCGTGCTAATTAAAGTAATGCATGATTTATGCACTGGCATACGTTTTTAAATTATGGCATTTTAAGTTATGGCCAGCGATAGGTGTATAGATTACGAAAAAGTTAGCTAATCAAGATAACGACGATATGTAATGACTTTTCTTTACAATAGTCTACGAACCACCAAAACTAATGGTATGACTGCAGTGTTTCCAAGAGTAAAAGAAACTCTTTACCCCAAACGGTTAATGTAATACTTTTTTTATGTTAAAAATATATTTAAAAAGAAGGTAATAACAGGAGGCAGCGTGGGCAGAGCTTTCTTTGATTTAAATAAAATCTCAGGTCAATCCGAAAATAAAGTTGTAAGAAAAAGCTTATTGAATTGTTTTGCTATGTAAATGGTGGTTTTGACCCATTTCTCTCGACGGATTAAAACACGGAAATAAACAACTAAACGCAAAACACCATATCAGTTTTAATTCTGGAACTATAAAGGAATTATAAACAGATCATAATTAGAAATATAAAACGTAAATCAAGACATAAGGCATTTGCCTCATAAAAAAATTGTTGATGAATGGTTTCAGAAAAATGTTGATGATAACTTTGTGTTTAATAACTGTGATAATTTACCTGATTAAGAGCTCATAATGCTAATGATAACATAGGAAACATCAAAAGATGGCATTGACCCTGTACCTAAAAATTTGCAAACAATGAAAATTTTTACCTTTAAGGTCGTTTTGAAGATGACAAGGTAAGATGACGGAACAAGGATGAATCGAAATATTGAGCCTTGAATTTATTGCCAAAAGTACATGTGTATGAGACATCTATTGAGGAGATTGAACTAAATCAGTCACCAAAAGACATGTTGGTTCAATGGAATCATAAATCTTATCAATATAAATGGATATAATCAGGGCAGTAATGATAATTATATTCGTGCCAAAAAGCTAGCATATGGTAGCAAATATAGCAATATCTGGTTTTGCTTCTAGTACCTATTTGTAAATTCGTACCTATATCATCATAATAATATGTAAATAAAAGCAAAAAGTAAAACTTAATTATTCCATTCTGACTGAGAAAAGCACTTTCAATCAACAAGTTTTCAAATGTAAAAAAACACGGACGTGTTTCCAGATAGTAGCCACCAGAGTTAATTTTGGTCAAGCGTATTAATTTGATGGTAGATCACATCAGGTGAAATAGTAATCATCATCGAAAGCCTATTTAATTATGAAAAAGATTCACCACGAAATCAACGCGACTTTTCCTTTCAAGTAGCTTTTTTTTTTCGAAAAATCACAATCTCTGAAGCAGTTCTTTGCACTTGTCACTAGTTTATATCGGAAGACCCTTGTCCCATTTTGGAATATTTGCCATCCATTCAAATGACTATCAATAAACCTTAATTAGGCGTTGTTTAACCTTCAGATCGCCATGAGAATGACGCGTGTATCTACTAGTTCAGGCTTTCTCGTTAATACCTTTAAACCTGAGGGTGGATTAAACGGTGGATTAACTTGAGCATGCAAATATTTGTGACTGATGATAGTGACGAGTTTACTTCTCTGACCGGCGTTTCAAGGGCATTGATATTTTGATAAAACTGGAAGATTAGCACGTTGAAAAGAATTCAATCTCATTTCACGTACCAGTCAAATAGAATTAAGATGGCGTCTATTGTCAATGCCTATGCATATGCCGTCTCCAAAATCTTTGTTTTTATGGTATAGGAGGGCAAACGAGCAGACGGATCGCCTGATGGTAAGCGATTACCGCCGCCCATGGACACCCGCTACACCAAAGGAGTCACGAGTGCGTTGCCGACCTTTTAAAAGGGGATTGGGCCTCGGGTAACCTCACTCACTCGGCGAAACACAACGTAAGCGTTGTTTAAACCCGGTTTTCTGTGAGGCCGTGGTATCACTCCGGTCGAGCCGGCCCATTCGTGCTAAAGCATGGCTCTCCCACGTCAAGCATGTCTTTTATCTCATGCTTGATTTTTCCTCAACTAACACAAATTATGGTATCCTAGTTAGTAGTAACGTAAATAAGAATCACAAGAGCATCTTGCATCATCCTAATCTTTCTAGAATAAATAATTGCGAATTTTATCTGTATCTTTTATCTTGCAGTAGGTATCGCAAAACGCCACGTTGTGAAATTATATATATTTACTTATTTATTTACTAATAAGTGCGACAAACAATTAATTATATTGATCTCAATAATAATACATAATTAGTCATAGGGCTCTTCACATATTTCCATCCCTATCGTGCTACTTTTTGCGTATCTTTGTTAATTTCTTTCAAGATCAATAACTTCAATATAACTATTATAGGTACCTACTATTGGCTTACAAAGGTGTGTTAGTTAGATGCGTCATTGGTAATAATTTTCTAACCTGTGTAATAAAATCATCATCGTTAATGTTTTTCAGCTGTCTCATCTAGATTTTCATTTTCTATCCTCATAATTTCTATTTAGGTCAGTTCTGGGCTTAGATCAATATTATTAGACTTTTGAAGGGAAAAAACCGAAAAAGTAAGAGTCGGACTTGCCCAGCGAGGGTCCCGTACAAATTTGTAGATAGAGGTATATATTATAATTAATTACAAATGTATAGTTTTCAGATTTATGATCTTCACTTTCAACTTCTAAATATTGCCGTCAAAAATGAAGAGACGTATTTCCCACTGACTTGGAATGAAATAAATTCAGCCATAAAAATCATTACTCACATAGATACTTTTTCTTAAGACTGAGCAAACATCTTGTCAATAAAACTTTATTAATATTAAGATAACTCTATTAGCAACGTTAAAACAATGTCATCATATTTTGTAAGTACTAATATTATCTAATCAAAAATGTTATCCATTCTATTGACACATTGTTAATTATGTATTTGATCACGCAGTCCGTATCTGTTGAATTTTGAGATGTCCTTTTTTAGAAATGGAATTTGTACAAAACGGTGATAAAAAGAAAAATATTTCATTGACGTCACCTTATGACGTAAATTCAGAATGTGAAGGCAAATTTCGATCAAGCGGGTGGGACTCGAGGTGGCTTAGCGGTCAGAGCATCTGGTGTATCTAACCAAAAGATGCAGGTTCGAATCCTGCCCGCGATTGAATTTTTCCTTCACTAAAAATGACTTTATATTTCATTGAGTTGAGCACTATAGTATTTAGATTATGTGTGGTTGAGCTCACAGGGTTAGACCACCGATGTGAGATTTTTTTGACAGGGCGTGGATTTTGCCAACCTGCACTAGGCTTTTCTCGTCAGTTTTCTCTTGCGAAGGCAATGGCTTGAGACGGGATGAAGCGATGACAAAATTATATCACGGTGCGATGTCTGCCCCTTGGACAAAAAGTTCTAAATTATTACTACATTGTCTACACAGTATTACAATGACATAGACATAGTAACTTACTTATCTAATTGTGTTTAACGAATAAAATAGATGTACACTCTAGTTACAAAGACGGAAAACTTCCGCTCTCAGTTCAATGATCACAAAAGAGTATTTCCGAAACAAACAAATGCTTTTAGCTTAAAAAAACATGGTTTTTATTACATACAATCTTTTAATAAAAAACCTGAGTATTTTAAATAGGTACCTAAGAGGATACTAGTTTTTCTTAGGCCCATGCTATTTAGATTCGGTACAACAGTTCATTATTACTATTAACAATACGCTACGAATTTAAAATTGCCAGAATGAAATTAAATTTGTAAATTGTAGTTTAGATCTGCCCAGATTATGGCTTTTCCGATTGTGTTTTACGCAGAAGTAGATACATATTAAACCTTTCCGTCCGTGGCTCTCTCGACACCTGTTCCTGTAGTAGGTATGTCTTTTTACCCGACTGCGCGACTCAAAGGAGGGTAATGTGTTTATTGTTCAGTCTTCCATGGTAACATATCACAAAGTCCTGTCATCCGTCTACTTCTACGCGTCCGCTTACGGGTACGCTTACGGGTAAGGAGATTAAGTTTTAGGTACCTATATTAATTATTAGTGTATTTTTACTATAATATTTTACATCCTTATGTAAAATAATAATTATAATAAATCAACTAAATCCCCTTAGGCTTGCGCCTTGGGCTAGTGGCTAATTAAAAACTAAGCCAATCAACTAATCTGCAAGGTTAAGCCGCGCGCGCTGCGGTCAGCCTGTAGATGGGTGACTTTTTTTAACACATCGAGAACCCTCCGTGAGTCGGAGAGCACCTAAAGCCGTCGGTCCCGGTCGTCATACGATCACCTATGACAATTGTTAGTGTTAGTCAGAAGCCCAAAAAAGGCTGACAACCTGTGTACTCTCGGTATTGCCCAGAAATTGGGTTTCGGAGGTCTGATGTTAATCGCTTCGTGTAAAATATTAATGTTCAGCCGCATCTAGTTAGACTGGAAGCCGACTTTTAACCGACGTTGGGAAAAGACTCGAAGGATAATAAAAAAACACACATAAGTACTTACATATTTTTTTATTTTTTGTAAACGTTGCCCCACACTCAGATTTTCTCCTGTATCGTGGGTGCGTTTACAAACACATATTCTCATAGGTACATACACAAACGTCCAGACCCTGAACAACTACCTGTAGATCATAAATATATTTGCTCCGTGTGGGGATCGAGCCCACAACATGTAGCGCAGAAGCTGATCGCTCAACCGCTACGCCAATCGTGTCGTCATATACATATATATATACTTACTGTAAACTAAATGTAACTAAGTATATCAACTTAGCATTGTTGTACAATTGATGTTCATTTATGCACACATTTACATAATATATGCACACATAAGGATACAAGTACGCACACATTTGCTACTCACGTAGGTAAGGCGTGAATAAGGAAAGCTCTTTACGAGCAGCTTTCCCAAACGTCATTGGAAAACGTTATGACTTCCAGTCACCTGAGGAGATGTGACGATCGACTGAAGGTGGGATATCCATAAAAAAGTAAAAGAAAAACGATTTTTTTATGTGTAACAGAAAATATACACGAGTATGAAAATACGGCACAGTAGTTAGGCAAACGGCTAACCCAGACCCAGCCGTCCCTAGCTGTCCAGCAACGCCCTAAGCCGAGGTCCGAATCCCGTTAGGAGACGCCCTTAGCTGCTGTTGCAGCTTAGTTTAAAAGTTGCGCCTGGCTGAAGGAATTCGGTGCCTCGCCACCAAGTCCGGTTACGCTGTGAAGATTCCATGAATCAAAAGCCTACGTCCAAATAGGAAAATGAAGTTGATCAAACGGCTAAGGGTCGTGGCTACAATTCTCGCTTGCTTTGAAAAACATAAATTTCACAAGTACTAACACCCAAACCCATGTGTCTTGCCTAACCCTTTTCAAATTATTGGTACAGGGTTCCCATTTAGCCATTTAATCCATAGCTGGATACTACCCGTCATACCAACTTCATCAAAGATCCTCTTTTTTCATGTATTAACATATTTCATACAAGTCTAAATGTCTGTCTATGTTTGTTTAAGATGTATTTATTTTTCAAGAATAGGGTAAAGTTTCTTAGGTAGGTAGGTTTCTTTAAGTTGTGTATGTGTGTAAGGGTGTGCGGTCTTCGTGTGTGCGGGCCAACGGTGAAAAATAGTTTGAATTTTTTTCTTTCAAAAGTTTTCTAGCCATAACAATAATATCACCGCATCAGAACGACAATTCACAATCGTCGTTTATTGCAAGTTTATATTTATAATTTTAATTTTCTATGCCCAGTTAAGTATCAAAATAAACAACACTCAATTGACAATGGGAATAGGGATCAAAACAAGTGCTCGACGAACGAAGCAGTAGATTGATGTATCATAAATAGGTATTATTTTATTCTGGAATATAATTATAGTAAACCAGCGGGCACGGTAAGCGTTGACTTGCCTTGTAAATAAAAAAAATCGTAGAACCCGATTACAGTGCCACCTACCAGCTCAAATTGTGCATCTAAACGACCCTAGACAGGACCCACAGGGACACTTTTTTTTGTGTACACACCAGCAGCAGCACCAGGAGTTCGAACAATGCACACAACGCCATCGACTGGCCTTATCGAAACAGTATACGACAACGTGTTCATTTATAGCCAATCCGTTCTTGATAGAATATGTATCAGGAAACAATTTTCTACATAATTTTCTTTTTCGTGAATTTTTTCGATATTGTAATAGTTATTCTGCTATTCGGAGTGAAGACAAATTAAATAAATCAAAAACCATCAAAATCGGTCCAGCAGTTCTCGAGTTATAAGTGTTGAAACCAGACTTTCTTTAATATTTATAGAAGACAGATTATACTACATGAATATTCTCATAAGGGAAACAAAATGCTCTGGCGATTCATTGTTTTAGCCTAGTAAGAATCAAATATATGAAGTTATTTTTAAACGCGACAATATTGTAATTAAAGCGGTGCAAATTCATTGTCTTTGTTTTACATAATTTTACCAAAATTTAAACACGAATAACTAGGTACTAAAATTTACTCTTCAATGCATACTGAAATGTATCCATGAATACCTAATAAAATTTAACCAACATTAAACTTTCATAGGCCGTTTCTTGTGAAGGATCTAAAAAATAAAATTAGTTAGATTATCTAGGTACCTACTCGTATAATATACAAGCAGGTAATCTCTCTATAATCTAAAAGTAATAGTTCTATAAGAGTAATTTTAGGATTTTAAGAAAAAATTAAATGTTCATTGGTGAAAATATTTAATACTTTACAATTATATCATTTTAATCACAGAAACATCTAATTTGTTGTTTGACTTCTGAACCGAACGCCCATTTCCAACGACGTGACGCTGACGCCGACGCCTGCGCAATTAAGGTCAGCATTATTTGATATAGACTATTGGATTAGTAAATCTTTGGTTAAGCTATCGATTCAACTATCTTTTATTTTAACAGTGATAGGTACGTACTAGATGTACAGACTTACATGGTATATTGAATATTCTTTTTTAAAGTCACGTAGGAAACCCTCATGAAAGTCTGTCGCTGTTGTAAGCAGAGCACTTGTATTTCCTGAAAGGTTAGGCGATGGTGTACTGACGTAATTTTTAGATTCCATGTATTAGAAGGTTGAGCCTATTGTACAAATCCTTCGCTACTATTAAAATATCATATAAAAATCCATAACATTGCTCGATCTGGTGTGGAAGAAACATGAAAGTAGAATAAATGCCGTAGAGATGTGTGGGTTACCTTGAAAGATAGAGTGAGGAACAGCGTCATAAGGGAGCTGTATGAAAGAAGTGTGAACGAAAACAAAGATTGAGAAAGGTATGTTAAAGGTGGTTTGGGCGTGAGAGAGGATGGATGAACGGAGATTGACGAAGAGTTGGACGGGGCGGACCTCGGCGAACGTACCACAAAAAAACGTTTTCAAAAAAAGTCAGTTTAAGTGCTCTTAACCCGACCTTAAACCGACGATCATGCATGAGGAGGTTAATGAACGTAAAGTAGTGTGCCAGGATCGTAACAAGTGGTAATCTATAGTCACTCACCCAAATGGGATGTCTCCCATGCCTGTTGGCATGAAAATATGTATGTTGAACTGCAAATCGAAAATGGGACCACACGCGCAGGAGCCCCTTGCGGTAACTGAGGAGACTAAAAACCACACAATTGGTATTCCTTCCTTGAACTACTTCTACGATCCTGATTAAAAGATATGCAGACTTAGAAAATTGTATCTTCTCCCCGTGTGGGACGGGTTTTAAATACAGTTCCTCACTGCCATTCAGATAGGCATCTCGTAAGAGCCAAGAAAATATCTGACTTGCTCGGTGGTAGGTCCTCTCAGGGTCTGCCTGGCTGGCGACCACCCTTATGTCGTAGTTTGTCGTAAAGCACCTTGGGTTGTGTTTCGACTTTTGCGCGTAAGAGCCAGTTCCCCTCGGTTGCTGCGGCTCTGGCAGTCTGCAGTCCGTAGTCTTAAAGCTCGTCAACGCATCAGCAACTCCTCTGGTGTTGCAGGTGTCCATGGGTGGCGATGACTACTTACTATCAGGTGGCTCATCTGCTCGTTTGCCGACCTAATCAATAAAAAAAACTCGAGAATTTCTCATGAATAATTGTGGGAAAAAACAGATTGAGTTGTACTTTTAACGACTACCTACCTAAAAACGGTATTTTCCCGTCTCCCTAATCTTTACCTCGGGATTCTCAAAAACATTTAAGTATACCTAAGTAGGTATACATATTATATATTTTCATGAATAAATGAAGACTTAAGATAGATTAAGCTTTAGGGAAACAAAGTACTTAGGTATTTAGTTTTCCACGAACTGGAGTATTCTCAGTTCAGGTTGTTTATCCCTTCTCTAACTCGATTTTGCTTCAAGGAACTCTAAAACATAGGCCTGTATTCCCCGAAGGGTTAGGCAGAGGCATACATTGTAACATAACATAACATAACATAACATACCATCACGCCTGTATTCCCCGAAGGATTAGGCAGAGGCGTATGTTTAGGTCCCATTTAATAGGGGCGAGCCTATTGCCACTAACCGGGCACAAATTCAGACTCCGAGCTGTTACTGAGAATTTCATAGAAAAACCCAATAACACTTTGCTCGACCTGGGGATCGAACCCAGGTCCTCTAGCGTAGCAGTCGCGCTTGGGACCACTAGACTAATGAGGCAGTCGACAGTCAACAGTCGTACATTGTACACCCACAGTTTTAGGTCCCATGTAATAGGTGGCGAGCCTATTGCCAATAACCGAGCACAAATTCCAAACTCCGAGCTGCTATCGAGAATTTCACAGAAAAGCCCAACAACACTGCTCGACCTGGGAATCGAACCGAGGACCAATAACCCGACTGCTAGATTAGTTGGTTTATTAGGATTTTATATGAAATTCTCAATGGCATTTGGATTGGTTTGAATTTGAGGCCGGTTAGTAGAAAAAGGCTCGCCTTTATTACATAGGACCCTAACATACCGGCCAAGTGTACATTAGTACGCCTCTGCCTAACCTTTCGGGGTGATGGAATGTTATGTTATGAACTCTAAAAAATCCTCCAAACTCTTGGATTTGGATTCCCTTATACAATAACACAACAGCTATAACAATTTACTTATCAAATAATTCAGGTGGTACCTCCACCTGAATTTAACTTTGGTAAATTGATATCTATGACTGAATGTATTTTGTAATCCTGTACCACTACTTACTCATTCTAAGATAAAGGAAATACGCAATAATTAGGTACAGTCACATGATACTGTAGTAATTTCCAAAGACTCCGAACCCAAGACGTAGGTTCTACGCAACAGGATAAGTGAGTTGAGACACTGCGCATGACGTCAGAATAATAATTATAATTAAACAACGTCACAATTGTACAGTTTTACACAATACGTCACCCAACCCTAACTTTATATGTGGACTCTTTATGTGCGGAACTCCTCTGTTTATTTATCTTTGAATTCAACGTAAAATGTCGGCAAAATAGTCAAACCGTAGATACAAATGACTAATTGTATAAGCAATTATAACATAATTATTTATCAACTTATCATTTTTCTATATTTACAGTTTAAATTTATCACTCGAGAGTTTCTTCTATCGTCAACACCAGCAAGCCTTATTAATCGTTGCTAGACTACGTCAAGTGCGACTGGAAGAATTCGATATCAGCCAGTGATGTAACGCTCTCTCGTTATCAAACACAGAATCCCCTTTAATCCCTGGTTATAAACGAAATCTTTCGCCTCGGAGTGTTAACATTATCACTGCGTCAGAACCAGCGCTATAACTATGTCGGTAATAACCTTACTTATTATCCTTTACGACGAGTTAATTCGTGTCGTTGTCACACAAATATTAAGAGCTTGCCGTATAAAAAAAGGACGTAACAGTAAACGGCGCACGATTCGCAGGCGCGCGCGCCGGGAAAATCATTCTATCGCATCGACCGCTCGAGCCGAACGTCGGTCAATCGGGAAGTGTCATCTCAAGCTAACACAATTATTGACTACAATGTATAACATACGAACATTGCGACTTGTATAAATTTGAAGTGTCTGTGATCATCATCAATGAAGACCTTATTAACATGTGGTACAAAAAGAAGAGTGTGTGTCAGCAAGACCTCAGTTCATTCCTAAATTGTTTCGTAGAAACATTGGAAATTTTAAAGTTTCTTTTGCTCCAGTTATTTATCCCGCTTCAAGGGACGATATGGATTTTGTAAAGTTTTTAAGAATTTGGATTTGATATTAGCGTAAAATAAACCTTAAGAAAACTGTGATACGAAGTGTTACTAGTGTAGCAGGATTTTATTGTGAAGAAGTTTATTTATAAGAAGCTAGTCAAGATGATGTCCAAAAAGCAGCTGACCTGCATGCTTGCGCTGCATATAATGTATTTGTTGGTGGGCGCAAGTATCTTCTACCACATAGAAAGTCCACTTGAAGTGCAACAGAGGGCTGAAGACAAATTGGAAAGGCTTGAAATTCAAAGTAAGTCATAACTACAAATTTATTCAGATGAATGACTTTATCAGAACACTTCTCCGTCCAATTTGTAAATGTTTACATTTTTTGCAAGATTCGTCTACATTAGAAGCGCGTAAATTATTTTTGTATTACCCAGAAGTGTTACTGTGGTAATTACCTAAACACTGTTTATAATTGTAACAGAAACAGTTACGAGTTATTTTCTCGAATATTTCATCCAATTTGACTTGCATCACAAAAGAAAAATCGTGATTGGTTATTAATTAAACTGTAGATTATATTACAACTATTTAAACCATTAGAGGTTCCGCCTAGCTGCTGGTCACATAATCAGATAAGTGAATAAAATCAGTGTTCAAAACACTTTACTCACTTCAATGCTTGGAACCACTTGTGTGTATCTGTGCTAGGTTGATAAAATTAAAAACAAAATGAGAATTGACGTATATTAAGTAAGTACTAGACAGTTATCAATAAATTTCTTTTCAAATACCTAAAAGGCTATCATGTTTTGAAACAAGGTTTTTGTAAAGAAATGTGTGTCACTTCTAAGGCGTTAGCTATTATCTGTACCTACGTTTATTGAAAAAGGAATGCAGAAATTTTTACATTTACGAATTACTTCAAAGGACTTATAACAAGACAATTAATGTGTACTTATAACCTTTCTTAGTTCACAATAAACTGCATTTAAGTGTCATTGTTTTGCAACGTGAGTGATTAAGGATATCGATATATTTTTTCCTGTGCGTCGGACTTGCGATCATGTGGTTGCCGATTCGAAATCCACTCATTGCACTATTGACGTAGACCCAATCGTACACCAGCACTTAGCTTATTACGAGGGGTTAACAAAAATACTAGTAAATAATGTGCAACCCACATTGCTAGTAAGAATTAAAAAAATACTAATCATTTCACAAAAAATAACCGTATCTATTAACTTTCTACATTTACAAGCAAAGCTCTCGCTGACCTACTAAAGCAAGACTCTTAAGTAGATTATCTACAAGATTCATAAATCAAAGAAATTCCCCAAGCATATGGGATTATCTGAAATTTTACAATATCAAGACCATTGTTTGGCTGACCTAATTATAAATTTATATAAAGACAAAGTTGAAACTGCTTCATATTCATAATAAGCCGTTTTTGAAGTTTTACTTTCATCTATGAAAAAGTGTTAAATACAAAAAAAGTTACTAACATACCTAATATTTTTTTAATAATATGTCCATACGTTTTGCTACAGTTATATCTTCTTTCCAGATCATTTTATTCCGCTTTTTATAAATATACATTTCTTTGATTAGAATAATATAGATTCGTATTTAAGAGTTAATTATCATTTTACAAAATATTATTTGGCTAGTTTATTGAATTTTAATTCTATCACCGAGTGACCTTATTACGAAGTGCGATAATAGATAGATTACGAACAATAATCTTTCTATGCTTCAAAATAATATCTGTCTTTTGTCGGTCTTTGACTTCTTTAGAGTTTACAACCAATTCATGCGGAACTAGCTGCTACGCTGAGATATCGCTGAATTTCATCTCTGGTCGAGTTGATCCATGAAGGTCGCGGACGATAGGCATATGTTTGAAGTTCAGCTACGGTCATTGCCGATTGTAGATCAATTCGGAGTAAAATAAAATAGCATTGGTCACATAATGAACCTTGTGGCACTCCCGTAAGTAAAATGATCGGAATCTGCATCATTTGTTCCTGGTAAGAACCTATATAGTACCTATATTATGAGTAGGCTAACCTAACTTGAATTCCATAGATTGGCATTTTGCTGACAGTAAATAAAGCTTGGTGGACATCATCGACACATTAGATAAAACTCAGCATACGTTAACAACTTGTTACTAAGACTTGTTAGATTGAAATAAATTGTGTACTATCCTGCAAAATTAAATAATAAACTGTCTCAATGCTGGTAAGGTAATAAATAGCTGATACGCAAAAGCTTAAATTGTTCTCAAGGAAACTATACTGTAGTGTGTAGTCTAGCTATAGGAATAATTGAAGCAGATCTAATAAGCTTTCTACCATTAGAGTTGTTGAATTCAGCATCCATGTCTAGCTTCAAAGAAAAATCTGCAAGAAAATTACTTACGGCAGATCTTTCCCCTTCAACCGATTTAATTGAGTGAGCCTATCTCCGCTACCCTGATCACGCCTCTTAACTTGATTAATGTGTCATGCTATTGTTTTTATCACGCGACCAGATAAAAAACTTGAGACAATTGTCTATGTGAAACTATTGAGTTGCAACGTGCTCTCCAACTTGTCTTTAGAAATGGGAACAGGACTTTCGTAGAAATATTTTATGGACAGTATTTTAAATTTACCAAATCTTTTTTTTTTTTCAACCAAAAATATTATCAGATTTTAATAAAAGCAAGCAAAAATTGAAGAAGGTAGCTTTCAGTGGCCTTCTTCTATAAAAAAGAGACGTCAGTCATTGACAGTAAAAAAGTACCCGGGATTTCGTAGCAATCCTATCTAGCTATATAGATAATTATTTACATAAGTACTCGTACTTATATACTTTAATTTCTATTCAAACTAAAATTATAAAGATGCTTCTGTTACTATTCAAATCACTATCCTATGAGACGACTTAACTTGACGACACGTTTGGCGTAGCGGCTGAGAGGTCGGCTTCTACGCAACGTGTTGTGGGTTCGATCCCCACACGGAACAAATATTTGTATGATCTACAGGTAGTTGTTCCGGGTCTGGGCGTTTGTGTATGTGCGAATTTGTGTTTGTAAACGCACCCACGACACAGGAGAAAATCCTAGTGTGGGGCAACGTATTTTAAAAAAAAT
Organism: Acronicta aceris; assembly: GCA_910591435.1. NCBI lineage: Eukaryota > Metazoa > Arthropoda > Insecta > Lepidoptera > Noctuidae > Acronicta > Acronicta aceris. The sequence goes on from OU342770.1 coordinate 10,748,706, forward strand.
AAAATAAAAAAAATACAAAACTACTGAGGAGCCACGACGACAACGTGCTAGTGTGGTGTTGTTGGTGTCTATAGGTTGCAGTTGCAGCTTACCATCAGGCGGTCAATATGCTTGTTTGTTTTATTAAATAAAAAAACAACAGGTCGCTTGGCATCAGGCGAACGGGTGGTCCAGCGTCAGCCTATCAAGAATTTAAAAAAAAATTCACGTGCGCATAATTATACTTAGGCATATTATTTTACAGCGATTCATTTGAATTGAATTGTAAAGCAAAAAATACTTCTTCTGAAACAAACGCTAAGCCTCAGAAAACATACAAGCGATCAACACATCTAACAACAGCGTGGGTTTAGGAAATGTTTAGATTTCATCACGGAATCTGACATATGACTAAAAAGCTCGGCTCACTAAAATGATTTAATAAACAAACCAGCTAAGTGCGCTATCGCGTATTATAAAGGATTCTGTACCTATCTATTACGATTAATATTTAAAAAATAAACGCCTAGAAGGACTTACGCCGATCTTATTGGCGAGGTCCTTCAAAAAGGTCAAAGGGCGGAGTTATCCGATGCGTGTGTATCAGAAGACGTATGAATGTTGAAGAAGCATGCAAGTACCTATCGTAGCAAGTGGTGGTCTGTAGTTTCTGCCTACCCCTGTGAGATAGGCGTGCGTGTATGTATATATTAAAAAAATAAGAGTAAAAAATACGGTTGCCAAAATTATAGGTTCTGATTTGCGTTTATGCTTACATGAAACATGTACTTACAAAAGTTCCCGAGCGCAGCTTCGCCTGCGTACTTGGATAATTTTCGTTTCTAAAATACATAATATACTGTGCCCACTGTACCTACACCGTGGAGGTTTCATATCATAAAATGTGTCAAGTCTAAATTAGACTTGACACATAAGAAAGAAAACAATTATTGTCAAAATTTCAACAGCGAATGACAGTTGTACTATTGACGTTTATTAAATATGTATATTTGTGTGTGTGTGTGTGTGTGTGTCAAACGGATGGTAGCGTGTGCGGCCTTTCATTCACCCCCCTTTTGCGGTTGAATTTTCAAAAACCCAGGAACGAAAAAGGAACCAGCATGCAAACTTTCAGGGACCGAGCTCCTGTAGTTTCGGCTGTGCGTTGATACTTCAGGCAGTCAGTCAGGTTCTTCTTTTATATATATAGATGAAAATACAATTAGATGTAATTGTTTGTTTGTAATTATTTAGGTCCCATGTAAGATGAGGTATTAGCTATTAGGTACTTAGTTAAGCAGCCGTCAATTTAAAATGCCAACTGCTGCTAAGAATGTTATGGGCAAGCCCGATGACACTGCTCGACATGGACATAGAGTAGTGTAGAAGTAGCTGGAAGGCTCGCGAAAGTATTGCATAGCAGTTCTCGTGGCCCCTCTACACAGCACTGTCATCGGGCTTGCCCATAACATTCTTAGCAGCAGTTGGCAAACGGAGTTTTTAGTGGGTGCGAGCACCACATAACTTCACCTTTCCCCGAAGGTGTCGTATGTGCAAGACGTTTATTCTGACCAAAAAAAGGTAGTATAGAAGTTGCTTGACACTGGACTAATGAAACAGCTAATAATAAGGTTAGTAATAAGATCAGAATGCGATCTCAGAAGGGATTAGCATATAAATGTGAAAAGATAATAATGAATGATAGTAAGACATCAACAATTAATAATTTATAATTATGTGTAAAATAGTAATAAGACTGCGCATTAAACAAATCTGTGTATAATCCATAAAGTAATATATGTAAATAATAAATAGGAAACTAATGCATGTATAAAATAATAAAATAATCTCAGCGTTATCTTATAAACTTCATTCCATAAAAGATGTTAGTGTCATGTAGGTATATATCATAGCAGCATAATATCGCTAAGTAGGTACTTGATAATTGAATATACTTTGAAAGCGTAGCGTGTCCCTGCCAGAATTTCCTCCAGTGCAGCGCATCGGTGACGTATATACGCCCAGACCCTGATAGATACCTGTAGGTATCGAACTCACCACTACCCAGCCATAACAAATTAATTAGTAATCCAAGTTAAAAAATAATAATAATTAACCTATTTATTTATATATACTTTATTGTACACCAAATAAAACCTATTATAAGTACTATCCTATATTTGGGATCTTCTCAAAAAAAAAAAGTTTATTTTATTCGTGATAGTCTTACGCTTGACCGCCAGTTCACCTGATGTTAAGCGAAAGTTTTAGAAGAAACCGATTCACACGTGATTTGAAGACATCCAGATTAACATATAGAATGAAAGAGATTATTAGGCTATAGTCCACCACGCTAGTCTAATGTAGGCAAACTTCACGCGCCGTCAAGAAAATCTCTCAGGCATGCAGGTTTCCTCACGATGTTCTTCTTTCACCTATTCATACGCACATAACTTTGAAAAGTCAGAAGAGCCTTGGATTCGAACTCAAAACCTTTGTCTTGGCAATCCAAAGGCCACATCCCTAGCCCATCTGAGCCCAAACTGCTCAAAAATTGATTAATATTTTATATAAATTAGCAGAAACATCTATGACATAGATTATTATGCTTTCGACGTCGTTTATAATACCTATAATGCTATGCAAGGTTTTTAATATTTTCCTATTTGGGCATCCTAATTTTTAAAATAAAAAAGGAATAAATAACTTTTTGTTATAATATAAGAAACATCTTATACTTTTTAATTGGGAGATATAAATGTCAGTGGTTAATCAAGTATTATTGAAAACGCACAGGTTTTGCTAAACAGGTTATTATCAGGTATAGGTTCTTATAGATAATAGGTATATTATCAATAAGAATGAATAATTTTCTTTGTTAAGTAGGTAATTAACGAAATAAATTGGAAAAAATTGTATCACAAGGTGGACTGGATTATTTTTAAGATGATGAGGTTTTTTTTATTTGGGTACCCAAGAATAAGGGCAATGTTTTCGTATATACAGGGTGGTGATACAACAAACCATAACATATACTAAAGATACAAAATACAATAGGAAGAGGTAATTATAACAAAGGAAAACCAACTTTCCATACTAATTAAATTGACGAGCTATTTGTCAGCTCGCTTATATAGGGAGATTTTTTCTTTACAACTTTGTTTTAATCAATTGCTGAGAATTATGCAGTTTGTGATGTATAAGATTTAGTAAATATAGGTTTTATAACAAACAGAAAGGGATTGCCACAGCAAGTAAGAGCTGAGCAGTCCCGACAGACACTACACTACACTACACGTTCATGATCATCATGTCTATAAGAAATCGCTTTTAGCGATAAGGCCGCCCATTGTACCCTTTTATGACTTATAAATTTATACTTAACAATAACATAACACATTTTTTGGTGGGCAATAAATAATATTCTATTATATTCTATCATCAAACCAGACAAATATATGAATATTAAGTAGATATAAATATTTGTTTTTTGCTTTACTCTTTAGCTTGATAGATTTTTAAGTGCGAAATATCAAATTCGTATTGAATACCGGAGTTTCTGGTATATCTACATGTTTTTTTAAACCCGTCGCTGGCAATTTTTCAGTAAAATGTGGTCTTTGACTGTATGCTATCTATATAATTATATAATGTAACGTAGGGTTTTAAACACTTATTTTGATTAGTGTTGAATAATTGACAAGCTTACTCTGTTTTCTATGAAAACTTAAGTCATAGAAGGTACTTACATAAATTACACTTAAAAACATAACATTCTGGTGCAGTCGGATAAAAAGTTTTATGTATACAGGATGAAATTGAATAGACGCGACAACTTAAAATATATATTTGTATAACAAATTTAGAACACGTGATTATGGAAAAAGAATATACTTTTTTAGTACCAATTGAAGAGTCTGTCAACGTCTCGTGCGCCTCTACTGTTATTTTTCTCGTGAATAGAAATAAATAGGCAAATGATTGTAGGTGCAAAGCGTTGCCATACTACACATAGTAACTATCTGCGTAATGGATTGATCGGGCGAAGACAAGAGCTTAGTTTGCACCATCTAAGGTGACAAATAATTTTTGTTTACGATTTAGATTTTTGAAAGTACATTTTAAAATGAATAAGTAACAGTTAATGAACCTCCCATTTTGATTTATTGCATGTTTTCAAAGTCAGCCTGTATATATTAACCCTGTATATTAATTAGTTCTAGTTTGATCCATTGACCTTGTTAAGAAAGATTTAAGCTAAAAATTAATTTACGCGTATCCAGAATTATTTTCCCGTAAATCCCAACTTACAAGTGCCTACCTAATACATTAATTAAGAATTTATTTTATCACGGACAAAATTGCACATTGTTCTTAGTTGTTATGTTCACTAGTGTTTTCCTAGAATCGTAATACATTAGTTTCCTTGGCAACAACTCATTCAAAGCAAAAGTACCAACAAGGTAACAAATAAACCTATAAGTATGTAGTTACAGTCATCAATAAAAGTACCTAGCAAGAATACAAATGCAATATGTCTGAAGGAAATCCCTAAAGATAAGTGAGAGTATATACCCTTCATACTATCCATTAATTTATAGAATTTACCTCGTCTACTTTGTAATTAAAAATTATGCTCTCTATAAGGTGATATCAATTAATTTGAATGTATGGGAATCGAGATCCATTATGTAACAATAAAACAGTGAGACTGAATTAGATTAGATTTAAAAATTTTAAATCAGATGAATTATTGCTTGAGTATAACTATCCTATACCTACCATTACGCTTGTATTCCCCGAAGGGTTAGACAGAGTTATATTAATGTACACCCACAGTTCGCCAGTACGTTTTAGGTCCACTGTAATAGGTGGCGAGCCCATTGCCATTAACCGGGTACAAATCCAGACTCCGAGCTGCGATTGAGAATTTCATAGAAAAACCCAATAACATTTTGCTCGAACGGGGGATCGAACTCAGGAATCCTCTAGCGTAGCAGTCGCGCTTGGGATCACTAGACTAATGACGCAGTCAACCATAGTGAATTAAAGTCGACTATCCTTTATCTGAGTATTAGGTTAGGTTTATCATGTAGAACATCGTCTTAGGGCGCGGCAGGACTGGGAAATTCCCAATTGGCCTTATTAGATTGAGATCACGGGATAATACATGGGACACAGGTTGTCAATTATTAAAAAAAAATTGTGCCCCTACTGGATCAAGAGCCCCAAATCAAAAGATATAATGAGCAGACATTTTTATTAAATCTGATTCAGGGGTCAACGACCTTCATGGAATAACTAAACTAAATACTTTTTACATCAAATGATTAGATATTACTTAAAACCATACCAGTGTGAGTATTAGTAGTCCATAAATTATACTTGTTCTCTTATGAAATAGCCCTGACACTACTAGAGTCCCCTATGAGATAATTAGCAAGCATGCGCCTGCGCAATCGCCATGATATCACGTAAAAGAATTGTTCAAATATTCCTATTACTTGGTAAAGGATGTTAATTAGATTTAAGATTGTGATCATTGCGTATTTAAGAGTATAAATCCTCTAAAAATTGCAGTATACGATAAGACACACCTGTACCAGAAACACGACAGATATAAAAATAATTCATTAGACTTTATGTAGGGTTTCAATAAAAAAGTCTCCCCAAATATGGCAATAAATTCTATAAGGACACAAGTCAAAATATTAGCATTTTGGGATTCTCGTTCTAAATTACGTACATAATAAATGCATTAAAGAACCAAGTCCCTGGTATTCAAATTTGTGCCCCTCTGTTGAATTCAGTCAATGATATGATCATATTAAACACCCCGAACAATTAGGGAACTGAAGACAGCATGATGAGAAACTATGGTATTTAAGAATGGGCTGGCTCTACCGGAGTGATACCACGGCCTCACAGAAAACCGGTAAAAACACAACGCTAACGTTTTGTTTTGCCGAGTGAGTGAGGTTACCGGAGGCCCAATCCCCTTTTAAAAGGCGGGCAACGCCTCTGGTGTTGCAGGTGTCCATGGGCGGCGGTAATCGCTTACCATCAGATGATCCGTCTGCTCATTTTTCCCCCTATCCCATAAAAAAAAAATATATAAATAAATATACAATATAGTTCAATTTCAAATTCAAATCTTTATGGCTTTCATTATGTAGTTTACTAAGAAAAGTAGGTATTTGTTTATCGTGTTCCTCAAAGGCCAAGAAGGCAAGAGTTCCTCATAGTTCGTACCTAGTTTAGGCCCCCTTTATTAAGGGGCGAGACTATTTCCATTTCCCAGGCTTAAATCGAAACTTCGATGATAATTTGATTTGAAGCGGTCGTATCCTAATGGCTAGGGCGATCATGTGGTTGCCGGTTGGAAATCCACCCATTGCACTACCGACGTGAACCCACTGGTAACACAAGCATTTAGCTTAGCTACATACTTAATGTGCGACCCACATTGCTAGTATGATTTCTTTTTTAATTACAGAAAATCCCAATAACAGAGCTCGATCTGAGATCCGAATCTAGGATCTCAAGCGCTTGGCAGTCGCCACTGAGCTGTCGCCACTGAGCTAGTGGCACTTAAGCTTTTTCAAAAACAAATCTCTATAGATCTATTGACTATTCCAGCATCGATGTATTTAGAAGCAATTACAATTGAACAGTGATGCTGGTTACATTACGTTGTACCTTTATAGCTATCAATCCATAATTAACGTTCTGTCTATTGTCATTTACCTCATTGTTCTCGCTTATATTTTCATGTCAGCATTTAACTTGTTGACTAATATAAGTTTATTTTCCTTGTAGGCTAGAAAGTAGCATCTTTAACACTGAAATAAAGCTACTTTTGACGGATTTGATCCCTTTATAAATTAATTCATTTTGGATCCTATAGCATTTTGCATCAGCATCCAGGAGATATAAATGCGTGAAAAAGTAGTTTTATTTCAATGTCTAATATTCGTATCGGTGTGTCAGATATGATATTACGATAGCAAAATTTGGATTTGCGATCGACTTGTGCCGTTGTGTATCACGCGTCAGGAGTTGTGTCGATATTCCAAGTGTGATTGTTTGTGTATATATAGATTTAAAAAATATGTTAGAAAATGAACCAAAAATTAAGAAGATAATTATGATATTAACTAGGATTACATTTTGGAGTTAAACTTATTGAAGAGACTTCAATGTCCCTTCAATAAGTTTAATAATTAAAAAGTTATAGTTGACAATAAATTCCATGGACATTCCTTTAAAATAAGAAGTATTACAGTCCTCAATGGCACAATATTGCTTTATGAGTGTTTTGAGTTTAATTTTTGTTCTAATTTCATTACCTTTCCTGTTCTAATTTCATTCATCAAACTAAGTGCACATTAAAGACTATTAGGCACCCACTTTATAGATATAGGAAAGATGTTTGTCGAACCATAATACGTCCATTCCGATATCTCGTAAGTAATTATACGATATTTAGTTCAATCATTTTACAACACAACAGCATTTGTTTATTGGTCTAAGCTTCTAAGTGGTGAAAAGAATTAAATATCATTTCATGTAGGTACTAACAAAGCATACCATCCCGCCTATATCTCTGAAGGATTAGGCAGAGTAGAGATATACTGATGTACACTCTCAGTTCGCTGGTATGATTTACATTTCAGTTATAAATTATGAGCTAGCCCATTAGACACAAATCCAAACTCTGAGTTCCTACTAAAAGAAATTACAATTAACACTTTGCTTATACGATTCTTAAATTGTACCCGGAACTTCCTACTCAGCAGTCACAATAACAACCAAATGAGCCATGCAAATGACATATCTAGTTAATCTATAACAGATATAGTAACTGAAACTGCTAATGGGTGGAAAGTTGATAAAATTGCAGTTAATATTTCATTCTCAATCGACATTTTAATAGCGCATGATGACAAACATCGAAATGATTAATATACAATGTAAGTAATATTCCACTATGAAACCGCACGTTACCAAACAGTAACGAAAATTTAATTAGAAGGTCGAGGTTTGAGCGTTTGTCTAGAAGATCTTTTAAGTCACTTTGGTCTGCTGGGCAAAATTTTTGGACATAAATCAAAAGTCCAATAATATTGCTCAACCGGGCAAAGTGACCTCACACTCAATAATAGGCTCGTCCTCTATTATATGGGACCAATAAACATAGGTACTGGCGAACAATGGATTAGTTCACCTCTGGCTAACCTTTAGGGAATGTATGATCTCATTTTTATGTAAAAAACGGTTTCATAATCGTCATTTTTATGTTTAGATCGTATGTTTTGCTTGTAAATGTCTTTTTAAGATGTTTTAACTCTAAATACGCGGTTAAGCTACATATTATCGACAGAAAATTGTTCCAAATATTTTAGTTAAACACAGGCCCAAGGAAAATGACGCCACCTGACGACCATATTATCAACAGAATCATCATACAACCATTTAATTAATCGTCGATAATTAGTTTTGTAGTCCACTACAAAACGTGAACGCGTGACGTGAGAAACATTCTTCAAATAATGGTCGTTTAAGCTGACTGACACATTTACGCAAATGTATCTTCTATAATAAAACATATTAAGGCTGTTTTCCTAGTTACGTCTTAAGGCTTAGCTTCTATTTTGTTACAATACTGAAAATTATGTGTTTAAAGTTTCTTTCATGGTTTTAGAAGAGGTTGTGATTTAGGATAATGATCTATATTTCTTGTTTTTAATTACAAAATGGCGAATGGCTGGTTTGTTTATTGACATAGGACGAGTTCTTTCAAATATATTTTCTGTTTGGCAAATGCCATATCATAACATAAAACCAGTAATTATTTTCTGACAAAGAATAATGATATATCTATTGTTATTATTGAGTTTGAATTGGACATATTTTAAGTAACAGCCATTTACACAACAGTAGAACAATCAAGACTAAATGAAGCCCTAAAAACAGGACAAAACATTTACAGCAAGCCCAGTGGAAGATGACTAGATAATAATAATATAGAGACTGATGTGGTTGATAACCTTAACACGGGTCCTTAGAAACTGACCATGAACAGTAAAATAGAGAGGACAGTAAGGGAGATTCTGCCATACAGCGAAACACTAAAATAAATTTGCAAATAAAACGGGAGACACTCCACGTAGAGAAGAACATCTTATAAAAAATAACAAACTTCGTACACCAGCAGAACAACTTCCGAAGCCAGTTATTAAACATGCTATTTTTTTAAAGCAAATAAATCAAACGTTTTTGGATTGAAACAAGTTATTGTTTCTTAGGAACGTTTAATGGGTTTATGACGTATAAATAGTCAATAATTAGAACATTTATATCATCGAGGCGTTGCGGTGACTCACAGCTTACTTCACTCAGTTGATTAATGACGTTACAAGTACTACGAGTATAATACGCTGGAATAAGAACTATGCAGTTATTTTTGTGTAAGATTTTCCCCGTTGTCGGATCCTGTTCAACAACAACAAAAATTCAATTATAGGGATGTCCATTCAAAATAATCTTTTCCTGACGTCTTGCTATGACGTAAAAGGTATGGCGTAATGGAAAATAGCTACTCCTCGAGGAATAACATACTAAAATATCTGGCATTTCTAATAAGTCATTCGTTAACGAGTTTCAAGTTCAAGAGAAAACATTTAGTTATTACACTATAAGTGAAATAATTATCTTCTCTCTTGCAATCAATGCCAAGGCTTTCTTATCATTGCAAAAAGTTCAACGATCGCGGTGTCTTAGTACTCTTTTGGTGATTACGAAGAATGTCGATCGCTATCAACTCTTGACCATCTCTATGAAGATTAGCATCGTGTGGTTTGTAAGAGAAAGTTGCTGGAAATCTTTCTGATGGGGTTAGATTAGTAATTTGCAATATAAAAGGCAAGTCCCAACCAAGGATCCCGTCCTTCGTAAACTTAATAGTGTCGAAAGAATTCCAATTAAATCATCACCATCTCTTAAGCGTGCTTGCGCATAATTTATCAACAAGTAGGTAATTATGTGTAAAACATGTAATAATAAAACATTATGTATGGATAAACAAATGTTTATGTCTTCAAACAAGCTAGATTACCTTAAAATCACAAGTTGGTCATGAGCAACATAACATTAAACAGGTTTTAGCATATTGAATGACTAGGTATGTTACGAGGCACCCTTATTGGATTAAACATTTTTGTAAGAGGACCAGATTATAGTATTCGTCCTTGAGAAAGTCAATCTTTTGTACCATAATTTAAGACATAATTTCAATTATTTAACAAGTTTCGAATAAACTTATTTGACCTTTAAATATTTGGCATCGGTGGTAACATGCTTATTATATTTTATTTTCGTAACTGGTTTAATATATTTAATCTCTACATACCAATATTTAATGTTGTTACAAATAGCCCATAAAACCATTTACCGTCAAACAGTTGCAATGTAATTTCATAAACTTTTTTGATGTACTTAGGAAATGATGAAATTATACCTGGAATGATTTGTAAACGTACGATCTACATAACACCAAGAAATCTGGACACAAACTTGATCACATCAGATATGTAACACCTGGACGGGCCATGCTTCGGCACGAATGGGTCGGCTCGACCGGAGTGATAGCCTCACAGACAACCGGCGTCAAACAACGCTTACGTTGTGTTTCGCCGAGTGAATGAGGTTACCGGGGGCCCAATCCCCTTTTAAAAGGCGGGCAACGCACTTGTGACTCCTCTGGTGTTGTGGGTGTCCATGGACGGCGGTAATCGCTTACCATCAGGCGATCCATCTGCTCGTTTGTGAAAAACATGATACACTTTTGTTTTCTGCTAGCTATTCTGCTGATAAGTGGACAACCAGATAGAACAGAATGCAGCAAGCATTTATCAAAGCTGACTGACTTGGTAACACGATAAATTTTGTATATACTAGCGTTCATAAGCCCATAACAGCATGTGTTAACAATTCTTCATCAACAATCTAAACCGTATCTTTTACAACTTATGTTTCAATTTCCCATGTCTTTACATCGTTACAAAAAAGTGTCGGGGCGAGTTTTTATCTATAGTAACCTATAACCTAGCTTTAAGGTTGCCTTACTTGGTAGTAGCAACATTTTCTCTGTCTCAGTACGCTGATTTATGCAATCAACTTTTTACACTGTGTACAACTTAGACAAGTTTGTTTATTGTATCTAGATTTAGGATTTAGTTATACTTATATAATATCAAAACTACTGAGCTATTTTTTTATTTGGTACTTAATAATAAAAAAATATTAAATGAAGTGACCAACAAAACTATCTCACAACAGGTATCCTTTGCTTTGACGTTACAAGGACATTAGCCTTTGCAAACCTGAATTTGCTACACATTAAGATCGGTCCGGAATACTAACTCTTAACCTACAACCCAACGATAAATTCCAAAATTCGCTTCACCTTGAAGAAATCGTGCGTCCAACCTTCTAGGAATTAGTTCCTTGCCACAATTTCCTAATCCAAATCATAAATCAGTTGCTAGACTCCCGTTTAATGTTTGTACATTAGAATTCTTTCGCCGTGTGAGGAAGGCATAAGGATAATAATAAGGCATGAGGCCGGTCATACAGACGTCCTTATGTGCCGTGTCGGCACCTGAATCTTTGATGATATATGAACGAATTGTGTTTCCTTAACCGTCTTGATCTATTACACTATTTAATTGTGTAACGTGTTCTGGAAAGTCACGGGTCAAGTTTGTGTTTTAAATGTAGGTCTTTAATTGTAATAGATGGTACAGGAAAATGATTTTATTCATGGGTCATTTAATTTTACGACCAGGGTACGAAAAGCGTCTAGTTCACAGTCACAATATCTATTGTGACTGTGAACTAGACGCTTTTCGTGTGGCTGTGTAAAATTATAGGTTTCGAATTTCCATGTTTGGGTCGTTGGTGTAGATATGTTACTGAAACTGAATGCATTTAACACTACCACTATCTGAAACTAAGAGATGCCAATGAAATCAAACCACGTTCTTACTTCGCATAATTTTGAGTATACTTCGCAAAAGAAGAATCTTTTAGAGCTAACTTACTCAAACTATTTTGTATACTTCGTTGCATACAAAGCTATACATTATGCAATAAGGATCAACCAAACTCCAAACACTAAGTTTCGGTACTCCATACCTTGAGGAAAACGTATGCCTATTTGTAAATAATTCTTTTTATTATTCTCATCGTGTAGTGAGGAGAATCTGAGATCTGTTAATGTAGGTAGCACCGGCAAGAATAATACGGCTACCGTATAAAATATTTTAACGGTTAACACAATAATTATAGACAAAATAGAACTATGATACTTTTATAACCCCTACACCAAAGCAAATAATTAGAAAGGTTAGGGCTAAATGAAAGCTTAAATAAAAAAACATTGATAAAATGTAATCTTTAATAAATATACCATGAAAGGAACCAGAAAAAGTTACCGAAATGCACCTAGTTACATATTTATGAATATATATATATCATTGATAGATGGCATTTTTTATGGTTTTCTGTTATAAATTGATATAAACGAGTATGTATAGAGTGCCGGTTTTACGATCACAACCTTTTGAAACAGGAATAGGTTTAGATAAAATAAATTTCAATCAGAGGAAGCTATGACTTAGATACTAATTGATATAATGGATTATCTTTAAGTATTCATGAATAATAAATGAAATGTTTCCATGTTGGTATTTTAGCTGTGTACAACTCTCAGATATCTTCCATTTTGAATATAAATTCTTCTAGATTTCTGAACTTGTATAACCTTCAAGATTCTGCATTTCCTTAGAAACAAGCCATCAGGCATATGACAGTATGAGTCCAATAACTTTATTGCCTCTAATATCTTTAATATGTTCATGTGACATTGTACGTTGTGTAAACATTCGAAGGCCTCTGTAAACTTAGTGTCGTGAGCTGGAAATTAGGCTTTAATTAGAATTGTCGTCTGCCATCCTTGCTTTACGAAAATACATCGTCATTTCATGAAGAGAAGACTTTTTTGTAATTTTCCTGTGTTAAGCTTTCGGACGGTTGAATAATTGTATCATTTAATATCACTATGACACTAAAGAACTTTTACAATAAAGCCGAGCAATATTTTTACGATTTTCTTATCTACGTTAAATTCAAGATGACAACCATTATGATCAATAGGAAAAGCGTACTATTGGATATAGGCCCCTTCTACTAAACACCGCAGAGCCGGATCTTTGCTTGGTACTAATCTTGTATGTATTGTGTCTGATGATTTTCTCTCATTGAAACTTGCGTATGGCTAACGTGCATGGCGATGGCGCGACAAAATTTTATCGTCGTAATATATCGCGGCAGGCCCAGACAGAGATGGCGGAATGAGCTGGACTTTTTTCAAAAAGACTGCTCCAAAACAGCAATGGACAGAAAGAAGTCGAAAGAGAGTGGCCTCTGCCACAAGAAAAGCGACGGCAAAATTATTTCAAGGCGAGCATTAGTCAGACTCCCCTGGTAAGTCCTGGATTCGATTATAAAAGAACAGAGGAGTCACATGGGAGAAGATGTATGCACGCAGCAGTGAGCTAATACCGGCTGATAATTGTGTGAATAAGTCTAAGGCAAACTTAAGCTCCTTATTACTGCAAAAGATTTGCATCTGAGTTCAGTTGACTCCAGTAAATATGGCGACAACAAAGGTAGGTATAGCAACAGTACACCAAGTTACCACAAACTGTAAAATTTCCCCAATGGAAAGAAAATAATGAACTCTATTATTTAGAGACTAGCTTTTGCCAGCGACTTCGTCCGCGTGGAATAGTTACTTTGTTCCCTAGTTCTTCGCCCGCGGTTTCACCTGCGTTGCCCCGTTCTTAAGGGTTGTAGCGTGATGTTTTATAGCTTGAAACCTTTCTCATGAATCACTCATTTTCCCAACATTTCCTTTCACTGCTCTGCTCCTATTGATCGTAGCGTGATGAAAAGTATATACTATAACCTGTGGTTTGGGCTGTGCGTTGATAGATCACTATGTCAGTCAGTCAGTCACCTAACGTAAGAGTAGACAAATATAATCAGAAAGCTCCGAACTGCTAAGCTATCGGGAGTTTCACGTGTTATTGTGAGTCAACCATAAAAGATAGACATTTGCTGTCGTGGAATATTTTTTATATAATTTTAAGGAGAACATTTCCGTCATACATGATTTCTGTGTAGCTTTAACCATTAAGGGTGCACACGCGACGGAAGCTTAAAAAATGGAGTAAGTTCTGCTGTTTTCCCAACATTTCCCTTCACTGCTCTGCTCCTATTGATCATAGCGTGATGAAAAGTATACTATAACCTGCCCAGGAGTATGAAGAACAATTGTACCAAGTTTCGTTGAAATCCGTCGAGTGGTTTTTGTTTCTATAACGAACATACAGACAGACAGACAGACAGACAGACAGACAGACAGACAGACAGACAAAAATTTTACTGATTGCATTTTTGGCGTCAGTATCGATCACTAATCACCCCTCTGATAGTTATTTTGGAAATATATTTCATGTACAGAATTGACCTCTCTACAGATTTATAATAAGTATAGATAGATTAAATAGAAAATCGATTGAAAAAATTTGACAGTTTTGTATACCATAATCTGTTGACCGTACACAACTGTCATGACTAAATCTTTTTCAAACCCATGTTAATTACGTGACAAAAGTATATTTTAAAGACCTTGAAGAATAAAAAAGGTTTTAAAACCTCTTAAACCAGACAAATAGGCTGACAAAGGGCGGTGTTAAGGCTTTAACGTCACAATGAAAATAACGAAGTGGAGTTCACGATTTTTCATATACTGCTTCCTTTTGTCAATGGTATGGGTAAATAGTTACGATTTAATGTCGTCGTTCAAACGTTTAACATGTTAATTCATGGTTGATGTGATAATTAAAACGTTTTTCCTATGATTTAAGGTGGTTACACACACTCATCATACATTTTGTAGGTGAAACATAAAAAACTGTTCTCACTTTATTTTGCGTCTGTAAGTATGTAGGTATATGTAAATAGGAGAAAAGAGATCGGGTATTGTTGTCTATAATCGGAGAAGCCGTTATGTTCAATAGTGACCGAATATAGGCTGGAATAAGATGACATTTTTTACTTTACTAATTTTAGAGGGTTCCCTACTTGCTCACACAATATAAAGGTGAAAATTTATTTAAGTATAAATTGTTTCGAATAGATAATTAACAAGACGGGTTTTATTTATAATGCAAATAATTTCGAATTTTTATGGTATAACCTCTATTTTACTGAGGTTTGGTAATAGAAATCATCATATTATGAAGCAACGTTTTTGGACGTGAAACATAGGTAACTGCCTAATTAGTCTAGTGGTCATAAGCGTAATTGTTACGCGCGAGGTCCTGAGTTCGTTGAGCAAGTTGAGCAATAGATATACCATTGGGATTTTCTGTGAAATTCTCAGTAGCAGCTCGGAGTTTGGATTTGGCCCCAATTACATGGGGATTACGGGCAGGAATTTATGTCGTGTTATGCAATCTCTTTACAGAATCTTTAGGCTACAGAATCTATAAGTGCAGGATCGGTGTAAACACACCTTTTTAACGTTAAGCCTATGATTACCATATACCTGCAATTAGTTGATTTCTGTGTCAGCTTCATTAGGTATCTTAGAATCGATTCTCTTATCTTGTTATCGAATAGGTATGTAAACATTGGTTGTCCCCGTTTTTTAGGGTTGGCAAAATTGTGATTATAAAAAAATTATTGTGCTTAATAAAATTAAAAAGTTACCAACGAATTGTGTCGAAGGTCGAACTATCCTTGTTTCTACTCGTACGCGGTGGATGATGGATGGATAACAATCAAATCCTGTTCAACACGTGTGTTTTAATTTACCTACGTTTTAGGCCACAAAAATGATGAAGATTGTATAAAACTGATTGCCATATTAGTCTAGTGGTCCTAAGCGCGACTGCTACGCTAGAGGTCCTGGGTTCGATCCTCAGGTCGAGCAAAGTATTATTGGGTTTTTCTATGAAATTCTCAGTAGGTACCAGCTCGGAGTCTGGATTTGTGCCCGGTTAATGGCAATAGGCTCGCTCCCTATTACATGGGACCTAAACATACAGGCGAACTGTGGGTGCACTTTTTTTTTAAAAAAAAAAAGCTTACTAGCGGCCTGTGTCACACATTACTAGTATTCTTGTTAACCCCTCGTGCTAAGCTAAATGCTTGTGTTACGAGTGGGTTCACGTCGGTAGTGCAATGGGTGGATATCGAACCGGCAACCACATGATCGCAAGTCCGATGCCCTAGCCATTAGGCTAAATTATTTTAAGATTTAATGATTCGGGAAAATTCTTTAAGGACAGACATAAGATCTTGACAACCCTACATATTCCAGACGAAGTTAATGTGGACAATATGACTGGGGATACTTTCAAGTCCACTTGATTTCAAGTATTATGATCAAAAATCAATATTCCATCAGCTACTGTATAACTTTCAACAATTGTTTCGTTATCTTAATAGGTTTTAACTGACGTAAACATGGAAGATGGAAGCTAGAGTAGTGGGTCTACTCGAGGCTCTGACGTGTTAAGTAAATTCAATCGCGGGCAGGATTCTAACCTGCATCTTCTGGCTAGATACACCAGACGCTCTGGCCTCTAAGCCACCGCGAGTCTCACCCGCCAGATCGAAATTTGCCTTCACATTCTGAATTTACGTCATAAGGTGACGTTAGGCTAACCAGAAGACGCAGGTTGAAATCCTGCCCGCAATTGAACATTTCCTTCACAAAAAAAAATAACTTACAATCTTAGCATGGATAATGCAAAAAAAAAATATCACAAAAAGATAGTTAGGGAAAGATTTAATTATTTAGGTATATTATAAATTGCATTTATATCAACATTTATCTTTTAATGCTCCGGGTAGTGGAATGGTTACGCTGTATAAAGTATAATCGTTATACAACTATCAATAAGACAAAGGGAAGCTCACAGATTTACAATCTTACAGGATCAAGTAGAAATAGAACAGGTTAGACTAAAGCATTGGAAATGGCGTCAAACCTAAAATGAAATGACAATATTGGGTAATTTTAAACCGGTTAACCGGTTCGGCTAAGTTTGGAAGAACTAATCAAAACAATAAACAGAAAATCGATATCTTCAATAATGATTTGATCAGACGTAAATATAATTATGCGAATCAACTTAAACGAGGTTGGCAGTTTTATAAGAAGAAATACATGTACTTGTTTCAATCCTATCCAATACTAACAAGTCCAATTTGTACTTAATCCAGTTAAATCTACATTTATTAGCATTCAATAAAATGAACGCTTGCTTTTGCGCATCGTAAGGTTGCATAAGATACGTTCCGAATAGACCTAAATACTGATACGTAAACCTTATGGCCAAATACTCAACCGCTACTCAATTTTAACAAGCTGTTAAGTCTCGTGCTATCTCTATCGCTTTAAGTCAAACTGACTGTGATACACGAGACCTAGCAGCATCTGAGAAATTAAGTATTGATAGTTAGTTTAGTTGAGTAGTGATAGCCTAGTCGTATGACCGTTGGATTGCCAAGTCAAAGGTCTCGAGTTCGAACCCAAGGCACGCACCTCTGACTTTTCGAAGTCATGTGCGTATTAAATAGTTAATTATCACGCGCTTAAAACGGTGAAGGAAAACATCGTGAGGAAACCTGCATGTTTGAGAGATTTTATCGATAGCGTGTGAAGTCTGCCAACCCGCACTAGGCAAGCGTGGTGGACTATAGCCTAATTCCTCTCATTCTCAGAGGAGACCCGTGCCAAGCAGTGGGACAGTATAATGGGTTGATTATGAGTATTTGGCCATATAACTGGTAATCAATAGATGAGAATAGATGGTCCCACGTGGATAAGACAGGACTGAAAACTGGAAAAAGAAGCTGGGGGCATCGACATTGGAATTGTGCCGTTTCGTCAAGTTTCATACTCTTGAATCCGAGACTAGCGCCAAATTGTTTCAATACTTATTGCGCGATGATTGAGTGAACTAAATAGGATTGGGAAACGACCCAACCATTGCCCAATCAGGATGCCGATACAAGGTTAACGGATTTGTGCTCAAGAGTACGAAATAGCCCGACAGCCAAATTTACATTGGAATCGGATCACGTTTGGATTGGTATTGTATTGTTTTCAAGAGTAAGCCTGCAGAACGTTTATACTCGGCTAATAGAACCGGCTTGCGAATGACGATAATAATATTTTACCCTAACGCAAAAACAGGGTGTTATTAGTTTAACGTGAGTATCCAGGTGTCTGTCTGGTGCATCGTATCGCCCAAACGAATAAACCGATTTTGATTCAGTTTTTTTTTGTCTGAAAGGTAACTTGATCGACTGTTCTTATCTATGATTTAAGAGAATCTCGGCCACCCGTTTCAAGATTATCAGTTGTTCTGGTTTATTAAGGGACGTGAGTAACTTCCACAGGTCTGATTTGAAATTTGGGATTCTGTTACTTCAATGATATTCCAAAAATATGGTAACATTATCTTGATGCTGCGGGGGTTTTTTATATTCTAAATTTAATGTTATAGGTATATTTATTGTATGATGCAATTTTGACTTTTTTATGATGAATCGATACAGGCAAATGTGATTTTAACCTTCATATCACCCGCAAACTAATCAGGTTTGTTCTAAGAATCGCCGTCGAGAAAGATTCTCAGGCAGGTTGCCTGATGTTTTCCTTCATGCATCCACATAGATTTTGTCGAGTTCAGTGAACTTACATGTTCTTTTTTCGCGATCTTAGGGCTGAACATACTATCACGCCTGTATTCCCCGAAGGGCTGGACAGAGGAGTACTAATGTACACCCATAATTCGCCGGTATGTTTAGATCCCATGTAATTGGGGGCGAGCCTATTGCCATTAACCGGGAACAAATCCGGACTTCGAGCTACTACTGAGAATTTCATGAAAAAAAAACAATAATACTTTGCTCGACCTGGGCATCGAACTCAGGACCTCTAGCGTAGCAGTCGCGCTAGGGACCACTAGACTAATGAGGCAGTCTAATGAGATCTTAGGGTGGTACCATTATAAAAGTTGTTCCTAGTGATCAGTGCAATGGCCGCTTATTTTTTTTAGGTAAATAAAAAAAAAGCGTGATCAAAATAATTATTTTTAACCCCCAACATAAAAAAGAGGGGTGTTATAAGTTTAACGTGTGTATCTGTGTCTGTGTCTGTGTATCGATGTATCTGCGTGTTTGTCTGTTGCATTGTAGCTCCCAAACGAATGGACCGATTTTGATTCCGTTTTTTTTAGTTTGAAAGGTGACTTGATCGAGAATTTTCTTAGCTAATTTTGTTTTAAAAAAACTTTGCCCCAAACTAGGAATTTCTCCTGTATCGGGGGCGCATTTCACAAACACAAACTATCACTTACAAAAACACCCAGACCCGGAAAAACTACTTGTAGATCATACAAATATTTGTTCCGAGGATCGAACCCACAACACGTAACCGTAGAAGCTGATCGCTCAGCCGCTACGCCAAACGTGCCATCAATGCTATAATTTAAGATAATCTGCTGATCCATTTGAAGATTATTAGATCTTTTATAGTTAATGAAGGGATGTGATGTGAATAACTTCCACTGGTCTGATCATCCTGAAACTTTTTTATTTGGTATCCTGTTACTTCAATAGTATAGCAAGAACATAGCCAGCGGCGGTAGCCATTCAGTCAGAGATCATTTGGTTGCCTGTTCGAAACCCACCCATTGCACTAACGACGTGAACCCACTCGTAACACAAGCATTAGCTTAGCACGAGGGGTTAACAAGAATACTAGTAATGTGCGACTCACATTACTAGTAAGCTTTAAAAAAAAACATGGTAACTATGACTTGCTTACGTTGCAGGTTTTTTTTTTGGGGATAGGAGAGCAAACGAGCTGATGGATCGCCTGATGGTAAGCGATTACCGCCGCCCATGGACACCCGCAACACCATAGGAGTCACAAGTGCCGACCTTTTAAAAGGGGATTGGGCCTCCGGTAACCTCACTCACTCGGCGAAACACAACGTAAGCGTTGTTTAACGCCGGTTTTCTGTGAGGCCGTGGTATCACTCCGGTCGAGCCGGCCCATTTGTGCCGAAGCATGGCTCTCCCACGTCTTATTTATTTTTAGCAGGTCTTATTTAATTTTAAATTTAATGTTATTCTTTGTGTTTTTTATAATATAACTAGGTTTTCGATACCTATGCATTATCATCCTCGACGACGTGTATATTAAAAATCTATTAATCGTCCTTTGCACCGATCTTGGCAGTGACATCGACCTTCAAACGACAATAGTCCCATTCAATCGGCTCCTGTATCGTAAATCGGTTTTATATTCATTTAATGATAATGTGACAACAATGAGAACCGCGCCTTCTTTTCAAACGCATTATAAACATGTTGAATGGGATGCCTGTAAGCTTAACCACAAATGGTTTCCATACATTTAGGTAGAGCTACGAGCAATCAGGCTATTTGATGCAATTACCAATGATTTTTATACAACTACACGGTTGGAGAAATTTCAAACGTCAAAATAACTTTTAAGGGCGATTTCACATAACATAACATACCATCACGCCTGTATTCCCCGAAGGGTTAGGCAGAGGCGTACTAATGTACACCCACAGTTCGCCGGTATATTCAGGTAATATGATGGGCTATCGATCGATCTGCTACTGAGAAATTCATAGAAAAACTCAATAACACTGCTCGACCTGGGGATCGAACCCAGGACCTCTACACTCTCGCCTTTTCCCCGCAAGGGTATACATATACAGTACTAACCGCTCTTTGCATTCATTACATTGCATTCATACATCATGTCATACTTACACATTAATTTTTTTTAACTTTCTTCAAAGACGTATTTTACTCGACCGAAGATTAAAACCCCTCCTAAATTTATCTAAATAATTGGGTAGTAAAGAAAAACCTTTGAATTGCATGACTAATGGACATTAAACCATTTCTTCTCGCTCTGTCAACAACAATAGTAACTTAACTTTTCGGTTCACTTATAAAATACGTTTCTCTCATTCATACGAAAAATCAATCACACATTTTTTGCCACCCAATGGGGCAGTGCGCTTACACTTTTTACCTTCTGTAATCAATTCGAAACACGTAATCCCATACAATCAGACATAAAAACCACTAATTTGTGTTGATTCGCGCGTAAAATTGTCGCCTGTAAAAAGTTAGTTAACTACTTAATTAGAGCCCTACATTTTCTAATTGTATAAAAAATAGATTGGGTCCAATTGGGACAAGTTCAGCGGTGAGGGAGAGGATTTACAATGGGACACACATGGTTAATAATTTGAAGCGGCGTTAGCCTAGGCTAGGGCGTCGGACTGGCGATCCTGTGGTTGCCGGTTCGAAACCATTGCACTACCGACGTGAACTCACTCGTAACATTTAGCTTAGAACGAGGGGTTAACAAGAATACTAGTAATGTGCGACCCACGTTGCTAGTAATCATAAAAAAAAAATTTAATTGAATTGAGATTGGTAGTGCCTCAAACCAGTGAACCTGAGCGCGACTGCTACTTTAAAGGTCTTGAGTTTGATTCCCAGATCGAGCAGTGTTATAAGTATTTTGCTTTTCATGCTAAATCAAGTAAAATAAATACTATGATGAATTATTTTTCACTATCACCCCCTATATTTTAACCATTTTTTTCAGTTAGTTGCTTTTTAGCACCAGTAAGTAGATACTCGTACAAAATAGTCGTGATCATTAAGTTTAATTTCTCACTAAAATAACAAACTAGTTTGTAAAAGCAACAAAATACATTATATTGTTACCGGGCATCGTGACATCCTTGTTAACCAATTATTTTAAAACAATGTGTCACAAACCAGAACTGTTTAGCGTTTCTCTTCTAACCAAATAACCATGGCAATATGAAAAAATATAATTTTAATTATTTATTAAATAAATAGGCAAACCACGATAGATATTCTATTGTTTGACAATTTTTAGTTGGTTCTAATTGGCCTTATTTTTTTCATTCAATTAATTTTTATCTATTTTTTTTATACCACTAAGGTGGCAAACAAGCATGGCCCACCTGATGGTAAGCGGTTACCGTAGCCTATGGACTTGCTTAGCCACAGTGATAGCTTGCCACAGGTATCACTCGCGCGTTGCCGACCCTGTAAATTAAGTAGGAATAGTTGGGCTGGCAGCATAGGAGACATGCTGCCTTGCATGAGGGCGGCCACAAAACACCACCGGTCCCCCACACTGCCAACACAAAGCTTCCTCTCACCTTGCTAGCTCTAAGTATTCCATAAGATGAAAAATAATTAATGACTACCTCATTAGTCTAGTGGTACCAAGCGCGACTGCTACGCTAGAGGTCCTGGGTTCGATCCCTAGGTCGAGCAAAGTGTTATTGAGTTTTTCTATGAAATTCTCAGTAGCAGCTCGGAGTCTGGATTTGTGCCCGGTTAATGGCAATAGGCTCGCCCCCTATTACATGGGACCTAAACATACCAGGCGAACTGTGGGTGTACATTAGTACGCCTCTGCCTAACCCTTCGGGGAGTACAGGCGTGATGGTATGAAAAATAATTTAAAACAAAATTGTAAACAGAAAACAAAACATTGAAACTAATCATTAATTATTAAAAGGATGGAGTTTATTTCAGACTCTTCTCCATAAGAGTCACTGTTTGGAACCTTGCAACTAGCTTTTGACATTTCAAAATCTTTTGAAATGTTCATCTATCGTGCCACTGCTGGACTCGAGTGTCCTCTAAGAATGTAAGGGGTTAGGCTATAGTCCAGCACTGTAGCTAAGTCCAGGTTGGCACTTGACTTCACAAGCCGTCAGCCGTTTCCTCACGATGTTCCTTCACCGTTGTTCGAAGCGAGTAATAATACTCGTAATGAAATAATACGCAGATGATTCATGACACAAAAATTCTGCAAATTTCAGATCTACTATACGAGAACTACATACCCGATGATCCCGAGAAGCAGGACACCATTCTTCGGAAGCTGTCAGACTACTGTGGCAAATCCATGTTCAATTACACCACCGAGGATGCAGAGCCTCCGTTCAAATGGGACTTCTACCATTCCTTCTTCTTCTCTTACACCGTCGTCAGTACTATTGGTACGTATCTGGAATTTAGTATAGGGTATAACATTTTGTGTCGAAGTGGCGAATGTTATCTATCATGAATCTCATAGCAAGATAGGTCAATGACATAATTTTGTCGTCGTTTATCTCGTGGCGCAACAATGCCTGGAGATGATCATCATCATCGTCCAGTGTTGGACGAAATAATACGATGACAAAATTAGATACGGATTGAGGCAACTCCTAATATACCTAGTCATAACAGTCATCCGTAAGTCATGGATAAGTATCAAGTTCAAAGTCAGTATAACCATATACATTATTTTGATACTATATAGTTTTTCAGCCAAGTCTTTAGTCATCATGATCATCATCACATCAGCCTATTGCCGTCCACTGCTGAACGTAGGCCTCGTCTTTGGTACAAGGCTGTAATTAGCGAAAATACTGAACCCATCTTAGGTTACAGACCTCCAATTTGCAGGAACATCAAATAATATTTCAATTTTGTGTGCATAGCGAGCTAAGCTTAGATAAATATAATAAAAGTTGATGTTTCAATTACGACTGTATAAACTCTCCAATGCAATAAATGTATTATTTACGATATTTGATTATTACACGTAATACATTACGAAGTAGGTACTCAACATTGTTTCGATTTAAATATTCCTTATTAACATAATTAGATTTATCTATATGCGTTCAATATCTCTGCAGTAAAACCTTACATATTTCTACTATTGTGTGATTTGTAATCCAACGCCCCTTATTTCCTAGATCATTAAGTATGTAATTAGTTACTTTGTGTTTTATAGTTTCACTTTGTTTTCATGTCTATTCAGCGCGACTCTTTGTGTTATTTGTACTTTGTCAATAGATATATTTTTGTTTAGTCCACAAATTTATCATGGTAATAATTGTCAGTGTCTGTTGTTGGGAGAGAAATCATAATTTCAAAAGGAAACTGCCTTATTCTTCTTCTAAAGTTTTTTAGAAGAAAAAACTTTAGAAGATCAATCTTTCCAAAATACTTCACTGGAAATAATTGTAAGCGAATGCAATTTTTAATAACTTTACCAAGTTTGGAACGATTTTCCGGTCTTTTAATTTCAGTGAAGTAGTAGCAGACGAAATAGGATCGTAGGAACCTAGATTAACAGTACCTAAATCCGAATGATAACATAATTTGATAGAATATGGTCTGGATTACCATTTATTTCGGTATTACGTTTTTGTGGGCATTTCACGCACCGCCGCCGCGCCGGACCCTTAAATTCGACCTAAGACCGTTCATGCGAACTTTGGGTACTTGCACACTTCAGCGTATGCCTTAGGCAAAAACAGGTGTGATAGTGTTTTATGACGAAAGAAAATTGAAAAAGGAACTTATAACTAGTGATCGGAAATGTACCTAAATTCTTCAAAGAACAGAGACAAAAGTCGAGACTTCCTTGGGACTCGGGACACCGCTAAAGTATATTTAATATTAATGTTATTAATATATAAAACAATTGCATTCGTTTCGTATCTTTGTTTCACAAAATTGACACAAAACCAGTAGACACGATTTTTGTTTTATTTTTCAAAAATATTTTCATAACGTTAGTTATTAAAGCTGGTATGTAAATAAAATTAGCTTCCGCGATTTCTTACTTAGTTTAATCCGAGATAAGGAGATTGTCTTTTATTTTTTGAAAACAATAAAAACGTTCTACTGGTTTAGTGTCAATTTTGGGAAACAAAAACAGGAAAGGAATTCAGTCGTTTTCTATATTAATGACATTAATATTAATTAAGTAGGTATAGAAAAAAATAAATACAAATATACTTTAATGATATCCCGACACCCGTGTCAATTTTCACGAAAATATTTTTTTGTCGAAAGGAAGTCTCCACTGGTTGTCCTCCTCTGTTCTTTTATGTTCAGGTAAATTAGCTCGCCGTTTTCCGATCACTGCTTATAACCCTAACAATGTAGTAATTTATAAAAATTGTCGCTTTAGGAGATAATGATACGTTCGTGATGACATTAATTATAATTTTGTGAAGACGCGACGATGCAATTAATGATTAATCAAATTTAAAGGCACGGGCCTCCTCTCAGATTAAGAAAGATTAGGCTAATGAATTAATAATGAGATGATGATTATTTATGTTAAGGCGCCTTGAGCGTCATTTGTATGAAACGATTATTGCCGCAAAGCGAGCCTTTAAAGAAATACGATGAAAATTATAGAAAAAAAAATTCTGCTAATTTTATTTATAAAAAAGTTCTAAGATCTAAAAAAAAACACAAAAACGAATACTAGAAGTAATATATTACAATGAATACTAGGAGATTTTTAAAGATTATGTAGTATGTAGTACTACGAAGTACAACTATAGGATACTCCTTACCGTTTTAGTCATTAATGTGACCCTAAAGTGCCTTAATATTAAGTCATTAAATTACAGACAGTTGATGCCAGAATATTTTTCTGTTTCCAGGTTACGGAAACTTGGCACCAACGACACATCTTGGAAGAATATTGATGATATTCTACGGCTTGTTCGGCATACCTATCAACGGTATCCTGCTTGCTAACCTCGGAGAATATTTTGGAATGCAGGTAAATACAGCATTGATGTACAGTAAGAACTAGTTCCCGATTAAACTAAAAGCAAAGAAAGCAAATGCTTACGGGCTCCGCGACTCGAGGCTAATTTTCATTCTATAGAAGGTGGAAAACGAACGGTGTGCCTTGCTCAGATGCCTCTATATGGCTCAATCAGGCCCTGACTACACAATGAAAAGCCTAGGCCTATGACCATATGAAGTAGATATCCTAGAAATATGACTATAAGACTGCTAAGTCATAGATCTCCAGATCTAATCCAAGATGCACATGTCTGCCTATTAGAAATAAAAAATCAAAATTATCAGCAAACATCGTAATCTCTCGATGCAGCATGTAAAGTATGCCAACCCGCATTAGGCCCTGCTTGATTTGTCAATAATAATTATGACACAACGCACTAACAATGATGATGAATCGTAATATTAAATACTTTGGTTACAGCTAATTTCCGTTTACCGCAAATACAAAAGAGGTAATGAGAAGAGAGCCCATAACCTGGGCTATTACTTCACCAACCTAGGCATGTTGGGCCAGATCTTCCTGTATCTCGTCCCAGGCTTCTTGTTCTTCATTTTCTTGCCCGCCTGCATCTTCGTGGTGTTTGAAGGGTGGGACTACGTCGCCGCCATCTATTACGCCTTCGTTACCCTCACTACCATTGGTTTTGGTGATTTAGTTGCAGGTAAGGTATTTAAATTTCATTTTATTTAAGTGATTTGTGGCACGAAGTATTATTTAAAACTATGTAGGTATAAGTATTTTAGTTTTGTTGCTGTCTACGATTACACAGAAATGACTGAAAGAAGGCACTTCGCATAATTTATAATTATTATCATCTGTATATGAGGGTAAACTTAAAAAACTATGTTCTAATTAATCAATGAAAATACTATACTCTTTAGTGGTACTTCTTTACGGCGGGAAAAGAAATCGTAAAATAGTAGTTTTGATATTGGGCGCCATATATTTCTTATATGTCGATTTTTATGTTTCGCGGAAAAAACGCATATTCATTACTTGTGTTTGTATAACTTGAAATTCATTACACAAATGTTGTACCGAATTCAAATATTCGTCCAATATAATACAAAAATATAAGTATATTTGTTAGTTGTAGATACCTACCTATATGTGTAAATTATATTTTCAGGTACGGTGAACAATGGCTTCAAGTACGGCTATTTCTGCACCTATCAGATATTCCTGATTATCTGGATCACTTTTGGTCTCGGCTACATTGTCATGCTGCTCGGTTTCATCACCAGCGGCATGAGATCAGAGCGAATCCATAGAATAGAACAGAAGTTTGCATGCCAATTCAAGAACACTCAAAACAAAATTCTTCAAGGCTTCACGAAGGACTTGTCAGCGCTTAGGAAAATAATTAATGAAGCTAATCTGATAAAAATAAAGGTAATTCTTAACATTCTTAATCGCTATTAATTTTTTAAAATATTGAAGTCGTAAAATAACTCATAATTATTAAAAAACTGGAATTCTGTAATTATGTACAATAGTACATTTTAGGTAAATATACCTAAAAAGTAGGTGAGAACTAATTTTTATATCTCTTAATCTTTTCAGCCTGTGTACGTAGAAACCTCTCCACCTCTATACCGAAGTGCTAGCTGTCCTATTTTCACTTATGATGTCGAACCGAGAGGCCCAGTCTTCAAGAGAAAACGAGCTAATTCTGAAAATATTCAGCTTTCTGCAAAAGACATGCTACGAATCCAGTCGGATACTGATTTGCTTGGAATCGATAAAGAAAAGACATTCACTGCTTCAGCTATTGTTAAACCAGCTGAACTTTTAGCACGTGTGGTAAATGTTCTGGGAGGCTTAGAACAAGCACAAAAAGAACGCGTAGACAAAGGCGTTCATCTATTTGATGATGAACATATTTTGGCAAATGAGAGACCACCAAAGTTTAGTATAGGCAAGGACTATTTACCAAAAAGAACGAGAGCATTAAGTGTAGCTGTGCCAAATTATAAAAAAGAATCTATACCTCAAGATAATCACGAGTACACATGGACTAACGGTGAATCGGCAGAAAAATTCAGAAGAGAAGCAAACATTAGAAGTGGAAAGTTATCACTACCATCTAAAGTTCAACCTGAAGATGTACCGTCACAAAACATAATAACAAGATTTTTCTCAAGAAAACACAGCTCGAGTGAAAGCCCTAGTGAGTTTATTAAGAGTTCCATGAAAGACAAAATAGGTACTTCTCAAGCAATTAATGAAAATGTCAAAGATGTTTCTAAGCCAAGACGTGGAAGTATATTCCCATCGTTCAACTTCGGAACGGAAGACAAAAGTGATGCAGACGCCTATAAAGAAAAAACAAAAAGAGGTAGACACAGTATTTTCCCAACATTTGACTTTAATGACGACGATGAAGATTATCTAGCTAATGCTTACCTTGAGAAGACAAATCGTGGTCGGCATAGCATTTTCCCAACATTCGATTTTTCTGAAGATGAGGATGCAGCAGCAGCTAGGGCCTATCGACAAAAGACTAAACGACATAGTATTTTCCCTACATTTGATTTTAGCGAAGATGAAGACGCAAAAGCGTATAAAGACAGAACCAGATCAGGACGACATAGTATATTTCCTACATTTGACTTCAGTGATCCCGACGATGATGCAGATCGATACAAAGAAAATACTAAACGTGGAAGACGAAGCATTTTTCCAAGTTTTAACTTCAGTGGCCTTACGAGCAATGATGAAGATACTGTAGATGAAGACGAAATTCAAAAATATCAAAACCGAACGAAAAAGGGACGTCTGAGTTTGTTCCCGTCTTTTGGTAGATCCAAGAAAAATGATGACGATGTCATGCCTGAGAGTTCTGATGAACTTGTTGACTATAAAAACAAAACTCGTACTGGTCGCGGTAGTTTATTCCCATCATTCGGTGCATCGCGCAAACATAGCTCTCCGCATGAATCTTCTGGGGACTTGGAATCAACAATAAAACAGTTCAATAACCAAAAAAGACAAGGTCGTAATCGCTCATATGAAGAACCTAGTCAATTATCAAGTGAATTGGAACGTTATAGGAATAGAACACGACATGGTCGTCCAAGTTTATTTGACCCGGATATTAATATAACTAATCTACCTGAATCGGAACAAGTAGAAGTTTTAGAGAATACAAGTGTGGCAGATCTTCTTAGAGCTTTAGCAGTTTTAGAAACTGCAGCCGGGTCATCAAATGACCCGCCCGGGTTATTGGACTTTATAACTGAACCCAGCGCCGTTTCATCTGATTGGCGCAGACGTGACTTTTCTATACCAACGCCACCAAGTAGAGATAGTCTTGAAGAGACTAAACCAAAGCGTATAGATGATTCTGGGCCACGACGCAGAAGGGTGTCTGCAAGAGCTGCAGCACCACAGTTTACACCAACATTAGCAACTGTAGTTGCTGGGGCAGAGTTGCAGATACCAACTGCGACTGCAGCGAGAGAGAGTCGTATGTCAATGTTGCAGCAGCCGCCGCCTCCTTATTCAGAAACTCCCACTGAAGAGGAGACACCTAAGCCACGAATGAGGAGATATTCTCCTGCTCCGGTAGACGCTGGCCGGTCTAGTACGGGTCCTGTGCCAAGGCTCTTCTCTCGTATGCGGAGAGAGAGTGCAGAAGATGGAGATTCTAGACGTTGCAGTCTAACAGATATTGTTGTAGACAACTTTAAAGACAAAGACAATACGTAACCCAAGTGCCTTTTTAGCTAAATTTAGATGTTAACTATTTAATTAATAATTTATTCAATTAAGTTAGGTTTAAGTAAGTGATGAATATAAGCCGTCCAATACTTCGTAATGGTTTTAATGTTTGATTCCCAATATTGATGATTTTTTAAGTTAAACTCAAGTTATTTTGTTACACTACAGTCTGAATGATAATTGCTGCATAATAAGCAAAATATGGCACTATTCAATTCCTATCAAATTATTAGATGAGCAGCTATGATGATAATATAATCTAAGTAGGTATAATTATGCTTCCATCCAGTTTAAATTGTTTTGTAAGTACAAAAATAAGCTAAATATTGATATTGCATCCCTACGAGATATATCTTCGTGCCTTCCAAGTACTAGATAATTTTAGGAGGAAATCAAGACTTAAACTTGTAACAATGCTGGTAAAAATTGGTTCAATTCAACTAAGAAGGGAATAAGAAAGCTATGAGGAATAAAAAACAAAAAAAAAAAGATATTATTACTTTTATTTAGTACCTTCAGATTGTTTTAGGCTTATTCATAATGACTTTAGTCATTACACTAATATAGTGTACTTAAAAGAAAATAAATATCTTTACGAATTTACTGTATGGAACATCAATTTGATGTTATTAAAAATATTGATATAAAATTAGAGAATCAAAACGGTATTCTCCATGGAATTAAAGTATTTCAGTTCTTTGCATTAGCAATTATTATTTGTTCAACAATTGATCAGATTCATTTAAATCAGTAGGTACTCAAAATAACCTAACAATATAGTTTTACAATTATTAATTTTAAAACAAAAACATTAACACTATTGGTGGTGCCTAAACCTAACACTAGCATTGAGTATTTTAAACTTAACAGTAATACACATGTAGTTATAATACTATGAATTATTTACAAGAAATAGTATAACAAGTAAAGGTACGTAGTCGTGAATGGGTCCACGATCAAAACAATCGTGTCATTTGGCATGTTTTTGCAATGCCCAACTTGACATAGCCCGATCAATACCTGCGTCATAGAAAATAACGTCTGCTCAATTGCTGTAACTTTGTTCATTCCAAGTTCAGCATCGCATAAACACGCCATCAGATCTATACAGCTCAGTACTACTACTGAAAATGCATAACAGTACAACATCACTGTGCACAGTCAATTCTCACGAGATTTCTCTCAGGTCGCGATACTTCAAGTATCGAAGCTATCTTTCCGAACATTTTTTTCTAAACTAACGTTGGAGTAGCACTGGTCTATGTTTCCATTATCGTCCTTAATTAGGGATTCAAATATTGAGATAAGGTTGTTCAGTCCGATGAGGTAACCATCCTCATGATTGCCAACTTTCCAGACGGAGTTGTGGTCTATACTGACATTGTCTGGAACGGGTACAGTCTTCGCGAAGTCTATCATCCAGATGGAAGCCCGCTTTTTGTCGTGGACGAAGAGTAAGGAGCTGCCGATGAGCTCGTGGGTCCTGAAGAACGGCGACTCTTTCAGTGTATCTCTGATGTTCTTCAGTCTTTCTAAGTATCTCGGCTGTAAAATAAATAAAAATACATTAAAACCATGAAATTATAGTAACTGTAAGCAGTGATAGCCTAGTGATATGACCATAGGACTACCAAGTCAAAGGTCTCGAGTTCGAAACCAACGCACGCACCTCTGACTTTTCGAAGTCATGTGCGTATTAATAGTTAATTATCACGCGCTTAAACGGTGAAGGAAAACATCGTGAGGAAACCTGCATACCTGAGAGATTTTCTCGACGGCGTGTGATGTCTGCCAACGCGCATTACGCCAGCGTGGTGGACTATAGCCTAATCCCTCTCATTCTGAGAGGAACTCCGTGTCCAGCAGTGGGACAATATAATGGGTTGATTATGTATGATAGTAACTGCAATTGGAATAGTCCATCGTGCTGGTTTAGTCTCAATTGGGAGATTTCATACACCTTTAATAACTATGAAACTTTCTTACTTTTATATATTATAAAATGTAAATGAAATTTATAGGCGTCAAAATGTTTAGTTTACGCTCAAGATATGAAAAATAGCAATGTAACTTACCACGGCATTAGGACAATTGCTCGTTAAGTCTTTGAAAGCTTCAACAATTTGTTCCCTAGTCTTAGTAGTCTTGAAGTCTTTGGAGCTGGTGCCATCGGCCTTCTTGACACCGTCTATCCTGAAGCCGAGGGTCGCAGTGGAACTGATGGTCTCCCTCCAGATCATGTACCTCGGCTTCGTGACGCCTTTACTCCTGTGCTCTTCTTCTGTAGGTGCTTTTGGATCTATCTGAATCATCTTTTCATACATGTCCTGAAATATATAAAATAATATTCTTTAGAATATTTGTGAAACATAACACCTGTGTTCTGAGGGTTGAACATAGCTGTACCTACAGTGAAATAATATATATATACTGACAGTTCGCTGGCTTATTATGGTTCTCGTGTAATAAACAGCGAGTACAAATAAGAAAATAATAATGAAAAAATAATCCAATAATTCAATACAATAATAATCCCAAAAATTTGATTCGCAACGTAACATAACATACCATCACGCCTGTATTCCCCAAAGGGCTAGGCAAAGGTACACCAATGTGCACCCACAGTTCGCAGGTATATTTAGGTCCCATGGAATAGGGGGCGAGCCTATTGCCACTATCCGGGCACAAATCCAGACTTCGAGAATGCTACTGAGAATTTCTTAGAAAACACACTTTGTTTGACCTGGGGATCTTTTGGGACCACTAGACTAATAATTCAATAAATTTATTAACTCCTTTGTTACATAGTGAAGGTATCACACTTAATACTAACAGTAAAAAAATCTTGTTACTTATCACAAATAAACATAAAAAATATGTCCCAAGCTAGACGTGTGTCTGTATTTTGGGTACCAGAGTTGAATCAAAATGTGTGAATGTATACTTTCCGGATTGTGTAGGTAAAATTAAGTATCACGAACAAATGAGGAGATAGTTAATGTTAATATAATAAAACTTAGTAATAATGTGAGAGTTCGTGTGTGTGTTTGTGTGCGCGCGCGCGCGCGTGTGTGAGTATGTGTATCTAGAATCGAATAATTCAATACAATATTCTATATAATATTCCAACTAATTATAATTATAAGTTCATTTGCGTTCCTAATCTATTCATAGTCCATTGATTACTTGCTATTTATATTGCAATAACAATCTACCAACAAAAATATAGTTTCAATGATAGTAATGTCTCTCGAGATTATTTTTATAACTGGTTTACTTACAACATAATTACGTCGGTATATGTTTAGTACCATATCATTGACGTACGGAGTGGTAATTAAGACGGGTTTATCAATGCGTCCACACATTCTCTGACATTGTCGGATAAGCAATGAACTCTAGTAAGGATGCTATGGAGGTCGGTAGAATAACGATGACAGATACACTTTCAATTAGATTTTTTAGCATTTGCTTTTAAAAAAAAAAACTTTTTACTTCCTCTTTATCAGCTCTAATTTTTTCAATATTTTGCTTTCAATGTTCGTAAAAGTATCTCAGGACGCCTAATACTCAGATTTAAAAAAAATGAGCAGATTTTTGACTATTTTTAACGACGAAGAAAATATTTCAGTTTTTGTTGAAGGATTCCATTGAAAGTTGCACAGATTAATCGTACCCGGAAAAGTAATAATGGGACCCATACTAATGATGATAAGATGACATTCACAAATATTGAATTTATTAAAAGAGTATCAACAAGTGACGCAGCAATGACGTAGATATCGTTGAGAATAAAGTACGCACACACAGGAACGTTATGTCGTTTAAACGAACAGTTTTATGTACATTTGTAAGTGTAATGTAATATTATTGACGTACAGCTGTAGGAACATGTGTAAAGTTGAATTCTCAATGTGAATTAAATATAATATGACAATATACCAGAAGCTGAGAGCTGGCAGATAAGATTGAACGTAGTTTGTGATCATGGGAGATTTTCCATATCATGACAGTATTTTGATGGGACAAGAATTGGGAATGAGTATTTTTGTGATTGGCATTGCAGTGATGGTTTAAGGAATTTTGTTTGAATATGCATAATCATATATGAAGTCAAATATCCATAACACAGGAATACCTACTAAAACAATTTTCTGTCTACATTATTATTCTTGCCGCCTTTCAAGGACGAAATCATATTTTAAATTGTAATGTTATTAAAAGCTATAAATTATATTTTTGGGGCTAAAATACATTGAAGCTGTCAACATAAGAAGGCATTATCTTTAAGCTTGAAGTCATGGAAGTGTTTCTAAATAAGATTTTTTGTGTTCCAGCAACAAGTACCTACTGCATTCATCGTGCTATACATAGAATAGTATTGACCAGTCGAATTATTTAACCAGAATGGCTTAATGCTATATAATCCTAAGGCCCACGATGGTATTTATCTCTCTGATTCTAACATCTCATAAAATACTGCCGGTCCCAAAATATTGGCAGCAAAATTGTAAATACTCACTTTTCTCAATTTCGTCTTCTCCTTAGCCTTGGCGAGTTCTTCCTCCAGGTATGTCCTGACTCCAATCTTGCAGTCCATGACACATGGACTATCGAAATCGCTCAGCAAGTCTTGTAGTTGCAAATACACTGGATTGGAATGCTTGGTTAAGGAAATATTGATGTTAATAAATAGAATGATTAAAATACTCTTTAAAATATTACAAAATAATTAGATTAATTTTAAGCTTGCAAATATGAGTTTAATGAAATAAATTGAAATCAGTCAAACACTAATAATATCGAATTATGTTTTCCCTTAAAGAATTTAAATGAACTATGAATAATATATAAGTTCTTTACTAGTAGACGATAAATACCATAAATAATAGTATGATAATAAAGCCTATATTTTAAATATCGATGGTTTTGTAGATATTATTTTAAAAGGATACATTCTCCATCTTCACAGGTAACTTGTCCCTTGTATTCAGGAACGAATGGCCTTAACACGTCTTTCATCAGCAACTGTAATAAGAGCAACAAAATCATTATTCACTAAATCCAACTGAAAATATATCCTGTAAACCAAATGCCACGTGCCCTTAAATTCCTTGTCATCATATTATTAAGCAATAAATAATAAAATGCTGTCGCATCCATATTAAGAATAATGTAAAGCATTGGTAAGCTATCAGTTTCTTCTAAGAACATTATCTAAGCTTTATCTACATGCTCAGTTTCTTTTAAGAGGTCATTAGAAATGTAAACTACATCATTATTAACGCCGACGCCATTCAGTGGCACGTGTAAGATCAAAGATCGTAAAGAAATGCTAGTGGCTGGTTGTACACAAAAAGGCTTATTATGTTGTATTAGCAGAGAGATGCCTATGTAAACCAGATAAAGGTGTCGGGGATGATGATAATGATGACGAAGTCATGACTATAAATTATATTAAATCTAGTAAAAATTTTGAGGAACCTGAAATGATGATTGATACCTGCGACCTGAGATGATGGTCTTCTAAAGATACTTTTAAGTTTTAGATTACCAAATGGTGCCGGCGTTTCCTAACTGACGACTTCTATGAAGAAACGTCGGAACAAACTTAGGTCACTTTCATAGTCCAGACATGTACTATGTCTAGTAAGTCATCACCATCTTCCTGCCTTGTCCTTTGCATGTCCTATTCTTCTATTCATCCCTATCAGCTGTCACCTCATTCCCTTTCCCATCATATCGGCCTTAACACAATTCATCCATCTTTTCTTTGGTCTCCCTGGATCCCTCCATACACAATTAAGTCTGAAACTGCCTTTTGCAAATTTATCTTCAGCAGGTTTATGTAGATCAGTATCAACAACTGATGGCATGCATACGTAAGTCATTGTTTAGCTCGAATAATGTATGAATGATTTCGGTAGTGATGTGCATGGTAACAAATCGTCTATAGTTCGGTAAATTCAAATGATTCTATTGACGTACGATGTAAGTACTGAGTGGCGTTCTTTTATGTAACATTCGCATGTTTTATTCATCCTCTGGAATTAAATCGCACGTCAAAAGTCTAGTCTTTTGAACCTAGTCCTGTCATATTTTTTTTTATTTTGATGACTGTCAAAGTAATCCCTCCAAAGTATTTTACTTTATCGCAGTTTATTGAACTTATTTAGACCCGAAGTTTTTTCAATGTTAATGTAAGTAGTAACTAATAATTATTATTATATCTGTAATCTTTTTTTAAGATAAAAAACATGCTCATGTATTAAATAACTTAAATAGATATAAAACATTCATTTCTGTTCAAACAGGTTATCTGCAAAGAAATTCGTACGTTGCTTCGTCCGAAATAAATTTGTTAAAATGACGTCAATCTATTATCTTAAAGTTGGATACGCTTAATTGTTATTAAATTACATAATTATTCCTAAAACGGGTTTGTAACCAACTAAAAATACATTCTATTCATTAACAAGTTTCTGATTCATGTTACAAAAATTTTGCTTAATTTGTCAATAGAGTTTAATTTTCCAATAAATGCGAAAAAATTAAAATCTATTGATATTAAGTGTTGAGCAATGAGAAGAACACAATAAAAAAAACCTTAAAATGACTAAAATGCGCATGAGTGTTATGGAATGTAGTTTTATTCTATATTAATAGGTAGATATTTATGGCATCATGCGGTTTGGTCAAGGAAAAGATAACAAATTAACAATCGAACAAAAACAGTCGAAGGCAGGTTATAGGTTTTTTGTCTAATAATAATGAAATCCTCTCAACCTTTTTCTGGAAGGGATATGGTTACTTTTTGATTGTATAAAATAACGTGTAATTTAGTTACCTGCAGTTTTATTTTCAAATATTTGAAAGTAATTGAAAATAAAATTTAGAACAACATTTTTGATTGAACAATGATTTAGATAACGAAACCGCAATGTCAGGACTTATTGACACTCCATGTCTTACGATTTCTGATACGTGATTAAAAGACATTGAAATAAAACCACTTTTGAAGGTTTTATTGCATTATAGGTATTGACAGTAAATCCCGACGTTTCAAACCCTTTACAGCGTCCATGGCCGGGGGCGGAGACAGATATCAATATAATGCGATAAAATCCGTTAAAAGTGGTATTATTTTAACATCAAGTCTGATCTTTGATCTGTCACCGTTGCAAAATTTATAACAATTTGAGTTTATTTTTAAATCATAAAGGCTAAAATAGCAAAGAACCGCTACAATGATGATTATAATTTTAATTGACATCTTAAGTGCTTTAAGACTATGAGACCAGTCAGTGACGTCAAGATAGCTGTTCTTAGAGATTGGTGACTTCATTCACCTTAATGGTTACTGAATGTTGAAGTTTGTTGTCAAGATCCGTCATCCAATCTTCACAATCTTGAATTGCATCATTTTCTATCAATGACAAACACCTATGACACAACTGTGGTTTTTTTTAAATGATCAGTGGCTTTTGATCCATACAATGTGAATTAAGGTTCAAAGTTCTATTGATTTCTTTTATAATTTTTTGTTTCTAATTGTCCAGGCGGCAGTTCTAGTAATATCAACGGTTATTGACTTACCGATAGATTAAAAAATCAATGATTCAAAGATTTTGTAACTTCGGATAGTAGTTAAATTTTAAGAAAATGAAATGAATCATTTTATTTGAGGATATGAACCGGATAAAGCTAAGCTCGCTTTAATCGGATTTGTTATGAAAAACGATACCTATAATAAGCTACATACTATAAAAAAAATCCAATTTATGAATGGTTTAACGTAAGAAAACCACGTGTTTTCGGTAACCAGTTGCAAAACTGCAAATCATAGTTTCTAGTATGGAGTTGGTTTTCTAGGTACTACACAATTTGATGCGTAGTGTTTTACTTGCGGATGTCTTAGTCATAATAATATGGCTTGAAATTTAATAGTGTATCTGGTAAACTTTTTTGAAATAAATTAAGAAAAGGGATTTAATAAATAAGAAGCTGCAGGGAAATCCATAACCGAAATTGATAAAAACCGAGGACGGGATGACGCAGACGCAATACTCTGTCCGCTACTTACGGGAAATTCAGCCCGCAAATGTATATATTTGACTTAATATCCCATTCTTTTCCTATGATCGTATACGTAACATGGACATAACATATGAATCAAGATTACAATAAAAATATGTTTAATGGAAACGCACCTGAAAACACCTCTCCTCCTGTGGGCAAAGTTTCTTCAATATCGTGCCTTGGTCAGGTCCTGCCTTAAAGTTTCCCTGATGACCAGCTAGCTGGATCCAAGGATATCGCTGTTTCTTGTAGGTTTGGAAGAACGGCGTCCACTGCACTATGTTGCGGAGTTTACGCCATCTTTCCGATTGCTGGAATAGAGAAGAATTAAATTGAGCAACTGGTAGACGTGTTCACCTACATCCTATATAGTTTTCTAGTGCAGAGACAGAAAGTGATCGTCAGCGCGTCTTCCGAATTCGTTTTATAATAAGCTGTTATGTAAAATACTATGACATCAAATATTTGTATTTATGTAACATGAATTCGATGAGGATGACAGCTTTTACGTCACGATTTTATTGCCAGTTGAGCAAAATAATGCTCTATTCAAAATTACATGGTAACCAGAAAAATATTAATGCAAGATTTAATAAGATGCATGGCAGAAAAACATCCAATGAAAACAATGGGTTTATTGAAAATGCAAGAAAAACTAAATACTCCTGTCAGGCCCCCTATTCATAGTAAATTTCCCACATTACGCGTGTACTGCGTATCTGTTGACGTTATTATAGGTAATTATGATTAATCTCTGGCTTGTATGTTTCCTACGACCTAGATTTAAAGTAATTCATTTTGCAGATTGTATGTGAGTGTACTTGCGTATGACGTGTTTTATGATTTCGGTATAGCGTGTAACATATAAATGTAGTTTACGTTGCTAGCTATATTTATATTTTATAGCTTTATTGTTTTTTGTGATAGCGTATATTTAAAACGGCCTTGGGATTCATTCCAATATAGGTGAACTTTAATTTGTGCTATGTATAATTTCAGATGTGATGTATGCCGATTACTTTTCACGTGGGACCCAATATCGTCCCTTGGCGAAATCCAGGGATCCATAACTGTCTCAATTATCATTACATATAAATTGCAGTTACATTGTCGTTGACTTGACACTTGACATTGACTTTGACTTTGTTTGTTAAGTTTTGATGCCTAATAAACCGCTAAAGCAACTTTGATGAGTTTTGGTATTCAATGGACCTTAGAGTAGCACACATGATATCACGGTCACATACTAGATTTTTTTAAAAGAAACTTAGTATTGAAATAAAACTACTTTTAACGGATTTTATCGCGTTGTATTGATATTATTTGATTCCCGCCGTTTCGGATCCTTTACAGCATCCATGGTCACGGGTAGACTAAGTTGATAAAATCCGTAAAAAGTAGTTTTATTTCAATGTCTAATATTCGCGTAAGTGTCAGAAACCAGTAAGTTAGAAACTTAGTATGTTCTGTATAGCACAATCCACGAGGAACTAAACTAACATTATAATAGAATAAACAAAACGTACCTATTATAAGTTTATACCTACTGATAATATTAAGGACAACGGTTAATTACCAGTCATAATTAAGGATAAATAATGATGTGGGTTATTAATTTCAATAAATATGATGAATGTTATTAAGTTAATTAATTCTAAAAGACAAATACATTGTAATTCCTTGAATTGATGATTATTAAATTATTAAAGTTTTTGTAGGTGACTCCATTTTTTTTTATGGGATAGGGGGACAAACGAGCGGACGGATCGCCTGATGGGAAGCGATTACCGCCGCCCATGGACACCCGCAACACCAGAGAAGTCACGAGTGCGTTGCCCGCCTTTTAAAAGGGGATTGGGCCTCCGGTAACCTCACTCACTCGAAACACAACGTAAGCGTTGTGCTTCGCCGAATTTGCACAAATTCCTGATGCAGTTTAAATCATGTCTCCATATTACATTTGTTCAGACTTAGAAGAAGAGAAGAGACAGTATGCTAACAATACGTACTCTTAGTCAATATCTAGAGCAGACAATATTTTGAAATGTATTTTTTTTACAGTTAAAATCGACCAAGAGAACAATCGGCAGGAATCGACAGAAAATTCTAATAACAGTAATATAATTATGCAAAGACTGGAATCAGGTGAGCCACCCGCGATTGACGTCACTTATTTAAATACTTAGAAATGAGAAGATTTGCTTGAGAAAACAGGTACTTTCATCGAATAATGCCAGATAAATCAAGGTGTTGTGATCAATTTGTTTCTTCTTAGCTGTTCTTACAAAATCTCATCTACTATTCAAGCAGCTTGTTGATATATCGATAAAATTATAGACAGGGATCAGTCGTATATCAATTTTGAATACTTAATAAAAACTGAATAATAATTCATTATTTAATTTAAAACTAACATAAATTATAACATTATTACTAACCGGCAATGTATTATAAAATAGACATAATAAATGATATGATTTTTTTAGTCATCAAATAACCAACTTTTTTATATAATTTGAAGTACTGAAAAAGATTCTGGGGAGTATATTGATATAAAAGAAACAACACAATTGTATGTAATATGTAACACAATAGATTACAAAAAAACATAATAATATTTGTTTTCTCGGCGTCTTTTGCCTTGACAAGGTAGAATGTTAAGTTATCTAATAAAATATTATGTAAATAAGCGAATATTAGACAGGTATACAGAACAGTAGACAAACCTTTTTATGACTATGTATATAGGCACAAAATACAACATCCATGAAATCCTCCACAGTGACACAAATATTAGCTGCATACATTGTTTATCAATAACACTACCACTTCACAAAATTTAAAACTCAACGGAACACGACTCTTGCGCAAGGATAACAGTCAAGTAATGTGTTTGCGACGGCGCGAAACACACTGAATAGCGAGTCCGTTACTTCGCCAATATAAACTATTTATCAATCCACTGACTCACGGGGGGCCGTATAGACCGCAGTGACCATAACTATGACGTCAATGTATAACTTCGATCACTTTAAATTCAACAATATACAGAAACTCGATTTTTTATCCGATATTTCTAAAAAAATACTCGAAATTCTGATCAAGATTTTTGATGGCCCCGTATTGACGCACGGAATTAATTAGGTTCAATGTACTAATTAAAATGCACATAATATTATGAATAATTTATAATTATACTAGGTTGATAGTGTTAGGTACGTGCCTAAGCAGACATAACAGAAAAACAATTATTTCAAATGTCTGGAAATTCAATTCAAAATCCAATCTTTTCAAAGCTTAACTGTCACTTTTGATATTTAAATTGTTTAAACTGCCTCATTAGCACAGTGGTCCTGAGCACCACTACTACGCTAGAGGTCCTGGGTCCGATTCCCAGGTCGAACAAAGTGTTATTGGGGTTTTCTATGAAATTCTCAATAACAGCTCGGAGTTTGGAATTTGTGCCCGGTTAATGGCAATAGGTTATTACATGGGACCTAAACATACCGGCGAAATGTGGATGTAAATTAGTACGCCTCTGCCTAACCCTTCAGGGAATATAGGCGTGATGGTATGTTATGTTAAATTGTTTTGAAAATATATATTGATACAGTAAATATATTTATAGATAATTATTGACATAAAGACTTTTCCAAATTAAAAAATGGATCATAAAGATGAAGGGACTAATTCCTAATATTAATTCACGAGCAATCAAATTAATTATGTCTCCGAAGTGCTATATGTAATTGGAGCATGTCTGATGATTCTTAATAATACTCCATCATCACTTAAGAAAGATCTTGATTGAGGAGGAGTCTACTTGGTAATAAAACGTAGCGGATTGTTCCTGAAATTAATTAAGAGTTAAAACAGTAACGTCCTTACATAAGGACGTTACTTCTTTATTCTAGAGGTTTCTCAAACAATTGTCAGAACATAATTCTTAATATTGTATGATGACCCTGTGCGCGTGAGCAATGGTTGAAACAGTTAAAGTGAGTTCATACATTTTAAGTATAAGAATTAGTCAGACAGTTGCAGAGGTTATTTGGACGCTCAAATCTCTCTTAGAAGTCTAGAAGAATTATCAGTAACATAACATACCATCACGCCTGTATTCCCCGGAGAGTTAGGCAGAGGCGTACCAATGTACACCCACAGTTTGCCGGTATGTTTAGGTCCCATGTAATAGGGGGTGAGCCTATTGCCATTAACCGGGCACAAATCCAGACTCTGAGCTGCTACTGACAATTTCATAAAAAAACCCAATAACACTGTTCGACCTGGGGATCGGGACCTCTAGCGTAGCAGTTGCCTGGGACCACTAGACTAATGAGGCAGTCAATTAATTAATTATTAGCGTTTTTTTTTATTGATTAAGCCGGCAAACGATCTTACGTTCCACCTGGTGGTAAGTAATCATCGTCACCGATGGACACCTGCAACACCAGAGGAGTTGCTGATGCGTGAGACTGCAGACCGCCAGAGCCGCAGCAATCGAGGGTAACTGGCTCTTACGTGCAAAAGTCGAAATGCACACCAAAGTGCTTTACGACAGACTCCGACATAAGGGTGGTCGACAGCCAGTCCGACACCAAGAGGTACCAAATACACGGTTGTACTTTCTTTCGGTGTAGAAACAGTACCTATATATGTATTTAGAAACAAAATAATTTCTATTAATTTCGTCCTAAATATAATACTTACGCGTTGTATCTTGTTGTATATGATAAAAAGGATCCTGCAAATGAAACCGAGAGCAACAGGTATACCCAATATTGTAAATGCGAAAATAACTCTCTTTTTATTTGTTTTCTATAACCTTAGATCTTAATGCCCTAACCACTGAACAGATTTCGATAAAATCAAACAAAGAGAAAGGTTGCATTCTGGGGAAGGACATAGGTCTAAACAGTTTGTCTCTGGTAAAAGTCGTTTTGGGATGCGAGTGAAACCGCGGGCTGCAGCTAGTACATACTATATTGCTGTATTCTAAATTGTGATAATGCCTTCATCGAATTAAGTTACGTACATATTGTCTTTATTAACGTCATTAATGTTATTTGTCATCGAAATATCAGCTAACAATACCGCAGAATTCGAAGCTAAACTGCAAACTACGCGCAATAATTACGTCACAATTCGTTTACGCTGACATGAATTTGCAAAGCATTCCTAAAACCGTTGATGGCACATTTTCTAAACATTACGTTATTAATCATTACGTTTTCAACAATTTTATTTCTTTTCAAGGATAATAATAAATGTGTGATACAATTCATTTTACTTTCGCCTTACTATAAGAAAAGAAAAAACTTTTAAAAAGGAACACGCACGTAATATTATAATGATAATCCAATACGTTACTGATAACGTTCAATTATTCACGTAGCCACTTTCGAAAAAGGAAGACTTGATTTACATAGCCCCATGTACGTAAGCTGCGTCTGCGCATGGACGATGTTAAATGCGGGCAATTCCCACACTGCTTCACCGAAAGTCTTGGAAGGATAATGACATAATTATCACATTTGGTAGTAGGTATGATGCCGTCAATGCGTACGCGTGGTTTCATCAGGCAATTTATGTGTAATAATCCCTTAGTCACCATTTACGACAGACAAGGATTAATAATGTGGTATATTGTATCTAATGCATTAATAACATCTTCATCCTTCTGCCCTGGTCCCAATTTATTTAGAGTAAGCACAGCATACTCTTTTCTTACATTAATTCCTGTCAGTCCTACCCACATTATCCACTCCTTTTTTAATTATATCGGTCTGAACATAATCCATCCATATGAGTTGGAGTTTTTCATTTTATATAAAAAATCATAGCACGTTGAAAAATGACGAAACCCCTATTCCAGTGTGGTGTCCCTCAGGCCTCTATGTTGGGACCTTTTTAATTTTAAACCTAAGTATAGGTTAACCACTGAACCAGTGTTTCTAAATTATTTTTCAAAACAAACCACATCACATTTATGACTGGTGTTAAGCTATTTTATTTATTTACCTGTTAGGTGCCTATTATGTACGATAACATAAGGAAAAAATATTGCTTATATTATTTGCTAGTGTGATGCTAAATTAATTTTAGTTTGTAAGTTGATGATCAAAGCCTAGTCCAAAGTCAACTTACTCCGTCTGTCCTTTTCACGCCTAAATTACGGAACCAATTTGGTTGAATTTTGATTGTACCTTGGAAAAGGACATAGGCTACCTTTTTTAACAAAGAGTCTTTTGGGATGCGAGTGTCACCGCGGACAACCAGTAACCACTAGTATTGTTTAAATTATGCGATTGTTTCAAATGTGATTTTTAGGTCGAGAAAATTTATTCAATTAAATTCTCGGTTGCAGTTCGGAAGTTGAATTTGTGGTTAATGACAATAGGCTCACCTGCTGTGCATGCATGGAACCTTAAAACATTCCGGGAAATTGAGGTAGTCCATCACCATCCATTCATCGTACACTTTTGCTCAACCCTTCAGAGCACAGGTGTGATAGTATCATGTTATGATAGTT
Organism: Acronicta aceris; assembly: GCA_910591435.1. Classification (NCBI taxonomy): domain Eukaryota; kingdom Metazoa; phylum Arthropoda; class Insecta; order Lepidoptera; family Noctuidae; genus Acronicta; species Acronicta aceris. The sequence goes on from OU342770.1 coordinate 10,792,883, forward strand.
GTCAATCCACAGAATATTGAACTTTTCATCATTGTGTTGAAAGAGGCAAAACAACCTTTTACAGCAATTAGCACTATGATGTAATACGAACTGAATATGCTAAACAATTATATTATGTCCTACGACGTCAGGCACCATCAAATAATATTGACCTTTTTCATTGCCTGGAAAAGACAACAAAAAATAAATCGCAAAAAAATTAGCATCATTATGTAATATAATATTTCCGTTATACGAACGGAAAATGCTAAAGAATTTTATGATTATTATAATTGTTGAACTATAACAAAAACCTGCTTCGGTAATAGATACCACGTTAATCAACAAAATCAGTATACAATACTTCCAACAAAACGGTGACTATATTTATAACCTTACTAATTTTCTCAAGCTTTCTCTGTCTTTCTCGCATAGTTCTTAATGAAGTAAAAGAGACGGAAGACGGTTTCAGATGTACTGGGAAGTGGCCAGATGCTATTATGTCAAGTACATTTGTGACGCACGCGATGCCTTTGACAAAACGCATCTGCTAACAAGTTAGACCTTTACGAATATTTGTTTGTTTTTTAATTTGCTTTGATGTTGGAGCGAGATGATTTAAATTTAATATAGGAAATAATATTTGAAGGTTTTTATTTTGGGAAGGTCGAAACGCAAGATATAATTTCAGGGTTACAATGGGACATTCTCAAATGGTAATACTTTTGGATATATTTGAAAAGTACTCATAACGCGAAGAGCTCCTTTTGACGCCATCACGTCTGTATTCTCCAAAGGATTAGGCAGAAGCCTGCTGCTGTACACCCACAATTGGCCGGTATGTTTAGGTCCCATGTAATAGGGGGCGAGTCTATCGCCTTTAACTAACTAAAACAGTATGTTGTTTATTGCTAACCAAAAACGAATGATTTAATAAATCATAGAAAAGTAAAAGAGAAATAATTGAAACATAAACCTCACAATGTTCATACTTCTCCTAAACCCGGACCGCTAATGAGAATGTCATAGGACGAATAACACTTCGCTTGTCCTAGGAATCGGACTCAAAACAAAATCATTTAGCTTGCGACTACTGGACCTATGTGACATTATAACTTATATGATATAACTGGATAATAATTACGAAATTAAGATTTTTGTATGTGTTTATGAAATAAAAAAATGATCAAAGTCACGTAACCATTTTAATGATAAATAATGAATTATTAACATCCATACCCACAACTTACATAATATAGGTAATGGATAGTTTTTTTTATGGGATAGGGGGGCAAACGAGCAGACGAATCGCCTGATGGTAAAGGATTACCGCTGCCCATGGACACCCAAAACACCAGAGGAGTCGCAAGTGCGTTGGCAGCCTTTTAAAAGGGGATTGGGCCTCCGGTAACCTCACTCACTCGGCGAAACACGACATAAGCATTGTTTTACGCCGATTTTCTGTGAGGCCGTGGTATCATACCGGTCGAGTCTGCCCACTAATACTGAAGCATGGCTCTCCCACGGTAAAAAATGGCAATACTTTCTTGGCATTTTCTTGAAAATAGATGCTTTCAAATTTTCAAAGTTACTACAAGCACAATAACTGTCTTATTAGTTTAGCGTTCTACGAGCAACCGACAATAGCACATAGTAAAGCATACATATCGACATTTACATTTTATAGACCTCAATAATACTTTAATGTAAATTTTGCTTGTAGGAGATTCCTACACTTCTTACTGATGATAGGTCGATTCTATTAGGATAAAGGAATAAAGTTCTCAGCAGAATTGAATCATCCATATTGGTTAAAGAACCCATTGTATCTTCCGATCCATAAATAGAAACAATAGCATGCGCGGGCGCATGCCGTTATACACAAATTGATCTATTACATGAATTTGGGGAGGCCTTGGTACTAGACCTTAATTTAACAGACACAATGAGTGGAAACTGAATTATGTTGTCAACACGTCGAGTAGTGGCTCAATAACTGCAAGTAAGACTGATAAAATATTATAAAAATATAATAATGATGATGATATTATGATAATCTCTATTTCATTAGTCTAGTGGTCCCAAGCGCTAGAAGTCCTGGGTTCGTTCCTCAGGTCGAGCAAAGTGTGATTGGGTTTTTCTATGAAATTTTCAGTAGCAGCTCGGAGTCTGGATTTGTGCCCGGTTAATGACAATAGGCTCGCCCCCTTTTACATGGGACCTAAACATATAGGCGAACTGTTGATGTACATTAGTACACGCTTTGGGGAACCTTATGTTTGGGGAATCTAAGCGTTATAGTATGATATATATATATAAAATATATATAAGTAATAAAATTAAACCGATGATTTAAAAGTGTAACCATGGAGTTTCTTGCTGATTCTTCTCCATAGACTATATACATCTGTTTATAAATCTGTGTAAATATTCTACAATACATACATCTTTTCACGATTGTCTCCCATTGGGGTAGGCAGAGACTATAGATTTCCACTTGCTACGATCCTGGCACACAACTTTCGCTTCTTACGTTCATTAATCTCCTCATGCATGATCGTCGGCTTAGCGTGCTTTTTACCTGACCTTTTTGGAGAAAATCCGCAATTGTGGTACGTTCGCCGAGATCGGCCCCTTCAAACTCTTCCATCCATTCTGGCCATGTATATTCGTTTCGTCAATCTTCGTTCATTTCTTCTCTCTACATGCTCAAACCACATCATCTACAATAAATACCTATACTTAAAATCTCTCAAAATTTACGTTAGTAACATAACCTTCCTTCAGGCGCAGTCAGTCAGTATTTGACAGGCATCACTGATTCAAAGACTGTCTTGCTTTTCATAATAGGCCTTCCCTGAAGCTTTCCTCATTATCCTATCTTCTGCCATAATTTTCCGAGATGTTCCTGCAATTCGGGATGCCCCATAGTTCCCAAAAACCCAACTACTAGGTACATTACATACAAATTAATCTAATTCCACACACACATAACATTCCTAGTACCTATTGATTACGAATGACGTCATCATTCCATATACATACACAAAATTTTCCAATAAACATTTTTCCTATTGATTGAATGGCGCACGTCATTGTGATAACGTTTTTAAAACCGTTATTATGAAAAAAAAAACTGTTTTCGCAGAATAAAAGCGGGAAAGGGATTCCCGCTGTGATTTCTTGAATACCTTGTATCATTGATTTAGTTTATCAATATTAAATTATATAATGTCATTGAAATAAAATTACTTTTTACGGATTTTATCGCGTTGTATTGATATTATTTGATTCCCGACGTTTTGGATCCTTTACACCTTTTAAAAATATAATATTAATGACCAAATATTATTTTTTTAATTTCAATTACTTAGAAATGTCTAAGGTTTCTACCTAATAATGAAACGTTGACATCTTGACACTTCTAGACTTTAAAGTAATATGTCTTCTTTTTTTTCAATACATATTTTGAAGCGGCGGTAGCCTAATGGCTTAATGTAATGGCTAACCTAGGTTTAGGTTTGCAAACATTGCTTGCCCATCATTTTACTGCCCTTATTTCTTTACCATTAGTAAAAATTATTATAATTTAATTGTTTTGATTATAGTGACTTATTATGACTGCCTCATTAGTCTAGTAGTCCCAAGCGCGACTGCTACGCTAAGGTCCTGGTTTCGATGCCCAGGTCGAGCAAAGTGTTATTGAGTTTTTCTATGAAATTCTCAGTAGCAGCTCGGACTCTGGATTTGTGCCCGGTTAATGGCAATAGGCTCGCCCCCTATTACATGGGACCTAAACATACCGGCGAACTGTGGTTGTACATTAGTACGCCTCTGCCTAACCCTTTGGGGAATACAGGCGTGATGGCATGTTATATTACTCGTATGTTTTGATTATAAGTTCTTCAAACATATCAATAAATAAATGAAATAAAAGACCACAGTTATGTCGTGCTATCTACCTAATCCTATCTAACTAATCTAACGGGAAAAATGCCAATTATTACAAACAATGCAAAATCCCGTGATTGTACTTACGAACACTACGTCACAACTGTACTTGACATGTTTGCTAGAGGACAAGACTTTCGCATTGAGGTTAGAACCTCTGACATTGGATTAGTTCGTGATTTTGCAACAAATTGGCATATTGGGCAGAAATATAATATTTTTTAATGTTTTTCTGTCCACCGTTTTATGTTTTGTTAGCCATATTAGTATAAAAAGAATAACCTTCTTACTATAAAGACTTATACCTCATCTGTGAAATGGGGTATCGAGCTGGGATTTAACATCCATACATAGACACACACATGAACTCATTACCCTTCCTTTTTATAGACAGGTAACAATTCCTAACAGCTTTTGAAAGTTAATTTTATAAAGCCTATGTAACAAACTCAAAGAATCATGGTCTCTTTGAAAATCCTATATCAAATATGTCAGAGGCACGATATAGGGCAATGTCTGAAATGGCCTTTTGGAGAAAGAACCATAGCGGTCGCAAAATGGGCACCTGTACACGTTAAAGGGGTAATTTGACCTGTTCTTACTGTCCAAATTGCCCTATAAAAATGTGTATTTCTACATTACACTCCTCACTTCGCCCTCCTGGATTTGATCTTTCATAAGTAGAACTCAGGCTCCTTGCCTTCCAGAATGTAGCCGTCAGCGCGACCGCACTGGCCGGGCCGACTAGCCACACACGCTAACGTTATCGTGCGCGGCTAGTCAAACTGTTCATACTGGACTGTACATAATTCATACTGGATGAAGCTGCTCCTCCAATGCACCCTTATTCGTTGCAATAGGGTTTAAATAAATCATGATATTAAAACATAACATACAATCACGACTGTATTCCTAAAAGGTTAGACTAATGTTAATGTTAGACACCCTAATTCGCCAGTTTTAGCTTCCATGTAAATGATAAATGATATTGATTTCTGTAAATACCTAGATCTTTTAAAGACAAGTCATAGCTTTACATTTTTTGACTAGATGGCGCCGGCATTTCTTAGCTGACGACCTCTGAGAAGAAACACCAAAACAAACTCAGAAAAACATTTTTTTTTTTTTTGAAAACACAGACGGTACTAGCAGTATTATTATCAGAAACTGGCTTGAGTCTTATAACATTAGGCACTTACACGTTAGTCACTTCACAAATGCAATAAGCAATAAGTCGGACATTAGAAATCATATATTATATTAATAGTCCTAGTCTCGACTGTCGAGCATTAAGCCCAGGTTCCTTTGCGGGACATACAGTCGACTCTGATGGACAGACAGACAGACAAATTGTATATTTCTTGTAAGTACAAAAGTCGAGACAGATGGAAAGATAGCCAAGTTTAGTAGGTACGTTTAAGTGTAAATACTATAAAATGGCATTTTCCCAGAGTCTTGACTCATAGTTCATTCACGAGAATAAGCCATTTATGATTAAAAAATATAAACTTTGATATAATTATTTACAATTAATTAATTATTAATCTGCCTCATTAATCGAGCAAACGTGTTATTTCTTTTTTTTATGGGATAGGAGGGCAAACGAGCAGACGGATCGCCTGATGGTAAGCGATTACCGCCGCCCATGGACACCCGCAACACCAGAGGAGTCACGAGTGCGTTGCCGACCTTTTAAAAGGGGATTGGGTCTCCGGTAACCTCACTCACTGTTTTTTCTATGAAACTCAATAGCAGCTCAGAATTTCGATATATGCCCGGTAAATAGCAATAGACTCGCCCTTATTACATGGGACCTTAACATATCGGCGGTCCGTCCCCGAAGACTTAAGCCTCTGCCTACCTTTCTGGAATACAAGCATGGTGGTATATTATGTTTTAATTATAAATAGATATCGGTATATAATCTGTTGATTAGTATCCGTGTTATATTTAAGGAGGCGGATAAGATGCTGATTCTAAACATAAATCAATAAAAAAATCTCTAGAAAAATTGTTATCTATACTTATAATAAATCTGTAGAGAGGTCAATTCTGTACATGAAATATATTTCCAAAATAACTATCAGCGGGTGATTAGTGATCGATACTGACGCCAAAAATGCAATCAGTAAAATTTTTGTCTGTCTGTCTGTCTGTCTGTCTGTCTGTCTCTATGTTCGTTATAGAAACAAAAACCACTCGACGGATTTCAACGAAACTTGGTACAATTGTTCTTCATACTCCTGGGCAGGTTATAGTATACTTTTCATCACGCTACGATCAATAGGAGCAGAGCAGTGAAGGGAAATGTTGGGAAAATGAGTGATTCAAGAGAAAGGTTTCAAGCTATAAAACATCACGCTACAACCCTTAGGAACGGGGCAACGCAGGTGAAACCGCGGGCGAAGAACTATGGAACAAAGTAACTATTCCACGCGGACGAAGTCGCTGGCAAAAGCTAGTTGTAAATATAATTTGATAACATACAAATATTATTTACAAGACTTCAATAACCTCTCTGCCATTTGGATAGACATCTCGTAAGAGGCGAGGAATTATCTGACTTGTTCGGACCCCTCTTGGGGTCTTTTTTCTTATGGAATAGGGGGCAAACGGGCAGACGGATCGCCTGATGGTAAGCGACTACCGCCGCCCAAGGACACCCGCAACACCAGAGGAGTCACAAGTGCGTTGCCGGCCTTTTAAAAAGGAGTACGCTCTTTTCTTGAAGGTTTGAAGGTCGTATTGGTCCGGAAATACTGCAGGCGAAAGTTCATTCCACAGTTTTATTGCGCGAGGCAGAAAGTTACTGCTACTCTTACATCAAAGTCTATTATAAATCATAAAGCACCTAGCCCCATTTGTGTTTCGACTTTTGCGCGAGAGAGCCAGTTAGTTCCTCTCCGGTAGCTGTAGCCCTAGCAGTCTGCAGTCCGTAGGTGCTGTACCTACTCTATGGTATTCAATGATAATTATAATACGTAGGTAGGTAAATAATTTATTTTATATCTACCTATCTACTATAAACAGTTGAATATCCTAACAAAAATGCAAATAACAGTTGCATAATTCTTTTTTTCTTTAATGACGTCAATGGATTGAATATATTAATGTATTTAAAATTTATAACACTACTGATATATATTAATTAGCAATAAAACTAGTTTTAGAGTATCTTTTTACCATTAAATATTCGTAAGGTAAGGTAATTCAACATTTTCTAGCAGTATATATGGTGATATTTAAAATAGCGTCTATCTAACCTAACCAGTTTAAGTTGGCACGCGACGAAAGAAGGAACCAAATCCAATGTATGGAATTTACAGCTTTGTTGACATTTTCTAATGCAAGCAGCGCTGTAATAAGGTATTAAGTTATACTGGTGTTTTAAGACCAGTAATGTTTTTTTTTAAGTTTGCAAGTGGGTTACAATGTGTAATTTATAGTTACTTTCCTAATAAGAGCGGTGTAGCATGTAAATTGTGTATACATTAATGTTTTCTCTATTTTCGGATCTTGTAAAAGATTAGGTACTTTATAACTTAGGTATATCGAGTGATATTTATTTAAGACTCCGGCGGAGCTTGAGCATCCCACAAAAACGTAATACCGAAATAAATCGTAATCCAGACAATATTCTATCAAATTATGTTATTATTCTGATTTGGATACCGTTAATCTAGGTATATAAATAGTATATTAGAATACTATTTTGTCTACTACTACTTCACTGGAAATAAAAGACCGAAAAATAGTTCCAAACTTGGTAAAGTTATCAAAAATTGCATTCGCTTACATTAATTTTCAATGGAGTATTTTTATTACGATTTATTTCGGTATTATGTTTGTAAGAGAAATTCGGTCCGCCGGGTTGTAGTTAATTGTTCATATTTAACCGTTATTGAAATTCAAAACATTAATTACCCTACACTTTATGTTTAACATAAATTACGCAAAATTATGTTTTGTACGAGCGGCAGACTGGTGCAAACGCGCAACTGCCCCCAACCGGTTAAATACCAACTTATAAATTTTAATGGGTTTCTCAAACGTGGGAGAGCCATGCTTCGGCACGAATGGGACGGCTCGACCGGAGTGATACCACGGCGTCACAGAAACCCAGCGTTAAACAACGCTTATGTTGTGTTTCGCCGAGTGAGTGAGGTTACCAGAGGCCCAATCCCCTTTTAAAAGGTCGGCAACGCACTTGCGACTCCTCTGGTGTTGCGGTTGTCCATAGGCGGCGGTAATCGCTTCCCATCAGGCGATCCGTCTGCTAGTTTACCCTCCGATCCCATAAAAAAAAGTAGTATTATAAATTTCCACATAGTTATGTAAACACATCTTCAAATTTCCAGTTTAAGCTGACTTCGCATTGAATAGGCTTTCTTTACAAGGAAAGGTCAGCTTATACTGGAATGATTTGGGTACGACATAATAAAACTAACTGATAAAAGACGACAATCAAAAGGGAAAATGTCTATCATGCATCTACTGGCAAATAAGTACTATTGTAGTCTTTGAGTAAGTAGATTGCAGAGACAATGTAGTCAAAAAATAGGTAGGTATATATTATGCAGGTGTGTGGACTGCAGTATCTGTAGCCTAACCATCTCAATCTTAGAAGAGATCCGCGCCTAGGACTGGCTTTAAATAGGTTTAAACATGCTGTATTATTTATTATTTTGAGCCTTTATTTCGCCCATCAAACCTAAATTATAAATGCCTAAATAAAAAAAATAGAATCCAAAAATATATCTCACTTACGTACGTATTCCAACAGCAATGGAAATCACATCGATAATTTTATTACCTGAAAAAATAAAAACAAAATGAACACAAAGAAACATCAAAACAAACTTAAAAACTATATTAAATATATTTGTGTTACAACAAAGCAATTGTTCGCTTCTAATTTCAATAAATTTAATATAAAAAAGTCTCAACAACTTTCGGATGACGCAAATCGGCTCCGGAAATTAGCGTGTAAAAACGCGTATTGAAAGTAACTCATGCGCATCGAACCGAATAGGACAGCGTCAATTACTAATCAATGAGATAGAGGCCTAATGCAGTGCTATTTTTTACGGTAGATAAAGTAACAGTGAACATGAACGTGTCACATCACTATTTTAGCAGAACAGCCTCCATTTTCTGAAAGAACAGTATGACAGTTGATGTTCCAAAAAAGCAAGCTATTCCGTTTCCTCTTATGAAAAATACATAAGTGAAAATAGGGCGGCACGTTTTTACCACTATCACGTGCGTTAATTCTACTTCAAATTGCACATTTTTATTGAATTATGTATTATTGATTAGTAAATAAATTATAAAAATCTCCAGCTCCAAAGAGTTCAGTTCTCTTATCTCATATTCGTTTATTATTCTTATATAGGTTTATCACTGTTGTGGCTTGCAAAATATCAACTGAGCAATAACCAGTTCATGAGATACACCCCAAGTTTTTTACTCTGCTCGATGTACATATATAAATAATCGATCGGCAACTTGACACCTGCCGATTTCATTTAAATTTATCGATACCTATTATCCAATTGCAATTTGCAAAGTTATTTTGCACCGAATCCACTTGTTTATAAGACAGCAATTAAAACATATTTTAAAATCTGTTACTTGAGTTTATGTCGGCCAAGGTGACTATCTGTGATACTAATGAATTATATAATCGTTTTGCTTAATTAAAATATACAATAAAGAGAATAATATACTTAACTATGCTTTTCAGTCCTACCTAAATCTTTACGTTTCGTAACATACAGAACTGTTACTAGTTGATAGTGTTAATTATGTAAAATTACAGTCACGAATTACGATGTTTAAGAATGGAGGCACGGTGCAAAGGGCTTACGTAATAAAATGGTTTTAAAAAAAATCAAATTAAAAGATATAAGATTTTTTTAAATTTATAATTAATAAATTACATTATTACACCTCTGCCTAACCCTTCGGGGAATACAGGCGTGATAGTTACTACATATTTACGATAGAAAACCAATTACTATATCAAGTATCAAATAAAATACTTTTTTCTCGAATTCGGATTTAAAAATCAAACTGTATACGTACCTGATAGGTAGTTAGTTGTATTTAATAAATTTTACCACTAAGCATCAAAACAATACCTACAGACGACAACTGAAACTAAAAATATCTTCATTAAATTAAGTATTTTTCAACTTGACATTTTTAAACTATGATGATGATGATGATGATTGGTCCGACCGGTTTCGGTCATGGCGACCGCTTTATGGACTCTGTCGTCGTTGATGAGCCCACATGTGACTTATGAAGACAATTTTCTTAGTAAAAGTTCTAGTGCATTGCGGGCATGTGAACTCACCCTAAACTATATCAACTCTACAATAACATTACTGGCTGTAGCTATAATTTAAGTAATTGCGTAAACAGTTAATTTGAGCTCTAAAATGTTTAATTACTTTGATACAGTTGAGAGTTAATTTAAATGGTAATTTTGTTAATTAATTATTTATTATCTTACAATATTTACAAGTCAGTTACTACGAGTCATTCTAAATAATTTACATACATATAATTTATTTATTTTTCTAATATTTCATTAATGTATTAAAATATTATACTTCTATTAATGTTGGTTATCGCCATGGTAGTCCATTTTTAAGGTTCTTAACGAGCAATACAAGGATTAGCAATATTGTAGAAAAAAATATATAATTGACTGAACTCATTTTCATTTGAAGAAACCTAAAGGAAATTTCAAGAACCTTGATTTATTGCAATATTTTTTAATTTCAATACTTGAAGTTATTATTGGGTATTCCTGCAAGCTACCAAAGTAGGTACTGTACTATGTATACATATAGATATAAGTACCACTAAAACCAGTACCTAGTGGACAAACAATATTCACTAACCTTCACTGGACATTATAATTTCAAACAGAGTAATACTATTGTCACTACCGTCCACGCTCCGCTAGTTTTGTTTAGACAGACGTCAGACTTGATATTGGGGCAACAATACTACGTTTACATAGTCATACATACGATATAAAACTGGGCCAGTGATGACGTCAATGCTTTTTAACCATACAACTCACAAACTACTGAGAAACATCATTTGAGTATTGCGAAAAAGATTTTCTACAAAATTTATTGAAATTCCTTAGAATTGTTATGTAACTCCTTGTTAAAAAATCAAAAGGAACATTTAATTTTAGTGGTACTTGTTTGTGCAAAAAGCAAATACTGTACATACTTACATGGAAAAAGTAGAGGGACTTTGTAAAACACAGATCTATAAAATTAAGACGATTAATATAAAATAATTATGCATATAATCATAGCTACTTGTAACTAATAAAAATGAGATAATAATGAGACAGTCAGAGTTCAAATGCCCAATGACCAGTAAAACAACCAAAGCCATCGGCCAGGGAACTCAAAATCAATTTTACAATGTTAAAAGATGATGACCAATGTTCCCTATGCTGCTAGCCCAGTTATTCCTCCTTAATTTACAGGGTCGGCAACGCGCGAGTGATACGACTGGTGTTGCGAACGTCCACGGTCCACCTGATGGTAAGCGGTTATCGTACCCTGATAACCGCTTACCATCAGGTGGGCCGTATGCTTGTTTGCCACTCTAGTGGTATAAAAAAAATAACAGAAAATATTCTAAAATTCATAAGTTACACTGTATGTGAGTCACGTAACCGACGGAAACATTGTGAGACGAATCGAATGACACCTTTTGTGAAGAACAAAGTGAGCTAATTACATGTAAAACGTAACACTGTAAGGTCGTGAAACCAGCCAAATGAAACGCAGGCCGCTGTCAACATCGTTACATATTTTGGCATTTACAAACAAGGCCAACTTTTTTGTACCAATTAAAGTTAAAACAAATCGCTGGGTAACATACTGGACCAGATCCGAATCTCGTTAAAGGTGGCGTAACAAAAAATGTTTATATAAAAGATGAAGAAAAAGATAAATATAAAGAAAAAAAATGAGATAATTTGAAAAAATGATTCGTTTCGAAATATTTATTTACAAGAAGGGATGATAATTACGGAAAATTCTAGGTATTTCTAAACCACTTTAGTGAGTTTCTGAAGATCAATCGCTAATCCTTAAAGAAAATCTCCTAACAATCAATAGAAGTATTGGTATAATTATATAATTATAATATAACATTCAAATTTCATAATAACATTTAATTATCTTAGAATTATCATAGACACCATAAAAAATCAGTTGTTTTAAGGCACCTGCATTTGACTGGTACTGAAGTATGAAAGGAAATTAAAACTAGAATTACCACAAATGAATGAAGCAAGCGGAATACCGTACACACATTTTTAAATCGATAAGAAGATCGGTACAACTCGATTCTAGTATGAGGTAATAAAGCTCATTGACCTAACAACTAGCGCAAGGTAAGCAGGTAACAAGGAATTGATGACACAACACAAGTGTATGATAGGTACGACTTTCGCTTTACGCAAATTACACTCGTTGATGAATAAAGGATTACAATTTGTGACTCTTGATTGTACTGTAGTAGAAAATTACACTTAGTTTTGGGATGGTATATATAAAACAGTTTTTTTTATTCGTGATAGGCTTACGCTTGACCGCCAGTCCACCTGATGTTAGCCGACACTGCAATCAACGATGGAGCGCGCTTGCCTAAAAGAAACCTATTCACACGTGATTTAAAAACACCCAGATTCCACATTTCAGCGGTACGCATAATAAAAGTGGACTTAAAGCTTTTCGTTCGGGATTTTGGAATGTTACATGATTATATCAATTTAATAAATAAGTACTTAAAACATGCTCCTTAACCATATTCATCAATTTCATCTCCATGCAAAGATCCAATTAACAACGATGAAGGTGAATAACCATCGCCCACTTTTTTTGCATCCATACCCAAATTGACCACAGATCCTGGTGCAAAGGTTATAACTATAGGTTTTTGTATTAAGATAAATTTAAAATATACCTATATTTTCTGCAATAGTTTCTAGATCCAGAACTTTGGCGGTTCATGCACGCGTATATGTGCAAAATAGATCAGTCAGTAAATCGATTTCATCTTGTATGTTTTTAGATTGACGGATGTTGCACACAATATAAATTTGATCCTTGAATTATGTGACATTGGTGTTGTTAATATCAATTGACACTATAATGTTAACAGACATTGTACCTCTATCAGTATGTGTCAACTCCGCAGGTGTTATTTTGTATATTGAAATTTCAGTAAAATCACAATTTTGTTGAATAATTTTGGTTAAATCAACATAAACAGTAATAGACATGGTGTCAGTTGATAGTTATTTTTTGGTCAAGTGCTAATTTGACACCTTTGTTCTAATTAGAAAGGTGCGGCGCTGGTCAAATTATAGATTCATGAAACTTCAACTGCATATGCCTGGTTGAGGATCACAATTCATAACATCTGAAGTGCGGTCATTGCTTTGTACCAGTGGCGGATCCCGAAAGCCAGACGATAGTCTAATTTCAATGAGATCTCTAGGTTCTCCTTGGTCACTAAAATTATTTAGACAAAGAGCTAAAAAAATTTGATCTTCTTCTGTCGTGTTTTTATATGCAGGTAGTGAATACCGCTTAAAGATAGATCGTATTATATATACTGGTTTCTGACACTTACGCGAATATTAGACAGTGAAATAAAACTACTTTTTACGGATTTTATCGCGTTGTATTGATATTATTTGATTCCCGACGTTTCGGATCCTTTACAGCATCCATGGTCACGGGTAGACTAAGTTGTTGGACGTCTTAATGTTACAATTACTAACAGCTACCTTACATTTTTGTTAATTATTGGCGATCCGATTCACGCAGAACGAGCTCACCGTATCCAAATCAAATAATATCAATACAACGCGATAAAATCCGTCAAAAATAGTTTTATTTCAATGTCGTATTATATATTTTTAGATGATAGTTATATCCCGACTATTCTTGTAGTATGACATACTAATACCTACAGAGAACCGAGTATGACAATGCATTATAATAATACTTCCTCTAGATTTTCCAATAAATGTTAATGTAGCACTGTGCTTACAGGAAATATCTAGGCTAATACTTAATTCTCTAGAACGATGTACAGGAAACCTGCCGTTGGGATTGACCCACTGCAAACACCACCGCAAAATACTACGCAACGAAACATATTTATACTTTTACGTAAGTATTGATGGTATTAGTATCATTGGGAGAAATACACCTCCTCTCGTATTCTTTCTACGTCAATAAAGGATGTTTTTCTTTAAATTTTCTTTAAATTGTGTTACGCATTTACGGACGCTAAGCATTTTCTAGTTTTATTTTTTCATTAACTGCCAACAATATCGTAGCTCTTTTCCACATGAGCAATATCCATTCAAGCAATATATATTCTATAGGACACATTATTATGTTTCCACGGCGTAGGTTCGACTCCTGCCTGATTGAAGTTCTTTCACAAAATTAATAAATTCAGATAATATAACACTTTGCAAGTGTATCTAATACAATTTAAAATCCAAATCATTATTACGTACCAAACCAGGTAAGGTTGAATTCAGCCTAAGGTCCTATATCCATTTCTTTCGCAAAATGTCATACAATGAAACGTAATGTAAACATATTTACAATGTAATACTAGTTACTAGAGTTATTACGAGTAAACAACGCTTGACTAACCGGCTGTCTCTCCCAGCAAATTGTGCCTATAATGTGACGCATAATGTATGACTGCAGGAATGTAGACGGCGGCGTGTACTTTGTATTTACGAGATGATAATTGTATCGATAAAGCTATACACAGCACTCGATTTCGATTTTTCGTTTTGAAACGAATAAATGACGTTTCTAAGCAATGAAAATGATTTGATTAATAAACAACTTTACTAGGAGAAAAGCTTACAAACGAACAGACGGATCGCCTTCTTCAAGCCGTAACGTTCACAAAACGTAATACCTACACCTCTAGTGCCGACTAACAAACTTATACTGCTCCCAGCGAAACCTACTGAATACAGATTGTCAGATTAGATACAAAACATAATTGCTTATAAATACACATAAAAGCTTTTTCGTACAAGTTATTGACAATATCTGAATAATTTATTAGTTAAAATGTTTGTATAGTCACGTTTTAGCTAGGGATCGCGCGATTTTATGCGCGTGGGCACTTGTTTTATTACACACTCCATAAACATTGGAAACCTACATATTTATAAAGGAGCTTGTAAACTAAAATGATGTGTTTGTTATATTTGTTCATAGCTCATTTAGTCCAAAAGATGGTACGGCTGAAAGTGACGTATGGTAATAGTAATAGTATTTGTTGTATAGATGCATATGTGACCAGCAATAATAAGTGATATGAGAATAGCCTGAATGAGAAGTAATCAACCAAGTCGAATTTGAATCCAAGATCTCATGTAGACCTGCTTGCCATTTACCGATCGCTCAACTGCTACGCCAATCGTGTCGTCAAATAACAATGACATTGTAGGATTTCTGTGTAAAGCTGGCCCATAGGCTAACTCGTGTAAATGGCAAGCGAGTCTACATATGAGATCTTGGATTCACTGGAGAAAATCCTAGTGTGGGGCAACGTATTTTATTAAGAAAATAAAATTGCCCTACGTGTTCAATACAATAACATCTTCAGGGCTATGTTCCAGCTCCCACGCCACTATAGCGCGTCGGTTATGTTTGCCGATGCCAGCGTGGATAATTTTTACACAGTAATGCGAAAAAAGCTTGCCTCGCTGGTGAACAGGGTGCGGCGAAGCTCGAATCGAGTCCTGAGGATGGTGGGTGAGCGACTCGATTCAGCCCTGGTTGACAGGTTCACTGGTCTACATGTTGTAAAGGTTCGGTGAGCCTGCCCATTGGGGGTGTTACTTTTCTCCTTTGTCACTTTTAGTTTGTATACTAAAAGTTTTAATATGTTATATTGTTACTAACACTAGGGATCTGATGGTCTGAAAATAAATGATTTTTATTTTATTTTTATTAGACACATGAGGCAGTTTGTTTACCAAATAAATTGTAAAACCATCTTTTTATTTCTCCTTCCTTCAATTTTTAATATCTTTCCTATCCATGCCATCCATGTCAGACATTGTATTCTTAATGATAATAATAGGTACCAGTTCAATTTTGCTTCTTACTACAGTATACAATAAAGATTATTCTATTCTACTTATCCTAATGTTATTAAAACACCTAACTCCTTACGACCCACTATCATTTTCATCGATAAACATACATACTTAAGTCAATACGTGTATTTGTGTATCAACAAAATAAATTGCGGTCTAAAGCTCAACTAGGCGACATTAACGTCATTTATATGAGGACATACCTACCACCACAATATATTTTATTTACGCTGTCGTGTGTTCAAAGATAGCTATGTAATGTTTTAATCAACATGCTAGACAATTTATTTCATCGTTAATCTAGAAATAGGAATGTATAAATGTAGAATCCAGAATTGTCACTGTATTTGTAGAAATTCAGAAATAAAAAAACATTGACCGTTTAGGAACAATTACTTGATGATGTCATTAATCGAACTTTAATTTTACGTCAAACAATTCTTCTCTATTGTATTTTGTATTAGTTTTTGGTATGCGATTGACGGCCAATTTCGATATCCAATCTGTCGATAGATTTGCTTACTAGAGATAGAATTTTGACATAAGCTCCATACAGCTACTGTCAAAATCCTATCTCTAGTAACATCGGTCTCAACATTTTATTTAGTATCTGAATTTATACTTGACAGTTTGACAGCAATATGACCGATATCGATATTTTTATTCGTATTTAAATCACCATCGATTTAACGAATCTAAATCGAAGTACATCAATCAACGACACTGCCGGTTCCGTTAACACCAATCAAATCTGATACCAATACATGTCACGTTTAATTATTCTCCTATGAGAACAAAAAATCAATAGAGTCGATTATCTCCCTAAATATGGCTAGGAACGCGATACAATTAATCACTCGATTTATTAGCTTTAAACGTTACATGCCTTACTCCGTAAACGCACACATTAGCTTTTTTCGGTCGCCATTTTATAATCGTAACTGGTTACACTTCGCCACGGGTGTGGTACGACATACGAAAATAATGTTAGCCGCAAAATTATTAGAAGAAACTAGTTTAATATTCTACCCGTAATATATTTATCTGCTAACGGCTATTTTCTATATCCTATCTGTCGGCAGGTTGCTTACTAGAGATAGAATTATGACATAAGCTCCATATAGCTACTGTTAAAATCCTATCTCTATTAAGTCAAGTCAAACTCAAATCTACTGACAGATAGGATATAGAAACCGGCCGTAAGACTCATATGCCCAATACCTACACTTGCTACGCTATTCTTCGCCTATAACTGTATTCCTTGAAACATCAGGCAGAGGTATAATGATTTTTGACCCCCGACAAAAAAAAGGTTTGTTATAAGTTTAACGTGTGTATCTGTGTGTCTGTCTGTTGCATCGTAGCGCCCAAACGAATGGACCGATTGTGATTCAGTTTATGTTTGTTTGAAAGGTGACTTGATCGAGAGTGTTCTTACATAAGATTTTAGAAAATCTGGCCCGTCCTTTGATGATAATTAGTTCTTTTCTGGTTCATGAATGGATGTGAGCAACTTCCACAGGTCTAATCGATTTGAAATTCGGTATCCTGTTACTCCAATGATTTTGCAAGAACATGGTAACCATATCTTGATGCTGCAGGGATTTTTTTAATTTAATGTTATGTGCAATCACACCACCGGTATGTTTTACGGTCGCATATAATAAAATAATATTTATTTTAAAGTGTTATTAGTTATTAAGGGTTTAAAAAGGTTTTTGGAATTGGGCCTTTAGTCTTTTTAACAAAAAATCATAATACAGGTAGGTATCTTATGAGAATTAATTGGAACTTGCACAAAATTTAAGTAGGTACAGGCGCTAATAAATATGCATGATGATATTGATGATATTATAAATATTTTCAGTATTCAATAGTATGAAGCTATTTGGTACTTATGCGCCATTTATTGATAAAATTCTATTACTTAGTTAATGTTTTAAAAGTTTCGACTTCTCAGTTTCATTATGTAATTAATTTGTTATTTAATAATATTGTTCGAACTCACGTGAATCGTTAAGAACGAAGTTTAATGAAGTATAATAGGAAGTACAAAGTTACGCTAATGACATCAAATTAGTTGGAGTCAAGCGTTTGATAACGCACGCGACGATACCGCCATTAAGTCAAGTCCAATGTTCACGCTTAATGTTATATCAATAAGAGCGTAAAACAGATGTGTGTTTGTTGCCCGTTTTTCCCAGTGCCCATAACAAGCCCAGAGAGTCGTTGTGGGCTTTCTACCCGGAAACTGGCCAAAACCTACTACAATCGACGAAACGTAGTACAGTCTTCTGGTCATTCAAAGTTAAAAAATAAAATACTTACATAGCACGAAAACGACACAGGTTACTAATTAAAAAGTATGAATTATGTTACTTAATATGTCTATTATATTATGCAAAACTTTAGGAAGATATCAAGACATACATTAAAGTGTAGAACGAGAACTGTATTCTTGATATTCTTTTTATGTAAATTTATTCACCTACACCTAGTTTTTTACAATTAGATAAATCAATCTCTTTTACATATCCAAAAACGACGTACCGTACTAATTGGTTGAGTTATTATTTCAACAAAATTGTATGATTGATTTAAATACCAACTAGTTGTATTAATATTAACAGAAAATTTGAACTTCGAATATCGACTTTACCACATCACATACCTACAGATCGTCCGCGTAAACAAGTACTCGTATCTACAACAGCGTATCTACCCCGCCTCCTAATCACCGGCGGCGGCACTGACCGTCACCAATCAACACGTAACTGCATAATGGCACTATAATTATTTCCATCATTGTGCCTGACGTCAATTACTTTTGTTATCCTCTCAGACAATTATCTATTTGCTGTACAGCATTCAACGCGTTCCATTGTTAAACGTGATAGCGAATGGACTTTCTATTTTATTTTTGTTATCTGTGACGCTAGTTTCTATGACTTCATTGAGGTTTGTGGTTTATGGGCGCGTGTTTAGCTACATAGTTGCCTACTGTACTCGATACCTAAATTGCATTAGTGAAGTTTTTACGTACCTTGTCACTTAACAAAAAACTTATGGGCTACCTGAGTCTTGTGGTGAAATTTGAAAGCTAAGATGACCATTATTTTAATTTACCAAGTCATGTAAGAGCCCCGGACATAAGAATATATTGCATTGTATCTGCATTTTGATAAATGACAGTAAAGAAGGTCTTTTATGAGACTCACAGCAGAAGGCAGAGTAGTGTCATTCATTACATTACCCTGCCTTCTGCAATGACTAAAACTATTTAAACTCATTGAAAGCTAGTTTTATTGGAATGGAAAGATTTTAGAGTTTGACTTTCGCAGTTTTACCTAGATACAAGGACTTGATGAATTGTAGGGATGTGGACGATGTGGTACACTAGGAATTCGTTGACAATTTAGTTATTAGGGCATTGATGAATTAATACAGGTATAATATATAAATAATAACAAACCTTCAGTAACCAAGTAAAATCTCATACAACACTATTTATTACAAATCTTTTGTTAAATAAAAATACTAACAAAGCATAATACCGAATTATGTAACTCGAATCACGTACAGTCGCGTACAAAAATGGCGCGGCTAATATCAGGGACCACCGCGACGCGTGCCTATACGCGTATCTGCTATCCTATACGTGATCTGTGAACTAAAGTGTTGTAAGTGCCACTTACAAGGTACCCTTAATTACGAATACCTTGTTTAGTTATTAGTACCTACTTTGAACAATTGTAGGTGGTGGTAGATTTTTTTGTGTTTGTTAGTATTTTTTTATGTTTTCGGTGTTCATATAAAATAACTTTTATGACTTCATTATGAGAATGTATTTCTCTTTTGGTAAATCCGTTGTTTAAAGTAATTTATAGAATTGCTGATACAATGTAAAATTTAGCACTACAAATGTTTTATCCGTAATAAACCATGCATTTGCTATAAATAAAGGGACTATAACGTAATAGTATAACAAGTGTTCATCAACGTGACGTCAATTAATTGTAATATTACGAGTATTATAGTGCCACTTAAATGCTATCTTTTATCAATATAAGTCCTAAATACAATGTTTTCATTTAGATATCTATTTGATAATATGCGTGTAATGCCTATGCATATGCTATAATTATCAATACATTTTAAGATTTATAGAAATTATCTGTTTGATAAATAAGTATAATGTTTGATCAAGTTTAAGTAATGCACAATACCTTACTATGCAATTGCTGTTAATTAATATAAATATCAAGAAATAATTATTATGAGCGACAATAATTATATCCAATACAAGGGAAAGTTAAAAAATAACTAGCAAATTTATATTCAACGAACATAACTGTAAATATTTCAAAGTGACACTTACACTTGTTTTCGTGTATTTTTTCGACAAAAAACATTGTTGATTAACATGACATTTCACATAATTAGGTTTACAGATATGTTTAAAAATAAAGTAAGTGTTTATTTAAACGAGGCAGCAGTTGAAAGAACACACGGTAAATGCCAAGCAATAATGTTTACAAACATACTGACGCGGACGTTAAAATTATCTTAATATCTCCTCAATAAACACATAAACATAAATACCATCAAGATGAAGTAAACTCAAATAAATGAACAATAAATTCCCCGTAATTTTGTACACATATTGTTTCTACGGAGATCTTTAATCACCATATTTGTATCGATTTTTTTTAAAGAACTTATTTTTTTTTAAAGCTTACTAGCAATGTGGGTGGCAAATTACTAGTATTCTTGTTAACCCCTCTCGCTAAGCTAAAATGCTTGTGTTACGAGTGTTTTGCCGTTTTATTCGTATAAAGGTAAAGATAGCCTTTATCCTTCTCCATCTATCTTTACATACGAGTATACATAATAACATTTATGAAAATTGGTTCAGCGATTAAACGTAAAAATAAACAGAGTTACTTTTGCATTTAAAATATTAGTGGATGACGAACGTAAATGGTAGCCAGATGCCTGAAAGCCGAACTACCGGTATGCCCTTAGGTTATTGGTATTACCCAATAATTGAGTTGCGAAGATGCGATGACAGTTCATGTAAAATAATGATTTTTCAGCTACATCTACCCCGTGTGGGAAAGGGTTAGAACACTATTTCTCACTGCCTTTCAGACAGGCATCCCGTAAGAAGCCTGAAAATATCTGATTAGCTCGGTGGTAGGACTTCTTGGGGTTTGATTGGCTGGCGACCACCCTTACGGCGGAGTCTGTCGTAAAGCACCTTGGTATGTGTTACGACTTTTCACGTAAGAGCCAATTCTCCTCGGTTGCAGCGGCTCTGGCAGTCTATAGTCCGTAGGTGCTCTTAATGGTGCGGCAACGCATCAGCAACTCCTCTGGTGTTGCAGGTGTCCATGTGCGACGATGACTATTTACCACAAGATGGCTCGTCAGCTCGTTTGCCGACTTAATCAATAAAAAAAAACATCTGGTTAAGCTATGGAATGATGGTGATGGTGATGACAATAATATAGGTATGCCAATGTATCATCGTGATAATATCATTACAGACACATATTATCAATAAAATTTAAAATCACTTAACATTAGGTGACTCATTAACTTTTTTTTAGATTTCCATTAACATTTTTGTTGATAACGATACCTAAATTCGAATCAAGACACTATGAAGAGATTATGAAAGAAATGTATTAAATAGCTCCATCGACTTCATTTTAAATTTTTAATGGAAAGTTTGGAAAGCGTGCTCGATTTGGGCTATGTGCATACGTCATGGGAATGACGTCACTGTCTACATAATATAGTGCTCCCGATAGGTAAATGAGTTTTGAACCGGATCTTTTTTTTAATTTCCGAGAAATTTGTAGTAGAATTTAATAGTATTTTTGCAAGAATTGTATGAAGTGACGGTCTATAGTTTCTGCCTACCCCTGGAGAAGAAAGGCGTGAGTGTATGTACCTATGTAATAATAGGTATTTTTGTAGGTGCCGTCCGGAATATTGAGCAAATATTTTTACGGCATACATTTTGTTCAAACAAAATCGATATATTTAAGCACGAGATGACGTTAGGGATCCTGGGTTTGATGCCCAGGTAGAGCAAAGTGTTATTGGTTTTATTTATTAAATTTTCAGTAGCAGCAATTTGGTACACCTGGGAATTGAACCTAGAC
This sequence comes from Acronicta aceris, assembly GCA_910591435.1. Taxonomy (NCBI): domain Eukaryota; kingdom Metazoa; phylum Arthropoda; class Insecta; order Lepidoptera; family Noctuidae; genus Acronicta; species Acronicta aceris. The sequence goes on from OU342770.1 coordinate 10,815,185, forward strand.
CTCTACTGTAGCAGTCGCGCTCAAGACCACTAGGCTAACGAGGCAGTTCGAATCTATTTAGTATATAAATCGCCTAGATGATAGCAACTACGAATAACATCCACTTATGGTAGATTTAACCGTAGTTTAAGCCGCATTACTCTGCTCGATATGGTCAAAATTATGGCGTTAATTGGTATGCATACGTCACTAGCTTTGGCTTACGACTTCTCTTGTACACGCGATAACACGTCAAGCTATACTCTACAAAAATCACCGCTATTGCAACGGAATACGACTTATCCAAAGGACAAACTGTACAGTTTTAGCTAGAGGTCCTGGGTTCGATTCCCAGGTCGAGCAAAGTGTTTTTCTGTGAAATTATCAGTAGCAGCTCAGAGTTTGGTATCTGTGGCTTGCTATACTAGAGGTCCTGGGTTCGATTCCCAGGTCAAGCAAAGTGTTTTTCTATGAAATTCTCAGTAGCAGCTCGTCACTGTAGGTACACATTAGTACGATTCAGCCAAACCCTTCGGGAAATACAGGCGTGATGGTATCTTATGTTACGAATGAAATTTTGAAACGTACGGTTCAGAACATAGCGAAGGAAGCTATCATCAAAATGTTTTTCATGAAAATAATTCTTCGTATTGAAATAATAACCCATTATATTGTCCCACTACTGGGCACGGGTCTCTTCTCAAATGAGAAGGATTAGGCTGTAGTCCACCACGCTAGCCTAGTGTGGGTTGGCAGACTTCACACGCCGTCGAGAAAATCTCTCAGGCATGCAGGATCCTTCCAATCCACGAATTTTTCCTTCACCGTTTAAGCGCGTGATAATTAACTATTAATACGTACATGACTTCGAAAAGTCAGAAGTGCGTGCTTTGGTTTCGAACTCGAGACCTTTGACTTGGCAGTCTAACCATCATACCACTAGGCTATCACTGCTCTCCACCAATTAGGTACTTAATATGTATTTAATGAGTTGAATAACTGTGAAATCAGACTGCATATAATAAAGAACATCCTGTTGCTAAAAAATCTGTTAAATTGTACAATAAGGATAACATACATAGTTATTATGAATGATTTTGCATATTATTATAGAAATTGTACATTATGGTATGTCATCAAAATTGACGCAAATTGGAAACTTTTCCTTTTATTATTACGTCAGTAAATTCCAGTGTGCATTAATAAATTTGCATTTGAATTCGAATAGTATTTTGATCGTACATTTCGATTCATTTCCTTCGAGTGATTCTAGCTATTTTTTTTAATGGATTAAGTCGGCAAACGAGATGACGAGCCACCTGGTGGTAAGTAGTCATCGTCGCCCTTGGACACCTGCAACGCCAGAAGAGTTGCTGATGCGTTGTCGACCCTTAAGAGCCCCTAGAGCCGCAGCAACCGAGGGGAACTGGCTCTTACGTGCAAAAGTCGAACCACACACCAAGGTGCTTTACGACAGACTCCGACGTAAGAGTGATCACAAGCCAGTCAGATTTCAAGAGGTCCTACCACCGAGCAAGTCAGATATTTTCACGTCTCTTACTTGATGCATATCCAAAAGGCAGTGAGTGTTTGAGTGTTGTGAGTGATTAGCCCGACAGTGGATTTTTTGAATTTTTTTTATTCATTACAATATCGCCTCAAAGGTAACAAAAACATAAAAATTATGTGAAGATGACCGGTTTATTTCAGGTTATTTTTAGTCCAGATTAATATTACTACTATTCATTCAAATATGTAATAAAAACTGACAACATTCAAATTGATATTTGTCTGACATTTCATAACCTCAAGTAGGTAGACCCTCGTAGATACCTAGTATAAGTTTTTTACACTCTCAAAATGTCAAATGTGAAACATTTAATGGTTCATTTTTGACAAATTGAATTAGAGAATTATGTAAAAATAAATTACAAAATACCTTTAAATTTAAAAATAAAGGAGACTATAATTATGTCAATTTCATATAGAAATTATAATTGAATGCCAAATTATATTATATTAGTCATTATTTTAATGTAGGTATATTCAATACAAATTAGGGGAAAAAATCTTAAGCTTAGCACTATTGCGTGAGTAATACATCTCTTTAAATACTATTAGGTACATATAAAAATATTTATAACAATACAAAGAAGGCATGTAATTTTACACATTTTTTTTCTATAAACAAGGAATAATAAATATACGCTTCTGCCTATCCTTCGGGGAACACAGGCGTGATAGTGTGTGATCTAGATCATGTAGGTACCTAGTAGCTTGCAAAGCGCTGCAGATAAAGATTGCATCAGCAGCAGCAATGACAGGTTATCAGCTCTGCAATTAACCCTCAGAATCTTACCGATACTGTATGGCTAAAACAGACAAGAATAGAACATTTGTTTTACACAAATTATTTGGAAACAAGAACAGAATTCTGGTATTCCACCTAATCATGGCAGCATTCACTTGGAAACATATACTTAACGTTAGTTTTTTGTGTGGAATAAAGAATATTCTACCTATCGAAGCCCTCTTATTCTAGGAGTAATCTGGGCCCAACAGTTTGACAGTAAATTAGATGTTGTATCACATGAGGATAGCAGCAAGCTGCATTTTTGTGATGTGCCAAAGGCAAAGCACAGGAGGGCCACCGGTGCGTTCATTGGAGATCCCGGCGCCTCCTCCACGTTGTGCTATGGATGGCCGTGTGTTTTTAGTCGGTAGGAGTCCGACATAACCCTCCGCCTTCTTTTTGAGAGATGGTGGGCATCCATGAGGATTTTCACACGGAAAAAAAAAGAAGTTGTTTCACATATTCAGTCTAAAGCTGTTTGGCCTTCTGTAATTAGAGACGTTAACTTTTTGTTACACCGATGTGTCGTACTGACACGTGCCTTTGTTAAAAAAATAAAGACCGACTTTAAACTGTTACAATTGAAATTCACAGAGGTCACCGTTCTGAACGATGTTCCATTTACATTTAACCACAGTCTCACTAATTTGTTAACAAAGAGTCATAATGTTGAATGCTTGCCAAGAAGGTGCCTATAACCTTTTGCCCACGCTACGGATCACAGAGCAGAAAATGGCGTTCGAATTCGTGATTCGGCACAGACCATTCTTCAAAATAATTGTTTTGTGGGTGAAGATTGACTAGCATCATATCATTTATTCTGTGGTTACAACAGATTATATATTTTGAATTAGATTGTGATGAAGTTTGGGAGCAGAATAGGTATGACCCATAGGTATTTTCCCGTGGTTCATCGATGACACCTTGTTTTTTTTTTATTAAGGGATTAGTCAGGTATTTGTCCTTTACCGACCTCTAAGGTGGCTTGAAATAGAACTTTACCTGTAGAATCTTATGCCCTTAGGCATAATGATATACGTTCATCAAATTGCGGTTATATAGAAAGATAATCACCAGCCAAACATTCTATTTCGGGACGATTCTTAACATACAACAATAACAGAATGCGTAGCCGAGGTCAAGACTTCTTTATCGGCGCCTTTGGAATTTTTCCCTATTTTTTCTAATTATTATCGCGTTTTACGTCATCATAAGTATAAAGTTCAGTTTTGAGTGTATTTGTTGGACATGACACCAATATAAGTCAGACGAAGCAAAGAGGTTATCAAAGTGTCAAAGATGCAGACGAACGTTGCATAATTCGAGTCTGGTAATAATGGATTAAATATGTGTTTTCCAATTAGATTCTCCGAGTTCAGTGTGTGTAAACAAGCAAGTATTAATCCCTCTTATATGTATTGCAGTAATTTAGTCGTTAATGGCTACTCAAACATTATCAATTCGCAGCATAGCATTATCAATTACACATTATCGAATCAGGGGTAACATGGACAAGATTATCAAAAACAAGATGAAGAATATTATCACATAACATAACATACCATCACGCCTGTATTCCCCGAAGAATTAGGCAGAGGTGTACTAATGTACACCCACGTTCGCCGGTATGTTTAGGTCCCACGTAATATTGCCATTAACCGGGCACAAATCCAGACCTCGAGCTGCTACTGAGAATTTCATAGAAAAACCCAATAACACTGCTCGACCTGGGTATCGAACCCAGGACCTCTAGCGTAGCAGTCGCGCTTGGGACCACTAGACTAATGAGGCAGTCAAAAGACAATGTCAGTAAAAAAGTTGAATTGTAAGTATTTATTGATACAAATTAATGGAATGACAATAGCATTGATTTATTTCATTATTGCCGTTATTATTAAGTCAAGAAATTTCAATGGGCTGAACACATCCTGAAGATAATGTTTACCACCATAAAAAATGAAACTAGATAGAGATTACTTTTCAGTTGCCTAAATAACATAACATATTTTTATACCATTACGGTGGCAAACAAGCATACGGCCCGCCTGATGGTAAGCGGTTACCGTAGCCTAGGGCCGCTTGCAACACTAGGGTTATCACTTGCGCGTTGCCGACCCTGTAAATTAAGGAGGACTAGTTGGGCTGGCAGCAAAGGAGACATGCTGCCATACATGACAGCGGCGGTAACAAAACACCACCGGTCCTCCACACTGCTTTCTCAACACACAACACAACGCTTTCTCGCGGAGCTCTGGTGACTTTGCTCACCGTTCGGGACACAACATAGCACGGACCTATGTTATTTGGCTACGATTTTCTGCAAGGTGGAGGTACTTTCTCAGTCGAGCAGTTTCAATTGTGAGTGGAATTATTCGATTCCACTAGCCCTACCTCTCTTTGAAACTGAAATTTTTAACCTTTTATGTCATAAGATTTCACTCAAAACTGGATTTCAAAAACATTAGTAGTCTGTCTCTAATTTTACTTTATTTTTACATCTATGTATATTTGTATTGATGTCGCGGTTAAATACGTGATCCTCAGTTAAACAAGAACGTTGTGCGTTCAGAATTCTAATCTTGTTAACTGTTTTATGTTATTTGAGACTAATATTATCTTTTACCTAGAGCATTGTGGTTATAAACTAACTTATTCATATTTGCTAATTTTTTAAATAACATTGGAAAAATATTATGTACCAAAATTCAATTCGCACATATATGAGGATAATGCTCAGGATCTGATTGAATTTTATTTTGAAGTAAACGTTGGAGTAGACACAATTATAGAAAATGGTAAACAAGTGGATGGAGACAGTCAGATCCAAATAAAAGTCGTGGATTTTATAAAGGATTCCCCCACAAAAAGGATAGACTGAAAATTTGTTTTTTCCTTTCCTTTTTGTATCTACCATTTTAATATGAGTCTGGCGGACCGAATTTCTTTTACATACGTAATACCGAAATAAATCGTAATTCAAACACAATTTAATCAAATTCTGTTATTATTCGGATTCCGATACCGTTAATCTGGGTTACCATTTCGTCCTTTTGGAAATAAATGTAAGCGAATGCAATTTTTGATAATTTTACCAAGTTTGGAACGATTATCCGGTTTTTTATTTCCAGTGAAGTAATAGTAGGCGAAATAGTACCGTAGGAACCTAGATTAACGGTATCCAAATCCGAATAATAACACAATTTGCTAGAATATTGTCTGGATTACGATTTATTTCACCCTTAAGTGTGTAAATATAATTTATATAAGCCCAAAATATGTAAGCTCCGTTCGGTAATTCTAGAGAAACCAACTACACTTGTCGATATAAATCAAAATGTGAAAGTTGAAATCATACGGAATTTTCAAAATGGAAAGTAAAATTACAACATTTACAAGTACCTATGTAAAGTATTTATATCCTGTTATATATGTATCAACAGTAATTATAGCCTAGAGATATGACTGTTGAACTGCTAAATCAAAGTCTCGAGTTCGAATCAAACCGTTGAATTTTCGGCACCCTGTGCTATTAATGATCATTCGCTTAATTGGTGAAGACAGATATCGTGTGGAAAGCTGCACACCTGAGCGATTTTTTTAGTGTGAAGTCTGCCAACCCGCAGTAAGCGTAAGTGGACTACAGCCCTGACAATCCGAGAGATGTGCCCAGCCTGAACGGTATATGAGTTGTGACGATATCTGTATCAAAATACAATATTACTAGTTTCTATCAGTGCCTGCATCCACATAGTGTTAACTGTTATATAGAGATGGCAGTGTTGGAGTACATATTATAACAATCGTAAGTTTAAATTTATAAAACGTGGAGAATTTTTTTTCACCTAGGAGAGCCATGCTGAGGCACGAATGGGCCGGTTCGACCGGAGTGATATCACGGCCTCACAGAAAACTGGCGTTAAATAACGCTTACGTTTTGTTTCGCCGAGTGAGTCAGGTTACCAGAGGCTCAATCCCCTTTTAAAACGTCGGCAACGCACTTGTGACTCCTCTGGTGTTGCGGGTGTCCATGGGCGGCGGTATTTGCTTACCATCAGGCGATCCGTCTGCTCGTTTGCCCTCCTATCCCATAAAAAAACTGCGCAGTTAAAAAGTTTTGAAACGAAATCAAATAGATATGTATGTCTGTATGATGTATTGTGTAGGAGTAACGCGTGGGTTGTTATTCTATCCCAAAGAATAATGAACAGTTGGATGTGAATAATTGATTTTAAAGTATGAATGTTCCATTTGTCTTAACGAATTAGTAATCATGTAGGAATTTTGTTTTGAAGTTTTTAACTGAGGATTTCTGGCCCAGTTTAAGCGGGCGGACCAAATTCTTCTCTATCTTCAACATCATTAACAGTCTAGAGTCCGTCACTGCTGAATATTAGCCTCTTTTTGCTTGCGACGCCTTACGCGACCCTTTGCTAGTCGTATCCATGCATAAATGTCTTTTTTTCTGAGGTCATCCCATCATGTCCTTTGTCATCGAACGCACCTTTTACCAAATATTGAATACCGACATTACTATTTAGTCTTATTTGTGTTAAATCTATTATTTTCTGGTTCTACGTAACTCCTCAATTTAACTCATTTTAAACGTTCTTTTTCCCCATTTTTTAAGTCTCATTTGTTTGTAATAATAAAAAATACCATCATAACTACCAATCCCATTGTTAAGCTCAGTAAAATCAGTAATTTCCAAAGATGTACAGAATAGTTTATGTTTATCATTGGCTCTACGGATTGCGTCTGTCTATTACAGATCATCAATAAATAGCTCATTGTCTTCAATTACAATTCATGTAGTCTGATTGGAATGTAATTCAATAAGCAAGATTGAATTATTCTATTGTTGTTTGATTTCTTTGCTCTTGTTTACTGTTAATTATCAATAAATATCACATGCATGGACCGGATTCATGCTGTGAAGCCATTGTCTCAATGTTTTTTTTTTGCTAATATTTCTTTATTTATCCTTAAATATGAAATTCCTTCACCGTTCCTGGGTGTTCTAACTTGTGCATTAAAGTCTCCCATTTCTAGTAAAAATAGTCGCAGATATAAAGGATCATATTATACTAATTGCGGTCACATTTTTTATTGATAAGTACCTAATTTACGATATTGGCTAACCAATAGTTCTATTTTTTAGGTTTAAAGACATTTATTCTCAAAAAAGACATTATAGTCACTTACAAGAGAACATATTTTTTACAAATAATTATGCAGTTCACTCGTGTCGCACTATTTTAACACTTAACATTTTACAAAATAAATACATTTATAATATAAGTTTGATACATACTATGAAAGAATCCTTGTTAAACTAGTTTTGCTACAATTATGTAATGAAGCTTATTTAGTGATCCGGTTTTAATTTAACAATTATCAGAAACATCTATCTATCAAAATTATACTTGTGCTTGTTAAATAAAAACCCAACACCGGAATCATGAAAATGCGTCTCTTCATCCTTATTAGGCAAATAATATTGTAATAGCATATCGTATAATATTCTAAACAAAGAAACGAATTGTATTTTTAAATAAAGTTTCGGTTTAGACTAGTAAGGCTGGATATGACGAACCCGGAATGCTATCTTAGAATAAATTCAACACAAAAGAAAAACGCAATACATCTAAATACATAATTTTTAATTAAAATTACTCAAAATTTTATTATTGGATTCAATTTTAGATTTTATAAGATGTATTTCTACTCTACTGGCTTCGTAATGTCCAGAAATAGATTAATAGGTCATTTAAGCGTGACAGCAGGATAATAGATAATTGAAGGAAGTCTGGAATATTCTTTATGAAACGAAGTGGCGTGGGAGACGAGAAATATAATCATTTGAAAAGACTATTACAAATATTATTATGTTTGATGTTTTATAATAAGAATAACTGTATTCTGGAAGATACTTCAAAATATTTAGGTACCTATCCTGAGATTTATCTGGCGGTCAAGGTTCTATTAAGTTTTGGTTTCATTCCAGACATCGTCATAAACTCTGATTTATTCCAAATAAACACTTTTATATTCCGAATTTCTCAGAAATTCTTTGCTTGAACATTGTTATTATCACGTGAGCCATAGAAAGGAAGAGCACGCTGCACTCCCGTGATACTAACATCATTAATAATTCCCATTGACGTACTCCTATATGATATCAAATTATTATATTGTTTTAGGTCACCATTTAACTTTTCTGATTACTTTGTCCTTGTTAGAACAATAGTTTAAGAAGTAGGTAGGTTTATAGTATCAGCAATGTTCATAAACACACTAAAATGATATTGTTGCTACCGAGTAGGTATGAATCTTTCCGGTAGTTAACGTTATCTTTGCGGTTGCAGAATTGTAACGAGGACACGTAATTCTCATTGAAGATAATGTTGTAAAAAGAAGTCTAATGTCGAGGTCTTTGAAAGCAGTTAAGTAGTTTTTAACTCTTCATGCTTTTTTGGTATTTCAGCCGTAATTAGTTAGTTTTAGATTTGAGCTCTTTATTATTAAAACTTCGCTTCTCTATCTTAACTACTATAAAAAGTTGTCAATTATAAAATTTAATTAAAAAAAAATGCTTTTCTGGCTTAGAGGTCAGAGCGTCTGGTATATCAAACCAGAAGACGCAGGTTCGAATGCTGCCCGCGATTGAATTTTTTCCTTTACTATTAAATAACATAATAATCTTAGCATGGAAAATGCAAAAAAATCACAAAAAGATAAATGCTTTTCTACTAAAATTCAACTTGACTCTATGTTTACGTTGTCTTGCCTTTACATCCCTTTATTGGCCACCAACACCCCAATAATAACAGTGTTGTCAAAAGTGGTTTTAATTTGCCAGTTTTTTTTTTTGCAATTTTTAAATTTCTGTCTCATAATTTCTAATCACCTCTTATTGTACAAACCTAAATAATAAAAAGTACCTAACCCAAATACGGTTACTGATAAATAAATGTTAGTTAATTACATTAACAATGAACCTTTAATTAGCTGTAATGACGTCATAATATTGATGACGTACGTTATTGACGGCATTATTCAGATATTATGTGATATGAAATCTAATAATTCCCTGTGAAAGGAAAATATAATATTTATATTCCTGTCATGGATTTCATTGTTTCTGAGTATTTTTCATTTGTGTGTCGATTTAAAAAGAATACCGTTGGTATTGAAAAAGTACCGCAAACATTTTTTTTTTAAAGTAGGTACTAGCAATGTGGGTCGCACATTACTATTATTCTTGTTAACCCCTCGTGCTAGCTTGTGTTACGAGTGGGTTCACGTCGGTAGTGCAATGGGTGTTGGGTTTCAAACCGGCAACCACATGATTGCAAGTCCGATGCCCTAGCCATAAGGCTACCGCCGCTACATTAAAAGTTTAGCAAGCAAACTAAATAAAACACTTTACAGATCCGATCGCGTTATATTCACACTGTCAAATCCCCAAAAAAGCAAACTAAAATTACATTTTCAATAGAAACACTATTTACTATTCCGAGTTGGCTTGGGCCAAGATACGGGATATGATTATACTCAGTCCTGCAAAATTTAGGTGTCATTTAGTTCTTGAAAGTAATTTTAAGAGCTGCATATAAAACCCATCGAAATCAAACCTAATGATCTTTAATATTTAAAAATGTTATAGAATCTATTTCCTTTTTAGAGTATTATTTTGACATGTTCTGATTTATTATGAGAAGGTGTACTCAAAGAGCAATTTGAATGAGCTCCGTACTACGTTACACGATCATTCACACACAGAACAATGAGAGATTCGTGAAAGTAAGTGGGTTAACGGCACAACAACGGTTAACGGTTCTTCACCGATTTTGTGGAGAGAGCATGCACTTATCGATCAATGATCGATCGCTGATAAATGACATCGATTTATTACAACATTCGCAGACAAAAATTCTGCTGAACTTTAATGTCGTTGCTATATTTGAGTGTACCACAGGTACAGCAAAGAAGTTAATTAATATGATAACCACTGAATGACTTGACTATGCGGTTAAAGTGACCAAGATAAATTGAGAAAAATAATTTCTAAATCTCATCTAAGCACAATCAATTTTAAAATACAGTAATCTTATTTCGTTATATAAATAATGGACATTCTAGCAAAAAACAGTTTGACGCAGAAGCATCCTCTGTGAAGAAATCTCATGAAATTAATGGCATTGTACTCTTTAAACATTAAAAAAACCGTGAGAATTCAAAACAGGTTTTTGAAGCACATGAATCTGATGTTATTTCCGAAGTAATAACTTAAACGACATGACTTAAAACCACGTGTTCACAAAAATAACTAAGTTTAAAATGACAACTAGTTATTATGAAGCCTTTATACACAAAACGGATGTAATGGTAATGAAGGACGATTTGTGCATTTTAATAACATAATAATATTATATTGTATCAATGTTATCGTTTTACGTTTCGTCTTTAGAATAACCAGTTTCAAATTAGTTATCAAGTTTATAATTTTAAATATTTTATTTATTTATGATTTTAAGTGTTATTAAAAAAGAACTTAGTAATCTTATCTACATCTGATCTTTTGTTTGATATAATTTTCGAATCATTAATGAAGCAGTTTTGGATTTGCGGTCCAGGAAATAAAGATCCTAATTCTTCCAAGAAACGTTTCTAGTTCTTTATCTTGCAATTAAAATTATATGAAGTAACCGCTAAAATTTCGATGATAAATTGCCTGCTACGAATCTAAAATTAGACACGTGTGGTGTAAGAGGCGTTGCAAATCAGGTCAAAGTCAGAACCGGTAATGTAGTTTTATCGATTTTACGATTATAATAAAAACTTAAGCACGTACATACTCAAATCGCCTCTTTTATTTATAAATCGTGTTGATGTAATAGAGGCTTTTTATTCACTTCGATGTTGAAATCCTTATTTATTAATTTGTCACCGCCGTCATTTTATTCAGCGCTATTTTATTCTTTCATTTAACCGAAAATTTACTCAAGTGTTAAAATTGTGGCCCCACCGTTAAGTCATACACAAATTCAATGTATACACTTGTAGAAAAATTTGCAATTCAATTTTCAATGTTAATTGCCTATTGAATTGTTTCGCAAGTGCGTGTTATCATCATATCAATAGCAGTATGGGCTCATTGATACTTTCAAATCTATTGTTAAGAGAATCAACCATTAGCACGAATATAAGCTTGACATATAAGCAACGGAATTTGAGGTTTATTACTCAATTTGTAATCATTATATACCATTCATAATTAAATGCGCAATAGCCAGGTTTCAAGGCAAATAAAATAAAATAATTATCGTACACTTCACTAACTTGTGAATTAATTGTATTGAGATTTTTTATTTTAGCATAATCATTAACAACGTGTTTGTTTAATTTTGCTATATCTATCAGTTAATGTATGAACTCTATAACCCGACGCCTGGTTTTTACTACGTCATCAGCTTTTTTTTAATTACATACACTTTTGATAATTCTTTAGAATTATTCAGTTTTATTTAATGCAAAATAATTTGCCAATACTATTTACTTCTATAAATAAATTATTACCTTAGGTGGTGCTGGCTCAGGAACATCAGAATCCCACTCCGAACTTAGATCATCACTGGAGGCTTCTGTGTAATCTTCAGTCCACGGTACTTCCAATAGGGACATCTTCATTTGATCGTAACCCGGAGACATGGTCTGCGGTCCGTACCCTGGTGGCAACGGACTGGAGGCTCTACAGTCCTCACAATTACACGGTTTAGGTCCAAAACTCTCTTTATTCGGAGAATCATCTTTAACACCGGTCTTAGAATTTCTCCTCGTATCACGTTTACGCGCACTTCTGGGTGATAGTCTATTATTACACTGTGGAGGTATATAATACTTTGTGGGCTCCGAAGACCTCCTTCCACTTCTGCCACTATCAGGAGTCTCTATTTTCACGGGAGTCAGCAATGACATTTTCTTAGTGAGCTGCTGCCTCTCCGCGTCCGTCGGCCTGTCCTCAGCATCCATGGTGTAGCGTATTATGGGTATGGTGAAGGCGAACTGTTCCGTGCACTCCGGCATTATTATGAAATATCACTTCACTTACTGCCTCCAAAGTTTGGACGACAGGGTAACGACATGTTTATGCAAGGCCACATTGATTGTCACTTGTGGTACGCGGTGTATGCAGTGGCAGACGCGGGCGTCATGCGCGCGAGTATAACTAGCACTGCGCGTGCGCTGTGACCCGGCAGGCTTCACGCGGCGCGCGCGCGCAACTGATCCGCTCTACAAAATACTGTGTCGATGTACAAGATATGCGGGTGATAGCCTGACACCCAACGTTCATTTAGAAATCAGTTGAGCTTTGTGCGTGACTTAAATGTAAAATTGCTCCAACTTATGTGTTGCAATTTATAGTACTCTGATTGATGACGTCAAAGATAAAGATAAAGAGATAAAGATTTACTTATTTGCGAAACATGTGTAAATATACATGGTTGAGGTGCATATTACAGGTAGGAAATAATAATTTGGACCAACATGTTTGACCATAACAGGTATACAAATATTTAGTAATTAGATAAATTTACGAAAAAGATTGATGGATGGTTATAATAATGTAACAAATCGTTATCTAATTACATGAAAAAATAAATAATTTAAATTATAATTATGTATGTCAAAAATATTTCATAAAACAAAATTTAATAACAGTCTTACATTATCGGACAGGCGAGGAAACAAGTGAGGGTTGTTCCTGATAAATAGAGCGTTTTCCAGTATATAAAGGGACGAAAGTATGAGAATGTTATCTATATCTATACTTATAATAAATCTGTAGAGAGATCAATTCTGTACATGAAATATATTTCCAAAATAACCATCAGCGGGTGATCGATACTGACGCCAAAAATGCAATCAGTAAAATTTTTGTCCGTCTGTCTGTCTGTCTGTCAGTATGTTCGTTATAGAAACAAAAACCACTCGACGGATTTCAACAAAACTTGGTACAATTGTTCTTCATACTCCTGGGCAGGTTATAGTATACTTTTCATCACGCTACGATCAATAGGAGCAGAGCAGTGAAGGGAAATGTTGGGAAAATGAGTGATTCATGAGAATGGTTTCAAGCTATAAAACATCACGCTACAACCCTTAGGAACGGGGCAACGCAGGTGAAACCGCGGGCGAAGAACTAGGGAACAAAGTAACTATTCCACGCGGACGAAGTCGCTAGCAAAAGCTAGTGTTTAATAAATAATGGCTTACAGCTCTCTGTACTTTGATTATCGAAATAGCGCGTATACATCGCTTTTGCATTTTAAATACCATATCTTTATTGGTTGAGTTTTCCCAAAAAATGATGCCATATCGAAGAGTAGGGGCCGTATTATAACGTGTTAACGCCATTATTTTTACGTCGTGAGAAAGAGATGCCGCTCTACATATTCAATAGCCTCATCTCTGCCGGCCCCTGATTCAACAAGTCCATCATACGTCGAGAGAAGTGCATCAGTGTTGATAGTTGAAACTAGTTTATATAGGGCATAAGATAGACTTTTTTAAATAAAGAGTTATTGTGTTCTTTCCAATTCAATTTGCTGTCTATAACTTAGCCAAGAAAACGGGCAGTAGTGCAATTTTCATGAACCAAGTTATTATTTTATGGGTTTTGCTGTCTTTGCCCAAAGTGCAGCATCATATTTGTTTTTGTTGAATTGATTTTTGAATTATTATCTTCCAGTCGTTTAATTGTAGATCTTATTAGCAAAGCTATATTGCTCATAATTAACTTCGATTTCCTTTTACTGCCTCATTAATCTAGTGGTCCCACGCGCGACTGCTACACTAGAAGTCCTGGGTTCGATCCCCAGGTCGAACAAAGTGTTATTGGGTTTTTCTATGAAATTCTCAGTAGCAGCTCGGAGTCTGGATTTGTGCCCGTTTAATGGCAATAGGCTCGCCCCCTATAACGTGGGACTTAAACATACCGGCGAACTGTGGGTGTACATTAAGTACGCCTCTGCCTAACCCTTTGGGGAATACAGGCCTGATGGTATGTTATGTATGATTTCCTTTTATTCTAGTTCTTCAGGTTTTATACTCAAAGATACTGTATTAAAAATAAACGCAATTAATAAAATTTCGTGTGAAAACATTTACAAGTTTTTGTATTATACATGTAAGACTAGTCATGTTTTGTAAGGCTACATTAATTTATCGATGAATATTGTAGGTGTGTTGAGATAGCACGTGTGTTCTAATGAATTGCTTATTCAGTATTTTTATTTCTGTAAATCAATAGCAGTTTGTTCAGAGGGTTGAGTCATTGATGATGTTTTTGCCAAATATGCCGTGTATCTAATTTTAACGGTCGCAGCAAGTGAACGGTTAAGTAGAGACGATAATTATGTCAACAACGTCTGACTAGTTTTAATTGACGAATGGATGTTGACGATAACGTTACTTGTTTCTAAACATGAACCTTTAGGTCGAGGAGATGTGCCAGTTAAAATCTAAACTAATATTATAAATGCTAAAGTACCTATACCGGTTAGTTTGTTTGCTACGTTGTTACGCCTAATCGCTGATATAATTTTCATGAATTTTGGTATGATGACAGATTACTTTTTTTCAAAAAGGTCTTTGCGATGCGATTGAAACCACGGGCAACAGCTAGTTAGAATTTGTTTTTTTTATGGGATAGGAGGGCAAACGAGCAGACGGATCGCCTGATGGTAAGCGATTACCGCTGCCCATGGACACCCGCAACACCAGAGGAGACACAAGTGCGTTACCGGCCTTTTTAAAGGGGATTGGGCCTCCGGTGACCTCACTCACTCGGCGAAACACAACGTTAGCGTTGTTTAACGCCGAGACCTTTGACTTGGCAGTCCTATGGTCATATCACTAGGCTATCATAATTATATGTTCTGCTGTATTTACAATATCTCATAGCCCAATTTATGTCCGAAATTTACAACAATATTCACCAGGATAGGTTTAATTCGTTGAAATAATTATGTTTACTCCAACTGATTCCGGGGTCATCGTCCTACGGTCATCTGGTCGAAACACTCAATATTGTTTATCAAAAATATTCATAGGATATCCGCTATGACAGATGTCTCCCTATCATATACCCTCTACTATAGGATTTTAGCAGAGGGTATTATGAATCATTCCAGTTTGCCCCACTAAGCTGCCCCACCAGTGGGGCAGATTCCACTCCCTTCAAATTTGCAATGGAATCCGCCTGACTAAATACGACTTTAGTGCGGCTGTATCCACTAGTTAAAAATGTGGTGGAATCTGCCCCACTACGATCGGCACTTTGGAGTTTGCTCATATTGTGATTTTTTTTGGTAAAAATATTTGATGGGAGTGGAATCTGCCCCACTGGTGGGGCAGCTTGGTGGGGCAAAGTGGAATGATTCGGTATTATGATAGGGAGACATGTTTACGTGCGTTATGATATTTACTAAAGGCAAATTACTGACATGTGCTTCACAAGTCGTGAAAAGGGATCCATCCTAAGTACCTAATCACATTTGCGCATTTGTGACAGTGTGTTGAAAGTCGAAATTCACCATCCATGGGAGGAAGGCGAAGGGTAAAGTCAGACGTTTGCTTACCTGATAGTCCTTGAACATATAATTATAGGAACTTATATTTGAATAGTGTCAAAAACAATTACAATAACTAATTTTGTATAATAATAATATGTGTTTCCTTAACACAAAAATATGTCAAGCATGTATTGTGTAACAGAGGTTAATAATACTGACCTAGTGGCGACAATAGAGGATTTCAAAAGTAAACACGCTCCTTAAAATTCATGTATACATGTTACAGTTGCAAAATCAAATCAAACTCCTACGAACCGACAACACGTACTTGAAAATAATTTAATGATAAAAAATCCAACCCAAAATGTTGATGCCCCTTAAAATGTTATGTAACTTTAAAAACAAAAGCAAGCAGTTATAAGATTGTACCTATATGTAAATTATATAAAACTAGCGACCCGCCCGCAGTTTCACCCGCGTTACCCCATTCCTAAGAGCCGCAGCGTAATGTTAAATAGCTTAAAACCTTTCTCTTGAATCACTCTATCTTTTAAAAAACCGCTTCAAAATCCGTTGCGTAGCTTTAAAGATTTTAGCATACATAGGGACGGACAGACAGCGACAGCGACTTTGTTTTATACTATGTAGTGATTAACTTTTTAATATACCTAATGGTGTCTTAAGTTACGAAATAAATCATTTATTATTTAATTTAAAAGATAATAAGTAAATGTACCCATTAATAACTCTGAACACATTAGTAGGTACGATACGCCCTAGATACTTCATTTAATTATAGATTAATTAGATTTAGATTACATAATACATTTAACAGACAAGTATTCATAATTATGCAAACAAGCAAGGGTTAAAGATATTAATTATAAGCTTTAAATACATACCAGAGTATTAACATAAATTAATGTATAAAATTACCTTCAACACTGAACTTTCAGCGTAAAAAATTGGAACACACTTGGTCATTTTTTATATCACCTCGTTTTATCTTAAAGAGCACTGGCTCCAACACAATAGGTAATAAATTGACAAAATAATTTATTATACTTGTTAAATAATAATAAAACAATCATATAAAATAACAAGTAAGACTTTACGACCTTTGAAATGCAATTTTTTAACTAGGTAATTTCCTCCAATGTTTAAACTGAACGTTTATGAATTAACTGGGTACTGTTAACGGCAAAATAAACAGTATTCTTTTTTAATAGATTAAGAGATTGAGTTGATAAACATTTGAATCGCTACTATACAATATTTGACATAATTTGGACCTTTTTAACCGATTTTAAAAAGGAGGAGGTTCTCAATTGACTGTATGTTTTTTTTGTATGTTTATTACGCGATTATTCCGTCAATTATGAATCGATTTTGATAATTCTTTTTTTGATGGTAGGTCATACTTCAGAGGTAGTCCCATAAAAATTTGGTTAAGATCTAATCACAAAATTTAGAACAAAATGACAATAACACGTAACGACCGAGTAAATGATAACGTTGTCTAGGTATACTCGTACCTACGTAAAATTGTACTCGTTACTTAACATGTTTAAATCAAATAACTATTAAGGAAAAGTAAACCGCTTTCAAAAATATAAAAAATAATGTTGTACGAAACAGTTTCGGAAGTCAATTTCTGGGCAATACCGATATTCGGTAGGGTAACCTGCTTGTCAGCCTGGCTTCCGACTAACACTAACCTGGTATGCTTTGACAATCGCAACTGACGTCTTAAAGTGCTCAACGTGGCACGGAAAGTCTCTAAAGTGCTGAGAATGGTCACCTATCCACAGGCTAACCGCGGAAAGCTAGTTTAGTATTATGTAGCCCCTCCTGTTATAATAATGTTAAGTATAGTTTTAAAACTTTAACGTTTTAAATTAACCTTCGCAATTCGGTCACCATAAAATATTGGGTAACTCTTTACAGCCAAAGACACTTTCACAAATATCTGCGGAAGTCACTAAATTCTTTAACATTTTACGATGAAGTTAAGAATTGTATGCAATCCCATCGCATTTTATTTTATTGCTGTTCTCCGAGTGTTTTATACGTAGATTGTAGTGTCTCAACCTTAAGCCCGCTTATTTATTACTTATCATAAGTGAATAAATCAATAAATAATTTATTTACAACATTGAGATATTATACACAAACCGCGAAGTGAAGGTTTTCTCATTAGAATCTTATAAAACGCAACGATCGATGACGGCTCTACAGTAAGCCGCTTACTAAGACGCAAACACCGAAAATTCATCCTACTTCAATAATTATTATACGAGAAATATATATAATTAACTAAGATTTATTTAAGTATATAGCTTTTTTTACGTTCATGTATTATATGTTAATAGTGTAAATTACTAGGTTTCTTTTCCTAATTAACTAAGTGTGTATATGAATAACAAATGTGGCTATAGGCTCGCCCCCTATAACATGGGACCTAAACATACCAGGCGAACTGTGGGTGTACATTAAGTACGCCTCTGCCTAACCCTTTGGGGAATACAGGTGTGATGGTATGTGTTATGAATAATAAAAACAATATTCTTTGAAAATAAGGAACATTGAAAACTTTTATCTAGGTGGTAAAATATTATTTTTGTACTACAATTTTTTGGGTGGCGTTTCTGCTCTAGCACGATCGTACTTTATATCTCAATCATTTACATAAATATATACGTCCTTCATAAATATACGTCAATGCGCTGTTGTTAAAATGTTTAAAGAGGTGTCAACCACATTCTGTTTATAGTTATTCAAATGTGCTAAAGCCGTTCAACCTATTTCGTTCCGGTTCGACAACTAGCTACCACAAAAATATATTTCAGGCAAAAAAATACGCACAAATTTTACGCTTTAATGGAGACAAGTATAGCCTCTTATGTGACGAAGTTATTCTAGAATGTGACAGCAAGCAATCGATCTTTATTACAAAAGTAAATTCAGAATAATATTAGCATAGCTTTTCAGTGTAGAGTTGACTGACACTAGATATGTATAAAAAATAGGGTTTTTTTATAATGTGTCAAACGTGTTGACGACTAACCTGATCACCGTCAATGTCGATAACGAACATTGCAACACCAGAGGAATTGCTGATGCATTGTCAAGCTTTTAGATATGTGTGCTTAGTTGAAATTTCAATATCGTATCCGAGAAAACTGGTGATTCAATAATTTCGTAGATGGATACACATCTTTCAGTACCTATGACCCGACCTCTCAATATTTGTAAAGCCTAGTAATAATAAAGTCATTTTATGTGTACCTAGTGGAAATGTATTTGTGTGAAATGAAGACGTGTTATGCGATGGGTAACGGATTAGTGTGACCATGAAAATATTAAATTTTAAATAACGATAATAGATATGGATCGAAGAAAAATATACTTATAGTCCAAGTATTTTTTTTTATGTGATTGGAGGGCAAACGACCAGACGGATCGCCTGAAGGTAAGCGATTACCGCCGCCCATGGACACCCGCAACACCAGAGGAGTCACGAGTGCGTGCCTCCGGTAACCTCACTCACTCGGTGAAACACAACGTAAGCGTTGTTTAACGCCGGTTTTCTGTGAGGCCGTGGTATCACTCCGGTCGAGCCGGCCCATTCGTGCCGAAGCATGGCTCTCCCACGTAAGTATATATTAAACTAAATAAGAATAATGATAAGCTACATAATATACAGCTAATTCTCTACTTATGTCTAGATTTTAATCACGGATCATAAATTACAGAGTAAAATATGGTATGGTAAGCCCAATACCAGTCGCAACCGGTCGTTAAAGAAATTTTATCAAATGCTTGTTATAAAGTAAAAAATAATGTAACGAAACAGTTTCGGTAGTCGGTGTCTTTAATTTGATCAGATCTTTTGATTTCGCCACCGACTTCAGAAACTGTTTTGCACATAACATTATTTTTAATGTTTTTGAAGGCGGTTTTACTTCTTCTTAAAAGTTATTTTATATCAACATTTTTACTAGCGAGTAAAATTTTAGGTATAACTAGACGACGTTATCATTTTATCATTTACGCGGTCGTTACGTGTTATTGTCATTTTGTTCTAAATTTTGTGATCATTACGTGTTATTGTGATTTTGACCAAATTTTTATGGGACCACCTCTGAAGTAAGACATATCGATAAAAAAAAAATCATCAAAATCGGTTCATAATTGATGGAATAATCGCGTAACAAAGAAAAACACATACAGTCGAATTGAGAACTTCCTCCTTTTTTAAGTCAGTTAATTATTGTAGGTACACACATAAACAATAAAACTCTTAGAACAGCTAAGTCGATATTTGAATTTAAACCATGACCCCCAAACAGATGGTTTATACCTTTTTTCGTAGTACAGAAAATCTTTCAAAGGACGCCTTCAAAGGGTGAGGCCCTGTTTCGCATCCCACTCGTAATCCTAGGCGCCACTTACTGAGGTTATTATCCGTTCAGGCAGCGGATTCCTCAAGTCTACCGATTGCTGGCCACAGCTCATGGAGGCCGGCGGAGGTGGTCTGTCTGCGCATTCCTGCACCAGAGATGGTTTAAACCTAAGATCTCCGAAGATCTCCTAAGATCTCCCAACAGCTCCGAAGTCATCTAGCTAAAAAAACCCAAACCATGACATGTAAAAGTATCTCTAAAGATCTACTTGCAGAATAAATAATTTCATGTCATTTCATCTTACGACTGAGCAAATCAAATATCTTCTCGCTCGAGATGCCAATCTGAATGCAGTGAGCTAATGCATTTTAAGTCGTCCCCATAGTGGGATAAGTGGGATGAGTGGGATAAGTGGGATAAGTGGGATAAGTGATTACTTTGATGACAAATAAGCATAGGCCCGCATGATGGTAAACGATTACCGTAGCCTATGGACGCTTGTAACACCAAGGGGTGTCACTCGCGAGTTGCCGGCCCTGTAAAAATCCGTATAATTTTTCTCCGTGGCACCTACCCAGGGCGAAAAATTTCAGGTACTTAGGTCACAACTTACCTTCAGGTAGGTACCTGAAAGTAAGTTGTGACCATAGCCTATTGACGCGAGTGACACCATTAGTCGTCAGTCATTACTTAGAAAGAGTAACCTATTAGATTAAAAATCTCTTTCACTCTGTTACTCAAAATATTTTTATGCTCACTCACTCACTCACTCGCACAAACACCTACACTAATTCTGTTCCTATACTCTAGTTTTTAAGATGCAATTGTAGAAGTATAAGTTATTGAAATAAACGTTTTAATGTTAATTATTAGTCTTAATTAATAAGGACACATCAATTACAACTCCCGGATGTTACTACCTCAACATCAGGATTTTTTTAAACGTAATGGATTTTACTTTTTCACCTTTTTCTCCAATCTAGAGGTCAGTGTGGTTTAATTAATATTCAAAGCGGATACTGATAGTATTTAGGTAATATCATAAAATTCAGGTTTACCCAACTCCGAACTCTTGCAAAACAGGGAAATATTTTTTTTCCAAAATAGATGGATGGATTTAACTCCTTCGTAGATGAGACTGTGGGTAGTACCTAGTAGTACCTATTAGATCCGGGATCTATGTATGAGTTATGTTATGACAGAATTATGTACGTGATCAAACATGCTCCGTCGTCAATACCAGGGCAGCTATACAAAAATTCTTTAATAACAATACCTTTATTCTACACCGGCTTCCGGGAGTTATGCCACAAAATTAAATGAGATAATGATCAAACAAAGTCCTATTCAAAAATATAACAAAAATGATCAGGAGACAAGACATCAAAATAATGTTATTTTTATAAAATCTGATAAATTCTGATAAGCTAAAAATAAAATTCTTTACAACGGAGATTCCAGTTGATATCATTGTGGTCATGCAACGTAGTAATCAAGAATCATTACATACCCAACTACTTATTCCCAGACTATTCAAGCCATTGTTGCACGATAAGATAACATAGTGGCTAGCAGATTATGTGTTATCGTTGATCATCTTTCTTAACTGACTTCAAAAAAGGAGGAAGTTCTATGTTCGTCTGTATGTTTTTTTATGTCTGTTCAATAAAAATTACATCGTCACTGCGTGCCAAACCTATTGAGGACGATGATGGTATTGTCAAATTTATATGAAATGAAATGAAATGAAATGAAATGAAATGAAATGAAATGAAATTATTTATTCTGCAAGTAGATCTTTAGAGATACTTTTACATGTCATGGTTTGGGTTTTTTTTTTAGCTAGATGGCTTCGGCATTTCCTAACTGACGACCTCTGAGAAGAAACACCGAAACAAACTCAGAGAATCATGGTCTCTTTTAAAGTCCAGACATGAAAGAACACTTATAAGTGAGTGGTACGATGTAGGGTAATGTCTGAAATGGCCTTTTGAGGAAAGAACCATAGCAGCTTTGAGTAGACCAGTCCCAACTGACGGCACGCATGCATCAGTCATCGTGTAGCTCAACCATAATTTAGGGAGCTCAACGACCTGTCGCACGGCCATACCAGATCAGCAGGACATTCGTGTAGGTCTAATGAAGTTCCCAAAGCCTCCAGACTATAATAAGTTTGTTTAATTAACATGTATCAAAAGCCTACATGGTACTCACATTTACAAATTATATATATATATTTTTTATGACTGCAATATAAATGTCACGGTTCAATAATGTCGCGGCAAAATACTAACAAATTCATAGATGTCAAAATTCAATAATATGAGAGTAATTAAAATGTCAACAATTAAAATGTCAACAATTAAAATGTCAACAATTAAAATTTCATAACAATTAAAATGTCAACACTTAAAATAAAATTGTCACATTAAATTTCGGATACACAATGTCAACTAACTAGCATGGTAATAGCCCGGTTCATCAGAGCAGCTCAATCCCAAGCATTTTTATCGTTCAAATAATCGATGACTCTATAAAAACCCTTTTTGCATAGTACATTTTTAATATGCAATTTAAATTTGTTGATAGTTAGATTTTGAAAATAAATGAAAGATTTCGGTAATTTAGGGACTACAATCGTGAATTTTAAACTTCACTAGCTTCCGCCAGCGGCTACGCCCGCTTTATATACGACCCATGTCACTTCCCAGAACAAAATAATCAAATAATTTTGCCGTTTTTGCAACTTTTTTTAATTGTGCTCCGCTCCTATTGATCGTAGCGTGATGAAAAGTATACTATAACCTGCCCAGGAGTATGAAGAACAATTGTACCAAGTTTCGTTGAAATCCGTCGAGTGGTTTTTGTTTCGATAACGAACATACAGACAGACAGACAGACAAAAATTTTACTGATTGCATTTTTGGCGTCAGTATCGATCACTAATCACCCGCTGATAGTTATTTTGGAAATATATTTCATGTACAGAATTGACCTCTCTACAGATTTATTATAAGTATATAGATTAATATGTTTAGTAACATGAAATTTTTTAATATTTCATATAATATTTGGTAATATGATTGAGATACCTATATATCTATTTTTAATATACCTACTAGTAAAGATACCTAAGTAATAAAGAAACAATCTATTTCTGCAAGTACAGAAATATCCAATACCTACATGTAATTCAAGCCACCTGAACCGAGGCTACAGATTAGATTAGATGACGTGACATGAAGGTGTAAGAATCATTAACCGTAACGTGGTATGATACACCACGCGATAATACGCAGTTAGAATACCTAATATTATAGAAAACTGTAAATTTAACAGAGAAATTTTAGCTCCAAGGCGGTAGACAAAGGCTTTGTCTATGAAAAAGTAGACAAAAATGCCATTTTCTATCTTTAAAAGGAGTTATGTCGACAGATCAGTCAATATCCCTTTGTCTCCCCCTTACAAGCGCTGTCATGCTTCTGTTGAAGACTCGAGAGATATCAAAATCAACCTTTTGTAATTTCTAATTCAGAGCTAAGACGCGTTACATCGCCATTTCCTATGAACATAACTACCCAAAGTGGTTTTGATCGACCCAATGGGATCGACGACGATCTGCAAGGGGTCCACGTCAGTGCGAAAAAAATAAGGGTGTAAATGGTTATAATGAATTTGCAAAAATTAAATTTGGGTAAGCACGGGTCTACCCAAAACCGAAAAACATGCCAAAACATCAACAAGATTTAGTGTCTATAGCAGGAGCAGAGGTCCCCAGAATTTTGGGGACCTCTGCTATAGACTTAAGATTCCGAAGAATTTTCTTCACGGTACAAAGGTCATCCAAAATCAACTAAGTAGAGGTGAGAAGTAAGCTGGGCGAAGTACAGCATCCACCACCACCCAATTTTGTATAAACCCAACCCACTTGAAAAAGGCCTTTTTTGTGGTGTGGAAAATCTTTATGACTCGTCTTCTGTCGGCTAATTGTACCGATTAAAAACCGCATTTGCCTTCCTTGCCTTATAGTTACGGGCTTGGGATTTTGCGACGACGGGGATTATAGATCCTTTTGTTTCCTAGCACTAGTGTGATGCCCTGCACCAGAACATACTCCACTTGCTGAAGTACCCGGTGTAGGTACATCAATGAACATTAATGTACGCTGATGTCAGAAATAACGTGGTTACCTACTGGGTCCAAGTAATATAAAAATAAATAAAAAGTATTTACCATTGATACTTAAAACTGCCTTGTTAGCCTAATGAATACGCTAGAGGTCCTGGGTTCGATGTCCAGGCAGGACAGAGTGTTATTTGATTTGTATGAAATTCTCAGAAGTACCTCAGATTTAGCAATTTGTGCCTGGTTAATGACAATAGGCCAATAGGCTTGCCCCTCATGGGACCTAAACGTACTGGAGAACTGTGAGTGTACATTAGTACGCCTCTGCATAACCCTTCGGGGAATACAGGCGTGATGATATGTTATATGTTTTATCATTAATACGAAAGAATAACTATTGATTCATGAAAATAATTTTGGCAAAAATTGGGGAATTTCTGACGCTTCCGCGAAAATTAGACATTAAAATAAAACTATTTTTTACGGATATTATCGTGTTATATATGTGTTTATTTAAAAGCGGCGGTAGCCTAATGACTAGGGCGTCGGACTTGCGATCATGTGGTTGCCGGTTCGAGACCCACCCACTGGTGCACTACCGACATGAACCCACTCGTAACACAAGCATTTAGGCACGAGGCACGAGGGATTAACAAGAATACTAGTAATGTGTGACCCACATTGCTAGTACGCATTGAAAAAAAAAAATATTATTTAATTCCCGACGTTCCGTACGTAAATAAATTTCGGACGTGAAGGATCCATCGGAAATTAAATCGGGATAAGGAGGTCAGCTCATACTGGAAAATTACACTGGTCAACAATATTGAATTTTTTTTGCACTTGGGTGAGACACGTCATTTCTTGTGACATTTTGCGGAGCTTAATCTAAATCCGGCAAGAAAATTCGTCGAACGTCAGAATTTCGAAATATACCTACCTAAAAGTGCAAACTTTTCGCAAAAAGATTGTTTTTGGCGATATATTTTTTTTCTTTATAAACGTAGCCCCGCACTCGCATTTTCTCCTGTATCGTGAAGTAATTATTTGAGGACAGCAAATTGTTGACGAAACATCCTGTAGTACCTACTTTTCTCCTTTCAAATCCGTTTCAGTTTGCTTCGCTACGAGTTTTTTTTTATCAAAACATACTAAGTTACCATTTTATTTTTGTATTGTAGGTATTATCGAAGAACCATAGTAGCTAAAAAATAATATCTCCAAATTCTGACGTCCCAGAGCTATTCCCTTGCCGGATTCAGATTTAGCGTCAAAAAATCTACAAGAAATTATGTGTCACACCCAGGTGCAAAATCTTATTGACTTTGTGTAAATATTGTCCATTTTAGCCACACTGATTCATAAAAATAAGTTCCTATTATCATAATTGAAAGGCGAAGGACAGAGCACTACTAGACATAACAATTATGTAACAATGCAAGTATTATTACGTCATATACTGCGTAAATACGGTGCCGTATTGTATATGTACAATGTAAGGACTTTTTAAAATTCATTAATAGTATTTGACGTAGCCAATAGGTAGGTATATCCTGGCACTTCATGATAGCACTGCTTGCGAGGATAGATGACAGGTACCACTACCTCATTAGTCTAGTGGTCCTAAGTGCTACTGCTATGCTGAAGATCCTGGGTTCAAATCTCAAGTCAAGCAAGTGTTATTTTGGGTTTTTCGCTGAATTTCTCAGTAGCAGTTTGAGTCTCGTTAGTTGCAATAGGTTCGCCCTCTATAACATGGCAGGTACCTAAACATACAGGCGACCTGTGGGTGTACATTAGTACAATTCTGCCTAACCCATCGGGAATATAGGTGTGATGTAGGTATGATATGTAAGTCAAATACATAAATAGTAGGTAGGTAAGTACATTCATATTAATCCTATATTTCGTCACGTGCCAAATGATAATGGTCTTTAGAGTCGAGACAATGCAACGGTATGCAATTCATACTGTCTTGAGAATAACCGTTTTTATAGTTATGTACCTACGTTCATTTGCAAATATCCAACTACATAGTGTAAAAAAATGTGTTTTTCTTAATTTTAGTAGTTTTTTTTTATAATCACTAATGATGGAGCTGTTGTTTTTGATACAACATGTTCTGTATATACAAGATCATGTCTTCTCGGGTAAAGAAAAATTCATTGCTTTGCAGGCTCATTACACAGGCGCTTATTATTGCCAGCAAGCGATGCTGGCAATAATAATCTTAAATATTGTATTTTTAACCCCCGACGCAAAAGAGGTTATCAGTTTGTAGTGTGTATCTGTGTGTCTGTCTGTTGCATCGTAGCGCTTGATCGGATGAACTGATTTTGATCAATTTTGGTGTACGGCGTCTACGTTGTGTTTGGGTTCATAAGATCCGTTTTGACGAGCACATGTGCGGTCCCTCGACACATCGACGATTGGATTAAAATATTCTACTTATTTTTAATGTAAAGGGACAAAATTTAGATTATTTTTTCCTTTTCAAGATTTTTGGGTCGGGATTTTTTTTAATTTTATTTTATTTGCAGCGAAATACAGTTCATTATTTAAAAACACTGAAACAAGGTATACACTTATTAGCGTTTTTAACATTTACCAAATTTTATTATGGACCAACTCGGTCTAGTTTTCTAGTGTCATAAAAAGTACTTAAACATATCACCACGCCTGTATCCCCGAATGGGTAGACAGAAGAGTAGGTTCTGATGTACACCCACAGTTTGCCGGGATGTTCAAAAAACTTATTTTAATAATATTAATAACTATCACTTACTTATTACAGCAATGAGTATTACATCGTTATTATTGTTACCTGAAAAAAAAATATACCATGAAATATAAAATAACTGCCTTTTTTTATGGGATAGGGGGACAAACGAGCAGACGGATCTCCTGCTTGTAATTACTGATTACCGTCGCCCATGGACACCCGCAACACCAGAGGAGTCACAAGTGCGTTGCCCGCCTTTTAAAAGGGGATTGGGCCTCCGGTAACCTCACTCACTCGACGAAACACAACGTAAGAGTACTTTGACGCCGGTTTTCTGTAAGGCGTAACTATATACACAACCTATTTTATTTATCACAAAATTGCCAATTTTTTTTTTTTTAAACGTTGCCCCACCCTAGGATTTTCTCCTGTATCGTGGGTGCGTTTACAAACACAAATTCTCACATACAAAAACGCCCAGACCCGAAACAACTACCTGTAGATCATACAAATATTTGCTTCGTGTGGGGATCGAACCCACAACACGTGACGCAGAATCCGATCGCTCAACCGCTACGCCAAACGTGTCGTCAAAAATTGAAAATAAAAAACTGCAAAATTGTTTACACGCATTTCAATCAAACCAGAAGTTGTTGCGTTTGCTTTTATATTAACTCAAATATATGATACATGTGGGAAACGAAACTTCGGAGCCGATACTTCGAAACTGATTGCTCAGTCACTAGCCTACTGATATTGTCCAAAAAAAAACCAAAAAACCTTGTAGGTATACCGAATTCTGATTACATGTCTGGCGATAAAGTGATTCACAGTTCATTCAAATCAATCAATGCAGTTGCAATTTTACGCGGTCATTGATGAAAGCACGGTACATTGACACTGTCAACTCATGAAAAACGACGTCATTATTCACAGAAACTTAAAGTCAAAGGAAAATTATACTGATAATTGATATCAAATATAAATAATAAATAACTCCGATATCTGTACATAAGAGATAAGAGATAAGCGATTGAAGCCAAAACAATCTTTAGAATTTTTTAGTCTCTGTCTGTTTGTATACGTATCACGCAAAAACGACTGCATGAAATTATATGCATTTTTAGCAGTTGTATTGTATTGCTGGTGGTTTATTTTAAAATCTGGAGCATGATTTATCTTGATCTATCGCCTAGTAACCGAAATAGTAATTTCTTTTAGATAGCGAGGGAAACCGCAGGCATTTCTTGCAGCAGTAATTATAACCCTAAGGAGTACAGTAAATGGGAGTGGGGAAAATTAAATAGGTTATATAAATAATAATAATAATTAAACAATTATTTGCAGATTTTAAACGTGATAGAGCCATGCTTCGGCACCAATGGGCCGACTCGACCGGAGTGATATCACGGCTTCACAGAAAACCGGCGTCAAACAACGCTTACGTTGTGTTTCGCCGAGTGCGAAACACAACGTCAAAGCTTGTCAAGCTCACTCAAATGTCCTGCTGATGGTGTCGTTGTGTGACGGGCCGTTTTATTCCCTACAACATGGTTGAGTCGAACGGCGCTGATACACACGTCATGCCCGTGAACGGGTGCTGTCTGTCGGGGCTGGTCGGTTTTTACTTGCTATGGCAATGTTTTGTTATTTATTGGGTCACATCAAACTGCATAATGCAAACTACACAGAACAGAATTGTTAATGTTATTGAAGAATAATGATGTAAATATGTTTTTTTTTAGGTGTCTGGGACTCCTTGATGGTTCCTCTTCACATGACCCACTTTTGGGACTTGACATTGTGTATCCGAAATGTAATGTGACAATGTTATTTTGAGTGTTGACATCTTAATTGTTATGACATTTTGATTGTTATCACATTTTCATTGTTATGACATTTTATTTGTTGACATCTTAATTGTTGACATTTTAATTACTCTTTTATTATTGAATTGAATTTTTGACATCCATGAATTTGTTACTATTTTGCCGCGATTTCATAAAAAAAAAATATATAATTTGTAAATGTGAGTACCATGTAGGCTTTTGATACATGATAATTAAACAAGCTTATTATAGTCTGGAGGCTTTGGGAACTTCATTAGACCTACACGAATGTCCTGCTGATCTGGTATGGTCGTGCGACAGGTCGTTGAGCTCCCTAAATTATGGTTGAGCTACACGATGACTGATGCATGCGTGCCGTCAGTTGGGACTGGTCTACTCAAAGCTGCAATGGTTCTTTCCTCAAAAGGCCATTTCAGACATTACCCTACATCGTACCACTCACATATAAGTGTTCTTCCATGTCTGGACTTTAAAAGAGACCATGATTCTCTGAGTTTGTTTCGGTGTTTCTTCTCAGAGGTCGTCAGTTAGGAAATGCCGAAGCCATCTAGCTAAAAAAAAAAACCGCAAACCATTGACATGTAAAAGTATCTCTAAAGATCTACTTGCAGAATAAATAATTTCATTTCATTTCATTTCAATTTCATTTCATTTCATTTCAGTGAGTGAGGTTACCGGAGGCCCAATCCCCTTTTAAAAGGCGGGCAACGCACTTGTGACTCCTCTGATGTTGCGGGTGTCCAAGGGCGGCGGTAATCGCTTACCATCAGGCGATCCGTCTGCTCGTTTATCCCCCTATACCATAAAAAAAAGATTTCAGTTTATGTAAGAAAGTCTTGCGATCGCAATTATAAAATAAAGAAAAACAATTTTTTTAGGGTACCCATCGTGACACATACATAGTTACTACAAAACAATAACGACAATGGTTTTTGCTAGAGAAGACCACAGTTGAGTGACCACATTTTAATCAGACGTTCGGAAGACATACTAAACAGTTGATAACCCTGGCTGTCATATGAAATCTGTGATAGTGCCTACTTACGATAAATATTCATGAAAAAAAGAAACACCCATAACATACAATTGCGACCGAAATGAAACCTCGAATGGTTTGGAAATTCTCTCAGTAGGTAGGCCTACTGATGGACTTACCGAGCAATTTCAATTTGCTACTGTTAATCCTCAAATAAAAACCTAATACAATTTGCTCAACCTGAGAGTGAGAATTAATTCGTTAACCGACAACATCAGGAGAAGGAAGGTTTCATGATTGAAAAATTAAGATTTTTTGTTAACAAAATATACCATCTACAAAACCTTCTCCAAAAAAAAAACAGGAACAGTTTTTAACTTATAAACGCTTGTAAAACAACGTAACCTTGTGGTCACTTTTTTTAAATAAAATTCTTCAACTAACAGGAAACCACAGAAACCACTGACTTCGTCAAAAAATACAGTAAAAAAGATCCAGTATTGTTCAAGTGACCTAGGTTACCTAGATTACCTGGATTACCTAGATAATGACCTAATGTCCTTCTTAAGACTTTGTTTTGTTTGACCCTAACTGACCTATACCGGTCATGAACCTCGAATTTGTAATAGTTGATGAAAATCCATTTTTTTCTGAAGTTTCCGACAGTTCATGATTGTGTTCACGGATAGGACTTTACGAAATTTAGTCTGAAGGTGGGCAATACCGACATCCTAAGAATAGATTGGCTGTCAGGTGTTTTGGACATCGAACCCATGGGTTTACACGTAAAGACTCTCCGTATCTCGGAGACCACGTACTCCGAGATACGGAGAGTCTCCAAATGGTCCCCAATTGACTGACCGCGGCAAAGCCTAATCTTGCAGATCCGCATAGTATTTAGCCACGAATCCTTTAAATATTGGACTGATGATTCTTTTAAACGTGTAAAAGAGTGATTTAAAAGATGATTTTGAAACGTCTGGAACTCGTGGTTTGAACTGGAACGCGAGCCTTCACTCAGTTCAGACTCCATATCTCTAAGCAAACAATGCTCTACATTCTTAATGGTTATTGCCTCTATACATTTAACTAGTCATTGGCCAGTAAACATGTCCAGCAGTTTTTTCACTTAACTTCTTTAGCGGTTGAGTACTAAACAGACATCGGAGGCGTTTTATGACGCACATAAGTGGAGCGTGTTCACAAAACGTGCTAAAAACAGCCTTGGGAAAAATATAGACGTCTTTGAGTACGTGTGCACTGATCTGAAATAGTTGTGGTTAATCAATTAGTTTTTTTTTATTGGCGCCTGCAAACCTCATTGTTTTATACGTCGTATGCGCAGCGATGAGTTCTTAGACTAAGATTCAGAGACGAGTCCATACGGCTGACGAATCTAAGTGCAACGCTTCGATGTTTAAAATTTTATCTCAAAGAGCGTAACTCTAAGCTTGAACTCGTCTTTGATATCGTCTCGTCTCGTCTCATCTTAAGCTTAGTCTCGAGTGCGTACCACGTGGGCATACTGCGGGTTTATAACCTTCCACATATTCAAAAACTTTAGTAAATTCTCTTATTTATCAAATCTATCAGGTGTTATTTCTTCGGGGTTCAGGTTCTTGTTTGGCGCTAAGACAATCGACAGGATAGGACTTGTAACGATTAAAAGCCTCACTTTCCTTTCCATATCCTAGGTCAAGACAAGGCACCATGGGAACTCGAACCCGACAGAAAGGTAGTGGTTAAAATGGCCCCATTGAACAGTTCCTCTGCAATAAATTCTTATTAAAACCCGGACTGTCACACGCGTCTCAAAAAGATTTACTTACTATAACTGCATCTGGGCGGCGTAACAAGATGAAACATGACACTATGATACACCGCCAGCAATTGAACTGAAAACCGTATCCAATTTCATTCAGTGATCAAATTATGATCATTGATCAAAAGTGGCCTTTTAGCCCAACTGGACTGCTAGCAAGAAATAAAAATACAATAACTATTTCTTTAAAATCATCTTGCTTTGTTCAGACCAGTTTGTTATTTGTTTTGCCCGTTAATTCCAGTGCTTGTCACTTTTTGTCATTGACAGTGGTCTTGTGGTTACTTTTTGCTATGGTTTGTGAATTAATTATTAACTATTGACGTCAATAACAAATTGAGAAATAGTTTGTTGTCATAATTTATTTTTTATCACTCTATAATGAAGTTATTCAACTAGAAGCTATGATATATTACTTTATAGCATGATATTTCTTTTTTATCAGGCTTAATGCAAGTAGCAAGCAATATCATTATTACCAGTATCAGGCATAAAAAACAGTTATTCTAACTGCATTTTCTGCGGTATCACCCGCATCCCAATGAACTTTTTGAGACAAAAGACTATGCCAAATATGCAAAAAAATGTGATTAGACATTAAAACAAACAAACAGTTACAAGTTTTAGTCGTTATTCAAGTTCAAAAAATTCTGTTTCAAATAGGTTTTTACAAATATTTATGAAACTTTATGACTCTAGTTGCATTGTTTCAAAATGATCGTATAGAAAAGAATCCGGTAAGAAACTTATAGTAAGTAATAGAAGTATGGATAAAGCTGTCGGTAAACTGTTGTCCTCTGTACTGCAAATAAACTTTTTTTTCCTTTCTTCTAGCCAGCGGAAAAGCTTGAATAGATAGGATGAACAAAAATAAATAAATTCAAGTACACTTGTTGACAGTTAAATCGCCGCTCAGGAACCAATCATACCGTATCCGTATATAAATCGCAGTGAACAAAATTAAATATAATTCTTCACACGTCATCCTACGTATAGGTAAGTATATAATTTATATAATGAGTGTTCTTCAGTTAATATTTCACTATTAAGCGTAAATACTGTTCTGAGTGGAAAAATCTGGATTGATTCCAGTTGCGGTGACTGGATTAGATGCTGTTTTGTCGATAAACTAACTCAGTGATCTCGTAGTTATAAGCGCACTTACTAAGCGAATGGTCCTAAAATCCGAGCAGTGATATTGATTTTTCTATTAAATTCTCAGTAGCGGATCGGAGTTTGGATTTATGCCCGGTTAATGGCAATAGGCCCGCCCCCTATTATATGAAAACTAATAACATACCGACTAGCTGTTATCGTTAAAATGCTTTTAGCTAAGTATTTCAGTGTTTATGACTTTATTTTAGTATAGATGCCTCTGATGCGCTATTTTGAGTCTCACTCGCGATGAGACTCAATTTACACACAAGTGTAAGTGTCCAAAAGATTCCTATTGTAATTTTAATGATTTGATCACGTCACCTCACGTGAGCAAACTATTGCAAATGGGATGGGTCGGTGACGATATTGTTTAAGTGTTTTGTTGCTAAGGACGCGGAACCGTATATTGTTTTCGTCTAAAACTGCACATCAAAAACGATATTGTAAAACTTTTTCGAAGAGATCCACTGCACGTGCACGTACTTCGATTACCATTTGTGAACATTTACTAGGAGATGAAAGTCATTGCGCACTTATTACAATGATTATACTGCACATTTTTAAAATGTACGTAAGATCTTTTTCTTCAATAAAACGTTGCCCCACACTTGGATTTCTCACAAACGCCAACCCGAAACAACTCATCATACAACTATGTGCTCAAATTAAGTAGACAATGTTTAATTTATTCGACTTCGCGACTGATATTAAATGCACCCACATATTATTAATTATAAATTTAGAATTTATTTTTAAATATTAATTTATTTTATGACTTAACAAAATTTTTTTCATTGTAGGAACACGAAAGTAAATACAGACCTTAGACCGGGTGACAGCATTAAGAAACAACATTAAACATACAAGTGTTGCGGTAAATATAGTAAACATATAATATGTTTACGTAACATGTTTCCAACAATTTAGAAACACTTATGCCTGTTCCTAAAACAGTATACCATAACATATACTTCATAAACATATTGAAGTGACTTTAACAAGTGTCTAATACAGAATCATCAATGCGAATGCCATCATGAGCTATTACAAGAGTAATTGCTCCAAACCGCTATTACTTGTAATTCGAGACATTGAGCTACCACAGGGCAATTTTATTGGCATTTCATCTCCGTTCCTTTTTAATTTAATGATGGGCGCCAAACTTTTGTGACTTTTCACCTTTAGTTGCAGTGACCACTTAAAGTATTTGGTAATTAGTTGTAATCATTTTAATTTGAGTTTAAGAGCTTCGAACATTGATTTTACTGTCTGCCTGTATTTACTTTTCAACAGAAATGATGGTATTACCGTCAAACTATTGAGCCTGTATTCTTCAAAGGGTTAGGCAGAGGTGAACCAATAGATATACAATCACCCATCGCTGGTATGATTTATGTTTCAAGTAATAGGGTGGAACGCGTTGTCAGTTGTGGAGGTCTGACGGTAGTCGCTTCGTGCATCCAAAGATTAACAGAGGAAAGTACAGCTTAGCGTTCCGTATTCTATTGATCAGCATAGTTATTTTTTAGCTACGAGACCTTCCATTAGTTATGTCCCCGTGTGGGGCGGATGAGAATACTGTTCCACACTGCCTTTCAGATAGGCATCACGTAAGAAGCGTGAAAATATCTGATTTGCTTGGTGGTAGGACCTCTTGGGGTCTGACTGGTTGGCGATCACCCTTACGTCGGAGTCTGTCGTAAAGCACCTTGGTGTGTGTTTCGACTTTTGCACGTAAAAGCCAGTTCCCCTCGGTTGCTACTGCTCTGGCTATCTGCAGTCCGTAGGGGACTTTTAAAGATCTGCAACGCATCAGCAACTGCTCTGGTGTTGCAGGTGTCCATGGGCGACGATGACTACTTACCATCAGGTGGCTCGTCAGCTCGTTTGCCGACTTAATCCATAAAAAAAATAGTTATAGTCGACGAACCACATTCAAATTTTTTCCAATCTCCGAAAACAGTCACACTAGGATTTACTTGGAATCAAACCCACGACCAATATATATGGTCATCATCGTCACATCCATTCGCATTCCCGCACGGAATTCTGCATCCGTACCCAAACAATGCCACTCGTACGCAGGACTCCGGCATACCCTCCACCAAGCACGTAAGCACACATGCAGTTGCATGAAATTTTAACTGAATTAAATATGCTTGACACGTACCAAAAGTGGCGCGGGCGGCGGTAGAAAGCCTTTCAAAGTGCCATGACGTCACAATGACGCACGCACACGACGAACGAGTATTCGAAGCGTGTCGGCTGACGTCACAGGACAGACTACATACCCATATATGAGAGTAAAAGTACGAGTCAGAGAGGATATTGTAGGTAACTGTTTTTTTTTTATTGAGGACCTTTGTTTTTCTGACGAAGGTCACGGGAGCAAATGACTCTAGAATCACTAAAGTCTAGGAAAGCGCATAATGATCTGAGTCGAAATACAGGGGACATACTTCCAAGAAAAAATGTATAAACTTTTTCTTGAGGACATTAATCTAGTGGTCCTTAGCGCGCCTACCTGAGGTCCTGGGCTCAATTACCGGGTCGAGCAAAGTTATTGGGTTTTTCTATGAAGTTCTCAGTAACAGCTCAGAGTGTGGATTTGTGCCCGGTTAATAGCAATAGGCTCGCCTTCTATGGTACAGGGGACCTAAAGGTACCGGTAAATTGTGGGTGTACATTAGTACCTACGCCTCTACTTGCGGAGTACAGGCGTGATAGTATGATATGGAAATTATGATTACGAACGCTGAGGTAATAGTTGGAAAACGAGACCAACTCTTCAACCGTTTACCAAATCAAGATGGGCCCATTATAAACTCTTTGGCTCGCCGCAAGCAACCTTGCTCCTAAGAATTCATTCAGACCAGTAGAAAGCCATATTAAGAGTATAATTACGTCACAATGACGCACGTGACCGTCGAGTATTCGAAGCGTGTCCGTTTACGTCACGGGACTTTGTTGGAGAGTTCGAGAGAGGCATGATACCCCTAGAGATAAAGATAACATACTTATAGAATTCTGTGGTCGAGCCATCACATGTTATTACAATAATTTTTAAAGTGGTAAGTAGTCATCGCCGCCCACGGACACCTGTAACACCAGAGGAGTTGCTAATACGTTGATACCCCTCAAGAACCCTTACGGACTGCAGACTGCTAGAACTGCAGCGATCGAGAGGGAACTGGCTCATACGTGCAAAAGTCGAAACGCACACCAAGGTGCTTTACGACAGACTCGGACGTAAGGAGGTCCTACCACCGAACAAGTATTTTACCGAACAGATATTTTCACGCCTCTTACGGGTTGTTTATCTGAAAGGCAGTGAAGAACAGTATTCTAACCCGTCCCCACACGGGGGCAAAAGATTGTGAGAACATCCCGTACCCGTTCGCTAGATAAGGTGGAGAGCGGCTTCCCTCTCTATCAATCACAAAACAATCGCATTAGCACGTGGCATGGCCTCAGGTTTTTAATATTGTAACATATTTAGTTATAAGATGATTCGCAAGGCTATTGAAATTTAAAACAAATACCGTATTTTTTATAGAGATGATGGCTGGGTCTTACTACCTGCTTGGAACCCCATCATAAATTCCATTAAATCTAAATCTGCACAAAACTGCAAAAGCAAAGGATACGGTGAACCCATTCTGAGTGAATTGGATAACTAATAAATAAAAATAATGTTAGGTAGCTGTTAGTAAGACATCCAATACCTCTGTCTATCCGTGACTTTATGGAAGGATTCGAACTTTGGGAATTAAATAATATCAATATAAAGTAATAAAATCTGCGTATAAAGTTTATATTTTAATTCTTATAGAAACTTTACGAGTGTAATCTCCTTAATTTGTTAGGGTAGGCACAAAGTTTCAAAGAATATCTTATTATGCAGCCGTAAAATGTGGTTATCCATAGATAACTGGAAACATATTTCCAGTCATCCTTTTTGTCCATTATTCATTGCTATTTCACTAATATTTTCAACTATTCTTTGTATTCATTTTCCAGTATATCTACCGTGGTATGATTAAAATAAATTCTCTATTATTCTAGTTAGTTCTAGACATTCACTGAAGGATAAATTAAATAGATTAATATTTTAGCTGACACATCACAATACATATTAATGAGAACTTCATTTATGTCAAAAATACATAACTAATATTAGGTAGTCGATATTCTAGGAAATGCGATATTCATTATGTCAATTCTAAAAATAAGATTAAGCTAATATCATTAATGAGTAGGTTTCGAAAATTCATTTATATGTCATTCGTTTCTACCAGAAAATCCCATGTCACATATAAAAAACAAAAATACTTATGACAGTTTTGTCCGTTAGTAATTTTAACATTATACGTCCAATACCTGTCTACCCGTCACCATGGATTTTATTTTTATGCGATAGGAGGGCAAACGAGCTGACGGATCACCTGATGGTAAGCGATTACCGCCGCCCATGGACACCCGCAACACCATACCATAGGAGTCACAAGTGCGTTGCCGACATTTTAAAAGGGGATTGGGCCTCCGGTAACCTCACTCACTCGACGAAACACAACGTAAGCGTTGTTTAACGCCGGTTTTCTGAGAGGCGGTGGTATCACTCCGGTCGAGCCGGCCCATTCGTGCCGAAGCATGGTTCTCCCACGTAAAGATCCGATACATCAAGAATCAAATAATATCAATACAGCGCGATAAAATCCGTAAAAAGTAGTTTTATTTCAATGTCTTATATTCGCGTAAGTGTCAGAAACAAGTCTGAAATAAAGTTACTTAACCCGTCAAGTAACGAATTACAGACACAATGCAAAATCAATCTATATCTATCGAGATTCGCTCAATTAATAACTTCACAGGTGCAAAAATTATGTATAGCAAGGCGGTAATAACCAAATGATTTAATTAGTATTGTTAACTTAAGTCAGTTCCTGTCTACTTCCAGCAAATCCTGACATTCACGTCCGTGAGTGCGTCAATTCACCGGATTATGACAATGATTCATGCTGCAATTATTTGGAACTCCTCACTGCCACATACCACACCAAACAGGAAATATTTAACACATTGTTACCGTTTATTAAGAATCAATATGAATGAATATTAATTAACCGTTTTCACATACCATCACGCCTGTATTCCCCGAAGGGTTAGGCAGAGGCGTACTTATGTACACCCACAGTTCGCCGGTATGTTTAGGTCCCATGTAATAGGGGGCGAGCCTATTGCCATTAACCGGGCACAAATCCAGACTCCGAGCTGCTACTGAGAATTTCATAGAAAAACCCAATAACACTTTGCTCGACCTGGGGATCGAACCCAGGACCTCTAGCGTAGCAGTCGCGCTTGGGACCACTAGACTAATGAGGCATTTATATAATATCAATACTTAATTAGGTATTTCTCAGTCATCCGTTTTCTTAGAAATAAAAACTCATCTAATACATACTAAATATCAATTCTCAGTAAATGAATTACAAAGGCCGTCTTTTTCCTTGAAAAAATTTAAAAGCTAGATTTAAAAAAAAAAAACCTTACTAGCAATGTGGGTCGCACGTTACTAGTATTTTTGTTAACCCCTCGTGCTAAGTTAAATGCTTGTGTTACGAGTGAGTTCATGTTGGTAGTGCAATGGGTGGGTTTCGAACCGGCAACCACATGATCGCAACTCCGATGCCCTAGCCATTAGTGTAGCAGTAAATAAAAGTCCAATAACAATCTTATAATCCTTATTTTTATTTTCCTTCCAAATCAATCCTGTTACTTTTTCAATACCCTGTTGTTTCCTAAATCAATTTTACAATGTAACAAAGAAGATATGAAGCTATTGTTATCCAATTTTCAGTAAGTATCTAATAGTAGTTTAATAAAAAAATATATCATCACGCCTGCATTCTCCAAAGGGTAAGGCAGAGGTGTACTGATGGGTATGCATCCACAGTAAATATTTTCTAGTAAATATTTACATGCTGGCATACAGGGTGACTGACACATTGAAAGGAGATGTTCAGTAACCATTACATACAAACATTACATTTAAAAAGGTAGATTTCAATCTTAATTTTTATCAATGTGATAGACGGTGTAAACTAAGCTTTTGTCTTCAGGTAGGCATCATTTATCGATATTTAACTAAAAATAAATGAAGTATTTATTTACCTATTATTTTATTCACAAAAACTCTCTCGCAACACTAAAAAAGGATAATTATTTTCCATAATTACAATCATGTTCTAAATTTTCTTTAATATACGAGTACATAGAATCATAATAATTATAATTATTTTAACTTGTCGCGTCTATTATTTCACCCTGTATAAATATGTAATTAATTGTTAAAAATAGTGGGATATGCTCTGCCGTGGAAATGAAACATAACATCTAAACAAACTAGCGGTCAAGCGTAAGCCTATCACGAATAAAAAAAAAAACTTGTAGCGCATTGTGCCTAAGCAAATAAAGTTGATTTTATTTTATTCGATTGTACATATTCTTTGTGCAATAATGATAAATTAGTAAATCTATTACCTGATGAAGTGTAATGTTTACTCATGTCCACACGTAACTATGCTAAATCCTGCTAAATGACAATGTAGCCTTACTGCTAAATGCGATCTATCAAAAAGCGATCTTTACAATTAATCTCGAGTCAAAAATATCTACAAAAATCTAAATTAATTGTGTCACTTTGGTAATGACAACTTTTATGGCGTGAATTTATCGTAGATGAGTTTCCAAATACTAACACCCGCAAACTAACTTAAGGATTTACAAATAAGTAAGTAATCCAAATTCGATTTTTTTTCGGAGGTCGCGAAAAAGTTATCTATATAATTACGGTTGGTCTAGTACCAGTATAAGTTTTATTATTAAGTACACTAAGGCCGTAAAACTAAATCTATAGTCCCAAGATAAAACCTTAAATGGATTTAATAAAAGGTTATGCATAAGTGCAACTCAATTATTGCCAATCTCCTAATAGATCAGTTTAATATTGAACATGCGAATTTACGAGCGGGAATTAAATCCGCGACCAGGGACGCAGACTGAATAACTCAGCCACTGCGCCAAACGCGAAGCTCCGCTCTGACGCAAATCTAGCTATTTAAAATGTTTCTCACACATTTTTTTGATTTACAGTTAAAATAACAATCAATATTCGTCCCTATGCCTATGCTATTAAAATTCGTCAGAGCTTCATAAGTACAAGAAGGTACACTAATACTTTGACAGAGGTATGTGAATCCTTAAATGGTGTTTGACGCAAATCTAGCTGGCCGGTATATCCGGAGAATATTGCGAGTATATTGTTCTTGTCACCCATTAGTCTAGTGGTTCTAAGTGCGACTGGGACGCTAAAGATTCTAGATTTGATTGCCTTAGTAAGCTTACTCTTGAACTCAATTCCGATACATCGACATTGGAATTGTGTCGTTTCGTCAAGTTTCGTACTCTTGAATCCGAGGCTAGCGCCAAATTGTTTCAATATTGCGCGGTGATTGAGTGAATTAAATAAGATTGGGAAACGACCCAACCATTGGCCAATCAGGGATGCCGATACAAGGTTAACGGATTTGTGCTCAAGAGTACGAAATCGCCCGACAACCAAATTGACTTTGGAATCGGATCACGTTTGAATTGGTATTGTATTGTTTTCAAGAGTAAGCCTGCAGGTTGGCAAAAATAATATATATATATTTATTACGTCGGAGAGCCATGCTACGGCACGAATGGGCCGGCTCGACCGGAGTGATACCATGGCCTCACAGAAAACCGGCGATAAACAACGCTTACGTTGTGTTTCGACGAGTGAGTGAGGTTACCGAAGGCCCAATCCCCTTTTAAAAGGTCGGCAACGCACTTGTGACTCTCCTGGTGTTGTGGGTGTCCATGGGCGGCGGTAATCGCTTACCATCAGACGATCCGTTGGCTCGTTTGCCCTCCTATCCCATAAAAAAAAACTGGGAATAGAGTAGCCCAGTGATGAGATGTTACACAGCACGTAGGCTGCTACCTTGTAGGCTCTATCTACATAAATGGAGACCAACATGTGTACCTACTGTACATTTACATGTATCCTAATTTGGTGCTTGACGTAAACCCTGACGTAAATACATCTTCAAACTTGTCAGAGACATACATATTTTTTGGACGCCAGCATTGATTTATAATAATGTAAAAGTTAAAGGTCTTTTTTCTACGCACGTCACGCTTGAACTTTGTATCCAATAAAGAGATCTCTGTCTGTCTTTAAAGGCATATAGAGATAAAGACGTTGTTAATTTTAGACTTGAAATTTGAAATTATACTGATATGTGACGTCAATATTATGTATAAGTACCTAAGTATACTTAGTTCAAACGAAACTGTGCGTGTCTGAAGTTAGCCGTGGGTGAATATTTAAAAAATATTAGAACGTCATTAACGTCATCCCAATGGTAAGAATGTGAATGTGATGTTTAAAACTACAATTATGACAATTAAACTTAAACTACGCCCCTTCTGTCATGTAATTTACAAGAATAAAAACAAGAACTATAAAAGAGAGAACTACTATGATGAGAAGAATGATTTGTTAAAAAATGTTCGCATATTCACCCCCGTGGGTGAAATATAATTGAACGTCATTCCCAAAGTCAAGAATGCAAATGTTTAAAACTACAATTATGATAATGAAAACTTAAGGGTCCGGCGGAGCGTGAATTGTCCCCAAAAACGTAATATCGAAATAAATCATAATCCAGACAATATTTTATCAAATTATGTTATCATTCGGATTTAGATACTGTTAATCTAGGTTCCTACGATCCTATTTCGTCTGCTACTACTTCACTGAAATTAAAAGACCGGAAAATCGTTCCCAACTTGGTAAAGTTATCAAAAATTGCATTCACTTACAATTATTTCCAGTGAAGTATTTTGGACGAAATAGGATCGTAGGAACCTAGATTAACAGTATCTAAATCCGAATGATAACATAATTTGATAGAATATTGTCTGGATTACGATTTATTTCGGTATTACGTTTGTGAGAAAAAATCGGTCCGCCGGACTCTTAAACTAAACCACTGCCGTCAAACAAGAATAAAAACAATCTGAACTAGGAAAGAGAGAACTATTATGATGAGAAGAATGATTCTCCCCCGAATTCACCGCCGTACCGAACGGCCGCGCAAATAACGTTACATACAGTACCCCCGAAATAACACCGCGCGTCTGAAGCCATCCATCCATAAGTGGTTTTGTCGTGGTAAATTTCAATATAATCACTCGGTGTAAAGACAGTTGGTGTCGTAATTGTTTTATTGTCCTTATTGATTTTGATAGCTTTGCTAACTAAGGGTCCGGCGGAGCTTGAATTGCCCACAAAAACGTAATACCGAAATAAATCGTAATCCAGACATTATTCTATCAAATTATGTTATTATTCGAATTTGGAAACCGTTACGCTGGGTTTCTACGATACTATTTCGTCTATACTTCACTGGAAATAATAGGCCAAAATCGTTCCAAACTTGGCAAAGTTAACAAAAATTGCATTCGCTTACATTTATTTACAGTGACGTATTTTGTATAAAATGGTAACGTAGGAACCTAGATTAACGGTGTCGGAATCCGAATAATAATTCAGAATTTATTTTGGGTTTTAATTACGATACATTTCGGTATTACGTTTGTAAGAGAAATTCGGTCCGCCGGACTCTTAAGTTACTATTTGACGGCTGACTTCAGACGCATGTTGTTATCAACAAAGATATTTTTGACCATGAAACATTTACGAGCCCGATGTCTTACCGCCCAATTTTTATATGTACTTACAACCACTTGCAACAACTTTAGACATACATACCTATTTCTCCAGAACTGTACCTACCTCTGAACCTGTAATCGGACTACTACGTCTGTAGGGATCCAAATAATCACATAAATTAAAGCGTATACCTTACTTCTCAAGTCTAGAATAAATCTACTAAAAACACTTTCTCTAAAATAAACCCGTATTGAAGATATTTCGATAAAAATACAGGGACTCTACACTGGTGTAGAGCTGAGACAAAAGTAGAATGAACAAAGCGCCATCTGTACTATCAAGTGTGAACTAAATCTTAAGCTTCAAGTCTCGACGCAATGATCACGTCTTTATTATTATTCATGAATACTGAATGTAACTTCGCTAACTGAGACCACGCTCGCTAGATGGCGTTATTCGTACGAGAATATTTAGTTTTGTAATTCACACGTGTGACGCTGTACGTCAATGTTTACAAACAAATAAGCTAATAAGTATCACATTTTTAACATATTTACGCATTCAATGGTTAGGTATCCACGCATAATGTTTTAATTTATTTTGTACCCACTAAAACAGAGTACAATTCAGTGAATCCGTATTGACAGAAGAAAAAATCAAACAAGGATGTACCTAAGTAACAAAAACTAATCGGGCACGACATCCAGTCTTAATAGGTACCTGATCAGATCACTGCTAAACATATTTTTGTCCATTTAAAATGGAACTAACACAGTAATATAAAACACATTCCACTCACCTTTTTCAACGCCTTATTCACTTCCGAAGGGCTGGGCATATAAAAATCCACTATACCGAGTAGGCAGTCATCACAACGGCACACATCACTAGGAAGCGAGGACATCGACCCGAAGCTGCTACAACTGTCCATCGAGTCAGTCCGCACCAGCTTTCCAGTACTCAAAGCCTCCATTTTCGCAACCAGCAAAGACTCCATGAGGGACCTTGGTCTGGCTGGGGACCGCGACCTTCGTGCAAAATCCGGGGACAACGGTCGGCAATGTTCTAAAACATCGGGCGATAAAGGCCGATGTCGCGTGAAGTTTAAAGATAGATCCGGGGATAACGCGCGCCTCGAGAGGTCCGGCGAGATAGGACAGGCCGCCGCGAGATCCGTCGACGAAGTCCGCGAGAGGGGCGGAGTCGCGCTCCGGCAATGCGAAGACGTCATCTTTGTTGCCCGCATTGGTATTGCTATCGGTTATCGCATCACTTGAAACACTGTTATTTTTTGCTTAGATGTTACACCACGTGTGAATTGGATTTACCCAACAAGCTTGAATGGAGTTGTAAGTAACTGATTTTGATGTTAATAGTAAATCCGCAACCTTGACTACTTTTATAAATTACTGATGCAAAAAGTCGTTATTCTCTCGGACAATAAGAATATTTTTAAGATTATAACAACGAAAACCATACAACTAACACATGCCAAATCTTATAAAATATTTATTTTTCGGCCTTTAACATTGAAAAATAATCTTGGTTTGGTTCGGATAACT
Organism: Acronicta aceris; assembly: GCA_910591435.1. Classification (NCBI taxonomy): domain Eukaryota; kingdom Metazoa; phylum Arthropoda; class Insecta; order Lepidoptera; family Noctuidae; genus Acronicta; species Acronicta aceris. The sequence goes on from OU342770.1 coordinate 10,859,478, forward strand.
TAAAAATGTATTCTATAAAATTAGTACCTATTTAGACTTCAAAATCAGACTTGCAACCATTTTGGGGTGTAATGCACTATTATTTTAACAGTTATTGCCATAACTTCAGAGAAATCAGCGTAAATCAAAGTCAAAAGGTTTTATGGACTCGTTCATAGTGGTTTATTGGTTGTACGAGCAATTAATTGAAGTCATAAATTATTTATTTTTGTGCTGTTAAAATTTTATCGTTGTAAAACTATCATTAAATGTACTACACCATATTTAACTTATGTTTGTTAACAGAACATTAATGTGTTTATTTTCTCTATCTTGTAAGTATTTAATCAAATAATTTTTGTGTGATCTATTACTGTTGTTGTTGAAATAAAACGTTTTACGGATTTTAGATAGGTTTGATTCCCTACGTTTCGGATCCTTTACAGCATCCATGATCACGGGTAGACTGAGGGTTTGGACGTCTTAATGTTAAAATTACTAACAGCTACCTTAAATTTTTGTTAATAATTGGAATCAAATAATATCAATACAACGCGACAAAATCCGTAAAAAATATAATATTCGCGTAAGTGACAGAAACCAATATTGTTATTAAAGTTATTGATAATATCGATATTACCTATATTAAATTAGTGCTCTAAATAACTTATTTTTAATGATTACGTTATTTTAAGTTAAGTTACATCATTTTAGAAATAATTTCAGATTGTATAGTAGCAATCGATCTCCGTTTACTTCAAACATTTTCTTAATTGCTCGCAAATAATAATAAACTAAAAAATAGGACGGTACTAGGCGAGTATCCTATTTCGTTTACTTCAAAAACGGCTCTTGCTTCTTATCAGTTTTAGGAATAACATTAAAAGTAAATCAGTTTTTTTTACATTTATTATGTTAAAAAAAGTTTTTTTAATGTTAGTTATGACATCACCTGAAGACGGACAACACGTACGTGAAGAGAAGTTTAACATTATCTACGGGCAGAGATCTAAGGTCTTAAATAAGGATACAGATTCGAGTCCTACCAGCAGTCAAATGCCTTATATAGTAGGTACCTGCTTAAATTATATTTTTTATACAATGCAGATATTTCAATACCTATCAATAGGAAAAATAATTACCTACTTTCATGCTTTTACATGAGAGAGCCATGCTTCGGCACAAATGGGCCGGCTTGACCGGGGTGATACCACGGCCTCACAGAAAACCGGCGTTAAACAACGCTTATGTTGTGTTTCGCCGAGTAAGTGAGGTTACCGGAGGCCCAATCCCCTTTTAAAAGGTCGGCAACGCACTTATGGCTCCTATGGTGTAGTGGGTGTCCATGGGCGGCGGTAATCGCTTACCATCAGGCGATCTGTCTGCTCGTTTGCCCTCCTATCCCATAAAAAAAAACCTACACCAATACCAGAATCAAACAATGCAACTGTAAGCTAGTTACGTGTCCAAAGCTCGTTCATTCTTCAGCATGACAAACAAACTAGTTTCCAGTACGGTTCGTTTGTTTACTATCGCACTACTATACAGGAGGTTATTAGTTATTCCGCACACATACAAAATGTAGCCTTCGCACACCTTGGAAAGCCACACCTGCGCTTGAGTCGATACGTTGATATACAGATACTGGATATGCCATAGGCTGTACCTACGTTATTGAGTCGAGACGTATTCTGGTGGAGGTTGGAGTATTTTTTACCCGACTACGACAAAAGGAAGGGTAATTAGTTTAACAGTAAGTATTTATGACACGGGGATAAGTATCTTCCTTATCCCATCCTAAGTGGTTCCTAAGTCCTTAATTTTTATCCGTGCCATATTATTATAAGAAGGTTAATATGACCTTGATAGCCCGACCCGTGTCTCGGATTTCGGAGATCTGATGGCAGTCATAATCAACCCATTATACTGTCCCACTGCTGGGCAGGGGTCTCCTCTCAGAATGAGAGGGATTACGCTATAGTCCACCACGCTGGCCTAGTGCGGGTTGGCAGACTTCACACGCCATCGAGAGAAAATCTCTCAGGCATGCAGGTTTCGTCACGATGTTCCTTCACCGTTTAAGCGCGTGATAATAAACTAGTTTATTACGCACATGGCTTCGAAGAGAGGTGCGTGTCTTGGGTTCGAACTCGAGATCTTTGACTTTGCAGTCCAACGGTCATACCACTAGGCTATCACTGCTTTTTTTTATGGCAGTCGCTTCATGTAAAATATTGATATTCAGCCGCACGTTTTTATTTAAAAAAAAAGCTTACTAGCACTGTGGGTCGCACATTTCTATAGTATTCTTGTTAACCCTCGTGCTAAGTTAAATGCTTGTGTTACGAGTGGGTTCACCACGGTAGTGCAATGAGTGGGTTTCGAACTGGCAACAACATGATTGCAAGTCCGACGCCCTAGCCATTAGGCTGCCGCCGCTTCGAAAGGAAGACTGGAAGCCGACCCCAACATAGTTGGGAAACGACTCGGAGGATGAAAAAAATATGACCCTGATACTGAACACGAGTCAATAAAGAAAACAAAATAAAAAAGTTTAAGGTAAGCAATATTTATAAACGTAACTAACACAATCGTATGCGCATGTTATATAGAACGAATACGTAACTCCAAGCTAGGTATTGATTTTATAATATTTATTTCACGTAGGTACTATAAAAACTTTACCTTAAAATTGCAAAGTGCCGTAGTCAAAGCGCATGCTTGTTATAATAATAGTAATAGTTATCTTTTTGTGACTTTTTTTTAACGTCACCTTATGACGTAAATTCAGAATGTGAAGGCAAAATTTCAATCATGCCGGTAGGGTTCGCGGTGGCTTAGAGGTCAGAGCGTCTGGTATATCAATCCAGAAGACGCAGGTTCGAATCCTGCCCGCGATTGAATTTTTTCCTTTACTAAAAAAATAACTAAATAGTAATAGTTATTCCTTCTGCAAATAAAACTCCAAAACCTGCAAAACCTGATAACGCGATTATATTAGGTTATGAGAAAGAGATAGCTCTATTTATTGCATCCCTCCCTCTCAATCGCAATAAGACTCTGTGGTACCTCTGCTCTGCCATCTTCTCTACCTTCTTGTTCTTTGAAACTGCAGTTTTCGACTGCGGTTTCAAAGAACAAGGATTATATTAGGTTACTAGCTTTTGCCAGCGACTTCGTCCGCGTGGAATAGTTACTTTGTTCCCTAGTTCTTCGCCCGCGGTTTCACCTGCGTTGCCCCGTTCCTAAGGGTTGTAGCGTGATGTTTTATAGCTTGAAACCTTTCTCATGATTCACCCATTTTCCCAACATTTCCCTTCACTGCTCTGCTCCTATTGATCGTAGCGTGATGAAAAGTATACTATAACCTGCCTAGGAGTATGAAGAACAATTGTACCATGTTTCGTTGAAATCCGTCGAGTGGTTTTTGTTTCTATAACGAACATACAGACAGATAGACAGACAGACAAAAATTTTACTGATTGCATTTTTGGCATCAGTATCGATCACTAATCACCCGCTGATAGTTATTTTGGAAATATATTTCATGTACAGAATTGACCTCTCTACAGATTTATTATAAGTATAGATGAGAAAGAGATAGCTCTATTTATTGCATCCCTCCATCTCAATCGCAATAAGACTCTGTGGTACCTCTGCTCTGCCATCTTCTCTACCTCCTTGTTCTTTGAAACTGCAGTTTACAACTGCGGTTTCAAAGAACAAGGAGGTAGAGAAAGAGATAGCTCTATTTAATGCATTTGTCCCTCTCAATCGTAATAGGACTCTGTGGTACCTCAGCTTTTCCATCTTCTCTACTTCCTTGTTCTTTGAACCCGCAGTCGTAACGGAGCGTTATATAATCGAATAAACTATGTTTCCTTTTCTAATGTACGTACCAGATAGATCATAATAGGTACTCTATTGATGCATTATTAATAATAATTATTATTAGTTACTATGGCGGCGAGGGCATGGCATTTGCACACAAACGAAGCCTGTCAAAGGTCTGAGAAAGAATTCCCTTTCATAAACGGATAATTGTTGCAAAAAAAATATGAACAGATGGTTTGTGTCCCTTGGAACTATTATAGAAGATTAAAGGCCTCATTGCTTTAGTGAATCATAGGTTCGATTCCCAGGTCGGGCAAACTGTTTGTAAGTGCACCCACGAATGCCCACGAACGAGTCCCAATGGACCCCCCATTGGGACTCGTTCGTGGGCATTCGTGGGCAACGTTTTAAAAATATATACCTCCTTCAAAAAGGTCTGGTGCATAGCACTCGCAACCGGCGTGTATGTATGAGAAGAAGCAAAAGAAGTATGCAAGAATCGTAGCAAGTGGTGGTCTATAGTTTCTGCCTACCCCTGTAGGAAAAAGGCGTTCGAGTCACAAAACCCCAAAAGGGCAACTGTGATTTGCGTAATCCAATGTAATAATAGGTAATTTTCCTAAAATTTTGTAACAAAGCTATTTACATGACATTTAATTTACAAGATCCCAAAAGGGCAAGGCTTGTCCATGATTTGCACTGCAATTTACTATTAATTTACCGTCTAAATCATCAATAATAATGTGTTCATAAATCCGCGTACATGTATTATGCGCACGCGCAGCGGGTGGCTAGAACCGCCATGTTGTAGGTTTGTCTCGATCTGATCTGTACATCTATGTTTGGCTAAATAATATTACCGTTTAAGTACGCTATTTGTCTACAAGAATGTTTACAAGAACTGCTAAGATTAAACTTAAGATTTAACTCTAACTGCATTATGGTTACAATCGTGTATGTAGACCGTGAGGGTATTGGGTTCCACTCAGTTTAGCGAAATCTTACTGAGTTTTCCTGTATCTAGCTTATAACTTCAGTAATAGCGTAGATTTGTACCCAAGTGATAGCAATAGGGTCGTCTCCTATTAGCATGGCTGTATTGTGGATATTATACTCCATTGAACAAAATAATAGAATTATATACACATTATATTAAAGCATTAAACCCTCCATCAGAATACCTCTATGGGGGTTACTTCGGGGATATAGGCGTGATGGATTGTCATGTTATATTAACATTAAAGTTGAAGAATTTATGTAGCTACTTTAAAATAAACAAATCCATTAGCCTAACGACCAAGTCATTAGGATCTGCAAATATTTACCAATATGAATTGATTCCAGAATTGCATAAGAGTCCGGCGCAGCGGACCGAATATCTTTTACAAACGTAATACCGAAATAAATCGTGATTCCAACACAATTGAATCAAATTCTGTCATTATTCGGATTCCGATACCGTTAATCTAGGTTCCAAGTCCACCATTTCGTCCAAAATACTTCACTGGAAACAAATGTAAGCGAATGTAACTTTGATAACTTTACAAAGTTTGGAACGATTTTCCGGTCTTTTGTTTCCAGTGAACGAAATAGTACGGTATCCAAATCCGAATAATAACATAATTTGATAGAATATTGTCTGGATTACGATTTATTTTGGTATTACATTTTTGTGGGCAATTCAACCTCCACTGGACCCTTAATGTGCATTGCCTGTCATGATTGTCAAAAACAACATTTTGCAGCATATCACACGTTTGTAATGTCCATATCTGTGAGACCAATCCCAATTCGATTAGCGATCGTGTGACGTTTCATGTTTCACACGATCGATCATATTGACAACCCGCTCTGTGATGTGACGTAACGGGTGTCATATAAGAAGGTTAGGGCGGTTGCAGACTAGCGTTTTTTCTGCCAGAATACGGTCGTTTCGGCATAGGTGCTTTCATGCGCAATACATTTCGCGCTTTAAACAACCGAAGTCGATTACACGAACATATTCCGGGTTCGCTCAAATCGGTAGTGGCTATTCAGTATCAACAGCGCTTATACGAGCTTATAAGTTCGTCAACGCTTGTACGAGTTGCGCGTGCGACGAAAGGCGCGCGTATAAAACGCTAGTATGTAACCGCTCTTAACATAACTTTTATGGTTCTTAGCTGCATTAGCACTGTCATACATACCATCACGCCTGTTTTCCTCGAAGGGTTAGGCAGAGGTGTACTAATGTAAACCCTCAGTTCGATTTAGTTCCCATGCAATAGGGGGCGACCCTGTTGCCATTAATCGGGTATAAATGCAGACTCCGAGCTGCTACTGAGAATTTCATAGAAAAACCCAATAATATTTTATTCGACGCGGCGATCGAACCCAGGAGCTCTAGCGTAGCAGTCGCGCTTGGGGCCACTAAACCATTGAGGCGTTATTAATAGGTAATTAATTATATATTATTACTTTCTTTTACAATGAGGAAATCATAAGTACCTAAATCCGGCAGACCTAATAGATACCTACTTCTCGTGTCTAAATGTGAAATCTTATAATTAAACTATCTGTACCTACCCCGCGGTTTCACCCGCTAAAAAATAACAAACTTTCATATAAAACTTTCACCCCATTTTCACCACCTTAGGGGTTGAATTTCCAAAAATCCTTTCTTATCGGATGCCTGCGTCATACAAAGAACACACCCTCCAAGTTTCAGGTCTCTACGATCAGCGGTTTAGGCTGTGCGTTGATCCGTCAGTCAGTCATTCAGGACAAAGCATTTTATATATATAGATTGAAATAATTAAATATTTTTTATGTCGTTTGCGTTTTGTGTTGTTTTGAACTGCGTTACAATTTAATTTAAATAATTTCTTTGTTGACCCTGACCAAAAACTTAATTATTTACTCTCTAAACAAAATAACCATTTTATCTTTATCTAACATCGAATTTTTTTTTAAACGTTGCCCCACACTAGGATTTTCTCCTGTATCGTAGGTGCGTTTACAAACACAAATTCTCACACACAGACGCCCAGACCCGGATCAACTACCTGTAGATCATACAAATATTTGCTCCATGTGGGGATCGAACCCACAACACGTGGCGCAGAAGCCGATCGCTCAATCGCTACACCAATCGTGTCATCAATTAATTTTATTAGTTTTGTAACATTGATACGTAATGAAATTTAATTCTCGATTGACGCATGCACTGAACTTCAATTAAGTAAGCGTAGAGATTTTTATTCATCACTAGAGAATATCACTTATATAAAAAAAATTGAATTAATCAATTTTTGACACGTTACAAATCGTTATTAAAAAAACTAAATTACATATGTTCGAGAGTGTTACATTGAAATTGCATGTTATTGAAGCAATCACTCAACTATATTTAGAAGTGTTTCAATTAATTCCGTTTTTTTATGAATCCAGTTACCTACTATGCCTTTGAATATAAATCACTACATAGTATAAAACAAAGTCGGTTCCCACTGTCTGTCTGTCCCTATGTATGCTTAGATCTTTAAAACTACGATCTTTAACACTACGCAAAGGATTTTAATGCGGTTTTTTTAATAGATATAATGATTCAAGAGATTTAGAGATTTGGACGACACGATTGGTGTTGCGGTTGAGCGATCGACTTCTGCGCCACGTATTGTGGGTTCGATCCCCACACGGAGCAAATATTTGTATGATCTACAGGTAGTTGTTCCGGGTGAGGGCGTTTGTGTATGTGAGAATTTGTGTTTGTAAACGCACCCACGATACAGGAGAAAATCCTAGTGTGGGGCAACGTTTTTTAAAAAACTAAAAACTAAAACTAAGAGGAAGGTATTAAGCTGTTTAACATTACGCTACGACTCTTAGGAATGGGGCAACGCGGGTGAAACCGCAAGCGGGTCGCTAGTAAGTAGATAAATATGTAATTTACTTGTAATATTGTTGTTAGGTATGTAATGATTTTATAAAATAATGACAAGACATTTATAAAGGTTTCCTTATCACGAGCGACAGATGGCGCTTGTAGTTGAACTATTCGTTATTAAACGCCCTTTTTATTACAAATTAGTCAAGTATAAGTAGGTGTTATATTATCAATTTGTCTGTGTAATCAATTTATAACTATTGCTAAATTTAAAGTTAATCTAATGTATTTAAATTAATCAATTGATCATGCGTACTGTGTACTTCGCTCTGATTGGTCTAACCCAGCTGAGTGTTTGCCTACGTTTAAGAGTGGGGAACATTCGGCTGGTAATAGATCAATCTGTACTGGGACATTCTATTCCGAGGCGTTGAGCAGTAGACATAATATCTTATAAGCCAGTGCTGTTGTTGTATAATTGTTAATAATTATTGAGCGATTAAGTGATAAGTGATTGTTGATAATTACATACTGTTGGATGAATAAATACTTGTAATACTCAGTCTGAAGTGTATGATTCGTCACATTTCAGAAGTGGGATATGCCTACAAGAAAATCCACAGATACAGTAATGTTGAGTGACGTATGTCTAGAGGTTATGTATGCCTACAATAGAAAGCCAAGTGTGCTTGAGTTACTAGAGGCTATGTATGCCTATTGAGCCATGTGTGCTTAGATTGTTAGAGGTTATGTGTGCCTACAATAGGAAGCCAAGTGTGCTTGAGTTACTAGAGGCTATGTATGCCTATTGAGCCATGTGTGCTTAGATTGTTAGAGGTTATGTGTGCCTACAATAGGAAGCCAAGTGTGCTTGAGTTACTAGAGGCTATGTATGCCTATTGAGCCATGTGTGCTTAGATTGTTAGAGGTTATGTGTGCCTACAATAGGAAGCCAAGTGTGCTTGAGTTACTAGAGGCTATGTATGCCTATTGAGCCATGTGTACTTAGATTGTTAGAGGTTATGTGTGACTACAGTAAGAAGCCAAGTGTGCTTGAGTTACTAGAGGCTATGCATGCCTATTGAGGCATGTGTGCTTAGATTGTTAGAGGCTACGTATGCCTATTGAGCGACGTGTGCTTAGATTGTTAGAGGTTAATTATTTTTATTTTATTTATTTAATTTTGATGAGGTACATATTAGGTCTTACGAAGTAATATAAAGCCCCACAAAACTGTACAAACAGTTTGACTGTGGGATCAATTTTAGTCTTAATAACATGTAGGTAGGTACATAATTAGTAATGGAGTGCACAATTAATGTTTTATGGTAGGGTATCTATAAGTTATTTTATTTTTTTTATTTACACGCAGTTTTATAAATCTTATTTGGATATTCTCCAGTTTATCTATATAGGTTTTTAAATGTGAGGCCGTAGCAATCAAGAGCATAATCCAAAATAGATTCCACTAAAGAAGTATAAAGTAGTTTTAGTATACCAGTAGGAATAGGAGTTATGTGTACCTACAATAGGAAGCCAAGTGTGCTCTAGCTACTAGAGGCTATGTACGCCTATTAAGCCAAGTGTGCTTAAAGATAGTAAGCCAAGTGTGCTTAAAGTTATTTTGGCCAAGTGAGTCAAAAGTTTTGGGCCAAGTGTGCCCAATAGGAACGGAACTATCCTCAGACGCGTAAGTAAAGCATGATTTATACTAAGAGAACAATTAAAAGAATTATTATGCGACTAAGTGCGTTGCAGATAGTTGTGTATATACCCTCTATTAATTTTATAAATTGGAAATGGGTAACATTTATTGGAAGACGTATATTTTTGATTGATCTTTTCATGCATAACTTCGAATTTATGGAGCTATTAATTTTAACCAGTTCGAGTAGATATTTTAGTAATATAAAATGAATTTAATAATAATAGAAAAAAAAGGAGTTTTTAACTTGTTAGTGTCAAATTGAAACAATACTTATACATTTTTATGTTTTGAGGCCATGGAATCTGATGATACCAATGAATGATGATGAAACCAATGAATGCATACTCCAGACGAAGAGCCGCCAGTTTAGTCGTACAACCATTTACCAAATGTTATACCGAAGTTCAATCCCTCCAGTAAATCTCAGAGTATTGAAGGTTGTTTATGAAAAGGTAAGTGTGTAATATATGAATGGGACGAGAAGCAGACCATACATTTTGACCGACAAAAACTTGTCGGGCTAGCAAAAAAAAAAAGGAAAGGTAAAGAAATATTGGTACGTACAAATTCAAATTCAAATCTTTATTGTTTTCATATATAATTAGGATGTTACGAGTTACAATAATGTGTGTCAAAATGAAAAGGTACAACATGAAGTAATGAAAGTTTACGTGAATATTTTTATGATAAATTGATGCTGATATACAAGCTGATATGATATTAGTGATAAAAAGGCTGTAGGTTGTGCAACTCACGGCATTTATGATAAATCTATTAGAAATGGAGCTCAAGCTTTAAATTGTAATGACGGAAATGACGAACGCAATTGGGAAATGTGTCTTGGCAAAATCCAATGGGGTGTAAATAATTCAGTTAATTCTTCTACCAAAAAGACTTCCATAGGGGCTTTATTTGGCACCACAATAAAAATACCTCGAGAACTAAAAGATATCCTAAATGACGATGTATTTAAAAACAGACTAAATAAACACCTATTACAATAATGTTATTACATGTACACGCTAAAAGAATTCTTTGAAGATAAAAATAAAAGATAATTAAATTATAATTAATAACAATAAAATCTTTGTGCAATAAAAACAATTACCAAAATAATAACAATACATTTCTGTAAATTGACTACCTAAATGGTTATTTAATTTTAAGTAAAAGTTTATAATTTTATTTTCTAATATTGTAATTTGTTAAATTATAATTATGTAATTAACTTGTTAGTACCCATGTATTCTATGCTGTGCCCCAACGGGGTTTCATGTTGATACTTACCAAACTAGAGATCTATGTATATTTACACATGAAGCAATAAAGAACTTTGACTTTGACATTCAGAGATAGTTAGAGTAATAAGTTCGATGTTGGAGCTGACATTATACAAAACATGTTACAAAGCGTAAGAGATGAGGTCGTACTAATACTAAAGTCGCGAAAAACACTATTATGATGCCGGTAGCACCCCTAGAACCTATAAACAAGGTGATTTGACTAAGGTTACCAGAACTGACTATAAAGGCAATAAAACTTTTTAAATTCATAGATCTGATAAAACCACAGAAGTTTTGGGCAATGACAGATATAAAATCACTGAAATTCCAGTTTTAGCAAACTTGGAGATTCATTTAAGAGTGTCGTTTCCGCTGATCGTGTTAGACCTTATAAAATATAAATAAATATAATAAAAATGTAAATATAAATATAAATTCGCCTGACCATAAAGATTCATCAGATCGTAATAGTAGCCCATCTTCTGAAAGCAATAATGATAACGACAAACTATTTCATAGAAAGGAGTCGGACATCAATGAATAGCCGAATGTAATGATTTTGCATTTTTGATTCGTGTTTGTTCAAACAGTTTAAGCATGTAATATTTCTGTATGTATGACTTATGTTATTGAATTACGATAACGTGCGTCAGGAGATCGCACGTTGTCGGATGGCCGAATGTAATGATTTTATAAAATAATGACAAGACATTTATAAAGGTTTCCTTATCACGAGCGACAGATGGCGCTTGTAGTTGAACTATTCGTTATTAAACGCCCTTTTTATTACAAATTAGTCAAGTATAAGTAGGTGTTATATTATCAATTTGTCTGTGTAATCAATTTATAACTATTGCTAAATTTAAAGTTAATCTAATGTATTTAAATTAATCAATTGATCATGCGTACTGTGTACTTCGCTCTGATTGGTCTAACCCAGCTGAGTGTTTGCCTACGTTTAAGAGTGGGGAACATTCGGCTGGTAATAGATCAATCTGTACTGGGACATTCTATTCCGAGGCGTTGAGCAGTAGACATAATATCTTATAAGCCAGTGCTGTTGTTGTATAATTGTTAATAATTATTGAGCGATTAAGTGATAAGTGATTGTTGATAATTACATACTGTTGGATGAATAAATACTTGTAATACTCAGTCTGAAGTGTATGATTCGTCACAGGTAGGTATTTGCAATAACTACCTCATTAGTCTAATGGTTCTAAGCGGGACTGCTACGCTCGAGGTCCTGGATTTGTTTCCCAGGTCGAGCAAAGAGTTAAATATTAGGTTTTTCTATGAAATTCTCAGTAGCAGCTCGCTCCCTCCCTATTACATGGGACCTAAACGTACTAGCGAACTGTGGGTGTACATTAGTATACCTCTGCCTAACCCTTCGCGGAATACAGGCGTGGTGGTACGATAAGTTAAGTACATATAATGTGGTAGAGCCAGAAGTTTCCATTTGCGTCTCCGGTGATTTTTATTTGGAAAATCTGTATATACTTAATTTCGTTAATGATAAAATCCAAACAGTAAAACAAGACGCTAAGTAAACAACAAAACCTTTAATAGCGGGAAATGCATGCCATAGCATGCACGCTTGCGACCAATTAACTCTTTTACCAAGAAACATCCACATTATTTCGTTAATCATTTAACTTCCATGCATTTATAAACCGCGAGAATTTTGAGGAAAAAACTTGACCCAATTCTTGATTGAGTTTGAGGGGTTAATTAAGCTCCATATTTTATTATTGTACTTAGTAAAGGTATCTCGCGTATTCACATCAAAAGAAATATTTGAAACCTAACATGAGTATGTGGTGCATGAGTATAAATCATCGGTGCGATGATTTATACTCATGCACCGATAATTTCGACCGAGACCACACGAGACGGAAAGCATACCATGTCTGTGCACCTGTACTGTCAGCGGTCAGTGTAATAAAGTAGTTGAAATCATGAAATAGCTTAATTATGTTGGTTATATCTCAAATATCTTGTGGATAACCCTCCAACAAATAAGAGAGACGAACAGAACTCCTACGTAGAACTTTTAATTGAAGTACTCAGTAACAGTAAGTAAATAACTAATTCACTCCATGCTTCCGCGAAACCAATCTCAACGCAATCGCAAAAAAAACGGCCTTTTAGTTTCATTTAATTCACAATTTCTTGAATTGAAGTTTAACAAGAGATAAATGAATGGCGTTCGAAATTTGAAACGATGGCCGGCCTACATTTTTTTGTAAAAGTTAACGCCTGAAACTGTCGTACGTGACTCCCAATAGTCTGTTCTAATACTCAGAGATATTATATAAATAAATTGACAAGTTGTTGTTCGTGTATCTCATTTTCCTCACTTAGTACTCTCTAATCCATAATACCTCAATGTTCAATCTCTAAATTCAATATCATAAATATGAAATGTCTAAAATATTCATATTTATTCATTGGTCAGTAACCATAAGGCCATATATCAAACGGGTTGTAACTTGGATGCATTATACTATGAATTGCGTTTGCTTAACGTAGCTAGCTTAGTTATAACTGAGGCTGTATGTTGATTCAACGGTGCTAGCTTATAAAATTGATAGGACTGGTCAGTGAATACATTGCGAAAGCTGTTGGTCTCTTGTTTATGTGGGAATATGAGAAAACTCGGATCATTTGTGGCTTACAACATACAAGAATATCAAGTACAAATACATGCACATATCGTTTGCAAGAGTTCATAATATTTTCAACCTTTTAAAAAAAGAGGACATTATTGATCTGTCTGATATCATTATCTGTATACAAACTACTATATATCAAAACCGGAAAAAAAAGGAGTAAGAACTAGTGGGCTTTCCGGAGAGTGGGGTCTGATAGTAGCAGAGAACTGGACGATACTTTTCATTGCTACACTAACATGTATATATACTCTGATCACATCACCTTTGGGTTTAGAATATAAATGCGAAATTAAAGTATGCAAGTATATCAAATATTTCATGTCACGTAGCAGTGGCATTGTAACATAAATTCGAGTATAAGACGACAAGACCACCGGCGAAGGCGAACAGTTGAATTTATAGGAGCCATATATGGAAGTATTAATTTGGCAATCTTTGTCACTTTTTAAGATACAGAAAATCTTGCTGATTTTACGCCGAGAACTCCAGGAAGGCAACGAAATGGCTACATGGGGAGCAATTTTCCCTGTACAATTTTTTTTTGCATTTAGCCGAATAATCAATATTCGAATCACCCCGCTAAATTCACTTTTCTGGTTTTTCCGCCAAATTAAATATTTCTAACGTTATAATCAACCATCCATACTTTCTTAGTAATATTATGAATTGAAAAGTAACTCTGTCTGTCTGTTTTTATATTATATATATAGACTGGATTTTGTACAAGGACATAGGGTATCTTATGTCTCAAAATTCTTTTGGGATGTATGTATATGAAACCGCGGGCGATAGTTAGTAATTTATAAAAATATAATTCAAGAGCCACAAGTATATAAGATCAACACTTGAGAACGGGTACACCGATTTGGCTGTTTTTTTCTGTTGTATTCGTAATTGCATTTTTTGACTTTACTGTTTTTTTGTACATTGGGATGGGAAAATTTACGCAGGTGAAGCTGGGTCGCTAGTAATATCTATAATAAAATTGTAACTAACCGATGCCTTTACACAGGAGATATATTTAGGAAAAATGAATATGAGGGGTCTTAATTACCCAAATCCTTAGAATTTTTTGCTTGACCCAGGGCGAGCAAAAAATTCTAAGGATTTGGGTAATTAAGACCCCTCATATTCAATTCAGCAAAAAATTCTAAGTATTCTAATTATAAATTTATTTCTAAGTATTCTAATGATTAGTACATCTTTATCTAACACTTTCGGAAATACATGCGTGCTGGTAGATTTGTTGCTCTAAACTTTTAATGTATTTACATCGTGTTTACATCATCAAAGGATATCGAAACATCCTACATAAGCCTTAAAGAGACGAAATCCAGTACTTACTAAATAGCGAAATATTAAAAGTCAATGCATATATTACGATCAATTATATGGTCGCAAACGAGCATAATTTCACACCTTATATCGACACGTTCTGCCGGAACGGTCGATACTCCAATAAAACACTTAATTATATTTAATTAGATGTGCCTTCGTCCGCACACTCGAATTTAGTTGCAACACGGTTGCAAACGGGTTTGTTTAGGATTAATGTTTACTGCACGATACTAATTTCCAGTATGTTAACCTACTTAGTATTTTATGCTATGGAAAAAGACGTATATAGATAAGCAGTTATGTATATGCAAGTGTACATATGAATATTTATTACCGACTTCAAAAAGGTGAGGTTCTCAATTCGACAGTATGTTTTTTATGGTTTTTGTATTTTTGTAGACTAATGAGACTGCCTCATTATTCTAGTGGTCTAAAGCGCGACTGCTACACTATACAGGTCCTGGGTTTGATCCGCAGGTCGAGCAAAATGTTATTGGGTTTTTCTATGATTCTCAGTAACGAACGAACCCCATTATAGATTCCATAAAATCAAAATCCAAGCCCAAAACTGCAAGACCGAAGGATACGGTGAGCTCGTTTTGCGTGAATCGGATCGCCAATAATTAACAAAAATGCTCATCGTTAGGAACACAACATAGCACGGACTTATGTTATTTGGCTACGATTTTCTGCAAGGTGGAGGTACTTCCCCAGTCGAGCAGCTCCAATTGTGAGTGAAATTATTCAATTCCACTATACCTCTCTTAAATTGCTTTTTCAAACAATTGAAAGACAGCCTTTAGTAGGAACAAACATTTGTACAGTTCAGGTACAGTACAGGGCTCTGTTCCTGGGTCTTGGTCAGAATTAGTTAGTAAACGCACTCACGATAAAGGAGAAAATCCAATCGTGGGGCAACGTTTATAAGAAAATTGTCCACCGACTGTACGCGACCTTCCATCTACCATTAGCATTAAAATGTGAACAAGCACTTGCTAATGACAGCACAATTAGAGCCTTTGAACGAAATGAACCATCGCTATTGTGACATAATCGAGTCTGTAAATGTCAAGACAATAAAGACGTCTAACTACCGTTCTCAGAGACGTCAAAAACCAACGGTTGTTAGTATATCTAAGACTACGTTTTCGTATTTAAGTTAGTTGTTAGTTTTTCATGCTAGTGATTAATTTACGTCAATTGATGCCTCTGAGTGTAGCAGATAGTGTGCTTTAGCTGTTCGGAACATAGCTATGAATGAAAGTAACTTTATCAGAGCGATGTCAGGCTTGACCTTCCTAATATTAAAAAACAAACCTGACTGTAAGAAAAAAACAATTCGTCTATTCGACCATAATGTCGGTTGAGAAGAATGTGCCTCTACTGCTACTACTAACTGCCTTATTAGCCTAATAGTCCTAAGCGCGACTGCTAGGCTAGAGGTCCTGGGTTCGATTTGCAGGTCGAGCAGTATTATTAGGGTTTTTTTCTATGAAATTCTTAGTAGCTGCTCGGAGTTTCGGATCTGTGCCCGATTAATGGAAATATTCTCGCCCCCTATTACATGGGACCTAAACATACCAGCGAATTGTGATTGTACAATAGTACGCCTCTGCCTAACCTTTCGGGGAATAAAGGCGTGGTGGTATGTTTTTCATCCACATTTCATAGAACCACATTTCAATACACATTCAACACACATTCAACACACTCGTAACACAAGCATTTATAAGCTAAATGTTTGTGTTACGAGTGTGTTGAATGTGAGTTAAAAAGAATACTAGTAATGTACTAGAAAGAATACTAGTAATTACACATGATTAGCATTTACAGTCTAAATAACTACATAATTTTTTTTTATGATTTTTAGAATTGTTGTCTGCAAGAGCTTTTTACTTACATCAACAATAAACTATATACATGATAAAAAGAAGCATAACCCATTTCGTCCCACTGCTGGGCAAAGACCTCCCTTCCCTCCTTCCAAACCCCTCTGTCCGTGGTTTTGCCACCCAATCTCTATCGTAAGAGTCCAGTTCATCGCGCCACATGGGCCGACCATGTTGTCGTAAAATACATGAACATAAAAAAACGTTAACGTTTTTCGATCGAAAACAATGGAAATTACTTGGTGAAAAGGAAGTCACAGTCGTTCTGCGGTTGTAGACCTATAATTTAAAAGTCATAAACAAAATAATAAACGGTGTCAAGTTTTGGCAATATTTCATTACCATTAAGCGGTTTATAAAAAGCATGTATCGTCGTAATTATATGTTGTTGGAAATATGTAATGGGTATATTTTTAGTTCACCTGGATCTATTAATTTTAGATCTCCAGTTTCACTTCCAATTTCTCCGAATTCATTTCCAGCGCTGAGTTTTTTTTAAAAAGCTAGTTTGATAATTATAAATATACTTAGATCGACTATTAGGCATCATTCTTATCTATCTAGATTTATTAAATGTATAAATGTATGTAAGTAGGTAGATCTCATCGTGCTTGGAAATAATTGAAATCACGAGTGAATCGGTTTCTTCTAGGCTAGTGCGCTCCACCGTAGATCGCAGTATCGCCTAAATTCAGGCGAACTGGCGGTCAAGCGTAAGTCTATCACGAAGAAATTTTATTTTCGGTTTTGCTCTGCATTACTTGTCTCAGTATAAATAAGACATTTTCAAATAATACACCGTGATTTTAAATAAATCATAAGAATCTTATAAACTTCTCATAGCTATATTATGTTTTGTCTTGTTTTGACACGTGCTATTTTGGGACAGGGAAAAGGTATAGGAGGTTTACGTTTATGAATAAGAGGGTACGGGTAATAAGGGTAAATAATGCATTTTGTATGAAACACTGTTTTTTTTTGGGTAATTAGGTTAGTCTTATAGTGAAAATTGTTTATTATCATTAGTACATTTATCCCCTAAAATGAAAACAGTGAATTACAAAATCATGGTGTATAAATGCCAGTAACAGTAAATAACCAACTCGTTCCATGCTTACGTGAGACCAATCAATACCAGTTCGCAATCAAAAACAGGAAAAATACTTGACCATTTATTCCCATTTAATTAACAATTTCTCAAATTGAATTTAAACAAGAGATAAATAAATGGGATACGAATTTCGAATCGATGCTGCCTCCTCGGGCGTAATCGTTTTCCAATCGACTTGCATTCGCTTAAAACAGGGATACTCAATCTGCGGTCGGTGATTTGATTAACATAATTTAAATAGTGTCATGCTAAATTTATTCTTGTAAGTTAGGTATTTTAAAAGTTATTTGTGGAAGAAATAAAATTTATTATTTATTTATGCTTCGAGTAGCAAGAAACCACCATACTTCAATTGAAATTAAAATAGAAATGAACTGGCTTCTAATATACCTACCTAAAATTAACAGGTTTTCACTAATTACACTATATTCTCTTAACCGGCTAGCATCTATTTCTCACGAAGATCAAAATGATGACAAAATCTGTCTAGCAGTCTAGCATATCTGTAAAAAACTACATTATTTCATTACATTACAGGAAAAGTTCATAAATAAAAGGTTGACTAACTCTGGTACGACTGGGCCTAAGAGTTACGGATTATACGTACACCAATTTAGAGTAAACTTAACCCGACATTGTTGTAAATCAAGTTAATGGCGCAAAATTCTACAAACGACAGTTAATAGTATGTCATTATACCATTATTTTGTATGCAGGGGACTAAATTGATGAATAATTTAAAAAAATACGTAACTACTTGTAACTGCCTTGTCTGTTTTTTTACCTCATTGCACTAGAAGGAGGGTTATATTTTTGGAAACAAATTATGTTTCATGGTTTATACTATTTAACAAAATATATCAAATGTAGACATTTAAAGTACCTAATGTGACATGACGGAGGCTATAATAATTTGGTCTAGAATTCTAGATAGGTAGTCTATATTTCTAGAAGATAAATATGCTAAATACAAAATGATCATGCTTGGACATTTTAACCCATCAAGTGCCGTATTATAGACACAAATCCGAGGGTCATTACGGGCGTTCCTGAATCAATGCCAAATGTCCAGATTAAAGTACCAGTACATTTGGCAACAAAATATCTTCTCAATAACTTTGTACTTAGCACATTTATGAGTTGTCTTTTAGATCATCAATATATTATCTTATACAAATACTTTACTTTGTCTTTGAAACAAACATTCGTTTCTCTCGTCATTTCTCTTAGGTTCAACCTTAATTTGATTATTTTTAATACTTTTTAAATTACCGGCCGCCAAAACATGCAGGTGATGTATTATTTTAATCACGCCTTAATTAAATAACTCACCAGCGACTTATTTATTGCGAATTTTCGCACATAATTACGAAACGCCTCACCAGCCATTTATTTAATGCGAATTTTCGCACATAATTACGAAACGCCGGTGACAAAATTCACAAACAACACTTTTGCATTAAAATTTGCGGTCAGAAAGTAGCGCTAACAAGCATTAATCACGGCTAATTATGTTTGAACCAGTTCTTATGTATTCGGTGTAGTAAATTATGTAATTGGTGACAACATTAAATTGTTTAAGTTGAATTACTTTCATTTGCGGACATTTCTAAACGACCTAATTGATGTGATTTACATGTCATTAATTACAATTACAAGACAGAGTGTATGCTAATCAGCCCTTTGCTACTGCGGAGTATTGGATTTTTACTTACTTAATCCATACGTGAACCATATCAGAGAACTGAAAAATAGGAACTTATGAGATCCCTCTCGCGCAGAAAAAATAAATCAACGGTATTAAAAAATATAAATTTTAATGTAAGGGTATGGTTCGATCCTGCGTCCGCTACCGCAACCGAGACCACTGCCGCTAATTGGGAATGTTTAACTGTTGATTTTTTTTTAATTTAAAACCACATTACGCCGATATGTTTAGGTCCCATGTAATAGGGGGCAAGCCTATTGCCATTAACCAAGCACAAATGCCAAACTCCGAGCTACTGATGAGAATTTCATCGAAAAACCCTATAACACTTTGCTCGACTCGGGAATCGAATCTAGCTTAGTAGTAGCGATTAGGACCACGAGACTAATGATTCAGTAGTATTAAATTTAAATTAATTGTAAAAGCTTATGTAAAATATTTATGACCATTAGGCCATAGGCCTAATTAGACCATAGACCATAGGCTATATAACATCACGCTACGCCTCTTAGGAACGGAGCAGCGCGGGTGAAACCGCTGCCGGGTCGCTAGTAAGATAATATTGACACGATTATATCATCAAAGTTTAATAATACACATTCTCCTCCAAAGTTCCCAAAAATGTACCCACAAACAGAGAAAGTATATAACTGTACTTAAACAGTTAATTAAAATCGTAAAATTAAGTGTAGGTACAACGCATTGACATTTAAGAAGTTATTCCGACTGTCAACACCACGGATTAAGGAAAGGTATGGTTAGCAACAAAAGTCGGCACATTTTTAAATTGTTCTGAATGCAAAGACCTTGTAATTCCTTCTCAGATCCATAACTTCTGGGGTTATAAACATAAATAATTATTTAGATTAGGCGTGATGGCATTATAATTCCATCACGTCAAATTCATGTCATGTCTAAGTTTGCCGATATATTTTAAATCCCATGTAATAAGGGACGAGCCAATTGCTAATTATCGGGCATAATTCCAAACACCGAGCTCTTACTGCGTATTTCATAGCAATGAGTAAGAGTTTGTAAATAATCTAAAGTGTTCAGAAGATCGCATCGTTTTTCCGACTTTTGTTGCGGACTGTACTTATTTTAATGCACATACATTACTTTTAGGACTTCGTTGTATCTTATTACGGCTCATTTGAGAAAATAAAATGTATTATTGCCAGTTATAGAGTCACTGGAACAATTTGCAACACCCAGTTGTTAAGCCTGTTGTTGTTAATCAATGGTACTCAGTGTAAGTACGTCGCAATGTTTTTTTTTAATAACAGAGTGTAAAGCTCTTTCGCTTCGACCTTTTTCCAAACAACTTATCATAATAAGCAGTTAAACGTCCGGTGCCAAACACGGTGCTTATAATAACCGCTACAATAAACGCTCAATAAATGGTTAATTGTCAATAAAATTTAAATATTTTTTTATGAAAGAAATGTCAACCTCGGACAGAACCTGCGTCCTTCGGTACAAAGTATAAACAGTTGTTTTCCTACAGCAAAACGAATGTATTAATGAATACTTATCATAACATAATCAACCTATTATTACTGTCCCACTGCTGGGCACGGGTCCCCTCTCAGAATGAGAGGGGACCCGTGCTATAGTCCACCACGCTGGCCTAGTGCGAGTTGGCAGACTTCACACGCCATCGAGAAAGACTCTAAGGCATGCAGGTTTTCTGACGATGTTTTCCTTCACCGTTTAAGCGCGTGATAATACGCACATGATTAACTACGAATAACTTTTACTATGGGACCGACCATGAAATATGAAAAAATACATAGCTGTACCATACTCACGGTCAAAATGTATGGAACAACTGTTTTTTTCATATTTCGGGGTTGATCCCATAGTAAAGGTTGTTTGTATTCATTACTACGTTCGTTTTACTGCTTTTGTTCTAACTTAGTCTAGGATTTTATATCCTAGGTTTCTTCGTACCACGTTGTCAACACCAATTGAAATCAACTCATCCACGTCTCCTGTCGATATAATTATGATAGAACTTCATGTATGATAAGTTAGTTAGTTCCAATACATTTCTGCCTTGAAAGAAAGAAAAGTGAAAAAACTATCTTGAATTCTACTACACGATTGGTGTACGGTTAAGCTCACCTCATCACTACCGTTGCGCCGCATATCGCGGATTCGATTCCCCTCAGACGCAAATATTTGTATGTATATTATTTGTAGATTGCATTTTAAAAGTTTACTCAAATAATTATACAGTAGAATTTCTAAACATAACATAACATACGCCTGTATTCCCCAAAAGGTTAGGCAGAGGCGTACTAATGTACACCTACAGTTCGCCGGTATGTTTAGGTCCCATGTAATAGGGGGCGAGCCTATTGCCATTAATCAGGCACAAATCCAGAATCCGAGCTGCTACTGAGAATTTCATAGAAAAACCCAATAACGCTGCTCGACCTGGGGATCGAACCCAGGACCTCTAGCGTAGCAGTCGCGTTTGGGACCACTAGACTAATGAGGCAGAATTTCTAATTCCCTCTAATAAATTTCAAATTGCAAGTTAACATTATTACGACGTCACCGTCTCTCAAATAGTTTACACTATCATTAACATCATTCTACATCACTGACTACCGTATAAACACTCCAAATAGTTTTTGTGGCTAACGGTAAAGTTTTGCCCCAGGCGGGTTGAGTTTTAAACAAGAGTATACATTACCTTATCGGTACGCAAATACATTACTACTAATTAATATTGGGTGGGACACATTAATCACTGAGCTTTAAAAAGTGTAATTATACAGATGAGGTTCTGTAGGTGGTAGTTATTATCGGAAGTGGATTTGATTTAGTAAAGGTTATTTAGGATCTATTATTTTTGTTATTGTAAAAAAAAATGTTATGTTTTAATTTATTTATTTATTAAAACACGACATACGTTTATCATGAACGTTGAAATAACTCAAAGTTCTAAGTTTTAATCATAAGATTAAGAGAGTACCTAGTTAGGTATATAATATATTTTAAGAACATACAAAAAACCTTTTTTTAGGATCCAAAATGACAAAATCCGTCAAAGATAGTTTTGCCATCCTGAATAACTTTGATAATTTGATATATAATAATACATATAACAAACATAGAAATGAAATGAAAATATAAATTGAAATATTTGAAAAAATTTATATGTAATAAGCTGATCGCTCAGCCGCTACGCCAAACATGTCATCAAAATTATTATTTAAATTTCTGTAATAAATAATATATTTAATGTAAACAAGCAAAATAAGACGTGGGCTGAAACAAATTTGAATTGAAATCCGTTCGAAGAACCCTAAAAATCTCCAATAAACATATATCAATTTACAGATGTATGTTACTCTAGAGTAATATACAGCGAAATGTACATTGTAGGTAGGTACGTACATTAATATAATTGCTTAGTGCTCTATTAAGATTGCTGATATCTGCTACTGCTATTTATTTTTCTCTTCTCCCATCAATACACATTATGGATAGACACTGAACTTTTATTTCGCTTATTTCGAAGATCGGCCTAACAAGAGTTAGTGATTAACTAACCCTTGTTGCAATGCC
Organism: Acronicta aceris; assembly: GCA_910591435.1. NCBI lineage: Eukaryota > Metazoa > Arthropoda > Insecta > Lepidoptera > Noctuidae > Acronicta > Acronicta aceris. The sequence goes on from OU342770.1 coordinate 10,882,453, forward strand.
TCAAGACCGAGATTTTATCGACTACATCTCGATAACAATTACATTTATACTTCATCTACTCGGGAAGTGACCCAATACTTCTCTAATACCGGAGTACAATGCACTTTTCAACCCTAGGGCTGGAAAGTTGAATGGAAATCCATTATTGTTTTTTTTTTATACAGATAAAATATAGAATTTTGATTGGCAAATGTCTGCTAAATTCGAATTTCGATCACAAATTTTACGGGACAAATGCTTTTGTATTTTATTTAAAGTATGATAACATCAAACTTCCATGATGACTGCTGGGGGAATTAAATAATTCAAAATTAGAATGAGTGCTTATTCTCGTGATAATGTGTATTTACATTGCTTTTATGACTCGCAAAATATAATCAGGTAATTAGTGATGCTGAACGATATTGCATAACATTTTCACAAATAATAATCATGGCTGCTAAATTAAGTATAGATCTTAGTTTATACAACGCACTGTCTATGGCCTTTCTCACTTATTAAAATTAAGGTACTAAAATGCTCAGACGTTGCATTATGGGATACCAATAAGGCTTTTAAAACCAATGTCATTATATCTATATGTATAAGCTTCTGCAAACGTTTTCATTGAGCGGGGCTTCTAATAACATTTATTTTGAGGTCGAATTCTCTGCTAATCTATCATTTAAACGATTACATCGTAAATTTTAATTTGTTTAAACTTTATTGACGTTAGCCGATCTTGTTTCAATTTGATTGCTAGTAAAAATGTTGTTTCTATTAATTGTAGGCGAGTAAATTCTTGTCTTTGATTATTAGACATAAATATCGTGGCGGATCAATTAAAAAAACCGAACCGTTTAAAAATTGCACTAGTGAAACATCACACAAAAATTAACTAGTGAAAAATTACTACAAATCTGAATAGATACAACCCAATAAATACAGTACAATAATCTTAAAATTCTATTTATAGAATACCTATAAAGGTAGTTAATTATTTTGAACTAACGAATGTCTGTAAAACAAAAAACACTTACGAAAAACTATACTGTGCAAATTTCAACGTTCAAAGCACCTACCAACTAATCGAATTAAAATAAATTATTTTCGTCTCAATGCTTAATGTAGCAGGCCCTTAATAAGGCACAGGTAGACTTTTACGGCACGTTGCAATTTGTAAAAGTTCTTACTAAACCAATAATTATATGGAAAAATGCGAGAATCATTTGAATTCTCGGCACGTCTGCAAATGCCTTGAAAACGACCATTTTAAGGCACTGGGGAGCAACACAATCAAATAAATAAATCTGCAAATCGTCGAGCTAAAAAACCTGGTACATTTCACCACATACCTAACCTTACCAAAACAAGCTGGCACATTACCACCAAGCAGCGATAGGGTTATCGTTAAATATCAATTTATCATACTGATTATTAAAATTATAACTGACCGATGATAAGTCTTGATATCTTTACCTAATAATAGAAGTCAAAACAATATTGTTTTGACTTCTATTATACTATTAGAAAACAATATTGTTTTGACTGACGACAAATTGATATTTAACGATAACCCTACCGCTGCTTAGTGGTAATGTGCCAGCTTGTTTTGGTATGGTTATCTTTGAATTATTGTTTGTCTATCATCTGCCTGTATAATTTATACACGCATAACGCAAAAACTGCGGTACGAAAATGTACGCGGTTATCACAGATGTATTGCTGGAGGTCCAATTCAAAATTTCGTGCTTGTTTCCATCTTGATATGCGGCCTAGTAGACATGCTTTAATAAGTAATTATATACCATGTTAATAAATTCTCTTGGGCCGCAAGTAAGAATTGCATAGCCATTGCACTTATTGGTCTATCTTAACTTATCTTAAAGAGCTGACATCTGTCAAAAAAATATCATACAGTTCGACAGAACGTTGAATTTACCCGATGATGAAAAGAGGGGTGTTATAAGTTTAACGTATCTGTGTGTCTGTCTGTTGCATCCTAGCTCTCAAACGAATGCATCGATTTTGATTCCGTTTTTTTATTTTGAAAGGTGACCTAATCTAGTGTTATTACTTATGATTTAAGAAAATTTGGCTAACCGTTTGAAGATTTATCAGCGGTTTTCTAGTTCATGAAGGGATCAATTTTAAATTTAAAACTTGGTTTTCTGTTAACTCAATAATATTGCGAGAACATGGTAAACAGGACTTGACGTTGCGGAGGGTTTTAAAATTTTAAATTAAATGATAAGTTAAAGATTTTTTGTTCATTCACCTACTTACTTCAATAATATTCCTAGTATAAATTCCTAGTGCACGCCAGCCCTAATGCGCACACGATCACAAAGACAGTCCAGCGTAACAAATCACTCGCAACTCGTATATCCATAACCGCAGCCTGGGAAAAAACAGCACCACACTCGATCAACGTCTGAATCTATACTACACATTCTTGACGAAAACTGTTGGTATACTGGATATGGTATGCAGTCTGTGTTACGTAGGTATCGTTTTTGGTATTGTTGCATTGAAGTGTTTGGTATTTTAAAAAAACATACAAGGATGTCACCGCGGTTTTTTTTCTCGAAAGAACTTTCAAACATCACTATTATCGCGATACTACGAAGCAAGCAAGGAACTAACTAGTTAAAAAATTTTGATACGTCAAAATTCGATACTGTTATCGCAAATCTTCAGCCAACTTCAGAATGTAACGATCGATTAATTTATCGGCACGGTAAATATAAGTAATGGTATAAAAGCTTGACGCTTTTACGATAAAAATCGACAAAATTGTCTTGATGATACAAACTGTCAAATGCTTTATCGATCTGTTACGTGGTATTAAATATATGATCTTTGTCAGCGGTATAAGGGAAAAACGTTAAAAACAAACAGAGTCACTCACGCATTTGGGATGTTCGCGTGTTCGTTTTTGGTTGTAAAGATTTATATTTTTTTATATTAGGTTTATATAGATTTATATTTTATATTGTAACAAAATTGTAAAGCTAAATATTGTACCTAATCATGTTTTTTTAGAGGATTATTTATACTGGCGTTTCACCAATCTTGATCTGGCCAATCTAACCTGAATATTTGACGTGTATCAGCCAACGCTATTCAGATTTATAGATATTTACTAATATTGATCACTGTATCGCGATCTACACAAAGTTATGAGAATTATTTATTACATGTCCTTTCTAAGTGGGTCGTTTATATCTACATAGTTCATTTAAATACAATTCAACTTCTAAGGGACAGCTGTCAATTTAACAAATTGCGTTTTGATTCGAATTGAGCGTCATACCTATCTCATGACGTCATATATTCTTTGCTGGAGATCAGAATTTTACACAAAGCGACCAGTCGCTTACTACAATACTTATCTCCGGTATAGAATACGGATCTACCAAAAAAAAATTCATTTTTTGGCAATACCGGTATCCTAAGGATTAAGACGGAAACAGTTTGTGAAGCTTTTTGGGCTTCTGACTACCGTTAAAGATTGTCACCATTACACATTGTTGTTCATATGACACCCGGGACCGACGGCCTTACGTGCCATCCAAGGCACGGACACTACTACTACTTGACCTAGACAAATAAGGCACAATTCAACGTAATCAAATCATCATCATCATCAGCCTATACTAGTCCACTGTTGGACGTAGTGCCCCTCCCCCAATGTGCGCCATTTTGACCTGTCCTCGGCTTATGGCAATGTAATCTAATACAATGGTTAAAATATACATAACAAAATTGATATGAAAGAAGAAGACTAAAGACTGCCTCATTAGTCTAGTGGTCCCAAGCGCGACTGCTACACTAAAGGTTCTGGGTTCGATCCCCAGGTCGAGCAAAGTGTTATTGGGTTTTTCTTTGAAATTCTCAGTAGCAGCTCGTTTGGATTTCTGTCCGGTTAATGGCTATAGGCTCGTCCTCTATAACATGGGACCTAAACATACTGGCGAACCGTGGGTGTACTTACATTGAGTACGCCTCTGCCTAACCCTTTGGGAAATACAGGCGTGATGGTATGTGATACGAAAGAACGATTGCGGAAGAAAAGTAATACGTATATTACGCGTTCTTATTAACAATGGATCGTAAATCATTCATTAATTATTGTTTTACGTCATTATTGAGAAAAAAAATACAAACTTGGATATAATTTCTGCACGAGAGGAACATATTTGCGAATTGGCAAGATTTATCACAAACAAATGAAATTTTCAGTAGCTCGAAGTTTGAATTTGTGTTAATGCCAATTGGGTCGGCCCTATTACATGCAACCTAAACATCATCCGGAAATACAGACGTGATGGTGTGTTATGTTATAATTAAAACTTTTAACTGTAACTGCACCAAAATAATTACACATGACAAAAAAGGATTACACAATATGAGAACTTCAATCTTGAAGATTTCATAAATAGTATTCATACGTAAGCTACAATTTAATGATTTAATCAAATTAATTGTAGTATAGATACAAAGTAAGCCGTTATTACGATAAGCCCCGCCCTAATCTGTTAAGGGCCCTAAGTCCCGCCCATACAAATTAATATTTAATCAACTAGTAATTCTTACAATTTGTCGTGGGCCTTATTAGACGAATTTATTACGTTACCATATTGGGACCATTTTACTTTATATTGTTACCTTATTTGAAGCTTGTTGATAGCTTTATTTTGTAATTTAAATCTGTGGAATTTTAAGTGCTGAGCCTGCTATCATAGAAATAAAGATTCCTTCTATACTCAAGTCTTTTTATGTTGCCGTGTATAGTCATTCATTTTTTGGAAGATAACTAAAATGTTTAGTTAAAATTACTTAACCTTGCAGAAAATTGTAGCCAAATAACATAGCTTCGTGCTATGTTGTGTTCCTAAAGGACACCAAGATAGTCAGAGCTCCGCGAGGAAGCGTAATGTTGGCAGATATGACCGTATGCTTGTTTGTGGTATTAAAAAATAATTTTAAAAGAGAACTCTTAATGTCGTAGTTTATTATCAAAAACTTTTACAATACACATTGAGAGCACGAAGGGACCATTGGCTTCTACACTATAAGTGAAGTGCGAGGTAGTTACGGGAGGTGTCTAAAGAAATCATCAATCATCTTGAGACCTCATTAATTAAGTCTCATGCGCCCAGTAATTTTACTGGTTATATTGGTCATTGCTCTTCAAACCGCAACACAATTCCTGCAATTCTACCACCAATAAAATTGTTGTCTTCCCGAGGATAGAGGTCTCTTTCCACATAGAGAAGGAATAAATACCACACTTGCTACCAACATGTCAGGAATTTGAGATTTACATGACAGGTTGGAAGCTCACAATGCAACCTGTTATTTAGTCAGGGCTTTAAAAAGTTTTGGAGCACCATGACGCTATAGTTTATATCTATAAAGTATAGTTGATAATTTTACTAAGTGCATATTAGAAAGTAAATAGATTGATATCGTTCAAAAATTTTGATTTTGGAGGTGTGATGCCACTTCGTGTCTAACATAACATGCCATTACGGCTGTCCCAAAGGTTTAGGCAGAGGTGTACGAATGTATACTTTTCGCCGCTATATTTGGAGAAAGCCTAGTACCATTAACAGTGTACAAATCCAAACTCGAATCTGCTACTGACAATTTTTAAGAAAATCCCAATTACACTTTGCTCGAACTGGGATTTGCACCCAAGATCTCTACACTAGAATTACGAGGCAGTCACTACAGATACTAATATTCAGCGGTATTAAATTAAACTGAAAGCCGAAAAAAGCTACGGTGATGAGTAGCTATCACCATATATTCGATAACCATCTTCAAGAAGTTTAACCGTTAACAGTACCATACATACCACAAGATTCTCATTTTTCTTCTCTCAAATAAAAGTAGCACAAAATCATAAACACTTCCAAACTGATATACAACGTGAGAAGGAACTCATTAACTGAACATAAACTTTATGTCTACGTTCATAAAAAAAGTTATCGATAGTATGCTAATTAGTGCCTTATATTGAGGCATTGCAAGTTTTAAGAAACGAATTTTTTTTCGGCAAGTCCATTATACCTTGACCCGTAGCGAAATGAGGAACTAAGTTTAAATGTACCGGATTTGACATTTCCTTGTCTTTTGTCTTTGCAAGCAGCGCCGCACTGAAGTGTCAAGATATACTGGTCACTGTAAGAACAGCCTTCGAATTCGTCGCCCGTTTTCCGTATTCATAAGTTCTCCGTAAGTCTTGCTTCGCAACTTAATTATTGGTTCGTTGTATTTATTGTCGATACGATGAATTTTTTCCAAGTCCATCGCGGTGGGAGACCGTTCTGGCATGTTCAGGGCACATAACATAATAAAATATAGTCTTTCAGAAGGTTAAATTCATACAATACTCGTGCATGGAATTGAGATTAGTAATGACGAAAATCATCAAACTGTGTGCAGCCCTGTGTCAACTTACAAATGACGGATACAAAGTACCTACTGCACCCAGACTCGAAGCAAATAGATATCACACATTTATTTGTCTCGGGTGGGAACCGAACCGACAGTCGGCAACGGTAGTGGTGAGCTGTTCACTAACTTGTTTGTCCCAACCCTAATCACGATTCGAATATGGACCTTCTTGTATTCTCCTGTTGCATGACACATGTCGGAATTTAAGGCGGCTAGTGGAAAATAAATTAATTGTTAGTAATTTCTAGGTATTTGCGTTTTTGTTTGGTGAGCGACTGGGTGGACCGGCGCAAATACGTGAAGTGCCAACCATTCACTACAATAACAACGATAGTACTACACATACATTTTCTAAGATCACGTAGTAAGGGACCGCTCCCTCACGATCGTGTGTGGTCTATAAGAAAATCATGTTCGATTGTTTATGTACTTTACATAAAGCGAATGCTATCTGACCTCTACAATCAAATTTTTGGGTGATACCGCAATTATCCTAAGAGGAACTGGTTGTCAGGATTTTTGGGTTCCAGACTCCATCACTAACAATTTGTCATAGGCGTTTGTATCAGTACCTATATACGATCGAAAAATGTCCAGACCCGGAACAACTACTCCCTGTAGGTTATATAAATATTTGCTCTGTGTGGAGATCGAACCCACAACACGTAGCGCAGAAACCGATTGCTCATCCGCTACGCCAAACGTGTATGGCAAAAATATAATTTAGAACCTTCAGGTCAAATTTTTTAAACCATACTTTTAAGGCTTTGTATCACGTTATATGCCAAACTCATATAACACTGAAGCATCTCTCTTAAATTTGTAATACTTCATCACTCGTGCAAAATTTACGGACGTACAATCCATCTTTATTATTAATCTTTTCATCTTTATTATTAAGTCCATAAGGTTGGAAATCATCAACCGTTAACGTGCTTCACCTTATTTCACATCCAAACCAAGCCAAGAACTACAGCAACACTAGCCTCCTTACAACATCGTTAGCGTACACACATGACAAATGGTAACAAGCACTCCTGACCTTTCCAAATGCCAGTTTGAATCCGGCGCAAGTAACGTAAATATCAACCAAGTACTTTCAATACAATGTTGAGAATTTTAACGAAGACATCAGAATTCTCAGAGAGATCATATCGAATTTGTTCGTATCATATTCTGGGATAGGGCTGCCAAAATATACAATTCGGAATATTATATATTTTGGCATTATATATAAGTCGGAATTGTCGAAAAGTATAGATTAATTTCGGAAGGATTTTTTTGGACGAACTTATTTTTGTTTCTAGCTTCTTGTGCCTGGAAACAATTACAGTCAGTACAATTTTGGCACATTTTTTTACCTAATTCATGTGCAACAAGTATTCAAACTATGCTTATCCAGTAACCCAACCAATAATTATTGCAGTCGCACCAACTAATTATAATTAGTTGGTGCGACTGCGATGGTAAATAATCAAGTACTTGTGAAACTGAAGTCACGGCAAAAGTACAAAATCCTAATTATGAGACTTTTCAATTTATCTCTATGTAGTCGGACAATTAAAATAAGACAAGGCACGAACTCCCTGAACGTGACCTACTGTTTCATAGTTCTAATGAGCATAGGTTACCGCTAAAGATCAGTTGGGTTATTTGCAAGTTTCATCACGTAGTCAACTAAAGATAGAATCCATTTTTTGGAATTTTTGCCAATGTTTCTCCATGGCACAAAATACATAAATAATCAGATATTTTTTACGCAGTTCCATAATTGTAAATAGTAGCTAATTTAGTAAAATCCTATTCATAATAACAATTTTATTTTCCAAAAAACCTTATCTGACTACAGTGTAGTCGCGTTGCCATTATAAAGAAAAATACCCGGCAGAGTGTAAAAATAATTAAATATAAATTCAAAATGTTTAGTTGCTAGAATATGGTACAAGGACTGCGCGAATTTTATGTAGAAAAATATTCCAGGTACCAGGATAATAATTTGTGTAAATTCAAATAAATGGTGTCGCAAACGCACACATAAAAAATGGAGAGACGGATTAGTTGATTACAATTGACTATTATTAATATAGCGAAAGTAATGCCATCTACAAGGAAATACACTTATTAAAACTGAAGGCATGGAATTAATAACATTGGACGTAATGTCATTAATTTTCACGTCTTTCTTTCTCTCCTTACAACCTTTATGATACTTTGACAACCCTAACCGGGAGTAATATTGTATTTGAGTGAAATGTCGCAAGTTGGATCGGTAAAATATCCCACAGAGAGCATTTCGTAAATCACGCTGAGTTGGACGACTGCATGAATATTGTGGACGGTTCTTATCTTAACGATTTTACCTTATGCGGAGACGGGAATTCAGGGTATCAATAAGTGCATCAGCACTATTCCAAACGGTATACCTACAGTCAGACTGTGTTTCCAGTTCCCGGTTTTAGTTAGTTGCTTACTGTGAGAAGATCAAAACATATCTAAGGCTGATCTTACGACCCAGCTCCCCAAATTTTTCACAAATAATAGCTCTATAACACATTCTAGGTTCCTGGCAGTAATCGTCGCAGTGTTAACTGTACAATATTCTGTATAATATTGACAACTGAGAACACGACTAGTAAAGAATACAATCTAAACAACATAAAAAAATGCGAACCAAATTAACCCTTTAAGTATAAAATTACGGACACAATGCAAAATCTATTGTTCTTGAGCCCTGACTCCCCTAAGCGCTTTGCTGAATTAAAGTTATTCCGAAATATAAATAGGTACTATAGCTACGTCAACTTCACCATCATTTAGCATCACAAGTAATTTTGTTGAAAATAAAACTTTAAAAACATTTAATACAAACAATTAAGGAATAATCAAGATCTTCATCTCTCACTCTGCCGTGTTCAAAAGTGGAAAGTTTATGTTAAAATTAAAATTACGTGTTTAATAAGGTGATATAAAGTGCCGATGAAATAACCTTATCAACATGTTTTTGACAGGCTACATTGGTAACAACTTGTTCTCATCTTTTAATAACTACATATTCAGTACTTAAGGGTCCGGCGGCGCTTGAATTGCCCACAAAAACGTAATACCAAAATAAATCGTATTCCAGACAATATTCTATCAAATTATGTTATTATTCTGATTTGGATACCATCGATCTAGGTTCCTACTGTACTATTTCGTCTACTACTTCACTGGAAATAAAAGATTGGAATATCGTTCCAAACTTAGTAAAGTTATCAAAAAATGCATTCGCTTACATTTTTTCCAGTGAAGTATTTTGGTATTTCCAGTGAAGTATTTTGGACAAAATGGTAGCGTCGGAACCTATATTAACGGTATTGGATTCCGAATACCTAATAACACAATTTGATTAAATTGTGTTTGAATTACGATTTATTCCGGTATTACGTTTGTAAGAGAAATTCGGTCCGCCGAACTCTTAAGTATTTTTTATTACAAAACACACTAGCGAATATTTATCTAAAACTTTTTTATCCGATTTAAATTCGTATTGTACAGGGTGACTGAAAACATACAACACATCGAAATGGAAGGTTCAGTAATAGTTACTTTGCTTTGTTACACAAAGAATCATATATATTTTAATTGTTCGCGTCTATTAAATTTCACTCAATATGCCTATTTATGAAAGAACGTATATAATGTCCATGCATACAGGACCTAAAAACATTGTTAGATACAATCCGTTCATAAAATCCCTCTGTCAGACCTGAATGCATTTGATGGCTATAAAATCCTTTATACATCTATAAACGTATCTATGTTGAATGTAAAAGTTCATCGTTCAGCCGTCCAAGGCTTTTCAACTCCTGCGCATTGTTATGTCTGACGTCAAAACCTGACCCCCAACTAGTTGATGGGAACAGTTCACACCGATAACCCTGAATAATTGTTGTTGCTACATACTATTACCTACTGTCTCTCTCTATCTATTATCCTATTTCGTACGGTAAGTAACTACTTACCGTGCTCTTAAAGGTTATGGTTACGGTTACTATCTTACGAAAAACCGGATATTCCTGTCGAAATCTAATAGGTATTTCATTTTCCACGGCAAATGAAAAAAAGCTGCATTTTTTTACTTATCAATTTTTTACTTTACGTACCTCTACGTATGAAATAGAACTCTTAACCTAATAAAAATCAACCTAAACATTAAACTGACACAAGAATCGGTTTCTAAAAAACCGATTCTTGGTATCAGGTCTATAGTATACTGTATGTCCATCGATCACGCGATGGTACTTTTTTATTACCGCATGACAGAGAGACGTATTTTCTAGCAAAAGTAAGCACTGACATGTTATGATGAATATGAACTAAAGGTTACTCTTAGTTAGCTCTGGTTCTTGTCTTGCAAGTTTGACAGACAGACAGATATTTACGGCCGAAGTATTCTCACAGTTTCATAACTGCTTGAATTCTTACTATTAAATTTAATTGTAGGTACTTATTAAAATTGGTAGGAGAGCTTTGCTTTTGTATTTCTTTCAAGTTCGCTGTTTCTTTTATTTACATTATATTAGCTGTGACCGGGAGGAATTTCCCAAAATCCTTTCTGAGTGGAAGAAAAATTGCCAAACAAGCGAAATTTGTGAGCTTATAGTTTATGAGATTTTATTATTAGTCTGTGGGAATATGGGCTGTGCTCACATTGTAAAAACTTTCATGGGCTTTCATGAACTTTTTCGGATCTCACGCGCATAACTCGATACATCCGAAACCCGAAACATGGAGATCGATACCATTAAACTAACTCATATATGATCGTTTTTTGTATCGTGGGTGCATTATACAAACACAAATTATCACACCCACAAACACCTTTATCCTTCTAGTTAAAATACAACAAGATTGAAGTCGACGTATCCAAAATTAAAGTCCACAAGAAACGAGGCGACCAATCCTGCTTATTAAATATATCAAAACTTCACAGATAACTATGGGAATTAGAAATTATTATATAAATAAGCAAAGACAAAATAGTTAAGTAACATTGTCTCTATAGTTTGTGAATAGTTTTTTTTTTGTTTAGTAGCTTTTGACGAGCTTTAGTGTTATTAATAAAAAAAATATATGCTGGCAAAGCGCACGGGACCTCTTGTAATCATAATATGTCTATCGTACTCATAAATAATGTATCATATACAAGAATTGATATAAATAAATCAACACCTGCCAATCAATACGCCCATTTTTATTGTTTTTTAAAACACAATAGCAATAAATTCCGCCCAAATTGAACCTTGACGATAGGTGTATACAAGTGTACCTACAATCCTACATTGTAAATATATTATATTATCATATAATTAAAAATATATTGCAATAAGCCTGTGTCTGTATCGATAAGACAAATATTTCAGACAGAATCTTGAGTGTACAATTTCTCCGAGTCTACAATTAAACGTAAACGTCAAAAAAAAATAGAAATATTACCTAAATACTTACATTATAATATACATTCTCATTACTCAATTTTGGAACAGATGTTATGATAAGAGGCGTTGTACCATGTAACTCGTACAGACAGAATATAATATAAAGCTTTCGAGTTGAGTATGAGTCTATCATTTCACGCCGCTAGTTGTCATTCGTCTGATTCATATCTTATATGCGCTGGAGCATTCAAAATTGTGTATGCATGTTATTTCTTTTTGAAAAATATGCTTTCGAAAGCTTCGGATATTCTGACTTCAAATTTCAACAACGTAGTTATGTTTTTATATTAATTAGGCTTGCTCTTGATTACAGGTGACCTATCTTTAGTAACAACTACATTTCTGTAATTCTGGATGTTTATATTTAAAACTGACATAACCATTAATAATATGTATACATACTTAATTATATTCAGTCAATGTAATGATGACTATAACTTTGAAATATAAATAAAATATATAATAAAATCTTTTTGTGATTTTTTTGCATTTTCCATGCTAAAATTATTAAGTTATTTTAGTGAAGGAAAAATAACTTTATAAAACTACTATTTTACGGTTTTTTATCGCATTGATATTATTTAATACTCGACGTTTCAGATCTTTTACAGCATCCACGGTCAAGGATACACTCATGACTATGGTCAAGATTTTTACGTACAGCTGATAATTCGGAGATTTTTTGTCGCTGTATCTCGTTCAAGTCACATAGTTACTTTGTGGTTCGGGTTCATACAAAATCAAAGGCGTTCTACCGTATAACTCGCACAGACAACATATTTATGTAAAGCTTTCGAGTTTGAACCAGCTTGCCTATAACTTCACGCTGTTAGTACACGCGTGTCTGATTCAGATCTTATAGGTATGCGCCGGAGCATAATGTTACCATAGTCTTGGCTGTTATTTGTTCTATAATTATTATTATTTATTTGATGTATCAAAGCTTGTTCGTTAAATAGAATATTGCTTTTATTTCAAAGGCTAATAAATACAATAAAATCGGCAATTAAAGTCTTCAAACAATAAACACATAAAAACCAATCACATTATGGCGTGCATAAGTATATATTATTACTTATACGGTCTGTTTTTTTAATTATTACGTTTTTTATTCAATGTAGGTATGGTGTCGGTGTAGGCGGATAACTAGATCCTATCACCAGGGGTTTCTTCCAACGGGCATAAAAGAAATTTAGAGTTTAACCGTATTCTCAGGAATAAAAACAATTAAGTTACTTTTGTGTACTACATAATATAATAATAAATTATAATAATATATAATATGTAGTAGGTAACATAACATACCATCGCGCCTGTACTCCCAGATGGGTTAGGCAGAGATTTTCTAATCTGCACCCACGCGACTCTTTGCTGGTATATTTAGGTCCCATTTAATATGAAGCCAGCCTATTGCCTTTATCCGGGCATAAATCCAACTGAGGTGCTACTGGCAATTTCACAGAAAACTCCCATAACACTTTACTCGATCTGGGAATGGAACCCAGGCGTAGTAATAGCTTCTAAAAGCAAGACTAACAAGGCACTTAAAATTAGTAGGTAAGTAAGTACTTAATTGAAATATTCAGATGAAATCTCACCCAACATTTTCTATTACCCGTTAATAACAATAAACAAGCACAAGGCTACAAACTATTGTAGATTTTGCTTGTCATGGTAATAAGGATACGCACATACAGACACAAAAACTAATTCAATTGTTAAACTCATACGCAGAATAAAATTTATTCATGAATCTTGTCGCTTGGGTACACCGAACTGTGGACTATCGATTTTTCTTGTTTTTTTTTTATTGAGTGGACCTGTTCGGGTCTAACCATATTAAGATGTTATAATACTACGGTTCGTAGATAAGTAATAATTACGCTGATCAATCGATCTATAAAATTAAGCCTGCCGCGGTCTTGCTGTGTAGTCTTTTACAACGAAGCTCCTCAATTTCTCAGAGAGTACAAACGTATTTGTATTTACGTTATTGGGCCCCATTCTCAGAAGTTTAAAAAGTTTGTTTATTTCTAATGTATGATCTACAGGTAGTTGTTCCTGGTCTGGGCGTTTGTATATGTGAGAATTTGTGTTTGTAAACGCACCCACGATACAGGAGAAAATCCTAGTGTGGGGCAACGTTATGAAAAAATAAATAAATAAATAAATGCAATTTTTGTAACTACCGTTAGAGGAAACTGACTTCACTAGGTAGGTACGTTTAATGCATTTTTAATTATTATTTTTGAAAGCTTACTAACCTGACCCCTAAGTCACCGTGAGTTTCGATCTAGCGATAACTTTATAAATATTATTTTATTTATATTTTTTGACTGCCTCATTAGTGAAGTGGTCCCAAGAGACGAAAGGAATGTGTGTTGTAAGTGTTTTTTTGCCTCATTAGTCTAGTGGTCCCAAGCGCGACTGCTGCACAAGAGGTCCTGGGTTCGATCCCCAGGTCGAGCAAGGGCAGTATTTATGTCTCCTAATTCTCACAAAACGCACAACTTTTTATAAAGTTGTCATAGAAAACTAAAAGGTTTTAGGTATTGACATTGAAACAAAAATAAAACAGAAATAAACATAACATACCATCACGCCTGTATTCCCCGAAGGGTTAGGCAGAGGCGTACTTAATGTACACCCACAGTTCGCCGGTATGTTTAGGTCCCATGTTATAAGGGGCAAGCCTATAGCCATTAACCGGGCACAAATCCAGACTCCGAGCTGCTACTGAGAATTTCATAGAAAAACTTTATAACACTGCTCGACCTGGGGATCGAACACAAGACCTCTAGTGTAGCAGTCGCGCTTGAGACCACTAGAGTAATGAGGCAGTTATCATGAAAATATCTAAAACCAGAGATTTTGCTCGCGCGCAAACTGACTCCTCACGCGCACCAAGGTACCTACTGCGCATACGCAATTATCCGCATAATTACTTATCTTGACCCAATTATGAATGCGAAAACATTCACGTGATAATATTAATATAGCGTACACGCACCGCCCGCCATATAAATCATATGCACAATATATGTCTTCGCCATTGAGGTGAACGTTTACGACAAGATTATATTTAATGTGGCAGTAGTAAATATCTAGTGATTTGTGGTTGATATATCATGAATTTGTACGACTAGCGGCCTGTCCCGGCTTCACACGGGTGGACATTATTGAAGTTTTAGTCGGGATCCCTAATATTTTCTAGTAATAAATATAGCCTATGTTATTCAGTAATAATGTAGGTTTCTAACGGCAAAAGAATTTTTGAAATCGGACCAGTAGTTTTTAAGTTTACATACAAGAATCCAAACCTTTCTTCTTAGGATAGAAGACCGTCACGCCTAAATCCCCAAAGGGTTAAGCAAAGACGTACTGGTTACTGATGTAGGTACCTACACACACAGTTTACCAGTTTAATTTAGGTCTCTTGTAATAGGAGGAAAGCGTTATTGCAAAAATCCAAACTTCAAGCTGCTATTGAGAATTTTATAGAAGCACTAAATAACACTTTGCTGGGAATTGAAGCCAGGACATAAAATTCAGCAGCCTTGCTTGCGAACACTACACCAATTAAACAGTAATTTTTTAAGACGTTGAAGAGTTTTGTGAGAATTAGGAGACATAAATAAAAAGTCATATACCTATCTGATTTTTTTGTCAACTTTCCTTAAACATTCTCCATTCCGCATGAGTAATTAATTTCAGGCACCAATCTCATGCAGTCGGCGGTATTTTTTATGCCTCCGACTGCATGAGATTGATCATCTTGCTCCCATCTTTTTTTAAATTACCTTTTTTTATTTTACACTTTTGAGTTGTGACATAACTAGTGTCACTCACAATTTTGAGGCAAATATAACGGCGCCTCTCAAGCTAATACCCGCCAAGCCATTTAAGCTACAGAGCGTGCCATAAAATATATGTAGACATGTTATAAATTGTATACATTTATAACATACATACCTTGTATACACAAAACCCTCCTGGCGCAGTCGGATATTAACAAACATAACTAACATAACATACCGTCACGCCTCTATTCCCCGAAGGGTTAGGCAGAGGCGTACTTAATGTACACCCACAGTTCGCCGATATGTTTAGGTCCCAAGTTATAGGGGGCGAGCCTATAGCCATTAACCGGGCACAAATCCAGACTCCGAGCTGCTACTGAAAATTTCATATAAAAACCCAATAACACTTTGCTCGACCTGGGGATCGAACCCAGGACCTCTAGTGTAGCAGTCGCGCTTGGCACCACTAGACTAATGAGGCAAAAAATCACTTACAACACACATTCCTTTCGTTTTAGTACTTTAGCCCCGAAATCAAGCCGAAGCAAATCAAACATATCGCAGCTAATTAGAAGAGATATAATTCCAAGTCATCGTCGCCTATTAGTGTCTGAGATTAATATAAATGTCATGGCGTCTGTGAGGCAATAATTCTGCCAAAGGCATCGAGTAGCAATGTGATTAATTTAATTTTATATTTGCCAACAGATAAAAAATGCTTTACCCCTCTTTTATACTGGGCACCTGTAGAAAAAAAATAGTTTTACTATATTTAATTCAGAATCAGCGGTAGCCTAATGGCTAGAGCGTCGGACTTGCAATCAAGTGCTTGCCGGTTAGAAATCCACCCATTGCACTACCGACGTGAACCCACTCGTAACACAAGCATTTAGCTTAGCACGAAGGGTTAACAAGAATACTAGTAATGTGCGACCCTCATTGCTAGTAAGATTTTAAAAAACAAATCAGGTATAGGTTTTTTAAACGCCTGGAACCAACGTTTCGAACATTTTAGGATACAACGAAGGTCTTCGAATTCTTTGAAGGAAACTTACTTTTCTATTTATACCCTACCCTGCAGACAAGGTTAAGGAATGCAGTTGAGAGTTAAGGAGTAATCCTTTAGCCTCAAGCTAAGTACGAGTATCTACACTAAGACTATGATATGTTATATTTCATTTAACCTCCTGGTTCACATAAACCCATCATCAGATCACTACATCATACTCTAGACACAACATGTGCTTACCATGTTGTCTATGCCCTGTTTATATTGCTAACGAGCCGCCATGTTTATGGTTTGCTTATTTTTTTTTGGGACGTACATTGTAACATGTTGATACCGCGGGCAAATAGCACCACACTTTAATTCGTAGATGATTCACGGGTGAAGCACTGCATAAATTTGGAAGCGAGTATAACGGAAATTACTAATCTAAAGTTTAAAAAAAAATGCTGCTCCACCCTAGAAGAGTTTTTTATATACACAAATCTCTCATTAACAAATACCCAGACTCATAACAACTTTCTGTATATAATACAAATATTTGGTCCCTGTGAGAATGAAACCTGCAACCCATAGTGCAGAAATATGTAAAAGTCAATAGATCAAAAAGTCATAAGATCAAAGATCGTAAACTGATTTTACTAACGTTTAAAAGTCGTACTTTCTTTGTGGTCTACATTCACTATTTCTTAGAACAACCGCGGTTACACTCGCGTCTAAAATCAAGTATTAACTATTTATTTTTTGAGATAAATGGCACCTTATATCCTTCTACAGAATGTAATCTATCTCCTATCAAAATCTCTTCACAGATTTAGGCACAAAATGGTAACAGGCAAAACACGAGATAATTTCGCATATATAAATTGTATTGATTGAGAATTTATCAGTTTGATTTGTATAAAACGACGGTTCATGCAAAATAAGATCATTTTCAAACCTAGATTAGAATTATAAGACTATTTTTCCGTCTACTAATAACAAATCTAACACTTAAACAATGCCCACTTGTAGAGCTAAATCTTTAAATTTTAGCCAGGAGTTCCATATACAATAAAGTAAGTGAAATCTTGCCTTCCCTTATCCATTTAGAATTCCGGCATTATTGTAAAACTGGGTTTGAAATATATAGTTAGTTTTTCATCGGTACATTCACATATAATATCTTCGCTATCAATTTATTTGCATTATTTTGTTGTTAAGTTTATGATGATAAACAAGCATCATAATGGTAAGTGGCTCGCAACCTTTATACACCAGCAACACCAGTAGTATCACTAGCGAGTTGTCATCGTGAGGCTTCAATTGTTTAGTCTCATATCATAATATGCTACATAACCATTCTAATCGGAACTCGGCAGGTACTATAATTTATACCCCTTAATAGGTATTGATGGTTTCCGTATATTAACCACAATTCATTTTTTAAGTTTTCTGCATTTTTGATAGCTTAATTTCATATAAGTATTATAAAAGTTCATTTATAATACCTATATGAAATTTTAACATTAATTTCTAGTAAGCTTTTATTAAGTTACAGAGACTATAGTAATGGTTAGTGGACTGCCAAATCATGGAATTTGTGTCCTCCTCTAACTTTTGGAAATCACGTGCGTATTAATAATTAATTACACAGTAAAGGGAAATATCTTACGGAAATGCATGCCTGAATGATTTCTCTTCACTAGGTGTGCGTGATAGAATATAGCCTCTAGAATTTGGAAAGGAGACCCGTGCCTGCAATTAAGCACTAAAAAAACGTTTCATTTATTTCAAAATTGAATTATTCTATTCTTATCGATGAATTAAAAAGCAATCCATCCAATTAATATATTCACGAGTAATATATCGAATGCGTTAATCGAGATGCGATATCGATAAACTGTTCTGGCAATTAGCGTCACGGTGAGCGCGAAGATCAATTCATAGATTACTTCAATCAAATCATTCTCGATATTGGACAAGTTATGGCGGTCAATTATCAATGAGCTTGAAAAGTTGCCGTTTGTTTTGTTTGATGTAAACAATTGAATGCCAGGTAGCTTTTAAGACGTTTCCGGCTTCGATTTATATTGATTTATCGATCACATGATCGGTTTTAGAAGTGAATATTTACAGTAATGTTTGAGGTCAAAATATATTGTTTTAAAATTATCATAATTATAAGTACAATCAGATTGCCAGTCAGTTTTGTCTAGATTTACGCATTAAAGGTTTCATTAATGAAGTTACGGCAATATTACTAATCCCGATCAGTCTCTTAAACTTACTTCACATGTCACAAACTTGCATTACGTCCATCTACATTAAAATGTAACACAATACCGGCACTGATTATAATTACACGCACTGACAGACGAACCGATTTTACCGATCACTATCACCGATCTGATTAATGCACTCTAAATCGATTCATCAACACATCACTTACAAATCGAATATTAAATTTCGAATTTGATCGAAATCGAATGCGTGTTAGCGGTTCGCGGGTTGTAGAACTACTGGCGTAGTAATCGTGATAGTGTTGTGACTTGCTCGGCCTGCCTCGCAGCCTGTGAGCGATTAATTCATGATTTAAGATAAGTCTGTGAGACGTGAGACCGAGACATCGCGAGTTTTTTGGCGAATAGGGACACACGCGTGACAGGACGGGTTATGCTTACAGTGTCATACTAAAATGTAACAGTATTTCTAGTTTGAGCGATGGTTTATGTTCGAAGTGACACTGAGTGATGGTAATCGGTTAATTAATCAAGTTATAGAGAAGCTAAATTCTGGCGCTTAAGGGTAAGTGGATCTGACTAATTAAAATAAAAAAAATACGTATACCTACATGCTTTTATTAAATAACAATCGTTTTATATATTTGACTAGCGACCCGCAGTAGTCGATCTACATAAAACCCATAGGAGCTCATGCTGTCATAATTATTCACTTTGAGAGCATAATCCATCCATTAAATTAAATTGATCATCACAATAGCACAAATATAATTATGATCATCATCGTCATTATTATCGTAAACCCACATTCGTCGACCGCTGGACAACATAAAAGTTATTTTAGAATCATTTTATTATCAAAACAATAAAACATATTCGTCATCTCATTCAGTTCCTTTGTAGCCATTTATCATCTTTCACAGTCTATCAATCTTCCATTATGGTAACAATCAAAATTTTAGATCTGCTAATCAGAAAGCACAAGTAGGTATTCCAAAGTTTGTTTCAAAACTTCGTAACATCTTTTACTGGTTCCAAAATAAACACGTATAACGTGGAAAGTAAAGGGTTATGTTATTATAGATTATTCTTGGCAAAAAGGCTTTGTTTTCGAGAAAACATGATTCATTCAGATTTTTTTAGAACGTTGCCCCACGTTAAGATTTTCTCCTGTATCGTGGGTGCGTTTACAAATACAAATTCTTACATACACAAACGCCTAGACCCGGAACAACTATCTTCTGTAGATCATACAAATATTTGCTCCGCGTGGGTATCGAACCCACAACACGTGGTGCAGAAGCTGATCGCTCAGCCGCTACGCCAAACGGGTCGTTATACTTATTCATCTGACTCTTTTTTTATTGATTAGGTCGGTAAACGAGCTTACGAGCCACCTGGTGGTAAGTAGTCATCACCGCCCATGGACACCTGCAACACCAGAGGAGTTACTGATGCGTTGCCGAGCTTTAAGAGCCCCAACGGACTGCAGACTGCCAGAGTCGCATCAACCGAGGGGGAACTGGCTCTTACGCGCAAAAGTCGAAACACACACCAAGGTGCTTTACGACGGACTCCGACGTAAGGGTGATCGTCAGCCAGTAAGACCCCGAGAGGTCCTACCACCGAGTAAACTCTAATTGGATTATGAATTGATCTAAGTATACAAAAGCTATAAATAAAGTTTACTCTATCTTATTATACATGCATACGTTACAGATAACTAAATGTTAATTGCCAAATAAATGCCTCTTTCTCGATAAATCTCAGTCGTATCCAATGTAATGAGTTCTTTTGACGGAAACCAAAAACATATTTGCAATTAATGTCAATCGGAATGACGCCCAATTTATTTCAATTACCTTTCGGCTAAAATTCAGTTCATTCATTATAATCATTATGCTTCTTTTCAAGGGGACAAGGCATCCGTCTGAATGGTCGCGAATGATTTAACCGTAATGCAGTGTCATTTGTCTTTACGGGAGTACATTATTTTTTTCAATCATTATTGCATTTTATTGGCTCTCAGATGCTTTTAGTATTTTTAAGATGAAAATTATTTATATGTCAATGTCTAATGTTATATTCAATGTCTAGATTTTAAAAGACCGTAATATTTTAGTAAAAGAAGAAACGAATTTATCTAAAGGAGTAGTAAATATGAATGTGGAGGGACGGAAGGGTAGAGACCATACATATTTCATACGTGGGAGAGCCATGCTTCGGCACGAATGGGCCGGCTCGACCGGAGTGATACCCCGGCCTCACAGAAAACCGGCGTCAAACAACGCTTACGTTGTGTTTCGCCGAGTGAGTGAGGTTACCGGAGGCCCAATCCTCTTTTAAAGGTCGGCAACGCACTTGTGACTCCTCTTTTGGTGTTGCGGGTGTCCATGGGCGGCGGTAATCGCTTACCATCAGGTGATCCGTCTGCTCGTTTGCCCACCTATCTAATAAAAAAAAACCAAAGAAAATATGGATGGATTGTGTTAAGGCCGATAGGAAAGGGAGTGAATTATGAGGTGACGGCTGATAGGGTTGAATGGAAGAAAAGGACATGCTGCGCAAATTTTAACAGTATATGTATGTATATAGATGATAGTTCTAACTACTGGTCAGATTTTGACAAATGAGGTATCAATTCATTTGTCTTTACAAGTTTGTTTTATTTTTATTCATCATGAGAAAACACGAAACAGCTAGTTACAAGTCTTCGCTTATTATGTACCTATATTCAAGAATTAAGAACCAGTCAACATTTTCCATAGATCACTTCTTTAAAATAGTATATACCTACTATAAAAAATGCTTAACCATTATATATTTAATACACCCGGTATTGTACACCGCCAATTCGCCGGTGATTTTACGTCGAGCCAATTGCCGTTAAAAACGGGCACATGTTAGGCAAATATCGAGCTGTTACTATCAATATCATAGAAGCCCAATATCACATTGTTCAACCTGAGAATCAAACACAGAACCTTTTTTCCTAAAAAAGTTTATATTGTAGATAATTTCATTAGGTCCGTTTCCATAATATCGTAACTCTACTCACGCGCAACCCAACATCGTCGGAGGCACGCAAATAAATCACGAGTTGACACCTCATTTATCTCCCGTACCGATATTGTTTTATATCGATTCATTTCAATCAATAGTCGACTAATACCTATCTATCGATCATTGATATTCTTTAGCACACGCGAGTTTTAGGCGGGAAAATGTAAAGTGCACTTTGTCTGTTTTATATTATTTTATAAAACTTGTGTTTCCCCGAAGTTTAATGTGTAATTATAGTGGATAGTTAACCATTAAATGTGCGTCAACGTGTGCAAGTGTAGACAAATGATATAAAATTGAAAATCGATTAAAAAAGAGACCATGATTCTCTGAGTTTGTTGCGGTGTTTCTTCTCAGAGGTCGTCAGTTAGGAAATGCCGAAGTCATCTAGCTATAAACAAAACCAAACCATTATCATGTAAAAGTATCTCTAAAGATCTACTTGCAGAATAAAATATTATTTCATTTCTATTGGAACATTTCGCACTTTTACCATTCTGTGTTGGTAAATCTTAGGATTTACTGTAGTTCGGGCTTTTACAGTAACATATATACTGTTGGTCGTGTACCTCTACTTAACCATCCAGGGTTAGAGACGCTATGTTATCATATGTAGGTATAAATATTCTTACATTTCATATTATAACCCTAGTTGCTCTGACAGATATAGATGGTCATCTATGTGTTATCGATTGGCACTCAGACACAACTGTCATAATATTGTACGTTATAGAATTGTCATAAATTGTAGCGGTCCGTAATGGTAATTTGACTTACATTGATAGATTACTTAAGTACTTTGTTAGACATCTAACATGAGAACAAAATCTGGGGGCACGGCAGTGCCCCCGCCAAGTCGATCGCGAAGCAAACACTGTCGTACCATCCTTTACTGGAACCATTTCGCCGCTTTTCAGGCCCCTATTTGGCCCCTTTGACTTGTACCCACTAACGTATAAAGAATGTTCAAATTATATTTTCAACGAACATTCATACTACGTAATCCTCTGTGTACAAATGTGTTGAACATTCACCTTTATATTTGAATTTACAACAAGGTTACAAGTCAACGGCCAAGTCACACAACATTAACTATAAATAATAAAGAAATCGCAGTAAGGAACCTTAGACTTGGCACGACTTTGTCTAGATTTCATTACTTTTTAGAGATAAACAAGCAGCTCCATCGAGACTTGGCTAGTTTTTTACAGAATGTTTTTGATGGGATACAGTTGACATCTAGAGCTTTTTGTAAAATTGACAGACTTCGTGGTTATGGGTCCGGCGGAGCTTGAATTGCCCAAAAAAACGTAATACCGAAATAAATCGTAATCCAGACAATATTCTATCAAATTGTGTTATTATTCTGATTTGGATACCGTTAATCTATATTCCTTCACTACCATTTCGTCTACTACTACTTCACTGGAAATAAAAAAAAGAAAATCGTTCCAAACTTGGTAATTTTGTCAAAAACTGCATTCGCTTACATTTCTTTCCAGTGAAGTATTTTGGATAAAATGGTAACGTAGGAACCTAGATTAACGGTATCGACCGAAACCGAATAATAACACAATTTGATTAAATATCATATAACTCATATAATTTTTTGTCCTTAATGTTATGTAAGGTCAAAAGTTGCAGGCGCTTATAGACATTTTAGATTTATCTTTTTGTGATTTTTTTGCATTTTCCATGCTAAGATTATAACGTTATTATAATAAAGGAAAAATTCAATCGAATGTGAAGGCAAATTTCAATCAAGCGGGTGGGGTTCATTGGGGTAAATTATCAGTAACACTTTAGAGATCAGATGTGTCCCTTATCCTTAAGGCAATATGCTCTATTCTTGGCTAACTATGGGTATAGGTACATAAGTAGTCCACTGTCTAACCCTCCGTGGAATACAGACGTGATAGTATATTATCTGTTATCGATTGATCAGCATAATTATTACTTATCTACGAAGCTTCGGATATCAAGCCGTCAGATATAATTTTCTATCTATTTAATTACTATAATAACGAAACGTGGATTAGGGATAGGTAATTTGTTCATTTTGCATATAACATGCCACAGAAACCTTAACTGCCTACAATAAACAACAGAGCAACACTGTTTTATTGTTACAGAAAGCCAACATGTTGCTTACTGGTTTCTGACACTTTACTTTACTTTTATTTTTTACGGATTTTATCACGTTATATTGATATTACGTGATTCCCGACGTTTCAGATCCTTTACAGCATCAATGGCCACAGGTGGACTGGAGTTGTTGGACCTTTTAATATTGCTAGGTACTAACTGCTACCTTACATTTTTGTTAATTATTGGCGATCCGATTCACGCAGAACGAGGTCACCGTATCCTTCGGTCTTGCAGTTTTGGGCTTGGATTTTGATTTAATGGAATCTCTAATGGGGTGTAAGCCCCAGCCATCTTCTCTATTGAAATTTGGATGTTTTTTTATTTTCAAAACACTCGCGAATCATCCTCAGAAGAAATCGGTTTTCTTTTGCGACGACCTATGGCTTGTCAAATCTGATGTAGTGCTGCGCCTTGTCAAGAGTAGGTATGTTCACAAACTGCTGACTTCTTGGAACACCGCCGTTCTAAGAAGTCAGGTGTTTGTGAACATACCATAATCTACCCGTGACCATGGATGCTGTAAATGATCCGAAACATCGGGAATCAAATAATATCAATATAACGCGATAAAATCGAAAAGTTATATTTCAATGTCCAACATGTTGCTATTTTATTTTATAAGGCGCAGTAGATAAATTCTTCGTGTAATATTCAATTAGGCGCTTCAAAAAACATATAATTAAATATATTGATATTATTATTCTTTAATATGCTCTAGAGATAACTCACTAAGTTAACTAATTATACGTGTTATAAGTATGCCGTAATTGACATTTGCATCAGACAAAATACATACCACTTTTATGTTGTTTTAATGTAGGTGCCTATGTGATGTGATGTGGTTGTAGGTACTTAAGAGTCCGGCGGAACGAATTACTTTTACAAACGTAATACCGAAATAAATCGTAATTCAACCACAATTAAATCAAATTCTGTTATTATTTGGATTCCCATATCGTCAATCTGAGTTCCTACTCTGCCATTTCGTCCAAAATACGTCACTGGAAATAAATGTAAGCGAATGCAATTTTTGAATGTAGACGAAATAGTACCGTAGGAACCTAGATTAATGGTATCCAAATCCGATTAATAACATAATTTGATAGAATATTGTCTGGATTACGATTTATTTCGGTATTATGTTTTTGTGAGCAATACAAGCTCCGCCGGACCCTTAATAAATAAATAAATAAAATATGTTTTATACGTGGGAGAGCCATGCTTCGGCACGAATAGGTCGACTCGACAGGAGTGATACCACGGCCTAACAGAAATCCGGCGTCAAACAACGCTTACGTTGTGTTTCGCCAAGTGAGTGAGGTTACCGGAGGCCCAATCCCCTTTTTAAAGGCTGGCAACGCACTTGTGACTCCTCTGGTATTGCGCGTGTCCATGGGCGGCGGTAATCGTTTACCATCAGGCGACCCGTCTGCTCGTTTGCTCCCCGATCCCATAAAAAAAAAAATTGCTATAATTCAATTGCAATCAATTTAATTACTTTCAAATTATTATTTTTTATTGATTATGTCGACAAAAGAGCACATGAACTACTTGATGGCAAGTAGTCATTGCTGCCCATGGACACCTGCAACACCAGAGGAGTTGCTGAACTTTACTAAAATTATATTATAACACCTGTACATGTACCACATTTCATGCAAATAAACTATTTGATTTGATTTGATTTGAAGCGTTGCCGAGCTTAAAGAGCCCTTACACCTAGCTCGAATTTAATTGCAATTAAAATTAATTCAATTGCAATTGATTAAACATTTAATGGATTGATGTTTTAATTATTTTGCCCAACACTGAGTTATGATATGAATTTTATCTTGGTAATGCATCACCCAGGCCTACTTTCAACTATGTTGAGGTCGGCTTCCAGTCTAACCAGATGCTGCTTTACATCAGCATTTTATATGCGAATGCCATCAGACCTCCGCAATCCAATTTCTGTGCAATACCGATATCCAAGCCAATTCTAGTTTAAAACCGCCTTCAAAAACTCAAAAATAATGTTGCTTATATGCAAAACAGTTTCAGATTGGTGCCTTCGATTTGGTCGTATCTTTTTTTTTCGCCACCGACTTTTTGTGCCCAGTCAATGACTATAGACACGTCGCATATTACACAGGCCCTAAAGATACTTGTAAATTATGTACACCTCCGTCTAATCCTTGGAGGAATACAGAGGTAATGGTATGTAATATCTAACAATACTCACTAACAGAATTTATTAAACATCGCTTACGTCATTGCTCATGTAATTACATCTCGTATTGATGTAACCGCACGCTGATGCAAATGCATCCTTTGTTGATAAAACAACGTGATTTTTTCAACTTCATGAAAATTATAAATCTGTATCTGCTCTGACTCGAGTGACTTTTATACCAAAAATGATTATTTTACAGTGTAAATCGTAATTTTATTGCATTTCTGGTTCATATCAGAATCAGTAACAGCATGAGTCTAGACTACACTAGAGATCCTGGGTTCAAATCAGCTCGGAATTTGAATTTGTAACTTATTAATGGTAATAGGTAAGTAATTTCTGCCTAACCCTGTGGAAGAAAGGCGTGAGTGTATGTAGGTAAGTATGTATGTATGTAATGGTAACAGCCTCGCCCCGTACATAGGACCTAAACATAGGCGCAGTACTGTGTTCCCTATTTTTTTTATGTCTATTGTTCTTTATGGAATCCGAAAGAGAAATCTATATCTATATGTACCTATTAAAATTTTTCGTCGACCCTAGCTCAAGGGTCCCAGTTACCTCTTTTACAAGCGAATTTGGCACCTTAGCTCAAATAGAAATTAATCTTAATAATGACTTCTCCAATTAATGTTCCTTAGCATTAGCAATGACTTACGTTGCAACTAAGCGTTGAAGTGATTAAGTTTCTTTACGCTGATATATTTTTATTAGCATTTTAAAGACGTCACTATATTACAAATCAGTTTGGTAATTAATTCGTAATTAAAATCTAATTTACTAAAATGTAACCGTTTAAAAAATGAATATAGTATTCTTACTTGTTAAGTTAAAGTTAAAGTTTTGCTTTTTAATTTTACAAAGCTTGCAGACGAAGAAGAATCCTTACTACTAATAATATAAACGTGAAAGTTTGTGAGTATGGATGTTTGTTACTCTTTTACGCCAGAACGGCTGAACGGATTTGAATGAAATTTGGCACAGAGGTGGATTATAGCCTGAAATAACACATAGGCTACTTTTTATCCATGTCGGACCCAATTCTGAAGTCCACGCAGACAAAGTCGCGAACAGAAGCTAGTCGGTAATATGGCCATTTTTTTAATTGAAAAGAAAACAAACATTGCGCTTAAAAAGAGACAAATATACCTACATAAACAAACGCTTTTCA
Source organism: Acronicta aceris (assembly GCA_910591435.1). Taxonomy (NCBI): domain Eukaryota; kingdom Metazoa; phylum Arthropoda; class Insecta; order Lepidoptera; family Noctuidae; genus Acronicta; species Acronicta aceris. Next base: position 10,910,005 of record OU342770.1, read on the forward strand.
AATTGCACCATAGGACAAGCTGGTGCTAGAGCGAGACCACTAACATTCCCACGTGCCGAGTCGAGGTCAGTTCGCGCGTCATTCACGCATGCGTTATGTCATTGTGTGGAAAGGGCTTTCGAACAAAGGAAATTAGTTTCTTGTAACTACAATCGACTATGAACTCTACTAGTTTGGATGAAGACTATAAGTTGAACAGTTTTCTTTTAATTTGATTCGTAGTGACCTAATTCGCGGTTTTGTTGTAGATTTATGGATATGTATAACGAAGGGGCATTCTAATCTGTATACATAAGTTAGTGCTTGTTTTATACATTTTCCGTACGGTTCACCAAGTAGGAGTCTGTATCTCTAGATAAGTGACATTCTGCAGCGTGAACACGTTACGAAATACATATGAGATAACATTAAATTTAAAATGTATATATCCCCCGCAGCATCAAGTCATGGTTACCATGGTCTTGCAGTATCATTAGAGTATCAGGATACCAAATTTCAAATCAATCAGATCTGTGGAAGTTGCTCTCAAGTCGCATGCCTTCATGAACTAGAATAGAGCTGATAATCTTCAAACGGGTGACCAGATTTTCTTAAATCATAGCTAAGAACACTGTCGATCAAGTCACCTTTCAAATAAAAAAAAACTTTCGTTTGGAAACTACGATGCCACAGACAGATACACAGATAAGTACACACGCTAAACTTCTAAATACCTCTCCTTTTGCGTCAGGGATTACAAATGTACGGGATTGACACATATCACGTGATCATTATTGACCGTTAGCTTATATGTCATCATGAGATTGTAGCTACTACTACCTACAGTTACAATCATTCATATCTCCTCAAGATATATTTTTATTTTTGTATGTCATCCATACTATTTACGTACATAGAGTACCTAATTACCTTCTCATATTAAAGACTAGAAGATCGGCAATATGCAAAAAAGGGCGCCCTATCTATGAATTGACCACAACAACACTGGTCGTCAAGGGCTGATCAGTTTGATGCACTACTCGTAATTTAGTAGGTAGGTACTTGAAAAAAAAGGTAGGTACTTAAAGCTTGTTAAATAAGAACTAGGTAAGTACTATTTATCATTCGTTAAGTGGCGAAAGCAATGTTTCCATATAAAATGGGATATAATAGTTACATGTCACTTTTAGAATCTATCTACCTCCTGTGTACAAATTTAAAATTCAATGACGTAAACAAAATAAACAATGAATAAAATTTATTCAGCATTTACATCATAATAAAGCTTTAATTTACAATATTTATTTATTTAAACTGAATGTAAATAAGATAACCCTATCAGAATGTGTTTGTGTCAAAATGTAAATAACAAAATAATTAAAATGTATGGAATGTTTATTTAAATTAAATTAAATTATTAATCAAGAACATTATAACTAGTAGAATAATCTCATAGGGCAAGATTTAATTTGGTATAAATAATATCACTAAGAAATTATTAAAACAAAATTAGAAAAAAGATTAACTTCTAAAACAATGATATGTTGTTATTCTTTGTTATTCTTGATTGAATGAAAAATTAAACATTGTTAAATAAATAGAAAAAAATATTCATAAAAGCGTAAATCTACTCTACATCGTAATACTTTTACGGTAAATAATTATAATAAAAGTAACATAATGGAATTAAAATTGCTTAAAATTATGAGAATCATTATTTAAATATTTGTATAATTTTCTTAGGAATTGTTTAACAAATTTAAATCAAAACAAGGAATGAGGAAAACTTACAGCGCATAGTTTCCGATATTCGTGTAAATAAACAATACTAATAATAATTGATTTGTTATTGAATAATAATTATTACCTACTCTTGTTACTATTGATGCAGATTTAACCAATTATTATTGTCATCTGTTGGACACTCGGCACAACCAAATAAATATGAATATTGCAATCTTATATTGACACAAAACAATTAACTAAGTATCCAAAATATATCGTTCAAGTACGAGCCGAGATTAACAACTTATATTTTAAAATAAAATATCATATACTGTAGAAATTTCTCATAATAAAGTGTCTTAAATAATACTACTGTATTAATACCTACTATAAAAATTTTGTTCTTTTTAGTGTCCTCAAAGAATATCAAGCCTCTTTCAAATAATGATGAAGTGTTTAGTTTACATCAATAATTACGATTAGGTTTCGAAGTAGTTTACATTTTAGTCTCATAATTTCAGACAACACGAAAAATCGAGTAGCAACGTCCTAATCGAAAAGTAAATGTAGCTAACCTATAATGTATAAATAATAAAAAATAACAATATTCCTAACAGGCAACAATAGGAATTTAAAAAATATTTGGTCTTAAAATTTGAGATATTTTTCACTGTGCTCACTAAGAAAAACATATGCATTAGCATTAACTAAATTTAAGAAAAACATGCATTAGCTTCAACTAAATTTAAGAAAAACATATACATTAAACATTAACTAAATTCAACTAAGTAGGTATAATCAAAATGAAATAACAATTTAAATGTTGAAAAATATTGGTTTTTTTAAGCGGCCGAGTTTTGTTTTTGTCTACTAGGTAATCAATTTCAACGCCAGAACGTAATCATTTAAAATATATATTTACTATAGGTACTTAAATTTTTTAGTTATCTAATATCCGATTACGAACTATCCTGACATCACATTCTTCTCCAGATCCCTCAAAAGTAACTGCAAATGTAATTATTATAAACATAAGTATTTCCTCCAGAAGAATTTACCGAGTTTGCAATGTTTTAAAACGTAACGTAGTAAGACTCACACGAGTCTATTTATAACAGACCACATAATACGAGCCATGCGCAAAAAATAAACAAAACAAGTTTCTCAAATTCTGAAATGATTAAAAATTCCGCCAATTCGCTTTGAAAACAAGAATCATTATTTACGACGCACTTTTGCGTCATTACAATAAACGTAATAAAAATTAATATCTAGCAGTTTCTCTAGAGTTCAATATTCAAAAGTCAACGATAGAGGATTCTCTCATGCGTTTTGTGCCAAAATGATCCAACTCTTAAACTGGTACAATTTAGAATGTAGGTGAGTTATGTTTATATATTGATGATGTCTTATGTATGATTTGGTATATATTTATGCTATAAAATCTCTGGTATAAAATAAGCTATTTGTATATATAATGGTATTTATGTAAGTAGATGCACAGTCAACGCCCATTTCTGTTCAATCTCTGTTAAGTCCATCCAAAGGTTGCCTGGAAGAAATCCTTGTTCGCGATAAGGCCGCCCATTGTATGGTACTCAATACTCAATTTCAATACTCAATTTGTTTATTGCACTCCACAATGTTAACAGGTGTTAAAAAATAAATATAAAAGTATCAATCATGGACCCTGTCGGGCACTGCAATGTAGGAGAGAGGAGGACGGCTTATGTTTTGTCGTGTATAATATAGTATCTACGTATATTATTTGGTAATTACCATTTCTTTATTTGTTTAGTTTCACTTTATTTATATGTATATATTATTTATGTATTTTATTAGATTATTTCCTTTTCATTATTTATTTAATTTTACTTTATTTATATTTATATATTCGTTTTTGTTTTTCTAGTACTATTTGTATTAATTATATGTATAGCTATAGTTGTTATTAGATTATAAGTATATATTTTTTATGTAATCTTTTATGTATGAGTATCTGTATAAGTGTTTTCGGTGTACAATAAAGAGTATATAAATAAATAAATAAATAAGTCACAAAATCCAAAAGAATTTTTTTTCATACAGTTTACTGTTTAGTATCAATAATCTTGATGTGATGATTATTTAAGTATTAAGGTTTATCGGACCAGGCTCATAATAAAAGTACCAAAAGTATAACAAACCCATAGATATAAATATAAGCAAAACGGATGTTTTGCTCAAAAGGATGGAAGTTGGAACATTCTGGCACAACGCGGCAACACAGAAATAAAATCGGAATTCCACAGGTGATAATCCGATTTAAGAAAGTCTATACATAAGAAACTTTAGTTGAAGCAAAAGATTCAAGTTAGATCCAGCTGTCCTTGGTCCTTCCGCCGCTGGCTGCTCGCAGGTCGCTCAAGAGTCCTGGGCCCTCAATCAGCGTTTATCATCTGGAACAAGGAATTTTACTTTTTAATTTATTTCGAATATATAGGGTATCGAAAGAGTCCTGAGCGACCTGTTTTAAAAGGACACAGAATAAAATATAGATTTTTGTTAGAATGGTATGGTAGCATGCATATTCTTAAAAGATTTAATCTAGATCATACATACTTTATAATAATATAATGTACCTTCCCTGGGAGTAAGCCTATTATAAATGTATTTATTATGTTCTTGGTTAGAAGTACGAGTAATCAAACTTCCGCCATCATTCCCCTTTCTATTTTGTGAGGTGTTATTACTTGTGAATTATTACAAGTAGTTTAACAACATGTTTGAAAAATTATCATCATTAACAAAAAAATATCATTAAGAGTTTTGGAAAATGATAAATAGTTAATTTTAACTTTTGAAAAGTAATAATTTTTACATGTGGTACGTAAAATGAAGAATGTAGAAGACAAACCTACAGCTTATAAGCGGTGGTAGGTTTATTCTTTTTTTAATTTATCTTTTCTACCCGACTGCGCCGGAAGGAGAATTATCTTTTACGAGTGTATGTATGTATACATATGTATATTTCTTTAGCATGCTCTGTAGCCTAAACGGCTTGATAGTTTTTGCTTGAGAGGCGTCGTTAGATTCGTCTCCATTATGACAGTGACACCCAGGTATATCAAAAACTAAAAAGTGCAGAATAAAAAAAGTTAATTGAAAAAAGCTAGCTAACAAAGATAGAAACAAGATGACCAATCTCATGCAGTTGGAAGCATAAAAAATACCTCCGACTGCATAAGATTGGTCATTTTGAATCCATCTTTTTTGTGCAGGCGAGCTATTTTTAATTGTGACAAAAGATTTTTCATCAGTCTTTGCTCGTGGATAAATAAGTAATGTAGGTACAAAACGGTATCTTCACTACTTTTGCGAAGAAAACAAAAGATACTCGTACAACGCAAAGACGAGACGAAATCGCCATACCGGCCAGTTTCACCACAATTATGTAAATGAAAACATATTAAATATTCGAATGACATTTAAAATCTTGTTCCAATAAAAGTAATCTCTTGTGGAGATGCTTTACAGCGGGAAAATTTTCCTTGACCTTTGAAATTTCTACTTGGGAAGACAAAGGTACAGGATACGTTCGGAATGAGGAAGTGGGCACCATATAATTGGTTTTTGACAGCTTCGTGAAATTATAGTATTGTCTGATTATCTTTAATTATTTTATGACTTATAAAATGTAATAATTTTAAGCAGGTATTGCCTGCTCAATCTGCCTCACTAGTCTTGAGGTTGTAAGTGCGACTGCTACGCTAGAGGTCCTGGGTTCGTTTCCCAGGGCGAGCAAAGTTATTGGGTTTCTCTATGAAATTTTTAGTAGCAACTCGGTGTTTGAGATTTGTGTCCGGTCAATGGCAATAGGCTCGTCCCCTATTACATGGGCCTTAAGCATACTGGCGAACTGTGAGTGTAAATTAGTACCTCTCTGCTCAATCAGTCGGAATACAGGTGTGATAATAAATGTTGAGTTAAGTAGGCTAATGGATACTTTACCATTATTTTCAAATTGTTTATTACAAGAAATTAATCATAGTTATTCTTAAGTTACTTGTTTATAATTACTGCCAATTATTCGTGACAAGTAACTACATTTTAACTTTAAGTAAGTTAGTTTATTATATGTAGTAATATGAATGAAATATCATTATAGCATTAATTACATTAACGTTAATTATGTAGACAGTAGAATAGTGAAAGTATACAAACACACAGACATAAGTAAATTATTCAATGACAGCGTTTATATTTATAGAAATGAATATATGTTTATAGAAAACATAAGTCAGTTATGTATGTCATCTGTATGATGGTATTTACGGTAGTACAGCAATAAAATAAGAGGAACATCATACCATTGCACAGCGCGGGCGCATGCAGCACGCACACACGCAAAAATTTAACAACTTATATAGACACATGCGTGTATGGATATAAGCGATTTGACACTTGCTCAATCCTGACAGGGTTGTCAAAAAGTATTCTGTTATTTATCGCGCAGAAGGATAACACAGGATTTTGTGGTGTGAATATTTTAACTAGCAAGATATTGGGTCCCGACTTAGGGAAGCGTTAACGGAAAATATAATTAAATAAATATATGCGCATATTCAGTTCATTTAGAACTCACAATCGCAAATAAATAATAATTAAGTATATAATTATGTAAGTACCTACAAATAGCTACGTATTATGAACGTGTATCGTGTATCTTGGATAGCAATCAAATATTTACATACAGCAACACTAATTAAAATGCGCAAAACATTCCATATAGGTCCCTATCGTAAGTTATATTAAAACTATGACGTTAATTATTACCATAAAAGCTCCACAGCGTAACGATTACATAGCTGCAGCACACTGTTAATTTAACACCGTTTATAACTGAGTCACTACTTATAAATTCGTGTTCGACAACCCTGAGCATACACACAGACGTTGTACTCACACATACAAACGGCAACCGGTCCATTGACGTCAATGATGGGTGGGGACGAGTGTATAAAAAAATTAAAACTATCAGTTTACTACGGACGGAAAACGACACAAGCATAACATGCCATTGTCCGACAATACCCACGTATCGACAATCAGGTCGACTATTTATTTGCATGTCGACTAAACACGTCGTTTTTTGTGAACCATAATGGGTGGACTTGAAACTGATCCTATTGTTTTGATCTCGTTTACAAACACACTTGCAATAGTATATGATCGGTGACGTCACGTCTGAGGGAATAAGCCACGCTAATGTGAATTATATAACCTTTAATGCATGATTCAAAACGTCATCAATTTTAATGTGACTTTAATGACTTGCTTTGTCTAGTCTTATTTTATTGGAAGAACTACCTCATTGGTGTAGTTGTCCCAAGCGCAACTGCTACGCTAGAGGTCTTGGGTACGATTCCCAGAGTGTTTTTTGGGATTTTCTATGAAGTTCAGTAGGAATTTGGATTTGTGATCGGTTAATAGCAACCCCATAATACCTACGTGGGTCCATGGGTACACCTCTGCCTAACCCTTCGGGGTAAACAGGCGTGTTGATACGTTATGTTATTATGTTTACCGTACGGGATTCCAGTATTGTTTGGTTTACTATTATAATTATGGTATTATTACTCTAGAAAGGCAATGGTGTGGTATGATTGTCATACCACACCTTGTAAATGGAAAATATTGAATAACTCATTTAAGAAACTGACGTAAATTGATTGTTTTAATTTCAGAATACTAACAACAACTAGGTACCTAAAATAGGACAGCAGATGAGTCCAAATATCCGATACATAAGTCTTAATAATGAGATGATTCATCCAAATATAAGTACCTAGTTAGTATCTAGTTTTATTTTTGTATTCTTGAACTCTTTGTAAAAAACTTTTGGTATATGATTCATATCAAAGAATTGCTAGGGATCTACAATGGATTTCATATGTATGGGAGTAACGTGAATTGGTTAATAAGGCCTTTTACCTCACAACTTATTAACTTTTTATAAGTTAAGATGAAGAAATCTGAGGCAATTTAAGGATGTTCAATCAAAGTTCGACTCTTACGAAATTTCAATGTCTACTTAAATTGAATTTAATCAACATATTATTACATCAATTACCTTACATACAACATAACATAATTACCCATTATATTGTCCCACTGCTGGGCACGGGTCTCCACTGAGAATGAGAGGGATTAGGCTATAGTCCACCACGCTGGCCTAGTGCGGGTTGACAGACTTCACACGCCATTGAGAAAATCTCTCAGGCATGCAGGTTTCCTCACGATGTTTTCCTTCACCGTTTAAGCGCGTGATAATTAACTATTAATACGTACATGACTTCGAAAAGTCAGAGGTACGTGCCTTGGGTTCGAACTCGAGACCTTTGACTTGGCAGTCCAACGGTCATACCACTAGGCTATCACTGCTCAGTATCAATTACCTTATTCTTCCTTTTTCCTTCACCTTAAAATATAAACATATATAAAATACCATAACGCCTGTATTCCCCGAAGGGTTGACAGTGGTGTACTAAAGAGCCACAATTCGCCGGTATGTCTAGGTCCCATATAACATTAAGCGATTAAGCGAAGCCTATTACGATTAACCGGGCACAAACCCAAATTCCGAGCTGCTACTGAGAATTTTAATTTATTTTATTAATTTTATAGAACTCTATTCAGGTTAAATTAGAATATCAACGGCTATAAAGCGTGGGTTCAATTCCCGAGTCGAGCTAAGTGTCTTCGGTTTTTTTTTATGAAATTCATAGTAACAGATCGGAATTTGTATTTGTGTATATGGTTCGCCCCTATTACATGGGACCTAAAACATACCGAAACGAACTGTGGTTGTAAATTAGTAATCAGTACACCATACACCCTGCTTAACTCTTCAGGGCATGCAGGCGTAATATTATTATTATGTGTAAATTCTTCAACATGATGCAATCCTTAAAAATATTATAAGCTTTGAAACTGAATATAAATCACAATAGCATAGGCAGAGTATCGACTTCAGCCTTGTCACAAACCATCTCATGGACAGCATTGACGTCACGGAGTGTATGTTCAAATAACATTTCGACTGTTTGACCCCACACTGTATAGAGACAGAATGTTTGAAGAAACATCCATAATGAGCCACCTTAAGGTCATATATGTCCGTTGCTACATTATTTAAATATCAATATTATTATTTATTAATGATATTGAAGCGAAGCAACTCTTGCGCATTTTAAAATCTCCGGATAAAAAAGCCAATGATACCTCGTAACAATTTTTTTTAAAAAGCTTACTAGTAATGTGGCTTGCACATTACTAGTATTCTTGTTAACTCCTCGTGCTAAACTAAATGCTGGTATTACGAGTGGGTTCACGTCAGCAGTGCAATGGGTGGGTTTCGAAGCGGCAACCATATGATCGCAAGTCCGAAGCCCTAGCCATTAGGCTACCGCCACTTGAACGACCTGACTTTGTTTGGCACAAGTATTTCTGTTACCTCATTTTTTATTTAATTCTATTTCTTTTTCAAAAACGTACAGCTAAGTTACGTGGTTGTAAATTAAATAATAGCAAATTTATAGTAAATAAATAATATAAAACTGCCTAATTATAGTCTAGTGGTCGCAAGCGCCACTGCTACGCCAGAGGTCTTGGGTTCGATTCCCAGGTCAAGCAGTGTAAGTGGGTTTTTCTATGAAATTCTAAGAAGCAGCTCGGAGTTTGGGATTTTTGCCCGGTTAATGGCAATAGGCTCGCCCATTATTACATGGGACCTAAACATACCGGCGAACCGGAAGTACATTAGTAAACCTTTGCCTAACTTTTCGGTAAATACAGGCGTGATGGTATGTACAATATTATATGTAAATATACAGGGTTATTTTTCAATGACCAGCCAAATTTACAGAGGCTGTTCATAATCGATAATATTTTCCATCTACGAAATAAAAAAGTTTTTTTTTTCACATGATTTAATTCCTGTCTGCCTCTAAATTACAGAAATTCTCTAAATTACACTACAAAATTCAGTTACAATAGGGTATTTGACTAGTGTTTGATTACTTAAAAATACCAGGCTGAGTGAAATTAAATACAAAAAAAAAATTAAAGTGGTTAATAAAGTTCAAAGATAGCAGCAACAAAAATAAGCATTTAAAGTTTTGGTGGGGATTGAGAGGGGATGCTTCGTCCCTTTCCCGCAAAACGCGTGTTAGTATAGGATTTGTATGGCGCATTGGTTTGTGACGTCACTAACCAGTATAGTACGATCTCTGTCTAGCATGAAATGAAAATGCTTTTAACTTCGTTTGTTTGAACCGATTTCAATTTTGTTTTTGTTGACGGCCTCTATTTAAGGTAAACATTTTCATGACGCCATAAAAAATAATCAGTCAAATATCCTATTCAGTTCAATAACCTAGATAGCAAACATTAATACATCAGTTTCAGAGCACACGCACACGGTCACAAATCCGCAATATTTAGGAATTTAGGTTGTTTTCAGAAATTTTCAAATGAATGTTTTTACAATTGTAAAAGACGGTCAACTAGAAGTTTTCAATTTCAACAGACAGAACAATTTGGTTGAAATAACACAGGCGCGTCTGAAGTTGAAAGTGGTTTCGCAGTGGTAAATTTTAATATAAAAAACTTGGTGTAGAGACAATTGGAGTCGTAAATGTTTCGCATTAGTGCATCCTTTTTAGTTTAGATGTTTTTGCACAAAAACACACAAATTTAAGTGATTTTACCTGTGCCTAACTTCATAATGACACCGATATCGAGACGAAAATTTTCATTTTCATAGACATACATCTCATAAAAATTTGAAGTTGCAGTTAACGTGAGATATTACAATTATGGTGATCAGGTTTAATATTATAAATACATTAATTGACTTGCATGGAGTTTCTTCTGCATGCCAAAAAAACTTTTCGAGATAAGAGATAACTTTTGTCTTCCTTCATGGTCCAATCTAAGTATACCAAAATTCATTCAAGACAGAGTTACTTTCACATTTATAATATTAGTATGGAACTATAAAAGTAGTATTTTTGTTGAATATAAAACTCGCACTGATAAAAACATTTGTAATCATGAATTTTTATAAGTTTACATATAAAAAAGTTTCAAATTCCTGTTCACTGGCCGTTACTTCACTGTTTTTTACGGTAACTATACATTTTAACGTACAAAAGTAAATATACTCTCTTTACTACTTGAATATCATGTTTATGAGCCTACATTAAAGCAAGACGACACGTTCTATTATAATTAAGAATCATGCATTTCAGCAAATTTGATACGGCTTTCGGTCTCGGGGCATAAGAACAATAGATTTTGGAATTCTGTCAGTAATTAATTTTGTTACTCGACGGATCATTAGGTATACTTTAAAGATACTAGCGAAAAGAAAGATTTATACTTATTAGGACTGGACTGATTCCTATACTAAAATCTACTACCTACTTCAAAAAAATCATTTACAAACAAACCTACTGATCGCCTGAACCTAAGTAGGTACTTAAGTATGTTTTAGGCGATTTTCCCAAACTTGTAAAGAATCCTTTTTAGTTTTCATTGCAATAATTATGCCCTAGATTGTGTGCCTTCAACCAATCACCAAGAATAATTAAGAATATTAAAAAACTATTCAAACTGTGACGTTTAAAAAAGAAAAATAGCATAAAATAAAGTGTCACATCAACCTACGAAGACGTAAAAAAGGTTTAAATTGGTAAACATTTTCCAAACTTAAAAAGTATTAGGTATATTGATAAGTTTTCCACGAAAACCTCAATGTTCGACCATTAATTTTGATAGTCAATAAATTTTACAATGGACCCCAAGTGGAACCTTGAGGAACACCAATTAAAAGAATTGCTTTTACTATTAGGTAGTAGTTAACACCGCTTACTAAAAGCAAAATTATAAATCATACTAAGAACTTATTTTGTCTTTAACTAACTACAAATTGCGCATTAGTTAGCAATTAGACTAGTATTGCTCCAACTTAGATCTAAGAAAAATCTTTTAACGAATATTTGAAAGCACTCACATTAAATTTACTGGCTCGCTTTTCTTTAACCCTTATCTAAAGTGTCGTTTTGGGATTAATTATGGTTAATTAAGTTAGAAAAGAGTAATAACCCGCATTAATCTTTTAGTAATAAACAAAGCATGAACTAATACATGACGGCAGTTTATTTATGAGATGGTGTTTTTTTTAAACAAGCTTGATAGACGTTTACGAACAATTTTCACCACTGGTAACAGCCTTTTGTCACACTTTAGCGTAGTAATTAAACAAGTATAAGAGACAATGTGCTTCAAAAGGTCATCGGACACATTATATGGAATCTTTACCACCAGTAGACACGAACGAAAAAGAGCAGAAAGAATGTAAACATATGTAAATAAATAGTTCTGATTTACGATGGTCACAAGCCGCACGTCCTAGCCATTAGGCTACCGCCGCTTTTTTAATATTATAGAAGCACAAACAAAGAAGATGAGAATGTCTTGATGAGAAGGAGTGGTATATATGTTTATTGTTTATGCAAGAATGGGTAGAGACTAGAGGGAGACTAAAAAAAGATGAGTAGTTTATGTGAACGACAATATCATTGTAAAAGGAGTGCATGATCAGCTGACTGATTCTGCATGCACCTATGCAAATAAATTAAAACCAGAACAAAAGTCTAATGATAAAATGGCAATGACTGAACATGAAATATTAATATCCAGTGCATTCGATGAGACTGGAATCCGGCATAGGAAAAGGCTAGCAAATGAACGATGAGAAACAATTGATAGGCCTTAACTACTTTTAATTTCACACTGAATCAACTGGTCAATTGGTTAAGCAGTAATGGAGACTAAGTAGATTTAAGCGGCAGTAACCTAAGGGCTAGGGCGTCGGACTGGTGATTATGTGGTTGCCGGTTCGAAACCCATCCATTGCACTACCGACGTGAACCCACTCATAAAACAGCAAGCTTAACACGAGGTTTTAACAAGAATAATAGTAATGTGCAACCTACATCACTATTAAGCTTTTGCAAAGATGAAAAAATAAGACATTTGCAGATCATGTCATTACTTGATATAGTTTAGCTCGATAATCATTTTAGCAGCCTTTTTTAAATACCATCATGCCTGTATTACTACAACAGTTTTCCATGTTTTAGGTCGTATGTAAAAGAGGGTATGCCTATCGCCATTAACGAGGCACAAATTTATACTCCGAACTTCAATTGAGAATGTCTTAGAAAATCCCGGTAACGCTTCTCGATCTGACAATAAAACCAAGGATATCAGCCGCACGAAACCATTAAACTAATACGGAATTAGATACTAAAGTTAGTTATACTATAAAAGTATCCATCTGGATATTTAGCCAAATGTTAAACTGCAAGCAGAAACTGGTACATACGACCACAAAGTAAATAAAACAATTGTCAATTATGTTCGTAACCACTGTAACGAATATGTTCTCGCTCCAGTTACCATGTCCAATAACATTGGACACGTAAATGACGGATGTGCGCATCCGTTTTACATACAAATAACTGTAACCCACGGATTATGACCGCTATAGGATATGAGGAATCAAACATCCTGACCAGACAGATTTAATCTGGTGCATGGAATTTTACTTGTGATATTATTTTTGTTTCAACAGTTCGATAAGAATGAGAAAATTGATGCAAAATATTGCAGAATGGTGTAAAAGGGGCTTAAGCTCTGTATTGGATGGATCAAAACTGCAAATGGTGGGGATGATGAGGAAGCAGTTAGATGGTAAATACACTGAATTGGAGAAGACCAATAACAGTTATTTGTTGGTTAATATGCAGGCAAAGTATGTAAGTGCAACATATCAGAAATTACACTGATATAAATCAGTTTCGTCAAATCTACATTTATCAGTTTTGAATATTTGATGCGGTTCGATATAATTTTGATTAGATTATCCAAATAGACTCAAAGTAGACTTGAATTCTCGATAGTAATATTAAGAAGACTCATGAAGGATCAGTTCGACAAAAAAATTTTTAACACTCGGGAATTTTAATAGGTTTTATATATTATCTATCATTTTAAATCATAACGATGTCAGCAATTTTTTTTTTAAATTCAGCATAGCTACTTTGCTCGTTTCTGTTTGTATGTGTATATATGTGTAGTACAGTACAGTTTTTTTTTGGAGCTTATTTCCTTCTTGGTACATCAAAACATCGAAGAACATCAGTTCCATCATGCTAAGAATATAAATTTATGTATAGATGTAGTTGTATCAAATTGTATATTTGTATGGTTACGAATTTAAGGTTTTTACTCGAAAATGGCACTCTCTACTTCAGGAATCTTTAAGTTATACAGGTACATTATGTATATCTGCAATCAAAGATCACTCTTATTTTAAAATAAAAACTTATAGATGCTGGCTTCCTTACAAAAGCTTTTAAGATGTGGTCCTTATGGAGTCTGCTCCATAGCTCGTAACTAAGGACCACATCCTAAAAGCTTGTGTAAGGAAGCTTTATATTTATATATTTATTTATTTATTATATTTAACATAATAAAGAAAGAAGAATATAAAAAAAATAAAAGAATATAAAGAAAAATAAAGAAAGAAAGTTTTGAGTACATTCGAAAGCTGCTTTATGTCTACACAACCAATTCATCTTAATTTACCGTCAAATATTTCAATGGCACAATCCCATAACTTAAACTGTTAACAATCAGTTAGCATCGCATGTAGCCAGCTACCCTCTAAATTGTGTTCTGTCACTCATAACAAAGAACCGGTTTAAAACCAGGCAAAAATAATTTATTGACGTCAGTACTTATTTAAATGAGGAAAATTTTATTTTTACGACAAGGCAGAACAACTTAAAAATAATATAACTGACGGTCGATGTTAAAGTTAACGTTAAGAGAATACAATGTTAACATTAACGATGAAAACAGTTCAATTGCTTGAAATCTTAAGATAATAATTTTTTAAATTTTTTCAATGTAATATGAAGGTAATGATAATGGTGACGACCTGATTACATTAATTATTATCGAAGCAATTAAAATTATTATTAAATAATGTAAGATTAAAAATCAATTCAATTTACCTTTCTTATAAGATAACATTTGTTTGAATCGAAACGAGAGTGTTTGAAAATCTGATTAGTTAAAATTGGTACTTAACATACCAATTTAAATTGAAGAATATTAAAAAATCATGAATAATACGAGCATAGAAAAATTTGAAGAAAAAAGAAATAAACTCACCTTTTTGGGCATGGTTGGTGACTCGAACTCGTCGTCTTCGCGGCTGGACAGCGTGGAGCACGACGAGCACGCGGAGTCTGCTGACAGGGACCTTGACCTCAGCCAATTCACCTCCTCCTCCGTAGCACCCACCGCAACCACTCCATCTGAATAGTCGCTCACCACCACACTGGGTGTCCTCACACATCTCCCCCTTATCTCACAACCCTCGCTACTCCTTCGCCCCAGTTCTACATCATGAGCCTCAATCAATGTCCTCTCCCTTCTAGGTGACATCGTGTCTGGTGGGGGCGTGATATCTCGAGGATGTGAGTGTCTCCGCAAGCGCGTCTCTAATTCGACTGCGGAATCGTCACTTAGGTCGCGACTGCGGCGCCTGACAGCAGCCCTATCGTCGTCGTCCGAGGACGAGATGTCTTCGAGTGGCGAGGAGGCGCGTGGTGGGCGGAGGTACTGCATCGGGGCGGGTTCGAAGCGTCGCAGGAGCTCTGAGATGCGCGGTTGCGCCTGTCGAGGAACGCGGCCGGTCGGCGGCGCGCGCACGCCGGCACTGGCGCTGGTCCTGCGCGGCGCGTGCGCAAGCACCGGCTCCCGCGCGTGTTCCGGCGCGACTCCTGCGCTCAGCTTCAAGTAGAACAAGCTGTGGTTTAATGCTTTTTCCCGCAGTACGCGGCGGAAGTCTTCGGTCGCCGCCGGTTGCCGGTTGTCGACACGCGGCATTTTTACTGCAATAAGTAAAAAAATAACGTATTAGATTTAGCGGCACCATTCTTTTCATCGTCATTGTCACTGATCTATTCTTTATGTGCGGAAATTGGGTCAACAATCTGTAGTGACGATCGTAGGTTCAACTCTCTTACAGAACAAATATTTTTATGGAAACTTGGAAAAAATTTCTCGAGTTATTGCCTGTGGCATGTACACCCAGGAGCATCATATTGGGATACCAAGACTTTTCTTTTTCTTTCCTTGGTTTTTTAATTACCTACATGTATATTTATAAATACAATAATTAAGAATCGGTTAGGTACCAACATCTGCTTCAAATATATCGTATCAGCTTATAATGTCAACTTCTCAAAATGACAACCGATCGCAAAATGTCCACTTCACACAATGTCAACTTCTTAAAATGTCAAATTTGCATATTGTCTATTTCTCAAAATGTCCATTTCTCAAAATGACAAATCATAACGTCAACTTCTCACAATGTCAACTTCTTAAAATGACAAGTTCGCATAATGACAACTCCACGTAGTTTCTACGACAAATTTAATACCTGCTGCATGGAGTTATATATTAGATAAATCTCCTCGTAATGACGAAATGAAGCATTTCCGTCGCTATTTTGAAAGACAATGGTAACCTAAGCTTTCGCCAAATATTTTAAGTTGTGCGGGTCAGCGCCACCGTACAACAAACTCTTTAGAAGGTTGGCACCGGCGTATAAATAGTCGCATTCCAAAAAAGCCAAATTTTTATTACTTTTTACTTAAATTTAAAAAAGAAGCAAAATATTGGGATAGGAGAATAACGGACAGTCTATTTAAAGTTTTAAGAAATAGGTAAATTGAAACTTTCAACATAAATTATTTTTTTATTTCTATGGCGAATCAATGTTTTTTTTAGTTTATATTCTTATGTTTTTCGACATTTTGATGATTTTGGTGATTTTTTTTGTTTTTGTTTAATATGACACACCTAGTACAGTTGATTGATTATAAGTTTTGTATTTTATTTTTAATGTTTTATCTACCTACATAATACCCCTTAGTATATGTATAACTAGCTATACCTATTACCACATTCAAATTACCTTGTTAAAGTAAAAACTACGTGGAGTTGTCATTATGCGAATTTGTCATTTTAAGAAGTTGACATTGTGAGAAGTTGACGTTATGAGAA
This sequence comes from Acronicta aceris, assembly GCA_910591435.1. Classification (NCBI taxonomy): domain Eukaryota; kingdom Metazoa; phylum Arthropoda; class Insecta; order Lepidoptera; family Noctuidae; genus Acronicta; species Acronicta aceris. The sequence continues at coordinate 10,926,904 of OU342770.1, forward strand.
TTTGTCATTTTGAGAAATGGACATTTTAAGAAGTTGACATTGTGAGAAGTGAACATTTTGCGATCGGTTGTCATTTTGAGAAGTTGACATTATGAGCTGATACGAAATATATTATTATATATTATCTATATACTCGTATATAAAACAAAGTCGGGTTTGTTACAACACTTATAATTCGAGAACGGCTGGACCGAGTTTTATGATCTTTAGTTTGTTGGATTTGTCTCCTCCCCAAATAGCAGAATAACTATTTAGAATATCGAAAAAAAAAATCATGAAAAAGAACATTATGAAGAAAATTTATTTCCTTATACATTTTGTGTACATATTTGATTGACAGATGTTTTCTGTTTCGGTAAGGCCAGTAGATATCGTTGCACGAACTCCTTATAAGCTGCTGGTGTGATTTTGCTTAATTTTTTTGTGTAAGTAGGTATATTTAAATAGGTCCCTGGATGGTTTAGATTCACAATTTGAGCCGGTAGGTGGTACGAGTTCTACGATTTTTTTTATATACATAGGGATAGGGATAAATGGAAGAAAAGGACATGCTGCGCCGACCACAAATAAATTAGGACAAGGGCAGGAAGATGATGATACAGGGCAAGACATCGTTTGCCGGGCCCGCTAGTTTATAATATAGATAACATGCCAATGTAAGCAACGGCAGCCTTGTTTTTTTTTAAAGCGAAAAACAAAAAGAACAAGTCTACCGTATTTTTCTACAGATGTGGTATAGGGCAAAGAGAATTAAATCGATTAATTTTAATTAGAAACACTATACTGACCTCGTTCTAATTTAACTGGTACTCGAAAACCGTTTTAATAATTAAACATTTCAGCCTTATCTGAAACAAACAAATAAAAATGGTTAGAAACATAAGTAACAACAGGATATCGATAATGATGGGTTGTTAAAAAAAAGTACAATTTAAAATCCGTTTACGCATTACTTTTTGTGCTCAACAAAGGGTCTAATCACACCTCACCATTTTTTTTAATAACTTTATATTTCCGAGCTAAGTAGGTACTCACATAATCCACAATCCTTTTATAGATAGTACTTTTATGGCCAGTCCCTATATCAAATCCGTCAATATTTGCTTACTAGAGATAGGATTTTGACATAAGGTTCATACAAGTAATGTCAAAATCCTATCTCTAGTAAGCAAATCTATTAACGTATTTGATATAGGGACATTAGTGAGCAACTGATCATTCTCATTTCCTGTGAGAGCAGGGAGTTAAATCGGTTATCATCTAGGACATCGGAACATCTAAGACTAGGAAAATCGTCAATGGTTAAATGATAGAGTCAGAAGACTGGAAAGCCACCGAATTGTCACTGAAAACTTATTTAGCCTTAGGATATCAGCATTGTCAGTGGCGGATTTACAGTTGCCGCCCCTAGGCTATTTTCATTTTACCAGCTGAAAATAAAGGATAGACGAAGAAGGAAAGAGAAGTCAAAAGCGTAAGCCTATCACGAATAAAAAAAAAATCACAGATAGATTGAATATTAGGAATGTCGTCCCCGTCCTCACTCATTAAAATTTAGGTATTTATGTAAATATTGTCACCAAGTTTTTGTATATCATGGCGTTTCAGTCGTTTAGTGTAGCTGATAGTTGCTAACTCAGTAGCCAAGTCATTTGGGTGGTTTTCCAACCGTGTTTTATATTTGATTTCCGTTAGTTTTAACTCCTTAAAGGTTCTTATGCTCAGAGCTTCATGGATCTCTGTATTGGTGACGAACCATGGTGCATTTGAAATGGTTCTTAAGAAGCCGTTACTCGATGGCGAGTGAAGTCTGCCAACCCGCACTAGACCAGCGTAGTGGACTATAGCCTAATCGCTCTCATTCTGAGAGGAGACCCGTGCCCAGCAGTGGGACAGTATAATGGGTTGATTATGTAAACATACCAGCGAACTGCGGGTGTACTACACCTCTGCCTATCCCTATGAGAATATAATCATAATTATATGTTTTCATTCATCGGATGACAGCACAATATCTGCACCGGTTGCTACCTAGGTGCTGCCTACACTAGTTTAAGTTCACTGCTAAACCCTACAGCTACTATAAAGTGCAGGTCAACGGGAGAGCTTAATTTATTAATCTCTTGTTTTGCCTTTGATCAATAACAAGGTTTAGAAGATGGCTTAGCTTAAAGTATAAAAAAGCAAGTAGGACGATACCCTTTATAATGCAGGCATGTAAGCGTCACCAACACAATCGTGTCGTTTAACGAAACGATTGGCGTAGCGATTGAGCGATCGACTTCTGCGCCACGTGTTGTGGGTTCGATCCGCACACGGAGCAAATATTTGTAATATCTACAGGTAGTTGTTCCGGGTCTGGGCGTTTGTGTAAGTGAGAATTTGTGTTTGTAAACGCACCCACGATACAGGAGAAAATACTAGAGTGGGGCAAAGTTTTTTTTTTAAAAAAAAGAAGAACAAATGACAAGGATCAATAAAAAATAACAATAAATTCCAATAATATACTTCTTTGTTCACACATGACCTGTTTGTTGATTGTAAAAACATAAACAGATGTGTGGCCCATAAAAAATTCCATATATACACATCAATTGTTCGCAGTTGAAATAGATGAAATCATACAATGTACATCAATAGACAAACGTTATAGATTTTATGACGTCAATTGAGGTACGATAAACAGCACACCATGGTATCCAAAACTGTCAAATTTCTTCAATCGACTTTTAATTTAATCTCCAAATAATAGAGTTTCTTATCCATTGGGGAAAGATAGTTTATGGTCACTTGATGCTGTTGACTGTAGGCACTTTGTGGTCGTAAGTGCAGTAAGAAGTACTCTTTTATAATGCGTTAAAAACTATAAGTAAAAGACTGCCTCATTAGTCAAGTGGTCCCAAGCGCGACTGTTACGCTAGAGGTCCTGGGTTCGATCCCCAGGTCGAGCAAACTGTTATTGAGTTTTCTATGAAATTCTCAGTAGCAGCTCGGAGTCTGGATTTGTGCCCGGTTAATGGCTATAGGCTCGCCCCCTATAACATGGGACCTAAACATACCAGGCGAACTGTGTGTACATTAAGGACGCCTCTGCCTAACCGGGAATACAGGTGTGATGGTATGTTAAAACTATAAGTGCATAATGTATATTTGTTAAAGACTGATCTCGCTCAGGTCCTGTTTTACATAGGAAAATCCCAGAAAATCTAGAATAACCCATATTTATTTTGTTCATAAGTTTAACAACCAATGGCTTAAAGTAATTATAGTTCTCAAGATGTTAATGCGAGTAAATTATGTGTATAATTTAAACGACATTACCATTCTTAATTACCTATTTGTTTACAAAAAGATTATAAGTTTATAACATTAACTGTTTTAAATTTTATTAATTGGTAGAATAATGCATGCTTTTCTAAACCACTGGCTGGAAAAAGGCACAAATGAGATGTGGAAAGGTTAGAGGAATTCCATTGCCCAAGAGTGGAACATAACACTATATTAATAGATTTACGTATAGTAATAGATTTATTTCTTTTTCCATCCCTCCCTACCCTCCTTTTGGATTAGTCCTTTTTGCAGCCTAGTCCTTCAATAAAAAGCGGCGGTAGACTAATGGCTAGGGCGTCGGACTTGCGATTGTCGATTCGAAACCCACCCATTGCACTACCGACGTGAACCCACTCGTAACACAAGCATTTAGCTTAGCACGAGGGGTTAACAAAAATACTAGTAATGTGCAACCTACATTGCTAGTAAGCATTTTTTTTTATAAAATGAAAGTCTGGCTCGTCCAGCAACCTCCTGGGTTATCTAACGTTGCACCGGTGTGTGACGTGCTCGAGCTCTACCTACTCAGCATACTTACAAAAAAGGAAATGATAATGATATGAAGATACCTAATGCTGAATCGCAAGCTATGGAAGCTTAACAAGCGTTATGAAAGAAAATATAATTGTAATATTTGGACAAATTGGTAAATCCCAAGGTAATTGCAGACTACGAAAGACTGAAAGGTGATGTAAACAGACCTTCACAAATCAATTTCTCTGCCGATATCCTAAAGATAGGCTGGTTGCTTTTCTGCAAGTCTTTTGGATTCTGACTACTTACCACTAACGCCTTTATGTGCTTTCTGAGGCACGGTTTACATAATATTTTAATTAAAAACGTCATCGAGTTATTTGCTTTTTTTTTCTCTTTTTTATATTTAGACGTCGGCAAACGAGCAAACGAGCCACCTGATTGAAAGTATTCATCATTGCCCATGGACACCTGCAACACCTTAGCAGTTGCTGATGCATTGCAGGCCCTTAAGAGCCCTGTATACGCGCCGTTTGAAGATCCCCATTCCATAGCGCAATGGAAAAACCTCAGGAGAATGACCAATCCAAATCGTAGAGGTGCGCGGGATAAAACCTCGCGACGCTCTAACAGAATGTGAAGATGGGGCGTACTCCTAAGGCGGGTGATGCGGTGATGAATAACGAATTTAGCTGACGAGCCACCTGGTGGTAAGTAGTCATCGTCGCCCATGTACTCCTGCAACATCAGAGGAGTTTCTGATGCGTTGCCGATCCTAAAGAGCCCCTACAGACTGCAGACTGCCAGAGCTGCTGCTACCGAGGGGAACTGGCTCTTACGCGCAAAAGTCGAAACAAACACCAAGGTACTTTAAGACAGACTCCGACGTAAGGATGGTTGCCAGCCAGTCAGACCTCAAGAGGTCCTACCACCGAGCTTTTTTGCTTTCTTGGATACTTCATTTATACTTACTTTATTACACATCCCGCATTTTATAATTTTCGTCGAAATACCGCCATTTACGTAGAAACAATGATTGCAATTAAAGCACCTGACATACCACTTTTTCTGTGAAATGAGTACGTTGTTTGATGACAGGTAATTACATCAATGTTTCTCATCGTCAATTAAGATTTTTATATGTACGTGAGAAGCAAATCTGCTTACTTAATGAGAGGCAAAGTCTGAATTACAAGATGTTCTAAATATCATAAGACCTATAGTACTAAAGTGGTAATAAGTATCTATAAAAATATAACTAGTGTAGTACGAAATCTCAAGTTACCTTTCAGTCAATTTTTTCAGTCAAATTTCATTACAAAACATAATAACATACCATCACGCCTGTATTCCCCGAAGGGTTAGAGCTGTACTAATGTACACCCACAGTTGGTCATTATGTTTAGGTCCCATGTAATAGGGAGCGACCCCATTGTCATTAACCCGGCACGTAGCCAAAACTCCGAGCTGCTAGTAAGAATTTCTTCGGAATCGAACCCAGGACCTTTAGCGTAGTAGCCGCGTTCGGGATCACTAGGCTAACGAGGCAGTATAAAACATAACATCACGCTTAATCTCCGACGTTGCCTACAGAGTTTCAAGAACAGAGGTATTTAGTATTCTACGTCATCCTGACAAAGAAACAAATCAAATCAAATTGAGATCTATAATTGTTTGTTTGATGTTAACAATACTGAGACTGGATCAGAGCTAAGTATATTTTTTACATTTTTAATTACCTGAAAGCCCGAAACCATTCACTACCACCAAGCTTTGTTGAATTTTGTTTCTTCCCAGCATACGGAAGGGATGTTTTTTATTCTTTATCGACTTCCCTACCGCAAAAATCTATATGTAGGTATCTATGAAAGAAAGAAAGCATATTTATTTGCCATAAAAACAAAATTACAGTTACCCCCTTAAATATTAAGTAATTACTTAAATAGGTATTAAAACAAAATAATAAAAATATGTTTAAAATATTGTGTTTAAAGAGTTTCACAACACAACCCATCTATCATTGGCATCTTCTTGAAAAACCAGAAACTAGTCTTGCAATAACTCTTAAATCAGTAATTTCGATTAATGTAACCCTTATTCCTCACCACAAGGATCTGAAGATTGGGAGATACCTGTTCATACAATCCTAAATATAAAGATACATACATGTACAGCTTACAATGAGAACATTACCTACTTTATTATTATTCAAGACCGTCATCCAATTTATATCTCAAAATATCTAACTGACAAAACAACCACAAACGGTTGTCTACATAAACCACAATATTTCCACAAAATATTCCATTATTAACAACACGTCATGAATACAGAATATTACAGATCATTATGATGTGTATTGCGTTTAACATTGCGTACGCGCATCATATTATGCGTACAATTTACTAAATTTACTTTAATCTATGGGAGCTCCGCGGCACGTGGACAGAAAATTTTATCGTTGCAACAGCTTTGGAGTCGGGACTAGGAGTTACGCTGAAAACGGATAGGGTATCTTCAAGTGAGAGATTTTTTCTTAAAAAATTATCGCTTACATTTACATATAATAAGGTCATCATCATCCTAGTCTTCTGCATGATGCTGGGGAGGCGGCAGGTATGTCGGACTCGATTTTAACGTACTAAAAACAGACTCTTCTATAATATAATAAGTCTGAAGAAAAGTCGTGTGTGTAATTGCAAAAAAAATAAGTGAAGGAGACTAATTGAGACGACACTGAAGCCGAATTAATAATTTTTAGAATTGTTGTCCATCTGTATGTATGTCCGTATGTCCGCTTATAACTCAAAATCTACTTGACGGCCTCCTATGAAATCTGGTGTACATATAGATTATGAGCGTGGTCCATTTTTAAGATACTTTTTATCGTTGTAATGTTGTATCGTTGTAACTCTAAGTACTTTCTTAGGTAGGTATCCTACGTGAGCGAAGCCGTTGACAGAAGTTAGTTTGTAATAAAGTTAAAGACATATATTTCTTAATAATTACTAGGTAATTATTTTTCTTTAGGTAAATATTATTATTATTAACTGGTTATGCAATAATAATCATCCAGTTTATTATAGCCGCTGGGTTCAGCGGTGAACTCAAAACCGACTACAGCAATAATGATGCTATAACCATAAAAAGAGAATACCTATTAAAAAGACGTGTGGCACTCGGGGACTGCCGCGGTAAAGCTATTGCATAGCGTTTTTTATCAACTTATGTAATACAACCAATGCCACCTAAAGGCGGGTTGCTGAACTAAAGAGACAAGCGTGTTTCTCTTTAGTTCAGCAACCCGCCTTTAGGTGGCATTGGTTTTTATCAACTTATGTAATACAACCAATGCCACCTAAAGGCGGGTTGCTGAACTAAAGAGACAAGCGTGTTAGGTTTTTTTCGTTACGGAATTTCTGGATTCGGTCCCCACGCTCAAGGCCCGCGATAGAAGCTATGCAATAGCTTAAAAAAAGTAGTCAAGCACAAGTGACCTTAGTACTAAAAGCATGTGCAATATAAATAATAAGATAAACGTTTTAGATTGATCCAACCGACATCTTAAGCAGTTATAAAAATGCTCATCTATACAAACTCATAATATAAATGCGAAAATTCTCCAATCAATAATATTTTAGGAAATTATAATCAACTGGTTTCTTTGCGGTTTTGAGAACATAAAAGGTTACACGTGCCGCGGTGCCGGTAAACACCGTAGCTTTACAAATGTCTCTTTGTCTTTTTTTTTAAACATGGCATCATAAGCTGTGATAGCCTAGTGGTATGACCGTTGGCCTGCCAAGTCAAAGGTCTCGATTTCGCACCTCTAACTTTTCGAAATCATGTGCGTATTAAATAGTTAATTATAACGCGCTTAAACGGTGAAGGAAAATATCGTGAGGAAACCTATATGCCTAAGAGATTTTCTCGATGGCGTGTGAAGTCTTCCAACCGCACTAGGCCAGCGTGGTGGACTATAGCCTTATCCCTCTCATTTTGAAAGGAGACCCGTGCGCAGCAGTGCGTTGATTATGTTATGTTATATGGCATCATACTAATCGGATGAATAGTTTAAGAACGTATAGACGACGAACATACAAACAAATATTTATAGCTTATGTCTATATAGCCTATGTCCTTCGCCAGGATGCAATCTATCTCTTTCCCAAATTTTATAGAAATCTGTTCAGTAGTTTAGGTGGGAAAAAGTAAAGACAGGTAGCGAAAGAGACAGCGTTAGTTTCGCATTTACTCTTTATGGATTTCAAACTGCAATTAAATGATATTTCTTTTTCTGTAAATAGATTTTTAATGACACTTTTACAGGTATTGACCTGTAAAAGTTTTAATATTTTGAATATAATAAACTACCGCATCCATACAGTTTTCGTTCGGCCCATACGCGGGCAATCGTGTCCTCAGTCCGCGTGACGTCAAACGCAGCCTTGCCGCGGAGTAAGGGCGATACAAAATAGCTTAATTTAGACAATTCCTAACAAATTGACTTTAATACTTTGGAGGAAAACCGCCAAAATTACTGTTCTTCGGTATAGACAACATGCGAAATTGATGCGAATTTGTTATTTATTTAAAATATTACTGTACTCCTTCATTACTCTAGCTCTAGGGGTCTTTAGAGCGACAAGTACGCTAGAGGTCCTGGGTTCGATTCCCAGGCCGAGCAAAGCTTTCGTAAACATGTAATTCATTAAACCGTGACCCTCCAGGGGTTTGAAACAATTGCCTTTCTATTGGGTTTTTCTATGAAATTCTCAATAGCAGCTCGAATTTTGGGACTTGTGCCCGGTTCATAACAATTAACTCCTATTGCATGGGACCCAAAGATACCGACGAACTGTTGTAATATATTTCGCCTCTGCCTAACCCTTCGAAAAGGCGTGATGGTATGTTACGAGAAAAACTGTAACCAACCGCTAGAACTGAGGACAATTTTCCTCTGTATTTAAATTAATAGTTTTATTAAAAACTGTGATAGGAAGAGTAAACCCACTCTTTGGTAAAGCGGAACTCTATGAACGCAAAAAGAATTACAAATTATCAATATTGTATATTTTTTTATATAACCACGTTTGAAAGTTCAAGCGGCTTACAGTACAAAGTACAATGTTGAGTGATCGTGCGTAAGCAGTCCAGTCCTGTCAACGATGAGATTAATTAATTTTGTTATTTTACGCAATGCAACTGCTGTCTGACCATTACAAACTGCAACTTAAAGGTGAGTACTGACCGGTGTTACGGAGTACGTACGTGGAAACGAGTACGAACACAAAATGAACGACTTCACGAATTATAACATGTTACATTACACCCCGTAACCTTCTGTTTGAGGGTGCAAATCTTCATGGACTTCCACGACCCAGGGATAGGGACGGAGAGTCGGACTTCACCCAGAGTGGGTAACCTACCGACTGAAACCTGTAATACCGTAGGTAACCTGGGTTTACGTGAGCGAGGTTTAATTCCTCCGCGACCCCAGCAGTAGCAAGGAAAGAAAGACGTTCGCTTAGGCTACAATTTTCCCACAAACAAACAATAATTTTGTAAGAGATAAACATGAACATAAATAACCGTATCGAAGACCTTTGACAATGCATCAACCATCATTCACAACATTTCAAAAAACAATTATGAACGGTTGTTTACAAATTGATTTTACACCACGGGAGGTAAACCTGAATGCAAGCTCATTATCTGCATCTAAATGATATAAATATTTACGACATCGCTCTTCAATAGGTACTTCTATACCTACATAAAATTATGAATTCTCATAATTCGTGAATATTTAGGACGATGGTTAAATCGTCTTAGGTGAATAGGTAATTATGTAGAAATATGATCACAATTTTAGGTACACGAAGAAGACCCATTGATCAGCGATATATTGGTTAGCTACAAGCCTGTCAACGCAAGGAGGGGTGTTGGACTCGTACCTATTACGACCCATTAAAATAAGAGTATTTTAGCATGTCCGAGTAGGTACGAGTCCGTAGTAGTAGTAGGAGAGCCTACTACTACTTACATGTTACGTAGGTACCATCACGCCTGTATTCCCCGAAGAAGAACGACAGAGGCGTACTGGAGGAGGTCCTGCGTTCGATTCCAAGGTCGAGCAGTGTTATTGGAATTTTCTATGAAATTCTCAGTAGTAGGTCGGAGTTTGGTATTTGTACCCGGTTAATGGCAACAGGCTCGCCCCCTATTACATGGGATATAAACATATCGGCGAACTGTGGGTGTAGGTACGCCTCTGCCTAACCCTTCGGGGAATAAAGGCGTGATGGTATGTTATATTATGAATGGCAACTCGCAAGGGAATGGCTGCACACTCGTGAAATCTATGACGTTGCAAAATTGCGGAAGTCGATTCACTATTCGCTAAGCGTTCACGCATACCTATTGAGCGCCTTAAAAAGTATTAGTCCTTATTATTATACAAAGACTACAGAGTGCTTTAAACATGTTTTAACCATCATCAGTTCCCAGCATCATAATATGCTATTTTCAATTGAGCTTGATTGTAACTTTAGTAAACCCTTTTCTTGGAATAAGTTATAAGAAAAATATCTAAAAAAAATTAAAAAAATCGTTTTGCTTTGTTAAAGAAACTTAAGGATTCCGATGAACAGTTTTGTAGTCTTACTCGCATAGATTGTTCATTAGTAAAGTTATATGAATTGTATATGCTCTGGATAACGGTGTGAGTTTCACATTTATATAATATCTTTGTTTATATTGTGTGCGCAGATATAATGTGTTACTGTTTGTTTGTCCCAAATAAATAAATAAAATTAAAAAAAAATCTATTCGCTCATTTAAAAAACTAAAAATAGCTACCCCTTTGAAAAAGCAATAAGGGTCCGGCGGAGCTTAAATTGCCCACAAAAACGTAATACCGAAATAAATCGTAATCCAGACAATATTCTAACAAATTATGTTATTATTCGGGTTTGGATACCGATAATCTAGGTTCCTATGGTACTATTTCATCTGCTACTACTTCAGTGAAAATAAAAGACCGGAAAATCGTTCCAAATTTGGTAAAGTTATCAAAAATTGCATTCGCTTACATTTATTTCCAGTGAAGTATTTTGGACGAAATGTTAGAGTAAGAACCTAGATTAATGGTATCGGAATCCGAATAATAACAGAATTTGATTACGATTTATTTCGGTATTACGTTTGTAAGATAAGATATAGAATATGAAGAAAAAAAAATCGGCCCGCCGGTCTCTTAAGTTTAATTAGTCTTATAAACAGGTTTGCAACGCCAACGGCCGATGATAGTCAAGGGTCAGTCTTAATCTGCAACATCAAATCGTAAATAATAAAATCCAATTATCCTTTATCATTCAACTAAACACACGATTTCGAAATTCATGCAATTACAGTTAAAATCTATTTCGTTCACGCAAGAGCAGCCGGGCGAAAAGCGTGTATGTACCAAGAGGACTTGCCGACCTAGATCCGACAGATAAGGCAAAATTTGAGTGATAGCATACGCAATATGACGGATTGGGTTCAACAATAGCTGTGTAAAGAAAAGTCTAGACGTTCTAAGAAGTTGGAAAATTTCTGGACCTTAGAGATTTCACTATTGTCAACATAGTACCGGGTTTTTCTAAGGAGTTATTAATTAAGAGTAGTTTTATATTTAGATATGGGGGCGAAGCCCTAGCTCATATGAGTCTGTCAAGACTCTCTTATTAGAGAATTCTACTGATTTCTATATTTCTCTTAGAGTATCTACTATAGTAGTCAGTGTGTCATATATAAAAATTCAAATAATTATTTATTCTTTAATGTATTCCAACCAGCCAACCCATAATGATAAAACCTTTTTGTAGCGATCTCTACAGAACCTACAGTGTCACTGTAACATAGTTACTACAAACTCGTAGTACGGGTTTTAGGCGGGAAAATGTAAAGTGCACTTTGTCGGTTTTATATTATTTTCCAAAACTTGTGTTTCTCCGAAGTTTAATGTGTAATTATAGTGGATAGTTAACCATTAAGTGTTCGTGAACGTGTGCGAGTGTAGGCAAATGATATAAAATTGAAAATCGTGACTTTTGTGTTCACTCATAAACTCCATTGAAGCCTTAGTGAAGTTTCCATTGTTTTACTGGGGATCATTCTGTATACTTGACACTGGCAAACACAGAAAGTGTGGCGCCATATATTATAATCCCATGACGGGAATTAATAATTATTACTTGTTTACTCCATATACTTGACACTAGCAAATACACAAAAAGTGTGGCGCCAAATCCCATAACGGGATTTAAAAAAAAAAACTCGTAGTACAATTTCAGACAGCTTCCAAAAAGGGTCGCTTTGTAGATTAAGTTGGCTCAGTTTCCCTTCAACACGTTGGTGCAATTGAGATGCAAATACCCTTACTAACATTATGCTATATATTCAATCAATTTCCTCAAGAACTAGACTCCAAATTAGAGACGTGTGGTAATATGAATAACTGGTTCGCTGCTCCACAGGAATGACCCGTTTGAGGTTAAAATATCGTTTTCATTCATGCATAGCTATATATAACACTATAACCGCAATGTTGTAACCTAAAATATAAAGATCGTGGGAAACATATGAATATTACTTGGAAATATTCAATACCTAGTCGGAAACTACAGCGCGAGAAGTCCATTTTCCTTACTGAAGACCAATTCTGGTATTAAAAAAATGAAAGACATAAAATACATATTTTCATGCCTGTCTCTCACCAAACATTTTGATTTACCACAGATTTCCACTTGTTACAATCCTGGGACACCACTTTCGCTTCATCTACGTTTATTAACCTCCACATGCATGATCATCGATTTTATGTAATATTTTATTGTGATACGTTCACCGAGGTCGATTCATTCCAACTCTTCCATGTGTACTCGCCACGTATACTAACAATCTTCGATCATCTATCCTCTTTATATTGCCAAACCATCGTAGCATAGTTTTCTCAATCCTTGTTAATACACCTTAAAAATATAGTTCTGTATTTTTAAAGATAATTTCTTTAATAGTCATCATTAATTTTCAATATCACCTGCAACGTTTAACATTGTTTCTGTATTTAGGACAAGACTAGATCGACTAAAACATTTTTAATTTCTTAGTATTAGCCTTCTCATATCTACAACTGGTTAGACTGGAATCCGAATCGATAAAGTTGAATAGAATTAGCAAATATAAATGAGCAAATTAATTTTTCTACACTACAAAATAGACGGCCTTATACGTCTAGCGGTCCCAAGCGGGGTCTTGTGCCCTGGATTCGATCGAACCATGTGTTAATGGTTTTTCCTATAAAAATCTCATTAAGTAGCAACTCGAAGTTTGGGATTTATGGCCGGATAATGACAATAGGCTCGCCTGCGGGAAATACAGGTGTAATAGTATGTATATTATGCCCAAAATACTAAAAAATATTTTTTAATACCGATCATTATGAGGTCGACGTATCAAAACAAATGAAGGCCGCGCAATATTTGAAAAAACGTTCTGGCATTCAAATATAAACGTAATCAATACGCAATGTAACCGTTTTGTAATTGTAATGTAACGAGATACGATGTTGTTCACGCAGCCAGAGGGTTAAAGACCTGGTTGTAGCCTACATTTTACTTTACGTTATGGAAAATTTTGTTTGTTATATAGGTACTTATGTAACCTGTGTGGCCTTTCTGGCTGGGTCACCATCATCGATTTGAAATCTGATAGTCGCAAATTAGTCGAAATACCGCGAGGTCATTTTGTTGTCGAGATACCAGCCAAGAAGGACTCTTGCTGGGCCCGGACTACCCCTATAACTTTTGAACCATGGACCGACTAATTTCCATACTTCAAGACTAATTTCGACTATTTAGTGAGTTTTCTGTAATTCGAATCGGTGATGATGGCCAAGCCAGAAGAAGCCACACATTTAACCTGCTATTTTAAAAGCATATATAACATAACGCCATCCCCTAAACTAAAGGTGTAGCAGAGTTGTACTGCTGCAACACCATAATTAAGTATAGGTTATATTTTAGATCTCATTACTACTTACTGCCTCATTAGTTTAGTGGTCCCAAGCGCGACTGCTACGCTAGTGGTCCTGGGTTCGATCCCCAGGTCGAGCAAAGTGTTATTGGGTTTTTCTATGAAATTCTCAGTAGCAGCTCGGAGTCTGGATTTGTGCCCGGTTAATGGCAATAGGCTCGCCTCCTATTACATGGGACCTAAACATACCGGCGAACTGTGGTTGTACATTAGTACGCCTCTGCCTAACTCTTCGAGGAATACAGGCGTGATGTTATGATGGTATGTTTATATTTTAGATCCAATGTGAAAGGAGACAAGTCTTTTGCCATTTTCTGGACATAAATCCAAACTCCGAACTGATATTCAGTAGTTCCTCCTTTATGCTTTTCATCTCCCAAGGATTTGAACTCAGACCACAATATACAGCCGATCAGCGCATTCGCCATTAAGCTATCACGGTGTGAGGTAAGATGAAGCATATAGAAGCAATTACAATATGGGATTCCTATACTTATAGGGACGAAAAATACATCATTTCTGGGAAAATAAGAAAAAAAAAAGCTGGTAAATACAAATTTAATTGCCCACAAAATATCGATCTTCGATTCAATTGTATTTGTGCCCGATTCATGGCAATAGGCCATAAATAGATCATATAGTTTGAATAATTCCACTCACGATTGGAGCTGCCGGACTGGGGAAGTACCTCCACCTTGCAGAAAATATTAGTCAAATAACATAGCTCCGTGGTATGTTGTGTTCCTAACGGTGAGCAAGGTCGCCAGAGCTTCGCGAGGAAGCGTTGTGTTGGCAGTGTGGGGGATCGGTGGTGTTTTGTTACCGCCGCTGTCATGTATGCCATGTCTCCTATGCTGCCAGCCAAACTATTCCTCCTTAATTTACAGGGTCGGCAACGCGCGAGTGATACCCCTGGTGTTGCAAGCGTTTAAAGGCTACGGTAACCGCTTACCATCAGGCGGGCTGTATGTATGTTTGCCACCTTAGTGGTATAAAAAAAACTGATTATTTAATAAGTTACCTACTAACTAACAACCTACCTACACAATTATTTGGCAGCTAAAGATTAGATTGTAATGTAACTAACCAGATCAGATCATAAGACATAATAACACACGTTTGTGCCAATAATTACCATGATCATAATCATAACTGTAACACTGACTACTTCAACCTTAATGCATCATCATAAGGTCGAAAATCGTACGACAGTATTTTAACAAAAGACATTAATGAGTTTAGAAACCGTAACGTCCATATATGTATGAACAGTCTTGGTTATCGCAAAGTAACTGTGCATAATAAATTAACTTTTCCCACGACAGAATGTTCTAGAAAGTTATGGCGCTTAATTATTTTCTCTATATTAAAATGAAAAGGAATGTTATTGTTTTAACTTTCTTTGGAGGTATGTACGGTGCTTAATTACTGAGTAAATATTTAATTTAGTAAGTTATATTATGCCTTAAGCCTTCTAAACCGAAATGCATCGTCCGAGCTATTGGTTCGGATGTGAAAAACGTCTTTAATAAACATATGAATATTTTATTCGATATATTCGATTCGATTATATTACGTACTATCACGCCTGTATTCCCCGAAGGATTAGGCAGAGGTGTACTAATGTACACCCACAGCTCGCCGGTATATTATGGTCCCATGTGGTAGGGGCAAGCCTATTGCCATTAATCGGATACAAATCTCAAACGCTGCTACTGAGTATTTCATAGAAAACCTAATAACACTTTGCTCGACTTGGGAATCGAACCCATCTAGCGTAGCAGTCGCAGCTTGGGACCACTAGAGTAATGAGGCAGTTTAGACATTTGAATATAGAATGTATCATTTTATTATATGTATACCTCATTATTATAATAAACTAGTGGACCCAGCAGACGTTGTCCTGCCCTGAAAGAACCCAAAACTCGATTGCAGCGCCACCTACCGGGTCCAATTGTGAATCTAAACCATTCCCAGATCCCCTTGAACACACACAAAAAATTTCATCAAAATCGGTCCAGTCGTTTGAGAGAAGTTCAGTCACATACACACTCACAGAAGAATTATATATATAAAGATTACTACCCGTGTGTGCATTTTGTAACATTAATGTTACTTTTTAACGGTCCGGTGGACACTGAATTACCCGTACAAACATAATATCAAAATAAATCGTAATTTGATTACAATTTAATAAAATTGTGTTATTATTCGGATTCATATACCGTTAATCAAGGTATACCCTACCATTTCGTCTACTAATACTTCATTAATTACGACTTTACTAATTTCTCGGCGAATTTATAGCAGTGATAGACTAGTGGTATGACTTTTGGACTGCCAAGTCAAAGGTCTCGAATTCGAACCCAAGGCACGCACCTCTGACTTTTCGAAGTCATGTGCGTATTAAATAGTTAATAATCACGTGTTAATTAAACGGTGAAGGAAAACATCGTGACGAAACCTGCATGCCTGAGAGATTTTCTCGATGGCGTGTGAAGTCTGCCAACCCGCACTAGGCCAGCGTGGTGGACTATAGCCTAATCCCTCTCATTCTGAGAGGAGACCCGTGCCAAGCAGTGGGACAGTATAATGGTTTGATTAAAAAAAAAAAGACGTAAAAGTATCTATGACAGATCTATTTACAGAAATAAATATCATTTCATTTCATTATGTTATGTTATGTTTATGTTATTGTTACGCCGAGTAACTAGGACGACGGAGATGAGTCACGGAGATTCTGGATTAGTCGATGAAGCAGGTAGAAAACAAACAAGAGGAATATGCTAGAAGGCGGCACCCGCAACAAAAAGAAAAACAAACAAAACACAATAGCGTGAGACCTGGCTCAAGGTCAAGGATTAACAATGGCGATTGTAAACACCTATTGTTCGCAAGTTGAATAAAGGACGTAAACATCTATTGTCTCAAAAATGCGGGCGGGTCGCATTATTGAAATTTATCGAGATTTTTCGAATCCAGAATCTTCGTGGCTCATATAAATAATGGTCGACAGCGTCGGCAAGGGCAGTTCAGTTTTGGACGCATCCAAGTGAAGATCGAAGTGAAGTTACAAGTGATTATCAGTGCGACGTTAAGTGTAACAAGTGCTAGTGTATAGTGACTGTTCGTGTGATTTCTGTGTGTTTGTGTGGTGAATAAAGTGACTGTTTTCGGTGAAATTAGTGATTTTAATTTATCCCGAACCCCAGCTCGTAACATTTGGTGTCAGAAGTAGTGGGATAAATTATGCCGGTTTTACCGAAAGAAGACACGGAGGGTATCCGTACAAGAAGTCAGCGGCAGCAGGAGATGGACCAGAGACGATTCACAGATTCGCCGTCTGTACCTTCGGGTCAAGAACGACCACCTAATGACCCAGTCGCTGGTCCATCAGGAACATCTCCAGCACCGACAATTGACCTGGCGGCCTTGATGGTAATGATGCAGGAGCAAACACGGCTGCTGCGTGAGCAGATGCAGCAAGACAAAGAAGAGCAAGCCCGCCGGCAGGAAGATCAGGCACGCCTGCTACGGGAACAGCGGCAGCAAGATAAGGAGGAGCAGGCACGTCGGGAGGAGGAGCAGGCCCGCCGCCAAGAGGAACAGATGAACCTCATAAAGGACCTCCATGGGACCCTTGGCAAACAGCTGGGTGTTATGAAGGAGCAGGTGGAGCAGCACGAGAGTCGACTTGCCAAAGCCGAGGAACAGATCGCTAATGTGACAAAGGCGTTGGGCGATTTGAAGGCAGGAAAGGGATTTGTGGCTCCTGTGGTTGACACCCCCATGACCTCCTCAGTACGTGGATTTAAAGTACCACCGTTTGATGGAACCTCTTCATGGTCAGCTTACAGACTCCAGTTTGAAGCCTATGTGGAATCAAATGGATGGGACAAAGCTCAAGCCAAGACGGCACTCACCTTATGCCTCCGCGACCAGGCTTTAACTGTACTGGAGGCGCTCGGCAAGGACATGACCTACGACCAACTACTGGAAGCATTGGACTCAAGATACGGCGACGCGCATCTAGAATACGTGTTTCGTGCCCAGCTGAAGGACCGAGTACAGCGCGGTGCAGAGACCCTACAGCAGTGGGCTCTAGAAGTTGAGAAGTTGGTTCGGAAAGCCTACCAGTCCACACCAGCGCTTATTGACGGAAATCTTGTTCAGGCGTTCGTCGATGGAATACGTGATCTAGAAGTCAGAGCCGCTGTGAGACTTGGGCACCACAAGACTTTAAGAGACGCCTTAGCCCATGCCTTGGAAGTAGAAGCAGTGAGACAGGACCATCGGGCTCACCGTATCCGGGAAGTCGTTTTACCAACATGCCACCTTTGCGGGGAAAAGGGCCATTTCCAGGCAGGTTGCCCGAAGCGCAGCGAGGGTCGAAAGGATGGTGCAGCATCACCAAGATGCTACATATGCGGAGAAAAGGGCCACCTCCGAGCTAATTGCCCAAAGGGAACCACGTGGCGACAGAAGACCTATGGTGAAACAGTAAGGGCGGTGAATGCAACCGCCGAGGAGCAGCAGGGAAACGAATAAAAGCCAGGACTGTGGGGCGGGTGCTGGCTGGTGCAGAAGTAGCCCCAAGGATTTCGATCTCACAAGCCCATGATGGAAACAGCCTGATCATCAAAGGTGAAGTCAACAGAACACCCTGTAAGCTGACAATAGATACTGGAGCTTCTCGCACGGTCGTGAATTCTCAACTGGCACGTCGGGTTCTTGGGGACTGCATCATTGACCGTGAGTGTATACAATTAGTAACAGCTACTGGTCAGCACATATCCGTCCGAGGTGAGAAGGAGGTGGAATTGAAACTTGGTAACAGAATATATCGGCATAATGTCATCGTAGCCGATATACTTCGACGAAGGCTCACTAGTGTGGCTACATAACCCGGTACGCAGCAAAGGAAAGTCACCGAAGTTACAGGCAAAATGGGACGGTCCCTACCGAGTCGTGACTAAGATCAACGATGTGACCTACCGGATACAGAAAGGATCAAGAGGTGCTCCGAAGATCGTTCATGTGGATCGTTTGGCACGTTATCACGGATCGAATAATGCTCGGGACGAGCATGTCTTAGGAGGGGGCAGTGTTACGCCGAGTAACTAGGACGACGGAGATGAGTCACGGAGATTCTGGATTAGTCGATGAAGCAGGTAGAAAACAAACAAGAGGAATATGCTAGAAGGCGGCACCCGCAACAAAAAGAAAAACAAACAAAACACAATAGCGTGAGACCTGGCTCAAGGTCAAGGATTAACAATGGCGATTGTAAACACCTATTGTTCGCAAGTTGAATAAAGGACGTAAACATCTATTGTCTCAAAAATGCGGGCGGGTCGCATTATTGAAATTTATCGAGATTTTTCGAATCCAGAATCTTCGTGGCTCATATAAATAATGGTCGACAGCGTCGGCAAGGGCAGTTCAGTTTTGGACGCATCCAAGTGAAGATCGAAGTGAAGTTACAAGTGATTATCAGTGCGACGTTAAGTGTAACAAGTGCTAGTGTATAGTGACTGTTCGTGTGATTTCTGTGTGTTTGTGTGGTGAATAAAGTGACTGTTTTCGGTGAAATTAGTGATTTTAATTTATCCCGAACCCCAGCTCGTAACATTATGTATGTTATTACGTTTGTACAGGCTTCTCAGAAACCTTTGCCGACACGCACATAAAATGCACCCAAGTTTTGTAATCGTATGAATAATAGGTACCTAATATAGAAACGCTTAGATGACGAAAAAACAAACAAACATGTTTTTAATATTTATTTAAACCCTAATTAAACTCGCATTGTATGAAGGTGAACCTTAAAAAATGCATCGTACCTAAACAACGCTTTTTATATTTCCTTTAACCTTGTTAGTGCTAAAAATTATCTTTATATCATAAAAAATAAGATATAAAGAAAATTTTTAGCATCATCATTCATCCTTATAAATTAAGGATGAGTTTATTTATTTATTTATGAGTTTATTTTACCTAAAATTTACTAAAATATTCGTAGCAAAATAGACTCAAATATGGAAGTACCATATTTGAGTCTCAGGACTGTTGAGTAGGTACCTATACAGGGTTAAATTTCAAAGGCCAGCCAAATTCTCAAATTAGGCCATCAAGGTCAAGCCTAAAGTGCATTTTAAACATTATTGTGAAATTAACACTTTATATTGTAAAAACATTCAATTGAAAATGTCCGAAGAAATCTAATTTCATAAACATTGCGGTAATCTCGACCTAATGCCTCCAACTGCATGAGATTGGTCATCGGCAGTCGGGTTTTTCACTAGCAAACTACGCGGGCGCGCACTCAACCACAATAACTCACCAAAGTTTTGTCAAAATCGAACGAATGGATCAACGCATACAAGAGCAAAAAACAATTATTTATTTTAATATAAACTAGAGATTACCGCAAGTGGCGGTCTATAGTTCCTCCCCACCCCTGTGGGAGAAAGGCGTGTGTGTGTGAATCTATATTAGAAATTAAGTTTTAGTTTTAATATAATAATATTATTTTAATATATTAAGCAAATTGATATTTTCTATAACATCTAGCAAAACGCGTATGGAATGTTACTAGAAAAATATTCCACTAAGTCTTGCAATGTCGTCCGCAAAATACAACACCCAATCCCACCCAAAAATTATATTCTATTTCTATCGTATTAAAGTTGAAAATCATGTTGATAACAACCATGTACAGCCAACCGTGTCTGTATTTACAACCCTTATCAGTTTATTCATTAAATAGCCATTGAGTGATTATCAGAAACGTCGCGACATCGCGAAGCGAATAATTGCTCGTTTATGTTGTAGAGCAAGCTACTCAAACTGGGTCAGCAACTTGATTGATTGTGCAGCAAACCACGACAACGCTTATATTAAAATTAATTTAATCTTTAAGTAGACTGTAAACTAGACCAAAGTATGACCTCTTAAGAAATAGAATAGTTTTAAATATCATCTTTTTATTTATCGTTTTTCTAAGATGTGTGCACAAGTGCAAGCGTGTTTTCCCCGAAAGATAATCCAGAGTAAAATACAATAATGGTACACCGGTACAAACAAAGTCCTCTTTTATGGTCTAACAAGCAGCCGAGCCACGAGATGGCAAGTGTTCGTAGCGCTACACAAGAGTTGCTGATGCGTCATCGGCGACTGCAGACTCACCCGCGAGTTTGAACACACGTACCAAGGAGGTCTTTCCACCGAGCAAGTCAGATAACTTTCACGTATCTGACAAGATGCTTGTCTAAATTGAAGTGGAAAATTGTATTCTAGCGGGCGCTCAACTTCGTCCCAACTTCTGGCCCAACTTCCGTCCCGTATTGGGACGAATTTCACCAATGACGTAAATTATCTTATAGATCCATATCCATGTCTATGTAACGTAAAATTATTGTCATAATGGACAGTACTCTAGCTTCCGAGCTGACTGCTGAGGTAGGTGCTTAATACCTCAATGTTATATGTTTGCCACTTTGTTTCAGTCATAGACCCTGATACGTCGCGATAATACCAACCGCAGTGATAACGTAGGTACTAATTGAATGTACCTAACTCTGCCATT
Source organism: Acronicta aceris (assembly GCA_910591435.1). NCBI lineage: Eukaryota > Metazoa > Arthropoda > Insecta > Lepidoptera > Noctuidae > Acronicta > Acronicta aceris. The sequence goes on from OU342770.1 coordinate 10,948,376, forward strand.
ATGGTGGTTTAGATATGTTTGACGTCATTGTATAGGGAAGTCCGATAAGAGAATTGATAGTATTGTTACAATGTATAATTAAATAGGGTAGTTAAATGTTGTTTGATTTATAAAAAATAATAGTCCTGTTGTAATTTTTTTATTAAATATTATTATTGATTTATATTGCTTGAATCTTCGAAAAGGATATGGCTACTGTTTATCTGAAAATGTGCCGTTAATCTTGTGTATGTACCACTAATGTACGCCTCTGCCTAACCCTTTGTAGAATAGCGTGATGGTATGTTATAGTAAGTAGGTACCTACCGTGTTAAAAGACATACATCACATAATCAACCCATTATACTGTCCCACTGCTGGGCACGGATCTCCTCTCAGAATGAGAGGGATTAGGCTATAGTCCACCACGCTGGCCTAGTGCGGGTTGGCAGACTTCACACGCCATCGAGAAAATCTCTCAGGCATGCAGGTTTCCTCACGATGTTTTCCTTCACCGTTTAAGCGCGTGATAATTAACTATTTAAATGAAAATGTTAAAAGACACTAGAGAATATTTCTTCAGTCAACAGATCACATTTCATCACGTTACGTTGATTGCAAGTTCTAAGAACACAATCACTTAGATGTAACATTCACATCCTATATTCGATATGTTGCATCTGCGAAATGTACACACGGCGACACCTCAAGATATAGGTAGAGTTTGCACCGACCTTATTCCGTTGCAATAGCGGTGATTGTAGTGCAATAGTATAGCTTGACGTGTTGCCGGTGTCATTCAACATAATATTCAACACAATATCATTATCAAACAAAAGTTTGGAAACTTTTAATGTTTATCTTCTATCTAAATAAAAGAAGCCTGACTGACTGACGAATCAAGGCACAGCTGAAACTACAGGAGCTAGATCCCTAAAAGTTTGCTTGCTGGTTCCTTTTGCACTGTAGACGAGCACTAAGAAAGGATTTTTGTAAATTCAACCGTTAAGGTGGTGAAAAGGGGGTTGAAAGTTTGTATGAAAGTCCGCACACACTACCATGCGTTTGACATACACACACGTATACATATTTAATAAACGATGACGTCGTCAAGTTCCATAGATTCCATTTCCACAGCTGTCATTTGCATTGACATTTTGACAATTGTTTTCTTCCTTACAAATTAGACTTAACAAACTTTATGATATGAAACCTCTATGATGTAGGTACAGTGGGCACAGTATACGACAGTCGACCTATACCGACAGTACCTTAAGACAAAAATTCTTTAACCAGTGTGTGTTACCGATTATGACTTATGGCACAGAGACGTGGTTGCTCACTATGGATCTCATAATAAACCTTAAGGTCACTTAGCTAGCTATGGAGCGAGCTATGATTAGCATTTCTTTACACGATCGAATCAGAAAATCAGGAGATCCGTAAAAGAACTAAAGCTTCCGGCATAGCTCAAAGGATTAGCAAACTTAAGTGGCAAAGGGTGGGGCACATAGCTCGTAGAACTGACGGCCGCTGGGGCAGAAAGGTTCTCGAGTGGAGACCACGCACCGGAAAGCGCAGTATGGGACGACCTCCAACGAGATGGACAGACGACCTGGTAAAGGTCGCTGAGAGTCGTTGGATAGAGACTGCATATAACCGGTCCGTGTGGAAGTCTTTGGGGGAGGGCTTTGTTCAACAGTAGTCTTCTATTGGCTGATAATGATGAGTTCAGATTGTTTTTATTCTTGTCTTATTGCTTGATGGCAGTAGTATAGTTTAAGTTTCCACTATCATAATTGTTGTTTTAAACATCTGCATTCTTATCATTGGGATGAAGTTAATGACATTCTAATGATTTTCAAATATTCACCCAAGTATCATAGCAAAGTAGCGATCTGTCTCTGCCTACCCTAATGCGAAAAAAGCGTGAATATATGTATACCTATGTACAAATAAATCATTGTCCAAATAGTTTTTTACTACGATAAAAATCGAGAGAAGACATGATTGATTATTCAATTTACGTTAATTTTTTTAATATATTTTTTAAATGATTGATTACATAAGTGTTCTCATACAACTTTTTATCACATTTTGATGTCAGCTTTTGATAAATTAACTTGAACCTTATATGTTATAATTATGTAATTTATTACACCAATTTTCAAACCCATAGGCCACCAACAATTAGTAATTCTTGCGTGTCGAAATGATTTTGGATAAAAGTACAATACGGTACACACATATAAGGCCAGTGTGCAGAGATCGTAATTGCGACTGCTACGCTAGAGGTGCTGCGTTCGATTTTCAGGTCGAGCAAAGTGTTAATAGGTTTTTCCATGGAATTCTGAGTACCAGCTCAGTGTTTGAGATTTCTGCCCGGTTAATGTCTCACCCCCTATTAACATGGAACCTAAATATACCGGCGAACTGTGGATGTACGTACACCTCTGCCTGACGCTTTGGGAATTCAGGCGTAATGGTATGTTTATATAGGTAATTGTACGGTGGAAACATTGTGTGCGTCTGACGTTGTCCTCAAGTACTTTTGTAGTGGTAAATTTAAATCATTATCATCATCAGCCTATAGCAGTCCACTGCTGGACATAGGTGTCCCCCAATGTGCGCCATTTCACTCTGTCCTCAGCTTGTCGCATCCAGCGTCCGCCAGCAACCTTTCGCAAATCATCACTCCATCTTGCCAGAGTTGTCCTACACTACGTTTGCCGAGTCGCAGTCTCCACTCAAATAGACGTCTACCCCAGCGGTTATCGGTTCTTCGACAGATATGGCCAGCCAACAGCCACTTCAGCTTGCTAATCGGTAAATTTTAATATAAACACTCAATGTAAAGACAATTTGGGTCATAAATGTTTCGCATTCGTGATTATTATCTTATTTTAGTAATATTACCTGCACGGTTGTTCCAAACGGGTAACACGCACAGCTATTTTGGCTGATTTGGCCGATCATAACATTAAATTAAAACAAAAGACGATCGAAGCAACAAACATCAAATATTAATCAAAATCACACAAAACTTAACATTGCAGATCGATACAGCGTGGTTAATAATCTTAAATATGTGGATCTGTGGCATCGTAACTCTTAAACGGATAAACCTATTTTGATTAAGTTTTTAGTTTGAAAAGTGACTTCATCGAGAGTGTTCCTACTATGATTCAAAAAATCATAGTCAAGCTCTTTTGCTTTAGTTAATAAAAGGATGTCAGCAACGTCCACACGTCTGAGCGATTAAAAATTTGGTATCCTGTTACTTCAATCAAAAACATTTCTTTTTAATAACCTGATTCTGTGAGGATTTTAAAAATATCAATTTTATTTATTGGTTCAAAATGCTAAGTATTTAAAAGTCCCTAATCCTGTAGCATAGGTGCCACCTTAAAAGCTCATAGTGAGCAAAATAGAAGTTAATCTATACTTATAATAAATCTGTAGAGAGGTCAATTCTGTACATGAAATATATTTCCAAAATAACTATCAGCGGGTGATTAGTGATCGATACTGACGCCAAAAATGCAATCAGTAAAATTTTTGTCTGTCTGTCTGTCTGTCTGTCTGTCTGTCTGTCTGTCTGTCTGTCTGTCTGTCTGTATGTTCTTTATAGAAACAAAAACCACTCGACGGATTTCAACGAAACTTGGTACAATTGTTCTTCATACTCCTGGGCAGGTTATAGTATACTTTTCATCACGCTACGATCAATAGGAGCAGAGCAGTGAAGGGAAATGTTGGGAAAACAGGAGAACTTACTCCATTTTTTAAGCGTCCGTCGCGTGTGCAGCCTTAATGGTCAAAGCTACACAGAAATCATGTATGACGGAAATGTTCTCCTTAAAATTATATAAAAAATATTCCACGACAGCAAATGTCTATCTTTTATGGTTGACTCACAATAACACGTGTAACTCCCGATAGCTTAGCAGTTCGGAGCTTTCTGATTATATTTGTCTACTCTTACGTTAGGTGACTGACTGACTGACATAGCGATCTATCAACGCACAGCCCAAACCACAGGTTATAGTATACTTTTCATCACGCTACGATCAATAGGAGCAGAGCAGTGAAGGTAAATGTTGGGAAAATGAGTGATTCATGGGAAAGGTTTCAAGCTATAAAACATCACGCTACAACCCTTAGGAACGGGGCAACGCAGGTGAAACCACGGGCGAAGAACTAGGGAACAAAGTAACTATTCCACGCGGACGAAGTCGCTGGCAAAAGCTAGTAGGTAATATTTTTCTGCTAAGTACCTATTACGACATTAACTGGTCTCGTCTCGTGACTAAAACTCTTCGATAACGTACATTGCATGTGATGTAACCATATTGTAACATTAATTACTTATTACAATACTGTAACTATTCTACTGCACGATTGTTATGTCAGATTGAGTTTTTTTTATTAGGTCGTGTTCACTGTGCTTTCAGAAAGAAGCGTGATTGAAGTGAAAGCAAAAGAAATTATTTTCGAAAATAAAAAAATCTGGAAACATATTTTTACTGTATAATACCAATATACATATAATTATAACTAGCGACTCGCCTACGGTTTTACCCGCGCTGCTCCGTTCCTAAGAGGTGTAGCGTGATTTTATAAAACCTTAATCGATAAATGGACTATCCAACACAAAAATATTTTTTCAAACTTTTACAAACTCTTCAGCTTTATAATAAAAGTATAGATTTAAAAAATCATACAATATTAATTTGTGTTTATAAAGATCTTCATTATAATTGCAAGAACGACTTTATTAACAAGTTAGTTATCAAATACGTAGATACGAGTATTACGCAGAAATCGTATGACTAGCTACAAAACCAGGAAAACGGGCAATTTTTGTTTTACGTCAGTAACACAGTCATCCTTTGAGAACGGCGATCATTTCCGGACCCTGGAGTTAAAGGTGCTTTCAGACCGGCGAGGCGTGGGCAAAATTTTGGCTCCTTAGTCGTTTCGCACCCTGAGCGGTGCGAACTGCGGTATGAGTTGCCCAAGAGCTCTTTTTGAATGAGTCCTTTTGCACCATGTTGCCAATTGCCCAAAAACTTTTAGAGAAATTACGATTTTCTGAATTAATGACTGATGAATTAATGACTCGTGGGAGAGCCATGCTTCGGCACGAATGGGCCTCCTCGACCGGAGTGATACCACGGCCTCACAGAAAACCGGCGTCAAACAACGCTTACGTTATGTTTCGCCGAGTGAGTGAGGTTATCGGGGGCCCAATCCCCTTTTAAAAGGCGGGCAACGCACTTGTAACTCCCCTGGTGTTACGAGTGTCCATGGGTGGCGGTAATCGCTTACCATCAGGCGATCTGTTTGTTTGTCCCCCTATCCCATAAAAAAATAACTGTGGTTGTGCTTATACATTATTATGAATATCGTTTCAACGAATACAGGGGAGATGGTATGTTCCACCCTATGTAATGGCAAAGAAAAACACGACAATGACACAGTTATATTCTTATCAATATTATCATTACGGTAAAACTAACACTGTGTGATAAGTGTGAACACATAAGACACACCCCGCTTTCTTTGCACATTCTTAGAGCATATTATATTACTTGTCTTGTTGTACATGGAGACAGCTTTCAACGTGATGGTGATGGTCTGTCATGTCGTTGAAAGCTAACGATTACCCATATGAGTATAAAATATTTATAACTTTGTAGTAATCGTTGGTTTAAGAGTCCGGCCGGCGGACCGAATTACTCTTACAAACGTAATACCGAAATAAATCGTAATTCAAACAAAATATAATCGAATTCTGTTATTATTCGGATTCCGATACCGTTAATCTAGGTTTCTTCGTTACCATTTCCTCCAAAATACTTCACTGGAAATAAATGTAAGTGATTGCAATTTTTTATAACTTTACCAATTTTGGAACGATTTTTCGGTGTTTTATTTTCAGTGAAGTAGTAGTAGACGAAATAGTAACGTAGAAACCTAGATTAACAGTATCCAAATCCGAATAATAAGGTAGATAGATAGAATATTGTCTGGATTACGATTTATTTCGGTATTACGAATATACGTTTTTGGGGGCTGTTCAAGCTCCGCCGGGCCCTTAAGGTTAGAAAGTAGCTAGGGTTAAAAAACTTGTATTATGTTGCTAAATTCTTGTGTAAGTATTACTTTCTAACATATACATCGTGCATAACTAATATAAACTAAAATAATGTAGGCTCTTACTACGCAGAATTAAATAAATAATGTAGGCTCTTACTATGCAGAATTAAAAAAAAAGTACTGACTATCATGCGCTCATATAGGCTCACAGTTCGCCGGTTTGTTTGGGTTTCATGTAATAGGAGGCCAGCCTAATGCCACTAACCGGGCACGAATCCAAACTCCGATGTTACTGAATTTCATATAAAAGCCCAATAACACTTTACTTGATCCCTAACAAGATTATTTTCTAATAAATGACAAAGATTTTCTGATAAAGATCTTTTTTGATAAATGTGCTACACTTGACTCCCTGTCTATCACTATTCAGTAACGATCACTCAAATTTTGACTTAAACTCACCTTTGTACAGTGTTTGTTTTATAATTATTATGTTATTATATTCTTTGTGTACAATAAAAAGAAGCCGTCTTTTAAAAAAAGTAGTTCGTCAACACTGGTCAATAGAACACCCCTATAGGGTGTTTATGGATTGCGTTAATATTGTTACGTCCTGTATAAAGATCGAGATACAACGGCATTTTGTCAAATATGCACCATCTCGGCTTTAGCGAACGGGTATAACAAGTATTTCTTGTACCATAAACGACATTCAAAGACTTCAAAGATTAGATATTATTAATAAGAATTCAGTGCGATGTGCGTCACTAACATTAAATTATCCAATTTAGAAGTCAAATGTCAAAATATAAATAAAACCGTGCAAATCTGAAGGACTCTGAATAAAATTATAACCCGTCAAGTAACTAATTACAGACACAATGCAAAAATATTTTTTATAAAAAAAAACGAACCACACGAGGACAAATTTCAATGTGATATTATTATGATTATGTTTTTATTAGTGTCATTTAGTTTAAAAAATACATTGACTTGTTAAAGTGTCTTCAAAAGATCTATTCACTGAAAAAACTGCCTACTAAGAGTCTATATTTTATAAGAAACTAGCGACCCACCCGCGATTTCACACGCGTTGCTCCTCTTGGTCGTAGCGTGATGTTATATAGCCTATGACCTTTCTCAATAAATGGACTATCCAACACAAAAAAAAATTGTTCAATTCCAACCAGTAGTTCCTGAAATTAGCGCGTTCAAACAAACAAACTTCAGCTATATAATGTTATATGTAGTAAAAATACTTGTCACTCTGAATGTAGACCGTGCCTTCAAAGGAAGATAGAAGAGGAGATAAGAGAAGATAGATCTAAAAGTTATTAAATTGTAATATAGTAAAATAAGCAGACAATAACAGTATTGTCTACCTCAGAAACCAGACGAAAACCTCGAACAGTAGGCCAATAACTAACAATGCAGAGAAATAAATGTATACATAATATTTGTCAACTTATTATCAAATATAATCATTTCCTATACTAAGATTTTTGCATCCAAATTCAGATTTACTAAAATATGGCGTTAACTTAGATAAAAGCTAATGAAAAAGTTCAATTTATAGGGTGTTGAAATTCTTCTTACTTCGGAGAGCCATGCTTCGGCACGAATGGGCCGGCTCGACCGGAGTGATACCACGGCCTCACAGAAAACTGGCGTTAAACAACGCTTACGTTGTATTTCGCCGACTGAGTGAGGTTACCGGAGGCCCAATCCCCTTTTAAAAGGTCGGCAACGCACTCGTGACTCCTCTGGTGTTGCGGGTGTCCATGGGCGGCGGTAATCACTTACCATCAGGCGATCCGTCTGCTCGTTTGCCCTCCTATCCCATAAAAAAAAGGAAAAAATTAAATAGGCACTTGTATTTCTATTGGAAAATTTAGTATCATTATATAATTGTAAATTACCTAAACATAATGACATTTCAAATACTTATTATTACGAGCGGTCTTTTTGCCTAGATAGGTCTGATATGCCTGACGGAGTTCAAAACTCTCGCTGTGATTGAGAATATTTATATTAAGAAGTTATTTCGATCGGTGGTATAGGTATGTTATTATAAACCTGTTTATATGTAATACATTCTTTTTAATTAATTCTTTAATGAATTGAAATAAAACTACTTTTTACGGATTTTATCGCGTTGTATTGATATTATTTGATTCCCGGCGATTGGTCGAATGACCATGGATGCTGTAAAGGATACGAAACGTCGGGAATCAAATAATATCAATACAACGCGATAAAATCCGTAAAAAGTAGTTTTATTTAAATGTCTAATATTCGCGTAAGTGTCAGAAACCAGTATCTTTAATGAATTTAAAAAAAAGATTATAAAAATAAGATGTTCGTGCGTCATTCACAGATTTTTTTATTCGTTTTTTCGAAGACCGTTTGATGTGCCTACCTACTTAGAAAGTTGAAGGAGGTTATTTAATATTTTTTTTTAATTTAAAAAATATGTACTTGAATATTTATACCATCGACTTTTTGGGAAGATAACCCGATTTGCAATTCTACTTAAAGCTATTTTTAGATTATTTGAGAACAAGACGTGTATTTATTTGATAACTGCCTTCATAGTCCAGTGGTCCTAAGTGTGACTGCTACGCTCAAGCTCTACGCTCTACGGTCCTGGATTCAATTCCCAGGTCGAGCAAATTACTATTGTATTTTTCTATAAAATTCTTAGTAGCAAGTCAGAGTTTGGGTGGTGTGCCTAGTTAATGACAATAGCCTCAAACAAACCGACAATCTTTTGGCGTACCTAAGTACACCTCTGCCTAATCATACAGGGAAAGCATGCGTGATAATGTTTATGTATGTTATTTGAGAACATTTTTAAAGACAGTAATAAGCTTAGACATTTCGTCTGACATTCTACGTGATATTTCGTTTTGCCCATTTCGGTATGGTCCGACCATAATCATTAGAAAGGTGTACAATAATCATGCTTATGATATCTATGGTAATGATGGCAAGTAACTGGCCTCTCAATCACGTACCTACCTACATTATCAGTCGGAAATAATATAGTTTCACATAACAAAATAATGTTAATGCTATGAGAAACGTGCTAACGATAATCCGTTCCCATACTTTTTTGTTGGGTATCATTAAAGCGACAAATCTAAGATATTTCCTGTCAATTAAACAGTTAATAGTCGCTAATAGACAGTTTTGTATTATTAGTCTACTGGTCGCAAGCAAACTGTTGAACAAAAAGTCCTTATTTCGATTCCTAGGTCAAGTCAAATTTAATTGGGTTTTTGCGAAAATTGGGATCCCTTATACCTCTTCCGGATCAGACAAGGTTTTTAACATAGTTTATATCAGGTGGATAGGTATGAACTTAGATATTATTGATAACGGAATATTTAAGTAGCGATAAAAAGTAAAAAATAATATATTATTAAAATTGGGTATTTCTCTCCTGTACTCCTGTTCCTCATTCTCATTACTGTAGCCAATATTTTAACGCATTAATTGATGCGGTAGCAGATACTTAGTTAAATATATTTAGAATTAGTTATCACAGATATCCCACTAGTGATGTATTTACGTTATACCATAGCACATTAAAGCAAACGTCCTATTTGTATGTGCATCCTAAACTCTATCTTAAACTCTATTTATAACGAAATAAGAACCTTCTAGAATAAAAACTGTTCATATATTAGTCGTAGTCAACTCAGACGCTTACCAGAAGCCCAGAAGTGTCTGAGACGGACAAATCGTCGCTTACGAAACGAGTCCTCAATTGGAGATAACTGGTAACAAACGGATGGATTCACTTCTATATTCCTGTCTGCACACTGACGCCATATACGTAACGCAGAAATTACTAACACTTATCTCATCTTGGAAGTTCCTCAGTCTTGTTTAGTGGTAGATTTTGCTACGTCGGTAAACGACCCCAGTAGGTGATGCACGTGTTTGGCACACGCGCGCCTTCGAGTGGAATGCGAGGCAATGAAGGACATTTTTTTAATTCGTGATAGGATTACGCTTGACCATCAGTTCGCCTGATGTTAAGGAACACTGCGATCTACGATGGAGTGCGCTTACCTGGAAGAAACCGATTCACTCATGATTTAATAGCACCCCGATTATTATATATATTGTATATCTAATAATAAAATATATTATATATTTATTATTTTAGCCTAGTGGTATGACCGTTGGACTGCCAAGTCAAAGGTCTCGAGTTCGAACCCAAGGCACGTACCTCTGACTTTTCGAAGTCATGTACGTATTAATAGTTAATTATCACGCGCTTAAACGGTGAAGGAAAACATCGTGAGGAAACCTGCATGCCTGAGAGATTTTCTCGATGGCGTGTGAAGTCTGCCAACCCGCACTAGGCCAGCGTGGTGGACTATAGCCTAATCCCTCTCATTCTGAGAGGAGACCCGTGCCCAGCAGTGGGACAATATAATGGGTTGATTATGTATGTTATGTATATCTATCTGAGAAGACGCACTCGGGAAGCGTATTCCACATTTCAGTGGTAGGTACGCCTGATAAAAGTGGACTTTAAAGCTTTTTTTGTCTTTCTTTTATCTTTTTCGTGCTTCTGGTCGTCCGATAGAAAGTCCAAATCCATCCATCATATGAGGACTTCCAGCGAATGTGGGAACATAACCTGCCACGGTCGTGGCAAATGTTACGAATCCCATAGCCTCCTATAGGGCAAATAAATGAACGAGCTGTTTTTAGTCAGCACGAGTCCGTCTCCCCAGGTGGCAGATCTATGAGGAGAAAATAAAAAGTGCCACTATAAGGCAAATTCATATATACTTAGCGTTCGTTTTTGGTATCAGTGTATTTGAATAATTTTTTTTAAAGATATTATTGAGAAGGATAAATTCAATCGCGGGCCGGATTCGAACCTGCTTCTTCTGGTTAGATACACCAGACGCTCTGATCGCTAATCCACCGCGAGTCCCACCCGCTTGATCGAAATTTGCCTTCACATTCTGAATTTACGTCATAAGGTGACGTTGGCGACATCAAATACGTCATATTGAAAAGCAAGTTACCTTGCTTTTCAACCTACATGACTTACTTTACAATTAGTTCCACCTTACCTTTTAACTATCTTTTTGTGATTTTTTAAAAACATATTTTTTTTACTTTTTTTTGTGTTTAAATCGATTATTTTAAACACAGAAAAGAAGAGTTGCATACAACGCTTTTTTCTATCAAAATGTTTTAGAAGCATCACGTGCTTGCTCGTTAATACCACGTGCTATTTACTTCTAATACCACTTACCACTAAAAAGTCAGCCAGTATGGTAATCAGGTAACAACCAACCTTTTTTATTTTGTAAAAAAAATGCTATGACGTAAATCGACTAAATAACGAATTTTAAATTTCCGTGTTAGACAAGTCTTTGAAATAAACATTTTTAGCTTTGATAGCTTTGAATAATTATTATTCATGATGTAACATGCTATACGAACAACACTTAACTCTATATTTCTACAAATAATTTCGTAATGACAAAACCCAATAACACTTTGCTTGACCAAGGGATCGATTTGAAGATCTAGTACTTATCTATGCCATCGAGGATACGTTGTTATGTAAACACTGAAGGCGTTTGTCATTATTATCATTCTTGACTCTCCAGAATATGGTTGAGCAGGCTTTCAGCCTATCCTGATGCGGTTGAGTACTCATTATTTCCAGTTTTTCAATTTCCTTTGAAGACGTTGGTTACCTAAAAGCTTGACAAGCAAAGCTTTTATGTACAAACAGGAAATATTAACAGAGATTTATTCAATTTGCAGTTTTTCCCACATTTAAGAATTAAGAACTTTTTAGAGTCCCTTTTCCAGGATCCAAAGCAAGGTAAGTACTTAAATCACAACAGAATCCATACTTATATTATTAATGCGAAAGTAACTCTGTCTGTTTGTAACGTTTTCAGGCCTAAACCGCTGAACCAATATTGATGAATTTTGGTATAGACCAAAATATATTCCCATGTATGACTATACATAGATTAGGAAGGACATAGGCTACCTTTTGTCTCAAAAAGTGAAACCGCTGGCAATAGCTTGTAAATATAAAATCTTTCTTATCTTCATTCGAAATTCCGTTACATACTTACATAAAACATACCATACCACGTATTCCCCGAAGGTTTAGGTAGAGGCGGACTAATATACACCAAAAGTTCACCGGTATTTTTAAGTCCCAAGGGCGCGAGCCTATCTCCATTAACCGGCGCAAATTCAAAACTCCGAGCTGCTACTGAGAATTTCATAGAATAATAGCACTAACCTGGGAATCTACCTCAGTACCTATAGCGTAGCAGTCGCGCTTGGGACCAATGAGGCAGCCAAAATACCTTTACTTACAGTGAAAATATTCTTTCTAATCTACAGACATAATAATATACAAATTCATTTTAAGAAGACTATAAAACAATTAACCGTTTCATAAATATTAAAACATGATACACAATGTCTACAAGGTAAAATCTCGCATGTTTCAGATAAAAGAGATTTATTCACCTGTCAACTCTCACACGTCGAAAACTTTTCCGTGAATTCTCTCCTTTCTAGAACAAGCGCACGCGCATCTTACACGATATACGATTAATAATAATCGATTAATTACACGCGATTGGGTATGCCAATTAAGTTTCGTGACAGAAAAAAAATGTTATGCAAATTTTATTAATGGCAACGTTTAGAGATAGATTTTGACAGAAAAAAAGTTAATAGAAAAACCCATTAACACTTTGGTCGACCTGGGAATCGAACCCAGGACCACTAGCGTAGCAGTCGCGATTAGGACCACAAGACTAACGAGACAGAATTTCCAATAATCTTCTCAAATATCCTACTGATTGATGGTGACGTGTTGAGCTCCCTAAACTTAATATGGTTTGAACTACGCGATGACTGATTCACGCTTTGCCGTCTGTAGCGATGGACCAACTCAAAGCGGATAGAGCTCTTTCCTCAAAAGGCCATTTGCAGACATTGTCCTGCATTATGAAACTCACATATTTAATTCAAAAAACTGTCTGGACTTTAAAAGAGGTCGTCAGAAAACCTGATACCATGTAGTACCTACAAAAAAATGAAATATTTAATTGTAAAATTGTCTTTAAAGGATCTATTAACAGAAAGAAATAGCATTTAAGAGAGCCAGAGCTCAAGAGTGTTTACTTGAATTGTATACTATATTTTAGATTCTCATCAAGTAAAACTAGGTCAAACGCATTCAAGTAAAAAAAAAATACTACGGACCGTTGACCAGTTAGTCCTTGCAAATCTTGCAATATTATTTTTTTATTTACATTCTGCCCATTCCAGCGAATTCATTGTCATGTTTTTTGATATTTTACACAAAGATAACAATGTGGCGGACCTTGACGTTTTTTACAAACAATTGAAACTATTTACTGATGTTCTAAATTCAAAATTGCACTGACTTGAACATGAAATGCAATCTGTCTAGCAATATTTGGACAAGAGAAGCCGAGGATCATGCTCAGTGCCATATTTAGATCTAAGTGTAACTAGATGCAGATAAATAATGAAACGGAATAAGGATTTCATTCTTTTTGATATACTTGAAACCACTAAGATACTTTACTAGTACTTTTTAGACGAGCTCTTTCTTTTAAATGTCATTGCAGACATTGGCCAACACTCATTTTATCATCAACCATGATGACCTGATAAAAAAAACATGTCCTTTAAGTCGGATCCTTAACGGTAGCCATGATAGGGATCCAAAACGTCGAGATTAAAAAATGATATAACGCGACAAACTGTTGTTTGAGATTAAAACTGAATACAAATTGAATAACTATCAATTATATTATTTGTTAATCCCTACGTTTTGGATCCTTAAGTAGGCATGATCATGAAACTAACTCAAAGGACATGAACTCTTAAAGTCCGGACATCATGGTCGACTATAAAAAGTGTGTAGGCCAGATATAAACGCTATTAAAATCTAATAAGACTCAACCACCGTAAAAGCAGCTAATTATCCCGTCACCCGTCACATAATAATAATTGGTAAAACATAATGACCCATTCTTTATTACCGGGTAACGTCCAATTTAGTGATAAATTCGCAAAATGCAGTCGGAAGGCGACGAGTTGCGTTTTCCGTACCGAGACACGCGATTTTGTGTATGAGGCACCATCAAGCGTTCGATCGCACATGCACAATAGCTTCCGTAACCGTGTGGTACCTACCTTCATAATTTAATTATCATTCGAAAGTTACCGTGGTGAATTATTGGGGTTTTTGTTAGACAAGCGGACAATGCAACGATTTTTTTTTTCGTATTAATTTCGATAACTTTATTCTTGGTCAGGCATTTTTTGCTGATACCGCAAAAAAAAATGAAAATAATTATCTGTTCGCTACCCATTGATAGTCATTTGATTATTATATTTTTTGTTGCGGGAATTATGCCCGCTGTTATTATTGTTGAATTATATTTTCGTCACGAACCTAAAACTTAATTCAAAATATAATGTGCACCTAAAGACAAGACCTAAAATATTTTAACACGTATACATGCATCACAACACGTCAAGTTATATTATATTATATTGTGTTGAATATTATGTTGAACGACACTGGGGACACAAAATACGGGCGATCCAAAGGGGCAAACTGTATTTCTAATTAAATAGCAAGCTGTCCTATACCAAATTCTCATTAAAAGGACAAAAAATATATGTATATAACGAATTCAACCAACTAGGTGCAAGCTAATACATAAACATAAAAAAACTGTTGCGAATTTTACCACGGTTTATTGTTAGGCCGGCCTATTATCATTAACTGGACACAAAGCCTAACTCCACGATGGATGTTACTGAAAATTTCATAGAATGTCCGACCTGTAACTTCTATACCAATGAGACAGTTTTCAACACATCAGAATTTCATCATATTACAAAATCATGTCAAAATGGATACGGTTTTTAATGAAATCATTGAACATACCACCTCCAACTCGAGCTTAACTGGTCTATGCTGATAACATTATCGCTAAACAAACCACAGAGGTATTATTTTATCAAAACATTGCTGGTAACAAGTGTACATAGTGTAACAAAAATACCGTTTAAACAGCCTGATATTTTTCCTGAATCTTCCACACTTGAGCCTAAGATGACAAATGACTTAACACATAAATCAACTCGTCATGTATGCAACCCGTAATGCGCCTCTTGGGGCAGGGTTATCCAAGACCAAAGGACTACAGACTCATTCCCCCAGGCCTCATTATAAAGCTCATGGAAGAGCTGTTGAAAGAACTGGGTGAGGATGAGGAATAGGTATCTAGGGGAAGCACAAAAGATCCCATTGGGTCGAAACCTCGACCCCATATAAGAAAAGACAACCCGTCATGTAACAAATTATTTACACATATTTTCAACGAATGGGGGGCTGGACTTAAGTGCTATCGAGATCAATCCTGGATTTATCAATAGGTCATACTCGCTGGCTTTGATTGGAACTACTGAGGCGAAATAGTGAAATAAAAGAAGTGGCCTATACTTATCAATAGTATAAACTGGGATCATACTAAGGTTTTGCCATAAATATTCTACTGCTGTGAAGTAGGCACGTCATTGCGAGAGAAGACCCCTGCCCAACAATGGGACAGTATAACAACATAACATACCATCACGCCTGTATTCCCCGAAGGGTTACGCAAAGGTGTACTAATGTACACCCACAGTTCTACGGTATATTTAGGTCCCAATAGGGGGCGAGCCTATTACATGGAACCGGGGTCAAATCCAGACTCCGAGCTGCGACTGAGTATATGGGTTGATAATTAATAATGAGAAGTACCTAGCAACAAACATACCTTATCGTGTTCTAGTTTGCAGAGTAATATACATAGAAAACGATCCCTTACAATTGACGTCGCAAGTATTTCTTTTTATAAAACTAACTCTAGGACTCATTACTCATATCGTGGATGCAATTGGACATACACAAACACCCAGACACTACAACCAGACCAGATTAGATTTGTTACTTGGTCACAGTTTGTGACTACGTGTCAAGCAATCAGTATATAACGATAAAATTATACAACTTAATTTCTTTGAAGTAATATAGTTATTGCAGTAATATTGTTTAATTTCATGATAAGCACAGCTTAATAGATGAAACAAACCGTGATACATTTGCCATGTCATTGATCTCAAGTGGCATAACTAATATTAATATTGTTAATTAAAGGGTTATCAACCCATTCCATATGACTACATCCGATCCACATCACACATTCGCTAGATCGCTAGCCTTCCCAAACAACTACCATTCTTTATGCGTTATGATGTCACGAAATCTATAAAAAAATATTGGATTAAGTTTTACAAAAGCTTTATTTCATAAAGCGTTAGAACGTGCTGAATTTCGCTTGTCTATGGAGGCATCCGCAATTCCGCATGGATCTTCTGCCACCTGGAGGAGACGGTAAAAATGGACTAAAAGCTATAGCCACGAGTATAGGGTAAACCATTGGGATTCGTGATATTCACCATGACCATAACAGACTATGCTCCAACTGCTGCTAGACCCCTTTTTGGGCGTCCTCATTATGAATTTCAGTTCAGCATAAATAATAAGTGAAGATTTACTGAAACTGCTATTAAATAAGTCAAATTACTTAGTATACATTTAAATATGGCAGATTTTAAGCCCGCAGACCTGTAAACTATCACTTTAAACAATGAAAGCGTACCTAACCTCTACATAATAGTACATACGATCGAGTTTGCCTTGCCCTCAAAATATAATAACTTTAAGACTAGATCAAAATTATGTGCCTTAGTGTTTAGCATGCATGATATTTGCATATAATTCAAAACGTATTATTTTTTACTTTATTTTAATAACCTTTTCATAATTTTTTTTTGGAAACAAATACGTTATTACCCCGACGAGTTGAAGCAACTGTGTGTTGCAAGAATATTTTTGTTATGCGCAAGAGCCGAACTCGCAACTGCAAAGCCTGTGTTAATATTGCTGATTATTAAAAATAAAATACTTTATTATATAGAATGTAGCACTTGAAAATTAATAATTGTAATATTTTTACTTTTACATTGCTTTCCTGGTCATAGCAATATTAACTAGCCAAACAAATTTACTGGTTTCCGACACTTAATTACGTGCATAATCAAACACATAATAAAATTGGTTTCTACAGATTATTAATTTCCCGATACGTTTAGGATCCGAAACGCCGGGAATAATCCGCGATATAATCCGTAAAAAGTAGTTTTGTTTCAATGGCAAACGAGTTATTGCTTTTTGCTAGCTAGCATCCTTGTCGAGTACTCATGTGATAACCGGCTTTCGATCGTTATCATCAATTTTAGAATACCTATGTATTTAATAGCCTTGGACACACCTTGGATCTAACTATGCGTTGCCATTGACCGTGGATATTTTATAAAGAATAGCAAAAAAGAAGATGGAACTAGGGGAACTTATGGATCGCGGGGCCCTAGGCATGTGCCCAGAATACCCAATAGGGAAGAGGGGACTGCATGTATATTAAACTGTTACAGAAATCTACAACCTGTAACAGATTAAGCCCAAGACCTGAACGTAGTATGTTGAAAATCGACTACTAAATTTTTCCCGAAAAGATACCTAAAATTATGGTCCCCTGATCCATCAGTGGGTCGAGGTATGGAAAATTGAAGCCTAATTGCACAAAATATTATAGTGTGTGTGCGCGCACCGATATCGTAGTTGTTGTGAGTAGGTACGACTGTAGTATGGCCACAAGTTTTGCGTTTAGCTGATATAACTAATTTGTTGAAAAAAAATGTGTGTCTCAAAATTACTTTAGGATTTCGTTATTATAATAATTATGACTCATTAATCTAATCGACGTTTTTGAGGTCTTGCGATTATTCAGTTACACGTTGTATAGTACCTATGCAATTATTTTTGGTTGGATGGTTTTTTGCAACACCGAAACAAATAACAACCAAATCCATTTAATAAATTACTATATATTTATTGCATCGTACTAAAGACTTTTTACACTTATTCTGAAAAATACTGTAATTGGGCCAAATACATGTCAACCGTATGTAACAGTGAAGGTAAATTATGAGATATTCAGCATCCTAGAATGAAGAATTAAGGTAGGTTACGTAAGGAATTCAGTGAGGCTACTATGAGAGATTGTACAATTTTGTCTTCCCAAATAAATAACATAAAAAACTATACCTATATAATAAATATACAGGGTTATTTTTCAATGACTGGCCAAATTTACAGAGACTGTTCAGAATCGATAATATTTTCGATCTACGAAATAAAAAGGTAAAAAAAAATCAGTTTTTTTTTGACACGATTTTATTCCTGTCCGCCTCTATATTACAGAACGCGTGGATATAGTTACCAGTTACCACTACATAAATTCAGTTTAATATAGGTTATTGAAGCAAACATTATTAATACATAAGTTTGACAGCACACGCACACGACCACCAATTCGTAATACATATTTATGAATTTAGATTTTTTTTTCAGGCATTATAAAAATTTTTTTTTTACCATATACATATTGTGTTAATTTGACATTAATATTTGAAATGCACTTTTGGTTTGACCTTAATTTTAAAATTTACAGTTCTTTGAAATTTAACCCTGTATAAATGTCGCAGCATTATTCTGAATTACCTTTTTTGACCTCGTGCAGAGTTTGCTACTTTTACAGAATAGATCAATTTATTTGCAATGAATGAAGGTACAAAAAATCAGTTAGGTACCTATATTTTATTAGCATTATAAAATCATTGCTTTTTTGTGTTCAGTGCCAGGTCAAAATAAAAGTTTTCTTTCTTTCTTATCTTGCAATTTCTTATCTATCATCTTATGAAGTAAAACCTTAAAATGTTGATCACGACGACGATGATCTACCTTAATCTTTTTTATTTTTCTGTATAGTGTCAATCACCGCATTGTGATTATTGATTTCTCCTTGGCGTGCACACTATACAATATCAACCTAATATTTTTATTAAAAAGTTAGAAATTCGATGCGATAAAAAATGTTTTTTTCACAATTTCATTTCAGTAATCTACCACTTTCTTAACCATTATTCGTTTTTTATAATGAAACTGTGGATGGATGGATATAAATGGACTTCAGTCACGTAAATAGGTACGTACTTAATAACAAAAACAAAACTAGAATCGGTGTCTTATGAACATTGCATTTGTGTCGTTTCAATTTTGTCTTTGGTTCTGGAAGTGAACCTGAATATATGGCTTAGTATAAGTATAATATGTAACCACCTAAGCTAGCATAGGTACCTATGGAAAATAAATCAAGAATCATAATGTGATTCACATTAAAGAACGTTGAGCTCCTTAAATAATGATTGAGCTACAGCTTCACGGTGACTGATGTATGTGTTCCGTAAGTTAGGAAATGCCTACACCATCTAGTTTAAAAAAAAATTATACAGGTTTTAGACAGATCATCTCAAAACTGCTATAGCTCTTTCTTCAAAAGACCTGTTGAGATTTTGCCCTACATTGTTTAACTCACATCTGAATAACTACCAGTTGTCTGGACTTCAAAAGAGACCATGACTCTCTGAGTTTGTTTTGGTGTTTCATAACAGAGGTCGTCAGCTAAGAAATGCCGGCACCATCTAGTTTAAAAAAATTAAAATATTGACTTGTAATTTAAGTGTCTTTAAAAGATCTATTTACATAAACGAATATCATTGAATAGAGATAATTGCTTATATTTACAGTGTTTAGGGGAGTAGTGTGCTTTATGGATAGTCCGTGAACTCCCGTGACCCGTTTGCCAAGATATCCTGTAGGATGCAGCGTCATTTACTACATCTTAATCATCATCCTGTACTATATTTACTTACTACATTCATCTGTCCACATTTATATTACAAATCCGCGTAAAATCAGCATGAATGGGGTACAAATGGGTTTTTATAGGTACAGAGCTGTTAGTCTCCCTCGATTGAATTCTGTAACACGTTGCATGTATTATTACAATTCAAATCTAACACTGAATCAACTAGTTTTTAACGTATGCATTGTTTTCTAGATAAGGCTATCGTGAGACCGTCGTCCTAGATGCGGACCACAATGAAATGTTTAATAATCATGATTTTTAATCGCTAACGAGGTCCGGATTTCTGTCTAGGCCAACAAGGCACCAGTCTAAAGACCTAGCTCTCGAGGAGATGTTTAAAATATGCCTAAGCATAAACGCATTCAGTTATTTTTCTCTCATTCTGAGAGGACACCCGTACCCAGCAGTAGTGCATTATAATGGGATGACAATTAAGTGTTTTTTTACAACCACAATCTATAGGCAACTTTTCGCCTATGTATGTACTCGTTAAATGGTTTCTAAGTCTGTTTTTCCAAATACTTCAATTACGCAATTTTTTTCCGCCAATCTAATTAATCTTTCGGCACTGACTGACACCTTGAAACCTTGGATCTCTAAGTCCGGGCCTGTTTGCTAACTTCTATCTTTGACATCCCTGCAATCTCAACGGAGTTCTGTGAATAATATTTCCTTAAACTAAATTCATGAATTGTAAGGATTTTTTTGGCAATTATTTTATTTTCTATCGGTGAATCACGAATTTGCCCTACAACCGGAGCCCAGAGGTTATAAACCTTTGTAGAACTTTCAAACCCTTTTAAACTCTCAATATTAATAATAACTCACGCTTGTTCATGGCACAATGCTATTACGGGTTAACGCACTCTTGTTTGTCGCCAGAAAGCGATCTGCACCGTTTTTGCTCAGCCTCCGTAACGCTCAACGTCGTACGTGATTTGGCCGAATTGAAATTGGTTCTGTAAGCTGGTTTGTAAGGTCAGCAGGAGTGGCATTAGACTAGTGTTTTTTTAAAAATCAGCTTCAAGATGTCTCCTGATTAGCATTTTTCTCTAAAGGCATCATCCTTTAACCTTTACCCAACTATGTCGACATCCAGTGTAACCATCAGATACGACCTACCTACTTATCTTCCTTGTCAATAGCCACAATAACTGTTTTGGTGTAAAATGGGATTATCTATAAAATGTATAAGTTACCAATTTCTACGTTAAGATTCAGAGAAAAGTAACTTATCTTTCCAATCTTGTCAAAATTCAATTCAAATTTGGAATAACAGTAATTATCAAAATATATAAGTTTACGCTTAAATTCGTCTCTGTATTTTCCTCGATTTTAACCAATATAATGATGATAGAGGTATGACATCCAAATACAATATGTATAATTTTGAATTGAATTTAAGAATATTTGAATGAAATAACTACCTAAGTAGGTATATTGATTCTATGAAATTAAATGCTAGTCGTTTGGCTGGATTCATGTTTTAAACTTGAAACTCCGTAAAATTAGTTTTATATTAGATTCACGGTTGTGACTTGTGTCTATGTTTTTACGTGGGTGGTAGCATACGATTCGTTATTTAAAATATTTATAGAACTGGTAATTCTTTATTTAAATGTAGGTACCTACCTACCTAAGTTATTACCGTTGAAATAAAGTCGTTCCACGCCACATGCACACTTCCTCTACTTGTTTTCCATTTCCCACCGTTTTTATTGCTGTGAATACGTTGATATCTTGGGATTTAAATACTGAAATACAGACTGCCTCATTAGTCTAGTGGTTCCAAGCGCGACTGCTACGCCAGAGGTTCTGGGTCGAGCAAAGTGTTATTAAGATTTTCTATGAAATTCTCAGTACCAGCTCGGAGTCTGGATTTGTGCCCGGTTAATGGCAATAGGCTCGCCTCCTATTACATGGGACATAAACATACCGGCGAACTGTGGGTGTACATTAGTACGCCTCTGCCTAACCCTTCGGGAAATATAGGCGTGATGGTACGTTATGTTGAATACTGAGGTACCTACTTAATATTAAATCTTACAATAAATAAAAAAGACGGTAGATAGTTACTCATTACCTGACTGCGAAAAAAGGAAGGGTAATGAGTTTCTTTATGCTATGGGTTAAGACCGAAACCAGGTCCTTGTAAAAAAATAGTATTAAGATTTTAATAGTTCAAATATTATGTATGTAACTGGTAGGTAATTGAAACTCTCATCTCCCATTCGACCTTAGACTGACAATTCGAAATTGGAACGCAGATAAAAACGATGAAAATATATGTGCTCCGCTATGACATTTTTCGAATTGCGAAAATACAAGCATCTGTTCATCCCTAGCATGATAATTAAAATATTTCCTGAACTATAAATGAATAGTACCCACGTTTGTAATAATCGCACAGACCCAATTGTCAGGTCTCGTACCACGAAAACAATGGCCAATCTCTCGAAAACTGGTATTCAAACTGAATAAATGGGCACGAATCATCAAAACATAACAAAGAGCAATATCCGATAAAGGGTCAAGCTGTCTTACCTGCAAACCAATAACACTCGTACCGTTAACACTGCTCACTCACACTTTAAAACACAAAAAAAAAAAACAATTAGCCGAAGAGGCAAAATCACGACCGCCGACCACCGGTTGCGCTAACCGACTACAAGTCTACAACACACATTCGCGGTGTTGCCCAGATAAGTAAATCTAGATAATGCAGTAAGGTAAAAGCGAGTAAAGACGGGTGCACACGAGTTCACTGACGTTGATAGAACGTATAAACATTGAACGAACCGTGTCGAGTTGTCGACGATCTAAAGCTTCGCATAATTTCTAGGTCAGGTCACTTTGTTTGATTCAATTAATTTGAAATTAAAATGCTATCATATTTCGAATTGAGGGAAATAAATGTATGTTATTTTTAAATCGTGAATGACGACTTAAAAACGATTTAAAAATAAACAGTAAAAAATGTAAGTAGCGTGAAATATCGCGGCCTCCAATTTTGAATTTGGAATACAGTTATTTTAAAGGTCTTCCATTTGAAAATTGTTTACAATTAAGAAGTAGGTAACATTTACATTGGAGTAGGTCATGAAGCAAAACAGTTTTCATATTTACTCACGGGCACATTTTCCACACAATGTAAGCAATTGCATTACTTATCTGGCGATTAATTGAATTGTTTTGTAGCGGTAAAAGAACACAAATATCGGTAACAGATACGGCCTTTAAACATTTTCGATGATGACTCAAAGGTTTTTTATTTCGGTCTAATTAGTGGAAATGATGTTACTTATAAGTCATACGATATGCACAGGGTTTTCCGAAAATATAATTAAGGTAAACGTAAGTCATAAAAGTCGGTTTTCTTGTACCAATTAAACAAAAAACTTGAAATTTGTGAAATTATTTTCGTTGAAAATAACATCTTGATTAATTGAAATAATTTGTGTAAATAGTCTCACATAATGATTTGTATGTAACGTGATGAATTAGATCTACATAATTCCAATTAGGCACTTTTTCATCGTAGCCTTTTCTCAACTATGTTGGGTGTCACTTCCAGTTTAACCTGATGGGACAAAATATCGATATCCAGTACATGAAGCAACTACCATAGAACCTCCACGACCCAATCTATTTGGCAGATCATACTTAATTTTAAAAATATGACGAATTTAGTACGAACATCTGGGAGAAAGTAGCTGACCCTACTTTCAACTTCGAATTAACATTATAATACAATGTAAGACTGTACTAAACCACATATAATCAGATAGTTTATTTCATAACAATTTCAGTGATATTATAGTTTGTAAAGCTGCGATGCGTAATTTTTGAGATATCGTAACTTTCGTAACCGCGAGACGCCTTGTCCGTTTTTGCAACCGGACGCGAATGCCTTATTGCTCACAGTTTTATGTGATAATGTATTGAGATGTCTGTTCTTTTTGTTAACTATAGTAAAATAATGTCTTTTTATGTAAATCAAACAATACCTTTGGAAAAAATGCTATCATTCTATATAATATGACGACTTCAATACAAATAGAATGTGAAAAAGTAGCTCACCCTACTTTCAACTTCGAAATAACAATATATTACATGGTAATACTGTACTAAACCCCATATAATCAGATAGCTTATTTCATAACAATTCCAATGATATAGGGTTTGTAGAGCTACGGTCAGAAATTTCTGAGATATCGTAGTTTTAATGAACGCGGAGAAATCGCAAGATTTCGGCTGGGCGCACGGCTAGAGATGCTCATAGTGGCGCAACTGAGGCGTTACGTCGGGTTAGTTCGGGTTTTCTACCATTACCATGTATTCGGGTATTCTTACAAGAAACAAAACCAACGGCTCATCCATCACCCATCCATAGGCATACTGCGACAAACAAATCGCTATTTAACATAGACCATCACGCCTATATTCCCCGAAGGACTAGGCAGAGACGTACTAATATATACAGCTCGCCGGTATTTTTAGGTCCCATGTTCCACGAGCCTATTGCCATTAACCGGGCCCAAATCCCAAACTCCGAGCTGCTACTGAGAATTTCATAGAAAAACCCAACACTTTGCTCGACCTGTGAATCGAACTCAGGACGTCTAGCGTAGAAGTCGCGCTCAGGACCACTAAGCAGCTAGGCTAATGAAGCAGTGACAATGCAATAATGCTAAATTAAAAAAAAGCGCCGTTTTTACTTACCCACGAATTAATAAGTTTTGTTCAGAGAGGTACTGTAGAGATTCGCAAAGAGGCGACATCATTGTGGGGTCGCTGGTTGGAAATTATTAAAGAATAAACAATCATTTTGAATTTTGATACTGACGAAGAGAACTGTCTAGTCAGAAGAGAGTCTTGACAGACCTGTGTATAAGAGATAGGGCTTCGCCCCATATTATATAACAGATTTAATCAAATCCAAGTTTGATTAGCTGCGCCTTCCAATAGTTTCGATCCCAACAGTACCTACCAACTTTTTTTATCAACCTAGAACATAAAATGTATCTAGAACAGTATTGTATTGAAAGAAAATAACACAATATCGTGTTATTTTCTCCGAGCCACGGCGTGTACACGGTCGATGACTCCCCCGTCAGCCGTGAAAAATGTACCAGCTTCGAACCCGTTTTGCTTTAGTGAAAACTTTTTGCGGAATACAATTAAAACTTAATTCATTGGTAATTAAAACTAATTGGTTTTATTTTATACTACGAATTGGTAAAAGGTATTCAATTAAATTTAACGTTATTTATACTACTACCGACCGAATTTCTCTTACAAACGTAATACCGAAATAAATCGTAATCCAGACTTTCTATCAAACTAAGTTATTATTCGGATTTGGCTACCTATAATCTAGGTTCCTACTCTACCATTTCGTCCAAAATACTTCACTGGAAATAAATGTAAGCGAATACAGTTTTTGATAACTTTACCAAGTTTGGAAAGACTGCTACTTCTTTGCAACTTTTAGTTGCAATGAAGTAGCAGTAGACGAAATTATACCGTAGGAACCTAGAATAACGGTATCCAAATCCGAATAATAACATATTTTGATAGAATATTGTCTGGTTTACGATTTATTTCGGTATTACGTTTTTGTGAACAATTCAAGCTCCGCCGTACCCTTAAGATAGGTAGGGCATAGTGGAATTGAATAATTCCACTCACAATTGGAGCTGCTCGACTGGGGAAGTACCTCCACCTTGCAGAAAATCGTAGCCAAATAACATATCTCCGTGCTATGTTGTGTTCCTAACGGTGAGCAAGGTCGCCAGAGCTACGCGAGGAAGCGTTGTGTTGGCAGTGTGGGGGACCGGTGGTGTTTTGTTACGGCCGTTGTTATGGATGGCAGAATGTCTCCTATGCTGCAAGCCCAACTATTCGTCCTTAACTTACAGGGTCGATAACGCGCGAGGGATACCCCTGGTGTTGCAAGCGTCCATAAGTTTTTTTTTTGGTTTCGTGTGGAAAATCCTCATGGACTTCCAGAGTGGGTGACCTACCGACTAAAAACCACACGGCTTTCCCTCCTGCACCTGCTGCGCCAGGAATCATTTCATCATAATCAAAGGCAAGGTCTCCACTGTAAAACACTTATACCCCCAGGGACCATCAGCACTGCACCTGTAGCCCGCAGCCACACCGCTAAGTCGACTGTGACGCAAGAGCGATTTCGTAAAACAAACTCATCTAATCGTATAATCTGGCTATGATTCTGGTTTTGCCATAACACGAACAGTCATTAGGGTTATTGTATCTGTTATATCTAGTCTAGAAACATAATACGTTTATTTGAGTTCGTTTTTACGAAATTGTCGTCGCGTCTCGGTCACTTTAGCAATGCGGCCGCGGCCTTAGACTTACTAAGCCTTTCGATAATAACGGAATACAATTAATTCGGTAGCTCTCAAAGGTGCGGTGTTACTTCACGCCGGAACAATTGCTCGCATTGTATAAAGCACAAGTTCGGTCGTGCATGGAGTACTGTTGCACCTTTGGGATGTATCGGCTAAGTACCAGCTCGAGGCGTTGGAGTCTGTAGAAGCACGAAAAAACGTCATCGATTCACGGGGGACATTCCAAAAACCCGAACGAAACGCTTTATGTCCACTTTTATAATGCGTACCGCTGAAATATGGAATGCACTTCCCGAGTGCGTCTTCCCTGGTAGATATAATGTGGGTGTCTTTAAATCACGAGTGAATCGGTTTCTTCTAGGCAAGCGCGCTTCATCATAGATCGCAGTATCGCTTAACATCAGGCAAATTGGCGGTCAAGCGTAAGCCTATCACGAAAAAAAAAAACAAATAAAAGTTAAACAGTAATAGCGTTCAGAACGTCCGACTTCTGACTTTTGATTTTTGGATTAGACATAATAATAGTTATGGGAGCGTGGTGTCGTATTAGAATATCACCAGATCAGATAGTGTCTGACTGAACCCCATGTCAAGAGGTAGAACAGCTACGGTAATAAGTAAGTACCCCATGTATAAATCAGTAATATATGTAGGACTTGATTTGACGTCAAATCTTATGATCTCAGCTTGTGACGTTTGACAACCCTTTTGACTTTGACTCGTGAGAGTTAACACGTTTTCACAAATCCTTCTCCGAAACAATAGGTAGGAAACATTTCATTCCTGCATAAAATAAAATTGCATCAACTGCTTGAAATTCCCGTCACGGTGAGAGTTGCGGGAAACCCATGATTGTGGTTCTTTTAATAATAATTACCTATCAGATATGGATATGTGACGCACGTAAGGCAAAAGATCATGCGCAAGTGCAGACTGATGATTTCACAAAGATCTACCTACTATCCTACGTACTTAGGTACTGTGTAAAAGCCTTCGTTCAACGGACCTTTTTGGCTGAAATGACGTCTTAGGCCCTGGCAATGATACGAATCCTTTAGCCGTGACTTTAGGGACGGGAGCACAAGTGCGGTTTTTAGTCAGTACGAATCTGACATACGCTGACACTTCCTCAGGTAGCAGACAGAGGCAGCACCCAAAAAAAAGGCATCGATCTGCATCTGCTTACTAACTACATATTATAAATTGGCACACAGATAGATTATAGCCTGGAATAACACATAGGCTACTTTTTATTCAGGTCGGACCCAATCCTGAAGTCCACGCAGACAAAGTCACGAAGCTAGTAATAAATAATTCAGAAAAAGGTAATGACATCAGCGTTTTTACACGGGTTTTATTTCTGATACAATACAATCATCGGGACTACGTAGATACGTGAGTACCTGTAATAATTACCGAGATTGTAGTAAGTAATTACTACAATCTCGTTCTACAACGTCCACGTAGAAATTTGTGTATCTTGACAATTGAGCAAAAAGTCTAAATTAATAGTTAGGTGACCATTAAAACATTAAATAGAAAAACTTTTTATTTTTAATCCTCTTGCAATCAACAGATCAACAGAATTTTCACCAGGCATATTTCTCTATCAGTCAGGGCGGCAAGATTTGCCCTGAGTGGAAGAAATATACCTACATAAGTTACGCCACTAACAATACACTATTGTAATAAATAATGCAGGTATCACCAATTATAATTGCAGCTTTAAGTCCGTAAGTCGTACATAATTAGATCTTGCGTGCGTCACCCTATAAGCTTGCTTTTGTTCACCAAGTGGAACAGTTCCTTGACTTCAGTAATGCACAGGAAGTGACATTTATAAAAAGATCCAATCTGTCGTTTGCAATTTGTTATTTTTAAATACTGCGTTTTATTTTTATTCGCGGCTGGGGATGTAGTCGTTCACCTTATGATTTGTGTTATGTCGACCCGTACCAAATGTGTGTGTATCACCCTGAGATGTCACGTGCTTTAGCCCTTTGCACAGTAATGGCTACATATTGAGTGTTAGAGTTGATGCGGGAGAAGAATTATAAAGAAGTGGATCATTCATCTATCATATTATATACTTACATAGAGACTACAAAAGACTACAGCATGGGGCTCTTCAAAAAAGAAGTTAAAGGGTTTTTACAGGATCGGCAACGCGCGAGCGTCACTTCTGGTGTAGTAAACGGTCGTTAGCTACGGTAACTGCTTACCATCAGGGGGACCGCAAGCTTTTTTGCCACATCATATCATAGCGAAGACGTGCAGTAAATAAACAATTTTTAATAAGTATTTTCCTTAACCAACCTTTCTTTCCTTCCTTATTTGCATGCTATGCACTTAGTTATTTATAGGTAGATCTCTTACGTCAAACGATCAATTAATCTGATGCTATTTTTAAGGAAAAACTATACATAATCTCAGTATTGTTTCCTGTTTACAAACAAACCTAAAATCGGAGGTTTCCGAATCAAAAGATTTACATATTCTCTTTCTCAGTTCAAGATAACATGGTTAGTGACCAGGGGCGGATTTACACATTTGCCGCCTGTAGGCTATTTTCATTTTACAAATAGATAAGAACGAAAGAGAAGTCAAAAACCAGAAATAGAGTGAATATTGGGAACGGCCGTTAGCGTACAGTCCTCACTCATTAACATTTAGGTATATATATAAATACTAGCTGTAACCCGCGGTTTCACCCGCTAAAAATGACAGACTTACATACAAACTTTCACCCCCCTTTTCACCACCTTAGGGGTTGAATTTCCAAAAATCCTTTCTTATCGGATGCCTACGTCATACAAAGAACTCACACTCCAAGTTTCAGGTCTCCACGATCAGCGGTTTAGGCTGTGGTTGATCCGTCAGTCAGTCATTCAGGACAACGCATTATAATATATGTATCGATGAATCTTTTAATATCGGTAAAAAAAAATAATTCGGCCCCAAATTTGCGGCCCCTAAAATCTGCCGCCCTAGGCTCCACTCTACTCAGCCTACTGGTAAAGCCACTGTTAGTAACTATATGGTTAATAATAATAACGAGAGGTTCAACGTAATATACAACCACAGGTAAAAGTGAGGATGCCTATTGCCATTATACATATGTATAGGGAGGGCCTACAAAAGAAAATTAATTCAATTTTTTGACCCATAAAAAACAGTTTCTGCACTTGTTTCATTATGATTACCACGTGTTTTTTGAATGGTAAATGCATAAGTAAGCTAAAATTAAATTATGGCGGATATCCAGTTATTACAATGTTTACATGAATTATTTTAAGATTATCTTTATAACTGTGTGTTTATCAGTAGATAATTAATGCCTTTGCGTAACGTATCTGGAAGTTCCAGTTAATTCTTGACTGCGCAAATTACAGCTCAAAGGATTTTTAAAGGACGCAAGCTGAGAACCTTTTTAACGGAGCACTAGAAAGCAAATAGGTACCCATCTCTCAAGAAGTGCTTGAAGACTGCGCATTGCATTGGTAATTCTTGAAGCTACTAAGAGATTATTATTAAAGAAAATATCATTGATCTAATAGACACAAGCGCAACTGCCGAGTGCAAGGTCTTGGGTTCGATTCCCAAGCCGAACGTGTAGCCGTGTGTCGGTGAACCGATTTGGAGGAAAATCGTATTTTTCCGCCTACTTTGACGCACGAGTATGCATTTACGACATTCAGTAGTGAGTGTTGACCCTTCGTCATTACTAGTTTTGATGACATTATTTATAATTGTAGGGTTGTCGATCTGCGCCTACACGTGTAGGGTGTGATTCCACCGTGTAAAATGATTTTCACTGCGATCTGAACAAACCCTTTGTGGTTTTTAGATTGTAAGTTATTTGATGTTTTGTAAGCAGTTTTGTTGTAATGAAAATAAAAAATAAAAGTTATAGCGTAGGACCACAGCTTGTTAGGGCCACAGCGAGTCCCATGGCCCGACCAATGACTGTAGGGAAGGAATGTTTCTGTTTTATTTTCTGCTCTAAACAACAAAAATATAATATAATAAATTAGTGTAGTGGTCCCAAGCGCGACTGCTACGCTAGAGGTCCTCGGTTCGATTCCAAGGCCAAGTAAAAGTATTAGGTATTGGGTTTTTCTATGAAATTCTCAGTAGTAGCTCGGAGTCTGGATTTGTGCCAGGTTAAGGGCTATAGGCTCGTCCCCTATAACATGGGACCTTAAACATACCGGCGAACTGTGGGTGTACATTAAGTACGCATCTGCCTAACCCGTCTTGGAATACAGACGTGATGGTATGAATGTGTGTATGTAAAATGTAATAATTAATCTTTCAAAACAGTTGAAATACGAGGTACAACAGCTTTTTTTTATGTCAATATAAAATGTATGTTGAAACTTTAAATTATTCTGTGTGGATCTTAGCATGAAGACAGACCACCTCAAGAACAATCTACACCACAGATAACAAAAAAGACTCAATATTGTCTTGATAGTCTGCGTAATATAAGAGTCAAGTGCCTCCTGATAAGTGCAATCATATTATTTACTTAAACTACAAACATTTAACTAATTCTACGTCACGTGAGAAATACACATTTTCTGCACACTCCTGTCTTTATTTGTGAATCTTGTTAAAGTAAATTATTATAAAAGATAACGTAGTAAGTACCTAGTACTACGTTATCTTTTGTAATAATTAGGTACTCTATCTAAATGTAATAAAATTTAAACCGGTGATGCAATGACAAGTAATAGAAATTATATAAGTTTAAGGGCCGATTTTTCCATCGGCAATTAACTTTTAACTGAGGAATAGAATTGACGTTTGACAGAATTTGTACAAAACCTGTCAACAATTTGAATTTATTTTATTCTGGCGATGGAAAAATCGGCCCTTAAACAAGAATATGGTACAAGCACAATACTTTACTCTTTCACCAAGATGGTGACCTTTTTTTTGTCCCGTGTGGAAATCTTCGTGGATACCCAAGTGTTATGGATTCCTACCTACTATCTTATCTTATATTATTGTACACAGAAGGTGTTCCATACTCTCAATTTCCCTTTCGCAGGCCATGCAGGCTCATGTCAGCCCCATGTTTTATATGAGAGCGTTAGTCCCGAAATGTCCGGTTAGCGCCCCCATCAAGTGACGGTCCGGCCGCCTGCTTGAGTTCCAAATTCCGTTTTGCCATGTCGATGAGGAACCTATTAATTTCTTAAAGTGAGCAAGTACCGTGAGGCTCAACCACTCATCCATGTGCTCGCCCTTGCGTACTCCCGAAATGCCGTTTTACAAATGGTTCCGGTCCAATTAGTGAGGTTCCAGAAAAGGCCTTAACTAGCCAGCTCATCAGCGTGCTCATTCCACGCCATAATCTTCCTTGTGACCAGGGACCCATACAAGCCTGACCTTGTTGCTCATTCCCAGCTCATTTAGAGTCTAGGCAGCGTCCTTGACGAGCCCTGAATCGATCATGTTGGAGGTAAGGGCCCCGAGTTCCGCTTATCGACCGCCTACTAACGCAGGTCGAATTTTTCCTGCAGTAAAATAGTCTAGTGGTCCTACTACGCACCTCTAGCGTAAAATAGTTACTTAATAAGGGAAATTCCTCTTATAAAAAAATAAGCTAAACATAGACTTGTTTAATAGTGAACTATCAGTTTTATCACATGCAATAACGCCGTATCTTACTTCAGAATTCGGAATCGTATTACCGTTTTTTAATAACACCTTATACCTCTGTTTTTTTGTTGTTTTTCAGTAATATTACGACGTAACATGCATGGAAAAAGCCGTAAGATCTACATTAGATCTAGATTAGAACTGAGTTAGGTACGGCCGGTCCCATTATCGAATCTGTCGATAGATTTGCTCACTAGGAGATAGGATTTTGACATTACTTGTATGGACCTTATGTCAAAATCCTATCTCTAGTAAGCAAATCTACTGACTGATTTGATATTGGTAATGATAACGTTAAGTTAAGTTGTTGAATGATCCGGCGCAAACGTATTCGTCATGACAGTACATCTACTTCTTCACATTGCCACACTGGAGTCTGGAGAAAACGTGATTTAGGTTGTGGAGGGGCGAGGAGTGTTGCCCCTCACACCAAAGGGAGGATCCTCCGACCAGGCGGGTGTTTTGCCTGGCGGGCCACGGCCCAACGATTGATGTCGGGCAGTTGTATATATGCATGTTGCGTTGCAAACTTCACTTGCGCGATTCAGGAATGTCCGTCTATTTTCTATGTTTCCTTCTTCTGTCTCTTTCTATGCGCGGTAGATGTCGCTACAAGGTACAAACTTTTTCTTGATTCCTACTACAACTACTTACATAAACTAAATGATGACGTTTGTACAACCGCTAGTGTGCGTCAACCGATAGGGATGCTATTGTGTCTGTATGTGTAAACGTGTGCATACGTTGCTTTGCTTTGCATTTATTCTGTCTACCCTTGTTTTATTGACAACAAGGTAGCTGTTGCCCGCTGTTTCATTCGCACCTCAAAAGGAGTACCAGCTGATTTTATCCTTACATATTATTATAAAACAAAGCCCTCCGCCGCGTCTGTCTGTCTGTTCGCGATAAACTCTATTAGCATGACGCTACGATTCTTTGGAAAGGAGCGACGTGGCTGAAACCGCGTGTAGGTCCATAGTTTTGAGTTAAAAAGTAAATAGCCGTCCTTCCTCAGGATTTCCTTGCCAAATGTTATCTAAATCTGATCAGCGGTTTAGGCGTGAAAACCTAACGAACAAAGTAATTAGTAGTTTCCATTTATAGAATACTAGCGGCCCGCCCGCGGTTGCACCCGCCTTGCCCCATTCCTAAGAGCCGTAGCGTAATGTTAAATAGCTTAAAACCTTCCTCTAAAATGAGTCTATTAAAAAAACCGCTTCAAAATCCGTTGCGTAGTTTTAAAGATTTAAGTATACATAGGGACGGACAGACAGCGACAGCGACTTTGTTTTATACTATGTAGTGATTAGTAGATATGGTACTTACAGGATTCTAAGTCATTAAAAGATAACAACAACATTAAATAAAATGAATTTTAATAAAATGAGCTGATTGAAAGCCCTGCGGCTTAAGAGGGAGAAAGATTGAGGAATACTTAAGGAAGGAATAACTTTTAGCACTTATGTACACTACGGGGAATCCCTATTTCAAGCATTTACAGGAAATTTACGGCCTTCGTGGTAGGTATATTGAACGTGGTTTGTTGCCTAACAAATTTTAAAATTGTGTTAATAACCTTTGAGCGCACGTCATAACAGAAAAAAACGTGCCGTCAGGGCCAAGCTTCCGAATTCCCTATAGAAATCTGTCACCCAGACCCGTAGCGTACTGGGCACATTTTGGTTTGTCGTCTAATGACCTGATTTTGGTTTGTCCTCTATTGACCTGATTTTGGTTTGTCGTCTATTAATAATAATATTTTTTTTCTTTTTTTTATGGAATTAAGTCGGAAAACGTGCTGACGAGCCACCTGGTGGTAAGTAGTTATCGTTGCCCATAGACACCTGCAGCACCAGAGGAGTTGCTGATGCGTTGCCGATCCTTAAGAGCCCATACGGACTGCAGACCGCCAGAACCGCTGCAACCGATGGGAACTGGTTCTTACGCGCAAAACTAGAAACGCACCAAGGTGCTTTACGACAGACTCCAACGTAAGGGTGGTCGCCGCAAGTTTATTAAAATATTTCTATTTTGACGCCTCTTGGGATGCCTTTCTGAAAGGCATCCCCACACGGGGAATATATATTTACAGTATAGTAACACACACACAAAAATTGCATCAGTAAGTACCTTTTTTATCACCACGGAAATACGCGTGGATCGTCTGCCACCTGGGAGCATGGCTAAAAACCATACTTAGCTTCCTTTGCTCTATAATCACGGTCATGGGATTCGCGACATTCACCATGACCATAAACGATGATAGAAGAGAAAATCCTTGTGTGTAACAACGTTTTGTTTAAAACTAGTTGCTGTCCACAATTTACGACCTTTTGATCTAAAATATAGCCTATGTCCTTTTCTAAAGTCCAATCTATCCCTATACCAAAATTTATCAAAATTGGTTCGGTGGTTTAGGCATGAAAATGTAACAGACATAGTTAATGTTAAGTTAAATGTCAGTAATGGATTGGTATTGGATAATAAAAGATTTTACTGGGTTTACTGGATTTTACTGGGGATTTTACCGCTAAATTTTTAGAAGGTAGGTTGAATAATAATGCCTCATTGGGCTAGTGGTCCTAAGTGCGACTGCTATGCTAGAGGTCCTGAGTTCGATTTCCAGATCGAGCAAAATGTTATTGGGGTTTTCTATGAAATTCTCAGTAGCAGCTGGAAGTTTGGATTTGTGCCCGGTCAATTGCAATAGGCTCGCCTCCTATTACATGGGATCTAACCATACGGTGAACTTTGGGTGTACATTAGTTCACCTTTGCCTAACCTGTGATAGATAGGTATATGTTCTGGTGATAATTAATAACTCGACCCACGCTTTTATAATTGAATGTGATCCCAAAATGGCCATCGTAATTATTTTTTTCTTACTACCTATCTCACACACTCCCATGTCATAAAACAGTGTCATCAACTAGTTGCTTCGAAATTTATCTACAGCAAACAATAGTGTACATGCACACGCGATGACGGAAGATTTTCTCGATTCCCATGATAGGTAACGAGTTTAATAGCCTATGACCTGCAAAAATATGCTTATGTGACTATTATCCGCTTTCTTTATTGCACTGCAAGGGTATACCTACTCGTATAGTGGTAATCAATTTTGTCTTTTCCAGACGCTTGCCCTCATATCTTGGACTACCATAAAAAACTTTAAACACGTCAACAGCCATGCTTCGGCACGAATGGGCCGGCTCGACCGGAGTGATACCACGGCCTCACAGAAAACTGGCGTCAAACAACGCTTACGTTGTGTTTCGCCGAGTGAGTGAGGTTACCGGAGGCCCAATCCCCTTTTAAAAGGTCGGCAACGCACTCGTGACTCCTCTGGTGTTGCGGGTGTCCATGGGCGGCGGGCATCGCTTACCACCAGGCGATGCGTCTGCTCGTTTGCCCTCCTATCCCATAAAAAAAGGTGAAATAATATACACCCACAGTTCGCCGGTATATTTAGATCCCATGTACCTAATAACGAGCCAGCCTAAACACTAAGCTGCTACTGAGAATTTCATCGATAAACCTAATAACCCTTGGCCTGACCTGGGAATTGAACCGTCTAGCGTAGCAGTCGCGCTTATGACTACTAGACTAATGGAGCATCATAGTGTAAAAGATAATAATATCGTTAACTTTTTTGTTACTTTCTAAAATAGCCTAGAACACAGTTATACTAAAGGGTCCCTGAATGGCCTAAGGAGCCCTTTATTAAAATATGGTAAAAACTGTATTTGCCTTCTTTTGCCCTATATTCAAGGCCATGGTATTCCTGACATTCCCCACGACGGATCTAGACGGTTCTGCAGTTAGGTCAGAGCGCCAAAGGGTAGGTACCCACTTGAAATGCGTGCTCCATATTAGAGCTTAATTGTGCTTCCCATCAAGAGAGAGAAAATTTCCCGAATAAGGATTTTATCAGTTAGTAAGACGCCTTAATATCAGCTGTGTTGCTAACCTAAGCCTATATTCTTTATCTACGTGATATGATGACATGACGTGTTATTTACAATTTTTGACCTAAATATACACAAGAAACTGAGTTACCTTCAAAATATTTTAATTATTTATGGCAAAAACAATCTTCGTACCTAACTACTTGATATACTTAGTCAGTGTCATGTAGATGGGTACCTAAACACAGACAAACAAATGATAACAAAGCATCTTGACTTACCTTTATCTCAGGCACTATAAATTAAACATCATTCACCTCAGATTGACGCACTATCAAAATCTAAAAATGATGTTTACATTTTTTACAAAACAGATTAGTTCACGCGTCACCCAGCCAGATAAAGCATACCTATTACAGTTTTAGTAGAATCATCTTGTTAACACATGGATTAGATGAACTGGCATCGTTCAGATGACGAGGGGAAATTATAAAAAATCTTTAAATTATTTTTTTCTAACTCCCAACCCACAAACATCGAATGAACGGTTACCAAGTACCTACATCCAGACCCAAAGTATCACACAAATATTTGGCTCGGGATGGAAACGAAGCACGACACGCGGCCTGCTACCAAACATGCGTCAAAGATCTTGAAAACCTACGTCATTGAATCTTTTATTTATCAAAGCCTTTTTCCAATGTTTGTTGTTTGTGAGGATCCGATAAGCTGATGATGTCGTAATAGCAGAGTACCTAAAAAGATAGGTGCCTAACTAAGAATTTGCGCAGCCAGATTATTTTCTTGTTTGGTTGTTTCACTCTCTAACGATACTCTAGGGTGCCTAACCCACAACGGTCTTCGTGATATCGCCGATCACATTTTCTTGTCATCTTTAAAATTAAATCCTGTTTTGAATACTTTTGTGTCAACAAAGGAAGTAACAGAAACTACCCTCTTTCATAAAAAGCAGGATAACATTTCCAATAAAGACATACTCGACCGTAAATATCTAAAATATGGGTAAGGTAGGTAATATCTTTCCTATTAATTATTATCTATTACAAAAGAAGTAAGTATGCAAGAATCGCAGCAAGTGGCAGTTTATAGTTTCTGCCTACCCCTGTGGGAGAAAAGCGTGATGGTATTTATGTATGTAATTATTATTACCTACCGACGTCTGACAGCTAAATTTATACTGTATTTAATTAACACAAATTTCGAGAGATAAGGGACATGGGGAAGACCTATGAACTGAAGCAATCAATTAACTTGAATATTGTTAGGAACAAAGGTACATTCCCGGTTCCAAACCAAACTGATTGCATCACACAAAATTAGACGGTAACGCAATCCCTGGTTAAATATTTTAAAATATTCTAAGAGACAGCCAGATGACCATACAGCTTCGATATTCGTAGGTACTACGACCGGCATATATGGGCAGTAGTCTTCACGCTGAATAGCTAATGTCTGGCTAATATATTTTTATATGAAAGAAGCGTAGGGCGAGTAACAGGTAGGTCTTCTCAGGCGTCTAAGCCAAGCGGTTTTTTATTTGAGGCCAAACTGGCCTCTTGATAAATCACAATAAGTACCTATGTATGTACATATCGAAAATCGAAGAAAATATTTGATTTCTGAGACCATCGATTCCATTCTTATGGGATCATTCAAGTGTATGAATTCTCTGACATAGGTAGTTTACTACCAGCTGTACCAGCGTGTAGTCTCATAACAATGCATGAAATATTATGTAAGTAGGTATCAATGTTTCCTTCACAGCTGTGACGGTGAAGGAAAACATCCTGAGAAAAGTACCTAGCTTGTATTAAACTGACATTTGTGTAATGGCTGCGTATGAAGGCAGCCTTACATCTACACCAGCACAGCCATTGTTAATAAAATTACCCTTCATTTTACGTAGTTTGATAAAATATGGAAAATATTAGGAGTGTGTTGGAACAGCATACGTAGGCATGGCACTTAATTAATAAACTAGTTGGCAACTGACTCTCATGGGTTTCACTTGTCTCCACACACCCTACCCGATATCGCACACACGTAACCGGACAGGAAGAACACCGCTTACTCCTCGGTTTAAATGCATTAGGTACTTGTACCATGAAATTATATTTATCCGTAAACCACGAGAACCTGGGGACGAGGGAGACTACATACATAGTAATTACTAATTAGGTACCTAATCAGGATTCGTAATGAGGATAAAATAGGCAAAATCCAAATTTCAATTGACTTTTCGCAATTCGGGAGGTGCCTTAGGTATTTACACATTTTATATTCATGACACTAAGGTACGTAATAAGGTACCTAAGTACTATAACCTTAGTTTAAAAATCGATAAATGTTGCCAGTTAGCGCAATTTTTGGTAATTATGTTATGATAACGATTTTTAAGCAAAGGTTTTGGATCTTAGTTTTGAGTAGGTATTGTATAAGGAGGCAATGTTGCGATTAGTACTGATAAACGTAGGTTTATAATAATAAAACACGACATACGATTTAAAAAAAAGTAAGATTTATTTACTTCAGTAACAGTCTTAATGTTAAACTCTTATTATAACCCTAAGCCCCGACCCGAGACCACAGGAAGACTTCGGCTGTTCTCAAACTTCACGGCCAAGTAACAAAAGTGCTATTTGAATTCTTGACGAAAAATATTCACACACGCTACGGCTAGCCCACTAAGATAAATACATCTAGGGGTTCCGCCGCAGTGATGCACTGTCCATTGACAAGCGCGCTATGAATACAACAATGCGGTTTAATATAAACCCAGCATCGTATAGAAAGCACTGAAAACCTGCCGATCGTTGAGGTACTTAGCCTTATATCCAACACTGTGGTCATTCTTGCCCCCGTAAGAAACAAATTGAAATTAATAACGACTATGTACAATAGAACTAAATCGATTATAAATGTAAGGTGTCATTCATTTTTTCCATTTTTATGAAAGATATTTTCTTCTGAATATTACTAAATAATGTAACAATTTAATACATTTTTAACTGATCCCATACTTGGGGAAAGAGGATAGTAAGAAATACAAAAAAAAATTAGGCATATTACGAAATCTGAAAGCAAAAAATCAGATAGGTATAACATAATCTGATTTTGTAATATGGGCTACATAGCAAATTTTTAGCAATATTTCAAATGCAATTCTGATTTTGAAAAGATGACCCAATCACACAATACACGAGTATTTTTGCCTTTTAGAATAGATGCACATACGATGCACGATATATAGTAATTAAAAAAAATGTGTATATAAATAACATAGTATGGCAACATCTCGCGTCCATCTTATTTTACAATAGTGATTGAGAACAATATTTGAAAATAAGATTTTACGAGATTTTGGATCGTCTTGACAAAAGTAATTTTACTACAAATGTTATTATTTTATTCTAGCAACTCTTTTTCTTTTTCGTAGGAACTTTTTTCTAAATGAGTGAGTCAACATTTTGGCAGAGGTCAAGATAGAACAAGAAACAAAAAGCTTAAATTAAGTATTCTAAGGTTTCTTTTGTGATATAATCCTCTTCTAAAAGCCGACACTATGGGTGTTAAAACCACTTTTGGATTCATAAACTCCTCCACGGACGGGCGTCTTGCATTATCCATTGATACAGTATGATGCTAGACTTGATAGAATATACATTCAAGATATTTCTTTTTGAATCTGACCATCAGTTCTGAAGTTAGACCACAATATGCTTGAAGTCTGTGTTCTTTCTTAAAAATGTCATGATAGTAATCTTTCGTTGCCATACCAACAAAACTTTTTGCACGCTCAATGTCGTGAACACCTCTATGGATTTCATTTTCTCTCATTAACTTCAACGATAAATGTTGATATTCTCAAAGTAGTATGTATTTACATAACTATTTTTTTTTTAATTTTTCATAACTTATTCACTATGACTTGATTCTAATCTTATATTATAAGTAATCTTGCACAATCAAGTTAATTTACTGCTACATGCGAATATTTTTATTTTCTACAATTTTTACGAATATTGCTTCTCAGAAAACATTTGAAAATATACTATCATTTCTTGTCATGTTTTCTTGATGTTATTTTAACTGTGTCAATAAGGCTTATAGTCTAACCAAGACTAATTCTTTTATGAAATATTGCTTTAGTACATTTTAGAACAATTATGTTTTCATTTTTTATCAGTACTATCTTCATCAAACATCACTTTATTCTAATTTCTCATATGATAATCATTTCTTCTGACTTTTTCTTCAAAGAAATTCCAAAATCCACACAATTCACAGAACAGTGAGCTTAATAAATCCATTCACTTATCCAGAGATAAATTACAAGGAAGTCACCTTGTTAACTAAAAAAATTGTTAATTCTTTTATTTAACTACTATGTACAGTGGCACAGCCGTATTTAAATGTTCTAGATTCACTTGACGAATGCTTCGGGAGGAATTTTGCCCTCAGAGTTTAGTTGATTAAAGACGAATAAAGCTCGTTGGTAGTCCCAGCCTGTTTCTTGTAGGCAGCTGTAAAAAAAAAATTATACCCTTAATAAATGTATTTTAATGTACATTAATGATATTAAATGTACTTTAATGACCAGTGATCGGAATAGGTAGAGCTATTTTGGTTCATTGACCGCAAACATATATGTTTATATGGATATAGAGATATAGATATTATATGGGAATTTAAAAATAAATGAATGTAGGAAACAGAAAAATGTTATATTTTGTTTTAAGTAAACCATTGCACACGCGACGTTGCCAAACTTACATCAACAACATCAGATGTCCGAAGTTGCAAAAGTTCAATGCGCACACGCGCGTTGTTGCCGTCCTTGCAGGATGCAAAACACAACTCGTGGAAACAAAAGAGAACAATAGCGGGAACGCGGGACACTCTAACGACAAGTATGTATCGTCTCTTTCTAACGGATTACAATTTTCTATTAGCAATTAATTCCGGGACGTAGGGCATGTCCATATTATTACATCATACCACAAGTACCAAAAATAGCTCTACCTATTCCGATCTCTGTTAATGACACTGAAGACTGTCTCTAATGAAGCAGTCCATTGGTCCCAAGCGCGACTGCTACACCAGAGGTCCTGGGTTCGATCCCCAAGTCGAGCAAAGTGTTATTGGGTTTTTCTATGAAATTCTCAGTAGCAGCTCGGAGTCAGGATTTGTGCCCGGTTAATGGCTATAGACTCGCCCCCTATAACATGTGACATAAACATACCGGCGAATTGTGGGTGTACATTAAGTACGCCTCTGCCTAACCCTTCGGGGAATACAGGCGTGATGATGGTATGTTTAATTACATCCCGAAACCCGAGACAAAAATTAGCTCACCTTTTTCCTACCACTGATAATCACATATCGATCGTTCAAATCAACGCGGTATTAACTTAAAATTTACGAATTATGTATAAAAATATACATACAATAAAATAACTATCTTTAAAAGTACAGTTCTACTAAAATCCTATGCGATGTTCTAATGAATGGGGTTGCATAGGGATATGACGTCAAATTAGATAGGGGGGCGGTTAGTATCTTAAATAATTGTTAACATTTTAAACCATTTATTTTGCCACACATACATACATACACATACATCATACTTATAGATATACATTTTGTAGAAATAGAAACATGATTTGAAATCACTCTCTTAAAAAAAAGATTTTTTTTAGTTAATACCCTGTTCACGTAGACCAACAATATGTGAACCCAAGTGCAACTTCTACTATAGAGGTCCTGGAATCAATGCCAGTGTCAGTAGCAGTTCGGAGTCAGGATTTGTGCCCAGTTGATGGCAATAGGCTCGCCCCTTATCACATGCGACATATCGGTGAACTGTAAGTGTGTACATGAGTACATCTCTATCTAACCTTTCGGAGAATACAGGCGTGATGGTATGTGTTACTTTGCAGATGGTGTGAACTTACTTGACGCTCCAGTGGTCGTTCATGCCGGTCTGTTGGCACAGCATGGTGAGCATCATCTTGTGCGCGTCGTCTTGCAGCGGCGCGGCGGCTGTCGGCGTCGGAGTCGGCGCCGGCGTCGGAGGTGTGGGCTCCGCTGCGATGCCCGCTGAGAAAGCTTTGTCTTCCTGTATTGTGAAAAATAAATTATAATAATTGACAGCATTTTAATTTTTTTAACACCCATATTTTATTACTAGCTTCTGCCCGCGACTTTGTCTGCGTGGACTTCAGAATTGGGTCCGACCTGGATAAAAAGTAGCCTATGTGTTATTCCAGACTATAATCTATCTCTGTGCCAAATTTCATCCAGATCCGTTCAGCCGTTCTGGCGTGAAAGAGTAAC
This sequence comes from Acronicta aceris, assembly GCA_910591435.1. Taxonomy (NCBI): domain Eukaryota; kingdom Metazoa; phylum Arthropoda; class Insecta; order Lepidoptera; family Noctuidae; genus Acronicta; species Acronicta aceris. The sequence continues at coordinate 10,990,706 of OU342770.1, forward strand.
AAACATCCATACTCACAAACTTTCACGTTTATAATATTAGTAAGGATTTTATTTGAAAGTTGATCAAAAAATAGTATACCCGTATTTTTTATTTTCCCGATATTTAATCATTTTCATATTTATTTTCGGCTTTGAAGATGTTCTCGCCTCATTAGTCATTTATAGCGACTCCTTACCTGTTCCTTAGTGGTGTTAGTGATGAACAGCATATCGTTAATGATGCAGAACCCGCCGCCCGCGTTCGGCACAATCACGAACGTGCGATGGAACGAGCGCATAGGGTTGCCGCTGGTCAAGGTTTCTTTGTACACGCCATTCATGGTTAGCACTATCATTGTGGGCTGTGGAGAAAGTTTATTGATATTACTCCTGTTTAGCATTTCATCATGGCAACCATATATTTTTTACCACACCTTGCTGGTGTCATCTGGTAGACTAATAACGGATCCTATTTATATTTCACAAGCAACCCGCCCGCAGTTTCACCCGCGTTCCCCCTTTCCTAAGTGCCGTAGCGTAATGTTAAATAGCTTAAAACCTTTCTCTTGAATCACTCTATCTAATTAAAATCCGCTTCAAAATCCGTTGCGTAGTTTTAAAGATTTAAGCATACATAGGGACAGACAGACAGCGACAGCGACGTTGTTTTATACTATGTAGTGTATGTAGTGATGACAACTTATTGCACATCATTGTAACCAAAACTGTAAAATTTCTTTAATCTATATTCAATTTAATCTCCAAATAATAAATAATATTATCCATTGGGGAAAGGCAGTTTGTGGTAACTTGACTGTACATGTTACTCTACTTACGGTATACACAAGTAAGTCAACAGCGAATCCCATCAGGTCATGCGTAGTTTTGGGCAGTTCGGACAGGAATGAGACGACTTGAAGTCTGCCCGTGCGCAAGTAACGGCGCCGAGACTCGCGCTCCGTGATCCGCATTATATTGCGGCTGTTTGTTATGTAGGCGTTTAGTCTGGGAACAATGATACATAAAGATTGAGATGAAACCTGATCAAGATTAAAAAATAAAAAGCCTATTTACATTAGTACTCTGCCTTCGGGAAATATAGGCGTGATGGTATGTTTGTTATTTATTATTTAAAAATGTAAAGAACTTAATGATTCTTCTACATCAGATTTACTTTTTGGAAGCTTACAACTAGTCTTAATTTTTTGCCTTTACAGCAGAAAAACAAATCTCAAAAATAATACATATTAGAATGAATATGTTATTTAAATGAGTATACAAGTATAACATAACTATGACTAGTGAAAATTAATAAGTACAAAAATACTTTCAGATCAAGAAAATATAATTTTGAAACTTACCTTTGAGTAGCAGCATTCCTATTATCATTGCTGAGGTAACTAGCAGCCATGGACATAGTAGCATGCTCATGGTACGCCTCGAGCAACGGTTGCCGCGACTCAGCATCAAAGATCGCAAAGTACTGTGTTAGAAACTCGCGAACCAGATCTTGCCCGGCTGGGTCTACGAGGAAGGACTGCTGGCGAGGTGGCAGGTTTACGTCTTCTAGCACGTCGAAACCGATAGCTGGAGGCAGGTCCACTCCATCCTGACAGGTTGATTCGGATTTTAAAATAGGAGTAATTGTTTTGGAGTTATTCCGGTCGGATTCCCTGCTGGTTATTATTATGTTTGAATTCCTGTCTGATCCACTATAAACTTTGTCATTCCGGTCTGATCCCCGGATTTTTTGACAAACAAACTCTTCAGCTTTATAATATTAATATAGATACAGGAATATATATAGAAAACTATGTACATGCGAGATGACGCATCCATCAAAACACACGTTTATATAGAAAATGTTAAGGTTGACAGATAGAGGCGGAAAGAAAGAGATAGTAATTGATATAGTTCCTGAACATGTTGGAGGACACCAAACTTTTTAATATGCTGCCTTGAGTACCTTGAAATTGCCAATATCTGTGACATATTCAAACAAAACATTAATAAAATCATAAAATATTTAACTTACCAACTTGGTTAGCTTCGGAAACTTCTTCCGCACATCACTGGAGACAACAAACATTATGGCAATGGCATGAAACGTAAATATCTCTGAAACTCACATCAAACGTTAGTTTCAGTACACATCATAGGGTATGATTAAGACAAGCTTTGGAATGCGTGAAAACAAAGTGACAGCACAAGTTTTTACAGTCATAGAAATATTTTTTTTTATATTAGAAATGTTACATAATGCAGGTTACGATATAAGACCATATCTTTGGGATGTACAATATCATATTATGCTGGCACTTTGCATAAAATATATGGTACCATTAATATTGGATACAAGAGGTGTTTCAATTACCCCAAAGCTTTTCTTATTCATACTCTATGAATAATCAATACATCGAGAATTACATTCCCTACTGTATTCAGATGTCTTTTTGACCCAATTGAAATATGTATAAAACTTTTTACTGCACAATGTTTTTTTGCAAACAAGCATAATGTTTAATTACACCGTTTCCACATGATGGCCCCAATGATTGTTTACTGTTGGCGTGGTCTGAACCAAACAGAACACGCCAGCGTTGGCGCCAATGCTATTTTCCCAATTCACATATTGGCCGAAAAGCATTGACGCCAACAAGTTGAACCCCAATTAGTGTATATAGTCTATTACTTAATAATAATGTATACACATGAATATGCCATAATGTTGTAATCAATATGCAAATCATAAGGTTTTAAAAATATTATACAATAAAGGCTTTATACAAACTTCATTTACATTCTTTAGAAATCATATCTGTGAAGACACAGGAAAAATCCCAAAGGTCACAAAAGCGTCAAAAAAACATCTATAGATCTGAAGACAACAGAAGACGTTTTCACATAATCATAAACATGTTTAGTAATTCATGCAATTTGTAATTATCTGCGGAAAATAATAAACCCAAGCAAGCTCTAATTCTGAGGTACAAAAAACCAGAATGCAAAGTAACATAATCACTTAACCATAATTAAATATGTGTTCTTTCTTGTACTTATAACAAAAATGCTTGATCAAGTAATGTAAAGGTTTCAATTTTATGAATATTACTTTTGAAGTCCTAACAATGGGACATGAGCTTAGTCTATGTGTGAGTGAGAGAATGATTAGAATAATTCTTCAGTACAATCAAATCCAAGCAAACATGCACTCACACAAACTGAATTCATGTCTCCATGGAATTTGTATAGATTAATTATTTAGTTATGGCATTTATATATGATGTATGACTACTTTTTCTAGCCCTTAGCTCTCATTCAGTGTCACTCGATTGTAGATTTACAAACAATTATTTCACGCCATCATTAAATAACTAAACCATAACTCTCTGAAAGAAAAACCCATGATGTAAAATAACATTAGAAAAAAATTGATGTTATTTAATCTGATTTTGGCTAAGATTTAATTTAGACAATCCTTTCTATTGGAGAAAAAAAATATGACTGGTCTGATATTCATTGCAAAGTCTGGACTTAATCTTATCATTCTTGCATGCTGGTTTCTTGAAAACTACTATGGGTATGAGACATCAATATGTGAATTTTATATTGTTATGCGTTTTTGGTGGGCTCTTGAACCCGCGACCGTGACCTCGACCTAGTGGCTATACTAGGATCGGGAAACTGTGATTGCGGACTCTGAAATGTAACAAAAAACAAGGAGCATTTTCTGAAATTAATTTATTCGTTGGTAGATTGAGATCTAAGGAATATTTCATGTAATTTAAATGAGTGGCTTTGCCCTGTAGGATAATACACAGTTTCAATAATAATAAAGCAAAAAAAGTCTCAAGTAAAATTGAATTGAAATCGGCAAAAAGGTAAGTTACATTTATTGTATTTAGGGCTTGTTTTCATTACTTAGATATCTTTTAACTGAGGAATAAAATTGAAGTTTGACAGATTTTGCATAAAAAAAAATATTCAAAGATTCGAATTTATTCCTCCACCCTTGAAAAGACAAACATCTGAGAACCAAATTAATAGTCATGTTTTAACCGTTAACCATGGTATGTAAAAAAATATCCAGTTTTATCCCAATCTCATTATTTTTCTGTGTCTGACAATCAAAACTGCCCAATAACTTGAATAGCCCCAAACAGCATGTAATCAATCAAGGTTTCAACCAATATGTGTACTACATAACACTACCTGACGTAGATTTCGTGATCGCTAAACCTGTTCACCAACGGATTGCCTGACAGGTACAACTCCACCAGAGGAAGGGCCTTTAACGGATCCAGTGAGCTGAGAAATGGAATCTGGAGACAAACATTTCTTTTTATACTTTTTGAACAAAGAGGTTCAATGCTATGTATATAGGTAATGCTATGTGTCAGAAGATGACTTTCATTAAAATTAAGAACAAATGCTAACTACGAGTATATATGTTATTATCTGATATTATTTATATCCCTCTGTTTTGGCTTAAAATATGTTTTAGTCAAAGTCAAAGTCAAAGATTTATTTGCAGACAAAGTGTACAAAAAGGTCTTATAAGTATTTTAGTTGGTACATGACTTAGTGCCCTTTCCAGGCGCAGCAAAGATACGGGCTCTATAGTAACATATTAATTATTTAATTCTACATGGTAAATAACATAATTTTCTCTATAATTTAGTCATAATAATCATTATTAAAAAAAATGATATATATTTAAATATTAACTGCCTCATTAGTTTAGTGGTCCCAAGCGCGACTGCTACGCTAGAGGTCCTGGGTTCGATCCCCTGGTCGAGCAAAGTGTTATTGGGTTTTTCTATGAAATTCTCAGTAGCAGCTCGGAGTCTGGATTTGTGCCCGGTTAATGGCAATAGGCTCGCCCCCTATTACATGGGACCTAAACATACCGGCGAACTGTGGGTGTACATTAGTACGCCTCTGCCTAACCTTTCGGGGAATACAGGCGTGATGGTATGTTATGTTATGTTATTTAAATATTATATTATTGCATTGTTCAATGCATATTGATGTTAATGTATTATTTTGAATTATTTATACTTATTTATTTATTATTTTAAGTATATATTTTCGAGTTTCCAGATATTATTCTAGTGAATAAAAGCATTTTTGTAACAAAAATGATTTTAACTTTCTATTAAATTGTATTAGTTGGGTTTCCTTTTTAATATCCTTTGGCAACTTGTTAAATATTTTTACTGCCATGTAATAAGAGCTTTGATTAAGTATTTTTATTCTGGAGTAAGGTAAATATAGTCTATCTTTATGTCTGGTATTAACATTGTGCGTGTCTTTAACTTTTATGAAGTAATCTATATTTTTGAAAACAAACAATCAGATATGATGTATACACATGGATGGGAGGGTTAATAAGTTGTATTTGATGAAATACGGTTTGCAGCTGTCTTAGTTTTCTATTTTGTCTATTATTCTTATGCATTTTTTCTGTAGTATAAATAGATCATTACTATTAACGCTATTTCCCCACAGCATGATTCCATATCTGAACCATGAGTAAGCATAGGCATAATATGTGGATAGTGCTGTTTTTAAATCTGTGCTACATTTTAATTGAAAAAGAGTGTATGTAAATCAGGCTAATTTTGATTTAGTAGATTCAATGTGAGCTTTCCAATTTATGTGTGTATCAATGTTTATTCTGTGCAATTTAAATGGATCTACAGTTTCAAGGGTAGTATTTTGAAAAATTGTGTTTACATTTAGGGCAGGTTTCTTGTACGATCTAAATTGTATAGTTTTTGTCTTGCTATAGTTAATCTTCAAGTTATGATCATTAAGCCAATTTGTTATGGATTGTAAAGTTTCTTGTAGGATAGAATTTGGAGTATTAGTATTTTCATATTTTATTAGTATTGATATATCGTCGCGAATAAGACGGCAATGTTATTTCTTTATTTAATATTTTCAGTAAGTTGTTTATGTAGTTTATTTTAAATACATTGTTACAATTAAAGTCGACCCACTTCTGCAATACCTATAAAATTGCTTTTCATCAATTATACTATATTTGTTTCAAAATAAAACTTACCCTATTGTCACCCATGTACAAAATCTTCAAGCTCTTCAACTTTGTAGCGAGAAACTTGAGATGTTCAATACCATGAAGTTTGTTGTCATTGAGGTTTAAAGCCTCTAGGTCTGGGATGTTATCCGCAATAATGTCAATAGCAGCAAGCATTATAACTGGGCGGAACAAGGCACAGAATATATCTGCCAAGTCTGAAACAAAATGTAAAATCTGAGCATGCAGTTTTTCTCAATATGTTTTTTTTTTTATTCTTGATAGGCTTAGGCTTGACCGCTAGTTTGCCTGATGTTAAGCGATACTGCGATCTACGATGGAGCGCGCTTGCCTAGAAGAAACCGATTCACTCGTGATTTAAAGACACCCAGATTATATCTATCAGGGAAGACCCACTCGGGAAGTGCATTCCATATTTCAGCAGTATGCATTATAAAAGTGGACTTAAAGCGTTTTGTTCGGGCTTTTGGAATGTCCACCGTGAATCGATGACGCTTCTTCCGTTTCCCTTCACTATATAAGCCCATGATCTATAATCATTATTACTATCATAAGTACATGCACACAGAAATTTTGTAGTCTATGGAGCATATGGCATCCATGGGTTGTAGCTGAAAACCAGTGTTAAGTGGTAGTTCTTATTAACTAGGCAAGTGCGCTCCATCGTAGATCACAGTATCGCTTAACATCAGGCAAACTAGCGGTCAAGCGTAAGCCTATCATGAATAAAAAAAAAACTACTAGCACAATTTCTAAATTTGATGTAGGTAGGTAGGTACATAACCATGTTTTATATTTTTATGCCAATAAACATATTTTCGAAAAGCCGAAGATCGGGCTCTGTGGCGTTCATTAGGAGAGGCCTACGTCCAGCAGTGGACGAACATAGGCTGATGATGATGATGATGATGATGATGAAACATATTTTGTTTCTTTCTTTCATATCAGGGAATCACTGCTATATTGAAGATGTAACAAAATTTTACTTGCACAAATTAAATATGAGGATAACCATTATGTGAAGGAATCCATTATTATTGTTGAAAAAAAAACCTTAAAAACCTTTTAACTTATGTTAAAATTACAAACTATATACCTGGATCTGCATGAAACTTAGTCAAGTCCAATGCTTTGGTAGCAGCATTGTACCGTTTTGCCATGGTCAGCTTCATCTTTTCCTTCATCTCAGCATCAACTTGAACATTTGGTACAGCATTCCTTACAATCACCATTAGTTTGAAGCCATCTGACATTGTAATCTTTCTATCAGCATGGAACAGCTTTTCAGCAAGTTTCACATCATCCACATAGAAGACAGCAGCATTACCATTGATTTTATAGTAATGTGGGACAAAGATATCTGGTGATATGTAACTTAGGAGTGTTCGCAAAATAACTTCTTTCTCATGTTTTGCCCCATATGGTATGATTATCTGATACCATGGTAGAACTCCAGCAATGAACTTCTTTCGTACCGCTCCATGACCAGATCTTGGTGCAGGGGAGATGAGCCGACCTCCTCTACCTCTGAAAGCACCTTTGCGGTGTGGATGTGGCCCTCCAACCGAGCCAGTCATGTCAATATCATCATCCAATAATAATTTTGCATTATTCCATTTGTTTTTTCCTTTGTTAGTACCTGGTTTGAAACTAACACGACGTGTGTTGGTTGTGTGTGCACGGTCATCATGTTCTGAAAATATATTATAACTGTGTGATGCTGCAATTACGAAAGGCAATAATGATAGGTAAATAAGTACTACTAATTATTTGTGATTAACTAAAAATGGCCTAATGATTGCATCACTTTACGTAAAAAGTAACACAAACAATGATGGCTATGGCACAAGGAAAATCGTGTAGTCAAGTGCAAGAGGAAAAAACAAAACGTGAGAAATAAACCGTAACACTTACCAAAAAATTCATTGTTTTTGAAGTTCCTTATTCTTCCACCATTTTTAGGCATTTTTAATACAAAATGTATCTGCAACTACAACGATGCCACTGAATTTGTTTTGAAACAAGGTTAATTTCATACACGTAGGACTTTCGTACTCACTCGTTTATCTATGACGCACAATGTGCCCCTTTACTTTTGCAGTCAATAACGGCACACGTGAACTGTAAATGAAAAATATTAAGTACAATTTCCTTGAAGATATTTCAAGGTAATATTTTTCTCCTTATTGTAACAAAACTTACGAAAAATTTATTATCATCAATACAGCACGAAGAAAGAACATAGACACAGAAGCGAGCAAACGAACGAATGAGGAATGAAAGCAACACAGATTACAAAAGCAATCAAAGCCAAGCAATGAACAAAAGATCAAGAAGAAGAACAGATCACAGATTATAGATAGGAATAACAATAGGACATTAAAGTTTCCAATAATTCCATTCGTTTCAATCAGTCACAGCCACTGATCTCTATAGAGGTCAGTGGCTATAGCACTATAACAAGATCTTAGAGCATTTATACTATATAGAGACGGCATAGTCGGGCTTACCTGTCGGCCTAATCTCGTCTGTCTGCGTGACCATGCATGCGTGCACGTTAACTAAAATTACCTGTAGGCACTTATGCAGGGACTGCGATTTAAATTTGGTGTCGATACCAAAATATCGATATGAGTACTGATATTTGGGTATCGAATTATTATTTTTCTTTTCAGTACAATAAAAACTATAAGTATGCCTTTAGAATATCGATGTATTGCCAATAAATAAACTTGCCTATAAACTCTATTTCTTCTATTACGCCCCATGATACACGCGTAAAATGTAACAAACAAGTAGGTAGGTATTTTTAGTTACAAAAAAGGTACAGATACAACATTATGAGTGCGTCAACAATTAACTAGATTAGCTTTAGTTCTGCATTCTGATCTGATTGATCTCGTAATCGAGATCAAACTCGCCGCGCCCTGCACTTTTGCCGTTTTGCTTTAAAACGAGAAGAATATGAGTACATACAACGATAGGTATACTATCGTAGTTTTTTATTTATAAGGCGTCACGAAACTCACGAATCGTACTGACTAAACCAAATTATTCAATCCATGTTTTTTTTCTTGATCGATTTATCACAGTGAGACGATAAGTGACGCAATGAACATCTCTTTTTGTCAATGAACATCTCTTTTTGTCAATAAAGAGATGTTCATTGAAATGTAAGCAAGACTATGTCATAAACTATGACATAGTCTTGCTTAAATTTGGACTGTGAAAAAATATTTAACTTCATGCGCGTGATCTGACAGCAGTCGAGCATATCAGTAGTTAATTAGCAAACTATTTATGTGCTCGCTCTTTGGTCCTATACCGCCTCCATATTTAAAATGCTCTAAGGCCAGGATGAATAATGCCAAGATAAAAGTTTAATAGTGATGTCCCACCCACTTCACTTACTAAATTGTGTGAAAATGTTAGAAGTGTAAAATTCTTACATAAAAGCTATAAAATACATAATTCGTAAAACTCAACAGCAACATAGCTAAAATCTCTACAAAGATAGAAAAAAGTAAATTAAATTTTATAGTCTATGATCAACACATATTTCGTTTCATTAAACGCAAAATGTTGATTTGGTAGTCAAAGCATCCCTCAAAGTTGATAAAACAATCATCATATTATTGAAATATTAATAAAACTTTGTTTCTTGTTGTTATAAATAGAATATATTCAATTGCAATTATCTAGGAGTATCAATAAATTTAGAATAAAATAAAACATTGAAACAGACGATTTTTTTTCTGTACGAAACCATAGCGTTTAAAATAAAACGACCACAGACAAAATTTGTGTGCTTTTCGAGTCTGCCATGTTTTGCCCTATTTGTCGCGCTTGATCAACGCGTTCGCGTTTACTGTTCGAAACTGTTAATTTCTGAATGTATTACGGGCTGTGTTTTGTTTACAAATAGTGTAATTATTGATGTTATATTTATACTGCTCAAACTTTTGATCAGGCAATAACTTGGTTGCATACTTGAGTGCGACAGTGAAGTTCGTATTTCATAAAATTTTGTATTCGTTAGCTGGCCATCAACTGTCTGCATTCAGAGGTATTCCGTCGTAATTTTTGAAATATTCTGATCGGTAAATGTAATTTCATAGTATTTTGTCGGTTCTATCTCTGACGCAACCCACGTGCACATATTATAGCAAGCATCTCATGCACATTTGTTATTATTTTGTTCGCGAGTTCGATTCAGAGCAGTCAGGATCGGATCGGCGAAGGGAAAACGCGTCGCGCGTCTTACTCGCTCCTGTCACGTTCGGTTGAATTCATTATTTTGTGGATAATATTGGACTGTGATTCCTGATCGGGTGTGAATTAATTTGTGCGGGATAGTGTTGTTGGTCGGTGTATTCGGGTGCACATAGCGCACACGTGACACGGGACGAGTGTTTGGGTGTCAGTTGGTTGCGGCTCGCGGGCGCCGCTACAGTCCGCCTGCAGTGCGGAGCGCGACGGGCGTTAGAGGTGAATCACCGCTCGGTGCCGTTTTGATCGTGCTTGTTTACCCGCGTGTGCATAAGTGCGTGGAGCGGAAGTGCAAGGCATGTGCGCCGCGCGTCGGCGCCGATGACACCGCCGTCCGAGGCGACGGCGTTTTGAACGCGAGTGTGTGATAGCTATGTTCCTTGGGTTATGAGTGTGTGACAAAGTTGTAGTGTGCTGAGGACACTGGAGCCCCTAGACGGAGTTGGGCCCGCCGGGGCGGCCCTGGTGCTTCTCGGGGCTCCTCACGAAGGCAAGATGGCTGCGTGGAACCGCCACCACCATTTCAACATGCTTATGGATGAGAATGCCAAAAATAAGTGTAAGTATGGTGACAATATACCAATTTAATTTCAATAACAACGACAAACAAGATTCTGTAGTGTGTAGTTCCATATTTTGGCTTTGGTGGTTAGTTTAGGTAGGACCTACCTTAACAAAATTTCCTCCTTCACTATTCCATACAATCCATATTTTGTTCATTCTTTCTTCTTGATTTCGTTTCCAGATGAAGAGATCATCCCTTCAAAACATTATCACATGGTATTTTTTATTTGTATCTTGTCCATTTTATTTGACATAAATATCATAACACACATATTATATTGGTAGGGTTGCTACTTGCATGATTTTCAAGACTACCTTCACAATTATAAAAAATAATCAGTCTGCATATCAGTAGGTATAGGTACCTACCTAAGATGACACTCCAAATGCTTGACCAAAACCATGTAGATACTGACTAATATTATTAAATGGTAAAAATATAGTTAATAGTTTAGCATATCTACTTGATATAAGTGCAATACCTACTATGTTTAGTTAGCAATGCATTTCTCTCCTAATAATGTTATACTTTTTCTCATATATTCAATTTTACCTAAAGAGTGGTCAAGAAATAAGGAGACATTTTACAAATAAAAAATCTCTTTTTGTTCCTGTTCTTATAACTCTGTGATGATAATAAATTAGCACTTTGATGTAACCCCTACTTCTGCAGCAACCCTAGTGAATCATATCACATGGGCCCTTGATTCATTGGACATAACACAATTTTCCATGCTATGACCTCCTTAATGGCATAACAAGCTAAACAAATGCAGGTGAATAAAACCCTGTAGGTGTACATTGTTGAATGCACACAGCCCTTTGTGACCCACCTGTAGGGTACATAAGTACCTACACCCTGCCCTACATCCCTTTGACTCCAATTTCCCATTGGCTTACAGTTGAGTGCCACTGATTTACAATGCAAACATTACAATGTATATTTCAGGCAAACATGTTAATTGGCAAATTCATTTTTTGACTAATTATAATTAATCCGCGACTTTCTGGGCATACATGAACCTTAATGAAAGAATCCCCACTTCGCGTGTTACGTATTTTCGAAAGCGGCGAAATCGACGCAATAATTTTGTACTCTGACATGAAAATATTATATCGTAATTATACTCTTTAATTCGGTGTCCTACATTTGCGGGCCATCAATCAACAACAACAAATAAGTCGGCCTAGTTTCCGTGTATTCTACAAATAGGTACCTAGCTAGGTACCATAGCAACGAATAATTTTGACATTGTAAATATTTGATTTTTTTATGACATAATTTGTACTTTATTTTAGGGCGAATTATGATCGGTCCATATAGCCTCGACCCTAAAACTGTTAAACGCGGCGTCGACCTCCCCGACCTTTAACCTAATTCTGTGTTCAACCCTCGTAGATGGGTGCTTGGTGCTTGCATTGATGCTTCATTAGATAACACAACTATTTTACGTCTTGGTTAAGAAGCCAAGACCTGAATGTAAGCATCCATGATCCAGCACATATTAATTGGATAAATCATTCGACACTTGCATAATATTTGTTTATTTACATACTTACTGGTTGGGAAACGTAATATATCAATATTGAGTTTTAATGAATTCTGTACTTAATATATAATAAAGATTTCCGTAATACAACCGCAATTTTCTCAGTATGATGACCCGCTTTAAAGTCGGTAACACCTATATATTATTTGATTTTCCGGTGGTGATGCCCGCGACTCTCACTCACCTCCCACGCTTTTGGCACTCCACTGGAGATCGTTGCATTTGCCAGTTCTAAATAGCACAAAGACTGCTCTTAATACCTAGTTTCTCGGAAAATCGGGACATAGGTAGGTACTATCCCGAATATAAATTATTATAGCCTACGTATAGTCTTAAAGTTTGCAAACTTACATAATAATAATGCGATTTAGCGGTTTCCGCCTAAGAAACGAATAGGTACCTACCTACTTTCTTTTTCGTTTTTATAACTTTTTATTACCAACATAATTTTTTGCAAATACACCTACATACCTACCTACCATACACAAGATTTCGTAAATATTACAAAAAAAAAAACTAGGTGGCCACCTTGGCAGCTGTTTGCTCTGTTTACGGGTGAACGTTCTTTGTAAATAATCATCAGGGATTTCCTTGGAAGTCGTTTTGCGAAATGTGAAATCTTCCTTGCTTATAAGGATAAGGATGGAGACTTCAGACAAATTTGCTAACAACCTATTTGAGATTCATGAATGCGAAATAAAACATGCTAATTTATATCAGAATGTTTGAGGAAACGACATTTTAGTACAATAAATTAGAAGAAGCGAATTCGCCCTGCGACATCTTAAACATTACAAAAAACGTAAGTGGACATAGCTAGGTTATATTTTAAAAATTCTGGGGTACTCGATCAAAATTGTAATGCGGTAGTCGGCCGCGGCTTGGGATCTGAGTGCCAAATATTTACAGCGGTCGTTTGTGCCGGAACCATCGGCGGTCCCGCATTTTTTCCGCCGCGATCAACTTTCATTCACCGTCTGAAAACTGTTGCTACGCGGATGCTGGCCTCACGGTGCGCCGTCATTAAAACCAAACGCTCGTGCACCGCCGTCGTCATGTAGATGATATCGTGTTGTTTGGAAAGTGGTCGCTTACAAGACTTACATTATTTAGTTTTGTACTTTGTGCCGATACCGCCTCGCTTTGCAATTATTCTAAAGATAGGTAGGTAGGTATATTACAGCTATACTTTAGGTAATTCAAATAGGTATGTTTTATGCCTTTGTATTCCTGTATATTCAATTAAATTAGTCATTTAAGATGATGAATTTCTCCAGAGCTTTTTTGATGATTTTACTGTTGAATCGTAGGTCTGTACGCTGTGGCCAGAGTGCAGGAAAAAGTATTAAAATTATGTTCACATGACAACGATGCCGATTATTAACCAGTTACTTACACGTCGGTCGGTGGGAGCGAAGTCGGCTCGCCTCGCGAGTCACGCCGGCCGGTGAATGGTCACCTTTCTCCGACACACAGTCTAGACGACTTCGTTACGACCCGTGAATGAATTTCACATCGGAATGCGGAACAACGATTTATCGTTGCCCACCAAAATTGTCTGTACGCATTGTGCTGGTGAAATTATCTCGAATAATTAGAAATTTCTTAGGTCAGGAGTCGTAATAAAATAGCATAAAGCTCAAGAGAACAGCGTTTTAATGAAATTTAGAGCAACACAGTACAAAGTAATGCTATTCCTTGAACAGCAAAAGAAAATAAATCAGCTAGACATGTAATTCTGCTGTTACCAAAATAATTAGGTACCTACCATGGTTATTTACTACAACAACAACAACAACAATAATACACTCACGTCAAAATCGGAGTTCACTAGATTAACAAATCGTTCGGGGCAGTTATTCATACAGCCGAGGACAATACATAAGTAGCGTAGGCAAATATGTGTGGGCATTCAGGTACCCTATGCAAATGTTTAAGATTTCTCCGGCGGGCAGTGATCGCGCCCCATTATATTCTCCTACCGCGATTTCATTGCGGATTAGCTAGATTTACATTCAAATTCGTATGAGTTTCACCTGAAACACAAATAATTACCCATAAAATGTTCACCGCATCAATTAATGTATAATAATATCTATCTAATAATTAGTCTGTGACTGAAATCGTATTCTTAAGAAACTAGGTACCTATAAGGTAGATTCGATATCAATAAGGTAAAATCTGAAAGTATTATGTACACGCTATTCCCACTCAGTGATTTATAAGGAAAATAAATACAAGTATTTTTATTAAGACTATGGTACGAAGTCGACGAAGTATGACGGAGTCAGCCCTAAAGTGCCCCTCGGTGTCATCGACCGACTGCTAAGGTTTTTGCGCGTCCAACGGTGCTGTTATTTTAATAATTGAATGAGTATGGAAAGCAAAATACTTAACGGTAACTGAACGAATGTGTGACGTCTGTTGATAGGTCGTTTTCAGATAACTTGGTATCATTTGTCAAGTGCGCACAGTAACCTATACAATAGTACCTACAAGTACCTATAATGGTATGATAAAATAAGATTTTATGTCATTTGAGTTAATTACAAAACGCAGTAAACTTAGATAGTTTTACATCAGAGCTCGTCTCTAATATTTTTATCAGTTTATATTGTCCGACATCACATTACCAACTGTGACACGTAGATATTTTGTTATTTATTTAGCGACCTTCACAGTCGAGTGTTCATTGCCCTTATCACGACTTCCTGTTCGAGACCTTTCAAGACCAAATCGCCATTGAACAGATATCCAACAGCAATCAGTTGATATCTTTGGGGCGGTCGACTAATGAACAGTCACTATAAATCTCGTGATTATATACGTTTTAAATAGACTAAAATTATTGGAGTATCAAATTTGATAATATTAAACTATAAGTAGGTATGAACAAAGTGTAAGGTCGGTGTTCGTTTTGGTGGTGTAGCACATCCCCATCGGGCCCCAGCGTCGATGACCGCCGACGGTTTTTGCACATCGACGCCGCAACGGTGGTCGCTTGCACAATCTAGAACGACACACTTATCTCGCTCGGATGCTGGACAATGGTCTGCGTCGGTATCTTGAGATATTAAGTAAATGTTTCGCTGAATTTGTGACGCATTTGATACTTACCTGACATACTTATATCTTTTTCTAAAAAGGTGTTCTTGTTTCGGAACCCATTTGTATATTGTTTTAAATTCAATGTCAAATGACATTGAATAACTCAGTAACTTAATTGAAATAAAACTACTTTTTACGGATTTTATCGCGTTGTATTGATATTATTTGATTCCCGACGTTTCGGATCCTTTACAGCATCCATGGTCACGGGTAGACTAAGTTGATGGACGTCTTAATGTTACAATTACTAACTGCTACCTTACATTTTTGTTAATTATTGGCGACCCGATTCAGGTAGAACAAGCTCACCGTATCCTTCGGTCTTGCAGTTTTTTCTGCAGAATTTTTTTTTTGCAAAACTGCCATGGATGCTGTAAAGGATCCGAAACGTCGGGAAATAATATCAATACAACGCGATAAAATCCGTAAAAAGTAGTTCTATTTCAATGTCTAATATTCGCGTAAGTCAGAAACCAGTCAGTAACTTAATTATCAATAAAGTAGCAATGCAGCTAATTAAGAAGAATTTTGTGTCCAAAGCACAAATACAAAATAGATGAAGGTGCGTTTATAGCGATCAAGCGCGTGCAAAAGAATTCTTTGAAGAACTTTTGCGGAGCTTCTAACCCGTGTAGGGGGTACCCGGAAAACGCTGCGGTAAAGAAGGCTCTACCTTTATAAACTCATTTCTGGTTTCAAGTTAAGCCATGGATCTGCGCGATTAATTAATATGTACCAACGTAAATATAATATCTTCTGGCGTAACAACAAAGCTGGGAAATAACCACGACCGAGCTCAAACGAAAGTTAATTAACAATAATCGGTGTTATTGTTTTCTGACAATCTTTATCTTGTTTGACAGACAAATTGAACAAATCGCGCTAAGTGATTTGTTGGAATTTACGAGTTGAAAACAATTGAGTGAACTGTAAAAGACCCCTCATTCACCTAAGACTAGCCGAACCGAACGAGATCGCACGCTTTTTGGTTAATATTCGGCTGGACTGCCGAACAGCTATTGATCCTAATTACACAAGAGGCATGTTTAATTCATTAATTTCTTTGGTGTAAATCCTTTGTGGAAATTGGCCTTTAATTAAACTACTTATCTTCACGCTCTCGTTCCATTACGGCATAAGCAGGACTACTAAAGCGATATTAACGCTCTAGATGCTGTGTAGTTAGTGGGTTGGCCATGGTAACCCACCGCCCGTGGTCGATATTCCATGAAACAATGAAGGTTCTTAATCAAAGGAAATGTAAAGAAATCCCGATAACATGCGAAATGTTAAAAAGTCGAAATAAAATAATGTTACGATTTGGGATCTATCTAATCCAATCCAATCCATCACTTAGCAATTGATAAGATACACAATGCTGTATCACTTCCTTGTATCTGCCTATTCTAGTGTTGTGTCCACACTCGGTGCGTCTGCGTCTGCGCAGCGTCCTTTACGTTCAGTAAGAAACAGAAAGAGATAACACGACAAAGGAAAACGTTTGGCTATGTGTGGTTCGAGCGTGAGGCAATAACGGCGCGGGCGCGGTGTTTTCGCGCACGTTTCGCCCCCGCGCGGGCCCCGGGTGAACGGCCAGACAGACGGGCGGCCGGCCGTTAAACCTGCCTTGGACCCGTCCTGTGGCCTCGCGGGCTTCGCGTGCTACCATCTGCAGCGTGCCGCGGTTGCCACACCGGCGCCGCCGACGACGTCTGTGACGATGGCGATGTGACGTGGTGACAGCGCAAATACATGTCATCCTGTCCAACATTACGATCTTGCTTGTAGTATCTTTTCGACTCGTTGATCGTTTTCAATACAATAATACAGGATTTACAAATGTATTTTTCTAATCGGGAACATAAAGACTAACATATTTTTACATGTTGGTATGTTTACTTGAATTTAACTTGCTTGGTTTATGGCATCCCTCAGTTAAACGGGAAAATAATACGTAAAAGAAGTGCATACTTACTAGGAATTTAACAGCCAACAATTAACTGATGGTTGTCTAAGGTGCCTATTTGCCCAACGATGGTGTGATACCGACCACTAACTACACTACTAGTTGTAGAATTTCTATACAATTTAATAAAAGAGCTATTTACTGAAAAGGTAATGAATTATACAACGGTTGAGTTGTTGTTGCTGTGCGTATCTCGCTCTACCCTCAAATTAAACATTCGCATTAAAATTATACGCGAAGTTTCTCAAAGTTTAATGGCGCCAAATGAGACTCCCAACGACAGTGCAATCACTACCTCGTGACGTAAAACTAATCAATAATTTATGTATTTCTTTGAGTCATGTCAATAAACACTGCGGTAACTTCGAAGAAATTTGATAAAACAATCGCTAACACATTATAGTTGCCGTGTGTAATAATTTACCATTGCCTACTAATTAGGGTGATAGGGATATGAAATAAATTACTTTAATAGATTACGAACACAATACGGCGTCCCCATTTGTTATCGTAAACTTCATTAAATGGGTCACATTGTGATGCATTGCATTCGATTCTATTTCCCTCTCGGGCCGAGCGTGCGGGCCAAGGTGATGTTTATACGACGCGCCCGCCGACCCTGCCACTATGAAAATCTTTAAGATGCATTATTCTTCTGCCTAAGTGCTTAATAGAATACTCGCTGAATAATTCACTAGTTGAAGGCGGCTAATAAAAGCGTGCTCGACAAGACGGTGGCGGTCGATATGTAAAGAGATGAGATCTATTCAGGAATAATATCGTGGTTGTTTACGGTGCGGCTCTCGGTTGGATTGCGCCGCAACGGTCGCTAGTTTGCCCGCAGCTCAGACGGACGCTATGGGGGGACACAGGTGGGATGGAGCGAACGTCTGCGTCGGTGCTTTTTCATTCTTTGTTTGCGTCGAGGATTTGCATACAATCGGAGAAATTGCGTGGCTGGCAACAGCCGAGTAAAAAAGAATTCCTGTAGTTTTATGCATATGACTGTTCGAGGTGCGGGTCCTGCGCTTTTTCACCCTAATACTAAAAAAATATTTTGAGAAATCCATAGAAATTTGCTAGTACGGCACAGAGGGAAATTCATGAGTTGCAAACATGTTTGAGAAAATAAAACAAAGTAATAATAATTTCTCGACATGGAGATTTGATAATAAATCGTGCACCGATAAGCATGGCTCGATCGGTCGGTCAGTGTATAGTTTACCGACGCGTTTGTCATCTGAATCACGTGGCCTTCCATTCGGTTATTACTAGCAAGCATTGGTTTCGCGCGTTAGTTGTGGCGGGCTGGCCGCGCCGACATAGCGTCCTTATCGACGGAGACGTGAAGTGCGCATCAACACCGCCACGTGTATAAACATTGTTTCACAACAATAACACGCGGGTGACGCGGACAAGGACGCTCGACGACGATGCCGACCCTCCGCTCACCGACACATTGATCGTTTAACAATTACGTTCTGTACTCATCCACTAAAAAAATAGTCAATATCTTCAATTTTACACGTTAAAAAATCACGATGAGCGCATTCGCTTGTTTGTGGCCACTCCGGACGAGGATATCTTACATTGTTTGGATTGCTCAAGTGGTTCTCTGTGAATTCAAACGCTAATTTAGTGAATTTTTGTGTAGTGCAATTTACGATTTAGAAAAGTGTTGTGTTGTTATGGATATCTACTACGAAAGCGAACCTAACAAAAGTAAGTTTCTCAATTGCTACAGTGCATAGTTCCCCGAGTGGCATTGCTACCAGTAATGCGTCAAGGAGATCGCCTTAATGGATTCCTCGAAGTCTCGGCTCGAGAACTGCGCAGTTACATCGAACTACGATCGGCCATATATTTTTACTTAAACTTCTATGTCACGGTTTTAATGCGACCTTGTGCTTAAATACTAGTAAAGTTCTTACTTAACCAACAACAAATTAAATTGCTGTGCAAAAACAAAACAGCGACTTATACAATAATGTCCCAATATTAGTCTGTTATAATTTATTATTTAATTCGATATGACCCCTACAAACTGATTAATGTTGTTAAATTTGACATTTAAATACCACATGAGTTCCTACTCTATAATCATTGGACTACGGACGTAATCTTATGACGTTACTTGTTAGTTTTATAACGATATACTTTTGTTTATGTTGCTATATGTAGACGCTATATGTAGATACCAATTGAGCACTTAATTTAACAAAGTCAATCGCATTACACGTGGATATAAAACGTAGAACAAATGTACAATCTGAAAATTGCAATTGCGGTTCGTAAACAGCGAACGCTGGTATCTTGCACCTCCTCCCACGCCAATCTACCGGAGGCTAGTGACATTCCTGACATACCTACCACAGGTTGTCGGCCGGCACCGCGGCCGGTTCCGAACGTTTGCAGCACAGCGATGACGTAGCGGCACGTCTCCGGCCGTTCGTCGGCCCGATACCATCTTCACATACAGCCTTTCCACACCTCCCTTCCCACCACAACAGTCCGATCTCCAAGGGGGAACACGACCTTGTCGCAGAGGTCTACTTTACCTGGAAGCTTTTACTGCTCGGTTTAAATGCAAACTAGTTATAATATCACCGATCGCCGCCCCACTCGGGTACAGAAATCGCGTGCGCTTTCGCCGCGTGCCGCCTTTCTACGCCGAATTGTCATATGGTCTTAATGTATTTATCGTTTGTGTCATGAAAGGGAAACGCGATACCTTTTGTCATTGGCAGAAAATCAAATGAAAAAAAATTGCGATGTTTTTGCAAGGAAAGAAAATGAATTTTATGAAAGGATGTATCTAGCGAAATTTCTATATTATGATTTTATTACATTTTGTATGGAAGCAAGCTCGACAAAAATGAATAAATTTTAGATTAGTTAGATGTTCTGTCTTTTGGTACGGAACTAGTTAGTAAGAATGTTCGTAATGCTAATAGGCGGATGCGGCCTGATTTTCAATCGGAGCGGACTTGTACATCCATTCATCTGAGCGTCCGGAGAGTTATCCGGATGTAGATAATTTTAATATATTTATGTATGCTACGAGATTGTTATTGGTTTAACGATTCTGTCATGCGTCTTTGAAGTTGAATTCTACTGACAATTACTGGTCGTGCTATGTTTAATTAAAAATAAATAAACTTACTTACTTAAGTACATGTAACTAAATATTCAAACTATTTTACGCTTCATTTTATTATTTATAAAACCTAATGATTCCATATTATTATCTCCAAAAGTTTAGGCAGGGATGTCTTACTATGTCCACTGTTGGCTCTATTATGTTATTAACTGAGTATAAATCGGAACTCCAACCTGCTAGTGTGATTTCATAGAAAATTCATGTTCAAATAAAATTGATACAGGTTATACAATTGCAAATTATCTTTCGTTATTTTTTAACTTTAAATTTTGAATATTTGGCAAAACTTTATAATATTTAATTTGTTTAGTTCCTTTTTAAATCACCAGTCTAAAAGGTGTTGTCAAATTGAGGCGTAGCCATTTGCACCAACTTCTTAAATATGTAATTTTGATAATTTAAATTAATATTAATATTTATCACTGCCTTTTTATAGAATGCCTAATGATGAATGAGTCTAGCGGTCCCAAGCGCGACTGCTACGCAAGAGGTCCTGGGTTCGATTCCCAGGTCGAGCAAAGTGTTATTGAGTTTTTCGATGAAATTCTCAGTAGCAGCTCGGAGTCTGGATTTGTGCCCGGTTAATGGCAATAGGCTCGCCCCCTATTACATGAGACCTAAACATACCAGGCGAACTGTGGGTGTACATTAGTACGCCTTTGCCTAACCCTACAGGGAGTACAGGCGTGATGGTATGTATGTAATATTTATCTATCAATAGAAAAATGTTGATGCCCATCAAGCAAGCCCTACTGCCGGAACCGACAACCCAAGATAAAATATCTTGGCACAAAAGTGAGGAGACCCGACCCCAAGTAACGTGATCAGGGACGGAAGAAGATCAATGGAAAAATATTGAATTTATTCTTAATTCTCTTAACCATTGTATCCAATGTCGACCGCCGCACTAATTTAAAAGTAATGGCTAAGATACAAAGTAATATTCTCATAAGCCGGTCACCATTTTTATTACGCACTATTTCATGATTACTACACTTTTACTGAATATTAAATATCTGAAATCATATTAAATGCCAAAAAAGTATGATTGAACCCTTGACCCAATTGTCTGCAATAGACCTCAATTGTTTGAAATGTCATCCTTACTAATATTATAACGTGAAAGTTTGTGTGTATGGATGTATGGCGCACAGGTAGATTATAGCCTGGAATAACACATAGGGTACTTTTTATCCAGGTCGGACCCAATCTTTAAGTCCACGCGGACAAAGTCGCGGGCAGAAGCTACTTTTTAATATAACTAAAATTCATTCGCACCATCTCAAACAAACACCCGAGTTCGCAAATCATTTTAGCACACAACAGTACACATTTCACAATAAACTACGCAGTTGCATGCTCGTTGGGGCATGTGTGTGTGTGTGACGATAACACAACGAATGCGTGTACACATACGTACTTGATAATAGGCCGGATAGCCTACCAACATTGACGCTACGTTTGTTTGATGGTGTGATTTACAAAGTAAAAAAAACTAACTATAACTGCTATAATTACAAGACGCTGCAATTTACTTTACTAGTAATTACAATTTACTTTTGACTTCCTAACCAGCCGCAGTGAACCAGTCTTGGTGGATATCACTGAATTGCAAAAGGCTCTGATGATAAGCAGTAGTATGCTAATATTACCTACAGCGGGCCAGTTTGAAGGGTACTTACTCTAATCGGTGAATTTACCATAAATCACAAAAGTGTTTCAGAGTGCCAACGCAAGAGTAATGTCCCTGGTGCTAGCTTTTTACCCGGCTATGTTTGCCATTTGAAGTTTATGATCAGTCGTGAACATCAATGATTTATTGGTGTCAATTGCGTCAAAAGCTCTGAAAGCATGTAATGTAAATCCATCGGTCCACGTTGTCCTACGAACAGCTATGAGAATCGTCATTAATAATCAAAAGCGGAGAAAACCAGATTATCTTACATTAAATATTAGTATTCGCTTCGTGTAAAATAATAAACTGGAAGGTTAAGAGTGTGATGAATTTTGTCAATTTTTTTGTCGATATCTCTTACCTTTGAACTCCTAGGTATTAAATTATCTACAATAGGTACTATGTGGTGGTCGAATTGAAACTAGTAGATTCACCTAAATGATCGAAGAAGAGTAGTTTACTGCTCTGAGGTCATTTTACGTCTCATTAACCTAGATACAGTAGGTGTAAGTGTCGTTTCAATGACCTACGAAAATGCTTAGATAACAACTTTTTGTCGGGCGAAAAATGCTAAACTAGAAGTTTAGTTGTATTGCGAAAAATTGATCCCTTTTCCTCATTGACTCAGTATGGAATCAGTATGCTAACTTATGTATATAAATACTAAAAATACGGCGACATCCTTACCTGAAAACGGAAGAATTTCTATAATAAATATTCGCTGTGATGCCGTTAAATCATTTAAATATTTACGTAGGTATATTTATAACGCAAACAAGCTTTGAAAACTCATTATAATTTGAAATTGAAAACTGTTGCGGAAATTTAAATTATATTCCTAAAGTATCCGACACCTGTTGCGTCAATAAAACGAAACAGCCCAAAAAATTAGGCCAAATTTAAGAAGATACCTGTGTACATAGCGTAATGAGAACTTGTAAGACGTTCAACAAACTTCGCCCAGCAAAAGTAGCTAGCGAGCCTCGAACGTCGGTGTTTTATTATGAAATGTCACGTCGTACCAGACGCTACATAAATAAGACTAAATTAACTTGTCTGCGACCTCTGCATTGAACACGATAAAGTTCACATTCACACCTTGGATTACATGTTAAAACGAATCCCCTAACAATTGCTGATTAATTTCTCTCCTATCTTTTTTATTTTACACTCGACTGAAGACACTTAGTTTTATGGGGTTTTATTTTATTAAGTGATTTAATTTTACGGATTTGAAATGGTTTTTTTATTGCGAGAAGACGGTCATGATCGAAATTTACGGCCATTAAGACTCGAATTAGTCGCGTAAGTTGGTAAATACTGGAGAAAATAACATTCTTACTTTGAAAATTTCATTGAGCAAAAATGTTTAAGTTTTTGACAAGCAGGTGTTACCATCGTGTGTTTTGAAATTAAATATTTAAAGTCAAGAAAATGGGATGACAACAATTCCGGCGCAGGTCTGTAGAAGCACCTCCGCGACGACATTGCGATATGAGAACTTTGGCGATACCATACTTAGAGACTTCTTCTAGACAGGTAGAAAAAATCCTAACAAGCGACTTGAAATACCATACAAACCATAGGTAACTAACGATAGTATGAGGTTTAACTATTCTAATATACTTAGTTATTTTGTATTATCTTTACATTAGGCGAACTGGCGGTCAAGCGTAAGCCTATCACAAATAAAAAAAAAGCAACGCATGCTTAACATATTCAAAGATATTGAATAAAAAATCCACCCCAGGCAGGATTAAATCCTGCGTCTTCCGATTTGGCATACCGGATTCTTTATCCAGCTAAAATACGGGGATCACTGCCTCTGATGTCTAATTTATCTTCTACATTGTCCTTCTAAGTTGAAACCTGAGGACGGCGGACAAATTTGACAAAATTAACATCTTTGTTCTAATATGTCACGACCTATTTTTAAGGTGTTACACCATAAACCAGACCACCAATGAATTTAAGTAAGTATCTGATCTCTAATGATATTTATTTCTAAGGTGTTACCACAAACAGAGATGACGTCGTTCCTAGTTTGTGAAACAAGTCAATCCGGAATGATTCATTCACCTTTAACGTACCTACAAAGTATTTGGATCCGGCAGTATGTGGGCGGCAATCAGGTGAATAACGCATGTTCACACGGCAATTTGAGCTATTAAGATACCAGATTGATTAAGATGTGACGCCCGCGCCGTCTACCGATCTTATAATGACCATGTTTGATACTGGTTTTGGTCGAATTATCGCAATTTTTATAACAAAGATTATAAATTAAAGTAATTATCTTCCCCAGTGTCCACTTTTCAATGATGGATTCGAGGAGGATGAATGTTTTCATCATCCTTAGCAGCTTGTATTATCCAAATTTCCTCTAGATTCCTTTTACACAAATCTTCCAGTTCCTTGCGCCAATCTGGCCCAAGTGTTACCAACAAGTTTGACTACAACTTGTAATTGTGTCACCTGAAAAGACCAAGTTGTGTTAATTATTAATTACTTAATTATACTTTAGGTAAATAATCCTCTTTACCCGATTGCGCCAGAAGGAGGGATATGTTTTTCGACTGTATGTATGTATGGATATTTCTTTTGGCAGGCTCGTTAGTTCTAACGGCTTAATAGATTTTATCTTACTTGTGAGAGTGACACCAGTGGGTCTATTAAAAACTAAACAGCGTAAAATAAAAAAAAAAGTTAATTTAAAAAATAAAAAACCCAGACTGCTAAAAAGATGGAAACAAGATAACCAGTCATCATGGTCATTTTGTTTTCTTTTTTTTTTTGAGACAGGAACAAGCATTTACTCCAACGCATGACGTGTAAATAGTTGCGTTTGATCAAACAATCTTAACCAGGAAATTCAGGTAAGGTGTACATAATTATGTACATATGTATAATTATATGCCATGCAAGAGAAAATTATTTTTATTAAGTGCACACAAGTTCATAAAAAGGTTTTGCGAAAATGTATTTGATCCCATATTCAGCTGCTTTGTGTTATTCAATAATGTAGTGATTGATCTTGTTGTTGTTGATATTGATTATCATCATCGGAGACAAATGTGTGTCGGTATAATCTTACGAGGTGTATTTGTTTGTTGCAGTGGGCGTGGTTGGCGGCGGCATGCCTGAGGCCGCCGGCGGCGAGCGGCGCCATGTGCCGTTGTACGGGAGACTGGTTGCCGAAGACCAGTTGGCGTCCATGTCCGCGCCCTCAGACATTCAGGTGAGCGCCACTGTGCGCGACCCCCGAGCTTTCTGCTGCTACCATACCCCCGCCCAGGTAAATGATGCACGAGGCAGTTTGGAGGACTAACGTCCTGAACAAAAATCAATTTGCTATCTCTCAGAAAGGCTTAGGGCCCGATATCTCTGCTTCGAAACCCAACTTTATCAGAAGCTGCTATGGATTTGCATACTTGAAGTTTCTCAAACCCATGACCTCCGCGCGCCACACCTATTGTTTTATTAAAAGAGCCATTAACCACGCGCGTCTAGACATTACGCGCAAGTAAATAAATTAGTCAGTAAAGTGCCACTAATTACCTACTACAACTAAGTTCTCTTTCACTGAAACACTAGTGATGTATTTAGTTATCGTTGATTACGAACTGGCAACGATCGATAGATATTCCTTGTCTAGACTGGGTTAATTAATAAATGTGTTCGACTACTGTTTCTCGCGCGAAAATATTGAGTTTCCTTCTTATTGTGTCAGAATCGACATGTTTCAATACAAAACTTTGTTAGATAATCACCGATGTGCGCGTCGCTTTGTGACGTTAATAGTCCCTGTACTAATGTATGGTTATTACCGTCAGTGATTGCGTTAGGGATATATTGTAGGTTCGCCTCAGGTGTGAACCAATTGTTCAACATTTTATTGAATAGATGTTTATACAAACCGTCTCGTGTATTAAGGCGTCTACATGCGTCTCTTGTTTAGCTTCTTCATGAATGTTATGATCATTTAATTTTGTGTTCTATTCTATCTTTTATTTTATCTTTGATGCCTTTTATAAACTTAAGATCAGTTTCGGTAATGTATGTATTATGCAGATTTCACCTTATCATGAGTTCAAACACCTATGCTTTGTTTTGATGTCTGTAGTGTTATGTAGTAAAGCGCCCGAACTGCCTGAAACGTCCTGAGCTTTTCGCTTTTTAACTGCTTTTTTGTATGTTTGCCATTTATTAATGGATACTTCTCGCTTGCCCAGGCTATGCAGGCCCGAATACCACATCACTTTCGAGACCCCTCGACAGCACCATTAAGAAAACTCAGCGTAGACCTCATCAAAACCTACAAACACATAAACGAGGTAAGTGTTTTTTAACTTACAAAACTTTTTTAACGTCTCTTGAAGCGTGCTTTATTACTTTGAGAGTATGTATTATAGTAGGTACTCGATTGAATATCAAAATACAATCGATCATCGCATCGAATAACATCCGATTGTTCGATTAATCCGGAATTAACCGGTGTCATCTGCGGTTATTAATTTACTTACTCCGTACCATATGCAACCGCCATTGTTGATTCTCGCTCGAAGCTATTAAACTGCGAGTACTTTCGTAATTATTGTTTACATGTCGTATGCGGAAATTGCTCATCAGCCTTGCATCATGTTTTCATTTTTATGCCGTTGTTATTTAAAATACACTGTGCAGTTCATTGCTCGTTGTTACTGTTTTGAAAGCGATCGGCTCGCTTCATCCCACATACCAGCACCGGAGGTATACGTACATACCACGCGTTGTCAGTTCCATCCTTTTTAGATGGCTGTGGGCGACCCCTTACCATAGGAATCGGCCTGGGTCGCGTGGGAGCAGATTTATTGCATCGTAAATAAAAAAATCTTTTCAATGAAACGGTGACTGGGTTAATAGTATACCAATCGAAGCGGCGGTAGTCCAATGGCTAGGGCGTCGGCCTTGCAATCACGTGGTTACCGGTTCGAAACCTACTACCGATATGAACCCACTCGTAACACAAGCATTTAGCTTAGCAGGAGGTGTTAACAAGAATCACACTCTGAATAACCTGCATAACTTTTACTAAAGCTATATATATATATATATATATATATATATTATCACAGATTATTCACTAAAAAAGTAAAAGAGAGAGACTAAGCAATAATACCTAATCATTATTGTCCTAATGCTGCAACGTAGTGTACACCAGTCACTAATTGAAACGTAGGCCGCAAAAGTATTCGATCATGGCTTAAATATCAGCGATTCAAAACACTTGTTCAAAAGATTTAATGTTAATAAGTGAAGTGCTTAAGAAGTCAACCATGTCGTAGCCTCGTGGCTGCAATGCGCAAATGAGTTTCGTTCTAGGAAAACGATTTCCTTGCTACGCAAATAATTTCTTTCGCCATCGATGTCTTGTTTACGGCGTACTAGCTCCACTCTACATGACCTTTACAGTCACGTGGATGTTAAGTTTTCATTCCAGCGTTGGTCTCTCGCGCATTAATCGCTGCGTCACAGTTTTCCTTTACACGAGCCACAAATGACGACACGAGAAACGTGGAAAGTTTGACGTAGTGGAAATTGTTTTCTAATATTGTTTTAAAGGTATAGTCTCTCTTTTGTGTGAATATAACGCTTTTCTTGAACCGTGCCAACCTTTTCAGCTTTATCTCCGCCTCGTTGTCATAATATTGCTACAGTTCACTGAGATTGTGATTGCGGTGTCATTATAACTAATATTATCAGTAATAACTAAGATCTTTGTAAAATATCGAGGTATTAAAATATCGAATTATCAGAGTGAGAGATCCAAAAACCCTTCTAAAGTTAAAATAAATCACAACCTTTTATATTTTTCTTATATCATCTAAGAAGATCTTCAAAGATATTACTTTAGATTCTCGTAAATTATAACAACATTCACACGAAAATGAACAGAATGAGCCGTATTTAGGATAAAAGATTATATTTACAGCTCCACACAAACAGCGGCCCGTACGTACAATCTAAAAATAAATTTAACTAATCTTTGTTTACTCCGAGGAGTTTCGAGCACCTTTATTTTTATCCACTTCCATTTCAAAAGAGTCCCCGATAGAATTAGTTTATAGTCTTGGATAGCTCAGACGGGCATAGTTTTTTGGACTTATGTTGCTTATTGTAAAGAAAATATACTTTAATTGCTATTATAAATTGAATGAGTTTTCCCTCTAGATTTTTGTTCAGAAGTTTTATAATACATTTCCAAACATTAACTAGTGGCAGGCGTTCTGGAGCGGCGGCAATTAATCTTGGTATACGGAGACACGTGGTGTCTCCCCTCGCTTTCTATTTATTTTCGGACGCGATTATTAATAGAAAATATTCTATTTGCGTTTGTAAGGTGGTCATTGCCCTATTTGGTGGTGTGTTTACATGGCGCCACGCCAGAATCATGACGCGTCATGTGGGAGTTAAAAGTGCACGGGTATTAGGAGTCTTAGAACTTGCTTGAGTTCGACAGCGATAAACTGGGCTAGGAAGCGGAAGATAAAACTTAACCGCTTCTAATCCTTTCATGCAAACATTGTTGATCACGATTTTACGTAAGATGTAAGAGCTACCAGAAATGTTTTGTTGGCAACAGAGTTCCAATGCATTCTTAGTGTCATGTTGCATTTTTAAGCGGGATTCATAAGTTTATTTTATTGGCTTACGTCATCTGTTTACGCAAATGAAGCCGCAAACTAAAATAGTAGGTTGCTATTATTGCACGGACTTGTGCTAAATCTAACCGATTGTATTGCGCTGTCAATAACGTGTAAACAAAGAAATTCCACACTGCTGATGCTAACTGACCAATATAAGGCCAGCTCTGACGTTGCTGTAACAGTTTTTCGGGTCAAGGAACGTCACTTCCCGCCGTTTTTTCCTTTTCCCAGAACTGTGATTTCTATTTCCGCTCGACCTCAACATTTGTTTCTACTTGATGTACGACCAAAACAAACTGGATGTTTCGTTGTAAATTACATCGAGTTTGTTTCTTTAGCGCCAAACAGTTTAAACTAAAGTTTATAAAACCCTTTCGCTTTAAAATTTCATGAAAGCAATTTTATTTCGAGAAAAAGTCGCGGATAATCACATTATTATTATAATATTAATTATGAAGTAGGTATATTACATACATAAGTATCTAAATAATCTTGAAATCAATGTCTGTCCGTCTGTAGATGTCTATTAATATCACATTGCGGTTTCGCCGGCGAAGTTATTGGTTTCAAATGACCCAATTGCGTCATGTTTTTTGCATTCCGCTGACGGACAATAGATTTGTACATTTGCTTAGTGAAACGCGAATTGATCCGAACAACAGTTTGTCAATGTTTTTCTGACATAAATTATGCATTCATTACAATTATTTATTTATTATGTATTATTAATAATGATTTCAAAGCTTCATTAAATGAATGCTATGAAAAGGTATCTAATAATTGGATGTGTAGTGAGCCAAAAATGAAAGCGGCGGTAGCCTAATGGCTAGGGCTTCGACTTGCGATCATGTGGTTGCCGGTTCCGAAACCCAGCCATTGCACTACCGACGTGAACCCACTCTTAACACAAGCATTTAGCTTAGCACGAGGGGTTAACAAGAATACTAGTAATGTGCGACCTATATTACTAGTATCTTGGCTTGGCTTTTAAAAAAAAAAAAATAACATAAATTAATTGATGCACTGCAACGTTTTATCTAAACGGACTGGCAACGCGTAACGATCAAAATGGTAAGACTCGGCGCGCGTGACCTAACCACATACAATACCTCATCAATACAGTCTCAAATGGAGCATATAACACTATGTGAAGCAACGCCTGTCTGACTGCACTGGATGCAATAGGCGACAATGACTAACGCCTGCGGCCTGTGGGCGAATTTCGCAACGCGCCGACCCGTCGATGCCAATACGAATCGAGTCAAGGAGATAGGCACCGCTTTAAGATCGAAATCTCACTGTACAGCTAACCAGTTGCGGTTGCCTTCTTTTTATCCTTATCTAGAGTCTAGACAGATCGAACTAAACTACGATTAGATAGATGAACACTGATTTCTTAAATTTGATATATTTATCAAATGTATTGCTTCATCCTCAGCATTATTGCATTACTAAATTACAAACAACGTTGTATTTATGATTCGCTCAAGAATCTTACACTAATATGTAAACATTATAAAAAGTACGTAGAGTTACTGCATACGCAACGTATACATAACAATTTCCCATCTGTACGCACATGGAATTTGTGTAAAAACAGCGTCACGAACTACGCTCTCGCCCCATGAATATTATCGTGTTGATACGACACGAATGGCGGAGCATCAGCTGTTTGAGTTATCTGCTCGCAATTAATTGAGATATCGCTCATTCATAGCGGGCGGTTAGTTTCACAAGAAAGTGTTCCATTATTCTCTTAGATTAAATAATGTTTTATAGCAGCTCCCAATTGAAGATCAGATCATATTACGACGAGTGTCTAATTTTTACGATGTTTGTGATAAGATTTATGGAACGATCTTTGATATTACTTATAAGTTGAAAATACCATACAGGCCTCTTTCTCTAGACTAATCACGAGTACACGTCGAGCAAACAGTGTAATGCAAACGGCTAAAGTGAGTCAAGGTGAGTGTGCGACGTCACGCTCATACTGTTGCCACCCGGATTATTGTACACGGAGCCGGCGCCGGCAGGCCGAGGTGCGGTCTACCTAGTCTGCCTACTCTTGGAAACTCGCAACGTTTTCCTTCTACAAGATAACTACGCCCTACTGCCAAAATGAACTCACTACCATTAACGCGTAGCGCACAAAACGCCCTGACACCGTCGACATTGTTTCGACCGCTTAGTGACAGATACAATATAGGTACCATGTAACATGCCATACTTAAATAATATGTTGTATTATTATAATCATGACTGTTCGCCAGACAGAATAGATTACCTGGCAATGCCAAATTTGAACGCGAAACCATTTACAACGCGGACTACTGCGATACCATTCGTAATATTTTAATTAACATAATCATTCGAACATTTCCGTAATTCTGTGTAGCTTTTTCCACGTGGATCGGTTTTTGTGAATTTACATATCGCACGACCATTACATATTAAATCTTAATGATTTTGTTTTTTATCACTGTTGCGAAATTGTTGATTGAAATTTGTTTATTTCATAATAAATTATCAAGCAATTTGTACTCGTAGCACATTTTTTGCGATCATAAGATACGCCAAAAATAAACGGCTATAGCTATTAAAATAATTTTCGGATTGAAAAGAATTAGAGCAACAATATAAAAGTTTCGTTATACCCTATCTATACGGTTCGTAACCGACATATTGCGTGTGCAAAAACAATGATCGACATTTGTTACCAAAGGCCTATTACGGAAAAAGCGCGTTAAGCATCGAACAATAAAACTATTCGCGACCTCCCCTGAAATATTACCTTCAGTTGGTGTGCGGGTGTACATCGGATTTTTGCCTGGTGGTCGCGACCACGCGCCCCTGTAACAGCCGGTCGAACCGTGCCAAGGTGTCCGACCGACGGGTTACTAATTGCGTGTTAAAATTTACTTGACATCGCTCAACCTTCGTCGATGGCCAGTCCATCGAGAGCTGCCTTAACTACTAATTTATTGTTGTAGACAATAAACGCTGAGGGATCTCGTGAAGTTGGTGTTGTTCGCGATTTACTCGGAAACGACGTTTACGCAGTTTCTCAGGTGGTCCTCTGCTTACAACCTTGTCACAGATAACCCCATTAGCACAGGTATTGAAACTTTCGCGGGAATGGGGACGCGGCTTGTCACCGTCGACTGTAGCCGCTTTGTTTAATTAATGAATCGTTGCCCGTTATTTTCTTTCATGAATGTTCGACCAGTCTTAAGTGATCGATTACACAATGTTTCGCTTAACTGTTAAATGTGGCTTGTCGTTCGTTACCTTTATGCTAGAAAAACGTTTTAAGTACAAAAGAAAATACGGTTTTACGGCAAGGAGTGAGTTGCCGACATAGTCATTTTTTTAATAGTTCAAAAATACGGACAATGAAAATTATATAGGTAAGCCGGTTAAATATAATACGCTTTTGAAGAAGTTCAGATAAATTTTAGGTGTATTTTGTTTTCAGCGAAGTGGTAAACTTGACGACATAATCCATATATATCCAGCAAAAAAGTAATTATATAGAAAACACCTGTTTTATTCACAGAACTAATAATGGGGCAAGTACATAGTTTATTTACATGATACGACAGGCGTGTCGGTGGCAGTCAGTGTTAAAACTAAAGTCCTACATGTGTAACGTAAGTTAACGGTGTTTACTGTGAAATGTATGTCACGCCCATAACCCGTCTGATAATAAAGTGTTTCAAGGAGACGATTAAGTAACTATATAACTTACACACTTGCGTGCACTATCCAATGTGACGAACGCTACAATTTTATTACTAACGTCATAAGAACTACTTTTCAATACACGTTCTCCAACACAGATTTTGATAAATGCTAAATTAGCTGTGTTCACTGAATCCAAATCAATTGTACTTCTTAATAATTATACCAACGATACCATTATGTAAAGTAATCATCCTAATTTTGTGCCATTCGTTAAGAAACATACGACCATGAAATAAGGCGGAAGGCCACGATAAAAGCACGAAGTTACACCAGTAATTAAATATCCGAATTCAACACCATAATTTTCTGCGGTTTGCACAAGGTAAATTGAAATAAATTGTAGCTTTTATTATCATATGATGGGGTAAATAACGTGTTATTACAACAAAAACTTCCGACTGGAAAGGTTTCAATAATTAAGTTGGGGCGTGTATACACAACCACGGTCCACGGGGCCTTATTATAAAACCATCGATTATATCCTCACATTCATATTTTCAAATGAAAAAATATCGTAGCATGTAAATATCAACCTTCTCGTCTTTATCAAGAGTTTTATTTTGGCTAGTATGCCACGACATAATTTTGTCGTTGTCTCCAGCCATACTTTCGGCCCGATATAAGCGACTACCAAATTATGTCGCGGCATAGATTCGCGGTTAACCTAGCTGGTTGAGCTACAGGTTTACATTGGTCGGGCATATTGGGGGTTTTTCGATTCAAAATTATCAGTAGGTAGGTCCAGAGTTTCGCAATAGAATAGAATAGATAGAATGGCAATAGACTCGTCGCTATAACATAAGACCTAAAGACACGCGCCGGCCATCTGCGGGTGTTCAGCGGGATACCTCTGCCTTACCATTCACGATATACAGGCGTGATGATATGTATTCTTGCACATATATTTTCTCTCTTATCTCTGGAAAGATATCTTCACAGTCCGAGATAATCTCGGGTTGGAAGGATCGAAGGATCATAAAAAATAAGATTAAACTTTGTTGATAATATATTTAAAATCAAATGGTTATAGATATATAGAAACGTCGTGTTGTCACACTAGGATACTTCTGGCCGCCATGGAGACAAAATAATTAGCCATTCTTATACCACATCACGATGAAATTAACATTTGAAAACAAACGCCAGCTTTTATTTCACCCCCGAAATAATATCTTCATTTAATTCTATGAGAAATATAATTGCTCTCTTAATTAATTTCTAAGTTAGTTGGATATTATTGTGCTGCTACGCGTCGCTAATTTTGAATTTTTGTCTCGCGGACAAGGAGAACTTGGCTCCCTAATTTTCATGCAATGCTTACTAATTACTAAATTCATTTAACGATACCTTAGATACCTAAAAAACTGGCACCATATGAAAGCCTTCGTACATTTACCTCAACTGATTTACTTAAAATTTTAGTTATTCTAATTCATTATCACAAATTAATTCTATTTGTTAGTAAAAATGTGTTTTTGTATCATTGAGTTACACGTGGCGTTACAATATATACTTAAAGCCTTGTTCTATAATTACGTGTCATTGTATGTTACAATGTAAAGAATTTCTGGCGGGAAATAGATATGTTGACTGGAGTATCAAGTCAAAGAATGACTTGTGGGAAAATGAGTTGGTGAAAAAGTGTGCAAATGTGTGTATATCAAGATCTACGTATGTGTATTACTCGGGATTTTCTTCAGTCAGACAGTAAGCAGCTTTTAGCAGAATGTGGTTTAACCATTTCACTGCTTAATTGACAGTTCTGTAGCCTATCTCTTATCTGTACAGTGCTGAGAAGTGACCTATTTCCTTCAGGCTCTCAATAAATGTTATCTATTATTAGTGTGGCTAGCACTTGTCTGGTTTTTCTCTTTCAAATAACAATCCTCGTTTAGTAATTGGATTGTGTCAGGGACGATCGGGCCCGAGAACGATGTACCGTTTAAACCTAGTTCCTAAGCCACGACTAATGTGCTAATACTTGCCAGTACGTTGCTAGGCGGTAATTTAATTGCCTATACTATTATTAATGTGGTTACTGGCTGTTATTCGGATTGTTTCTATTTAATTTTATCAGTCTTCCTCTCCGTTATTTAACAATATTTTAGTAATACGAGGCCACGTCAATGGCGGTAGTTGTGGCCGCGTAGGGATCGTCTCTCGTGCACCAAGGACACACCAGCAAGTGTGACATAAATCACTCTCGATCGCCCCAAAGCTAGATTAGGATCTCTGAACAGTCTGAACCCCTATTATATTAGTCAATAGTACTTCAGAATAAAAACACTGTGTCTCAAAATAACCTTAATAATATCTAATGAGTGTTATTTCTCCACGTAATGTTGAATTAGATTAAGCAGAAAGCATCACAATACACATCCCATACGTTGCTATAGTGCTGTACGCGGATGCAGTACAGGTAATCACGTTTGTACGGTTACCGGCAATTAGCCGCCTCTGTTTTCTAGTTGGCCGTCTCGTGTAACTAGCTGCCGACTATTAGTTGTAGCTGTTTGGGCTTAAAAACTGTAAAAATACCTTTCTTGTGTCGTCATTACCCGTAGTTGGCACGTCATAGTTACCCGTGAAATGAGTGTAAAAGTGGAATTTTTAAATATATCAAATAAATATTTCTTGCTTAATATATTTAACTAGCGGTCTAGACCACTCTGTTTTGATTACTAATTCAAGACAGTTAAAGAGATCGACGGACAGTTTTAATAGTGTTGATTTTACGATGGTTACTTAGTTGCTAATATAAATGTTATCTCGGCGTTTCCCTAATAAAATAAGTCTATTAGTGGTGTTGTAAAAGGAATGAAACTGGGGTGGTAAACAGAGCCATCCTCGTTTAGTGCCTCTACAGTGAGCGTTAATCTCGTTTTTCGCAATTAGTTGGCGGCTGCCTCTATTGCCCACCCCGGTGGGGGTAAATACGCTTCATCTTTTTACTTTTTTTGTTTTATATTTCTTTTTAAACACAGTGTTTTTATGTCGGCCACATCTCGGCTGTGTTTCATCTGTTTTTGTTCAATTTATACTGTAAGCACTCTGTAATTGAGGTTTCGTTCAAAGGAAGGCAAGGATAAATTTGCATCCCGACATCGTGTCGGCAAAACTACGCGTGTAACCAATGAGAGACGTTTCGATTCTTAGATTTTCATATAGTTTAAGAATAATAATTGAGGTGGAACAGTCAGAAAAATAACAACGGGTTCGAGAAACTATTGTATTACTGTGTGCGGGTCACCTTCGGGTCATTGATGTCACCTTGTTTCCGAAACTTGATTGGCAACAGTTAATCGCATACACAAACTTACTGACTTTCATTCATCATTGTTGTTTCTACATTTCATTTTCATTCTTTACTTTAGAGCGTTGTGAATAATATCACCTAGAGAAATCTTTGTTCAGGTGAGTAACAGTACTGAGATATAATAATGCTCGATGCTCGTGTATTACACAAACAAAGAATATACCTAACTCGATTTTCTACTTGATGCACGTAACATACAAAAAATACTAATTATGTTTAAGAGTATTATTACTTCATATTTACCTCGAAAATATCCTTCAGTCAAGTAGGTGATTAACGTTACTTGTGTATTCATTCTCACAGTCGGTGCATGCAAGGCCGCTTACCCGACGAATGAATCAGCTGATGCCAGTCACTGATTCACTGCTTCGCTGCCGTACCGCACCTTGCATTGTCTAACAGCTGACTTTAATGTACCTGTACAAATATAGGAATTTTCAATTAAGATTTTCAACTCGTAACGCCATATTTGAACTTCTTAAACATGTGGCTTGTCTAGACACTCTATGCTTTGTCTAGTCCTCTAATGGCATGGCGAAGCGAATTGTTACAATTTTCTGTTAATATTTTAGAAACTTTGTTATATTACTCTGAAAATCCAAGTTCCAGTCCTTGTGTTGTGATAAACATAATTTAATAAACATGTGTACATGTGTGTGGTGATTTTAAAATAAATATATATAAATAATTTCAAACATTATTCTGCTAGTATATGTTCATGAATTCAGTGAACAAACAAACGATTATGGCGTTGTAAATGGTCACAACAAATATCGCAATACAGTCCAGTTCCGTCCAGTGTTAAATACGAAAATAGGTTTGACCTAGCTGTTGTAATCGCGTGGGATTGCGGATGTGTCACACGGGTTTACCCAACCGGAAAAAACTGGGTACACCAATGCTGTTACCATAATAATGATGACAGTAAAATGCATGGTGTTACACAAATCGCTTCAAACGACGCCTGTCTGCTTATAAAGCAGTAATACCAAGAACATTTAGTCGTTGAGGAGGGGGTTGTTAGTCCTATCGAGGCATAACATTAGCCAAAGGACACTAAACAATGGATTTCCCATTCCCATTCGCAGTGGCGTCGCTCAATGAGTCAGCTGATGTAGCAATGGCCTCAAGTGAGTCATTGCTGATCTCAAACAGATACGAATGTGTTCGTCGGATACGGCATGGTAACCGTACGAGCTGTCATTCTGAACAGTGAAAGCTGTGCACACATGACCACACCATTTTTGGTGCTACCTGAAAATTGTATGTCATAAAAACTGAATTCGACTCAGTCGAATTCCATGCAATTCCATTTTATGTAGTCATGAATCTCACTAAATAGGTATACATAATAAGATTTTTTGGTTTTAATTTAACTAATTGTTCAGTAAAAAAAACAGCATCACAATTTTATATTGTTTAGTAAAAAGCATATTTCCAGGTCTGGTAATCCGTTATTGTTTTATTTATACAAACATTTTCCTGAAAAAATATAACAGACCCATCGATGGCTCGTCCATTTTCCGGTTCGGTAATTTCGGACATTGTCGGCCGCAACGAGCGAATGCGTCCGCAGATTTCGCAGCGTCCTTGTCATTAGCGACGTACTTGAAGCGATTATATTGCCGAGCCGAATGATTGCCTCGCTAATTCCCTAACTTGCGTGTCATTAATTTGTTCTAAACTTTAAGGATTGTTTTTGTCTCCGATCTGTGAATGTTAGACAGGAAATCGCTGATTTGTTAATGTCAGCCACTGAATAAGCACCTACAGTCATAAAGTGCTAGGTTTGTAATTTATATAATGATCAAGAATTATTTCGATAAACAATCAGTTCTATGAAATGTAGGCTTACGCAAGTTTGACGTAATTGATGAACGCAACGTGAGTGCGGTATGACGTTGAGAGTCGCGGGCGCCACTGGCGATAGCCACCCACTCTCGTTTTCGCGCTGACGTCGGCCGTGATAACTTGATGATTCGCGTTTTGTGCACTTAACTAGATTAGTGTTATGGTTAAGGCGGACGGATCAGCGGACATTGCACCTGCGCGCCTGCCACCTAAGCTGCGATAATTCAAAGTAAATGTAACTTATACAACAATTCTGTGAACTTCTCACATGACTATGTTAAAACTTACATGTTTTTATTTCAATTTAATAAAAACATTCATTTTCCTCAGTTATATGTAACTTCATAATACATACATACACTCACGCCTTCCTCCCACAGGGTTAGGCAGAAATTATAGACCGCCACTTGCTACGATTCTTATATATTATATAATATATATTTCTTTTGCTTCTTCCACGTTCATACATCTTCTCATACATACGCGACGGTTGCGAGTGCTACCCACCTGACCTTTACTACAACTTCATAATACTTACTTATTAATAAATCATTTATTTACTGTATGTTCAAAGTCAAATTACACTGCCCGGGGAAAATTCCTCTATCTGTTTATGTAAACATCCGTTCTGATATTATTTAGGTAGAGATCACCTCTGTTATTAACTAGCGGTCAGTGATGCCGATGCCCGATTAATCTCTGTGTTAAATACTATTAACAGATATCCTATACACGGCAGATAATTTAGATCAAAGTGGATTGTTCACAAAAAAGGAAACCGTCTGAAAGTTACCATAATACATGTTTAAGTAAAGGTAAGGTTACAATAAAAACATTCTGATTTAAAAAAAAAATAAAAAAAAAATACTACAACCCAAAACTCTTAGGCGAGGTGAATATGTGCAAACAAATCTTATTCCATATTTGCTATGGAATGTAACACAACTGAATCGTTATCCTCTTAATTACATTTGTTGATCGGACAACTGGTTTTTACCAATTTCGATAAACGATAATTAGCATTCTGTTTCTGCAGTGCCTGCATCCGGCTTGTGTATAATATATCAAATTATTTAGTTAGCAACAATACAATTTACGTGCAGCGAGACATCCGGTAGGTGTCATTATTACCCGGTACCAGCTCAATTCAATTACAGTTTGACATTTTAACACAAAGGCCATTTTATAAGTGCCTTCCTTACCCATTCTGTAAGTAAACAGTGCCTGTACCAATGATAATTTGTATTAAGAAATACTACTGAGCTCGTCTATGCTGATAACTAACTTTTTTACACGAACTAAAAACATGTTTGCTACCAGCGAAGGACAAACGGAAGGAGTAACATTAAGGAAATCATCAATCCGAATTGGGTACAGACTTTAGTTCTATGGTCGATTGAACTAATAGTTATTGTGTTTTTAATCTTAGTATAGCGAATGGGCAGTGTGAACAATGCCACACATGGCCAAACATCCGGTCTGTTATCGCGCGAAAGTTCGATAGAAATGTGGTACGCAGTACGCACTAATCTTTTATGAATGGACATGTTACTTTTTATTTGTGAACGCGTTTCCTCTAGCTTTTCCGTTGCCACTTATCGGAATTTTTAGCACCTCCCTATCAGTCAAATTGTGATAAAAGAAAAGATATGTAATACGAGCTTGAATTCCATTGAATAATTTAACTCTTACGTAGTCAATTATGAGATAAATTAATCATAAATTAGTAAACAAACTAAAAGTTATACAAATATTATCATCGCAGTGTTGTTATATCAACACATCGTTAACCCGTTCATTCCTAACAGAAGTACCTATAACATTACTATAATAATTTACAAAAATGTATAAATAAAATATTTTTAATGGATGCATAATAGGTAGGTATACAATACTGGTATCGATTAATTCAGTCAGACAAATCTGTATTCTTTACTATAACAGTGTCAATTATTATTATTGGCAAATCTATTGTTACCAAGCACTTGGTTCGGACACGCCATATAACAAAGCAAATAAATGTTTGCGCCACACAAAAATTAATGACATTGTCGGAAGCGTGGTTCTAGATCTTGAGAATCTAGTCTGTTACCAAGCGACGCGGCCGGATGAATGGCAGTCTCCATGCGCGTGAGTGGATTGCGCAACGGCCGGTGACGCAACCTGTCGCGCCTGCGCGGGACCGTTGCTTGTTAGTATGCAAAATAAGTGAAATATTCGTGTCGGCCGGCCATGGCATGCGCTTACGGTTTCGCTCCCTAGATGTGCGTGTAATTGTTTCAGCGTGAATTAATTGTTATTTAAGGTTATCTGATTTTCATTATTCTTTTTGTCTGAAAATCTGATTCAACAAATCTGAAAGGACGCACGCTAATTATAATAAATCCTTGAAAATATTTGTACCGTTTTTATTTTGTATGCAAACCGTTGATCGAGAACGATTATTACGTATTGATATACAAAAGTTTCTGCCTTGAAGTCCCGTCCGACTATCGACGGACAGGCACGTCATAGCGCCACGCACCGTTCTTATTTGTCTACATATGTGTATTTATGTAGAATTTCCATGGCTTTCACTGTTGCAGGAATTTTTATTAGTCATTCGTATTCCCTTGCAAAGTTTCGACGGCGTTAAAAAATAAATCGAAGACTTTTGTTCGTGATTCACTGTTTCTAAACATTTAATCACGTGCCGATTCAAGCATTGTAGAAATAAGCGATATATTAACCCACGTGTCCACATAAACGTTGGCGTTGTTTACCTTCACGCCCACAAAACATCGTTACAACTTTCATTGTTAATAACATCCGTAGGTACTACAGAGACAGTCTTGTTATTTTTCCCGACTGGGCCAGAAAGGGTTAATAATTCATTCATTATAATTAGATATTATCATTTTCTTGTGTTAATTTGTGTGTGCGGGTGTAATAAAGTTGTGGTTCAGCTTTATCCTACAGTAAGCTTGTGGACGTCTGGTAACCTTACAAGCGGCGCCTGCGACATACACAGCCGGCTTGTGCAAACTTTACTCATTAGTCGGCGAAGCTTTTATGACGTACGGCGCCGCGAGTCGCGATGCACACCAAGGGTTTCAGCACTTGGCCGTGGCCTATAGGCGTTCGGCCAATTGTTGCTCGTCGACTCTTTACACCAATGACAGATGTCCTAATTCTATCAACTTTATTGCTTTTGATCCAGGGTTGATCCTGTACTTAAACTTACTCAATTCAACTGTGGTTCCCGGCCGACATTTGCTGTAAATATTATGTTCAATATTTATATGCCACATAGATATTTAGAATATCTATAAAATTGATTTTGACAGTTTTGACAACGCTCTTATATTAAATATTTGTTTTATATCTTCCTTATCCACGAACATTACCTACAGAGGCGGATTTAATTAATGCCTAAGGCATTAAGAGATATTGATTTAGCAAGAGGAAAATGTATTTCATTAATAACCTGCTATAGTCGTCCTACTAGGAAAAAAGAGTTATAACGTGCAAATGACACCGTTTCCAATATTTTTGTTAGATGGGAATCATTTCTGGGTCTATACTTCTTTACTATATTGTTCTTTATACTCTTAACTGTCTGAAGTTTGGAGTGCGTAAAAGGTTGTCGTTCTATTGCTATATATTGTCAGTTACGAGAAAGTTAGTTAAGCTGTTACTTAACGTGTCCTCGTCACGTCATGTTCCTCTGACAGATTCACGCTCCAACAAACTACATATTGTACAGGCGTATCAGTACAAGTATGAACAAAACTTATCGTTTTTACAACATTTTTTGCCTACTTCTTGCAGCTTAGGTTGAAGCGAAGAATCATTTAATGAACCAGGTGTAGATATATGTAGAATACATTTCTATAAAATTATTAAGTAGGTACTACATTTTATTAACATTAAGTACTGCAAAAATCAGGAATAATATTATAAATAAATAGAGCTTTATAATTTTACTGGGGGTGAAGCACTAGTACCTACAATGTCAGTCAAGATACTCTGACAATGTACTGCTTACGTCAATATTTAAAATGATTGTTTATTCATCGTATACCGCCCAACTATATAGAAATGTCATCTCCTTGCACACGTTTCTACAGTATCTAAGCGTAACATATTTGACCCTTTTATTTAGTAAGCTAAATAGCAAATCATCACCACCAACTATTTTCATAAAAGCAGAGCCTACAAATAGGACTACTCGTATAGCGCGAATATAGAATATTGTGTCTGTGAAGTTACAACTTCAACAAAAACAAGTTTAATAACCTCATGGTCGTTGCCGCTCTCGGGGGCCAGGTATCACATCGTAAACATCTTTCGAAAAACAGCTACAAATCAACCCAGTTAAAAGTATTACCTGACACAAAAAATAACCTTGAACACTTAACATCTATTCAACAACCCTTAGCTACTATAGGCAAAAGGTCACTTTATTTGATATACGGCGTAACTACCAGGAAAAAATCTGCGCCAAATTGGCTCGCCATAACACAAAAATATTGCAAAGGAGACCGATGCATTCCGGGAACTGCATTGAAGCGCAGTGTATAGGATGGGCGATCCAACTATCTGGCGAGATGCCACGCGGTATTGTGACTTCGGTTGCTTTGTGTTGGGCCGATATTCGTTTGCCAGGGACGAGACGCACGGTGGGGCGTTGGCCTGTTGAGAATGTTTGCCGCTGACCTAAGTGGTCAATAATGATCTGTTATACAGTTTATACTACGTATTTTCTTTACTGTTTCTGGATAACGCGAGAAGAAGTATTATTTTTAAGAGATCGCGATACTTTGATATATTTTAGGGTTCCATACCACAAAGTACAAAAGAAAAATCCTTAGAAGTTCTCCTACGTGTCAATCGGAGACAACACAAACATCTTTCACTGGAATGATTGAATAGAGAAGCTTGAAACTTCAGATGGTGTACGTAAAACAATACTTAGACTTTTATAAATTAATTTATGTATAAATTGCAAATTAGAATGTTAAGTAACTTTGGTTTATATAGGAATTTGAGCTTTATAATTCTATTTGTAAACCGTTTTTAATCAGATTATGAAGAAACGTCAACAGCAAAAATATTGCCTAGACATTTCTACAATAATAATAATAATAATATAATAACCAGATTTGACTAAATTGATTCCTCCCCATTGATTAAATTTGCGGTCATTCAGGCTTAAAGTGGTATATGGAACCATTCGAGCCAAATAACCTCGCACTTGACCATTCTTTTTTAAATATTAAAACGAAGCCATTGCTGTTCTTACCGCTCAGTGTAATTAAAACGGCATCGCAAGCGAACTTCATTATGAGACTTAATCAGTGCACAGCAAGACAGTTACCTTAGGTACTGAAAAGCGAGTACGTAAAATAATAGTTTCGCTTTTATGAGCTTATTATTCAGAATTCCATGCTCAAACATTGCCTTCAATTATTTTGACGTTCTATTAATTAACAGAAAAAAAATAACGGTGATGAATTCCAGTGCAAGAATTCATCAACTAGAAATTCAAAAGAACGTTACGTTGATATAACGTCATCTAATTTTATGACTATATGGAGTCACCGTGATCACGGTGTAATTTAATACGCGCGCGAATTTCTGTAGCACTTTTGTCATCGTCTGTACGTGGGCAGTGCAGCGCGTCCTAGATTGTCCGTGCTGGGTGGTCGGCCGGTCGAAGTAGGATTGTCCGCGAATCGCCACTTTTTACCTGTTCGGCGTCGATGAAAACGCCCGGTGCAGTCAGTCGACAGCTCTTAAACT
The DNA here is from genome assembly GCA_910591435.1 of Acronicta aceris. Classification (NCBI taxonomy): domain Eukaryota; kingdom Metazoa; phylum Arthropoda; class Insecta; order Lepidoptera; family Noctuidae; genus Acronicta; species Acronicta aceris. Next base: position 11,034,425 of record OU342770.1, read on the forward strand.
TGGAATATTTTTACTTCTTTTCGATTAACTACGTGGTAGTACGAAGTGCAAATTAAACTAGAGCAGTGATTAAATTATTTATTACAGATTTCTACTTTTATCATATTTGCTTATGAGTACTGAATACCTTCAAATTTATGTATGCAACTTTAAATTCATTTTGTTTCTACCCAGTAGGGGGAAACAAAATGAAAGACCTCCTTCTCTTATGAACCGCTCTATTTTATGCGATTTCCGGTCAAGGTTTTTCCGCAAACATATCGAGTTTGTTGTGCCACCTACCGGTTCGACCTCGAAGGCGCTGCTCAGTATCAGGAGTCCTGTTGGTAACAATATGTTCGCAATTGGTGCAGGTGTATTCAGGAGCATGGCTTTCCAGTATTTCCCACAGCATCTCCTATTTGTGTTATGAAGCGCAGAATGTTTCAGTGTGATATGTAGTTTTCGCGGCATTTTTGACGTTTATCGACGTCCAGTCGGGTGGTCTGTAAATTAGCGGTTAGTTTCTCTATCGGCTGGATAAGATTCTTTTTAAGATTTTATTTTAATTTCAGTTCAATTAAGTTTCATAAACAGAATCTTGTTACATAAATTGATTCATTTTTTTCTTAGCTTCTTTTTTAATTGTAATTATGAATACTTGCTTTAATCTTTTTTTATCTGTTTCGATAATGTGTGTTTTATATTTTGCCACATTTCAAAAATAAAATTGAGTAATAATGAGCTTTTGTTTGTGTTTGGTCTGGACTGGTTGAATTTATCAACCAGTCCAGACCATAGTCCTCAGATACGTTAGCTAGGTTTGAATTTTAATGGTGTAATGTTACTGTGGTCCCACAGACGCTGTAAACAATGAACCATTAATATAATATTACAATGAAACCTAATCAATGTATTACTTCATTGATAACTCGCATCAGTTTTAGAATTTGAAAGTCCAAATTACAAATCTCTTGAGATTCTGAGACCACTATGTATGATCTCAAAAGATATCAAATTCCTTACATTTTATACACAGAAATGTATGTACTTATTTACAAATTTCCTATCAACAAACGCCCTTAACTTTCCAAGGACGCTGTGATACAAATAGATATCGTACCCGAGTTAAAAATACCTTGTCTGTACCTAGATAAGTCGGGACACGCGATCCACGAGATGCGTAGGCGTTGTCATGGGTACCAATGTAAGGGAATCTCTATTTATAAAATGTTAAATAAAGAGCAGATCGGCGTGATTTATTTATATTCTAAGTGAGAAATACGAATTTTATACTATGGAATTTTGGAGGCGTTCTTTGTGGAATGGATTAGTGGTCCTGCCTGTGATCTAAGTGGGGCAAAAAGAGCTTTTGGCATCCTTTCTATCAAATATTTATAAATTGAGAAGAAAGGCTTTTTCAGTGGCTCTTCCTACTCTGATCAGTCGCTCTATAAGGCTAATCTGAGCTTGCCCTGAACAGTATGAATGGGTCTGGTCGACTGGCCTTCGTACTTCAAGAAGTACATTCCTCCGTTGGTCCTTGTTGTCATTCAAACACCTATGACAGTCGTCTTTGGCAGTAAGATTTTCTTTAGGATATCGGGATTACCCAGAAATTGGGTTGCGGAGGTCGTTAGCTTCGTATAAAATTAGTATATGATTAGCGCATATTTAGCCGCATCTGGTTAGATTGGAAACTGACCCAACGTAGTTCGGAAAAGGATAATGATAAAGAAAGATTTTCTTTGATAGTTTACTAAAACCTATTAATTCCAATCACCGGTACCTAAAGATACCTACTGAAAATTTTATATTACCCATAATTACTAGCAGGAACAACAACAATAAGCAAATTACTGTCTTTTAGAGAGTCATTGATTTTAATTAATAGAATTAAGGTAGAAAATAGTCTAGTTAATTCTAGGGTAGTCTCATAAATGTATGGTTTACTATGTCGTATATCTATAGTGGGAATTCAGGGATGAAATTGGGGTCGCCACTGATCGTCACCTAATCCTATTTCTCGTTTCACGTGTTGGCGGCCGCGCGTGGGTAGCAAATGTAGGCTTAGCTTCCGATTCCGCAAACCGTGCGTCATGCACTCGATGCTGTGACGTAGTCGACTCATTATGTACCACAATTCTGTTACACGGCGTAGGTATATTGGTATATAGTGATCGAGATTATTGAGAAAGGTGCTTTTATGACGTTATTAGTTTTTTTTGCCTAGCGGTCTGTTAGTTTTGCGTATTATAAGATACTGGCTGTACGCCCCACAGTTTTACCCGCATTGCACCGTCCCAAATGTAGTGATAAACATGTCGCAGGGGAATACCGGTATTATGGGGTACGTGAAATCTCTACAAGATGAGGAATTTCATGAAATCCCCGATACCGAAATTGGCCTGAGACATGCAGAAAGGGTAGGCTGTGCCCTTTCTGCCCGCGAGCTAAGCTAGCCAAACTATTTTCTATAGGCTTTTTCTATATACGCGTTTGGCGTAGCGCATGAGCGATCGGCTTTTTGACCCACGTTTTGTGGGTTTGATCCTCACACGGAACAAATATTTGTATGACTTACAGGTAATTGGTCCGAGTCTGGGCGTTTCTTTATGTGGGAATTTCTGCTTGTAAAAGCACCCACGATACAGGAGGAAATCCCTACGCAGTTAAAAAAAGCAGACTAGTTGAACCTAGCTCGTACTGCGAACTAAAGTAGAAAAAGACGCCGTAGCTTTGTGAGCCACACAGGTGTGTCCTGCCCTTAAATATCTGGCAGTCTCGGTAACTGAGTCAAACTATCATTGTATACCGAGTGAAAATAATATTAAAAAGCAATGAATAGCAAGAACGCATCGAGTACTCTATATCCTTTGATTCACACGCGGCGCCGGCGCCGGCTGAATTCCAATGAGCATGAACAAACTATTAACTTGAGTTTTAATAGAGTCAAAACGCTATAACGAAAAAACATCAACTGTAAAGTATGAAATGAAACAAGTCCATTTTTCTATGTCCAGACAGAAACAATGGTGTCCAGGTTATACAGGAGTGATGGTATAGTAATATAAGTAATATACATTATAGGTACAATTTACAATACATTGATGACGTCTGTATGTTTTCCTCGTTTACATAGTGCCTTCCTGTAATTGGTAGTTTGCTCAAACAAATTATATGATCATACCGTTCCATACTAAATTACTATAAATTACGTTATTAGGCATAGAAAATTAATTATACTTACGTGTCTTCATCGGCCGCTTGTAATTTTAATCATGATGTTTTTAATGTACACCTTTTCTGTTTTTAGTTTCGTTCCACAAAAGTCTGTTGTTGAGTACCATATATTGTTTAATATTTGTTTTATTTATACTGCATATTTATTTATTTTATTATTTGTTGAATTTAAAAAAAGTCCTTTCTACACAAACGCACAAATATTACATGCACAAGATCCGATACAACTATCAGAAGGGTCGAGCAAATACTTATGCAGGAATCGAACCCGTAGCCGATTGCTCAACCCCGCAATGGTTGAGCAATCGGCTACGGGTTCGATTCCTAATTATTTGCTCGACCCTTCTGATAGTTGTATCGGATCTTGTGCAGGTAATATTTGTGCGTTTGTCATCTTAAAATTAAGTAGCGTTTGCGTTTGCGAGTTGTACCTAGTATTTTCCATACAGTTTCTACAATATCCTTCAAAACCGCAATACTATCAATCATAGTAAAATTGTATGTTCATTTGTATGTTTACAAACGTTGTCATGTTAAAACGATCTACGGTCCGTTCATCGATAAATTTATTTCCGTTCACAATTACACGTTTGCGGAAAACTAGCCCGACCTAGGGCATGTCGTTAATGGTTTCGGGGAATTAAAAAACCCTACGAGTCTGATAATACTGCGGTTTGATTACCGAGAACTATGGCCTCAGCTGTTTATTTATTGAGTGCTTGACAATGACTTATCAGTTCTGATTACTGTTGGACGTAACTGTAGTACTACTGCCTGATATTAAAGTGAATCTTAATTGCCTTTTGACCCTTACTCTTTATTTACAAGCTGTTGTCAGCGAGGTATTTTTTATTTATCTGGCTTACAACAGCTAAGAAAATATTTGACACTAGCTTCTGCCCGCGACTTCTGCGTGGATTTCATAATTGGATCCTACCTGGATAAAAAGTATGTACATATATAATAGTACGCTATTCCAAACTATGTATAATCCAAATTTCATCCAGATCCGTTCAACCGTTCTGACGTGATTGAGTAACAAACATCCATTCATCTTCACAAACTTTCAGGATTAGTCCATTTACTAAAGCATTAGACAGTTATCAGGAAAGTAACGACAATTATTATGTTATATCCTCAAAATTACTGCATTTTAGACTTTAAATTTGTTTGTAAATCGTATAAAGACTATATTCCTTTGTATTTGTCGTAAAATAACGGAGTTTATTAAACGCTTATATCGAAATAACGATGGCGTTATAACGATAGTTGTCTAATGTTAATAGATGCAGTATAATTAAGAAAATGTGAAAATTTACATTTATTATTAATACGAGTACTTGCAGTTTTATGCGGTAATGTCAGATATTAAAGGCGAGCAATAAAATACTGGCACAAATACATTGAAAATATATTATATTTCGTTAAATGAGGACAAAGCACAAAATTTTAATTAAAAAATGTTATGTGCTCTTTTCCTGTTTTCGTTCTGGTTTATTCCACAGAGAAAATATGTACTTATATAGAAAGTAAATACAATAAGTAAGTATCTACCTACGATGTGTGTTAATGTCTGTTAATGGCTTTTCTCATTATCACTTGGTATTTCCCTAACAAACTTATTAGTGTCATAATGTTTCCTGTAAAACTTCCCACAAATTTAAGTAGATATTTCAACTTATATTTTTATCTGATTATTTCTCTATAACATATTATCTGAAATTTTGTCTGTAGTTGAAATTATGGCAATTAATTGAATTAAAAATACCACATTAATTCAGCAAATCGCGTTCGAACCCCGGTGCCTAAAAACAATACATATTGCATTATGTCTGTTATTTGTTACTTGACAGGTTAATAACCTAAATGACATCAATGTCCGTTTCAATGTGGGAATAACAGGAAAACCCAGAATGACGCATTAGTTTATCTTCTTACTCTTTAGACAAAGAGAACTGAATTGACCAAAATACCTATATAATTCTCGAATAATATTCTTCACTATGGGTTATTATTTTTCATTTCGGGTACTCAAACAATATCAAAGACAGAATTAGCCGTGTGACCCCCAGAGGTGAGAAGCTAAAAATACTTCGAATAAGGTGCCACGTGGATTTTGTTTATACACAATTCCCGCTTCTGAGAATCTCAATAGGGATTTCGTCCAGTCAGTTTGCCTCAATGAAAACACAATGCGTGGGTTTTACAGTTACCGGATCACACGTATAATACATATTTTTTATTTAACTAAGGTGGCAAACAAGCATACGCCCCTCCCCTGATGGTAATCGGTTCGTAGCCTATGGACGCTTGCAATACCAGGGATATGACTCGCGCGTTGCCGACCCTGTATGTTACGGAGGAATAGTTGGGCTGGCAGCATAGGAGACAATAGCTTGATGCTTATCCTATCTGCCAAGTCAACGCGTCCTCGCGGAGTTCTGGCGACCTTGCTCACCGTTAGGAACACAACATAGCACGGAGCTATGTTATTTGGTCTGTCGAACAGATGAAGTTATGAGCAGAATTATTCGATTCGACTATGCCCTACCTCTCCTAAATATCATACACATACCTACTATCAAACATTGTCAGATAACTTTTCATTTTTTCCACCAATTCGCGATGTATTTTGGCAGCAATTTAACCGTCTCGTAAATTAGACTGGTCTCAGTTCGTTGAACACTAATTCCAACAAAGTCTAGACGAGTCAATAGCTGAGATATGCAAATGACCTGGGTAAGCGCGTTGTTGTAGCTGTTTACCTACACATCGTGTGCTTCAATGAATACTGCCAGTTAGGTCAAGATAACAGGTGACAACGCTGATATTCTATAAATGGAACACTTTTTCACGGTGCTTCTTCGTCTAAAGCTGTGTTCCCACCAAAGGAACGTTGACAACTTTGATGTTCTAAACACATGTTAGCGAAAAGTATCTAAATCAAAGTCTACACCACTTTATAGTAATAGTATTTGTTTATCTTTTTGTGTTTTTTTTGCATTTTCCATGCTAAGATTATTAAGTAATTTTTTAGTAAAGGAAAAAATTCAATCGCGGGCAGGATTCGAACCTGCGTCTTCTGGTTTGATATACCAGACGCTCTGACCTCTAAGCCACCGCGAACCCTACCCGCATGATTGAAATTTTGCCTTCACATTCTGAATTTACGTCATAAGGTGACGTTGGTGACATCTATGAGAGGCAAGTTACCTTCCTTCTCAACCGACACGACTTACTTTACAGTTAGTTCAGTGTCGGACGATGCCACCTTACCTTTAAACTATCTTTTTGTGTTTTTTTTTTTTGCATTTTCCATGCTAAGATTATTAAGAATAATCTTAGCATGATTTGATTTAGAAAATGCAAAAAAAACACAAAAAGATAGTTTAAAGGTAACCACCTTACCTTTAAACTATCTTTTTGTGTTTTTTTTTTTTTGCATTTTCCATGCTAAGATTATTAAGAATAATCTTAGCATGATTTGATTTAGAAAATGCAAAAAAAACACAAAAAGATAGTTTAAAGGTAAGGTGGCATCGTACGACACTGAAGTAAGTGTAAAGTAAGTCGTGTCGGTTGAGAAGGAAGGTAACTTGCCTCTCATAGATGACACCAACGTCACCTTATGACGTAAATTCAGAATGTGAAGGCAAAATTTCAATCATGCGGGTAGGGTTCGCGGTGGCTTAGAGGTCAGAGCGTCTGGTATATCAAACCAGAAGACGCAGGTTCGAATCCTGCCCGCGAATGAATTTTTTCCTTTACTAAAAAATAACTTAGTATTTGTTTATTTAATTCTTTCTGCACAATTAGAGTACAGAGGTGGACTTGATGCCTAAGGCATTTTCTACCAGTCGACGAGTTTTAGAGTGATGCAGAAACAGAAATTGGTAGGTGCGCTTATGTGTTTTTGAAAACATAAAAATGAATGAATGAATTTGTATAATTATACCTATTTATACATTATTATAATAATACATATCTAACTGTATTATTTTTAAACTTCTTTTGGTCATAAGCTTTCACGGTTTTGTGGACAACAACTTTCTGAAGTTTCGCAAGATGAACGGAGCGCATATAGGACTAAGACAAACGAAAAAAAACATTTCTATATATACTTACAGATGACTGGATGGCAATATCTATCGAACAGACAGACAAGAGTTACAATATAAACTAAATAAAGCAGGGACTTCTTGTTCATCCGCTTGGTGCCTACAATTTGACACTAAGCTGCGACTTCGAAATCCTGAAACGATTGTATTGTGGTATCATTTTTGAGAATTCTTCATATTACAGATGTATTTCACAAGGCTCGAGGACATAGGATCAAGTCGTAATTATGTACAATGAAAGCCAAAAGCGTGACCTTTCCCTGGGTTGCTTTTAATGGAGATTTGTCTGGCCCACACATGACCTTTGGACGGTTAACCTAAAATGATACATTATTAATGTCTTTGTATAATACCAACCTATAAAGTTCTTACAGTTTGCAACGGATATTAAATCATTTTTACAGAAAAAATGCAATAAGCTTACAAACAATCTTTGTCGTTATTATCTTTTATTTAGTTCTCGGAAAACTGATTTTATTATTTATTTGCATCTTGCATTTCTAAGTAACAAGGAAGTTTGCATGAGATATAAAAATAGGCGCCATGAGGTCGTTGATATAATGTGATTCATATCCTTACAGAGAATTCAACATCATAATAAAATCTGCGAGTCATCGCTTAAGAAATCCCAAATGATATCGTATCGAGCTACTTTCTGTCCTGAAAATGTTGAACAAAAGCTTCTTCCGGTATTATTATTATCATTAATCACTAGATTAAACTAGTTCAAATTAGTTAATTGTAATTTTCACACGGACACAAATTTCCACACGGGACCCCAGCGTAGGGCAATGCGTTAATATTTCACAAACCCGCTAGGTATTGCCTGTAACCTATGAAAGGAAAAATGAAACCCCGCTGAATTTACTCCATGAACTTACATAATGTACATAGGTCTTATACTTATTTAATATTCAATGTATTAACAAGGGATGTGGGAGTTTATGCCGTTTCGTTAACTACGGCACTACGGTTTTTAATTATTATTAAATATGGTTACCGATCTATGGATACTACATTAATTATTTTAAATCAGTACATAGAATAAAACAAAGTCGCTGTCCATAAGTAGCTTAGATCTTTAAAACTACGCAATGGATTTGGGTTTTTTTATATATAGAATGATTCAAGAGGAAGGTTATAAGCTATTTAACATTACACTACGACTCTTAGGAATGGGGCAACGCGGGTGAAACCGCGGGCGGGTCGCTAGAAAATAATATATCATAAATACTTAAGTTCTGAATTATATTTATCTATGCTATATTTATTTCGTTTTTTTTTGTTTCAGGTATGTTTCTGTTCCCATAACTTCGTTTTGTAATTTATTCGTATGACGTAAGTGCAAATTATGTAGATTATTTTACCAGCCTTTACAGGGCGTTTCGAGACACCGTGCCGTATAGGTAGTTAAGTATAGGAAGGGTATTAGTCATAAATACATAAACAATAAGGAAAAATGAAAAATAATTCGTATAAATCTTAGTTTAACTATAGTATGCATGTTAATACTAAGCGCGTAATAATATTTAAAAAAATGGGAAAACTAAACCGCTTTTCATTGAATGATATAAGAAAAATTGTAGACTAATCAGCATAGGTTATATTTTTGGCATGAAAAATATATATCTATATTTACAACATACCGTATGTTGATAAAATTTATCACCCAAACAAAATAGCACTTGACGATAACCTGTTGCCATAACGCTTTATCAGAACATCGCGATATCGAAATTCCTTTAAGGATAATTCCAGTCGTTTTATCTCAATGCCGCTTCGATACAGTAATACATCATTGGAAGAACATGAGTCACCAATTTTTATCGACTATCGGCTAGCGCCACTCCTTGTTTCAGCGGCTATACTTTGCACCGGAGTCCGGCTTACATTGAAGTTTAATCTCGTTGATTACAGAAGTAGACATTATAAAATAATCACTAAGTGGATTACTGGCGCCTGTCTGTGTTTGTGCACAACGGAATATAGCGTTTTTATTTTTCTCTACTTTTATTTCACTGTTTCCATGAATTTTTACTTAAATGGGCCGTCGCGTTACTATATTTAGTGATGTACTTTTATCGATTACATGCAGTGTTTACGTACGGTGTTTTAATTTAAAGCATATTATTTTTCTTTATCTTGATACTTCTATTGCCACCAATAAAAGTTACTCTATTATCTATGCTTGATGTGTCTGTTTACAATATTTATTAGTATAATATTATAAAAAAAAAACAATGTTAAAATTTTAAAACTACATACTTTTTTGACACATTTTGAACTAATGCACGAAATAGTGTTGAATTTTTAGTTTCACTCTTGATATGTTTTACCAATCTTTTTAAAATACTTCATACAAACATTATGTCAACACAATCCGCAGCTCAACTAAGCACTGCACTGTTGGATAAAGGTCTCTCTTTGGTCGTTCCAATCTCAAAAAACACATAATATATCTATAAAAATACTTATCCCAAATACTGTATCTAACTGTTAAGATAACAATGTTTATTGCATCACGAGTTTATTGCGTGGTCGGTACACGTGTACTCGTTACACTATTTTTAGAATTGTTTACTTTACTTAACGTATATTTTAGACTGTGACCCAGTAATGAGTTTGCCGAAAATAATTTAGTCATTCGCTTTCGCCGACGTCTTCGTTTGCGAATTTGTTTTATGAGCTTTTTCAAACAATTTATGTAGCTTCACATATGAAAAGACACCTGATAATAATTATGTGTTACCGTAGGCAATAGAAGAACCATTTTCATTGAGATTTTCAACTGGCTATCCGCTAAAAAAACTTTTTTATATTTTTAGTAACAAATAATTAACACAACCACCTCAATATGTCATTTCGTATTTAAAACAGATTTTTGTAATAAGTCATTAATATCTCAAATGGTGTCATACACGTGTGAAACATTAAAATAAGCAGTCAATATATTTTTCTTTGTAAAATTATGTCGAGTTATTGCATCGAATCTATTTAACAAATAGTTAATTTGCGAAATAAAGCTACTTGCCAAGGAGTGGGAAAGTTATGCGCAACATTAATATGCCAAGAAATTACGTGGACTATGATGGACGATTACAGTTATGTGCCATTTTTATTAAGAAACTTCTCTATAAATTAAAATTTATTTTGACTAGCGGCCCGCCTGCGGTTTCACCCGCGTTGCCCCATTCCTAAGAGCCGTAGCGTAATGTTAAATAGCTTAATACCTTCCTCTTGAATCACACTATCTATTAAAAAAAAACCGCTTCAAAATCCGTTGCGTAGTTTTAAAGATTTATGCATACATAGGGACGGACAGACAGCGACAGCGTCTTTGTTTTATATTATGTAGTGATGTAGTCTTGTTAACACTCGCATACACGCAACAATAGGCAAAATCTATAGAACGCCATTTACTATGATTCTTAAAATACCGCCATTCCTTTTTCTATAGTAATTTTATTAAATTATTAATACAATTTAATTAATAGCTTTGAGAAAGAAAGAACATGTGATATGCTAAGTGGGGTAGCGCGCTATGTCAAATGAAGCTACATGGCACGTGTATTGACTTACGCAGAATGAATCAGCTAAAATACTGCTAGGCGCCAAAATTAATCTTATCATTCATGGAAACTAGTTCATTACATATCTACCCGCAGCCGTCAAGGCGAACCTTACCGGTAACAGGTTGAAGATAACAAATGTATTTACTCATTGATAATTGTATATTATATATATTGCTGAACTCTGTTGCTCAAACTTAACTTTGTTTATCTGATGAGCAAACAACTGCAGTATTTTTTATTCCGCAGCCTCAGCGACTTAGAGCTGCAACCAATTAAATAATCATCTATAAATTAGTGAGGATTAATAAATTAACCTTGGAAAGAACTGGTACTCAATCACTCCTAATTAATTAATTATAATTTATATAGTAATACAGGCTCTGTAGATATAGTTCGATTCCGAAGATGATTCGAGATCCACACATTTGCAATACTCGCATTCCCGCTTGACACGATAATATCGACGCTTCCGATCCCGTCTCTATCTGTCTTCATAACAATGTAAACACTTTGAATACGTCCCGACGTTACACTATGAATTTCCCACATTTCTGGTGACGTTACCATAAGTAACAAGGTGTAGCGAAAACGGTATCTTTTTAGAAACTATGAGAAACAGGCATCGATATATCGATACCCGCGGAAGTATATTAACCTTATTATATATATAGAAATGCGTGGGGTATGTGCAGACACTTGTACTATTTCAGACACAATTATAATTATGAGAACGATAACCTACATCCTTCTTCAGGATGCAATCTATCTCCTTGACAATTTTTATCAAATCTGTTCAGTTGTTTTGGCGCGAAAGGTGACAGACGAGTGTTACTTTCGCATCTACCTACCTTTTCCCGCGGTTTTACTGGCATACCAAAGAACTGTTTGAGACAAAAATTACCGTAATATGCACTTGCTCCAATCTGATCTGGTCTAGTCTGATCTTGGGACAGAGAATGAGATGGGCTAGTCTTTTATCACTACACCAAAATTCATCAAAATGGGTTCAGCGGTTTAGGCGTGAAAACGTAACGAAAAGACATAGTTTCGCAATTATAATTTTTACATAACATACCATCACGCCTGTATTCCCCGAAGGGTTAGGCAGAGGTTTACTTAATGTACACCCACAGTTCGCCGGTATGTTTAGGTCCCATGTTATAGGGGGCGAGCCTATAGCCATTAACCGGGCACAAATCCAGACTCCGAGCTGCTAATGAGAATTTCATAGAAAAACCCAATAACACTTTGCTCGACCTGGGGATCGAACCCAGGACCTCTAGTGTAGCAATCTCACTTGGGACCACTAGACTAATGAGGCAGTCATATTATAATTTTTAACGTTATCAATTACTTTGACCTGTCAGTGAAATGAATTCGATAGTGTCAAACAGTTAGTTTCTGTTAATTACACTTATCACTAACCGTCTGAAGAGTTGATGAGTTGAGATGCCGCGGACGGCACGCTTAAGGCCGCAATTAAAAAGGAAAATAAACAAAAAATGCCTTGCGATAGGCCTGGTGGTGTGGGACACCTGTCTCTATGAAACAGGTTTGGTACGCCGCCGCCACCGCGCCGCTCGCGTCGACCGTGTGAATGGAAGTGATGAATCTTCTCATATTTACCAAAACTGGTTTCGGTGAGAATCAAGTATATTCCCAATTTTCGGATTTAGGATAATTCTTTACCAGTGTTTAGAATACAATAAATTCTTCACTGCCATTGAGATTGACATCTCGTAATCGAGAAAATGTCTGACTTGCTTGGTGGTGTGGTGTCTTGGGGTTTGACTGACTGGCGACTACCCTTGCATCGCAGTTTGTCGTAAAGCACTTTCATGTGTGTTCCGACTTTTGCGCATGAGAGTAAATCGAGCATCAATCTAGAGCGAGAACTGCCTTTCGATTGGTTTGTTGGGCTTCTGACTATTAATTGCTGTACAAGTATTCGTATGACCAATGGGTAGGTACTACGGCTTGATATCAAGAATGTTCACCAAACCACAGATTGACCGTGGCAAGGGCAGCATAACCTTGCGAATGTAGTTTATGCTTAGCCTTGAACCTGCTTGTCAACCAGTAACAGAAAAAGAAAGCCTGTATTTTATAAACAACCAACAAGATGGAACGTAACAAATATATCCAGCAACGATTTCCACGTCGTCACCGTCCCGGGATACTGAGCCAGGCGTTACTTTGTGTCCACCCTCGATCATTATCAATCGTCTCAAGGCGCGGGAAGCTGACGAATAGCGGCTCATTCTGCCGCAGTCTGCGACGTTGGTCCAACACGGACCGCGATTAACAGATGTGTTGCTTTGAGGCTTTAATTTCATGATGAATGTATGTGATGTCTTCTCTCTATCCTTACTAATATTATAAACGAGAAAGTTTGTGAGTATGGATGTTTGTTACTCTTTGACGCCAGAACGGCTGAACGGAGCTGGATAAAATTCGGCACACAGATAGATTATAGCCTGGAATAACACATAGGGTAGACTCGATCCTGAAGTCCACGCAGACAAGTCGCGGGTAGAAGCTAGTTTAACCATATTACAAACATTGTCAGCGTGGACTTCAGAATTGGGTCCGACGAGGATAAAAAGTAGCCTATATGTTATTCCAGACTATAATCTGTCTCTGTGGATCCGTTCAACCGTTCTGGCTTGAAAGTGTAACAAACATCCATACTCACAAACTTTCATGTTTATAATATTAGTAAGGATGTTGGTATGTAAGTAGTCAGTGAGAAATTTGGTTGCTTTAATCAGCTAAGCATACAACAACAAAAAAATCCGTAAATTCGGAGGAAAAAATAATAACCTTCAACTGAAAATAAGATGAAAAGGTTTAATTTATTTGTGGTGTGTATGTGGAAGACTGACTGAAAATATAGGATCAACATATGTTTTTATTTATTTATTACTTATTTAAATTAAGACAAAAGCAAATCAATACAGTGAAAATCACGGATTTTCATTGATTCATTTAAAGCTCTTCTGCACATGTACAGTGCCTACATAGGTAGGTACTCGTAAAATAATTTAACCAATACGTGTTTGCATTTATATCCCATTGTGAAGCCAACAGCCGTAGTAAATATACCACGTAGTAAATATTTTTATAGAGTCACAGTAAATTGCACGTGCACAAAGTGAAATACCTATTGTCGGGAATCCCCCGGTACGGCGCCGAGCCTTGGCGTGATCGGCCTTATTCTGCTGTACACGAAACTCATGGTTTTGACTGTAAAATTTAAATAAATATTAAGTACCCTGGTCGCGGCTAATTGCTATAGTTTACGAATTATTGGAGCGAACGCGTTCGCGGTTTGGATTCAGTGATTTTGAGCTTTACTTAAGTAGGCAGGCTTGCACCGCCATGCTTTTTGACCAAATTGTGTCTGTAAGACTTAGGACTTAGAGTTATGTGCATGGCTCTACATGAGATCTCATAACTTTTACAATAAAATAATTGCGGTGTATGATTTGTCATTTTATTTTTTCATGGGATAAAATTAACATGATTATTGGTTTTTGTAAGTTATAATCGGTGATTGCGTGTTAAATCACAATTTTTGTAATATATTGCAATACAATTAAGTAGGTATGTTAGTTTATAAAAAAAACTAGCGACCCGCTCCCGGTTTCACCCGTTCCTAAGAGGCGTAGCCTGATGATATATAGCCTATAACCTTCTTCGATAAATAGACTATCCAACACAAAAAGAATTTTCAAAATCGGTTCTGTTGATCCAGAGATTGCCCCCTACACCTACAACCTCACAAACATTACCTCTTTATAATATGACGACACGTTTGGCGAAGCGGCTGAGCAATCGGCTTCTGCGCAACGTGTTGTGGGTTCGATCCCCACACGGAGCAAATATTTGTATGATCTGCAGGTAGTTGTTCCGGGTCTGGGTGTTTGTGTTTGTGAGAATTTGTGTTTGTAAACGCACCCACGATACAGGAGAAAATCCTAGTGTGGGGCAACGTTTTTTTTTTAAAAAAAAAAAAAAAATATTAGTATAGATGAAGTTCTTTATTTCAGTAAAACTCAGTAATTTGAAATAATATAATATTTTATGTAAGTAACATCCTAACGAAATTATGATTAAGTTAATAAAATAACAGTAGTACATACGTGTAGGTACACGTATCGCGAATATAACGTGCAAACCATGACTTATACAAAGCTGACACTGTAAAAAACTTTCAAACCGCTTAATTGAACAAATTCTTCCGTGAATACCCCCGTAACAATTTGTTAATAATCAAAGAAATGCATTGTTTTCCAACACATAACGATATCGCATGTAATTGTTAGAAGAGGTCCCGTGCCGCAATCGGCGTGTTGTTACTAGTACGTGCCGACGATCGTAATTGTGCCACTATTTCCCTTTATTAAATATTTACATTAAGTCTCTTTCGTGGAAATTGTCTTATTTATCTTTGATTGAGTTTTACCGCCGACAACATAGGTCGCAGTGTTCGCGTAATTACTAATTAAAATCTTATATGCCGTGACTGGTATTTCTATACACTTCCGACGATTTTATAATTAGACGCGGAGCTAAAAATGTTGGCAATGACGTCAACATAAACACATGAGACCTTCGGCAACTACAGTATCTATGTTTGTTTACAAACAACCCATTAGAACTTTGCAAAATCACTCAAAAAGACAAATGTAAGTAAGTACTTCTAAATGACACGAAAACCTACAAATATCGGTATTGTGAAAGCAGATATTACCTTTAAATATAACTTTCCTTTCATTGTCACTCCAAGTATAGTCATAAAAGATCAATACAAACACCTTTAAATACAGGTTCTATATATAATCGCACGCCTTAGAATTACGCGCAACACGTTTATATTAAAATAGACGCGTCACGTAAATAAACGTTCAACGCAATTAAGGGCACAAGCTTTTATATGCGCATGTCGATTATAGTACGTACCGTGCGACTGTACCAGTTGCACATGTCGCTAATAATGTACACAAATCGCCGTCAACAATTGCTCAGGCGGCATAACAAGACTGTTTATGTATTACTTGTCGACGACCTTATAGGAGGGAACTAATAATTTAATCAAAAGCATCGCTAGGAGCAACAAATACGGTGGGAAATGATTGCAACAAGTCGGCCTGGGTCGTGGCTCGGAACTGCCTTGTTGGGCGATGTATTTTATTATTGTTATGGCTCACAATTGACTCCGTGCGCCTAACCTATTGTAGTTTAGGGCTACAATCTCGACTTTATGAGTTTTAAATCTTATTGTAACTTGCTGTTTTGACATGTTGATTTGATTTGATGCCTTCAATTACCGCACTGATTAATAAGTAGCATCGCATTACTTCTTATAATTGTAAAATGCAAAGCTGAACTATCATTTGGCACACATTGTAATAAAATATAAAATATGTTTGTACGTAATGTGACTAGCTCAAATAAGAAATTGCGATAAGTCACTGATCGAGTGCATGATTAAAAATATGAACAATGGAATAAATCGAGAAACATGCGGTGAAATGCTGATTTAATACATCACCGTGTTACATCAGTGAGGTTTATATGAATACAATACTTATACGTCACTGTTCGTCCGATAATAACCGACGCCGAGCGACGGTCGGCCATGAAGACTTCTAATACTAAAGTATCGTTTATCGTCACCAAAATAGGGTAACATGTCACGGTGCTGTTACTCGATATCTAAGCACATCGGGGCTTCTCCCTCTATTCTGTCTTTGTGTAACCTAACTCGGGTGTTAGTTTGTATAAAAATGCGATACGTTTTTCATTGCCCGATTTGGGAGCTAAACGGCTATCAGATACCAAACAAGTATGGATGGTAAAGACTAAAATGTAAACAAAAACAAAACGCAATGCCAACTGGTACGACTGCGGAATGGAATTCTTTTTTTTTATATTTACTTAACAAATTATACCAAACATTAATTTTCTTTTTTAAATTGCCCCACACTATCATTTACTCCAGTATCATGGGTGCATTTACAGTCAGAATTCTTACCCACACTAACACCATATTGTTTGGTTTTACGATTCTTTAATCAAGTTATCGTCCCAAACTTAACCAGGTGCTGCGTTTTTTTTTATATATTCTTATACTTATTGGAAACTCATAGCTATTCCGAAAATTTTACGTTAAGTTAGGTATTGTGTCATTGTGTTGGTCGGGTTCCCAATATCAAATATCTCATTGTCATATTAAGTTCTCAACTGTATGAAAATCTACGATATTATAATTATTATAAAGTAACAATATTCATAATTCTTTACGGTTATTATTCACATTCGACGTTCATATTTCAGGGTAACCCAATTATGTAGTTTAATGTCCTTCATCCCTTACTAATTTGAGTAAACCGTAAGGGCCTTATTCCAAAATCCGCTTAATTACATAATGACATTTTAAAATACATACCTGTCAAGTGGCGGCAGTAGAGGTAATACCCACTTTAGCTGTCTCTTAGCTGAACGTTTTAGAATAAGGGTGTAAGTCGTTTCGACAATTTGAAACAACCATAGCAACAGAAAAGTTTGACTGAATACATACTAATCCATACTTACTAATATTAAAAATTCGAAAATAACTTTTGTCTGTTACGTTTTCACGCCTAATGAGCTGAAGCAATTTTGGTGAATTTTGGCGTAAAGATAGATTGGAGAAGGACATAGGCTTACTTTTGTCTCAAAAAGTCCTTTAGGACGCCAGTGAAACCGCAGGCTACAACTAGCCTCGTATAAGTATACACAGCTAAGTGGGCCCAGCCGTCCAGAGGGCAAACACTCGGGCCCGACCCAAATTGGCCCTCACTTGTCACACTTCACAATAGTCCACAACCGTATTCACACTTCTCGCGTGACTAGCAAAAAATAAATCTGTTCTACTTGCCCTTATTGGCACAATTAGCCACTAAGTAGGCCGCTTTACGTGTCGCCATCGAAACTGTGTTTGCTGCTCATATTTTATCCGGTTATTAAGTTGAGCTTTTATTATAGTTAGGTGTTAGAATATTATGAAAATGGTGTTTAAGCAAACTTAGTTTTTTAATTCTATTACAGTTTTAATATAATAATGGTCAAATGTGTTGCTTTTTCCGCTATGAAAGGATCTATAAATGTCTTTCTCTAGGTAGGCAACATTATATCTGTATAAGATCTTAACAACTTGATCTTATCCGTTACAATCGCATCTAGAAGATAAGATTCCAAAACGTTTCACTTGTTTATACGTTAATTCAATACATATCGCTCTGTTTCTAGGCCTTTTGATATCTTTGCCAAGTGTACCATCGAGAATAGATGCAGTGAATGAAATAAATAGGACAAAACGAACATAACAAGATACACAGTTTGATTATTGTTTACCTTGGAAAATCCTTCCTATATTTGTGGATTTCCCGGAATGTACAAGACGATGAATTTGTTTGTTTTTGCTGCATGTTATCACGTCATAAATATATAGGTACATGTAATAAATTCGTAAAGTTGTGTCTGTAATTGCAAAATAATTGGAAAGAAATAAGTGATGGAGACTGTATCGCTCAGTCTCCTTCACTTATTTCTTCGAAAGCCGAATTAATGATTTTTAGAATTGTCTGTTTGTATGCATGTCTGTACGTCGAGATGTACTCGACGGGCTTGAAATCTGGTATACAGATAGTTTATGAACCTGGCCAGAATTTAGGGTATTTTTTATCGTTTTAATCCTTAGGTACTTAAGTAGGTATCCTACGTAAGCGAAGCCGCTGGCAGAAACTAGTTTAAAATCATTGAATATCGAAGTAATGCGCAGATTTGAAATAAGGAAAGTAACGTATTAGTGTGTTTCGATTACAAAGTGCATGCTTGCAAAAAAAATCGAGTGGATGCGAAAGCCATGCGACACCTACGCGGGGCCCCAACGAATTCGCTCATCGGTGTATTTATAGACAAACAGGATATATTAACAGTGCGTTGACATCGGGACACAGGTGCCAGATCAATTCATTTTCTGCATCGTAATTACCAATTATTTAAATTATTCATTGCTGATAAAACCAGTTGCAAACATCTTAGGTAAATACGTAAATACAAACTATCTATGTAACGCAGTTATGGTCGAGTATGAGCTAATCTCCTTCATTTAGCATAATTTTCAACATGTTCCTAAATGTTGTTATGCCAATTTGTTACTTTTAAATTATTTGTATGACGCAAATGACAAGATGACTATTAATATTTTAAGTGAAAATTGTTTATTTTTTGGATAAATTTTATTGTTATTGAATGAGAGTAACAACATTATAAAGAGAATTAGGTACCTGTATCGTTATTTAAAAGTAGGTAGGATCATCATTATGACAAACGTAGCGCTACATTATCCACGTTTCTATAATTCGCATATTTTTATAGGTGTATTAAATTTATCACACGCTGGTAAGCTATTACGTTCGGATAACAGCGGTTTTATCGTTGTTTCGTCCGCGCTGTCACTGGGCGGGCGGTGCGCGTCCTTGATTCGGCCCGGTCGTTGACGCCGGCGCTGCGGGGGACGGCCCTACATTATGCACACGCGACTGCCTTCGCTCCCTTCTGATCGTTCAAGACGTGCTTTGGCGCCGCAGACACGCGTCACACACGCGGCGACCGGAGGGCTATTGAAGAAAAATAAACGCAGCGATTTCAACCGCACTTTTCGAACGCGTCTTTGATGCATTTTACAATTAGTACGAATCAAAGTCGCTGTGAATACTTTGGTGATTTCATGCTTTTGATTTATGACGCCATAAAAGTTGAGTTTCAGTTTAATAAGCGAGTGATAAATGTTTTAAGCAAAAATATTAACTTAGTATTTTAATAGCAGTTATATTTAATCGATTTAACCTGTTTTACTTTAAGTTCCCACGGATCGGCTATCAATTAATTAAATCCTATTTTGATGACTTAAAATACCTAAATTGCGTTAAAAATTTATAAATATAATAGAATAATACAAATAATATAATAGGAAAATACATGTCAGGTAGGTATTATAATTAAGTAGGTATTTATTTCTGAGACTTACGCGAATATTCGACATATTGAAAACAAAACAGCTTACGGATTCTATCGCGTCGAACTCACATTAATAATCCCGACGTTTCGGACCCTTTACAGCGTCCATGGTCACGGGGAGTCTGCCCGTGACCATGGACGCTGTAAAGGGTCCGAAACGTCGGGATTATTAATGTGAGTTCGAAGCGATAGAATCCGTAAGCTGTTTTGTTTTCAATATTAAGTAGGTATTTAGTACATTTTCCAAACTAAAACCGACGTCGAAAGCGCCGGAGGACATATAAACAAAAACAAAGCCGGCGCTAATGTCCATGTTCATTGACGTTTACATCCATAGACGAGGATTTCCCGAGGCGAACCTCATCCCAGAGGAAATTAGCTTCTTATGTTTCACGCGTTTCCTCCGCCCGCGGACAATTGAATCTTCCCAACGCAAATTGATATTTTTTGCGACACTCCGATTGCCCGATGCAATTTCCCAACGTCTACCTATCATTGACGTCGAAGCTCCGTGAACCAAAAGTTACTTAGTCATAAACCTTACACTTTTTTCTCACAATATCTCACCCACATCGGTATAATACTCGTATATCGGATTTTAACATTGATTGATATTTACAATTACGACGACACGTTTGGCGTAGCGGCTGAGCGATCGGCTTCTGCGTCACGTGTTGTGGGATCGATCCCCACACGGAACAAATATTTGTATGATCTACAGATAGTTGTTCCGGGTCTAGGCGTTTGTGTATGTGGGAATTTGTGTTTGTAAACGCACCCACGATACAGGAGAAAATCCTAGTGTGGGGCAACGTTTTTAAAAAAGAAAAAAAAAAGAAAGAAATTACCTTGGCCTCGTACTAAGCCAAGCCGATCTAAATTACGACGTGACACAAAAGCTTTCGCACGTATTTCCAGGACTTTGTTTTCCTTACCAGTAAACAACATAGTCCAAGAAATATAAAACGTCAAATATAATACTTCCACTTCAGTAAATTGTACCAAGTTAACTATAAGAGTGTGAGTAGAAGTTTGTGTTGACAGATAACTTAAAGACTTGCCCAAATTTAGTGTAAGCAAGTAGGTAGGTGTCGAGCAAAAGTAATAAAACTGTCGGTACTTAATTGCCGTTGGTCTCACGCAACTCGTCATGTTTTATTATTTTCGGCAAGATCATAACTTTGACGGTTCTCAGTTCAATTGTCTTCGAGTGAAGGCAATGAGTTTCACGACCCCCTTTCGAATGTAGCATTCGACGCCAATGTATTTGATCAATGCTTGTAACGTTGGTATGTACCTCGTTTTATGGTTCATAAATATTTTTTTTTGTTCCGTGACCCGTCTCAAATACCAGAATAACCATACGATAATCGATTCAGTGCGCATGTTACGTGTTTCAGGGACCCCATAAAGCGTTGTTTCCGCACTGCGCCTATTATAACTGTTTTACGACTGCCGACTAGGTATCCTTAGCACATGCACGTATATTTCCATGGAAGGTTTTGGAGTACACACGATGTCTCGATGCTAAACATGTATCGGTATAATCGCACTAGCTTTATAGGGGTTATATTCAAGGTAATTGCGCCCCACCGTGTCACTCCTACCCTCGAAAATGGTTCGACTTATGCTACCACTTGCAAACTTCTGCGGTCAAATATATCCATCAATATCGACCATTTTTATCGTGGAATAAAAACAGAGTTTGTTTTTGAAACGAGTGACTTGATCGCGCTTGGCTGCCCGACGAAAATAATTTGACTTAAATATTGAAATAGGAGTTTCAAATATCTAGCCCTTTGTCGGCGATTTGTGGGCGTGTAAACGTCTACCTCTATTTATCGCGAATAGATCGGGCCATAATGGGTGTTGCAGGCCGACAGTGGTACTTGTTTGACCGTTCGCGCACTATATCAAAGTGATTGCTAAAACATTAGGTCGGTACGCGGTCAGGTCGCCCTTGTCTAGACGTCCACTAATTTTGACTCAAACTGCCGATATTTAGTTAATCCTGAAGATGAATGGTTTGTTTTCATATCAAAGTTAAATTAGGTACTTGATTGGACTGGACTTTTCAAACGTATATTTAGACACTTTAACATTATTAGTTATTCTGTTGCTAAGTTATGGTGTGCCTGACTAAAGGACACTCTTTATTATAGTATTATTGTAAGTTAAGGAAGTCGGGTTGCTATTTCTGGAATGCGTATTCGGGAAGGCCTGTTACATACATGAAACAAACGGTAGGGATTACGCACATCGCATTAGCATATAATGGTGTTATTTGCATTCGGCCACTGAGGCTTATTTTACGCCCGTTTATTTTTCAGAAATCCAACCCGTTCACTGCAGCAGTGTAATTTATGCAAAATACCGCACATGATTGGACGGCGGCAGACCCCTTTTTGCCTTTTTAAGCCTCCTCGTTTATAGTTTGGCTGTAATATGTTCCGACTTGACGAATTATGTGGTTGCTAGGTCAATTTTTCTGATTGACGTTGGTTTATATTGCTTTAGTTTATCGGTTACGTAGCCAACGGGCTCGCTATTTAAATTTTTATTTCCTTGATTTTTGGTTTGTTCTTAACAGGAAACAGGATTATGATACAGTAATTTGGTGTTGTAGCATCTCTTTGTCCTGATATTGTTATTCCTTTGATCAATTTCAATCCAATGTAAAAAAAATTACAAAGCCAAAGCTCAGGCATTTTAGTTCGAGCCCGATGCCATCTCGAATATTGGAGATGCTTCTAGCTGTGTGCGCTCGACACGCGGGCCGGGAAAGAATTTCAATAAGTTGTTTTCATTTGCAAATTGCGCGCCGCGGCGACACCTAATGGAATAGGAATCTAGGGGGCCGCGTGCCGGCCGTCGCACCAGTTCCGCTTATTGGATTATAAAGAGCTCTTTCGATGCGTTCACGCTAGGTACGATTTTTCGAACTGGTAAGGCGATTTGTTTTGAGGAAAATTAACAAGGTTACACTCTAAATCGACCCACGGTCCTTGCCTACTTTTCCCTTAATGATTATTACTTTAAAAATGCTCAGTTGCGAAGTCGTCGCCCTATCTTTGTCAGGAGTAGCGCTGGTGAAAAATGCGAGAGCATTATTAGCATCCGGGGGAGGAATCGGTATGCCACGGGCATGTTCCGTTCGACCGCCATTATTCATTTATTCATGGAGCTCGTGTACTAACCACCGATGAGAACTTTACTATGTATTATAGTTAATTATGTACTAGGTAAATACAAATTTTATTCCTTACTAGCTTTTGCCAGCGACTTCGTCCGCGTGGAATAGTTACTTTGTTCCCTAGTTTTTCGCCCGCGGTTTCACCTGCGTTGCCCCGTTCCTAAGGGTTGTAGCGTGATGTTTTAGGGTTGTAGCTTGAAACCTTTCTCATAAATCACTCATTTTCCCAACATTTCCCTTCACTGCTCTGCTCCTATTGATCGTACCGTGATGAAAAGTATACTATAACCTGCCCAGGAGTATGAAGAACAATAATACCAAGTTTCGTTGACATCCGTCGAGTGGTTTTTGTTTCTATAACGAACATACAGACAGACAGACAGACAAAAATTTTACTGATTGCATTTTTGGCGTCAGTATCGATCACTAATCACCCGCTGATAGTTATTTTGGAAATATATTTCATGGACAGAATTGACCTCTCTACAGATTTATTATAAGTATAGATTTTCAGATACCTTAGGCGTTAAAGGCTTGTATTTCAACCAGGTATATTTGTAAATTAAATAACAGGTTCGCTACTCTAATTAGTAATTCTCTAACGTTAAGTTGAAATAACCAGAACTTTTCATTAGAACAACTAAGTAATTTGTTTGTTTGAACACATTTCAGCGAATGAAATTATGTTTAAATTCTGATGATACTTATTATGATTTAGAAATTTTCATCAATATTTGTTCACAAGACATTGATTAAACAAATTGTTTAATTAGAAATTATCAGTCCCTCAAAATAATAAATTTTACTATAATTCAAGTCACATCATCGCTTTGTTTACCAAAAGTAATGATGAGAACAACCAATACGTTTGTCGAGCATTATGCAAATACGTAACGGTACTGGTCGTGCAAAGGAACGCGGAAGCGTGTTTTCCAATAAAGCGAGCAATAAACGCATACTCGTCGCCACCATCGATGTATGTATTGGCCGTGGACACATTCCAACATACCATTCAAAACGTTACTTCTTAACACTCGGAATTACGAACGGAATCTCACTTGAACCGTGCGTAATTGGCAAATTTATCCTACTAAATTCTTTTGTCAAAATACTTGAAATCCTTCTTAAAACGGACACATTTAGACAGAGTACACAAACAGTAAGGAGTCACGTTTGCTAAATCTCCAGTGTGGAGGGACGGGTTAGGTCCAGCCAGCGAAGGATCACCCCCTACTAGGTGGGTGTTTTGATATCTGGTGTATGGACTCCAGATATACTACGTATAGACATAGTATACATATGTAAATGTCGGGATTCTTAGGTCTGTAGCAATAAGTGTCGCTACAACGTTTTTCATTTAAGTACTGTCAGATAGATTTGAGAGTCAAAGACAATACACAAACTATAAGACTCAGGATACGTGCACTCGTGCACAGACCCTTTTCAGAACGTTCGCCATACGAATCTTACCGATATTATAAGGAGTCAAAGTTTTGTTTTGTTTGTTGAGGTAATTTCGATAACTACTTACTCAATTGTTTTCTATAGTTCTTTCACAGTTGCCAACTTGTTTCGTTCCCTTCCCTTTGAACAAGGGGCGCGACAAGTTCTTCACAATTGTGTCATATCTGTGTTTTTTTTACAACCAATGTAGACGAATAAAATGATTTTTTAGGGTTCCGTACTTCCAAGAAAATCGGAACCTTTATAGGACTACTTTGTTTCCGTCTGTCTGTCCGTCTGTGAAGACCCCGTTTTCTCATGAAGGCATGTAGGTATCTAGCTGAAATTAACGAAACTAACGTAGGTAGGTACCATAGATAGTTGCAAATCGATGGTTTTCTAATTTAATAAAAAAATAGATTAGATTACAAACTTAATCGCAGTTGGTAAACCAACCGCGACCTATGTCGATGTATGGATGTATGGGATGGGACAACAATATTTCAACGGTAAAGTTGAGTTTGTCGCAATGTGTCATTGAATCATGTGTTAATACAGTTTATCTACATACCTACCTATAAGTTTCAACGGAACCCTCGGTTGTGAGTACGACTCGCACTTAACAGGATTATTTTTATTGTTTATATCGCCAAACTAACAGACGAGCAACCTAGATAAACCAACCATAGATAGATACCAAAGTAAATAGTTTCGCCGTCCACGGACTGGCTGGCTCACGTGAAAATTCAAAAACACTAAGACAGATTTCGATGTTGTAGACAGTCAGTCAGACCCTAAGAGGTCTCACAATTATTATCATCCATTTATCTTTTAAAGTGGCAAAAGCCCGTGCACGTCAATAAAGCATCGTCAAACTAGTGCATCTCTCAAAGCAATTTATTTTTCATACAATAAATGCGGCAATATCGGAGGGCGGTCGTAAACATGTCGTCAATAAAGTCTTGGAGTGACCCGTGCTTGCCCCGGGCACGACATTGTTCTCCAGTTTATAAAATTACCCCGTTAAAGGATTGAGCTCCTCAAAGGAGCTATGTCGGTACATGGTTCTCTTGTACAGATGTTGCAAAGTACGTGTTATGTTCGGAAAGTATGAATTCTGTGGAGTTTGTATGTTTTTAAGTAGTAGAAACCACAGCTTCGGCTTTTCAAGTTGGGTTGGGTGGAGATTTTTAAATGCTTTTTGTTAATGTTTTGGTGCCATTTTTATTTCTTTTTGACATTATCTCAATCTGAACCTTATCAAAAGAGCTTGTAGTAGTTAATTTCAATCATGATTTCAAGATCAAAAAAGCAGACTTTTCAGATGTCAGTGATTAATTTGTTATAGCTCCATACATGAAAAACGTAGAAATTTGTCTACGTTTTAGATACTTTTCTATTTCACAGTTACCTCACCACAACACGGTCCAGTTAATCCCTGTGTCAGGGAGGACCTCCAGTCCTCCAAACAGACATACAATTATCAGACACAAATTACACCCAGACTCAAAACTGATATCTGTGGAACTTAGATAAGAAACGTTCATGTAATTCTATAGAACTATAAATTAACTATTCCTGTTTGTGATTATATTAGTGTCTTATCAAGTTATCACAATGGCTCACGTCATGTATATAAATGTCTTCCGCTACGTTTTTATCAATTCCTTTGAAAATTCCGAGTCGTTGTGCGATTAACGGGTCTAAATTATGTGTGAAGCTTTTATACGTCGTGTCATGTGTGTTAACCAGCACAGTGCGCGATAAGTATTCAATACACTTCTCCACATAAATTAACCAACAGGTGTGTTCTCCCTGAAATGAACATAAATAAAAAACAGATCAACCGCGAAATGGCAACATTCGCAATAAAGGTACCGATGCTACACGTCTTTTGTACACAACCACCTTTTGAAACATGTTTTGTTTTGCGTTGCGGGACGCTGCAATCGAGGACTCGTATAGCATTTCCATGCCATTATAGAAACGGATCGAAATGTATGTATATCTTTAACCAGTTAAATTAACAACGACATTTAATGGTTTTCATTTCAGACATATTAACACGGACTGTTTTTACACGATTTATGTTATTGATCCCTAAAACAGATGAGAAGTGCTAAACGTCGCGCGCTCGGTACCTTTATTTATATTTAGTACCTTTATTTATATCCGGTTCAGTGTATGCTAATGTTCCGAAACGGGATGTAGACAGTCAGGAATAGCTCCTTACTTGTCACGACAATTTGCCGAGCCAACTCCAATGAACATAATGTACTCGTTATTCCGTGTTATTACCACATACACAAGGCAACCAAAATTGCCCGGTGATTTTGTAGTTGTAATCGTAATAAATGCACGAAGTTTCAGAAAATGTTGGACCTCGCCTCACCACTAGACTAACTGACGCAAAGTTTTGTTAAGAGAGAAAAATTGCGTAGTTTTAATCAAATTATAAGTTGCTTTGGGTAACAGTTTCAAAGAAAAACTGTGTTTTAAAAGTCCGTGTTATGAGAAGTACCTAAGATATCTATAATTTTGTTAGAGATCTTTATATTTTGATTGATTGCTATGTCAGGGATTCCGACCCTCATTCAGTGCATTTATAACTTGCTGTATGGCCCTGCACAGTAATTCTGCGAACTCTTGAAGAAATTAAAGTAGTTATCTATAAATATGTAAAAAACAATCGCAGTGCAGTGAGCGCCGCCGACTTGTTACTTCGTCTAATACTTCTACTGTGACCTATTTCTGCATGTATAAAAATGCATTTTGCAGGACGCTTCTAGAATTATTACAAGTGTTCTTTGAGCGATGTCGGAGACGTTTGCGTGACATTTACAACGAGAGCTAATTGTCGCTCGACGGCTGCGGTTGTTACGGGAACAGACCTGTATCGAGTGTACTTTGCCGTGGATTTCTCTTGTCTGCATCTGATTTGAGCCGATGTAACTTTCGCTCCAGACACGATCTGGTTTTAACGACGTTGTCTCGCTGCCGACTGCATTTCTTCCTCTAAATTCCTGATACATTGTTTTCCTTGAAATCGTTTATCATCACTTGTTCATATACGTAGTTTGAAATTAATCTTGAGTAACCAGAGTCACGTACTTGAATTTGACCTAATCAGTCTGTTAAATCAAATGCCGTTATCATTTGATTTCACCGTATGATAATTTGACGTACAAATTAAAATTTATGATGAACAATTATATTGTTATCAAACACTGCGAGAAGATTCGACTGTAAATGTACTAGCATTCATAAAACGAACTTCGATCGAGTAAGTAGCTACTGCTCAATTCAATCGTTTCGTCAGACATTGCCCAATCGGCCCAGAATGCAGTCACCACGGCACCGGTGTCGTCTGCTTGTCGGTCAGACTGATCCGTGGGCGCACGTGTGCCAACAACAAACAACTCCAATAAACAATGCCGCGGAAAACGTAATCAAATCACGATTTATAATTACAACATAAAATGTACCGAGACGTCATAAATTACTGTCAATTTACCCCCTACTAATAAAATATTCATTGAATTTTTATTCCGTTTGACTTGCATAATATCTATCTGCCTTTCTGTTATTTATCTCTACGAGTTCGAAATTATAATCCAATCTGCACTTTTTTCGTAATAAATTGATATCCATAATTAGTTCCTATATGGTAATAAGGAAAAAAGAAATATTGTCTATAAAGGCCACCGTTACGGCTCATAGGTCTCACGCCAGGCTACCTGGCTAACTTTAGTGTTTAGCTATTTTAATTCGATGCAAAAGTTTATAAATAGACGAGTAGCATCGCAGTCGTAGTAGCTAAAGTAAGTCGCCTACTACAACTCGCCTGGCCAGTGATATTTCTGGATGAATTTTATCTTGAACTGCCCTTTACAACATGTCGTATATCTTGTTGAATTTGTTTCTCGTAGTGTTTTTATAACCGAGTTGTCTCGTGTTGTTTACGCACGATAAAATATCTATCGTTTTATAGAATTATTTATCACTTATTGCCGCTAAATAAAGTATTATTTAAATAGAAACATTTAAATTAGAATTCTTAAAAGGGTTTATTAAAAATCTGTGCTCGTGTTACCTAGTATGGAATTGTTTGCATTTTGAAACTGGCTATTTAACGGATCTTTTTACGTTCCGGTTGAATAGTAGATACTAATATAATGAAAGTACCTATAACTGACCGTCTCGTTTGTACATTAGCTCTATACTTAGTTTTTATGAAAAAAAAAAAATGTCAATAGCGGCCAAAACAATCAACTTCAGAATTTTTGTTAGTCTGCCTAAGTTAGATATAGTTAGTAAATTGGTTTTGGAACCGTGTAAATCCACAGACAACAGCTAGTTTAAACTGAGAGCGAAATTTAAATGTATTTTTGGAATTGGAATAATCGCTGCGGCTTCCGGTTACCGATACTTAACATAAAACCACAAATCAAAAACAAAATATTCACATATTTAGTAAGTAGTTTCCCAAGTTCTCCCCGTTAGCGATTATTATGTCCGTGCGAAGTTCACGCCGTATCGCCCCTGGGCGCGTCTCCGCAATAGCATTTTCTTTCCCACAATCTTTGCTTGTGATAATTTAAAACGTGTTTGCGTACCATCGGGGCGGAAGTGGGCGCCCTACCCTTAGGTCCACAACAAGGAACTGCTTGTAATAAATGTTTATCAGTATTAATTTACCAAAATGAAACTCTAGCTTTATTATAACAAAGTTTGTTCGATAAAGGTAAGCCCAGTGCGTTATGGTACTTGATAACGGAAGCTTTATAATCAATACTAGCGACCCGCCCGAGGTTTCACCCGCGTTGCCCCATTCCTAACAGCCGTAGCGTAATGTTAAATAGCTTAAAACCTTCCTCTTGAATCACTCTATCTATTAAAAAAAAACCGTTTCAAAATCCGTTGCGTAGTTTTAAAGATTTAAGCATACATAAGGACGGACAGACAGCGACAGCGACTTTGTTTTATACTATGTAGTGAAAAATAATATACAATTGAATCATTATTTATTTTGTGGATAAAACAGATGGATAGAATACTCTTTATTGCACACTAAATGCTAAGTGGAATTGTATAAATCATAGAATAGTGCAGTTTGCGGACATCAAACTAACTGGGTTACTTCTTTACTCTTCAGGAATTAGGTACCTGATTGTGGATTACGACATTCGTAAAATAATTCGTGAAGAATAAATTATACAGTACATCAGTAAATCAACATTGTAACAAATCTACTATTGAAATTGTAAATGTGCCAGAATATGTTTTTGCTACGAATCTTTCGGTAAATGTCAACCCAAAAAGTATTCTGAAAAATAGCGGAAAAAAAAACTCAGAAAAAGCGAAAGAATTTAAAGTGGTTCCGGAGACCATCCACATATAAACACTTTTATCAAATGCGCTCTCTCACTTCATAATATTAATACAAATGTTAATAAGCAATATTAATTATATATTCTCTAGTTTATAACAATTTAATATCCATAGCCTAGTATCTATATACCATTATATATGACCAACTAATTGGCGGACATAGCGGTCAGTTGCTAGGACGCGTGTCCAAATGTCGTTACCCTATTGAAGACCACCTAGTCATGTCGATTTGATGAGCCCAATTTGATTGGCTATACGAACACAAATAAAAATCTAATAAAGTGGATATATTTTACCAAGATGAAAATAATACCTACCTACTCCATCGTCTTAAGCTTCAACTTGACATATCAAATTGATGTTGTACAATTATTTTGATATATAATATACTTGTGTGTTTGACATATTATATAAAATATTGAATCAATTAGTTTTATCGATTACCTACTAGTTGTCCCTCGCATGCGTTGCAATTCCTTTTTTTATTTGTTTGTTTTTTCGTCATAAACCTTCCCAGGCATGCACAGCTCACCAAAGTTTTTTTTTTTAAAAAAAAAACGTTGCCCCATACTGGGATTTTCTCCTGTATCGTGGGTGCGTTTACAAACACAAATTCTCACATACACAAACGCCCAGACCCGGAGCAACTACCTGTAGTTCATACAAATATTTGCTCCGTGTGGAGATCGAACCCACAACACGTGACGCAGAAGCCGATCGCTCAGCCGCTACGCCAAACGTGTCGTCAGTTTCATCCCAATAAAATAACGATACATAGAGGACAAACAAACAAACATTCATTTTTATTTATACAGAAGATAGATAGATGGATATTGTCATTTTGCCCGACTGAAATGTCTCATCTTATTATGTACGTGTCCGTCGTAATAAATCAATACGTACAAATATTTGCATAAGGAAAAATTTCAATAATATCCTACGCAATAATAGTTTGTATTTCCTGGTTTGTTGATTTGCATGTTCCCTTCAGTTCTGCATGATGCAGCGATGAGAATAATAATGCACATGATTATAAGTTATCTAGCGCATATGATCACGACCGCTAATCCATACGAAATTCAAATTCAATACCGTATCGCTGGCATCGTATAAAAAGAGTTAATATTCAAACTGATGAATAAACCATCCATGCATGCGGGAACATGCAAAAGAAACGCAGTGCAGACGATATTTGACCTTTGACAGTATAAATAAGTGCACAGGAATAAAACTATTTTAAGCAAATGCTTAAAGCAATATTCAATACATTAGCATAATTAAATAGCCCATGTAGCGGGCGCGCGACAAAGCGTGTCCATATGACAATTCCAGTAATAACTTTCTCATTGTCGTTAGCCAGGACTATCCCTCGCATAAGTTTATATTATAATGGAACCAATATAAGCTGTGTACACACTATGCGGGCGCGTCGCTGCCGACATAAATCTCTAGTGATAAATTAGACAATTCCATAAGATAGGGTGCACGCGCCGCCCTACGGGCCACATGCAGAGAGAGGCCGTTCGGATATAATCAACGGGTCTCATGCAATTTGGCATAGCATGTATCGTCCCACGTGTGTATACGTGCTTTTATGTTACCGGTCAGAGTTTTGTTGTATAAACTTTACGAGCTATAACGTTTACAAAAGGTTGACGGTGATGAATTGGTGTTTGAGCGGTTTTCTATTTTATTGTCGTTCGGATACGCACTTTCGTCACTAACGCCTGTCTTGTTGCGTCAGCAACGCATCGTCATCAAGTATGACGTGATTTATTATTATGCTCAACACGCTAAGTGAGTTTGTAAGAACTAGAATCGATCACATTAAAAAGATTAGAATATTCCTGGAACTAGTGAAATTGATAAAAGAACGTTCAAGAAAGATAATGTTCAAGTTTTATACATTATTTTTACATTGCAGGCAAATCGAGGCAGGTATAATACTTGCTAAAAAATACTTTTTACGACACGTTGCGATAAACTATGATACCAGTTGTTTTCAAAGTTCAAGCGAGTGCCAGCAAGGACAACAGAAGCCCAATAGGAGATCCTCGACACGTCCAAGTATAATTTAAAAAGGGTTACTACAAACTTGATAACGATAACAACTGTTTCAACTTGGGAGTATAAAAAGACTAGATAAGTCAAAACATCTTTCGAATAATTACGATGGTCCTATGATACATATACTATAAATAAACAAAAATGACATCACACCGCTAAAGATGATTCATGAAATCACGACGAACAACGTAACAAAACATTAATTTATCGTAAAAAAAATATTCTTTAACATCAAAGCTGACCTGAAATAATAGCGGCTATACATATAGATAGTAGACGTCATTATGGTGTTGGGTACGTCAAAACACGCCGATGTTGACGACCCCAATGACTTGCATGATTCGCTGGGCCATCTCGTATCGATCCCGTTCGCCTGCCAACTCACTCTTCATAGTTTTTAAGCTACAAACAAAATGATTACCACCAAATTATGCTTTTGCCAAGCCACAAATGACATAAAAAAATAGCACGATCAAAATAACTGTTTGTGTCAATACAATATGTGCTATATTCCTGAATACGTCCAGTAAAGTAAATAGAGATCTCTGTATTAATTCTAATATTTTTTTGTTTCAGGTAAGACACGCAAATCATAGGAGATCATATATTTATGAAGCTGACAGGTAAATATTAAAATTCGCACTCTAAAATTAAAAAAAGTACCTGGCTCAAACTTTGATGATAAATAACATTAAAGAAACCCCTATAAAGACAAGGTTACCATGTTCATGCGATATAATTGAAGTACAGGATACCTACCAAATACCCTTCATGAACCAGAAAAGACCGTTAATAATATAATACAAATCTTGAAAGGGCTGGCCAGATTTTCTAAATAAAAAAAATTTATAAATAAATTTTCTAAATCATAGCTAAGAACACATTCGATCAAGTAACCTTTCAAACAAAAAAAACTTAATCAAAATAGGTCCATTCGTTTGCTCGCTGTGATGCAACAGACAGACAGACACACACAGTACAAACTTAAAACTCTTTTTCGTCAGGGGTTAAAAAGTGATTAGACACGACACTAATTTCGTGTGTCAATTAACCTCTCTGTGGTGAATGTCACAAATCCCATGACCGTATCTATAGGGCAAGACAAGTGTGATTTTTTGTCGGTACGAGACCGCCACTTCCCCAGTTAGCGGACGAGGATTGAAACACATACCAAAAAAAATTAGAATATGCGCTAGTCGCAATTGGACTAGCGTTTTAGTTACGAATGCATGTGTTATGGATAGAAACTTTATTATTTGCAGACTAATTATTTTTAAAGTTATGTAGAGCGAAGTGGGCTTAGGAGACGTTGGAGGGTCGATTTTGACCGGTTTTTGTCAGCGTGATGTGAAGAACCCCCTGCATAAAAAATCCTGGACAAATTAAGATAGCTTTTGCCCAGCGGTGGTACACAAAAGAGGCTATAAAAATACACTTGATATGAAACATACAGCTGTAGGACTGTAGGAGTAATTGAGTGAGTGAAATTAACACAGCTATAGTATAGATTTGTGATCACTGATCAGGTTCAAGCTACGGCATTGTCTTCATTGGTAGGAAAAGGCCATAGCTTTTTTGTTTTATATATTAAAGGTCCGGCGGAGCTTGAATTGCCCACAAAAACGTAATACGAAATAAATAAATAATAAATAAAAAATCCAGACAATATTCTATAAAATTATGTTGCTATTTCGTCTACTACTACTTCACTGGAAATAAAAGATCAGAAAATCGTTCCAAACTTGGTAAAGTTATCAAACATTGCATTACATTTCCAGTGAAGTATTTTGGACGAAATTGTAGAGTAGGAACCTAGATACCGTTAGGTATCGGAATCCGAATAATAACAGGATTTGATTAAATTGTGTTTGAATTAGGATTTATTTCGGTATTACGTATGTAAGAGAAATTCGGTCCGCCGGACTCTTAAGTACCTACATGTATAAATAAGTAATTGTATCGCGAAATACTGTCGATTTTGCCATTTAAATACCCATTTAAATCCTCATTTAAATCCTCCAAGAGAGGGTTACAGAAGCCACTCGATTATATTAAAGCCAATTATCATAAATCAGTAATGAACCTCACGAAATACGTCATACGACTGGCTGTATTTGTCCGAATATCGATTCCAAATTTAAAATTAGGACAATGTTTGTTGGCAACCAATGACTTCATAAAATGAAAATCTTTTACCTACACTTTTCAGAGGTTAAGAATCAAATTGCGAGCAATAAAAAAGGCTTCTAACTTTGTTTTGTGTATAATTTTTAAGCAAACTTTCGCATTCAATTCTGTTCATCGAGTTTTCCTTTGAACCCTTTAAAAATATTACGACAGCCATTTAGTATATACCCAGGTACTTGCGGTGCGGTGATCCTAAATATAATTAAATCGTTCTGTATTTAAAAATTTACCCACGATTGCATCGATTTGCTTCGTCATGTGAGATTTATTTTTGCCGCGACTGTCACGTGGCGCATCGCTGCTAGATATTTCAATCAGCCGGTCAAGGAACTATTACATCGCCACCGCGGCACCATTATCTTGGCCCGGAGATTGATGGCCCAATATTGCGATGGACTCCGATACCTATATACAACGCTTTACATATACAAAAGCCTAATAAAATTCGCAATACGGACCGCGTAATGTATTTCAATAAAATATGTTTTTGGTATGTCTGGTCTTACATTATCGATAGAGCAATAAAACCGTCCAAATTAAACTAATTCAATCTAGATTTTATTTTTTTATTTGGACGTTTAAAGTATCAAGTATTATTGTATCAGTTGTTAATAATAACATTAGGCAGCAAAACCTGCAGTTTTGGCTTGATCACGATATGTTCTGCGATTTCGGTGATCTGTCCCGATCTAGGGCCAAAATTGCTGTGGCGGCGATGGGACCTAGAGTCAGTGCGGAAAAATATAATGCATAAGATTGTTACCTTTTTGTATTATGCGATAATACAAAAATGTACCGCTGAAATTACAGCCGACATGACATAACATCGCGCCTGTATTCCCCGAAGGATTAGGCAGAGGTGTACATTAGTACACCTCTGCCCCATCCCATGTAATAGGGGGCGAGCCTATTGCCACTAATCGGGCACAAATCCCGACTCCGAGCTGCTACTGAGAATTTCATAGAAAAACCCAATAACACTTTGCTCCACCTGAATCTGATCGAACCCAGGACCTCTACCGTAGTAGTCGCGCTTGGCACCAATGAGGCAGACTCAGTTCTAAAATGTCACTAATATCTAAAAAAATAAACATATCTCAGTGTGACGTAATCAATCTGTTAAAATAAAAATGCATCGGTGGTGCGACAAATTCGCCTCTATATTCGAATAAAATTGATGGGAAGGCCAATATCGTAATGCGAAACACGGGCGTACACTACCGAACGACTATTTTGAGACCGTATCGGGAACCCCGATCTATTTGATGGACTCGGTAGCGTGGTTAGGAATAAAACCCCCTATGCATCGGACGCTAATCATGTTATGTGATCTATCTTTAGTGTTTTGAGTAATTGGGAAATCCCGACATGTTTTCTAGCTGTATATTTTTCTCTATTTATCTACATAATTATGAAATTAAGAATATTTATTTATCTGTTTCTGTCCGTGCGTTTTTTAAATGCTTTTTCCGATTAAGTTAGTTTTACGATTCACTTGCATAATGTCTCATTATTAGAAGTGCATTTATGAATTACAAATCAAGCCAGAACAGTGTATGTTACACATTATAAATTTGTATATTTGCAATAAGCTATTTGAATTTCAAGAAGTTAGCGGTAAAGATGGAACAATAAAAGTGCGCGCGCGCCTGCGCGAGCCGCTGGCGCCGCAACGCTCCAGTTGCTGTGTCTGCGCATCCAGCTAGCAGGCCACATACAGTGATTATGCGGGGGATACAACAAGCTTTTTGCATGCCAAGCCAGACATTATTTATCATCGAAGATGTTTGTTATGACTGAGTGTTGCATAAACATATGCAATTTCTTAGAATTTTTAATGAGCGTTTTGGATTATGACGTTTTTCTCAAACAATATCGCCAGAATCATATGAGTAGGAATTTTGAGTAGGAGTCATGTTATCTATTTTAATTTTAAAAATATACAAAAAATCTTAAATCATCGCTTTTAAAATACAATCTGGTCACGCAATAGTCTTGTTGTCAAATAATTCTTCGGAGATCGCTGACATCCACTCCCGTGAGTCATACTTTTTCTCTAAAAATACGCACTAAATTAGTTTAAAATAGAATACCTCTCTGAGCACTCCACACGCAAATCTAAATAAAGAATTATCAGTTTAACGCCTGCTTCACTCATGTCGTGTGCGCGATGACTGCAACTATTTGTTCTCGCTAATTATCGTCCCTGCGACTAGACAGTGAGTTACTGCCATGATGACCTACCTAAAAAACGTAAGACAATTTCTGTACATCAATAGAAATGCTTAATACTGTCTGTAAATAGAATAGCTATTTGTGTGAGATAATTATCGGTAAGTAATTTTATTGTTTCTGTATTTCAGAATTGTATTGCAATTAACCGGTTATCTCAGGAAATAGTATTATTAATGTGTTATCGTTGAATCCTATTGGGAGAGCGTAAGCTGTATATAGTCTAACTACATAAGTGCATTAGTATCGTCCTATATGCTACTGTCTGTAGTACCTATTTATGTTCAACCCGAGTCGCGTCGTCAGTTGACCCTCCCAGTTGTATACACCACCTGGCAGAAATATGCGGACCAGCCTAGAAAAACAGTAAACACGTGCTATTATTGCTGAAACAAATTAACTCTCATGTAATACGTCTCTCATTTTTCGTAACAATATATTTTTGTTTCTTGTTGACCGCATTACTGTTTTAATGGACTGGAGACTGGTTACTGGAAATTGAGTCGGTCAAAATGTTAATCTGGAGCGCGAAATATATCTACGAAAAAAAAAAATTCAGTTTTGAAGCAAGGCATGCCTCAATATAATGAGTTGTTGTCGCCAGAGTTTACAATCTGCCAAGTTTCCACTTGTTAGGCGAGTTCGGAAACAGTTGACACGATTCACTTTTTTGGGCTTGAAACGCCCCCAACGGAAACTTTCACATACCCTTCCGCAGTCGAATTGCATTATGGACGGAACAGCTAGTGCATTTTTAATGATTTCATATGATACACATTACGGTTCACTCGCTAAATTTGTTTCGTTGTAACAGACGCGAATATGAATTAATTAACGGTATACTTCAAAGAACCGCCGACTTCATAAAAACTTAATGATTAGGGCAGCTCGCTGACGCGCAATTTTCGGAATGGATCTTCGAAAACCCTCATCATCTTCGAATAATTTATAATTAGACAAAGGTGCACGCCGATTTCAAAGGCATTGTGAGATACGCGACGGGTCATAAAGAGGGCACAGGTCGGCTAGCGACCTTGCGGGTGTATTCTGAGCGGCCGCGGGAGCTATTTCGGCGCGTCGACATCGATCCGAGCTAGCTAACTGGAGCAGCCTCATTGGCACCTGAGATGCATCAAGCTACATCAACGATTGCGAGATCGACATCTTCGAGCTACGTGGATTCGGCCACGCCAGTGCTTAGCCGCTCTAATCTAAATTTATCGCTCGCTTAGATGTATTTATGCGATGAAAATTTCATTGTCAAGTGTCAAAGGCGCACAACTTTCAGACGACACAACATTAAGTTTTGATACTGCCTCTAGAGAATAGCAGTTTAAGTTTCAATTTTGCATGGTTTTGCGGTGTTTTCTTACGATGTAATTGGCGTGAAACTTCAGTGCTCGGCGACAATGGAACACTCGCTTATTTTTGGCACGGCGTTGTGTGAACCCGGTAACAGAGAATCGCGGTGACATTTAATTATACTATTACGTACGTCAACAGAGTCTCTTAGCGGCTGGGGCGATGATCATGACGTTTACTACACTTGATCGAGCGAGCATGCTGTTCTGTTATGTACTTATTATGTAGGTATGATAAAACGTTTTGTTGCTAACCTCCATGTACATACGTAAGTGTACGAACACGTAATTAAATAAACGGTAGGTGTTATGATATTTTTACGTTATTTATTGTAATACTTTATCCATAACAAACGCGTTGTCATGTACGTCAATAAAATTGTAAGTATTACAGTTTTATTGTAAGCATAAAGTGTATTTGCTCGAGATCAATCATGAATAATAATGCATGTTGTAAGTAAACTTAATAATTAAAATAAAAAGTAAATTATGTTTCAATGTTAGTTGCAGCTTTGAAGTACATTGCTCTAACATGTTCATAAGGCTCAACGCATAAAAGCAGTTGATCGATCAAAGTTCTCAGGTTCCCTTCTTAACCTCACAGCAGCTAAATTACGATAAGATAGTATGACATTGGCCAAAATTCTCTCGTTCACTTTAGCGGTTCGTCGGCTCAAGGTGACCGGCGGGTGCGTTGACATTCAGACGCCTTTATCAGAACAGTCGAGTTCACGACGCGCCTATGTTTA
This sequence comes from Acronicta aceris, assembly GCA_910591435.1. Lineage (NCBI taxonomy): Eukaryota > Metazoa > Arthropoda > Insecta > Lepidoptera > Noctuidae > Acronicta > Acronicta aceris. The sequence continues at coordinate 11,073,029 of OU342770.1, forward strand.
TTAGCGGCCCGGTTGCCGACTGCTGGCGATACGACACAAACCCCCGCGCACACTCATCCATAAATCACACGACGTGTAATTGCTATCGTTTTAATCAAAATAATCGAATTCTTTTGCCGGAATATTTTAAAAATCTTTCTTTAAGAATCTTTTTCTAATATTATTTACTGTCTATCTTAGAAAGAATCTGCATATACTCGTATAGTGTATGTGTAGTTGTGTACTGTATGATTTGGCGACTATGCGATTCCCTGACCACAGTTGAAGTGTTCTTAATTTCTTATCAAGTTCTTCTGAGATGCACAGACGTCACATTAAGAATTCATCGTCATTTGATTTGAATCGAGCGCGTTGCATAATTATGTGATAAAATTATGTATCTTAAGCTAGTAACGGATATTATATTTGCATTTCTATTTTAGTGCACGAATTGAAGGCCGGTTACACTGTGGCATCCTGAATCGGAATTCACCAGCGTCTTGCCTGCAGCCAATCTGTCGACTAATAGCTCAAATTGTACGTTGCACTGCGAAACAGTGGATTATTGACCGATATAGCCCTCGTTCGATTACTTGCCAAAGGGTGCACGACCCGATTCGGAGAGACCGGGCTTGGGCGCCCGAATCTTGTTAACGAATAATTCATTCGACCGCCGACTGGTGAATTCCCTGAAAATATATCCAATTGATTATGTTTGCATAATCTAATATGAAATGCCAAAATCAGTTTGGTGTTTCCTCGTAAACCTTTTGACGAATTAGTAAGCTACCTTTTTCCGAATAATATCTATTAGTTTAATGGGGTGGTTTAACGAAAACGTGGTTAATTTTTGTGTCGTAAAAAGCAGCTGTCTGCGTCTCAATTGCGAACTAAGAGAGTCAATGATTGAGTGCAGCAAAGAACTCTATTAAACCCGAGATGGTATCTCAATGCTGTCACGGGATCCGATCGCCTGCGGCCTATACGAATCCGTTGCCCGATTCGGTGTGCTCATGGCATTCAGTCTCCATCGTTGCTGTTATTGCAATAATAGGTATATTGTGTGTGTGTGTGTGTGTTCTTACTGCGAATGTTGACAATATCGTGTTTTTTATTGTGTTATATTTATTTACTGATGCCCGGAAATTATGACAATCAGTAATTTCAGTTCAGGATAGGATACGCTGCACCATTTAAAGCAAACTTCAGTTAACCCATTCATTGGGTATTTTTGTTGAGAAATTATTGGATAATAGGGCTGCGTCACTCTGGGAATATTTTTCATCTTGGTATTTGAAACCATCTCTGTCGGGCAATAAATTAATCACTCTTCAGTTTAACAGTCTGGTCGAAATTGATATGCCATATAAGAATCCTTCAAAATCCTTTATTCATAGAGATACTTACTTGAGCAAAATAAGTAACTTCGTTTTTTTTCTCTTACAAAACACATTAATCATAGCAATAGCAACAAATGCCAATATGTTTACTTGACAACAACTCTCGGTTGTCTTCGTCAACACAGCCGGCGGGCGTCGGGCGGCGAATAAAGGAAATAATGGAAATTATTCGCCGCGTCGCGACCCGCGAACGGTTATCGATGGAGGCAATTTGCCGAATAAATGGACCGGTAATGATTGGAGCCCTCGACTCCCGGCTTCGGTAACCACTCTATGTGAGGTCTGTTTGCGTACTAACAGACTAACTTCATTGGACGTCCGTATGTTTGCGGGGTACTTGTGGTATCACGATTATTGTGTTCACAAATGAAGGTTTTTAAAAATGTTTTAAGTTATTTATTACGAATGAGAAGGATAATCTCCAATCGTTTATAGGCCTTGTTGAATATCGAGATTCCAGGTGTGTTCACAGACGTTTTGAAATATTCAATGCATGAGCAAGTTAATATATGTAGACTAGATGAACGAGGGAGGTAGCTATATTAACTTTTCTCTAATATTTTTGGACTTTGAACGAAAACTGAAATTGATTAGGCAATTACTTGCAGCCTTCAATCACACAGTTGCGCAATTCTTTCGTAACATATTGTGTAATACTCATAACAATACACTGTCGCTGAGTAATAACTCGCCACAACGTATGTATTTGTTTTAAAGTTTATTTAAAACAATCGTCTGCGTATCACACGTGTAAACTATTATAGTATTTAATAACGTCATTTCCCGCGTAGATACCGCCGATAACCTGTTGATGCGATTATTAACTCTTGGTATCATGACAGTATTATCTATTTTATTAAACATGATTTGCTTTTGATAGTATCTAGTTAATAATATAGAGCAGCCATATACTGCAAATAAACTTTTCGTATGAAAGTCTTGCATTATTCGACGCTTGATTTATTAACTTGTTTATTTATCCATTTCATTTTTAATTTGTTGACGTTTTGTTGAATCTAGTTTCCGATTAAATTAAATGTTCCCTAATTGTGTATTTAAGAGAGCCAAGAAGCGCCAATCGTGGTGTTTATAACAATATCCTATTTGACACCATCGATGGTAAAGCATTACCTACAATAACATGATATACCTATATTTTTATTGTTGGCTTTGTTATGGTTTATGTCAATAAATACATTTATTTACCATTATACCTATCTTTACAGGTCTTAAACCTAATGCGATAGTGTGGCAACTTACCTGTAATACTTAACAGTTTAGACATCTTATATACATAAATACATCTTTCTTTCTATCTTCCTATGACATGAAGTGACATTATTACTCATTGATAGTAAATTTCGTGTTTTTGTTTACAGTTGTAATTTTAAGCACTTTCTTCTACTGTTACCCTTCGGTGTAACCGTCGGTCGGCGCCACGTTAACGTGGCGAAATATCTCGCCCAACGTTTTGACGATAATTACGGAGCACGCACGCCGCGTCACACTTCACCCTCTGACCAATAAACAACGTTAAATGTGTTTTCTTATTTGTACACGCCAATAAGTTCACGCCATTGATACACGCCTAAGTGACGGGGTACCCTGTGTTGTTATTAAATTCACACCTACGAATTAAGGTCACGATTTTAAACAGTAACTTTACCTAAGCGTATTTAGTTCCTATTTTGTTTTAGGTTTAAGAATTTTGTTTTCTTCATTAGGAATTAACTTATTCATTTACTGAAAAACTAAATTTACAAAATTTGCTTTAAATCATTAACATACTGAAGCTAGGTTAAGTTTTTCATATTTTGTAATAACTGCCTTTTAGTCTAATAGTCGTAATCGCGACTGCTGCGCTAGACATCCAGGGTTCGATTTCTAAAGTCTCAGTAGCAGCTCGTAGTTTGTATGTATGCCCAGTCAATGGCAATAGGCTATTATAATAGGCGTGACCTAAACATACCTGCGAACTGTGGGTGTACATTCGTGCACCTCTGTCTAACCCTTTGGAAAATGCAGGTGGTGTCATGGTATATTTATGTATAATTTTTAATAGAAATATACGAATATTCCAGAGGCATTGTTTTCTAAGCACATTACAAACAATTACAGTTAAATGGTATGTGATGTGTATACATATATAATCTTGTAATCTTATACACAAACGTGTATAAGATAACGTAATCGGTACCGAGCAATGAAAATTGGATTCCGTTTAATCTGAAGCTGATGAAATGAAATTCTCTAAACAGCGTGCTCTATCTTGGAATGGTTGGGATGCTCAGTTGCGACGACGCGACGCCTCTTATGCATTTCCTTTATAAACGTGAGTTTGGCTTACTCATACATACTATCTAACGTTTGTACACCATTGTACAAAGAAAACCGCATGAGATTAGTGCATATGTACGCCACTTCACTGTAATATTTCTGTTTAAATACAATGCAATGTCCATTGTGTGGTTTGGAATGTCGTTATACGTACTTCATACGAATAGTCTGGAAGTTTTATTCTAGGTTATATCTTGTCTAGACACACAAAAACATCCAAGGTTTCTTTTGCTGATAAAGAGTTCCAGTATCATGTTTTGATTGACCAAAAGAATAAGGTTGATTGTATTTGTGTCCTTCCGCCTGATAAACTAAATCTGTGATTTTAGTGATATTGATAAAAAAATACAAAAACACTATACATATATGTACTTATAACAATATAATATTTTTTTAAAAGAAATTGTTACTGCGAGGAACTGAATTTATTGAGACTATGCGCCCGTATGCTGTAATTAGTCCGGTAAAATATGCTTTGTGGATAATGAATTATAATAGACGGTTGACGCTACCGCTGTTTAAATGACGTCAAGAATTCGCGGAATTCAATCCTCTGTCGAGAAGCAAACTGGAGACGCAACTCCACAGAATATTATCCATCGTTCATAGGTTACGGTGTATAAAACATGCAATCGACATTCATACCTTAAACATTAAACCCTTCCAAACATTTAAAAGTAAACATAAGTATATGCTACTTGTTAGTTGTATTCTTAGAACACCGTCGACCTTTGCTGCACAGGTTTTCCCGTATTATTTTGTACCATTCGTTATGTAACTATCATAAATTCATAACACAGTTACAGTACACATTTTTGTTTAAAAATGTATAATTAAAATATAACAAAGTAAAAAAAAATACCAAGAATAAAAGAAAAATAAATATCAAGTTGAAGATTGAATCTGAAGCGTTGCAACTTTGTACGGCTTACCTCGTAAATCTTAATTTTTTTCGCCGATTCTGCCGCAGAAGAATGTGGATAGTTTGCGATTCCGGAAAATGGCTCTGTCAGCGACCGACAACCCGATATAGTTCGGTCCCGTTATATTAGCCGAGTGATCGACCTGGACTCCTGCCACGATCCCGGCGCCCCAGCTAATTATAAACACTCACTCAAAGAATAAACAATTCCATGCTAATCGCACCAAGGAATAAAATTGCTTACACTATACGCGAGCATCATACGATTAATGAGCTGCTGTGAGCTATTTTATATCATGTATGAGGCGCTAATTGCTACAATTCTTATACATTGACTTGTTAAGGCCGTGGAGGTCGTTAACACATACATTCCTTCTAGTGAGTATATATTGGGCTAAGATATTTTTAATTTCGTTACATGACCTATATCACATCCTCTATATCTGTCCTTAATCTGAAAACTTAACACCTGTGTTGTGAAGAGACAGAGATTAAACTGAGTTTTGTATTCAACTCGCCTAAAGACTATTTCTATACTACTGAAATTCAGTGCTCTAAATGTGTTGACGTGAGAAATACGCATGGAATCCCAAAGTGGCGCATGTGGGACGCGCGTCAACTGACCAAAACAACGAGGTCGGTCTTTATTCACGTATGCGGAATCGTCTACTTGGGCTGGAGAATAGGTATCGCAGCGATAACGAGCCAGTCGTGTCCTCGCAGCCGATTATTGCGGTTGCTACATCAATATATTTGTTCTCGTACATTTTAACCGCTGAAAATACAATTCGCATTAACGCAAGGGCCTCGGCGCGCGCTCTGTGGAATCAGGTGTCGGTTGAATATCTACGTCTAGCCTTGCGTTTAAAACTGTCAAGGCGAGCGTGGAGGGAGTGCAACGTGTGGTTTGTAAACTGTTTAGCTTGTAAACTCGCGACCAGTGGTGCAGTGACCCACCAGCCGTGCGTGAAGACGGGACGATGGTGCGCAAAGGGGAGAGGTCCACCGCCACCCTGCTCAGGACTCTGGCCGACACGCTCCGCTGGCAATCTCTCCGCGCCGTCACCGTAGTGCGTTCGGTAAGCAACACGCTTGAACGCATACCGCTATTAAACCAATAATTTTAACCACTTTGTTGAATTAATTAGAAGGACATTTATTAAGCTTATCGTGTGGTAGTTTCTAAACTTATCCTATAAAGTAAAACTATCCTATAAAGTCTATTAACAATACCTACACAGGTGTGTACAACTGTTTGTCGTTACTCGTTATCGCAGTTTATGCTTACTTCTCGGTTTGTTGACGTCATTGTATTGTGTAAAACTTGTAGGAAATTCGATTTTATCAGATAACGATAACTCGTGCCTAAGCTGGTTATATCGATTGACGTGTGGTATATTCAATGTTTTGACATGTGCGCACGATGCATCCGTGTGGCCGTATCGTCTCGTTCACGTGCCGTCATCGGCATCTATCGCAATCTCTGACCTCAAGGGCGGAGATCACGTTGCGTAAACAAGCGCAGTGACACCGTGCCATATCATCCGTTACCTTTGATGCACATTTTATTACGAAAGTTCTTATTGTAATCGCTACTACAATGGATTCTGTATTGATTAGGTACTTTATCTACACCAGAAATCGTTTCGAAATATTGAAGCCATGTTAGGGTAATGCGCAAAGAAAGCTGAATTTCAATAAACTTGGACTATCAACAAACAAAATATTAGTCCAGTCCATAAAAAAAGAATGCACAAACCAACGACCCGATAAATTAGGCCAACTGTTCATCGAGTCGATGCATATGTAACCTAGAGCGGTGAGTATTGTCGCATTTTGTTTACATTCATACATACGTACATACATAGATACAGGTGCGGCGTAGACATACGGCCCGGGCCTTGCTCTGACCCAGTTAAAGCCCGCCATTTCTTATCTATTCTACAGTCTTCTAGAGTACTACATGCAGTCGGGAATGACCAGACTATTGGGAACTTTTGCAACTTTCCTGGATGTGCAAACTAGTAATAGTTTGGATGGCCTAATTTCGCCTTAGAAGTTTGGACAAGTTTCAGGCAACGGCTGTTATTGCGTATTCCACTCGTGCAGTCGTGCCAAACAACTTCAGAAAACATCGAACTGCAAAATATGAAGACGATTTTACAAATTATACTTACCTGGAATTGGAATACGTGGATTCGTGAATGGTCTGTAAAAACGGCTTTAGTTGGCAACGGAGTAGTGCCTTTAAAAATAAAAAGAATCGATATCACCCTAAAGTATGTCCCGTTAACCGTTCCAAGGAGGTGATAATTGGCATAGTTAAAGTTTACTTAAATGAATAAAAGAGTAGGTAGGTCCATTGCTGAGAAAGAGTTTCAAAACTAAACCATAAAGTATATTAAAACTTGATTATATGACCAAAGCTTTTTGGAGATTTCAAAATGATAAGTTTTTAAGTCTCCGGGTTTTTCCTTATACAAACATCTCTACTGAGAAATGGTATTATGCATTCACTGTTGTTATGGCGCAACAGCCATTATGTTCAGATGAAGTAACAAAATGTTTACTGTGCCGTCTGAACGGTTGTGTGAGATATAATGGGTTTATATTCTTACGGGTGCAGTCTACTGCCATCAGCCGTTATCGTCCATCTGGTACCAAATTCTATTCAGCATCATTCAAACGGGTAGCTTCCCTTTTTTGGATGGCGACAATGAATTAGAGTATTTTGAATAAGGTATATGTAGTTTTCTAGTGCTAGGTGTTGATTTCCCTTTACCAATTTCTTATCCCAGATTCATGGAGTTATTTCCAGTTCTGAGGAAAACAACTCAACCATAACAATAGTTATTGTTGTGACTAGACGTCGGCTGTAAAGTGGTAAATTATTGTGACACAAAGAAACATCTATTGATGCAGACTTTGCTTACATGAAGATTAATATGACAAACACATTCGATTTAGTTACAGAACGTCCATGAAAACTACTTGTACCATCGACTGTTAGTCATATTAACGTGTGGGATTCGTTGCATCAACGTCTCTGCAATAGTTTATTACTTCCTACACATGATGACATGTGCATGAAGGATTCCAGTCTGTAATATCATTACGAGTAATATAATAATGAGGTTAGGTCTCCTTTGTGTGGTGATAACTCATACCACTGAGTCATCTAGAATAAAAAAAAACTTGTGACATTGGTTTCTTTTATGTAACCTTTAACATTAGCTACGTGTCACAGCTAATACGATTTGACACAGTTCGTCTGTAAGTATGCTTTGCATTATGATCATCACCATTAGTCGGCATTCTCTTCGGGCGATGAGACTCAGCTGTTGTGACGGCGTCTGGGAGCTATTAATAAAACGGTTGGAACCGGCACATACCAATAAAGTTATGCCTAGACAGACTGTAGGGAAATTATGGGGCTAGCATTTAATATGTTGATGACACCTGTTCTACATTTTTTTTAAAGATCCACCACTGTGGACCTCGCATTCTGGAATTGCGAAAGATAAGTAGTGTTTGAGTTCATCATCAACCCTTTTACCACTATTAAGCAAAGGAAAGGGAGAAGAGGCCTGTGCTAGTCCATCACACCGGCCTAGGGAAGGTTGGCAAACTTCACAAGCTGTTGCGAAAATATCTCAGGCACGCAGGTTTCCTCACGATGTTTTTTCTTTACCGTTTACTGATAATTAATACGCTTATGGTTAAGAAAAGTCAGAGACGAACTAGAAAACTATGACTTGGCAGTACAGTGGTCATATCACTAGGCCATCATTGCTTCGTTCATATTTCTATGAAATTGAATCAGTGAAATCCAAGCTCACATGAATATGATCATAATAATAATAATAATAATAATAAACATTTATTTCAGAATAAATTCCATATTTGTTAGTAACAGTATGAACTTATAAACTAGTGTTAGTAACATTATTTATTATACAAGCGTGAGGATCACCGACCCTGGGAATGTCTACTTGACTGCATGCAGTCGTATCCACCGCCCCAAGATCGGAGAGTCCCACCTTTCAGCCAACGCTCCGAGAATGGTGTTGGGACTGTCGCGAAACCGGTGAAGCATAGATGCACACCTCTTACGCATAATGGTAGAGAAACTATCAACATCGGCTTCGGCAAACATGCCGGACGCGCTACAAAAACGCGGCAGCCCCATCAACACCCGGAACGTGTTGTTATATTGGGTGCGCAGGCCACTATATGCCCTCTGCGTAAAGCTCACCCACAGACTGCACGTGTAAAAGGATTGGCAGTAGGCTTTGAAAAGCGTCACCTTTACCTGAGCCGTACAGCGTGCAAACCTGTGGGCCAACATCCCACATCGGACAGCCAGCGACCTGCGCTCCCGTTCAATATCAGCGTTGTCCTTTAAGTCGTCTGAGACCCAATGACCCAGATACTTAAAATTAGCAACTCTATTTAGAGGTCTTCCGCAGAGCATAACTGGTGGGATTGTGTTATAAGACTTACTACCTGCTTTGAACACCATAAGTTCGCTCTTTGTTGCATTATATTTGAGCCCGTGAGTCCCAGCGTAAGATTCACACACGTCAATCAATTTTCTTAAGGCCCTGACCGATGGGCTCAGCAGAACCATATCGTAATGAGAATGGTTATTGAATTAAATGAATATTTTATTAATGTATTCTCTATTCCCAATCACTTGGGGTCAGCGCAACACGTGTGCATAAATTTCGTTGCTTTCTGTTTGCGTTCCTCTATTCGTCTTTTTTTATGGGATAGGGGGCAAACGAACAGACGGATCCCCTGATGGTAAGCGATTACCGCCGTCCATTGAAATCCGTAACACCAGAGGAGTCACAAGTGCGTTGCCGGCTTTTTAAAAGGCCATTGGGACTCCGGTAACCTCACTCACTCGGCAAAACACAACGTAAGCGTTGTTTCACGCCGTGTTTCTGTGTAGCCGTGGTATCACTCCGGTCGAGCCGGCCCATTAGTGCCGAAGCATGGTTTTCGCAAGTAAAGCATTTCATTTCTCTCTCCGTGATCTCAATGTGCATTTGTTTCCTTTTTTGCTTTTCGACATAGAATATCCATTGGCTATTGTCATGTCAGCCTATGGTCATCCATTGCTGTATTAAAGTATGCTACCTCGTACACACCACTACAAGGAAGGGTGGATTATAAAAATATTAATATGTTCACAGTATGATGTAACTAATTCACAATGATCATCATTGACATCAACTAGACAACTATACAGCCCAAGTTCATCCATTAGGTACCTACTGGGTACATGCCTTGTCTTGTACCTGTCTTGTTAGACGCTACGCGATTTTGGACTTTATCGCAGACCATTTCGTGGTTAGACTAGCTTTTATGAAGAAACTTACTCTATGCTCTAACTTTAGTATCTTAACAAATTTCCAGAATCGCCTTTGGCAATATCCGCTTGTTAGCGTTGTAGCCTAATTTTGTTCGCGAAACCCCATGGCAGTTCAAGAAGTCATTAGTAAGTATTGAAATATACCGAAATAGTATAATATGGTTATGCTAAAAACAATTCACAACATAAATTGAAACTTTGCTGGAAAGGGTAAAATGCTTGATACATTCATATGTTGCACATGTCCTGCATGCATGCCGTACCTAATGTACAATTTCAAGTAGATTTGCACAGGCATTGTATGTACCTACTGTTATCTTGTACACCTTATAACATTTTAGTTGTTAAGCCTACGTAAAAATATAAAAAGTGGAAGGTGGCATTTGATTAATATTTTGCGTGGTAACACCCACCACCGTTAATATCAAAATGTGGGCGGGAAATTATTAAGGTTGATATATTTAATAATTTCTAACTTTATGTTTGATCCGAAAATATTTATGTCTCGGGTTTGCTTGCCATAATATTATTGAGATAAATCTAACGCCCTCGTAATAGACGTTAGGATAGAATTCTGTAAACTTTCAAACAACTTTATTTTAATCTTTGGTTCGCTTTTAAAATTGTTTCAAAACTTCATTTACAACTTTCGAAATTCTCTGTAGGTGTAGTTCGTAATTCTGACTTTCATATTATGTATTTCGAAGGTCGGGAGTCCTCTTGTTCTAGCTAAACATCTACCTACCTACTATTGTAATCATTGTTGATTTTGTACTGTAAGACTTTAATTATTTTAATCTAATCATAATACCAAGATTTAATGTATGAAGCAAACTACTTTAAAATCATTTATTTGGGTATTTAGAGTATCATAAGAACCAGAACTCGTTTCTCTGGTAAAAAAGAGCGTACAAAATAGCTTAAAGCTGTATAAAATTGCAGCTGCAGTGTGTGTGCAGGGTTGATCAGTGTTCGGTTCGTTATCGTGGCGGGCAGCAATACATTGGATCGGGAGCGCAGCGGAGTCTAGTCGACGTTGGCGGTTGCGGCGTGCCGTATCGCCGGAGCCGCCATCCGCAGAGATGACTATGCTCGCTCTCATTCATTAGAGGGGCCAGAAGGCCGGGGCGCAAGACGTCGCGCGCCGCCCGACGATATCGATTTTGTCCCACTCTCCCCCGCGCCCGGCACACACCCCCGCACTCAGCATCCGACCTCGAGTGCTCTCCTCTCGCGCCTACCGAACACCTCCGACAGAAACTACGCCTTAACGACATGACGCCACAGCTCAAAATTCCGATCCCTACTGGCAGCCCGACGTCCTCTCGCCGATCCCTAATGGACCCTCTGACCGAAAGTCACTCGGTCGAGATTACAACGACGCCTCCGCCGTCCACGCCGGTGGAAAAAATAAGCTTTTTGTTACAATTAAAATGGTAAATCAAACCAATTTTAGTAATTGCGAGGTCAAACTTTGAAGTGGCGGCGCGCGCTGAGGGCGAGCTTTTTGAACGCGTATGATTTTTAATGGGGCGCTCTTGTTCTTGGGTAGGTACTTGTATGACGAACTGTCACATCATTTCACTTGATGTGTGATGCGCAAGACGAATATGTCATCGTATGGTTAAATGATTATTTTGAATACCTTGATGTAACTTCAAGATTGTATGCAGTCCGCAACTGTTAATTTGACGCCTAGAATTACACCGATATCTCATTCCTAGCCAATGAAGCTCAACATTTAAACCAATCAATTAATTTTAGATAATTTACGTTTTGCAGTACAAAATGAGGATTTTATGTGAAATATGCGAAATATTCGTTAGGAAGCAAAAAAAGTATGCAAGAATCGTAGCAAGTTGCGGTCTATAGTTTCTGCCTACCCCTGTGAGAGAAAGGCGTGAGTGTATGTATGTATTCGTTAGGAGTTACTACATATTTAAATAAAAAATTAAATTTTTATGTTCACGTTATCAAATCATCATCTTCACGATAACAATACGAAGATCACACTTCACACCGAATTTGTTGAATAAACCACATAATATTTTTTACACTGAATTTCAAAAAAAATCACATTTTTTCATTACAATACTTTTACTCTACAATTTTCTCACATTTGTTGGCATCAAATTCGATCTTTGACATCAAACATCGATATAATTTTGTGAAAACACATGTGTTCTGATGTCACAAGAATACTACACATAACCTATCACATAAGAGAAATGCATTGTATTCTAGACGTAGCTATTTGCGTTACAACCTTCATCGGCTCAGCCCGACCACATGTAAGGGATCGTGCACATTAAAAACGTGGCTCTAGAAAAAAAAACAGCGTACTATTATAACATTTTAGTTTACCGATCCCCGATTTGTATGAGATAACAGAACTCGCGTTGCGGTAGGTCCATGAGATTATGCATCGTTTTCGATATTAATAGTAATTTAAAATAAAACCTTGACTATGTTATCTTTTTGTGATTTTTTTGCATGTTACTTTTTCCTTTACTAAAAATAACTTTATAATCTTAGCATGTAAAATGCAAAAAATCACAAAAAGATAGTTAAAAGGTAAGGTACAGTACGCGCAACATAACTTGGCCGGACTGAAGTTAGCTGTTTGTCGGTTTTTGTTGCGCAGTACACAATTTTTAACGTAAACAATCCACTGCGCAATAAAACGGCGAACTTCACTCCGGCCAACTTATGCTGCGCGTACTGTAGCACCGTACGATATCGAACTAACTGTAAAGTAAGTCATGTCGGTTGAGAAACAAGGTAACTTGCTTCTCAATAGATGTCGCCAACGTCACCTTATGACGTAAACTCAGAATGTGAAGGCAAATTTCAATCAGGCGGGTGGTGTTCGCGGTGGCTTAGCGGTCAGAGTGTCTGTGTGTGTAGCAAACCAGAAGACGCAGGTTCGAATCCTGCCCGCGATTGAATTTTTCCTTTATTAAAAATAACTTGACTATAGTATTTTATTACTCCAACTTAACGGGAAAGGTGCATCTGATCGTTGGAATAGCACAAGATTGTCAGGCCAAACTACTTTGGTTAAGAAATTATTGAGGACTGCACATTCTAAGTACCTACATGATTTGGCTGAAACAATTTCCCCAACCTTAGTATTATGGAAATTGTTTTAGTTTTATTATGGTCATATATTAGTTTGTGAAATATCGCCACCTGTCCTAGTATCCTTTGCTCTTTGCAAACAGTCCCTTTGCATTTGTCAAAACATTTTCACGGGCGCCATTGAATTTCCACAAGTTCAGACACAAAGTGCATCCATTGACTTGCATACAAAACACCAGCTGGTTAAATGTCACATTAATTTCGTCCTGTCATATTGCAGCAAGTATCAATATTATTTACTAGCTTCTGCCCGCCACTTTGTCTGCGTGGACTTCAGGATTTGGTACGACCTGGATAAAAAAGCCTACGTGTTATTCCTGGCTATAATCTATCTGTGTGCCAAATTTTATCCAGCTCCGTTCAGCCGTTTTGGCGTGAAAAAGTAACAAACATCCATACTGTATCCATACTCATAAACTTTCACGTTTATAATATTAGTAAGGATTTACATAATGGTACAATGGTAGCATGTCTGAAGGCAGATCTTTTATTGGTCTTAAAAATTGCGTCATTTAAAAGTTGCACATAAATTTGTCTCCAAAATGTGTGTGATCTAGTACTTATTATTTGTTGTTACAGATAATATAACAGGTGACAGGTGACAAAATAAAATATTTTCATTGCAATACTCAGATATCAGACTTCGTCCCAATAGACCGTCATGTCTTACCGATAACAGTATTATTACACTTACATGTACTGTTTTCCACGTTAGGAAACTCTTCTCTCCCTTTAAATGATATTTGGAAGGTTTAGTGTCATGTGGACACGAATGTATTTATTTATTTTAAATACACATGCACAACATTACAGTGAAGAACCAAAGCGTTGTACAGTTCAAGTTAGTAAAGAGTAAACAATAAATATGTATATTATATATACGCCTAACTACGCAATAATACGAATATACCTACGCAAAAACATGTTTTGGGTCACTGGGCCATATTATATAATATATTCTGTGAATTTATTTTTGTAAAAAGTAGAATAACTTTGACCTTAATAAGGCAATCAGACGGACAAGATTTCACGGTAAACCGCTTCGAAATATTTAAACCATGGACATCTGAGGAATTATATGTAAAACCACAGAATAATATCTTCAAAGGTCGCTAACCTTAAGTTGACTGTGAGGTTTCCTGAAAATAAAAACAAACGCTCTTTTCCCGAAGGGTTAAAATTGGGAATTAACAACAACATACTATCATTATTTTATTTTCACAATTGATAAGAGCTTATCTTGTATTATTGTAGCTTAAAATTATCTAAGTTGATTCCTACCCTAAACCAATATTTGTGTAATCCATATTTCATCCTATCCATATAATAGGTATAAATTGTTGCTAGTCTAGATGTAGGTACTGTTCTGTCTAAAAGTCCCCCACGCCACGGCTTTTTGGGAACTGTTTTATAAAATGAGTTTCTTTCTAAATTCGGATGTCAAATGTAAATAATATTTATTTCTCTATCAGTTGTAAAAATAAGTCTTACACCTACGCTTTCATTTCTCCAGAGGCAGGCTTTACGCTTTAGGAATACTACACGCTTTTTGGCTGTTTATAGATTCTTAAAATAAATTTATTGTGAACTGAGTGACGTGTAGTACTGATAACAATTAATCGTAGATGTCATCATGTGCTGTACCAAAATCGTCGTTCAATTACGAGTTGTCGATTTTTGGTAGTTTTATGTACGGAATGTGTCCGTCTGTTTAATTAATGAAATACTTTCATGTAAATAGAGAAAGTATATAACTGTAATGTATATCTTAATTTTGAATGTTAACATTGGTCATACTAGGGATCACGTGAGAAAAATAATGCATTCTATTACATTTAAAGCAATCCACTAGCCTTTGTAATTATATGATGATGTTGACAGATCTTACATCTAGACATACTTTTAAAAGCTTTTGACGTCATCAAAATATTAGCGTCACATTATCATTCAAAAAGTAAGTTACTAAATAAAACTGCTATAAAAATGTTCCTCATAAGATTCCGGCTGTCAATTTGTTTATCAACTATGTAAACAAATGTTTGATATATGTTATTTATTAATGAATAGTATCAGTTAGCTGTTTGTTATTATGGTAATGCCCCATCAAAGGCGTCTGCCCGGACCTGCCCAACGAGGGGAACGCTTGGGGTAGGTTATGGTATTGCACTCGCCGATCCGCCGACTGCAAGGGTGGTTTTGCATAAGTATACCTCTGCTTATAGTTTACAGCCCTGAATGTGTCTGTCTAACCGCTGGATTTATGAATGCTGCGGTGCAATTATGACGTTTCGTACGAGTGTGCGTGTGTGTGTTTACGCTGTTCCGATTGCTATGCAAACGTTTGATATACGTGCATTAAACATTTTACCTGATTTATACGTGCGCGCGTACTTTCCCTCCGTCTTAGACTGAGATTTTGTACGTCGGTGTTTTCAATTATTGATCACGAAGCCGTTTTAGTTTGTTTGTAAATTTTAAATCAGGTATCTAGACTGGTGTCGGGATAGAAATACACATAAATCGATATGGCTCCGGTGTCGGCTAAAACTTCGCTTAGTCTTTCCAACGTTTTTAGTTTCCTGAAACGTATCAGGAAACGCATCAGGGACACAAACTACCCCATCTTGAAAAAACTTAGACGAGTACCTGTTGGATTTACCGTCGGGCCGGGTAATCCGACGGATAATTAAAAAAGCGTGCGTGCCCACTTGACGCACCGTGTTAGCTTTTTTGCGTGTGTGCGGTTGCACTAATGAAACGGGCCCCGACGTGTGCGTCGTGGCGGCCTACGTACGCGGGCCTTGCATTGGGTCGGGTCAGTGAACCTGCCCGCCCACTATCGGGGTAAATATGCCGAATGCACACAGATGCGCGCGCCGGCCCCGCTCACCCCCGCCCGCCCGGTCGTCGCCGCTGCACTCTGCACGCATACACCCCCGACCCCTCTTAAAACTCCTAATTGATTGCACAAATTTTCTCGCAATAACTGTCTTTTTATGGTGTTAATGATGTAAACTTGCGCAGTTCCGACGCTTTAATTGATACTTGACGACGTGATAAGTTGTAAACCAGAGTACCTAATGCGCAACGAATTCTCATTTGCATATCATCGCGGTGTCGTTGGCGGGACTATGAAAAATTAATTAGCACACGACGAATTCTCATTGTCGGGCTTTCGGCCCAATCTTTAGATATTCGCCACGGTACGTAACCCTGGTAATTTTTTTTAGACATAGATAGGGGTTTTGTATAATCTAGCGATAGCAAAAAAAAGTGATCATAAAAAGTTCTAGCCAGATTATATTTCTCAAAGTTATTTTTATGTTCTTCAGTGTTTCTTTCGATGAAAACGTTCGATTCAAATCTTTTATTCAGCAATCATTAATTTTTATTTAGCCAACATCAGAAGCAATCGGCGTCTTGGCACTAGCAAGCTTACATAACTAGTACTTACATCAAGAGAAAAATGTAGATCAGATGATTTTAAGTACATATTACGTACAAGAACTATGAAAATGGTTGTCTATTTTGTTATAGAACCATACAAATCGATAGAGTAATCGATAGGCCGATGATCCAAGCCTTACATCATCGAATGCATTCGGATGATATCACGGTGACGTCACGGCGCAATGCGTATAAATAAAATGTGTACGCGTCCGTGTGATGCCAACATCCTTTCATACATATAATAAATACATGCAATAAAAATCGCATAGAATTGCAATGCCATCATAAATGTGCCCATTTTGGCATGATTGCCTCACAACGCGGTCTTTTAAACATCTTGACCTATTCAATTGTGTGATACATTGCTTACATTATGTTTCTATAGCGCTCTGCGTATGAACGAGAAATATTGTCATTGTTGTTCATACATACATTATAGAACCAAAAGTAAAATAATTTGGAACTTAGAAAGTTAGTGTTATTTTTTATTTAATCACAATAACGTGGCAGTTGATATTGTAAAAAATAAATATAATAGACGTAGATCATGTAGGTAAGACATAACGGAAGGACTTTCAGTACACAAAATGCAACACTAATTATTATTTGTCGTGTGCGACTCGAAGGACCAAAAAATATTTTACTGCCGAACAAATTAAAATAATAGCTCACTGGGAGGTTGACCTCATTGGTCTACCGGTCAAAAGCACGAAAGCTGAGTGTGAGGTCCTGGGTTCGATTCCCAGGCCGAGTCAATGGTAGTTACTTTTCAATGAAAAGTGAATACTAGTTGATTGAGATGACAAAATGACGATTATTCATTACGAAGTTCTCAGTAGCTGCTTGGAGTTTAGGCTTATAACTAATCCATAGAGAAATCTATATGTATTACCTACCGTAAGCCAGCTATTCGTAATGGTAGGTTATACAGACTTTAAACATTAGTATTTTATTATAATCAGCATTAATTATTTTATAATTAAAAACAACAATACATCAAGTAACTTAACCGCCTATAAAACGAAATAAACGAATCACCACCACGAACAAACCCCATTACTTTCAAATCGACATGCCATAAAATTTTTATTGGCTTAAATCAGAACCACCCCCATAAGCGATGTCTCTAGGAAGTGCATGGCGGCATGGTGCTAGTTAATAATTAGGGTACGCAGCGGTGCTCCGCTCACTTCTCATTGCCCAACCCGTAATTGAATAACTGACTTAATACACAGATTTAAAGTAGCTGGAAGCGGTCCTTTGGTACGCTTGTGACCTTTAATCAGATTAAAACTTGCTTTAAAAATGTGTGTGTGGTTATCTGCTATATTTTCTTTTACTAGTGTCTAGGTCGAAAGCGCCAACTTAATTGGGGCAAAAAAAAATCGAAATTGAAACATCCGATTTCCCCCAGCTTACTAATTGCTGAGAAACTATTATTTGGATGATTATTGTTTAGAGTATTGAATTCGGTTCCAGTTCCGTGCACAATCATATTTGTTGTAATAAAATAATTCACTTGTGTTCCAAATATAGCAAACAATAGGTTGTTACATATAAATTGAGTGAATTATACTAATACAAAGACTTAAAAAGCTAATCATTTTTCCATAACAAGCTCCCTACCCTGTGTAAGTGAATACTATATCTGTACAACGTGTACAAGTGACGACAGTTGATAGTATCCTCCACGTTTACCTATAAAATATTTTCCCAATGATGTAATTGATTTGTTTACTGAACCTATATTTTTATAATAGAGTAACCTACTTCAAGCAACCCACTGCTTCTCTTCTATTAATCCATAAACCCACTTTTATCTCATGGTAGCATTATGCCAGTGAAAATAGATAAAATCGGTAATATGAGAAAATCTATGGCTGTGATTCTTCATTCTTAAATAAAAATAAACTGATAATGTTACTGGCCGCATTATGTTACTATGGGATTAATTCAGAAAATCGCGTTAGGTTCAATTTGTCTGTTATTTGTAACTTGACGGGTTAATTATTATTTGCTTGGCACTTCCTGTGTTACATATTATAAAAAGTATCGCGCGCTACGTCGGTCTTAGAAGACCCGCTCGCTTCAGAGAATGTTTTACCGGAATCACACGTGTATTTCCTGTATCAAAATATAGCATTGAGTAAAATAAATAACTTAGTAGGAGGAGTTTGGAAGCAGGAATACATGCTACGATATGTAGTTGCTACGAAACGCTACGACATGCTACGAATAGGCTAATAGCGTCGCGTCGTGCTTCGCTACGCCGTAGTGCTACGCTGTTGTGCTACGCTACGCTGGCATTACATTACTACGCCAATTTTTTCAATGTTTTTACATAGTGATATAATTATAGGACAATGTAGGTATTTGAAACCCCAGGGAAGAGATAAAATTACGTCAACAATATTAGAAAATAACATACCATCACGCCTGTATTCCCCGAAGGGTTGGGCAGAGGCGTACTAATGTACACCCACAGTTCGCCGGTATGTTTAGGTCCCATGTAATAGGGGGCGAGCCTATTGCCATTAACCGGGCACAAATCCAGACTCCGAGCTGCTACTGAGAATTTCATAGAAAAACCCAATAACACTTTGCTCGACCTGGGGATCGAACCCAGGACCTCTAGCGTAGCAGTCGCGCTTGGGACCACTAGACTAATAATCTGTACCTTTTTTTTGCAATGACCTTAATGCTGCTTTATGCTCTAAAACAAAGACGAAATTGCTGGCAATGTCTCTACAATTGCTTTTTTTGTAGGAGAAGAAATATTGCACTTTTGGTCTCTATTGGGTAAATTAAACATTACAAAATCGTGTGGATTACGGCCCTTGCAAGTGTGCATTGGAGCACACTCCTTAAATTGTGTCCCCCTTGGTGATGTACGAGTATGTATCTATTTACTAAGTTAATTGATGCGTAAGTTCCAGTTTCTATAATTAAATAAGTTAGGTAAGAACTATTCTTCAATATTTCAACCGGTGCAGGGATGCCATATTAATATTGTTACAATGTTTACGTTTTACGTACAAATTTTGTCAACATTACACAATGTGTCAAAGAAACATCGGCATGGATAGACACGTTCCTGTATTATTCACCTCTGGATTAACGGAATATTATATCGCAAAACATGACATATTTCCTTCTAGCTAACATATTATTTTCTCTACATATATACAACTACTTATGCGCATACCTATTGAGATAAAAAGCGGATTAGTTTCCGTATTGTTACATTGTTTGCGGCGCGCCACGCTTATGAGTTAAGACGTAGTTAGCAGATTCGTATCGGGCTCGGTTTGCGGGGACAACTTCCTGCCTACAGGTTGCAAGTTGTGCTCTTCGCGTTTCCATCTCCGGCTGCGTTCGTTACACAGTTAACCATCGACCGAATAGTGGATCACGTCTCGCTATCAGGTGCGCTGCAAACAAAACGCTCAATAGAGGCCGGGTTAAACATGCACGACGGGTGTACGGGTATAATTAAAGTTTAGGAGACGCTCACGTCGCCCGTTAACCTCGTTATCGGGCGCTGGAAGTGGGTGAGACGCGGTGGGGAGGGAGTCATGCTCGGGGTAGGGGGGAAACGGGGAAAATCAATGACAGCCGCCGCGCGCCGTCTCTCCCCGGCCCGACGCGCTCATCTCGCGGCCACGTGCCGCGGTCACTGGCCTGAGTCACCACCATCCTTCCCGCAACCACCATCATTTGTCTTCGTGCATCTTCTTCATGAGCCCTCGCCCAACGAGAAATCTTCGATTACATACAAAACACAACTCAAAACCCACATGTTTACGTAGCTCAGTAATCCAGTCAAAAAACTGCAAATACTTTCTGACCACGTGGTATCCAGATGACCGGCATAAATCAAATCAAATAGACATCGTTTAACAAACAAACAGTTTAGTCGGACAGATAAGTGTGTGGTTGCACGAAACGTTCCCGGTTGTTGGGGGCGCTCGGTCGCCTGTAAAACATATAATGTAATATGTAGGTCGCTGTCAGAAATTTGGGTTATCGTTTGGCCGCGTCGATATGCGACACTTCCGTACCGCCACGATGCGAATGCTATGCACTCGCCAATATTATTGCGATGTCATGTCGCCATGTTATGTAATAGCGGTTCCCGGATGCCAGATTTTGTGACGCACTTTGACGCGTCAGACATCTCGGCAGTTTACATGGACACCGCAAAACGACAACAATGGGTAGGAAGATCAAAACTATTCCGAAAAATAACATTTTTTGGAAAAGTTTAACATTTTCACAGAGTTTTTGAAGTTAGCAACCGTCGCAAAACAATGAGTCATGTTCGGGGCGAGTCTCGCGGTACCTCATAAAAAATCGGTAGCAATGAACTTCCTAGTCCCAAATCCATGCGTTGGTACGTCGGTCGGCAGTCGGTACAAATGTTTTATATAAGCATATCGCGACCCGTCGTCGATCAATGTCAACCGCATATTTGGGTCAACGTCCGTCAGCCGAGAATTCCCGCGTTCCTATACTCTTCATTTCCTACAACGCATGCGATCACGGTTTAGGATTTAGGAATAGATTTCTATTTTTGGTTTAAAGTTTTAACCCCCGACGAAAAAGAGGGGTTTTATAAGTTTGTAGTGTGTATCTATGTGTCTCTGTGATCGGGTGAACGATTTTGATCAATTTTTTATTGAGTATGATGATGAGTATTCTTAGCTATGTTTCAAAAAAATCTGCCTAGCCGTTTGAAGATCATCACCTCTTTTCTTGATGATGAGATATAAGTTACAAGGCTGATCGATTCATTGGAATCCTGTAACTTATCAATGATATTACAAAATTCTGCAGTATACCCAACCCTCATAGGAACACCTCGACTGTTTACGTTTTGTTTGGGCTCAAACGATGCGTTTTGACGTGCACATGAGGGGTCCCTAACACAACGACGCTTGGAATATTCTACTGATATTCAATATAAAGGGACAATATTTAGATTTTTTCCTTTTTAAAGATACTTGTGTCGGAGGTTTCTTTAAATTTTCAAGTTAATCTATAATATAAAAATGAATCGCAAAATGTGTTGGTAAGCGCATAACTCAACAATGCCTGGACCAATTTGGCCAATTCTTTTTTTTAAATGTTCGTTGAAGTTCAAGGATGGTTTTTACGGCGAGAAAAATTCGAATAATTGCCAGAAAAACCCTAAAAACAGCCCTTTTCTTTTTCCCATACAAATGATTTCTAATTAAAACGTAGAGTCAATTTGAGCTTTATTGCTATTGCATAAAGTTCATATTAAATTACAAGCACTCATTGTTGTCTAAGCAATGTAGGTGTGTTCCTAACGTCAAAGAGTCAATTTTTTTGACAGGACGAAGTCTGTCGGGTCTGCTAGTATTATATAAATTGAAACATATTTACCATAACCAACCTTTTTACTTTAAAGTTATCGGGAAAAACTTTAAAAGCTGGCAAAGCTGTCAAAATAACTGTCAGTCATTAATTAGTGACTGTCCAAATTGGCTTATCTATAAATAATAAAAATCAATAAAAAGTCACCAAATGGTATCGTATTATGATATAGAGCTTTCGAATCCTCCAAAAAACTGGGAAATATCAAATCTTCCTTGAATAGCAATGAGGTGATCTTCGAAATTAATTATTAATGATGTTAGGTCTATTTTTCAGCATGACATACCAAATATTCTATACAAGACTGGTAATAATAAGCTTAAACTTTCTCTTGTATTTTTACATGAAAAATATTAATGTTTTGCCCACAACCATTCTATCAGCTGATAAATATTTTGCTCTACTATTTTGCTACTTCATCACTTCAAATCTCTTGTTTCCTTCCTGTTAAGAAATTATCTAATTGTCATTGTTTTTGTCCTAAGGTATATTACGCGAAGAAGAAGCGGAGAGCGCAACAGTACCTGGGCGAGGATGGCTCGCACAAAAAAGAGCGGAAGCTCTATAACGATGGTTATGATGATGACAATCATGACTACATCATCAAACAGGGCGAGAAGTTCCTCGACCGGTATGAGATCTCCTCGCCGATTGGGAAGGGATCTTTTGGACAGGTAAGAACATTATCATGCATAGTATACCTACCATCACGCCTGCAGGGAAGGGTTAGGCATAGGTGAACTAATAATCCCACAGTTCGCCGGTATGTTATTATGTCTCATGTAATAGGGAGCGAGTCTATTGCAAATTAATTGGCTACTGATGATTTTATATAAAAAAAATTTAGAATGGAACCCAGGACATATAGCAGTCGCGCTTGCGACCGGTGGACTTGTGAGGCAGTTACTAATTAATATTATCAATAAGTATTTAAACAAGATCTAGGTTAGACGTCTTACAAGATTTAGTTCATCGTCCACCATCTTCTGCTTTTGCATAGCATTGTCGACCTTGACTTCTTTCTTCGTGTACTCAGATCATTGGTTATGATGTATTTCGACCTTCCAAGATACAAAGAACCTTTGCCTAGGGTCAAATTTACCTTTCGAAGTTAAGCTTGAAATCTTTGAGAAGTTTGCCAATACCGAAGAACTGGAAGTAATGTATACTCATTTCCAATGCTAAATTGTACGGGGCAAAGGTGCAGGACTAAGTTCTAATAGATGTATGGACGGTATGACTTATCAGGTGTAGTAAGAATAATAAATATATGAGTAACACGGTGGTCAAGTATGTGATTTATACAATACAATGTAATATTGATTCCATTATCAGTGCTAAGCTACTAACTGTAGGATTATTCTACAATGAGTTTCAACATAGATTAGCACTTCGGACAACCAAGAGTTTCATTCGACCTGATAGAATTCCTACAGCAATATTGAGAATAGCAGCTTTTGTCAATAATATATGGCAAAATACTGTCAATCAATATCCTTTCGAGAGTTGTGGAGGATCGAAGTAAATGGTATAGTTTGATGATAATGGACTTCGGATGGTCGATCGATCTTTCGCAAGTAATGCAGTTGCTTATCCCAGGGCCCGACTATTGGTAGAAATAGAACATCAGTTTTTTAGCCACTTACAGTTCGATTAGACGACACATCCTGCTGGATTTTTTAGAATGGTTCCGCAATTGGCAGTAGCAAATCTATATTGTATGTGGGGGGGACTCAAACTTGTACAAATAAGAATATAAAGCTTACCTGTATTCCTTGGGTATTTTGGTACTAAGGTAATGTAACTAAAATAATAACTACAAAGGTGTTTCTCTGTTCCAGGTTGTGAAAGCGTATGACCACGAGGAGCAGTGTCAAGTAGCGATAAAAATAATTAAGAATAAGAAACCCTTCCTAAACCAGGCACAAATAGAAGTCAAGTTACTAAAAATGATGAACAGAGCGGATCCTGAAAATAAGTATTATATAGGTGAGTTTAAACTTGGAACATAATTTATCGCTCTCGTTTAAAAATAGATCACTTAGTCGACAGTTTGACACAGAGTTCATCCATCAAAAATCAACAATCTTAGTTAACCTCCTTGGATTTGTGAGAAAGTGGTCCAATGGCGGAAGTTTTTTTATCGAATTAGGTTTAAATTGTAGGTATTAATAGTAAAGACGAGATGTTTTTACCACTATCAAAAGTGTCACCAAAACAGATTAGAATATCGAAGGAAGAGATAGATGGACGTTTCTTACTTATGTATTATTTTTTAAATACTTGGAATTAGTATAAACGATACATTTCTTTGGCCACTTTGTTAATACAAACTAGATGTTTGATTCTTTTGCTTGTTTTCGATAATACATATTTGATTTGCATATAAAATTTTAATTTATAATCCTGCAAACAATGTGTGACCGTGGGGGACGTGGAAAGTAAACAGTATATGATTCACTAACATATTATTTACTTTTGAATTGCAATGTCAACGTGAAACACGTGCCTGTATCGGAGGAAATAACAATAACAAAACTTCGCCAAAGCTTTTGCTGTGGAATTGAAACGTTACCACAAACCTTAAAATGTTTCTTAGGCATTTTTATAACCATTTCCTCGCCGTATATTTTCCTTATCTCCGTCAATCATACTTGTTTGTAAACTCTTAAAACATTGGTTAAGTTTTTGTATTCGTATTTTATTTTTTATTCAAAGAAGGAAAAGTAATACTAATGCACGTAGACACAACAGACATTGTAAAATTAAAAAAAAAGTAATGAATACTTACGGACAAGGAAAAATCCGAGAGAATTTACACGATTACAGATTTTCTCAACGGTGTGTATGGATCTGTGAAGTAGATTAGTTAAACACAATTTATTTTTATTTTATTTACATTTTGTTTAAATGTACCTATTGAAATTAAATTATATTTATTATTATTATTTTGACATGCTGTGATTATAATTCACTAATACTAGTTTTTAAGTTGATTGTGTACTAACTATTATTACTTTGACATGTTGTGATAATATATATCTACTAATGCTAGTTTATAAGTTGGACAACAAAATGGATGATAAAATCTGGAATAAAAATAGATAATAATAAAAAAAATAAGCCGTAGGTAGGTACTAGGCCAACGTACTAGATTATACCCTAACCAATGCTCAGTAAGTGTGTAGCTCATCGTCAACCCATATACGGTGGCGAGCCATTAACCGGGCACAAATTCCAAACTCCGAGCTGCTACTGAGAATTTCCTAAAAAAAACCCAATAACACTTGGCCCGCCCTGGGAACCGAACCCAGGACCTCTAGCGTAGCAGTCGCCTTCAAGACCACTAGACTAATGAGGCTATTAGCCTAGTGCGCTAAAATAGGGTAAAAAAAGTTGGTAAAAATTCGTGAATCACATCCGAAATATAATATTTTCCTTTTGTTTATTTACAGTGAAACTGAAATGTCACTTTATGTGGCGGAACCACCTGTGCCTAGTGTTCGAGCTGTTGTCGTATAATCTTTATGATCTACTGCGCAACACCAACTTCAGGGGCGTCTCGCTCAACCTCACGCGCAAGTTTGCGCAACAGTTGTGTACTGCGTTACTGTTCCTTAGTCAACCTGGTAAGATACCCTGATAATATGATTATCATCATCAACCAGACCTTGTCTCTATTTATGTGGGGTCGCAGCATGGTCTTTTCTTCCATTCATCCCTGTCAGCCGCCATTTCATCATGCTAATATGATTTAAATGTCTTAAAGTTTGAGTGTTCTATGAACATCACACCGTGTAATAAGCTAGGTAATTTGCGATAAACTTTTAATATGTTGATTTGAAGCATGAGTATTTTTGAACTGTCTATTATCGATTATTATCGATGATCGAATATCGATTTGTTCAGTTTGGGCATTCAGCACCTTACATTCATACATGACAGCCAGTCAAGAACATCCTTAACGGTGTGTTTAGTCAAGATCAGATCATTTACTTATTAAGCGGTGCCTTTCACTATTTAGACTGATGTATCAATTTGGTACTAAATACTTATTTAAAAAAAAAAACTTATGTGGGTTGCACGTTACTAGTATTCTTGTTAACCCCTCGTGCTAAGCTAAATGCTTGTGTTACGAGTGGGTTCACGTCGGTAGTGCAATGGGTGCGTTTCGAACCGGCTACCCCATGATCACCAGTCCGACGCCCTAGCCATTAGGCTACCGTCGCTTCAAAAGACATGTCATATCTCCGAAAGAAGCAACTAGTCGACGACTGGTAGAAATTTTACGAATAAAAGTGACTATCGAGATAAGGGACGACCACACACAAAGTCCTGTAGAAATTTAGCATCGTTTCAAAATATAGATTGAAAAGCTAAAACCATTACTTAGGAACTATACAACCTCCATCTTATTATTCCGAAATTCTGTATAGAAGCTCCGTTTAATAACACAAGGTTGTCCCTAAATTCTATTGTTGAGCAAATCTTGATGAGATTGCTTTCATCTATTATACTAATGCCTTTCTCTTTTGTATTCCAGAACTAAATATAATTCACTGTGATCTTAAACCCGAGAATATACTACTATGCAACCCGAAAAGGTCAGCCATTAAAATTGTGGATTTCGGGAGCTCGTGTCAACTAGGTCAAAGGGTAAGTCCGCCTGAGGCACTTTATAATCTAGCTGTATTAAAGTCTAGACTTTGCTTTACATTCATTATGTACCTACTAGCAACTTTTCGTATGTAAAGTACACAAAAAATATTAAGTTTCATATAATTTAATTGAACAAAATTCTGTGGTATAAAATAAAATGTAGGTAATCTCCTTTTGCTCGCTCGTTCGTTAGATCGTAAAGTAGTATTTTTTTCTTCAATGTATATTAGTGTAAAATATTTATACTAAACTGTAGAAAAAAACTAGTTTATGTAATTACGGCTTCTAATTTTTATCACAAAGCGATAAACTTTACAAACAGTTAAAATGAATAACATATTACTAATTACTTGGAATTTTGTGATGGTTGAATAATTTCGTTTTATATGTTAAACATAATCATTATAGCTAGTCTAAAATGAGGTTATTGTAATAGAAACTACTGGATCATTTATTAGCTGTAATATGTATAAGAGTTATCGAATTGGTATGCAACAAATTGCTGCGTATGCGCCCTCCATAAAGTACGGGGTTTGTTTAGTCTTGTTTAAATTTATATGAGCGACTTATTACAGCCATTTTCATCTTCAAAGTATTGCCAAAATCCTGAATAAAAAAACAGTTCGGTACTCAGCATTATAATACCCACCCGATCGGATTTATCGAGTTGATTCCTGTACACGCTAATTGCTGAGATAAATCACATCGGGGTCGTGTGATTCAGTGGTAGAGGAGGCCAGGTTATCGGCAAGCCTCGCATATACTTAAAATGTAATAAATACTCAATACGTATCTACGACACACGATAAAACTCATTCATAAACGTTCCCTCAACAGCATCAATTAAAAAAAAATGATTTTATGAATAAAATTAAATACTAATGCAACCATAATACGTATTGTATCGTCCTTAGGTTCATGAATGTAATTATTTTTAGCCTTTTCGCACTGATTAGGATAATTATATAAAGTTATTTCCTTATATTTATCTGTACACAAGACATTAATTAAGGTCATGGCATGGACTTGACCCTTGTTATCTTTCTTTATATTTTAACATAATTAGTCTTATTATGGCACTTGTAATACAAAGTACTAATTACATTATACTGACTAATGAGATTAATAAAGATGATATTCATTATTGATCTTCATTGTTGTAGATGAGTTAGAATATCAAAAATATATATTTTAGGCGCACAGTACGCCAGTATGATTTTTGATTAGGTCGCACGTAATAGGGGCCCAGCCTATTTTGCATTATCTTATTACCGTGTTACTGTTAC
Source organism: Acronicta aceris (assembly GCA_910591435.1). NCBI lineage: Eukaryota > Metazoa > Arthropoda > Insecta > Lepidoptera > Noctuidae > Acronicta > Acronicta aceris. The sequence goes on from OU342770.1 coordinate 11,100,983, forward strand.
TGACAATTTTATAATTTTAAAATCCAAAAACACTGTGTGAGAGGTCAAGCTAGTGACATGACTGAGGCAGTGGCTTATTATATGATTAATTAAAATCCATTTTTTATTTATTGACAATCTGCATAATTATGAAGTTATGACATAATAAACAACTACACGGGCCGCCTGATAGCAAGCGGTAACCGCAACCTATAGACGCCATCAACCCTAGTGATCTCACCACATTGTCATCTTGAGACACATTTCATAAGATTCATATGTCCTATAGTTTCACTAGCTACATAACCATTCAAACTGGAACACATTTTTGTTTAGCGGCAGAAAAAGATAAATGCTTGCTGCGCTCAAAAAAATAATGTTACCATTATCAAATTCCAGATATACCAATACATTCAGTCGAGGTTTTACCGGTCACCGGAGGTTCTACTCGGTGTGCCGTACGACCTCGCGATAGACATGTGGTCGTTGGGCTGCATACTAGTGGAGATGCACACCGGCGAACCGCTGTTCAGTGGCGCCAACGAGGTCGATCAGATGAACAAAATTGTCGAAGTACTCGGCATGCCGCCTGATCATCTGTTAGACCAGGTAAGTCGACAATTAGCACTTGATATTTGTAATTATGATATGTACTCACTGTCACTCATCAACAACACTCATCTTTTAAAACACTTACAATTCAATGTTTTACATACTTGATAGCGACGACTTTTCCTAGCTGTTGACCTCTGAGAAGAAACGCTGAAACAAACTCAGAGAATTATGGTCTCTTGTCAAGACCAGACAATAGTATAAAAATATGTGAGTGTCATGCATGATGCATGCAGGGCAATGTCTGAAATGGCAATTTTGAGAAGGAGCCACAGCGGCTTTGAGTGGACCAGACCACCAGACATGATTTATTTGTGCTAATATTAAATTTTACTTTTACATAATTATATCAAAATGTAATACCACTAAAATAATGAATATAGTGATACAACTACTACATAATAATGAATTTGTTTTCTTTCACAGGCACACAAAACAAGAAAATTCTTCGACAAATTACCAGCGTCAGAAGGCGGTGGTTATGTTTTAAAGAAAGTAAATGGAAAGGATGGGAGGTGAGTTTTAATAGTTTTGTCATATTTTAGGTTTATTACAAGGGGTCGTTGATCCGAAAAGTTTAATCCAGATTAATGTTATGAATGCGAAAGTAACTGATTGACGTCTAAACAGTTAAACAAACTTATTATAGATTGTATATGTAGAGGCCGTTAAGTACGCGCATCTCTAGATTCCGAGCCGAGCATCCTTTAATATTATGCAGTGTTATTAGGTTTTTGTTTGAAATTCTCAGTAGCAGCTTTGAGATTGCATTTGTGCCCAGATAATGGCAAAAGGTCCGCCCCCTATTACATGGGATTAAAACAGCGGTGAACTGTTGATGTACATTAGTATACCCCTGCTTAACCCTTCGGAGAGTACAGGCGTGATGGTATCTATTTTATGTTTTGATGTGTGTGTGACGGTAGTGTTGATGTGTGCAGTGGTTATAGGAAGTACCGCGTGGCGGGCACGCGGCGGCTGCACGACATCCTCGGCGTGGAGGGCGGCGGGCCGGCCGCGCGCCGCCGCGGGGAGCCCGGACACTCCGTCTCCGACTATCTCAAATTTAAGGTGAGTCCCCATAATGCAATAGGGTCAATCACCTTTTTATTGTCAATCTATTTTCGACCCTTTCTCTAAAGACGAAATATATTCAATACTTAGGTAGCCCTTCTATTCAAGTACTCTGGTTATTAACTTCTCATTTACAACACATTTCGACGTAATTTATCTTTTAAAATAAATAATATTTAATTAAAATAATATTTTAATATTTATATAAAAATTTAAGATGGAAAAAATAATTTGTCCACTGGACCACCACTTTTGTTCCATGCTTAAGCATTGTTACGTTGGTATGACATACTTTACCACACCAATAAATGGGATAAATAAAATATAAATGCCTTTTCACCTCACATATGAAATAGAGTAACTTGTGATTTGGAAAAAGATTAAGGGACAACAAAATGTTGATTGAACGTTATATTAATATTAGGTGGACCCAGAAAAATGCATTTAAAATTTTAAACAGTCCTTCATTCATAAGGTAATGCCCCTTTTTCTTCATGTCTGCAATAAGTGTGACCCGAATTTGGAAGTTTTTATGAGATGGGTTGCGATCCATTCAATTTTGGAAACCAAATTAAATGTTGAACCCGCTTGGAATCAGTGTAATATTATATAATGCACAATACAAGTCATCCATACTAATATTATAAATGCGAAAGTAACTTTGTCTGTTTGTTTGTTACAATTTGGGTGAATCTTGGTATAGAGATAGATTTGACATTGGAGAAGGACATAGGCTACGTTTTGACTCCAAAAGTCCTTTGGGAGGCGCGTGAAATCTCGGGCCTTAGCTAGTGGGTAACAACTACAGCTAATTACGGGGTTAACGTCCTACTATAGCTTGTAGGCTCATTAAAAACGCTTAATTTTTTTCCATTAATTTATTAGATAGCCATTGAATCACACAGTGAAGTTATGAATGAATTAAAAATCAGCTTGTATATTTAAAAAAAATTTCAGGACCTAATTCTCCGCATGTTGGAGTACGACCCCAAACAACGCGTGACGCCGTACTACGCGTTACAACATAATTTCTTTAAGCGGACCGCAGACGAGTCCACCAACACACAACAAGCACAGTCGCATCACCAACACGGTTAGTTATATGATAATCTTTTATAATCGCTTGTCAATTAACAGATCAGAACAGGGATTCTAATATACTTGATATTTACTAACCCTGGCCAAAAATAACGCTGGATGAAAATTATGGTTATTGAAAATGAATTTTCTACCGAGATGATCACAAATATATCAATCAAGGGAAACAATTCACAATAATAATTATATAACTTGGCAAAAAAATAACTTTACCTATAAAATTAAATACTATTGTAATGGGGTAGGGGACTACCTATATTTGTGATCTCTCAGTATCTTGCAATAATTATTATGGTGCTTGAAAGCAACTTACCTGGGTGTTTTTGTTTATTAATCTCACCATTGATTTTATGATCATTTTGTACCTAACAATGTCATATATAGTATATAAGTCTAACATCATGATCATTTCAAGCTTCTGTCGTGTTCATTGCTGACATAAACGCTTCATCATTACGTTTTAGGTGATTATAACGTAAGTCATAATGATGTCCCGAATAATAAAACAAAAAGTTATGTTGAAACTACTATTCTAAATAAGATATTAACTCTCATAGAAAATCCAAAAACATCTACTTACTTGTGGCTCACCAGTATTGCCACAGAATTATTTAAAATCTATTGGTGTTGCGATACTTTAATTAAATCTATATCTAGGCAGGACGATACTGCAATTAAAGAAATAATTTATTGTGAAGAGGCTGTAAAAGTCCAGGCATCCAAAGGTGTTAATGTCCTCCCATAAATGAAATAGTTCCAGTAACATCCCCTGTATGTGTACGTTGTTAATGTTGGCTATGTTGTGGCGGCAGATGGCCCGTCGGACCCGCGATGACTAGAGCGGTCCGGCGGCCCCGACCCGCGACACTAGCGCCGCCACACTAGTGCCTAACGATATCGTGCCAGGTCTGCCCTCACACTACTCACTATTCGGAATGTTATGCGCCCCCTTCCGTAGCATGCGAGCATGCGGCTCACGCATGGCTTGAGTGTACGTGCAAACTGTAGCCATAGTTTACGACTGTTGTCATATTCGAAGTTTCGGGAAATTATGATATAGAAATCAGTGTTGCTAGGATTGGCGTTAATCCGTATATACTCGTATGTACTTAAAAAAAGTTACTATAACTCTGTAACAAAAAACGCTATCGATGACGTTGCAAACCATGGCTGCAGGATTTTGAATGTATGCATTTTTTTAATATTTTTCATGTGTTCCCTATTTTTTATCAACTTATAAGTACCATATTCTATTAGCCGTTTAGATACCTCTATTATTTTTTTGTTTCCATAAATCGGAGTTTATCACTTATAAAATTGTGGATGTTTTTTCTTTTTAAGTGTCAACACCTATCGAGTGCACCCTAGAGGTGCGCCGACCTAATAGATTTTTGTTTCACAATCCAAGCTATGTAATCAATTTATTGGAAAATGTTTTAGGTGATTAGAAGTACAATTAGAGCGCAGGTTATTTACTGTATAAATACTTTTTTACCGACGACTTCGCAAGATTTGTTCTTCGAAGTGATCGTGCAGGGTTTAAGTATCTGTATAGTATGTAGCCCGCGGCGCAGCGAAGTGGCGAGGCGTGCAGTCAGCAGCGGCTAATGTTTTGTGTGGTGTGTGCAGTGGGCGCGCGCGTGTGGGGCGTGGGCGTGGGCGGCGTGAGCGGCGTGGGCGTGGGTGTGGGCGTGGGCGGCGCGGGCGCGGCCGAGCGCATGGACGTGGAGGGCGCGCGGCGCTCGGACGAGCTGCTGGCGCCGGTGTGCCCGCTGGCGCACAGCCCGGTGGCGATCCACTAGCGGCTGCGGCGCCCGAGCCCGCCTCTGTGGCGGGACTCCTGGACTGAATCCGATATTTATGATTCTATATTTTTATTTAATACGATAAGTCTGACTGTAAAGAAATATTATGGTGACGATTTGTTACGTTGTACCGTGTATTTGTATTATTTGTTTCTTGATCGCTTCACCGACAGTACTTAGAGAACGTTGCGAGTGGTCGCCGACGATCCCGTTCACCGCATCCGGACGCATCGAGGGCATGTGAGCTAGGTTTTTTTATTGTTACGCGATGCATATCAAGGACGCAATATGGTAGAAAATAAATATTGTATATAAAATTTAGGAAACCGACTAATCGATACAGACTGCGACATAAACTGGTAATCTATAGTTTAGTTACTATCTATGCTAGTTAGGCTTTTGTTCGGATTTAATTATCGCAAGCTTTATATTCTTAAAGTGTCGGCAACTGATGACTGAAATTCAAAGGGCCAATGAGAATTTGTTTATACATACGATGAAATAGATTAAGTATTTTTGTTAATGCACAAATTGATTCGACTTGATACACATACATAGACACACTTAAATTATTTAATTATAACTATGCCCTCGCATTTCAGAGTTGTTTTATAATGTAATTTTTTTTTATTTCCAATATATAATGCTTGTGATTTAAGTCTCAGGTGTTTCGTTTAACACTAGGTTATTTTTGACCCATTGGAATATTCAGACGATGTGTAAAACAGAGAATAGTGTATAGGTAATTCTATAAAACACAAAATGTACTTGTAGGTTATGAGAAATGTTGAAACATATATAAAAAATTTGGGTATTTCAGATAAGAGTTAATAAATTGAATTAAACTGACTTGTTCAACCTTTTTGGATTTGAATCTACAATAGACTAACCTCATTGCAACAGACTGGTTGAAACTTTCTAAACGGAGATATTTTGTATAGCATACACTGAATCACTGCCTTATTGTGCCGGAACTTTTTATGTGTAAGGCCCGCTACTAATTAACGACTTTTTGGTCGCTCGATATTAAATAATCAAATTATTGTCAATATTTGGTTATTGAGTTTTGTTGACTTTTATTATTGGAAAATCTTAAATTGCATTTAAGATGGACGAGAATGTGGATGCACACATTCTAGATAAAGGTTAGCAAATTATGATGTATATGGGGAACGGGTAATAATGTTATCTCAAGTTGTAGATATCTACCGAGTATGTAAAGTAGTCCCTTGACTTGAAAGATCTTGTTAGTAGCGGTCCTGGAGCCTAGCTCCTTTATTCTGATCATGTCGTGATATAGTAAAATTTTTATGTTGAATTATTTTTAGTTAAAATTTGACTGAAATTACCATTGTTCAGAATAAAGCAGCTACATAAATGACGAATTGCAACTGATAGCAAATTATTTCTTATCGCAAAAGTATTGTTGCGAGTTTTTATAAAACCTTCCTAAAATGGATTTATTTTTAAACAAAACACATGTATGGTACAGCTATTCGTTTACATGAAGCATTAAAGTATTTTTCTATCGTTAATTTATCTAATAATAATACGTGCTATCACTTTCGTTTCATTGTAGATTTGAATCTATTTCTAATCTCGCTGTTCTGTACTATAAATTTTTCAAATACTGTATAATATTTACTGTAATACTTTTCTGCTTCATGAGATATAGGGTTGTTAGAAAGAGTATAAGGAATAAGTATGGGATACACGTTTTATTTGATAATGGTAGAGCAATAACGAAGTATTGGAAAGGCAGGTTTCCAAATGTATGTAAAAATATTGAATTGTGTTCATCAAGTGTACCTAATTGTAATATACATTATTATAATTTTTTTAATATTTTAGTTCCTTTTAACTTGATAACTATGATAAATAAAATAGATGCTGTATAATACAAAGTTATATGGTTTACTCACTATAACACTTGTGTATAACTTAAGACAATGTTATTTTAATTTTGTGACATACCTTGTTATGTACAACTTCAGGGGAAATCTGCCGTGACAATGTTTATATATGACAAACTAGTCGGGATGTTAAGTGATAAAGAACACGTAAAACACCAACCTTTGATATAGTTCTAACTAAATCCATTACTCAAGGATGGCCCTAGATGTTTGCGCTTGAGTATGTAATATACTATACTATTTATTTGTACTGTGACAGTATGGGATTATATGGAATGTGTGAGTTGGCATGTGGTGGTGCGCGACGCGATGAGCTAAAATGTTTATTTCCTATCGGATTGTCAGTTCGCAGGCACTGTAACAATAAAAGGATAGAGCTTTATGTCACTAAGTTTTGTATTTTAAATCAATAAACGATAGCAATTGACAGAAACATTTTATTTTCCTTTATTTCTTTTTATCTTTATCTGCTTAGATTATATGATTTTTTTAAAATATCGATATTGTATTGTCGATATTTTTAACCCACTATAATTATATCGATATGCGATATTAATTTTGGAGTATAAAAATAACGTCATAGGTATCAAATTCGATATTTAATATTAATTCGGTATTGCCTTGATATTGCAACTCGGTTATTTAATGTTACAATGTTACATTAATTGCCTATACATATGATAAAAAATAGCTCCCACGCAAAATATAAAGAGTGGAATCAAAAAGAAAAGCTGGTCACACTGTTAGTTTTGGGGGAATACCCCGAAGCTTGTCGTAGGTATTACGTAACTAATTGTTAGCATTTTTTAGTAATTGTATTATACTGACTAAATTCTTTGAAGAAACGCTAGTACGTATCTACATAAATATTTGTCATATTTGTATAAAAAATCCTAAATCCTATGCATCTTCATCGTCATAATAATTTAAGTGTTTGTGTTGTGAGAAAACATTTAAAATATGTTAAACATTATCGTAACGAATGGAAACAAATACCAGTATTTAAAAGTAATAATAATAGGGAGAAAGCGTCGCTAGTCGCTACATAACTACCGAATTGATTTTATGATCGCTAGATAAATAGGATGACTACTTTGGTCTCCACTACCTCGGTAGGTACACAAAGCAGGGGACCGGGGACTGCGAGTTCGAGACCCCCATGAGACAACCTTGTTTTTAAAAAGGGTGTCTCATGACATTATTTATTCATAGTGATATTTTCGCGTTTAGGCTACCCAGCTCAGTACATTCGGTTCCGAGTTGTTGGCGGCACTATACGGCGCAACTGCAATCGACCCCAAACTGGTAATCAATTTACGTTGCTTTATAAGAAAGTTACAAGCAAGATCACACTCACGGACACCAGTCACGTTCACTTGTTCCGAGAAGACGTTAAACTTGAAGTGTCTGGAGAGAAAAATGGACAACCATTGATGATGATGATGAATATTATACCAGAAAGAATAGGTATATTTGCAAATTCCTCTACAGCTTGGATCAGGCGAGTAGATCCGAGGATGGCAATAATAAAGTCTAGCAGTGACTGTAACAGACACGAGCATTTTACTTTTTGAATAATATTTAAATATTTTTTGCCTGGTTTAGTCCTAATGGTAGTAAATGGGAGGAATCTTAATTTTATTGGAACTTTTATTCGTTATAAGTTATATAATGCTAGTTTTAGCTAAATATATCTAATTTATACATGGGCAAGTTTTTAATAGTACCTATTTACTTTTTAATGCTGGCAACTCGTTTTAACCAGAGACTATCAGTTTGGCACAAAGGCCTCAGTAGCTATGCCAAAATATTACAAAAAAAAGAGATTATCAGAATATTCCATTCATTCCGAGTTCCTGTTCCTGCTTATTGTCTGTTGTCAACTCCAGGTTGACATTGCCAGTGTCACTTATAAATGACAATGACATTGATTGTCAATGTTTGTTTGTTGTCCTCATAGGTCCGCCTTTTGAATTCATTGAAATTAAAATATATTTTAATTATACAGACACAAATTAAAAAACGATGCACAACGTATGAGAGCACAGTTTCATTCGTATATTTTCTCTTTTGAATTACATGTTGTAATTCAATTCAATGATTATGAGTAGTGGTTTATCAGGTAGACCTAAGCCTAGAGCAGCTCAGTTTGAGTTGATGGTATCTTTTATGGAAAGGTATGTATTGACCATTCTATTATATTCAACGGTAAGTGTTATTTCTGATCTAGTGGACGCAAGTGCGGCTGCTGAGCGTGGTGTTTTGGGTTCGATTCACTCGTTTTTTTCCTTAGGGTCGGCTATGTAGGGATTTTTTAAGGACTTTACTATTTAACTTGAAATAGCGTATGTGTTGGAATTATAGGGTAAGGAGGGTAGCCTTAGGGGTGCTTTGGTTTCCATGCTGCTGATTGTACTCCTAAGCATACCTATAGATAGATAAAAAAGTAATGGGCTGATAATAGCGCCTTGTGGGCAGCCATGCAGCAGCATGACATGTCTTGGGTTGAACTAGTATATCTATAAAAAAAAATTTTTTAAAGATTTCTTGCCTGGTTTCACCGGTTGTCAAGTACATATAGGTATTAGAGATAAGGCCACCATTGTAGCCTTAGTTTTTAAAAATCTTTTATTTTGTTTCTCTAATGGTGTACAATAAAGATTAAGCTATTCTATTCTACCAACATGCACTAAGGCCAAGCAGACACCCTATTTGCAAGAATTTAAACCAGCTTCAGGTTAATATGGTAATCTGACATTCACTGTGTGATAGGAAATTAGTTTATTATTTTTTCATTATTTCATCACATAGGCCATTGTATCTTTCCAGACATGGTGATATTAGCAATTACAACAACCAGGATAGACTGGAAAACCTTCAGAATTGGTCAAAACTAACAGAATTACTTAATAGTGAGACATTTGGATATCCAAAACCTGTTAATAAATGGAGAAAGGTATGTTTTTGTTAGCATTTTTTTGTTTTTTCAAAAGCTTACTACAATGTAGGTCGCAATTTATCTGAATATACTTAATTGCATTTTAAACACTCCACCCCTAAGGTGATTCTCTGACCGACTTTTGACCATTTGTCTTCCATACTTCTGAGATGGTCCATTTTTGGTGTGCGGAAAATCATCATGGATTGTCTGCCACCTGGGGAGATAGCAGGATATCGTGGATTTGTACTGACTATAATTGACAACCTTCCCTAGCCTAATAATCATAGCCATTGCGTTTGTGACATGCCTTTTTTTTATTATTTGTTTGCTGCTATAGTATTACTGTAACCACAGTTGGTCTATTGTTATTGCAACATGTTGAGTTACGAGTTCACCGCTGAATCCTGCAGCTACTGAACTGTAGGATTTTCTTAGGGGTGAGTTTCTTTATTTCATTGAGTGATACCCCATATCTTACCATTGCATTGGTATGTGCAAAATGTTTGAGGTTATTTTCTTTTTCTTTAAAATTTTATAAATAATTCCTTGCATGGGATTATTATGTGGGATTTTCTTTTCATGAGACCTAAACATACCTACCACTTGTACAGAGGGCCCCTGCCCATGTCTGATGCTATGTTATTAAATGTATGTAAACTTCTAAATCTAAATGTTTCCAGTGTTGGAGTGACTTTAAAAATAACACCAAGAAGAAATTGGAAAGAATAAAAAGAGGGGAGGTGAAGGTTGAGCTCACAGACTTGGAGAAAAGGCTGCTGGCAGTGCTGAAAAATAATGAAAATATGGAGAGGAAAGCATCCGAGTCAGATGACAATGATCCCATACAAGTTAAGGTTAATATAACAGTACTAGCTTTTGCCCGCGACTTTGTCTGCGTGGACTTCAGGATAGGGTCCGACCTGAAAAAGTAGCCTATGTATTATTCAAGACTATAATCTATATCTGTGCCTAATTTCATCCAGATCCGTTCAGCCATTCTGGCATGAAAGAGTAACAAACATATATATATACATACAAACTTTCGCGTTAATAATATTAGTAAGGATTATATGTTACTTTACAAGTGTTTCACACTACCAAGTCATATAAAAAATAAATAAACATGTTACCCATTGCTTTGAAAAAATGTGGCGGCCTTAATTTTCCTTGCAATTTTCGGCAGTTTTCTCTTAACTCTATCTTAGTATCAAATTACCTAAGTAAATTAAGTTTCTAAAGAATGTAGCAAAGGGTGTCTAAGGATATTGGCTCATATTGGACCTTAGAAAATAAACGTATATGATCCAAGTTAGTAGTATACATACATACATTCATAAATACCATCACACCTGAATTCCCCGAAGGGTTAGGTAGGGGTGTACTAATATACACCCACAGTTAGCAGGTATAGGTACCATGTAATAGGTGGCAAGCCTATGCCCATTCAGCGTTCAGCTCCGTAAATAATGGTTGAGCTACACGATGTCAGTTAGGACAGCTCAACTCAAAGCTGCTATGGCTCTTCCTTCAAAAGGCCTGTTCAGATATTGCCCTACATCGTAACACTCACATCAGATCTGATAATACTACGACTACTGTCTGGACTTTAAGACCATGATTCTCTGAGTTTGTTTCGGCATTTCATCTCAGAGGTCGTCAGTTAGGAAATGCCGGCGCCATCTAGTTATAAAAATTTAAAAATTGACTTGTAAAAGTATTCATAGAGGATCTATTTACAGAAATAAAATATCATTTATCATTCACCGGTGACAAATCTCTCCATTGGTTTCACTTGTAGGAACACTGACAGCTACAACTAAAGTCACAATTTCATAAATGATTATAAAAGTTTATTTGAAATAAAAACACATCATAATATTTTTTGTTATAATATCCTTTTTTTTTCAGAAAGAAATAGAGCTAGAACTTTGTGACAGGACATTATCATCACCACCTACTTCACCGGACTTCTTTCCCGAGCCAAAGAGCAAAGGCACACGCTGCAGAAAGTCATCAGCAACCTCTAGCGCCTCCACAAGCTCAGGCAGAGATTCAATACCTTTAAAAAGAAGAAAACAGTTAGATGGTGTGAATGATATCACAGAGAAATACATAGAATTTGAAAGGGAGAAAGAGAAGATGTTGCATGAAAGAGAAATGGCCAGGATCAGACAGAATGACCAGCTCTTCACGATATTTGGTAGGATAGTTAGTGTTCTAGAAACTTTGGCCCCTACTATACAAAGGTATTTGGATCGTAATTCTAATATTATAGAAGAGTAATCTTGTAGTCTTCCAATTGGATATTTTGTCCATACTGTGTTACAAGATTTAAAAATATATATATTATATATGTATATATTGAGGGATAAAATGTGTTAAAGTATCCAAATCCCTTAAGGGTCCGGCAGAGCTTGAATTGCCCACGAAAACGTAATACCGAAATAAATCGTAATCCAGACAATATTCTATCAAAATATGTTATTATTCGGATTTGGATACCGTTGATCTAGGTTCCTACGATACTAGAAATTAAAGACCAAAAAATCGTTTCAAACTTGCTAAAGTTATCAAAAATTGCATTCGGTTACATTCATTTCCAGTGAAGTATTTTGGTCGAAATGGTAGTGTAGGAATCTAGATTAAAGGTATCGGAATCCGAATAATAAAAGAATTTGATTTTTTGATTTGATTTTGATTTGACGTTTTCTAAACCATACTACGTTTCCGTTCAATCACATCCTAGTTTCCGCTTCCTGTCCAATCAAATGTCAGTCACTCACTAGTTTTTGCATAAACCCTATCTTTTTCGTTTAAGATTGAGAAATGTAAAGAAATATTTGAGTTTGAGAGTTCAGTTGAAAAAATAATCTACAAAAACAGATAGGTACATAACACACCACGAGGGCGTTATGAAGCGTAAATTCTGTCAAATGACCAGTTATTGCCAAATAACACTTGGTTTTGATGATGAATATAATGATAATATGTACACTAAATAAATTGGTAATGGTTGGTGAAATAATTAAAATGTAGCCCGGAAAACGATGTTTATTGCAAATTAACACACAAAGGGTGGATATAATATTCAATAATTAAGTAGGTTATACAAGAAAGTTTGGTCACAGGGGTAGGTATTACAACACGCGCGACGCGACCGTACCGCGCTCGGAGTTCTCAGGCGACTGGTGGCAAGCGGGATAGCCGGCGTGCGCGCGGGACAATGGGGTGCGCGCGCAGGGCGTAGACTATTCTAGAAAGCGTCTAGGGATGCGACCGCGGGTGGCGCGAACGGTAGAGGGGCCCACATTTTCGTTTACTACAATTGTGAAAAATATGTATCGTTTTTTTGTGTGAATATGAAAGCAAATATGACGCCAGACGTAAAATTTGCAAAGGAATTTTAGGTAAATTTACAGAAATCTGGCTCAAAGGACCAAAATGATAGTTAAATTGTTAGCTTCGGTTCAGTAGCGAAAGTGTATCCGTTCGTTATGCTTTTGAGTGAGTGACTGACGTTTGATTTGACAGGAAGCGGAAACTAGGATGTGATTGAACGGAAATGGGGAATGGTTAAAAAAACTTATGTGACGGGCAGACTATGAACTAAAGTATCTATTAGACAGATACTTTTTTTATTGACGTGATAGAATAACTCAAAAATTGATAAATGATTACACCGGTCGATATTAACTAGTGCATGTATAAAATTGTGAGGTATTTGATAATGATAGAATATGATAAATGTATGTTAGGAGCCATCCATAAATTACGTCACATCTCACGGAGGGGGAGGGGGAGTAGAGAAGTGTGACAAGGGGTCATCAGATTTGTGATGTCACAAAATTTAAATTAACAGACGCAAAACATAAATGTAAATGATAAACTTAAAAAAATCATTAATATGTGACGTCACACTAGGGGAGGGGGTCTCCCAAATGTGACAGGGAATTTCATGCATATTTACTAAATTTTTGAATAAAAAAATCATGAAATTCGTGTGACGTAATTTATGGATGGCCGCTTATACAAAATAAAGTGTGAATATACCCTGTCCTACCCGTGAAGGTATTGTGAGGTATCAATATCCGGTTCTCTTTATATTTTATGTACTTAATTATTTTTATATTATTATTTATTGTGCCCAGCAGTGGGACAGTATAATGGGTTGTTTATTGTACCGTTTTTTTTTTAAACAAAACGAGTGTACTGAAATGGTAATTTTACGTTGGCAGTACACTGTCCTTGGGTACAAAACATATTAAGGTCGGTGATGCTTTATTCACATTTCTAAAATTTGCTAGATTTTGGGGTAATTGCGGCAATTTGGAAACGACAATCGAGAATTTTAAATGTCTATTTTCATGAATATTTTTTCTTGTTTCTTGTATTCTTTGGTGCTGTTATTGGGATACCTATATGCCCCTTTCGGATCGGACAGGATTTATTTAACACACTGTATAATTGTATATGTATAGGTTGGTTATTTAAACTGTGAAAACAGTTAGTCCGGTCTCTCTATTTAGTAATTTATTCAACTTGTAAGATGGAGTGTAATATTTTGAGAATAATTAGTTAGTAAAGATGTTATTTGTAAACAGACAATTTTATGTAGGTACTAAAAATGTATCATATAAAAAGTGGGTCAGAGTGTATTACCTACTTAGTTCTTTTTCTTATTTGACGATGTTTTAATAAGCTAACTGTATCTTCTATTACATTCTGCGCTGTAGCATGGTGCGGGTGACAGTTGCCTGTATGACGTTCTTATGGCATTCTGGTTGGGTTTATTTTAATTTACTACAGTTATTAATGATTTAGTATATATTGTGGTACAGCTAAAATACTAAGTCATAATTTGTAAATCGCGGCAACCTTCAAGAGTGAAACGAAATGTTACTGAAACTGTCACCCGCACCATGCTACAGCGCACAGTGTAGTCGCATTCTTATCGAGATTATATCATAATCACTATGCGACTATAACAAAAATTGATTATTAAAACTTGGGTTTAATACTTTAAATAATTAAAAAAAAACATATAATGTACGTCTGTGTGCGTACATCATCGACGAAGTGTGCAATAATTTTATTTAGTTTTAGATACACTTTGATACAGTTAAATTCAACTCCATTTATCATAACATTAGACAAATAACATCATAACGCCATCGTTATTTTGTTATAAGCGTCTAATAAGCTCCGATATTTTGACGAATGAAAACGAACGAAATTTTTTTAACGAATGTTATCTATTTGCCAAGTAAATTTAAACTGTAAAATACAGTCATTTTAATAAATAACTATCGTTATTTGTCAAATGCAATGTAAATGGATCACAAGTATAACAATATAACGTGTAAAACTTATTTCCATGAAATAAATAGTTATATACCTATTATGAAGTTATCGTTTGATTCAAACATTTGTATTTTTTTTTCTGTTCGAATCCTGCATGCCAGTTAAATTAATTGATTTTTTATTGAAATGTAGTTTACTGAAAATAGATTGGGAATGTTATTATAACAATTTTAGTAAGCCTTGTGAGCACTATCTAGATTTAGTCAAACTCGATTTGGCTACTAGTATATATGCGTACAGCGCCATCTATGGCGTGGCTTATAATTGTGGTTTTCAAAAGTTCATTGGAGTGCATTGACATCAAAGCCAGTGTCTGTTTGCATTTGTTAAACCTGAAGCACAAACAGATGGCGCTACGGGTATTTGTTTTGGTACAACACACGCCGCAGCTGTTCGCTATCACAGAAATCCGTGAGAGAAAAGGAGTGGTGATTAGGTCTGTCTTTGCTAAAAATTACGTTTTTTCTATGATTCATTAACATTTTGTGACTTGTGACCGTTATATGTGCAAGTTAAAGTTGTTCTACATGTGATATATTGTTCGCAGTGTCGAAAAACATCGCCAAATAGTGTAATTAACGATGTAAACGTTGGTTATGACGTTTACTACGGTGTATTTGTGTGTGTGTGCGTGAGTGACAGCATTGCCGACGACCGTTGAAGCGAATCTTGTAACGGAATAGGTACCTATTGGATGTGAATGCTGTTTTCGGTAAGTTATATTGTTTTGACGATGTTAGACCTAACCTATTTGGCTCATGCCTGCGTTGAATACTCTATATACGTAGTTATATATTGTTTGACCTCGATACGCCGCGCGATCTTGTTCGCTATTTCCCTTTGAAAGGCAATTTCTCGCGTTAGTAATTTTTTCTGCACCGACCGCGATGTTTCCGCACGAATGTTCTGTTTGATTAGCTAATTTATAGTTACGACTGTAACGATGTAAAATAAAAATTAACTGGTAGGTAGTTGATCTGTGGGTCTTATCACCTCTATGTTGTGTGTGATAAGGTTGATTATTGGTTAGAATATCGACAGCCGATTTTATTTGATGCGGGTCAATTAATTTTAAGTTTGAGGAAGGTGTCGGTGGTTGTGTAATTTCCTGGGTTATTTTATTAAAATTTACCATTTCTTGGACTTTCTTGCATAGGTATTTCTTAAGTAGATCTTACCTACCTAGTTGCATAGATATTTTATTTTGCACAAAAATTGGTATTTCCCTTGTTCGCTTTTTACACTCAGGTAAATAGATAAGTAGGTAGGTACCTACATACACAATCGGCCCCTCATGATGAAAATTGATATCCCAACTCTTGCCGGTCTGTCGAACCCGGCAGCGGGTGCACTGACACCTGCATGGCCATGCAGGTAGTTGGTACTTGCTACCCATGTGCATTATGCACAACATTAACCATTCAACAATTACGGCCAATATTCCGAGTTTGAATTAATTTTAAATTAACATTTCAGCATTAATTTATTTTCCCTGTTTATAGGTACCTACCTATTCGATTTTTAAATAGGTACTTATGAGGGTAGAGTGTATTTTAGCAGGCTTCATAGGTCGTCATCGTCATCCATAAAATCTCTCAGGCATGAGGAACTGCCTTCTGTCACTGTTTGAAGCTAGTGATAATTAATATGCACGTAATGCGAAAAGTCGGTGCCTTGGATTCGAACTCGAGAGTCGAGACCTACAACTTGGCAGACCAAGAGCACTCAGAACCTTAACAGCAACCCACGCCTCCACAGTACTGACTAACGCCCAATACCAAATCAGTCAGTAGATTTGCTTACTAGAGATAGGATTTTGACGTAAGGTCGATACAAATAATGTCAAAATCCTATCTCTAGTAAGCAAATCTATCAACGGATTCGTTATTGGGACTGGCCGGGTCTAGGTTCCTAGGACCTACTTATTAACATACAGTATCTCCGAAATAACAACACGCGTCTTAGTGAATATTGTTCTGACTGATATCGATATTTTTGCATAAGATCACTTAATAGGCATTTAAGAGGCATAGCGTGATGATATATAGCCTATAACCTTCCTTGATAAATGGACTATCCAACACAACAATTTTTTTTCAATTCCAACCAGTAGTTCCTGAGATTAGCGCGTTCAAACAAATAATCATACAAACAAATTCTTCAGCTTCAATATTACATATAAAGCTGAAGATTATTATTATATGTTTTACAACATCACGCTATGCCACTTAGGAATGGAGCAACGCGGGTGAAATCGCGGGTCGCAAGTGACTAGATAATATGTACATTTGCAATATTCAGAAGATTAACTCGTATAACTTCGACGTTTCAATCTTCATTATAGACGCAATATTTCTAGAATGTGGTAGGTAGGTACCATTAGAAGCAAAAACTCCAAACAGGTTTGATGCACGACGAAGAATGATGACAAATGTAAAAATATTAGATCATATCTCACTGAGTAAAGTTACTTAGATACCAGTTTGATGTGCGTCTCTAAGAGTATCGATGTCGTCATGGTAAAGTGAAATATTGATATAGAAAAATGTTTGTAGTACTAGAAGCGGAAATTCTCAGTAGCATCTCGGTGTGAATTTCTGCCCTGTTAATGGCAATAGGCTCGCCCCATATTCGATGGAACTAAAAAACAACGGCGATTTGTGGGTGTACGTAAGTACACTTCTGCCTAATCTTTCGGGGAATACAGGCGTGTGACAATAGCAGATCGCAGTTCTAATTTGTGTCCAAACTCAACTCAAGCAATAGCAATAGCTCAATAGAAAACGGAGTAGGTATATTCTTATTATATTCTACTGCTTGCTAATTTTTTAGCTTTTATTATTAAACTAGCTTTTGCCAGCGACTTCGTCCGCGTGGAATAGTTACTTTGTTCCCTAGTTCTTCGCCCGCGGTTTCACCTGCGTTGCCCCGTTCCTAAGGGTTGTAGCGTGATATTTTATAGCTTGAAACCTTTCTCATGAATCACTCATTTTCCCAACATTTCCCTTCACTGCTCTGCAACTATTGATCGTAGCGTGATGAAAAGTATACTATAACCTGCCCATGAAGAACAATTGTACCAAGTTTCGTTGAAATCCGTCGAGTGGTTTTTGTTTCTATAACGAACATACAGACAGACAGACAGACAAAAATTTTACTGATTGCATTTTTGGCGTCACTATCGATCACTAATCACCCGCTGATAGTTATTTTGCAAATATATTTCATGTACAGAATTGACCTCTCTACAGATTTATTATAAGTATAGATATCTATTTAAATAACAACAATAATGCATCGACGATAATAAACACACAACACACTTTGTAGTATTCCTTGAAATTATACAAATTAAAGTAAACTATACTTTTATATCTAGGTATGAATAAACGTAGGAACAATATTAACAGTCATTTCTAAATAAGTAATATAGCTAGCTAAATTCACGTATAATTCAAATTTAATTATGTTAATCATGTCGCGCTCCTATCGCATAGAAAAATCAAGATTTTGGTTAGAGGTTGCATTCACAACTAGTTTTATTGGAATTCGAACTAGTGCTGTGCATTTACGATCGCTATTAACTGTTCCGAATACCTTCGATGCCGTCATTTATTTCCAGTTACTTCGATGTTTTTACTGCGACGTTCGAATAAAGTAATTATCTAAATTATGTAGGTTTATTCTCAACCTACGCAGTTTATTGTAACGGTGGCACAGGTTGTGGTGGGAAGACTAGTAGGCGGCCAGTGTAGGCGAAATTATTGTTTGTTATAGTGTTGTGATTTATGATAATTTTGAAAATTATTGCGAAGCTGTCTTTTTTTTTTCAAGCGACACAGTACTTTACGAACGTACAATTAAGGGATATAAAGTACACCCAGACTAGAAACAAAAGTATCTGTGAATGACACAATATCTTTCCGTATGGGAATCGAACCAACCAACACGATGCGACGGAGAAAATCAAAGAAAAAGTTAAAGAATCCATTCGACCGCAGTTTTTTTGCATACCAAAAAACATAACAAAACCTACCTCCGTCTGAACGTCAGAAAAAGAATAAAAAACATTCACTGGCTGTAACTTCAAAAAGTGACATTCAACAAAATTCAAAAGCAAAAAAGTCACCAAAAATATTTTTGTTCGTCCAATTTTTCTAAAAACGGCAAAATTTTACGTATCCAGACTAAACGTGTTCGAAATATCTTTAGAAGTGTTAAGAGTTTATTCAAGCGACTAACAGTGACAATGGCAACAAAGAGACTCCCGGTCAAAAAGCCCCGTGAGCTTGCGGAGAAGACCGTGGAACTGCCAGAGGTGGCCTTAGCCGCCATCGCGTCATATAAAAAACAAAAAGAAGTTGGAGAATTTATAAACTTCCTACTAGGAGCTTTAGAACGAAACTCAAACTGGCTGAACAACCTCGTGGGCAGGCAGAACCACTTCAGATGTGCATTGATGGTCGGAGCTGGCCCAAACCGCTTTCAACTCCAAGAAATTATATATCCTTCAGGTGATAGCGACATCAAACTAGAAGTCGAATTAAAAGACTCTGAAGACCACGACAAAATTGCTATCGCCGCTTTAGTCAAACTAACCAATGTAGACTTAGAACATCTTCTAAAGTATATCAAGACTCGCCTAAGTGACAACAATGTCTTGCGCGAAGATCTTTTGAAAGGCAAAGCGTTGGGCGTAAGTTTTGCCGTCCTGAGGCCTTTTTCCGAAAAGCAATACCGTGTGATGGAGAGGATCGTTATCGGGAGTTCCATGAAATGTGTCGTTCCTATCATAAAGAAACGGCGTAGGGACGAGAAACTACTAACTGGACCTCCTTTGAAGAAGACGAGAAAAGTCACATAGTTGTGGAAACTATAGTTACTGGATCACATGATAAAAAAACATTTTGGAATAAAATGGACAGTCGTTATGGTGTACCGCAGTGTCATGTAGCATATAATGACAGCAATTTGGGTCGACTGTAAAATACGAAGCTCACAGTAAATTATACTCATTTTTGCAATGATCGTTTCCGATTACCTATGATGGATAGCCGCATTTGTGGCGAAATGGCTACTACATTTTGACTGATATTCATATTTTCTTTTTACCCTTGTAACGTACCTTGTTATTACAGCAATATATTTTATCAAACTCAATGATTTCGACGTTTCCTTTAGCTTGAACTGCCTTTAGCGAATCAGTTACGTAATTAATTAATACATTAATGAAATGTTAAGCGGAATTGTTTACGAAACTCGTGGAAAAGAAGGAAAACGTAATTAGATTCTGGTGTTCCCTTTCGTTAAACTGTGATCGTTTTTCTTCCCGCGACGGAGCGAGCGTCCGACTTAGAAAGATCAATATCTGTGAAATCAGGGCACCGTGCGCGGGCTAACTTATAGCCACAAATCCTTCTGCCAATAACTTATTACAATAGCACTCGGCGTTACGCAACTGAAGAGTGAAACAATAGTTTTTCTCACTCCGTGTGTGCCTCCGAAAATGGTTAGTTGGGAAAGTTTTCGATCTGCTTATCGGCGAGCATAAATCAATTTGAATCATGGAGGCTGAGTATAAGTTGGGTCGCTCCTGAGCCCTTTTTCTAACTTGGGACCGAGCATACGGATTAAGGAAAGCCTGACCGTTGCGTAATTGGCGTAATAGTTGTGTGATTTATCTGTAGCCTTAGCACGAACAACTTGCGAAAAAGTATTCGTATCGTCACGATAGAGGCGCTGGTCCATATCTCATACAAATTGGTCTCCATGACGATACGAATACTTTTTCGCAAGTTGTTCGTGCTAAGGCTACTGATCTCTGTGTTTATAGAAACTCATATTTATAAAGAGGATCACATTAACGACTTCCGCTCTCTTCCGCATATCTTTTTTTATCTTTAAATATAGGTTAAGTTAAGTATAATACAAAGTCGCTGTCACAGGCTGTCCGTCCCTATGTATGCTTAAATCTTTAAAATTACGCAACGGATTTTGAGGTTTTTTTTAGTAGATAGAGTGATTCAAGACGAAGGTTTTAAGCTATTTAACATTACGCTACGACTCTTAGGAATGCGGCAACGCGGGTAAAACCGCGGGCGGGTCGCTAGTTAAATATAAAACTTTCTTCAACGCTTATTTGCTCAACTAATATAGGAGTCACGATAAAGACGTAGTAAATGGCACAATGAGATGTCACAGTCCATGAAACAAAAAATATACCTATCAAACTTTATATTATTTAGGTACATATCCTTTTGTGTAAGTATCTCTCTCCTCGCCAATTTCGCCTTCAGCGTATTTCCCAATGTACGTGGATATTAAATTTGACCACCCATACGTGTAGCATATTACTGACTGGCGTCTGGACGTCTGAAGACCACCGAATAGCTACATCTTGAGATATTACAGAGAGTCCACTAAAACTATGACTTGCCAAAAAAGCTAAAAGAATTTTCTTTTCACCGTGCGACGGTATTGTATTACTCGGCCTAACAGCCTAAAGGCCTGTTTAGATATTGCGCTATTTGCTACCACTCTGTTGGTACCGAAAACCGAGTGGGTATGTATAAGTACGGTATTCTACAGTTCGCACCTATGCGGAAATCACTACCGCTTTGGCTAGCGAATATATTTGCCACCAAATTGCAAGAAAAATACGGAATTATAATAATAGTTAAAGTAAGTACTTAGAGTATAATAAGTAATAGAATACTTATAAGAGATTTCTATTTCAGGTGTAAAAAGAAAACCATAAATATTTTTTTTAAGTATCCTATAATTTATTATATTTATATAGTATACTCGCGGGTCCTACAGACGTTGTACTGTCCTAAAAGAATCGTATAACTCGATTGCACTGCCAATTCGCAAACCATCCAGGGACCCACTTACATATACCCACAAAATTTCATCTAAATCGGTCTAGCCGTTTAGGAGGAGTTAGGTGACAAACACACATACAGAAGAATTACATATAATATATATTTAATAAAGATTTAGTAACCCTAATAGCGAACTAGTGCTTATTTCGCAAAGCAAGCGAAAAGATACCGATACCGCCTACCTGGTACCGCGGTTTTCTGGTTTTCGCTCTAGCCGTGGAACTTCATCCGAGTATCGCTTGTCTGAATAGGCCTTTACACTATATTTTTATCCAATAGGTACGAGTAGGTAATTCAATGTAGCATAAAGATTTATAACCGCTCTTGTAGTTATTGCCTCTGATCTCCCCGGCGAGGACTTATGAGGGTTGTAACCGCTGAAAAACAAACACTAAGCTAAAAGTTACTCACACAATAAACATCTTTTATATTGTTTGAGCTAGGACTTGGTCAAACGAACCGTAAAGAAAATATCTTAAAAGCGTCTTTTGTTCTCAATATTTATGAAATGTTGTGCAGTCTATAGAGAATCGTGTTTGGAGAATAAGGAGGAATTTTGACTTGAACATTGGAATTTGAGGGAAATTCATGTCTTTCGAAAAGTTTTTTTTAATGTTTTTTATTTATATTATAGTATTATGTAAATGCGAAAGTAATTCTGACTATAGATGGGTTTCTGCTCAGGCATTTTCGACGAAATTGGGCGAAAAAAATAAATGCCCTGATATAAACCCATCTCTAATTCTGTCTGTTAGGTTTTCAAGCCTTAAAAGCTGAAGCAATTTTGCTGAATTTTGTCATAGATATAGATTAGACCTTTTTTCGAACTTTTGTCTCGAAAAGTCCTTTGGGATACAAGTGAAACCGTGGGCAACTAGCAATCAATATATACTTTTACCCCGTGTGGGAACAGGTGCGAATACTATTCCTCACTGCCTTTCAGATAGGCATCCTGTAAGAGGCGTGAAAATATCTGACTAGGTCGGTGTTAGGACCTCTTGGGGTTTGACTGGCCGGCGACCACCCTTACGTCGGAGTCTGTCGTAAAGCACCTTGGTGTATGTTTCGACTATTGTACGTAAGAGCCAGTTCCCCTCGGTTGCAGGGGTTCTGCCAGTCTGTAGTCCGTAGGGGCTCTTAAGGGTCGGCAATGCATCAGCAACTCTGGTGTTGCAGGTGTCCATGGGCGACGATGATTACTTACCACCAGGTGGCTCATCAGCTCGTTTGCCGACTTAAGGAATAAAAAAAAACTGTGTGTAACGTACGTCTGCTTAAGTAAAATAAGCTCGTTGTAATGCGCTATAAATTATGATTGCTTTTTTTTTTTTTTTTTTTTTTTTTTTTTTTTTTTTTTTTAAAAAAAACGTTGCCCCACACTAGGATTTTCTCCTGTATCGTGGGTGCGTTTACAAACACAAATTCTCACATACACAAACGCCCAGACCCGGAACAACTACCTGTAGATCATACAAATATTTGCTCCGTGTGGGGATCGAACCCACAACACGTGACGCAGAAGCCGATCGCTCAGCCGCTACGCCAAACGTGTCGTCGTTTTAATTGTATATTATTGGCAATAGGCTCGCCTCCTATTAAATGCGACCTAAACATAATGGCCAAATGTGGGTGTATAAGTACAGTGGGTGGGGAATACTTAATAATATTTTAACTGTCTCATTGGTCTAGAGGTCTCATAAACGCTGTCGCTGAGCGTAAGGTTCTGGCTTCAATATCAAAGTCAAGAAAAGTGTTATGGTTTTTTTTATAATATTATCAGCAGCAGCTCCGAATTATGATTGTGCCCAAATAATGGCAGTAGGCTTACCTCCTATAACATGGGCGAACCGGCGGCCAGTCTTTCCGTATTCTGACACTTGAAATCCATTTCTGTCCACGAAGTATTAATAAGGACTTTTCCATATAACTTCTAAATAGAAGTACGACTTCTATAGGTACGATGCAGTGTTATTTACCTGACATTTTGTCAGCACACAGAAATAAAATGTCAGGAGAGTAAACACAAAAATGTGTGCAATTGTTGAAAGGGTCCCGGGAGCGACATTACATTTGGAGTGTCGTGATGTTGTCACAACTGTCGAGTACACAGCCGAGTGTTGCCGCGTCTACATGATGCACTGTTTCTATGATAATATACGAGTTAACTTGAATATTTCTGGACTTTCCAGGAGACAAATATCATGCATTAGCATGACTCACCTTTTAAAACAACTTCCAAATTTTCCTTCCATTGTCGGCTTATACATCATGTTCTGTTTTAGACTGCCCTTATAACAGCACCCGTATATATATAGAATTTTATTTTAGTTAGTTATTTAGGTTATTGGTTTTTAATTTAAGTTATTAAAGTTGTAGTTACCTAGCTATTTTGTTACATTTTCACATTATATTTTGCAAAATTTGTAACATAAATTACTTAAATAATAAAAGAAATAAATAAAGTAATCGAAACATTTCGAGCTTAATTTTTGTATATTTTCCGTCGAAAGCAATCAATAATTCAAATAGAAATAATTATTTGATATAGTGTCGTGTTCCTTATTTATATTATCTAATTATTTATCGAACCACCCCTTAACCAACCAATAGTATCAATGAAGCAAATATAAAAATCAAAGACAAAACATGGCAACTTCGGCGGCGTAATATTAAAAATGTAAGAACTCGTACAGTATTAAAAGAAACCCGCACACTTTAATACCGAACCACCGACTTAATATAAACCTCCGGTGAAAAGAAAGTACGAAATTGTGGAACGAGCTAATAACAATTTTATAAGAACAAATAAATGCATCTACGATGCCGCAGGGCATAAAGAACCTTCATAAAATGAAACTGCTTTTAGGGTTAAATTTTTATTTTAAACATAGAAAGGGATTTTGATGGCCCTCCCACGTCGTTGAAACGCGTTATCTTTAGATTTAGGACTTGAGAAATAATATTACGCAGTAGAAATGGTGATTCAGAGGGCCGTTGTGCCGTCGAGTGAATGTCCTGATTTAGTAGTGACATTTTCATAAATTATAATATGATGGAGATGTCATTATTTATGAGCGTCTTTGATGCAGATGATCAATCTGTAATGCGTCATTAGTGGATTAATCTGAATCTTCCCGTTTAGTACAGCAATTAATTTTCAGTGAATACAAGTTAGATAAAACTGCATTTATTTGTAGGAGATTTATCGCTAAATTCATTTCATTCGCTCATTCTTAGAATTGTGCTAAGCACCATTTAGGTAACTGTGCCATTTCATTTAAATAAGACATTGAAATGTAAATTTTATTATTTTTTATTAAATTTAACTGATAAACAGCGCTTGTCATTAGAAAAACTAGCCAGTCAAAACCCATGAACTTAAATTTGCAAACCGAGACAAGATTTTGCAAAAACAGTGGTTGAAACTTTTTATCAAAATTTTTTTTTTATCTTTACCGGTATTACAAGAAATCTTTCACGATTTAGTTCTTTTAAATGTAGTAATCAAATACGAATGTAGCAAAATTAACGTAGCTGCCTATAAAAAAACAGCATTCGAAGATCGATGGGGGGTAATTCCCTCAGTTTATATCCATCACACATCTAAAACGGGTGTTATTTAAACCATCCAATTACAAATATGTCAAGTTAATGTCCCCATAGTGACGCCTTTGCATTTAACGATGATAGTAATTCAACGATAATGGTTATTAGCGTCGGTGCTTCCGGCCATGTTTGTATAATAAGTAATCGGTCACTGATTTTCTACCTGTATTATTTGGTAAGGTAAATATACAGGTTGTTTGAATTTGGTAGGGTAGATATTAGTAAACATTGAGTGATGAAAGAGTTAAAAACGATATGCAATAATGGTCACAATAGTTTAATTTTGTGTATGAATGCTCGTTCTTATACGATTTGAGCAATCACGACTATAATCACAAATTGAGCATTTCATTCTCAGGTCGTCAGGAAACGTCGGCGCTATCTAGAGCTAAAAAAAAACAAATAATTTAGTTGTAAAAGTGTAGAAAGACCTATTTATAGAAGAAAATAGAATGTATTATTGATGAACCCTAGGATAATTATTATGTTTTGATCCCTGTGTCTGTTAATTTTAGCTTATGTATCTTTAAGCTCTACAAAAGAACAACATGACCCCTTCAATACTAAGTGTCGGCATCCAATAACAATCTTATTATTTCAAAGTTTCTTTGCGGCATGAAGGAAATATAGACATTATTTCAAAATTAGTACCTGTCAAGCAACAAAATTTCAGACAATATTGAAAAACCATTGTTCTCGAGCGCCATGACGTCATATTTATAATTTTGACTTCATCTTCTTGTTAACTTTAACTTCATCCGTAAACATCCTGGCTGTATTGTTCATTCTGCTCAAACACTCAACCACTGCAATAAACGAACAGTTTACACAGAATCCTCTGCTCAGATGACGTATAAAAGTCGTTTCGGTAGTTAAAAGGCGACGCTCCACATCTGTCCTCGGATAATACATTGCCCTTTAGTCCACCTGCTTCCCGTCCGCACCTTGTATAATGGGAGGCGTTATTGTTGGATGGATCTAGTTTAAGTTGCCATGGGACAAACCGTGCGAGCGTCGAGAGGCCTCGAGGCTAGCCTGGGGATGTGAAAAATTTACAATTTTAACGTTTTTTTTTATCCTTAAGTAAATCAATTGTTTTGAAACGTTACTTTTCAAATTAGCAATTATTTAATCATCTTTTTTTTATTTGAAGTAGATATTATTAAAAAGAAGACATTAAATCCATGTTTTAATGATCAATCCTATTTATTTCACTCTTATTGTATACCTACATATTACATTTGTATCATCTCGCCTGACAGTGTGGCCGACACTTTTGGTAGCATAATAAATTCATCGAAGGATCTGCCTTTTAAAGGTCCACGAATTTTATCCGGGACTGGCCGTTCCCATTTTTTGATAAACGAGACGCTTGATCGAACCGTTGTCCGGGGAAGGGTTCCGTTTTTTGATAATATCTCGTCGCAAGACAAATTTGTATCTGATGTAGGCCTAACTGGGCCCTTTGATCGATAAACCCTTGCTGGAGATGATAGACATATGGTAGACCAACGATAAAGAGCAGACAAATTTTTAGATGCAAGAAAAAGAAACAGAACATATTTTAGGAAAACTGTTGGTTTTGTCTTGGATCTAATAGACATTTTTGGTACGAATTCGTGTTTTATTTAATCCGTCCGTCTCAGTTCCAGACATAAATCGAGAATCATGTTATTTTGGTTTTGTAAACACTAAATCTTATTAATGTTGGAATTATTTTTGGAAATGGGAAATTATTAAATCATAGTTGTATAGTATTGTATTGTATATTTGTATGATATTGTTACGTTGTATAATGTAATAATAGCCGTTCTGTCTAAAATTTAATGGGCTAAACATTTTCTTATAATTCTATCAACTATCTACCCATTTCTCTGTGTAAAACAGTTTCCTTAATACTTGTTTCTGAAGTTTTAACTCATTCATAGTCAAACGATTTATTTACCATAACAATATCAAATTCTAGCTTACATTCGCCACCCAAAATCCTGTCAGCCATAAAGCATCAAAACTTTAAATAGGAAAAGAGACGAGTAAATCGCGGCAGTTTTTCATAGCGACAATAAATATTATTAGATAAATATGTATCATTGTCCCGTGGAAAGGCGGTGTTTCGAATTTTCGATTCTGAGATGGCATTGGGGGAGGGAATTCAAATAGTTTGCAAAGGGCTCGACTCCCGGCTTTGTGTCTCCAAAGAAATATTCACCTTTATGTTATGTATCGATGGCGTGACGCAATGTTTGGAAATAACACATTTTATATTTGACACACGCTCACGCACGAGTTTGCGTTAAAACAATAGCGGAATCATGTCAAACATATTTCTGTACCTTCATTTTTTTTTCATGTTAGTCAAAATGAACTGTTGAAGAATGCAAACAAACGTATGTGGATTAGTAGGTCTATTTTTTGTACAGTCACGTTTTTAATTAAATGGAATTTATAGGCAGTGAACGTAACATTATGCAAGTCACATTTTCACATGTGACTTGGTCGAGTTTATTGCTTTCACGTATTACTTGCAAATGGCGCCCAACGTGGGCCACGGAATATTATTGAACATTTTAAAGATGTATTCGTTTTGACTGCTTTGCATGTAAAATAAGCGTGTCACATATTCCAATCGGCAGATGTTATACAAAATACATAGAATTTATAACTTGACAAAAACATATAAATCGAGACCCCGGTATAATTTATGTGCGGAAAATAAATCTGTAAGCGGATACAAGTTTATCCGTCCTTTCAAAATAAGGGTACATAGCGCAGGTCCGCAGCGCTCGGAAGTAGGATGACGAATGTCCACATCTTTGCCTTGGGACGGGTTATATAATGCGTAAAATTACTGTCTTCAACTATCTTCATATGTTTCGCGTATAACGTTTTCTTTTGATATACGTTTATTTATTTAGGCGCGTATAAATCACTTTTGGGATGCACATATATTTTTAGCGTGCTCGTTACGCCAAATACCGTTTTATTTGAAATGTTATGAGCTGTTGGATTTATCTTTCTTCTCGAATTTGTGCAGTTTATAAGGTAGCGTAGCAGGTTTTATTTATTAGGTAATCTAAACAAATACTATCCAAATTGAACATCTTGGCAGCTTAATTGGCTAAAGCGTCCGGTGTACCGAACTAGAGGACGAATTTTTTTGTTCGAGTTCTGCCTGAACTTGAATGTTTCTATGGCTAAAATTTTTATCTTTGAAAATCTTTAGCATGCATTAATGCCAAATACAATAAAAAAAAACTAGTGTCCAGAAGTTTATTGAGCTAGACTTCATAATGAAGACTTACTACTTAAGTTAGCTAAGTGTTGTAAGTAGTTTAGGGTTCTTTACTATGTAAATACAGCCGTAAAGCACAGCAACTTCACTTCCCACTTCCCGTTGTAGTGCATTCTTGAACTTTCTGCGGAGGCAGTATCTTAAACATGCAGTGGTAAAGGGCGGTCACGTTCACCACTCCACTTTAATTAAGCTGTGATTAAATTTCTGCACCGGACTTAGTGGAATTCATTCGCGGACCGCTCCTTCGTGGCGCACAACGTGGGACCACTTTATTAATAACCGTTTACGCGTTGCATTCAAATTTTGTAAGAAACTGTTGCTCTATAACATTTTAAATTACTTGAAGGAACCGTTATAAATGAAACGTGTTTGATATTAAGGGTAGAACAACCAATTTATGGTCCACTTTTGTGTTGAATTGAGTCTCCCGCTGGGACAGTATCTGGAGCATGTGGAGAGCTGAATACCGGTCACGTACGAGTTTCTGGACTTTAATTAAACGGGGATTAAAGTTTTACAGTAGACTTTGGTGAAATCTAGTCGCTTGCTCGACTTGGCGCCAACGTTTAAACACTCTTCCATTAATTGTGGTTTACGAGGTGCATTGAATACAGGGATGTGTTTGTGCCTTTTAATTGAATACTTTTTCTTTTGTTTGTATTTATATAAACACTAGCGGCCCGCCCGCGTTGCCCCATTCCTAAGAACTGTAGCGTAATGTTGAATATATTAAAACCTTCCTCTTGAATCACTCTATCAAAAAAAACCGCTTCAAAATCTTTTGCGTAGTTTTAAAGATTTAAGCATACATAGAGATGGACCGACAGCGACAGCGACTTTGTTTTTTAATACTATGTAGTGATATGTAGTACTTAGGGTTTATCGATAAATGTTCAGCAAATATGTATTATATTATAGTGGATATTTCTTGGTCATATTTTTATTGACATAGTTGAATTACCAAATTATGTAATAACACTAATCGCATTAGTTAGTTTTTAGTTATAATGTTAGAATAATTACATGTGGTGCTACCTAAATTATGAAATCTAAATTTATTTTTAAATAATACTTGAAATTCGGTTGCCTTGATACGGGATTCTGACATTCTTTTAATTTGGCCTTTTTTGATATAACATTGAAATATTTAAATTAATTAATTAAAATAAAGTTATAAACTTTCAAAAATACTTAATTCCGTATGAAGCATATTAATAAGAACATATTCTGTTCAAAAGGAACTGGAATGGAACTCGGAGAGCTCCTGTTCCAAATATATTTATCGTTTGCCTAATTAGCCATTAGTAGGTCCCTTTTTCCTGAGAACGCAATTAATTTACAATTATGTACGAAGGGTGGCACAGTCTTATTAAATAAAATGTTTCAAAGACCGCTTCCCCCATTCATTTCGGGCAATTTCTTTCTTAGACGAGCCTTTAATTATCAAAGATTTATAATTTTTCAAAAAATCCATTTTAGGCTTCATGTTTGTTTTTAGCCCCCGACACAAAAAATAGAGGTGTTCTAAGTATAACCTGTGTGTCTGTTTGTTGCATCGTAACTCCCAAACAAATGGACCGATTTTGATTCCGTTTTTTTTTTAGTTTAAAAGATACTTTAATTGAGAATGTTCTTAGCTATGATTTAAGAAAATCTGGCCAGCCGTAGAAGATTATCGCTCTTTTCTAGTTGATGAAAGGATGTGAGCAACTTCCACAGGTCTGATCGATTTGAAACTTGGTATCCTTATTTTTTAGTAAAGGAAAAATTCAATCGCGGGCAGGATTCGAACCTGCGTCTTCTGGTTTGATATACCAGACGCTCTGACCTCTAAGCCACCGCGAACCCTTCCCGCATGATTGAAATCTTGCCTTCACATTCTAAATTTACGTCATAAGGTGACGTTGGGGAGGTCAGAGCGTCTGGTATATCAAACCAGAAGACGCAGGTTCGAATCCTGCCCGCGATTGAATTTTTTCCTTCACTAAAAAATAACTTAATAATCTTAGCATGGAAAATGCAAAAAAATCACAAAAAGATACTTGGTATCCTGTTACTTCAATGATATTGCAAGAACATGGTAACCAAATAAAATTTATGAATATTATTTCCTTTTTGATTGTACAATTTTTTCGTCGTATCATTTACAGTTTATGTTTACATGTATTCTGTGACTAATATGTCTGTGTAACTTAAATTAGCTCTACGTAGCCATACTTTCTACAAAGCAATTCACACCATTTAACCTGCCATGAATCTAAACGTCCTAACTCATTAACTTAAACTCCGTAGGTAATTACGGCTTCGCTGAAATATTCCTAAGACATTTTAAGGACCCTGTACTGAATATAAAATGTTCAATCATGATCTTCAAGATCACTTACCAGCCTCGGGGAGCCCACATTATCCTAGTACCTATTTGAATTTTTAATAAAGAGTAACATCAACACAGCTTTTTGTGAGCAAAAATGTTCGTCAAATATTCGCCTAACGAGTTCCAGGAGAAGTGAAAGTGTGTTGATGAATTTACTTTACATATTTCAGTCTGAAATATGTTACCTAAGTTTATTTATGTTGGTCTGAGGTCTACGGATTAAAGGATAGTTAAGAATAAAGATAGATGATGAAGATTGAATACAGTCACTTTTTGTGCAAAAAGATAATGTCCATTATTTGAGAATTATGATTTTGCACATTTTTAACCCCCGACGAAAATAGTGAGGGGTGTCATTAGTTTAACATGTATATCTGTGTGTCTGTCTGTTGTTTCGTAGCGCCCAAACGAATGGACGACTTTTGATTCAGTTTTTTTCGTTTGAAAGGTGACTTGAGTGAGAGGATTCTTAGCTATGATTTAGGAAAATCTGGCCAGCCGTATGAAGATTATCAGCTCTTTTCTTTATGAAGTGATGTGAGCAAGTTCTACAGGTCTGATCGATTTGATACTTGGTATCCTGTTACTTCAATGATATTGCAAGAACTTGGTAACCATGTCGTGAGGCTGCGGGGGTCTTTTAAATTTAATGATATTTATTTTATAGCATCTTTTAAAACAATTTTCAAAAAGTCATCAATGTCAGCAATAAATAAAAATTCGACCTGCCTCATTAATCCATTGGCCGATGCGCGACTGCTACGCATGAGGTCTTGAGTTCGATTTCCAGGTTGCAAAGTAATTGGGTTTTTCTATGAAATTCTCAGTAGCAGCTCGGAGTCTGGATTTGTGCCCGGTTCAATGGCAATAGACTCGCCCCCTATTACATGGGACCTAAACATATTGGCGTATTGTGGGTGTACTTTAAGTACACCTCTGCTTAACCCTTCGGGGAATATAGGCTTGATGGTATCTTACATGCCACCACGCATACATCTTCACCAAGAACCTTATATCTACATACGAATTAGAAAGTCTTCAATTATGTTGACGGAACATTTCATTATCCATTCACTCACGTTGCAGTAAAGAGGAAAAACGCCGAAGAAATATAGGATTCCTCAGGGCGCGAGGTTTCAATCGTGGCTGTATTTAATTAAGAGCACCCCATGGGGGTTTCCTTGCTACGATACGCAGAGATTTTATTTTTCACTGCTTTCCTGTCTGGACTTAGTTAATAGTGCATTTAAGTAAAAGACAGATGGATGTTTTGGTATGAGCTAAATAAATAATCGAGTTTGACCCAGTGTTGGGCATTAAACAATAAAATTTGTAATCAACTGAAATGGAATTTAATTGATTTTATTTGAAACTAGCTTTTGCCAGCGACTTCGTTCGCGTGGAATAGTTACTTTGTTCCCTAGTTCTTCGCCCGCGGTATCACCTGCGTTGCCCCGTTCCTAAGGGTTGTAGGAAGTAGTAGAAGAAATAAGTAGGAACGGGGTTCCTAAGGGTTGTAGCGTGATGTTTTATAGCTTGAAACCTTTCTCATGAATCACTCATTTTCCCAACATTTCCCTTCACTGCTCTGCTCCTATTGATCGTAGCGTGATGAAAAGTATACTATAACCTGCCCAGGAGTATGAAGAATAATTGTACCAAGTTTCATTGAAATCCGTCGAGTGGTTTTTGTTTCTATAACGAACATACAGACAGACAGACAGACACAAAAATTGTACTGATTGCATTTTTGGCGTCAGTATCGATCACTAATCACCCGCTAATAGTTATTTTGGAAATATATTTCCTGTACAGAATTGACCTCTCTACAGATTTATTATAAGTATAGACTGACAACATTTAAATTGCAATCAAATTAATTTTGGCGCAAGTAAGTAAATTAATTGTAATTGATTACAATTTTAATGATTGACTGCCTCATTAGTCTAGTGGTCCTAAGCGCGACATCTACGCTAGAGGTGTTATTGGGTTTTTCTATGAAATTCTCAGTAGCAGCTCGGAGTCGGGGAATACAGGCGTGATGGTATGTTAAAATTTTAATTGCTTAGTTTTCAATTCTGGTTTCACCTTTGTTACGATGTTTTAAAAGCCTTATTGGTCTAGTACTCTCAGGTGCGATGGCTACGCTAGAGGTCCTGATTTCGATTCTCCGGTTTTTTTTATGAAATTTTCAGTAGCACCTCGGGGTTTAGATTTGTGCCCGGTTAATGGCAATAAGCTCGTCCACTGTTACGTGGAAATTAAACATACCGGTGGATTGCGTGTTTAAATTAATACATCTCTGCCTAACCGTTCGGGGAATTCAGGCGTGTGATATGTATCTCTCAAGTAATTATCAAAATATTTTATTTCAATTAGACCACTAAAATAGGTAAGTACTTACTTTTAAAAAGTCAAAACTAGTTGCTCGGTTCCAAAAAAGTGGGTCATATAGAGAAGAGCCGGAGAGACTGTAGATACTCTTTAAAAAAAATCATGATTACAATATTAAGCTATACAATTTTGTTTTAAATAGTGGCTGAGAATTATGCAGTTTGATGTGCAAGATTTATACTCTTTATATAAAAAAAGTTTGCCACAGCCTAGGAACGAAGTCCTTGTTATACTGTTATACGACCTATGATAAATTTCAGTTTAAATAAAATAGAGGTCAATCCAAGTAGAGACTAACCTTGTCTCTCCAGAGCCGGTCATTGTGAAAAAAACATTTATCTTCACTATATTCTATTTTTGTCTGGACTTATTTCAAAATTTTTTGTGAGCTCGTTTAATTTTCCAATAGTCTTATAAAACTACTATCAAAGTTGTGTCTAACGCGATCATTTTTAGGTTGTTAGAAAGGGATAGCGCTATTTAATATAGAGCGGCATCCCTCTCTCTCAGCCTGACTTACCAGCGTTCACGTTTTTACCGTGGCAACACTTTTCATTTCTTCACGTGAGATTACGAAACGAATTAATGTCAACGAAATGTGGTAAATAGTTAAAAAGGGATGTCATTTTAAGACGAAAAATATCTGGTTTCCTTGATATTGCTTGCTGAATAGAGAATGTTAAATTTTATACATTCAATTATCTGATTAACTGGATGAACCTATGATCGGAATGGTGCTTAATTCCTTCAAAATATGAAGCTTTGGTATCCGCATTCTATTATTATAGCTATTTTAGCTTCAGCCGATTTCTACAGGTAAAACCTTTGGCAGGCAATGTCAGATAATATATAATCTTTCAACACCTATTTAGAGGTTGTAAAGCAATTTTCAACCTATCAATACAAGAGGTTAAGAAGGAATAGAGGGAATTTAACTCGTTTGTAATTGAACAAAGAAAGTAATTGCTTGGCGTTGGCTGGCTAGAAGTCCCAGGGTGACTAAAGTTTTATACATTAGTTTTTGATGTGCAATAAAGAATATTCTATTCTATTCTATATATTTCATCAAGATATCAATTTTATTCAAGAACAAAACCCGCCGAGAGC
The DNA here is from genome assembly GCA_910591435.1 of Acronicta aceris. NCBI lineage: Eukaryota > Metazoa > Arthropoda > Insecta > Lepidoptera > Noctuidae > Acronicta > Acronicta aceris. The sequence continues at coordinate 11,135,426 of OU342770.1, forward strand.
TTCCAACATAAAAGGCTCGTTTTCAATAAAACTAGAATAACTTCTCTTAGACAAACTATAACTGAATTACTGTCTATTATGACCGGGGAATGGGAACTCGGTTTTTTCCTATTCAAATTGAATCACCACTGTTGCCCAGGGGAGCTGCGAGATTAATTCAGCCCCTATTGTGCCTAGATATGAATTATTGTTGGCCATTCTCTTTGAGATGGTAACCTGTTTCATTACGCAATCCCCTTTTGAAGTGATTGTTTCTTATGGGATTGCCGAAACAACGTTGTTCAGTTTGAAACTGTCCTCTATTAGGTTGAGTAAAAGTTTCTCTTGGAATATATGTGTTTGAACCATTTAATTAAGCAATAAGCAGCTCTTATAGTGGTCTACTGGGCACAAACACGTGTGAAAAATATTGGATTCAATTCTAAGGTCTCGCACAGTCTTATAGACTTTTGATCTTGTGAAATCTTCGGTAGCAGACCGTAGCGTATCAATAGGCTCGCTTATATGAAGGAAAATACGTTGGCCGTTTAATTTTTAACCTTATGCTCCTAAAATAGAGGTGAAAAGTTCATAACCTCTAACATTATCAGAAGTAAAACTGTACCTTTGGCGTCTCTTTGAGAGAATATTTCCGTCATAGAAGAAATAAAATAAAAAGAGTTAAAAAAGTAGACAGAAAACGGAAAATATAAAAGATTCATATCTGTACTACAGCTACAGTACAAAATAGTTTCAGCACTACAGTATTCTTAGCAGCCTGTCTCAAATAGAAATACAAGCAAAAGCGGATTTACTAGCAGTAAACATGCTCAAGGATGGAAATGACTCCGCGATTATCCTTATGTATGGTAAGTATGTCAGTAACTTTCCTAAATGATATAGATTCGCGAAGAGGATCAGGGATATCGTAATACTTTCCTAGGTTTCTCTAGGAAAATTACAATATTTCCATAAATAGTGTAAGTTTCCTAGATAGGAAGTAAAGGAAAAAAGATGGGATTTATATTAAATATGCTCCATACTACAAATAGTTTCTTTCTACTTATACGTCATACAAGAAGTCGTTTATATAATTCTATTCTAACTCTATTAGTTGTCCCTTTTATCGGGACCCAGGTGCCCATTGAATTCTCTCTGTACAAAACCATTTAGTCGCTTTGAACTGGACACTCCCTAAAGGCTCTATTACTATTAACTAGTTTCTCATTGTTTATTTGTAGGACGTTTTCTTCTACATTTGTCTTAATTTTTGCGTTACTGAGACGTAAAATGGAAGAACTTTGGGCTCGTGAGTTGTTTTTGTTTTATTCGTGTTGTTCATTTAGAGGATCTGAAAATTTTATCACGGGATTTATTTGGCCATTGCGTTAATTTTTACGGCAGAATTCTTAAAACTGTTTGACCGAACCTTGATTTGACTTCTACGGCATAACGAGTTAGTGAGAAACTGATATATAATTACAAGCAGAGGTCTTAGAGAAAAAGGCTTACAAAGTAATGCTAAAAATAAAATAGGTCCGCTCCATACGCAAAGTAAAAATCGCTGAAACCTTTCCGAAATTCGCATACTCGAACTCTTAACAACATTTTTTCTTTACAATACATTTCAACGCTCCATCATCCCGACCTTTCCGTACGTCGATTTCTTTTTTCAAGTGCTCTCAGGTACACATATCAAAATAAACTGCTTCAACTTCACGCCTGCCGAAATCACATCATTTCTGAGCGCTGTCGGTACTAAACTTGAGATGCTATTCATCTTGCTCGTTTCTGCCTAGAAGGTCAAATGCATACTTCAAGTTTTGTGGTTGTGTGAATTATTAGTAGATTATTCAAAAGCTTGGAAATTGTTGTTTGAAATAATAGGTGACCTGAAGTATGCCAAGGCATAGATAGCGTGCTGGACTGCCTAACTCCTTTTATTAAGAGAGAAATTTAAGAGAAAGACATTATTTTGATTGTATAGCATACCTCGCATAGATTAACAGCTTAATAAAGTTGTTTTTAAGCAACAGTCTGTCAGTTATCACCAACTATAAATCAAGGAATCTGCAAGTCTTATTCCCGTCCAGGCAGACGTTAGGATTGATTCGTTAAAAATCGGCAGCATAACATTGCGATCAAATTATAATTCAATATTGAAAAACGCTTTATAAGAAATGCTATTTATCCAAATCCAAAACGCTATTTATTTCCTGGCGTAAACTCCTGTTGGCTTTTCAATGCATTCCCCAATCCATTGTGTGATATGATTTAAACGACTGTCATAGAAAATTGTCAATGGATTTGAGGCCACAACCGTTGTGGGGTCTACATAAAAGACTGCGTTTTGAATGGATTTTTTCGAACGATGGTGTGAATTTTGAATTTAAAATGGACTGTTGTCTGTATTTGTGGTAAGGTTTTGTTTTGAATAAATATGTTTGATAGTGTGTTCTTTCTTGTCCAATTTTCATTGAGCCTGCGTCATATCTTGATTTTGGGTACGAAATTTTTGGGGAGATCTTTCGAAGAACAAATGGGAGAGTACCAGCTTGTTAATTAGTGTTTGCCTGAATCGTTATACATAATTGCATTGAAAAGTCTAATATAGACATTCTAAACATATTATTAGAGAAAGAAATTTAGAAAATTTGCTACAATGGTTTTCTTTCTTTTCTTTTTTAAACACATACATCAACAGATACTAGGGGCAAGCCCGAGGGACTTCATAAACTTACAATTAACGGAAACAAAACTTACTTTCGAATACCAACTAAGTCGTAAAGCCTATAATTAGAAAGAGCCGTTCTTGAAGCAATAACATCTTAATGAGAAGTTTCAATAACACTAATTGAACTATCACCTAGTTCTAAACAACTGTTATTAGAGCCGATAGTAATTGTAAAAGTAACTGAAGCACCTGGACTGGCTCTAATTTGATCAAGGCGTCGACGCGGTGTCTCAATTACTTGTCAGTTAACAATAGTGAAGTTTTTACGTCCAAAATTGGTCAGATGTAATTTGGAAAGTTTAATGGATTAGTTCAAATAGACTTCGTCTGGGGTGGTAGCCACCGAATAACCAAATATTATACTGGTAAACAGTAATGTGCTTACGTTCCGGTTTGAAAGGCCATCATTAGTGTACTGGTCTCGCGACTACTTCGCTAGAGGTCCTGGTTTTGATTCCCAGGTCAAGCAAAGTATTATTGTTTTTTTTTTATGAAATTATAAGCTCGGAGTTTGAGATTTTTGATCGGTTAATGGCAATAGGCTCGCTCCTTATTACATGGGCCCTAAATATACGGCGAACTGTAGGTGTACTTGAGTATACCTCTCTGTGTTATGTGGAAGGGTAACGTAATGAGATAGCAACTCAAAGACATTATCTTGACGGACACAAGCCACCAGCATTAGCTACCCTGGTATTGTATATGCTTATTATACTATGAGAGGTCAGTTTATACGGGCAATTGGCCATTTTGTCATGTTATTACAATAAAACATAATTTGATAATAGTTTCTAAAAGATATGGTTTATTTCAACAATTCATACATAGGTAAATGTTTTATATCCCAGCTTTACAGACGATAAAATCCAAGAAAAATCTCGTGCTATGTTGTAATATTTCCAATGCTACGAGTATCTTTGCGGTCTTCAAACAACCATTTTATAAATTCTTCGGACGAACGCTTTCATCTTTGTCTCCAAAGTAAATACAGGAGATGGTCTTGGTAGCGTCCCGATTCTCCCTAAGATTTGATAACTATCTGTTTTTATTGGAATTTAAACTTTAGACTCCTTATTTCTAAATCAATTTTGTACTAACGTTTGCGGCTAGTTCGAGTATTTCCTTTTCAATGGAAAATGGCGTTTGAATAAGTTCAGACATTTTGCTCATGTTTGTGGTGATGGCGACAAATGTGGAAGACGTATTGTGGATGTGAGTGAAACTGCATTAAGATAAAACAAGAACTGAGATGAAACTGCAATATGAAAAATTAAATTCTAATAAGTAATTAGGATAAAAAGGAGGATGAAAAGGATTACAATTCAATTCTTAATGTTGCAGCAGGCATTACTTGCTTAAGGCTCCAATCACTAATTCTGCTTGTGTAAAATACTTTGATGCAGAAATAAATAAATTTTGATTTGATTTGATTTTTACATAAATGCGAAAGAAACTCGTTTCCTCGCGTTTGTTTGTTGTCTGTCATGCATAAACCGCTGAATAGATTTCCATAAAATTTGAAAAGGAGATAGATTACATCCTATTTAAATTGGTAGTAAAGTCTTTTTGGGACAGTGCAATAGTTAGTACCTTCAATTCTTAATTATTATTAACAACGCGATTTATACCAACCAAAACCCATTGTTGTGCCTTTCATTACAATTGTGGCACAAAATTAAAAACATTAAAGCTTAATACATCACGAGAAACGAACAAAACGTCTTGTGGTTTACGATTACGAAATCTAATGGGCTAATCATGAAGACAAAAGTGTGCTGGCAAGAGCGATGGAAAGAAATGAGTCCCTCGAGGACAATGAGTGAGTAGCGATTGTGTCTACAGATAACAGAAATGAATGAATATGGACAAGACCCATGCTGTCATTTTGAAGTCATCAAAGAGATGGTGCTATTTAATCTTTAGAGTCCCTTTCTCACAACCTAAACGGCGAGTTACAGAACAAGGAATATGAGAGGTAGGGCATAGTGGAATCGAATAATTCCACTCACAAATTGGAGCTGCCCGACTGGGGAAGCGCCGCGCGAAATAACATAGCTCCGTTTAATGTTGTGTTCCTAACGGTGAGCAAGGTCGCCAGAGCTCTGTGAGGAAGCGTTGTGTTGGCAGTAGGGGGACCGATGGTAATAAAACACTAACATAGGAGATAGTGACGACACGTTTGGCGTAGTGGCTGAGCGATCGGCTTCTGCGTCACGTGTTGTGGGTTCGATCCCCACACGGAGCAAATATTTGTATGATCTACAGGTAGTTCTTCCGGGTCTGGGCGTTAGTGTATGTGAGAATTTGTGTTTGTAAAGGGCAGGGCAAAGTTTAAAAAAAATAGTAATAATAATAAAAAAAAATAAGATTTCATCGTGGAGAAAGACAAAGACAAAATTTTGTCTCAAAAGTCCTTTTGGCACACTAATGAAACCGCGGACCACAACTAGTACATAAAATAAACGGCATATAATTCTCGTATTCGTTTCGTAGCGTCATCGTTTCATAGTTTGGTAAACGATGTAAAATATAGGAGAGAGAAAATGGCCAAAAAATTGGGTATTTTACTGGTGTTTGAAATTATTAAAAACTAGCGACCCGCTCGCGGTTTCACCCGCACTGCTCCGTTCCTAAGAGGCGTAGCGTGATGTTATATAACCTATAACCTTCCTCGATAAATGGACTATCCAACACAAAAAGAACTTTCAAAAAACTCTTGTCGGTTGAGAAGCTAGGTAACTTGTTTCTCATAGATGTCGCCAACGTCGCCTTATGACGTAAATTCAGAATGTGAAGGCAAAATTTCAATCAGGCGGGTGGGGTTCGCGGTTGCTTAGAGGTCAGAGCGTCTGGTGTATCCAACCAGGAGACGCAGGGTCGAATCCTGCCCGCGATTGAATTTTTTCTTTACTAAAATAACTTTCAAAATCGGTTCAGTAGATCCAGAGATTACTCCCTAGAACCTCACAAACTTTTCCTCTTTATAATATTACTATAAATTACCTCTATATAATCCTTACTAATATAACCCATAAACGCGAATGTTTGTATGGATGGATGTATGGATATTTGTTACTCTTTCACGTCAAAACAGTTGAACGGATCACGATAAAATTTGGCACATAGATAGATTAGTCTGAAATAACACATAGGCTACTTTTGATCCAGGTCAGACCCAATTCTGAAGTCCATGCAGATAAAGTCGCGGGCAGAAGCTAGTATTAGTATAGATAACAGGCTTGGTGAAAGATATAATTAAAATACAATTTGTATTCTATAAAAATAATTTCAATCCGCTAATAAAATTCCAAGACATGGTTCTGGATGGAGCTCTTTACGGTAAACATTTTCATGAAGCTATAAAAAATAGTCAAGTAACCAATTACTCTGGTATCAATTCATATTTAGAACTCAAAGCAGGTTCCTAACAATTTTCTAACGTGAATCATATTATGATTCAGCATTACTCAATAGTGGCCTTTTTAGGCCATTATTCTTTAAATCCAAAAACCGGTACAAATTACTATCCTCATTTTGAAGACTCCATAGAATTAAACAAGTTTGATAAACCTTCAAAAGGGTCAGTCAGTTGGAAGGGCAGGAGAGTATTTGGTCAAAGGGTTTGTGAACTAATGTGTAATTCTCTGACCTTTGAACTCGATACATTATTACTGTGTAATCCGACTCTGCACTTAGTCAAAGTACCTAGTGTTAATCCTCAGGGTTACAAAAGTACATGATTATAATCGTTTTAAGAGTAATTGTTAATTGATTTGTAAATGTGTCTTTAAAATAAAATATAACATAACATACCATCACGCCTGTATTCCCCGAAAGGTTAAGCAGAGGCGTAATATTCCACACACACAGTTCGCCGGTATGTTTTAGTTCATTATAATTGTAATTATTGCCAATTAACATCGCTAACAGAGACGTAATGTCAAAATAAAAAAAACTTGGTTCCATTAAAAATTACATAGTACTATCATATATAGTTCAATTAATAATTACATAAATGATAAATGTATTCTCATTAGCAGCTCGGAGTCTGGATTTGTGCCCGGTTAATGGCTATAGGCTCGCCACCTATAATATGGGACCTAAACATACCGGCGAACTGTGGGTGTACATTAAGTACACCTCCGCCTAACCCTTCGGGGAATACAGGCGTGATGGTATGTTATGTTATGGTATGATAAATGTCTTTAAATAACTGTAACTTAGTCCAGTGGGGTCAAGCGCGACTGCTACGCTAGAGGTACGCTGGGATCGATTCCTAGGTCGAGCAAAGCGTTATTGGGTTTTTATATGATATTCTCAGTAACCAGTGTCCGGTAATTGCAATAGGTTCGACCACTATTACATGGGACGTAAATATACCAATGAACTATGGGTGTAAAGTAGTAGTCAGTACATAGTATAAAACAAAGTCGCTGTGGCTGTCTGTCCGTCCCTATGTATGCTTAAATCTTTAAAAGTACGCAACGGATTTTAAAGCGGTTTTTTTAATAGATAGAGTTATTCAAGAGGAAGGTTTTAAGCTATTTAACATTACTCTACGGCTCTTAGGAATGGGGCAACGCGGGTGAAACCCCGGGTGGGTCGCTAGTATATAAATAAAAATGAATGTATGTTTGACCTCTCTGCGACGAAAATTTTGATGAGTTGTTGTATGTACCAGGGAAGGTTTATGACGAAACCAAAAAAAAAGAGGCATTGCAACGCACGCCGAGAGACAGCTAGTGTAGATACTCTATGTACCTACTATAAGAATCCTTTACAGGCAATCTTTTATGTGACTAGACGTTAATATTAGGAGTGCACTTCTAAAGACTTCTGTACGGTATAATCTCCGGTCTATAAATCTGTTGGTCAGACAACCGGTGCGAGTCAATTTTCTCGCACATCTGAGCCCAAGCGCAACAGACAGACAACTTTGTTCGTCTTTTATATTATTGGTTTTGTTTATTAGGTACTTATTGATGCAGTGTCTTTTATATTTCTGTTAGGTTTGTTATTGTTTCGCTTTGTCCTAACCTTTTGGAGTATAGAATGACATAATGTAGTATCACGCCTGTATTTCCAAAAGATTAGGCATAGAAGTAGTTGGGGGATAAAATGACCCCTTTTGATGAATAGGGAATGTAAATGTCTTTTTTATATTTTTAATCAATAGTTTACCTTTTAAAGCAGCGTAAAAATATTTCTTTGACAAAAATATTAATATTTTATCATAAAAATATTCAAAACTGCAATCAGATACGGGATTTAAACGCCGCCGCCACATTGGCCGCGTGTACTGTGACGTCAGTTTCCGTAAAAACAGTCACTGTTATATCGTTTTTAAAATTTATTGATCGTTTTATCCAATCAATTATCAATATTTTAAGTTTACTATCTAATTCGAACATGGAGATGACTGAAATCAATTTTATACCTAGTAATTACAAACCTAAATGTTTAAGGTGATGTCATGAGAGCGTCACAACGTAGAGTTTGTCGTAAGTTCCGTTTTGATCTGTTCGCGCGCAAATTTGTCGCGTTCTTTTTTTACTTTTAAATTATTAAAATCTTGCTGGAAATGCGATTATATTATTATTTACTTAGCACTGCATAACCTTCCCACTTCTACTTATAACAACACTTGCTAACACCATTACACTAAATCTCATTTTATTACTGCGATTCTAATAAAGCCCGCAACATTTTGTAGGTAACGTGTCCTAGCTAAGTGCAGTTGGTGATTGGAGGTACGGAATTTATCGGTCGGCACTTACGTTCGATACAGAAGTAAAGAGTGCGATAAATCCCGGTGACATATTGGAGTGGTGACGTGCACGGGAAAAATTGTTACATACGCTGCCGGGATTAATCCCGGAAAGGATTGGGACTGCAATTTTTGAAAGGAGTTTTTGCGATACATAATTTTTTTATAGAAGATAGTAGTAGTAACATACCATCGCGTCTGTATTCCCCTTAGGGTAATAGGTGTACTTGTGGACACCATAGTTCGCCGCGGTATGTTATATCCCATGTAATAGGGGGCGAGCGTATTGCCTTTATCCTGGCATAAATACAAACTCCGACCTGCTATTGAGAATTTTAAAGAAACATCTAATAATACTGCTTGACCTGGAAATCGAACTCAGGACCACTACACTAATGAGGCAGTCAAAGAAGATAGTCATCATCATCATCATATCAGCCTATTGCCGTCCACTGTTGAACGTAGGCCTCCCCCAAGGAGCGCCAACCATCCCGGTCTTGGGCAGCTCGCAACCATCCGCAGCCAGCCACCTTCTTCAAATCGTCGGTCCATCGCGTCGTAGGGCTCCCCACACTACGCTTGCCCAAAAGCGGTCTCCACTCTAACACTTGTCTGCTCCATCGATCGTCTGTCCGTCTGCAGACGTGGCCGGCCCACTTCCACTTCAGCGTGCTTATTCTTCGAGCAATGTCGGTGACTTTAGTTCTTTGCTGAATGACTTCGTTGCGAATTCTATCCACCAAATAAACTCCAAGCATTGCTCTTTCCATTGCACGCTGAGCAACTTTGAATTTGTGGACCAGTCCAAAGGTGTCCAGGTTGCGGCTCCTTAAGTCATCACGGGTAAGACGCACTAGTTATAGTATTCAAACAGAGGACGTAGGTTCGAATCCTGCCCGCAATCGTATTTTTCCTTCACTAAAATAACTTTATTTTCGTAACTCAATATCTATCTTTTCTTACTTACACGTTGTATTTATTCTGAGTACTTAGCAGAAAACCTGTATGTTTTGTATCAACTCAGTGCGTGGGAAATTGCTAAGTGTTTTGTTAACAAAAATGTGGTAGGAATGTACATAACTGTAGCCTTAAGCATGGGTTCATTAACACTTGACCTTAGTCATTCAACAGTGTGTTCTGGTTGTAATATGGCTGTTTTACGAGAATGTGTCTACGTAAATTAAGTGTATTGTATCTATAATCGACCACGAATGATCATCACGCTCGTATTCCGAAAAGTTAGGCAGCAATGTATGACTGTACGGAGTTGGTGTATGACCTACGAACCCATTGCCAGTAACCGGACATAAACACAAATTCCGAGCAATGAAAATATGACAATAACACAACACTTTGCTCAACTTGGGAATCGAACTCAAGACTTGCTTAGCTGTCGTGTATGCGACCACTGGACCATTGAGGTAGTTACTAAGTTAGTCGTAAGACTATAATGAGACAAAAGGTTTTATTTCAATAAAAGCAAAGAAAAATCCAGTTCGACTAAATAGGACATTCCATTATAAGAATGGAACTGTCGTGGACTGTGTCACTGGATAATACTTCATTGAGCTACGTCGCCCGTACGCCTGCGGCATTCTCACAGTTCCATTGTCGATGGATATATTCGTCTTTTTCGCAGAGACACTCTCATTTCGTGCACTTTCTACAATCAAGACTGTCCTAGTTCTCTATGATCGTACATTCTGGTCTTATTTCCCCTAAAACGGAAATTGGAGTCAATATGAAATGAAGTCCAGTGGAGCATGTCCTCTGGCGGCGGGCGTTCTGTCGGCAATGACTTAAACCTTCAGCTAATTTTGCGCTGCAGAATTCCTGCCACTAATAAGTCTTCGTGTTGTTCCAAGGCGGGGAGAATTTGCGCTAAATTATAAAGCTTATTAACCATTGTTCCCTAGTGTGTCGTAACCTGCCGCAATGAAATGTTGTACTGTAGCTACGCTTCTTCATCCAAGTTTCTCCTTGACTTCACTTGAATTATGTATTCGGATATACCTAAGTACACCGTGAGATTTTGATTAATTAAATTCTAAATGCGACATTTTTCTTTGTCGTCTAGACGGGAGTTATGAGACTCATCCCGTCTTATTTGTATTAAATCTTCTGAGAATCGCAAATTATGGATGGAGCGTCTCACCTGGACAATGAGGTCTTTGAGCTCCTTGTCTAATAAAATAAGATTAAAATATTTTTAGTAACAACTTCTTTGTGTCCAAACGAAGTTTGTAAAAGGAATGTCAAGCTGACACTTCTTGAAGTCAGTCAGTGCTAGATTTTTGTAGTAATTTACTCTAATTAGAAAAATAATCAAATGGAAAAATCAAATAGCAAAACATCAGACAAATATGGCTCTGGGGATGAGGGTGATGACCGGAGAGACGACGAACAGCCGACAACGTCAAGGGGCGATACTTTTAGCCCTGAACAAATTTCGCATAACATGAACGATTTGAAAGCTATCGATTTCAATTCTGCTGATGAAGTTCGGTAAGAAATAGAATAATTATCATCCTACAATCCCAAAGAGATTTAAAAGGGCTATAAAGCGGACATTGGGAATGTTTTTATACAAAAACTTTTTCATTTATCTCTTTGGTTAGCTGAAATGTGAGTGATTTCAATAGGGAAATTTGTTTCCAGTGAATTACGATTTTATATCCTCGACTATAACTCGTAATATTAAAATATTTTTGTAACAACGGTTCATTTTAGAAAACATGGATTTCCAAAATTAATTTTCAATTTTAGGCAAGCAATGAAGGCGGTCTTAGCTGGTAAAGTGCCACCGCAGCCGTTTTCAGAAGAAGCGAATAATTTCCAGCCTACTATAAAAGTCCAAAACAACCCGGAACCAATAAAAATAAACGATCTTGTACTAAACAAACCTCTGATTGGTCAAGAAGTGCGCAAAACTGTACAGCGCCAAGTACAACAGAACCTTTATCGGAAAATGAAGACTGGTAATCAGGCTTGGACTTGTAAATCAAATAATTTCGGAACGTCAAGATTGAAACGGCCAGGAAGGCCACCGAAAGCAGGCCCCTCGAAAGCGATAAAAAAGTCCAAGATTTCATCAATGTATCTAGGGAAATTATCTAACGTCGTCCCATTTAGACGTCACTGGGAATCCGAGAGCGAATCTGACGTTGAATCTGTAGTCTTATTTTATTAAACGTTTTGGAACCACAGTTCACTTCGTTTTGCTTGTTAGAATTTTCATTTCAGTGCGAAAATTCATTATATGCAAATTTTCCAGTTGCATTTCTTTGTGAAATGGTTCCTTTGTTAATAAATTGTGGGATCAAAGATTCGTTTATCAGCTTGAGTGGAGATCGTTTATGTTCATCGTGTATCGGTGAACGTTGCTATCGTATTTCAGCAATCTCTTAGCGGATCGTATCATATCGGAAATTGAATTTCCGATTGGCTCTCTACTGCACAGCAGACTATCTGTAATGGATGGTCCCGCGGTCCCTGTTTCGCGGAGTTCATGAGAATGATAGATAGAAATACTTGGGAGGCGTATTCCAAACGTTCCGATGTGGAAATTGAAGAATATTGATGTAGTCCGTTCTTCGTTTCTGTTTATTTTGCTTTCTTTGCGAATAAATAGCATTTATTTGGGCGAGTACAAAGTGGTCTTGTACTGTTTATAAAAATAAATACAGGCCGAGTCTCCTGTATTATATTAGATTCTATTTGCTTTTTTCTTTGTCATTGTATACTCATAAAAACACAAACATACCATTATGCTTGAAGCCAAAAAGGGTTAGGCATAGATTCACTGTGCCTATTGCTGTTAACCGGGTACGTCCAAACGTAGAGTGTTCATCAGAATTTCATAGATAAACCCATTAACACTGCTCGACCTGGGCGGGAATCGAAAACAGGACATCTAGCGTAGCAGTCGCATAAACCCCCTAACAAAATATTGTCATTGGTTATTTATTTATGCACACAACAAAACAATGAAAAAATAAAAAAACTAAGGACTATTAAGTAAAAAGGTACTGCTTATTTCTAAAGAAATCTCTTCCAGTAGACCTGCGAGAGGAAAATTTATAGTAAGAAATGTAGGACAGAAGTGTGAAAATAATTATTTTATTATATTATTATTTTATTTTACAAGAATACTAGCAAACATTAAGGGTCCGGCGGAGCTTGAATTGCCCACAAAAACGTAATACCGAAATAAATTTTAATCCAGACAATTTTCTATCAAATTATGTTATTATTCGGAATTGGATACCGTTGATCTAGGTTTCTACGGTACTATTTCGTCTACTACTACTTCCCTGGAAATAAAAGACCGAAAAATCGTTCCAAACTTGGTAAAGTTATCAAAAACTGCATCCGCTTATATTTATTTCCAAAGAAGTATTTTGGACGAAATGGTAACGTAGGAACCTAGATTAACGGTATCGGAATCCAAATAATAACAAAATTTGATTAAATTGTGTTTGCATTACGATTTATTTCGGTATTACGTTTGTAAGAGAAATTCGGTCCGCCGGACTCATAACCTAAAAAAAGAATACTTATACAATAGCTACACAAATAACATAAATAACAAAATGCATACTTACAAAATAGTAAGTTGCAAACAAATGAATTAAAATAGAGAAAGTGTTATATTTTAAAAGCTAAAGTGGGAAAACAAGATTGCTGGCTCCATTCACAACACGTTATAACACGACACGCGTTGTTTATACATGTTTTGACAGGTAATGTAATATGTAGTGAGATAAATTGGGTTTGAGCCGAACAGTATTGACGCGGGCAACGATATTGATGTTGACATGTTTGAAATAAAACGTGCTGCGTCCTTTAGATAAGCCATTATTTGGACATGTTTCACTGAAGCGAAAAGTGTATTTACTGTCGTCCGCTTTTATTATAAACGTGTCCTCAATATTTTTAGCATAAAATTGATCTGAATACTGGGTAGAGACGCCGTTACGACTTTAAAAGAAACATTACACAGTCCTGTACTAGTTTAAAGAAGCATTTTAAAATAAAAAATGGTAATTGCAACAAAAAAAAAACAACTGCTAATACAAATCGAGTTTTTTTTTAAACTGCTCCAAACTAGGATGTTCTCTTGAATCGTGGGTGCGATTACAAACACAAATTCTCACATACACTAACGCCCAGACCCGAAACGTTACATCATACAAATATTTTCTCCGTATGAGGATCAAACCCACAACACGTGGCGCAGAAGCCGGTCGCTCAGCCGCTACGCCAAACTCGTATGAGTTTAATAATAATTGATAAATGATCTGACAAATCTGTATGGGAAGTGGAATTAAGATCATATATATTTTTATGATTGTGCGACTGTGTCATTATTTAAGAGGTCTTAGGTGTAGCTGCTGAGAGTGAGGTCCTAGGTTCGGTTCTCAAATGGAGCGGTGTTATTGTGATATTGTATGAAATTCTCAACAGCAATTCAGAATTTTAAAATTTATTCAGAATTTTTATACTTATTTATAGAATTTATACTTAGTTTGTTTAAGAAAATACCGAGGTGATAATGTTTTGGTTTTCAGTTTAATGTTCATAGGTTCAAATAAATATTCTTGTTCTTATTCAAAGATTAAATCATTTCCATCAAAAAATATTTTTCATTGGAGAGATGCTAAGTTTGACTGTAAGCTCTATTCTTTTGCTCAAGATATTATTGAAAAAACAAAACAAAACTAAAAGTCTTAAGGGTCCGGCGGAGCTTGAATTACGTTTTTGTGGGCAACCACAAAAACGTAATTCCGAAATAAATCGTAATCCAGACAATATTCTATCAAATTATGTTATTATTCAGATTTGGATACCATTAATCTAGGTTCCTACGGTACGATTTCGTCTAGTACTAGTTCACTGGAAATAAAAGACCGAAAAATAGTTCCAAACTTGGTAAAGTTATCAAAAACTGCATCCAAGTATTTTGGACGAAATGGTAACGTAGGAACCTAGATTAACGGTATCCGAATCCGAATAATAACAAAATTTGATTAAATTGTGTTTGCATTACGATTTATTTCGGTATTACGTTTGTAAGAGAAATTCGGTCCGCCGGACTCATAACCTAAAAAAAGGAATACTTATACAATAGCTACACAAATAACATAAATAACAAAATGCATACTTACAAAATAGTAAGTTGCAAACAAATGAATTAAAATAGAGAAAGTGTTATATTTTAAAAGCTAAAGTGGGAAAACAAGATTGCTGGCTCCATTCACAACACGTTATAACACGACACGCGTTGTTTATACATGTTTTGACAGGTAATGTAATATGTAGTGAGATAAATTGGGTTTGAGCCGAACAGTATTGACGCGGGCAACGATATTGATGTTGACATGTTTGAAATAAAACGTGCTGCGTCCTTTAGATAAGCCATTATTTGGACATGTTTCACTGAAGCGAAAAGTGTATTTACTGTCGTCCGCTTTTATTATAAACGTGTCCTCAATATTTTTAGCATAAAATTGATCTGAATACTGGGTAGAGACGCCGTTACGACTTTAAAAGAAACATTACACAGTCCTGTACTAGTTTAAAGAAGCATTTTAAAATAAAAAATGGTAATTGCAACAAAAAAAAAACAACTGCTAATACAAATCGAGTTTTTTTTTAAACTGCTCCAAACTAGGATGTTCTCTTGAATCGTGGGTGCGATTACAAACACAAATTCTCACATACACTAACGCCCAGACCCGGAACGTTACATCATACAAATATTTTCTCCGTATGAGGATCAAACCCACAACACGTGGCGCAGAAGCCGGTCGCTCAGCCGCTACGCCAAACTCGTATGAGTTTAATAATAATTGATAAATGATCTGACAAATCTGTATGGGAAGTGGAATTAAGATCATATATATTTTTATGATTGTGCGACTGTGTCATTATTTAAGAGGTCTTAGGTGTAGCTGCTGAGAGTGAGGTCCTAGGTTCGGTTCTCAAATGGAGCGGTGTTATTGTGATATTGTATGAAATTCTCAACAGCAATTCAGAATTTTAAAATTTATTCAGAATTTTTATACTTATTTATAGAATTTATACTTAGTTTGTTTAAGAAAATACCGAGGTGATAATGTTTTGGTTTTCAGTTTAATGTTCATAGGTTCAAATAAATATTCTTGTTCTTATTCAAAGATTAAATCATTTCCATCAAAAAATATTTTTCATTGGAGAGATGCTAAGTTTGACTGTAAGCTCTATTCTTTTGCTCAAGATATTATTGAAAAAACAAAACAAAACTAAAAGTCTTAAGGGTCCGGCGGAGCTTGAATTACGTTTTTGTGGGCAACCACAAAAACGTAATTCCGAAATAAATCGTAATCCAGACAATATTCTATCAAATTATGTTATTATTCAGATTTGGATACCATTAATCTAGGTTCCTACGGTACGATTTCGTCTAGTACTAGTTCACTGGAAATAAAAGACCGAAAAATAGTTCCAAACTTGGTAAAGTTATCAAAAACTGCATCCAAGTATTTTGGACGAAATGGTAACGTAGGAACCTAGATTAACGGTATCCGAATCCGAATAATAACAGAATTTGATTAAATTGCGTTTGAATTACGATTTATTTCGGAATTACGTTTTAAGAGAAATTCGCTCCGCCGGATCCTTAAGAGTGTCCGTTTCTAGACAATAGTATAAAAAATAGCTGGTAAAAAAGCTTCGCACAAAGTTTTTTCTGTAGCTACAGAGGGTAGTTTAAGTAATTACTTTATTTCGTCCGGAAATCTAATATCATTGCTTAATTCAGTAATGTCTTAGGTTCAGATTGTTTTAAGGATTTTTCTTTCCTTGAATTGGGTCTTGACTTAAGATGTGTACAAACTTTTTGCGATTAATTTACCTGCGTTGGTGGTGAAGTTGTAAATTTAAATTTTCTTGTACATCTATGTATTAATATATCTAAGCATATTGTAATTTTTTAGTCCTTACGTAAATCCTTGTTCTTTGCTGAACTGATTTGATTTTTTTAACGTGTTTTGAATGAATGAATGAATGAAATTTATTTATTCGAGTGACCATGACTCATTATGTTAGTAATACTTAAATCTATGTTAGTAACAAATATAATTTACAAAACAAACAACACAGCTAGGCAACCTATTGCTGCGCCATCCCGTGTGAGATTCATCCTAATAAATAGCTATTATGCTAGGGTACCTTTTGTAAGGTCTAATAGTAATCATTACAACTTATAAGTTCGCAGCGTAAAAAAAATATTTGCAGTCGAGTTTATCAAGTAAGTTTTTAGCCAATTTGTTTTACACGATAGGAAAAGCTTATGCGGATTTTTGCCCAAAAATATAATTAACAAAATAATTGAACAACAGGATACAGAGACAGAGAAATGGCGCTTAATTATGCAGCTTGCATACATGTCAAATTTTTTTTTTTATTGGCATGTTTGCCGATGACGACAATTCAGCCAATAACAAGTAGAATGGAGAAACTTGTGAAGATCTAAACATCAATTTAGGCGAGAATTAAAAGCAGGGTTTAAGAAGAGTGAGAATTAAACTTATAGATATTAGTGCTGAGTGTGAATAGATTTTAAAGTTTAATGTTGTTGCCACGAATAAAACTCATAAAGGCCTCAAGTATTTTGGGGAAGGGGAAGGTGATAAGACATGAAAAGTTGATTGGGAGAGGAATCTTTAATTTAGGGAGGTGACTGCAGCTGTCTTTTCGTCCCTTGGCACATTTCATAATGGGAGTATAGACAGTCCTGAAGAAGTTTGACAATTATGTGGCCTAACCAATTTTCCATCTCCTTTCAATCCAAAATCAACTTTATCTAAATTAGCGTAAGGTTTATTTGGGATTTATTATTTTGATTTTTGAGAATTTCCTTCTCGAAAATTAGGTCCCGGTAGTCAAATGTCCCCTAATAATGAACTATGGTCCTGCTCCTAATCTGTCCTAGAAGTTTTAATTGCATCGTCCGACCTAATTTGAACACGTCACGAAATGGACAACGTGTGTTAATTGCTCCTTTTATTTATATCATCACGCTTTGGCCCTTAGGAGGGGTCGTAGCTCTGATTAGGCTAATTATAATTTAGTTGATGTTGCTACTTGAGAGGGTAAGTGCTGAGTATTATTTGACGTCGTAGAAGCTCTCTTGGTAATTTTTTATTTATCTAAACAGCGTCATTAGTGTAGTGGTCCCAAGCGCGACTGCTTCCAGACTAATCCAATCTTGAAATAAATATAGATAACAAACTTTTAGGGAACATGTGACGTATTGCGATCTTACAATAAACTAGTTACGCGTGCTGTGGTGGAGGCGCTCGGTAGTGGGGCGTGCGGACTAACGCATTCTTCTCTTAATGGCCAATGCAAAAAATCGATAGTTATCAATACTGTTTAAAAATATCGATACGATATATCGAAAGTAGTAAAAAATAGAGTAGAGTAAAAAATATCGATATTTCGATGTATCGATTTTTTTTTCAAAACGGTGCGAGTTACATAATTATGAGGACTAAAAAAGGTCATCTAGTCACATAAATACCAGAGGTGCGTAAAAAAATATATAACGTGGAAACAAAATATCAACGTTATACTTTAATCATCAATACTTATAATAAATCTGTAGAGAGGTCAATTCTGTACATGAAATATATTTCCAAAATAACTATCAGCGGGTGATTAGTGATCGATACTGACGCCAAAAATGCAATCAGTAAAATTTTTGTCTGTCTGTCTGTCTGTCTGTCTGTATGTTCGTTATAGAAACAAAAACCACTCGACAGATTTCAACGAAACTTGGTACAATTGTTCTTCATACTCCTGGGCAGGTTATAGTATACTTTTCATCACGCTAGGATCAATAGGAGCAGAGCAGTGAAGGGAAATGTTGGGAAAATGAGTGATTCATGAGAAAGGTTTCAAGCTATAAAACATCACGCTACAACTCTTAGGAACGCGGCAACGCAGGTGAAACCGCGGGCAAAGAACTAGGGAACAAAGTAACTATTCCACGCGGACGAAGTCGATGGCAAAAGCTAGTCTTAAAATAAAATAATGATATTTTCATATTTTGATCAATCGATATTTTTGCCCATCCCTCCCTATTATCTCTCTCTGAGTGAAGCGATAGCACGTCCAACACCTATAACGATTGATTATTATTTAATAGGTAGGGACATCCCAAAATCCCAAGCTGCGACCTTGTGTCAACCACAACACTAATATGCTTACACCTATGGGAAAAAGGCGTGAGTATGTACTAATATGCCTCGGGTGGTAATCGAAACCACCACATCCGACGCAACAGTAGGGGCAGAGGTGAATGCATTAACCGCTACAAGCAAACATGCAACTCAACTTCATAACTATTACTCAAACTCAAACTCAAATTTTTTATTTCAATTAGACCATATACAGGTACTTTTGAAATGTCAAAACTACATGCACGGTTCCAAATAGTAGGTCTTGTGGAGAAGAGCCGGCAAGAAACTCCATAGATACTCTTTTAAATAAATAATTGATGTTTACATATTTTTTATTCTATCAATGTGAGTATTGTGGAGTTTGATGTGAGTGATAAAAGTAGGTTACCCTCCAAAAGATAACATAACTGAATCCGGATTGACATGGCATGTAAGAGTTGACCAGTCCCGACAGACAGCACCCGTTCACGAGCATGACGTGTGTATCAGCGTTGTTCGACTCATTACGTCACTCGAAAGAGTGCGCACGTAAATACTTACCCTTTACCGAGCTTGTATTAATAATGAATTAATTAATGCATTGCTCCAAGTTTCGAGACAGCGGGGCTCCTGCAAACTTGCCTCCTTTGGGACTAGCGTTGTATGTGTACACGGCTTTATACATACATACATGTAGGAAAAAATAATAATTAAAGAATGTAAGATGAGTGGAATGGAACGCAAGATGAATGAGTGAAGATGATAGGTGTAGGTGTGAAAGAGAGGGAGATACACAGAAAAAAATATGGCGATTTATGGTGTGAAAGGTGAAAGATGTGAAAGAATATAAAGTTGATTTATTTTAATAAAAGAAGTTATAAGAAGTTAAAAGCAATTTTCTTATTGGAAATCGATCCCCTACATACATACATACATGTGTTGTGTTTCGTCGAGCATTGCTTGCTTCGGTTTTGCGTGAGTCATCAACCCATTATACTGTTCCACTGCTGGGCACGGGTTTTCTCTCAAAATGACGGGAATTAGGCTATAGTCCACTTAGTACTATCAGACCATAAGTTATTAACTAACTTCATTGGGCTGTCTCAAGAAAGTTCAGTATCCCTACAAATGAGTGTAGGGCATTAATTGGGCATTATACAATAAGAATTTCAATCAATTGGAATTAATTTTAATTGAAAATGAATTAATTTTAATTGCAATTGAATTAATTTCATTTGCAATTAAATTATTTTAATTGCAATTAAAATCGCAATTAAATTCTAATTGTTTAGTGTCCAACACTGCTACAAATTATGCCAAATTTATAACTTATCAATCTACTACATAGTAGCTCTATATCTAGTTTCGAAGTTTCTAGAGCATTTAGTAGCAGTAGTTACGTATGCAGCTCCAAGATTAAATCAAACAGCCCGCTAACTCAAACACTAAGTACGCAACACACGTAAGTTCATGTAGACACGTGTTTGTCTTAGCAAATTAATTTCCCGCATCAACGAGCATATGCATGTGCTAAGTTCAATTTACTAAAGCGACAACCCTATTGATAAAGTCTCTGAACGTATTGCCTTTTCCAAAATTGGACGCGAGTTTGAAGTGAACTTGATGCAACGTAATATATGTATTTGTGTAGCCTACAAATAATTACCAAGATCATACAATTTCAAAAGCTTTCCACTGGCATAAGAGCTTTTTAACTCAGATTTGAAATGAAAGCCACAACTTTGCCTCATTAGGTTAGTGAATTTAACTGGTCTAAACGCTAGAAGTCCTGAGTTCCCAGGTTCAGCAAAGTGTTATTGGGATTTTCTATGAAATTCTCACTAACAGCTCGTAGTTTGGATTTGTGCCCGGTTAATGGCAAATGTGGGTATAAAAATGTTAGTACACCTCTTCCTAAACCCTTGGGGAATACAGGCGTGATGGTATGTGCCTCCACTAAAATAACTTTATAACCTTAGCATGGAAAATGCAAAATAGATACGTATTGTTTAAACATTTTAATGGTATATGATATAGTTATACAGGTTTAACCTAGTCCAGGCAGGCTGTTTATGTACTTAAACTTTGTGCCTTTACATATATCCTAAGATTACTTTTAGATTTCTATTAAGCATTATTATTTGGATTTATGTAAGGATTTTTCTTTTTGGAAGTAAATATTTGTTAAAGATGAAAATAAATTACGATTTATTAGTGAACTAGCTTCCGCCAGCGGCTACGCCCGCTTTATCAACGACCCATGTCACTTCCCAGAACAAAATAATCAAATAATTTTCCCGTTTTTGCAACCTTTTTTAATTGTGCTCTGCTCCTATTGATCGTAGCGTGATGAAAAGTATACTATAACCTGCCCAGGAGTATGAAGAATAATTGTACCAAGTTTCGTTGAAATCCGTCGAGTGGTTTTTGTTTCTATAACGAACATACAGACAGACAGACAGACAGACAGACAACAATTTTATTGATTGCATTTTTGGCGATCACTAATCACCCGCTGATAGTTATTTTGGAAATATATTTCATGTAGAGAATTGACCTCTCTACAGATTTATTATAAGTATAAATTTGATCAATTATTATTATGTCAAGTTAACACTAGAATGTACAAGACCTTTCAGTACTGTAACAAAATACACAAAAACAACGTCTTTACTCCACCCCTCCAAACTATTAAATGAGCCGACTTCACCAGGATTTACGTCTGATTATCTTCCTTATTGCAAAAAAAAACATCCTCCCTTATGTTGGAGTAATCAGTTACCATGGGCCACCATAAAAAAAATATTCCATCATCCCAAATAAGACGTATTTACTCAATATAGCCATAGCAGCCTTTTTCACGGTATGAAAAATTGTTTACGGCGTCGGCGACACGCTTGCGACTTAGGGTTCCGTTGTAAAAAACCCTAATTTCCGTGCACCCTTTCATTTATAACCCGGCAATCTGGAAGCCCCGTAGCTTATTTATAGGGGTCTCGGCCATTTGATGGGTGGGAGTCAGAATGTGTAATGATAAAGGTTGTAAAAAATTGTACAGACTGGCGATTTTTTTGTTGACCGAACTGTTGTGTGATCGTGGCGTGTATTGATGGTTAATTAAGTTTATTAAGATTTGGAAGAAAGAAAGAAAAAAGATTTATATATTATTTGATTCAGGTTACAAAATCCTAAAAAGCATGTTTCATTGAAAGTTAAAATATAAGTTAACTTATTGTACGTAATCGTCGAATTGAGGTTTCGAAGTAGCTTATTCTGAATTATTTATAGTATTTTCGATAAAAACTTAAGCTATTATGTTCTCAGTTGTCCAGCTAAGTATTATTTAATTTGTAGTTGAACCATTAACTGCTGCGTAAGTCCTAACATTTCAAAAGACAATTTTATTGTTCTCTATTGCAGAATGTTTCGATTTTTATTTTACTATGAAAAAGTCGCCCGTCTACACTCCCCTGCGGAGCCTACTGCATCTTCATGTAGAGCAAGTTTACGAGTGTTAGTTTGGCTGTTTGGCCGTCTCGATGATATGGTATCATCGCTCGCTATTTTTGATGCCTCGTCCCTAAACCCGGCACCCTTTATCTGAACCCGGCATTGTGTCGCGCGCCATAGATAACCCTTGTAAAAGGTTCTTTTCGTCACGTAAGAACGAAGACGGATTTCAACACTGAAGAAGAGATGGATTTATCTTTACGATTTTGACGTTGAAACTACTGATTTTGGAAAGTCGTAAAAATGGTTTTTGTTTAGAGAAAAATAGAGGGGCAGGTTTCCATTTTCAACAGGTAAATTTTGTATGAAATCTGAAATATACCCATTAACAATACATGTATTCAGAACTTACGAATAACTAGCTATAAATTAGAGTTGAGAGCTAAGATGGCTATTAAATTAAAAATAAGGTAACAACACTTTGATATTTTTTCTTTTTACCTCGAAGTGCTACTCCAATCTCCATTATTAAAAAATGCTTAAATCGTAAATTTAAGTCGTTTTATCCTAGCTAAGCATAAGACTTATTTAGTCAACTTTTCCCTTTTACGCAACAATATATTAAGTGGGACCTTTTCGCGAAGTCCCTTCAAATTGCTCGCACCCCGATTTCAGGGACTACCCCAGGTATTAAACAAGGGATTTTAATTATATTTGGACTTTAAAAAAGCTGTTTTTAAACATAAACATACCATCACGCCTGTATTTCCCGAAGGGTTAGGCAGAGACTAATGTACACCCACAGTTCGCCGGTATGTTTAGGTTCCATGTAATAGGGGGCGAGCCTATTCCCATTAACCGGGCACAAATCCCAAACTCCGAGCTGCTACTAAGAATTTCATAGAAAATCCAGACAGCGGCAAGTGCAGCTTAACCTAGGATATCAGTTTAACCAAGAGACCTACTTACAGTAACGATGTTGTATTTACTTATACTTAACATCGGATATTAAATAAAATCTATTAACGCGATAAAATCCTTTAAAACTAATTTTATTTTACTCGTGTAAGTAGGTATCGAATAATACTTCAGAGATTCTTTTTTAAATTATACTTTCATAGAATATTTCAACAGTTCCACAAACCCTATATTATTTATCTACAATCTACATGAAAACTTGAACGTCGAGAGACGTACAGTGTCTTGTATAACGCTGACCTGTCAGAGGGACTGGGGTAAGAAGATATGACAGGTCAGATAAGACTCGGACGGACGGGTACGGTACCCAGATAGTGCCTGTCACTCCACTTTGTCTTACATCGTCGTAGGGAGATTTTTTTGTTATGGGGTTTTTGTTATTTAAAAACATTATTTTATTTAAATATTTGTAACAAAAAACACTTTACAAATAGAAAAACTGAATCGATCAAAGGTTTTAGAAGGTTTAGAAATTATGGAAATTATTAAATTATGGAATCATGACTAGAGTTTTTCGTATGTCTATTTGGTGAATTTTGTTCTATTCGAAATTCAAAATTTTATTCGCTTAATAATTTAAACAACGATATTATAATATGAAAAGAAATTGTCCCACACTGGGCATATTATTTTGTTCTGTTTAAAAATTTAAAATTTATGTATTTATTAGTTTCACTAATAAAATTCGTGGGTAACTGTTTATTTTTTTTGTTTTACGTATTTTTATAAAAAGGTTAAAAAATATGAGGTCAACAAGAAAAATAATCGATTGTAGACATAAATATAGGTATATCTATACTAATATTATAAAGCTGAAGAGTTTGTTTGTTTGTTTGAAGGCGCTAATCTCAGGAACTATTGTTTGGAATTGAAAAACTCTTTTTGTGTTGGATAGTCCATTTATCGAGGAAGGTTATAGGCTGTATAACATCACGCTACGCCTCTTAGAAACGGAGCAGCGCGGGTGAAACCGCTGGCGGGTCGCTAGTCTACTATAAAATGGGAGTCCATAATTTCTGGTCACAATTTCCCCTTACGATTGCATCTAAAGCCCTTTTCCTAAGCGCCATCATTACTCATAGAATTACTTTTATCGCAAACAACAAAAACTACCGTCGCTTAGTTCGGGAACTTAATCACAAATACAAACTATAACAGCCAAGTTCACTACCTCCAGTGTATCTTTGTGCCAAGTCGATTTAATTCTAGTTAACTTTAAGGGAAACACGCCGACTTGCGCTTTAACTGAGTACCTAGTGGAATTAATTGTTGAGAAACGAATCTTTATAGCGCCAAATATTATTTGCATTTTTGATGGCACGTTTAGTGCTTAGCGAGCGGCTTTTGGTTTTGGGTTCGATGTTCGTACGGAGTAAAATTATATGACCTACAGGTAGTTCTCGGTCGGGTTTTCTGGATTTATGCGTCTGAAAATATAGTATGTCTATAAAATCCGATACTTGAGAAAATCCTAACCTCTGGCAACGTTTTTTTTATAAATACACGAACTAGAATTAAATTATTAAAACGCAAACGAAACGTTAATGACACTTTAATAAAGTTCATTTTACTTTATACTTTCATCTTTTAAGGATTAAAATGAACTGCAAGGAATTGCTTTCATACCAAGGGATTTTCTTAACTCGCGTTCCATTGAGGTAATATGTAGCAGAGACAACGGACGCATTTAATAGTTTTGTAGGTCCCATGTAATAGTGGTCGAGCCTTTTGCCATTAACCGGGCACAAACTAAACTCCGAGCTCCTACTGAGAATTGCATATTATAACCCAATAACACTGCTCGTCCTGGGAGTCGAACCCAGGACCTCTAGAGCTCAGGACCACTAGGCTGAAGAGGCAGTTTAAGGGAAGCTTAAGTACCTATTTGTTAAAATTTCAGACTTCAATTTTATTGTAAACTTTCGTCAGCAGTTTCCGGGGTCAATGTCCTGCCGCTGGTCGTATTAGGCCACCAGCTGAGGTAAACATTAAACTTTTTATTTTTGTACTTTTCATTATGATTAGACATCGTTAGCCAATGAATGAGAAATTACCTTGAAATGAGAAATTTGAGAATCTTAGTACGGTATACTCTCTAGTGTGGTAGTATGTGATACCTCAATGCTTCGCGTCCCATTACGCGCATAAGAAAAACTATCAAAGAGAATATCTGAATATAAAGATAGCTAAGAGAAAAGGTAAAGCTAATGAAATCTCTTCATTGCAGCTATTAGATTTAAATATATTCCTTTTAATGCGTTTAAAAGAAAAAGGTATTTTCTTGGATACTTTTTAAATAGCATTAAGAAACTTTGCATACAAATTGTAATATCGTCTTTGACTGCTCATTGGTCTAGTGCTCGTAAGCGCGGTTGCTTAGCTTCAGGTCTTGGGGTCGATTCTCAGGTCTAGCAAAGTGTTATTGGGTGTCAGTAGATCGGAGTTTGAACTTGTACGCTCTTTCTCCTGGGTGATACTAACTGATATCCTAAGGTTAAACCTGCTGTCAGGTTTTTTAGGTTCTTCCGGTTTTTATACGAATACCTTTGGCAATGGTGAACAATTTAATATATTTATTTATTTATGCACACTAATAATACGAAAAAGAAACATAAAACTTAGGACTACTACGTACAAAGGTACTGCTTATCTCTAAAGAAATCTCTTCCAGCAGACCTGCGAGAGGAGAGTGTAAACAAGAAATGTAGACAGAAGTGTGAAAAAAAAAAGTAGTCATAATAAGATAAATACTATATATTATACAAGTAAACACGTAACCAATTATAAAACAACATACACATATAAAATAAATACATTTAATACATACTCAATAATATAATAAATAAGCAAGATTACACAAATAAGTAGAATAACAACATACATACGTATATTGTAATGAAATCACAAAGTTGAACCGAAAAACCACCGAATTTTGAGTTGACATTTACGACATTGAGATGAGATTGGAATTAAATATATTTTTTTACCCACCTACGAAAATTGAAGGTATTCAGTTTTATTTAAGCCCTGGTCGCTGTATTACTTGGATTGTATGGTTTCATTATATACACCATGTATGACTCAAGAACGGCTGGACTGATTTTTATGATCTTTAATTTGTTGGATTTGTCTCCGCCCCGAATACCAGAGTAACCTTTAAAACATCGAAAAAATCATGAAAAAGAATACGGGGCGCGAGTGAAACTGCGGGCAACAGCTAGTTAGATACACTTAAAAAACCCTGTCTGATCCGATGGGGCATATAGGATCCCAATCATATCAACAAATAAAGTATGTAACATTAAATATTCATAAAAGTAAACTTATTAATGAAGTTTAAGATTCAAGGTCGTCGTCCCTTAAGTGTCATAATTACCTCTAAATCAAGCAAATTTTTAAAATGTTAAAATACCATCTCATTATGTTTGTCATCCAGGGACGGTGTCGCTGCCACCGTAAGTGTTGCCGTTTCAGTTTCTTCGATTCATATTTTTTTTCCGGGATATTTTTTATTCTTGTCCTTGGTACTTTTTTAATTTACCTACATGCCATCATGCCTGTATTCCCCGAAGTGTTAGGCAGAGGCGTACTAATGTACACCCACAGTTCGCCGGTATGTTTAGATCCCATGTAATAGGGAGCGAGCCTGTTGCCATTAACGGGGCACAAATCCAGACTCCGGGTTGCTACTGAGAATTTTATAGAAAAACCCAATAACACTTTGCTCGACCTGGGGATCGAAGACCCCTAGCGTAGCAGTCGCGCTTGGGTCCACTAGACTAATGAGGCAGTTTCTTTAATTAATTTTTCGTTTTAACAAAAAATACAAAATTATTTATTTTAGTGTCATTTAATTAGTCATTTTAGTAAAGGAAAAATTCAATCGCTGGCAGGATTCGAACCTGCGTCTTCTGGTTAGATACACCAGACGCTCTGACCGCTAAGCCGCCGCGAGTCCCACCCGAAACTTAACAATACCTTCACGAGTCAGACAGGGTTTTCTTAACACATTGTATAAAAGTGTGTGTAAAAGAAAGAAACAATTGAATGTGTTTTTATACTGTCGTGCACACTGTGATTCAGCGTCAATTAACGTAATTATTACGTATTCTATAGTGTAATATTTTTTTTACGATTATGACGCTCGACCAAAAGAGAATGTTATGATTTTATTAGACTGTCTAAAAGGAAGAAAGAAAAATGTTTAATTATGTAACGTCGCAAGATAAAACAAAGGGTACTTCTCATACTCCGAGCCTTTACCCAATTATGTTCGGGTCGGCTGCTATTCCACCATCACCCATCAGACCTTCGCAACCCAATTTCTGGGCAATATTCTTTGGAAAAAAGTGATTGTCAGGCTTTTTGGATTTCAAACTACCATTAATAACTGACGTAGGTATTTGTATGAAAACCTGGACCGACTGCTTTACGTGCTCATCGAGGCACGGAGGAGTCTCTACCATTAGGAATGTTCAAACATCCATAATCTAACCAAGGTTGACTTATGACAAGCGTAACTTACTTTGTTGATTAGAATTGAAGACGGCTTAGTTAACATAGTTTTTTACAAGATGAATTTAAAAAACACATTGTACGTAGTGATAGCCTAGTGATACGACTGTTCGTCTGCCAAGACAAATGTCTCAAGTTCAAACCCAAGGCAGGCACCTCTGACTTTTCGGAATCATGTGCGTATTCATATTTAATTAACCCGCGTTCAAATGGTGAAGGAAAACATCGTGAGGAAACCTGCACGCCTGAGAGATTTTCTCAACGGTGGAAGTCCGCAGTAGGCTAGCGTGGTGAGTTCACCAGGGCTACAGTTCCCTTCTCACTTGGAGAAGTCACCCGTGCCCAGCAGTAAGATAGTATATGGGTTGAAGATGATGATTGTACATTTAAATTAAATGAAAGCTTAGCCTCAAATATAGCTCCTTTGTTAGAATGCGTCTGCGAAATTGAAAAAGTGAAATTTAGATAAGAACAAACAAAGCTAATTGATGAGATTCAACATAAAACAATAACACACAATATCTTGATTTATTGACCACATTGTACCGACGTACTCACAGTATGAATCAGACAATGCATAGAGCATTTGTATTTATACTATTAATGATAAGATGACAAAGACGAATGAAATACACAGTCCGCTTAGCGGTATTGTCATTCTATCTAACGAAGCCCCGGTGACTTTTATGTCATTGACATAAAGCTTAAATTAATCGCTTAAGAATGTATGTAACCTAACCTTAATATTAGCCTTCTTGTGTTATCATATTGAAACGTTAGTTATAATTTCTCATTTGCTCCGTAATTAGCCTTCTAACGGGAAAATCAATCTTTTCATAATAATTGATTTTAGCATTTTATGCAGATCCTACATTTAACAGAGGATTCTAGTCTATTCTAGAAATCATGTAACTACCCGATTAGTCAAGTGTCCGTAAATGCGACTGTTTCTATGAAATGCTTAGTAGCAGCTCGGAGTTTGCATTTGAGCCCGGTTTATGGCAATAGGCTCGCCTCCTGATACATCCTGAACTGCGGGCGAAGACCTAACTCTGCCAAACCCTTCGAGCTACATAAGGCGCGATGGTACCGTCTAACTAGTGAATGGCAGTTCAAGCGTTCACATGAGCGCTTTATATATTACTAGCTTTTGCCAGCGACTTCGTCCGCGTGGAATAGTTACTTTGTTCCCTAGTCCTTCGCCCGCGGTTTCACCTGCGTTGCCCCGTTCCTAAGGGTTGTAGCGTGATGTTTTATAGCTTGAAACCTTTCTCATGAATCACTCATTTTCCCAACATTTCCCTTCACTGCTCTGCTTCTATTGATCGTAGCGTGATGAAAAGTATACTATAACCTGCCCAGGAGTATGAAGAACAATTGTACCAAGTTTCGTTGAAATCCGTCGAGTGGTTTTTGTTTCTATAAAGAACATACAGACAGACAGACAGACAGACAGACAGACAGACAAAAATTTTACTGATTGCATTTTTGGCGTCAGTATCGATCACTAATCACCCGCTGATAGTTATTTTGGAAATATATTTCATGTACAGAATTGACCTCTCTACAGATTTATTATAAGTATAGATTAATACTACAAGGTACCGAAAATAAATCGCGCCCAATCAATAGCAGGAGGAGAAGTTATCGATTATCTGAACGATTTCACTGACTAATGTATGTGCGTGGACCCAGTTCTTGAGTGAAAGAGATAAAATTGATTGTTTCTTAGTATATTGCCCACAACATTAGCCACAATCATTATTATGATTCACTAGCTTCTGCCCGCGGTTTCGTCTGCGTGGACTACACAATTAGATCCGACCTGGATAAAAAGCTTATGTGCTATTCCAGACTATAATCTATCTCTGTACCAAATTTCATCCAGATCCGTTCAGCCGTTCTGACGTGATTGTGTAACAAACATCCATACATCCTCACAAACTTTCCGTTTATAAGCTATTTTTTTTAAGCGGCGGTAGCTTAATTGCTTGGGCGTCGGACTTGCGATCATGTGGTTGCCGGTTCGAAACCCACCCGTTGCACTACCGACGTGAAACCACTCGTAACACAAGCATTTAGCTTAGCATGAGGGGTTAACAAGAATACTAGTAATGTGCGACTCACATTACTAGTAAGCTTTAAAAAAAAAGTAGGAAGTAGGATTTATCATTGTAGGCAACCCGGTCAGGAATATAAAGAGTGTTTGTGACCGGTACATCAGTGATTCATATAAGAGGCTGAATATATACGTATATCTATTATAGTAAAATTACCTTATCATGAAAGTATTAAAGACTAATGGATGACCACAGAATAAATAGTCGTTATAGTTAAGTTGATACTGCTTTGAACAACTCACTGAATGGTAGTATTATTATTTTATTCTGTGTCACTGAAATAACCTTAAAGTTCAGACAGAAAACCTAGCTTTATAGGGCCCATCGAGCGACAAGTTACAAGGCTAGTATTTAAACCTACGTTCAGTGTGAGCTCCACCTATCTTGTGCGACGTCATTTACGACGGTTTTACAACGAATATACCTGTAGTTAACTGAGTGCACTAAAATCTAGACGATCTAGCAACACTACTCGACGATATCGAGTATTGATCGAGTACTTCTTGGTGGCGCCTTCGCCGGAATTCTCTCTATAAATATATCTAGAGAGAATTCCGTATATTGTCTCTTCTCTACAGTGTCCTGTTTAACCCTTTAACTCCTTCTTATCATAAAGAACGTTTTCAGTTCCTCCATGACACACTTACTAGATATCTAAGATCATCGGAAAATTTTAGGCTTGAGATGCCAATGCACTCCACAATATTCCTCGACTACTCCTTTTCCGTACAGGCTGTACGGCTTTGGAATGCCTTGCCCGTTCCAGTGAGGCGAGCCGAATCACTGCCGATATTAAAAAAATGGGGAAGGAGCACTATCTTCCGCTATAACTGACACGCATCGCAACGCATCTACTATACTTACATACTAACTACTTTCCTATTTTTTGCCTTTCCATTCTCTCGACTACTCTCAAGTCCATCCAAAGGTTGACTGTAAGAGATCGCTTATAAATTGGTACTTAACATTGATTTTTTGGTGAGCAATAAAGAATATTCCATTCTACTTCGTGTACATTTTGTTAGGGATAGGTACTACAGGTAACGCAAATCTTCCAACTATAGGGAAAGGGTAGGAATGTGCTGTTTTTAAGCGATATGCGACATACATGAAGATTTTTCTCACTATAGATAAACGGTCGAGGCGAAATCAATTGAGGGGACATTCTTGTTGGCGAGTAGTTTGCCAACAGGTTTGAAAATAACATCCCGAGTATCCCGACTATGTTAGAGTCGGTTTCCAAACGTTCCAAAACAAATGTTAATGTTAAAAAAATGTTAAAAAAGGATGATGTCGGAAAACGGGGGAGAGTATGATAACATATTTAATAACGCGTTTAATTTAAACGTTTTTCTCCCAAAAACAAACTCAAAAACTGACAATTTTGGCAATGGGGCTAACGATACAATATGAAAATCCGTTTTTTCTAAAAACTGTTTCGTTACATTGCCACGAAAAACCGACCCATCTCTATGCACTAACAAACAACACAAAACTACCAACAATTAGTACATTCCACGTGTAGGCA
Source organism: Acronicta aceris (assembly GCA_910591435.1). Lineage (NCBI taxonomy): Eukaryota > Metazoa > Arthropoda > Insecta > Lepidoptera > Noctuidae > Acronicta > Acronicta aceris. The sequence goes on from OU342770.1 coordinate 11,166,702, forward strand.
CCGTAAAACATTTTACAATGTGATGTTTAACGTGTCTAGCACGTGATCGCTGACTGTTGTCCCACACAATTGGAGCGGTTTTATTGAAATGTCCTCCCGTGTAATACGCGTGCACTTTTATATATCGATTGAGATTTAGTCGGCAGTGTAGTAGCGCGCTGTTTGGTTTGGAAAAAGAAATATTCATATTTTTAATAAGGAGTGAGTTTTGATTGAAGAAGGAAGTGTTTTTATTGTGATTTCGTAAAGTGTAAAAGTGTTATCGTTTATATGTAGATAAAAGTACTTTGAAAGTTCTTTTGGAACTGTGCAACAAATTTTTGGCTTTCCAATTTTCCAAAGTACCTACTTATCTATTTTTAAATGGTCTAATTAAAATACAACATTGACTTCTACTGTATTTTCTTAAGTAGGAATGCCCGTAAAAATCTCTATCTAGAATATAAAAAAAATATTTCATGAAAATTCTAAGAAATCGCGATCTGTGAATTCTTTTTGCGTTCCCTTTCACCGATCACTTCAGCCGGGAATCTCCAGCGATGTCTTGTGTTAAAAAACTTTTGTTTTATAATTTAGAATTTATCATCGAATGAAGTAGATACTGACCGATATTTAATATTAATAACTTTTGTTTTCGATGTGTAAGACTTGTTGAAAACAGTGAATACAAAAGAGAATCTGAGCTCCAAGGTAAATATGACGCTATGTTCGCTGTGTGTCGCTTTTGTTATTCAAAATAATTGTTCATTAACAATAATGACGTCATAAGGTTATTCATCTGTATTGTCATTTATGTAACAATGGCAAATTTGCAGTTCCGGCCAGGTGTAGAGAGTTCAAGGGCGTATGTTATTGAGTACTTTGATATTTTGCTCATAATGACAATACTAATTTCCTTAGAAGCAGGTCGCTCGGGTGACCCTCCAAAATTCAGGTTCAAATGTTATTTGTATTTTTGTACCATTTTCAAAACTGCCTCATTACCTTAGTGGTCCTGAGCGCGACTGCTACACTGGAGATCCTGGGTCCGTTTCCCAGGTCGAGCAAAGTGTTATTGGGTTTTTCTATGAAATTTTCAGTCGCAGCTCGGAGTTTGGAATTTTTGCTCGGTTAATGGCAATAGGCTCGCAATTACCTACATGGGATCTAAACATACCGGCGAACTGTGGGTGTTCATTAGTACGCCTCTGCCTAATCCTTCAGGGAGTATAGGCGTGATGGTATGTATGTTCAAAACTGTACTAATAATTTTGGTAAAAATTGACGCAATTTCGTGTAGGCCACATAAATATTTGTTCCGTGCTGAAATCGAACTCACTACTTCGAGCAGCGCAGCAGCCGATCACTCAGCCACTGCGCTATTCGTGTTGTCTTCGGATATGAAGTGATTCATGATAAACACTTAAAATCATTGATTAAATATTTACTTTTTGGAAAATATTCGTATTATGCCGGATTTACACACTCGTTGAAACACTACGAGACAGGCCGAGTACGAGTGTGTTGTGTACTTGGTGTGCTCTCGTGTCGAGCCGACTAGACGAGTGTGTACAGCTGGCATTACAGTAATAGTGTGTGACAGCAACCAAGTATTTTTAAAATCTGTGATTAAGTAGATAAATAGTGTACATTGTTATTTTTATGATAGCTCATTTTCCGTTAGTTCTAGAGTTCTGTCCACCCATCCCTGCGCCTGCGTTGGCTCCAAACCCAACATCAAAACCAGCTCCGCCTCCTACTCCACCATTGCTTGCACCTGCTAACAGTAGAGTAATTCTGTTACTTAAATAATGCATAAAATATAATTCCAATCTAACCACGATGTGATAGCCTAATGATATGAACATTGAACTGTCTCAGGTCTTGAATTCCAATCCAAGGCCTCACCTCAAGGTTTTCGGTGAAGGAAACCTGCATGCCTGAGAGATTTTCTCGATGGCGTGTGAAGTCTGTGGTGGCCCATAGCTTAACCCATGATATCTTATTCTGAGAGAAGATCCATGACCAGCAGTGGGAAAGCAAATAGATTGACGATGATGAAGTTCGATGTCGTAAATGTGAACATTTTTTGATTTTTCGGTGGTGGTTAATTTTGTAACTTGATTACCATAGCTGTGGTATCACTCGCATTCCAAGGGTCTTTATGAGACAAACGGTCCAATGTCCAATTTATGTCTATACTAAAATTAATCAAATATGCGTGGAAACGTAACTGACTGACGAGTACTTTCGTATTTATAATACTATTATGGATTGTTCATCTTTAGACCTTGATTGGTAGTTTAGAAGACCATCATACTCCATTATACACTGAAGCTACATTCAAATTAGGCAAGTACCTATATTTGGTTTTTCTAATGGGTTTTCTATGAGATCTCTCTAGTAACGCTTTAGTTACGTGGGAGAGCCATGCTTCGGCACGAATGGGCCGGCTCGAGCAGAGTGATACCACGGCTTCACAGAAAACGGGCGTTAAACAACGCTTACGCTGTGTTTCGCCGAGTGAGTGAGGTTACCAGAGCCCCAATCCCCTTTTAAAAGGTCGACAACGCACTTGTGACTCCTATAGTGTTGCGGGTGTCCATGGGCGGCAGTAATCGCTTACCATCAGGCGATCCGGCTGCTCGTTTGCCGTCCTATCCAATAAAAAAAAACTCGAAATTTGGTTCTGGGCCCGTTATTGGCAATAGGATCGCCCCTTATTACATGGGACCTAAACATACCGGCGAACTGTGTACAGCAGTACATCTTTGCCTACCCCTTTGGGGAATACAGGCATGATGGTGATATGTGAATATCAATTACATACTCCCAGCTTTTGCCCCCATATTGGCAGTGGCACCAAGCTCGAAACCTGAAATGTAAAAAAAATAAAGTCGATAATGTAACATTTAAAAATAGAAACGCTATAGAATATTGAGTAACCCGATTCATACCTCCGCTGCCACTTGTTTGTTGCTGCAGGCTCTGTAAATAAAAAAAAATAAATGTAGAAAATCTATTATATTTTCTTTCTCAAACATGTTGAAGAAGATTAGTCTTGGTTGTGAAGAATATCTAACAAGCAGCGATCAAGGTTCCGTTCTGAATCGTCACAATTTCTTGATGACTAGACAAGTGTGATACGCTGTGGTCCACAGGACCCCCTCGCATCCTACTCGTCCCTTAGTGGGCCATTGTCTGATAAGCTTTTGGCGAGAGGTCGATGCTTCTCTCTCCCTTTCCGCGATCTCTTTTGCAAACTTATGTAATCTACTTGCAGTAATAGATGGCTGCTTCTTATAAAAAACATGTTTCTCATGTACCTAATTGTAGAAGGTAACGTCGGAAAGGTATAAGGACCGGGTGTAACAGTCTAATTTACAACACCGGAAAATTTACAACTACCTATTTCGCTATGACAATTTTGGATTCAAAAGCAAACTAACACACTTAATGCACATTATCATAATTCAAAATTTTAGTGTTTTTCGTATTTTTTAAAAATTAAAAAGCGAACTTACCTTTCCGACCATCACTACGACCAGGAATAGAACAAAACTCTTCTTGAACATGATTTTTCTATGTTCATGTATTCACTGTTCAGTTCAAAGGGTTACTGTGAATTATCGTCTGACCGACGCCCTTTATATTCAGATTTAAAGTAAATATCTTTTTTTAACAAAATTATGATGGGATAATGGAGTTAAGTATTGTACAAGAGCGCACATGTCCATAATGATAACATCGTAATTTGGCGCTAGCATTTTCCTGCGGCATCGCGTATTATTTTTTATAATTAGCCACTTTTGGGGCTCAGAAAGTATAAAAACGCGTAAATTCGAATCCAACGTTGTGTCAAAATTTCAAACCAACCAGTGAAAGGGTCCGAACTCTGAGCTGCTGCTGAAAATTCTATAGAAATCCTCAATAATTCTCGGCAGCCTTGTTGGGTCTACTAGACCAATGAGACAGTAAGTACATTCTATTTTAATACATTTTTAATATTTTCATAAAAATATTTAAATAATTATATAAGAAATAGTAACCATAGGGAGCAAAATCCAAACAGCAGGTCAGGGCCCCAGAGAATGAAACTTCCTAACTACGCGAGCCGTGTCTAAGAGTACTGCTTTCTGCAGTAGGCCTTAATACAGCCACCTAATGAGAGCCTCCTTAGATGTCGGTCAAGGCTATTGGGTATTTAATTATTGGCTGACACAACGTGTAACCTGTACCTACAATGACCGCTGAATTGACTTTATTGATTTCCTCTGAATTAATTTACTAATTTACTGGTTTCTGACACTTTAGACATTGAAATAAAACTACTTTTTACGGATTCTGTCGCGTCGTATTGATATTATTTGATTCCCGACGTTGCTGGATGCTGTAAAGGATCCGAAACATCGGGAATCAAATAATATCAATACAACGCAATAAAATTTACTTTACTAATTGTTACAGTAATGATAAGCCTGCTATCACTAATGAGCCCAAGACCCTCGTAGGCACTAAATAATTTTTAAACTACACAAAGACATTTTTTTTTTTAGTAAAGGAAAAAATTCAATCGCGGGCAGGATTCGAACCTGCGTCTTCTGGTTTGATATACCAGACGCTCTGACCCCTAAGCCACCGCGAACCCTACCCGCATGATTGAAATTTTGCCTTCACATTCTGAATTTACGTCATAAGGTGACGTTGGTGACATCTATGAGAGGCAAGTTACCTTATGACGTAAATTCAGAATCTTAGCATGGAAAATGCAAAAAAAAACACAAAAAGATACACAAAGACAATTTTTCTATGTAAAGATTGTTTTTAAAAAATCTAACAACTTGATGGTTGTCGCTTCCACACCTATTACATAATTTAAGTACTTATTCACAAATAGTTTATGCGCATTATGAATAGGAAAAAAATATACTGAACTAAATGTTTTTGCACGTGTTTCTAATAAACATATTTGCTGGCTATAGTCGGTCACGCCTGTCTTGGTTTCATCTGTCGAGAAAATCTCTTAGCATTATGCAAACCTTGGATACGAAATCGAGTCCTCTAAGCAAGCTTAATCTAATAAATTGATATGATATCTGTGTCTAAACTTATAAATTAATATCTGTAACTCAGACAACAGTTCTCTTCCCAATATTAAAATGTATATACAGCTGCCATATACTAAAGAGGTTAAAACATTATCCCTATTAGTTGAATAATTATAAATATTTTTAAAAAAAAACGTTGCCCCTTACTAGGATTTTCTCCTGTATCGTGGGTGCGTTTACAAACACAAATTCTCACATACACAAACGCTCAGACCCGGAACAACTACCTGTAGATCATACAAATATTTTCTCCGTGTGGGGATCGAACCCACAACACGTGACGCAGAAGCCGATCGCTCAACCGATACCGCTCAGCTGTGTGTATGTGTTATTATAATAACTGTAGAATTAGAGAAAGAAAGAAATGATATAATTATAACATCAAGAGTAAATTATGAGTTATCAGAGTAGTATTATCACCATCAGTCTTCCACGGTATATAAATAGAGTTAAGAATATAAAACCTTTGATGTTGAACAAGAAGAGAATGAGCATATTTGATTAAAGCTATTCATGTTTTCTTGTGGTATGTAATTTTGTTTTTGCCTTTTATGCTTTAGAATTAGGAAGATTTACAGACAAATAGAATCATTAATGTGACAAACATACGTAGATATAATCATGTGGTATTTACAAATATTCACATAATTATAGTAAACCTATATATAAATATAAAACAGAGTCCGGTTTGTTACAACACTTACTTATAACTCGAGAACTGCTGGACCCTTTTTCATAGCTTTTGGTTTGTTGGATTTGTCTCCACCCGAATAACAGAATAACTATCAAAACATCGTCAACAGTCATCAACATCGATGTTTATAAGTTATTGGATTTTATAAGAGATTCTCAGTAGCAGCTCGGAGCCTGGATTTGTGCCCGGTTAATGGTAGGCTGCCCGGCTAAACATACCGGCGAACTGTGGGTGTACATTAGTACGCCTCCGCCTAACCCTTCAGGCGTGGTGGTATATTATGTTACAATACAAAATATTTTGTTTTTGGATGGGTCGGTCCAGAATACCTTAGAGGGCTTTATTAGAAATACTTCGCATTGAATACTTGTTTATGTATGAGTGCTCTACATATTTTATATTCTAAGGAAAGTTTTTGGGTTTCTACCCGTTTGTCCTTTCTGTAAGAGCTATTAACTCCCACCAAAAGGCTCTTATAATGGCCTTGGGTGGCATTAGTGGCCCCGCTGCGCTAAGGACCTTCAACGTTTTGGCCCTCCCGGAGTGCTTCCGGCGGAGGCACTATGACGTCATATCCGGGCTCTTAAATTGCCATTAATAAATTATTTATTTTTGATGAAAAATATTTGGCGATTTAATATTTGATGTAGAACTTTATATTTCGTTAAAGGATAAGCAGTTTTGTGAATATGGCAATATAAGATATTTATTAAGTTAAATTCAAATATTTTATTTGACATTATTATGGGTTGCTTTGCATTGTCAAAAATTAGGTACACAATTCCAAATAGTGGGTCTTATGGAGAGGAACTGGTAAGAATACCATAAGTGCTCCTTTAAAGAAAAAACAAGTGCGAGTCGGACTCGCTCACTGAGGGTTCCGTACAAATTTTGAACGTACATATTATAATTAATTACGAATGTATACGAGTAGTTTTCTGATTTTTCCCTATCATATACTGCAAGTGTAGTATAAGACCGTATTACTTAGTTATTTTAGTGAAGGAAAAATTCAATCGCGGGTAGGATTCGAACCTGCGTCTTCTGGTTAGATACACCAGACGCTCTGACCGCTAAGCCGCCGTATTACTTGCCCAATTTCATAGTTCTAGGAAAATACCCTATAAATTTTGATTTCTTTGAGTGTCGAAATATATTTTTTTGCGGCATAAACGGCCGTATCTTTTTTACGTTAACTTAGAAGTTTGTGTGGGACTGTAGACTTGAGTATATGGTTTTAATTTCAACTCGATACCTCCACGCGTTTCCGAGATAAAGGGGTCTCAACAGACCGACGGACGAACGACAACAAAGAGACCCTATAAAGGTTCCGTTTTTTCCTTTTGAGGTACGGAACCCTAAAAATAACATTGTTTTTTCAAGTTAGCAACTTTCAGATGCTAACCCATGATTAACAAAAAAAATTCTTTGCTCCCAACTTTCTGCAAAAATATCGACAACTAACCGACCTTCCAGCAACTTCGATCAGAAAACTAAATGGAGATATTGTCTTCCGATAAGAAGATGCAAAAGGTCAAACTATTGAACAACTTACCAACATTGTATTCATAAAATATACCAAACTATATTTCTGCACGCGATTTCGTCTGCGTGGATTTCAGAATACGGTTCAATCTGGATAAAAAGTGTCATATCATACCACGCCTGTATTCCCCAAGGGTTAGGCGGAGGTATACTAATGTACATCCACATTTTGCCGGTATGTTAAGTTCCCATCTAAAAGGGGACAAGCCTATTGCCGTTAACCAAGCACAAATCCAAACTCCGAGCTGCTACTGAGGATTTCATAGAAACGTCCAAAAACACCTTCCTCAACGCAGGAATCGAAACCAAGACCTATAGAGTAGCAGTCGCGCTTAGGACCACTAGACTAATGAGAAGTTCCCATATAAAAATTAAAATTATGTAAAAAGTATCGTATGTGTTAAGTTAATCCAGGTTATAAAGTGTCTGTGTGCCAATATTCATCCAAAGCCGTTCAGCCGTTTTAGCGTGATCGAGTAACAAACATACAAACTTTCACATTTATGATATTAGTAGGATTAACGTCGGTCCGATTTTCACAACATTTCTTTGAATGCAATCTAATCCCCGTAAAAAGTTTTTATTCCCTATCCCTTTAGTCCATCGTTTGAAGGAAATAACCGTATACACAGTCAAATATACAATTTAAATTGTGTCCCAAACCCGTAAATGGTAGCCCGGACTTACGAACCCTTTAGTTTTTACAACCCACGATATTTCGGCCGTAAATAAGTTTCGCGATATGGTTTTGATGAGCGATTTATTTTATGGGGGTGGTTATGGGTTGTGTGGAATGGTGTCTAATCCCTTTGTCTGGCCATCTTTGTAGGCTGTAGTGTAGTTTTTTTATGGGATAGGAGGGCAAACGAGCAGACGGATCGTCTGATGGTAAGCGATTACCGCCGCCCATGGACACCCGCAACACCAGAGGAGTCACAAGTGCGTTGCTGACCTTTTAAAAGGGGATTGGGCCTCCGGTAACCTTATTCACTCGGCGAAACACAACGTAAGCGTTGTATGACGCCGGTTTCCTGTGAGGCCGGTCGAGCCGGCCCATTCGTGCTGAAGCATGGCTCTCCCGCGTAAAAACACTGTTTTTTTTTGGAGATTTTCTGGTGCACCAACATAACACCACTTATTATATGATGATATATAAATTCTTCTCAATTTAATAGTACGGAAAATCCTCTATGGATTAACTAATCCTCAAGAGCTATGTTATTTGGCTACGAAATTCTGCAAGGTGGAGGTACTTCCCCAGTCGAGCAGCTCCAATTGTGAGTGATATTATTCGATTCCACTATGCCTTACCTCTCTTAAAACGTATCATAACTAATTACATTAGTTGAAGGGACTTTGTATGCAGGGTGTACAGTCCAGGCGCCTAATATCCACTATATTAGTCGTCATATATATCATCATCATGTTAGATGCTCTCCGAGGCACGGAGGGGTTTTGATGGGGTTAAGAATGGTCATCCATCTGCAGAATGACCGCAGCAGGTGCAGCTTAACCTTGCAAATCGGTGGTTATTACTTAGCCATTAGCTCTTAAGGCACCAACGGCACGAAGAATTGAAATTCCTTTTATTATTGATGAGATCCTATTGATTTACGTCTATGCTTTGATTAATCATGACTGTCTATTGACTTATGTGAACTCCGTTTTATTGCTCGTGAAATTGAAGTTCAAGGTTTTCAGTGTCTGGACACTGGCTCCAGATATCAGGGGTATTCTTACTGACTGGACTTAGACACCCAAGGATTCTAAGCCATTGGGCTTTTAGTAAAGCCCCAAAAATGTTAGATTTTGGACTCAAAAAATACCAGTGTAAGTTATCAAAAACAGCTGAAGAACATATTCACATGAGATTTGTATACTTACTAATAATTATGTTATATATTAGTTAGTTAGTATATATGTATATATATTAGTTTCTCAAAATGGTGAAGTTTAACGCTATAATTAGCCACTGGCATAAATGTTGTTTTAACATTACCAACCAGAAATAAATGTAAATACCGTAAATCCGCTAGGGCGTACGTGAACTTAATAATTACAGTAACAACCCAACTTCACCAATGGTAGTCTAGAATAATTAAAATATTGTACTTGTGTATGAAGGGAAGCACTGGCTTCTTGCTTTGAATAATGTGTGGTTTTAGTAATAAGCGACAGCGGGCACGCCGTATCAAGTCTCTCGGACACCTACAATTCTATACTAGAAGAATAAGGGTAAAAAATATCAACTTTGCTAGATTAAGTGTTAGTAATTTTGATTATATTAGAGTTCGTACTACAACGAGTAAACGCGATTATATTTAGGCTGTGAGAGAACACATACAAGTTACATAGTTATCACCTCTTACTCGCAAATTAAAAATTATCGCGTGGAGACGTCGAGGGGGATACGCGAAGAGCGAGCGAGTTTAGTTGTCGACTTCATTGCCGGGACTAATTACCGCTTCCTCTGTTACCTTAGATCAGTACCAAAAGGGTAATCCTGGGCCCTTTCGCAAACTTTGTCAACTGCTTCCCAGGGAGCGATAGCTGGAGTTCAGTAATTTTAACTAATGACACTTCGCGAACGCTCACCAGAGCCTGGTTTAGGCCGAAATTTGGTGCCACAGGATGACGAATTTCGTCCCAGATTTGAGAAATTACTCTTTGTTGAGACTTGAGCTCTTAATGAAATGTGTTGCTTCAGCGTTTCACTTAATGACGAATGTTGTGTGAATTGCATGTTTTGCTCGTAGCTCTTAATACTGAGTGAGTTGGTTTATTTGTGTTGTGTGTTTCAATTCTAGATTCTCTCCTTATTTTAATTGTCTCTTGAATTGATCATAATGGGGCTTTGGAAAGTTGCGTGACGTATTCAAAGTCGTTTCATGGTTTTGAATCAATATTAGTCATATTGAATCACATTTCTCCAAGTCGAAGAAACATTCTAGAATGTTTAATTCGATAACTTCTAAAGCAATTAAACAATCCTAACTTTGCAGATCGCAGGAGATCTCGTTATTCATCGGCCGACATGGACAATATGATAAACTTGTCTAATTTGCATGTAAATAATTGTAACAGATTGACTCATCCGTTTGGAGGTAAATTGTATTCATTTGTATAATTCGTCCTCTGAAACTTCGCTTGTTATGTAAAATTGTTCTAATTTCGATATTGTTTCGTATAAAATATTAATTTCTCAATTTAGACTCTTATTCTGCACTTGAAACGTACTTCCATTATTTTAAATAATATCTTGCTAAATGCTTGAATACTTTCCTAGAATACTAGTTTCAGCAAATACGCTGGAATGTTTATTGATGTTGACAAAAATAAATACATAAACTAGCTGTTGCCCGCGGTTTCACTCGTGTTCCTGCCATAAAAGGTAGCCTAAGAGGTCCTTCCTCAAGATGCAATCATTTTTTTTGCCACATTAGTAGTTAGGTAGCAGGCGCATTGGGGGCTGTAGGGCACAGACAGATCTCCGGCCTCCATAAGCTGTATACTGCGGTCGGCTGTCCTGGGGCGTCCTCCGTCCGACCAGACACTAGCTCTATTAGGCGGCGCGCGCGAATTCGAGTAGGTTGCGAGGCAAGGCTTCATTTTTTTAAGCGATCCTGCAAAGGCTGGACCACAGTCTCTCACGGTCGTGACTATTAGGCAAGGCAAGGTAACATACGCCACCTCCTCGGTTGTATTAGACCTTCTCCATGGACTATATGGAATTTTCCGTAACAAAAATAAAGATACTGCAGGCAAAATACCTGTGTCAATTAAAAAGAAATATAGCTAAAGGTCAAAATGTAAAGTGCTAAGAAGCTCTAAGAGCACTTCTATACTGTAGAGTGTTGTAAAGAGGCTACTCCAACAAGCTTAGGTCTGAGTCATGCACTAAAATAAACATAAAAAGTGTCACAGCGTTTACCACTGAAGGTCAGGCAAGGCTTACATTCTTCAGTTTTAACCATATTAATATTATAAATGCGAAAATAACTTTGTCTGTTTGTTAAGTTTTCACACCTAATCGATTGAACCTAATCGATGGAAAGAAGTCTCTTAGGTTGCGACTGGGAGTGCGACTAGTTTATGATAACGCAAGTAATCGATTAGAAAAGTCTAAGCTGATGATGAATTCCGATGAAACTAGATGTGGTTCAATATAGATTACGATTTTAAAATTTACGCCTGGATCCCCGATGGCGACGAGTTAGACGGAGGTGTGTTCACTAGTAGGTTATACGGTCCCATGTAATAGGGAGTATTAGGAGCCTAATGCCAATAAGAGAGTAATGATCTAAAATACAATAATAAATAAACGCAATAACATTTTGCTTGACTCGGCAATCGAATAAAGTACGAATTGCACTCGAGAAGACCACTAGAATAATGCTCCGTTTATTTTTATCTAACCCTATTATTGTTTGTTTGAAAAGTAACATGCATTTGTTTGTTTTTCCAGATGGATACAGTCGGTGTTTTGTTTGTAAGTAATACATATATATTGCCAAGTAAAAGAAAACTCTTTCCACTACAATTCCTTTGATGAAAAATCCTTTTGATTTTTAGTTCCTCATTTCCTACTTTTGTCTGTGTTGCGAATTTCCACTAATTTCAGTTTTTCAATTCTTTCGTTGTTTTTAATGTTTTCTAATAAATGTGGCCTCTATTGTTCGAGTTTCATGTTTTTTCTCTGTGCTTTTGTATCTAATTGGGAACAATTGGAAACCTTTGTTAGTCGTTAAGAATTTGTATGATTTATTTTCATTTGTTGTGTTGATAATTATTTTCATGTTGTTTGTACAAGATACATTATTTTACAAACAACATAAATAATTATACGTATCTCTACCACAGCCTTGTTAAGGAAATAAATAAGCGAAATGACTTAGGGCCAGTGAGTTAAAGAGACAATTTAACTTAACTATTGTATAACTTTGTTAATAATTTTGGTGATAATATGAAGAGAGGAAACCAAAATGTCACAAAAACAAAGTTTAATTGAGCAAAGGCGGCGGTAGCCTAATTAATGGCTAGGGCGTTGGACTTGCGATCATGTGGTTGCCGGTTCGAAACCTACACATTGCACTGCCGATGTGAACCCACTCGTTACACAAGCATTTAGCTTAGCACAGTAATGTGCAACCCATATTGCTAGTAAGCTTTTTTATTGCACACCTACAACGAGCGCCAAATAGAATCTTATAAATTATGATTTATGGTACAATATGCGGTACTAAAATTAAAAGAATTTATAATTTTCAATCCTACGTCGTCATCACGCCATCAGCGCCATCTAGTTAAAAAAATTAAAACATCGACTTGTAAATGTATCCTTAAGGCGGATCGTTCACCTGAACCCGCGAAATTCAAATTTCAAGTGATTTTTCGCAGTTTGTAGGTCTATACCAAGTTCTAGATTCATGGCAGTTGTAATTGCGACATTAACTATACAATATTCACAACTGAGAACTAAAACCTTTACTTATAAATCCTTATCAAGCCAGAAACTTGGGGAAAACTGTGTAATTGGTTAAAATTGTCATTTTACACTACTTTTAGCTACAATAATGATTTATAAGCAATGGTTTTAGTTATACATTGTGAATTTTGTATAGTTAATGTCGCAATTACCATTGTCATGAATGTAGGGCATATTAAAGACCTACAAACTGCGAAAAACCACTCGAAATTTGAATTTGGCGGGCTCAGGTGAACGATCCGCCTTAAAGTATTATGGAAATAAATATCATTTTCAGTATCCGAAGAAAAGCGTGAAGAATTTAGTGACGAAAACGTCGTATAATTTTGTCTAGTAGCAACAAGTAAAAATAGAGGAAAAAGACACTTAAAAATAAAAGCAACAAGAAAGCAATTAGCAGAACCGGACACATCTTATAATTGTTTACAGTTGAAATTGGCGAGAATTTTCAACCGGTGGTGTAATGAAAAATGTTTCCGGGACTTTGTCCTCCGTTCTTTATGGCCCAAGTTTTGCGGGTAGGACTTAAATTATTTTAAGTGCGGCAATTTCTGCACGCCTTGCGGTTATCGTCTGCTCACCGTGATTAATGCAGCCAACTTGGCTTTTGAGGGATTTGCACTTGGATTCTTGTCTCGCTCACTTCAATCAAGAGAGTGTTGGATGTTCCAAGTTTCAGACATTTTGGAGGCTTAATTGGTGGCTGTTTCTCATTTCTTGGAATATTTTAGATAATTTTGTAAATTGCGTGTCTGTTTGCTTAGTAAATTGGTAGGCAAATATTTTACCATTATTGGAAAGTTGCAAAACAAATGAGGAATACAAAACCATCTGGTTGCATTACTGTTGGCAATCTCTCTATAAACTTACTTCATGCCTGTATTCCCCAAAGGGTGAGGCAGAGGTGTACTTATGTACACCCATAGTTCGCTGGTAGGTTTTAGTCCAATATAATAGGGGGCGAGCATATCTCCGTTCACTGAAACTTCGAGCTTCGCCAATAACACTGTTCGACCTGGAAGTCGAACCGAAGACCTCCCTGCTTACGACCACTAGACTAATGAGTTAGATTCATTCTTTTCTCTTCTCATGAACTATTTTGTGTGATATCGAAACGGAACATCAGTTTGGTTATGATATTAATGAATTAACGATATTCCCAATATTTACAATGACATTGAGAAAGAGAAGCCCGGATGTTGTTGTTGATGTATTCTGAATTATTTTCCATATTCCCTCTCACACCATATAAACAGTTTACATTACATTATACAGATATGAAGCCAGCCGAGAAAAAATACATTGTTCCTTTCTTCAGCGTTGCCTTAAAACTTAAGATGATGGCAGACCTCTTAATTAAAACCTTGATGATAATAATTATAATGGATTTTGTTGAGAAGTCGAAATAAAAAGGATACAATTTACTACATTGCCTTAACGAAATGGTCCGTAGTTAAAACGAGTATAACATTCATAAAATATCTGTTTTATATGTATTTATACATAATATATAAAATGCTTTGTCCTGACTGAGTGACGGATCAACGCACAGCCTAAACCGCTGATCGTAGAGACCTGAAACTTGAAGGGTGTGTTCTTTGTATATCGTAGGCATCCGATAAGAAAGGATTTCATGAAATTCAACCCCCAAGGTGGTGAAAAGGGCGGTAAAGGTTTGTATGAAAGTCTGTCATTTTTTAGCGGGCGAAACCGAGGGGTTCGACTAGTATTCGTATAATATTACACTGAAAATTTTCTCGCGTTTTCTCTAAATATTAGTTCGCGTTTGTTATCAAAATGAGCTCTGGCAAAATTATTCCACGGTGTTCAAATTTCTCGCCTTAGTGAATCGTAATGAATGCCTAAACAATCCGGCCTGTTAAGAACTTTAATTGTTTGCGAGTGTATTGCGATTATACATTTCGCTGTCTACTACAGTAAAGACTTTATTGTCTGAATAAAGTTAAGACCGTTATTCCAGCAATTCTCTTTATTAAAAGTACAAGATTAAAGCCTACGGAATAGTCCATATCAAAGGATCTACTCAACAAAGGGTACGTCATTAGAACGGTCGTAAATCTTGTAGATATAAAACTGCAAACAAGTAATTACTCTGACCCAAAGATTTGGAATAAAAGGATCCCAGATTAAAAACAGTTTCGCTGGTGTCCATAGGAGAGGAAGTAAATCTGGCAAAAAACAGATAAGCGGATGCTGGAGAACTTTATTCGAAGCACTTTTTAAAGCCAACCATAATATTCTTCCCCCGAAGCCTGAGATTCGTTACGTTATCTAAAAGCAGGTTTTAATTAAATTTTTCAACTATCAGATGGGACAAGGGCTTACTGCGAAAAATACGACTAATAAACTCTCTTGTTTCATTTCAGCCGGAACACTCCGGCGTTGATTGGCGACTCGATAAAAATAGTCCATTTAATGAAAAATCGTAAAAATCCCTGTTCCCGAATGTAAAACGGATAGAATTAAAATTTTATTCTACGTTTCGCTGTGAACCATATAATGCTTGTATATTTTAATAAAACGGAATTGCTAAGGACGGTTGTAAAATTTGAAGACCTCTGAATTAATGGGGGGGGATTGTAATTGAGTTAGGATTTGCATTACTAAACATCATTTTATGTTTACTTCATTAAGGGAATTTTGAAGTGCTCCTTGAGTTAGAATGCCTCTAATAGAGGAAATAGTAGAAAATCTTTGGACGGTTTTCTTGAAATTCCTTTGTTCTTTATCAAAGAGTTCTGTTTCAGTCGGAGTTCGTGTCTCAGGTTGTGCCCTGTTTTATTTCATTCGTCCATTCCGTGCAATCATTTTTGTTCCCGGAAATATTTTACGTTTATTAAAATCAGAATGTTTTTTTTTTTTGTTCTTTTATGTCCGTTCGTTTTATTGCATCAAATATTAAAATGAATGCTTGAATATTTTTTTTATTTACATTATTTGCAGTTCTTTTTTGTTATATTGTGGTTATATTTGTTAATCAATGATCAATATTGTTACTGTTGCTAAGGGTAAATTGAGGTGTGCTTCTTCTTAAACACCTTCTGCTATCTCCTTCCTGTAAAGATAGCGGTGAAAAGTAGACAAGCCTATATAAAAAGAAAAGATCTGAAAGCACTAAATCTTCTCTTCAACTACTTCGAACATTATTTACCGCTACCGAAACTGGTGCGCGAATAGCAACAATTATTACTTTTCTTGTTTTGTTTGGTGCGAAACTTTCATATATACGATGTGGCTGAGTGGTAGTATATCTGATTTATAGAGTCTGCCATTACCCCCAGTCGGTGTGGCGCGTGATGTGGCGGTGTTAGTGGGTGTTTTGGGAATGTTACGTTATAGTTGCACTTTCTTTTTTATGTGATAGGAGGGCAAACGAGCAGACGGATCGCCTGATGGTAAGCGATTACCGCCGCCCATGGACACCTGCAACACCATAGGATTCATAGATGCATTGCCGACCTTTTAAAAGGGGATCAGGCACTTTCAGTTTTGGTGGAGTCTTTCGCTTATGACAACATTAAATTTGTGGAGACTGTATTGAATTTCTTTAAGTTATTCGAGACAGATCGAGATATAAGGGGAATGATCCCAACAGTGGGACACGCCACGTTTATCGTAATCGCAATCTTGTTTCGATGTAGTAGAACCTAAATGTTGGAATAAATTTTATCCATATTTCTATCTCCTGAG
This sequence comes from Acronicta aceris, assembly GCA_910591435.1. NCBI lineage: Eukaryota > Metazoa > Arthropoda > Insecta > Lepidoptera > Noctuidae > Acronicta > Acronicta aceris. The sequence continues at coordinate 11,183,224 of OU342770.1, forward strand.
TGACTTAGTACGTCTTTTAGCGACGGCTTAACTTTCTCTCTTATGGCCAGTCCCAATATCAAATTAGTCAGTAGATTTGCTTACTAGAGATAGGGTTTTGACATAAGGTCCATTCAAGTAATGTCAAAATCCTGTCTCTAGTAGGCAAATTGTATTATAGGGACTGGCCGTTAATGATCATAGATGAGTTTTGTGTATTACAGACAGTGTCTAATACATATAGAAGTTGCCCTAAGATACTAGTATTATATTATCTGTGCCTAAGATTAAAAAGAGATACCTATTATTTCCATCAATGTTACATTGTTGTTCATACATTTTATTACATTACTAGGTTTTATCTACTTCTTTTTCGAGATTTCGAGATGTCTTCATATGGTTAGTATTGTTTACCTCAACTGAAACTGTAAATGTGTGTACATTGTGGCATGTCTGAGTGGACTCTAATTTATCCTGCTTTGATGATGTGTTATCCTGCTTTGATGATTGTGTACTTTACCACATAGTTCACTTATATTCTATTATTGACATCGAGTTCTCAAACACTGAGAACCTTCTACCTAACTTTGACATCCAATGTTCACACATCCTCATATCGCAATATTGTACCAATGAAGATTGTAACACCATTTATTTTAAAAGAGTGTCCATGGAGTTTCTTGTCGGATTCTTCTCCATAGGATCAACCTTTTGGAACCGAGCAACTAGAATCATAACGTTTCATAAACGCTTGTTAAAGCTTATTTGAAATAAAAACATTTGAACTTGAACTTGAACTTCTACTTCGTCTTTGTGGAATTTAGAATAGGATCCGACCTAGATAAAATGTAAGAATAAGAATAATGTTTATTTAACCATATTATAAAATGTACACATTTAGTACAGGTGTTCTTAGACAATTAAGATTAAATTAACTTAAGACCTCCACACTAGGTCGAGCCTATCTCGTGGAGGCCTATGGCAATATATGTTTTAACTGCAGTGCATAATTATGGCGTTGAATACCGTAAGATAAACACATTATTTATTTAAAATGATAATAACATTTACAAAGTTTTTAATTTAAAAGAGAGACTTATGTCTTAATTTCTTTAAATAAACTAATAACAGCAGGTATGTATTTACTATATAAAGTAGGTTGGTCTATATGGTGAGTGTGATGCAGTGTTGACATAACTTAAGTAGTCTATATGCTATTCCAGACTATAATCTATCTCTGTACCAAATTTCATCCAGATCCGTTCAGCCGTTTGATTAAAATTAATATTATCGTTTACTATATTCTTTTGAATCATAAAACATTTGTTTATCCTTAATTGCAAAACTAACACTATTCATATTCTCTTCCTAGCTCTCAAGTGTTCCCTAGGTAACACTTACACTTCTAGAATTGCCTTCATGTTTTTATACAAGCCACGTATTTATCATACTCTCGCCAAGTTCTCAAGAACTTCAACTATACGTCTGCGCGCAACTTTGCTTGTTTTCTGTTTCTTTTTATATATCTCAAAGTTCCTCGTCCGCGTTTTGTGTTACATTTTATAGCATTTTTTTCATTTGAATTTTAATAACGATGTCAGATGGAAACTCAAAGGATGGGAATAGGGTATACGGTATATAGAAAATCTCTATTAATTGTGGAAGTTTTATTCGTTGGGCATTATTTGTGAATAAATATTTGACTCAAGATACAACAGTATTGTAACTATGGGCTTAGCTGGGAATTGGAGTGGGCAAGAGTGGGCAATCGTCGACTCTATAAAAGTAAAAGAATTACTTATGTATTTTTTGTCATCAATTTATTGTGCTTAGTTTAAAATCCCTAGCTACGCCGTGAATAACTAAATACGTGATATTTAAACGGCAATAATAATAATAAAGACGTATATTTTTAATAACCAGATACATAAAATACCATCACGCCTGTATTCCCCGAAAGGTTAAGCAGAGGCGTATTAATGTACACCCACAGTTCGCCGGTATATTTAGGTTCCATGTAATAGGGGGTGAGCCTATTGCCGTTAACCGGACAAAAATCCAGACTCCGAGCTGCTACTGAGAATTTCGTAGAAAAACCCAATAACACTTTACTCGGCCTAGGGATCGCAACCAGGACCTCTAGCGTAACAGTCGCGCTTGGGACCACTAGACTAATGAGGCAGTCCTAATAACTTGATAGTATAAATTTTATATTAAAAATAATTTAACATAATTATTTGTGCAATTGAGAGCGTTTAATTATATTATACGCTATAAAATTAAAATTTATATCAACTACACCCAATAAAATTAACAAAATTCAAATAGGGCGACAATATTCACCCAAAGGCTTTCAAATAAAATAAACTCCGGGGTCATTTTATCTGACTCATACGTAATGGAGGTAATTAAGACCGGAACCGGATGCAAAGATAACACGGACCAAAAATAATCGTTACATTTGTTTGATATTTATATGTTTGCTAATTTATGGAATGGCCTTTAGTATTAGCATTTTTAGGGGAAGCCCATACACCGTACCTCTAAAGGAAGAATCCAATTGTTTTATAAGCTATGAACAGTCATCATCAACCATCTGTATAGTACTAACGGTTGCTGGGAATGAGTGGCGTTGGTTACAGTCCACTATGCTGGCCTGTGGATGGAACATGCCTAAGATTGGCATGGTTTATTTTTCTTAATGATATAATTTTTCATTAAAACGCATATAATTTGAAACAGAGATGCATGCTTGCCTCAGTGATCTATGCCTTCGCAGTCAATATCTGGCGGTTATAAATTATCCATATTTGCTTATAGGAATTTATAACAAAAATTGATGAAATTCATTCTGTATTTTTATATAGGCCTGAGAGACACGAATATACGCGTGTGTTAAACACACACTTTACTCGTAATTACATAGGTTTTGCATTCTGAAAATGCACGCCCCGCCCACCACTAAACGTGATTATTTTAACGTGTGATAGGAAACAGACATTTTTTTTATGGTATAGGAGGGCAAACGAGCAGACGGATCGCCTGATGGTAAACGGAGTCACAAGTGCGTTGCCGACCTTTTAAAAGGGGATTGGGCCTCCGGTAACCTCACTCACTCGACGAAACACAACGTAAGCGTTGTTTAACGCCGGTTTTCTGTGAGGCCGTGGTATCACTCCGGTCGAGCCGGCCCATTCGAAAATACTTACTTACACCGACTTATAATTAATAAATGGTATAACATAACATAATCAACCCATTACATTGTCCCACTGCTGGGCACGGTTCTCCTCTCAGAATTAGAGGGATTAGGCTATAGTCCACCACGCTGGCCTAATGCGGGTTGGCAGACTTCACAAGCCGCAGGCATGCAGGTTTCCTCACGCTGTTCTCCTTCACCGTTTCAGCGCGTGATAATTAAGCTGCTGATAAATGGTGTAAACTGCCCAATGACTTTGATCTCCTAGAAAAAATTTACGAAGTCTTATCACGTACTGCGAATCATTGCGAAAAAGATTTTTAACATCGTTTTGGATATGTCCTTAAAATAGGTGAGGAAATAATGGTGTTGTTACTTTGTTTACATCACATATTAATTATAGTTTATGTATATAATTAATATGTAATGTAAAGAAAGTAACAACACCATTATTTCCATACATACATATACTACCCACACAACACTGAATATTTTGTATTGTTAAGTATAATAAGGGTGAATATCCTAAATAGGTCGGTATTTTCACGTTTATTCACGTTCCCGACGTAAAAATGTAATTAAACAAAATATTCCACTAGCCCTCAGATAGGAGGAACATCGTGATAACGCGTCTGTCGCGGACCATCCATCTTTGTCTCCCAAATCCTTATCGTGGCTGACGACGGGGACTTCCACCTTTCTTTTTTATTACACCCTGATAACATTTTTGTGGCCAAGATACGGGGCTTGTACCCTAATATGTTTAAGCGTGACTAGGTTTAGGTTAAACTTGAACGTGCGAGGTTAATGAAATAAAATGGATGTATGGTATGTATTTTGGACGATGGAAATATTTCAATAATTTCGGCGCAATTTGTTTTGAAAATCGAACAACAGCACTGGCGATAGATCTTTTTTTTAAAAGTGCAATCTTACTTTTGCTTTTGAAATAGTGTTCTATTTTGAATCGCAGAAATGAAAGGTCCCTTTTTAAAATTCCAGTTAGCTTTGTCACAAAACAAAAGTGACTGATAGAACCCTTTGTTCTGGCATAACTTTATTTTTCATTTTATCTTTTTTTTAATCGTATTTGAGTTAAAAGAATTTGAATTGAACAAAAAGGAATGTTCTCGCAACTCGTTTGCGATTCAATTAGATAATCCTTTTCTTTGAATATTTAAATGCAATTTTGAAATAAAGTTCGCGTTTAATTTATAACTTTATAGCTTTCAGAATAAAAAGGTATTGAGATTTTTAATGCTGATCTGGGGGGCTAAAAGCATATAAAGACTGTTTTTGGTGAATCATAATATGAATGCGTTTTACTCTAGCCTTATCCAACTAGGCTCTAAGATAGAGCATGCAATTATAATTAACTATCTTTACGGGCTTTAGTTCTCACATACACACAACGGATATCAGTAAATTGTGTGGAGCCGGACTTACATGTGAGGGTGGAAGCTATCCAGGCGCTAATTCCAAGCATGCTGAGTTCTAGACGGAAGAAGTTTTGTATGCACAGGTCATACAAACTAGATATTATATACAATGTACGATTGTTTGTTTTCCCAAATAAACAATAAAATCTCGTAATTATATATCTCAAAAGTCGTGCGACTTTGTCTTGGAATGTAGTCTTAACTTCATAATGCAATTAATCGTTGATACACGTTTGGTGCACCGATTAAGGTGAACCGTTGCGGCGAGTGTCGTGAATCGTATTGACAGCGCTGCACTTGGATTTAGATATTTAAAACGTTTTTAAAGTTAAATTTCAAGTTTTAAGTGCACCACCCACCGAACCGAATGTAACAATCCAACTTTACAACATACAACTTACCTACTTAACCAACACTTAAAAGTTGAAACTTTTTACACATCACAAAAGCAATATACTCCCATTGAAAGTTCAAACATGCATAAATCACAAAGTCTACGCGAGTTCGCAGTTCTAACATCAGTTCCACAAGTCTATAGTTCTCGAGTTCCACTAGAGTTTGCGGCCAACAATGAAAGCCTTGCGACTTGCGACCGGCACGCGACTTACTGTGAATGGTCCGCCTTGCAAGTTCTGCGGCTTAATGTTGTATGATTAAATAGCGTGCTTTAATGTTTTAAAGTGAAAATTTACCATATGTATGGAACACGCTTTACCTCGTATAATGCTTATTTTATTAAAAATTTAATGAGAGACAAAAATATAATTGACTTTCTTCATAAAATAAAAATAAATAGCCTTTACGTCAAGTATAACAGCTCCTAATTGAATCTGGATGTTTTTTTGGGTTCCGTACCTCAAAAGGAAAAAAACGGAACCCTTATAGGATCACTTTGTTGTCCGTCCGTCCGTCCGTCTGTCTGTCAAGACCCTTTATCTTGGGAACGCGTGGAGGTATCGAGTTGAAATTACTGAAACCATATACTCAAGTCTACAGTTCCTTGTAACTGTGAAAAAATGCCACAAAAAACGTATATTTCGACACTCAAGGGAATCAAAATTCATAGGGTATTTTCCGTTGACCTAGAACTATGAAATTTGGCAAGTAATACCGTCATATACTACAAGTATAGGGAAAAATCTGAAAACTATACAACATTTGTAATTAATTATAATATGTACCCACAAATTTGTACGGAACCCTCGGTGGACGAGCCCGACTCGCGCTTGTCCAGTTTTTTTTATTTCTCAGCAGTGGGCAACGGAACTATTATGGACACCATTTTTATAAAAAAAATACACATTGGCTGATTCATTACCGCCGAAGAACCGCCAAATTAGAAGTTTCTATGTGCGTCTGTTTTTCTACACACGGAAACTGTAAGTAGGTAAACATCTATATATATATGAGAAATAGACACATTCCCCCAGGGGGTACAGTAAATTTTCATTATGATAGCTTCAAAGAGACTGAAGCAGAATTCTAGCCTACCTATAGATACCTATGTATAATTAAATGCAAGTCTCATAAAATTACTATATAACTACTCACTAGCTTACGTACATGATCTTAAAGGCCACTCAAGCAATAAGATAATACTCCCCTGAGATACAATTATCATAATAACAAGGCTTTCACGCTACAGCTGGCTATACACGCCAAGACACAGATTGTACCGAGGAAGGAGATTATGCAGTGCACCAATGTTCCGATGTGGCGAACATTGCACCAATGTTCCGATGTGGCGAACATTGGTGTTTATCGCACTCTGTAATCCACTACGCTATATGCAGCGTCTTATTTGCAAATCAAACTTGCAAATCTTACATTCAAAACAAATTTCTTACCATCTAATGAAGTGCAAGAAATCATTGTATTTGTTTTTATTTTAAGTTATCAAGGTTCAAAGGCTCGCTTAGCTTGCCAAATTAAATTTTCAAACGTTTTTCCATATTGGATATCAATAACATTTTGTGTCATACACAACCTTGATTATGACTACAATTACTGGATTATTTTGTACATTAGATATCAGTCTATCAAATCACACTTCAAAATTCTCATAACACCATGTTGTTGGTGTTCGTAATGAAGATTTTTATGAGAAAAGACAAAATGCGTATTGTGTTGAAAGATCGGTTACGTGCAACAAACTTCTCCTGTTCTTTCTCAAGTCTTCTCAAGTCACGACAAATTACAGCCGAGTTATCTCAAGTGCAATGAAAACACTAGCAATCGCGCTCAGAATAACTATGAGTTTAATCACGCTATACAAGCAAGCTAAGACGAAGATTACGGCGATGTAGATCCTGTGCAGTGTACTGAACATCAGTGTTTATTGCACGATGTATTTCACTCGGCTATACACAGCGTGTATAGCCGATGTAGAACTGCTAATTATTTCAAATGTAGATCGAGAGCTTCGTGGGAATTATTCGTTTTTATTTCGCAATTTCAACAATGATTGACATCTGTCACGCTATCTAGATTATATCGTACCACGTTGTAATTGGTTTATTGTAGATATATGTCGAGATGGAAGTATTTCTGGATCCATTATTACCATTTAACCTGTAAATCTGAACTTTTTAATAATAAATCGAAAAGATTTCAAGTTATGTGGCGTTGAAAGTGACCCGAAATGGTCGTGTATCGCTTTTTTGCTTTGCGAAATTACCTGCCACACTGCTGTGTTTGTTTAGATTTAAATTGTTCTGCAGGTCGGTAGATGACTGTCTTCGAAATTACTTTAGAACAGTCAAGATCTAGGAACTATGCCTGCCTACAATGACTCCCCGTTTTCAGAGCCAAGTATAAACTCACAATAAGTGGCTTCCTTGAATTCTCTCGTTCGATACATTAAACACTACAGAAAAGGGCCTAACAGGAAACAAAATTACAAAAAGAACAAAAGAATTTCATATATGAAACATTTCAGTCTACGAAGCAATATTTTACGAGCTCATGTTACCAAAAATTGCGGTGCAAGCAGTGCCGACGACCATTTTATCCGCATTGACGTTCAAATTGTTTTTTTCGCGAATAAAGTTTTTAATTTCGAGATAACTCCCTGTCGCTCACTAACGGTTTTCGATTAGAACTCGATTTTTATAGTGATGAGAAGATTGGAAACTTATTGGAACATTTTTGGGGTTTAATGGAGTTAGCTCACTAGACCGTACAGCAATGTATAATATCAGTTACATAGAAGCCTTCTTAACAATTCGTCAATTGTTTATTTATGACAAAACAGATGAGTATAGGAATAAAACATGACCCGACCAATGGGGAATCACCATATATCGATTTAAAAAAGGCTTAGAATTGCAATTCAATAAATATATTAAATCAGCGAAGTTCGTTAGGGCCCCGAGGCAAACAAACAGTAGATTTTGAATTATGTCTTTTATTTGTAACTTGACGGGTTAACTTAATCATCTAAATACTTTCAGAGATCATTATATTTATCGAGATGTGCTTAATAAAAAAATATCTTGATCCTTTTTTCTTGTCATAATTTTCTTAAAATGGTTTTCTCATTTGGGTTAGATAATTTTTTCGAAAGTTAGATCAAAGCGGTAGAACTTTGTTACGGTCTACTAGGTGAACTCCTTTAAAGTGATTTGTGGGCGTCAATTTAGACACTTATCTTCTTTGAAGTTTTAGCATGAAAGTTATGTTGATTTTTGAATGATGAATAGTGAAAATAAAGATAAGATTAGTCAAAGTTTTTAGTGAATGGAAATTACCACTGCTAACTTGAGATAGCGCAGAATTACTTTCAAAGAATGCGAGTCATCTCAAGTTTATCGTGAGATAAGAAAACAGACAGACTTATCATTTTGATAAAAATGTGTTGTCATATCTTTGTTTCTTTATTAATTGATTCATTTTGTATCGTATCAAAGATGGATACAAAACAAAATTAGCCATACAAAATATTTTTTGAAGTGAAAACTTCTTTAGGCGCGTTGAGCACTTTTTGGGTGAACAAAAATCATAGAACTTGCGTCATCGTCACCAAATGCTTTCCATGAGCTATATGTAAACCGTGTATATATGTGTACTTTTTGGGTGAGCAAAAAGCGTGCAACTTGCGTCATCGTCATCTAACGCTTCTCACTTATCGACGATACAATTCACAAGTTACTTAGTTTTCACTTCTATCGGCAGTCCCCAAAGACTGCCCCGCATGTTTTTGTAAACGTTAAACGATTAGATATCTTTAATATATTTAGGTAGTTTGTTATAGAGATGAGGTTTTTTATGATAACACTTCTCGTCTTTAATAGCTTCTTGCTATATGAAATACCCCGCTGATACTTAAGATATAAAAATATTGTTTAATTTATTTCAATTCGAGAACCATTAGTAGCGACTAACGAGTCGGAGACTCGCGTGACGGACCCGCCTCAGTTTCAGTAGCATGTCTTGAATAAAATTAATTGTTGTCTATATTTTACTTCCTAAGACGCCCTGAAATATTTATTATCGCAGTTTTGTTGAATGTTTTCGCTTTAATACTGTAAGTTATTCGCGTAATGGCATAATATTGTTTTAATATTTGTGTCAGAATTCTTAGTGCCTACGCTAGAGGTCCTGGATTCAATTCCCAGGTCGAGCAGGTTGTTGGGTTCTATGAAATTCTCAGTACCTAACAGCTCGGTTGTTTTTTAATTGTTAATTTAATTTATGCTCGTTTATGGTAATAGGCGCGCCCCATATTGATTTTTGTTTTGTTTTAATGCAGTTTTCTAAGTGTAGGTACTTAAATATTTTTTAACCGACATCGAAAAAAGATGATGGTTTTCAATTTCGTCCGTGCATTTCTTTTCCTGTATTCGGCTCGTGCGTATTATATTGTTATTTATATTTTTTTGTCGATTTTTATAAGTAGGTTAGGTAGTTTGAGATTACTGCAGAGATGGAATTTTTACAAAATGTTTGTCATGATGTCTTGGATACTCTAAATTAAAATTATGGACATAGTAAAAACACTATTGTGAAGGGAAGGAACTGACCTTCAAGATACAGTATTTTTACTAGTTTGGAGGTCAGGGTCTCACCTGAAAGACGCACATGTAAAATGTTCATAATAAAGATTATTATTATTATTATTATATATGATTTCTTTTTACAAAAAAACATATATGTATCGTAAAATGGCACTCTCTATTATAATTGTAGTGTAGTTTCTTAAAAGGAATTAGCGTTAAAAATAACCTAACACACTTCTAATACCACCGACAATTTACCTCATTTATCCATACAGAAATAGCCATACAATAAAATTTAAGTGACTTCATGCACTATTAAGGGCACGCTACACCAAAAATTGTTTAATTATTTGTGTTCCGCGTATAACTGATAAACTCCCCTATATCTAGATGTCACCCACAAATTACTGTAATAGTTTTTGTGCTAATAACTCTGTGACATGCTAGGGTCTGGAGGACTTGGATTTATATCGTCTGTATGTTTTTGAGGGCTCTGATTAGATATTGAGGAGGTTTTGTCGATATTCCAATGTGGACGGTATTCGTAAATGGTTATGTGTAGGTCTCACAATACATAAGACTGCCTCATAAGTTTATTAATCGAAAGCGTGGTTGGTGAAAGTGAGGTCTTGGGTTCGAACTTCCAAAGTTCTTACATAGGTAAGTGTACAGTCTACATAACATAAAATTTAAAAAACTCGCAGCTTTAAATCTTGGTAACCATGTTCTTGCAATATTTATTTATTTTATTTTCAAGTTCAGAAAACTAAAAGCTAGTGATATCACAATTCAGATTACAAGTAGACTAAGGCCAATCACTAGTTTTCACAGATTTCGCAATTTATAATATATAATATTGTTACGAGCTGGGGTTCGGGATAAATTTAATTAACACCAATTTCACCGAAACAACAAATATTTTAATTAACTTGACAAACACCCAACAGAAATTACTGAGAGAGTCACTACAGTATCACTTATCGCACTATAATGTCGCACTTGTAATCACTTAACTTCACTTCGATATTCACTTCACCGTGTTCAGAACTAAACTGCTCCGGTCGATCCTCACGACCAGTATTTATATGAGTCACGAAGATTCTAGAATCGAACATTCTCGATAGGTCCACAAAATACGAGTAGGTAAGTACCTAAGTACCTACTTATAAACAATAGACGATAAAGCGATCGTCTATTGTTTACGGTCATTCACCTTGAACCCGGCTTTTCTTCGAATGTTCTACGTGCTTCTACGACTTATCTAGAATCTTCGTGACCCACCTCCGTACTAATAGCCACTTGGCGTAACAATATATAAAATTAAGTAAGTGTTTTATATCTCCATACAGACTAAAAGCAAACTGATTAAGAAAAGTAGAGATTACATAATTCTTCTTATATCATTGAAGTAACAGGATACCAAATTTCATAATCGATCAGATCTGTGGAAGTTGCTTACATCCCTTCATGAACTATAAAAGAGCAAATAATCTTCAAACGGCTGGCCAGATTTTCTTAAATCAAAGCTAAGAACAAGAACATAGTCTCGATCAAGTCTCAAAAATACATGAATCAAAATCGGTCTAGTCGTTTGGGAGCTATATTGCGACAGATAGACACACAGATACATGCCTTATAACAAAATACGGCTGTTTTTAGCTGCTTGCATTCGAAAACCTTTGATGGATTTATATCGTGATGTCGTTTGCTGCATTTACACCTAATTACTTTGTCGATTGTACATAGTAAACCTCCGTCTAACCGTTTAGCCAATACAAATATATTCGGGAAATATCCCTATATAATAGGCAGTGAGCCTATTGCCATTAATCGGGCACAAATCCAAACTCCGAGCTGAACTGAGAAATTAATAGAAAAATCCAATAACACTTTGCTTGACCTGAAAATCGAACCGAGGACCTCAAACTCCGGAGCCGCACTAGCGTCCACTAGACCAATGAGGCAGTTTATTATTTTAATCTGATATTTTATTACTAAACCTATGTTTTTTACGATGTGTTTTATGTCTGAGAATTCTTTGCGGGTTTTTAATATCGCCGAGATTACACAGACATTGCATTCTTTTGAATATAAAAAGGATGTTATTGGTACTAAAGTTGAGACTATAATAATGTTCTTTTATCTATTTATTTTATACTTAATGTACGAGAGGATAAAGGCGGTCTCCCTAAAGCACACGTAGCCATAATACCTATACATTAATATGCCAAATTATATTGCTTTTACTTTTTACTGTTGTGGCAACGCACTTGTGACTCCTATGGTGTTGCGGGTGTACATGGGCGGCGGTAATCGCTTACCATCAGGCGATCCGTCTGCTCGATTGCCCTCATATCCCATAAAAAAAATGATTTTTTAAATATATCTATATACTAATATTAAAAAGAGGTAAAGTTTGTGAGTTTAGTTCGGGGTAATGTCCGGTACCTACTAATGATCCGATATCGATTCGAAAAAAAAAAATTGGGAAATATATATTTTCAAAACGACTCTTAGGAACCAGGTAACGCCGGTGAAACCGCGGACGAGTCGCTAGTATATTATAGCGGCGTGTGTGGCCAGGGATAATTATAGAAAATACATCGTAATTTATGTCTTGCTATAACTTACATTAATATACAATACGGTAAGAAAACTGTCGTGTGTGTAGATATCGACGTCCGATTCTATCCTTATAAACGTGAAAGTTTGTGAGTATGGATGTTTTTACTCTTTCACGCCAGAACGGCTGAACGGATCTGGATGAAATATGGCACAGAGATAGATACTTTTTATCCAGGTCGGACTCAATTCTGAAGTCCACGCAGACAAGGTCGCGGGCAGAAGCTACTTTATTATATAATCGTTTTCCCCTTAAAAATACTCCTTACCACAAATAAATAATTTTGGTAATAAAACAAGGAAAATTAATGGCAATACATACAGTGGCAGTGACATCGTCACTAGGTGCCAAATATACCTACTAAGGCCGATGATGGTTTTCTACATTTTAAGAATTTTCTGGGAAATTGCTGTATTTAAAGCGGCGATAATCGTGAATTTTAAATATTAAATGTTTTGTATTGTATTTTATGTTTTTTTTTTTTATTTGGTGACTAACGATCCGCCCGCGGTTTCACCCGAGTTGCTCCGTTCCTAAGAGGCTTAGCGTGGTGTTGGATAGACAATTTATCGAGGAAGGCTATATAACACCACGCTAAGCCTCTTAGGAACGGAGCAAAAAAAAAACATTTTTTTTCTTCATTCGAATTTTTAATTCCAACTAGTAGTTACTGAGATTAGCGCGTTCACACAAACAAACTCTTCAGCTTTATACCTAATAGACCATAAATAGGTGACCAGTGGCGGCTATTTTTTACGAAGTGTCTGGATGTATTAGAATTAGGTGGACATAGGCTACCTTTTGTTTGAAAAAGTTCTTTGGGATACGAGTGAAAACGCGGGTAAAGCTAGTTTAACTATATATAGGCGCTTAGTTAAGTGCATACTTAATTTTTTTGATATGAATATCATTACATATTTTCCTCAATTAAAATGGGAACAATGTGATAAATGGCGATATGCTTTCTCCTTAATGTTACTGTGTTAATGCACGCTAGGACCCTTTCTGCCTAGCCCCCTAGGGAGCGAGGGTGTGTCGGTTATATAATGAAGTAAAACAACGAATATAAACAAGATATTTATTTTTATGATTGAACTTTCTTAATCTTTAAATCTGCAACCTGCCTCATTGGTCCCAATCGGGACTGCTACGCTAGAGATTCAAATTCGATTCTCAGGTCAAGCAATGTGTTATTGCGTTTTTCTGTGAAATTATCAGTAGCAGCTCGGAGTTTGGTATTTGTGGCAATAGGCTCGCCCCTTATTACATAGGACTTAAACCGGTATATTTAAAGAAACTGTGAAACTGTTCAAACTGTGAAAGAAGAAAAGAAAGAAAGAAAACCCATTATCACTTCGATTTGGGAATCAAATCCAGGATTACTAGCGTTGCAGTCGCGTTTAAGACCACTAAACTAATGAGGCAGATAGGATGTTATGTTATTTAATTCTAGATTATAAATAATATTAATTTCAGTAGCTTCAGCTGCAAAACATGAACAAAAGCAGTTGATACAATTTAATTTTATGTTTAAATTGATCTAAACAGCCATAACTCAAGAATCAAGGAACAATATGAACTCCTTGTACACAAAAGCGGGTAGATTCATAAACGTCGTCATTTCGACTTAATACATTTTACATTACCACATTTAAATAATTCGTTTAACCCTCTCAACGCGAGTGCCTCTCAGCGAGGCGGTTTTCCGCGCAAATCTCAAAATCGCGACTGGTATTGTGCGCGTTGATATTTCAATTCGTTCGAGTCCCTGGAGCACGGTTGAATGTTCCTTTTGTTTCTTTTTAAAGGAGAATGAAATAGATGGATGTGGTTTGTGGTAGTCATTATTAAAGATTCATTGGAAGAAGTCGTGTTCTAAATAATTTGGTGATAAGAACTTAATTTAAGGTGTGGTATTTTAAGCGACGCTTTTGGTTCTTTAATATACCAATAGCATAGTTACAAAAGATTGTATGGCAATTTGCGTATTGATAAATGAACTTAACAAGTGGCATTAGGAAAAGTTTCAACGAAATGCAGTCGTTATTGTTGCTTGCTCGACAAATATGGCTTAAGATTAATAACATACATAATTCATCATCATCATCGACTTGAAAGTGCCTCTAGGGGGTAGGGTTATCTATTACTGGAGGACTACAGACTCATACTCCCAGGCCTCATTATAAAGCTCATGGAAGAGCTGTTTGAAGATCTAGGTGAGGATGCGGAATAGGTATCTAGGCCTTGCTGCCTCGGCCCCATATAAGATAAGATTATCTACGGGTCTCCTTTCAAAATAAGAGGGTTCGACTATCGTCCGCCATGCTGGCCTAGTGTGAGTTGGCACTTTGGCAGACTTTACACGCCGAGAATATCTCAGGCATGCAGGTTTTCTTACAATGTTTTCACGCGTGTTTCCTTGGATTTGAAATCGAGATGTTTGACTTGACAGTGCAATAGTCACATCACTATGTAAGATCATCACCGAAGACCTTGAGAAGATTTCGCTGTTTTTTTTGTAGGGTTTTTAATTATCAGGACAAGGTTTGAGCACAGTTGTTCTGTAGTTATTAAATTTTGTACTTAAGGAAGGGAAGGTTGTATAGTCAAACGTATCTAAAGGAGTAAATAATTAAACATAGCATTTCTATTGTTCAGTATTAAATTATTTCTATTATAATATCTAGGTGCCACATCATTTCTTTCGCAGCTGGACGTGTCCTCTATTACTAAGCGCAGTCTGGGTCTGACTGGTGATTAGATACGCGGCATCGTAATGAATCTCTGATGCTTTGTTGTTCAAAACACCCGTGTACAATTCAATTGCCTACATTGGATTCAACGCATTCTCCGTTTGAATAATGTCTACGTTTGCCGTCGCGACGGATCGGTTTTTTAAGGTGAATATGTATTTTGTTTTGTTTAAATTACAGGGGAGCCAGGGTAAAAAATATTTTACGCCATTTTTACGCGATAAAAATAATGGTTCGTCCTTTTTTATTCAGAACTGAATCAAAGATTGAAAGTGCTTTTCGTACCAATACCAGTCCAACCTTATAATTTTTTGTCGTAGTCGTTCTAGATTACCCTGGCAGTAGAATAAGCACTTAGTACGCTTCTGCTGTTCAGACTTGATGGGTCTCCTAGTAGACTTTGCAAATTATTCAAAAACATGTTTCTTGCTGCATTCTGCATTGTTACGTGAACGTATTTCATATAAACTAGTCTAAATTGCTTCCCTGGTTTAGTACTTAGTGCTTCAAATTTATCCCTAAGGTAATATGTAATAATTTCCCGCGCAGACTCTTAGGAAATTGCCTGCAATTCACCTTGCACCTGCCACCGCCCCATTGGTCATAGCGAGCAAACAATTGTGTTACAAATATTTCCTTTTAAAGTCTTTTTAAATTTTAACTTGTTGCGAAAATAATCTACATGTATGTATTTATTAGTTTTTTGTGCTGTAAATTTGACCAATATTGGCTGTAAAAAAATCCTTGAGTTAATTTAGTTAGACATTTTTTATTAAAAACTTATGGTCTCATTCATAGATAATAATATAAAACATCTAACAAACCTCCTATAGTTAAAATATGTTGTGTCTTCTTTTCCCTGTCGCAAAATATCACGTGGCATAACAAGACAAAACATATAGCTATAAGAGGTTTATAAGACGTTTTATATTTATTATGGATAAGGCCGTTAAAAGATAAGATTTTTTTCCATTTAATTTTCTCATAAATTATATTATCTACTTATGTTTTAGAAAAAAACTAAAACTATTTCCGATAAACCTTATTATACTACTACCTATTACCTACTATTATACCTATTAGTGCAAAGATTTGTCACTTTTAAAATCTAGTGTTCCTACAAAATATACATATTTTATACATTACCATTCCTCGCTACGGCTGCACAATTAAATTTTATTGGCACTATAAACAAGCCTAAAGCTTATCTGTACAAAAATACCCACACACTGTGGGTCGGAATGACCAATTTAATAGAGTTGATCGCGCGAGCCGTAATGTAAGGTAATTCCATGCGCGGCGGCGGGTTAACAAACGAACGAAACAAATGTCGTGCATTCGTCAGGAGCGCGCTCATTTGCACGGGTCTAACCGACCTCCGCCTACATCGCAGGGTTAAACTATAGGTGAGTAGGTAAACAGAGATTGAATAGTGCATAATTTTGCTATCAGGCTTTTGGAATTGTGTATTGAATTGAATGGTTATTTGTTTATCTATGCAAATTGATTTCAATTTCCATACGGCAAATTGTATTTGATTTTGGTAAACGCTATTAAATGACTGCCCGATTTGATTCTAGCCGAGTAAAATGATTTTGGGCTTTTCTACAAATTCTTCAGTTACAGCTCGAAGCTTGAATTTGTGCCCGATTGGCAATAGGCTCGTCACCTATTACATGGGACTTGAAGACAAAACAGCCGAACTGTGGCTAGGTGTAAATTAGTTCCTACACTGATGCCTAATATTTTACGAATAAAACTTATGTTTTATCCATGAGGTGCATCCAATTAGGAGAACTTGAGCCTCTATCTGTAAGAATCATCTTCATCCACCTGCCAATATTCCAATTTACTTGGGGTCGGCGCACTAGGTACGTCTTTTTTCCATACATCTTTATGAACTGTCATCCCATAACTTAGTTCCTTCCGTACCATATCGTCTTTCACACAATGGATGGATTGTGTGTCTTTTCATTGGTCTCCATCTTTTTATATAATCATTAACATGCATGCCTAAAACCATTCTGGTAACATGTTCTTCCTTTCTGCACAAGAGTATATTACCGTATAAATTTGTCGTCAATGATGGTCACGCATGTCCGCTTTGTGCTTGTAATTTCTTAACGAAAGCTGTATGAAAGTCATACAATAGTGAAATCTGCTAGATAGCATCATCATGTACACACCACACACACACTCACACATATCCTCATAGTTCACACATGCAAATGCAAACGCACGTGCTAGTTTCCGTGCTACTGTATTCTCTGGATGTATCCTACTCTGTGCCCGATCATAATAAGTGTCCACGATGTATGGTCGCTCATGACGCCATTATTTTTCGTACTGTACACCGCGTCACTAGGAACCAGTGGCGGTTCGATTTGCTTTTTATTTTACGACCTCCATGGAACGTTTCAGCAAAGTTTATTCGGTTTTTTAATAATTTTATGCACTGTGGAAATAATATTTTGTGTTGTGAATAAATTGTCGTTGTTTTAAAAATAAAATAAAGATGGTTTGGCTGTCATGTATTGATTGAGATTGAGATTCTAGATGTGATGATTGATTGTGATTTCCAGACTCTACATGTTAAATTGGCTAGCTTAAAACCATGGCGGGCTTGATAATCATCATTATCAACTTATGTATTGTACTATGGCTATGGCCGGTTCCTCTCGAAATGAGAGGATTAGGCTAAACTATATAGTGCGGGTTGTCAGACTTCACAAGTCATTGAGAAATTTTCTCAGACATATTGTTTTCCTCGCAATGTTTTCATTCATTTTTGAAGTCATGATTTCGGAAGAAAACTAAATAATAGATTGTTTGTGTCTCACTACGTTGGATTAATATTTATCCGCTTGGCTCTTGACATTCCAAAAGTAGGTACTTACGTGTAGTAATGGTTTTATTGACATAAAACATTAAATTTTGATATACTCGTACAGTAAACGCTCAAACGCTAAGGATTACATTGCCATGAACAGTATGACGGAGCTCGATACAGCCAGTGCGTGAGTGCGTGTGCGGGCGAAAATAGAAGGTCGTAAGTCAAACTATACGTAAGCTATTGGGTTGTAAGATTGCCTATGGACTTTTGTTCGCCACTGTACATACTTATAACACCCAAAACTGCTTAAAATAAGTTACGACTACTTTAAATGCAAACTCATTCCTTCATTTTAATCTGCTTTGAATATTACTCTTCCCTTTTTTAATTGCCCGTAAAAACCGAAGTGCATTTTTATACTCGTATGAAAGGCTTCCTAATTAAAATTCTCAACCCCTCCCCAACCCGGGTGGTCTAGTGAGGGGTGAAGAGGGGGTGCTTGAAGGAAACTATTTTCCAGGTTGGCGTCGTATTTTCACTTGATAAGATCTCGACATGATTATTTATGTGAACATTAGGGGAACTAACCCCATCGATATGCCTCTTTATATGCGGCCGGTGTACTGTTGACCACAGCAGTGGTTTATTTTTTATATAGATTGGTGGTGGCAACACTTTTAAAAGACCGCTATTTGGCAACTACGAACATCTATGATATAATCATCAGTTGCAGTCAGAAGCTTTCGCTTTCGCCGAAGCTTTTCGTTCGGTGGCAGGACCTCTCGCGATCTGACTGGCTAGCGACCACCCTGGTTGGACCACGTTGGAGTCTGTCGTAAAGCACCTTGGTATGTGTTTCGACTTTTGCACGTAAGAGCCTTTTGCAGTCAGTAGGGCTCTGAAAGCTCGGCAACGCATCAGCAACTCCTCTGATGTTGCAGGTGTCCATGGGCGGCGATGACTACTTACTAACAGGTGGCTGGTCTGCTAGTTTGCCGACCTAATCAATAAAAAAGCTCAAAAAGCTTGACAACCGGTCTATCCTTAGGGTATCGGTATTGCCCAGAAATTGGGTTGCGCAGGCTTGATGCTGTCATCAGACCTCCTCGTTTGGTTTGGATATTTAAGCGCATTTAATTAGAGTAAAGCCAAGCTCAACATAATTGGTAAAGGGCTAAGGGAATTATATCGAGACTTAAATACTTAATTATAAAATATTTTCCAAACACGTAACACGTCTTCTGCCTCTTTCCGTCTTTTTCCTATGTCCAATATCGTGGAATCTCTTGTATGGATGCCAAAGTTTCTTTTACATTACGTTAAGTATCACGTAAATAATATAGAAAAAGCTTTAAGGGGCGATTTTTCTATCGCCAGATAATTTTTAATTGAGGAATAAAATTGACATTTGACAGAATTTGTATACAAAAACTGTCAAAAATTCGAAAAATTTCTGGAAAAATCGGTCATAAGTAAAGATAACAAGTTAATAATACATCTGCCAACTGTAAAACATTCTAAATTCAAATATTCCTTTAAACTTTTTTACTAACGATTGTGTTCTTAACCTATTCAGCCTGATACAATCATTAAAGTAATAGTTAAATCTGATTATCACTTTTGAACAAAACAGTACCGAAACGTAAGAACTAGATAAGTTTTTCAGTTCATTCGTTAAGTGGTTGTGAAATAGTTATTTATTACGCCTCTTTACTGTTCGGGTGATAGCTGTAACCATTTAAAAGGGAAAGCGAACGGTTTACCAAACAAATATATGGGGATTTCTTTTCTTATTGTCATTGTGGGCTGAAGATGGCCCTCTGTTTCTTAGATATTATTTGGGAAATGCGGTTTTTTTGTTTGCATTATATGAATTGCTTCATTAGTCTTGCGCTAGAGGTCCTGGGTTCGATTCCCAGGTCGAGTTTGGGTTTTTCTATGAAATTCTCAGCAACAGCTCGGAGTTTGTAATCGTGCCCGGTTAATGACAATTGGCTCGCGCTTTATTCATGGGATCGAAACATACCTGAAATCCGAGTTGCTACTGAGAATTTCATAGAAAAATCCAATAGCACTTTGCTCGATCTAAGAATCGTACCTAAGACCTCTACCATAGCAGTCGCGCTTAGAACTACTAGACTAAACGAATAACAATAATAGTTAATTAACATAATTACGGTTTTATGCTTCTGCTGTGCCCCTAAGGGAAAATAGTGATGTTCGTCATATAGGTCAGGATGTCACAAAAATGCCATGAATATTCCAGCTTCGGGCTATCACCTTGTTAGCTATGAGATGGCACTAATTAATAGGATGGGTGTATGCGAGAGCGCGCCAATAAGTGGTTTTGTGGAAGTATGGAAAAAAATAATCGTGCAAATACATTTTTTGTAGATATTTTCTGTATTTTATTTTGCATTTGTCATTTTTTTTTATTTTTATAAAGCATACTAGCATGTGCGTCGCACATTACTAGTATTCTTATTAACCTTCGTGGTAAGCTAAATGCTTGTGTTACGAGTGGGTTCACGTCGGTATTCGTTTGAACTTCACAGCCACGCGTACAATAATAAATCTTTGATTAAAAAAAATAGATACCTACAATGATCCTTTTTTTATAAGACATTCTTATTAAATAAGAATGAAATTAACTTTTCACAGAGCCTAAACCAATACAACTTAAACCACATATTTGTTTGAACGTTTGAACAAGTTAAATAACACCTTTCAAATGATTTAAAACTTGCGTGATTGGACTAAATCTAAACGTATGAAATAAGATTTAGTAGGTCTAGACCAACGTTATGACCGTGTAATATGAATGTATTTAATTTGTGACCTTACCCTTTTAGTAAATAGGTCTAATACTATGTTTTTTTTTCTTCGAACTGGCTTACCATCCGTAGCCACTACGGTCTGGTTGAAAACCAGCGCCAGGTATACAGTCTGCCACACGCTGAACCAGCGCAATCGTGGGCACATGATTTAGATATAATAAGTAGGTACTTATCTATAGTAAGAATTGTGCTGAATAAATGACTTTTCTTTATTTTCTTTTCTTTTTTTCTAAAACATAACCCTACAGAAAGTGCAAAATCACCCCTAAATACGACGGCGTAGTATTTGAACGATTAGATCCTGTGTAAAGCGTTGTGTTTACGATTTTCGTGTTAAACTAATATTTGTATGACCTCCAAGTACTGGGACTGGTTATTTACAACGTGTATGTGAGGATTTGTGTTTGTAAAAGCGTTTATCATCATCAACCCATTTTATTGGCGGGTTGGCAGACTTCACACGCCCGTCAAGAAAATCTCTCAGGCATAGAAGTTTCCTCATGATGTTTTCCTTCATCGTTTAAGCGCGTGATAATCAACTATTAATACATGAATTCGAAAATTCACAGGTGTGTTGCCGCGTGCGTGCCTTGGATTCGCACTCGGGACCTGTGACTTGGTAGGCCAATGGTCATATCACTAGGCACAAGGCATCTATGATAAAGGAGAAAACAGTATATATTTTAAATAAATTATAATAATATACGAAAAATTATAAGAATCACGTATAATCTGCAATGGTTACCTTTAGCATAACCTCATCTAAGGTTGCGCAATATCTCATAAAAGCCGGTTTTACGAGTCCCGTTTATTTCCCTACCCCACCTTAGTAAATTAAACGCAAGCACCCCTAAATAGGCATGCTAATTTCTTTTGTTTACATTTTTTTTTGCTTTGACACAATCGCTACAGTTGATGACGTTTCAAAAAATCTTTTTGTCCAAAACATGTTAGACAAATATAAATAATTAATATAAAAAAACTGATTTTTTCTTTTTTCTTTTCGAATCGATGTTATAATCCTACTAAATGTGACAGTTTGTATGTTTAGATGTTTGACTAAATCACGCAAAAACGTAGGAACGGATTTTCTTGAAATTTGACATGTAAGTAGATCCATAGATCCATACTAATATTATAAATGCGAAAGTAACTCTGTCTGTCTGTCTGTCTGCCTAAACCGCTGAACCGATTCAGATGAAATTTGGTATGGGGATAGTTTGAGACCTTGGGAAGGACATAAGCTGCCTTTGCCTCAAAAAGTCCTTTGGGATGCGAGTGAAACCGCGGGAACAGCTAGTAGTTTAGAAATTCCTTCTGAATTCTTAGGACAATGATTTTATAAAAACGTTTATGTGCTAGAATGGCGGTGGTCCGTGGTACATACCAGTAACACGGTAGATTTCAATAAAAAATCATCTAATAAAACAATGTGCACCATTTAAAACGTCGCAGCAGAGTAATCCTGTCTGAGTGGGGCTTAGCTGTCAGCTCTGTGTAATTACTTCGCAGACGTGTTTGTACTACCGTTGCCCATTGTACGTGGAACATATTGGAAAATTAAATTACTTAAATCTGTTCTTTTTTGTTCATTACCCACCATCACGCCTTTATTCCCCGAAGGGTTATGCAGAGATGTACTAATTAGCTGGTATGTTTAGGGCCCGTGTAATTGGGGGCGAGCCTATTGCCATTAACCGAGCACAAATCTAAACTCCGAGCTGCTACAGAGAGTTTTATAGAAAGACCCTATATCCAACACTTTGCTTGACCTGGGAAGCAAACCCAGGACCTCTAGCCTAGCAGTCGCGCTTAGGACTAATAAGACAGTTATGTTCCTGACTGTCAGCAAAAAAAAGAACATGTTTAATAGATCGATACTATAGGGGATGCACGAATGAATTCGTGACTCCTACGCTGATCAATACGAGGCAAAGTTAAGCGGCACTTGCCACGGTTAGTTTATAGATGGGTGCCTAATTGGTCCTGTTTGTCATACGAATATCTATGACAATCCGCAATGAAAGCCAGAAGCCCTAAAAACCTGACAACCAGGTTATCCTTATGATGTTAAACCTCATCGTAAATAAGGGTTTGGTAAAATAACCGGGCAAGTGCGAGTCGGAGTCACCCACCGAGAGTTCCGTATAAATTTGTAGGTACATATTATAATTAATTACAAATGTATAGTATTCAGATTTTTCCCCATACTTGTGATATAAAACGGTATTACTTGCCAAATTTCATAGTTCTAGGTCAACGGAAAATCAATATGTATAAAAATCAATGCCACTTTTCGTTGTAATTTTATAACTCAAGAACGGGCTCACCTATCCAAACCAAATATTTAGGCTTTGTTCAGACTATTTAGTAGATAGTTTATGTGAAGTTTGCACAAAATCGGTCGAGCGGTTCTTCAGTTATCACATTTTTTGTAACAAATGATGAATTTGATGTTCCAATTAATTTTTTTTTATTATTTCACTTTATACGTAGCGAAGCACGTACTGGGTCGCTAGTACCCTATAAATTTTGATTCCCTTGAGTGTCGAAATATACGATTTTAGTGGCATAAACGGCCGTATCTTTTTTTTACGATAACTTAGCTTTTTGATTTTTTCACAGCTTCAAGGGCCTGTAGACCTGAGTATATGGTTAATTTCAACTTGATAACTCCACGCGTTCCAGAGATAAAGGGTCTTGATAGACAGACGGACGGACGGACAACCCAGTGATCTTATAAGGGTTCCGTTTTTTCCTTTTGAGGTACGGAACCCTAAAAATTTACAGAGAACAAGGTAAATCCACTAAAGTTGCTTGTTTGGAGAAGAGCAAATATTCAATAAGCACAGTTAATAACAAGTTAAATAAAAGCTTTTAATAATCGTATCTAATGGATCGAATATTACTCTTAGTAACTTTTAGTATACTTAAACTTAGTACGTAAGTCAAGCTCAGACGGAATTTCAAGTGTTTAACTTTCAATATCGAAGCGATCGAACGGATACTTCAGTTAGAACATAAATTATTTATGCCTTACTCACTTAGTGCTTTTACGAAGTAAACACCTATTTGCATCATGGTGCAAAGATCAAATTTCTTTTTACGCATTTATATTGAATAATTTACGAAAATTGGAAAATCTTGATTCGATTTACCTACATAAGAAAATATAAGATATGTAGGTACCTACATCTTACAATACTAATATTATAAAGCTAAAGTGTTTGTTTGTTTGTTTGAACGCGCTAATCTCAGGGTTGGAATTGAAAAATTCTTTTCGTGTTGGATAGTCCATTTATCCAGGAAGGTTACAGGCTATATAACATCACGCTACGACCAATACGAGCAGAGCAGCGCGGGTGAAACCACAGGCATGTCGCTAGTGTAAATATAATAACATACATAACATAACATACCATCACGCCTGTATTCCCCGAAGGGTTAGGCAGAGGCGTACTTAATGTACACCCACAGTTCGCCGGTATGTTTAGGTCCCATGTTATAGGGGGCGAGCCTATAGCCATTCACCGGGCACAAATCCTGACTCCGAGCTGCTACTGAGTATTTCATAGAAAAACTCAATAACACTTTGCTCGACCTGGGGATCGAACCCAGGACCTCTAGTGTAGCAGTCGCGCTTGGGACCACTAGACCAATGAGGCAGTGTGTAAATATAATATACAGTCAATAGCGCATCAATTTCCTACAAACTGTCAAATTTCCCCTATGGATAATAAACTCTATTATTTGGAGATTAAATTGAAAATCGATTGAAGAAAATTGATAGTTTTGGATACGACTGTACCTAAATAACCATACCATCACGCCTGTATTCCCTGAAGTGTAGACCTCTGCCTAAACCTTTGCGGAATAAAAGCGTAGTAAGTCGATGAGTTGTAAAGTGATGGTAAGTTTAGGTCTCATGTAATAGGGAGTGTGCCTATTGTCATTAACCGGGCACAAATCAATACTGCGAGCTCCTACTGAGAATTTCCTAAAATCTAATAACAGTAGCAGTGTAGCAGTCGCTCTCAGGATCACTAGACTAATAGGACAGTTACATAAATAAGATAATGTAAAATAACACATTAATATTATATTTAACTAGCGACGACCCGCCCGCGGTTTCACCCGCGCTGCTCCGATCCTATTGGTCGTAGCGTGATGTTATATAGGCTATATAACCTTCCTTGATAAATGGACTATCCAACACAGAATTTTTTTTTAATTCCAACCAGTAGTTCCTGAGATTAGCGCGTTCAAACAAACAAACTTTTCAGCTTTATAATATTAGTATAGATGTATGAAAACAGGTTTATATCAAAATATAGCATACCTAGGTAGTCTTCAAATTATCTGACAGGAGTACGTACTCCTGTTCAGATTATTTTAATAGAATTATTCGAATTCTAGTTAATTGAAGCCTGCTACGCTGAAAATTCTGTAGAAAAAAAACCAGCTCAGATATTTTTCGATAACATTCATCAAATAACATGGCAGCCATTTTAATTGGCTCAGCATTTTCGCAATAACTTCGAAAATCAACACAAAGGAATTTTTGTAACAAAGAAAATGTTCCAGTATGTCGAATAAATAAAAACGCCTAGGGCCGTAATAAAATATTGATTTAAAACGCGCCGATTTAAACGTGAAACGCGATGGACCGTCGAGTGACGTTTAAATTTTCACACGACCATGGTAACACTGTAGATTGACAAATTTAATACAGCCGACTACATTTGCTTATACTTAGGTACCCTATATTTTCATACATAATACGATAATTTCATAAATTTTTAATAATATGGATTGAAGAGAATGATTAATATCATTTTTGAGTTGTATTAAAACTAATTTGGTGATTTCGTCGTTGGGAAATTTCAATAATAAAGTTCTTCTCATTAACAACCATATGTAGCCTTTGGTATTCTAGTTACAGAATTTTAAATATTATTTGGTATTAATGTTATTAAAAATTGAGTAGCGGTATTTTTAATAATATTATAATAAAGATAAATTACTTTTCATGCAGAAATAATAATATATTTATCTATTCCTTTCTCTATTAGGTATTCTGTATTATTTTTATCTATCTCGTAGTTCAGATGGTAATTTATCCACTTTAAAAAAGTAAGTATTTAAAGTATGTTTTTTTTAAAAAAAAAGCTTACTATACTTCCGCTCTTAATTCTATTCAGTAACTTGACAGTTCAAAGAAAAGTAATGATACCATACTGCGACTATTAGTGTTGGGGTAGTGAAAATCCTTCAGTAAATGATAAAAATGGTTTAATTATAAGATGTGGAAAATACGAATAATTAATAATTATTAATAAAAGTAATGTCCTTTTTATTTTTTCTAATAGAAATAGACTAAGAATAAAAATCATGTAATTTTACTTTTTTTATTTTTGCCATTGTATTTCCTCTGGCAAACTTCTATAATGTTTAATAGTGTATATCTTGTTTTTAAGACAAGTTATTAAAGTTAAAATAAAAGTTAACATACAAGTACGTTACTTAAGTTAATTGAATTTCATTCATTCTTTCACCACTTCACTATCATTTTTTTTTGTCAAAAACTGATAAGCCGCCGCGTATATATAGTTCTCATTTTTTTTCGTTACCATTTTGGCAAACATTTTATTTATTATTTATTTTATTTATAACATTTTATATTAACTATCTATGACGACTGCAAGACACATTCAGATTTTTAAAATATTTACTTTCCATGATAATGTTGTGTCATTCATTATCATCCTTGATTCATCCACTGATGACCACCACAGAGATATTCACTTCTTTAGAGCTCTTTAACCAATCATTACTAACCTGTCACGTTCTTGATTATTCGTCATCCGGAATTTATTCATGAAAGACCATTATAAATTACTTTCTCACAAATTATGCTCTTCAAAACATCCCGCAATTTCTCCTGAGATGGTTTTCTTTATTTATGGCATCTTCAAGTTTATTATACCCATGAGATATTCGGTGAAGTGTCTGCATTCAGAAAACACCTTAGATCTTAGTTCATTGTTATCATTTACGGACCTTTGTTAGTCTCTTTTATTGCCAATATCTGCCATAGAGTTACAAATATTAAAGGAAAGTTTCGGATAAAATATTCATTGTTCCTTAGGTAACTTAGCTTTAATAATGTTTACAAATTGTTCTAAATTATTCAGTTCTTTGTTTGCATTAGATTAGCGTTGGATTTATTTGTTTAGTGATGTTTGAGTTAGCGTAGCAAACGATTGTATGAAGAGTTGATTAATTTTATCGATTTTATTAATGCTGTAAACATTTAATGTGAGTACATATCTAATTTTATTTTTGTTTGTATATTTGAGTGGGCTTGGTATTATCTTGTTTATTTTCAATGATATAATTTTGACTACTGTTTTTATGTAAATATGAATATCCTATTTCGATATTAATTTGTTAATTTTTATTGCCAATTTTGCAATATTAGCCTAGTGGTCCCGGGCGCGACTGTTATGATTAAGGTCTTGGGTTCGATTTCCAGCTCGAGCAGCGTTATTGTGTTTTTCTATGAAATTCTCAGCAGCAGCAGAGTTCGAGATTTGTGCCCGGTATTGCAATAGGCTCAACCCGTATTACATGGGATTTACGCATACCGGCGTAATGTGGGTGTACTTTAGTATACCTCTGTCTAACCCTTCGGGAATACAGTCGTGATGGAATGTTATGTTTGTTAATTTTATTTTATCTGTTCGGTTCAAAATAAAAACGGTCTACGAAAATCGTCGTCCGTACATCACTGATTGTCGGCCATGTTTATAACGTATTGCGAAATAATCTGTCATAATAAAAGATCGTCGGCTTCCGTCGGCGTCTGCGCGGCTAACCCAAATCTGTATCCGTTCGAACCGCGGTTAAATTTAGTACATTCTCTAATCAGTGTTTATTATTGTCTGGATATTTCGACAGTTCGCAGGTTAGTTATTATTCTAGATTTATCTGCTATCTTCAACCTTATAAATAACTGAAATAATGTTTGTCTGATTTGCGCATATTGTGCGGGTTAAGTATTTAGGTATGCTTTCATTTTCAAAAATTTTTAATGGGAACATTTCATAGTTATATTGTTTCATATTATTATTATAACTATTAATAATTAATAATATAATAATAGAGTGAAGTAGGTACTTACTATGACCTCACAAGTAGGAGTGCAATAGAAATAATTATTGTTAATCCGTTTAATTAGGTAAATAAAAGCAAATGGCAATCATAACATACCATCACGAATGTGTTTCCCAAAGGGTTAAGCAGAGGCGTACTCACGTACGCTTACAGTTCGCCAGTATGTATGTGTAGGTCCCACGTTATATGGGGCGAACCTATCGTCATTAACCGAGTTCAAATCTCTGAGCTGCTACAGAGAATTTCATAGAAAAAACCAATAACAATGCTCGACTTGATAATCGCACATAGACTTCAGTCATCGGCCGCGCTTGCCATTAAGTGAACGGCCTTAGACGACCATTTGTGAAAGAAAAAGAAAGGTTTTATTGAATTTTTACAACTGTACGCGTAACCTACATAATATCAGCTCCGTATCTGTTATTTATTGTTGGTTGTCTAATAAAAGTCCATTTATCTCGCAACCCAGCCACAATAAAGTCAGGCAACACTAGCAACGTCTATAGGCGTATTCAATCAAACGTCGCGAATTTTGTTTATATGATCGTATCGTCTGGCAGACAGCCTGTCAAATGCTGATGTCGTAAACTTAAACGTGAGCGTTTATCGCCCGTTTTAGCACGAGGCCATAAAACCCGTGATAATGAATTTGTATACATTGTATATGGGGTTGGAAATATCGGTACCTATATTGAGGAACGGGTTGCCCTTTTGGCTTAGTATCGGTACAATGTTACATTATCAGATTTTACATTTAGACAAACTCCATAAGGTGGTTTTCGTCTATGTTAGTATATATTTTATAGTTTAATTCGGAAGTGGCACCATGCACTACTCCCATTTATTATTTAAGGGCATTACATCGCTCAAATCCAAAAAACACCCTAGCTTTAAAGAAGTTTATAGTGGAATCCTTATGTGCGTTTGCCACATAAAAAATATATGATATCCTAAGGTGATCACAAACAAATTGTATTGTTTAAAATTTTTATAAATTTGCCGCAATTTTGGATAATAATTGAAGTACATAGGCTTTTTTTAACCTTATTTGTATTTTTTACGGCTTAATAGTTAGTCATGAATTTTATATCAAAAAATTGTATTGACGTAATTAACAATTTGTATTGTTTATATTTTCTTATTTCTTTGAATATTTTGAAATAATAAAGAAATACCCGAAACCTCTCTAGCACCCCGCGTGAAGCACGCTCGCAATGCTTGTGACTCACAAATACTAGCACAAAGACTAAATCCTCAAGGTCACTGGGGAATGTAATACCTTTAATTGAAATTCGATTATTTTTGCGTTCATTAAAGTTGAAACAAAAATGCATGTATCAATGTTACTGTTTATAACTATTACTAAGTTTGAGAACTTATTAGTATTAAAAAAAAAACATTACTTAAGGGTTCGGCGGAGCTTGAATTGCCCACATAAACGTAATACCGAACGAAATAAAGAGTAATCCAGACAATATTCTATGAAATCATATTATTATTCCGAATTGGATACCGTTAATCTAGGTTCCTACGATACTATTTCGTCTACTACTACTTCACTGGACTTATAAGATTGGAAAATCGTTCAAAACTTGGTACCGGCCTCTTATCAATTATTTAGTTTGTAACCTAAATCATATTGACGGCTTGGTTATATTTTATAACTTACTAACGGCATCGACTTCGCACAGTTTTACAGTGTCTGTGACGTAGGTTATATTATGCACATAATAAACATATAAATCTTCCCGAATAAATCTTTTAATGTTAGAGAAAACGTTGCAAATTGAGCAAAATCCGTTGCTTGGTTTAGAAGAAGTTAGCAGAGAAACAGGTGCTATTTAAAGGTCTTCAGACGCGCTAAAGGGGTTTCATAAAGGTTTAATAATTTGATACAGATTAACCTCGCGTTTGATTACTATCTCGAATGTGGTCCTGGCTTCATTTCCTCACATTTCGCAAAAATCGCTTCCGCCTTTGGGCATTCCTCACTCGCCTCCTAGCCCCACACTGTCACGCACCCCAATAAATCATGGCGCCGCGGACATTGTAAACGGTGCTTAATTCCTCTCCTCTCCAAATTAACTTTTACTCCGAGGATTCGAGGAACCGATGTGTACTGACTTGATTACTTTGCGGTTCCTATCGAGCTTAGTAAAAATATAATTTGGTTATGAATATAAATGAGTACCTAAGACTGTTGTGGGTGTTGACTGTTTGACATTCAATTACCTACTTACAAGAAAATGTAGGAGTAAGATAATATTGTTTTATTTCGATTAGTTTACAAATACATCGATCATCAAAAAACTATGAATGCTAACGGTGAATGAAACCATCGTGAGGAAACGTGGTGTGTCCTAAATCCAACGTTTTAAGGACGTGATAATTTGATAACATCAATTAGTATCGACTGCCTTATTAGTCTCGTGATCTCGTGCGTTAGAAATCCTGTGTTTGATTCAGGTCGAGCAGTGTTATTGTGTTTTTCTATGGAATTGTCAGTAGCAACTCGGCGTTTGGAATTTGTGCCCGGATAATGGCAACAGACTTGCCCATAAACTGGACCTAAACATACCGGCGAACTATGGTTGTACATTAATCTCTGCCTTACCCTTCGGGGTATGCAGGCGTGATCGTATATTATATTTATTGGAATAAATACTTTGATACACTTCAAAATGTTCAATACACTAGGTATTACATCAGGTAAACTGATACTAAATAAACACGCACTTGTAATCACATCAATAAGTGGAAATCAAACAGAGCCGTGGCTTTGCCACAGAACAAATAGAAACGTGCGCCTTGTTTCCAGCAAATGAAAGTTAAATACAAGCGCAATTAAAATGTGCCGCCACCAGGGGGCGCTGCGTTGCCACTATGTATTTACGTAACTATTTTACAGTACTAGGTAGAATACTAGTGTTGTATTTTATTTGTCCTAAAATCTGTGAGGAGTTACGTCCTATGTAACTGCCTCCTTAGCCTAGTAGGCCTGATCGCGATTGCTACGCTCGAGGTTCTGGGTTCGATTCCCAGGTCGAGCAAAGTGTTATTGGGTTTTTCTATGAAATTCTCAGTAGCAGCTCGGAGTTTGGGATTTGTGCCCGGTTAATGGCAACAGACTTGACCTACATGGGATTTAAACTTCCCGGTATACTGTGGGTGTGCTTTATTATACCTCTGTCTAACCCTTCGGGAATACAGTCGTGATGGAATCTTATGTTAGTTAACTTTATTTTATCTTTTCTATTCAAAATAAAAAAGATCTACGAAAATCGTCGCCCGTACATCACTAATTGTCAGCCATGTTTATTACGAAATAATTAGTGCGCCTCTGCCTAATCATTCGGGGAATACTGGCGTGATGGTATGATAAGTAAGATAAGATGGTAAGAAGGCACACGTAATTAGTGTTATGGCCATTGGACTGCCAAATCGAAGGTATCGAGTTCGAATCCAAGGCCCAAGAACCTCTGATTTTTCGCAATTATGTGCGTATAAATAATTAATTATCACTCGATTATACGGTGAAGGAAAACATCGAGGGGAAATCTGCACAAATTAAACACAAACTTGTGATACTGGTTCAATTTAGGTTGTATTTTTATCTATTTAAAGTTTGACTGTGCTGTGGCCATTTCCACACAAAAGCCTACCTAACAAACCTCATCACAATAACTACATAATAAATTAAAATCTCCGTCACGCTGAGTTTGTGTTTGATTGGGCTAATCTCAGAAACTACCGTACGGATTTTCATACGGTTTTCATCAATAAAATGAGGGATTATTTAGGAAAGTTATAAGTTATAATTTACGAAGACACTCGTGTAAAGCCGCGGCGGATCGCGAGTATATTAAGATCTACTTAAATATATATATAGTGTTGCTGTAAAATTACTGTTTGTTAATGTAATATATTAAATACAGGCACAAATCCATCGAGGATCCATGTAATTTTAATAAATAGGTGAGTATATTAGCGAATCATTTGCAAAATCAATTACCTGAAATATTAATTACCCACCCAACTTTGCAGTACCACCGATAAAATGCTTTATTAATATTAATACGCAATTCCGTTGTATTGCTATATGAATTAACATCATTCAGTAAATAGCAGTTTTGGTTTGCGGGCCAGCCTGATGCGTCACATTTGCGCGTATATAAATTTTGTTGACCGGCGCAGTACTTTGTGGGATGCCAGAACAGCTTTTGTACTAAATAATTGTTCAAATACGCCATTGAAATGTATTTTATTTAATCATTTTGTTGGCGAATTGAGTTCGTGGGTGAAATTACAAAGATTTAAGGGTCCGGCGGAGCTTGAATTGCCAACAAAAACGAAATACCGAAGTAAATCGTAATTCAGACAATATTCTATCAAATTATGTTATTATTTTGATTTGGACACCATTAATAGGTTCCTACGGTACCATTTTGTCTACTACTACTTCACTGGAAATAAAAGACCGGAAAAACGTCCAAACTTGGTAAAGTTATCAATAATTGCATTAGCTTACATTTATTTCCAGTGAAGTATTTTGGACGAACTGGTAAAGTAGGAATGATAGACAGAGAGAGAGAGAAAGAAACCAAAAGGGGAAAGATAGAGAGAAAGCCGTAGTACACAAAAGAAAGCATTTTGACACTTAGCACGAGGGGTTAACAAGAATACTATTATAGTTATGTGCGACCACATTGCTAGTAAGATTTAAAAAAGCAAAAATTTGGTAAATATTTCCATGGCTTATATGGAAATATTTACCAAAAAATCCCACAAAAATTATTCGTTCACATCTGGTTTCCAGTAGGTATTAATCATCGGTATTTTGCAAATAACTGCGAATAAAAGCTTGTGACAAATTATTGTTGGGCTGTCATTTAGTTCGCATTGTTCTCTGAGGGGGAAAGTCCTGTTATTTGTGTGTTTTGTCGTATTCAGGATGGGACAAAAGAATAATCGCTGTGTTGTACTTATGATAATATAGGTAGTTCCTGATCACGTGAACGTCCGGTGTTTAGCAATTATTTCTGCATAAAATGTTTTTGCATCACATAAATTATTTTCCTAAATTACTCCACTTTTTAGTCTAGTAGGTACGAAGTTAGGCACCAAAAACAAAAGCATCATTAAATTATTACGTTACGCTATAAGTAACGTTACTTTAAGAGACACATAAAGAAAAACCACAAATATTATTATGAACATATGAATGAACCTAGGATAATACGCATAATATACATACCATACCATCACGCCTGTATTTCCCGAAGGGTTAAGCAGAGGCGTACTTAATGTACACCAACAGTTCGCCGGTATGTTTAGGTCCCATGTTATAGGGGGCGAGCCTATAGCCAGTAACCGGGCACAAATCCAAACTCCGAGCTGCTACTGAGAATTTCATAGAAAAACCCAATAACACTTTGCTCGACGTGGAGATCGAACCCAGGACCTCTAGTGTAGCAGTCGCGCTTGGGACCACTAGACTAATGAGACTAATGATAATGACGCATAATATCCATGAAAAAATCTTTTCAACACCTAATTATTAAGTCATCCAGCCTGTATTATTCGACATTTTCCTGTCGCATTAGGGTAAGCCCTGTAATGATAGTTTAAGTTGTTAGAATAAATAATTAAATAAATAAAAATTAATCTATGAACAAAATAACTAACGATATCGATTAGATTTAAATCGGTAATATTAAGATTTCTTACCCAAAAACTAACCTGGTGTACGTTTCAATACTGACACCACACATCACGTTTAAAGAAATGTTATTAAAGAGGTTTTCGGCGACTGGGATCGCAATTAGTTGGGACCGGGGTCCAGTTTGCAGGATCCATTTTTTTTATTTTACCCATAAATTAATAGAAAAATAATTATATCGTTCAAGCCAAAAACTGTACAGTTAAACGAAAAAATGTTAAAAGTAATAATTAAAGAAAAAACTTCAAAAATATCATTTATGGGTGGTCCCAGTCGCCGGAAGATAAATAATAAAATTAAATGGATCCGGCAACTGGGACCGGGGTCCGAGTTAATTGCGGTCCCAGTCGCCGGGAGCCTCTTAATAAATTCGGCTGTCTGCAAACGAAATTCAGTTGTTTCGCTACAAACATAGCAGAGATAGGCACTCACAAACAGTGGCACGACACAAAGGCACAATGGGACGTGTGGCCCGAGGCAGCCCCCGTAATTAAAATCTGCCTTTTGGGTTCTGAAGTCTGATGTACTACGCAGTTGTGTTATTAGAAAAGGTCGCGGTAATTTTTAGAAGTCATTCTTTTTGTAAATGATTTAATTTTCAAAATCTTGCTTACTTACTGGATACTCAAGCGAATATTAGAAGTTGGCATAAAAGTATTTTTACGGACTTTATCGCGTTATGATTCGCGAGGCTATTGAAATTAAAAAAAAACACCCTCAACAGACAAGATGGCGTTACCACCAGCATGGAATCCCATTCAATGTAAGTCCAAGAGCAAAATTGCAGGACACGATGAGCTCATTCTGCGTGATTCGGATCGGTTATAATTAACAAAATAGGTAATCCACCAAGTCCATGACCATTACCATGGATGCTGTAAAGGATCCAAAACGTCGGGACTTGAAATAATAGCACGGGTAGACTAAGTTGTTCAACGTCTTAATGTTGCAATCACTAAAAGCTAATTACTTTAATTTTTTTTAATTATTGCTGTAAAGGATCCGAAACGTGGAAAATTAAATAATATCATTTATTTATTATGTGGGAGAGCCATGCTTCGGCACGAATGGGCCGGCTCGACCGGAGTGATACCACGGCCTCACAGAAAACCGGCGTTAAACAACGCTTACGTTGTGTTTTGCCGAGTGAGTGAGGTTACCGGAGGCACAATCCCCTTTTAAAAGGTCAGCAACGCACTCGTGACTCCTCTGGTGCTGCCGGTGTCCATGGGCGGCGGTAATCGCTTACCATCAGGCGATCCGTCTGCTCGTTTGCCAAAAAGTAGGTTTATTTCAATGTCTTATATTCGCGTGCAAGAAACTAGCAAGTATTATATGTTTAACTGTATTTTTATGTACCTATAGAATATTTCCCAACAATTAGGATTAAAATCTACACAAGGTATCCATATCATCATTATGCTTATATTTTTCCGAAGGGTAAGGTAGAGCTGTACCTGTCTACTAGTATGCTAATGAACACACATGTGGTGTACAGCCACAGTCCACCGCTATATTTGAAATCCTAATTAAATTATTACTAAACTAGTGCCTACATAAAACGTTTTTAACCGGTAATAAATTGCTCGCAGTGGGTTAAGGTCGACGTGAAATATTAATTGCTTGTATAATAATGCAACGGAATGCATTGCGGCCTAGATAGTGCAAATCATGTGTACATATTATAAAGATGTAAACAACATAACAGAACATACCATCACGCCTGTATTCCCCGAAGGGTTAGGCAGAGGCGTACTTATGTACACCCACAGTTCGCCGGTATGTTTAGGTCCCATGTAATAGGGGGCGAGCCTATTGCCCTTAACCGGGCACAAATCCAGACTCCGAGCTGCTACTGAGAATTTCATAGAAAAACCCAATAACACTTTGCTCGGCCTGGGGATCGAACCCAGGACCTCTAGCGTAGCAGTCGCGCTTGGGACCACTAGATTAATAAGGCAGTCAAGATGTAAACAAGAATATATTATATCAATTTGTTTTGTTTTTTTTTCAAAAAGCAGTGTTAACCTAGTGGTGTGAACGTTGGACCGTTGCCAAGTCAAAGGTCTCGAGTTCGAACTCAAGGCACGCACCTTTGACTTTTAGAATTCATGTGCGTATTAAATAGTTAATTATCACGCGCTTCAACGGTGAAGGAAGACACCGTGAGGAAAACTGTATGCCTGAAAGATTATCTTTATTTTTATTAGGCATACGGCCTGATGGTAAGCGGTTACCATAGCCTATGGACGCTTGCAACACCAGGGGTATAACTCGCGCGTTGCTGACCCTTTAAAAATCTTTTCACACCCTTTTTGAAGAACCCCATGCTGTAGTTCTTTCGGAAAACCTCGGCAGGGAGTTAATTCCACAACCTGAGTGTGCGTGGGAGGAAATTCCTCTGGAATCGCTCGGTATGAGACCAGAGTGGTTCTAAGGTATGTGGATGAACTCCACGCCGATGGCGACAGATGCGGTGATAGAAAGTAGCTGTTGGCATCAATTCAAACAATACATAACATCACGCCTTCAGGTATTCTTCGAAGGATTAGGCAGAGGTGTACTTATGTACACCCATAGTTCGTCATTATATTTAGGTCCCATGTAATAGGGGACATGCTATGGCACATTATCAATTGCCGTATCTCTATTGCCATTGTCATTAATCATTATCCGGACACAGATCCCAAAGTCCGAGCTGCTACTGAGAATTTCATAGAAAAATCCAATAACACTTTGCTCGACCTGGGAATCGAACCCAGGACCTCTAGAGTAGCAGTCGCGCTGACGACCACTAGACTGATGAGGCATTCGATAATAATTTATATTATTTCAATTTTATTTATTATATATTTGATAGTAGGTACTGTCAAATATTTTTTTATTATTCGTTTAACGCCTAAACCGCTGGACCTATTTGGGTGAATTTTAGTATAGAGATAGATTAGACTCTCGAAAATACATAAATCTTTTGGCATGCGGGTGAAACTGTGGGCAGTGGGCATAGTATAAATTTTAGCTCATTTTTATTCATTTAATTCAAGTAAATGTAGAACTAAAACATAATATTCATTACGTCAATGTTACTGGGGTGTAAGATTACGGGTGAGGAAGAGGGTGCCCTAAGTGCTGGAACTTGGGCACTGTGCCAAATTGATCGCTAAGCACTGACTTGACTATGTATCTGTAGTCTGTACATGAATTAAGATTTGATGAGAAAATTTCCAGATACTACAGACCGCCACTTGCTACGATTCTTGCAGACTTCTTTTGCATCTTTCATATTCATACATCATCTCATACATACGCCGGTTGCGAGTACTATATACGTCCTGACCTTTTTGAAGGGCCTCGCCTATAAGATCGGCGTATATCCTTCTGAGATTTTTTGGGGGCTATCTTTAATGTAAAAATGACGTTCAAAAAGTACTACGTAGTATTAACTTTCTTACACCTTGCGCTGTTAAATAAAAGACTTATACAATTACGGTGTTAACAATTACAATTCTTCCAAAACGATTAACACTCGACTGTCAAGAAATCACACCATTTCTGCTACTATCGAACATCTTCCACCACCCTCACACTCATAATAATCGTAACCAAGCTAAAAATATAAGTGTTGCCATCCCTAAATCTGTGTTTCCATTATAATAAATACTAAAATCATTCAAATAACAATTATTGTTTAGATGTAATTAATCGTAAAGCTAACAGTAGAAGTCTATCTGGAATAAATTATTGTGACTTTGACTCTTGTGTTTTAAGTCATGTATCTCAAAATTACATTTAGGTACGGATACTTTGTAGACAATACCACACATCCACTTCTTGTGGTTCTAAATCCACAAATTCAGTTATGTTTCATTCACAGTGTGACCCTTCCAAATATTTAATTAAGGGTCAGCGCAGAAAGATTCCTCCTTGACCCCTGTTATTTGTTTTGGGCCACCGTCAGATTTGTGTTATTGTGCGTACAGGTACTTTTCAAGAGGTACTTAATTCACACATTCTTCTGGGTTAATGGTGCCTGAGGAAAACCATGTTTCTATGTGAGGGAACGAATATTATAATAATATGAATTATTTCATAGTCATTATAAAACAAGTAACCTAATTAACTAATTAAAACACGATAATAACTAAAATAAAACTAGATTAATTTACAAGAATACTAGAAAAAAAGGACATAAAAAACTACTTCGCACCGCTAAATTTAAATCAAATAATAATCTCGAGTCTGTAATATTTTACCTGATTAACAGAAACAATTAATGGCTATAGGCTCGCCTCCTATAACATGGGACCTAAACATACCGGCGAACTGTGGGTGTACATTAAGTACACCTCTGCCTAACCCTTCGGGGAATACAGGCGTGATGTTATGTTATGTATGTAAAAGAAATAGTTTCAGTTTCAAGTACTTTTAATTTAT
Source organism: Acronicta aceris (assembly GCA_910591435.1). Taxonomy (NCBI): domain Eukaryota; kingdom Metazoa; phylum Arthropoda; class Insecta; order Lepidoptera; family Noctuidae; genus Acronicta; species Acronicta aceris. Next base: position 11,221,213 of record OU342770.1, read on the forward strand.
CAGTATTGGTATTGGTAATACAGAAGCAGGTACCCTACTACAGAAGTTATTTTAGGTACTATTTATATATTTCTATTACATCAGATACGAGTATTTCAATAATATTTTATATTTGGACATTAGATTATAATTTAGTTTAATCGTTAGATATTTATTTCAGTAAATACAAGACATGGTTACAAGTAAATTTTTAATCCTAGATGGCATTTAAATATTTATTGTTTTCACTTGATAGAAATGGGTCTATGTATTGCCATGTTAAAGCTATGTTAGACCCTAAACTACCACACAACCTGAAATCAAAATGACGAATCCCCGAAAGAATTAACATGTTAGTCCTATTCTTTTGAATCACAGGAGTAGGAGACAAAACGCTGTCGTAATAGCTGCTAATAACCGGCAATTATAACGGGCTACCATAGAAGCTTTAAAAGTAGAAAAGTGACAACACCATAGCTACGCAGCCATTGTGGTGTTGCCAGTTTTTGTCGACGCTAACAGCCCTCATTAGTGTCCGTCTGAATGTTGGCTGTCATTACTGTCTTTGTGTTCGTAATGGCGGACATGAGCGCTTTTTATGCACAAACTGTTACAGATGGATTGTTCAGGTAGCAAGGGGAATTTGTGGCGGTTTGTTGGGGTAAAATTCTTGGCTATTTTTAGGTAATTCGCTCTTATTGTGTTACCAAAACGATTATCCTTGGACGTCGTGATTTTGATGACGATTTCGTGATGCTGGAATTATTTAATTAGATGTGTTTTTGTTTTGTTTATTTGATTTTGTCACTATGTTTACATTACTTTCATCTCTGATTTCTGATGTTTGATAACTATTATTTTAAATAAAATATTTTGACGTGGTATCCCGTCAAAATATTTAATTAGAGATTTCATGATACATGTCATGTGTGGCTTTGGCAGTGTTACGATGTTTTATGAGAACCACTTATAACTGAAACAGTAGCACCTCTTAATTCAGCTTATTAATCAGAATCAATCGCGCACCCTACATTGGCATTGAGCCAAAAGCTCTAATTAAGAGTCTACTATCATTTCTGAAGAGCAGACATCCATCTTTTATGCCAATTATTTTGTAGGTTCACTTACATGAGAAACTTAAAATACCGATACCTAATCTTTATTCTACATATTATTTGAAGATTGTTACATATTTTTTATAGTTAAACATTGTCGCAAGTTATGAAAGTAAAATCGGTTTCGGTACTCCTGTGTATCAAAACGGAGGCCGCAGGTTCAAAACTTGTGTGAGGTAAAACTTTTCTTAAAAAAAGTTATAATAACTAGATTTTTTATCTATTTTAATGAAATGAAATGAAATGAAATTTAAGTTGATTACTAACTAGGATTAAGGAGCCACCATGAATGGCATTCTCCCTGCTAAACGAACTACCAACCTGGTGATTACTGTAGTTGAACATGATTTGGTGAGACTTTAACCAGTGTTCGGTAATACCTACAAAGAATGTCAGTGCTATTATAGTTCATAAATAATTCAATTTCTAAATCTTTATTCATCATTCCTTGTATATTCTGGTGAACCAGCTTGATTATATCACCTTTTTTATGCACTATTGAAGAATAATGTGGTGTAAAAGTATTTCCTAAATTTTCATTTTTCTGCAGTAAGTCAATGCAAGAGGTTGTCTCTATTGTCTTCATATCTAATTTAAATTATTTGAAATGTCAAAACTGTGGCTAGCCAAATCATTGGCTGGGTCAATATAAATATCAGATGATTGCTCAATAGAAACAACATCTGTATTAGCCAAATTCTTGGCTGAAATCATAAAATAATATGACAGCGACAGTGCTATCTGTCTCTTACAATATAATGAAAGATAGTACCTATCTTTTGTCGTGTAAAAATATCTGCTAACAAAATTGTTAGTGTCTATCACGTGAAAAAGATCATTATTATATTTCAGTGTATGCAGTGTTAAATTAGTCTTATATCTAGATTAATTTTCTACCTGTGGCAAACTGTAGCTATATGGCAGTGTAAACATTATAATTTTACTTACATTAAGTTTACTTAGTGAATCATAATATGGGAGAAGGTCATTTTTGTGCATGTCTCCTCTATTTGCAGCTAAAATTATTAATGTTGTACCCAGAGTGAAGTTAAAATTAATAACTTTTTTTAAAATTTCAATGTAAGTTTATGAAACCAAACGCCCGTATACGGGCAAATCGTTCCTTAATGATCTCTGATACTTTTGAAAAGAATCGACCATTTATTTATAAGGTCAATCATGTTATCTTGAACATACTTAAAGGTAAACGAGCCTCAGGGGTGGTAGTAGAGATACGGACAAATAAATAGGTTAACCGTATCGCGAGATATTTAGGCGCCCCTAAAATTAGGGTAATCGATCCTTCTTGGGGGTAAAGTAAATGAGGAACAGTATTAAGGGGGCGCTGATAGCTTTATCGGGCGTTTTTAAGCCGTTTCAAGTGTTCTTAATGGAGCTTCACCATGGAGTAAGTCGTAAGTGTGCCATAACTGTGGAAGTTTTAGAAATAAATGGTTGGAGCAAATTTTTCTCACATTAATGGGTAGAGTAGATGACATAAGGCTGATTTTTCAATATTACGGGTACCTTTAGACGATTTTAATTTACAATTTGATAGACATTTAAACAAAAAAACACAGAAAAGTTTGTAAGTAATCCTCAATCTGGCTCAGTCGGGTAAAAAAAAAATTAAAGAGATACATTTTACTTTCTAATAAAAATCTATTTTCTGCATTGATAAATAATGATTACTTACGCCTGTAATCAAGCCAAAATTCCGAAATAGTTTTGCCGAAAAAGTACCCTTCTAATCGTCGGGAAACACACCCTTACCTAACAATATGTAAAACAAAGCAAAAAAACCCTTACTAATATTATAAACGTGAATGTTTGTGAGTGGATGTTTGTTACTCTTTCACGCCAGAATGGCTGAACGAATCTGGATTAAATTTGGCACAGAGATAGATTATACTCTGGAATAACACATATGCTACTTATTAACTAGGTCGGACCCAATTCTGAAGTTTACGCAAACAAAGTCGCGGGCAGAAGCTATCTTTTATATATAAAAGAAAAAATACCAAATCGTTTAGAAAAAAGGGAAAGTGAAAATACCAAGACAAGATTGACGAGTTCCCGATGTCTGTAGCTGACGTAAGCAATTTAAACGATTCCGTATCGGGAAGCGGCTATCATTCGAACAATAAACACGATAAATCCAAGGTTTTTATATTCCTTTAACAATATTACGTATGTGTGTAGGGAAATTGCAAAATTTTGTGGTTTATCGAAAATGAATGATTTAATTTGACGCTGTAAATGGTAGCTGATTGGTTGGATTCTTGGCTACTGCACGTGGGTTCGATTCTCCATTGGCATAAATATTTGTATAGCCTACAGCGAGATATCCGGGTTAGGGTGATTCCGATTCCGGAACGCATTTTTTGCTTCATCTACGTTCATTTGCCTGACATAATGAAAACATTTTGAAATTTTAGTTTTTCTTTAAATTATAAAGTTATTTTAGTAAAGGAAAAATTGAATCGCGGGCATGATTCGAACCTGCGTCTCCTGGTTGGATACACCTAAGCCCGGTGGCTAACCCTACCCGCCTGATTGAAATTTTGCCTTCACATTCTGAATTTGCGTCATAAGGTGAATTTTTCATATATTAATATTATATATATATATATATAATAATTTTCTTTCAATTGTCCAAATTTAGTCTAGGTGTGGGATAATTTCGATTTTACCGCCCATCTGCGCCAAACGCTGATCCGATTATTTGTGTAGTACATCTTATTGGCATACTGTATGCGGCATACCCGCGCTGGTGGGGCATTCTTATCAGTTTATATCGGACGATTTACCACTGCTGGACGTAGGCCTCCCCTAATGTGCGCCATTTCACCCTGTCCTCGGCTTGTCGCATTTAGCTTGTATTTGTATTCACATCCATGACCCAGCTGTACCACACCATTACCACAAAAAAAAAACAAAAGCTATTCTACCGAGTACTACACAGCTTCTCTAAACATCCCTCCCGTATTTCCCCCCAACAAAGCGCTATAAACTGTGTCACTAATGAGACGTCGCTCGCCCATCAGTCATTAGCACCGTAGGACGCGACTGTACTATTCTATGTGCAGCTTTGTTCACAAATGTACTGTCATGATGTAAACGTTTTGAGAGATATGTACAAGGAATTAAACAGTTAAGGCGAATTACTATACTGTAGCCTTAGCACGAACACTTGCGAAAAAGTATTCGTATCGTCATGGAGACCAATTTGTATGAGATTTGGACCAGCGCCTCTATCGTGACGATACGAATACTTTTTCGCAAGTTGTTCGTGCTAAGGCAGCTGGTTTCTGACACTTACGTGAATATTAGACATTGAAATAAAACTACTTTTTACGGATTTTATCGCGTTGTATTGATATTATTTGATTCCCGACGTTTCGGATCCTTTACACTACTTTGCAGAATCCAGTGATAGGCAGAACTATAGACCACCATTTGCTACGATTGTTGCATATATCTTTTGCTTCTCCCACATTCATACATCTTCTCATACATACACGCCGGTTGCGAGCAGCTACTACGCACCTGACCTTTTTGAAGGATTTCGCCAATAAACACAAAATAATATAACATAAACATACCACCGCGTCTGTATTCTCCAAAGGGTTAGGCAGAGGCGTACTAATGTACACCCATAGTTCGCAGGTATGTTTAGGTCCCATGTAATAGATGGCAAGCCTATTGTCAATAACCGGGCACAAAGCCAGACTCCAAGCTGCTACTTAGAATTTTATAGAAAACCCAATAACACTTTGCTCGACCTGGGGATCGAACTCAGAACATCTAGCGTAGCAGTCGATCCGAGATGCTAAATATCGGTAAAAATCACCGACAGCTTTAATTTATTTAAATCAAAACTAATTTTTTTTACGGATTTCACCGCGTTAGACGTTAGTGGTTTATTACAATTTATAACGCGACAAAAATCTATAAAAACTAGTAATATTACAGTGTCTATTATTTGCGGAAATGACAAAAACCAGGAGGACAATAGATAAATAGTTGATACTTACCTACTTTTATAGAAATAAATTCGGATTTTTGACAGATTTTTTTCCATACAACATTATTGTCAAACGTCAATTTTTGTCCTCAGTTAAAAAATAACTAACGATTGAAAAGTCAGCACTATGAAAAAACGAACTAATCAGATTGAATTACGGGCGAAAATTGACCCAAAGATGACGTTTATGACTTGACGACACGTTTAGCGTAGCGGCTGAACGATCGGCTTCTGCGCATGTGTGGTTCAATCCCCACACGGAGCAAATATTTGTATGATCTACAGGTAGTTGTTCCGGGTCTGGGCGTTTGTGTATGTTAGGATTTGTGTTTGTAAAACGCACCCACGATATAGGAGAAAATCGTAGTGTGGGGAAACATTTCTCTTATTTTTTTCAAGAACATAACATACCATAACGCCTTTATTCCCCGAAGGGTTAGGCAGAGGCGTACTAATGTACACCCACAGTTCGCCGGTATGTTTAGGTCCCATGTAATAGGGGGCGAGCCTATTGCCATTAATCGGGCACAAATCCAGACTCCGAGCTGCTACTGAGAATTTCATAGAAAAACTCAATAACACTTTGCTCGACCTGGGGATCGAACCCAGGACCTCTAGGGTAGCAGTCGCACTTGGGACCACTAGACTAATAAGGCAGTCAAAATAAAAAGTTTTTTGAAAGAAATAAAAATATGACAGCCTTCATTATATTTACTGTACAACCTTCTCTTTCTGGCTTGAAATTAATTATAACAAATATACACGATGCATGAGCTGGTAGTCAAACATCGTTCAGGCAGGGTACACGACAAATCCCAAGTAATCTTCGATGCTGTAAACTGTGCACCGGTTGGCATTGGCGTTTGTTGGCAAAGTAAACCATCGAACGCCTCAGCTTTAGTAAGACGAGACTGAGTAGGGCTTTGGAAATCCGGTTGTTCCTATTTGTATTGAAAATAATTCGTTATTTTGGTGTTCACTTATAAAAACTGTTAGTTTACCCATGGAATAGATTAAATAACAAGCTTAGTAATCCGTCTAGCATTTCGTCACCTTTACCTAAGAAATTGAACTTTGTAACTCTGTATGTTTCATCACGTGTTAACTGTTCTACTCTTCCAACATGTACCGAAATGATTGTTAAGTTAAGCAGTATGTATCCGAATCTTGTAAGCGGCAGTACAACCAATAAATCATCATTTCACAATTCTGGAACTCTTTTTTGTCTGCTGAATCCTACTACTCTAAAAACACATATACCGGACACCTAGTCCACACACCGGTCAGCACACTTTAACGGCAAAATCTGTTGAGTTTTAACCATGGAGAACATAATGCATGAAGTTCGGAATTAAGTTCAATCGTTGTATCACACTAATCCGAAACCAATCTGGGCGCACGGCAGTGCCCCCGCCAAGGCGAACCGAAGAAAACAGGGCACTATCTACCTTTTCTCAAAACGTTTCGTCGTATTTTCGAACACATAGCTTCGATCTAGATATAAGGTTCGGATGTTGAGAGTTGAGACACTACTGAAAAATCTAGAAGCATTAAATTATAAAGAATGTATCTGTACTTTTAAAGATGTATATTCTTTGTTTTCTGACATGTCCTTTTGGTGTAGAATAAAGAATATTCTATCGATCTATATATCTATTATATGTAGTATTTACGACTACGTATTATATTGCTGTTAATCCTACATCAATTATTATAATGCTGGTGGTGGTGTCCTAATTAATTTTTTTATTTCATCATTCGTCCCTAAAAACTGGCTAAACAAAAAAATATTAATTTATTATTACTAATCTTGTGACTGTTATAAAAGTAAATACACTAATAATTCAAGCTAAATCTTTGTTTACTAGGCCCTAAGTCTGCAAAGTTATCGTCTGAAAAGTTTGACAACTTGGGATTTCACCGACACGTTTTGGAATTAAGACTAATTAGTATTCGGAATTGGGTTGTTTTAAGCTAGTCCTGTAAAAAATATTGATTTACTAATATAATATAAAGATGCCTCTGTCAGAAGACTCTTAGTCTGGAAGCACGGCAGTGTCTCTGCCAAGACGACCAAGAAGAACGACTGATGTGCCTTTTCTTGGATATTTTTCTTCTATTGTGAAAAACACAGAATAAGTTAGAAACTCAGAAAAGCTTGCATGGTTTTTTCATAGAACCGCAAATGTTAAATGGAATATTAATATTCTCATGTACATTTGCAATTATGATCATAAAATTGTAAACATGTAACATCGCGCGAATAAATTGGTATTGATAAAACACGATACTATATAGGCAATCTTAGGGCCCATTTTTCCATCGCCAGATAACTATCGGAGGAATAAATTCGAATTTTTGTACACAATCTGTCAAACGTCAATTTTATTCCTTATGATATCTAACGATTGAAAAAGCAGCCATAAGTACCTAATTTATCTCGGTTAGAGACCTAATGTCAATACTGAACAATTTGAAACTGACAACCCTGCCAGACTGGTGCTAATAAATTAATCTCAACATCCTGAAGTGGCGTTAGTTTCAAGAGGAAACACTTTCTTCAGGCATCGCATAGAGCTTAAAATATTCTCCTTACAGCTGGTGGAGTTGGAGCTAGACAAAAAAGGTAGATTAATTCTAAGACCTTATTGATTGAGAACTAAATAATAAACTTGTATGTCATGGGTTACGGGTACTATTCCTGCACAATAAATAAGTACGGCCTACTAGTCTGAAGGTTGTTCTGAGGTTAGGTGTTTGTATATGAAAATTTTAATATGTTTGTTACCGAACTGACTGACGATATAGGAGAAATTTCTAATGTCAACATAAGGTAACGTCGAAATATATTTTTCCCAATTTTAAAAATGAATTAAATTACAAAAACAAAGTAAAAGAAAAATATTATATAATAATTATACCTCCTAACTCTTAGTTGAGTTCCCAAAACTTCTTTTCCTTTAATCCCATACAAACAGGAAGATAACTTAAAACACACAATAGAACTCGTAACTAACCCCGGAAATTCAAAACAAAACCATTTCAAATTAAAACAATCGTTTGCTCAAAAATTATTCTAAAGATAAAAATTTCCACGGATAGCCCAAAAAAGGTTTGACCTCAATTTAAGGGGTGTCCCTTGATAACGGACTTGATAACATTAATCAAAGGACAGAGCTGTAGAGTTCCGGGGTTCCGCCTTCAATTTTCTGGCCAGCGCTCCAGTAATTTTTGTATCCTTGGCAATTTTTCAGCTCAGCTGTTATGTTATAAACATTATCGGATTTCTTGTGGCTAGGGAAGCAGGTGGGGAATATAAATCTATTTGTGAGTTGTGAAATGCTCGTTGCGTTTCACTATTTTGGTGTAGATGTGGAAATAAAAATGCTGTGTATTGTCTTAGGTACGTTTATTTAGGAAAATGCTCGATGGTTGTTTAAAATTCATGGGAGTGTCTTTCTTTAGTTTTTTTATTCATGATAGGCTTACACTTGACCGCCAGTTCGCCTGATGTTAAGCGATCTACGATGGGGCGCACTAGCCTAAAATAAACTTATTCACTCGTGATTTAAGGACACCCTGATTATATGTATCGGGGAAGACCCACTCTGGGGATAGAAACAAAAACAACTATATAGATAACTATAGATATTCAAACTTTTTATGAATTTTTTGCATTATTATTTTGTATGAGTGCTATAAAGTTTCAAAAGAAAGAGGTGTTAGATACTGATAGTATTTTTTGCCCCATACAAGTATGTTATCCTGTATTGTGAGTCCAAACATAAATACCTGCATACATGTGGCGGTGAATCCAATTTCTAAGCTACTAGGCCAAAAGTCTTTACACCGTCCGCGTTGCGGTTGTCTTACTCTATGTATTGTAGATTATACACACATATCAGAATATGTTTCTATCATTCAGAGTGTATGTTCATAAGACATTTTTCTGTAATGAAAAAAAAAATGGACTCGCCCAAATCTCAATTCAATAATAATAGATACAGACGTATCTAGAATTCAATTTAAATTTCAAACGACATCGAAGAATTTCAAGTACCTTAGGAACTCTCATTCATAAAAAGTAGGGAATAAAATCAGCTCAAAGGAACCCCAGCTATAACTCACTATAGGTTACATAAATAAAAAATCTTTTGTAAGATTCAATTCAATACACATTCGGTAGTACGTGTGAACTGTATACAGGTTGTTTCCCGAAACCAGGCGATCAATTTGGACGCCAATTGACCAAACAAATTATGAATATCTACTAACTAAAAATAATACTAATGGCCAGAATTAATAATCTATTTGTAAATTGTTTTCCCCACTATAGATAGGACATATTTTTTTTTAAAGAGCTAACGTCATAATTTCTCCAGAAAACAACGAAAGATTGATTATTACATTTATTACGCTGAACGAAACGTTAACCGTCGTCAAAGATGAATAACAAAAGTGTATCTGTAACATTGTTGAATGAATTAACGATAAGTATAATCTGATGAAGCAATAATATCCGCAGTATTCTTATATAATTACGTAATTTTAAAATCTAGTCAAATTTCGAAACAGCCTGTATAGTATGCTTTCATTCAAATGAGACGGTAGCAGTTAAAAGTCTACGGGCAGTGCAGAGGTTCCCAAAGCGTTTACACTTCAGAATAAAATATGTATGTTTTAACCGCTGAATGGAGTGGGGATTTTTAAAATTTTTTTTATATCTTTTAGAAGATAAACTGTTTTATTGTTCTTGTGATCGCAAGCGAAGCTACTAAGCTTGAGTTCCTGGGTCTGAGCCGATTTTGATATTGGTTTTGCTATGAAATTAAGGGTCCGGCGGAGCTTGGATTGTCGAAATAAATAGTAATCCAGACAATATTCTATCAAATTATGTTATTATTCGGATTTGATTACCGTTAATCTAGGTTTCTACGATACTATTTCGTCTAATACTACTTCACTGGAAATAAAATACCAGAAAATCGTTCCATACTTGGTAAACTTATCAATAATTGCATTCCCTTACATTTATTTCCATGTTTTTTTTTACATTTATTTATAAAATACTTCACTTCACACGTAGGAACCTAGATTAACGGTATCGGAATCCGAATAATAACAGAATTTGATTAAATTGTGTTTGAATTACGGTTTATTTAGGTATTACGTTTGTAAGAGAAATTCGATCCGTCAGATTCTTAAAATGTAATTTAAAAAAAAAACATAATATTATTGTAATAAGTATGTGTGCATTTTTTATTGCAGACGGTACTTTCTCTCAACTCAGTGCCAATCATTTATGTATCAAGCTAAATCATTACATGTTATGATCATGAACTGGTTTTATTATCATTTGCCTGTTTCAGATTATTTGATTCAGTTGCGATTTTATCGAGAACTATCCGGAAAAGTAAAACGAATCGATTAACTTGCGATTATCTTATATTATTGCGAAAAGATTTAGTATTTAGATGTTTTGTCAGTCAATTCGATTTAGAAAATATTTATTTTGGCTTCATTATTTTAGCTATCCTCACAATGACCCATTAGCTTTTCGAGTTTAAATGGGAAGTCGTTTTATGATTCCCTTTCAGATTGGCAAATTAATAACTACTTGCGAATACCCTTTACGAATAACTATGTTACATAGTCTTTCTTGTAAACAACTAAGTTTTAAAACATTTATTTATTTTATTTATTAAAAAAAAAAAACGTTGCCCCACACTAGGATTTTCTCCTGTATCGTGCGTTTACAAACACAAATTCTCACATACACAAACGCCCAGACCCGGAACAACTACCTGTAGATCATACAAATATTTGCTCCGTGTGGGGATCGAACCCACAACACGTGGCGCAGAAGTCGATCGCTCAACCGCTACGCCAATCGTGTCGTCAAATTGATTTTACTCATTACTCATTGAGAATCACTGAACTCTAAGGTGAGACCAACTAATTTTGAATATCAAAGAGTTGTCGCGTCCTCTGTTTATTCATTGGTCGTTAGTCTACGATCGCGTCTGGGATGAATAACAACTTGTGCATAGTTCACAGTTTTGTTTACAAGTTATGTGAAAATTATTGTGAATTTTTAATATCAATTCGTTTAGTATTCATAGTTTGTTTGGAAACTCAATTATACGGGTTGTTTAGTTTTTGCATGTTTGTGTCGTGATTTTATTCAGTGCCATTTTAAGTATTATTTAGGTCAGGCGCGTTTGTATCAAATGAAAAATGGTTATTACTACTTCAGAATAATTACTTGTAAGTGAAACCAACCCTAAAACAAAAATAGCCAGTATAATGATGATCCTGTCATGGTGTCACGTACCTCTGACTTTTCAAAGTTATGTGCGTATTAATAGTTAATTATCACGCGCTTAAACGGTGAAGGAAAACATCGTGAGGAAACTTGCAAACCTGAGAGATTTTCTCGACGGTGTCTGAAGTCTGCCAACCCGCATTAGGCCAGCGTGGTGGACTATAGCCTAATCCCTCTCATTCCGTACAGTGGGACAATGTAATCGGCTTATTATGTATTATCTATGTATGAAAAATAACATAATCTTAATACTAATGCTATATTAGTACCTTCGTCTTTCATGTACTCATAAAAGCAATTAACCGAATCAACATATCAAAGGTTTCCCTCTTCCGGGTTCTATTCAAAGAAATCCTATGTTTTCTTAATTACGTAACGTAAGCTCAAGATTATATTTTACGAGACTACATTTAAAAAGAGAAATAAAGTGAAATATATTATCATTTGTACGGTTTTACGCGAAGCTGTTAATGGACTCCGAAATAGTTTTATAGGAATCGTTAAAACTATGTCTAAAGTGTATTTTTTTAGGCTGTGGTCGTGGATTTGTAACTTTCGTAATCGCCCCACATTTTTTTGTTTATGAAATTTAATTTTCGAATGTAAATTAATATATTTTATGTTTATAATTAAGTACTATTTCATTATAATTAAACTGTTGATTTTGAAACATATACTTAATTTATTCTTCATTTCCTTCTTAATTCCTGCCTTCTTTGGTGGATCAATTGCCACTGTTCCAAGTGTTTTCTTGAAACAAGATGATACCAACTCTCTTTTTCCTCCTTTCAACAGCCCAGATTTACTTAGAAATCAATTATCAACATTTCCTAATAAGACTCATAATTTGAAACAACTTAATTGAGCGTTGAAAAACAGTCACGAATAGAACTCGTTTAGTTAACGACAATTTGTCGACGTTATTTTGACACCGCTCCAAAATGTCACCCAGAACTAATGCCTAATTGCATTGGCTTCCCTAATTCCCACCTCACCAGCTAACGATGACACGCCAACTGATACTTATTGTTTATTTTCCAGTGTCCTAAATACGGCGGCGGCGGCGCAAAGGGAAATTAAACTGTGAAAAAGATCAGACGGACAACATGGCGACGGCGTCTGCGCGCCAAATCCCGCGTCACCGGCAGCGCCATCTGTCAGCGGCGGGCGATAACCACTTCCGTAGTTTGAATCATTCGGACCGTTCGAAATAGTTATTTGTGATTTAACTGTGACAGTGCGGAGTCGTAATGTGATATAATAATATATATTTTTAGTGTTGTGTTGTGTTTGTGTGTTTACGATGTCTGATGAGAGGTCGCGGCGGTTGTCGCAGATCTTCGACCCTCTGGCTCGGTTTACGGATCATAGCGGGGCTGGCCACTCTGCCAGTACCCCGAACAGTCCCCGACTGTTGCCGAGGAGGTCGCGAGATCCGCCGCCCCCGCCACCGAGGTAAGTTCAAGTACATTTGTATGAATGTGAATAATATTGTATATGTATATTTTTTAATAATTTATCACAAACATTTGTATTTTCCGAGGTCCCCACACTAGGCATGTGTATCGTGGGGTCCCATATAATTGAGTTGTACTACCAAAAATATGACTAACTGCCTCGGAACCGCGACTGCTACGCTAGATAGAGGTCCTGTGTTCGATTCCCAGGTCAAGTATGTTATTGGGTTTCTCTATGAAATTCTTAGTAGCAGCTCGGAGTTTAGATTTCTGTTCGGTTAATGGCTTATTACATGGGACCTAAACATACCGGCAAATTGTGGGTGTATTAATATACACCTCTGCTTAACCCTTAGGGGATTACAGGCGTGATGGTGTATAACGAAACTAACTCCTTTATTAGTTTATTTCTAGTCTCAACCTTCTGCCACCCCAGTCTCATTATCTTAAAAGCGCCCAAAATCCAAATTCTTTTTGAATGAATCACCTTTGTTTTGTGTCATCTGATTACGTCTGTAGTAACAGCGGTAATAAACGTGCGTAAACTCGTGCGCAGATTGAGAGAAACAAAAGGCTTTGTACGCATACCTCTTACTATACTGTTTATTACTCAACTTAATACCCTACCTTCATCAGATTAAGTTTACTTTTTCTCTGACGTTGATTCGCTACTATTCACATTTTGCGAATGATTTTACAATCTCTTATATAAACAACGATATTTGGAGCATTATATTTTTTACAGCTGTTATGTAATTAGATGCCAGTGAAAAGATATTTATTGTTTTGTTTCAATTATACAGTACAGATGGTTTTAATATTAATAGGCTTCAATTATCATAATTATGCTATGTGAAACTACTTACGCGTATTTTTTTAAGTGGCGAGCGATATTTTTGTACTTTTTTTATACCACTAAGGTGGCAAACAAGCTTCCAGCACGCTTGATGGTAAGCGTTTACCGTAGCCTATAGACGCTTGCAACACCAGAGGTGTCGCTCGCGCGTTGCCGAACCATTAAATATCTTTTCACACCCTTTTTGAAGAACCCCATGCTGTAGTCCTTTGCGAAAACCTCGGCTAGGAGCTGATTCCACAGCCTGAATTTGCGTGGCAGGAAATTCCTCTGGAATCACACAGTATGAGACCAGAGGGGTTTCTAAGGTATGTGGATGAACTCCACGCCGACGGCGTGAGGTGCGTTGATAGAAAGTAGTAGACAGAAGTTTAATTACATAATTACTCAAACAGAACTTGTTAAGAGTGAAATAACATGAATTTACAATATCCATTTATCTACGTAGGAATGAAAGCCTTGTTATATATACACACTTTTAAACTAAAAAAAAAAGGTCCATAGATTCTTTATCAACTACATAGATGAGTAAACTATCTCATTAGCCAAGTGATCGAAAGGTCGACTCCTGAGTGTGGGGTCCTGGGTTCTATTCCCAGGTGTTATTGGGTTCGTCCAAAAGTCAATTCTCAGCAGCTCGGAGTTTGTGGTTAATGGCAATAGGCTCGCCCCTTATTACATGGGACCTAAAATTTACCGGTGAACGGTGGGTGTACTACAGTACATCTCTATCTTCCCCTTCAGAGAATACAGGCATGATGGTTTCTTATTAATTTATGTAATATATTCATAAGAATCTACATATATGTTACATAAATTAATTAGGCTTGCAATTGCAAGGCCGCAATTCGTCGCCTGTTAAAACTTAAAATATTTCTCAATCACAACCAAATCTAGATGTAATAACTCTTTAGCTTACCTACTTATTTATTTATTTTATTTTTATGAGGTACATAGTAGGTCTTACTTCACACTAAAATTACAACATCCGATACATTCTAATCTCGATAAAATTAGAAACTGTCCAAGATAGCCGCTGATAATAGCATTAAACATGATCTAATGACCTTATCGATTGTTGGCCCATTAATTAGTGTCTCAATCGAGTAGGTTCCATAAATCGATTAGCATATTGCAATCAGATAACTTATAGAGTTATTGCAGATACAAAGCTCTCAAGGAAAATGTAGGCGTTAGGGTATTATAACCAGATTTGTAAACTTGATTGGGTATTAAAGTTTCGCCTAGTAATTGTCTTGAATTACCTAGGTATGCTAAAGATAGTAAAAGTACAACCGCCATATACGTACCTGTATATACTAAGTACAGTGTGGCAAAGTGTGATTCTATGTCTATGGGACTCTGTCATAAATTACCACGCACATCTCTTGAAAGAAAGACTAATTCTGTGACTATGGTTTATTATTCAAATCAATCAACTTTTATTAGCTTCCAAAATTCCATTCCAAAATTTTCAGTAAATGCAACAAAAAATCTACAGTATGTAGATATGTGTACCCCTTCAAAGCATCTAAGTAAATATAAATTCGCAACTATATTTACAAACAGAAGCACGTCACAGAATCTGATAAACAAATCCATTAACTGAATTCCATCAATACAGATGATCTCATCAGATAATCCTGCTCGTTGCAACCCTTGCAAATTAATCATTCAATATTAATAATACCTCATTTGTTGGTATTAATCCTATAAAGCTGCGAGCCATACCTACCTCGCTCAAGTATTTATGTTGGGACGAAATATTGTGCATTTAAATTAATGAGTACTGTGAAATTTATGATACGTTCAGCAGATTTTTGGACGAAGATTGGATACGTGGATCGCATAATTTATAGGTAGATGGATTTCTAGTATGTGGCCATGTGTGAGCTGCCTAATCGAATCAATAATGTATTATTTTCAAGTAATCAGAATTTTATAGTATAGCATGCATGCATTAAATGTCTGTTTGAACTTTGATGACAGTGTATTGCGAATTTAAATTGATCGAACGTGTAAAATTCGTTATACAACAGTACGAGTATTATCATTACATTGTCTCACACTAATATTAGCTCGTGTATCATAATTGTGTTTATACTTATCGAATGAGAACACATGACCATTCTTACCAAATTAAGGCGAAGCTTCGCCGTTGCCAGGTAGCAAAGCTTTAGTATGACGATTTAACTGTTTTAATCTTGACTAATGTAACCCTCATCCGCCAGGCCAATCGCGCACTCTTCCCGCCTGGATCCGTTAGAGTATGAGTTGGCGGCGGCAGAGGTCGGCTCCATCAATTGGCAGGAGCGGTGCTTGGAGCTCCAGCTAGAGCTGCACCGCAGCAGGCACCAGGCGACCAGGGTGCGGGATATGCTCCGAGATAAGGTAGGATTCATGACTATTATGATTAATGTGGAATGCGCTTCCCGAGTGGGCCTTCCCCGTTAGATATAAATGGGTGTCTTTAAATTACGAGTGAATCGGTATCTTTTAGGCAACCGCTCTTCATCGTAGATCGCTACTAACACCAGGCGAACTGGTGGTCAAGCGTAAATCTATCAAGAATTAAAAAGAATACTTTACTTTAAAAGAGACCACATTATGAGGACTATTACTATTCAAGAAATCTATTCGTCGTGTTTACGGGTGTTGTTACTACTTTTATGTAGTTACTTATACTTCATAATTTAGGATAGTGCAATAAAAAATACTGCCTAGTTTAGTGGTCTTACAGCACGACTGGGTTACGACGTTGTAGGTTCGATTTCCACGTCGAGCAAAGTCAATGGTAGAAAAACTCAGTCACGCTTCGGACCACTAGGTTAATGAGGCAGTTTTCTAAATACTTATATTTAAAAAAATAGATGTTGGTGTGATGGGTGAAGGATCTTGATATGAAGTTATTTTAGTGAAGGAAAAATTCAAACCTGCGTCTTCTACTGTATCTAATCAGAAGACCCAGGTTCGAATCCTGCCCGCTATTGAATTGTTCCTTCACTAAAATAACTTTATAATTAGCATGGAAAATGCAAAAAAGTAATATTCTTAGATTACGGTAGAGCAATAAACTTGTATATACTCTCCTGCATAATAAGAATAATGTATTGTTAAGAAATTACATTCACTGCATTGATTCCTGAAATTCACACTAGGATTCCCCGTGTCGTGAGTTCCAGGCACCTTCGTTCCGCTAACATTTTTATTCACAGATATATACATTACACTATTTTTTTGAAACTTATCTAATTTATTCGTAATCTAAATAACAAGGAAAAAAAATAACAGAAAAAAATACTAGGCTACCTATGATATGTATGAATGATGTATATGTATGAATGTGAATGTGTGCTTGTGTATGTGTGTGTCAATGTAATAATCATTCATAACCTATTCATGCACGCTAATTACACCACAAAGGTGACTAATTAGTACTTAACTATAGATAGTTAAGTAGATACTAATTAAAAACTAAGTAGTTGACTACTTAGTATCAGCTAGCTACGAGTACTAAAAATCGACGATATAACGCAATATGTTCTAATTATCGATTGGACTCTGCAATTAATATGGAGTTAACAAGGAGATATCGATGACGTAATACCCGTGACGTCGACTCGTGTCACCATACGTCACAATTACTTGGAACATGGTTTCGCACACATGCATACATATCGAATACACGAGGCCTGCAACGAAAAATCTATTTTGAAGTTTGAATCGAAACGAATTGTTCGCCGTTATCGTAGCGGTCCTGAGTGCAACTGCTACGCTAGAGGTTTGACCTGGGTTCGTTTCCCAGGTCGAACAAAGTGTTATTGGGTTTGTCTATGAAATTCTCAGTAGCAGCTCGGAGTTTAGCATTTGCGCCCGGTTAATGGCAATAGGCTCGCCCCTTATTACATGTGACCCAAACATATCGGTGAAATGTGGTTGTACGCCTCTGCCTAACCCTTCGGGGAATAGAGGTGTGATGGTTTATGTTAAGGAGATTGAGATTTAATTTATAATTTATAATTTTTAAACAATAAATATTGATTCATTATTAAAAAAATATTGATTGGTAAATTTAATTAAATTTATATACACAAATGTCACAATTACCTAAAATTTCTCAAATATGATTAGTACTTCTAAGATCAACGTTGTAGACATTACAAATAAAATATAATCAACCCATTATACTGTACCACTGCTGGGCACGGGTCTCCTCTCAGAATGAGAGGGATTAGGCACAACGATAGCCTAGTGCGGGTTGGCAGACTTCACACGCCATCGAGAAAATCTCTTAAGCATGCAGGTTTCCTCACGATGTCTTCCTTCACCGTTTAAGCACGTGATAATTAACTATTTAATACGCACATGACTTCGAAAAGTCAGAAGTGCGTGCCTTGGGTTCGAACTCGAAACCATTGACTTGGCAATCCAACGGTCATACGGCTATCACTGCTTTTTTTTCTGACAAAGGAGACATTACAAATATTTCCTGACTTTGTTATTATTAAAATAATAAAGAATTAATCAAGGTCGCGAAATCACCAAAGAATAAATAGTCACAGACGAGATTGTAACCCTTTCAAACCAACTAAAACAAAGGCAAGTAATGCCACAGCCTAACAAATACAGTAGCCCAGTAGCTCACGAAGTTAGCCGCACGTCATCTGTTCTTTATAGCCCACAGATTTAATTTCGTACGACGTTACTCACCCGTAAGTTTTTCTGTGCCGCTGAATATCCCGACCAAGGAGTTTATGATAGATGGCTGATACATTTTTCATTGGCTGGATATTTTGCGGGGTTCAACGGTTTTTTAGAGCAAGTTATTATAGGTTGTTTTCTGTGATTTTATTATTTTTTTTAGTCTATGTTCTTTTGTATTGATTAAAAAGGTTGTATAGCTAAGACCTATACTCTGTGGTTGGCGGTATAGCTACCTATTTTTTTTATTATAGTTCATTTATATTATGTATATTTAGTTTATTTAAAATGGATATACAACAGGTTTTGGCTATGTACCTGTACAAGCGATATATTTAGAGTAAATAGGTAGTTACAAAAATAATATTTTAAAATTGGTTTTTAATTCATTCGTATTTTAGCTAACTGTCTTGTTAGTATAGTGGTCCGAAGCGAGACTGCTCCGCTAGGTCGAAAAATATGTATTTGGACTTTTCCAAGAAATTCTCAGTAGCAGCTATTACCCTGTTCATTCAAACGAGCTTGTTTTACGCTCGTACTACGTGTTAAAAAACATTTAAGTTACTCGAATTCTCGAAAAAAGCGGCGGTACCCTAAAGGCTAGGGCGTCGGACTTGCAAGCGTGTGGTTGCCTGTTCGAAACCCACCCGTTGCACTACCGACGTGAACAATCATAACACAAGGATTTAGCTTAGCATGAAGGGTTAACAAGAATACTATTAATGTGCGACCCTCATTGCTAGAAGCTTTTTGTGTTTGTGTGGTTTTTATGGTGATCGTAGTAAAATCTACCAATCCTTTGCTACATTCCATTTGCGATCCTAAATTATCGAGTTTCCAACTACATAATACTTACGTATCTCGTGGCGATACATTCTCCAAGTACAGCCTGGCCTGGCATACATCGGCCTAGTGACTTGTAAACAGTTCTTCATACGTCACTGGCCATGCTATGAAATGCCATAAAATCAGTCGGCTATAACAGCCGATACGGGCGGGAAACAAGGGGGATTTACACCGGTACACATCGGTGGAAAACCATTTTAGGGGATGTTCAGACTAGCGAGGCCGTGGTGATTAGGTAACTGAAGCAACACCATTTAGCCGTGTTCACAAATATCCTTCTCTTCCTACCTCATAAGTAGTATGCATCTCACAATTACCCAATACAATAACTGGGAATGGGCAATGTGTATACAGGGTTAAATTTCAAAGACCGGCTAAATTTTAAAATTAGGATATTACGGTCAAACCCAACGTGCATTTTAAACATTATTGGCAAATTAACACATTTTGTTATTGTAACATTAATTTGAAAATATCTGAAAAAAATCTATAGGTATTCATAAATATTGTGGATTTGTAGTCGTGTGCGTGCGCTGTCAAAATTATGTATTAATGTGTGCTATCTAGGATATTGAACTGAATTGTGTACTATTACCACGTGTTTTATCATGTAGAGGCGGACAGGAATAAAATCATGTGATTTTTTTAAATTTTAACATCTTTATTTCGTAGATCGAATATATTATCGATTCTGAACAGCCTCTGTAAATTTGGGCGTTAATTGAAAAATAACCCTGTATAACCCGTCAAGTAACAAATTACAGACACAATGCATCATCTATTGTTTTTGGGCCGCGGGTAGTTACTAAAAATAAAAAAAGATTCATATTTAGCCGGATATTTTGCCCTGAAACCTGATGAGGTCAAATCGACAGCGCGAATAACCTTGTGTTGAAATATAACAGCTAAACTGTAGTTTTAACAATGGTCAGCTTAAAAATGTGGAGCACTCCCACTGTCATCGCCTATAGTGTTGTGGTCGTGTAGTTGATATCAATCAGCACATACTGACCACTGCGTTGCGCAGTGTCAACAACCTTTTCATGAGACTTATCGTTCAACCAGTGTATAATGTTTGAAGTGCAGATTGAAATTGATGCGAATTTGAGTGCGAATTTCGTGTGACACTAATGAAACTTTTTTTTTCGATAGTAGTAATGAATACGAACAATTTTCATAAACTTCATTGGTTTTCTTAGGACTTACCTGAAAATATTTTTATCTTATTGTCAAGAAAGATTATAATCCACATTAAAGAAATTTTCACAATCGTTAAGTACCTACATACTAACCAAATCTATTGTAACTGGCAGATGTCTGTACATTTCAGATATTAAAGAAAAACGAATACGGGGGGCCTTTATTGGAGCAACAGAAGCGAAAATAACAATTTTTAGAGTTTTATGTCTGTCTGTCTGTATGTTTGTTCGCGCATCTCGCAAAAACTATTGCATGGAATTGAATGCAGTTTTCACCGATGTATTGCTAGAGGTCTAACATAAAATCTGGTGCATGTTTCATCTTAATACGCCACCTAAAATCGGACTTATAGCATGTTAATCTTTTTGGGATGTAAGTGAAACTGCGAGAAACAGCAACTAGTATGTAATAAATTTTAATACATAAAACGAAATCGAAACGGGATGAATTCCATACTCAATTCAAAAATTTACTCGTTCATACGGGTCGTGAAAGTTATTCGATAAATCCGCTTTGGTTGGCGAAACGTGTCTGAAGAGACCCTTACTCATGTTGGTACACTGTTCCATTTATGAAATCACTAAGCCTGGATAAAAAGCTCCGATACCCTGGATTTTTGTCATAACTCCCGGGCAAATTAGTTTTTTACTGGGATATTGTTGGAAAAGTAATGTTGGACGTTGCCTGGCTTTGTGGATGTTTCCTGCTTTTATTTAAACAATCGTTTTTGATACAGCATAAGTACAAAAATGATTATTTTTCGTTCATTGTTCATGCTTTTTTTTTAAATACAATCATTATAGACTTCAATTTATTATGGAAAATGATTGTATGTCACTATACTTTTGTTCTCCGAAGGATTCTTTATATGATAGAAGAAGAAGATTACAGATCAATGAGGAAATTTGTATTAATACATTCTATTTATAAAATCATAATCCATTTGCAAAGCCGTTATCAAATTTATTATCAAATTTTTCGGCCAACAGATGGCGCAACGAACAACCAATTCCCATTCAGTTCCGGAACAATACAAACAATTATTTGCAACAAAATGACAATCAAACAATTCAAATTTGTTAGGCGACTTGTAAACTTATGGCCGTGAGACTTGAAACTTTTAATTAAGTAAAGAGAATTTCAGTAAACGACGTTTCAGCCAATTTGTGAAAGTTTTAACGACTGTCAACAACGGCGGAACCGATTTAGTAGACGGTAGACGGTAGACGGTGATCGATTCAGAAGTGGCAACATTAAAAAATGGCGGCTGGAACTCGTGACGTAATAGGAAATACTTTTCGATTAAAAATATTGGACTAAGGTATTAAGATTGAGAGAAAATTGGGTCCTTTGTATGTATAATATTAAAAGAATCTATAAACAATACTGAAAACAACGATATATGTTAACTAACTCATCATATTAGCCAAAAGACGTCCACTGCTGAACTAAGGCCACCCCTTTGACTTCTTCAAGGACCGGTTATATGCTGTCTATGTCCAACGAATCCCAGCGACCTTCACGAGGTCGTCCGTCCATTTCATTGGAGGTCATCCCACACTGCGATTTCCAGTGAATCACTACATATTATAAAACAAAGAACAAAAACTTCCCGCTGTCTGTCTGTCCCTATGTATGCTTAGATCTTTAAAACTACACAACGGATTTTTATGCGGTTTTTTTAATAGATAGAATGATTCAAGAGAAAGATTTTAAGCTATTTAACATTACACTACGACTCTTAGGAATGGGGCAACGCTGGTGAAACCGCGGACGGGAGTGCTAGTTATTAATAAAAAATATTATGAAGCGTTTATCTAGAAAATTGAAGACTTAGAAACTTCAATTTTTTTCTTCTTTTTCTCTACACTCTAGAGATACCTATAGAGTAGGTCTACGTAAAATGTAGTTCTGTTTGGTGCTTCTCAGAATTCGTCATCTAAGATATACCGGCGCCATCAAGTACTTAAAAGTTTTAAACATTGACATTTAAAAGTGTCTTTAACAGATCTATTTACAGAAAAATAAATATCATTCCATTTCTTCTTCGCCTACAAAGTAATCACATATAGATACAGTGGATGACTCCCTAAACACTCCTTAAAACTTGTACATTTCAAAACTTCGCTACACAAACTCCGTGCACAGATAAGTTCTCACCTAGCACAACCTATCCTTCACTTTAAATCTGATATCGCTTTAAAATCCCGGGTACACGGTGCATACTTGTCGGCGAAATCCCGAGCGTGTTCCGAGCAAGAAACTGCCATACATCTCGGTAGAGCATAGTTTATTGCGAAGCATGCCCACTTAGTGCAGTACCTAGAATCTCACCTTAAACGTTTTGTTAATATTATTTTGTTGTTATGTTGGTATCTATGACAGATTTTGGGAGTGAAAGATCTTTTAACTTTTAAATGCTAGCCAGGTCCCGTGTTAGATTCCCAGGCCGATCAGTGTTATGAGTGTTTGTATAGAACTCACAATAGCAATGGTTTAGTGGTCGTAAGTGAAGTTGTTTACTGTTAGGTTATTTTTAATTAAATTCTTAGTAGCACTTCAGAGTTTGGATTTATGTCCGGTTAATGGCAATACGCTCGTCTCCTGTTGGGCCTAAATAATTCCTTCGAACTGTGGTTGTACTCCAGTAGTGTCAGTACACCTCTGCCTTATCATTCGGTAATACTGGCGTGATAGTAGGTCTTATTATTGTGGATGTATTTTGTCACATTTTGGAAAGAATACTAGGGGAGGTTCTCATGCGTAACGAAAATCAGCACGAAATATTATGCACCAAAGAAAATCATCCAATTTTTTATCGTCCTACGATTTATAATTATTTATATTTTTATCTCTTAAAAATACTCATATTACTCATAGATAATAAATCATAATATGCCTTATTGTAATATTACAAGACCACCTAAAAACCCAAATTCGCATTTGATTTACGTACTAACACGCTGCCTCTGTACCTAAATTGCTCTGTGCAAATCTCCACAGAGTAATTCATCACGGTCTCTCTCAGGTCGCGATAAATCAATCGCCTAACTGTTGCCGACTAAAACAGATATTTTACGTAAAAGACGATGACCATATCCCGTAAGGTACATTATTGCTTGTCGTATTTGATATATTGGAGTATGTTTCGAGAATATATAATAGGTATTTTTGTGTCGGATAAAAATGTATCTTAAAATGATGGTGATGAAAATTTTAGAGTTATTGATTTATTATATCAAAGATTTAGTAGACATTATCACTTTCAACATTTATACCTATGGAACAATAATTTTTAATCGATGTTAATGGTAAAACTTTGATACTTATTTTCTATTAGAATTTTCTGTTAGAAGCAGCATTTTGGTGGAAATAATCTTAACTGCCTCATATTGTCGTGTGTGATCAGTGTGATCACTACGGTAGGATCCTGGATTATTGGGTTTATCTATGAAGGTTTTAGTATCATATCGGATCTCTTAATTTGTGACAGGATAATGGAAATAGGCTTGCCACCATTTCATGCGACTTAAATATTCCACCGATCTATTGTGGACTAATGTACACATCTGCCTGACCCTTGGGAATTTATTGCGCGATGGTACCTATGTTTATGATACTTATAAAAACTGAAACTCAAGTATTTATTGTGTTCATAGGTATTTAAATAAAAATATCGTGAAGAAACTCAATTCAATAAACTCTTTTACCATCTTGAAAACGTCGTTTATGTTACTATCTCGTCTAGTAAAAGTACCAGGCAAACATAGACTCGTAGAAGTCTAATGGCCGCACCATAGGCATGCATAGCACGGAACAGAGGGGTGTTCACTCAAAACCCACCTCGGCAGAGCTATCAAATCTCCGCCAATATACTGAAGATACTGCAAATGGAATAGATATCGCACCAATAACGTTCATGGAGCTGAGGTGTCCACACTTGAAGATCGTATTTAGGGTTGTGTTTGGAGTGCCAGGTGACCTTTATCTCAAGCGACACCTACAGGACCTATTTGTATTGTGGTTGTTGACAAACACTTCGAAACCTAAATGTTAAAGATATGAATAGATCGTTTACCACATAAGGCAAGTTGCTACCTTGTATGGCAAAAAGGAGCACTCAATGATTATTCACATAACATGAGATGAAAATAGATTTCAATAATTTTAAGAAATAACAATGAAAGTGTAGCCATAAAAGAGCTTAAAATCTGCGCGTAGTTCTATTGAACCAGCAGGGTAAATCTTAAATTAATTAATACTTAGTACTCAAGTGGACCCATAGCAATTTTCTAATGTGAATCGTATTATGATTCATCAAAAGCAGCCTTTTAATCTTGCAAATTTCGTTGTAAAGTATTAAACACTCTTCTGCTTCTTAAATGCTCTTTCGATTTATAGTGTTTTTCTAGAAAATATTTGTGTAAATATCAGAAACGTGACCTGTGAACGCACCTTCGCCACTGAAGTGCATATCCGAGATCATGTTTCATCACTTACTCGGAATATCCCAACTGTATTGAATGCGTGGTCGTCACAGCAACAGAGTGTCGCAGCACTCGCAGCGTTGCAAGCGGCACGTCGCACGACGTCTGTACCGATATTATTGTTACACTACCGACGTAGATAATTTTGTCTCTTGAAAGTTTTACCATCGATCGAATGTGAACCTAATCCATTATGGTTTCGAAAACGCCGGCCATTTTCTTATGTTCAGGGTAATTTCCAACTTGGTATTTACTTTCGCGATTTTTCTATTGGTAATTCAAGAAAGGACTAATACCAACTTACTAAAAATATTATTTTATTAAGTTGGTAATAAAAAGCTTTTTTAAGTTGATGTTTTAAATTCATCTCGATATTCGAAAACCCTATCCCCTGATTTATCAATAGTTTAAATCTACAAACTTTTGTACTCATTAATGCAATAAGCATCTAATAATCAATTCTAACATAGATAGATAGATAGAATATTCTTTATTGTAAACCATTATTATTGTTACATAGTTACTAAAACATATTCATTTTAACATATTTAACAATTTGGTTTAAAGTGCAAAAAAGACTTACTAATATTCAACGCATATTAGCTAGAGCAATAAGATTTTGTAGCAATAAGGCATCATATATTACAAATAAGTGTTATAAATTATTTTTTCTTTTGTAAACCATTGTATGTTATGTCATAACTATTTTGACAATATTATTGATATTATAGAACTGTCTGTACCCATATTTATTGCAAATAAAATTATTATCTTATAATCATTTACTAGTGGCAATCGAGAATGATCCTTATTACATTTTTAACAAACCCACAATGCTGGCTCGGAAAGTAAGTATTCGCAATTTTATCCAGATGATCCCAGCTAATCCTAGGTATACCCGTTTATCCGCGGTTCAGATGTCTTTAATAGTCGTATTTGCAATACTGAAGACAATAATACTGTAGTTTCAGGACATTAATTTTATCGTTCCGTGTATCTTCCAACTCAACGAGTCGTTTACCAGTGCATGGTTGTTACTATAACTGCTTCGTTTTATGTTGATATTACTCTTCTACGAGTACTTACATAAATATATTGTTTAAAGTCCTTGTGCGCGTTTGTGAACACCTGTAGTTACTAAACGAATGATGGATCGTGAAGATTTTCAAACTCATTACCCTCCATTTTTTTTAAAAGAAGCCTCTATGTGCTGATATCTATGGTCTCTAATCTTTAATTAATAAGTAATAAGAGTAATTTTTAAGTAGAGGTAAGTATGTCAAGATTATAATTAACCACTGCTGATTATCGTCTATTTTTACTGCTATTCGTGAAAACCTGTAATTGACTAGCTGATATTTACGTTTTCTGTAAATTTTTTCCCGTGTGAGGACGGGTTAGAATACAGTTCCTCACTGCCATTCAAATAGGCATCTCGTAAGAGCTGAGAAAACATCTGACTTGCTCGGTGGTAGGACCTCTCGGGGTCTTAGTGGCTGGCGACCACCCTTACGTCGGAGTCTGTCGTAAAGCACCTTGGTGTGTGTTTCGACTTTTGCGCGTAAGAGCCAGTTCCCCCTCGGTTGCTGCGGCTCTGGCAGTCTGCAGTCCGGTCGGGCTCTAAAGCTCGGCAACGCATCAACAACTCCTTTGGTGTTGCAGGTGTCCATGGCGGCGATGACTATTTACTAGAAATATTCAATAAAAAATATATATATATATCTCATTATTTGTAGCTGTTGGTTTTACGTGAATAAATAAAAAATACGGACGTTTACGGGTCGGATACAGAAAGAAATGCTAGTGTGGGTGAAGGTTTTTTGAACTTGAATGAAATATGGTTAGGTACACCCAAATGCTAACAAATTATGGCAAAGTTAAAAAGACAAACCTCACAATATACTGTGGTCCCCAATCTGTCCCTGCATTTTCCAATGCAACAAAGTATTCCTTTTTGAAGATAAGTATTTAAAAAAGGGTAATAAAGTCCAGAAAATATGCAGTGAATCCCTATAAATCCTGTGAAAATACTTTAGCTTAAATCCTGACATTCTCTTGCACACTTAGTACGTATAAAATATTCGAAGTATGGTAGTAAGTAAATACTGTGTGTGTTGGGCTCAAGATAAAGGAGGTAGCGATTTTTTTTATCCATAGTAAAGTTCGTGTCAGTAGCGGGTTACTGAGTAGTCGGAGTTGCACTCTTGCAATTGAACTTTTCATAGCAAAAAAGTTATAGATCGGTTTTATAATTATATGAGGTGTCTTTGATGTTTTCATTCATATGCAGTGTATTTTTTATTTTCCTTTTAGATATTGAAGCGGCGGTAGCCGAATGGCTAGGGCGTCGGACTTGCGATCATGTGGTTGCCGGTTCGAATCCCACCCTTTTCACTACCGACGTTGACCCAACAAGAATACTAGTAATGTGCGACCCATATTGCTAGTAAGCTTATTTAAAAAAAAAGATATCTTATTCTTAGTATGCCACCTGTTACAGAGAAATACTAATTAGTTTGTTTTTTTTAATAGTTAAGAATTTGAAGAAAGCTTCGATAGTGTTCCTCATTTTGATTCCCAGGTCAGGTTATTCAGATTTATTTATTTTATGAAATTCGCAGCGACAGTTCGGAGCTTGAATCGTATCCGATCAATGTCAATAGGCTCGGAAAACTGTGGATTTACTAATTAGTACAACTCTGCCTACGACTTCGGGAAGTACAGGCGTGATGGCATGTTATATTGAGCTAACGAAGCGTAAATATCCCGTTAATAATTTAGAGAAGTGAACTCGCTTTCACTTAATAACTTGGACCATTATTATGAGTGCAGACTGCTCCGCTGACCGCAGGGCATGCAAATTTATACGCTGAGCATGCTCTGTTAATTACAATGGATAATAATTTTATTTAAGCACAATTCTTTACTGCACAGAGTGCATATTATGTTTGTTGGCAGTTGGTCTACATGGATAGTTAACATGCTTGGCTCTAGGATTATTAAGTACCTTTTATAAAGGCACAGATATACTAGGACAAAGAGGTAAGCGAAGTTTTCGTAATAGACGTTTTTCTGCAGAATATTCTAGAAGTCTAGAGAAATGTTAAGTAAAAGGAATTAATTGAAACTGAACTATATGCGTGTATAGTATTGGTATTTATTGCACTGAATATTTAAAATTGTCGGTTCGAAACCCACCCATTGTATTACCGACGTGAACCCACTCGTAACACAAGCATTTAGCTTAGCACGAAATTAGCTGAATACTAGTAATGTGGGTCGCACATTACTAGTATTCTTGTTAACCCCTAGTAAGCTTTTTTAAATAAACATAAGATAGCAAATGCGATGGATTTGAATATTGCTTAGCATTCTCCAAAAGAGAAAGATTCCTAGGATTTGATCCTATGTTACTCCAAGGAATATTGATATTACGTGCTAATGAGGTCCTTGTCATGAGACAAGGACCTCATTTTTTTTAAATTGACTGCCTCGATAGTCTAGTGTCCCAAGCGCGACTGCTACGCTAGAGGTTCCTGGGTTCGATTCTAGGTCGAGCAAAGTGTTATTGGGTTTTTCTACCAAATTCTAGTAGCAGCTTGTTGTTGTCTGTATTTGTGCCCGGTTAATGGCAATAGGCTCGCCCCCTATTACATGGGACCTAAAAACATACCTGCAAACTGTGGGTGTTCTCTACAGGCGTAATGGTATGTTATGTACATTTTTCAAATGAATAAAAAAGGCGCAATAAATAAAAAATTACGTGAACCTATAAGTTTAACTACGTAGAGGAGCAAAACAAAAATATATACTAAACATTAGTAAGCAAACCGCTATTTCTTATCACTTATGCTACATCTAGAGGCGTAGACTAGGCGGCTGACCGCAGGGCATCCAAATTTATTCGCTGAGCGCGCATGCTCTCTTAATTACTACGGCTAATGCTTTTTCGATTACCGGGAACGCTTAATTGAAACAGCGGTGTTTCGGGAGTCGGGATAGGGTTTGGCCATTAAAGTGTTTTGGTCGTCTTCGAGGTGATTAGAGGATTTAGGTCGCTAGGTTGGGAACTGGAACGTATGTTGTGATGTGATCTCTTAGATAAATGCCAAAACAAAAATGTTTCTGTTTCTTTATTTTCCTACCCTGAGTTCCAAAATATTTTATTTCGGAGAAAAAAAAAAAATCGAAAAACATGTAATGACGTCATTTATACGGCGGGAACTGAGAAAATGGAAATTTTGTCGAAATAATAGTAAATCAACAACGAAATAGGTAATGTAAGGTTATGAATAATTATGATAGATGCCAAACTGACATAAGAAAATTCTTTAAAGGTTCAAAAATTACGCCACGGATTAAACGGTGATTAATCCGTTTAACCGTACAAATGACGTCATTAAGTACTTAGGTCTTTTTAGAATAGAAAGAACTTCAAAGTCGAAGATAAATATGTAAATTATTGAATATCGGGAAAATAAAAAATATGGGTATCCTATTTTTCGATATATTTTTAAATAAATTTATATAGGAGTGTTAAGAAATGAAATGTTAATTCCTAACAGTGAAGCTGAAAAATATCGTCTTTTGTTGAAAAACTAAACTAAACTTACACTGATGTGTAACTTCCAAGTTCTGAAAATGTTTCAGTTTTAGGCTAAAAAGAAATCTAAAAACAAAACCACGTTTACTTGGCATATCCGTTTCTTGTACACGGCCACAATAAATTACTGCCACGTGTCACCGATAAAGCTAATTTACCTGTAAATGGTATTTTTGTAATCAATGCTACAATATCCGACCGTTACACTGTGCGTTATTATACAGTCCATGATTAGATTGTTTTATTATGCAAATTTTTTGAGCTATTAATATGGCCGACAATTTACAGTTGGAAAGTTTCAGTGAGTTTCTAATTTAGTAGAAATAAAAATGTATATTATAATTTTTACCTAAATGTGAAATTACGACCAGATTGTATCTGATGAAATTCTGCCCAGTAACAGTATAATTTGGAAATGGAATATTTAATACATATAATTAGCTATATTCTTATAAATAAAAAGGACACATCATTTAGCAATTCTTCCGCAATTAATTCATATTTAAAACCTATAATAAATCAAGTCCTCAGTAATTTTCTAAAGTGAATAAGAATTCTTGAGGTATTCCCATTGCGCTATAGTTGGCATTGGGATCTTCAAACGGCGCGTATACTGGGCCCTTAAGGGCCGGCAACGCATCAACAACTCCTCTGGTGTTGCAGGTGTCCATGGGCGACGATGTCAACTTACTATCAGGTGGCTCGTCTGCTCGTTTGCCGACGTCTAAATATGAAAAAGTCAATTATGAATACATTTTAATTCAATCATATTTTGTCCCTCATCGGTAAGAAAATCGATACAAACACAGGCCTAAAAACATAAAAAAAATAAACACCAGATATTAGTTTAAAGTATAGTACCGCAGCTCAAAATATCACTAACGATGACATAGAAAAAGCCTTTCACGAAGATACATTATCACGAAATCGGCGGTTTCTCCCTTTTTCATACAATTCTAAGCTCAAACTGATTAATGATCGGTAGGTATGAACTACCTAAGTAGTAGGTCACAGGTTCAACCGGAATCGTGTCTCATTCACCTCGAAGCAATTAAGACCGGAAGGATTATGTTCCGATCGGAAATCCAGGTTTTTGCAGGTGTAGTGGCGAGCTGGTGACCTCAAGGCGTGTTCTGTTCACACAATATTCGCAAGTACTATCGGCCAAAGCCATATCTAGCCACCGTAAGGGCTATATTTGCTTGCAGCGCTCGGCTGCTATACTAGGGCTTACCTCCGCTCATGAACTAACAGCATCGCTGCATTGGGATATTTGCTAAGCCTCTTATTTTTGTAATTGAAAAAAAGATTGAAAAAGAAAGAAACTGCTTATGTATACTGACTAAATATATACTAATGAAAAAGGTCAGTGAACAGCTGTGGTCATCGTGTGCACGGGATTTTGTTTTCAAAATGGCTAGATATGGAGTTGGCTGATAGTACCTATGTAAAGGATTCAAAAGGTTTCAAAATGGTTTGTGAGATTATGATTAAAGACGTAAATACAAGTATAAAGTAAATAAATTAACTTTTTAGTTATTATACCATTGTCACTCTCATTATTGAGATGAATCTTACGACGTTACCATATAAATACCTACAAAAATACAATAAAAAAAAAACCGGACAAGTACGAATCGGACCCACCGAGGGTTCCGTACAAATTTGTTGGTACATATTATAATTAATTACAAATATGTAGTTTTTAGATGTTTCCCTATACTTGTAGTATAAGACGGTATTACTTGCCAAATTTCATAGTTCCTGGTCAACGGAAAATACCCTATAAATTTTAGCTCCATTGAGAGTGTCAAAATATACGTTTTTTGCAGCATAAACGGCCGTATCTTTTTTTACCTTAGAAATTTGTTTTTTTCACAGCTTCAAGAGACTGTAGACTTAAGTACTCGTATATGACTTAATTTCAACTCAATACCTCCACGCGTTTCCGAGATAAAGGGTCTTGACAGACAGACGGACGGACAACAAAGTGATCCTATAAGGGTTCCGTTTTTTCCTTTTGAGGTAAGGATCCCTAAAAATTAAAAATTAAATCGAATTTATTATGAGGAATCTCTAATTCTCAGGAATTGTTCGGACAAATATCAGCTGCTGAGTTCGAACCATCGTTACCACCTCGATGGTTGGCAATCCACCACAGACCGGTTTACACGAAAAAACCGGTTTACCGTTTGTCTTGTAAGCTATGGAATAAACTCCCTGCGGCAGTATTCCCAAACCAGTATGACATAGAAAAGAGCATACACACAATTAAAAGGCCGGCAACGCATTGGTGACAGCTACAATTTTACTGGTTTCTGACACTTACGAGCTACAATTTTCCTGATGTCCATGGGTGGCGGTAGTCACTTACCATCAGGTGACCCGCATGTTCAAACACTTACCCTTAAAAGCAGAAGACAACTGTATTTTTTTTTGGTGACAGAGACAAGAATGTATTAAATAAACCATTATTTTTATGGGATAGGGGGAAAACCGAGCAGATGGAACGCTTGATGGTAAGCGATTACAGCCGCTTGACACCCGCAACACCAGAGGAGTCACAAGTGCGTTGCCCGCCTTTTAAAATGGTATTGGGCTTCGGGTAACCTTACTCACTCGGCGAAACCCAACGTAAGTGTTGTTTCACGCCGGTTTTCTGTGAGGCCGTGGTATCACTCTGGTCAGGCCGGCCCATTCGTGCGAGCATGGTTCTCCCACGTGAACGTTGTATTACTTTCTCGACCATTCTTTCTCATTATCCTTCCAGTATGTAAAAGTTTTGTACAACATACCGCTTAAGTATCTACGTCTTGTAATAGATAAAATTACGTCCAACAATAATGTTCCCAGTTTAAACTCGAGTCATAAAAACTTTATTAAAAATTCACTTAGAGCAGCTGTTGTGGACGAAAAACGTGTTCCAAGTGAAAACACAGTTGGACTGTTGTAATGTCGTGGCTGCTCGTCGTCGTGTCGTGTCCGTGCCGTGTCGTGTCGCTGTCATGTTGCGTAATTACGTAATAGTCGTGATCACATACATACTGTGCTAAAATATTGCTCACTTATTTCGTGTCAAATTTCACAGAAATATATTTGAACTTATTATTCTGTTAAATTGTGTACTTAATGAAATGATGACCCAAAATAAAAGCATAATTCTCTCAGAAAAGAATCTTTCATTTCTTCTTAAAGCTAGGAAGAAACAGCGCAAAAATCTCTTCAATCTGTATATATAAAAGAAGAACCTGACTGACTGACCTACTGACTGACTGACGTATCAATACACAGCCGAAACTACAGGAGCTAGAACCCTGAAAGTTTGCATGCTGGTTCCTTTTGCACTGTAGATAAGCACTATGAATACAGGCGAGATGGTATGATTTTTGAATCAATTAAAAATAAAGCATCCAAATGAACTGAAATGTTGGGGACACACAGTTGATACTATTTGTATAGGTAACTGCATTGCAACACAGATTATTGTTAATCTTGCTCATTATAATTATCTGTGCTTGTGATAAATTTGATAAATAAGTGCCTTCGCGAATATCAACAATAGACGAATAAGATGTAATAAATTATGAACGTTGAATGTTACGTCATGTATACGTCATATAGACGTCATGTTGAGTAATCACTTCGGCGTTTTACGAAATACGTGTCATGATATACGTTCCAAAACCGTTATATTACTCCTCCATATTCCATGTTACATCCCCATACACATTTTTCATACGAATTTATTTCCCATTTTCAAAGCTGATGCTTTTTATTAACTGATTCAGTACAGCATCCATTTTTACGAACTTTAAACGCCATAGAAGCTGATGACACGCCTACAATGTCATCTAAAAACCAACATTACATACATAATTTTAATATGATTTTAGTTTTTATAAATAACAATAGTTATATTATGTTGTAATAATTCAAGAAGAAAATTTACCGAAGTTTTATCCAAGTCAATTATGGTACTACTTGTACTCATTAATGCGTTAATTAACCACCAATTGTGCATACTACTCTACTAACTAACTACTCTTAGCAAAACATGTTTATTCTACTACTAGCTTTTGCCAGCGACTTCGTCCGCGTGGAATAGTTACTTTGTTCCCTAGTTGTTCGCCCGCGGTTTCACCTGCGTTGCCCCGTTCCTAAGGGTTGTAGCGTGATGTTTTATAGCTTGAAACCATTCTCATGAATCACTCATTTTCCCAACATTTCCCTTCACTGCTCTGCTCCTATTGATCGTAGCGTGATGAAAAGTATACTATAACCTGCCCAGGAGTATGAAGAACAATTGTACCAAGTTTCGTTGAAATCCGTGGAGTTGTTTTTGTTTCTATAACGAACATACAGATAGACAGACAGACAGACAAAAATTTTACTGATTGCATTTTTGGCGTCAGTATCGATCACTAATCACCCGCTGATAGTTATTTTGGAAATATATTTCATGTACAGAATTGACCTCTCTACAGATTTATTATAAGTATATAGATAGATAGAATTACTACTGTTGTAGTGTCAATGCTGACGCATACGTTTTGACTAGTGAGAACTTGTATTGCGCTGTAACTTGACACGCATTTTAAGAAATTGTATTGGTTAGGCATTCGCAAAAGTAATTTGGAGTCAATTAAATATTTCATCATTACACGACCTTCGGACTTTTAATTAGCACCCTGCTGTTTTATGCAAATAGATATCTATTCTATTCTCGTGCTAGCCATACGTGAAAGAAATCCTTGACACGCACGTCGTGTCGTCCGTATGAAGTCCATATACCTAGTTTCCCGATCTGTAAGTCTGTGTGTCACGTGGGTCAGCTGCACGAACTTCATGACGTCATGACGCCCTTTAATATTCCATCGCAGTAGTTCTTGAATACTAATTATTGTTAAACCAAACTTATTCTTTAGTTGCCTTAGGCCTATAAATCATTGCCCTGATACATCGCGTGAAAGTTAATAGTTACTTAACTTGTAATTTATTGGGTTAACTAAATTATGTTGTTTGAACAATTTTTATTGCTTTAGAGATATTTAAAGGAAGGAATTTGTCAAGATACATAGTTATAGTTTGTATTTATGTGAGCAATTTTCAGGGGTTTCCTTGCTTTTGAGGGTTAAGTTTTAGGTTTGTTTTAGTAATTTAAATTACTACTACTCCGCTGTTGGAGTACGTCTGGGTTGATGCCACAACATCGCTAAATATTCTGGCGATAATGTGTTCTGTGACCGCCCATGTGTTCTGCTGTTGATACATAACTATAAAATGTTGTAATTTGTTTCTGTTGATCAACTTTATTTATGGTCAACTATTTCATGACGCCGTGAACAATAGTTATTCTGTTAGCTACTATCTATTCTGTTGTAGCCTATTGCTTCACCGTCAAGAGCTGAGCTCTTTATTTTAAGAATTATGCCATAAATATCTAGTACTTATGTCTTAAGTGGTAGCGATAGTGATAATTAGGCATGATTGAGTTCTCTAGAAATGTAAAGCAACTATACACATTTTATCTGCATTCCGTTTAATTATGACGATTTTAAAACGATTTGTTTTCTTGACTGAATTTCCAAAACAATAGCTAACATCAAAAATGTTTCTGCAAAGATTCATAAAACACGAACGTTTCGACTTCCCCCTGCAACGAGATTTTTACAGGACAAAACATTTGTAAAGAAAAAAACCTCTGAACTTTTGATGTGTAAATTAACCATTGAAAAGTCTATGGAGAGTTTCCTTTTAATGTATTTTTTTCACGATGTTTATTTTGAGGGAGGACAGGGGACAATGGAGGCTAATCAGCACTTGTCTTTATAACGTCGGCTAAGGCTTGTGATCGAAGCCCGAAATCATTAAAAGTTTAATTAGAATTTGCGCACAAGAAAGAGTTAATTTTTAACAAGATTGTTTTTATTTTATAGCAATGTCTGCGTAAACAGATAGTGTATCTGTTTACGCACACATTTACGCCGGTATAGACCCATACAATACACATTGAGCATGATGACACGTGTCTACACGCGCGAATGTGTGCGTTGACATATAGGGTTGCCTTTGTAACATACGTGTAGCCTGTGATTTTTATACCTTAGTACTACTATCTATTCTGTGGTAGAAGTCAGCGTAGATATTTGTAAGTCTGTTCTAAGATTTAGAGAAGATTCTTAATGTAATATCGCATAAAAAAATGTTCTTGTCCTTGATTTGAATCCAACCGTTTATCAACCCCAAAAAGAAAATTTCGGCGAAAATCTAATTGGACCGCAAAACCTTTCGTTTCGAGGAAATTAAAAAAATACCACATTAAGATGGTTTCCCTTCATCAAATTTGAGCCAGGCAGGGCGTTTGATTGAATTAACATGAAAGTTTGCCCCGTCTGATAAATTTATCGCCATAGGATTTTCGTCCATTCAACTCGTAAAAAACCAAGTTTAACGTTCAAATTATATTTTCATTTTATTGGGATACTGGCTGGTTTTATGGTTTTCTATTTGGTTGTTTTATTTTTTTACTAGATTGCTGCACAGTCACGATTATTGCTTCAGACTGTGGCTGGAGTTTACAATGTTTTGTTATTATTTAGGTGCTTTTGTTTTGCAACTCAATATCTGACGATTTCTTATTAATATTTGTATTATAAACTAACTCGATAAGACCAACTGGAGCAGTGACTTTTTATAAATTAAAATTTTTCCCACACTTCTGAACGCTGCGCTACGTTTCTGAAAATTTTATAAACTTCAGACGTTAATTCAGAAATAAAACAATCAAAGATTGTGACCATGCACGACACAAAGGATGTGAAACGTCGGGATGTAGGTACAATAACAACGCGATGAAATCTGTAAAAATGGTTTACAATATGTTTACTATTCGCGTAAATGTCAGAAATCAGTTTATCAGTTAAATGTAACAATTTGTCATGTTACAGAGCTATCTCTGTAACATAGTTTCGTTCTATAATGAAACTATATTTTGAACATTTATAAATTCAATAAATGGGTCTTCTGAATTACATTGAATGAGCTCTATTAAACTTTTATCGTCATCTACACTCTTATATAGCAAGTAGTTTTGAAGGTTGTATAACTTGAGGACAAGAACTTTACTTTCCAAAAGTTTTATGATCCAAGTATTTTTCCAATCCAAAGAGTGAAGTCACCAAATATCTCCACGTAAACAATTATGAAAATTCATCAATCTTTCCGAGACATTAAAACGTGGAATCACAATTTTTTTCATTTAGAAAACGAGAAAAAAAATAAATGAACGGTCGAACGGAGGGGCAAAAACATTCTTGGCTATAAGAAGACGGTCATTAAACATGATCGCTATCATAATTGAATTAAAAATTCCAACACGAGCAGCCCTAAGTGTCGGAGAGGCCGGGGGTTGCCAGTTAATGCTATTGCAGTTGCCAGTTCGCGCGAAACTTGACAAGATATCATTTTTTGGTATCGGAACTTTTTTGAGATTTTGATGTTGACATTGGTGTTGAGTTTCGGAGTGATGTAGATATTTTACGAGATAAGTAATACGTATGAACCTGTATTGTACTCATTCTAAAAAACAGCGCTAAATATTTATGCAGTTATCACCTTTGATTTCCTAAATATATGTTTTGTAGCCCTTATTAATGTCGTGAACTAGTTTTGCGCTTTTTTACGCGATAATGATAAATTATCAACCACAGGTTGTTCCAACTTTTTTATTGTTTTAATAATAAGAAAATAATTAAGTATGCACTTATAATTTTTTCTACCTAATGTACTTACAAACTATATAGTCATTTTTTTCTTTAAATATCTAATTTCAAAACAGTCCTCATTCCTTATAATATATACCAGCTATTTCCATAATATATACCAGCTATTTCCTGCGGTTTCACTCGCGACCTAAAGTGACGGCAATTTTAACTCGATTAACAATATAACCTATAGTTACTCAGTGATAATGTGGCATTCTATTAATAAAAGAAATCTTCAAGCGGCGATAGCCCAATGGCTAGGGCGTCGAACTTGCGATCATGTGATCGTTGGTTCGAACCCCACCCATTGCACTACCGACGCGAACCCACTCGTAACACAAGCATTTAGCTTAGCACGAGGGGTTAACAAGAATACTAGTAATGCGCGACCCACATTGCCAGTAAGCTTTAAAAAATCTTTAAAATGGGTCCAGTAGTTTGTGAGTTTATTAATTAAGTACGAACTTAAATACAAATCTGTTCTCTTTTTATTATTAGTATAGATATAAATATATATTCACCCAAAACAGATCTTGATTATCTTTCTCCTACTCTATAGTTAGAGCTAGTGTTTAAATGGTCTCAAGTTTCTGTTATCTCCCCGCAGCCGTAGGGCAAGTCTGTCAACTTGACAGACAGACTCTAAATGCTGAAGATTGCTCTATTCACTGCTCCACCGACATACCTTTGAATAGTTTTCATTGTTTGATCGCCCTTGGAATACGGGGAATAAGAAAATGCTACTACTGCATATTTATATAGGAGAATATAGGAAATACATACATACATTCACGCCTTTCTCTCACAGGGGTAGAGCAGAAAGTATAGACAAATTCATACATCTAGGAAATACTATGTAAATAATTTATCTGTAGGGTTAAAAAGATAACGATAAATCATTATTATGATTTACGTAGGAAAATTGCTAAGGATCTGCTATGAATTCTAAATATGAATTGATTGGAGAGGAATTGCTCAATGTGGTGTTTTAACCCTTAAGAGTTTGTACACCCACAGTTCTCCAGTATGTACTAGGATTTTCTCCTGTATCGTGGGTGCGTTTACAAACACAAATTCTCACATACACAAACGCCCAGACCCGGAACAACTACCTGTAGATCATACAAATATTTGCTCCGTGTGGGGATCGAACCCACAACACGTGACGCAGGAGCCGATCGCTCAGCCGCTACGCCAAACGTGTCGTCAAACTTTTCAATAGATATCACTGACGTGACTGATTACGTCACCTTAAAGACGTAAATTCAGAATGTGATGGCAAATTTGGACCTGGCGGGTGGGACTCGGCAGTGATAGCCTAGTCACTTAATGGTATGAACGTTGGACTACCAAGTCAAAGGCCTCGAGTTCGAACCCAAGCCTTGCACCTCTGACTTTTCGAAGTCATGTGCGTATTAATAGTTAATTATCACGCGCTTAAACGGTAACATCGTGAGGAAAGCCGCATGCTTGAGATATTGTCTCGATGGCGTGTGAAGTCTGCCAATCTGCACTAGGCCAGCGTGGTGGACTATAGCCTAATCCCTGTCATTCTGAGCGGAGACCCGTGCCCAGCAGTGGGACAGTTTAATGGGTTGATTGTGTTATGTATGGGTGGGACTCGCAGTGACTTAGTTGGCCATAGCGTCTGGTATATCAAACCAGACGACACAGGTTCGAATCCTGCCCGCATGCGAATTTTTCCTACACTAAAATAACTTTGCATGGAAAATGCAATAAAATTATAAAAAAATAGTTATTTGCAAATATTTGGATCCCTAAACTTCTCAGAATCAAACATTAATTTAATGCACAGTATGACTGCGTCGTTTTCAGACTTTGCCCACCTGTTAAAACGATTTATTACGTAGGTACATGACGTATTGCGCTTCATAAATGTTCTCCGCATTTTGTCGGTGACTCGCAGCTTTGTGTTTAGAGGTTGGTATCTAAGTGCCTTGGGCTGTGCTGTGACAAGTCGACATAACTTACACTTCTCACTTTTGAACTAGTATTTCTATTATTACTTATGCTTTAGTTGGAGATATGAAATGTCATAGTGTAAGCATTTCAGCGTGCCCATGGGAAAATATTGGTACGTGACCTACACTTTGCGCGACCTGGGTATCGAACCCAGGACCTAACGGCCAGCTAGCGCGTTTTGGATCTTTGGACCTTCTTCAACAGGAAGTAAAATCAGTAGGTTATTATTGGTACATGAACTACACTTTGCTCGTCTGGAAATAGAACCTAGGACCTCGCTCAGTTACTGCGTTTTGGACCAGTAGCCCATTGATGCAGTAAAATCTGTAGTTTATTTCAACTCTTTGTTGGATTGTGGATCACATGATATTATTTTAATTACATAGCGACTCCTCTTGCAATGGATTTAAGGATTCATCGGGCGCAGATTCGAACCCCGCGTGAGACCGATTTTTTCTGCCATTCAAATTTATATCCGAAGAAAATAGGCTTAATTACCTCAAAAAAGACCTTTTCCAACGCGAGTAACGGGCACAGCTAGTAATATGTATTTCCTAATTCAAATGCGCCATTTGCAGCGTATTTCCAGTAATTGGTTAGCACATAAAAGTCTTCACTTCATTCGTATTTCTATGGACCGGAAGCTGGGTTCCTCACATTTCATTTGTCGCACTTCCGCTTAATGTAATGTGATGCCACATATACCATCGGCTTATACGAAATATTATAAGAAAGCAGAAAATATAAGATTTTATTACCGTGGAATTACATTTTGCCAATTTCGTTTTGTTAGTAAGTATATTAAAAGTAAAGTTTTATAATTTGATAAGTATCTATTAACCAGCGTGTATGTATGAGAAGATGTATGAATGTGGAAGAAGCAAAAGAAGTATGCAAGAATCGTAGCAAGTGGTGGTCTATAATTTCTGCCTACCCCTGTGGGAGAAAGGCGTGAGTGTAAGTTTGTAAATAAAATTTCTCATTAATCTTGTGTTCTTAGACGGTGGCTGCTAATGTCCTGAGTGTGAGGGTTCGATTCCCAGATTGAGGAAAATATTAAATATTGTCAGTGGCAGCTCGGAGTTTGGATTTGTGCTCGTTTAATGGCAATAGGCTTGCCCCCTATTACATGGACCATTTCCCACAATCCTTCAAAGAATACAAGCGTAAAATATTAATGTAGTACGTACTGGTTTTTGAAACCATGAAACTATACCGTGACCATAGATACTTTAAAGAATCTGAAACGTCGGGAATTAAATAATGTTAGTACCTACAATGCGATAAAAAGTAGTGTTATTTCATTATTAAAATTTAAAGTTGTCTAGAAACTATGGAAAAAGTTTGCGTTCCATTTCACGTACTACCTTTGTTAAAATCCGTTGCGTGCGTGACCTAACCGTGTTCTAGCTTCAACCGCAAACGAAAGAACAATTCATACGTACCTTTATCTTTTTTATCAATCACAATGTAGCTGCATTTCATTTTTCCCAGTATAACATTCAACGCTTCGATTGAATTCAATGCGCTTCGCAGGCGAGTCAGTGTATTATTAAAATGTTATCTAGATTCGACTATTGTTAAGTATTTTAAATATTTTGTTATTACATACATATTAAACTGCCTCATTACCATAGTGGTTTTGAGCGCGAATGCTACGCTAGAGATCCTGGGTTCAATTTCTAGGCCGAGCAAAGTGTTATTGGTTTTTATATGAAATTCTCAGTAGCAGCTCGGAGTTTGGGATTTGTGCCCGGTTAATGGCCATATGCTCGCCCCCTGGTACATGGGACGTGAACGTACCGGGGAATGTGTTAACTTGCAATAATAATAATTATGAAAGTATAGTATGAATAATTAGCTTCCCGCGTCCCCGCGACCTCATCTGTGCAGACTTCAAAATTCGGTCCAATCTGAACAAAAAGCATGCTGTGTTAGTCAGGGTTATAAATTAAATTATCCGTGTACTTTTTACGTTACGATTGAATTGCAAACATAGAAACTTTTTGTCGATGTCTATTTATGTATTTTGAGGTCTATTTACTCTGTTTGTAGTTCATCGTTTTCGTGTTCACACTACAGCTGTAAAATACTTGAGGTTCGAATTACTGAAAGCTTACAAATTCAGAAAATTATTCTGCGATGGAAATGGGAAAATGTTCAGGTTGCAATGAAACGAAATAGAAATCTATTTCTTTTGACTAGTTGAAAGGTGCGGTTCGTTTTTCAAAGAACTGATTTCCACTTCTTATTTTATTTTACGTTACATAAAATTTAATTGAAAACCGAATAGTGTAGAATTTTTTTTTTTTTATGGGATAGGAGGGCAAACGATCAGACGGATCGCCTGATGGTAAGCGATTATCGCCGCCCATGTACACCCGCAACACCAGAGGAGTCACAAGTGCGCTG
This sequence comes from Acronicta aceris, assembly GCA_910591435.1. Lineage (NCBI taxonomy): Eukaryota > Metazoa > Arthropoda > Insecta > Lepidoptera > Noctuidae > Acronicta > Acronicta aceris. The sequence continues at coordinate 11,262,967 of OU342770.1, forward strand.
CCGATCTTTTAAAAGGGGATTGGGCCTCTGGTAACGTCACTTTGTCAGGCTGACGTATGACACTAGACAGAAACATTTACCTATGATAATCTAGTATAGGACTACGATTTCGTTCCTTTCAGTGTAGCTTAGGAAATTCTGGATGTGAAAATCTAGGGCGAATAATCGATACCTAAATAAAATTCTCAAAAGTTAGAATCCACCATAGGTCTATTTTTATATCAGAGATGTGCGAGGTAATTAAGTCTTCTATTCAACATTTTTGATCAAAGAAATCTCTGCATAGATGGTTCTGTATCATTTATTGGATAGTTATGGTTATTAGATAATGTATAAAATATCCATATAATATCCATAAGGAAGCAACTGGATGAACGGAGATTGATAAAACAGATATACTGGGCGAGTACGGATAGAAGAGTTGGATGGATCATGGAGCCAACCTAGCCGATCGTACCACAGTGGAATTGGGGACATTCTCAAAACAGTTTTTGTTAATTCCCCCCCTTAACCCGCGATCATGGATGGGTAGGTTAATGAACGTAGATGAAGCGAAAGTGGTGTGCCAGGATCGTAACCAGTGGATATATATGTATAGTCTTACCAGAGTGGGATACAGGCATAAAAATGTGTATGTATGTATAAGCAATTGCATAAGGGAGCTTCGTAATATTCGGAAATGCTCATCATAATAAATCTATATATACTTTTTATAAAGTAAACAAACTATGGCAGTTCCGTTTCCATTACGAATTCGGATGAATACGAAACCATCCTTTGTGCCAATTAGAGCTAATACGTCGCATTACCCGGCTTTCAGCTGTAATAACAGTCTGACGTCACATCCGGGTACCTGGATAAGCTTAACATTCGGAGCTAAGTTTGGAATACGATTATTTGTTGGTATTGTTTCTCAGTACTTGAAAGGAGGGCTTACAGTAAATGTGATACCGGATTTTGGAGTTTATAATTTTATAGAAACTTTATGCAGGGATCTATTTTCATAATTGAATCATGAATTGTAATTGGAGGAAGTAGTCACCGATATATAACACACCATATCGCCTGTATTTCTCGAGAGGTGAAGCAGAGGGTTACGTTACACACATTTCGTCGATAATAGACAACGATTCTACTGCCATTTATCGGGCACAAATGAAAACTAGAGATAATTCTCTTTTAGAAACCCTAAAAATATTTTGTTGATCTAGAAACCCAACTGTGGGTCTAAAGCAATAGATATGCATTTCATTTAAACGATATTGAGTCCTATAAAATAATTGTAACATCATAGTTACAGTATTTACATCCGTAGTAGCTTCAAGAGCAAAGGTTAGGATACAGGATAACAGTATGTAGGTACCTACTTAATATTAATGGCATACAAGGTCATTATTATACGACCATACGACCTCGAAGCTTTCACAAACAAAGATCATTGTATAAAATTATCACCTCAATGCGCTTCGGTTTAATCAATGCAATTACAATGACATAAAGGCTGTTACACACAGACGGCGCTCATTACCATTTCAAACCGCGCGTGTCATTACCGGGCCGGCCGTGCGCGATCTTTGCATAACCATGCCATCTTGTGGGATAGTTTACGCCGCGAACGTTGCGGGGAATTCAATTTTGTAAGCTAAACACCCCGAGGGTGAATGAGGTGGGTGTGAGCTAAAGGTGAAGGCTAAGTTGTGTTCTCATAGAGAATTACTTCGCTATGTTTATGCTGAATTTATAGCAAAAGGGAAGAGTCGACTGAGTTTTGTTGTTGAACAATTTTATTATTTAAAACGGGTTTGTTGACGGGTACATTGTACAGTCGATCGATTTTCAATTTAATCTCCAAACAATACAGTTTAATATCCATTGAAAAAATTTGACAGTTTGTTTGACAACTTGATGTGCTGGTGTCCGTACATTATACACAAATATTCTATTAGTTTTTGTGATTGGGTTGGAAGGACTACGTAAGTCCGGTCTTTACAAACGCAATGAGGGACAACTTCCAACGATATGGACAAACAACCTGGTAAAGGTGGCTGGAAGTCATTGGATGCAGGCGGCATATAACCACTCCCTGTGGTCTTTAGGAGAGGCATTTGTTCAACAGTAGATTTCTTTTGGCTGATATGATGATAATGATGAAACGCACCCACAATACATGGAGAAAACCCCAGTGTGCAAAGTTAAAAAAAAAATACTAAATTATATTTTACGCACAGCAAAACCCCCAAAAAATGTTGTTGAAACTCGTATTAAAGCTTTAGATTTTCTCCACATTTTAACTCGCTATCCGAAATACGTTGAAAAGTTATGGAGTTCGAAAATTGTTGGTATTTATTTTTAGCTGCAATCGATAATGTAAAGTGGAATCGTAGTATTCAATATATATCTTTGTACATCTTTATCGTTATCAAGGATACTGTAAAAGCCGAAAGATGGAAATTCCGGTGCCATCTTGTTAAAAAAAAATATTGACTTGTAAAAGTTTCTTTAAAGATCTCTAAGGATCACTTGTAGAGGATCTGAAACGTCGGAATTTAAATAATGTCCATAAAAAGCGATAAAATTCGTTTTATTTGATCATGTAATATTCGTTAGAAACAGCTGTAGGTATATATGATACCTACATTTATTATATAAAAAAATATTGTTTGCATTTATTTTATAGAAAGTAGAATTTGTCTATGCTTATCTATACCTATAATAAAATTGTAACAGGCCGATGTCTGTATATTATAGATATTAAAGAAAAACAAAAATGGGGGGGGGGGTCTTTATTAGAGCAACAGAAGCCAAAATATCAATTTTAAGAATTTTTGTCTGTCTGTGCGCATGTTTGTACGCGCATCACGCAAAAACTATTGCATGGAATTGAATGCCGTTTTCACCGATGTTGCTAGATGTCTAACTTAAAATCTGGTGCATGTTTCATCTTGATACGCCGCCTAGAATCCGACTTATATGTCTATGTGTATGACTTTTTGGGACATGACTGAAACTGCGGGCAACAGCAACTAGTAGATTATAATAATCAGTATGGACAATACATACTAGCTTCTAGCAAAAATAGTGTATTTATTATGATTAAACGGGTCCTAATTTAGAACAATAAAAACGGAATACATCACCTTAAACCCGCCATATCCATATTACATTAACATTCATCGTCAGTCCAAATGGGCCACTATTTCCAGTCTATTAAGACTTGAAATAGTGGCCCATACTACAGCCAAATTCAAATTTCGAATGTCATTACCGATACACAATTGTGCATGCCATCACGCGTATCGTTCGCCACGCGATGTTTAATCGCTTGTGTGTGACCTCGCATAATGAGACAACAGACAACTGTCGGCACGTGTGCACGCGTCCTTATGTGGAATTATGAATTATTGGAGTGGTATAAAGAAGGGTTTTAACTTACGTGAGTTATACTCAATAAAGGTCAAGTATTAAAAAAAATGCATGCATAAGATGATAGTCTTTTGGTGCTCTAGTAAAACCTTTTTTGGTTAGTTGGTGTTGGAAAACGTCAAAACTGCGATGAATGACCTAAAGAAAAGGTTTATGTCCTAGCAGTGCCGTGCCATGATAAAACACGGTTTTAAAAAAATATCAGTTTTACGAAAACTCGTTCTTCGTTTCCAGAAATCTTAATAATGTTAGAAATACAGTATTTATTCCCTTTGGTTAAATCAGTGTTTTTAAGACTTAAGGGTCTTGGGAACTTGAATTTCCCACAAAAACGTAATACCGAAACAATTCATTCGGTTGATAAAAGCTATAAATGATGACGATGATGAAAATTGAAAACTAATTTGAAGATAGAAAATTTACAATTATGGAGAAATATTCTTAACATGATTCTCTCATTATCAACCACGCCAAAATTGATTTGGCGTCCTTTGTTGAGAAATTGCTGTTCATAAGTTTACACACGAAGGTCGTATTTTAGTCATGATTTGTAATTAAATTTTAATCCGAGATTTGTTTTCTAAATTCAATAAAATACTAGATTATTCGTTTAACACACCATTACACCTGTATTCCTATTATTGGTTAGACAGAGGCGTACTTAATGTACACCCACAGTTTGCCGGTATGTTTAGGTCTCATGGTATAGGGGACGAGCCTATAGCCATTCACCGGACACAAATCCAGATTCCGAGCTACTAAGAATTTCATAGAAAAACCCAATAACTCTGCTAGACCTGGGGATCGAACCCAGGACTTCTAGTGTAGCAGTCGCTCTTGGGACCACTAGACTAATGAGGCAGTCACAGTTAACAGTATACAACACGGATATTATGTTCCCAATCCCAATGACAGTGGAGAATTGGAGATGCCTAACTAAATTATATTATATCGCTTAAAAGGCTTAAACTAAATCATAATATCATTCACATTTGAAAATAGCTAAGGGGCTGATTACACAATAATTGCTCAGTGTCAATTTTAGAGAGTTATATTCCTGAGATTAACATACTACCTATTACCATCACAATAATACATCAAGCGTCGATATTATTTAAAAAAAAGAATTTAGCTGCATTTTTTTTCATCCTACATTTTATCCGGCGATATAAAACCGGGTATTAGCGTACAATACAGCGCAATAGTTGGAACTCCTGAGCAGCGGAGTCCGGTTCGAATGCAGCGCATACCGGGGCCAGACGACGGGAATTCAATAAAGAAAGGATTATGGGAGCTGTACACACGGATAAAGTTGAGTTTGTTTTGTTTTTCTTGGGTAAACTGTGAAAAAATAGACGACGACGAACGACCCTCTCGTTGTTGAGCGGTTTGAAAAACTCAAATTTGAATTAGGATCGCTTTTGCTGGAGAAGATTTTTTTATATTTTGTGTATGTAGTGTAGAGAATATGAAATGATAACATTTTAGTTAGTAAGTGGTCCAAAACATGCCTACCAAGTGGAGTCTCAGGTTCAATTACCAGGTTAACCTATGCGCTACAGTAGTAGCTTATAGATAATAATAATAAGATATAATCCTCCTATTTCTATTCCTTACTGTTCCTCAAATTATAGACAAAACTCATACATTGTGCGGGCAAGTAAAAATCTTAATAAGATTTGCAAACAGTTCACACTTGATCCTTTTGTCACTAATAGTAACATGGCAAGAAAGATGCTTAACCTTAAGTTTTTTGATAAATAGTCATTATATAAATTATAATTTTGTATCTTTTTGTGATTTCTTTGCATTTTCCTTGCTAAGATTATAAAGTTATTTTAGTAAAGGAAAAATTCAATCGCGTGCAGGATTCACGTCACCTTATGACGTAAATTCAGAATGTGAAGGCAAATTTCGATCAAGCGGGTAGGACTCGCGGTGGGTTAGCGGTCAGAGCGTCTGTTGTATCAACCAGGAGACGCAGATTCGAATCCTGCCCGCGATTGAATTTTTCCTTTACTAAAATAACTTTATAATTTTGTAGTTGTGTTGCTGGAGCGTTCTTGAAGTCCCTGTTTTAATTTTTTCTGCTAATCGTGAAAACCTGTAATTGGCTTTATAACACATACTGTAATTTCTTATTCTGTTTTACAGCTGTTGGTTTTCCTACATCAAATAAATAAATAAAAATATAGTTACAATTTGTCCTACGATAATAGCAATTGGCTTGCTTACATGGCTTCTAAAATGTACCGGTGAACTGTCGGTGGACATCAGTACATCTATGTCTAGATACAGGCATAATGATATGTTTAGAGTTAGCTTCATATTTATAAATCATATTTGTGTTTTAGTTCACCCTGTTAGACTACAAATAAAATTTACTAAGTGGTTCGGCGTTCTGTTGTTTCTACCTACCCCTATGTGACAAAAGGCGATAATATACTTCACCACGTTAACTATTAAGATGGCTTAGACAGTTTAAGAATCTGAAACTGTACAAAAAATCAAAATTTTATAAATAAAAGTTAATAAGTTTTTATTACCACATAAACTTTATAAGTTGCTGTAGACCACCAGTAACTAACGATTTAAAGTTTATATTAACAGCTAGTATAAACAATCTGAAAAACACATTCCATTTAGCAAACGAAGTTATAACATGATAGAAACACAAATTCGTCCTCCATCGACAACGAACAGACATCAATAAACCCCAACACAATATTTCTCAATCATTCCCTCTATAATCTCACCTGTAGCACTTTATAAAACCATGCATACGTATTCCGGAGTGCAATCGAAAGTCCCAGACGATTTACGCGGTACCCAGTGAGTGATCGCTCCTATTAACGGCATCCATCTCTCTGTGCCTGAATTATTTATTGGCAAAGATGCATCTAATTTGTTGTCTAAGTGCAGTGTATCGACTTGCGATGTTCTACAGAATAGGGCTATTTTTTATAACAGTGCAAAAGTGGAGTTTGAGTGTGGAAAATATTGTGTTCTTGTTTTTTTAAACGCCTATGCAAGTGTCGGTTTGTCGATGCCGTTCATCTTGTAAAACGTTTTAAAGCAGTAATAAAATATTTAAAATCTCTCTGGAGTTTGTATAAAGGTGCTTTAAAAGTATTTGAAAAAATTCTATTTAGTCTTTAAATAATTTTTCGTCATAACCATACCCACTCGAATGTATCCAATTCAAAAAACTAATATGATATTTGTATCTACCGTAGAATATCATCTAAAAACGGCATTACATGTATTATAATCCCGATTTACCGATAAGATTATTTATCATTTAATCATAATTATTTTTTTCGAATATTATTATTATATCTAATTTAATAAAAGTTTAGAATTCAAATTTAATGATAAATAAAGAAGAAAATTAATTTAAATTTTAAAATTAATTAGCACCTAGATAGTGTAAGCTGTTATATACCACGAATTGATTCCTAAATGGAGCTGAAACAAATACTCTAGTTAGCACCCTACAGTTAGGGCTGTTACCTCTCCAATTATAAAGCTTCCTTAATTGAATAATACAACGTGGCCCACAGTTTTACCGGATTGTGACTGAAAGGAGCCCGAGGCGTTGAAAACTCTTGAAATGTCTTGAAACTTCTATAAAGAGATTTCATTGATTATTTCGAAGTTTCTTTGAGCTGTAGAATCCAGACAGTTTGTTTGAAAATAAGTAATTGCAGGAAATTTGAGGTATGTAGCGGCGTGTTTGTTATAATAGGTGAGGCTTCTGAGCCACGAGTTGTGGGTCCAATCCCCGTACGGTACTCATATCTGTGTGACCTACAGTTATTTGTATCAGGTCTGGGTGTATGTATAGGTATTGTATATATATATATATATGATTTGCGTTTGGTAATTTTTGTTTCTAAAATATTTCATCTTGTCGAGATCATCGTTTATTAAATATGCATATATGTGTGTGTATGTCAAACGCATGGCAGTGTGTGTGGACTTTCATACAAACTTTCACCCCCCTTTCACCACCTTAGGGGATGAATTTCCAAAAATCCTTTCTTAGTGCTCGTCTAAACTGCAAAAGGAACCAGCATGCATACTTTCAAGGATCTAGCTTCTGTAGTTTCGGTTGTGCGTTGATACATTAGTCAGTGAGGTTCTTCTTTTATATTATAATAGATGTTACCAAGTGTGGAAGAAAAATTTGATGTTATGGGCTGGATGTGAGATCACGGTAACTTACTTAGCCAAGTCTTACACGACTACTTAAAACTGTCATTTCATAGAAATACGTCACCCCCTTTTGCCAGTGTGAAAGATCTGCTGAGTTCGTCTGTCAAGGTTATTACTACCGCATTGCCAATAATTCCGTCGGGAAGCAGTAGTATCTATGTTTGCTTTATATATTTTGGTTTGAATGGCATTGTAGCAACTAACAACTGCACATAACAACTGATATGTTAAGATGGCCGCGTGTCATATATTGGTACTAGCGACCCGCCCGCGGTTTCACCCGCGCTGCCCCGTCCCTAAGAGTTATAGCGTAATGTTAAATAGCTTAAAACCTTCCTCTTGAATCATTCTATCTATTAAAAAAAACCGCATCAAAATTCGTTGCGTAGTTTTAAAGATTTAAGCATACATAGGGACGGACAGACACCGACAGCGACTTTGTTTTATACTATGTAGTGATTATCTTTATAATAATAAAAAACCTCATACACAACTTTAATATTAATGATAACCGCTTAGCCGAAACTCGCTGTAAGTAATTTTATAAATTTTAATGACGATAAAATTAATTACAGCTATCTCTCTACCCTTAAAACATTGTAACCGCAACCCTCGTGGCTCACCCTACTGTGGTAGCACTCAATCTAAAAACAATATCTGTAAAGTATTCATGACAAATCGCTGTCTAACGAAGAGAAATAACTGTGTAAATACTACGTGTCTTTACTATGGGGGAGTGATGTGTGTGGTGCCAGTGTCAGCGAGTATAATCTAGTGTGTGACGTCTTGCAATCTAATAATAAACTAGTTATGCGTGCTATGGTGGGGAGGGCACGGTAGAGGGGCGCGCGGACTAACGCACTCTCTTTTCGGCATCCGAAGCGACAAAACGTCTAACAACGTTTACCTATTGTATTTAATACATCCCGAAACCCCAAGCGGTGACCTTGACGGAACTTGTGTCAAACACAGGATGTCACGTAGTATTTTTCGTTATGATAGTTTGTGGTCTGTGACAGGGTCTTCACACTTATACACAAACATTAAAGTGTACAGTTATTATTTTGATACACCGATTTTGTTTGTTAAGATTGGATGTACTTTCCTTCGATTGATTTGCAGTAAAAATATGAACTAAATGTATGAGATTTTAAGTATTTTAGAACGAAACTTCAAGTTCAGTTCTAGAAACTTCCAGTTTTTTAGCTGCTTTCTCGTGTGCTTAAATTTAAACTGCTTATTATCACTATCTCGATTTGACTTTAGTTATAATATATTTTTCTTGTCATTGCATACCTAGTTTAAGGATATACCAATCAATCAAAAGCCATTTCATTCCTTTTTATGTGAAAAAGTGTGACCTTAAATCGCGTTTACTTCCCGCTCTCACTGGGCCCCAACCTCACCCAGTCGTCCCCAGTAGGGTTCGTAACTACATAACACCGTTTAGATTGATAGCTGATGCAATTCGCGACTGACTTGGATTTATTGACGCTGATAAAAGTGCCCACCTCCGTTGATAATGTCCGCGTGATTTCCTGTCATTGTTTCAAATCAACTGAGTAGGGGGATTTTGTATTGGAATGGTTGTAGGGAAAATAGTGAAGCTTATTTCTTTTTGTGCAACTTATTTTGAAATTATTCCAGTAAAGGAAAAAATATTACTTATTATTTATTATTATTACTTATTTTGAAATGTTCGTCACCGCAACCGTCTTGGATTCGATTCCCAGGTCGAGCAAAGTGTTTTAGGGTTTTTCGAAATTCTCAGTAGCATCTCGTAATTTGAATTTGTACCGGTGAATGTCTTTAGACTCGCCTCCTATTACGACTTAAACATACCGGTGAACAGTGGGTGTACAATAGTACTCTGGCTCTGTCTCTGGCTCAGGCTCTGCCTAACATTTTGGGGAATAAAAGCGTGAAAGCATGTTTTTCACTGCAGAAACAATTGACCTGATAGCCAGTGTTTTGTTCAATTCTAACTAATTAAAACATATTAGTAACCATCTTTATATATATAATTCTTCTGTGAGTGTGTATGTGACTGAACTTCTCTCAAACGACTGGACCGATTTTGATGAAATTTTTTGTGTGTGTTCAAGGGGATCTGGGAATGGTTTAGATTCACAATTGGACCCGGTAGGTGGCGCTGCAATCGAGTTTTGGGTTATTTTCAGGGCAGGACAACGTCTGCTGGGTCCACTAGTTTCAATATAATAAACTACACACTTGTTGATAACCTTAAGGCGCTGTGACTAGTCAAAATAGGCATCTTAAAACAATTTTTTAGCAAAAAGTATACATTTTAACACAGCAATAAAAATATATGTTAATCTTGAACATATTTACGAGGGAACCTTTGTTTTCAAAACACGTTTTCGTTAAATTTTCTCGATAAAAAAAAATCATAAAATAACCATTAAAATTAAATTTCTAGCAGTTGTAACTGTATTATTTATTAACAAATCTTGATCAAATTTATAACAGTGACGTAATATATAAAAATAAAGGGAACTGTTGTTTTTATTTTTTGATTGAAATACTATATGTTTAATAATTAATAAATATCATGATAAATAACTCGCACGAGTCGAACGAAACATCGCGGCATCGTGGCGTCTTTTTTCTTCTCTTTCATTTCTACGGTAAGCGACAGTGAGCGCTGAGGCGCGCTGCCTGATGGACCTATGTCACTTTGTTCCGCCCGCCGCTCAGAAATAATTTTATGTCTGGTCGTTTTGAAAGCTATTTATTTTATTACAATAATAATAATAATATTCATTTTTATTCGATGAAACAAAAACTCATGATAGAAATTGTAAAGTAAGTACATACAAATAGGTTATCTATAGATTCGTAAATTCGATGGATGAATCTATAATTCGATTGGTCTAGCGGTATCGTGTATTGAACAGAAATGCACTGGTCTTGGGTTCAAACCCCGCAATAGTTGTTCACTTTTTGTTGATTTTCTTATTTGTAGCATATAATTGCTTTTTTTTTATTATTATTTACTTTTGTTATCTTCTTGTTTGAAATAAATTTTCAATAATTATTATTTAACTTCCTATTAATTGTCTTTTTTTATAAGCTTTTACTAAGTTTTATTTAAATTTTCCTGAATCGTTTTTTTTTGCATTCTATAGTAAAAAGAATCGTCTGGTGATCTATCCGTCAGTAGATGAACCATCGGAGAAAACTTTTCACGAGTATGCTTATATATGGTGTTACAAAATATTGTAGGTAATGTGAGTAATGCGAAAGGAGATCATTGTGAGTTGAATGAGGAATATCAACAATGTGCATCAGAATGTACATTGTTGATATTACTCAATTTCTAAATGGCAATTATGACAAATGAAAATTATTTTGTCACTGTCATATTTATATTAGAAAATTTGTCATTTTTACAATTTACCATTTTGATACTCGTATGCCAATTAAATTAATTAAATTTATATTACGGCCATTTTGAGAACTCGTCATATTTCACCGAAACCCAGTGCTAAGTGATACATACATACCTACTAAAGTTTATAATATTCAAATTATTTGCAGTCTTACAAAAGAGTGTAGAAATACGAAAAGGGGTCATTACAGTCATCACTCATCATTATGAACAACTTTTACTGTGGTGCCAATCAACAAACTATGGTCATTTAGTCTTTTTTTCTTTAAAAAAAAAAGAGGTCATTTAGTCGCGGGTGAATGAGCTTTTTCGGCAGATTATTTTTCGCGATTTTAGGGTTGGAGTTATAGTGAAAGTTGTTCATAATGACATTATTATGAACAACTTCGACGACGAAATGACCATAGTTTAGACTATAGCACAATGACGAATTTGTAAAGTGGCCACAATATAAATCGATAAAGTGGCAAATTTTCTAAATGCTAAATGCATAATAGGGGCATTGTGGATATTCATCATTTTCTCAAAAAATCACATGATTTATTTATTTATTTATTATTTATTTATTTATTTATTTAACTAGAACGGTCATAGACCAATTACACTAATTAAATAGAATTGTAATTTCTTGATTAACTAAACAAATTTCAGAACTACTACATTATGAGCTTCATTTGGCTTTTCATTCATAGAACGATGGTGTAATATACTAAATAATTCCAATAATCTAAAACATATCACAGATTCGCACCAAATTGAAGTCGATCATAGATCCCTCTCGCACAACTTCAAGGATACCGTCAATAGCCTCACCCATCCATCCTCAAACAAATCAATATCTGGGCACGAGTTCAGGAGATCGTTGAGTGCAGAGAGTGTTCGCGGTATTGGGGACTTTGCTCGGGTTAGAGTACGGCAAGTTGGCACTGCAAGCAGTTTATGTTTCCTGCCTCTTAGATAGTTATTAGGGGTAAAGAGTTGACACAGTTCATTAAACAAATCAGGTGAATCAATTTTTCCACGTAGGATTTTGCACACCGTGACAATTTGGTCACGGTTCCTTCTGGTTTCTAGGGAATTGTAATCGAGACAACCCAGGAGAAACTTGGTGGGGTAAAGATATGGGTATCCATAGACCCTCTTGTAAAGATATCTAAGGTATGCCTTCTGTACTTTTTCGAGTACTGAAATTTTTCTTTTCTCAAGGGGACTCCAGATAGACCCACTGGTTTCCAACTTACTACGTACCAGCGCATTATAAATGATTCGAATGACACTGGTATTTTGGAAGTCACGTGCGTTTCTGAGGACAAAACCTAGTCTAATATAGGAGTCCTTGGCAACCGCGACCATGTGATCATGGAATGTTAACCCCCGGTCGAATGTAACACCCAAGTCCTTCATGGTCGACGATTTAGGTATAGTTTCGTTATTTAACTTATAAACGAAAACAACTGGGTGCCGCGCTCGGCTAAAGGTCATAGCATTACACTTAGTGGGGTTGAATTCAAGTTTGTTATCAACGCTCCATTTATACACCGCCTCGATGTCGCGCTGGAGTGCCAAGCAGTCCTCCTCGTTTTTAATTGCTGCGTACAGCTTTAGGTCATCTGTATATAGTAAGCATCGTGCGTGGCTGACTACTGTAGGAATGTCATTGAACATAATAATGAATAGTAGAGGCCCAAGAATGGAACCCTGACTTACCCCGGAACGCGTGTGATAGGGTCTAGATTTAAAGATACCCAATTTGACAAATTGCTGACGGTCTCGTAGATAGTCCGTGATCAGATTGAGAAGTCCAGGGGCAAAACCTATAGCACAGAGTTTCGCCAGCAAAATGTCATTATTGACCCTATCAAACGCCTTCCGGAAATCGAAGTAGACGACGTCAACTTGGAGTCTGTGATCTAGCTGGGTGGAAATGAAGTCAACAAGAGTTATGAGGTTAGTGTTCACAGATCTCTTGGACCTAAAGCCGTGCTGCTCGTTACATAAGTCGGCGCTAATTTGATCGTTATTATTTTTATGCAAAATGCTCTCGAAGACCTTCGCAGGAGATGAGAGAATCGCGATGGGTCGGTATTCTTCGATATCAGTTTTTTTCGAGGATTTAGGTATAGGCGTGACTCTTGAAAGTTTCCATTGTGAGGGGTAATTGCCAGTGCTTATAGCTAGATTAAGAATATGACAGAGAGGTTCCGAAATATACTCTTTTGACATTTTGAGGAGACCAGGGGGGATGTAGTCTGGACCTATAGAGCTATTTGCTTTTAACTTTTTTTGATATAAACAATCATGTAAGTATGTCAAAATTTAAAAACTTATTTGCTTCAATTTTACATTCTGAACACGAAAACCCTGGGAAAATCACTTTCAACCTTTGTAATCAAATTATGTGTAGCAAGTATCGACAGATGGGCGAAGGTCGTCAGTCAATCATGGGAGCTGACGATTCCGAAGAGTTATCCTCCAAAGAGATCGCGTGACAACCACCTATCTGTCTGTCCACCCAGTCATATATCCATTGTATTTGTACACATCGCGTAATTACTGTGATTTAGAATTACTTTGTTGTTTTTTGTTTATAACAAAACAAAAAATGAAGAAATTTTGATTTCAGAGAAATCAATAACGATGTGCTATTCGTTGAACCGTCAACAGAATTTCAAGACAATAATACATACTCACCAGTTCATAGTCGAGGAGTCGTTGACATAATGCATTTTATCAGCAGTTGCAAACTATATGTAGCCATAGTTCTTTATTCGATTGTAACTTCTCACAGCTGTTACTCATAGCAGAATAAAGGATTGGCTTGATCTCCGGATTCAATTTTAGATGCAATATGTGCAAAGACGATTTTATTGTGACAAGCAAAGATTTAGCAAGTACACACAATGTCAACGCTAACGTGGCTGCTGTTACAGGAATTACTTCTGCTGGTATTGGTTATTTATTTATGCTTCATGTACAGAAGTGTACAAAGGCGGTCTTAATGCCTTAGGCATTTTCTACCAGACGACCTTAGGGTGGTGCAGAGACGATCATGGTAGATGCACTAAAAGAGTAGAAGTGAAATGTGTGACTTGAAGACTTACCAAAACTATAAACTTACACAATTACTATATACATTACATAAATATTTATTTTATATATATTTATATATATACAATATAAAATAACATAAAATACAATACATATATACTATACATATATACAATACATAATAGATATAAAAAGAAAAGTCAGTGTCGAGATGAATCTAACAGCGTTTTATCCAGCAAGTATTTGCGCACACAAGTTTTAAACGATTGCCGGCTGTTTATCATTCTGATTTCAAGGGGGAGAGCATTCCATAACAGTATTGATTGGACGAAGAAGGTAGAATGTATAAAGTCAGAGTGGTGAGAAGGACATCGAAGAAGACGATTATTAGTTGAACGAAGATGTTTATTGTGGAAGGAAGTAATATACTGAAAATGAGATGATAAGTACGATGGAGAATTAGGAGAAAAAAGTATAGAATAAAGAGTAGTCAGCGCCCTCAAATTTCTTCGTTGGCGAATGGGCAACCATTTCAATTTTATTCGATATTCTGAGACATGGTCATATTTACGGAGATTAAAAACGAATCGAATGCAATTATTGAGAAGGCGGTCCAATTTATTGAGCAGATCTGCATTCAGGTCAAAGTAGCAAACATCACCATAGTCGATTATGGGGAAAATTAAGGTTTCGACAAGCATTGCTTTAATGTGCGCTGGAAGAAAATTTTTGAGGCGGTAGAGAGATCGCAGGGTACCTGTAACTTTTTGACTTACACTTGAGACTTGGGATCGCCAACTCAATGTAGGATCAAAACTCAAGCCGAGATCTTTGACGCTGGAAGTCACAGGTATGGCTATGTCATTGAAGACTATTGGTAAAATATTTATATTGCTCAACTTGCAGATATTGCGATGGCTGCCCAAAATGATAGCCTGGCATTTATTGGGATTTACTGCCAAACCAAATCTATCAGCCCAGTCCCTGATTGAGTCAAGATCGTGGTTCACTGCTTCGATCGCGACGGATAAATCTTCTATTCTAGATTGAGAGTAAATCTGTAGGTCATCGGCATATAGATGATACGCACACTGAAGCTTTTGGGTAATAAAATTTATGAAAATTGAAAAAAGCAGTGGAGATAATATTCCGCCTTGGGGAACGCCAGTTTCCAGCTTGCACCAAGTTGAGAAAGACTCCTCAATGTGGACTGACTGCTGGCGATCTCGAAGGTATGATGAGAACCATTCCAGCACTTCAGGAGAGATCATGAAATGGGAAAGGATGGACAAAAGGATATCGTGACTGACGGTATTAAAAGCATTGGAAAAGTCAACCAGTACCAATACAGTAACCTTAGTGTCTTCCATGCCTGCCCGAATATCGCCAGTCACCTTAAGCAGTGCAGACACAGTACTGTGACCTGGTCTAAACCCAGATTGATAGGGACTTAGGAGTGTATTTGCATAAATGAAGCGAGAGAATTGTTAGTGGACACAGGCCTCCAGAACCTTGGACAGGAAAGGAAGAATAGAAATTGGCCGAAAATGACTGGGGAGAGAAGGGTTAGGAATCTTAGGTAGAGGCAAAACATGTGTGTAATGGATAGGATTATTTTTTTAATCTCACCCGAGTCCACTGGAGAATTATTCGCAATTCGAAGAAATTACAGCATGTATGGACGTACCCAAATTCATCATCAGCAAAAAATCCATGACAACAGCAGCTATGCGTTCTTAAAACCTGCTACTGCTGCCACAGGATTCGTCAGATGTTGATTCCCATTTTTCATAAATGATGTCTTGATCAAATCAAATCAAATCGTTTATCTGGGATCTTGAGCATATGTGGTTTTCGTAAATATGGGTATGTCGATACATGCTGTAATTTCTTAAAATTGCGAATAACCAATACCGGCAGAAGTAATTCCTGTAACGGCGGCCACGTTAGCGTCGTCATTGTGTGTACTTGCTAAATCTTCGCTTGTCACAATAAATATTATCGTCATAATTGTTGTCTTTGCACATACCTATTTTATTTTATATTAATTTGTAAATTATAAACTTTAGTAGGTATGTATGTATAACATACCACTGTGCTTAGGCACAAAATGACGAATTCTCAAAATGATCACAATATAAATTGAATAAATTGAAATTTGCATTCGAATCTCAAAATGGTCAATTCAAAAAATACAACTTACTATACAGTAATTTTGAGTAATTCCTCATTCAACTCGCAATGATCTCGTTTCTTTACTAGTTACTAGTTCATCGTATGGTTTAGACGCAGAATGCCAAATTCTCAAAAAGGCATAGTTTTTTTTGGCATGTATGGTTTTGCGAAAAGGTTAGACGAGAAAAAATATTTTTTAGCGATTTTAGGGCAGGCGCCATAGTAAAGATGTTCATAGTGGTGAGTACAATGACCTCCTTTGGTATAACTACAGTCTTTTGTAACATCCTGTATCTGTATTATTTTTCTTCAGAATAAACCATCAAGTTTGGTGACTGTTTTTTATAATACTCTGAAGAAAAATATATACGGGAATAAAAATGTCTGTTTATATTAATTTTTCGCAATTTTGACAATTGCCGTTTTGAGAATAGGCCATTTCTAGAATTGACCATTCTACGCCCAAGCCATTTTATTTATGAATTATTTATTATTCGTCTGATGAATCTGTTAAGTTTCTCTATATTCTTGTTTTTTTAAATAACAATTATTA
The DNA here is from genome assembly GCA_910591435.1 of Acronicta aceris. Taxonomy (NCBI): domain Eukaryota; kingdom Metazoa; phylum Arthropoda; class Insecta; order Lepidoptera; family Noctuidae; genus Acronicta; species Acronicta aceris. The sequence goes on from OU342770.1 coordinate 11,279,796, forward strand.
ATTAATTATTTAAAAAAAATAAGAAAACAAGTGTGTACATTTTTAAAAATAAAAAAAACTCATAGTATCTATTGAGATTCGAACTCGTGGAAGCGAGATTTCAAGCGGGACAGCGGCGCGCTAAGCCAAACGTGCACTTAACCAATGTTGCGAAATTATGTTTCTGTATTTAAAGAACGTCGCGCATGGTTGACGTTCGCCCGGTGCGCCCCGCAGTAGGCGGGACTACGCGTGCCCCACTTCATCTGCTTCACCCCCTCAAATACCTAAATGTTGACTATGCACAGCGCCTTAACGTGGACGGTGACGTCACGATCCGCTAGTTGCGTTTTACTATTTTAAATTTCGTCCGCATTTTAGATATTAAACATACATACACTGACATCTTTCTCCCACAGGGGTAGGCAGAAAGTACAGACCGCCACTGGCTACTGTTCTTGGATACTTGGTCAACATTCATACATCTTCTTTTACATACACGCCGGTTGCGAGTAACCTGACCTTTTGAAACATCTCGCCAATAAAATCGGCGTATGTAGGGCGACTTCTTACGATACTGCCATTGACATTTGCCTTATAAATTCCTTTCGTTAATCGTCTTTCATTCATTCTGAACATATCCAAACCAGCCAAGCAAAACTTTTAGCTATTAAAATTCATAAATAAATTAAAAAAGTAAAATAAAATTCATAATTAAGTAAAAAAAATATGTTAGAGGTATAATGATGTAGCAATAAAGATTACAAATAACAATTCTTGGCCTATATTTGAATCGCACGCACTATATTAGATGATGCAATTTGCTTTGACTTGGATTTATTGACACTGATAATGATAATAGTCCTGTGGCGACGACCTAATTGATAATGCCCGCGTGTTTGGGAGCCATTGTATAGAATAAACTGGGTGTATGTGGGTAGTTCTAAATAGAAGGGACTGGATTTTAACCCGCCAAGTAAACCATTACCCTCCCTTTTTTCTTATTCGGGTAAAAATACAACTACAATGCAAAATCTAGGCACTATTTTCGAGCGCCAGTTACTCAATTTGGTGAATTTAAAGAGTAAAGAGAGGTGGATGACTGACGAGAGAGACGAAGAGTTGATCCATAACCTATAGTACCTATTTAGGTACTTACTATTTTGAGACAGATGTAAGCCTATGTCCTTCTTTAGGACTAAATTTATCTCCTTGTCAATTTTTTACGAAATCTGTTTGGTGATTTAGGCGTGAAAAAGACAAAAGTTATTACATTAAGGCAGAAGCGTTATAATGTACACCAGTTCGCCGGTATTTATAGGTCGTATGTAACAAGGGGAAATTCAAGCCCCGTGGTGTTACTGATAGTTTCATAGAAAAAATCAATAGGACTTTGCTCGACCTGGAAATCAAACCTTGGATATCTTAGCGCAGTAGTCACGTTTAGGACTACAAAGCTAATGAGGCAGTTAGGATAATGAAAATAGAGCAAACTGTCTCAAGAATCCTCTTGTTTGTAATCTAAAGAGAATCATTCGCTACAGACATTTCATTAGACTGAAAATATCTGAGATCATACTCTCTTTTAATTGGTTTTAAATAACTTTGCCGAGATTATTAAAGGCGTTATTTTCATTAGTGATATTGCAGTCAAGACTTTTAATAATCACTGTTGCTTTTGTACTAACGTTTATTGCATATAAAATAACTTTTATGAAATAGTAAAACCGCCTATAAAAACATTAAATAATAATGTTATATGGGAAACAGTTTCGGAAGTCGGTGCCTTTGATTTGATCGGTCGATCGTTTGATTTCGTCACCGACTTCCAAAATATATATTTTTTAATTTTTTAAGGCGATTGTATTTTTTCTTAAAAGTTATTTTATTTCAACATCTTTAGAAGCGAGTAAATTTTTTACGTATAGATAACTAGACGACGTTATCATTTTATCATTTACTCGATCGTCGGACGTGTTATTGTCAGTTTGTTCTAAATTTTGTGATCAGATCTTGACCAAATTTTTAATGATCTACAGATCATAAAAGAATTATCAAAATCGGTTCATAACTGACGAAAAAATCGCGTAACAAAAAAAATAACGTAAAGTCGTATTGATCAACCGACTTCAAAAAGGATTTGAAGTCGGTTGAAAATATGGTTCTATAGAAAACTTCATTACGTCTACGCTAGACATCACTCTATTTACTTAACTATACTTATCTATCCTATTTCCTAATAAACGTCTAACCGTCAGACTTAAGGTAACGACGTCTGACTGCAGGACAATTTCTTAATCGTCGTGAGGGGAGCAGACAAATCACCGGTAACGCTGCACTGAGTTGCGGTTCGAATCCCGAGGGAGGTACGGCCCTACATTGCAATTGATGTGGCATAAGACATAAAAGAGGAGAGATTTATAAGATATTGAAGGTTGTAATGTTTTCTCAAAATAAAAGATATCTAATAATAGTACCGGAATAATAATACCGGAAAACGGGCATTGGTGACAGCTACAGTGTCGCTGATGTCCATGGGCGGCAGTAGTCACTTATCATCAGGTGACAGGCGTGTTCGTTTGCTCCTTCTGATATAAAAAAATATATTTAGGTACACAGAGTTCCATTGTATATAATATGATTTGCAATGTTTTTTTACTGACCAAAGATGTATGACCTAAAACTACTTATTACGGATTTTATCGCGTTATATTAATATTATTTGATTCCCGACGTTTCGGATCCTTTACAGCATCCAAGGTCACGGGTAGACTGAGGTGTTGGACTAATATTTGCGTGTCAGAAACCAGTATGTATGATATAAATAATATAGATCTGATAATCAAAAATATGAAAACAGTAGAAACAGCTCGTCTATCCATAGAAAATCGGTAGAGAAGTAAATCCAATACTTTTATATGCCTAGCAAGAGATATGTATTTTTTGCAGTATCTCAGAAATAGATGAAAATTTTATAACTGTTAACTAAATAAATCCCGCTGTCACTCCTAACTCTGGCCGCTGACGGTAGGGGACAACTGCAAATTGCGGTAAAATGGGTTGTAACCCTCCCGGTGCAGCGACTTTGACGGATCTACGGACGCTCGCGCACCTAATAAACTAATGTAATACGTCTGTTTATTTACCGGCGGGGATCACTCGTGTCGTGAGTTATCAGCTGTGACTGCAACACAGTTTTTAGGGGAATTGTATCGCAATTTTGCTGCCATTTATCTTGGCATTTTCTTAATGGGTAATCGCTGTTTATAGAAATTTCTAGCACTTTTGTAAAACTAACGAAAGATCTTTTCAGTGTTTAGTCTGACATTTTGTTGAATTTGAAGTAAGGAATTTACTTCTACGTACTCATATTCCGAAGAGTTTTCGGAAATTCTACAAAAGAATGATTACGTAGTTTCTAAGTTTCACACCAAGAATAAACAAGCACGGATTGTTGTTACATTAAAAAAAACATAAACAGCTAATTTTTCAAAGTTTGCCAAGGGGTAAGTGGAAAATAGTATATTATCTTATACCGGCGGACTGTGGGTGTACATTAAGTACACCTCTGCCTAACCCTTCGGGGAATACAGGCGTTATTGTATGTTATGTTATCTTATTGTGTATCAAGAATCTTATTTTTTGTATCGTATCAAGAATCAAGTTTTTTTTTATTATCTCTTAATCTAAAATGTATCCCAAAGAGTAGGTAGTTTACTTAAAAACAGAAGTGACAAATGACATTCACTTATCTACCTCTTACCCTAATTCGTGTTACATACGTGAGATGTTTCAATATAGGGTGAGAAGCAGGTGCAAGGGTAAACCAATTGATGTAATAGATAATTGTGACGAACAGTGATGTATAGCGTGTAAAGGAATGTATGAGTTCGTAGGGGCCCTGGTGATGGATGGACTTGGAGGTGAAATAAAAAATGCAATAAATAAAAATGTATATTTTAGTTCATAAAAATAATAATACCTAATAAGTTTATTAACTGTCTCATTAACCTGAGCACAGCTGCTATGCTAGGGGTCCAGGATTCGATTCCCGTGTCGAGCAAAGTGTTATTGGGTTTTCCTACAAATTTCTCAGTAACATCTCGGAGTTTGGGATTTGAGCCAGGTTAATGGCTATATATAGGCTCTCCCTCTATTATGTGGGACTTAAACATACCGGTGAACTGTGGGTGTACATTAGTACTCGTCTGTCTAACCTTTCTGGGAATACAGGCGTGATGTTATGTTATGTTATGTCAACTTAAACTGAAAAAGTATAGCGTGATATGAAACGGTGTGTATACAGGAACTAATTCCTATATCAATATTTATTTCTATCTTACATTGCTTCATTAATCTTAAAATCTTGTTGTAACTGTGCCAACATCGCATTTTTCCAACATCACCCTTTATATATCAAGAGTGAATGATTTCAGGCATCAGACGGTTTAAAAAGGTACCTGCAGCCCCTGTATTGGGCTATATTTCATGGAACAAGATGCATGGTATGCCATGACGGGGTTCGAAGTTAGCGGAAAAATATTTTCCCTTGACTATAGAAGTTTCTAGAACTATTTTAGTGTGTACTGAAAAAAAGAGGAACAGACTAAAAACACAATCTTGGTAGTGTTCTAAACGCATCTATTGAGCTAGAGAGGTCTTGAGTTCGGATCACAGGTCAAGTAAAGTGTTATTGGTTATTTTTAATGTAAAGTACTCATAATAAACACGTTTAGTTGTCGGTCTTGGTCGGAAAGTCCGACAGAAAATCTTATATAATAGGCTCAAATTAAGAGTTATTTTATTTTATTTTATTTATTAGACTTTATGCATCGTTAGTACAAAGGCGGTCTTAATAGGATACGGCAAATTAGAAGGTCTTAATGGCATTAAGCGTATCCTAAATACCGATGAAATATACAACACTACACTTCTGTATACCCTTTAGTGAAGTAGGTACAGGCATGATAATATGTTATGTTAATGTTACTGGCGAACATAGACTTGGCAAGTTGTACCGTGAACATGTTTTCATGAAATATATGACAACAAACCGGCCAGAAAGTCCATAGATACTCCTTTAAATAAAAATTATAACATTATGATTTTTAAAATAAAAAGCAGTGATAGCCTAGTGGTATGACCGTTGGACTATCAAGTCAAAGGTCTCGAGTTCTAACCCAAGGCACGCACCTCTGACTTTTCGAAGTCATGTGCATATTAAATAGTTAATTATCACGCGCTTAAACGGTGAAGGAAAACATCGTGAGGAAACCTGCATGCCTGACAAAATTTCTCGATGGCGTGTGAAGTCTGCCAACCCGCACTAGGCCAGCCTGGTGGACTATAGCCTAATTCCTATTGTTCTGAGAGGAGACCCGTGCCCAGCAGTGGGACAGTATAATGGGTTGATTATTTTGTTCATTGTCCATACTCCGCATTAATATTAAACATGCGAACCTAACTCAGTTTTACTATATTTACTATTATTTTTTCTTGAGTTATCAAAGCAAATTATATTATTCTTTTCAAAGTAAGACGTCCATGACACAACCCTAATCCCTCAACGCACTACATCTCAGTAAAATGACAACATCATTAGGTAGCAACACCTGCATCCTTTCAATCTTTCTACGAACAACTTCACGTCGTTGTGGTAATCGTTACGTCTACGTCTCACCTGCTCCAGAGTCCTCATTTTGTTAAAATGTTGCGGGTAACAACATACATAACATACCACCACGCCTGTATTCCCCGAAGGGTTAGGCAGAGGCGTACTAATGTACACCCACATTTCGCCGGTATGTTTAGGTCCCATGTAATAGGGACAAGCCTATTACCATTAACCGAGCACAAATACCAAACTCCGAGCTTCTACTGAGAATTTTATAGAAAACCCATATAACACTTTGCTCGACTTGGGAATCGATCCCACTTGATCGAACAGCATTGTAATATTGTGTTTGATATTGCGGATTTTGGTTTAACATAACATACCATCACGCCTGTATTCCCAAAAGGCTTAGGCAGAGGTCTACTAAAGTTAACTCGCCGGTATATTTAGCTCCCAGGTAGCGGGCGAGCCTAATAAGTTTAACCGGGCACAAATGCCAAACTCCAAGCTGCTACTAAGAATTTCATAGGAAGGATAGGTAAATAAAAACCTTGCCTCATCAGATCATTCACACGTCCTAACTCCTTTCCGCCTCAGAGAGCACGATAAACCGCGAAAATTCACAGTTGAACATATTTTCATAAACACACCAAAACACACGGAAAATTCTCAAAGATAATCTCGAACAAATCAGGCTTCTCTTTTGTAACGAAATTTCCTCGTTCGTAATGTTTCCCGCGGAGGAATCGGCTTGATAGCGTGTGACGGCAACGAGATTTGTCGAGATGCGAGCACGTGGCAAACGAACCGTGTGTAGTTACAATCTGTAAGTCCTGACGTCATTGTGCACGTGAGGGTTGGAACTGGTGAGGGTTTGTATGTTTTGCTATATGAGAAATATCTTTTTTTTTAATCAGATGTAAGAGTGTCAATTATTTGTAATGGTTGGGTTTTACTTACAAAATAGCTACCCAGATCAACTAGGTATAGACTAATTTATATAACATACCATTACGCCTGTATTCCCCGAAGGGCTAGGCAGAGGCATACTAATGTACACCCACAGTTCGCCGGTATGTTTAACCGGGCACAAATTTCAAACTCCGAGCCGCATAGAAAAACCCAATAACACTTTGCTCGACCTGGGAATCGAACACAGGCCCTCTAGTGTAGCAGTCGCGCTCAGGACCACTAGAGTAACGAGACAGTTTAAATATAGGCAATTATTAGACTATTAGCTTTTGCCAGCGACTTCGTCCGCGTGGAATAGTTACTTTGTTCCCTAGTTCTTCGCCCGCGGTTTCACCTGCGTTGCCCCGTTCCTAAGGGTTGTAGCGTGATGTTTTATAGCTTGAAACCTTTCTCATGAATCACTCATTTTCCCAACATTTCCCTTCACTGCTCTGCTCCTATTGATCGTAGCGTGATGAAAAGTATACTATAACCTGCCCAGGAGTATGAAGAACAATTGTACCAAGTTTCGTTGAAATCCGTCGAGTGGTTTTTGTTTCTATAACGAACATACAGACAGACAGACAGACAGACAGACAAAAATTTTACTGATTGCATTTTTGGCGTCAGTATCGATCACTAATCACCCGCTGATAGTTATTTTGGAAATATATTTCATGTACAGAATTGACCTCTCTACAGATTTCTTATAAGTATAGATAATATATTAGAGTAAGTAAATACATATAAGTTAGTATTCTATTCGTAACAGCATTATAAAATTGTAACTTGCTGATGTCGGTATATACTTACTTCATAAAAAATAATGTGAGGGTCTACATAAGATAAGATCAATAAAAGTAAAAACAATAATCTATAGAATTTTTGTTTGCTAGTTTCTACGCACATTACGCAGAAAATACTGCACATAATTGGAATTGCAATATACACAATTATTGCTGGTGGTCTAATTTAAAATCTGGTGCATGTTTCATCTTTTTACGACGACGTTTAGAATTCTGGAAGCTATAATAACTAAATGCTTTTGGGTTGCAAGTGAGACCACGTGCACTAGCTAGTTATATCTATGTATAAAGCTTCCAAAGCATACTTGCAATTTCAACCCAGTTGTAATTCTGTCCATTCCACTTTGTCCAATCATTTTTCTTCAAAACCAATAACCACATTGCTGCTAAAAGCCACCGAATTCAATTCAGAACGGCACAAAGAAGGTTTATCTTCCGGAAGGCGAGGCGTCACGAGCTTGCTTTGAAATTGCAATAAAGCTGCAATCACATGTGCTTCAAAGAGGCCAAAGTGTGTTTTTATAAGACACGACGGTATAGGCTGCGATGTGAGAAGAAATGCGGGATGTGTTTGTTAAAAGTTAGATGACAAAAAGGCCAACGAATTTTATTAGTATGCTAGCTAGTATAGCTTGATTTTATTTTATTTATTTCATTAAAAATCAATAACCCTCAAGAGGGTCAATAACAATTATTTTGCTATTGCGTCTGCTAATTGTTCCTTGATATGTTAGCTACTCGTAAAATATGAGTAAGTCATAATAGCAAGTGCTATCGGGGGTGAAAAAGCAAATTTATTTAATTGTTATTGCAAGAAAACAAGGTTGTTTTTGTTTGGCAGCTTTTACCATTAACCTGTCAAGCATCAATTAATTATAAGTTAATTAGAACGTATATATATTGTGATAGCCTAGTGGTATGACCGTTGGACTGCCAAGTCAAAGGTCTCAAGTTCGAACCCAAGGCACACACCTCTGACTTTTTGAAGTCATGTAACATTAATACTTAATTATCACGCGCTTATACGGTGAAGGAAAACATCGTGAGGAAACCATGCCTGAGAGATTTTCACGATGGCGTGTGAAGTCTGCCAACCCGTACTAGGCCAGCGTGGTGGACTATAGCCTAATCCCTCTCAGAATGAGAGGAGACCCGTGCCCAGCAGTGGGACAGTATAATGGGTCGATTATGTATGTTATGTTTATGTGTGAAGTTTGCCAACCCGCACTAGGCCAGCGTGGTGGACTATAGCTTAATCCGTCTCATTCTGAGAGGAGACCCGTGCCCAACAATGGGGCAGTATAATAGATTGATTATGTATGTTTTATATATATTAGAATTAAGGGGGTGAACTCTCACTAAACAAAACACGCATAAGCGCGCTCCTCGCGACGTTGGAAAACGGCTAATGGTGCAAAAGTTTCCTCCTTAAAGATTTCGGAGAGCCCTATCTCTTTAACTAGTTTTATCAATAACTTTAATGAACAAACTCTCATCTTCATAATACCACAGATTATGAGAAACTAGGTCGCTCTAACTTTACCGCATCCAAAGTTCCGCCTAGATTTTAAGTGCAAGCTCAACCTTTTGCTATGGAAATGCAGGGATGATGCATGCTGAAACCGTACATAGTAGATTGGATGTAAAATTTTGATTCAACTCATCCTTTGTGTCCTGGAGTGGTGGGAAAATGTAGATTTATGACAACCTTCCGTTATGTGACGTGTGATTGAAATATTAATCTTTGGAAAAGTGTTATTTAGGTACCCCTGTTGTAAGCTTTCGATAGCACCGTAACCCGTAAAGTAACAATTTACAAACATAGTATATAATCTACTGTTTTTGTACCCCGGGGCCCTAAATAAGACACGTTGGCTCTCATGAGAAACAATATTGTCACGGTTGCAGAGAATAATCCTTTTGAAGTTCTGACATATTACGTATCTCCTAGAGGTAGTTCGCCGGTATTAAGCATGCACAGATTAAAGCTTCGAGCTGCTACTGAACAAAGTATAGAAAATCCCATTTACACTACTCGATCTGGGCATCGAATTAAGGGTATCACGCTCAACAGTCGCGTTTGTGACCAATGGTGAAATAAATAAAAAACAAACAATTCCATTCTCACAGCTCCCGTGTAACACCTTGAACTCAACATAACACAATCATACTTATATTAAACTATCAAACTAACATTAGTCACAATTAAACTCGAAACTAAAGCAGGTGGGGATTCAAATGTTTCGTAGAGAGCGAGGGCTGCAAATTTTCAAATCCTCCGGGCCCTATAACTCGGCCCTTCGGCAATTTCGATTTAAACTCAGCAAAGGCTAATAATTCCTGAAGTTTGGAATATGTTTGTTTCGCCTGACGTTTCGACGTGATTCCCAACTTGATTAATTGGCCCTCCTATATTAGTTAAGTTTTTATTGGAGTTCGTTAGCGATGATTAAATCGTTGAAGGGCTGTTATGAACGCTTGTTTAATTTTCGATCGTAAAAAGACTTTTAGGTGGAAGGACCAGAAAAATTAATAAATTTTCTTCTTGTTAAAGATGATCCGAAAATATTTTTTGGTGGTTTTTCTTAAAAAATAGATTCTTTTTTTGCAATCTTTTGAAGCTCTATTCTTATGTTGACCCATATTATGCAGGAACACGATATAAACATATTTTTGTATGCTTCCTATTCTCAGCAATTTTGACAGTGTGAGACGTGGAACAAAAAAACCTATGTTGAATCGTTATAGGCTGAGATAATTCAAATTAGGTTTAAAAAATTAATATCGAATTGACGCATAATAAATACCTTTGTATCGCATGACACCATATTATTTCCGAAGTAAATTGCAGCTGCGGTAGTTCTTACATAGACCAAACGAAGCGGACCATCGCAGAAAGGGTCAAAAAATATATTGCTGCTGTAAAAAACGGTCAAACGAGCAAATCAGCGATAGCCGAATGTATACTCAACTCAGACAGTAATCTCTGGATTGAGTTCCAGCACACAAAAGTCCTCTCATCCGATCGCTCATTTTATTCAAGAGTGCGTGTATTGAAATCCCAAAACACAAGACTTTTAATCGGGAGGACGGTTTTAACCTTTTAAGTGCCCTACAGTCATGTATAGACGACAAACCAAAATGTGTCAAGCACACCACGGTCACGACTGGGTGACAGATTTCTCTAGGAAATTCGGAAGCCTGGTGCGGACTCTTCTCCTATTTTGATGTAGCGATCAAAGGGTACAATTTTATCAGCAACGTGGAATCCAGTGATTAAAACATCAAAATCTCATCAAAAATACGGACACAGTGAGTGTAGTGTGTCGCGGGCTTTGTAATAATAATGAAAATGTTGAGGTAGATGGAGAAAATCTACCATAGCAATGAGAGTAGTAACTCGCTGCATCTGTCTGCTTGTGGACACGTTTAGTGCAACCTGGTAAAAACGTCAAGAGTCAAGGTATTTATTGCGTCGTTAATTCCTGTTAGTTCTATAGTAATATCAATATGTAACGCGATAAAGTTAGGTTTAACAAACGTGAAGGTTGAATATGTCTTGTACATAATATTTACAGCATTATTTAACTATAAAATATAACATATAAAGATAAAGAAAAATTTTCACGCCTAGGCGCAAATATAGCAACCTTAATGGGAGCCATAATTTTGGGCCGTTAGGGGAGAAAACGCTCAGGCCATGGGGTCCGAATGCACGCCATCTTTTTAAGGAAATTTCTAAGAGAGTTGTCAACTCTTCGCGTAATCAGAGGGCTGGCTTATTCTTGGGTCAAAGAATTAGCATTGCCCTTCAGTGTGGCAATGCTTCCAGTCTTCTGGGTATGTTACCAGATGATAGTGATGTGGAGGAGTACTTTGAAGCCTAGGTGTGAAACTTAAGTATACCATACAAGTATAAGCATAATATACAAGTAACATTTCCGCCTAAGCCTACAATAATCTTTATTATTCATATTTGAATTTGAATGATTAATAGTAAACCAATTCATTTCCTGGTTTTGGTACATTGGGTCTTTTTGTGAGACGCTTGTAATAATTCGATACCTATACTCGGCACATGTGGTCCAAAAACAAACGATGATATGAAATAACAAGGCTAGTGTTGTGAAATATCCCGATATTCGTACAAACTGAATATTTTGTTATTAATTATATGCTTTATTTAGGAAACTGCATTTGTTTTTATTCAGTCTCCATACTATGGGCGTGATATAGTGACGACACCAACATACGTAGCTGTTTGCGTTATTTAGATCCATTGTGGATGCAAAACAGGATTGTATACAATTTTTATTGTTTACAACGAGTTTGACGTGTGAATTTTGATTTTAAAATACAGATGTCGAGATTTTTAGTATATTTCGATCTACATATTCGAATGTAATCTTAACAATATTATCGGTTATTGCTGTAATACGTTGGGGAGGCCTACGTCCAGCAGTGGACTAGATGATAATAGTTGTAATGTAATATTATCTTTCAATCATAATCTGAATACCTACCTCCCTCAAATTTTCTCCGAGGATATTTTTTTACGAGGATACTTACTGCACAAAGCTGCGTAAACTCGCAAAATCGATCGTAGTGATGAGCTTCCCTGCTCTTAATATATCATTCCCGATAAGTATATTTTTCTAAGTATTTTAGATTCCCGATTCCCGCAACTTAGGGTATGGTAACAGCACTAGCCGTCGCCGCTGTAGTTTCCCACGGGCTGCAAACATGGCCGCCCTTATTGAAAGCAAACACCATTAAATCGGGGCTCCAGGCGTTATTCTTTGGCTTGCTTTTTTCGTGCAGCGGTCGCAAAGTCCGCGGATTTCAGAATTGAGGTTGAATGCCTCGTAGATAGGGATTAATTATGTGATGTATGTATAATAGTTGTAGGTTTCCTAACCATAAACTTGTTTATTTAGCACGTAATGTGTAGTATCGTCCTATTTGTTAACTTCGCTTTAAAGTCTTTCTTGTCACCTTTTATTTCGTGATCCATTTATACCTACTATAGAAGGAGTCGTTTCAGAATTACCAAACAAGACTGATACATTCAAATTAGAGGTTTTGCAAAAATAGCCTTAAATAATACCTTTATAAGGATTTAAATGAAAAATTAAACAGCTAACCATAATTTCTAGAGACTTAAATACATTCGTTGGATGTTGATGAAGGCGTCAGGCCAGGTTCTCGGGGATCACTTTTTAAAGGAAATTCAGCTGCAGTAGCACAAATCAAACTTTTTTATGCACAGTCAATTAACGAATGAACCACATTTTTTCTGCACTTCACTTTCAAAACAGTTCTACATTTCAAATTTGTGTCGTTTATTCCTTTTATAAAATTTTGAACCAACCAACTGGATGAGACGTCACCTATATTATTTTCGTGAAAATGTTTCACTGCCTCATTGGTCCAGTGGTTCCAAGCGCGACTGCTATGTCAGAGGTCCTGGGACCCAATAACACTGTTCGAGCTGGGGATCGACCCCGCTCGAGCAGTGTTATTGGGTTTTTCTATGAAATTTTCAGTAGCAACTGAGTCTGGATTCACTTACGGTCAATAGGGTCGCCCCCTATTATATGGGACCTACAAACATACTGGTGAACTGTTAGTGTATATTGGGATAATTCTGCCTAAACCTTCGGGGAATACAAGCGTATGTACCTATACATATATACTCTAAGAAACTATACACGTCACTAATACCAACCAACCAGGCAACTTGTGCTGCCTGGCTGGCAACATATCACGAGTACTTCGCATATTTCGTGGCCGCAACATGAACATAGATTGTTGATTTTGTAGGATATGTATGCGTGATTTTTTAAAGTAACCCGTATTTTTCCGGGTAAGGTTGTTTCCGAAATCCATTTTAGTTTATCGTAAAAAAAAATTATGGGATAGGAGGGCAAACGAGCAGACGGATCGCCTGATGGTAAGCGATTACCGCCGCCCATGGACACCCGCAACACCAGAGGAGTCACAAGTGCGTTGCCGACCTTTTAAAAGGGGATTGGGCCTCCGGTAACCTCACTCACTCGGCGAAACACAACGCTACAAACAAAAATAACTTCATTTATTTTAGTTTATTTAGTTTTTAACTAGTCGTTGTTGCTCGTAGTTTCACTAACGTCCCAAAAAGATTAACATAGTATAAGTCCGATTCTAGGCGGCGGCGGCGTATCAAAATAAAACATGCACCAGATTTTAAGTTAGACCTCTAGCAATACATCGGTGAAAACTGTATTTAATTCATTCCATGCAGTATTTTTGATACGGTATTTTGATGCAGTATTTTTACAAACATACAGACAGACAGACAGACAAAATTTAAAAAAAAAATATTTTGGCTTCTGTTGCTCTAATAAGACCCCCTATATTCGTTTTTCTTTTTTATCTTGAATGTACAGACATCGGCTTGTTACAATTTTATTATATGTATAATCTTACTCAAGCCACTTTTTTTTTCTACACCACTAAGGTGGCATACAAGCATACGGCCCGCCTGATAGTAAGCGGTTATCAAAGCCGCTATATAGACGCTTACAACACCAAGGGTATCACTCGCGCGTTGCCGACCCTGTAAATTAAGAAGGAATAGTTGGGCAGGCAGCATAGGAGACATGCTGCCGTGCATGACAACGGTACAAAACACCTAACCGGTCCCCCACACTGCCAACACAACGATTCCTCGCGGAGCTCTGGCGACCTTTCTCACCGTTAGGAACTCAACATAGCATGGAGCTATGTTATTTGGCTAAGATTTTCTGCAAGGTGGAGGTACTTCCCCAGTCGAGCAGCTCCAATTGTGAGTGGAATTATTCGATTCCACTATGCTCTACCTCTCTTAACTCTCCTACCCCTTACTATTCAATAACTGTGAAATTAATTATATTGAAATGGTACGAACAGTCGTATATCTTATATACTTATAATAAATCTGTAGAGAGGTCAATTCTGTACATTAAATATATTTCCAAAATAACTATCAGCGGGTGATTAGTGATCGATACTGACGCCAAAAATGCAATCAGTAAAATTTTTGTCTCTGTCTGTATGTTCGTTATAGAAACAAAAACCACTCGACGGATTTCAACGAAACTTGGTACAATTGTTCTTCATACTCCTGGGCAGGTTATAGTATACTTTTCATCACGCTACGATCAATAGGAGCAGAGCAGTAAAGGGAAATGTTGGGAAAATGAGTGATTCATGAGAAAGGTTTCAAGCTATAAAACATCACGCTACAACCCTTAGGAACGAAGTCGCTGGCAAAAGCTAGTGCTAGAATATAATAGTTTAGAAAAGGCTTTTACTTTCAGTATTGGTATACATATCTACCTACATACATTAATCAACCCATTACATTGTTCCATCCACATACAGTTGTTCAGCTTAGTTGTTACTTAGCCAAGAGCCCCTCTTATGCAAGGAAACCTCATCTATACATATAATAAAATTGTAATTGATCGATGTCTGTACATGGAAGACTAGCGACACGCTCGCGGTTTCACCCGCTGCTCCGTTCTTAAGAGGAGTAGCATGAAGTTATATAGCCTATGTTATTCAGTGATAATGTAGCTTTCTAACAGCAAAATAATTTTTGATATCGGTCCAGAAGTTTTTAAGTTTATTCGTTACTTACAAAAATACAAATCTTTCCTCTTTATAATATTAGAGTAGATATGAGAAAAACTATTTTATAATGTTTCTGAACTTCTTATCATAGAACTAAGTATTTTTAAATTCGTAGCAGCGACCTTCTCGCGCCAAAAAGATTGCTATCTAAAATAATGAACGTGCCTTTTAAATGTTTCCACAATCTTTTGTGTTTATCGATGTCCTAAAATAATTTTATACATAAAATTAGCTACGAACATTGGTAAATTTTCTCAAACTCATTTAAAATAGTAACTAAAAGTTGTGGTAATTTACGTAAAATAAAATTTGTTTTTTTAAACCGAAACGTTTAACTGATGTAACTTATAAAATATTTTATCTAATTAATTTCTTACGTAAGTAGTTACTATTGCCTCATTAGCATAATCGTGGCCTAGTGGTCCTGAGTGCGACTGCTACGCTAGAGATCCTGAGTTCGATTCCCAGATCGAGCAAAGTGTTATTGGGTTTTTCCATGAAATTCGCAGTAGCAGCTCGGAGTTTGGGATTTGTGCCCGGTTCATAGCAATAGGCTCGCCCCATATTACATGGGACCTAAACATACTGGCAAACTGTGAGTGTACATTAATACACCTCTGCCTAACCCTTCGAGGAATACAGGCGTTATGGTATGTTATAAGTTACTTAGTTATTTAACAAATCTGTCGCTCACTAAAATATTTGTTTCGACTAAGAATCGAACCCTCAAGCCTCGGTGGATGCGAAATAGTAATTGCAAGGTGACCACCAAAACTGCAGTCAAGGTTATTTATACTTAAAACACTCCTATTACTAGAATCACGTCAATAATACATCGCAGGCGCCGCCCCGACCTGTGTCCCAATAGGGCCGTTGGAAAAACGCGCGTTATCAAATGTACTTTAGCGGTCTTACTAATGAGTGCCGAGGGCGACATTAACTATGTTGTTGTAATGACGTCACTCCACTGAGCATATGTAGGCCTAGTATGTTTTTTAATTTATAATTGTACGCCAGTTTTGCCCGAAGGGGTCAGGCCGCGGCAGCCATAAAACACAGGTTGCCGATTCGAAATCCACCCATTACGTGAACCCACTAGTAACACAAGCATTTAGCTTAGCACGAGGCGTCGAATACTAGTAATGTGCGACCCACATTACTAGGAAGACTTTTTAAAATATCTTTCAGAGAAAATAATCTTTTACAAACAATACAAGATAACGTACAGCTTAGCATTGGTAAATAGGCAATAAAATGATTAAAAACGATGTCGAATTGAACTAACACTACCCATGGGGCTGATACGTCAACATGTCTACGTTGTTTACATTAATTGATTATAGTTTTATAATAATTATTTTATTATAATAATTATTATTTTAATTAATTATGATTATGTTGAATTGTAGTCACTGCCTGGTTGGTCTAGTGGACGTAAGCGCGATTGCTATACTTTAGGTTCTGGGTTCGGCATATAGAAAACCAAACAGCTCCAAAATCCTGGCTTTGGTTTCAGCAAAATGTTATTGGGCTTTTCCATAAAATTCTCAGTAGCACCTTGGAGTTTGGATATGTGCCTGGTTAATGTTAATAGGCTCACCCCCTATTATATGGTAGCTAAACTACTGCCGAACTGTGGATGTACAGCAGTACACTTCTGTCTGACTCTCCGGAGAATAGGCGTGACGGTATTAAGGTTAGAATTTCTTTCATTGTTGCTGTAATCGTTATTTTTCCAACTTTATTGTAACTGGGAAAAATAGAAACAGACTTATTTCCATAATTTCAAAGGACTTTTTTTAAAGTGCTTTAAATGGAAGCCACATTACGGAGATACCAGATCTCCGTAATGTGGCAATACCTAAGAAAACGTTAGAAGGATGCGGAGAATGGTCCTGTGAGACAGAACCGTTAATAAAAATGAGAAATAACAAATTGTGTTCACTGAATGCAGGCCAGTACATATTAGTAATGCTAAATTTACTCATGAACATGTTAGCTTCAACTAACACCACCCATGGGACCCATATGTCGCCATATTACTTAGTATTAATTTATTATAGTTTCACCACTTGATGTATGATATGGTTTTTGTAGAGAACTTTAT
Source organism: Acronicta aceris (assembly GCA_910591435.1). Lineage (NCBI taxonomy): Eukaryota > Metazoa > Arthropoda > Insecta > Lepidoptera > Noctuidae > Acronicta > Acronicta aceris. The sequence goes on from OU342770.1 coordinate 11,296,909, forward strand.
TTATGATTATTTATTGCATGGGAGTGACAACCATTGTTGTCGTGTTTTGAGATATTATAAGCCAATCAGTTTTTTTGTACATCAATTTATTGGCTAAACGTGAGACACATAATGGATATTCATGTTTATTTAATGGTAAAAATATATAAAATATTGTACATATTTTTTGTGTTTTCTGTAACGTCTAATGAGAGTACTCAAAATCAAAATGCTATTTCAAGTAAGGTTTAATAAATTATAATATTCTCATCCAAAATCTCCGACTCCCACTAAAAATGATTTATGTTCAAAATATTGCATTTTTGTTTACACAATAGAAAAAACGCAATCACATTACCCATGTAGTTATTGTGAGTAAACTCCCGTGTTTCCTTAACCAATCTTTTCTAAAACTGTCGCTTACCGCATATTTAAACACACACACTTTATTTCACTTAGCGACTCAAAGTTATGGGCCTTAATAATTCGAACATAAACGGGGGTGATGGGGAAATCTACAATTTTCACCCTCACAGTCCGGACAGAGCTGCCATGCTCCACAATTGTGAATAATGAGTGCTGTCGCGTACGACATACGTCACGAGGCGACGGCCATTCTGTCGTATTCGCAGGCGAATTTATGTAATTGGTGCGAATTAAATTTTGGGACAGCAGTGGCTTTAAACGCTTTGATAATTCTTGAGTTCATCATGTCATAAATTATATCTTTATAATGAGTGTTATTCTGTTCAAAATTATATAATTATTATTGAAACTTAAGTAAGTGTATTGGAATTTGATTAGAGAAGTTCTGTCCTGTGCAATGAGTTGTGGCTAACAAAATAATATTCTGAACATAATCTTGCTCCAAAGCCCGCACAGTTAATTATGCACTTCAAGCAGCATATTTGCCTTTAATTTCGTAAAGGCAGGTACACAAGCTTGACAAATACCCGGAATACCTCATACCACATAGTGCGGAACATACCCGAACCACTCGCCCGCCGTCGCTCGTAAAACCGAATTGACAATTTAAATTTAATCTACTTTATGGAGCCGGTGGAGTTACGCCTTACATGAACTATTACACTGTTATACGATTATGATATACTTTTATTTTGATTATGCGGATATTTGAGTGTGTGGAAGTATGTTTGGAGAGGGTTTGACTTTGTATACTGAGACTCGAACTAAGATATTCAAGGCTAGAATGAAGAAGCCAGCAAGTTTGGTAACCATTTTGATTAGCATTATTGTCCGTTTATATTTTTTCATTGAATATCATCATATCTGTATTTCTTGAAATGGTGCACATTGAGGGAGACCTTCGTCCAGAAGTGGAGTGATATAGGCTGATGATAATAATGACTGTATTCCCTTGAGGGAATATTGTACTTATGTTCATCAATAGTTAGGAGGTATTTTTAGAGCTGATAATAATAACTGCGATTTTTTTTAATAATGCAATAATGATATATAATTGTCTTTATATATGTTTGTTGTATGTATTATACTAAATTATATAATGTAACTGTAATCTATATATATGAATTGTACCTATGGATCTAGCGTTTGAAATAAATGATATTTGATTTTTTGTATGGGCCAATGTGTAATATACTTTACATTCTGAATTGCTAGGTTTTGAGTATCCGTTACTATTTAGGTTACGCTAAGTCCTGGAAAATTATGATGTCAACGTCGAGTAGCTTTCTTACAGTTGTGAAATCATTTCTATAGGCTTATTTTCGGAGGGTCCATTTTTTATGAAAGTCAATCAATTACTATACCTATTCAAAACGTCATCAAAAGCTTCTATGATAATATCATTTAAGACTTAATAATAATATAACATATAATCACACCTGTATTCCCCAAAGGGTTAGACAGAGGCGTACCTATTATTGTATTAATGTGTTATATTTTTTGTAATTTTAAACGAATTGTGCTAGAAATATTAGCTGTGTTCTCAAAATGTATCTTAAAATCTGTTTACTTGTTTCAGGTAACGTGAAAATATATATTTACAAAGTTATTGTAAGTATAAAATCTGATAGTTAATCATCATATTGAAAAGTCAAACGAAGGATCAACTAACAAAGAATTACTGGTGGTTAAATTTTATACAGTGGAAGATAACCCTAAATCTCCTCTTTTAAAAATTTACGAATACTTTCATATCCCAGACTTAATTTCTAATGTTATTATTACCCTTCAAAATATCAAGACTGTTTATCTGACCTTTCTAGACCAGACTACGTCTAGTGGTCTGAAGTCTGTCTTTGACAAATGTGGCGCCATTATTCCATTTGACTCACGATTTTCGTCTGTAGTTGCTAACATTCACTACTAAATCACTAGATATTACAATAACAAATTTTTGTACTTTATTTTATTAACGTTCTGTGAGCGTTATAAGAATAAGATACATATTTGCGACTACCAATTTCATATAAAATTCTTCTCTGTCTTATGTAATAAGGACTGTCTTGTATATTGCCAGTAAGGATTACCCTATTATAGGCATAAGGACTAATAAATTGATACCAGACAGTCCTCAGAAAGCCCCCTGTTTATAAAGGGAAAGAATAAGCATTATTTAAACACTTTGCCTACCCAAGCTCTTAGGACCACATAATTCAGGCCTTCCTTTACTGATTTTTGTTACTATATAATGACCGTTATCATATTTTTAAAATAAGTTTTTTTAGACAAGAGTCATACTTCACAAAGAAATTCCACTTGAATAGACAAATGCTATAAAAGCGACATCACACAAAACATCTCAGCACTACAGGCCACAAGAATAGGTTATCTGCGAGCAACGGGCTGTGCACTGCGTTTTATGGCCTATATTTTACTGCAGACTGCTGAGTAATAGATCGTGAACTAAAACGTTATCTTTTGCTTGATTACCTAATGTGCATCGTCTTTGTGTGAATGTTTTTGGTGAAGAAATATTTCGGGAACACTCAATTTATAAAAAGAAACTACTAAAAAGTTTTTTAATATAATTTATTCTAAACAACTTTTTTTATGGTAGGGGATATTAAGGAGGAGGTATGGATAAGTAATAACTTTGCTGATCGGTCGATCAGCAAAGTTGAGCTGCGACTGCCGCGGTCAGTCTATAGATGGGATTCGAACATTATTTAACAAATCATTCTTCTCATCATGGTAGTTCTCTCTTTAATAGTTCAGATTATTTTTATTCTCGTCTCATTGCTTGACGGCAATTGTGTAGTTTATGTTTTCATTATCATAATTGTAGTTTTAAACTTCTGCATTCTTAACATTGGGATGAAGTTAATGACGTTCTAATGTTTTTCAAATATTCATCCGCATATTAACTCTGTGTCTCGAATAGCGCATAAAGCCATCGGTTGCAGTTGTCATAGGAACACTTATGACGATTGTTAGTTGTAGTCAGAACCTCAAAAAGTCTGACAACAGGATATCGTGTATTTTTACGAGGGAGAGCCATGCTACGGCATGCATGGGCCGGCTCGACCGGAGTGATACCACGGCCTCACAGAAAACCGGCGTTAAACAACGCTTACGTTGTGTTTCGCTGAGAGAGTGAGGGTACCGGAGGCCGAATCCCCTTTTAAAAGGTCGGCAATGCACTCGTGACTCCTCCGGTGTTGCGGGTGTCCATGGGCGGCGGTAATCGCTTACCATCAGGCGATCCGTCAGCTCGTTTGCCCTCCTATCCCATAAAAAAATCGCCTAGAAAAAAATCCTGTAAAATATGGATATTCTTGAAAATAATAATGATTGATATGTGCATCTGGTCAGTCTAGAAGCAAACCTGTTAGTAGTTGGGAAATGATACTGCTTAGAGAAAACAAAGAAAAATATAGATATAGAGGTAGGAGGATAGCCTCAGTGGGTCAACAATATATTTTTTTAAAACATTGTCCCACACTAGGATTTTCTCCTGTATCGTGGGTGCGTTTACAAACACAAATTCTCACAAACAAACACCCAGACCCGGAACAACTACCTGCAGATCATACAAATATTTGCTCCGTGTGGGGATGGAACCCACAACACGTTGCGCAGAAGCCGATCGCTCAGCCGCTACGCCAAACGTGTCGTCAAAACAAATGAACATCAGAATCATTTTCTATCGATTTAAATATCATCTAATTCCAATAACGTTTCTCAGCAAACTATTTTCTATTAGAAACCTAAAGCAATATGTTTTAATATATAGATGGCTTTTGCGCCTACAAGGACCAAGTTTGTGACAAAAAATAACATCGACATTTCTATTATAACAAGAAACATTACAAGCCGATACGTAAGACGACAACAAAAGGAATTTATCTTTTAAACGACATGACGTAAAAGAAATCTTTTGTTAAAGGAATCTTTCGAAATGTCACAAGTCACAACCTTCATTCTATTGATCAAATAAATTCTTAGAGTGTTGCTAACATTTTTTTACCAATAGATATTCCAACAATTTTGACCCACTTTTGGGAGGTGATTTCCTTGAAGAGTGACAGGTTAGTAGGTTCGATCTTGTATAAGAAGGCGTCTTTTTTGCATAAGTACGAGTATGTATATCTAGTACTGACTCATTACCCCTGGTGACCTGTAATTCAGGTTCCTCTGGAAACCTACTTCAGGCACCAGTCTCTCACTAAGTAAACTCCTAGTTCATACATTTCTGTTACGCTTAGCAATAAGTATCTAGTGAAGAGAAAATAAGCGTTTATATTATTATTATTATTAGTCCCAAGCGCGACTGCTACGCTAGAGGTGCTGGTTTCGATCCCCAGGTCGACCAAAGTGTTATTGGGTTTTTCTATGAAATTCTCAATAGCAGCTCGGAGTCTGGAACATACCGGCGAACTGTGGGTGTACATTAGTACACCTTTGCTTAATCCTTCTGGGAATACAGTCGTGATGGTATGTTATGTATATCTAGTACTTGCATATGTTGACTGGTAATTATTGTAAAATATTATGTATTTAAATAATGGTGCTATTTTAGGTTTAAAGAAACTTTATTCTCAATAAAAACATAATTATGTCACTTACTTGAGAACAATACTAAAATCTAAAAACTAACTTATTTTTTTATTTCATTTCTAATATGTATTGCGCTTTCTAATATCTATGTAAACCGCAGCTTGGTCGAACTACGTGTCACCCTACATATTATTACCTATTTAAGGCACATTAGTATAGAGGTGACGGAAGTTTCTGTCCATTTAATAATTGAGTTATTAATTACTTTGGACGACTTCGTTCGTTTCTCAAAAGACGTATAAAAATGTGTAAGACTACTGTGAGATACACCTGTAAAATATTTACCGCTCTGACTATACTTCGTCATTCTGCTTACCTCACAAGAGAACAATCTCTTTTGTGTTGAAATTATTTGGCGAACAATCCTGGCCTTCTTACGTAGGGATGCCATTAAAAAATCCTATTAGGTGGGCATCGAAGTTGCTCGTCTACATCACTAGCAATCAAAGTGCTATACATTTTACGCGGAATTATTAGGACCATGACTAGATGCGATAAGTCACTATATTTTTTACATATTTAATACTGTCATAAATCTTTAAAAACACAATAATTATTCAATAAGTCACATATTTAAAACACTGGCAAGTGGTAACTCGACGGTTATATCTATGTATAGTTGCTTGGTGGTCGTGCCGACTGTTATAAACAAAAATATTTTTAAGTAAAGTGAATTAACAAGAATGGGATAACAAAATCTTTCACACAGACACATTCTAGATACAAACTAAATAGCAAGCTTGTATAAATGAATAAATAGGTAAATAAATAGGTAAAAGAATAGGTACCTAATGCTTGCGTTCTCACTCACAACCCAAAGTCCTTCGATAAGGTCGTAAGTTTATATCTATGCCAATATTAATATCCATCAAAATTGATGCAGCGGTTTAGGTGCGAAAACATAACAATTTTGATACATTTTAAATACAAGCTTGCTGTTCAGTTTTTTTTTATGGATTAAGTCGGCAAACGAGCTGACGAGCCACCTGGTGGAAGTAGTCATCGTCGCCCATGGACACCTGCAACACCAGAGGAGTTACTTATGCGTTGCCGATCTTTAAGAGCCCCTACGGACTGCAGACTGCCAGAGCCGTAGCAACCGAGGGGAACTTGATCTTACATGCAAAAGTCGAAACACACACCAAGGTGCTTTACAACAGACTCCGACGTAAGGGTGGTCGCCAGCCAGTCAGACCCCAAGAGGTCCTACCACCGAGCTAGTCAGATATTTTCACGCCTCTTACGGGATGTCTATCTGAAAGGCAGTGAGGAACAGTATTCTAATCCGTTTAGTTTGTATCTAGAATGTCATAATGTAACAAGAATAGTGTTCTCACATACTTTTTATTTTTATTCTTATTTCCGGTCCATGCCAGATTCGTTCCTAGCTCTTCTGTTAAATTTCCGCCATCTTTAATTCCGTGTAGCGCGATCCTGTTTTATAGCAGCGGACTTCATTATGCTAATAGGGGTTCGATTTCATCCTCCCCTCGCCTGTCACTGATCACTAGTGATTTTTGAGTCTACACAGAATTGCAGAAGATGAGTTATGGGGTATATTAGTGATTCTTGAGAATAATCACGTGTGATGTAAGTATTTGTGTGATTGTTGGGACTTGTAACTGTAGAACTGGTGTAAAAACAAAAGTAAATATACTTAATATTATTACTTTAGTTTTTTTAATAACTATAAAAAGCATAATTATCATATTAATCATTTAATCAAAACATAAACGGTAAGGAAACATGGGTTCCTGGAAAATTTTCTTAACGGGGCGGCGGCGGCACCTTATCAAGTTTGCCAACCTACACTAGGCCAGTATAGTGATCTAACCCCTTTCTAACTTCTGCTTCTAACTGCCACTCTAAGAGGAGACCCGTCTACAGAAGTAGGATAGTAAATCGGTTGATGATAATTGAATATATGCATATTAAGCGATGTCTGTTCAGCAGAAATTTAAGAAGAATCTCTTTATAATTGGAAACAGCAAAACTGTCTTCAGAAAAATATATGTATTGAACTTGTTATCTAATAAATTGGACAGTCACAATAAAAAATTGGATAAAGTAATGAGCATCTATAGTCATAAACAAACCTTGATCCACTTTTTACGAACTTCTAGACACATTTATTATGTCGATGGCATTGTTGTCAAATAAATAAATTCCCAACATTCATACTTTCGGACACAATTACTTTTTTTTAAGGCAGGGTAGTTCTGAATATAGAAATGACGAAAACTTTGCTCGCAAGCCTAGCCCGGGGCTTTTGTGTTAGAATATTACTTGGGGTAGCCCGCCGACAATTTTTTTTTTGGTATTTATAGTGGATTCACACGCAGTAGTGTGATTCGGAACAGTTTGTCAAATTTGGGTTGAACTGTGTCGGGTACAAGTTGTTCAATAATGTCTAATTTTGGCGACGAATTTAATGCGATCGTGACGTAGGTACAGTCAACTGCACATGAAGTTACCACTGTCAAATTTCCCAAATGGATAATAAACTCTATTATTCGGAGATTAAATTGAAATTCGATTGAAGAAATTTGATTGTCTTGGACCATGATGTGTTGGTACACGATTTTGTTACAATTATAGGAATTCCTAGACAGTGAGAGTACAGGTTAAAATCGTTCAGTGTGGTGTTGATATTCTTATTGGCAGTTCGTAGACTAGATCACTATTATTTAGGATTAGGACCTTAAAACCTACCGGCGAACTGTGGGTGTACATTAGTACACCTTTGCCTAATCTTTTGAGGAGGCAGAGATTTACCTAGTCTTATTTTTTTAAACAAGTAAGATAATTACATTTCCTGTATCGTGGATGTAGTTTTGGAGTGTACCTATATTTTTTTTTTCACATTTTGTAAAAACGTGATCATCATAATATTGTGAATCTGCAACGTTTTCCCAAAATTAAAACATAACATTTTTTTCTATACTATCCTCTACGCCCGGAGAATTGCTAACTCACAACCAGACACGGCTTTTTTCATCAAACAGGATTAAAATATCTTTTATCTCTGTCACTCAATCTCGTCCAAAATCCTTCCACTTGGTGTGCTGTCGTCTTCCTCTATTAATAAAGATTTTCTTAGTAAAGGCCGCTGTAATGCCCCAAGCTTGCGGATAAAGGACTCTGCACATTACACTGTATCAGGGACATAAGATTACTATTTCATAACATAATTTACTATCACGCCTGTACTACCCGAATGGTTAAACGGAGATGTACTTGTACAGCGGCAGTTTGACGGTATGTTTAAGGCATAAAGGCCAACCCAATTAACCGGTTAGAAACTGAAACTCACGAGAGAGACTATTGAGAACTTCATAGAAAAACCTAATACCACTACTGGACTTGGAAGTTGTCCTGGTTCGATTCCCAGGATACGACGATCCCAGTCGTCAGTCGAAAATTGTCTATTATCTTTAAAGTAAGTGAAAAAAAAAATCGTATTCGCAGTCGCACATACATTAGTAAACTTACGGTTATAGTGATGTAGTGGGCGGACTCCTTAAGGCTACGTTCACATAGCATAAATATTGGTGGGATTGCGCAGTAGTTGGGGTTTCTAAAGCTGCCTGCGGACTTGTGTAGGTAGGTTATACCGTATATTATGAAAACTCTTTTGATCTACCTACTGTTACTTTGTTCATCGTCGAGAAAAGAGCTATACATTATATAGCATAATTATACTATTCAATAGTTTATGTTCAATAACACTTTGTTCATCCTAGGAGTCGAACCTAAGACCTATAGCTTAGCAGTCAGCTTACCATTATAATAAAGCAGTTAGACTTTAATAAGAAAGTTAAAATAGTTACTCATACTAACAAAAAACATACTGATTTTTTCCCAAAACTCAATGTAGGTGTAAAGTGTATATATTTATTATATTCGCAACTGACACTGTATCACAATGTCAATTACGTCTCACTCCCGATACCTCGGCACATAAAGCATGTTCCACATCATTGGCAATACAATTTGGCGATACAAAACGTCGATACAAATGCTCAGTTTTGTCCGAGCCATGAGCCGACCCCCACTTATCTGATTGTGACAGTGTTATGTTATTTACTTTGCTATATATGTATATATTGGTGTATATTGTATTGGGGGAATGGGAATAACAATATGGAAAGGACAGTGACTTCTATTCTTACTGCGAAGGAAAGTGTAGGCATTTTTGTATCGTGTGCGACAGAATTCTTTGACAAAGTTTCTCCCTGTATCTATTATATTTTTTTTTATTCAGCTTTTTTAATGACGAATACAAGTTCTATAGGGTGGCAACAATCTGAATCTGAATATAGAATAGCAACGATGTTGATGTTCATTGTGTTGAAGTAATAAGTACAAGGGGTGGTCTTATCACTAAAAGTAATTACAGACAATGATTGGATGGAAAGGGGTTAATAACTTCAGAAATCGCTGTCATAGTGTTAAAGAAAAGAAACCAACTTTCCTTACTGCAATCTTATAAATTACCGTGGGAGAGCAATGCTTTGGCACGAATGGGCCAGCTCGGCCGAGTGATACCTCTACCTACCACGGCTTCACAGAAAACCGGTGTGAAACAACGGTTTCGTTGTGTTTCGCTGAGTTAGTGAGGATACCGGAGGCCCAATCACCTTTTAATAGGCCGGCAACGCACTTGTGACTCCTCTAGTGTTGTGGATGTCTATGGGCGGCGGTAATCGCTTACCATCAGGGGTTCCGCCCGTTCCTTTGCCCTCTATCACATAAAAAAAATAGCCGGAAATCCTAAATAAATTCTCCATACATGGGAACATGTAAGTCGTTCCCAATTTTCCATCTCATCGCTCGCCACTCCACTAGAACTTTTCATTAACATTTCGCATTTACTCCATCACACCATTAAGGTGTCCATAAAGAGACACACTCTACTGTGAGTACTGGAGAAGGTAATACCTATCTTCTTAAATCTCGACCGAAGTGAGCGCAGGCACGGATTAGCAAGCTGAATTGAGTTCCATGAAAAAAAAATTAGAACATTTTATTATAATATTTTACTTGGTATTAGGAAAATACAGGTATTGTTTTAGAATTTATTTTCCGTTTCACGTAAATAAAAAATCAATTAAAAGTTTTAATAAAAACTATCACAGATTAGGTGTTACCACCACTACTTTATTAATTGGCAAAAGCTAAAACTTGGGGCTTCTCCTAAAAAGCTCTTATTATTTTGTCGTATAAGTATTAAGACTGCACTTGCTAGTAAGGCACATCCACCTAAAATGTCTTTCCATTGCGGATTCGGGACGACAGTAATGTACTCTAAGAGTAGACAGGTACAATAAAATATCTACGTTGGTTGTTAAAAATAAAAATATACGTACATTATAATTTGTCATTTGTGACGTGAAAAGTAGCAAACAATTTTATTAAATTTAGGCCACACATACAAATTTATGTGTTGATGATGATATTATTTATCATTGATTCTTATGCGTATTTCTATAGCTACGCAAATTATACTTACTCAATTTCCTCAAACGTTTTCACTCAAGCCCAAGTTCATCCCTGGTGAGCGTTCCCTCAAGACGCTTTACTGTTATTGCCGCTCAGTGAAAGCTTAAATATATGGTCAGAGGTAGATTTCTTCTACTCACGTGATGCTTGCGAATCTCACAGGAAGATATTCGCTTTAATTAAATTGTCTTGTTCAATGCGTTCTTTATATCACATATTTGAGCATAAGCTGTTAAAATCTATTGAGTTTGTAGTTTGAGAAAAATGAGTACAATTATTATTCTTTTGGATTTTAGACCAATTTGTTTGAGTTGTCAAGGCAACTATTGTCTTTCTTATGCTAATTTCAATTGCTCTGCAGATATCTTTTGGAATTAAAAACTGGACTGTCAGGGTTGATGTCTACTATATTCTTTCCTCTGAGACTATATTATGGTAGTATTTTTTTCAAAAAGAAAAGATGCCCCATTCTTATAGTCTTATAAGCTACTAAAAACACTGCATTTGACGTACCTACTTAATCTTGTTAATGTTTTATATTCACCCTGTGATTTTGTTTCCTTCAATCATGTCTTACAATAAATTCCCACGAATCAAATTTACGGAATCACTGTACCTTTGAACAGAAATTCACAAAATACCGTTACATATTGACAGTCCAATCGAAAATCTATATTAATAGGGGATTCGGAATCCGGCAGCGTCCAATTTTACTTGAGCCATCCTAATTCCAATCCTGGGACATTTTGGGGGTCTGAATAACTCGGTTGTTGGTCATTGTTCATATAGCTGACGGTGCATTCAGAGGATTATTGTCCTGGACGAAATTTACCGAGGGAATTCTGGAGATGGTTCGCTGAGGAGGTTAATTTAGGTATAAACGGTATTTTGGCAATGGAACGGAATTATTGGCGATATCATCTGTGTATTTAGTGGGGGTTTATTTATAGTGTCTAATTTTTTGTATTTAGAATTCTGTGAGTATTTCTTTTTATGTTCTTTAGCCATTGTTTGAGATTGGATTCATTATTTAAACTGTGATTTCTTTCACTAGATAAAATCTTAATTAATCTAAAGGTAGTAAGTAGTTATTATAAAATTGCTCCATCTATTCCCTGAGAAATGAACTGTTAGTATTTTATAGTCAGTACTAATAAATTTTCATCACCTAATCCAGGTACATAAATAGCTTACATTAATGCTACTTAAAACCCGTATTCAGCTGACCTAGTTAGTGATTTACTTACTCGCTTCCTTACTACAATATTAATCAAATATAACTCTTAAAATTTGCACTATAAAATCCATAATTGAATAACGTACAAACATAACCTGTAATATTAAGAGCCTTAAGATTTTGTAAGGAAATCAAGAGGACCATTGTAACGGGACCTTTACTGACACCCAAAATATTGTGTTGGGAAGATATTTTCGGGGTGTTTACACAGCGTTTGAGGGGTCAAACATGATAGGTGATAATATACATTGACACTGAATCCCTATAGGACGTTTAACACGGTATTTGGGCTTTAACACTTAACCCTAGTAATTGTCGGGATAGTCTTGTTGATGCGCACTTCGCTGTACGGAATAGGTTAGGCTTAGGACGGGTTGGGGAATTATTTAGATAGTGATCGTTGTGATCGACTGTAAAGGATTTCTTCCAAGGGTAGATTATTCTAGAAAGTATTTAATTAAACGTAAGAACATTATAAATATAATCCCTGTAAGAGTGTTATCGTTCAACAAAATCTTTCAAGTTTACAAAAAAAAACATCTTCCCATACTGAATTAACGAGTAAAGCAGAGCTGTACTAATGTAACTATTGCCTCAGTTTGTCGATTAGATTACGAAGCCGATATTAGGTCCCGTGTTATAGAGGGCGAGACTATTGCCATCAAATGGGTAGAAATCCATACAAAACAAATACATAGTTGCTAGTTCATAGAAAAAAAATAATAGGCCTAGTGGTCCCAAGCGCGACTGCTACGCTAGAGGTCCTGGGGTTCAATCCCAAGGTCGACCAGTGTTATTGGGTTTATCTATGAGATTTTCAGTAGCAGCTCGAAGTCTAAGTTTCTGCCCGGTTAATGGCAATAGGCTCGCCCCCTATTACATGGGACCTAAACATACCGGCGAACTGTGGGTGTACATTAGTACGCCTCTGCCTAACCCTTCGGGGAATACAGGTGTGATGGCATGAAAAATAATAGGTGTGTTTGAGCGAGGAATCGCACTCGGGAGGTCTGGTTCAGTAGCTGCGCTTGCGACCATTTGATCAATTTATTTATTTATTTATTTACTTAAGGATCACACAAAAAGATATTGGTAATAAGTCGCATAGATTAATTAGCGAGTGTAATCCTTCAATTATGAGAGACCACAGCATGCAAACATTTTACAAAGCAATTAAAGCTAATATTATTATATTGGCAAACAAGCAATAAAATTAATGGTATACATGTTTTCGTTATGTAGAATAACTAAAAAATAAAGTATGTAATTTTAATATTTTTTAATTAGTTACATATGGTCTCATAGATAATCAATGAGGCAGTCACAAAAAATACGGCAGATATCGACATTAGTCGAGATTCTATTCACTGGAATGGAGTCAAAAAATATAAAGCCAAAAGACTAACGGCCAGTTTCTATATCCAATCTGTCGATAGATTTGCTTACTACAGATAGAATTTTGACATAAGCTTCATACAGCTACTGTCAAAATCCTATCTCTAGTAAGGAAATCTACTGATAGACAGGATATAGAAATCGGCCGTTAAGCGACAAATTGAGAAAGCGTACTTTCCAATCATCTTCATCTGCGCATCTAATTATCATTAAGTATTGTTTAATGCTTTGTTATTGTTTAATGTTCTATATAAGTATTCTATGTAAATTCCATGTCCGATAATGGAAATCTCGACCAAAAGAACATCTACCCTCGCTCGTGTTAATCATTTGCAGGCGACATTTACTGTAAAGTTATTTCAATGTTATTCGGAACATCGTTGCTTTCTTGTTTTGGGGATCTGTTATTTTTTCCGTTGTACTTATGTGTTGTGTTGTGTTGTGTTTGGTTGCTAATGGCATTGTAAGACTGGAAAAGTCTGTTTTATACGAACGTGTTTTGTTTTTACAAAGTTTTATCGGAGTTGTGTTTACAGGTAAAATGATTTTGTTTACCTGTATTCTCTCCTTGTTTCTTCACGTTACGAATATGAATTATAAGGAATCAATAAAGTATGTATATCTTTATTAGCAATAAATATGTCTGCATTGCCCGAAGGGTTAGGCAGAGGCGTATTAATGTACACCCATAGTTCGGTATGTTTATTCTATTAACCGAGCACAAATCCAAACTAAGTGCTGCTGAGAATTTCATAGAAAAACCTAATGAGACTGCTCGACCTGGGAATCCAATCCTCTAGCGTAACAGTGGCTCTTATGACCACTAGTTTACTGAGGCAGTAAGCCTAGTTCAGTAGCTTAGGACATATTTCCACGATACTAGAACTCCCCTATCGTAAGTATCCCACCGAAATCCTTAGCACGTAGTTAAATTAAAATACCTTGCGACCCTTTTTCATTAATAAGAGATCTTCGCCCCACACTGAATATTTATGCCGAGCGAGTGTGGTGCAAACATGTGTGCTTTTGAATAAATATACATAGCCTTCAGTTAATTTGAAAGTGTTTTTCGTGGAAAATTAAAGTGAAGGTTGGATAAATTCGTCATCATTATTCTTTAAAAAAAATCTTCTTTACTATGATAAGCATAGTATCTATGAATGAAGTTTGGGCACACAGCCCGACTTTCACATGACATTCTACAGAGTCAAGGGTTTGATTCTTACCCGAGGAAAATGTACGTATGTCCCGTGTCTCGGGGTCTTTATTAAAAATTAAAAATACATTTATACATGTATTTTTTTATGGGATAGGAGGGCAAACGAGCAGACGGATCGCCTGATGGTAAGCGATTACCGCCGCCCATGGACATCCGCAACACCAGAGGAGCCACAAATGCGTTGCCAACCTTTTAAAAGGTGATTGGGCCTCCAGTAACCTCACTCACTCGGCGAAACACAACGTAAGCGTTGTTTGACGCCGATTTTCTGTGAGGCCGTGGTATCACTCCGGTCGAGCCGACCCATTCGTGCCGAAGCATGACTCTCCCACGTAAAATGAACGTTTGATTGTATTTGTATTTGTATTGCCGAAAGTTAGATATTTTTATTAAATTTCACTTCACCGTTTCTCAAGTAATCATTACATCAGCAGTACATACTGTTTAGTTTTTTGTTTAATTAATTAACTCTTCGTAGGTATAATACAGGGACAATGGTATGTTGTTATGTTAAATAATGGCCTTTATTGTATAAATAATTAAGTCTTAAATATTCCTTTTAAAGATTTGAACTTATTAGCACGCAGTTCCAAGACTTGAGACAAAAGATAGACTTCCATTGTTAGAATGCTATTTATCTCTATGTCAAAGATCAAAATACAAATCGATGATGGCTTGAGTCAACAAATTAGAGTCAATATACCTCACGCCTGTATTCTCCGAAGGGTTAAGCAGAGGTGTACTAATGCACACCCACAGTTCGCGGGTATGTTTAGGTCCCATGTAATAGGGGGCAAGCCTATTGCCATTAACCGGGCACAAATCCAAATTCCTAAAACTACTAATGCAAATTTCATAGATAACCGCAATGACATTGCTTGGCCTGGAAATTGAACGTAGAGTCTCTAGCGTAGTAGTCGTGCTTGGGATCACTAGACTAATGAGGCAGCAATCCCAATTATAGCAACAAAAACAATACCTAAGCGACCACGATCTCTCACACATTATACCACACAACATCTCAAGCGACGTGGTGGCGGTTACTTGATTTTTCTGATACATTTTCATGAGGTTGCGAGCCTCACCCGGGTAAGGTGCGGCCTTTGCCGGTCGTGATTGGGCCCCTAAACGGATTAACTCTATCTTAGCAAGTGTCAATATTGCCGGCCCTTTATCTTGTCTCGGTGGTAAATCCGTCAAATGTTACTTGTTGATTTTGTTTGAGAAAAGTAAGGTGAAATTTTGGCGCTTAACTCTCATAAGAGTGAGTGTCGCTTACGCCTTTTTAGTTTATACAAGATTGTGTAAATACTTAAGTTCATATAAAGTTCACGTCTTTGAAGTTGGGATATGTTTTGAAAAAACTTATCTTCGATGTTCTGGATTTCTTCAATTTCGTTGATTGAACATAGGAGTCTATATTGTGAATATAAGTTTACTAGCCTCCTCTATTAGCTGATGTGGTGGATAAGTTATTGCAAATTCTTTGAGTACGTGTTTTATTATTCTAAAAATAATACTTAGTAAGTACTTACATAATATGTTGTACAGACGGGAATCAGGAATGATTTTTTCAACAAAAAAATTTCAATAATTTAATAAGTTTTTTGGATAGTCCATCCCCAGACGAAGCGGTTCGTTGGATGTTTTTTTAATATAGGAGTCCCACTGCGAGGCAAAGGCCTAACCAAGCTTTCTCATCCGAAACAATACCTAGTTATCGAAAAGAAAAATCTTTCATATAAGATAATTCTTCAACATTACAAAAGCTACTATTTCATCTTACATACCACACGATATAAATGTGTGCCACGCTTGTCTAGGAATGCCTATTATTTGTTCGACTTTAGCGTATGAATGAGACAAGCTTAACGCGTCTCAGTGTTTATAAAAATATACCAGTAGATACCTACACAAGTGTATGTGTAGTAGAAAGTCGAACCTAATATATTTGTAAGATCAGCTCGTACATATCATGTGATAATTAACTTTTTAGGGCAACCGATTTCAAGCATTTTGTTGTGTATCTTCAGAACCAATCGCTAAATAGGTAGGTACAAACCAAAATAAGGGATCAACTAAAAAGTAAATGCCATCAGATAAAAAAATAAAACGATTCGAAATCAATTCACGACCAGCGAAGATATGCACAAAAAATACTGACAACATTAATTTGAAAATCTTTTTTTTTTTCAGTCGATTATACATATTGCATTTAGTGAGCTTATCATATACATACTCTAAAGATTAAGCTTCTACTAACAGTAAAAACAACATTCTAGTTCAATTGTTGCCATTATTGTCCAATTAGGACTAAGAGTCCTAGATTTTTGGCAGACAGCGAGCTTTTTCTCTGTCTCGTCTAGACGAAAACGTATGTTGTCAAGATGTCGAGTGGACTACAAAAGAAAATAGTTTTTGTAAGAATATGGAACCCTAAAGGAACATTAAATATAGTAAACAAATATGGTTACGAAGAATGTTCACGGCTAATAAAACGAAATATGGTAAGAAAGTAATTATTTGGATATAAGTTTCATACGTGGGAGAGCCATGCTTCGGCACGAATGGGCCGGCTCGACCGGAGTGATACCACGGCCTCACAGATAACCGGCGTTAAACAACGCTTATGTTGTGTTTCGCCGAGTGAGTGAGGTTACCGAAGGCCCAATCCCCTTTTATTAAAAGGTCGGCAACGCACTTGTGACTCCTATGGTGTTGCGGGTGTTTATGGGTGGCGGTAATCGCTTACCATCAGGCGATCCGTCTGCCCGTTTGCCCTCCTATTCCATAAAAAATACTAAGTAGTATTTTTATAAAGCTCTGATAAAACATGATATTAACAGGATAAAATGTCACCATATCCCAGAAATCTATAAAAAAGCCATGTGACCATGATTAACATTCAACACACAAACCAAATCGCCATCGAAGTGCGGAGGATACGGAAATAAATAGGTTAGCACTGGCAACCCAGTTAGTAGTTCAAATAGTTAGCGAGTTCGCGCTCGTAACTGGACTAATTGATGTGTTCGATTTTAACTGCCAGCTCTAATACCTATATATTTTTTAATACCTTCCGTAGGTACGGGCTATGGGTGATTTTGGTACTTAAATTTTTTTCAAAATATTCTGATTGCCACGCGTAAAAGTCGAAACACACAACTTTGTTTGTTTTGACTTTTGCGCGTGAGACGTTTTCTTAGTTCCTCTCGGTTGCTGCTGTTCTGGCAGACTGCAGTTCTTAATTCCCAAAAGTCTAATATGTGAAATATCCTTTCTTATCTACTATCGGATGACCAGAAGAACGAAAAAGCAACATCGATTCATGGTGAATATTCCAAAAACCCGAACGACACGCTTTAAGTCCAATTTTATCATGCGTAGGTACCGCTGAAATGTGGAATGCGCTTTCTGAGTGGGTCTTCCCTGATAGACATAATCTGGGTGTCTTTAAATCACGAGTGAATTGGTTTCTTCTAGGGAAGTGCGCTCCATCAAAGATCGCAGTGTCGCTTAACATCAGGTAAACTGGGGGTCAAGCGTAAGCCTATCACGAATAAAAAAAATGTAAAAGTCTCTACCTCAAACCGAGGGGCCCTAGCTACGCGGGGTCCATAGGCAGTTGCCTGCTTTACCTTTGGGTTTATCCAGCCTTGCTTATAACCTAACCCCCATAGTCATAAAAATATAAAAAGTCTTATAAACTTCATAACATACCATCACGCCTGTATTCCCCGAAGGGTTAGGCAGAGGCGTACTAATGTACACCCACAGTTCGCCGGTATGTTTAGGTCCCATGTAATAGGTGGCGAGCCTATTGCCATTAACCGGGCACAAATCCAGACTCCGAGCTGTTACTGAGAATTTCATAGAATAACCCAATAACACTTTGCTCGACCTGGGGATCGAACCCAGGACCTCTAGCGTAGCAGTCGCGCTTGGAACCACTAGACTAATGAGGTAGTCAATAGTCATAAAGTTGTAATATGTTTTGTCTTGTTTTCCCTGTTACAGAATATCATGTGTCAAAACAAGACAAAACACATTATAGCTATCGTAGGGTTTACTAGACGTTATAATAACAGCGAAATATTAGTTGAAATATAACTAGTTTTTATGGATTTTATCACGTTGTATTGATATTATTTGATTCCCGACGTTTCGGCTCCTTTACACCATCCATGGTCACGGGTAGACTGAGGTGTTGGACGTCTTAGTTTTATTTCAATGTCTAATATTCGCGTAAGTGTCAGAAACCAGTACGAAACATTCGTTTTCAAATATCTACAAATCTTACCAATAACTTAAAGTTAAAACTTCAAAATGAATACAAAATCTAAACTAAGATATATCACATGGATCTCGATGTGGTATTAGTTTCTTTCAAACTTCTCATATTACTGAGAGTAGGAGAACGTAACCTAGATAAAATTCTCGACTACGTTTGAGGCTAAGCCAGGTTATAACTGTTTGTTCTCACGTCGAACGAATATTCACCCGAATTTATCTTTTTGTGATTTTTTTGCATTTTCCATGCTAAGATTATTAAGTTATTTAATAGTAAAGGAAAAAATTCAATCGCGGGCAGGATTCGAACCTGCGTCTTCTGGTTTGATATACCAGACGCTCTGACCTCTAAGCCACCGCGAACCCTACCCGCATGATTGAAATTTTGCCTTCACATTCACATGTCACCAAACGTCACTTGACGTAAATTCACGTCAAGTGACGTTTGGTGACATCCATGAGAGGCAAGTTACCTTACCTCTCAACCGACACGACTTACTTTACAGTTAGTTCAGTGTCGTACGATGCCACCTTACCTTTTCAGGTTCGAATCCTGCCCGCGATTGAATTTTTTCCTTTACTATTAAATAATTCACTCGAATTTTTCATAGTCAAAGGTTTGACATGGAGTCAACGAAACCTGCATTTTGATACATATCTTATGCTTATTTACACAATCTTTGTCAAAACATAGATGTCCTTAACTGCCTGTATACCTCTTTTATCGACTGTACGTGACTAAGCACATCACGTTACAACAAACTGTCAAATTTCCCCAATGGATAATAAACTCTTTATTTTGGAGATTAAATCGAAAATCGGTTGAAGAAATTTGACAGTTTTGGATACCATGATGTGCTGACCATACGTTACTAAGCACGTGATAGAAGGACAACAGGTATTCTCTTCCCATCACAGCTATGTCACGTGATTGGCTCCCGTCGACGTCATCGTGTGATATGATACCACTATGTGTAAATAAATTAGCCGAGCAAGAAACATTTTTTACCCGACTACGAAAAAAGGAAGGGTAATGAGTTACAGTCTATGGATGTATGTATGTATATATGTATGTATGTATCGTATGGATGTTCGATCCCAGCTCAAAAACTACTCATCAGAATTTAACAAATGAGGCGTCGATTGATTCGCCTACAGGCTACAAATTTTTCTAACTGAAACACTAAGAACACGAGATAAAAATAGTTGGGCTCGTATCTAAGCAATGTATTTATATACATGTGAATTAAACATTTCCTTATTGGTGTCGAAGCTGTCGATCAACGGCAACGTCAACATCGTCGCTTGGAGCCACCGCGGGAAGAGAATATCTGGGCGTAAGCAAATTCTTATTCTACCATGACTAAGTAAACGTTTTACTGACACTGTTATATTTCTCGTTTCAAAGGACGTCCCTCTGTCTGTTCCGTAAGGACTTGATGATGTCTCCCGTTGTAAAGTCGCCGAAAGACACGCCAGCTTAAAGAAAATTTAGTTTTCTAATTTCAAATAACATTTTTGTTAAAATATCTCAGTTCGCTAAGTACTTACCACTCACGGAATTCTCTATCAAGATAATATCTTCTTATAAATAATATAGAAATCTCTTTATCGAACAAATAGCTGATCCAATAGACATTGTCCTGGTCATTTTTGACCATTTGAATTATCTTGAGTTTTTACAAGAATCCAGATGGAAAAGTATTTTCAGTATGGGGAAGGATTAGGCAGAGGTGTATTTGCTAATGTACTTACTACACCCACAGTACGTCCAAGAGAATAGAGGGTGAGCCTATTGCCAATAACTAAACTCCAAAACTAAAAATTAATAACTTTGCTCGACCTGGAAATCGAACTCAGGATCTCTAATGTAAGTGCGCTTAGGACCATTAGACTAATGAGGATCTATTTCTACTTATATTTTTTTAATATCTACGGGCTGTATAATTGTTACACATATAGTAACTTATTATAAAAACAAATATTTAGCGGTACATGTGAGCGTGAGTGAGTCGGAAATATTCTTTTCACATTCTGATTTGAAACCATAGTACGGGTCATCAAAGTCGACTTTCGGTCACATACTGCTTTTTACTTCGCTAAAGCCGATGTTTTAGACTTATTGTTTGAAACTGGGATACGGTATATTGAGGACGTTCAAACTGGGGCAGCCTAGCTGGTCGCATTTCTTTGCATGTGGCAGGCTTTTAGCATTCTTAAAAACCTGTCTTTTGCTCTTAAGAGACCGGCGGACCGAATTTCTTTTATAAACGTAATAAATCGTAATTCAAACACAATTAAATCAAATTCTGTTATTATTCGGAGTCCGATACCCTTAATCTCGGTTCCTACGTTACCATTTCGTCCAAAATACTTCACTGGAAATAAATGTAAGTGAATGCAATTTTTGATAACTTTACCAAGTTTGGAACGATTTTTTGGTGTTTTATTTCCAGTGAAGTAGTAGTAGTAGACGAAATAGGATCGTATATAACATAATTTGATAGAATATTGTCTGGATTACTATTTATTTCGGTATTACGTTTTTGTGAGCAATAGGGAATATGCACTGATTTTTTTATATTTTTTTATGATAGCATTAATCGTTTTATTACTGTTAAATAATATTCAGCACCAAAAATGTAAAATGTAGTATAAATTTAATTTTTTTAAATTTTAAACTTTTTCAGGCGTTTCAAACGCCCGCCATTATGGCGCGTTTGGCGCGTGACGTCAAAGTCTATGACACATAACCTTCACATAACCGCTGTCAGTCATTTTGTCACAAAGTTTATTTCACAGAATAAGTGTAACAATTTGATATTGAACAATGATAATTAATACAATTTCAGAACTTCGCAGTCGTTACGAATAGAACGAGCGCTTTTGACAGTGACATACACATAGACTTTGACGTCACACTCGACTGACGCCATTGGTCAAATCGTCTGACCAATAACGCTCCGTTTCAACCGCTCTGAATTTCCCACATTTTTTTTGCACTTTTCAATAATTATTTTCACATTGAAAAAGAAATAAAATCAGGAAATATTGATAGAGACGTAATGAGGATTCAAAATAGTACCCCAAAAAAAATATTACCCTCATCTGTTTCAAATGCATATTGCCTATTCAAGCTCCGCATTGTGGACTACTGGGACATACCTTCACGCATATATTTTGGGATGTTTAGAAACATGACTACAGTTCTACTCACCCTTGTAGATAATTCTTTCATTCTTCCTCCTTTCGGGGAGTTTCTTCCTGAAAGGAGGAAAAAGAAACAGAAAGATTATTCTCTGTGCCCTATATAATGTCGTGACTAACTTCCATCGTATAGGGCAGAGAGTAAACAAAGCTATCGTTTCTATAATGCTCAGCGTATAAATCAAAGTCACAAAATATCATAAAACACATACAGCGATTCATGTATCAGAAATACAAGTATTTCACGTCTACTACACTTACGCACCTCGTCGAAGCGCTAAAAGCGAGAGATATGTTCAACACGCGAACGTGTTAAACGACCTAAGTTTTACCTTCATATCCACACCTCAGAATCCAAGGAGCGTGAATGTCATTAATTACATTTAATGTATCTTATGCCGTTTGCTGAAAAATCATATTTTTTGCCGCTTCAAATGCTTGATCTGAAATATTTGATTTTAATTCATCCTTTATCTGATCTTAACTAAAGTTTTTTATTTAACGACTCAAGTACCTAGGCCACTTAGCTCTGCTCTGACAAATGTAAAATGTCTAAGTTATTGTCCTAAGTTTATTACCCAAAGTTTGTTGATATTGTGCGTGAAATTTTTCTCAAAAATAATTATGTAACTAGATAGAATATTCGCCCCAAATTAAAGTAAATTTCATGGAAATCGTTAGAGAACAAATCTGTACTAATATTATAAAGAGGAAAGATTTGTATGTAAGTATGTTTGTAACGAAATGGATCAAAAAGTACTGGACCGATTTAAAAAATTCTTTTGCCGTTAGAAAGCTACATTTTCATTCATTCATTCATTGAGTAACATAGGCTATACTCGTATAACATCACGCTACGCCTCTTAGGAACTGAGGAGCGCGGGTGAAACCGCGAGCGGATCGCTAGTTAATATTATATGTTTAAATATTGCTCGCATAACAGTATAAGATCCTAGTGCGGTCTTAAACAAATTACACAAGGACCTCTTTCGAAAGGTACATAGAAACTCCATTAGCACAAAACTTACACAAGTGTTTTAATTAATTAACGACGTCTCATTAAATAATAACCGCGACGTTGAAATGAAAGGACATCATCGATGCATTCAATTAACGGCGTCCGTAACTCAAAGAGACTGAAGACCTACTTGGATTCAACAAAGTGTGATATGGAAACAAAAAAAATATGTGAGTACTGCTGCAGAAAAAACAGAAAATATTTTGAAAATGTGTGATGATTTCGAAACACTTATTTGCTATTCAAAGTCAAAGTCAAAGTCAAAGTCAAAATGTTTTATTTCAATTAGACCACTACATAGGTACTTTTGAAAAGTCAAAACTATTTGCACGGTTCCAAAAAGTGGGTATTTTTACCCGACTGCCAAGGAAGGCTTATATTTTTTAGGTATTTTTTAAATAAAGAAACTTATTTATTTTCCTATATTGTATATAGGTATGTATAGTTAGCTAGTTTTCTAAAATATAAACATTCTTTAAAATATAAACATGATATTAGGCCAGTCAATGTAATTAACAGTTTAGTCAAATAAAGGTAAAAAAGTACACAATAATCATTGATCAGACGAAATATTGTGTCTTCAACTATATCTACTTTTTATGTTGCAATCAATACTAATAATATTTTAACATTAGCATAATTATGTTTTATGCAAAAACAATAATAAAACTTGTGGAACGCATTTATTTAACCTATAATTAACAAAATAAATATTAATTTGAAATAACGTACCGCATGCAGTGAATCATTTAATTAAGAACAACTAGCGCGTTATGAAAACGTTGTTTATTTTATTTTAATATAATGATGACTTAAAAATAATAGCCTGCCTCATTAGTCTAGTGGTCCCAAGCGTGACTGGTCGAAAGGTCATCGGTTCGATCCCCAAGTCGAGCAAAGTGTTACTAGATTTTTCTATAAAATTCTCAGTAGCAGCTCGAGTCCTCGAGCTTGAGACGGGATTTGTGCCCGGATAATGGCAATAGGCTCGCCCCGTATTATATGGGACCTAAACATACCGGTGAACTGTGGGTGTACATTAGTACACTTCTGCCTAACCCTCCGGGGAATATAGGCGTGATGTTAAAAATAATTTTTATGTTAGATTCATTAAATACATTATCTCAGTTGAGCAATATTTAGCTTCTGACTAGCGTCGAACTGAAATAATTTTAAAATAAATAATATAGGCTTTATTAGAATATAGTGGACGGGGCACATAGCTCGTAGAACTGATAACTGCTGGGGCAAAAAGCTTCACGCATCAGAAATCGTAACGTAGGACGACCTACAACGAGATGGACGGATGACCTGGAGCCCAAATATTCTTCTATTTATTGTGTCGAAATCGTCATTCAGATTTCAGAATTGTTGATTTTTTACAGTTTTGTTTACGAAATCTGTCAGTACTTATGCCACTTAATTACGATTTTGAAAATGGAAAAAACTTTTATATATTATATTTTGCAAATTATGTGCGATCTTGAATATCCATCTCAGCGTATTCCAAGAGAAAACCAATTATCTGGGGAGCTCGACTCAGTTGGACCACAGTTCTTTCACAAGTTGTGCTATTAACGCTTGACATTTGTTATGAATTGCTTGCAAGGTGCAACAATAGTCGGTTTAATTAAGAATCATTGAGGGGAGATGAGGGAGCTTTGGTATTGGTGCTTGTGTGGTTGGTTTCATGTTTTCTTGTCATAATTTTTGTATTTTTAGATGTTTGTTTATCTGTGGGAGTCATTAGTTTGAGTGGTTCTATAGTAGCGTGATAATAGCGTAATATTTAATCTTGTTTGATTTTTTCTTAAGTGTTTACTTTGTAAATGGACTTTCTAGGCTGTCAGTGATTTATATGCT
This sequence comes from Acronicta aceris, assembly GCA_910591435.1. NCBI lineage: Eukaryota > Metazoa > Arthropoda > Insecta > Lepidoptera > Noctuidae > Acronicta > Acronicta aceris. The sequence goes on from OU342770.1 coordinate 11,321,662, forward strand.
TTCTTACATATTGATATCGTACACTCGTGTACCTATGTATGTAAAGCGTCTGATATATACGTACATGTATAAAAATTGCCTCTTTGGTCTAGTCAACACACGAGCCTGGCTGCTAAGCGTGAATTCTTGGATTTGATTCCGTCACGCTTTTTGATTACTAGCTGTTGCCCGACGTTTCACTCGTGTCCCAAAAGGCTGACTATCCGTTAGTTCTATAACTCCGCTTCTAGGCGTATCAATATGAAAAATTCTCTAGAAGGTCTAGCAATATAATTGTGAAAACCGCATCCAAATTCGTGCAGTAATTTTTGCGTGATGCCCGTACAAGTACAAACAGACAGACATACACGAACAAATAAAGGTCTTTTGGTAGTGAAAACTCTTCTAAACATTTACCAAAGACATGATGCACTCAAAAATCATCCCTATAGCGACAGAATACGAGTCATTCAAAGCTCGAATTGTTAAGATTGCCGTGGTAGCGTTTTTAGTGTAGGTATAGTCAACAGCATTGTGGTATCCAAAATTGACAAATTTCTTCAATCGATTTTTAATTTAATCTTCAAATAATAAGAGTAATAAAGTAAAGAGAGTAATAAAGTTTATTATCCATTGGGAAAATTAGACAGTTTGTGGTACCTTGAGTAAATTATACGAGATAAGGGTCCGGAGGAGCCAGAATTTCTCACAAAAACTTAATACCAAAATAATCGTAATGCAAACAATATTTTTATTAAACTGTGTTATTATTCGGATTCGGATACCGTTAATCTAGGTTCCTAACGTGCCATTTCATCTAATACTATTTCACTGAAACTAAACTACCATTCCAAACTTGGTAGATAATGTTATCAAGAATTGCATTCGCTTACATTAATTTCCAGTGAAGTATTTTGAACGAACTGGTAGAGTAGGAACCTAGATTAACGGTATCGGAGTCCGAGTAATAACACGATTATAATTCTGTTTGAATTACGATTTATTTTGATATGTTTGTATGGGAAATATATTTTTTTTATGGGATAGGAGGGCAAACGAGCAGACGGATCGCCTGATGGTAAGCGATTACCGCAGCCCATGGACACCCGCAACACCAGAGGAGTCACGAGTGCGTTGCCGACCTTTTAAAAGGGGATTGGGCCTCCGGTAACCTCACTCACTCGGCGAAACACAACGTAAGCGTTGTTTAACGGGCGTTTTCTGTGAGGCCGTGGTATCACTCCGTTTCCATTCGTGCCGAATGGAAACATGGGTCTCCCACGTAAAAAAAGACTGTCAACAACAGTACTATGATATATCCATTGTAATGTTACTCGTAGTCAAAGTCAAGTTAACAAGTACAATTCTTCTGTATAATAACTTTCGTGAGGCGTATTCATAATTATTTAAAGACTACACGGTTTACTCACGCGCATTCTCGGGATCGCGAGTCGAACTGTTCGACTCGCGACACCACCGCCGCCGCGTCAGCTCATGATTAAGGACTCCTATTGAGTCTGAAACTAGTCGGGCGATCCCGAGAATGCGCGTGAGTAAACCGTGTAGTCTTTAAATAATTACAATTCTTCTGTTACAGGTAAACGCAGTTCTACGTAAATGAGTATGTACAGTTTTAAGTTTTCTTTTACTTTTAAAAGGTAACTCTATCTGTGAACGCGACTCTGTTGTAAAACAAAGCTCTTTGTGTTTACGTGTTCAAAAGAATTTCTTTGTGAAGCTGGTTTAAAAATATTGATGTAACGTAATACTGTGGCGTAGAGTCCACTATTTTATTTAAATATCTGCCATATCATCACGCTTCTATTCAAGGGCTACGCAGAGGTACCTACACCCACAGTTTACCGATAAATTTAGATCCCATCTAATAGAAGCCTTAAATTGCCAACCAGACTCCGAGTTGCTGTTGAGAAACATTGCTCGATCTGGGAATTGAGCGTACGACCTCGAGCTCCGGACTCGACCACTTTAACATTGTATCTATTATGAATACAATAACACTTTACTCGATCTGATAATCGAACCTAGGACCTCGAGCTCCGGACTCGACGACTACACTCATAAGTTCATAACTCATAATAAGGCTTAATAGGCATAAGGCTGTCTATTTTATTTCTATTGAATTTTTTTTTAAGTATTAAAATATATATATATACGTGGGAGAGCCATGCTTCGGCACGAATAGGCCGGCTCGACCGGAGTGATACCACGGCCTCACAGAAAACCGGCGTTAAACAACGCTTACGTTGTGTTTCGCCGAGTGAGTGAGGTTACCGGAGGCCCAATCCTCTTTTAAAGGTTGGCAACGCACTTGTGACTCCTCTTTTGGTGTTGCGGGTGTCCATGGGCGGCGGTAATCGCTTACCATCAGGTGATCCGTCTGCTCGTTTGCCCTCCTATCCCATAAAAAAAAAAACTTTTTAAAATATATTCAAATATTTACTTACAGTCTACGACTTAAATCTTGATCCCTAGGGCGGCAACTCTCTTTATAAAAACGTAATGAAATGACGGACATTAATGATAAGGAAATGAAAAAAAGATACCTATTAATTAAAGTAAATTTGATCAAAAATTTACTCCTATCCTTACTAATATTATAAACGTGAAACTTTGTGAGTATGGATGTATGGATGTTTGTTACGCTTTCACGCCAGAATGGTTGAACGGATCTGGATGAAATTTGGCACAGAGATAGATCTTAATCTGGAATAACACATAGCCTACTTTTTATCCAGGTCGAAGCCAATTCTGAAGTCCACGCAGAAAAAGTCGCGGGCAAAAGCAAGTTTAATAATAAATTAAGAGACAAATCTTATAAACACAAAAACTCGAGTCATTCTTCTCCACAGAACAAATAACTGTTAGCTTGTAAGTAAGCGTCTTCGTTGAAGGGACACAGTTCCTTGCCCCGTCCGTCGCCATGGCAACGCAGTCTTGCCTTTAATTTCGTTCAACAAAGGCTCGCCATGCCTGTTATTATACATCATGCTCCAATTATTGTCGTCTCGCAAAAATAGAGCACGCTGTAGCTGGACGACGTCTAGGTCTGGCGTGATATTTTTGTATTGTAAAAATATAACATACCTATGGATTTGTGCCCAGTTAATGGCAATAGGCTCGCTCCCTATTACATGCCTAATCCTTCGAGGAATACAGGCGTGATGCGAAGTATTGTCTTTCAGTTTAAAGTTTTTCTCGTAAAAGAAACTCGGACCAATTGTCCATTAAAAATGTTCGCGTTACACGCTGGCCCATAAAATTAAGAAATTACAACTGTAAACTACGTTGACCATTAAATTGGTCAACAGATGTCGTGCTGCATGCAAACATTCTGCAAGGGAATGTAAAGAAAAAACTAAAATAAAACGGTGGACGATTTATTTTAGACATTTTGCAAAATGTCGGTGGAAACAAAAGTCGTGGAGCGGTTTTCTTTGTTTCGAAATATATTATTAGAAGGTTTTATTATGTCAGTAAGTATATACTATTCAATAAAGTTACAGAAATCTATGCAAGTATTAGTCTACGACCACAAATTATATAAAAGGTAACATAAATACAATGTGAGAAAACTGTCCGACCAGTAAAGGTATTGTTAGGTAGGTAAGTATCGAGAACAGATTCTATTTATGTATTCGTTTTCACTTTACAAGTAAAAAAAATATCCGTAATAATAACTGTAGATCTTACACATATTTTTCCCCTGCGAAGATAGAACAGAGATAGAAGATAGCTCAGCCTTCCCGAAGCGCACCCATTTTGAAGCGCATTTTGTTTAACTAATATTGTCAGAATAAGAAGAACGTCCAACATCAACTAGATACTCAATTTGTTGAAAAAATATCTCCCAAGCACGTTATTAATACATGATTGAATTTAGAAGCCACAGACACGTCCTCAGTATAAAATTACACAGCAGTAAGACAATAAGGAGTAGTTTACAAGTCGTTCGTACTAGGTATGCCATTGCGCCCGTATTAAAACAAAGATCGTACCACTACGTGTTATGCCGGCTGTACACGCTCATCAAAACCACAGTATAAATATGGAACAATAGGGAAACTACCTACAAACGCTCGAGACGGCACACTCACACAAACATGCGCATCGACGAGAACCTTAAGTGGTTTTCGCGGTGCACACTGGTCACATATAAGTATATCTCAGTGATCTTTTTAAAAATGTCACGAGCTTATTGCGTAGTAACTGCAAAGTAGCTGAACTCATTTACAAATAAATAAACAAAATCGGTTTCATTGTACCCTGTCCTTGTTTTCCAATAGGTTATTTATAAAAACTGTTCATTAGAATGATATTTTTTTACACAATAAAATTCAATAATAAAGAATTCCGTGTTTTAATAAAAAGAAAACAATATCAAAAACATTAAAAGTTACAACCCTATTGCTTCAATGGAGCGTAGGTAATCATTTCATCAAATAGGCTTAGTTTCCGTACTGTTCCATATTTATACTGTGTCGAAACATTACGAGATAGGCCGAGTACGAGTGTGTACATGGTGTGCTCTCGCGCGGCGATGAGACGAGCGTGTACAGCAGCCATTTTTGCTACCGTTTTGCGATTAAGCGAGTGGGATGTCGCTCTACACATTAAATAGCGGCATCTTTTTCTCACAACCTAAAAATTATTGTGTTAGTATGTTGTTTTACGCCCTCTGCTATTATTGTTTAAGTATTGTCGTAGGACTTAAAATATAGGCCACCATTAACCGTCTTGGCAGTCAGGACGAAAAATATGTTTGAACATACAATGTATCCTTGACCTTCACTTAGAATACAATATGCCATCGGGAACACATCTCGCACACATATATAAAAAACACACACATTTACATAAACTGTCATGCTTACACACACAAACACAGCCGACCCATTTAGGAGCAGATCTCAGTTCAAAGACTTTACATTACATTGTAACAGCCCCTTTGCCTTATGAAACTATCGCGTTTCCCCGGTTTATTCGCGAACTCGCCTTTTCGTATTATCAACTGTGCCCGTTCAAAGCTATAAAAATAACAAAACTTATGCTCGTATTCAAATTGTATTAGTTTCTCGTTTTGACCGGTTTTATTTTGTTTTGAAAGATGTTTGTGCTTCAATGTATTGTGATAGTGGTATGGATACCTATTATGGCTTTCTTTGTGAAATTGTACTTCACTAATGCTCGTGACTGAGTAATAACATACCTTCACGTCGTTAACCCTAAAAGGTAAGGCAGAGTTGTCCTGACCGTATATTACCTTCGGGAGACCTTGGATACTAGGATAATGGGGCCCCTACGATTGTATATGTACATATAAGATAATTCTTTAAGATTACTCTAAGATTATTTTTTAAATGAAAACAAAAAGGTAAAGACGTAAAAATATTTTGTGATAAAGGAGGTCTGACATAAATAAATTAGGCTCTAACTTATTAGGGAACTCCTTCAGGAACATCTTCTATTTCCGCTCTTAGGTACCTAGGTACTCAACCTGGTCCCTTTTTACGTCCGCAATTTAGTTGAGGCCGGTCTCTTCCAACTCTTCCATCCATATTTGCGACCTACCTACTTAATTTGCCTATCTCCGCTCACCCATGGATTGGTGAGCTAACGATGGTAACGCTGTAGATAGGTTAGGAATCCTAACCTAACCTTGATCTAGCCTAATCCTAACCTTGATCGTTTCTACTACATCTCGATTTGATTGACATCATTTTAGTACAACTACTACTGTTGATGACGTATGTTTACAATCTTGGGCAGATCTTTTAGTCTCAGTCGACCGCACTCGTAAATCATGTAAAGTTCCATCTGAGCAAGTGTCAAAACAAAACTTCATATCCATATCGCGGAGATAACGCGAAAGCTATGCAACAAAGACTAAGTTAGTTCAGAAGGCCTAGTCCTTTCATGTAAGTAAACGGTTGAAAATTAAATGAGATTACACTTCCAATAGGGTAATTGTTATTATATTGCCTAAATCTTGATTATTAAATAATCTAAATACTTTCATTGAAGTAACTTAAGTGATCTTCATAAAGTTTATTAAATAATAACTATAAAAAAACATTAAATTAATTAAGTAGGTACCTTACCTTCTAATCTTGTTCGAAATGCTGATCTCGATGTTTCGTTTGTTGAATATAATATTGTTTAAAAATAATTTAATCCGTTACAAATAGCAGCCCAATGAGGTTAATATTATATTCCACAATTTTACTATTAATGCAACTTAATGCTTTTTTTAAATTAATCCATGACTTATTTTTCAGTGTTATAAAATTATTATTTAGGTATTCGTTATTTTCTTATATATCCTATTTACACATGCTAAATATCGCGTGTCCGATTTCTCCCGTTGGTCGAATTTATCTTTCACATAATTTATAACATTGGATTTTTTTAATATTTCGCGTATTCTGCCTAACTCCGCGCCTACGCCGCATCGTCGGCTAAGTACGGATAACGCCATTAGTTACTGTCGACCTCGTCGGCGACCAAGTTATTGATATTTGTGCTATGATAAATGATCGCACAAACACATGTTTGTGTGGACATTGCTAAAATATCGACGATCATGTAAACGGCTTTCATATTTTCGCGAGACTCTCTGATATTTATTTTATTTGACATGAATGTGACCTACTTTGCACGAACTCTTCCAATAGTTGTTCAGTTTTTTTTACTTTTAAACTTGCAGCTAAGTTAATAAATACAGTGGGCTGCACCGTTTTAGAGAATCCTAATCATCAAGTTATGTTAGAAATGAAAGCTGATGGAATCTGAAAGTAATTTTTCTTTTCTTAAACGGTTCCTCACACTAGGATTTTCTCCAATATCATGAGTCTACAAATACAAATTACTTTGTTGAATCCTCAACACAGTGGCGCAAAAGCCGACTCAGGTACTACGGCAAAAATACCGTCTCGTGCGAATGTTAGACCATACGAACAGCAATATTTTTATAGATTAAAAGAACTTGTCATCTCATCTCTCACCATTGAAAGCTACAGGCAGTTATATAAGCATATCACTGATGAAGATGACGATCACTCACCTAGAAAGTCTTCTAACATCAGTAAAAATAATCAATACAAGAACACATCTACGCGTAATAGTTTAATTACATTTAAAAAATATGTAAATAATTCGTGGCCACTCAAATTATTATGTTAATAATTTAAACCATGTAGTTTTTATTTCATCGAAAATATTTAAGTGAAACACTGTTGGTGTTGAGTCAGTAACATAACAGTTATAATTAACAGAAAGGTTAGCTAACTTTAGCGGAAAAACATACTCGGAAACAAGTGCACTTACCGGCTGTTTTAATACAATGCAAAAATGTTAGCATTATTTCCTACGTGAAGGCTATTTCATACAGACAAAGTCAAAATGGCGTGCGGAGACAACATTTTTGCAACCGTTCTTACAATAGAGTTTTTATACAATATATTGCCTATACAGATATTATTTTAGATACCATCACGCCTGTATTCCCCGAAGGGTTAGGCAGAGACGTACTAATTACACCCACAGTTCGCCGGATGATTAGGTCCCATATAATTGGGGACGAGCCTGTTGCCATTAACCGGGAACAAATCCAGACTCTGAGCTGCTACTGACAATTTCATAGAAAAACCCAATAACGTTTAGGTCTACCTGGGGATCGAACCCAGGACCTCTATCGTAGCAGTCGCACTTCGGACTACTACACTAATGATCAGTCATTATTCTAGTGATACAGAGCAGAGCAGATATTATTTTACACATTTTTAAATTAATAAAATCGAGACCTAGTTATCATATCAGCCAAAGGTCGCCACAACATGTACCTAAAACTGGTGACCGCTGGGGTAAGAACAAATCTTGAATGAAGACCACAAACCAACAGGTCCATCAGGTCGTCTGTCAATCTCATTGGAGAACGATCTCCAGTGAGATTTCAATTTTATTCCATTTTAATTATATCAGAATGGTCATGAGACAAACAGACAGACTTGGTAGAAAAACTTATCGAAAATCAACATTTATCAAGTATACAAGACTTACTTACTTTACAAGACATAGCTGTATAAATTAAGTGTTGATAGCACTAATCTACAAAATCGTTTTATTATTTTTTCACAATCTAAATTTTTCACATTGCTAATGTTTGTTTATTTACTTTTATTTTATTAAGTTGGCACTTATTGGCAGTGTTGTCAGATGCCAATTTAAAAAAAAAATTTTTTTGTTTTAATACTTTGGCTTTTGGCTAAACAATTTTCGTGCGTTGTTTTAGGCGAAAATGAATAAATTTTCTTTCTTCTTTCTATTGAATCACGATTTTATCATAAAGTATCATAATATTTGTAATAGAACAAATTTCATCATTATATTCCATTACAAAATCTCAAACATAATCTGCAGACTTAACTATAAACACCTTAGAGAGGCACTTTACATTTGCCACTTTGTAATTGGATAACCTCTTCACCCTTTGACAGGTTAAGTTGTTCATTATGTGCCATTTTGTGTAATGGCTGCAGCCTGCCTCACAGAGGCTGCCGTAACGAAGGCATTATAAGGTGTAATTGTAGCACTTTAATTCTATTACTATATTCTTTGTTGTTTTTTGTTAAAATTAACGTAAAGAGGTTGTTATTTCTTTTAGTATTAGTTTCGCTCGGATCCTAAAGGATGTCGAGTTGTTATTTTAGTGAAGGAAAAAATCGACTGCGGGCAGGATTCGACCCTGCGTCTTCCGGTTAGATACACCAGACGCTATAACCACTAAGCCACCGCGAATCTGTAATGCAATCCCTAATGTGGACTACAACGCCACTATCGGGTCCACATTTAGCTAAGACTCATCCAGATGGAAAAAAACCTATTAAGTTGCTTAGGAGAAGAATTATCTACACACGTACGCCTGAATTTTATACATAAACGACTGTCTGAGGAGAGGAGTATGGACACAAAGTATAAACTATATACTGACTCAAAACAAATATCGGTTGATCGCATACATATTTGTCTCGGACGGGAATCGGACACACGATACCGGACTCATCGATAGTGGGTAGGTGAGCACGTTAGACTTGATTTTCTACGCTGATATCGGTCGCTGACGTCGGTCGAGGGTACCGATATTAGCGTATGTAACAGAAAATCTACGGCGGACGTCAGCGTCGCTTTGCGATGTCTCATAGAACATAATGTTATCTATACGCTCGACCGACGTCAGTGACCGATGTCAGCGTAGGAGGAAAGTAAGCCTTAAGGGTCCGGCGGACCGATTTGCCCGTACGAACGTAACGTAACTTACCAAAATATATCGTAATTCAATCAGAATTTCATCAAATTGCGTTATTATTCGGATTCGGATACCATTAATTAGGTTCCTGGCCTAGCATTTGGTGCAAAATACTTGTAAATAAATGAAATTTTTGATAACTTTACGAAGTTTCGATCAGATTTCCGGTCCGGTGCTTTTCCAGTGAAGTTGTATTAGACGAAATTGTAGCGTAGGAACCTAGATTAACGGTATACGAACCCGAATATTAACATAATTTGATTAAATTGTGTTTGAATTATGATTTATTTTGGTATTACCTACGGTTGTATGGGCATTTCAGCTTCCGCCAGACCCTTAAGCGCTACGCCAAAGTCACAGTCAAAGTCAAAATCTGATTAGGTATTCCATTAAAATTGCATTTGGAACCCAGTGTAGCAATCGTGACAAACTTTGAATTCATTTCGAAATATCCCCACTGGTCATAACATGTTTACGTTATGTGACTAACGTAATAACGTATTAAAGTTAGTCTTGTTCACACATTGGTTCGCGAATGGCCTGTCCACGTTCATGTTATGGACTTTGTTATTACTTTTGTATTAAAAACTGACTATCTTATTAGTACTGACAACCCTGTTTTGAATACAACAATTGAAGTATTCCATTTATCCACTAATAATAGAATAGATTCCTACATACTTACATTACATACCATCACGCCTGTATTCCCCGAAGGGTTAGGCAGAGGCGTATTAATGTACCCAAATTCCAAACTCCGAGCTGAGAATTTCATAGAAAAATCCAATAAAATCTTGCTCGACCTGGGAATCGAACCGCTCAGAACCACTATCTAATTAGGTAATCATAGTAGATATTCCTAAATATACTTGCAGTAAAAAATAAAAATATCATATCTTTTTGATATACTTTTTTTGCATTTTCCATGCTAAGATTTTAAAATTATTTTCGTGAAGGGAAAATTTGACCGCAGGCAGAATTCAAACCGGCGTCTTCTGGTTAGATACACCAGACACTATGACCTCTAAGCCACCGCGAGCATTTGCCATATCTACCAAACTCTACGTGTATAACTATCCACATATCTTAAGTAAAACCCTTCAAGCTTTGCCACCCCTCGCATCTTTAGGAATACCTACTTAATCAGAACAAAGATTTACCTCCTGTGGGTAGCTACATACAGGCTGCTCCCATATTTGACTTAAGGGTCCGGCGGAGCGTGAATTGCCCACCTAAACGTAATACCGAAATAAATCGTAATCCAGACAATATTCTATCAAATTATGATTTAGATACTGTTAATCTAGGTTCCTGCGAGCCTATTTCGTCTGCTAATACTTCACTGAAAATAAAAGACCAGAAAATCGTTCCAAACTTGGTAAAGTTATAAAAAATGACATTACGCTTACATACCATTACGCTTGTATTCCCCGAGGCGTTAGGCACAGGTATTCTAACGTAAACCCACACTTCGCCGGTATGTTTAGGTACCATGTAAGGGGACGAGCCTATTGCTATCATTGGCACAAATACAAACTCCAACCTGCTGCTAAAAATTTCTATCACACTACTCTTATTCCACACGGTATGAAGCAATAAGGGATTTAAGTGGTACACATATAGTTAATATATTGTACGTTTCAATGTACCACTTTCGAATATTTGAATTTAGAATGAAAGTGACAACGGTTCATATATTGAGAAAGGATTTTCCGAAGTGAATCGCACGTGAAATGGGGCATGAGATGAGTTTGCAATGAGATGTCGTTTTGTTTTAGAAGAATTGCATTGATAAACTGATGTTTTGTGTGTTGACTGAATGTTGTCTCCATATAAACCAGATTTAGGCGAAAAAAGTTAAGAAAAAAAGGTAAAATTACGAAATACCAATAATATTTATTGGGTTCTATTTAATAGACTTATTCTTCTCTAAAAAACTACGTTATCCTCTAAATTACTAGGTCAGCCATTATCAATATTCATCTAAAAATACTATCTTAGCCACTATTTAACATCAGAATGGTTGTTTTTTTATAGCGTCTACACAACGGCTGCAATTCGGTTCTGGCACTGGCCGGCTGCTCCCGCAGCCGCGCTCGCTTTGCTCGCTCGGCTCGTGCATCGTGTGGTCACACTTCTAACCTAACTGATTATTAAATTTCTTTCATAAGTAATTAATAACTCCTTTAATTAAAAACGTAAAATGTTGGTGAGTTGTAAAATCCGTTCTAACTTAGTAAATCAGTAGACAAGTAATAATAATTGTTGTTACTTGACGCTTTCTTTGAAATATTTTGTTGACGTTGTTTAAAAGACGTATTAGTTTATTAGAAGATTTCATCGTCGGAGTGTGTCCTAAGCACCTTGGTGTGTGTTTCGACTTTTGCACGTAAGAGCCAGATCGGTTACAGTGGCTCTGGCAGTCTGCAGTCCGAAGAGGTTCTTAAGGGTCGGCAACGCAACAGCAACTCCTCTAGTATTGCAGGTGTCCATGGGTTCGTGAGCTCGATTGCCGACTTAATAAAAAAAAAATAGTATGTATAATACATACATAATAATCAACCCATTATACTGTCCCACTGCTGGGCATGGATCTCCTCTGAGAATGAGAGGGATTAGGCTATAGTCCACCACGCTGGCCTAGTGCGGTTTGGGAGACTTCATACGCCATCGAGAAAATTTCTCGATGGCGTTCGGCTCACCATGTTTTCCTTCACCGATTAATTAACACGTGATTATTAACTATTTAATACGTACGTGACTTCGAAAAGTCAGAGGTTCTAGGCCTTGGGTTCGAACTCGAGACCTTTGACTTTGCAGTCCAACGGTCATACCACTAGGCTATCACTGCTACAGGTATAATATATGGATAATATATAATAAATCATTTACAATTGTACACAAAGCCAGCGGTAATAACGCAAACATACCGAGTGCAACGCAAACCTCATTTAAAATTCAATAAATGCATAATTTACTATAATTTAGAACTCAATAGGATTTGATGTGAATTTTCAGGGCAATAATTTTGTTTATACTGTTGAACAATAAATTGGGTTTATGATTTTGAACTGTGTCAGTTTTGGAAATAAAACTATACTGTAATAGTTATTTCTTGTAGTTATTATCGTCAGGCATCATTTTCAATTTAATCTCCAAATAATGTTTATTATACATTGGGGTTTGAAAAATTGTGGTAACTTGGTATGCTGTTGACTGTATTTAAGTGCTATTTATTAATAACTAGCTTCTGCCCGCGACTTTGTCTGAGTGAACTTCAGAATTGGGTCCGACCTAGATAAAAAATAGCCTATGTGTTATTCCAGACAATAATCTATCTCTGTGGCAAATTTCATCCAGATCCGTTCAGCCGTTCTGGCATGAAAGAGTAACAAACATCCATACATCCACACATCCATACGCACAAACTTTCACGTTTATAATATTAGTAAAGACTAGTTAGACATCATTTGGAACAGCTTAAAAATCGTTTTGGAACGAAAAAAAATATAATATTTTTTTCTAAAATAGCTTATAGGAGCTTTCGTGGTTTATTTTTATAACTACCTAAAATGAGAAGCCGCACTCCCCATCGCGTACTCCCATATAATTATTTCAACATTTTTTTTAAATATTACTATCTCTGAGGCTAATTTCACACACGCACAAAGGCCGTAGCATGGCGTGTTATTTCGATCATTTTGCGATTGAGAGAGAGGGATATAAACAATAAATATCGCTATCTCTTTCTCACAACCTAAAATTATCGCAATAACACGTCATAGTTGACGACACGTTTGGCGTACCGGCTGAGCGTGTTGTGGGTTTGACACGGAGCAAATATTTTTATGATCTACAGGTAGTTGTTTCCGGGTCTGGGCGTTTGTGTATGTGAGAATTTGTGTTTGTAAACGCACCCACGATACAGGAGAAAACCGTAGTGTGGGGGGCAACGTTTTTTAAAATAAAATATAAAACATAGTAAGACCTCATTTATTTCGATGATACTGTCAAACTATTTCTTCGCCTTCCACACTCCATGTCACGTCAAAACTCCCTCTATAGTCGTTTATAAGGGTTTATTTACAAACAGTAGGCAAGTAAACGCCTTGCTTGAGGGGATATCTCATTACGAACTTTCGCGAAGCCGCCCGAGCCCTGTAAGCAGTCCCGTTACCCGGTTGTTATAAGTTTTGCTTATTTACTTTTACTTCTGTTACTTGTAGAACTACATTTTTCTCGTGTTACTTGTTTTGTGGTTTGCGGAGTAATTTAGTGGTATTTGTTACTCCTGTATTCCAATAGACTCGTGCTGTTATTACGTGCTTTCCGAAGGACGAAGGAGTCGGACTGACCGCGGCAGGCGCAGGTTAGCCTTGCTGATCGGTTGATCAGCGTAGTTATTACTTAGCCACGAGCCCCTCAAAGGAAGATAAAGTGGCAAAAGAAGTTAATTAGCTTTCCAAATTCAAGCGACGATCAGGATTGTATGACTATCGTTTGCTTTGACAGTGACAGAAAGAAAGCGTGAGGAATACCTATTGATCTCTGATACAGACATTGTAATTGTAATAAAAGTACCTAAGTACAAGTTATTAGGTATTATTTTAGTCCACATTACTCATGATTGTGTATTAAGTTTATTCACCAAAGTTTTTTGTCCCTCTAGATATATTGGTTCTACCTGTTGGGACTTTTTAATAGCTACATAAGGAGCTCACCCCTAAGAAAATCTTGCAGTTCATAATAGCTGCAGGATTCAGCCGTGAACTCTAACTCAACCAGTGGCGATCACAATAGACGAACTGCGGTCGCAGTGATACTATAGCCACAATTTAATAATATTAAAATAATAGCTACATAAGTATATGTCGCTCCTTATTTGCTATTTCTAGTAAATTAGCTGATAGTATTCTTAAAAGTGATACTTAAACAAAATAAAATAAATTACTAATTTTATCGCGTTACGCCAGTTTACCTGGGACTATGGATGGATGATGGTTGAAACGTTGGGATTTCATAATATAGATTTAAGTTGGTATCTATAGTTAACGCTACAAAATCCGTAAAAATTACTTTTACCTATTTCAAAATCGTGAGAAAACCGGAAATTCATTTCTTGACAGAATTTTCTTTTTAGGTTTAGTTTTTAAATCCGGAACAAACCACCTAATAACAATACTTTCGCTTTCGCATGGATGTAGAATCCTTGCGAAATCCTCATGACCATGTCTGAGACAGTATTGTAAATAATAACGGCCTATCGCTCGCTTAAACGTCCAGAAATATCAAACAAATAAACAACTGAACCTCACGAACTATCATCACAAAACTTACAGTTACGTCCAATAACAATTGGTTTGAACGCATAACAGTTAACGAATCGCAACAGGTACAAATACAAACCGAAGGTCCATACAAACTTCCCCGTTTTCATTAAGCACTGGAAATTGCAAGCGAACCATTGAAAACTGACCATAGAGAACTAACTAGTCTAATAACCACCCTTAAAATTTGACAACTACGAAACGAATTCAAACTCTATTTTACGAAGTTGAAAGTTGAGAATAGAATGACAGTGAAGTCTTTTACGGAGTCAAAATAAAGCTTAGAGACGATTCCAGTAATGTATTGTTGGATATGAGTTCGTCTCATGCTTATATGAACTTTTGTTACGTACAACTGTTTATATTTTTGCGTGTTGTGCAGTTTTCGTTCGACTTTCCTTTGTTGTAACTGTATAGGCTGTATTTGTGTTTGCGATTGGGGAAAATGAAAATAATACGCTGAACGTTGGCAGAAATTGTAATGAAATCGTTTCTTCAGACATTGTGCTACGTCGACGAATGAATCCTACTTGTAGACAGGACTTTACTGTCCGTCCTCTTACCCCTGTATGTTACTAGGTTCTCAGTTCCACTGTATGTTTTTTTTGTATGTTTGTCACGCGATTATTCCGTCAATTATGAACCGATTTTGATGATTCTTTTTTTGATCGGTAGGTCATACTTCAGAGGTGATCCCATAATTTGGTCAAGATCTGATGATAAAATTTAGAACAGAATGACAATAACACGTAACGACCGATAAATGATAACGTACGTAATGATATCTACGTAAAATAACTTCTAAGAAAAAGTAAAACCGCCTTCAAAAGCATAAAAAATAATTTTATGTGCGAAACAGTATCGGAAGTCGGTGGCGAAATCAAAAGATCCGATGAAATCAAAGAAGTCGATGCGACTTCCGAAATTGTTTCGCACCTAACATTATTTTTTGTTCTTAAAGGCGGTTTTACTTTTTCTAAAAAGTTATTTTTTTATTAACCGTTACTGTCTCACTGCTGGGTGGACAAATATGTGTTTCGTTCAAAAATATCGAAATGTAAAGACAAAAAGACAAGACAAAAATCACGAATTTAAAACATTTACGACACCAATTGTCTTTAGACCGAGATTTATACCTACTATAATTTACCTTTGCAAAACAATTTGCGGACAACTTCAGAACCGCACAGCTATGTTGACGGTACCTACTGTACCAGTAGGGAAACGAAATTTTAATTTATCAATCCATTGTTTCTCTTAACTGCCTCATTAGCCTAGTAGTCCTAAGCTGGCTGCTACGCTAGAGTTCCTGGGTTTGAAACCCAGGTCGAGCAGAGTTATTATTGGGTTTTCTATGAAATTTTCTGTAGCAGCCTCGAATTTGGAATTTGTGCCCGGTTAATGGCAAAAACTTCGCGTCCATGGGACCTAAACATACCAGCGAACTAGTAATGTACACCAATGTACATTAATTAGTATGCCTCTATGTTTAAGTATGTTGGTATGTATATTTTTTACATGGGAGAGCCATTCTTCGGCACGAATGGGCCGGCTCGACCGGAATGATACGACGTCCTAACAGAAAACCGGCGTAAAACAACGCTTACGTTGTTTTTCGCCGAGTAAGTGACGTTACCGGAGGCCCAATCTCCTTTTAAAAGGCCGGCTGCGCACTTGTCTCACTCCTTTGGTGTTGCGGGTGTCCATGGGCGGCGGTAATCGCTTACCATCAGGCGATCCGTCTGCTAGTTAGCCAGACTATCCTATAAAAAAAATGTATCTATGTCTTTCTCTAAAATGACATTCGAATGTATGACAACTCGCTTTACTAAGTCCAGTCCAGCGCAGTTAAACTTCTTAACTGTTTTCTTTGTTTAACTTACAACTTACTTAACATAAAAATGTTACTTCGCAACAACTTTGATATAATGTCGTCAAATATGCAACGGTTTACTCGCTAAACGTTTAAGCCAAGGTTTATGTTAATCTTTGGAAAATTAAGCACTTAGTTTAGAAGTTATTTCTTTCGTGGTCGTGGTGTTGACATTTTAGTGAACTTGATTAATTTTCAACGTTTTTTTTTACTGAAAAATGCTGTGATTTACAAGTAGTCGGGAAATTCTACAGTAAAACTGTAAACAATGTCCGAATTAATGTTAACTTTAATCTCTATTGACAAAATTCCGACTCCTTGCTTCGAATTTACGCCGATTTATGTCAAAATTCAAACTAGGAATCATCATCGAAGCAAGTAATTGCACAATTTTCAAAAATAAATACGGCCCTGTTTTTTTTACTTATTGTGTGTTTTGTGTCAAAGAATATTACATACCATCACGCCCGTATTCTCCAAAGAGATAGGCAGAAGCCTACAAATGTACACCCACCGTTCACCGGTATGATTAGGTCCCATGTAATAGGGGGCGAGTCTATTTGCAATAACTGGGTACAAATCCAGACTCCGAGCTGCTACTGATAATTTCATAGCAAATCCCAATAACATTTTGCTCGACCTGGGAATCTAACCCAGGACCTAGCATAGCAGTCACGCTTAGAGCTACAGACTAACGAGGTAGTTTGCGCATGTCGAAGAAAATAAATTATGTAACGCTGACTAGTACAATACATATGTTATAGGTCTACGTATGTAGGTACAGTATATATAAAGTACCAAATAGAATATCTAACTGTTTGGACAAAGTTCACCCTGTGCCGACGTCCGGTGCTAAAAGGGGGACGGTCGGATTATTTCGTGCAATCCCTGCGCACTCTCCAAAATACACACCGTGTAGTTTCGAAGAAGCTTTCTCCTGTAGCATAAGAGCTGGCCTTACGAATATAATTTTTAAGTTTCCTATCTCTTAAAATCATTAAAGTTCAATCAAGTTCAGCGGAAAAAAAGAAAATAAAACAAAAATAGATTAACATTGAAAAGGGAGGAAGTTTGCATTTTAATTTACTTATGCGTTAAAGGCTTTTAGTCGCCATTTTGTTTTTGATACAGTATTTGATACTTAATAGAAAGGGCATTGGGAAGATCATCCTCAGACAGATTTCAAACAAATCGCTGAGAAAATAAGGTACCGATTATGCAAAGATTAAGTTATGCTGACGTCAGCATAGATCTAAACCCACTGCAGTTATAATCTACTTGAACTTATTGACTTCGGAATTCTCAACAAGAATCCAAAAGTCGGCCGAAAACACTCGAAAAGTTATTCACAAAATATTATTACGAAAATTCGTCAGATGTTTTGGACGTAAAGAATTCTCAGAAATTGCAATTCAAGTTTTCTAATTTCGCTTCAAATGTTCGGTGAAATGTCTCTAAAATTTAATTATCGGGGTCAAAGACATTTCTGTTCATTGACAAAGAAGGGTGGGTAGGGATGTTTTTTAAAAAATAACAAAGATGTCAATCGAATTAATTAAGGGACAAACAATAGGAAATTCTAGAGGTTTATCAAGTGATAGGACTTTGGTGTCTTTCATTTCTTTTTTTTTTTGGGAAATTATCTGTAACATTCTTTTGTTTTGTATGATGCTCTTTGAATGCTCCGATAATATTGGGTTACAATAATTTATTAATAGTTTTTATATACCTAATAGTAAAAAAACAGTGCAGTGCAGAAGCAGTCATAGCCAGATATGTCAAAGGTCTCGAGTTCGAACCCAAGGCACGCACCTCTGACTATTCGAAGTCATGTACGTATTCAATAGTTAATTATCACGCACTTAAACGGTGAAGAAAAACATCGTGAAGAAACCTGCATGCATGAGAGATTTTCTCGATGGCATGTGAAGTCTGCCAACCCGCACAAGGCCAGCGTGGTAGACTATAGCCTAATTCCTCTCATTCTGAGAGGAGACCCGTGTCCAACAGTGGGACAGTATAATGGGTTGATTATGTGTTATGTTATGTTATTGTAAAAAACATAACATACCATCACACCTGTATTCCCCGAAGGGTTAGGCAGAGGCGTACTAATTTACACCGTTCCACCACAGTTCACCGGGTATGTTTAGGTCCAATGTAATAGGCCTTTTGGTATTAACCGGGCACAAATTCCAAACTCCGAGCACAAATTGCAAACTCCGAGCTGCTACTGAGAATTTCATAGAAAAACCCAATAACGCATTGCTCTACCTAGGAATCGAACCCAAGACCTCTAGCGTGGCAGTTGCGCATGGGACCACTAGATTATCGAGGCAGTTAAGTAAGTAAATCTTCTGTTATAAGTTCATACTCCCAAAACACAAAACATAGATAAAATCCTTACGTTAATATCATCGTCATTCAGTATCAAACACGCAATTATTTGAAAAACAAGATAATCTTTTCTATGCTTATCCAATTATAATAATTCCTGGGCCTTTTCAATTCCACGGATTCCACACGGCTTCGAATCTGGAAACCAACACGCGTCGCTGCATCGCACCGTCACTTTTTCTTTCGCTTCGTAATGCGAAAAATATGTTGAAGTCCAAAGCCGCCTGGCATCCATCATAAATCACGAGTCGCCTTGCAATGCGCTCACTGGCCCACTCTTAATCCGGCCCTGCGTAAGCCGCTGGTCATCGTGCTTTGTGTTGGAGTCGTGTACTGTAGATTAAACTTTCTGGTGTGTATGATACTATAAAGGTTTACGGTTTCATAAGCAGGCGTAGATAGGATAGTGATGGACAATCCAATCCGATACTTAGTATCAATACAATATCATACAATGTTGCTGTGCCAAAATCATAAATTATAAAATCCGATATTTGCCTACACTCATAGAGGAATTAAGTACTTACGACACATCTAGTTTGCAATGGGTACTGTCATGATCGTAGTGAATGCCATCAATCCCATGACCGTGATTATTAGGGGAAGCGCGGTTGTTACTCTGTCCCCTCAAAATAGACATTTCAAATAAC
Organism: Acronicta aceris; assembly: GCA_910591435.1. Lineage (NCBI taxonomy): Eukaryota > Metazoa > Arthropoda > Insecta > Lepidoptera > Noctuidae > Acronicta > Acronicta aceris. Next base: position 11,341,210 of record OU342770.1, read on the forward strand.
AAAAATTCCGACAGAGCTGAATTTTCGTAGAGACCTTGGATACACCAGTAGAAAATGTTTTGAGTTCATTCTAAACTTACCCACAATTTATGATGTTTATGTTCGCTAGATTTTATTTTATTTTCAAATACTGTTGCTCCGACCACTTGTATACATGTAGTACTATTGTAATTTTAAGCCAAACTAGTGTTTCTCAGTCAAATGAATTTATGCTGTATTTTTTTGAGAAATAAATGTTTTAACCAGAAATAAAGTGCCAAAAGTCCCCATAGATCCCATGTGTGCTAAAAAAGTTATTCAAGGTCAAAGGTCAAAATTTTCGGACTTCTCTCAAAAACGGTAAGTTTTAATAGAAAATTATTTTTTACAATCCTCTGGAAGCTCACCATTATTTTATGAATTAAATAACAAAAAGCCTTTTTGCATAAAATGCAACAATCCGTAAAACACTTCAACTGAGTGAAATGTAACACTGTATCAGTGCACCTACCAATAAAATTCCTCTTAGGTATTGAGTCCGCCTTTGTACGCTAATTGTGCTTAAAGAATGAAATAAATAAAAATAAAAGCAACCTATTTCACACGACTGAATGAAAACATGCGACTATATACTATAATATAAGAAAATCCCAAGGATTTCCAAAGATTTCAGATTATTGGATATTCTCACCCTCTTACTTTTAGCAAATGAGATTCCATGGGTGGAGGTGGATGTAGCTTCTTAATCTAAAGCATAATGGTGGCCTAATGGAAATCCTTATTATTTTTATGGATTTTCATACATACCCTGCAATCTTACACGTACTATAGGATTACATAATGTCGTATCAAAATAAAGTTTTGATAGCAAATGCTGTCTCAATAGTTTAGCGTTCCCGAGTACGGCTTCTTAACGAGAAGTTCTGGGCTCGATACCCAGGTCTAGCTAGGTTTTCAATAGAAGCTCATAGTTTGAATTTGTGCTTGGGTAATGTTAAAAGGCTCATCCTTTATTACATAGGACATAAAACTTTGCGATCTGTGAGTTCTAGTGAGTTAGTTCTAGGCTAATTAAAACTTACACCTCTGGCTGACCTTTCGGAGACTACATGATACTTAGTAGTATGGTAATTGTGAAGTTGCTAAAACTAGAATAATCCAGCTACTTAGTAACAGTTGACATTAGAGAGATTTTATATTAGAATCGAAGATAACCTTCTATAAAAGGAATGTCATACTACACTGCAAAAATTGGTTCCAAATACAATTTTATTTAAATACTTTACAACCCCATAGTTTTTCCGCGCCATTCAAAATGAATTGCGCGCACAATCTCCACACAATTCAGAGACATTCAAAAATTCCGTCTACATCTTATGTTAACGCCATCATAAAATAAACTCTCGTTTACAGTCCAAAAAACAACATTCACCACAACACATATCTTGTACAACATTTATTCGAGAACCACCTAGAGACAGGACCAAAGTTTTTAGAGCTTCCGCGTCCCGTTCTATTTTCGATACCTCACGTACAAAAGGGGGTTTGGTTAAAGGATGGAAAGGTCTCGGTATACTGGTGGTGTTTCCTTAAAAGCAGTACCATAACTAACCATCAAACGCCCTCGCGTACTTAGAATAAATTTTCAATACTCTGGTACACGGGTCGTTAGTTCTATTCAAAGGTTTTAGGCAACGCACAGCTTATCTCAAGATGTGCGTGGCACAGAGCAGTCGACTGTGCCAGAGAGTTCACCTAACGTTTTTGTTCCTAATGTCTTTTTAATACTTTGTTTAGGCCCAGTCTCGGGAGATTTGGGCATGATTGATTGCGGGCGACGTGCCGAATGTGAAATGTGGGGTTCGCCTGATTACTTATTGATATGGTTGCGGTTTGAAAAGTTTTGAAGCTAAAGTGGGTGTGTGTTTTCTGAGAAGGGTATCTTTAGGAAGTTAATATTATCTGTGAGTTTTAATATGCATGTAATGTAATCTATCAGATCTAGGTATAATAACATCTTCTATATTATCTCTTCTGTTGTTATCTCTTTTCCTAACATTATGATTGGATAATACGGTATTATACTTATATAGTTATTAGTTGGTTACTTTTTTATATACCACTAATGTGGCAAACAAGCATACGGCCCGCCTGATCGTAAGCGGTTACCGTAGCCTATGGACGCTTGCAACACCAATCACTCGCGCGTTGTCGACCCTGTAAATTAAGGAGGAATAGTTGGGCTGGCAGCATAGGAAACAATTTTTTTTTATGGGATAGGGGGACAAACTAGCAGACGGATCGCATGATGGTTAAGCGATTACCGTCGCCCATGGACACCCGCAATACCAGAGCAGTCACAAGTGCGTTGCCCGCCTTTTAAAAGGGGATTGGGCCTCCGGTAACCTCACTCACTCGGCGAAACACAACGTGAGCGTTGTTTGACGCCGGTTTTCTGTGAGGCCATGGTATCACTCCTGTCGAGCCAGCCCATTCGTGCCGAAGCATGGCTCTCCCACGTTAAAAACATGCTGCCCTGTATGACAGCAGCGGTAACAAAACACCACCGGTCCTCGCACTGCCAACACAACGCGTCTTCGCGGAGCTCTAGCTACCTTTGCCACTGTTAGGAACACAACATAGCATGGAGCTGTTATTTTCTGCAAGGTAGAGATACTTCCTCAGTCGAGCAGCTCCAATTGTGAGTGGAATTATTCGATTCCACTATGCCCTACCTCTCACTTTCTTTTATAACATTATTATTGAAATTTTTAAGAGGGTACAGCTTTTCATGGACCGTTTGATAAATATAGACATAATGTAGACTGTCTATGTATATCATAGATCATGAATACTTTCGCATTTTACAAGTACTATTAATTTTAGCAATAAAGCATTGTCTTATCTTGACGGCACTATTGTTGCAGTGGTTGAGGCTTCAACGCCACTGGTTGCGCGTTCGGTTTCAATAAAATCTTATCTTGGGAAGAGGGCCAGGAGGCCTTTGCTTCAGTAGAGGGCAGAAATTGGCTATTAAAAAAATCTTATCACCTTTCGTTTCTCTCTAAACCATGTCGTACTCTGTGACATAATGGCGACATACACCGAAGTGCTTCGCAGAATGACATCGATATTTGGAAGCAGGTGCGTAGCAAGGCGGTTGCCACCATGAGGTAATGAGGTGTGCCCGCGAGCTCGCTAATGCATGACTGCGGAAGTATGCTTTCTGAAGATATCTTGCAAGATTTTCTTGCAAACTTACACCTTCAGACCATCAGGCTTGTATTCCCTGAAGAGTTAGGCAGAATTGTACTAATCAATACGTATTTAAAAACTGTTAAGTTCAGTTTTTAAATACGTATTGATTCTTTTTCTTACTTCTATCTAACCTTCGTGAAAATAAGTATGTAAATTATGTATTGTCACCCATTTCTTTAGCGGAAATTTGAATTTTATTGTCATCATATTGGGTCTATAATTGAAAATTCCAGCTAATTTCGCTAATTTGCTGTTAAAAAAAAATAATAACACTTTGCTTGGCCTGAGAATGGAACTTAGCATCTCATGTTTTATCGAGGTATGTGAAGTCTGCCAACCCGTACTAGGCCAGCGTAATGGACTAATATATAGCCTAAGCCTAATCCCTCTGATTCTGAGGGGATTCTCTCCGATTTTTTCAATATGCAACGGTTCAATCAGATACAATGTGCATTAAGTAGTACAGTGGATTCTAAACAAATCAAATTTTTTTGTAACTGTTGGCTGGCTGGCTTGGCTGTTGTAAAACTAACATACGAAAGAAATGCTTCGATTTTTTTAATAATATACTAATAATAAGTTTAATTTTTTACCTAGAAATTATAATGTAATTGCTAAGTACTTTCCCGTTAAATTTTGAGCGTCATATTATTTGGCAAAACATGTAGGCCACTTTGTTAATTTTTAACACTTTACACTGCAAGCTATTTGTAATGTATACTCATGTTTGATAAAATATCTCTTATCAATCTTATTATGAGTAATAAACCTACAAATATTCAATTTCAATAAACGCTAGTAAAATCTCACAATATCCATGAAAGCAAAACGTTTTACAAATAGACTACAAAACATGATTCAAAAGCCTGTATAGTTGAGAAGAGTTAAACTTCCTCAACGCGAACATCGAACTCGATACACGTCGGGCCTCAAACTATACTATCAATTGAAAGCTACTCGCCCGTGATTTCTCCTCCACATTCATTGTGCACTTCTCAAATTAGTATCATAATCACTAAACTATTCTCCGTACAACTTGCTGGTCTGTGAACCTATAAATACAGTTGATTTCTCTTCAAAAATAGTGAGGAGTTAAGTCGTTTGGAGATGGTCTTTAGCATCCTTGCAACGTTCAATATTGTTTGCTTCGTTAGTGCTTTGTTTTGATATTAATTGTACGGTATGGACTACCGTTGAAAATATCTTGTTCATATTGAAGCTCCAAATCGGATAATGATTGGGTATTTGAACAAGAAGACTAGGAGAAGTGGTGGGGATTATTTTTAGTTGAGTGAACTTTTAAGAGAGATTTTCAATCTTATTAGGATTGTCTGGGTTTGTATTCAGAATGGATGGATGCGTATCAATTGATACGCATCCATCCATTTTCGGTTGATATTTCTAGAAACGAATCTCTTTTGTTCTTACATGACAATTTGTTTCGTGGCTAAAGTATCTCTGTCACAGAAACCGGGTCTACCGTGATTAAATTATTTTTCGGTCTCATCAAACTCTTATATTTGAAGTTTGGGAGTTTTTGATTTTAGAACTAGTTGCGAAAGATATGAAGGTTTATATAAAATCCTATGAACTTGAAATAGGGAGGTAAATTACAATATAAAAGAAAATCTCTATCACTATATTAATAAAGTATATGTGTAAGAAACATATTAATTTATCGGTTAAGTCAGTCAGACTCCGAAGAAAATGGCATTTACATTAATATAAGTAGTCTCTATATGCCTCTTAGGAGTTTCTGGGTCCTCGCCATAACAGAGATTTTCAGAACGTAAATAAAATTGAAAAACTAAATGATTATTTTTATAGCCTCCAAGAAGCCTATATCCTGGGTGAAAGTCGTTGCTTCAAACAATAAAGCCATATCCCATACAATAAACAATCCGAGTCCAATACCGCCATGATTTGGCGTTTTAATACACCGCTGGCCATTCCTGCTAAGTCGTAGATATTATCATAAGTGTGGGTGCATAACTGGCACTGCAGTGTAATAATGCAGCGCATTAGCTATCGCTTGACACCGCTGTTTATGCGTTTTGGTATAATGTAGTCGGTATATTCTATGCAATAATGTAAGGGATATGTGGAATACTGTAGATAAAGTGTGTAAGTAATGTAAGATCCAATCATATATAAGACATCATCATAAAGCCTATATTCCTTGAAGGGTTAGACAGAGGTGTATTACTTTACGCCCACAATGTGCCGGTATGTCAGGAATGGTGTTAAGAACGGTTACCATCCACAGACTAACCGCGAAAGCCGAAGCTTAACCTTGTAGATCGGATGATCATTAATTAGCCAAGATAAGTCTAGTGGTCGTAAGCATAATATAGATAGATAAGTAGAGGTTCTGGGTTCGATTCCTGAGTCTAGAAATGTTCATTTCAGAGTTTAGATTTGTGCCTGATTTCGAAATGTACGGTTCGTTAGTTCGTCAGGTTAGGTTCCAGGGAAACCCCCCCCCCCCCTCTTACATGGAACCTAAATCTAAATACCGTGTGTTATAAAGTACACAATCCTTGACGCTTTTCCTAGGGCAAGAGATGGTCACGACATAATTAATGAAAATGTTCACACGAAAATAAAGTTTCGGTGATAATTTGGTATAATGACGTCTCATCTTCATTTACATAGCCTGGAAATCAGTTTAGGCAATTTAGTCTTGCCTAGGTTAGGTACTTATTCCAAAGTGGAATATGGAAACGGCTTTCAGCTTCAGTTCTAATTGGGACTCAGCTATAGATAGCAAACATGCGAATATAGAGGTATGTAAGATAGGTTTGTAACTAGTTATAGTGTTCCTAACCAGACTAAACTGTAGCTGGTTTCCAATACACACTAAATACAATATTTGCATACAATCACACTGGTGCAGTTGGATTAGAGAGATTTTGACTTTGATTTTGCTCTTGTCATCACGCCTGTATTCCCCGAAAGGTTAGGCAGAGGCGTACTTAATGTACACCCACAGTTTGCCTGTGTGTTTAGGTCCCATGTTATAGGGGGCGAGCCTATAGCCATTAACCGGGCACAAATCCAGACTCCGAGCTGTTACTGAGAATTTCATAGAAAAACCCAATAACACTTTGCTCCACCTGGGGATCGAACCCAGGACCTCTAGCGTAGCAGTCGCGCTTGGGACTATTAGACTAATGAGGCAGTCTATAATAATATCTTATATACTTACCTATTCAGCATATTTTCATACGTGAGAGAGCCATGCTTTGACACGAATGAGCCGGCTCGAAAAACCGGCGTTAAACAACGCTTACGCTGTGTTTCGCCGAGTGGATGAGGTTACCGATAGCCCAATCCCCTTTTAAAAGGCCGGCAACGCACTTGTGACTCCTCTCGTATTGCGGGTGTCCATGGGCGGCAATAATCGCTTACCATCAGGCGATCCGTCTGCCCGTACTAACCTATACCTATCCCATAAAAAAAACAGCTGTTACTCCAAATGTAGTACATAACTAGTTTACCGTCCATTTAAATATTATTTCAGTGTTTGCGGGTAGGAAATAATTTAGACTAAGCTGCGGTTGTGGGCGAACTGAACGCAGTTTCAAAATGTCAAGGACTATGTAACAGCGACCTTATCTATTCTAATCAGATTTTCTTTATGCTTAAATTAAGTGTAATTAAATTGTTGAAATTATTGCTAAGCCGTAGTTTCCTTTCTAGAGCAAGAAAGTTCTCCTAAAAATAACCTTGCAGTTTTATTTTATTTAAACAAGGAAGAAAAATTGAAAAACAACTTATTTTATAAAAGCGAAATTGCTTCATTCTGTAAAACTGTGATCTTGCAGAAGATCGCTACAATTGTTTTTCTACTGTATCAGCTAATTGTACGTTTTAAACGTAACATAAAGGATAAAATTGGGAAAAAATGATATTACCTATATCGAGATGCAAATATTTTCTTATTAGAGATCACTAATTAAACAACAAATTACAGACAAAATAGTTGTAGATATTATATACAAGATGAAAAATTTACCTTTTTTAACCCTTTAAGCGCTTCGTTATATATCAATTGTCGTGCCCCTAGCGAGCGCCGCCAAATGGATAAAATAATAAAATATTTATAAGTAAAATATTGATATATTTTTTACTAAATTGTTGTAAATAATAATCTCTATTTAATATTGGTTTTAGTTGTACCACGCAGTTAATAGGACGAAAATATAACGAAAAAATCATGCATGTTCTCTGTCGCAGAAATATGACACGAGCGGTAGGGGCACGGAAATATTTGTTGCATAAATACCACACAAGCGGTCGGAAGGTTAAACAATCAAGTTTTCTAAATTCATTTTTCTTATTTTCTACGAATGCGCTTGCGCCAGTTTCATAATTAAAATTATTATAAAGGTTGGTACCGGTACATACGTAAGCGAATCAATGCTTATTTTCCAACCACGTGGAGTACTTTTGCGAGTACAAACGCCGCAACAATAATAGATCACTGCAGCGCATAGATCGCGACGCGCGATAAAACTGCAATTTGGGTGCACACCTTTATCGTTCCAACCATTGTGTAAAGACCTAGGAAATGTTAACGAAATATTACCATTCTGTGTTTATGTTTGTTGTGAGGGCTATTCTATCAGTTATAGATGAATTAGGTAGTTACTTCTGAAGCGAACACTTTCAATTTTTTACACGTCTTCAATTTTATAAAGGTAATCCCCAACAATTTGAATCGCACAAAAAACTTGAAAAAATAATATTTTAAGATAAAAATAATTATAATACCGAAGGAAAAGTTAAGCATGCGTTAATGGCAAATAAGTACAATAACAAACATTGGTAGTAGTGAGTAAATGAGTGATATATAATTAGTTTTATACATATAACGTGAGTGATAGCCTAATGGTATGACCGGACTGCCAAGTAGAAGGACTGCTAAGTCATGTGCATGTTAAATAGTTAATTATCACGCGCTTAAACGGTGAAGGAAAACATAGTGAGGAAACCTGCATACCTGAGAGATTTTCTCGATGGCGTGTGAAGTCTGCCAACCCGCACTAGGCCAGCGTGGTGGACTATAGACTAAAGCCTAATAAGCCAAATCCCTCTCATTCTGAGAGTAGACCCGTGCCCAGCAGTGGGATAGTATAATGGGTTGATTATGTTATTTATATAAACATATAACGTGTAACTAAATTGATTCTACTCAAAAGCTTCTAAACTCAAGTATACCTACTATTAGTAAACGTGTGTCTCATTTTCAAAACGAAAATAGTGACTTCGATAAATAAAATTGCCGACGTTCTTTCAATAATATATTCCTGTATCACAAAATTCACAGAACTGCTGACCGGTTTTCCCAGTAGCTTCGATACCGTTGTCGTGAAATATTTTATTCGTTCGCCCATTCCCACCTGATTTCCATTGAAAAGTTTCTGGGGATAGTTCCTGAAGTGTCTTCTGACCAGTAAACGTGTGTATTGCTTGATAAAAGGAGTATTTTGTTAGAGGTTAGATTGGATATTGTTCGTTTGGATTTGAAAATAGAATTTATTGATTTCTGATTTTGAATATTTTTACGTTCACCACTGGCTGTGATTGATTGAATACCTACATAATTTGTGTAATTTAGGGTCCGTTTAGAAAATGACATAAAAAGTAATAAAATATGTGTCTGAATTGTGATTTCACCTGTTTTTTTTTTTCTTTTGAAAAGTATTTTTTTTTTTTAAAAACAAGCTTACTAGCAATGTGAGTCGCACATTACTAGTATTCTTGTTAACCCCTCGTGCTAAGCTAAATGCTTGTGTTACGAGTGGGTTCACGTCGGTAGTGCAATGGGTGGGGTTCGAACCGACAACCACATGATTGCAAGTCCGACGCCCTAGCCATTAGGCTACCGCTGCTTATAAATCTTATTACCATACTATTTGTTTTTTTTTTGAAGAATATAAATGAAATTGGCGCTCCTAATTATTATGAGCTAGTCATGCAACAGCGTTTATGAAGCCCAAAAAGTTTGAAAGAAAGCTCCATTCCGAGACTCAAAATCCTAACATAATATAATAATACATAATAATGTATGGCAATGGCTGCTGGCAACTCTGACCAATACCAACCACCAAATAAACTGTACCAACATAGCTCATATTTTACTCAACATCGGTATTCTCCAACTAGTTAGTAATCAACAATTCGCTCATTATGCATTCATTAAATAAAAAAACACAATCGCAATACAGTCTGCAACTCAATATAACTGTTCACAGAGCGACCATGACTTATTCAATCGCACCCACGAATTGTATAGTTTTCATATTAAAATACTTGTGAATAAACCAGTGGTGCATATCGACGTCCCGACAGGTAATTTTGAAAACTAAATGTAGAAGGTCCACTGCAAAAACATTTGTATTATTATTGTATTTGGTTTCAGTTCTTAAGGGTCCGGCGGAGCTTGAATTGCCCACAAAAACGTAATACCGAAATAAATCGTAATCCAGACAATATTCTATCAAATTATGTTATTATACGCATTTGGATACCGTTAATCTAAGTTTCTACGGTACTATTTCGTCTACTACTAGTTCCCTGAAAACAAAAGACCGAAAAATCGTTCCAAACTTGGTAAAATTGCATGCACTAACATTTATTTCCAGTGAAGTATTTTGGACGACATGGTAACGTAGGAACCCAGATTAACGGTATCGGAATCCGAATAATAACAAAATTTGATTAAATTGTGTTTGAATTACGTTTTATTTCGGTATTTATTACATTTGTAAGGGATATTCGGTCCGCCGGACTCTTAAGGTTGTCCCAAAATATTTTGAATTTTTCTAATCCAGTGTTTTTTGGAAATAGTTTGAGAGAATTTAGACATTGCCGTTGACAGTTTACATAAGTGTGTCAAATTGCGTGTTTCTGTCACTAACCTCCTTATTACTATTCATTAGAACGTAATAGAATAAAGTATCATAGAGATAAATAGTATCTGTAATGTTCCAACGCCTGGCAGAGAAGATTAGCAAATGAGCTTTTTGACGTGTAGTACGATTTTTTGTGTTAGGAAAACTAGTTTATTTTTATTAAATGTACAAAGAACTTTCATCCTTTATCATCTTTCGGTATTTTGTATGCCTCCATACAGCTCCGTTCATCATCCTTTGTGTGTTATTCTTAGAATATCGGTACGTCCTAAAATTGGGTTTTAAGATCTGATTTGCGTCGTTTTGTCGTTTTGATATGCCTACAACAGCATCTGGATTAAACTGGAATTCGACCTCAACGTAGTTGGGAAAATGAATAAAGTATTGACATCTGGAGATGGTTTTGATCGAGGCCTTTCCTTATGCCCGGTCCCAATAACAAATCAGTCAGTAGATTTGCTTACTAGAGATAGGATTTTGACATAAGGTTCATTCAAGTAATGTCAAAATTCTATCTCTGGTAATCAAATCTATCGACTCATTTGTTATTGGTACCGGCCGTTAATCGTTCACATTACAATCGCGGGTTTTGGGATAAGTAGACCTACTGGATCTGTGAGTGTTTATCCTGTGGTTATTGCGCCTGGGTTGGCCCCACGATGGGCTATAACTCAACAGTGGAAATGCAATTAGCGGGTTAGGTGATAACACCTCGCCCGTATATCACCTTCTGAATAAAACCTGTAGTAGTTTGTAATTAATGAATGATTTATTTGGTGCGGACGTAAGGTTTTTGCTTGTTGTCTGAAAAGCTGCATTTGTACTATCTTAACCATCAAATTACAGTTTTATACGGATTTGTTTGGTATCGCATGAGCAAACGATAATAATTCGTTTGTTTTGGTAATATTTTTTTAATTTATTCGTGTTCAATGTTAGCGGTCTTTTAGATACGGTCATCAAATATAGCACGGACACCAATCAACTACTAATACGTATTATGTATAGGTATTATTTTTTCTATCTGTCTGTAAAAAGAGAATGAATTGTATATCCTCGAAATATTTTTTACTTCAATTTTACCTCATCTCAGCTATTTTACAAATTCATTGGTTCTTGCAAATTACCCCAAAAATGAAAATCTTGTAGGGGGATGGATAAAAATTACTTATATAAATCGAACAGTAAAATAAGGCTGTATTTTTTATTCAAATCTTACCTATAAAAAGCATTTATTTACTACAAGGGCCTTGAACATGGAGCTGTGAAGAGTGAAAGTAAGTGGGACGACATTATTCGAGAAGGAAACATGACACCTCCATTAGAGTAACTTGTTATAGATGGCGCTTAAAACGCTGCTGACGAGATAATGGCGTCGACTTTACTAGAGAAATTCTTCACGGAAAAATTGATCAGGACAATGGTTTCACGGTAAAAGATATTTGTTTTGATCAGAAAAAGTGTACCTACCTTAATTTTTTTATAAGTCAGGTAGATATCCGAATAAATAAGAAAGGATGACTTCGTTTGACGTAGATTAAAAAAAAGATAATATTAACCACAACTATGTACCTTTATGTGGAAGATAAAATAAATAAATTTTTATATTTTGAGTTTATAAACCATTAAGTATCAATTAAGAGATTAGGGAACTAAGATTGAATTAAGGAATATATAGGTACTGTCTACACAACGCATACCGATACCGAAATATGATGATATACGACGAAAAACATTTTTTGTACAATCATCCAATTTTGTCTTCCAAATACAATAAGTTCTTAAACCGACACTTCATCTGCTCCCGCCGATCGGCCATTTATTCCCTTTTTACAAAATACCAGTTCCCGAATTTCTGCGCAAATGGTAAACAGGCTGACCGAGCCGCATTTACATAACTCTCAATTACATTTGGATTTAAAATGGCCGCCACGTGCGTGAAATAGAAATAAAAAAAAATATTGGCGCGATGCGTGCGCGGAACGACCACACAGGATATAAAGTTTTATGATTTTTGTGCATTCATGTAACATGTTAGCCATATTGTGAAATGAACAGTGACCTTTAATGATACTTTTACGTTACCGAAGCTTTTATTCGAAGGTTGCAAATGATTGGATATCCACAGTTCTTGTAATTTCATTAGGAACAGGAATTATTGAAGAAAAATTCAATTTGGTTAGGTCGTCTTATTGTTTACAATATTATTTATTACAATCTAAAATATCTAGATAGATATCCTACTCTTGTCGCCTTCTTCGAATATCATGACTTCAATAGAAAAGAAAAGAATACTCTACTAGGGCTTAAAGCATTAATGGCCACTTTTTTATCAGAACAGGTTGAACGGTAACCGTGCTTCTCAGATTCTGACTTGTTCCCATAAGTTGTTATAATCGATACCTTCAAAAGTTGTATCTAAATTAAACACTGTATTAATTAAACTGTTCAATTTAGCTTTAAATTTTATTCTCCGTTGGTCCAATGTCCAAACTGCATAGGCATTAAATCAAGTTGCTAATACAATCGTTTGAAACGTCCAAATTTGTATGTAGGGTGGTGCAGTGGCCAGTGTGGCCACCTGAGGGCTGGTTAACTAAATTAGCATATTGATTGTTTACAGACGTGTTGGCGGTCGCCCCGTCCTGGGAGACTAGCCGGGGGCTACACAAATATGATCTACGATGCTTAAGACAATGTAGATTTAATATTTTGGAGTGGTAACATAAAATGGAGTTAAAGTTTTTAGACTGATTATAGTTCATTATTATTGTGGTTGGAATTAATGATTGTTTTACATTTCAGAAGAAAATAATATAATGTAGTACTTGTTATCATAGTATTATGGAGACATTTGTTTTTGGAGTTCACCTAAAATTAGTCTATTCAATTGCAAATGTGTTTTAGACTATTCATAGCATATAAAACGATGATCTTTGTTTAATATCTCATTGCAAAACCATTTAATGAAATATTAAACGTGAAGAAATTAACTTGGAGATCAGAAATCCATAATTCAACTACATTATCGTGAGTTTCCGAACGGCTGGGTATGGTGACCAATTTACCTAGACCTTCTGCACACACTTTATCAAAGTTCTATCGTTACAATATCAACAAACTTTGGGTTCAAGATATGTCGGTCTTTTGTCGGTAGTGTCCAAAGTATACAGACCGTTCACGACCCTCTGTAAACGCCTTAATGAAAGAGAATTTGGTTAGGGGAAAGAATATAAGGGATCAGATTACATTGGTCATGTTTTGCTCATGGCTGGGAATGACATGAGAAATGAAGTGGAAATGATGGGACGTCGAATGTATCCAGCGTGCGGAATGGTCATATTCTGTAGGACATTAGTACCAGTTCATCAGAGCTGACACGTGATGACGTATCTGACTGTGTATAGGGATGACAGACACATGTAAAGTAATAATTCTATTTCTGCATTACGTCGAATCGCTTTTGTTTTAGCTTTAGCGAATTATTTTATGCTGAATGGAATTGTTGTTCCTTGTTTATTTTGAACGTTTTCAAATTGATTACATGCGAATATTATATTTGTACCAAAATCAATTATTAAGCGAGGTTCTCAATTTATGTTTTTATGTAGATATTTGCCGTTTGCGTTGTTGTTTGTAATCCGATGATTAATATTATATATTTTTTGTACCTATGTATTTACTTCTACATCTACAAAGGGAACTAAGGAGTCCGATAAATAATACATATGTACTGAAAGCTAATGAATCTTTTCTAAAAGATTCTGCATATATTGTTTGGAAATGATTAACTTTATGTGAATTGTGTTATCTTGTATTTGATCTCTGCCTGCTCTGTTGTCTGATAAAAACCTAAAGACTTTTTAATATTAGATATGTACTCGCCTCGTATTAGATGAGACTTTATACTTTAGCACCGTGGGTGTATCGTTCATCTTCGTTATATTTTTATTCAAGACTTTGAAAAGTTCCACATTTGAACCTGGTTGGGCCATGCCACATAATTACAAAGAACCACAAAATTCCATTTCTGTCCCATTTTTCTTTTGTCCGTCTCTATGGGTACATGCGTTACATTAAAATTCCATGTAACGGGAGATAAATCTTTGGGCCATTACCCGCCAGGGGGCGTCTATGGGACAGGTGTTGTTATTTTTGCCCGGAAATTGGAGGGCCACTTTAATTTTGGATACATTACTTTGATGCATGCATCCTGCTATGTTGGTGATGGTATTGTTTGAGGGAACCAGCAAGCCCAGTATTAGCTTCTGCTAATACTGGGGACTTGACCTAAAGAGTATATTTTCTTTCTCTCTGTTTGATGTCCATAAATAAGTACACACACGAATTCATCGATATGTTGAGCTCATAATATGGGACGATACTTACTGCCATTAACTGGGCAATCCAAACTTCGAGGTGCTACTGAACATTTCATAGAAAAACCCAGTAACACTGATCGACCTGGGAATTGAACTCTAGACTTCTAACTCAGCGGTTGCGCTTATGACCAGTAGACTGATGGGACAGTAATAATTATGTTTATCATCATCATCCCATATAATGTCCCATTGTTGGGCACGGGTCTCTCTCAGAGTGAGAGGGGTTAGGCTATAGTCCACCACGCTAGCCCACTGTGGGTTTGTAGACTTCACACGTCTTTGAGAAAATCTCTCAGACATGCTGGTTTCCTCACGATGTTTCCCTTCACCGTTTAAGCGAGTGATAATAAATTATTAATTCGCACATGATTACGAAAAGTCAGAGATGCATGCCTTGGATTCAAACTCGAAGCATATGACTTGGCAGTCCAACGGTCATACCACTAGGATATCACTGCTCAGTGCTCACAGTATACATGTATATGTTATGAATAAAATTGCCTAAAATAAGATTCCATAAGACATAATATAAATTCCACACAGCATCTTCATTAGCTCAACCTAAATTTACGCCAGAATAAAATATACGTAATATTCATGGCGACGTCTCACATAAACGGACCTAACCCGTTAAAAATGACGGTAGCGAGGTCCGCCAACAAAACGACACGTCACGTTGTCTACTTAACTCTTACTGGCTTTGTTTGTGTTTACACCAATAGCAGTACTATATGTACTACTGGAGTTTAAATGTTTACTTACTATGTTTATTGTGTGTGTGTATGTGTGTATTAAAGAGTGTGAATGTGAATTAAACACAAACACAAAGCAATGATAGCCTAGTGGTATGACTGTTGGACTGCCAAGTCAAAAGGTTTCGAGTTCGAACCCAAGGCACGCACCTCTGACTTTTCGAAGTTATGTGCGTATTAAATAGTTAATAATTATCACGCTCTTAAACGGTGAAGGAAAACATCGTGAGGAAACCTGCGAGAGAGAGATTTTCTCGATGGCGTGTGAGCCTAATCCCTCTCATTCTGAAAGGAGACCCGTGAATGGGTTGATTATGTATTAAAGAGTGTTACAACAAGTGATCGGAAGCAGATGAGCTAACATACCTAAACTATGCTGCATACTTATGATGCATTTTGAACACAAAAAACAATATGATTATTGAGTGTTTAAAAAGTCTATGTTTCCAAACAAAGCATTGTTAGTTTCAAGGCATAACTCAAAGATCACTTCAACAGTAACTGAGAAAAAAACAGTTGACTCAGATTGATAAGGTTTTTGTGTTAATAAAGGACGGAGCTTTCGACACACTGGTCTTTAAACACGACTTGCAAAAAACATGTTAGCAAAGTATGTACTGTATAAATAGCAACACTAGTTTTTTCACGTCTTCTACGTATTTACAAGCTTGTTTCATTAACTCACCAAGAATAGACAGCAAACGTGATGATAAAGGTATTACTATAACAAACAAAAATAACCAGTAAATCTATTAGTCGTAAAGTTCAGTATCGCTTGATGACGCAATACGCGTCGTTGCCTGACGTCACCCGCATGCGCACTCGAGATGTTTGTAGCGGCTAGTGAACGGTAATTTCGTCACTAACGTCAAGAGCAGAGTGGCGCAGTGGAAGCGTGCTGGGCCCATAACCCAGAGGTCCGTGGATCGAAACCACGCTCTGCTAGAAATACTTTTTGCATTTTTTTCTTTTTGTATTTCGTTTATTTGGTTGAAAAATTGTTATTCGCAGTATTTCGAAGTACCTAGTAACCTTTTTTCATATTTTTTTACCTAATTTTGTAATCCTAAAGGTACATTTTCCTGTTTCCAAAATTTTTAAATTTTATTAATAAAATAATTAACTAAACTTAAGCGAAATCATCGGCGTTATGCTAACTAAGCTAATTAAAAGTTCATCACAGTATTTTAACCTGTCCACAGAAAATTAAGTGAACTGTTTCATAGCCGGGCTAATTGGTTGTACTACCGATGTTATAATAACATTAAAATATTGCTCGTTGAGGGCTTCTAGAGCATAGTTTGATAGAAATTTTAGGAATTTGAATTAAAAAATCAACTGAACAGCAGTATGTTTAGGTCCCATATAAAAAAAAAAAAACAAATATTTGTACAAAAGAGTTGTTTCGGTTCTGGGCGAGATTTTTTTTTAAAGTTATTTTAGTGAAGGAATCTTTCGACTTTTAGCATGGACAAGGCAAAAAATTTTTTTTTTTTTTTAAGTTCAAGTATTACCTGATTGTAGAGCCTGAAGAGGCTCTACAATTTCTGACTTCGTACAATGGCAAGGTATTCAGTTATTCAATGAAGGAAAATTAAATCTAAATTTGGATAAGTCTTTACTTTGCACCAATATTTGCTTCCGTTCTTATGGCTAGACGCTTGCAATCTTGTAGTTAGGCTTCACTGCAGAATTAACGCAATAAATGCTCTGTCCTGTAAAGTATA
Organism: Acronicta aceris; assembly: GCA_910591435.1. NCBI lineage: Eukaryota > Metazoa > Arthropoda > Insecta > Lepidoptera > Noctuidae > Acronicta > Acronicta aceris. The sequence goes on from OU342770.1 coordinate 11,358,228, forward strand.
TTAAAGCCCTTCAGGCGGGATAAAATGGCTACTTTTGGTGAATCATAATCTGATTCATAGACGCATGGGTACACATCGTCACATTGTATTTTGTATAGGCTTTGCGTACTTTACAATTGAAGGAGATGGCCAAGAGCAAGGTTATTAAAATTGAAAAAGTACATACATACACCACGCATGTATTCCCCGAAGGGTTAGGCAGAGGTATACTAATATATACAGTTAACAATAATATACAGTTCACCGGTATGGTTATGTCCCATGTAATAGGGGCGAGAGCGTATTGCCATTAAGCGGCCACAAATAATGAATAAGTAAATAATTACGATTTTGTCGTTCGTATTGACTTTTAGTCCTAAAATATAAATTATTATTGCATGGACATGGAAAAGACTAAAGTTATCTTCATCACATTATACAAAAACGTCTAGGCTAAAGGTAGTTAATATAAATAATTTATGACATACAAAAAAATATAATTGGCATGTTGATTAGGTACTGATGAAATTTGTGGAGCGGTCCATCTTATGCTGGGCGATAGCGTGTCATTTTTAGTCGTGGCGAATGTCACGATTCCCATGGCCATGACTATAGGGCAATAGAAGGCCAGTAGGTAGGTAGGATTTTAGTCGGTACGAGTCCAACAATTTCTGCGGCCAGGCGGCGGACGATCCATGAGGATTTTCCGTGCTAGAAAATAAAAGGTACTACTGATGAAATTGATGATATCATTATAAATCATTGAGAGTTTTCTCCAACATTAAGATTTATTTAATAGGTTTATTTAATTAACCGGAACTAATCCAGAATTGTTCTGGTACCTAAATAAAACAATAACATGGTCAATTGACCATTGGCAATTGATGAACACAATCATTGTTTACCAAGCTATGTTTTTCTTAAATCTTAAGAGCATTGAAAGACCTTTCGAGAAACAAACAAAAGGAGGTCATATCCTCATCATTATTATAAACAGGGTTAATTGAACTGAAACGTATTAAAGGGGGTGAAATTAGACAGTCGGTAAATCGTGCCGTATCATAGCAACAGATCCTTGTCGCGGCTCCAAGGACCCGCCGAAAGCTTTGATCCAAAATATTTTTTGAAAGTGGTATATTATTATAAACGTACTGGGTGAGATAAAAGGGAAAAGTATCCACTTATTTCAATGGGGGGTGACGGGAATTTGTGCTAAAAATGGAATTGGATACACTTTGACAGTATATTTTCTTGTGTTTTATGAATTTGCGATGCTAATCATTAAAATTCTAATAGATCAAAAAGATCTATTTGCATTTTAATGATTAGCATCCGAAAGGAAATTTGCCACGCGATCACACGTGACACAAAAGGGACAATTTTGAGTCTTAAACAACTACTGTTTAGGCTTTAAGGTAACGACCAAAAATTACTAAACATAATAACCCTTCTAATATGGACCTAATTCCTAACAAGAGCAGGATAATAAAAATGTAGTACCTACCTCGTAAGCACTAATAGTTCAAGTAATGGGCTTGTCGCGATGTTTACCCGCCATTTGTCCACAAATGCTAAAGCCAGCAAAAGCCCTTTGCAACTGGTTTGGTGGCCAGCCAACCACCGCCGATAAAAACCAACCATTTTTCAGTTCACACGACTCTAATGTGGGATATGGTAGAGTTGAATTTTGTGTGGTCGTCGGTAAAGATAACATTGTGAGCTATTTATATATGATACTATAAATATATAAGGAAGAGAATTTATTAATTTATTTAATGGATCGTGTATGAGAGGTTAGCGTTATCCTCTTTATGTTTTTTGGAACTTTTGGATAATTTATTGGAACCGGCGTAATTATGTGTATTTCAGACTCAGATTATTGATATTACATGCTAACTTATAAGATCTTCAATGTGAGAGATAACTATAAGAACTTCAATGTGCTTGACATTAAGCTGACCCTGGATACATACCTATTTAGTTGTGCTGGGAGACATAAATGAAATGAAATTATTTATTCTGCAAATAGATCTTTAGAGATACTTTTACATTTCAATGGTTTGGGTTTATTTTTAGCTAGATGGCTTCGGCATTTCCTAACTGACGACCTCTGAAAAGAAACACCGAAACAAACTCAGAGAACCATGGTCTCTTTTAAAGTCCAGACATGGAAGAACACTTATATGTGAGTGGTACGATGTAGGGTAATGTCTGAAATGGCCTTTTGAGGAAAGAACCATAGCAGCTTTGAGTAGACCAGTCCCAACTGACGGCACGCATGCATCAGTCATCGTGTAGCTCAACCATAATTTAAGGAGCTCAACGTAAATGTGTCATTCTTCAAGCTGATTAGCATAGGTATTTACCGAGGAAAAAAACCATATTTTAAATTAAGTACCTATGTACTCCGCTTTATGTGTATGTGTTCGAATTTCTCAGCACTTTCCGAATAAAGATATTTCATTCTTTCTTTCTAACTTCTTTCTATTTCTTAAAGTTTAGCACTTATTTCACTTACTTTTGCTTTGCATATTGATTACCCATTTTGAATGTAGGTAAAATAATATAATCACCCCTGTATACCCTGAAGGTTTAAGCAAAGGTCCCATGTTACAAATGGCTACCCTATTGCCATTAGCCGGACACAAATTCAAAATCAGAGCTGCTACTGATAATTTTAATATCTAATAAATTCTAATATCTGCAACCTAGAACTGGGATTGTATTTTAAATAAAAATATAAAGTAATGCTAATATTGTTTACTAATTAATTATTTTTCATTGTTTCAGGTACAAATTGTTCAACTAATTTAAGTGGGTTTGGTATTCGTTTGCAACACAGTATGTATTTTTATTATAACTATATAAAGTAAGTTGTTTTCAACGCAATGATTTTTGATAGAAGAATGCTGTATCTGATTTGAATTCCTTTGACTCTAGCCTTGTTTTTCATGACAGGAAGTATAATTAGGATCTAAGATCTCTCTTTTGGGCGTCTGTGATTACTAATTGGCGCCGGTCTTATATGTAAAGTTGTTAGATTAGCTAGTTAGTCAGGTGGATTCTTAGATACCTTATTTTAAACGTAGGACAGCCATGCTTCGGCACGAATGGGCCGGCTCGACCGGAGTGATACCACGGCCTCACAGAAAACCGGCGTCAAACAACGCTTACGCTGTGTTTCGCCGAGTGAGTGAGGCCCAATCCCCTTTTAAAAGGTCGGCAACGCACTCGTGACTCCTCTGGTGTTACGGGTGTCCATGGGCGGCGGTCATCGCTTACCATCAGGCGATACACCTGCTCGTTTGCCCCCCTACCCCATAAAAAAATACTATGTTTTTTTCACTTTACAACATGCTTTCTTCAATCTCAGTGTGCAATAGGGAATTTTTTATTCTAAGCTGTTTTCACACGAGCGAATGTACTTCTCAAAAACTCCGCAGTTTTTCACATATGTCAGGTTCTATTTTCACATTTTATTAATACATAGTTATAATAATGTATACGTCACTAAATAATTTATCACTCTGCTGCATTCAAAAATAAGTAAGTTCCGAATACCAAGTAGATACTTATTGCAAAGCATGCTACACTCAAGGCCTTCGCCTATCAACCGGTATGCGTAGGCGCACGTGAACGTTCATTCATAGTTTGCTCTCTTTACACACCGTCAATCTAATCCCTACCTTAAGATCAAAGCCGTATAGTAAAATTTACTTTGTGCTACTTTAGAGGTTAACGTCTTGTTCGTATCAAAGTTGGTATTCTAGTTTCGACTTTGTGATTAAGAATTTAGGGTTTAATGTTTCTTGTTGGTGTTTAGAGGTTAATATGCCAACGCGGTTATTGAATAATAGTGTCGTAGGCGCTAGACACTTGCGTTTGTGTGAGTCAGTTAAATAGTAATGTAAAAATTGCGTAGCCATGAACTTATGTGGGAACTTTTCTAAGAATAAACATACTTATGGTAAGATCATTATTACCGCATCATAAGGCCGATTTTTCCATCGCCAGATAACTATTAACTGAGGAATAAAATTGACGTTTGACAGATTTTGTATAGAAAAACTGTCAAAAATTCGATTTGTCTTTTTTTCTTCTATTAACTGTCGATGGAAAAGTCGGCCCAAAGCAAAACAGATTTGTATAAACTATACGTAGTAAGTAGTAGCCTTATTAGCCTAGTGGTTCTGAGCGCGACTGCTACGCTAGATTTCTTGGGTTCGATTCCCAGATCGGAATTCTCAGTAGTAGCTCGGAGTTTTGTGCCCGGATAATGGCAATAGGCTCGCCCCCTATTACATGGGATCTAAAAACAACGGCGAACTATTGGTGTACATTAGTATGCCGCTGCCTAACCCTTCGGGGAATACAGGCGTGATGGTACCTATGTAGTAAGTAGTAGTATTTATTTGTATATTACTGAACAAACTTATTTTCCGAAGGGCCATGCAGAGTTGTAAACTAATGTACACCCACAGTTCTTTGATATTTCTGTGATAGGGGCTGATACTATTGCCAATAACCGGGCACAAATCCAAACTCCGTGCTGCTACTGATAGTTTCATAGAAAAACCCAACAACACCGTTCGATCTGAGAATCGAACCCAGGACTTCCGGGTCGCGCTTATATTACACTAGCTGTTTCCCGCGGTTTTACTCGCGACCTAATTTGAAGTTATTTTTAATTCGATTAACAGTATAGCACATGTTACTGATAATGTAGTATTCCTTTAGTAAAAAATATTCAAAATCGGTCCAGTACTTTTAGAGTTACGATACAAACAAAAAAAAATATTTTCTCTATATAATATATATCACTTACAATTTTTTAAACCCGGAACCATTATGTGTCGCCAACATTTGACCAAATATTGACCCGTCATCATCATTATCAACCCCTTCACTTTCCTATTCATGGGCCCTTTCGGCTCACTAATGAATTTGGTACCAAATCTGTCCCCTGATTGGTACCGAACACTATTAGTGTATGATGTGCTAACGGTAATGTTATGCCCGGCTGTGTATTAGGGTCTTAAGATATAGTACAGGCAAGAAACAGTAGTTAAATTACTTTAATTGAAAATAATTATTATGAAATGTTAACCCATTGGGAATATTTCGATGAATCAATTACATAGCTTGTGGCCAACCATCACGCTTGAAAATGATCTCTTGGTAAGAAATTAATGATATTTATATCTGTTTAAATAATAAGTAGATAAGAAATCGAGAACTTCCTCCTTTTTGAAGTCGGAGAAACACAGCAACAGACATATTGTGTTACAGATACCTGCAAAACGAAGTACCTTAAAAGGACCTACCTGGTGTGGCGTAGGATATCGGTCTGGTACCGACTAAACCGCACTTACCTTCTCAGGCTACAAACACACAACCTCAAACATAATTTCAAATAACTAAACTCTAGTACTATGGCACTTTTCAACTTTAAATATTTCAAATATTTAACAAAATTAAACTACTGCTGTTTCAATGTACTAGGGGATCATCATTAATGCAGAACCAATTTGTCACTACATCTGAGCGTGTCGCCCCAAGATTGAAGGTTTTCTGGCTGATTTGTGAATCGCTACTAGATGTTTATCTTACATCCACATGATTTTGAGTACCGTGTTAATATTCTGTGAAATAGAGTGTGTGGCCGGAATATTTGAGGTATGGGAATGGAAATTTAGGAATATTTCTCGTGATTTTGTAAATACTTGATGTGAATAGCGCAAAACATTCGAAGGCCAAAATACATATTCTGGAACGACAGTTTCATATTATGACAATAATATTATATTCTACTAACTGACCCGGCAGACTTCGTACTGCCTCATTGTTGTTTTTATTTAATTCCGAGTATTTTCATATTTATTCACCTTTTACACCTTCTCTGGACTTCCACAAATAATTCAAGATCAAAATTAGCCAAATCGGTCCAGCCGTTCTCGAGTTTTAGCGAGATAAACGAACAGCAATAAATTTTTAAGATTAGATAAAATTTTATTGAAAAATCATAAACATTAATTTTCGTTTTTTAAATCAAGAAATTTTATTCCACCTATTGGGTCTTAACTGATACTGTAAAAAATGATGTTAGTACCTAATAGTAATCATTCTAATATTATTAAATTACATACCTAATATAAATGTTACAGTTCAACCATGTTGTTGAGTTGTTTCATTATGTTACCTATTGTTAATTAAAACAAAGAGATACCTTAGAAAACGGAACTTTATTTTGTTATACCGCCGTGAATTATAAATATTTAATATACCCTCAATGTTTTGTAATTGGAATACCATTTTGTAATACGATATCTCCACTGTTGTTTCTAAAAACAAATCTGGAGCATTCGGCCATTCAAATTTATTCGTATAATTTTACTTTACAATATCCCAATCTATTTGCATTTAGACTAGATTCAGGGCAAATTTAAATCTAGATACAGGCCAAACTTCAATTTACTCTAGATCAGTATAACTGTGACAGTTATCAATTAGAATGCTTTTGTTAGAATATCTGTTACGTCTGAAATACTGTCCAAATCGTATTCTTAATCTTTCTTATCTCTTGCAGTAATCTAAAAGATTTTAACACACAAAAAGTCTTCTTCACATTTTGTCTATGTGTACAAATTTTGTATGCTTAACATTATTAATCTAAATTGTGGCAACGATGTCACGCATAGCCCTTTATTATCCCTCGAACTCAGTATTCAATTTGCAAAATGCAAATTCTTTAAACCGACAATATGCATAATAACCGACAATGTATCAACTTTTAGCATAAACCTTGCATTGTAAACGAAACAGTGCAAGTCCGCAGGATTCATATAGGCGGCGGCGTAGCTACGACGTAGCGCGTAGCTACGGCCCGTAGCCGGCGGCTGCTATAGTAACCGTGCTACGGAGGTTCAGTTTGCGTCGCGGCGGCCTACCGCGTAGACGCGCGTCGCTTGCTACGAATACCCACGACTCGAGGTGCAATTTTTCTCGTGTTTCCCCCTTTTTCTGAAAATTCAAAGGTGGTTTTTAATTAATGGTGTCGTGTTTTGGCTCGGATGTGATTCTTGTGGTGTGATGCTAGCCGTGAATTTTTGAGTGTCAACGGTACTTTTTCGAAGGAATTTTCGTGTGTTTACGCGTAGTCCAATTATGTGTGAGATGTGAGTATGTACGACCTTTGTAAGGTTTACCATGAAAAGTGGTTTCGAGTTTATGTAAATATATCATTAGGAGTAATGACCTCTTCATTTAATTACTGTACCACAAGAAAATTCTCGAATAGTAACGAATGATCTGTTGCTGACATAGTCATATGGTTTCAATTATCAATTTCAAATTAGGTTCACATCGATGTTTTGAATCATGTAAATATTGTGCAAACCAATGTCATTGTTTGTCAAAGATTTTGCAGATAAATATTTAATATCTCATAGTGTATATTTAGAGTTACATAGTTAGGTCTGCATTTGACCACTGTCTGGACTAACTGACGGTGTGGTCGACGATGGAACACGTTTGTCTAGGGCCTAGGCTCTCAAGACTTAGAGCATGCTTCACAACGTTTGGTTGGTTTTATCTGGTAATAATTATGGTGCTTTGACGATTTATAGGCTGTCCACATACTATTTAGGTAAATAGTATATAGTCTGTCTATAGATAGGTATCAAACAGGATTTCTGAGAGTCAATTTGGATAATTAAAAAATGTCAGTGAGTCCAAAGGGTCAATAGAGTGTTCATAAATATAGTTTTTTTTTATTTTCATTGTCACAAAACATCATCTTAGGGACAATTTTTAATCTCATTACAGTGTGTATCTTGTTTGGGGTGTTTTTTTTGGTTTAGGAATTAGATCATTTCGCATTTATGACATACTAGGCGAAACTATTTTTTGAACATTTTTAATTATATGAATTGGATTCAGCTTTTATTATACACGTCTAAACTGCTAGTAACTAGAGAAAAATACAGAACTTCGTAGAATAATCTCTTCTAGGCTCGTAACGTAGGTATGATCTGGTAAATATCTTAGGGAACAATTTACTTTTCTCCTAAAATAAAGAACTTTCACTATGTAGAAGCCATCTAAAAGAAAAATTATATAGTTATATGTAAATAGGTTCTTGGAACAGTATAGATATTTTATTTAATGGTAATGGTAAGGTGACGAATATTATATGACTAAATTTTCAAACCTGTGGAAATTGTTTATACATATGTCTTCATCAAGAAAAGAGATGATGATCTTCAAACGGCTGAGCAGGTTTTTTTGAAACATGGCTAAGAACACTCTCGATTAACACACCTTTCACACAAATAAAAATTGTCTTTTTGTGATTTATTTGCATTTTCCATGCTAAGATTATTAAGTTATTTTTTAGTAAAGGAAAAAATTCAATCGCGGGCAGGATTCGAACCTGCGTCTTCTGGTTTGATATACCAGACGCTCTGACCTGTAAGTCACCGCGAACCTTACCCGCATGATTGAAATTTTGCCTTCACATTCTGAATTTACGTCATAAGGTGACGTTGGTGACATCTATGAGAGGTAAGTTACCTTACCTCTCAACCGACACGACTTACTTTACAGTTAGTTCAGTGTCGTACGATGCCACCTTACCTTTTAACTGTAAAAATTGATCAAAATCGGTTCACCCGATCAGGAGCTACGATGCAATAGACAGATACACACTTCAAACTTATAACACTCCTTTTTTTCATCGGGGGTTAAAAATATATTATGTATACAAAGAAAAATTATCTAAGCTTTTGACAAATCGAGCGTTTCCGTACACTTTGTTTAGGTTCGTGCGTCTATTCGTTCATCAATTCGTAAGTTAAAATGAACATTTTCTATGCCCCTCCTCGCTATGTTCGTTTCAGATTATCGTCCAATTTGTCTAAAAACTAATTATTTATCAGAATATATACTATATACTTACCGGCCGCTTTAGCTAAGTCAGCTACCGAAGTACCTGCTTGCCTGTCGAATTTATTTTCGTGTGAACTAAATCGGAGTAAGCAGGTTCGAGTACCTAGTGGCTGATCATGGTATGAACATTATTAAGTATATAATTATATTATAATGAACACCTATATGTAACCCATGTATCACAAATACGTGAATGAGCCATGCTTCGGCACGAATGGGCCGGCTCGACCGGAGTGATACCACGGCCTCACAGAAAACCGGCGTTAAACAACGCTTACGTTGTGTTTCGCCGAGTGAGTGAGGTTACCGGAGGCTCAATTCCCTTTTAATAGGTCGGCAACGCGCTCGTGACTCCTCTGGTGTTGCGGGTGTCCATGGGCGGCGGTTATCGCTTACCATCAGGCGATCCGTCTAATCGTTTGCCCTCCTATCACATAAAATAAATAAATAAACGATTTGATTTCATTTGAGCACTGCCCGCGTATTTTTCAGAATATTTATAACCATAGAAAATGTTAAATATTTGTAAATGTACAGATAATAAATATTTAACCAAACGTTAATCGTCAAAGCAATCTGTCGTCATGAATACAGATTCAATACGTCCCCAATCTCATACTCGACAAACCCTAGTATACAATATACAAAATATCGACGCGAGGCACAAACCACGATCTTAACATATAAAGCCGAGTACATAACGGAGTGCTTTTGACACGGCACGGCCTCGACTACACAATAGATCTGCCTACCTGTGTGCTCATGGGTTTATCGTGTCACTTGCATGAATTTGCCACGGTCCGAGTTGATTGCTCTTTTGTTTTCAATTAAATATGAGTGATAACTAGATTGAAGGTATCGATTGGCCTAAGATCGTTTACCGTGTACACTGAGGCTAAGAATACTGACCGCGAAGTCCAGATATAATTATGTTACATATTACATGATACCGAAACAAATTAGTTACACTTAATATAGACAGTCTAGTTTCCAATGAATTTGTAACGTAGCATACCATCGCGCCTAATCCTTCGGAAACTATGGGGATAGTTCGCCGGTTTGTTTAGGTCCCATGTAATAAGGGGCAAGCCTATTGACATTAACCGAGCTGCTACTGGGTATTTCATAGAACAATCCAATAGCACTTTGCTCGACCTGGCAATCGAACCCAGAACCTCTAAAATAGCAGTCGCGCTCGATACTACTAGTCATTATAACGGGGTTAGGGATCAAAAAATCTCATGGCGATTTGTGTAAAACTATCATTTAGCCACAATAGTTTTTTCTAGGCAAGCGCGCTCCATCGTAGATCGCAGTGTCGCTTAATATCAGGCGAAGTGGCGGTCAAGCGTAAGCCTATCAAAAATTAAAAAAAAACTGGTTAAACCACGACCCGACCCCAATATAGTAGATAATGGGCTAGCAGGAAGTGAGACTGCCACCATCAACATATAAGTCCAAACTCTTGTCCGCTAGTTAGGATTTTGGTTAGAAACTATTTTTGGGCGACCTCTTAAGGTCATAGTCATAGTTTGTCTGATCTGGGGTTTAAACCTAGGATACCTTAGAAAACTTTTTACCTATATTCGGTATACAATGATTGTGATTAATGGACTAACTCCACTATAATAACATCAGCGCAATCGATGACGTCGATGATGACACGTTTGCCGTAGTGGCTGAGCGATCGGCTTCAGCGCCACGGGTTATGGGTTCGATCCCCACACGGAGCAAATATTTGTATGACCTACAGGTCGTTGTTACGGGTCTGGGTGTTTGTATGTGTGATAATTTGTGATTAAAACGCACCCACGATACAGGAGAAATAAATACTTTTAAAGAAAAAGAATGTCAACATAATGCTCAAGCAATATAAATTCTGAATTTCCAGTAGCTAAACCATATATACTTAATTATCACCTATCTGCAAGCACAGATACATAATATAATGTATACTAAACCTGTGTTCTATTGATCAGCATAATAATTAGCACTGATTCGATAATCTGAGCCAGTGATTCGGACGCAAGTGACTTGTTAGCGATCTATTAGAACGATATTGCAGATATGTTTTGAGATTATAAATTGTCTTTTACATGTGTTTATATTGGAGTATCTCTAAACAAAAATTCCCTAGTGTATTTCTATTGGTAAATTTGTTGCAAAGTATTGGAAAATGTTGGCAAATTTGCAACATAAACATACCGTCACATCTATATTCCCCGAAGGGTTAGGGTTAGGTGTACTTTTGTACACCTTCAAACTAGTACTATATATAAATGTTGACTGCATTAATGTCCTTATGGCTGAGCGATTGGGTTAATGTTTTTAAATATATAATATGTTGTGGGCCGACAGTTTTAAATGGGCCAATCGAGATTTGCCTGGGCAGCTCACGATGTGCCGGCATTTCGTAATATGACCGATTATTTCATGATGTGCCTAACCTAATTTCTTCTATGTAAGTCGCAGTCCAATCGCTACAATTCGCTTCTGCCACAGTGGTCACATTTCTAACCTAACCGATATTTATGTATGTATATTTCTTTCATCGGTCATCGGTAGCCGGCACATCGTGATCTGCTCATTTAAACGATCATCCCACGACATAATAAGGACATATTATGTCGTGGTAAATAAATTTCTTTTCTTTCTTTCTTCTTTCTTTCTTTCTTTCGTGGAATACAGGACAAATTCTAGGGCGAAGTCATGATTTTTCAATTAAAAAAATCCATTTTGTTGTTTTGCAATTTTACTAATATTGGTGGTCTAACTTTCTCGGTGGTAGGACCTCTTAGGGTCTGACTAGCTGGCGGCCGGCTTACGTGAGAGTCTATCGTAAAGCACCATTGTGTCTTTTCAACTTTAACGTACGAGGCAGTCTACAGTCCGTAGGGCTCTTATGGGTTTGAAAAAATGTCTATATTTAGCTAGAATTTTTGTAAATAAATTATAAAAATTCAGTAAATTTGACTGCCTCATTAGTCTAGTGGTCCCAAGCGCGACTGCTACGCTAGAGGTCCTGGGTTCGATCCCCAGGTCGAGCAAAGTGTTATTGGGTTTTTCTATGAAATTCTCAGTAGTAGCTTGAAGTCTGGATTTTTGCCCGGTTAATGGCAATAGGCTCGCCCCCTATTACATGAGACCTAAACATACCGGCGAACTGTAGGTGTACACTAGGACACCTCTGCCTAACCCTTTGGGGAATGCAGGCGTGATGGTATGTTATTTAGCTAGAATATGCTTAAAGATTGATTAAATTGGGCTAAAGACCGTAACATCAAACATCCTACGGCAAAATTCCCTTACAATGCCGGTTGTTTCTAAATACTGGACTGGAGTATAACCCTGAAACCGCCCGTGCGTTTACTAACGAGCGACCGGCTTCTCTGGTCAAGCGGATCGTACGTCGGCCCATATTGCTTGCGGCATATTGCCGGCAAAACGGTACGATGGAACAGGTTATGAGAATGGCCGTTTCAGTTTTGAACTAGAAATTTTTACGTAACTGCAATGGATGATGATATTTCTCGTGCGTACAAGATATGGGGTTTCTATTAGTGAGCAGGGCTTATAGCCCAAGATCTGATAAAGAATTTAGTTTTGATATACCTACTAAGGGCCGATTTTTCCATCGCCAGATAGTTATTTGATGACGATAACTATCTGGCTATATTGTTTTTTTATTCATGATAGGCTTACGCTTGACCGCCAGTTCGCCTGATGTTGAGCGACACTGCGATCTACGACGGAGCGCGCTTGCCTAGAAGAAATTGATTGACTCGTGATTTAAAGACACCCAGATTATATCTATCGGGGAAGATCCACTCGGGAAGCGCATTCCACATTTCAGCGTTACGCATGATAAAAGTGGACTTAAGCGTTTCTTTCGGGTTTTCTGAATGTCCGCCACGAATCGATGTCGCTTTTTCGTGCAAATTTATTTTGTATAGAATTTATTGGAATAAATTCGAATTTTTGACAGTTTTACACAGTTGACAGTATACAAAATCTGTCAAACGTCAATTTTATTCCTCAGTTAAAAGATATCTAACGATTGAAAAATCAGCCTTTAGTAAAGATAATGTAACTTCAAATTGAATAAAACATTGTAACGTCGGAGAGCCATGCTTTGGCACGAATGGGTCGACCCGACCGGAGGGATACCACGGCCTCGCAGAAAACCAGCGTCAAACATACGCTGCGTTACGTTGTGTTTCGCCGAGGGAGTGAAGTGGAGGAGGGCTCAATTCCCTTTTAAAAGGCGGGCAACACACTTGTGACTCCTCTGGTGTTGCGGGTGTCCACGGGCGGCGGAAATCGCTTACCATCAGGCGATCCATCTGCTCGTTTGTCTCCATATCCCATAAAAAAACACATTTTCTAAATTCCTCATCGGTTCTCTTTAATAATAAATCTAAATAACACGATAGAGTTCTTTAAATAGTTTCGTTTCAAAAATCTTTGTGTTCGGAAGCTTCAAAAGCATACAATTGCCGGACACAAAGAACACCCAAATTGGAAAAAACTGTCACACATAAACAAATTTGTCTTGGATGGGAATTGAACCTATACACACGATGCAACTGTAGTGGCGAGGTGACCATCTTAACTACTACACTAAAATAGCTATTTTTGTTTATCTATATCTTTACTAATATTATAAATCTGAAGAGTTTGTTTGTTTGAACGCGCTAATCTCAGGAAGTACTGGTTGGAATTCAAAAAATCTTTTTGTGTTGGATAGTCCATTTATCGAGGAAGGTTATAGGCCACATAACATCACGCTACGACAAATAGGAACGGAACAACGCGGGTGAAACCGCGGGCGGGTCGCTAGTAATACTATATTTCTATTGAATATGAAAATCTATTTTTAGCTACCCTTTATTAAAAACCTTTCAAAAGAACTTTTCATAAAATTTTGTTAATAGCTAGTACAATATAAAGCCTTTTTCGACAAAACAGTCTAGGCTATTACGCCATGTCTGCTACGTTCAAACTAATTAATCAGCTTACATTGTTTATATTACTGATTCATGGAACATGACGGTATTTATTCTGTAATCCATTTTTTATATTTTAATGTATTTTATTTTATACTAGCTTCTGCCTGCCACTTTGTCTGCGTGGACTTCAGGATTGGGTCCGACCTGGATAAAAAGTAGCCTATGTGATATTCCGGGCTATAATCTTTTTGTGTGCCAAATTTTAGCCAGATCCGTTCAACTGTTCTGACGTGAAAGAGTAACAAACATCCATACATCCATATTCACAAACTTTCACGTTTATAATTAGTAAGGATTAGTATGGATTATTAGTATTTTTTTTATTAAGGACATAACATATCATCACGCCTGTGCTCCCCAAGGGGTAAGGCAGAGGTGTAGGTACTAATGTTCGCCGCTACTACAGTTCGCCGGTTTTTTTTACATGGACATGTTTAGGTCCCATGTAATAGGGGCGAATGTATGAGCCCATTAACCGGGCACAAATCCAAACTATTAGAAATTAATTTCTTAGAAAAAGTCTATAATACTTTGCTTGACCTGGGAATTGAACCCAGGACCTCTAGCGTGGCATTTGGCCTTTGGACCACCAGACTAATAACGCAATGAAAGAAACTACAGATCGTCACTTGCTTCGACAATAGTATAAAGATAATACTATATTTAATCAGCTTTATAAATGTAATTAAAACCACATTTACCAAATTAAATTAAAGCGATTTCCGAAACCGGTATCATTGGAACCGCAATGTTCGGCGAATTTTCTTCCAAATACCCACATTTTCGTCTGACGAATTCAGCGCGACGTTTCAGAAACTTCGACCGCTATTATATGTTGTCTTTTGTTTCAGTGAATCTGAAAATGAGGGACTCTCAAATTGAAATGTTCGGACTTATATTTTGAATAATTTGTTGAGAATTAAATGGCTTCCCGAGTGGGTCTTACCCGATAAATATATTAAATTTAATTAAATCTTTAAATCACGAGTGAATCGGTTTCTTCTAGGCAAGCGCGCTCCATCGTAGATCGCAGTGTCGCTTAACATCAGGCGAACTGGGGGTCAAGCGTAAGCCTATCAAGAATAAAAATAAAAAGAATTTGGGGCGTTTATAGTGTTGTTTTTACTTTTTAAACATCTTTTTTATACATAAACATACCATCACGCCTATATTCCCCGAAGGGTTAGGCAGAGTCGTACTTAATGTACACCCACAGTTCGCCTGGTATTTTTACCCGGGCACAAATCCAGACTCCGAGCTGCTACTGAGAATTTCATAGAAAAACCCAATTACACTTTGCTCGACCTGGGGATCAAACCCAGGACCTCTAGTGTAGCAGTCGCGCTTGGGACCACTAGACTAATGAGGCAGACATCTTTTTATATTTTTTTTATTATTAAAAATGGGCTTGCTCCTGATCTCAATCTTGCCTCCGGGGCAAAGACGAGGTCTACGGTGGAGCGAGCACACCCAGAAGATGCCTGTTCACCCTACTTTTAGAATAGAATAGATTCGGGTTATACGTACTCGGAAATATAGACGCAGGGGTGTTCCACTGCGTGGCTGTACGCATTATAAAAGATGATTTGTAACGCTGTGTGCGAATATGTGGTATGTCAACCAAGTAGGGACGATATTCTGCGGTGTGTCTGGAGCTCTGATGGTAGAAGAAGGCGGGATGAGCTCATGGAATTCTTGAGCACATTCTCCGAAGTACAACCTGTAAAATACCGACACGCAGTTATCTGCTTGTCCGTCTTTTATTTTATATATGGTCACTGTTATTTTATATATGGTTAGTTATAAGGTTATCCTTACAACTTCATATAAAATAACAATGACCCTACACTACTCCGGAATCTTATCTAACTATATATTAATTTTTTTGTAAAGGAAAAAACTCAATCGCGGGCAGGTTTCGAACCTGCGTCTCCTGGTTGGATACACCAGACGCTCTGATCTCTAAGCCAACGCGAACTCTACCCGCCTGATTGAAATTTTGCCTTCACATTCTGAATTTACGTCATAAGGTGACGCCCGCGATTGAATTTTTTCCTTTACTAAAAAATAACTTTATAATCTTAGCATGGAAAATTCCAAAAAAAAACACAAAAGATAACTATATGTCGGAGAAAGAAGTGATTACGGATGGTCTGTTGACTAAATGCGATGCTAGCGCCACCTGGTGCCACGAAATGGTATCAAAGGCGTGACAGTTGGAAGGGGCAAACACTGCGACGGCAAGTCCAGCTGCGGAGGAGTCGCATTACACAGCCGGTGGTCGACTTGTGCGCACGTCGTGGAACCGTCACACGTTCCTTTATAATTCTGCCCATTATCCGATATATATATTTATTTTTTATCAGCTATATTCGTTTTCTGTTCGGTCTGACCAAGTAAAAGATTGCGATACATTTTTTGTCACACACAGGTAAACCCAAATACATTTTGCTCCTGTAAATCGATCCCAGGACCTCTAGCGCGCTTAGGACCACTACACCAATGATGCGGTTCACTATACAACTGTAACATTATTATCTTTTTGTGATTTATTTTTGCATTTTCCATGCTAAGATTATTAAGTTATTTTTTAGTAAAGGAAAAAATTCAGAATGTGAAGGCAAAATTTCAATCATACGGGTAGGATTTCGCGGTGGCTTAGAGGTCAGAGCGTCTGGTATATCAAACCAGAAGACGCAGGTTCGTATCCTGCCCGCGATTGAATTTTTTCCTGTATCATTATTATTTTCCATACGAATTGATTCTCATAACATTTAAACAATAAGATAAACAAAACTTACGCTAGAGCAGCGAACCAATCAATGAATAATGCAAATACATTGCAACGGAAACGGCTACATAATATCCTGCGCCCACTGAGACTGCTAAACAGTTCTTACATCATATAGCCAAATCAGAAGTTCCACTCATAACAACGAATGATTTGTATGTACTTGATTGAGCTCATAGACTCTCTCATGAGTCTAGTAGTTCCAAGCGAGACTGCTACGCTAGAGGTCCTGGGTTCGATTCCCAGGTCGAGCAAACTGTTATTGAGTTTATCTATGAAAGTCTTAGTAGCAGCTCGGAGTCTCGATTTGTGTCCCAGTTAATAGAAGCAGTGATAGCCTAGTGGTATGACCGTTGGACTGCCCAGTCAAAGGTCTCGAGGTCGAATCCAAGGCACGCATCTCTGGCATTTCGAAGTCATGTGCGTATTAAATAGTTAATTATCACGTGCTTAAACGGTGAAGGAAAACATCGTGAGGAAACATGCATGCCTGACAGATTTTCTCGACGGCGTGTGAAGTCTGCAACCCCCCTTTAGATCCCATGTTGTAATAGGGGACGAACCAAGCTGTTATTGAGAATTTCATAGTAAACCCCAATAACACTGCTCGACCTGGAAATCGAACCCAGGACTCCAGCGCTTAGGGCCACTAGACAAACGAGGCATTATATTTAACATCCAATAAAACAAAAATTCAACATCTTTATATTGTTTTGCATAGTACCTACTGGAGTTACGATATACAGATCTTGGAACATATGCTGAGTGAACCTTCTTTACTTACTTGCTTACTGGTTACTTACGTAGCAGTTGTCCAGCGCCTGATTAGCAAGCTGTGAGCGTAGAGCACGTGGCAAATACAATATAAATTAATTTGATAATAGATAATTGATCTAAAATAAAACTACATTAGGTTCTATTTGGAATTATTAGTCGTTTGTAGGCGCACTGGGTTACTGAAATTTGAGGATATTTAATATTATGGGTGTTAAAATTAACATACAATCACGCCTGTATTCCCCGAAGGGTTAGACAGAAGCGTACTTAATGTACCCCCACAATTCGCCGGTATGTTTAGGCCCCATGTTATAGGGGGCGAGCCTATAGCCATTAACCGGGCACAAATCCAGACTCCGAGCTGCTACTGAGAATTTCATAGAAAAACCCAATAACACTTTGCTCGACCTGGGGATCGATCCCAGGAGCTCTAGTGTAGCAGTCGCGCTTGGGGGACCACTAGACTAATGATGGGATTCAAATAGATTCAAACACAAGACCTTTTATTTACCAATCCATGGTCATTGGTCATGTCGCTCGGCTATCATTGCTGCGGAATATTATTATAGTGATAAAGAGTCTTTAATAAAACATGATTTCTTAATACTCGAAAGTATCAGACGCTCAGTACGCTTACAGAATGGCAATCGATAGCGTTCGATGCCCGGGTGAGGCGGCCTCGACAATAATGCGACAAACGTCCAATGTAAGCTAAGCTTTTGCTATAAATATCATAACAATCAAATAATTGATTGATTGATTATTTGAAATAAGTGAAAGTTGGTTTCATAAGAGAATAAACGTAACTCGTAGTGTCACGGAACAGAGCAAGAACATATCATAAAGAATAGAGTAGCCAGAGACACAGTCTAACAGACTAGGAAATTACATTAGAAGACGCGAAATTTAAATTAACATTTCAATAATTACTTTTAGGTCAAAAACGAGTTGCACGGTTCCAAATACTTAGTGGGTCATATGAGAAGAGCCGGCAAGATACTCCATTTTACCTTATTCGCTTATCACTATTTAACTGCCTATGCTTGAAATGAACGTGGCAAGAAATTCATTAGAAGTATTAAAATGAGGTACAGTAGAGAACAATTAAAAAAAAAATGAATTTATATCGGTGTGTTAATATCAAGTGGTATTTTCCATAATTACAGATTAAAAAAAAAACGTTGCCCTTTAGGATTGTCTCCAATTTTCTTTCCTACTATCGTCTTGTGAATGTTCTTACAAACCCAAAAGTTTGATCTGTGGTATAAATTTCTATAGCTAACATTTAATTGTTCGCCTCGCTTTCTGCACAACATCAACCTTATATAATGTTGTACCGTGGGTGTCGATGAATAAACTCAAGCGCTTATGAATGGACGCAACTATAATAGTTGACTAACAGTTGACTAGTTGCAGTAACTGCTTTGCATAATGCGTGGTTTGAACCTTGTCCTAGTGGCTGATATTAGGTTTGTGCTTAATTGCATTATACCTTTTGTATATTCAGCTGATGCCGAAAAGAGTAAAAAACTATACTAATTCGCATCTTATGTTTTGTTTTTAATCACGCTTTGATGAACTAAAAGATGTGAAAAAAAATTGTCATAATAGTTAGAGAGAATAAAAAATTCTAATAAGTAATCAATCGGAATCTATCAAATAATATCCGTAGTAAGAAAACGACAGTTATGCCAATCCTAATCGCTACAAAATCTCCAAGTTATTCGATTTTGTTGTAAGAATAATTTCATAAAATTTATAAGCATAATAAGGCTTATGTATGTTCATAGTTCCGACTACACGTCCAAAAACTTATAGTACGAACTATATTGTTTTCCCAACAGCCGGGTAACTAAAAATCTATTAAGTTGCGTCTGCAGGCGCTCTCAAAGTAAGTAGATTAAAGTTAAAGTTGCTTCTATATCGACGTTGAGCAGCGCTGAGCGGACAGGCTTTGTTATTTAACTTAATAGATTTCATAGTTACCACAATGCGAAACTTAGTTCGTTGATTTGAATCGTAGTAAGTGGCGTCCTGTAGTCTCTGCCTAACCTTGTTATAAAAAGCCCTTTTTTAGCCGTTTTCAAGTTAGCGATGATCTTACATATATACAGGGTGACAATTGATTTTTATTTACCTATATAGATAAGTTTCCGGAAAAAATCGTAGTCTGCGATGAGGTCTATCACCCATTACACTCGTATATTTGTAAAACTATGTCCTGTCTATTTTTGTTTTATTGGTGTAAAATAAAGTATAAACAAAAATTTTTATGATTTTAAAAATTAATTACAATGTGAAGAATAACATGTATGAACAATTGAACATACAAACGCATAACTTTGTAAAAATACAGGTATGAAGATGAGAAACCATCTCTGCTGACCCCATCATTTGAAAACTAATTTACAAATGATATTAAAGACATTGTACCAGGGCGACATGGTCGTATAAGAGCAGTTATATAATGTGTGCGAGTTCAGCGCGAGTCCCGCGGGCTGCTATCTAGTGCCAAGTGTCAATGACCTCGAACTATTGCTGCTTATATTGAAAACTGTATTGGGTTCAAGTGTATGAATATTTAGACGATTTCCGGAATTCGATACAGTTCACCAATTTGCGAATTTGGAAGTGGATGTAAGAGCAGAACTAGCTATGACGTCTTCAATAAAAAAAAAACGAAAAGTAAAACCAAATGTCGTAAGGTTAATAAACTGTAACTTTATAACGTCTTGATGTCTGCTATTACCATAACACTCACAAAATTAGTGCTTTTTAACATGCACTAAAATTCAGTGTGACTAACGCTAAATTGAACTGGTCTTGTAAGAGAAGGGAAAAGTATTATTAGAAGGTGATATGAAGCCGAATAATTTATTTATTTTATAATGCGCCAATGCTTGAGAAGACACCCTAAGTATTACATGTTTGTAGCCTCATCATTATCTAATTTGTACATTACTTATGTATATTATATTACTCTTTCGCGACAATGTAAATTGAATCTAAAACCTGTAGTGAAAAAGGTCAATAAAATCAAATTCATCATCATCATATCAGCTTAAAAACGTCCACTGTTGAATGAACACCTCACCCAAAGATTTCCACAGGATCAGTTAAATTTCAAATGAATCTATAAAATAAAAGTTCTATATCTTGCTTATTATTAAATGTACTGCCTCATTAGTCTAGTGTTCCCAAGCGCGACTGCTACTTTAGAGGTCCTGGGTTCGATCCCCAGGTCGAGCAAAGTGTTATTGGGTTTTTCTATGAAATTCTCAGTGGCAGCTCGGAGTCTGGATTTGTGCCCGGTTAATGGCGATAGGCTCGCCCCCTATTACATGGGACCTAAACATACCGGCGAACTGTGGGTGTACATTAGTACGCCTCTGCCTAACCCTTCGGGGAATACAGGCGTGATGGTATGTATTAAATGTACTATTTTTCCATCATATTCTCTGCCAAAATATAAAAATTACCCCTACAATAATAGTTAGTTGACTGATATTTTTAATGGTCTCATAAAAAAGTTGACCATAAACAGAGCCAAACAACAAAAACAATATTAAAATTTGCTCAAAAATAAGGAAGTTATAAGCATTTTAATTTTATGCTAGACAGAGAGCGTACTATAACACGTTGTGACGTCAAACCGTACATACGTCATATAAATTCTATACTGACGTTCCTTTTGTGAGAAAGGCATAGAGTATAAAGGCATAGAGTAGAGCATCCCCACTCAATCACCACCAAAAACTTTAAAAGCTTAGAACTTTATTACTCGATTTAAATTATTTTTTCAGTCTAGGAATTATTTTTAATAACATAGGATCATTATTAAGCTATTGCATAGCTTCTATCGCGGGCCTTGAGCGTGGGGACCGAATCCAGAAATTCCGTAACGAAAAAAACCTAACACGCTTGTCTCTTTAGTTCAGCAACCCGCCTTTAGGTGGCATTGGTTGTATTACATAAGTTGATAAAAACCGATGCCACCTAAAGGCGGGTTGCTGAACTAAAGAGAAACACGCTTGTCTCTTTAGTTCAGCAACCCGCCTTTAGGTGGCATTGGTTGTATTACATAAGTTGATAAAAAACACTATGCAATAGCTTTACCGCGGCAGTCCCCGAGTGCCACACGTCTTTTTTTTTTAGTAAATCATCTAGTTGACTGGTCTTTGATTTACTATTAAATAATCAATTTAATATCCCACTTCTGATCTTTTTATACATTGTAATCACCGTCGCACCGTATTCAAATGAACTATTTTTCCGCCCACATTCCTGTCGGAATTCCAACCGAGTCGTAAACGAGGAAACGTGACACTTTTAGTTAATGTCTAACAGTAATACTGTTGATAGTGACGTGCAATGTCACACGTGGACAAGACAATGTCAAAATGTAACAATGGACTATATGTTTATACTATGCCATCACCACTCCTATCTTCCCCGAAGAGTTAGGCAGAGGTGTACTAATGAGTAAGGAATGATACAAGCTTGCTTCCTTCGGTCTCAAAAAAGAAATTGTAGTTTACCTACCTTATTGCATTCGTTTGTGGTGTTCAATCTAGATTAATCTATCTATATTTTTATAGTCCGTAGTAATTTTAGGACACGAGTGAAACAGCGTGCAATAGCTAGTTAGACAATACTAAAGTTTATTAAGGAATAAAATACCATTATTAGCGTCAGATGGCCGAAACGCCAATCTGTAGTCTGACGTTTCGGCCTTCTGACTACCACTAACTACAATAATCTTTTGTGATCATACAACAACCGGAGTCGACAGTTTAGTCTCGTTTAATATTGGTAACCCATCCATGAGACTGACCGCAGCAAACGCACCTTAACCTTACAAATGGGTTGATCCGTGTTGTTATTATTGGGCCACGAGCTCTTTTCAATATGAGTTTTTATGAATTTGTATAATTTTAGTTATTTCTATTTAACGATGCCAGAAAACTGACCGCTAAAGATAAATCTTCGGCTATATTTCAAGTTAAGCTGGCACCCACATTAGGTTAACAGCTTATTTACACTGGCAATTAGCTCGGGCTTTTAGCTTAGCTTACTTCATTAGTCGTGCGATACATTGGTGAAATTTATAGCTTAACACTTAAGCTAGAGCTTGGCGTAGGCATTTTTTATTTAACTTGGCGAACTGCCTCATTAGATACTAATCCAAGATCACTAGATCTTAAGCGTAATTACTATGCTAGTGGGTTTTATTCCCAAGTCTAGCAAAATTTTAGAAGTGATGAAAGTGTTGAAATGCAATAGGCTCTCCACGTATTACATGGGACTTGAATATATCGACGAACTTTGGGTATACTTTGTGCGCCTCTGCTTAATCCTTCAGAGAATGTAGGCGTTATGGTATGGTTTGTTATAAAATATTACAAAAAAAAACAATTATGTGACCAACGAGAACAATTTCCATTATGACCAGAGTTTTATATAGACATAAACTTCAATTTTATAAATACAGGCGATATACATAATATTTAAAAATGTACAGTAAACGCTCAAAAGTCCATAAGCACGCTAAGGATTACATAGCTATGAACGGTACGAGCGAGCTCGATACAGTCAGTGCATGTCACTTGTTAACGACAATGAATAGAAGGTCGTAAGTCAAACTAAACGTCAAGCTATTGCGTTGTGAGATTGTCTATGGACTTTTGGTCGCCACTGTACCATTACATATATTTTATTAAGTCATCAACCTTATTCTGACACAAGCAATCGTGTTTACTTCATCGCGGGAAGCTCAGAAATTTAATTAAAAGTCTGTGTACTTCATTGTGTATTCGTAAACGATTTGATAACTGCAGATGGGACAACTTGGTAGATGATTCTGTCTAATGTTTGCTTAAGTGCCTCATTAGTCTAGTGGTGTCTTTTCTATGAAATTCTCAGTAGCAGATCGGATTTGGAATTTATGCCTGGTTATTTGAAGTAGAAACATTTGAACTCGAACTTGAAATGGATATGGTGCTAGTTTAGGGCGCTGGCACGTGTCCCTAAGTCCATAAAGCCCTTCACACTCGTAGCTACAATATAAATTAATGTGTCAAAATATATGGCTTTTTTAGTAGAAATTTTAAATAAAAACGTGCGTGTTTGGTCATTAAAAGATTATTTTGAAAATATATCGCGATATAAGTCTTGCTAACTTATCTATCTTCTATCTATATATATAAATAAAAGAAGAACCTGACTGACTGACGTATCAACGTCGCTAGACCCCTGAAAGTTTGAATACCGGTTCATTTTTCACTGTAGACGAGCACTAAAAAAGGATTTTTGGAAATTCAACCCCTACGGTGGTGAAAAGGGGGTTGAACGTTTGTATAAAAGTCCGTTATTTTTTAGCGGGTGAAACCATGAGGTACAGCTAATCAATAATAATAGCTTGTTATTAATCCTTACTAATATTATAAACGTGAAAGTTTGTGAGTACGGGTCTGGATGTATGGATGTTACTCTTTCACGCCGGAACGGCTGAACGTATCTGGATGAAATTTGGCACAGATATAGATTATAGTCTGGAATAACACATAGGCTACTTTTTATCCAGGTCGGACCCAATTCTGAAGTCCACGCAGACAAAGTCGCGGGCAGAAGCTAGTATATAATATGTTATAGCTCTGTATGTGACGGACTTAAACCGCAAAAGTCTCCCCTTGTCTAAAAACATAATTAAAACGTGCATCCCCTATCTGCGGCTAATTTTTGTTCAATTTCAATAGAAAAAGGCTTTAGAGGGGAGATCTAAAGCGCTAAACGTATGCGCCGTCACACATTGTCACCCCACCAGTGGGGCACTATCTCTGTTTGCGCAGTATTACCCACCTAGAGGGGGATGGGGGTGACACGGCTAATTTACACCTGTTTACTTTTGTCTATTTGTAATCAAGAGGATGAATTGATTCTAATAATATTACGAATCAATTATGTGAATGAAGTTTTATGGTTATGATAAATTATTACTTTTCATTTTATTTTGCATTAAGGGTTCGGCGGCGCTTGAGTTGCTCACAAAAAAAATAATTCTAAGTCATAATTTTGAATTACGATTTATTTTAGTATAACATTAAATTATATTTTGTCAAATTGTGTTATTATTCGGATTCGGATACGGTTAATCTAGGTTCCTACAGTACCATTTCGTGCACTACTACTTCACTGGTAATAAACGACCGAATAATCGTTGCAAACTTACTAAAGTTATCAAGAATTGCAGTAGGTAGGTTATATTTATTTCCAGCGAAGTATTTTGGACGAAATGTTAAAGTAGTAACCTAAAATTAACGGTATCGAAATCCGAATATTAACACAATTTGATTAAATTGTGTTAGAATTACGAATTAATTATTTATTTTGGTATTAATTGTATATGGGCAATTCGGTCTGCCGGTTTCTTAACGCAGAGATATAGTAATATGCTTCTGCAATAGATGGCGCCAACGTCACCTTAAAAGGGAAGTCGTAGTAAGTGGAACAGAAATTCAACTTCGCAGGAGGTTCGTACCCGAATTATTATTCCATAGAAATGATAAATGATATTTATTTCGTTAAATAGATCTTTTATAGGTAGATACTTTTACAGGTCAATGTTTTCTATTTTTCATGCCCGGTTAATGGCAATAGGTGTGTATAGGTATTACATGCCCCCTAAACATACCGGCGAACTGTGGGTGTGCATTTAGTACACCTCTGCATAACCCTTCGGGGAATACAAAAGTGATCGTATGTATTGCTTCCGTAAATACAGAGCTGATTTTCCATATTTACCTATATAGTTTTTTTTTATCATTTATTAAGCTAACTGATAATGGTGTTTTCATCCACATTACCTTCATAAAATCAATATTTACTTACCCTTAATGATACTAGTAATGGTTTCTTAGCCGTGGATTAATGTATTAAACATAATAAATGCATTAGACAGAACATTATATAGAAAATCCTTTCAAAACAATATTGTACCTAGTCTACTTAAAGATTCAAAGAGAAACCTTAAGTTTCTGTTAAGTATAATATTCTCCAGCAAATTCTGTTACTTATGTTGGCAGTAAACTACAATGAGTTTGGCCCCGGTATATATAAATATATACAGGGTGTAAATATATACAGGGAGCATGGGTCGACAGATTTCTGATAGATTAGGGGGGTTATTTGCTAAATTTAACTGAAAGATCCTAAGTCTTGCGGTTATTGAGATATGTATATTTTTTTTAGTTTTCTATTTGAATCACCTGAAACTGACAGAAATACTTTACCATACCAAGCCATTTTAACACAGGACGTCATGCACGCAGTCGCGCTAGCGAATTCTGGATAAATGCAGGTACTGGTAGCAGTACGTCATATCAAAAAAATTAAAGTCGTAAAATTCAAGCGCGGTTATAATATTCGGGTCTTTTTAATTCAACAACTTTATAATCTGAAGTTAAATAATTTAAACAGCCGATTACGTCAGCAACAGATTGTTATAATTATCAATCATGATAAACCTTACTAAAGAAATAACATAATTTTTTCAGATTTACATAGTCTTCCTAGCTTATTCTAGTCTATATCCCAGTGTGATTTATATCCAAAAATTCTTACACGTGATATTACATAAAACATAAGTGCAAACTACATACGCCGAATTTATCTACGAATAAGCGAATAAGAAATTTCTGTGATAAAGTGGCGGTCTACCTAAGTGTAATTCATATGTGCCGGTGTGTTGTTGAACGGTGGGGTGCGGCTCACCTATGACGAACAACAATAACGGTGTGAACGGCAGCGCGGCCGGGGAGCCTGCCGCCCTCGACATGGATTCGCTCGAGGAAATGCTTCGTAAGGTAAGGAAACTTATGTTAACTGTTAGGTTTCACGTTGTTTTCCGTTTCAGCACATTCGAAAATTTCCTACTAAGATATTTCGCGAACATTTTTCGGTGGACGTTTGCCGGGAAACAGCAAGTTTTATGCTTTGAAAATTCTGTGTACTTGAAATTGTAATGGAAAATATTTTTTGGTTTTTACTTACTTACATATTCCATTTGATAGTATACAGTTTTTTGTTGGTGACAGAAACGTATGAATATTTATTTGCAAGTCACTTTGAATGAACACACAAAAACTACGGTATGACATGTGAAAAATGTTTATGCTATAAAAAGTTTATCTGGCTGACGTACGAATGACGCATTTCCACTAAATTGATGTTTAGTTCTTCACACG
Source organism: Acronicta aceris (assembly GCA_910591435.1). Taxonomy (NCBI): domain Eukaryota; kingdom Metazoa; phylum Arthropoda; class Insecta; order Lepidoptera; family Noctuidae; genus Acronicta; species Acronicta aceris. Next base: position 11,384,972 of record OU342770.1, read on the forward strand.
TTACTCCATTCTACTTGTTATTGGCTGAATTGTCGTTTTCGGCAAACATGCCATTAAAAAAAATGTCGCTACTTTACTAAAAAAAATCTGCGTATATTTATTCAGAAAAGTACGAAAACAAAAATTAACGCAGTCACGAGCAAATTTTAATAAACAGAACAGCAATCACTAATCTCACTTCAGTGACGGTCTACCTACGTCGAATTAATTAATCCAGTGTATTTACACATTTATTAATTAGCGACATGCCAGCTAAGGGTGTTTGCGCTCGCGTTCTACTTAGCCTTGGGTTATTTACCTAGGTCTTAGCTCCGAGGTCGATAGAGCACGCCAGGTAAACTAACCTAATAATCTTTAACCTTAGTAAATGCTAAATCTGAGAACGGATTTTGTTGAAAATCGAGTTGGTTTACGTATCTTATTGTATTTTACGTAATTTATTTGATTTACATGGGAATTCTATTCATTCTATGTTACGAAGTCATGTATTATTAAGATGACCTTTATGTATTGACTTAAACTGCAAATTTCAATAATTTGACGGTCTTCTTGTCAGTCTCTCATGGATAATAATATAGTTATAACATTAGTAAAATTATTGCTATCCAATCCAATAATTTTCCAATCAGTAGATAGCGCATAGTAATTTTTTAGGTTGTTACTTCGCACTTAATAAAAAAAACATAAAAGTAGTATCTACGCCTCACTCATTTCCATAATAGTATTAAAAGAGTAATATGTATATTTAAAAAAAAACGTTGCCCTACACTGGGATCTTCTCTTTTATCGTGTGAGCAACTAAAAACACAAATTATCACTCACACAAACACCCTGAATCGGAACAACCTCCTGTAGATTATAAAAATGTAAAATGGCGCTATATAATCTACAAGACCTATAGTTTGATTTTCGTTCATTTTAATTTCATTCTTACACCACCTAACTTTTTTTTTTGTCCAAAACTGGTGTGGTAGCCCTTCACTTGTCAAGTTACTAAGTATATTGAATTATTTTACAAATCCATTCGCTAGTCCTCTCTCCCATAGACAAAAACAGCGTTCTACTTTTTTAATTTCGAACAGCCCACCGCTACATTCAAATTCGAAAAAAGAATTCTCGAAACCGTACAATCTGGAGTTGTAGATTCGTAATATCTATCAATAAATCCTTCACACAGAAAACTCCGTCGATATGAAAAACTGCACACTGGGAAATGGAAAAAACATCGCTTCGTGTCGAAAAGCGCTGTAGGCGTCGTTTCGTTTTTTATTTTATTTTTTCTATGAAATCATGTCGTCATGCACTGTCTGGTGCACTCGTCGCGATATTCTTTTTTTAAAGTTTAGTTATAGATCGACGCCTGTTAATAGCGTGTAGGAGTAGATAATGCAAAACAGAGCGTTCTTAAAAGGCAGTGGTGCTCAATCTTTTTTTGACCAGGAACATTGATTTAATTGTTGTTAGCAGGGACCACAATGTTTAAGTAAAATTAAATTAAATTAATTGGATCAAAACATTTAATATACTAGTAAGTACAAGATTTTTAGATCTTCCGCAGACCATATTTCAGGTTTTTGGTACCATTGGAAATAGTTAGAATGTTATAATGAGTGAACCACAAGGCTAATGTAGCAAGCGCGGCTGCCGAGAGTGAAGAAAGGTTTGATTCCCACGTCGAGCCAAGTATTTTTCAAGGATTTTTCTATGAAATTCTCAGTAACAGCTCGTCGATTTGTGAACGGAATTGGAATAGGCTTGCTTATTACATGCGAGGTAAAAAAAAACTAAAGTTAGTAAATTACCTAAATAAAAAAAGGACTAACCTTTTTCTCTCCGTGACTAAATAAAACCTTTTATGTGTCCAAGTTAAATTCAAAACAAAGCTTAACTGTAACGCTAATTAGCTAAAACAAATACTTGAAGCTAATTATGTTTCGCATTTTAAGTAAATCGCAGCAAAGTTTGCAAAAAATTAACGTAGACAAAAGAAAATTGTGTAGAAAAACCAGCTATCTAGTCTTACGCGGCATTATTTATTTAATTAATGCAGCTCGAAGGTTTTAATAAGAAGCTCTTAACTAATGAGGTTGTATTTTTTTCGATAAGAATAGTTTTCTTTATAAAGTTTTCAGGGTTGGCAACTCTATTTGCATCCAACATGGATAATGTGTGATTATCAAAATGCCTTATGAGTTTTCCTAACCACAACTGCTACACTAGTAGATTGGATCCTGGATTCAATTCCCAGGTCGAACAAAGTATTATTGTTATTTTCTATTAAATTCTTAATAGTAACTCAGTTTGGAATTGTGGCCGGTTAATAGCAATAGGCTCGCCCCCCATTACATGGGGCCGAAACATATTGGCAAACTGTGGCTGAACTACACCTCTGTCTAAATAATTAAAATCGGAAAAAAATGCATTAGGTAAACCTTGTGCGTATGTAAGATTTTTTATGTACCGTAAGGGGCGCAATGTAATGATTCGTAAAGCTACGTCTGCTACGATTGCTACGAATGCTACGAATACGTAGCACTACGGCCTACGACGTAGTGCTGAGTTTTCCGCTTCGCATCTGCAGGGTTATCTACACGTATCGTCACTTAAATATAAATAAATGACTAGGAATGAATGATACATCTGTTGCCTTTCTTTTCTCTCATTACCTTCTGATTTTATAAGGGCTTATGTTTAAGTAACCACCAGATCTAGTAAAATGTTACGGCAAAAAATCACTTTATATTGCTAAGAATATTAAATGATCACCAAAATAAGTTCTAACCTAACCTAAACCTAACTTTTGGTGACCATTTATCCATTTTGGTAAGCATTTTTGTGATCAATTTATTAAATTTGGTGGTCATTATATTTATCCCCTTTTATAAGTGACTAGCTGTACCCGCGGTTTCACGCGCAAACTTCATAGAATCTTTCACCCCCTTTTTCACCACCTTAGGGGTTGAATTTCCAATAATCCTTTCTTATCGGATGTCTTGGTCATACAAAAAATACACCCATTAAGTTCCAGGTCTCTACGATCAGCGGTTTAGGCTGTGCGTTGATCTGACGGATCAGTCAGTCATTCAGGACAAAGCATTTTATATGTATAGACTAGCTGTACCCGCGGTTTCACTCGCGATCTTATATTATGTTAAACTTTCATCAACTAAATGATATATTTAAACTAAGTGCAATTAAATCAACAATAATTTCCATAATTTTAATTTTTCCCTCCCTCTCAACACGAAGCCCAAAATTACTAACAGCAAATCCGTATCGTATAAAATTTTAAACAAAACGCGGACGCCATTAAAAAAGTCGTAAAAGCGAAATTAAAAATTAATAGCGGGGTGCTTTAACGTATGAAAGCTATGGCAGTTCTTTAAGGGTATTCTGGTTACTTGCGGCGCGAAAGGAAAATTAAGTAAGTCACAATTTTTTGGTTATAAATATACTTAACTTTGATTTACTGCACTAATCTCACATTTATAGAAATCATTTGTAAACATAAACATAATATTCGGTATGTTTAGGTCCCGTGTAATAGTGGACGAGCCTATTCTTTTTTTTTAATTCGTGATAGGCTTACGCTTGACCGCCAGTTTGCCTGATGTTAAGCGATACTGCGATCTACGATGGAGCGCGCTTGCCTAGAAGAAACCGATTGGCCTATTGCCATTAACCGGATACAAATCCAAACTTCGAGTCGTGCTGAGAATTACACAGAAAAAACCACAATAACACTGCTCGATCTGGGATTTGAACTCAGGACCACTAGACTAATGAGGCTGTTAAATTTTGTTACATTCTTTTTGTGTTGTCTTGTAAGGGGTCCAAAACAAAAATATTTTTCTTTATTTCTTTCAGATGAATTAATCAGCGTAGTTATTACTTAGCCACGGGGTCGTCTGAAGAGATTTAAATTAAAATTGAAATGAAATGATGAAATTATATTTATTTTTGCAAGTAGATTTATTATATTCTTTAGAGATACTGTTACAAGTCATTGGTTTGGTTTTTTATAGCTAGATGTCTTCGGTATTTCCTATCTGACGGCCTCTGAGAAGAAACACCGAAACAAACTCGGAGAATCATGGTCAAGTCCAGACATGGAAGAACACTTATATTTGAGTGGCACGATGTAACGTAATGTCTGAAATGGCCTTCTGAGGAAAGAACCATAGCGGCTTTGAGTAGACCAGTCCCAACTGACGGCACGCATGCGTCAGTCATCGTGACCTCAACCATGATTTAGGGAGCTCAACGACCTGTCGCACGACCATACCAGATCAACAAGACATTTGCATATGCCATGTAAAATACCCAAGACCGTCAGAAAAAATGTTAATATAAATCTTGTATTTAAACTAGCCTACACAGTTCTCACATTTACATTTATTACAACTGTATATTAAAAAAATCAAAATGATATGAATAAAATGCTGATAACATTTGAAAATTAAAACATCAAAAGTTGTAAATGTCAACTGAATTTTAAAATTGTCAGGTAAATATATAATGTCAGCTGAATAATAAACAATTTCAAATAAAATAATAGATTAACATTCAAAGTCAAATACCTACTACTAGTTGCACGGTTCCAAAAAGTGGGTCATATGGAGAGGAACCAGCAAGAAATTCCATAGACTCCTTAAAAAACACATATTTACAATATTATTCTTCACTAGCTGCAGCCCGTAGTTTCACTCGGATCCCAAAACGACTTATTGAGACAAAAGGTCTAGACCTATGTTCCCCCCCAGAATTCATCCTTTCTCCTTGCCTGATTTTACCGAAATCTGTTCAACGGTTAGGGCATGAAAAGGTAACAGAAAAAAAGAGTTAGTTTCGCATTTACAATATTGGGTATAACTGATGCACTCGGTTTCATTTGCAAGATCCTTTTCTGTGTAGTTTGCATTATGCAGTTTGATTACTTTCAGATCGATTAATCAGCGTAGTTATTACTTAGCTACGGGGTCTTCCGATGTGATTTTAATTAACATTATTCAGGATACAGAAATTTCAATCGATATAAACACAAGCGACCAACAGCACGATATGACTGCTGGTTAACATATTCCAAATTCCAATTATTCGTTGACAAAACCTATTAATTCTTTGTTAATTGATAATTTAAATCCGTTCATTCTGTTCAATTGCCGCTTCATTAATAATTCCAGTTGTTAATTAATATTTGGATCGAATTCATATCATTTTGTGGTACTGCCATGGAGACAGGGTAGACCAGTTTTTGCAGTTTAGTGTAGTGTACGTGATTTAATTGAATTTAAACGTTATGTTAATGCCATTAGAAGTATATAACACGCATTTATAAAATGCAATAAGGATATCTAGCTATCTTGGTTGTAGCTGCCTCAATAGTCTAGTAATCATAAACAGGGTTGCTGAGCGTTGGTTGGGTTCGATTCCCAGGTCGAGCAGTGTTATGAGGTTTTTTATTAAATTCGCAGTAGATTCTCAGTGTTTGAACTTGTAGTCTGTTAATGAGAACAGGCTTGCCCTTATTACACGACCTAACAAATTTTGGGTGGGCATTAGAACATCCTTACCATATATGCTTGATGGTATTTTATATCTAGGTACCAAGCTGTGTGTAACTAGTATCTTTCAGATCTTCTTTTTTTATGGGATAGGAGGGCAAACGAGCAGACGGATCGCCTGATGGTAAGCGATTACCGCCGCCCATAGACACCCGCAACACCAGAAGAGTCACAAGTGCGTTGCCGACCTTTTAAAACGGGATTGACACCCATATTCTTAAACGTTTCCTCAACTCATCCTCGACTCCACTCAACCTTACTCAACGATATTGGTATTCTTATACAAAAAAAAATCCTCCACTCGAGATGTCCTCAACTAATTTCCTCACTCGAGGTTGAGGAACCAACTGTCAACTCAAGGTACGTCGCGAGCTACCTTGAGGTCTCCTCAAGCATATAAAAGTGACGCTTTCGAGTTAATTAGTTGTGTTTAACTTGTAAATGATGTCTGATTTCGAAGAATTTGTCGATTATGTGTATGATGAATCGTTTGATTATCCGGTGCGCCGTTATTTACGTGACGCTAACAATCCTGTGGAGTTTTATTTTACTTAATACGGGTGTGAGCCTCCGGTAACCTCACTCACTCGGCGAGACACAACGTAAGCGTTGTTTAACGCCGGTTTTCTGTGAGGCCGTGGTATCACACCGGTCATGGCATGGCAAGGCATGGCTCTCCCACGTCAGAATCTAAAATATCTTCGCTAGTACTTATGTACTTAACGAAGTTTTCTAGTCTAGTTTTGTTCTTAGTGTAAGCTACATTTAGATGTTCATTTAAATTGCAACACTTTCAACACAAGTTGAACTCTATAAGTACTACTTCGCTCGTGTACTCTTGCAAGCAAACTTTATTAAGGTTGAAGACATTTTCCAATAAAAAAAATACCAACGAACTTTAAAAAAAGCGTTGAACCACACTAGGATTTCCATTAGCTGAACTGTGGGTGTACTTAGTACACCTCTGCTTAACCCTTCGAGAAATCTAGGTAGTTGATAGATATAGTTATCTCATTTGAATATACATATATGTATACGACGAATAAATATTAACTGCCCTTGAACTGTCGCAATTCAGGGCGCCATAGTCCGATACAAACAGTAGCTCCAATTCGTTCAGACCTTGAAAAATATTCACCCTAGTTCTGAAAAATATATTACACTGGCTTACACTTCCGCGGTTTTGGTCGCATCAAAAAGAACTTCTTGAGACAAAACCCTAGTCTTCTCCAAGGTCCAATCTATCTTTACTGAAAATTAAATAAAAAACATACAAACAGACAATTCATTTCAAATTTATAATATTCATAATTAACATTCTCAACTTACTAATTTTGGTGAAAAAAAAAAATCTATATCCAGTTTGTTAACAGTAAAAAAGTTAACTTAAAAAATAGTACACAGTAGTCAGAGTTTGTCTTTGACAATTTAAATTTTAACGTGGGAGAGCCATGCTTCGGCACGAATGGGCCGGCTCGACCGGAGTGAAAGAAACGGCCTCATACAAAATCGGCGTCAAACAACGCTTACGTTGTGTTTCGCCGAGTGAGTGAAGTTACCGGAGGCCCAAACCCCTTTTAAAAGGCGGGCAACGTACTTGTGACTTCCTCTGGTGTTGCGGGTGTCCATGGGCGGCGGTAATCGCTTACCATCAGGCGATCCGTCTGCTCGTTTGTCCCCCAATCCCATAAAAAAAAGTTTCATTTAAAAACACACACATACTAATGTCTTAGCTATTATAATTACAATTTGTGGATGACGTAAAAATCACAAGCCTAATTTGACTTTCACAATTCGCCCAAAAGTTTCCCATATGAATCCCGTTTTCCTTTCATTCAGAGGTCAAATAAATTATATAAACACAAACTTCCACGACCCTAAACTGCATTGTTCTACTGAACCCGTACAAACGCTACCACAACACATTTGTATTAAAAGTTGGCAACCCCAGGAGTGAACCCGCTATATTATTTATTGCCAGCATAATAAGTTTTACCAAGCGGCCTTTATTTGTTTTCTCAACTCGTTACGCCAAAGATTTGGGCCAAATTCGAAAAGTCTATTATTTATTTATTTATATAACGTTTGTTGTTCTCGACGTCACCTGCTTCACGTTTTAGGGTTACCATTGAATTTTTAAACAATGTTGATGAAATGTGCGTTTTAAGGGTTATGTTGATGGATTGCGTTTATCTCTTTAGAGCATGTGGGGAACACATTGAATTTTTTTTTGATGTACCAATCCTATTTTCTCTGCTGTTAAGGACTAAGAAAATATAAAATATGTATCACCTTGGCTTAAATGTGTGTGCCCCTAATAGGCTAAGGGCCTTATTCCAAAGTGCTTCGTAAATCTTTATTAAATAAAGTGACTTTAAAATGTAATCGTCTTTATCAGCTTTATCAAGTAGCCGAGACTAGATAAAATATCCACTTTATCTGTCTTTTAGCTAATGAGTATTTTTGAATAAGGGGGTAAAAACGATGAATGTGATGTACGTAACAAATTCCCCCAGTTCCACACTCCTATTCTACTTATTTATTACGATTTGCATGAAAGATCATCACTTGAGAGCGGCTTGACCAATTTGCCAGCTTTTATTTTTGTTGTTCACCTTGTAGTTTGCGAACTGTGGGTGTACAACGGCACACCTCTACTTTACCCATCTGGGAATACAGGCGAGATTTTGTGTGATAATAAAGATATAATAAGAGTCATTGCTACTGATACCGCATCTAGTATACAATAAAACAGTGTACAAAATAAACGTTCAGTCCCGTAACTCAATACAATCTGCAACATTTTCAAGCGCCATTTAACCTAACCATAAAAGAGAACCCGCTTCTCGAACGTTCCACACACAGCTTGCGACGTAATCACGCAATCAATTTTGTTTTAAAACGTAATAAAAACAACTTTTTAATTGTTAAGAGACTTTGACGTGCACATAAAAACAGGGCCAAGTTCTCCACGTTTTTATTTTAAGTCTAACGAAGATTTTAAGCAGGGAGGTTGTAAAAACTTAAGACAACGCCTTCGGAGCCACTTTGGGGCTTAACTTTGAGCTTGCCGTTGAAGTTGGGCTTAGTATCAAACATTACTTTCCGTGCTTAGTTGATAGGATCATAGATTTTACTTGAAATGGGTTGGGCGAGCACCTAGTTGTTAGTTTCTAGATTACATTTACCGTTATCAAAGTTAACCGTGCGTTTACAGAGTAATGTCAAACATAACATTTTTTTTTTATTTGAATAATATAACATGCCATCCCACCAATCCCCGGAGAGTAAGGCAGAGGTGTACTAATGTACATCCACGATTCGTCGGTATGTTTAGGTCCCATGTAATAGGGGGCGAGCCTATTACTACTAACCAGCCACAAACTCCAAACTTCCAAACTCAGAGCTGCTACTGATAATTTCCTAAAAAAACCCAATAACACTTTGCTCGACCTGGGAATTGAATCCAGGACCTGTAACGTAGCAGTCGCGCTCAGGGCCACTAGGCTAATGGGTATATCAGACTTGATAAATTCCTTTGCATTGATTCAATTTTAATAAAAATCCACGAAGAAATGTTAACACTATTTTATTTTGATGTAAAGTATCAACTTTAAAAGTAAAGACGTCTTTTTAATTATTGGATAAGTTGTGTTTAAAAGAAATAAATACTGAGTAGGTATGGTCAGAGTTGTATTTAGGAAAATAGTACCAACCTATTTCATACTGCTTGCGGTTCTGCCACCTATATTTAGACATCCACTGCTTCCGGCGGTACAGAAATTGTGTAATATACTACCCCGCAATGCAGTTCTTAGAGGGGTTGTATAAATCGGCTGAAATGCGCGGTTGGCGTTAAAACCGATTAATGTCTTCGCCACACGCAACATTGCAGTTAGAAGGAAAAAATGTTACAGTCAGATCTCTATTCCGGTCAAAATTACTTTTGGCCAAATATTTAAACAATTTGATTGATAAGTGACAAGATCATTTCTTCTCATTTTTTTGGTTGATTATTTCTTTAGTGAATATGCTAATAATGACATTAATGTGGCCCACGCTACTAGATATTTTTTCTAAGAAAAAAATAAATTGCGTCGTTGTAAAAAAGCAAGTGTTAATTATCACTGGGATCATCCTTAAATTATAAATGCGAAAGTAACTCTTTCTTTCTGTTTGGTGGTGAGGTGACGAGGTGGTTAGTTTGGGTTAATTTTGGATATTTCAGATAGGTAAACTATTCAAGTAGAGAATGACAAGAATGCTGGTCATTTTATAATGGCGGATGATTTTGCCAGTCGAAAGGAGTTCTGGCCAGAAAAGAGTTTTGACTGTAACATACACTATGTAACAAGTATAAAATTGCGATGTTGGGCTTATTAAATAGTTCTGTCGTACTTGGGAACTTTTCCTATTTGCGTTTGGGTTTTCCTGTAAAGAATGTGGATTGTTATCCAGTCTATGAGAGGCGGGGTTGCGTTAGCACGGACCAAATTAAGTGCTTGAATAAACTCTTGGTATTTGTAGTTCAGATAATATAGGACCAAGAATTCGAAAATTTCGTATAGGACTAGAAACTGTAAACTGGAGTACTAATGTACATCCACATTTTGCTGGTAGGTATGTTTAGGTCCCATGTAATAAGGGGCCAGCCTGTGACCATTAATCGGGTACAAATCCAAACTCCATGCTGCAATTGAGAATTTCACAGAAATACCCAAATAAAATTCGTAACGCGCGGTGATAGGACCTCTTGGGGTCTGAGTGGCTGGCGATCACCGGAGACTGTCGTAAAGCACCTTGGTGTATTTTGACTTTTGCTCGTAAGAGCTAGTTCCTCTCGGTTGCTGCGGCTTTGGCAGTTCTTAGGGGTCGGCAACGCATCAGCAACTCCTAGTGTTGCAGGTGTCCATGGGCGACGATGACTATTTACTACCAGGTAGCTCGTCAGGTCGTTTGCCGACTTAATCCATAACCTGTAAACGAATTAAGAATTTTTGCGGTCGTATTTACGACTCACAAAGAAGTTGCTGAGTATCTGTAATTAATTACCAAGACAACATAATTGTAAAGATATAGTTATACATAATATTCAGTACAGTTAAACTACGATCAGTGCCAAACAGTAGTACCTATACGAGAAGTTATTTATTTGTAGTCACTAAACATTTGGAACTAGTCCAAACCGACAATTTGATAGTGTACAGTGGACATCAAAACAGCATTGATAACTAGTATTTACTTTAACATTTCGCTCATTAATCATCGTATAAATGAGTTGTATACATTCAGCGTACTAATGTAGACAAATTGTTAATGAGTATTGGCAATACGTTGCACCTATGTACATCATCAATCCATTTACTGCTGGTACTGGGCGCTTGTATCCTCTCTAAATAATAGGTACGTGATTGTTTGGGTCTCCATTTAATTAACAATTTTACGACTAAATGTTGTAATATATCGATAACGTAACTTATTAGTTTAATAGTGCTTAAAAAATATATATTTTCACATACATACATACCATCACGCCTGTATTCCGCGAAGGGTTAGGCAGAGGCGTGCTAATGTATACCAACAGTTCACCGGTATGTTTAGGTCCCATGTAATAAGAGGCCAGCCTATACAACTGGACACAAATACAAAACCGAGTTGCTACTGAAAAACCCAATAACACTTTGCTCGGCCTGGGAATCGAACCTCTAGCGTAGCAGTCGCGCTCGAGACCACTAGGCAAATGAGGCAGTCATCGCTCACTAAGCTAAATAATGACTTAGTACTTAGAATATAGCAATCTTAATGGTTTTATCATTCAAGCTTAATGCGCGAAGCATTAAAGTGTGCCTTTGTGAATATTTCATGACCACAATTAACCAAGAATACAATACATTTTATAAAGAGGACTAACTTTATTAATTGGCAGTATTATAAGACGCTTTACAAAACATAACATACCATCACGCCTATGATTCCGCAGGGTTAGACAGAGATGTGCTGATGTACACCCATAGTTGGCCAGTATGTTATAGGTTCTATGTATAATAAGGAGACAGCAGTCATTAATTAATCAGGCGTAAAGAAAATCCTACAGAAAATTCTACTCAACCTGGGATTCGAACCTAAGACCTCAAGCGCAACAGTCGCGACTAACGAGGCAGTCTAGGCAGAATCTATCCGTTCCGAGCGCAGGTAAAATCACTTAAATAAGTATTCATGCAAAAGTATTCACGAGAGCGAAGCATTCCACATTGGCAACATTTCGACCCCTATCGTCTTTACATCTATTAACTAACTTTTTCCCTCATTCTCTCTCGCATGCCAAAGGACAAAAGATATACTGGTTTCTGACACTTACGCGAATATTAGACATCGAAATAAAACTACTTTTTACGGATTTTATCACGTTGTATTGATATTATTTGATTTGTTTCGAATCCTTTACAGCATCCATGGTCACGGGTAGACTAAGTTGTTGGACGTCTTAATGTTACAATTATTAACAGCTACCTTACATTTTTGTTAATTATTGGCGATCCGATTCACGCATAACGAGCTCACCGTATCCTTCGGTCTTGCAGTTTTGAGCTTGGATTTTGATTTTATGGAATCTATAATGGAGCTCCAAGGAACTCTTTTAAAGGATCCGAAACGTCGGGAATCAAATAATATCAATACAACGCGATAAAATCCGTAAAAAGTAGTTTTATTTCAATGACAAAAGATATGTTACCAAGTAGGTACCAAAATTCATCGAAATTGGTCCAGTGGTTTGGTGTGAAAACGTGACAAACGGACACGCAAGTTACTTAAGACAACTTCAGAAACACACAGTTAATTTCGACTGAAATGTAAACACAGCAAAATACAAAATAAATATTGCGGTTAGCAAATCCACTTCACACGTTGTCACGTACCCAGCAAATCAAAGATGGCGAAAGGATCAGTGAATCCCATTTCACCCACCAACTTCCACGTTCCTGCAATGCAAAGCACTGTGCACCCAAGTATTTATCATACAAAACTATTTTATCTACTTCCTATGGGCCCGTAAAACGTTTTCGAGTTAAATTTTACACTTGTCGACGTAGAAACACAAATAAATCGGCCGATTTAGACGCTCTAACCGGCGAAAGGAGCACCTTGGGCAATGGTGTAAAGCATAAAAGAATAGCGTGTTTTGTTTATATTATGTTTTGTAACATGTATCTAAAATAATTTGTTTTTTCCCCGCACTATTTGGTACAACTTTACTGATATTCTACAATTTTATTCTATCAACTCTTAAATTATGATCTTTTTTCTCTGATTGATCGTTGGTCTTACTATAGATGCTCCGAATTCTAAATATGAATTAATTTCAGAGGCATTTTTCTATGTACCGCTTTTGGTGAATCTTAAAAGTCCGGCGGACCGAATTTTCTATACAAATGTAATTCCAAAATCTATCGTAATTCAAATATAATTTAATCAAATTGTGTTATTATTCGGATTCAGATACTGTTATTCTTTCTTTCGGTTCCTACCCTACGATTTCGGCCAAAATACTTCACTGGAAATTTAATTCTTGATAACTTTACCAAGTTTGGAACGAATTTCCGGTCGTTTATTTCCAGTGAAGTAGTAGTAGACAAAATGGTACAGTAGGAACCTAGAATAAAGGTATCCAGATCCGGATAATAAGACAATTTGATAAAATTGAGTTTGGATTATGATTTGTTTTGGTATTACGATTTTATGAGCAATTCAAGCTCCGCTGGACTCTTAATATAATTCGCATTTGTAAATTGTTAAGGAGTTGCTGTGGTTTTTAAATATAAATTGATTCCAGGGGAATTAATTAAAGGGGCAATTTTAAGACCACTGTTCTTATAAACTTGGACCACACCACCATCACCGTCCAGGCTTTCCAAGCAATATTTTACTAGAACCTGCGGACGGTTAACGCTGGCTCCAAGGATACCCTGATTGCTGGCTTTAACAGCAATCATTTAGATGGAAGAATAGTCGGATTAAGACTTCGTTCACTTGGCTCGAGCCGAAAAGGATCATTACGTAATATTTCACTCAACTTGAGTTATTTTAGGCTTACTATACAAACTGTTAAGTAATGAAAGGATTTGCATTGTTTAGTGATTAATTAGAGTAATTTAAGATCGTCATCAATAGGAGGAGAGGGTTAAGTAACTGGGATTTTATCTAGAGAGTTATAAAGGCTTTTTTTATGTATTACGTCGGCAAACGAACTTACGAACCACTTGGTGATCATCGTCGCCCATAGACACCGGCAACACCAGAGGAGCTGCTGATGACTGCAGACTGCCAGAGCCACAGGAACCGAGGGGAACTGGGTCTTACTTGCAAAAGCCGAAACACACACCAAGGTGTTTTACGACAGATTCCGACGTAAGGGTGGTCGCCAGTCAGTCAGACCCCAAGAAGTCCTACCACCGAGCAGGTCAGATATTTTCACGCCTCTTACGGGATGCCTATCTGAAAGGCAGTGAGGAACAGTACTCTAGTACTCTCATAGTCTTCTTACAACTCGAACTCAAAAAGCGAATCACAACAAATTCAAACTAAACCCGATTCAAGTACATAACAAGTCATATATTATGTAGTGTCGATACTCGGCTGCCGTGCGTTACGCAGATGAAACGTGACTGTCGTACTTGTGTCTGCGACTGTACGCTGATTTGGTGTCGAAGTGTGCTTGAATGTATCTTGTATTTACTACTACTCGCAATCTGATGTCTAGTTTTTAGACTTGGCCAAAAAGACCGCTTTTACCGAAAATAGTTAATATGATTGATAGGTATTAGAAAATTGCTTAATATTGCGCTTATTAGTCTAGTGATCCCAAGCGCAACTGCTACGCGAGAGATCCTGAGTTCAATCCCCAGGTCAAGCAAAGTGTTATTGAGTTTTTCTATGAAATTCTCAGTAGCAGCCCGGAGTCTGAATTTATGCCCGGGTAATGGCAAAAGGTTCGCCCCCTATTACATGGGACCTAAACATACCGGCGAACTGGGGGTGTACATTAGTATGCTTCTGCCTAACCTTTCGGAGATACAGACGTGATGGTATCTTATGTGTTATGTTATTCTGAATACCTACGAATTAATTCCAGAGGAATAACCAGCTCAATGTGATATTTTCGCGCCCCTGATATGTATTACTCTTAGAACTTGATTTAATTGCGGTCAGCCGCAATACTGAGGGTACTTTACCCAAATGACCTCGTGAAATTATCTATACTTATAATAAATCTGTAGAGAGGTCAATTCTGTACATCTATACTTATAATAAATCTGTAGAGAGGTCAATTCTGTACATGAAATATATTTCCAAAATAATAACTATCAGCGGGTGATTAGTGATCGATACTGACGCCAAAAATGCAGCAAATCAGTAAAATTTTTGTCTGTCTGTCTGTATGTTCGTTATAGAAACAAAAACCACTCGACGGATTTCAACGAAACTTGGTGCAATTGTTCTTCATACTCCTGGGCAGGTTATAGTATACTTTTCATCACGCTACGATCAATAGGAGCAGAGCAGTGAAGGGAAATGTTGGGAAAATGAGTGATTCATGAGAAAGGTTTCAAGCTATAAAAATCACGCTACAACCCTTAGGAACGGGGCAACGCAGGTGAAACCGTGGGCGAAGAACTAGGGAACAAAGTAACTATTCCACGCGGACGAAGTCGCTGGCAAAAGCTAGTTATAAATAAATGGAGAAACTAATTCTGATTTACTATTTAGACCAAACTAAGGAAACCGAACGGTTAATCCTTGGCTTGTTAATGGCTTCTAAGTTAAATGACCAACGATAACGCAATCGTCTACGGCCCACAAATCAAACCCCAAGACGGCCCTTTAAAAATCCTATTAAAAATTACTCGGAGAAAACGGCTAACCCTACACTCGCAGTGTGGTCTTATCCTGACCGCAAATGAGATTGCAAGCAGCCTGGTTCCTATCCAACTGAATGCTACATACCCCTGTGAAATGTGAATGCTAGCTAACTGTCCGAAACGTGTCTAATTAACACTGTCTAGCTCAATTTTAGTAGCTTTTCAATGAAATTTGAATTTATGTTGTGTGACACGTTTAGTTTGTGTGGTTTGCTTTACTTCCTATGTGAATGCGATTTTATCTATCTAGATTATTAGTGAAGTAAAACTACTTGTTACGGAATTTATCGCATTACGTAAAGATATGATAAAATTTCCCTTTAAAGCATCCATGGCAAATACAATAAAATTCTCTTTTATCCATGGTAACGAAAATTACTGCGTAGTTTTAAGATCAAGACACCCAACGTCTAAGTCTATCTGTGACCTTTAATACATTAAATTATTCCAAGATTGTGACTTTTCATTATAATCGAAAAGAATTTCCTCGTTCGTCTTTTTAACTAACCTCACTTTTTTCTCAGAAACAGCCACCAAACCGATTGATCAATCACAAAGATTAAAAACGTTACGCGATCAAATTACGTAATAACCGGTGAACGCGAATGATCATGCGCGGATATCCGGATGAACTCGATCCGGAAGCGGAAACAGCTGCTAATGTATTCGTCGCACGTCGAACGACACCCAGTTAAATCCGGTTAAGGTGAAGATATGCCCGGGTTAATCTTTCCACCGTTTAATTTATGACCGTGACATTCTTTTGTTATATTTCGAGATGATAATTAATTCGGGTAATAAATCATTGGGATGCTAAATTAAAACGTGAGGAACATCCCTCACTGATCTAAAGGCTTCATTTGACTGAAGGTCCGCGTAATTTCATAATCTCCTCACATTTGACTGTTTAATTAATTTTCGCAATTTGTATTAAAGTCTAAAGGATTAAGGATTTATGAGTAAAATATTAATTAAAGATGGTTGTGTTCATAATATCTACATACACCGTGTTAAAGACATAAACTCATTTGTATACTTAAGTAGGTATACAAATATAATAAAGATGTTACGAGGGTTGATGATGAATCTATTGAATCCACATGTTTGCTAGTCGACAATATTATTAAGTAGGCAACGATAAACAGTTATATTTAGTAAGTTCACTCATAAAATATTACACAAGTCATTGAAGAGTAAAAAAAATAATTAAGGGTCCGGCGGAGCTTGAATTGCCCACAAAAACGTTATACTGATATAGATTGTAATCCAGAGAATATTCTATCAAATTATGTTATTATTCGGATTTGGATACCGTTAATCTAGGTTCCTACGGTGCTATTTCGTATACTACAACTTCACTGGAAATAAAAGACTGGAAAATCATTCCAAAGTTGGTAGTGTTATTAAAAAATTCATTCGCTTACATTTATTCCCAGTGAAGTATTTTGGATGAAATAGTAACGTAGGAACCTAGATTAACGGTATCGGAATCCGAATAATAACAGAATTTGATTAAATTATGTTTGAATTACGATTAATTTCAATATTGCGTTTGTAAGAGAAATTCGGTCTGCCGGACTCATAAGTGACTAAAATTCCTGCCTAGATCCTTACTTTAAAACAGATATTTGTGCTCATTAAAAAAATATAGCAAAAAGTACTTAATTCTTTTTATCACGTCTCTCATAGGCTATAGACTCTTTTCAGATACTTAATACTTTAACATTATTTGTATAATTTCCGTCCCGTTTTATTGCCATTTGGTGTTTATTGACTAAAAGCTTTGATCTAATAGAAACATAAGGCGAAAAACATAGCGACATTATATTTCCCCTTCAATTCATCGCCAAATATTGACTAAACTCCCGAATCAAAACACGATTCGAGGGTAGTTGTAAACAAAATAACACATGTTGAGCCGTGGCTCCGATGACTTTGGCCTCAGTTTGGCCTACTTTTCACACGGCCTGACAAGCCCGGCCCGCCTTATATCCCACGTTACGTCCCATTTACATATTGCAATTAAGTCCTTTTGACACGTTTATGTATAAAAGAATATTTTAGCAATTAATTACTGTTCAAGACGCAAATTCTTGTTTAATAAGGATTTTTTTTTATATTGAAAACCTAGGTATTTTATTCTAAGTAGATCATAAATATGGTCTAAGTCTACAGGTCTCCTTTCTATGATAAGTTTTTTTTTTTGTTTAATTTATTGAGATACAAATTTACAAAACAATGGTAGGTACATAGTGCCACTTAAACCTCTTGGGTTTGAGTGTGGCACTTACAATTCCTCGTACATGGTATAGATAGATAATTATTATAAATAGTGATGCTAAGTTACATTAATTTACAAACATTCCAAAACGTCCAAAATAATTAACCACAAAAAAGAAAAAAAAAATAATGTTTTAGTAACTTTTTAAGTTATTATAATATGTATATATCTGTATGTGTATATTATTATAAGACATCATTACAAAAAATCAGTTGGGTACTTATGTAAATATTAGTATCATAACAAGGTTTCAACAATGTTCTTTTACCGTCCTTAAGTAAGGTAAGGTTAAGGTACCTATTTACTACAATATTGAAAGGAAATAAGTTTTTAATTTGTACTTTAGGTTCTTTTCAGTAACAATATTGCGTATGTCGGTAGGTAAAGAAAAGTGTTAGCCTATAGTCCTCCTTGGTGATCTAGTGCGAGTAGAAAGACAGGTCGTCCAGAAAATCTCTCAGGTATGCAGTTTTCCTGGCGATGTTTTCCAACATTACCTACTGAAGCATGTGTTTTGTCAAAGATTGTGTTATGAACATGGAATATGTGTCAAAATTCAAGTGTTTTAGTTTCATATGTCAAATTGCAAATGTCATTAATTGCGTGTATACTTAATTCTTTTGTCGACTGTACATGCCACATGTAACACATATAAAATACATAAAATTCATGCAAAAAATGCACAACGAAGAGAATGACATATAGACATACAGTGTATCAGTGAGGTCCTTCAAAAAAATCAGATAGATTGTATCTACTCGGAACCGGTGAGTTTACATGACAATATTTATGAATGTGGATGAAGTAAAACAGGTATGCAAGAATTGTAGCATTCTGTAGTTTCTACCCCGATCTGAAAAAAGCGTGAGTGTATGCATTTAAAAACTGAATAACCTCTATACATAGTTAGCATAGTTAGTAAGCTGCATACGTATAGGCGCTGACGGGCACCGAAGATAAATGGCGCGCCGCTAATACGCTCTAAACGCTAATAAATCAATACTAGCGCTCCCGGTCATTACGGGCCGGATAGCAGCCGGATCAGGCCCGGATGTATTGCGGCCATGATGTATGGAATATCTTAAATTATGATGTTTTTGGCTGCGAAAGTAAATTTGACAGTTTTTGGTCTTTATGGCCCACGGAATATTTCGTGTGAAGACCGTCTCCGAAGGGTTAAGTAAGGGTTTTCCGCAGTATACCCAAAGTTCACCAATATATTTAGTATATATATACTAAATATATAGGCTTACCATATGGTACTTAAGTCTTCTCCTTTTTAAATCCTTACTGATATTATAAATGCGAAAGTTTTTATGTATGGATATATGGATGTTTGTTACTCTTTCACGCCAGAACAGCTGAACAGTTCTGGATAAAATTTATGCACACAGATAGATTATAGCCTGGAATAACACATAGGCTACTTTTTATCCAGGTCGGACCCAATCCTGAAGTCCACGCAGACAAAATCGCGGGCAGAAGTTTGTTACAGAAATTACCTGCCGAGATTGTGGCCTCTAATTCCTTAAATTCAAATGGTTAACCCTCAAACGTAAATTAAGAACAACAAACACACGCTAACGCTGATGACGACAAATAATAAGAGGCGTAGTACTGCACAACGTTGCTTAAGTCCGTAATCCGGGTATAACCGGGTATGCCTGGGTATTGTTAATATTATGCGTGGCACGCCGCGACCCGGTTCGAGCGCGTTACCCGGCTTACCTTTAACCGACGAAGCTTTGCATCTTACCTTTGATGTTTTAAATGTATTTCAATGATATTTATAAGTGTCGTATATATTCAAGCAAGTTTAGAGACTGAATTTGGAGATGTTCAAAAAGCATGTTAAAAAACATAACATAAGTTATAAAAATAAAATTGGATTCTTATGGGGTTACTGAAGAGAGGCCCAAGTTTCCTCTTTCAATTGTATCAGAATGGTCTTCCAATAGTTCAACATGTCATAAGAATAAGCAGATTTTGAAGCCAAAACTATCAAAAAATGACATTTGTAATATTTTATTGAGACACAATACAATATAATAGGTAAACTTGAGGCCTTGGCCTGCCTGGTCAACTCTCAAAGCTGTTATAGCTTTTTCTTCAATGAAAGAGACATAGTCTTACTTAGTCATAGCTGTCCTAAGTAACGAAGTTCTGTTGCAAGGCAGATCTTAGGAAAAACAACATTATCGTGTCGAAAGATATTTTCAATTCACCAATACTAAAGTCCGATTTAAGTACCTATACCACAAAGGTCTTAAACATTATAACGCAAATAATTTAGGCTGAGACAGACGGAAGCTATAGATATTACTAAACCTACGGGGACGTCCTTTTGTGTCCTGGACTTAAATCTATTAACGGATGGCATAATGGATATAGGAAGCAATTCAAGGGGCATAATGTGACGACTGGAATAGCACATTACCTATATTAGTCAAGAAATCAGCTGTTGACATAATAATCTTGGCAAATGGCATCATTTTGACATCATCCAAATTTACTTGGAGTTGGCGCAGTACTTCACTTTCTCTATACATCTTTATCAACCGTTATCTCATCACTCCATCCGGCTTTTTTTGTTGTCTCTCTCTTAAATGCTTAAGAATTTTCTAAAGTCAAAATCAAATATTGATTTTCTTACAAATATGGTTTACTAGTATGGTTTATTAAGACATCTATGAGGATTTTCACACGAAAAGAAAGGTGTTATATAAGAATGGAGTTTTTAGACATTATTTAGACATAAAGATAATGATATACAATTATTTAAATGATATGAGAATCATGGTGTGCTAGTAAAACTTTCATTGGAAGTATTATATATTTTAACGCATAAAAGGATTTGTCACTTAGTCAGTCATTTATGTAATGTCCTTTTGAAACGGGCCTTTAGTAGCTCTTTAATTTACGTAGGAAGTTTGTTATATATTGAAATAGCCATATATAACATTTCCTAACATGACATTTCCTCCCTCTCTGCGCATATCCATGTCCAACTGTCCATATATCGGTAAATTTGGTGCTTCAAATTCATTTGACATTTGTGTTTGTAAACGCATCCACAGATAAGAGCAACCCTGGATATACAAAATATTATAACTTATTGTAACAACCTCTGTTCTCTACGACCTTAGGGAAATTTCTGGAAAATATATCTTTTTTGGCTTAAAAAACAAAACAAATCTTTCATTTCTCTTTCATCTTTTCATATAACCATATAAAACTCCAGTCGATATAATACTAATCGAGTCGAGATATATCAATATTCTGAAGTATATCGTATTACATAAAGTTTATAAGTATAAGCTTTTTCTATTAAGCGAACCTTATAGATTTCCAGCAAAAGTATAAAAATAGCGAGCCATAAACGTATAAATCAGTCGATTCATCCGCCATTAGCTACCTTTATTACCATTTTTTTCCTATTTGTGACATTTCGCATGAATACACATAAGCTCCGAATAAGTAGGTCACAGTGAACCATTGATAAAAACACACAAAAAGTAAGGCGCACCTATTCATTTTTATGTAAAATAATGTTATTCAGGTTAATCCTAAGGCTACTGAGCCAAATACCATTTTAATTCCACGTAAAGAAAAGCCAGAAAAAATAAATGGATTAACCGCCAAATTCCGCGATGAAATTGCTTTGACCAAGTTACGACTTGTTTCGAACCAGATTTAACCGGTTACGAACCGGATCAGGGAACATCAGTCAAAGTAAACAATTTCCTGGAAGGAATACACTTTAATAAAGCTTTGAAGACGCAAATGGAATAAAACATAACGAAGTAAAAAGAAAATATTTTAAGTTCGCACCGTTCGTTCACGCGATTCAATTTCAGCGCTACAAAGTTCTCTGATCAGGAAATTGATCGATGTTTAAAAAAAGAATTCTCGAAAATATGTGTCTTATTCTTTGATCTCACTATTTCTTTCTATTTTAAAAGATTGACTCAAAAATTTCAACATTGAAGGCGAAGCGCAGTGTTTTAATCATACGAAATATAAAGCACCTAAATGAAGATAAAATAGAACGCTATCTTATTTTCAAAGTATCCTTACTCTTAAATATATATAATATGTTTTTATTAAATACAATATAATTTTACCATATTTTATGGTGAAATAAAAACTGTTGTGAGTTTCTCTGAAAAGAGTAAAATATTTTTATTTAACATAAACATAACATAAGTAGTATTTATTAATCCCTATAACAAACATAAACCTTACTTACCTGAAAAGAGAAACAACATTAATAGCAAATATTTCACAAATACATTAATTTTCTATGATCGTCTTGTCATAGAGACGTGAGCAAAGAATAGTCACATTGACAAAGGGAACGAAGTGTAATGACCTAATACCGGTACCGGTACAAGTTTTGTTACATGAAAAAGATTTGATTCACATTTCTTATGTCCTGTGTTTATTTTGTAAATTGACTTTGATATTTTTTCTAAAATTTTATAAGGACCAATTTTTAATTCATCCATTTTTTTCTGTTTAACCGATTTCCATTTTCAACATACACAGAGTCTCCTACTTTTAATTCACACTCTTTCCTATTTTTATCGAATAATTTCTTATTATAATTGTGTGATTTTATACTATTCTCTAATGCAACTTTTCTATCTTGCATTAAATTATTATATGTTATTTCCTGTTTCAATTCATCAGGTACAATATCAATATTTTATCGTCTTGTCATAGAGACGTGAGCAAAGAATAGTCACATTGACAAAGGGAACGAAGTGTAATGACCTCTTTGTTTATATATAATCCTCCTGTAGATAAAATACTGCTACAAATCCTTCAGAAGTATTAACTCTTTCTAATTCCAATACCGGAAGTATTGGAATCCTAAATTAAAATGTTCAATTAACCCAAAAACGCTGCACGAAAAACTTCGACACGTAATTTATCTGGAATTTTTCGTTAAATTAATCCTTTATTCAAACGAATCCCGCTTCACGTATGTAATTAGATTGCAGATCGTTACAGGGTTGCCAGTTTTTTTTAAAGTTTCTTTATATATTATAACGGTTATTTAATAAACTCATTAGTCCTAGTGGTGTCAAGCGCGCCTGCTACACTAGAGGTCATGGGTTGGATCCCCAGGTCGAGCAAAGTGTTATTGGGTTTTTCTATGAAATTCTCAGTAGCAGCTCGGAGTCTGGATTTGTGCCCGGTTAATGGCAATAGGCTCGCCCCCTATTACATGGGACCTAAACATACCGGCGAACTGTGGGTGTACATTAAGTACACTTATGCCTAACCCTACGGGGAATACAGGCGTGATGGTATTTAGGTACGTATTTAATAACAATCATATTTTTTTAACTGCCTTAAGTGGTGCTAAGCGCGTTTGCTACGCTACCGGACCTGGGTTCGATTCCCAGGTCGAGCAAAAGGTTTAACTATGAAATTCTCAGTAGCACTTCGAAGTTTGGATTTGTTCCCGGTTAATGGCAATAGGCTCGCCTGCTATTACATAGGACCTACACCTACCGGAAAATTATGAGCGTACATATTAATTCACCTCTGCCTAACCCTTCGGGGAATACAGACGTAACAGTATGACACTGTGTCTTCAATTCTGTGCAATGGAACAGTCTTTAATGTAGTAGTAATTAGTTCTAATGTAGTAATGTAGTTACATAATAACAATTTATGAGTAATTTGCGCTACAACTAACCTACTCATTGTGTCATCGATTTAATAATCAGATTAATTTGTTTTTCCTTTTCAACATCTTAGTAATATTCTTTTTTTCTCTTTACAAAAACGTTGCCCCTCACTAGGATTTTTTCCTGTATAGTAGGTGCATTTACAAACACAAATTCTCACATACACAAACGCCCAGACCCGGAACAACTACATGTAGATCATACAAATATTTGCCCCGCGTGAGGATTGAACCCACAACACGTAGCCCAGAAGCCAATCGCTCAGCCGCTACGGCAAACGTGTCGTCATTTGCATTTTGAAGGAGCTGACTATTTATGTTCAAATAAATCATATTCAAATTTTAACCCTATTATATTTTTAAAAGACGAACAAGGCAACCCTGTTCTCGTCTAAGTCTGGGGAGATTATAGCGGAAATTGCACCGAGCAGATATGTCCCCGTGTAGTGACAGGGTTAATTATTTACTATGTCGCTCTAAAATTGCACTTTAAATTGTAAATTATTGTGGGTTTATTATTGTTTGTTAGTAAATTAATATTATGGCGTGGCGATTACTGTAACATATATAACATACCATCAAACCTGTATTCCCTGAACGGTTAGGCAGAGGTGTACTAATGTACTCCCACAATTTGCCGGTATGTTTAGGTCCCATGTAATAGAGGGCAAGCCTGTGGCAATTAACCGGGCACAAATCGAAACTCCGAGCTGCTACTGAGAATTTCATAGATAAACCCGATAACACTGCTCGACCTGGGAATTCAACGTAGGACTCCTAGCGTAGCAGTCACGCTTAGTACCACCAGGCTAATGAGGCAGTTATGAACGAAAAAGATTCTAAAAAATAAGTTATACCATCACGACTGTATCCTCCAATGGGTTAGGCAGAGGTGTAGGTAGGTACTAATGTACTCCCACAATTTTCCTGTATATTTAGGGCCCATGTAAAGGGGGCGAGCCTGTCAAATGAGATGACATTTTTGATGCGCAGTGTAATGTAAATTTGCGTATTTTTCTTTGTTTTCCTAATCGAATGCTTTTTTCGAATCGAAAATTGTAAGTAAAATAAAAGTTACGTATTTTTTATTTTATTCTTTTTAAAATAATGTAAATACGAGTACATAATTGAATTGTGAACGACATTATTCCCTAGTTACTCAATATTTTATTTAATATTTTACCCTGAAATATTGCTCAAAGTTTGAGTAGGTACTTTTCAGCGCTCGCTTCTTGAAAACTGGTATAATACCGAATTACGTCCATGAATATTTATTAAACACTATTTACTATTCCCTTCAGACGAGAATGTTTCATTATATGAAATTATTTCTCGTTATTAATTTATTCTTCTTATCTGTCTTAAACATTGAAATATTCTCCAAAGTACTTCTCAGAGCTCGCACTATTACTTATTCAATAAGTAATAGTGAAGAAGAACTAAAGCGCTTTATTTATTTCTCCGTAGACAATATATTAAATAGAAATATTTGGTTACCTCAATGATCTACTTCATTGTTCGATGTCCAGATTGGGTATAATAAACACAAACATTATTTTTTTATTATTTTTATTATTATTTCTAATGTTGTTATTCATATTGTTAAAACTAAGCTGGTTTTTTTTAATTGTGTTTAAGATTTTTGGTTTTTAATATTTCTTTATATTGTATCTGTTGTTTGATGTAACTGACTAATTTCAGTATACGTAGGTACATAATTTGTAAAACGTTTAGATAAGTATGACAACATTATCGCATTGGGTGTAAATCTGTTAGGATGACGTTGATATTTAAATAACTAAACAAATAATAAGATTTTCTTTTAAGAATTCTCGGTAGAAGCCTAGCCCGGAGTTTGGATTGTATCCGAGTAATGAGAGAAAGAAAAAGAAAATAATTTTATTCGTCTTTTAAGTGCACACATACATCAAACATTTTATATACATCAGCTTATTAAGCTGCTAGTGTAGTAGTAGTAAATATATAAGAATAATACAAGTTTAGATAAACATAATATCAATTGCATAATCAAATTAATAAATTCGAAAAAGACAAAATAAATAATGTCTGTTTGCTTTCTATGGGATATAAACACACCTCTGCCTAACCTATCACGACTGTGATGGTGTTATGTTCTTATTAAATTAGACCTTCTTACCGTCAATTTCTTAATTAAGCTATCACTCAGAACAAGCTAGTAACATTGTTAGTATGATGAATGGCTTCCCGGACCCAGGTGTTTCGAGATAAAGTTGCAGACTTAGTTCATACTGGATAGTGCTCTTATACTTAATTATATCAAGTTAAAAAGAAAATTAATTCATGGCTATAGAGCCACAAGGGAATTTAAAAATTTTGTTTTAAAAGTTTCATGTTCATAGTGACAGAGATTTAAAGGGTTAAAATTTAAGAGTAATTTTAGTAGTTTGATAAATGATTTTTTTAGGTCAAGTGGTTTCTGACGTTGAAATAAAACGACGTTTTACAGATTTTATCGCGCTGTATTGATTTTATTTGATTCCCGACGTTTAATAAAAGTAAAATCCGTAAAAAGTAGTTTTATTTCAATGTCTAATATTCGCGTAAGTGTCAGAAACCAGTATGGTTTCTGACGGTTACAAATGTATAGCATAGTATGTAAGTTATACGGATACAATTTTCATAGATTGTACAGTGGTGTTTTTAGATGTACTATTCAGAATTCGATGGCAACAGTCTTGAAATGGTTCCTCGCTCAACCAAGAATATAATTATGTAATATGTTTGAACTATATTATAAATAGTTTGCATCAGTCCCGTGTTATCTTCTTGCGTGTTTTATTATTTAAAATTTGGTGCTTTGATAATTTTAATTTATTTTAGTGAAGGAAAAAATTTGACCGCGGGCAGGACTCGAACCTGCCTCTTCTGGTTAGATACACCAAACGCTCTGACCTCTATGCCGCCGCGAATCTCACCCGCAAGATCGAAATTTGCCTTCACATTCTGAATTTTACGTCTTTAGGTGACGTTAGCCCTCGCGGTGGCTTAGAGCTCAGAGCAGACTTATGTATCTAACCAGAAGACGTAATTGCGAGTCCTTTTCGCGGTCGAATTTTTCCTTCACTAATACTTTATAATCTTAGCATGGAAAAAGCAGAAAGGACACAAAAATACAGTTATTTTTATTTGTTGAAAATATACATAGGTATATTCCATGGAAAATTTGGATTGATTTGCTTGCGAAGTCTATTCTAGTTGCTCCACACTCCCTGATTAAGTTCTTTATTCATTTTGTCATTATTTTTGAGTATTTTTGCTATTCCTTTATTTACTATATATATGTAGTATATAATATTATAAATATCGACCTTGATTTGGTTTTGTTTATATCGTGACCAAGTGGTTAAAAAATCTAATTTGAGCCTCTTATGAATTCCGTGAGAATCAGTTCCAATTTGGAATTCATTCCAGCATTTTTGGAATTCTTTTTAGCAATTTGTAAACTTACCTAAAATGTAACAACATTTAGCAATATTCTAAACCGCAGATCAATTAATCAGTGTTATTATTACACGAGTCGTTCAATGTTTCGTCCAAGAAAACGACGACGTACTAAATGGGGGAAACATTGAAATTCCAAAAAAAAATATTATATTATGTATTCAACGTAAGTAGGTAATGTTAGCAAGAAAAGTTTTATTATTTATTGAAATAATAATAAATTGATTTTAGCCACGAGCCCCTTTTCAATGCTATAAATACAAGTACTTAAAATATAAAACTTCCTACGATACGCGTCATTAGGCCTCTCATCGGGTGCCCAATAAATTTCCGACTTCCGAGAAAACAACAATACAATCAATTCCTTTGAATTTCGCAAAAGATTTTTCGACATTCAAGTTAGAAAGTTATGAAACTCGAGCTTACTTTATAATAAACTTTGTCGACGGGATATTCAATTAATTTATCGACACCGAACGAATAATGGCGCTTAAAGTTTTTAATGGTACCCGTCACAAAGGCTGCGTGATTGAAAACATAAGACCTGAAAGGTAATGTTGCCAGTGAAGGTACTGGGCAAATGAGACTTAACAACTAATATTTTTTTTATACCACTACGGTGGCAAACAAGCATACGGCGCGCCTGATGGTAAGCGATTACCGTAGCTTATGGACGCTTGCAACACCAGGGGTAACACTTACGCGTGACCGACCATTTAAAAATCTTTTTACGAACTTCCTTTTTTTTAACAACCACATGCTATACTCCTTTGGGAAAATCTCGGCAGGGAGCTGATTTCACAACCTGAGTGTGCGTAGGAGGAAATTCCTCTGGAATCGCACAGTATAAGACCAGAGTGGTTCTAAGGTATGTGGATGAACTCTACGCCGATGGCAAGAGGTGTTGGGATAAAAAGTAGCTGTTGGCATCATTTCAAACAATTCCTCAAAACGCTGCCCATTTTACAACCGGTAGAAAACAGGAGAGGCTTTGCCTGTCCTCAAACTTAACGGTTTTAGGCCGTTTGTGAGATTAGGGTCTCTAACAATCCTAACTGCGCGTTTTTTTTTCCTAGAATAGGGAGGCAACCGAGCAATTCGGTCACCTGATGATAAGTGATCACCGACGCCCATTGACATCCACAACATCAGAGGGGTTGCAAGTGCGTTGCCTTTGAGAAAAGAATACGTTTCTGGACCAAAAGGACAACGCACGAGTGTACCTACTATTGGTGTTGCTGGCTTCTGTTGCCGCTTACCGTCAGGCAGTCCATATGCTTATTTGTTACCTACTGACAGCTGATGTCTCACAAGATGGCGTATAACATATATATATTATGTACTTATTTCTTTAGTGTTGTGTTGGAATATTTTTTTCTACCAGAGATGTGCAAAGTAGCTAAACAGTGCTACGAATGTATGTGTTCTATATTGAGCTAGCACAGCGTAGCGGAGCAGATAAAATCTGGTATGAAGATGTGTTGTGCGAGCAATACACTCTGTTTTAGTTCATGTCTTATATATCTTAGGACATTTATTAATTTTCTATCTAACAACCAATTTCTAAGCAAAGAAAGCTGTTCGCTTATGGTCATATAATGTTTGTTCAAAAATATTACATACAATAAAAAAGAATGTAGGTACCTACTTATATGTTTTAATGAGGCGGACAGATTACTTCTCCAAACATTATCTAATTTCCTTTCATTATCATAACATTTTATACCATTAATTTTCTTCCATTCTTACAAATGTTCGTCTAGCTCCAGATACCTCCTAAAAAAAGTTGGTCGTGACCCACATAATAAGTTTTCAGTTGACCAAAAGAATAAAAATGATGGCTTCCTTTGCTTGCAAAGTTTCAGGAAAGTTTGAAGTAGGTACTTCTGTGAACGTATGAATATGTAAAAGTTTCAAGTAAATCACGAAGTATGATAGTAACAAAATAAGTTTTTGTTTCATTTTCTATCGAGTAGATAAGTTGAAACTAAGAAACAGTTCTCTTTTGTGATTTTTTTGCATTTTCCATGCTAAGATTATAAAGTTACTTTTGCCGTTTAAAAAATAACTAAGAAACAGTTGTTTAAAAATCAATACTGGAGAAATTAACATTTCTTACGCCTGTATTTTCCGAATGGTTAGGCAGTGGTGTACTAATGTACAACCACAGTTTTCCGGCATGTTTAGGTCCCATGCAATAGGGGGCGAGACTATTGCCATTCACTTTCACATATTGCGGACACAAACCCAAACTCTGAACTGCTACTGAGAATTTTATAGAAAAACCCAATAACACTGATCGATCTGGAAATCGAACCTAGGACCTCTATCGTAGGACCGCTAGGCTAATGACTATCGGATCTAATATATTTTGCATCACAGGTTTACCTCACCATCACCAGCATCGTCCCACTGTTGGGTTATGGTCACTTCACAGAGGGGATGTTGGTAAATTAATATCTTAACGCGTAGTACGAGTATTTGTATATTTTTCTGATATATAATTAAAGAGGTTTTTGCTGTTTTTAATAAATATCGTAGTAGTGGAGTGAGAATCTGACGACAAAAAGTATTAGGGGCGCGTCGGGAGGCTGATCTGGATCTGTCAGATAGATTATTTTAGAATCTGGCGCACGCACGATGTCAGTGCATGCGTCGTCAGAACGTTCTAGAATCTAAGAAAACAAAAGATTAAAACAACTGCTTGGGGAATATTTTTTAAATCAGTCAGTGCTTCACAAGGCTTCATAGCGAACGGCCGGTCACGGCACGCGCTCCCTCGCTGCTGTTGGCTCACAACTGCGTTTCCTTTGGGGTTCCGTTTACCCTGGCACCAACAGATAGGTTGATGGCTATGTTATAGTTCACCCACTGTGGGATCACGGAGGAATGACAACTCGCTCCTGTAACTCTATCAAAAAGGGATGAGGGGAAACATCCGTATGGTTTTAGTCCGTAGGTCACCCGCTATGGGTAGTGTGATATGCCTTGTCGCTTTCCCCGGCGGCGAAAATGAATGAGGATTTTCACACCAAAAAAAAAGAAGGGTCCGCTTACTGCTCAATAACAGACATAATTCGCCTGAAAAAATCTCTGAAACATGCAGGTTTTCTCATGACGTTTTTCTTCACTATTTTTTTTAATAGTTACACCTAACTGCCCCATTACCCTAGTGGTTCTGAGCCTGACTGCTACGCCAGAGTTCCTGGGTCCGATTCCCAGGTCGAGCAAAGTGCTATTGGGTTTCTATGAAATTCTCAGTAGGAGCTCGGTGTTTGTGCCGAATCGCAATAGGCTCGCCCCGTATTACGTGGGACCTAAAGATACAAGCGAACTGTAGGTGTACATCAGTACGCCTTTGCCTAAACCTTCGGGGAATATAGGCGTGATGGTATGTTATGTACATATGTTCCAACAGGTTATGTCGAGTTAGACAGCTTATTTCGCATTTCCAAAGTTCCAAAATCAACCTGTCTAAACTCGGTTCACTAGTATTAAATCACAGGCTATACGAAATTCAACTTCGTAAACAGAATTCAGGATTCTGCTAGCAAATGAAAACGCGAGTTCAGTCGAACCACAATTATGTCACCAATTACGTGTTATAACCGAATAGCCTCTATTATGCTATCGTGCCGGGTGTTACGTGGCTTATAATCGCTATAAAATTGTTTTATAGCTGATAATTCTGTATTGCTTATCTTTTTATCTACTATGTCTGCACGCTTGTTTATAAAATTTAGTATTTCTATCTTCTATTACGTTAAATTTTTATGACGATATTTTTATAATATACTGACTTACCTGACTAATATAAACGTACATTTTTTTAATAATCTTAATTTATATATAAAGAAGCATTTCAAACTACCATTGCATATATTTATTGTAGAAGATAGATAAACAAAAATATAACATAATATTTGGGTAATACCCAAAAATAATATTATGTTATATTAATTATTAACCCTCGATGTATTAGCTTACCGAAATGAAATCTGTATCTCTATAATTAAATCTTGAATTGCCTGTCTACAGAAAATTCTGAAAATATTATTATACTATCATTAAATTAGATTTCGGACAAACGGCGTCCGTTTCGGTAGGTAGCCATATCTCAAATGAGAGTGACTGCATAGGATATTGGAACGGAAATTGACCACGTGACACGACCGGATACGGCGTCATCGAATGTGTTATGAACTCGCCAATCAGAACACATTCAATTACAGGGCTGTCCCAAAGTCCATTTTGAAAGACTTAAATACTGCAGTAAATAATTATTTTACCATAAGACTGAATCATTAGTCTAGTGGTCTCAAGCGCCACTGCTACACTAGAGGTCCTGGGTTCGATCCCCAGGTCGAGCAAAGTGTTATTAGGCTTTTCTATGAAATTCTCAGTAGGAGGTCGGAGTCTGGATTTGTGCCCGGTTAATGGCTACAAGCTCGCCCCCTATAACATGGGACCTAAACGTACCAGGAGAACTGTGGGTGTAGGTACATTAAGTACGCCTCTGTCTAACCCTTTGGGGAATACAGGCGTGATGGTATGTTTATATTAGCGTATAGTATATCCATTTAAAATATTTTCAACGTGATTTTAACAGGATTAATTTCATGTTACAGGTACGATCAATATGGGATTATGGCTTCTATTGGTAAGAACCAGACTTAAGCAGACACAACATTTAGCATTTAGCTACACGAGAACATAATTTTTGTAGCAATTATAATGTAGGTATTATTATTATTATTATTTTGAATATTTTTATTAATATCAAAACTACGTACAAAGGTTTAGGACATAGCAGGTACTTTATGCTACATTTGACAGTCAGCTAGTAAGTACTTATACTTGTAATGTAAGTGTCGTAGTTGTCCATTTTACACAATTTGACGTAATAAACACATTAAATTTGACAAGGAAGAATAACATGCCCAACAATACCTTTTCACTGCACTATTCAAGTGGTGCCAACCCTAAATTGATCACGCCGTTCCCTTATTTAATTAAGGACACTTTAAAAGCACTTTTTCAGGAAGAAGCGTGAAGTATTGAGTTATTATTGAATTTACACTCACACACGTTTTTACTGAGTGGTTCAATTACCTCTCTTACGTCATTTCCTGCAGGTTTCGAGGGCTTATTTTTTTTATTTTATAGGTTAGATTTGGCGGGTTTGGGGGTGTTCACGATGGGATTCGAATAAAAAGATCCATTAGTGTGATGTGGGTTTTAGCTGTTTGTAAATAAAATAGTGCTAAAAAGCTTTAATAAAAGTTGTCAAAATGTTATAATTATAATTATTATTTATTCCTTTGATTGTCAAAGTGAAATGTTTTATTTCAGTTAGACCATTACGACACGTACCGTAAACTGGGGTTACTTTGATGATTTTTGAACAATGTTGGTTTATATATTTTTATTTAACAAAGAATAAAATCAACAAAAAAAATATCGGTTTCATCAGCTCTCTTGATTTTAGTAGGTAATGAAAACCAAAAATTTATTACTAGTTTTTTCAGAAAATATTTAAATTCGGGCGATAAAACCTAAACTCGTTTTAAGGTTACTTTGATACCCGTATTCTTTGTTACGTAATTTGAAAGTCGCCCGAAATATAATACTTTTGAATTGTTAAAAACTAAATGCACGGTTCGAAATAGTCGGTCCAATGGAGAAGAACCGGCAAGAAACTCCATAGATGTTTCTTTAAATAAAAAATATCTCATTGTAAAAATCAGCTCTAAGAAAAGAAATAAATATATAATTTACACCTAGAATAGTTATCTAACTAATTTAGGTGTGTTGTACGGACGTTGTCTCAATAAATTTATTTTTGTTTCTTTCTAATTATCCTCTCCCGGTAATTAATCCTACTACAAAACTATTTATTAGTTTACCATTATAAATAGTAACCGAATTCACAAATATACCAGTAAGTACACCAACGCTGTTTGTCTTCGGGACTCCCACGGAAAATCTATTTTCTAGAAAATGGGTGAAAATTTTCAAGCGAACTGGGTGTGCTTTGAATTCACAATCGACTGGGGTTTGTTTATTAGCAAAGTTACTGGACCTGAGGGGTTTTTAAGTTCTACGTTTTCAGGGTTCGTTGAATACCCTTTTTTGTGGCAGGATTTGATAGGATTTGGGTTTTTAATGTTGAGGAAATTATGAATTTGCGTTTAAATATACTTGTCGCGTTTAGTTATTACTAGCTTTTGCCAGCGACTTCGTCCGCGTGGAATAGATACTTTGTTCCCTAGTTCTTCGCCCGCGGTTTCACCTGCGTTGCCCCGTTCCTAAGGGTTGTAGCGTGATGTTTTATAGCTTGAAACCTTTCTCATGAATCACTCATTTTCCCAACATTTCCCTTCACTGCTCTGCTCTTATTGATTGTAGCGTGATGAAAAGTATACTATAACCTGACCAGGAGTATGAAGAACAATTGTACCAAGTTTCGTTGAAATCCGTCGAGTGGTTTTTGTTTCTATAACGAACATACAGACAGACAGACAGACAAAAATTTTACTGATTGCATTTTTGGCGCCAGTATCGATCACTAATCACCCGCTGATAGTTATTTTGGAAATATATTTCATGTACAGAATTGACCCCTCTACAGATTTATTATAAGTATAGATAGATGATCTGAGACTGAGTCAATACAGTCAGATATATAGATAGGTTAACTAGTGTTACAGAAATAAATTATAGAAGTAAGAAAGTTGCAGAGATTTCTTCCGTGGCGTATGAAGTCTGCTGCCTAATTGTTCCCATTCAAAAAAAAAAATTCTAAAAATCATAAATCATTTTTTATTTAAAATCTATTTTGATGTTGTAAACTTTTTTAATTAAATTAATAGCTTAGACTATGAAGTCTCTTCGAAACTCGATTAACCACAGAGACTGCCCATCAAGCATACGATTTCTAAGCAAATCCCACGAGATAGCAACTTAAAACTTAGTTGAAGTTTAATCCGTAGTTGAGTGGCTATCTAAAGTTCAATAAAAGTGCATTAGTACGGTGCATAAACTTGGTAGAATTTGCTTTATTATCTTACGTACCCGTGTATGACATTAAAATCTGCCTATGTGTTATTTATTTTACCCCGTGTGGGCACGGGTTAGAATACAATTCCTCATTGACATTCAGGGATAGGCAGTAAGAGTCGAGAAAATATCTGAACTGCTCCCACTGCGACCACTCTTTCGTCAGAGTTTGTTGTATAGCACCTTGGTGTGCTTCGACTTTTGCGCGTGGGAAACCTCGTCGGCTCGTCAATGCATCAGCAAATTCTGTGGTATTGCAGGTGTCGATGGGCGGCGATGACTACTTCCGTAAGTGTCGTAGTTGTCCATTTTACACAATTTGACGTAATAAACACATTAAATTTGACAAGGAAGAATAACATGCCCAACAATACCTTTTCACTGCACTATTCAAGTGGTGCCAACCCTAAATTGATCACGCCGTTCCCTTATTTAATTAAGGACACTTTAAAAGCACTTTTTCAGGAAGAAGCGTGAAGTATTGAGTTATTATTGAATTTACACTCACACACGTTTTTACTGAGTGGTTCAATTACCTCTCTTACGTCATTTCCTGCAGGTTTCGAGGGCTTATTTTTTTTATTTTATAGGTTAGATTTGGCGACCACTCTTTCGTCAGAGTTTGTTGTATAGCACCTTGGTGTGCTTCGACTTTTGCG
The DNA here is from genome assembly GCA_910591435.1 of Acronicta aceris. Classification (NCBI taxonomy): domain Eukaryota; kingdom Metazoa; phylum Arthropoda; class Insecta; order Lepidoptera; family Noctuidae; genus Acronicta; species Acronicta aceris. Next base: position 11,419,636 of record OU342770.1, read on the forward strand.
CGTGGGAAACCTCGTCGGCTCGTCAATGCATCAGCAAATTCTGTGGTATTGCAGGTGTCGATGGGCGGCGATGACTACTTCCCCTCATGGTTCGTCTATATGATATCAGCTGTTTTTAATGGCATCATCATCATCTTCCTGCCCTTCACCCAATTTATTTGGGGTCTGCGCAGTATTTCCTTTTCTTCCATTCATCTCTATCAGCTGTCACCTAATCATTCACTCCCTTTCCCATCATATCGACCTTAACACAATCCATCCATCTTTTCTTTGGTTTCATCCTCTACCCCTCCGTCCATCCACATTCATATTTACTACTCTTTTGATAAATGCGTTTCTGTTTCTTATGGCATGTAATACAATAATAATCAAAACAAAACACGTCTGTACAATACGTAAGCTAGTATAATCCAGCCAATTACAGATGGTCAACAACAATCTAAGCGTAATCCGCGTTCTAATGCAATATCCATGCCGAATGTTCAATACCGACGTTATCACCAACATAAAAGGTGTTTTACTGGATCTGGTTATAAAAATACGCCATTATTTTATGGTTTATGCCACCATAAACTTTATAATAAACGAGCGATAGTAAAAAGTGCAGTAAAAGCTTCATATCGCGTGAGCTGGGTAAATGCCACTTTGGTACAATATCAGGCCGGATGATTTCTTTCGTCATTTTTAATCTCCGTTCGAGTGAAGATTTTTATGGTTAATCGTTCATTAATCTAAGATTTATTATAGGTTTATTAAAATAAAGACTTCCTACCAAGACTACTAACTAGGGGCCGATTTCTTGGTCGTGGCAAAATGTAAATACTTTTATCACTACATAGTATAAAACAATGTCGCTGTCGCTGTCTGTCCGTCCCTATGTATGCTTAAATCTTTAAAACTACGCAACGGATTTTGAAGCGGTTTTTTTTAATAAATAGAGTGATTCAAGAGGAAGGTTTTAAGCTATTTAACATTACGCTACGGCTCTTAGGAATGGGGCAACGCGGGTGAAACCGCGGGCGGGCCGCTAGTTGTCAATAAAATAAAATATAACAGCCTCAAAACTGACAAACACTGCCTCGCTAGTCTAGTGGTCCCCAAGCACTAACAGTCGCGCTAGAGGTCCTGGGTTTGATTCAGGTCGAGCAAGTGTTATTGTTTTTTTTTAAATTCTCAGTAGCAGCTCGGATTTTAGATTTGTGCCGCATTAATTGGGCACAAAAGACCTGTCCCCTATTACGGGGCACCTAAATATACCGACTGTGTGCGTGCATTAGTACACCTCTGCCTAACCCTTCAGGGAATACAGGCGTGATGTTTATGTTATATTATCACTTGCTAAAATCGATAAAGGCGCTCCTTTACCAATAGAAAATCTGCATGCCTGAGATTTTTTCGACGACGTGTGTAATCTCTAGTACAGTGTAGAACAGACTATGAACTCTATTCTCTACTCTGTCTCCTCTGATTCTAAGAGGCGCCTCGTGCACAGACGAAGCTAAATAAATAGGTTGATAATGACGGGTGTACTTGAACTTGTTAATAAACACCTTATGCCGGCAGTACACGCTCGTCGAAGCACTACAAGACAGTCCGATTACGATTGTGCATATGGTGTGCTCTCGTATCGAGCCTCTACGCGACGACAGGTACGCGAGGCAATGAGACGAGATGAGATGGGCTTGTACAGCCGGCATAAGAAATATCTATTTTTAATACACATTACCGTTAACCTATTCCTTAGTGTACTAGCAAATAAAATATTTCTAAGAGCCCTTTTTATAAACCCATCCCAAAAGCAAATGTATATAAAAGGTTTACACGTCCCGCCAGAGCGCCGATGAAAAATTCATAGATGAATAATCTTCAGTTCACCCGTTCTGGTGCCGATGCAAACTCTCTGAGGATTACAATCCGTTTCACAGATTTTTATATCTGTGCTAAGGCTTTAATGTTAGATTTTACCTACTGTTGGTGATTTCATATGTGTATTTAGAAATATATAAAGTTTTGTGTTTCATTTTGAGAGATGAGAGCTTTGAGAAGTATGTGTGGGGTAACCTTGAAAGATAAACTGAGGAACAGCGTAATAAGGGAGCGGTGTGGTGTGAAAGAAGATCTAGAACAAACATTGAGTAAGGTATGTTAAGGTGGTTTGGGCATATACAGAGGATGAATGAACGAAGATTGACGAAACGAGTATACATGGCCAGAGCGGATGGAAGAATTGGAAGCGGCCGACCTCGCCGAACGTACCACAAACAAATTGCGGACGTTCTCAAAAAAGGTCAGGTTAAAAGCACCGTAAATCGATGATCATGCATGAGGAGATTAATGAACGTAGATGAAGTGAAAGTGGTGTGCCAGGATCGTAGCAAGTGGAAATCTATAGTCTCTGCCTACCCCAATGGGAGACAGGCGTGAAAATATGTATTGTGTTTCATTTTGCGCTTTCATCGCACACGCTCCAGAACCCTTGGCTTAGTGTCATAAATTGGATAAAACATAAAATACCATCATCATCATAGTTTGATGTTATGCTTTTAGGTCCCATGTTAGGGATGCCTATTGCTATTAACGGGACTCAAATCAATACTCCGAGCTGCTATAACTGCTTTTAAAAGAATACAAGAAACACGCTAAGCATTCGAATGAAGCATAATTTGGACATACAATAAAACATTATACATAATTTAACACGTTCAATGCAGGTTATTAAAGAATCGCTTATTCCACGCATTACGCATAATAAAACATTATCAGTATGTCGTGGTTAAGGGATTGTAGACGTAAAGGCTACTGTCTTACAGGCCTGTTTAAACTCCAAGATACTACACTATAAAGTATTATTATATTTAGCTTAACACATATATTATGCAGCCGTAAAGCAAAGAACCCCTAATCAGCATAAAGATCCCATCAATAGGCCACAATCCGTTATTTATCTAGCTAAAGATTACATGCAATTACAATTATACTCATAGTTGTAGAAAATATGGTGCTAATAGTTCATAAAAACTTAAAAATGTAATGCACTTAAAAGTTCGCTTCGCGATAATCTATACCTGTAATAAATAAATTTTAACAGGTCAATGTCTGTACATTAAAGATATTAAACAAAAACTAATATGGGAGCAACAGAAGCCAAAATAACAATTTTTATAATTTTTGTCTGGCTGTCTGAAATAATTTTCAGAATTCTAAAAAAAATACATATTCGAAAACCCTATCTTCGTCCCAGAAACCATATTCGTTCAACAAATCTTTGATTGTTGATTATACTTTTCGAATAACTATATTTTTATACGTCCAATTCTCGTGACACCTATGCATTAAAAATGTCTGCAATAAAAGCGGCAGCTAAGATGTTATTAAAATGCATATCCTATTCCATGCATACGACGTCTCGTCACGTCTCACGTATAAATTCAAGGAACTCTAATTCTTTCTACAGTGCCAACCACAAAGAATATACCGCCATTACCAACGCAAGATTTGTTACCGCGAAAATTAGGCGAATAGAAAAATAGGTGGACGTGATTTACGTTTTATGCGAAAAATTATAACACTGTAGCGGTGAAAGGGTTAATTCTTGTGTGTTTTTAATGCGCAAGATTTTATAAACTGTTTTAAAAGGTTTGTTTGAAAACTGAAACTCAAATTCAATCATCTAGAAAAATATAATTAAACGTGTTCACGTATATCACTATCATTATCTCATTAGTAATTTTACTAACCAATTATGGATCTTCTTGTTGTCCGAAATAAAAATCTTTCATTCATTCATATTTCATCAGAAACATAATGTGAAGAAAGATTCTTTCTATAATAAAATTATGTATTTTTTCCTTTGTGGATAATTTTATTTTGATCCCGAATTCATCATTACAGCAATTCTTTGTCTATAATCTACGTCACTATCAAATTCTCACCTAGACATTTTGCATTTAAGTTTTACCTCAACATATACCTTTACAAAATTTAAATACCTCCCGTCTTAAAACACACTTAGTTTTTTATCATACGATAAACCGGTACAATCAATTTGGTACAGATTAAAACCGTATCCGTTCCGGATTTGTTTCGGCGTATCAGCGAACGATCATTGTAAATTTAAATCGGAGATTATGTACGGAACCATTTCCTATTTGCATGTATCGCACACCTGATCCCTGGTTTTGTGTTGATTAATTAAAGTTTATGATATTGTCTGTATTAGGTGTCACCCACCATATCTAGGAATGAATAAGTATGACTATAGATTAAACAATATTTATGAGTTTGGCGAGAGCGAGACTAATCATTTTACTGCTGTCATTGTTCTCAATTGCATGTTTAACTATTTTTCAATAATGTTGCAATACTTGAAAAACCACTAACGGTCAGTCCCAATAATAAATCTCTCGATAGATTTTGCTTACTAGAGATAGGATTTTGACATTACTTGTATGGACCTTATGTCAAAATCCTAACTCTACTAAGTAAATCAGTAGATTTAGTAGGGACTGGCCCTAATTATGTCATAAGTACCTCCTCATTGAAATGACGAACAAGCCTCCATAACTATGTACACTTAGTTTGCAATAAATACTTTGAATTTTAATCTACCACATACCTAGGTTATTTTTTTTAATATCATGTTTCCGGATACGCTTATGATTTAATTATGTTATTTCGTTATAGTAATAATATTATTTTAATTTTAATATTATTATTTTTTAATATTATTAATTTTAATATTTTTTTTTTGTATAGTAGTAATATTATTATTATAAAATAGTAATAATATTTTATTAGAGTGATTTTGTTGTGTAATTAGTATCAACTAGTTTTTATTGTAACACTAGCGACCCACCTGCGGTTTCACCCGCGTTGCTCTGCTCCTATTGGTCATAGCGTGATGTTATATAGCCTATAACCTTCCTCGAAAAATGGACTATCCAACACAGGACAGCACAGGATCCCAGTAGTTCCTGAGATTAGCGCGTTCAAACAAACAAACTCTTCAGCTTTATGATATTAGTATAGACTAGACTTCCCGTGCGCGGCTTCGCCTGCGTACTTAGATAACTTTTGTTTCTAAATAAACTGAGCCCACTGTACCTACACCATGGAAGTTTCATTTTAAAGCTTCACGTTATCTGTTAGAGTTATGAAGATAGTATATATTTCGGTAATGCATCAAAATTTCACTCATTAGGTTCAGACAAATTACATAAATGTTAAAGTTTACGTAGTTGTCGAGCAAAAAAGCTACGTATGTTCTCCTTACAGAACACGGAACAGCTTTCTCGGTGTCAGCCCTCTCGGCGAAACTTTATCAAATTTCCATTCATAATTTTTACCCGACGGTACTTTGTACAATCGCCGACAAAGCGCTGAAGACGTTCCCTTCGTGCCCCACCTTCTGAAAAACATATTTTTGTTATGATCCAGCAAAATAAACTCAATCATGCAGCAAGAGGGTGACTCTTACCCTCTCCAGGAAATCAATTTCGTTAAATATTTATTTTTTCTTTATAGACGGAAATGACGTAAGCGTTATACTATGATGAATTATAAGTGTTAGTAAATTATAGGTATTTATTTCTGTAAATAAGCCTTATAGAAACACTTTTACAAATTAAGTTTTTTAGTACTAGATGTCTCCGGAAAACTTAAAGTTGGTTAATAGTAGGTATCTAAATCCTCACATAATGTCTGAAATCGCCTTATGAAAAAAAATAGCGGCTTTGAGTGAACCAGTCCCAACTGATGCCACGCATGCATCAGTCAATGTACGTATAGTTCGAACATAATCTATGGAACTCAAATCGAAATAATATAACATAAGATACCATCACGCCTATATTCCCCGAAGGGTTAGGCAGAGGCGTACTTAATGTACACCCATATTTCGCCGGGTATGTTTAGGTCCCATGTTATAGGGGGCGAGCCTATAGCCATTAACCGGGCACAAATCCAGACTCCGAGCTGCTACTGAGAATTTCATAGAAAACCCAATAACACATTGCTCAACCTGGGGATCGATCCTAGGACCTCTAGTGTAGCATTCGCGCTCGGGACCACTAGACTAATGAGGCAATCGAAATAATATAAATTCAGAATACTACCATGGTCTTATGGTACTATAGGCATAGTACATAGTAGATGTACATTATCCTATATTAATATTGTCTGACATAATTTTCTAGAAGCGTCTCTTTTCAAACTTGTAAACTAAACGCAGGCACTTCATGTCGAACTAAGAAAAGAAGCTAAAGTACTTACTTCGTTTAGTTTCTTTTGAGTTGCTATTATCATTAGTTTTACCTATTTATGGACACGTAGTTCAATAGTTTCAGCTGTTGCATGCTAACAAATAATTGTTCGCTACAGTCATTTGTTTTTAAACTTTGTTAGTATTTTGTTGTTTAAGTTCTTAAGATGTTTTTAACTTACGCTAGTTTTTCTTTTGTTATTACTTAATGGCGTTGGCAAATTCAAACTTGACTCTATTTATGAAGAAATACTATATGTACCTACACTTGTAAGTTAAGTAAAATAAGGTAAAAAAATAGACTTTTCTTTAAAAAAACTTAGTTTTAGATACTTATAATATATTTTGTATCCTATTTTTTTCTGACCGAATAAAGTTATACTATAAGACATTTTAGACGTGAAGACGCCAACCATCCGTGCCCAAGACAGGGATGGTTGGCGCTCTTTGGGGGAGGCCTACGTTCAGCAGTGGACGGCAATAGGCTGATATGATGATGATGATAAGACATTTCAATATTATCCATTAATAACACGACACCCTGTATAATGATTAATGACTATGACAGTCAGAATAATAAAATATTGTTAAATTAGGTATTAGAGATAAAAATATAGTGTGCTAAATATACATATAAATATATATTTTTTTCTTTTTACCTAACTACGAAAAAGGAAGGGTAAAAATTTTAGCAGATTATGTATTTAAAGAAGTAGATATATATATTTTTTTATATGTGATAGGCTTACGCTTGACCGCCAGCGATCTACTGCGATGGAGCGCGCTTGCCTAGAAGAAACCGATGCACATAATTTAAAGACACCCAGATTATAACTATCGGGGAAAACCCACTCGGGAAACGCATTCCACATTTCAACGGTACGCATGATAAAAGTGAACTTAAAGCGATTCGTTCGGGTTTTCGGAATATCTTTTAATATTTCAAAAGTTTCACTGTGTTATTGTGTTGATTAATTTTTTCACGTGAAGTCTTTGAGTTTCCTTCTTCAGTCCAGGACTCGAAGACTTTTGTCTTTGATTATCTTGTAGTATTAAATTTTTATCGCAAAAGAATCCACATGTAATAGCAGAAACAATTCCCAAAAACTAACCCATTGTCGGTGGCAAGAACGTAAGATGCCATTAAGTCGCTATTACTGTCAATACCATCATCCCGGCTGACCATTTGTCACCGGCGGCGGTAGCCACGCCTCTGCCGTGTCCGCACTTTCTGGATTCGACCGGATTAAACCGCTTTCAAGCGGATTTTGTGAGAAGTTTTTTGAATAATCTGATAGATAGAACGTGTGGGAAGCTGAAACGTTCTGCTTTTTGTGAATAGTTAAGATGATTTGAGTTTACCGTCACTTGTACTATGAGTTTTTATACAGGTTGGCCCATTTACACAAGATTTTTACATAGCCTACTCCTACTACTAGCAAAACTAGAAATGGACCACTATAAATAGACCAACCTGTATATCCAGTATCGACATATTGTATAACAATAGTAATAACATTAAGTTGTTTGAACCGATGATATTTTTTAATATATTCAAAATTTAATACGTCAACAACAAGCGTATTCTAATATAATAAAAATATTCTGTTCTAAAATAAAAATATTACTGAAACAGCGTGCTAACGTCTAAAATACAAACAAGATTACCTCGAAAACAACTTAATATCGTCCTCAAACTTGAAGATAAAAATTACTTTATGCCGAAAATACCGAGGTGGGTGATGTCCTGACGTGGGGCACCGTGGGGTAAGAGCGACACTCTTTGACCCACTTCTCAACTAATTCATTTTGCTGTAGATAACTTTGTTGAAAAATAAAGTATCACCGGTGGTTCTGTTAAACGCATAATTTATCGTAATTTTGACGTTTTAACTCTATCATAAAATGATTTTATTACATAATTATGTCAATATGATTTCTAAAGGCACATAATTATGATGTTTTGAGGTTATCATTAGACGTATTATAAAAAGAACATGTCACATTTAACTTAGTTAAAGTGTCGATTGAATACTTTAACTCTTCAAGTACTTAATTACAGACACAATGCGAAGTTCTATTGTCTTGTAATCCGGGGTCCTTAGGTACGGGCTGAGTTAAGAAGTTTTTACACACAAAGTTAAGCTACACCCAAAAAATGCGAACCGATCAGCACTGACAAATATGCAGCTATATAAACAAAAAACAAAGAACAAACGATTATTTAAACACAGCTTTAGGGCAAAAACCGTCCGGAGGGAAGATACGTCTCAGTGAATAAATTGTCGCGGTGGTCCTTGCGAACGGCGGAAAAAGTCGCAAAAAAGCGCACCACATATGAGCCCGGCACAAAAATGGCATTCAAAAATGTCCGTACACATAACGTATGTGATTGTCTGGTGTTTGCACACTGTGACTGGTTAAAAACCCATTTCTGTCTAGATTAAAAAACGGAAATTTACAACTCTGATGGATTGTTTGCGTTGAGTAAAAATATTGAGGTTTTTTTGGGTGCCACAGACGTAATTTTATTCAATTGTGGGAACACTGGGCAGACCGACGTAGTCAAAGGGTTTTCCATTTTTGTCGAATTGAGTGGTGTATTGATTTATTTATACAACAACTAACATTGTCATCAAAAATGTTATTGGGAGAAAAACGTTAGAGAAAACATGATTACGCATAATCACGTAGTTTGTCAGTTTAATTTTTAACGTATAAAGAAACAGTAAGTTACCGCATAGCATTATTATTTCTTGGTAGCGATTTCAGTTCTAACTCCCAAAACATCTGACACAACATCACAAAAATCTATCCGAAAAATCCTCATTTCCACTCAATAATTTCCAACAGCATTTCGGCTGAAACGTAGGTAGAAACGTAGCAATATATTTCAACATAACACTCAATATAGTTAGTAAAGATAAGCTGTTTCATAGCTACAGCAAAGGCTAGGGCAGATTCCTCGCTCCACTGAATTTCCGTGCTAAATTTTGGTATTTGCACAGTTGTGCTCAGACAAAAAAATGCAGAAAACCCACACTTGAATTTGCACGAGGACCTTTTTGCAAAATGGATCGCTATCGCATTGTAATTGAATATTCTATAATTGTCGCCTCTCCAGAGCTTCTTTTATAGTACGGATGGATGAATCCTGGAAGGTTTGATCTCATTAATCGTCTGCCACCTGAGCAAGCGACAGTACCGCCTAAAAACCATACTTGCCTTCCTTTGCCGTAATAGTCACAGCCGTGGGTGTGTGACATTCCTTCACGACGGCCATGACAGGCACCGCTTCAGAGTCTGCACGAGACGACAGACTGTCGTTGTCGTGGAGAATTTCATTACGATGCCATGGCTCAGTCCATAGGGCAGGGGAAAGAAAGCGCCGTTTTTAGGTAGGACGCTCCATGAGAATTTATCGCACTTTATAAAGGCTTTTTTTTATATTTAGATGTCGACAAACGAGCCACCTGATGGTAAGTAGTTATCATCGCCCATGGACACCTGCAACACTAGAGGAGTTACTGATGCGTTCGCCGTTTGAAGATCCCCATGTCATAGCAGCGTTCTAATTAAGAAGCGAGTTTTCAATGTAAACTTTAACACAGATTAGGTAAAAAAAGGTCCCTATGCTATAAAAAATACGTCGCCGATGTCAAACACCGCCGTTCCAAGAAGTCAGCAGTTCGTGAACATACTCTTGACAAGGTCACCCATGGATGCTGTAAAGGATCCGAAACGTCGGGAATTAAATAATATTAATATATACAACGCGATGAAATCCGCAAAAAATAGTTTTATTTCAATAAAGAATATTGTCGATCTTAAGTTTGGTGGCCTGCACAAATGGACCTTCTGTATTTCTCTGTTACATAGCCTCAGTACATTCCACCCTCTTGTTATTTAAGCGCGCATTGTTGTTGCAGATTAAAATAAGTGCAAAACGTGTTCCCGCCGCACTAAACGTGAAGCGGTTTTTACGTCCGCCTAATGGTAGATTAATATGCATTTCTGTATTTCTTTTTCTTGCGGCTTTTTAACCGACTTCAAGAAAGGAGGAGGTCGAAAATTAAAATTGTCTAAAATTATATTATCATTATTACGTGCGTATTAATAGTTAGTTATCACGGGCTTAAACGGTGAAGGAAAACACCGTGAGGAAACCTGCATGCCTGAGAGATTTTCTCGACGGCGTGTGTAGTCTGCCAATCCGCACTAGGCCAGCGTGGTGGACTATAGCCTAATCCCTCTCATTTGAGAGGAGACCCGTGCCCAGCAGTGGGACAATATAATGTATATTATCATTTGGGAATCATCTGAAAAATGGCTCATTGCTCTGTAGCTAAATAAATATTATTAGATTAAGTGCAATAACTTTGTATCCAAAGAGGTCCATGTGACTAAAGAAGTGATTTTAGGGAAAAATGTACTTAACCGGAAGGACGCTAGTTTGAATCCTATCTAAGATTATCGATCGATCGATTCTCGATTTTCTCTTTCACAAAAACTCTATATAGGCATATTAAAATACATTAATGCCAAATATAAAAAAAAAAACTACTTTAAGACAATCGTTCAGAACCTAGCTTTGTACCAAGAAATAATATAACCTACATACGCTATATTAACCCATTCAAACTCACACTAAATATCCCACCTGATACGCTCCTTCATACCAGTTTCAAAATGAAACCATTCCCAGGATATTAAAATCTAGTGTTCTACGATATCGCCTGAAGTCTACGATATACCTAGATTTTATCGTGCAGAATAGCACTATACAGTTACAACGAAAGCATTATACTGGATTAGCTAACAGTCTAAAATCTTTTGTCTTGGTAGCTTAATTTTAGGATATATTCGGGGTTAAGATATTCTATTAGAATTTGTAAAGGCTTACATACTATCACGCCTGTATTCCCCAAAGGGTTACATAGAGATGTACTTATGTACACCCATAGTTTGCCGGTATGTTTAGGTCCTATGTAATAGGGAAACTTTTGCCATTAACCGGGCACAAATCCTAACTCCGAGTTTTCGATGAAAAACCCAATAAACACTTGGGAACGGACGATCCTTAGAATGTCGTTGAGGACTACTAAACTATTGAGGCAGTTGCATTTTATAAACTTGTCAGCTCTCAAGGCTCACTTAGGCTTACAAAGTTTAACAGAGGTACCTAACTGTTACATAATATTGCAAGAAAAATGCATATTTTAATATAAAATATTTTCCCCTACAGATAAGTATGATTTGCGTTGTAAAGTCATAAGCGAGAGCGTTTACCTTTGTTATAATTTACTAGCCACCCGTATTCGTCACCGTAAAATTGTAAATAGCGTTAGATTACCTATAATCTATCTCGCGAGAATGTAAACCGTCGAAAGATTGTGAGTCGTAACACATTGTTTAAATTTAACGCATTATTTTAGATCTGGCACTCGTCAGCCGCTGCTGCCGGTACGATTACAATTTCACAGTGACATAATATAGGTCCAACATTTTTTTTCCCAGATAAATATAATCCATAGTTCCCTGTCCTTTTCTATCTTTAGTATTGTTTAAAATCTGTCTGTCTTGTTTTATAAACGAAAGGATACATACAATTGTAGTATTTGGGCATTGCTTTATCGTTTGCGAATTCAGCATCGTAAGGGAACATTTCAAACCATTCTTAATAAAATATAGGCCCTTAAATATTATATGTATGGAGAGTTTCCACACTGAACTCGCAAAAATACCCTGGGAAAACATACCTTCGCTTGATAATATAAATGACATGGTCTATACGTTTAATCACTACCTAATGACAGTGTTCGATGTTCACGCGCCTATAAAAACATGTCTGATTAAAGAACGATCATATCCGTGGATAACAGACACTGTAAAAACTATGATGCGTCTACGCGACAAGGCATTAATAGCCTACAGGGGTACCAAGTCTGATAGAGAAAAACAGTACTATAAAGAATTAAAATCACTTGTAATAACTGCTATTGACAGTGAAAAACGCGCTTATTTCAAATACAATATTAATAGTAAAATTAGGGACCCTAAGTTGTTGTGGAAAACCATTAAGAATAATTTATATTCGACAAAGCAGAGACAAGACCTCCCATCCCATTTCACTGATCCAGATTCTATAAATAGTGAATTTCTTAAGGTCCCCGGCAATACAAAACCTACTATTTCGCTCTTGACTTTTTACGAGTACCATAATTTTAGTGAAAACTCTTTTAAAATATTGCCTGTAGATCAAGAAATTATTGCGCGTCATTTACGAGGACTTAAATCCAATGCTGAAGGATATGATGGTTTAAGTCTTAAGATGTTGATCATGTGTCTACCCCACATACTCCCAGTCATTACTTTTATAATAAATTACTCCATAGAAACTGCAGTTTTCCCCGACGCTTGGAAAGTAGCGGTGGTCAAACCTTTGCCCAAAAAACCGAATCCTTCCACCGCCTTAGACTTGCGGCCCATTAGTATTCTGCCATGTCTTTCAAAGATAATTGAAAAAGTAATTTGTGAACAATTAACTGACTACTTAGAAAAAAACTCCGTTCTGCCCGCTTTACAATCAGGATTCAGAAAGCGGCGCAGTACGTCAACAGCCCTTTTGGATGTCACAGATAACATTCTATCTGCCCAGGATAAGGGAATGTGTACGCTTCTCGTGCTACTTGATTTTTCCCGGGCTTTCGATGGTATTGATATTTCTCTGCTGTTATCTAAGATGCAATATTATGGTTTCGATCGAGCGACGTTGGAATGGTTTCATAGTTACCTTGGCCACAGAGGGCAGTTCGTGGAATTGCAACTAAACGATGGTAGTAAACGTATTTCGGAACTGGCTTCTGTGAATAGAGGTGTTCCACAGGGGTCCATTCTTGGTCCTATTTTGTTTATCTTATACTGTGCTGATTTGGTAAGTTGCTTACACCACTGCAATTATCATATTTATGCAGATGATGTTCAACTTTACATCTCATTTAGACCAGAAATGTACGCAACGGCTCTAAATAATTTGAATAGCGACTTGGAAAGGATATCGGAATGGTCTGGAAAGAATTGCCTAGTACTCAATCCGTTAAAAACGAAATATATGTTTCTAGGTACTAAGCGTCGGGTGAGCAAGATACCACTTACTCTCAATTTAACTCTTGTGGGGCAGCCTATTGAAAGGGTAAATGAAGTGCGTAATCTTGGTTTATATGTTGATACTGGACTAAGATTTGAAAGACATATAGTAGACTCAGTTAGAAACTGCTTCTATCGTCTGAAGATTTTATACAGGATGAGACCATTCCTGTCAGAAGAACTACGTATACAGCTTATCGAATCATTAGTGTTATCCAGGCTAAACTATGCAGACACAGTATACGGACCGCGGCTACTGGCAAGAACCGACCGTCTCATTCAGAGAGTCCAAAACGCTTGTGCTCGTTTCTGTTTCCCAGTCCCCCCTAAAAGTCATGTTACACCTATTTTAAATAAGCACGCTATGCTTAAAATGAAATTGCGCCGTAAACTACACCTGGCCTGCCTTCTTTTTGGTGTGATTAAATACAAAGAGCCATCTTATTTATACGCCAAGCTCAGGTGGGTCACGAGCCGGAGGGAATGCGAGGCTAGGCGGTGCGCGCAGCAACTTTCCATTCCAACCCACAACACTGCCGCATTTAGAGGAAGTTTCCGCTATGCGGCATCTAAGATTTGGAACAACCTACCACCCCCCCTGCGACAAATAAATAGTTTGCCCGCATTTAAAAGACAACTACGGCTGCATCTCACTAATGCACAACGTGAGTTGGGGGCCGTGAATGTAAATTTGTCAATCATTATATAGGGTATGGAGTAAGGATGTGTTGTTTAGAAAGGCCGCGTATTATTTAGCTTTATTAGGTATTTATATTTTATTGTTAATAATTATTTTATTTTTATTATCATATATTAAAAAAAAACACTGTTTTGCAGATTAATATATTATACACACTACACACACATATGCATAAACAAGTACTTCAACCACCATTGGCATCTGTGGAGCATTTACACGGGTACCAGATGAAAACCAGCGTCAAGTAGGTAGAACCACCTGCTTGACATTAAGCTGATCTGGGCACCCTTTTAGTCCAGCTGTGAGACATACACACATCTATACTTCTTTATTTATTTATTTTTTATATATCAGATTGTATGTTTTATGTGTCTCCTATGCTGTGCTAAATAAATATTTCTTTCTTTCTTTCTTTCTTTCTTTCTATTTTATTATCTGTAGTAACTAGTAGGTAGGGGGTTCGATTTTCTGTTCCGTTCCCGTCCACCAAACTAATGAGTAAATAATTTACTGCAAACACAAAGATATTCACATGATCTTTTATAGAAGACCTCCAAGATTTGGATTGGTCTTTCTCCTGAGGTGTTCCTACTGCGCTACGACATAGGGATCTTCAAACGGCGCATATACAGGCCTCTCAAGGGCCGACAACGCATCATCAACTCCTCTAGTGTTGCGGGTGTCCATGGGCGACGATGACTACTTACCATCAGGTGGCTCGTGTGCTCGTTAAAAAAAAATAGAACATACAATGCCAAACAAAGCTTTATTGGCTTTTTATTTGTATTCAACAACATAAAACGCTTCCTCCCAACACTTGCACCACACCTCTACGTAGTACAAGGAGCTAGCGTTAAAACTACTGGCTCGTCCGCTTGCTTAACTTCAAGCGTCATTACGCAGACGTATATCTTCCGAATGAAGCACCCATCGCAATCCTTATATCCCAAATTACTAGGAGAAGGACCATTCCTTGTAATGAGAAACTCAAAATTAGTCACAGACTACTAATTACTGATGAAAAGTACTCCTGTGGCATACATAGTTTTTGTCTAACTTGGTTCAGAGGATCTAACATCATTTATAATGACACTTCTTCAAATATAAAACGAATTTCCGAGCAGTATGAGGGCACCTCAATGGCATTAGGCGTGACCGCGTCCAGTAAACGCTCAAAAGTCCATAAGCACGCTAAGGATTACATTGCTATGAACAATACGAGCTCAATTCAGCCAGTGCGTGTCACTTATTAGGGGTCCGGCGGAGCTTGAATTGCCGACAAAAACGTAATACCGAAGTAAATCGTAATTCAGACAATATTCTAACAAATTACGTTATTATTCGGATTTTTACGTTACTATTTTGTCTCCTACTACTTCACTGGAAAAAAAGACCGGAAAATCGTTCCAAACTTGGTAAAGTTATCAAAAATTGCATTCGCTTACATCTATTTCCAGCGAAGTATTTTGGACGAAATGGTAAAGTAGGAACCTAGATTAACGGTATCGGAATCAGAATAATAACAGAATTTGATTAAATTGTGTTTAAATTACGATTTATCTCGGTATTACGTTTGTAAGAGAAATTCGGTCCGCCGGACTCTTAACAACAATGAATAGAAGGTCCTAAGTTAAACTAAACGTCAAGCTATTGAGTTGTGAGATTGCTTATGGACTTTTGGTCGCCACTGTACCTACAGATTTCTCTGAAGATGTCTAGGGATCAGGAAATGTGTCATAGCTATACAGCTATGTCTAAGTTAGGAACTCTTGCTGGCTGGAATGCTTCGTAGTCTGGACTTTAAAAGAGACCACGATTCTCTGAGACCGTTTCAACGTTTCTTGGTAGGGGTTATCAATTATGAAACGCCCGGAAATATACAATAAATTGACTGATAAAAGGATCTATCAAGATCTACATAGTCTATAAGAGATCTATAGATATAGATAGACCCCCATATTCATAAAAATTTTAAACATCGTATAAACTTCTAGATATTATGTTTTGTCTTCTTTTCCCTGTCAAGTCAAAACAAGACAAAACATATTATAGCTATAAGCAGCGAATAATGCTGATTATTTGCTTTAATTATAGTTAAGTACCAAGTAATTATTAAGTTATAAATTCACGAGAACTTACTACCGACAAATTGCCGTGCCAGATGTAAATGTTGGAAATATTTTTATGTAATTTTCATCAAATTAAAAAACAGACGATAAGACCTGCCCTTTTATCATTATACCGTTCTAATATCATGAAAACTGAATGAAGGACTATATCTTGCGTACAATACACAAAGCTGACCATCTTATTATAAGGGAAGTCTGTACAGTGCGGAGTAAAGGAAATATAATAATACTAGCTTCTGCCTGCGATTTTAATCTGCGTGGACTTCAGAGTTGAGTCCGACCTGGATAAAATGTAGCCTATGTGTTATTCCAGGCTATAATCTATCTATGTGCCAAATTTTATCCAGGTAACCGGTCAGCTGTTCTGGCGAGAAAGAGTAACAAACATCCATACATCCTCACATCCATACTCACAAACTTTGACGTTTATAATGTTAGTAAGGTTAAAAGTACATGATCATGTATAAGTCATTCAACGAAGTAAACCTTCTGTACTGTTTCCCTTAGTTCATTATGGCAGATTTAAATCGTTTAACTTTCAAGATAAAGCGACAGTTATCAGTATTTCTTGAGTATTGTCGCACTACACCCTTGGGGCTACGATGTATGGCTATGATGGTTTGGGAAGAATTTAAAGCCCCCTTTAGAAAGTAGGTAATTGCTCTTGTTTGACTCTAAGGATGGTTGGTTCCGTACATATTTTAAATAAACCCCTTCCGAGTCTATTTTGTGGGAGATTAATTGTTTTTTCTCTGGATGTTGTCCCAAAACAACGCTTTTACTGGTCATCTTCAAGAACGCAATAGGCACGAAATATACGCACCGGACTATTGTTTTAGTTGGAAAAATATTTTTTATAGTTACCTAGTAGACCTATTTTATATAGTTTATGTTTTATATACATTCATAGTTTAATTTCTGTACTCAGTAAGTACTCGTATAGTGTGGTATTATCTCCACACTATATGAGTTCACCAGTATGTTAAGGTCTCATGTAATAGGGGGCGAGCCTATTGCCATTAACCGGGCACAAATCCAGACTACTACTACTGAGAATTTCATAGAAAAACCCAATAACACTTTGCTCGACCTGGGGATCGAACCCAGAACCTCTAGCGTAGCAGTCACGCTTGGGACCACTAGACTAATGAGGCAGTCACCCTTACTACATTTACCTTCTTATTTTCACAACTCATCATCCAACCAACAGTTGCTACCCAAAAAAACGAGGTAATAAGTTACTTTACTCCCATCAATTCCAAATCCACTTTCCTAATATTACTTATCAATCTTTTTGCCAACGAACAGCGATGATGAATGATCTATCCACCATTTTAATTGTTAGGAAAAAATGCGACGAATAGAAATATCCTGGTGAAAATTGGAGGCGCTCCCGCCATGATGGATGGTAGTCATCCAGTTGATTGGCGGTTGGATGTTGGAGCTTTTTTTTAGAAATGTGGTCAGAATGTTATGAGAGCAATTTGAAATGTTCGAGCATTGAAGGTGACTTCTAAATCAAAGCTGGCATTGAATCAGTTTTGATTGCAAACGCATTTTCGGTCCAGTTGGTTTTATACGTGGTCAAGAAAGAATATTTTTTACATATATATTAGGGAACAAATACTGAATTGTATTAAAATATAAAACCTTTAATTTTGCAAAACGCAATAGATTTCGCATTCTGTCTGTAACACTTTGCTCGACCTGTGAAACGAACCCAGGGCCACTAGCACAACAGTCGCGCTCAGCGTACACACTAGCGTAATACGTAACAGACCACTAAGCTAATAAGGCAGTAGAAAAATGTTTATCATGGTGACAAATTTTCCGGTATTTACCTACTTCGCAAAGTCAACATTCTGACGTTTGTTAAAAAAACTGTAAAACGGTATTTTTACAGGCTGTTACAAAACCTCATCTTGAAAGTTAATGGTCAAAACGTAACGTATTTTGATACGTTAACGTTATGATTACGTTTCCATTAGAATCCAACAAAAATGAAGTCGTAATAACAAAAAATAGGTTTTGCAATTGTGTCACCGTATGTAAGCTACACTTATGTGTAGGCAAACGAGAGACGCCATTTTTTGCTTACATTAACGCCAGCGAGAACTACGGGAAATGCTAGTCAAATGTGCAATATTTTTCTGTATTTATTGCAAAACAATACTGAAACATAACATACCATCACACCTATATTCCCTGAAGGGTTAGACAGAGGCGTACTAATGTACGACCACAGTTCACCAATATGTTTAGATCCCATGTAATAGGGAGCTAATTGCCATTAACTGGGCACACATCCAGACTCCGAGTTGCTTTTGAGAATTTCATAGAAAAACCCAATAACATTTTGCTTGACCTCGGAATCGAACCCAGGACCTCTAGTGTAGCAATCGCGCCTGAACTACTAGACTAATTAGGCAACTGCCTCATTCTTGGTCCTGAGTCGTACAGAGAACATCACATTATATTTGAATGATCCTAACGTGAGTTCCTAATTTCTGATCCCATGTCGAGATTATTGGTATATGTTAGGAAATTCTCGCAATATTCATCTATGGAAACGCAACTTTAACCGGATGAAATAAAGGAGCTCACTTAAGAAAATCCTACAGTTCATAGCAGCTGCAGGATTCAGCGGTGAACTCTAACTCAACCAGTTGCGATCACAATAGACCGATTGCGGTCGCAGTGATACTATAGCCGAAATCAAATAATAAAAAAAAGGTAAATCTCAATAACAGCGAGGAGTTCGAATTCGTGCTCAGTTAATGGCAAAAGACTCGCCCCTATTAAATATGACCTAAAATATACAGATCATATTTGTAAACTGAGGGTAAATGATTTTTGGTTACGGTGTGTAAGATACACATCTGCTTAATACAACTATGAAAATCCTGACAGAATAAATTGTAACAAACTCACTGCTTTCTGGTAACTATATTTTATTTAAACCTAAATTTACGAAGCCGGTAAAGAATACTCTTGAATTCATTTCCCATCACGAATTCCTACCTTTCTTATTCTCCCGAAAACCGTAATTCAAAATCGCCAATTTAAAATACCGCAAAAACCGGTAACAATCAGCTTTCAGAACGGAACGATCAACAAATTCATTTAATCAACTCCTGAAACGTCAAAGCGATCGACTTTGCAGGAATTTTCGTCAAAAATCAGTTGTATCGGGTGAATCTCGAAAGGGTCCCGTAATAAATGGATACGGAGCTAAATTCGCTGAAACCCGCTCTGAAAGCTGCAGTGGGTTCCGCGGAATAATTTATTAAAAGCCCGTTTCTGCTTTTGTTGAACACCGCCCGCTCAGGGTTGCTACTTCAGGGATACGAGTATTTTCAATACGTGTTTGTTCGTAAATGTAAAGAATTTTCATTTGAATTTTGGGTTGCTTTTGTATTTGCAAATAAGTAGGTCAACAGTCGCTTCGTGTACAATATTTGATAGCTGCATTTGGTGACAGACTAGTACGCCACCCCATATACATAATTAATTAGAAAAAGGCTAGGAGGACGATGTAACAAGTAGAACACTAGTACCTAGTAATATTTTTTTTACATAATGTTATCTACTGTAACACAAGATGAATAAATGAACTATCCATCTGACAAAATTATGTTATCTGAAAAATTTTACTCAAAAGCTTTATATCAACATTGCTTGGTCGAGTTTTTATTAAGATTTTCTATGAAATTCTCAGTAGCAGCTCGGTGCTTTTATACCTTGGTAATAGGCCCGCCCTCTATTACATCTGCATGGTACTGAAACATACTGATCTACTGTGAATGTACAGGGGCCGTATTATGACGTGTTAACGCCATAATTTTTAGGTTGTAAGAAAGAGATGAAGCTATTTAATATGTAAAGCGCCATCTCTTTCTCACAACGTGAAAATGTTGGCTTAACACGTTATAATACGGCCCCTGTAGTATAAATGTGCTTATCCGTCCAGGAATACAGCCGTCTGGGTATATTATTTCAGTACAATAGTCATACTACGGTATCACAATAACATGATTTTAGGTAGCTAAAAAAACTAAATTGATTGGTTGTCACTGTCAGCCCTGCGCGGGCGGCGTGTCACGGAGCATCAATCATGCAAAGATGGCGGCTAGCGGTTGTGATGGCGACACACGCCCGCTACGCCACCCGTTGTGTCACACCAGTTACAATTACACTTTTGTAATTACATTATTATTTTGAATACATTTGACCTATTTATATGTTTTACGTGTTGTTAATTATGATTGTAATTAGATCTACCTCTGTTCCTTTTATGAGTAAATTTTATTTGGTTTTTAATAATAGAGAAAGAAAACATTGAAACAATTTTGGTAAAATTTAAAAAGTTAATCGATTTTAAAAGGATGTATTTATCATAATTAAGAACTAAGTATACCAATAAATTAAAATTATTTAATTAAATTTTTAATATATTCAATTTATTATAGAATTAAATTCATTTTTATGCCATAAATCTCTGGGATCACATTTCGTGGTGGATTACGACCCATACACGACTCCTAACACAAGTCCATCCGACTAAAATGCCTACAAAAATAGACGGGTGAAGTGAAGGATGAAGTGTTCCCAGCTAGCTAATTGTTTCCTCAACATTCATGACTTAAGCTTAGCAAATCACTTGCTTGAATTGGATTGCACAGACTTCAATTTCCTAGATTCACTCCCTATTCAAATTCCTCCCAAAATAAAATATACATATAATTTGAAACACTCAATTTTAGGTTCCTGAGATAATACTTTTGAATGTACTTAATTTTATTTTATTGGTTAAATCTGCAAACGCCCAGACCAGCCACCTGTTAAGTCGTCATCACCACCCATGGACACCTGCAACAAGCTCGACGAGCCCTAAGAGCCCCTGGGGATTGCAGACTGTCAGAGCCGCAGCAACCGAGGGGGAACTGGCTCTCACACGCAAAAGTAGAAACACACACCAATGTGCTTTAGGACAAAATCCAATACTGGCCAGTCCCCAAAAAATCCTACCATCGAGTAAGTTATACTCGTAGATAGTAACATCAACGAGTTGCTGGTTGTGCAAAATAATTTGTTACCACTTTCGTACTGGTCATAGATTATGGAAAAATATATCAAATAATGCACCAAGAACCATAAACTTCTATAGTTTCCTTAGTCTGTGGCTCTGGTAGATGGCCATGCCTGTTGTGTAGCCAGCTCCCATGTTTCGTTTTTCTTTTTTTTTTACGCAACCTTTTGCTACTTTTAAGTTATATGATTGTACAGTTGCATTTTGATTTGTTGTGTGTCATACGGGCGAATATAAAAACTTTTTCTGTCTTTCTTTTCTAGATACAGATATATACAATATATATATAATTCTTCTGTGAGTGTGTATGTGACTGAACTTCTCTCAAACGACTGGACCGATTTTGATGAAATTTTTTGTGTGTGTTCAAGGGGATCTGGGAATGGTTTAGATTCACAATTGGACCCGGTAGGTGGCGCTGCAATCGAGTTTTGGGTTATTTTCAGGGCAGGACAACGTCTGCTGGGTCCACTAGTACGATATATAGATAGTATCTAAATGACATTGAGAAACTATTCTAACTTTATTCCGTCCCCATAGGGGATAATACCTACCCACAGTTTTTGCTCGTACTCAAATGTATAGACACACTTTGACACACATATTATGTCAAAAGCTCGTATACAAAGCCATTGAAAATATGAAAGATGTTTTCCCGCCGTCGGGGGAACTAACTCGATTTTGAAACTCATTGAATTCAGCCGCCCTCGAAGCTTTCGAAGCATATTTTACGTTTTAATACATTGTAAATTATTCATTGTGTACTAAAAGATTTTTATAAACATGCTCGTTTTGTGAGGAAATAATTGAAATGTTGTAACGTTATATTTTCTAATCGATTTGAATTGTTATAAGATGACAAATAAAGCATTTATGTTTATGGTAATTCTCGCGCATTGGCGACTTGGGACCTCATTTGTTAAGTCTTTTGCCCAGTAATATAGTGATATTACTGGGCAAAAACCTGATTACCAGATATGCAGACCATTACTGTCATAATATGCGTACTTATAGAGAGAGAAAAAAAGATCCGTTTCGCCAAGTCCATTTGTGCAGTTTGAAAGGCAATATAGCCCACTGGCTATATTGCAGTTTGAAAGGCAATATAGCCAGTGGGCTATATTGCCTTTCAAACTGCACATGATGCACTTGGCGAAAAGGATATTTTTTTAAAAAGAAAAAGTACCCTACCAAATAAGCCCTTTATAAGTACGCATATTGTGACAGGCAACGACGGCATAATACATTACGCGTGCTCCGACATGAACTTGACCGATTTTGCTTTATTTATTTATGTTTCATTTCATAGAATATAGTTTTCCCCGAGTGGGGACGGGTTAGAATACAATTCCCTACTTCAATACTCAATACTCAATACATTTATTGCACTCCACAAGTTAAATAGATGAAAACAATAATATAAGAAGAAACATGTGTGGGCCTTGTCAGGCACGGCAAATGTAGAAGAGAGGATAAACTTGTGTTTATGACTATATAATATATACTTTGTAATATTATAAGTTTGTATTATTTTTGCTATTTATATTATTATAGTTATTTCGTATTATTTAATAAAATAGTTGAATTTTAGAAACTATATTAGGATTAATAAGATTAATATTATAATGTATTGTATTTTTAATTCATTCATTCCGTAAGAGGCGAGAAAATATCCGACTTGATCGGTGGTCAGACATCTTAGGGTCTGTCTGGCTGGCAACCACCCTTACATCAGTTTCTCTCGGTTGCTGAGGCTCTAGCAGTGTGTAGTCGGTAGGGGCTCTTTAAGGCTCGGCAACGCATTCACAACCTCAAGTGCCACGATGACTACTTACCATCAGGTGGCTCGTGTATTCGTTTACCGTAATAGTAGGTATATTTATAAATTCCTTAGGTGGTCGTGCCAAGGAGAACAAAACTAATTCCACAACTAACCGATGTTCTAAATCAAGTTAGCAGCCACATTACGCATCCGTATAGCTACACCAACTGTCATAAACATATTTCCCGCTAATGTTTCGGCCGAATGAAACTCATATATCCTTGCTTATATGTATATAGCTATGTACTTCCCTTGTTGGGTAGTGAGTTGGTTGTGTAACTCTTCTTGTATGAAACAACATTTTAGCCATTAGCCTTTTAGCATTTAGGATGTTTTTCACCGATATCTTACTTAAAAAGTTCTGTTATAAAATATAATTATTCTTCCATGAACAACATTTTAGCCATTAGCCGTATTGCCAGTAGGCTATCTTTAACGCCTATATTCTCTATGAGTTAGGCAGAGAAGTATCTACTGCAACTTATACACCCACAGTTCGCCGATATGTTAAGATCTCATGTAATAGGGGGCGAGCCTATTGCCACTAACCCGTAAAAGAAATCCCCGCTGCTACTGCCACTAGGTATAAAAAAAATCTAAATAAGTACCTAACATTTTTCTCGACCCAGGAATCGAATTTAGCACCTCTTACTCAGCAATCGCACTTAAGATCACTAGTCTAATGATCAGGTATTCTCAACTCAAAATTCATTTCCCAAGGAGAGCCTTATTAATATGAAACTATGACAGCATTAACATTTACGTGAACACTTAACTTTGGTTCACTGAATACCATTACACGTTCCCAAAGCAATTACGTGCACTACAGTACCGCGCAGGTGTAAAGAGCTAAGTGATTTTATAAACTTTGTTACTTTGCTATGACTCTGAAAAGTCATGCACACCATTGGATGGATACAGAAGGTATATTCTAGGCTACCCGCGATATCAACAACCAAACAAGCATGTTATGTCAGCTTTCCGTCGTGTTTAGTTCCCATGTAATAGGGAGCGAGCTTATTTTTTTTATGTGATAGGAGGGCAAACGAGCAGGCGGATCACCTGATGGGAATTGATTACCGCCGCCCATGGACGCCCGCATCACCACAGTAGTCACAAGTGCGTTGCCGACCTTTTAAAAGGGGTTTGGGCCTCCGGTAACCTCACTCACTCAGCGAAACACAACGTAAGCGTTGTTTAACGCCGGTTTTCTGTGAGGCCGTGGTATCACTCCGGTCTAGCCGGCCCATTCGTGGCGAAGCATGGCTCTCCCACGTAAAAAATGTTACGTGGGAGAGCCATGCTTCGTTTATTTTATTGATAATAACCGGCAAATCCTCGGCTAAAGCTCGACCAAATCAAAATCAAATTGCTCGACCTGGGAATCGAACCCAGGACCTCTAGCGTAGCTATCATACTTAGGACCCCTAGACTAAAGAGGCAGACCACTAGTATCAATCTCTTTCTGGGAGGACACCCGTGCCCAACAGTGTGACATAAAGATTGATGACTAGGTATGTCAATTATACGTTAACCTTCTGAATTTTATCAATACTGACTGACTGCAGTAGAGATATCTACTATTAATAGTGCACCTAATATAATCTCAGGTTTTGAACTTGGTCGGGTTATAATGTCAGTTGCAACGCTTCCAGTCGTGCTTCCATATAAGTTTTGGGCCAAGTTGGGTTGTGTCATACACAGCAGAATTGGGTAGGGAGCTATGTAGCTTGTTACTTTAATGTTGGGTTATTTGGTGTTATGTTTCAATGAACATACCTATAGTAAAAGGGATAATTTTAATAGTAGTCTGTATAAATAAAAATGAAAGTTTCTTTGTATGTTTGTCCTCTTTGCGTTCCTAAACTATTCATCCGATTGTGATGAAACTTTAGAGAGTTGTTGTGTGCACACCTGGGAAGGTTTATGATAAAAAAGCATTGCATTGCATGCTAGGGTACAGCTAGTATAAAATATTATATGATGTGCGGAAGTTTTAAAAGTTGTAAAATTTGAAGCAGAATAAAATAAAAACAAAACGTGATAACCTTGATCTACTTAAGTACTTTTAAATCTGTCTGTACCTACATGGTTTGTAAGACGATTTCTTTAATGTCCATTCGTAATGCATCTCGTTCGCTAACTTCAAGCTTTGCAAATACTCTCCCAAGTCATAATATTTAATTATTGGCAATCGAGAAACAAATTCATTACATGCATCAATTGCATACAATTTAAATTACCATAAATGAACAGATAGCACATTAAAATCATAATAATTACTTACTTTTTTAATCTTCAAACGGAAAATAGTCTCGGAACGCGGCTCATACTTTGCACATAGTACCTACAACATAATTATAGAAAAAAAATATCAAACCTGCTCCAAAAACACAATTCCATATAAACGCGACGCACGGTGGGCTGAAAATCGGCTTTCATAGACTTAGGGATTTCAATTTTCAAGTACCGGATTTTTTGCCGGATATCGCTTCTATTAGTTATTACTATATTCAAAAATGACACCCGAGTTAATTCTGCACAAAAACGAAGGAATTATATTTTTTTTACGAAAAATTTGTATGAAGCTGGTATGAAAAAGTTAATTATCTCGTAAACAGCAAGGAAAACCGTAATATCCTTACAGGTGGTTATAGTACTAATTATTTATGATTTTTTGACATATGTTATATAATGGTTATCGCTGCTAATTTTTTTTTAAAAATCGTCAAAATAATTTTATTTATTTTTACATATGAAACGGTTCCTTTTAGCGTTTAAGTTGAGGTACACAGACTTTTAACAACACGTAACATAAAATATTATCACTCCTATGAATATATTCAGGAATCTGAAGGAAGGAAAGAAGAAGGAAGAAAGAATTCAGAGGTTTATAGTGCATCCACACTTACACAACTATGTTTGAGCTAGATATTTATCAATGCAAACTGAGTTTTAGTCTTCTAGTGAGTCTGAAAATAAGTGATTAAGTAATTACAATGATTTAGTCTTCTAATAAGTCTGAATAGGTGATTAAATTATTGTTAGTGATTTCTGATAAGTAAGCTAATTTGTTGATTAGTTTTGTTATGAGTTCTAAGAATTTTTTTGACGACTATAAATTTTCTTTAGCACATCTTTTAAAACTCTAATTAGGGTAGTTAACTAATTATTGACGTTTTGCAATAAAAGGGCTAAAATTTTGCTTTATAATTTAAATTGTCCACAACTGTGTAACTGCTAACACTAATTTTTTGCTCTGCGACTATAAAATCTTAAAATGGAAAGTTTAATCACCAATTTAGACTTGTTTGTTCTTCTAAAAAGTGAGAGTACTTCATTTAATCATGAAGTATTATTTGATGCAGTTGTATCCCGCATAGGCGATTGTCTTTCTGCCGAAGATCGAGTAACTCTCAAAGAATTTTGTCGGAAATTCACGCGAGCTGCTTTACAGAGGTGGCAGAAATCCAACCGATTCCTTGATAACTTCAGAAGACTGTACGGAAATTGGCTGCAAGCAAATATTGATTGGCCAAGTTGTGTGCAAACTTTAATTAATCAAGAACCAACTAGTGATGAGATACCAAGAGCACAATCAGACTTTCAATCAACGCCATCATCATCCGTTGGAACAATGACAAAAAGGTCCCGAAAACCATTCGAAGATTTGGGAAGTAAACAGAAAAAGAGAAGATCTGATGATCATACAGGCGAAGACTCCAGTGAATTGGCATATGCAGCTGCAGCGCGTTTAAAAGAAGAAGGGCATGACGATATCGCATCTGTGATTGAATACATGATGAAAAATCCTGAAGCAGCCGTTAAAATTAAAGAAACGCTTAAGAAACCAGTGAAAACAGTCATATTTACACCAGAGAAAGCGCTTGGATTGCTTCTTTCACTAAAACTGTCAAAGTGGCAATATATTACTTTGCGAGAGGCTGCCATTCGTGAAGGTGCTAAGGATATTTATCCATCCTACTATAAACTGCAACAAACTAAGCTTGATTGCTATCCTCCGAAGCAATCTGTGACAGTTACGGATTCCTCGGCTAGGATTACACTTCAAGCTTTACTTGACATCACGGTGACGAGGATCCTTCAAAGTCTTCCTGACTATGCCAATGTGCAAGATAAGCAGCTAAAGCTGATATCCAAGTGGGGATTTGATGGTGCTTCCAACCAAAGCCGATACAAGCAGAAAATGGAGGGCGAGCAAGATGATGCAAGCATTTTCATGACCTCTTTGGTGCCACTAAAACTGACTGATGGAGATAACACTGTATGGACGAACCCAAAACCATGCTCAACTTTGTATTGTCGTCCAGTTCAGTTTACTTTTTTAAAAGAGAGCGAATCAGTAGTCATTGGTCTCAAAAAACAAATGGATGATGAAATTCAGGCCCTTATCCCCACACAGTGCAGTAATAATAACATGGTAACTCATCAACTAATGATGACAATGATCGACGGCAAAGTCTGCACGTACCTTTCAGAGGTCAGATCAAATGCATCGTGCTACTTGTGCTTAGCAAAACCTACGGAAATGAACCGCTTAGCGAGAAGTAATGAGGACAAAGAAATGTTGCAGAACAGAAAAAAGATTATACAAAATAAACTCAAAGATCAGCTCAATCTGTTGATTGATATTGTAAAACAAGGCTCTGGAACTACCAATGACGGGAATACCGCTAGAAAGTTTTTCGAGTTTCCCAATAAAACCGCAGCTATTACCGGGTTGGACGAAGATCTTATTAAAAGATTTGCTGTGATTTTGCAAGCAATAACATCTGGCGAGAAGATCGACGTCATAAAATTTAAAGATTTTGCCCGCAAAACAGCTGAAAAGTATGTGGAATTGTACGATTGGTACTACATGTCCTCAACCGTACATAAATTATTAATTCACGGTGCTGACATAATCGAGCAAAATGATATTGTACCGATTGGGACTCTCTCGGAAGAAGCCTCAGAGTCTCGAAACAAAGATTTTAGGAGGTTCCGGGAACATCATTCGCGGAAAAGAAGCAGGCAAGATTGTAATCAGGATATTTTAAATATGCTTGTTGTTTCTTCGGATCCTTTCCTAAGTGCACAAAGGCCTAAATTAGATGCCAAGAGAAAGCAGACCTTTTTTGATGAAACTCTCGACTTGATTCAGTTTCAGGAAACTGAGTTCGAGTTTTTAGATGTATCCAATCTGGATTCTGACTTAGAATTGGAGTCCGACAACGAGAGTGATAAGGAAAATGTTTAATATTTGATTTTTTTTTTCTATTTTTAAAATATTTTTCTTGTTTTATATATTTTTAATATTTGGGTCAATAACATTCTTCATAATTAACAATGTTCTTAATTCATTCACTAAAAGGAACCCTTTCATATGTAAAAATAAATAAAAATATTTTGACGATTTTTTAAAAAAAATTAGCAGCGATAACCGTTATATGACATATGTCAAAAAATCATAAATAATTAGTACTTTAACCACCTGTAAGGATATTACGGTTTTCCTTGCTGTTTACGAGATAATTAACTTTTTAATACCAGCTTCATACAAATTTTTCTTAAAAAAAATATAATTCCTTCGTTTTTGTGCAGAATTAAGTCGGGTGTCATTTTTTAATATAGTAATAACTAATAGAAGCGATATCCGGCAAAAAATCCGGCACTTGCAAATTGAAATCCCTATGTCTATGAAAGCCGATTTTCAGCCCACTGTGCGACGTTTCAATTACGCAGAGAAACACAATACGTATATTTCCAACTCGAAATTCCAACTTTATAAATTCAAAAAGTAAATTCCATTTAGCGCAGTCCGGCACTCGAGCGGAGCGGAGAGGAGCGGAGCTGGCTCTTTGTTACGTCTAATTACATACGTTACGTGTTCACTGACGACCTCGGATCGCGCTTCATTTCCCTGGTGGTACGCTTAGCTGCATTTTAGCTGCTGAAACAGCTACAGATGTAACTTATTTCGAGTTCAGTTCGGTAAAATACCAGCGAATTAAATGCGCTGGACTTTTTCTAAAATGAAGCGCGTTAATAGAAAGACTTGAATCCATACTCTTCGTTATTTATATTCATCATTGGTCATACTTACATATACAGGCTGACAGGTGCAGAAACGATACTGAAGGAGAGCAGGTACCTACTCAGTACTCGATTGCCGTTATAATTATGTAAGTATCTAATAAAATTAGGTGAATACTTAATTTTTGACCAAATTTCCCTATAAATAAATGAAGTGTGGATGCTTCTTCATTAAAGGTGCCTGCAACCCCGTTAGCACGTGGCGAGGTCTTGGCGTTCATAAAAGTTCGGTACCTAATCTGTGTTGATAGGGTTGAGCCATGCGTTGATGGCCATGCGTTAAGTAATTCATTAGGTACATAGCTTTCGGATAAGTTTACTTAGTAGTCAATTAATATTTAGTTTTAATGTTTTTTTTCTTCTTTTTTTATGGTATAGAAGGGCAAACGAGCAGACGGATCGCCTGATGATAAGCGATTACCACCGCCCATGGACACCCGCAACACCAGAAGAGTCACAAATGCGTTGCCGACCTTTTAAAAGGGGATTGGGCCTCCGGTAACCTCACTCACTCGGCGAAACACAACGTAAGCGTTGTTTAACGCCGGTTTTCTATGAGGCCGTGGTATCACTCCGGTCGAGCCGGCCCATTCGTGCCGAAGCATGGCTCTCCCACGTAAAAATCTGCATATAGATAGGCAAATTCAAGTCTTTGAGTATTGTTAGTGTCTCACCAGTCAGTCTGTATACTAACCCGTTCTCGAGGGCTTCAATTCTGGAGACTTAATCCCGCATATGCACTGCATATAATCCGGGCCCGGGTGTTGCCCCTCTGTGGCTTGGGCTATCAATCCACTTTTTGCCTACCTCACTTAAGACCCAGCATAAAACACGTAACGAAGGTTTATACCTATGCAAGTTCGCTATATCTAATGGTTGTTACACGCGTTATATGTATTATCGGGATATATGTGTTCCGGACTGTCAGGACAAGGTTTGTATAAGAATTGTTTTTTAAATCCACCGAAAAAGCCGGGAAAAATTTTGTAGATGAAACTGTGCACGAGTCAGTTATATTATAAGACTAGCGACCCGCCAGCGGCTTCACCCGCGTTGCTCTAAGAGCCTAAGAGGCGTGGCGTGATGTTATAGCCTATAACCTTCCTCGATAAATGGACTATCCAACACAAAAAGAATTTTTCAATTCCAACCAGTATTTTCTGAGATTAGCGCATTCAAAAAACAAACAAACTCTTCAGCTTAATATAAGTATAGATATTAGCATATAGATAAGACAAAAGTTTATTTCTCCCCACATTAAAATACAGACTACATGAGGAGGTAACACAATTCATTATGATATTGTTGGAAACTGGTGCCTCAACTAGGCTGCGTTGCAGGACACCAGGTCTCCGCCCTTTAGGATTATTATAATTATAATTTAATATATTTTTTGTTTTTTACACATAGGTATCTTTACAATTAGATTATGTGGTCGGTAAACTTTACACAGGAGTATTTAAAAGAATGTGTTAGAATAGTATTAGTAAAAGGGTGTGCATGCGATGCGATGTGTTAGTGTGTTTGATGTGATTATAAAACGAAGAAAATTGGTGCTCCCATATTCTATAGAGATATTTAAAAACGCTAATATCCAAAACTTCTAACAAGCATTTGTTTTTCCCATTCAAAGGAACACAAATAAAAACAAAACACGGTAAGGGCAATTTATTTTACAAATTGTTACGACAGCAGGTACACAGTGTCACGAAAGTGCCCGGAGGCATACCATAAATTAAATTCTATTACCGAACTGTACAAAGTTAGCGGAAAACGTTTCGTCACAGATTGCTCTTTTAAAATCGTCGAATAACCAAAAATCCAGGAATTCCGCTCGCAAGTTCCAACTTAGGAAATAGATCCATTTCTTTTTGTAACTTAATCACAAAGAAGTTTGGCAACTTTGAAAGTTTGCACAAGTTGGTCTCAGCGTACGCTTAAAATAAAAATAAAATCGTTTTGGAGACACCGTATAAAAAGTTTTGTTCCCGAGACTGTTGTTTAAATACCCAACTAATTTTTTTTTAACTATACGCTTTTGTAACTGGACGTAGTTTCGCATGGGTTCTAACTCCTAAAATCTAGTTTTGAAATCTAAAGATTATAGGGAAAGTGTGGATATTGTAGTTTCATACATAATGAGTAAACTATATGTGGTGTAAAAGTATTTCGTGGATATTTTTTGCGTAATAGTGAGCAGAAATTTCTCTATATTTTCGTTCAAACAGGTGTAGTTGTTTTGAGCATGTGGTTGTATTTTGAAACACAACTTCTAAACTTGGCGACAATATACGGTATGTTCCCACTTTTATGACTAACATCATAACGTCGAACTTTAAGGATGGCGATTCCCATCAAAACTTTGAAATCACTATGATTTAGATGGACTTTAAAATTCAAACTTAGTCTTCGTTGAAACCTCATTTCAGGCAAACTTCCCGGATTGAAAGAACACACACTACTTTTTACGACGATAGAGAGTAATAAAGATCTGCTTATATTTAAGGATCCTTTATGGTCATAACAGTATTTGTGAACGATATTTTTATGTGTTAATACACCTACATACTTACTGGAATTCATGGGAAAAACAAGCATTATTCCAACAAGCATACCACGGAAACAAAATTGAATCTGAAACGCTATTTCAGAGTAGCGCACATAATTCAGAAGAATCTCGCAATAGTAGCAATAAACGAGTACATTTGAATCGCCGTAACGTCGGGTAGTTTGTTAATATTTGATCGCGCCGTGTCTCGTTGCACCACGGGGATCATTTATCGCTCGGCCACCGCACCGGGCGGACGTCTTGCGGTCGTTGTAAGCGTTTATTGCGGCCGTAAGATGTTCCGGAGGTAAATTGCTAGGAGTAGCTATTTAATTATGTTGTTGAGATTGTGCTATCGAATTAGTAACAAATCGAGTTTATACTAAATGTACGTTTGAATGGGACCTTACCCTGTATTCATTGGTTTTAGAACAATGTACTTGAATCCTGCCTTTCTCTTTTTAGTTACCGCTTCATTGTAATGCTCTTATAGATTTATAACTCTTTCATAATATTCGAAAGAGTTTTCATGAGCAGTCATTCTTTAAAGTCTAGTCATTTCTAAGAATATTATAGTTATTCACAATACTCATACAGCATAGTACCTACAGCACTATCATTTGAGACAGTAATTAGACGGTCGGGTAGGCATTATGATTGATGCATACAGCCTTAATTGGCGAGCCCGGAAGGCGATAATTACTTTATCACCGGTTCGCCACGCGGCCAGGCAAATTTGACTGCTTAATGAGATTAAATAACATTTAATGATAGGTATCCATGAAATTGTATTGGGAGTAATGTGAAGTTGGTCGACTTCAATTATAGTGATAATTTTGGAAACAGATTCTGATACAGTTCTGACGAAATAACTGCGCATGTCATGTCGTGTTGTCAATGGTATTTTATTATCATACTGTATTTTGGATCTGCACACTATACGTATACCGGCAAGATGGAGTAAAGATTTGCGAACGGTTGCTGGTGGAAGCTGTATGCGACAATCCGAGGACAGTGTGAAATGGCATAATAATGATGATGCTATGTATAATTGTATATTCTGTTGAATAGTGTATCTATGTATGTATCTGTATAAGACATCTTAGGCAAAAGCGATCGGAAAATGTTAGTTTTAGTTAAAAAAATAACAAAATAAATTTTAAAATACAATTCAACGTTTTTAGTTTTTTTAATATATTTTTTACACCATGAAATAGTAGCCGCCATGTTATGACGTCATACGGCTGTGTAAACTAAACTAAAAAGTGTTAACTGTCAACTGATCAGCGTACTAAAGGGTCCGGCGGAGCTTGAATTGTCCACAAAAACGTAATACCAAAATAAATCGTAGTCCAAACACAATTTTATCAAATTGTGTCATTATTTGGATACCGTTAATCTAGATTCCTACCGTACCAATTCGTCAACTACTACTTCACTAGAAATAAACGACCGAAAACTTGGTAAAGCTATCAAGAATTGAATTCGCTTACATTTACTTCCAGTGAAGTAGTAGTAGTAGTATTAATTGTATTTGAATTACAATTAATTTTGGTATTACTCCTGTGGCAACACTAACCGATAACAGCTGATTTGAATTGTCTCCGTATTTTTATGATAAAAATTAACAAATATTTTAAAAAATAGTCCCATTTTCATTTCATTGCATCATATTAGGGTGGATAATCGTATATTGTGCATAATATTATCAAAATAAGTGGTAAATAACGTGTGTGAAACAGTGACGTTTAGGTACCGGCACAATTGTAAATTGTCATTTCATTACGTTTGTAAGAAAAATTCGGTCCGCCAGACTCTTAAGGTTCTACTTTTATTATTTTCATTATATTATGCATTCAGGAACAGCACACCAACGATAAG
This sequence comes from Acronicta aceris, assembly GCA_910591435.1. NCBI lineage: Eukaryota > Metazoa > Arthropoda > Insecta > Lepidoptera > Noctuidae > Acronicta > Acronicta aceris. The sequence continues at coordinate 11,453,306 of OU342770.1, forward strand.
TAGAATAATAACTCATTTTTAAATTATAAACAATTATGTTTACACAGCCAACTGACGTCATAACTTCAGAGCAATATGGCGTCCATTGCGTCCAGCGTTTTGAAAATGTAAATTTTAAATGCATTTTTATGGCACTTATCGATGCATTAAAAATTTTTTTTTTTAGTGGTTTATTAGCACTATAGAATTTAATTGAGGCACTTTTCAAAAATGGATGTATTATTTATTATACTTATACCCTATTATTTATTATACTTAAAGTACTTACGTACAAATAATATATTTGCAGTTGGATGAAAAAAATACAGTTAGCTACGTCAAAATTATCCTCCAGCTTCGTTACAATTTAACAGAATTAAAATTAAATGAGTTAAAGGGGTGGGCAGAGGTGTGCACACATCCACACCTAATAACGCAATTAGGCCCTCCCAATAAAGGGGGATAGCCATCGTGGACAGCTTCAACTGGGGATTATTCCAATAGGAAAAGTCGATTACTTTTTGACCGGTCTGGTGAACCCAGGACCTCGATTAACCACAATTAGATATTTCAGATTATAGCAAAATTGAGAATCAATTCAAAAAGACCACAGACAATGAAGACCTACTGAATACAAAGTACACCTAGTCTTAAAATAAACGTCTGTGGAACATACAAATATCTGTCTCGGGTGGGAATCGAACCCACAACAGGCGCCACTATTGTAATAGCAACGTGGAGTCTTGGACTTGAATGTCAGATGAGTGAGAATCAAATAAGTAGGATTCCGGTTAAGAAAACCGTTTTAAAAAATGGTAAACCGCTTGGCAGATGAAAGCACCGCGAAGATATAGTCGGCATGTCTTGGAGCCGGATACATTACAGTATTCTAAAAATAATTAACATTCAGTAGGCGTATTTGATCTTCTTGACATCTCAGGCTAAGATAGGCACTGACGTCATACTTTTAAATTAAGCTGGCTGTAATTTTATTTTGCGTAAATGTGTCCAATTTATTTTTGTTCTGTAATAGGTATACTTTAGAGGAACAAAGAATTTTTAGTAAAACAAAATGTTCTTGAGTTTAGATCAATTTCATATATTAAAACGTTTTTATGTAAAATATCTAAATAGTACCTACTAAGTTGCTATTGTCATCTGTCTGTGTCTCCGCTCACTAACCAAACAATGGATGTTGATATTGTTTTCACCATCATTTAATTTTTTTTTTTCGGAAACTTCATGCATATTATAGTAAAGTCGAAAATCTCGAGAAACCGGGGCAGGTCGTTAGTATATAAATATTTACGAAAGAAAAATTAAATGTCAAAGCTCAAAAATCTCTCATTCTAAATAGTTTTTCCAGAATATTCGAACGCAACAAATACTTCAAGACCATTTAAAAGCTCGTATAAACAGTTATGTTCATAACATACAATTTCCAAGCACTATTAGTAGGTACCCATAAAGTCCTTCGAACCGTTACTTCCAAACCAGAGGACAACATCAAAGGTTCGTAAGTCCGGCGGAAAATTTCACAATTCACAGTTGAAATCTTTAGCGAGTGATGCGATGCAGAAAATTGGTACGGGTTTACAGGTTTACTTCAGTGAACCGGGTTTGGTGGGTACTTTGGTACAATGCTTTGTAAAGGAAATTGCGGTGGACAGAAATTGTATACAAATTAGATTATTTTCTGACTGTAAATTACTTTATTATATCATTTTTTTTTTTAAAAAAAACTTACTAGCTATGTGGGCCGCACATTACTAGTATTCTTGTGAACCCCTCGTGCTAAGCTAAATGCTTGTGTTACGAGTGGGTTCACGTTGCTAGTGCAATGGGTGGGTTTCGAACCGGCAACCACGTAATCGCAAGTCCGGCGCCCTAGGCATTAGGCTACCACCGCTTCCTAATTATGGATTACAAATCAGAATTACGAAATACCTCTGTGTACCTACTATATAATATCACTAGCGACCCGCTCGCGGTTTCACCCGCGCTGCTCCAATTCGTTACAAATATACTTACATACAAATCTTTCCTCTTTATAATATAAGTATAGATTATCAACAACATACAGTAGGTTTCGTAATATATAAGTATATATATATATATATATATATATATATATATATACTTATATATATATATATATATATATATATATATATATATATATATATATATATATATATATATAATACCTATGATTATTATTTATGTTATTATTAGGCATGCCTCATTAAACTAGTGGCCCTAATCGCAACTGCTATGCTAGAGATCCTGGATTAAATTCATGTCTAGCGACGTTGTACTGGATTTTTCTATGAAATTCTCAGCAGCAGCTCGAAGTTTAGATTTGTGCTAGGTTAATGATATTAGGCATACGTGCTGGTTGGTACGTGATTGGACGTTTTGTGTTGTGTAGTATGCTTATTACATTTCTACCGAGTGTATATTGTAACTATAAGCGCGTTTCATTCTAAATTTAGGCTATTTATAACTAATATTACTGTATGTATTTTATGAAAATTTGAGATTTGTGTTTATAAACGTGTTATATAGAAAATTCCTAGACAAAAGCAGCGCTTTTCCAAAGAAAATAACTAAACAGTCAATTATCATTTTGCTAAGAGCATCTGAAGCTTCAAGCTTCCTTCGATTTCCCGTCCATAATTCCCAGTGAAACGTGACGTCACTTTGATTTGATGCATCAGTGGATGCCTTAACATCCCATTTCATGTTAAAGCTCATAAGTTTGTAGCGAGACCTCCTTTTGAACGCCTTGAAGCACGAAATTGGTCGACATGAACCGATATTTAGTTTGCTATGAAATTGGAATTCGAATATCAGTCTCGTTTGGGATTAGCGAATGGGTCCTTCCGTTTGAGTTATGGGTTGTTTAAAATATTATACCCGTCCCATCAACTGACTTCAAAAAAGGGAGGAGAATCTCAATTTGGAACTGTATATTTGTGTGTGTATGAATCGCGATATCTTCGCAGATTAAGAACTAATCTCGACTTTTTAATTAACATAAAAACAGATTCATATGGGGCCATATAAAATCTGGTTAGTATCTAATCATCGATTCTGAAGATACAATATGAAATTCTTAAGTCGGTTTTTTATTTTATTTTATTAGGAATAACAAACAGATCTACAATTTCTATAATTTAGGAAGTTACATTAAGAAGATTTTACGATTGTACATCCAACTGCGCAATTCACAAAATATGTAAGACATGTTATAAACTTAAAAACTACGTGTCTTAAAATCTAACTTAAAATCTTATGCCGAAAAATAAGTGATACATTAATTTGGTACACTTAAAACATCAATATATGTATGTAGGTGCCTACAGTGAAAACTGTATAACCAGTAGAGAAAAGGGAAATGAACGACGATTAAACAACTTCGCACATACCTACATTCGAATTCGAACATCTTCCTGCATGAACACACGCGTCCAAATGATTTATGTGCAGTTAACAAAATCAATTAGTTACCCTCGTAACTTTGACGTACAACATACGTCCAAACTCCAAATAAGTACATTTCGACAAGATACCAAGACGGATCCCGAAGTCAAAACTCATATAAACACTCTATTACGCCCAGATACGGAGCATACGTCAATAAAATTGACATTACTCTTCAAAAGGACTTGTCAGTACTCTGACCCAAATGTGTCATATTATTGGGCTATAAATACACATTGTCCAAATTACTACGACCCCTCAGTATCTCCAAGTTCAATTAGGAGATAAGGAATTCAGGGGCCAAGCTAAGTGGTTGAGTGTAAGCGTGGTATTATGTCAATTTAGTTGTGATATGTGACTTCGGGTAGTCACGTGCTATGTCTAGAAGTCATAAACAATGGACTTGATGGTGAAGGATGATATTTATGGCGTTTGAACCGTATTATTGAGATGCCGTCAATATTGTATAATACATAACATGCCTTTATCGCAGGATTAGGCAGAGATGTAGGTAATGATATACACCCAAAGTTCGCCGGTAATAGACGAGCATTCAGCATATTACCTACTGAGAATTTCATTTAAAAAAATGTGTTATTACTCGACATGGGAATCAAACACAAGACCTCACGCTCCACAGCTGCGACCACTATACCAAAAAAGCAGTATAAAATATTTCCTAAATCTACCCACAATCGTTAATATTTTCGAATCGAAGTTATAATAATAATATTTTGAAAACAGAAATAATGCGGTAGCGCAGAACATCCTTTGAAAAGCTAAAAGCTTAGTTCGAATTTGATTTATTGCATATTCGCGAGGTCTTCCTTTGACAGTCGCGTTGCGCTCACAATCTCAATGCACACACATTTTTATTTGCCTCTTCGTTACCGACGCTACAATTTTGTTTACAGAGTAAAGGTCCACACAGGAGTTGAACAATTTTAGTTAAAATTTATTACAGACCAGTTTATCGCAAAAAATAACGTTTATAACGAAAGTTATTAAATGTTTTCTTACATTTGCTAATAAAATGTAACAATTTGTACGACTTTTTTATCATAGAAAAAATAAAAGCCAATTGAATCAGCAAAGCTCCTTCCATTTTCTTCGCAGTAGTAACTAGCTTTTTTATTAAAACAATAGCGACCCGCCCGCGGTTTCACTCGCGTTGCTCCGCTCCTATTGGTCGTAGCGTGATGTTATATAGCCTATAACCTTCCTCGATAAATGGACTATCTAACACAATAAGAATTTCTCAATTCCAACCAGTAGTTTCTGAGATTAGCGCGTTCAAACAAACAAACTCTTTAGCTTTATAATATTTGTTACCGAAATGGTGGTTTTAAGTGTTACGAAATGTTTTACATGTTTTATCAGTGAGAAAGCTTTAAAAATATTTAACAGCTTATTAGTGAATGTTGAAAAAAAATATTTTGTGTTAAAAAATGTTATGTAATGTTAATAAATTGCTATCTATATCATTTTTAACTGCTGCCTGAAAGCAACTTAAGAAATAAGGGTTTTCGTTTTCACAATGACAATGAAAAGATAGCTTTGTAGTCGAGACCCCCGTCAATAAAGTTACTATTTACGCTGTTAACAAAATTAATCCGTAATCTTTAATTAAAATGATCGAAATTCGATTATAAAATGTATACCCTCATACACAATACACATAAAAGGGATTGCCCGTCGTCACTCCGAAATAAACCTTTCAAATACAATCTAACTCGTGTCTTACGAACATATATCACTGCTATAACATTTTGCAAGAGGCATACACCCTTTCGAGCCGATTCCCCCCTCCCTCAAAAACCACACGAATACTCGCTCTTACATAACAATAATACCTTTTCTACAGCCTCCCTGATAAATAGCTGGATATATAATATACGAACTTATATTTCGCAACCTACACCACGTGGTTCAATAAAGTACTTTTGTTGCGACAGCGCCATCTAGCGGGTGGTGGCGAAGTTACATAAAGAGCGAGCTTCCTAAAAATGGTTCGGGAATGGTGAAACTCCAGGGGCGCTGTTACTAGAAAAGTTTGCATGTGTTTACTAATAGATGGCGCTACACGTTGTAATCTGAGACATTGTTTTTTTGTGAGGTTTGATAATATGGCAGTGTTTAATGTATTTTTTCTTTTGTTATAGCTCTCGGAGCTCGAGCAGCGAGTTCTGGAAGCCGAGGGCAGGGCAGAGGAAGCCGAGGACAAGGTAAATATTTACAAATTTTATTTTATGACAATAGCAATTAACACGATGATTTTTTTTAATTGAATGGCTTAGTTTTCAGACATTTTAATAGGTTAAAAAACCTCTAACTCAACATATTGAAAGAAAATAATTCAAACTTCAAATTGAATTGCAAATATAGATAACGTTGCAATCTAATTTCCGCAGACGAGACTCATTGAATCACGCACAAATAGAAAATCTTTTCAAATTCTAGCTCTCTGTTTTTCAATAAAAACGGATTTTACCCGCAAATAGATTCCCCTGCTAGCATTACGATGTGCAAGTCAGTACGGTCAGCAAAAATGTTTCATTAATCCCGAGGCATAGGGTCCTGACAGCTTTTGTTCTTCAGCTTTCAACCTTCGTCAATGTTTTGGATGCCATTACAGTCTTGGATTAACAAAGTTTTCTTTTGAAAGTGTTGATTGTTTTTGGAAATAATAAAATAAAATATACAAGGGATCAAACTAAATGTATTTAGATTAGTATTTTTTATTGCATTACGCTTGCAATTTTGTAAAAAATAATTATCTAATATTTAGTACATTATAAATATTGGTATTGTCTTTCAACTAATCTTTCCGTTATTAGATACTTTGTAAATTCTGATTTTATACCACTTGAGGAAAACCAGTTAGCTACAGACTTTCAAATCTCTTTTGTACGTTTCCTCAAATAGATTCAATAGTTTAGTCATAAAACAATAGACTAAACACTAGCATTGTTTGAATAAAGGAAGTCCTCAAATAACAAATTCAAATTACAAGCAAAGTTTAATCGAAATTAGTAAATATTTTTAGGTATCTGTATCTACAAATATATCAGACTAGGACTAGGATCTAGCTATTAATTTAATTGGTCTAGCTAGACTCGACTCGAGACCGAGGCAGATAAAACACTTTGAATTAAGCATTTTCAAAAGTAATTTAGCAGTGAAGTGTCGATACAAAAATGGCTGCACGTCATAAAATTGTGGAAAATTTTAATTAAACGTCGCAGAAACTCAATAAATTAATTAATATTGGGGCTCGAACGCTCCGACTGTAATGGCCGACCCATTGTTAATATAAATGGATTACTCTTGATTAATATCAAATTTATTTTATATTCAATACTTAATTACACATTGTTTGATAAAATGCATAATTTCTATTTGTGATGACGTTTCAAATATGTTGTCATAATGAAATAACTTACATCGTACATATCAACACAAAGCCTAGCAAAGGCTTATAAAACCCCCTTAAAAAGAAATGGGAAGTATAATCCTATCCTTCAACCCTATGACGATTTTATCGCTCATAACATAAAATTTCATACGGCACTAATCTTGACCAAGCGGCTTTCAAACCATGCCTTCGTAAAAGTATATATCTGTCCATAAAAAAGGGCAAATTTTCTTCCCATTGCACTAACTTCTCTGGTTTTTTGTCTTGGGCAGATATACATCATGACATCAATTTTAACGTCCGAAGATCGAAAATCTACTAAAACGATGTCATTTGTGACATTTACGACACTGAAAATAGAGCACAATTATATTTTGAAAACTTTTTAATTCCCAGAATTGGCTTTCAGGGACTCTAAAAAGCAATTCCTCTGAAATCTATTCCTATTTAGAAACTACAGGTGCAATATCAAATGTGAATCATATTACGTTTCATCATAATTCGTGTCAGGGTTTTTTCAGTGTTCAGTTTAACTTGTTCTCTATACCTAATATGAAATGATGTCATTGCGAAACAAGTGAACGGTCACGTCATAAAGGGCTATTCGCTACGTTTGTTGAAATACACAGTAACAATTCTGATAAATGGGGGATCCGCAGGATTATGCAGGGGACGTGTACTGTGAGCATGGTAGATCATGTTTGCAGACGGCTTTTATTTAATAACGTAGAGTCGGGTTATTTTCCCTTATTGACTAGTACTACTCGGGCGAAATAGATAACGGTGCGTATCTGAAGTTGTCCGCAAATGGTTCTGCTGCAGTAAAATAAAATGTAAAAATTCTGTGTAAAATGTAAAAAAGATAATTGACATCAGACATTTGACATTGTAAATGTTTTTTTTTATTCGTGATCAGCTTACGCTTGACCGTGAAGGATTCCATACTAATTTTGATATTTTTGTACAAATATACTAATTTATGTGATTTAACCAGCGCGACCAAACCAGCGCGCGGGATTTTTTATTAACTAATAAATGAATAACTCTTTAACAATAGAAAATCTGCGCATTTCTTCGCTCTTAAAACATAAAAAAATATGAGACTCTTTAAGAGATTCTTTTAATTAAATAAGAGCAGGTATAGATTTTTTATTTTGCACGTCATTACCGATGGTACTTACATAAAATATGCCCTCCGTCCTTAAGTAGGTAAGCTATTCTAAACAAATTTTCTATATAAACATAAAAGAAAAACTGTGGTCGGTATTTAGACGGGTCGCTGCCAGACCATACTTGACACATGAATAAAATATATCTTATCTCCCTGAAAAAGTTTTTACTAAACAAAATTAAATATGCCTTATATTTTTTTTGCTGACTGTACCAAGCATGAGAGCTTTGTACACAAGTGAGTACAGATCGGCGTGGGGGATGCACGTATTGATTTTCACAATTGCAGGATTATGACTCACCCTGTCAGCTTTGTTTGTTTTACATCGGTAGCTTTAATTAATTTTGGATTAAAATGAGAGGATGCTAGATAAAGAAAAGCATGTATACCTTATATACTTTTGCCTGCATAATTCTGGATGCATCTATTTATAAGAACTGCCTCATTAGTCTAGTGGTCCTAAAAGCGACTGTTTCGCTAAGGTCCTGGGTTTGATTCCCAAGTCGAGCAGTGTTATTGAGATTTTCCATAAAATTCTCGGCAATAAGCTCGCCCCTTATTACATGGGACCGAAACATACCGGCGAACTGTAAGTGTAACATTAGTACACTTCTGCCTAACCCTTTGAGGTATACAGGCGCGTTGGTATGTTATCTGTAAGAATCTCTATTTGCGCATTGTATCAATAGAATGAAGAAAATTTATCACAACCGCGTGTAAACTATATTTGAGGTCGTGTGTCGGTAAAGCCGTATAACAATCGATTACCACTAAGGTAATCAAGCCCAAAAAGCCTGACAACCAGTCTATGATGTGCCTATTGTATGACATACTCAACGGACGACTTGACTGCCCAGAATTACTGTCACAGGTGACATTCAACACCCAGCGCCGTCGCACGCGTCACACGCCACTGCTGCACATACCCCGACATGCCACGAATTACGCCAGGAACTGTGTACTCACGCGCATTGCTCGAGCCTACAACGCTTCATTTTGCGATGTGGATATTTTCAGCACATCCAAAATGACATTCAGGAAACAAATTGTAAAGATTCTAAAAAATAAACAACTCCTTTAGGCATAATCAGATGTACCTATTACTTTAAACTTAGCTCTAATTTAATTTAGAACGTAGACTGTTTTTTTTTTCATGTTAACCTTTATTTTGCCAACTCCTCTAACAGTTTATTAGTTCTCAAATTCATTGTCTGTTCGTAAGCTATTACACTCTTATGGTTACTCAGGAAAACCTATAATTGGCCTAACCTACATGTAATATGAAATTTTGTAAGTATCTTTTTGTAACGCTGTTGGTTTTCTAAATAAATAAATAAAATAAATAAATAAATGATCAGGATATATCGGTATTGCCCAGAAATTGGGGTGCGGAGGTCTGATAGCAATCGCTATGTGTAAAATACTGACATTCAACCGCATCTTCTTCAAACAAAAAAAAACTTGCTAGATTGAAAGCCAACCCCATCATAGCTGGGAAAGGGGCAAGGGCTAACAAGAGAATGATAATTATTTCTATTCATAACAAATTCTGTTTAAAAAACTATAGAGAATCAGTAATGATCTAAGGACCAAATCAAATTGTAATGAGTCTCGAGAAGAACGCCCAAAAGGGAATAAAACCTTTTCCGCGATCCATTCGAATGTCGTAAAATTGTTACACAATTTATTTCAGCGTTAAACCATGACAATAACTTGAGCTTACTACAGAAACGTGATCACAATTCTGAAAGCAGAACTTCCTCAATGACGATAGTCAAGGGAGTACGTTCAGAATGGCTTGCAGCGACATTTTATCGTCCCATGTAAGATTGAGATGTCACAAACACGTAATATAAGTTAAAAACACTTATATTTGACGATAAAATGTTGCTGCAAGCCACGTTTTAATTTAGCACTCTGTTAAACTTAGCTAAGTTTTTATTGTATTTCATAAGAGGCCATTGAGAGTTGGTGATAGCTATATATTTTCCACATATTCATACCTATAAAAAATGTATACGAATTAAAGGAAAGATAACACGATTCAAAGAAATATCCAAGCAATGACGATTAAAGAAGGATGGAAGACAGAAAGATTTGGACTCTGCGACCTCAAATACATAGATAGGAAATAAATTGTTAATAATAACAAAATTCTCTTAAACGTTGAGAACAATTCGTCTCCCACCGAAAGTGTACAGAAGTTAGTTTTAGTACTTGTAGGATGACGTTCTCTACACTTAAATGATTGAGACCGGGGATGAATAAAACCGCCCGTGTTGAGTGCTGTAAATCCACTGACTTTATTTTTACTGAAATAATACCTAATCGATCGCGCGTACGCAAACGCTGATCTTGCATAACCTACTTACATACATAATAATGTGCAGTTTCACTGTACAGTACTAGTATTATATTATGTGTGGTTTTACCCTTTTTTATTGGTGCATTTTCCATTTGAAATTATTTGGTCCTTCAATCCGCTTGCTGCAAAAGCATCACTAATTCATTTTATTTTCCAGTAAAAGATTGAATCACTTGCGAACGTGATAAAATGCATGTTCCTGCTCTGCTTTTTTATTTTATCTCCCTCAAGTTGTTTCTTTTCTTAGATCGCTCTTTGAGACTGCTTTAGTGCAAATACTTGTATAGAGAAGAGTAATTTCTTTATTTTTTCCTTTCCAAAGCAAAAACGTTATAGAAAGGATGGTATTTATTAGGTATTGACTTAAACCATTCGACACAAAACTAGCACATAGAACTGATTTAATCGAATCGGTTCCATCTGCTAGTTGTATTAATAAATAATATCCTTTAACCGAAATATAACCTTTGTTTTTTCCAGAGAAGAATCACTCAATATATACTGTTACAAAGATGCTAACAAACTTATTCTTTTGGTCCTATGGAGTGAATTCTTTATGTTCTAAGGGTTGCATAATTTTAAACCTTCCATCCATCAAAACTCTATCGAAAGAATTGTCCGTATTTATGCAAAATGGAACCACACAGCTAATACACACTTTTGAGATATCAAAGAGTTTACAAAAACATGTGCAGCACTGTTAAATGTAGTAAAATTACCATTTCTTTTATTTAAATATGTTGATGAATTACTAAATTTAGTATGTGTATATAACTTTTTGTTGATTACTGGTAAACTTTCAAAATAATTAAGAAATCGTGCATGTGGTTCCTTTAAGCATTAAATAATTAATAGGTTTTCTCATATACAAAAAAGAACCACAATCTAGGGATTTTTTGATATAAATGAAACTATGTGATTTATAATCGGGATAAAGCTTTTATTTATCAAAATTACAGGTTTATTCGACGTTATCATCAAACTGGATTTCGAAATCCACCGTGTCTAGTCCATCTATGTCGTCTTCTATAGTATTATCACAGTTGAGACCATTATAAAAACTCTGTGCATCTTGTGGTATGAGATGTAATATGGATTGAATATCGGCTAGTTTCGCGGGTGATACTGGCTTCCCTGACGGCCACAAGGGAACTAAATGTTCCATTAAGATTAAAGCAGGTCTGCCACGAACAGGTGCTCTCCCTATATTAACTTCTACAGCATTACCTAAGAAGTCTTTTTTAAAATAAATTGAGTTTGGTGAGTCTTTTTCTATGTATATTTCCCGAGTTTGTAGCCAATTAATACATTCTTTGTTAATACCACGTTTTCTATTAATAATCATTTTTTCAACCTTAGAAGTTCCCAGAAAATCTGATTTTGCCATTACTGTCACTGTCAGAGGGTTCTTTTTCTTGCAATCTTTCATAACTTGTACATAATCATCAGGAGTGTATAATCTCGGATATTTTTTCATTGCAGATTCAATGTGAGAAAAATCTCTGTCATTGGGTAGGTAACTATGTCCGGGAATCAAAAACTTTTGTGTTATTTTTTTCAAAGTGGGATGACAATGCAAAAATGCTTTTAACATCAAAACTATCTTTATATTACGATTTTGTCCGCCACACGAATCGCTCCATAAAATTAGTTCCTCGACATCTTCAGAAATATGCTCGCCTAAGTATTTTAATAGACAAGAACTGACTTCCTGAGCACCCTTCCCAGCCATTCCTTCTATCCAAACAAAACACCCACTTGAGTTGGTTTTTGCCGAATAAATACCCATATTATACAGCCAAAGCTGTCGTTTATAGTAAATAATTCCAGTAGGTATCTTAGGCATTGGAAGCGTTTTTTGTAGATCAAACGTGAGACATTCTATTTCCTTACATTGCGTAGCCAGTACAAAATCTGCCTTCATTTTATTCCGCGCCTGTTCCCATTTTCGGCAATGTTCTTCGCGTTCTGTGTCTATGGCTGCTTTTTCCTCAGCAGTTTTGCAATGAGTTAATTTTGCTTGTAATGTGTCACACTTGTTACACGTGTCTTTTTTAAGAGGCGCTCGTTTAAGATTAAAATATGTGTAAAATAACTTTGTGTACATGGCCTTACTAACCTTGTCAGCTTCTCCTACATGTTCACAGTATAAATCGTACATCTTGTCTAAAGTCATGTCTGGCATAAGATATTCGGTCTCGCGCTCACTTCTTCTATAGTGTGATTTATACTTAGGAAGAGAGTTTATATGGCATCTTACTTGGGAAACTAATTCATCGCTGCATTTGTTCTTACCTCCACTTTTCGATCCTCTTCTATCTAAACAATCTTGTGACCTCATTTTTGTCAAAGCAGTATTAACTCTCTTTGTAGAAACACCAATTGTTTTGACAAATAAATCCCGGCATACTTCGACTTTATCTAATAGATATTTACGAGAGAATTTTTTCTTCATATTGCTATTAGTCATCCTTCTTTTTACGTCGGCTTCTTTGACGCTTGCTGCGATGTACATATTCTGGGTATTGTAATTTTCTAGTTTGTAAAAAATCTCAAATATTTTCTGTCGATTGTTTGAATCTATTTTTTCCCAGCACTTCGTTTTACAATTACATTTATAATCAATAAATACTTTCGGTTGGACTTCGATGTTTTTATAGTTGTGAAAAGGCTTATTAGAATGTCTGTTTCTCTTTCTTTCTATCCTAGATAGACCGCCGTACTTAAATTGTCGGCCTTTCTTTGGTCTTCCTTTCGTAGGTACTTCGTCATTAATACTCACTGTATCGTCATCAGAACATGGTATAAACGCTGGTGATTTTGCAGTATTTTCGCCTTCAGAAGCAGACTCTTCTATGATAGTGCGCCTAGACTTACCATTAGGTAGCCTCATTTTCTTGCCGCCAGCAACTATTGTATCATCACCATAATCTGATGAATCTGATACATAGTCAGGGCTTTTAAAAGGGGACAAGTTTGCAAGTAGGTCTAATATCGGCGAGGAATATTCTTCTAAGCGATCTGGCGAAGTTAAGTTATTGCTTAGAGGTGAAGAAAGCTTCTCTAGAGGCTGTGACGTACTAGGTTCTTCACTACCTTGTGCTGTAATAAAAAAATTTTACCAGGATATGTTGAGTGATGTATGACGCCGAAGACATCGAGCGACAACGTTGCCAGAAGGGTAATGAAACATAGGGCGACATAGGGCAAATGTCACCTAGTATGAACGCGGCTTTACGGTTCTTCATAAAGTAGTAACACTCACACACACACACACACGTACGCACGTGCGTACGCACACACGCATGCACGCACGCACACACACACCCACTCTCTCATTACTTCACATCAACCCACCACATCAACAGAATCTTACCCAAGTCTTTCATACCTCAGCACTCATCATTACGAAGAAATGTACACATAAGTATTTCATATTACGTATATGCATACACACACATCGTTACAATCATAACATCATACATCAACACACGAAACAACGCCGCAGTTCATACGGTGCATTCGTGTGAGCTCGAAGATATTATTATTTGCTATGCGATTTTGCAGTTATATAATATGAGAGCCCTTATACCTACTTGTCGAATAATCTTTATAAAATCACTTCACAAACGGAATTAATCAAATGTGGATAATGCGCAGGTACTAGTACTTTTCAGATACATTAAGTAAGTAGGTACTAAAATGCATTAAATAAAACTATTTACCTGTTATGGCTTCATTAGTATCTTCGGTATTTATGTCCAAAGCTCTATTCACCAACAGCTTGCCTCTACGTAACATTTTTACACTTAATTCAAAAGAAATAAACAAAAACAACAGAACTTTCTTTGCAGAGAAAAAAAACGGTCGTCACGCATTCGAACTATTTCGTTGAATGCCGCCTATTTTGACAGATGACGTTTGACATTTTACTTTGAAACTGACTTATTGCACTTTGAGCCATACCATCAATGAAATAAAGTAAATATTTCGTTGTTTAAAACGAGAAATATGAAATCAATCATGTCTTTTTTGTACCTTTAAGCGATCATAAGTTTCAAAACAATAAGCATAATGGAATCACATGCTAGTGGTTCTACTGTTTAACAATATTTATTTATACAAAATAGAACCGAACGTCTGTGGTTCCCTTTGGCAAAACAATATTAGCAACTAAATAATAAGAATTTATTTTACGCATAACGAAACCACAGAAATTTGGTTCTATTTTGTGTATTAAAAATAATCGTTAATAATAGAAATATGTTTAATGTATAACGGTACCAAGTATGCGTGGATCTTTTTTGTATAAAATTACATGTTAGTATTATCGTTTATTTGTTTGATCAATAGAGTCATGTTGTGCCGTGGTTCCGTTTTGCTTTACAAGTAACGTTTGTTATTGCTGTTGGTTCTGTTCTACTTTTAATATACCTTGTTTCCAAGGGGGAAATCATGTGGTTCTTTTTTGTATAAGAATTTAGACCACTTTTACATTCGTATTCTTCAAAAAAAGTAAAAAATGAAATTTGTCGAGTGGTTCCATTTTGCATAAATACGGACAATTATCAAAATGAATTAGGTACAAATCTCTTCCTAACTCAAAACATGAGCATGACATAATAACCCTACCGATAGCTACCCCATGCGGTCCGCACCCCAATAACATTGACTTTTTAACTTTACGCCGTATCAAATAAAATTAAACTTTATAACTCCATCATAAAATACAAATTGATATAATACATACATATGAAGTCTATAGAACATTTTTTCTATCGAATGTCTGGCTATGGCAACAATAGAAAAGTCTTCAATGGCGCCCCTTCCGCGCATGCGTACTAAAAGCAACCAACTTCACTACAATACACCAAGCCACGGTACTCCACAACTTCGTCCCGATACCTGTATATACATCACAACAATTTCTCCTTATTATTACAACAGTTTAATATTATACTAAACGTAAATTAAATCCGTCTTGATACAGTGACTCGAAAGTTAACGTCTCATTTAAAAGACACAGTGATCGTCTTACAGTAACGCGCGCGTTAACGCTACGATTGCGTATAGGAAATACTTTGATCAATAGGAGCTCTTTATTAATTTATTTGTGTTCTAGATAAGAAAGCATCGCTTTTCGCTGCTGAAATGTGTTCTAGTATATCGTATTTATTGTGATAAAATACGTATTTAAGCCTAAGTGTACCTAACAACGAACGTAATTAAGCTGTACTGTGTATTTTAAGTAAAAGTGTTAGTTTTGAAGGCAAGCGTCAATTTTGATAGGAACTCAGTGTTTTGTTGGGATAGTGATATTGTTAGTATGTCGAAACCTAATACGTTGAAGGCACACAGACTGAGTGCAGAATTTGCAGAGAAACGTGGACAGGCGCTGAAGAAAAGTGATCCATCTAATTCATAGCAACCACCCGTAAGTACCGCATGTTATTGTCATATAAATCGATTCAACCTTTAAAATATATCAAAACAATGAATAAAACTGAAATATGTTTGATTTATTATTAGCTAACCAATAAACATAAAAACCTGATTTCTGTTGTTTGTGCTATAATTGTTTTGTTTTTAATTTAATTAGACGCCTGTAGGGTACATAATTCACGTAGATCTTCTACATTAGACAAATTGTATTCTGTATGTGTACAGCTAAACTTATGTAGATAGTCGGACCACTTATACAAATTACGAATCGAAAATCGATTGTTCTTCAATTTATAATGAAGTAGCCTTACCTACTTTTCGGCAAATTAGTCGATTGGATTACTATCATTTGAATGATTAAGTACTTTCGTTTAAATAATTTTAATTGAGTGATTCTGATATATGTAGTTATTATTATTGATGTCAAGGCATTTAATTCGTAGTAATCCTTTATTACAATTATTCATGATGATTTTAAAATTATAGAATCAAAAGAGTGATTAGGTTGTATGTCCTAAATATACGTAAGGCAATATCGTTTTAATTTTGCGGGAAGTAGGACCAAAAACGTGAAATAAAAAGGTCAGTTGTAAGCAGTAGTATGGCAAGCACATGATGTCTACTATCCAATATGGACGCCACTCAGCTGTTCGGTACGGTACGCATGCGCGGTGGGTTTCCCGCCATCTTTGAACTTTGCCCTACTATGCGAGACGGCAGTAAAATGCTGCTTGAGGAATGTAATAAAAATTACCCGATTTCTTGAAAATCCTGTGAAATGCGTGGATAATGGTGCTATAAAATCTGAATATAATATATAATAAGTTAAGTCACTTCATTGCCATTTTCATGCATGTGTAGGTTATGGACTATGAACTTAAACTGTAGACAAAACCCATGTCAAGCCTTTTTATTGGATACTTCACTCAACAGTCGTTATCACACATAACGACAAGGCTTTGTAAAACCTTAAAGTCGATACCACAGACAGCATTCAATTTGAAAGCTATTAATTAATATCACCGGGTTCAGTATTGACATTGTGTAATTTAACTAACTGCAGAGTTATTACTAAACTCATGCCCCTGTTAAACCTGATCAATATTTTTATTTTATTAATAATTCATATTCCCATAAAGGAGATCTTTGCAGTCAAACTTTTTGTAAACCTGTAGAGATCATTACAATTTGGTGACAAGTACATTGCCTGTCTGCGCATAACTAAGTAGATATGCTAATATTTATAAAAACACGCAGAATTTTCGTCACGCAATGTCACCCGTCTTTTTGGAACTTCTTACCAAATCATTAGCCCTTTTATGTGAAACAATGGTTGCTGATAAAGAAAACGAATGCGATAAAATTAATGGAAGTTGGTCATTAACTGCGTTTTTTATTCCATTCAAGGGTTTCATATAATACTTTCGTCCAGTTTCACTTAAGGTAATCCGATAATCTGTATTTTTATAATTAAAATAAAAAAATATTTTTATAATTACAACAAAAGAATTGCTTCTAATGTACTCATAACTCGTGAACTTGAGCTTTACGGTTCTTTCACTATACTTTCATTTTGATGCTTCGTAGATACGGTACCTATTTCCCCTTAAACATCATGCTATTTACAAACAAAAATTATTTCTCAGACTGACCGCCTCATTAGTCTAGTGGTGCCAAGCGCGACTGCTACGCTAGAGGTCCTGGGTTCGATCCCCAGGTCGAGCAAAGTGTTATTGGATTTTTCTATGAAATTCTCAGTAGCAGCTCGGAGTTTGGATTTGTGCCCGGTTAATGGCAATAGGCTCGCCGCCTATTACATGGGACCTAAATACATATATACCGGTGAACTGTGGGTGTACATTAGTACGCCTCTGACTACCCCTTCGGGGAAGACAGGCGTGATGGTATGTTATTATTTCTCAGATTGTTTAAAAAAACACTTCGATAACTTTGTCAAAAATTATAAATTCGTTTCTTAAAAAAATAAAGGATAGTTATCTGTACACAAAATATTATTGTAGGAATTAAAGCCAATCCATCTATGTCAGACGTATCTATCTTGAAAACAATAGCCACAGCATGGCGCGTAAGTGATATTGGAAAAAGTTGAATGCGGGAAAAACGAGAATACCCATTTTCTTTTGTTTTTTATAGAGCCAAACTTCAGTTTTAGTTTTCCTGTGTGTGAGATTTTACTTTACTACTGTGTTTTTGAGGAAATACGCTTGATTTGTTTAGTTTTAGGTACCTAGGTACATAAAGTTATTTTTTAGTAAAGGAAAAAATTCAATCGCGGGCAGGATTCGAACCTGCATCTCCTGGTTGGATACACCAGACGCTCTGACCTCTAAGCCACCGCGAACCCTACCCGCATGATTGATATTTTGCCTTCACATTCTGAATTTAGTGTCGTATGATGTCGATGCCACCTTACCTTTTAACTATCTTTTTTGTGATTTTTTTTGCATTTTCGACACTGAACTAACTGTAAAGTAAGCCGTGACGGTTGAGAAGTAAGGTAACTTGCCTCTCATAGATGTCGCCAACGTCACTCACACGCGATTGAACTTTTTCCTTTACTAAAAAATAACTTTATAATCAAAAGGAAAATTCAAAAAGAAAATCACAAAAAGATACCTAGGTACATTTCATTATAAACATTTTAAACATATGGATATTGTACGTACCTACTTAACTGAACCTCATTCAGTTTGTTATTTTGGAAATAATCGTATACCCTTGGCCAAATTTCAGAGTATCCCAGTGTATAGATTGATATAAAGAAATTGACAGAACAAGGCGATAAACTCACATTCACGTAATGTAAGTCATGTATTTGCTAGTGAAACGGAAAGTTAGTGAATTATTAACTATGTAAGCTATAGTTCAAAGCCCATTAATTATTTATCTTTCCAGGACAAGTTACAGCTCTTAGTATCTTTGAGTAAAGCCGACCCACTTAATGTAATCCAATAGGAATACTGGCTCTTTGTTTTTAATGTGACTGAAGCATTTTGTGTACTGTTTCTGGCCGAGGACACTTATCTCAAAATTCGTGGCCAGTCAGACAGATTGTATTACATTCTGGTTTTATTTTGGAGTCGAATTTGCAGAAAAATTTATCAAAATACATTTTTACTGTTAAATATCTACAATGCTGTCTTTCTGTGAATGTGATCCAGTGGCTCATTGCTCTAATACACATCAACCGTTAATGCTCCTATATTACCGTTCACCAATGGTTGCCATCAGCCAGAGTTAGTAAAACCAAACTCATAAACTCGCAAGCAAGTCGTATACGTGAAAACCATAACTTTAGGCCATAGTAGTAGCAAACGACCATGAGTCACAGTGCAATAACCCCACCCAGACGTAATGGCGTGGATCAGTTGCTAGATTAGTCTGCCGATCTTAGCCTCAAAGAAAGTGCTGAAGGAACGTTCAAAGAATTTTATTTAGAGCTATGGCTTACCAATCTAATTGAGTCGGGTGAAGCTTTGATTTTATAGTGGGTTGGAGCGATTGGAGCGGAGAAATGGGATTATTCACAACAACCTGGCTTGAGTTTAATTTAATTGAACAACTTTTTGTCTAGAATTAGATTTAATTAGTATTAATTTAGACGACACGTTTGGCGTAGCGGCTGAGCGATCGGCTTCTGCGCCACGTGTTGTGGGTTCGATCCCCACACGGAGCAAAATATTTGTATGATCTACAGGTAGTTGTTCCGGGTCTGGGTGTTTGTGTATGTGAGAATTTGTGTTTGTAAACGCACCCACGACACAGGAGAAAATTCTAGTGTGGGGCAACGTTTTTAAGAAAAAAAAAAATTTTAAGTAGGTATGTACTTTATAAAATATTTTGGCTACCATTCAAAACTTAAAACAACTTTTACTGGTACTAGGACTGCTACGGAGATTCGTCAAGTTTCACCACCATCAATCACATTGCTAAATATTCTGGTGCTAAGCAATAGTGTCCTAACATTATTAATGTTTCGGTTTGAAATTAGTGAACAAATAATCTTAGGGACTGTTTGTTGCTTTCATATTCTCTTCTTCATATTGTCTTGGTACCGCTTACTATATCGTGTGCTAGTTTACCATCGTAGCTTTTAGTATAAAAAGTTAACTACGAAAGAAGAATAATCAAATAAACAATTCCGCGGAACTTAGGAACAATAATTGTAACTCACCTCTTTGTTTTAAATTCACCTCTAATTCTTACTTTCCATGAGAGCAGAAAGCAAAGACGGCTCAAGGTACTTCTAAGTAGTGCCGGGTTTGCACGGTAATCAAAATTGGTCCTTTAAGGCAAGGTAAAATTTCTTGCGGCATAGTGTTTATGGGTCACATATTATGCTCTTATTTGCTCTCTAATCTTGTTTTCTAACATTTTATGGAAATTGACTCTGCTTCTTATGTTATTTTAGCAAAGGAAAAATTCAATCGTGGGCAGGATTCGAACCTGCGTCTTCTGGTTTGATACACCAGACGCTCTGACCGCTAAGCCACCGCGAACCCCACCCGCCTGATTGAAATTTGCCTTCACATTCTGAGTTTACGTCATAAGGTGACGTTTCCTTTACTAAAATAACTTTATAATCTTAGCATGGAAAATGCAAAAAAATCACAAAAAGATGTGCTTCTAATGTTATTTTTTTAATTATTTAATGATGGTAAAATGTTTGTACGTAAACTACTTTATATGCCACATAGAAATAGTATTTTCCCTTACATCATGTTTAAAGCATATCATGTAAGCTCATGATAACATAACACCATACACACGTCCTCTATTTACATTAAGCTGGAAATTGTATTACACCGTCGACGGAGCATAAAGTTAAACCGATAAAGCTTCCTCTCAAAGCTTGACACCGTAAATTTTGACACAGCAAGCACTAACATAGTCGACAGAAACTGTATTACATATATAAGCCCTTCTTTGAAACATCATTGGGTATACTGATAATAAAAGAGTTTTAGGATGTTTAAACTAATTCTATCTAATATTTTTCTTTTTGAAGCAAATTTTTTATATAAACCCTTTTTAATAGTGTCTATTAATATTAATAATATATACAATAACATTAAAAAGTATTATTTTAGGGCTGATTTTTCAATCGTTACATATCTTTTATGGAATAAAATTGTCATTTGACAGATTTTGTATAGAAAAACTGTCAAAAATTCGAATTTATTCCTCCGAGATATCTGGCGATGGAAAAATCGGCCCTTAGAATACTTCGTTGTGTCAAGCGCATTAACGTGTACCTACTAGCTAAGTTTCTCTTCTAATTAAACCTAAAACCACAGGAAAAAAAATGTATCACCTTTCTAATAGACACATACTATAGACATCGGTAATATTTTATTGTTTCATGCTTTTCAGTTGATTTTCCGTTACACTCAATAACTTTTTCTATGAAACCGATACCTACCCAATTCGTGAAAAATAAAATACATCTTACAAATTTCACACTACACACTTTTACACATTCTAAATAGCTTTTTCGTAAAGTTTTGCTTGAATATATTAAAATCCCTGGATCAAGACTATTCCGGCTCTCTAGTGCATTATCCAGATAGCATTATTCACTTCACAGAGTTTGGCTATTATCTATGGCTATAACAGCCTCTACTAGATGCATCCGAAATGGTACCCACGCGGATTAATAAGTATTACCTTAACTTTTGTATTAATTTATGTGCGTTTCAAATTTAGCAACGAATAAGCTTGGAATGGACCTTTAAAGACGAGACATTGCTAATGTCAGAACTTTTATTTATCCTCCTTTACCTTCTGGCATTTAAAAACACAAATGAACTGAAATAATGCAACTTATAAATGAAATATGTAAGGTATTTTATTATGTTTTAGTTTATTAATCAGGTTATTTCTCAATGTGTAGCTTATATTATGTAAGTAAAAAATAAAATGTAAGTAGATAAACTATATTATTATATTACATTCTGATATCATTTAGATTTTTTTAAGAAATACAGTTTAAATATCTAAAGTCTAAACTACGTATACAGAGTAGATACGTTTTAAGTCGTACCTACTTAGGTAATGTTATACAGTTCAAACAAATAGGGTTGTCTATAAAGAGAGTAAAGGAGTAACTGATTACTAAACACACCGAGGCAAAGATTCTAATTGGAAGAGTGGAATATAATATATGATTACAACTTGAATCTATTGACATTATCATAGAACGTTTTAATCAGTGTGCATTACCTTGGATAAATGAATTAACTTCGCTGGAAAAGGTTAATTATCACCAATGGAATATTCAGTATTCTACCTATTCCCTAAACTACTACAAACCATCATCTTCCTGCTCTTGATCCAATTTATTTGGCGTCGGCGCAGCATTTCCTTTTCTTCCATTCATTTCTGTCAGATGTCAGATACATCATTCACTCCCATAAACCACTCCCATAAGAAATCGACACTCCATAACAACACAACTTTTACGATGTTGTAACAGTCTGGAAATATTATCAGCATGTAAAAAAACAATCTTGTTCGCGAAATATTTCGTATCACTTCATATTTATCGCTACAATATCGATACAGATGTAAAATATTTATATGAAGATTCGTATTGTGTCGATGATCTCCAGCCCTAAGATATATCTCAATAATTCATGAGTCTGCATGACGCATTGCGCATTTACATAGATTTCCAAACACCCCGGCCATCGGCCACAGCTGCTTCTGCAATACATTTTTATTATTTTCTCTTTTACTGGAAATAGGTTTCGGCATTAAAAAAGGTTTTAACCAATATCTTGCCTCAGGTTCATAAACCATTCCAAATAGTTTCTGCATCAGTTTAAAAATGGAATCTTCTGATCTTCATATTCCATAATCATTCTAGTATTGGTTTACCATTGGTTGAATGTAGTTTCTCTACCAATAAAATAACAACCTTATTTTCGATTACAATGTAATATGGCATTGTAATTGGACATCAACCAACTCATATGATACATCCGTCAGGTTATGATCGTAGATAGTAGCATTTAGTGATGTGTTCAAAAAGGAGACGAACACTTGCTCATCATACGTGGTTCTCTGTTACGGAGTATCTATTCGTAAATAGATAATTTACAACCTAGATATTTGCTCTGGATTTTGTCTGGGTCCAATCTCAGATTAAGAGGAATTTATTAGCTACAATCTACTTGCTATATAATTTCTATTCATCATACATTATAAGTGTTTATAAAATTCCGATGATGGCGAGGCTGACTTCCCTGGGTTCGCTGGACGATCATTATCTACATGTTCACGCATGGAGACAAAAATATATTGAAATATTAGAATCCTTTATTCCCCTCAACAATGCTGCCATAGCTTACTGAAGCAGTATCCGTCTAGTATCAAGTTTCAGAAGGGATCAGTTTCGAAACGAATTTGAGCATCAATTACCTTCTACTCTGACGAGGGTGGTGGTAAACTAGTGATGATGGCCTGACAAATTGAAATTACGTATGTACCCAGGGCAGGAATAAGTACATGCGTGATTTGCGATGTCTAAGCAGAGGTGTATCTAAGTCCCATGTAATACGGCGCGAGGCTATTGCCATTAACCGGGCACACGTCCAAACTCCTAGTTTGTATTGAAAATTACATAGAAAAACCCAATAACACTTTGCTCAACTACCTGGGAATCCAACCCAGAACGTAGCAGTCGCGCTTAGGACCACTAGACTATCGAATTCCTAATCCATACAACAACAAAATCAAACGAATACTTACGTAACTCCATTCAGGAAATCACGTCCAAAAATGTCCCAGGAAGCTTGTATCACGCCGTTTCCTTTATAGTGGCGACTGACAGCGTAGGTACTTTATATTCAACGGTCGTCTGTCCATCACGCGTGTCTCGTTGTGCCGCTGTAATAGACAAGTCGTCTTGCCCCGTCCAAATTTTATATTGTAAAGGCGCATCCATGCTATAATCGTCGCTTCAACTCGTGAACGTCACGTTTCACGTCATCTACAATTTTTTTTGTATGGATTAAGTCGGCAATCGAGCTGATGAGCCACCTGGTGGTAAGTAGTCATCGTTGCCCATGGACACCTGCAACATCAGAGGAGTTGCTGATGTGTTGCCGAACCCTAAGAACTCCTACGGACTGCAGACTGCCAGAGCCGCAGCAAACGAGGTGAATTTTCCTGCAAAAGTCGAAACACACAAAAAGGTGCTTTACGACAGACTCCGACCCCAAGAGGTCCTATAACCGAACAATTTTATCATACATACCAGCTACTATTTCATAGAAAAACACCTGTTATCAGCAATCCACATCCAGCCAACTAGCCCTTACGATCTCAACTCCTTAAAGTCATTAGAATTAAACAAGTCTTGTTCCACAAAAAGTCAACAGTGTGCTTGATACCTTATTAGGGCTCTGATTGGACTTAACACGTGTGATATGCATCTGTATTTGGAAATACGGTTTTGGTCAGGTCGTAAAGTAAATATTGACAGCCTATAAGGGTTAGGTAACTTATTGTGAGTTATCCTGTCATGGTAAACAAAGTTTATTGGGTGGCAAATCCGTGTAATATAATTAATGTCGCAGTTAGATCGTTTATTTCGCTGTTTAACATAACCGCTAGCTTTTTTACATAACAGCTCCATTATGTAAAATAGCTGAACGACGTTTAGCAGTTTTTTATAATTGTTGACCTTCTACATGCGGAATTGCATGATCATTTTACATTCATCAATACAGCGGGTTAACTATTAGCGGTCTTGTAAAATAGCGTGATACGAAACGTCATAATGTGAATTTTAGTTCCAAAATTTGGTGCTCTTGGCTTTCTATGGCATAACAACAGTAAAAGCAGAAAGTAGTTAGTCAAAATAACCCTAATTTATACCAAATTTCTTGTGTAAGTAGGCACATATTTTTTTAAGCTTCTTTCCAAGAATTTATGGCTGAATTATACTTTTTTGTGTTCATGTAAACAGTAAATGCTTCAACAGTTTTGGCGAATAAGGTGTAAGAACATAAATTGGAGTATCTTGGCAGTTACTTGCTTGTTAATCTCCAACTTATCTGAACCATGTAACTAATTTTCGTTAGTTCAAAAGTACCACTAATAATGATATTACTGAAAGAAAAGACATTTAATTTGGGGAAATTAGAGTTCTCGCACAGAAATTATTGAAGTAACTACGAAAAATACATATAATTAATGTTTGGAAACAATGTAAACTTCTGTAACACTTGTAAATAGAAGTTATTTGTTAAAATATTTAATGAAATTATTATAAATCTCTAGCTACCAGTAGATCTACGATATTCAAAATTAAATTAATGGTTTATTAGACTTTCTTTATGGAGACTTGGCACCTAATTGCCTAGTTATAATTTTACTACGAGTATATGCGCTAGTAAACATAATCATCTAGCAGATGCAGGATCTAAGAAACACTGCGATCATAATAATGATGTATTCAGCGACTTGTATTTACATTTCAGTTCTCCGTGAATCCTAAACAAAAACAATGATATTACTGTTTGTTCCTGGTTATTGTTTATAAACAAATGCACTGTCACAATTTCTATTCAAACACGTTTTCTTGCCAGCATTGGCGTTAGATAATTCAATCAATGTGGACGACAGTCACGGGTATAATAAGAAGGACGATTTTATTCGGTCACAATGAAGTTATAGTGAGCTTCCAGTTTATTTACTGTGTCATAAAAATGATATGT
Source organism: Acronicta aceris (assembly GCA_910591435.1). Classification (NCBI taxonomy): domain Eukaryota; kingdom Metazoa; phylum Arthropoda; class Insecta; order Lepidoptera; family Noctuidae; genus Acronicta; species Acronicta aceris. Next base: position 11,478,910 of record OU342770.1, read on the forward strand.
AATACTGTTGGTATTGCAATATGTTTCAAAAACCAGGTAAGTAAGTGGTGTATACATATTTTAGGAAGACTTTCATGTTTAGCACGTTTATTCGTTGTTATATTGCCATCTGCATATTTAAAAATATATAAATATTCTTTTGTTAAGTTTAAAGATATATTATGTAGATTTATATTGCTAATAAAGACTTGTACCTAGGTATACAAAAAAAACTCTATCATTTCAAATTAATCCAGTACGAAAGAGCTATTTGAGAGTTAGTTATTCATCCATTGGTTGTCTTATTACGAACTCGCTAATTATTTAAATTTACGATATTCCAAAAATTCTGAAAAGTTGATAATAAATTATGTAGGTAGGTGTTTTTACCCATTTTCCAGAGAAATACTCTTACATTCGATTACCAATGTACCAATAAATATACATATATTGTGCCCAGTATCTGCCTGTGAACTATGACTGTATTTGGACGCGCGCCAGACCGTGGCTCCGGCCAGTACTTCAATTTTTTTTTATTGTTGTAACACTGGTACACACGACTTGTTTTATTTGTAGAGATATCTGTACCTACTAGTTTTATGAATTAGGAAGCATTCAAGCATAATATGTATATGACTAGTATTAATAAGGATCATATTAATGTATAGTGAGCCTAGAATTTAGACCATAAACTCATTACAATGCTAAACCATTAAGAAGTTATTCTATGGAGTAAAGAAAGATTAATCTGTACTTATAAAAGAAGAACCTGATTGACTGACTGACGTATCTATCAACGCACAGCCGAAACTACAGGAGCTAGATCCCTGAAAGTTTTCATGCTGGTTCCTTTTGCACTCTACACGAGCACTAAGAAAGGATTTTAGGAAATTCAACCCCTGAGATGGTGAAATTCCGTCATTTTTTAGCGGGTGAAACCGCGGAGTACTGCCAGCACAATCATTTATAAATAAATTTATCATTTATAAATAAATGATTGTGCTGGGTGTAGATATTTATGTGTAATATATACTATTAAGAATCGTAATGTAAGAGAGCATTTTTGTCGACTTCAGACAAAAGTAGGAAGAGTCTTACGATTGTATTCTTATCCTAATTTACAGAAGAAGGTTTACACATTCGTTTGTACTTTGTACCATAAAGCTGCAGAAACTTTTTCACCGGCACTATGTTTTGGCTGAAGGGCAATGACCTTTTTTTTCTAGAAGATAAAGGAAAAATCTAGGAGAATAGGCCTTTTATTGTTAGAATTTCAATGTTTATCTAATTCCGCGAACCATAGGCACATACTATACAAATTATTAATATCCAATTTAAACTAAACCGTAACTCAAATAATGAGGAGATTTAATATTGTGCCTTAACCTTTTAACCCTTCAGAAAACAAGAAATCTTTTTGTATAGTAGATATTAAAGTTTGATACATTTTTACAATCCAAATGTACGCAAGATACTTTTATACTATATTGACAAAAAGGGATTTTCATTGCGCAATCTTAAGTCATCTATCGTCTGACTGTAAATCGATCATGATCAAATCAAATCTATATCAATAATATAGATTTGAATAATCAGTATTTTTATAATATAGATTTAAATAATCAGTATGAGTCTTGGCGCTTTAAATAGCCAACACTAGTATATCTACCATTGTAATTATTCTGATATTCTTTATTTCATATTTTAAGTCACAATATGACCAATTTTTTTTTTCAAAATTTCTGCCCTGTCCTCTTGTATGAAACACCTATTGAATATTGTTTCTATTATTATATCATGCTCATTACTTTCATAACGTCGAATCGCCGACTGTTTATTACTTACCAATTACTTACTATTACTTACATCTCTACTGATACCTAAAGTAAGACACTGTGGAACTAATAACTTCTAAACACAGCGGAAACTTTGACAACTGAAGCGACGTGCTTCTAAACTTGGTAAAACGTGTGCCTTTAGCAGTAAAAGTTTCAAATCCCTAACGTGTAGTTATTTCTTACTCCTGCTTGTACTGATTGTGGAATAAAAAGAAGAATAATACCAATTTTTTGTACGTACCTATATGCGAAAAATCTTCATCCTCCACTGTCAAGGGAGACGGCGGGATACCTCGTCTAAAAACCGCACTTACATAACATACCATCACGCCTGTATTCCCCGAAGGGTTAGCCAGAGACATACTAATGTACACCCACAGTTCGCCGGTATTTTCAGGTAGACTAGCGGGCGAGCATATTCCCATTGACCGGGCGCCAATTTCAAACTCCGAGTTGCTACTGAGAATTTCATTGAAAAACACAATACCTAACACTTTGCTCGACCTAGAAATTGAACCCAGGGCCTCTAGCGTAACAGTCGCTCAAGACCACTAGGCTAATGAGGCAGATAACCGCGCTTGCCTTCCAAACAATGGGACTTATGATGACATTCACCATGACCCACATAATCACAATCGCTGGACCACTTTATGGGCTAGAGTTTGCCTAATATGCAATTCAAAAGCGCACGTAAAAAGACGCATGCCGCCTATTGGGTCATTGCCTTGACGGGCGATAGACACTCCAAGAGCTTTCCGGAAACTTCCCATAGGGTGAACGATAGCGCATAGAGGCCAGATGCTGCGAAGGTCTTAAGTTGTCGTAGAAAATTCCATAAGCATTTCATAGGTTTTTACACACATACATACGCTCATGCCTTTCTGCCACAGGTGTAGGCAGCAACTTTAGACCGCCACTTGCTACGATTTTTGCATACTTCTTACACATTCATACATCTTCTCATATATACACGCTGGTTGCGAGTGCTGCGCACCTAACCTTTTTATAGGATTTCCCCGATAACATCAAAGTATGTCCTTCTAGGGCGACCTCTACTGATGCTGCCGCTGACATTCGCCTTATAAATTTCGTTAATCGTATTTCAATTATTATTCTTTCAACATGTCCAAACCATCTCAATATGCTGAGATGGTTCGGGCAATCTCTCAGTCTTTTCATTACGTGTCCCTACATCATCTTTCAGCCCGCAACGTTGTCTTATCACACTGTTCTTCAATCTATCATTTCGAGTTATACAACACATACTTTTTAGCTTTTTCTAAACAAAAAGTACACATTCACGCGTATAATGAGAGTCCCAATACGCTCAATTTGTTACAGCTTCAGTTCATAAGCATAAAACATGTCTCTAAACTGGGCAGCAGCGTATTTATCCTTCGTTAGTTTACGTTTGTTATCTTCAAGCGTGATATTATTTACGACGTCAGAGAATGGCGGCCTGGCCGCCGACCCATAATTTTAGGATGTATGTTTCATGCCTTTGCCTCAAGTTTAGGTAATCAAATAAATATAACCTCAAAGGAATTGACGTAAAAGTAGTTTTTATGATAGTTGTGTTTTAGGTTGGATCAAAGACATTTAAATTTTACTAACGATAGACAGGGCATTACGAAAATAATCGTAATCTATACTGACCTCTATATTTCGCTGTATAATCTAGAGAGTAATAGAGGTCAGTGGTAATCTAAGTATAACTTTTTCCAGTTGGAATCGCACTAAGTTACGCTGTCTTTGTCATATGTCAGGTCAGTCTGACAAAGAGAAAAAACCGATCAGAGGCCGTATTATGACGTGTTAACGCCATCATTTTCACGTTGTGAGAAAGAGATGCCGCTCTACATATTAAATAGCCTCATCTCTTTCTTACAACCTAAAAATGATGGTGTTAACACGTCATAATACGGCCACAGATCGGGATTAAAATTGTTGTTTGAAAATGTTCCCAGTGCCCACTCTATAACCCTTTTAAATTTATCTATATCTCTTTAGGTGGGATGTACAGTTGCCAGCACATCAAGTTACAACAAACTGTAGAATTTCCCCAATGGATAATAAACTCTAATATTTGGAGATTAAATTGCAAATCGATTGAAGAAATTTAACAGTTTTGGATGCCATGATGTGCTGTTGACAGTATTTACAAACTTATATGTAGGTAATAAAGGTAAAAAAAAAATTAATCTCACCAAATTATAAGTAATTGTTTTTGATTCTTGTACTCTTGCAAATAATATTTCCTTTTATACATAGATACGTGAACTGACGATAAATTATCCGATTGCTTTCAATCGATTCTAAAGAACAATCGATTGGTGTCCATCAATTGTTGTTCTCGATGACACGCTCTGATTGCTTATGAAGGCACGGTGCCTACATTAAGTGTTTTTTTTTTCATGTAGGTACCTACTTACTTACATTATTACTAATTCTTGGAATGCCTGTCTGCTTGTACTTGGTTAAGTATAATAACGTGTTTTTTTAGATAGGTATTTTTTACAAGTGTTACAAAGATAACAGATATTATTCCGACAGCGATGCCGACACGCGATTGTTTTAATCGATTTAGTACAGTGGCTTGATCGAGAACCTTTCATTCACACTGAATTTTCAGCGCATGACTTAATTCTTCACTCTAAAATCTACTTTCAATTTTGATGCCACTGCACATCTAAAACAATGTTTAATGAACAAAGTGAATAAACAAAGGCCACTTTGTCCTAATTGTACCAATTTGTACCTAATCTAAAATTTAGGAAATCTCGACAAATAGACCAAAGTTGTACTTGCGTATTAAAATTTAAGATATAGGTACCGTACCGATGCGAATCTACCCATAAATTATACAATTCAGCCCCAAGTCATACCTTTAAAAGGACGGATTCTCCATTCGCGATTGTAAGTCCAGATAAACGTACGATTAAGTTCAAAGCTCCATAAAGGGATAGCGAAACATCGCACATTAAACTCTTTCTAATATTAAAAGCTGGTCGCCTAGTCGGCGCCATGACGCGTGGGTGAAGGGACGCGTAATGTCTTCGCGAGCGCTGCTCATGCGTGACGCCAGGGTTGCGACACTTGTGACGTCATACCAAAGATGAACTGACGTGTTTTGTTTGGAGTACACTGTAAACGACCTTTCTTGTCCATGTCATGATATGAGGGGTGAAATAGAGATTTTGATGAGATATTTTCACCCAGATACATTTTTTCTTATGTAATTTTCTAAGGGGTTCTAGGGACACTAGCAGTTGGTTCTATACGTTTTCTAATAAATATAACTCTAGTTCTATCAGTACCTAGAATTTCATTCTTTAATTAAAAGTTAAAATAAGTTAAAAAGACGAGAAGACCCTATAGAGTTTTATATTTATTTTAGTGGGGCGGTCATATTACCTATTACTGACCTACTGTGAAAAATACAGATATCTATATCTCTTGAGAGATGTAAAATCAAAATATCAAGCACCACTTGACTATGTATGTGATCCTAAAACCTTTATGTACTATATATACTATGTACTATATATATATATATATATATACTAGCGGCCCGGTACGTGCTTCGCTACGTATAAAGCGAAATACAGCGGACAGCGGACAAAACCATTCCCAGATCCCCTAAATTTCATCAAAATCGGTCCAGTCGTTTGATCTAAACCATTCCCAGATCCCCTTGAACACACACAAAAAATTTCATCAAAATCGGTCCAGTCGTTTGAGAGAAGTTCAGTGACATACACACTCACAGAAGAATTATATATATAAAGATATATACAGTCGTGGTCAACTAATTAGGGACATTCAAGATAGTGAAGGGCAAAATTAAAGATATATATATATATATATCTAGTTCTATATATGCGATATTGTAATATTTAAATTTTCAAGTGGCAGCCCTGCACATCAGCCGGGCGTCGCCACACGGCAGTTTGTCTTAATACGCCTCCTTTGACTTCGACGTCAAGATTGTGTTGATTACGCGCGTTTTAATATGAAAGAAAACCATTATTTTTATTATTTTGTATTCGTGACACTCCGGGTGTTCGTGTGAAAGGGTCCTCCCTAGTGTATACTCCTGTAATTTTCGTACATAATTTATTAACAGCTGACCAATTCGCACGGTACCGATGTATCGGTAATATTTTCGGTAGGTATTGGGATAGGTATTATTTACGTTTACGCAACACGCAGATGCCATTATGTCTTCTATCGAGACAAAAAAAAATACGCGCAGATTCGGTAAATGCTGAGCTTATTGTAGACCTACAAACTGCGAAAAACCACTTGAAATTTGAATTTCGCGGGCACAGCGAAACGATCCGCCTTAAAGTGTTCAAGATTTATTTACAGAAATAAATAAAATTGATCCAGTACATAAAATAGACTGAACAGTCTTATTCCGACTTTTACATAAAATCAATTACTTATATTTATAGCATATATGATACCTAATTTTGCAATGACCTTTACTTATCTACACGAGTAAACGAAGTCTAGATTAATCGGTTCCCTTCTTTAGGCTTCGAAAAGAGCGGATATATTACCATGTGGCATTTTATAATGTATTAAAAAGAAGATTTATTTTCTATAATGATTACGATGCAAAACTTTAAATTGTATAGATTACCTTTAGTTCGTTTGATTGATTAACACCAGCTAATTATAATTTTTGAACGTAAGTTTACACACTTTTCCTATATATTCCGGGAACCCAGGCGAATAGTATTTGAAGTATCTATGCCTCAGAGAGCAACTTCCTGTATTCTTGACGGTTGTTCTACACAGAATAATATTTATTTTTCTCAAATAATACCCAAATAAAAGTAATTCCTAGGGATGTGGTTATTGTTTTTCGGGACATAATCAAATATAATATTAGGTATATTAGCTCTCCGCGGAATACTACTGATATTCTCCTGGATGCTCTTCCGGGAATAAGTGACATTTTTTAGCTACATTATTTATTTATTAGCATAACGAAACGTGGAACTGGCCTATTTATACTATCAACAAAAGCATTATTATGAACATTAATCTAACGGTCTCATCGATCGAACTAACGACAAAACAGCGTCCCCACTTTATTGTCATGTTAGGTACTCCCAAGTACCTACTTATCCATTTTCGTTTAACTTTCAAAGCGTGAAAAATAATTTTCAATTTCCCAACAAGGGTCTTCTTACAAAAGCATTTCATTTCTTTTGAATTTTCCTTCGTTAGGACTGGTTCTAAACACTTCGTGGCCACGACTTAACACGCGCGATGCAGACGCGCTCTGAAAGGAGGTAGTTTTAATTAAATTTCTCCGGTGGTCGCTTCAGGGTTGTTTATGGAAGCCAGGCAAACGAAGTCTTTGTGTGTGAAACTTGACCAGTTAGGGATGATGGGTGGTATTTTATTTCAATCTAGGAATTACGTGCTTATATTGCGCGTAGAATTTAAAAAAGATTGAAAATGTATCAAATTTTTTTTACATTATTGATTGTATGATCAATGGATTTCATTGAAGCTTTTATGCAGATTCACTAATAAAGAAAAACTTTATTAGGTTGTTACTTTAAGTTGATTTGGTTTGGTCATGTATATTGTCCTATTTTATTAACCTACCTAGATGTTTTATTTTGGACACTAATTACTCACACGACGACGCCGTAGCATTAATAAAATCAGAAGAGCATTTATTTCATCAAGCTAATGGCCAAATATTTGACCGCCTTATGCCCATAATAAAACAGCATGCATTCGCAAAATACCTATATACCACAGTCTTATCTACATCAAATAAAGTTCAAAATGTCATGGCACACTTTGATGGACAATAAGATCCCTTCTCATGAGTCATCTAAGTAACACAGAGGGTGCACACCTACCCTAGTTTTTAGGGTCGAATTTGACTCGCTAATCGATATTTTTGTCCCATATATTATAATGAATTGGTGATTCTATGTGGGTCGTAGATCAAAAGTTGCGCCAATATGGTTTTGGAAACTATCCAGGGTGACCCTGACCCTTGCTTTTACCATGAAAATGTTGGCAGCAGTTTCATTGGAGAAGAAGATATATTGTGTTCCAAACGGATGCTCACGAAATCAGTTTACTTCGTTTTGTTCCTGAAATATATTGTAGGAAATAGATTTATACAGCCTATTTATCTTGAAATATTGTTTCTTCTCGTGATTTGTGTGAAACAATAAGTATTTTCCAATCTCTACCTACTCATCATTTATTTTACGGATTTTAGTGTTGTTACTAGTTGAAATAAATATCTTTGGGACCAGTGGAAATAATGGATCGGAAATAATATGGAAGTGTGAATCACGTGTAATCAATTATACTGAACGCAAATTGAAAGGAAAATGTACTCGCCTCTATACCTAATAACGTTATAGATAAACCGTTAAATGGCACTCTCAACCCTTTGGTCACAGTATCATCTATTTATGCTGTTGCGAAACTATCCTTTCATCCTTTTCATCCAGCTGGCCGTGACTATTGCCCATTCATTCGAATTAATCCTGCAGCCCTCCAACAATTCAAATACGACCTGCCTGTGCGTCACATAATTACTGGTTTTATTATTGTTTAGTGGTTAAAATGTGCCATTAATGTCTTTGATAGTTCATTATGATGTAGTAATAAGGTACTGTTTATAGTTATTGCCTGGTCAACTTTAGCTAGCATGTCTTTGAGCGGGACGAGTTAAGGGATGATCTGTATCATTACGAAATAATGCGGCTTTGCTTTGAAGATAAAATATTACATTATAAAACAGGGTACCTATTTCATACAAAGTAAAATTTAAAATGTTTATAAACGTCTACAAAGTCCGGATCTAGATAGTTAACACGCCAGCATCAAAAGTACTCCAAGTAAGCATTTTACAACATGCATAATAATACTAATAAATTTAATTCAAAATATAGCCTGTAGGTACATCTGAGCTCTCGGTGCATCGAAGGAAACCGTCGCAATGACGACGTGCTCCAGATTACCCATTCTGGAAAGTTTCCAACGAGCAATTGATATCGACTGAACTCTGAAATATACCTGACATAGAGGTTTTCTTTAATCTTCCAACTTTGTACCGGGAGCTTTTCAATTTGAGTTGTATAACAGAAATCTTTCGTAAGCGGAACTTTACGGGATGCGGTGATGAAATAAGATCTTGTTAACTTCGTCGATAAAATTGAAGAATTGTAAAAATGAAGACAATATTTTGCTTGCTTAAAAAGGTTTATGTAACTGAATTCTAACGTTGCCCACAATTTACAAATCCACTCTAGAATTTAGTTAATCCTTTGTAAATATTACAAACACGCGTTATATTCTGATTATAACTCATTAAAATATATTCTACTGTCAGCTTTAAGAGTACGATTTGATGAACTTCAAGCAAACAAATTTCTCTTCAAACCGTAAAGTCTTCATTATCAGTAGCCTTAGCACGAACAACTTGCGAAAAAGTATTCGTATCGTCACGATAAAAGCGCTGGTCCAAATCTCATACAAATTGGTCTCCATGACGATGCTAAGGCTACTGTTCAGTAGCCTTAGCACGAACAACTTGCGAAAAAGTATTTGTATCGTCATGGAGACCAATTTGTATGAGATATGGACCAGCGCCTCTATCGTGACGATACGAATACTTTTTCGCAAGTTGTTCGTGCTAAGGCTACAGTTATCTTTCTCAAGAGCGACATAGACATAAAGCACATCCGATCTAACAATGCTACTAAACGAACAACAAAAATCGCTCCCAATTTGTTGTTTGGCACAGACCCTTATTGGTGTTTTCAAGGCGGCTTTATCCTTGAAGACTCGTCCTCGAGTTTCTGGACTAGATCCAAGATTCGTCATGGTGTTCCCATGCTTCTACATCATCTATACTTTCCGATACTAGTCTAGGTTTATATCTAGAATATATGGTGGCGCGACACAGCGCAATAAAAACGGTAGAACTTTTGTTGTGGCCATTATTATCTGTCTTCTTTTTTAATCTTCTTTGATTTATGATTTTGAAACGTTTAGCTTATTGAGTTAAGGTGCTTTATAGCTCACTGTACATATTACAATTCTAGACACGTCTGTATTTTGTTTAAACTATATTTTATATTGATTATTTTAACTTTAGAAGTGCTTCAAGACTTTTAGTGCCGCTACACAGTCAAGCATGCTTGACGAACACGTGAATTTTTATTCTTATCAAGAATTTTTGACCAATAGAACGATACTAGACAAGGAAACTACGCGCGAAAATAGTCTATGAAAGTTTATGCTTTTACAATGGTATCGTCTGCATTCATGTAGCGTATAAAAAACAGTGATGTCGCTAATTATCATGTCTAGCTAAGCTAATTGGCATGTTGCAAATCGAATATAACTAATTTATACATACTGACAATAATGTTCCTCATCTTTTATCAAATCGGTACACGAAAGGGCAAGGGCCACATAAAGCCAGTTACTAAGCTTCTTCCATAATAATGAACTCTCCAGTATACATGAAATTTGATTCCAATTAAGACAGGCATGTGCAATGAATCATGTCTATAATTTTCATGCTAAAGAGACTATTAAGTCAAAGGCGTTGTTTATTTCACATACATATTATGGTGTTTACATAAAATGGTATGGAGAGCGTTAGTACTTGCCAAATAGCTTTTACTTCATAATTTATGAAGTCATTAACTGTGATAAAATGATAACGCTTTGTTCATGTTAATTAGGAAATAAGACTTTGAACAACATTGCCATTACGCTACGCTTTACCTTTTTGAATTTTCTCTCTTCTTCAATCTTCTATGAGATTGATAAGAATCTATTTTTTCTATATTCGATAAGAAGTTACTATAGGAGATTAGGAAAATCTGTGGTGTATTCTTAGTCTCAATAGCCTTATCTAAAAGCATCTCCTAAGATTTTCAAATATCTCGTGGTACCAGTTTATATTTTATAGGATTTTTTATCGATCAACATTTAAAACAAGTCTACCACATATCGCTATGGGAGCGTTTCTAAATTGAAAATTATGTCTTATTTTTATTACAACAAAAATGTCTTTGCTCAGCTCATGACCAATTTACTTCCCATCTTTATCATTTGAACTCAATTGCCCACAGTTCACGTTACCTTACCAATTCCATTTATTGTTTGATCGTGAGTCAATTAGCTCGATTGTCGGTGACCAATTACATATACCTACTGATTGGTATTATGTCGCACTAATTTGTCTCGGTACTGTCTATCTGAATTCTCTTTGTCTTTTGTTCCTTTCGGAATATGATTTCGATACCATTTCATCGATTTTCAACGACCCCATTTCCTACTATGGTATCGATTTAAACTTTGCATAAGGACCTACTAAATATTTCTTAGTTAGTAGATACCTAAAGGTTAGATCTGGTGACAAAACATTTAGATTATTATCGAGATTTTTTAAACTTTTACGACTTTGTTCTAGTTCGTTTGATGTTAGCGATAAATGTAAATTGTATACACGTGTAACAACACATGCCCAAGTATATAGCTTGAACGTACGAAATTGCGATTCGTTTCAGAACGATACCCTATGATCTACGAACCGAAACATTTCTGATTTATAACCCATCTCTATGCGCAGATACAGGTACAATCTCCTTTGTAAACACGTAAAGACGATACACACTAACTATTTTCGATTTCGATTTATGTGGAATAATATTCGAAATTAGAAATTCATAAGGCGTGGATTACAATTCTCAATACAGTCACTCGGGAGTTATTGGTATGCAAGTTGCTCGCTCACCGTCTAAGTTTGGATTCTTTGACGGCTAACTCACTTGATTCAGGAGTGGATATTTATAAAAGTCATAAAAATAAACCGGGACATTTATGACATATTTGACAATAGTATTAGGTAAACAAGAGGTTAGTGAGACGCTGAAATGACTGCTGCAGGATCATGGTGAAGAATCCTTAGTTTCTTCTTCATTTTGTATGGTTTAAGAATATTACCAAAAATGTTATTGGTTTTCTCTGTATCAACATAAAATAAAAATATTGTTTTGATACCTAAATAATTACACGTTTTCATTTCTTTTACATTTAAATTCTTTGAACATACAGGACCGGATCCTCGGTACATCCTATAATTAGTAGTTAGTTAAAAACTTAACATTTGAATATTAAAAGCACTATGTAAATATCGATCCTCATAACGTAAACGCGGCACGTCCTGTAGGATATCCTCGGCTCAGTTAGTTCTCTTCCGCGCCGCACCGAGCGCGCACGTAGCGTTCCAAATTCCAATTATAAAATAAACCGTAAATGAGCATTCCGCCGTGTATAGTCTACATGAGTGTAATCTTGCCTTAATGATACCATCATTGTGAATTAGTGTATTTGGATTTAAAATAATAATTATTGACTGATTGTGATATTTTGAAGATGAATATTTTTGTTGGAATGTTGTTCAGCGTCGGATTCATCATGATTGTAGGTGGGTTGTATGGAGTTTATTTTAATTATTAATTTGATTTTTGTTAATTTCAGGTTTGCTTTATTTACAAAGATAACAAATGCATTACCTACATTCGATAAAAGAATTTTCAGTTTCTTATCGCAATAATTGCGGATATAACACTTAATTGGCAAATTTTGTGTAAACTCAAATAGGTTTTAACAAGTAATAATTGAGTGCTTTTCTGAAATCTTATTGGTTTTCAGATGTCTATAACAATCTTAAAATTAAATACTTAATCCGTAAATAAAACTTTACGATTTCATCTCGTTATATCTTTTCCTTACTAACATTATAAACGTGAAAGTTTGTGAGGAAAGGGTGTATGGATGTTTGTTACTCTTTCACGCCAGAACGGATCAGGATAAAATTTGGCATAGCGATAGATTATAGTCTCGAATAACACATAGGTTACTTTTTATTATGGTCAGACCCAATTCTGAAGTCCACGCAGACAAAGCCGCGGGCAGAAGCTAGTATTGATATAATTATATTCCGACGTTTCGCTTCCTTTTAAGCGTTTTTGTTCAATGGTAAACTCAGAAATCAGTGTCATGTAAGAAACATAACATATTCGTTATAAGATACTAAATAGGTAATTAGTCTCTAAGATTTAATATATCTTACATTATCTTATATATCTTGAAGACTTGTTTTTCCACACCTCTACTATACCTACCAAGTATTTTACACTTATGGAGCACCTCGTCTACCCACTCTAGCAATCATAGTAAGTAATGCAATTATATCGAGAGCTAACGGGATGCGCTATCGACAAGTTTATTACCTTACACCTACTCTACTCCCGATTGCTAGGAATATCTTAGGTTATAACTTGCATAGTATATTACTAGTACCTAAATCCGATTCTCAAATAAAACATTTGCTGCGTATAAAAAAATGTGAGCTTAAAGCTTTCAAGTTTTTTATATGAAGTTATAAGTTCTAGGGCTTGAAGAAAAACTTTCCCGCACTACGATTTATTTTCTCCTGTATTGTTACAATGAAATGAAATGAAATGATATTTATTTCTGTAAATAGATCTCTCAAGGATTCTTTTACATGTCTTTTTTTTAATTACTATATAGTGTCGGCATTTCCTAGCTGACGACCTCTGAGAAGAAACACCAAAACAAACTCAGAGAATCATGGTCTCTTTTAAAGTTCAGACATAATAGTATAAGAATATGTGAGTGATACAATGCAGGGCAGTGTCTGAAATGGCCTTTTGAAGAAAGATCCATAGTAGCTTTGAGTAGACCAGTCCCATCCGACGGCACGCATAAATCAGACATTGTGTAGCTCGACCATATTATAGGGAGTTCAACAATCCGTCACACGACGATACCAGATAGGTGGAACATTTGCGTAGGCCACATAAAAAAAACTTGAAGCCACCAGACAGTTACAGTCAAAAGTTAAATGACGTAGTGTATCTAGCCTAAGCCTGTTGGTGCGCTATCAAACACTTTTCAAGTACAGAAACACCTAGACCCAAAACAACTACCTGTAGGTAATAGATATATTTATCCCGTGCGGGATCGAACCCGCGTCACGTGGCGAAGAATTCAATCACTCAACCTCTACGCAAAACGCGCCATCACATTTTCGAGCGTTTTGTGTATTTTCTCTATTAATTTTCTTTACTAACTGCACTTTAATTCATCAAAGCCCTTTAGACCCCCAGGGTAGAAAAACAATAGATTTTGGTGTCTGAAATTTATGGCTCGATGTAGGTTCCAGTCCAGACCAATACGCAGAAAACGGGTTATACTTTATAATAAAACTTTCGAGAGAATCCTAAGAAGATCCTTATTCTTTATAGACACATCTGTCAAAATGGCTTACTTAGGCATGTCCGAAGTCATTTCCCTCCTGTTTCTAATGCAAAAACCAAGTCATACAACTAGATTTATGGCGGCAGTATTGCTAATTTATTATTAGACTGCACTGCGGTGTCGCAAACACCCCACGTGTACAAATATGCTAATTACAACTGGAGATGGAGATGTACCGTATGTGTTAAAAGCAAGACATTCACTTAAAACTCCTTGTTATTTAATGAATTTATGTGTCAAATTAAAAAAGAGTGATTTTATTCTATCCTAAACATTACTCAATAGTTAGTTCTTTATAAAATAGTCTAAATGATCGAATTCGTTTGAATAATTATCTAGGGTGCTAAAATGGCAACTTTTGATTAATCACCATCACAATAATATGACTCACGGACACGCTACACATCGTGCTGTATGTATATTTTACTATATATATGCTAACCTAGCATTGTGGAGGTTTTCCTTACTTCCTTTCCTTTCCTTAATATGCAACTTTTTTTCCGTGCAACTAGTTTTGACTTTTCAAAAGAACCTATTTTGACTTTGACTTTGAATAGGAAATTCTTATTTCCAGTTCAAAGTCAAAGTCAAAATGTTTTATTTCAATAAGAACACTAAAATAGGTTTTGGATAAGATAGGAGCTGATACCTACTGGGAACATATAGCAAGATGTGAAGACGTGTGTCTTATGTGTGAAATCATACTAAGCATAACATACTAAGAGATTATTATTTGTTGATTGATTGATTATTCGAATAATTCCACTCATAATAGGAGCTGCCCGACTTGGGAAGTACCTCCACATTGCAGAAAATTGAAAATTATTGTAACCAAATAACATAGCTCCGTACTATGTTGTGTTGCTTACGGTGAGCAACGTCGCCAGAGCTTCACGAGGAAGCGTTGTGTTGGCAGATAGGATAAGCGTCACACATTGTCTCCTATGCTGCCCTACTATTCCTCCTTAATTTACAGGGTCGTCAACGCGCGAGTGATACTCCTGGTGTCGCAACCTTATGGTAACCGCTTACCGTCAAGCGGGCCATATGCTTGTTTGCCACCTTAGTGGTATAAAAAAGAAACTTATTGCAATTGTTGTTATGTTTTCTCAATGAATGCACCTAGTGCTTCTGGCAAGAGACTAATAATCGCTTTAAGTCCATGATGATCCTGAGGTTGTCAGCTATTTTACGCGTTTCCAAAATTTGAACCCAATTCTGGTTTATTTATTTAAGGATCACAATAAGCAAATGATGTGATTAATTCTAAACGTCACCCAGAGACAGATTGTGCAAATCAAGTGATTGAAGAGGGGTAGACCCACTTTCACGGTTGGCAAGACACAAGACTTGAAACAAAAGGAAACAGACAGGCGACCAATGTAGCCTTAGGAACAGGTGACATATAGGTATATACCGACCTCAATGTATACCGTTTGACATAAGGTTTAGGACAAATTCGTTTACTCCACGATACCTTTTTTTTGTTTAGCGAAATTATTATGAAAACTCAAAGTGCGCACTTCTGACACAGCTTCTGAGTCTACATAATCATTGTACGTGTGAATAATTAATGATCACTCGCTTAAACGTTTAAAGAAAACATCGTGAGGAAACCAGCATGCCTGAGGGATTTTCTCGACGGCGGCGGCGTAAGAGGTCTTCCAGATTGCCAACCTGCACTAAGTCAGCGTGGTGGACTATTCCCTATTCCCTCTCATTCTGTCAGGAGACTAATGCCCAGCAGTGGGACAGTAAAAAAGGTTGATGGGTGAAAAAAACTATTAGGCTGTTATACGAACTATGATTTTGAGTTTGGTTAGACTTTTTGGCACGGATCTCCTTTTAGATTCAGAAGGGTTAGGCTTTACTCCACCAGCTTGACATACTGTGGTATCGCAGACTTAACACGCCGCCGAGGATGATTTCCTTCTCCATTTCAGCGTACGTAATTATATGCTATGCCACACAGAATAGTGAGGTACCTAGATAACTTCCTAAGCAGTCTATGGTCATATCGCTAGCTAGGGGCCTACCTAGCACGGTTTTTTTTTAAATAGCCGCAACAACTTCATCTCGTTTCGTATCGGTCACATTACTTATTCCAAACGTTTCTTTTTTTCTAGATGTATACTGTAGGCAAACAAAGTTAGATTAGTTAATGTACCCTGAGAGACACCACACAAACTTAACTTATATAAAACAGTCTAGATTCCATTTAGCTAGTTCTATTTACGAGTAAATTCAGTGGGACAAATAAACTCGAGATAGATTTGCTACCTAAGTATCTCCGAAAGACAATTTTTACAATGCTTTGCGTAAAAATTATGCGCGTAAAAGTATATGTATTGTTATCATTAAGTGATAAAAAGAAAATTATACGTACTGGGAAAATGTTGTACCTATAGTTTTTTAGTCAGTAAATACTTACCTACTTATGTAAATGCTTACTTTGGTAAAATCTAAGATTATTTTGGTTAAGTGATCGATTGTTTGGATAGCTATGGACGCGATTTTTATGTCCAAAAATGTCCATCTTCGAAGTCTTACTAATATAGAGACTTCGTATCATCATCCTCCTAGCCTTACACAAACTATTTTGGACTCTGCTTCCAGTCTTGCCAGATGGGGCTGAAATTAGTATTTTACAATAAGCGACTGCCATCAGACCTCCGCCACCAATGGACAATATCGATACTCGAAGGATAGACTAGGTTGTGAGGCGTTTTAAGCTTCTGACTACCACTATCAATTATCAAAATTAAAATGTGCGTATTACTGGGACCGACGGCTTTACGTAAGACACGGAGATAGAGAGAAACTTCTTATAACAAAATAACGTATAAGCAAACAGATGACCATCTCACAAAGTTTGAAAATAACCTCAATAACGTACCATCACGCCTCTATTCCCCGAAGGGTTAGGCAGAAATGTACACCCACAGTTCGCCGGAATGTTTTTGGTCCCATGTAGTAGGGGGCGAGCCTATTGCCATTAACCGGCCCTAAATCCAAAGTCCGAGTTGCTACTGAGAATTTCATAGAAAAACCCAATAACACTGCTCAACCTAGGAATAGAACCCAGGACCTCTAGCGTAGCAGTTGCGTTAGTTAAGACCACTAGACTAAAGAGGCAGTTAGAAAAATATACTTACAACACTTAAAACACTTTTACACCCAAACTAACCACCCACTTAGTTCCCAAACCCCAAATACCAAGAAGTACGGATGTCTCGCATCCGACTCATCCGAGTCACAAACTCAAAACCGATCGTGATACTTCTCAACGTTTGATCTATTCTTAGCACCAAATGGATCGCGTCGAGAGCACGGATTGATTGTGATGGAGAAAAAAAAAAAGGATTGCCGTCAATCATGAGTCTGCCCACTTAGAAGAATGATAAGCAGGTCTTTAAAGTCATTACCAATTGCAGTATCATTATGTGATTAAAGAGGCCAGTTAGCTTTCTTGGCCTCCTTTTTGTTTAACAGAATTAGCATGAAATTAACTGTTAATTAATTTATCGGGATCTTACTCAAAGGTGGTGAATTAGGCCCTTAGGCCTTAGCCTACAAACTTGAGTGGAAATCCGCTAAGAAAATAAAATAGGTAATTGTAAAACTTCCCAGTGGATTGACAAAAACGTGACCAATGCGGGTAGCACCGCGTTGCATAAGGTATATAGGTAGCTATGTAGGTATATAAATAGCTAAGTAGGTAGGTATATAAACATACATTCACTGTGAAATTGTCCCTAAAATATTTTTTAAGTGGTAAGTCTAGTTTCTAACTTATAGCTTAGTGCAGCTTAATTAAAAGTTCTGAGTTGCCTTGAGCTCAAAACTTACAAACTCAAATTAACTACTAATGCAGTGGGTACCTAGCTACCGTTTCTGATAACCAAGTTGTAAAGCTGCTAGGAATCAGGCTGTCCTTTCCAGGAAAAAATACTACCCGTAGATAATAAAGTATAATTCTCTAATATGCTCTTATCTATAGGTATGTAAGCAATACATTTTATATGTCAATGAACGACTCTATTTAATTTAAAACTTTCTATGTAGGTAGGTACATAACAATATTGGTTTTCGTCGGATATAATTTTATGTTTATCACTATCAGCAAGAATAAAAACTTGTTAATATTGTTTTATGATTTCGTAATTCACACTGTGTTATATAATTATTTATTTTTTTATTTTCCTTTTTATTAATATGAAATAAAGGGTTAATATTATTAATAAAAAATAAGTAAGAAAACTTTTACAGCTCATCCGGTGGCGCTTACCGATGCGTTCAGTAGCGAGTTATTTCAAGTCGTAAAACATAGGGCGGCGACACTTGCTTGACTAATTTTAACCCTGAAATACAGCATTCTTTTTTTATAATTTTACCAAATTAAGTACCTATAGTACACAGGTTCTCTATATTTTCATTATTATCCGAGTACATAAATGTGAGTGACAACATCAACGAAAATTAAATAAAGAGGATGCACAGCAATTAACATTAACACCTTGCCTTTATTACTTGTTTCCTAACGAAGCCATTACGTAATTAACTTCTGGTTGAAGCTGAATAAACAAGGAAGTTTGTTACTGTACAATTCATTGCTGCTAAGTTTAATTAGACAGCGCGTAGTAGAACGAGTCGTATGGTTATTTACTCGTTGTTGTTTATTGTTAACAGTTGATCGCAAAATCAATTCATAGCATGCCCACCTAGTCTTTTTGGAATGTGTGTGTAAAACCGAAAATGTTATTTAACATTTTCGGTAATACTTATAGGTACTTTTAATTTTCATTAAAAATTACCTCCTATAATAATTTCGCAATAAAGTTTCAAAATAAAAGTTATCGCTAATAGTTAAGTTATCGCTTTGCCAACAAATACTAAATATTGCTTATTTTTTCATCATCCAACGCTGTCTGACGGTTACCCGATTTAGAAAGTTCCCGATATGTGTAGCGTCCCCTCTTGTCGTGAGTCAGGCAAATTATAGCGTTTGTGATTAATGTGAGCTATTCCTGGGCGTATCCTTCACCCGACGACTCACCTTTCTTTGTTCTTAATACGCCTATTGTAAAACTAGATACGCTCAAGCTATGCATGAACTTTAACATTAGTAATCAAAATAAGTAAGAAAGTTGCCAAATGCTTTTTAAACTTTTTAGAGGTGCTATAAATTTTCGTAAAACATAAAATTCCGATTTACGAATTAGGGTCAAAGAACTAATTCAGTGGGTAGTAAAGCATCTCACGTCGTGTTTTATATCGACGGAAATGGTATACCTACGTCGACGTATGCTATAAGGATTATAGCCTGTAAACTGTAGTAGCGATGATTCAGCGACGAAACACGGAGACGTGAAGCCATCGGAATGCTGTTTACATATGCTTGAATGATTTCGAGTACCTATATTATATAAAAGCTCCTCCTGACATATGGTGCTCAGTTTATAGTCATCTTATAGCTAAAGTATATTAAATGATAGAGATAGACTATAATTATATTGAGATTTTCTTATATATACAGAAAATCAAAGAATATCAGACAAATGTTTTGGCATTTGTTTGATAAGCGTAGTTGCATACTTTTGATTTTTATTATCTCTGTTGCAATAATGTTAATTAAAAATCAACCGCTGAAACGGTGAAGGAAAACATTGGGAGGAAACGTATGCCTGCAAAGTTTTTTCGACGGCTTCTACCTCTATCTACTTTTGGACTAAAACCTAACACCTCTCGTTTTGAGAGTAAACCGTTGCCCAGCCGTAGCCGTACCTAAATAGGTTGATGATGACGAGTAGTTACACGTCCTTTTTTAATGTTGTGTCTTTTTTATGGGATAGGGGGAGAAACGAGCAGACGAATCGCCTGATGGTAAGTAATTACCGCCGCCCATGGACACTCGCTACACCAGAGAAGTCACAAGTGCGTTGGCCGCCTTTTCTAAGGAAATTGGGTCTCCGGTAACCTCACTCACTCGGCGAAACACATCGTAAGCGTTGTTTGACGCCGGTTTTCTGTGATTTCGTGGTATCACTCCGGTCAAACCGGCCCATTCGTGCCGAAGCATTGCTCTCCCACGTCACGAATAACTAATATTACATGTAACATACTAAAATTAAATCGTCAGTATGCAATTGAATCTTTCAGACTATAGATCTACCATCACATCCATCAATATCACACAGTAAAAATAATAGGTCAGTTTGATTTTAAATGGTTCGGACCGCGCCACGCCTTTCCCTTTTATCCGAAACTTAATATCCATATCGATAGCAAGTTAAACAGGGGCAAAGTGACAGTAATCCTAACTATATCGGATAACCGTTGTTTCAATTCGACCTAATGCAAGTTAATCCCCATTCCGTGATTGGATTAATCATCATTCTTTACGTGCTTACTGATCCACATATTGTATTATATGAACAGAACCAGATTCAAATTGTTTGATTTGATCGTGTCAATATTTATTTAATTTTAATTAAGTTGTGCTTACTTTTAACTATAGCGAATCTTCTAAATTCAAATATTTTTTTGATGCTCTACTTTGGTTTTGACACACGCCGAGTTTAGTGTTGATGCGCGCCCAATGTCGTGGGTTCGGTTTGATATTGAAATTAAATTACCTTTTTCGTTTACTATTTTAAATTATTTGTATTTACGTACCTACCTACCTACCAAGTCAGTATGTAGGTAAGGATTACTACTTGGTAGTAAGCGAAGTAGGTAAGTAATAAGTTGAACCACACAGCAGCTTATTTTCCCAAATCTAAATGTTGTACTTTGCTTCAAACTACGCCGCTGGAATACAATTAAACAAAATAATGATTTCCATGTTACTAATATTGTGCAACATTATACTAACAATACTCAACATATCAAACATGATGCGGTTACCCGCGTTATGAAACTTGCCACCACAATGTGCTTTGATACTTATCTATCCAAACAACAGTTGCAACGTCGCGGCTTGGTTTTAAATCACGCGGTTTTGTGCCGGCCCTGTAGTTGCAGCAAGTTGCGGTTAGTTTTATTGCGACAGCTTAAACATAAGCTGCTTATTGCAGGGTTGAAATGCTATTTTAAACCTTAGTTTAACATGAGAGAACTTACGAAGTCGAGTTTTATTTATGTCTATCAAACCACGTTCATCATTTCAAAATAACATAGCTGGCATTGAGATTTTGTTCTTTCTAATGCTAAAAACAATTACGAGTAAATGCCATAATGAAAACAGGAGGTTAATAGCTAGGCTAACTGATATAGCCTGATCATTTATATAGTATATACTTATTACCTTCACTCGGCCTTTATTCGACCCTACTTACAGTTTTTTAAGTAGGTACCTATACTTAGATACTTGAATAAATTAGACTATTATTATTGTCGTTATTTATGTGCTTTTTTGTTATAGGTCCGCGCCATGGAGCAGCGGCTGTGCGAATGGCCAGCGGGCACTGATGGTGCACCCCGGGCCATAACGCGGCTTGAGGGCCAAATTGAAGAGCAGGTATGACTACTTCATTCTAAGTATTTAACATAAATAGTACAACTGGCATAAAAAATAACATGACATCCAAAAAAGTTTACAAATGGTTTAATTAATACAGACCATAACGGAACATGACAACTTACTCTCACTGTTTATGTATATCTACTGTTTTAGGCAATACTATACCTCCTAAGTATGTAAGTATGTAAATGAGGTAGGTACCTACGTAACAATGAGATACTAATTAGGAACTTTTCTTAAAAAGCCTCCGAAACCACACGAACGTATCCAAATATTTAGTTGGGTTGTGCCGACTTGTTATACCTATGCTATGTATGTTGTCATAACCGGTATTCGAACCAACTTTGAACTGGTTGAAGTTTGACTTACAAACGTCATTATGACGTAAAAGCGTCGTCGGTCAGTAGTTTGATTACTTTGATTTATTGGTATTGTATTTGTAAACAATTTCTATTTTCTACTTTAATGTATTAAAAAGTTTATAATGATGATGTTTTTTGAAACATTAAGCCATAAACTGACATGTGAACTGTTTCTTCGTGTTGAACAAGATAATAAACGATGTATTATCTGACATAAAATTAATATGTAGAAAACTTGTCGAAGATGCAGGTAAGTCAATAAATAGCTGGTTACATACATGATTAGAAAAAAATTTAGACTACCTCCAACATTTAATATGAGTATGTGTTGAAATTATCGAGCTTTCCAATAGGAGTAAAAGGATATTCAAAGTATAGAATATTTACTTTTTACTTACTAGAAATGTGCTAAATAAACAAACGACTCTACCCAAATTACATTAATATAAGTAAAAACATACCACCGAGTCGACATCTTAACTTCTGACTAAAAAAGCTTCAATTAAGTATCCTTAGTTGTTGAAGATAAGCTTAAACAAACAATTTCAGGGAAATTATCCCTTATTCATACCTTCTATGAAAACTTCTATTAGTACTTCTTGAAAGCCTTTTAATTTCTTACTTGGACTGGGTCTGAAGGGATTGAATTGGAAAATAAGGTGACTGGCAAATTACTGAAATTATATGCTCCACCTTAGACCCTGTTTGTCATTTCTTTCAAGCATGGCGAGGATCAAATGTACTCAAGGCACTGATCTCAATATTAATCAGAGGATAGTAATATGGAGGTCAGTGATTCAAGTGAACATTTTAAAAACAATTTAGTTGGCCAGTACTTAACTATTATGATTAAAAAGTAAAGTAAAAAATGAAAATTGATAGTAAAAAATTTTTAGACAATGAGGATTTTTAAATATACTTAGTTATTATTTATCTGTATTAACACAACATGCCATACAAGTTGCTACAACTTAAGCCTACTGTCGACAGAAGCAGCTAAGACTCCAGGACGCGAAACAGGTGGAAGCAAAGGCAGCCCGCATCAAGGAGTGGGTGACCAACAAGCTACGGGAGCTGGAGCAGCAGAACCAGCTGCTACGGGAACAAAACGACCGCTGCAACCAGCAGCTTGAATTACTTAGGAATCATATTGCAGCTTCAGGGAGCAGAAATTGCACTGTAAGTTTTTTTAATATAACATTATTTATTTTTTGCCTGACTAGCATAAAAAGTTAGTAATGTTTTTCAGTTGTTTATTCTTTTCTTTACGCTCTCGTCGAGCAGTATGGACTAAATTGGTTGATAATAATATATCTTTGTTGTATTTAGACCTATGTGATATCAGACAATAAAATAAACAAGTTTATGTAATAGCATCATAAGTTAGTCAACATTACAATTAAATTATTTAATGAAGCTGTAACCATAATCCCAATTATAATAAGATAGGTAATTTAGTTCCCTGAAAAATAAAAATTACTAGAGCAATACATCTTTATTATTGACAATACGATATTAACAAATCTCTTACGTCCAGTCCCAATAAAAAATCTGTCAATAGATTTAAAATCTTTCTAAAGATAGGATTTTGACATTACTTCATCATCATCATCATCATCATACCAGCCAATAGAAGTCCACTGCTGAACAACGGCCTCCCCCAATGGCTTACACAGGGACCGGTTATATGCCGCCTGCATCCAACCACTCCCAGTGACCTCTATCAGGTTGTCCGTCCATCTTAATTAAGGTCGTCCCACACTGGGCTTTCCAGTGCATATTATATATCATTTATATTAGGTATATATTATTATATAGTGTTTTGTTAATGGGACTGGCCGTTACTAAAGATCTTAATTGATTCATGAGATATTAAAGTTTGATGTCTCAATTCAGTTGAATGATACATTTCAATCAGGTTTCATCTAGCATGGCATTTAATAAATTTAGTCATGATCATTCATAAAGAAATTTACGAGAATTGTAAAACCATTTAAAAATAAGTCCCTTCATTGAAGTATAAAGCTTTTATTAATGGGTCCGGCGAGTTTGAGTTGCCCACAAAAACGTAATACCAACATAAATCGTAATCCAGACAATGTTCCATCAAATTATATTATTTGCAATGTATTTTAAATACCTACTTACTATTTAATGTCGCTTTTATTTATTTGATTTGGATACTAACATTACTTAGATGATTATGGAATGTTTTTATGAGTTAGTCAATGTATCAAAATGTATCTATATGTTAACTTTGATTGTTAATTTTGATAACTTTACCAAGTTCGGAATGATTTTCAGGTCTTTTATTTCCAGTCAAGTAGTAGTAGACGAAATGGTAGAGTAGGAAACTAGATTAACGGTATTGAAATCCGAATAACAACAGAATTTGATTAAATTGTGCTTGAATTACGATTTATTTCGGTATTACGTTTGTAAGAGAAATTCGGTCCGCCGGACTCTTAATCTGTCAATGCCCATAGTACAAACACGATGCAAAATCAATTTTTTTGGTCTCCAGGAGGTTTCTGAATCAAGCCTATTAGTTCAGTGTTTTAATAATACATTGTTAGTGTTAAAGTTGTTAGTTATATGAATTAATTGTTGTTGTTAGAGTGCACATAGTGCACTGCACTTGTGGACTATGCAGGAAGAATATAAATATCTCTCTTAAATTTTAATCTGTAGCTCTGACATTTTATAGTATAGGTTTAGCATAAATGAAGGCTGTCTTTTGTAAATTTATTTTCGGAAAGGGCTATTAAATTAAAATATTTCTATTTTAAATTTCATAATACCCATATTGATGGGGCACAGGAAAGAGTACTTGGAAAGATTTGGGGGAGGCCTTTACTCTGCAGTTTAACAGCAATGGCTAGTAAAAAATTAACAAAATAAACATACACCCATACTTACATTAAATTCAAAATTATAATCTACGACCTACCTATACCTTACAACTTTACTCCCCACTTTCCCAGTTCTTACCAACTCGAGCGAGCCTATCTCTCGAGGTGAGGACAGATGAGGGCTCACCTCGAGCCACATCCAGTCTATTGGCTTCCAACAGACGGCGTTCAGAAAGCCTAGAAGGGCCCCAGGTAGCCTAATGTTGCCATTAGGGCATGGAATTAGTTTAAGGATATGTTAATTGCACTTTGCTAGAGCCTATTTACGTTATTGCACCTATACTGTATTTTAAGAAATGTGGTCCTGTATTTTTGTAAGAAAAAACTTTTTTTAATTATGAAAAAAATTAATAAAACATAGACAATAATATTTTTTGAAAAAGCACTATCTCTGATCAATATCAAATAAATTCAATTAAATATCAAACGAATGATAATAATATCAATCAAATAATAAAATAAAACCATCACATCGCTCTTTAGATGGGTTAGAACAGTCAAAGACCTGTATCCATATAATGACAGCTGGTAATGAACTCCTGTAAAATAACTATCTTCTAATCTGTTTCATTACAGTATTTAATTCGCTTTATTTTGCACTTTGGTATGTACATAATAATATGATAATTATGTTTCTCTTGTCAATAACTTCTAATGATAACAACCTAAAAGTGGTATAGGACTAATATTAATGGAGGCTGGTTTATTTTTTAGGCTTCTTTATCAAGCACTTTAAATAAGTTTTTATTTCAATATCTAATGCAGGCTTTACATGTCCAACTAAACAGTATCTAGTGCTAAAAAATTCTTAAATGACGAGAATCCAGCACTAAAGACTTAATCACAAAAACCTTTTTTAATATATTAATTAATTCCAGTTACCTATCAACTCTTCGGAGCCCCACTACAGTACGCCAGTGCGACATAGACGCAACCTGTCGATTGGCACTACCAACATAGCGAATAACGTGAATGCTGCTAACCCTGCCGGGCTTAACACCATGAACAGGACCATGGATGAAAGGACCACCGCCAGCTTATTAGCTGATGACTTAGCTGTGAGTGTTATTATAACATTGGAAAGTTTATTGTATAATAAAAAAAAATACTTTAGTATTTTGAAGTTCTAGGACAAAGGACTCATTATTACACATTTATACAGATGATTTTATATACAGTGTTAAAAAAACCTATCCGATCGGGAAGAGGCACATAGATTTTCCAATCACATCAGCAAATAAAATAAGAAACATTAAATATAAATGAAAGTACTCAAATTCTGTTTATAGAAATTTATTTACAAAAAGAACCGTTGTCTTGCATTGAGAAAGTACATAAGATTCCTTTTTGTTAATTGCCATGATTACCCCCAGGATTCTTTTTAAATTTTATATATTTTCCATTATGGTCGTTATTATATTTGACTGTGTCACTTCCACCGTAAGTATTGCCATTTCAGTTTCCTCGTTTTATAATAATAATAATTATTTTTTACCGGCTTTTTTTTCTTGTAAATTGAAAATAATGATATAAATAGAACTAGATCTCGATACCTAACAGTACGTTCACGTGTTTTCTTAACACATTGTAGGAGACTCGGAGGAGCCAGTGACGATATTAATAAGAAAGCAAAAATATTCTTTTGCAAATTTTTTTAAAATTGTATTTCAGGCTGCCGTAGAGAACCTAGTGGTGGTACCGACGACGCCAAACACTTCAACCGATGGTGACACTACACACGACTATGCAGAAATATACACACCTAGCAGAGGTAAGTTTCAATAATCATCTTAGTTTGATTCGTCAGTACCAGAAAAACCTAATAATACTTTGGAACCACTAGAGTCTAGTCAAATTCAAGAAGACAGCTACTTTCTCATTTATAATATTAAAGATTTACGATTGATAAGTAATGAATGTCTTTGTTTAGCGATATCCTTACTATTATAATATTTATATTATCAATGCAAAAGTAATACTGTCTCTCTGTTTGTTTGTTACGTGTTCACACCTAATCTCCGTTACCACCAATCCTTTGACGAATTTTGGTACTTTTAGAAATAGATTAAATTTTGCAGAAGAATATTGGCTACCATTTGTCTCAAAAAGTACCAAAAGAGGCGCGTAGGTGTTTGCTTTTAATTAAAATAACAATTAAAAATATATTAAATTTAATTCGTGTATTGAAAAAATAAGCGGCAGCACCGGTAGAGGTCGCCCTAGGACATACGCCGATCTTATTGGCGAAATCCTTCAAAAAGCTCAGGTGCGTAGCACTCGCAACCGGCGTGTATGTATGAGAAGATGTATGAATGTGGAAGAAGTATGCGAGAATCATAGTAAGTGGCAGTCTATAGTTTCTGCCTACCCCTGTGGGAGAAAGGCGTGAGTGTATGTATGTATGTATGAAAAAATAATTCAAATCTTCTATAATATAAGCCTATCCCTTTCCCGCAAAACGAATGTCAGTATCGAATTTCTATAGCGCAACGCACGGCCTTACGTCACGTCTATAATGCGCTCTCTGTTTAGCATTAAATTATAATACTTATAACTTTCTTATTTTTGAACCGATTTAAATTTTGCTTTTGTCGAATAGTTAAGTTAAATAAAATAAAAAAGGTTCAATTGTTTCAGAACGCACACCGGCGTGGCAGGGCGCGGTGAACGTGATCGTGCAGGGCAACAGTCGCGGTGGCTCGTCCACCGGCGACAGCTCCACCTCCGAACAGCCGAGACCCCCCACCCCCCCGCTCCACAGGTTCCCCAGCTGGGAGGCCAAGATCTACCAGGTAAACATCATTTGGTTGAATGAGATCCGCTTAGAACTTTCCAATAACTCAAATGTAAAATGATTTATTTCAATTAGAACACTAAGGGCCTATCTTTCAATCGTTAGATATCTTTTATCTAAAGAATAAAATTGACGTTTGATAGATTTGTGCTAAAAATCTCAAAAATTCGAATTTATTCCTCAGATAAAGTTATCTGGGGATGAAAAAAATCGGCCCTAATATAAGTCTTTTGAAAACTCAAAACTATTTGCACGGTTCTAAAACGTAGGTTTCATGGAGAAGAGCCGGCAAGAAACTCCATAGACACTCCTTAAAAAAACATGAAGATTAATATTGTAATATTAAATCTTTACAACTTTTTGTGTGGACACACGATCTGATGAAATTCTGTCAAGCTGCGAGTTCTTCTGTTAGTTTGCAAGTTCTTCTGTCAGTCTGCGAGTTTTTGACAACACTGTTAACAACACTTGTCGCAGGTGGCAGACGACGGGCTCCAGCAGTCAGTAGAAGAAGAGTTGAGTCCCCCGCCGTGTCCCCGGCCGATGCACGAGTCCACCAGCTACCAGGATATATCCGTCCCTGTTTACGCCACTGTCAAAGGGGTAAATGCACTGTTATTTTATTTTATTAGAATCTCTAACACAGAATAAACCTTACATGCTATTGATAAGAGTAGCTACAGTTAAGTTTCAAGCCATGTTTTTCTTTAACTATGGGGATCACATCAAGATTTTCTTACATTTTATGAATCTTTTAGTTTATGTGAGACCGAATCTTGGAGCTCCCATGATCGGTTAATGCAGGAAAAATGTTTGGCCGCATTTATAAAGATACTGCGCGTCGCTTCTGTCATTAACTAAGCACAAATCTAAAGCTCTTGAGCTGGTTTTTCGATTAGGAAATTCTAGTAACACTGCTTGACCTGGAAATTGAACCTAGGATATTACGCTCCGCAGTCGCGCTCGGCAACCACTAGGCGAACGAGGCATTTATTTAAGAAAAGCCAATAAACAAGAGATGACAATAAGAAACGACTTAAACATCAACATTTTCTTACAAAATTTTAGAGTTCCCATAAGATAACATTAGAAGATAAGATTCTCGTAAGATGTTTATAATCGTAAGTAGTTTCATCCATTGCAAGGTAAACGGTGATTAAAAATCTGTCTCTGTCTTCCCTTCAGAAATATAAGTGAAATATGTTTTTTGTTTCAGCGTGCTAGTCAGATAAGATCAATGCCGTTCACCGGTGACTCGTCGGACGACTCGTCAGATGGCGAGGAGTCCATGGGAGTTACTGTCCACAACACGCCACACCACCAGCTTGTCAATGTCAACCCCATGTTCAGTAAGTTATATTATATTGAAGGTGGAATAGGACAGTTGACTGTTTGACTTATTACGAGTACAAGAAATTACGATATACTGGGGTCACATCGGGATCACCAATTTGGACGGGTTAGGAGTGTTGCTCCTCCCACCAAAGGGAGGGTCCTCCTACCAGGCGGATGTTTTTCCTGGCGGGCCACGGTCCCACGATTGACGTCGGGCGGTTGTATATGTATATCCAAGTTACGTTGCAAATTTCACTTGCGCGATTCAGGATTAGTCGAAATTTGTATATAGCGGCGGTAGATATCGCTACAGAGGCTTGATGAAAGTAGAATTCGTATATTGAAAAAATATATTTAAATCGGCTAATAAAGTTCTATGATAAAAGCCACATATTCATAAAAATATAAAACGTCCTATAAATCTTCCATAGCTATAATGTGTTTTGTTTTTTTTTTTACTTGTGACACGTGATATTCTGTGACAGGGAAAAGAAGACAAAACATAATTTTAATAGCTATAAGACGTTATATAATTTAATGAATAAGGGCATTGGGTCGGGATTCTTTGCCTTCAACCTTCCCGCAAAACGAGTGTTCTTATTAGAATTTGTATTGCGAAGTGACTTGTGACGTCACAACTCACTATAGTACACTCTATCATAAATTTAAAATGTCTATATCTTTATATTTTTGAACAGATTTAAGTTCGATTTTTGTTAAAAATAAAAGCTTATTACTTTCCTCCTTTCTCCACCTAGGCGGCCATACATCCACCCAGATACCGATCAACAACGTGAACCTCACAAGCGTGCTACCTGCATCCATACAACAGACATCCAACGGCCTAGTACTGACCAGCAGCGCTAACGGACAGTGCAGCTCGTCTGACACCAGCCTTAGCGCCAGTAGCCCGTCCAAGAGTGTGAAGACCAGTTCCAGTTTGAGTCCCGCCAAGAGATCTAGTAGCGGATCGCCCAGCAAGCAGAGTAAGACTCGAGGTATGTTGTCATATTTTTTTTTGTTATCTAGATTGCGAGGCCGCCCATTGTACGTTTTACATTCCATTTTCATGTCTTTTGTATATTTTTGAAGTACAGTCAGCGTCAAATAGTTCGTGACACCCAAAGTGCTCAAATAGTTCGCAACACGTCTTTGTTACAGTTGGAATAAGGTCGTGTTGCAAACATTTTGGCCACTTTGGATGTCACGAACTATTTGACGGTGACTGTACCTACATTAAAGAGTATAATAAATAATTTATGTTTCCGCGCCTATATTCCCTTTAAGGTTAGGCAGAAGTACACCCAGAGTTCGCTGGTATGTTTAGGTCACATATAATAGGGCTAAGCCTATTGCATAGAGCAAACATCCAAACTCCGAGCTGCTACTGAGAATGTCATAGAAAACCTGTCACACATATATAGAACATTTTTCGTAACTAGCGTAACTAGTGCTGTAGTTACGAATAATGTGTGCATAAGTCCTTAGTGAAAATAACTATCTATGCGTGATGACGACTATAAAGGAAAATATCGTTAGCATATAAGCCTGTCTCAGAACTATCAATGCTAAAGCATAATGACCATATTTAAAACAGAAGAAACTCCTTTAAATCATACTGTAGCCTAACCCTTCTCATTTTGAGAGGAGTTAAAGTGAAATGAAGATATTTGCTGCAGTTTTAAAAATTTGAATAATAGAATCAGTCAGAATAATAATTCATGTAATAAAGATTTCAATACAATCCATTTAATAATAACATAACTAATAAAATAATTAATAAGGCTACATAAAATATTCTTAATCAATACTAATATTATAAAATATGCAAAAGGAACTCTGCCTGTTTGTTTCGATTTCATGCCTAAACCGCTGAACCAATTTTAATGTTTTTTGGTTATTGAGATAGATTATAGCTTGAAACAGAATATAGGTTACCTTTTGTCTCGAAAAGTTCTTTATGATGTGAGTGAAACTGCGGACAACTGATAGTATTTAATATATATAAAGCTTCAACATTTAAATTGCACACAAAATCAATAAATCTATTGACATTACACCTTTTTACTTCTACTTCAACGTAAGGCCATTATCAATGACATAGTCAACTCCAGTAATACAGCCAGCTTTTTCACTTGCTAAGAATAGTGCTAAGTTCGCAATATCTTCAGGTTCGCACACTTTACCAAGTGGCATTGATGAAGAGAAACACTCCCATGGCGTTTCATCCCCTGCATTTATCAAAATATCAGTTTTAACCGGCCCGGGACTTATAGCATTCACTCTCACTCCATGCTTCGACAGTTCCAATGCTAGTCCTTTAGTAAAATTATCGACTCCAGCTTTTGAAATTCCATAAGCTACTAATCTCGAATCAGGAATAACTTTCCCAGCGATACTTGAAATATTGATTATGTTTCCTTTAGTTTCGATAAGATGCGGTACGGCCAATCGCGTCATATTGAACAGAGATCGCAAATTCGTGTTGACCAAATCGTCGAAAATTTCTAGAACATTCTCGTCGAGAATACTCTCGTACCTCACTATACCTGCGTTGTTGACCAAAACGTCTATCTTCCCAAAAGTGTTGATAGATTCTTCGATGATTCTGGTAGCGTCATCCATATCAGTTATATCGGCTTTGATTATAAGTGGTTCCTCGCATTGCTTAGCAACGTCAGATAGCTTTATTTCGTTCCTCCCCACGAGAATTATGTTAGCGCCATTTTGAGAGAAGAGGATGGCAGTAGCAGCTCCTATTCCGGAACTGGCTCCTGTTATTAATACGACTTTATTCGCGAAACTCATGGTTTAAAGTAAAATTAAATAAATCCAGGTTTCTTCAGATTCGTATAGTAGTCTATACTTGTGTGGTTTAACTCAAACTGAAAGCTGTAAAACATTTTCAGCCTATTTATATTATATAGAATCGTCCCTTTAATGTGTTGACCTCGAAAGGTCCACACTTTCACGTACAAATTTATAAAATATACCATTATGGCAAATAAAGGTGATTTATTAGTCTTAATGATATATAGTTTAGTCAAAGTCATATCAGATTATAACACTTACTAAAATGTGACTTTTCACGCCCTTGAAGCTTTAACCTTGGCAAGGGCGACACGAGTAATGTTCTTGATTGATATTACAAGGTGAAATTTTCACATTTTAATTACTAAATTACAGCAGTATGTTTGTACTAATATTAATAGATAATTTGTGTACAAAATTTCACCCAGTCTAACCTTTTGAAATTTAAAGAAAAACAGCTGCCTCGTTAATCTAATGGTCCCACGCGTGACTGCTACGCTAGAGGTCCTGGGTTCGATTCAGGTCGAGCAGTGTTATTTATTGAGGTTTTCTATGAAATTCTCAGTAGCAGCTCGGAGTTTGGTATTTGTGCCCGGTTAATGGCAATAGGCTCGCCCTCTATTACATTGCACCTAAACATACCGGCGAACTGTGGTTGTACATTAGTACGCCTCTGCCTAACCCTTCGGGGAATACAGCCGTGATGGTATGTTGTTTGTGTACAAGATTTCACCCGGTACCTAAATCGATTAAATATTCAAATTGCTAAGAATTTGATTCTCAATTTACCTATAGTATAGTACACTTGGGAAGTAGTCTTCATGATGTCATTACTAATATTTTGATTTCTCACGGAAATCAAAACAACTGTATGATATTATTATAAAGATATTGTTCCAGTAATAGTCAAGAAACCTTTTATTATTCGTTCAGACACATCGTTCGAGTCCGGTATGTCGGATGACTACGCGATCCCTCCGGACGCGGTGTCCTGTGACAGTACGGCGTCCCCTTCGCTCGCTTCGTTATGTCGAGCACCCCCTACTACCGACTCGCCGAGGAGACATGATGCTTTGGAAAAGAGCGGGCATCTAGCTAAGCTGGGAGGGAAACTGAAGACTTGGAGGAAAAGATGGTAAGTAAAATCTCAAACTATATATAAACTATAGAAAGATAGACAATGTCGATTAGTTATTGTATAAATTAACAAGTAGAGAACATGAGAAGGAATCATAACATCAAATAGAAGATTATTATTTACCTTACAGAGCTAACAGACCATGAAAACTCATTTCCTCTTTATAAAAGTTTACCTTTACAAAGATGGACCTACGAAAAATTCATGTTTTAAAATAGCCCTATCTCTTTAGCTTAAACTAGAAGTTAAACTCGGGTTCGGCATAGAATTGTTAGGTCGTTTATGAATAAGAAATTTTATAATTGTTATGGCGCTATCCATACTACGTCTTCTTCAACGTAATTTTTCATCCGAAATAAGGACACAACAAAACCAGAAAAAAAGAACACCGTCACATTTCATACTTCGCTTTTCAAATTATATTTTCCCGCTAACAGGTTTGTCCTCAAAAACGGGACCCTCTCGTATTGGAAGTCTCAGTCGGAAGTTAACCGCAAGCCGCAGGGTCAGATCGGGCTGGGTGAAGCCTGCAAGATATCCAGGAACGAGGGCGCCGCCACCTTCGAGATATTTACTGGCAGCAGAACTTATTATCTGACGGCTGATAGTAATGCTACTATGGAGGACTGGATTAGAGTTTTACAGGTATGTGATAAAAAAGTTATGTAGTAAAAGTAAAGGTTTGAGTATTTGGTCATTAGTCGCATTTATAACTAACGACCCCTCGCGGCTTCACCCACGCTGCTCCGTTCCTAAGAGGCGTAGCGTGATATTATATCGCCTATAACCTTACTGGATAAATGGCTGTATATTCTAAGGATGGGTCAAATTAATAACCCATCGCAACGTTGTCAAAACAAAATTAAATAAATCTATAGTTTTTGATTCCTTCATTTCATTTCCCCGTTCTAAAATAATAATTTCAAATTTTAAGTTATTTTGAATGCTCATAGAATACAAAGAAAAGGTTAAATAAATCTATACTTTTGATTCCTTTATTTTATTTCCCCGTTCTAAAATAATAATATAAAATTTTAACTATCTTTTTGTGTTTTTTTTGCATTTTCCATGCTAAGATTATAAAGTTATTTTAGTAAAGGAAAAATTCAATCGCGGGCGGGATAGATGAATATCAATAGATGTCGCCAACGTCACCTTATGACGTAAACTCAGAATGTGAAGGCAAATTTCAATCAGGCGGGTGGGGTTCGCGGTGGCTTAGCGGTCAGAGCGTCTGGTGTATCTAACCAGAAGACGCGGGTTCGAATCCCACCCGCGATTGAATTTATCCTTTATTAAAATAATATCAAATTTTAAGCTATTTTGAATACAAAGAAGAGGTCCTAATTTTGTTACTAATAGAATGTGAATGTTTATAAATACGAGCTTAGGTATATGGCAGAAAAATACAAAGCCAGTTATTTTAAAGGGCGGTACAATGGACGGTCTTATCGCTCAAAGCAATCTCCATTTATTCGATTTGTCAGAGGGTAGATTAGAGGCATTTGAGCAAACACGTTATTCAATCATTTTAAGTGCCCATTAACACAAAGTACATACATACATACCATCACGCCTGTATTCCCCGAAGGATTAAGCAGAGGTGTAGGTACTCAAATACACCCACAATTCGTCGGTATGTTTTTGAAGTCCCATGGAATAGTGGGCGAGCCTATTGCCAATAACCGGGCACAAATCCCGACTCCGAGCTGCTACTTAGAATTTCTAGAAAAACCCAATAACACTTTGCTCGATTTGAAGATCGAACCCAAGACGTAGCGTAGTAGTCGCGCTTGGTCTAGACTAATGAGGCAAAAAGGAAGTGGTAGTAATTATTCCCATTCTTTTTTCAGAACGTGCAAAGGCGAAATGCTACTAAACTTCTCCTTAGTAAAGAAGACAACAAACCCACTATCCAGGGCTGGCTGACTAAAGTCAAAAACGGTCACGCAAAGAAGAGCTGGTGTGTGCTTATAGGGAAAATGTTCCTGTACTTCAAGTCGCCGGGAGATCAGGTTGGTCATCGTTCTTTGTTTTCTTAAAAAAAAAATTAAGTAAATCATCTGTGAACTTGTGCGCGCTGTACAATACGCATTTTTAAAATTTAAAACAGAACAGCCGAAACTGGCCGAATACGGCCACTTTCTATAACAAATGTCAGTAGATTTGCTTGCTAGAGATAGGATCTTGTGACATTATATTTGGATCTTATCTAAAAATAGGATTTTGACCTCTAAGCTCTAACGTTTGACCTCTTTGACCAAGCAAATCTATTGACAGATTTGATATACAAACCGGGCATTACACAATTGAAAAATAGTTATGCTATGTGTGAATATCTCAATCTGAGGTCCCAATCAAATTTGCTTAGAATAGAACATCGATTTTATTACGATAAAATTAAATGAGCTCTAGGATACTCTACTAAGTTAGATTTTGACAATATATATATCTATTTTTTTGTTTTGCGTTGCCAAGTCAGGTTCCATCTACTCTCTATAATTAACCTAATCAAATCTAATAAACCTAATCCTATTCCATCTCATTATATGCTGATTTACACAATCCTTCAACAATATAACATTAAAACATTGTCTCCAGAACCCCACCGGTCAGATCAACATGCGCGATGCGAGAGTCGAGGATGTTGAACACGTATCGGACTCCGACTCCGAGGAGAAGAACGATGATACCCGCAACCACCTCACCGTCGCCATCTACCCGCAGCACCAGGTAACTGGGGTCAGTGACAGACAATCATTATTATTCACGTTTTAGATGCGCACTGTAGCCTAAAATTTAGATTAAAAAGCATGAAAGAAGCAAAGAAATTATTAATCCGCTGAACCCATGTTCTGATGGAAAATATGCTATTTAAATGCTAAATAATTCTGTGGCAATTGCTTTGATGAGGTCCAGCGATGGCTGGACCGCAGCCTGTCATGGTCTTGGTGAATGTCACGAATGACATGCTGATGGCAAATGCGGATTTTTGTGACCGACATCCCCAGTTATTGTTTCGATGTAAATTTGCCGCACTCCAAAAATAGCACAGCCGATTTCTTAAAATAAACTGCCATACATTAGAATGTTCTCTTCAATCATAGGAGCGTTTGGAATAAAATATTTAACTCATACCCATAACATCTATCTGTAGGTCATGCAAATATTGGTTCCCGCGGGAATCTAACCAATAAACATGTGGGATAGGGTTATTAATGGCGATATCTACCATCGTTTAGCAAAGGAGTAGTTAATCAGTTTGCAGCGAGTACCGGATAATCCTCTTGTCCAAAACCTTTAGTTGTAGGACTATGAATAAAGAGGATAGAGGAAACCGTTAGTCGAAAGTTGCATGAAAAGAAATATTCATAATTCTCTAATGAGTAAGTCTAACACATATTTAGCTTAATGCATGTGAGGAAGTAAAACAAAGGGAATTCTGCATGTTTTCATAAATTCTCTTGAAGCTAGTGAACATGACCAGCATGTGAAATGTATCTATACTTATAAGTTTGAATTCTCTATAGTCTATAGCACCAAAATCTGATGTATATTGGCTTAAAGAACTATTAATCTGACTCCACTTTTGTACCAAATATATTATGATTTATTATGACGGAGTCAAACAGATCCACAACCTTGCCGTGCTCTGTGAGGCACGGAGGGTTCTCAATGTGCTAAGAATAAATTAATAGCTATATTTATCATAATGAAGCCTACAGTGTTATTGGATTTTTCTATGAAACTCTTAGTAGCCTCGTCGCCTCTTTCTCGTCACCTATTACATGGGCCCCAAATGTACTTGCAAAAGGTACGTAACAGGCGTTATAACCCTATTGTAAACATAAATACTAGTGATCAGTTTGCTCACTTGCAGGGTCCAACGTACCTACTGTTCGAGAGTAAAGCGGACAAGGATTCGTGGTTATACCACCTGACTGTAGTGAGCGGAGGTGGCCTAAGTCAGGGTACACACTTCGAACAACTCATACAGAAGCTCATGGAAACTGATGGCGACCCTAGTAAGTAATTTTTTAAGGGCCGGTCCCAATATCAAATCTGTTGATAGAAATACGTTTTTGACACTACTTGTATTGAGCTTAATTGTCAAAATCCTGTCTCTAGTAAGCAAATCTATCAACAGATTTTATATTGGGATCGACCAAAAAACCTAGTATTAATCACTAAAAAAACCATACAATACAACAACGCAAAACAAAGTTTGAGAATAATAAAGACTGTTAAACTCATTACCCTTCCTTTTTCGTAGTCGGGTAAAAAAGTAATGGTTCACATTACCATGCTCAATATGATCACCGTCTGGAAAATTGAAGTCGCAATTCTTTTAATCGTCTACTTCATTATCATTCGAACTACAAAAGAGTAAATGTTCACAATAATCAACATGATTAATATAAACTAACACTATTTTCTATTGTTGTAAATAATTTTGGCCAATACAATTGCAATACAAATCTATCAATAATCGATGTCTCCAAAGAATTGCATTTTAATTTGACCTGTTTGATACTAAAATCAAAAAGATAATTACACACTGTTTAAGAACGCTATATAATCAGTATGCAAGAATTATAGCAAGTGGCGGTCTCTAGTTTCTGCCTACCCCTATGGAAAAAGGGCGTAAATGTATATAAATAGATGTTTGTATTCATATATTTACATTTCAGATTGTGTCCTTTGGAGGCATCCTACGCTGCTATATTCGAAAGATAATCTGACGTCACCACTCACATCGCTCAACTCGGAGGCCTTGCAGGCTGAAGCTTTGAAATTATTTAAGGTACCTACGAATCTTATCTTTAATAGAAAAAATAAATTAAATGTAATCCTTTTATTTCTTTGATCTAATAGACATTTTTGAATTTTAAAATTTGCCAATTCGTGTAAAACATTATCGTAATTAGGGAATTGAACACAGTACTATTTGACTTGTCTCAGATACGGCCACTTTCTATATCTAATCTGTAGGTAGATTTGCTTACTAGAGATAGAATTTTGACATTAGCTCCATACCGCTACTGTCAAAATCCTATCTCTAGTAATCAAATCTACTGACAGATAGGATATAGAAAGCAAGCCGATAGCAACACAGTCCCCTGAGTAGTAGTCCCGCTATAAAACTCCTTCGTTTGATGAGTTTTTAATCTTCAATTATCTTTTAGGTCTCCTTCTTGGTCTCCTTTTATTTCTAGTGCTGTCTCATTTTATTGACATTGCAATGACGAAGACTGGTGACAGTATGGTCGAATAACTGCATTTCTGTGGTTGTTCATGGTTTTGCAGTGATAACTAAAAACTCTGTCTAAAGACAGCTTGCTGTTCGTAGCCTGGTGTGTCCTAAACTAGACAAAACCTGTATCTTAGGAGACAGTATATACTAGTATTTAATTTTCTATGCAGAAAGCCCTGTTTGTGCATAGCAATGCAAAATTATAATTTCCTTATTTTTGAACAGATTTTAATTTTGTTTTTGTTGATGGGCACTATTTATTTATACTAGTAAACATTTTCATGAACCCATAAAAAACAGTAAAATAGCCAATTGAATTTTCGTTAATTTCTTCATCCACACATTCCAGCTTAGTAATAATAATAGCTAATAATTGCGGCTGTAGTAATAACAAAAAGTGGTGATTTTAGCTCCCATGAGCTTAATGTGTTGTGTTGTCGTGTGGCAGTGCGTGCAGCTGTTCATGTCGGTGGCGGTGGAGCAGGCCGGCATCGACTACCACGTGGTGCTGGCGCAGAACGCGCTGGCGCAGTGCCTGGAGGTGGGCGAGCTGCAGGACGAGCTGCACTCGGTGCTGGCGCGGCAGCTGGCGCCGCACACGCACTCCAAGCTGGGCGTGCAGGTAACGGCCGCCCCGCCCGGCACGGGCCCCGCCGCCCCCGCCGCCCCCGCCCTGCGCCGCACCGCTAGACTTAACGTTAAGGCCGCCAAGCTTAAGAATGTAAGTCGCCTACTTTATTTTCGCTCTTGTAAGGCCGCCTTTCTAAATGCAAGGAAATTTCTGACATCAATGATCATACTTGTATTCCCCGAAAAATTTGGCAGAGATATTTGTCACCTGTGTTGTGATATTCCTGTGGTAAAGAGTTTGACAATTCTTGTTAAGTACCTATTAAATTATTTAATTCATCATTCTTATCCTTTTGAACCGACTTCAAATTCATATTTACTAAACTTTTTCCCCTATTTTCTTCCCCTAATCTCTATTCTTGGCTATCCATCTTATCCTTATTGAAATTCATTTTGGGTCATTTGGATTTTTCAGTAACTTAATTTTAAAAATCTATCGTCAAAGATACGTAATTCCCATATAATTCCTTAAAAGATGTAATTACTCACGAATTATGTTACAAATTTTTCGTGTTAATTTTCTTGCATATTGAAATGCGACCTAAAACACGTCTAGATTTTGGTCGACAGTTTGACTTTTCACAACTTACGCTAAGCTTTGAATATAGCCCACCAGCACAGCACCAATGCACCACGTGGAGAAAAATGAACGAATGAAAAATGAATGGCGAACGATTACAAATGTACTAATAACATTGCTTTATTAATTTCCTTCGGTCTTATTGGTCGTCGCTTTTATCTAACCAGCAAATCTCACAAAATCGTAAACCTAAAATATGATTAATATATCTGTATAAAAATACCCCACATTATATTCCGCGTTCTAATATACAGATAAGACAAACGGATAAAATACTACCGCCCTTTTTAAATTAATCTCATCATAATTGAAGTACACATATTCACAAAACATTTACAATAACAATAAAGGCAATTAACCAAATATTAATAATAGTTAAACTCAACTTAAAAATAGTACTTTTTTTCCAAGGTACATAATATAGTAACTGACCTCGCCATTGACTTTCAAGGTTGACATTGACATTGACCATGAAATTGGAACATTTCATGGTCAATGTCACAATATCATGGTCACGGCCTGTCCAAGGTAAAGGTTATCTTTTCAATGTCAAAGTGATTTCATTGCCACAATTACGGTTATCATGGTCGAGGTTACTGTCCAAGGCAAGGATTTATAATTTTCGAGGCCATACACGAAATCATTGCCAATTTTAACGCGTTGGTTTTTTATCTCTTTTATATTTAGAATAGATACCGTTTATGACGTTAGAGGTATTAAAAATCACGCTGTATTATTTAAATAAGATATATCGGATAGTCAAAATGGATAAAATTAAATAGAGAGGGATCTTAATCGAAGAAATTTCTACAGTTTATGTATTATGTGTCTATAATCGGGAAATTACATATCGACATTAAGTTTCAAATCACTAGTAGACACGAACTTTTAGGAAACTAAATTATATGATTCAGACAAGTTCAATTTATTAGTCGAAACTCCCATCAAACGCTCGTCAAGGTCATGAGTAGTGAAAATTTAATCTTTGACATTCAAGTTCAGAAAGTTAACGGTATAATATCATTTATGAATAAATGCACCCCTTATAAAAGTGCACAGCTAAAATCTATATTTGCAAAGAGTAAGGTGTAAGAAAGCAATTATTTTCATAAAACAAACGACTGAATTAGGAATAATTAACAGGCGAGCACTAAGAACACTTTTGACGTTGAATATGGGAGTGAAGAAAAAAGAAGTATATTTTTTTAAATGAATGGATCAATTTTTTTGGGTCATAGAAGGGCAAACTAGCAGACGCCTGATAGTAAGCGATTACCGCCGCCCATGGACACCCACAACGCCAGAGGAATCACAAGTGCGTTGCCGGTCTTTTAATAGGGAATTAGGCCTCCGGTAACCTCATCCGCTCGGCGAAACACAACGTAAGGGTTGTTTCACGCCGGTTTACTGTGAGTCCGTGGTATCACTCCAGTCGAGCCTGCCATTCGTGCCGAATCACGGCTCACCCACGTAAAAAATAATATTTTGCTACCTTATTTCAAAATAGTTTATCTGTCAGACTGTCGACCTTAATCAGACACAGGTGGGTTGAGAACAGAAAATGTCCATTCGTACAAAACTGTTTGAAATCCATCTTCTTTTTATGAGGACAACAATTGAAAGAGTATTATTGTTTTACATCTTCAATTAATGATAACATATGGCAACAATTTTGTGGTATGTTTTGAAGTATCTAAAATGATATTAAAAAATATAAGACCCTATTCCCACTGACGGAACTGAGGACTCCATATCAATTGTTGTTTTCGTTTCTATAATATTTTGGCGTACTCTTTACTATTCCAATGTTTTTATTAATAATAATTACATATTAAATGAAAGAGTACACCAAACACTCATTATGGTTTATTTGCAATAAAATACTTTCTGCTATATCCCTAACAGAAAGTATTCTAACTTTTAAAATAAAGGATATAATGGCATGGCTTTTGGTGTTACCATTTATGAGTTTAACGGTACTCCTAAAGTGTAAACAAATAAAGCCTCTATTGAATATAAAACCTTATAAAAGGTATTCATTTTGATGCAAATTAACTGTGAACTCCCATTTTTAAGTAACGTTACAAAATGTAAGTCTTTTTTCTGTAATTAATTTGGCACCAACATCAAAATGAATACTTATTAACAATACGGTTATTATGCGTACCGCTTTATATTCGCAATAGCTTAGCTTTCGGGCGAACGCTTCGACGCTTTTCTCATATGATACCATCATATACAACTATATATAGCATAAATTATACCACACATCGGTTATTATACACGAGTGTTGAAGGTTTTATCTTGCATTAGATTTCTGTACTTAGATACTTTGTAGAATATTGTGCTCTATGATTTTTATGGTGTTCTTTGTGGGACTGACACGTGCATTTTCTCTAATCATTGCAAATTCTTTCATTTGATAACAGAAATACAGTTTTAAAATTTTATACACTCAAATAGAAATTCTATTTTACTTGTAAAACTAGACTGCAACTATTTGAACTGATATTCAAGCTTCTATGAAAAAGAGCACAATATATATTTACTTAAAGCTTCAGACTTATAATTATTATTTGCGTTAAGAACTGTAAATATACACTAACAAACCATAATTGTTATAGTATAAGCTTTGTGTGTCGCTGTTAAATAAAAGCTTCGTCTCGTGGTTGATCAATTTGGAATTGTGTATGTATGTGAATACAATTATATTGGCTTTATTGAACTATATGCGATAATATATGCGAAAGCATATATGACAAAATTTGTAACACGGAATGAAACGAAAGAGTTTTTATTCCAATTTGATCCGTCTAGTTCTGGCAACATAATAAAGTTTGTGATAAAAAGCTGCGTTCGATTTTTGAATGTGCACTAAATGTTGCCACAACATAAATAAAATGTTACGTTGCAAAATTTCAAATGGAATGTTGGTGTAAATTTTTCCGAGAATGTTTGTCCCCTGTCCCCATAGATTTAGGGAATGACTTTTATTTTTCGTTTATCTATCTATCATTCATATTCTATCATAGCTACTGTTATCCTTAGCACTGTTGGATCTCCTTTGTATTGAAAGGTTGATGTTGCAAGTTTTTTAGACTGTTACCCCTAGCCCTTATATATTTATACATAGTACCATCATTTGTGGTATCGACCACCCTTCAATTTATGGTAAGTATTTAGGCATAATTAGGATTAAGATCTCATGATGTGACTGCATAATATGTCAATAAAATTTGCTTTTCAATGTAAGCTATAATCTATGGTGCTTCTTCATCTGTCGCGTTATAACTTTAGCCAGTTAGAGACGATCGTACATTAATACATCGATAGTTGGTGCTAACTACTTAAAGCTATGTCATTTCACTCACAAAACCTCTGATAACTTTTGTATTTTACACTGTTATCGAGACCATATTATTCTCTACATTCCACTGTCTTTGTTAGTGCCATATAAAATATGCCATATAAATATAAAACAATAATAGTCAGGACAGTAGATGTAAATGGGAATTTTGGATGACGAAATAAAACTTATTTCAAAATTAATGCATTATAATTTTAAAAACATTTTTTTTGTTTCTTCACGTAGACATATTATGC
Organism: Acronicta aceris; assembly: GCA_910591435.1. Classification (NCBI taxonomy): domain Eukaryota; kingdom Metazoa; phylum Arthropoda; class Insecta; order Lepidoptera; family Noctuidae; genus Acronicta; species Acronicta aceris. The sequence continues at coordinate 11,522,025 of OU342770.1, forward strand.
AATCCGTCAAAGTTAATGAGCACACTGTACATTGACTCACAAAACTTTTCTATTGTACATAGGACACTGTGGAGGATACTTTACACAAGATAATAATGTTTAATTTCTGGGAAATTGGTATATAATAGCACAAAATAAATCGGTACTGCACTAGCACTAACTTTGCAATAGGGTGTTTGAAACAATATACTGAATGATACCAAGTAAATAGGCAAATAACATTCTTCCAGATTAAAAAAAAACTGCTATTAACCTTGGGTCTTTTTTGAAAAGTCATCTCACTATAAACGTTATTTTATAAAAGTCCTGTTTGTGTTTTTAATAAAAGGCAATACATAAGCATGGAAGTAATATTAATTCCTAGATCTTTGTAATTCAAGATATAATTTGAAAACAACATTGTCAAACACCCTATTGGTACTCTAAAATAAATTAAAAGGGTCCAGAAACTGCACAATGAAAATACTTCTAAATAGAAGTATTTTTGTAAGAAATAAGCACACAATAATAATGCTTATGCGTAAAATAGTACAATTAAAATTATTGTCCAGTAAGGACCTGTATTACTAATGATGACACTCTAAGATTAAGTCGTTCACCGAAGTTGTCTGATCGTCGCCTAATGTGCAGCGCTACCAAATAGGCATCAGTTGGAAAGGAGTTGGAGAGCTAGCTAGCTTGCTAAGTACTACTTATGTTTTCAAAGGTTATTGTTGACACACAAAATATATGGTCATTTTATTACGTGCTATATTGATCAGTTTATATGGCGTTCTAGTGATATTTTATGTACCTATTAAAATATTTTTTTAGAAGAATCGAAGAGAAACTAATAAAAAATCTAAGGTATATGGGAATTTGTCTAAACGCCCTTACGATACAGAAAAACATCCTAGTATGGGGCTATTGGGTCTTTTATGTGAAACAAAAAACTTTTATGAATGTCACTTTCACTACCTGTGAAATCACATAATACTTTTTCGAAATTTGTTATTTGATTTGATTTACTCATAAGAAAACATTACAAATAGAACATTTTTTTATTTATATTTATTATATGTGTAAAAGTTATATGTATAGTTATAGTATCTCCTATACATACACAGAAAACACATAATATTACTTCACACCCAAAAACCTCAAGTAAACGTAGACCCGTACACTTAAATTACCCCCAGCCACAGAAACAAACATATCTCACCCCACGCCAGTCCCACCCCTAGCTGTATAGCCGCCCTATCGCCAACATTTCATTTGTTCAGCAACTGCTACTGTGTGCGACTCAGTCGCTGTTCACGTGCGACACGGGTGCGTCGTCCGTGGGCGGCGACAACAAGAGCGACGTCCCACCCAACGCCGCTGGATCGCCTAGCTCGATACAGGTAAAGGTACTGTAGGAATACAGACAGTACTAGTATGTCAGAATTTATTGGGATATGTAGACCAAGCCTTTGGTCATTTTCATCCAACAAAACAGTTAATAGCGTATGAGTAAGTGCAATACAAAGTTCCCAAAAGTATTAGTTTATTTTGGTACAAATATTTTAGGAAATCTGATAGTGTATTTTCTTAAATAGAAGGAGCATATCGGTGTATACAATACACAAAAAAGCGTATGAGAAAAGCGAATAAAAATGTCTTTCATCTTATAGATACAAACAAGAAGTGAACCTACCATTATTTATCAATAAACGTATGCCACTTATAGAATTACGACAAGTTTAGTCTACAATGATATGCATAATACGCAGCGACCAATGGATATGGTTAAAGGTTATATCCATTTATATAAATAATTCTATTGTTGTCTTCAGATATCATACTCAATCAGGCAGTTTTATTTGCACTAGTTTCTTAAGATGTATTTTATCACTTTCTACCAACAAAGGAATGTTTCCAGGCGCCGTTGTTGTCCGTGGACTGCAAGAGCAACCCGCCGACGTACAGCTTTGTCCAAGGTTGGCAATTGCTGGCGTTGGCGGTCAGCCTATTTGTGCCAAGGAATAATAGGCTGCTCTGGTACCTCAAGCTGCATTTGAGCAGGCATTCTGACACGAAGTGAGTATTGTTATGTCCCTGATGGTTGTATTATTTATGACCAAATTCTTTCTAGGAACTCACTAATAACTAATACTGAAATAGGGAAATACAGTATATTAATAATATGAACGCAGTATATAATCCTGAGACAGTATAGTACAGTCATGAGCATCGATATGTACAGGTAAAATTCACTTAAATTCAAAAGTGTTTTTTTTTCTCGAGTATAGATTCAAATGTCGAAATATTATGCAAATATTTCTTTATATTTATTTAACGTGGGAGAGCCATGCCTCGGCACGAATGGGTCGACTCGACCGGAGTGATACCACGGTCTCACCGAAAACCAGCGTCAAACAACGCTTACGTTGTGTTTCGCGCGAGTGGGTGAGGTTACCGGAGGCCCAATCCCTTTTTAAAAGGCGGGCAACGCACTTGTGACTCCTCTGGTGTTGCGGGTATCCATGGGCGGCGGTAATCGCTTACCATCAGGTGATCCATCTGCTCGTTTGTCCCCCTATCCCATAAAAAAAATATAATAGTATGTGTTAAAGGATTCTGTCTGCTCAGCATGTCATAATTTTAATCAATCGTTTCATAGCAAATCGTTGTTGAATTTCACTGAATGTCCAGGTAGATATCGGTGCTCATGACTATACATACGGTTATTATGAAGACATGTGTACTACACTAGTACAGACTATTCAAACTTTGTGGTATCCACCAACTAAAACATGTAATTTACATAGGTATAACTCGCATATTTAATAAATACGACAACACTATCTGAATATCCTTGAGCTGTTTAATGAACTTGTCCTTTAGAACTGAGTGCGGCAAATACGCAGCGTACTGCGCCCGCGCATTGGAGCGCACGATACGCAACGGCGGGCGAGAGGACAAGCCGTCCCGCATGGAAGTACTCTCTATACTGTTGAAGAACCCCTACCACCACTGTCTACCCCACGCCATACCGGTGCACATGCTCAACAATACTTATCAGGTGAGTTACATTTTGCATGGTATCTTACCTGTATACATACACTGACATTATAAGTCTACCTATAAATTTTCTCCTATATTGTGGATGCATTTACAAACACAAATTCTCACATACACAAATGCCCAGACCAGGAACAACTACCTGTAGATTATATAAAGATAATTTAGAGCACTTAGGAAAACACTTATACTTTTTTAGAGATTTTTCAAGATTTTGGCAGTCGTGTGCCTCTTCTGCTGTTTTTCTTGTCAATAGATTTTTTTACAATTTAAATTATTAAAATCATTATTTTCAAATAAATAAGTAACGGTTACTGAACCCCCCATGTCGATTTGTCGCATGTTTTCAGTCACTGTATAAACCCTATATATATAGGACTATATATATAGTCTTTTCTGATGAATAGTTCTCTTTATATACACTAAGATCCTACATAAATATGTAAATACTTGAGATTTTCCAACTTTTTAACAGGTTATAAGCTTCGATGGCTCGACGACAGTGGAGGAGTTCCTATCCACGTTGAGTACAGAACTGGGATGCAGAGAGTCCGCCGCCTCAGGGTTCGCACTGTTCAGTGACGACCCCATTGAAAAGGACTTGGAACACCACATTAAACCAGATAAGAAGGTACGACTTATTTTGGATACTATTCATCTAAAACCGTTATTTTATGGTTGTTTACTTAGGATAGCTTCTTTATTATATGTGGTATTTATAAAAATGCCTATAAAATTCTAAGGCCTAATAAAAATGGCCTTTTTCACTTTTTTTGATGGAATATGAGGGCAAACGAGCAGACGAATCGCCCGATGATAAGCGATTACCGCCGCCCATGGACACCCGCAAAACCATAGGAGTCACAAGTGCGTTGCCGACCTTTTAAAAGGGGATTGGGCCTTCGGTACCCTCACTCACTCGGCGAAACACAACGTAAGCCTTGTTTAACGCCGGTTTTCTGTGAGGCCGTGGTATCACTCCGGTCGAGCCGGCCCATTCGTGCCGAAGTATGGCTCTCCCTCGTTAATAATACTCAGAGATAACACTATCTCTGAGTATTATGTGATATGTATTAAAACTACACAGTTTTAATGCATATCACAGTAAGAGGATCGGATCATTAGTTCCGGAGATTACATAAAGAATAACAAACTTACTCTTTATAGCATTAAGGATAGATAAGAATAATTATTATAATCTTAGTATAACGTTTTTAGATTTGGGCTACTACATCTGCTACTTCTTCAATATTTTCTTCATATTTTCTATTCTCTTTACAGCTATGCGACGTAATATCAAAATGGGAGACAGCGCTCAGAGAGAAAGGCTCAGGAAAGTTCGAAAACTCGCGAGTTATTCGACTGACTTACAGAAATAGGCTCTACTTCAAGAATTCTATTAGAACTGAAACGGATAAAGAAAGACTACTATTATGTTATCAGGTTAATCAGCAAGGTACGTTTTTGGAGGTATTTTAGCATTATTGATACTATTTTATTTTGTTAAATATAGTAAGGCTGGGATGATAATAATAAGTATACTAATATTTAAGATGCTTTCATTTTGTAGAAATTTACATAACCACCATCAAGCTTTCCCAGTAATTAGTTGTGAATCTCTTGAAAATTTTAAATGGTGTTATTTTAATGAAACACGTTTCCATTTTTTTTTATAGTTTTGTCAATTATTATTTATGTTAGCATATTTACAATTATGCTAACATATATGTAGGTACAAATTCAAAACTTCAGAGCTAATATATACTTTTTTCATTCATATATAAACTTTATAATGTAATTTAAGCAAAGCTCTTAAAACTTGAAGTTTATCTAAAAAGCGATATATGTTGTCAGTTGTGGCGGGTCGGTTCCCGGTGACGCGTGAGTTGGCGGCCGAGCTGGGCGCGCTGATGGCGCAGCTGGACATGGGCGACTACTCGCCCGCCAACACGCAGCACAACCAGCCGCTCGCGCACAGGTTCTACCCCTATCGGTACAGAGCCGGCCTCACCAACGATGAACTTAGGTGAGTGCACAATATAAAAACTCATTTTCGATCAAAGCTTTAAATAAATTTCACATGACAGGTAACCATAGATACACACGCCTTTCTCCCACAGGGTTATGCAAAAACTATAGACCATCACTTGCTACGATTCTTGCATACTTCTTTTGCTTCTCACACATTCATACATCTTCACATACATGCGCTTCGGTTGGTCGGTTCGGTTGCGATTATTACGCACCTGACCTTTTTGAAGTATCTCGCCAATAATATTAGCGTAGGTACGTCCTTCTAGGGTGACCTCTTCCAGCCTTTCCGCTGATTCGCATTATAAATTCCTTTCGTTAAGAGCCCGGCGGACCGAATTTACCATACAAACCCAGTACCAAAATAATTGTTTTTTGGGCAAATCTGGCTCCCCCAGACCCTTAATCGTCTTTCATTCATTGTCTTAACATGTCATTTAGGTAACCAGTCTTTAAATAAATCCACCTTATGGATTCTATCGCGTATTTACATTGTCAAATGCCGACGTTACGGATTTAGTTTGAACTAAACAAACAATTTAATTTTCATTGTTCTTTTTTTATGGAAACAATATGATTGATTGTACGATTACAAAATAAAAACTGACTACATTTTATAGCGTCCATGGTCACGGACATACATAGATAGGGATTGAATCCGTAAGGTGCTTTTATTTAAATATGTATGTCTAATATTCGCGTAATTCTCAGAACTAAATCCAGTCTTCATTGGGAGATAAATGTAAGAATTCCAGATTGTTAAGGTGCTGAGATGATTTGGATGCATACTGAAGTGTTGGTTCAAGGGAGCGCAGGAAAAGATTACCTAGAAAGACTTGGGAGAGGCCTTTTCCCAGAAGTGAGGCAGTAACGCCTAAAAAATAAAGTATACATATAAGCTTTATAAGGTGTATAGCTATAAAAATTAAGCGTATGAGAGCTGACAAACAAGTGTGTAAAACGCCTAACCGGGGAACCCACCCAGTGTTCTCAATTTTTTTTTATTCGGTAATGTTCTCACTAATATTTCATGAAACTATAGGGATGTTGAAGAGAAGCTGCGTTCCAAGTGGGTGGCGTTAAAAGGCAGAAGTACTGCAGACTGCGTGCGAATCTACCTCAACTGTACCAGGAAGTGGCCGTTCTTTGGTGCTACGCTTTTCCAGGCTAGGGTAACGTATCAAGTCTTCACTCCATAGAAACTGTCCGATATCGATACCGCATCGTTCTATAAAGCCTGTCCGCATATAAAGAAAACTGCTCGTGTATAAAGCCAGCCACACACGTAACTTATAACTTACTATATACTTAACATATATTTTCCCAAAAAGGTTGACTTGCACAAAAACGTTTAGACTTGTGCAAAAATCTTCCAACACAGTCTAAACTTGTGCAAGTATATCGTGACGTGATTGGCTGGATCAATTTGGAATGCAATCAATTCAAATCTGAGCTTCCTAAATATCTACGAAGAATAATATCTACAAAAGATCTAATATCTATGGGCGGTTGGTGACAAACGGTTAATGGCAATAGGCTCGCCACCTATTATGAGATTATTATATAAGAGAGGTTAAAATACAGGCGTACTGCGGATTTCGGAACCCTTCGGGGAATAACGGATAGTATGTTCTTTATTCAAATAGATTTCACAACAGAATGAGATACCAAGCTAATATGTGTGTCATCTCCAGATAAAGCAACCAGATCTGTCCATGGTGTGGCTAGCGGTGTCCGAGGAGGGCGTGACGGTGCTAGAGCTGGCTTCCATGTCCGTCATAGGGCGGTACGCGCTTAGTTCCATAGGACTCTTCGGTGGCCTGCAGGTAAACATACTTCTTTTTTAACTCCTGATGTATCTGTGTGTTTTAATGTGTGTATCTGTGTGTCTGTTGCATCGCAGCGCCCAAATGAATGGACCGATTTCGATTGTTTTTTCGAAAAATCTGGCCATCCGTTTGAAGATTATCAGCTCTTTTTTGGTTCATGAAGGGATGTGAGCAACTTCCACAGGTCTGATCGATTTGAAATTTGGCATTAGTTACTGCAAGAACATGGTAACCATGTCTTGATGCAACAGGGTTTCTTTTTTATTTTAAATTTAATGTTATTGTTGTATACGTCGGTAAACGAGCAGGCGAGTCACTCGATGGTAAGTAGTTATTGCCGCCTATGGATACCTGCAACATCAAAGGAGTTGCTGATGCGTTGCTGAGTCCCTACGGACTGCGGAAGCCACAGCAACCAAGACAGTAACTGGCTCTTACATGCAAATGTCCAAACTTTTACACTGACCGTCTGACGTAAGAGTGGTCTAGCAAGTCAGATATTTTCTGGCCTCTTAATATTTTTTAAGGAATTTGTTTAAAATATATATATAATATGTAAAAAATTCAATTTTCAGGATGACCTCATGATGTTGATTGATGCCGAAGATGCGGCGAGCCCGGTGCACAAGATGTTGATTAGTCTCAATAAGCCTAAAGTAAGTTATTTGTCTTATAAAAGCGATGATCAGGTTGCAAGTTCATATCCAAACATATTGCTTGTCTGAGAAATTTTCTCAATGTATACCAAACGCAACGGTTACCAACGAGGTAAAGTTTACCAACTCGTACTATTGGTGGTACACTCTAGCCAAAGTTCTCGTTTTAACAGGAGACCTGTGCCCAGCATTGGGATAGAGTATACGATGAAATCATCTATTAAGTATCTTTTTCTTTTTGATGTTGTCATTTCATTAGTACACCTCTGCTTAACCCTTCGGGGAATACAGGCGAGAAGGTATGTTATAATATCAAGAGTGGTTTTCGACAGATGGCAGAGCTGACCCATCTAATAGCGGACTACAAGAACGCGTTACTGCGTCCGGGCGGCGCGGGCACTCCGCAGATGAACTCCCTGACGCGCAACGGCAGCCACCGCTCCGTGCGCGCCGCGCCCGCGCACGCCGCGCCCGCCACGCTGCCGCACGCGCACGCGCACCACTCCCACTCCCACTCCCACTCCCACTCCCACTCCCACCACGCGCACCACACGCTCAACTCGCACGCCACCACCATGACGCTCGGCTCCGACAGGAACGCCACCCTCACGCTCAGCTCGCACACCTCCACCTTCAACCAACACGTAGAAGCGAGAGTCCTGTCTCACGGACAACCAGACATTCTAAAGTCAACCCCAGATCATCACAGGAGTGACAAGAAGCGAAGTCACACGCAAGACAGTGGAGTCGCGTGATTGTAAGTGTATTTTGGACTTTATAGGATTGTTTAGTGACGTTATGTGACGAAGGGAGTGCGGCGCGACTGTTATAATTATTTTCCTTAAAAATATATTTATCTTTAAAAATTCATTCTCCTTGTGAAATTTATCAAGAAATTTCAAATACAACAATTATCAAAAAATCTCTTGTTATTATACTGTAGATATTTGAGAAAAGAAAAAAACGTGATTATATTTGGACGTAACAATAATAGAAAAAGAGCAAACGTAAAAAATAGATAAACTCAAAAAAATCTAGATTAATTTTTGATTACTTACGCGGAATCAAAGGTGAAACAAATTATAGTATCAAAGTTTCATTCTCATTTGCATTTTTATGAGAAATTCCAATTTTAAATTTTCTAAACTTTCGCGCCAATAACTCGTGGATAGAAAATGGCCGGTTACAGAAAGTGATAGCATTCCACCAAATATATAGGACGGAAATAAACGAAATAATAATATACCTCATATTTTGTAGCGAACGATTCAGCCTACTTAAATTGGCTTTTTAATTATAGATTTAAAAATTAATAGTTTATAATTTATTTTTTCTGTGTAATATAATTTTAACGGTTGCTACGTTTAGTGAATTCGGCTTATACAGTTATCTAATATGAATCGTATGAATGTATCGATGTTTATATGCAGTCTTAATGCCAATTTTATACAACATGTAGTTATGTATGTTTGTGTACAGGGTGCGATAAATGATGCGTGAAATCATCGAACAATTTACTCAGTATTTTCTTGCGATTTTTTTTAAGTGTATATTACAAGCAGTTCCCTTAGGAATAAATTCACATCAATAGTCAGGTGACAGAACTTTTGATGTCTTAGTCCCGACAACTTTCGACACGACTGGACAAGAGATAATTAGGTGTCGAACGATAATATAGATACATATATAATATTTTATTTGAAATTCTAAATAAAAGATGGTACCCATAAAAACAAAAGCTTACGTCCATTTTATTTGTTATTTCTACTATAATTTCATAATATCGTTCGTCACCTAAAAATCTGATGCCTTATATTTTGCCGTACTTTAAAAAACACTTGCCTAAAATGATGATGTATTGAGGAATATACGCACAAATCACAGTGACATTATATTCTTTAAGTCGCAACAAGCCTACTTACATTATGTTTTAGGAGTATCGTAACGAACATCCTCGTTAAAACGCAAGTGTAGACCTTACTTTATAATTAGTCTGACACGTGCGCAATGCGTGCGTATGATACTCAAGGTGGTCGGAACACGTGTAGACTGGCTTAAGTATTTAATTTTTCATATCTATTCTCCATTAAAATAAAATGTTCATTCGAAATAGTGCCAATGATATTGAATTATTCAACTATATTTTTTTCAAGCACACTGAGCTAGCGCTGTGTTATAATATTTTGATAGTACATGCAATAGAAAATTTGAGCGTTGACCATTTTTCAACCATATTTTTAATTCGTTTCGAATTCACAGATATATATTTACTTGTAATACCTGATCGAATTAAGGAGCAATAAGATCTTTCATTGGATTGGATTGAAACTAAGACAAAGAAATAGTAAAATATTTTTTCTCCAAACATTACGTTTTTAAAAAATGGTCTGGCCTGATCTCTGAATCTAAATTTGTTACATATTTATTATGTTTTGAGTCTAAGATAAAAAAAATTGTTCGACAGATACTTACGAAATATTATAACATTGATTTTGAGTGTGCAATGACAGTTTATACAATATAATAAGCAATTGTAATTGGTAACTCTGAATGTCTGTATCGGTGATAAATCTAATGGACTGAATTATATTTAAGATCTTCAACGAATCTAAACACATTATTAACGCTTTTTAAAAAAATCAACCTTAGCATTAAACGTTGAAGCAGTATTTTATAATGGTTAAGACAAAACTGGACTGATCCCGCGTAAGCCACATTATACAACGCATTATTCACAATTTCACATACATAAATGTATATAAATAAAAATAAAATGCTGTTCATTGGTAAGCGTATCGCTTGAGAACGGTTGGACCGAGTTGGCTATTTTTTTTTAATGTTTGTAATGAGTAGTCCAAAGTTGTCCTGGAATATTGAAAACTGAATATGTTTTTTAATTTTGTTTGATTTATTGTTCTGGCAAGACATAGTCTGTCGAGGCAGCCAGTTTTATATAAAAGATAAAAACACACTTGTACTATTCAACGCAATCCCACGCAAATGTGTGTCTCTAATGCATACATTTTATTATAAAATGTAGATTTCCAGATGTCATAATCCTTTGCTTATGTTGCTTACGGGGGATCAGTACTTCTCTACCTTTCTTGCAAAAATATTACACACATAATTTTTAATTAGAAATTACAGTTTTATTTTATAAGTAACTCAACAACTAGAAGTTTAAGTACTTGAATCTCATTTAATTCCTTTCTCATTCGACTTTATTGTTACTTATTAATCTAGTAAGGAGGAATCGATGTGTTCTGCTATTGGTCTAAAAACTATATGTAAATTATTACATTGTCAAACAGCACAGCGTTTTGAAATCTTGTAAATATAAAGAGACCGCAAATTCTCCATGAAGACACTGTACACACATCTTTTAACAACTGAGTAATCAATTGTGTAAATGACAGTGTAATATAGGAACTTGGGTACAACCCATTTACATAATTTATGTAGTTACATTTCGTGGGCATTTTTTACTAGTTTTATACCTACATATGGTATTTTTTGTATATTTCTGGCCTGTATAATTTCAGGGTTTCGTGAACTAAATACCTACATTAACGCCCAACGGTTGAGTTGCATATTTAGAAAACTTACTTCAGTAATTATCATTTAGTGTCAACATACCAAAAGATAATTAATGAAATATAGAAATAAATAAACAGATGACTATGGAGCAGTCTCATAAGGCACTTATAATTTAATTCACAAAAATGAAAGGGTACAGGGTCTCAGATAGATTTTGGACACTATATTCAGTATACCTACTATATATTCAAAATGTCTAGTCTTTCACGGAGCTCTGAAGTGTTATGATTTTATACTGCATTAGCTTTGATAGATATTTCTACCAATTTTTATAATCATTCAAAGATTTTTCGTTACCAGCTTATTATGTGATCATTATTTCCTGTGTCATGCAATAAAGAAGATTTTTTATAGAAACATGAAATCATTTTTAACATTTGAGAAATATTTTTTCCTTTTTACTTGTAGATAATTAGAAAATGTGTTTATTTTTCTGATTTATTTTTTTATAAAGCAACCTTTTTTATTGCAGCGACACAAATGTGAGGGACGGGCTAATTGTAAACAGCTATAAATACAAACGGCAACTAAATAGATGTAGTTTTGTAAATCGTAGACATAAATAGACCCTAGAAGCTAATGACAACGGTAATTATGTAATTTTGACCAATTCGCTTCCATGGCCAATCTATCCGTGCGGACTTTATCAGGCCAAGGCTTCGAAAACGGATTTATTTTTATTTTGAAATACGACTACATCACAAAAAGGCCTGCAGAAGCACAAAAATAATATTTGGTAGGTTCTATGGAGGCCACTGTTCTCTTAACCCTGGCCTGATTTACGCGATAGTAGCCTTTATTAGTCCAAAACTAGAATTTAATAAATTGCATAATAAAAGGGTATTGAAATAAAGGCTAAAATTGCGTGTCCAGTAGTCAGCTAATTTAGTAAATAAAATAACATTTTGATTGCACTTTTTGCATAACACTTACCTGTTGATATAATTATGTATAGAATATTATAATGTATATTTTACATTCAAATTGATAATTTGTATTAATTATTTAGCTATAAATTATTTTGTAAGTATTTATTCTGTGTTGTTTTAGAATTGGTTGTTTAATTTTTTTTGTATAATTATTGACGAGACGACAACTTTTTTGTTAGTAAGGCCTAACTCGAAGATTGACACCAATGGAGCCTAATATTGGATCATTTTGTGAATTTTATTTTGTATGTAATAGACGATTTTTGTTTGATGATGCGAGAATAAACTTGTATTACTGATCGTTCGTATTTTCTTTACACACGAAAAGGACTACAAATATACAAATAAAAAAATATACCGCGGATTTCAGTTTCCTTGTCTAGCCCTCCGGTACTTAGCACCATTTTACAAGCTGTTAGGGTAGTCTAACCTACCCTGATTTAGTTATCCAATGATATCTGACGTTCAAATCAAAATCAAATCAATCAAAGATCAACTTAATGAGAGGAGAAAGGTAAAGTTGAATAGCAACATGCGTAAGCTTGTTGTAGGTAATCCTCTTTTGATCTTCTTTACGTTATGCTGCCCTAGTAGAAACCATGAAAAATTAACTCCTTTGCGGTTGTTAAAAATAGCCTTATCTCCTATCCTTTATGCTACCCTAGTACTCTGATATTGTATTTTTTTTCTCTACAGCAGCTTATTACTACTGACATCTCCTGTAATTGATGCTTCCCTAGTACTCTGGCTGGTAATAATAACTGGTATCTTTTGGTAAACAAAGACCGTTTCCGGCAGTAGGTAACAGTCATCTCCTCTCCTTTATGCTGTCCTAGTACTTTGGTATTAATTTTTTTAATTTTTTTTCTCTACAGCAGCTTATTACTACTGACATCTCCTGTAATTGATGCTTCCCTAGTACTCTGGCTGGTAATAATAACTGGTATCTTTTGGTAAACAAAGACCGTTTCCGGCAGTAGGTAACAGTCATCTCCTCTCCTTTATGCTGTCCTAGTACTTTGGTATTAATTTCTGCGTATTTTAAGGAACCAACCAAGACCACAACACCTACTATGTATAAATTATGCCGCCCTGGTACTCTGGTATATTAAATTTAAAAAAAACACGCTCCATATAAATTTTATTTTATTTTTAGTAATTTAGTCCCCCCACATTTGGTTGAAGTATATGCATGGGGGCCCGCAGCAGGGTCAGGAAAGAAAATACATAGAAAACATTTTTTTTATACTATGTTACTGTTTGAATAAAAACTGCGTCTAAGGTTGCTGATTTATCTAGATAATGAAGACATGTATATGAAGATGCAGATGCACCTTCCTGAAAATAATCTTGGCGGCGCCCATAAATATGTGGCAATACGGTAAAATAACTGCGCGTCTGAAATTAGCCGCAAGTGATTTTGAAGTGGCATATTTTAATTTAAAAACTGTGTGTAAAGATTGTTCATGATTTGATTGCCTATACTGATTTCAATATTTTTAAAACAAAAACATAAGTAATTTCACCTGTGAGGCTGTTCGCAACAGCTAACTCCAGACGCGAACAATTATTACGACCGTACCTACATATTGTACCTAACTAAACATATTTCAAACACACAATAATCGATATCTGCATCGTAGCTGTGTTGCGCTTTTAGATAACTTTTTTTTTATTCTATGAAAGTTTTAATATTTTTAAACAAAGTCATTGCCACACTGAGATTTTCTCCTTTATCGTGGGTGCTTTTACAAACACAAATTTTCACATACACCCAGACCCAGCACAAATACTTGTAGATAATACAGCATATCCGAACAGGAAAAGTTTTTGTACGATGCCAAGCTAATATTGCATTGGAATCTTTGTTGATTGAAGCATACAGGCACTGCAGCCAGCTACCCAAACTAGATAACATATTAATAAGTAGGGTTGTGGAGTTTAAAAGCTAATTTCACTTTATTCTAAGTAACCGTTACTCACAGAATAAATTAAAAAATGGAACAGAATTTGTTTAAAATTAGCTGCCGAGATGATATCCTATGAAGCCAACATCCGCGCCAAATCCCACTAACCGCCCGTAGAATTCAGGTACCCAAGTCGTTCGGGGCAAAAGTGTACGATCACATTAACAAGTAAAACTATATGGGCTCATATAGTTTAGTAAGAAGCAACTAAAACAGTAACCACCATTGCAAAAGTCATCATGTAGGCTCTAAATCATACTTTATTTTATCACAAATGGAAACAATTTATAAAAATCTATTTACTTAGTTAATAGAAACTCTTCAAGTTTTACATCCAGTGCCTTCAGTATAGCTTCGGTATCGTATGGTACACCTGTAACACAACATATTAATTCACTTTAAAAAAGAAAGTTTCTTTCTTCTATGCGGCTGTTGCCGCGGTTTGAGACAAAACGTAGCCTATGTCTCTCCAAAATCCAATCTATCTCTATAAATGTATCAAAATTTGTTATGCCGTTTAGACATGAAAACGTAACAAACAGTATTAAAAAAAAGACAGACATATTTGCTTTCAAATATAAGTATGCCTTACTTAATATCTTTATTAATGCATCCATAGAGTGACCGCGGCGCTTGCCGGTCAGTCCATCTTTATCAGTTCATGGATGCATAAACATTTTTAATAAGTAAGTATATCGAGACCCGTCCGTGCCTCAGCAAGCACGTAAAGAACTCCGTCTGGGTTATACCTATGATAATCGTTAAAGCCTGATCTCCATCGTCTATCCTTAGGATATCGGTATTGTATTCAGCCTTATCTGGCTAGACTGGAAGGCAACCTCAACATAGTTGGGAAAAAATCCTAGGGATAACTTTTTTGTATTCTTGATGAGCCTACGCTTGATCGCCAGTTCGCCTGATGTCAAGCGATACTGCGATCTACGATGGAGCGCGCTTGCGTAGAAGAAATCGATTCACTCGTGATTTAAAGACGTATCTACATACGTACCTATATAAATCCATTCTGTAGGATTATATCCAGAGTCCTTCCTCGACTCCATAATACACTCTCGAAGCGCATGCGTTACCCCATAAGATACACATATGCCCATCTCGCCACAGGCTGTAATGGATGTAAGAATAAAATTACTTTTTACGGATTTTATATAACATCACGCCTGTATTCCCCGAAGGGTTAGGCGGAGGTGTACTAATGTACACCCATAGTTCGTATGTTCAGGTCCCATGTGATAAAGGGCGAACTGTAACCATTAACGGGGCTCAAACTGCGAAATGCTACGAAGGATTTCATAGAAAAACCCAATAATGCTTAGCTCGACCTGAGAATCAAAACTAGGACCTCGAGCGTAACATTTGCACTTAAGACCACTAGACTACAGGCTTAATCACTCATTCCTCTTGAAATACAACCTCTTTTCGGATTACACCCGCTAAAAAATGTCAGACTTTCATACAAACTTTCACCCCCATTTTCACCACCTTAGGAGTAGAATTTCCAAAAATCCTTTCTTATTGGATGCCTACGTCATACAAAGAACACACCCTCCAAGTTTCAGATCTTTACGGTCAGCATTTTATATGTATAGATTAGAAGAATTATAAAAAAAGCAATTTATACGTACTCTTCGAACCAAGAACTCCTTTGGGGTTCTTGTAGTCGTATCGCAGCTTGACGTTGAACTCAACGGGTATGTCAAGCGCGAGCGGCACGTGGTACTTGAGGGAGCGGTTAGTAAGAAGTTTACCCGACACCTTGTCATACACTAGTTTCTCGCACGTAAAGTAACCAACTCCTTGGACGTATGCGCCTTCCACCTATATATAGAAGTACTGATTAATAATTGTATTCGCGCTCGTCTTGAAGGTGCTTAAAATTCATATCGCGTCACATACACAAAGAAAATATTGAGAATATCCATTTTTAAAGTGTGTTAAATACGTAGAAGAGAGAGCAATAAAAAAATTTAGAGGTTGAGTTATTAAAAAAATATAGGGGTTGAGCAATTATAAAAGGTAGTTGAGAAATTCTTCAGAAATCAATTAATATTTCCATCATTTTCTTAAGTAATCATAATTATGATCAATCGAAACTCAAAAGCAGCCTTACTAGCGTTGCATCAAGACAAAAATGTAATTAATAACTATTAACAAATTACTAAGACTTAACCGCAACTGAAATATTAATTTGTAAGACATGAAGTAATTTTTAAACTCACCTGTCCAATATCTAGCTTAGGGTTGGCACTAATACCGACGTCCTCTAAAATATCTGCCCGTACTATTTGGAACCTCCCAGACAGCACGTCCAGTTGCGTCTCAACAATAGACACAGCAAATGCACTGTACGCTTGCAGATTTTTATCAGTATCTTGCATCATATACAAGGAAGTCAAGTCGATTTGGTCGTCACCGGCTTTTTTGACGATTTCTTTCCAAGTAGCATCTGGCATACTCTCTTTTAAAGGGGCCAATCTCGCCTTCAAAACTTCACACGCCTTTATAATCGAATAGCTAACACTCTCAGTCGTAATACTAGAGCCAGAAAACACATTATTGGCTGACACAAAACTGTAATTTGAAATAACGTTGACATATTCGAGGGGCACCCCCAGTTCGTAAGCGCAGACTTGGGCGACTTTCGTGTTGATGCCTTGGCCCATCTCTATTCCTCCTGTAGTTACTGTCACTGTGCCGTCACCTCTATAAATAGAGACTAGCGCTGAGTAGTTTCCGTAATATTCGACGGGGAAGGACATGACGCTAATAGAGATAGCTTTCTTCATCCATCTATTGTTTTGGTTAAATTGTTTGATGTCAGTGACTCGTTTCTCGTAGCTGCAGTCGGCTTTGAGGACGTCTATGAGTTCTGGAAGGTCGTTGTCATCTGTTCTCATATTTGCTAGCCGGACGCTGGTCGGGTCTTTTTGAACGCTAAAAGCGATGTGCTGCATTATGTGTTCTATACAAGAGATGCCCTCGCACGTACCTATAGAATAAAAAATCTGATTTTAATTTTATTTGGGGATCCGTGCCTCGAAGGATCTGTTGTCGGTCTGTCCTCCAGAGCGTCTATACTCAGTAACGCAGATTGCCTGATAGCGCGTATATCTTCTATCTCTTTAATATCTTCTCTATAAATGAAAATGAATGTTTGTTAATTTGTCCTCTATGCATTATTAAACCATTCATCCTATTGCGAAGTAAAGGTTGTAAAGGTTTATGACCAAAAATATGTAAAAAGAGTTATTGCAGTGCATGCCGGGGGGCACCTAGTATTGTTATAAAACAAAAAGATAGTCTTGGGGACCTCCCGGCACTTTTCCTGTTATTATTGACTGCCTCATTAGTCTAGTGGTCCCAAGCACGACTGCTACGCTAGAAGTTCTGGGTTCGATCCCCAGGTCAAACAATGTTATTGGGTTTTTCTATGAAATTCTCAGTAGCAGCTCGGAGTCTGGATTTGTGTCCGGTTAATGGCAATAGGCTCGCCCCCTATTACATGGGACCTAAACATACCGGTGAACTGTAGGTGTACATTACAGTACGCCTCTGCCTAACCCTTCGGGAAATACAGGCATGATGGTATGTATGTATGTATTGCTATGCTAAATATTCTACCAAAAAACTCGCATCGCTAGTTTTTGTTAGCACCGATCATTTTAATTAATTCATTAAAAAACTTGCATCCGTCAAATTGAGCAATCATTTTAAAATTATACCTAGATATTTTTAAAAGCGACTATAAATTGAATATCTATCATAAAATGCAAGCATGTTTTATGATATGGCTTTGTTGCGAACCGGACACAATATTTTTCTTATACCTTTGTATATGATATTTGTAAAAATAAAAAGATAATTTGACGATTGACTGAACCTAGAAAAAAGATACAACCTCCGCGGACTTTTTACCCCGAAGGTAAAAAGTTCACAGAGGTTGTATCTTTAGGATAAGCAGGATAGGGGAGTTCCTGTCATGGTCGTGCAGAAGGTCACGAATACCATGGTCGTCTTATTGGTTAATGTGCCAAATTGGCCAGTGGCAAATTTAGGGTCTGGCCTGGGTGGCAGAAATACATGCTAGGCCGCTGCTGTCAATAAAGGGGAAGTAGGAGAAAGAAAAAACTAAAATGTATCTGTTACCAGGTGCTCTAGCGAAGGTATTTGACGGTGTGTCAGTAGTAACTGTAGCGGTCTTCAGCGACCAGTACTGGGTGTCGTAGCAGTTCGGGAAGCCGCCGGCGGTGTAGCTCATGATGTTCTCGTTGTTACTACAGCCGTTGTCTTCAATTATGGTCGAGTTTAAATACTGTATCTTGCCATTGTCGTCAACTCCCACCTGAATGTTAAGATTTGGAAGTTTGACGTTGAAAGTTTTTCATTATTATCTCATTTTGATCTCGTGCGCGTGAGAACCTGATAAGTAAGTAGTAATATTTTGATAGGACCTCTAGGGGTCTGACTGGCTGGCGACCCTTACATCGGAGTCTTTCGTAAAGCACCTTGGTGTGTGTTTCGACTTCTACACATAAGAGCCAGTTCCCCTCAGGTGCTGCGGCTCTTAAGAGTCGGCAACGCATCAGTAATTCCTCTGGTGTTGCAAGTATGCATGGGCGATGATGACTACTTACCACCAGGTGGCTCGCCAGCTCGTTTGCCGGCTTAATCCATAAAAAAGTACATACACACTTACACAGGTCAAGCATATTGTTATTGTGCCTTTGATTAAATTCTTACTACAAGGATCTGTCTCCTGATAATGGCAATAGTGCAGTCATACCGTAGTGATATAACTATTACACTGCCAAGTCAAAGGTGTTGAATGCGAATCAAACATCTGAAGATTCGAAGTCATGTGCGTAACTATATCTCTACCTACTGGTTTCCTTCTCAGGATGATCCGCGAGGCTATTGAAATTAAAAAACCAAATTTCAATAGAGAAGATGGCTGGGTCTTACCACCTGCTTGGAACCCCATTATAGAATTCAGAAAATCAAAATCCAAGCCCAAAACTGCAAGACCGAATGAGCTCGTTCTGCGTGAATCGGATCGCCAATAATCAACAAAAATGTAAGGTAGGTAGTAATTGTAACATTAAGACGTCCAACAACTTAGTCTACCCGTGACCATGGATGCTGTAAAGGATTCGAAACGTCGGGAATCAAATAATATCAATACAACGCGATAAAATCCGTAAAAAGTAGTTTTATTTCTATATCTATACTATAATAAAATTGTAACAGGCCGATAGACCATCTCCATTTTGACCATAAAGCTGATCCGACAGTCTTACCTCATATTCGCACTGACACGGCAGTCTCTTCCCGGTTGTGGTGAGGTTGGTCTGCATCGGCAGTATAAACCTGCATGGAAGGTCCAGTTTCCTGGCAACCAGAGCACATGCAGTAGCTGCTTGCACGCAGCGGCTGATCTTGCCACCAAACGCACCGCCTACCCGACGGACCTTCACTATAACCCTAGAGATAACAAGCGTAGCATGTTAGTCGGTATCATCTATGCATGCATACGTCATAGATTGAATAATAGAGCCAATTATACAACTTTCTCATTAATCTAGTGGTCCCAGGCGCGAATGCTACGCTAAAAAGTCCTAGGTTAAATTCCCAGGTCGAGTAATGTTATTAAGTTTTTCTATAAAATTCTCCATAGCAGTTCGGAGATTGGGATTTGTGCCCGGCTAATGGCAGTCGGCTCGCCCCCTATTACATGGGACCTAAAGATATCGAACTGTGTGTGTACATTATTACACCTCTGCCTAACCCTTCGGGGAATATGCGTTATGTACGTGATGTAAAGTACGGTCGTTATCATCATGTTATTGTTATCGCTAGTTTTTGTTAGCACCGATCATTTTAATTAATTCATTAAAAAACTTGCATCAGTCATATTTAGCAATCATTTTAAAATTATACCTAGATATTTTAAAGTACGGTCGTTGTCATCTTGATATTGTGGTAGCTTAATTAATTATTATTTTAGCGTTAAAATTTTAACTTCAACGGTAATTTTGGTAATAGGTATCAATGAACAATTAGTAACTTACTCGCTTTCACTGATCCCCAAAGACCTAGCTACAGCAATTTGCGTCAAATCTATCCATTGCGTCGAATTATACACTTCCAATGTCTTATCAACTGGCACTACAACACAAGATATAGGCTCCAAATAGTAATGATATTGAGCCTCTATGTCGTAAACTCCTTTGATTACCTTCTTCACATCATCGCCTTTCCCTTTCGGTTCAATGGTTGAGTCACCAGGGACATATCTGCTGCTATCTTTCTTCGCGTCATCGATAGTCAATACAGGAGGTTTTGTGCTGACATTTTTGTATGTTACTTTGACCGTTTTGGCAACTTTTTCAGCCAGCTTCTCTGTGTTTGCGACCACGATGGCTATAGGCTGACCGTAGAATTTGATATCGGTTGCGAGGATCTCCTCCTCTTCTACTTGCAGTTGTATGCCAGGGTACGTGAAAGAATTGATCCCAGGTATATCCTTTGCTGTGTACAATGCTTTCACCCCATCTATAGCCTGTGGAATGTTACTATATTGTTACATATCTATATATAGGTAGGTATATATACAAAATATCTAATAATATCAATCTCGCACTATATTTTTAGGAGTATGTCTAAGCATAAGTGACTTTTTTGTTTATGAATAATTCAAAGATTCTTTTCTTTCCTTTGTATTGTTCGATAAAGTGCAAGGGGAAATTTATTCCATATAAGGACTCGTAGCGCTAATTACATAAATGAATAAGTAGATAAATGTTGCTCCTTAATAAGGTGTACAATGAAGATCATTCTACTCTAATATAATCTAAGTCCTAACATGCTTTTCTAGCTTCACGATCTGAAGCTAGAAAAGCCTTACAATTACAACCAGTATTACTTACATTGACAAATAAATATTTCTATTTCTATCAGTATTTCCCAGAAATGACGTTGCGGACCAATATGCAATAGCAAGCAACATTCAGCCAAATCTGCTTAGATGGATACCCGATTCCATCCAAAATAGTTGGGAAAATGCTAAGATGATGAAAATTTAAATTTGGCGGCACGTTTGGCATAGCGGCTGAGCGAACGGCTTTTGCACTACGTTATGTGGTTTCGATCCCCATACGGAGCAATTATTTGTATGATCTACAGGTTGTTGTTCTGGGTCTGAGCGTATATGAATGTGAGAATTTGTGTTTGTAAACGCTGGGTGTGTGCGTCGTCTCGATATAGAAGAAAATCCTAGTGTGGCGCAATGTTTTTTTTTAATGTCTACTTCGGAGATTAAACACACTACAAATCGTTTAAAAGTATTTGTACGTCATTGTGTTGAAATTTAAATATTAAAACAGTATTGAAACAAAAATAAGTAAATGACGAATTCATTGTCGATATAAAGTGACAAGACTGCTTTATTTGTACAAGTGTCTAATGGTACTCAGATATATTCAATGCCCTGTGTAATAATAGCAAATATTAAAACAGCTCATGTGATATGCAAATCTTCGATTAATTCTTATTAAAATAAAATAATGATAACATCTGCTGTTTACTTAGTTGTTTCATTATAAATACAGAATTTTAATTTCAATTTTTTGGCTATAAAGACAGCTATAATTACATTACGGAAAAATGAAATACCTGATAATCAGGCATATTTTTTTAAAACTTTGTTATTGTGGGTACTTTATTGTACATTGTAATAAACAGAAGACAAAGTTATTAGGATGGATATAAATATTTTCACTCACCAAAACTTCATCAACATCAATGGTATCGACCTGTCCAATGTGAACAGTAGCTGTTACAAAGGCTCCAAACACCTCCCTCGGTAGAGGGGGGATGTCGTTCGCGAACCTCGCCTCCCCGCTACTCTGGATATAGGCTTCCAGCTTGTCCACTGGTTGGTTCAAAGGGAACAGGGACGAGTCCGTCTGATAGTCTTGCTTGCCAATTGATACCGGCCTACTGAGGAGTTGACCACCTGATGAGTATTTTGGTAGGGCTGTGCCGGCTGGACTGATGTTTAGGATAAACTGTGAAAAAGTTTTATCAGTCATAACAACAGCAGCTGTGCTGTAAAGACTTCTGTTGATGATTTTTAATTGATTTAATGACTCATACTAAAATAATGCTAATGATCTTTGAGTTTAAGAGTTCCAAATAAAAATGGAATCCAATGAAATTGCTCAACGTGGCCTTTGTAGCCCCTTGTATTCTACGAAGGTTAATGTACGGTGTACTGGCGTACACCTATAGTCCGCCGATAGGGGGCGTACCTTAAATCCAACTTGGAGCTGCAAAGCGCTGCGGCGGTAATGTGCTGACCTAATGTAATGTAAGGTAATGTAAATGGAACCAAATGACTAGTTATTCGAAATCATATTTGTGTATGAAATTATTTAAATCACTTGCTTGAATGATAAGAGAAAATATCGTCTAACCCAACCAGAGGCCCTTGAGTATTATTGAGTTTGGAGTCCTTTTAGAAGAAAGTATAATGATTTTATAAGGTACCTACCTGCCTACTCTATCCATATACCTACTGATATCACACGCAAAATAGATCTCACCTTATAAAACAGTCCAAGAGCCAACTTCTTCCGGCACTCGATTGAAGGTTCCCCAGCGATTTCTACTGGTTTCAGTTCACTGCCCAGCACTTTAGCTGCTCCTTGCAAAGTGCTATCACAAAAAATATTCTTCCCAACCAGATACGCTTCAGTTTGACTCGCATGAACGAAATTTGGATCTATATTGCCATACACTATGCTGGCACTTTCTACGATGTTGTTACTGGCAAGCTTTATGAGATACGCTGAGTTTACAATGGCTAAAGCATTCTGATTCCTTGGCATGATCTGAAATGTTTACAATAGATTGAATTCAACCCTAAATGTTTACCAAATTGTTTGTCGGATAATCGACTTGGGCGTTTGATGGGTTAGATGTTTACCTTATAACTTCTGCAGATGTGTGAGCTGCCCAGCGGAGGCAGTTCTACTTTCAACATCAACACTCCTTCCATGTCATACTTTAAGAACTGCGTCACTGGTAGCGTCGTCACAATGCCATTACAATTACCTAATAAAAAAATATTTAGCTGTTAAAAATAATTATTATTTCACACGCTGTCTTCCTTTAGCGATTAAGCGTGTGCTTAATTTGTTATTTTTATTACAAAAATTAAAGGTCAACAGTAAAGTCATATCACCAGGCTATTACTGTTTTTTTTGTAATTTGTGTATATAGTGTAATCTGTAGTTTAAGAAGAATCTGACGTTTTTCTTCCCCGTGTGGGGACGGGTTTAGTACAGTTCCTTACTGCCATTCATATAGGCATCTTGTAAGAGTCGAGAAAATATCTGACTTACTCGGAAGTAGGACCTCTACCAACCACCCTTACGTAGGCGTCTGTCGTAAAGCACCTTGGCATGTGTTTCGACTTTTGTGCGTGAGAGCCAGTTCCCCTTCAGTTGCTGCAGCTTTGGCAGTCTGCAGTCCGCAGAGAGTCTTAAAGCTCGGCAACACATCAGTAATTCGAATGCTAAGACAGTCAGATTAAATACTTACGAACAGTGATTGTAGCACCAACACATTCAAAGAGTATGGACAGGTCAGACTGGTACGTAGGTACCGCACGCTTGTACATCAAATTGCCAGCTATTGAGCCAATCTGAAAAAACAATAATTTGTAGGTTCTATGTCGCAACTTAAATAAATCGATAATTATCACCTACCTACAAATTCCATCTATATAAATTCCTATTTGTTAGGGCAACACACAAGATCTTCTGAACACATTTTTAGCATGCTAAAATCTTTACAATGACATAACATACCATCACGCGTGTATTCTCGGAAGGGTTAGGCTAAGGTGTGCTAATGTACTCACCGTCGCCGGGATAGTTAAGTCCCATGTAATAGAAGGCCAGCCTATTACCATTAACCGGGCACCAATGGAAATTCCGAGCTGAGAATTTCATATAAAAACCTAATAAGGCTTTGCTCATCCCAGAACCGTAGCGTAGCAGCAATAAAGACCACTGGACTAATTAGACATTTTTACAAGAGTAAACTTTATAGTAGGTATATCAAAGATTTGCTCTGTGTGCAGGAAATTCTCATGGAAGCTACGACAAAAATCTTTCTTATTCCATACCCCGAGTATGGCGTGAGGTTTACAGCCTTGAGAGCGTGATCACATTCAATGCGACAACCGACATGCAACAATAGCCCATCATTATAGACACTTAGCACAATTTTTTAAATAGATTAGAATTCTATTATATTATAATATTATTCTAGTACACTTCAACAACACAAAACCAGTTATTCTGATAACAAAAACCAAGCTAAGCGCCATTATGGAAAAAAATATCGAAGGTACCTATTCAGACTTATTTATTAGGTAATTATTATATTTTTTGTGGTGTATGGCACTCACTTGTAATACTGCACACACCTTTTATGTTAGACATTGTACCTAGTGTCTGCTAGTGTCTAACAGTAAAAAAAACTTTCGTAAATCATTGTAAATTTTCGCTAACTACCCACTTCTTTAGATTGAATTTTATTACATAGGAAATAAAATAAAATTAATTCGTTGGTTGAAAAAATAGTACAGATAAAATCAAATCAAATATTCTTTATTGAAAAAATATCGATATCTTAAATCATATTAAAAATATGTAGATCATTAACCCGTCGAATCGGGCTAAAAGAGCCGCTTTAGTAAATCATAATATGATTCACAGAAAATTTCTACCAAATTACTACGGATTCTAATTGTGAATAGCTGAATATGGCCAATTTAGCCTAGTCCTGTCCACACAGTGCTAAAGAGTTACAGCATAAAGACATGCTAAAATTTTATCACTTACTTTTCTCACGGGAACATGAGCAATAAGCTCAAAATGTTTAACGAACTCGGCGAGATACGCAAATCCGCTCTTATTCTGCGCAGCATCCGTGAATATCGTAATGCAGTCCTGGAGAGACACATTGGCCCCAAGGACGAGATTCTGGTCATAATAAAACGTTTTGAGAGAAGATACTTCACTAATGTCTATCAAATTTCTTGGGTACTCAAACGTCTCGATGATTCCTGTAATATTTTTTTATTAAAAAAATCCTTTCGTTATTAATTATGTAATGTTAAAATTATTAGTGCATAACAAGGGACCTATTTGGAGCCGACCAACCACACACATAATATGAAGTCAGTTGTTCGGGAAAGGGAGAGAGCGGGGATCCTTTGTCCCTTTCCCGAAAACTGTTGTCATTGTCACTGGCGACCTGTGCCTAAAATTAAATTAAAATGCTTATAACTTTATTATTTATGAACCGATTTTTATTTTTATTTTGTTGATCGGCGCTATTTATATATATTTTAATGGGGCCGTGATCAATCCCACTAATAACATGCTGGATTTTTTATAACATTAAGAATGAACTTTATTACACTTTGTGCGCGAAATTTTATGAAACTGTCACGCGCACCATGCTCGTGCGGGTGACAGTTTCATAAAATTTCGTTTCACTCTTGAAGGTTGTCGCGATTTACAAATTATGACTTAGTATTTAGCTGTACCACATTCGTAATATATTAAATCATTAATAACTGTAGTAAATTAAATTAAATCAACGTCATACAGGCAACTGTCACCCGCGCCATGTTACAGCGTAAAGAGTGTAGTAGACAATGACATTATATAGTTATATAGAGGGTAGTAGATTTAAATTATTTTTTACCCGACTGGCGACGGAGGGTAATTTTTCATTCATACAAATTATATTTCACTAAATAATAACTTAGGAGATATTTAACAAAAAAGGGGTCCAATGACAATAAAAGCCAAAAAAAAAATCGTATTAATAATGGATGTGGATTTCACAATTGTTTTGCTGGTTTTGGAGATATATCTTAAAATGTACTTAGTGCATATTTCGTCTTTACAAGAAGCCAATTAAATCCTTTTGGGATGCGTATGAAACCGCGAGCCTCATCTAGTTTTGAATAAAACAAACACCAATGAACTATTTAACTATTCTTGTCAGGATCTGTACTACTGGTAATGATAAGATGATTTATTTCTCATGAGAATAATAATATTCACTTACATGAGAAACACACATAGCACATATACTTAGATATAAGATACTATGTAAATATTATCTTATATCTATTTTTTTGTATTTATGTAGAGGTGTCGTGTAAAGAATTTGTAGTTATCGCCTTTGTCACGAAGTGTCATTTTATGTTCGCAGAAAATCACGTCTACGATTGTATTTTTAAGTATTGGTGTAACAAATGAGAATACCATGACAGGCTGTGGTCCTCCGTTCACTAGACCCCATCAAACGGCGAAGCCTTGTCTCGTATCCTTTATCAGATACCCTGACATTAATTTAAATACTTCAAAGCACATTGATGACACTTAAGGCTGACTAAATGTCGTATGGCATTCTCTACCAGTCAATTAGGTATCATATTTACCCTCATACATGAGTTTAATAAACGCTTCAGTCCTATTTTTCTTTATTTACATTCTTTATTAGATTTGACTTGAATAAATGACATTCAAAATACTATTACCGTCAGGTTTTTGTTTAGATAACAAACAAACTGAGGTTGACGCGATGGTAATTAGGAAAGTTGTGTGTGTATTATCAAAGACTATTTTAGGAAGGATTAGGTACGTAATGTTGAGTTTATTATTTTATGAAAAAACTATTTCATAACGGAATCATTATGAAAAAAGCCATG
Source organism: Acronicta aceris (assembly GCA_910591435.1). Taxonomy (NCBI): domain Eukaryota; kingdom Metazoa; phylum Arthropoda; class Insecta; order Lepidoptera; family Noctuidae; genus Acronicta; species Acronicta aceris. The sequence goes on from OU342770.1 coordinate 11,548,893, forward strand.
GTATTTTCATTAATCGGCGGTAATCGCTTACCATCAGGCGATCCGTCTGCACGTTTGCCCGCTATTCCATAAAAAAAAATATTATAGCCTATTAACCTGCCTAGATAACCCCTCTTTCCATTAGTGAAATTCCTATAAAAATCTGTACAGTAGTTTCTGAGATTAACCCAAACAAACAAAAACGCAGCGTAGCTGGAACTTTTTAAAATTTGTAGTGATGATTACAAAAAATAACTCACCCTTCCCAGTGTTTCCATCGACAAACATATACGAATCCACGCCATATTTATTTAAGACATCGAAAATCTCATTCTGATCATAAACCTTAAAGAACTTATACTTTCCGAAGTTCAAGCAAATAGTTTCATTAGTTTTAATTTCACCAAGGAGACTCCAATCACTGCAGTCACTCTTCGTCGAACATTTCCTATGACATGATTGACGATTTTTGGAGCATATATTAAGCTCCTCAATATCCCGGACTTTGTGACATATTTCTGGAGAGGCGTCTATGGCAAACGACTTGATTGTGTCCAGAATAGGTCTGAATCCTGTACATCTACATGTGTTGCTGCCGAAGGACTTCTCCAGCTCCGCCATAGTCAGATTTTTGTCAGATAGACTGAAAAAAACTTCGTTTTAAAACGTCTAAGGATTAACAGCTTCCCAAAGCACTGCGACTCAAAGTCTGAACATACTTAAGGCATAAAAAATAAAGATGTCTTTATTCAATTCTTATTTGAAATGCGTAACCGGGAGAATAGGGCTAGATGGAGGAATTGCTTTGAAGTCAATTCATAGTATATCCTTCTCTGATGATGTTATTATGATTAACTGAAAGCGGTCTTTGAGCCGCGCCCTTAACCTTAGCAATGTTTTTATGTGAACCATACTATGATTTATCAAAAGTTTTTTTAATCCTCGAGCATCTGACTGATTCTTTCTTTCTCCCAGTCTTTCAGACCAAGTCTGAAAGACTGGGAGAAAGAAGCGAACTTGAAGCAGCCCATTTTTCTTGTCTTCCAAAAGTCTAGGAAGATTGCTCACAGTAGCCGTATTGCTGCTTAAATTGTATTATATAATATTACTAGCGACCCGCTCGCGGTTTCACCCGCGCTGCTCCGTTCCTAAGAGGCGTAGCGTGATGTTATATAGCCTATGTTACTCAGTGATAATATAGCTTTCTAACGGCAAAAGAATTTTTGAAATCGGTCCTGTACTTTTTGAGCCAATTCGTTACAAACATACTTACATACAAATCTTTCCTCTTTATAATATTAGTATAGCTGATAACTATTGTACACGAAATTGCACTTTATCCAGGAAGGTATAATAAAGTATAATTTCCGATGGATGGATATTTTCTAGGACATACTGTATACTTTATTTTTGTCATCTTAGACTAAACTGATGCTTACCTGGTCAACTGCATGATCCATCCTGGGGTGCAGTACCCGCACTGGGTACCGTTAAACGCGACAATCCGCTTCTGTGCCTCGCTGTAGCCATCCACGCGGTTACCGACGCCTTCGATCGTCGTCACCTCCCAGTCGTGGCAGGAGAACACCAGCACTAAACACTGGAGACAAGACATCATTTCGTGATGGTAGAAATGAATCTTACTGCACTATACAGTAGAAATTAATATATTTTGATCAGGCTCCGTGGCGTTCACTAGGAGAGGCCTACGTCCAGCAGTTGACGAACATGGGCTAATGGTGATCTTTTGAGGAAATGCCATACTTACTTCTTCCTCCACAAGGTCTTGATCAAATAATCATGAATAGTACCTATGGCTAGTTAATAATAGAACCTATGGCTCTATCCATAGGTTTTCTAAACCAAACCGCCGCTAACAGAAAACAGGGATATCTTGGACTATAACATACCATCACATCTATATTTCCCGATGACTCAGGCAGAGGTATATCCCATGTAATAGAGAGCGAGCGTTTGTTGTAAGAGAGGGATGGCGCTATACAAACCATAGATCAGCATCCCTCTCTAACATCCTATAAATTATAATCAAAAATCAAATAATAGCAATACAACGCGATAAAATCCGAAAAAAGTAGTTTTATTTCAATGTCTAATATTCGCGTAAGTGTCAGAAACCAGTATCCTATAAATTATCGCGTTAACATGTTTCGGAACAGCCCTGAGCTGACTAGAACTTGGAATATTTACAACGAATACCATCATTATTACCCCTATGTCACAAATAGGTGCAAGTAGATAACTTACGGAATTAACAGAGAATATCTCGATATTGCCGCTAGGGTACCGTCTCGCGCGCACCATGACGATGCAGGAGCCGCAGCCACCCTCGTGACACATGGCCTTGGTGCCGGGCAGGGCGAGCACATAGCGGAGGTAGGCGTTCAGGCTCGTCTCCCGTGGTAGGCACTCGTCCACTGACAACAAGCGATTTAAATACATTTTAACTCCCGATAGAGACGGTAATAGTAGATATGGACAAACGACCCAATTAAACTTGGTGGAAGTGGTTGGATGCAGGCGGATATAATCGATAAGTCTATGAGAAGGCATTTGTCCCTTCTTTGTATCAGCCAAAGCCTATAAATGCCGACGATAGTAATGATGATGATTATGACAAAAGCAAGAAAATTCCGAAAGAGGTGTCTGCCTATCTGTACCCTCATAACATCTAAACGGATTAACTGATTGCAAAGCGGCTTTTGTTGTTAGAAAGCTGATTTAATAAGGATGGTTCTTGGCTTCGAATCTTTTTGTGGTTTTTCTTATAAAAAATATGACCCCACAATAGGATTTTGACCTGTAGGTATTGGTGTTTTGAAATACGAAATAAACATGCACAAACAGCCTAAAACTACTTGCTCCGGCCAGGAATCGGAGCCGTGATCCGTAACGCACATAAAATCTAGCTATGTTTTTTACTAGAAATCAAAGAATACAAACAAAGTTCACAGTCAATCATTCGATTTCTATACAGATAAATGCCTACATAAGTACGAAATATACTCGCTACCTACACTATGGGAAATCGCTAAGTATGACAATGTACTGTATTCTCATGCGAACAGTTACCTAAGAAAACTATTAGGTACTTCATTATACAGTATTTATATTAGCATACAACCGCCTATAGTATACTATTACGGTACTACTTACTACATAATGGTAGGATGATTATAGTAATATTGTCATAATTTTACATGATTATTTTGCTAGTACCAAGAATATTGAGTAGTAGCCTTCGTTCTTTGCTTCACGAGAGGTCGATAACGACTATGTAGATATAAAATAAGGTTCGTACCTAGTTACTGAGCTATAGAGCAGGTGTCGGCATCAATTATGACTAGACTGAACCTAGAAATATTGTAGATCACGGACGCGCTGTTTCAACAGTCTTCATCAGCGCACGTACCGCCTCGCGTGTCGCTGACCGTCAGCGCTAAGCTACGGAGTATTGGAATCCTAATGGACTTAGCTAGGAGGAGGGGCGTTAATGTCCACTCTAGAAAATCGTCATCGATTCATGGTGGACATTCAAAAAACCCGAAGGAAACGTTTTAAGTAACGTCTTTTATCATGCGTACCGCTGAAATATGGAACGCACTTCCCGAGTGGGTCTTCCCTGATAGATATAATCTGGGTGTCTTTAAATCACGAGTGAATCGGTTTCTTCTAGGCAAGCGCGCTCCATCGTAGATCGCAGTGTTGCTTAACATCAGGCGAACTGGCGGTCAAGCGTAAGCCTATCACGAATAAAAAAGAAAACACCTTAACAATTCGACACTGTTGAAGAATTACTTACGAGTGACTGGTTAGTTCAGTTGGACGGGTCCAATAGCAAAAAATCCCTAGCTATGCTAATGGACATAACGTCGAACAATCTTTTTCAAGACTTTGTAAAAAGATTAGGGTGAAAAGGCCACTCGGCAATTCCTATCGAATCAATTCATATTTAGAACCCGCAGCAGAACCTTGGACATTTTAGACATGGTAGATATTGTTTTATGTTCACACCACAACTATTTAGGATCGGCTTTAAATTTGAGTTTTCCTAATGTTCAACAACTAAAGGTTGTTTCTCTAAGGTTATTTTTAAGTTAGAGGAGGAAGGTAGGTACTTATGTATAATTAATTGCGTAACTGAATTATTATTAAATATTATTATATTTTATAACCTACCTATATTATGATATATTGCACTTTGCCTACCTGTACATTTTTTTCCATTTACAGTAAATACAATTTTTGACATGATTGCGCCGCTCCATCCAGTCCCTGATGACGCGACCATAAGACTGTCTTGTTCAACCACTACTATTTTATTTTATGTAGGTAAACAGTTGAGTGATTATACCGAATATGTAAGAAACTCCGCCGCGCGAAGACACCGCGAGGCTATTTATATAATAAGACCTATTTGCGAAGCCTGCAGCTGCACAATGAATTGAGGATTTAACGCCACAACTCAGTCATCAATCAATGCTGATCTCGATAACATGTTCTCACATTAGATAGATAAAATATTCTTTATTGCACACCAAAAACGAATGTCAATTACATTATTTCCAAACGAGTTTTCACGCCTAAACCGGTGAACCATTCCGAATTTTGGTATAAAAATACATATCTAGGTACTCAGACCATGATATTTATATTGGACCATGGAGTAGGACTTCCTTTTGTCTCAAAAAGTTCTTTGGGATATAAGTGAAACCGCACCCAACAGCTAATTTTAAAAAAAGTAGAGTAAGTCATCTCCACAGGTTTCCCGTAAAATATTTTCTGATAGACCTCTTGTTTTGATGAGATAAATATATACGAGTACTTACCATATATATCTAATACCTCAATGTAATGAACATCGCTTTCCTAGCAAATTGTAAGTTTAATGTGTTCATTCGCCCCGGTCATTTAGCATATTTAAAAATACAACTAAGTATAAAAACTGCACGCACTCGATTTTATTTTAATTTAACTAATTTAATTAAAATTTATATATTTATTAAATATAAACGTTGGCGGTTGTAAATTTTATACCTAATGGTGTTGTTGATAAGCATGAAAATGATATGAATACCATAAGTTAGATGCCAAGCGTAAGTACAAGACAGCACGCAGCATCAGGGAGGTCGAGTATCATTAGCACCCGGCGCGGCGGCGCCCTTCGGATTAGGCACCCAATAAGTACGTCTTCTACAGATTGATTAAGTGGCGGGTTTTTTTAATTCCCCCGTGTGAACAACCTGCCAAACTGAGCCCAAGGCGAGACCTCTGGCAGGTTGGCAGAATTGTTTACAGTCGGTAGGTAAATTCGGCATAGGTATCCTGAAATTTCTCTCTGATAGAGTTATCCATCAGGCTACACTAAAACAAGGATTAGGAACAAAAGTACTTAGCAGATCAAATCATTAGAGAAAACACAATAAAGTAGGCACTTAGGTACCTACTTACCTTTTCCCAGCTACAACAAAAAAGTGGCAAATCTTATATTGGTCTTCGTTCAAACACAATCGAAGGGGCAATGCTCCTGTGAGCGAGTTTTTCAGATGTCGTCAGTAAGAAAAGCCAGCGCCATCTTGTACTAAACATAGAAAACACTGACCGTATGAATGATCCCCCTGTTCTTTTGTAGCTAGATCCATTGAAAATAAATGCACCTATTTATTCTATTCTATTCTAAAAACACAGATTATAGAATAATGGTAAAAGCCACTTATGTATAACGACACGTTTGGCGTAGCGGTTGAGCGATCGGCTTCTGCGTCACGTGTTGTGGGTTCGATCCCCACACGAAGCAAATATTTGTATGATCTACAGGTAGTTGATTCGGGTCTGGGCGTTTGTGTATGTGAGAATTTGTGTTTGTAAACGCACCCACGACACAGGAGAAAATCCTAGTGTGGGGCAACGTTTTTATAAAAAAACTAAACTTGATTTCGGATATTGTCGACGTCAGCGACGATAAATAATTCGTTCTATAACTCAATTAGTCTCCTTTTGCAGTACGCAACCCTAAAAAATGTCGATTTTCAGCCCACCTTGCGATGGGATTGAGGTTCGGGAAATCTAATATTCGGTGGGATAACGATTTTCACATCAGAATAAAAGGACTTGTCCATTGAGGTTTCAATACACCTAGCTAACAGTCCGACATTTTACAACTCATTAAAGAAAAGGTTCCTATCCAGTATAATAATTATGTTTAGCTAAGTTACCAGGTGGTGGCACATAGGTGACATAGGTAGGTAGGTGTACCTAACTGTAATTCTAAAAAAACAATGATCATAATAACCTTAATTAATTGAGTAGGTAGGTACAGATAACGGTCCACTATCAGTTTCTAAAAAAGAAAGTCAGAAGTCGATAAAAACAAATTTATTTAAGAATTAAACAACACAATAAAATTAACCTACGTAATAACAAAGCAAGTCTTCCACTAAAAATATTATGGGAGGACTTTAACGAGCAATAGGACCGTGCACAAACGGTTCATGGCCGTACGCCGTTTGGGGGTTGGATCCAGTCATTTTTATTTGTTCGAAATCAGCACTCCTCAATTTATCGCTTGGGCTTCTTCATCAGACAGATCAAAGTTAATCCGCCTACTCCTCGGGAAATCAACACCTTTTATACGACGTAACCTTGGAGTCATGCCAATAGGTTTCCCTGGTCTTTCAGGATGAGGGTTGATTTGTTGAGCCGGGGTTTCAGAGTCCTCCGAATCTGGCGTTAAGGGTTCCATTTTCACATATGGCGTCGCTATAATTTCTGGAAAGAACGATATGTTTGGTACAATCATAACGCAACTAGGATATTACCTACCTAGTTTGTTTTACTATTTTAGGTACCACAAGACCTATATTTTTACACGTACCTATAGCTTGTGACAAAATAATTATAGGTCTTGGTAGGTATAGGTATGTAGCTAACAAAATAAACTTTGTAAAATCTTTCATCAGGCATTGTCAATTTCTAAGTTTTAAATTTCGAACATAATTTCATTTTAACTACAAATACTATAATTTGCAAAGAAAAAGTTTATTGGCTTAATATTTACTCACCTCTGCGTCGCTCCCCCATTTGTTTGCCGTTAACATTTAAGAGTTCAACTGAGATAAAATAAACAACTTCTTCCATCGTTTTAAAATGTACTTTTTAAATTTTAAAATCAAAATTCAAATTAAGGCCAAAGTAATGCAAGATAATGCCGTAAATACTCTTTGCTAGTCACAGAGGAACTGAATAACATTTAAAATTGATCATGCATTTATATAGGGTTTTACAGGATAATTAGCTAATTATTTAATCGTAACGATTATGGCCTGGCCATAATTTCTGTCAGTCATTAAGTTTGACTAATTACGGCTATCTAATGAGGTGTCAGAAATGTAAACATGTTATTCAGAAACTGAAGACCCACAATAGAAACAGTTGCTAATTGTAATGGAATGCTGGCAATTCACGCTTTATTTCTATTCTTTACCCCAAGTTACTATCTGAAGCAATGCATAGTCATTAAGAGTTAATTAATTAGAACTATTATGACAACACATTTCGTGTAGCGGCTGAGCGAACGGCTTCTGCGTCATGTGTTGTGGGTTCGATCCCCACACGGAGCATATATTTGTATGATCTATAAATTGTTGTTCCGGGTCTGGGCGTTTGTGTATGTGAGAATTTGTGTTTGTAAACGCACCCACGATACAGGAGAAAAAGCTAGTGTGGGGCAACGTTTAAAAAAAAAAAAAAAGAACTAGCCCTAACCGTAACTAATAATTATTATGTGTAAATTTATTATAACTAGCCGTAACTAGTAATTACATAATTATTTTTTTAAATAGTACAGCACAGACCTCCCCCCTCAGGGCGCCTTTATGATTTACCTATAGTCAGTGTTGGGCATTAATCAAATGAAATTTCAATCAATTATATTTTTTAATCAATTACAATTGAATTAATTTTAATTGCAATTAAGTTTAATCAATTGGTTAATTGATTGAAATTTTGATTTTTTAATGCCCAACAATGCCTACAGTACATAATCAACCCATTATCTGTCCCACTACTGGGCACGGGTCTCCTCTCAGAATGACGAGGGATTAGGCAGACTTCACACGCCATCGAGAAAATCTCCCAGGCATGCAGGTTACCTCACGATGTTTTCCTTCACCGTTTAAGCGCGTGATAATTAACTATTTAATACGCACATGACTTCGAAAAGTCAGAGGTATTGGCATTAGGTTCGAACTCGAGACCTTTGACTTGACAGTCCAACGGTCATACCACTCGGCTATCACTGCTTTGCGTACTGTAACTACTAACTACTAATGCCTACAGTACGGCATTATGATTTAGGTTCTATGTAACGGAGGCGACCTAGGGAACAAATACTAACAACGAGCTGCTACTGGGAATTTCCTAATGGGGAAACTTAGTGATTTTTTTATTTTGCTTATCCGCTTGTGCCTCCCCAGGTGGCAAACTACTCATGAACATTTTCCACACTTGAAACAAAGAGGTTGATAAATGAAGAGAAACAATTATTACAAAATACGATTTATTCAATCTTAAAAAATATAAGCTAACAATATCGAGTGATATTTTGTCAATCACTTGCAACAGATTAAGGCACAACATTACTTTTTAGAGACATAACTGTAAATACGGATTAAAAAGTACCTAAAAAATCGATGTATTCTTCAGAACGAGATGACCTAGAAAGATTGTTTTATTTTCTTATATCCGCAGCTTTGTAGCTATTAGAAGAGATATCCGAACATGTTTTTCTTTTATTTATGTATGTAGTCCTTGGCTAGGTCTTTTCAATACGTAAGCATAAAATGACAGAGACTTATCAAGGGTGTAGCCATAGATTAGGTGAAGTACTGCTCTAGCATTTTACCACTGATAATAAAAAACATCAGTATCCTATTCACATAGAGTATAAAATAGGACGCAAAGCATTTTCTGATGAGAAATGATGAAGAATGAAAGGAAGAAGACGTGCTGAAATCAATTAGATATTTCAGTCTAATTGATTTCAGCACTTCTGCTTCTTTTCAACTCTGTATCTCCTATCTTATTTTCAACTCTATATGGATAACATTAGGCCGACATTTACGGCAAAAAAGCTCTTACCCACATAAATGCAATGCATCACGATACTCTCAGGATACTCAAAGGATATTTTATTTAGAATTGCGGATGAGATAAAGAAACGTGGATGTGACATTTTTTCCTATACTATGTTTATGACAAAATATTACATTAAATAAAAGTATCCAAAACTAAATTCATATGCTTAATTACAGTAAAAATACTTTGGTATAGTCACAGCTTTATTAAAAAGAATCAAAATAAAGATTCCATAAAAATATGGAAGACAAAACTGTTAAAATATTATTACCTAAAAAATATTTTTTGATTCCTTTCAACTCTACCAAAGTATAACAAACAAACTCAGTACACTTATTTACTATTATTTAAAAGATACAAAGAATTTCATAAAAAGATTTTTTTTTTTTTCAAATTATCATTTTTTAAATGCAATGAAAGGCACATTGTTATTTACTGGGAATACAATCATAATAAACGTCGATTATAATAATTAAAAAGATAACACTAGTTTAAAAAGAAAAAACCCAGGGGTAAGGCACATAATTTCTTGTAGATTTTTTGATGCTTAACCTAAATCCGGCAACAGAATAATTCTAGGACGTCAGAATTTGGAGATATACAAATCTCAAAGTACTAAAAACACTGTTTTTGGCGATATTTGAAGTAATTTTTCGAGGAGAGTAAATTTTTACGGTCATTTCTAACTAAAGCATCCTAGTATTACTCTTTTCCTTTCAAATCCATTTTTTTTTTGCTTTACTACAAGTTTCTTTCTCAAGATATAAATTTTTAGCCACAGCACTTCGATAGTACCTGTATTGTTATTTTGAATTTTAGTACTAACGGACTACATTATGAAAATAAAATAGTATATCTTGAGAAAAAAGACTCGTAGCGAAGCAAACTAAAATGGATTTGAAAGGAGAAGAGTAATACTAAAGGATGATTTAGTTAGAAATGACCATAAAAATTTACTCTCCTCGAAAAATTACTTCAAATATCGCCAAAAACAGTGTTTTTAGTACTTTGAGATTTGTATATCTTCAAATTCTGACATCCTAGAATTATTCTGCTGCCGGATTTAGATTAAGCATAAAAAAATATACATGAAATGATGTGTCTCAATCCTGGGGCAAAAAAAAATAAAAAATTGTAAATTAGTGTAATCAGAGGGCCAAGTGTGAGTTTCATTTCACCGACTCGATTTTAAGCATCGACCGCGTTTGGCGTGCTGATTGGCAATTTCCATGACCTTCACTCTCCACCAATCAGAGAGCCGAATGCAGACGATGCGTAAAATCGAGTCGGTGAAATGAAACTCGCACTAGGCCTTCTGTATGCAATCGAATTTCAATGTATACCATACCATTGAATTTAAACTACTGAATTCAATCTATGCTATTAAATTGAAATAAACTCAATTTAAATTGAAATCCATTAATCCTTATCTAGTATTCAAGAGTTTCAATTAAAAATAAGTATTCAATTCTTCGAGACTATTATTTTATGTGATGATCTCCACAATCGAAACGAGAGGAAGTATAAAACCAATATCATAATAAAAAGAGTAGCTAATAAGATTGCACCTACAATCTAAATTGAGGTAAAAGTTATAAAAAACAGATTCCATAATTGTTTGAAATTGTAAGTAGCAAGAAAGAATATTATATCTTAGGTATACAATATTTTACGTTAAAAAGCCCTGTTGTTAGCAACACTGGACTTTTTCTGTATTTACGCTGTTAAATCTAGATAAATTAGCCAAAAACATTACATTTATATCACAAATATAATCATGTGTTATTAGAAATTTGGATAGAGGTACAGCTCTAAAAAAATACTTAATTTAATTATTGTCGATGGCGTTTTATCAGTCTTATATTAACAATTATAGAATCTGTTACAACAGTAGTCTAAATATTATTCAAAACAGAGTTAAGAATAGAAATTACAAGAAATCTTGTAATTGGCCTTGTACATATTTCAAGCAAGACATAATTTCCTCACTATCTACAACCATTCCTTGAAGTTTGTCTTGCACATCAACTAGCATATCTCTTTGCAGGCTTCCTTTTTTCAGTGCAGTCATACAAAAATTTGTAAGAGCCTTAAAGCATTGTTTTCTCTGAGCATTGTGGGGTTGGTTGTCCCAAAGTGGAGTAGCTTTGACATAATTCCATGCCAGGAAAACATACTGGATCACAGACTCCCAATGTTGAGACTCAACCAGGACCTTACCTTGTTCGACCACACACTTCTTGAATGCTGCCAAATGCGTAGAAACTCTAGAATATGCAGGCGAATCAGTTTTAGATGTAAGACGGGATGTGGGGAGACTTTTGAAGATGTTACTTTTTAGGTAGCTCAATCTCTCTTCAAGTGGTGTTAAGTCTGGGACTGGCATATCATTCCTGATCTCTTGTTCAATTTCAGGGTGCTTGTATGTAATAGTTTTAATCATATGTATAAGCTGCGTGGGGCTCAAGCCTTTGAGGGCAGTATCAATGGGTCCTTTGAATTCAGAGTTCAATGTTTTTTCGAGCCTACACCTTTTCATGGGTGGGGTACTCTTGATCGGGCTAGTAATTTTGAATTTCTGTGGAGTGCTAATGTCGCTGAAGTCTATTTTCTCGGGTGTGAGTGGTATACGTTCATTGTCGAGTAAAAGACGCTTTCGGGGTGTAGAACGTAAGGTGACGCCGAGCTTTAGTGGCGATAAGCAATTGTCTTTCGGTGGCGTGCGTACGGTGGAGTGGAATGAGGAGTTACGTTTCAGTTCGATGTCCGGCGACCAAGTTACTGGCAGACGCTTGCGGCCTGCAACAGAAAGTTCGCTTGAAAGTATAGTGAGGTGAATAATGCATCAATGCTCAATGATTATAATCAGGCACATTCTGTAAGCAAGGCCTGATTTTGCTCTATATCATACCGCAACATATGCACCGCACTGCACTGTTGAATACCATTCAATAATATTCTAATTATGTGTATTGTGTTTTAAATCGTATCGTAATCGTAAATTCTCAGAAGCAGCTTGGAGTTTGAATTTATGTTAATCGCAATAGGCTCGCCCCCTATATCATGGAACCTAACCATACCAGCGAACTGTGGGTGTACAATCATAGTGCAACAGCTTAACCCTTGGGGAATACCAATGGTATGTTATGCAATAAAAAAAACTACATACCACTATTCACAATACATAGAATGCTGTATAAAATAAATTATATCTGCTATTTAGGTGGCGATGATTTGGCTCCGCTCTTCACACATTTTATCATAATGGACTACTGCTCCATAAAATTACCCATACATTACTTGAGAGGCAAAGAAAAATTTATATTAAATATCAGTAAATAACCGATATTTTACTGCTCCGAATATGGAGACTTACATAAATTAACATATCTTATTAATTTATTCTAGAAAGGCACACCCAGTAGAAATGAAATATCACCCAGTGTGGTGATGGGTTAGAATACTATTCCTCACTGCCTTTCAGATAGGCATACCATAAGAGGCGAGAAAATATCTGACTAGCTCAGTGGTAGGACCTCTTGGGGTTTGACTGGCTGGCGACTATCCTTACGTCAGAGTCTGTCGAGCACCTTGTTGTGTGTTTCGACTTTTGTACGTAAGAACCAGTTCCCTTCGGTTGCAGCGGCTCTGGCAGTCTGTAGTCTGTAGGGGCTCTTAAGGGTCAGCAACTCCTCTGGTGTTGCAGGTGTCTATGGGCGACAATGACTACTTACCATCAGGTGGCTCATCAGTTCATTTGCAATATATAAGTAGAATTGTTTATCCCACTTTAAAAAGCTGCTTTTATTTATAAAAAAACCACACCGGTAGCTTCTTTAGTGTTGTATTTTTGTTAATTGTCTTTTATTCATCCTCTCAACATACCTTTTTTCATACTTAATTTATGTTTATGCTAATAAACAAGTTCTTCATGTGAAGCTAAAGCAATTCTTCGACATCATTTATAGTGTTTGATCCATTAGAAAATAGTGTGATAAAAGATAGAGAATGCATAATAAACTTATGTATTTATACCTCTCTGCTGTATAAGCAGTTCGTCAGGCGATGGCGCCGGACTCAGGTACCCAATAGGCAGAGCTGGGGAGCGCTCTCGAATGTTAGTGACGGGCTGCAGCGGGGTGACACGGAGACGATCGAGTCGGACCGGGATCTCGGCGAGCGCCGCGCGGGTGCGACGCCCCCCGTCTGGTGTCACCGCGCCCTCCATTGGCGCTGGAAAATTAAGCTATTATGGAATAAGCTTGTCACACCACACTGGCATAATGCAAATTAGCAGACTTCACACGCCGCATTGAGAAAATCTCTCATATGTGCAGGTTTCGTCCCTATGTTTCCATCACAGTTTAAGTGTGTGATAATCACCTATTACTACACACATGACTTCAAAATGTCAGAACTGCATGCCTTGGATTCGAACTCGAGACCTTTGAGTTGTCAGTCCAAGTCACTAGCAGTGTTGGATAATAATTAATTAAAATTTCAATCAATTAATTTTTAATCATTTGCGATTGAAATAATTTTAATTGCAATTATGTTTTTAATCAATTGATTAATTGATTGAAATTTTAATTGATTAAATCCCAACACTACTCACTAGGTTATAACTGCATTACAGAAAACATAAGTGTTATTCATAAATTTCATGTGCTCAATGTCGCCTATACCGCATATGTTAAAGGCGCTCAATGCACTCCTGGAATCCAATAATGAACTGGATCTGTTTGGTGATGACAAGAAGGTGATAGTGTTGGAATGTTTGAAGTATTGCAAGAAGACTGAGTGAAGGGTTTCTATGTTTAATCATATTTTGTTCAAATTGAAAACTGTACTGTATGTTATCAGTGTAAATGGCTTTATATTGGTCGTTCTGGTGCAAATAAAATAAATAAATAAAATATTATTTGCTTTTAAATGGTTACAACAAAAGCATTTAGACTGTTGTTAAAAGACTTTAACAACAGTCTCAAGAGAACAATAATGCTTCTATACTATTGGTATTGCTAGCGTCTATAGGCTGCAGTTGCTGCCTCAGGCAAACCAAATTCTTGTTTACCATCTTATACAAAAAAAAATACAGGGTAGTCTCATATATTTATCATGTTGAAAAAGTTGGGTATAGCTTACATAATAGAGAAGATTGATGAACTAATTAGGTCATGTTATTTCTACATAATTTGTAATTTTGGTCAGAGTAGCTACAAGTATGGCTTGATGTCAGATGGCAAAGGAAGACATGATGAAATCCAAATAAAAGAAGCTTCACTTTAAAAAGTGGTGATCTTGTGGCAAAATAGTAGTAGAGTTCAATGAGAATTCACTGAAATTATATAGTTAAAAATTTACTATGTGAACTGCAGAAACGAGATTAATTTGAAAGTTGGCTCCAAAATACATTGGCATGCAAAGTAATTGTAAAAGATGCTTAAATACTTTTAATAATTTAATAATATAGTGAACTTCCTAAAAACTTTATAATGTAAAGTTTATCATGTCCGAGACCATCCAAAACTGCCATCATTTACCTCCGAAAATTTAGCTAAGTAAATTGCAAACAAAAATAGCGTTCACAACGACGCTTACACTATGGGCATATTATTAACAACTAATTAAGTTTAAAAAACAGTACCTCAGGTTAAATATTGTTAGAATGATATCCAGCTAAGTAAAGTTTCACGTGAAAAATGTGCAAAACAGACCGTAAACGCAAAATAAAAATAATAACGAAATTGGCGCAATAATTGACAGCTACAACAATGACGACAAAACTGTCAAGGGCGGCGTCAACGACTCAACGGTTTTTAATTTTTGTTTTCATTCCAGTTCCAGGTAGACTAGTTGTTCCGTTTTTGAGCATTACAGTATTTCAGCTACAATTTTTTTCCGTTACGTCGCGCAAATGGGTAAAAAATTCCACCGCACGGTCCCCGTCCACTCCATTGGTCGGTTGGAGTTTCCTGTATTATTTTGAGTTTCACGTGGCGTGAGAATCCATCACCAAGCTGAGTTGAGTAAAGTATTTATATCGAAGTGTAATTAAATAGATACAATACATACATACCATCACATCTGTATTCCCCGAAGGGTTAGGCGGAGTTGTACTAATGTATACACACACCGTTCGCCAGTATGTTTTAGGATTCATGTAATAGGGGGCGAGCCTATTGCCGATAGCCGTAATCCAGACTCCGAGCTACTATTTAGAATTTCCTAGAAAAACCCAATAACACTTTGCTCTACCTGGGATCGAACCCAGGACCTCTAACATAGTTGCCGCGCTTGGGGCTACTGGACTAATGAGACTAAATATATTGATGCGTAAATTATATTTCGTCGTTTGCAATAGATAATTTGCTTCTTTGAGGATCACCCACTCTTTGGTATGTGAAACTTTAGCTGTCTCTAGCTAGAGATATCCATCTTACGATATATAATATTCTGCACAACCCAGTGGTCTTAGCTCTTGGCCCACTTGGCCGGCCGCGGGATGTGTAACAACGAAGATCGTGACATCAGTGTTGCCAGTGATGGATAATTAAACATAACATGGGTCAGCTCAAAAAGTAACATTTTCACGAAAAAAGTAACATTACCTACCTAATTTTATGTGGAAATGACTCTAATACTATAATATGGCACTTTATTACACAAAAATAGAAAGGCTTTCAGTCCTATTAGTTATGCTTCGAAAGAATCGAAATAATAGTTGATCGAATAATTGACTGATGATCCTGAAAAAACTGACGCCACCAACGCTGGCCCGCTCAGCTAGTAAGCGGGATGGGAGTATTAAAAATAGCCTCGAGTGAATGAATATTCACTAACACGAAGTTTACAAAATCAAGTGCGCCAATATGACGAATGAAACTTTCCTAAATGCGTTGCGTTTCACCAATATTTTTTTGTTTGCTGGAAAATATTTTAATATTTTTTATTAAATCTTTAAAGTAACGTAAAAGTAACATTTACCGTCGTGTAACATGGAGGTAACATGAGAGGGTCATAAATAACGTAAAATGTTACAAAAGTAACATTCTGGCAACCAACGCTGCGTGACATGAATGTGACGTGGCGCTGTTGGCATGAGTTTTCACTGTGTTCATATGTATCATCCAGATCATCTATTGTACGATATTGTAGTCTTATTAAATATAATACAGAACCCAATATGTAATATCATTTTACTGTGGTCGCAATAAAAGTTTCTATCTAGATTTTATTTTGGGCTTGGATTTTTGGATTTTTATCTTCACGTCTTATAATCAGTCTGTCACGCATGTCATTCATTTCATTCATTCATCCAATGTTGAATGTCGATGGAGTTCGTGGTATTTATAATTTTTTGTCAAAATCATGCAAGCAGGGATTCGAAAAGAAAGTTCATGTTTAACTTTTCTTATTTGTAACTTCCGTATTGCATTTATGTGATTAAAACAGGTGTATTGATGACCGTTTTATTAGAATAAACATTCCGACTCATTCGGGAAAATCTTGTAAATGTAAATTGTTTAATATTGTTGTGGTTCCGTGATCTATGTTGCTGTTTTGAGTGTATTATTTGGCATTTTGCGTTTAAAAAAGCTATTCGATCTTAAGATTTGTGAAAGGGCAAGTGGGAAGTAGGTCAAATAAGTCAAGGTGGCGTAAACAAAGTGAGCCGGTGCATCGTATGTTCTAGATTTTAGTGGCACGATATGGGTTTGTTTGAGGGTCATTAGGGACGATGGAGAGGTTGTCTCATGACCTGAACCTGGCTCTGGAGGAGAGTAACTGTGGCCGGCAGGAGCGGAGGAAGCTTGGCCTCCGCAGGCGAACCAGGTCTGCCGGAAACCTACGTTAGTATAAACTCGTAACTACCAATTTGTATTCAAGGATTTATTGTTTTGGTTGTAAACAATGTTGCACCTGTTATTTTCGTAATTTGACTATAAAATCACTTTGTAAAGCAAGAATTTGTATGAATGTGGCAGATTTTATTTGAAATGGTGTTTTGAGTTTGACTAATAATAAATCACTAAACTTTTGTCTTGGAGTTGGCTGAAATCTATAAGGCTATGCTACAGTTGCTCGGGTCAGTATGTGAATATGTAAACCATTACATAAATACTTACACCTATGTGAAATGAAAGTGAAAGGTGTCTTCATGCCATCATGAATACACCTTGCTAGTCTTGCAGAATATTCATTTGATTAGCTGATGGTTTGGTCAGCTGATCATAAATAAATGTATTGTAAAATAAATTTATGTAATGTTACAGTACAATATTATCTATGTTTATAATATTGTCCTATTAAAATTTTCATTCAGTATTTACATCTTACAAAAAAACTATTTCAGCTTATCCAAAACTTTCCAAGCTATTTTTATAAACATTTATAAAATAATTTAGCCTAATTGACTCAACTGTGCATTTGCTAATGAACAGCATTCAATTTTTATTTACAACTATATTTGTGTACTGGGATTTTACCTGCTGTCTATCAAATCAAAAATAATTTTTCAAATCCAAGTGGTAGTTCAAGATATTAGGATGTTCAAATAAACAGTGTTATTATGTTAGGGAGTATAGTTTACCATTTATCAATAAATTGCCTGTCAAGGAAACAAAATAACTAATACTACCTATATGTATACAAGCACTTCATCGAGAATGATTAATTAATACGTAAGTTAAGGGTCCGGCAGAGCTTGAATTGCCTAGAAAAACGTAATACTAAAACAAATCATAATCCATACACAATTTTGTTAAATTGTGTTATTATTCGGATTTGGATACTGTTAATCTACCCTACCCTAACATTTCGTCTACTACTACTTCACTGGAAATATTGATTGCAAATTTGTTTCAAACTTGGTAAAGTTATCAAGAATTAAATTCACTAAAATGTATTTCCCATGAAGTATTTTGGATGAAATATTTTAATAAAAATAACTAAGTTACTTCCAAGTGTATATACATCATTACATTGTTAGGTACCCACTTACCTAATTTGGAAATGAGGAAAATCTGTTTAGTCTGAATAAATAAATACTTCAATAATAATTGTTATTGTAAAGTATTGCCATCACTATAATAAAACAACACCACTGAAGAATATACTTACATTAAATTTTGTTGTTAAAGACTCGCCAAAATCAGTTAGTTTTCGAATAAATAAATTGTATGTGGATGTGGAAACAAGTTAAGCTATGGATGAATAGCAATATTAGATAGAACATTCAACGGCCAGCTCAAATAACAGCCAAAGCTCAGTCAACTCAGTCCTTAGATCCACAAATTATTTACAGCAGCTGCAGTTACAGTCAGCCTGGTTGAAGATGGCAGTTCCAGTAGTCCACCCCAGGCACCCCTCATTACCCAGCCGTTATCAGACTCTGATGACCCCCACCTCAGCTTGCACAAATCCAGCCTCAAATCGAGGCATTACTGTCAAATTGGCAACTTTGAGTCTGATTCTTTCAATGAGAACTTCTCGCCAACTAGACCAGCAAATGCAAGGAGGAAACGTAAATATAAGAAAATGCCTGTGGAGTATACAGATGGGAAGCGGTCTCCTCCTGTTGAGATTCTAAGTGTAACTACTGAGGTATGTTTGTGTAATGACATAATATTATCTCTCTCCCCCTTTCTCTTCTGGCTGTCAAAGCCAGACAGCCAGATTATACTTCCTTAAATTATTGGATTAGATTAGAGGTATTTCCCAGAGATCGTTTTAATTTGTGATAGGCTTACGCTTGACCACCAGTTCACCTGATGTTAAGCGCTGTGGATTGCAGATATTTGAAGACAGCCACATCATGTAAAATATATGGATACTCTACTGCATTTAATTAGCCTAGATAAAAGCAATCCCCACAGTTATGAGCAAGGTTGATGGAGGTGGTTGATATCTAAATTGATGCTTATTTTTTCAGCCAAATGCATTGCCTGCTGCAATAATTCTTCAGAGCCAAGTGTTGTCTCCTACACTACATGTAAATAAAAATAAGACACTGACAAAACCTGAAAGGTGGGTATTCTTTTGCTCATTATTATTAAAGAGACATCTAATACTAAATGATTAGTATGTGGGCTTGTAACTTTGTATAATCTCTGTCTATAAATCAACTATTTACAGAAATAAATATAATTTCAACGCCACACTTCACTTTTATGATT
Organism: Acronicta aceris; assembly: GCA_910591435.1. Classification (NCBI taxonomy): domain Eukaryota; kingdom Metazoa; phylum Arthropoda; class Insecta; order Lepidoptera; family Noctuidae; genus Acronicta; species Acronicta aceris. The sequence continues at coordinate 11,568,203 of OU342770.1, forward strand.
TCATAATAACCTTAATTTCATTCCAATACCTTTTTTTTATTTATTCGTGATAGGCTTACACTTCGCCAGTTCGCCTGATGTTAAGCAATACTGCGATCTACGATGGAACACGCTTGCCTTGAAGAAACCGATTCACTCGTAATTTAAAGATACCCAGATTATATCTATCTCTGAAGACCGATTCGAGATGCGCATTCCACATTGCAGTGGTATGCATGATAAAAGTGGACTTAAAGTGTTTCTTTCGGGATTTTGGAACGTCGCCATGAACCAATGTCGCTTTTTCGTGCTTCTGGTCGTCCGAAAGTAGAAAGGGCAAGGGGGAATAAGATCGTTGAGATCTGATGCACCCTCTCCAAAATGTATCTGTGTATTTCCTGAGTAACGTTCAGTAGAAAGTGCTGAAATTGTATCAGCTAAGGTGATTGTATACAATGTATTGTTTCCTTTGTCTTGCTACTTGAGAAATTTAAATTTAATTCCCAGTATTGTATAACATTTGGAATGTCATACACTTTGCATTGCTACATATAAACCGTTATTTATTATGATGATGAATGAGTATGTTATAGAAGTTGTACATAACTAATTTTCAAATTGTGTCTTATTAGCTGTTTTTTCAGAAACGCGTTTTGCGGCAAACGAAAATGGTCGCATCGGGACAAAGGGGATGTTTGCGAAATGAGAGAGAGGTCCTTCAGTGGCGGATGCTCATCCAAGTCAGCATATTTTTCCAAAAATGACTTCAAAGCAAGGAAATATGACACAGATCTACCTAAAAAGGAACCAGTTTTGCAGCCAGGCAAAATCATACTCAAATCACAGAATGCAGAAGGCTCAAAATCGGCTACAATCACTAATACACCATCATTACCAGGTAGCTCGAGTTTCAACTTTGTTTATAAGAATTCTTCTAAAAACGGGACGCCGACGCTTTCTAAACTGACAGGGTACAAAATAGCGACGGACCTCCCACCATTCTTCAATCCCACAACGAGTTCAGGAAAAAACAGTTTCGACGGCAAATATCACAGGAAATTTAAAATGTTGAACAAGACACACCCTCCCAACTCTTTAAGAAATCCTTTATTGTTTGATGATTCTAACAGCGGTATGGATTGTGCGGGTAACGAGTCAAGTTCTTTGAGCAGCAGTGATTCGGATGGAGTAGTTACGAATGATAGTGATAGAGAAGGGGATGACGAACTCACAGACTGGCCCGGGATCGAGGAATTGAAAGTCTTTAACAAAAGCCTTACGTTCAAGTCGTCCAAATCCGTCAACAATAATTCCCCTAAATCTGCTAGTAACATGCCCCCACCGAAACGTTTGAAAAAGGAAAAGTTACTCGTCAAAAGCGGATGGGCTAGCTGCAAAAATCGATTCAAAAAGAAACGCGCCAAAGTCGACTCGGGGAATGACGACGATGCAATGATGTCCGATTCCAAAACGGTTGTCGATTTAGAAGACGATGCTATTTCTAAAGAAAATAGGGACATACTCCAACCGCATTCCTCTTTCAGCAGTTTTAGTGATATAAAAAACGCTGGTGTTTCCGGTCAAAATGCGAACGAGTCGTTTTTTCAGTCCTTTCAGGCCTTTCAAGAGAAATCGGGGCAGCAGGGTGAATCGTTTAACCAGACGCCACGCACGAATTTTTCGCTACAAAAAACATCATCGAGCGACTTGAATTTGAGTGAAAAGTCGCCGCAAAGCGACCATTATTATAGTGAACATTCTATGGGGAACGCTGTAGTGACAGAAGTGAGAGAAATACGGGCTGGCTGTCGCAGGATAAGAGACGAGCGACCTGGTTTCCTTATCCTGAGTGCTGCAAACGAACAGCTTTCAAAATTCCTCCAAGATTCTTGCCAAAACGAACTGAAGTTGCCTAGTTTTCATGATCCGGAAGAAAAGGAGAAATTAGAGTCACTAGCTAAACTGTACTCCTTGGAACTACAAGTGGAGATGGGGAGACCGGTTCTAAGAAAAACCAGGTGACTATAATTCGTCTGTTTGTAGAAAAGGTACCTAACAGTTAACTTTATATGTATATTTAAATGCATAACATATTTTTTTTAAATAAACTAATTTATTACCAGGAAAAAGAATGGCAAACATATTTTCCATGTTTACCTCATAATTAATTTCGTTAATGACTCGAGTCCGTAAAGTGTTGGCGTAATCAGTTTACGTTACAGTTAAATTGCAGATATTTTATCGTAATCGGTCAATTGGAAGTAGGTCAATGGATTCACTTTATATTATAATCAAAAGTACCTATTTATTTCGAAAAAAATTATGATGATATAAACGCAAACTCTTACACATAGTAATTATCTGTTACAGCAATACAATGCAAGCGATTCGCGTCGAACATTCCTACCACAACTTTCCATCGGACCACAAGCGGCGTTGCTATGGCGACGACACTGACACCAGCCTCTCACTTAGCGACCAAAACTCCGTCAACTCCATCAATGACCTTGAAGATACTCAGGACATACCACAGAGATTATCAGACATGACCCCACAGGATTTGGTAGATACATTCTCCCATACTTTAGTTGACAAGTCACTGTTGCATCCAGGCGAGATCGATTGAATTTGCGCACTTGAAAATCAAGCCTGAGGAACAATTTTTTCACGTTAAATGTCAAATCATAGACAGCTTTCGTGATGATGTTATTAATAATTCGCTTCTGGTCGCGATTCAATTTATTAGTATGGCGATGGCGATCAAAATTTGGTGAACATTTATTGATGTCAAATTAAAGACATCTATGAATATCTGTTAATTTAAGGCTGTTTCTTTTCTAAGTTAAATTCCTAAGGTCTTATGTCCAGAATTAAAAACCTTTGTCTGGTATGCCCAACCAAAAAATTTGGCTTTAGGATAAATCCATCTGTAGCCCGTAAAAGATATCGATATAGTTTTTATTCTGGATGCCAATCACGCGAATTCCGCGTGATTTAGTTTTCATTGGTGTTTGATATAATTTTTAGAGAAATAAACCAACTATTATCAAAGGGTTCCGTATATTTTTTGATAATATACAGAATGATTGACACCAACAGCGTCGCTTGCCGTAATCTTCTATACTTATAAAGAAAAATATTGTGTGAGTACTGAAAAATTATAAAAAATAAGTACAGTAAATTATATCTACTCTGAATGATATGGCTATCGTATTACTCAAAATCTTCACTTGAAATAATTAAGGCTAATGTTTTAAATATTACACTTTAAATCTTTATTTAACAGGCACATGTTTCTAAAAGTAGTCACAATCCTTATTTCTAAAAGACTGCCTCAGCCAGAATCACGATGGGGATTCACGTGACTAAAAGGTCGAAAGTGACGCACGTAAAAAAAACTTTCTATAGACTTCTTTATATATATATGGACTTCAAAGCCATTTCTTCAGTTCAAAATTGTTAGTTATATTCAAATGTGACATATCTTCTTATTTGCTCATTCCTTTTTCTATAATTATTAGGTTGTATGGCTTTAACGTTTCGTTTAATTTATATCGCGTAGAATTTTTTCTTCGGACTTTTAGATTTAAATTTTAGTTTTAGTTTTGGAGATTGGAGTTTGCAATGTCTGCTTGTTGGTATTTTATTATATTCAATTTGTCAAAATGCTTCAATATGGTGATTCTCGCAAAGTAGGATCAATCGGCGACGTGTACATAGTAGCGAAACTATCCTTAAAAGCATAACTACAGTTCTTGTAGTTTGCTAGATGTGTACGTAGAAATTACAGTACTTATGTTAAGTTAGACTAATCTCCTATCCCCGATTGTTGGTTTACCATGGACAAGCGGCTTTAGGACTATTTGTACAGTGAACGTCAAATATATCGGTACGAACAGACTCATTCTACTGCTGAAGAAATAAAACTTTATCTCAATGGGATAAAATACAGAATATCGATAGTGTTAATTCTAGAACATTCTTTGTGTCATTGAGATATAGTTTAAGTTCCTTAGTTGTTCAGATCATTTTAAGCAATTTATATCTAGCTATAATGTACGGAAAGTCTATACAATAGGAGGTCGGCATTAACTGGAAAACTATAGCACGAGAAAGCCCTGTGTACATTCAGTACACACTATAAAAAAAAACACTATTTTCTTCAATTGACTTTAAAAAAATACAATTAAAGATAGGTACAACAAAAATTGATTAGAGAATGTTCTGTTCTGTTGGCGCGATTTTTAGGTTGTGAGAGAGGGATTAAATTAAGAAGTATTTAATTATTTGTCGGTCCCATTTATTTCCTAACCGATTTGCTATGTGAAACTTCAAGCGGTTGAAAATGTATAATAAATAAATCTTTATTACCCAAAAATGGTAAAACTGATCTATCTTAATGATATAGGAAAATAGTTTCAAACAATGTAATGACAAACTTATTTAAAGATAGAGTTAACGATGGTGCCTGAGCTAGTATAAACGGTGTGACAGACACCATCGCCTTCCCTGACAACTATTGTTCCCTATTCAACTCTTTCCCTGACATAACATAAGTCTTACTAGAACAATTACGACAATTTGAAGTGGAATAGTACACTTTATTAGATTTATAAAAATAATGAAGGAAGTGCAATATAAAAAAAGAAAAGAAAAAGCATGTGTGAATGCGTGAGCGTACGTGTGCGTGTGTGTGTGTGTGTGCGCGCGCGTGCGCGTGTGTGTGTGTGTGTGTGTATGTGAGTGCGAGTGTGTGTTTTTGTTCCGTTTCACCTTTTGTGGTAGATGTAGATTGTTATAATTTATTAATTAATTAAACTTTTAGCACTTCTTTTAACACTTTTCTACACTCTTGTTTAGAAAGAGGATAGATGTCACAAATTTTGTTTAATTTATTTTACAGGCGATTACTTAACCTTTGATAGTGTCGGCCAGCTACTGATGTTTTGATTTTTGGTGCAATGTAACGGTTACGCCGCTTGGTTACAAGTAGGTGAGGATAGTACGTCAGGGAATAGTACCTACGCGGGACGATGAGGAGCACATAGAACTGTCAGGATTTAAGTATCTTTATATGGCTGGGTTGTAGAGTAACAATATGGTTTATTCATTAAGACCTTCAAGACAGCCCTCTGCGCTCTCTCCAGTCGAAGCATGGTAGTTTTAAATGTGCCGCCACACACTGTAACACAGTATGTAAGGAGTGATTGTACTAATGCAAGGTAAATAGTTTTTAGAAGATTTACACGACCTGTGGTCACGTCTAATAGTTTGTGCCAGCTAAACGTACAATCAATAAATACCTAACATCAAATGCTCCTTTAATAATAGGACACTCACAGGAGTTTGGTGAAAGTAAAGCAGCTATGAGCTTTTATATTTATGGTGTGGTTGTGTTGCAGAGTTAGCTGAGAATGCAATGACTCGAGTTTTGCTCACATTCAATGTAAGCAAATTAGAGCGAAGCCAGTCCATCACTATATTAAGTGCATTCTCAGCAGAGCGACAGGCGCTCTCCCAAGTATCTCCACTTATGATAAGTGCTGCATCGTCCGCATATGCAAGTAATTTACAATTGGGTATTGAGAGCTGGCAGAGGCTATTTGCGTAGGTGAGGAAAAGTGTAGGGTCCAGAACACTTCATGTATGCACATTACTAACCCATTTCGTGTAATATTTCTTTTTTATAGTCTTAATTTTATGTTTCCACAATTTGATGTATAAACGTATGTACCTATTATTATTATTTTTTTTCAAAATTACCCGCTGGCCCGGGTAGCTCTTTAGGTAAAAATTGATACGGAGAGTGATTGAATGAGTATTTAGTGAAGCTGAAATCAAACTATTCATGGGACTGTGGGATGTTTTGATGTGTGAGAGAGATGGTACTATACACAATATATCGCCATCTCTCTCTGACATCTGAAATGATTTAAAAATTTCATAAATGTTAACAATGCGCTTTTTGGTTATCCGATTTGTAATCATACTTTTTATATTGCACGTTGTTGATGTGCTAATTATTGAGATATTCTTCAGAGTTTATTCTACGTGTCGTTATTACACCAAAGCGCCGAATATATAATCAGAGTTACAGAATCAAAGACGGCTTAATGCCTTAGGTTGGTCTATCTAATCTAAACACATAATAGTATAGTTAAGTTGATAAATAAAGTGTAGACCAGGTAAAAAAATAGCACTGATTTAATTAATTATAAAATAGCATCTAATTATTAAATAGCATCATTGGTCAAATGGAATAATATAAAAATAATAATTTTCTTTAAATTATGCGTAAGGAATCGTGCAAGATGCACTAAAATTAAAAAGATAATAAATATCTTAATTACCTATAACTGTTACATTGTTATTGTGAAGGACGCGATTGTGACAAATATTATTAAAAAATGAATAAGTAATATAATTGTTAAATACCTTTATGATATTGTGTATTTAGACTAAAGGCCGTATCATAACAAATTTACGCCATCATTTCGAAGTTGATAGACAGGGATGTCCCTCGGTAAATAGTGCGATCCGTCCCTCACAACTTTCAGATAATCGCGTCATCACGTTATGGTGCGGCCTCTGATCTTTTAGTACCTAACATAATCTTAGTCAATCACATAGATGTACTTATATGTGTGACATATGTATGTATCACATAGGTCTGCTGGCACTTATGAAGTTAGTATATATTTATAAACAAGTATCTACGAATATAATTGTAAAATGCAATAACATTCATTGTGGCTTGCCACAAAATAGCAAAATTATCAAAAATGGTAAATAAGCTATTTAAGTTAAAATTTCGAGATATTTCAAACAATTTTGTATATACCTCCCTCACATCTTATGTTTCAGACAACTTTTGATTATTTATATTAAAGCCCATATCTCAGCGGCGGATTTAGATATTTGCCGCCCGTAGGCTATTTTCATGCCCCCCCCCCCCCCCCAATGACTGTAAAATAAAGGATAGATGAAGAAGGGAAGAGAAATCAAAACCAGACATGGAGTAAATATTGGGAACGGCCGTTGACGAACGGTCCTCAGCCTCACTTGTTAGGATTTAGGTATTTATGTAACATACCATCACGTCTGTATTCTCCGAAGGGTTAGACAGAGGCGTACTTAATCCTACACCCAGAGTTCCCATAGAAAAACCCAATAACACTTTGCTGGGGATCGAACCCAGGACCTCTAGCAGTATTTATGTAAATATGAATCTTTTAATTTTATGTAAGACGTAAAAATAGTTCGGGCCCAAATTTGCCGCCCTAGGCTCCAGCCTACTCAGCCTGCTGGTAAAATTCTATCTATAAAATTCTAACAGGCCGATGTCTGGACATTATATACATATATTGAATAAAAACTAGAAGTAAAACTGTGTGTGTGTGGGGGGGGGGAATTATTGTCTGTCTGTATATGTTTGTACACGCATCACGCAAAAACTACTGCATGGAGTTGAATGCAGTTTTCACCAATGTATTACTTGCACTTGATTCTAAATTTCACACGTGCGAAGTCACGGGCAAAAACTAGTGGTTAATATGTATAGTCATGCTGACCACATGGGCTGGACACATTGTTGTTAATTACCAAGAAACTAACTGCTGTGAAGGCCCGAAGTAAAAATAATACAAATCGCAATAGAAAGACTTCATAAGTGCGCATGTTTTAGGTCTAGTACGATTTTTTCGGTTTGACGTTGCATAACTCAAATCTGTATTATCTCAATGTAATCGGATGCCAAATACGCTATACAAAAGATAATAATTTATGCAACTGATGTATCGATGCCATAAAGTTTATTTATATATACGATTGTATGACGAAATAACTTGATTTCCCATTGTGTGTATATAAGATTTGTTTGGGAAGATATTCGGAGTGAGAAAGAGAGGGATGGTGCAGGTATTTATTGGATTTGAAATTACGTTTGGAAAAAATAAGCGAGTGTATTTTTTCATATTGTGGGCGTGTTATTCCATGATTACATCGAACATCAATCAATAAGAATACAAATTGATTGTTATTTTTTTTTATTATTGTATTATGACAAAATAATGCCTTTGATGATACGTTAAGTGAGGGCTAAACCTTTGTTCTTTCGTCTGTATATAATTGATCTGTATATTGAAGGCGCTCCGATCGCCCCAAACGTAATATAATCGAGGTTTGAAGACTATTTAGTTGTAAACTTATTTTTGTCTTAAATGTTTAAACAACTCGTATAATGGTTTACACTAACATTGTATCAGGTATTTGTAGTTTGTATATGAATCAATGTTATGATTGGAATGGAAATATTGTATTATTGAATGAATACAGAAATATACTTTTTGAATTATAGTTTGGTGTTTTTACTGGTGTTCATTGTTTGCTGGAGTATTATTTTTCGTCGCAGAATTGAAGCAATTTGAGTCAAGCTTAGTGTTAATTTATTAGGATTGTGCTCATGCGCACATGTGCAACATCCAGAAACTTCCCTTTGTTTTCTGAAACTCACCTTTACTGCAGGCCAGAAAAATGTAGACCCTGTAAAACAGAACAATAAAACACATATTAAATAAAAATTAATTTATTAAATAAAATAAAAACAATGTGATGCTAGGAAATTAACAAATAATGAATAACAAATGAGCACCGGAACTCGCATCTTTTTTCAATAACCAAATAATAACAATAACTTATCGAAGTACAGAAAGGTCACAGTTATAACCAATAGGAAATCGTGTTGTGACACGTCTATACTCATTTATACCTCACAGACTGAACACTGCAGGCGTAAAATAACAGATGTAGACGGAAAAACCATTATTTATTTATTTATACAGGGTCGACATAACCCTTCAATACTTGCTGCAAATAATCTTTTTTAGTCTATGCAATATACCATTGCTTAAATTATTATAAATAATAGGTTAAATGCTCTTAGAGATTCAACCGTAGACCTTAAAGGCGCTGTTTATAAACTTGAATTATAAAAAGTATTTGTTTAATCTTTTTTACTGAAATTCAGCCTGTAAGGCGCCTAACATTACACCCTGGTTATTCATTTCACGTTCCATTACACTTATACATAATATTTCATTCCTATTACATAACTATTCGATTATTCACGATTTTCCATATATTATGCTAAAACTAAATTTCATTCAGTTTTGTACTGTGATGCTTTTAAGTCACTGTAAATTGACACTATTAAATAGTGTGTTACCATATCACATTTAAAATCGAAATGTTAAAACCCATACTAAGTATCAAAGATCATTCTTTGTAAAATAATAAAAATGTCTTTTTATATAATTAATTACAAAATTGATTCAGCGAGACTAAGTATAAAAACATTCATACAAATAACAATTAAAATGCTTAAATAAAAATTACTATATAAAATCATAATTGCTCGGAGTAACAAATTTTTTGTTTTGTGCCGAATTAAGTCTTATCACAATGTTGTTCAGATAATTATGGACCTTATGTTTAATCATCGATGGTACAGATTAGGTCGTCTCCTTCTAATTTCTGTCCGTTGGTGATAGTGACTGAGGATACTGTGCCTGCCTTGGGTGCCTGGACGATCATCTCCATTTTCATGGCTGATAGGACCGCGATAGGTTGACCTTTCTCGACCTTGTCACCTTCTTTCACCTTGATTGCTGTGTGGAAACAAGACGATTATTGTCTTGCACAATTAGTGCGAAGCTAATTAATATTTTATTTGAATATGGCAATACTTACTAAGTACAGTTCCTGGCATGGGGGCTCCAACTTGGTTCTTGTCACCTTTAATTGCTTTGGGGTGGATTTTCATTTCCTGTTGAATAAAATAATTTAGTTAGGGTACTAATATATCCAGATTTTAATACACAAAACAGAAGCTGATCTTTCAGACTCAGCCACTGCGACATTCGTAGTTCTAGCTGCTGTCAGCGGTTATACTCCCAAAGGACTTTTCGAGGCAAAAGGTAGCTAACGTCCTTCTGCAAGGTTACACGAGTCACTTTCCCATGAATCACTCCGTCCAACCGTATGAAAATCCGTTCGATTGTTTTTGAGTTTATTGCGTTCAGAGAGATAGACGCGGCGTGGGAACTTTGTTTTGTAATATGTAGTGGCTTCTCACCTTGCTAGCATTCTCATCCCTGATGAATACAGATCGCAGCTGGCCGTTTAGTTCGAAGAACACCTCGCGCTCGCCGGCCGCTGTCATCTCGTCGGAGATAGCGACCGTCTTGATGTCCAGGGTCTTTCCGCGCTCGATCTTCACTTCTAACGTCTCGCCAACCTGTCGACGGTAATTAAATTCCAATATTTGTAAAGCGGGACAATGTACAGCTCTTTCATTGCCCTCCGTCGCATGGTCGGGGATTCTTACACTTCAAACCTAAGTGTAAGATTATAATATAACTGAATTTTATTAAATGTGAATTAAAAAACTTTTTAGGTATTTTTAGTTACTAGTAGTGAAATATAAATTAGAGGTCATGAGAGCCAGAGTGGCCTAACTACATAAACAACGGTTTTCAGTAGTAAGAAAAAAACAAATAATTGTAACTTTAGTAAATAAATAATTTGACTGCCTCATCAGTCTAGTGGTCCCAAGTGCGACTGCCACGCTAGAGGTCCTGGGTTCGATCCCCAGGTCGAGCAAAGTGTTATTGGGTTTTTCTATGAAATTCTCAATAGCAGCTCGGAGTCTGGATTTGTGCCCGGTTAATGGCAATAGGCTCGCCCCCTATTACATGGGACCTAAACATACCGGCGAACTGTGGGTGTCCATTAGTACGCCTCTGCCTAACCCTTCGGGAAATACAGACATGATGGTATGTTTATGTAAATAATTATATTTCATCATTCTTTGCCGCCCAAAATTCTTAATAATGTGTCCATCTAGCATAACAGTTAGGCAACTGTGGCTCTCACGGCCTCGTATTAAAATTATTTTAATTGTCTAAAAAGAAAGTGCATTTTATATCGGTTTGATATCGGCTTAGCGCATCTTTTCTTCTTGGCAACACTTCAAGCTTTAGATCACTCAAAAATCAACTCTAACACTACGGAATAAAGTAGTGTTGTACTTACAGTGGGCCCAATCAAGAAGGTCTTGGTATCCAAATGCTTAACGGGTCCGTATTTGTCACGGATTCGGAAGAAGTCGTTTGCTACTTGTGGGTACATAGCCGCAGACATCACGTCTTGGTCAGTCACCTGAAAATATTAACAGGATTATTTAAAAAGAAAACACGAATAGTCATGCCACCAGTCAATCGAAACTTTGCTCTATAACTCGGGAACTCAAAGATCTCGAGTCTTGATTTTTGTGAGAGATATTCATGGCTAGTTGTTCTCGCTGTTCATGGTTCATGGGTTTGGGAGAACAACCTCAAAGCTGGTATTTTATTGTGTTAACAAAATCGTCAAAGGTCAGAATTGTTGGTTTTGGACAGCTTTGTCTCCAAATTAGGTTGTGTCATTGGCAGAACATTCTGGAATAACTACATTCTAATAAATAATATCGTTGCAAGATCATCCAGCGTATAAAAAAACGATTACCTCAGGGTAGGTTTCCATGAGGTCTTTCTTCAGTTTGTCGAAGTCCAATGGAGCTAGCTCCTTGCCAGGCCTGTCAGCAATCCTTGGCATGTCTTTCAGCACTTTAGATCTAAAACCATGAAAAATGTCTTAGCCAAGCTAAAATACTTTATTACCTAGTAATAGATAGATCGTAGAAATTATAAAATTAAAATTTCTTAATCTCAACAACTGTAAATTAATGACTAAGTTTTGCCTTTGAAATTCTTGGGCACCAACTCTGCTATTTTATTATGTTGAAATGTCATTCTATGACTTTAGAATTGTTGATTAATGACAGTTTTATCTTCAAAATCAGTCAGTTCTTGTACTTTGGTGCCATTGGATGATCATTCTGATTTCATTAATGGACTTAGGCCCCTGATTTAATTCAAAAACAGAGTGAATATGAATTTTTTTTAATTAAATTTACCTCAGTGGTTCGGGGAAACCTCCATAAGGAATACCGATGGCTCCCTGTAGGTACTCCACAACAGATTTGGGGAACGACAGTTCTTCAGCCCTGGCGTTAATTTCATCGGCCGTCAGTTTGTTTTGCACCATGAACTGAGCCAGATCACCAACCACTTTAGATGATGGAGTGACCTTGATGATGTCGCCAAGGAGCAAGTTAGCTTCCCTAAAAATATTCAATGTTTCGTTATTAAAACTACAGAGACATCGAGGTAAATAGATATCATAACTCATTTATTTAAATTAAAAAAAAAATAGAACCCATCGAACTTTCAATATTAAAATTATAAAAAAGATAAAATGTCTAAAAATAAAAAAATAACAATATGGGATTAAGTATACTTAGTTTTCTATGGGATTTGTGATGATTCACAAAAAATCAAAATTTTACTGTCTTACATATTCATATACCTACCTACATAATATAAAAATAATAGCAATCATTCTATGACAGAAAATTACCTGTACGCCTTCTTGACCTCTTCGAATTGGCTGCCCAATCCGAGCGAGAAGGCCTGGAACTGCAGGTTGGTGTACTGTCCTCCGGGGATCTCGTTGAGGTATACGTCCGCGTTACCAGACTTCATGGTCGCCGTGGCTTCGAACGGACCGTACAGGGTGCGCGCTTGTTCCCAGTACGCCGAATATTCTGATACCTTTTGGAGAGTGATGTCTGTAAGAGAGAGGAGGGGACATATAATCAGTCTTTGTGGAAATCTATGGGTGCACGGCCTTTTTCAGTAGTGGAAAGATAGAAAGAAACATTGGGAGTGAATGGTGAGGTGACGGCTGACAGGGATGAGTGGAAGAAAATGATATGTTGCGTAGACATGGAACATTTAGCACATAGAATTTGACAAATCACATGAAATAATTTTTCATACGTCGCACCTGCGACTTTTTTTTTCACACAGCCTGCTTAAAATCGCATTTCAATGAAATCGCATTATGTTCACAAAATGGCAACTGTGGCGATAAATGTTTTTAACGAAAATCATTGCGGACGAAAAGTAGCAGGCTGCGAAATCTCGCATGTGAAATCGCTGTAAAAAATTATGTGTAAATTAAGCGGCGGTAGCTTAATGGCTAGGGCTTCGGACTTACGATCATGTGGTTGTGAGTTCAAACCCAACCCATTGCACTACCGAAGTGAACCCACTCGTAACACAAGCATTTAGCTTAGCACGAGACGGGTTACCAAGAATACTAGTAATGTGCGACCCACACTGGTAGTAAACTTTAAAAAAAAAATAGTAATTATTTCATCAAATGAAAATGAAAACTAGCAATAATTTCTATGCGTAATGCTGGGTCGACCATAAACTAAATTGGGACGAGGGCAGGAAGATGATGAACAGTGCTTGACGCTGAATTTCTTTGTTTTTTTTTTCAGCTGGACTGAAGTGAAGTTCTCTGACTGGTATACTCACTAGTGTCGAGCTTGGTGCCCTGCAGCGAGGCCACGAGCGCGCCCATGCTGGGCTGGCTGGTGAGCCCCGACATGGAGTCCACAGCAACATCCACCACGTCGGCGCCTGCCTCGGCACACGCCAGCATTGACGCGACCCCAGCTCCGGACGTATCGTGAGTATGCACGTGGATCGGAACATCCGGGTGCTTGTCTCGGATAGCACCAATAAGCATCCTGAGTACAACGGATAAGATATTAAAGCTTACGAAACTTACTTAAATTAACTTCTTCCATTGGCCCATACTTTAATAAATTGAACATTGAACCTTGAGAAGGACACAGGCTACTTTTTTTGTCTCAAAGGGATGTGGTTAATATAACTTACTTGGCAGCCTGTGGCTTCAGCAACCCAGCCATATCCTTGATCGCCAGCACGTGTGTGCCGGCCTTCACGAGCTCATCAGCCAGACCCAGATAGTATTTGAGGTCGTATTTCTTCTTGTTGGGATCGGATACGTCTCCGGTGTAGGAGATGGCGGCTTCTATCACACCGCCGGCTTTACCCGCCGCGTCCATACCCAGGATGAGGTTAGGAAGGTAGTTTAGAGAATCAAACACTCTGAAGATGTCCATGCCGTTTTGTACCTGAGAAATTGATATTTTGAGTACTTTCGATCTGACGGTGAAATGGTGCAAATTAGGGGAGAACTGCGGAAAGCAGAGGACTGATATAGGCTGATGATAATGATATTGTCCCAACTTTTGTCCAGTTAGGAACAACATTGCAGCTAGGTATTTAATTAGCTTTATTATTCTTTTATAGTTACGAGGAGATACTATGGAAACAGCACATATACGTTCACGCCATTTTCCCAAGGGGATAGACTTAATCTAAAGAACGGCACTTGCTACAATGGGAAAAAATCAACATAAATTTATCTTACATAAGAATCACAATGTTAAACGGCTTCTATATAAATTTTAGTTACCTTATTTGATCAAATCACAAAATAACGTAACAAAACTTATTTCTCCATACGTAAGAATCAATTTCAAAATCCTAATATGAGTTAAAAAGGAGTATTAATATATGCGAACACACTCACAGCCATGTCACAGAATTTGTAGACGACATTGTCTGGGTAGTTGGTGTAGCCCACGGCATTGGCACCACGGAGTAGCATCTGGAACGGGATGTTGGGGATCAGCCGCCTCATGTCCCGGAGACGCTCCCACGGGCACTCGTGGAGGAACCTGAAACGAGACGACCAATGCTTGATAAGTGTTGCAAAAATACAAATTTTCGTCAAGCATTAGCAAGTTGCTATCTAGTAAAATCGTACCTGTTAGAAAATTTACGTATGATCACGGTTAAGGTTAATCAATAATCGACCTTGTATTATTAAAATATGGTTGAAAATGGTTAAAAATTATCACTCAATTAAATTACTCACCTCAAAGCCACATCAAAAGTAGCTCCACCCCAGTTCTCAAGGGAGTACAGGTTGTTAAAGTTGTGTGCCACGTATGGCGACACCGCCAAAAGGTCATGAGTCCTGACTCTGGTCGCCAACAGCGACTGGTGAGCGTCTCTGTAGGTCGTGTCCATGAGGAGAAGTCCTTTGTTCTGCCGAACGGCCTTAGCGAAGGCTTCCGGACCCCCTTCGTTGAGAATTTGCTTATAACCCTTTGGTGGTTGAACGGCTGTAAGATTTTAGTGTAAATGATTAATGAATTTGATGTAAATTTTCCGTTGAAGATTATTCAAACACTCTTCTCTTCATAGACTCTCTGCCTTCCCCTTGATAGGTATGATGTAGGTTGTAATTGATTAGACTGTAGCTGCATTTGAGCTTTATCAGACCGGGTTTCACATTACTCCTAATCGTAAGATTACCTCATAGTTAGTAGGTAAGTGTGATTGTTTTATATTGTTACAGGGGACAAAAAGTTTAAATGTGCTGTGCTGCGCTAGTAACGCTGCCCATGCAATTATTATGCGAAATCCATAAAAAACATTGTCTCCCTTTATAAAGAAACATGAAAACTAAAACTAGATCTAAGCTAAACCCAGACTAAAAATCATATTGCAACAAGAGACGAAGTTATTTTGAAATCTGGGGCCACGTATTACATACATACATACATAATCAACCCATTATATTGTCCCACTGCTGGGCACGGGTCTCCTCTCAGAATGAGAGGGATTAGGCTATAGTCCACCACGCTGGCCTAGTGCGGGTTGGCAGACTTCACACGCCATCGAGAAAATCTCTCAGGCATGCAGGTTTCCTCACGATGTTTTCCTTCACCGTTTAAGCGCGTGATAATTAACTATTAATACGTACATGACTTCGAAAAGTCAGAGGTGCGTGCCTTGGGTTCGAACACGAGACCTTTGACTTGGCAGTCCAACGGTCATACCACTAGGCTATCACTGCCTATTACGTATTAACATTATGTAATAATATAATGAATGGGGACTGTTAAAGCTGGCGCCTTAGCTACAAATCCTCACTCATGCAAATGCAAATGATGGGGAAATAGGTATAATCAAATTATTATTATACGTATATTATTATAGAGAACACCGCTAATTGCTAGAATTTTTTGAAAATTGGTTGGTTTGTATTGTTCGTCCGTCTGTCAAAACCCTGTATCTCGGGAACACATGGAAGTATCGAGTTGAAATTAAAATCATATACTCAGGTCTACAGTCCCTTGAAGCTGTGAAGAAATCAAACTTCTAAGCTAACATAAAATTAAGATACGGCCGTTTATGCCGCAAAAAACGTATACTTCGAAACTCTCAAGGGAATCAAATAGGGTATTTTGATCTAGAACTATGAAATTTGGCAAGTAATACCGTCTTATACTACAAGTATAGGGAAAAATCTGAAAACTATACATTTATAATTAATTATAATGTGTATATAATTAATTAATTATGTCTATATATTTTTTGATAGTTTTACACAATTTTAAATAGGCAACCTATTCTACTAAAAACAGAACTTGCTACACTACCGAATGAAATCAAATTAGGTACATATAAAAGTAAAATAAATAGACTACATAAAAGAAAGGTACAATAAATATTAATCACAACGCATGTTCCGTTCTGGAACATGTGATAACAAGCTTGTACCACACCAAAGAATAATCAGGATAAAGCTTAACATATACAGGGTGTTTGGTAGAACGTTGAACATACGAAAATGGTGGTTAGTTGGGGTCATCTGCTACCCACTTGGCCCAAATTATTTGACTTTGGCCGCACCGTTTTTTTTTTTACTTTTTTAATTTCACAGAAAATTACCAGTTTTTTTTTTACTTTAAATTCGAATATCTTTACTTGTGTCGGGTAAAACAGGCAGGATGTTGTTTTGTATTAATGTCTAATTGTAGCAGACTCTCATAAAATTATTGTTTGGTACAGATTTTAATGGGAAAAAAGTTATGAGTCTTTAAAGGTACAAAAAGATGTAAAAAAATACATAGACGCATAACTTTGACTTGCATTAAGTAACAAGTAAAGATATTCGAATTTAAAGTAAAAAAAAACTGGTTATTTACTGTGAAATTAAAAAAAGTAAAAAAAAAAACGGTGCGGCCAAGGTCCAATAATTTGGGCCAAGTGGGTAGCAGATGACCCCAACTAACCACCATTTTCGTATGTTCAACGTTCTACCAAACATCCTGTATATTATATGTAAAAAACATGTAAGGGTTTGAAGCTAAATTTAGAACAAAAAATAGGCTCACCTGTGTTCTCCCCTGTTAATTCTTGTCTTTTAATAGCCTCAGGGGATAAGTCTGAAAAACATGTTAACTGAAATAATGAATGTGCGGGAATGCGAAACGTGCAAATTAAAAAAAAATGGCTATGAATTCCAGTAAAAAAATACAACATCGATCTAAATAATCTCCTGTGAGTTCACATACAGGATTAGGACAAAATTAATGGTAGTAAAAAATACAAAAAATAATATTTGTTTTAATAAAATGAGGTATGAAATTTTAGTCAAAATAATTTAAAACATCAAATAAAATATAGTTCTTATTAATATCCCGTGCTCTTATGGCATGAGTTGTGTCCCAAATATAACTATAATTGCTAAATAACTTGACAAAGCATTCAGTTATAAAATGGCTAATACATATCGCAAATAAGGACTAAAATTCAATTATTCAATCGAAACCTACCATACCCATTGCGAAAAACTGCAAGAACAGACAATAATTAAAAAAATATACAATATTATAAAAAATATCGTAAAATTTCATCCTCCATTAATGGCTATTAATTTTGTTAATGGGGGACAAAACCGTCTATTTTCGGGTTAAATGTTGCCTGATGTTAATAATAATTACCGGTTTAATCAATTGTATTTGTATTTATTTATGTATTACTCATGCAAAATTCGACTTAATATTTCCAATAAACTCACAAAGGACCTTTTTGATCCGAACTCTTTCAAAGAAAGAAAATCCGGAAATGGAATATTTCGAATTATTAAAAACCTAAAATTGTGAACATGAGTTGTTTTGTATTCCCATTCTTTATTAGAAAATCTAACATCCCACTATTTTATGAAATTTTAAATAAGTAGTTAGTGAAAACACACCTCATTATGAATAAAAATAAATAAAAAAAACCTTGACTAGTCAGGGTACCTAAAATGTAGCTTACACTACTACCAATAATGAATGTTCCCCTTTCATTTTGTCGACAACTTACCCAAAGGTACCTCGGGAATGTAAGGCTTAACGTCGGCAGGCGGTATTTTAGTGGCCAGAGGAGTAGCAGGGCCGTTGATGATGACTTGTCCAAGGTAGTTGAGGAGTTTCTGTGCTCTGTTCTGTGAAGCCTTGAACATGAACAGCTGAGGATTCTCGTCAATGAAGTATGTGTCTACCGCACCTAGGGGTAATTAAAATATTTCAAAGGATATTCGGGAAAATAATCAATTTTATTATATAAAATACTAACATGAAAAATAACATGATATAAAGAGAGGTGTATTGATGTGTACTACAGCGTGGTTTAGGTGCTATATTATTTGGGGCCAGCTTACTGCCATTAAACCGAGCACAAATCCAAACTTCGAGCTGCTACTGAAGATTTTATAGAAAAATACTTTAAAAATTTTTCTCTACCTAGGAATCGAACTCATCATCTTCACTCATTATTTTGAATTAAGAAGTTATCATGAATGTCTATCCAACTCTTCAGTTTAATATTATGAAAAGAACCTTTCAAAAGTGACCTAGATTATACCATTAAGGAATTTCTGGTTCTCAAGCACGTTGAGCAGGAAAGGAATGTTAGTCTTGACTCCTCGGATACGGAACTCGCGGAGGGCGCGGTTCATCTTAGCGGCTGACGATGGCAGGTCGTGTGCATGTGAGATTACCTATAAAAAGAAATATAATATTAGATGTTGCTGACGTCACTTTCAAGTGTAACCAAAATCATCCAGCGAAATGTGACTAGAGCTGAATAATGTAGTTGTACAGTGTAGTGAACTGTACATTAGTTTGTAGTTTAGTAAAGTTTGTTTGGTAGTTGTAAGTGTGCTTGAGAAAATGCTTCTTGTAGTATTTCACTAATTTATTCACTAATACTTTTTTACGCGGGAGAGCCATGCTTCGGCCCGAATGGGCCGGCTCGACCGGAGTGATACCACGACCTCACAGAAAACCGGCGTTAAACAACGCTTACGTTGTGTTTCGCCTAGTGAGTGAGGTTACCGGAGGCCAAATTACTGCTATGGAAAATAATTTCCATAACAGTCGATTTGCGTAATCAGCTAAGATTACCAAAGTGTACCGTAAACCGTAAAGTGGTGACTTCCACATTATTCAGCTCCATTCGCAGAACTTATACAGTTCCACTTCTACAAGAGGCGCCGAAAGTCCGCGTTCAGCTCTGAACACTCCTTTGAATGCGCCAGCATAATAATGATAACAACACAGCGCTGAACGCGGCGTGAAAGCTGAATAGATGCGGAAAGTTAAACGGATGCGTATGGATAAAAGTTGAATTGAGGTAAATAAGTGTAGATAGTCTCCATGGTCGGCGCAGGTAGTGGCATTTAGGATGAATGACTTCAAATGTATAATGTTAACATGGACATACCCCGGGATCCCGGGATTGTAAAATTGTTGAGTTTGGTCGAGCGGAGCCTGGGGAAAACACGACGACACGATCGACGGTAAGTTACAGTTAATCCACATAACAGAGTTAAAATAAACTAAATTATGTAACAAAGATAAAAGTTAACACTTTTAACAGTAAGCTAGTAAAAAAACTATTTTGGTATAATAAATTTTAACAAGAGTTTTAGAATATTACAGTTAGGTACTGTAATATTGGTCTAATTGAAATAAAACAATTGTCAAAACTGGGTGCACGGTTCCAAATAGTGGGTCTTATGGAGAAGAACCGGCAAGAAACTCCATAGATACTCCTTGAAATCAAAATTAGAACATTGTGGATCTTTAACATCCCGGGATTTTGGGATGAGAAGGCATGTCCACGTTATGCCACGTTCGACGAATCCCGCGAAATGGCACTACCGAAGGCGACCACTGATAATCACTAAGGTGGACAATGTGAAAAGAACATAATTATACAGGTTTATAAGGTTCTCATCCCTTCACAGACGGCTAGGTCACGTGATTGGTCATCGTTTGATGTGTAAATAAAATATCGGAACTAAATGTATTTTTTTCACTTGCTTTCTTCTATAATGTCGCATTTTTTATTAGCAAATTATAGTTTACTTTATTAACTAATGTAGATTAAGAACACGAAATAAAAAATTGTTGCAAATAATTTAAAAATCTCTTTAATTTTATTGTAGCTGACCATTAACGGCAACACTGATTATGACTTTCGTGACGTATAATTATGTGGGCGAACGCGGGAAGAGAATACCTGGCATAATTTGAAGCAATTTTATTACGAGTATTACCTTGACAAGAAGTGAGTCGTAGTAAGGAGAGATGACGGCGCCGGCGTAAGTGGAAGCGGAGTCCAGACGGATGCCCATACCTTCACCAGACCTAACGAGAAATTATACAGTATTTTAATTTTTTAAAGGTTAAAATAGACATAATCATACCATCACGCCTGTATTCCCTTAGGGGGTAGGCAGAGGCGTACTAATGTACACCCACAGTTCGCCGGTATGTTTAAGTTCCATGTAATAGGGGGAGAGCCTATTGCCATTAACCGGCCACAAATCCAGACTCCGAGCTGCTACTGGGAATTTCATAGAAAAACCCAATAACACTTTGCTCAACCTGGGGATCGAACCCAGGACCTCTAGTGTAGCAGTCGCGCTTGGAACCACTAGACTAATGAGGCAGTCTGAGGAGAAATTATACACTATTTAAATTTTTTAAAGGTTAAAATAGAATATGATAACAATGTGTGCATGCCTGGGTAGGTTTATGACGAAAAAAAAAAAGAGTTAAAAGAGGCATTGCATCACATGCCGGGGGACAGCTAGTACAGTATAATTATCCTTACTAATATTATAAACGCGAAAGTTTGTGAGTATGGATGGATGTATGGGTGTTTTTACCCTTTCACGCCAAAACAGCTGAACGGATCTAGATGAAATTTGGCACAGAGATAGATCATAGTATGGAATAACTCATAGGCTACTTTTTATCCAGGTCGGACCCAATTCTGAAGTCCACGTTGACAAAGTCGAGGCCAGAAAATAGTAATACATACTTTTTTTAACTACGGTAAATATATAAACAGATGAAAATTAATCAAATTATAAACTTTAATACATTTTATGTAATATGGCTAAGAAAGTATGACTTTGACACAGATAGAGACATTCTGATATAAATACAGTAAGTCAAACTTACCTAAACACTTCGATCCTCCCTGTGCTAGGCTGGAAGTTGTTCCCTGGGTCTTCAGTGGTCACACGGCACTGTATCGCGTAGCCCTGAGCCTGTATATTGTCCTGGGTGAGGCCCATTTCCGGGAGAGTCATGCCTTCTGCCACTCTGATCTGAGACTGGACCAAGTCAATTCCAGTTACTTCTTCTGTGATTGTGTGTTCTACTTGCAACCTGGGTAAAAAGTAATGAGAGAGTAAGATTTCACCACTTCCAAGTTCCCGATAAAGTACTTGACAGTTAATTTTATACAAATTCTGTTCCATTTTTACAAGCCGTTAATAAACTATAATTTTATTACATTTATTAGGCGGCGGTAGCCTAATGGCTAGGGCTTCGGACTTGCGATCATGAGGTTGCCGGCTCGAAACCCACCCATGCACTACCGACGTGAACCCACTCGTAACACAAGCATTTAGCACGAGGAGTTAACAAGAAATTAAAAAAAAAAATGTTTGGGTGAAATTTTGTAAGCTGAATTAGAACCACTTCCTGATATTCCTGTTATAATGTATTTTTGTGATAAGCACGACATAAACCGACATCCAGGATTAACTCCATATAAAGGACCTCTTCAAGAAAGTAAGTTCAGTCAATTAAAAAAAAAACATGAATCTGATGAAATTGTCTACAGATCGACGAAAACAACAAATTTCCTGTAATGTCTTTAATTCATTATGTATCGTAGTTATTAACATAAATACTTTATCATACCTAGCGTTGACTTCAATGAAGTAGAAGTTGCCCTTATCATCGAGCAGGAACTCGACGGTACCAGCGTTCTCGTAGCCCACAGACCTGGCCAAATGGACAGCGCAGTCAGTCATCTTTTTTCTTATCTAGAAAGAGAAATGGGACTGATTAATGATACGCGGATTTAAGACATTGAAATAAAACGCGTTTTATACGTATTTTATATAATATATAAAATAAGATTTAGGGCCATATTGGAAAGCTCTCAGTAAATACTGTCTGTCATTGTCCTAAAAGCTGTCTAAATATATAAAAAAGCGTTTAAGGGGTATTAAAGCGTAAGACATCCGAGAGCGAGAGTACACCTACAGCATAAAAAGGCCACCTTTTATTAATCATAATAGTACATCATAGTATGATTGGAAGATTGCAATATGTGACTGTCTGTTAGGCACTCCACATCACACTATTCACATCCACAATAGAGAATAGGGATCTACTTTGGTTCTAAGTATGAATTCATTGCAGTGGAATTGTTCAATATGCTGACATGTCATGGCAAGGTGTGAGGTTCAGCAATTATATTTTACCTCAGGGTCCAGTCTGGGTGCGGGGGCAATTTCCACGACTTTCTGATGTCTTCTCTGGACGGAGCAATCGCGCTCATACAGATGGACTACGTTTCCAGCTTTGTCACCTAAAAACGATAAAAATATTGTAATAATTGATTATTATTTCTGTAAATATATCTTTTAAACACACTTTTACAAGTCACTGTTTTAAAATTTTCAGCATTCACGGCATTTTATAGCTGACGACCTCTTAGTAGAGGAAACTCCGAATGAAACTCAGAGAATCACTGTCTTTTTTAAAGTCCAGATAATATAATATTATCAAAATATGTGAGTATTACAAAGCCAGGCAATGTCTGAAATGGCCTTTTGAAGAAAGAGACACAGCGTTAAGATTCCGGCGGAGCCTGAATTGCCCACAAAAATGTAATACCAAAATAAATCGTAATCTAAACAGTATTTTATCAAATTGTGTTATTCTGCGTCTTAAGTACTGATATTTGTATAATAACTTTCGTGAGGCGTATTCATAACTCCTATCCAGGACTCCTATTGAGTCTGAAACTAGTCGGGCGATCCCGAGAATGCGCGTGAGTAAACCGTGTAGTCTTTAAATAATTATAAGTACTGATACTTTTTAAGAGATGGCGCTAGTAGTAAGAAACTTCCAGAAGGTACATTTTTTATTCACCCAGTGTTTACTATATTGGATTTCCTGTAATACAATATACCGCATGATACTTTGGGTATCAAGACAAATCTTACGACACCTCATTTGTTAAAATCAAATAAAATGTAATTTTTTTCTGTCCCCTTTTTTGTGTTTTGCCAGCTATATTGTCATGTTTTTTCAAAATATCATAGCCTATAATGATCTTACTGCAAAAACGAATCAATCGACAACTCATTTGCTAAAATCTGATGAGTAGTTTTTGAGCTAGGATCGAACATCCATATGATACATACATATATACATACATACATAGACTGTTAAATTCATTACCCTACCTTTTTTCGTAGTCGGGTAATAAGTCTAATGTCTCATTAAAATATTCTTACCTAACAGCTGAACTTCAATATGTCTAGGTCTCTCGATGAATCGTTCTATGAACATGGATCCGTTTCCGAATGCCCCCAGCGCCTCGGAGGAGGCTCGCTCGAAGGCGGATGCTACTTCGCTCATTTCTTTCACCACTCGCATACCCCTGCCACCTCCACCGTATGCCGCCTGGATGGTAAGGTTTGTTTAGCATAGCACTTTGACTTCTAACATTGGCTATTTAAAGCTTATAATGCTTAGTTAAACAAAATTGCTATGGAGTTGCTGTGGATTCTAAGAATGCATTGATTTATGGTTGAATTGGAATGTATTAATTTATTGAACAGAGCAATTGCTTAATTATGTGACTTTTGAAAGCCTTACAATGTCTACTTAATATGTTTTAGAATAGAATAGAAAATTATTTTACACCATAATAAATAGCAATATCCAAAAAATATTTTTAGCTATATTTTATAGAATAACAGTTTGTCATGAAATTAAATATTAATTGATCGTAATAGATTTCCACAGTAAGAGTGGTCTGATACCTTAAAAATAACAGGAAGACCGTGTTGCTGGCAGAATTCCAGGGCCTCTTCCTTTGTGGTGACCGGGCCATCCGTACCGGGGACGATTGGCACCTCTGATATAAAAACAAATAAGGTATATTGAGTTATATTTTTATTACACACAGATATAAACAAAACTTATTTGCAAATCTACATTATACAACCTGTAACAGAATAAACGCAAAACCTGAAAGTAGTTTCGAGTTTGTCGACTACTGAATCGATTACAGTTGTTCTTAAAATGTGGTAATTTAAAAAAAAATACCTTAAATATGTCCCTGATCCATCAGTGGGTCGAGGTATGGAAATCTGAAACCTATTTGCACATATTGTTATTGTGTGCGTGTGCGCATCGATATCATTGTCGTTGCGAGTACGACACGTTGTTCGATTGTGGTAAGGCCATAAGTTTTATGTTTAGCTGATGTAACTAATTTCTTGAAAAAAATATGCTTACATGTCTCAAAATGACTTTCGGGTTTCGTTATTATAATTATGACTCGATATTCTAATCGATCTGTTCGAGGTCTTGCGCTTATTCAATTAAAAGGTTCATAACAAAAAAAAAAAAAGATTGTAATAGCGGCATTGCAACACATGCCCGGAGCATTAATAAAATTGGTAGTAGCTAGTAAAATTGCGGTTCACAAATTGTATACTCGGAAACGCCAAGCATCATCATCATCATCATCATCAGCCTATAGCAGTCCACTGTTGGACAACGCCAAGCATAAATTTTACTAATTCGAGTTTTGTTAGAAATAATTTCTTTTTCAATTCAATTGATTAAAATTAGAAAGAAAACGGATATCAAACAGTATTAGCCACCGCTGCACGCCTTTTTAACACATCACTGGTAACTGCAACTCCAAAAAAGACAGCTACACAATTGTTAAGGTCTCCAAGACTTACGAGCATCAATGGCAGCTTTCCTGGCGGCGACTTTATCTCCCATCTGTTGCACAACTTTAGGAGAGGGTCCAATGAACCGGAGACCGGCATCGAGGATCGCCTGCGCGAAGTCTGATCTATCAATCAATAAAAACCAGATATTGTTGCGGTAGTCTGAAGAATTTTATTAATTCATTCCATACTTGTCCAATGGCTTTGAGTAGGTCTATATGACCTGATTTAACGATGAAGGAACATTCGTCTACATTTTAGAATGTGAGTCAGTGTTGTATACAATACCAAGGAATAAATCTTGATAGTATATAGACACAGACAAGGCAAGTGCAGTATTTTGACGACACGAGTACAACATACCCCGCCGCCTCTCCCAAGGGCCGAAGATCACAGAGTTCTTTCCAGTTGTTCCCCATTAAAATAATGAATTCTTAAGCAGAATAGGTGATTTTTATGAGAATTGCATTGTATTTTAGGTCCTAGACACCATTATATACAAGGCCGCAGTCAAGAATTCATTTTGGGTCGATTCTGGCCCAGATTTTATGGAATTCCTCATAACCCAGGCAGGGTCCTGCGGTCATGATGGAATATAATTGTAAGTATATTATTATTAGTTTTTTATCTTATAGAAACAATGTTTACCTCTCAGACAAAAGTCCATAACCGGGGTGAACGGCGTCGACGTCATTCTCCTTGGCAACTCTGATGATTTCTGGAATGCTGAGGTACGCCTCAACTGGCGGTAGACCTTTGCCGACTATGTACGATTCATCGGCTTTTTGCCTGCAAGCAAATAGTATACATAATTTGATAAGAGATTGCTTAACACAGTTTACTTCTGCACAGGTAAAAAGGCCATTGTCTTAAGGGCCCGGGACCGAATTGACGGTATTATTACAGTGACGGTAGATTAACGGTAGATTATGTTTAAATTACGATTTATTTTGTATAGGCAACTCTGACTCCGAAAAATATGAATAACATTACTTAAAGTAACTGCTAAGGATCTGCGAATTCTGGAAACAAATTGATTTCAGAAGTTCTTGGTACTCTAAAACATAAACATACCATAACGCCAGTACTCCCCGAAAGGTTAAGCAGAGGTATATTAATGTGTCCCCACAGAACACAGTATTGCTCTATGTGGTCTAGTATGTATATTGCTCTCCCTCATACCAAATACAAACTTTCGACACTGGTACGTCGCACTAAGTTTTTAATTTCAGTTGCTCACCTGTGCATCTGCAGCTTATCCTGCTCGCTGTAGATGGCGACGGAGCGGATGCCTAGTTCGGTACATGCTCGGAACACTCGTATAGCGATCTCGCCTCTGTTTGCCACCAGGACACTTCTGATTGGTTTGTAATCCACACTCTTCGTGTCCTGAAATGAAGACACATTGATTTAATAATGATAGCAAACCCCGCAAAGATGTCCTCCTTTATTTGAAGTACGATGAGATAGCTCCAGGGCTATGTAAGAGGACAGTCAGTAAGTTCATCCTTAAACTATTAGCATCCCACTCAAGTCGATGATCCATGTGATCTACGCTTTACGCCATATATAGGATAAAAAGAGCCTCGTAAAAATAATAAGCAATCTATTAAAAAAACTTTTTTTTTTATTCGGCAAAAGAGCAGACGAGACACCTGATCGTAAGTAGTCATTGCTGCCCATGGATACCTGCAACACCTAAGGAGTTCAGCGTTGCCCATCCTGAGCCCCAACGAACTACACGCCGCAGCCGCAGCTACCTGTGGGGAACTGGCTCTCACGCGTAAAAGTCAAAACATACACCGAGGTGCTTCACGACAGGCTCCGACTCACAAGAGTACCCCAAGAGGTACACCACCGAGCAAGTACATAAGACATTTTCTCAACTCTTATGAGATGCCTTAAAAATTAATGGTAATTAAGTTCCGGTGCGCCTCCCCATGCCGGTGTGAGCGATAAGCTAGCGAAAGCGCGGTGTGAGACGATCCCAATGAGATGGACGGACGACCTGGTAAAGGTCGTTGGGAGTCGTTGGATGCAGGCGGCATATAACCGGTCCCTATGGAAGCCTTTGGGGGAGGCCTTTGTGCAGCAGTGGCTTATATGATCATGATGAATTAAGTTCCGGCAGCTGCTATTTTACTACTGGCTGGCTACTATCTTTATTTTTTAAATAGATAATGTTAAAATAAACAATTGGTTAAGTAACTTCTACAATCGTCTATTATTGTCGATTGTTACTCCTAGATTTTCGGACTTCGCTATACACTCCGTGTTAAAATTGTTATCAATGAGCACTACGTACCGGAGAACTAAAATAATCTTGAGTTTCTTATAGTCCATAAGTCCACGACGCATCACTTAAAAGTACGATATATAGAGATCAAAGTCCAATGTGTGTACAAATATGATAAATAAACGATAAATTATAGATATTTATTTCTGTAAATATATCTTTTAAGGACACGTTTACATGTCAATGTTGTTCTTTTTTAACTAGATTGCCATCTAGTTAAAAAAGAACAACATATCCGGCATATCCTAAATGACGACCTTTGAGGAGAAACACCGAAACAGACTCAGAGAATCATGGTCTCTTAAAGTCCAAACAGACATAGTACTTAGTAGCAAATATATGAGTTACAATGCAAGACAATGTCTGAAATGGTCTTTTGAAGACAGAGCCATAGTGGCTTTGAGTAGGCCAGTCCCATTTGACGGCACGCATACATTGGGTAGCACGACCATAATCTAGGGAGCTAAACAACCAGTCGCACGACGAAACCAGATCATTGGAATTGCATCTTTTAGATGTCGTAAGAATCCCACTGCTGAGTACAGAAGCTTCCTTTTCCTTTCTTTTATGGTAACCATCTTTGCCCCTTGCTTTATTCATCCAGAATCATCTTGTTATTTTTGTAACTTTACTGTATTTACTTGTGATATATGTACTCAGGTACTCAGGTCTATATTTCATCGTACGAAAAATCTCAGCGTCTTTGATGTGTGCGATATTTTACAGTGGTACACCAGAGGTCGCTCAAAAAAGCTGAGTTAAAAAAAGCAGCTTTTTATTATGATGATATGATGATATGATTCTTACAAGAGCGAATTTTATATTTATTCCAAATGTGGCCTTATTAACCGGACAGAACTCTTAAAAAGCCATTTTGCAGATAAAAGACTTGGGAGAGCCATGCTTCGGCACGAATGGGCCGGCTCGACCGGAGTGATACCACGGCATCACAGAAAACCGGCGTCAAACAACGCATACGTTGTGTTTCGCCGAGTGAGTGAGGTTACCGGATGCCCAATCCCCTTTTAACCCTTTGACCGCCACGTCAAAACAGGAAAACCGTGCCCTCGGCGCCAAGCTTCCGAATTTTCTATAGAAATCTGTCATCCAGTCGCGTCCGTGGCGTGCTGGGCATATTTTAGTTTGTCGTCTATACACGACTGTGGCGGTCAAAAGGTTAAAAGGTCGGCAACGCACTTGTGACTCCTCTGGTGTTGCGAGTGTCCATGGGCGGCGGTAATCGCTTACCATCAGGCGATCCGTTTGCTCGTTTGTCCCCCTATCCCATAAAAAAGCCAATTTCGCGATATCGTGGGCTTGGATAATAAACAAATCTTTATAAGTACCTATTTTTTTTCTAATTCAGTTGTACGAGCATCATGTACCTATCAGTATCAATGTATCATGTAAACTGAAGACTGAAGCCTTGACAAATAAACGTTGCTTATCAAATTACGAAAATCCGTATGAAACTCGTTATTTAACAGTGTTGTAAATATTTATAATCATCGAAAGTACCTCTAACCCGACATTAAGATATATATTTATACACCTATATACACATAAATTACGTGCATTCTTGCTGTTGATAACGGTTTGAGTGAACACTGAATGATGACTGTATCGGGGAATTTTGTGCATACAAGTCACATACGAGTATTACCATGCCTATAAATATTACCGAAGGGTTACACAGAGATACAGGCGGGTTTATGCCGAGGTATTTCGGCCAGCTAAATGTTTAAGCTTGGCTTAGCCTAAGCTAAATTAAACAGAGAATTTTTTTTTAATGTGATAAAAGAGATTTTATGAATCCTGTAGGTTTATCTTAAATATCTTTAATAATAAGGGGGATCATGTCTAGCGCTAAGTAGCCAAAGATTTGAATTAATCTTGTCAATGATAATAGAAAATTCTATTTTTTACGATAAAACAATAAGCACGTGTTGCATGTACACAGTAGGAGTGCGTGTAGTGGGTATCGTTTAATTAAATACCGATAAGTGTATTTCCTTCTGTTGGTTGTTATTGATTTATTACCCTCATTTTTGATAAGCAGTATGCTGAAGTTTATTCGATTTCATTCGTTTTACAGAACTACCTCATTTATTTATTGCTTGTAAGCGAGGCTGCTATGCGATATACATCCTAGATGCGATTTTTAGGTCGAGCAAGTGTTATTGGGGATTTTCAATAGCAGCTTTTCATTAGCAATTTTCAACAGCAGCAGGGTTTGTACCCAGTGAATGGCAATAAGCTCGCTCCTGTTACATGGCATGGGACCACAACATACTGGCGAACTGTGGGTGTACATTGATACATTCTCTCTCGTCTTACCCTTCAAGGAATACCAGGCGTGATCCGATAATGAAGGTGTGATAATGGTCGTTAAAACAAGAATGATTATCACTTTCTAGGAGCGGCGAAATCTCATCGCTATCAGTTTAATAGTTATTGAGATTAGCGTCACGTACAGAGACAGATTGGCAGATCTCTTAATACCATTTTGATAAGATGTATTCTAGATATGAAGAACATAAAAATGATAATTCTATCTATCTGTAATCTCATTAAAGACTACTATTTATTCTGTGGCATCTCTATACCTATAATAAGATTGTAACAGGCCGATGTCTGTACATTATAGATATTAATGAAAAACTAATATGGGGGGGTCTTTATTAGAGCAACTGAAGCCAAAAAAAAAACAATTGTTAGAATTTTTGTCTGTCTGTCTATCTGTCTGTATGTTTGTACGCGCATCACGCAAAAACTACTGCATGGAATTGAACGCAGTTTTCACCGATGTATTGCTAGAGGTCTAACTTAAAATGTGGTGCATGTTTCATTTTGATACGCAGCCTAGAATCAGACTTATACGAGTAGTATCTTCTTATCGTAATCTTTTTGGGACGTGAGTGAAACTGCGGGTAATAGCTAGTATATAATAGTACGGGTGAGGCACATTATTTCTTGTAGATTTTTTGATGCTAAATCTAAATCCGGCAACAGAAAAATTCTAGGACGTCAAAATTTGGAGATATACTAATCTCAAAGTGCTAAAAACACTATTTAGGGCGATATTTGAAGTAATTTTTTGAGGATTTCGCTGGCATCTATGGGCAGTTTTGGGCAATAATTATATTATAGAATTATGCAATAAAAATGTCAATCAATTAAATTTTTATTCAGTTATAATTTAATTAATATTAAGGAATTGCAATTAAATTAATCGTGGTGCCCTTATTAAAATTACCAACATTAAAATTTTAATTGCTTAGAGCTCAACACTGTCTATGTCTATAGGGTACGGTTGCCACGTACCTACTACCTATCATAAGACGGTCCGTATGCTTGTTTGGCATCTTATTACATTATGTGACTTCTATGGGGCCGTTTTTCTATAAAATTCTCAGCTCGGAGTTTGGATTGGTCCCCATTATACATATACTAACTATACATGTTTGAAAAAAAAATGCAACTAAGTACTTAGATGACAATGATGTAATATTTTGCATGGAGTCTTCCAAAATGGACTTAAGTAATAATTAACTATGTGTAATCTTTTCGTTTTTGGCCGAAGTTTTTACAAACTGTATATTTAATGAGGATAAAACCAACAAATGTAGACATAAATATTATCAAAGTAAACTGCTTGTTGCAATTTAGACTTAGCTAGTTGTTGCCCGAGGGTTCACTCGCGTCTCAAAAACATACAATTTTTTTTTGCTTCTAGAGGATCGTCCCTTTTGGTAGCCTAAAAACAAAAACACATCACGTGATTAATGAAGACCCCTAAGCAGCATACCAATTTGAAACGCGCACCAGATTTTAAGTTAGGTCTCCAGCAATACGACTGTGAAAACCGCACCCAATTTCGTGAAGCAGTTTTTGCGTCATACGCGTACAAGTACAAACATACACACAGACAAAGAAAAATTATCTAAAAATCTTGTTTTCGCTCATATTCTTCTTATAAAAAGTAGAGACCCCTCATATTAATTTTTATTCTTATCTTATACTAGCCACCCGCCTGCAGTTTCACCCGCGTTGCTTCGTTCCTAAGAGGCGTAGCGTGATGTTATAGTAACTATGATTGATACTCTGTCCTTTGTGCTTATTGTACTTATAATTATACTTATATTATACTTGCAGCTTTTTTTTTAATAGCTTCGACAAGGCGATACTGTACCTTCTACTTTATCTAGATACGCTTGTCATTTTAGGTCCAGCAAGAATGCTATAATATGTTGTTTGCTGACATCATTATCAATAGGTATCATGCTGTTTAGAGTACGTCGATATAATCACAATGGTTTAAGCCATCAATATATTTCGTCACAAACTGATTATGAGATGACTATAATAAATAATTATTTATGATGTCGTATATCATCTTGGGCAAACATTACTTTTGATAACTATGTTTTTATTCATACCTATTACGTAGGTATTGTCTACAGCTGTGAATTTAAAAAACAATCATAAAATTTTACGAATAAATAGGTCAGATACCTATAGCAGAATGACTACAAGTTTGGCGTAGCGGTTAAGGTGGTCACCTCGATCACCTTTCCGCACATGTCGTAAGTTCTATTCCCAGCTAGGCAAATATTTGTAAGTATTTCAAGGATTTTGTTCTGGTTGTACTTTGTATACGTTAATTATTTATGTTTGTGAAGTCCTCCGCGACCTTCTCTAAGAGCAGAAACAGTTTTTTTTAAAAACAATCACGATAAATATTACGTAGTCATTGCTGCCCCTAGACACCTGCGACACCAACTGATACAATAGCGAGCCCTTACGGATTGGAGTCAGATGACAGTCTCCAAGGCTGATCGATAGCCAGTCACTCCAGTCAGACCCCAAGATATGAAGATAGATGTATAAAATGTGTTAAGGAAACCCTGTCC
Organism: Acronicta aceris; assembly: GCA_910591435.1. Classification (NCBI taxonomy): domain Eukaryota; kingdom Metazoa; phylum Arthropoda; class Insecta; order Lepidoptera; family Noctuidae; genus Acronicta; species Acronicta aceris. The sequence continues at coordinate 11,600,564 of OU342770.1, forward strand.
GACCCGTTACGGTTTTTGTAAGGTATCGAGATTTCGTTTTATTTATTGTAGATATTATAGGTAATCATTTTCACTTTACAAGAAAAAGAAATCCTCGAAAAAAAGGAGATACTGAAATGGCAGTACTCCTTCAATACGGTGGCAGCGAGACTGTCCCTGGATGCCAAACATAGGGCCTATGACCGTTTTATCACATTTAAAAAATTTGCTAGATTTTAGGGTAATTGCGACAATTTGGACACGACAATCGTGAATTTATATGTTTATTTTCATGAATGTTACGTTTATTTTCATGAATGTTATGTACACAATGTTTATTATGTTATTTATTTAGTTATGTGATTGGGATACCTATAATTATGCGTCTCTCGGATCGGACAGGATTTTTAACATAGGGTATAGCTACATAACTACATCTATCACGATGTAAGTATATACTTAGTAGGTATATACACTCGCGAGCAACCAAATCGACTCAAGCCTTGACGGCGCACATATACATTGATTTTCCTAAAACGATAAATGGTAATTATAAAAGTGATATGTCATTCGAAAGCTGAAAAGTTATGCTTTCAATTAACATCAATACCTTAAAAAAAAACTAAGCGCTGATTTATTGACGCATTTTAATTGGCCGTCAGCGTAAATTACCTCATTAGGAATCCACGACTTGCTCCCGCTATAAAACCCCTCTACATACGGTTTACCTTATCAGTCGCTTGTTACAAGTTGACCGGTACACATCTCCGTAAATTGCATTTCTTGTTTTCGCTAACCCATGGATACCACACCAGAAGAAGCCGCTCAAGTTGTTGCCTTGTTGCAACAAGGGTTAAGTCAGCGAGCAGCGGCTGCCCAGCTCCACTTGAGCCAGTCTTCTGTATCCCGAGTATACAGACGGTTTCAAGAGACTGGTGCCTTCAATCGGAGACCAAGAACGAGCCGCCACCGGTGCACTTCAGAGAGAGACGACCGCTTCATTGTCTCAACCTCGCTGCGCAATCGACACCTTACGGGCGTTGATTTGCAGCAAGAACTGAGACGTGTACGACAAGTGGCTGTCAGCGAGTGGACAGTGAGAAGACGCTTGAAGGAAGCCAGCTTGATGCCAAAAAGACCTGCGACGGGCCCTAAATTGACTGCAGGCCACCGACAAGCGCGCCTTCAATTTGCTCGAGAGCATCTCAATTGGAGCGTTGCGCAATGGCGATCGGTCCTGTTTACTGATGAGTGCAGAATGTGTCTGCATGGCAGTGACAGGAGAGGCAGAGTCTACAGGCGTCCGGGGGAACGATTTGCCCAATATTGTTTCGCTGAAACAGTGGCATATGGCGGCGGTTCCTGCATGATGTGGGCTGGTATTTCTTTAGAGGGAAAAACCGAACTTGTTTTCGTGCCTGGGGGCGGCCGAGGAGGCGGACTAACAGCTGATCGGTACATCACCGACATTCTACTTGATCATGTTGTGCCCTACACAGAGTTTATCGGTGAAGACTTCGTGTTAATGCACGACAATGCCCGCTGCCACACGGCACGAGTCACTCGACAGTTTCTAGAAGAGGTCGAATTACGCACGATGGACTGGCCTGCGCTCAGTCCTGACATGAATCGCATCGAGCACTTATGGGACGAGCTTAAAAGAAGAGTTCGGGCCAGGAATCCAGTCTCTTCAAGCGTAGACGAGCTAAAGACAGCATTATTAGAGGAGTGGGACGGCATTCTTCAAGAAAATGTCAAAAAATTGATAAGGTCACTGAAAAACAGACTGCAGGCTGTAATTAGGGCTAGAGGGGGCAATCCGAAGTATTGATTTAAATAAATAATTAAGATTTAATTTAATAATTTTGTTTTATTTGTAAAATACGATACCCATACCCTTTTTCCTAAATTCCCGTTTTTCCTACTCTTGCGTTCAGACATCATTTATTTCAAAAATGATGGATGCATTTCAATGATAATGATATCAAATTAAAGCTGACATCTTAAGCTTTCGAATGACATATCATTTTTATAATTTCCACTCATAATTTTAGTTGTATCGAGGTATGTGTGCGCCGGCAAGGCTTGAGTCGATTTGGTTGCTCGCGAGTGTAGTATCTTTTTATTGAAGACTAAACTGCTAATTTATTTTGATGATACACAATATTGATGTGACAGTGACACTGTGACAGGACATTTTCATTTGGACTGTGTGTGCCTCGTGGATGTCTGCTATAATATTTTAAAAAGCAAGACCTATTTTGTCTGTGTTATTCTGATTCTGACCAAACAAACCGTTCTACTAAATGTTTAGATACAGAAAAGATAACGGACTTCACCGTTTCCCATTTTCCCCCATCAGAATATGGTACATACCGTTTAACTATGTATGTATTTTCAGGAGGTGTTTTATATACAGTGACGTAGCATGCCCTAGACGGGCCCTGTATCAACATTTGTCGGGGGCCCCCGACAATCGATCAATCATTTATGTGAATCCATTTACCTATGATCAGATTTTTTTGGGGGAGTTTAGCGTACGTCATAAAAGATAGAGTGAGATAGCATTTTACGTAGGTATTAGTGTTTTTTTTATACCACTGAGGTAAGAAAGGCAAAAAAACTTACGGCCCGCCTGATGGTAAACACTGTAAACAGTTACCATGGCCTATGGAGGTTTGCAACACCAGAGGGGTCGCTTGCTCGTTGCCTACCCAGTAGAAACCTTTTCACTCCTTTTTTGAAAGACTCCATGCTGTAGTATTTTGGGAAAACCTCGGCAGGTAGCTCATTACACAATCTGATTATACCTACGTGGGATGAAGTTCCTCTGGAACCGTACTGTACGCGATGATAGTGATTCTAAGGTGTGGGGATGAATTCGCTGCCGATGGCGAGAGGTGCGATGATAAAATGTGGCCATGGGCACAGGCAACGGACACAATTTCTCAGATATTAACTAGGTACCAAATATAAATTATTTATACAAAGGCATCATAGTAGCAAATAGGTAGATTATAGTAATAATTATTTTAAAGCTGATTGGTCATTTTGGCCAAACATTCTGATTTTTACTGTATTGACCTATAATATAGCTTACTAACTTGCTATAGTTTTATTACTGTATGGTAATTTTTTTTGTGTATACACAATTATAAATGTAAACTTACCGAAGATGCTGAGCGTCCTTTAGCGGTACTCCATGCTTGAAACTGTGAAGCAGTCGCTCTCAGAGCAAAACGTGCTTTTAAGATCTGCATATTTTCACTTAAAACAAAACTAACTACCAAACAAAATAAGTACAAGCTTAAACTATTTTAGAAATAAAACAGGGTATTATTTCATTTTTGTAAAAAAATTGACTAGATTTTTTTCGTTTCGAGCCGTGCGTTCAGCTTCGTCGTGTTTCGGATTGAAATCTGGAACAAAAGAAAAGAAAATTTAAATCATACTTGACATTAATTCAATCTTATCATTATCTTGGTTATTTTTTGCTTAAATTGGTAATTCAAAATGTTTGTTCACATCATACCCTGTAAGTTTCATTTTCATTTTCGCTTTTAAAAGAAAGGCAGCTGTACCTATGTACCTAGACTGCATTGATGACGTATGACGTAGCATTAATAGAAGTAAATAACATAAATTAGTATGCTCCTCTATAACTACTGTACTGCATAAGTAGGTGTATTCTATATCAACTTGTTCAACAAGAGTTAATTGGCTGCAAAAGCTATAAATATACATGTCACATACATTCTACAATGCACCAGTTTTGCCAGACGTTATAAATGAGTTGTATTTCCCTAAGGTTGTATTTCCATAAAAATAATAATAATAAATTGTTCATTTCAGAGTAAATTTCCATAGAATATTAGGTACAGCTTATAACTATGTTAGTAATTATTTTGCATTATACATAATAATAAAAATAGTATGTTTAAAAAAAAACTTTTCTAATCTTTAACACTTTATTACTTAATCTCGTCATAAGTACCAATTTCTGTCCAAAATTCGTCTGGCGGTTTTTAGAAAATATTAAATAATCGTATGAATTGTATATTATATTATTTAATTGTTTACTTGCGCTCGTACATGCATGAAACTGATAAAAAATCGTAGGCATACAACTTAAATTGTACATCTGGTAACAGTAGCAATTCACCTATTTACATATATTATTTATCTACTGTGTTAGAATAATAGAGGTATTAAAAATATAAATTTTAGAGAAATAAAATCTGTTCATCCACACCGGACGGTTTAGCTAACAAGTTACCGAGACTAGACTTTGAGACTACTTTTCGCTAAAATTTATATTTTTCTGAATGTTTAGCATGCGTTATTGTCAAACATAATAAATAACTAGTCAAAAGTAAAAAGCAATATTCTTACTTACAATCGTTGCACTTGTATGATTTAGTATTTTCTTTAATTTTGTAAAATTTAGTTTATATTGAAAACGCAAAGGAATTTCCTACGTATAACAACAATAAAGGTATATATTTTGTAAATTTAAGTATTTTTAACAAGAGGTACGCTTTTATTAAGTATTCATATTTTTAAAAACAGCCTCGTAACTTGATAAGCACGACAGATGTCAGAGTGACATTTCTAGGATTGGGGTGTTGTAGGAAAAACTATTAGCATACGATAATGAAGATATATCGATATTAGAATAAATAATATTTTAAATAAAATCGGTTTTAGAACATACAATGGTAGGTATACTATAGTAATTTTTGGTTAATAAGGCGTCAGAAATCGCACTGTCTACAACAAAATTATTCGATCCATGATCGATGATAATTATAGATTTACCACACAGATGATACACATGACGCGATGAACATCCCTTTTTGGCAATAAAGTATGACATTGAATTAATTACATTTGGACTGAGCATTTTGAGTATCAAAAAATATTGAATTTCATGCGCATGATCTCGATGACAGCTGACGTCTGGATTAAGGATGTCAGTTGAGCTTGACGGTTAAAAAAGTGATTAATTAATAATTGTTTTTTGCTCTCATAAAGTCGATTATGTAAAAATCGATTTTTAATAAAGTAATATTCGATGTTTTTCTAAATGCCTCATTAGTCTAGTGGTCCCAAGCGCGACTGCTACACTAGAAGTCCTGGGTTCGATCCCCAGGTCGAGCAGTGTTATTGGGTTTTTCTATGAAATTCTCAGTAGCAGTTCGGAGTCTGGAGTTGTGCCCGGTGAATGGGTATAGGCTCGCCCCCTATAACATGGGACCTAAACATACCGGCGAACTGTGGGTGTACATTAAGTACGCCTCTGCCTAACCCTTCGGGGAATACAGGCGTGATGGTATGTTATGTTTTTATAAATATCGCTGTTTGCGGCAAATTGTATTTTTTTATGCTACAAAAACGATTATTACGCTATGAACAATGGCGTTTTCAAAGTAGACGTGGAGGAGACTCGACGTGGCGGGAGTCGGGACTCGATGTCTGATAAATTAACTTTTTTCATTTTACACCTTTTAGTTTTTTTCAATTTTTAGCATTTTTCATTCCAAATTACATTTAAACCTAATACATAAAAACCTAACCTAAAAACATAACCCTCCTGTCGGGCAGAAAACACGACTTTTCTTACATACCTAAAATAGAGTGCGTCTCCTTTTTTTATTTATATACCTAGGAAGATTATTTATTGTTTACCGTATAGGGCATAAGTTTCGTTGGAAAAGTTCTTGAGTACAACGGGTAGAAACACCTTTTAATAGGTGCTGTTTAACAGATTAAAAACCCATACCTAATTTTTATTTCCATATGAGCAACAGAACTGAGAACAGTAACAGCCATTTTATCTTCATGCATAGATAAACTTCAATTATTAGACTTGGAAGGTTAATAATGTTTCTAGAAATTAGTTTAAAGAGCGTGTTTTTAAATAAATAAGGTGTTTTCCGTATCGTTCTAATAAAAGTACCTAAAAACAAGTTAAACAGAGATAGTCGCTACTTCAGCTAATATTTACTTTACACTGAAAACTGAGCATAAGCTAATAAATACTGTGGTTTGAGCATACAAATTACTTTGAGTATCTTTATATTGGCTGTTTGCGACATACACACACCCACCATATCAACGCCCGATGAAAAAAAGAGGGGTGTGTTTAACGTGTATACACTATAACTATCTGTGTGTCTGTCTTTGGTATCGTGGCTCTCAAACGATGAATGGAATATTTGAAAAGTGACTCCATCGAGTGTGTTCTTAGCCTTCTGAAGATTATCAGCTCTTTTCTAGTTCATGAAGGGATCTGATCAAATTCTTAATTCTGATTGATGTAAAACTTGGTATCCTGTTACGTCAATGATATTGCAAGAATAAGATGATAACCATGACTTGATGTTGCGTGGAGATTTAATGTTGGGTTTTTTTGGCAAAGACGGAAGCAAATGCGTAAAAATGACAAAACATATTTTACTGAATTGCTTTTTGGTAAACTTACAAAATATAACCTACTTTATGATACTTATATAACATATATATTTTTTTTTTAAATTTGATACTATAATAAAATTGTATGAGAATAAAGGTTTTTGATTCAAAATGTTTTTAATGATAGACTGTCTAACCGATGAGCGGAAAGCCCTGTTATTTTTCCATTCATTAGGAATTTTTAAAAGCTCGGAGTTTGGATCTATGTCCGGTTAATGGTAATAGACTCTCCCCCTATAACATGGGACCTAATACCACAGAATGAGATATATACTAGTTCCTGATCTGATACTCTACATACCATCGAAATGGTGGTGGAGAGCAGAGCTCTACCCTTAGAGAAAAACAAGTGTGTATATTATACATAAATACCTACAGCCAACCAGTATGTATGTTTTTTTATTAAATAACCATCTTTAGGCTATAATCTAAACGGTCCGACAGCATACAAATTGATATATTTTTTATTCTAAAACAAAATTTTAAAATATTAGGTACACTCACGCCTAAAATACTCAATAATTAAGCTAACTTATTACCTACACATGTTTCGTCTATTGGAGATACAAATGACCGAAACGACCTGAATGACATTGCTAGATGGAAGTCGCCATTGGATAACATTCGTTCTGTTCAGTTTATTTTATTTTATTAAGTATAAACAACTTGATGATCGAGTCTAGTGCTGGACGAATAATAGGTGCATACTCGCAGATTTCTAGATTTAAATAATGTAATAAGTAAATACATTTGATACTATGGAGCACATTTATTATTTTGTCCTTTGCGCCAAACATCCTTTTTCCTACTAACACGTTTCCGAATGTCCTTTTCTTGAAAATAATATGCCTCGCGTAGAAGTTGTACCTACCTATGGCAAAATAAGTAAAAAGCTAATCATGAAGAATAGTGCTCGTAGAAGTTTTGACTCGTAGGGTACAGTAATCGTTTTGAAATTTCAGATCGATCTTTATGCACCTAATTTGTTTGCATTTTAAGATTTTAAAATTATTTTAGTGAAGGAAACATTCGACTGCGGGTAGGATTCGAACCTGCGACTCCTGGTTTGATACACCAGACGCTATAACCAACTCACCGCAAGTCCCACTCGCCAGGGACGCCAGGTCGAAATTTGCCTTGTCATTCTGAATTTACGTCTTTATGGTGACGTCAGTGACATCTATTGAAACGCAAGTTACTTTGCTTCTCAACCGACATGACTTACTTTATAGTTAGTTCGATGTCGTACGGTGCCACCTTACCTCATAACTATCTTTTTGTAATTTGCTTGCATTTTCCATGCCAAGATTACCTACTTAGTTATTTTAGTGAAGGAAAAATTCGACTTTGGGCAGATTCGAACCTAAAAGGTGACGTCAACTAACATGCTTTTATTTATCTCTATGAATCTATTGTTTTCCTCGAACAACAATCCAAGGACATTATTATTACTTCAGCGAAACGTGTTGAAAATTGAGCAGATTACATCTTCTAATGGTGGAATAATAAATATGGCCTTCAGTATGGACATTACAGTTACACAAAGTAAATAGGCACCTATTGATTTATTCGACATTTATGTAGGTACATATTTATGTAGATATTATTGTTTACCTAAGTACAATAAATGTAAAAATGAGCGTTAATAAATTGTGATCATTGTAAATCATTAGGATATTCTGGCAGAAAAAAGTCAAAATTACAGACAGAAAGAGGTTATTCATAAACAAGGGTTTTACGTACCTAGGTACCTACCTACCTATACTAACGTATGAACATGGCCGTGTACAATGTAGGTAGGTATTTACATCACGTCTATACATTGTCCGGATACAATCGAATACCTAATGTTCTTGTATGAGCACATAATTAAGGAAACAACAATATTATGCATGTCGTGAGACAACCAAGACTATGTACCTACTCTTATCGTAAGATTGGATGTAAAGGCTTTAAGGATTTCCTACGCCTATTTCAGTTATACCTTTTAATTTGCTTGAGGCATCTTTTTCCAATGAGGGCTATCGCGTGTGGATTCGTCGCAGGAGGTATTAGTGTAGCGAGAGGTCTCTGAAATATATACCTATTTACCTACACTGTTTGTGAGTGGGCTACGCGGGTTTATTACTAATTAGCAGTGATCGGAGTAGATATATTGAATTAAGGTCAATGATCTAAAACGTATATATTAGTATGGACATTCCACGGGAATTAGATAATTTTTTTTTCCCAGAATTTTTCAATGTATTAATATGACCAAGAGTATATTCTTAATATTTTATTGATAACCCGCTACGAAATCTATCTTTTTAGGGTTCCGTACCCAAGGGGTGAAATCGGGACCCTATTGCTAAGACTTCGCTGTAGTCTGTCATTCACTGCGTTTTTTCTTTTGAACGTTAATTGGTAGACAAGTAAATATACATAATTTTGGATTAACAATAAACGATATTAATGTTTATTTATGCTGTTTTTATTACACCTATTGAAAGTTAAATAAAATATTTAAATTAGATACCGTCTTTTTAATTTTGAATTCAAAAGTAGCTAGTTTATATTTTACTATACTATTGTAAAGTTGTAAACAATATTATAGTGAGTGTCAAAATACCGAAATGATTTTCCGGTAAAATGGCGTATCCATGTTCTTATTTATATGAACATTTCCGACGTAAGTAGCAAAAATCAATATACCTACTCCGATCACTGCTAATTAGAATAATGTTATGAATATTTTGCAATACCCGAGATTAATTAGGGCAAATATGAGTTATGGGTCAATTAATGTCGGCGTTTTGTAAGTTTTATCTTTCGGACACTTCCTCTTTTGTTCCGAAGAAAACGGGATTACGTAACTGCGGCTCGCTCGATATTTTTACTGTACGGTTTTGAGGTATTAGTTAATATATTTATATTTTTCTTTGTTTTCAAGTTTTCACGTGAATAGCAACTTTTAAAGCTTTAAGTATGTATCCACTTCAGGGTCCTTACTCGCCAGTGGCGCCATCTGGTGAGCTTAAAAAGGTACCTACCTACCCCTTATTTCTAATAAATGGTAAGTAGGAAGGTACCTACTTCGATATTAGATAAGTTTATAGGTTTTTCACATTGATCGCGTTTTTGACAATCAGCTGGTTCGTCTGCTCGTTTGAGGACAATAGGACATATATAAATATAAACAAAATAATCACGTGGAATTTTTTGAAATTGCTTAGCGGATGTGTTATTACCTGTTTACTTGAAGTGAACAATTTAGCGTGCAAACCATGACATGACTGCAATTTATGAATTGTAGGATGTCCGATGTGTGATCAAAATGAATACGAAAGTTCGAAACATACAATCAAGGTCAGTGGAAGGCGAGGTACAGCAAAAAGGTCAATAGATAATAAATAAATTCAAAAATGGAACTGTTGTATGAAATTAACTACCGAGTAATTTATCTGGAACTTTCTAGTAGTTGATGGTAGACAGAGAAAAAATAAGTAGGTAAATAATATTAAATTGAAATTAAAAAAAACCCCGCAGCATCAAAAGTTAAGTAAGTAGCAACCATGCTCTCGCAATATCATTGAAGTAACAGGATACTGCCTCATTAGCCTAGTTGTCCGACTGCTACGATATAGGTCCTGGGTTCGATTCCCATTTCTATGAAATTCTCAGTAGCAGCTCGGAGTTTGGGATTTGTGCCCGGTTAATGGCAAAGGCTCGCCCCTATTACATAGGATTTAATCATACCTGCGAACTGTGAGTGTAGTGTACATTAGTATCTACGCCTCTGCCTACCCTTCGGGGAATACGTGATGGTATGTTATGTTATATTAGCAGGATACTAAGTTTCAAATAGATAATTGGAAGTTGCTCACATCCCTTCATGACCGATTTGACAATCACCGAGTCCACTTGTCGACGTCATGGCGTCAACTCCGTAGGTGCCTACTTACTTGTTTTGTAATTGTGTACTTACGAATCTATAAGTACCCATGTGCCGATTAATTAGATAACACTAATATGCAATATTATCAATAGATAAGCCATAATCATGATTGTTAGATAATATTAAATGTAAATTTAAATTTAACGGTTCTTATCTACAACGTAACCAACCCATTATTCTGTCCCACTGCTGGGCACGCGTCGCCTCTCAGAATGAGAGGGATAAGGCTACTTATAGTCCACCACGCTGGCGGGTTGACAGACTTCACACGCCGTCGAGAAAATCTCTCAGGCATACAGATTTCCTCATGATGTTTCCCTTTACCGCTTAAGCGCGTGATAATTAACTAAGTACTTAAAACATATTAATACTCTTCTGACTGAAAAGTCAGAGGTGCTTACCTTGGATTCGAACTCGAGACCTTTGACTTGGCAGTCCAACGCTATCACTGCTCTACTCACTATCTTATCTACAAGAGTCCAATAAACCCTGCATAAATCGGTATTCGGTAATATCTATGTCCAACATCGTTATTTTGTCTATGTAGGTTATACTATGTGCTGAAGTGTTGGAGCATTGTTCAGGCTTCCTACGATTGTTTCAGCGGGCAAACAAATCAATCATTGTTAGAAGGATTCTTTTGTAAAGTATATTTAATTTGATCCATTTCATAATATAAGCGTTCTACTGATACCAGTATTATCTTTATGGACCGATTTTAATTTGATGTTTCAATAAGGATGAGGTGGCGTCACTTCTGTTGGCTGGTTTTGACAAAGAAATAAAGAAAATCTCCAAATCAAAAATCGCCGATGAATGATTTCCAGCTCGATGGAGAGGAGGATTTATTAGTTGGAAATTTAGGTATTTGGAAGACCATGAGGTAGAGGTAACAAGAAAAGGACCCACATCTGCGTCCCATTATTTTACAGGCACAGATAATATACAGTACTTCAAGATAAATAATGGGCATCGGAAAAAATCGTCTAACATAACAAAGACAATTAACAAAAAGTAATTTGGCCTAGAAATCATTTACAATTTCAACTTTATTACAATTAAATAAATGTCAACGTCATTTCTAAGAAAAGAAAGCCGTGCGAGCGGTGCGCAGGTGTCACAAATGAGTCAGTTGCAGATAGTATTGAAAGCAGGAAGGACGGGTTCGTGGCTTAGGTCCACATGTGGCCGACGCCCCCGATTCGAATAAATTTAATATTCATATTTTTTCAGCTTTTGCACTAAGTACAGTCAACGAAAAAGTTTCATAACCAAATTATTATAAATATCTTGCATGTCCTGTATGACGCAGTTATTATAAACTAGATGTACTCAATTTATTTGCGAATAAAATACAGCCGATGTTATTTGGTTAGAATGTACCTGTGTGCGCGATAACAACGCCGCTTAGTGATCAAAATTTTTCGGGACGTGGAATCTGTAAATTTTTGGCATCTAAATGTTTTGACATTTTCTGCTTAATTTTCATTAAAAATTAAATAAAAGTAAATGAAAGTAGGTACCTACTTAGGTTGTGATGCATAATCAACTACAATTTTCGTACTTCAACAAAAATGAATGTGGTACCTAGTACCTAGGCAAGGGATTTGAATCCATAAAACGTGATACAAAAATCTCAACATTTGTATTGGCACAGTTGTATGTGAGAGACGTTAAAGATCTTAGGACGAACAGACGAATTATTTTATTTTATTATTTTAATATTATTGGTTTTCATTGTAGTCCCGAGTTTATTCATATTTCTACCACATCGCGCGCTGCGATCTATTTGATAGTCCACATCACCATAGCGAATAGGTATATAGGTAGGAATATAGGTCAATTTTTTTTTGAAAAATATATTTAATTAGTCAAAGTATGCACCGTTGTTATCTATGCACTTTTGCGATCTCATAGGTAGTTCATTGATCCCTTTACTAAAAAAACCATGGGGGCGAGAATCAATATAAACTCTTTGAAGACGGTTTGGACTGCCGCATCGGAGTTGAATAATTTTCCTTGTAAGAAGTTGTCCAAATTCCGGAAAAAATGGTAATCTGTTGGATCAAGGTCCGGGGAATACGGTGGATGTCGCAGACATTCCAATTGTAGCTCATCTAACTTAGTGGTTGTTTGTTGTGCAGTGTGTGGTCTTGCGTTGTCGTGAAGCAGCAGTGGCCTAGAGCAATTGACCAATCTCGGTTGTTTAGCAGCTAGTTCCTCCTTCATGGTTTGCAGTTGCTTTTAATAGATATCTGCGGCTTGGCCAGATTTTAGAAAGCTGTAGTGAACGACACCAGCGCTAGTCAACCAAACACTCACAAGTAACTTTTTCTGAATCAATTTTCGTTTAGGGCAGGATTTGGCTGGGTCTCCAGGGTTTAGCCATTGCGACGAGCGCTTCCGATTATCGTACAGTATCAACTTTTCATCACAAGTAATGATTTGATTTAAAATCCCTTCATTATTGTGTCGGTTGAGCAAAGTAACACAGCAGTCGACGCGTGTTTGCAAGTTCGATTCACTCAATTCATGAGGTACCCATCGTTCAAGTTTTTTTACTTTCCCGATTTGCTTCAAGTGGATTAATACAGTTTTGTCACTTACTCCGAAGCCTGCAGCTATCTCTGAAGTGCTTTGTGATGGATCCGCTTCCGGTCGCATATTTAAATTGGTGACTTCATAACTTTCTTAGAAGCTACTATTGTCAATAACAATGTGAATAATCAAGGTTAATGACTGATAATGCAAAATCTTTAGATCTTAGTTTCCGTGTTGTCTGCCTTGCTCGACACAATCATGAATTTACACTAATCACTTAGATTAGATTATTTTATGCACAAATTCTTAAAAGATAACATTGATAGATACTATCACGCCTGTTTTCCCCAAAGGGTTACGGAGAAGAGAGTGCAGTGAGGGCGAGCCAAATCCAAACACTGCTACTGAGAATTTCATAGAAAAACCCAATGACACTGTTCGACCTGGGAATCCAACCCAGCACTTCTGGCGTTGCGTTGCGCTTAGGACCATCAAACAGTTAGATTTTTTTCTAACCATTTCTTCTCACTGCTGGGTTAAGGCGAACAAAAGATAAACACATAAAACAAAAGATAACATAGCTAATTAAAATAATACATATACCAAGTATACATACTATACATGTTATTGCACAATAATATCATGATACATGGTACACAAATGCCCGATTTATCATGTCAAGTAACCAAACTGCCAGATCAATCGATAACTATACCTATAGGTACCTAATCTCTACAGATTGTAGGCCCTGTCTAAACATAAGCCGTTCTATCAAGGACGTCTAGAAGACCTAGAAACGTTACTACGCTTAGATGGATTAGTCTATTTAGTGTAGACTAATTGGTGCCCGCAGTTTCACTCGCAACAGTACTTTTTGAGACTACAGGTAGCCTCTGACCTACTTAAGTTCTATCTCGAAACCAAAATACATAGAAATTGGTTTCGCGGTTTAGACTTGACAACGTCACAAACAAGTAGACCTACTTTCACATTTTTAAATATATTTTTTTTGGATTGGATTGATTTGGCCCAATATTTGTCCTTTATCACAGCAAACGGATTGTAAACTAGCCATTTTACCTGGATACTACTTACTTTAAAATTATCAGTTATCAGTATGTTTATATTTGTTTTGCATTTGCTTATCTAGTCGGGTTATTGTAAACTTGCTACACTTGTTAATTCGTCACAGAAAAAGTATGTGTAAACTCGGCACACTTTTATTTAATCATAGTAAAATATTTTGGAGCATTGTAAACTCGTCATACTTATTTTTAAGTACAGACTGCAGAAAAATCAAACACAGGAATAAAAATATGATTATTTATTGAATCATGAATTTAATTTTAGTTTTAATTATTAAATAGGTAGACATTTGATATTTTTTTATTGTTGTTAACCAGATGGATACCTAACTGTAACCAAACAAGTCTCGAGGTCTGAGGCTTTTTTGTTTCATGTTTAAATTTATAATAATATTTATATTATAATATTTGGGAAATTTTTACACATCACCATGATCGTAGCCCCAAAATAAGCACATGGTGGTCGACGCTTGTAATACACAGTTTGTTTCAATAGATGTTATGTTGCTCAGCAAGAATATTTTCAGAAATAGAAAAAAGTTAAAGGATCAGCAGTAAAACAATGTACCCAAATTCTTGCTGCTTATATACTTGTCAACGTCATTTGTTTGTATTAGGTAATAACTAGGCCCTAGTGGTAACCCCGTGATAACACACCTGTGACACCTAGCTATTTTGTGTAACCTGTGGATAACGTCGTGAGTGGTGTATTTCTACTTCTGTGAATTTATTACTATGTGTAATGTTTAATATACTGCTGTTTGTCATAAGAAACATAAGAAATACATAAGAAACATCCAGACAGACAAATTATGTTCATCACATAAAAATTTGTGTCTTGTAGGAATCGAACCCACGACCTCGTGATCAGCAGTCCGTTACTCGAACCACTAGACCATAGACATCGTCAACCACTTACCACGACCACTAAGACTTAGAAATTTGCATGGGTACTTTCTTCAAAAATGGTATTAAGTGAAGATCTGCGTTGAGTTTACAACAACTTATAAACACACACTTTTTTATGGTTGTGACGAGTTTACAATGAATGTATGGAATTTAAAAAGTGTGACGATTCGACAATGTGGCCAGGTTACAATAACCCATCTAGTCACGGACTCTAGACAGAATAATACATTGTTTTTGCATCATAAGTGGAACCGATGAAATAATTAAGTACATACCTACTTACCTGTTGCGTTTTATTTTTATGCGTCATAAACTAATTCATCACCTGTTGCATCTAAGTATTATAACATAGCATTATTAACATGTATTTTAATAACATGTTCCTTGTATTATTGGAAACATTATTGCATTCACGTATAGAAAACCTTAATTATGTCTAATCGAATCCATAATTCCTAATATTATAAAACCGAATGTAACTAGATGTCTTTTTTATTACGCCTTCTCATTCACCGAAGGGTTGCGCCTCGGCCACAGTATATATATTTATAGGTACATGTTCCTTGTATTATCGGAATCATTATTGCGTTCACGTATAGAAGCAGAAAACCTTAATTATGTCCAATCCAATCCATACTTCCTAATATTATAAAAGCGATAGTAACTGGATGTCTTTTTATTTCGCCTTTGTATTACCCGAAGGGTTACCTACGCGTAAACCCATATTTTGCCGGAATGTTTGCCCTTGCCCTTGTACCTAATAGGTGACGAGCCTATTTGCCATTAACCGGGGCATAACTCCCAAACTCGAGCTGCTACTGCGAATAATCCAATAACACTACTCGCCATGGCAGCAGTCACGCTTGGGACCACTAAGTCTAGAGGCAGTTGAACCAATTTTGATAAATTTTGGTTCTTAAAGAGATAGATCGGATCTTGAGATCCTATCCAGTCCTATGGTATAACGTGAAACTGCGGGTAACAGCTAGTGTCTATAGATACAATATGGCTTTTGAGTGATGTAAGTACCTAATCGATTTCATAAATCCCTTCATTACTACTTATAGCCGGTCCCAATAAAAATCCGTCAATAGATTTGCTTACGAGAGATAGGATTTTGACATTATTTGTATGGACCTTATGTCAAAATCCTATCTCTAGTGAGTAAATCTACCACACACATGTCACATATTTTCTACCCTCATGATATCTGGACTTTATATAAAAGAGACCCTGACCTTTGAGTTTGTTTTTCCGTTTCTTCTCAGATAGGGAATCCGGTTTTATCTAGCTAATATTAAAATTTACTTGAAAAAAAAAAGTATTCTATAAAAACACCATTAAGTATATTTTATCATCAAACGCCTTCAATTCGACGGAGATAAATACAGAAAAGTGACCTCTGTATATTTTTCAGTATCTTAGCAGATAATAGCGAAGCTCTATGGACGTTTTTGTCTAATTTAATTGAGGTACCTATCTACGCTAACAGTTCATCACACATTATATACTAATATAATAATAATTGTAACTGGATGTCTGTACGAACTACATACTTAGGTCCTACTAAGATATATTTTGTCGAGTCGTTTGGCATAGCGGCTGAGCGATCGGAATCTTAAGTCAAAAGACATTGAATTTTTGTAATTTGGTTTATATGTTTGCATGTGCATCATGTAAAAATTTTACAGCGCGGAATTGGTTGCGGTTTAGAAAACTATTTTGATGGAGGTCTAACTTAAAATTTGATGCATGTTTCATCTTCATAGGTACGCCGCCTAGAAGCCGAGTTACTTAGTAAATCTTACTTTTGGGACCAGTTTCAAAGATAATTCTACCTAATGACAACTCAACTTCTAGAAAAAAACACACAATCACAAAACAATCTTTATAGGTATTTATGTAATCTCCTTTTCACTCATAACTACGAAATTCCAGAAATGAAAATAACTATCTACCATTTTAAAGTTTGGCCCTTGCCTTGTAGGTTCTATATAAAGAACCAACAAGATTACGAACAAGATTAAGAAGGTAACAACAAGATTTGGGTCAAGGCCAGGGACAACCAGTTTTGTAGGTTATAATAAGTTAAGTACCTTCGATTACAGTAAGCTGCACCTAGTTTCGAGTTATTTTTTTATATCTGCTATATATATATTTTTTTTTTATGGTATAGGAGGGCAAACGAGCAGACGGATCGCCTGATGGTAAACGATTACCGCCGCCCATGGACACCCGTAACACCAGAGGAGTCACAAGTGCGTTGCCGACCTTTTAAAAGGGGATTGGGCCTCCGGTAATCTCACTCACTCGACGAAACACAACGTAAGCGTTGTTTAACGCCGGTTTTCTGTGAGGCCGTGGTATCACTCCGGTCGAGCCGGCCCATTCGTGCCGAAGCATGGCTCTCCCACGTAAAAATATATTATATATACCAGAATTATGTAGGTATACTTACTTAATTTGTCTTTTAGTTGCAATACATATGCTTTACTTACTCAGAACGTGTGGTCGGTTGTTTGGCAACACACACGCACGAGTGCCAATGTCGGCCATTGAACCCATACCTGTTTGTTGATGTCATGCAAATAAAGAATATTAAAAAACAAGTCACAAATCTGTTCATGTGTATCAGAGCCTTATGTAGACCTGCTCAAAGACCTTTTTATTAAGGTAGATCTAGATATTTTAAATATTGTTACTACCTACCTATTATTTTTTACCTCCGATGTTCATCACTGAAAATTAGATTTTGTAACTTAACAAATGACTATTTAAAAAAAACCACTGCTTATATACCTAAACATAATAAACAATTAAACCTGTTATTTTTAAGTAAAATCGACATTACCACATATCTACCTAGGTAGGTAAAAATATTTTATTTTATTTAAGTATACCTACTTATACAACGACAATACAAGGCCTTTATTCATTATACCTAATCTAAAATAATAATGTATTCATTTATTCCGCCAAAACCGCTATTTATGTGAAAACCGGTAAATGCATAAAATACCGGTTAATCGGACTTTGACCTCTCTAGTGTAGGCTACAAGCTCAGGCTACAAGAGAGCGCGGATAACCATAATCAAATCGAATAGCGATAATAATGAAATACAGTCAATAATCTCCATATCGTTAATCCTATAAGTTATCGGTCATAACAAAAATTTTTTTTACCTAGTTCAAGTTTAAAAGTTCAGGGAACAATTACAATAGGTACCTTGTGCAATGTCCCAGTACCCAAAAGAAAAAGAAACACTATCGGATCGGATGTATGTCCGTAATGAACACTAGCCTACCTTTTGTCCCAATGAGTCCTAACCTATACTTTATAGGTAGGTTTGTTTTGGTACTTTTGCATAAAGATAAAGTATCCGAAAATAATTTATTTCCCATCTTATTCTGATGTGTTAAAATAAGATAATTTCTTATTTGTTCTTTTATGATAGTGGCAAGAAGAGAGGAACAGATCATCCATAAATTAAAAAAAAAATCGATAAGATTATTTATCGATACCTATTAAAACTTTCAAAGTCAGTTAAAAATAGTGAATAGTTAGCTTAGTGTTAAAAGTACCTATCCAAAAATACACATGTTTTAAGGGAATAAAAACATACATTTGAGAACTATTATTTTTTCAGGAATATTCAGAAAATTCTTAGGTGCAAGTGAAACCGCAGGCTGCAGCTAGTGAACATTATGTCTTCATTTTATTGACATTTAGATAGGAAGACGCATCTTGTAGGTACCTATTTTTTTTTAAGGATCAGAAAAATCATCAACTTCAAATCAATTATACTTAATTATTTAATTAGGTACCTACCTACTTCGGTAACTAAGTAAATAATTAGGTAGGTACTTACCTATATCTAGTGTCGATAAAAGTAGATAGGTACCATTCACTATAAATTATCAATTGTATTAAACAAAACATATCAACCTTGCATGGGATGTCATAGTTAAGGTTAAGCCCAGGTTAAGCCATTTAGTTAACATTAGTTTTGAATCTAAACATTATTTTTATACATTGTAATCGAGTCATTGCGAAAATCAACCTTGACACTTTAAAAGTGTACTTTCTAATTAGATTTTCAGTACAATTTGCACTAGAATCCCTGTAATTATACCTACATATAGTTAGAAGAGCAATTACTACGTCTCGACTCTCGTGTATAAGATAACATTGAATGATAAACGTTACTAATTAAATTAGCGAAGGTCGGTAATAACTGTATATACAACTTTTGATTAAATTTTTAAAACGATAATGAGAAATACCAATTAACTATTTACTAATAAAAAAATAATTTTAAAATTACCTTTAAAAACTCGCAACCGAATATACACAAAGAGGCGAAATCAAAACATGTCCACACGGTCAGGCTACCGGCACGCAACTGATGATTTGTGGGGTTTTGTTTTGTGAAACTATACGCTATACCAGGTCACAGCGACCTCTAATGAGGCTTATCAGCGAGGTTCAATGGCAATAAACGTCTATCTTTATCTGTGACGTAATTAGTTGTACCAACGCTGGAAACTATGATCACTGCAGTCATTTTCAAATTTCGAATCTGGAGAAGGTAGAGTTACCCACTACAACTCTCCTAATACCTATCAACTTGCTCACCCGTTGACACCAAAGCAGCATATTGAGATTTTAAGTTCAGATCCACAGCATTTGTTATAGTAAATTAATAACATATTATATTATATATATACGAGGACAAAATATGGATTTTTTTAGAACTTTCGTAAATATGTAGGTACATTTATTGTTGTGACTAGTGGCTGAGACTGTGCGCTCTGATACGAGTTATTAATCGAGTCTTTTACAGTAGGTACCTACCTACCTACCTACCTACTGTAGAGGTTGCCACAAAGAGGTGACGACTCACTCAGCTGGTTGGTTGAAACTTTTATAAAAGGAATAAACAATACAAATTATAAATAATATATTATTTTATCAAATAATACACTCCCAGACTTCTAAATCGAGCCACCTAGCTTAATGAGTTTGTATCGTCCATAACTTTAAATAAATATATGAAATATCAAAAAGTTTTTATGCAGTTTTGTAGCTGGCATATTCAACATTAGGCTCATGTACAGAGTGTTGCTGTTCTGAATTTGAACACATTTTTTTTAAATGCACTTAAATGACCTTAGTGTTGATTTTGCCTTTCACAAGACCTCCTCAGACTAAGACATTTGTTAGTTTTAAAGAAAAAATGGTTTAGTCAAAAAAAACGATTTAGTCAATAACTTGTATTGCCTCCTAATGGCATTAATGACAGCATTCATGCGATTTGGCATCGAATTAATCAGTGCTAAAATTGCATATTGAGGGATATTCTCCCATTCTTCTTCGATAACAGTTTTCAGTTCTTGTAATGTTTGTGGGGCTGGATGACGAGCTCGAACGCGTCGCTTTAACTCGTCCCACAGGTGCTCAATTGTGTTCATGTCGGGACTTCTTGATGGCCATTCCATTACGGTGACCACAACGTCTTGGAAATAATTATTGACGATTCCTGCCGTGTGGGGTCTGGCATTGTCATGCATAAAAATAAAGTTAGGGCCTATAAACTCGGCATACGGCATTACATGAGCCTCCAAACATTGGCAAATATAACGGTCAGCATTAAGTGATGGCATCTGAGGCCCAGACACAAACTCAAGTGCAGTTTTGCCTGCGGCGGAAATGCCTCCCCAGATGGTCCACGACCAACCACCATAACTTACTTTCTCTTCTATGCAACACTGCACAAAACGTTCTCCCTGCCTTCGGTAGACCTTCCTCCTTTCATCGTTACCATGAAGCATGATCTTTGTCTCGTCACTAAAGAACACCTGGCTCCATTACCCTTTGCGTCCAGCGTGAATGTTGGTGCGCAATCTGAAGGCGCGATATTCGGTGATCACGCTCTAATTTGGACCCATTGGCTGGCTTATGCGTTCTTAGTCCACGTTCTGCAAGTCTTCTCCTTACAGTACGAGCACTAACAGCTACTCTATGAAAGTGTTGAAGCTGTTCCTGGATCTGGACCGAAGTTAAATGACGATTTCTCAAACTGGTCGTAACCATATATCGATCCTGTCGTTTTGTTGTTACCCGAAATCGTGGTCCACGTAAACGACGAACATATCCCCCAGTCTCTAGGAACCTGTGGTACACTCTTTGAACAGCGGATCGGCTCATGTGGAGTTGTGTAATCACACCTTGAGCCGCTACCACAGGCGAAGTATCCATAATTTCAACCCAGAAACGATTTAAACATTAACAAAAACAATTAAGGTACTTTTTCAATCCGTAGATACGAAAAAAACAATAATCAACGCTGTAATTTATAGTCTCTGCATTGTTTAGGTTTCCTAAAAAATGAACAACTGCAGCTGTTCATTTTTTATCGAGATTACAAATTTAAATTTAGAACCAAATGCATGTTAACTAGGCGACAAATATGCCAGCTACAAAACTGCATAGAAACAATTATGCAGTTCTGGAGCTAACAAATTTTTTAAAGTTATGGACGATACTAACTCATTATGCTAGTTGGGTCGATTTGGGAGTCCGGGAGTGTAGTATCTACCTATATCAAGTAGATTTAGGACCTTTAATTTCTGATTTTAGAAAAATAAATAGGTTACCTACGTTTCGATTTCAATTTTCTGTTTAATTTTGTAATTTTTCCGGCGACGATTAAAGCTAAACAAGAATTCAATTACAGACGTGATTACTTGAGTAGATAGGTAGTTAGGTATATTCTACAAACCATAGGTCATAAAAGATCTAATGAGACATAAATAAAACAAATTTACTGTAAAACTTACAAAAACAATGGAAACAAAACAATAAACCATATTTTATAGAAAGTTATAGGTAACTAAAGAGAAATTCATTCAGAAAATCTTATGGACCATTAACAATATTAAGCCAGAAGACAGTGCCAAGAGAAGAGAATGTTGTAGGTACAGAAATAGCATAACGTACACGTAGTGGACTAATGGGAATGCATGAGTATATTTTTGTTGGGTCATGTTTAAACGTTGGCACTGGAACTTTCTTCTAAGTAGGTAGGAGCATACTATTAGATAAATAAATAATAATTACAATATAAATATAGATAGGTACCTGCATAATTATCATTTATTTTGTTCCAATACTGAAATGGACATGGAAATGGATGAGGTTTTGTGAGAGTGACGTTATGGACGGCTTACAATTCGCATCAGCTGTTCTCGTATAAACTCACAAAAAATAAAACATCGTATCATTTAGAGTAAAAAAGTTTTACATATTTGCTACCCTGTGACTTACGTGTGTGTGTGTTCCTGTGACAAATGCTGCGTTGAATACTGTGTTAAATCACTTTAATATTTGAAACAGTTCAATTGATTTCTTATATTTTTAAGTCACTTTCACATTTCTTGTTGTTCATGAATAATTATGTGTTGTAAGTTGTAACACAGACCGTCACTAATTACGTTGATCATCAGTGTGCACCGGCTCAATAATTTTATATTTGCGCAACAGGCGCCACCTACCGCCGTATAAGACACCGAGTGCAGCGCCATCTAGTCTCCTTTGGGGGTACTGCTACCAACTATGGCGACGTGTGCAGCCTGCGGGAAATTTTTGCAGCAAATTGCAAAAAGGAATCACCTCGCCCGTCTTTTATTGCCGGAGATCCCGCAGATAAGTACCGACTGGTTATGCCCCGATTGCAAAAGAAAGGTACCCTGGACCGACAACTCCGCTATCCCTGTGAAAGAACTGAACAGTGGCCCCTCTGAAATTACACCCGCTCGTACTAGGTGCTACCTACTGGTCGACGGTGACTGCGGCTAAAGTTGAGACTCGTCCCATGACTGATAGTGAGAATTTATTGAATATTTCATGCTAAAATAGCATAGTGGCACAAAAAATGTTTGTTCTTTGACAAATTTATTTATTTACAAACCTATTGACCTATATTCGCAATAAACGATTGAAATTGAATAACAGTCAACCCTCCGTGAAAATGCGGAAGTTTTGTGAGGATGGCTGAGCTCCATTCGTCGACGGGAGTTATTGACATGTACCTACTTATCAAGTTATCAGGTATTTGTAGTTTGTATAGAATGAATGTTATGATTGGGATGGAAATATTGGATATTAAATGAATACAGAAATATACTTTATTAATAATATTTTGGTATTTTTACCGATTTCATTCCTTAGGTACGTTAGCTGGAGTTATGTTTAATAGCAGAATTCACCGATTTTTTCAGACATTTTTTTTTGTACTCACGCGCACATGTGTAACAGCCAGAACCGCGCCGAAGTTGTTTTCTCAAACTCACCTTTATTCGAGGCCAGAAATAATGTAGCCCCTGTAAAACTGAGAACAATAAAACACATCTTATATTAAATAAAAATCAATTTATTAAATAAAAACAATTTGATGCTAGAAAATTAACAAATAATGAATAACAAACGAGCACCGGAACTGGAATCTTTTTACGATAACCAAATAATATCAATAATTTATCGAAATACAGAAAGGTAGGTACTAATAGGAAATCGTACTGTGACACGTTTTTAATCTATACCTACCTCACAGACTGAACATGCAGGCGTAAAATGACAGACTTGAAGATCGACACAACCCTTCTACAATAGGGTAGGTATTACGAGTACCTACACCCATTTTTGAAAAGTGCCTCAATTAGATTCTACATATAGTGCTAATAAACCACTAAAACACGATATTTTTATTCCATCGATAAGTGCCATAAATTAATATGCATTTAATATTTACATTTTCAAATTTCGTGCTTAATTTGATGAAAACGCTGGACGCAGTGCACGTCAAATTGCTCTGTGGTTATGGAGTCAGTTGGCTGTGTAAATGATAAAAGTACAAAGGCTGATCAGTT
The DNA here is from genome assembly GCA_910591435.1 of Acronicta aceris. Classification (NCBI taxonomy): domain Eukaryota; kingdom Metazoa; phylum Arthropoda; class Insecta; order Lepidoptera; family Noctuidae; genus Acronicta; species Acronicta aceris. The sequence goes on from OU342770.1 coordinate 11,624,417, forward strand.
GATAGTTGACACTTTTTAGTTTAGTTTACATACCCGTATGACGTAATAATGGCGGCTAGTATTTTATGGTGTATAAAACAGATTAAAAAAATGGGTTTTATTAGGGCAACAGAAAGAAGCCAAAATAATTTTTTTTAGAATTTTTTTTAGTACGCGCATCACGCAAAACCTACTGCATGGAATTGAATGCAGATTTCACCGATGCTATATGATATAGATTGCTAGAGGTAAAAAATAATGGTAAAGGATAGTAATCAAAGCGTTACTACATCACGTAAGTAGTATTGATCCTTTTGGCCTCGCTTTTTTTTTAAGAGCTCAGCTCGTTGGAGCAGTCGCCACTGTTCTCTATTTTCTGCTTTCCATTTTACCTCATGATACGACTCGATACGAAATTATTTATTTGTCATTTTTTAATTAAGAGTCCGGCGGACCGAATTTCTCTTACAAACGTAATACCGAAATAAATAGAAATTCAAAAATAATTTAATCAAATTCTGTTATTATTTGGATTCCGATACCTTTAATCTAGGTTCCTACTCTACCATTTCGTCCAAAATACTTCACTGGAAATAAATATAAACGAATGCAATTTTTTTTTTATTTGAAACTTTACCAAGTTTGAAACGATTTTTCGGATTTTTATTTCCAGTGAAGTAGTATTAGACGAAACAGTACCGTAGGAACTTAGATTAACAGTATCCAAGTCCGAATAATAACATAGTTTGATAGAATATTGTCTCGACTACGATTTATTTCCGTATTACGTTTTTGTGGACAATTCAAGCTCCTTAAATACCAATAATTTATGTCTACCTGAACGTTTGCATCGTATGAGATAAAAAATAAGATATTTTAATATTTACAATTTAGATAATTAAAATTACGTTTTGAAATGAATAAGTAACGTTACTGAACCTCCCATTTAGAGTCGCCGCATGTTTTCAAAGTCACAAATACCAACAAATGTTTTGTGCTGAAATAAGTCTTATCAAGTTATCACAATGTGGTTCAGATTTATGGACCTTAAGTTTAATCGACGATGGTACAGATTAGGTCTTCTCCTTCTACTTTCTGTCCTTTGGCGACGGCAATTGCTCCTATTTTTCCTGCCCTGGGTGCCTGGACGATCGTTTCCATTTTCATGGCTGACAGGACTGCAATCGGTTGACCTTTCACGACTGTGTCACCTTGTTTTACCTTGATTGCTGTGGGAAAAGGCGACGATTAATGTCTTGCACAACTTAAGCAAAATGGGCGGGACGAGCTTTTAGACCTTCATTGGAAGGTTGGCCGCAGAAAGCTTTAAACCGAGAGGAGTGGTAGGGAGGCCTTTATCCTGCAGTGGGACGATTGCGACTGAATAATACTCAAATAAAACTCCAAACTAAAAATTTTGAAAAATTCTACGACGATTGTTACCTATCGTAAAAGGATTAAATAATATTTTCGAATCCACCGACTAAATGACCACCTACACATATTCACTTACCTACAAGAAAATCCCATTTCTGTTAGTTATGAATTTCAATTAAAATGTATCATTATAAATGCTATGACGGGTCTTGTAGAACTAAATGCAGCCCCTGGATTTACTACGATAACAATCGTCGCGGGGTTTTACAACATTTTTAATTTTGAAACTGTAATGACTTTATTATGTTTTTAACAGATTTTTTAGAAATTATTTAGTTTCGAAAATAAACTGTACGCATTGTACCTATCTACACCACGAAGGTACCTATTACCTGAATCATAAAATGAGTTCAGTACCTACTCTACTTCTTAAAGAAGAAAACAATTGTCAAAATTCGCAAGTAATCAGTGAATGATATGAATGACAGCTGTAGTAATGTATCTAATCCATTTTCATTGAGGTAATATCTCCAGAGACAAAGCTGTACCCCAATTAAAAAAATCGTTTTTACTCAGCCGAGAGCGAGGCGCGCCAAATAAATCCTGTGACGTCATGTACCTATGTGTTGGAATAACTGCCATAATACGAAGATAAGTAGTTATGTATATTCTTTGTCACAATAATGTTTTTTGATTTATCAGTTTTTTTACTTATTTTATTTAGTAAGAGTGAATAGGTATATTTTTAAATCTTAATATTTGACTTTTTATATATTTTTGATTGGTGCGAGTCTAGTACAGGAGTACTTAAATAGGATATATACTCCAATGGTTACTTTTCAAAATGGCTAAATTCGTCGTTATCAATGTAGTAGATATTTTTGAGGTTAAAATTGTGATATGATATTTTTGTTATAAATGTTTCTTGTACTTTGTACCTTCTTATTTGATCTACGAACAATTGCTGATAAATTACAAACCCTTTACAGAAAACCGCGCCTCAATCGGTCAAACCGTTCCGGAGATAAGTGGCAACGTTCGTTGGCACACACAAACAAACAAACATACACCCTCCCACCCTAAACGCATATAAAGTCTTCCTTCCGTCATGGGTAAAAATGGCAATACTTACCGAGTACAGTTCCTGGCATGGGAGCTCCAACTTGGTTCTTGTCACCTGGAACCACCTTGGGGTGGATTTTCATTTTCTGTTGAATAAAATAATTTAGTAAGTCATAGCCTTTTCCCACCATATTATGTTGGGGTTCCTGCAGAATTATTCAGGTTTGAATTTAATACACCAAATAAGACATATGCAGTTATGATTTACTAGCTGCTGCCAGTGCCCATAGGTCTTTTGAGGCAATGGTAAGTCTTCGTCCTTCTCCGAGGTCTAATCTATCTCTATGTCAAAATTGGTTCAGCGGTTTAGGCGTGAAAACGTTACAAACAAACAGATAAACGGAGTATGGCTACAAGGTACAGCTACTAAAACTACAAGTAATGCAATGCAAAAAGAAGTACATTCGTATTTTATAATATTAATATTACCTTACGGTTTCATTTGCTTTGCCTGGTTTCTGAGGTCTTAGCGTGATGTTGTATAGTACCTACTTATATATATATATATATACAGTCGTGGTCAACTAATTAGGGACAATCTCTAGTTAAGCCAAATTGTGAATTATTTTTTTATTTTCCAACGAGTTTATTTGTTTATTTGAACAGGTTAGCCAACAATTATTACACTTTTTCATCACTATAACTAAAAGATACAACACATGTGCGAGTATAATAATCACTTAAAGGCTAACACAGCATGCATAATAGTATCGGTTAACAATACTTTTTTTTATAAAATATAATGAAATGATAATTTATGAAAAAAGAACACTGTAGAAAACAAAACTGACAGAAAAATATGTTACAATATTATGGATACTAAAAAATAAAAGTAAAAAATAATAAAAAATAAAATGAAATTTATATTATTAATTTTTTTTTTACAATGCTGTGCGGTACTATCCATTACAGTGCATGTTAGTAAAAATAGCTTTACGGAATTGACCAACACTGTCACTGTGCACATCAGTCACATCACTATAGCTGTTAATAGTTTTGCACAGTCTGGGTATTACATGGTTTGCACCCAACACTGTCCTTCTCAGTGGTGGGCATAGTGGCGTTATTGGTTGACGGGGATATCTCGAGGGAGCGCGAAACCTTATGAGACTCAGCAAATCGGGGCAATCTATTTGGTTCCTAATTAGTTTAAACAAGAATAGCGCATCATATGCCTCTCTACGGGATGATAGTGAATGCATCCTGAAGTATTGGAGCCGACTAATGTAGGATTTAAGATGCTTAGCTTTACCCGTTGAGTAGGCGAGGTGCCACAAGAACCTTTTTTGTATCCTCTCAATACGCAGTATGTGGTCCGCGTAGTGAGGTCTCCACACAACGCTACAGTAGTCCAGAGTACTTCGTACAAGACTGTTGTACAATAGGATCTTCGTGCCACTCTTAAATTCTCTGGAGTTCCTTATGTCAAAACCTAACATTCTACTGGCTCTTTTAATTATGTTCTCTATATGGGGCAGGAGGGTTAGTTTGCTATCGAAGGTGACTCCTAAGTCCTTAATGGTTGTTACTTCTTGGATCGTGTTATTTTCTATGAAGTAATCTGAAATGATACAACTCGCTTTCCTGGTGAATTTTAAATGGTAGCATTTTTCAGTGTTAAGCTGCATTTTATTGTTATTGCACCATTCAATGACCCGGTTTATGTCTTCTTGCAGTAGTTCGCTATCTTTTGGGGACTCTATTCTTCTAGCGAACTTCAGATCATCGGCATATAGAAAAATTTAAACTATTGAATTTTATATTATGTAGATCTTTAAGCATGCACTGTTTAAAAAAAAAATGAATAGAGAATATTATCAGACAATTTTGCAAAGACTATTATTACTCTTAATTAGTATGGATTCAGCTCCGTCTGTTTTCCTTACGAAAATTTTACCATTTCTAATCCATACGTACTTGTAATCCTTTTCCCTTGCCTTAATCCTGCATGCTGCGTGAAGAGCTTTGTAGGTTGGACATAAATGTTCAGCTATGTACACAGGTGTCTTGTGGCCGATGCATCCCAGATTTTCAGCGTTTAGCTTTTCTTTGGAGTTCCTATTGTATTTTATCGTTGAGGCTAAGATTTGATCCCGTAACCTTGGCGAAGATAGTTGTACAACAATCGACCTAGGACGGGTGTTAGATGGATTAGCTTTAGCCACACGGGTACAATGTAGGATGTCTTTTTCTTCTATTTTACAGTTCACAACTTGTCCGATTTTGGTAACAATTTCATAAATATTTTCGGTCTTCTTTTCAGGAACGCATTGAATTTCTAAGTTATTTGACCTTGACTGTTGTTCTAAGTTCGTGAGACGCATAGTGAGGTCGCTGACGGTATTTCTGAGTGCCGTATTTTCTGATTCGAGTCTCCCAACAAGTTCTGTGGTTGACAGCAAGTTGCTTTCAAATTTATCAAATCTGTCATTCATGAATGATATCGATTCTACAATTTCTTGCATATCTTTTTTGACATTCTGTAATTCCTTGCTGATTGTACTTTCGGTCGTTTTATTAAATTTAATTAGTATTTTATTTAATTCTTTTTCCATTAATTCTTGGATCATGCATTGAAGCTCCTCCTTACCTTGCGGTCTTAATGCTGAGACCGGCGACGGTGATTTCATTGACGGTGATGGAGGGCCTACGGCCACTCTTTTATTGCCTCTGGTCGTAGAAATGTTTCGTATTGGAGTTGAGTCCTTCTTACCGGATTTAGAGGAACAAATTAAGCAAGCGGGACATTTCCAAGGGACCGCAGACTTGCTAGGAGATTCCGTGAGTGATACGCATTCGTAGTGGTAAGGTTTTCCACAGATATTGCACGCGATAGATTTCTCGTCAGGAACAAATAAAGTATTACAACACCCCCATTTCGCCTCTTTTGAGGACATATTAATTGTTACAATAATGTGCCACTTAAAAGTAAGAAGATGTGTGTAGTCCTCTAAGAGAAAAATGATGTAGGTAAAATACGTTGGCGCGTCTGTGTTGCTTAATCACCGTTGCGAGCGACCGGTTGAGTCATATATTGTAGGCGCACGCAGTACGCGCCCTTATGCGCTCCACGTAACCGCGCGAATTACTTGTAACGTGCGAAAAAACTGATTGTCATTCACTCGCCAGGCAGCCGGCAAATTTTTGTTCGTTATAATATTTTGCACTAAAAACCATTAATTTAGAGCGCTTTTCGAAGGTTTTTATTAATAATTCACTGCACTATGTATAACTTGTTACTTAGCACTGATGTTAATAGCTTAATAAGTAATATTTGTTGAATTACTGACAAATTAAACAGAGAGTAAGTTTATGTATGTGTTAACAGTTTGGTCGCTAGGACAAAGAAGTCTTAACAATATTCCATATCTTTTACATGTAAGTGTAATTAGTCATTTATGTGCGCGATTATACAAACATTAACAACTTCTTAAACATTAAACCTCTTTACAGTATAGCTGATAGATTATCATAGTGCTATTTGTTCAAAGAATGCTGGCTGGCCATTTAATTAGGGACACTGAGGTATTGTGTTCTAATTTCAAAATTAGAATTTTAATACTTTTTTGTTTCTTTTCTTATTGTTTCGTGGTCGTTTTGGCGGCAATCCAGATTTTTTATTTTAAGTTTTGAGAATTATTTTGAAGAAAAATGGGCAAAAATAAAAGTTGCGATCCAACACTACGAAAAATTATCATGAAGTTTGTCGAGCGTGGTTGGTCATACCGAAGGATAGCACAACATTTCAAGCGCTATAACACAGCTTTAAATGTGTCCAGAACAAAAAGATCGAGAAAAACGACTCCGCAAGAAGATAGAATGAAAACCAGGTTAGCTAAGAAAGATCCGTTTCTAGGCTCTATTTTAATTAAACACGAAGTGTTTGGGGCAAACGAAAGAGCCGGTGTATCGACGTTTGTTAGAAGCAGGGTTGTTCGGAAGAGTGGCTCGCAAAGTACCGTTGTTGAAGAAAGAACATAGAAATGCTCGTTTGGCGTTTGCACGTAAATATGGACATTGGACCTACGCCCAATGGCAACATGTACTTTTCTCTGACGAGACCAAGGTTAATTTGATTTCTTCAGATGGAAGGCAATATGTACAGCGTCCTGTAAAAGCGGAAATGAATCCAAGATTCACAAAAAAAACAGGTGAAACATGGCGGTGGAAACATTAAAATGTGGGGTTCATTTTCTGGACGTGGAGTGGGACATGTGAGGAAAGTTCAGGGTAACTTAGACCAACATCAATACAAGGCAATATTGGAAGAAACTATGCTTCCCTATGCTGAGGAGCATCTCCCTATTATATGGACGTTTCAACAGGATAACGACCCGAAACATACCGCCCATTCAGTCAAGTCGTTTCTTACCAGTCAGTCTGTATCGGTGCTAGATTGGCCAGCAAATAGCCCGGACCTCAACCCAATTGAGCACCTTTGGCACGAAATCAAGAAAAAAGTTGCCATTTATCGTAACTAATACAAATTTGGATGAACTTCATGAAGCTTTTTGTGAGGCATGGGCAAACATTCCTGTCGAAACATGTCAGAAACTGATGATGTCTATGCCACATCGGAGTCAAGCGGTAATTACTAACAAAGGTTTTGCTACTGGGTACTGATTTGACACGTAATAAAATGGAGCTGTTAAAGATATTATAACACTGCAGATTATAAGTTTTGTTTAACTGTATTTTTCATTATACTTTACTGTCCTTAATTAAATGTCCACTACAGAATTGTACATTAATATTTAATACATGTTTAATCTTTGATATTAAATACTTTTTCTATTTATTTAATCTTTTATTGACTGCCTCATTAGTCTAGTGGTCCCAAGTGCGACAGCTACGCTAGAGGTCCTGGGTTCGATCCCCAGGTCGAGCAAAGTGTTATTGGGTTTTTCTATGAAATTCTCAGTAGCAGCTCGGAGTCTGGATTTGTGCCCAGTTAATGGCAATAGGCTCGCCCTCTATTACATGGGACCTAAACATACCGGCGAACTGTGGGTGTACATTAGTACGCCTCTGCCTAACCCTTCGGGGAATACAGTCGTGATGGTATGTTATGTTATGTTAATCCTTTATTTACAGCCATTTATAGCATAATAATCGGACCACATTATGCAAATAATAGGTGCTGAGAAATTAATAGGGTTTTATATTTATTATGTACATAACCGGTTATAGCCCTTCACTATCTTGAATGTCCCTAATTAGTTGACCACGACTGTATATACTTATACTTAGGTATATTGTCGGATGATCTGATAACTCGATGTTTCTCAAAAAACCCTAGGAATTTTGCGAAAACACGGATAATTAGACAATGGTAAAAACATTTCTCAATCTTAGGTACTGGAACAAGATAGAACTGTCTTTGCAAAAACACGAGTCGCTCTAGTAACATTGAATATCCTATAACTCTTGGCTAGTTTTTTTCCAGTAAGATTGAAAAATGTTTTCAGCATTGTCTAATTATCAGTGTTTTCACAAAATCCCTAGGGTTTTCGCTAAAATTTGAATTGTCAAATCGTCCTATGACATAATATATTTCCTTTCGTAGCCTTCCTCATGAATCACTCCGTCTATGGGTAAAAAATCTATTCGGTAGTTTTTGAGTTTATCACGTTCAGACAGCCGCGGCGTGGGGACTTTGTTTTGTAATATGTAGTGATTTCTCACCTTACTAGCTTTCTCGTCCTTGATGTATACAGATCGCAGCTGGCCGTTTAGTTCGAAGAACACCTCGCGCTCGCCGGCCGCTGTCATCTCGTCGGAGACAGCGACCGTCTTGATGTCCAGGGTCTTTCCGCGTTCGATGTTCACTTCTATCGTCTCGCCAACCTGTTGACGGTACTTACCTACTTAATTAAATTCCAATATTTATAGGTACAATGCGACGAGAAATATAATTTTAATAAAAAGGATTTTAGTCACAATTATTTTACCGGTGATCATGGACATTGTTAAGAGTCCGGCGGACCGAATTTCCCATCCAAACGTAATACCAAAATAAATCATAATTTAAACACAATATAATCAAATTGTGATGTTATTCGGATTCCGATAGCGATAATCTAGGTATAAATACTATTTCGTCCAAAATACTTCACAGGAAGTAATTGTCAGCGAATGCAATTCTTGATAACTTTATTAAGTTTGGAACGATTTTCCGTTCTTTTATTGCCAGTGAAGTAGTAGCAAACGAAATAGTACCGTAAGAACCTAGATTAATGGTATCCAAGTCCGAATAATAACATAATTTGATAGAATATTGTCTGGATTACGATTTATTTCGGTAATACGTTTTTGTGGGCAATTCAAGCTCCGCCGGACCCTTAAAGATCCGAAACAACGAGACATAAATACGCACAACTAGTTCGATTTTAGTGTCAAAAAATAATTGGCCGAAAATTTCCTCCGTAATTTTGACATCGGAGTAGCGGCAAACCTACATAATTTTAGGTCTTTTCTAATCAAGTCTTTTGTTGACGATAAAAATTCAAGCTCTACAGCTTACAGTTAGTGCATCAGAACTCCACGATCTTATCCCCCCTAGCCCTTTCTACTATCGGACGACCAAAAACACCTACGAAATAGCGACATCGATTTTTGGTGGACATTCCAAAAACCCGTACGTAACACTGAGTCCACTTTTATCATGCGTACCGCTGAAATGTGAAATGCGCTTCCCGAGTGAGTCTAACCTGACAGATACAACCTGGGGGTCTATATATCACGAGTGTCGGTATCTTCTGGGGAAGCGCGCTCCATCGTAGATTATAGTGTCGCTTAACATCAGGCGAACTGGCGTCAAGCGCTATCACGAATAAAAAAACAGAAACAATCGTCTAAAGCGTGAACTATTAAATTTGCCGTGGGCCCGTAAGTACCTACATGTCATTATCCTTTTTAAAATAAAAGTAAATTAGTTCTGCACTTACAGTGGGTCCAACCAAGAAGGTCTTGGTATCCAAACGTGTAACGGGTCCGTATTTGGCACGGTTGCGGAAGAAGTCTTTTGCTACTTTTGGGTACATAGCCACAGACATCACGTCTTGGTCATCTATCTGAAAATATTTAAATAGAACTTTCAAGAAATACGTTTACAGGAATTTAAAAAGACACGTCCCTATTGGATCATCAGTCAACCGACGTTTTAAAAAATCTTGGAACTGAAATATCTCATTATTTAATCCGTGAACGATATTCCACTAAAAACTTAAATTCTGCCATAGGAAATGGGCCTCAAAGCTGTTATTTTATTGTGCTAACAAAACCTTCCAGAACTATTGATTTTGGACAGTTTTGTCCCTAAATCTGTCTGTCTTTATTTCCATGGAAGTCCTCCAAAGCTGTCCATGGAATAATTAAATTCTAATAAACAATAATAGCTAGGTCATCATGGGTACCTAGTACTTATTTAAAAAATCAGTCTATCAATTCAAAGTCAGCTCAATTGCTTAAGTACCTCAGGGAAGGTTTTTAATAGGTCTTTCTTTAGTTTGTCGAAGTCCAATGGAGCCAGCTGCTTGCCGGGCCTGTCGGAAATTCTCGGCAAGTCCTTCAGTACTTTCGATCTAAAACCATAAATAATATTAAAGCTAAGCAAATATTATCACCGATTCTAGAATTAATATTACCTATTCTCGACAAGTGCAAATTATTGAATAAGCTATTGTTGATTAATAAGGCTATTTTATAGTTTCAAAATCGTCATTCATAACTTCAGAATAGGGATATTCCCTATTCATGCATAAGATTCAAATATGACTCAAATATTTTTATTTGTAATCTTTATTGCTGTAGAATGATGTCCATGCCATAATTTTTTTTACGTAATCATCTTTGAGCAAGATTTTAATTACATAATAGTAGAAAAATTGCGCGACAAATTTAACAGATCTTAACGGAACTTAAACATTGTGACGTCACCGTAAACGTTTAGGTTTGTAATTACGAGGTATAACATTGATTTTAGTCCTCTCCCATGTTCGAATTAGTTAGAAAACTTAAAAATATTGATAATTGATTGGATAAAACGATCAACAAATTTTAAAATCGATAAAACAGTGCCTCTTTTTAGGGAAAATGACGTCACATAATACAAGATAGCAGCGTTTAAATCTCCGGAATCTGATTGCAGTTTTGAATATTTATTTTTATGATTAATAGGTTTTAATATTGTTGTCAAAGAAATATTTTTTCACCGTGCTTTAATAATGTAAACAATTGATTAAAAACATAAAAAAGTGAAATGCATAGTTATTCGTTATTATTGAAGTGACAGTTTTATCTTCAAAATCTGCCAGTTCTTGTCATTTGGTGCCATTGGGCTATTGGACGACCATTCTGACACAATTTAGATAGTAAACTTGGGCTCCGATTTAATACAGAAAAAAAGTTAGTAGGTACCTAATAAAGATACTCATTCAAGTTAAGAAAGGTACTCAAGTCCTAATGGTACTAGGAGTTAATATGATATATTTTTTATTAAACTTAGGTACTTACCTTAGTGGTTCAGGGAATCCCCCGTAAGGAATACCGATGGCGCCCTGCAAGTATTCTATGACGGACTTAGGTAACGATATCTCTCCAGCCTTCTCGTTAATTTTCTCGACCGTCAATTTGTTTTGCACCATGAACTGAGCCAGATCACCGACTACCTTAGATGATGGAGTGACCTTGATGATATCACCAAGAAGCCGGTTAGCTTCCCTAAAATATTTAATGTTGGATTAGTGAAAGTACCTACAGCGGCATCGAGGTAGCTATCACACGTAGACTCATTTATTTAAAATAACAGGGTTATTTTTCAATGACCGGCCAAATGTACAGAGGCTCAGAATCGATAATATCTATGAAATAAAAAAAAAATCACATAAGTTATTTTATTCCTGTCCGTCTCTGAATTACACAACGCTTGGATATCTGGAACTTCTGATTACGAGACAGGTAATAGTAACCCGTTGCATCCTCCGATATATATATCATTCTATCCAGAAAATTACCTGTAAGCTTTCTTGACCTCTTCGAACTGGTTGCCCAATCCGAGCGAGTAGGCCTGGAACTGCAGGTTAGTGTACTGCCCGCCGGGGATCTCGTGAAGGTATACGTCTGCGTTACCGGACTTCATGGTCGCCGTGGCCTCGAACGGACCGTACAGGGTGCGCGCTTGCTCCCAGTACGCTGAGTATTCTGATACATTCTGGAGAGTGATTTCTGTAAAAGAGAGTTTATTTTATAGTATTTTCCTAGTTGTGTATATTGCGAAATGTTGCTGGTGGAAGCTGGATGCGATAAGCCGAGGACAGGGTGAAACGGCGCACATTGGGGGAGGCCTACGTCCAGCAGTGGACTGCTATAGGCTGATGATGACTTATTGTGTGCCTTGCGGCTGCACCAAATAGATCTAGTTCAGAATTTTGTCAGGCGAATTTTGTTTACTTACGCTGATTTTCAAGAGGATCTTTACGGAGACTAGCGGATGTAAATCAGTTGACGTTCGTTGGCTGATATACTTACTCGTATCGAACTTGGTGCCCTGCAGCGAGGCCACGACCGCCCCCATACTGGGCTGGCTGGTGAGCCCGGACATGGAGTCCACAGCCACGTCCACGATGTCAGCGCCTGCCTCGGCAGCCGCCAGCATGGCCGCAACCCCAGCCGCAGACGTATCGTGGGAGTGCACATGGATTGGAACATCCGGGTGCTTTTGGCGGATAGCAGTAACTAGCATCCTGGAAAGGACAGAGAAAATATTAAAGTCAATGAAAATGGTCATTTTTGTTTTACCATTCGCTCAGACATTAATTACCCACATACATACATCTATTGTTCGCAACATGTGCCCATACTTTAATTACATACTTAATCTGTGCATAATACGTAATTATAGTTAGATATAGTTATGTACTAATATAGTGTAACGACATCTATGGCACACCATAAGAAATTCGCAAGAATACGTATGTTGTGGACATATCTTAGAATTGATCACTTCATGACATGGCCGACTATTTCACGCATGGCTATATAATATGTTCAAACATTGGTAATCATAAAACAGTTACATTATTACAGTTAGAGGCGTTGATATCGTTTTGATTTTGTAATTCATCATGGCGGCCAATAAAATTATTCTGATAAAAAAGCTACATAATCAACCCATTACACTGTCCCACTGCTGGGCACGGGTCTCCGCTCAGAATGAGAGGGCTAGTCCACTTCAATAGCCTAATGCGGGTTGGCAGACTTCACACGTCGTCGAGAAAGTCTCTCGGGCATGCAGGTTTTCTCATGATGTTTTCCTTCACCGTTTAAGCGCGTGATAATCAACTATTAATGACCTCGAAAAGTCAGAGGCCTTGATTTCGAACTCGAGACCTTTGACTTGGCAGTCTTATGGTCATATCACTATGCTATCACAGCTCACTGATAAAAAAGCTGATAGGTAATAACTACCAAACAATACACCGTCACATTTAAGTCGTTTTAATGCCGAAAGGACGGTATTATAGATACTCATCATTAGGAATACCTTTTACTATGGAACCAACCCTGAAATCACGAAAAAAAAACAGCTGTTCCATACATTTGTGTACACTGAACTCGACAAAATGTATTTTTCGTGATTTCAAGGTTGGTTCCATAGAAAAAGGTATTCCTAATGATGAGTATAATACCGTCCTTTCGGCAATGACTTAAATGTGATGGTGTATATATACCAGCGGGCCCGGCAAACGTTGTCTTGCCCTGTATCATCATCTTCCTGCCCTTGTCCAATTAATTTGTGGTCGGCACTGCATATCCTTATTCTTCCATTCATCCCTATCAGCATCAATCAATCGATCATTTACTCAGTTTCCCATGTCTTGCTCTGTGTATAAAAAAATCGTAGAACCCGATTGCGGTGCTACCTACCGGCTCAAATTGTAAATCTAAACCATTCAGAGACCAATTTAGACATACCTACACCAAAAAAAAACAAAATTACACCATAATCACATGAGGAGTTCGGACAATGCCCAGAACACCATGTTCATCGTGTTTTATTTCTGTCAAATCTGATAATCCGTTCCCGATACAAAATGTATGAGAAAATAAATTTTCTTTCCGATTTTTATAATCTTTACTTTGTTGGTTTTGTCTCCACCCCGAATCGCAGAATTAAAATATCGAAAAAAAATTAAAAAATCGAAAAAAATCACGAAAAAGAAAATTATGAAGAAATTTTTTCTCATACATTCTGTATCGGGAACGGATTGACAGATTTGACATTGAATTTGACTTTTGGATTTCACAAATGAACATGCGTCGTTTTCTGTGAGGTTTTCTATTTCGGTAAGGCCAGTGGATGGCGTTCTGTGCATTCTTAGAACTCTTCATAAGCTGCTGGTGTGATTTAGATTTTTTTGGATGGTTTAGATTCACAATTTGAGCCCGTAAGCGGCACCGCATTCGGGTTCCACGATTTTTTTATAAACAGGGCAAGACATGGGAAAGGGAGTGAATGATTGAGGTGACGGCTGATAGGTATGAATGGAAGAAAAAGACATGCTGCGGCGACCACAAATAAATTGGGACAAGGGTAGGCAGATGACGATACAGGACAAGACAACGTTTGCCGGGCACGCTAGTGGTTAACTTACTTGGCAGCCTGTGGCTTCAGTAACCCAGCCATATCCTTGATTGCCAGTATGTGTGTGCCGGCCTTCACGAGCTCATCAGCCAGACCCATGTAGTATTTCAGGTCGTATTTCTTCTTGTTGGGATCGGAGACATCGCCGGTGTAGGAGATGGCGGCTTCTATCACACCGCCGGCTTTACCCGCCGCGTCCATACCCAGGATGAGGTTAGGAAGGTAGTTCAAAGAGTCGAACACTCTGAAGATGTCCATGCCATTTTTTACCTAAGAAATTGAAGGCACGACTTGTTAGGTATAGGTATATAACTTTAGTTCTTTCTTCCACACATATGTAAGTCCACGCCATTTTGCTAGGGTAGGCAGAAACTAGAGAACGCCATTAGCTACAATAGAAAAATCAATAAAAAATTAAATTAAGGAATTACAATGTTATAAAGTGTTTTGAAGATGTATAAAGGAAACGCAACAGATGAACTTGCAGATATGTTATTTGAGCGAATCACAAAATAAAATAACGTAACAAAACATATTTCGTAAACTTATTTGAATAAGTAAGAATAAATTTTAGTACCTATGGCTTAACTTTATAGAAGCTAATGCGAGTGAGAAAAAGAATAGGTAGGTACTATTATAAGCCTACCTCATTAGTCTAGCTAGACAGACTCTAGTGGTTCCAAACGCGACTGCTACGCCAGAGGTCCTGTGTTCGATGCCTATGTCAAGCAAAGTAGCTCGGAGTTTGGTGTTTGTGCCCGATAATGACAATAGGCTCACCCCCTATTACAATGGACCTCAACATACCGGCGAAATGTGGGTGCATATTTAGGACGCCTCTGTCTAATCCTTCGACGACTACAGGCGTAATGGCATGTTATGTTATTATTAAAAGCGAACCAACTCACGGCCATGTCACAGAACTTGAAGACGGCGTTGTCGGGGTAGTTAGTGTAGCCTACGGCATTGGCACCACGGAGTAGCATCTGGAACGGGATGTTGGGGATCAGACTCCTCATGTCCCGGAGACGTTCCCACGGGCACTCGTGGAGGAACCTGCAATATAATGGTGCCTGTAAGCAAAGCATCCTTGACAAGAACCTGAATTTTTCAAGCTTTTCAAACATTTTTGAACGTTTATTATAAACGATACGTAACGTCTTTGACAAGCAAACTAGTTAGATATTTGTGGCAGCACAAATCGACGAGACGAGAGCCACCATGTGATTAAAAAAAGAAATTTTTCAGATCTCTTATCGTGTTGCCGTCAATGTTTACAATAAGTATATTTAAATCATTTGTATTATGATTAAAATTATAAAATATATTCTGGCACTTCTGACCGATTAATAACCTAACCTAATATTATATTGTAAACGCGAATTTGTCTGTAATTTGAAAAATAAAATGTTGCCAAATTTCATAGTTCCAGGTCCACAGAAAATATACATTTTGATTCCCTTGAGTGTCGAAATATCTCTTTTTTACGTTAAGTTACAAGTGTTTTCACACCTTCAAGGGACTGTATACCTGAGTACCTACATTAATGGTTTTAATTTCAAGTCGATACCTCCACGCGTTCCCGTGATAAAGGGTCTTGACAAACAGACAGACGGACGGACTGATGGACGGACAACAGTGATCTTATAAGGGCTCCGTTTTTTCTTTTTGAGGTTCGGAACCCTAAAAATGGGGGTAGTTTATTTATTTGTAATATTTTTTTTGTCCTGCCTATATATAACTACAATAGTTTATTTAGTTAAAGAGAAAGACAAACATTTTATTAACTTGGACATGGGAATTGAAGAGACATCGTCCGAATCGAAAGGGGCATCAACTTATCATACAAGGGTAGTAATGAAGTGCTCAAATTTCCGCAATCGCTCCAAAATCTAGCAAATTTTTAAAATGTGGTAAAACTATCACAGGCCTTAGTTTATTTGGACAGTTCGCTGCCACCGTAAGTATTGCCATTTCAGTTTCCGTATTACCGTACGTACGGTTGATCAATTTACCTTTTGTTTTTTTTTATGGGGTAGGGCGCAATCGAGCGTGCGGATCGCCTGATGGTAAGCGATTACCACCGTCCATGGACACCCATAACACTAGAGGAGTCACAAGTGCGATTTTTTTTAAGAGGGACTTTTAAGAGGGAGTACGCTTTTTTTTTGAAGGTTTGACGGTCTTATTGGTCCGGAAATACTGCAGGCGATAGTTTATTCCACAGTTTTGTTGTGCGCAGCAGAAAGTTTCAAGAGAAATGCACAGTTGTAGACTGCCAACCATCAAGATGATGGGGATGCAACTGCTATCGCGAAGAACAATGGCGGGAAGAGGCAGCAAGGATCGAACCGAATAGTTCCTCGAAGCATTCCCCATAATATAGGCGATAGAAGATGCATAGCGAGGCCACATGTCTACGCAGCGCCGAGGGGTCTAACCGGTTTGACATATCTTGGCAAAAGACGATTTGAATCGCTCTCCGTTGGGTGCGGTCCAGTTGGTACTGAGGTGCCACTGCCCAGAGATGAGAACAGTATTTCATATAAGGCCGGACCTGCGTCTTATAAAGTAGTGGGCGGTGGGCCGGAGTGAAATATCGTCTCGCTTTACCCTAAAATTTTGTTTATACTTATCACTAAGGTGGCAATCAAGCATACGGCTCGTCTGATGGTAAGCTGTTAACGTAGCCTATGGACGCTTGCAACACCAGGGGTATCACTGGCGCGTTGCCGACCCGCAACTAAATGGCCGCGGAACTGGACTTCACTCAACAGGTCACAAATAATCTTAGCGGCACGTATCTTCCTCTCTTCATGCCCTAACAATCCGTCATTGCATTCATGTCACCGTAGCATTCATACATAATTGAAATCATTATCATTGTAGCTATTTGTAAACTACATATAACTCAGAAAGTACCTAGTGTGGTATATAATGTAGTCTAAAAATTTTAACTAGTTGTAGACGCTTTGGATTTATCTATAAATATGAATAAATAAATAAAATAAATGTCGACAATGCATGCCGCTGATTTGCAACATGTCATTGATGTGGAGGAGGAACAAAGTAGGCGATAGCACACAGCCTTGAGGGACACCAACATTTATAAACATGCGAGTCAGACACAGCATTCACCGTCGAATACGATCTTTATTCTTTTGTCTGCAAGAAAGCTGGTCACCCATTCGCATTTCTCGGGACGTCCATAAGAAAGGAGCTCCGAAAGAAGCACTTCGTGGCCATACCCTATCGAAGGCCTTCACTATGTCCAAACTGACCGCCAGGGCTTTCCCCTTAGTCTCGATAGTCTGTGTCCAATGATGTGTCAGGTATACTAGAAGATCACCAGCCGACCGACCCTTACGAAAGTGTTATTTTTAATGGTTAATAATTATCACTCAATTAAATTACTCACCTCAAAGCTACATCAAAAGTAGCTCCACCCCAGTTCTCAATTGAGTACAGGTTGCTAAACTTATGTGCCAAGTATGTCGACACCATCAATAGGTCATGAGTCCTGACTCTGGTAGCCAACAGCGACTGATGAGCGTCTCTGTAGGTCGTGTCCATGAGGAGAAGTCCTTTGTGCTGCCGCACAGCCTTAGCGAAGCCTTGCGGACCACTTTCCTTGATGATTTGCTTAAAACCCTTTGGTGGTGGAATGACTGTAAGATTTTGGTAAATTAGTATTTGATGTAAATGTTTGGTTCAAGATTCTTTTTACTTAGGTACATTATTCTTCTCATTATAGTACCTATCTCTCTTCCCCATGATAGGTATGATGGAGGTGTTGATTGAATAGACTGTAGCTGCATTTGAGCATTATCAGATCTGGTATTCACATTAGGTACTCTTAATTGAGAACATTTCAAAATTATTAAGCCATTAACATTTTTAATAAAAACGTTTTAAAACGTTCGTAAAAAATAAAAATGTTTTGAAACTCGGGATAGGAAAACAAAAAAAAATGTTATGCGGCGGAAACTGAGAATATTGAAGTTTTGTCGAATAAGGGTAAGAAAAATGACGTCTTTACATTGTTTACCCCGATTAACCGTACAAATGACGTAATTTTAAAAGAACTTCAAAGTCGAAAATAAATATGAAAATGATTGAATATCGGGAAAATAAAAAATACAGGTAGGTAACCTATTTTTTGATCTAGTCATCATCATCATCATACATAGGTACCTATAATAAAAATGTTACTGATCGCTGTCTGTACACGGAAGATTTAAGAGAAAAACTATTATTGGGGGCGTAAGTATATCAACGCATTAGAACCCAAAATCGCTATAAAATAACTGTTTTATTGAATTGATTGAAACTTTAGTTTTCAATGTAAGTATAGATATTGTCTGTAAAATGATAATTTGGATAATGATGAGAAATGCTATTTGTGGATGCTCCTGATGGAACGGGAACTATTCTTACCAAAATTATTTAGGCAAAGGTAGGAAGCCAAAGTAAAATTGCGCTTGCTGTTGCTTCATCGAGCATAGCAGCTACTTTGATGCCAGGAGGAAAAACTGTTTGTAGTATTTCTAGAAACAGCGATAAAGCAAAGGTTTTACGTGATTGTAGTCTTAATATTATGGGATGAATGCATAATAGCAAACCGTAGAGCAGTTGAAACAGAAGTAGATAGAACTTTACGTGATATCAAGCAAAGTGATCCAATGGGTGGTACTGTACGTTTTTGTGGTGACTTTCATCAGACTCTGCCTGTTATACCACGTGGAACAAGGGTTAATGAAGTTAGAGTCTGTCTGAAGAGTTCTAGACTGTGGCAATACATTATTCCTATGCATGTGACAATAAATATACGAGCGCGAGTCGGAGGCAAAGAAAATGCGCATGACTTTTCTGATTTGCTACTCGAGGTTGGTAACGGTGTGTATCCGCAGGAACAAGGAAAAGCTTGTTCTACATGAAAACCTGTGTTGCACAGTATCATTAATGCGAGACCTCATATCATCGGTATATCGGGACGCAACGCAAATAGCAACTTCCGAAAAATCCTGGCTTGAATTGTACTACTTTATCCTAACTAATATTATAAATGCGAAAGTGAGTTTGTTTGTTTGTTACACTGTCACACTTAAACCACTAAATCGATTATAAAAATTCTTTCATCAATAGAAAGCTACATTATCAGCGAGCAAAATAGGCTGTATTTTTATTTTTTCTTAATTAAAGATCCCTACGATACAATAATGTAACACAAGGTATCAAAAATTTGCCAATAAAACTCATTATTTGACGAAATTTACTATGGAGATTGTTACCATGGAGATGGTTACTGTAGAAATGCTTACCAAAGAGTATAGTAATAAATAGAATAGCTTAGTATGTAGATCCCTTTGACATAATTATATAATATAAATGTACAAAATTATTGCGAAATGAAGTTCAAATATCGGAAGTCAGCTCACTATTCAATTAAGTAGTTAAAGCATCAGTTATTTCGGATGCACTTTTAAAAACAATAAATGGGAGCTTCATAAACAAAAAGCAATTCAAATAATAAAAAAAGTAAGTTTTAGGTTACTTGTACTAATCCTATTTATCTTTATTTATTTTAATTTTTTTTATCACATTTATATTTTTGAGATTAGGTGTCAACATATTTTTTTCTTTCTTCGGATTCTTTACTTAGCGTCAATGTAACCTGTCTAAAAATTAATCACGGGCCCGGGCGGCCAAAATAAATCGATCAGAAGAATCTTCATATAGAATTTAGAAAACAAGAACAAGGAAGGTGATCTGCTTAGGAATCAGGAGCTAGGGAATCAATCATGCGTAGGAGGTCGCAGTGCTAACCTAACTTAACCAAACATTTTGCACAATATTTGGTGAGCATTATTTTTATAGTTCATTCAAATCATTTTAAAGCTAAACATTTTAAAGTGTGAAACATACATACATACACTCACGCCTTTCTCCCACAGGGGTAGGCAGAAACTATAGACAAAACAATAATAAACAAATTAGTTTTATTGCTAAATGCGGTACACATACAGTAGGTAATCAATCATGGAGAATAGAGAAAGGAAACGGAAGGGTAGAGGCGCCATCCTAAAAATCATTAAATAGGATTGCGTTCTAATATTACTAGCGGGCGAAGCCGCAGGTAAAAACCAGTACTAAAATAATTAGTGTAATCAAATTATTGTTATGTCTTATTAAAGAGAACACCGCTAATTGCTAGAATTTCTAGAAAATTGGTACCTGGAAGCTTTCTAGAGGCATATTTTTGAATACTTTTATATAATAGGCAAATGCTAATATAACAACAGGACTTCTTAAAATACCATATTAAATCAAATTAGGTACTACATGTAAAAACAAAATAAATAAACTACGGAAAAAAAGTGACAACAAGTAGTTACCTAGGTACATGTTTCGTTCTGAAACGTGTGATAACAAGCTTTTACCACAATGAAAGAATGATCGAGGTGATGCTTCAAATATAAATAAAATAATATTGACAAAATTTGTAATAGGTCTGGTAGTGCGTGCTTTTGGGCTTCCACGAATTGCTCGAATGGTGGAAGTGAGTGAAGTTCGAGCATATTATTTTGCGACGGTGCACTCGCAGCTTCAATTTCGTTTTTTTTTCAAAGTAGGCATCCTGACCTTACCCGCTGTAGTAATATATATCGGGTGGCGATGTAGGTACGTTAGGATGAACTTAAGACTTTACACGAGACAAATAATTATCAGTGGTATCTAGGACACTCACAAAAACATCTAAATTGACTCATGTTATGGGACCGGCGGTTTACAACAACCTGCCCGAGAGTGTAGTACGTGCCCCAACTTTTGCGAGTTTTAATCAAATAAAATCAAATTTATTCGCTTAAAATGTGGTACAATATGATGTTGTGTGTTTGGTGCATCGTGTGCCAAATTGAAATGGTCGACTGAAGGGGTCATCTGCTAGCCTTTCATACCCCTTAACACCCCCTATGCCCTGTGGATTTTTTTTATCAACTTTTTATTGTTTTACTAAAAAAAGACCCAAATTTTACATTGAAATACAAATTTAAAAAATATATATAAGGCGTAGACACTGAATTTTAATTTTATTTCGATGTGTATTGTATAAGAGTACTGTTAAATACAAAATTAGTGACATTAGTCACCTAGTTTTTTTTTATTCACTCGCAAAGGTAAACCTTGAATTAAAGCTGTACATGTTACAGCTGTTTATAAGGCTACAAAAAAAAACAAAAGCGACCGGGATCTTCCAATTCCCTCATTAATTCTCCAGTCTGCAATTTTGTTTTTTTTTATTCCAAGTAAATCCCACGAAAAGATAGAGATACGAGACATATTTTACCTTATAAGAATGAGATAACAGATTTATAGGTTTGTTAGGTATCATTTAAGCAAAAATATTTTTTTAAATCATAATTTTGTATAAAGCCTTAGATGATTCGATTCACAATTCTAGGGAATTCACAAAGTTGTTAAAAGATTTTTATGGCATGTGGCACATCATTAGCAAGAGGATAGACTGGAGAATTAATGAGGGAGTTGGAAGATCCCGGTCGCTTTTGGTTTTTTTTATAAACAGCTGTAACATTATACAGCTTTAATTTAAGTTTTACCTTTGCGAGTGTAAAAAAAAAACTAGGTGACTAATGTCATTAATTTTGTATTTAAAAGTACTCTTAAACAATACACATCGAAATAAAATTAAAATTCAGAGTCTACGCCTTATATATTTTTTAAAATTTGTATTTGAATGTAAAATTTGGGTCTTTTTTTAGTAAAACAATAAAAAGTCGATAAAAAAAATCCACAGGGCATAGGGGGTGTTAAGGGGTCTGAAAGGCTAGCAGATGACCCGTTCAGTCGACCATTTCAATTTGGCACATGATGCACTGTATAAATAGCATGCAAATTTATTTATATTTTATTTTTTAAGAAGTAGTACCTCCTTATAAAACTAAAACACCTACGATCTACGAACATCCAAGTTATCAGATTTTATAATACATTTCTAAAATGATAATTAAGACTCGTCTAAGACTCGCTGGTCGAGCAAGTGATTTATTTATGAGTACTTATTACGAATTCATAAAATTTAAACGTAACACACTATTCTGGTTATTTATAAAAAAATAACTATAATGACATTTAATTAACGATACCAATAAATTACTCTTGACTCCTGTAACTATAAAAAAACTTCAGGGTACCTAAAATATAGCCACTACTACTAATATTAATGTTCCTCTTTCATTATATCGACAACTTACACCCAGGTATATCGGGAATGAAAGGCTTGACGTTGGCAGGCTGTATATTAGTGCCCAGAGGGGTAAGAGGGCCGTTGACGAGGATTTGTCCAAGATATTTGAGGAGTTTCTGCGCTCTGTTTTGTGAAACCTTGAACTTGAACAGCTGAGGGTTCTCGTCAATAAACTTTGTGTCTAACGCATCTGTTTGGTAAATAAAATATTGAAGAATATTAAAAGAGTATTTAGAAAAATTGCAAAGACCTAAAGTGAACATATACAATATCAACATATAAACAGAGATGTATGTACTAATTTGCACCACGATGCACCGGTATGCAGTTATATGGGACTTTAGGTCTGATTTAATTCGAGGTGAGATAACTGCCATTACACCGGGCACAAATTCAAACTCAAGGTAATCATTAATCTGAATTAAGAAGTTATCTTGGATGTGCCTCTAACTCTTCAGTTTATTATGATGGATCAAAAGATCTTTTTGTAAGTTATTACTAAAGTTAGGTGGTAAAATGTAAGAGGACCTAAATCTTCATCATCATCAATCTATCCCATTACTTGGCACGTGTTTCCTCTCAGACTGGGCCTCAGGACCGCGGACCTCACAGACCTAAATCTTAGTTCTTACCTTTAAGGAACTTCGGGTCGTTAAGTACGTTAAGCAGGAAAGGAATGTTAGTCTTGACTCCTCGGATACGGAACTCGCAGAGGGCACGTTTCATCTTAGCGACTGACGATTCCAGGTCAGGTCCGTGCGAGATTACCTATAAGAGAAATATACATAAATGTCGGGGAAAGACATGATAACGGACGGTCTGTTGACTAATTCGGATGCTAGCGCCACCTGGTGGCACTAAATGGTATCAAAGACGTCACTGCTGCCGAAGTGCCGAATTGCACTTCTCGACTTGTGTGCACGTCGTGGAACCGTCACACGTTCCTTTATAAATCTACTACTACTATCTACTATCGACCTACTTTGCTTTATAATTCTACTTAGAAAGTTATTGCTAACGTTAAAGTTAAAATCTTGTTTTTAAATTTGTAACTCTAGTCGCATTTCGCTGGAAGATTTTGGTTACATTATAAGTGTTTCACTTTTATCAGTTGCGTACAGGAGGCGTCGAAAGTCCGCGTTCAGCTCTGACCACTACACACTACACTATATATATATATATATATGTATATGTGTAAGAATACCGAAGCTGAATCGAGCTAAATAAGTGTAGGACAATTCACCATCACTAAGAAGGACAATGTGGAAAAGAACCTCTCATTCGCATACCTTCACAGACAGCTATAGTTTGATATACGCGCGACAGATGTCAGAGTGATATTTCTAGGAATGGGGCTTGTTGGAAAAAACAATTATCATAAAATACTTAAAATAAATCGATCATCGTTTAAATCATATTGTCAATAAAATTGGTTTCATCTTGATTTAAAACATCAATTAAACGAGAAGATTATTAGAACATACAATGGTTGATATAATATTCTAGTTTTTGTTTAAAAGGCACCAGGAATCGTACAGACTAAAACAAATTATTCGATCCATGATATTTTCATGATCGATTTACCACAGTCAGACGATAGATGATGCAATGAACATCCCTTTTTGTCAATAAAGTATGACATTGGCTTGCATACATTTTGCCTCTCAAAAAATATGGAAATTCATGCGCGTGATCTCGATGACAGTTGTAGCGCGTATCAAGCTATGTTTATCAAACTATAGGTCACGTGATTGGTCATCGTTTGATGTGTTGCCACTGTATACTTAAAAAAATATCGAAAGTAAATGCATTTTTCACTTGCTTTCTTCAATAGAAATTTAAAATCGTTGAGCTAGAAAACAATTCGCGCAATTTAAAGCGGCGGTAGCGGCTATGGCGTCGGAATTGCGATCATATGGTCGCCGGTTCGAAACCCACCCATTGTACGACCGACGTGAACCCACTCGTAACACAAGAATTTAGCTTAGCTCGAGGGGTTAACAAGAGTACTAGTAATGTGCGACCCACATTGCTAGTAAGCTTTAAAAAAAATATATCAAAAATTAAAAATATTCTTGATTTTATTGTAGCTGTCTATTAACGGCATCGCTGTTCGTGGCGGAGATGTGGACCATGGTGGGAAGAGAATATCTGGCATATTATTTGAAGCAATTTTAGTACGAGTATTACCTTGACAAGAAGTGAGTCGTAGAAAGGAGAGATGACGGCGCCGGCGTAAGTGGCAGCCGAGTCCAGACGGATGCCCATTCCTTCACTAGACCTAAAGGGAAATTATACTCTATTTGAAGTCCTTAAAGATCAAAATAGAATACTAAAAAATTGAAAAAATATAAGTTTTTTTTTATGGCATAGAAGGGCTAACGAGCAGACGGGTCGCCTAATGGTAAGCGATCACCGCCGCCCATGGACACCCGCAACACCAGAGGAGTCACGAGTGCGTTGCCGACCTTTTAAAAGGGGTTTGGGCCTCCGGTAAACTCACTCACTCGACGAAATACAACGCAAGCGATGTTTACCGCCGGTCTTCTGTGAGGCCGTGGTATCACTCGGGTCGAGCCGGCCCATTCGTGCCGAAGCATGGCTCTCCCACGTAAAAAAAACTACCCAAAACCGAAAAACATGCGAAGTGGTCGACAAGATAAAAAGCTCTGCTCTAAGCTAAAATCCACGCTAGCCATTATTTATTTATTCTTAGTAACTGTGATTCAAATTTTCGTGTTTCTAACTCTAAAGACCACAAATATCTTCCCCTGGAGATGTTTGTATGGATTTTTGGAAATTTCAACTCACTTAAAGTTGAAATTTCTTTCTAAGCGGATGCTTACGTTATAAAATAAACCTATGTTCCAAATTTCAGCCAGTCAGTACAAACGATTTTATAAGTATAGATAAGTAATATAGAGACATACAGAGACATTCTAATATAAACCTTAACTCACTATAAACAAAGTCCGACTTACCTAAACACTTCGATCCTCCCTACGCTAGGCTGGAAATTGTTAGATGGGTCTTCTGTGGTCACACGGCACTGTATCGCGAAGCCCTGTGCCCGTATCTTGTCCTGGGTGAGACCCATTTCCGTGAGAGTCATGCCTTCTGCCACTCTGATCTGAGACTGGACTAAGTCAATGCCAGTTACTTCTTCTGTAACCGTGTGTTCTACTTGCAATCTGGATAAGGAAAGAGAGAGTAAGTTTTATTTTTATTCTTGATAGGCTGACGCTTGACCGCTATTTCGTGATCTACGACGGAGCGCGCTTGCCTAGAAGAAACAGATTCACTCGTTATTTAAAAACATCCAGATGAGGTATATCTCTCGGGGCAGACTCACTCGGGAAGCGCATTCCACATTTCAGCGGTACGCATGATAAGTGGACATAAAGTGTTTTGTTCGGGTTTTTGGAATATCCACCATGAAACGAGTTCGCTTTTTCTTCTGGTCGTCTGACAGTAGAAAGAAAGGGCAAGGGGGAATAAGATTTTTTCATTAAGCCAATCAAGATACAAATGAGAGACACAATGCTACCTCTTATTCTTGTACATCGGGATCTAACGCCTTGATCAATATTGCTCCATCGATTTGATAAAGACATAAAAACCATCACGCCTGTATTTGTACATCTACTTAATGCTTTGGGAAACACAGGCAACCCGGCGAACTGCGGGTGTACATTAGTGGACTAATGTACACTCGCAGTTCGCCGGTATGTTTAGATACCATGTAATAGGGGGCTGGCCTAATGGTATTAACCGGGCAAAAAGCATAACTCCGAACTGCTACTGAGAATTTCATAGAAAACCCCAATAACACTTTGCTCAACCTGGGAATCGAATCCACGTAATGTAGCAGTCGCGCTAATGAGGCAGTGTTATATTAAGAAAAAAGAATAATCGTCTTCAGTGTTACCATTACAGTAAAAGTAGAGATTTTATGTTATGAAATTTCATTTTGACACAAAAAGAGGTTATAAGTCTGTATATTGCATCATGGCGCCCAAATGAATGAACCGATTTTGATTCATTTTTTTTTTATTTGAAAGCGACTAGATCAAGAGTATTCTTGGCTATGATTTAAAAATATTTGGCCAGCCATTTGAAGAATATCAGCTCTTTTCTGAATCATAAAGGAATGTGAGCAACTTTCACAGGTCTGATTGATTATACATATTGCAAGAACATGGTAACCATGTTTCGATGCAGCAGGGGGTATTAAATTTAATGTTATGTTGCCACACTGAGCGATTGGCTTTTGAGTTTTGGGTTTCGATAACCACACAGAACAAATATTTGTATGCTTCCAGGACTCTAGGTGTTGGGGAAAAATTATGTTTTACGCACCCATGACACGAGAAATATCACAGTGTGGGCAAAGTTTAAATAAATAATGATTTTGATGAAATTATCTATGGATAGACGAAAACAATCTATTGACTGACTGAGGTATCAACGCTCAGTCGAAACTACATTAGCTAGATCCCTGAAAGTTTGCTTGCTGGTTCCTTTTGTACTGTAGACGAGCACTAAGAAAGGGATTTTGGAAATTCAACCCCTAAGCTGGTGAAAAAGGGGATGAAAATTGTATGAAAGTCCGCACACACTACCATGCGTTAGACATAGACACACATACATATTTAATAAACGATGACATCGTCACGATTATGTACAGCTGTCATTCACTGTTGACATTTTGACAATTATTTTCTTCTATAAAAATTAGACATTTACTTATATTGACACATTTTATGATATGAAACCTCCATGGTGTAGGTACAATGGGCACAGTATATTTTAGAAATGAAAATTACCTAAGTACCTAGGCGGGCAAAGTTGCGCACCGGATGTCCAGTCTTAAATACATACATTCACGCTCTTTTTCCATAAGGGTAGGCAGAAACTACAGGATGCAACGTACTACGATTCTTGCATATGTATTAATGTGGACGAAGCAAAAGAGGTAGGTCTTTTGCTTCATCTTGTCATACACACGCGCCGTTAGCGAGTACTATGCATCTGACCTTTTTGAAAGACCTCACCAATAAGGTGGGTGTAGCTAGGTAGGTCTTTCATCCATTCTCTCGACATGTCCAAACTACATCATGTATCGTACTTATTAATATAAATAGGTACTTCATCATACCTAGCGTTGACCTCCATGAAGTAGAAGTTGCCCTTATTATCGAGCAGAAACTCAGCGGTACCAGCATTTTCGTAACCCACACAGGTGGCCAAGTGGACAGCGCTGTCAGTTATCTTTTGTCTTATCTAGAAAAATAAATCGAACTGATTACTGACACGCGAATATAAGACATTGAAATAACACGCGTTTTATGAAGTAGTCCAGGTGGACTACGTCATCTGGACTATCTATCATTCTATAATATAATGCCATCTATCATTTAAACGTCCTGAAAAGAAATACATTCCAACACTAGGCTGCTGAGTCATAGGTGCTCTTCATGGACAAAAATGTAAAAATATATTTAAATCCACGAAGAGCACCTTCCAAAAATATTAAGAGCCTCTACGGACTGCAGACTGCCAGAACCGCCGCAACCGAGGGGAACTGGCTCTTACGTGGAAAAGTCGAAACACACACCAAGGTGATTTCAGACAGAGACGTAAGGGTGGTTGCCAGCTAGCCAGACCCCAAGAGGTCCTACCACCGAGCAAGTCAGATATTTTTACGCCTCTTACAGGATGTCTATTTGAAGGGCAGTGAGGAATAGTATTCTAACCCAACCCCACACGGGGTAAGAGGAAAGCACTAGCTATATAAAATATGGAGGTTTTTGCAAGATACGCCCAGAGCACACCTGTCAGGCTACCATATAATCCAGATTATAAAATTACTAAATTGCTGCTGGGTTCAAAATATAAATTGATTTCTGAGGAATTGTTCTTTGTAGCCGGCTCCTGCTCAGCTTTAAACGCTACTATTGACGAATAATAATATAATTCACATTAGAGAATAAGGATCTTCTGTGGGGTCTGCTGATAATGAATTATGGCAGGGGGTGGCTTCCTGACATTTCACATAGAACCTGTTGGGAAGTTGTGAGTACTTGTGTGTGAGTTTTAGCAATGATACTTTACCGCAGGGTCAAGTTTGGGTGCAGGAGCAATTTCTACGACTTTCTGATGTCTTCTCTGTATGGAGCAATCACGCTCATACAGATGGACTACATTTCCAGCCTTGTCACCTAAAAACAATAAAAATATTGTAATCACTACATAGTATAAAACAAAGTCGCTGTCGCTGTCTGTCCGTCCCTATGTATGCTTAAATCTTTAAAACTACGCAAACGGATTTTGAAGCGGTTTTTATTAATAGATAGAGTGATTCAAGAGGAAGGTTTTAAGCTATTTAACATTACGCTACGACCAATAGGAACGGAGCAGCGCAGGTGAAACCGCAGGCGAGTCGCTAGTAAGTATATAATATATGTAATCTTACCTAACAGCTGCACCTCAATATGTCTAGATCTGTCGATGAATCGCTCTATGTACATGGATCCGTTTCCGAATGCCCCCAGCGCCTCGGAGGAGGCTCGCTCGAAGGCCGAGGCTATTTCGCCCATTTCTTTCACCACTCGCATACCCTTGCCACCTCCACCGAATGCAGCCTGGATGGTAAGGTTTGTTTAGCATAGCACTTCGACTACTAACAATTGCTATTTAAAATTTCTACTCATGCTTAGCTAAATAGGCCGCTTGGACGAATCATCTATCTATACTTATAATAAATCTGTAGAGAGGTCAATTCTGTACATGAAATATATTTCCAAAATAACTATCAGCGGGTGATTAGTGATCGATACTGACGCCAAAAATGCAATCAGTAAAATTGTTGTCTGTCTGTCTGTCTGTCTGTCTGTCTGTCTGTATGTTCGTTATAGAAACAAAAACCACTCGACGGATTTCAACGAAACTTGGTACAATTGTTCTTCATACTCCTGGGCAGGTTATAGTATACTTTTTTTTCATCACGCTACGATCAATAGGAGCAGAGCAGTGAAGGGAAATGTTGGGAAAATGAGTGATTCATGAGAAAGGTTTCAAGCTATAAAACATCACGCTACAACCCTTAGGAACAGGGCAACGCAGGTGAAACCGCGGGCGAAGAACTAGGGAACAAAGTAACTATTCCACGCGGACGAAGTCGCTGGCAAAAGCTAGTAATTAATATAATAGATGAGCTGTACCCCGCGGTTTCAACCGCAAATAATTACAGACTTTCATACAAACTTTCGCCTAAGGGGTTGAATATCCAAAAATCCTTTTTTATCGGATGCCTACGTCATACAAAGAACACTCCCTCCAAGTTTCAGATCAGCGGTTTAAGCTGTGTGTTGATCTGTCAGTCAGTCATTCAGGACAAAGCATTTTATATGTATAAATATCAGAAAATTGCTAAGGAGTTGCTGTGGATTCTAAAAATGAATTGAATTTTGGTTGAATTGAAATTGAACAGAGATATTGCTAAATGTGACCTTTCGAAGTCTTACAACGTCTACATAATATTTTTTCGAATAGAATAGAAAAGAAAATAGCAATACCCAAAAAATATTTTTAGCCATATTTTTTAGAATCGTAGTTGGTCATTAAACTCAGTAGGTATTAATAGTTGATCGTAATAGTTTTCCTGAGTAAGAGTGGTCTGATACCTTAAATATAACAGGAAGACCGTGTTTCTTGCAGAATTCCAAGGCTGCTTCCTTTGTGGTGACGGGGTTATCCGTACCGGGAATGATTGGCACCTCTGAAATAAAAACAAATAAGTTATATGTTACTAAAAACAAATATTTGTAAATCAATCACACGGGATGAGTAGATTTGAATCAAGTTTTTGCTACATGTACAGAAAACGCTCAAAAGTCCATAAGCACGCAAAGGATTAGGTACATTGCTATGAACAGTACGAACGAGCTCGATAAAGCCAGTGCGTGTCACTTGTTAACGACAATGAATAGAAGGTCGTAAGTCAAACTAAACGCTAAGCTAATTGCAACTAAAGCAAGCTATTGCGTTGTGAGATTGCCTATGGACTTTTAGTCGCCACTGTATCTACTCTCCCCGTGTGGGGACGGATTAGATTACAGTTCCTCACTGCCATTCAGATAGGCATCTCGTAAGATCCGAGAAAATATCTGACTTTCTCGGTGTAGGATCCCTCGGGCCTGACTGGCTGGCGACCCTTACGTCGGAGTCTGTCGTAAAGCACCTTGGTGTGTTTCGACTTTTGTGCATAAGAGCCAGTTCGCCCTCGGTTGCTGCGGCTCTGGCAGACTGCAGTTCGTAGGGGCTCTTAAAGCTAGGCAACGCGTCAGCAACTCCTCTGGTGTCGCAGGTGTCCATGGGCGGCGATGACTACTTACCATCAAGTGGCTCGTCTGCCCGTTTGCCACCTAATCAATAAAATATGGTTTTTATACAATTGTTAAAAATAAAATAACTTTTAACAAAAAGTACCTAAAACCGACTTCAAAAACATAAACATAATGTTAGGTGCACAACAGTTTCGGAAGTCGGTGGCGAAAACAAAAGTTCAAACCAAATCGAAAGCAGCGACATCCATCCATTATTTCAACATTTTGAGTGATGCGAAGAATTTTGCGTAGGTACCGAGACGAATACATCGGTAAAAACTGCATTCAATTCCATGTAGTAGTTTTTGCGTGTTGCGTGTACAAACATACAGACAGACAAAAATTCTAAAAAATGATATTTTTGCTTCTGTTGCTCTAATAAAGACCCTCCATATTAGTTTTTCCTTAATATCTTCAATGTACAAACATCGGCCCGTCACAATTGTATTAAAGGTGCCTATAGATTTTGTTATCAGATATTCACCAAAGTATGAGATTACCTTGGGAGTAAGTATACTTTTATATATAAAAAAAAAACATTTTAAAAATTCTTTTAAAATGTTAAAATGAAATATCGGTGAACATACATAAAAAAATACATACAGACTTACATAGAACCTCCTTTTTTTGAAGTCGTTTAATAAAACAAAACCAAAACTTAAACTGACATAAAAATATTAAACACTTCTGCAAGCTTGTTAAACATATCACTAGTAACGTCTTACGACTACTCCAAAAAAGACAGGTGCTGGACACTGCTGCCGAGGTCTCTAAGACTTACCAGCATCAATGGCAGCTTTCCTGGCGGCGACTTTGTCTCCCATCTGTTGCAAAACTTTAGGACAGGGTCCAATGAACCGGAGACCGGCATCGACGACCGCTTGCGCGAAGTCTGATCTATCAATCAATAAAAAGCATACTTATATTGCTGCGGTACATAGTCTGAAGAATTTTATCAAACAACTACCTAGTTGCTGTTGCCCGCAGTTTTACTCGAGTACCAAAAAGATTAACATGCCTACTCTATGTCCGAATCTAGGAGGCGTATCAAGATGAATCATGCTCCAGGTTATAAGTTAGACCTCTAGCTATACATCGGTGAAAATTGCATTCAATTCCAGTTTTCCCCCATTAAAAAAAATAATTCTTAACTTAGATTTTTAACAATAGGTTTTCATTTTTGCGAGAATTGCATTGTATTGTTATTATTTTATGTCCGAGATAACATTATGATCATGTTATACAAGGTCGTAAGCAGGAATTCATTTTGGGTCGACTCTGGACCACGGATCCAATAAGTACCGAACACTTAATTTTAAAATAGTGTGTATGTGTCTGTCTGTTCTGTTCGTCTGAATAAATGTTTTTCTATTCTATTCTATTCTATTCTAAATCCAAATAGATTTTACGTTCATCAAAACGGTAGGTTAGCCAAGCCATTTTACGGAGGGTTTGAATGTCCCATAACCCAAGTATATATTATTAGTTCTTTATCATAAAGAAGGCAAACAATGTTTACCTCTCAGACAAAAGTCCATAACCGGGGTGAATGGCGTCGACTTTATTCTCCTTGGCAACTCTGATGATTTCTGGAATGCTGAGGTACGCCTGAACTGGCGATAGACCCTTGCCGACTAGGTACGATTCATCGGCTTTTTGCCTGCAAGCAAATAGTATACATTCTTTGGTAAGAGGTTACTTAACAGCAGTCTACTTCTGCGGGGGTAAAAAGGCCCGGGTAAATTTTTGTATTACGTTTGTATGGGCAGTAAATTCAGACTCCGAAAAATATGATTTTCATTACAGTAATTGCTCAGGATCTACGAATTCTGGATAAGAATTGATTTCAGATGTTAGGTACCTACTCTAAATAAACATACAATAATGCCTGTAGTTACTCCCCGAAAGGTTAGGCAGAGGTAGGTATATTAATGTGTCCCCACAGTACACAGACTTTCTCTAGGTATGTATATTGCTCCTTCTGCCCTCATACGAAAATCTACCTTTCCAAACACGGGTTATGGGGTGTGATAAAAGGTTTTAACAAACGGAATAGCTTTTCTATGCTCTTTCAGTAGTTGAATTTTTAAAGGCTCGCCAGAACGTGTCTGTATGTGGAAGGTTACGGCAAGATGGAGTACAGCCTCAAGATTTGCTTCAAAATATTCATTTACTTATGTATGAGAAATATTCGATATTATACTTCTTCTTACTGGCATAAAGCATGCGGCGAACTCATGGCAATGATTAGAAATCGCACTGGTACTTAACATTTTCGTGGAATGACTTGAATTGGTATTTTGAGAGCTCTTTTAGTACCTAGATGAGCAACCAGACTCGGATAAAAAAAATATGACCTTTGAAGAAAAAGGAGGCTGGTAGAGTCCTATCCAGTAACATTATGTCGACAATTTATGTATCGATTCAGTGCGTTAATTAGAATGTTGAAGGTTCAATAGGATGACCCAATCCTTGGAAAAAATAGAGTGGGTTGTTGGTGGCCAACTGAATCTTCCTTGAGAATTGGAAAGAAGTAGCGCACTATCATGACCGTTGGAAGGGATGGAGGGAGGCCTTTGCCCAGCAGTGGGACAGTACGGGCTAATTATAAATATTAATAATCGGTGGCGCACAGTATCCAACTTCGAGGGAGCCCTCATATTCATATCATGGTATGGTGTGTCAATATGCCACTCCAGAAGGAATCTATATAATGCAGAAAGTATTATCCTGTAAAATACCACCGGATGGCCATCACAAAGACCTCGCTGAGCGTGTACAAAAACACACGCATAGCGCCATAGCACTGCATGCTATAAAAATAACAACACGAAATTTTGCAGGTTTAGTTTTCCCAGATCAGTGATCGACTGTACTAAGTTTTAAGATCATCAAGAAGCTACGATATATGGAGGCAGATTTTATCAAATTAAAAGAATTTTTTTTTTATTCCTGATAGGCTTACGCTTAATCGCCAGTTTGCCTGATGTTAAGCGATAGTGCGATCTACGACGGAGCGCGCTTGCCTAGAAGAAACCGATTCACTCGTGATTTAAAGACACCCAGATTATATCCATCAGGGAAGAACCACTCGGGAAGCGCATTCCATATTTTATATTTTTTAATTATACTGAAACCATGATAAATAATCATCACATATTGCAAGAAAACTGTTTTTCTTGGCACGACAACATGCGAAAAAACACTCTTTTGTGGGCTGCTGGCATTCTTTTGGAAAAATATACATGAAGAAAGGTGATGAAAAACCTACCATACGTATAGATAAGGAGGAAGATATCTTCAAGCTCTCCCAAGCATGACTACACCCGTCAAGCTTCGGGATCATAAGTTTTATTATCATAACATTTTGTTCACATACTAACCCTCTCTGTCTGTTTAAATTTTTAATCTTTAAGCTATATATAAAATATTTATTTCATTTATGCCATTATTGTACTAGTATGATTACATCACTCACATTCATTCACACATACACTCTCACAAACAAACAAATTTTAATCAATACCCGGTATACTCTGCTTACGTATATATTTCTTCGGTATGCCCTTAATTCCCTATGCGCTTCATCTAAATATTCGATAACATAAATAAAATTGATAACATCTCTACTGACATAGACCTAATATCTGTGGCTAATGCTCGCACTTGCAATATAGATCAATGCTCATCATTGATTTCGCCGGATGGAAAATACTTCAAAGTCATTGTACAAAACATAAGAAGCCTCAATTGTAACATGCCTGGTATGCTTGCTCTTTTGGCCCGATCGAATACTGACTGGGACTTGATAATACTAACTGAGTGCTGGTTACTTAGTGTGCACAATGCTCCTATACTGGATGGTTATGACTATTACTCAAATAAAAATAACATAACGCAAAATGAAGGTGTTGTCGTTTTTATTAAGAAAGGCTTAAACGTGTGTGTAAAGGAACCATCCATTGTGGACTGTAATAGTCTATTAATAACAATAGATGAACACACCATGGTTCTTGCAATCTATCGATCACCAAGTGTTAGGAATGTCGATGTTTTCTTAGGAAGCTTAAATAGTATATTATTTGATGTTGCTTCAAAATATAAGAACTTTATACTAACTGGTGATTTAAATATCGACATTTCTGAGAACTCTCTGGACACACGTAAACATAATTATTTAAATCTTATGGCTTCTCATGGCATGCTACCAGCTCACACGATTCCCACCCATTCAAAATCTTGTATCGACCATGTCATACTTAGGAGCAAATTTCCAGTCACATGCTTAATAGCTAAAACTTCACTTACAGACCATTACAGTGTTATTGTTTCTATTGATATGACGTCTCCTGTAAAACAAAAAGTGAAAACACTGAGGCGAATCGATTATGCTACTCTAGACTTGACTATCCCTAAAATTGACTTTGCGCCACTTTATGCAATAAATGACGCGAATGATGCCACAACTATCTTCACTAACTCTCTTAATGCTGCTATTGAGGCCTGCACAAAAACTATAAAAGTAGCTAGAAGAAAGGTCATCCTAAAACCATGGATAACTCCAGGTCTTTTGAAATGCATGAGGAATCGGGATATGCTTCATCTAAAATCGAATAAATCACCAAGCAACTCGATTCTTAAATTAACCTATACACGGTACAGAAACTTTTGCAATGGATTATTGTTTAAACTGAAAAGAGAACATGAAAAAGATGAAATAGACAAGGCAGGAAATAATTCAAAAAAGCTATGGGAAGTTATAAAAGAAATTACTGGCACGAAACGATCTAACGCAGTTGGTTCTGAGTTGATATCGCCAAATGACCCTCAAAATTCGGTTGACAACATTAATGATTTCTTTGTGAATGTTGGGAAATCACTTGCGGAAAAGCAATTACCCCAACAACTCTTGACCGACTATTCATTACCGTCGAAGATAGCTTCTCCCCATTCTTTTGTAATGCTTCCAACCGATGAAGATGAGGTTAATCACCTTATATTGACCTTAAAACTTAGTTCTACTGCTGGACATGATAACATATCAGCTAATTTTCTCTCCCGTTATAGACCTTTTCTTCTTTCACCACTGACGTATATCTGCAATTTGGCATTTTCTTCTGGTTCTTTTCCTCAATCATTTAAAATCTCCCAAATCTTACCCATATTCAAGTCTGGGGACAGGACCTGTGTCAATAATTACAGACCAATTTCCATATTGCCTACTTTGTCTAAGATCCTGGAGAAACTAATGAACAAAAGACTCGTTGATTATTTGGAAAAAAACAAGTTACTCTCAGATTCTCAATATGGTTTTCGAAGTAACAAATCTACTAGTGATGCAGTTCATGAAGTCACGGATTATATTGTCAAAAATATTGATATCGGTAACAAAGTTCTGGCAATTTTTCTTGATATAGCGAAAGCATTCGACACGGTCTCTGTCCCTAGACTGATAGGTAAGCTTGAGGGAATAGGAATCAGGGGATTGCCTCTCAAACTCTTCACGGATTACCTATGTAACAGATTCCAATGTGTACGAGTTGGCGAATGGATGAGTAGCGTCCTTCCCATTACTTATGGAGTCCCTCAAGGCAGTGTCCTCGGGCCTACTTTGTTTTTGATTTATATCAATGATATTTGTGACCTTGAACTCCAAAATGGGAAGATTATTACTTTTGCAGACGATACTGCTCTAGTTTTTAGTGATACCTCATGGACAAAAACGTTCCAACGTGCTCAGTGTGCCTTTAATGCCGTTAATCATTGGCTTAGATGTAATCTTCTAACGATCAATGTTGACAAAACAAAATTATTAAGATTCTGTCTTCGAAATGTTCCCCGATTAACCGATGCAAATACTATTACTGCACATTCCCATTTATGTAGTAGATTGACACCTTGCAAATGCCCATCGATTGAGCAAACTAATACAATCAAATACCTTGGCATCTTGATTGATAACAGACTTAATTTCATTCCTCACATTGACCTTGTTTCTTCTAGAGTTCGCAAGTTAATATATATCTTCAAAAATCTCAGGCACATAGCCAAAACAAAAGTATTAAAAACTGTTTACTTCGCTCTCTGCCAGTCACTTTTGGTCTATTGTATTACATCTTGGGGCGGTGCGTGCAAATCAGTAATACTGAAACTTGAGCGTGCCCAACGAGCGCTGCTTAAAGTTAGTAAATCTCTCCCGTTCTTCCATCCCACTTGCCACCTGTACCAAACCTGCGAAGTATTGACTGTAAGGCAGCTTTTCATACTTCACACTGTCCTTAAAACGCATGGTCTTATGAAGTACGACCCTATAACTGTTTTGCAGAAACGTAGGAAACATTCAGTTTGTGCACCTAAGGCTTGCCACACTAAATTTGCTCAGAGATTTTTCACCTTTCTAGGAGGATTTATTTATAACAAAATCAATAAAATCTTACATATATATCCTTGCAATAAGTACAAATGCAAAAAAAATATTACCAAATGGCTTTTAAAACTAGACTATAATGACACGGAAAATATCTTATTTATTCAAAAATAATAAAAAAAAAAAACAAAAATAATTATACTACTGGGACTTACATGAGTGCACACACACATTAAACAGACACACACACACACACACACACACACACACACACGCACATACACATACACACACACGCACACATACACACACACACACTCATACACATAATTTACCCTGAATTACCTACGATGATGTATTATTTGGTCTATCTTCATCCCATTGTGACTGCACTATAGTCTTTAGGCATTGTTAATATTACCGGAAGAGCCCTGATTTTCGAGATACAGGTGTTCTGCCTAGTTTGAAAGTCAGGCGTCACTAAGTGTAAGCAGCCTACGATTATTATTATTGATATTTATAAGAAATACTTGTTTAAGGCTACATTGTATTTTGGTCCAAATAAACGTTATTATTATTATTATATTATAGCGAGCCAATATTGATGTCCAACCAGTGGTATCAGCTGGTGGATTGGCTATGTATATTGCAAACTACATTGCTAAAGCAAAACCTGTTCAAATTTAAAGAGCTATTTTTGAAGCTTTGGTCAATGCTCGCAACTGAGTTGGAAACTTTGGCCAGCAAGTATTTGCCATGCAGAATATCCTATCGAACTATCGCAAAGTTTCTTCTGCAGAATGTGCGTACAGATTATGATATTTAAAATTACGAAAATTACGGACGGGAAATTCGACCATTAAGTTTAGAGCATCTGAACCTCGGGGAACTCGCTGTCTGGTATGAGCCATTTACCTCTGCAGCTTTTACTGAGGACGATGATGGCGATGCTGACGTAAATGACTCTCAACGAAATGAAGATGCGATAGCTATTATGACTTTATTGAATAGAATGGGTCACATGAAAAAGCGCAATAAAGCTGCAATTTTACGGGCTTGCAGTTTCGGATCCAGAAGCATATTATAACAACTTATTGGTATGCCACTGTCCTTACCGTAGTGAAGATCAGCTACTCACAGTGCATGAACTCGCCAAAGATGCTTTTGTGGCTAATCGCCGTAATCACGATTACGTTCTTTACAGGAAGGAATCGACTTACAGTAATCTGGTAGATTGGAAGAAGACATTCAAGACGTCCTTTTACGTGTGTCTGCTGAAAATGGCAATTTGTGCCAATCTATCAAATACTGAAACTGATCAACATTTTGGCAACAATGTATAGATAACAAAAGCAGGTGGACCAGATGAAGTTGAAAAAACAAATTTAAACAACTTGCTGTAAATTCTTAGAACATTAAACAAACGGCATTATTTTCAGAAGTGAATGAAAGGCTTATTAATAATAATATTAATAACCAAGGGCCTATGCGTCTCTGTCATAGGGGGAGCAATGAGTCGAAAGAGTTTCACATTGAAACATGTTGTTGAGCAATTACGCAAACTTTGTCCAAGCTGCCAGGGTGTTATAATTACTGCTCCTATTGGCGTAGCTGCTCGTCTCGTCGCCAGGATGTACGTTACATTCCATCTTTGCACTTCCGATAGAGAAAAGCCACCCAAACTCTCTATGCCCTCTATCAGGTGATAGACTTCAGAGAGAGCACATAAAGTGGAGAAATATAAACTGGCTTATTATCGACGAAATTACCATGGTTCCGTATATAACCCTAAAGAATATACATATTAGACTTCAGAAATTACAACAAAATGACGACTTTTTTAGTGGGATAAATATAATATTGCTTGGCGATCTGATGCAATTACTTCCTGTCGCAAAAATTGCAGGTGGCTCTTATTGCTTCTAGCGACCTCATACCATAGGATATTAAAACCTTTCATTTTTTAAGTCAAGATAAAATAAATTTCATTTAAAATATGATTTAAACGATGATCGATTTATTTTCAATATATTAAAGTAATCGTTATTTTCCAACAATACCCCAATCCTAGAAATGTCACCCTGATATCTTGCGCGCATCAAGCTATGTTTAACAAACTATAGTTTTCCTTGTGGATAATCTGTCCCTCTCGAAAGGTTAGGCAGAGGTATATTACATTATATTACCATACAGCATAATGCAATGCAGATGCTTGAGTACGGACGCGTTTTGTGCACCGTACGAATATTTAATTCGCGAATTGCGCGGCCGTATTCGTTGCCGTCTGTTGAGTCGCTATGAGTTCTAAGCAGCTCATAGCCAACGAATTGTTGGCATTTATACAGTATGCCATCGATTTCATGGATGAGGTCAGCATTGTGCAGATCTGCAAGACCAATTTCAAAGAGGAGGAGGTAAGCAGTTCAAAGCTGCTGATATTTCAAACCCTCGGAAGAATTGAGAGGATGCCGTCCCGCTGGAGGGGTGGTATTGAAAAGAGTATCCAGGACATTATCACCCTGTTAAAGGAGATCGACCCGGATGATGACCCTGCTTTCGTGGCGAAGGATCTGCTGCTCCCCGTTACGTTCGACCACGTCGACGTCACCAAGTTACTGAAGGATATAACGTCCCTGAAAGCGAGCCTGGCCGAAATTCAGTTCAAGTTGGAAACGTCAAGCAATACCACAGGGGAACTGCGTGCTGAAGTAGTGTCATTACGCAACACTGTTTCGACAAGTAGGTCACCGGACATTTCTAACACTAACACACGTCGCGGGGCGCAAAATGCCTCCACCGGCAGTTTTGGGTCAGCGAGTGAAGCTCATGCGTCACCAACCGCCGATTTAGCTTGCAATGCAACATGCACCGCCGTCGTCCCTGTCTCGACAGAGGTTACGTCTAACGTAGGTACGTCGACCCCCAAACGTGCCTACGCAGCTATTGTAGCATCCAACAAACCCGCTGCATCGCAGAAGAAAGAAGAGGTAATATGAGATAAGCAGAATCACTGCGAATTTAGGCGAAAGGTTCTGCAACAGCAAGGTCCAGAGAAGGACTCGAACGACAAGAAAGGCTTCATTAAGGTGGAGAAGAAGAAGAAGAGGAACCCTACCTGTCCGAATAAGTGCGGAACCGCACCAACCGGACCGAAACATTTGCTGCGTCGCATCCTGCTGTCC
The DNA here is from genome assembly GCA_910591435.1 of Acronicta aceris. NCBI lineage: Eukaryota > Metazoa > Arthropoda > Insecta > Lepidoptera > Noctuidae > Acronicta > Acronicta aceris. Next base: position 11,664,741 of record OU342770.1, read on the forward strand.
CAGTGACCCCGATATACGTGTCCAGGCTGCATTACTCCACTAAGGCCGAGGAGGTCGTAGAGTACATTGCAGTAAAAAGCAATCTCACTCTGAGGGTCTAGAGGTTAGAGTCTAGTCACAACGTGAACTTCAATTCCTTTGTGGTTAGAGTACCGACTAAACGCCTGTCGACCTTCATGAAGGAGTTTTGGCCGAAAGGTGTAATGTTCCGGCGATTCCGAGGCCGGATACCTACCACCCCGGGAAATACAACGACTTTATGTGTAAAATAGTTAATAGTTTTTATTATTGTTATATGTAGGTATATTGTATATTTATAGTATTTTAAGTTTTATAATGTTATTGTTTTATATTATATTATTATACGGGCCTTGTTGCCTGAAATAAATGGGAATAATACTTAATAATAATATTAATGTGTCTTATAGAACACAGATTTGCTCTATGTGGTCTGGTATACATATTGCTCCGGCTTACCTCATACCAAAATCAACTTTTTGACACATGTCACATTCAGTTTCTAATATTCCAATTGCTCACCTGTGCATCTGCATCTTATCCTGCTCGCTGTAGATGGCGACGGTGCGAATGCCCATTTCTATACATGCTCGGAACACTCGGATAGCGATTTCTCCTCTGTTTGCCACCAGGACACTTTTGATTGGTTTGTACTCCACACAATCCGTGTCCTGAAATTTTTGCGTGATGCGCGTACAAACATACAGAAGACAAAAATTTTAAAAAATATATTTTGATTTCTGTTGCTCTAATAAAGACCCCATATTAGTTTTTCTTCGATAGGTAATGTACAGACATCGACCTGTTACAATTTTATTACAGGTAAGTAGGTATAGTAGGATGGGTCACTAATGTATGGGAAAAAATAAAAGTTATTTGATCATATTCTAATAGTGATATTATGTTGTATTAGATCTAAAGAAATAAGAATTGGCTATAAAAAGATAGATTTATTCATCTCTTTAGCCGCGCACCATGTGGTTCAAACTTTCGGCAATTTTCTAAAAAACAACGTTTGGTTAAACCTAAGCAATTTATTAAAAATCACATTGATAGAAAATGAAGAAATATTACATAGAATGTATTGTTTGGGTTGTGTAGTCGGCTCCGAAGTGCGTGTATAAGTTCAGAGGATTCTTGAATAACGTAGTCGAGACTATTTACAGTTGAAATTCGGTTTATTGCGGATAGTATGACGATTATTACAAAGTATTGAAAAGGGGTGCGCTTGCAATGGAATCGAGTATGAATGTGCAGAATTTACGTGGAAGCGCAGATCGTTGCTGATTAGTCGCCGTCTCCGTGACCGACCAATCACAGTAATTAGAGGTGGCAGCACCGCTCCTTAAGGTGAAGCAGGTTCATTAAGGCGAAGTCGGAACATGTATGAATAATTAACAGGAAACAAAAATGGTTAAAGTCTAACTTATTATAATGTGTCCGATAGAGCAGCAGCTCTATCAGAAATACCATAAGTTTAGCTTATCAGGTGAGTAAACATTGTCTTCAGATTCACTCGAAGATGACACCAACTCCTGCTGTACACTATTACACTTGATTTTTACGAATGTTCAAACTAGATCTTTGGTCTTAGAAGCTCGTGCTTCTTTTGGTACCTTGTTTTCTCTTGCACGACAACAAAGTTTAATTTGTTTACATTTACATGAACAAATATCGAAAAAAAGCTCTGCTTTGCTGTATAAAATCGTATTTCAGATCAGCCGATAATCTACCTAAAAATTTGAAGAAGAAGTGTCCTATATTCGGGAGATACAATCTCGAATATAGGCCACTGATAACTTTGCCTTTTATTTGCCATAATCTGTTAGTTATTAAAGAGAAATTAATGTAACAAATGAAAGTTAAAAACGCGCACTACTGCACTCTTATAATATTTTTATTTTATGGGATAGGAGGGCAAACGAGCTGACGTATCACCTGATGGTAAGCGATTACCGCCGCCCATGGACACCTGCAACACCAGAAGAGGAGTCACAAATGCGTTGCCGACCTTTTAAAAGAGGATTGGGCTTCCGGTAACCTCACTCACTCGGCGAAACACAACATAAGTACCGGTTTTCTGTGAGGCCGTGGTATCACTCCGGTCGAGCCGGCCCATTCGTGCCGAAGCATGACTCTCCCACGAAATTTTTGTTGCACTAAAACCAAAGAAAGACTCGCGCGCGGCCACTTTCCATTACCCTCTTAAAATTATAAAAACAAAACTATTTGTAAACAAAGGCTGCCTTAATAACTCTAGGCACATAATAGCATCACAATAATATGTATTTAGTTTACAAAATAATTTCGAGGGGTTTAGGATGTCGTTGCGTCACACCACTTTTTCGTGCGTTTTCATCAAACGTGGGGCTCGATGCGCGGGCTATTACAATAAAAATAAATTAATAATATTTTGCAGTTTTGTTTGGCCTAATAAGACAACATAATTTCGCTATTACAAATGAATTTGAGAAAAAAATTACCCACCCTAAGGTATAGATAAGATATTATAGCTAGCAAAAGTGCTAGACTATCGGTCTTTACATTTAAATTAAAAGAATGTGTGTACAAAATTATAAATTTAAACTTACCGAAGAAGCTAAGCGTCCTCTAGCAGCACTCAATATTTGAAACCGTGAAGCAGTCGCTCTTAGAGCGTAACGTGCTCTTAAGATCTGCATTATCCACTTAAAATATAATCAACTACCGAACGAAATAATTATGTTACCTACACGCTTAAAAATAAAACACGTATTATTTCATTTTTGTAAAAAAAAATTGTCGATTTTTTTTTCGTTTCGAGCTGTGCATTCGGCTTCGTCTTGTTGCAGTTTCAAATCTGAAACAAAAGAGAGAAAATTTAAATTTTACTTAGAATCAATCCAGTCGTATCATTAAGTATCTTGGGTTATTTTTTACATGAATATACCATTATCCAGTGATGCTCGAAGGGGTGGGCAGAGAAGTAGGTACTAATGTACACACTCACAGTTCGGCAGTATGTTTGGGTGCCACGTCGTGTATGTTCTAGGGGAAACCTACCCCAGGCACAAATAATTCTAAACTCCGAACTGCTACTGAGAATTTTATAGAAAACCCCAAGTTAATAGCAGTCGCGCCCAGGACCACTAGCGTATTTTTTGCATCTTTATCGGTAATTAAAAATGTTAATTCTTCATTTCATTTATAGGTAAACTTTTTAGCTTTTTAAAGTAGTGCAAGAAATATACTTTTTACTGTTGAACAAAAATAAAGTACCTACCTAGGTAAGTATTATACAAAATACTGTTTTCAGCATCAAAATCATCCGAGCAGAGTAAAGCAGAGTAAGCAGAGTAGTCACAACAGTGTCGTATAAAACACTGTTCATTTTTCTTACATAGATATCTACTTTTTATTTTCCTTTTCAGACCTAAATCCTACTTTTTACCTTGTAAATAAAGTTGGAAACCCTACTCTCTACACCGGACGCTTTAGCTAGTATTAAGTAAGTATATTATCTGTGGTTTTAGCGACAGATAACAATAGGCATAGGTATGACTATAAACTATACCAGGTCACAGCGACCTCTGATGAGGCTTGTCAGCAAGGTTCAATGGCAATAAACGCTAGCTTTATCTGTTACATTCTTTTTTTTTAAATAAAACGTTGCCCCACACTACGATTTTCTCCTGTATCGTGGGTGCGTTAACAAACACAAATTCTCACATACACAAACGCCCAGACCCGGAACAACTACCTGTAGATCATACAAATATTTGCTCCGTGTGGGGATCGAACCCACAACACGTGATGCAGAAGCCGATCGCTCAGCCGCTACGCCAAACGTGTCGTTGTAGGTACCTACTTCAAGTACCCAGGCTACATTTAAATTAAATTGATTAGGCGGAATCTAAATTAAAATTAAAAAGCTGATTTATAAGTATAATTCCGTGCCTGATAGGTACGTTCCTAGTAGATACCTACGGTCATGGTATGAGACGATGTAAGGAAGACTCCGTAAAAGAAGACGTAGGTATTTTCATTAAAATAAAAGAGAAAATAACTTACCGGACAAAATTATAAATGTAGTAATAGTAGGGGAGCCCATTAGGTGATTTGGGATTTACTCGAATGTGGCAGATGCACATCGGGGGATTGCATCCTGTTGAGTTCCTCCACCAAATATTAGTCATAAATGTATACCTAGAGCCGTGCGTCCCTTCCACTCCCTTAAGCTACGCTCAAGCTTAAGGGAGTGGAAGGGTTACAAAGTTTCAGAAAAAACGTTGTCTTTCTTGACATTCTCCAGCGCGATTGAATTCTTTTTTATTTTGAAGGAGAACAAGAATCACCTAAAATATATTTAATCTGGCGATTTTTTTTAAATCGAAGGTTAGAGCGTGCAGTTGTAGTAAAACATGCATTTTGTGGAGAAGAAAAAAATAAAAATCTAGACTGCAGTTGTAAAGTCTGCGAGGTGTTCCGTACGACAAAGAATAATCCCCTTACTCATAAAAATACAAAACGGTCATATAAACTTCTTACGAGCTTATGTTTTGTACTATACATCCTTTATGTATTAAGTTTTGTCTTTCTATTCTACTTGCTATTGGCTGAATTGGCGCCATCGACAAACATGCCATTAAAAAAATAAAGTTTTATCTTGTTTTGATTTTAACTTTTGTTTTGACGCGTGATTTTTTAGCTACCTAGCTTTATGACGTTAAGTATATTTTTTTAAGAATAAGGGGGTAAACAAATAATAAAAGATCGGGGTACAAATACACTTAAAATTAGTCCACCAGCAGATGAGGACTATCGCGTGTGAAGTCGCTGCTAGAGGCGCTAGTGCGGCGCGTGAGGTCTCCGATATGTTAAACTAGCTTCTGCCGGCGACTTTGTCTGCGAAGACTTCGGAATTGGGTCCGACCTGGATAAAAAGTTGCATATGTGTTTTTCCAGACTATAATCTATCTTTGTACCAAATTTCATCCAGATCCGTGCAGCCATTCTGCGTGAAAGAGTAACAAACATCAATACATCCATACTCACAAACTTTCACGTTTATAATATTAATTAGGATTACACTGTTTGTTGGTGGGCGGGTTTATGTTTACTTGTTTTGAACCCACGTACCGGACCGACATATTATTCTTCACAGATACCCATTAGCGAATTAAATAGAATAATTTTGTAAATATTTTGCAATACCTACTTGAAATTAATTATGACAAAATATGAATTACCTACAGTTTTATTTTTTAGAAACTAATCTCTTTTTTTTCGAAAATATAACGCGACTACGTAACTCTGCGACATGCTAGATATTTTAAAGGTACATACGGTTTTAAGGTATTAAATATGATTTGATGCATTACTTTGTTTTTACGCGCTTATAACAAACTATAAAGCTACACTTCAGGGGCCGTATTATGACGTGTTAACGCCCGTTGTAAGAAAGAGATGAGGCTATTTAATATGTAGAGCGGCATCTCTTTCTCACAACGTAAAAATGATGGCGTTAACACGTCATAATACGGCCCCAGGACCTTACTCGCCAGTGGTGACATCTGGTGAGCTTAAAAACGGTAGCTCTCATTAACGTCTGGTAAAGTGTTGACAGCAATAAGTTGCGTTTTGTAGTTGCATTTTGATATTGATATCTTATTATATCTTTGAATTCGAAATACATTTTTATAGGTATATTTTTTACTCAAAAGAATCGTCAGATTTTAGGCTATCATGACTGGAACATCAAGCTGGACCTTCTGTATAGAAATCTGACACGCTTGATTATTTCAATTAACGATTGTTTTAGCATTTTCAAAAATTCACTACGAGCTTCCGTCACTTCAAATCGTCAGTCTTTTGAATGGGAGCATTTTTAGGGTCTACTTAACCAGTGAGTAGTCTCGAATCTACCGGTATGTCTACCGATATGGCGCCTGTCTTACCGAAATGAAACAATTTTCCACGATTTCTAAGAATGTAGGTAAGAAAATTCTCTTGATTTTTTTACCGATAGCCAACAATTCCAAGTTGGCATCCCTATTTGTTTATCTTTTAAGGGAAATCTCTTGGATATAAGTGTTACTGCATGAACTCAATCGATAGGTAATGATATAGGCACCTATGTATTTTGGGGACTACCTACCTTTGTATCAAACAACGTACCGTTTTTCGGGAATTCCCCGAGCAAATTGGTTTACATACATAAATAGGTACTTAAAATAAGAATTCGGATTTCTTTTATTTTCTTACATTAAAATTTAGAAGTGAAAGTTTAGTTATATGTATATAGCAAAATGTCTTCAGACAAAAAATCTAGTACCTACAAGAGCGAGTGCAAAACACAAAAATATTAGCAGTTCTATAGATGATTGAATTGAATATTATTGAATTAATTTGATTAAATATTGAATAGATTTTTTCAATATACCGATTTATGGTTCAAATATACCGATTTATGGTTAAAATATACCAATTTTGCTTGGTGAATCTAGCGATTTCGCATTTTGTCGTTCGAGACTTGCACTTAACGTACCTTCTGAATATATGGCGCGATAAATAAAAAAAAGGTTTTCTCTATTTTACCCTTCTGGGTAAATATATCTTTGATATAACAGACACGTTGGAGCATCTTAAATTCTAAACTATCATTATCTAACACGCTTATGTATGTCCATCTATTTTTTTTTTTAACATTTTTAAAAATCTGTAGACGCTTTCCCTACCACTGAAAGGGGAACATTACATACCCTTTTATTCTTCCTATCATCAAATCTACAAAATCTAATAGATCCCCTCGACGCGACGCTTGAGTAAATCCCCATTTAGCATCATGGGCTCCCCAGCTATAATAAAACTGTTTTACGATTATGCACGCGTGAATTTTGAAATAATTACACAAGATTTAAAACTATTGATGACAGATCACAGCTTTGAACTGCGACTATAGTTGTCAAGAGTTGACAGAATATCCATAGAGTAGTTTAAGTATTTCCTCTCACCTAGGTACAAAAAGGAAAAGAGAACTAATTCAGGCTAAAAAAGTGTCGCCTGCGACGCCTACTTTGCTGTGCCTGATCAATACACTAGTGCCAATGACATATAATACACTAAGTGCCAACTTTTATTTGGTTCCAAAATTATCAACGAGCGTGTTGGTACATATTATGTATACACAGGGTTATCTACCGATCACCTGAAAGGATTGGAAGTGTAGTTTTAAATCTGTTAACAATAAAAAATAATGATTCCATGACAGAGTTCTTTTTTATAATTTTTAAAATGTGTAGGTATCCCTTATTCGAAATATTTAAAAAAATCATAGGTATCTCAGAAACGGTTCATCTTTTGGACAATGCTTTATGGTTTTATTTTATAGAGAATAGTGTGCCTTAAAACCCTTTCACGGGATCATGAGTTATCATGACGAATTACCAGTAACCCTGTATATACCTAAAATAGGTAGAGATAGCTATATTTCTATGTACCTAAGTACTCGTATTTATTTTTATACATATATTGCATCTTGTGAAAATTCAATCTACACAAATCCATAGGCTTCATATATGGATAAAAAATCTAATTAAAAATTACGAATATAAAAATTAAATAACAAATTTAAAGACACAAAAATGTTTAAAAAGGAAAAAATACTAAATAATGTCCCTTTACGTTTAGTATACCTAAGTAGAATATTATAATCCAACCGTCGTTGTGTCCGGTTAGCGTAATTATAATCTATCTATACTTATAATAAATCTGTAGAGAGGTCAATTCTGTACATGAAATATATTTCCAAAATAACTATCAGCGGGTGATTAGTGATCGATACTGACGCCAAAAATGCAATCAGTAAAATTTTTGTCTGTCTGTCTGTCTGTCTGTATGTTCGTTATAGAAACACAAACCACTCGACGGATTTAAACGAAACTTGGTACAATTGTTCTTCATACTCCTGGGCAGGTTATAGTATACTTTTCATCACGCTACGATCAATAGGAGCAGAGCAGTGAAGGGAAATGTTGGGAAAACAGGAGAACTTACTCCATTTTTTAAGCTTCCGTCGCGTGTGCAGCCATAATGGTTAAAGCTACACAGAAATCATGTATGACGGAAATGTTCTCCTTAAAATTATATAAAAAATATTCCACGACGGCAAATGTCTATCTTTTATGGTTGACTCACAATAACACGTGTAACTCCCGATAGCTTAGCAGTTCGGAGCTTTCTGATTATATTTGTCTACTCTTACGTTAGGTGACTGACTGACTGACATAGTGATCTATCAACGCACAACCCAAACCACAGGTTATAGTATACTTTTCATCACGCTACGATCAATAGGAGCAGAGCAGTGAAGGGAAATGTTGGGAAAATGAGTTATTAATGAGAAAGGTTTCAAGCTATAAAACATCACGCTACAACCCTTAGGAACGGGGCAACGCAGGTGAAACAGCGGGCGAAGAACTAGAGAACAAAGTAACTATTCCACGCGGACGACGTCGCTGGCAGAAGCTAGTAAAAAATATAATTTAAGAAATAGTAAAACCAACATAAGTCGGTGCCCTTGATTTAATCCATATCTTTTGATTTCGCCACTGACTTCCGAAACTGTTTCGCACATATCATTATTTTTTATGTTTTTTAAAGGCGGTTTTACTCTTTCGTAAAAGTTATTAAATTTTGTTTTATTACGTAAGTGTATTGTCGCATATAATTATGTCCTTTTGCGGAAGAGGCTTTGCCCAAGCGTCTTGCTAACCTGCTACCGAATAAACTGAGTTCATGACTGTAGGACGAGATCATCTCTCCGAATGGGGTGATGCCAATCTGGTCAAATTCAACGCTGCCAAGACCCAGGCGTGTCTGTTTTCCGCTAAAAAGAGCCCATTCCAACTGGCTCCTACTTGCCGGAATGTATCTGTGCCGATAACTGACCACCTTGAGCTCTTGGGCGTTACTCTGATGTCAACCCTCAACTTCGGCTCCTATCGGTTCAAATAGCTGCCAGAAGCCCAGCTTTCTGGCAGCTATTTGAACCTTGGACTCTTCCTCCTCCCGAAGGTGCGGTGTTACTTAACGACAGAACAATTGCTCACATTGTATCAAGCACAAGTTCGGTCGTGCATGGAGTACTGTTCGCACCTTTGGGATGGATCGGCTAAGTACCAGTTTGAGGCGTTGGAATCCGTCGAGAAACGCGCCAAGAAGCTCATTGGCAACGACTCCCTTATCCGAGTCCTTATCAAAGTTGCTAGCTTAACGGTTTTTTATCGGATACATTTCGGAGAGTGTGCATCTGATCTCCACAATCTTATTCCCCCGAGCGCTTTATACTATCGGACGACCAGAAGCACGAAAAAGCGTTATCGATTCATGGTGGACATTACAAAAACCCGAACGAAACGCTTTAAGTCCACTTTTACCATGCGTACCGCTGAAATATGGAACGCACTTCCCGGGTGGGTCTTCCCTGATAGATATAATCTGGATGTCTTTAAATCACGAGTGAATCGGTTTCTTCTAGGCAAGCGCGCTCCATCGTAGATCGTAGTATCGCTTAATATCGGGCGAACTGGCGGTCAGGCGTAAGCCTATCGCGAATAAAAAGATAAATAATCAAATTTAGATCATTTATTACGATACCTCATATTTAAAAAAAATATAAACAACTCGTACAAATTTTCAGTCGACTAATTTATACCTAATAGGTAACCAAGTCTAGGATTACATAACTACCTATCCCAATTTTGAAGCCTTGCAATTTTTGATAACTTACCAAGTTTGGAACGATTTTTGGTCGTTTATTTTCAGTAAAGTAGTAGTAGACAAAATGGTACGGTAGGAACCGAGAATAACGGTATCCGAATCCGAATAATAAAAAACACAATTTGATAAAATATTTTTTTGATTACGATTTATTTCGGTATTACGTTTTTGTGAGCAATTCAGGCTCCGTCGGACCCCTAAGCGCAGGCCACACCGCGAGCTAAAGCATCTAATTTTATTAATTAAATAAAATAAAATTAATAATAAAAGTAGATGTAGCATATTTTCCTACTTTAGTTCACACTCTCAGTTAGGGTAGATTGCAGTCAGTGGGGTCATGTGAGTCATGAGCCCCCCAAAATCGTTCACGTGTAATTCAACATGAAATAAGTCACGTTTAATTCACGGACAAACCTATTACTTAGTATCGCGTACCTACTCTCTGAATATGACCCCCAAATTCTTTGGCTGGGGCCTACTTGCTGTGTTACCTGTGCTTTAGTTTCGTATAAACGATTATTCGATTACAGAACAATATAATCAAACATGTACTTGGTTCAAATTATATAACTTGTAATTTCGATCGATTTAAGTACATATTAGATATACCTCACTATTTTCTTTCAAATTTTCAAGAAGTTCTTGTAGAGTATTGACCTTTTTCCTTAAATATCGGTTTTGAGATTGTAGTCTATGAATTTTTTTATTTTTATACTGCAACTGCTTCCGCAGTTTTCTTTCTCTTGGAGTCTCAACCATCTTACTATCAGATGTTGACATTGTTGATAGCTCTGGGTTGGATTGGCTGTGTGACTGTGGGATAGAATGGGTGTATGACTTTGATTTGATCACGAGTTGTTCAGTTCCAACCTGGGATTGTAAAGAAATAGAATGCCCTTCAGTTTCTAATTTTGCAGAAGCTTCTTCCTTACATTGAATCTTTTTTGGTATTGCACCCTTCACCAATTTTCTTCTGTTATTTGAAAGAACTTCAAAACTATTCGCCGTAAAATGTTCAGAACAGATTACACTAGTACGCGTGGGTGTCCAAGTTTCATTATTACCGCAAAATATCCTCCATTTTTCTTTTACGACCGGATCTTTTGGAAATCTGTAATGGGGAAAATAAGGAAACATATTTAAATATACTAAGGAAAAGAAGTAATTGCTTAAATCGGTGCCATATTGTTTATGTATGTATGTGTCAATGGCGCCGGACTGAGTAGGTAATGGCAGAATAAGATTTTCTAACGCTTACGTATACTCTTCCCGTAACAGGCACGTCATTGGGTCCCATTGATGTCATAGTTCGTTCGCACATAGCTCGTAGAATTGACAGCCGCTGGGGAAGAAAGGTTCTGAAGTGGAAATCACGCACCGGGAAGCGGAGATGGATGTATTGAGTATTGAGTATTGACGACGAGTAAGAGTCGTTGAATACAGGCGGCATATAGCCGGTCCTTGTGGAAGTCTTTGGGGGAGGCCTTGTGAGGATGATTGATGTCATAGTTTGATATGACACCACTGTGTAAATAAATTAACCGAGCAAGATGCATTTTTTCAATTCTTTGTTTGTGGAATTTTTAATAAGTAATTTTATACAGTTTACTTTTAACTAAATAAACGAATATCACGAGACAAAGCAAGATTGAGCTAGCAAGCAGTTTATTTTTTATTCATGATGAATTTTAAATTTCCTTATTGGTATCGAAACTGGCAATCAACGGAAACACTCAGGGTACAACTCTAATATTATATTCTTTGGCAACACTGATAGTGAAGTTGTGACGTCGCTGTCAAAGTCAAAATGTTTTAATAAAAACTAAAAACATTTGAAAAGTCAAAACTACTTGCACGTTTCCAAAAAGTGGGTTTTATGAAGAAGAGCCGGCAAGAAACTCCATAGATACTCTTATTAAAAAAAAAACATTAGTAATCTCTACAACTTAATTTCAAATGGTTTGAGAATTATGCAGTTTGATGTGTAAGATTTATTCAGTAATTTAAAAATAAAGGGATTTCCACAGCAAGTAGGTATTTTTTTTATTCGTGATAGGCTTACGCTTGACCGCCAGTTCGCCTGATGTTAAGCGACACTGCGATCTAAAATGGAGCGCGCTTGCTTAGAAGAAACCGATTCATACGTGATTTAAAAACACCCAGATTATATCTATCTGGAAAGACCCACTCGGAAAGCACATTCCACATTTCAGCGGTACGCAACTACGCATAATAAAAATGGACTTAAAGTGTTTCGTTCGGGATTTTGGATTGTCCACCATGAATCGATGTCGCTTTTTCGTGCTTCTAGTTGTCCGATAGTAGAAAGGCCTAGGGGGATAATATCGTGAAGATCTGATGCAGACTCACCGAAATGTATCCGATAAAAAACCGATAAGCTAGCATCTTTGCGGCGATGTTCCAGACTTTGTTTATTTAGCCCATAAGTAAGAGCTGACCAGTTCCGACAGACAGCACCCGTTCACGAGCATAAAGTGTGTATCGGTGTGGTTCGACTCAACCATGTTGTAGGGAATAAAACAACCCGATACACAACGCCACCATCAGCAGGACATTTAAGTGAGCATGGCAAGCTTAGACCGCGGGCACAATATTTTTATAGATACCTACTCACACAATTTCTCACTGTAAAGGTTAATCATAAAGTTAAAGTAGAAATAAATATTGATCTGAATATGATATGTAACCAAATTTTACTTATTCTTGTTTTAAAATTATTACTGTTTTGGATTCTAGATTTCACAATAGCAATGTATAATTGCAGTGGCATGCGACTACGGCTATAAACTAGATACCACTGTTGGTGGATATAGAAATTTTTCATGTTTTATTCTTTTCAGTAAACTTTTTTCGTGGTCATGTTTTAGTTTTTTAAGCTTTCGTTTTTATGCGATAGTTTTTGGTGCCTCATGCTAACTTTATTGACTATTAGTGGTCAGAGCGTCTGGTGTATCCAACCAGGAGACGCAGGTTTGAATACTGCTCGCGATTGAATTTTTCCTTTACTAAAATAACTTTATAATCTTAGCATAGAAAATGGTCTCTGTCCCGTCACTTCTATCCCAGCTCGAGCCGTTTGAGGTACGTGGCATAAGCTACGAAATCTTTAAAGACTACCTCACGAACAGAAAGCAACGCGTTATAATTGAGGATTACATGAGTGATGAGGAGACCGTGTCCTACGGCGTTCCACAGGGGAGTGTCTTGGGACCCACCCTCTTCCAGCTTTATATCAATGACCTCTGCACAACGTCCCTCCCTTATAATCGCATTTTCACGTGTGCAGACGACATCGCCATATTTGTCTGGGGTCCAAACTGGCACACAGTTAAAGAGAGAGCAGAATTCGCACTATCCAATGTAAAAAATTGGCTGACTGTAAACTACTAACTACTAACCCTAAACCTAACCAAAATGCAATATGTTCCCTTCTCCATTAATAAAACTAAGACTCCACCTCGAGGATTTTCCATACGCGTACACACTTGCATCTCACAGGCCAACTGCAATTGGCAAGAAATCACTCGCGCGGAATGTGTGAAAAATTTAGGAGTACACATAGACAGTGGCTTGAGGTGGGATAAACACCTTATGTGTTTATCCCACCTATACTTAATTCCAGAGTAAGATGACTCATTCATGTATTTAAAACGCTTAGAGACAGTGCAACTTTAAAACAACTCAAACTACTTGGCCCTATGTCAATCTATAGTACAATATTGCATCACTGGTGGAGGTGGAGCCGCAAAGACGCGTCTACTGAGCTTAGAGATATCACGAAGAGGGGTGCTGAAAGTGATGGCAAGAAAGCCCTACAGATATCCAACATCTCAGCTGTACTCGGATTGGAAGGTCCTAACAGTTCGCCATATCTCTGTGTTCAGAGTTATTCCCAGGAAACAATCATCAAAGCGCACCATTACATTACCCAACCCCAATAGACGCAGCACAATGCATCAGCTATGAACTTAAAGGTAAAGTTTCTGAATGGCTTCAAATATTAGACTATCAGAAGACGGATGGTTGTTGTGATCACATACTACTTAGAGTTACTAGGTTGTGATTTGATAATTATTAGTGATACGGACTGCGTTTTTGAAACAGCCTTGAAAAAGGTATTGGTTGGCACCGCTGCAGTGCAATTTTGGAATTTTGGACTTTAGCGCCATATTTATTACAATTTAACTCAATCAATCAATCATTCACTCACTGTGTCCAGTACTATGAAAGTCATTCATTTCATTCTGCTCCCCTGTACTACGTATGAGCTACCAGCGTACCACGGAATTTTTCTATCGTAATGTCATTTTATTTATTTCGACATTGTACCTTTAAAACATCATGTTTGTGCATAATTTATACTTACATGTGATATGTAACACCATTTCTTCGCATATTTGAAGTAGCAGATCGCATTTTACAAGAGGAAACTGCACAATTGACCATTTTTTGAGAGCACTTATTTGCGACACAACACGATACACAATGGCGGCGGCCGCCGCGCATGACTAGTTTTGTATGACGTGCATGGTCAAGTTGCCAATCTCGCCAATGCATGGTCAATAATAATCTATTGCAGAGATTTTTAGTTGATTCTGTGGCGTTTAATTTCAAGTTGGTGTGTGTATGTAAGGGAGAGTAGTTCACGCTTGTCCCTTAACTCCTTCCTTAAGGCGGATCGTTCAGCTGAGCCCGCGAAATTCAAATTTCATGTGATTTTTCTATAATAAGTTCTGCATTCATGGTAATGGTAATTGCGACATTAAATATACAAAATTCTCAATTTTTATCTAAAACCATTGCTCAAAAATCATTATTGTAGCTAAAAGTAGTGTAAAAATATGTCAATTTTGACCAATTACATAGATTGGATTGGGATGGTTGGCGCTCCTTGGGGGAGGCCTACGTTTAGCAGTGGACGGCAATAGGCTGATTTGATTGATTGATTGACATAGATTGCGCCAAGTTTTTTATAGGTAAAGGTTTTAGTTGTCATTTGTGAATGTTGTATAGTTATTGTCGCAATTACAACTGTCATGAATCTAGAACTTGATATACACCTAAATTTCGCGGGCTCAGCTGAACGATCCGCCTTAAAGTCCTTCGGTCCTAATAGTACTTCGTACTATTCGTACATTTCGTACGTTACTGACTTACTGTACCGTACTTTTAATGTTTCTGAACGACCGAGATCGACTAAAAGAGCTAATAGTACAGTAGGTACCGAGTAAATTTATATTACGAAGGAAAATTAATTAATGTTGACAGAGAGATTTTATGCATAAATATTTTTTTTATCATCAAGCTCAATGAATCAGTTGGACATTAAACCTTATTAATGGGACCGAACGATGAACTACTATGCAACTGTACTTGTAATATGGTGAACTGGTTCACTGACCGAATTGTAGATAGATAGATAGATAGAATATTCTTTATTGCACACCAAAAATTAATGTAAAATACAATTGTACTAGTTCGGAGCGATCTCTTTGACCGAATAGCACTGACTGACCGCTTTATTAATCATCTTACAGAATTTTATAGAGATCAGTGCCGAATAGATATTAGAGAATTTTTTTTTAATGGCAACCTGCCGATATTTTAAGCAATTTCTGCCCTGGTGTCGTTTAATGACTACTCATGTGTAATACTTTTATGTAGGACTATTCATAGTGCGTTGAAATTATTCTGGTGTTAGTTCCGCACCTGAAACAACTACCAGTAACTATAACTACATACACATAAATATTTATACATAAACGATTTAATATTAAATATAATAAGTATTACAATTTTATGGTGTTAGAGTCTATGAATTTAATAAATTAGAGAAATATGCTATAATTTTCCAAATAATCTCATAATTCTTAGAAATATTAAAAAAATCTGAAATAATACAATAGTACTACCTACCTACGTCAGTACGTCAAATTATTTATTGTCAAATGTCAATGTCAATTGTTCGTCGTTCGGATGGATGCCGTTCGTTCTTGTTTTGTTGTTGTGATCAATGTTCTGAATTTCTGATGTAAATACTGTGCAACTATATTATTATACTCTTTGGTGATAATATAATTTCGTTTAGGGCAGAGATTAGAATAGCTACAATAGGAATTAGTTGGAATAATAGTTCAATGGCGACAAATTTAGATTCAAAAAATTTTGAAATGTGTTGTCGCACCTGCTTGGGACCTGTTTCGGAAGAAACGTATGAATTATTTCATGCTGATACTGATATAAACGTCGCTGAATTATTATCCTCTTATACTACACTAAAGGTATTTACTTAAGTTTATTTGATTCCCTTGTTGTACCAAATGATGTCTAGATTTTACAAAATATTGTCATTTTACAGGTTGATGCTCAAGACAGTTTACCTAAAAAACTGTGCAACAGTTGTTACAATTGCTTAATAAATTTCCATGACTTTAAGAAAACTGCATTGGATGTGGATGCAAAATTGCGAGGGCACTTTTCCAATGGAGTACCTGAACAAAAAATTGTTATTGAAGTCAAAATTGAAAATGAATATTCTCAATATCAACATGAAAACGATAACTTGGATAATAGTAATGATTCTGAAATGGAGGTGAAACAGGAAAGCCACCCATATACCATATCATTATATTCAGATATATCTGATGCTAGCCAGCTTGAAGACTACCCAAAAAGAAAACAAGAACTAATGAAATTAAAATGTGATATTTGTGGGAAAGGATTTAAATCTAAAGTCAAACTGGACAAACACAAAATTAAACACTCACATAAATACATTTGTAACATTTGTTCACGGAGTTTTAAGCACAATTACAAATATGCACAACACCTAGTTACACATAGCCAAGATTCTAATGTAAAACCTTACATAGGTGAAATCAACCATAACACAGACCAAAGATTACAATGTGAAGTATGTTCAGCGGATTTCAAGTCAGTAAATTCTCTGTCAGCCCACAAAAGAAAACATACAGCCAAAGACAGAATACTATCATGTACAGTATGCGGCAAGGTATTTAAAAAAATATCACACTTAAAAAGACATGAACTTTGTCATGAAAATAATCGGCCATTCAAATGTTTTGTCTGCTCTAAGTCATTCCACACAGAGACAAATTTAACGGAACATCAAAACAAGCATAATGGAATAAAACCTCATAGATGCCCTATGTGTACAAAGTCTTTTGCTCATCAATCAACTTTAAATAATCATTTAAAGATACATACTAGGGAAAAGCCACACTTATGCCCAACATGTGGAAAAAGGTTTGATTCCAGCACTAACTTGACCCAGCATATGAGAAGGCATGTAGGTTTGAAGACATTTGCTTGCAGTTTGTGTCCTAGGAAATTCATAAGTAAAGGTTAGTCGAGGGCAGGACCCTTTTTTCCATTGAGCACTATGGGCATGTTCTCAGGGCCCCACAATCCAAAGGCCTAGTTCCAACCACTTTTGTTTTTTTTCTGCATTTGTTTATAAAATAGTCCCCTGATATATTATTGTCCCCAATTATTCTAAAGTGCCCAAGGCCTCCAATAGGTTAAATACGGCCCTGGTTGAGGAATGTGATAAATATCTGTAAAGAGTGTTAAATCAAGTAGACATTATGTAGACAGCTGTATGAATTGGCTGCACCCTCCCCTTGCCCAGGCCACCAGGATAGCTAAAACTGGCCTTGCTCATATTAATAAACACTTGTGTAAACTTTGATTAAACAATGTTCAGCTTTATTCCGCTGAAAGTAATACTAATTGAGTAAGTAATAATCTTATTAAAAAGAAGTATGATTCAATTTATTATATTTTAAATTAATAATAAATATCGTTTAAGATGTACTATTATATTTCTAATACAATGTATTTTAATATTGTGGTTGTTTTTAAATTGTATGTCACTTTTAGAAAAATGATGTTACATTGATGCCACCCAAAGCATTATTATGTTCATAAAATATTGCATGCCTTTCCAAAATCTATATTTCCGTAATTTCTCCTTATATTTATAATTATATTAAAAAAGACTTCTATTTTATTCAGGATAGAACATATGTATGAAAATTATAAGAAAAATATTATAATTTCAGGTGAGCTAAAATCTCATGGTATTACGCACACAGGAGAAAAGTCATACTCTTGTGATCAATGTAATGCAACATTTACAAAGCGCAGTTCTATGGTCAAGCACAAGCTGAGGCATCTAGGGATAAAACCATACCAGTGTGACGCTTGCCCTATGAAGTAAGTATTTTTAACCCATAAATTCCATAGCCATAAAGGTAGGTAGTTTTTCCAAATTGCTAGGACTACTACCCACAAGAAAATACACTCCATAGTTCAATGTTATAATTTTTATTTAAAGGAGTATCTATGGAGTTTCTTGCCGGTTCTTCTCCATAAGACCCACTATTTGGAACCGTGCACTTTGTTTTGACAATTCAACAGTACCTGTAATGTTGGTCTAATTGAAATAAAGTATTTGACTTTGACTTTGAATGGTTTTGCTGACACATACGTACTGTGACTCACACTTGAAAAACCAACCTCCATCTATATCTTTATATTCAGAGTCCGGCGGACCGAATTTCCCTTACAAATATAATACCGAAATAAATCGTAATTCAAACTTAATCAATCAACAAATTTCATCAAATTCTGTTATTATCTGGATTCCGATACCGTTAATCTAAGTTCCTACTCTACCATTCCGTCCTGAAAATAATTCTTTCCAGTGAAAATACTTCACTGGAAAGAAATGTAAAGGAATGCAATTTTTGACAACTTTACAATGTTTGGAACGATTTTCTGGTCTTTTATTTCCAGTGAAGTAGTAGACAAAATGGTATGGTAGGAACCTAGATTAACGGTATCCGAATCCGAATAATAACACATTATGATAAAATATTTTTTGAATTACGATTTATTTTGGTATTACGTTTTTGTGAGTAATTCAGGCTCCGCCAGAACCAGCACAATGATAGGTAATTAACTATTAATATGCACACTTCCAAATAAATAAACATTAAAAAAGGATTAATTTCTCAAAACTTTGTGTAAAGATATTACAGCATTACTTTTAATAAAATTCCAGGTTCACAAGCAAAGATCATTTGAACCGGCACAACCGCATACACACTGGCGAA
This sequence comes from Acronicta aceris, assembly GCA_910591435.1. Classification (NCBI taxonomy): domain Eukaryota; kingdom Metazoa; phylum Arthropoda; class Insecta; order Lepidoptera; family Noctuidae; genus Acronicta; species Acronicta aceris. Next base: position 11,683,679 of record OU342770.1, read on the forward strand.
AGACCTTACCACTGTGACATATGTGCTCGCACCTTCACACAAAGCAATGATTTGGTCAAGCATACACGTGCACACTTAGGAAATAATCTGTATAAGTAAGCATGATCATGATATTTATTATTCAATCTAGGTATTTATTTATTATGTATGTACATCCATCCAATGGTTGTCTGTAAGAAATTGCATTGAGCGATTCGACCGCCAATTGTACCTACTCATGTAACATTTGAGTATTTTCGCGTACATTATAGAATACTCTATCTATCATGATCATTATTTTCAAAACTATGTAAGGCAGAAAAATGTAGATGAAAGATAAATTGATATCTAAGATCTGACTGATTAGTCTAGTGGTCCTGCCAGCCTAGGGGTTCTGGGTTCTATTCCCAGGTCGAGCAGCGTTATTGTTTTTTTTATCAAATTTTCAGTAGCAGATCGGGAGTTTGGATTTGTGCGCCCCCTATATATAGTATAGGTAATGTAGCCAAAGAAATTACTGGGCAAAAGTAACACGGACTTACCATCAGGCGGCCCGTATGCTTGTTAAAATAAACTAAGAACTTATTTCACAGATGTAATCAATGTGCGCAAAGCTTCAGACTGAAGACGGAACTTAGACAGCATATATCGGAACATTTTATTTCATCAAAGCTAGAAGCCTTAAATATGACAAATCCTGATGTACCTCAAGCTGTAGCTGACAATGTTAGTAATTCTTTAGACAGAGTCCCAACTGCACAGAAGGAATAAAACCTTTAATAACTTTGATAAAGAATAATAATATTTTGGTAATAATAAATTTTGTTTTATTATTTTATTTTAAAGTTTTTAATCAGTGTTATCTGTTACCTACGGTGCTGAAATGTGGATACTCACATTACGGAATACTCGGAGTCTCTGTAAAGGATAAATCCGCAACCAGACAGAGAACGAAAGTTACCAACATAGCACATCGAATTAGCTAGCTGAAGTGGCGGTAGGTTAGCCATATCTGTAGAAGAGAGAAAGTGAATTAGTGGAGACTGTGATTGGGCAAGAGTAGTGTAGGAGGCCGACCAGCAACATGATGATTTGGTGATTTTTTGCTTATGGTTGTTGGCGGAAGTTGGGTGCGACGAGCTTACGTCCAGCAGTGCACTCTAATAGGCTGATGATGAAATGATAACGACGGAAAGTGAGGAGAAAAGACTGTGAAGCAACATAATAAAGTTCACTGGGAGAGTCCTGTGTCTATCAGATGTGTGTCTTTATAAAAATACAGGTACAGAGCTTTCTTCATATCGGAAAAAAACATCTTCCTTCTATGTATATAAAAGCGAAATACAGTAGTTACCTACGGTCAGAATAACGATCAAAAGCAAAATCGGTTAAAAACTAAAAAAGTTATTTTTCCAGAATATGAATTATATTGCTAGACTGCTTATAGCTCTTTAGTCTAGTGGTCCCAAGCGCGACTGCAACGCTAGAGGTCCTGGGTTCAATTCCCAGGTCGAGTAAAGTGTTGTTATTGGGTTTTTCTATGAAATTCTCAGTAGCAGCTTGGAGTATGGATTTGTGCCCAGTTAATGGCAATAGGCTCGCCCCCTATTACATATACTAATCTAACCTACACATACCGGCGACCTGTGGGTGTACATTAGTACACCTTTGCCTAACACTTTAGGGAATACAGGCGTGATGGTATGTTATGTTATGAATTATATTTGTTCGTATTTTTCGCTTGATATCTACATCATTCAATCAATTAATCTACGAGTCTATAAAAATGAATCCCTGTTTCCCTTGGCCACGGCATCACGCCTGAAAGGCTGGACCGATTTCGCAAAATCTTTTTTTTTGCGTTTATTGTCAGGAGACGGTTCTTATGAAAGAAAAAATAAGAAAGTTGCAGAAATTTTGAGAAAACTTAACGACTAGGTATTTAACCTTGGCGTTTGTCCCATGGGATGTGAATGAAACAGCAGGCAACAGCTATTTTGTACTAAATGAAACAACGTTCAACTTCCTTAATTAATTAGCCGAAAACTTATCAATACGTGTAAGTAGTACCGCGGAGCCCGACTAGTTATTTCTATAGTTATCTAATAACATTATATCAAAACCGTGATCGTCAGAGAAAGCTTGATACAGTTGTGGTGAAATCAAGAAGTTTCATACGTATTACATTGTAATGTAACCGAAGTACCATCATGGTTGATTTACCTACGACCTGTCGGTTACACGTAACGACACATTGCGGTGACACGCTTGCAACACGATAATATTGTAGTCATTACCCATATTTATATAGGTAGGTGTTGGACAAATTTGGTCCATGTTTTCATGAAGAATCGAAAACTTAGGGAGCGTAAGTATGTTGATGGCCATCTCTAAAATCTGGTAACTAGGCCAAGACGCGTGAAAATCCCGGATTTAGGAGCTTAAAACCCGGACAGGGACCGGGCGCGTGGCGGTGGCGATGGCGGCTCGATGGCGGCACGATGCGCGTGTCGCGTTGCCGCCGATGAGTGATTTGGAAACTGTTTTATTTCATAGTCCGGGTTAAACCCGGACTATAACTGAAATCCCACCTGGATGCTCCCCGAATGCCCTCTAAACTAGGAGACAAATCCGGGGAAACCCAGACGGATGGCAACCCTATTGAAGGTTTACATACCTCTGGAAAACAGATAATTCCAAATACGGCCATCAGTCTCTATTTTTGGCCATACCTATTTAGAATATAGTCGTCTCTTTAACTCCAGTCGCAGAGAGATGTTCAAGTTTAACGTGTGTGTCTGGCTGTGGCCTCGTAGCTCCAAAACGAATGAACCGACTTTGATTCAGTTTTTTTTTGAAAGGAGACTATTGAGTGTTATTAACTATGATTTACCAAAATCTAGTTTTCAGCTCTTTTCTATTTACACGCGTCGTGGGTTTACCTTACTGGAAACTCAAAGAAATTGTGCTAGGCATATTGTTTCTAATACCAGCTCTCAGGATCAGGATCCGATGATTTCCTTCCTAATTGTGCAAAGAGCACGATTTATTTGGAAACCGCTGAAAACTGTATTTATATTGATAGATCGATTTCATTCATGCAACATTTCAACAGAATGAAATACCTACGTAGTTACGTACACACCATAAGTGCTATCGTTTCGAACATTGCGGTTTGATTTTAATGCCAGGACTGATTTTAATTACATGGCCGTAGGCCGGGGGATTTTAGGTTTGAACCAAGGTGGAATATTTCCTGTCTCTGATAAAGAGCTCGAACCCTCGCCGAAATATCCTACCAGGTAGTAGGTATATTATATACATTCTAATAGAGCAGTCTGAAGTACTTAGTGAAGGAAGGTAAAGCAAAGGTTAGGAATTCCGTGATTGTTATGGGTAATAATAATAGTTGGAAAGTAACCATGCGTCCCATATTGCCCCACACTTGTGTTACGAGCTATGCGGAAAACATAGGCTATACTACACTCTACGTAGTTTTCCATTTATGTGTGTATTAGGCAATAATCATAGTAATGTAACCGTCAACTTAACAACTCGCATACACTCGTTTTCTACCAGGGAAACAGGTTCAACTGACTACAAATTGACACCGACAAGTAATCAACATAAATATAACGTAGCATCACGCCTGTATTGCTCGAAGGGTTAGACAGAGGTGTACTAATGCACACCCACAGTTCGCCGATATGTTTAGGCCGGGGGTGAGCCTTTTATAATAGCTTTAAAGAGACACAGTTATAAAATTGGTAGGTACCTACTTATGGCCAGTTCCAATATCAAATTAGTCAGTAGATTTACTTACTAGGGATAGGATTTTGACATAAGGTCCATACAAGTAATGTCAAAATGCTATCTCTAGTAAGCAAATTTATCAACAGATTTGTTATTGGAACTGGCCGTTATTGTTTTTACAATAGGTACCTATAATGTAATACTTATAAGTAGTTAGGTTTCACACGGTCACAGAGAATTCGAACATAAATAAAGAAACCTCCACACTCGCACTAAAGGGTCGTATATCCATCAACCTTTACATCACGTACAATACGCATTCGCACTCGTATATAACAAAGCCTTCGAGTGCCAGACTATAGATTTATTCAGAGGATACAATATTAAAAGAAGTTTTCCCTGTTTGGAATTTCACATTAGGTACTTACGTAGGTAATATGTGGTAGGTACATTTGAACATCGTTGAAAACAAACATGTCATATACCTACCGTCACGTATTTTGGGTAGGGTTAGGTTAGGTTATCTACAGTTTCCTGGTGTGTTTAGGTCCCGTGTAATAGGCGAGCATATTGCTCTTAACCAGACAAATTTCACAGAATGAAATACCTACGTAGTTACGTATACACCATAAGTGCTATCGTTTCGAACATTGCGGTTTGATTTTTTGGCAGGGCTACATAAGTACATACCACCTACCCAAGTTACATGGCCGTAGGCCGTGGGGTTTTAGGGTTGAACCAAGGTGGAATATTTCCTGTCTCTGATACAGAGCTCGAACCCCCGCCGAAACTTCTACTACGGGGTTGCCAAGTTATGTAAATGGCTGTACTCAGACAAATTTCACATTCCGAGTTGCTGCTGAGAATTTCATAGAAAACCCCAAAAACACTGCTCGACCTGGGAATTGAACCCAGGACCTCTAGCGTAGCAGTCGCCGTCAGGATCACTAGGCTAATGACAGTCAATCCCTTTTACAAAACATCAGGATTATATAAAAATAACTTAAAGCTGGTTATACTGGTAGTTACCTACATAGATTTTATCTTCGACGTACTCGTATAAGGGTCATGGGGTTGCGTCATATTAGGACTGCGTAATTCGCAAGCCGCGTTAGGGTTACTACCGCAGAAATATTTCAATAAGTAAAACCTGGCAACCCGCACTAGGCCAGCGTGGTACTGTAAGCTAACCCCTCTCACACAGAGAAGAGACCCGTGGGACAGGAAATGATGTTGATTACCGTAGGTAGGTACCGTAGACAGGGAGGTGTTTTAAAAAAGGAAATCGTCGGTGAAGGTCGAAGATATTATTCTGCTATTGTGTACGCACTCACTTCCTCGATTTCGGCCCTTTAGTAAAAATATGTATAGACAAAAGCTCATCAAGTCACCACAAATTGTGTCTAAATCTAGGGGGCGAGTGGTGCTGCCTCATGGATCTAGCGGTCGCAGTTTCTAGGTTGAACTACGCTATAAGTAGAGGTTATTGCTATTGGGATTTCAGTAAACCCTTTTTTCTTTCTTTCTTCTTTAAAAATTTATAATTCCATCAAGTGCCTACAAGAACCTTATATACCTACTAGTGTCTACTTACATACATATATACATAATCAACCCATTATACAGTCCTACTGCTGGGCATGGGTCTCCTCTCAGAATGAGAGGGATTGGGTTATCGTCCACTACGCTGGTCGAGTGCGGGTTGGCAGACTTCACACGCCATGGAGAAAATCTCTCAGGCATGCAGGTTTCCTCACGATGTTTTCCTTCACCGTTTGAGCTCGTGATAATTAACTATTTAATACGTACATGACTTCGAAAAGTCAGAGATGCGTGCCTTCGAACTCGAGACCTTTGGCTGGGCAGTCCAACGGTCATACCACTAGGCTATCACCGCTTAATGTGTCTACTTACCTTTCAGAAAACCAAAAATAACCAAAAGTGTCATTTCGTCTCTTTTATCTTATTATCAACGTGTTTTCAAATAAAATAATTATGTCAATGAATAATGTATTTTGGGAAATACGGACCGTACAAAGGAAAGTCAGTTCTTGTTGTGTCTTGGTAGCCTCAATAGTTTCTAACTCAAACGGAGCCCTTTATCATTAAAGTTCGACTTGTTTCCTCGCCGCGTGTGAGTTATGATTAAATATTATGAAATTATGATGTTTTATTTATGTAAATGGATCTTGTAGATTGTATATTTATGAGTATATCCTCTAGAAAATCGGCATGAACCAATTTATTGTCCTACTCCTGGGCACGGGTCTCCTCTCATAATGAGAGAAGTTATTGATTATTTTTAGATAGGTGCCTTGGTGAGTTCTTAGAGCTATATTATAGATAAGAACTTAGGTATAACATTGCTCTAAAAACTGTATTTTATTTCTGCCAAACTTCGCAGAATCTTACTTCACAGAAAACATGAAAAGGCTCATCACCGATTCTTAATAGTTTACCTAGTACTTCTTTCTAAGAGCAGTTTACAAAATCTCATTTAGTCTCTATTAAATAAATGAATTTGAGGTGGAGATTTTCAAGAGCTAATTTTGCGTCTATTTACATCTGTATTTTTATGCCTAGGTAAGTACAAGTTATATACTTACATATAAGGGACTTATGGGTATGTAAGTAATAACTCTTATATAGGTATTATTATATTACTAAGTTAATAAGTAAAGCTGCGCTAGCCGCGGTCATTCTGGGAATAGGAATTGAATTCTTAAAATATAAACTCAAAACTGTTGGTTCGGGTTGTCCTACGAACACTTATGACAATTATAACTGGAAATCAGCAGTCCAAAAAGCCTGACAACTATCTATATTCTGCCAGCTTCCAGTTTTAATGTAGTTAGTGAAATTATTAGGTAAATGAGATCACAACTGAGATCTGAAGATGATTAGGTGCGAGTAGTGCGACAAGTATTATTAGAATTAAAAGAATAAACGGTAAGCCACGATTTTTTTCCTTTTTACTTTTCATTTACGAGTAGACGAGCCACCTGATAGTAAATAGTCATCGTCGCCTATGGATCCCTGCAACGGCTGCAACACCAGAGGAAAAGCTTCCTCTAGCGGATAAGACCAGAGGATAAGCGTTGGCGAACCTTAATCCCCTACGGACTGCAGACTGCCGGAGCCGCAGCAACCAGGAGGAAGTGGCTTTTACGCGCAAAAGTCTAAACACACTTCAACTTGCTTTATGACAGACTCCGACGTAGGGTTGCCAGCCAGTCAGACCTCAAGAGGTCGGTGTCGGAATGTTTAATGGGGTATTCGGAATGTAAAGAATAAAAGTTTTATTAGAGCAAATTTGCGATAAATCGTGAACCACATGCATTCATCGGAATAATCTACGTTCCCAGGTGCTTTGTTATCTAATCTAGAGAACGTGCTGGGCGTTAATGCATTCCAAGTGTTAGTTAGTGTTTGAGCATAGCTAATGGCGGTAGTTTGTACCTAGTCTCACTTAGATAGTCTAAGTTCTAAGCTAAGATTAGATGAAGTTTTGATAGGGACATTATTGTGCAATTTACTAAACTGATAATGCTGATTGCATTTACCTATTTTTAGAACACTAACTGTTTCCCGCAGTTTCACTCGAGATCTAAATCTAAATCTAAATCGAGATCGAAATTATGGTTTAACTCGATTAACAATATAACCTATGTTATTCCGTGATAATGTAGCATTCAGACGAAAATTGATTTAGCATCAGTAGATATTGATGCACGGAATTATTAATCTATCGATATAGAGTTTGTTTCGGTATTTCTTCTCAGAGGTCCTTGAAAAAAAACCGTTATTATTCCCGGTTATTAAATTCGGACATTACGGGTAGGTAGTTCTTGGATCGGTGCTCGGTGAGCTACGGACCCAGGGAAACGAATACGGGGATCAAACACTCGCAGAAGCCGGCGCCATTTTTATTGTATCTTCCCAGCTAAGTTACCGAACTAGTTTTATTAAAACTTGGCCTGAAGTCTGAAGCCCGGGAAATGCAGACAACTGAACTTTTCCTTATTTTCCACGTCAAAGTTACCGATAGGGTAGTTGTCGATACACGGAAAATTAATCAATTCGCTGCTAATAATTGTTCCACTATGTAGGCTATATTGTAACATTTTTAACCAATAGGACTACGTACAGAACAGTTACTCTTCAACCTAACATCCGATATATTACATACTCAACAAATTATTATGCCGTTTTCACATGTTATGCGAACGAAAATCCTTAAGAACTTTAGCTATCTGGGAAAGGCGACGTGCCAAGCCGGACCCCACCAAAGAGATTTTATAATCTCTCAATCAAACGCCTTAAAAGAGTTTTATGTACAGCCGGTATTGTGAACATTTTTATTCAAAAATGTTGATCGCGTTGATCACGATTTTTTTCATGATGTCCCTTTTATCGCTTGTCTTTGAACGCCACCCATATTGGGTGACTTACCGACTAAAACCATACAGGGTCTTTCGTCTCGACCAGAACCTCTTCAATACAGGCCCCCAAAAAGAACCATTGATTGATTAATTGATGTAGGTAATGTAATGATGTGGCATATGCTGAGCTAGGGTTTTTTTTTGTTCTCACGAATCAGCATATTCTTTACTTTTATTTTGTATTTTTCTCTATTTTTGTGTTCTTCTATATGTACTGTTATGTTGTGAGAACAAAATAAATGTATTTCTTTCTTTCTTTCTATTATCAAAACCAGAACTATGACGGGTGTGAATGCGGGCAAAACGTATTAAGTGGTAATGGTAAATTAATTAAATCTTTCTCAGTGTTTTGACAGACCATTAATTTGTCACTTGTCAATAATATCAATCAGACGATTACGAGTAATACGACATGCCTGGAGAATTAATAACAGTATCTCCGAATAAGTTAAGCCTAATTTTTGGTTTTGTTGTTTGAATTTTACGTCCTTAAATCCCAGATTCTGTAAAAAGGAGGATACCGGACCTAAATTTAACGGCTTTAACGTTTGTTTTTATTGTTTACTAGCTTTTGCCAGCGACTTCGTCCGCGTGGAATAGTTACTTTGTTCCCTAGTTCTTCGCCCGCGGTTTCACCTGCGTTGCTCCGTTCCTAAGGGTTGTAGCGTGATGTTTTATAGCTTGAAACCTTTCTCATGAATCACTCATATTCCCAACATTTCCCTTCACTGCTCTGCTCCTATTGATCGTAGCGTGATGAAAAGTATACTATAACCTGCCCAGGAGTATGAAGAACAATGGTACCAAGTTTCGTTGAAATCCGTCGAGTGGTTTTTGTTTCTATAACGAACATACAGACAGACAGACAGACAAAAATTTTACTGATTGCATTTTTGGCGTCAGTATCGATCACTAATCACCCGCTGATAGTTATTTTGGAAATATATTTCATGTACAGAATTGACCTCTCTACAGATTTATTATAAGTATAGATATCGGCAAACGAGCAGATGAGCCACCTGATTGTAAGTAGTCATCGTCGCCCATGGACACCTGCATCTCCACCAGAGAAGGGTGATGCGTTACTGAACATAAAGAGCCCAGTCAATCCCCATCGGAAATTTTCTTGAAACATAGATTTCCAAAGCCGTAGTTGTCTTAGTAATTAAAGGGGAACTGGCACTTTTGAGAAGTTTTATTTCTTAGTCAGTAAATATTTCTAAATAAGTATCTACTGACATATAAACATTTTGGGAATTGGGGGGCAAACGAGCAGGCGTATCGCCTGATGGTAAGCGATTACCGTCGCCCATGGACACCCGCAACACCAGAGCAGTCACAAGTGCGTTGCCGGCCTTTTGAAAGGGGATTGGGCCTCCGGTAACTCCTCACTCACTCGGCGAAACGCAACGTAGGCGTTGTTTCGCGCCGGTTTTCTGTGAGGCCGTGGTATCACTTCGGTGCGCCGGCCGGGCGGTCCATTCGTGCCGAAGCATGGCTTTCCCACTGATAGAATATATCTTTATCTATACTATTATAAAGAGATATAGTTTGTGAGTTTAGATATTCGGGGTAATCTCAGGAACTACCTACAGATCCGATTTTGAAAATTATTTCACTGTTAGAAAGGTACATTATCCCTGAGTGCTACAATTTTTTTTTATTTTGGTAAATATATATTTTCAATATCACGCTACGACTCTTAGGAATGGGGCAACGTGGACGAAACCGCGGTCGGGTCGCTAGTAAATACAAATAAGGTTTAATCCGTTTAGTTCATTTTTATTTGCTGATATAATGCAAAATACTAAAACATTTTTAAAAAAGCGCTACCTATTTAAAAATGGAAAGAAAAATTGTTTGCACTCATTGTTAGATATCAAATAAACAATAAACATAACATACCATCACGCCTGTATTCCCCGAAGTGTTAGGCAGAGCTGCCATAATTCGCCGGTAGGTATGTTTAGATTAATTTAACGGGAGCGAGCCTGCTGCCGTTAAACCGGCACAATTCTAAAGTTCAAGCTGCTACTTTGCTCGACCTAGGAATCGAGGACCTCTAGCATCGTAGTCACTCTTAGGACGCCGATAGACTGCATACATACATACACACCATCACGCCCGTATTCCCAGAAGGGTTAGGCAGAAGCGTAATGTACACCCACAGTTCACCGTTATGTTTAGGTCCCATAGAAGGTGAGCCTATTGCCGTTAACCGGGTATAAATCCAAACTTCCAGCTGGAAAACTCAAATAAAACTGGACCTGGGAATCGAGCCCAGTACCTCTAGTTTGGACCACTAGACTAATGAGGTTATGTAGTAGCTAGAACTTAGCTAGCCAGCATACGGCACGGCGATTGTTATGTGTAGAAGGGGCAACCCTGTATTTCGTGAGGTTCGTGGTAGGGCGCTGTTAGTTGTGGTTACGCGCATTCGACGCACGCGCATCGAATAGTTATCGATTTTTAAACTTCGAACGGTTTTGTTTAAGTTCACAATACTTGTTTTTGGATTGTAACTTTCTTGTATTGAAAGGTGAGCTATTGTGTTATTTTAATTTTTATATAGGTACTTCCTTAAATCCCTTCACTAAAAATCTTTATATATATAATTCTTCTGTGAGTGTGTATGTGACTGAACTTCTCTCAAACGACTGGACCGATTTTGATGAAATTTTTTGTGTGTGTTCAAGGGGATCTGGGAATGGTTTAGATTCACAATTGGACCCGGTAGGTGGCGCTGCAATCGAGTTTTGGGTTATTTTCAGGGCAGGACAACGTCTGCTGGGTCCACTAGTAACTTTATAATCTTAGAATCTTAAAATAAATAAAAACAAAAAGATAAGAAACCAAATGATTAGGTACATAAAGAACGATTAACTGGTATTAATTTTTTGTTGTTGATTTTAATTCGTGAATTTAATAGTCTTTTTTTAATAAAATTAACTAAGGCTACTTTCAAAATAACTTGTCAATCCAATTACATTGTCAATTGTCGCAATAAAATTTCTAATTGAATTTAGCAAAACGGTTAAGGCAATTAAATGGAACAAAAGTCTAGATATTTAGTTAAAACTTAAGATCTAAGTTTGGGTTACCTTGGATTTTGTTAAGACATTTCTTACTAAATTATTTGTAATCATTTGGACTAATTGCCATCTTTCATCAGAATAATTAAACTCTTAATTTAAGTTATTTAAGACTAGGTAAAAGGACAAATCGAGTTTGAAATTAATTATTGACAACTTTCCAATTTTGGTAATTTTTTAAAACTAAACAAAAATTCAGCCATTTCTGTCATTTATATAAAATACAGTACGTATAATTTATTATATATATTTACATAAAATCATTATAAATTATCGTTTAATAATTGATAAAAATATTTTTAGTTTTCTTAACGCCTTTACAAATTACGTTACTCAAGACAGACTGATTTGATTTCGAGTAATTAAGTCGTAAGATTTTCACATCATAACAATATTATTTTATAAATAGTAATAATAAATACTTTTATTATACCAATTATATTGGTAGGAAACAATTATTATGCAGACAACACTATTGCTTCTAAAATCTGTGCTTCTGTCATGGATCATCCCTGTGACGATTATTGAATGGGTTATGCTTCTATTTTCGAAGTAAAATTATCGATGTCTTGATTATTTTGGGGCAGTTTGGGCGCAGTGGTTACGTTTCTCGGCAGCTTGATAGGCATAGCTGTTAAGAAATCGACTCAAAAGAAGGTACCTGAATTTAAAAGACCTTATTTTAAAAGAGTGTCCATGGAGTTTCTTGCTTGATTCTTTTCCATAGGATCAACATTTCGGAACCGTGCAACTAGACTCAATAACGTTTCATAAACGCTTGTAAAAGCTTATTTGAAATAAAAACATTAGAACTTAGAACTCTAATTTAAAATGGGAGGCTTGGACTATAGTCCACTCCGTTGGCCTAGTTCGGGTTAGCAGATTTCTCAAGGCTTCACGTGAAAATCTCTTAGGTGTCCAAATTTTCTTACGTCGTATTCCTTCACCGCTTAAACGAGTGTTATCTATTTAATATTATTAATATGCACATGATTTGATTTGGAAAAGAACACTGACTTTTTAGTCCAAGGTCGTATCCCTAGGCTATTAGGTACTGTGCAAATTAGAATTATAATTACCTTTAATCTATGCCATAATAAAATTATGTCTCTTATACGTTACCTTAACCCTGTTACGGTACAATTTAGCTCTCATAACCGGATGTTCACTTTCAAGTTTCAAGAACATACATACATAATGATGTTATTCCTTATATAATTTTGACTTGCAGACATACAGACAGATTATTACCAAATATTTAGTTAATCCGTGTTATTGCACGTTTAATTATTCATATATTACTAGATACAGATCTGTTTATGTGTAGAAATGATGTTAACGATGATACGAATGGTGTAATATTTTGTAAATGAATTGCTTAATTTGTTTTTGACTGCGACCATCTAGTACCTACCTATTGCAAAATTGAAATATTAACTTGTAAAAGTGACTTTATAAGATCTATATATATAAATACATACCTATATACACTCACGCCTTTCTCCCACAGGGGCAGGAAGAAACTATAGACCGCCACTTGCTACGATTCTTGCATACTTCTTTTGCTTCTTCCACATTCATATATCTTCTCATACATACGCGCCGCTTTATAAGATCTAGTTACAGAAATAATTATCATTTATAATTTCCCACTATGGTCTTGTGTTCGTAAAGCGGATATAGAGTGTCAGCAGCAGAGTCCTAGATTTGAACAAAGTTCTATTTGGATTTTTCCACTACGAAATGCTCAGTAACAGTTTGGTGTTGCTTACTTGGATTATTTTCATCTAGTTAATACCTCCCCTTTTTTCCTAACTGACACCAAAGTCTTCACTTAGGAAATTGCAAGCTTACTAGCAATGTGGGTCGCACGTTACTAGTATTCTTGTTAACCCCTCGTGCCAAGCTAAATGCTTGTGTTACGAGTGGGTTCACGTCGGTAGTGCAATGGGTGGGGTTCGAACCGGCAACCACATGATCACAAGTCCGACGCCCTAGCCATTAGAGTTCCGCCGCTTCAAAAACCTTTAAAACACTAAACTACTCTTTACTACATTATTATATATATATATATATTATATTGTCGACTTTACGCTACACAACAACTAGGAAAAAGTACTATGATATATATATAGATATGTGCATTAGTCGTGGTGGCATGCATCTATGGGATTAAACCGTGTGATTAGATTCCGCTGGAGCTTATCCCGGGATTTAATCTCATTGGGCATGCATTTCTGTCCGTCCGTCGTTTGTAGCGGTGTTCGTGTTCGTCTACCGTAATAGATAGAGAGTATCGCTTTTAGTCCACAGCTTTCTATAAATCAGACCAATTCCGGTACCGATGCGTTTGAAATTGCCACAGATACTTTCCTAAAATTTTTTCGTTGCGTCCGTAGTCAATTTATTTTTCAACCGACTTCAAAAAGTATGTTCTCAATTCGTCTGTATGTTTTTTTGTATGTTTGTAATTTATATCTGACTAGGTATGTACATATCGTACATACCTGTCCCTAGTTTTGTCACGTGACGTTCTCAATGAAAAATCCCGTGAGCGTGGCTATAAAGGGTGAGAAAATTGCGAAATCTTTGCATTTAACTACTATAACAATAAAAATCCGTAAAAACTGGTTTTATTTCAGTCTAATATTTGCGTAAGTGTCAGAAATCAGATTATCGAATAACTGATTTGTTATTAACGGTTGTTACGTGTAGATTACTACGTACACACTTACTACGGACATCATAACATTAGTGGTCGGTAGAGGAATTAGATCTACGATGATTTTGGAAAAACCATTGAAGATAATATTTTAAAGTAACCACGGTCAGAAATTTAGAATTTCAATCGTCACGTTTTTAGAGTCACTGAATTTTTACGTCAAACTTATCTTCTATTTAAGTAATTTCTTTTATAATACATACCTACGCATAAAATTATTTAGTTATGCTACTTACTGATTTACTTTAATTGCGAGAGAGATGAAAATATTTAAACAATGTAATTAAAAGTAATTCAGTGTGATTTCATTTTTTATTCGAGATTTAAAAAGCTATTAATGTAAGAAATTAAAACACTTCCTATAGGTAATTACTTTAAAACACAACATAACGTACTATATCGACTGTATTCTTTAATGGGTTAGACAGAATTCTTACAGTTCGTCGTTTTGTAATATTTTAGTTCTAAACTGAAAGATTTGTATTTATACCAACTACTACGGGCACATATTCTAGTATGGTATTACTGCCTCGTTAGTTAAGTGGTCCCAAGCGCGACTGCTACGCTAGAGGTCCTGGGTTCAATTCCCAGGTCCAGCAGTGTTATTGGGTTTTTCTATGAAATTCTTAGTGGGAATATGTGCCCGGTTAATGGCGATTGGCTCGCCCCCTATTAAATGGCGCGTAAACATACCGGCGAGCTGTGGGTGTATTAATACGCCTCTGCCTAACCTTTTGAGGAAGACAAGCGTGATGGTATGTTATGTTATGTTTTGTTAGGTTATGTTATGTTATGTTATGTTATTCTATTCATCTTTCCTCTTTATAATATTAGTATAGATTAGCCGCTCGCGGTTTCACCGGCGTTGCCGCATTCCTAAGAGTCGTAGCGTAATGTTAAATAGCTTAAAACCTTCCTCTTGAATCATTGTAGCTATTAAAAAAATCCGCATCAAAATCCGTTGCGTAGTTTTTAAGATCTAAGCATGCATAGGGACAGACAGCGGCAAGCATTGTTTTATACTAAGTATGTAGTGATTTACCACGCTAAAACCACATGCGTATAACTTCAGATCAGATGCGGGCTTTTATTGTAGGGGTGCTGTAGTTTTAAAATACGTAAGGATAATAATAACAATAAAAAAGGTTTATTTTTCATTTACAAAGGTAGGTACTAAAGTTAGAGATACTATAGAACAGTGCTTAAGATAGTATATATTTCCTTTGTGAAGGACTCGTATCCGTACCAGGTTTCCCTGTCTAACAGATTACCGGGCCCCCTTCGAACCAACAATGAACTGTATCCATGGATGACAATAAAGGTTTGAAAATAATAAAAAAGGAAAATGTACGCGCGCGCGCGCGCGCGCGCGTGTGTGTGTGTGTGTGTGTGTGTGTGTGTGTGTGTGTGTGTGTGTGTGTGTGTGTGTGTGTGTGTGTTGTGTGTGTGTGTGTGTTTGTGTGAGAGAGAGAGAGAGAGAGAACTGTAGGAAATTAATAATCACGAATGCGAATCTTTACGACCTCAAATGTCGTTACCTACACAATCTCTACACAACTTCAAGAGGCATAGGTAGTTATTACATCCGATAAAAGATCTCTACAAAATTTACTTCATTCAAACCTACGCAATAGGTACGCGAAATAATACGCCAAAGAATAAATCATGTCAAACGTGTAATTTACGACATACATGAGAACCACCGATTTTACAACATTCGACGTTCAGTAGGTACTATGCGTTTCAGTCAGTAGCACTAAAACATTAAAATTGTCTATAAAATAATTTATGGCTAATTTTCAAAGTTGTCTATTGTTTCGATGAGTCTGAAACAGTAAAATGTGATATATGATGATGAGTACATGAAGCATTTTGTTGTATCTTTACAATATGTATATCCGAGTGCGTAAAATGTTATGGGTTTTTGGTTCATGTATGTTGGTCTGTCATGGCCGTCTATACTTTGTAACATGGAAGACCTTATAGGTCTTGACCGACTTAGAGAATCATAGAACTACGGTGTTTCTTCGGCAGTTAAAAACGTTAAAATGCCGGTAACATCTAAAAATTTAAAATAAGGTAAAAAATTTGCAACTGGCTTTATGTTATTTTTTCTTATATTTGGTATTAAAACATGCTAAACACTTTCAAAGATATTCGATCGATTATCGATCGATATCGATTCGATCTCAGGCAGGGTTCCAATTAATAATAATAATAATAAAAAAAATATCTTTATCAATACAATTTCTCATCTATTCCTATGACATGATTTCCTGTAAGAAAATGTGTGTCAAGGCGTCACCCACATTTTCGAAGAGTAAGCAGAGATCCAGGGAGAAATTCTCCCTTACCTATCTCTTTACCAGCAAATGCAATAAATCTATGAAAATTTTACCTACTATATTGGTAATTGGAGATAACAAAATGATCCCCTGCCATTCAGTAAATCAGTTACAAAATATTAGGACATTATCCCCATTGCAATATGAGACTGACATGATGATGATACTAGTTCTGAGACCTTAACTAGCGTATCAGAAAGATAGGTAATAACTTCCTATATTATAATACGGTTTTGTCTGTCAGCAGTCAGATAACTATTTGAAACTTTATCTAAAAGTTGTGAAACTGGCTATTTTACTTTTCACCAACTGTCGCTTGGTGCTCCTAAGTATGTGGGTACCTAAGCAAAGATTTACCGAGGATATTATGCAATATCTAGTACCTACTATATTGGGATAGGCGGCAGAACAATTAATGAAGAAGACGATATAAACGAAGAATATAAAGAAATAGGTTATAGGTAGTATTGATTCAGCACGTAGTGTAACCCGGAGCACAAGAATTTCTTCATGGTGTCTGCAATTTGTTCCTTGACGGTCTTAATTTATTCTAAAGAAGACGTTCTCTGAACTAAAGTTTAAAACTAAAGTCACGCAATGCATGCGTATTCTACTATACGTAGAACGATTCTATCA
This sequence comes from Acronicta aceris, assembly GCA_910591435.1. Lineage (NCBI taxonomy): Eukaryota > Metazoa > Arthropoda > Insecta > Lepidoptera > Noctuidae > Acronicta > Acronicta aceris. The sequence goes on from OU342770.1 coordinate 11,700,648, forward strand.
TGCGCTATATCAGGATATTTGACTATTCTGTTTCGTTTCCAGATAAATTAAGCCTCCTCAAAGACAAAAGAGGTGCTAAATTCGAACTATCAAATTCTCAACAGAAATTCGTTGAATGTCCCGAAGAATGCAATACTCGTAGTCTACCTTACCTAGTGATCTTCGTACTTCTGCCTCAAATACCGCAGATTCTGGACTTTAAAATGTTCCGATATTAAACTGTACAATGGTCGGTATTATCTCCGTTTTATTTCCATTTCCGTTGGCATTTCGTTTCACTGCATCAGCTGTTTTCCTCAATAAGGAAATATTCGTGGCGTCGATTTACAATACTTGATATTTCTCTTCCTTTCGACTTTATAATGTTGAGATTGAATTTCTAGCGAGTGTAGATTGCGTCAGAGGTGGAAAGGAACGCTTCGTAGCTGGGCCCGCGTAGGTAGGTCGTACTGGCACTTTCCTATTAGCTTAGAGGTTTGTCTAATCCAGAGGTCCCCAACCTTTTTGTATATCGACCACTTGGCACTTGGCAGTTTTTTCCCGCAGACATGGACCCCTTACTGATCGTCGTTGATATAGACCACTTCGGATATCACTGGTCTAATCAGTAGACTGTAGTATAATTCATCCGCCAACTTGCGGCGCTTTGATTCTTCTTCGACTCTTTGATTCTTAGAAGAAGGTTCCTAACGTGAATCTAATAGACGTAGAGAAATCATCGTCATACTCCAAGTATGGGTTGTGTTATTGGAGATTTTACTAAAAATCTGGTGCACGTTTCATAGTAAAAACTTTTTATTTGGTTGGGAATATTTGTTGTAAAGATGCGACGCTATAGAGACGCCTCTTGTTTATTTACATACGTACTGTATAGTCTGTATATTTATAACTAGGTAAACAAAGTATTTTTTCATAACCAACATTGTTACTTTTTATACAGAATATTGCGTCAATATTAAAATCTAATTAGTTTCAATAAAGTACACATTTTAAGTATAATTTTTGCTTGTAAAACAAGGCAGAGTACCTTTTTAATAAGATGTTTTTATATATTGTTAATAATTTTACAGCAATGCTTATTAAAAAAGCGACTATGGGTCAATATTAATATTGAGTTCATTATTTCGTTCATGTTTGGTAACTAGATTATCTTAGATAGGTAGTTTGTTTATTGTTCTGTGTACTACGGATAAAGTCTACATTAGTTCCTATGCTTATAAGTTAGCTTACAGGTTTTGTTTATCTTAGTTTTGGCGAAGCATCTTGAAGATTCAAGGATATCTTGTAATATACAATGCTAGGTTGAAAGGTAGTGCTAAGAAAAAAAATCCCTTTTATATTGTAGCCGCGGGTACCATCAAGTCAGTCACTAGTGAAAGTACTTAATTCCCCACGGGTAATTTGTGGGATGTACAGTACATGCTCAAAGTCCATAAGCACGCTACGGATTACATTGTTATGAACAATACGAGCGAACTTGATACAGCCAGTGCCGCATGCGTGTCACTTGTGAACGACAGTGTTGCATGAAAAGAGAAGGTCGAAAGTCAAACTAAACGTCAAGCTATTGCGTTGTGAGATTGCCTATGGACTTTTAGTAGCCACTATACCAGAAGTGATGGTTATCGGAGTGTCCTAATTAATTAACACTACTTTACACATAATAACACTTCGCTGGATCTGATTCCCAGGTAGAGTAAAGTGTTATTGGGTTTTTCTATAAAACATCCACTCCCGAGTAGCCAAACCTATCGGTTCATATCACCAAATATCATTGATAAAAAATATAATAATATAGACTACGAAACCAAGAAATAAAAAATGTCATAATAGGCATTTCATAAACATTGTAATTCCTGGCCCCGCCCACCACCGCCGTGCCCATTGCATTCGCCCTATCACGTCTGCACCGTGAACTTTCAATTATTTTAATGTCGTTTTCGCCCGTTCACTGTTCACGATCACCGTTCAAAAAAATTTACACGGTTTGAGCACAAAACAAACACACAAAAGCTTGCGTCAAATAGGTCTAACATCATCATCATGGTCTCAGCCAAAAGATGTCCACTACTGATCTGAACAAAGGCCTCTCCATGGACGAGGACCGGCTATAAAATATGCCGGCTGCATCCAACGACTCCCGGCGACCTTTACCAGGTCATCTTACTTATTTTTACAAATTATAATACAATTTTAGTTCATTTTTAACGTTATTATTATTTAACATTAACAACAGCTTATTTAATTTAATTATAATATATAACTACTGTGAAATGTTATCCTAAATGTTGTGTATATCTATAATTGTTATAAACACTACTCTTTGCCTCTGTATTTTGCTACTAACCAATGTTTGTGTTTATATTGTTGATGTGCCTTGTGTAAATAAATAAATAAATAATCTGTCCCTATCGTTTGAGATCGACCTACACTACGTTTTATGGCGGGAGCTTTGCACTCATAAACAACGTTTTTTTTTATTTATTTAAAATATTGATTTTAAAAAATAGTAGTTAGTGGCAGTTGATAGTTCCCCACAGATACCTACTGCAAACTGTTTGACTGTTTATTAAACTGTTTCGTCGTGTGTACTGCGTATCTGGGTCGGCTAATGTCAAGTCGACACACTGACCCAACCGTTACGTATGCGAAAAAATTACATCGCTGATAAAATCTTTGACGTAATAATGTGGTTCAGACGTTTGGGACTTAAAACTAGAATTGAGTAATGACAGCCTAGTGATGACTTCATGGACTGAGGACAAGGGATGTTTCAGAATGAACACGGCAAAAGTCATTCTGACATAAATTTAGCACATTGAGATAAAGTTAATATTTTATAGTAAGTAGTATTTAAGTTTGTGAACAATCTCTGTTCGTCTATATTAGAATGTAGGTAGTCGTATTCATAAAATTTCGTAATACACACCTACTTCTTTGATGTTTAGTTAAGTACGTCTTGAAAATCAATCATTGATCGACCGCCGCTTGGGGAGGCGGCAGGTGCATCTGTATAATACGGTTTTAAAACTATACTTGCCCTGTCGGCCATGCCCGTCAGGGCCATGGACCATGGTAAAAATATTGCCATCCACTTCGGAAATTTTGAGGCGGTCATACGCCTTAATGAAAAAAAAAACTTAAGGAATTGTAATCGAGTCGGAGAATACAGGTTCAAATCCCGTCCACGGTAAAATTTTTCATACTCAAAAAATATACGAGTAGGTTATCTATCTAAATTTAAAATTATAGCTAGCATGCTTCATGTGTGCTCAATACAAAAAAAGTAAACACATCTAAAGTGAGAAAGCATGTTTTTAGAAAAGTTTAGCATTAATTTAGCGGTTATTAGGAGTCGGTCACCCGGGTGTCAAGGTTCTAAACTCAACGTGTTAAATCATAGAGTTCGCGGTTATGTAAGTTATGTTAAGCACACACCCATAATCATTTTAAGGTGGAGTCAAAGAGATGATGCTTCCGATTAGAAAATTCCAATTGCTTACATTTTTTTTTGCCTTTCACAATAGATATTGTGAAAATTAGGAGTTAAAAACTCTACTGTAATTTTTTTCTGTAAACCTCATGCATTGACCAACGTACGAGGACACAATAAGAATGTCATGTAATAAAGGTTTTAGATATATCTCTATTCAGACCTTCTCTTGCATCCAGACAGCTGAAGCGTTTGGATGTGCTCTAAGATTATGAAGATTTCATTTCTAGTCATTCCAGCTTTAATATTACGGTAAAATGGAGAAGAGTCACAATACAAAATCACTTGGGATTATCAGATTAATTAAAACGTTGTCGTAGTGGTAGGTCTAGGTACGTTCTAACGCAAAATGTCTTTGTTTTCACTAATTAATTAATTTAATAACATTCAGTTTTATTTTCATTTAGTACTTAATGATTAAAGAGATACTTACTTAATAAGTTTTGAAGGCCTATTGATGCGATTTAATTTGAGTTTCATTGTGACAAGGTAGAAATTAATTTTATCTTATAGAATGTTACAATAAATTGAGACTAAATATTATGTAACTACTTACAATTTAATGTTTTACTATGATCCTATTCGCCGCTTTTTTATTGAATTGCCAAAGACCGATACAATAAGATAAAATTTTCACTATACAAATACAAAGGCTAAAATAAAATTTCAAATATATGAGTTCCCTAGCTCCTATACCAGGTATATCCTAGTATCTTAGCAGTCAGTGTTACTCCGTGTCTGGTTGCAGCCTAGCCCCTAGAGTATTATTTTTATAAATAACTAGCTGTTGCAAGCAGTTTCACTCACGTCCCAAAAATATTAACATACCATAAGTCCGATTCTAGGCTGCGTACCAAGATGAAACATGATTCATCCAGATTTTAAGAAAGACCTCTAGCAATACACCGGTGAAAACTGCATTCAATTCCATGTAGTAGTTATTGCGTGATGCGCGTACAAACATACATACAGACAGACAAAACTTCTAAAAGCTGCTATGTTGGCTACTGTTTTTTTTTTTTTTTTGTGTCTTTATTAGAGTAATAATGATCACGCCTCATATTCGTTTTTCTTTAATATTTATAATGTATAGACATCGCCCTGTTACAATTTTATTATAGGTATATTGATAGTCGCATCCATAATATTATTTCACTTTATATCCATTTAAATCTCTTTCGATAAAAAATATCCATAGGCATGTACAGGTGTAATGTTGACATAGATATTGTAACGGTTACCTATTCCAATATCTAATAATTGCGTAAGTGTCACAAATCAGTATTGATAATAAACAAAATTATGCAAGAATAACATTTTGCATAATTCGAATTTCTCTAAGAAATATGACATTATGAGCGTTTAGCACAATTTCCGGACCGGTATATCTACTACGCGCGTAATTCTAAAACCTGTTTGCAATAAATAATAAACATTGGAGTTTGTTTGTTTTGTTAAAGAAGGCATGTTATTTAAGGTTTTTTTTAGAACTTGTGTTTGTAAGCGCACCCACGATACAGGAGAAAATCCTAGTGAGGGGCAACTTTAAAAAAATAAAAAATTGCTCGCGATTTCACTTGTAACCCAAAAGAACTCCATTTGCGTTTATGTCGCTGTTTATTTTTTGAAAGGTAGATTTTATGAGTCCTTCCTCAGGATGCAATCTATCACCTTGCCAAATGTTGTCGAAATCTAATTACCAGTTTAGACGTGAAATGGTAACAGACATACAGTTACCTAATTTATTAAATTAATATGGATTGATATTGATGGTGTTTATTTTCTAAAAATCTGACGACTGTTTATTGAAAAAATAATTCGTTTAACAAATTATAATTATTATTAATATTTTTCACTTAGCCTGTTATTTTGAACATAGGTGTATAATGTACTAGCTTCTGCCCGCGACTTTGTCTGCGTGGACTTCAGAATTGGGTCCTATCTGGATAAAAAGTAGCCTATATGTTATTCCAGACTATAATCTACTTCTGTGTCAATTTCATCCAGATCCGTTCAGCTGTTCTGGCGTGAAAGAGTAACAAACATCCATATATCCAGACATCCATACTCACAAACTATCACGTTTATAATATTCGTAACAATATCCTTAGATATTGCTACGAATATTCGGCAACTATTCGGTATTCGTCGATTTTTTCACTATTCGTTATTCGGCACGAAACAATGCATATTATATTCGTTTGGCGTAGCGGTTGAGCGATCGGCTTCTGCGTCACGTGTTGTGGGTTCGATCCCCACACGAAGCAAATATTTGTATGATCTACAGGTAGTTGTTTCGGGTCTGGGCGTTTGTGTATGTGAGAATTTGTGTTTGTAAACGCACCCACGACACAGGAGAAAATCCTAGTGTGGGGCAACGTTTAAAAAAAAAAAAATTACTCTTTATTTTTTACTCTTTGTTTGTTATTAGGAATTCGACCAAATGACTATTCGTGGCATCTCTAGTATATACAGTACGCATAACCCCATACTATATGTGCAGAATATCTTGGCTGAAGGTATATTGTTATTTTGCTGTTAGTCTAAAGAATTATCGTTCCTCCTTTTCTGTCAGTCAAGGTTACTTACAGGTTTCGTCTAGAAGTATCGAAGGTCCTCTATTTAATGAATATTAGCTACCATTTAAACAATACTACGACTTGTTTTCCTTATAATTAAAAGCCTAGCTTCCGTAGTGATATGGTCAGTTGATATTCCATCCGGTATGATAAAAGAAAAGGCTGATTGTTCAAAACCAAAAACATGCTAATAACTGTGTCGGAATTGACAATATTTTTTTTCATTAAAAAAAATAGGCTATCTACTCGTACTAACACACCATGACGCCTTATTCCCCGAAGGGTTAGGCAGAGGCGTACTTATTGTACAACCACAGTTCGTCGGTATGTTTAGGTCCTATGTTATAGGGGGCGAGCCTATAGCCGGCCATTAACCGGGCGCAAATCTCCCCAAAATTTTCCCGATATTTAATCATTTAATTTTATCACACGTTTTATGATTTTTCCTCCGAAATGAAGAAAATATAAAAAATAAATAAAAATGTTTTAGAACTCAGGATAGGAAAACAATGAAACAGTATTTTTGTTTTGGTAGGTTAATCATTTTGAAATGTTGTCATTTGACAATTTAAACAATTCAGTTGTGCATATTGCCGCAATGATTACTGCCATGAATTTAGATTATTATGTAACAGACCCAATTTAAATTTAAATTTGGCGGTGCTATCACCTTAAGTATGATTTGTCCGTGGCAAAGGTAACGTGTTCATTCTTCCTTATTTCTCGCTTGTTATACTCCAGATGGCACGGTAAGCGTATCTACATTGTTCACGTGACAAAAGCACTTTCATACAATTTGGAGAGTACCTAACAGTAATCGCTCTACATTCAAAGAAAATTATTTGAAAGTGTACCATCAATGCATTTGCGTGATTCACTGATTTTATGAATATTGTACGAAATTTCTTATTATTCTGCAAATCAATGACATTTTATAGTTAAAAACAGGATAAATCGTAGATACTGGTTTCTGACACTTAGTTACGCGTATATTAGACATTGAAATAAACCATGACCGTGACCATGGATGCTGTAAAGGATCCGAAACGTCGGGAACTAAATAATATCAGTACAATGCGATAAAATAAGTAAAAAGTAGTTTTATTTCAGTTAATCGCATTTTTGAAATCTGGGTTTACCGAGACCTTAGTTTTCGAATATCTTTTTGACTTCTTCATCGGTCTATAAGTTGTTACTGAGTGTAAAGTCTGAGTTCGAATTCCAGGGCAAGTAATAAATTATATTTATTTCTGTGAATAGATGTTTTAAAGACACTTTTACAAGTCCATTTTTTTTTTACTAGATGACACCCACATTTCCTGACTGATCTCTGAGAAGAAACATCTAATTATCTAGCTTACATGATTGTAAGCTAGATAATTAGATATACATAGATTTAAAGTCTCATTTACATTTTCCTTTTAAATTAAATTTTGCACAAGCAAAGTGATGTTGGGTATTACCTCACTATATGAGACTTAAAACATGTCTGCGAACTGTGAATGGCATACTTTCGAGCTTTCGGAGCACAAATCTCCATATTACGCTCCAGATTTTTTTTTTATAGGATAGGAGGGCAAACGAGCAGACTTATCATCTGATGGTAAGCGATTACCGCCGCCCATTGACACCCGCAGCACCATAGGAGTCACAAGTGCGTTGCCGACCTTTTAAAAGGGGATTGGGCCTCCGGTAACCCCACTCACACAGCGAAATACAACGTAAGCGTTGTTTAACGCCGGTTTTCTGTGAGGCCGTGGTATCACTCTGGTCGAGCCGGCCCATTCGTGCCGAAACAAGAATAATAAAATATAGAAAATAAATAGAGGATACCTAATATTATGAAGGTCGGTGTTTCAGGGTTGGCATAATTAATCCCACGTAAATACCTACTTAAATAAGTATACTTAAAAACATAACCCTTTCTCCGCTCTCATGCAGTCGGATAAAAAGGTGCATGTGTTTCAAATTAAATTTCCCAGTGAAGCAGAAAACCTGTTTCAGTTTACTTGATAATGAAGCTGTAATAATTCTCAAATCAAATAATTTAAAAGAATACCTTGTCCCAATTTAATTAATTTTACTTTTTGTCAGGCGACAGAGGAAAGCAGATTGCCTCGGTCGATTTATAATCCCAGTAAAATTTATAATTCGTTCCTTGACCGTCTTTATAACGATTATTACCTTGACGAATTAAATGCCTATGTAAATCCTGTAAGCACTTGTTTATTTCGTAGATATGATAAACGTAGATACTTATGTACCATGCAATTAAAAAAAAATGATGAGGGTCATGTTTGCACAACTACTTATATGGTCCTGAACGCCACAGGTCGAGCAGAGTGTTATTGGGTTTTTCTATGAAATTCTCAGGGACATGGGACCTAAACTTACCGGCGAACTGTGGGTATACATTAATACACCTTTGCCTGCCTTAACCCTTCAGGGAATAGAGGCGTGATGGTATGTTATGTATGAGACTTCTACTACCCTACTTAGAAACGTACAGGAGAACTGTTTATTAATAGTATTACCTCAAAAATAAGGTACCTATTTAATAAAAATAAAAAAAAAACCCCGCAGCATCAGGATATGGTTACCATGTTCTTGCAATATGATTGAAGTAACAGGATACCGAATTTCAATTCGATCAGACCTGTGGAAATTGCTTACATCCCTTCACGAACCAGAAAAGAGCTGATAATCTTCAAACGGCTATCCAGATTTTCTGAAATAACAACAGCTCTCGATCAAGTCACCTTTCAAACCAAAATGACCAAAACGAATGGACCAATTTTGATTCAGTTTGAATCAAAATTGGTCCATTCGTTTGGGCGCCTGTAATGACTTATAACGCGATCGGCTTCTGCACCACGTGTTGTGGGTTCGATCCCCACATGAAGCGAATATTTGTATGATCTACTGGTAGTTGTTCCTGGTCTGGGCGTTTGTGTATGTGAGAATTCGTGTCTGTAAACGCACCCACCAATCCTAGTGTGAGGCAACACTTTATTTAAAAAAAACATAAATAGGTAAATACGTATTTTAATCTAAAAATCTGTTATTGTAATGACATCAATAAAAACGTTGATACAACATTACGTAAACGAAGGAGGATGACGCAGGCTGTCTGCCTGACATAAAAAAAAACTTTTAAAAGTAATAAAATATAGTTGCGTAACTGTAATAATATTTTATCTGTAACTTTAAAAAGTTTCCTAAGTGGAATTATGGAACGAGGAAATCTGTTTCATGAAATTGGGTGAAGGATGGGTTAAGGCAAGCATGGTGACCCAAATAGCTTGCGCGTTGCATGCTCTCATCACTCTAGAGGGCAGTTAGGGAAATGGGGGAAAAGTTATGTAGATGTCTACTTAGTGAGATTCGATTTTGGACAACCCTGTTTTAATAAAAACATAAACAATTGTATAGGTACACGTGGTTCTAGGGCATAACCCAATATTTTTGCTGATTTTCCTTTTACACGAAGCCCTTACGTGTTTTAATGAGGAAGTAAGAAAAAAAATTGTGTAGCTTTTTATTCTGAGTTAGGTTTTTCCATTTAGAATTGAAGCGAATTCGTGTAAAGTCAACAAAACTGAATCTGAATAGGTATCTAATTTAAAAATGTTAGACAGTTAGACACTTTCATACTACGTCCAACGATGGCTGGAAGACTAAAGTTATTTTATTTTCTTGTCTGTAATCAACTAGTTATTTTTTTATAACTAGCTATTTTTGTTTTTAAACTTTCAGAAGGCGACATGCCATCTGGGATATAAGCGGAGAGTGTGGAGTCTTACCACTCCGGTGGTCTTATCTTGCACTGTGCCCTTAACGATAGAGAATTTGATCGACGACCTTCTCGTGAATGACCAAGTTATGGTATAATTAGGATGATAGATACATATTTTAAGTAGGTAATAATATATCTACTGCATATAATATCTGGAAAAAACATTAAATGTATTATGAATGTTCGAAATGCCATGTAAAACTTATTGAAAAAGGAATATTTTTGAGTTTTTATGTACTTTCATAAATAGCGACAGGGTCACCTCATTGTCAACCACAATATGAAACACAGGTCTTGCAAAACATTTACATAATGGCGGCCAATGGAGCGTCAAGTTAATCATTTACCAATAACCCACTAAAACTATCGGTTCGTATCGAAATCATCTCAGAGCGGAGCAAAAACCATCTCAAACTGACACTCACTTTCACTAACTCGCTATTATATTATTCTTTTTTTTTGCAGGCGTCAAAGCCGAGGAAGTGGTAGCATTCGGTGCATTCGATTCAGACAGTGTTGTGAATTAAAGTGAATGAACGCTGATTTAGTGGTGTTTTAGTGATAAGTGTGAATAATAGTTAATTTTTGTGAACATCGACTACGAAAATGGTGAGTTAACTTTTTTCGATAATCGATTAGGCTGTATAGCGGCGTACCTGTGCCACTTTTTAATATTTTGCCGCGTAAAATTGAAACGCGCTATATTGTTGTTAGGTGGTAACAAAATTTATTTAAAAAGTTGTTATGTACATACTTTGGAGTAACACCCTAATTGATGTATGCTCATAAAAGCATGATAAGAGCATATTTTATGTTCTGAAGTGGGTAATTAGAAGAAAATATTACGACTTCAATGGACAAAGTGGATTTAAAATATTTTCAAACTTAGTACGTAATGTTAAAAATTCTTTTTGACTTTCATAAAATAATTTAGTACACAATTAACAGACTAGTAACTAAAAGAAAGAACGTACCTACCTTTAAATATTGGATTACAATTTTAGAATTTAAAACTATCGTTGCGAATAATTAGGGTGCGGTCGGCTTAATTAATGAATCGCGTGCCTTACAACGGAACTTAGATAATTAACAAACATTAATAGAATTCATAGTAATCTAGTCTACAGTTTTTTTATGAGACATAACATTCGTAAGATTTTTTGCATTGTTATTTTCGTAGTGAGGCTGGAGGCTCCTTGGATCTCTAGTTCAACATTGTAGCACTTACGTTAATTAAATAATATCAATACAACGCGATAAAATCTGTAAAAAATAGTTTTATTTCAATGTCTAATATTCGCATAACATTTCCCATTCATCACGGGATTAATAGTCGGAAAGAAAATTCATTCGTCATTAACATTGACCCTAAGTCCTTGCCCGAATGTTCGTAGAACAACAATCACTTAGCTTCCTCGTCATAAATCCATTTACCGGCAAAATGGCTCATTATTCTATTATTTATCGCGACCACAATGGGTGCTTAAGACAAGTCTAAGAGACGCAATAACGTCCATTCGTGAAGAAGACATAAGGATAAAAATTAAGGCACTGTTCGTGATTGTAAATGGTTTTAATTAAATTATATATACATATATATCTGCTGTTCTGGTTTAAACCATATAAATAATTGCTGACGCATTTTCCGCATAGGGGTTACCTGTGCGAAAAATTAGTATGAGGAGCGGTTTTAAAAAATAAATATAGAATAGAATACCGGCAAATTGTAGGTAGGTATACATTAGTACACCTAGCCTAATTCGGATACCTGATGCAGTTGTCGTATGTTATAATATTAAACAATTTTATAGCTATCTAGATATAGTTACTAGTATTATATTATCTGTAATATATAGTTATTAATAATATAAACCAAACCAAATATATTACGGCACCAAGCGCCGATAATGTCTAAACAGACGCTCTGCAAAAGGCACCAAATAGTTTATTGTGAAAAGGTTACGTTACGTTTAATTGATTTAAAACAATTTAAATTGTTTATATTTTAGTCTTGGCGAGGGCACTGACCGCGTCCCTCATTTTAGGATGTATACAAATTTAGTTTGCAATTTTACATACAAATGGTAATTATATTTAGTTATTTCATTTACGCCAAAAGTTAATTCAAATTCCATCGGATACCATTATATTAATGACGAGACGATTGGCGTAGCGGTTGAGCGATCGGCTTCTGCGCTAGGTACGTGTTGTGGGTTCGATCCCCACACGGAACAAATATTTGTATGATCTACTAGTAGTTTTTGCGGGTCTGGGCGTTTGTGTATGTGAGAATTTGTGTTTGTAAACGCACCCCCGATACGGTATAAAATCCTAGAGTGGGGCAACATATTTAAAAAAAAGAAAAAACAAGAAAAGAAAGAATATTTATTAACTATTAAGAGATATTTAAAAAAAAAAATTAACCCCATATGGGGCAAGTTTAGCAAGAAATAAACACGACTATTATGCGGCCGTTATGCATCAAATTGTATGTACATGTAAACCATTGTTTAAATTTTAATCGACTGTTTATAAGATAGACCCTAAGTTTATTACGGAAATTTTATGTTTTGCGATGTTATCTGAAAGAGTAATTATTTTTTTAAATACAAAGTTTTCGTGACAGTTATATTATGGACCCCCCTAGGTTCATAATATTATCTACGGTCTAGTTCTTTTGCCTCCATGTAAACGTAAAAAAAAGTAGAGTATATAGTAAAAAAGAGTGGTAAAAGGTGTCGGGTGTATTAAATTCTTTGAAATACACAGTTGTATGAAATCCGAAACGTTGGGATATAATTAAAATGATTTATGCGCATGTTTACGAAAAAAAAATTCAGAGGGGTTCTCCTTGGATTCGAATTTGAGACCTACGAATTGGCAGTCCAATGGTACCTACTATCACTTGGTTGTTACTGAATGGGCTATAATAAGGCGATAAAATTTATTGGAATGTCAAAATTTATTTTATTGAAATGTATATACGTAAGGCAGAAGCGGCGATAGCCTAATGGCTAGGGCGTCGGACTTGCGATCATGTGGCTGCCGGTTCGAAACCCACCCATTGCACTACCGCCGTAAACCCACTCGTAACCCAAGCATTTAGCTTAGCACGAGGGGTTAACAAGAATACTAGTAATGGGCGACGCACATAAAATTAGCTAAAACAGCTTTTATAAAAGAAAAAATACCTTAGATATTATGTATGTTAAAGTTTGGATTGGGTTGGATTACCGACGCATGCTGTCTATGCGTCGGTGAGGAAATCTCTCCTGCGCATCGTGGCGTGCAGGTTTCCTCACGATGTTTACCTTCACCGTAAGAAAGCGATAATACATTTTGATACGTAAGCATGACTGTTACGCTGTCCAGGGTTCGATTTCCAGGTCGAGGAAAATGTTATTGGGTTTTTCTATGAAATCCAAAGCTCGATGTTTGGATTTGTGCCCGTTGTGCTCGTGTGTTAGTTAATGGCAAACAAACTAATCGCGCGGACAGTGAGAGCACATTTAGTACAATTCTAGCTAACCCTTCTGGGAATACAGGCGTGATGATGAATGTTATTTTATGGTTCAGAAAAATCGAGATTATGGCATACACAGTCACTGCGCTAGATTATCAATGCTGGCTAGTACAAATGTGGATTTGTTTTTTTTATGTGTCTAAATAAAATACCTTTTTGAAATGTAGATACAATTACGTAACTTGTTCTTAGTCCACTATTTTCTACTCTGTTTCATTTACAATTGTACGTAATACTACAGTTTAGCGAATAGAAGTAACTTCTGAAAGTTTTCTAACGTTTTATCGTGAACAAGTTCCATTTTCGCGTCTCGTCTCTTTTGTTTTAGTCACTATAGTCTGTCCATAAAAGTTTACGGGTAACTTGTTTCTGAATTTGCTACTTTTATTTAAAATGTTCAGCTGTTTTGTAGGGATGTGAGATTCTACAGATCAGTTATACAGTCAAAAATAGTGAGTAGGTAGGTACCTGTCTGAAAATATTTGCAAGGGGTTTAGCAGTGGTTAATTTTAATAAAATAACTCGCTGCCTATTAGACAATTGGGGTTGTAAATATTTCGCATTGGTGAATATTATCATTATTCATTTTGATATTTTTGTACAAGAACACTTATTTATATGATTTTACCTGTGTGGCTGTGGAAGGGTTAACTTCCGACACGTTACAGTAGCCTTAGCACGAACAACTTGCGAAAAAGTATTCGTATCGTCACGATAGAGGCGCTGGTCCAAATCTCATACAAATTGGTCTCCATGACGATACGAATACTTTTTCGCAAGTTGTTCGTTCTAAGGCTACTGAACAGTAGCCTTAGCATCGTCATGGAGACCAATTTGTATGAGATTTGGACCAGCGCCTCTATCGTGACGATACGAATACTTTTTCGCAAGTTGTTCGTGCTAAGGCTACAGTTATTTTGAGCGTACGTAAAACGGAAGACTGTTAAAAATAGTTGACTATTAAGTAATTGAATTTACATCAATTGTGTAATAAAAGGAGCGGTTATAAAAAACATGAGCTGTATCTTAGAATGTAAATTAACACAATTCGTGTTTTTTAAAATCCAGAAATAGAGGGAAACTATTCGTGACTCTAGTTAGTTCTATTAACTTGAATATTAAACCGAAAATTATAATTATTTCGACACTTATAAAGAAATCAAACAGGCAAGAATCAATGACCATTGCTAACATCGCGTGATATAACTTGAGCACAAGCATAATTTTTAATATCGTTAAGATCAGACAACTGGATCGGTTATACAATACGGAAATCCTGTTCCACGAAATTCGATCTAATACTTTAATATTTAAGGTATAATTTAGGAAAAACTGTGGGATATCCGCATGGTTTTAATTCAAGGAATTTTATTCTTTAATTATAGGGTGATACAGTTCGGATTATGTTGTTACGTGGGGAGGTGGCGAAAGTGTTTCGCGCGCACTTGCTCATATATATTTTTTTACTCTCACTGTTAACCGCGGTCACGGTCGATGTCTTCGTGTGTTTGCTATGGAAATCGTGACAATGGGAAGTTTTGGCGCCATAATTTGGTGACTCATATTGTGAGCGATTTTTGGCACCCGACACGTGAATCGTGATACTTTTTTTTATTACGTGAGAGCTGGCGAGTGTTGCCATTCTCTACCAATCGAAAACATGTATTTGTCTGCTGATTTGATTTACGAGACCAACTTGCATAATTAGATATCGAATTATGTTCTAGATAATAAGTGTTTTGGTATTAGGTTTTTATATGTAACTAGCTTTTGCCCGCGACTTTGTCTGCGTGGACTTCAGAATTGGGTCCTACCTGGATAAAAAGTAGCCTATGTGTTATTTCAGACTATAATTTATCTCTGTGCCAAAATCATCCAGATCCGTTGAGCCGTTCTCGCGTGAAAGAGTAACAAACGTCCGTACATCGATACTCACAAGCTTTCACGTTTATAATATTAGTAAGGATTCTCAGTAGCAGCTCCGAATTTCGATATGTACCCGGTTAATTGCAATAGGCTCTCCACCTATTACATGGGACCTAACCCTACCGGCGAACCCAAGAACTCTACCGTAGCAGCCGCAGACCACTAAACTAAGGAGGCAGTTTAAGAAGACTTGCCTTATGTTTCTATTTAAGTATTTGCATTTGTATTATCAAGCCTTGTATGTTTCTATTTATTTGTATTTTTCTTAACTTTATTATTGTCTAGTTCCGCGTCCTCACGTCACTTGAGGTTCTTACTGAAAACCAGTGCTGTGGTGAGGCTTGCCTTAACATGGCATCTTGCTGAGTGGGAACCTATTTTCATTTTATTTTTTTTATTTTGTATCCGCGTTTACCTGGGAGGGCTATGCTTCGGCACGAATGGGCCGGCTCGACCGGAGTGATACCACGGCCTCACAGAAAACCGGCCTTAAACAACGCTTACGTTGTGTTTCGCCGAGTGAGTGAGGTTACCGGAAGCCCAATCCCCTTTTAAAAGGTCGGCACCGCACTTGTGACTCCTCTGGTGTTGCGGGTGTCCATGGGCGGCGGTGATCGCTTACCATCAGGCGATCCGTCTGCTCGTTTGCCCTCCTATCACATAAAAAAAAACCGTTTCGTTTATCATACTTCAGATGGTATTGCTAATGTTTTTTGCCTATACTAGTGTAAGTTTGTACGTCTTTGTTGTGACAATAAATCAGTTTCCTTTCTTATAAGAAACTTATCACAAGTGCTCGGCGTAGGTAGTGTCATGTAGGATGAATGACCTCAAATGTATCTGTGTTAACATATAATAAAATTTAAGTTAACATAAAATTGACGAGTTTAGTTCAGCGCAGGCGTGAAAAAAAGCTAGTAGGTATTAGTTTAGATTTACGCGATTATTAGTATAAGATACCTATGTAAAAATCGCGAAAGTTTAAAAACAGTATACCCAGGACTACTGAGTCGGCTATTATATTAATAAAAACTAGCCATGTAGGTATATAATATAATAGAATAGAATATAATATTTTTTATTGCACACTAACAAATTAATGTTAACTACAAATTTATAAGTCATAGATTGGTACAATGGGCGGTCTTATCGCTAAAAGCGATCTCTTACAGACAACCTTTGGATGGACTCGAGAGAAAGGAAAAGACTATACCTATATGACTATCTAAATATATATAAAACTCAAAGGTGACTGACTGACTGACATAGTGATCTATCAGCGCACACCCCAAACCACTGGAGGGATCGGGCTGAAATTTGGCATGCAGGTAGATGTTATGACGTAGGCATCCGCTAAGAAAGGATTTTGATAAATTCTACCCCCAAGGGGATAAAATAGGGGATGAAAGTTTGTCAATTTTAAACCGATCGGGCTGAGACTTTGCTTGCATATGACTACTATGACGTAGGCATCTCCTAAGAAAGGATTTTAATAAATTCCACCCCTAAGGGGATAAAATAGGGGATGAAATTTTGTATAAATCTTCTTAGATTTTCGACTGATTGAACTGAAATTAAATATTGGAGCTACTATGATGAAGACGTCCGCTTAAATAGAATTTTGATATATTCAACCCCCATGGGGATTAAATAAGGGATGATGGAGGATGTAAATGTATTAGTTTGAACTATCGAACGAATAAATTAAGACGAACAAAATATTAATAACAACATACATATGTACTATCACGCCTGTATTCCCCGAAGGGTTAGGCAGAGGCGTATTTAATGTACACCCACAGTTCGCTGGTATGTTTAGGTCCCGTGTTATAGGGGGCGAGCCTATAGCCATTAACCGAGCACAGTTCCAGACTTCGAGCTGCTACTGAGAATTTCATAGAAAAACCCAATAACACTGTTCGACCTGGGGATCGGACCCAGAACCTCTAGTGTAGCAGTCGCACTGGGGCCCACTAGACTAATGCGGCAGTCTAATTTAATAATAATATCATATTAACGCGATAGAATCCGTAAAAAGTAGGTTTATAACAATGTCTTATATTCGTGTAAATGTCACAAATCAGTCTACGTTTCAGAAGGTCAGAACTCATAACTATTTTGTCTCAAGCCATACATCTTACCATAAGAGATAAATTTACGGCAAAAAAACGAACTCTCTGTGTAATATGTCCCGTTCAACTTTAGCTCTAGGATTTACCGCGAGATTATGTGGAATTCTATAGAGATTTGGGAAATCGGTTTAAGTGTGTCTGTAGCCCGATTTTTTTTTTATTTTGTCGTTATATTTAGTATTACTGTTTTTATAATTCCTAATTTGTCCTGTGTAATGTATTCCGTTATGGGTGACAATTACCAGAATAAAAATGATTACTGGCGGTAAATTTTGGTTAGGGGGAAGCCGGAGCTCTCTAAACTCTATGATTTTTTGAGAAATCCAGGAGCTTAAAATTTATGGAAAATCCAATCTATTGTTATGATCAAGAATGGCCTAACCGATTTACAAGATTTTTATTTTCCAAACTTAACTTTGAAAAGGATGTTATAATTAGACTGTTCAAAAAGGTCGCCGGTAAATATTGCATTGTATGAAGCCTTCAGAAGGCGACTACAGATATGCCATTTGATACTAATACGTATCAAGAGAATACAAGAGTACATCTCCGTATGCTGAGAATAAACACGTTTTGTAAAGGTCAACAAAATCCAGCTACAATCAGATAAATAACTTCTTAGATAGTCTGAATTCACTTTTACAGTTTAACGTACTCTTTTCAGTTTCTCGGCTAAACAAGAAATACGAGAAAAATACCGAATTCAAAATAGAGTAGGTGAGTACTTTTCAGGTCAAAATGGAGATAAATCCTTCAGATCTCTTCCTACTTCATCTATTTAAATCACAGCACTAACGTCAAGTTTACGACTTATTGCAGGCAGTAACTCTAGTAATCTGTGGTGCAGGGTAGAAAACTTATCCAATTTAAACTGCGCTTACACGATTTAAAGTTTAAGTACATAAGTTTTAAACTAACTTAAGTAGGTACGTACAACTACATCATTATTATGCACTTAGGTACAGACGCGGTCTAAAATTCGTACCATAATGATGTTATGATAAATTATTGTGCTTATGTATTGAATTTTGTGTGTTTAATTTAATAAAGATTTTTACTATTATAATTCTATATAAATAGTTATTTAGATACACCAGACGCTCTGACTTTTAAGCCTTAAAGCGCTTAAACGGTGAAAGAAATAAACATCGCGAGGAAATCTGCATGCTCCAGAGATTTTCTCGACGCTCCACCAGACGCTCCCCAATAACACTTTGCTGGACCTGGCGATCGAACCCAGGACCCCTAGCGTGGGGGTCGCGCTTGGAACCACTAGACTAACGAGCCAGTAACGAGGTAGTGTGTTTAACTCCAAGATTAAAACGTGAATTATAAAAGCACTAAGTATAACTAATCTAGGCTTATGAGTTTATCTTCTTCTATACTTATAATAATACTTATAATAAATCTGTAGAGAGGTCAATTCTGTACATGAAATATATTTCCAAAATAACTATCAGCGGGTGATTAGTGATCGATACTGACGCCAAAAATGCAATCAGTAAAATTTTTGTCTGTCTGTCTGTCTGTCTGTCTGTCTGTCTGTATGTTCGTTATAGACACAAAAACCACTAGACGGATTTCAACGAAACTTGGTACAATTGTTCTTCATACTCCTGGGCAGGTTATAGTATACTTTTCATCACGCTACGATTAATAGGAGCAGAGTAGTGAAGGGAAATGTTGGGAAAATGAGTGATTCATGAGAACGGTTTCAAGCTATAAAACATCACGCTAAAACCCTTAGGAACGGGGCAACGCAGGTGAAACCGCGGGCGAAGAACTAGGGAACAAAGTAACTATTCCACGCGGACGAAGTCGCTGGCAAATGCTAGTTATAACTAAAAGTTGTACCATCAGCTTTCTCAGACTATCGTTCAAAATCTCAGAGATTATTTTTGCGTGTCTAAATAAGTACCTATGTCGTTTATGATTATGAATCAAGGAGTTTCTTTGGCCTACTTACGACTAGAATAGAAGAAAGTTGATATAATTTAAAAATTAGTTGCAATAAATCACCACATTATTTTAATTTTCAAAGGAGGTTTGAACCAAACAGTTTTTACGGTTGATATATTTAAAAAAAGTCTATCAGTCCAAGGTCACTTACCAAGCGTTGTAATTATGATAATTATATTGATGAAAATAGTGTTATTTTGTAAGGATAGCTTAAAATTGATAAATAATTTTTTAATGCAATCTAACAATAATATTAAATTAAAAATTTAAAGAAACCCTCTACACAAATATCTTTAAAAGGGACAAGAAATATCTTATATTATTTAATTTAATTAGAATATTTTAATCCAAGCGTCGTTGTCGTGTCGGGGGACCGCTCATGTGCTCGACAAAATGCATCGTTTGTGCTCAAACACAACGTAGATGCCATATACCGTTGAGGAGTTCTTCTGACGCATTGGGTATGCTGCAGGATTCTGTAATATCATTGACAAGTGACAGAATTTCAAGTTTGGAATCGATGAGACCTGTGGAAATTGTTTATATCTCTTCTTCACGAAAAGAGGTGATGATCTTCTTGACGGTTTTGAGTATTTTACATGGCCTACGCAAATGTCTTGCTGATCTGGTATCATCGTGCGACGGGTCGTTGAGCTCCCTTAATGATGGTTGAGTTACACGATGACTGTTGTGAGTGCCGTCAGTCAGGACAGGTCAACTCAAGGCTGCTAAGGCTCTTTCTTTAAAAGACCTGTTCAGACATTGCCCTACATCGTAACACTAACATATAAATAGTTGTAATACCACTACTACTGTCTGGACTTTAAAAGAGACCATGATTCTCTGAGTTTGTTTCGGTGTTTCTTCTCAGAGGTCGTCAGTAGGGAAATGCCGGCGCCAACTAGTTAAAACAAAAATACGTTTTTTTTGTTTTGTATTGACTTGTAAAAGTATCCTTTTATGATCTACAGGAATAAATATAATTTAATCATTTAATCAAATAGCTGAGCTGATTAAAGCCTTTGAAACAATTTTTTTTAATAAAAAATCGGTTCACCCGGTCAGGCGCTACAATGGAACAGACAGGTATATGTATGTTCCTTTTTCGTCGGGGTTTAAAAAATAATATTTTTTATTGATCTCGTACACTAGTTAGTTTTATTATAAAAATATACATTTTCAATATTCTAAAAAAGGTTGACCTTGTTCATATTGTTACGAGCTGGGGTTCGGGATAAATTAAATACCACTTATTTCACCGAAATAAACAGTCACTTTATCACTACACAAACACACACAGGAAAACACACGAACAGTCACTATACTAGCACTTGTTACACTGCACTGATAATCACTTGGTACTTCACTTCGATGTGTCCAAAACTGAACTGCCCTTCCCGACGCTGTCGACCATTATTTATATGAGCCACGAAGATTCTGGATTCAAAAAATCTCGATAAGTCTCAAGAATGCGACCCGCCCGCATTTTTGAGACAATAGATGTTTCGCATGTGCCGCATTCTAGCATATTCCTCTTGTTAGTTTTCTACCTGCTTCATCGACTAATCCAGAATCTCCGTGACCCATCTCCGTCGTCCTAGTTACTCGGCGTAACAATATGTAATTTTACCTCTATCCTTAGCAATATGATCGACTTCTTAAACAAGTAGATATTGAAAGAATAATTTATTATCCGAGATATACAATACGTTTTGATCTCTTGTCCATTTTCTCAGTCATTTTTCAAAGGTTTCATATTGTACTGAAGCTTTCGGCGCTCATTATAGTACAGTCTGATAAAATATCAAATGACATACCTGATATGAATGTAAAGCTGCGTGTTCACTGCGCGTGGTTGGCACGTGTAACATGTTCGAACGCGGCAGATCTGTTTACCTATTTGCCGCGAGCTAGAGGCATTATTCTTGATAGAACGCGGCTGGCTCGCAATGTTACGATCGTTTACAGTGTGGCTTGATACGTCAATTGCAAATTATCCTTTGCCTCGGCCTCCAAGACCGTCAAAGTTTGGCAAGAATATAACCAAAATATGAGGTTGCCGCGCAAGGCAATGTTTGAAGGTTTGTCATACACAGTGGATACGCAGCCTTACGGTTTGCTTATATTTATTTGATTTGGAAAGTGTAATAATAAAAATAAACATTCATGTTTATTACATTTCAAAATATTATGTTTATTTATTTTCAATGCCTGCTAAGACGTCAGGAAGCCCTAGAAGAACAACCTTTATTGGTCTTTAAATATTTGACTGGCTCATTAGTCCATAACCATTAACCATTTCGTCCAAAATACTTCACTGAAAATAAATGTAAGCGAATGCCATTTTTGATAACATTACCAAGATTGGAACGATCTTCCAATCTTTTATTTCCAGTGAGGCAGTAGTAGACGAAATAGGATGTAGTAACCTAGATGGATGGTATCCAAATCCAAATAATAACATAATTTGATAGAATATTGTCTGGATAACAATTTATTTTGGTATTACGTTTTTATAAGCAATTCAAGCTCCGCCGGACCCTTAACGCGATAAAATCCGTAAAAAGTAGTTTAATTTATAAATAGTGAATAAATAAAAGTAATGTCGCGCATAAATCTGCTTTTGGAAAGCAAACTCTCATAATATTTTTTGCTAACCATCGAGTTTATTAGAGTTATAAGTACATTATGACGGCGACGGTCATTTGTAAAGATGAAATAGTTAACATTAAATAGTTGTAAGTTATAAAGTGTAAGCGAGGAGAATTTGAATACATTTGAGAATATTTAATAATACAGAAACTACATATAAATATAATAAAAGGAAAGTTAAAAAACTAAAACCCGACACCGTCGTCCAATGTTCGCCATATAGGATTTCTTGTACTACCATATATCGTAAGATACTATTTGGATTAAGACGAACACAAAGAAACCTCATTCCTTAAATTCAGGTAAAATTTATTAATTTTTGGTTTCCTTTTTCTGATTCATCGGCCATATTGATTTCAAAAATGTATAGCCATAACCATTTTACTGTAAAAATGAATCAATCTACACCTCATTTGTTAAAATCTGATGAGTAGTTTTTGAGTTAGGATTGAACATACATATATGTATAGACGGTTAAACACACTACCCTTCTTTTCGCAGTAGGGTAAAAATAACTATTCACGATCAAATTGTCATTAGTATTATAGGAGATCGCATTGTAATGCAGCAATAAAGAAATAATTAAAAATCATTCCTTTTGCAGTTTTGGCCCATGCTTGTGAAGTGGCCCCACGATATTTGAGATAGGTATAGTTTGGTTGTGTATAAAACTGTCTACATATTTTCAAGCAGCTAATTGCACCAGAGAAAGTAAGAAGTGTGGTTAAAATTTTTAATTAGGTAAATTTCACTTGGCGTTCAAGTCATAGGTCTGATTTTCTGAGCCGTTTCAGGCTTTCACAAGTTGCAAAATATTTATTATGTTTGAACAATTATATAAGAAGTAATTTTTGTTTTTGCTTAAAATGACATACTTGCAAAATCTTAATTATGATTTTGATTTTTTTATGTATGTTAATTAATAACCTTACTAATTTAGATTAAATTTAAGATAAAATTCAATCACTTATGAGATGTATAATGTAGAATATTTTTAAATCTGCTTACAAGTGTGGCTGCGATCGTGAAATCCTGGTTTCTATTCCCAGGTAGAACAGTGTTACATGTTTTTTTAAATGAAATTCGCTCGCTCAGTGATTGGATTTTGGACCGGCTAGTCACAATAAGTTCGCCCGTACCATTAAGAACATGATGGAACTAAAACATACCTGAGACGGCGTTGGTGTACATTAGTACACCTCTGTCTTACCCTTCGGGAAATATAGGCTTGATGGTGTGTTACGATAATATTTTTTCTTTCACTTTAAAAATATCTACCTACTCCATAGAAGTAAAATATTTTTTATTTCTATTTATTTCGCCATGTTTTGTTACTTGCACCACAATCTGAATAGGAAAAAGAAAGGTAAACATTGTCTACGCACGTTATGCGTAATAACTTTTCCTAGTAACCGACAATTGTTACGTAACTTATGCAATTACATCGCTAATATTGGCGGAATTCCACGCGCACTTAGTAATTTCTTTTCTTAGATAGAATAGATAATGTTTCTCTAATAAGCTATACCTAAATGTTGATCTGTATCTGTATTATATTTTTAATGCTTTTTAGTGCTTAAAACAGATTGATAAGTGTTTAATTTTGAGAAGAACCAACGACGTACGTAGTTGGAAAAGTTTCGAAACCACCGACTAAAAGGCTACATATAATATCTTCACTTACTTATTTATAATAATATTCTAAAGCTGAATAGTTTGTTTGTTTGTTTGTTTGAACGCGCTAATTTCAGGAACTACTAGTTGGAATTGAAAAATTCTTTTTGTGTTGGATAGTCCATTTTTCGAGGAAGGTTATAGGGTATATAATATTACGCTACGACTAATAGGAGCAGAGCAACGCGGGTGAAACTGCAGGCGGATTGCTAGTTACTTCATAAAATTACAAACCCAAGAAAATTCGTTTAAAACTTGTTTTATCGAATGATTAAAATAGGTACTTTTTATGTAAGCAACCTCTTTTGTGTCACACTGCTGAGAAAAAGAGTTTCAATTCATTTTGAAAACATTCCAAGCGAAGGAAAACCTTTCTTAAATAAAAACAAAAGAGGTTTGTGTCGCTTAACATCAGGCGAACTGGCGGTCAAGCGTAAGCCTGTCAAGAATAAAAAAAAGTCTCTTTGATTTTAGACCCCTTAAAATTTGGAATAAAGAAAGTTGATCACAAAGCATCAAAAAAAATACCCTGTGTAGGTTTTTATTCGTTGTTGCTACATCCACAACCCAGAATTATCCTACCTTTAATTTCCAACGAAAGTCAAAGAAATCATACAAATAAAACAACTTTTTCACAATAACCGGTAGTTAAAGTTTACCCCCCAATCATTTCCAAATTCTGTAAACAACCCTTCATGTTCTTAAGAAACTTTTTATAAGGTAAGGAATAGCCCGCCAGGGGCTTCCTAACTCATACAATTTAATAAAAGAAAAGTTGAGTCTAGTTTCTTGTAGCTATTGTTATTTTTAAAATACAATACAGTTTTTAATTCTGAAGCGGCGGTAGCCTAATGGCAGGGCGTCGGACTTGCGATCATGTGGTTGCCGTCCATCGAACTCCAACCATTGCACTACCAACGTGAACCCACTCGTAACACAAGCATTTAGCTTAGCACGAGGGGTTAACAAGAATAATCGTACTAGTATCTAATGTGAGAGCCACAATTAAAAAAAACTGTAGTTTTTTAATCTTTTTTTTACATTTTATTTTTAATACCAACATACCATGTCGTTTTAATTTCCCAAAGGGTCAGGCAGTGAATTTTGTATAGACGAATACTCACGTTGGCGTCGTGTTTCCAATTCCCATAGGAGGTTTGGTAGTGAGAGGTTAACAATCAAAAGTAAATAAAAATATAACTTTGTTTATTTTAATTAGGTTATTTTTATAATATGGATAAAACCTTAAAAACTATTTAGAAATAGCCGCGATTTGCGACACTTCAATTTCAAAACATCAGGATTTGAATTTTAGATGCTCTTTTTAAAATGTTATTGCACATTCTTATTAAAATTATGAAATCTTATACTATGTATGTGATGACCTAAAGGTGTGTTTTTATAGTGTTATTAATATCTACACTAATTAGCAAACGGATACAAGGTCGTACATAATTATACATTTTGATAATTTTCTCAGAATTCCGTCCTCCATGTGTGTATGTGTGTTAGGTAGATAATTCCTTTGTAGTTTCGTGAATATTAGAAACACGTCGAACGTAAAATAACATAACATCATGCATGTATCCCCGAAGGATTAGGCAGAGTAGTACTAATGTACACCCACAGCCCACGGGTAAATTTTTAGGTCCTTATGAAATAGGGGTCGAGCCTATTGCCATTAACTTGCTACGAATCCAGACTACTACTACTCCTCCAGAACCCAATAACACTTTGGTTGTCCTGGAAATCGGATCCACGGTTGATTACTCAACGACGACGACGACACGATTGGCGTAGAGGTTGAGCGATCGGCTTCTGCGCCACGTGTTGTGGGTTCGATCCCCACACGGAGCAAATATTTGTATGACAGGTAGTTGTTCCGTGTCTGGGCGTTTGTGTATGTGAGAATTTGTGTTTGTAAACGCACCCACGATACAGGAGAAAATCCTAGTGTGGGGACGGCTGACGCAGTTTAGGTCACGTGAGAGTTTAGTCCTAAAATTGTGTTGAAAAAATGTCGTGTCGTATCAATTGGCGTAATGGTGTGTTATGGTTATCAACTGAGAATGATAACCATAACACACCAAAAAATGTCTTATTCAAAATCTGTTACTGATAATGAGTCGTCATTATCAGTAACAGATTTTGAATAAGACATTTTTTAAATTTTATTTCAACTCTATTAGGCCATTCAACAGTTAACGCTTAATTATTACTTAATCGATTTTCTCTCGGTTTCTAAGATCTTTTCACAGGTTACCTAAATCTTCGATTAGTCAATCCTTTTTTAAATACGCTATTGTGATTGGTTGACTGAAATTATTCGAAATTTAACGATCAATTATAGTACGTGATATAATTGATCGCTCATTAGCTTAGTAGTCCTTAGCGCGACTGCTATGCCAGAGGTCCTGGGTTCGATTTCCAGGTAAAGCAAAGTGTTATTTGGTTTTTCTATGAAATTCTCAGTAGCAGCTCGGAGTTTGGGTTTTGTGCCCGGTTACAGGCAATAGCCTCGCTCCCTATTACATGGGACCTAAACATACCGGTGAACTGTGGGTGTAGTACATTAGTAGGTACGCCTCTGTCTAACACTTCGAGGAATACAGGCGTGATTGACGTGACATAAAAAATTTGAGGGCAGATTCTTAGTGAAGGTAAGTACGGTAATCGAAATCGTAATTATATCGATAATCGTAACGCTTTAGAAACTTAATACTATAATTATTGTTTTGGTTTGATTGGCAATGTTCGATTTAGACTTAATAATCGACGTTAGGTTCTGTTATTGCGGGCAATTATTTAGAGAATGAGTTGGCTGCTGATCTACGCACGCAATGTAATACGATCCATCAATTTTCTGTTAGCAAAGTATTGCTAATGACTTACCGCCAGTTTCTATATTCAATCTGTCGATAGATTTGCTTACTAGAGATAGAATTTTGACATAAGCTCCATACAGCTACTGTCAAAATTCTAACTCTAGTAAGCAAATCTACTGACAGATAGGATATAGAAATCGGCCGTTAGTCACCTTGTCGATCATTTTAAAGTCGTTATGACATTTACCATAATTCTACATCTTGCTTAATTAATCATAAGACACCGTGTGCATAGATTATTTATGAAAGTTACGATAATTCATGACCCTGAATTGCCTTGACGGTCACAGTTCATATCAACGACCGATTTCAATAGAAATCAGTTGTAGATTTGCCTAGAAATAGGAACTTGACATTACTTGTTTAGACAATAAGTGTTAAAATACTGTTTAACCCCCGACGTAAGAGGGTGTTATAAGTTTAACGTGTGTGTCTGTATGTCTGTCTGTTGCATTGTAGCGCCCAAACGATTGGCCCGATGTTGATTTAATTTTTTTGTCTGAATGGTGACTTGATGGAGTATTCTTAGTTATGATTTTAAAAAATCTGCCCAGCCGTTTGAAGATTATCAGCTCTTTTCTGGTTCATGAAGGGATATGAGCAACTTCCACAGGTCTGAACGATTTGAAATTAGATATCCTGTTACTTCAATGATATTGCAAGTCCATGGAACCACGTCTTAATCCTGCGGGGGATTTTTAAATTTTAAGTTTAATGTTATTATAGTAAGCAAATCTACCGAGTGATTTGTATATGGAATCAGCCGTAAATGCGGAACCAAACACGATATTTCAATAACTTAATGGTAAGCCGAACTGTTCTGTCACCCAGATTTTTTTAGTACCCCGGTTTATTCCTGTAGGTACCGGGTAAAGGTTTAAATAAAATCCTCACCCAGGCATGAATACAAAAAATCTAACAGAAGTACTTGTCCTATCACGTGGTTACAATACGGTTACTATCACTTTGGTTATTATAGGGTTATTACGTCACATTCTCATTTGAGTTTCGTTTTATTTCACCGATATTGCTTTAATTTAACGTTGGCCAATGGTTGCGTTTGCGTGCCCTATTGCATAGTATAATGATAATGTAGTGTGATTGTATGTTATAATGACTCTATCGTAACTGCTTTGACTAGGGCGAAATGCATTTCATGTGATGCAAGTTTTTTTTTATACCACAAAGGTGGCAAACCAGCATACGGCCCGCCTGATGGTAAGCGGTTACCGTAGCCTATGGACGCTTGCAACACCAGGGGTATCACTCGCGCGTTGCCGACCCTGTAGTTGAGCTGGCAGCATAGGAGACAATGCGTGACGTTTATCCTACCTGCCATCACAACGCTTCCTCGCGGAGCTCTGGCGACCTTGCTCACCGTTAGGAACACAACGTAGCACGGAGCTATGTTATTTGGCTACGATTTTCTGCAAGGTGGAGGTACATCCCCAGTCGGGCTACCTACCTCTCTTAAAACGTTGTAAACTGTCTTAAAATTAAATTCTGTTGTTCAATTTATTATCAGACTTTATTTAAAGTATACTGTCCCACTACTGGGGAAAGGTCTCTCTCGTAATCTTCCATGTTTCTCTATTTGTGATTTCCTCCGGCTAGTGAATCATAAGAATACGCACGCTGAAATGGAAGTGGGCCGGCCATGACTGCAGACGCACAGATAATCGATGGAGCAGACAAGTGTTAGAGTGGAGACACGATGGACCGACGATTTGAAGAAGGTGGTTTGCAGCAGATAGATGCGAACTACCCAAGACCGGGCAGCTTTCTCGGTCTGTCCCGGCGTTGACAACTTTCTTCAGGTACCGACTCTGTGGTAATCTTGGCCCACTTTCCTGGATTCATTCTATGTATATACGTGTCCCGCCTACTCTAGGTCGGCCCCAGGACTATTGGTAAGTCCATTGCCAGGTCAATGTCCATTATTTTCTAGCTGTAGCCTTTTCCCATCATCGGGGTTGGCTCTCCTGTCTTCTCGATTTTGCTTCTATTCTATCTAGTTATTGTAATCATATAATTGCCAACCATTCCATTATTTCTTTTAATGTCCAGTTACCGATAGGCCGTTAGGAAATGCAAGTCTCGCATTTTCTGATTTTCTTCTTCAAAAAATAAAATCGTTTGGGGTAACGACGAGATACCCATAGGCAGTTGCCTAATTTGCCATTAGGCGAATCCTTCATATTCGTATTGGTGAAATAGAACAATTTGTTTCGCCGATTTAGCAAATCTTTTGCGATCTGGATGTCCAATCTATGTGCAATACTTATCACTAAGGACGTGGGTACATTACCCGCTCTAAAATGTCAATATAATCCAATCATACACAACATGCGTTGCAGCAAGTTTTTGCTGTTGATATTTCCTAAAGTTAATTTATTCCGTGCGATACTGCGGATAAAACCACTAATGTAAACATAACGAAACAGCAAGATAGAAATGCTAACGGTTATTTCGCATCAAATCGTGAATGCACTTCGAAATGCAATCGCAATAATATTTTACGTTACCCAACATTTCGAGACAGTGACAAACACTTAGCTTTTTATTATTTTTATTGCATTGCCCTAATAATCCACTATTATTTACAGTCAAATAAAATCAAAACTACGCATAATAATCATTCAGAAGAAAAGCTTATTAAAGTAAGGTTTCGCACGCATCCCACAGGATGTGGACAACAGCGCCACCTACCGGGTCCAACTATAGCCCAGAACTACCTACAATTATACATGTGACCCCTTAATTACAATCAAACTGTTCAAAAATAAAGGACATACCAACTTTTTCCCCTGTTCTTATCCATAGGGGTTGAATTTCAAAAAATCCTTTTTAGTACATATCATCAAGATAAATACACCGTCCTTTCGAGTCTCTATGTGCGTTGTCGTTCAGTGAGTGAGTGTGTGAGTCAGTAAGTCGGGATTCCTATTCTTATAGATATGAGTAGAATATCAGTAGTTTTTCTTTGTAACAATGCGTAAGTCTACGCGCACATTGTTACGATCAAAATCTTTGGTCATAAATTTCGATATTTCTCGGAAACTGTTTCCAACTTCCTATTAATTATGTCGTAAATATGCCACGCAGGCGCCCAATGTCCACCTGTCGACCCGTTTCTCTTGAACTGTCATGCCGAAACCTTGTACGGTCAATTAAGGTATTTGGGTCCTTTTGACTTGACTATTTCCTATACATATATATTTATTTTTTCTGAACTGGCTCTCACGCGCAGAAGTCGATACACACACCAAGGTACTTTGTATGTAGGGGTGGTTGCCAGCCAGTTAGACCCCAAGAGGTCCGACTACCGAGCAAGTCAGATATTTACTCGGCTCTTAAGAGATGCCTATCTGAATGGCAGTGAAGAAAACCTGTCCATAAATGTGAGGCAACAATTGTTGTCAGGCTTTTTGGGTTTCTGACTACTATGTGTTAACGAAATGGAGAGTATGGAACACCTTCTGTTTACATGGGAACAATAGCTAGAAAGCGAATATGCTTCTTGGGGCAGGGTTATCCAAGACTAGAGGACTACAGACTCTTACCCCGAGGTATCATAAAGCTCATGGAAGAGCTTTGAAGAACTGGATGAGGATGAGGAATAGGTATCTAGGGGAAGCACTAAAGATCCCACTGGATCGAAGTGCATCAGTGCATTTCGATTGTTTGCTACCTCGGCCCCACATTAGATAAGGTACTGACGACTGTCTTAAGGCAACCGATTGCTTTAAGTGCTCTCCGATGCATGGAGAGGTCTTAATGTGTTAACAATAATCGGCACACTGACCACGGCAAACACAGCTTAACCTTACATATCGGTTGATCAGCTTAGTTTTTATTTAGCCACGGGCCTCTTCACATAACATGTAACCAAAAATAGGTATATTTTAGCGTTTTTTTTTTACTGTCAATTATCACGTGGTCAAGTTGAGAATTTGCTAATGTCAATATTTTCTTATTGGCGAAGTGTAGTTCATAAAAAATGTTACTTGTCTACAGCACTAAGCTGTTTTTCAACCGACTTCAAAAGGAGGAGGAGGCTCTCAGTTCTATTATAAGTTTTTTTATGAATGTTCGGCATAACTCAGTCAGTTATAAACGGATTTGGACGATTCTTTTTTTGATCGAAAGAGGATTGTTTCGGGATGGTCCCATTTAAATTTCACAAAGATCTATTAATGACTTTTGTAGACAAATAACGGAACTCTTCAGTAACTAAAAGCAAATGACCCGCGATTGCGGAAATCATATATCTATTTATTGTTTTCACTATTCCATAATATGAAATCAACCTTTGCGCTTTCAAGAGTTAAACAGATTAAAATGTTGAACATACACTCGTGTAAAAACGCGAGTGTATAGTGTATAGCGTGCTTTTACAAACACAAATTCTCTCATACACAAACGCCCAGATCTGAAACAATTAGGTACCTGAATCGGTATGCAATAAGGAACTGTTATAATAAGGGCCTGGTTAATCTAGTGGTCTTAAGTGCGTCTGATACGCTAGAGATCCTGAGTTCGATTCTCAGTTGGAGCAGTTTTGAGATTTTTTTATGATATTGTCAGTTCAGAGTTTAGGATTTGTGCCTGGTTAATGGCAATAGATTCGCCCCTTATTACGGGAGCTATGTTCAGCAATGGACGAATATAAGTAATGACGATAAACGGGAATATTGATGTAGGTATTCTAGTATAGATAAAAGCCAGAAATTAAGATATACTTGATTCAAAACCATGTCATCTCTCTCGGTCATCAAATAAACAAGTGGCATAACAAAATTATTACGTCATTTGACCAACTTTAGTATCGCACCAAACGGGTGTCCAAACAAACTAATCTAGGCCTTTGAGTTGTAAACAAAATGTTCCCCAACAATTTCCTACATTTTATCGATTGGGTAACGGACCGGTCTCCTAGACTATCTTCCTCTACTATGTTGGTATTACGTGACCGCTCTCTCGGACTAGTTTCGTGATTACGTTGGTTTTCTTATTATTATTGTTTACGTTAATAAAATGTTACTTAATTTCCTTATTCGAGCTATTTAGTCTCGTGGATTTCCTTTAGTCCTGGTTCGATCATCAAATTCATCAAGGTTTTCTTAACCATAACCAATATTCTTAAACATAACAAGAGAGAAGAGAAGGGTCATCCAAAGTTTGCCGGTATGTTTACTCATGTAATAGAACACGTAACTAGTACCTTAAAACAGGACCACTTTAATATTTGGTTGAATTTTTTAAAATACGCGTAAGATAAGCTAAAGATGCTTAGCTTAGGTAGGTAGCTTTTTGTTGTTTGTTGTATTACTTTTGATTTAACCAATATCATTGAAGTAACAGGATACCAAAGAAATCGATCAGGCCTGCGGAAGTTGCTCACATCCCTTCATCAACTAGAAAAGTGGTGATAATCTTCAAACGGCGAGCCATATTTTCATAAATCATAGCTAAGAACACTCTCGATCAAATCACCTTTCAAATAAAAAAAAAACTAAATGAAAATCTGATTAAAAACACCGTTACATATAATTCGCAGCGACCCAGGTAAGTTGGTATTAATTAAATTAAGATTGTAACTCCTCTGGTGTTGCGGGTGTCCATGGGCGGCGGTAATCGCTTACCATCAAGCGATCCTTCTACTCGATTGCCCACCTATCCCAAAAAAAAAAACTTTTATTTTAAATTATAATCGATTGTTCTTTTAAAATTCCAGTGAAACCGAGGGCAGCAATTAATTTAGAAATACATTGCGGTTCATATTTATTAATTGTAAACATTTGAACTTTATGTAGATCAATTATTCATTCGGTATGCAGACATTTAGCGCGTGTTTTCAAGGAAATTACCCAATTTGTTGTTTACTTAAAATACAAGTAAAAAACAAAATAAAATTGTAAATTAAAATTAATTAGCATTAGTCTAGTCTCCTTAGCGCGACTGGTGACTGGTGAGAATCAGGAGCCAGGAGCTCTAGCGTACTAGGGCTCCTGGCTTCGATTCTCTGGTCGACCAGTGTCATTGGGTTTTTCTATGTTATTTTCAATAGCAGTTCGGAGTTTGGATCTGTACACGGTTAATGGCAATAATGCCCCTTATTACATGCGACCTATATATACCTATTGACTATTGGGTGTACATTAGTACACCCCTGCCTAACCCTTCGGGAACTTACATATTAGCCACTGTGACCCGTTTCGTTCGTCAAATATAGGTACTAGCTTTGTTGCGTCGTGTTACCTGTGTATAATCTTAGATTTATAACGAATATTAATTAACAATATTTTTATTTATTAGATTACTACTTAGTAGATTTAACTACAGTCAGCCGCGGATTTGCGCTCAGAGGTGGCTGTTTAAGGCTCTGTAAATTCAGTGTGAACATAGTCTTACTAGCATTGTTTGTAAACAAACTAATTAGCATCACAATAAGCCACATGCAACTCCATAACTGTATGGGAATTGTATGGGAGATCGTTAGGGCTTATATGGGCAGACCACCGTCGTAAAAGCATTGTTCAAGAGAGGAATTCATAATACTTCCTTATACATTTGTGTTTTTATGTCGCGGAAAAATATGAAAATTAAATATGTTTAATAAATCGATGTCAACAGTTCTATTACCTAAGTTCCATGCGTTTTATTATGTTGTTATTTATATGTTGTAGCAGAACATAATAGAAAAAATCTAGTTAGGTATAATAAAATTGCGATAAGTTAAAGTTAAAGTTTAAATGTTTTTATTTCAAATAAGCTTTTACAAGCGTTTATGAAATGTTATGATTCTAGATGCACGGTTCCAAAAAGTTGATCCTATGGAGAAGAAGAGTGTCTATGGAGTTTCTTGCCGGCTCTTCTCCATACGACCCACTTTTTGGAACCGTGCAAATAGTTTTGACTTTTCGAAAGTACCTATTTAGTGGTCTAATTGAAATAAAATATTTTGACTTTGACTTTGACTTTGAAGAATCCGGCAAGAAACTCCATGGACATTCTTTTAAAATAAATGGTTTTATAATCTTCACTGGTAATACTGATACCTACTGATAATACTAGGATGATTGCAAAAGACCGGATAATTGATATTTAAGACAGATTTTGGCAATCATCCGAGCTATTTTCAGGAACTATAACCTACCAACCCATCCACAGGCTGACCGCGGTAAATCATCGAAACTAAGTGAATCACCGACCATAGGAATCGTAGATCGGAGACGATATTATTTAACTGCATATATAATGATCCATCAAGGATCTATGGACCCTTGATTATGCTTGCCTAGCATAAGTAGGTAATCTATTCCTATAATAGAATTGTAACAGACCGATGTTTGTACGTTATAGATTAATAAAGAAAAACTGATAAGTGGGGTCTTTATTAGAGCAACGGAAGCCAAAATAACATTTTTTAGAATTTTTGTCTGTATATCTGTCGATGACTGCCTCATTAGTCTAGTGATCCCCAGCGCGACTGCTACACTAGAGGTCCTGGGTTCGATCCCCAGGTCGAGCAAAGTGTTATTGGGTTTTTCTATGAAAGTCTCAGTAGCAGCTCGGAGTCTGGATTTGTGCCCGGTTAATGGCTATAGGCTCGTCCCCTATAACATGGGACCTAAACATACCGGCGAACTGTGGGTGTACATTAAGTACGTCTCTGCCTAACCCTTCCGGGAATACAGGCGTGATGGTATGTTATGTTATCTGTCGGCCTGGCTGTCTGTCTGTATGTTTGTACTGCATGGAATTGAATGCAGTTTCCACCGATGTATTGCTAAGGTGTAACTTTTGACGACACGATTAGCGTAGCGGTTGAGCGATCGACTTCTGCGCCACGTGTTGTGGGTTCGATCCCCACACGGAGCAAATATTTATATGATCTACAGGTAGTTAGTTGTTCCGGATCTGGGCGTTTGTGTATGTGAGAATTTGTGTTTGTAAACGCACCCACGATACAGGAGAAAATCATAGTGTGGGGTAATGTTTTTATCAAAAAAAAATACAACTTAAAATCTGGTGCATGTTTCTATGTACTTTACTGTATGTACTTATGTTAATCTTTTTGGGACGTGAGTGAAACTGCAGGCAACATCTAGTTTGAACTAAAGCCTGTCTCGCTGATCTCATAATTATTAGCTCAAAGTTCAGTGACCTCAGAATTAATTGTTCAAATATGTATTAGCATACAAATATTTGGTGTACGCAAATTGTATGAACCAATAGTGTAATACATACTTACTTTGACATTACGTCACAGATCACGAGTTCATTAAAAATATTTAGCAAAGTAAACCCTTTGTTGAATTGAATCTGCGTTACAGGAGAAAAGGACAGTATGGTGGACTGTAGCTTAATCCCTCTCATTCTGAGTAGTGACCCGTGCCGTGCACTGGCAGATATTTGTTGTTATAAGGAGTGACTAGGGACTAGACTAGGGCTAGGGCATGTTATGGTTAATTCCACGCAGACGAAGCCAAGGGTAGCAGCTAGTTAATATATTTAAAAAAATCGGAAGAGCCCTTGATTGAGGAACATGATTTATTTATTCTACGAGGGTCATGTACTTTTATTTTTATAAGGGTTTTTTCCAAGAAATCGTTAGATTTAACTGAATATACTTTTTTCATAATTTCATTTCATGTATTAGAAATATTAATATTTTTTCGATGTGAAGGATTTTTTTTTGCTTATTAGACTAGTAACGCTTTAGGGGTTTCGGTGTTACGGTATATTTGTTACATTTTTTTCATGAGAAATACCGGGTTTTTATTTTTTTCTTAAAATCACTAAAATTTAAGTCGTTTGTTTGCCGCGGCAGAGGCATAAGAGTCCGGTGGACCGAATTTCTTTTATAAACGTAATACCGAAATAAATTTTAATTCAAACACAATTTACCTAATCAAATTTTGTTATTATTCGGATTCCGATACCGTTAATCTAGGTTCTTAAGTTACCATTTCGTCCAAAATACTTCACTGGAAATAAATGTAACCGAATGCAATTTTTGATAACTTTACCATGTTTGGAAGTAGTTGTAATCTAAGTAGATTAACGGTGTTCAAATCCGAATAATAACATAATTTGATAGAATATTGTTTGGATTACAATTTATTTTTGTATTACGTTTTTCAATTCAATTTGGCAACTCAAGCTCCGCCGGTCGTTTAAACACTAAATTTTAAAAAGTTATTTAAGAACTCGTTTTGGCCATCGGTTTCACTCGCATCCCAGACTTAAAGCCTTTTTGTCTCATAAAGTCCATCTCCAAGATGCCGTCTATTTCTGTAACAAAACTCACTGAAATTGGTTCTGTAGCTTACGTAGACTGAAAACGTACCAGACAAACAAAACGACCCACCGACAGACAGAGTTACTTTCGAATTTATATTAAATTAGTATGGACAATTATATTTTTTTAAATGAATGAATAATTGTGTATACCCACATTTCTTCGGTACCGGGCATGAATCTAATGTCCGAGCTGCTACGGAGAATTTCATAAGGAAATGCAATAGCACTGCTCGAACTTATGCGCAAAAGTGTCTTATTATGTATGGCGCTGATTATGTTAAACAATAATGACAATTGGCGTATTTAAAATAAAGGTTAAATCGCTATTAGGTGACATAGTATATTATAATGTAACAGACTTTTTAACGGACCAATTTATTTCTTCTTAACATTTATTTTCTTTGATTTCATTGATTAATTTAAGATTCTGAGAAGCTGTACTGTAGTCACGTTATTATTATAATCGGATTTTTTTTCTTTTTATGGGATAGGATGGCAAACGAGCTGACGGATCGTCTGATGGTAAGCGATTACCGCTGCCCATGGACACCCGCAACACCAGAGGAGTCACAAGTGCGTTGCCGAAGTTTTAAAAGGGGATTGGGCCTCCGGTAACCTCACTCACTCGGCGAAACACATCGTAAGCGTTGTTTGAGTGAGGTTGTGTGTGTGAGGTGTGAGGTGTTTTCTGTGAGGCCGTGGTATCACTCCGGTCGAGCCGGCCCATACGTGCCGAAGCATGGCTCTCCCACGTAAATTTAGTTAGTAGTGTAATATTAATAATGTACCTAATAGTTTGCATACCATTATTACGAGTATATGGGCGAACATGTTGGACAATAAATATTTGTATGTTGACATCTTGCATGCAATTTGTATGTACAGTGGCGACCAAAAGTCTATAGGAAAATTCATTGTCGCACTGGCTGTATCGAGCTCGCTCGTATTGTTCATAGCAATGAAATCGTTAGCGTGCTTATGCACTTTTGAGCGTTTACTGTACACACATGTTTACGCAAATAGAAAAGTTATCTTATCTCATCGACACGGAAATCAATTACACGACTTTTAGAGTAGCAAGGCAGTCATTTAAACATTAAATTTAGTAATTAAAATCCCTTTTAACAGTCAATGGTTTATCAGATTAATATAGGTAATACGTGCCTGATCATAGCTATGCGGAGTTGCCACTTGGCAAATGTTATGTCAACTAAGGAAGTGTACACATGAACTCTACCGCTCTGCCTACCTACTTTCTAATACTTACCTTCTATTACGTCAGTTTTGGTTGCACCTGATTGGGGCCAAAGATGGGTGTATTTTAATTGACCCGAATTTAATGTGTAAGGCAAATACATCACCTATAACCTACCATCACGCTAGTTTTCCCGAAACGTTTAGGCAGAAGTGTACCTACCAATAGGTACACACTATCAGGATACTTTTGACGGATTCATTATTTATTTATTTAGTTGCATCTCCAACAGAGGATACACAATTACATAAGTACATGAAATCGGATACAGGGACAATAAACAGCTCCTCCAATTAAAAACGTTTTTATAAGTACCGATAATTCAGGCCTATTTGAAGATTATATACAGGAGATATTATGTTAAGTAAAATAAACTAAATTATATACATATTTATACAAATAAAAATAAAAATAAGTTAATTGTAAAAATCTATATTGCACGATCTTAAATGATAATGATTGTTATTACATTACAGCGGAGAGCTGCCGAATCCCAAAATACGAGATTGACTCAGTTTGGAAATCAGTGTGCTATCTACTGCTAAGACCAAAATGTACAAACATTCAGATTTACACACACCTTTGTATTGAATTACTTTTTGTTGTACTTTTTATAAGAAATAAATTACCTTATTAATTATCTATTATTAGCTTAGTTTGCACCATCAAGATAACAAATAAGATTATTTTTTGTACAATTTAGATTACTGAAATGACATTTTTATCACCTATGGTTATATATATATGGTTACTGAATCTCCCATTTCGATTTGTCGCACGTTTTCAAAGACATCCTATTTTCCAATAAGTAAGTTTATTAAACATCAAAGATCGGTGAGATCCTGTAAAAAGGTCAGGTGCGTAGTAACCGCAACCGCCTCGTGTTTATGACAAGATGTATGAATGAAGGAAAAGAGGTATGCAAGAATCGTAGCAAGTGACGTTCTGTTGTTTCTGCCTACCCCTATGGGAAAAAAGCGAGAGTGTATGTATTTATTTATTTATTAAATAGTACAACCACATCATACATATAAATACATCAATCTATCTTTATAATACTGACTAGGTTTTACATCTGATATGTATGACACTTACGGTGTACATAGCATTGACTAGTTACAATGTAGTAATGTGTTTGACATCTTATGTAAGCATAATCATAAATATATATAGCGCTAGCCATATTCAAAAACAACTTAAAAAAAAACAAATAAGTTGGCATAAATAAAACTAGTTGTAAGAGCTACTACCGATCAATTTTTTCAGCTGAACTTTAAATTTGTGAAATGAATCACCAAAGATATGTATATAATAAAGAATAAAATATTAGTACCTCACTGTCAAAGCCACAATGGTTATAATGACACTCAAATTCACAATATACATGAAATTCCCATCAAAATTCCATTCAAAAGATGTCAAAATCAAGAAGCTGTTAGGCCCTGTCTTTTCTCTGAGGTTAGGCCACATACTATAATAAGCTCTTTTAAAATTATTATAACTAAAGCTTGTTAAAGAGAAAGTAAACCACACAGATGTAGTTATACCAGATAAGATCTTAACATGAGCTTTGCGTTTATTATTTTGGTCTAGAATCGCGCTTATTGGTACTTTAGAAGGCTACTTAGACATGAAAAGATGTATAAACGTAGATAAAGCAAATTAAATAAATACATAATGTACGGATTGAATTAATTTTTTTTTTTTATTTTGAAGTCGGTTAAAAAGTAAGTACCTACTTACATAGGCAGGTACTTACTTTTTAAACCGAATGGCAGCAATATATGGAAGCGGCGATAGCCTAATGGCAATGGCGCATGGCGTCGGAGTTGACGTCCGGCGTCCGACGGCCGGCTCGAAATCCATCCATTGCACTACCGACGTGAACCCACTCGTAACAGCTAAATGCTTGTAGCTTAGCACTTTGGTCGCCACTGTACCTACATACGTGTAATTTTACGCTTACCTATTTGATAAAAAAACTAAACTGATGAAAATGAAAAAAAATAAAAATAGTGTTTAGATTAGTTTTTTTTTTATGTGATAGGAGGGCAAACGAGCAGACGAATCGCCTGATGGTAAGCGATTACCGCCGCCCATGGACACCCGCAACACCAGAGGAGTCACGAGTGCGTTACCGACCTTTTAAAAGGGGATTGGGCCTCCGGTAACGTCACTCACTCGACGAAACACAACGTAAGCGTTGTTTCACGCCGGTTTTCTGTGAGGCCGTGGCATCACTCCGGTCGAGCCGGCCCCTTCGTGCCGAAGCATGCTCTCCCACGTTAGTTAGTAATATAGTACAAAAACGACGTAGACAAGGTATAATGAATGATGATAACTATTATGATTGTTGTAGTTTTCACCCATGTACAAACAGATATACTGTTTAGTGGGTACGTACTTACAGTTGACAAAAGTGCTGTTAGGTATCAGGCAGCTAATCTTTATTTTTAATCTGCGACATCGGTGTCTTGAGAAGGATTGTGTGATATTTGTATAGAGTATACATATCTAAATATGTAGTTAATGTAAATAAAAATGAAATAAAAATAATATAATAAATAATATATTAAAATGTAATAAAATAATAAGGTATGTAATGTATTGGTTTGTAAGAAGTCATAGCCTATTTATATCCTTGTTTACACAATTGCAAGACGCAGAAGTCTTTAGCTGTACTCCTAACTCTATTGTCGGTACTGTGAACTATCAAATTTCTTCAATCAATTTTCAATGCAATCTCCAAATAATAGAGATTATTATCTATAGGGCAAATTTGTCAGCTTGTGGTAACTTGATGTGCTATTGATTGTACATAATTTATGTTAGCGTTTATCAGCCACGCCTCTGTGTCACATGAGGTCGGCTTTATGCAACGCGTCTTCCACATTTTGCGCTTACGCATTCTCGATTGCGAAATTATATTTTATATGTTTTGTTTTGTTCTTATGTTAATACGTGGAAGATATTCTTAGATTGTGTTGGATAAGGTTTTTATTGTTGTGAAATCTTACTATGAAAAAAAAAAAATAGTAATTTATAAGTAAATAAACTAATGTATAAATTGTATTTTTTTTAAAACGTTGCCCCACACTAGGATTTTCTCCTGTATCGTGGGTGCGTTTACAAACACAAATTCTCACATACACAAACACCCAGACCCGGAACAACTACCTGTAGATCATAAATATAAATATTTGTTCCGTGTGGGTATCGAACCCACAACACGTTGCGCAGAAGCTGATCGTTCAGCCGCTACGCCAAACGTGTCGTCTAATAAATATGAAGTAGTGATATGGATGTATGATGGATGGAAATGTACAACCAATGCTTCGTATTATATGCTAAGCTATAGATACTTTTCGAAGTAATGTCGCGTAATGTCATTGTTGCGTATCAATTTATTTATCACTCGCTTTAACAGTGTAACAGAAAATCGTGAAACTATCATGCCTGATAAAATTTCTCGACGGCTTCGCGTGAGACGTCTGCCAACCTACTGGTCTATTGGATTCTCTTCTCTGTTTTGGTCTCTTAAGGGCAGTAATCATCTGTTTACTACTCATGGAATAAGAATTCCAATACAATTATAAATTATATTACAAGGTATGTAGGTTGAAAGGTATTCAGTGTTGTAATGTAGATCATGTGATCATTTCACTAGCGGTCCGACTTGCATCATGATCTTGTCAATTAGTAGACTAGTCTATGTTTAGGCAATCTTTCTAGAAAATGTTTCTAAAACATCCATGTATAGGGCGATATTATTTAGCTGGTTTGGTTAAAATGACCTCGCCTGTATTCATCGAAGAGTTAGCGGACGTATAATAAATCCCGGGTAAATCTATCTATACTTATAATAAATCTGTAGAGAGGTCAGGAAATATATTTCCAAAATAACTATCAGCGGGTGATTAGTGATCGATACTGACGCCAAAAATGCAATCAGTAAAATTTTAGTCTGTCTGTCTGTCTGTCTGTCTGTCTATCTGTCTGTATGTTCGTTATAGAAACAAAAACCACTCGACCGATTTCAACGAAACTTGCTACAATTGTTCTTCATACTTTACTTTGGTCACTAGGTGCTTTAAATGCCAGCAATATGGTCATGCTGCCAAGTCATGTCGGCAGTCAACCTATACCTGCAGCCATTGTGCTAATCAAGGTCACTCGATAAATGAGTGTCCAAAGAAAGCAGACGAAGCTAAATGTGCTACTTGTTCACACTTCAAAAAGCCAAGCAGTCATATTACAGGATCTGCAGAGTGCCCGGCAAAAGTTATGGCTGAAAAAAGGTATATAAACTCTATTGACTATGGAGGCGCCTGAGAGCGCCGTAAATTAAGGGTTTCTTTGACCTTCCTTTACTTTTTATTTAAACTTTCTTTTTTTTCGGTTTATTTTTATTTTTTTATTTTTTTGCTCACATCTAAGATATGATTAGTAACTTAATAAATGACTTAGAAAATTTCTCTGTATCAGAGTCTAAGACGTGTGAAGTAGAAAATTGCAAACAATATCTATCCTCCTACTCTGATCCATTAACCATACTAACACAAAATATACGTAGTATTTATAAGAATTTTGATAATTTCAATACTTTTTTACATAGGCTGAATGTAAATTGTGACATAATTATTCTAACTGAATGTTGGCTTGCCAAACAATATAACGTGCCACTAATACCGGGATATAGTATGTACAGAAGTAATCGAATTTACAACCAAAATGATGGGGTGATAGTTTATGTAAGAAATCATCTGAATGTTTTAGTCGAGGAACCAAACATGGACGACTGTAACTGCTTGCTACTTAAAATTGGGTCAGCTTTTGCAATTTTAGCATTATATAGACCCCCCTCTTTTAGAAATATAAACAACTTAACTGACTCTCTGAATCGTACCTTACAAAAACTATCTTCTTTCAAAAGTGTAATTTTAGTTGGAGATATCAATATCAATATTCTTCCAGAAAGCCTCGATGCTGCAGCACAGGATTACCTCAATCTCTGCTCGTTTTATGGCTTGCTTCCTGCTCATATGCTTCCTACACATCAAGGTGGTTCTTGTCTGGACCATATCTTACTTAAATCGAATTTACCTTCACTTGCACTAGTTATTAACTCGTCAATAACAGATCACAATGCTGCCCTACTTACATTAAATTGTAAATTACCTAAGCATGATATAACTCGCACAATTTCTAAACTAAACATAAATAAACTTGAAGAAGACTTATGCAACATTGACTTTGACCCCATTTATAATTCCGCTGATCCACAGTATTGTTTGTTGCATCTAATCGAAAATGTTCAATATGCAATTCAAAAAAATACATCAACGATTTGTTTGAATAACAAAAAATATAATAGAAAACCCTGGATTACACCAGGTCTTATTCGCTGTATGAGACATCGAGATAAATTACACATGAAGGCCAAATCTAATCCTGAAAATTCAGTACTAGAAATATCATACAAAAGATACCGAAATTTTTGTAATGATCTCCTAAGAAAAGTAAAAATAAACTACGATAAAGCTGCACTGGAAAAAGCTGGATCGAATAGTAAAAAAATTTGGAAATATATAAAAAGTGTAACATATTCCCCAAAACAACATATCTCTTCTTCGAGTTTATTAAACGCACACTCATCGCAATTAACATCTGCTAACATCGCAAATAATTTTTTTATCAATATTGGCAAGAGCCTAGCAGAAAAAGTTCAGTGCCAATCACAGAAACTGACTAGTAATCCTTATAAGTGTAACTCTACCGTAACATCCTTTGCGTTACTCGATACTGATGAAACCGAAGTAGAAAGGATTATTATGAGTTTAAAAGATGACTGTGCAGTTGGTTGGGATAATATACCGACGAAAATTATCAAACAATTTAGGCACATTTTGGTTCCCCCACTGACTTATATTTTCCAAACATGTTTATCTACAGGGCTCTTCCCCAAGTGTCTCAAAAGAGCTATTGTGGTTCCAGTGTATAAGTCTAGTAATAAAGAACAAGTGACAAACTATAGGCCTATCTCCTTACTGCCCTCAATATCCAAAATATTAGAAAAAATTATAAATAAAAGATTAATAAAATATCTGGAGGAAAAATCAATTTTATCCAAGACGCAGTTTGGATTTAGACCTAAAGTGTCTACTGCCGATGCCGTACATCTTCTGACTGACCATCTAGTACAGGAACTTGATAAGGGTAACCACACAGTGGGCATATTCCTGGATCTCGCAAAAGCTTTTGACACAGTTTCCATCCCTATCCTATTGCGCAAGCTTGAGTCCATAGGTATAAGGGGCACCCAGCTGAAACTCTTTACAAGCTATCTCGAAGACCGTTCCCAATGTGTCAGGATAGGCAGTGTTCTCAGCGCTGATCAGAAAAATACTTCCTTTGGTGTTCCCCAAGGAAGTGTTTTGGGATCTACTCTGTTCCTAATCTATATAAATGACCTTTGCAACCTAAAACTAGATCATGGCATGATCATTTCATATGCTGACGACACTGCTCTACTTTTTTCAGCCGATTCAGAGCAAAAAGTTTACAAGTATGCGCAGCACGGTTTTAATGTTGTCAA
Organism: Acronicta aceris; assembly: GCA_910591435.1. Taxonomy (NCBI): domain Eukaryota; kingdom Metazoa; phylum Arthropoda; class Insecta; order Lepidoptera; family Noctuidae; genus Acronicta; species Acronicta aceris. The sequence goes on from OU342770.1 coordinate 11,744,426, forward strand.
TACATGGCTTCAGCAAAATTTATTAACACTAAATACAGATAAAACTAATTATATTAAGTTCTCAATGCGTAAACTAACATCAACTAATACTAACTCAACATTATTCGCTCATTACTGTAGACAACCAGATGATACACAATGTTTGTGCCCTCAGATTCAAAGTACGAATAAAATAAAATACATGGGTGTAATATTGGACGAAACTCTTACATTCAAGCAACATATCGAAGCCTTATGTAGTAAAACCCGCAAGTTGATATTTGCTTTTAAAAAGATACGATATATTGCAGACCCAAAAATAATAAGACAAGTTTACTTTGCCCTGTGTCAGTCAATTTTGACCTACTGTATTACATCATGGGGCGGAGCAGGTAAAACATTATTACTGACCATTGAGAGAGCTCAAAGAGCTCAAAGAGCTCAAAGAGCTATTCTCAAGGTGTCTACTTTTCGCCCTTTCCTTTTCCCCACTAATCTCCTCTATAAATCCTGTAACGTACTAACAGTTCGGCAGTTATTCGTAATGAGCATTGTATTAAAGCAGCATGTAGCACTTCCTTACAACACTGACTATACTAATAAAAGAAGGAAAGATATAGTTTGCGTTCAAAATACAGGAACTAAACGTGCATTTACAACAAAATTTTATGTTTTCCTAGGACCACTTCTCTACAACAGGCTTAATGCAAAAATTAATATCTACCACCTTAACTTAAGTAACTGTAAAAAAAATCTCCAGGAGGCCCTAAAAAGTATGTCCTACGAAGATACAGAGAATTTACTAATCGTGCTTAAGTAAAATTAATTATTGATTTTGTGATGTTTTACCTGATTAGGGAATTTATTTTTTGTTAATTAATATGTATATTTAATGATTACTTATCCTTCGGTTAATTTATAATTTATTTTTATTAATGTGTATTTAGTTTGTGATTATTTTAGTCTTTATTAGCTATTTTTGCCTGAAACACAGGATTACCTAGTTCAGGCACATGTATTATATTGTAACTAATTTATACTTTGTATTACCTAGTTTAAACTATCTTAGCAAAAAATGTTTACTCAATAAATTATTTCTATTCTATTTTCTATACTCCTGGGCAGGTTATAGTATACTTTTCATCACGCTACGATCAATAGGAGCAGAGCAGTGAAGGGAAATCTTGGGAAAATGAGTGATTCATGAGAAAGGTTTCAAGCTATAAAACATCACGCTACAACCCTTAGGAACGGGGCAACGCAGGTGAAACCGCGGGCGAAGAACTAGGGAACAAAGTAACTATTCTACGCGGACGAAGTCGCTGGCAAAAGCTAGTATTTAAAAAACATTAGAATGTCATTAACTTCATCCCGAAGTTAACAATGTAGATGTTTAAAACTGTAAGTACGATAATGAAAACTTTAACTACGCCACGGCCATCAAGCAAAAAGACAAGAATAAAACAAATCTGAACTATAAAAGGGAGAACTAGTATAATGAGAAGAATGATGTGTTATATAATGTTCGAATATTCACCGGTCATATTTTTATGTCTAACTAGCTTTTGCCCGCGACTTTGTCTGCGTGGACTTCAGAATTGGATCCGACCTGGATAAAAAGCCTATGTGTTATTCCAGACTATAATCTATCTATGTGCGAAATTTCATCCAGATCCGTTCAGCCGTTCTGGCGTGAAAGAGTAACAAACATTCATACATACAAACTTTCGCGTTTATAATATTAGTAAGGATATTAAAGAGCCCTAAAGAACCCTAAAGAACCCTATTACCAATAATCAGGCACAAAATCTTCAAGCTGCTACTGAGAATTTCATTGAAAAACTGACTAGCACTGTTCGATCTGGAAATCGAACTCAGGACTTCATGCTTGGCGCATCATTAGATCAATCAAATCAAATTATTGTTATATCACAAAACGAGAGGACACTGTCTCTTGCAACGCAGTATCTATTAGCGCAGGAGTCAGGGAATTATTTACTAATGTATTGTTATTTTACGTCACTTAAGGGCATTACATCGCTCAAATCCAAAAAACACCCCAGCCTTAAAGAAGTTTCTAGTGGAATCCATATGTGTGTTTGCCATATAAAAATATATGTTATACTTAAGGTCATCAAGGTCAACGGCTTAATAGTTAGTCATGAATTTTATACCAAAAAAATTTTAATGACGTAATTAACAATTTGTATTGTTTTTATTTTCTTATTTCTTTGAATAGGTATTTTGTAATAATAAAGAAATACCCGAAACCTCACTAGCACCCCGCGTGAAGCACCCCCGCAATGCCTGTGACTGACAAATACTAGCAAAACACTAAATCGTCCAGGTCAAGAATTTATTTATTTATATTTATTTAATGAGATTGGTAGGATACGTTTATTGACGACACGTTTGGCGTAGCGGCTGAGCGATCAGCTTCTGCGTCACGTGTTGTGGGTTCGATCCCCACACGGAGCAAATATTTGTATGATCTACAGGTAGTTGTTCCGGGTCTGGGCGTTTGTGTATGTGAGAATTTGTGTTTGTAAACGCACCCACGATACAGGAGAAAATCCTAGTGTGGGGCAACGTTTTTATAAAAAAAAAAAAAAAAAATGTGTTGAATACCAATTAGACAATATTTCGTAAGTAATTAATTGAAAACAGACGGAACGTCGCTTTGGTAATGGTGTCAGAGGTATAAACAATAATATTCCCACGGCTATGCAAAACTATGACACATCATATACGTATGTATGAATCTAAATATAGTTAATAATCTTCTGTGAAATATCTATGTTTACCGATATTTATAAAATATGTATAAGTAATTACGTAGGTATACTGGTTTCCGACATTTACGCGAATATTAGACGTTGAAATAAATCATTTTTTTATGGATTTTATTGCATTAATCGATATTATTGGATGCTGTAAAGGATCCGAAACGTGGGGAATCAAATAATATCAATATAACGCGATGAAATTCGTAAAAAGTAGTTTTTTTTTTATGTAGGCATGTTCAAATGATTTTAATAAACAAAATAACTTACCTGCTTGGCGGCGGCATAACACTGCTCCATTTCAAAGAAGTTATAATTTCGCGCATATCGAAGGACCTTCTATAAAAATAGAAGAGTTTGAGTAAGAAATATAAACATAGATACCATTAAACCTGTATTTTCCAAAGGGAAAGGCAGTAGAGTACTGCTAAACCTACACCCACAGTTCGCTGGAATATTTTGGTCCCATCTAAAAGGGGACGAGCCTATACTAACAGTGCACAAGTCCAAACTCTTAGCTGTTGCTTTTTCATAGAAAAACCCGATAACACTATAGTCGACCTGGGAATTGAAGCCAAGACCTCTAACGTAGCAGTCACGCTTAGGGCAGTATGCTAATTTTAGAAATATCAACAGCATTAATTGATGTTGGCACAAAAGCTTATTGGACATATTAACTTACCCAAGGTCTGCGCCATATGGTGGCCTTGGCCACCATTCCCTCAACAAAATGCAGATTACTAATTAAAACACACTTACGTCTTCACACTGATATATTAAACAAATACTCAAATGCAACAAAATTAACATTATTCACACTTTTTTATAAATAATTTTCAAACCAAATTGTAGGTAGGTAAATTAAATTTCTGACTGGTTAATCGATTGATAGGTGCATGCGCCGCTTCACGACCGCGTTTGCTCTTTTCACTTGTCAATAGTTGTCATAGACAAAAATTCTAAACAATAATTTGCGTAGATTAAAATCTATGATAGCTGATTTATATAGCGATTAGCCTGGAAAAACAATTATTTAGTTATTTAATTAATTAATTTTTTTAATTATGTTTTAGGCCCCATTTCACCAAATCGGATCCGAATAAATGAAAAAAAAATGGAATTTTTGGAAAATTTTGTATGAAAATAACCGCCGAGAAAAACGGGAACTTAGAATTGGTGAAATCTGACCTTAATATTCTTTCTTAATTGGGTATTTATTATAGGTATCGGTACATAGATATGTTCTCATTTATTATATAACAACTACGCACGCCTCCGCGCAGTTCCGAAATATAATCAATAGGTACTTGATATAATTGCACTATGTTTTGGATTTTCGATTTCTCGATGATACTCGATTTCGATTGCGAATTCAATAATGATTTATGCGCAATATTGCCGTTCTTGCCAATAATCAGTAGTATAGTATCTCTTGCTATTATTACGTATTGAATATTGACCCAATACCCTGATGTAACTGATTGAAACAACATGTTTGCAGTTATTGGCCTGTTATGTTTTTATTGGACACATTCAATTATAATTTCTTCACAAATGTATGAAGTAATTTGTTTTGGTAGAATTGATACTATTTTGCGTAATTTTCATATCAACTGGTGTAAATAAATAAATAAATTTATGTGCATAAGTCGGATCCATGTCACTGCTGAGCGAAAGCCTTATCTTGGCCTAATTGAAGATTTTAAAAAATGTTACCCGCGTGCGATTTTCTTCTTTTGTGTTTATGTGGTTTGTTCTTTTTATATATCTGGAGGCACGTGCCCCCGCCAAATCAAGCAAAACACGGGCCGGCCGTCATCCTTTTCTCGAAGCGATTTTACTTTATTTAAGTATTAACTTCATGGAAGTTCAGATACCAAGAGTACTCGTACTAATTGAAACTATCTTTACCTCCAAATTAAAAGCTTGTACTTATATTTTGTTAGGCACGAGTTTGTATTTACCTATTCTTTCTTGTTCTCAGCATAGGTGGCGATGGCCTATCCTCTGCCTGCCAATAGTGCTAGCGGCTTCGGTGTGCGGCAGCGACATCCTCATGATCACCATGGGCGGCACCAAGTCACACAAGATGCCCTTCTGGGAACTAACTAGAGGACTGATAAGGAGGTATTATTATTTTATTTATTATTAAATTGCGGCTAGAGTATCACTGCGACCGCTGTCGGTCTATTGTGATCGCCAGTGATAAGGAGGTAACAAAGATGTAACTTAATATCATTTATTTTAAAACAGTGTCCATGGAGTTTCTTGCCGGATTCTTCTCCATAGGATCAACTTTTTGGAATCGTGCAATTAGAATTATAACGTTTCATAAATGCTTGTAAAAACTTATCTATACATACATATAACAATATTGTAACAGGCCGATCGATGTCTGTACATTATAGATACTTAATAAAGAAAAACTAATATGGTCTTTATTAGAGCAACAGAAGCTAAAACAACAATTTTTAGAATTTTTGTCTGTCTGTATGTTTGTACGTGCATCACACAAAGACATTGAATTGAATGCAGTTTTTAACGATTTAACGATGTATTGCTAGAGGTCTGATGTATGAACTTAGTATATTTTTGGATATAGTATTATTGCAAAGGATCTTTTTGGGAGGTGAGTGAAATTGTGGGTACCATCTTGTTTGAAATAAAAACATTTGAACTTAAACTTGATTGTCAACATTTTAAGTATAATTTCGATCTAGTCTCAATTTCGTAAATATCAAATTATATTTACGAAATTAATATCAAATAATATTCTACTTAACTCTCAAACTGGTTTCCTTACAATGTTTTCCTTTACCGTTTAAGCAAGTGATATTTAATTAAATATGAATACGCACTTGATTCCGGAAAGTCAGAGGTGCATGCCTTGGATTTGAACTCGAGACCTTTGACTTGACAGTTCAGTTCCGTGTATCTTCTGAACCTTCTGAATTGTAATATATAACCTTAACATTTTGTTTCATTTCAGAGGCCACAATATAACTTTTATAAGCGCATTCCCTGCGGATTTCCATATCGACGGCTTGGAGGAGATAGCTCCTGAGAGTCTGGTCTCCTACGTAAGGAACTACATGTCGTTCGACTTGGTGGGGGCCAGGATGAGGGGCGAGGATCAAATGCCTGTGAAAGATATCCTCCGATATGGCTATGAGGTATAATTGGTCCTTTTATCTAAAGTTTTAGAGCGCTTTGATAGAGCGAAAGTTTTGCTTCAATAGTTGAAAATATGCTGACGAACTGTGGGCTCGGGACCACCAGGACCTAACACCGTTTAAATTAAAAAACTTTGTGGGAATAGAATATGTAATTATGCTGGATTCGACATTAGACATTGATATAAATGTATTATTATACTAGTATTATGGAAACGTTGGAAATTAAATAGTATCAATACATACCATCACGCCTCTATTCCCCGAAGGGTTAGTCAGAGGTGTACTAATGTACACCCACAGTTCGTCAGTATGTTTAAGTCTAATGTAATAGGAGGCGAGCCTATTGCCATTAACCGGACATAAATGCAGACTCCGAGCTGCTACTGAGAATTTCATAGAAAAACCCAATAACACTTTGCTCGACCTGGGGGTTGAACCCAGGACCTCTAGCGTAGCAGTCGCGCTTGAGACCACTAGAGTAATGAGGCAGTCGTAGTATCAAATCTAAATCTGCGATTAATTATCAATAGCTTAAGCAACTGTTCTCTAAAGCCGATTATCTGAAAATCCATATAATTAAGCTTCCAATCGCTTAAATGAAAGCGAGTTTAATGTTCTCAAATTTACGCTTATAAAGCGATTGTTTCTATTAAAATTGAGTCTTTAGACGTAGGTATTTGAGTAATTATCAACTTATTTTTTTCTTGGTAGATAAATACCCACAAAGCAAAAATAAAAATCAATGCAACTATTTAAGGTTCGCCCAAACAGCCTTTCACCCTAATTGCAACCTTCTCAGTTCCGTCGTCGGCAAAAATATGAATGACTGATAGCTGTAACAGCAGGAAATATCGAATTTTTGTCTCGATTTGTAGTATTGGTACAAGACAGTCCTGGCTGTTTATTTAGTCGTTCTGGGGCCGTATTTATGACGTGTTAACGCCATCATTTTTAGGTTGTAAGAAAGAGATGAAGCTATTTAATATATAGAGCGGCATCTCTTTCTCACAACGTAAAAATGATGCCGTTAACACGTTATAATACGGTCCCTGGTAACCCTCACTAAGCCGCCGTGGTTTACGGAGATGGCACAATAAAGATCAAGCTATATTAGGTACATTTAGATAACAATCGAAACGAAATATTATCCAATTATTTATTTGTTCACAGGCCTGTGACGCGTTCCTCAGTGACCCCGAGACGAGGTCCTTCCTTCGATCCGGAAGGACTTTCGATCTCGTCATTTTAGATGGGACATATCCCGAATGCGCTTTAGGAATCGTTTACAAACTCAAAGTTCCCTTCATGTACATCAACACTGTTGGCTTTTACACCATGCCTTTAAGCAACTCTGGGAGTCCAGCTCCATATTCCGTTACCCCATTCTTCGGCAAAGGCTTTACGGACAACATGGGAATATTAAACAGAGCCTTAAATGCAGCCTTCCATGTGGCCATATTACCGTTCCATGCCTTCAGTATGCAAATTCTTCAGGGCATTCTTCGCAGGAACTTTGGTCAGCAAATGCCTCATGTATATGATATGGCGAAGAATGTGAGCTTTATTCTACAGAATGGACACTATTCGGTGTCCTATCCAAGACCTTACCTGCCCAATGTTGCGGAGGTGGCTTGCATCCACTGTAAGGAATCGAAGATCCTGGATCCTGTGAGTACTTTTAGATATAGTAGTTATGCAGTACACAGCGGTAGAAATAGGTCTTCTACCGTCACACAGCGTTAATGTATTAACGGATCAGTTTAACGGATATAAGGCTACAGAGATTTCGAAAAGTTAGCGGTACGTGCTGTAAAAGGGTGATTGTGGAGAGGCGAGGTCTGTTGCCTCTCCAATTAAACGGAGGATCCTTCGACCAGGCGGGTGCTTTGCCTGGGGGGCCGCGGGCCGACGGTTGATGTCGGGCGTTTGTATATATGTCTGTATGTAAGTTGCGTTGCAAACTTCACTTGCGCGATTCAGGATTTTTCCATCGTAGCATTATATGTAGCCCGGTAGATGTCGCTACAGTATTCATTCCTAAATCCTAACCTAAAGTTTTAAGTAAATGCCTAGGATGATGATGAGAGGAAAAGATGAGATTTTTTTTTATAAAGCTTACTAACAATGTGGGTCACATATTACTAGTATTCTTGTTAACCCCTAGTGTTAAGCTAAATGCTGTGTTACGAGTGGGTTCACGTCAGAAGTGCAATGGGTGAAGTTCGAACCATATGATTTCAAGTCCGACACCCTAGCCTACCTTAGGCTACCACCGCTTCAATAATTAATTGCGATGTCACAAAAGATTTTCCTGTGAAACCTATATATATTGGTTTCTGACACTTACGCGAATATTAGACATTGAAATAAAACTACTTTTTACGGATTTTATCGCGTTGTATTGATATTATTTGATTCCCGACGTTTCGGATCCTTTACAGCATCCATGGTCACGGGTAGACCAAGTTGTTGGACGTCTTAATGTTACAATAACTAACAGCTACCTTACATTTTTGTTAATTAGACGTCCAACAACTTAGTCTACCCGTGACCGTGTAATATCAATACAAGGCGATAAAATCCGTAAAAAGTAGTTTTATTTCAACCTATATATATTGTTTATTATTGTTTGTATATCTATCTGAACTTTATCTTAAAGTAATTGGAGCATTAATTGGCTTGTGGTTTCCTGCAACAAATAGATAGGTGACATAGACTACCCAGTATTTAGTTTCTAACTCAATTAGAAGCTTGTCTACATTTAGATTGCGAATCAACACGCAATGATAGTTCCTGATATTACAATTTAGATTACAGAATTATGCAGTCTTGATAAAACCTAATGAGACATGGCTGCCGGTTATAACTAAGAACATAATTATTATCTTAATTATTATTTATTTAAAAAAAAACATTATATTATTTGTATGGCCATCGTGTTATCCAAAACTGACAAATTTTACCAATCTATTTTAAAATTTAATCTGCAAATAATAGAGTTCATCCATTGGGGAAATTTGACAGTTTGTGGTAACTTTATGTGCCGTTGACTCCACTTAAAATATAAATATTTTGAGATCTCTTGACAATTTAAAAAAAAAAACATTTGAGCGACAACCCCGAGGCTACATATTATAAAATATAGCTATCTTATTTTATAGTGATAGCAAAGAAAAATCTCGATAATATCCAAGTACATGTGATACAATGTAACAGACTTGTTACATTTCATTTAAAAACAAAGGTAACGCTCCCTGGGAATTATATAAATAAATCTTTGATCAAGTTCTGTACATTTCTAGAACAGTTTTCCTTTTCGTCCAACGTCTTAAAAGTTTATATGTGTATCTGTCGCTCACACTTGTAAGTCCGAAACTTTTGGAAGTCTCCCGGTCCTACAAAAAGTTTGTATTTCTTTGAAGTTTGGAAGAAATACTGCTATTTTATTTTAGATAGGTTTCTTGAAGGTCAAATACTAATGAAAAATAATGATGCACGTATTCCAAAATGACACGACGCTGAAGTAAGAAAGAAAAATAAAAAAAAACTGTTTTTACGATACATAATGTTAGGTACAATCATTATTATAACTAAAATGCGTAAATTAAATTTGCAAAACAAATAGTGCATCTCGGGAAGAGAAAAAAGTAGCGCTCGGCATTATGTTAAACTGAATAAAGCAAAGATTAAATGAGGAATGGAGTGACAAGAAAATAAACCATTTTAATGTTTTGTTGGACTACGAGATAATGGTTGCACGAGCACGACTGTGCTGGCTGGCATCGCGTCATTATGGCACATTTCCAGTTGGTCATCTGACTTTTGGAAGTATAATGACTTTACATAAGTGAAATATAACCTTTAGCATAGGTACCTACATTATTTTGAAGTGTTTTGTAAATACTATACTACTACCTATGTATTGTATTAATAACACCTAATGAGAGTTAACACAAACTTCCATTTCTGAGGATATGTCAAAAAGTTTTTGTATTTTAATGGTACCTAATTGTTTTATACTACCTTATACATAGGTATAAGGTAGTATAAAACAATTATAAAAATATAAAGAGTATAAAATATCTTCTAGGAAATCGAAGAATGGATCTCCGGGGCCGGCGAAACTGGTTTTGTTTATGTATCAATGGGTTCCTCGGTGAGGACGACCAAGATGCCTCTCTCAGCCCACCGCCTTCTCGTGGAGGCACTGGGCAGGTTGCCACAGAGGGTGTTATGGAAGCAGGATGCAGAACAGAACATGACTGATATACCTTCAAACATCAGGCTGTACAAATGGTTGCCTCAACAAGACTTGCTCGGTAAGTATAAAGTTGAAAACGTACTAATTTAAACCCACGTTTCACCGGTGTTTTTAGTAAGAATCACGAATCCGATCCGAACAGTTCAGTTGGTGTTGCATTTTTTAACCGTCTTCAAAAGACAGGGAGATTCTATGTTCGCTTGTATCTATATTTTTTATGTATGTTCACCGTTATTTTCGTCAGTTAGGGACCGATTTCAAAAATCTCAGCTATCTTTACCAGGTCGTCTGTCCATCTTGTTGAAGGTTCTCTCACACTGCGCTATCCAGTGCTATAGAAGTGTGTCTATAGAAAAACTTTTTTCCATATGGCCATCAGTCCTACGAGTTATTTGTCGTGCTCAATGTCACTTAAGCTTGTTCATCCTTTAAGTTATGTCAGCAGCTTTGGTTCTTCTACGGATTTCCTCATTGCTCGCGTAGAGAAATGCTTAACATAGCTTTTTCTTACTAATAATTTAGATACTTTGGCACAAAGACAAATATTTAAATGATTTTATCAGCGAGGCCGCTCGAGAGGGCCAATTTCAGAAACATCTAGTTATATTGTATGCGTTTGTTACCACGGCCATTGCTAAATGATCACGACCAAGCGTGCTGACAATTTCATGGTATGTGGTGAGCCGCAATATTGAGTCACTAGGAAACTCAGCACAGTTTAAAAATCCCAGAAAACTGTATGACATAAAAACCACAGGACAGTATTTAAATCATAATTATTTTACTTTTAACATCAGTCATTATTCCTTTGGAATGTTTTTGTTTTGTTTCATTCAAATCGCAATGCCAACATGTATACTGTTACGCTAGAATCCCTAAGACTCAGGTCATACGAGTACACTTAGTTTAGGAATTACGGTTTTTAAAATCTTTATTTGGGTTATTTTTAGTCTATTTGGCATCAATACATAGGTACTGAATATTTCTTTCACAACTATCTCATTAGTCTAGTAGTAAGTGCAACTGCTACTGTAGATGTTACTGTAGATGTAGGTACGATTTCCAAAACGAGCAAAACATTATTGGTATTTTCTATGAAACTTTCAGTAGCAGCTCGGAATTTGGATTTGCGCCCGGTTGATGGCAATAGGCTCGCCTCCTATTACATGGGATCTAAACATACCGGCGAACTGTAGGGTGTGAAATTACCCTGTATACCTCTGCCAAACTATACGCGGAATACAGGCGTGATGTCGTATTAAACATTTTTAAAGAATTTGTTTTTATAGTTGTTAATATTCATCATAACCTAGTCGTACATAGAGATTTGTTCTGACCCGAATTACTTTTGATGTATTTTCAAAGAGTATAATTGCTTTGATAAACAAATACTGTTTTTGACTTGACTACCCAAGTATAAATTATGAATTTGTTGCCACAAAGGCTTCAATTTTTATTTTTGGTCTTGTAATATTAATTTGCCTTTAAAGATTATAATTCTATGTTGTTTCAAATGGCAATAATTTCATTTTCTTAAAAAAACGCTACGAATTTTAGGAATATAAAGTTAAACTTTAACACAGGCTTTTGTTTTTATTAAAGGTCATCCCAAAATCAAAGCATTTGTCACACACGGAGGTCTTCTCAGCATGTTCGAGACAGTGTACCACGGCGTACCCATCGTCACAATTCCCATCTTCTGCGACCACGACGCCAACGCTGCCAAAGCTGAAGTAGATGGTTACGCCAAAAAACTGGACCTACAGCACCTCACTCCTGAGAAACTATACAAAGCCATACAAGAAGTTATAACAGAACCCAAATACAAAATAGAGGTAAAGAAAAGGCAAGTGCTATTGCGAGATCAGAAAGAAAGTCCATTAGAAAGGGCCATTTACTGGACTGAATACGTAATTAGGCACAAAGGGGCCTACCACTTGCAGTCGCCGTCAAAAGACATGAGTTTTATCCAATATTACTCACTAGATGTAGCCCTTTTAATCATTTCAGCACTCATAACAATATACGCACTTATTTCGTACGCACTAAGGATAAGTTTCAATAGATTATTAAATTATGTTCAGAAAAAGCAAATGCATAAATTGTTGGGCAGATCAAATGATTTGTTAACGAGGTCAAAGCTGTTGAACCAAACTACACTATCGAAGAAGAAGCTGTAAAAGCTACAAAAGTAGGATAAGTATGCACTCCGGTGAACAAGACTTATTTGAAAGAAAGAGGTTGTGTCAATTTTGATGGGTAGCATTCTTAGCATAAGTATATTATTTGAATTTTTAAGTAAGTTTTATTGTGATTTTGTTTTATATTTTTGTGTTAACGTCATACGTCGTCATCAAATGAGTATGTATAGTTTCACAATATCTAATATAGTTAATATGTATATAGATGTACATATAACCAGTGATATTAAAGTTAGTCTTGGTTTGGAATCAGGACTGGTTTAGTGGAAAGACAAAGATTATAATATGTAAAGTAAGGATCATACGAGCATAAGAAGAAACGATGTTGTATTTACAAGTATGTGATCAATTTCATTAACATTTCCAATAAAAAGTCTGAAATATTTGTCAGTAAAGCTGACTGCGAAGTACAATATCTATCAAATAAGATCGATACTTCCTAAGTATAACGAGTAAACGGTTTTTTTAACACTAACATTAAGATTCATAGTTTATTATGTACTTATATATAAAAAATAAATTTTAGATGACTCAAATACTCAAATACTTAGGAGGTATCGAGATGATATTTTTTTTTTAAATATGAATATTTGGAAACATTTTTATTGTATTTAGCTAGTCTCCTCTGTATTACTTTCGTTGAAAGCTGCAGAGGGTAATTTTTTAAGGAGATCTATTGTGTTAATTCAAAATAATCTATTGTTTTAGAGTTACCAATGAGAGTTACCATTAAGTTGCTTCTTGTAAATAATGTATTTAGAGTAAAATTACTATTCTACTTGATTGCGTTAAGTATTAATATTTGCTCATCAGTGTAACTTATGATTAAATTTTACAATTTTTAACCGTTTTAACATTTTTCATTGCCTCATTCCAAAATATATTTCAAGAAAAGTAATTTATATTACCTTACATTTTTTAATAGTAATTTCACAATAGATTGCACCATAGCTTTACTATCTGTGGCTTTACTATTTTCTTTATAACATATACTTATGATAATATTATCTAGGTTAGTGGTTGTATCTGTAGGTATGCAAATACCTACCTCCGTCTGTATGGAAATGGGCAAGTTTAAGTTCAATGAATTAAGAATGATATCATTTATATCTTTATTATTTAGACTACTATTCAAGAAAATAACTAGATAAAAGATCAAAAACGTGATAACTATACTAACCTACCTTAACATTTAATTCATATTATCTAGTGCTAATGCAAAATATAAATGAATGACTAGAATTATTGTAAGTATGAGAATATATTTGGAGGGTGATTTTATTTAACATAATGTGCACTGTCATAAGTCAGGTATAGCTAAAAACTGAGAATGTATTTGTACAAATCTATCTTCAGACAATATAAGACAGAAGAAATTGAAAATGTAAAATCAGTACTATTTATTAATTTAATGACGACCTTCAGGTACGAGTATGTTATCTACTAAAGCATTTAAGGTCTTCGTTGTCTAAGAAGTAACCTGAATGTTTGTCTCCAAATTTCCCTCTGAACCAACCCATATCGACGACTCCAGACTATTACCAAGTGCAGGAGTCGTCCGAAGGTGGATTATATGTTGATCTTGGCAGGCTCTTGTGCTTGGCCAATAACGCTTATGTCCTTTTGTTCACCTTCCTCTGGAGTAACCTTAGATACCTTCTGGTCTCCAGATACTGCTAGACGCATTATATGATCTGGACGAATAGAAAAATGTGGTGATTAATTAGTTTAATAAACGGAATCTAAAAACAGTTAGTGCCAGGAAAAGGAATCAAATTTGAATAACTTTACTGAAATATTACTTACGGTAGGTCCCAATAACGAACTGTCAAAATCCTCTTTTAAACTTTAAAATGTTTTGATCAAATTCTTATCTCTGGTTAGCAAGTCTACTGCTTACCAGAGATAGGATTTTGACATAGGTCTATAGGTAGAAGGTAGCAGGTATTTATGGTTCTTGGGTACAAGTAATGTCAAAATCTTAATACTAGTAAGCAAATCTATCGACAGTTTTGGTATTGGGACCGACCGTTAGTCAGTTCGATACGGCTGTCTATATCGAACCTTAGCTCAGATTAGTAAAAGAAATTAATTCCACATTCTGACAACTAATCTAATTTAAATTGTTAAAGATAATAGCTAATTTTTGTAGGAAAACTCTTAGTGACATTGTGTACCTATTACGAGTACTAGAACAAAAATTATAGTTCATGAGAGTAAAAACTTTGCCGACGACACGCACGGTGATTCCACAAAACTTTATGATATGAAGAAAGTTTTATAACAATGTCAAGAGGAATAAATAAATGTTGGATTATCATCCACTTAATAGTAAATTGTTTTTTTGGACATGTGTTATCAGCAAAAAATAAAACAATATATGTAAGTAATCAAAATCATCTGGAGGAAAATCGTTATGATTGGGACAAAAAAAAGAGCTTATAAAATATCCCTGTTGGATATTTTATAAGTTTCTCTTGTTTAGTTCTCTATTCAAAGTTGGTAGAGTAAATGATGATGATTGAATGAGAGTAATTTTAAGTTGTTGCATTGCCTTTTCCTGTGAGTGAAAAATCCACACTTGCCTTCTTTGGCGTCAAGTGCTCTGATTATTTTTTATGACCTCATGAAAATATTTACCAAAAATAGAGACTATCAACAAAAAAAAAATTGGTTCAAAAATAAGGAAGTTATAAGCAGTTCAATTTTATGGAAAATCAGAGAACGTACTATAGAGATTTGTGACGACTCACTGCGCCATACAAATCACATTTTGCGGGAAATTTTCAAAGCATCACCTCTCAATTCCCACCAAAATATTAAATGCTTATTCTTGGAACTTTATTAGCCGATTTAAATTAGTTTTTCAGAATTAGAATTCTATTTAATTACATTTTTCACTAAGTCTGTTATTTTTAATAACTCAAAGATCAGTCAAGTACCCAGTTGTAAGGTACTAAGCTGTTAAGAAATTAAAGGCAGTGCCTGGTCGCTTGGTGCTATTAGATTCTGCTGCTCACGTTAGGCACTATTGAAAAATATCTTACCCAGAGAGCCAGCGATATCCAAAGCGAAAGGGAAATACAAAAAAAAAACAAATCGTTGCGGATTGGACCTGCAAAAATCCTCCCGTTTTTTGTTACATTCACCGCGGGCGATTCGCCATTTAAATGATTAAACTGGCCGTTTGTATTACTTTTATCCTTTTTTGAAAACCTTTTTCGTTCGTCAGCTGTTTGTAGCATTGTTTCTTTTAAGTCATTCGCTTACTACGGACAAGCGAATGACTTACCGCGAACAGTTTTTATCACTCACATCAAACTCCACAATACTCACATTGATAGATTAAAAAATATGTAAACATCAATAATTATTTATTTAAAAGAGTATCTATGGAGTTTCTTGCCGGCTCTTCTCCATAAGACCTACTATTTGGAACCGTGCATGTAGTTTTGACATTTCAAAAGTACCTGTATATGGTCTAATTGAAATAAACAATTTGAGTTTGAGTTTGAGTTAAAAAACGCGACTTCAGTGGGATTTAGAAAAGAATACTGATAGAATTGAATTATTGATTATGAAAGGAAATATTTCTATTGTCTGGATGTTTGTAGAAGGTCATTTTACCTCTGAAGTGAAATATAATGCCGACCATAGCTCCCAGGCTTCCGAAGGACACCATCCACCAACGCATGACGCCCACCACGCGTTTTGGGATGAACAGCTGATGCTTCAGCATATTCACGAAAGATTTGTTCAAAGCCAAACCCTGAGGAAAATATCAATATGGATCAAATCGACCTCAACAATTTTTTTTAATTAAATGTAATATAAAAAAAAAATTAGAAACTAATTAATCCTCTCTGTTGTAGGTTTAGTTTGTTTTGTAATACTTGTACTAATGATGATACACTGAATCCTTTTAGAAAGAAAGATTTAATTAGGTACTTAGGTACGGTTAATGGCTATAGGCTCGCCCCCTATAACATGGGATCTAAACATACCGGCGAACTGTGGGTGTACATTATGTACGCCTCTGCCTAACCCTTCAGGGAATTCAGGGAATACATCACGCAGAACCCTGCGGGATGTTTGTTATCATAAAATGAATAAGTTATTATAAAACAAACTTATAAAACAGCTCTAATAATCTAATAACAAAGTAAACAGGATGTTACCTCGTCAATCCAAAATAAAGGTACAATGTTTCCGGAGAGATCTTTGAAAAGGTCCAGTTTGTCGGTGTTTAACAATTGAATATTAAACTGGATTCTTTGTTTCGCTACCATTGGGGTGCCACTTATCTGAAAAAGTGGTTGAAAATGCTTATCAGTCTATTGGTCTCAAGCGCGACTGCTACGCTAGAGTTTCTGGGTTCGATTCCCAGGTCGAGCAAAGTGTTTATTGGGTTTGTCTATGAAATTCTCAGTAGCATCTCGGAGTTTAAGAATTGTGCCCGGTTAATGGTAATATGCTAATACATGGGACCTAAACATACCGGCGAGCTGTGGGTGTAGGTACATACACTAAGTATATCTCTGTCTAACCCGTCGGGGAATAGAGGCGTGGTGGTATGTTATGTTATGGCATGTCTGAGTGGACACCTAATTTATATCTTGCTTTGATAATGTGTGTATTTTACCACATATTTCTTTTATTTTCTTACAATGACATCGCGTTCTCAAATACTGAGAACCTTCTTGTAATAAGTTTGCTCCAACTTTGACATTCAATGTTCACACATCCCTATAACGCAATATTGTACCAGTGAAGATTGTAACACCATATATTTTCATGGAGTTTCTTGCCGGATTCTTCTCCATCTCCAAGCGTTTCATAAACGTTTGTAAAAGCTTATTTGAAATAAAAACATTTGAACTTGAACTTGAAAAATGGTTGCAGTATATGAATTCAGAACTGACACAACCTAAGAGTACGTTAATTCGAAAAAGTATAAGTAATAGCAACTATTGTTTAACTATCTACTCTAAGAGTTTCATCACATCCATCGAGGCGGAATCTGCTTGAACCGAGAGCGAATCACTACACTATTCGGAATAGCCAAGGCAATCCGCAGTATCGCCGTCGTAGCTGAGCTGAGCTGAGACACGTCGTCTTTTAATTAGCCTTGCCTATTTTGAGGCCATAAATCTAGGGAGACCCTTAAAATGAACAAAACTAGAAACATATCAGCGATTTGCGGGTATATGCTACACTCAAATCTAATAACGTACATATGTGTAAACGCAGGTGACAAGTAAGTTTGTTGATAAACTGAAATACCTATGTAGTTTGTGTGAATTTCCTAGACTTGTGGAGCAAAATCACCTAGTACCTATAGGAATAAGGTCCTAGAGTAACTAGCCACCCAATATATTACGGTGTATTGGGTAGAATCCTTTAAGCTATAATATAATACGATACCCAATATTAATTTTCATAATCTCATACAATGTTTGTATCCGTTATTTTACAAAGTAAAATTGTTTGTCGAATAATTAAGCATAATAGAATCCAGTTATAAAACCTTCAATGGCCGCCAGCGATATCGGCCTAAGCTACGAAATTATTATTTAATTCAAACCTCTAGCCATTTTCCTGTTTAAGGAATTTTTAGTACAAACGAATGAAATGGTAAAAAAGGGTCGGAGTAGCTTGGTAATCATATTCAGGAATTAAATTGAAATAACTATATAGATATTATCACGCACACACACACACGCGCGCGCGCGCGCGCATGCACACGCACTCAAACACATATACCTCTTAATAAATATCCTCAATAACAGGTTAATTTAATTTTAGATGTAATTTTGATTTTCTTTTTCTTTTCTTTTTTAATCTTTGTCTATAACATCTCTATTTCATTATTTCTTGCTTTGGTATGAAAGAGCGGAGTCTCCTAACACAGGCATTACTTGCTTAAAGGGAGGCTCCAATCACGAATGTTTGTAAAACTGTTTCTTAAAGAAATAAATTATTTTGTATTTGTATATTTCATTTGAGATAGAATAATTATAAACGTTAAAGGTATGAAAATTATTTTGACTACATGTTCGGCGTAACGGCTGAGTGATCGGCAAGTTTCGGTTCGATCCTCGCACAGAACAAATATTTGTATGACCTCCAGATAGTTGTTCCAGGTCTGGGTATTTGTGTATGTGATCATTTCTGTTTCACCAGATAGGAGAATATCCTAGTGTGGGGTAGCGTTTAAAAAAACATGTTTTACGGTCAAATAACCAAGTGATCAAACGCTATGAATCTTCACATAGCGCTTAGTTCCAAGCATGCCTAAAAACAATCAAAATCATATTTATACAACAGTCATTGCTTGATAAGTAGTCTGTAGGTAATGTATCTTTGCTTCGCAGTATTGCGTACTGGTCCTTAGGGCACTAAACAAACTTCTGGGGGCAAAAATAGACATTTTTTATGATTCAAAATAGGATTCATGGACATACAAGCTATATTTCCAGTATAAGATAACCTCGCATCGTATAAACTTCTCGTACGATTAGAGCTTAGCTTATACTGGAGACAAATAGCTCATTCAACTGTATGTCTGCAAATAATATTCAGCAATTTTAGCTTGGAGAGATTCCTCAAAAAGAAAAGCGTGTGGTCTACTCACCGGTTCAAAATCAATCTCAATTCCATGTTGATTAACATCAGGGTTGAGTCCTTTCACATTTTGCAGCAACGCAGGATCGCTGTCCAGGAAATGCGGCATAGAGGCATACATAGGCGCCTTGAGGCATGGTGCCAGGTCCATGAGTCCTTTGGGAGGGCACTGGTCAGGTTTCGGGCAAAAGCACTGCAGTTCCGGATCGTTTACAAAGTCTCCGATGTTTGCGACGTAACGATTAGTCTTGATGCCTCGATAGGAAGTCTTCTTTTGATACCATGGTTTGAAGGACCTGTAAATATGGTCACGCCTGTATATACCTGTACAGAGATGCTATAGAATAGGACAATGCAACATCGCTAAAACCGCACCACAACTATTATTACTGAGTGAAATCATGTTTTTGTTTTTTTACTTTTGTCTTTTCATATAAAAAGACATTGCTCAAGCTCAAATTGGCTCAAAAAGTTTTTCATACCCTGCTATAAAATTATATAGATTGAGTGGTTTTGGACCTCCTTTGACATCTCAAGGACTGAATATACTAGAATTAAGTTCTTTTTTCCCAGTCCTCTAGGAGACGATTAGAAAAGTGGTCAATTGGTTGCAAATTGACTTGGAACTATACAAAAAGAAAAATGTCATATATTCATTAACGGCTGGAAGCAGCCGAGGCCCAGTGGATGCCACAGGACCCGAACATCCTCTTTCTCTCCTTATTCACTCCCTACCAGTCTCCTTTCGCAAGTCATCACACCACCTGTAAGTGTGGCGTTTCACATTATGCCGCGTTTGTTTTGATGCCGTCTTAACTCAAGAACTTGAAATTACAGCGACTCCTCCGATTCCAAAGAGCTTATAAGACATTGAGGCGGCAAGGAATTTTTTACCCTTTCAATATCTAAAAACACCACAAAATGCCTTGACGTTTCAGTATTTTAATCTTTTGAAATCTAATGGGTCGACAGGTAATAATTCCTAGAATTTTATGATAAAATTTTCTTAAAAATAGCTAATCCACTTTTCAGCGATTCCAGGTAATCAAAATGTAATTCGTAGAAACGGTAATATTAATATTCGAGATTTGATACAATAAATGAAAGTACCCACTTACCTATTCATTGCTTTGTTTAAACGTTTTTGCTATTCTGAGCTTATTATTAAGTGAAATTAATTCTTATAGGTTGTATTATTTTAGGCGAGCATTTATTTAATTTTACTTCAGATGTGGACCAAGAAAATACCTACTTGATGAATATTTAAAATATCAATGTTATTTTTGTGAAAGAGAGCAGAGACTGAGAGTTTTGCTATGATTCTTATTATAGGCGTTTTAACTCAATTTACGCAGCTGCTTTATACGAATAACATAATTCAGTGATTACATACCATCACGCCTGTATTTCCCGAAGGGTTAGGCAGAGATGTCCAATGAAGGTAATAGTGGGCGAGCCTAGGTACTGCCCTTAGACGGATACAAATCCAAATTCCAAGCTGCTACTGAGATTTCATAGAAAAACTCAATAACACTTTTGTCGATCTGCGAATCTAACTCAGAACCTCAAAATAGAAGTCTTTTTAGACTTGTAAATGAGACCGTTATTGTTTCACAGATTATTTTGATATAATCCATCACTAGAAACTACCGCACCGTAGGTCCTGAATGAGGAATAAAAGTTAATTATTTTTTTTTGTTCCACATTGAGCACCGAGTGAGACCTATTGGTGATGTAAATGGAATAGCTTAGGTACTAAAATCATAGGTGCTCAAAAAATTGATACCGAAAGAGGAATACTCCAAAACTTCTCTTCGATGGAGATAAGGCTATAGTGAGCCACACCAGGCTAGTGTGGGTTGGCAGCTTTCATAAATCTTCAGCGAAGCATCTAGATCTATAGGAATCAGTCCTGAATAAATCTTTCACTCACAGACTGATAGTAGATAACGCACAGTCTAAACCGCTAGTTGTAGAGACTTGAAATTTGGACGGTGTATTTGTTTTGATATGTAGAGGTATAATAAGAAAAGATTAAAAAAATTAAACACTTTAGGGGATATTTATTTTTTATGGGATAGGATGGCAAACGAGCAGACGGATCACCTGATGGTAAGCGATTACCGCCGCCCATGGACACCCGCAACACCAAAAGAGGAGTTACAAGTGCGTTGCCGACCTTTAAAAGAGGATTGGGCCTCCGGTAACATCACTCACTCGGCGAAACACAACGTAAGCGTTGTTTAACGCCGGTTTTCTGTGAGGCCGTGGTATCACTCCGGTGGAGCCGGCCCATTCGTGCCGAAGCATGGCTCTCCCACGTGTAAAATACAAATATTGTCGACATCCTTAGAGACGCGAGTGAAACCGCAGACCACAGCTAGTCTGACGTAAAACTCTTGATTCCTGCACAATTTCAAAAACCTAGACTGCCGCATTAGTGGTCCTGAGTGCAACTTTTGGGTTCCCAAGTCGAACAAAATGTTTCCGGGTTTTTCTATGATATTCTCAGTGGCACCTCGGAGTTTGGAATTTATACCTGGTAAATGGCAATATGAACCTAAACACCGGTGAACTGGGTATACATTAGTATGCCTCAGTTATGTTATGTACCTGCACAAATCAGTGGAGAAAGACTCAATCCTGTCAGTCTCCTGCAAGAAGGGAGGAAACACGGTGCCGTCAGTGCCCTGGTACTCGTTGCAGGTGTCCCTCCATATCTTCTGCTCTGGAATTCCATCAATAGCGACTACTTTGCCCACATCCATCACATTATTGATGCCTCTCTTCACTGTTATTACATGCGGGTCTATTGTGTTGTTCCTCTGGAAATAAAAAGTACCACTGATGTCTGACACTTACGCGAATATTAGATATTAAAATAAAATTTTCATGGACTCTAGTTATATTGAATCTGGTATGGGATACTTTGAAGCGTCCATGGTCACGGGTAGACTGAGGTTTCAGACAGATTGATATTTGTATAATTTTTATTTTAAAACTTATGTGTAGATACCTAAATATCTAGACTAATAAAGAAATATGGAAGGTGCAGTTAAATCAAATTACAATAATATGTAACTATTGATTATGAAATAGCAAATTGTAAACATGTTCACAAAATACTATGGTATTTAATTGAATATTAACTGGCAGGGTAAGGTTATGTAGGTACTCTTTACTGAGGCTGAGACGGCTGAGATTACTCGATAACAAAGTAACAGTCGGTCCCAATAACAAATCAATCAGTAGATTTGCTTACTAGGGATAGAATTGTGACACCAGGCCCCTGCAAGTAATGTTAAAATCCCATCGCTAGTAAGCAAATCTATCGACGGATTTAATAATGGAACTGGCCGTAAATCATGCAAGTAATCAAAATAATACAAAGAAGTCATTGAAATCAAGTAATTATTGTAATAGTTTTATAGCTCAAAGTGCCGTCTAGCTAATATTAAAATATTAAATTTACCGTCCCGAAAATCGAGAACCTAAACTGATTATTAGGCTCCAAAACGAGTCCACTGACAGCTTCCTTCTTCAAGGCAGTGCAGATCGCCTTTGGAGCGAACTCAGTCCTCGCACAATTGATGACTATACCACGGAACAGGATGTCCAATGCTTTGACTCTCAGGAACACGTCCGTGGGATTATCGAAAATGCCATTCATGGCTTTACCGATCATATTCAGCATTGCGGGTTTCTCCCGATAAACTGTTAATGCCATGCCCTGGAAGAGAAGTAAGTTAGATGGTCTACTTGAAAAAAAATAATCTTGAAAAATCTGCTTTGAAAAATGCCTGTAGAAAAGTTTCATTTGAAGAATGCTGTAATTTTGTAAAATCCCATACGGAGTTATTTAATAAATGGAGTGATCATTGTAATTTTAACACATGATATCCAGACTACTCATTGTTTCGTCACATAAGAACTGAGCTGTATCGCCGAAACTGTTACACTATTTAAAAGAGTGTCCATGGAGTTTCTTGCCGGATTCTTCTCCATAGGATCAACTTTTTGGAACCGTGCAATTAGACTCGATAACGTTTCACAAACGCTTGTAAAAGCTTATTTGAAACTAGCTTTTGCCAGCGACTTCGTCCGCGTGGAATAGTTACTTTGTTCCCTAGTTCTTTGCCCGCGGTTTCACCTGCGTTGCCCCGTTCCTAAGGGTTGTAGCGTGATGTTTTATAGCTTGAAACCTTTCTCATGAATCACTAATTTTCCCAACATTTCCCTTCACTGCTCTGCTCCTATTGATCGTAGCGTGATAAAAAGTATACTATAACCTGCCCAGGAGTATGAAGAACAATTGTACCAAGTTTCGTTGAAATCCGTCGAGTGGTTTTTGTTTCTATAACGAACATACAGACAGACAGACAAAAATTTTACTGATTGCATTTTTGGCGTCAGTATCGATCACTAATCACCCGCTGATAGTTATTTTGGAAATATATTTCATGTACAGAATTGACCTCTCTACAGATTTATTATAAGTATAGATAAAAACATTTGAACTTGAACTATGGCCATCAAGATCTACAATAAGTTGCCTGAAAGTTATAAAAGCCTCTCGGCAAACATTTTCAAGTCTCGCTTACATAGGTGGCTCGCAAATGTTTGTATAATGTTAATGAGTACATGAATACAAAATTCTAGTTAGCCTTCTTGTAATTGTAATTCTTACAGGTAGTTTAAACTAGTTATCTAAAATAATAATACTATGTTTTAATTGTGTATAATTGAAATTTGCATGCTATTTTATTATGGCAAAATGTGACTGACCTTTTATAATAATTATTGTACCACCTTTTTAACCACATTTTATGCAAATGCAAATAAATTAATTTTAAAGTTCGTATCGGTTAACTAAGCTGACTAAGCTTTCGACAACATGTCGAAAGCTTAGTCAGCTTAGTTAACCGACCGTTTAATTTATATTAAGTAATGTTTTAGTTGGTTATATATTGTTAGGAGGTATGTTTATGTAATGACTAGATAGCTATTGTATAGAAATTATAAGTCAGAAGAAATACCCAAAAATTATTCAGGACCTAATTTAGGATTGTTTTCGTGAAGTAATTATTTTCTTAAGATTCTTTGTTTTTTTTTTTGAGTTTAGTATTTTTTCTGTGTCATTGCTGTCCCACAGCTGGACTGTTTAAGGTGCAAAATTTTAGTGTTATAATCATGCCCAATAATTATAATTATCTCATCCAATCTCCAATAAGTAATTATTGGAGTCGAAAGGGCGTCATCGTACTCATTTTTATATATAAAAAATACTACGAGGCCAACAAAGAAGAACGTGATCGTGAAAAAATGTTTTTGACGCCCTTTTGTCTAAAATTTCTTACCAGCATAAAAACATGCGGCATGGTGATGATCTCTTCGCCAGTTAGACCGGGAGCAGACATTTCAGGGTTGAAGTAGAATGCGTCGCGTTTCTTGTACGTGATGGTGTCGTCTTCTTCGTGGTCTTCGATGTCCACCTTCTCCTTCCATTCACTGAGAACAATTGGAAACTGACGACTGACTGACTTACTGACGATTGTTATAATTGTTCAACCAGCTTTACGCTACGAGCTAAGCTTTACGAGCTCTCTGAGGGACCATATCGGTGTGTATCATAATACCGAAATAAATCGTAATTCAAACATAATTTAATCAAATTCTGTTATTATTTGGATTCCGATATCGTTAATCTAGGTTCCTACTGTACCATTTCTTATAAAATACTTCACTGGAAGTAAATGTAAACGAATGCAATTTTTGATAACTTTCCCAAGTTTGGAACGATTTTCCGGTCTTGTATTTCCAGTAAAGTAGTAGTAGACGAAATAGTACGATAGGAACCTAGATAATTGGTATCTAAATTCGAATAATAACATAATTTGATAGAATATTGTCTGGATTACGATTTATTTTGGTATTATGTTTTTGTGGATTTATCATGCTCCGCCGGACCCTTAAGAAAGGACACTCATCCACAGACTGACCGGGGCAAGGACAGGGTCAAGGTTAGCTTGTCGGTTGGTTGATAAGTAATATATAATACTCTATTTACTATTTGCGAATTTATTTAAAGGCGGGTTATTCGAACGTCTATAAGACTTCGTGCTTCGAATAAAACAGTGGAGTCTCGCTTATATATAATATTTATTCCAACATACGTTAATCCTGGTATCGATTTATAATAAAATATTCACACCATAAAAACGCGGCAGCTGCTTGCAAAATATAAGCAGATTGTTATTTTGCAATTGTTTTTCAATTTCAAGGTGAAAATGTGACAGCTACTTATTCCGCCCTGTAATTGTATTCCGTAAATACGTATTATTTATACACTACTTTGGAAAAGGGAGAATGTGGGAAGTAACAGGTGTGTGTTCCTAATTGTAGGAAGTCGCGTGTATTACTACGAGTATAATATAAAAAAAAAGACGTGTGGCACTCGGGGACTGCCGCGGTAAAGCTATTGCATAGCGTTTTTTATCAACTTATGTAATACAACCAATGCCATCTAAAGGCGGGTTGCTGAACTAAAGAGACAAGCGTGTTTCTCTTTAGTTCAGCAACCCGCCTTTAGGTGGCATTGGTTTTTATCAACTTATGTAATACAACCAATGCCACCTAAAGGCGGGTTGCTGAACTAAAGAGACAAGCGTGTTAGGTTTTTTTCGTTACGGAGTTTCTGGATTCGGTCCCCAAGCTCAAGGCCCGCGATAGAAGCTATGCAATAGCTTAAAAGATTTTTGACACTAACGCGACTATTTTTTTTACTTATCTATTGTTTTATAGGACCAGATTACATGTTAAGGCATACATCGTTTCTTAATCTAGTTAGTGGGCGAAGTACTGTTCTCCTAGCTAGGGTACAGAGTAACCTGTGTTAACAGGTTAATAATAATATTAGACATAATTATTAATATTTTTTTTTGCAAAAAGTCGCCTTTTTTACCTTGGAAGAGCCATGCTTTGGCACGAATGGGCTGGCTTTACCAAAGTGATACCACATCCTTACAGAAACCCGGCGTGAAACAACGCTTACGTTGTGTTTCGCCGAGTGAGTGAGGATACCGGAGAGCCAGACCCCTTTTCAAAAGGCCAGCAACGCACTTTGTGACTCCTCTGGTGTTGCAGGTAATCGCTTACCATCAGGCGATCCATCTGCTCGTTCTTCCCTCCCTTAAAAAACTATATAATGTTACTCATGTACAAAATATCAGCAACAAAAATCGAAGGCACCGACTTCCGAAACTGTTTTAAACATTTTGGCGGTTTATTTTTTAATTCCAGGACCTAGTCACATTCAGGACCACTAGATGAGGCAGTTCTATATTATGTTACTTACTCAAAATGGTAAGGTCCAACCTCCTTGACGATTGGTGTAGCTCCCTTCTGCACTTCTTCGGCATTGGTGTAGTTAAACAAGTAGACTTTGAACTCCAGGGCAAACGGTATCTTCTCCCACATCTGACGGACGTCTGTCTTCTTCGATAGAGCCATTTCCTGTGAAAATGTGAGAGACAGGGAGTAATTTGTACCTTCAGGTTGTGGCGAGTGTAAGGGGTCATGGCCGTGAATATCAATCAAAAGAAATATTCTAATTGTTTTTATTTTACGTTATTCTATTTTTTAGGATTTAATATCTCCTACGAATACGAATTGCTGCCTGCTTCCTTTGTGATTATAGATGGGTTTCTGCCCAGGCATTTTGGAGGAAAAAAATAACTGACCTGGCATAAACCCATCTATATAGATGGGTTTCCGCCTAGGCATTTTGGGCGAAAAAAATAAATGCCCTGGCATAAACCCATCTCTATTTGTGATCATTTTATATTTTATAAAATAATGGCCCGCTGATCCATCAGTGGGTCAACAAGTAGTACGGCTACAAGTTTTGCGTTTAGCTGATGTAACTAATTTCTTGAAAAAAATATGCTTACGTGTCTCTCAAAATGACTTTACGGTTTCGTTGTTATAATTATGACTCGATATTCTAATCGACCTGTTTGAGGTCTTGCGCTTATTCAAGTTACACGTACATACCATCCCGCTTGTATTCCCCGAAGGGTTAGGCAGAGGTGTACTAATGAACACCCACAGTTGGCCGGTATGTTTAGGTCCCATATAATAGGGGGCGAGCCTATTGCCATTAACCGGGCACAAACCCAGACTCCGAGCTTCTACTGAGAATTTCATAGAAAAATCCAATAACACTTTGCTCGACCTGGGGATCGAACCCAGGACCTCAAGCGTAACAGTCGCACTTGGGACCACTAGACTAATGAGGCAGTCTAATACACGTTGTATATGTAACTATACTATATAGGTTTGTACCGTTTTAAATTAAAGTAAAATAAATAACTAGGTATATATTTATATAATAAGAATATTTCAAAGCTTACAGACCAAAATATAAGAAAACGGTTTTACCTTTTTAAGTTGACTCTTCAGTATGGTGGGGAAGAGGACCCATCCAAAGATGAGACCGAACAGTGCGACTCCTCCTGCAATCGCGGCATACTTCAACTCCTTGGGTAGCTGCATGCTGCAGAATCCCCTGTAAAGATGAAACAATTGGATAACTTACTGGTTTCTGTTAGCCAATATTAGATAATGATTTTTGCGGATTTTATCGCGTTATAATTATTATACATTAGGATTCGTATATATGACGACGTACTATACGAATCCGCCTATATTGGCTGCAGGTATGTGGCCTAACATTTAGTTTTAAGTAAGCTATTATTCGCTGTTGGTCTTTTCAATAATATATAGAAATACTGATATTATTAAATGGATAATATAATGACCACCAAATTAAGTAAATTGATCACCAAAATACTTACCAAAATGGATAAATGGTCACCAAAAATTAGGTTTAGGTTAGGTTAGAACTTATTTTGGTGATTATTTACTATTTTTGGCAATATAAAGTGATTTTTTTACTACTAGATCTGGTGGTTAGTTAAACATAAGCCTTATTAAATTCCCGATGTTTGGGATCCTTTACAGAATATGGATGCTGTTATTTTTTCAATTCCTTCTACCCGTGGCCCAATATTACTCCGTGAAATACTACCCGTCCAGTTTTATTAGTATATATAGTTAGGATTTACACAACTTTCCTACAAAAAAATTATTTTAAAATAAATATATTAATCTTTTAATGGTGTTTCAAATAGTACTTGAAAGTGTGCAGTTTAATGTGTAAGATTTATTTAACATATTATGATATGTAAAAAAGGATTGCCACAGCAAGTAGCTGATATAAAACCAACCAACGATATAAAATCTACAAACCACTACATATATGAATGTTTATGTAATCAAACTGTCAACTGTTTCGACTTTTTAATAGGTTATTTATCAATCAACCAAGCTATTAGTACTGCTGATAGGTTTATTATTAGGTATATCTAACGTTTCCATGATGGGAATCGCAACCAATCACCGTATGGCAAATGTGTGTCGGTTCACATGCACTTCCAATAACTTAACAATGCCTACGGCGAGCTCATGACATTCAAGAAAGAATGCTTAATGTGAAAATTACTATTCCAGTAATTGATGGCGAGCTCGTTAATGATAATTGATCACAATGTAATATAAGTAATTGCAGAATAATTTTCATTTGTTTTGTACCAACTTTAAAGAAGAGGTTTTTTGGAGTTCAGAAAATAATAATACTTAGCCATTTATAAAAAAAAAAACTAGAATAAAAGGCTGCTTTCGATTAATCATAATATTATTCACATTAGAAGATCCTAAGAACCTTTACGAATTCTAAACAATATCAATGTTTTTTCTTATTGTTTACTAAGACGATAAAAAGGCATACGAGTCGCTTAATAGTAAACGGACTCGTGCATTGTCATCTTAAGACCTCAGTTGTCAAGCGTCATTTGCCCAGTAACTTTTCTGGCTACATTACCCTTTAATCAAGCCGGAACACAATAATCATAACAAAGGAATTGCTAAATGTGGCCTACATTGAAATGAGGGAGCTAAAGCCTCCCAGTTGTCTTCCTGACTTCAAAACACAATTAAACCATCCGCAAGCAATGTCATTATTCATAGAACTCCAATGTCTACATAGTTAGCAAATATGGTCACGTTCGCAAAAAGCGTCGGCGCCACGATGTGACCCAAGGGCCCTTTATGTCAAGTAAGATTTGTAGTACAATTGTCTGCAATATTGTAACTTTACGTCCGTTGTATGAAGTATATAGCCTTTTGTTTCTATAACGAGGCTATTTCAAATATGACACGCTATTGGATGAGGCAGGAGATAAATTGTCTTAGGGAAGGGTAGGTATTATAATATCTGTAGGGAAGGTACGTCAAAATTTTCCATTTTTAAATAATTGGAAAATAAAGGGGAAACCCGGATCATCAATATTTTATTATTCACCTCATAAAGTTTTCTTAATTAGAACCCCGTGTGGGGACGGGTTAGAATACTGTTCCTCACTGCCTTTCAGATAGGCATCCCGTACGAGGCATGAAAATATCTGACTTGCTTGGTGGTAGAATCTCTTGGGGTCTGACCGGCTGGCGACCACCCTTACGTTGGAGTCTGTCGTAAAGTACATTGGTGTGTGTTTCGTCTTTTGCACGTAAGAGCCAGTTCCCCTCGGCTGCTACGGCTCTGGCAGTCTGCAGTACGTAAGGGTTCTTAAAGATCAGCAACGCATCAGTAACTGCTCTGATTTTGTAGCTGTCCATGGGCGACGTTGAGTACTTACCACCAAGTGACTCGTCAGCTCGTTTGCCGACTTAATCCATAAAAATAATATTTTGCTGAGAACTGCGTCCTTAATCGCAAGCTTTACTTCTACGCTAATAATTCCATCGTCGAGCAAACTGTTATTGGGTGTTCTAGATTAGAAATATTATAAAGATCGTTTGATGTACCTTAGGCAGACCAGGCTCGATTTCTTGAAGTTTCAGTGTTGGAATTTTGGAAACGGGCATCATTTCATGTAGATAATTGGGTTTTCCCATTAAAATATTTTTACCAGCAGTTCGGAGTCCGAATTTCTGCCCTTTTAATGGCAATAGGTTCATTCCATATTACATAGGACATTGAAAAGGATGGCAAATAGTGGGTGTACATAACACAACTCTGTCTAAAGCCCTTCGAGGAATACCCATTTTGGGTATTAGATTTTTAATTCTTTTCTATCCTTACGAATTTTGCCTAGGACCATATTGTATAATGTCGCTTCGTGTGCATATAAGTTTATTTCATTCTCTACTTCTAGGCCAGGGCGCTCCATCGTAGATCGCAATGTCGCTTAACATCAGGCGAACTGGCGGTCAAACGTAAGCCTATCACGAATAAAAAAAATATTGTGAATGTATTCTACGTACAAAAAGGCATGATATTTTTCCCAAGAACTCGTGTGAGGGTATTAAATAAATGATCAGTACGTACGTGAAGGTGTCCGTATGTGGAGGATGACGGGAAGTGACTCGCGATGGTGCACTGCTTTTAATCCATGGGCGGAGTCTAGTACACGCGAGCGACTGATTGGACTTCAGTTCAAATTTTTTTTTCTATAAAAAATACTATTTTAGTAAGGCGTGCTACAAACTTGCGCGGATCGGATACTGGGTTCGGCATTACTTTGTTGAACAACAAAAGCAATCCGAAACATATCCATACTTATCTGTACCCATAGTCATTGTTTCGTTAACTATACCTACCTCCATATTGTACCTAAATGTCAAATGTGTGAGGAGATAGATTGGACATTGGAAAATACAAGGGCTAAGTTTTGCCTCAAAAGATCCTTTGGGATGGGAGTAACGCCGCAGGCAACGGCTAGTTACTACACAATCGGTTAATGTATGTGTAAAGTACGTTTGGCTTAACTGACTGGCCTTTTACTAAAATATCGACAAAATATAAATATTATCAGACACGTGTCATTTTTATATTACCCAATATTAATTAACTGCGGTTATTTTGGCTCTTGAAATGCATAAAAAACAAAATATTGTTACTGTTACGAGCTGGGGTTCGGGATAAATTTAATTAACTCCAATTTCACTGAAACAAAAAATATTTTAATTAACTTGACAAACACACAACAGAAATTACTGAGAGAGTCACTACAGTATCACTTATCGCACTATAATGTCGCACTTGTAATCACTTAACTTCGCTTCGATATTCACTTCACCGTGTTCAGAACTAAAACTGCCTTGGCCGACCCTCACGACCAGTATTTATATGGGTCACGAAGATTCTAGAATCGAACATTCTCGATAGGTCCACAAAATACGAGTAGGTAAGTACCTAAGTACCTACTTATAAACAATAGACGATAAAGTGATCGTCTATTGTTTACGGTCATTCACCTTGAACCCGGCTTTTCTTCGAATGTTTTACGTGCTTCTACGACTTATCTAGAATCTTCGTGACCCATCTCCGTACTAATAGTTACTCGGCGTAACATTACTGTATTATTGTAATTCAAAGCAAATCTATGATCAAGTTGGAAATAACATTACCTAATAACGTACTGTATCATGTTTATTTAGGCAGGTAATTTGCATAAGCGTGTTTTTAAACAAAAACAAAACAATAGGGAAGTGGGATATTTTGATTGCATTGATTAACATTATCCTAATTATTTTATTTAATCATTAATTAACATACTTTGAGTATTATTTTATGTTGAATTGTAAATAGAGATTATACTCATGAACGTTTACCAATTAGCTAGCTATATTATACATAAAGTCGTCAAGCATGAGTTTTTAAAACCAGGAAAAAAAAAAATATTATACATAAAAAAAAACGACATTGAAATTCGTTAAATAGATTTTTTTCTTTCCAGTATGTCGTTCGCGTGTACTAACTACAGCTCCAGTCGGACTGTGGGACATACCGCACGCGTCACGGTTAGGGGGTGGTTCCAAGGTATTTGAAATACCTACCCGTATGTGTAGTGAGCCATTGTGCTGTAAAAGATTTTTTAATTCTTTTGTTTTACTTCAATGCGTGGATTGTCTTGCTTGATAGAGATCGAAACCAAAAAGGTAATTTTCAATGAGTCATGATCATATTTAATGTTAGTCATATTAGGAATTTGTTAACGAGCTTCTTGGTCCTAAACATGAGTTGGTTTCAGGGTCTTTTGAGCCCGCCTAGAATTCAAATCCAAAAAGAACCTTTTCGGCCTTTTGGTGTACGGACCAAATCTTGGAGTCACACCTGGTACTTACGAGTACTCTTTAAAAAACACAACCTGGGTGTGTTTTGTTGCCTTTCTTCAGGTCTGTGTATGTGGCCTGCGGATGGATGGGGAGTTGGCAAGTTGCCCGACTAGACAATAGCCCCAGTAGGCGCTGCACGTGTTTCCAACACGGATATCTTCGGAAGGAGGAGGACTTCGTGCAAGGAAAAATCTCACCCTTTAAAGAGGTCCGGTGTATCTGGACTCCAGCCTGTCATGGAAGTGGCAAATGTCGCGAATCCCATGATCATGAGTATAAGGTAAAGAAAGGTAAGTGCGGTTGTAAGACAGTACGAGTA
Source organism: Acronicta aceris (assembly GCA_910591435.1). Taxonomy (NCBI): domain Eukaryota; kingdom Metazoa; phylum Arthropoda; class Insecta; order Lepidoptera; family Noctuidae; genus Acronicta; species Acronicta aceris. The sequence continues at coordinate 11,777,005 of OU342770.1, forward strand.
CCACATACGCTTCCATCTCTCCAGGTGGCAGACAAACAGAGATCATGCAATTTTCTGAGAAGGAATACCGAAACAAAGTCACATACCATGGACTCTTTTTAAGTCCAGATATTATAGTAGAGTAGACTATGCAAGTGGAACAATGTAAACAGCTCTTATATCCAAGGTTGTCGGGAGTCACAACAAATTAAGTGGCAAACCTCCATTTACACGGTCCGTTACATCTAAATAACCTCGAGGCCTACTCCGAATAACCAAACGCGAAAATGATTCGCGTTCATTTTCCTACCTTCGTGGTAGGAAGTGCTTCATACATGAGGATTGATTCGATTTTCGCGTTTTGATTTCTAGTCTTGCATTGATCTTGAATGATATCTGATCTGACGGTTATTTGGTTGTTTGACAGTAGGTACAGGTGCTTATAGTAAAGCAGTAATATTTTTATAAGTTATTTCTATCCGAAGTTTTACCTCGATTTTTGTAGTGATAAACGTTGATTGCCAACCGTCTAGTAGGCGTTTTGGTTGACATTACAAAGCACGGTCTTCACCGCAATTATTATATGATAATTATAGTTGCCATAATATCAGTATGACATTGAGCGGGTAAGGGGCTCTTAGCTAAGTAATTACTACACCGATCAACCGATCTGCAAGGTTAAGCTGCGTTTATCGTTGCCAGCTTGTTGATGGGTGACTATTTTTAAAACACTGAGACCTCTCCGTGTCCCTTAAAGCATGTAAAGACGCCATTGGTCCGGGCTGTCATACGCACATCTATGACAATCGTTTGTGGTAGTCAGAAGCCCAAGAACCTTATAGGATTTTTGCAGAAGCCCAAAAGTATGACAAACGGTCTCGTAAGTCGATTATTTTAAGTCTTTCTTTAGAACTTCAACAATTTCAAATTTTCCAGAAGCCTAATTGGAACAATACATTTTTCAAACTAAATAGTCTTAAAAGGTAGTTTCGTGTAAAATCGCAGCCACAGAACCAGTAGTTTATAGCACGGTAAAAAAAGAAATAGTGTAAGTGGCAAGCTGTCAAATTATCCTGTCATTTTTAACGATAACTTCTCAATATCTAGCTCTGTGATTTTTTCTTCGAACACGCTGTACTTAGCTACCTACTAATTTCCGATATATTTTATTTAACACAGGCGTATTTTGCGTCTATGTAGTTGGTATTGTTTATACTGATGATTCTAGTAAAATATAAAGTTCGATTCTAAATATTCCATTTCTGTATTCCCCGAAGGCAAGAGAGAATTAGGCAGAAGTTTACTTATATACCTAAAATTAATCGGTATGTTTAGGTCCCATGTAATAGGGGGTAAGATCCAACTCCGGGCTGTTACTGAGAATTTCGTAGAAAAATCTAACAACAGTGCTTAACCTGGGAATTGAACCCAGGACCTTTTATGTAGCAGTCGTACGACAAGTAGACTAATGAGACAGTTTTTAAATGTAAATTTACTTATATTTCAATTTTTATCTGTAGGTCTCTATAAGCACTGGAAATTAAAAAACGAAAAATAAGCAAATTTATTTTCTGTTCCAAAAAGCAAAAGATAATACCGTATTATTATCGCGCCTACAAATACTCTTTCTTCGTAAATTACAGTACGAAACGTTCAATTTGAATTAAGTTCAAAATAAAGGGTGAAAATGTGTATGAATATTTCAGTGAAGAAGCTTCCAAATAACTAGTTACTTTAATGTCTGTATTATTATATAATACTCGTTGTATCCTGCGACATTACTCGAGCTAAACTTGTTTTTTTAATCCCATGGGAATTGGACAGTTATTCTGGTCGAATACCCTGTATTTGATACCCTGGGGGATCAGTTTTATTTTATAATATTTTTACTATTATGGCCCGAATCGGAATCACACATAAATTTAAATATTTTATTCCGGTCGGATCTATTAACAGATTTTTGGGACAGTCAGCAACAAAATATACGTACAGGGTTTATTAAAATACATATTTATCTTCGTAATACTTATTTTAATTGATATTTACCTGCAATATTCTAGGTGTGCATTATGCTACATTGTTATCCTCTCGGCCATTGTCTAACGATTCCGCAGTATTTCCTGTGATGATTTTAAACACTTAAATAAATAAAAACAAATATTTTTAGCTGAACAACTGTTTTTCTCTTGACTGTACTTACCTGTCAAAAAGAGTAAAGGGATCAGACCGGAATGACAAAGTTTAGAGTGGATCAGACAGGAATTAAAACATAATAATAACCGCCAGGGGATCAGATCAGGGAACCGACCCGAATAACTCGCCTTTTCTTAGCCTACAGGTTACAACCTTGGAATGGAAACCATTTTTTTTTCTAAACTCCTTATGGATCGCCGTCGTGTGAAGAAAACTTTTTGAATACCTACTATGCCGTCTTCTCGAGGGAAAAGTTTTTGAGATTTAGTGACTAGTTAGCCATTGAGTGATTATTTGTTTTTAATATCTATATAGGTATTTAGGAGCCTACGTATAGGATGAGGATATGTGCAAAGCAACTGACATGTAACAAAGTTAGAGAATCAGCATTAGGTAATAAAAAGTTTGGGAAAGAGGTGTTTTGGTACCTAATTGATAAAAATGTTAATATAATTGATAAATTAATTCTAAACGAGTATTTCTTAAAACTACACACACATTCATGTGTACATTCACACATTTTTCCCATAGTGGTAGGCAGAAAATACAAAACGCCACTTCCTACAATGCTTGCATCCTTCTTTTTGCTACGTACTACGTGTACGTAGCAAAAAGAAGGATGCAAGAATCTTACTGGCCATTATTGTTTTAAATTATTTTGTATATAATAACTATCTACTTATTATTGTTTGTAGATATTGTAATCCATCCATGTCAGCTGGGTTATCTTTCCAGAACACTGTATGACCTCTAAAATCCAATTTCAGTGAAAATCTAGCTGTCATGTTTTCAGCTGAGTCAATAACGACTATCACGGTTATAATAAGACAGCTGATGGTGTCACGTGCTATTGGAGGCACGGAGCAATCGTAGACGGATAGATTGACAGCGAGATTATTTTATATCAGAACCAATGACATTATATAGTTAAATAGAGGATTAGAAAAATAAAATTGAATAGATAGCAATAAAATTAGATCTTACAACAAACAAAAACCCCTTTTCCATTTATTTACTAAAAATACATAAATGTTTATTCAGCTGTTCATTCTTGTCCTTAACACCAAAGTTAGTTGAGAATAAAATGTTCCAACTTGTGACCCACTGCCATGAAGATATTTTCTACGGTACACGGATTAGCTGTAAAAAAATATATATTGCGTGATAATCACAGGATGTCTTTCACATAAAACAGACACAAGAGCAACGTGCTGGTCTTTAATACTCTTCACCTTCTTGTTCTGCAGTGGGTCAGTGACTAGATTGATTAACAGATGTAAGTAACGTCACATGAAAAATTATTGCCAAACGGGACAAATTGATTTACGCCTATGACTACCAAAACTTTACTAACATACATTCACGTCTTTCTTCCGCAGGGGTAGGCAGAAATTATACTTGCTACGATTCTTGCATACTTGTTTTGCTTCTTCCACATTCATACATCTTCTCATATATACGCGCCGGTTGCGAGTACTACGCACCTAACCTTTTTGAAGGATCTCGCTAATAAGATCGGCGTACGTTCTTCTAAGGTGACGTCTTCCGATGTTGCCGCTCACATTCGCCTTATAAATTCCTCTCGTTAATCGTCTTTTATTCATTCTCTAGATATATCCAACCCATCTCAGCATATTCTTTCCCACTGCATGGTCTTTCAGTCTGCAATGTTGTTTTATCACACTGTTCCTCAATGTTTACATTATTATTAGGTGGCAGACCTGTAGCCGTATCTATTCTCATTTCTATACCCGTTGAATAACGCCATCTCTTATCAAGCTGTAGCATTGACAATATGGCCTCAAGTCTCAGGTAACCACCATCGGCTTATTACGCAAACATGTATTTCTATATCACACCCCTTTTGATATCTACAAAACTTTTACATGATTTTTTTAAAATGAATCTTACGTATATCTACCCACTCATCCCCGTATCCAGCGTCCAAACGAGCAGCTCTTACTGCTTCTCTCAAGGCTTGAGTTATAACTGAAGCAAGACATAATGCTGGTTCACCAGTAGCTAGAAAGAAAAAACAAATAGTTTATGAAAATGTTGTGGAATATTAGGTATTATTCTAGTATATAAAAGAATTCATAGGACATAATTACCTACCTTTTGATTGTAGAACACCAAGCGGATTTTTTGAGTTCCTTCGAAAATAAACTCTAAAATCTTCGGGTATATCTTTAATTCCCGGAGGCTTGTAGGTCCACGTACGATCAGTAAGTAGTTTTCCACTGTCTGGGTCGTAAATGACATTTTCTGAAGTCCAATAACCAAGTCCCATGATAAATGCACCTTCAATCTAAAAAAAATGTGTTATTTGTAATTAATGACATTGAAAGAATAAAAGCGAATTGTTGATATATCCACCTACTTGAGCAACATCAATTACTGGACTTAAACTCCTTCCAGTATCTTCTAATAAATCTACTCTTTTAATATCATGGTTACCCGTTAAAATATCAACTTCAACTTCCAAAGCAGCAACTCCATATATATCGTAAGGCTTCAAGTTGTCTTTACTTGAACACAGATAAGATGCTTGCAAATCAATTCCTTCTTTATAAGCTTTGTGAATAAGTTCCTCCCACGATGGGTTATTCATATCTTTTTTTATAGGAGCTAATCGTTCTAGAAGTATTTCACAGGCTTTCATAGTAGCAAATGCTACGCATTCACTGCCAACACTAGCTCCAGTTGTCATGGAATTAGGTGAAGTGAAGCTAGAACTTGGTTTAATGCTGATCTTTTCTATAGGGATGTCAAGCATGTAGGCGCAGACTTGGGCAGTTTTTGTGTTGATACCTTGACCCATTTCGATTCCTCCATGAGTGATCATTACGGATCCATCACCATGGTATATCGAAATTAGTGCATTGTAAGGCCCAATGTAAAATAAATCGTAAGTCATGGGCAATATTTTCAAAGCACGTTTCCTCCAACGGTTGTTCATGTTGAAGTTATTAACTTCTTCAAGTCTTTCATTGTAATTTGAATCCTTTTTTAATTGTTCTATTAGTTCTGGTATAGGATTGTTTTCTTTGGCCATATTTACTAATTTCACTTCGATCGGATCTTTGCCGATTTTGTGTGCAATCATTTCCATAATATTTTCTATCATTGCTATTCCTTCAGTCGAAGCTGAAATGAAATTTATAGCTCAATTCTCCAACTGAAGTAACAATATACTCAGTTTGAAAATTGAGACATGAAAATATGAATGAATTTGTGCGTCCATGAATTTTGGGATTATTACTGAGATGCTTTATCACTGAAGTGCGATATGTATAGGAATATGTAGTAGTGCACTAGTGCTTTTCACAGATATGAATATCATTAACATAATGTGGCAGGTATACAGCCCCGATGCATACATATTTAGGTCCAACTCAACGCCCCTCTAGCGTAAACATGAAAAAAATCTCATTACCATCTTTCATACATTTTCATTAGCATAGAAATGCTATGATATGTCTTGTAGAACTAAATGCAGCCCCCGTCGGATTTTCTTGTAGGGACGTGAATATGTGTAGGTAGTCATTTAGTCGGGGATTTAATCCTTAAGGTACTTTAGTTAAAGATTTAACTAAAACGAAGGTGAAATAAATTATATTTATTCGATTATCCGAGAACGCAGTACGTATACATAGAGTACTGCTTTGGTACTCGTATTGATGTAGTATATTTATCTGAACTGTATTTCCTTGTAATGATAATACAAATTATTATAACTTACATGGTGCTCTACACCAAGTATTAGCAGCGGTATCCGTAGCTACACTATTGGCTTCAATGTACCATCGTTTTGTATCATAGCAACTGCGGAAATGGTTCACAGTTATAGGACTGATAGTTTCGTTTGAAGAACATCCATTGTCCTGGTAGAATACGTTTCTAAGATATTGTATTTCGCCCTTTTCGTTAACGCCAACCTAGTTATAATCAACATCAAACATGATTACTTGAAAATAAGTTTTACTGGCTACAAGACGGATAAAACTTAGCGCAGAAATGACCCGAGGTAATTTTTGTCGTCGCGCTCGTTTTGTCTCGAAGCATAGCAAAGACTGGCAGTAAACAAATAAAAATGGGCATTTTTTACTGTTGTATCATAAGCTCGATACGGTTCAGTTAAAAGTCAGTAATTTGTTACATAATATCGACTTCGTGCCAACTAGGACATCACCTTCAATGTCCACACATCCTGTTCGCACTATTGTACCTGAAGAATGTAATACCTCTTCTTTTAAAAGAGAGTCCATGGAGTTTCTTGGCTGATTCTTCTCTATAGGATCAACTTTTTGGAACCGTGCAACTAGACTCAATAACGTTTCATAAACGCTTGTAAAAGCTTATTTGAATTAAAAACATTTGAACTTTGACCTTGAACATTGAAACAATATTTCTGTTTGGACAAATAAAATCACTACTTATTTATGAATAAAACTATATAACTATATAAGTCTTGTAATATTGCATAAAAGTAATAAAATAGGTACTTGATACTCAACTATAATTATTCCCACAAATCAAATAAAAAACCAAGTTGTCCTATTAAACGTTCTAATTACTTACTTCAAAATCAGAAGTAGTAGGCAGCCTTTTCCCGATACTTCCCATAGTAGTCTCCAAAGGTACAATCAACCTACAAGTTTTTCCTTGAAGGTGGGTTACTAAAGCTGCAGCACAAGCAATTTGGCAGGACCGCGTAATCTTTCCTCCATAGCTACCACCTACTCGCCTTACGACAACGTTTATGCTGAAAAGTTTCACTAAATCAATGATCAATAAAATGTATAACAAAAATATTTTTCATAATATTTTATGTTGCAATATTATTTATCGCATCGTAGTACCAGCTTAGACTGTTTTCATGATGGCTTTGGAAAATTCCTGTTCGACTAAGAATGAGAGTGGATATTAAAATTACTCACCTATTAACAGGCATATTCAAACATTGAGCAATCGCAACATTAGTCAAATCAAGCCACTGAGTTGCCGATATGACTTCTAAGCCATCTTCTGTTGGCTGAACAATACAAGTCTGCGGCTCCATATAAAAATGATGTTGAGCTTCCATTTTATATTTACCATTAATAACAAATTTTACATCAGTACCAACGTTTTCTGGTATCACAGTTCTATCATTATTTACCCTTCTATCTTTTTCAGGGGATTTTAGAACATCATCGATGGTGAGTAGAGGTTTATTCTGGCTTATAGAATGATATTTAACTTTTACAAGCTTAGCAGCCTTGTTTGCTGTTTTTTCTCTGTCAGCAACTATAATGCCTACTAGGTCTCCGTAAAATTTTACTTCCTTTGAACAAAGTATTTCTTCATCAACGGCTATTAAAGGACACTTGGTAGGTGTAAATGAATTCACTCCTGGAATGTCTTTGGCTGTGTAAAATGCTATGACACCTGGAAGTTTCTAAAAGACAATAAAAAGCGCCATCAATTTATTAAATACTGAAAATATATGCACTGTGGCATGTAAATAATAAATAGGTAAGTACATAAGCAGAAGCATTAAAATTGTACAGTCAATAGCACATGAAGTCAACACAAACTATATTAATTTGGACATTAAATTGAAAATTGATCGATCGATTGAAGAAATTTGACAGTTGTGTATACCATGATGTGCTATTTTTTTAGTAAAGGAAAACATTCAATCGCGGGCAGGATTCGAACCTACGTCTTCTGGTCTTTCCTTTACTAAAAAAATAACTTAATAATCTTAGCATGGAAAATGCAAAAAAATCACAAAAAGATACCATGATGTGTGTGTTGACCGTTCATAACGTATTTCTGAGTATCAGATTATGAACATAGCTTTCAATCATTCTCATTATAAAGGAAACCTTGACACTAGAATTTCAAAAATGTTCCGTGCAGGAATGAATTTGCGACCTAGATAGCACAGCGGCTGGTTGCTTAACCATTGGCCAGTCGAGCTACCTATCCATCGTTTTGGGATAATTTACTAAAACTCATACTCACAAAAGCTTCGTTAGTATCAAAATTGCTTATGATACTTCCTGGTCTTACATCAGCGGTCACAAAGGCCGCAAATACTTCATTAGGTTGTGTCGGTAGATCATTTGCAAAGGTAGCTTCACCACTACATTGTACTAATCCTTCTAACTTTGGTATAGGTTCATTTAAAGGCCAAACACTTTTATCTGTATCAAATATTTGGGTCCCGCGGGATATATGCCTCTTTATGGTTTCGGCTCCTGACTTCAGCTTTGGATCTATTATACTCTCTGGGCATATACTTAAGATGGCCTAAAAAATACAACCAGTATTACTGATTTGGTAAGAAATTAAGTTCCCAATACCCACAAAGAAAAGTCATCATCCGTTTATGCAATATTTACTTTGTAATATAACGCAATAGCCAACATTTTCCTGTAATCAGCTGAGGGTTCAGGTGGTGCTTCCTCCGCCAATATCTCTTTTGATAAAGAATTCAAAGCTAGTTGCAAAGTTTTGTTAGTAAAAGGATCTTTTCCTACTAAAATTTCTTCTGTTTTTATAGCGTGAACGAATGTTGGTGATATGCTTCCATAAACTATTCTAACTTTTTCTAACCCTTTTAAATCTTCTTTAAACTTAAATAGGAATCCAGCATTAACTACTGCGTGAGCATTTTGTGATCTGGGCATTATCTAAAATTATGAAAAAATCGTTAATGCTTTGGAAGTATAGCAAAAAAATAGAACATTCATGACACACTTAAAGTAAATAATACCTTGTATGTTTTAAGTTTAACACTTGATGACAATGGTGGTAACATTATATTGACGATAATTTTCCCCCTCATGTCTGTTTTCAAGAAATCTGTTAAAGACATTTCTTTCATGGCACTAATACTTTCAGCTGAAAATAATACGGTTGATGTCATAGATACTAATTATAGTTAAAGCCGGAAAAGTTAGGCCCATTCTTACCAATTGTAATCATAGCTCCCACAGTTTCAAAAAGTAAAAATAAATCCGATTGAAAAGTATTATTGAGGTATTTTAAAAATAGGTTTCCACCGATTGTGCCAATCTACAATAAAGTACATACATGATTATTCTCTTAATATTCATTAAATACACTTCGATAGGGTTTCGGAAATAAATATGTATTTATGACCACAGCTAAACTTACATTTCTAACGGGAATATGGGCAACCAAATCCAGATGATCCTGCATAACTTTCAAATAAGAGAAATCTTCATTCGTCGATGATATGTCGAGAAATAATTCCATCATTTCAGTAAGAGGCATACCTGCCCCAATTATTAGATTAACATCTACTGTGAAACCTTTAAGTTCCGTTACAGTGAATATATCTATTAAAACTGGAGGATAGTCAGTGACGTGGTATACTCCTAAAACAATAAAACATACATTAAGTAGCTTTGTTTGGAAATTTTGTTATATAAAGAGTTCCTTATATTATTAAGCATAATAAGATATAAACTAGGTATCATTGGACAAACAAAAAAGAAGGAATATATATATAATCAAATAAAAACATACCTTGTCCAGTATTTCCAGCAATTAATTTATAATCCTCATGTTCTGATATGACTTTGAAAACGTCCTTTAAAGTATAGGTTTTGAACCATTTCCGTTTGCCACAATGGATTACTATCATTTTACTGTTACTTTTTTCAATCACACACCAATCATCATCAGTTCCTCTAGCTTGCTTATTCTTATTACCTTTACTTTTGTGGATGCAATTTTTAGAACATTTTTGTCTACATTTTACAATAGACAAATCTTCTAAATCTATAAGTTTATTCATGAGCTCTTCGTCCACATTGTTAGTAAATGTTTTAAACGCATCAGCAATAGGTCTGTATCCAGTACACCGGCAGATATTACTGGCAAACGAATTTTCTACTTCTTGCATTGTTAAATTGTTCTTTTTGGATTCATAAATGCTATTTGAAAGAAAATAAAGTTTTAAATTATATCATGCTTTAGGAAATTGCGTCATTCTAAATCCGTAAATGCTCTATATATAATTTTCTGAATAATAATTAAAGAACTGTGTTTGGTTATAAATTCGCTGATAATATTTTTCCCTTTATCATAAGCTGAGGTTTATTGTCTCAATAATTATAAGATAAGCAGCATCAATCACAGTCGAAGGCAAAAAAACTCCATTGTAGGACGACTCCATGGTTTGAAATAGTAGGTACTCAACAGAGTTATCACTGTATTATCATACATAATGTAATACGTACAATAATAATACTTGTAATTTTAAAGAATAGTTCTACCTATACATGTTCATAACCCATCCTGGGGTACAATATCCGCACTGGGTCCCATTGAACTTGGCGAGTCTGGTCTGGATGTCGTGGTAGGTAGTCATTTTGCTGCCGATGCCTTCCACTGTGATTACTTCCCAGCCTTGGCAGGATAAAACTGACACTAAACACTGGGAATTGAAGTCGATAATATATATATTGTATATTGTCAGTATCTCATAGAATAGATTTAAAACTTTCGTGTTAAAAATGTTAGACTAAAGCCTAGTAGGAGTGGATGCTCAAAAGATATTAAGTTTTTTATATGAAGTTATGAGTATAAGAGCACCAACTGACTACGAGAAAACTTTTGCTTCATCAATGGGTGCCCTAAGGAGGTAGATGCTAGTATTGTTTTATAAATAGGTAGGAATTTTGCCGATTCACCAAAGAAACCGTAACCGAGGGAAGAAACAATTGTTTCGCAATTCATTAGGCCAGTGTAATAAAAATCCTTACAGAGTTAACAGAGAACAACTTGACTTCGTTAGTGGGTGGTAGTGCTGCGCGTACGGCGACCACGCATGCGCCGCATCCTCCCTCATGGCACATCGCTTTCGTGCCACGCAGCTCTGCCACATTCCGTATGTACTCGTTCAAGGATACGTCTGGGCCGAATTTACCGTCCGCTAAAATGTTTTAAGAGCAATTTGTACACCATTTTCTAGGTGTCTTGTAGATGATTTTTAAATGTTTGTTATCTTATTTAATACTAAAGGAAAAAATTCAATCGCGGGCAGGATTCGAACCTGCGTCTTCTGGTTTGATATACCAGACGCTCTGACCTCTAAGCCACCGCGAACCCTACCCGCATGATTGAAATTTTGCCTTCACATTCTGAATTTACGTCATAAGGTGACGTTTGTTATCTACTCATCGTAACACGACACAACATATTTACAGTATGGAAAGTCCTCATGGATCTTCTGCTACCTTGGAAAGCGGCAGGGTAATTCGTGGTATGCCTAAAAACCGTATTTGCTTTCCTTTGCCATATAGTCACGGCCATCGAATTTGTGATGTTCGCCAGGACCATGACAGGAAATTAATAGGCACTAGGAGAAACTAATGGTCTTTACGAAAATATCCTAAAGAGCCGTACAATAAAATGATATTTTTTTCTGTAAATAGATCCTTTAAGGACTCTTTTAGAAGTCAATCTTTTAATTTTTTTATGGCGCCGGCATTTCCTAACTGACAACCTCTGAGAAGAAATGCCGAAAGAGATCCGAGAATCATGGTCTATTTTAAAGTCTAGCCAGTAGAGTAGTATAGATATGATCATATATATCTTATGTCATATAGATATGATGTGAGTGTTACAATGTAGGGTAATATCTGTACAGGTCTATTGAAAAAAGAGCCACAGCCGATTTTTTTTGCCCTGTCCTAGCTGACGGCACGCATACATCAGCCATCTTGTAGCTCAACCATTATTTAGGGAGCTCAACGACCTGTCGAACGACGATACCAGATCAAATACAATATCATATAAAATACTCAAAAATGTCAAAAAACGTTAATATAGAAGTTTTTTTTTTAAATTATTCTTCCAAAGTTTTTCCTTCTTACCCTCGTATTGAGTCCCGTTAATTTTGAACACAATTTTCGCCATCTCTTCTTCAGGTCTGTCCCCCAACTAATATGTTACTTAGGAGCTGTGTTACCAACCTCTCAATCATTTCCAATGATACTAGCACGTTGAATGGAACTTATTGTTAAATTTAATGTTGCTAGCGGAAATAATTATACAATTGGTAACCTGGTAATGAGCAGTTTGCTTTCAATTTACTATGTGCTAAGTCAAAACTGTGTAATATAATGAATTGTTCAATGTGCACTTGGCCTATAATTTTAATAATAGTAGGTACCTACCTATTCTGCTTTGTCAGTTAATGACAGAATATTGTTATTACATAGGTACAGACACACCTACCGTTATGCTTGTGTTGTGTGCTAGTTGTTCATATGACAACTAGCAGGACCGATGGCTTGCGTGGCCCGAAGAGATCTCGGTGTGATAAAACTGGTCACCCATCCATAGACGCAGCTGAACCTTGCAGATCGATTGATTAGCATAGTTATTACATACCCAAGACCCAATGTTATTAAAATATTTAGAGAGTAGGAATACAAAATTCAGGCCATTAATTACACATAACTAAAGTTGCTCGTAATAACGCGACTAATCACGAATCATGTAATTATACATAGTCCGCAGTAATTATGAAAACTTACTTATTATATAATTGTACTGTGATGACGTCTACTTAATGTGCTTTTCATTATTTCAGGAATTAATTAGAGCTTTTTTTATGTGATAGGGGGGCAAACAGGCAGACGGATCGCCTGATGGTAAGCGATTACCGCCGCCCATGGACACCCGCAACACCAGAGGAGTCACAAGTGCGTTGCGAGCCCTTTAAAAGGGGATTGTGCCTCCGGTACCCTCACTCACTCGGCGAATCACAACGTAAGCGTTGTTTGACGCCGGTTTTCTGTGAGGCCGTGGTATTACTCCGGTCGAGTCGGCCCATTCGTGCAAAATTACGGTCGGAATTAAGAGTCCGGCGGACCGAATTTTCCATACAAACGTAATACCAAAATTAATCGTAATTCAAATACAATTTATTCAAACTGTGTTATTATTCGGATTCAGATACTGTTAATCTAGGTTCCTACGCAACCATTTTGTCCAAAATACGTCACTTGAAATAAATGTAAGCAAATTTAGTTCTTGATAACTTTACTAAGTTTGGAACGAATTTGCGGCCGTTTATTTCCAGTGAAGTAGCAGTAGAAGAATTAATACGATAGGAACCTATATTAACGGTATCCAAATCCGAATAATGACACAATCTGATAAAATTGTGTTTGGATTACGATTTATTTTGGTATTACGTTTTTGTGGGCCACTCAAGCTCTGCCGGACCCTTAATAACTTTTTTTATAGTAGACCTAAATAAACCGGTGAACTGTGGGTGTCCATTAGTACCTACGCTTCTGCTTAATCGTTCGGGTAATACAGGCTGATGTTATGTTATGTTAATAAGTATCAATAAAAATAAATCTTACAACACATAAAACCTTTTATTTCCGTTTATTTATAAAAACACAGAGGTATATTGCATATTCAGCTCTTGTTCATTCTCGTTCCTTATACCAAAATTACTGGAGAATAAAATGTTCCAACTTATGACCTACTGCCATGAAGATATTTTCTACTGTACACGGATTTGCTGTAAGAAAAATTAAATTATATATTATTTCGTGATGACAGGAACTGAGGGGAACTGGCTCTTACGTGCAAAAGGTGCTTTATGATACAGACTCCGACGTAAGGGTGGTCGCCAGCCAGTCAGACCCCAAGAGGTCCTACCACCTAGCATAAAGTTACCAGTTTCAAATAAAACATAGCGTCATTCTTTAATGTATGGAGTCTACCAACTCACACTACGGTAGTACGGTGCACCAGAGCCCAAACCTTCTCGTTCTGCAGTAGGGCAGCGAATAGGCTGACGATAGATAGATAGAATCATCATAACAAATCTACATAATTATTATTCAGCTATTGTGCGGTAGACCAGTTTTCTCAATGCCATACAATATGTTTAATAGCGCCGTTTTCTTTCTCATCAGATACCATCGGCTTATTGTGCATACAACATACAATTGAATACCCAATTCAATCATCTTTCTTTTCGCAACTTACGTCTAAAATAGTTGTTCATGATTTAAATAGAACTTACGTATATCTACCCACTCATCTCCATATCCAGCATCCAAACGAGCAGCTCTTACTGTTTCTCTCAAAGCTTGAGTTATAACCCAAGCAAGACATAATGATGGTTCACCAGTAGCTAAAAAGAAAACAATGACAAGAAAATATTTATATCGTTTTCAAATATACTTTTAGGACATAGTGTCGTCATAGTAGACCTTTTGATTGTAGGACACCGAGCGGATTTTTTGAGTTTCTTCGAAAATAAATTCTAAAATCTTCGGGTATGTCTTTAATTCCCGGAGGCTTGTAGGTCCACGTACGATCGGTAAGAAGTCTTCCACTGTCTGGATCGTAAATGACATTTTCTGAAGTCCAATAACCGAGTCCCATGATAAATGCACCTTCGATCTAAAAATAATCTGTTAAAGTCGTGATTGATATAAGACGAATAAGACCTAATTGTGATTGATACATTGGAATCTACCTACTTGGCCAACATCAATCATTGGACTTAAACTTCTTCCAGTATCTTCTAGCAGATCTACTCTTTTAATATCATGGTTACCCGTCAGAATATCAACTTCAACTTCCAAAGCAGCAACTCCATATATATCGTAAGGCTTCAAATCGTCTTTGATTGAACACAAATAAGACGCTTGTAAATCGATTCCTTCTTGATTAGCTTTTTGAACAAGTTCTTCCCACGATGGATTATTCATATCTTTTTTTATAGGAGCTAATCTTTCTAGAAGAATTTCACAGGCTTTTATAGTAGCAAATGCTACGCATTCACTACCAACACTGGCTCCAGTTGACATGGAATTTGGTGAAGTGAAGCTAGAACTTGGTTTAATGCTGATCTTGTCTATAGGTATGTCAAGCATGTAGGCGCAGACTTGGGCAGTTTTTGTGTTGATACCTTGACCCATTTCGATTCCTCCATGGGTGATCATAACTGATCCATCACCATGGTATATCGAAATTAGTGCATTATATGGCCGAATATATAATAAATCGTAAGTCATGGGCAATATTTTCAAAGCACGTTTCCTCCACCGATTGTTCATGTTGAAGTTAATAATTTCTTCAAGTCTTTCATTGTAATTTGAATCCTTTTTTAGTTGTTCTATTAGTTCCGGTATAGGATTGTTTTCTTTGACCATGTTTGCTAATTTAACTTCGATCGGATCTTTGCCGATTTTGTGCGCAATCATTTCCATAATATTTTCTATCATTGCTATTCCTTCAGTCGAAGCTGAAAATGTTAAATGATGAAAAAAATAAGATAATTCATGGCTCAGTTTTCCAACTTTTAACATTGTAAGTTAAAAATTGTGCAAAAAAAAATGTTGGAAGAGAATATTATTAAAAAATGCTTTTGAGGAAATTATAAATCGATAAAATCTCGCAGGATCTTGGAAGAAAAGGAGTGCATATCTCAATAGATATGCACTTGAGTGACGAGTACACGTATACACGTGCACTACTGTATCATTATCATCATGCATATCTATCTTTTTCTTTTTTTTAAAAACATTGCCCCACCCTAGGATTTTCCCCTGTATCGTGGGTGCGTTTACAAACACAAATTCTCACATACACAAACACCCAGACCCGGAACAACTACCTGTAGATCATACAAATATTTGCTTCGTGTGGGGATCGAACCCACAACACGTGGCGCAGAAGCCGATTGCTCAGCCGCTACGCCAAACGTGTCGTCAATATCATCATCAAAAAAGATTATTTTTCATGTTAAAGCTTAACATGAAAAATAATCTTATTACTATCTACCATACATTTAGCTACATTATCAATATATTAAACATAATATTTCCGTGCAAGTTTTACTTGTCACAAATTTATTCAAAGAACACTTTTGTGGTTATTAAATTTACGTTAATTGGATTACTATTTTCATAAAAGAAACTATTTATTCGACTCAATTTAGAATACTCGCATATAATATTTGTATCTGAAAGTCTTTCCTTGTTTCCTTCCGTTTTAGATCCAGATACGCGTATAATAAAATATGACGGTAATACCAACGGTTATAAGTACAACTTAACATAGTAAATGGGAAAGGCCTGGATCCTCTAATATATAATATCAATCATATTACAGATGCCAGACAAACAATAATGTAAAGTATTGTTGAATGTAAATGAATGATAATACAATTTGTATTATAACTTACATGGTGCTCTACAACGAGTATTAGAAGCGGTATCCGTAACCACAGTGTTAGCTTCAATGTACCATCTTCTCGTATCATAGCAGCTGCGGAAATGGTTCACAGTCAATGAACTTATAGTTTCATTAGAAGAACACCCGTTGTCTTGGTAGAATACGTTTTTTAGATATTGTATTTTGCCTTCTTCGTTAACGCCAATCTGTTTAAGTATTATATAATCTAGACTTAACATTATTCCAAGAATTTTATAATATCTACGATACATTCTTGCATTACAATTAATATTACACAGCATATTATCATAACATCAGATTGCATATCACAGAGCTTTCCTAAAAGTTAAAAGTCTGAAATAATATTTATATTCTATTAAAAGAAAATCAGGTTTAGTGTTTACTTCAAAGTTAGAGGTGGTAGGCAGCCTTTTCCCGATACTTCTCATAGTGGTCTCCAAAGGTACGATGAACCTGCAAGTTTTTCCTTGAAGGTAGGTTACTAAAGCTGCAGCGCAAGCAACCTGGCAGGACCGGGTAATCTTCCCTCCATAGCTGCCACCTACTCGCCTTACGATAACGTTAATACTGAAAAGGTTTTATTTACTAACTCAATCAACATAAAAAAATTAAAATTTTCATAATATTTTTTGGTTGCAATATTATTTATCGTATCGTTAGGCAACCTTCATAATGTTTTTGGAAAAATCCTGTTCAACTACTAATAATGAAAGAATGGATATTAAAATCACTCACCTATTAACAGGCATATTTAAACATTGAGCAATAGCAACATTAGTCAAATCAAGCCACTGAGTTGAGGATATGACTTCTAAGCCATCTTCTGTTGGCTGAACAATACAAGTCTGCGGCTCCATATAAAAATGATGTTGAGCTTGCATTTTATATTCACCACTAATCACAAATTTTACATCAGTACCAAGGTTTTCTGGTGTCACAGTTCTGACATTATTTACCCTTCTATCTTTTTCAGGTGATTTTAGAACATCACCTATGGTGAGTAAAGGTTTATTCTGGCTTATTGATTGATACTCAACTTTTACAAGTTTTGCAGCTTTGTTCGCTGTTTTTTCTCTGTCGGCAACTATAATGCCTACTGGGTCTCCGTAAAATTTTACTTTATTTGTACAAAGTATTTCCTCGTCATCGGAATTGAAACGAAACTTGGTTGGTGTAAATGAATTAACTCCTGGAATGTCTTTGGCTGTGTAAAATGCTATAACACCTGGAAGTTTCTAAAAGACAATAAAAAAGCCAGCAATTAATTAGATGCTGATAATCTAAGCATCGTAGTGTGTAAATAATAAAAATATAGGAAGAAGCGTTAAATTTTACCTAACGACTACTAGAGTTTTAGATGATGAACACAACATATCACTTTAAAAAAAAAACAACCTTTTTATTAAAAAGGTCTTGTGATTGTCAGAATAAACTAAACTATAAAATAATCATAATACTTATGTAAGGGAAAACAATAAATAAAAGTCATCCTGTGCGATGTCATAAAGGGCTCCTATTTTAGCAATGTGCTGCATCAATAAATAATATTTATTTCTTTAAAAAGACCTATTAAAGAAACTTTTACAAGTCAATGTGTTGTTTATTTATTTTTTGACTAGATGGCACCCTCATTTCCTAACTGACGAGCTCTGAGAAGAAACACTAAAATGAACACCGAGAGTCATGGTTTCTTTTAAAGTCCAGGCATAGTAACAATATACTATACAAAGCTATTTTTGAAATGACCTTTTAAAGAAAGAGCCATAACGACTTCCAGTTGACCATTCGTGGGTGATGGCATGCATGCATCAGTCATGTGTGGTTCGACCAAGATCTAGAGAGCTCAACACGTTTCAACCCGTTTGCGTAGGCTATATAAATCTCTTAAACTTGCCAGACCGTTTAAAGATGTATGTATTCTACTTATCTAGCATACATAGTACTCACATTTTTATATTTAATTGAATAAATAACATTGTAAATTAATTCCCAAGAAATATGTCAGTTAGGATATAAGAAATACTGATACTGAAACTCATACTCACAAAAGCCTCAATAGTATCAAAATCGCTTATGATACTTCCTGGTCTTACATCAGCGGTTACAAAGGCCGCAAATACTTCATTGGGTTGTGTCGGTAGATCATTTGCAAAGGTAGCCTCACCACTACATTGTACTAGTCCCTCTAATTTTGGTATTGGTTCATTTAAAGGCCAAATACTTTTATCTGTATCAAATATTTGAGTACCGCGGGATGTATGCCTCTTCATGGTTTCGGCTCCTGACTTTACTTTTGGATCTATTACATTCTCAGGGCATAAACTTATGATGGCCTGAAAAAAAAAATACAACGAGTCATACTGATTTGGAGAAGGGTTAGAGTAAGAGGTGAAGAAATGAAACAGAAACAGTTTTAAATAAACGTAAAGAAAAGTCATCATCCATCTATGCAATACTTACTTTGTAATATAATGCGATAGCCAACATTTTCCTGTAAGCCGCTGAGGGTTCAGGGAGTCTTTCCTCAGGCATAATCTCTTTTGATAAAGAATTCAAAGCTAGTTGCAAAGTTTTGTTGGTAAAAGGATCTTTTCCTACTAAAATTTCTTCTGTTTTTGTAGCGTGAACGAATGTTGGTGATATGCTTCCATAAACTATTCTAACATTTTCTAACTCTTTTGAATCTTCTTTTAATTTTAATAGAAATCCAGCATTAACTATTGCGTGAGCATTTTGTGATCTGGGCATTATCTGAAATTATGGAAACGTGGTTAATGGTTTGAAAAAATAGCAAAACCTTCATACAACTTTATTTTATACTTTTAATAAATATTACCTTGTATGTTTTAAGTTTAAAGTTTGATGACAATGGTGGTAACATTATATTGATGATAATTTTCTCCTTCATGTCTGTTTTTAAGAAATCTGTTAAGGACATCTCTTTCATGGTACTAATATTTTCCGCTGAAAATCAAACGGTTGATGTCAAAGATACTTTTAAGATAGAATTAAAGCCGAAACGGTTAGGCCCATTCTTACCGATTGTAATCATTGCTCCCACAGTTTCAAAAAGCAAAAATAAATCCGATTGAAAGGAATTATTGAGGTATTTTAAAAATAGGTTTCCACCGATTGTGCCAATCTAAAATAAAGTAGGTATACGATTATTAATTTGATATTAATTATTCATTGATATATTCATACCGGCGAATTGTGGGTGTATATTAGGTACGACTCTGCCTAACCCTTCGGGGACAATCACGCCTTTGCGTGATGATATGGTAACTATAAGTTGATAGTGTCTAGGAAAAAAATAATATTATATTTAACACCATAGCTAAACTTGTTCACTTACATTTCTAACGGGAATATGGGCAACCAAATCGAGATGATCCCGCAACACTTTCAAATATGAGAAATCTTCACTTTTTGATGATATTTCGATAAATAAATCCATCATTTCAGTAATAGGCATTCCTGCCCCGATTCTTAGATCTACATCTATTGTGAAACTCTTAAGTTTCGCTACAGTGAATATATCTATTAGAATTGTAGGATAGTCAGTGACGTGGAATACACCTAAAATAATTAAACATACGTTAGCGTAGCTATCTTAACCAAATTTTCTTATATAAACAACCATTTATGTAAGTAAGAAATTTTTATTATAAATATCTATTATAATCAATAGGATTATAATGAGATACAAAATGTTTCCATATAAACTTTAAGGATCATTATAGAAACAAGAAGGGAAGAAGTGTATCGTTAAACAAAAACATACCTTGTCCAGTATTTCCAGCAATTAATTTATAATCCTCATGTTCTGATATGACTTTGAAAACGTCCTTTAAAGTATAGGTTTTGAACCATTTCCGTTTACCACAATGGATTACTATCATTTTACTATTACTTCTTTTGATCACACGCTGATTATCTTCAGTATTGGTACTTTGAGTTTGCTTATTCTTATCACTGCCACCTTTAGTTTTGTGGATGCACATTTTAGAACAATTCTGTCGACATTTTACAGTGCACAAATCTTCTAAATCTATATTTTTATTCATGAGCTCTTCGTCTACATTGTGGGCAAATGTTTTAAAAGCATCAGCAATAGGTCTGTATCCAGTACACCGGCAGATATTACTGGCAAACGAATTTTCTATTTCTTGCATTGTTAAATTGTCCTTTTTTGATTCATAAATGCTATTAAAAAAATAAGTTTAAAATAAGTTAAAGTTATTACGTGCTGTTTAGCAAAACCCGTAATAACTCCCGTATGTATACAATTCCTAGGAAATCTATACAATTCCTAGGAAATATATGCATTTCCGGTAAAATCTAAATATAAAAAGGATGATTCTACCTATACATGTTCATAACCCATCCTGGGGTGCAGTATCCGCACTGGGTCCCGTTGAACTTGGCGAGTCTGGTCTGGATGTCGTGGTAGGTTGACATTTTGCTGCCGATGCCTTCCACTGTGATTATTTCCCAGCCTTGACAGGATAATACTGACACTAGACACTGAAAGCCGTTTAAGTACCTACATTTATGTGCTGAAACTGTTATTGTATGTATGTATGAAGGTAGATAAATATTAAATACATAATACATACCATCACGCCTTATTTCCCCGAAGGGTTAAGCAGGGGTGTATTAATAATAACGTTCGCCGGTATGTTTAGATCCCATGTAATAGGGAACGAACCTATTGTCATTAACCAGGCATAAATGCAAACTCCGAGGTGCTATTAAGGATTTCATAGAAAAACCTTTTCGTAGATTATTTTCAGTAAGTCATTTTATGCTATACCCGGTTCATTTTATGATGAAGTCGGTGAAAACCGCAGCCAATTTTGAGCAGCAATTTTTGCATGATGTGCGTTCATAAACATACATACAAACAGACAAACAAAAAATCTAAATTTTTTATTATTGACTGATTGCTCTAACAACTTTAATACTTAATATATTTTTCTTAAATATCTCCTATGTTCAGACATCGCCAGTTACAATTTATACAAATATTATATTACTATGATACCTATAGGGTAAATATGGTTTATAGAGGTGGATGCTAGCATCTTTAGAAATAGGTGTCTGCATAAGTCATTTCATTTATCATCAACCCATATATTTCACATTAGAGAATAATTTTCAAATCAATTTTAAAATCCTTACAGAGTTAACGGAGAACAACTTGACTTCGTAGGTGGGTGGTAGGGCTGCGCGTACGGCGACCACGCATGCGCCGCATCCTCCCTCATGGCACATCGCTTTCGTGCCGCGTAGTTCTGCCACATTCCGTATATAGTCGTTCAAGGATACGTCTGGCCCGTATTTACCGTCCGCTAAAATGTTTTAACAGTTAAGATTTTTATGAACCGTGTGTTTTATGTGTACCTATGATAATTATTTTTTCATGTTTTTTCCAATGTCTTAAAAGGAAGTTATTCTGTTATCATTAAAATCGCTCCAGCCGTTCTTGAGTGAAGTTATGAATGGTGTACGTATTAGGTACTAACACGACTTTGTTTTTTAAACCTATAAAGATTTAACTTTTTGTGTTTTTTTTTGTATTTTCCATGCTAAGATTATTAAGTTATTTTTAAGTAAAGGAAAAAATTCAATCGCCGGCAGGATTCGAACCTGCGTCTTCGGTTTCGCGGTGGCTTAGAGGTCAGAGTGTCTGGTATATCAAACCAGTAGACGCAGGTTCGAATCCTGCCCGCGATTGAATTTTTTCCTTTAGTAAAAAATAACTATAAAGATTTGTTAGTGATTTTCAACGCACAGTGTTTTATAATATAGATTTTAAGAGACGTAGCGCGTAGTGGAATTAAATAAATTCCACTCACAATTGGATCCGCTCGACTGTCGAAGTAAGTCCACCTTGCAGAAAATCGTAGTCAAATAACATAGCTCCGTGCTATGTTGTGTTCCTAACGGTGAGCAAGGTAGCCAGAGGTCCGAGAGGAAGCGTTGCGGTGGCAGTGTGGGGGACCGGTGGTGTTTTGTTACCGCCGTTGCCATGCATGGCAGAATGTCTCCTATGCCGCCAGCCTAATTATTTCTCCTTATTTACAGGGTCGGCAACGCGCGAGTGATAGTGGTGTTGCAAGGATAGGCTACGGTAACCGCTTACCATCAGGCGGGCCGTAAGATTGTTTGAGACCTTAATCGTATAAAAAAAAATACAGATTATAAGCTTCATGAAAATCAGAAAAATTTATAATCTAGGTACCTGCCGATATAAAATGAAGTAGGCTACCTACTTGAAATTTAAAAAGTTAGGTACTTATAAAGTGAATTTATTACCTGCCATTATTATTTTTTATTTCTCAAATTTTATGCTTAATTCTAACTATTGTTAAAAAATGACATTTATTTTTAAATCCAAGATGGAGGTAAATTTTTTAAAACAAAATTATATGGGTACTTAATACGAAAATAGTATTAATTTTTAAATCCGAGATAGATAAACTTCAAAAATGTCATATTTTATTTTAAAAAATGTCCACAATCTTGAATTAAATTGTGGAAACACATTATATTTAGGCAGGTATAATATATTGATCAAGGTAGCAACTTTATTTTTCATCGAAAACGAGGTATGTAGTACCTACTTAATCCAAATTATTCATTTCTGATAGACACATGAATAAATGAATTAATTAACGATTAAATTTGTATCACATTGCTCGACTTTAAGATACCATATAATGACAAATTTAATAGTATACTTATAGTTCACTAGCAGTTTCCCGCAGTGTCACTTGCGACACAATTAACCAATAATTTCTAGACGCAATCACTTCTTCGCTAGGTGCTTTAGTTGTTGGGATATAGTGATGGCCTTGCCACGAAAAGTCCATTCTGGCTGGGCCACTGGACTGGATTGGACTGGACTTTTAAACCACGAACCGACAACTACTATATATTTTACGATTACCTAATTTCGACCAATTTGCTCTGTTTAATCAGAATTGAAATCTGTGATGTCGGCTTCGTTAGAAACAGCCACACGATAGATCTCTATCTAATTTAAAATTATGATAGAGATGTGTTTAGAGAATATACTGTATAGAAATCTCAATCGAATACTTACAGCATTTAACTGGAGAAATAAAATAAAGAAGGAATGTGATAAAATGGTAATATTTCACAACCTACATTAAAAAGTTATATAGATATTAGTACATTTAAGTGTAAACATTACTTACATTATTATTATGGGTTCCTTATCCAAAGGGTAAAACGGGACGCTATTACTAAGATTCCGCTGTCCGTCCGTCTGTCCGTCTGTCACCAGCCTGTATCTCACGAACCGTGATGGTTAAAAAATTGAAATTTTAACAGATGATGTATTTCTGTTGCCGCTATAACAACAAATATAAAAAAAACAGAATAAAATAAATATATATGGGGGCTCCCATACAATGTTTTTTTTTTATATAATGGTACGGTTTTTTTGTAAATCCAAGATGGAGGTCAATTTTTTAATACTAAGCAAAGTTACGGAAGAGTTTATAAAATACAGTGAGGCGGGAGGAGGATGGAGATACGTTAGTTTATCCACTCTAAAAAACACGAACAAATTAATTGGGCTCTAAGAAAAATAGTTGTACAAACTAATGATCTTTGAGAAAAATTCATGAAATTATTATTCTGTCAAAAATTTTTGTAAAAGTTTTTTCTTACCTTCGAATCGGGTCCCGTTAATTTTGAACACAATTTTCGCCATTTACTCTTCAGGTCTGTCGTCCGACTAGTTTGTTGTAGGGTTGAAGGTCCTGAACGAACGAACTAAACGACACGGTTCTGAAGTAAACGTTATCATTCTTGACGTTTCCTAATTTATCAGTTACTCGTACCTACACATGAGTTAATGAACAAGGTGAACAATTAGTATTTCTGAACGATCGAGAACATATTTTGAAAGAAAAAAAAGCGCGTTTTGCGCTGTTCTGGGTACACATAGCACCAGTCTATCGACGACTGTTTACCACTGAGACACGAGCGTGACCGGTCATTTTAGGAAATTTAGTTCGTATGTAAATGCAATAGAGATTATTTGGATTTGTCTAATGACCCTCGTACTATGATTACGGGGCTAAATGATGGTAGTGCTATTCGGCCTGATTGGTAGTGTAACTAAAATTTAAAAACGGGTTTTTCATAGAAAAATCCCATAACCCTATGCTCGACCAGGGTATCTAACCTAAGGCTTCTACTCGTAGTATAAAAGTCGCGCTTATGACCGATGACGCTGACTAATATTTGTAAAAATAAATCCCTTTTAAATTCGCAGAATGTATGACTCACAATTGAATAGTGAATAACGCATGGATTTCTATTATTTTTAGCCGCGGGAACTTGCAGGTGCATTGATGGCTGACTCGTGTCGTGAACACGTTTTTATTTTTGTACCTATAAAAGAACTTTTTTACTTAAGGGTCCGGCGGAGCTTGAATTGCCCACATAAACGTAATACCGAAATAAATCGTAATCCAGACAATATTCTATCAAATTATGTTATTATTCTATTATTGAATTTTGATACCGTTAATCTAGGTTTCTACGATACTATTTCGTCTACTACTACTTCACTGGAAATAAAAGACCGAAAATTCGTTCTAAACTTGGAAAAGTTAATAAAAATTGCATTCGCTTACATTTATTTCCAGTGAAGTATTTTGGATGAAATGGTAACGTAGGAACCTAGATTAACAGTATCGGAATCCGAATAATATCAGAATTTGATTAAATTATGTTTGAATTTAGATTTATTTTGGTATTACGTTTGTAAGGGAAATTCGGTGGGCTCTTAAGTTCGTTTAATTTGTAGGTACAGTGGCGAGCAAAAGTCCATAGGCAATCTCACAACGCAATAGCTTGACGTTTCGTTTGACTTACGACCTTCTATTAATTGTCTTTAACAAGAATAACAAGTGACACGCTCTGGCTGTATCGAGCTCGCTCGTACTGTTCAGAGCAATATAATCCTTAGCCTGCTTATGGACTTTTGAGCGTTTACTGTACCTGTAATGATTTCTGAACTTACGCAAATATAATTATTATTTACTGGTCGTGTACCTGCATCACCTGTGATGGTCTCGTTTTCTACAATTTTGTGGGATTTTCCATCTTCAACACTCATACGAAGTGGGACGAGTAATTGACAGCCAAGAGCGAATATAAATTATTATGTCAATTGGAAGACTGACCGGTGACAGTATGTAACGATTTTACTGTGGAATTCCAGAATCTTGTTGAATCATTGTTCTTAACATTTCTTGATCAAGGAATTTTGGAATTTTATGAATAGGTACAAATAAATTAATTTTTCCCAATTAATCCAATATTCAAAACAATCAAATAAATTCAACATGAGATGTAAGGTAATTTTCAATTTTAACAAGTTTTATTTAAAACTGTGTATGTACATGTATTTTTTAATTCTACTGAAGATTTTACTAAATTAAAAACTTGTTAATTTTTCTTATTAAGTCAACTAAAATTCTTTTGTAAATTCAATAATGCATTTTGATACAAGAGTGACGAATTTAAAGAATTGCTTGTCAATATACTTAAAGTTTTAATTTCGTTTTCATTGTAAAATATTTTATTCATTTTAGTAAATCAACATTTTAAGAGCTCTAAGTGCATTTCACAGAGAAACTTATTAGAAACATTTGATGAACAAATTAATGTCCAAAGAAATTGTAAAAGTACCTACCTATTAAGCGCATTATTTAATTATTATATCCAATTTTGTAAACAATAATATAAAATGAGATGGATAGCTTGACTTAGCTTATATTGTCACCTCCAGAGCCAATACCGAGTTGTAACATTAAACATACACACCATCACGCCTGTATTCTCCGAAGAGTTAGGCAGAGGTGTGCTAATCTACCTACACCCACAGTTATGTTTAGGTTCCATGTAACAAGGGCGAGCCTTAATTGGGCTTGATAAATATAGCGAGAAAAAAAAACATTGTTGTTCAAACTAATACAACTTCAATTAACATTTGTTTGTTTGTAAACGTTAGAGATTGTTTAATAGCAAAACATTATGCAAAACGCTATTATTGAGAGATTGCCTCGATGTTCTCAATGTGTTTTCTAGGAAAATAAATAATTTGTAGTTGTAACAAACCTGACTTTGTTTGTATATATATATATATATATATTATAGATTTTAATTAGCGATCCGCCCCGCAATATTAAAATTTTCAGTATTTTCTATTAAAATAACATAACATAACATACCATCACGCCTGTATTCCCCGAAGGCTTAGGCAGAGGCGTACTTAATGTACACCCACAGTTCGCCGGTATGTTTAGGTCCTATGTTATAGGGGGCGAACCTATAGCCATTAACCGGGCACAAACCCAGACTCCGATCGAACTTAGGCAGCGAACACACAGTATGCTACTTATATTTTAAGATCCCATGTAATATTGGGCGAGCTTTTTGTCTATACCAGACACAAAACCTGAAGCGTTATAGTTCCTCCTTGATGATAAGTTCAGCTCGGGAGTAGAACTCATTGCTGGAGTCTGTGTTTTTGGTTACGTACAACCTAAAAGTCTTCCAGTCACGAATGTATAGGTACCTTCTAGGCAAGCGGGTTCCTTAGTGGTCAAACCTGTGTTTCAGGATATACGCTTGATCGCCAGTTTGCCTGATGTTAAGCGATACTGCGATCTACGATGGAGCGCGCTTGCCTAGAAGAAACCGATTCACTCGTGATATAATTTTGTCGTTGCATTTTCTCGTATCTAAGCCGGGACGAGATATTATGCGACAAAGTTATGTCGTGTTGTCGCGCATGTTACCAGGCAACAATAAAACCCGGATCTCGTAAGTATTTGGGCTTTCTTTTTTATTTCAATCTGAAGTGTTCCAGCTTATGTCCCACAGCCATAAATATATTTTCCAGTGTGCATGGAATATCTGTAAATTAATAATAAAATTAATATATGTTTATATTTCCCTGTCTCGAACACTCCTTTGGAATGCGAGTGAAACCCCAAGTAACACGTAGCATGGCTTGATATTGTCTCTCAGAATAAAGAAACCAAGAGCACTTATAGAGGTAGGGCATAGTGGAATCAAATAATTCCACTCACAATTGGAATACCTGCTTGACTGGGGAAGTACCTCCACCTTGCAGAAAATCGTAGTTCTGTACTATGTTGTGTTCCTAATGGTAAGCAAAGTTGCCAGAGCTCCGGGAGCAGCGTTATGTTAGCAGTGGGGGGGGGGGGGGGAGACCAGTGGTGATCTGTTGTTTACCACCTTAGTGGTATAAAAAAAGCACATCAAGTTACCACAAACTGTCAAATTTCTCCAATGGTTAATAAACTTTATAATTTGGAGATTAAATTGAAAATAGATTGAAGAAATTGGTCAGTTTTGGATACCACGATGTGCTGTAGACTCTACTTTCCTTAATCTATCCAAATGTATTGCTTAGTGCATAATTAGTTTGTCGCCCTACAGACTTTGATGTACCTACCTATATCAAACCATACGTCCTCATAGCCAGCGTTCAAACGCGCCGAACGCACGGCTTCCCGTGCTGCATGAAGGAACACTGTGGCTAGACTGAATGCCGGCTCACCAGTTGCTGTAAAAGAAAAGAACATTTTGTATTAAGCAGTACCTACTATGTATCCAGACCCCTTTATAAGTGCACCAGAAAGGCGAAGTACTTGAAATGGCGGCGGGTTGTCAAGCGTGATTATCGTAAGAACCAACAAAGATAAACTTGAAAAAAAATATATTTCGAATAGAACTTAAAACAATATTTTAGACCTTACACACTATTTTCGCCTTTCCTTTCTCTCGAGTCTATCCAAAGGTTGTCTGTAAGAGATCGCTTTTAGCGATAAGATTGCCCATTGTACCATTCTATGACTTATTTTGTATTTAACATTAATTGTTTGGTGTGCAATAAAGAATATTCTATTCTATTTATCTAATTATGCTTGTCCTAAATGCACGACCTAGATGTTATTCTAGTTGTTTTTCCTTACTGACAAAGCTATGATGGGTTTCATTTACTCATGCCACTTATCCTTGAGTGAAGACCACGACAACTCAAGACTAACTAAACTACACTGCCAGAGTGTATCAACGAAATCTCGTTGATACACTCTTGGCAGAGTAGTTTTTTCAGGTAATTAGAACACACACAGTGCAATGGCACTGTAAAACAGACATATATTAGAAGTATTGTCTACAACGATGAATGTCTTCAAACCTGCTTTGAACGTTTTGGGGAAAGAGTTATCTTTTAGAACATTAAAAGTATACATCCAACACAACATTCTTGCATCCAACCAAGAATCTTATTATAAGGTTCTTGCATCCAACTAACGCAACTTGACATTAAGAAGTTTACATGGACCTTTTTTATGGAAAATGTCAATACCTAGTTCGATGGATGAAGATGAAAAGGAGCTGTAGACATTTAGTACACTTACTTTTAGACTGTAATATACCAAATTCATTTCTAGCATTTCGGCGGAAGTAAATCCTCATGTCAGAAGGAATGTCTTTGATTCCTGGAATCTTGTAAGTCCAAGTTCTGTCTGTTAGTAGTTTTCCAGTAGAACCGTCGTAGACTAACTTCTCTGATGTCCAGTATCCCAGACCCATGATAAAAGCACCTTCAATCTGGAATTTTGAACTTTGAAGAATAAAAAACGGCTTTTGACTGCAAGTCTTTATAATTGATAAGAATAAGAAGTAGGCTGCAGGAATAGACGCAGATGTCGTTAAGAATTTTAATTGACAAGAATTAGCTCATGAAATAAATTGTCTTATAATAAAAATTCTGGACACCTGAGTAGTCCCAAATACCGATACTGAACAATAATCATATCCAAATAAGTTTAACGGCTATTAAGTAAATCAATTCCAGATCGATATTTTATTCATTGAGTAGTTTCATTTCAATGTTTCAGCTGACTTTACTGTTTTACTAACCTGACCAATATCTATTTCAGGACTCAAACTTCTTCCAGTATCTTCCAAAATATCAACCCTTAAAATGTCATGGTTTCCTGTCAAAATATCCAATTCTAATTCTAGTATGCCAACAGCATATACATCGTAAGGCTTTCCATCAGTTCGGTTAGAGAACGTGGATATAGCTTGGAGATCCACTCCAGCAGCAAAAGCTGCAACTATCAGCTCCTCCCATGTTGGCTTATCCATCTTCTCTCTTAGAGGTTGTAGCCTGTTGTTAATAATCTCACAAGCTCTCATAGTAGCAAACGCTACACTCTCACTGCCAACACTTTCTCCGTTGAACATGGAGTTTGGTGAAGTGAAGCTGGTACTTGATTTAACACTTACTTTTTTTAATGGTATACCTAGCACGTACGCGCAAACTTGTGCTGCTTTAGTATTGATACCTTGTCCCATTTCTATACCTCCATGGATAACTGTAACTGAGCCATCACCATGGTAGACTGATACTATCGCATTGAAATTTCCTAAATAGAATATACCAAAGGTCAATGGAATAAGTTTTATGGCACGTTTTTTCCATCTATTGTTTTTGTTAAACTCTTCGACTTGAGTCCTTCGGTCATCGAAATTTGCGTCTTTCCGTAATTGGTTTATCATATCTGGGATTGGATTGTTCTCTGCTACCATGTTCAGTAGTCTTACTTCAATTGGATCTCTGCGCAGTTTAAAGGCTATTTTCTCCATCATGTATTCTATCATAGCTACGCCTTCAGTTGAAACTGTAAGATAGTTTTAAAAAAGTGAGAAGAAAATCCTGTAATCTTTATATAACTACCTATCCAAGATCAAGAAAGAGAGAAAACATTTTAAATACACACTAGCTTTACTTATTATATTTTCAAGTTCATTAAGTTATAAGGTTATGCATACTTACACGGAGCTCTGCACCAAGTGCTGGAGGCTTTATCCGTCAATACAGTATTGGACGAAACATACCACCGCTTGGAGTTATAGCAATTATTAAAATGCTTTGCCGTTATGGTTGTCAGAATTTCGTTGTAACTACAGCCTGCGTCTTCATAGAAAGTATTCTTAAGGTGCTGGATTTCACCTCCGGCATTTACACTGATCTGCAAGATTCACACCAGTTACTTGAAAGTCCCCATGGTGTATGGCTACGAAATTACAGAAAGTTAATTTACTTATATATACTTGATATTCCTATTTATAGTTTATTAGTACCGTAAGCGCTGTTTAAATTAATTAAAATTTTGCAACAATTTATTCCCTACCTCAAAATCGTTTTTAATAGAAAATCTTTTTCCAATCGACTGCATGTTGGTTTGCAATGGCAGAATCATTCTGCAAGTTCTATTCAAAAAATGAGTGACTAGTGCAGCTGAGCAGGCAATTTGAACGGAACGGGAGATTTTACCTCCAAAGCCACCACCCAACCGACGAACGATCACTTTTATACTGTAACGAGAGATAATAATTAAGAAAGGTCATCGGGAAAGTTAATTGAAGTAAAGGAATATCTTAATAATCGTTCTTAATAATTTTCAAAGAAAATTGAACCAATTAAAGAAAATCTTGTTTGAAATAATTGAGTGTCGTAGGTATCGAACCTAAAAAATAGCACTGCTAAAATATTTTATTAAAATAAGCGGGGTTTTTTAAACTTACCTATTGACGGGCACCTTCAAAGATCGAGCGATAGCTACGTTAGTTAAATCAAGCCACTGAGTTGATGAAGTCACTTCCATTCCATCTTCAGTAGGTTTCACAATACACGTTTGAGGTTCCATGTAATAATGATACTGTTCTTTCATTTCGAGTTGACCATAAATTACGGCTTTAATATCATTACCTACATCTGTTGGCTCTACTGTTTGATCATGCCTCACTCTTTTATTTTTCTCAGGGGATTTTAAAACTTGGTCTATAGTTAACAAAGGAATATTTTTACTAACTGATGCGTATCGTATTTTGACTAATTTAGCAGCTTTGTTGGCAGTTTTTTCTCTATCTGCTACTATAATTCCAGCTGGTTGCCCGTAGAACTTAACTTGCTTATTACATAAAATTTCTTCCTTTTCAATCATAAAAATCGGACCAGCTGGGGTGAATACATTGTCTCCTGGTATATCTCTAGCTGTGTAGAAGGCGATGACTCCTGGCAATTTCTAAAATCAATCATCGTTTCAAAATTACTGTTGTACGTCAAGTATCAGTGAAAAAATAAAAAATACTTTCAATGTAGTTAAATTCTATTCTACCTTGTAAGTTAAATATTTAACAGGGCCATTTTCCATAGCCTCAGCTTATTAATATTTCAAATGCTTGCATTTTGTTTTCTTTTTTATTTCGTTACGAGTCAAAACAATAATAGCTTTCCTACTTACAAATGCTTCAGAAGTATCAAAATCGTTGATAATGCTACCTGGGACCTCATCAGCGGTAACAAAGGCAGCAAATACTTCTTTAGCTTGTGCTGGCATATCATTAGCAAATGTAGCTTCCCCACTGCACTGCACTAAAGCTTCAAGTTTCGGTACGGGCTGGTTCAATGGCCAAATACTTTTATCCGTTTCAAAGGATTGCATGCCTTTTGATTGTATGCGTTTGATAGAATCGCCTCCTGATTTGTAGTTTTGATTCATTCGGTTGCTTGGACACAGACTAAGGATGGCCTAGAAATAAGAGTCCAACTTAATTAGAGTGAATGATTGTAATTGTTAAAGTTTTGAACTATTTAATTTAACTGTCGATCCCATTTTAATGAAATTGAATACACTACTATGATTTCTCTCTAATTTCTATCTGTATAATATCATTTACCTTATAATATAAAGACACAGCTAACATCTTTCTATAAGCCGCTGAAGGCTCAGGTGGTGCCTCCACGGGATTGATCTCTGAGTACAATGTCCTCAAAGCTAATTGTAATGTTTCATCAGTATAAGGATCTTTTCCAACCAAAACCTGTTCAGTTTGCGAGGCGTGTATGAATGATGCTGAAATACCACCGAATACTAATGAAGCCTTTTCCAATAAGTTGGAATTTTGTCTGAACCTGAATAAGAATCCTG
The DNA here is from genome assembly GCA_910591435.1 of Acronicta aceris. Classification (NCBI taxonomy): domain Eukaryota; kingdom Metazoa; phylum Arthropoda; class Insecta; order Lepidoptera; family Noctuidae; genus Acronicta; species Acronicta aceris. The sequence continues at coordinate 11,809,524 of OU342770.1, forward strand.
CATTAACGACCGCTTGTGTATTTTGCGAACGAGGCATAATCTGGAAAAAAATCAGTTTTAGAAATGATTTGATTGCTAATCAGAATTGACCCATTGGGCCATAAATTCGAATTTGTCAGTATCGAACAGATTTAAATGGCAATGCTTTATGGCACTTTCAGAAAACGTACGGAAGATGGTAAGATCTAAACTATTAATCGATGTTATTCATAATTATTATTAAAAAGGAAAATATTAAATAGAGTGACAGTATACCCTGCAAAAAAATAAGGATAGCATCCGAGTAAAATTTGAATAAAACCATACCTTATAAGTCTTTATGGAACAACATCGTGATAAAGGTGGCAATATTATATTTTTTATTATTTTTCCTTGCATAGATACTTTGAGGAACTCTGGCAATTTCAAATTTACTTCTCTGTTTACGTCTTCAACTGTAAAATATTTTTTAAAGCTCTATTAGAGGTAGTGTAAATATGTGATACTGCACGAATTTGATATTGAAATTGTTCACCTTCTAATATTTCTTTACAAGGTGTGAATAGGCTTTTTAAATTCGTATTCCTTTCGTATTAGTGTCATCCCTTTCTTTTTATTTGGAGTTTTTTTTATTACTTTGACTTTAATAATTCATAGCACAATTAATGTTTGATAAAAAGAATATCACGACAATCATATTACAAGGATTTATAACAGATTTAATATATGTCTAAGTAATAAATATTTGTATTAAATTATCCATAATATTAAAAGTTTGAAATTAAATTATCCTTAATAAAACAATATTCCAAGAAATATTTCTTGAACATTGTTCTTACCGATAGTTATCATTGCACCTATTGTCTCAAAAAGTAAGAAGATATCTGATTGAAATTCGTTGTTTGAGTACTTTAAGTAGAGGTTACCACCAATTGTTCCAATCTGAAAAGATTTAATTTTTATAAAATTAAACCCTGTTACGACTATATGTATATATTGTCATACGAACTTCTATGAAAAATCGTTAATGGTAGTCAGAAGCCCAAAAATCCTGGTCGCCAATCCATCTCCAGGATATTGAAATTTGGTTTGCGGAGATCTGACGGTACCCGCTTCAGTTCGAAATTCAGACGAATTACAATGAGGTAAAGAAATAATATTGCGAATGTAAGTAGAATAAGAAGTAAAGCACTTACATTCCTCACAGGAATATGAGCAACTAAATCCATGTGTTCGTAAAATATTTTTAAATAGAAAAACTCTTCTCTGTCAGCGGATAAGGTCAGAAAAAGCTCCATCATCTCCGACAGTGTCATACCAGCTCCTAGTATTAGATTTACACCAATCGTATAACCTTTTATTTCAGCTACGTTAAATATATCTATCACATTTGTAGGGTAATTTGTTACGTGGTAGATACCTGTAAAAATATATTTGTACAATTAGACAAATAATTTTCTTTTTTCAAAATCTTTAGTCATTTCTATCTTTTCTTCCAGTTAGATAGTTCGCTAGGATTAGATTGAAATTGCTTAGACCCATGGATTGTTTTAATTGAAAAAAGATAAAAAATAACCAAAAAGAACACACAGTTTTTAATCGGTTTCTTATGTTTTTATTTGGTAATTTACGTTACAAAATATGTACTGTTTGATTGTTGTATCTGTATATTGCATTCTGAAATATTTAAAATGTTTAATGTTTAAAAAAAATTACAATAACCGTAATACAATTACGTGTGGGTGTACAGTAGTACAACTCTGCCTAACCCTTCGGGGAGTACAGGCGTGATGGTATGTAATACAATTAAGCTAAAACTACAACAATTTCGTTTCTGTGCCATTTTTATCTACGAGCACGTATGCTCGTAATTTGATAAACGCTTCTTAGGCTAAGGCACTTCTCCCACCGCCGACGATGAACAAGAAGCGAATTTGCGAGCAGGGGGAACGAGTTGTTTAACGATGAGTTTTTTATTGAATGTGTCCGATAATAACCCTGTCTTTGCAACACAAAACTGAATTCATATAAACCATTATAACCCTCGGCATGAGTTCTGACTGCCAAGCGAGCATGGCTGAGCAAGTATTATCGATAGCTCTTGTCGCTCAGCGACAAACTAGTGGAGCGAGTCCTCGCCGGCAGTGTAAACAGTCAGCGATTAACTATTAATCTCATCTCAATCGCATCTCTTTTGTTTACACGGAATGTACGAGTATATGTATCTATTGTACGGTTCTTGAACGAGAAAATAGCCGATAGTTAGTCGCTTTCTCGCCGGCGATAGGACAACTGCTTTAAAGGCTTAAGCGTCTTTCTATTCGAAAGTAGAATTATGAGAATATTTGTATACAATTGTACTTTCAGAAGAATAGAATGAAAACTGCAGTAGTGTGTTACAGTTGATCGTACTTTTGTATAAAAATAGTGCTTACCTTGTCCAGTATTTCCAGCAATCAGCTTATAATCTTCGTTACCCATAGCTTTAAACACATCATTTAAATTGTAAACTTTGTACCATTTGTGCATTCCAGTTTCAGTAATTACCATTTTATTATCATATAAGTGAATAAATTCATTTTCTTCTTCATCTTTAGTGTTCTCATTATTATATTTTTCATTATTGATACCACCATCTTTAAAACATTTATCTCTATGAGAACATTCCTGAAGGCATTCAAGTCCGCAAGGTTTTATATTGTCCAAATCTTCAAGGTCACATAGTTTGTCCAGAAGTTTTTGATCAGCATCGTTAGTGAAGGTTTTGAATGCGTCAGCAATAGGCCTGTACCCAGTACATCTGCACATATTCCCAGCAAAAGAATTCTCAACCTCTTTTGAAGTTAAGTTTTTGTTCTTAGATTCATATAGACTGAAATAATATGATAATATTTTATGTTTATTGCATAAAACTTAATTGTATTGTAGGGGCCTCAAAAGCTGCTTAGCCTTAGTTAGACAACATTACCAAAATACCCACCTAATATTTGAAACTTGGAAGTTTGTGGTGGCATTTGGTTTTTTGAATATTTGATACATCATGCATAAACGATATATTTAACAATGTTCTTTTATTTTCAGTTATAACAAAACTGTATTATCGAACTTCGTCAATAGATACTAGCTACAGTTCTATCATACCTGTACATATTCATGACCCATCCAGGAGTGCAGTAGCCGCATTGGGTGCCATTAAACTTGGCAAGTCTGCTCTGAATGTCATGGTAGCCCTTGATTCTGTTACCGATGCCCTCAACCGTAGTCACTTCCCAGCCATGGCAGGATAGTACTGACACTAGGCACTGCGATAAACAGAAAAGAGACACATTTTTACTTCGTTTCCAAAACATACCATCATATATGTATTTTACTTACGTTTTCTTGTTTTTGACAACCCTGCATTTAATCACTATAATAAAACAAAAATATTAAATTCTACAGAACCTACGGTAAAAGTAACTACGCGTCTGAAAGAAGCAGAAAAAATTGCTAAATTTTTTTTTGTGCAAGAATATCAAAAGGAGTAAGGACATTTTTTTTATTGATTCTATTGACAATCGAGTAGACGAGCAACCTGATGGTCATTAGTGGATGGTAATTAGTCATCACCGCCCACAGAGACCTGCAACACCAGAGGAGTTTCCAAGCTTTAAGAGCCCCTACGGACTGCAGACTGCAAGAGCAGCAGCAACCGAGGGAGAACTGGCTCTCACGCGCAAAAGTCGAAATACACGCCAAGGTGCTTTAAGACAGTCTAGGACGTGAGGGTGGTCGCCAGCCAGTCAGATCCCAAGAGGTCCTACCACCGAGCAAGTCATATATTTTCTCGGCGGAGGAGTTGTATTCTAACCCGTCCCCACACAATAATCATGAATGGGAAAAAATTACGAAAACCTGTACTGTCTGTACCGAGTTTTTATGAATAACTAGCGGGCCCGGCAAACGTTGTCTTGCCCTGTATCATCATCTTCCTGCCCTTTATTTGTCGTCGGCGCAGCATGTCCTTTTCTTCCATTCATCACATTCCCATGTCTTGCCCTGTATATTAAAAAAAATCGTAGAACCCGATTGCGGTGCCACCTACCGGCTCAAATTGTGAATCGAAACCATCCAGGAACCCAATTAAACATACACAAAAAAAAACAAAATCACACCAGCAGCTTATGAGAAGTTCGGACAATGCACAGAACGCCATCTACTTACTGGCCTTGCCGAAACAGAAATCGACATCATGTTCATTCATGTCCGTGTTTTATTTCTGTCAAATCTGTCAATCCGTTCCCGAAACAATGTAGGTATGAGAAAATAAATTTTCATCATAATGTTTTTTTTTTTCGATGTTTTAATAGTTATTCTGCTATTCGGGGAGGAGACAAATTCAACAAACCAAATATCATAAAAATCGGTTCACCCGTTCTCGAGTTATACGTGTTGTAACAAACCCGACTTTGTTTTATATATATAAGATGACCCGGTGTACTCCGTATCGATTTGAAAAAAATGGCTGAAAATTTTGATTTTCTACTCTGTATCGTTCTGACTGCAAGTCTATTTTCCATGTTATGGTTCATGCAGTTATTCTATTACAGACTCGAATGTCAACAAATAAAGTGCCTATTTTTTTCGGTTCGCACCGGTTGCGCCATACCTATTAAAAAAATTCAGATCTAAAAAAGTCTAGCAACACAAATGTCATTACTCTTATATTATACTCAAAACAGTTTTTTCTATGAAATAGCTATCATGTTCTTGACTACTGACTCCAGTCTGAATCCATTTTTCTAGGTCGCACCAAATAGACGATTGACATCAATAATTTTTTTTCTGCATTCCAGCAAAATAGTTTAAACACATTAAATACTCTTTTTTATATGCACGATTTCAAACAATGACAACCATCATACTATGTGGCAACTATGACAACTATCAAAATTACAGTTTATATGGGTTTAGGGGGTTTAGGAGTATGAAGCACAGAGAGTAAAGCGCTCCATGCACCGTAGAAAAGGGAGGATCCTCCGACCGGACGGGTGTTTTGTCCGGTGGGCTACTGCCCGACAGTTCTTGTCGGATTTTACTATTTGGTCTTAAGTCGCGGAGAAATCTGTTTGCGCGATGTAGGACTCGCGACTTAGTTCTTCCTTAATCGAGTAGATGGCGCTGTACTTGTAATGCCGCTACATGGGTAAAAATGTAAAATAAAATTATCCCACGGGAACGTGATAAAAAATATCCTATGTCCTTCTCCTGGTTTTAAGCTACCTCCCTACCAATTTTCAGCCAAATCAGTTCAGCCGTTCTTGAGTTATAAATAGTGTAACTAACACAACTTTCTTTTATATATATAGATTACCACTGCATTACCACTAACGGACTTTTTTAGAGGCTTACCTACAGTTATTTCGACCGTATGTACCTACATAATAATACTGTATTCTGTTATATATTCAAGTATATTTATACCTACAGTATGTTCCCAGAAAAAACAAAAACGCAAAATTTAAGAAGGTACTCATATTTTATTTGGTTTAACAAAATGCGAAACACTGGTTCGAATTGGTTCAATAACTGTATTATTATACCAACTGCAATTATATATTTTAAGATAAGATAATGTGTTGACAACATTGGTTCAGAATCCGAAGATGATGAAGATCTATGACGTTTTCTAACTTTTTTATTTTCTTCCTAATATAACTGTATGAATTCTTTATATCACGTTTCCTCTTCGGCATTTTTGGACACATAAAACACTAATCTATCGATAAATATCTAGAATGCAATAAGAGATACAAAATGGCGCAGCACTGAAATATGAATGAGAAATTGAACGCAGTTAATCTACAGAGAAGTATCAGTCTACCCACATAATTTTTTTTAGCTTTGAACTGAGTGCATTAGTGGCGATCTTGTAGTGACTACAAGTGATATCTAATCTCGAGAACGAAACAGAACCATAATGCTCATTGGTAACATATGCGGACGAAAGTCAAGTCGTATGATAAAAAAAAAAAAACGACAATCGTTTACATACCATCACGCCTGTATTCCCCGAAAGTTAAGCAGAGGGTACAAATATAAACCCACAGTTCACCGGTACGTTAAGTTCCCTGTAATAGGGGGCGAATCTATTGCCATTAACCGGCCACAAATTCAAATTCCGTGCTACTGAGAATGTCATGGAAAAACCCAATAAAACATGATATTGAGGTAGTTACAATAGTTTATTAAATAAAAATAAGTTACTCACAGAATTAACAGCGAAGGTCTTGGGTACATTGTCGGGCGGCGCGGCTGCGCGTACGGCGACCACGCATGCGCCGCAACCTCCCTCATTGCACATCGCTTTCGTGCCGCGTAGTTCCGCCACATTCCGTATGAATTCGTTCAAGGATACGTCTGGGCCGAGTTTACCGTCCACTGCAACGAAGTTAAATTTTACCCTTCTATTTATCTAGGTACCTAGATAAATAGAAGGGTAAAATTTAAGTACATAGAGTCATTTAATATACTATCTTTTTAAAATAGTAGGGTTATAATATCTAAATGTATCTAAATCTAAACTAATAGATATTATAAAGAGGAAAGATTTGTTTATTTGTTCGTATGTAACTGAAAAACTACTACACCGATTTTAATAATTCTTTCACCGTTAGAAAGCTACATCTTTACTGATTAACATAGGCTATATTTATTTCTAGAAATAATTCAGGATCCTTACTAAAACTTAAATAATGTAACCCAAGGTGTAAAAAAATTAACAAAATGTCTTTCATCGCATGCGCTGCAAAAATTATTGATGATAGAATAAAACAATGTACTACAATATTAAAGAACACAGGATTGCATATGCCTATACGGATAACACACAATAGCTGCTTTTATTATTAGAATAAAAAGAATGAATTTTTGCGAAGCTTATTTAACCCATATGGTATTAATCTACCAGTACGTATAATAAGTCTGTAGAAAAGTCGTTTAATTGCAAGATAATTGGGACAAAATAGGTGGATAAGACTAATTAAGCGATACTGAAGCCGAATTAATGGTTTTTGGAAAAAATGTCTGTCTGTATGTATGTATTTCTGTATGTTCGTTTATAACTCAAGTTAAAAGAAGATTTTCCTTTTTAAGCCCGGAAGCAAAAAGAGGGGTGTATATATGTAATAGTTTAACGTGTGTACCTGTGTCTGTCTGTTGAATCGTAGCGCCCAACCCCAAACAAATTGACCTAATTTGATTCAGTTCTTTTTTTGTTTGAAAGGTGATTTGTTCGTGTGTTCTTAGCTGTGGTTTAAAAAAATCTGGACGGCCGTTTGAAAATTACCAGCTCTTTTCTTAAAGTGATGTGAGCAACATCCACAGCGGGCTTACTCTTGAACTCAATTCCGATACATCGACATTGGAATTGTGCCGTTTCGTCAAGTTTCGTACTCTTGAATCCGAGACTAGCGCCAAATTGTTTCAATATTGCGCGGTGATTGAGTGAACTAAATAGGATTGGGAAACGTTGGGTCGTTTCCCAATGGCCAATCAGGGATGCCGATACAAGGTTAACGGATTTGTGCTCAAGAGTATGAAATCGCCCGACAGCCAAATTGACATTGGAATCGGATCACGTTTGGATTGGTGTTGTATTGTTTTCAAGAGTATCTAAGCCTGCAGGTCTGATCGATTTGAAATTTGGTAATCACTTCAATGATATTGCTATAACATGGTAGGTAATAATGTCTTGATGCTCGGGGGGTTATATATTTTATTATAGATTCGGTACACTCTTATAATAATGCCGGCTATTGTTAGCCAAGAAGGATTAATTTACGTTAACAGACGTCTCTACCTAACAGCATATTATAGAAATAAAACTTACATGAATACGGTGTCCCGTTGATTTTAAATTGCATTTTCGCCATGTTAGTTGATTGCACCTAAATTATTATCTTTAGATTACTTTACAACATAACACTATAATGTCCAGCCTCAATGACGCTCTTTTGATTTTGATTGAAGTTGCTTCAGTATTTAGAAAGTAAACATTATTAAATTGTAGGTCACACACAATCCGTATCATTGAAATTTAAATTTTATTCTACAGGTAGGTATGTTCAAATTCCAAAAATAAGAAGTTATTTATGTAGGTAGATATAATATAACAGCCTATTTTTTGTTTTTCATATAAAAACATTCATATAATTATGAAAAGTCTCTTTAAAAAATATTTTTGTTTCCTTTAAGTTAGTTTCTTAGCTTTTATTTAAATCATATAGGTAACAAAGTAGGTGCTTACATGTACTTACTCATAAAATATAAAACGATAAACATTTACTTAGGTAGGTAGGTACTTACCTATATTATATCCTGCAATAGAATGTGATATTTTTTTTCTCATACTATTTTCATTGCAATCGCATTAATTAAGTACTTAATCATTTGTCTGTCCATTTTATGTTTTTACGAATAAAAAAATACCTACTTTATTTTGAAATGTTACAAATAGTATAAGATAATTATTTTACCTATATAAAGAATGTGCGGTTTTACACAATGGCTGTCTGCAATACGTCTCTAATCCAAAACTGTTTATAATTAACTAACTAACGTTAAGTTTAAAAACAACACTACTTTTGATATTATTTTTACATTGGAGGTCGCTGATTGGTGCGCGCTCTACGGTTTACCGTACGTATCTCGATTTTTAGGTATTAAGAACATTGAATAGACGGTTGAACAATGGTATTCTGCTGTATGTAACAAAGAAAATTTAGCACGTGACTATACAAAGAAAGAAAGAAAGAAAAACACATTTATCGAGACAAGGTCCCGGTCCGTACAATACACAGATAAAAAAGAAATGAACAAATAAATCAAGGTCACCAGGATGTGCTGTCGGAATGCTTGCACCAAATGGGCTGCCAGCTCAGTTTTGCTGGGCGTACCTAGGGCTGGTTTTCAGTTGGCACCCTAGCAATGACACACGGACACGAAAAACATGAATAAATATCTTATAATTTAATAAACTAAACCTAGATATTATATAGATATATTCTATATAGAAAATTATTATACTTTTTTTGTAGGTACGTCTGGTGGAAAACGATTTCGGGTGGGCGTTCAAGTATTTTGATACTTGCTTGACATTATCATCTGTTTTTTTTTTATTAATCGATAAATCTTGTCTACTTGAAGACAATATCTTAGTCTGCACTATTATTTTGATTTTTAAAATGAGTAAGTAACAGTTATTGAACGTCCTATTGCGATTTCAGTCGGCGTATTAAAATCTAGGTTGAAAAACATAGCGACTTCTGGCGCAGTCGGGTGAAAATGGCCGCTTTTAATTCATATTACAAAATTGATTAGAATTTGCTATAGATATGAATATTATGAATTGTAAAGAGGAATGGCTAATTGTGGTAATTTTAGCTGCTTTTCTCCCTGGAACAGTAACTTTATTGTAAACATAGTTTGTTTAGATGGTGCCCAAAAAATATTTTTCGCGATCAAACTATTTTTTTTTATTCGTGATAGGCTTACGCTTGATCGCCAGTTTGCCTAATGTTAAGCGATACTACGATACGATGAAGCGCGCTTGCCTAGAAGAAACCGATTCACTCGTGATTTGAAGACACCCAGATTATATCCATCAGTGAAGACCCATTCGGGAAGTGCATTCCATATTTCAGCAGTACGCATTATAAAAGTGGACTAAAGCGTTTCGTTGGGGGTTTTGGAATGTCCACCGTAAATCGATGACGCTTTTCGTGCTTCTGGTCGTCCGATAGTGGAAAGGGCTAGGGGGAATAAGATCGTGGAGATCGGATGCACACTCTCCGAAATATATCCGATAAAAAACCGATAAGCTAGCAACTTTGCGGCAATGTTCAAACTTCAGAATTTGATACACAGTAATGTTTATTTACATGAAGTATGGTTTAAATAACATACCTACCATCACGCCTGTATTCCCCAAAACCGCAGTTCGCCGGTATGTTTAGATCCCAAGTTATGGGTGGCGAGCCTATAGCCATTAACTGATCGCAAATCCAGATTCCGAGCTGTTACTGAGAATTTCAAAGAAAAACCCAATAATACTTTGTTCGATCTGGGGATCGAACCCAGGACCTCTTGCATAGCAGTTACGCTTGGCACCACTAAACTATTGAGGCAGTTTCTACGATTCATTTAATTATAATTATGAAATATTAGCTTCTGCCCGCGACATTGTCTGCGGGGACCTCAAAATTTGGTCTAGCCTGAATAAAAACCTAAAAAGATAAGTGTTAGTCCAGGTTATAAACTATATGAGTGCCAAATTTCGTCCAAATCTGTTCAGCCGTATTGCGTGATTGAGTTTGCTACATCTAATGATAATAATTATATAGATCACAAAAATAATATAATTACGGACGATAGCAATAAAAACTACGAGTTGCATTAATTGTAAAATGTATTTAAATTTGTATTATTTTATATAACATACCATCATACCATCACGCCTGTATTCCCCGAAAGGTTAGGCAGAGGCATACTAATGTACACCCACAGTTCGCCGGTATGTTTAGGTCCCATGTATTAGGGGGCGAGCCTATTGCCATTAACCGGGCACAAATCCAGACTCCGAGCTGCTACTGAGAATTTCATAGAAAAACCCAATAACACTTTGCTCGACCTGGGGATCGGACCCAGGACCTCTAGCGTAGCAGTCGCGCTTTGGACCACTAGACTAATGAGGCAGCATATTTATTTTATATTTATATTTATTATATATTTTATATATTTTTTTATTATTTCAATTTGAAGTGTTCCAGTTTATGTCCCACCGCCATGAAGATATTTTCCACTGTACATGGGTTTTCTGTAAATAATAAAATATATAATAAATAATTAATTAAGAGTCAGGACCGAATTTCTCTTACAAACGTAATACCAAAATAAATCGTAATTCAAACACAATTCAATCAAATTCTGTTATTATTCGGATTCTGTTAGAAAAGAAAGAAAGAAAGAAAACTTTTTAATTTGGACTCGCACATATAGTAAAGTAAGTACATTTCACAATAATTCTAGGTGAATACAGTAGCCCTGCGCGAGGCCAAAAAAGGTCCCTGGCTCAGCATAATGCTGCAACATAAAAAAAAGAGATAATGCCGCAGCTCTGGTTTTCAGACAGGGCCATCGGATAAGGTGATGCCACGGGCAGCCACGACCATGACGCGTAAAAAAAACGAATAGAACAAAAAATATATCTATACATAAAATATAAAAATGTAAATAAATAAAACATTATGAGAGAAAAAGAAAAGATAATAACAAATAAGGTGTCATTATTTTGAAGTGTATGAGGCAGGCTGCGTCCATTCGTCATCGCGTCCACATCACTTGTCCATTCTCATAGATAATACAAGTGAAGGGAACGAAACGCAATCGCAAGCACTGTCATCGCAATGTCAAAATCAACATAACAATCAAATCATCAGTCAGTTTGACAATGACAATTAATTATTGAGTGAGTATGGGTCGAAAAGTGTAAAATTGTAGTGTGCTGTATTTCAGTAAATATTACTTAATATTGTCAATTTGTAAATAGTTATGTGCTGTGTTTTATCTACTATTTTCTATTTATTTCCAGTAAAGATGGAAGCAGACCAAATAGTATCGTAGAAACCTAGATTAATGGTATCCAAATTCGAATACATAATTTGATAGAATATTGTCTGGATTACGATTTATTTCGGTATTCAATTTTTGTGAGTAATTCAAGCTCCGCCGGACCCTTAACATTGGATAACTTAACTGTGATTTCAATAGAAATGACAAAATTTAAGTGAAATCTGCTATTAATGAGACGCCTAATTATAAATGATTGTTTTTAGAATTTATGTCTAGACGCTTTCCCCGAATAGGCTTTACATATTCCAAGGATAATTTTAGGGATTTATTATATATTGTGGCTGTAATTTGCTACTTGAAGGGTAACAATATAAATCCAAACTAATATTTTAATAAATGTAATGTAATGTAAAGTAACTAAGTACCTATCTATATTTTTTGTGATTTTTTTGCATTTCCCATGCTAAGATTATAAAGTTATTTTAGTAAAGGAATAATTCAAACGCGGGCAGGATTCGAACCTGCGTCAACTGGTGTATCTAACCAGAAGACGCAGGTTCGAATCCTGCCCGCGATTGAATTTTTCCTTTACTAAAATAACTAACTATCTGTCCGTCTGTTTGTTCATTTTTTAGTTATGTTTTCACAAAAAATCCAATAACAATGAATGTAAAGTGATAGATTAGACCTTCGAGAAGGACATAGGCTGGGATGCAAGAGAAACCGCGGGGAACATCTAGTTTTATATAGCTGTTCATAGTCCCTACTGGCTTGTATATGGCTACGTACCTATATCGATCCACACGTCATCATAGCCAGCGTCCCGACGCGCTGAACGTATCGCTTCCCGTGCCGCATGGATGAACACTGTGGCTAAGCAGAATGACGGCTCGCCAGTTGCTACGGACAAACAGTTAATATATTTTACATCATATTATCAGAACAAGTATATACTTACCAAATATGTTGTAGAATGTATGTACTAGGGAAGGCACTGTCTCCTGAGACACAGGTTCTACTTAGTTCAGGAGGCAGAGCTCCTTTGCTTATTTGGTTGCTAATAAACTTATTTATTATTATTATTATTTTATGGAATAGGGGGACATACGAGCAGACGGATCGCCTGATGGTAAGCGATTACCGCCGCCCATGGATAACCACAACACCATAGGAGTCACAAGTGCGTTGCCCGCCTTTTAAAAGGGGATTGGGCCTCCGGTAACCTCATTCACTCGACGAATTTTGTATCGGGAACATATTGACAGAATTGACAGAAATAAAACACGGACACAAATGAACATTGCGTTGTTCTCTGTGAGGTTTTCTGTTTCGGTAAGACCAATAGATGGCGTTCTGGATTGTTTTATATACAGGGCAAGACAAAAAAGGAGTGAAAGGGAGGAGGAGAGGGACGAAAGGGAGTGAATGATTGAGGTGACGGCTGATACCTTGGGATCAATACAAGAAAAGGGCATGGTGCGCCGGCCACAAATAAATTGGGACAAGGGCAAGAAGATGATGATACAGAAAAAGACAACTTTCGCCGGGCCCGCCAGTTTAGTAATAAAGCATAATGTAATAAACACTTACCTTTAGATTGTAGTACGCCAAATTCATTTCTGGCATTTCGGCGAAAGTAAATTCTCATATCAGAAGGAATGTCTTTGATTCCTGGAATCTTATAAGTCCAGGTTCTGTCTGTCAGCAGTTTTCCAGTAGAACCGTCGTAGACTATTTTCTCCGCTGTCCAGTACCCCAAACCCATGACGAAGGCACCTTCAATCTGTGATTTTTGAGTTATTTATTCAGATCATGTATTATGAATATGAGAGTCTTTGAACAATAATGGATAAGAAATTACTTTGGATTATGGTAATCTTAATTAAAAGGAAATATTCCAAGGAAATCTGTACAAATGGCCTCAAAAAATTAGATCTAGTGTAATACAGTATTTAGCTCTATTAAGAGATTATTGAGATATATACTCGTACACTAGCATATCTGTATCTTTTTTTGCGACTAAAAGAGTTCTACAGGTTTTCCATGAAAATTATCTAATAGATACACTAGCATGTACCACTCGCTGCACTTCTGGAAGAGCTACAATCTATTAATTTTATTTGCGGGTTGATCACATACCTTAAAAGTTACACCTCTGAGTGTCCTACTTAGAGCATAAATTTCTTATTTAATAAGTACTAGGAAAACAAACTGTTCTTTTATTTAAAAGTATCAGATTATTTGCCCATGCCTACTCTATAGTATGTGATATACTGACCTGAGCAACATCTATTTCAGGACTCAAACTCCTCCCAGTATCTTCCAAAATATCGACCCTTAAAATGTCATGGTTTCCAGTCAAAATATCCAATTCTAATTCTAGTATGCCAACAGCATATACATCGTACGGCTTTCCATCAGTTAGGTTAGAGAAGGTGGATATAGCTTGTAGATCCACTCCAGCACCAAAAGCTGCAACTATCAGCTCTTCCCACGTTGGTCTATCCATCTTTTGTCTTAGAGGTTGTAGCCTGTTGTTTATAATCTCACAAGCTTTCATAGTAGCAAATACAACACATTCACTGCCAATACTTCCTCCAGTTACAATAGCGTTTGGTGAGGTGAAACTAGAACTCGACTTAACACTGACTTTCTCCAAAGGTATTCCTAGCATGTATGCGCAAACTTGAGCTGCTTTAGTATTGATACCTTGTCCCATCTCTATACCTCCATGCGTGACTGTAACTGAGCCATCACCGTGGTACACTGATACTATAGCATTATAATTCCCGGTATAGAATATATCAACGGTCAATGGAATAAGTTTTATGGCACGTTTTCTCCATCGATTGTTTTTGTTAAACTCTTCGACTTGATTCCTTCGGTCATCGAAGTTTGCGTCTCTTCGTATTTGACTTATCATCTCTGGGATTGGATTGTCTTCTGGTGCCATGTTCAACAGTCTTACTTCGATTGGATCTTTGTGAACACTGAACGCTATTCTCTCCATCATGTATTCTATCATAGCCACACCTTCAGTTGAAACTGTAATTTTGAAACGAACGACAGAACTGAAAAACTATTTGTTTAAGAAACTTCTCCTACAGAATAATTTCGTAAAGTAAATAAATTACTTAATTATTCGATTCTAAGTAGAAATAGCTTAAATCAGGCATAGTCAGACAAGAAATAACTTAGCATGCATTGAATGCGTGATATAATTAAAAATCTATTTATCTCATGTTAAATATTTTGATGAATTATAAAATGCCTACCAGGTAAATTATTTCAAGGATTTTGTTTTAAATTGAAAATACTTACACGGAGCTCTACACCAAGTATTGGAAGCTTTATCTGTTAAAATGCTGTTGGACGAGATATGCCACCGTTTAGGATTATAGCAGTTATAAAAATGTTTGAGCGTGAAACCCGTAAGAGTATCGTTGTAATTACAGCCTCCGTCTTGGTAAAATGTATTCTTGAGGTACTGGATTTCACCTTCAGCATTCACCCCGATCTGAGAATAGATATTGATAGATTTGGGAGTAGTTGTAAGGACATGTCTTTGCGGATCCTTATTATGATAGCGTCGGTTACTGTAACTTGCGCTTAGTTAAGCGCAAGTTACAGTTACAGACTTTACATAACAGGTACCTATAGATATTTTCCATATTCGCAATATTTTTCCTTTTACTGAACAGTAATTTTTGCTAACGTTAACTGACCATTGTACTGTATCTACGAGCTAAAAATTTGTAACAGCAATGCGTCGTTCGGAGTTAAGATGCTATTAATTATTATTATTATAGATTCATCTCCTGTGTGTTTCATTATTTAATAACATAACGTTCGAAAACTATAAAATATTGCTAGATTTTTTTAGAAACTCAAGTTTATCATACTGCATTCGTTCTACAGGTTTTTTTTACCTCAAAATTGCTTTTCGTAGGAATTCTTTTGCCAATCGACCGCATATTTGTCTGTAAAGGTAATATCATTCTGCAAGTCCTGTTCAAAAGGTGCGTGACTAGTGCGGCTGAGCAGGCAATTTGAACTGAACGGGAGATTTTACCTCCGTAGGCGCCACCCACCCGACGAACGATCACGTTTATACTAAAACAAGAGATAAGTATTAAAGACGTCGCAATCAAATTTGAAAATATACAGAATCTTTATTAATTAACTCCATTTAACTGCTTCATTAGTCTAGTGTTCCCAAGCGCGACTGCTACGCTAGAGGTCCTGGGTTCGATTCCCTGGTCGAGCAAAGTGTGATTAGGTTTTTCTATGATATTCTCAGTAGCAGCTCGGAGTTTGGAATTTGTGCCCGGTTAATAGCAATAGGCTCGCCCCCTATAACATGGGACATAAACATACCGGCAAACTGTGGGTGTAGGCATTAGTACGCCTCTGCCTAACCCTTCGGGGAGAACAGGCGTGATGCTATGTATGTTTATATGTTGTGTCTATAATAGTTTAAGAAAAAAATGATTTTTTTTAAACTCACCTGTTGACGGGTACTTTCAAAGACTGAGCTATAGCTACGTTAGTTAGATCAAGCCATTGAGTCGACGAATACACTTCCATACCATCTTCAGTAGGTTTTACAACACACGTTTGAGGTTCCATATAATAATGGTACTGTTCTTCCATTTCTAGTTGACCATAAATTACGGATTTAACATTATTACCTGCGTCTGTTGGTTCTACTGTCTGATCATGTCTTAACCGTTTAGTTTTCTCAGGGGATTTTAAGACTTGATCTATAGTTAATAAAGGTCGGTTTTTACTAACTGAGGCGTATCGTATTTTGACCAGTCTAGCGGCTTTATTGGCTGTTTTCTCTCTATCTGCTACTATAATTCCAGCTGGTTGTCCGTAGAATTTCACTTGCTTGTTACATAAAATTTCTTCTTTGTCAGATATGAAGGGAATGTTAGTAGGGGTGAATACGTTGTCTCCTGGAATGTCTTTCGCGGTATAGAATGCGATAACTCCCGGCAACTTCTGGAATCATAAATTAATACTTATGTATACTGGTTTCTGACACTTACGCGAATATTAGACATTGAAATAGAACAACTTATTACGAATTTAATCGCGTTGTATTGATATTATCTGATACCCGACGTTTTGGTTCAAAAAAATCCATCAATAGATGCCTTTTAATTGATATCACTGCCGTCACCTTTAAGACATATACAAAATGTGAAGGCAAATTTCGATCTGACGGGTGTGACTCGCGGTGGCTTAGAGGTCATGGCATCTAGTGTATTTAGATACACTAAATGCTACCTCGGGCAGGATTCGTACCTGGTCTGCGTCTTCTGGTTAGCCAGAAGACGCAGGTACGAATCCTGCCCGCGGACGAATTTTTCCTTCACTCAAATAATAATATATATATATAAAATAATAATCTTTACTTTATAAAATTATCTTGTAAGTAATAATAGTGTCTCCTCTATTTTAATATAAGAAAAACAAAATAATAATAGCAGTCCCACTTACAAAGGCTTCCGAAGTATCAAAATCGTTGATAATGCTACCTGGGACTTCATCAGCGGTAACAAAGGCAGCAAATACTTCTTTAGCTTGCGCTGGCATATCATTAGCAAATGTAGCTTCACCACTGCACTGCACTAAAGCTTCAAGTTTCGGTACAGGCTGGTTCAATGGCCAAATACTTTTATCCGTTTCAAAGGATTGCATCCCTGTTGATTGTTGGCGTTTGATAGCATCACCTCCTGATTTGTAATTTGGATTCATTCGGTTGTTTGGACAGAGACTGAGGATTGCCTGGAAATATTTAAATATGTACGAATATATTCGATCAAATTTTTAGTTAAACAAAAGCAAAACTATACATAAATTTTCATGTGTAGGTACTGTCACTTTACACTATAGAAATTACAAAAAAACATTGCTTTCGTTTTAGCTAATTTAGATGAAACTTAAACAGGGCTTGATGCCTGGGACAGTCATTGCTCCGAAAGAGGAATATTTAATACTTCTTGCTAAGTTGCTAAGCTACGTACTCCAGGTATCTCCAATGGCAAGATCATGATTGTATCTGCTTTTTTATTCACATCCTTACTATTGCCTACCTTATAATATGAATACACTACTATGATGTCACTCTATTTTTTTAATATTTCAAGACCATAATTTAAATTACTGTATACAATAATTTACCTTATAATATAAAGACACAGCTAACATCTTCCTATAAGCTGCTGAAGGCTCAGGTGGTGCCTCTACCGGATCGATCTCTGCGTACAATGTCTTCAAAGCTAATTGTAGTGTTTCGTCAGTATAAGGATCTTTTCCAACCAAAACCTGTTCAGTTTGCGAGGCGTGTATGAATGATGCTGAAATACTACCGTATACTATTGAAGCCTTTTCTAATAAGTTTGAATTTTGTTTGAACTTGAACATAAATCCTGCATTGACGACCGCATGTGCGTTTTGCGATCGAGGCATAATCTGGACAAAAAGAATAATAATTGTTATTTTATCAGTGTAACTTAATTTGCCTTACAGATAATTGAGCTGTTTGGTAGAAAACTGATCATCAAAGTCTTTATCGAGGAGATAAAATTAAAGCGAATTGGTTACTATAGTATTTTGAATAAGATATTAATAAAACGATACCTTGTAAGTCTTGACGGAACAGCAATGGGATAAGGGTGGCAACATTACATTTTTTATAATTTTTCCTTGCATTGAAATTTTGAGATACTCTGGCATCTTTAATTTTACTTCTTTGCCTACGCCTTCCGCTGTAAAATATTTAAAAAAGCAAGTAAGATATAGTGTGCGAATTTGTGCAGTAGGTAGTTGAAAAAGTTGGTAAATAAAAAAATTGTTTTGTTTTTCTCAAAACAACTGTTAATAACTTGCGAATATGAAATTTGGAAAGTCCCTTACCGATAGTTATCATGGCTCCTACTGTTTCGAAAAGTAAGAAAACATCTGATTGGAATTCATTATTGAAATATTTCAAGTAGAGGTTGCCTCCGATTGTTCCGATCTGAAATAACTTAACCCTTTAGAAAAAGAAACACAGAAAGTTCTTTGCCAATACGTTATTTTTTAGTTTTGAAGTTATTCATTCGATTTTCAAAAAACTTTGCAAACATTGCAATCAGTTGATAAGCTTCGAAGATATAAAGTTTAACCACCAAAAGCATTTCTTCACCGCGATCGTCAGTTCCATACCCGAGATAAAACATTCCTCGTAATTACGCATCAATATTATAATATTAAAAATAAGAGTAACAACACTCACATTCCTCACAGGAATGTGAGCCACCAAATCCATGTGATCGTAAAATTGTTTTAAATACGAAAACTCTTCTCTGTCAGCAGATAATTTTAGAAAAAGCTCCATCATCTCCGCCAGTGGCATACCAGCTCCGAGTATTAGGTTCACGTCAATTGTATAACCTTTTATTTCAGCTACGTTGAATATATCTATCACATTTGTAGGATAATCTGTTACGTGGTAGACACCTGGAAATGAATTTGTACTTTAAAACAAATAATTTTCTTTAAAAAAAAACTTTTCCTTATAGTCTTATCTGCTTTATTACGGATGCATTTAGAAAAAAAAACGTTGCCCTACACTAGGATTTACTCCTGTATCATGGGTGCATTTACAAACACAAATTCTCATATAAACAAACGCCCAGACCCGGAACAACTACCTGTAGATCATAAAAATATGCATAAAATATGCTCTGTATGGGGATCGAACCCACAATACGTGGCGCAGCAGCCGATCGCTCAGTCGCTATGCCAAACGTGCCGTCATCTCATCATCAGATGTGATGTAGGTAATGAGAACGATCAATCATCCATACATTGACCGCGGTAAGCACAGCTTAATCTTGCATATTGATTGATCGGTGTAGGAAGTTATTAAACTTGATTACCATGAACCATGACACTCGACTATTGGTATGTTCTGTTTTTTTTTTGTGTACAGACATTGATAATTATATATTTTTTGTTTGGATTTCTTTATTTGTCTGTTTTTTATGGAACGTAATAATGTGATTATTATGTTTCGTTGTGTTACATGTCTGGTTATTACGTAACCAATAATTTTATAGTAGGTACGTGATTTTCTCATAACTGATGTAAAAACTAAACAATGTAAGTAATTATTCTTATTCTACTGCCACATAATGGCCAATAAAAACATGACTTGGCATCTTACTAAGGACAAAAAAATTAATACTTTATGACAGCTTTATTATCCTTATACCATACCCTTTTTACTGATTTCTTATTTTGGATTTATTACTAACCAATTGCTTTTATTACTATGATATATGACCTTTTCTTAATTAATAACACTTGACCAACGGCAGGATTCAATAATTTATCTTTCGATAGTTTTATGGGGATCGAAACTTGATCTATGCTCCTAGACGTTACTTATCATGTCAAATTTAAATACGAGATAATTCAGACCGTTAAACAACTTAACAGCGACTGTTACCAAAACGTCATATCATTACCATAATCATATTAATCATTCATAACCTGGGTTTATAAATTTTATAATATCTATGTAGAGGTCCCATATCTCCCCGTACTGCCTTTCAGATAGACGTCCCGTAAGAGGCGTAAAAATATTTGTTTTGCTCGGTCGTAGGACCTCTTAGGGCTGGCGACCACCCTTACGTCGGAGTATGTCGTAAAGCACCTTGGTGTGTGTTTCGACTTTTGCACGTAAGAGCCAGCTAACCTCAGTTGCAGCGGCACTGGCAGTCTGCAGTTCGTAGGGGCTCTTAAAGGTCGGCAACGCATCAGCAACTCCTCTGGTGCTGCAGGTGTCCATGGGCGACGATGACTACTTACCACCAAGTGGCTCGTCAGCTGGTTTGCCGACTTAATCCATAAAAAAAAAATCCATAAAAGTCAGTTTTGCCCTAGATAGCGCCGAAGTTTCTTTAATTAATGTCATCCATCACCATTTTGTGTCATCACAATAATCTCCGACTTTGAGTTACCTCTAAATAAATAAAAATTTAATAATTCGTTACCTTGTCCAGTATTTCCGGCAATCAGCTTATAATCGCCGTTACCTATAGCTTTGAATACATCATGCAAATTGTAAGCTTTGTACCATTTGTGCATTCCAGCTTCTGTAATTATCATTTTATCATCATTTATAAGAATGAATTCATTTTCTTCTTTATCTTTATTGTTCGCATCATTTTGTGTTTCATTATTGACACCATCACCACCATTGATAGCATCTTTAAAACATTTATCTCTATGAGAACATTTCTGAACGCATGCCAGTCCGCAAGGTTTTATAATGTCCAAGTCTTCAAGGTCAGATAGTTTATCCAGAAGTTTTTGATCAGCATCGTTAGCGAAAGTTTTGAATGCGTCAGCAATAGGCCTGTACCCAGTACATCTGCACATATTCCCAGCGAAAGAATTCTCAACCTCTCTTGAAGACAGGTTTTTATTTTTGGATTCATATAAACTGAAATAATATTATAATAGAAGATGTATATATAACATTTATAGATTCTTGTACCTATTATTCCTCAAATTTTTTAGTACGCTATTGAAGTTATTGTTTAGTTTTCTTGAAATAATTTACTTAAAATATTTCGTTAAAACAAAGTCCCTCTAGGATAATCTAAGTTAAATTTTATAGATCTGAAAAAGATATTTTTTTAGTAAAGGAAAAAATTCAATCGCGGGCAGGATTGAGAGCGTCTGGTGTATCCAACCAGTAGACGTAGGTTCGAATCCTGACCGCTATTGAATTTTTTCCTTTACTAAAAAATAACTTTATAATCTTAGCATGGAAAATGCAAAACAAATCACAAAATATACTGAAAAAGATATTCTTGAATTAACGTGTCCACAAGTTACTTAAAATAAGCAAGGTATATTATACTTAATAATTAATCTAAAATGAGGTTTATCTACCAATCTGATGTTAAAGACTTTCTTCGCAAACTTAAAAATATTGTATTGGAAACTTAAAAATTTTGTATTTTTTGTAAGTTACTATAATATTACCTCGTCAAAAAAAATTGTAATACGTATGTGAGCAAGAAACAGATACTGTAGCGACCTAGTTCAATTCATTTTTCACTACCTGAAAATTTGTATTCGTTTGAGGTCTTTCGCAGGAAAAGAAAATATGATACAGAAATGCTTTTGTTCGACAGAATCATTGCTATTTCTCTCTGACTAGTATATTATTATAGTAATCTGTGGTTATTCTGTAATGGATGTAGGTACATTGAGAAGTACCTATATGTTGCGTGTGAGTACTAAAATATCTAGAGCATTGAGTTGTTTTAGAATATTCCTCATTTATATTTTTACGAGTATCTTTTGTATTTTTTTATAAAAAGCTTACTAGCAATGTGGGTCGCACATTACTGGTATTCTTGTTAACCCCTCGTGCTAAGCTAAATGCTTGTGTTACGAGTGGGTGTACGTCGGTAGTGCCAGGGTGGGGTTCGAACCGGCGACCACATGATCGCAAGTCCGTGGCTCTAGGCATTAGGCTACCGCCGCTTAAATTATTCTCTTATGTCGATGATTCCTTCCATACATCTCTATCAACCGTCATCCCATCATTCACTTCTTTTGTAGCCATATTATATCTCACATAGTCCGTCATTAAATGTGGATGAATATATTCCTACATGTAAAACAATTATTTATACCTTTTTCGATAAATTTATCACCCCAATAGCATAAGACAAAATTTAACTTAAACAAAATTTTAAGATTACACTAACATAGTTTTTTAAATAATTTATAATTATTATTTCCAGCACTATAGGTACTTAGCAAATAATATCACCTTACCTGTACATATTCATGACCCATCCAGGAGTGCAGTAGCCGCATTGGGTGCCATTAAACTTGGCAAGTCTGCTCTGAATGTCATGGTAGCCCTTGATTCTGTTGCCAATACCCTCGACCGTGGTCACCTCCCAGCCATGGCAGGATAGCACTGACACTAGGCACTGGGAAAATCAAAGAAGAATACATTTGAATTATTCCCAAAGCAATGCTATAATTTGTATTTTCTTTTCGATACAATTGTAGAGAGTAGGTAAGTAAGCACCTAGGTCTTACAGCACATGCAAGCCAAATGCATGCAAATTCTTATTTTAATGTGCGAAAGGAAACCCATTATTTAATTATTGGATAAACTACGCAATTTGATCGGAACGGGATACAATATCCACATTTAGTAATTTCTTCGGGATAAATTCGTATTTAGAACCAGCGAATTAGAAGCAACGATTCGAGAATAGCCGCTCCTTATTTTGAAATTTGAATCTTAATATGATTAATGAAAAGCGATATTTTTGGCCCAACAGAAAAAAAAAACAAATTAATCGTTTGAAGTGAGTTTTATTGTTATAAAAAGTTGTATTCAGTTAATAGATACTGGTACCAAATATAGAAGTGTATACCTGTTTTTTATTAAACTAAGACTAATAGTTTTAAAGGTGAAACCTCAAGGCGATAAATCAATATAAAAGTCAAGGTTAGGCCGGGATACCTACTAAAAGCTACGATTATTATTATAAAAATATGATCGTCGTATGCATCCTTCTTAGTTTACTTAACCTTATTATCAAACTTGATTTATTGCAACATTAATTTTATTAACTATTAAATTATGCAGTTTTATGCAGATGTTTTAATTTAATACTAAGTCTAGTGGTCGTACGCACGACTACTACTAAGAGGTCCTGGGTTTGATTCCCAGATCGAGCAAAGTGTTATTGGGTTTTCTATGAAATTCTCAGTAGCAGCTCGGAGATTGGGATTTGTGCCCGGTTAATGGCAATTGGTTTACTCTATTGATATTATATTCTAGTACATGGGACCTACACATAACGGCGGACTGTGGGTGTACCTACATTAATACGCCTCTGTCTAACACTTCAGGGAATATAGGCATGATTGTATGTTTATCTAAATTAAACAAACATTTTAATGTCTTTTAGATTTTTTATAGCTGCGGTATTTCTTAGAAAAACTCAAGTTCTAAAAAAACTTAAGCTTCAATTTTTTACTCTATCTTAGTACTGCGCAGTCATGATGCCACACTTCACCAACTTATCTACATAAACGTTATTTAAAAAGTAATGAATTTATCAGAAGTCTTCAATAACCTATACTTCATCTAAAACATAAGATAAATAATGCTATCGCTATTTCGATGTAAGTGTCTTATAAACTCAGTTATTTCACGATAAATACAAATGAATACCTATAATCCATATAGCATTTACAAATAAAAATTTATAAAATACTGGCCATTCAACGAGTTATATCGCCGTTATACTTTTTCAATGGAGTTTTCGGAACTATCACCGGTTCAATAGGCTTCTAGCGACGTTTTTTTAAACCACTAAGGTGGCAAACAAGCATACGGCACGCCTGATTGTAAGCGGTCACCGTAGCTTATGGACGCTTATGGACGCTACGGAGGAATAGTTGAGTTGGCGGAATAGGAGACAATAGCTGCGTGATGCTTATCATATCTGCCAACACAACGCTTCCTCCCGGAGCTCTGGCGACCTTGCTCACCGTTAGCAAGAGAACATAGCACGGTGCTATGTTATTTGGCTACGATTTTCTGCAAGGTGGAGGTATTTTCCCAGTCGGGCCGCTCCAATTGTGAGTGGAATTATTCGATTCCATCCAGCACACCCAGAAGATGCCTGTTCACCCTACTTTTGAAAAGATTCGGGTTGTACGTACTCGGAAATTATACAGACGTAGGCAGGGAGTTCGACTCCTTGGCTGTGCGTATTACCTATAAAAGATGATAATTATTTTGTGTTGTGTGCGAATATGTGGAGTATCAACCAGGTAGGTGCGTAAATAGTTAAGGGGGAAAGCGGGATGAGCTCATAAAGCTCTTTTGCACACATTCCAAAGTACATTCACATTCATTGTTTTACTCACAGAATTAACAGCGAAGGTCTTGGGTATGTTGTCGGGCGGCGCGGCTGCGCGTACGGCGACCACGCATGCGCCGCAACCTCCCTCATGGCACATCGACTTTGTACCGCGAAGTTCCGCCACATTCCG
Source organism: Acronicta aceris (assembly GCA_910591435.1). Lineage (NCBI taxonomy): Eukaryota > Metazoa > Arthropoda > Insecta > Lepidoptera > Noctuidae > Acronicta > Acronicta aceris. Next base: position 11,834,220 of record OU342770.1, read on the forward strand.
TATGAACTCGTTCAAGGATACATCAGGACCCAGATTTCCATCGACTGCAAAGAAAGATAAATGCTGGCTGCGATAAATATTGTAAGTATTCAATCTGTTATTGAGATTTTTCCTTAAGGATTTTTTTCAGTAGCATTTTGGAGTTTGGATTTGTGCCTAGATATTAGCATGCCAACGTGCCAACGTGGTGGACTATACCTAACCTGCCACTTTTATTCTGAGGGGAGCATGGGTCTCCTCTCAGTAGACCAGTAAATGCGTTGATAATAAAGATATTGCCCGATTATTGGGTTGCAAATATCTGATAGGTGGCTAGCAGCGGATGAATGCGAGCTGCCCAAGACCGGGATGGTTAGCGCTGTTTGAGGGAGGCCTACGTTCAGCAGTGGACGGCAATAGGCTGATATGATGATGAAATACCTGATGGAAGTCGTTTCGTATAAAATACTGGTAGGTATTCAGACTAGTACCCGACCTCAACATAGTTGGAGTTTTCACTGGTTCAAAACGACAATAGGTAAACATTATATAAAACCTTCTGATAAAAATAAAACATAACATACCATCACGGCTAGGCGTACTTAATGTGCACCCGCAGTTCGCCGGTATGTTTAAGTCCCATGTTATAGGGGGCGAGCCTATAGCCATTAACCGGGCACAAATACAGACTCCGAGCTGCTACTGAGAATTTCATAGAAAAACCTAATAACACTTTGATCGAACCCAGGATCTCTAGTGTCTAGTCGCGCTGCCACAAGACTAATGAGGCTGGCAGTCTGTCATAAAAATAAAATATAATAATTATACACTGTACTTACGTTCATAAGTTTTCCCGTTGATTTTGAAATGCATTTTGGCCATGATGACTGCACCTTAAATAAAAAGTTTAAAATTTTGACTAGTTGCCATCTCCATATTACCGTAATAGATTAAGATGACATTATGGAGGTCAGTGCTAGTTGATATTTTAACCTATTAAGGAACAATTAGCATGCACAATAGAATAACAATTGTTACGTCTCGAGGTTGCATTGCTCTCCCACGTTCTACAGATTTGATCCACTTATATCGGTATTAATAAATCCAGACGCTTCGAATCCTTAGTTAACAGTATCGACGGCTTACTCCAGCTTACATGATACTAAATTACCGATCAATATTCATTACTAGGTATGTACCATGCTTATTGGCAATAATATAGTAGATTGTTCACCAAAAGGAGAAAGTGACACATTTACTAACGCATTTGAGGCCAGGGTTTGCACGAGATTGAAATGTGTACTTGCCCCGAGTTAAAAAAAAATAAATGTCAACATATCATTAACATATATCTAGCTACACTGGCAGACAAAATTAATGGGCCGTTTATCAGACACTGGGCAAGTAGACATGTGCGTCCTGATGTCCATGTCAATAATTGATAAATATTAATAAGTAACTGTTTTCTACTAACATTAGGATAAGGAATTACTAACACATTTGTATGGATCTTTTGTCTGAAATAAAGAGTTTATTATTATTATTCCATTTATTTATTATTTTAACTTATTTGTATATATTTTTAAATATTTTTATAAAAATAAGAAAAACATTTAAAAATATAAAAAATAGTAGCCCATCGGCATCGGGAGCAGGGTCCAAGCCACCGATGGTCAGGGTCCCAGAGAGAGAAACCTCCTAACAATGCGGGCCGTGTCCAGAAGTACTACTTTCTGTATCAAACCCTTGATCCAACCACCTAATGAGAGCCTCTTAAGGTGTCGGTCGAGGCTCTTAGCTATTAAACCATTGGCAGACACAACGATTGGTACTATGATCGCCGCATCCACCCCCCACATGTCGACAACCTCGTGTATTATTATTATTATTATATCAGAAAATAATTACAACTATCTTTGTGTGACTTTCATCGCGTAGGCCTACCTAGTCATATTTACTTGCTTTTAATATTAAATATAAGGCTAACATACTTATGTTTATCTGCTTTCTTTAAAAGGCCTGTTCAGATATTGCCCTACATCGTAACACTCACATAAAATGTTATACATAGTTGTAATACCACTACTACTGTCTGGACTTTAAAAGAGAACATGATTCTCTGATTTCGGTGTTTCTTCTCAGAGGTCGTCAGTTAAGAAATGACGGCGCCATCTAGTTTAAAAAAAAAATATAGCATTGACTTGTAAAAGTATCTTTTTATGATCTATTTGCAGAAATAAATATCATTTATTCATTTAATAATTTAATATTATCGATTTAAATGTTATGAAGGTATTATTTGTGAAGATGTTAAGCGATATCCTTGACCATCACTAATTCTGTTTTGCAAATCACGAAAAATAAAAATCAATATCAAATACCCGCGACATTGCGCTTAAAGCGCGCGGATCAACACATTCTAATTTTGAATGATTAAAATCCCTACTGCCTCAGCTGTTTAACTATCTTAGACCAGCTTGATGGTGTAAGGTTACCATGAAGGTTAGTTAACATAATTTAAACAAAAATGCATTGGTCCAGTTTAATTATTGTTTGAAATTCAAATTAAGCAGCCCTCTGCCCAAGAAAGATCCTTAGTGGCGATTATAATTCAATATTTTATCCGAATTAAAAAAATCAAAACGGGTTAATAATGGATTTTCATACAACTTTTCAGCCCTAGGGCTGTAAAATGCTGCTTTCTATCGTGGTATTAGAGTAGTAATGAGGCGCTTTCCGAGTAGGTGAAGTATAAAATAATATTTAAAAAATTTATACATATATAAAATATTAAATGGTTCCTTTTTTTCACATAAAAAAATGCTATCTGCCTATAAAATAACCCAAAAAAGTCTTTACCTTAACAAAAATTAAAATAAAATGTACTCACGTGCACTTGAGTTAACTTTTTAACCGTTAAACATTTTTTAAATATTGAATTACGAGTAGGTGACGGTGCGAATAAATTAAATATCTACGTGAAAAAAAAAAACGTTGGCAGGTCACGTCTCTAATGCCAAACTGATCAAAGTAAACTAGCCACATACAGTCATAACTGCTCATTCACAAAGCCGCAGTTAACTCCATGGACAATGCAGAAAAAAAAACAAATTGTACGAGTCATCCAATGTAATAAGAGTTGTAATATTTCCGCCAAAATTAGAAAATGCATGTTAATGATTTTCTGTTTTTCTGTTAATAAAAAAACTAGATACAATTTATATATTTTTTTAAATATGTATCATATATATATCCTAAAGAAAGGGTGATACGTACACTACGTGTCCGCTAGGTCCTATGAAATAGGGCAGAGCTTAGATCCAAACTCCGGGCTGCAACTAACATGAGAAAATCATAGTGAGACGGCAAACACCTTCAAAAATTTGTAGAAGCAATACAAATAATATTCAAAAACTTACGAAAAAGTACAGTTGTGTACAAAACTAATAAGGGTACAATATTTTAAAATAAATAGTTTAACAAATCGATCAAAATAGTTTTTAATAAAATAAACAATGTAAGATAACAGTATCAGCAAGTTTAATTAAACATTTGTAAATAAAATAAACAATTTATTTAGTTTTTCTATTAAAAAGTTACTAACTTATGGGATCTTCTAAATATACCTATGAATAAACCTTCGGGGAATATCTACAGGCGTGATGGTATGTTATGTTATAGTAGATAGGTATTTTAAATGAACAAAAAACATTGATGATCAATTTTTTTGTCAGGAGTTTAAACGTAATACTTATCATGAACGTAATAACTTAAGAGTAGATAAGTAGGTAACTATTTCATATTTTAGAGTTGAGATACCTACAAAATATTCGTTAATATTTATTATTACACGAATCAACAGCTTGTTATACTCGTAGCAATGATTAATTATGATTTTTGATGATATAATGATGAAAAAAGCCTTCTGACACGTGACCCTCATCTGTCAAGATGATCGCCATTCACCTTGTTCAAGCAAGTTGTACATTTCCAGCATAACTTGATCTCTCGTTTTACGGAAAGCCTATACGATGTGAGGTCAGATTATCATGGAAGGTTACGGCTTGATGTGTAGACATGTGTTTCGGTGCGGCGCAGTGCCTGTAGACAAATCGCAATCTAACATAGCATCGAGTTGAACAACGTATATAATAATAATCCTAACTAATATTATTAATGCGAAAGTGATTTTGTTTGTTACACTTTCACACATAAATCACTAAATCAACTATAAAAATTCATTCATCAATTAGAAAGCTACATTATCATATATCATACGTATCTGACCTTAGTGTGAAACATTATTTTTAAAGTGCGTTTGTACAATTCCCCTTATTTTATTTACTTGATAATGATTATAACTTTCACAGTTATTTAAAGACATCAACGCGAGCGAAGCCGCGGGTAAAAGCTAGTATTAATATAAACTTTTATTTTCTCTTCACTAGGTACAAATTACGTTACACATTACGGTTAAGGGTTCGGTGGAGCAAATTTCCCATACAAATATAAAACTTACCAAAATAAATCGTAATTCAAACAGAATTTAATAAAGTTGTGTTATTAATTTATTATTCGGATTCGGATACCATTAATCTATACTCCATTTGGTTAGGTACATAAATAAAGGTAAACAAATCATAAGAAAGGTCCTTTTATAGGGCCATTTTTCGTTTCGAAATAAAACGTAACCAAAATAAATTATTTAATAATATAAAACCACATTTTTCTTTTATACACTAGCATATTTAACTACTTTGTTTAATATTAAATGGTTATTATTAATTCTGAAGCTTGCGAACAATTAATTAAATAAAAAATACTATTATGTCATAAAGTATTGCAATGTGCCTACTAAAAAGAAACTAATAAGACAGGTATTCAAAAAAATTTTCTACGTAGTAGACATTTGATAACTCCAATAAATTGAGAAGTAGTACTGCGAGGAACCGCTGCAAAATATTAAAGCGATATTACACTTAGTCGGGTAACCAGACACCATTCGTGATCGTTTGTTTACCTTACTTTCGTTCGTTTTTGTGTTTCTTTTGCCATAAATTGTGTTAATTAGTTATTGTTTTGTTTGTTCGTTGTTTTTATTGATTATTAGTTGTGTTGTTATTAATTTTAATTGTTAAAAAAGTAATCCCGAGCCGTGTAATATGTGACACCTGTGATCGTTTTATTATTAGTGCTGGTGATTGTTTTTCATCTGATTCAGATTAAAACTTATAAAGTCAATTAAAGGTAGCTATATTCATTTCACTCCCAATTCATAAGAATTATTATTGTAATAAAAGGTTAAATATGCCTGAACCTTACCTTTAGTTAAGTACCTAACCAAATGGAGTATAGTAATTAATAACTTTACGTACGAATATTCGATCTGTTTTCCGGTCTTTTATTTCCAATGATGTGGTAGTAGATGAAATGGTACTGTAGGAACCTAGATTACAATTTATGATTGTAATTTTTCAGTTTTTTTTAATTACCCTAAATCCCTTTTTTATTTTCGCAACTCTGATTATTTGTTTTCTGTTACCTTTTAATGCCTACTGAACGGATTTAGGTAAAATTAGGCAAGGAGATAGATTGCAGCATGAGGAAGGACAGACCTTTTGTGTTTTGGGATGCGAGTGAAACCGCGGGCTGCAGGTAATCTATGATAAGTAGGCACTCTTGCATCAATAAATTTAAATTTCACCAAATTATTTCCGGTTCTTTTGTGAGAAATTCAATGAGATTTCATTAAAAACGCATCAAGCGAATTGTGTAGATACTGTGTGCTGTTTACTGACCTAACTAGATTTAATTAATTTGTAATTTAGCATTGTCGTAATTACTGTCTCTGTGCCTATGCGCAAGTGCTTAGAATGAATGTCAGTAGGTATTTAATGATGGCGCTGGTATGTTATTAAGGTAATTGTAGGTTATGTGGTACCTAGGTACGTAGTTCTAGTTAAGAATATTAAGTAATTATCAATGTCTGTGTATAATTTGCAGCACATACATCATTTATAGGAAATAAGTTCAGCTGTAATTTACTAAACCTAACAAAAAATAAAATAATTGCATTATTCCAAACCTCACATTTACTAAATGTGGCCAATTAGTAAAACAAACTTTAATTTGCAACTTGAAATTGTATGACTCAAGGAGTGCCAAAGCGTTTTATAACATATGACATATTTCACGCCTGTATTCCGCCTGTATTCGGGGTAGGCAGAGGCGAACTAAAGTACACCTACAACTCACCGGTATGTTTGGGTCCCATGTGATAGAGGGCTAGAAAAAATTAAGGATCCCTACTAAAACTTCAATAATGTCCTCCCGTGCGAAGCTGGAACCGGTTGCCAGTAGTTTAATAATTAATATCCTGGATGCAACGTAAGTATCGATGAAACTGGTTACAACCGAAAATAATTGTTTTGACCCAAATATAATATTTTGATTTTCATGATTTTTCTGTAGAGTCAGTCACTGAATTTTTTTTATATTCTAGGTAGCTTTCCTATTCCTAATATTGTTTTACAAATTTATTAATTTACATATGTTTTTCAAAACACTTTGATTCAGTTTTCAACATTTTGGTGACCAACAATTACAAATACAATGTCAAACCCCATCTGTGATTGAAGATGACGCCTGGGGGTCAGACCACTTTGACAATTACTGACCTAATGTAAGTTTGGGATACGATAGAATGAACGAAAGCCTTCCTTGAACTTCTCATTTACAATCTCTAAGAACACCAAAAAGTATAAATGAAAAATCTGTAAATTCTCTACGTCACGATTATATAAACATACATATATCAATTATGTCCCATACATACGTGTTATTTCAACATAAAACGTTTCGTAACAATCGTGAATTGCGATCGCAGGCTTGGCGGAACAAAACGTGGTATTTTACAAAAGATAAACATCTCATCGACAGAACAGTTATACCACACAATATGTAGATTTGAGAAAATAAAATAAAGCTATAATAAACATGTCGAATTTCCGCTGTAATGTTCTTCTAGCACCGTGTTTGGGCATAATACAAGCCGTGCCCAAAGCTTCTTTGGATGTTTGTTACTGAATCACGCTAAAACGGCTGCACGGATTTAAGTAAAATTTGGCACAGAGATAGTTTATAACCTAGATTAACACAGTATCCAGATTTGACCTAATTATGAATTCTACACTGACAAAGTCAGGGGGCAGAAGGGGGCAGATGTCTAATCTTTATTTATAAGTCCTCTATCTTCTCGTCGTGTTTCTTTGGTATCGAATCAAAACCTGTCGTGGTTTGAGCACAACCCATGAATAGTGACCCAGCGTCTTCAGTATAAAAAAAAATCGACTAGAAGGAAATCAAAATCATCCTTATATCTTTGGGATTTATATTTCAATGAGCCATTGTTTTCCTATTTTCATGAATCTCCACATTTATTTGAGTCAAGTGTCATTCGAATTTTCTGAACTGTGAAAGTAAACCTAATAAAACCTAATCAAATCTTTAGGAGAACAAGGACTATTTTAATCTAGCTGCAGTCTACGGATTTACTAGTATCTCCAAGGACTTTTCGACACAAAAGGTAGCCTTTGTCCTTTTTCAAAGTCCAATCTATCTTTGTACTAAAATTCATCTAAATTAGTTCGGCGGTTTATTCGTAAAAAGATAACAAACAGACAGATAGAGGTTTCGCATTTATAATATGAGTATAATATTGACTCTTTGTTATGGTTTTGCTGATTAAGAAAAACCATTTCATTGACTAATTGAATGCATAGCTTAGAATAAAAGAAACTAAATTTGTTTTTAAAGGACACCTGAGTACACAAAAGATAAATTAAATTTAAAATTTAAAAAAATCCCTGCAACATCAAGGCATGGCATCAAGGTTACCATGTCCTTGCAATATCATTGAAGTAACAGGATTTCAAATCGATTAGACCTGTGAAAGTTGCTCAAATCACTTCATAAACCAGAAAAGAGCTGTTAATCTTCAAATTTTCTTAAATCATAGCCAAGAATTCTCTCGATTAAGTCACCTTTTAGACACAAAAACATCTGAAACAAAATCAGTCCATTCGTTTGGGCGCTACGATGCAACAGATAGACATACAGATGCACACGTTAAACTTATAACACCCCTCTTTTTGCGTTAGGGTTTAAAAACAGTTTACAATAAGAATACCTAGGTAAATTGTGGTACTCAGGAGTTAATTGGGGTCAGGTTGCTTATAACTCCGTCTTATATCAGCGTAATTGCAAATAGTTGTCTTCCGATAAGGACCGGTTTGGTGTTGCCACAGATAAAATGATTTCGCATAGCGCATTTCGATTTATGCATAACAATTACCTATTACGATATGAAAATATGAATACAGTAAAAAACAAGAGGCATTTAAATACCTAACAAATAGAAATAACAATAACACAGTAAAATAGCTCACATACTATATTTCTATCTTTGATATTCATCAATTTTTTGATAGCGACAAGATGCGATAATTATCATTGGGTATACTAGGTCAGTGGGTAGATAATTTTATATGGTTACGCCCGACAACTCAGTCGTTCATTTTCCGCATACAGTAAGTTTTATCGTATTTCTTCTTCTTCTTCTCGACTGGAGAAGCACCTCCACCTTGTAGAAAATCTTAGCCAAATAACATAGCTCCATGCTATGTTGTGTTCCTAACGGTGAGCAAGGTCACCAGAGCTCCGCGAGGAAGCGTTGTGTTACCGCCGCTACCATGCATGGCAGCTTGTATCCTATACTGCCAGCCCAACTATTCCTCCTTAATTTACAGGGTCGGCAACACGCGAGTGATACTCTTGTTGCAAGCGTCTATAGCTTACGCTTACCATCAGGCGGGCCGTATGCTTTTTTGCTACCTTAGTGCTATAAAAAAAAGATTCTTCGGAATACACCACACATTCCTCATTCACAGTATGACTGACATTTTTGTCATTGGGTAATTTTAGACAAAAACCTCCAATTATGTACATTAGGCTACCCAACTTTATAAAGACAGATGTACTAACAATACTATCATATATTTACTGGCCAAAATATGATTATTAAATCTACTTATACCATTTTATTACATAGGTATAAACTGCAATTTTCTGATCTATTGAACATTAAAATATTGTCCGTGTTGAAATAGTCAGTAGTTATCATTGATACCAACAATACTTCCATAGTTAAAACATAATATTTTTTTATAATAGTTTTACACTAGTGCTGTGTGACATGATTAGCTGTGAGTAGTGATGTTATTTAAAAAAAATGTCCTTTCTAATAATGTTTATGCCCTTGTAGGGATAAAAACACTTCCACACTGACATTCAGATAGGCATCTTGTTAGAGGCGCGAAAATATCTGACTTGCCCGGTAGTCGAATTTTTTGGGGTCTCTAACTGGCTAAAGACCAAACATATGTCAGCGTACTGTGGCTTTGGTTTGCAGTCCGTAGAGACCCTTATGTCTTGGAAGTTCCTCAGCAACTCCTCTGGGTATGCAGGGTTAGCGGCGATGGATAGCATCAGATGAGTAAGGCATAGTGGAATCGAATATTCCACTCACAATTTGAGCTGCCCGACTGGGCTCCGACCGATTCCACCTTGCAGGCAATTATCATAGTTCTGTGCTATGTTGTGTTCCTAACAGTGAGCAAGGTCGCCAGTGCTCCGCGAGGTAGCGTTGTGTTACCGCCGCTGTTATGCATGGCAGCATGTATCCTATACTGCCAGCACAACTATTCCTCCTTAATTTACAGGTTCAGCAACACGCGAGTGAGACCCTTGTTGCAAGCGCCTATAGGCTACGCCTGATGCTAAGCGGTTACCATCAGGCGGGCCATATGCTTTGCCGAAAGCGTTGTGTCGGCAGATACGATAAGCATCACGCATTGTCTTCTATGCTGCCAGCCCAACTATTCCTCCTTGATTTACAGGGTCGGCGACGGGCGAGTGATACCCCTGGTGTTGCAAGCATTTATAAGCTACGGTAACCGCTTACCATTAGGCGGGCCGTAATGCTTGTTGTTGTCACCTTAGTGGTATTAAAAAAAAGATGGCTCGTCTGCCGATATAAACAATACAGTCTTCAAATAACAGATGACTTTATTTAATTCCAGCACAACATCTAGAATTGATATACATCTTCAAATACTTATTCCTTGTGGGGTTGTACGCGGCAAGTCTACCCCACAACGACCCAGCTAGGTTCACACTGAGCTCTCTGGTTGACGTCACTATGTCCATGATACATCCTGTGGTATCAGCTGGGTCAAACAAATGTAAGTACCACAGTTTTAGCTGTATACTTACTTATTATTATTAATTACTGCCACATACTTACTTGCCCGTAGAGGGAAAGCCATTTGACGCCCAGTGACCTAGTAATATACTATTTCACCTTATATTTATATGCGCGTGCGGTTTCATTACTTAGTATCTTATAAGAGTTTGAAACCAAACGGCAGCCTATGTTCGTCTCGAAGGTCAAATCTTGAAATAATATTAAAATACCAAGAATAACTAAATCAAAGATCAAAAATCCAAATAACAAAATCAGACATCGAAATTGGTTCAGCGATTTAGCCGGGAAATGTAACAAATAAACAGATAGACAGGTAGACTTAGTCTTGTATAATATTAGGTCAATAAGTCCAAATACTGACTGCTAATCACTTCTAGTTTTTGAATTGTTAAGATAAATTATTTTCTTATTAATTATTTTATTTTTATCAACTGAAAAATATAGGTATAAAAAGGCATTGTCTACATTATCCATCAAATTTAAACAATTGTTGTTGTTGATCTCAATGTACTTAGTTATAAAATGTTCTAATCCTAAGTACTGTGAAAAGGAAAAATGGGCAAAAAACGTGGTAGGAAATATTGCCTCTTTACTCCGAGAATAAAAGTTTTCCAGTTTTACACAAAGTTAAATTACCTATCCTGGAGAACTTTTAAACGCTTTAAGGAAAATTTATTGAAATATGTGCATGGAGTTTAATGATTTTTTATTCTCATTCTCCGGCTCTAACTTACATGCAATTTGGAGAAATGAGAAAAAGTCTTTCTCTAAACCATTTTAACAGTGAGGCGTCTTATGGTTAGAAACCTAATAACCTGTTTTTGTTTTATTTAGATAGGATTTTCTCCATTGACGTGCGTGGTTTTACAAACAGAAATTTTCACATACACAAACGCCCATACCTGGAACAACTAACTGTAGATCATACAAATATTTGCTCCGTGTGGGGATCGAACCCACAACACGTGGCGTAGAAGCCGATCGCTCAACCGCTACGCCAAACGTGCCGTCAGTTAATTCATTGTTCTTATAAAAAGAAACATTATTTTTATAGGCGAGGCTTTTAAAAGCTTCTTTGGCCTGACGTACGAGCAAATGCAAGAGAAGAACAAAGCAAACTTTCATGAAGAATTGACCATAGATCTGATTACTAAAAATGGAAACGTCAAGTACAATTTGACAGCAACTAAGAGAATGAATCGATTGATGGCTCAATCACAAACAATAGTCATACTGATCCATGGTTTTATGGGGAGCTCTGATGGCTGGATGGTTAATGCCATTGCTCCAGAGCTCTTGAAGAAACCAGAACTGAGTGTTTTTGCTCTGGATGGGAGAAAGATCATCAATTTGGAGTACTTCAGATCTTCGACTTACGTGAGGTTTATGGGAGAAATGCTTGGGACTTTTTTGAGTGACATTATCAAAAGTGAGTCTTTAGAAATTATCCTTTTATTTTATATTAAGTTAACTTCTTCATCTTATTCTTATCTAGTGATTTCTAAGAAGTAATCTCTGAAAAGATATCTCATGCAGTGGTAATGTTGCCATTAAAATTATTGCAGGTGGCCAAGATCCTACAAAAATCTACATTGTGGGTCACAGCCTCGGTTCTCATATTGCTGGAATAACTGGTAAGCGTGTCCACGAACTGACCAGTAGACGTCTTGGTCGTATCACAGCTCTGGACCCAGCGGGACCCTGCTTCAGCAACGTCAGTACCAGTGGGAGGTTGGATAAGTCTGATGCAGAATACGTTGATGTCATACATAGTAATGCTGGCATGATGGGTATCAATGAACCTGTAGGTAAACTACTTTTGTTATATTTCTATGGGAAATATTACGGTATTGTAGGCTAGTGATAGCCAACTGATATGACTTTTGGACTGCCAAGTCAAAGGTGTCGAGTTCAAATCCAAGGCACGCACCTCTGACTTTTCGAAGTCATGTGCGTATTAATAGTTAATTATCACGCGCTCAAACGGTGAAGGAAAACATCGTGTGGAAACTTACATGCTTGAGAGATTTTCTCGACGGCGCGGCGTGTGAAGTCTGCCAACCCGCAGTAGGCTAGCGTGGTGGACTATAGCCTAATCCCTCTCAATCTGAGAGTAGACCCGTGCCCAGCAGTGAGACAATATAATGGGTTGATTATGTATTGCAGTAACAAAATGTGGATGACTTTCTACATCTAAGTACCTATCTATTAATTGTCATACTTCAATAAAACAAATATTGTATTCACGTCACATGTCCTCATTGAAGGTTAACGATTTTATTTTATAAAGCTAAGTTTTCCTACTATAAAGATGTTATCTAGTAGTAATAGTGAAAATGTAGGTATATTGCGAATGCCAAATATTTTGCAGCGTTTTCTATTAAGCTTTGTTTATCGTAACGAGGCAGTTTCATTTACAATAAAATAATTGTCATTGACACAAACCAGTTTCTGTTCGATATTACGATGTAGCTCGGGCAAACAGTCTCCATTGAAGGAGATATTAACAAGCGCAAAGCATTGTTCTAGAGCAGTATTAAAGGTGTTTACACTTGTCCTGAGTAGGTACTTAAATGTGCTTAGTCCTCTTCTTCCTATCCATTGTCTATTCTTTGTCCTTCCTCAGAAAGATGGAGTACTTCGGGTAGGTATAAGGTACTTATTACCCTGTGATAAGTATCAGTTTGCGAGAGATGATGTTTGGATGAGAATTTATATCAGTAAATAAAAATCAATTGCCGTATGTATGAAAGATCATCACCTGAGAACGGCTCGACTGATTTGATTTGAGTTTTAGTTGTGTTCATAATTACCAGGGTTGTATGAAATGAATCGTTTTGAACCAGTGGAAAAGTTGGAAATATTAAGCGATGTAAATACTCTACTGTAAGGCCTAATTTTCTATAATTTATTATTTTATTTTATTACACCATAAAGCAATGTCTTACTTACGCGATATTGAAGTATCACCGAGTAATTGCTGTTACAGGTCACAAGGACTTTTATCCTAACGGTGGCAGTTCACAACCAGGATGCTATATTTCCATTTGCGATCATAGCAGAGCTTGGGAATTCTTTGCAGAATCCATCGGCTCACCTAAACATTTTCCAGGTATTTTTTTTTATAAGAGGCACCTCCGACACCAGCCCTGTGTCGTGAGGGACTTTATATTTAACGGACACAAAGTACACCCAGGCTTGAAAGAAATATCCTTGAAATAAACAAATATTTATTTTTGATTATATTTTACTGACTAATTAGTCCAGTGGTACCAAGTGCGACTGTTACACTAGAGGTCTTAGGTTCGATCCCCAGGTCGAGCAAAGTATTATTGGGTTTTTCTATGAAATTCTCAGTAGCAGCTCGGAGCCTGGATTTGTGCCATACCTAAACATACCGGCAAATTGTGGGTGTACATTAAGTACGCCTTTGCCTAAACCTTTGGGGAATTCAGGCGTCATGGTATATTATGTTATTATATTAGAAGTAAACGCATGCAAAAATACTGGTTTCTGACACTTACGCGAATATTAGACATTGAAATAAAACTACTTTTTACGGATTTTATCAAAATCCGTAAAAATGTTTAATCTTTTAATGTTTCGTATGCAAAAATGTTTAATCTTGAAAAATATTTATTTACCTTTAGACATATAATGTGAAAGAGAAATTCGGCACCACAGGCAGTGGTCTCGTTACCTCATTGGTTAAACTGCCCGGTGTACCAGAAGGAACGCGTCCTGCCTTAAGTCGTTTTTTTCCTTATATCTTTAACACAATTATTTGGCTAGGGCGGAGGTTCCCAAAGTGTGCGCCGCGGTGCTCTGGTGCGCCGTAAAAAAAGAGTGGTCACATTGATGTGCTATGACCTGGTAGATAGTTAACTCATTCATTGCCGCCCTAGAATATTCAGTATATTACCGCCAAGATATTACATTAAAAATAAGATATTACACAAAAAATTGTCTTTTGGTCTAGATATTTAAGTTTGAAATAAAACGTGGGAGAGCCATGCTTCGGCACGAATGGGCCGGCTCGACTGGAGAGATACCACGGCCTCACAGAAACCAGTGTTAAACAACGCTTAAGTTGTGTTTCGCCGAGTGAGTGAGGATACCGGAGGCCCAATCCCCTTTTAAAACACCTATCGAAACACCGATGGGCCGCCTCGGCATTTGAATAAGGAAATTTCGGATTTCGATGGGCAGCCTCAACATTGAATGGGTTAATTACATACATACATACACTCACCCCTTTTCTTTTTCCTATAAGGGTAAGCAGAAACAGAACGCCACTTGCTAAGATTCTTACATAAGTACTACTTTTGTATCGCATTTATACATTCTTGTCATGCACATGCGCCGATTAGGAGTACTACGCACTTGAACTGTTTGAAGCACCTGACCGATAAGGTAGGTTTTTGAAGGGTTTACCCTCCCGGTGGCTCCACTGACATTCGCTTTATAAATTCGTTTCGTGACAGCATAGGTATTCTTCTCAATTCGTGCCACTACATCATCTTTTAAGCCGCAACTTTGTCTTATCACACTAGTTATCAATCAATTAATTATTCTGTTATTATTACAGCCCGAAAATGCACAAACTGGAAGATGTTTGGCGAAGGTCTTTGTTCGAAGAACGAGATATCTTACATGGGTTTTGAGTTTGATAATGGAAATCCCGGTCTGTATTTCCTTAGTACTCAGAATTCGGCGCCTTTCGGGATGAGTTCTGCCGGCAGTGGGTGAAAGGGTAGTGAAAATAAAACTTTGAAATTGCACTTATTCTGTTTTTATAACATATCATCAAGCCTGTATTCCCTGAAGGGTTAGGCAGAGGTTTACTAATATACACTCACGGTGCGTGGGTGTTTAGAACCCATGTAATAGGGGGCGAGCTTATCGCTGTTAACCGGGCACCAAACCAACTCCGTGCTACTTCTGAGAATTTCATAGAAAAACCCAATAAAACTTCGCTTGACCTGGGTATTGAACCCAGAACATCTATACTAATAAGGCAGATATTTTTCATCGATCTTGATTGCCATTAGAATGGCACTGAAATTGAGTAAATACAAGCAAATATCTAGATTTATCAAACTATGTTAGGGCTCAACTTGCAACTTGTCCCTTTCAACATGACTTATTAGCTCCGATAAATATTTGTATGGACCACTCTAGTAGTGCCTTTTCTATTAGTGTATTAATCATATGTGACAAAGAGGGATGTCAGTTTCATACCCACAGAATTGTTCGTACCGATACATAACCATGCTTGCTTTTTCGTACTCTAGATATGGCTGGGGCCATGGTACTTGATCACATTCACCATGACCCCAATGGTACAGCGCAACCCCATCAAGCCTGCCTTACCTACTTATCCATCCTGCTAAGAATGATGTATGAACTGGTTTACAATAATACATTTTATATGCACAAACAACCGAGCGGCCCCATAACAACCCTGCATATTTGTGTCGATCGAAAATAAAACCTATGATCTGTAACATATAAGAGTTTCACAACAAAATGTAGAAATAAAAGGTATTTTAATTTGAAATATGAAACGAGACGGTCACGCGCTGAAAGTAAGCAACAAAAAAATTACACGTGCTAATAAATTAAAGTGCGATCACGTGGAAAATGCTCCCAATTAGCCCCCAGCCAACCGTCTCCACAGTTTTTTAACAATGAGTCAAAAAGCCCAGTCGTAACAAAGGAATCCTTTCAGAGGTAGGTATCGTTAAAAACTTTTTAACCTGCGTTGTGAAATGTTGTTGGTAGAAAGTTTTTTTTACATTGTTGTGAAATTGGGTGGAAGTTTTGATCTACTCAAGTTAAAGAGCAGTTCAAGAATTGGTTTTAGGCAAGAATTAAAGGCGTATTTATTTGGTGTTATACTTTTATTTTATGTGTACAAATTTTAGTCCTTCGATACAGAACATTCAAAACGTGCTCTAAACGTCAAAATTTTCATTATAATTGATAAAAAAATTACATGTTTCTAGTGAAGTATTGATTATTGGGAAAATGTGACTAACATTTCACATCTCAAGGTGAAAATTTGTAATATCTACGTTTTCTCGGCAGAAGTACCTATACTTAATGTTTCTATAACAATTAAAATATTAATTCAGGGCATACCTATAAGCAAGGGTTTAAAATTATATTTTCCACTCATTTTATTAAACCACTCCGTGCTAAAGAAAATATACACCTAAAATGACTTAATGTGTAATTTTACTTAAAACAAAGTCGATTGGGGTCTTTACCCCTCATTCTACATAAGGCCAAACCTTATTATTCTTATAATGTATTCTCTCAGCTACTAATATTAACGCAGCTACGATATAAGCCGCTATCAGTGTGATTATGGGAATTGAAATCTGCATGAAATTCGCTTGAACGTGATGATATGGCGTACATCGAAGCACGTCGTGGTCTGACGTCACTAGGTATTTGAGTATACCTGCTTCTTTAATGCGGAGAGTGCTGCGAAAAGAAGATAACATTTTGAGAAAAAGAAACGGAGCCCTTATCAGACTTACTGTGTCTACGTCTACGTGTTCCTCTGTCCTAATCCACCAGACCCTTTATATCAAGAACGGGTAGAGGTATCAAATTGAAACTTATATCAGTAACTAAGGTTTAACATCCCTTTGAGGTGTCAAAAAATTAAACTTCTAATTCAACGTAACCAAAATTACGGTCATTTATATATTTACACAAAAACACCGAGGGTACTTTCCATTGACCTATCATCATAAAATTTGGAAAAAGCAAGGAAAAAATTGCCAATTTTAATGATACACTTTTCTGCCAGTTGGAGAGTATATGGAAGATGATAGAGAGGGTACAGAACCATCAGTATGCACAAAAAATTCTCCTCGGAAAAGTACAAAATATTCTTCATCTCGCCAAATTACGCTCAGATTTTCAGGAAGAAGTAATTATTAAAGTTTCGCGAGCAAAAACCAGGACTAAAAGATATCGCAGGACAAAAGCTAATAACTTCTTACACACAAAATACTTACCCGATCTTAAATTTTTCTTTGTAGTCAAAATCTCCTGAAGTAAAGAAATATTTCTTAATACTTGATATCATGTCGACTGAAATCAAATCGCAGATATCTTCATTATCAAAATCTGTAAATTATATCGTCGTTTAAGAATCAAAACACAATGATACATTAATTAAAATCCTCGTTGGTTTTTTTAAATCAGAATAATTTTAACAGTAACAAAGGCTCTATTCCTAACACCTTCGATTTTAATTAGTCATTATAAGTTTTTACTATTACCTAATAGAACGTCTAGATAAGCATTTTTGACTTCAACTTCCCTTCTATCAAAATTGTCTATTATGGCATTGTAATCGTTTCGAATGTCCGAAATTATGCACACTGCAGTATCTACAGTACCGCTATGTATTTTCCTTTCACTGCATTTCATTTAGGATAATTCATGATTAATGCTATATTTGTTGTATTGATAATTATCTTTATATATCTTAGATAATCTTGTGTTCAGATCGATTTCGTCTGTAAGAGTTCAAGTTCAAGTTCAAAGTTCAAATGTTTTTATTTCAAATAAGCTTTAACAAGCGTTTATGAAAAGTTATGATTCTAGTTGCTCGGTTCCAAAAGGTTGATCCTATGGAGAAGAATCCGGCAAGAAACTCCATGGACACTCTTTTAAAATAAATGGTGTTACAATCTTCATTGGTACAATATTGCGATATGAGGATGTGTGAACATTGGATGTCAAAGTTAGGTAGAAGGTTCTCAGTGTTTGAAAACTCGATGTCATTAATAGAATATAAGTGAACTATGTGGTAAAGTACACACATCATCAAAGCAGGATAAATTAGAGTCCACTCAGACATGCCACAATGTACACACATTTACAGTTTCAGTTGAGGTAAACAATACTAACCATATGAAGACATCTCGAAATGTAGTGAATACAGAATCTGTGAAAACTATGTCCATATATTCACTATAGATACTAAGTTGGAAAAGCCTCAGGTTGCCAAGGAGGCCGCAAGTGCATCCGTATTTAAACACCACACATCTTTATCGTCAACGTAGTCCTTGATTTTATAATAGGCTTTCTTAACAAGAACTGATTTGACGTACTTTTTAAATTTCTTGCCAGTAAGATCGGTAACACATTTAGGGAGTTTATTATAGAAACGCACACAATTTCCTAGAAATGATTTATTTGTTTTGGTTAATCTAAATTTAGGTACCACAAATTTATGTTTATTCCTAGTATTAAGGTTGTGAAAGTCACTATTGATACTGAACGTCTGCAGGTTTTTGCGGACGTACATGATGTTTTCGAAAATATAGAGTGACGGCAGTGTAAGTATATTGATATTCTTATAAAGTTCTCTTAGGGAATCGCGAGGGCCCATATCGTAGATTGCGCGGATGGCCCTTTTCTGTAAGATAAAAATTGAATCTACGTCTGCAGCTGATCCCCACAGCAAAATACCGTATGACATAATGCTGTGAAAGTAAGCGAAGTACACTAGCCTGGCTGTAGCCACATCGGTGATTTGCCTAATTTTCCTCACTGCATAAGCAGCGGAACTTAATGTGCTAGACAGGGCTGAAATGTGCGCACCCCACTGCAACTTGCAATCAACCGTAATACCCAAGAAAATGGTTTCATTGATTAGGTCCAGTTTGCTGCCATCAAGAATTAAATTAGGTTTAGTTTGTGGTACATTTGGTAACGAGAATTTTAGACATTTTGTTTTGCTAGCATTAAGTAGTATGTTATTAGCAGCAAACCATTTAGACAAAGATTTTAGACTCTCATTTACGTTAAAGAGATTGATATCATTTCTATCGATTTTAAATATGAGTGAGGTATTGTCTGCAAACAATACTATATTCGATAGCTCGGTCATCATATAGGGAAGGTCATTTATATACGCTAAGAAAAGAAAAGGGCCTAAAATAGAGCCCTGTGGAACACCCATTTTAACAACAGACCCGGGAGATGCGACTCCTTTTTGTCGCCTCATAGCAAGATAAGAAGACACAAGCTCCAAAGATGGCCCTCTTATACCGTAGTAGTTTAATTTACGGATAAGCGTATTGTGATCAACCTTACCTAACAGTACCAAAAATTTACTTGTATATTTAACACTTATGTGTTACAATCTCGGTCCCAACTCTCAAATAAGTACTTACTTTTCATAATATACGGATAAATGGTGGTGTAATCTGATAATAGGGCAACGTGTCCCTTCCTCACCGCTTCCAGTCCTGCTGGAACGGACACGGATCTCATTTCCAGCAGCTTGTTCAATAACAAACTGTAGTTACGGCTGTAGTGTTTTACCTGTGGACATTGGGTATGTTATGATCACGAAATTTCTGGAATTTAAAATTATGATTCTGATACTTTGATGGCAATTGAAGAGCAATTGCCGTAGTGGCTTGGCACTGGCTTCTGCTCTGCTACGACTCCCGCACGGAACAAATCGTTGTTGTTGTTCAGTTCTAATTCCATCAGCTATTCCTTGACTTCTAGGGCCAGCTGCTTCTGAGCCTACTGAGATTTTTATGTTGGAGAAATAAATTCAATAGCGGCACCAGTAAATAATTATTATAAACCTTCAAATTGGTCCTTCAACGTATGATATGAAGAACTTAATTTAGAAAGAGAATCTCAAAATACTAATATTTTGACTTATGTCACTTTTGAATTCAGGCAGCGAAATATCTGTATGAGCGAGATATATTTATAGTCGTTCCAGGTCGGGTGTCTCACTCTGTATGTGAATTTGTGTTTGTGAAACGCAGTCACGATACAAAAACAACTCTACACTAAGAATTGTCTCTGTATTGTGAGTAGGTTTTCTGAAAAGAAGATACTAACATTTACATACACAGCTAACTTCATATAATCCGCAATAACACACTCGGTGTCACTTTGAGCCAAGCTCTCCAAGTCCATAGCGAGGTCCTTTTCGTTCACCAGATTGGAGAGCAAGTTTGAGGTGTAATATGTGTAGACAACGTAGGTAAACACAAAGAAAATCAAGTAGGCGATCCTTCGCGAAGCTAGCTGTGGATCTATCGGTGGAACTGTGAGGAGAAAAATAAGTCAGATATATCAAGTCTTAAGTACTGTAGATATCGGTGCAAAGACAGCATTCATGTGGATTGCTAAACAGTAGTAATAAAATAAGGAATAAACAATCATTAGAAAATTTTGACAATTATGGAAGTGTTTTTTGACAATTATACAATTGTCTCAAATTTTGAAGCGAGGACCAGTGATCATACTAGGTAGAAAAACAGTTGACATATAAAAATAAAAATAGACATATAAAAACTAAACAGTCAAAATTAGATAACACGAGGAAGCCAAAGTCAAAGCTGATTGTTCTTAAGTAGCGCAATTAGTTCCTCAGTTGCAATTTCTGTGACAATAAAAAAACAATACAACTACAGCTACACTATTTGTTAGCATTATAGAAACTCAAAGAACATTGTGTCTTTTTAATCCATCCAAGGCTGCAGCCACAAACACTATGGGCTATGCTATTCGAGAAAATAAAATGTTTTTCTTTCTTTCTAATTCTACATGACATTGTGACAAAATTCCTTTTTAATTATTCCTCTTATATTAATTGTTCCTCTGTTTATTTATGACAACACAACAGTTAAAGCTATGCTAATAAATATCTCTTAATATATCATTATCTTCCTCTATATATATTATATAAGTAGGAACCTTTTGAGGTAACTCAGATTACTTTTGCCGTAGGCTAGTAGCCATATTAGCTTATAAGCGATGATTATGATAATGATTATTGCCTAGATAATGTTTGCACTTTATGTAGTTTATAGTCATTCGCTAAATGGAACAAGTTTCTTTTTTTAATAAACTTTTAATTGAATGTCAGACTGTGAAGGCTGTCTAAAGTTCGTTAGACAGTCTCATATTCAATTTAAAATTTTCTCGTGTGCAAATTATAAATGATTATTATCACTTGCTTTGATAAACGGTGAAAGATAATCTCACTCTCTAAATTGCAGTAACCTGCATATTATAAGCTATAACTTTTAACATACTTATTTAGTTTAAGCATCATTCACTGCAATTTTGATGAGGAACCATGAAGCTTGCTGTTCATAGTAAAAACAATTCAGAAATGAACAAATTAAATTGGTCTTTTGATATAAATGTATCAAAAGACCACGCTTGCCTTCTTAGTACGAGA
Organism: Acronicta aceris; assembly: GCA_910591435.1. Lineage (NCBI taxonomy): Eukaryota > Metazoa > Arthropoda > Insecta > Lepidoptera > Noctuidae > Acronicta > Acronicta aceris. Next base: position 11,855,771 of record OU342770.1, read on the forward strand.
TACATAAAAATAGTTCGTGCCGCGATGAAAATCTTCTGCAGAGGGCAGGTGGATATTGAGGAAGAACTATCCAGGGTTACTTGACTTGTAAGACCAGAAACTTACTATGCTGACAGTAAGCACCAATAACCATCAGCGATTCGTATGGAAAGCTGCACTCCGATCCACCTCTAACCTTACACTCCCATTTTTTAAGTAGATAGAAAATAATGCTGACTAGAAATGCCATGGCGTAGAGGCAGTTCCACACAGTTCTGGTAAATGGTTTGCTGTAGAAAGTGCTAAATCGGGCATCAGGCCGACGACTGAGGAGGAAGCCAAATCTGAAAGAATAGGAAATCGGTACTGGTTTCCATGTTAAAAGAACTGTTATTTTTTGTTATAATTAGCGTTAATGTCTGCTAAACATTTGCAAAAGATATGAAGTTTAGTGTATGAAAAATTCGACCTCAGGCAAGATTCGGATCTGCTTCCCTCCGGAGTAGTCTTGGTAGCTTGGTGGCTAGAGCATCTGATGTAGGTACTTAACCGGTGGCACGCAGATTCGAATCCTTTCTGAGATCGAATTTTTATTTTACTAACATGAAGATTTTACTAGATGCGACTGTATCGTAGTTTCAGTAAGTATGTGTAAGAGTAAAAAAGAGGTGAAAACCATAATTAAGACAAAATCAAGATATTTTTGGGTATAGATTAAAAAGAGAGTTATTGTAGTTTTAACCATAGTAAAACACCCAAAACTTATTGTGCCACATACCTACTTAGATTTTTAAAATTACAACCGCTCTGGTACATTATTATTTCAAAATATAATTTATTTAGTGTCTATTTTACGTAGTATACAGTGAGTCACCAATTTCAATATTGTGAAGCGAAATAAAAATTCTGAATAAATTATGAATTGGATATTTATAGGAAATTCAAAGTGAAAACTTTTCATATTGGCAACTTTCATAGTCGAGTATCTGAATGCAGTATTCCTTTTCCTCCTGAACTGTATAGGTAAATTGTTTGTGACGTTTCGACAGTTTTCACATTATGAATGTAAACATTTCTGTATGCATTGTCAAATAAATAAATATCAATAAAATTTTATTCTCAATACGAATTTATATTAAAAACTGAACTACCTAGTTTCCAAAAAGTTAATTTAGTATTAATTCGTTTCACTGCAATAAAAATAGGACAATTTATCAAAATTGCAAACGTTTTATAAATTTTGTTTAAATTATTTGAAAAATTATTTTATTGGTATGTAAAATTCGAACTGCGGCGATCTGTGGGTGTACATTAGTACCTACGCCTCTGCCTAACCTATACGACTGTTCCTTTACTCCTATATAGGAACGAAAAATAATCTTTCGTTGCAAGTAGATATGTATCAAAACTGCAGATAAATATTTCTCATCTATTTTTCGCTTCCTAAATCGAATCTCAATCAGAGCATAAAACAATATTATTTTAGAATAATATAATAATTTCATACTGACCTCAACTTATTGATAGATAGCACAGGATAAACATAATCCACTAGATCCTGCGTCAAACTCATAGATCTAATAAACACATCAATGCTGTCATTGTGTACAGATGACAAGTTAACGTCACTGGTTATAGACAAATTCTTTCCTACGTCATCATATACGTAAGATAACCTGAAAAAAAATACAGGACTTTAGTGATGTTGATCTATTTTTTTTCTTTTAGCCATTTTTGTCAATGGCAAAAGTTAAGGAACATAGGGTGCTGCCTCGAACCATATTATGATCTCGTATTAATACTTACATAATTATTATAAAGAACTTGATGAGTGAGTGATTTTTAAACGATTGTCTATAGTTGTCAATGTCATCATCAACCTTGCGACAATTTTAATTTTATATTATTTACAACTAACTGTTTCTCGCGGTTTCATTATCGTCCCAAAGGATATCCAAAACAGCGCTACCTACTGGGTCGTACTATAATTAGATGCAGGTGGTTATGTATAGTACAGTAGAGTAGACATTTGAATGTGGTAGCTTTTGTCTTTTTCGTCCTCGACGATGACGTTTGATTTATTCAGACTTTTTTTATGGGATAGGAGGGCAAACGGGCAGACGGATCGCCTGATGGTAAGCGATTACCGCTGCCCATGAACACCCGCAACACCAGAGGAGTCACAAGTTCGTTGCCGACCTTTTTAAAGGGGATTGGGCCTCCGGTAACCTCACTCACTCGGTGAAACACAACGTAAGCGTTGTTTAACGCCGGTTTTCTATGAGACCGTGGTATCACTTCGGTCGAGCCGGCCCATTAGTGCCGAAGCATGACACTCCCACGAAATGCCGAAGCATGGTGAAAAATTAATATTTAAATCCACTAATAAAGGTATAAAGTTATAAAGTATAATAATTTAAAGTTTTTGGTGGATATTGAAAGGGGATGCTCTGTACCGCAAAACGAAATTTAATAAGAATTTGTTTGGTGCACGGAACACTTATCGTCACATGCTCCTATTCCTAAATTTAAAATGCTTTTAACGTCCTTATATATGAACCGATTTTTATTTTGTTTTTATTCATGATAGAGGCCATAAAAATAATTAATCAGTAAATTATTTACTTACTTAAATTTGTACATATCTCGCAAAATACCAAGAATATTGCAGCCAATGACAGTTTCTCTCCACGTCGGCTCGTATGGGTTGACTAGTATCCCAATGTACTCTTGAAGGCGGTCACAATCATATAGTGTAGCAACTATGAGCGTGGCGTTTATTATCGACATGACTTAAACATCAATGTTACTACTTTCGAATGGTATTAATCTCGAAGCTATTTGGTTGTATGCTGAACGATATTTTATTGATGGCGATTACAGAAAAAGGTAAAATAACTACAAATCAAAACTTCAAAAAATAATCATTGTTCTCGGAAGCTATAGGATTAATAAATGGATAAGAAATGAAACTACTGAACACCTCAGGTTCAACCACACTTGCGACCACTAGACCAGTGAGGTAGTTTTCTTTACAAATAAATCCGAGACATTATTAATTATCCGAAAAATTAAATTTGTTTATTTTATTTTTAGGTCAGCAAAATTATATTTCAACATTACCAACTCCACCAAAGCACTATGTTTTACGTAGAATAACAAAAATAAATTATGTTAATTGCGGATTCGGATATTTATCCGCACAAAGCGTAATTAATAGGGCTGTTTGGATTTTACGGGCTAATGAAAATACACAGTGGGCAGCCTACCGTCACGGACCTCATAACACTAAACGTTACAACGTTGATTAAAAAAACATATGTAATGAGGTATCAATATTCTAGACGTTGTTTTTGCTTAACCAGTATGTTAGGGGTCGGTTCCATGACCGTAAAATCGTGTGTAACGAAGCTTTTTGTTAGCCGACTACTAAAACAGTAAGGTAATGAGTTTAACAGTCTATGTACGTATAATTGACTACCTCATTAGTCTAGTGGTCCCAAGCGCGACTGCTACGCTAGAGGTCCTGGGTTCGATCCCCAGGTCGAGCAAAGTGTTATTGGGTTTTTCTATGGAATTCTCAGTAGCAGCTCGGAGTCTGGATTTGTGCCCGGTTAATGGCAATAGGCTCGCCCCCTATTACATGGGACCTAAACAAACCGGCGAACTGTGGGTGTATATTAGTACGCCTCTGCCTAACCTTTCGGGGAATACAGGCGTGGCAGGAATGCAGTGAACATTGGAAAATTTCAGAAGACTGAGCGTTTGATATATACATAACGTTATTTAAAATGCTAATATTATTAAAATATGGCCATAAGAAATGTAAGCATAATACAACAAGAGTATTTACTATAGTACTTACCTTATTTACCAAGAAAATTAATAACTACCTACCTACCCTAGAGCCAAAAATGTTTTATAGTCGATAAATAATAAATAAATAAATAAATAATTTATTTTCTTTCACAAGTTATGTACTACATCTAGTGATTGAAGTAACCTTTTAGACAAAAATTGCCTGTGTTAGGTCACTTCGCTCTTCCAAAGCTTAAAGTTAAAGTACTTACAACAATTCAGTGAAAACAATTTTTTTTTTTTTTTTTTTTTTTTTTCGATGTCGATGGAGCCGCGGTCTGAACAAGTATTACCTTTAAATTTATTATACATAGTCTCATAACGATGTTTGTAAAGTACAAATATTAGGGTTGGGTGGGACTTAAATATATATTAGATACCTTGTTTTCAATTTAATGAGGAAGTTATTATACACGACTATAATAAATTTAAAGGTTTTATTTTATTACTAGTGGCCCCGGTACGTGCTTCGCTACGTATAAAGCGAAATACAGCGGACAGCGGACAAAACCGAACACACACAAAAAATTTCATCAAAATCGGTCCAGTCATTTGATCTAAACCATTCCCAGATCCCCTTGAACACACACAAAAAATTTCATCAAAATCGGTCCAGTCGTTTGAGAGAAGTTCAGTGACATACACACTCACAGAAGAATTATATATATAAAGATAGGTTTAATTTATATATGACTGCCTCATTAGTCTAGTGATCCCAAGCGCGACTGCTACGCTAGAGGTCCTGGGTTCGGTCCCCAGATCGAGCAAAGTGTTATTGAGTTTTCTATGAAATTCTCAGTAGCAGCTTGGAGTCTGGATTTGTGCCCGGTTAATGGCTATAGGCTCGCCCCCTATAACATGGGACTTAAACATACCAGGCGAACTGTGGGTGTACATTAAGTACGCCTCTGCCTAACCCTTCGGGGAATACAGGCGTGATGGTATGTTATGTTATTATACATTATTTACGAGGAAAGACAGTGGTTGAGGATTATAGAGCTACTTGATACTACACGACAACTTCTTTAAGATTATCCTAGAATACTAAATAGGCTCACCACCTAATGCATGGGACCTAAATATACCGGCGAATTGTGGTTGAGCGTTAGTACACCTCTGCCTAACCTGTTTTTTATGTAAAATATAAGAAAAGCGAGGAAGAGGAAGACCTAAAAAAATGTTCTATAGAACAAGTGAAGGAAAAAATTGGTAAAATTCCAGTCGTAGGTATCAGAAAATCTATATTTTTAAAAGGTTCTATAAAACGATGTATGAAATATTAAAAATGTACTTCACTACATAGTATAAAACATAGTCGCTGTCGCTGTCTGTCCGTCCCTATGTATGCTTAAATCTTTAAAACTACGCAACGGATTTGGAAGCGGTTTTTTTTAATAGATAGAGCGATTCAAGAGGAAGGTTTTAAGCTATTTAACATTACGCTACGACTCTTAGGGATGGGGCAACGCGGGTGAAACCGCGGGCGGGTCGCTAGTTAACAATAAAGCATGAAAGCTAAATAAGAGAATAACAAAAGAATATCTAGTGAGTATTTTTTATGGAATTGAGTCGGCAAACGAGCTGACGAGCCACCTGGTGGTAAATAGTCATCGTCGCCCATGGACACCTGCTGATGCGTTGCTGACCCATAAGAGCCCTTCAGACTGCCAGAGCCGCTGCAACCGAGGGGAAACGGCTCTTACGCGCAAAAGTCGAAACACACGTGCTTTACGACAGACTCCGACGTAAGGGTGGTCGCCAGCCAGTCAGACCCCATGATGTCTACCACTGAGCAAGTCAGATATTTTCACACGTCTTACGGGATGCCTATCTGAAAGGCAGTGAGGAACAGTATTCTAATCAGTCCCTGGGACCAGACACGGAGTAAAACGAGGTAGTTTTGTAAGTGCGACGAAAATGTAGGCAACAACATAAGAGTATGTTCAAAAACACCTAGCTTTGAAAATCAGGAAAGCAAATGCGCTATTTAGTCGGTTCAAATCCGATATGATCTGCTACTTCCTCTGTGGAGGCTGGCGGTTCACGATTCAAGCACAATTTGATCAAATTCTGTTATTCGGATTCCGATACCGTTAATCTAGGTTAACCTACTCTACCATTTCGTCCAAAATACTTAACTGCAAATAATTGTAACCGAATGCAATTTTTTATAACTTTACCAAGTTTGGAACGATTTTCCGGTCTTTTATTTTCAGTGAAGTAGTAGCAGACGAAATAGGATCGCAGGAACCTAGATTTACAGTATCTAAATCCGAATAATAATTTAATAGAATGTTGTCTGGATTACGATTTATTTCGGTATTACGTTTTTCTGGGCAATTCACGCTCCGCCAGGCTAAGATTTAAAGACGTAATTATTTAAAAAGTATGTGCAAAGTTGTACGCACGATCATAGCACGTGGATATTTTTAGTGTGTCCCTACACCGATGAGAGTTAGGCCATGGCGTATATATGTTACGATATAAATATTGTAGGTATTACAGTTAAATATGTGTGCGTACTGAATTTTGATTACTCGCAGAGATTGGTTGTATCGGGACGGCGTACCATGGGAGCATAAAATTGGATATCAACAGCTTGATTGAAGTATCGGGTTCATTTTATTTTGAACTAGCTTTCGTCCCCAACGTTGTCCATGTAGATGTGATCACAATAAAACGTAGCCTATTAAATTTGGTATTAAGGTGGATTTCTATCATTGAAATAAGTTTTAGAATGGGATCTTTATTTCCGGAGATTATCAGCTAAGTTCAGATTCACAAACTTACAATTTCCTCCTATAGTTTTATATCCTTGACAAATTCAATCGAAACCTGTTTAACGTGTTCAGTTTATTTAACCTTAGGCGTGAAAAGGTAACAGACGAACAAAGCTTTGGCTTTTATAATGTTATCCAAAATATCTATGATATTAGATGGTATGGGTAAGATTACTTTTGACTTCGTACTTTCTGATGCTAGGTTGTTTTATTATGTGTAATTCAGATCGAGAAAACCAGGAGTAGGGTCATTGCCGCCCATGGACACCTGCGACACAGGAGAAGTTGCTAATGCATTGAGTTCAAGTTCTCAAAGCAATTGCTTTCGTTATCGTATAAGTAAGTATTTTATTGCCTGACAGAAGGGTAAGGTTTCTTCTAAGTAAGTAAATAATAAGTATTATTTACTTACTTAGAAGAAACACTTCAATTACTGCTGTACTGGCTTGAATATTAATACCGTTTTACTACCACTTAAATGCGTTTGACCCTGTCTTGTAGAACAATCGACAGGGAGCAATAGTGCTTAGTATTATAGGTCGAAACTGTATACTTCGCTCCAAAACTAAGATCACCGACGTCGCCCAGAAAGCTGCCAAGCTCAAGTGGGACTGGGCCAGGTTAGCTGAATGTCAGGTCAGCATTAGGCTAGTCTAACAACTAAATGGCATCCCAATGCAAGGCGACCACGAGGGCGTCCATCGTCGGTGGCAGGATGATTTGGACGCGTTCCAACCAGACTGGTCTACAGATGGCATGGATTGGCATGAACCCAGCGCGGGGAGGCCTTTGCTTAATTTTGGGACAATGCAATGCAAAAACAAAGCTGGTCCTGTCAAACAGGGTCTAAGATAGATCTTGCAATTCAAATTAATACTCTTTTGAACTCTCAAAAAGACAGTCTGAATAGGTACAATAAAACTGTTTTGGGTCGATCTTTTGTGTATACATCGACTTATAAAAATGAACAGTAAAAATAACTCTGAGGGTCATCTACCATTATGCGGTACTTCGCAAAAGGTTGGGTGGGATAACGAATTCTATGACAATGAGAATCCTAGTGTAGTTACACTTTAGTTGGAGAAATTGGACGAACCGTATCAGATGCCTCCGACTTTATTTCGTAGACACTTGGCTGTTACGGTTATTCCAGAATATTCTATAGAAAAAGTTGAAGCTTTTCATAAATTATTATTTATATAACAGATATTATAGGACATTTACCTACTATAGTTTCAGACAAAAAATGGCGAAAAATGACGATATCTGTTTCTGATTATGTTCAATGTGGAAATGACTACATTTAAAAGTTACAGAAATAGAACAGAATTTTTGTTTTCCAAAAGTTTACCAATAAAGATATATTCATTCAATTAACTCTCTTCGTTTACCATCGCAATGATGCAGAAAATTGAAAAACACCAAATATTGTCGGTCGTTTAAAAATACAAGGAGATAACAATGATCATCAAGAGATACGAATGATTTTCTTTGGTAGTTATAATCTAGGTTTATATTTGATAGTGTCATTGTGTTAAGAAGTAGGAAGTAAATCTGACTAATAAATGTTTTATTTTTTAAATGATTTATCGTCAAAAAATTCTGATGTTGTGTAATAGCATTTAGTTAGCAGAAAACGTTTTAATTCATTGATAAATATGTTGATTTTGTTTTCCTCTTTGATAGCTTTAGGTAAATTGTTATAAATTTTTATGGACATAACCTTAATATTAGTTAATGGAACAGAAAATTAATAAGACCACTTATTGCTTATAAGTTGGGTTAGGAGAGAAAGAAGTTTCTTGCGGTCATCCTCAGCTGGGTGAGCATATTTTACCCTGAAATCACATTTTTTAACCTGAAACAACTACAGTTTGTTTTTCAAATCATTTTATGCTTATTATTTTGTCCTACTTTCTGAAAGTAAATAAAAAGAAGCTGAAAATTTACATGATGCAGATACCTATCGACTATATTTTTGGTCCTTCTACCTTCCCAAGGTATTTGAAAGGTATGGTGAACTATATAAGTCAGTATAGACGATTTAACACTTTTGAAAGAAGGAAATAAAGTTTTCTCCAACTTTCATAACACAAAAGAACATAACAAATAACAAAAAGAACATTATGTGAGACGTCAAATGTCAACGTCTTTGTGATCTTATAATCTTTAAAATAATGGTACTTACCTAAAAACTGTACAATCGTCAAAATTATCGTTCTGGCCTAACTTGACTGACAAAAAGGTAACACGACTTTTCAATCAGGATGGTTACGATATTTCGACATTGATTACATACGCAAATATTAATGAAATATTTTTATAAATAATGTGGTTCGTAAGGTTAGCCCCTCATCGGTTCCTGTGTCGTTTTTCTTTACGAAAGGGTTCAATATTCGTCGGTATATTTATGCTTGTAAGTTTTCCTTCATTAATGTAGTCAGATATATATAAGTTAGTTTTAATGGCTTTCCCTGGAAACTTCTTAAAATATGTTTTATGATGGGCAAAATCAAAAGCTATCCGTAGGTTTATTGTATTTGTTAATGTCTTGTGTGTGATTTTTTGTTTTTATTGCAAAAAACGATTGGTGTTGCCAGAGCTTAGAAACTGTGTAAGGTAATATGCGTAGAGATTGTCGATTTAAATTATTGAAATAAAACTACTTTTTACGGATTTTACCAATACATGCAGATTGAGCTTACACACAGAACAATTTGTAAGGTAGCTGCTAATTAATTAATTAAATTAAATAATCTTTTATGTCTCGTATATCGTCTTAACGTTAAAATTAACTAAGTTTAACATTAAGACGTTCAACATCCCAGTATCCGCGTAACCATGGATGCTGTAAAGGATCCGAAACGTCTAGAATTAAATAATATCAATATAACGCGATCAAATCCGTCAAAAGTTCTATTTCTATGTCTAATTTCGTGTATGTCAGGAGCCTTATAATAAGACAAATATAAATTCTTAAATATTTGTGTTTCAGTGTATCAGCTTAATTTGCGTCATTACCCTAGCCGTGGAGATCCTCTATTACAAGAAATGCGTCGACTGCACTGTACTGGTGATGCATAATGCGTACAGTTTCAGCATCAACGCCATCATCTACTGTATTTTCATGGTCTTCATTAATCTGTGGTTCATTTGGGGAGTTAAACACGTAAGTTTATTGTTTTTAAGCCATTGTGGACTAAGAATTCATGTCTTCTTAACAATAATTGTTTTTTTATATATATACCACTAAGGTGGCAAGCAAGCATACGGCCCGCCTGATGGTAAGCGAAGGAATAGTTGGGCTGGCAGCATAGGAGACTTTCTGACATGCATGGCAGCGACGGTAACAAAACACCACCGGCCCACACACTGCTAACACAACGCTTCCTTGCGGAGCTCTGGCGATCTTGCTCACCGTTAGGAACACAACATAGCACGGAGCTATGTTATTTGGCTACGATTTTCTGCAAGGTGAAGGTACTTCCCCAGTCGAGCAGCTCCAATTGTGAGTGGAATTATTCAATTCCACTATGCCCTACCTCTCTTAAAACATTGATTAACAACCAGAAAAATCCGGTAAACATAGTTATGACTGCCTAATATCCGGTTGTCGAGAGGAGGCCGTATTCTCGAACACGCAGCGTGTATCTCCAGCGAGATAGATGAGTCCTGGAAAGTTCCTGGAGGATCTTCTTTCTTGTTTAATATTTTTTTACCCGACTGAGCCAGTAGGAGAGATTATTCCCGTACTTATTATTTTGTCCTATTCATCAGTTCTTCTGATAAAAGTATATGAGAAGATTTTAGGCTTTAACAGTGGACCTTCATAATATGGACAGTGGGAAAGTAAAAATCCTATGTTCAATTTTCAACTTTTCAGGAGAGAGTTGTTGAGTATTTATTTGATAGCATGCACTTATGTATTAGAGAGAGAATATAGATAGCATGTCCTGATCTATTTATTTTTAGTTTCAATTTCTTATAGAAAATGAGTTACAATGTCTTAATGTTTTCAGCAAAAATCCTCAGTGGTTCTAAGTTGGGTAGTGATTACGGCCATGTGGTGGGCGCAGATGTTGATCCTGACCTTCGTGTTGCTGTGCATGTACATCACTGACACCAGCCTGGGCTGGATGGTGGCTCTCGGCTGCGCACTCATGGCCTTTAGTAAGTTTATAATAACATACCATCAGGCAGATAGGCAGAGGTATACTAATGAATACCCACAGTTCGCCGGTATGTTTAGGTCTGTAATAGGGGGCGAGCCTATCGTCATCAACTGGACACAAATCTGAACTCCGAGCTGAACTTTGAATTCATAGAAAAACCATGTTAAAGTTATCTAACTGGGTCTTTCCCGATAGATCTAATCTGGTTGTTTTTAAATCACGTGTGATTTGTCAATTAGGTGATCACGCATGTAATCTCCGAAGGGCTAGGCAGAGGGCCACAGTTCGCCGGTATGTTTAGGTCCCACGATATAGCGGGCAAGCCAAAAAAACCCAAATCCAAGACCTTTTAGGTAATTAGTACACAAATAGCAACTCATGCATAATCGGGACATTGTTAAACCAAGATTAGTTAAACGAAGACTAATCTACAAAGCTTTAAAGGAGGCAGAAAGCTCAGAAAGACTGAAATGTTTTGATCACTCGACTGGTTTTAATAAAAATAAAAATAAAAGATATAGAGTAACCGTAAAAAAAAATTTTTACGGTTACTCTATAAGTATTTTCTTTTTAGTTTATGTAATACTTTTATGGATTAAGTCAGCAAACGAGCTGACGATTCACCTGGTGGTATGTAGTCATCGTCGTCCATGAACACCTGCAACACTAGAGGAGTTGTTGATTCGTTGTCGACCATTAAGAGCCCCTACGGACTGCAGACTGTTAGAGCCGCAGCAACCGAGGGGAACTGGCTCTTACGTGCAAAGTTCGAAACACACACCAAGATGCTTTACGACAGACTCTGAGATGAGGGTGGTCACCGGACAGTCAGATCCCAAGAGTCAGACCACATAGCAAGTCAGATATTTTCATGTCTCTTACTTTTTTATAAGAGGCTCATTATTTTTTTATCATAGCTTTTACTTTTTTACCCAGATTTTCTCGCCCAAGAATTCAGGATACCTATTAAAGTCTTCATTATCACCCAAAAACAGTGTTTACGAATAAATAAATAATAATTTGAAACGGTATTTTTTTTAAACATACACAAATAATAAAAATTCAACACTTTTTTTATTCTTAAACATTAAAATTTACATGTTTATGTAAACATTGAAATATTAGCGTTATACACATTGGCTGAATGTTAGGCAATATAGCAATATATAATATTTAAATAAGCTTATATAAAGTCATATTGCCTGACGTTTCAAAGTTAGCAACATGTATGAAGGTGAAATCAGACTAAAAAACAATAATATATACAAAACTTTTGATGTAAAACGTCCAAACTGTACGATCCTTTGTGTCCACGCTAATGTAATTTCAAATACATAAATTTGAAGCGGCGGTAGCCTAATGGCTAGGGTGTCAGCGTTCATGTGGTTGCCGGTTTGAAACCCACCTATTGTACTATCGACGTGAACCCACTCGTAACACAAGCATTTAGCTTAGCACGAGGGGATAAGTTCTTAAACTTAAGTTAAAGATTACTAGCATAGTTGATAGTTAACTTTGTATACGAAAAAGAAAGAATTAAATGTAATATAGTCTGGACGCATACATAATATTACGTGTTATTTTAAAAATCCAATTTTGAAATAAATCGTAATCCAGACAATATTATATCAAATTGTGTCATTATTCCGATTTGGATACCGTTAATCTAGGTTCCTACGGTACTATTTCGTCTACTACTACTTCACTGGTAATAAAAAAATCCCTCCAAACTTGGTAATTTTATCAAAAATTGCATTTGCTTACATTTATTTCCAGTGAAGTATTTTGGACAAAATGGTAATTTAGGCCCCTAGATTAACGGTATCGGAATCCGAATAATAACACAATTTGATTAAATTGTGTTTGAATTGCGAATTATTTCAGTATTACGTTTGTAACAGAAATTAGGTCCGCCGGACTCTTAAGTTCGCCTTTGTATAATGTTTGTTTTATAATTATTGTTATTATATTTTTCTGTGTACAATATATATAGAATAATGAAGACGAAGAAGAAATTACGGTTCTATTTTGTAACATATCAGAAAGCTTTCAGACGTTAGCATAGTGATACTAAAATATTCTATTCAGGAAAAATGGATGCTACATTATCTTACATTTCTCTTATTCTTGATACGCTTAAGCTTTATTTGCTTTTATGGATAAATAAATTTACATTTAATTACGTTAGATTTTTTTAAGCGAGTGGTCGAGCAGTGATAATGGTTTATATGAAATTTTCAGTAGCAGTTCGGAGTTTGCAATCATACCCGTTTAATGGCAATAGACTCGCCCCCTATTACATGGGACCTAAACATGCTTCAAACTGTGATTTTATAAAATAAAGGTGCCTCATAAAGTTTGATAAAAATAGCTTAATACGCGCGACAAATGTCAGATTGACGTTCCTAGAATTGGGGTATTGTTTAAAAAAAAACGATTATCGTACGATATTGAAAATAAATTAATCATTGTTTAAATCATCTTCTATCTATACTTATAATAAATCTGTAGAGAGGTCAATTCTGTACATGAAATATATATCCAAAATAACTATCAGCGGGTGATTAGTGATCGATACTGACGCCAAAAATGCAATCAGTAAAATTTTTGTCTGTGTCTGTCTGTCTGTCTGTATGTTCGTTATAGAAACAAAAACCACTTCACGGATTTCAACGAAACTTGGCACAATTGTTCTTCATACTCCTGGGCAGGTTATAGTATACTTTTCATCACGCTACGATCAATAGGAGCAGAGCAGTGAAGGGAAATGTTGGGAAAATTAGTGATTCATGAGAAAGGTTTCAAGCTATAAAACATCACGCTACAACCCTTAGGAACGGGGCAACGCAGGTGAAACCGCGGGCGAAGAACTAGGGAACAAAGTAACTATTCCACGCGGACGAAGTCGCTGGCAAAAGCTAGTATATTTTAAATAAAATTGGTTTTATCTTGGCTTAAAACATGAAATAGAACGAGAAGAGTATTAGAATATACATTGTCTTTCCTACTCAACTCTTGTACATCCAATGGTTGTCTGTAAAAATTGCATTTAGCGATAAGAGCACCAATTATACCTACTCATGTAACATTTGTGTATTTTCGCTCTGTCTTTTGGTGTACAATCAAGAATACTCTATCTATCGATCTATGTATGCTAGGTATACTATTGTGGTTTTTGGTTTATAAGGCGTCAGGAATCGTACTGACTAAAACAATTTTTTCTGTCTTTAAGTATCCGTTATCGATTTACCACAGTCAGAGGATTAATGACGCAATGTACGTTTCCCTTTTTGTCAATAAAGTATGAAATTGTCGTGCGTACAGTTTGACTGTCAAAAAGTATGGAACTTCATGCGCGCGATCTTGATGACAGCTGTCGCGCGTATAAAGCTATGTTTAATAACAAATTATAATCGTCCTAATACCTCTACCAAATCCTTCGGTACAATTGGTATTTAAAATTAATTTACTTACCATTTTATGTTTTTAATCTTGAAATTAACTGCATAAATAAGTAGTGTATCTATGTTGTTTTCTTTATGGGATAGGAGGGCAAACGAGCAGACGGATCGCCTGATGGTACGCGATTACCTCCGCCCATGCACACCCGCAACACCATAGGAGTCACAAGTGCGATGCCGACCTTTTAAAAGGGATTAGGCCTCCGGTAACCTCACACACTCAGCGAAACAACATTGTGTTGAGATTTGCGAAAAGTTGCTGGCGGAAGCTGGATGCGACAAGCCGAGGACAAGGTAAAATAGCGCACATTAGGGTGCGACCTATGTCCAGTAGTTGACTGATATAGGTTGATGTTTGTTTACATACTTACAAAACAAGATTAGAATGCCATTCATGAAAAGAAATGGAAAGGAATCTGTTACACAGTAGCCCGCTTATTCCCGCTCTATTGAATCTAGTACAGGAGTAGCGGTAAAAAATATGTTTTATTAGTACCATTTTCTATGTAAAAATACTCGTAAATAATCTTAGACGGTCACACAGACCCTTTTGGATCTCAGGATATTCAGTCAGTAACACTGCATACATTTCTCACGAATGAGAGAATCAACGTTGCTCTAGCGGAAAAGAGGATTTTGATGTTGGGATTTACTTACGAGTATATCCTTGGAACTAGCTTTTGCCCTCGGCTTCGCTCACGTGGAACAATTTTGGGATTAGAAATTGAGAAAAGAAGAAGAGAAAAATACACAAACTCAATTTCACAGTATTATCATCTCACCCCATCAGTCTTTTTCCAACTAAGTTGGGGACAGAAGCGATTGAGTGGAATACCACTCAATGTCCTAAGTGATTGTCCGGTTTATTGATTATTGCTAATTAATTGTCAGTAGGACAATACCTATTTTTAAAATAACATTAAAAAAGTATAAAACCCCCGCAGCATCATTTTACCATGTTCTTGCAATATCATTGTAGTAACAGGTTACCAAATTTCTAACATACCTACAATTAATACACAAAGACAAATAGCCGTGGAACACAAATATTTGTCTCGGCTGGGAATCGAACCCACGACGCACAATGTGGTGGTGAGGTGACTAATTTAACTTTTACTACGCCAAAGTGCATTACGTGCAGTTGCCTATATTTTTTAAATAACATAACACACCATCGCGCCTTTTTTCCCCGAAGGGAGAGCAGAGGTGTATTAATGTACACCAAAAGTTCGCAAGTGTGTTTAGTTCCCACATAAACAAATCTAGACTCCGAGCTGCTACTGAGAATTTCATAGAAAAACCCAATAACACTTTACTAGACACTAGTTTCTGACACTTACGCGAATATTAGACATTGAAATAAATTTTAAAAATAAATATAATAAAAAAATATATATATAAATATAATAAAATCCGTAAAAAATTTTTTACGGATTTTATCGCGTTGTATTATTATTATTTAATTCCCGACGTTTCGGATCCTTTACAGCATCCATGGTCACGGGCAGACTGACACGGTCAGTCGTATCGGTCAGTTTTATTTCAACATTTTACTAGAGCTGGAAATTGAACTCAGACGTCTAGCGTAGCAGTCTCGCTTGGGACCACTAGACTCATGAGGCAGTCATTATTCTAGTATTTTTTTTAATAACTATCTATACGTAATATTTTTTATGACTTACGCAATATTTCATTTCGTATCCAAATACTTATGTTTAATAACGTCACCTTATGACGTAAATTCAGAATGTGAAGACAAATTTCGATCTAGCGGGTGGGACTCACGGTGGCTTAGAGGTCAGAGCATCTGGTTATCTTACCAGAAGACGCAGGTTCGTATCCTGCCCGCGATTGAATTTTTCCTTCACTAAAATAACTTATGTTTATGTTTTGTTTCAGTGATATTCGCCTACTTTATACTGGTTGGCTACGGGTTCTGGTTGCAAATAAGAAAAACATCACAAACTACGATTGAATAAAGTTTGTACAATTCATAAAGTCGATGAAATTTGTATCATAACGTTATTGTGTTTAAATTTTCATATATTACCATAGTCGTAAGTCCTTTGCCAGGTATTTTGTGGTTACATAATCAACCCATTATACTGCCCCACTGCTGGGCATGGGTCTCCTCTCAGAATGAGAGGGATTAGGCTATAGTCCATAGTGCCAGTTGGCAGACTTCACACGCCATCGAGAAAATCTCTCCGGCATGCAGGTTTCCTCACAATGTTTTTCTTCACCGTTTAAGCGCGTGATAATTAACTGTTTAATACGCACATGACTTCGAAAAGTCAGAGGTGCGTGCCTTGGTTTCGAACTCGAGACCTTTGACTTGGCAGTCCAACGGTCATACCAGTAGGCTATCACTGCTTCATTTTGTGGTTGCCGCCTTATTGGTCTAATCGTGACTGCTACGCTAGAGACTATAGGTTCGATTCCCAGATTCGAGCAATATGTTATTGAGCATTTCTATGAAATTCTCAGTAGCAACTGGTAGTTTGGATTCGTGCCCAGTTAATGGTAATAGGCTCGCCCACTATTACATGGGATCGAAATATGTATACCTACCTCAATGTTGGATATACATTGAGGTATACATATAATATGTATATTAAATGATATATGTACCTATATCAAAGTCGAAGTCAAAAATCAAAATGTTTTATTTCAATTAGACCATTAAAAAGGTACTGTTGAAAAGTCAAACTAGTTGCACGGTTCCAAAAAGTGGGTCTTACGGAGAGGAGCCGGCAAGAAACTCCATAGATACTATTTTTTAAAAAGGCCTAACCCTTCTGGGAATACAGGTGTTGTTATATTATGTTTGGGTTTAATTAAAAATATGTAAACAGGTCTGAGGTCTCAAAATGACAATATGTATAGTTATACAACTCTGCTATTGCTACATGGCGTCTGCTGCGGTTAGCACTTACCATCAGGCGGCCCGTATGCTTGTTTGTTATTTCGATTAATTTCGTACAAAATGTCTGGACTATAGGCGAGCAGAGTCGTGGCCGAAGCTTGTTATCTTAATAATTATGTATTTCTCTATTCTAAATTCTAAACCTATCCACGTAACGGATTTCCAAGATCACAGACAGAGACATCTTCAATTCACCTGGGAAGTATGCATGAGTTCATTGGAATTGCAATATGAATATTCTAATTTCAGTGGTGGTGGTGGTAGTTCAATGCATAACAACTTGTAACTTCGGGTTAATTATAGAAGAAAAAACTGTTTCAAATAAATAACTCACTGCTTCATTGGTAGAAGTCCTGGTTCATACACTAGAAGTCCTGGACTCCTGGTTTGGATTCCCAGGTCTGGCAGTATTATTGGGTTTTTCTATGAAATTCTCAGTAGCAGCTCGGAGATCGAGATTTGTGTCCGGTTAATGGAAATAGACTCGCCGTAAGACCCAAACAAACTGGGGCTTGTTCCAACATTTATAACTCGAGAACACGTGAACCGATTTTTATGATATTTGGTTTATTGGATTTGTCTCCTTCCCGAATAGCAGAATAACTATTAAAACATTCGAAAATATTACAAAAAGAACATGCAGAATGATTGCGCTCCTATGAGGCTTGAGTAATGAAATGCCGGTTTATCTAATAAGATTTACTTTTCCTTGTTACAATATATAGCTTTACAATTTAAATAAACGGAAGTTATGTAGTTCACCGGCACACCTTGGATGCAACCACTAGCGCAACTCGAACGCTTGTCAATTCTCAGTTGACATACGTCAGTGCTGACATAAGTGACGGTTTCGTCCAGGAACGTCTTTAACCCTATTCTTGGCAAAAAGAAAAAAACTTTATTTTCAAATAATTTTCAAATATGATGTTAATTATGAATCTAGGATTTAGGGAAAAATATATAAAAAAATCGCACATAACCAGATAATGAGATCCTTTATGTATCTTTGAAGATACATTGCCAGCTTAGCAAAAAACATTGACCTTAATGTGTAAGTGTCTTTGAGGATACGTTGCCAGGTTTGAAGAAGTAGAATACACAAAATTTCTTTAATAATATATGTATAAAATGTGCATATAGTAACAATTATAGTTATAAAACCAATATCAACTTACAGATTAAAAAGTAAGATTTTAAGTTTTTGAAACATTTGAGGTGATAATGGCTTATTATTATGAAATTTTACAAAACAATTTCTTTCCGCCTTAAAACACAACCGTAATGAGCACTTGGCGCTCATTAGCGTAGTTTGGGCCCTGACACAATTGACATCACCCTTTCGAACCAAACATTGGTGCCGTACATCTGGTGGAGGTTGTGGTGATACAGGTGCTTGTATTATTTTCGACGGAGTTGGTCCAGAAACTTCACAGTTGTCGACCGTATCTCCTCGGCCCTTTTCAGGAGGCTCTGTGCTACTAAGTATCTGAACATTTTTAGAGACATTGTCTTTCCCCAATATGTCATCTGTATAAAACCCAGATATTATTTATCATTTTATCCAGGACTTGTGACACTAATCGCAAATACCATCGATGGCCTCTGAAGCCTGTTCTATACAGGGCGATCAACATGTTATGCTCAGTCTACGCCCCCCATATGGGCGTTATAATGTTTTATACTATAGAGAAAAATGAAAACTTAGACTGAAAGCTTTTGAACAATAAGGCGGGGTGTGACTATTCTTTCAGTCCTTCTGGATGTTGTAAGTATTTTTGGTCGGCTGTTAGAGGCAATTAATGGAGATAGCGACAAAGAAAGTGATGAAGGAGAGCTATATTGCGTCAATGAAAACGGTAGTCAAGCTAGAACTGGCTGAGGTGAAGGCAGCAAAGGAGACTAAGTAACAGAACGTCTTGAACGACTATTATTTCATCATCAGATAGAAATTTCAAGTTTTCTGTAGAAGAAGGCAAAGATGGCACACGCGAAGAATCGGTGTCAGTTACATGGTTATGGACATGTCTCAAGCCAATTGAAATCTGCTGAAGTTCATCTTCGGATTCAGGTTCATCGTCGTCTGATTTTTTACGTAGTTTCGGCACTAGAGCACAAATTCTTTTTGCTCTGGAAAAAGATAGTTGCGTCCCTCCCTGAAAAAAGCCTAGACACACTGATGCCAAGCATACAATGCCCTTTCCCCAAAAAAACAGTTAATAAAATTATACTAATTAAATCTTAGTGCACTTGGCAATGTATCTTAAAAGATACGCTTACCTTGTACAAAGAATCTTAGTACACCGGGTAACGTATCCTACAAGATACATTTACTTTATTTGTTAGTTTGCGAAGCCAAGCGTAATTATTTCTCCTGTTTCATTATTTTCTAGCGTAACTACAAACATATGATATATTATAACATTCCTCATGCAATTTGAAAAGAAAAACTATTAAAAATAATAAATTCTTACCTTCTTCCGCGGAATTGCGCTCAATGATTCGCCATTTTGACAAGTTTTAAAAAAAGTAGTTGACGTAAGTTGTTCTTGTGTCACTAATATGCGTTATGAAACTATACTTTAAAGAGAAATAAGATAAAGTTCTGTTTTACATGCATTACAAAAGAGGTGTACTTTTTTAAAAAATGGTGTGTCTTACAAGATACTCTGCCAAGAAAAGGGTTAACATCTTCCCCCCCCTCAAAGGCTTCAGGGTTTTGAGGTTCTAAAGTTGGCTCAGGCAGGAGGCAAAGGTTGTGGACGGCTCGGCGAACAGTGCCTCTGCTCGTGTTGACGTCGGCCACTCGGGCTACTCCATCAGTTCCGTGGTATAATTTGCAAATACGTGCCATGCGCCATTTCAAAGGCGGCACGTTAACCTCCTTAATGACCACTAAATTGCCCTCTTGAAGCCCCTTCTGGCTAACCCGCCACTTGGTCCTCTGCTGTAACTCGCCAAGGTATTCCTTCCGCCATCGCTCCCAAAAGTGCTGCCGCAGTTGTTCAAGACATCTGTACCTGTCGAGCCTGTTGGAGTTGGCCTCGACCAGATTTTCTGACGGCAGCGCTGTTAATGGTCTACCGATCAAGAAGTGCGCGGGAGTGAGGGGATTTAGGTCATTAGGATCAGATGAAAGAGGGGTCAACGGACGGGAATTTAGGATCGCTTCAATTTGCGCAAATAACGCTGACAACTCCTCAAATGTCAAATGTTTATCACCCAGTATTCTGGTCGTGTGGTATTTCGCAGACTTTACGCCCGCCTCCCAAAGCCCACCAAAGTGGGGGGAGCAAGCTGGCGAGAACTTAAATGTAATGCCTTCATCGGCAGCAAAACCGGTCACGCATTCATTGCTTGATTTTAAAAACCTTTTGATTTCATTGTTTGCGCCGACAAAGTTAGTTCCGTTATCACAATATAACTCTAAGGGCTTTCCCCTGCGGGATATAAAACGTCTTAAGCATAATATAAAAACATCAGTAGTAAGGTCGCTGGCTACTTCCAAATGGACAGCCTTTGTACTGAAGCAGACGAACAAGCACATGTAACACTTGGTAATTTTACATCCCCGACCCTTGCGATCGGTGATGTAGAATGGCCCAGCAAAGTCAACACCGCTCACCTGGAATGGAAGGCTAGGAGTGACTCGCGGTGCAGGTAAGTTACCCATTAAAGGATTAATACCTTTAGCTTTAATGATTCTACACAATTTACAATTATTTACTGTATTTCTCGCTAGTATTCGACCTCTTAGGGGCCAATATTTATTTCTTAAGTCGCTGAGCAACAATTGAGGTCCACCATGTAAAAGTTTTTTATGGTGATGTATAAATAATAGCTTTGTAAAATTGTGATTAGTGCTTAATAATATAGGATGTTTTTTATTGCAGGTTTCATCAGAATTTTGGATGCGGCCACCTACACAGAGTATACCATCATCATTGAGAAATGGACTGAGAGACAACAAGTTGGACTTCGAAGGTAAGTTACGTTTATGTTTTATTATATTTATTTCATGTGAAAAGCATTCATTTTGATGTTGTTTTATTAAGATATATAAAGCAGCATCTAATTCATTAGTTGTTAGTGGGCCCGTAGTAACCTTAGCTTGTTTATATCTTATGTAGTTTATGTAACGTAGGACGTAGACTATAGATCTTTGCATAGTAGTGAAGCTAGAAAATCTTTCAAAATCTACTAACCTAGGACGAGTTGTAGACTGTAATGTAATAGTAGTTGTCCTTTGACTAGTTTTAATTTCTGGCAACTCTGGAATGTTTTTACTATAAACATTCTGAGGCCACTTACTTGGATCATCAGATAGAAATAATGGACCTTCCCACCAAAGTGTTGCTGACTGGATTGACTTAGGATTTACTCCTCTAGATGCTAGATCTGCAGGATTCTTATCTCCTGGAACATGTCTCCAAGTGGCTGACTTAGTTAACTCCTGTACTTCACTGACACGGTTTGAAACAAAGGGTTTCAAATTACAAGCTTGAGATGACAACCAACCTAGTACCACTGTTGAATCTGTCCAGTGAAACACTGAATCAATTTTACAACGAAGCGCCTTTAAAACCTTCGCACTGAGGCGAGCAGAAAGCAAGGCACCGCACAGTTCGAGTCTAGGAATGGTTGCAGACTTTACTGGAGCAACTTTAGTTTTAGCACAAATAAGCCTGACAAGAATATGCCCATAACAATCAATAGATCGGAGATAAATTGCAGAAGCATACGCTACTTGAGAAGCATCTGAGAATGAGTGAAGCTCAATTATAATAGATCCACTAATTAGGACACATCTAGGAATATCAACATGAGAAAGAGATTCTAAATTATCAACAAAACCCTTCCATTCTTTTTGTAATGCATAATCTATGGGATCATCCCAATCTAGTTTAGACAACCATAACCTTTGTAATATAATTTTTGGAATAATAGTACATAAACTGAGTAAACCCAATGGATCAAATAATTTTGCAGAGTTAGACAAAATTGTCCTTTTAGTTACGACATGATCACATTTTATGTTGACTGAAAAACGCAAGACGTCTTGAGCCGGATCCCATTTCAGTCCTAACACATTTGATGCTTGAGAGCTCAAATCTAAATTCTTGATCGATGATGGACCTGGACCGTCCCGAACCGTAGACGGCGAGTTTGTACGCCATTTGCGTAACGGAAGACAGGCTGCGTTTAGAACTGATGCCACTGACTCCACAATGGCCTGCAATTCTCCTTCAGTATCAGCACCTGAAAGAAAATCGTCGACATAGAAGTCTTCTTTTATGATTCTTGATATTTTCTCGTCCTTGCATTCCTTCGCCAGCTGTACCAAACACCTAGTACTAAGGAATGGCGCCGAAGCAGTTCCATATGTCACGGTATTTAATTGAAAAATCTTAATCGGCTGCGATGGTTCGTCACGCCATAATATTTGCTGCAATATTCGCTGACTAGGATCTACTAATAATTGGCGAAACATTTTTTCTACATCTGCGCAGGCCACGTACTTGTGTTGTCTGTACCTTAAAAGAATTGAAAATAGATCATCCTGCACTACTGGTCCGACATGTTGTATGTCGTTGAACGACACTCCAGTAGATGTTTTTGCCGAGGCATCAAAAACAACACGTAGTTTAGTAGTCTCGCTAGCCTCTCGTAACACCGCATGATGTGGAAGATAACACGCAAATTCTGGTTTATTTTGTAATTGAGTCATATGACCTAAACGTTCATACTCATGAATAAATTCACTATAAGGTTGTTTTAAAGATGGTTTGCTTCTAAACCTTTTCTCCAGTTGAACTAACCTTCTCTCAGCTATGTTGTAGGAATCGCCTAACATGCTTATAGAATTCTTAAGAGGAATTTTAACACAAAACCTACCATCACTAAGGCGATGTGTAGTAGTGTTGAACAAAGTTTCACAATAATTATCCTCGTTATTAATGGTACAAGGAATATCCTCTAGTTCCCAGAACTTTGTTAATTGATCCTTAATTTGTTGTGAAAAATGACAATGTAATTTTTTACTATTATTATTAGAATAGCTTCCCCCCGTGGGGCCAGCCACTATCCACCCTAGGTGCGTTTCTTGTAAAATTGGCCTTCGAGATCCTAAGTTAATCCTAGATGTTTGAATCAGTTCCCAAAATACATCGGCGCCTAGCAATAGATCTATTTCGGCTGGTAAATAAAACTTAGGGTCAGCAAGCTGGATATTACTGGGAATGTCCAATTGTTGCACACAGACTGTGGCATGAGGCAAATTGTCAGTAATTTGAGGTAAAACAAAACACTTGACAGGCATGCTAAATGAGTTGTAGATTGAATGTATTTCAATGTTGCAATGCTCTGTCACATTTAATACTGCATTCCCTAAACCGGATACATGATGATAACATGTTTTTCTTTTACAGGTACCTATTAATTTTTGAGCCCTTTCACTGATAAAGGATGTCTGGCTGCCACAGTCCAGTAAGGCCCTCAGGGTAAATGATTTGTCATTGACTGTAACCTTGACCAATGCCGTAGATAAAAGAGCTTGATTGGTGGAGACAGCAGACATAGTAGTGGAAGTAGAGGGACCTAATGGTGCAGCAGAGCTGTCTACAGGTAAGTTATTTTTGATTTCACTAGCATTATTGTCAACAGTAGATGTAGTTATAGCTGTAGGTGTAGATGTAGTAGTAGATAACAACTGTGGATTTTGCTGACTATTCGGCAAAGAATATTGTTTATGTAAAATAGTATTGTGCCTTTTCCGACAAAGTCTGCAACCACCTAGCCGGCACTGGAATGCCTTGTGACCTCCCTGCAAACAATTGGTGCATACCTTTAACAAGGCGATCTGTGTGATTCGTTCCTCAACCGGAAGTGATTTTAGTTTAGGACATTCATATAACTTATGATCTTTTTTACAGAAAACACACTGCTTACTGGGACTAGAATCTACGGTTGAAGCAATAAATGATTTTGTTTTGGGTGTACTGTTACGTTTTTCATTTTTAAATGTCCTACCAGCATGAAGTGTTTCCAGAACTGTTGCTCGTTGGCGAAGAAATGAATAAAATTGATCTAATGTAGGGGAGTCTTTATTACTCCTAAATTCCTCCCACTTCCTGGCAGTTCCACTGTCTAATTTTGTTGAGGCTAAATAAAGTATAAGTGTATCCCACTTGTCAGTGGGTTCCCCTAACAGATTCAATGCAGCTAAATTTTTTGAAATGGTATCAATTAAATTATGTAAACCAACCTCAGATTCCTTATGTAAGCATTCAATTGAAAACAAACATTTAATATGTTCATTTATCAAAAGCCGCTTGTTGTCATATCGCTGGCAAAGTAAATCCCATGCAATAGAATAATTATCTGTTGATATGGATACTGAACTAATAACTGAAGTAGCAGCGCCCTCTAGGTAAGATTTGAGATAATGTAATTTATTCACATCATCAATATTATCATTGTTTTTTTAAAGATAAATAAGATAAATAAGTATCCCTAAAGGAAAGCCACTTAGTTATGTCACCATTAAAGGGAGAAATCTTAATTGGTGGTAACTTTAAACCATGAGATAGTTTGGATATTGAGTTGGATGAGGACTCTAATTTGTCATCTTTTTCAAAGCTATCTAATATGGATTCTGCTTTAGCTATTAAATTAAAAAATATGTTTTCTGTGATCTCACGTTCATTAATTTGTTTATCCAAGTCTTCATCCAACATTTCAATCTGTGATTGAACCTCATCAAATGTGCAAGACAGATCTCGCACTTTAGTCAGTCTTAAAGGCAATTCTTTAATGTCTGACTTACTTATTTCCTTAAGATTAATTAAAGGTGTTAAATATTTTTCAAATAGTGTTAAGCGAGCTCTGATACTGCCTCTCTGTTTAATTAACTCTTTTATGTCCAACATTATGCCGGCGCAAACAAGTGAACACAGTTGTAACAATAAAACTAATAGAATGTTGAATAACAAACAATGAATACGTTACGATACTCCTTAGGCGCAGATAACGAACCGGTTCCGCACCCGAAGTCGGCACACGGCGATTGACACAGTGCTTGTTGGAATGCACCGTCGACACTTGGCGGTATTTTGGCCAAATCTCGCAAACTTACTCCCGGAGTACACCTGGAATATGTCGGCAACTTGTCTAAGAATATGTTTAAGGACTAGGTTTATACGTACATAGTATACATATAAACTAATACGAGATAATTATTATAAAGGGTTCAAGCTAGTAAGACACGATAAAACACTGTGTTAGAAAATGCACTATTTTGGGTTAAACGTAAAATTATATTGGACAACAGGGGTTTTTTCTCAGAATTTACTTCTTAACTTAGCAAGATTATGGTATATTTCCAGGGTTTAAGTGGAATTTGCCGAAATTTAGATTTTCGTAAATGTAAGTGGGTAGGTATGTAAAATTGCGGATAACGTACTTTTGTCAGTTTAAATCGGAATTATCAACGATATCTGAACAAATTAAAGCACGGAAAGGATAGGAAACGAAAGGATAGACGCACTTCCCTCGGAAATAATGGCTGCAGCTGCTGGCTGGCGGGTTCCTAGAGGTTCAGTCCGTTCCTTGTGATTTGAACTTTGAAGACGCCAACGGGTAGGTACATCGATCTCCAAATTTCCATAATCACGTCGGGGTCACCACTTGATTGCGCTCCTATGAGGCTTGAGTAATGAAATGCCGGTTTATCTAATAAGATTTACTTTTCCTTGTTACAATATATAGCTTTACAATTTAAATAAACGGAAGTTATGTAGTTCACCGGCACACCTTGGATGCAACCACTAGCGCAACTCGAACGCTTGTCAATTCTCAGTTGACATACGTCAGTGCTGACATAAGTGACGGTTTCGTCCAGGAACGTCTTTAACACAGAAAATTTATTTTCTCATGCATTTTGTATCGGGAACGGTTTGACAGATTTGGCAGAAATACTCGTAAAAGTCGGGCAAGACAACGTTTGCCGAGACCGCTAGTTTTGTAAATTTCATACATTTTTTTTTATGTTTAAAAAATGTAGTTGTTGTGCAATTCAAAAAGGTTTTATAACATTTTGAAGAGATAATCAGTAACATGAACTATCCTCATAATGAATGCACTACTCAACTCGACTTGAATAATCGAATGGAGACAATTAGTAAAAAGCACTATTCTACTAATTTATTTTAAGGTAATATTGTTACGTTTGTCTAATTACTACACGAGCTGTGCTAATGAGATTTCTACTAATTTCATGAATTCAGTGTCCAAAAAATAAACCTGAAACTTAATTGAGATAATCACATTATTAAATCTTGAAATATTTGAGTTATTGTGTAATTTAAGAACATAGTCAGAAGATGGTCCTACCTAATAAAAAAAAGACCACCATTTTAGTAGATAAACAAAGCCTCATTAGTATAATGGACCCAAGCGCGACTGCTACGCTAGAGGTTCTGAGTTCGACCAGTGTTATTGGGATTTTCTATGAAATTCTCAGTAGCAGTTCGGAGTGTGGGTTTGTGCGCAGTTAATGGCAATAGTCTAAACATACCAGCGAACTGTGGGTATACATCAATACGCCTCTGCCTGACCCTTCGGGGAATACAGCCGTGATGGTATGTTATGTAAAAACAGTTACGCATGGCACGCACTTTTGAGTTTTCGTAGTCATTTGAATATTAATTATTAAGTGCTTAAGCGGTGAAGGCAAACATCGCTAGGAAACCTGCATGCCCGTGAGATGTTCTAGGAAAACATCGCCAGGAAGCTTGCTCGCCCGGGAAATTTTATCGATGGCGCGCAGCGGCGGCGTGTGAAGTCTAGCAATCCACACTAGGTCAGAGAGGTACACAATAGCTTTATTCCTCGCATTCAGAGAAGAGACCTGTGCCTAACAGTGGCACAATATAATAGGTTGTAAATAAAAAATAATTGCTGCATGTTTGAAAGATCAGCACTTGAGAACGTCCCGGCCAATTGGTCTGATTTTGTTTTTAAAAGCTTACTAGCTGTGTGGGTCGAACATTACTAGTATTCTTGTTAACCCCTCGTGCTAAATGCTTATATTACGAGTTCACGTCGGTAGTGCAATAGGTGGGTTTCGAGCCGCCAACCACATGATCGACGACTTGCGGCTGGCGGTGACTGGATGAGGAAAGCCGAAGATCGGGCTTTGTGGCGTTCACTAGGAGAGGCGTAGGCCTCCCCTAGTGAACCTATATTCGTCCAGCATTCGTCATTGATGAATGATGATCAACCACATGTTCGCCAGTCCGACGTCCTAGCCATTAGGTTACCGCCGCTTCAATTGGAAGGACAAGTTTTGAATTATTTATTACAAGTCGGTAGTTATTAAATAAAACTACATAAGTATTTAATGTCGTATCTTATATATTGCACTGGCCTTACGAATCGCCTTAAGCTCGGACTTCTCGTTTGCCATAGCAGAGATGATCTCCTTGCGATGACTGTTCACCACCAATATAAAGTAGATTGTTACTGGAACAACAATAATTTACTTTATAAATAACTAACTAAACCAGACCACACTTCATTGTGTCCATTTTATCCCCATTCCGTGGGAACTTGGAGATAAATGGGGTATACATAATAATATATAAACACTCATATAGTAATGAAAACTTGTGTAAAAAGTTTCAAGTCAATCCATCAACTACTTTTGAGTTTCACGGATAAAAACATAATGAAGCAGGTTTTTTGTATTTACAAACATACCACCACGCCTGTATTCCCCGAAGGGTTAGGCAGAGGCGTACTTAATGTGCACCCACAGTTCGCCGGTATGTTTAGGTCCCATGTTATAGGGGGCGAGCCTATAGCCATTCACCGGGCACAACTCCAGACTCCGAGTTGCTACTGAGAATTTCATAGAAAAACCCAATAACACTTTGCTCGACCTGGGGATCGAACCCAGGACCTCTAGTGTAGCAGTCGCGCTTGGGACCACTAGACTAATGAGGCAATCAAGTCATTTTTTGTATTTAATGATTAATTTACTTTATGAAATTGGACAGGGTGAGTTATTTATCAGGGATCCTTATGTGATCTACCGTTACTGATAGAAGGATTGGTTCCCCTCGTGCTAAGCTAAAATGCTTGTGTTACGAGTGGGTTCACGTCGATAGTGCGATGGGTAGGTTTCGAACTAGCAACCACATGATAGTCAGTCCGACGCCCTAGCCATTAGGCTACCGCCGCTTCAAACTATCAATCAATCATTTTACTGAGGATCACAGGTCTATAAATCTACCTAGAGCTGACACAGCTCTATAGCTGACATTTGGACTCATGGTAAAGCTGATCTTAAAGCTGCACAGTGAGTTATTACGATCCGCAACGAGTTCTAGCTAAGGTATTAAAAAAACAGAACCATATTTTAAAATCTGATAGAAGACGTAGAATAGACACCAACAGAAAATAAAAGCAAGAGAAAATATAACTCACATATGTACCAAAGCATTCCCATTATGACGACGAACACCCTACTCCTCTGTTGCCTGGATGTGAAGACTAATGCGAGGAGTATCATCATCATCAACATCACCACCACGAATATCACCGTGTACCATATCCATATGGAGCACAGGAGGGCATCATTCTGAAATGTATAGGAGTGACATAAAAAATCTTTCCATAATGTTCGCTTCCGTGCCTCGGCGAATATATAAAGTCGTCCACACGGGGGACTGAAGTATTGAACGCACTAGGGGTGGATACAAGCTTATTTTGGAAAGTATTTCTCTCTACCTCACTAGTCTAGTCGTCCCAAGCGCGATTGCTACTCTAGAGCTCCTGGGTTCGATCCCCATGTCGAGCAAAGTATTATTGGGTTTTTCTATGAAATTCTCAGTAGCGGTTCGGAGTCTGGATTTGTGCCTGGTTAATGGCAATAGGCTCGCCCTCCGTCACATGGGACCTAAACATACCGGCGCACCGTGGGTGTTACATTAGTACCCGTCTGCCTAACTCTTCAGGGAGTACAGGCGTGATGGTATGTATGTTATTGTATTTTTCAAAAATATGACAACGTCCTTTGAAACTAAAAAACGGGCCTTAAAAAAATTGGTCTTTTACTTAAAACTGATCTTCAAACCTGGTCAAGTCATCCTGACGCTCTTTGGACAAAGATTTGTAACGTATTATACGTTAGAAATGTTTGCTTGTTTTTTGTAAAATGTACAAAAAAATATATTACGTTTTCCTTCATACCTACCTTGGCTACTCCACAAAACAAAACAATGCTGACGGCGAAGAACAATGCGACCAGAATCCAGATTGTGACGAGGAGATAGCTCATGGGTATGAAGAACGAACATCCATACGCCATGGGGTGCACCTGGAGAAATATAATGGGATTAAAACAATGCGCTATGCTACGTTTTGATCTAGTTTTCAATCAGGGCTGTAGTGAAATGGGTTGCGATTAACCAACGCCAGAAATTTTAATTATGAGCATGTAGAGAGGATGGGTAAAAGGAGATTGGTGAATCGAGGCGAGTACGGATGGAAGAGTTGAAAGGGTCTGGCCTCGGCAAATGTACTAAAACCAAATTTCGGACGTTCTCAGAAAATATCAGGTTAAGAGCACCCTAAACCGACGATCATGCATCAGGAGGTTAATGAACGTAGGTGAAGCGAAAGTGATTTACCAGGACTGTAGCAAATAGAAATCTATAGTCTCTGCCTATCCGAATGGGAGACAGGCGTAAAAATATGTATGTATGTAGAAAATTTAAAGGGATTTAGAATTAGGAACAATTTTATACTTGACTAGCGGCCCGCCCGCGGTTTCAACCGCGTTGCCCCATTCCTAAGAGCCGTATCGTAATGTTAAAAAGCTTAAAACCTTCCTCTTGAATTCCTCTATCTATTAAAAAAACCGCTTCAAAATCCGTTGCGTAGTTTTAATGATTTAAGCATACACAGGGACGGACAGACAGCGACAGCGACATTGTTTTATACTATGTAGTGAAACGCATGTTCAACATGCCTTGCCAATTTGCGCACATTAAGACCTAATAGTCGCCACAGAAAATGCCGTGCGCGAGCGGAATACTGGGCTAATATACTCGTAGTTTAATATTCCCATACGGGACACACCAGCAAGTGATATATATATTGCTCTAGATTACCGTACCAGGTTGACTGCCTCATTGGTCTAGTGGTCCCAAGCGCGACTGCTACACTAGAGGTCCTGGGTTCGATCCCCAGGTCGAGCAAAGTGTTATTGAGTTTTTCTATGAAATACTCAGTAGCAGCTCGGAGTCTGGATTTGTGCCCGGTGAATGGCTATAGGCTCGCCCCCTATAACATGGGACCTAAACATACCGGCGAACTGTGGGTGTACATTAAGTACGCCTCTGCCTTACTCTTCGGGGAATACAGGCGTGATGGTATGTACCGCACCAACTGGCCATCTGATCACAGAAAATCGTAGATTGTATAGGTATACTCACAACGCCTATAGCAGCGACAATCATGGAACCCGTCTTCAGGTCAATGCCGAAGAATGAGTCCACATCAGGTAGATCGTCCAATGCAGTCATTTTTATAGTTGTTTTATTATAACATTATATGTAATTTGTGGAGATGAACTAAACCTTTATTATTTATGTATAGATAAACAGAACTATAAATGGGTAGTTTCCATAAAATTATTGTTATGATTGTGACCGAAATTAATTTGTGGTGTGATTGTCAGTCATGTCAATGTAATGAGTGACGTAAGTAATGGACCATAGATTAAATTATTTTTTAACGTTTCATCGATGTTTTAACAAGAAGCATACTAACAGGATATAGTAACTAAAACCTCATTCTACATAATACTACATTCGGTCCACTGATCTCGATATAAATCTATTCTGGATAGTATTATCAGTAATATGAAGGTCAGTAATAGGGACATAGAGTTCTAAAATTGCACACTAAGAATGTTCTGTACGTCAAAAACGATATTTATTATTTTTTGCAAAGATAATTGACACTATATTAGTACCATGGCAGAACAAGATTTGTATAAACTACTGATTTGAATCAAGGTCACTGCATGCAACATTTTAGCGCGGGAGAGCAATGCTTCGGCACGAATGGGCCGGTTCGACCGGAGTGATACCACGGCCTCACGGAAAACCGGCGTCAAACAACGCTTACTTTATGTTTCACCGAGTGAGTGAGGTTACCGGAGGCCCAAACCCCTTTTAAAAGGCGGCAACGCACTTGTGACTCCTCTGGTGTTGCGGCTGTCCATGGGCGGCGGTAATCGCTTACCATCAATCATCATCGCAATTCAGCGACTTCAGATAGTATTCGTGAAGTTTGCACTTGAAAGAGAAATTGTTTGGAGCTAATTCTTTTTCAGACATTAAAATATTATTCTTAGACCTCACTAGTATCGCAACTTAAACTGCCACGTTAGCCTAGTGGTCCTGAGCTCGAATGCTACACTAGAGGTTCTGGGTTCGATTCCCAGGTCGAGCAAAATGTTATTCGGTTTTTCTATGAAATTCTCAGTAGCAGTTAGGTGGCAATAGGCTCGCCCCCTATTATTTACATGGAACCTAAATATACCGGAGAACTGTGGTTGTACATTAGTATCCTTTTGTCTAATCTTTCGGGGAATACAGGGGTGATAGTATGTTATGTGTTATGTTATTCACTAATGTGAAGCCATCAGGGGTTCGTGGCTAAGTAAAATAGCCACTTTGAGCACCCTGCATTTAATTAAAGCGGCGGTAGCCTAATGGCTAGGGCATCGGACTTGCAATCATGTGGTTGTCGGTTCGAACCCCACCCATTGCACTACCAACGTGAACCCACTCGTAACACAAGCATTTATAGCAATCATATCTATAGCAACTCTTAAATGTGAATCAAGTTTTGATTCATCAAAAGCGACATGTTTAGACCAGCAGATCAATTCATCAGACCAGTCAATCCATCAGTTTATACTGAAGATATCAGACAGTACGCGGCATTTGAGTTGCGGAAGGCTAATGCTATTACTTCATATAAAATATTGATAAATGAGACACCTGATGGTGATGGTAGGTAGGTAGTCATCGCCGCTCACCCATAAACACCTGCAACACTAGAGGAGTTGGTTAGACTGAACGACGATTCCGACACGGTTGGAAAAAGTTAGGATAAATGTATAATATAAATTTATTTTCTTCCAAAATCTTAGAATTAGGTTAGAATTAGTTTAATTTTTTTATGTTATAAAACAAGTAACTCCTGTTGGGCGTCGGAATCCCGTACACTTACTAGAGACTGAATACATCCTCTGAACATTATCTAGTTAGTGTGTGTGTGTGTATAGTAGTGGGATCACAGGAATCGCTCTCGCATGCTCCGTGATCCCTCCGAGGACGTCCAATGTAGGATCCTCCCTGAGGGCCAAGTGCAATCGGCGACTGATGACCCCGAGTCCGCCGCCCAAGGTACAGATAGGTATCCTAAAGTTTAAATACTGCTACAGGCTACATTAAAACGAATATTCATAGAAAAACTCAATAACACTTTGCTCGACCTGGGGATCGAAGCCAGGACTCTAGTCGCGTTTGGGACCACTAGACTAATGAGGCAGTCAATTTTTTACTTTAAATGATCGAATATTTTGTTTTAGCCTGAGGTTTTAACAGTTAAACGCATTGGTTTTATGTGTTATATCGAATGGAAATACAGATATTCACACAAGGACTTCAGACATCAACTTGCATTGTAACTCACATATTTGCTACCTCTATCTCTGGGCTTTAAAAGAGACCATGATTCTGAGATTGTGTCGTTTCTTCTCAGAGGTCGTCAGTTAGGAAATGCCGGCGCCACCTAGTTAAAATATTAAAATAAAATAAACTATTGACTTATAAAAGTGTCCTTAAAAGGTCTATTTACAGAAATAGATATCATATCTTATTTATCAATACGTTATGTGGATTTAAGTTATAGCTAAAGCGAAATCATAATAAAATAAAACCTTTGATAAAGTTTTAACAAATCCTTTCAAAGGAAACAGTTACAAACGCTTCGTTAAAACGATTTCATGAATTATTGACTCAAGCTTTGACATCCCACGTACCTTGAGCCCAGACAGTCCCAAAAATAGTTATGTTACAATTTTATTGAAAAAAAAACACATTCACATTCATCCGGATTAATACTTTTCTTCTATATCGTTAGCCTTTGTCGTCGATTCCAATGGAGCGCGGCCCTCAAAAATTGAAAAAGTCCCAATCCGGTGCAAACCAGTTTAAGCTGGAATAATCCAATTACGACTGGAAAGGGATCTGTTGCGTCAGTAGTTAGTGTTCCGGTATTTACCTTGGACAAGAGCTTAGTCATTTTTGTGCGAAATTGTGTTACGTTACATGTGTTATTTTGTGTAAATGCGTGGTTACTTGGAGTCTTTGGATCCAATTCTGCAGTTCCTTACTACGAGTTAATCCCATGCAGATTAGTTGTAGTTGTTTTTGGTCACTTTAAAAATAGTGAGGGTTTAATTTGCTATTTTGTGAGTTCGTATGTAGGGAACTAATAATAAAATTTTGACTTTTTTTAAGTGAAGAGACTTATAAACTATTCCCTATAATAATAGGCGTATAGTTGTTGATCCGAGTCTGGGCCATTGTAAATGTACTTACGTTTACAACTGTGAATGTGAAAGAATTTTTTTTTTAATAAACATACACTAACATTTGCTTTTCCTTTGATGGGGATAACCCTCTTTTATTATGCCAACAATCAGAGTTCCTGTGAAGCACGAACCATCAACCCTTCTCGCTTAAAGCTCCTCGTGCTTCACATTTCCCATTTTGTTTTCTTAAGGATGTTGCAATGTTATTTGGACACGTTTCAATCGAAACCCTCGGGAAGAGAACACGTTTTGCAGGGACGAATTACAAACGTGGCTATTTTAGCACTGGTGGGCAGTGAAAGTTTGAACGCAACATAACATACCATCACGCCTGTATTCCCCGAAGGGTTAGGCAGAGGCCTACTAATGTACACCCTCAGTTCGCCGGTATGTTTAGGTCCCATGTAACAGGGGGCAAGCCTATTGCCATTAACCGGGCACAAATCCAGAGTTCGAACGCAAATAAAGATAAAATTATACTTAGCAAACAAAAACTATTTGGCAGAGTATTGACTCATCAAAAATTCCTCTACTAATATAATACACGTAAATAGCAACGTGTATTCGTAATTGAAGTTATATTTATTCAGTAGGTTTTAATGAAAGTTGGTATTTCTTCTATTATCCTGGTTTATAAAAAAACGTACCTTTTTTGGCAGCCGATGCTGTCGCCATGTTATTATCATTAATTCAGCTGCGAATAGGCTTCAAACAATTACTTAATTATTTCAGTTGTTTTGTTTCTTATTGCAATGTTCACATACAGACTTTCAGGATCTTTAGTTTAGATAAAATCATGTTTAAATATATTGTGTCTTATCATAAAATTAAAAATTTTGAAAAATACCACGACGGGTGTTACTGTTATAGTATCGTCGTTGGGGCTGCTATTCGCATTTTCCATTTGTGAATTTCATTTAAAATGTAGTATAGAGAAATGCTATGACGTATCTTGTAGAACTAAATGTAGTCATAATTATAATCATAGGCAGACTATAGAGCAAGGGAAGCCAAGTTGGGGTTTTTAGACTGGCATTTAGGCGGTAGTCTGGCTTTTAGCATCTCTAAAAAAGATACCTACGTAATTGTTATTTTTTTCCAATTATATTTTACGTAATTTTATTGAGTTTCTTTTTAATCCGAACGTCGAACAGAAAATATTAAGACACCTTCAATGTGCATTAAAGTATAAATATCTATCAAAAGAACTAAATACGTCCCTGTGAAATTTCGCAACCCTAACCGAAATATAAGTAGGAGGAAAATGAACAATTACACATCATCGAATTTTTCTTACTAAAAAGACCCCGAATATTAGTTAATGAACTCGTGTCGAAAAAGGGCAAGTTTTTCCTTTTACCAATAAAGTTTTTTGATAAACACGTTGATTTTAGGGGGTTAACTTATTGCAAGCAAGTTTTTAGTACAGTCAAACCGAATATTTTGATCGCAACGAAAACCGTTAACTCTTATCTACAATACTATAGATAGTTCCTCTTCTAATGCAGACGTGATGGTATATAAATACCATCACGCCTGTTTTCCTCGAAGAGTTAGGCAGAGGTGTACTAACACAGTCACCTACAGTGCCCTGGTATGTTTACCTACCGTGTAGGTCGCATGTAATAGGGGACTAACTTATTGCCTATTGCTGGGCACACATCCAAACTTGGAGCTATATTTACTGAAATTCTCAGTATTAACATAACATAAAAAAATAACAGAAAAACCCAATAACATTTTGATCGACCTAGGAACCGAATGATGATAATCACAGGCTACTAATGTACTCTCACAGACAATCTTGCGATTGTTCTTTTACACAATTTGTTGCATGAACGAGTCCCAAGGCGTTAACATTGATCGAAGTTTGCAAGAACACACTCCATTACTGCAAATTAAAAAAGAAGTCTCCTTCTAAATCTATAAAAGTTTTAAAAAACTTAAACAAAAAGCTAACCTTTGACGTGAAGTAAATCCCGCCTTTTACAGTTCTACGTGTAAATAGAGGGGGTCTCTCTCCTCAGCGGTTTCACAGGAAATGAGCTAATAGTAAATATAGCGGCGCAGACGCTATGCAAGTTAAATTAGTTGGTGTACTCCAGGGCGGGACTGGCAGTAAAAGCTTTTAGCTCGATGTTTAGAAATAAATAATGATGTATGAGTAATAAAAATATTGAGTTACTTCGGTCACGATATGCGTAAGGAAGACGACGCTATGGAGAGACTTGTTGTCCAGGGTGGAGTGAATGGCTCAAGATCCAGAGGACGCGGTGGACTGGTCCCGGTCCCGGTCCCCTTTTCCGTGGACTGACCAAGTGAAATGTCTTATGGAGTCACCCCTAAATCTGTGAAAAGGATGGCGGGAGACAATAAGAAAGACCGTACAACGACCCCATGACCAAGACTGCTCTACCAAGAGTAGTCTTTGTCATGGTCATGGAGTATACGACTGAGAAGAAATAAAAATGATGAGCTGGGGAAGGTCGCTGCGAGTCTTTGGATACAAGCGGCATATTATTATATATTTTTTTATACCACTAAGGTGGCAAACAAGCATACGGCCCGCCTGATGGTAAGCGGTTACCGTAGCCTATGGACGCTTGCAACACCAGGGGTATCACTCACGTGTTGCCGAACCTGTAAATTAAGGAAGAATAGTTGGGCTGGCAGCATAGGGGACATTCTGCCATGCATGCCAACGCTTCCTTGTAGAGCTTTGGCGACCTTGCTCACCATTAGGAACACAACATAGCATGGAGCTGTTATTTGGCTACGATTTTCTGCAAGGTGGCGGTACTTCTCCAGTCGAGCAGCTCCAATTATGAGTGGAATATATATACATATACCCGGTTCGTATGGAAGTCTTTGGGGGAGGCCTTTGTTCAGTAGCGGACGTCTTTTGGCTGCTATGATGATGAAATAAAAAAGATGATGAGTTTTAAACGAGTAATAAAGTGACATTACTTAATGTAATGTCACTTTATTACTCGTTAAACTAAAATCGTTTCATAATAACTTTATCATGCAAAAAAGTTTTTTTGGAGTGCTTTGCGAATTTATAATAAAATACCTGACGCTATTAAGGATATGACATTACTATAATTTAAAAGAGCACTAAATCAATTATTTATAAGAAAATATATAAAATATTATCAATTTATAAATAATTCAACTCTTACATTATTCAATGTACCCTAAATGACTAACTAAATTATTAAACTAACTAAAATAAAACTAAATAAATATAACTAAAAAAGGGCATCAAACATTTTTTCACATTTGAAGTAATTTTTTGGTCTAAGTGATTATCATTACACCGTGATTGGATCACAATGGACCCATATTGGTCCGTTAATCTTATTATTAAACTTTTAACAATAATAATTGACCTTTGATCGATACAGACATACCAACATAAACATATGCTTTCATATTTTTCATCCTCACCATCGAAAATTATAAATCTTTAGTCTTAAAAATAAAAAAAAACCTACCTATTAAAAACTGTAAAAAATTTCCTTGAAAACTTATTGGAAGACCATCACGTTGTTCCTTATTTAACTCTACGTAGGTATATTATAGAAAAAGTTATCTACTATATCCCTTGCCTTTTTGCACAGCTTCATTAGTAAAAATGTCGATAATATTCAGCCAAGGCCCGCCAAATAAGTTCCGTGACGTCATTCGTGTATGTTTGTATAACTGCACTAATACGAATATAGTTATTATATTATGTATACTAGAATGCCTCATTAGTCTAGTGGTCCCAAGCGCGACTGCTACGCTAGAGGTCCTGGGTTCGATCCCCAGGTCGAGCAAAGTGTTATTACGTTTTCTATGAAATTCTCAGTAGCATCTCGGAGTGTGGAATTGTGCCCGATTAATGGCTATAGGCTCGCCCCCTATAACATGGGACCTAAATATGTGCGAACTGTGGGTGTACATTAAGCACGCCTCTGCCTAACCCTTCGGGGAATACAGGCGTGATGGTATGTTATGTTATTATGTGTATATTCACGATTAATAATATTAGTAAGGATTCTTTGTCACAATAATGTTTTTTAATTTATAATTTTTTTTACTTATTCTATACCTGTGAGTATTTTTTTAAATCTTAATACTTGACTTTTTTATATTTTTCTACTTGTACCTACTAGTCTAGTACAGAATTACTGTAATAGGAAATTTACTCCAATGGCTACTTTAGAAAATGGCTAAATTCAATTCAGTTGCCGCTGGGGATCGCCAGTCGGATATGAAGACGCAAAATATTTCATGTATATACTACGGATAATTGTTACAGGTTTGGTTGTTTGTATCCAAACAGAAACAGATTATCTATTGAAATAAAACCACTTTATAGATATTGAAATAAAACTATTTTTACGGATTCTATCGCGTTTTATTGATATTATTTAATTCCCGACGTTTCTGATCCTTTACAATAGCTTTTAACTCGATAAAATCCGTAAAACGTAGTTTTATTTCAAACTAGCTTTTGCCAGCGACTGCGTCCGCGTGGAATAGTTACTTTGTTCCCTAGTTCTTCGCCCGCAGTTTCACCTGCGTTGCCCCGTTCCTAAGGGTTGTAGCGTGATGTTTTATAGCTTGAAACCTTTCTCATGAATCACTCATTTTCCCAACATTTCCCTTCACTGCTCTGCTCCTATTGATCGTAGCGTGATGAAAAGTATACTATAACCTGTGGTTTGGGCTGTGCGTTGATAGATCACTATGTCAGTCAGTCAGTCACCTAACGTAAGAGTAGACAAATATAATCAGAAAGCTCCGAACTGCTAAGCTATCGGGAGTTACACGTGTTATTGTGAGTCAACCATAAAAGATAGACATTTGCTGTCGTGGTATATTTTTTATATAATTTTAAGGAGAACATTTCCGTCATACATGATTTCTGTGTAGCTTTAACCATTAAGGCTGCACACGCGACGGAAGCTTAAAAAATGGAGTAAGTTCTCCTGTTTTCCCAACATTTCCCTTCACTGCTCTGCTCCTATTAATCGTAGCGTGATGAAAAGTATACTATAACCTGCCCAGGAGTATGAAGAACAATTGTACCAAGTTTCGTTGAAATCCGTCGAGTGGTTTTTGTTTCTATAACGAACATACAGACAGACAGACAGACAGACAGACAAAAATTTTACTGATTGCATTTTTGGCGTCAGTATCGATCACTAATCACCCGCTGATAGTTATTTTGGAAATATATTTCATGTACAGAATTGACCTCTCTACAGATTTATTATAAGTATAGATATACGCAAAATACCAGCACTTTATGGATTTTATTGCGTTATATTGACATGAAAATCCCAATGTTTCGGATCCTTTACAATCTGGACAATCAGTAAAGTGCTTTATTCCAATAGGTCTGACATTCGCGTAAATGTATGAAATGATCAGAATATTTG
The DNA here is from genome assembly GCA_910591435.1 of Acronicta aceris. NCBI lineage: Eukaryota > Metazoa > Arthropoda > Insecta > Lepidoptera > Noctuidae > Acronicta > Acronicta aceris. The sequence continues at coordinate 11,895,054 of OU342770.1, forward strand.
GCAATGCGTTGGTACCACTCCAGCTCAACTCAGCTGATATAAATGAATGATATTTATTTCTGTAAATAGATCTTTTAAGGATAAAAGATAAAACTGAGAAGAAACACCGAAACAAACTCAGAGAATCATGGTTTCTTTTAAAGTCCAGACATAATATTTAGTAGCAAATATGTTCCAATGTCATGTCAATGTCTGAAATGGCCTTTAGAAGAAAGAGCCATTGCAGTGTTAAGTAGACCAATCCTATCTGACGGCACGCATGCATCAGTCATTGCTCGACCATAATCTAGAGAGCTAAACAACCCGTCGCACGACGATACCAGATCAGTGGAACATTTGCGTGGGCCAGATAAAAATCTCAAAGCCGGCAGACCTTAAATCTGTGTATGTTAGCTGTAAAGAACCACCGAATAACTTATTATAATTTTGCTAATCCAATCTAAAATGTATTACATTGTTGGTAGAAGCGAGTTAACTTAATAAATTACCCAAGAGGGCTTTAACAAATAGGCTTATAAAATACCCTTATTTTTTACTGAGTGCAGACATGCAAAGATTTTTTGATTAAGTACTAAAAATCTAAGTATTTTTACTATATAAAGTTCCCGAAAGACTCTTAACTTAGTTAACCGCCATAGCTAGCCTACTTAAAATTTAATACATATTATAATTGTTACCTTTATTATATAACATTCTAAAACTGTCTGACTGAAAGACAACGCACAGCCACAGATAATATAATAAGCACAGCTTAAGAGTCCGGCGGACCGAATTTCAATTACAAACGTAATACTGAAATAAATCGTAATTCAAACACAATTTAATTAAATTGTGTTATTATTCAGATTCCGATAACTTTAATCTAGGTTCCTACATTACCATTTCGTCCAAAATACCTCACTGAAAATGAATGTAAGCGAATGCAATTTTTGATAACTTCATCAAGTTTGGAACGATTTTCCGGTCTTGTATTTCCAATGAAGTAGTAGTAGACGAAAAAGTTCCGTAGGAACCTAGATTAACGGTATCCAAATCCGAATAATAACATAATTTGTATTTTAAAATTAAATATTTAAAATACCAAGTACCATAATTTAAAACAAACAAAACAAAACAAACTTAGTAATAATATATTTTTTTAAATGGCATAAATAAATTAGTACTTCCTCTCTCCTATATTGCTGTGCCCGACAGGGTCCACAATGTACTATTAATAATGTATACTTACCATCCAAAAAAACTTTGTGGAACGCAATAAATGAATGAATACTGAATACTGAATAATTTGATAGAATATTGTATGGATTACGATTTATTTCGGAATTATGATTTTGTAGGCAATTCAAGCTCCGCCGGACCCATAATGAGTGGGTCCAGTAGTAATTAATATTTTGGGTTTACAGAAATTCTCACGGGTTTGGAAAAGATGGAACCATCACAACTTGTAACTAATCATTTTGTTAGGCCACAAAAAAATAAAAACATCGTTTTACTGTTTTGGATGTTAATTGCACAGTGGCTTGATATAATACACAAGCTATTACTTTTTGTGCAATGTAGCTTATAGTCTCTTTCCAAAATGTCAAACCACCTACAGTACGCGCGGCATAAGTTGGCCGGAGTGAAGTTCGCCGTTTTAATGCGCAGTGGATTGTTTACGTTAAAAATTGTGTACTGCGCAACCAAAAACTGACAAACAGCTAACTTCAGTCCGGCCAACTTACGTCGCGCGTACTGTAATTAGTCTAGTTAGTAGAGTTTGGTATTTGTGCCCGCTCGCCCCCATTGTAGTAGCGAAGCGTTGTGGGTGTACATTAGTACGCCTCTGCCTAACCCTTCGGAGAATACAAGCGTAATAGTATGCTATCTAGAAATCCAAAAACATGTTTTTCAGTAAAAAATTAAAACAATATCAATATTTTTTTGTACCTTTTGAAAAATTACTTTACCTAAATAATTTTATTTATGTTTCCGCGTAGGTACATGAAGAAATTAGGTGTACATCAGAACACATCCGCCTAACCCTTCGGGTATAAAGTCGTGATAGCATGTTACGTAAATGTGAGCTCTATTACAGGGCACTGCCCCTACCTATATATACATTGCAGATGGATAAAAGGAATAAAGTAACTCCCCCCAAGAGACCACTTAAGGCTAATTTCATTACTGCTCACTACAGGACCGAACGAATTGAATAATCTATCTTTACATACCATTACGCCTGTATTTCCCGAAGGGTTGGGCAGAGGCGTACTAATGTACACCCACAGTTCACCGGTATGTTTAGGTCCCATGTAATAAGGGGCGAGTCTATTGCCATTAACCGGGCACAAATCCTGACTCCGAGCTGCTTCTGAGAATTTCATAGAAAAACCTAATAACACTGCTCGACCTGGGGATCGAACCCAGGACCTCTAGCGTAGCAGTCGCGCTTGGGACCACTAGAATAATGAGGCATTCATTATCTATCTATTAATAATTAATCTATTTATTTATTTATTACAATCTTACCTATATTTATACTGATGAATGCTGTGAGACCAACAAAGACTTGCCATATTCTCAAACTAGCTTTTTGCCTGCGACTTCGTCCGCGTGGAATAATTACTTTGTTCCATATGAACTTTCATCCCCTATTTTATCCCCTTAGGGGTATACTTTATCAAAATCCTTTCTTAGCGGATGCCTACGTCATAACATCTACCTGCATGCCAAATTTCAGCCCGATCCCTCCAGTGGTTTGGGCTGTGCGTTGATAGATCACTATGTCAGTCAGTCACCTTTGAGTTTTATATATATTTAGATACAAGTATGGTGGTTAATGATTCAATTCATCTGAAACTACATTTACAATTAAATGGTAAATGATATTTATTTCTTTAGGTACTTACAAGCTATTGCCCGCAGTTTCACTCCCGTCCCAAAAACATTAACATACCTACTTACTATGAGTCCGATTGTAGGCGGCGTATCAAGATGAAACATGCACCAGATTTTAAGTTAGACCTAACAATACATTGGTGAAATCTGCATTCAATTCCATGTAGTAGGTAGTTTTTGCGTGATGCGCGTACAAACATACAGACGGACAAAAATTTTAAGCAAAAATCTTTTGGCCATTAAAGACCCCTATATTAAAATAAAATTACTTTTTATGGATTTTATCGCGTTGTACGTCGGGAATTAAATTATATCAATACAACGCGATAAAATCCGTAAAAAGTAGTTTTATTTCAATGTCTAATATTCGCGTAAGTGCAAGAAACCAGTACCCCCATATTAGTTTTTCTTTAATATTTAGAATGTACAGACATCGGCCTGTTACAATTGTATTATAGGTATAGATAATGTGAGACAGACAAAGATTTACCATATTCTCAAATGCAATTTTGATGGTCAGTGATTCCATTCCCACCCAGACTACTTGTGCAATTAAATGATAAAGGATATTCATTTCTATATATGGATATTTTAGAAGTCAATATTTAACATGTTTTGAACTAGATGGTACCGCCATTTCCTGACCTGATATTAATTAACGACCTCTGAGAAGAAATGCCGAAACAAACTCAGAGAATCATGGTATCTTTCTGATGGTAGTCATGGTATCTATCAAAGTCCAGATAATATAATAGTATTGTGCCTATAATTTTTATATACTTAATATTATATTTTGATGGAAGTCTGTGTGGACTCTGTGCCTGTTATTTGTATATATCTCGACGCAGGGCTTGTTGTCTGTGGCGGGAGATTTTCTTTTAAAGATAGAAGATATATATTCTGTATGACAGAATATTTTTTATATAGTATTTGTGTTTTGCCATTATAGTGCAGCATGATTCCCATTATATAGAAAATTAGAGCGAAGCAACGTTTTCAAAAAATACTGCTCTCTCTCTCTCTCTCTCTCTTACTTTTCTAATAGAAAGTTAATTAAAAAGGACCCTGGTCCGGTGTAGAAGTTTTTAGACTTTCGGGATTTTGAATATCCGTAAGATTGTCATGGTAAGATAAACTATGACAGAATAAATGAGACACAGGAATGTTCCTCTATGCCGACTAAAGAATGGTCACCCATCCAGACATTGACCGCGGCGGGTGCAGCTTAACTTTGCAAATCCAACCAATCCGACCTGTTGTTATTTAGTAAGCACCTATAATTGCTATTACTAAACACAATAGATATTACAAAGTGCTCATTGTATTGTTTTAGAGTATCGCTTCTGTTATTGCTCATATCTGCAGTTGGCAGTTCCATTTAATTGAAAACTATTCAGCTCCGTCAAAGAGTAAGTTAATAAATATTGAAGATGTGCTACTTGATTGAAGTCGATAGAGAAGGCGTCAATATTTAGTATAAAGAAAGTCTTTGCCTCTGTATTTTGGTACTAACCAATGTTTGTTTATATTGTTGATGTGCCATATGTAAATAAATAAATAAAGTACCATGCGACATTTTAGGCTTACTTTTCTACATTGTCCAACAGTGATAAATCATATGTTATATTATTTTTCGCGCTGGATTTGAGTTTATCAGGCATAGAATGAAATGAAATACATCTCAAAGGCTATCATTAGCTGCCATAGAATGAAATAAAGTACACCCCAAGAGCTATCTATCATATGACAGTGGTTTCATCACTGTTACGTAATTATTTTGAAAAATGGACCCAGGTTTGAAACAAATTTGCTTTGGTCGTAGTCTCCAACCAAGATGACGATCAATCCGGTCTCAAAAACCTGGGTTCATTTTTCAAAACAATTATGCAACAGTGATGAAACCTCTATCAGGAGATCATCATAGCAAACATCCTGCGTGGATCAAATCCTTATATCCAAGTTTTTTGGCCAGCTTGCGGCAGGTGTAAATTTGTGGACCGATATTCCTTCGGGTAAACAGCGAAGTCGACATTCGTTTACCACACGGGAAAGGATCGGGTCAGGTGCTTGAGTATGAAACTGACCCGGTAGGTATATTTCATCTGATCATCGGTCCTGATGATACACCTAATGCTTGAAGTCAGTTTTCTTTTCTAAAAAGGTCCAAAAGGTAATGAAGACTTCTTTATGGAATTCAACTATATTGCACTATGCACAAATTACGGTATTAATTTAAAATCCTAGTATCGTTTTTATATAAACTAGTACCTACTGTCTCTATAAGCTGCTAAACAAAATTCTCCCTCATATATATTTGCAATTTTGTATCATTTTACAATTGGTTTTACTCCATGTCATTAAATTAAATCCTACGTGTTAAATCTTCTTACACTGAAACATTTTTTTATGTCAGACACTTAATTACTTTTTAATTCAAAGTCAGTTCACTCTAGCAATTTTATTTACTCTCCTTTATATTACCAGATTATCGGCCATCGGCATCGACCTTCCACAGCTGCATATAACTTAATTGAACTCGTAATACACTTGAAAATAAAAATTCTTTTGAACTACATTCTTGAAGGTATTTTGGGATAAAAAGAGAAATCTTTGACAGTTAATTCATTTTCGATTAAATTTTTATCATCAAAAATTTAAAGATAGATTGAAAGAAATTGCCAAATAAAGTTGGATTGGTATATAAAGACATAGCTAAAATTAATTGGGAGGAATGGAACTTTATCAATTTACGCTAGCGAATTTTCTGTCTAATATGCTAGATTCATCATAAACCAAAACTTTAAAGACTGAAACTGGTTAAATAATTGTCGAATAATAAATAAATATGATAGCATTATTATTTAAATTATGAATGATGCTGATCTGCTGAAGAATTTTCCTATTGCTGATAAAAACACAATATTTTTAAATTGACCAAAACATCTAGATCATTATAGTTTAAAAAACATGTAATTGTAGCAATTGTGTGGCCGGTTGATCGTTGAAATCAGTAGTGTAGTAATTTGTAAAGGTCTAGGTCGTTTGCCGCTGCTTTTTTATGTATGGCAATAGCTGTTAATTCAGATCTTTACCGGACTTGGTGGCGAGGCACCGAATGCCTCCAGCCAGGAGTAACTTATAACTTAGCAACAGCTGCTAAGGGCGTCTCCTAAAGGGACGTTTGCCGCTGCAGGAATAGTGAACTACTTATCCTAAGAGAAAACTTTGCTAGCCAAACTTCAAAGTTTTGATTCCGTACGCAGCAAACGATAGTTCAAATTGTTCAGATTTGCAGATTTGTTTACTCTGTTATTTAAATAAATTATCCTGGTTTATGGTAATATTGTTAATCACATGTACATATCGTACGGCGCTTTTTAAGTTGTTGAACCATAGTTTTGGGTATACATTACTTTTTTATTATTGACTAGCTTCTGCCCGAGACTTTGTCTGCGTGGACTTCAGGATTGGGTCCGACCTTGATAAAAAGTAGCCTATGTGTTATTCCAAGCTATACTTAATCTATCGGTATGCCAAATTTTACCCAGATCCGATATTCCATCGGAAAACAGCGAAGTGGATATTCGTTTACCACACGGGAAAGGATCGAGTCAGGTGCTTCAGTATGAAACTTACCCGGTAGGTATATTTCATCTGATCATCGGTCCTGATGATACACCTAATGCTTGAAGTCAGTTTTCTTCTCTAAAAAGGTCCAAAATGTAATGAAGACTTCTCAGAATTCAATTATATTGCACTATGCACAAACTACGGTATTAATTTAAAATCCTAGTATCGTTTTTATATGAACTAGTACCTACTGTCTCTATAAGCTGCTAAACAAAATTCTCCCTCATATATATTTGCAATTTTGTATCATTTTACAATTGGTTTTACTCCATGTCATTAAATTAAATCCTACGTGTTAAATCTTCTTACACTGAAACATTTTTTTATGTCAGACACTTAATTACTTTTTAATTCAAAGTCAGTTCACTCTAGCAATTTTATTTACTCTCCTTTATATTACCAGATTATCGGCCATCGGCATCGACCTTCCACAGCTGCATATAACTTATTAATCTTAATTGTACTCGTAATACACTTGAAAATAAAAATTCTTTTGAACTACATTCTTGAAGGTATTTTGGGATAAAAATAAAAATCTTTGACAGTTAATTCGTTTTTGATTATTTTTTTATTATCACAAATTTAAAGATAGATTGAAAGAAATTGCCAAATAAAGTTAGATTGGTATTTATAGACATTAAAAATTAATTGGGAGGAATGGAACTTTATCAATTTACGCTAGCGAATTTTCTGTCTAATATGCTAGATTCATCATAAACCAAACTATAAACTATATAGGTTAAATAATTGTCGAATGATAAATAAATGCGATAGCATTATTATTTAAATTATGAATGATGCTGATCTGATGAAGTATTTTCCTATTGCTGATATAAACACAGAATATTCTTAAATTGACCAAAACATCTAGATCATTATAGTTTAAAAAATATGTAATTGTAGCAATTGTGTGGCCGGTTGATCGTTGAAATCAGTAGTGTAGTAATTTGTAAAGGTCTATCGTTTGCCGCTGCTTTTTTATGTATGGCAATAGCTGTTAATTCAGGAGATCTTTACGGGACTTGGTGGCGAGGCACCGAATGCCTCCAGCCAGGAGCAACTTATAACTAAGCAACAGCTGCTAAGGGCGTCTCCTAACGGGACGTTTGCCGCTGCAGGAATAGTGAACTATTTAACCTAAGCGAAATTTTTGTTAAGCCAAACTTCAAAGTTTTGATTCCGTACGCAGCAAACAATAGTTCAGATTATTCAAACAGATTTTTTGACTCTGTTATTTAAATAAATTATCATGTTTTATGGTAATATTGTTAATCACATGTACATATCGTACGGCGCTTTTTAAGTTGTTGAACCATAGTTTTGGGTATTCATTACTTTTTATTATTGACTAGCTTCTGCCTGCGACTTTGTCTGCGTGGACTTCAGGATTGGGTCCGACCTTGATAAAAAGTAGCCTATGTGTTATTCCAAGCTATACTTAATCTATCTGTATGCCAAATTTTACCCAGATCCATTCAGCCGTTCTGGCGTGAAAGAGTGACAAACATCCATACATCCATACTCACAAAATTTCACGTTTATAATAGAAGTAAGGATAAACAAGGATTTACATACCTACTTGAATCACACTAGTGTTACAAATAATCTGCATGTGAAGAACATTTTTATTCTTTTTAAGGAAATATTCATTCAAATTAAGCAATACACAAGGAAAACTGTTAAGCGTTTCCCGTGGTGTAGCAATATCTTCATTTATAACAGTTGCCTTGCCTATTGTAAATTGTTTTCCTCCTCTTGGGAAATATGAGTGTACTTACTACTATTTCTTCACTTTGTCTCCTCTTGGGAACTAAGGGACCTTGATTGATTGATGTATCTTTTACATTATAGTTAACGCGGTTTCGATGTACTTATTCATCATTCGCTTTAAGTTCAAGTTCAAATGTTTTTATTTCAATTAAGCTTTTACAAGCGTTTATGAAACGTTATTGAGTCTAGTTGCACGTTTCCCAAAAGTTGATCTTATGGAGAAGAACCCGGCAAGAAACTCCATGGACACTCTTTTAAAATAAAAGGTATTACATTATATTTTTGTGATTTTTTTTTTGCATTTTCAATGCTAAGATTATACAAGTTATTTTAATAAAGGAAAAATCCAATCGCGGGCAGGATTCGAACCAGCGTCTCCTGGTTGGATACACAAGATGCTCTGATCTCTAAGCCACCGCGAACCCCACCTGCCTAATTGAAATTTTGCCTTCACATTCTGAATTGACGTCATGAGGTAACGTTGGCGACATCTATGAAAAGGTATTACATTCTTCAGGTACAATAATGCGAACAGGATGTGTGGACATTGAAGGTTATGTCCAAGTTGGCACGAAGTCGATATCATGAACTTATCCAATGCTTTCATACATATTAGATAACCTTATTATCAGCTTTTTACAGGTGATTACAGACGCTTCGTGTCAAATACAGGTATTCGGCTAAATCTGGAACTGGGTGCTGCTTCAAGCTAGACTACTAGGTAGTACTTTTTGAATGTCATTTTTACACAGCCCCCACATTGCAGACAGCCCCCAAAACGCCCGCCCTTAGACGTGGGAAAGACAAGTGAGGATAATGATGATGTCCTATTTAATTATACATATCTTTTGTCGTCAAAAAACTGTATAACAAATTACCCTGTCATATTAGAAATAGTAAGAATAATAATGAATTTAAACGTAATCTATTTAAGCTACTAAATGACAAGGTATATTATTCAGTAAAGGAATATCTGGATGACAACTTTTGATCAATTGTTTTCTTTTGTTTTATTTAAATATAATTTTACCCATTTTCATGACATTAATTTGACATGCTTGCATATTCTTTGACATTAATTATTAATCCAATCATATTAATCTAATTTTGTATGCCTATCGGCGGGACATGGTTCGTACAATAGATATTTATAGGAAAAACACCTGTAATCACCTATGTATGTTCACAAAATAAATGAATTGAATTTAATTGAATTGAAAAGTTTCATTGCCATGACTACAAACTAATGTAAGCTGTAAAGACAATATACAAAACCCTTTTATTAATTTACATCTTAACTATTTACATATTATTATGATACTGGAAATTCGCTAAGTTTTCAAATACCCAAGTAGGTACAATCATTTATGCATTTTTCGTAGAGCAACAACAAAAGTTCAAAGTGGCCTAAAATTTTCGTGTTCTCTTAATGGACCTTCCTAATTTACTCGCAATCTGAATTTAATTGTTTTATTTTCTCTTTTTAATTAAGCTCCTTAAATATTTATTTTTTATTACAATACCGAACATCGTCTTAATTAAAAACCGTTGTTACAGTAAGAATACGTATACTTTTATCTACTTTGAGTGTTCGAATCGTTCTTACAAAATCTTCCGTCTTTATTTTTTGTGATTTGTATATGAAAGATATGAAAGGTTTTTCCTTATTCATGTCAAATTGGCGCTTGAGAATTTACACGACCAAATTGTCGAGAAACATATTCTTACTTCAAAAATTTATAAGAGTACCTATGTAATTACTTAAGGTGTTTCTAATAGCTTTATCTTAATGTAACATAATTGCGACATCAAATGAATCACTTACACTTTAGAAAAGGTACTAAGAATTGCAAAGACATAAATAGTCCTTGCAACATTTCAACTAATTTTACGGAACGTTCTACTCCGGGTACCTTTGTCTTGCAACCTGTTAGCAATTTCTGTAAAGGTCTCTATTGAGATTAAGCAGATCATTCCTTTTGGGAAGGCAAAAATAATTCTGAGCTTCTTTAAAATTAATTTTGTAGAACTTTTTTAACTATCACTAATCTAGTAATAATAGATAATCTAGAGATGCTGTCACTCAAGCAGCTTTTACCAAGTGGATGATAAAAACTGAACATCAGGGTATTTGGCAATCACTAGGAGATGCATTCGTCCAGCAGTGTATGAATGTGGCAAATGATGATGATTGATAATGAACTGTATTACAGTTGTAATACAGTAATAAATATAAAATAAAATTGTAATAAAACAGAACTGTAAAATGTAGCTATATTTTTTGTAATTTTCTTTGAAGTGGTCTCGTCACTTACAATGTAGAACTATTTATTTTAAATGAGGACTACTTCTAGCAATATCGCATCTTTTATTATAGTCAATAGAATTTGAATATAACTAGGATTGAATAATTAACATCATAAAGCGGTGATTTCGTAAACAGCAAAAAAAATTAAGGCAAGAGCAAAATATTAAAGTAATCGCACAACATTATAAGATTCAATATTGCACACAAAAGATTTTCTTCTATGAAGGAGTATGTTCTTAAGATTTCCAAATCGTTTTCATGTGTAACCGAAGCACGTTGTGAGCGTATTGTTTTGCATGTACCTTAAGATCATAATATACGCATCGTCACGTTTTCTCTATACGATTTTCCATCTGGCGCGCTTGAGGATATTTGATATGGAAACCACATACACAAAAAAATATAAAGAGAAAAAGATAGGACCTAATGTAGGCAACCTATCTAATACCGACGGTAATTGTGTCGTAATGCTTCTGTTAAGCTTTGAGGCATATTTTTGCTTGATACAAAATATTTCGGTTCTAAATAACGGTTTATGGATGTGAAGAAGCAAAAGAAGTATGCAAGAATCGTAGAAAGTGGCAGTCTATTGTTTCTGCCTACCCCTGTGGGAGAAAGGCGTGAGTGTATGTATGTATGTAAATAACGGTTTAGGACATTTAATTCTCAAAACAGAATACAATAATTCACTTACATTGAGAGACACAATATAGTTATTGCTGTTAAGTGGTCGATCGTACGGAGCGTGAAACAGAGCACAGATCGTAACTTATATTGTTAGTGATTAATTTTATTTCAAAATAAACAAGAACATAGCAGCTTAATGGTTGTTCGTATATCTACTGAAAATTTGATATACTAAATTGGCGTTTATGATGGTAAAGGCTCATATTGGGAGGCATTCTTTTTTATTATTTCGAGTTGGGAATCATATTAACTAGCACCTCCGTCAAACAGTTTGGAAATGAAATCATTCCCGTTTATTTATTTAGGTTTACTTTTAGAAAAATACTTCTTTTACGGTAGATGAATGGCAATAGGTTCGCCCCCTATGTCATAGGACCTAGATATACCGGCGAACTGTGGTGTACATCAGTACACCACTGCCTAACTCTTCGAGGAATACTACGGGGGCTAACTTATGTTAGGTATGTGAATATGATGTTCTTCTTTATAACATAAAAAAGTACTGAAAAGGATAAAATGAAGATAAAAAATCATTTTCACATTTTATGATTAACAAAAATGAATATTGGCGATAAATGCCAAAGTATAGCTTCGAACTGCCTTCTTCTTCCTTGAAAGAGGTAAATACTTTATTATAGCACATTCAACACAGTAAAAATAATCATTTCAAAGCGTTTCATTTAATTCTAAAAGTTTGAAATAGCATTAGGGTTTTACATTTTGTTAGGTAAATCTGTCTCAAACGTTTCTACCTACGATGTACTTTTGCAATAGGTAAACTTAATCTTTGACTGGAAGTATACCGGCAGATGTAATAGTTTCTTCTATTGTGGAATGTAGATGATGTTTCTTATTTCAACCATTCGTAAGAAGAATTTCTCTGATGTCACTTTCATTGCGTTTCTCGTTTCTGCAGCATCCAATTTTGAAATCCTTTGCAAATGGAAAGAAAACTAGGAGTATAATTATTTTGCTCTCTCAAATAAAGATAATAATAAAGTAAGACAAATTAACATTAAAGTCTCTTGTTCACTTGTTAAGAAAACAGTAATGTTGAAAATAATGATGGGATTCAATTTAGTTTCTATAATTTGAGTAATTACCTACTATCTACTAGCCGCAGAGTGTACAATTTTTTTTTTGTTTTTTAAAAAGCTTATTAGCAATGTGGGTCGCACATTACTAGTATTCTTGTTAACCCCTCGTGCTAAGCTAAATGCTTGTGTTACGAGTGGGTTCACGTTGGTAGTGCAATGGGTGGGGTTCGAACCGACAACCACATGATTGCAAGTCCGACGCCCTAGCCATTAGGCTACCGCCGCTTCAAATTTCAAAATTACAATTTAAACAGATGCAGAAAATATTTTTACACGACGCTACTTTCATCCAGACAGCTGCTACTGAGAATTTTATAGAATGACCCACATTGATTCTCAACTTAGGAGAAAACTAATGAGGCAACGATCATGGTTGCAGATTTGATCCTATTATTATTTTTATAATAATCGTGATAGTCATCGCGATAACACCACGACACCTCCTGTCTCCAACTGAACTGACTTGTGCTGTGCCAGACAGGGTCCATCATCATCAGCCAATAGAAGTCCACTGATGAACGAGCCTCGTCCTAGGACCGGTTATACGCCTGCATCCAACGACTCCCAGCGACCTTTACCAGGTCATCCGTCCCTCTCGTTGGAGGTCGTCCCACACTGTGTCTTCCGGAGCGTGCTCTCTACTCGAGAACCTTTGCCTGCCCCAGCGGCAATAAGTTCTACGAGCTATGTACCCCGCCCACTGCCACTTAAGCTTGATCCGTAGAAGAACTGAAGTTGCCGCCATAGCTCAAAGAATTAGCAGAATTAGCTTAAGTGACAGAGTCCATAATTACTACTTTTATGTTTAAAACATCTATACTTATCAACATTATGTTATGGAAAGTATTGAATACTAGCTTCTGCCTGCAACTTTGTCTGCGTGGACTTCAGGATTGGGTCCGACCTGGATAAAAAGTAGCCTATATGTGATAAATGGTAGACTATAATATAAGGCTATAGTATAATCTATTTGCCAAATTTTATCCAGATCCGTTCAACCGCTCTGGTGTGAAAGAGTAACAAACATCCATACATCCACACATCCATACTCGCAACTTTTCACGTTTATAATATTAGTAAGGAAATAAGGATTGACTACACATCAAGTTACGTTATAATTGTTTACTTTCAACTTTAATTTAGTTGTTCCTTTGAAATCTATAATGTGTTTTGTCACAAGCAAGTTAGATCCCTTAATAAGGCACGCTTTAGCTTAATTCTGCCTCTTGTTGGCATAGCTACTAAGAAAGACACAAAAGGGGACTTAGTACGAGTAATCCGCATAATATTTCAAACGATTTTTAAATTAAGAGCTTATAAAGATAGATAAAACATATACTACACACAGCTTAGATATACTATATTAGGTACTTAAATAAAAAGATCATTATTTCCTGAAAGGCAGAATTTTTACTTGTACTGTATTTTTATTTATCTTTAATTATTTATTTCTTTGTTGTACACAGTATTCATAAGACAGGCCAAAAATATACAATGTGTGGCCTTATCGCAACTGCAATTTCTTCCAAGCAACCTTCACTTTAGAATACAAGCCCTGTGTTGCGGGGTACTCTTTTATTGATTACGTAGTTCACGAGCAGCGAGCACGAGCCATCTGTTGGTAAGTAGTCATCGCCGTCTCTTCCCGCATTTCCACTTACATTACTCACTTTTGCCACATTATACAGATCGCAGACTGAAATGTGGACATAAAACAACAAGTCAAATCAAGTGTGCCCTAATAGGCATTGTACAGGGGGATTCTGGGATAGTCTTTTAAGAGGTCATAGTACTTACCCCCTTTACGTGGAGTTGATGGCCACCATGATTTTAGTGGGTAAAAATCTCACACTCCCCGGCCTTGTCAATTTTCCCTTGTAAACAAAAATGTGTATGACAAAAGCCATTTACCCTTTCAAAGTATAGCCATGGTGGTATACAATGAATTGCCAAAACATTAAACCCCAAACACGTTGCTTATTTCAAAACCGGGAAATCTTGCAAATTCCCGCAAAAAGTTTAAGGCACGTGTTAGCCGAAATCTGAATAAAAAAAATGAAACTCGTTTTTCTTTCATCAAATATTTCAACACTTCTGACTTTGCAGCCATACAAACTTCTTTTCCCTTGTAGAAAAAAGAGGTTTATTGTGGTGCTGAGTAGGTACTAGGTAGATATCCTTCTACAGGTGGTTGCAAAAGAGTATTTCAGAGGTATATATATAAGATTTTCAACCCCTTTTTCCGCCAGTACCGCGTTGCGCGCCGCCCTCGACGGTCGTCCCGCGTTCCCAGTGCTGTCAAATCGTACTTTGTCTTTCGAAAAACTTCGTGTTTCTCGGAACTGTCGTTATTTTATCAACTTGGATTTTTCGAAACGTTCGGTTAATTAAGTGTTCGTTTTGTTTGTGTGTGGATGATTAGCTTTAGGTAAGTTTGTAGAGGTTTTATAATTATTTTAATTTCATAACACTGAGGAAGGATTTTATCAGTTTTAGATACTTATGTGAAACAAAAAAAAAACAGTTCTTTCTCTGACTAAAATATTGTAGCGGCTCTTTTACATACCCTTAAATATAAAACATACATTAATCTTTCTTAATTTTATTTTACGAAGAATAAATTCAAAAGCTGTGATTTGGATAAAAGTAATATGCGATTGCGGCACCCGCTGATTATTGAAATAAATAAATAAACTATTTTTTATCGTTCGCCATATAATAAGCTGTTGCCATTAACCAGGCACAAACTATTTTCTAGTTAATGTCCGGTTAATGGCAACAGGCTACAGGCAGGATACAATAGAAAACTAAAACATATTTTGAATTTAAGAAAAATAATTTTCACCAAAATTTGTGATGTTAAATCAACAGAATGCCTAATTACTTATACTCAGATTGGCTTTCACAAATGTGAAATTTCCATTTCAATACCTACGCGTTCAATTTATGTTTCTTATTATACTTTTTACGAAATCTAATTGCCACGATATTGATTGCGGGAAATATTTGTAAGGAGTAAATTGGAACCGATTTTATTACGTTATCATAGATTTTTTAGTTACTAGCGCATGTTAGTAGTTGGCTATTAATGGAAAATAAAACCAATCGTCTCTAATAACGAGATTTGAATATATTGACACAGATATATGCACTAGTGGTATGACCGTTGGACTGCCAAGTCAAAGGTCTCGAGTTCGAACCCAAGGCACGCACCTCTGACTTTTCGAAGTCATGTACGTATTAATAGTTAATTATCACGCGCTTAAACGGTGAAGGAAAACATCGTGTGGAAACTTACATGCCTGAGAGAGTCTTTCGATGGCGTGTGAAGTCTGCCAACCCGCACTAGGCCAGCGTGGTGGACTATAGCATAATCCCTCTCATTCTGAGAGGAGACCCGTGCCCAGCAGTGGGACAATATAATGGGTTGATTATGTTATATGCCTATGTAGGTAAGTATATTAAAGTTAACCTACTTTTTTCATGAAAAAATTGTAACTGTGAAGTATTTAATTTAACCATAGTGTATTATTAAACTTATGCAGATATTATTATATACCTACTTAATTTCGAACCCACAACCCGTAGCTCAGAAACCGATCGATATAATAATAGATTGAGAGGAAGAAAATATGGAAATGCTCGTGATTAAATAATAACTAAGCTGATCAACTGAATCTACTGATCTGTAAGGTTAAGCTGCCCTCGTCGAAGTCAGTGTATGGATGGGTGACTATACATAACATAATTATCTATTTTCCTACTAATATAAAAACGTACCTAAAGTTTGTGAGTTTTTTTATTTATTTTATTTTTTATTTTTTAAAAAAAAAACGTTGCCCCACACTAGGATTTTCTCCTGTGTCGTGGGTGCGTTTACAAACACAAATTCTCACATACGCATACGCCCAGACCCGGAACAACTACCTGTAGATCAAACAAATATTTGTTCCGTGTGGGGATCGAACCCACAACACGTTGCGTAGAAGTCGATCGCTCAGCCGCTACGCCAAACGTGTCGTCGTTGTGAGGTCGTATGGGGTAATTTCTGGATCTACTGAACCGATTTTAAAAATTCTTTTTGTGTTGGATAGTCCATCATCAGGAGGGTTATAAAAAATCACGCTACACCTCTTAGGAATGGAGCAGCGCGGGTGAAACCGCGACCGGGTCGCTAGTATTAAGATAAAAAGAGAAATAAAGCCATCGGTCCCCGTTGTTATACGAACATCTATGATAATCGTTAGATTGGGTTGATTGGGAAAAGGCTTGGGACTTCAGAATTGTTGATTTTTGATAGATTTGTCTATGAAATCTCGTCAGTTCTATTGGGCGTCAAAATTGGATATTGAATCTGTCAGTGCTATTGGATGAGCTTTCTGATACTGCTGACATAGCAGGCTTGTCTCCAGTTCTCTAAAATGGCTGCCCTTCACCGTCTCGTACTGATTTTGCTAGGAGGAAAAAGCAGCATAAAATACCTAAGAAGAAAATGAAATTATGATAAAATATTTTAAAACACGGATGTAGATAATCGGGACCGTAGCCGTAAATCAGGATAAATTTGAAAGTTGTTAAGGGATGTAAACAGATTACGTTGCTTTCAAATATATTTTTATAACTTTTTGTTTAACAACTGTACTTGTTTGAGGCGATCTTTTATCTTCAGTAAAGAAAGTAAAAGATATGCATAAAACTAAACGCTTGTTACGCGTTCTTAAATTAGGTCAATTTGATATTCCATTAGATACCAAGGGCTTTTAATTGCCATAATAAAATTAGTTATAGGTATTCTACTCCTTGTTACATCATTGTACTCATCATTACACGCAACATCATGCCTGTATTCCTCAAAGGGTTAGACAGTGTACATAATTTAAACCCACGGTCCGCCGATTAGTTTAGTTCGTAGGAGACGAGCGTATTAGAAATATAAAACACTATTTAAAAGAAAAACATTGCCCCACACGAGGACTTTCTCCGATATCGTTGGAGAGTTTGCAAACACAAATCCTTATAAGCACTATCACTCTCCGCACCTGTGGCGAAGTAGCCTATCCGATAGAAATGAAATAAACCCGTCGGAACGGCAGGAACTTAAATAATTTTGTGCAAAAACCGTAAAATTAGTAAGGACAACATTGACGAATACGAAACATTCAGGATCCTATGAAAAGATTTCATTTTTTTACACCCACCACATTATAATTTTATTTGAAACTAGCTTTTGCCAGCGACTTCGTCCGCGTGGAATAGTTACTTTGTTCCCTAGTTCTTCGCCCGCGGTTTCACCTGCGTTGCCCCGTTCCTAAGGGTTGTAGGAAGTAGTAGAAGAAATAAGTAGGAACGGGGTCCCTAAGGGTTGTAGCGTGATGTTTTATAGCTTGAAACCTTTCTCATGAATCACTCATTTTCCAAACATTTCCCTTCACTGCTCTGCTCCTATTGATCGTAGCGTGATGAAAAGTATACTATAACCTGCCCAGGAGTATGAAGAACAATTGTACCAAGTTTCGTTGAAATCCGTTGAGTGGTTTTTGTTTCTATAACGAACATACAGACAGACAGACAGACAGACAGACAGACAGACAGACAGACAAAAATTTTACTGATTGCATTTTTGGCGTCAGTATCGATCACTAATCACCCGCTGATAGTTATTTTGGAAATATATTTCATGTACAGAATTGACCTCTCTACAGATTTATTATAAGTATAGATAGAAGAAAGAAGATCGAAAAATAATATAACCGTATTTTTTATTTTCCCGATATTGAATCATTTTCATATTTATTTTCGGCTTTGAAGTTATTTCTATTCTAAACAGACATAAGTGCCAAATGACGTCATTTGTGGTTAAACGTTGACATGACGTAATTTTTCTGACCCTTCAAATAACAAACATGCCATAAAAAAATTGTCTTGTGTCAATTTGGCATATTTTATAATTATTCATTACCTATTTCGTTGTTGATTTAGATCACTGATCTCTATGTGTACCTATAGAGTATTATAGAGGTCAATGATTTTGGTACTATTATTTCGACAAAATTTTCAATTTCGTCAGTTTCCGTCGTATAAGTGACGTCATCACACGTTTTTTTTTCCGAAATGACATATAAAAAATAAGTAATAATGTTTTGGAACTCAGGATAGGAAAACAAAAAAGCAGTATTTTTGGTTTGGAGCCATTTTGAAATGTTGTCAACGCACAGTTATTTTAACCGGTCGGGAAACACGTGTAGGCCAATAATAATGCTATTTCTAACCAAACCATATTCACGTGACTTATTAAATATGGTACAGATGTCGTTCAAGTAAACAATAGCATGTTACGAAATCGGACGTCCATTATAAATACAAGGTTAACCAGAAAAGGAGTACGCATGGCTTCATATTAGCGATCTATATTTGATTTCGAGGATAAGCTGAACTCTGATCGTGCGGAAAATCTATACAATCCGGGGTCAGCTGATACTGGACTTGCTGGGGCCGTATTATGACATATTAACGCCATCATTTTTAGGTTGTAAGAAAGAGATGAGGCTATTTAATATGTAGAGCGACATCTCTTTCTCACAACCTAAAAATGATGGCGTTAACACGTTATAATACGGGCCCAGGACCCTCATTTGAAGCGTTATGTGCCAACAAGATATATCAGTTATATAAAATAAATAAAAAGGTAAATAGAGCGAACTGGTAATAGAAGTAAATAACGAACACTTGATGCAATAAGTAGAACTTTAAAAAGTTTATAGTTTTCAGTGTAAATTTCTGCATAGTAATCTTATACCTAACTAGATTTTTGCCCGCGACATCGTCCGCGTGGAATAGTTACTTTGTTCCATATGAACTTTCATCCCCTATTTTATCCCCTTGGGGGTAGAATTTGTCAATCCTTTCTTAGCGAATGCCTACGTCATAACATCTACCTTCATGCCAAATTTCAGCCCGATCACTCCAGTGGTTTGGGCTTTTGAGATTTATATATATTAAGATGTTGGTGCCAGGGTAAAGTGCCAGTGTGGCTGCAGACCGAGCCTCCCCCCGCGACCGCAGCCCCTACTACTCTTTGTCGTCAGGCTCTCACAAAACCTCTTTTATTGGTTAACAAAAATATAAACACTATGCGTTACATCAATGTCATACAAATGTGTGCTACGCGCCGCCAACACCTATTATGTAATTTTCTTAATCATTTATCTTTCTGATATCTTATTAATAAAAATGTTACTTAAAACATTTAGAAACATAACAGAAAAAACCGGCCAAGTGTGAGTCGGACTCGCGCATGAAGGATTCCGTACCATCTATAAAAACGACAAAAATATCATGCCCCTTAAATATTTATTTTATTCTGTTTTTTAGTATTTTTTTTTATGTGATAGGAGGGCAAACGAGCAGACGGATTACCTGGCCCAATCCCCTTTTAAAAGGTCGGCAACGCACTCGTGACTCGCTTACCATCAGGCGATCTGTATGCTAGTTTGCCCTCCTATCCCATAAAAAAAAATTATCTTGTTTAGTGCAGGGAAGTGTATTTTTAGACTGTAAGACACCAACAAAGTTGGAAAGTTACCTACAGGCGAAATTGTAGGTATCCTTTCCACCCAGGGATGTGCCTAAACAGACGTTGCACAGGGGTGGTTCTGGAGTGGTCTTTTATGAGGGCACAGTGCCCAGTGCGGAGGCTACCGGGGTGGTTTTAGTGGGTAAAAATCCCACACTCCCCGGTCTAATCCCCGAAGACCCGACGCCATTTGGAAGTTTCCAGAGGTATCCCTTCCAGTCATGTATTTCTTTTAGCTTTATGCGATGATTAGTATTCTACGCTCCTTCTATGTTATTTATTTGCTTTGTGGAACACACAACTAGTACTCTAGTAGTAATGTTACCAGCATTAATCTTGTTTATTTTGAATTCCACCGGAATAAGAAACATGCAATTTAGAGGTAGGTACATTTATGTAGATAGTCAGACATGTTTAGTCAAATGACTGTAGCACGACAGATTTAGATTTGGGCCCGGTAAATGGCAATAGGCTTGCCACCTATGGCAATAAAACATTCAAGAAAATATATCAGTGTACCTCTTTCTAACTCCTCGGGGCATGTCAGTATGTGATATTGGCAACTATTTTCTCGGTACTGTAGATTTTCCAAGCGTATTCGGAAATCCTCAGGGATTTCGAAAGCAATTTGGCAACAAAATGGCGCTTACACAGTTACTGTTATGTACGTATTAAGTACGTTACTCAAGGAACTGAATACGTCGTGAATTTCTGATAAATACATTTTATTTGTTTTATAACTTTTTACAACTATATTTCATAAGTTTCAGGATTACGGATGGTGCAGTTTTCTTAGAAAAATACTTAAAGACATTCGTGAATATGATTGAAGTCCCAAGTTCTCAACCATAGGTCAAGAAAAGGTACCTAAGTGCCGTTTTTGGCTGTACTACTCCGGAATACCCCATAGTAGAACCCCATAGAATAGTACCCCATAGTAGTACCCCTTCGGGGAATACAGGGGTGATGACAAGTTATGTTTATGTTATGTATATTACATTTTTATTATAATACTAGCTTTTGCCAGCGACTTCGTCCGCGTGGAATAGTTACTTTGTTCCCTAGTTCTTCGCCCGCGGTTTCACCTGCATTGCCCCGTTCCTAAGGGTTGTAGCGTGATGTTTTATAGCTTGAAACCTTTCTCATGAATCACTCATTTTCCCAACATTTCCCTTCACTGCTCTGCTCCTATTGATCGTAGCGTGATGAAAAGTATACTATAACCTGCCCAGGAGTATGAAGAACAATTGTACCAAGTTTCGTTAAAATCCGTGGAGTGGTTTTTGTTTCTATAACGAACATGCAGACAGACAGACAGACAAAAATTTTACTGATTGCATTTTTGGCGTCAGTATCGATCACTAATCACCCGCTGATAGTTATTTTGGAAATATATTTCATGTACAGAATTGACCTCTCTACAGATTTATTATAAGTATAGATAGATGTATAGATAATGGTTGTATTATTGGTACACCAATAAGGACTAATTGTTAGGACTACGGAGATTTCCTCCCGTCCACAATACGTGTAAAATAGCACAATATGTGTATCTCATAAGCCACGTTCCACCAATCGACCAATCGATGATTCTGGGTTGACACGAGTGGGCTATATTTAGCCTTTAGTCTCTTGTAATTAACCCTCTTTTAGATTTTCTGCCAATCGCCCTTGACCCGGCATTGAGATCCCCTACGTTCAGTCATGTGAATATTTATTTCAAAGTGTGAAATTTGACAATTAGTTGAAAACTAATCGCTGACCTACGATTCGCTAATTAAAATTCTTTGAAAATTAGTATTTCTGAAGTTTAGAGTAATGATTTTATTGTTTAAAATTCTTCATAATATATTTAGACACACGAGCTTGCATACACATAAATACACACATACGCGCAAAAACACATACTACTTTATTGTGTCTGCTTGAAATATATAATCTATAAAAGTTATGGCTAAAAAACAATCCTCGCTAACATTAACATAAGTATTAAACTAACCTGACCTTCGCCAACAAAATGAAAAAACAGCCCAAAAATGTTTTCCAAACACGCCTTACGTAGTTTCCCCTTAACTGGCTTGCAAACACTCTAACTTCAATCAATTACCTTGAATAAATAAATCAAGGGCGTAGTTCTATGTAACGGTCCTTTAATTTCCTGATGCCTTACAAACTAAAGGTAACTTGGTAAGACTAACCTAGGCACTACTACGAACTGCTAATTAATGGGTACACAGTACACACGGAGACGAAACAAATATCCTTCGAACACACAAATAATTGCTTCGGGTAAAAATCGAAGTCATGAGACACAGCGCACAGGATTTACCGTGGGAGAGTATTCGGCACAAATGGGTCGGCTCAACCGGAGTGATACCACGACCTCACAGAAAACTGGCGTGAAACAACGCTTACCTACGTTGTATTTCGCCGAGTGAGTGAGGATACCAGATCCCCTTTTAAAAGGCCGGCAACGCACTTGTGACTCCTCTGGTGTTGCGGGTGTCCATGGGCGGCGGTAATCGCTTACCATCAGGCGATCCATCTGCTCGTTTGCTTCCTATCCCAAAAAGGAAGTGCAAACGTACAGACAAAATTATGTGCTATGTTATGTATGAAGACACAGCCTATTTTTAAAGAAAGTTTAGAAGTCACTAAAGTTCCATAACATTTACGAATGAAATTCGTGATAAAAGAAAGAAAGAAATTCTTGGAAGATAAAGTTTTATTGTTTCACTGTTTACAGAGGATAGAAGGATTTGCAAAGGCAATTTACGATAGCTCTGGAGAAATAATAATTTTTTATTGGATTTATTTGGTAAACAATAAAATTGTCCTAGCAGTTCTGGAATCTGTTTGGGTAGGACTTTTAGTGTATTGGGACTGAGACTGATGTAGGGAATTTGAATTTTTATTATGATTCAATATTATTTTAATAGGCTGAATAAAAATGTTACTATGTAGGTATATTAGCTATAAGAAATACTAGCTAAATAAAAATATAGCAACACATAATCTCGTGTTTTTTTTTAAGACAACACCCGCATTCGTCAACTACCCTGTGTCGAGGGAGACATAGACATAGGTACAAATAGCTCAAAACGAATATTTGTAGACCACACAAATATTTGCCGCTGGTGGGAATCTGTCTGTCTGCTTGTTCGTTACATTAATCGTTGTTTCACACGTAAACCGCGTTTTTTTTATTCTACTAAGGTGGCTGGCAGCTTAAGAGACAATAGCGTGATGCTTATCCTATCTGCTAACACAACACTTTCTCGAGGAGCTCTGGCGACTATGCTATTTGGGTATGTTATTTGGGTCAGATTTTCTGCAAGGAGGTACTTCTCCAGTCGAGCAGCTCCAATTGTGAGTGGAATTTTTCGATTCCACTATGCCCTACCTCTGACTTTCTCATAACTCGAAAGTAAATCTAAGTAGATATAAATAGGCTCTTATACTCGTAGTCTCAGCCTTTAATAATTCTCGAAAGAAAAACATTCTAAAGAATAATTCTTTAGAATGTTTTTCTGTCCTCTAAAGTTTTAAGAGGACACCCTATGACGTCATAGGGTGTCCTCTTAAAACTTTGATAAGAATGACCTATTTAAAGATCTGGGCTAGCGATATTGATGGGTTCAAGTACTTATGAGGAGCTACACTTTTGTTAGGACTACTCCAGTTTCAAGTAGCTATCAATGAAGGGCTTCTTGAAATAGATTTAAATGAGTAGATACAGTGTTTTCTCAAAATTAACGTAATAATGACAAGAGTCGTTCACACAAAGATATACCTGTATACACTATGTTAAAAAAAATCCTGTCCAATCCGAAAGGGGCATATAGGTATCCTAATGACATCACCAAATAAAATGATTCGTGAAAGTCAATATATTATTGACGTTTAGAATTCACGATTGTCGGGCCCAAATTACTGCAATTACGTACCACAAAATCTACATTTTAGAATGTGATGAAAGCTTAATTAACCTTAGTATGTTTGGCATCCAGGGACGATTTCGCTGCCACTGTAAGTATTGCCATTTCAGTTCTCTCGTTCTATAAAAAATGGGGTAAGTATTTTTTTAATTGTAAAGTTAAAATGAGTATAAGAACAGAACCAGACCGAGATAAACTAACAATATCTTATCTTTACGGGTCGGACAAGATTTTCTTAACACATTGTATACCAATGTCCTCCTACAAGCTCCAATCTATGTCTATACCAAAAATCATTAAAATTTATTTAGAAATTATGTTAAAATCGTAGCCAAATAAAATAGCATCGTGCTATGTTGTGTTCCTAACAGTGAGCAAGGTAGCCAGAGCTCCGCGTGGAAGCGTTGTGTTGGCAGTGTGGGGGACCGGTGGAGTTTTGTTATCGCCGATGTCATGCATGGCAGAATGTCTCCTATGCTGCCAGCCCAACTATTCCTCCTTAATTTACAGGGTCGGCAACGCGCGAGTGATATCCCTGGTGTTGCAAGCGTCTATAGGTTACGGTAACCGCTTATGTAAAAAAATCACAAAAAGATAACTAAATGCTTGTGTTACGAGTGGGTTCATCGGTAGTGCAATGGGTGGGGTTCGAACTGGCAACCACATGATCGCAAGTCCGACGCCCTACACATTAGGCTACTGCCGCTCTGTTTGGATTTTGTGTTCGCTTAATAGTCATATGCTCGTATACTTCTGCCTAACCATTTGGGGAATACAAGCGTGATGGTATGTTAGAGAACCATAATTACAATTTGCACAGACTTTGCTTTCCAGTTCCAAAAGGTCTACATGTATCAATAGGGAGTACTACACTTTGCTTTGAGTTATGTCATAAGTACTCTGCTTTTATAATGGCATAAATTATAAAATTGATTTCTTATTTTGTACCAGTTAGGTATATAATGGCATTTACTGCAGCATCCAACCATTCTGAATATTCCCGGAAATAACCTTGATTGGCAGACACCTATTCAAATTAACAATCCCCTTATTGAGAGCGATAAATTGATATGGCGCGATTCAAATCGAATCAGGCATCGTTATCGATATCAAATTATCATATTTTTATGCATGCTGTGACACGCAATCTAAGGACATCTTTCATTGAGTAATTTGAGCTTCAGTTGAGACTCATTAATCGACATAAAAAAGGAAATTTGAAGAAAATTCTTTTTGAATTTGACTTTTTTGTGTATGTTACGCGATATTGTTAAGGTACTCCCTTAACGGGAGCATTCGCCTGTGATGTAACGTTACAGAGTCGAGCAGTTAGAGTGGAGAACCGAGCATTACAGTGCACAACACTTGATGATACAATGTGTGATATTTTGATACAACTTGTAACATCAATGCGCACTCAAGTGTTATATTACAGCCGAATGGCAGTTAGGGAGGCAGTACTTTTTGTAATGTAATGCTCAAAGTCGAATTTGAAATTCTACATTACAGTCGTATACTTTCCGAATATTTACCGATTCTGAACCGATTTCAATATTTTCTTTTTATCTGATAAATATTTCCAAAATGATTCCTTAAGAATTGGTTGGTGTCTAATCGCAAAATTCTTGAAGACAAATCAAATTTCTGTCTAACCATGAAAAAATAACACACAAACACAGATACTTTCACATGGCAACAGCAAAGGAAACTGCTAATCTATAACAGCAAAACCAAATAACAAAGGTTTAATGCAAAATAATTTAATTCAAATGTCCTTTATCTTTGATAAAAACCGCGGTTTTTCACATGAAGGGTTTTTGGGTGTCCCTAATACCTCCACCGAATAATTTACCGAAATTTAGAAATCAAATACAATTTTACTTTTACTCACTTCCGCAGAATTCTCGATACCTCACCGACATCGATTACAATAAAATTACTTCTCAATCTGTTAAAAGCTTTAGAGGGAAAATTTAATCTACTGCGAAATCATTTTAACCACATTTGTGTTTGCATAACGATTGATTTTGGTATAACGTTTTTGTAGGTAATTCAAGCTCCGCCGAACCCTTAACTTGGAATTTTTATATAATGTTGCATTTCATTATAAGACTGCTTTTATATCCTGAAATCCCACGGGAACGGTGATTTCCAAGCTTTGGGCGAGGATATCTGACAAACTCATTTATTTGACAGGTGGCCGTCCGACTCACAGCTGTCACGGGCATCCGTGCCGCTTCCGGCTTCCAGCTTCCGTCAATATTTTACATTTTTGCTTTCTGTTGTCAAAATTAAGTACATAATAGATATAAACGTCAGTGCGGAAAAATGTGTCAATATGACCAATTGATTGATGTACTTCTCATAACATAATCAACCCATTATACTGTCCCTCTGCTGGGCACGGGTCTCCTGTGAGAATCAGAGGGATTAGGCTAAAGTCCACCACTCTGGCCTAGTGCGGCTTGGCAGACTTCATACGCTGTCAAGAAAATCTCTCAGGCATGCAGGTTTCCTCACGATGTTTTCCTTCACCGTTTAAGCGCGTGATAATTAACTATTAATACGCACACTACTTCGAAAAGTCAGAAGTACGTGTTCGAATTCGAACTCGAAACCTTTAACTTGGTAGTCTAACGGTACCACTAGGCTATCACTGCTTTTTGATTTATATTTTATTTATTTATTTTATTTTATTTTTTATTTGGCTCTTCAACAATGAGTACACTAATACATTAAAAAGAATATGCATTCTCACTTAAATAACTAAGTGCCCCATTACTTAAAGAAGAACACAGCATGCACTAATGATGTGTGTAACAAAAAGGAAAAGCTAAGTTAGCCCATCAAACAATGACTGATTACCGTGTTATCAGTCATTGTTTGTGGGACCGCCATAACACATTTTATTTGTAGGATACAATTAAAAACTAAAAAATAAAAATACTATAATAATATATCTAAATGAAATCTTAAATTAAATTCATCCTTCTTAGTTGCATAAGATGATATATTACAGATTGATGGACATTTTACCTATATAAAAAAAATTATAAACGCATATAATATGCAAGTTGCGTTGTAAACTTCACTTGCGCGATTCAGGATTTGTCCGTCTAGTTATGTAGATATGTACATATATGTAGCGCGGTAGATATCACTACATAAGTTCTATTTTTTAATATTTTATTATGTAGGTATAAGAATGTATTGTATTGTAGTATATTATATAATATGGGCCTTGTAGCCTGAATTAAATAAATAAATATGTAGATAATGAAAAAAGATTGTCATCATAAGCCAGTTTCATATAAAAAAACGGTAACACTTTTATCGACCTCAGAATCGAACCATTAGACCTATGAGGCAGGTTAATTAATTGGTAAAATGAAACCACATCTCTAAATGTCAATATTGTACTTCAGACAACCCTAATAAATTACCCTTGGCTGTTCAGAATATATATATAACTATTAAGTATATAATTAAGTATATAATATATAACTATTAAGTATATTCCACATTACAAAGATTCATCAAACATTCAAAAGGTATTTTGTATGTCAAGGTTGATGAAGCCCCGCTTCACGTTTCTCATATTTCAGTCTTTGTGGCCACAAGAAACCTAACACGAAAGGAATCGAGTCAGGGATGTCCCAAGTTCCTTAGCTGGCTTTAGACATAACATACCGTCAAGCTTGTATTTCACAAAGAGTTAGGCAGAGGCTCCGAGCTGCTACTGAGAATTTCCTAGAAATATTTAATAACACTTTGCCTAGGAATAGACTATATACTGACTATAGACTGGGAATTGAACCCAAGACCTCTAGCATAGCAGTGGCGAATGGGACCAATAAACTAATGAGGCAGTCTGGCTCAACTGGCTTTAGGTAAGTTAAAATTTGTATGATAGGAGGACCGTGGGGATTGGAAGGAGGGAGCCCTTTGGTCTGTACTGTTTCAAACTAAGTCAATATAATAATAAAACGAGTATTATTCTTTGAAGCATGAATAGAGTTTTGACGTGGTAGAACTCCGCTGCCTGAGTTCGTCTGTTTTAAGAGAGGTAGGGCATAGTGGAATCGAATAATTACACTTACAGTTGGAGCTGCCCGACTGGGTACCTCCACCTTGCAGAAAATCGTAGCCAAATAACATAGCTCCGTGCTATGTTGTGTTCCTACGGCGAGCAAGGTCACCAGAGCTCCGCGAGGAAACATTGTGTTGGCAGATAGGATAAGCATCACATTATTGTTTCCTATGCTACCAGCCCAACTATTCTTCCTTGATTTACAGGGTTGGCAACGTATGAAGTCGGCTCGGTCGGATCGGCACGGTCGGCAAATAATGAAGACCTCTGGTTTCATTGGCCAAGCCCAATTTTGGGTCTTCAAGAAACTACTCTTAACCAGCAGAGATTGTTGATGTTCAGCCCGCTACACACCATCAGTTCTTATACATAGTTTTTACAGCCTAGTGTTTGTTCGACACACTTAGTATTCTGTATTTGTTTGTTCCGGTGTGTGTGTAGCGGATTTTAAAAAGGTGCCAAAATTAATATCTCTCCAAACACAATTTGTTTTATCAAAATACAATGAACCTAATTTCTTACGTAGCTTTACGGTGGTAAAGTCGGTATGTCACCAAAACACTGGCTATGACCCTAAAAAAGGTTGCTGATTTATCTGTTTATACTTGTGATAGGTACAGTCAACAAAAGAGTTAAGTAAGTACCTATACTGTTAGCTCACGATATCTGTTTTCTAATGTGGGGTTTATATGTTGAGATGATTGGTAAATGAAGGTCACGTTTACATTGATAAATAATATTTACTGGTACCAGTTGCAATAAAATATAATATTTAAACTTATTTAACTACGTGCGACCTAACTGCCTGGGTGCGGGAAGACGACTGCCGCGCCCGCCGCCCAAAGTCTCTAAGCTAACCTAATGCAATTCTAATGCGTCAGCAGTGTCACTAAACTTAACATAGATTGCGTTATAAATAACTATCTCTTTGCCGTTTCATCCTATTTGCTCCATACCTAAGGATCGTAGCGTGATGTTAAATACCCTATAACTTTTCTCATGAATTGCTCCTCCCATTGGTGAAAACCGCAAGAATATCCGTGTTACGTTTATCGCGCTGAAGATAGACAGACAGACAGAAGCGGGTGGGGGGACTTTATTTTATACTCGTAATATGTAGCTAGTGATTTTATTCACCAAGGGAATCGATATGAAAGTAGCTGACAAGTGACAATACGTGCGTTTTATTTAATAAATGCTGCGTAATATAATCACACAGTCAAATGCCGTTAGCTGCCTGCATATCTAAATCATTTTGTTGACTGTACATCCCCAAAGAAGTTTGCAATATCTCCAAGGAGTTTTTGTTTGCAAGAAAGCTCTAAGTAATTTGCAATTCATCGCGAGGAGGCGTCGAGAATTTCAATTAATAAAAGTAAGTAGTAAAGGATTCTAGGTCTTTAATTTCAATGTTCTTTGAAGTTTTTTTTATCTTAATCGCGATTATAATTTCGTAGCGTTAAAAATTAGTTCGTGGGAGAGCCATGCTTCCACACAAATGGGCCTTCTCGACCGGATTAATACCACAGCATCACAGAAAACCGGCGTGAAACAACGCTACGAGGCCCAATCCCCTTTTAACAGGCTGGCAACGCACTTGTGACACCTCTGGTGTTGCGGGTCTCAGGCGATCCGTATGCTCGTTTTCCCCTATCCCATATAAAATTCTTGTCTATTGTCTCGTCTCGTCTATTGTCACATCAAACTACAATAATCGAGATTAATGTCTCTAAGTTTTTCTAACAACCTTATTATTTTATAGGTCATAAATTTAGATTTTTAATTTAGAAAAATAGTTCTTTATTATTGGTAAATATAGAGAAGGATTCAGTCTTCAATTTTGCAGGTAAAGGACATTAAGGAGTTTTAAAGAGACAGGCCAAGCGTCTAGCACTTTTAGTCAGTCAAATACAAATAGCTCTTGGAAAAGTAAGTGCCTAGTTTCAAAAGCCAATTTAGGTCCTCCTTAACATTGGAATAAAACCTTCGTCTTATAACTTTGCCTCTAATACCATGGTTTAGAAATTAGGAAATTAATCTGAACTTTCAATTTAGTTATTATGTTGGTATTACTGCCTCTTCAATCCTGCCTCATGACAATTATTAGCCTAGAACAAAACAAAAAATGCTATTTTATGGAACTAAATATTATTCGTTTCTTGTCTTCTATGTGTCCCAACACCATTCTTTTCCCGTATTTAATTTTCCTGGACTGCTTTATTGGAGAGTCGAGTAGCGCTTTGGAGACAATTTTGTTCTACTAGGTCTTGGATCCGGTTCCCAGGTCGAGCAAGTGTTAGTAGGTTTTTCTATGAAATTCTTAGTAGCAGCTCCGAGATCGGATTTCTGTTCGGTTAATTACAAAACGCTTGCCCCCTTGAACAGTGGGTGTGCCGAACTGTTCAGGGAATACATGATGGTAGGCGTGATGGTACAGTCGCCAGCACATCAAGTTACAACAAACTGTCTTTCCCAATAGATAATAAACTCTATTATTTGGAGATTATATAGAAAATAGATGAAGAAATTTGACAGTTTTCGATCCCAAGATGTGCTGTTGGCCGTACGTTATGATGGATTTGAACGATTTTTGAGTTAGCTCCCAAAATCGCACACAAAAAATACCGCAGTGCACGTCTTAGAACTAAGATAACTTAATCGATATCATGAAAGGATACCCTTTACTCTAAGTATTTTAAACACGAAGGGTATTACAACATGCAACACAATGACGACCATTGCATGCCAATCAAAATAAGTGTTTCGTGCGGAAACGTAGTTCGTTACAACAGTTTATTTACGTTGTCCAAATTGTTTCAGTGAAATATGCTGTATTTTATAAACCCAGAAGCCACAGCTGTAAAACCTTTGGGTATACAACTGATGACTATAAAAATAACGCAATAAACGTCAAGCTTATTCATAGAAATGTTTTATTTTTATTGGAATAGTGAGAACTTTGTTCAAATAAGGTTATTTTTTTATTAAGGTTATTTTTTACACTCACGTAAATATTAGACATTGTAGGTAGCTGTTAGTGATTTTAACATTTAGATTTAGACGTCCAATACCTCAGTCTATCCTCAATCCGTGACCACAGATCCTGTCAAGCTTCCGAAACGTTAACAATATAACGCGATAAAGTTCGTAAAAAGTAGTTTTATTTCAAGAGAGATATTTAAAAAAACAACTTATGTGGATATATATGTGATATGTGCACTCAACATAACTGTTGTTGAGTGCAAATCAAATGTATGTTTAGGTCCCATGAAATAGGGGGCGAGCCTATTGCCATTAACTGGGCACAAATCCAGGCTCCGAGTTGCTACTAAGAATTTCATAGAAAAACCCAATAGCACTTTGCTCGACCTGGGGATCGAACCCAGGACCTCTAGCGTAGCAGTCGCGCTTGGGACCACTAGACTAATGAGGCAGTTAATATGGTGTACAATATAAGAATCTTTCTACCTATCCGTCTATTAAATCATTTATAATACTAGATCAGCGCTGTATGGGTATGTGTGCACTGCTGGTTGTGTAGTGTTTGTTATCCCTTGCATTTTCTGTAGAAAGATTGTCGGCGTTATTGGGTAACCCTTTAATCTCCCGATGCATGAAATCGGAGTGACGGGTACAAAGAGGTTTTCCTTAACGGTATTTTTAATCTTGGTGGACTATCTGGCCCGCAAAAACATATAATATATTATATTATTCATTGTCGTTAACAAAAGACACGTACTGGCTGTATCGAGCTCGCTTGTACTGTTCATAGCAATGTAATCGTTAGCGTGCTTATGGACTTTTGAGCGTTTACTGTACATTTGTATACTTCTGTCTAACTATTCAGGGAATACAGGCGTGATGGTATGTTAAGTTACACCATATTATTGTTGCATAGTTTAGACATTATTTTTGTTTGGAAATCCAAATAATAGTGTTTATTATACGTTGGGGAAATTGGCCAGTTTGTGGTAACTTGTTGACTGTACAACGGCGGTCTTATCGCTAAAAGCGATATCCTCTAGACAACCTTAGAAATTATTTTAAATCCTTATTCATATCATAAACGTGAACGTTTCTGAGTATGGTTGTATGGATGGATGTGTGGATGTTTGTTACTCTTTCACGCCAGAACGGCTAAACGGATCTGAATGAAATTTGGCACATAGATAGATTATAGTCTGGAATAAGACAGGCTACTTTTTATCCAGGGGTCGGACCCAATTCTGAAGTCCACGCAGGCAAAGTCGTGGGCAGAAGCTAGTAATAGAATAAATGAAGGCGGGATAATGATTCTGTAAATAGACCTTTTAGAGACACTTTTACAAGACACTGTTTTACATTTTTTAAACTAGATGGCATTGGTATTTCCTAACTGACGACCTCTCAGAAAGACATCGAAACAAACTCAGATATTCATGGCCTCTTTGAAAGTTCAGATTAAGTGTGGATTGACAGACTAACACGCCGCCGCCGCGCCGTCAAGAAAAATTCTCAGGTGCGCAATGACCATAAGAAATGGGAAGGAATGCGCGGTTTTAGTCAGCACGAGTTTAAATATATAATAATAAGATGGGGCACGGAACTCTTGCCGCGATCACGAATGTCACGAATAGTCACGATCAGTGTTGCCGTTGATTCACAACTGCTATACCAATACGGAAATTTTTAATTGGTCAAGAATCACTACATAGTATAAAACAAAGTCGCTGTCTGTCCGTCACTATGTATGCTTAATCTTTAAAACGACGCAACAGATTTTGAAGCGGTTTTTTTAATAGATAGAGTGATTCAAAAGGAAGGTTTTAAGCTATTTAACATTACGCTACGGCTCTTAGGAATGGGGCAAACCGCGGGCTGGCCGCTAGTATAAAATAAATTACTTACTAGCTCAAATATTTTTGTCTCGTTTCCTTCGTCTATTTAGTAAAAAAAAAAACTGTATAAAATGATTGGAAAAACCACTAATAAAGAAGCAATTAAGCAAGTAAAAAAATGCATCTTGCTCGGCTAATTTATTTACACATATCATATCAAACGATGACGTCCACGGGTGCCAATCACGTGTCCTAGCTTTCTCAGCAAGAGAATACCGATTTCCTTTTACCATTGTTTTGATATATGGGATCAGGATTTTGTACGTGATCCTCGTCTTTATCTCATAATATTTAAATGTCTTGGATAACGGTAAAAAATCCCAAAATAGCCATACGATGACAGTTTGTTCGCGGCCTGCAATAAATGGATGATGCGGTAACATTCAAGAAACCTGTCAATGTCACACGTGCAATTTTCAACTATAACAACTGGATTTAAGGTTCGAAATCTTGAGTGTATACGACGTGAATGGAATACAGGCATGCCAATTTTCGTCCATTGTTCTACGAAACACTGGCACTTGCAAGTTGAACCTTATAATTTAGTAAAAAGGGTTGATATTACGGAAGACTGGATTCAGGTCAAACAATTTGTACCATACCGCTATTTACCGATCTCGCTTTATTTTATATAGCTACTGAGGATAGTTCTGGATATCCTTTCAATATTTTCATGAATAATAAACGATTTGATCTTGAAAATAGTCGATTTTTTACGATTTATTAAACCTAAACTCATATTTAGGTAATAAATATTCATTTCTGTATATCTTCATACTTAAATACCTATTTTAATCTAAGTATACTAACATTATAAATGCGAATCTAAAACTGTCTGTTTGTTAGGTACCTTTTCGCGCCTAAACCGCTAAACAAATTTCAAGAATTCTGGAAAGTATATAAATTATATAATATATAATTATAAGTATAGAAACTGGCGATCACAATAGACAGACAGCGGTCGCAGTGATATTATAGCCGCAAACAAATAATAAAAAAAGTACATATAAAAATTTCTGGGCCTTTATGACACTACACACATTTTCTACACCATCTTTTGTTTCAAAAAGTCATTCAGATGCGATTGTTATTGCGACAATAAATATTATTAAATCACAAAATCTTTAAAAAATCCTATTAACGTGAAATTGCCCACAGGATTACCAAAAACGATATTACGCGAGAAGCACCGCAGGACACACCTAGTTTCATTTGAATGTATAATTTGTTGTGTATTTTTCTCTACTCAATCACGATGAACGAACGCGAGGTAAAATGTGTCCACCTAAAAAAAACCGGACAAGTGCGAGTCGGACTCGTCCATCGAGAGTGCCGTACAAATTTCAAAATTCCAAATGTCATAGGTTTAGTTTCTCAAGGTCAACGTCATAATACCCTATAAATTTGAATATATGTACGTTTTTGCAGCATAAACGGCCGTATCTTTTGTTTATGTTAACATAGAAGTTTATTTTTTTCACAGCTTCAAGGGATTCTAGACCTGAGTACAATGGTTTTCAATTTCAACTCGATACCTCCACGCGTTCCCGAAATAAAGGGCCTTGACAGACGGACGGACGGATGGACGTACAGCAAAGTGATCCTATAAGGGCTCCGTTTTTCATTTGAGGAACCCTAAAAATTAGCACATAGATTACTTTTATATCCGAAAAATGTAACAACTTTTGCCAATGAATAGCTACATTTTATAGGTATACTGGAAAATGTGGGCGTGATAACTATACAACAGAACAATTTCGAAAAAAATTGTCACTAATCAACTAATCTAACACTAATCATCATCATCATTACCTATACCAACCAAACCAGGACTATTGCTGAACAAAGGGCTCACCCATTGACTTTCCCAAAGACAGTTTATACGGGTCGTACAGGGTTTTCTTAACAATTGTAAGAAAACCGTGTATCTACGACCCGTGAAGTTATTGCTAAGTATCGAGATTTGATTCTATTTATTAAAAGAACGAGGAATCTGCAATACTTACGGTGGCAGCGACACCGTCCCTGAACGCCAAACATACTAAGGACTATGATCGTTTTATCATATTAAAAAAATACTAGATTTTAGGGTAATTACGGCAATTTGGGCACGAATTTTAAAATTTAATAAAATGTTTACTTTCATTAGGCTAAGTCTACTTTTATCATGCGCACCGCTGAAATGTGGAATGCGTTTCCCGAGTTGGTCTTCCCCGATATATATAATCTGGGTGTCTTTAAATCACGAGTAAATTGGTTTTTTCTAGGCAAGCGCGCTCCTTCGTAGATCGCAGTGTCACTTAACATCAGGCGAACTGGTGGTCAAGCGTAAGCCTATCAGAAATAATAAAAAAAATATTAAAGTAATGTTTCTCATTTTATTTGGCTATATGATTGGTTTACCTAGATATATGCCCCTTTCAGATCGGACAGGATTTTTTTAACATGTTGAGATCTCGTTAGAGATCGTCTCACACTACGTTTTCTGGTGCGTGGTCTCCACTCGAGAACATTTTTCCCCAGTGGCCATTTCTTTTACGAGCTATGTGATCCACCCAACTTGCCACTAAGGCATATTTAGGTCTATTTTTTAGCAACACGCGGCATGAAAACCTGCTGTCTTATTCAAAACTGTTGAAATGTAAACGACACTAATTGCCTTTATACCGAGGTTTTTTACATTAAAATTTACCATAACTTGTAGACAACTTCAAACACGCGCAGTTATGTTGACCGAAGTGAGGTTACTTAGTTCTTTGGTTTATTTAACGTAATTATATCATACTAGTTTCTACCCGCGAGTTTGTCAGCGTGGATTCAGAATTGTGTCCAACCTGGATAAAAAGTAGCCTATGTATTATTCCAGACTGTAATCTATCTCTGTGCCATATTTTATCCAGATCCGTTCAGCTATTCTGGCGTGAAAGAATAACAAACATCCATACATCCTCACAAACTTTCACGTTTATAATATTAATAGGACTTAGAGCAAAGAATAGTTACAGATGTCACATCAGTTATTTTGACAACTTTTTTTGCCTATAACAATGAATCCCTAGTAAACATAGCAATATCTTATCTATCAATAAGAACTAATAATACTTTTGTAGGTCATTTTCCTTCAACTGTTATTAGGAAGCAAAGATAGATAGATATTAATATTATTTTTAGAACTCTTACGACATACTTTACCTCCAGATCGTTGTTGTATTAATAGGTATTAGAACAGCGATGAGGATTTTGGCTAATCCAGGGATATTTTATTCTTATTCTTCTCAAAGTCAAAATCAAACCTTTTATTCTTTTCTCTTTATTTTTTAAAAAACATTGCGCCTCGGGTCAAACCCGAAACAACTACCTGTAGGTGATTCAAATATTTGCTCTGTGTGGGGATCGAATCTAAAACACTTGGTGCAGAAGCCGATCGCTCTGACGCGTTGATCATTGTGTATACTACTCGAAGATACTATTTTATTACATATCAGTCAGAAAAGGTCCAATGCTGAACAAAGGTCTCCTCTATAGACTTCCAAAAGGACTGATTATATGCCGCGTGCACTCAACGACTCCTAGGGAACTTTCTGTTCATCTCGTTGGTGGTCGTCCCACACTGCGTTTTCCGGTGCATGGTCTTCACTAGAGAATCTTTCTTTGAACTGATGGCCGTTTTTTCCACAATAATTG
Source organism: Acronicta aceris (assembly GCA_910591435.1). Classification (NCBI taxonomy): domain Eukaryota; kingdom Metazoa; phylum Arthropoda; class Insecta; order Lepidoptera; family Noctuidae; genus Acronicta; species Acronicta aceris. The sequence continues at coordinate 11,931,588 of OU342770.1, forward strand.
CTATCCTATGATTATAAGAATATATAATAAACTACCGGAAAATATGAGAAGTCTCCCACTAAAAATACTTAAGCGTAAATTGCATACATGGCTGGTAAATAAATGTTACTATTCTGTTAAGGATTACCTAACGGACCGTAAAATAAAATAACATGAACATATGTGATGATGTTTATAGTACTATATTCTGTTATATTGTAATCGATTATTATTTAGTTTAAATTACTTATTCCTATTGTGTATTTTTTCTTTGCACACCATTGTATGGTATAATATGTGGCAACTATTTGGACTTAGCGATTTAGCAATAAGAACTGTCTGTACCCATATTTATTGCAAATAAAGTTATCTTATCTTATCTTATCTTATCAAAATTATTTATTTCAATTAGACCATTAAAAAGGTGCCAAAAAGTGGGTCTTATGTCTTATACTCTTTTAACAAAAACATGATTGCAATATTAATCTTTACAACTTTGTTTTAAATAGTTTGACAATTATGCAGTTTGATGTGTAAGATTTATTCAGTATAAGTAGGTGTTATATTTAGAAAGAAAGGGATTGCCACAGCAAGTGAGGGCCGACCAGTACCGACAGACAGCACCCGTTCACGGGCATGACGTGTGTATCGGCGCGGTTCGATTCAACCATATTGTAGGGAATAAAATAAACCGCGGGCACAATATTCCTATAGATAAATATACTTACACAAATTGTTACATCAATATCTGCACAATTCCCACGAGCTATGTGCCCCGCCCGGCCATTTAAGCTTTCTTTTTTATTTACTTATATAAAAATAAGTTGGACAACTTATTAACTTGCAGGTGATGAAAATGAACACCAATAATACGACTACTAATAAAATACGTAACCAAAACTCATTATTTTGAAACAGACGCTATATGGTAGTAGCATCTCTTTGATCCTATATAAAGGTAAACTTATCAGCGTATAGAAAAAAATACGATCTTAGATACGGAAACTGATATCGAATTTTACGTTCTCGGAAATTGGTTCTATTTATTCCAATGTCCACAAGAATTAGGTCCCAAATTGCGATCTAGTATTATAACCAGCAATTTGAAATTCGGTGATTCAAATTTTAATATTGATGTTTTCTGTCAGAATCTCATCACTCATCTCAGAATCAAAATTAGTTCCAGAAATACTGAAAGGTTTCCTCAAAATACGTCAGGGGTGCGTGCTACAGATTTGAACCGATTTGAGAATGGTTTAATAAACCGTCGTATTCGTCTAAAATTTCGTTACATATTTTCAATACTGTGCTAAAAAAAATTCAGCCGGCCTAAAGTATATTTTTGGCGCACATATTTTTTTTTTGCAATTTCGGGCCAGCCTTTTTTTTCAGATGTAGAAATGCGCCTCATGCATGCCGCCCCGCTTCGCGGATGCAGGACGGGTCCATGTAGGGTATGTCGGGCTCTCCGGCCAGGTGATCAGTCATACCGACTAAACCACCACCACCACCTTCCGCATAGTGGTGCGAGATGGAATGGGAATCGCTCTCGCATGATCCGCGATCCCACCGCAGAAGTCCAATGTAAGACCCTCCCCGAAGGTCAAGTGCAATGGGCGTCTGTCCCAATAATCTTGGATTTAGATTTTCATTCTATAAATGGTAAAATAAAGAAATTAAAAAAAATCTAGGTGCCTAAAAAATAGCAAAATAACCGGACCTACTAGACCCTTGGTTCCAGTATCACGAACATTTATATAGTACAGTTATTAAAAGTTCAAAACGCATAAAACACCTTTATTCATGACAATTTTATTGACTCGTGCCCAAGTTCACTTAGACCTCGAGTCCAGTCTACCCTTACTATGATCTTCAAGTCATCGGTTCTAGGCCTGGCTAGGTGGTGTGCTAGGAGACGTTGATTCATAGTCTCGACTCAAAGGTTTCGTCATTATCATCATCATCATCATATCTAGGCCGCATGCAATGACTCCCAGCCCTTCCTCCACCAGGACGTCCGTCAATCTCTGGAGATCGTCCTTTTCACCACATCTTTTCCTCCACCTTTGAGCTATGTCAGCAACTTTGGTTCTTCTACAGATCTCCTCATTTCAAAGCTATCGTAGGAAATAGTACCTAATACATTGCTAAAATTTATGAGACAGAAAGAGAAGTGCTTTAACCAACCCTGTAGGTTTGCTGATTGTCAAACTGTGTGTATAGGGTGGCAATAAATTACATAATTATGTAAGGTTAAGTCCAAGGCCACGCTGACCGCTTTGTTCGCATAATTGATTTTAGGCTGCTTACAGAGTTAGAGGGGCTGGCCTTAGCGTTTGTGAGCTCTACAAGAAAAAGAATCTGTGCCAGGCCCTTGCCTTTGTGGAAATAGTAGAATGATGATGCTTGACGAGAAACGCAAAGTTATAAATAAATTTGAAGTTTTAAAATTGTTTATTGGAAATGAACAAAAATTAATAAACAAAAAAAAATTTTACTTGGGTTTTTGCGCGGGTACTCGAGGCACCCGCAAGAACGAAGCCCCGGGCGAATGTTCTGCTCGCCACCCACAAAGACCACCTCTGGTTGAGGTTACGCAGCGCCGTGTTTCTTTATTGTACTGTTGAAACGCATTGCCGAACGAAACGAAACGCTTCTTGTTCGATCACGCGTATGGAAGCGAGACGACTGTGCAACCAGCCTAAGATGTAATGTGTGTTGAAAATATAAGTCGTTGTAGGGTTGCAATTGCTTGCTGGGTTTAATTGAAGTTTATAACACGCGTTTCTTTCCCAGCTTTCCTAGAGGAGGTATTGTAAAGTATTTAGTCAATGCTAAACATCTAACGGCTTGTGACTAGTAAGCAAATTCTATATCCTATCCTATCACTAGTCAGCAAATCTCCTATCACAGTAGATTTGGTTACCAGTGATAGAATTTTGACATAAGGTATAAACAAGTAATGTCAACATCCTATCTCCTAGTAAGCACTTCTACAGACAGATTTATTAAAGAAACCGACCGTAAATTATAAAGAGATTACAACAATTACTAAAGATAATGTCGCTAGCAAACAAAAACATTAAACATATAACATACCATCACGCCTGTATTCCCCGAAGGGTTAGGCAGAGGTGTACTTAATGTACACCCACAGTTCGCCGGTATGTTTAGGTCCCATGTTATAGGGGGCGAGCCTATAGCCATTAACCGGGCACAAATCCAGACTCCGAGCTGCTAATGAGAATTTCATAGAAAAACCCAATAAAACTTTGCTCGACCTGGGGATCGAACCCAGGACCTCTAGTGTAGCAGTCTCACTTGGGACCACTAGACTAATGAGGCAGTCATTAACATTAAAATAATACGGAATTATATCGACAGAATCCTGACAATATTGCGTATTTTCTTAATCCTTATAATGGAATATATCAACATCTCGCGCTGTCTGGCATCTGACTAGCGTAATAAATATTGTCAGCGGGTTCATGATTTCTGCCAATATTAGTAATTTGGAGACTTGTCAGTCTTAATAATATTATTGTTCTGTTTGTTTGTTATATTGATAGTTAATTGTTATCCTCTGTTTCCCAACACTGGATTCTATTTTCCCTTATGCGTTAATAAACACGAATTTTCACTTACAAGCGTGGTGAACCAAAGTTTAACGCCTCTTCTTCTGAGAGAAGTAACCAGTTATGGTAAGTGTGACCCAGTTATGGTAATTCTAGGTGCCGTGGAATGCTTACAAAAAAAATCTTAAACGCGAGGTTATGTAAAATGTTTATTGATAAAAACCTTTCTTCTTAGAAATTAGTTCAGTTTTATCATCAAATCCGATAATAACTTGTGCCAGACTGCCGTGGCATGATAAAACACAGTTTCTTCAGACATAGTATCTTCAGTGTTTTGTGCTAACATGAATAAATCGCTTTTTCGCACAAGTTTCAATAGTACCTGTGGCACTTAAAAAAATATATTAAGCCAAAGGGAATAAACTCTGTACTTCTAAAAATAAAAAGATCGGTTTTGATAAAACACTACAGTTACGGCTTACGGCCGACCGCTATCATAAATACAGTATGTTGTCATAGCAACCTGCGTGCATTCGGTTGAAGTTAAATTACTTGATTTGTTCATTTTACTAATAGATTACATTAAAAACAGTTATCTAGTTCTGTAGCAATGAATGGAGATTTTAACCTCATCCAAAAATGTAATTAACATAGGGGTTTCGACAGCACACGTTTATGTTAAGACATATGTCTTCCCTTAGGTCTAAACATAAAAACGACTGACGTGGGTCTAAACATAAAAAAATAACATTAAATGTAGTTATTTTTTACGTGGCCGATGATAAAAATATCTTCCTGTAAACACACCCACGATACGGTAAAAACACTAGTGTTGGGCAAAGGTTAACCCTAAAAAAAAAGAAAATAAAAACGTCACACGTATCATCACGTGGGAGAGTCATCCTTCGGCGCGAATGGGCCGGCTCGACCGGAGTGATACCACGGCCTCACAGAAAACCGGCGTTAAACAACGCTTACGTTGTGTTTCGCCGAGTGAGTGAGGTTACCGGAGGCCCAATCCTCTTTTAAAGGTCGGCAACGCACTTGTGACTCCACCTTTGGTGTTGCGGGTGTCCATGGGCGGCGGTAATCGCTTACCATCAGGTGATCCGTCTGCTCGTTTGCCCTCCTATCCCATAAAAAACATATCCCTCCCACTTTCAACGAATGAAACGAAATCAAAAAGTTTTAAACAATTTTAAAATTGGAACACTCTCTGTAGGTAAAACTTAAGTCATAATAAAACTTGGATAAGAAGAAACTTTGTTCGTACTACCAAGATAAAAAGAAGAAAATTATAACATAACATCACACCTATATTCTCCGAAGGGTTAGGCAGAGGCGCACATATTATACACCCACAGTTCACCGGTATGTTTAGGTCCCATGTAATAGGGGATGAGCCTTTTGCCAGTAACCGGCCACAAATCTCAAACTTCGAGCTACTGAGAATTTCATAGAAAAACCCAATAACGTAAAGTTATTGGGTTTCTGGGTTCGATCCGGGGATCTCTTCAGAGCAGCCCCAGTACTGGGCACGGATCGCCTTCAAATAGAGAGGGGTTAGGCCACAGTTCACCACGCTAACTAGTGCGGATAGGCAGACTTCATACGCCATTGAGAAAATCTCATCAATCTCAGGCATGCAGGCCTTTCTTACGAAAGCATCGTAAGAAAGCCTGCATGCCTGAGATTGATGAGATTTGCCTCCTGCACCGTTTAAGCGAGTGATAATACTTACTGATATTATAAACTTGAAAGTTTGTGAGTATGGATGTATGTTACTCTTTCACGCCAGAACGGCTGAACGGATCTGGATAAAAATTGGCATAGAGTTAGATTATAGCCGATTATAGGAATAACACAAGGCTACTTTTTGTCTAGGTCAAAACCAATTCCAAAGTCCACGCAGACAAAATAAAAAAACCGAAACACAAAATTAACTAATTGATGCATATGGTTGCGAAAAGTCGGAAGTGCGTGCCTTGGATTCGAACTTGAGACCTACGACTCAGCAGTCCAATAGTAACAATAGACTATTACCGCTTATATATTTCTTCCTAAAGCAGCATAGAGATAAGACAAACTTAATTATTACGATACGTGCCAGTTACCCAATCAGCCGAAATCACAACTAAGAACAACTTACCCCAATAATCGCTAATCGTATATCTTACTTTTCGCTCCAATTGATTTATTATTTATCATGCCTATTCTGTCCCTTGTGAGGTAAAGGTATGATTTTGTTATTCGTGGAGAAATAGGATTTTCGATATAGCGAGGGAGTATATTATCGGTATTGATTAAAACCCAGCGACCACAAAAAGGTCCATTTTTAGAAGCATTTTTACCAGCAAGTGACAGCAATGTTCCGGGCATTGAATAGAAACTATTTGTTACCGATATAGATCACAACTACGTAAGCAAAATAACGTTTGTATAGCTGTAAATGTATGCGTGAACAGGTAGGGTTGCCTCGCAATCTTGCGTCGCGTTGTTCGCCCAGTTGGTTAATCTAAAATTAGAGAGAAAAGAAGAAAGACGAAGCAAATAAAACACGATCAACATAAAGTGCTGTCGGCATGCTTGCCCCTAATGGGTTGCCAGCTCAGCATTATGCTGGGCGCATTGCTAGATATACGAGAGGAGTTTGGAGTTACCACATTATTGTAACAGAAGAAATTCTTGATCCATTAATAGCCAGATTCAGAGCTAACTGCCTCATGATATTTTGCTCAAATTAGATTTTTCTATTAAATCCTCAGTAGCAGCTCGAAGTATGGATTTGTGTCCGGTTAATAGCAATAGGCTCGTCCCCTATTACATGGGACTTAAACATACCGGCAAACTCTAGGTGCACATTTGTACCTCTGCCTAACAATTCTAGGAACACAGGCGTGATTTTTAAAGAAAATACAGATTTCCCTCCAAATCCTCCTACACTACACTAGATAGGCGGAAATAGGATTTTTGATATAGCGAGGGAGTATATTATCGGTATTGATTAAAACCCAGCGACCACAAAAAGGTCCATTTTTAGAAGCATTTTTACCAGCAAGTGACAGCAATGTTCCGGGCATTGAACAGAAACTATTTGTTACCGATGTAGATCACAACTACGGACCACAGCTCGATGAATGACGGTGAAATTCTGTGTAAATTTTACTTGCGCGGTGCACGATTTACTCCGTCTAGTTTCCTATGTAACGCGATAGATGTCGCTACAGTTCCACATGTCAGAATTTTGACATCTAAGGAAGAATAAGTTAGCGCTTAGATTTGTCTATGAATTTAGCGTGCCCTTGCCCAGTGCCTTTGCTGTGGATAAGAAGTAAATATAATGTAAAACAGTTAGAGAAGAAACAGAACAGAGAATTACGATTTATTTCGGTATTAGATATAGAAGATATAGTTCGTCTCCAGTTTAACAGTCTGACTGCATGAGGGATATTTTCAGGGCCCAAGTCTGCATTTTATTCTGCCATGATAATGTGTCAAAATCGTCATTCTTGGTCAAGAAAGTCAAATCGGTTTTCTCGCAGTTTTCTTGACCAATCGAAACTAGAACCTCATGGGCTTATAACCACTAAACTGAGGCAGATTTTTGCAAGTAAGAAATTACGTCACTCTCTTTGTATCATTTATGATTATAGCAGTGATTATCTACCGTATAATAAGTATTTATCTCAAAAATCAAATAATTAATCTTCTAGTTTATATGTCGTACAAGCATTTGTCTTCATTAATTTCTCTATTTATTATACCCGAACATGAATAATGACAAGCAGAAACGAAATTAGGTAATTTATTTAGTATTTTTATTAGATGTAATTTGTCCCGATTATAAGTAATTGGAACGGAGACAATTGCGTCATTTATCAACAATTGTGTATTTTTTTTTTACAAACCGTGGTAGCCTGATGGCAGTGTTTTAGATTTGCGATCATGTGGTTGCTGGTTCGAAACCCACCCATTCCACTACCAATATAAACCCACTAGTAACACAAGCTTTATTTTATTAAGCTTTATTAGCTTAGCACGAGAGGTTAACAAGTATACCAGTAATGTGCAGCCCAAATTACTAGAAGGTAAGCTTTTTTAAAAAAAAAATGATTCTGGAAACGTAACAACACAAAGAAAGAGATCTCTTTATTGTGAACTTTTCAGAAGACAGGTTTTTAAAGACCTCTGTAGCAGCTCGAAGTTGGATATGTACTTGAGATGGCTCATATCTCTTAGATGGGACGTCAAAATACCGGCAAAATATGGATACTTATACGACTTACATAGTACATTACCCCTCGCGGAATATAGGCGTTATAATATTTAATATACTACATGTATATTTTGGTATTTAGAACCAATTTCTTGTTTCTCATAGTTGGTTTAGCTAATAAACAAACATAACCCTGAGCAATTGGGCCTTAGGGGTAAATATGTAAGTATGTAACATGTATGTAACTTACAAACTAATCAACCTTAAATAATGAGTATGTTTGAACAAATAAATATCTTGTTCGCCTTTAACTATTACTCTACAGGATGAAATTTAATAGACGCGAATATTTTGATAGTTGCTTGAAATTATTTATTTGTGTTGTTTTAGTTAAATACCGATAATTCACGTCTACCTGAAGACAATAGCTTAGTTTGCCCCATCTACTTATAAGTTAAAAATTTAGATAATTTTATGGACAATTTAGTTCATTGCAATTACTTTTTTTTTAAAAAAAAAAACGTTGCCCCACACTAGGATTTTCTCCTGAATCGTGGGTACGTTTACAAACACAAATTCTCACAAACACAAACACCCAGACCCGGAACAACTACCTGCAGATCATACAAATATTTGCTCCGTGTGGGGATCGAACCCACAACACGTTGCGCAGAAGCCGATCGCTCAACCGCTACGCCAAACGTGTCGTCACTTTTTACAATTAATAAGAAATTATTCCTGAATCTCCCATTTCGATTTGTCACATGTTTTCAAAGTTACCCTGTTTAAACAGATCAATATGACCCAATGGGACTCTTAAAGGAGTGATAACTTAGTGATACCTATATGAAAGTATCCCAAGAGAATTTACATACCATCACGCCTGTATATTTCGAAGGGTCAGACAACGGCGTACTATTGTACATCCATGGTTCACTAGTATGTTTAGAGAATTTCAAACAAAACCAAATAAGACTAGCTGGGAATCGCACCCAGGATATCTAACAGACGCAATTACGACCACTAGACTAATGAATGAGGCAGTTTCTGGAGAATATATTATATTTTTTTTTATTCGTGACAGGCCTACGCTTAACCGCCAGTTCACCTGATGTTAAGCGATACTGCGATCTACGATGGAGCGCGCTTGCCTAGAAGAAACCGTGTAGTTAGTAGAAATTTTGATAAAGTGCCGCTATGTAGACAGTATGTGACTGAATCCGACAGTGCACGCGTCCTTATGCCATGCCGAGTCTAGATCTCGGCAAGGCAACAAATGAATAATAATGGCGGCGCTGTATGGGGAGCGTTACTCTTCCCCTCGCTCCCCTACCCGCACCTGCCGCCAGTGTAATGCCGTATCCCCACATAGGGCGCAGCGTAGACATAATATGCGCTATTTGTAGGTAGTTCAAAAAAAATCAAAATCAAAATGTTTTATTTTCAATTAGACCAGTAAAATTGGTACTTTTGAATAGTCAAAACTACATGCACGGTTCCAAAAAGTGGGTTATATGGAGAAGAGCCGGCAAAAAACTCCATAGATACTCTTTTAAAAAAAGATGTTGTAAACGCACTCACCATGATACCTAGGTACATGAAAAGAATTCTAGCATGGGACAATGATTTTTATTAATTTTATTTTACCGTTAGTGTCCCACTGATGGGCAAAAGCTTCTCCCAAGTCCTGCCTACTTGGAAGGACTTGGGAGAAGCTTTCATAGACATACATTTATTTTTAATTAGTTAATTATTTAACAGAGGCAGTTAAACCCTGGGCCCTCAAATTATTAATGATATTGTAATCACGAGCAGCCTTTATTACTCAGTGCATAGGTATCAATTTCATTGTTTAAATGTTCGGGGTCAATACGTGGTAATAACGAGTAGGTAGGAATAACATAACACACCTACCTACTACCATCACAACTATAGACCCTGTAGTGTACGAAAACCTAATAACACTTAAGAGTTCTTACGCACGAGCGACTTTTCAACGTTTTATCCCGCGTTATTTTTAACGTTTTGAATACACCTTTATTGCCTACTTTCCTGATGTTGTGCACATGTGGGCGTGTTTTTACGACAGGAGTTTTTTTAACAGCTGCGTTATATTTTGAACTCCGAGCGCAAAGCGTCCAATTTATTCAACATAGGGAAATGTTCATTGATATTTGCCCGAGCGCTTTTTATAGCTCCGACGTCCTCAGTTGCGGCTGCGAGGTCTACCGGTCCGTACGTCACGCGCCACACGACCGCCATCGCGAATTTTACATGTCTATATTTTATTACTAGATAATAATTATATTCTGTGCAATGGATGTCGAAAGACTTATAGAAGAAGTTGAAGAAAGACCAGGCCTTTATAATAAAGCCTTGCCAGAGTATTCCAATAAAGTAATAAAAGATTCGCTATGGATGGATGTAGCAAAAAATCTCTTTGTAGAGTGGGACAAAATTAGCGAGGCCGAAAGAGACAAAAAATGTAAGTATTCGCGGATATTACTTTTTAATCTGTACCTAGCTAGAAATAAGTAGTTCACTTAATATTAAGTAGGTAAGTTTATAATTTATGTCAGAAAATGTTATTTATTTCTTAGATTATTAGATAGTCTATGAATCGTCCTGTTTTTGTTTTTTTTATAATTTGGATCTAAACCCATTTTATCCATACCTACCTATAATGCATGATACAGGCATAATCCTCGGATGGTATCTTGTTGATAGTAACTTATGGTAGAAAAAAGTCGGTATAGGTATATCCACTTCTATGGCTTTTAGATTGATTCTAAGATTGATTGATTTGATTCTAACATCAATTAGTAGCTGTTACCGCTCTTATCAAACATCAGAATGTTGTTAGCTCTGTCTTACCATTTGAACTGTAACGGACATAAATGTGTCAATTTGTCTACAGTACACTCGGCGACACTCGGTATACAGTTTGTCATTTGGACCGCCCGTATTTTTTTGTAGTTTGCAAAAGCGGTGATTTCTATAATATTATTTTAGTAATTTTGAACATACTCGTTGGACTTGCAATTAAATTGTATTGTTGATACACTTATTAAAAATTGTTATTGCAAATTCGGAAGCTAACACTTAATATCTGTGACAAGTAAATTATGTTAAATAATAAGTGAGTAAATATTCCTTGTTTCAGGTAAACAAGTCCAATTAAAATGGAAATATATAAGAGACAATTTTAGACGAGATCTGCAGTTAAAAGCTCATACCAGCACGACGTCGGGTCAAGGTGCAAAGAAAAAAAGAAAATATAAATATTTTGATCAAATGTTATTTTTGAAGAGGTATACAAAGGATGGCAATAGTTCTGCAAATTATTCAAGTCCTGATCCTCCAGAAAATATTAAACATTCCCCACCAACTTCTCCTGTGGATAATCCATTGGACTCTGATTCATCAAATGATAATACACCGCTTAGAGAACCCAAAATAACAACCTTCGAAGACGAAATATTACCGAATTCTTATCATAGCAACAAACATGATTTACATAGACAGACTGACGAAGACATAACTTTCTGTCTCTCACTAGTTACGTCATTGAAGAAAATGAGTGATGCTACAAAACTTGATGCCAAAATTGGAATATTGAATGTTATCCGTCAGTATACAAATCCACAACCTGATTTTCCATTCAGTGAGTGCAAATAGAACCAAGCTTTGTATATATTCATCAACAATAATTATCAGAAAACTAAGCACTTGTCTCAAAAAAGCTCTATACATACAAAAACAACAATCATACAAACAAGACTGTATCTCACTATGTTTCAAAACAATATTTTATGAAACATAATCTCCAATTAGTTGATTAATATTATAATATACTAAGTTATTATTAGTACAATTCTTCGATATATACTCATTGTTTTATTTTATGTCATAAAAAACTTGTCTCAATATGACAACCTAACTTTTGTGCAGTTAGAATGGCCAATCTCTTATTTGGATCGTACAAAGGGTCAACAATAGCTATAATCAATAGCATCGAATGTTTTCACCGTCATTCTGAAGTAGCCAAAAAAGTTAAACAATTCCAAAAGAGAAGATGGCTGGGGCTTTCCACCTGCTTGAACCCCATTATTTTATTAAATCTAAATCCAAGCCCAAAACTGCAAGATCAAAGGACACAGTGAGCTTATTCTGCGTGAATCGGATCGTTTAATAATTAACAAAAAACGAAAGGTTTAAAGCTGTTAGTAATTTTAATATTAAGAAGTCCAACACCTCAGTATACCTGTAACCATGGATGCTGAAAAAGATCCAAAACTGAGGGAATTAAATAATATAAAACAAATAAAATAATTATACAATAATCGCCGAAATCCTTCAAAAAGGTCAGGTGCATAGCACTCGCACCCGGCGTGTATGTATGAGAAGATGTATGAATGTGGAAGAAGCAAAAGAAGTATGCAAGAATCGTAGTAAGTGGCTGTCTATAGTTTCTGCTTACCCCTGTGGGAGGAAGTGTATGTATTTATGTAAAACAAATAACATCATCATCAGCCTATATTCGTCCACTGCTGGAATATATATTTAAAATAACGTGGATACAACGCATTAAAATCCATAAAAAGTAGTTTTATTTCATTCACTATATAAGTCATTGTATATAGCTATAATAATTATGTCGACTACAGACTACAAAACATTGTCAGTTTTAGTTAGTATTTTTATTTATTTTGGCTTATAAACAAGCCTGATGGTACATCGTCTCTACACGAGACGATGTACCATGACACATGACGAAGACATAACTTTCTGTCTCTCACTAGTTACGTCATTGAAGAAAATGAGTGATGCTACAAAACTTGATGCCAAAATTGGAATATTGAATGTTATCCGTCAGTATACAAATCCACAACCTGATTTTCCATTTAGTGAGAGCATATAGGACCAAGCTTTGTATATATTCATCAACAATAATTATCAGAAAACTAAGCACTTGTCTCAAAAAGTTCAGTTTTAGTTAGTATTTTTATTTATTTTGGCTTATAAACAAGCCTGATGGTACATCGTCTCGTGTAATAGATAAATTATATTTATTTCTCTAAATACACTTTTACAAATTATTTTTTTCAAATCCAGACATACTAGTAATATCACATTATGTGAATGCCACAAAGCAGGGCAATATCTGAAATAGCCTTAGAGGCTTTGAGTAGACAAGACCCAGCTGACGGCACAACATTGATGCATCAGTCATTATTGTACCACATTTAGTATACCATAATTTAGGGAGTTCAACAACTCCCAACGCTCCATGGTGATATATGGAACATTTGCTTAGGGCACATAATGAACCAGAGCCACCACACAATTAAAAACTTTCTGTGTAAGTACCTGCCTATGTATGTATATCTAGCCTACATATTACACACCTTTACGTCACAAGGAATGAGAAGGGATTTGGACAAATAAGACAAAACAGCGGGGCACAGCTGTGTTAATAAAAAATATTCAAAAATGTTTCAGACGTCGACTATCTGAATAATGTATCTATTATTTACTTTAACTTGAGGTTTCAGCGTCTCTGCAGAGACCAGCTCTCTGTTTTATTTCACGATTTATTTCCAAAGGTATTCTATTTGATGAAATCAATTAAAATGAATTTTGTTGAATGAATTATACATTAAGTAATACTAGGTAACTATGACTTGGAAATTTCCCAACTTTCAATTTTGTAGGCTTTATACTTTCTGCGATAAACTACTTGATAAATGTGATAATTTCGATACGCAACAGGATATTTATGATAATTATGTATGCTTATGTATATAAATAGAAGAAACACACATCTAGAGAATTTTCTAGCTACTTTCCATAAAGTTTTCTTGCCGGACAATGAACTTTTTAAATATAATGCAAACTCAGTTAAACTTTGCAACATGTAAATCTAATTAATTTTGTACAATCTCAGTCTCATCTGCGAGATTTGAATTAAATATGTGTGCTTAAGGGAGGCTGCCACTCGGAGTTATAAGACTAATTTGTAAACTTCGAAACTTTTAGAAATGTACATTTTTGAGCTGGTAACATTCTGCTACTGAATCTGGGTTGCCAAAGATTCTGTCGCTGCTTCTAAGTAGTAATGTCTTAACTTTTTGTTCCGGTTTGTAGTGAGTTTTTTTATTGACTAAGTCGGGAAACGAGCAGACGAGCTATCTGATAGTAAGTAGTCATCGGCACCTATGGACACCTGCAACACTAAAGGATTTGCTGATGCATTGCCGAGTTTAAGAGTTCCTACGGACTGTAGGCTGCCAGGGCTACAGCAACCGAGGGGGAACTGGCACTCACGTGCTTTGCGATAGTCTCCGACGTAGGGGTGGTCGCCAGCTAGTCAGACCCCAATTACTTAATTGATTCCCAACCCGGGAAAAATTTAGTTTACTGGGAAAATTGCTGGCTTCTATAGGCTGCGGTTGCCATTTACCCACAGACGGCTCGTAAACTCACAATAGGTGAACTCACAATATAAACATGAAAGTTTGTGAGTATGGATGGATGTATGGATGTTTGTTACTCTTTCACGCCAGAACGGCTAAACAGATCTGGATGACATTTGGCACACATAGATTATAGCCTGGAATGACACCTAGGCTTTTTAGCCAGGTCGGACCCAATCCTGAAGTCCACCCATTGTGAGTTTGAGTATTGATTATTATTATTTATTGAGTAGAAGTAATAACATTTTGTTCATTTACTACCTACTGATGAATGAAATACTAAATCTATTAGGTACCTACACTTATTTTTTTCCGATATGTAGATACTTTACTCCAGAAATCCTGAAAATAATTCTGTCTGTATTAGTTATGAATGGAATAAGCGAAATGTAAGATTATTTTGAACACATTCTAAGTCCTCTTTGCGAGCCTATTCTACCAAATATCAAGTAGCTATCAAACAGTGAGACGTTTTTGTCTTCAGAATATAAATAGGCCGCGATTAAGTCGGTCTTTCAATATAGTGACATTGTAGGAATTTATATTAAGAAATAATACTTAGATATATTTATGTTACAAATAAATAAAAGTGTCTGCTTATAATACTAATATAACAGCAATTGATATAACAGCAATTGACTTGATTGTATATGTAAGTAGGTACCTATATTCAGTGGGTAAGTACTTGTTTTAATTTTGTCTGTTTGTATATTCTGGCTAATCTCGGTAAGGGATGGACCGATTTTGACAGGACTTTCATTGCCAGATAGCTGATGTTATAAAGAGTAACTTAGGCTTTATAGTATGTAAATACTTTTGCGATGCGTGTAAAACCCCAAGCAACAGCTAGTTTAGATTAAGATCATGATCGTATCATCAATTGACTTACCATCCCACTAGTCCTCATCATAGACGTCCTCTGTAGAGTCTATAATCACCATAATCAACGTGTGGACGGGTGGACTTCGGATATACAAAACACTGTCAAATGTCAACGTTTTCCCAATAGTTAGTTATATAATACTGCCTTATTAGTCTAGTGGTCCCAAGCGCGACTGCTACTTACTACTGCTAGAGGTCCTGGGTTCGATCCCTAGGACGAATAAAGTGTTATATAGGTATCTAACGCTTATAGTAACTAACCTACCTATCCACAAAAGCATTCTAATACCCTTTGATTCTTGACCCAATTACTTACTATTATGAACTAACCATGTACCCGGGCACCAATTGTATTGAACTCTTTTTTTCTAATCTCGTGGAAATTTCCGAAAATCATTTCTTACCATTACATGTAAACAAGCTACATGCAAAATTAAAGTTTTATGACATTACACTTATTGGGATTTCTTGATTAATCAATGAGTGAGTGGTGGGTACTCACTCACTTTTGTAATATATGTAGGTACATTGAGAGATTAACTCGGCTCTTACGGAAAACAAATAGTAATACGTCATGACAACCAATTACCTACAACGTAACTTGTTGTGTCGCGTTACCTAATCCGCCCTAGTTATGTTAATATCACATGTCACAAAGGACTTGAGGACTTGAGCAGTCACCGTCGCTAACAGATTTGTTGCTAGGGATTACATGGATATCGAAACTGGCGTATTATTTAGGCTAGAACATCTTTTATATTTGCCCTACTATCTCATAAAAAAAATAACATAGTGATACATTGATCAATTTATCTTTCGTTTCAAGCGAATGGAAGCGGCGGTAGCCTAATGGCTAGGGCTTTGGACTTGCGATCATATGGCTGCGGTTCAACACCCACCCATTGCACTACTGACGTGAACCCACTCGTAACACAAGAGTAATTGCCAATAAGCTTTTAAAAAAGATTGTTGTCCATTCATCTGTATTATCTTTTGTACCTAAACATTTGTTCATACTACGAGCATGTGATGCATAACAGTGAAAAGCATGTTATCAGAAAAGTTTGGATGGATATGAGGGTTAAGGGAGAGCAAAGAAAAGATGGATGGACTGTGTGAAAGATTATACAAAGGAAGCGAATAGAATATATATTTATTTGCATATAACATTTTAACAGGTCTTAAAAATTAATGATGAGATGACAGCTGATAGAGATATATGGAAGAAAAAGACATACTGCGCTGAGCCCAAGCAACTGGGAATACGGACAGGATGATGATAAGATCTGCATTTTTTTTTAAATCATCATTAACAGCCTGATTCCACCCATTGTTGGTTTATAGACCTCCCTCAATTTGTGCCATCTTAAATCCTGTATTATTCTAATCCATGTACGCCTTCCATTTTAAATCCTCCCACATTATCGCTCCAGTAAATTTATCAGTTCAAACGATTATCCGATTAACATTATAATCCGATAATCGTTTGAACACTCGATTCGTTGAAGCATCTAATTACCTAATTTCGAGATTGACCTTATTAGGTTAAACAATCAATTGATCTGTCTGGCTTTATCGCAGTTAAACTAATGATTTCTCGTCTTATTTACAGAATAGCCACTCAAAAATGTGAGCAAACGGATTCATTAATCTAAGAAGACACTGGCAGAATCGCCATTTACCTAATCGGAAAATCACACTTGAAAAGCTTAAATTCTGTATTTATAGCACAATTAGAAAGATAAAGTTATTTTGGACTATTTGGCAATTATCACACATTGATTAAGTAGCTATATAAAAATTTCTGCAACCCGGCAAAAGGTCAAAAAGACGTATCGGTGAGATAGTATTCAAAGACAAGCCTTTTCAATTTAAAAATGACTTATCATAATGCTTTCTCTGTCGTCCTGGCTATATTCATTCCACATGGAAGTTGGTGGGTGACAGCCTTTCGTATGTTTGTTTTACTTTTCCTCTTCGCTCCGTCTCTGTCTTTGACATCGTCTTCGGAAACCTTACACTCGCTCATGTCCTTTAGTAAATTAGCAATTTCTATACGCTTTTCCACCTTGTCTATCACCATAATGCTCGTTCGTTTAAGAAATAATACTGCAGCGCTAATTTTAAAATAGAGCAGAAGTCATAGTGCGCTCTGTCTGTTGTTGTCTTTCACGCTTAAGCCGCTGAATTAATTTTGATAAATTATTTTATAGATAGAAATTGGCCCTTAGAGAAGGACAGGCTATCTTTTTTTATGTAGCCTCTTTTCCGTTGAACTGCTGAGCAAAGGCCTCGCCCACCTGTCGGAATGTACACATGCGGCAGGTTTTCTAAGTCCTTTGAGATGAGTGAAACTGCGGGCAAAAGTTTATTGATATAAATTTTTTGGTAGGTACTCAATGTTATTGCAGCCAACCGAGTCCATTTACAAACGGAACTTTACCCTCTACTACAAAAAATCTTCAATCAGGATTATTTAAATGTATTTCCTCTTGCTAATGGAGGGATAAACGTAGGCGGACAGCGGACAGCGTTACAAATACTATAAAATGTACATGACAATGGGATAATCTTGACATTTTGGCTGGAAGCCAATATTCTTGTTCTACATAAGGACTTCAAGAGCTTCTGACTTGATAAACATGACTATCGCTAGATTGAGTTTTCAATAAATCTTTACGTTAGTCGGTCCCGGTTATCATACCAACACTTATGACTAACTCAGGACATCGGTATTTCTCAGAAATTACTGGGACCTAATTTTTCTATTTCAATTGTATCAGAGTGATCGTCCAATGGCACTAAATTATATAAGGATGGACAGCTTTTGAAGACAAAACTGTAAAAAATCAACAATTCTGAAGTAATTGAATGAAGATTTTGACACAACAAAATAAAAGACTTGAGGCCCTGAAATTCAGCTACATCTAGTAAGATTGGAAGCTGACCCTTAAATAAAGAGGCTAGGATAATGATGATTCTGCTGCTAAGAATACTAATCCAGATAAAGAAAGAATGAAAAGAAAGGAAGACAGGAGAGACGAGAAGAATTAAGAATTACTTTCACTTACATTTATTTCCACTACCACAAGTATTTTGCACAAAATGGTAGTATTGGAACCTATATTACCTAATGGTATCTGAATCCGAATTCACGAAATTGAAACACCATTTGATTAAATTCTAATTAAATTACGATTTATTTTGGTAACTACCTATTACTTTTGTATGGTCAATTTGGTCCGCCGGACCTTTAAAGAGAATAGATTCGTATTGCAAACTATTTTCTCATTACACTCCACTTCTAAATGGAAATGAATAGAAACCTAAAACTAGTTCGTATAGTTCGTTAGGCACTTCGTTCATTTCCAATCAGACTGCAGCTGCTAGCTAACTCAACGACAAGGCTATTAAACTAGATTAATATATAAGTCCTAGATAAAGAGTAGGTAGGTACTTTTAGTACATAACATGTCACGCCTATATTCCCCGAAGGGTAAGGCAGAGGCGTACTTCCCACAGTTAGCCGGTATGTTTAGGTCCCATGTTATAGGGGGCGAGCCTATAGCCATTCCCCGGGCACAAATCCAAACTCCGAGCTGCTACTGATTTTTTTTAGAAAATCTCAATAACACTTTGCTCGACCTGGGGGACGAACCCAGGACCTCTAGAGTTAGAGCAGTTGCGCTTGGGACCACTAGACTAATGAGGCAGTAACTTCAGGTACTTTTAGTATCTTATTTAAAAAACAGCTCCCGCATTAGGGAACAAGCCGTGTCGCGAGACACTTCACAAACATACAATTAACTGACACAAATGAAATGACAGTCACATACATATCTACTAGAAACAGCACCGTTTTGAAATATGGACAAATGACAATTAATGTTTCCGACATGTCCTAATTGTGTTTTCTTTTTATCCTTTGTTATTCAGGACTCCTTTTGGTAGTTCAATGAATAATGTAGTAGGTCGCGTTTAAAAACAATAGATTTTGTATTGTGTCTCTAATTTCTTATTTTACGAGTTAATGGGCATAAACTCTTTAAAAAAAAAATTTGAACTTGTTACAGAGTATAATCAAATACATTTACTGAGTAAAATAGATACCTTTAAAAAAAAATATTAAAAAAGGTCGCAGTACAAGCTTGTGTGCAACCAAAATAAAAGTCTCTATCACACTTACACTGCAAGTGACAGTTTAGACTGGACCGTTGTCAACTCCATGCTTTTAGGATTTATTCAAGATAATGTTTTTGTTTTAGAAATGATAAGAAAAAAGAATATGATAAGATAATTATGTTATGATTCTTTAGATTACAGAAATACTCAAGAAGTGTTGCTATTCTCGTAATTCAGAAATTAACATCTCAGAATATTTTATTTTTTCTTTTCATATACTTAAAAGTACTCGTTAGTATTTAGGAATGGTTATGTAATGTACAAACTTAATCAAATCCCGAAAGTTGATCCTTATTTAATGTCATCCTAATTAACCGATCTGAAGTAGTTATACAGTGAATGTCTTCAGAACTTAAACACTCCGTCTTTAGTTACTTAAAGTCACCATTTTGTACCCTACTTTTGGTATATCTGGCGCACGGTAACACGCAGCTACGCAGCAAATGCCCCGGGCTATTATATAGGGGGCTGCTCCACTTGCGCTCCACAAACGCTACAATTCATGATTACAACAAATTCAAAAATAGAATCAAAGCTTCTCTTTTTCTCTTTGGAGTTCCAAGATTAATGAAACCTTTTTATCTTTCCAGGTTAACAACCAGCCAATTTGAAAAGCGATGTGTTTGAAAAGTGAAGTGTTACGTGTTCTAGATTATATTTTGTAAAGTGTATGTGTGTGTGACGATGACGTCATATCCGGAACATTTCAACGACACGGTGGTGAGGGTGGTGGATGAAGGGTTCCCTCTACTGATGCCTAGATGGGGCTATGTGGTGTCGGCGTTTGTGCTGTTCCTAATCGGATTTTTCGGGTTCTTTCTGAACCTGATGGTGATATTACTTATGTTTAAGGATCGACAGGTGAGCTAATTTATTTCCTAATATTTGATTCTTAAAGAAGTCAGGGAACCGATATGTTACATTACTTTCGATAGCACATTTATATTATGGTTTTTTATGCGTAATAGGTACTCGTAAAAGTTATCCGCCGTAAACGGGTCAATGGTAGGCAGATGATATATTATTTCCAGATGCGGCTATCAATATAGTTTATATTTCTTTAGTCAAACGGTTAAAAATTGCAGATAGAACTTTGTAATGCCTTGGCTGAGACTATAGGGCAAAGGAAGTTTGAAAGCAGTGCTGTTTTAGACAGTACGAGATCAGTATACTCTGCCGACTCCCCAGGTAGCAGACAATACATGAAGAATATATTCTTCATACTAGTTGCTGTTGCCTGCAGTTTCCCTCACGTACCAAAAATAATACATACTATAAGTCCGATTCTAGGCGGCGCATCAAGATGAAACATACACCAGATTTTAAGTTAGACCTCTAGCAATATATCGGTGAAAATTTCATTCAATTCCATGCAGTAGTTTTTGCGTGATGCGCGTACAATCATACAGATAGACAGACAAAAATTCGAAAAAAAAAAAATATTTTGGCTTCTATTGCTTTAATACCTATGATATGCAGACATCGACCTGTTACAATTTTATTATAAGTATAGATATTATACTTGTAACCTATAATGTATGCAGCCTCAAAAAAATTGTAGAAAATTGCAACAAGAACGTCTTATTAGATTTTTTTTCGTTTTGTTCCGATATAAATTCTATCCAGGAATTTCTTATCTATACATACAAATAAATATAATTGAAGTGTCTCTTTGTAAATGTCAAAATATTTTTTTTCGTAAATGCATAATGGAGGTGCATACGGTAATTTTAACAGAAAGACTATTCTTAAAATTTTTGTTTGCCTGTCATTTTGATGAGACTTTCACTAGCATATAACTGATGTTATAAAGAGTGTTGGCAACCCCATGACCGGTAGCAGCCTCCCCAGCGCCTCCTACCGGACGACCGTGATCACTTACCTAGTTACTGTCAGTACGAGAAGATAAAAAAACTGGACACCAACGGCTCGCTCTCTTTTTACTTCGGATTTCGTGTGAAATAGTTGCTCTGTTAGATTGTATTGAAATTAGATTAAATTATTGAAGTATATGTAAGTTATTTATAGGTTATCAGTTTATCAATTAATAAGGTATTTTAGCTATTTGTTTCTACTCAACTCTCTCAGTGTTGCCTTCAGCCTAGTTAGTTTATAAGAGTAACATAGGCTGCTTTTATTTATTTTTTAATATAGGATTCCGCACAAAAAAAAACTCTCGGTAAAGCTGGTAAAACCTCGGGGTACAGTTAGAATAACATAATAAGTAAAGTCACCCTAATTTTATCTAAAGCGGCAACACCGTTACGTTTTCAATAACCTTCGCATCGTTATAAATAACAAAATTGCAGAAATAGATATCTAAAGACTTGCTTACGTTTTCTTAGTAAGTTATGACCCAATTTCACTCTCTCAGTTCTGTTGATTGGCTGTCGCGGCCAGATACAACAATTTACGCCATTCATACAAACTTTGCAGTACCTATAATTGATCGTCTGCCACTGACTTTAAAAGCAGCGTACACACCTTTCAATAGGAACAGATCATTTCGGTCGTGGGCGTAAACAAAATTATTTTCCGAGGACCATTATTTATTTATTTGCATCAGAACGACCAGCAAAAGATCCATTTACACTGATTACATGCATAGTTTACATACACCACGTCTGTATTCCCAAAGGGTTAGACAACAGAGGTATAGTACTAATGTCCCACAAAAAAACGAAAGTCCCATAGTTTGCCGATATGTTTAAGTCCCACGTAAAAGAGGGCGAGCCTTTTCAAATTCCTAACTCCGAGCGGCATTTTATAGAACCAATAACAGTAACTTACCACCTGCTTGGAACCCCATTATAGATTCCATAAAATCAAAATCCAAGCCCAAAACTGCAAGACCGAAGGATACGGTGAGCTCATTCTGCGTGAATCGGATCGTCAATAATTAGCAAAAATGTAAGGTAGCTGTTAGTAATTGTAACATTAACACGTCCAACGACTTAGTCTACCCGTGACCATGGATGCTGTAAAGTATCCGAAACGTCAGGAATCAAATATACAACGCGTACAATACAAGGCGATATTATCCGTAAAAAGTATTTTTATTCCAATAACAGTGTTCAATCTGCGAATCGAACCCAGAACCTCTAACGTAGTAGCCGCACCTGGGACCACTACACAAATGAGTCAGATTATAGATGAATAAATGTAGGTAACTTAAATTAGTACTACAGCCTTATACTGCAATGTAAACTTTGTTTAAAACATAACTACACACATTTACACTGTTCGTCTGCTACCAACCTTATGGCAGAACACGCACTTTCAAACACAAATATGGATGTAGAACTTTGGGATAGTTAGCCAACTTAACAGAGAAGATGAGCTAAGTTCGTCTCGGGTTTGCCTGCAAGGTCAATACTTGTAGACCCTGTAGTAGTTACAGGTATCGACGGATTCTCAGCTCTCTCTACGTAGGTATTTTAGTGTAATTAATAGTTGTAAGATAATAATCTTTAGTACCTATCGCGTCAAAATGTTGCTAATATACCTAATTCACAAAGTTTTTTGAGTAATCCGTAAAACTAAAATCCGTCACTTTAAATGAAAAACCAAATACGTAGATACTTATATAAGCTTTTATCGATGAAAATCTAACTTAATAAGAATGAAAATATATAAACAGAAATATAAGAAACAATATCGAATTTCTTAAATAATAAATTGTAATTGTATAGGTTCTTTTTAAGAAAAACATGAATATTCGACCGTGACCACTCGCCGACCGCGACATGATGACGATAACGAGACCTTACTTACCTACCTATAATAAATCTTGTGGTCGTTTGAGAAAGAGATACGTAGTACCTATTGAATGTAGGTAATAATTTAATTAATTAATCTCGATTTAACACCAGTATTTGTTTCGTGCGGTAAACGAACCCATAACCCGTGGTGCTGAAGCCGACTCCTCCACTACGCCAAACATGTCGTCATCAATTTACGCGTCAACAATCGATCGTCATACTTTGGTTCATTGAACTATGAGATTCATGAATTTTGATCATCGGAACAAAGTTCATCTCGGTAAAATTGATTTATTCAAGTGTCAAAATTACTTCCTTGTCATCGCAAATGCCAGTGAATTGAGTCATAAAGAGAAACAAAAGACTGTGAAGTGTGAATTTAAAATCAAACGGTTTGGAATAATTTGAAAATGTTCCATTGAGATAATAATAGCAGAGAGAAACTAACTTTATTCATTCATTTGGCGATTCTATTGTCTTTGTTTTCTATTAGAATGTTAGAAAACTTTATAGACAATTTGTGAGATTTTAAATGGCTAAAAATGGCTTAGTTTTACCTTTTTCATAATTTATATGGTAGGTAAGTTGCACATGTAGGTCTAGTATTTTATATGCACGTATAATCTTTTATCATTCTTTATTTTCATATTTTTATAATGGTAAGCTATTAGTTTATCCCATCCATATAAACTACAAAACGATAAATGATGTATGTAATTCAATTACTTACAACACGCTGTACACACGCCGCATGCTAGTCAACATTTGACTAGCGTGCGGCGTGTGTACAGTGTGAACGCTGCGCGCGCGCTTGGCGGACATTGTTGGGACTGATTTGGAGAGATAATTTAATATTGAAAGCTTTATCCAAGAAATACAGAATTGTCCGTGTTATAGGACATGACAAAACAGGAATTTGATGACCGTATTGCAAAAAAAGCGTGGAAAGAAAGCGCGAGCGCTAGACACGCGTTGACACGCCGCCCACACGCCGGTCAAACGCGGCGCTCGTTGTACACCCACGCTTCACCGATATATCTCGGTTCCATGTAATAGGGGGTGACGAGGCTATTGCCAAGCTATTACTTGGGTTTTTCTATAAAATATTTACCTACTCAGTATAATTTCAAAGAAAAAAAATATTAGCCAGATAAGAATGCAACAATGATGCAAACACTTAATAAGTACTACTGCTTGGTACTAGATACGTAGGTAAACAGTATTTTCTTCTTTACACTAACTATACACTTAAATTTATCGTTCCAAGTCCATATTCGATATCTTACTACCGAGAAGTTCTTTAAGATGTGATAGAATTATGTATATTGATCGTGTAGGTATAAAGATTTTTTCGCGGCAGTCTTCAAACATTATTAATCTTTAAAGTGCCTGCTTAAAACTTTTTATCAACATGACTTGAGATGGATTATTGCCGTGAAATATATAAGTACCTATTTGAATTTCGAAAGAGCTTCGAAACAAAAGGCAAAGGAAGGAATGTTTTCTGTCTAATCTCGTAATTCTTTTTGGCTTATATTTAACTAACCACCAGATCTAGTAAAATGTTATGGCAGAAGATCACTTTATATTGCCAAAAATAGTAAATGATCTCCAAAATAAGTTCTAACCTAACCTAAACCTAATTTTTGGTGACCATTTATCCATTTTGGTAGGTAAGCATTTTGGTGATCAATTTACTAAATTTGGTGGTCATTATATTTATCCCCATTCTTTTTTTGTGCTTTCCCATAACTAGTAGGTACGTAATTATGGTGCTTTAGAACATAAAAATAAATATACCTACTTGCCAATATAACTTACTTATTATGAAAATATTAATATTCGTACCTAGCTATCTTTTATTTTAACTTACCTTATATGTATATTCGTAGCAAAGGCATCCTTTAATATAGCCGTATTGTTGACGACAAATAAATTGTCTCCGTATATCGAAGGTGTTATAAAACCGCTTATACATATTTACCGCATAACTTAATGCTGAAACACCGTCTTGCGTTACTTTATGTGATAATTTATCGCCGTTGCAAATAAGGATGAAGTAGGGAAGTCAAATTTCCATTGAGACTTCATATTTTAATCATACTAAGCCATATTTTATAACGGAGTGCGAATCGCAACTCGATTTGAGTTTCAAGTGTTGTCATGTTTTATTCAAGATGGCCATAAAAAAAGGAAAAATTGTCTATGCAGCTGTTGTTTTTATTCAGTAATCTGAAACAGAATCTTGTTCAGCCACAGTTAGTCACATTCATAAATATTTTGAGATTAAATTAAATATTACGCTATAAAATCCCTAAATTTAAACCTGGGAGAGCCATGCTTCGGCACGAATGCCGGCTCGACTGGATTGATACCACGGCCTCACAGAAAACCGGCGTCAAACAACGCTTACGTTTTTCGCCGATTGAGTGAGGTTACCGGAGTCCCAACCCCCTTTTAAAAGGCCGGCAACGCAATTGTGACACCTCTGGTGTTGCTGATGTCAAGGGCGGCGATAATCGCTTACCATCAGGTGATCCGTATGCTCGTTTGCCCCCCTATTCCATAAAAAAAATGGGCTTTATTCCAATATGTCTAATATTCGCGTATGTATAAAAAATCAATCAGTTATTAATATTTATTTCTACTGCCGTTAACCAACAAGTTCAAATGTCAAGTGGGATACTGCAATAATCCATTGCACGGTTGGCGGCACTAGCTTTACGCTGCGGGTCGTAGGATTTGATTCTCATCCGAATGTTTCACGAATATGTGTGTCGATGCTGGGTTTCCTTTGTGGCCGGAAATTGTATGTTCTGAAGATCCCTGCATCATATAACTTTATTTCGAATGCAAAAGATCGCTTTAAAATATATATGACATTTTACCGGACAAGCCAAACCACACCTCGATCCGGAATCGAAGTTCACTATCAGTAGTTGTTCTAATAACTAATTAGTAAATAGCTAGGTATACCATAACAACAATACGTATAGTCCATTGCGTCACCTACATAAAAAATTTAAGTAGGTATATAAAAATGAAGTCCTGGAGAAAATGATTTTAATTCTTCCTGTATCAAAACACAGTCACAGTAAACAGTGTTTGGCAGTTAGTTTCGATGAGATAAAACTAACAGGCCTAAGGGCTTCACCTTCTTGGATATCCGTCTTTTCTAAAGCCCTTGGAAACCCTTCTACCTTTGAAATATGGCCTGATTTATCTACAAGAAATACTCTTCCGATCGAATATCGTACAATGAAAGTATATCGATCGAATAGAATACAGCAACCTTTTAACAGTGATAACCGACAACGACCAGTATTTTTTTCTAAAAAGCTTACTAGCAATGTTGGTCCAGATGCAATGCAACTTCCGGAAATAATTTGCTTTGTTAATAAGCCGGTTTTCTACTGTAGGGCGTATTCCTCCCTACCATTCTTCGCGGCTCAAGGCTATTTTGGACAATTGAGAATTCCCAATGAAGTCAAGGTTTTTTTTATATCTTACTAGCAATATGGGTCGAACATTACTACTCTTGTTAACCCCTCGTGCTAAGCTAAATGCTTGTATTGCGAGTGGGTTCACGTCGGTAGTGCAATAGCCCACCTATTGCACTACACACTATAGAACACATGATCGCAAGTCCGACGCCCTAGCCATTAGGCCACCGCCGCTTAAGTAAGTACTTACCTAAACCAAAACAATAATACCTAATTAGAATATGTGTTTCAAAATCGGCATCAGCAACAATGTTCTAAATTGCGTAGTAGTTTCTAAATTGGAATTAGATGTCAACTTAATATTTTTATTATCTGAATTAAATTAAATTATTTTACTATATACACTATTTACATAAAATACATGAACGTAAAAAAAAAGCTTTAAATATAAATCTAAAAGACAGGCGTGACTAAGCGTCAAAGTATTCCTCGGTATCGCTGTCGTCCGGGAAGGTGCCCAGAAGACTGGCAGCATTGCCACGCTGAATGGCAATGCTTATGCGCTGTCCCAGGAACAAGCCAGCCCTCTGGTCACGTGAAGTGTCGACCAGTCTCCTTGAAATTTCCTTGAAAAGGAGACGAGCACTCGGACCCCACGACCCGAGCGTTTCGACCCCAAACGGCTCAAAAATATAGTTACCCGACAGGTTACTATACTTGCGCCGTTTGAGAGTCTCTGCAGCAGCAGCAGCAGCGCCAGCGCAGCCAGCTGAGCTTGGAAGATGGGATGGAGCAAGGGTGTCAACACAGGTTGCGTCCCACACCAAAGGCCTACCCATTTTCCAAGGTAAAAGGGACATACCATCTGGTCTCTTCCCATCGTCACGCACCAAGCCATTCGGTTCTAAAACAGCTGGTACGCCGGCGGTGGCAAGAGCACGACGAAGAATGTCGTTAATGCTGGCATGTCGCGCTATGCGGCCTGCACTCCTGCAGCACGACAGGCCATGATATCCAAGGCTGTCGACAACCTCGCCACAGTTACAGCGATGCGAAGCAACACACGGAGCGCCAAGACGGAGACAGGTAGCTAGCCGAAAGGTGGTATCATCCAACATAGTCCCTGTGTTGGATGAAGGAAGTGCTTGAAGCCAGAGACCTGATTCCCATTCACCCACAGCCATCAGACGAGCACGCTCTGCAGTATTGACTGACGTATTGAGTAGTTCTTTCCGCGTCAAACTGCAAAGCGGCCCATCCCAAAGCCTTTGGGAAGATGGGACCAGGGGAAAATCAGTACTGGGACAAGCCATTCTCCAAACGTTCATAGCATCAGCCAGAAACGGTACTTCCAAATCAACCAGAGAAGGTCCTAAGATATCTCTGGCTAATTTTTCGGTACTGTGGACTGAGGATATGAACGCGGGTAAGCTGATACTAGAAATTTTGCGGAGACCGATGCCACCCAAACGAATGGGGAGCGTGGCTTGTAACCAAGCTCGGTCATCCAGAGCCACATTTAAAATAGAAGAAATAAAATTTCGTATAATATTATCAACTTTATCCAAAAGATGTGGTTGTGTCCACAAATGTGAACAGCGAAGGAAGTAAGTAAATTTTGGCCCAAAACAGCAAAATCTAATAATGGTAAAAGCCGAATGTGTATTAATTTTGAAAAGTCTTTCTGATATATCATTAAAATTTTGTATTTTATCATCGATAAAATTCGGAAAGGATTCATCAAAGATTGGGGACCCTAATAGGTGAAGACAGCTTTTTTCAACAATTTTGATGTGAGGAGCAAATGCATTAAATTTCTGTAAAGTCAGTTGTCTGTCAGTAGTGTCTGGTACAAAGATTTCACATTTTGTGGGATTGAGGTCAAGGCCAATAGAACTAAATTTCTGCTTTAAAAATTTAAAATCTTCCAAAACTGTGTCTGCATCACCTCCTAGGGTCCCGTCATCTAAGTACCATACGTTAAATTTTGAATTTAGTTCCTTGATAATGGGATTTATTGCCAAACTAAAAATGACTGGCCCCAGAGGGTCACCTTGTTGACATCCGACGGCTGATTCCAAAAGATCGTCCTTATATAGTAATTTAGAGGGGTGCCTATAGCATTGCCAAAGGAAACTATAAATTTTGGGTATTTCTTTTTTGACTTCGGCCAACAAAGCGTCCCTATTTACCGAATTGAAGGCATTCTTTATGTCAACCTTAAGGATGACCTCATCTTTTTTATGTTTTAAAAAAGTTGCTAGGGCATGTACGGCTGCCTCACAGCCCCCTTTGGAACCAAATCCTAGTTGTAGGGGCTGGAATTTGTGTTTCAGTATATCACTGTAAAAGGAACAACAAATTTTGGCTGCCGTACGCCGATAAGTACACCCTACGGCAATAGGACGAATGCCGCCATCCTTCTTGCGCAGGGCACATAAATTTGCCCCGTACAAGACGTCGATGACGGCTTCGCTCACATTGCCGGAGAGCATTAAATTAATCAGAGCCGTAAGCTCCTTTAAAAGCAACTCACCAGCTTCCCCGGCGCTTGAACCCGTCAAATCCTTTAGGTGCTGGGGTGTCAAGCCGTCGAGGCCACCAGCAGATCCATTTCGAAAGGAGCTGACGGCTGTGATCAATTGGCGAGCTGTAATTTTTAAGGAATTTGTTTCTGGGTCAGGGGGATCAGGGAAAGTGAGGTCACCCACTGGAGACGGGTGTTTACTCTCCAGAGCTGAAAGAGTCTCTGGAGAGTAAGGTGCAACCACGTCACTACTAAAAATTATCCTGGCAGCTCCACTTATGTCACCTTCACTTAATTTGGATTCCACATGATGTAGTAAACCTTTGTACTGTCTTTGGGCCGGTAATTTTGGGTCAAAAGGTGTAGAACTATTGCAGTTTTCTTTAATTTGGGTTGTTAAGGATTTTTTAGTTGCCAAATTTTTTTGTACATGTAGAATCCTATAAGGAAAGGTGAGTAATTGTTCCCAAGTATTTGGCGAGTTCTCCTGGGTGGCGAGACGGACACATCGCGATAGGCTCAGTGCAACCAATGGCCTCGCCCCGCGAGGAACTCTTTTTAAAACGGGAGTTGAATTTTTCAATTTTGATAATGTTTTCCAAAGTGGTTGATCAACGGGAGTGTTTAATGTTGGTGAAATTGGGACAGTCGTGAGGTTAGAAGGTACATTATGGTGTTTATGAACCTTTCCACAATGTACCTTCAAACCTCGTTCACCTTTAAAAAAACGGGCTTGGGAACAATGGGGACATCTTACCAGATTATCCAGCGAGGTCAAAGGTTGACTAGCACTGCTTCCGGCATCACTAGTACTGCCAACACCACTGCCAGTATAACTTAACATATAATTAAAAAATATATACACTTATAACAATGAAAAATATAAAAACACTAAAAATAATTATTAAAAAATGAAAAATTTGAATGTGACGTTTGGTCACTGTCACTCCGTCGTCGTCGTAGACGCGCAGCCGCGTCGTGGAGCCCTGCCATCTTCACACTACGCCTACATTTGTAGAGGCGCAGTGGCGCAGATAGTATAGATTATAATTATAAAGACTGCTGTTTATTCTAGTGCTAGCAAACACAGT
The DNA here is from genome assembly GCA_910591435.1 of Acronicta aceris. Taxonomy (NCBI): domain Eukaryota; kingdom Metazoa; phylum Arthropoda; class Insecta; order Lepidoptera; family Noctuidae; genus Acronicta; species Acronicta aceris. The sequence continues at coordinate 11,961,720 of OU342770.1, forward strand.
TCTTGTGGAAAGTTTTAGGTCCCAAGGTTGAGCTAATTGTAAATTTAATGGATTTTTCAATGCAAATGTCAGTAGCAGCTCGGAATTTGAATTTGTACCCGGAATTACGGGATTTTAACTACGAAGCCTTCTGGAACGGCTAAGTTCGACCGTGCGATACTTTAGTACATCTCTGCCAATGAAAATTAATATCATACACTGACAAAAAGATTAAGTGGCTGACAGCCAGATTGATTGAGTTTTAGCCACCTAACCCTTTCATCATGTCAACTTAGATTAACTGATTTATTTTTGGAAAGCGAAAATAGGTTCGTAATCGATTTGAGAGCCGAGAATACCCGAATAGGCACTTACATAAACTGAGATGGATTAAATTATTTAGACATTTCTCGAAAATAAATTCTGAATGTAAACCAATTTGATTTCTACACAGTGCCATGCAATATCTCGTGTAGAACATTTTAATGATTTTGAACTTGCCTAATGAGTTCCCATTACGGATGTAGACAGATGTAGATATGGAGTTGAGATCTCAAATTGACGTCTTAAATCCTACTGGGCTCAACAGATCTCAATAATCATGACTTCAAGAACATTCATGTTTTTGCATGTTTAATTGACTTTAGGGATTGCATTTTGCAGGTTTGCAGCATTATCAATCATTAGCTGCTAAGTAGGGTATTTTCTCTAATTAGGTAAATGCTTTCATTCCCCTCAATAATCCATCTACCATCGCAATGCTAAAGGAATGTACTGTGAACTTTGACTATAGTTCATCAAGTGTTTCTTCAAGATTTAAGCGAATAATCACTCAAGACCTCATAATTGGAAGTCCGAAGTTATATTACTAGCCTATATCTGCGTCAATACCCTAGAGGTCATGGGTTTGATTCCGAAGTCGATCAGTGTGGGTTTTTCTATGAAATTCTCAGTAGCAGCTCGGAGTTTGTATCAGTGCTCGATTAATGACATGACATGACATGCCCTAAAAATATACCGCGCACTTACGCTTGACCGCCACTTCGCCTGATGTTAAGCGACACTGCGATCTACGATGGTGCGCGTTTGCCTAAAAGAAACCGATTCACTCTATTTTAAAGACACCCAGATTATATCTACCGGGAAATATCCACTCGGGAAGTGTATTCCAGACATTAGTACGCCCTTGCCCTCAACCTTTTGAGGAGTACAGGCGTGATGGTATATTATATCTTCTTCGTAGGATCTTTCAATAAAGTATTGTAGTCAATTAAATTAACAATCCAACTCAAATACCGGTCGATCAAAATTATATTCAAGAGCAAGTCGACTAGAAGCAACGACGCCAGACAAATTGTATATATAATAATCATAGCTACATCCAATTAGCACGGCTGGTGTGAATGTGGCGAGCTCTGGAATCTAACTGTGTAGAATCTGAATGGTTAATGGCGGACTGAAATCAGTCCGTGGAATTTACGACTTGGTGACTTTTCAGCTTGGGTGCCTGTGCTTGATAACATTATTACTTTTAGTGATCATTTTTTTATGCAGATTTTTTTTCAGTAACGACTGTACTTTGACAAGTCTATTGGCGTAGTGGCTGAGCGATTGCTTCTTCGCCACGTGTTGTGGTGTTCGATTCCCACACGGAGCAAATATTTGTATGATCTACAGATAGTTGGGTCCGGGTCTGGGCATTCGTGCATGTGAGAATTTGTGTTTCTAAACGCACTTCTTTTGCTTCATACATTCATACATCTTCTCATACATACACGCCGGTTGCGAGTGCTACGCACCTGACCTTTTTGAAGGATTTCGCCAATATGATCGGCGTATGTCCTTCTAGGGTGACCTCTACCGGCGCAGCCGCTGACATTCGCCTTATAAATTCCTTTCGTTAATCGTCTTTCATTCATTCTTTCAACATGTCCAAACCATCTCAGCATATTCTTTTCAATACGCGTCACTACATCATCTTTCAGCCCGCAACGTTGTCTTATCACACTGTTCCTCAATCTATCATTCCGAGTTACACCACACATACTTCGCAAGGAACGCATTTCCACTGCATTTATTCTACTTTCATGTCTCTTCTGCCATACCCAACATTCACTTCCATACATAAGTGTAGGTACCAGCACACCATTGTGGATAGCCAACCGTGCCTTTTTTGACACTTTTGATTTTTTTTATCATTTCTAGCTTATTCTTTTTTATTTATTGTAACTATACTCGTACCTATATACGATTTACGAATTTACTTTACTTTACTTTTATTTAATTTAGAAATTTACGAATGAGAATCTCTTGAAATGCAGTAAATAAAACATTAAAGCTTGAAACTTTTTATCAATTTTAAGTGACTTTTTGTTTAGGTTTTTAGAGTAGGTCCAAGGGGAGGCCCCTCTAACCTCCCCCTCCCAAAAATCAGTAACCTAATGTTGGAACTGTTTTTGTGCTAAGTTTGAGCCATCAACATCTTAGGTTAAGACCACGCCTGAAAGAGAATAATTTCAAATTCTTTTCTTCTTGGATTTATCCTTCTAATGATGAGTCGCTTCCCGAAGATCCTTCAAATTAAATTTCCGACATGTTAGTACGTGAGTAGAAAACGAAGTACATTTTATAAAACAAAACCGATCAGCCTAAATCAACTGCGGAAGATAAGGGTTTCGAATTCCTATCTTCATTCACTATATAATCGGAGTTTTCCTCAATTCAATATATAATCGGTGTCCGTGGTATTGTTGGCTTTGTTTCAAAGAGTAATAATGACGCAGCTTCTATTATTACCCGGATTTCCGGAAAATTTGAACAAGTCTAATAAGGCCCACCAAAAGTAATTTGGAATTTTCATAACAGTTATGAAAATCCAAACTGTATTTTTATTAGGGCCAAATATTTTTATCTCTTCTAAAGATAGAATATAGATAGAGAATCATTCGTCTATTTTCGGTTTAGTGGGTAAATTTATGATAAACTGATCCCACATTTATTTGTAAATAAGTTTTCTTGGAATAATTTACTTTACCACACAAAACCATAACCATATCACGTGTTGAATCTTGAAGCGTTTGTTAACTAAACCATTACAAAAGTATTATAAATATTTAAAACACTTAAAAACTAATTAAAGACTTGGCTGGGGCCCTTTAATTTAGAGCCCGGGAAAAGAAAGATTAAAGATAGAAAACTATTAGAATCAGAATCGAAGAAAAATCACTTAAAAAATCGCTAGGTGATTTCTATTTAAAACATCTAAACTTTTGTGGGCATTAGAATTCTATTGCGCAATATATCTGGGTGGGTAAGTACAATTGCAAATATTTTGCCTCTAAGCAGTCACAGTACGACGCAGCATATGCTAACGTCATTGTATTCTAGAAGGGCTAAGGAATGTAGCTAGTTACGAGTAAATTACTGGGCAAAATGTGACTTAATAACTTGGATTTTAAGATAACAACGCGTAGAGTAGATATTGCCGAAGGCCCTAGGTATTACTCTCGTCGGTTTACGGCTACCACTTACGGCTTCAGGCGTGTCGCATTTTCTTTATATACCGTAGGTATAAGTACAGGGTGTAAAGTAAAAAAATTAACATCAAAAGTATCTTTAGTCCAATGCAGCTTCCGGAAATAATTTGCTTTGTTAATAAGCCAGTATTCTACTGTAGGGCGAATTTTTCCCTACCAATCTTCGCGGCTCAAGGCTATTTTGGACAATACTTCCCAATGAATTCAAGCTTTTTTTTAAAGCTTACTAGCAATATGGGTCGCACATTACTAGTATTCTTGTTAACCCCTCGTGCTAAGCTAAATGCTTGTATTACGAGTGGGTTCACGTCGATAGTGCAATGAGTGGGTTTAGAACCGGTAACCACATGATCACAAGTCCGGCGCCCTAGCCATTAGGTTACCGCCGCTTACATTTCTTCGCTTCATTCCACCATCTCCATCCAGGCCGCGCTATCATTTGCTGTTTTCTGGGATCAAAAGTAGCAATTTTATCCCCTCATCAGATGTTTTGCCGCAAAGAATTGTCTCGAAAACAGAAAATCTTCCAGTAAAGCCTCAGTAAGCCTGTACTTTATATTTATATGTAAAAGTGCAAAGACCCTTGTCCATAAAGTCACACAGAAACCGGAAAATTGAAAACAATATCTACCAAATATTTGTCCTCGAACAGGAAGTCTATTGGAATTGAGATAATTGCCTGTTTCGAGCAATAAGGAAACCAAAGTGCTGTTTATGTCAAATAATCACAATTATGATTCATGATTTCAATGGAACCGCGCCGACATCCGGCGGACCACTCACGATGACGTACGCCGGTAGCGCAAAATATTTAAAAAAAGCGCGCCGCATGCGAGAGGTTAAACTAATAGATTTTTTGAAGATCAACATCAATTCCATTTGTGAAGTTTCAAATTTAGATGTAATTGTGTTGATGGAACGCTTGAATAATTTGTAATTGCAAATTTCAATATTCATATATCTTACTGGTGGATTACTTACACTCATGAAACGTCCCAGATGATCCAAAAATAGCGAACCCGATTTCTTGAACATGTGGAATGTTTGATAGGTATGTATATAGCACTAAGCAGGATTCTTATATGACACATTTGATATGTTCAATTTGCTATTTGTAACGAAAAAAATAAAATAAATTGTACGCAAGCTAAGAATTTATTGACTTACTTGTGATAAGATACTCCATGCTCTTTTCTTACTTTAGTATATTAATTTGTGTAGTATCACAGCACAAGACGGCACATAAAAATAAAATTAAAATTTATTGCCTTCAATAGCGCTGTCAAACACACTTCTGCACCTTAGGTCGGTCAACCGCATAAGTGATACTATAAATGACACATTGCCCACGAAACAATATTCGCATTTGAGGAATGATAATGTGTCTACCTCTTTTTTTAAATATATAATGTCATTGGTAACCACTTTTTCTAAACCTGATATAAATCCTGAATCTTCAGTGTTATTTATTTGTCACGGTCCCATCAAGTCACCGCAAGATTAAGATGTCATCTGAAAAACGTGTCACTTTTAATAAAAACTCTCTCATGAAATAAACAGCTACGGGGAATATTGCCAGAATTACGCACCGAAACATGTTAAATGAAACCGGTTTATGAACCGTTTCTTGTGAATTTCATGAATCTTTTATTATTATCACACAGAATGAGAAACTCATTTCTTATAGATATTTGGTATATTCTCAGAACGTACACATTATTACAACCTTCATCAACTGCCTCATTAGCCTGGTCTGTGCGACTGCTGTGCTATAGGACTTATTTTTACCCGATTGCGCGACAGAAGGAGGGTTATATTTTCGAGTGTATGTATGTATGTATATTTCTGTGTCATGCTCTACAGCCTAAACGGCTAGATGGATTTTAGCTTGAGAGACATCGTTACATTCGTTTCAATTGTGAGAGTGACATTGGGTATATCAAAATTATGAAAACTAAAGTGACCGATTAGGAATGACGTAAGGATAATATTCCGCGATATTATCCCTACGTCATGATACCTTTTTCCTCATAACCTATCGAGTGGAGTATTTATCTTACAAAAATATATGCAACTTAGGTATATGGTTTAAATGTAATTTGAATGAGAAATGCAAAAAAATACCTAATTAAAAAGTGTAATATATAATTTAAAAAATCAAAATCCCGTTCGCTATACAGATGGAAACAAAATCATCAATGTCATGCAGTCGGAGGCAATAATAAATAGGTCTTTGGATTTCAATATAAGACGATGCCTCCGACTGCATGGGATTGGTCATCTGGTTATCTTGTAGTTTTAACAATATCACTGTATTTTTTATTAAAGGAAAAAATTCAATCGCGGGCAGGATTCGAACCTGCGTCTTCTGGTTTGATATACAAGATCTGGTACCTGCCCGCGATTGAATTTTTTCCTTTACTAAAAAATAACTTAATAATCTTAGCATGGAAAATGCAAAAAAATCACAAAATGATAATATCACTGTATCTCCTAAAACGATGATTATTTTTCATTGTCGATGGCTAAAAACTATTTAAACTGTCACCGTTTCAACCAAGACCTTTTATATTAAACTGACCTTTAAAGTCAAGACTTTTATTATTAAATTTCTTTAGAAACATAATCAGAACAAAAATTTGTAGAGTTTCTAGACATTATTATATACTTATACAATTGTGTAACACAAAGTTATTCCAATAAAGCGCAAAGTTTGAACATGTAATAAAATTGAAATAAAACTACTTTTTACGGATTTTATCGCGTTGTATTGATATTATTTGATTCCCGACGTTTCGGATCCTTTACAGCATCCATGGTCACGGGTAGACTAAGTTGTTGGACGTCTTAATGTTACAATTACTAACAGCTACCTTACATTTTTGTTAATTATTGGCGATCCGATTCACGCAGAACGAGCTCACCGTATCCTTCGGTCTTGCAGTTTTGGACTTGGATTTTGATTTTATGGAATCTATAATGGGGTTCCAAGCAGGTGGTAGGACCCAGCCATCTTCTCTATTGAAATTTGGATGTTTTTTAATTTCAATAGCCTCACGGATCATCCTGGGAAGGAATGGGTTTTCTTTTGCGAGGACTTGTGGTTTATCAAATCTGATGTAGTGCTGGGCCTTGTCTAGAGTATGTTCACAAACTGCGACTGTGACTCCTCTAACATATGGTAATATAGCAGGTAGGCGTTCGACTGTAGCGCATACTCTAGACAAGGCCCAGCACTACATCAGATTTGATAAACCACAAGTCCTCGCAAAAGAAAGCCGATTCCTTTCCAGGATGATCCGTGAGGCTATTGAAATTAAAAAACATCCAAATTTCAATAGAGAAGATGGCTGGGTCCTACCACCTGCTTGGAACCCCATTATAGATTCCATAAAATCAAAATCCAAGTCCAAAACTGCAAGACCGAAGGATACGGTGAGCTCGTTCTGCGTGAATCGGATCGCCAATAATTAACAAAAATGTAAGGTAGCTGTTAGTAATTGTAACATTAAGACGTCCAACAACTTAGTCTACCCGTGACCATGGATGCTGTAAAGGATCCGGAACGTCGGGAATCAAATAATATCAATACAACGCGATAAAATCCGTAAAAAGTAGTTTTATTTCAATGTCTAATATTCGCGTAAGTGTCAGAAACCAGTATGTAATAAAATTTATTGATACCTGGGTACTATTGACCTCTCCTCCTTTTTAGAGCTCTAAACAAACTATTGTACAAGTGAAAATACTGTATAATTGACTAGAATGATATACTTATATAACATAATCAACCAATTATACTACTCTCAGAATGAGACGGATATGGCAATAGTCCTGGTGGACTAAAGCTACATATATATATATAGTCCTGGTAGTCTAGCGTGGTCGCTAGCCTAATGCGGATAGATTTGTTAAGAAAATCTCTTAGACATGCTGGTTTCGTCGTGTTTTTTCTTTCACCTTCCAGTACCTTCAATACGTACAATATTACGTTACAATATTGGTAGGTATTTACTCAAGGTATTTTTGCGATAATATTGAATATACTATAACTAATACTCAAATGAAATTTACTTCTATAAATAAATCTTTGACTGCGTCATTAGTCTAGTGGTCCTAAGCGTGACTGCTACGCAACAGGTCCTGGGTTCGATCCCCAGGTCGAGCAAAATGTTATTGGGTTTTTCTATGAAATTCTCGCCTCTGCCTAACCTTTCGGGGAATACAGGCGTGATGGTATGTTTTGTTAAATAAATCTTAAAAAGATACTTTTACGAGAGAATATTTTACATTATTTCCTACCTGAAATCTTGAGACTTTTACTGTTAAACAATTATGTAACTTAACTGTTACTTTCTGGACTAAATATATTTGTAAAAATATTATATAAGTACCTACCAAGATTTTAACGTCAATCAAGTAATGCGCTCTATATCTCAATTAATATACTCCGATAAACTTCTTCTATTACACAAACAAATCTTACAAACAAAAGTTTCCTTAGGGACATATCTTGAGTAAATAGTAGTCACGTTACATTATTTCTACATCACGTTTCTAAGACACGTTTCTGAGTCGTACAGACTATTCCATGTAACCAATAAACGTGCAAAATTGTCTCGAAGTTCAGAACGATTATAGAATGAATCTGAACAGAAATTTCAGGGGATGTGGTAATAAATAAACACAAATTAAATACTGGGCCAATCTAGTTTAAAGATTTTCAATTAGGCACTTCTTTTCTTTTGGTTTTCTCTTACCGTTTGCTGTCAATACGATAATATGAATAAAAACATAAATTATGAGATTCATTTTGTATACCTACTAGGTAGGTACCCACTAAACCAAAACAAAGCGTTTTATATTCAACTAGATCCTAATTAAAATTCATTTAAATAACTACAAAAGACAAATAATCTTTTGAATGTCCACATTCAGGATAAATCATGATACGGGTGATATAAAAGAGTAGGCCCTCCTTTTAAACTGTAAATTAATGTCCAAACTAAAGATGTTACGAATCTGAAAGAGAGACAGAATTATTCTTTTTTTTGCCATAATACCATAAAGACGACACGATTGGCGTAGCGGTTGAGTGATCGGTTTCTGCGCCACGTGTTGTGGGTTCGATCCCCACACGGAGCAAATATTTGTATGATCTACAGGTAGTTGTTCCGGGTCTGGGCGTTTGTGTATGTGAGAATTTGTGTTTGTAAACGCACCCACGATACAGGAGAAAAATCCTAGTGTGCGGCAACGTTTATTTTTAAAAGAAAAAAAATCTTAGAAAAGTTTGCATCCTTTTAAAAAAGTATTTTTACCCGTCCAAGCCAACACTATGCATAAATATGTAGAATGGTACATGTAGTTTAGAAAATTGATATTTAGTACTCATCTTTCAACAGTCCCTTGTAATAAAAAGACGATCTTATTACACAGAGGCCAAACCAATTTATCTAAAAACTTTGCCGCTTTTTAGTACCGGCATAGATATTCGAGACGAGAATGAGGGTTCCACTGGATTAGAGACAGCAAGATCAACTCAATTAGAGACCCGGAACATAATATATACCTACGGTTGCCAGAATTGTTCGGAACTGATACGAGACTTTAATAGTGACAATTTGACGACACGATTGGCGTAGCGGTTGAGCGATCGTCTTCTGCGCCATGTGTTGTGGGTTCGATCTCCACACGGAGCAAATATTTGTATGATGTACAGGTAGTTGTTCCGGGTCTGGCCGTTTGTGTATGTGAGAATTTGTGTTTGTAAACGCACCCACGATTCAGGAGAAAAACATAGTGTGGGGCAATGTTTTAAAAAAAAAAATTAAGGGTGGCAACGATTTGTTCAAATTACAAAACACCGGACAAGCGTATCTGACTCACCCACCGAAGTTTCCGTACAAATTTGAAGGTACATATTATATACTTGTAGTTTAAGACGGTATTATTTGCCAAATTTCATAGTTCTAGTTCAACAGAAAACACCCCATTTTACGTTAATTTTTTCACAGCTTCAAGGGACTGTAGACCTGAGTATATGGTTTTAATTTCAACTCGATATCTCCACGCGTTCCCGAGATAAAGGGTCTTGACAGACAGACGAACGGACGGACAGAGGGACAACAAAGTGATCCTATAAGGGTTCCGTTTTTTTTCTTTTGAGGCACGGAACCCTAAAAGCAATTCACTCCAATCATGATAATGTAACAGAAAACCAGTTCAATTACTTTTGAGGAGTACCTGGATGAGGCCTGTTTCTTGGTATAGGCATATTTTGACGTGAATTTTACTTTATTGATTGTATAACGAAACAAGTAACAATACCTACGGGACGCGATACCTACCTAAATATGGTGACAGTCCCGTATTATATACGGGACGTATGGCGGCCCTATAATATACCAGGGGCATACAATAACTACTAAATATTAACTACAAATTCTTTATTTTCTTTCGGTTTTTGTAGTTTCATATCACCACGCCTGTATTCTCGGAAGGGTTATACAGAGCTATACTAATGTACACCCACAGTTCGCCGGTATGTTTAGATCCCATGTAATAGGGTCTACAGTCCCTTGAAGCTGTGAAAAAACCAAACCTGTAAACAAGATACGGCCTTTTATGCCGCAAAAAAGTATATTTCGACATTCAAGGGAATCAAAATTTATAGGGTATATTCCGTTGACCTAGAACTATGAAATTTGTCAAGTAATACCGTCTTATACTACAAATATAGGGAAAAATCTGAAAACTATACATTTGTACTACTATACATCTACTATTATAATATGTAACCCTCGGTGGGGAAGTCCGACTCGCACTTGTCCTGTTTTTTTATCATCTTGTTCCGTTTTATTTTTAGTCTTTGTAACTCGGACGGCTCGCTTTAATTGATTTTTTTTTATCGTTCGTTACGAGTCCTAGGTAAAAGCTGACAGAAAATCTTTTTTCCGTTTGCACTATTCGCAGACTGAAAATCCGTTCGTCCGCTAGTTTCAGCCTTTATACATGAAACTAGAGAAAAAAAATCGGCACACCGCACAGATAAATGCACGACAATAGTAGTACCTATTCACATAGGTATATATATATCATTATGTTATTTTGTTAGTATTGAAACTGCCTAATTCGTCTAGTGGTCCGAAGCGCGACTGTTACGCTCAAGATCCTGGGTTCGATTCCCAGATCGAGCAATGTTTTATTGGGTTTTTCTATGAAATTCTCAGTAGCAGCTCGGAGTCTGGATTTGTGCCCGCCTTGCTCCCAGGGAACCTAAAACATACCGGCGAATTCTGGGTGTACATTAGTACCTACACCTCTGCCTAACCCTTCGACGAATACAGGAGTGATGGTAGGTATGTTAATTAAATAGCGTGTTACACAAGTATTATGACGAATTCATTTGACAGGTTTATAAATAAAGCTATGCAGATTCTGAAGAACCCAAAGTGATCCATTGAATAAACCACTAGAGTATAGAGTAAAGTAGGTATTTAATATAGAGGTCAGTGTTGTAAACACGCCAACGTGAGGTATTCTGCATCAATTACCTAAATAATTATACCTATAAGTATATCGCTTAACATCAGGCGAACTGGCGGTCAAGCGTAAGTCTATCACGAATAAAAAAAAAAATACTTTCCCTTTTAAACCTAAATTTGTTATATCAATTGTTTTTTTTTAAATAAGCTTACTAGCAATGTGGGTCACACATTATTAGTATTCTTAAACCCTTTAACCGTTAAACCCTCGTAGTAAGCAAGCTAAATGCTTGTTTTACGAGTGGGTTCACGTCGGTAGTTCAATAGGTGGGTTTCGATTGTATTGAAATCGTCGCCCAATGACATGGCACAAGTAGGTAACTACTAGCAGATTTGGAAGATAAAATTGAATACCTAGGTACACTTTAAATAGATAAACCGAATAGTGCAAAATAACCAATTTCGAAGTCATTGAATATTGATTTCGGAAAAATCTACGAACCCGCTGTACTGTACTGTACCTTTGTGGTTTCGAAAGTAGACCACAAATCATATAAATAAATAAATATTCTAAATTCTCATTCAGATCTATTTACTTCTATTTCCGTGCGAATTAGTCATTGTCACTGCGAATCAAGTCTTATAGTTTCTCGCGGTGAAACGAAAATCTTGCACTTCTAAGAAGACTGTACATTCTCCGAAGCGGTTCGCGCTATGTTTAAGTCCTAGGCAGACTAGTGTATGCCATTAAGCGGGCACTTCGAGTTATTAAAGAGAATTTCATAAGAAAAGCTAAAAACACGGCTCAATATCAGAGTCTAATCCAGAACTTCTAGCGTAGCAGTCGCGCTTAGGATCACTACATTAAAGAGGTAATTTAATATAGGTACTTAATATGTACTATATTTTATGATAAAAAAGTAACTCAAGTAACCGTGTACATTTTGTTTCAGTTATGGACACCATTGAACATAATCCTGTTCAACCTAGTGTGTTCAGACTTCTCCGTGTCAGTCCTAGGCAATCCCTTCACGCTCATCTCAGCACTCTTCCACCGGTGGATCTTCGGGAAGACCATGTGTGTTCTATACGGATTCTTCATGGCTTTATTAGGTAAGTCACTGATTTTCACTATTTTTGTCTGATCTTGCTACATGTGGAGGTAAATGCAAATCATATTGCAAGGACTTAACTAGCTGGACAAGGATAGACAAGACTAGGACTAATCTATACTACTACTAGACTATTCTAATACAAAATTGTGAAAGGACCAATCCATAGTGTCTCACCATTCCTATTCCCCCACCTTCTAAGATTAAGGGATACTTCTGATCCTTGATCAATTATTGTGATCGTGAACAGTAAATTAATCGTCAGTGGTCAAGGTCAGGGGCCCTCTAATTCTCACTGCTTTTGTTTTTTTGAATTTGTTTATAAAATACTCATCATTGTCCCTCGGGCCCCCTTATGCTAAAGTGCCCAAGTCCTCCAATAGGTTAAAGTCGGCCCTGGATAGCTTGACAGTTTTATTACATAGAAAACTTACCAAAAAGACATTTGAGTTTTTATAAAGTTTTAGTATAAACCGCGTTGAAATCAGTAGCGGAGCTATACGTTAGTCAGAATAGAAACAAAATTTAATAGTCCTGTTGAATAGTAAATTGATGATCACGCGACATCCTGTCACGTTGTCGTCTGTGAATAATTCTGAAATTAGCTGAAATCTACGTGACAGTTTGCAGGATTAGGTTCAGAAATTTTATGGTTGTTAAATCGAGTTTGATCAACAGTAATTTTGTGAGCTTTAAAATAACCTTCTTGGACGAAAATTAGAAATTTAATATGGTTATGGAGGTTTTTTGTTGTTTGTAATGTTGCTACTTTTGCTATTATTGTTTCTTCTGACATTCATTAATTTCAATTAGCGTTCAGGATAAATTAAACCAAATATTATTTTATGTATTGCATTGGACCTGTTTGTCCGTAGAAAATTTTTAATTAAACATTTCCATGGTTATTTTAGTGAACGAAAAATTTGACTGCGGGCAGGATTCGAACCTGCGTCTTTTGTTTCAATACACCAGACGCGAGACCTCTAAGCGACCGGAAGTCCTATCCGCCAGTGAGAATTAACCTTCCTATGCTGAATTTACGTCTTTAAGGTGACGTCAGAGTACCTATCGAACCAGAAGACGCAGGTTCGAATCCTGACCGTAGTCCATTTTTTTCTTCACTAAAATAACTTTACAATGTTAACATGGTAAATGCAAAAAAAAAATACAAAGAGATACTTCCATGATTATTTCATCATCATCATCAGCCTGTTGGACGTAGGCCTCCCCCAATGTGCGCCATTTCACCCTGTCCTCGGCTTGTCACATCTAGTTATATCCGTCAGCAACGTTTCGCAAATCATCACTCCATCTTGCCGGAGGGCGTCCTACGCTACGTTTGCCGCGTCGCGGTCACCACTCAAGAACACGTCTACCCTAGTGGTTGTCGGTTCTTCTACAGGTTTGGCCAGCCCACTGCCACTTCATTTTGCTAATTCGGTGCGCTATGTCGGTAACTTTTGGTTCTCTGTCGGATAACCTCGTTGCGGATTTTATCCTTCAGAGAAACTCCGAGCATAGCACGCTCCGTATCACGCTGAGCGACTTTAAATTAGTGGACTAGCCGTATTATGAGTGTCCATGTCTCAGAACCGTAAGTCATGACGGGTAGGACGCACTGGTTGCAAACTTTCGTTTTCAGAATTTGCGGTATGGGTGATGAGAAGACTTGATGTAGTTTTCCAAATGCTGAATTGAATGTGTTACGAAAGTCAAGCCGAGAAAGGACATTACGTCAAAGTACTTGTATTTCTATGTAGAAGAAAGTAAAACCGCGTGTCTAACACACAAAGTGTAAGAACGGGCTTTAGAGCAATCAAACAGCAGAACAATTTAAAAACAGAAGCAATTGCGATTGAAAGAGTGGGATGGCATTAAATAGCGCCATCTCTTTCTCTCAGCCTAACAATGATCGCGTTAACACAGTATAACCTCAGTACTTTGTTATCAAAATTATATATGATTTGTACAACTGTCTAATTCCATTGCATTTTTGTTTACTTATCATCTGAGTAAGAACACATACTCATATGTTTTACGAATTATTTCGTAAGTTCGCCCAAAGAATAATATTGAGACGGAGTATCCATGTAAAATTAAATTATTCTTACCATATGTTTGTGAGAAGTTATATACTTACCTTCATCCTTCCTTATGTAATTAGGTCACAGATTCAACCTCTCGATCGCGAGTGAAATTTGCATGAGCAAATCTATTTTAAATTCGTCACTTATCGCTTACGGCTCTCTGACTCGCGTTAATCGTTAATGCTATACCTAGTTTTATCTTACTATTATACTGAATTATTTGCATACTAGCTTCAACCCGCGACTTCGTCTGCGTGGACTTCTTGAGTAACAAAAATCGATACATCCTCTCAAACTTCCACGTTTATAATATTAAAATGTCAAAGAGATCTCCATAGTAACCTAAATTTTCTAAAAAATAACAAAATGGCAGCGCACGTCAAATATTGACCTTTAAAGGTTGTTTAAAGGCAAATTTTTGATACGTTGCAATGATATTCAATATTTTAAAAATTATATCTTGGATACCTTGGGTTACATTGTTGTAATTTTCGTAGGGACCTCTAATATAAAAAAAATATACAGCCTATGTTAGGTACTCACTGATAATGCAGCTTTCTATTGGTGAAAGAATTTTTAAAATCGGCTTAGTCGTTTAAGCGTGAAAGCATAACAAACAAACTCACTATATAATATAAGTATGGAAGTATAGATAGATGTTCGTAGGCCAGTATATGTCTTTCTAGGACGTCCTTTTCCGTCGGCTCCACTGACTCCGCTTTATCGCCTTTCATCCATTCTCTTGACATGGCCAAACCATCTCAACATATTCCTGTCACTACATCATCTTTTAAGTCGCAACATTGCCTTATCACACTATTTCTCAATCTATCATTCCGTATTCAGTTTTTTTTTTATTATTCGTGATAGGCTTACGCTTGATCGCCAGTTTGCCTGATGTTAAGCGATACTGCGATCTACGATGGAGCGCGCTTGCCTAGAAGAAACCGATTCACTCGTGATTTAAAGACACCCAGATTATATCCATCAGGGAAGACCCACTCGGGAAGCGCATTTCATATTTCAGCAGTACGCATTATAAAAGTGGACTTAAATCGTTTCGTTCGGGTTTTTGGAATGTCCACCGTGAATCGATGACACTTTTTCGTGCTTCTGGTCGTCCGATAGTGGAAAGGGCTAGGGGGGATAAGATCGTGGAGATCTGATGCACACTCTCCGAAATGTATCCGATAAAAAACCGATAAGCTAGCAACTTTGCGGCGATGTTCAAGACTTTGGAGATTAGCTCGGAGCCTCGGACAAGGGAGTCGTTGCCGATGAGCTTCTTGTTACACCACAATTTCACATTTACACCGCATTTATTCCACTTTCATGTCTCTTTTGCCACACACAACATTCACTTTCATACATAAGTGTAGGCACGGCATTGTGGATAGCCAACCATGCCTTTAGTGACACGGACTTTACCCACAATCGCATGTATAGCACCATTCACTTTGTTTCTCGCATTAACTCTCCTTTCCACGTCTGCATCAATCTCTCTATCTCTTGTAAACATACTTCAACAAACTCATTCATTTGTTCAACACTTTGACTTCCAATCTTTACATCACACACAAATACATCTTCATCTCTTTCAAAAACTAGAACTTTCGTCTTGCTTATTTTCATTCCCTTCAACTTATATGCTTCATTCATTAATGCTTCCGTGTCTTGCAACTCTTCTGCTAACAATGCAAGTAACACCTGATCATCTGCATAGAGAAGGCATTTCATAAGCAACTCATTTATTCCTACTTACATAATTACTTCTTAATTAGACTAGAGGTTAATAGGGTTCGCTTCTCAAATTTATAGTGTGCAAAAAACAGGAATGTCAAATAAGAGCTTTTAATTCATTTTCACTCAAAAAAGCCGTAAATCTAATCAAAATAAATGTTTAATTACCTACTTACTAATTAATTACTCAGTTTTGGATACATCGAAGTGAACTACCAAGTGATTATCAGTGCGACGTTAAGTGTAACAAGTGCTAGTATAGTGACAGTTCGTGTGATTTCTGTGAGTGTTTGTGCAGTGAATAAAGTGACTGTTTATTTCGGTGAAATTAGTGGTTTTTAATTTATCCCGAACCCCAGCTCGTAACATTTGGTGTCAGAAGTAGTGGGATAAATTATGCCGGTTTTACCAAAAGAAGATACGGAGGGTATCCGGACAAGAAGTCAGCGGCAGCAGGAGATGGACCAGAGACGATTTGCAGATTCGCCGTCACTACCTTCGGGTCATGAGCAACCACCTAATGACCCAGTCGCTGGTCCATCCGGGACATCTCCAGCACCTGCAGTTGACCTTGCAGCCTTAATGGCACTGATGCAGGAGCAAGCCCGCCGTCAGGAGGAGCAAGCCCGCCGTCAAGAGGAGCAGGCACGCCAACTGCAGGAGCAAATGCAGAAGGATAAGGAGGAGCAAGCCCGCCGTCAAGAGGAACAGGCACGCCTTCTGCGGGAACAACTGCAACAAGATAAGGAAGAGCAGGCGCGCCTACTGCGGGAGCAACTGCAACAAGATAAGGAAGAACAGGCACGCCTACTGCGGGAGCAACTGCAACAAGATAAGGAAGAGCAGGCACGCCGGAAAGAGGAGCAGGCCCGCCGCCAAGAGGAACAGATGCTCCTTATAAAAGACCTCCATGGAACTCTTGGCAAAGAGCTTGGCGCAATGAAGGAGCAGGTGGAACAGCATGAGATTTGGATTTCCGAAGTCAAAGTTGAAATGGCTGATATGAAGAAGACCCTGAGTGATCTCAAGGCAGGAAAAGGATTTGTGGCTCCTATGGTCGATACTCCCACGACCCCTTCAGTACGTGGATTTAAAGTGCCACCGTTTGATGGAACCTCTTCATGGTCAGCTTACAGACGCCAGTTTGAAGCTTATGTGGAGTCAAATGGATGGGACAAAGTTCAAGCCAAGACGGCACTCACCTTATGCCTCCGCGACCAGGCTTTAACTGTACTGGAGGCGCTCGGCAAGAACATGACCTACGACCAACTACTGGAAGCATTGGACTCAAGATACGGCGACGCACATCTAGAATACGTGTTTCGTGCCCAGTTGAAGGACCGAGTACAGCGCGATGCAGAGACCCTACAGCAGTGGGCTCTAGAAGTCAAAAAGATGGTTCGGAAAGCCTACCAGTCCACACCTGCGCTTATCGACGGAAATCTAGTTCAGGCATTCGTCGATGGAATTCGTGACCTAGAAGTCAGAGCCGCTGTGAGACTTGGGCACCACAAGACCTTAAAAGACGCGTTGGCCCATGCTTTGGAAGTGGAAGTAGTCAGACAAGACTATTGGGCTCACCGTTTCCGGGAAGTTGAGTTACCGACATGCCACCTGTGCAGGGAAAAGGGCCACTCCCAGGAGGGTTGCCCGAAGCGCAACGAAGTACGAAGGGAAGGTGTAATATCGCCTAGATGCTACATCTGTGGAAGACGGGGACACTATCAAGCTAGTAGCTGGAGAAAGGAAGATAGAGAAAGGAAGATGATGGCTGCCCCAAGATGTCACATCTGTGGAGAAAGAGGCCACCTTCGGATGAATTGCCCGAAGCAAATCAGGTCTCGTGGAAGTTTTCCGAGTAGACCGTGCTCTGAAAACTGGAGGAAGAAAAGAGACGATGCATATTCTGTAGTCAGGCAAGAGACTAAGGAAGCAGTACCCGTGCGGATGTTAAGAACAGGGCTGAGTGATATACAAAAAGGAAGCAAGGAGCATGTCAGACAGTCAAGCCAACAAACGTCTGAGAGGATGAAGACCCGCTATGACTGGAAGATGAACAACAAAGGCTTCGACGAAGGCTCACTAGTGTGGCAACATAACCCGGTACGCAGCAAAGGAAAGTCACCGAAGTTACAGGCAAAATGGGACGGTCCCTACCGAGTCGTAACTAAGATCAACGATGTGACCTACCGGATACAGAAAGGACCAAGAGGTGCTCCGAAGATCGTTCATGTGGATCGTTTAGCACGTTATCACGGATGTAATAATGCTCGGGACGAGCATGTCTTAGGAGCGGGCAGTGTTACGCCGAGTAACTAGGACGACGGAGATGGGTCACGGAGATTCTGGATTAGTCGATGAAGCAGATAGAAAACAAACAAGAGGAATATGCTAGAATGCGGCACCCGCAACAAAAAGTAAAACAAACAAAACACAATAGCGTGGGACCGGGCTCAAGGTCAAGGATTAACAATGGCGATTGTAAACATCTATTGTCTAAAAAATGCTGGCGGGTCGCATTCTTGAGATTTATCGAGATTTTTCGAATCCAGAATCTTCGTGGCTCATATAAATAATGGTCGACAGCGTCGGCAAGGGCAGTTCAGTTTTGGACACATCGAAGTGAAGATCGAAGTGAACTACCAAGGGATTATCAGTGCGACGTTAAGTGTAACAAGTGCTAGTATGTATATGATATGTATATGTGTATAGTGACAGTTCGTGTGATTTCTGTGAGTGAAATGAGTGGTGAAATTAGTGGTTTTTAATTTATCCCGAACCCCAGCTCGTAACAATACGTACCGCTGAAATGTGGAATATGCTTCCCGAGTGGGTCTTCCCTGATAGATACAATCTGGGTGTTTAAATCACGAGTGAATCGGCTTCTTCTAGTTAAGCGCGCTCCGTCGTACATCACAGTATCGCTTAACATCACAGTTACAGGACAGTTACCGACTAGGAACCACACCCTTGCCATACCTTGCCTTATGGTAGGCCATAGAATTCAGCAGGAACTTTTATAATAATTATTACGAAAAATTATAACAACGGAACAATGTTTTCTTTATGCAAAGCGTACGGCAATGTACAATTTCTCATTTGATACAAGCTAATAAGTACCTATACAAAGGGAAGCAAACTGAAGTACACTCGCTGACAAAATTACTGTGTACTGTTAATTGCTACAGCTTCTTCCTTAATTAAATTATGGTCGATGGAGTACTTGTATCATTTGTATTTTACTGTTCAAAGCCATCAAGATATAGGGAGAAAATGGCGTAGGTATCTATGATATTATAATAAGCTAACGGACCTGTGAGCAGCTTTGCTTGGTTATTTTTTCCATACCATTTCCGATGGATTTAAAAAAAATCTACAAACCTTGTCCTGACAATAACGAACACAACAAAAAGAGAATTATCTAATTTGAAGCAGTCGTCAGGGAGTTATGTACGTACATATACATCGGCGATTCATTTTTAGACTAACCATCCATATGCAGCTCCACCTAAGTAAATTTCCCAATAATTTCAGTAAATTCCAGTAGATATCACTAATATTATATTATCTGTGACATCAGTACAACCCTGTTGACCCCTCCTTGGAATACAGGGGCGTCATTACGTGATGTTATTCAATTTTACAAAAATAGTTTCGTATAAGTAAATCGATCAGCATTTTCACCTCTAGAGACTGAAAGGTAATTCAATATTAACTACCTACTTTTTAAAAGGCGATACGGCAGCCATCCTGTAAGTACAGAATTCGATTTAATTACAGCCTAGTTTTGGCCCTGAACCGGATATTTTCTTAAGAATGTTAAGAACTTTGTTAGTGACAGTACCAGTTATTTACGATCTAATTAAGGAAGAGAACTCCTTCGAATTTACTAAGAATTATGCTTCTTATGTAAATCAAGGTTTTAAGTTATTTACTAGATTCTATAGTTTCTGCCTACCCCTGTGGGAGAAAGGCGTGAGTGTATTTTTTTTTAAAGCTTACTAGCAATGTGGGTCGCACATTACTAGTATTCTTGTTAACCCCTCGTGCTAAGCTAAATGCTTGTGTTACGAGTGGGTTCACGTCGGTAGTGCAATGGGTGGGTTTTGAACCGGCAACCACATGATCGCAAGTCCAATGCCCTAGCCGTTAAGCTACTGCCACTTTTAAAGTGTATGTACATATATGTATAAATTATAATCGTATAATATATTACTGCCTCATTAGTTTAGTGTAGAGTTAGAGATCCTGGGTTCGATTCCCAATTCAGTCCGGTGTTTGGATTTCTGCCCATAGTATACAGTTGGCATAGTATAGTTGGCCATAGTAATTGCCATTAACCGGCCGTTTGTATAGCGGTCACTTTACTCATCCTGGGGATCAAACCGATCAAACCTCTAGCATAGTAGAAGGTAGGTTCTTCTTTAATATTTTTTTCTATTTTGCACACCGTTCTCAATCTATACAAATACTAACTTTTTGCCCGCGACTTCGTCCGCGTGGAATAGTTACCTTGTTCCATATGACCTTTCATCCCCTATTTCACCCCTACATAGGTCGAAATTTATCAAAATCCTTTCTTAGGGGTTGCCTACGTCATAGAAGCTATATGCATGCAAAGTCTCAGCCAGATCGGTTTAAAATTGACAAAGTTTCATACAAACTTTCATCCCCTATTTTATGGCCTTGGGGGTAGAATTTATCAAAATTCTTTCTTATCGGATACCTACGTCATAACATCTACCTGCATGCCAAATTTCAGCCCGATCCCTCTAATGGTTTGGGCTGTGCGTTGATAGATCACTATGTCAGTCAGTCAGTCAGTCACCTTTGAGTTTTATATATATTTAGATTATAAAGTATGCGAGCTTTTTTTGTCTGTTACCTTTTCCGCTTAAACATCTGAAATATTTTGAAAGTTGGATAATCCAGGAAGGATATTGGCCTATATCCTTCCTAGGGATGCGATCTATCTACCGTTTACCGTTACTCAAAAAATGAATAGTGAAATGCGAGGAAAACTGGGGGGAACAGCTGGTATGCTAGAAATATTCCGTTTCGTATCTCAAGGGCTCCATCTAAACACGCTCATTAGTTTCTACTTATTAAGCATGCGTGTTTAGAATATTCGGCTGTAACATGAAAACGAAATTGTTTCTCCAAAATGGAAATTTCACGGGCCATAAATATTTGCGGAAATTAACGCCATCAGAAACCTAAAATAGTAAGAAAATACAAATTATGTAATTTGTGCCTCGACAAAGCTAAACAGTAAGTAAGTATGTTAATTTTAATTTGTTTGCAAAAGATAAATAGTTCTTCTTGTTTTTTTGATACGATGCAATTACGTAAAATCCAACCCGGGACAATATTATGGTTTTACATGCCTCTTAAGGCAAGGCCTTGAACTCTTGGGCTTCCAAAGCTCAAGTAGCTGCCAGAAAGCTGGATATCTTCTCGAAGGTGCGTCGTTACTTTACGCCGGGACAACTGCTCACACTGTATCAAGCACAAGTTCGGTCGTGCATGGAGTACTGTTCCAACCTTTAGGATTGATCGGCTAACTACCAGCACAAAGTGTTAGAATCCATCGAAAAACGTGCCAAGAAGCTCACTGGCAATGACTCCCTTGTCCGGGCTAAACTCCAAAGTCTGGAACATCGCCGCAAAGCTGTTTCCTTATCGGTTTTTTATCGGATACATTTCGGAGAGTGTGCATCAGAATTCCACGATCTCATACCCCTAGCCCTTTCTACTATCGGACGACCAGAAGCACGAAGAAGCGACATCAATTCATAATGGATATTCAGACAACCCGAACGAATCGCTTTAAGTTCACTTTTATCATGCGTACCGCTGAAATGTGGAATGCGCTTCCCGAGTGGATCTTCCCCGATAGATATAATCTGGGTGTCTTTATATCACGAGTGAATCGGTTTCTTCTAGGCAAGCGCGCTCCTCGCTTAACATCAGGCGAACTGGCGATCAAGCGCAAGTCTATCATGAATAAAAAAAGGCACGGAGGGGTTTCGATGTGTTAAGATTGGTCACCCATCCACATTCAGGCCGTGGCGAGCGTAGCTTAAACATTGCAGATCAGTTGATCAGCTTAGTTATTAACCACGAGCCCATCACAACAAAAAATCCTTTCAAAAATGTTTACCAATATCTCTTGCACCTTAACAAATCATGACCCAAATTACCAGGCGCTCATAAACATCAAGCTAGTAAATCACTCGTGTCACTTCACTATCCACTCTAGTCCCCGAGTGTATCCTCTAATGGAGGTATAGAGGTGCCAGACAGTGATGGATAGACACGTAGCATTGAGATTGTCTCAGGAAACGATGAAGGTCTCAAAATAAGTTTGTAAGACTAAATAAATATCTACAGGACAACTAAATCCATAAGCGCTCTTTTAACTAAGGTAGGTAACTTTGCTTATTTTGACATGTTGCTATAAGGACCGTCGAAATATTTAAATAACATTCAGAATGCTACAATACAAGAAAACACTGAATTTAAGAAATCTTTAATAATATAATTCCTACGTCGGAGAGATATGCTTCGGCACGAATGGGCCGGCTCGACCGGAGTGATACATAGAAAACCGGCGTTAAACAACGCTTACGTTGTGTTTCGCCGAGTGAGTAAGGTTACCGGAGGCCCAATCCCCTTTTAAAAGGTCGGCAACGCACTTGTGACTCCTATGGTGTTGCGGGTGTCCATGGGCGGCGGTAATCGCTTACCATCAGGCGATCCGTCTGCTCGTTTGCCCTACTATCCCATAAAAAAATTCATAATTCAAAAATTCATTTAAAAAGAACAATTATATATAGATAATGTAGGTAACGTGCCTACAAATGCCCGACACTATGTACAAACTTACAGCGAATGAGCATTTACCTGTAGCATTCCTTTATGCATTAATATTAAACAGAAGTAGACCCATTTCTTACAAAACTTCAAAATACATTTTATTCTAAGAGGTCTGTTAGCAACGTTACAAGTTGGATTAAAGTAACATTTATATAATGACATTTATGTTTTCTGTCTCAAGAGCGTCTAGAGAAAACTAAGAATCCTGAATTATTTTAAGTATTACACTAATTACTTACTCAATTCAACACTCAAATGCTATGTAGTTGTACTTACCTACTAATGCATCACGGTACGACACGTACAAGTAAGGCGCTATTCAGTGCGCCGCGGATAACCCATGTGGACATCCGCGACGGACGGCTAAATGTAAGAGCTTCGCGTAGAACTGAACGCCCGTCGCTGACATCCGCGTCGTTGTCGCGTGGTTGTGTGAATCAAACGAAAGAATCATTGTCAGCGGATTGGTAAATATCTAATCGAACTCTTGTTTTTTGTGTGGTACTTTTGTTTGCCTGTTCAGTCGACTAAGCGAACACATGAAGCTTATCCATTATATTTTAACATGTAAGAGCCATTAACAGAAAAACAATACGCACAACACACGCTGCCTGTCTCAAACATGTGTAGGTAGGTACTGATACTAATTTATGTGTGTTTATACAACTTATTTCATACTTATATACATAACTGACTCCTACATTCAATGCTACGCTAGAAGTCCTGGCTTCGATGCACAGGTCGAACAAAGTGTTTTTGGGATTTTCTATGAAATTCTCAGTAGCAGCACGGAGTTTGGATTTGTGAAACATACCAGATTTCGTAATCTATGCCAATATCATGATTAACACATTAACGCGGAGGCACGTAATGTTTTATATTACGTGGCCCCTTTTGAGCACCCCTGCAGTTCACTAAAATACGTGTGGACAGCTTCCACTTTAGATATAAAGAAAGCTAGAATGTGCAAATACAATTTAATATCCTTCTACACTTGCGACACTCAAGGAATTTTGCACGTACTTGAAACACGTGTAAAATTATAGCTTGTAATAGGCACAAAGGCTCTTGGCGGAATGATAGCTATGTACAATTAAATGAAACCACAGAGTAAAGAAGGTTTAGCGAAGTAACTGATGTAGGTAAGCATGTTAGCGTGTAGATTATATACGTGAGTCTGTGGCCTGAAGTCACGATTTCTTTGCCCTTGTCTCATATCTCCGTGACTTTTTTCATGTTTTTTCCAAGACGAATGGCGGAAATATTGTACTGTTCTTTAGCTGTCATTTCGTGATTAGTCTTTGAGTGAGTGAGGTATTGCGTACCTGCTTACACCTCCGGCATTTTTCCGAAATCCTTCTAGGTCACTTATCTACTTCCTTGAAGCTCTAAAAAAATTAAGCTTCCGAAACAATGCAACAAAAAAATACATTTATGATTCATATTTCAACGGTTATCAATGTTGGTCCAAGTAGCAAGTATGGAAACCTCGCACTTAGCACACGCAGGTTTTTATGTATGAGAAACTCTCGAATAGTTACCTAAATTACGCCACTGTTCCAACGATCAGGGCCTTATTAATCACGAGCGCTCTAGCAAAAAAGACATCAATACGTATTCCTCTGATATAATAGGGGGTGAATATTTCATATTTCCGCTTCCTGCTAAGCGTGTTTCACTTTTATTTTTCCTTATGATTTGCCTTTGTATGGAATTAATTATTTCGATAAATAATTTAGACAAAGGCGAAATAACCAATTTATGTGACAAAAAGGTTTCGTAAGATAATATAATATGTAATATGGAAGTACCTAACTTTATCAATAGCTAAAATACTTGGCACTGTGAAATCAAAAAGAAAAAATGCAGCATTGTAGTGTCACGTGAAATTAAAAGCAAATGGGAATTATCCCCGAGTCTGTCGAAGCCCTTAGTATCCCTTTAAAGTCCAATATAATAACAGGTTCTGGGTTAAGTTGGGGTTACCGCGCTTCTATAGCGCGTCGAAGATGTTCGCGGACGCACGCGTTCCGGATTTCGGCTCGCTGCTGCGTCTGCAAATCGCATCATTGAGTCGTCGGTTGTGCGATCCCAACAGCCTCGTGGCTACTGTGGCCGGCAGGGTGGATGGCCAAATAATATCTCACTGGATGAAGGCACACAGACCGTCATTCAGATATGTGAGGTAGATAAGTTTTATTAAACGTGTTTTGGTTAGGTTAGTTTAAGAAGTTAGAAAATAAAGAATTATCTATTATTATTATTTAAAGTGATCCTATGAACGCTTTGAGAGTACGCAAATATTCAAATATTGAATAGATTACAAAGCTAGTGTTACTACTATCCAAAGGCTTGTTTTCAAATGGAATTTCAATATTTAATTCCTCAAATGAATAACAAGGTTAACGTAAATCCTATTACTTATATAAAATAAATTTTACTACTATTAGAATAGAGAGTACTTAATCAGATTAATTAGTAAATTAACAACACTGTTAAATAATTACACATACTTACTTCATAGGAATTGAGATTCAATATTTTGAAAGTAAACCTTTCTAATTTATCTACTTATTTATTTTCAACAGACTTCAGTATATACAGACATGAAAAGAACTAAAAATAATTATTAGTTATAGAATTATAGACTGCCTCATTAGTCTAGTGGTCCCAAGTGCGACTGCTACACTAGAGGTCCTGAGTTCGATCCCCAGGTCGAGCAAAGTGTTATTGGGTTTTTCTATGAAATTCTCAGTAGCAGTTCGGAGTCTGGATTTGTGCCCGGTTAATGGCTATAGGCTCGCCCCCTATAACATGGGACTTAAACATACCGGCGAACTGTGGGTGTACATTAAGTACGCCTCTGCCTAACCCTTCGGGGAATACAGGCGTGATGGTATGTTATGTTAGTTATAGAATTCCGAAGACTTCTTTCAGTAACATGAATTTATGATTTCCTTTCCTCACATATCAAAACCGATCTCAATACCTAGAACTTACTATACAAGAATAACAGACGTGACCTATTTACTGAGGCATGTGAGTTTAAATATGTAATGATACATAACCGCTGAAGTCGATTACATAAATTAATTAATCATAGCCTGTTGTGTTGCTGGAATTCCAACGATTTTCTGACACAATAATGTCTTGTAAAGGTAAAGGGCACGCCATGAATTCAAAATTCATATTTTATTCAAAAACTATGACTGACTCAGCGGTTATTGGCTTCTGCGCTAAAGATCAAGACTTTGATAAGGTACCTTTTATACCTTCCGAAGGAAAACGAGGAAGGGGAAGATCTAGACGAAGTTTTGTGGAACAAGTGTAGGAAAGGGTGGGGATCGAGTCGCATCAAGAGGGGAAAACGGAAAGCAGAAGATAGAGAACAGTGGCGATTACTCTAAGCTGCCGACAATATCTGAGCTCTAAAATTAAAAAAAAACCTTTTATATAGTGCGGAAAGTCCTTATGCATCGTCTGCCGCCCGGAAAGGGGACGGGGTATGTCGGACTAGTACCGACTCCGGTACCAGTCCACGATCGATTGGCAAGCATATCTTGATTGCAGTAGGAGGCAGCAGTTTTAACCGGAAGCGAGATTAATGACCTACTAACGGATAGACTGTTCCCACCGTTCGATTTACCTTTGATCATTGAAAAAGACTTAGCGCTAAGGGGCTCTTTTTTATTTAAACCATGTGATTTGAAAATCACATACATATATTTATCTGTGTCTTTAAATCGTTTGTAGTGAAATTTTGTGTGACTTAAAAGTATGTTTGTTTAGGTTTTCGTATTTATTCCAATCACAACATATTCAGTATATTTTACGCTGAAATACCTTAATCATATTTTATACTGTATATAAATTAGTTTGAGAGAAAATTGCGTCAAAAATCTGGGTTTTATGTTCGATCTAGAAATACAGCTGACCGCATCATCCGGAGAAATCAGACTAGAATTTATGGACTGATATTCGAAGCCAAGACGTATCACTTATTAATACGATCTAACCGCTTACGTCCTGGGCTATTGGGGGTGCTTGCTCAGCCAGAATTTTTGATCGAGAATTTACGATGTAGTAGAGATGGTTTCCAATTCGTTTTAACATTGATATATTTTTAAAATCTTTATGGTTTACTACTTATCCTACAGATTGTATAATTGTCATATAAATGGTAGAGTTTCCCAAAATGCCATCTTAGTGCTAATCAATTTCACTCCGTGTGGTGTCCCCATTGTCCCCATTTTTACAGGTTAGAATACAATTTATCACTGCTATTCAGTACCATGAAGTCACTGATCTCTATGCTATATACCTATAGAGTATTATAGAGGTCAGTGCATGAAGTGCAGTTGACCGTATCTACGACTCTGAGCTACGACTAGAAAACTGAAATCTTTAAAAATTATGATTAAACCTCGCCCATCAAACTTTTTGCGGAGCTTAAACTCTATAGAGATTGTATTTCCAAAGACCCACGCACGTCATTAGAGAATTTTAATATACTCTTTGATCATTCATCTGTCATGCGTCGTCATAACCCTGAATTTGGATCTGAAATGGTATCAAAAATGTTTTAGGCTAACTGTATTAATCCAAACATAAACGTAACTAAATACCAATGAAGTGTAACTCTTATTCTAGTACTGATTCTTCGATGAGCGCTGGACGTTGCTCCTTCAAGCTAAGGTTTCTGTCACTGGTCATCAACACAGCTGACCTCATTAATGAGAGAACGACATTTACGCACACCATGAACCACTCTATGCTTGCACCCATTGCACTCCTTACTACATACATCATGATCGGTACCTATCTTATCGGAGATATAATAAATTGCCAAGCATCAAAGTTCTTACAAGCTTACGCACTCGTGGTGTGTTCTGCGCTCCAGGGAGCATTATCTGTATCGGTTTTCGAAGAACTAACGAGAACCAAGCTTTCCACAGCATTTATTTTGAATGGCGTGCTACCAATGTTTACGATACTGCTCTTGGTGGCTGATCTGGTGCTCGTGTTATTTTCAAATCGACAAATGCCAGTACCTCCATCCATTGAGGAATCACGGTTGGATCTTTCCAGGATATGATGTTTTATTTTTTGAGCTTTGTTTTTTTTACAGTATATACATAATTTTTATTGCCTTTTTTCATTATGTGATTTTCCTGAATGAAAAGAAATAGATGTGATCATCATCGACTTCCAGCCTAAACAGACACGACTGAGCTGAGCATAAGTATTATTCGCGAAGCGACTGCCATCAGCCCTTTCGCCAAAACCGATATCCTAAAGATAAATTATTTGTCAGTCTTTCGGGCTCTTAACTACCACTAATAACTGTCTTAGATGTTCATATTATAAGCAGGACCGACAGCTTTACTTGTTCTCCAAGACAATTTTTCGATGTGTTAACTTTATTTACCTATACCTGGTGAATTGACTCTTGAGATGGTCAGTTTATATGGAGCGTTTCAAGAGTTAGTTAAACCTTGTTTATCAACTTATTAGTATAGTGTATACTTAGCGACGAACCTGCAAGAGTAAGTAGGTGAGCATCTATGAAAACAAGCTACGTTTTGCCTAAAAAGCACTTCCGTTCCCGGTGACTCTTTATACACACACACGTAACTAGGTATGTACGCATTATTGTGTATTATCTACCCCACTATCATCACTAACAGTTAAGGAAAATGTAAGACAATCGGTACGTCCTAAACTTTTCATACTTGCACTGGAATCATTACACTCAACGGACATAAAAGCCTAACCTAAATATGGGAGAAGACTTTTGGCCGAGAGTATATATATAGGAGTATCGACTCGTGTATCTAGTATTATCAAAGGTTTGGAATGCAGAAAATTCTCATGGATCATCTAGTGTTGTAAAAACGAGCGCTGAGGCCGGGCCTTAGCTAATCGTCTTCCATCTGGGGAGGATTGAAGGCATGTCGGACCCGTTCCTGTGAAAAACAATACTTGCCTTCCTAGTTAATTGTAACATTCGCCATGACCTTGACAGACTGTGGCCAGGTACAAATACCGTACTCTATTATGGGGTAACGGCTTGCTTGTTGGTTTCTTACTTAAAGGCGTTTGGAGCAAAATACGCCGCCTGGAGTCATTATCTGGTCAGACAGCGAACTTCCCAAGTCAGCTGCTAGTAGGCCACATCTCATGATGGCCGTAGCTTTATCAGCGGCCTCTGGGACACAACTAGATTTGAGAATGAAGTCTATTTTAGAAGCCTAGTTATCTAACTGCCCCAGAAAGAGCGGAAGGGAACTGTGTACTGAATATAATTCCCCCTCTTAAAATTAATTGTAAGATTCATTAACTTTGCATAATTATATTTTATATATTCATTTCCGTTAATTGGAAGCTTAAATAAAGACTTACGTAAGCACTATGGTGGTGAAATCATTTCGCTTCAAAGGTAACACAGAATGGATTTCATTTTAGATACTATTGTTACGCAAAATACGATCCAAATTTGCCTGACTTGGTTGGATACTTCAAATATTCAAGTGGTATTACTTTGTCTCAGAAATGTCTGAGGGTTAAAGCCCCTTTCTACAATTGAGCGTTTACTGCGAGGGTAGTTCAAAGTAGGTGCCTGCTTTCACAGCTTTGACTCAGGTAAGTTAGAGCTTAGAACGGCTTCCATGATAATATTCGGTGACACTGTTAGGTAATTGATAATTGAGAAACTTTTTTTTATTGATTAAGTCGGCAAACGAGCTGACGAGTCACCAGAGAAATTGCTGATGCGTTGCCGACCCTTAAGAGCGTCTACGGACTACAGACTGCCAGAGTCGCTGCAACTGAGGATAACTGGCTCTTACGTGCAGAAGTCGAAACACATACCAAGGTGCTTTAAGACAGACTCCGATGTAAGGGTGATCGCCAGCCAGTCAAACCCCAAGAGGTCCTACCACCGAGCTGTTCAGATATTTTCTTACGGGATGCCTATCTGAAAGGCAGTGAGGAATAGTATTCTAACCCGTCCCCACACGGGGTTAAAAGGCACTAGAAACTGGAAGGAAATTGGTATTGTCACGCGTCATTATGGCCGGTCCCTTCAATCTAAAGAGATTTATAGCATGAGTGTAAGGAGTATTTTATTTCGCCTCATTGGTCTAAGGATCCCAAGCACTACTGCTACACTAGAGGACCTGGGTTCGATTCCCATACCGAGCAAAGTATTCTTGGGTTTTTCTATGAAATTCTCAGTAGCAGTTCTGAGTTTGGGCCCGGTCGCCTCCTATTAGGTATATGGGAACTAAACATATCGGTGAACTGTGGTTGTACAATAGTAAGCCTCTGCCTAACCTTTGGAGTATACAGGCGTGATGGTGTGGTATGATATGTTACAGAACAAGGTAAAGAAAATACGTAAGTATCCTGTATGTAATTCTCAATAGCCTGAGGCTTGCAAGCGTATAATCCTTTTCATGTAAAGTAACAAGGAAGATATAAAACAATGGCTGTTACCTGTTTTTATTATATTACGAGAGGTGAGGTTAGTTACCTACTTATATTTAGCAATGTGAGAAAATTACTAGTATTCTTCTGAACCCCTCGTACTAAGCTAAATGCTTGTGTTACGAGTGGGTTCACGTCGGTAGTGCAATGGGTGGGTGAACGTGAAAGTTTGTGAGTGTGGAATGATGTATGGATGTTTGTTATCAAACGCCAGAATAGCTAAACGGATATGGATAAAATTTGGCACAGAGATAGATAATACATAGGCTACTTTTTATCCAGATCGGATCCAATTCTGAAGTCCACGCAGACAAAGTCGCGGGCATAAGCTAGTACATATATATAAATCTCCTGTACGACGTATTTTTGTCACCCAACTCCTCCTAAATGGCTAGACCGATTTGGATGAAATTTTGTGTGTATATTTGAATGGGTCCCTAGATGATTTGAAAATACAATTGAATCCGATAGGTGGCACTGCAATCGGGTTTTAGGATTGTTTTAAGGACAGGGCCACGTCTGCTGGGCCTACTAGTAATTATATAAAACGGTAAAATCGATAATCATGGTGACTATATATTTCTTTTATTTCGAAGTAAACATTTATTTTAATTTGGTGATATTAATCACACAATACACGTGCCATGTAGGTATTGTACCGCCTCGAGCCTATTATCGAGGGATTTATTATAAAATACCTTTTTTCCTATCTAATGTGACAGTGATAAACTGGGGGAATGAGATAATAAACGAGACATTAAACCAAAATATTAATGTTAACATTGTTCCTGTTTTTTTTAATAAAACGTTGCCCCACACTAGGATTTTCTCCTGTATCGTGGGTGTGTTTACAAACACAAATTCTCTCATATACACAAACGCCCAGACCCGGAACAACTACCTGTAGATCATACAAATATTTGCTCCGTGTGGGGATCGAACCCACAACACGTGGCGCAGAAACCGATCGCTCAACCGCTACGCCAATCGTGTAGTCAAATTATCGAATTTGTCTGTCGTAAATGATCTATGTACCTAATCATAATTAATTTCTTATTCACTCTCCAACCTTATACCCATATATCCGTACAGAACACTATATTAAAATTACACCCAAACCCACATACCACATATGATTATTATCTACACGCGACACAAACACATACTTACTGATATACTATATCTACTACAACACAAAGACACATATCTAACAAAATCTTTAAATACAATACATATAAGTACTTAAATTTAAGTTCCTCTTATTTTAGTGAAGGAAAAATTCAATCGCGGGCAAGATTCCAACCTGCGTCTTCTGGTTAGATACACCAGACGCTTTGACCGCTAAGCCACCGCGAGTCCCACCCGCTTGATCGAAATTTTCCTTCACATTCTAAATTTACGTTATAAGGTGACGTTGGTGACATCTATTGAAAAGCAAGTTACCTTGCTCGTCAACCGACATGACTTACTTTACAGTTAGTTCGATATCGTACGTACACCTTACCTTTTACCTTACCATCACCTTACCATTGTATGACATAATTCTGTAATTAATAAGTTGCTGTAAAGCAGTTGTCCCACCGCCGGCGAGGAAGCGACTAACTATCGGCTATTTTCTCGCTCAAGAAACGTACAATAGATATACATCCCGTGTAAACGAAAAAGATGCACTCATTAATAGTTAATCGGACTTGATGACGGATGAGGACTTGCTCCACTAGTTTGTCGCTGAGCGACAAGAGCTATCAAAGATACTACTCGCTAGTTGCTCAGCGATGCTCGCTAGGCAGTTAGAACTCACGGCGAGAGTTATAATTGTATATATTGTCGAATACATTCAATAAAAAACTCATCCATAGTTACTTGAAACAAACTTTCACATCGCTCTTTTCTCGTTGAGAGCAATCGCCCGTCGCAGTCACCCACTCGCTGAGATATAGCTCAGCGACAAAACTATCGGAACTACACACTCGCTTCCCGCTGCTCGCCAACTCGTTTCTAGCTCTACTCGCTTTTAGTTCATCGTCGGCGGTGGGACATGTGCCTTAAGGGCGAAACCACTGGTCCTTGTGATTGATTCACAGTTATTGTAAAAGCTTATGTCAATAAAAATATTATTTATTTATTTGTTATTATCATCAACCCAGTAGTTGATATTCATCAACGTAGATAAGCCTCATTAGAACGTCAATGAATTGTGTAGCTCTACCATTATTTTGCTTATAAACTGGCTCCAAAATAAAAAAGTTATTATATCGACCCGTGTCTCTGAATATTATTATTCTCAGAATATTAATATCTGAGAATTACACAATATTCGTGTAGGTATGTTAGTACCTATTTATTCTTTTACTTTACATAATTCAGTGAATCTTAGTAGGTAATATCGTGGAACATTTGCAATAGGTACGATCCCTTCTTATTTATTGAATATGTACGTAGGTAAACATACATACACTCACGCCTTTCTCCCACAAGGGTAAGGAGAAACTACAGACGGCCAGCTGCTACGATTCTTGCATACTTCCATAGCTACAACATATACATTAATATATAGTTATTTATGACAGGATGTATGAATGTGCATGAAACAAAGGAGGTATGCAAGAATAATATCTAGACGTAACAATGTTCCAACACGCGTGCATTCCCTGTAAAGTTAGGCAGAAGAAAGAGTACATTACACAATAATTACCAACGATTATTTCCGATGTCCACCACTTGTTTGATCACCCCTGGGAGACAGCGTCACAACTTTCTTTTTATTTCCATTCGCCACCACTGGTTCTGGAACATTCCCTATGGCCACCGCTGGGGGACAATGGTACAAATTTTGATCCAATTCCCACTGGCCATAATTTCAAATGATTTTATCTAGAGACTAGTTAGGGATAGCTTAATATATTTATGGATTTAGCAGATTATGCTAAGAGTGAGACAAATATAAATTAGTAATCTAATCAGACCACACCCCAACGTAATGAGGAAAATGACGAGTAACCATGTATATTTGTTTCAGGAATAACATCAATAACAACGTTAACAGTGATATCCTTCGAGCGATACATGATGGTGACGAGACCGCTGAACTCGCGGCACCTAAGCTCCAAGGGCGCTATTATGTCGATAGTGTTCATATGGACCTACTCGCTGGCACTCACCACTCCCCCTCTTATGGGATGGGGCCATTATGTCAACGAGGCCGCCAATATCAGGTAAGAACTCCTTGGGGCTCGCGTCTTTTTTATTATGCAGGAAATCATCACTGACGATGCGTTGTCGCCATGTTTGGTTGGCTAGCCTTGCCTTATCGTGTGAGAAATATTAACTATCCACTTCATTTTTTAGGTGAGGCTGCTGAGGAACTCATCGGTACATGGTTTTTTCTGGGTTACCGTCTCACAACAGATTTTGAACTAAATCATGTAGTGCCAATCCCCGAAAGTTAAAATATTAGTGTGATAATTTATACCTTATATAATGAACCACTTTATTTGTAAAATTTCAACTAAATCGGTCTAGCATGACGCTATTAGCGTAAAGCTCGGAAATACAGAGATAAAAACAGTCAGTAATTTCAAAATTATGACTTTTTCGTCATCAGTCTCCTTTATAATATACCTAGCCAATTTATTTTCAATAATTTATTTAATACAAATGTGTTAGGAAATTAGAAAACCTTGTCCGACCCGTGAAGGTATCGTTAGGTATCGAGATCCGGATCTATTTATATAGTTATCACTTTAAAAAAATATCCCGATGATGAATTTTGAACTTCATTAATATTATGTTTACTTTCATGAATAGGTTCTTAATGTTTCTTATTTTATTTGGTTACTAGCTTCCGCCAGCGGCTACGCCCGCTTTATCAACGACCCATGTCACTTCCCAGAACAAAATAATCAAATAATTTTCCCGTTTTTACAACATTTTTTAATTGTGCTCCGCTCCTATTGATCGTAGCGTGATGAAAAGTATACTATAACCTGCCCAGGAGTATGAAGAACAATTGTACCAAGTTTCGTTGAAATCCATCGAGTGGTTTTTGTTTCTATAACGAACATACAGACAGACAGACAGACAAAAATTTTACTGATTGCATTTTTGGCGTCAGTATCGATCACTAATCACCCGCTGATAGTTATTTTGGAAATATATTTCATGTACAGAATTGACCTCTCTACAGATTTATTATAAGTATAGATAGATGTGATTGGTATACCCCTTTGGTATATTAGTATGCCCCTTTCAGATCAGACAGGGATATTAAACATAGTGTATAAATATAAATAGCATTAATACAATACTCGTAATAATACCTACCTATTTAGTTTTAGTTTTTTTTTTATTCATGATTAGCGGCCTGTCCGTGGGTGGACGTTATTAAAGTTTTAGTCGGGATCCATGGTTTCTCTACTAATAAATATAGTCATGTTAGTCAGTGTCATTGATAATGTAACTTTCTAACGGCAAAAGAATTTTTGAAATCGTTTCAGTAGTTTTTAACGTTATTCGTTTCGTACACAAATCTTTCCTCTTTATACTATTACTTTATATCGGCTTACGCTTGACCGCCAATTTGTTTGTTTGACAGTTGCTCGGTGAACTGGCACGAGCAGTCGGTGAACACGCTCACGTACATAATGTTCCTGTTCGCGATGGGACAGATCGTGCCGCTAGGCGTCATTACTTTCAGCTACGTCAACATCATCAGGACTTTGAAGAAGGTACGTGTTGCTGAAGTAGTTTCCCAAAGATTTTATGGCGTTATATTGACATCATCAAATCAATACTTATAAGGGGTTTGTAAAGTGTTTTATTTCAATATATTATTCCTAGGTAATATTTGGTCTCAGAAACCGACGTGAAATGGCGTCGATAATGACTTACCAACAGGCGATCCATTTGCTCGTTTGCCCCATATCCCATAAAAAAGCAGTGTTTCACTTGCCTAAAATATCTAAGTATTTCCTATTTTTTTGTGAGTTTGGATTTGTGCCTGGTTAATGGCAATAGGCCCGCCCACTATTACATGGGACTGAAACTTACCGGCAAACTGTGGGTGTACAATAGTACACCTTTGCCTAAACCTCCCAGGAATACAGTCGTGATGGTATGATATTTTATGTTAAAAAACAAGCATACGAGTCTTACCCAGACGCACAGTAACTCAGCAGCATAGTTCCATCAAATCTAAACGTTTATTTAGGTAACACAACATTTCCCTAATTACTGGTTGTCCAACCCGGTCATTATGGTAATATATTTAAGTAATTTGAACAACTTCCGCCTGAGTAATGAACGAGTTCCTCCCTAAGTGTCGTCTGCAGTCTAGAATTTAAAATAAGAGAAAGATAGTATACTGCCTCATTAGTCTAGTGGTCCCAAGCGCGACTGCTACGCTGGAGGTCCTGGGTTCGATCCCCAGGTCGAGCAAAGTGTTATTGGGTTTTTCTATGAAATTCTCAGTAGCAGGTCGGAGTCTGGATTACATGGGACCTAAACATACCGGCGAACTATGGGTGTACATTTGTACGCCTCTGCCTAACCCTTCGGGGAATACAGGCGTGATGGTATGTTATGGTATAGTATATTATAAATGAAAATAAATACAAAAACACGACTAAAATTAAATTTGTTACTTAAAAAAATAGATATATATATTTCAATTTTGTCAACGGCCAATCTCTACGTATACTCTTATTGCGTTATTTTGGTGTGCTTTTGCACTCCTCCACCATGTTAGGCGTACAATAGTTTGTGTTGTTAGTAGGTACTGTCGAGCTTGGGAAAAATCAATAACATTATTACAAAAAAAAAAATTGTCGCCTGTGTCCGTCGCCTCACTTGGTGGATAGATACAGGTAAACTGCTTAGTAATTGTCAAAGCGAAATAGTATTGTATCGTACATTCATTTATCCCTGGTATGGCCGGCTTACGCGTAAAGATCGCAATCGCTGAATCCAGCATCTAGCAATCCAGCTGGATCCATGAACGAAAAATCCGGTATTAACTATCTAGCCCTTAGCAATCTAGTTGGACCCAGCATCCACCAACAATATTCGGGATCTAACAATCCAGCTGGATCCAGTACATTGTTCAGCTTACTGAATTCACACATCTGACCCAAGGCAGAGACACTTAACCTTGTTGATATAATCTGCGAGTCCGGCTTTTACTTTTACGAGCCGTTCAACACTAAAGATAATTCCCATTTTATTTTCTAAATAGACAAGTTAAGTATTCTAAAAACAACACCAAGATGCTGTTGGTATTGGTTTCAGAACTCCCAGCGCCTCGGCCGGGTGTCCCGAGCGGAGACCAAGGCGACTGCAATGGTGTTCGTAATGATCGTATCCTTCACCGTCGCATGGACACCGTACTCGCTTTTCGCGTTGATGGAACAATTTGCCACGGAAAGAATTGTAAGTATAAAATATGTAAATTATTCTTGTATTTTTGCGATAAAGAACAGAACTTGTCAAAATTAAATTAAATCGGACCTCGTCAACCTGTCTGTCTGTATAGTATACCTTTGCCATCGACATGAAATTTGCAATAATTATAACAAGAAAAAACAAGGCCATGCTGGTAAAATTAAGCGCTTAAATAAGTTACCTTCAAAATAGTAAAACTTAACCGTTTGTGTATACAATCTGTTAAGAAAACCCTGTCCGACCCGTGGAGCTATGTTAGGTATCGAGATCCGGTTCTATTTAGATAATCGATTTTATTTTACAAGTTTAAAATATACCCCGTATCTTTATAAAACGAGGAAACTGAAATGGCAATACTTACTTACGGTGGCTATGACACCCTCCCTGGGTGCCAAACATTCTAAAGCTGATGAGTTTTAAGCCAATTTAAAATTTTCCTAGACTATGGGGCAAATGGGTACGCCAATTATAAATCAATATATTTGCTTTCATGAACATTTATCGCTGGTATGTTTAGATTGCATGTTATAGGGGGCGAGCCTATAGCCATTAACCGGGCACAAATCCAGACTCCGAGCTGCTACTGAGAGTTTCATAGAAAAACCCAATAACACTTTGCTCGATCTGGGGATCGAACCCAGGACCTCTAGTGTAACAGTCGCGCTTGGGACCACGAGACTAATGAGTTAGTCTAATGTCAGTCAGACTAATGAATATTTAATGTTTATTATAATTGGTGATGTGATTGGGATACCTATATGCATGCCCCTTTCAGATCAGACAGGGTTATTTAACATGTAGAGTTTAATTATGGGAAATTATAGTCATAATTCAGGAAAATTCCATTAGCTACCTTTTATCTTAAAATATTTCTTATTAAAGTCGATTCTAAATGCAATTCACGTTGGTATTTAAATTGCACATAGTCAAGTCTGTAGAACACAAAATTAGCTTTGAATAATAAATTGAGCTATTTCAGGAACCAAGTTTCCAGTAGTGATAGAAAATGGGTCGATTGAAGAAAATCGATTAAAACTAAACGCAATTAAGTAATTGAATTCCTTTGATCTCCTAATTGAACTCTTTTAAAGAGTTATCAATATTCATAATTCTAAGAAGTTATGAGAAAGACTTATACTTTTTTAATATTGAAATAAAAGTCTTTGAAAATGTATGAGAGAATTCTTTTTGTAAGAAAAAAAACATTATATTTATTTGTATTTATTAACTTTGAATATAGAAATGCATTAAGCTCGTTTCGTGATGTCGCGCTCTGTGATTCTTATGTCACTAGTATAGGGTTTAAATTTTCATGAAATGAACACACTGATCAGTTACTAGATTTCTTTAGAAGCCCATTATTTTATATTTACCCCAACTACTATTGCTATCCTAAGTGCTAGTTTAATAGTTTTTTCTTTCTGTAGTTTTAATTTTGTATGTTTGTCTGAATAATAATAACAGATGCCTTGATAAAAACACAAACAAAAGTTAGATAATTATATATAATTAGTTACATAGATTTTTCGAAATGATGAAGGAAAAACATCGTGAGGAATTCTTCAACAGTAGCACAGTAAATAGTTTAAAGATGTTGATGCCTTGATGAAAAGCCAATCAGCAGATTGACTGCCCGGGCGCACCGGTCGACCATATCATCACTCGTGCTGAATCTGATATTGCACTTAATTTTTAATGGCCCCGAATCTGTGATTGAGTTATGAACAAGATAACAGTCATTCTGTTTATAATTGATGCCCAAAGAAATTTCTGCGCATGTGGGTTTGTTTTAAGTGAACCCTTCATAAATAATAATAAAAAATAGATAATTCTCAGTCGAAAATACAACAATTTCTTTCATAGCATAAAATTACACCTCAAAGATTCACAAAAACTAAACGACAATATGTACGCGTAAGCCAGGAATTTTCCTTCTTATTCGTAATGAGAATTCTTTATGTGTTCCCTGTTGTACATGGCTTGGCATGTAATATACCATTGTTACCGTCAAGATCTGTCTCTGTCTCGTCTGTATTTTGCTCATGTAATTTAACGACTGTATGAGTTACGTACGGCCAGTTTACAGTGCTGACAATGTGCCCCACTTTTGGCCGATTATTATGCCAGTTATTTGACAAATCGTAACCATCGCGAACGCTACGAATAGGCATCCAATTTTTACCTAGTTTGTGACGTGTCGTAATAAACTTTATTAAACTAGTACTTGTGGTTTACGTTAACTCACCCAAACTATGCCTAACTACAACTATACCCAACTTACGAACTAACTGCAACTTGGTGACGCTCTGAACCGTACAACTGAATATGAGTACTTTATACGAAGCAACTGCTATCAGACCTCCTCAACCCAATTTCCAGAGAATACCGAATATGAGAGATACCTAATGGTCAAATAATAGTTATTACAGCTTCAATCTATGCTACAACTTCTAATCTATATGAACATTGTTTCTATGATTTATTATTGCTATACTGTTTTGGCGCTCTTTGGGGGGCTCTACGTTCAGCAGTGGACGACAATAGGCTGATAAGATGATGGAATTGACAATAATATATTAAAGATAATGGTGATTTTCAAGCACAAATACATACATTGTGACCGTGTCAAAATCGTTATTCAATGCCTTTGAAAAATTGTTGGTTGTTGATAGTTTGACTACTGCCTACTACTAAGTGCCATTGGACTATCATTCTGTTACAATCAATATACCCCGTTCTGGCAAAAATCGCTGTCGCTATCGCTTATCACTATGGCCTTTCTAAACCAAATAATAAAGCAATATCCCAGTAATAAAGCTAATACAAATACAAAGAAACAATACAAATGCAATTGAAACTTACAATACACATAAATGCGTCGTGGAATCGTACTGAATATCAAATGCCCCGGGGAATTCAATAATTGAATTCAATAGTAACTTTGTTTCAAAACTAGATATTTCTATTGAATCAAGACTTTGATAGAGGGAATCGAGAATTGTCTCCTTATAATAATGGGGTTCTAAGATACCATTAGTTTATATTGAAGGTACGATCCGATATAATGTACAGACCTACAGCTAAGAGGGTAACGAAAGCTTTGTGAATAATAAGATTCCATCGCTTTATGAACCCTAATGTATCTTTATGATTTATAAATTTCTGTTTAATCTAGGGTCTATTTGTTCAAGATAGCAAGACAAAATAAAATATGAATCCCCTTTACAATCCTAGAGGTGGAATCTAGATAATTGGAACTTCCAGCTAAACACGATGCACAAGCGAGCTAGTTGTAAGCGTTGCACTAATTTAACACTTTGTTTTTTGACAGGTATCTCCTGGAGCTGGAGTTATACCAGCACTGGTCGCCAAGAGCTCTATTTGCTACGATCCCCTCATTTACGTGGGAATGAATACACAAGTAAGTTCTTCCAACACATAAGTCTAAATAATTAAAATCGATTTTTAATAAATATACTTTATGCGTCATTATTTGTTGCAGTTTCGCAACTCAATCAAAAGAATATTTGGAATTCACACCAAGGGCAAGAATTCACAGACTGATAAAGGCTACAACAATACCCTTATGTCACCTGCGAACAAATTATCCAGTCTTAACAATACAACCCGCTTCAATTCATCAGAAACCAACTTGTCTAGTAACCAAAAAAGTTCTAAAGATAAGAGAATTGCATTCAACGATGATGTAACAGAAATAACCAACAATGAATATCACAAAACTTTTGCAAGGGATTCAGAACTCTGCACAATACCAGAAAATAGAAATTCCGACGCAGAAAGATCTGGTGATACTGTATATGATGAAGATAGTAGCAATAATAGTGCTCCCAAAAAACTAGACTTATTTGGAGAATCATGTAGAGTTGTTAGTAAAAGATCGCCAATCTTAACGTTTATGGATTCCGAACGGTTACTCTTCACAAAAATTCCTGAACAAGAAAACGCAGAATCAAGCTCTAGTAATGTGTTTGGCAACGATGCTTTCGAAGAACATTGGACAGACAAAACAATAATAGACACTCACAACACTGAAAATGAACTTCAAAGTGAAAAGCAAATACGGCAAAGTTACTCCTTAGACTTCCCTCGACTTACAAACGATAAAAAAAGGAAACTCTCGATAGAGACGAAGTTGGAAAGTTTTATTCAACCAAAAGGTTTTTTCAAGGAAACAATTAATAAACTCTTTGATCAAGACTTGAAACAGGGACAAGACCACTTCAAGAGTTACTTGTGTGAGACTAAGGAGGAAATTGGTCATGATAACTTGTAGTTCTAAAATGTTGTCACTTACTTGGGATCAATGTCAAATTATTAGAAAATTGGTTTCACAGGGAGGTATTGTACCTACTTGTCGATTTTAGATACCGAAGTATGGGAACGGTTTAAGACTATTGAACACAAGACAATTAACTTCTTCACAGTTTATTCATCACCTTCAACGAAAAATATTAAACCGGTTTGGAGTCATGATTTGTTAAATTTTGGGCAAAGTTTATTTAAATAGGCACACTTGTTTAATTTGTCAATCTAGAATGTTTGAATATTCCAACTTGTCGATATTTTCAAAAATTGAGGGTAGAGCGGTGCTTATCTATAATGAAAATATACGTACGTTCATAAAAGGGACGATAATAGTCAAAGATCTGTGATATAGCTACGAGTGCCAAGGTTAAAAATTAGAAATTGTATTTTTGGGATCGCAAAATGTAGACTAAGTAAACTTAAATGTTATAGGTTATAAGAAAACGGGTCTAGGCAATTTTAATTTAGTTTGTGTGGAATTTTCTGGTAGTCCAAGTTTTAATATTAAATAAATGGGCATGCCATTTATTTAATATGAATTATCATTTCTTTAAAATCAAAGTCAAAGCTTTGCCGCATTACCAAAATAATTTATGTAAAATAGACAACAAAAAAGTTATTTTTTTTGATGGCGTCGATAATTTTCTATGCCATGCAGACAACATAATTATTGAAAAATATAAAATAATTAACTAACAAATGAGTTTAATAATGAATAACGATGTGTGAGTATACTCTCGCCGGAAGAAAATGATTCCAGATTTAAATTACGTAGGTACCTACTGTACGTCTGGTGTTATGTAATAATTTGTAAGGTAGGGACGTCAACTTTGCCTACTTAGATTAATTAATCTTAATAATATTATATGTAAATCGTGTCAGTTATTAAAGTATAAATAAATAATTTCTATTTCGAACGACATCCGTCTACTGCATACTTTAAAAATAATCAATTTTGATATTATAAAAAATAGTAAGTATTAAACTTATATTTTTTGTAAGGCACGCACGAGTGCCTTTTGGTGAAATGTTAATAAGCGCTAGTTTGCTATATCAAAGCGCTCTTTTTTTAATGTGCGTTCAGAAAGCACTAGTAGAAAGCAGTAAAAAATTGAACTTATGCACATGTTCTGTTTTTAAACAACAGGAAATAAGATATCTTTCTATTTCTTTGCACATTATAACTTAAGACGACGAACATAATAATTATAGTACTTGTAAATTTAAAATCAAATTAAGTGCGACCAGCAGGACATCCCTGCTAAACCCTGCGAAGGTACAGACGTTGCACTATTTCTTATAGATTTGATGACAGAGACAGTTTTTTTTTTAATATTTTTAAATGGCGGTGCTGGGACGCATTAACATGAATTTGGAATACGAAACACGCATATAAAAAGATATATATTGCTCATAAATATTATTTATTATTATTATAGGTAGAAATAGAAAATATTTAATTAAGATTTTTTTAATACATAAAAATGTGTACCTTTAAAAAAATTAAGGACTTACCTCCTTAAAACGGATCGTTCACCTGAGCACGCCAAATTCAAATTTCAAGTGGTTTTTTTCAGTTTGTGGGTCTATAATAAGTTCTACATTCATGGCGATAGTAATTGCGATATTAACTATACAAAATACACAACTTTTATCTAAAACCATTGTTTAAAAATCATTATTGGTCATTTTGACCAATTACACAGATTGCGCCAAATTTGTGGCTTAATAAGGATTTATAAGTAAATGTTTTAGTTCTCAGTTGTGAATGTTGTATAG
The DNA here is from genome assembly GCA_910591435.1 of Acronicta aceris. NCBI lineage: Eukaryota > Metazoa > Arthropoda > Insecta > Lepidoptera > Noctuidae > Acronicta > Acronicta aceris. The sequence goes on from OU342770.1 coordinate 12,004,571, forward strand.
ATAATGTCGCAATTACAACTGCCATGAATCTAGAACTTGATATAGACCTAAAAACTGCGAAAATTCACTTGAAATTTGATTTTCGCGGGCTCAGCTGAACGATCCACCTTAAATACATGTAAGCAGCCGTTTGGCGGGGGACTAGCTGATTGGTCGAGGTCTCTTCCGTCCCGCGTCCCGCAAACTATCAGAAGGGCCAAACTTACGGCGATTTATCGATATTAAACAGTGTATTATATTAGTATAACTATAAAAAGCTGCTTATATACAATATTTACTAGGAAGGGTAAATAATTAGATTTGTATGCATAAGATTTTAAGATGTCAATTAAGTTTAATTATAAATGTCACTTGAGTAATTTGATGAAATATTATGAATTAAACAATAAAATAATCACTTTATACGATTTTGTATTCATTTTTAACTGTAAAGAAAGACAAAATACCTACCAATATTGATCCTTAATTAACATGAAAATCCAAACCTATTACACTTATCACATTTGCATAAATTGCGCATATTCGCCTTTTTTCGTCACACTCAACCACTGATGGAAATTTACCTAGATAATAATTTGAACTATATACGTATCAAATAATACAAAATATTACCTATACCTACCACGTTAGGTACGTACCTATCATATTACCTTATACTACAACATACCATATTACCGACTCCATGCATCCGGCTCCAAGCCCCGATGAGATACCGGACGTTAGGACCGGCTTTGTTGTCCTCATACGGTTATTAAACATGATAATTATGCGCAACATAAAATGATGATGATATGAATGATGGTCGGCAACGCATCGGTGATTTGTCCATTGTTGCAAATGTTCATGGACGGCGGAGAATGCTGCATGTCTGGGCTCCACTTTATCTATACTTATAATAAATCTGTAGAGAGGTCAATTCTGTACATGAAATATATTTCCAAAATAACTATCAGCGGGTGATTAGTGATCGATACTGACGCCAAAAATGCAATCAGTAAAATTTTTGTCTGTCTGTCTGTCTGTATGTTCGTTATAGAAACAAAAACCACTCGACGGATTTCAACGAAACTTGGTACAATTGTTCTCCATACTCCTGGGCAGGTTATAGTATACTTTTCATCACGCTACGATCAATAGGAGCAGAGCAGTGAAGGGAAATGTTGGGAAAATTAGTGATTCATGAGAAAGGTTTCAAGCTATAAAACATCACGCTACAACCCTTAGGAACGGGGCAACGCAGGTGAAACCGCGGGAAAGAACTAGGGAACAAAGTAACTATTCCACGCGGACGAAGTCGCTGGCAAAAGCTAGTTAATAATAAAAATAAAAAAACTGCATAGGTACATGAAAAAGACTTTTTAAGAGGTTTATTAACAGAAACTTTTTGTAGATTCTTATTTACACTCCATTTTTTTAAACTAGTTTTAAGTTTAATTATTTTTTAAAAATTAAAATGGACGATATTTATATTGATCGGTATTGTTCAGTTTAATTTGAGTAAAGTTTAAATATCTAAAGACATTTAAACAATTTAAATGATTACACGTTTTTTACCATATCATAGCATTTTAAATAAAAATCTTTCAGAATTTTAATGCTAATTAAGTAAATCAATTTTACGTTTATGAAATTTGTTTTAGTATTACATTTTATTGGGGAAAATTAACTCTAAACGTTACTCTGATAATATAATCCCTCGCCACTACCACTTCACCGAATGTCGTGGGTACGATTCTCAACCGAAGTAAATATGTGTGTTCCATTTATACCTACTTGTTAAACGTCTGGGTGAACTTTGTGTCCGTTCATTGGGAGGAACTATGCAGGAATACTATGCAGGAACTGTATTAGAAAAAACCAAAAGAGAAAAAATAAACGATTATAAAAGTACGTAGTTATGTCCTTAGACTTCCGGTTTTCCTATAAGTAAACCTATAAATAAAAATGTTAACATAATCATAATAATAGAAAAGGTCTTTATAAATTACGTGAAATGTTTCATTGTATTGTCTTAGTATTTTAGCTGTGAATACTTGAACAGGCACTGTTTTGATTAAATATTTTAATGAAGTCTAGTAATTTTGAATATTTTAGTATTATTTCATAATCTAACTTCGGTATAAAAAATTACATATTATAATTGCTTATTGGGTTTGTTCTACTATTTAAATGTCTAAAGCATGAATTATTTAAGTTTAAAATATATTATTAGTAAAAATATATTTTTAAGAGTCCGACGGACCGAATTTCTCTTACATACGTACCTACTTAATATCGTAATAAATCATAATTCAAACACAATTTAAACAAATTCTGTTATTATTCGGATTCCGATACGGTTAATCTAGGTTCCTACGTTACCATTTCGTCCTAAATACTTCACCGGAAATAAATATAAGCGAATGCAGTTTTTGATAACTTTACCAAGTTTGGAACGATTTTTCGGTCTTTTATTTCCAGGGAAGTAGTAGTAGACGAAATAGTGCCGTGGAAACCTAGATTAACGGTAACCAAATCCGAATACTAACATAATTGATAGAATATTGTCTGGATTAAGATTTATATCGGTATTACGTTTTTGTGGGCAATTCAAGCTCCGCCGGACCTTTAAATCAATGACTTGATCTGCGGTTGTGAGATAGGGATGGTGCTATTTAATGTGTAGAATCCTCTCTCTCTCTCTCTCTCTCTCTAAATCGCAAAATGATTGCAATAACCTCTGTTCACAGAAATAAATATAATTTATCACTAGATTTCCTATCACTTATTGGCAGCTTAGGGCGGTTCTAGGATTATTCAGTGTAGGTACGCTATTCTCGAAGTAGCTTAGATCGATTTGCTATTTATAGTTCCTTCATCTGATGAGATGTTTTATTTTAAAAAGGTGAAATAGGATAAGCTTCTTATAACGCTTTGAGACCCTTAGTTTGATGTTGACTTTAATCCTGTAAAGGTTCAAAGATTTGGCAATAAAATGTAATAAACAAAGTAAAAATCACTTAGAGCTATTTACTATAAGAAGGAATTTACTTTGGTACTAGCTGTGACCCGCAGTTTCACACACTTCCCAAAAAGATTAACATACTAAATGTCCGATTTTAGGCGGCGTATCAATATGAAATATTCACCAGATTTTAAGTTAGACCTCTAGCAATACATCGGTGAAATTTGCAATTCAGTAGTTTTTTCGTGACGCGCGTACCAACATACAGATAGACAGACAGACAGACAGAAAATCTCAAAATTGTTATTTTGGCTTTTATTGCAAGACCTCCCATATTAGATTTTCTTCAATATCTATAATGTAAAGACATGGAAGTGGGACTTTTACGTGGGAGAGCCATGCTTCGGTACGAATGGGCCGGCTCGACCGGAGTGATACCACGGCCTCACAGAAAACCGGCGTCAAACAACGCTTACGTTGTGTTTCGTCGAGTGAGTGAGGTTACCGGAGGCCCAATCCCCTTTTAAAAGGGGCAACGCACTTGTGACTCCTATGGTGTTGCGGGTGTCCATGGGCGGCGGTAATCGCTTACCATCAGGCGATCCGTCTGCTCGTTTGTCCCCCTATTCCATAAAAATAAAAAAAACATGGGCCTGTTAGAATTTTATTAAAGTATACCTAGATATTTGTGAAACCAAGTCTATGGCACTGAAGGGATAGGCTTGGCTAGTAGAAATCCAAAGATACATAATAAAAACCTCGTAAATATCTCGAAAGTACTTGGCTAACATAAGTACTCGGGGCATGAAAACGGGGTAACGTAAGGTTAAGTATGAAGCGTATTTTAACAGAAGACACAAAGAAGGCTAGATAGAGACAAGCGCCATTTTTTTGGTGTGGGGTAAATCCTCATGGATCGTCTGCCATCTGGAGAGGAAAAAGGGTATTAAGACTGTTACAGACTAAAAAAGCACCGCCCTTGTCCTTTGCGCTATGAGATTTGTGAGTTGTGACATTTGCTACGATCTTGACAGGCTGTGGTCCATTTTTTTATGGTTGGACTTAGGCTGTTTCTTCAGGGAATCTTCACAGCGCAACTGGACTTGGTGACGAGGCACCGAACGCCTCCAGCCAGGAGCAACTTATAAACTAAGCAACAGCAGCTAAGGGCATTCCCTAACGGAACTCGGACCTCGGCTAAGAGGCGTTGCTGGAAGGACAGTTAGGGACGGCTGGATCCGAGTTAAATTATTTAAGGGCAAATTTAAAGCTACTGGCTCGCTGTGGACCTGCTCGAGCAAGGGTTTGGGAAGAGGGGTAGGGTATGGTCCATCGTGCGGACCCCTTAACAGGGAGAGGCCTCGCATTGCATCTACTTACTGGAAAGCGCACGTGTTGAAACGTGGAACGTTTTAATGTGGGAGAGCCATGTTTCGGCACGAATGGGCCGGCTCGACTGGAGTGATACCATGGCCTCACAGATAACCGGCGTCAAACAACGCTTACGTTGTGTTTCGCCGAGTGAGTGAGGTTACCGGAGGCCCAATCCCCTTATAAAAGGCGGGCAACGCACTTGTGACTCCTCTGGAGTTGCGAGTGTCCATGGGCGGCGGTAATCGCTTACCATCAGGCGATCCGTCTGCTCGTTTGTCATCCTATCCCATAAAAAAAAACGCACGCGCCGGCTATATGGACCATTGCTGCTTGGGTGGTGAATTTTTCAATTCAGCCCCTAAAGGCCACGTAGAGGCAAGAGCTTAAAATAAAATGATTTTTTTATATAGCCTTAGGCTTGACCGCCACTTCGCCTGACGTTAATTTAGGTTTCATGTAATAGGGGGCGAGCCTATTGCCATTAACCGGGCACTAATCCAAACTCCGAGCTACTAGTATCTCTACTATTGCGAATTTCATAGAAAAAACATTTCAACCCAGGATTTCTAGCCTCAGGCACGATTAGTTAATTTAAGTACACGTTTTTTTCCTCGTAGATTGAAGTAAAAACCACTACAAAATACGGACAGATTACAAGCCAAGTTGTTTTACGACCCTCGCAAGCCGGGACTATTAAAGACCCAATCAATCACTTGCCCCCCTTGGTAAACACGTTAGGTACAATAGTGGCCTATAATACAGAATGTCCCAGACCGAGAGGCTCAGTGAACTTAGCTCGGAAACTCATAAATAGTTTAGAAACAAGATAAGATGATCATTTACCTATGACTTAGTATTTTAAGTTTCTTATGTCTGTATTCTATCCGGTGGGGTGGATAAAAACATACTGGCGGGTTTATGTACATACATGTAAAAACTACCTTGACTATTCATAATTAAATGGGAAAAATATCTGAGTCCTAGCTCCACGGAAACATTTGCAAATTTATACTGTTCGTATGAGGACAAAAATTGTTCAAATGTTTTTTTAAGACATATTGATGCAAATTGATTTTGCTAAAAAAATACACTATAATTGTTCGAATAATAATGTAATATCCATTATACCTATATTGCCGATTTTGTCATCTACACCCTTCAAAGAGGTAATGTTGGTTCTGTATATACCTGCCTATGAAAACACTATACACTTTTTTTTATGAGGTAGGGGGACAAACGAGCAGACGGGTCGCCTGATGGTAAGCGATTACCGCCGCCCATGGACACCCGCAACACCAGAGAAGTCACAAGTACGTTGCTCGCCTTTTAAAAGGGGATTGGGCCTCCGGTAGGCTCACTCACTCGGCGAAACACAACGTAAACGTTGTTTGACGCTGGTTTTCTGTGAGGCCGTGGTATCCCTCCGGTCGAGCCGGCCCATTCGTGCCGAAGCATGAATCTCCCACGTTAAAACACTACACTATTATTACGAGCAGATTAATAAGTATTTTTGGATTTTGAATCTCTATAAATTCACCATTCACGTTTTAACCTATTATCCTAAAATTGTTCCGAGCTAATGTTCTTACACGTTAGCGTCAGTACCAAAGTGCTTGTCGGAGCAATAAATTGAATTCACTAGACATGCAAGTAATTACCCGGTGCCGCCGCAGCTAGACATCCTTTACGGAACAAAAGCCGCTATGTCAACCTCCTATTATACCGAACTAGAAGTATGTAATATTAAAAAAAATAATTAAAATCATTTCTTTTTTCTCGCCACAATTTAATGATTACTTAGTAATGACAATGGTATATTAGAGTAAATAAAAGGGTAAGTAAGTATTGAGTGTGTAAAGCACGGCAAAAATAATCAACGCTCGGTTGGTATCATTGTATGGCTGTCCCGAGCAAGGTTCAAACTACATGGATGGCCTGATCTAACATCCAGATGGTAGCAAAAGCCCGTGGAGCCAATGCCTTCTATTGCAAGTAGATACAGCTACCTAAGTAACACACGGAAAGAGAACAGCGCTATGGGAGAGCGAAGGAACCACCTTTGTCTTCGTCCATAGTAAACGTCTCGAGCGTCAGATGGCGCTGAATTATCTGTCTCTATAGGCTGCGGCTTGCAGATGGTTCCCTAAAACTACTAACAGGTATGTTTCACTGCAAATACATGGCAATCAACTATCATGGGAAATCACCTATTGTAGAAATCACAAAGTAGGAAAATCCCATAAATCCGCACAATGTAACCTATCTCTGTTGTGGAGCAGTGTTTTTTTATTGGTAAGAGTTCGTTATGTTCGTTATGTCTGACGGACACAAGATACTAAGCAAATGGTACCAAAATACTCCCCAACTACTTAATTGAAGTTAATACAAACTACATTAGGTGTTGATTTTGTCATGACGGTGTACAGGGCGGAATCCGTAATACGTAGTACACACAAAAAAGAGAATTATTAAAAAAATCGAATATTCTAATAATTTAACCTATCAAACCATCTTGCCTGGATTCCCCATAATATGGTTTCATATAATAGGAGCGACACTATTGCGAAATCCAAACTCCCAGCTGCTACTGAAAGTTTCATAGAAAAACCCAATATAACTTTGCTCGAACTGGGAATTGAACCTAGGACCTTGATTGTTCTAGGTTCCAGGACAACCCTAGTGAAGCAGACTAATTATTTTTTATTATTTCGATTTCAAGTTAGTCGAATTATTCAATACTTAAGAGTTCGGCGGACCGAATTTCTCTTACAAACGTAATACCGAAATAAATCGTAATTCAAACACAATTTAATCAAATTCTGTTATTATTCGCAACCCGATACCGCTAATCTGGGTTCCTACTCTACCATTTCCTCCAAAATACTACACTGGAAATAAATGCAAGCCAATGCAATTTTTGACAATACAATCCTTTTGCAATCAACAAAGCTACTTGCCGAGGTTTTCTCAAACGACTACAGCATGGGGTTCTTCAAAAAAGAAATGAAAAGGTTTTTACAAGGTTGGCAACGCGCGAGCGACGTCTCCGGTGTTGCAGACGTCCATAGGCTATGCTTACCATCAGGCGGGCCGTAAGCTTGTTTGCCACCTCAGTGGTATAAAAAAGGCAGCAGAATTTTCACAAATTTTTTTACTTAGTGTTGGTAATCCCTTAGTTTTGATTTGCCGCGATTGGCAGAAATACAAGTTAGGTACGCTACTGTGTATAAGACCTCGATTTTAGATCCTTATTCGCGCTTTGTTAAACCTATGAATATGATATTAGTCCTAGTAAAAATATGTTAGTAACATAAACATTTAGAACTAAGATAAATGGTAGAAGACTGGCAGTATCTAATACCCTTTTTGTGCTGAGAATAAAAAGCTCAAAAGTAACTACAAAAGCTTATATTTTTTAACCGTGCAGTCATGCGGTGTTGGGCATTTGAGGAGGGTTGACATGAAATAAAAATATCGAATATAATTTCATACGTGAGGGGCTTGTGGGTAAGCGGGGTCATTGTATGGATGGGTGACCATTCTTCAACTCCGTGCTTCGATGACCACGATAGGATCGCCTATGATAAATTCTATAGTGGTAGTTAGAAGCGCCTGACAAGCAGTTTATACTCAGGATATCGGTATTGCCCAGAAAATGGGTTGCAGAGATCTGATGGCAGTGGGGTCGTGTAAAATACTGATGTAGCCGCATCTGTATAGACTGGAAGTGAACCCTAACATATTTGAAAAACTGGTAGGATTAATATTACAGCTGAAGCTCATTCTAAGGGAATAAACATAATCAACCCAATATATTGTCCCACTGCTGGGCACGGGTCTACTCTCAAATGAGAGGGATTAGGCAATAGTCGACCACGCTAGCCAAGTGCGGATTGGCAGACTTCACACACTGTCGAGATAAACTCTCAGGCATGCAGGCTTCCTCACGATGTTTTCCTTCACCGTTTAAGCACGTGATAATTAACTATTTAATACGCACATGACTTCGAAAAGTCAGAGGTGCGTGCCTTGGGTTCGAACTCGAGAACTGTGACTAGGCAGTCCAATGGTCATACCACTAGGCTATCACTGCTACTAGGCTATCACTGCTTCTCTCTATAACTATGACTGCCTAGTCAAAGGTCCTACACTAATACCTACCTACACAAGCAAGCGTAGTGCTCATCTAGAAAACACAATGAAATAAAGGAGCGCCCCTAACAAAATCTTGCAGTTCATAGTAGCTACAGGATTTAGCGGTGAACTCGAAATCAACGAGTGGCGATCACAATAGACCGATTACGGTCGCAGTGATACTATAGCCACACATCATTTAAAATAACGCTACTACGAACTGGGAGACGAGAACGACAGAGACGAGAGGGACAGTAAGGTATTCCTACTCAACATAAACAGGCAAGGAGAGTGTACGACCTGAACGTAGTACTTACTATGAATTCTTTGTATACACATTGCTTGGTTGCATTTCATTCAAATACTAATTACGTTTTAATTAAATTAAGAACACACTGAATAAACTCACAATTTTACCCTGTAAAGTTAACAAAACAAACAATTTAAGCCTGAGGCACTGTAAGAACAAATGCATTTGTCTGACAAAATGACTGGACGATCGCTTTGTAATATCAACGCAGCACACTGGAATAATACAAAAGCTTGTACTTTTGACCGGCACAAAGTAAAAGCGCAAAGGTAACCCTGAATAATGCAATTTACAGCTCCACTAACTAAAGTCAACTGTTTTGCTTGCTACTTCATATTTGTGGTGTTATGTGTAGGTAGGTTGTGGTGTTTTAAAAGCGATGTCTGAAGACTGAAATTAGCCGTGTGGCTGGGCTAGTAAAATCATGAATATACCTAGTTAAGTATTTTTGTGCATATATATCGAAGTCAGTATGGTCTTTACGTCGGGGAGCCATGCTTCGGCACGAATGGGCCGGCTCGACCGGAGTAGCTTACGTTGTGTTTCGTTGAGTGAGTGAGGTTACCGCAGGCCCAATTCCCTTTTAAAAGGCCGGCAACGCACTTGTGAGTCTTCTGGTGTTGCGGGTGTCCATGGGCGGCGGTAATCGCTTAACATCAGGCGGTCCGTCTGCTCGTTTGCCCCCCTAATCCATAAAAAAAGGACAATTACTTATCACGAATATGAAAAATTTATGACCACAAGTGTCTCTAAATCGAATTATTATTATATTATGATTTAGTTACCTCTGCAAAACCTCGGGGTTTTTGCAATCATGTGCGTATTTATTATTAATTTGATCACTCAAGTAAACATTATGAAGAAACGTGTATAAAACGAACTTAGCATAATCTCAAGCTAGTATTCTCAGAAATGTACTAATGTACACCGGTGTATCATTACGGCGAATTATGCCATTAATTTGGCCTAAATTCAACAAGCTAGTACTGAAAATATAATAGAAAATACCAATAATCCCATTATTTCCTTAACTTGAATTTCAATAAAATCTTCAGGCACATTTCCCTGTCAGCAACGCCCATGATTTGTTACTATGTAAATAATAAAGTCATAAATTAAGCAATCATAGGGCGATCTCTGATTAAAGTTAAATAACATAATTTATTGTTAATACCTACATTGTCGTTCTGTATAATAACGATATTTCTTGCCTTCTTGGCACTTCCATTTCTTTGAATTAATCCCTTGAGGCGAGTAAGAATCATTTTATGATGCCCACATTTAACAAAATTATTACCTATCATCTCACACTGACGCACAGATTAGCATAGTACAGTCTGAAGTGAGAGTTAGAGATATTGTTTTGAGGAATTAAGACCACTGCCTATGTCCATCAGTCAGGTTTTCTTAAAGAAAGATTGTTTTTTAACTATTAGCCTTTGTTTTATTTTCCAAAAACAATAACAATTAAAATATTCGGCGAATCATAAACTAACACCCTTCTACGCTGTATCGTTTTCATTAAAATAGTAACAGGAGCCGAATTACGAAGCTTTGGTCATTATTCTTCTCATTATCTCGACGCAAATCCACTAATGACGCTGATATTTTCACAAAATGGCGTCTGCATACGCCATTAGTTTTAGCTACCTATTATTTTTTGCACTGCAGTTTGCAATTAGAATTGTTTGTTTTAAATTTTCAAAGCTCTTGTTTTAATTGCTAGAACGTAAATTGAGTATCAACATGTTTATTTCAATATTTTTTGTTTAACAACATGTTTATTCAACTCTCTTAATTTGTTGTTTGGGCAGCTTAAGGTAGATATAAACAACTTCTTGTCTTGAATAGAATAATAGGCTATTATAATGAAAATACAAAATAATATTGCTTTGTTGTTTTTATTAGCGAACTTTTGATCCCTTCTGTTGCGTGTTTTTTTTCTTGAAAATACACTGTTTAATTAAAGGGGTCGATCTTTGACCGAAATCTTTTGACAACTAAATAACCTAATCATTAAAGTGAGAAAATAACTTTTTAAATTTATTTACATCAACAATAAACTATAAACATAATAAAAAGAAACTTAATAATATACACGATTTACATAAAATACATGAACGTAAAACTAAACATTTTAGGCTTTCTTAATGAGCGCGCGCATAGATACATGCAGCCTTAGATGAAAAGAAATAGCACTAAGCAGTTGTCATAAATGACACATTTGATATGTCATAATATGACCGTATTTAGTAATGTGGGACATGAAAAGTATTGGGTCCCTCTCTCTCACACTAATAAGGCATGCGCTGACTCATTCTTTAATTTTAAATTTTATGTGCGATGAAGAAAATAAAATAAATTGTACAGAAGCTAAGAATTTAATAACTTGCTTGTGATAAGATACTCCATGCTCTTTTCTTACTTTAGTATAATAATTGAGCAGTATCGCAGCACAAGACGGCACATAAAAATAAAATTAAAATTGATTGCTGTCAATAGCGCTGTCAAATACACTTCTGCACCTTAGGTCGTTCAACCGCAGAAGTCACAATACAAATTACAAAATGACCACAAAACAATAGTCGCGTTTGAGGATGATAAAGTGTCTACCTCTTTTTAACTATATAATGTCATTGCCTATCATTATAATAATAATGTTGATTTGCTGTTATCCATCAAGAGTTTATCGGGGTCATTAATATTGATAAGTCTCCTAAAGTGCTTAAAGCGGATTATCGACAAATGTGATCAAATTTACTTTGATTGACATTGTTATATGGTTAACTAAATCATAATAAAAAATAAAAAGTAGAATCATTTTTTGTCAGATTTTTTTTTTTTACATTCGTCGATAGGTGCTAGTGATTATGACACAGTCGTAGATATACTATTACATAGTCCATATTCTCAGGGCACAGTAAAATCCAGTTTTAGACATTAGATATTTCCTTCATGCGTGGGGGGCATCCAATTAGTACAGCTGGCCGCAAAATGTTTTGCTTTCATTGTAGTAAGTAAAACACGGGTTTACCTCAACTGCCTTCAGCTTGTACAATATTTGAACCATGCCATATTGCAAAGGTATAATAGTTAGCGAATAGCCCGGAGCGATACAATACCCCAGGTACCTTACATCATACATGTCCTTTGCAACTTTAGTATTATTTCGTGCTATTAGGATGATTTATCAAATAATTCATATATAACAAAGCGGTACAGCATGAGTATCACACAATAGTAGATTTTTTGTAAAACGTTGGCAACCCTGGGCAAAGCTGAGCCAAATGCTCTTTTACCCTCTTATTATGCAATAAAAAAGTAAAAAATTTACGTCGTAAAATCAGTTGGGATCGTTGGTTACATTGAGATAGAAACCCTGTGTGAAATTGTCCAGTGGAAGTGATTCGTTCACCGCACATTGTCAGAAAAATTCTGACACGCGACGAATCGCATTCTACACATAGGTAAGTACTTACTTAACTAAATTTTGTAGTATACTCCGTTCACTATAGTATTATACAATGAGTAAAATCATGCTTGCATTTTAATGTTTTTTGTGTATGAATCGTAACTAGACTAGGTACATTCCATTAAATATATTGTAAAATATCGGAGCTTTTAATATGCTAACAAGGAAATAACGAAGGTTATAACATTATTTGTCTAACGTCAAAATACCTAAATGGAGTATGTAGGTAAGTATACGAGTTTCCAAACCCAAAGACTGCCTCATTTCGTCGCCAGATGTATTCGAGTTGCTTTTAATTTCCTAACAGTGCGGCTTGGCGGGAACATTCAATTACTACCTAAATTAAAAAAAAAAAAGTAAGCAAGTACTTTCCTAAAACCAATTTTGAAATCCATTTACTGACCTTGTAAATTAATGAATTACAAAATAATTACAAAACATACACAACATTACTATAAATAAAAATAGTTCGTTTCCAAATTTTTATGTATCTATAGTCTATGCAATCTATCTATTTAAATGGCTGTATAGCTTAAAGACCTTTGCCTGCCTACAATGGCTACAATTTTATTTCAAAAAGAGAATATGTCAGCGGTTTGAAAAAAAGATCTCTCAATCAACTTCTCTCTTGTTTAGCTTTCTACGATTGTTTTTTTTATAAAAAATTTAATAAGTACCTATATCGTCCGGCTCCGCATTATAATGTGGTAATAAATTTTAATACAAGCCAATGAGTTGTGTAGTTGATTCGGATCATAAACCAAGATTCACGAGAACAGTGAAGCTAAGTTTTGTGTGTGTAATATTTAGGTAGGTACCTTTTGTTTGAAAAAGTAATTTTAATATATTTTAGATTGATTTATAAAAAAAAAACATCTTTTAAAATAAGCATAACAATAGTAATGGTTATATTACCGGGTTTGATGGTACAGTCAGCAGCCAAGTTACCACAAACCGTCAAATTTGCCCAATGGATAATAAACTCTATTATTTGGAGAAAATCTATTGAAGAAATTGGACAATATTAGATGCCGTGACCGTACGTCCCATAGGTACATTAGCTGACGATGTGATACGAACAATACTATCTGGCATTTTAGTGAGGGTAAGTACCTATATTTTTTAACAAAGTCAATTAATTTTGATACCTAACTTGCTATTACTTATAGGCTTTTTGCTTAGGTCGAGATTAGTTACGATTTATATTATAGTTAATCTGTGGTTACGACGCGTTTACTTCCAAGTATCAAGATTTTATCCACAATTCCGTCCTAATTACTGGTAATTGTGGGAACATTTACAACTGTTTTTATGAGCCGAAGTTCCAAAGAGTCATTCGGTTTTAGATGTTTTTCTGAATATTCTTTTAATATAGTAATTACGTAGCTTCATGCTTATCACCCAATAATGCAGAGTATGCTTTTTTAATTAAAAAAAAAAAATATGACGTATAAAATTGTTGTTTTTAGAAGTGTGACTTTTCAAAGAACCAAGACTAATAATAACTACAGAATAAATAATCTATAACAAAACAAAAAGGATGTATAGCAGAGCGTGGTTTCGATCCACGGACCTCTGGGTTATGGGCCCAGCACGCTTCCACTGCGCCACTCTGCTTGCATGATAATATTGTGAAATATAGTTCCCCTATTTACGGCTGATGCAATACTCTGAGAAATTGAATAATCATACAAGTCAGGCATTCAAAGATATCAATCATACCATCACGTCTGTATTCCCGGCAGGGTTTAGGCAGAGGTATCGATACTAATATACACTCACAGTTCGCTATACTTTAAGTCCCATGTAGGAGGGGACAATTTTGCCACAATACTTACTGAAAATTTCACAGAAAAACTTAACACTATTCCCGACCTGGGATAACGAACCAAAGACCTCCAGGAGTCACACTTACAGCTTCTAGCTAATTAGACTGTAATGATACTACAAAATTCAAACTCACATTATAAAGTATATAGGTTCGTAGTCGATTCTTTTTTCCTGATTCCTTTTTACACCTGAACTGATGAACAGATTTTGATATTTGTCAAGAAGATAAATTGCGACTGTCTTACTGAACTTCGAAGTTTAAAACGATGTGTTCATAATCACGATGTACCGAACTTCGAATGGACATACTGATTCGAAGTTCAAATAGGTTCGAACATGACAGTCAAATAAAGTGGACAAAAAGTTTGCAACACATCCTTATTCCGACTCTAACAAAGACGTGTCACGAACTATTTGACGCTGACTGTACATCGATATTTTAAACTTCGAAGTTCAGTAAGACAGAAATAGATTAGATTGCCTCAAAAATTTAAATAAATAAGTAGTCCTTAGGACACGAGTGATGATACCACGTTTATTATTACCATTATCCCGGCGCAAGTCCAAACACCAAGCTGCAACCAATTTCATATAAAAACCCAACAGAATTGAATACGTACCTACTCGTAAATAATCCAAAATGTATACGCCTGAATTGTATGAATTTAACAAATTTGTTCAGTATTGCATCAGCTGTATAAAGTGAACGCATATTTCACCAACTAGTCACGCAAGCAGAGTGGCGCAGTGGAAGCGTGCTGGGCCCATAACCCAGAGGTCCGTGGATCGAAACCACGCTCTGCTATATACATTTTGTTTTTTTTATTAATTTGAATAACATTTTAGATGAAACGGGTAAAAATCATTTCAGTTATGCCTAACGCGGCTATATTTTTTTCTAGCTAATTTTTCCCACTAGACAAAGGCTTTCCTCTTTCGATCTTTCATCTTGTCGGTTTAATACCTATACCATCACGCCTGTATTCTCCGAAGGGTTTAGGCAGAGGCGTATTGCGTATTGCGTCAAATTGCGCCGGTATTTCTAGGTCGTGCTCAAATACAAACCATGAGCTGTTACTGAGAACTGACTACATTTCAAAATTATTTAGCCACCAAAACAAAAATAGCGTTTCTTTGTTTTCATATCCTGAGTTCCAAAACGTATTTATTTATTTTTTATATTTCTCCATTTCGGAGAAAAAAAATCAATAAACGTGTGATGACGTCACTTATACAGCGGAAACGGAAGAAAATTGAAATTTTGTCGAAATAATAGTAAATAAACAACGGATTAAGTAATGTAAGGTTATGAATAAATAGGATAGATACAACACTGATATACGAAATTTTTTGAAGGGTCTGAAAAATAACGTCATGTCACCGTTTAGATTAGACCATTTAACCGTACAAATGGCAGTAATGTCATTTGACAGTAACGTCTGTTTAGAATAGAAAGAACTTCAAAGTCAAAAATAAATATGAAAATTATTGAATATCGGGAAAATAAAAAATACGTTTAGGTACCTATTTTTCCATCTAGTTTCAAATAAAATTATAATATATGGGTGGTGAAAAATGTTGTGTGAATGTTGTCAATTTCATAGGAAAATCCAATAACACTGCTCGGTTTAAGAATCGAACACAGGACTTCTTGGTTAACAGTCGCGCTTAGGACTACTAGACTCTTGCTTGAGGCAGTTTTCCGTTTACTAAGCAAAAATAATACTGTATTACCTAAACAGGTCATCCATGTTCCATCTAGGTACAATCTCCCACCTCTTAAGAATTGGTTCAGAACAATAAAATTTTATTATCTCTCCTTAGGTACCGTATTTTAGGCTTACGAAAGGTTTCTGGATAATCCCTGTAGAGATAAGGGAAGTTACGACTAACGATAAAGCACAGCATACATTTTGTACCTATTTTTATTAGGTAAATGTACTAATTTCAAGATCAATTTATTAACTAACTATAACATTAACTATAAGATAAGTAAACCTTAATATTACTTACACTACACTACGAGTATTATCACGTGTAATTAGTGTGCTAATTACCTACATAAGTAATTATTTGACATGAGAATTAAACAAAAGACTACAACAAGTATCCCTATTTAAGTTTCGAATTACCTACTGATATTGCCAAGTTTTTAAAAAGTAGGAAGGTATTTTATTTTATTTATTTCAAATATACATAATAACATTACAGCCGAAGCCAAGGCGTTATTTTGTTAAAATATATTTGTGGAGGGGCGAGGTATGTTGCCCCTCACACCAAAGGGAGGATCCTCCGACCAGGCGGGTGTTTTGCCTGGCGGGCAGTTGTATATATGCAGGTGGCGTTGCAAACTTCACTTGCGCGATTCAAGACTTGTCCGTATAGTTTGTATGTAGCACGGTAGATGTCGCTACATATTTAAAAAAATACAGTTAAAGTAAAAATAAAATAGAAAATAGGTACACAAGACAACAAAAACAATGCATGGTAGTTATACTTACCTAATTACTAACAATTTTTTAACTGACCACTATCATTCATCTTCTCACAAAACGTCAAACATTCACATACTTCCATCCATCGCATCACAAACAAATCATATTCCGGAGCTGATGCCAGGAGAGCATTGCATTATATGCACTGTTGCTTGGCTAAGATAAACATTTAAAAAAAATACTTAGGTCGTTTCTTTTTATTCTGAGCACACACTAAAATTTTATGTCATGGAAGTCTTCAAGGTTTATATATTTATTAATGATTTTCTCATTAATAGTCATAAAATAACTATGAAAAATTAAAATTTACCTAAAACATACACATTCTTTTTTTTTTTTAAAAGTAATGTGTATGTTACACACATTACTAGTATTCATGTTAATCCCTCGTGCTAAACTAAATGGTTGTGTTACGAGTGGGTTCACGTCGGTAGTGCAATGGGTGGGTTTCGAACCAAGTAAGTCGACGCCCTAGCCATTAGGCTACCGCCACTTCTATACTGATAAATGATCTACTTATATTTTTTAATATTTATTATTTTATCTATGCACAAATTCCCGCTACTTAAATATGGCGCTAGTAATTATTGTAATTTTGATTTAAATTTATGTTGCAAACAGATGTTGAGCATTACCACAAAATAAATATTTTGTACTTCTATTCATTTTTTGAGCTACCATTATAGATTTTTATACAGATTTTTTTAACAATTTGTATTATTGTACCCATATTAAATTACGTAAGATCCAAAACGAATTGCATGAAATAACAATAATTTTGTTATTAATTTATAATTAGGTCAATTATGAAATTCTAATAAATCGAGATACACCATGTCATCCGCGATGGCTAACGTGAACTGAAACAGAAATATACGCATGTCTATAATCTACAGATCAAGCTATTAATTTCCAATATAAGCTGATCTTTCCTGGTAGGGAAAGACTATACAACGGGAGGTCAAGGTAAACTGGATATTCAGCTTGAAGTGTAGCTCTGTGTACCTGTCACATTTCGCTGTCATGTCAGTATTTCAACACAAGATCATTAATTATTCTTGGCCTAAAATGCTCATACAATATTTCCTTAACATAGTTTCCCCTTTTGTAAAAGTACTGCAACATTGAGATACTTTTGAACGTCCGTAGATTTGGCTGTCGCTCTGAGCTCTCATGCATGATAAATAAACCATTCCTCTTATATCTATATCAATTTTGTACGTAAATATGTCCGTCTGTGTCGAGGATTCAACAACAGAAGTTGATTTTTTTCTAGTTGTGTTATCAGTACTTACCTACAATGTTATGGCATTATACACTGTCTTGCTTTGAAACAGCTATTCTGAAAGTGCTATTGGTCCATGAAAAACTTACATTGAAATAAAACTAATTTTTACGGGTTTTATTGCGTTATATTGATTTTACTAACGATTTACATTTTTACATCAGGCAAACTGGCGGTCAAGCGTAAGCCTATCACGAATAATAAAAAAAAAGATTTATTAAAAGAATATTTATTATAAGAATATAACGGGTTAAACATCGTATAAGGTAGTTGTATTTCAATGCTTTTTAAAAGATTTTATCGCGGTTTATTTATATTATCAAATCCTTTTCGAATCCCTTTAAAGCTGATGTAGATCTAGGCATAACCGTCGCAAAATCCAGTGCCCTGATACATAAATTATTATAATCCTTCGCAAGAGGATAGGTATATTTCGGTGTTGCCAGTCGCAGTCTATTTATTGCCTACGGTAACATGTCACTTACGTTCTTAAGGCGAAAAACGGGTGAATAAAATATTGCGAATTGTGAATCAACGTCATCGGTGGCTGTGTGATTTTAGTTTTTACCTGAGATACCTACATAAAACCTTACATGTATTCATGATAATTATCAATGATTTTCGCTTTAACGGAATCCATTTAAATAGCTGTATCAAGGATTATATCATCATTTTACTACAAATGATATTTTTTTAATTGAAGTTAAATAACAATAAATCATTCTCAAACTTTTCCTATGTTGGGGTCGTCTTCCAATATATCCAGATAAAGCTAAATAACAGTATTTTAGACAATGCGACTGTCACTGGACCCAATTTACCTAAGTTTAGTTTAATTTACTCAAGTATCCTTTAGATAATTGTGGAGAATCTAAAGGATACATACTTATATAAACTGTATTTTCACGCTTCTAGTAATGATTTTTACAGTTGCTAGTATTGTTACTGGTATGGACGGCTTAACTTCCGTACCTCGGAGGGTACAGAGAGCTCTCAATGTGCTAATTATGATAATCCATCTATAAACTGACCGCCGCAAGCACATCTATACCTTGCAGTTCGATTGATCAGCGTAATTATTACTTAATCACAGTCACAAGCACATAAATAGGTTTTGCTATTCTTCATACAAATGACACGCGAATGAAATTTGCGAAAAAAACATGCGGACAGTCTTTTGGGATAAGTGAGAACTAAGTAAGTTGTGAATTGTATCGTCGAGCTATTAGATTATTATTTTTGGTATATATAGAAGTGTTAATTACCAATTTAAACTTTAATCCTTGATCATAAGTGGGAAGCATACGGTGACGATGACGCGAGTTTCATGATTTTTGTTCACACAAAAAATGCTCAACGCGGCCAAACATGTTTTCACTTCAATAACATTTTAACTTCTGATTGTGTTACGTATACCTCTCTTGCATAGAAATGGGTACCTATGCCTGTATTGTGTGCCCATTATTGTTCGCCCCTGCAATATCAAATAAACGAAATGTCACAGACCCTTTTTGTCAGCGATTTCTAATTGTAATGAACTCTGATACAATTAGAATTTGCTGACAATATAAAATCAGCAACTAGCAAAAATGGTAGGCTAATTTGGTTCTGACAAAATTTTTTTAGGTCACCTTCTTATCTAAAATTTTGCATTTCATTATTTCACTAACGATACTTTTACAAAAAGTCTCAAGATCCCGGCGTAGCTTGAATTGCCCACAAAAAAGTAATACCAAAATAAATCGGACTTAATCCAGACAATATTCCATCAAATCATGTTATTATTCGGATTTGGATACCGTTAATCTAGGTTCCTACGATACTATTTCGTCTACTACTGCTTCACTGAAAATAAAAGACCGGAAAATCGTTCCAAGCTTGGTAAAGTTATCAAAAAGTGCATTCGCTTACATTTATTTCCAGTGAAGTATTTTGGACGAAATGGTAGAGTAGGAACCTAGATTAACGGTATCGGAATCCGAATAATAACAGAATTTGATGAAATTGTGTTTAAATTACAATTTATTTCGGTATTACGTTTTAAGACAAAATTCGGTTCGCCGGGCTCTTAAAGTATTAAAAAGAAAACAGAAGCTGTGTATCCGCGGTGTTACACGCGATGATTTTATTTTCTCGATCTCTGTGGAATTTCCCGATTTGAGAGCTCGCTTCCGTAGGGATCTCGATTACGATTACAAAAAATTCCGCGTATTTTCAGTAATCTTTTTATATCTAAATCAACTAATAACTGCGTCATTAGCCTAGTGGTCCTGATTTAGATTTCCACGGTCGAGCAAAGTTACTGGGTTTTTCTATGAAATTCTCAGTAGCGGCTCGGAGTTTGGAATTTGTGCCCGGTTTAGGCTTTCCCCCTATTACATGATGGGACCTAAACATACCGGCGAACCGCTTCACCGCCTACCGTGGCGGTGCGGGATGCCGTGTGTTAATCGCATAAGATAGCAATCCAAGTCCAAGTAAGATAGTGAAAAGAAAAAATGAAGGAAAATATTTTTTGTAGGTAGGTACTAATGCAACGTCGTTATCTGATTTTCCCTCACCCCATTATTTTCAACCATAACAAACAGGAAAAGTTTAAGATTGTCTTGTTATTCGATGTAACACTTGATAAACAGGGCTGACCACTATTCCTTTCCAGAAGACTTTAGTAATATAAATCGAACAACTGTTATATTTATGATTATAACTACGTTTGTATAATATACTAGCTGATCCCCGGCATGCGTTGCATTGCCGATTTTTTTTTGTTTTTTTTTCGTCATAAACCATCCCAGGCATGCACACAACTTACCAAAGTTTCATCGCCAAACAAACATTCATTTTTATTTATATAGAATATCCTATATAATAGATAACGTTCGAAATTTATATGATTATGAATTACATAGGTAGGTACATTTTTATAAAAGACCACAATTTGGCGTCTGCAAAAATTTCTTCTTATTTTAAAACCTAGATTAGTGATAGTTGAACGTTGAAAAAAGCTTTAGACATGGCTATAAAATCAAAATTTTTCTAGTAACCCTCTGGCTTATAAGGAGCCATATCCTAAGGCGAAAGCCAATAACAGATCGAGGTAGCCCTAATCACAGGTGACCGAGTACAGTCAACAACAAACAGGATATCAGATGCGCAGAACGCTGACGTACCGGAAGTATTGAGGGCCTTTGTGCTCGATATTACTTTGTTACTGTATCGTTCGAACTTTAGATATTTATAACACTATGAAGTTCCAATATCATAACAATTTTTGTTTATCCTCTTATTTATTATAATTATGATATTTAAACATTATTTTGAATAAACTTTATTGATCTTAAGTGTATTTTTTTTATTTGCAAAATCTGCAGGAATTAAATTATGTAGGTATGTCGGAATTAGTAGGAAATTCTAATCTACTTTTCTCAGTAAGATTTAATTTTAAAATTAATGTTTTTGTTTCAGTCCTAATAATTTTTTTTTTAATCAATCACTGATTATATAGGTAAGTACTCTTGATGTAGTACAATTAAATGAAACCCTAAATAGCAAGGCTAGAATTTGCAAAAGTCCATTTTAACACGACGTAGATATTCAAAATCAGTTCCATGAATAGAAACACGTGAATTATCTTATCTTCCCACTTGTCAGTAGGCGGTGACCCTCCATAATACCTCGCCTTCTATTTCTCTGTAAGGTTTACGTTGTTGTTTTTAGTTTACCTTCTTATAACCTTAAAGAGATATAAATAGTTTGCTTTTGACTTCTTAAGCTCTTTTAACTGTACGCAGAAGTACATTCGGTAAATATTCAGACGACCGCTCAACTAATGATCAATTAGGTAGGTAGGTACATGATCTAAAATGATCTTCTCTACTTGCATACTTAGTTCTGTAGCTACTACAAAGTAAAAATATAGATGAGTAGGTGATTATCATGAAATTAATGAGATACTGATCTCCTGATCCTGATTCCGTATTTTAAAATAATAATATTTCATTCTAATTTTAAATTTTAATATTATTGCACTATTGTCTACCGACATTCTTCGCAATAACTCCAACTGGCGACTCGCATACCAAGATAAAAATACATTGATAAGCCATGAAACTATAATAAGACTACTTACTGTTAGTTAATATAATAAAAAATACTAAATTCAATTCAAAAGAATCCCATCATTGTCAGTCATTAATAAGCTTAACATCAGATTAGTTAATAATTAGCGTAACCACTTAGTACCGTCTGCCTTTTAGTCTAGATACTAATCAAAGGGCCTAAGTATCTGTTTGACTTGATTGCTGTTCTCATAATTATCTGTCTTCAATACAAACCACATCAAAATGTATCTAAGTTCTTCATACAAATATTTATCCTAAAATGAACATTGTTGTTTGTTGATTTTGGACCACAACATGTCGCTCGAATAGTTCCACATATACACCAACAGATGTCACTGTGCAATCGCAGTCGATTTCTGAATCGCGGTGTTAAGATTCTCCGCGACTGAACGACCCTCCGCTCACACATTACATCGGTATCGCTTCTCGGCCTTTTGGCTAAGATCAAAGTGTAGTATCTGTTCTTTTCAGCTTAATATCTGAAAGTTCCCTCACTGAGGGACCAGTATATTAAACTGATTTTTGTAAACTGACGGGATGTTCGGGGCTCGCTCCACTCCCGTCACGGGTCGGCCCGGCATTGCAGTGCCGCCGGGATCGGCCCACATAGTACCTTGAAAATAGTCGACCAGTCGTTATCTAGAGACAGCTAATATCGTACTTGGTTGCTGGTTCATTCGAACATTTCGAACTCTGCCATCCAAGGAATAACATTTTTGGTTAAAACAAATCTTTCAATTAAATTTCCGTGCATTTAGTGGATATGATTATTTCTGGGTTGCTCTACGTGTTAGTTATAAATATATTATGTTTACATGCCTTCCGTTAATAACCTGCGTTGAGGTGTCATTCATGAGATTATCTTATCAATATCAGCCACAGTTTAGTGGGCAGTTGAATTGAAAAAAATGATTATTTTTATATTAAATCACACCATCGCGCTAGTATCCCTGAAGACTTAGGCAGAGGTGTACTTGATATACCTACACATACATTTTAGCCGGTGTTATTTTAGGTCCCGTATAAGAGAGAGCGAACCTATTGCCGTTAACTGGGCATTAATCGAAACTTGCAAGTTGCGACTTCTTTGATAAAACGCTGCTCGACCTGGGAATCGAACGAGAACCTCACACTCGGCAGCTACTTGTGACCATGAGTTAATGTGAAATAAAAACACTGCATATTTTTCAAGGGTTTTAATTTAAATAGTGTCATAATCATTATATTAATATATACTATGAGCTTATGCAATACTGAACAAAACAATAAAATTTACAATGACAAACTTTATTTCATACACTAAGAAATTTCAATAAATTATAGACGTATCCGTTTTACTAGCGACGGTAACAAATTTTGGCAAATAATAAAAAATATATTTACAATGAAAAATAAAATACCATTTCTATAATCATTTGGAGATAAATTAAATTGTTGATGATGATAATTTTATAAAATGTAAATTTTTTCGAAAAATTGTCTACCACGCTTAATACAAAATTCCAAAATGTAAGTCTAGGTATGTATCAATTCCTACACCTAGTAAACATCAGTAACAGTATATAATATAGTGTTTTCGTCAATTCCCGTCGTATTGACACTGAAGGTTATATCCGATTCATCTATAGGTACATTGAGATATGTAAAAATTATCGACATTCATACTGGAAGCCGTCGATATATTATCAACTTATTATTCGAAGAGATTCACGTCATTATGATCAAAGTTGATCGAATCGCCAATCGATTTGAGATAACATTAAAATCGATAAAATAAAGGCGATTCATTTTCCCCAGTAGTGTTTTCCTGTATTGAAAAGGTTTATCTATCGTTTAGATTACGTTAATTATGTATATGTTTAATTTAATTATTTGACATACATACCATCACGCCTGTATTCCTCTGGGTTAGGCATAGGCGTACTAATGTACACCCACAGTACGCCGGTATGTTTAGGTCCCATGTAATAGGGGGCAAGCCTATTGCCATTAACCGGGCACAAATCCAAACTCCGAGCTGCTACTGAGAATTTCATAGAAAAACCCAATAACACTGCTCGATCCCCAATTGAATCCAGGACCTCTAGCGTAGCAGTTGCGCTTGTGACCACTAGACTAATGAGCAGTTTTTTATTTGACTCAATTAAAATCCCTTTACAATTTACCATTTACCTATAAATTAATAAATACATCGACAGCTTCACAATAACCAAGAGAACCAGTAAAAAACTCAATACACACTAACCCTATGGTTACTCAAATCACACAACGCTTATAAGATACGTAAGACTAAAAAAAATCGTCTATGGAATAACATGCACAGTCTTTGACTACATCAGTCGATAACCAGCAAAAGCTTTTCGATACATCGGAGGTCGTGACCTTGCTGGTGACCTCCCTTGAGAGGCCATAGAAAATTAGAATGTCTGTTCTACGGGTTTCACTGGTAGGTATTATTTATCAATATATTAGGTAATTACTATAAGAAATAAAGAAATTTCAGTAGGTAATACTGAAAAAGTTATCGTCCGTTGTCAAAATATTTCCCTATTTTATTAATGATTATGAGTTAAATTAAAACAGGAACAAAAATTTTATACAAACCCGCTCGGTCACGACCTTTAAACATACAAAATTAGGCACCATGTTTGTGAGAAAATTCCAAAAATAAATCCAAAAAACGGCAGCGGTCGCTTCGTTGTCATTACACTATGGGTTTCTATGACACGTCACACTCGTCATACGTCGTTTGTAATCTCATATTTGTGACTCCGTACTTAAAACGGACCAATAGGATCCCCTACTCGGTAAATATCACGTTTCGATTAAACTAATCGTTTGCGTCCAACAGTCCTGCGTCCGAAGTACACACATGTCAATTTGACAGTAACCAGGTAAATATTTAAAGCCAAAATTATACAAACTATCACTGGCGTATGCCATAACATAGTTAATATTATAGTTTATTTACCCAAGAGAATGCTTTGAAAATTTACCTAAAAAATAAAGCACACCTATCGCATCGACATTGAAGGAGAAACTACAGAGCGCTGGACGCTACAAACATTCAATAACCTTTACTAGTTTACACGTTTCGTTCAATTCTTCTGCCGTTCCCTCGAGTCTTCGCGGCAGATGCCTTTCGGTGGGGAGTCCCTGCCTTTCTGGTTGACTTTGGAAGCTTTCCTGGATCGCTTGAACTTGGCGACGTCGTCTCCGAACACGTCTCCCGTCCTGAGTGCGGAGATGAGGTCATCGAACTCTCCCTTCTGTCCGTTAGTGAGGGTGCCCTCGCGGGAGGAGTCAGAGTGTCCGTTGCAGTCAGCGTTGCCGTTCGACTTGCCCAGGGATTTGCCGACGGAGCTCAGAAGGCTTGATGCTTGTTTCCGCTCCATTGTGCGTTTTTTGAGCTGTGGTGGACAAATATTTTATAATATTAAGGAGTTGATTGAACAAAATATTTTTCGCCTTTGTTTTTGCTGAAAATAGTGCAGTATGTTTTTAATCGACTTCAAGAAGTATGGTTTCTATTTCGACTATATATTTTGTGTGTGCACGAAAATTATGTGATGTTTTCGCCGATCGTGAAGCGATCGAAGCGATGTCGATGTTTCTTTTTTATCTGATATTATCCTCCCTAGTTGGTCATATATTTTGTTTGGTGTCTACCAATTGGCTCTGATGATACACGACAAAACAGTCGGTTTTCCGTTGCTAAAAAGTTATAAAGTCTTTCAGAGCTAGGATTTTTTACTTAGAGTTGTTTTTCACATAAAGATCCTAAAAACTAAGTCTAACATTAAGTGCCTATTGACATCACGATGTCAATAGGTACTTAGTATCTGTTTATTTTTCATTTAGTATCACGATACTATGAAAAATATACAGCTTTTTGAGTTAACATAACATATTATTAACCGGGCACTTATCCAAACTCCGAGCTGTGACTGAGAATTTCATAAAAAAACCATGATCCTCTAGTGTAGCAGTCGCGCTTGGGACCAATGAAACTAATGAGCAGAGATCAGAATAGGTATATTTACCTAAAGTTCGAGGAAGTAAGTAACTTAGAGTTGATAATACCTCCTCTAAATTCTCGGAATCATAAACTTGACGATTAAATCACGGGAATTAAAAAGAAATTTTAAAGAAAACGTTGCCCCTCACTAAAATTTTATCCTCTAACGTGGGTGCGTTTATAAACACAAATTCTCACATACACAAACACCCAGACCCGGAACAACTACCTATAGATCGCCAATAAATAACAAAAACGTAAGGTAGCTGTTAGTAATTGCAACATTAAGACGTCCAACGACTTAGTCTACCCGTGACCATGGATGATGTAAAGGATCCGAAACCTCGGGAATCAAATAATATCAATATAACGCGATAAAATCCGTAAAAATAGTTTTATTTCAATGTTTAATATTCGCGTAAGTGTCAGAAACCAGTATATACTCTACTTATTCCGATCTCTGCTGATGAGGCAGTCTACAAGATGTTTATGAGATATTTGACACAGGAATCAAATGTCAATGTGTTTACCTCCTGTTCGTGCCTGGTCCGCCTCTCCTCGTCGTCGCGCCTCCTGCGGGCGGCGTCGCACTCTGCGCGCGCGTCGCCCAGCTGCGTCAGGAAGGCGTCGAGCGCGCCGAACAACTGTTCCGGGGACGCTGACGGCTCCTCGCCGAATGCGTGGGCGCACGCTTCTAGGCGGCTCTTCATATCCTGCAATATAAAAAATGTTAGTTTTATTTTATCCTTTTACTCAAAAGTGGTTAATAAGTCTTTAAAAAAAATTTTAATCTCATGTTTTGTAAACAAAGTATAAATTACTTTTGATTACAATTTTATCGCAATAATAGTTTAGACATAATTATAAAGTTTAGTCATAAATAAGATTTTGGCACTAATCTAGAATACGAAGAAAACAAAGAAACCCAGGTATGATTTTAACAGATTCATTGCCACTTACACTTTCGTGAACATTTCAGCCAGGCCTCATATATTGGCCGATGACTCACCATTTGAGCCATCGGCCTCCCTGAAGGATGACTCAACTATTGAGCTACTGATCTCCTGTAATGTTTATTTCGCGCTTGTGTCCGTCCGATAATAGAAACGTTTTACTGTGTTATCCGGTTCGAAATCATAGATATTCAAGTTAAATATGGCGTTTCAAGGTAGTGTTTGTTAATTTTAATGACATATAGCAGAGGTAGTCACTATTTTAGTAACCTTGCATGTATCAAGTAATTAATTTGTGTTTATAAGAGCAATATTTGTAGATAATCAGCATGACGACAGTTTTACTGAATGCAGCCAGGTATTGTTTACTGTTATGCAAGGACATGAAGATGTCGAGATCAACAAGATGAAGGATTTTTAGAATATTGTTTATCACTCGCGCGTTGCCGACCCTGTAAATAAAGGAGAAATAGTTGGACTGGCAGCAACAACAACAGCTGACAATAGTATGATGCTTCAATCTACGGACGGCCAGCGGTTAACCGTTTCACCGGGTCTCCCTGACCACCGCGTCAACATACCGCACCCATGCATGACAGCGATGGTAACAAAACACCACCGGTTCCCCCCAATGCCAACACAACGCTTCCTCGCGGAGCTGTGGCGACCTTGCTCACCGTTAGGAACACAACATAGCACGGAGCTATGTTATTTGGCTACGATTTCCTGCAGGGTAGAGGTGCTTCCCAGTCGGGCAGCTCCAATTGTGAGTGGAACCATTCGATTTCACTATGCCCTGCCTCTCTTGAAAAGTAATTTAAAAGTCTTGTTTCACTGTAAGGCTTCGCCGAAGACACTTCGTTCCCAGTAAGACTGGGGGGCTAAAATTGCCATTTTTGGTGAATCACAATATCATTCGCGGACACATAATGTGCAATAATTTGTATAGTCGTGTGTCCGTGAATTATATTATGATTCATTTCAAGTATTCATTCATGTTAGCCCGGTTAGGTAAGGTTAATATTGTGGTATAGATGATGCCTTCATAGAAGACGCACCTACTTCGCGCGAACAATCCCGCGCACATTCTTCAGCGCACACGGTGTGTACCTCAACACCCGCACTCCACATACCACGGCGCCTTCGCCGCCATGGCACCGGCCTGCGCGCCCGCTAGCGCACTATTCTATCTGTGTTTCTTGTACCTGTTATCGCTTCTAATAAAAGCCGTTAATCTTTCAAACATTCCAGCAGACGTTTCATTGCTGCAATCTACCTACACGCATTCCAAGTAATCACTACAATACCTATGATAGTCATCCACCTTCGAGGAGGAATGAAACCTTGCTCCCGTAACCCCAGCAAAAAGTGGTAAAGGGTGGTTTTAGTCTATAAATAACCCACTCCGGGTGAAGTTCGACACGCCCCAACTGCCGAACGATGGCACTCCAAAAGGATTTCCACACACAAAAGTAGCGTATAGGTAAGTAGTGACCTGGAACAGGTCCTCGAGCTGCGTGAAGGAGCAGACGGCGTGCGCGTGGAAGTCGCGCATGACGGGCAGGAACATGTCGTGGTGGTGCGGCGCCGGCAGCGCGGCGTGGTAGTCCAGCTCGCGCGCCACCTCGCGCAGCCCCAGCCGCAGCGCGCCCACGTCCTTCTCCAGCTGCTCCACGCACACCTTGGCCGCAGCCCGCACGTGCGGTAGGTCCTCTTCCAGCAGTAAGATGTCTTTGAACTGCAACACGTTAAACGCTGGTTGGATTATCTACAATCTGGTAGTTAACGATTTGTTCAAAGTATACCATACCATAGCAGCTTTGAGTAGATTATATTCAAAGTTACTCAAATCTTCTATGGTTCTTTCCTCAAAAGGCCATTTCAGACAATATAAAATCCACACTCACAGAATAATTCATAAAGGAATTAAAACTGAATAAAAAATAGGTTCTTTAAAATTAACTTTAATAAAAAAAACGTCCTTACTAATATTATAAACGTGAAAGTTTGTGAGTATGGATGTATGGATGGATGTTTGTTACT
Source organism: Acronicta aceris (assembly GCA_910591435.1). Taxonomy (NCBI): domain Eukaryota; kingdom Metazoa; phylum Arthropoda; class Insecta; order Lepidoptera; family Noctuidae; genus Acronicta; species Acronicta aceris. The sequence goes on from OU342770.1 coordinate 12,033,550, forward strand.
CTTTCACGCCATAACGGCTGAACGGATCTGGATGAAATTTAGCACAGATATAGATTATAGTCTGGAATAAGACATAGGCTACTTTTTATCCAGGTAAGACCCAATTCTACTCGTGGACTTCAACGCATAGTCGCGAGCAAAAGCTAGTACTGTATAAATATGATATTATAACTGTTGAGGGTAAACAGCTTTAACTGGGTGCGAGCGCGATGCGTCGTGTTTCACCTAGGTACCTAAATTCTACAAGTGGTCGACGGACCCAGCGGTGTACACAAAAACCTAAACTGGTTTATGTTTACAATGCCTCATTAGTCTAGTGATCCCAAGTGAGACTGCTACACTAGAGGTCCTGGGTTCGATTCCCAGGTCGAGCAAAGTGTTATTGGGTTTTTCTATGAATTTCTCATTAGCAGCTCGGAGTCTGGATTTGTGCCCGGTTAATGGCTATAGGCTCGCCCCATATAACTTGGGACCTAAACATACCGGCGAACTGTACATTATGTACACCTCTGCCTAACCCTTCGGGGAATACAGGCGTGATGGTATGTTATGTTTACAATGTATCTCCCTATTTTTGAAATATATATTTTATTGTGTAAGTAAATAAATACATTTTAATAAAGACGTTACTCGACATTGTACTGTTCAAATATAAGTGTTCTACTGTATCTGGTCTTAAGGGATTCACTGAGTTTGTTTCGGTATTTCTTTTCAGAAGTCCTCTCGAAAATCCAATCCCTAGCTAACTAAAAAACCAAAACCTGTAAAAGTGTCTCTGATGATCTATTGACAGAAATAAATATTATGATCATCGGAAAATATAGAACAGCGAAATGTACGCCATAATTAGTACACCTCTGCCTTGCCCTTCACGATCAAGTTAAAGGCAAAGAAATTAACAACGAGCTCCGTTTTCTTCGGAGTTACATCACGCTCCAATATACACAAAATCAAAAGGTCTTATTATATTACCTGTGTCTCCATCATCTCCACGAGGTAGTGCAGCAGGGTCGTGTTGCGTGAAACAGAGGACTTGGTATCGGCCAGTTTATTCAGTGAAGTCAGACGGAAACCAGACGCGTTGCCACGGGCACCTCTGTAAACCGTACATGATATCTTTAGTATTTACACATTAATTATACGTAGATAAAATGTTTAGTAAAAGTATTTAATTTATCATGCTTAATATAAGAGAAATCGAGGCAGGCTACGAACTCAAGTCGCGGAGGCATGAAACCTCGCTCTCGTAACCCCAGCAAAAAGTGGTGAGGCAAAACACCCGTTTGGTTTTAGTCGGTAAGCCACCCAGTCTGGGTGGAGTCCGACTAAACCCGATGCCCCATCGCCTTCCCCGGGCTGCGGAAATCAATGAGGATTTCCACACGCGCGAAAAAAGGGCTGCTAACTCAAAATAATACGGATATTATTTAAATAATACTTCAATGCATTATATTTTTCGTGGGCCGATCGTTTAAAATGGCCCGATCGAGATTTGCCTGGTTAGATCACGATTTGACGGCATTCCGTGATATGATTATTCCATGATGTGCCAAAGCTAATTTCTTCTGTGTGAGTATGTACAATGGCTACGATTCGCTTCTGGCACTCGCAGGCCGCCGCCGCCTGATATTTCCAAAAATGGCGTAAAATATTAATTCATCAAGATTTTTTTTTAAAAAAACAATGTTTCATACAATATCGATCCAGCACATCTACTGACTAGTCAGCCACCCATTGTTAACACAAGTTATGGTAAGGCTTGTTTCACACGTACCACAACCACTCCACACCGTCGCGACAAAAAGTAGTCAATGTGGCCGGCCGCGGTGTGGATGGTGTTTGCGACGTGGCTGCGATGTGATGCGACGGTATCGGTGGATAATGACGGCAAAATATGTTCCGTGTGAATTTAACTATTAGGCTTCATTCACGCGTATCACAACCACAACACATCGACGCTACAATAGGTGGTCAAGCATTGGTTACGTGTGAATAGTGTCGTTGCAGCTTTTCGCAGTTGCGTTGTAGTTCCTACAAAATGTGGATTTGTTTACTATGTGATCAGCCACTAGTTCGCGGTGTGGCTAGTGGTTGTGCTGTGGTTGCGACGTGGCTGCAATGTTGTCCGTATCACACACGTGGACGATAATGACGGCAAAATGTGGTCCATGTAAATTTAACTATTATATTTAAATATAAATTTCACAACGACCACACTACATCGACGCGACAAAAGGTGGTCAAGCAGTGGTTACGTGTGAATAGTGTCGCTGCAGATTCTTGCAGTTGCGTTGTGGTTCTTAAAAATGTGGACTTGTTTGCTATGTGGTCGGCCACCGGTTCGTGGTGTGACTGGTGGTTGCGATGTGGCTGCAATGTGGTCGGTATCACACACGTGGTGGATAATGATGGCAAAATGTGGTCCATTTGAATTTAACTATAAATTTTCATACAAATTAGCGTTCGGCTACGCGTTATGGTTGTGGTACGTGCGGTGTGTGTAGGTGCAGCTAACCTGTTCATGTAGTTGCCGAGCGCGAGCACGAGCTCGAGCAGCGCGCGCAGGCGGCGCGAGCGCGTCATGTCGCGCGCGGCGCGCAGCACCACGGCGGCGCGCGCGGTCGCCTCGGCCGCGGCGCCGCTGAACTTCTTCTTGAACAGCAGCGTGCGCACGCGTTGCGAGTAGTGCGGGATTCTACAAACAAAATACAGGTATTATTATTATTATTAAAAGCTCGTACTTTATGACCACCCACTGTCTTTCCACTTCTCTCTATCTATTGCTGATAGGGTCCAGGAAGGTAGGTACTAAATGACAGATAACGTTAGCCTTATTTATTTTTTTATTAAAAGAAAAATGTTGTAGTCAATGCGGTCTGGTCAGAAATTGCTTTTAAAATTCTAATAATATTATCATTTTAATTTCAGATGATACATTAATCAATTTTGTAAGTACACACGGCGACGTTGTTACCGTAGTACCTACTAACAAAATTACACTCGCAATTCCAATATACGCTAACCTCACATTGTATAGACTTTCTGTACTATGACACTGATTCTGCTTATATTGGAAAGTAAAGCTTGACGTGTAGCCACATAAACATCTTAAAAAACTTACTTCAACTTTTAAAACTAAAAATACAACGCTAAAAAGGCTGCATTGAACAACCACAGGTATCAACATAACGATATAGAGTTGGTAGCAGGTATGTAATAGAATTTTCATAATTATGTGAGCTCTACAATTATTTACTCTTCTTTCAAATTTTAGATAAGACTATAATAATTCCGTATACACAAACAATTACATCTAAATGAACCCACACACTATCACTATCGAACGATTTCCTCTGTAACCATATTTAATTAAAATTATAATACGCGTGAATTGAGAATAACAGCTGCTGTGAAGTAATCTTGGCAACAGTAATTAAAGTAAACTTACTTGGATATCTCATAAAGGAATCGGTCAGCGCGCGCCATGCTGTCCAGTTCATCCTGGTGTTCCTCCAAGAGTGCGGCTTCCTCAGCGCTTGGGGTGAACTTCACCAGCTGTTCCACCATGTCGATCGGCAGCTGCTCGCCGCTGTCCATGCGGAGAATTGCTCTAAAATACAATGAAAAAAACAAGTATAAGTATGGTCACCATCAGCAAATACCTGTCTCGTACAGAACACGCCTATTGTTGGAAAATGAAGATTGCATTGCCAAAGAGAAAAAAGGTTTATTTATTATTACCTATATTTGCAGTACCGTAAGACACGACAGTTTTATAAGTACAGATGACATATATCTTGAGTTTCACGGCTGCATGAAACTGGTGTCCAGGGGCCCAAGTTCTGCTATTTCAATTGCATCAGAATGGTTCATCAATGACACTACAAAATTGATAAAGATCAACAATTCTCAAATGATGATTTTGGGCCCTGAAATCATGCCATCACGTTGTAAACGCGATCACATTTAGATTGCCAGAGAGAGATTTTGCTCTACATGTTATATAGCGCTATCCCTCTCTCACACAATCTAAAAATTGACGCAGTAATACGTTATAAAATTACCTCTGTTTTTCAGCTTGTACAAAAAATAAGAAACGTCAAACTATCTCCGTGTATTGAATAATTTTATGTTTGTGTTATTTTTTATTATACATATATTAATACCGTTTAGTATAGCTGTATACTGACCGGCAGATTTCCTCGTCGGTCATCTTAAGCTTAGACAGTAGGATGGTGCAGTTCTGGGCGCGGCGTCCGTCTATTACGGACAGAATCTTGGTGCGGGGCTTCGAGCCTAACTGCCGCAAATCTTCCACGGAGCCTTCATTCTGTTAGAGAAGAATAATCCGATCAAAACTACTTCTGTCGTTCCATTCCAGTATGCGATATTGAAATTTATGTTTCTAGATTTTTCATTATGAGTACCTAGATGATTCTTTTCGTGAAATTTTCTGATGTTTTAGAAGCTGAACAGCAGAATAACTCTATCTCGCTATTCGGGGTGGAGATGAATCCAAAAAACAAATATCATAAAAATCGCTCCAGCTGTTCTCGAGTTATAAATGGTGTAGTAACTCAACTTTATTTTATATGTATATAAAAGATATATTATAGCTCCGTCTGTGATGGTCAGTTTGTAATGTAATGTCTATCATCACTATTCTTAAAGTTAAGAATAGTGATGATCAATTCATAATTCACTCACCTGAACTCCATTCTTCTGGTACGCGCAGAACATCTTGTCAATTGTGTGCAAGTCCATTGCATTATATAATTTTGTGTCATCGAGCTCTTGCCATATAGTTCCATGAAGCTTGGTGTCGGGCAACTTGCTCCAGTTGAAGCTCTTCAGGGGATTGCCAGGAGTTGGCACGTTCTTCTTAGCTCGAGGGGGAGCGGTGGCCATTGGGGCCAGGGGAGCGATGGGTGCAGGCGGTGGGGCGGGCGCGGGAGGTGCCGGTGGCAGGGGAGGTGGGCATAAGGCGGGGGGAGGCGGTGGAGGGGGGACAGAGCACGTTTCTATGACAGCGCTCTTGAGGTTGCTGACCTGTAGAATATTAGAGGTAAGTCTCAAACAAATAGAACTTTAGGTACAAAAGTATATGAGAGGAATATATAAGAAGCTAATACAGGCTTAACGGCAGAGGCGGATCCAGGATGTCGCTTTGAGGGGGTAATACTACGAAAGTAGGATACTACCAAATTAAATTTATGATTTATAGGAGTGGACCCAGATCCATTTGAGGGGAGAGATTGAGCCCCTTAGTCACCCCCTAGATCCGCCACTGCGTAATGGAATACATATGTATTCAGTCAAGAAACTGGTTATACCTACATTTTAGTTTAGATCTAATAACTACCTAATTAGGACTTATATTTGCTTAGATCTGACGTTCAAAAGACCAGCAGGATATTTCACGTACCTTAGCGTCATCAGGTATGCTTCCCTCACTGACTAGTTTCTCAAACCTTGCCCTTTCTGCTCGCTCTTGATTCAGCTGTCGATAAAAAAGTATATAAATATTGCATCTAGAATATATTTCACACTGTACCTAATGATTTACAATACCCCCGAAATAACTACGCAAGTCTAAAGTTATCTGCAAGTGGTTTTGCCGTGGTCAATCTATATATATTTTTAAAAGAAAAACCTGACTGACTGATGTATCAACGCACAGCGTAAACTACAGGAGCTAGATGCCTGAAAATTTGTATACTGTTTCCTTTTCAACCTGGTGGTGAAAAGGGGGGTGAAAGTTTGTATGAAAGAAAGTTTGTAATCAAATTGTGTTATTATTCGGAATCCCATACCGTTAATCTAGCCATTTTGTCCAAAATACTTCACTGGAAATAAATGTAACCGAATGCAATTTAAAAAAAAGTTACCAAGTTTGAAACGATTTTCCAATCTTTTATTTCCAGTGAAGTAGTAGTAGACGAAATAGTAAGGTAGGAGATACTTATATTGATTATACCTAGATTAACGGTATTTCAATCCGAATAATAACATAATTTGATAGAATATTGGATTACGATTTATTTCGATATTACGTTTTTGTGGGCAATTCAAGCTCCGCCGGACCCTTAAGTTATTTGACCTGTGCGGCTGTCCCCGCGGCTATTTTTAGACGCGCGCTGTTATCTTGGGGTGCTGTATCTTCTGCGTTAGCAAGCTGGCAGAGACTATGATGGGATAACAGGATGACCTGTCGCTTTCTGGCCCAGAATGTTGTTACATGACAAAAGCCATTGCTTATTTATGAGACCAATATACCCATGCTGAAACAGCAGAAGATATTTAGCAAAAGCTCATTTGAATGTACTTATATGAGGGTTTTGTTGAAGTATATGTCCACCAGTTTCCTGGTGACAAGAATAATAGCTAAGGATGATCGATATCTCATACGACACCAATTAAGTTAGTAAAAAAAACCGTTGCCATCTCAGATGGTCTTAACAATTGTTTTTCTATTGTGTCTGCTAATTGTTCCTTGATAGGTTAATTATAGCTTTTTGGCTTGTGAGATCGATAACGTTTTGTTGTACAAATTACAATATAAATATGTAATATAAACTTAGGTACATGTAGAAAAAATATAACTTGATCTTTCTTTTAGAGATGTGAAATGCATTCATTGACTGCCGCGTACTTACCTATATTCTTGTATGTACTGGACTGCAGAGTACGCTAAGAAAGTATCTAGTAAAGAATTGAACGTAGAAATGCAAAACAGTCGTCATAAGTAAAATAAAAGCATCTAGTTTAAACTCTAACCAAAAAAAAACTAGACGCCACTGGATGTGGTTAAACGAAGTCTTGGCTAAATAGCCCGCTTATGTTCAACAGTGAACATCTGCAAGCTCAAGATCGAAGCAAAGGGTAATGATAACCTTAGAACAGACGACTGATACCCAGCTGGTGTCTCCCTATGTCCTGTAAATACTATAAGACTGACCTGCTGCTAATACACAAGAATTTTATGAGGTAAACCTCTGTCAACTCCTTGTGCACAGTAATCTTTCTTTCCAATCTCCCTTTAAGCCTAGACAGTACTCTTATCAGCTCATCTAACTGCTGTTAGTGCTACTACACTGTTGCCTGGTGATCTCTAGTCGATGTACTCGTCTAGAACAGGCTCAAGCCCACTCCCTATGGAAGCGGCAGTCTCCCTCTTCTCCAGGCTCTTCTTAAGCCTGATCACTAATCTTCCAGCTTCTCTAGCTTCCACACTATTGCCTACTGACCTATTGTTGTACATTTACCTGACGTGCTCGTGTGGAGACACCAGCCCATTCGACACAGCAGCAGCAGTATCTCTCTCTAGGCTCTAATTAAGTCTACCCACTACTCCTCCCAGCTCTTCTCGCTCCTGTTGGTGCTACTGCAGTGTCGCCTACTGACCTGTTGCTCTAGCTGATGTGCTCGCGTGGCGCACGCTCTCGCCCGCTCAGTGCACTCCATGTGCGCGGCGGTCTCTCTCTCCAGCCTCTCCTTGATCCTGGCCACTACTCCCTCCAGTTCCTCTCGCTCTTGGGTCTGCTCGTCCAACTGTTTCTCCTGTTAGTGGGTTAGGTAGTCAGTACATGCAAGTGTTCTGATGTGTGATGTGGATATTATTGGCGGTTGGTTTAAGCGTGATGGTTGGTTCTGATAAGCTGACGTTTTGAAGTAGATTTTTTACGGATTGTTCTTTGCGGAGCATTTTATATATTTATTCGTACGTGGCTAGTATAATTTATTTATAGTATGTAACTATGAAAAAATACCCCTTTTTTATAAAAAAATATACTTTAGATATCGTCCGATACATTGGCTCTAAAATGTCCTAGTTCTCTACTAACTTATACAAGACAATGTAACATATTAAACCTATAAACGTGTATATACAAGATTCTTTAGTAACCTATTTACACACAATTACATTTAAAAAAAAACGTTACGCAGAGACTTTTAAAAATATACTTATTTTAGGCTTGTGCTTCCACTGCATTATGGGATATATTTGTAAAAAAATCATCACCTTTTCAGAACCAGCAGCACACCACTTGATAGAGGCATATATTACCATCCCGCACATTGAACAACTTGTCTTTAAAAGTGTTGTATTTGTCAATTAGCATCAATGTAATGACTTATGATATAATTATTAATTTATATAGTGATCACTATTTATGATGACTCAATACTCGTGAATCATGTGAAGACTCATTATTGTAACTTTTTAATTAACCAAATTACAACTGAAAATATTCTTAACAAAATACACCGTAAAATAAAGTCTTAGAGCCAAAATGGCGTTATTGTACCTACGCCTAAAAAACCGATATTTTCTACATTTTTTCCAGATATCAGGACTTTAAAAAAGAACATCTGATTCCATTGTGAAAATTTCTCAAAATTATGAGTACGGCGACACCCTTTCCAATCTAAAACAACTAAAATTTCACGGTGTATACGTAACAATTATAAACCTCAGTGACGTGGCTCCATATCTACCAGATATCTCAAATTAAATTAAATTAATTCACAAATATAAACAATCTCTAGTTTGAAAATGAGAGTACACAAATGGCAGGCACAGCTAATTTGTATACAAAGCATATGAGCCTATTTGGGATATGTTTAGTCCAATTGACTCTCTTGTCTGTAATTGAATGTACACAGAAAATAATTTACATCAACATTAATAAACTACGCCAATTCTTTAAATGTCATCATAAAATGCAAAAACTATAACCACCATAATGAAAAATGTAACAATGTCTGTAACAGAAACCAAAGTTTAGATATAATTTATAGTACAGTCAGTCCATCTCACGATAACGCTCTTATGTCATCAGCATAAGGTTCAGATTTAATAGAATTACGCGTCTTCGTGAAATGAAAGAACTATATTGAAACATTTGCATTATTGTGTTTGCCATTACCATTATTCACCATAGACTATCGAAAAAAAAATATTAAAAATATTATTAGACGGTCTACCAAAAAGCTTGTAAAAAGTCCTCCTTACCTTCTTAGCGAGATCAGTGGCTAGGTCGATATTCTCTCGCTCTAGGTTCTCGGCCTTTGTCCTAGCAGCCACCAGCTCTTCCTCCTTGGCTAGAAGGTGGACTATCTCGCCGACATTGATTTCTAGAGGAGCTACATCTGGGTCGTAGATCTGCAACGTAATTTTGATATGGTAATTGGAAGTTTTTATTGTTCCTCATTTTCCTGCCCTTTTCCCAATTTATTTGGGGTCGGCTCAGCATGTCCTATTCTTCCATTCATGCCTGTTAGCCGTCACCTTTTCCATCCATACATCTTATCTATGGTCTCCCTCTAACCTTCCATTCCTCCATATTCATATTCACCACTCTTTTAATCACACGACGATTCTCCTAATTATTGGTGAACTGCCTCATCCCTCCACATATTAGTAGACATGCCAAAGGCGCAGAAAAAGAGGGAAACTAATGCATACTTTTGCAGCACTATGAATAGAGGTTTTGAGAATGGTGAAACTGTTTTATTCGGATTTAGTAGTAGAAACTGCTTTGCCTAGATCGAAGATTTAATCATAAAGATGGGAATCTTTATGATTAAAACATACGAATTAATACAATAAAGATTGTAGGGTATACGCTACCTTGGTCTGATCGCTCGTGCTGCCCTGCTCGCTACCCTGCTCAGAGTTGGCGCGGCTGCCGGCGGCCGGCTGCTGCAGGATCAGCTGCTGCACCACGCGGTCAAGCAGGAGCCAGTGCTGCGACTGAGGGTTGTATTCCACTGGAAAGGTCATAGGTTAAGGTTAAAATAGTCAAAGCATCATGAAAAAATTCATTTTGTTTAAAGCGTCGTATAGTTTACTACTAAATCTCTTTCATAAATACGGGCACCACTAAGTAATAATATATTGTTTTTTTTTGTGGTATAAAGGACAAACGAGCAGACTGGTTGCCTGATGGTAAGCGGTTACCGCCGCTGATGAACACCCGCAACATCAGTGGAGTTACAAGTGCGTTGCCGGCATTTTAAAAGGGGATTGGGCCTCCGGTATCTTCACTTACTCGACGAAATACAACGTAAGCGTTGTTTTTGGTTTTCTGTGATGCCGTGGTATCACTCCGGTCGAGCCGCCCATTCGTGCCGAAACATGGTTCTCCCACGGTAAAAATTACGCGCTGTTAAGTTGTTAAACGATAATGCCTGCTTTAGAAATTTAAAGTACTTACCTATTCTATTGTATGCGAAATTTAATATTCAAGATATAGTAATAAACTCAGACTTCGAAAATGTTATATCAGTAATAAAAGCCCACTTACGCGGCAGCAACAGCAGATGTTCCAGCATGGACAGCAAGTGCGGGTAGGCAGCAGTATGGCTGAGCTTCCTCCTCAACAGCTCGAACATGGCGGTGGCGCTCTTGGTGTCCACGTGCTCCTTGTCGAAGCGGCGCGCCAGCTCGCGCTCGTCCTCGTTGCGAACCATCTCGTAGAACTCGATGTGACGGTCAAGAGTCTCATTTTCGTATTTGCGGAGTTTTTCGATCACTGAAATAAAGAGTCGTGCAACGATGTTTCAACGGTAAGGTAAATGGGAATTTTAATCTGGTAAAGAAAATAGTTAGAGAACTCTCTAACTTGTTAATGCTTATTATTTATTTTTAATATTTAAATTAAAAAAACTAGCCTTTCACTGCTATAAATGTGTTAACGCAATATCATTTGTAACTCGAAGTCAACCTATTTCTATATTCCTTTTTTTACGAAGATTTAGTTTTTTCTAATTTTGTGGAATTTTCCCCCTTAGTTGTATAATTAACTACGGTATGTGTATATCTTATTAATTATACATCATCATCGACAATTTACTGTCCCAAGGCTGGGCAATGAGAGGTAAGTACCTAGTCTTCTGTATTATCTAGATTGGCAAAATATACCTACACATTGCTTGGCTCTTCCACTCTAATTTCCAGAAACTATACGTAAAATAACTGACCTGGTTGTATCCCCAACATGAGGAGTTCATATCTGAGATGCAGCCGGAATTCGAGGCTCTCCTCTCCGGGCCCGTAATTCAGCACCGCGTTGACGAACGACATGATGGCGGTCTTCAGGCCGAGGTCATCACGATAAGCACCAGTACTCCTGTCCAGCTCGTTCATTATGCCTTGGAAGCGGGCTCGCTCTCCTGCGTACTTCTGATAGTGCACCATTGCTTCTAGTACCTGGAAATATGTTTTGGAGGAGTGTATCAGTGATCTATTAATATATGTGAATGTGCAATTCTGCCGAAAATGAAGTTTCTGGAAGTTGAACAACAGACCGATAAGAAGTTTTTTTTTTTCTCTGCAAACTAGGTTTATTAATATTATTATTTAGCCCGATTTGTTTCAAAATTGAGCAAAGGTCTCGCCCCGCTTTTTCCATGACAGTCGGTAGCTCACAATTGTAGACCTGTATGGTTGGAATTACGCTTAAGTTATTTTAAAACAATCACTTCTAGTTCTTCTCATAAGTGAAAAAAGATAATCTTCAATACCTTCTGATGTCGCCAATGCAGCAAGTGCAAATATTCCTAGAATCTATATATTCCTAGAAAGGATCGAGCATATATTAATTGCTCGGTACTAAGACATTCGTAGAGATCTTTTAGTGTAACTGTACATAAAAATAAAAGCGCAATTTTTTTCGTACATATCCACCTATTTATTTCAGTTACATTTCGTTTACTTTTACTGGAAGTTTGACGAGATACTGTAAGTCGAACGAACATACTAATTTGTAAACCTGTCACCCAGTTCCCTCTAAATCCCGAAAACTAAACAAATACACTACCTTCTTATGTCCTCCTGGTACAAGACAGACAGCACCAAGAATTTCTAGTGCAGCGACCTTGGTCTTTACATTTTCAGTGTCTAAGGACTGTGCAATCAGATCGATGCTCGTGGGGTGGGCCAGGACATGCGCGCGCCCGGTCTGCAAGCAACCAAAATATTTATAAAGCAGATATATAGATAGAAAGAAAGATAGACTATGATATTTCAGGTGAACCGTGGTCCGTCAGATCCGTTCAATTCAAGGGACCTCTTCGCAAGCCCTTTGGTTTTAGCAAAGGTCCGATTACTGAACATCCCTTTAAAAATCTACGACAAGTCTAAAAGAAGAAGAATAGAATGAAATTGTACATTTCGGATAAATGCTTATTGGAATATCATAATTCTCCAATAGCTTATTATTGGCTCTTTAAAAGATTAACTAAACCAAAACTACGCCCATAACCAAAAAACCTCAAATCTTCTTTATACTAAACTACATAATAATCTACTTACAGAATTGTTCATGAGCGCCTTAATAGCGGCAATTAGGTTATGCCTGGTCAAGGCGTCGTCCCTTGGCGCTTTCTGTAGGGCATCTAGCAAGGAACCCAGACCTCCTTGCTTGATGAATCGGAGCACGAAACTGTGGGCTCGTGTCCGTAGCGCCGTTTTGAGGCCATCGACAAGAGCGCATGCTTCAGGTGGTGGTATTCCCTCTGATGAGGCGAACGCCTGTAAATTGAAATTCGGGATTAGATAAGGCAATATTTAGTGCAGCAATATTTTGTTTCCGTGCGTTGATAACATATTATTTATCACCAAGTGCAGCTCCTTCTTCCAGAACACTTCCATCCTCATTATCATCCCCATACGTAACGAGGAATTCTATTCCTCGAAAATTCAAGCTATAAGATTGTTAGGTATAATGCTTAGTTTAATGTAGAGTACCTACGCGCGCGCACCCCGCGCGCGCCCTTTATACCTACTTTTGTACGTGTGCGTAAGATGCATAATATTGTCAAAATATGCCTAATAAATTTAGTATGCAACTGACTCGCGGTTTGATTGCACGCGTCCCGCTCTACACCTCAAATACTCAACAGTGGCGACGAGATCGAACCTGTCGATATGTTTTCTAATGGAGCCTTCGGTACACTTAATAGTTTTGACCATCTCACGTGTGAATGGGAAACCTACAAGTCGCGCCTCGCGCAGTGGTTTATTGCAAACGACGTCAATGATGAGTCGGACAAAGCCAAGGTCAAAAGGAGAGCAATATTATTGAGTGCATTGAGTGAGTCGAGCTACAAACTAGCGAGTGACCTGGCGTTGCCGCAAAAACTGGAGGAGGTCGAATACGACGACATTATAAAGCTGTTGGATAGTCACTTTACTCCAAAGCGCCTCGGATTCGCCGAGAGATTCAACTTTTACTCGGCAATGCAGCGACCAGGTGAAAGTCATACTCATTGGGCAGCAAGGATTAGGGGATTGGCAGCACACTGCGGGTTCAAAAACCTGGAAGAGGCCCTTCTAGACAAGTTTGTTATGGGAATGGCAGCGGGTCCTGAGCGTGATAAGTTATTCGCGAAGGAGCTGCAGGAACTGACGCTGGTGAAGGCTGTAGAACTGGCAGAGAGCGTGCGTGCGGCGCGAAAAGCGTCTACTACCGCGACCGCGCCCTATAGCACCGGCGCGGGCTGCGCCACCGGCGCGCCAGCGACGGTCACGGCGGCGTCGGCGGCGGCCGGCCCAGCGGCCACTGACGGCGTGTTCAGTATCTCCAGGAACGAAAAGTGCAGTGTGTGTGGTTATACCAATCATAAGTCCAATCAGTGTCGTTTCAAAAATTACAAGTGTAAAAAATGTAACCGTAAGGGTCATTTAAGTAGGATGTGTGCGGCTAACTCGAAAGTAAATTACGTCGAGAAAGGTATTGCGGATGTCGGAGACGATGGTGAGTCACCTGTATTTAATATTAAATGTGTGAGAGGTAGACCGATGTCAGAATTCGTAAAGGTCAACGGCATATTGTTAGAATTTGAGATAGACAGTGGCTCAGCAGTTAATGTTATCTCGGATAAGACATACCACTCTTATTTTAGAGAAGTACCATTGTCCGACACCGATAAAAAATTATTTAGTTACACGGGGATTAAAATGATGACATTAGGTTGTGTCCGGATAACTGTGACGTATTTAAACAGCACGCATACCCTCGAGTTCTTCGTGGTACGCGGGGGCGGGCCGCCGCTCCTCGGCCGCGAGTTTATACGTGTGTTTAACTTAGAATTTGCCCCGGCGTCAGCCATTAATTATTTAGATAAATCGGAGGACAACACGCGGACGAACATCGTATCCCGATTTCCTAAATTATTTTCTGATAAGTTAGGGTGCTTCAACAAATACCAGGTTTCCTTAAATCTAAAACCTAACGCCAAGCTATTATTTTTCAAAGCAAGACCTGTCGCATTCGCGCTAAGAGAGAAAATTGAAACAGAATTAAATCGTCTCGTGACTTTAGGTATATTAAAACCAGTAGAATACTCGGACTGTGCGTCCCCGATTGTCCCTGTTTTAAAAAAAAACGGTAGCGTCAGGATTTGTGCCGACTACTCCGTGACAATAAATAAGCAATTATTAATTGAAAAGTACCCATTGCCAACCGTTAATGAAATGTTCTCTAAATTACACGGTGGGGAACAATTCACCAAGCTGGACCTCTCGAGAGCCTATAATCAGTTTTTACTCAAAGAAGAGTCGCAGTCTCTAACTTGCATAAATACACATCGTGGTCTTTTTAAATATACGAGGTTAGTGTTTGGCCTGTCCAGCGCTCCAGCTATTTTCCAGCGCGCAATGGAATGTATACTGGCAGGATTAGACGGCGTTATAATATTTTTTGATGATATTTTAATTACCGGTAACAATAGAGAGGAACATGAAAAGAGGTTAGTTCTAGTTTTACAGCGGTTAGAAGAGGCAGGTTTGGTCTGCAGCAAGATAAATGTGAATATTTCAAGGACGAAATTTGTTACCTTGGTCATATTTAAAAACGGCATAAGAAAATCACCGGATAAAGTCGAGGCTATATTAAAGGCTCCGAAACCGACGAATAGTTCACAATTACAATCATTTCTCGGGTTAATTAATTACTATAGAAGCTTCGTTCCAAATGCTTCCTCGTTATTAAGCCCATTATATGAATTACTGCATAAGAACAAAAAATGGGAATGGGACTTAGTTCATGATCAGGCATTTGGGAGATTTCACCAGTACTTATATGGCCGTGTTATGCCATTCGTATTACGAACAGATCATAAGCCGTTGATTTCAATATTCGGCCCGTATCGCGGCATTCCCGAGGTCTCAGCGAATAGACTGCAACGGTATGCGATATTTTTATCGGCGTATAATTATACCATCGAATATGTTCGTAGTGCTGACAATAGTGCAGACTATTTTTCTAGGGCGGTCTTGGTAGGAAAGCAGTCGAGTGAGCAAGAGAGTGAGGAAGACGGTGTTTGTGAAGAGCGCGCTGCATATGTTAACTTTGTTGTGGAAGGAAGCCTACCAATTACAGTAGAACAATTGCGTTGCGAGACTGAACGCGATGAGGTTTTAAGAAAAGTTAAAAATTATGTTTTACATGGATGGCCGCGTAGATCACATGACCTTGAATTGCAACCGTATTTTGATTGTCGTTTTCAGTTAGCTTTGGAAAATAATTGCTTAATGCGTGGTCATAAAGTAGTTATTCCGCACTCTCTTAGAGACAGAGTATGTAAGGAACTTCATGATTCTCATTTCGGAGTGGTGAAAATGAAAGCTGATGCACGTAAACGGTTTTGGTTTCCCGGCGTCGACGCGGCACTGGAACGTTTGGCGGCGGCATGCAGTGTATGCGCACAACTGCGACCGTCCCCGAGCCGCGCGCCCCCCTCACCCTGGCCGTATCCACCGCATGCTTTTTATAGAATTCATTTAGATTTTCTCGGACCTTTTAATAATCAAATGTATTTAGTTATCGTTGACGCATTTTCTAAGTGGGTAGAATGTTACATAACTAGTTCTTCATACGGGTCAAAAACTGTAATAAATAAATTATGCGATTTTATGTCTAGGGTTGGGGTACCGCATACTTTAGTGACCGACAATGGTACTTCTTTCACTTCTCAGGAGTTCGAAAATTTTTGTTCATTAAATGGTATCCACCATATCTTGTCACCCGCCTATCACCCGTCGAGTAATGGACAAGCAGAAAGCTTTGTTAAAATAATTAAAAAACGTCTGAAGAGCCTTATATTAGAAAGAGATAGCGGTATACCTCTTGAAGAAAAATTAGCAAAATTTTTATTTGATTATAGAAATTCCAAAAATAGTACTACGGGTAAATCCCTAGCGGAATTAATTTACGGTCGACCTTTACGTTCGCGATTGGATTTGATAAATCCATGTCAAATTGCTCCGACTTCCGCAAACCTTTCTCAGACAGTAGAGAAAAATCAGTCTTCGCAGATTAAAAATAAAGGAGGACAGATAAGACCCAAATTTAGAATAGGTAACGAAGTTTGGGTTAAACGTTTCTGTGCGAACAATCGATTCTGTTGGGTAAAAGGCATTATAAAAGAAGAAATTGGAAATGTTATGTATTTAGTGTACATTCCGGAATTCAATCGCGATGTTACGCGGCACATTGACCAGATTCGTCGTTTTGAAGCGGAAGGAAACTTGACTGGGCCAAATGTCAACAATGATTCGGACATAGACGAATTTGAAGATAATAACGTGTCAGACACACCCGGAACCCCACAGTTGGAAGATCCCGCCGGCTCAGGCGAGGAAGCACATCCACCACCCTGTGTTGTGTCCTCCCAATCAGAGGAAGAGGAAGAGTCGTCACGATCATCTTTGACGCCTGCGGATTCCAGAGATATTATAGGTTTGGAGGCATCAATGCCAAATGCCGCAGCAGTAAATGAGAACGAAGCAGAAGCAGTCCAACAGAATAGACGATCAAAGCGGCTGATTCGACCTATTAATTATAAGCCTTTTTTTTAACTATATGGGGGAGGGATTGTTAGGTATAATGCTTAGTTTAATGTAGAGTACCTACGCGCGCGCACCCCGCGCGCGCCCTTTATACCTACTTTTGTATGTGTGCGTAAGATGCATAATATTGTCAAAATATGCCTAATAAATTTAGTATGCAACTGACTCGCGGTTTGATTGCACGCGTCCCGCTCTACACCTCAAATACTCAACAAAGATAAACAACTGCTTGCAGAAGAAGTTGTTTAGCTTGAATTTTTTTCATTTTAATTTCTAATTAACAGTTATTTTTAATACCTTTTTTACATTAGCTGTTTCACCATATTTCATACCACGTAGATGTTTCTCTGGATTATCACAATAGACAGCTTTTCAACAAATTAACACTCAGCCTCAATAAACAAGTCAAAAGGTTATTATTTTTTAGTCAATGATCCCACTTACATCAGCAATTTCGTTCAGAGCTTTGATGTACTCCTCGAGTTGCGGCGCGGTGGCGAGCGGTGGGGGCTGTCCCGGCGGAGGTCGCCGGCTGCAGTAGATCTGCCACTTCTTGGCCGCAGGGAGAGCCATCATGGCTGCTTTATTCACCGCTGTTAGGTCCAGCTCCTCCTGTAAATTCGAAAAGGTCAATCAGTGATGTTTCTCAATGTCATGACGTATCTTTGTAAGATGCAGTGACTCGTCGCTACTGAGATATATCGCGGGAATAAGGGTCCAGTTTCTAAATATTATAAAAAGGTACAGTGCCGACAACTGTTACCACAGCAAAATCACTTGCGGATAACTTTAGACACGCGTTGTTATTTCGGGGGTACTGTACACAAAAATGATGTTTATTCCATGACCCTCAAGGACACAAGGTTCTTGCGGAGAACATAAAATATTTACTCTGCAATTTTTATTATCGTAATACTTATTAGATAAGCTGGATTTTCACCAACAAGGTAATGCAAAGTAGTGTAAATGTCCGATACACATAAGGTGGAAATTAAAGTGAATGATTAATTGATCATTAACATCGAAAAAGTTGACGTCAAAAGCAACTTTGACCAAAACAAAATTAAAATCAGACTACCGTATTCAAAGTAGCGGTGGGCGATTATGACATATTCTAATGAAATCATTTGATTATGAAGATGTCTCGAGATATCTCGATTATACAGAATAGTAATTATTAATTTAGTTAGTAGTCGCGGTCGCAAATCGATGCAGAGCAGATTAGTCATATTGTTTTCATGGTGAGTGTTGGATTTAGGTGCACAAATAAATAATGAAATAAATATATGTAATTCTTTTTATGATGAAAAAATATTCTATCATATTCATATAATACTACCAAAATTATTTATATTATTATTATTTATATTATAATTATTTATATTTTATTTTTTAACATTATGGATTGCAATAAATATATGAATATGAATATGAATATTTTCGTGAATAGATACAAATATACAGTTTCAGCGTTTTATGTAGATATTAGGTAGGTATAATAATGTTTGAACCTCCCTCGGAGCGACCCTCGAAGCTCTGGACTTTTTTTACAACAGGATTAGTAGTAGGTACTCATTGGAACGTAATTCGATTACGAAAATATATTAGTTACTAAATTCATAATCGATTATCAACATTAGTAATACAAAGTAATTTGATTATACGAATCATTCATAATCGCCCACCACTAATTCAAAGAAAACGAATTTTAAATTAAATCCATCTTTCCTAACCACATTTTTAATTAACCCTATCCTACATTCCAAATGCAAAAAATTATCGAATATCGTTGTTTCAAAAGGAAAAACCACACCAGATACGTACGAAAAGACCGGCGTAATAAATTTTGGGACACTCCAAAACTCTATTTAGTCAGGTATTCGAACTAATGGAAGCGATATTTGGACCAGAAATGCAGTTTATGCATTACTTCCAGATAGGGCTGTAAAACACGCATAGCATGCGATTAGAATTTCAAATGTCACCTTTTATAGATATTGAATCGGACTCGATGTGACCCACTTGGAAAATAGCGAGAAGGAAGAGTGCTTCATAGAAACTGGTGTAGGCAATGAATAAATTTGGGTGATATCGTTTGAATTCAACAGCAGTAGAAAATAATTTAAACTATCACTACCTTACTGGTGGATGGATACGTTTCTGGGTTTCTCTTTTCCATGAAAGTGTATGTTCTATAATATAGGTTGACGGAATTGATACAACTTTATCAGGAACTCCTCCAGCATCATTTTACTAAGTATAAGTTGTAGGTATTCCTTTAGTCCTTAGAAAAGTATAAGTTATTATACAAAGACTAAGTCTTGAATTGTATCAAAGGACATCCTACATCATTATCCATATTGAGCAATCTAACATTACATCTGAACATTGCATTGTTAACTTATTTACATACCTAAGTAGCAAAGAAAATAAACCATTTCCTTCAATTCCTCCTTTCTACATTCTACGTATTTAGAAATTGGATCGTCGAGGGGATAATTGACACGGTGACAAACGAACATCGAGTATGGTCATTGCTAACGAATCCTATGAAATTGCATCGAGAATCGAATCGAATCTGCCGTGCCGGATTTCCGTGAAGAAAGGCAATCGATCAAGCGCGAATCGACTTATGATCGATATAATCGTGGAAATGTTAAGTGATGCGGATGTGAAGCTGTGAAATGCAAACTTAGCGAATCGTGACCTGTAATTAAATAGTCAATTGTGTATGACGGAATTGTTTAGACAATGTACCTTTGGAAGATTATCCTGAAGATTATCAGCTTCTTTTTGGTTCATGAAAGGATATGAGCAATTTCCACAGGTCTGGTCGATTTGAAATTAGGTGTCCTGTTACTTCAATCATATTGCAAGAACATGGTAACCACGTCTTGATACTGCGGGGATCTTTAAAATTTTAAATTGTTTATATACATATTCTTGAATATGTAAATTAAAATATTAACACATATTAAATTACAGATTAAAATTTTATTCATGTAACTGTCAAAGCGGACTGCCGCGCCGTCGGCAAATTGAAATGACAGGTGAGTGGTACTTTGTACTTCCGATTGGAAGATTAGGCAATCTGTTGATTAACCAATCATGTAAATGTTATGTAATAATAAGTAAAAGGACTTACTCGAATGCCTCACCTCAATTAGATAAGTAACTAAGGTATGATAACGGTGATTTTTCCTAAATTATCTCATTATAGTGTAGTTGTAGTAAGCGCGACTGTTACGCTAGAAGCAGGGCATCAAGTTCGATTCCCAGGTCAGAGCAAGAGCATTCACTACGTGGGAGAACCATGCTTCGGCACGAATGGACCGGCTCGACCGGAGTGATACAACGGCCTCCCAGAAAACCGGCGTTAAATAACGCTTACGTTGTGTTTCGTCGAGTGAGTGAGGTTACCGGAGGCCCAATCCCCTTTTAAAAGGTCGGCAACGCACTTGTGACTCCTATGGTGTTGCGGGTCCATGGGCGGCGGTGAGCGCTTACCACCAGGCGATCCGTCTGCTCGTTTGCCCTCCTATCCCATAAAAAAAATTAAGCAACGAAAGTTATAGTCTAGTAATATGACCACTGAACTGCCAATGGATGGCAATAGACTCACCCACTATAAGGTACATGGAATCTAAACGTACCGGCGAACTACTACTGCTACTCCGCTACTATTACTAATGCTACTACGACTACTGATAAGATATGGATGGTGGATATTCCCACGATTTACACAATGAGGTATATATTATTAACCACATATTTATTTCTTATCATTTTCGTGTTATTGTTGTTTTGTTACTTTCGGATTTTGTTCTACTGACCATTTTTTTCTATTAATTCACGATAATTGGAAAACAAACCTAAGACGAGCGCGATTATGACGACTAGGACCAACGAAACAGCATTAACAGCCAACTTTAATCTTTATTTTTTTAACAAAAGAAAACAATAGCAACCAAATCCAATCATACTTTCTAATTAAACTAAAACTTCGCTGCAGGCCATCAAATCACTTACATTTTAATCTTAGACGCAAAACGCAAATCATTTGAAATAATCTCGTGTAAAACAATAGGTTCGCTTTCATCTTGGTTTCGTAAGTGAAGGTGGTGATATAATTGTATGCCCCCGGGGACTAGACTGACAGGGGACAGTTAAACGATGTCGTTAGAAGATTATGTAGGTACAGTTTGGATATGTGATTGTGTTACTTGTCAATTTCTTCGGGTCATTGACCGTTTAGTTAATTACAAAGCGAATGAGAGAATAATACGGGCTATCGATTAATTTTTATTTATTTGTATAGTTATTTGGCACATACCACTAAAGACTGCCAAGCGCTACTGCTACGATAGAGGTCCTGAGGCCGTATTATAAAGTGTTAACACCGTCATTTTACACGTTATAATACGGCCCCTGGTTCGATTCTCAAGGCGAGTCAACGACCGTCAACATCGTTATCATCATCATTATGATTTGTCATAAAGAAAGGTACTAACCTACCTACCTTGCTGAATATATTAATTCAACAGATTTTATATCCTGACTTCTGAGTTTTCGCGAATATTTTATTTCAATACCTGCTAGTAGTTTTTACGCTAACATTTTTAAAGAAGTTTTCCTTTTTAGCATTCTCATAAAGTAAGTATATAGAACTACAGAGGTGAGGTAGTTCAAAATAAAAGTTTTTTTACGTTGTATTTCGTTATTAATCATCATCAACTCACCTAATAAAATCCATAAGAAAACACTATATAACGACCACTACTTAGGTACTTTACTATTTAACGAATCTTAAATACTTCGTTCAGTAAACACAATAATCAAAATTTTAGGACACCATTTATGATGATTGGCCGGTAATTCTCAAACGGGTGGGCTGCGCGGCAGTGCAACTCGCATAGTCCGCATATGAGGTGAGCGTTTAAAGCAATTGCCATAATTAGAAGAGGCATCATTAGAGATCTAGAGGGTCAACGACCTGTATTTTACGACGCAGTAATACCTATTACTAAGCAAAAGAATAAACAGTAAAATAACTTTATAAATTGTCAAAGAAAGCTATAATTTTCGTGAAAGAAAAATGCGAGCAGAACCCAAACCTGCGTCTTCTGGTTCGGCAAACTGAGGCTTTTCTTCAGAAGTCTTGTTTTTTTTGCATTTAAGTTTATTGAACGTAAATAAACGTATATTTCGACACTCTCAAGGGAATCAAAATGTACAGGGTATTTTTTGTTGACCTAGAACTATGACATTTGGCAAGTAATACCGTCTTCTACTACAAGTAGGTATAAGGAAAAATCTGAAAATATACATTTGTAATTAATTAGGTATAATTATGTACCGTGGGCGAGTCCGACTCGCACTTGTCCGGTTTTTATTATTGAGCGGAGATGAATGCTTAGCCAGTTTGTAATAATATCAAGCGTCAAACATTAATGTTTGTCAATAAATCCATAATCAAGCCATTATACTGTCCCACTGGTGGGCACGGGTCTCCTCTCAGAATGAGAGGGATTAGGCTATAGTCCACCACGCTGGCCTAGTGCAGGCTTCACACGCCATCGAGAAAATCTCTCAGGCATGCAGGTTTCCTCACGACGTTTTCCTTCACCGTTTAAGCGCGTGATAATTAACTATTTAATACGCACATGACTTCAAAAAGTTATAGGATTTTTTTACTTGGCAGTGTCATAGCCACTAGGCTAGACAATAAATCAGTACCTACCTATAGCTAATAAAACAGTACAGCCCACACTCGACTTTTATGGCACTTTCATAGTATGCATTTCTAAGGCTACATTGCAGTTTGAAGACTCGGTCGTCTGCGAGTCTCGGATTCTACAAGTGCCCTTTTAACAATGCGGTTCGCTACACAGTAGCCCATTAAAACTATGAGGAGGGTCTTTGCGAAGTAGACTGGAAAATATATGTAGGTAAGGCCGTTCAAGTATTACGTAAGCAGATTTATTACAAGAGAAGAGAGTATGCAAGAATCATAGCAAGTGGCAGTCTATAGTTTCTGCCTACCCCTGTGGGAGAAAGGCGTGAGTGTATGTATTTATTACAAAATAATTGTAATAAATACATCTCTCCCATCTCCCTCCCATCCCCCTTGTTAGCAAAAGTAACCAAAGCTCTTAACTCCTATGCTTACGTAAACATTGTTATAAGTACATTATTTGTGGGAATCCCCGAAAATGCGTTTTGTTTTCAAACATAGACAATATTTGGGTTGGCATATGTGTAAAAAAGTAAATAACCACTGCTGACGTAATCACCATCTAGACCCCCCCACCCCCACGTCATCAAAAAAAAAACAAAGCAAAGACCCCGGTGAGTCGTCCAAAAAGTCGGTGGCGAAAAGATCCAACCAAATCGAAGGCACCGGCTTCCAAAACTGTTTTGCACATAAGTAACATTATTTTTAAGGTTTTTAGAGGCAGTGTTACTTTTTGTAATTTTTTTTCACAAAAACTGAAATGAAATGTCTACAAATCTATGATCTTATTTATTCATATTCAATTATAATGTCTAGAAACTTGGATATAATTTTATATTATATCAGCTACATTTTGAGAAATTCCCATGGGATTGGGAATCTAATATACATAAATGAATTACTACATATTTGCATGACAATAAGACTTATCTTATTAATAGCTACTTATGGGTAAAAACATTACTTTCATTTGCCTAATGCTGTTTCTTGATATATAAATATTTTATATTCATCTCAGGAGAATCATTTTCGTAGTAGATGAGCTTGATAAGCATAATGTACTCACCCATTAATCTTATAAAGTAACTCAATAATACAGTTTATTGAAAAAATATCTACATAAGTACCTTTATAAACTTAAACACAAGGATTGAAAAAGCAAAACAATTCTTATTATCTCAAACACGGCTCCGAGCCAAGCTTCTGTAAACATTTTAGCTGGCAACACCTTTATGATGATTTAATGACGTAACTTATGAGAAGGAAAGTTCAGGAGATTATCATGCTTAAACTGCAGATTAAGTGTTCGTAGGTACAATAAAAAATAATTACAGACCCTACCTAAAGATATTATTTAGGGTGTAATCTTCATTATTACATATTAATATGATATACAAGCTGGTTTATATTCGTATTTATAAGTTAATTGTTTTCATATCTATTTGTATTTATAACTAATAAAATGGCCATTTTTTTTATGGAATAGGGGGCAAACGAGCAGACGGATCACCTGATGGTAAGCGATTACCGCCGCCCATGGACACCCGCAACACCAGAGGAGTCACAAGTGCGTTGCCGGGAATTAAAGTTAATTGAAAGGAATTCGGTAAATTTTTGGGTATAGTCGTGTGACGGGTTGGTGAGCTCCCTATAATATAGTCGAGCTACACAATGAGCTACTCAAAGCCGCCTTTTGAAGACAGGCCACACCTCTTCAAATGGCCATTTCAAACATTACCCTGCATTGTGTCACTCACATATATTTTTTTGTTACTAATATGTCTGAACTTTAAAAGAGACCATGATTCTCAGTTTGATTCGGCGTTTCTTCTCAGAGATCGTCAGCTAGGAAATGCCGGCGCCATCTAGTATCTACTTAATTCGAAAAGTTAAACGATCTATTTACAGAAATAAATAACATTTTATCTTTTTTACTGACTGACTGACTAAAAATTTCATAGGGACATTTTTAGTCGGTCTCGGTATAAACTATAAACTAACCCTGCCGCCTTCAAAAAAGAGTTAGAACTAGCAACCCTTATATTTGTCCCATAGTAACAGTACAACAGAATTGTTATAAACATTTATTAGGGTTATGCTTGTTAGAAAACGAACGATTAATAGAAGGAATGTGAGAATTTCCAGGATGACGTTGGAGAGGTGATTACTTATGTACTAGTACGGTTTTGCAATGTCCAATTAGAATTGGAAGTGACAGCTGTCGCGAGGGTCGGAAGTTAAGATGTGTTAAAAGAATTTTACTAAGTGGAAACTAGCTTCCGTCGGCGTGGACTTATTGATCCCACCCTGTATAAAATGTACCCTATGTGTTAGTCTCAGTTTTAAACTGTGTGCCAAATTTGATCAAAATTCGTTCAGCCGTTTCTGCGTGATTGACTAACAAACATAAAAACTTTCACATTCATAATATTAGTAGGATACCTAGTATCTATAGTACACGTGTCCATTTTTCCAAGTAATAAAGACAATAATAAAGAATGCGAAACATTTAGGTAAGTACGACCCCAATTGTCTTTACACTAAGATTTTATTATAATACTAGCGGGCCCAGCAGACGTTGCCCTGCCCAGAAAAAAATCCTAAAACCCGATTGCAGTGCCACCTACCGGATCCAATTGTATTTTCAAACTATGTAGGGCCCACTCAAATATACACACAAACATTCATCCAAATCGGTCAAGCTGTTTAGGAAAAGTTAAGTAGCAAATACACGTACAGAAGAATATATATTATAAGATTTACTACTGCAAGCACTTACAAGTAACGTCAGACGCGCAGTTATTATTATATTTATTTTACGTGGGAGAGCCATGCTTCGGCACGAATGGGCCGGCTCGACCAGAGTGATACCACGGCCTCACAGAAAACCGGCGTGAAACAACGCTTACGTTGTGTTTCGAGTGAGGTTACCGGAGGCCCAATCCCCCTTTTAAACGGTCAAAAACGCACTTGTGACTCCTCTGGTGTTGCGGGTGTCCATGGGCGGCGGTAATCGCTTACCATAAGGCGATCCGACTGCTCATTTGCCCTCCTTACCCATAAAAAAAAGTTATTTTGACCTGGCGGAAAGACGAAATGTCTAATGTATGTTAAAAAGCCTCACACATAGCAATGAACCTTCACGTTTTCCTATCAACCAATTACTAATTAAAACCGTTAAGTGCCTACTACGGTTATAAATAACTTTCACGATTGTCTTAGCGATAACCTTGTCCTTATAATTAGTGTAATGATGGTTCCCGTCGTTACTTGCTGATAAGAACTAAGTTGCGTACAAGTTAAAGAGACTTTTCTTATGTAGTCAATCTCACCGCCTGGGCTAGACCTGACTCAGTCCAAGATTTACTGTCAAGATAACATTCCATGACGCCACTATTCCTTATAGTCGAAAGGATAGGCACAGTAGCACATCATGGTATCCAGAACTGGTAAATTTCTTCAATCAATTTTTAATTTAATCTCCAAATAATAGAGTTTAATATCCATTGAGGAATTTGACAGTTTTTACCTTTAGGGGTTGAAACTATTGCCAGTAATCGAGCACAAATCCAAACTCCGAGCTCCTAATGAGATTTTTATCAAAAATACTTTATATAAATATAACAATACAGTTGCGCTTACAACAACCAAAATACTAAGGTAGTTATACTCTCTAACCCTTAACTTGATTTAACACGGACTCTATTTAATTTCAGTGATACCCTAATGGAAGCCCCAAGAAGAAACTTAAGGACCATTCTTACCAAGGAACTGGACATATTCAAGACAGTGATTTAAAAAAAAATACTTCCTAGCAATGTGAGTCGCATATTACTAGTATTCTTGTTAACCCCTCGTGCTAAGCTAAATGCTTGTGTTACGAGTGTGTTTACGTCGGTAGTGCAATGGGTGGGTTTCGGACCAGCAACCACATGATCGCAAGTCCGACACCTTAGCCATTAAGCTACCGCCGCTTTCAGATTTCCTTTGGTTCGAGTGACATTGAGTGGACTTAAAACTTTTACAAGCCAAATTAGGCAAAGGCATTAATTAAAAGATTGACTTGAAACGAGATTGGACGTCATCTACCATGCACGAATCATAAAGTTATAATTCATTCAAGCGGGGTCAATGATAAATGCTTTATGACCTCGCTTCATTAAGCAAGGTGACATAGTTCCAATTATTTATAACAGTCCATACTTAAATATGTTGATCAAGCGTGTATCGTAGGTAGGTAACGCACAAAATAAAGGAGATAACAATTACAAATAATTCCTTAATTTGAAATGTTGACTGCCATTAGTCTAGTGGTCCCACGCGGGACTGCTACGCTAGAGGTCCTGGGTTCGATCCCCAGGTCGAGCAAAGTGTTATTGGGTTTTTCAATAAAATTCTCAGTAGCAGCTCGGAGTCTGGATTTGTGCCCCGTTAATGGCAATATGAAATGAAATGAAATGAAATGAAATGAAATGAAATAAAATTATTTATTCTGCAAGTAGATCTTTAGAGATACTTTTACATGTCATGGTTTGGGTTTTTTTTTTTTAGCTAGATGGCTTCGGCATTTCCTAACTGACGACCTCTGAGAAGAAACACCGAAACAAACTCAGAGAATCATGGTCTCTTTTAAAGTCCAGACATGAAAGAACACTTATAAGTGAGTGGTACGATGTAGGGTAATGTCTGAAATGGCCTTTTGAGGAAAGAACCATAGCAGCTTTGAGTAGACCAGTCCCAACTGACGGCACGCATGCATCAGTCATCGTGTAGCTCAACCATAATTTAGGGAGCTCAACGACCTGTCGCACGGCCATACCAGATCAGCAGGACATTCGTGTAGGTCTAATGAAGTTCCCAAAGCCTCCAGACTATAATAAGTTTGTTTAATTAACATGTATCAAAAGCCTACATGGTACTCACATTTACAAATTATATATATATTTTTTTTATGACTGCAATATAAATGTCACGGTTCAATAATGTCGCGGCAAAATACTAACAAATTCATAGATGTCAAAATTCAATAATATGAGAGTAATTAAAATGTCAACAATTAAAATGTCAACAATTAAAATGTCATAACAATTAAAATGTCAACACTTAAAATAAAATTGTCACATTAAATTTCGGATACACAATGTCAACTAACTAGCATGGTAATAGCCCGGTTCATCAGAGCAGCTCAATCCCAAGCATTTTTATCGTTCAAATAATCAATGACTCTATAAAAACCCTTTTTGCATAGTACATTTTTAATATGCAATTTAAATTTGTTGATAGTTAGATTTTGAATGTGGCTTGGGATTTTGTTGTAAAAACGAATACTTTGACACTTAAATGAATTACTGATTTTTTGGAGTCTGGTCATTGGTAATATTAGCTTATTTTTATTTCTAGTATTGACATCATGAATATCGCAATTCCTAGAGTATTGTGTAATATTCTTTTTGACATGAATCAGGTTTTCATAGATATATTGCGATGCGACAGTCATAATGTCAATTTCTTTAAATTTATCCCTCAGTGAATGTCTAGAATTAAGGTTATAAATTGCGCGAATCGCCCTTTTCTGCAATACAAATATAGTTTGAATGTCGGCAGCATTTCCCCACAATAAAATGCCGTACGACATTACACTATGAAAATAACTAAAATATACTAGTCTTGCCGTATCTACATCAGTCAACTGGCGAATTTTAAAGACCGCGTACGCTGCAGAACTGAGCCTTTTCGCCAACTTATTTATATGTGGGCCCCACTGTAGTTTTGAATCTAAAGTGATACCTAAAAACGTAGTGGTATCCACAAGGTCCAACTCTTCCCCATCTACTAATACACTGGTTTTCACTTGCTTAACATTAGGTGTTATAAATCGAATACACTTAGTCTTTTTTTTATTTAAAAGTAAATTATTAACATTAAACCAATGTACTATCTTAGAAAGAGCGTTATTTACATCGTCAGTTATGGGCTTTTGTCGTTTCAATTTAAATAAAAGTGATGTGTCATCTGCAAATAACACTACTTCGTGACTATCTTTTATTAGGCTAGGTAAGTCATTAATATATACAAGAAATAAAAATGGGCCAAGAATTGAGCCCTGTGGAACTCCCATGGTAACTATAGACCCAGGGGACCTTTCTCCGTTAACATCCACTCTTTGAATCCTGTTACTCAAATAAGAAGTAAGAAGATCCAAAGCAATGTTCCTTATTCCATAGTGATGTAATTTCCTGACTAGTGTTTCATGAAAAACGCAATCGAAAGCCTTAGACAAGTCGCAAAAAATACCTAAAGCATCATGCGACTCCTCCCAGGCATCAAAGATATGTTCCAGAAGCTCGACACCGGCATCGGTTGTCGAGCGACCCCTAGTGAACCCAAACTGTTTTTTGTGTAATAATTGATTTTTATTGAAATGGCTAAGGAGCTGATCAAGCAATAACTTTTCAAATATTTTACTAAAGGTAGGTAGCACAGAAATAGGTCGGAAATTTGTGGGGTCAGACGTGCTACCCGATTTAAACAAAGGTATTATTTTACTACTTTTCATCAGGTCCGGAAATACACCACATTCTATACTCTTATTAAATATGTTCACTAGCTCAGGTGCAACTATGTTAATAATTGTTTTCGTGACTTGTACGGAGTGTCCCCACAGGTCAGCAGTCTTTTTTACATTAAGTGTGTTAAAAGTTTTAATAATATCTCTAACACTGACATAAGCGAAATTAAATTGAAGATTGCACATATTAACATTTCCTATCAATAAAGTCTCAGCTACTATTGGTGATGAATTTAAGGATTTTGTGGTTTCAACTGGAATGTCAGTAAAGAAATTTTCAAATATGGTGGCCACTTCCGAATTATCTGCGACTGTCTTGTTGTTAACAAATAGGCTCCTCCCCTAATACATGGGACCTAAACATATCGGCGAACTGTTGGTTTACATTAGTACGCCTCTGTCTAACCTTTCGCGGAATACAGACGTGATGGTAACTAGGTAGGTATCTGTACTATAAATTAAAATGAACGTTTGTATGTTTGTCCTCTATGCATTGCTAAATATGTTCTATGGACTCGACATTATGTATCATCATAATATCGTCCAAAAGACGTCCGCTGCTGAACAAAGGCCTCCCCCATAGACCTCCACAAGGGCCGATTATATGCCGCCTGTATCCAACATCTCCCAGAGTCCCAGCGATGTAACAGCTGTTTTTGTTGATGTTTCGCGATGTCAGGGGTGGTCTCAAGGTAAAAATTATTCATAATTATGAGTACAATGACCCTTGACGACACTAGGTATTTAGCCGTTCTATCACACTGACTAAAACCATGTTTCTTCTTCTAAACGTTGTTGTTACATAGAAACCACCGGCTTCATAAAGACATAAAATCTTGGACAAGTAAAAGTGTACCTAAACATGATAATATACGAAGCTTTCGTCAATAAACCGAACAAAATATAGCGCCTTAAATTAGATTCACAGCAATGAAGACAGTCGCAATTTTGCAGTGAAACTTCAATTTCTCCTAATACAATCATGTTAAAATAAATAAACACATGAATGTGTTAGTATTACTAGTAATAATTTATATCCGTTATCGTTATCCGCAAGTACCATACAAATAAGACTTTCTTTGCGTAGAGTGTACGACGATGACAAAGGCTATGAAAAAAAAAATCAAACATTTTCTTCGCAATGTTTTCCGGTTTGCTTTGTTAAAGGAACTGTTTGTGACATAAGTTACTTTATCTATGATAATACCAGCTAATAAAAAGCCTTATAGAAAGTCATCAGTCTATGGCTAATGAATAACGAAGCTAAATTAGAAGAAACTTGGGACCATATTCAAAAATGCTTAGTAAACCTCTATTATCTAATGACACTACAAAATATCTACCTGTCATTTAATACTACTCTACTCTATCATTTCGTCCAAAATACTTCACTGGAAATAAATGTAGGCGAATGCAATTTTTGATAACATTGCCACGTTTGGAAGGATTTTCCTGTCTTTTATTTCCAGTGAAGTAGTAGTAGAAGAAATAGTACGGTAGGAACCTAGATTAATGGTATCCAAATCCAAATAATAACATAATTTGATAGAATATTGTCTGGATTACTATTTATTTCGGTATTACGTTTTGTCCTTATACTCGTACGCTTGAAGAGAATAATCTGAGAAAAGAAAGAGAATTAGAAGGAAAGCGTAATAAGTAACTTTTTTGCTAACCAGAGCCTCGCGTGGTACTGAGCTCAAATGTATGAGAGAGAAATGGTAACTGTTTTGTAAGAACATTATTTAATCGCACGGATTATGGATACCTTTATCTGCGAACATGCAAATCTCATCTAGTTTCCAGCTATCGCCATTCAACCAGTAGGTACTAAATATGCGAGTGGGCGCATAGGGCGAGCTAGAAAGTAGCTACAGGTACTAATGAAACTATCAGCCTAAAGACTTAGCCCGTAACTTTCACACATCAACTAGCGAAAATGGAGTTATTTATAATCGAAATGTCTTATTTACATCGGTATCACGTTGGCTTGCGGATGTTTTTCTCTCAGACTTCGAAAGTTGGACTTCGATACTACAAATACTTAGGCCTTGATGTGAATACTGAGTGTAAGTTGAGTTTATATTCACAGATTGCTTTACTTCGGTAGCAGAATTTAGCGTAAAAATAACAGTAAGTAAACTTTTTTACTCATAATGCGCTTAACTAGTTAATAGTTAAACAACCAAGTGGGAATTTTCCCAAATACATTTTTAGCAGTACCAGCTACCTACAACATTTAAAGTATTTCATGACTAAGTGCACGTTCGTATTTCACCTATAAACAATGAAATAATAATATTTTAATTATTATGATTGTAATAGACTGTAATCCAAAATAAATAATGATGTTATTAAAAGTCCAAACAACTTAGTTTTTTCTATGAATTAAAACTTTATAAGAAGTCAAAGTTCAAACTAAGTCAATGGATCGCGTAAGTGTGTGGGACCGCGGACATTTCAAATTGTATCCCACCAAGTGACCACGTCGTTCAATCACATTTGTAACCGCAAGTAAAACTTTCTTTGCGTAGAGTGTACGACGATGTCAAAGGCTAAGAAAAAAAATCAAACATTTTCTTCGCAATGTTTTCCGGTTTGCTTTGATAAAGGACCTGTTTGTGACATAAGACAAAGTTATTTATCTATGATACCAGCTAATCAAAAGCCTTATAAAAAGACACCAATCTATGGCTAATGAATAACGCGTAGGCAAGTATATTATTGTCAAATTGAAAAAGTCTATTCGTAATTTGAATACGGAACCTCTTGTGGGCCATGGGTTCCTGAATCCTAAGCCCATCATAACGCATCGGTTAAATCATCTCTTAATGTGCATAACACGTTTCATACATGACCTAAAATATTCTATAAAATAACCTCTCTGACTCTCCGCAAATTACATCTGAGTAATTTATAATAATTTGTCACTTATCTAAATGCTTAGAACGCGGTCAATGAGAACAAGGGAATAACTGTTCAAACGTGCTACAGACAAAACCACACGAAAGCTACACCCGACCACTAAACTAACTCTGTCATGTGACAGAGTTAGTGACTGTTATTTAATTTCCATACATGCCGAATTTACAGTAAATTTTAAATTCAAATAGACATATTTAATTTGCCTAATCGATAAGTTTGCGCTACAACGATTTTATAGACACACGTTTTGTTGGCATTTCGGATAACTTGCGGGTAATCAATAATTGAAGCCGATGTGTAGTCTATATTGACGACTTTGCAGTTACAAACATTGCAAGAACCACTCGATATACAGCGGCCAATAAGATCGAAAGTTCATGTATTTTATGGCTTTATTTTAAGCAACTGCACACACAATTTACACATAGCCACGATTCAGCGATATTTTTATCGCTGTGGTGTGGTGCAAATGTTGCGCGTCTATATCGACACTAAGTACTAAGATGACCCCTCTTAGTGGCGGCATTGAGACTGCATTCGTCCGATATTTGCTGTCTAATGGATAACCGTAATTATAACCTTGTTAGGTACTGCATATTCTAGGCCTCATTAGCACTGCGAGAGTTAATCGAGGCGTTTATTAAGATTATAAAGTGTTATTGAAGTGGAATGCATAAGCGCAGCATATATGATGACAAAATTAAATATGATAGGGTATTTTTAGGGACGGTTCTTAAAAAACTTGTTCTTTCTATAAATTCTAAAGAAAGAACTAGAAATATTATATTTTTTTAAATCATGTTTAATAATTATTTACACAAAATTAAAGCGTAATGAAGACAAAAGTATCTGTGATGATTTAATACAAATAGATAGAAGCGAGACTTCGGTTTCCAAGAGCGTACATATACTATGAAAAAAATAATGTATTAAGATGGCTTTCTACTACAGGAAAAAAATCATTTTATACTTCAATTTAGTGGCAAAAATTAATATAAAATCCAGATTCTACTTTATCTATCGGAAGCAATCACAATAAAACCCTCATCAACACCATCATAGGTAAGTACTTGCTATAAAGTTTAATTTAATTAACTCAACAACTATCATGTTTAGTGATTTGACCGTTGGACTGTCGAATTAAAAGTCTCGAGTTCATATCCAAGGCACGCACCTCTGATTATTCGGAAACACGTGCGTAATATTTAATTATCACTCGCTTCATCGGTGAAGGAAACCGCCGTAAGGAAACCTGGATGTCTGAGAGATCTCAACAGCGTGTGAAGTTTGCCAACCCGTAGTAGACTAGCGTGGTGGACTATAGCCCCCTGACTCTGAGATGAGACCCGCAAAGGAACAGAAAGAGATGTTTATGAACCATATATACAATGTATGCACCTATGATGATGCCTTATGTATGTTTGAGTAGTTGAGATACTAGGAATGCATAATATTATTAGTAACATTTTTATCGTCACCTATATCGATATTGTAGTTTTGATTTTCTCCACGTACTAAATAAAAACAATATATTAACTTACTACTCGTATAGTACGTGCTGTACGTTGTACGTTTTTTAATCCTTACTTCCTTAAAACATAGATTGCTTATTTTATATTTATTTATCGCTATTTCTACATAAGTTAAATTACTGTATTAGTTATTAGAAGATTAAACATCACCCGAAATTCTTTTGGGGTACAAATAATCCTCGTAGACCATCTGCCAAATGGAGACAGCAAAGCACTTGCCTTCCCTTGCCCGAGTCACGGCCATGGAATTTGTGACATTCGCCACGACCAATCATCATACCATACCTATGCCTACTATTTAACAGACAAATCAGTTGTTACACCGACACAAACGCCAACACGCTGAAGTACGCAATGTAATTCCACTCAGACATTGGCTCAAGACAACTGACAGCCGATCGTTAGTCCTAATGCAGAGATCATGCACCACACTTGAATTTAACCTTGGAAGTTCAGTGGTTCGAGACTTAACATCGATAAAATATCAACCTGTGTGCTCTATGTCCCACATACCATACCATCACACATAAATTCCTCAAAAGCTTAGCCAGAGGTGTACTAATAACTACAGTTTGCCGGTATGTTTAAGTCCCATGCAATAGAGGGCGAGCCTTTTGCAATTAACCGGAGATAAATGCAAATTTCGAGCTACTACTAAGCAAACACTGCTCGGCTTCGGTATTAAACCCTACACTTCGAACGTAGTCCTGCTTAAGACTACTAGACTAAAAAGGCAATCCTTTTTAAAATAATATTACAAATTATCCATGCAACAATGATTTAGGAAATTAAAAACAAACAAGGATCTTTATTTTAGAAGGTGTAGATATTTTAAAACCATGCAAGTCATATCAGATCATCTGATAGTCTTTATGAGTGCACAGCTGGTTAATCAGATTGTGATCAACCACGTTATGACCGACCTTCAAAATAATAGCAGAAAAGAAACTGGAACAAAATGTCAAACACGATACTAAACTTTGATCTTTAAAAACTAAATTACAGAATTACGTTATTTTATAAGCAATATTAATTGATGATACGAATGTTGATGATGATGAATTTAATAAAGTCGATCGAGCGAACGCGACTCTTCGTGACTTGACGAAGGTTAAATAGAAATTAATTCACGATGGAGACACGCTAATGCACTACAAAATTATATAACTAGTTTTGTGATCGGTATTCAAAGTCAAATGTAAATAAGTGAGACCTTTCGAGTGGCTCAGGAATCTAGTCTGGTACCTAACGCCTCCCACAGTGAGTCTGGAAAACGTAGTTTTATTTGTATTAACTATTGCGAAGGCGATCCGATCCGTTTGAATATTTTATAAAAAGCAGTTTTACGTCAACAATAGCATTCACAAAGATATACAACTTTCCATGGAACCAAGTAAAACAAAATAACCAAGCTAATGATTTTCTTCAATCATAACTCCAGTAAAAATGGCCCTTACGCCTTTAATTAAATCTACCTCTGCTTATTGAATACTAGAAAGTTTTGAAGACATCCATGGAAAATAAATATTAAAATGATGAATGACATGAAGACGGAATTTACGACTAATGAGAAACTATTAAACTTTGCATATTAATATGCAGAAATATATAAAACTAATATTACAATAGGCGTGGAAAACTAGCTAAGAGAGACTTGAACAATGATTAATGATGAAGTGAAAATACCATTCAAATAGGTGCGAGTCGTTAGAGAAATCATTAATAACTCACTCATTGGCACATTTGTACTTATGCCAATCATGGTGTCGGCGCCCAGTGATCACGCCGGGGGTCGGGAGAAAGCGACCACAATGGACACTCGTATGAGACCAAGAGAAATATCTCCTGACTCAGCGATACCTACTAAAAACAATGTCATCTTGACGTTGTAAAAACAAACATATTGGCAAATGTAAACGCAAACATTTTTGCGAATAGGAATAAATAAGGGTGCGGTAGAGAAAATGTACAACAAACAATTTAGCCAAACCCAAATTATAGTAAAAACAAGGAATTGTCGCCAAAGCCAAAGTGGGAACTTAGGGCTAAAACAGGCATAAAATGTGGGTAATTGAAACAAGATTTTCGAAATAGTGACTTGCAAGCCATAATTGATGTGTGCATTTAAATAAATGCAAGCAATTATGACGGATAAGATTTCTAAATAAATGATGATGACTCTATTTAGCAGGAGTATTTGATATCACTTAGACAAGAATACGAAGACGTCGACTATTGTCAACATTTTAATTTTGCTCAATGCTGTTGACCTTTGCAGGATTTTTTCTAACACACATGTAATGACAGTGTACGTCATCTTCATTATCATGTGAGATCGTGAGTGCCACAAATCTGTTATGAGCTGGTAATATCCAGTGAAAGTTATGTGAGATACCAATGCGTGTTGCGTCATTTGCAATACAGCTATAATTATCATTAGCTTGTTGCATTGATATGTTATTAGTTTAATCTCTTCATTTGCTATTGTTAGAGTTATACAATGTAGCGACATATGTGTTGAAGGAGAAATGAAAATGTTTTATTATTATATCGACGATATCAAAGTATGTTATAACGGTGCTGTCTCACAAATATGAGCTATCATATTATTGGGGAAATAGGAAGAAGAATCAACACTTCTGGTTTACGTAACTGAAAATGATTTGAATGAATTATTTGTTTCACCATTTTAGAAATTGCAATTACCAATTTCTGAAAATGTAAATGCGGTCACTTGAAAGCAAAGGTCAGCTGAAAAATATACATGACATACAAATATAAAACCAAAAAAATGCCAAGTATTTACTGCAACGATTGTAAAAGGTATCAAAGAAATTACGAGAAATTAAAAATCACGGGCAGTTTGTTTATATCTTAGTGCTGGTTGGTCCCAAACCAGTTTGCAAGTGTAAGTGAAATTTGGTTAATGCAACCGCTTATCGCTATTAACCGCCGAGGTAAGTAATTAAATATTTTGTTGGGCCTATAATTTTTGCATTTTTATTGGACGATAATTTGATAACTTAATCTTTTGGAAATGGAGGTTGTTGTTTTAAATGTTTGAACTTTAAATGTTTTGCTGGAGTGCATTGAGATACTTGCTCCCAATACATTTGACCCAGTATCTTATAGAACCGTAGCGTGTAAATATACAAACATGTAATGAGCTACTAAAATGTTGTGAAGAACTTTACAAACTTTTTTCATGGAAGCATTATCATCATCATACCATCACTCCTGTATTCCCCGAAGGGCTTGGCAGAGGCATACTCATGTAGGTATCCCCTACAGCTCGCCGGTATCTTTGGGTCCCATGTAATAGGGGGCGAGCCTATTGCCATTAACCGGGCACAAATTCCAAAGTCCAAGCTGCTACTGAGAAAACCCAATTTCATCAAATCAAACCGCATTTTTGATTTCCAAGCAAAATGTTTTTGAAAATCGAACCCAGGAACTCAAGCGTGGTAGTTGCGCTCAGAACCACTAGACTAATGAGGCAGTTTGGAATGGAATCATTCTACCTAAATAATTTTAGGTTGTGAGAAAGAGGTGGCGCTATTTAATGTGTGACGCAGCAGTTCTTTCTATCGAATTGTGATTTAAAAGAGAGGGACTCTTTTAAATCACAATTCGATCGAAATAACTCGTCGTGGTGCGGTCTCAGAGCTAACATGCACACCTTGTTTTCATAGTTCAAGGAATACCACATTGTGACAAGAATGGATGATTATCCAAATATACATGTCCAAATATCAATACGCATATTTATATGAAGAACTATTTATGCGCGTAATTGATTCCTATGCGTTTTAGAATATGGAAAATAACCAATTAAGGATCGTCTTTACCAAAATGACTTGACAATTCTGTTTGGCCTTCATTAATATTTATTTGTTGATTATCCTTCATGGATCTCGTATCAATAGTATTATTGACTTGAAAATTAGGTAGGTACGTACGTATTTTGACCAAATTATTATAAGGTATGTACAGTAGGAAAATGAGAATAAGATGTTCCATAATTGAGAGACTACTTACTTGAGAGAACTCAAGTAGCAATTGACAGATGGGAATAAGATGGTGTCTACTTGTTGCATCCGATCAGTAAAAGTACCGATTAGTACTTATGTAGTTATTTTACAGAAACATAACTTAATTAAATACATTTTATAACAGCTAATTATGCACTGGATGAATTTCATAATTATGTTAACACCTAAAAGGTTTTGAAACTCTTACAGAAGTGTAGAAAGAAACATTAATGCTATAAAATTGCTATTAAATACGGCTGCTTCAAAAAACCACGACAAATTCCAATCTTAATACCTAAACAGCTTAAAAGAAAAGCGCTTTATTAAATAAAGTAACAAGTACTAGGTTTAAGCTCATTTTCCGAGTCCCCCTCGGCGATCGCAGATCGGTAAGTGGCGATGCGATGGCGCGATAATGCCGAACAAGCCAGCGGGATCGGGGCCGGCAATTTGCGTGGCACTATGCCGCCAGTAAATCAAATTAAACGCCACCTACCACTCGATACGATACTTGTTATCCGATATAAGCGGTCATAGGGTTGGCAGTTTTCGGTTTTGCGATTACATTGAGAAAACAGAAAATATTAGTTAGAAAACACATCAACCTATACATTTTTGATATGAGCTGATCTATCATTGTTGGTACGGAAAGCCTTTACAATACGCGGTCAGTTTATGTACGAGTATATATTAATGTAAAGGTGTGTGTATCCTTATCCGTCCGTTCATTTCTTTTTTGGGATGATTTCATGGAATAAATAGCTAACAGTTAAATAGCATGTTTAAAAAAAATTACAAAGAATGTACCTAATCATTATCAAATTATAACGTAACGGTTCAGTTTGAAGCTTTAGATAGCTGCAAAATCTCCTTCCTAAAAACAACAACAACGTGTAATCTAGACTTGAAACGCATTTATGACTAAAATTCAAGGCAACGTAATTCATTTATTAATGTTTAATTAAATTAAAATATTTATTCAATGTAATACCTATTCGGACGCGCATGTAGAATCCGTAATATGATTATTATCAACTTTAGCCTTTCCAATCGTTTCAAGGATGTTGCCAATTTAAACTTAGTCACAACTCTCGAGACTTTGCTAGATCTTGTTAAAAGATAAAATTAACATTTCTATTAGTTTGACT
Organism: Acronicta aceris; assembly: GCA_910591435.1. NCBI lineage: Eukaryota > Metazoa > Arthropoda > Insecta > Lepidoptera > Noctuidae > Acronicta > Acronicta aceris. Next base: position 12,072,346 of record OU342770.1, read on the forward strand.
AAAATACCAGCATTAAGACATCATGATTTATATTGTGCCATTTTATTAGATGACCTTGATTCATTACATAAATTCACAAAAATTACGCCAAAAAATTAAAAAGTAAATTAAAATTAGAATTAATTAAATAAATTAACCACGTAAAAATCTAGTAACAATTATGAAATTAATTTAAATTCTAAAACAGTGCATAAATACTCCTTTAAAATGCTTATTTTTCTTTCACTAAAATTGATATCTGAGTGATCATTATATTTATTACTCAGGGGTCAGAGGGGTCAACTGATTCCGTCGTCAACCGACGTGCTTCTATACAAAATCACAGTACGCCAGTAAAAAATATCCTACATTTTATTATTCGCAATGGCAACCCTATAAAAATGCTGTTGTATTGTGAAAGTGGTCCGAAGGTGCAGGTGCCTGGAGGCGGAGCCGCGCCTCATCTGTCTAAACAACACCTTCGAATCACCGGCTGCCTAACTACAGTGATAATGTTAGCGTGCCGACTGAGACGTAAAGAGTACCCCCGGTAACAGCTAGCTAAGAAAATCCTACTTTTATATATATAAAGAATGGATACGACGGTAAAAGAACCACAGACTATATTTTGTATTTTTATTGGTTAAGTCGGAAAACGAGCAGAGCTTTTTTCTTTTTCTGACCTGGTGGTAAGAAATCATCGCCGCCAATAGGCGGAAGGAGTTGCTGATGCATTGCCGAGCCTTATGAGCCCCTACGGACTGGAGACTGCCAGAGTCGCAGCGACTGAGGGGAACTGGCTCTCACGCGCAAAAGTCGAAACGAACAACAAGATACTTTCGACAGAATCCGGGTCGCCAGCCAGTCAGACCCCAAGTGGTCCTACCACCGAGCAAGTCAGATATTTTCTCGGCTCTTACGAGATGCCTATCCGAATTACAGTGAGGATCTGTATCTGATCCGTCCCCATATACCTACTACAGATATTCGTCTTTATAAAGCAGCTGGAAGTTTATTACTTACAAAGCCCATAAACCTGAAAATAATTCTGTGAAATGTCGATAAAGTCACTCCTATTTGTGCGGCAATGCCATAATACAATTCAGTCATAAAATATTATCAGACAAAAGACAGGCAATATCGTTTTACTATCAGGTTTATGAAGTAGTTGTAGTAAACTTAAAATGAAATGTAGAAAAAGGTTTATGTTCTACTGAAACTGTATTTCAGATACTGAATTCTGACTTAAGCGATTTTTTTTTTCTTCTTGTTAACCCCTCGTGCTAAGCTAAATGCTTGTGTTACGAGTGGGTTCACGGCAGTAGTGTAATTGGTGGGTTTTAAACCGGCAACCACATGAACGCCAGTCCGACGCCCTAGCCATTAGGCTACCGCCGCTTCAACAATATTGAAATATTATTTCTATATTGTTGAATTTCATTATTAAACATATTGAAATAAAACGGTTTTCTGATTTTATCCATCCCTTATTTTGATTGGGGGTTTTGTTGGTATTGACATAAAATCAATATTCATGTAAATATAACGCGATAAAATCCGTAAACTATTTTATTTTAATTCAGATTTCAAATGACATGAATTCGTATCAATCCATTATATTATTCCAGTGTGCCATTAGTTACGTGATAATTATTATATAATTAAAACAACATATTTTTATAGATCCACTTAATAATCTTAAAACTACTTAAATAAAACTAATGGCTCATTTAGACGCGTAAGCGACAAGCCGAGATGCAAGGCGATTAGAGATGTGAAAAATATCGAATGATTTTTTTCATAATAATCTAATCATAAAAATCTAATCTATGTTTTTATACTAATATTTCTAAAAATCGATTCAATAAAATATATTTTTTAGAAGCTGCGTTTGTTATGTTCATAAAAAAAAACTATTTATTCGCATACAGCTAGAAAATAAATGATAATATTAAAGACAATCAGTGCAAGTTCTGTCGACATAATAGCAGTCGACTCTTACATAAATATACTATGCTCGTACAATGACGAAATTAAGCGCATAATGATGAGAACTCAGATGAGTTGAGTTATGAAAACTCCATATAATGTTATGGGATACGTTTCAATGTTATTAAAATTACTCTCATCATTTAAAATGGACATTCTTTCGCTTCATTGTCGATTTTGAATACAATAGAAGGAAATTATATACGGAAGCTTACACTTGATAACTTTATGTTTATGTAATAATGTTAGTTATTGTTTGGTCTTGCATTTTCTTACTCTTTCTATCTGCCTCATTAATCTAGTACAGTGATGGGTCAAGTACCTACGGCACGCGGACCAACTTAGGCCCGCGAAAGGATTTAATCCGGCCCGCAAACGGTCCTTCGAAATGTACGGTATGTACGGCCTAGCCAGCTAGACTAGCCGCGTAGGTGTCTAAATCTTCTCGGGAAGTATTTTTTTAAAAAAAGCTTAATAGCAATGTGGGTAGCACATTACTAGTTAGTTTTAACCATTTAGTGTTAACCCCTCGAGCTAAGCGAAATGCTTGTGTTACGAGTAGGTTCACGTCGGTAGTTTAATGGGTGGGTATTCGAACCGGCAACCACACGATCGCAAGATCGTGATCGCAGATAAGTGGTCTTGATTCGATTCTTAAGTCGAATATTTATTAAATTCTCAGTCGCAGCCCGGAGCTTGGATTTGTGGCCGATTAATAGGTTCGCACCCTATAACAAGAACTTAACACTCGTTGTGAAGACCTTCATGTCGTTAAAACTCCAAGCACTGGTAGCTTGGATCCGATTTCCAATGCCTGGGTTACGTTTTTAAAAATATATACTCCTACAAGAAGGAAACAAAACCAAAATAGCAATTTGAAAAAGGAGTAAGTACCTATATAAAAATAATGTTTTAAGACAAAGAAAGAAAAAAATATTACAACCGTTGTAATTTTTAATTATTTACTTAATAAGTAAAAGTTATGAAACGAGCTATGCTTGGCATTTCTTTACGCGATCAAATCTGAGAAATGAGCCGACATAGCAAAGAACATAACAAAGGATTAGCAAGCTGAAGTGGCAGTGGGATGGCGGCACGTAGCTCGTAGAACTGACGGCCGCTGGGGCAGAAAGGTTCTCGAGTAGAGATGACAAAGTAGACGGACGACCTGGTACAGGTCGCTGGGAGTCGTTGGATGCAGGCGGCATGTAACCGGTCCCTGTGGAGGCCTTTGTTCAGCAGCGGACTTCTATTGGCTGATATGATGATGATGATGTTATAAATAAAAACCGCTATGGGATGTCATGTAATGATAAAAGAGGCCTTATAAATATAATCTGCAGATATGATCTAATAACGATTGGCATTTCTTAGTAAATATAAAAACCTCCACGCGACAGAACTACATAATTATGTAGATTGATTACGACTATATACTCGTAAAAGATAAAAACAAGTTTATTTTCTAGGTAGACTAACTAGATAAAATTATAAGTGACTAATCTAGTTATAGTCAGATAATTCCACTCTAAAAGCTAGGTCTCCACCAGAGGAAAGTTGACAACTTTTGTGATTTAAACACGTGTTAGTGACTCAGGCTGGACGACACGTTTGGCGTAGCGGCTGAGCGATCGGCTTCTGCGCAACGTGTGGTGGGTTCGATCCCCACACGGAGCAAATATTTGTATGATCTGCAGGTAGTTGTTCCGGGTCTGGGTGTTTGTGTTTGTGAGAATTTGTGTTTGTAAACGCACCCACGATACAGGAGAAAATCCTAGTGTGGGGCAACGTTTTTTTTTTAAACAAAAAAAAATGCTTACTCTCATGACTCTATTCCCCGATGCATTAAGCAAAGGGGGCGAGCCCATGGCCATTAACTGAACACACATTCAAACTCCGAGCTGCTACTTTCCGAGCTGTTACTTCTAAATTTCAAACCCAATAACACATTTCTCGAACTGGGAATCGAAACCGGACCTCTAGCGTAATAGTCACGCTTGGGGCCACTAGACAAACGAGACCAATGACATGAGCTCAGCTTAAGACAAACTTCAAATTGTCCATAGAATAACTACTTACAACCTTCTTGTAACCAAAATACAAACAGCTTTGTTTTTATTTAAACGATCTGAACAATGATAAAATTATAATAATATTAATTCCTATACTGACTGATTTTTTTAAACTTATCTCGGGGTAAGAATAATAAATGCAGGATTAAGTTGCAATAGTTCCTAAGAGAAGTCCAAGTTCGAATGGTAAATAAGGCTCAAAACTCTTCCTCAAAAAGTTACAAAATACCTTGGTCCTTGGATACGGTTTGCGATAGTTCTATAAGAAAAACTTATAAATCGATTGAATAATGAAGTACTTACCACGAGCTCAGCGAACTTGGCGTCGAGTTCATCCTGTGGTGGCATGGGGTGTGTGGGGGTGACGGCCTGCAGCGCCAGGCCACCCTCACCCCCAACCACGCAGTACGTGATTTCTGGGGGCTCATCATTCTAGAACAAACGATACATAGATTAGAAATGAAATATAATCGGCACCATAGAATGTATTATAAAATAAAGATCTCGAAAAATCTGTTTCAGAAGCTGGTAACCCAATTAAATTAAAAAACCCGCAGCATCACGTCACGGTTATAGTTCGGTGAAAATGCGATGTCTCCTAAGTTGCCGTCTGTACAAAATTTTTATAGAAAATAGATTATAGTGTGATCAGGTACATAATTTTACGATCAAAATAATCTTTTCCCTTTTTTTAATAAAAGTGGTCAAAGTCAGACATATAAAACGATATGAGTGCGGAATTTAAAAAATGGTATTGATTTTTCAGTATTATTTATATATATTTCGGTATTCAGGAACAAGCCAATCTGCAGTTATTCGGAACGAACGGCCGTCTTTTGTTTTTACACCGATTGTTTATAAATCAAAATTCATTGCAATACCACTAGCGGCTAACTTCAAGCGCGCACAATTACCTATTATACTGTAGGTACTGTATCATGTTATTGCAATATCATATATCTATAGCTAATATGAACAATATGATACCAAAGTTCTAATCGATCAGAGCTGTGAAAGTTGCTCACATCCCTTCATCAATCAACAGCAGATGATCTAGAAAGGACTGAACAGATTTTCTTGAATCGTAGCTAAGACTGCCCATGATCAAGATTTATTTTCAAGTCACCTTTGAAACTAAATCAACATCGGTTTATTATATATGTATATATTGCATACTATGCCACACGTTAAACTTGCAACACAACTCTGTTAACTACAGAAGTTAAAAACCACTTAAAACATATCAATTGAATATACCTACTTACTTATATACCTACTTAAGTGAGTTTGTTACATACAGTGTAATAAATAACAATCGTACAGTGACCTACGTTGCCGTCACACTCATGTAGGTATTAGCAGTATTTCTACAGAAATAAATGTAATTAGCAGTAGTTCCATGTAAACCAATTATCTTTGTCAGTATTTATAAATTATCAGATCAGACAGATCTATAATTTTCTTTCTGTATTATTTCAAAATTAGAATCACGTTAGATTAGAATTGCAATAATTGGATCCAAATTGGGTCACGATTTTATGATGCAGATTATAGCAATTCATTAACGATCATGATTAGCTTGGTGTGTCCCACAGCTGGGCCATTCTCCACCATTGACCTTCCATGTATACAAGCTACGTATATCAAAAAACTAAACTATCTAAAGTAACATCATTACGAAGTTGTAATGGTAATGTTTCATTCATAGAATTTGCCGACTAGTGTCCAACTGCTGGCCATGGGTCTCCTCTTTGAGGAGACAGTCTTTAACGCGTGCAAGTTATCTCACGATGTTTTTCTCCATCGTTTATATTGAGTGAGATAATGTATTATTAATTTAGGATAGAAAGTGTGGAAAAGGAGCTACATACGTCGGAGATCTTGGTGAATCAGCCACCGGTGAACCAAACCACAGCACAGACCCTATTACATGGGACTTAAACGTCCTAAACCTTGTACATTAGTACACCTCTACCTAACCCTTCGGGTAATCCAGGTGTGTCTTCAGGTAGTGAATGGTATGAACCGAACCAGAGAACTCAGAGTCAACTCCTACCACCAATTTTTCTTTCATAAAAATTATAAAATTCCACTCCTTTGGATTCTGGGAGAGAATATCCCAGATTTCGTTTGGAACAGCTACATACTCAAATCTCTTTCAAACGGATAACTAGGCCAAAAGATTGCATCGACCAAAAATGTCGACGTCTACACTTTACACTCAAGAGGCCTTTACACATATCCTTGGAGTTAAGATTTATTAGCAATCAAAGTGTCTCGTTATAAGTTATTGCTCCAAGATCGTTATAACAGAAGATAAAGGCTTTTTAACCTCAATGGTGAATTATGGTTACCAATATTTGAAAGGAACGTTGAATTACATATGGTAATGGTACGAATATTCGAACAAGACATTTAAATATCTACTGCTCTTTAAAACCAATTCAAAACCAAAATAATGATACAAAGGTAACAACAAAAAAATACACCGATATTTACTAATGGAACAAAGAAACAATATTAATGTAACCTCATGTTAGAGGAGAGGCAACACCTGACTATAAAATAAAATGTATTTAAACATAATGAATCGATCCAAGACACACTTCACGCACGTGTCTCAAAAAAAAAACAACAAAAGAAAATAAACTTTCTACATTTATGAAATGTCATTTCCATCAACATCTGTCGCATTTAAAGAAACCATAAATAAAATTACTGCAATTAATACATAATGATCCCAAAATTATTCCACTCACATAAATTTCCTCAAACTTCTCAGTAAGACATAAATCAATGGGATGACATAATGTTGTTCGTGCAAATTCTCCGAGAAAAAAATCTCCATTTAAATTGTCGAGTTAAAAATAAAATGAGGAAGACATTGGTTCCTTCCTTAAAGGGAGAGTCGACAAATGTGGTCAGTGAGGAAATGCATGCGGACGGACAGAAAAACCTCGGCATATGGTAGCATTGACAATCACCAGTACGCAACGCTATTACGTTAATGCTATGTAATTATTATTAAACTCATGATTGGCAGCGTTTATTACATTCTTAGCTTTTTTACTCTATTTGGTGTTTGAACAGGTTATTTTTTTTTATTCTCAAACTTCGCATATACCTAATTATATATTTTGGTATTGTTCCTGAATCGACCTAATAGATCATTGCTTTGTAAGAATGCAGACAAAAAATCTCAATAAAAAATATTTAATTCCAAGAACGATTTTAGTAGGTACATTGTAATATTGTCAATTTGCATAAAATTATATTCAAGTACACTTAGCAGCACAAATCCAAAAGTAATGATATCCACTTTCATTTTTATTGTAAGAGGTTGAGGGTCAATGAGAAAATGCCTTGTATAGTTTCACTGTGTGCCGCAGCAATTGGCAGCTATTACTTATATTGCGATGCATTCATTTGCTGGCAAAGATTAATAAAAAATGGAGGGTCTATCATAGAAATTCATCTATATTGATATTATAGAGATCAATCACAATCTATTCAAAACATTATCTATACTATCCTGGATCGAAGAGAATCAGCGATGCTAAATATAGATGGACTAAGCTATATCAGAGAAAATATAAGAAATTTTTTATAGAAACAATATTTAAAATCACATTTGAAATACTTTTATAATAATTTTTTTACAAATAAATATATTTCTTTCTTTCATTTGAAATACCTACCAAAGTCAAAATCAAAATCATTTATTCAAGACATATCAGTAATTTTTAAACGTCAGTTTTACATTATATAGGTATAGGATAGCCCCTAAAACGCGCGCCCTAATTTTGGATACACACACCGTATAAATTACAAGAAATTCAACAGCAAATGGATGGTATAATTATAACCCTATTCTTGAATAAATAAAAACATCAACATTTCATTTGCTTATTACTCTGTGCTTCATATAAGCAGATAACGTCGTGCACGCACGTCTGAACATGAGCGCGCTAAAAACGCTTCTGAGTCAGAATGACCTTTCGTCGGCGCCTGCGACGCATTTCTATGAACTGTCGTCCGATGTCTCGCGAAACCATTGAGATAAGGAATAGGGCTGTGCGGAGAAAGCATTAAACATAAATTAACTGATGATTACGGAAAAATGTAAATCATATTTCTTGTTCCAACTATAAATATTTTTGGTTGTGAAGTAACTTCGTCGTATTACACAAATCAAAGGAGAAAATGAGAAATTTGTAAAAAAAAGTAATTCGTTAATCGTACAACTTAACCATAAATGCTAAAGATCGCAGCTCGACTTATGCAGTGTTAAGCAATCGGTTGCTGCAAATATTTTAAAAGAACCCACGATACAGGAGAAAACCTAGGACTGTTGTAGTTTTTGTAAAGACTCGCCGAGATAATTTAAAGCGAAAAAAGCATTTGGAAACAAAATGTTGATAAATACACTATGCATTTATCAAAATTTTGCTTCCCTGAACACAGTATAGTTTTGTCTCAAAACATAGTCTTAAAGGCAAATAGCGTACGATTATTGTTCCCCACAATTTCCCGCAGCTAACTGAGGGGAACGAATTGCAGCGGTGATCTCAGACACCCCCACCCTGCCATTAGATTGTCGCCAACTTTTAGCGTTATTGCTGAAACGTGACTTGCGGCTACAGCTGCCCTACTAGTTTAGGACAATTTTTTTGACACCTTACAGCCTATATATATTCTTCAGAATGACACTCTTGGGAAAGCGGGCAACTTTTTATTTATGGATTCAATTCATTTACGTCATTTTTTATATTGTCTGTAATTCTGTATTATGTCAAGAGGCATGAGAACTGCAAATTGTGCTACTTTTTCATTGAAATGTGTTAGGTATCATGTTGTGTGCTTTACAAACTGACTAGTTGTTGTCCTCGTTGGTTCCACTCGGATTCCTAAAGGACTCCTAATCCTTCCTCGGTGTGTAATCTACGACCTTTCCAAATATTATCAAAATCTGTTTAGCGGTTTAGGCGTGAAAATTTAACCAACAAACAGTTTTAGTTTAGTTTTAGCAAGCCATACTTCAATACTATCCATTGAAGTATGGATTGCTAATTACAATTTAAAATGTTGCTATTACTTTATTATAGATCCGGATATGGAGTAACGAACAAGGTCGGTGTTGAACGTCTTCATATCTTCATAGTCTACTGTCAGAGTATCTATACCAATATTTCTTCAATTTGGATCATTGAGTGCTTCATTGGGATCAATCTTTGATTGGATTCACTCTTTGTACGTGCTAACATCGTTTACACTAAAAAAGGCTTTAACACAAACAATTCAGCAAACAGAAGGCGAACCGCTGTAAACCATACCAATTAATTATGTATTTCCTTAAGTACTCAGTTAATTAACATTAATTGTAGAAAGTACTATAGCATCACAAACAGATGGGAGGGTAAACAAAAGTTATCTAGAAGGAATGAGGTCATGAACGATGTCAAATATTTGTAGAGAGAGAACAATGAAATCTCATTCTGAGCTAATATACTTACTTAATATATAATTAGGAATTATATTTATAAGCTTCATCCTGTTGTGATTAGCTGTTTTCGAAAAACAAGTTTATTATTATTTCTAGGAAATAAAGTAGTTTGATTTATGTATATTATTAGTATAAATTAATATTTAGCGGCCTTGTTCACATAATATATACAAATTATACAATATTTATACAAAAATATATAGTTATCTATTTTTTCCCTATAATTGCTAATTTGTGCTGCTAATTTGTTGAATTATGTATCATCCGCGTAGAATACATATTTAAATTGGGTATTTATTGCTTTTGGGGTTTTTATAAATGAACACCACCTTACAGGAATAAGGATTTTATCAAAATAAGAAAAAGTAAAAAAATATTTTTCCAAGAAAGTAGGTAAGTAAGAGTTGGAGAAAATGAAATATTGTAACGAGAATTAACAATTTAAGATTTAATTGTTAAATAATTAATTATGGTAATCTGATATATATAGGTAGGTACGAGTTACAATTCTCAGACAAAATATCTATCCACAAAAAATTTAAACGCCTGGTAACAGTAGCAAGATTGACGTCATTTTATTATGAGTTATAACTCACAATCACCATTTTTCCTTTTAACACCGCCACTAAAAATTGCAGAAGCGATAACCTTAGAACCCTTCACAATGAACAAGGAGTGTAGTATTTTGGTCGATGACTTCACTCAGACGACTGCAAAGCTTATTTGCGCAAGACCATAATGATTAGCAACATTAATTTACAAGAGAGTAAACGAAGACGGTAAAATGTGCTAATTAGCATGTAATGGGTGCAACGACGAATATAAAGGGAATAATTAATATAAGTACCTAAGTAGTTATAGCATAGATGAAGTTCTACTTAAATATAGGAACATAATGTAGTCTACTGTAAGTACAATAATTATTTACTTCTAATGAGTTGGTTGATTGAAAACACGATACTACAAATAGAGTTTCTTACCGTATTAGTTTCTATTGGATCAACTTTTTGGAATCGTTTAAATACAGTCAGGCATAAGGTTTAATTGTAGAAGCTCACTTGAAATAAAATCATTTGAACTTAAACTTGAAGGATCAATAAGCAAGGACATAAGATAATGATGACATAAAATTTCCAAAAGGATCTTTTTTGTGATTTTTTTGCATTTTCCATGCTAAGATTATAAAGTTATTTTATTATATAGAACCTGCGTCTTCTGGTTGGATACACGTGTATCCGTAGGTTATGCAGGTTCGAATCCTACCCGCGATTGACTTTTTCCTTCACTAAAATGTCCATAAGAAATCAAGAATAATCGTATTGTATATAATAAAATGACCACTTAGTTAGAAGATAGAATTTTCAATGGTGGCTGGAACAAACAAACGATGACCGTTTGGTCATGGAAAGAGTGCGTTTGCACTCTTTCCAAAAAGTCACAATCCACATTTGGTGTTCCGAAGAAACGCACTTGAAAAAATAAATATTACGCGAAGAACAAGCATTAACTTCAAAAGGGTGTGAATGTGAACCATCTTTGACTATTAACGCCGTTCTGAGAAAAACATGCTCAAAAATAGTTTATACATGCTCGTATATAAAAATTTAAACTTACATGTATCTTTGCAATAGACTGTTTTCTTCTCAAACTGAAAAATCTAGTTTTGTTCATAGCAATTCAGGATGATGAAATTAATAACACACCAAACAATGATTGTTTGATTTAATTCCAGCCACTTGACAGACGTCAATAAAACGCTTTCCCGGTTACGCAAGAGTCAATCAACGAAAGGACCACAAAACGAACGCGACATAGCCGCCTGGCGCCTTGCAATATGTCACAATCAAAACTAAAGACCTCCCCAGTTGTACCCGTAATTGTTTCCCGTATTTATCGAAGTGCATTGTCTCGCTCTAATTCTATTAACTACTAAATGGATGTTTCATTAGGGTCCATGTTGACGACCGATACAATAAGTATTTATAAATGAAGTGTTTGTTTCTAAGCGGGTAAGTAACTAGACAGAGACAAAAGTTTGTATCTGGATATTTATCAGCGCATGAACTTGCAACTACAACGTACTTGGGTGCAATAAATTGAAATTGTTTGGGAACGCACAAATATATCTCGGATCTAAGATCATACAGCCTTCGCTTAAGAGATATTACCTCATTAATAACTCATATATAAGTCACGACCTTCTTGTTCAAACGATCCAATTAAATTTGTTTCAAAAAGCCATAATCCTATCACCCTCGACCTTTAGTAGTCTATAATAAGCTTACGATTGAGAAATAATGTTTAGTAATATTCAAATCAGAAATGGTACGGCGGCTAAGTGGCTTTATTGTTATATTTTGACGTGAACTCTTATCTTTTAACGCGATTATGGTTGACATGACGTTCAAACTTGCGACTTCTGAATAGAAACACGTGGAGCATCAATCAATGGAGCGCTTCATTTTGAATACAATAGCAGCATTAAGTATACAATTGTGGTTGATTGAAGAGATCTAAATATTCTTTTATTTTGATTGTTATCAGTGTTACGAAAACCATAATTGGCTAACTATATTCTATATAATAAGAATATAGAATACATACATAAGTTATTATTAAACGACTACAATTTGTTGAAGCTGTTTTACAATAGGTACAATATAACAGACAGATTTCTTTAGAAAAGATAACCTTTAATAAAAAAATGGTACAAACACATTATCGTTTTAGTGAACCTTCTTGACATCTGTTTTATATACGTACTACGTAAAGCATGCCACAAACTCCTGTTGATTTTTCAAACTGAATATGTCCAGATGAAGAAAAAATAACTTTAAAGAACATTCAATTCCCATAAGTAATTTGCAATGAAATCACGACAGATCATTCGTTTCAATCTTACATTGCAATAATTTGCCAACATCACGTGTACGAAGAACCTCATCTTGGAAATCGTGCATCTTAGGCAAGTGTCATGCATGTGCCGACTGACCGACATCTCGCTTGCTTTCCAATCCCATGTAAACTGGTTTTCAATAGCCCATGCGTAGGGTTGACCCTTACCTATCAATAGCCCTTTCATACACATGCATACAACAATCTCCGGTGAAAGTTAGTTTAATTTTAATGGAAATCTTAAGAGAAATGGCCTTCTCAGAATTATCTGAGTTCTTCATAATTTTATCGCAATTTACATACTGTAATTTGTTTTGCGATAATATAACTGTGTGTATATTTGCTTCTTAAGACTTGATGATTAATTTGATTGGGCGAACGAGTAAACATTCAGGAACAAAGATAATTTTAGCATCTTTAATGAAGCGTGTCTGGCGTTCATTCATTAGTTAAATAATGTTTTTATTCACATTGCGACGGTCAGTGATCTTGAGTTCTACAATTATCACATAAACCTTATTTACAGCCACGTACCTTATTTAAAACAAAACCCAAAAATACCATTATCGTGCGAATTTCCCAGGGTATGTCCAAGGCCACTATGCTTAAAAGGTCGTGAGCCAAATGCACGACCAGTTCCTTGACGGACGATATAGCAAAAAAAACAAGAATTCAACGTTATAAAACTAGGTATATTATTCAAATGTGTCTAATGACGCATTTTTATTCGCTTTTACATAGAATCAGCATAATAAATTGACTGAATCAAGATAAAACATACACAAACCACAACATTTTACATATAAACAAACATATTGTTTTGATTAATACATTGCGGTTTATAAGAAATGTTAATACTGATAAAATACGCGATCTGGAAGCACAGATATCTCTAAAACAAATTTTAACGGCTCACCTACGAACTGAAGGTACAATAAAATTTGCACAAAATTTAAATACATTAGCACTTGATAATCGTATCAATACGGATTTCGAAATTATGATTTCACTTTTGCGAAATTTTTGCCACAATGAATAGAAAATTGAATAAATAAGCTATCTCGGCTTTCAAAAGGCATCAGATTAGGAAACAAACGGCTTCATCGCTCTTGATCTTGAGAATGGAGAACATTGAAACGTGTTTGCTGACTTTCAGTGCAAACAATAATATAAATGCATCTTGGATAAAGCTCAGTATTTGCTTGAAGATGTGCTGGTTGAAGTACGCCTACGCGGTCGAGGACAATTGTGGACGATGCTGTTCACCTCTCTCCAGTAGCAGATTCGATTGATATTTAGAATACAGAAGGCTAATTTCAAGATAACGTCCTGCCAGGCTAGTATGCGCAACTAATTCGTTGTGCAGACAATAGAAAAATATAGATAAATATATCATGCAAGGAGGATAGAATAATAAAGACCACAGACGAGATAAAAGGTCAAAATTATGTCGTAAAACTCATGGTAGTCCTGATTCCATGCTACATCAAAGGAGTCTCGATTTGTTGTTTAAACTTCGACTCGACAAATTTGCTTTATCTACAAACAACTCATCATTACGAATTGGTGTCGAAACCGATTTGATATTTAAGTGTAACAGGTGAATGGAGCACCTATCGCCGCAGATAACATCACACTTCGTAAACCTGTTTCACCTGAGCTTGCAGACGCCAGATGTCTGGCGGGGCCACGCACAGAACCGTTAGCCCTACTACACCATGACGCAGTCAAAAAAAAACTGACGAGCAAGACTAATCCACATGCATAATTTATATAACACTATCTCCTGCTCGCGAATTCATCCGTGATGTGAATTCCGAAGCATGGACATTTCATCAAATAATGTAGACATGTAGGAAGATCGAACCATTGATGGATCAAATAAATTAATATATAAAATATGGAATATAAAATTGAAAAATGTCTTATTATTCACTTCTTGTAAGTTCAGGTTATCTCTATACCAAGTTTCATCAAAGCGTGGGCTAGAATTGCAGCAACTAGTTCTAAGCGTCTCAGTTCCCACAAGCTCGCATAGAAACAACAGACTAAACATAATTACTTGCGATTCGCAGTTTACGAGGATATTAAACATCGATACATAGACATTATAAGATTGATATAAATTGCCACTTGTGGAGCATGTTTCTTTTTCTAACTATGTTTATGTAGATATCAAATAGGTATTTATCTCAAAGATATTAAAGGACTTTCTGGGACATATGTATTTTTACTTACCAGCTATTAAACTGTTATTATAAAATTACTTTGTATCTATACGATCACTGTTCATAATTGAAAGAACCCATAAACCTAAATAACCAATCGTTTTTGTTGTACGAGGGAAACATAACATAATATACCATGACGCCTGTATTCCCCGAAGGGTTAGGCAGAGGCGTACTTAATGTACACCCACAGTTCGCCGGTATGTTTAGGTCCCATGTTATAGGGGGCGTGCCTTTAGCCATTAAACGGGCACAAATCCAAACTCCGAGCTGCTACTGAGAATTTCATAGAATACCCCAATATACACTTTGCTCGACCAGGGGATCGAACCCAGAATCTCTAGTGTAGCATTCGCGCTTGGGACCACTAGACTAATGAGGCAGTCACCGAAAGTACGAGGGAAAGTACACTAAAATGTTGTTAGGACAGCCACCGAAATGAGAAATTCGAGGCTTAAACATTTTTTTCCCTTATTAACTGTAATCCCAATTAAGAAATATTTATTGCCTCATATAGGCAACTACCTCATCTACCTAAAAAAAAATATTAGAACTGTATAGTAACGTTCGCACTACCCATGTCTTCCATGCCGCTCAAATTTTGCTGCTGGGAAAACCACTCTCATGTTTATGTAGATATCAGATATTTATCTGGACCTACAAACCGGTCCAAATGATCTGAATAACCAAAAATATTTTAAACTTACGTAAAAGTGTTATCATCATCATCTACAACCTGACTTTTCTCCTTACTGGGTTTAGGCCTCCCTCAAATTGTGTCACTCATGATCCAACTGTCTCGTGCTACTTTGAAAATGGTACATTTTGTAATAGTCTTCAATTCACTCTCCAATCGATAGAATCTCTCACTCCCTTTGTTTACTAATTCTATTTTTGGACTGAAACTTCTGTTTATATATTTTATGTAACTTCTCACATTACTAATACCCAGTGGGTGTGGCAATTACCTTTGGATTGCCTTTAAGCGGTATCCAAATGTTAATTATGTCGTTATAGCCAACTTGAACTTAAGTTTGGCGACTTGTTTCTAAGATTGGTAAAGAAAGATTCCGAAGTGAATTGAATTTAAAGTTCAGAACTTGTTGAAATTTCGTGCTTTACAAATCTTTGGTTATGACTTCCTGCATCAATTCGTTTAAAACTTTCTACACTTTTGTTGCTCAGAGACACTGTAATAAGAGCGTTTTTTACAGATTTAATCGCGCTATATTGATTTATGTATTTCTCTCTCATTGAAATCTTTTTACTATGCAATATCTCCTACCAAGGAATCTGACAAGCAATTTCGATATATACTAACTAAAACTGTACTTGCCTTTAACCTATGATTTGAGCCATGGGACCTGACAGTGTCAGTCCAACATAAGAATTTATGATTATAATCTCTGACTTATAAAGAGCTGTACCCGGGATCTCCAGAACATGCCTATATATCTAGAACACTTGGTACATTCTCAAACCCGTACAATGCACGAAGCCTTATAATCACTAAGTACCTATATTAGGATAATATTTAATTACGCAACATATAATTATGTTTACAAAAGGGCATCTAGAACGCACATTGACGTCGCTAATTTCATTATTTCCTTGGAGAAATAAGGTCCTTGGTCTCGACTTTCACTGATGGCGTCGACTATGAATAAGTAACCTGTTGAATGTGAACTTTAACCTTAAAACACGGGTTTTATAGTTTACAGTTGAATGAAACCAGTCTGTTACAAACACGTCTGGTACAGCTATCAAATGCTTTCGATTTCAACGAAATCTGTATTGACGTATCCAATATTAAAGGGACCTGCTGAACTGCTGAATCAAATAGAAACTACTGTAGCTCCTTTGTCATATCCTCATCACCGCATCCTCATCCTCATCATCGTCAGCCGAAGGACATGACCATCATGAGTCGATTGCGCTACCACCACTCTCAAGGCCGCTCGATCAAATTGATGTTTATTGACCGTATCGATATTCTACAACGGACCAATTAGCTTCGTATTAAAATTTATGTACCGCTTCAGGCTTTAAAGATAAATAAATAAGCTTTAATGGAACTACAGCTACTTTTAGAGGAGATTTTAAAAAACAAATCCATGATCTAATGACCCGGAATGCCTCACCCTTAATTACATGGAACGTACCACATATGAAGAGATGTCCATTCACTAGTAAACTGTGGATGTACAAATATACATATTTGCCTAACCCTTCAGGGAAAACTGAATACTAAATGTAATATATATTGGATTTTATCAACGTCAAATCTGAAAAACGCTATTGAGGTATCACCAGGCACCACATATCTACGAGTCTTAAAAAAACTCGAAACACACACCAAAGGTCGCCAGTCAGTCAAACACCAAGAGGTCCTACCACCGAGCAATTCAAATATTTTCTCTTCTCTTACAAGATACCCATCCGAATGGTGGCGAGCAACTGTATTTCAGATTCTAACCCATCCCCACACATAAGATGTTTAAGGGCAATTTAAGGATAACAGCCTTAGTTCTATGAAAAATATCAAATTGATTTACAAGTCCCTAGGTGAGTGGTGAAAGTATTAAGCGAATCGAACCCCGGAGCAAACCTGATACGCCGTGGGTGTCACGTTACGAGTTCGAGAAGGCAACCGGCACGTTCCGGAACAATTAGTGGACAAGTACATAGATATACTGGATAACGAGTTTAATAAGGACAACTGTGATCGTATTCATATTACTTGATCAGAGACAGTACTAGCAAATGTCATTGCGAATATTTTGCTATTGAGAGAGAGGGATACCGATCTACATATTGAATAGCGCTGTACCTTTCTTACAACCGTCGTGGTACGGAGAAAGATGATGGCTAGATAATTACTCTTGTTGTCATTGCTTCGAGACTTTAAACAAATGTAAAGGGGCACTTATATTTCTCGTGATTCTATGTTCCAAAAGGTCCAATAAAAGCAATAAGGTTAACATTCAGTAAGTGTCTATAGATGGTGTATCAACTTGTAGCATTTACTTATACCTCTTTGTACCAAAAAGCTATGTTTTGTGCTTGTATATCGACCAATCGTACTGCTTTTTTAATAGTCTACCCTCATGCCTTTAAACAGAATATACATAAGCGTGTAGCCTCTATCAATAACTTCCGAATTTATCAACATGTTCGTTCTATATATCATCAATGGCAAAAGAAAGTATACAGCCAAGTATGAACACAAAGTCTGAACTTAAGTTATATGGTGAATAATTTAAATTACGGCCATTCCAAAGATTATCTAGAATCCGAACTGCCTTCACGGTTTATCATTATCATCAACCCATATACTGTCTCATTGCTAGCTACGGGTCTCCTCTCAATTTGGTGCAGTTTTTCGGAAGTTATGCGCGTACTTATAGTTACGCGATTCATTTTGACTAAAATAAAAAATAAAAGATAAAAGAAGTCGAAGATGTGTTACTTACTTGGAAGCAAGGGCACAGTGGCCACCGCCTGCGCAGTGCGTGCGGCATCTTCTTGCGAGGCGGGTCGGGCTCCGCCGGCGGCTCGCCGCACGCCCAGCGCACGAGGCGCGCTCGCGCAGCCTCGGCCACCTCCACGCCGCGTGACCACGATGGTAGGCCCTGCGAAAGATGGAGAACACTATGTTAAATCGAGAAAGTAATTACTAAAAGGTTTAAAGTCTTAATATGCAATATTATATTCATCTATAGCAGGCGAATACCAAATCTGACAGCGAGATATACTTTTCCCTACTTCTTCTGTCAAATTGGATCTTATGTCAAATTTCAATCTTCAGTAGTGAGAACTATCCAGAGATATGTTATTAATTTCAGCCATTAATTTACCTTCCATTGGTTCTGGGTTTTTATGTGGATTAAAAAAGATTGCTGTTTTTTTAATGCGCATAAAAACACTTTTTTTTATATCCAATCATCACCCCCATATTCCCAGTTCGTGGTATGTTTAGGTCCCAACTCCCATGTAATAAGGGTCGACCCTATTGCCATTAACCAGGCAAAAATCCAAACTCCGAGCTACTTCTGAGAATTACATAGAAAAAGCCAATAACACTGCTCGACCTGGGTATTGAACCCAGAGTTCTAGCGTAGCATTGGCGTTTAAGACCACTAGACTATAATGAGGCAAGTTTACGCAAAATAAACAGTGAAGGGGTACCTTCTTTCATTCTATATTCCATTGCTTCTTCCAGATTAAAATTACAAAATATACGCATTTATTTTGTAAAGCTAGATTATATGTATAGCAATCCTTATGTTTGTTACGAATCTAGCTTGCTCTTAAAATGTTTACTGACCATAACTAAACAAACAAAAACGAATGGCTACGCAGAATAATCTATTCCACATTATCTTAAAACCGTATGCCAAATCTAGATGTTATAAGCTCATGTCAGTCAAGGCCGCAGATCGGCCTGCGCACACGCAACGCCCGCGAATAACACGTAATAACGGTATCACTGTGCTTAGCGGGGTATGGACGGTGAGAGTGAATCCATCCACTGCCGAGCTGAAGAATAGATGATTTTCATAACATAAACATACCATCACCTGTATTCCTGTATTATGTTGTTTTGTTTTGTATAAAATTGCAACTCAATTAACGCAAAAGAATGAAACGCAAACGCAGCAAATACAATATCGCAACCAGGAACAGCAACACGCAATAATATCATCTACTTACATACGATGTATTTTATACACCTAGAGACATTATAAATTAATGAGCTAACGCTAACGAAATCCCGCCAACGAGCTATTAAAAATAACAATACAATTTTATTACAAAAGTTGATATTACAATCGGTAGCACATATTTCTGCTCGCCAGTGTGCATTTAGTAGCGGAAAAGCGAAAACGTTTATCTCAATCGACTTTCTTCCGACATGCGCTGACGCAACTAATCGGAATAGGAAACATCTCAGTTACGAAGAAAGGGAATTCTTATGGTAAAAAGCAGAAACTGGTTCAAATCGATATAAATATTCATGGTGGAAATCTCGTAGGTAAAACTACTTTTTGATTTTCTTGAGTAATGTGCCGTGTTATATTCCCCATTGACATGACATGACAATCAAGCTAATATGGGCCGCCTGATAGTAAGAGGTAACCGCAGCCTATAAACGCTAAAAACAGTGGTATTACTCGCGCGTTTTCATCTTGAGTCCTCAGTACTTTATCCAGTAATTTCACTGGCTACTATTAACCCTTTCAACCAGAAACATAATTATTGCTTAACACTAGAATATTTAACAATGCGGTGGTAGTATACCACTTTACAAATAAAAGTAAAGAAATAATTGTCAAATGTTTGTTTGCATTATTATTTCAAACAAAGAATCTATGCTATTTATAAAAAATAATTGTTTTTACCACAAAATATAGAGTCGCCGCCGCAGAAATCGAAAATTTTCATTTTTAAAACGACGTCTGGCACACGGTTCTCCAAAAACTTTTTACCGAGCCGCGCCAGACTGATTCTCCTTTTTTTGCTGACACTTGTAAAGGTTTACTGATCAATGATCATTGTTAAATACTCTTTAACAAACTTACATTCTTAAACAGGACTTCGAGAGAATCATATTCTCTGATTCGAAATTATTTGTTGTCAACTTTACAGGTTATAGCTGAAAATCAGTTTGCTTTCATTGCTGCTACCCACAGCAATGAGTTAGTTTTTCTGCAATATTTTTCTCTATTTTATTTGTAGTTTTAAGCGCTGCAAATATTTTTCTTTCCTTCACTACGTGCAAAGCATAAATATCGACTATGTCTCTACAATAATAAAGCTTACTGCATCATCACAGCTCATTAGCGCAGTCCAACTCTCCATTCCATAGCAGGCAACAAATTCTCATTTTTGCATTAAGCCTTAATTAAAGTGAAGCCAATCAAGTCATTAAACTTAAAAGCCATTACATTCAATATCATCGTTAAGATAAGTCAATTTGGATGCATTAAATCCACAATTTAAAACTGCATAACAAAACGTAATGGTATTACGCAAAGCCGGCCAATAAGAATCTTTTAATACCACATTGCGTAACGCCCACGTGAATTTTTATTGGCCATTCACTATTTGACAGGAGATGAGAACAAATAAAACAAATATTATTGTATCAGTACAATCTCGAATGGACAAAATTAGACAACAGATCCGAAATGCAGGCATAATAAAGGTGAAATTATTATGTTTGTTAATGAACAAAGGAAATTAACTAATGTAGTATCAATATCATCGATTAAAATGGCCGAAGAAAAATTGAAAATTGTTGATTTTTTACGGTTTTGTCTACGATCTGTCAGTCCTTATGTCACTAATGCCATAGAACGACGATTCTGATACAACTGAAAGAGCAGACTTGGTGCCCAGGTCTCGTGGTCATAAGCGCGGCTACAGAGCATGAAGTTCTGGGTTCAATTCGCTGATAAATCAGAGTTAGGTTTCCTATGAAATTCTCAGTACCAATAGGAGTTTTTATTTACTTTATCAAACGGCAATCGATTCGCAAGCAACACATGGTGACACATGGTACCTAGTAAACACACTAGAGAACTTTGGGTAGAAATACCTACATGGAGGATGACGATGATGTTATCGAAGACCTAATTTAAATTTTGAATTTGACAAATGTTTTTTAAGAACTCATTATCAGGTACATCACTAAAGAATAATTAAAATTCCACAAGGCAGCTAGGGATTAACTATAGATATAGTGTTAATGTAGACGCATCTACATCAAGGAGATTTAAAAGTGTTGATTAACGGACATGGAAACATTTTAAATACAAAAACCCGATTGTTGATCCATTGATTCTGGTCTGATATGATTTCTTTCTCTGTCAAGCTGACAGAGAAAGAAATGACTGACATGAATGAATGACAATGAATGAATGACAATGAATAGAGAATAGAGGGATTTGTTACCTATGGCACAGATAATATAATACTACACTCCTATGGGTAATTAGTAGTAGGATTACGGCTTTATTCGTGATATCCCGTCTATCACTCTTAATATTTAAATGTCTTTCATCTTTCATATGTACGTCAAAACTTAGTCTAAGTCGCAATAAGTCATACCACGACTGTGGGAGACAATTATCTAAAGAAATTGCATAGTCCGTCGCAAGTCGACATTTTAAGGCCCTTTCCGTGAAACAACTTGCGACATTTAATTTTATTGTAATGTCTACGTATTTCAATTTATTTAATGCGAGTATACAATTATGTGCAGCAGACAAAATACGTTCCTAGGTTTATATTTGTTATGAGAAAATCGATTCAGTAGAATAGATGTCGAAGCAACAGTAATGTAATATAATGTGTGAATTATACTTGTGGTCCCACGCAATGTCAGTATAAAGCTGAAAGTTTGTCTATGCTATCGCTTAGTTGTATAATTTTATAGGAAAATTATAAACACGGAATACTCAACGAAATGAAAATCTTTCAAAACACTAGGTATGTGGGATTTATGTAAGATTTTTACTTGCTAAAATAACCTTTTCTTAATTCTACTGTACCTATATATCTTATTGTCATAATTAGGTCACACATAGGTGACATTTTGCATTTTCCTTTCTCAAAGATTAGTCTTAAAAATTATACTCAACTAGCTATTGCCTGCGATTTCATTCGCATCCCAAAAGAATTTTCGTGTCAAAAAGTAACCTTTTCCAAGATTCAATCTATATCTACACCAAAATGCATCAAGATTAGTTTCGTTTAGTTTACGTGAAAGCGTATTCAAGCAAACAATCAGACAGTGACATTGGTATTTATAATATTAGTAGGGATAACGCTAGATATTATAATCGGGTCCTCAACATTTTCTTGATCAACATGACTGAAACCTCAAAACAATAGGTTTATCGGATTGAGCATGAAACTGGTGACTTATGATAACAGGAAAGTGTGTCTATTACTGTTAAAATATCCGCTAGATTAAAGACGGTAGTAATTGTTAATAATTTTCTAGCTTGACTAACAACTTAATAGATGTAATTTGTGTAAAAATTTAAATTTATCATTTCATATTATTCCTTCCTTCAGACAGTGATCCAGACCACTAGCAATTATGTTAATTTATATTTACGAGATACCTATCTTTCTTCAGATCTGATGAGAATCTGAGTTTCAATAATACCTTCACAGTACCATTCTTTAGTGCCTACATTCAGATATAGTCTGGGATTTTCAATTGAATGTACCGTTGCCTCTCCTAAATGTATTTTTACTTAACAAAGAATTACTTCACCTTCATTATTAGTAATTCCTACATTACTATAACTGTATTCGATTATAGGAATGAATTTACCATCGCTATATAGCGCACCAATTATAGTTCGTTCATGGATGCATTATACTTACATATTTCTACGAATAATTTCCATCACACAGCAGTAGTTACTTTAGATAGGAAAAGGCTAATCGATTCTTCACAAACAATGAGTATTTGCATAGAAGAAATACTACTAATGTAGCATATATATAAATATAACGAAATGTTAGATAATACCGTACCAAGTCACTTAACATTAGATAAAGTGAACAGATACCAATGTTTAACTTAGACTTATTTATCACCATCACGAATTCACTCAACTTAAAATATAAAAGCATTCCAGTATCACGGATTATAATTATAATTAATTACCCGCGAACGGGCATCTTATCTAAACTTGGTAATTTATGCACACCCATCATGATTTAGTTCGATAGCGCCGGTTTCGACATAGCACTCAGCTATTGTTCCATTGAACTTTTGTTCGGCATTTACTGAACTGTTGCGAATTGATCATAAAGCTATGATAAACGAATGTGATGTTTTGCAGTTTTGCTTTTTCTGGGAAATGCGTGTCTCTAAGCGTTTCATATAACGGTTTGGGTGCATGGGTGATTAATTTCGCGGTTGGAAGTAGGTAGTGATGCTAAATAGCGAAGTAATTGGAGACACCGTTTGATTATTATTTGCAGTTATAAAGAAATTGTGTAGTATGCGAAAATATTAATCAATTATAACAGCACCAACGGTGTTGGAAACGATTAAGTTAATGCGGGTTATATCACTCAAAGAGGAAGATCAAATCAAAACCAATTCTTTATTGTGGATCATAGGTAGGTATACTATGATGCTATACAAAAATATTATGGACACATCAATGTAAATACATACAGCAAGCTATTTATAATTTACCAGGATAAGCTGACCTCGCATGTTAAAGGCTTTTCATAGAATGAGAGTTTAACTTATACTGGTATTGGGCTTGATGTTTATTTTTTATTAGTTAAATCGGCAAACGAGCTGACGAGCCACCTGGTGGTAAATAGTCATTGGCGCCCATGGACACAACATCAGGGAAGTTGCTGTTGCATTGCCGATCTTTCAGAGCCCTTACGGACTGCAGACTGCCAGAGCCGCATAACCGAGGGGGAACTGGTTTTTACGTGAAAATTTGGAAACACACACCAAGATGCTTTACGATAGACTCCGACGTAAGGGTGGCCGCCAGCCAGTCAAACCCCAAGAGGTCCTACCACCAAGCAAGTCGGATATTTTCTGCCACGAAGCAGTATTGTGCTAACATCATTGTATTCCTGTTTGAATACTAATGTAGCCAGTGAAATGAATGCGCAAATGAGATTTAAAAACTGATGTCTCAAGATGAAAACTAGTGATACCCCGGATGATATTAACGTCCTTATGGTTACCGATTAAATGATAATGATAAATGATATTTTATTTCTGTAAATAGATTCTTTATGAATACTTTTACAAGTCAATTTTTAAATTTTTATATCTAGATGGCGACGGCATTTCCTAACTGACAAACACAGAGAATCATGGTCTCTTTTAAAGTCCAGACAGTAGTCGTAGTATTATCAGATCTGATGTGAGTGTTACGATGTAGGGCAATATCTGAACAGGCCTTTTGAAGAAAGAACCATAGCAGCTTTGAGTTGACTTGTCCTAACTGACGGTACGCATACAACAGTCATCGTGTAGCTCAACCATTATTTACTACCAGGATTACTACCAGGTGAGCCGTATATACTTGCTTACTATAATAATACCATGAAAGATTTGAATAACATAGATAAGTCGCATCTCATGAACGATAATTTGAAAGACAGCTCCAACATCGTCAACTCTGACCTTGCAAAAATCACAATACACGTTTCATCACAGACACAAAACTGTTTGGAAAGTCTAGTAAGACAAGAGAATGAACTTAAAACAAAACAAAATCGTTAGTTTCTACCCAAAAACAATGTAAATGTTTTACAAAAAGTGTAACAGACGCGTACTATCGAAGCGTCAAGTGCAGTATGTCAAGAGGCTACGATTAGGATGGGAAGCACGTAGGATGGGTGCGCGACACACTAGGATGTGGTGAAAGTGAATTTGACGCCTAAAATGTTAGTGTAAAAACCCTACTGGAATTTATATTACGATGACAACAGGATTATTATCATAAAAAACCTGGACAAAGAAATACAATTTCGAAGCCGCACTACGAATATTGGCGCTAAATATAATACTTGCTTTATATTTTTATTGGTTTATAAAATTCTTGACTTTGTTTGAATTTGTGACAATGTCATAGTTTTACGCCGATTCTCCAGCGAACAGTTGCTTCACTTTCATTTTTATTTTTCTAAAAATTTGAACAGAGCACTTTTTGTTTGAAATCTTCTTTTTAATTTCCTATAAGTCTAGATACTATATTCTTAGTTGCCTTTTACTAAATCAAATCATTTCTTGTCCGTATAGATCTGAATCTTTTTCCCAAGTATGATGCTGAAGCACAGTCTAAGGCTTACACTTATGCTTCCTTGATCAAATTCACAATTAATAACAGTAAGATTTATCGCTAAATCTGGCTCTAAGCTTCAAGTATATATTATAAATTTCTCGTGACTTACGGCATTTGAAAGTGATTGACACCTAAATAAATAATACTAATAACAATAAAATTATAGTAAAATAAATAACAACTTTTTTTTGTAAATTACTAATTCTAGTGAGACCCACTGCGATCCCAGGCAGTGATACAATAGCCTTTTTTCGAAATCCTCATGGGTACCCAATGAAAAAAAAAAATGAAACAACACGATGGCCATTTTCCGCGCATTATGAGATTGGGCATTTCGGCATGGGACACTCCTATGTCAAAAGATACTATAGCCAAATGGCGAATATGCTCATGAGTGGGTAGGTACTATGGAAAATAAAGTGCGGTTTTTAGTCGGTACAACATCTATGAGGATTTACTGCACTATAAAAAAGTTATATTGTTGCCGAAACCAAGAAAATATAGTATCGTATACAACTAAAAGGAGTTACAAAAATACATCGTAAACAATCGCAATGCTTTTCTGCATTTCGTTCATTAGGTTCAACGTAAACTAGGCAGTTGATATCTAAGTGTTTATTCAATACTAGATCTTCATTTCACAAAACACACAACAAACAGACACACTGCACTCAAATGTAAACAATATTCTTCTCCAAATAAAGATATTCTATTTAATTGTAACTCTGTATTATATTCTATTGTCATTGTCAGTTCAATTCATTGTTGAATTAATTGGATAAAAGGTTGTTCTATTCATCGTTGACCAGATAGACCTCAAAGAGAATTTACGGCATTCAAAAGATTGATATATTTTTTTAATTTAAATGCTATAAGATTTTAGACGGTACCTATAGCTGTTACAAGAGCATTAAACTTTAATGAAATCTAACCGATATCCAAAATTGCATCGTTATTTTTAAGTGCGTGTGCGCATAATTCAAAGGCTGTTCGATTAAATTAAGGTCTTGTCAAATCCTTGACATCTTCAACATTAGCCTAGTGTAATTACGAACAAAAACAGATTTGACGCGTTATTATTAAATTGGCACATCATCAATCATCAGCATCACATACCTACGCTTACTGATGATCGACAACCGTCACTTAAACAAATTAAGTTCAAAGTAAGCAGAAATAGTCAAGTAAGAACAGAAATGACAAGAGAAACAAGCTTATAATTATGATAATCATAATTGCAAGACAATTTGTTGAAATAAATTTGAACATAATTCGTATTTAGTAATGTAATCATTGCATTTGCAAGACAACTCAAGGAGAATGTACCACGGACAGTACTCTTGAGAAATGGCTTGTCTTTCAAAAAGTTAAATAGCATGAAATATCGAAATTAAAAATATATTTTTTGAATAAGACTTAATTACTATCTTTTTGTGTTTTTTTTGCATTTTCCATGCTGAGATTGTAAAGTTATTTTAGTAAAGGAAAAATTCAATCGCGCGCCGGATTCGAACCTGCGTCTCCTGGTTGGATACACCAGACGCTCTGACCTCGAAGCTACCGCGAACCCCACCCATCTGATTGAAATTTTGCCTTCACATACTGAATTTACGTCATATGGCGACGGTGGCGACATATATGAAAAGCAAGACCACTACTATTTATAATGGGATAGTTTTACATACATACATACCATCACGCCTGTATTCCCCGAAGGGTTAGGCAGAGGCGTACTAATTTACACCCACAGTTCGCCGGTATGTTTAGGTCCCATGTAATAGGGGGCGAGCCTATTGCCATTAACCGGGCACAAATCCAGACTCCGCGCTGCTACTGAGAATTTCATAGAAAAACCCAATAACACTTTGCTCGACCTGGGGATCGAACCCAGGAACTCTAGCGTAGCAATCGCGCTTGGTACCACTATACTAATGAGGCTAAATTATAATTAGTAACTTTTAAGTTTCCGACCATACAGTACCTACGCCATTTTTACTACCTAGGTACTACTTTTACACCTGTCAATACTAGGATGTCCATTCACGCCTACCTACCCACATAAAATATAATGATATCGATTCACTATTGATTATTCGATATTATTGCATCAAGTATTTTAAAGGTGGTTTTATAAAGACACAAAAATTTTAATTCCGTACATTTGTCGGGTCAGAGCCCATTCGTCCCCTAAAATTCGTCTCCCAGCATAAAAGTTGTGGATTCGGCCCCTATATAGGTGCCCATTGGTCTCCTGGTAGGGGACCAATTAATATTTTAATAAAAAATATTATTTTTATGGTACCCATCCGTCCCCTCTAACATATATACAATATAAGTTAATGATTCGGCACCTATTCAGGTGCCTATTGGTCCCCTGAGATAAAATTAGCTATATTTTACATAAGAACCGGTTAACATAGTACACTTGTGAACAGTTTATTAACGGAATTAATTTAATAAATCATAACAGATCATTGAAAAAAGAGCTATGATGAATGATAATCCGTCATGATAATAATATAACCTGTCGATAGGCTTACGATGTAATATTGTCTCTCTACGAATGGCTTGTTAAAAAAACGGGTTACAAAATAGATAAGGTGTTTTGTTTTTATGTTATGGCTGCCTCGGTGACATATTGGTTCTTGAAAGTGACTGCGAATACGAGACTGTT
The DNA here is from genome assembly GCA_910591435.1 of Acronicta aceris. Lineage (NCBI taxonomy): Eukaryota > Metazoa > Arthropoda > Insecta > Lepidoptera > Noctuidae > Acronicta > Acronicta aceris. Next base: position 12,100,536 of record OU342770.1, read on the forward strand.
CAATGTGTCTTTGGTCTTTTATTAAATGAAGTTCGCCTAACGAAATAAACAATACTGTTAATATTATTTTTATTACTGTTATTTGTTTGTACACTGGATGTAAATTAATCTAAAATTCAGTTATTACTGGGATTTTATTTAAATAGTTACACAGTTTTATTTTACTGCATAAAGATATTATAGTTATCATATATTTTGCTAAATATTTACAAATGTACAAGAAACCAAAAGTTGATTAATTATTTTGAAGACTGACTTAATGCCTAGAGCCTAGAGGCATTTTATTAAATTTAATCTTATTTGAAATAAACATGATATCTACCGAATTACTATATTTTTTATTTTACCCTTTTCTGCGCGACTGTACCAGGACTACCAAGCTGCAGTATACACATATACATGTACTTATAATAGAAGAATGAATAAAAATAAATATTCTTCAGGGGACGAATGGGCCCCTCATAAGTTCCAGGGGACGAGTGGGCACAGGGTGCGAATCTTAGGGGACGAATGGGCTCTGACCCCATTTGTCCATAGTGCCGAGCCATTCTCCTTTGACTTTTGAAACGGTTTAGAAGGAGCATTTATTATGATTAAACATATGACGAAAGAAGACTTAATAGAAATTTTGAATTACAAAATTATTGCTACTGAAGAATTGTGAGATTGTCAAATATTGAACACATTCTTGCAATCAGTAACAGCCATAAAAATCTGTAGTTGATTAACAAGAGATTAATATATCAACATTCAACAGTGTTGAGCCATAATCATTTTTACAAAATGAATTAAAATATTTCATGCTGAGTTTGCCACAATAGTTAATCGTTTTGCAACTAACATCTACAATTTCAATAGTACATTTTGCTTTATGCTTTTCATTTACAATCGAGTTACTTACTTCATATACAAGAAATCGGGTGCTGATGTTGATTTAATCGATTCTCCCCAACGTGATAAAATTTGATATAACGACGAACCTTTAATAGTTATACTGGATTATTTTAGTCAGGTTCACGAATGATGCATTAATCGATGAAAGATAAAGAACGAAATTATGATGAAAGGCTGGACGCCCACATGACCTTCAGTCCTGATGAATCGATCAAAATTAATTTCTACGGACTACATTATACGGTAGCAACACTAATTACTTCGTCGTTCAACAAATACACCTCGCAATGCTATATCAAGCTTTATAACTGGAATTAACTTTTTATGTACCATTAATGTCTTATAACACTCAACTCGAAACGTTATTCAGTGATCACTTACGGGCGTTATTTTTTATGATTACATTACATCAGTATTAATGATCTAGGTATAACAAATTTGCTGTTTCCTTATTAGTAGTGTCATTATGTAAGATAATCGAAGCTTTCGCTTCAATCAAAGTGTGAACGTTAAATGTTATTATATTTATTTTTAATTACGTGAAATTATTCAAGTTTACTTAACAAAGTGAGAATAAGATTCGTAATGATGTATTTTTTGTTCTAAATAATTATCGTATTAATTTTTCTAAAATTTTGGGATTTCCGACAAATGATAAGATTTATTCACAAGTCACACTAATGGTTCTTCTTAATAACAAGTTTGTCAGGAGATTTACTTACGAGAGAATTTTGAAATAACTTGAATGCACCTGTGTCAGAAACTGATCTTTGGTAAGCAAATCTACTCATACATTTATTATGAGATGTTTAACTATAGAAAATTAAAACAATGATCAACTTGAAAAAGCCTTAGCAGAAAGAGCATAACTCGATAAAAGTCCTAGCCATAACATATAACATAAATTACACAAAAGAAGTAACGAGATCCGTGATCCAAATAGTGCAATCCAACAAAAAGTAAACAAGCAATATATGTATTGTGAATTCTACAACATATCGAGATGCCCTTATTGAAGAAAACGATGCCACAGAAAGGCTGAATAATTCATGTGGTAGCGTACATACGGACTCGAAACACGACTATAATAAAAGTGCACTATTGACCAATTTGTATGTAAATGTATGAAACTGTATGAGTACGAGTATAAACCTAGTTGAAAAGGAAACATATCTGAAATATAAATGGTAAATAATAAACATTTCATTTTTTTACGTGGGAGAGCCATGCTTCGGCACGAATGGGCCGGCTTAACCGGAGTGATACCACGGCCTCATAGAAAACCGGCGTCAAACAACGCTTACGTTGTGTTTCGCCGAGTGAGTGAGGTTACCGGAGGCCCAATCCCCTTTTAAAAGGTCGGCAACGCACTTGTGACTCCTCTGGTGTTGCGGATGTCCATGGGCGGCGGTAATTGCTTACCATCAGGCGATCCGTCTGTCCGTTTGCCCTCCTGTCCCATAAAAAAAAACAGTACATCTCAACCAATTGGCAATATACTAAATGAAATGAGAATATTCCTCTGTTCATCTAAAACCTATAATAAAATTGTAACAGGCCGATGTCTGTATATTATAGATATTAAAGAAAAACTAATATGTGGGGGCTTTATTAGAGCAACAGAAGCCAAAATATTTTTTTTTTAGTATTTTTGTCAGTCTGTCTGTCTGTATGTTTGTACGGCATCACGCAAAAACTACTGCATGGAATTGAATGCAATTTTCACCGATGTATGGCTCGAGGTCTAACTTAAAATCTGGTGCATGTTTCATCTTAATACGCCGCCTAGAATAGGACTTATAATATGTTAAACTTTTTGGGACCTGAGTGAAACTGCGGGCAACACCTGGTTACAAATAAATGTTTGTTTCCATAGGGTTCACTAATAGTAATTGGATATATTGTCAAATTAAAGTGGTGCGTTTTTTTATGTATTAAGTCGGTGAACGAACTGACGAGTCACCTGGTGGTAAGTAGTCATCGTCGCCCATGGACACCTGCAACACCAAAGGAGTTACTGATGCGTTGCCGACCCTTCAGAGCTCCTACGGACTGCAGACTGCCAGAGCCGCAGCAACCGAGGGGAACTGGCTCTTACGTGCAAAAGTCGAAACACATACCAAGGTGCTTTATGACAAAATATCAGTTTATTATTATATTATTATTATATTCCATCTTTATAGATTCTTTTATGTACGTTAAGAGATCTAACGTCATCATTATTGAGAAACCAGAGATGCATCTTTTAAATTATATAATATTTTCGGATAATTTTGACTAAAAATTAAATTCAATAGGAATAATCAGCTTAAAATAGATATTCTTACGTAAATAGAATTCAAAATACATAAAACATGGTAAATAGGTCTTGAATAACTTTATGTGCCAATTTGGCTTTGAATCCTTGGGCTAGAACCAGTATAATGCCAACAATATTTTACGTTTCATATGTAAAGGAGTAAACAATTTGCTTTTGAAATCTGTATTCATCTTGGACAGTCCTCAAATACAGTAAATGGAATTTATGTGCACGCTATCACAAAACATGTACTCCAAAATGACTAACAGAACCCTGTGAATTTATCGTAAGTACATAATTTTTAACAGGTTTTATTTAACATTCTAAGCTACTTTTGGCAAGACATTATCTAATAATGTAATAATAATAAAAACAATAACCATAATGTCCACAGCTCCGCTTAACAATTTGGATAAACCATTAATTCATAACTTACTAATAAATCTCGATAGATAAACTATTAAAAATCAATATCGATACTTTAAATCGATTGTTGAATTCCAACACGCCTATCTAATATAGACTTTAGTACCTATACCATCCAGTTACGTATGCACAGATCGGAACCGACTGCCGGATCTAACATCGATATAAGGTGGTTACATCACTTGTAAATAGTGGTGACCTCAATTATCTATTATGTAATTAGTTAAACCAGTACATCGATACGTGCAGTCCGTAATTTTTTTGCTGTCCATCTCTACAAGAGTACTAATTGGTCTTTTTGTCCGCGGCATTTTTTATCACATCTTGACTTGTAGCATTTATCACAGGCATACGTCGCGTCGCTTTTATGTACAGGTTTGTTTTTTCAAAGCACAGTTTTAAATCTTTTTTATATACCTTATACTAGTAAGCCGCAGGAAATAATGACATTTGTGATACCGGTTCATAAACGTTTCAATATTAAAGCCTTAATTTTCTCTATGCTTTCCCTTGAGACTTGTGGAACTCATGGCGCGTCGATTTCACCTGTTATCATCACCAAATCTGACGGGTACAGTGTACAGACATGACTCAACCGCTCGACTATTGACTAGTGACATGTACAGTAGATAAAAGGGTTAAGTATACAGTTGTACAGTGGCGACCAAAAGTCCATAGGCAATCTCACAATGCAATAGCTTGACGTTTAGTTTGACTTACGACCTTCTATTCATTGTCGTTAACAAGTGACACGCACTGGCTGTATCGAACTTGCTCGTACTGTTCATAGCAATGTAATTCTGAGCGTGCTTATGGACTTTTGAGCGTTTACTGTATATATAACACTATATTTATTTTTTATTAATATAATTAAGAAAACAACATTATCTGTGTTTTGACAAAGATAGTGCTATGCATCAAAATGCAGGTATTGTTAGCTGCTTAAATGGTACATACCAAATTATTGGCACCAAACTATGATTGACTGTACATTATGGTCGTAGACTTGAGAATGTATACTCCCATCTCCCATCCACAAAGGAATCCGAAATTGTTTTGTTTGTGAGTTTTGATAGCGCTTTATAGCTATAATTTTATTAATAGGCTTCCAGTAACATTGTAAGAGGTAATTAAGTGAGCAGGGTTCAAAGATCCATCGCGATAATTCGATAATTATAATATCACGATAAACTGAGTGCTTAAAATATTACTTATTTTTGTTTAGTAAACATGACTTTTTTTATGGGATAGGAGGGCAAACGAGCAGACGGATCACCTGATGGTAAGCGATTACCGCCGCCCATGGACACCCGCAACACCAAAAGAGGAGTCACAAGTGCGTTGCCGACCTTTAAAAGAGGATTGGGCCTCCGGTAACCTCACTCACTCGGCGAAACACAACGTAAGCGTTGTTTGACGCCGGTTTTCTGTGAGGCCGTGGTATCACTCCGGACGAGCCGGCCCATTCGTGCCGAAGCATGGCTCTCCCACGATATAGAACTTAGACAATTATACTTAGTAATCGAATCAATATTTCTACTATTATATCATATATATATAAAGTATTCCCACAGAGTACTAGCTACAAATAATATTCTCAAAGCTTACTTTCAAATTTCATAAGTGAAATTCACTTCTTGTCGGTACTTCGCGCGGCTCGTAAAATCATCCGAACAAAAGCCGTCACAGCTTTTTCAACTTTCAAAGTTTAACCTAACCGCTGAAAGGTTAACATTTAGCCGACGACAGACACAATGTCAATAAAATTTAAAGACTTTGGTCGCCAGTCATAGTTGACCAATTTGCCTAGAAACAAATGGGACAGCACAAAGCGTTTACCTCTGGCGAAAGCTGAAGATACGAAAGTTGACCATCATTACAACTGACAATCATGAGATCTGTCTGCAGGTTTAGACACTAGTTTTAACCTCATGAGGATTGAAGATCAAATGCACTGATGATGAAGACAATGTCAAGGATACTGTAGAGCCTAAATCTTATTCTGAAAATAACAAATGTTGTTCTAAAATTTTGGGAAATTCACTCTAAAAAATCTTACAAATCAAAACCTACTTCGCTGACGATGTGTCTTTAAACTCAATGAATATTTTGTCTCAATTTTCCAACTGGTAAAAAAAATGAGTTTTCAGTAGATATAATTAGTAATTATTACAAAATAAAATACCTATGTCCGTTCTTTAACAAGTCACCCAGTATCACAACTTTATAGGAAAATAGGTATTGGCAATCTCAAGCCTATAGGTACTTATATCGTACAACTTTTGAAAATGAGTTCGTGATTAATATGGGTAGATGAATATTCTTCGTGTAATAAAAGTTTTTTTATTATAGATAATAACTTTGTAATTGGTAAGCAAAATATTTTTGATACAGGAACCAGGCACTAGTGTACAAATTTGACTAAGAGAAAAGTTATTATAAACATCGGTCGGTCTACATACGGATCAATTGTTATCACAGTACAATATTTAATAACATTATAAAGGTAAGCAGTTAAAATAGGTTGTCCCTTATCGCTCCAAGCACCTAAGTTATTAACCTATTTGAAGCTTTACTGATAAACTGAACAAAACAGTCCTAAAAGCGTCAGAAGTGTGGTACTTTGCGCTGTAAAATTTAGAAGAAATCTTCCGAAGATTCTAAAATGTAAAGGAGAATTTAAAACTCATAAAAGTTAACAGAAATTCATTACGTTTGATGATTCAATAAAAACTCTTATGTATTTATACTACATATGTATATGCTAATAAGTTTTTCAATACAAGGTAATCATACATCTATTACGAAATCGGTGCTACCTGAAAAATTTTGGCATGTTCATACCATTAACATAATAGTATCTACGTCCTAGGTGCGAAAAGAAAGCGATTAAAGTCGTTAAAACTGCACCTCACACACATGCAAATCCATCACATATACATTTTTCTACTTTTTCTACAGATTAAATGAAGGAGCATCTCAATAATAGTAGATAAAAAAGTATTAATTGCTGTTATGTAGTGTGAATACTTTTTTACTGGTTCTATAATATTTCGTTCTATATTCTTAGCGCATCGCTTGGCGTTGTATCGCTACTAGCCTCTGTTTACGGCAAGCGACCTAGGTACTTATTACAACTAATATTGAACGAACAATTCTACAAACATAGTATGACCTCTCGACTCATCTATTGACAAATTGCATCGGCCTTCACACACGTGTCAAGTGTGTATACGATTGGAAATATTATGCGAAGGTAACTTATCACAATTAAGTATTCACACCATAAATTGGTCCTTTTATACGCACGTAGATTGGTCCTAAATTTAAACCTTACTTAATTTATATTTAACTAGCGTCTGCCCGCGACTTTATCTGCGTGAAGTCCAGGATTGGGTCCGACCTGGATAAAAAGCCTTTGTGTTATTCCAGGCTATAATCTATCTGTGTACCAAATTTTATTCAGATCCGTTCAGCCGTTCTGGCGTGAAAGAGTAACAAACATCCATACACGCATACCTACAAACTTTCGCGTTTATAATATTAGTAAGGATTTCTGTACATTTGACTTTATGTATGTTGACAAATCCTTATAACTTATGTAATTCAAATAAACTCCAAGTTATTAAAATTCTTACAACGAAATAAAAAAAATGGTTTCAGATTCAATTTTACTTGCATACAAAAGAACCGTATATTCTGAATAAATCATAAACTACATTCCAAAATAGAGGAAAACCCCAAAAAACACGTATTGTACCAAAGTATACAAATTGAAATATTTTTGTCAAAATTTTTTAGGTGATTACATAACTTTCTTACGATACATTGTGTTGTGTAGAGTATTAAGACATAAAATTGTTAGCAAAAAGTACCCACGCACGCGAAGTTTACATCAAATTGGTATTTCTGAGCGAAGCCAACGTTTTTGCAACAATTATGAATTATTGAGTCTGCAATACAACATACATCATCTCGTGAATATTAAAGTTGAACGAACCTATTTACACTATATTAGTATAATGTGCATTTTTATGGATGTTAAAAAGCATGGATACATATTTTTGCCTACATTAAGAACCTACTGTTTATAAATGAATAAGTATTTGTATAATATACATATATTACCGGCGTGTATGTATGAGAATATGTATGAATGTGGAAGAAGCAAAAGAAGTATGCAGGAATCGTAGCACGTGGCAGTCTATAGTTTCTGCCTACCCCTAAGGAGAAAGGCGTGTATGTATGTAATATATATTACGACTGACACAAGGTTTATAAATGATTAAATGGTTTAATAACCCAATTTTTATTTGTGATAGGCTTACGCTTGACCGCCAGTTCGCCTGATGTTAAGCGACACTGCGATCTACGATGGAGCGATCACAAACAGATTTCTTTAAACAACTAAACTTACACACGTTTGAATGCTAAATCAGCCAAGTCAACGATTTAGACCCCATTTGAAAATCTAGTCAGGCATCGATCAGTGCAGTGCGAAGGCACCATAAATTAACTTCAAACCTAAGTTACGAATCTGTATTATTGCCAAGAGTTCTTAGAACCAGTCGGCGGCAGACGCCCTGGCATCCATTGGCATTGTTTACACAAAATTTATATCACTAATGTATAGTAATATCTGAGAACAATGCGATACAATCTTTGGAATACTAAACGAGATACATGTGAAAAAGTACTTTTTATTACCTGTTTAAGACACAGACATTACAGAGACGTAACTGAATATGAATCTATTTAAAAACCAGGCAAGTGCGAGTCGGGCTTATGTACCGAAGGTTCCGTACAAGCTTACTTCTTGCACCAATGTTATGTCAACTTTACCAAAGTTTACCATTAACGCTATAAAAGGACCGAACCGTCGAAATAAATGAAAGACTGAAAATTGACCAGAACTAGAATAAAACAACTATAAGCATCATTTCAAGCAGTGATAGTGATATGACCATAGGACTGCCAAGTCAAAGGTCTCTAGTTCGAATCCAAGGCCGCACCTCTGACTTTTCGAAGTTATGTGCGTATTAATAGTTATTTATCACGCGCTTAAACGGTGAAGGAAAACATCGTGATGAAACATGCATGCCTGAGAGATTTTATCGACGGCGTGTGAAGTCTGCTAACCCGCATTAGGCTAGCGTGGTAGCGTGGTAGCGTAGCATGCCCAACAGTGGGACAATGTAACAGGTTGATTATGTAAGCATCATTTAGCTGCACAGGTGTTAACTCGAGTGGGGCTAAAATGACCACTGTTGTTGAATCATAATTTTCATGAACTGAGATGATTCTTTTGTGAGCAACCTCAAATAAGTAGGGTTGGCTTTCTGTCCATATGTGTATATGTGGGCACACGATGGCTATGCTTAGTGCGTACTGAACATTGTTTTAGCTAATACCACCAATACTCCATCGAAGTACGGGGAGTAGTCGAGAGTTTACGAGGGGCAGAGAATGGTCATTCTGTAGGTATCTACGTAATAAACTCAGATATTCTGAGCTAGCAACAAAAACAAATATTATTAAGTCTGTAATTCGCCTAAGTTTGTGAAAAAATTCGCATTAAAATGTCTCATTAAGTGCAAATAAAAAATATCTGTGTGCAAAACCTTCATAATTATGGAGATAAAAACCAGAATAATTATAATGACTATAACAAAGTCGTGGGACAGTGGCCTTTGACGATTTTGCCTTACCCACAGACACCCACGAAATAACTAAGCAGAAACTTAATTCTGTAAGTATTTATAGTCTGCATTTCGCTTATTTTTTTCTGAATCCTAAAGATTCAGAAAAAAATAAGCGAAATGAAAGATCTTAATTTGAAAGCCTGCATAAATCAAAGCAGTGAAATAATTAACTGTGACGTCATGCAAAAATATTATATACCAAATATAGCGGGTGTGAATATAGTCATTGAAGCGGTCACAACAACTGATTTGCATTGACAACAATAAACTGCTAACTTCACACCGTAAAGGTTAATTTCACAAGAATTTTTTTTTCGGTAAATTGTGGAGATTTTCCGGTAGTCACCAGCTCTGTTTCATGCTCAACCACAGTGTATGACAAAGACAATCACCGTTTTATTTACAACTTCACACAAGTTACTCATGTTTTATTGCAATATTATGTATTCCCCATCATTCAATAAAAGAATAAATTGAAAACATGCATTGTTTACTCAGATCTAATGTGGTATTGTATTGTTTATGTTTAAAATAAACTGACCGTTTAAACAATAGCAATTACAAACATAATCCTACATTGACTCAGATGAGTTGAACAAAGTTTAACCCACAACAATATATTTAATTACTTAGTATATATTTAATATTAACATACCATCACGCTTGAATTCCCCGAAGGGTTAGGCAGAGGTGTACTAAAGTAAACACACAGTTCGCCGGTATGTTTAGGTCCCATGTAGCGAGCCTATTGCCATTAACCAGTCAAGTTAGTATAATCTGGATTAGTTTCAATCTTATTTTCAATCAGTAATCGTCAATAATAATCAAAATGGAAATAGATAAGATTCCCATGTCGAGCAGGCGAAATGGCGGTCAAGCGTATCACGAATAAAAAAAAGTGTTATTGAGTTTTTCTAAAAATACACATTAGTTTTACAATAGAACTGTTCAGTAGAACTGATGGGAACAAACCAGTATCTCGGGGTTTCGATTTATGCTCAGATAATGACAATAGGCTCATCCCCTATTAAATGAGACCTAATACATACCGTCGAACGCTGGATATACTTTGGTACATTTATGCTTAACCCTCCGGGGAATACAGGGGTTAATAATATGTTAGAATTACATTTTATACTAAAACGTTTGAGAGTATTAATTAGATCTATGTAGATTCAAATCTCCCTCATAATTGCTATAGCACACATCATCGCAACCAAAAGCTGGTAGCACACAACGAACATTGCCACAAAGTGTGCAACATATTTCGTAACTGTACACTGCACCGACTAATCGAGGTGCAAATTAATTAGTTATTGTAGCGAGCAACACTGCGGCGGCGGTGTTGCGAGATGTCGCTCTGGCACAATGAAGGAAAACGTTTACGAAATGCACTCGGTGTGACACTACACATACAATATTTTAGAAGGGATAAAAGACATGCTTGCTATGTCCTATGTCGGTCGGTATTCCGGCTAGTGTTAGTTATTAGCTCAATAAACGTAATGGCTGATCAAAATGAATTTTACGCCAGAATTAATATTTTATCATTCGATTATTTGGTCTAATAGTAGAACTTTTAAATTAATTCCAAGTACTTGGTTTATTAAGCTACAGATCCTGGTATAAATGGAACTACTTAAGCGGCGGTAGCCTAATGGCTAGGGCGTCGGACTTACGATCATGTGATTGTCGGTTCGAAACCCACCCATTGCACTACCGACGTGAACCCACTCGTAACAAGCATTTAGCTTAGTACGAGGGGTTAACAAGAATACTAGTAACGTGCCACACACATTGCTAGTAAGCTTTTAAAAAAAAATTTAATATTTGTATGGTGTCGAAATAAATAAGGCTGCACTCACAGAGGATGCAGAATTTCTGAATCAGGAACAGTAATACTTAAATAGAAATATTAATGCTTTTTGTTGTATATGTCGGCAAACAAACAAACGAACCATCTGATGGTACCTTAGTAGTTATTGTCGCCCATCGAGACAACAACAGCAGAGGTGTTGCTGATGCTTACCCGTACGGAATGTAGACTGCCAGAGTCGCAGCACCAAGAGGAGCTGATTCTCACGTGCTACAGTATATTTATAAAAACTTATATACCAAGCGTAGACCATACATACCATGGACATAATAATGTGACTATAGTAGGTACCTACACTACCGTCCAAAAGTTTGGAAGCACATATGATTTCACCCAAAACAAAACATCGCCGACAATATGCGGTAAAAATTAATAATAAAATTAAGTTTTAAGACCTTTTACGATTGTTCACACAAAAATACAAGGATTATCATACGACCATCATCCAGTTTTAACAAATTCCTTGATTTTGACGAAACACGTGTTTTATGACTTAATCCCTCGGGTGCATTCTTTTATGTAACGATGCGGTTTTATTGAACATTTTTGCTAGTTTTAGCTTTTTTGGACTTAATTTAGTCGCACTTGAGCATTGGCACGCGAAAGTTGTGATATTAACATTCTCTGTATTCGAAAGATTTCGATTACTGCTTTTACCGTACTTTTCTTTCTGAAAATGGCAAAACGCAACCAAATCACACTTGAACAGCGAAGCGCTATTTGTACTCTACGTGAGGAAGGATACAGTGAACGTCAAATCGCAGAAAGACTCGGAATTTCTTGTAAAGGTGTTCACTACACGCTTGTTAGAAAACAAGAAACTGGGAAAAATGAAGACAGAAAAAGATCTGGTAGGCCCAAATCCACAACAAATCAAGAGGATAACTTCATTAGAGTCCTCTCTAAACGGAATCGACGCTTAACTGCACCACAAATAACCGCGGCTGTGAATGATACGCGAGCAACACCAATTTCAATAACAACCGTTAAAAGACGTCTACTGTCTGCGGGTCTAAGAGGATGTGTTGCTGCTAAAAAACCAAAGCTAACAATTAGACATAAGAAAAATAGACTAGAATGGGCAAAGGCGCACAAAAACTGGACAATAGATCAATGGGAAAATTTCCTTTGGAGTGACGAATCTAAGTTTGAAATTTTCGGGTCCAATAGGCATGTGTTTGTACGCCGATCAAAAGAAGAGAGGGCTTCAGAAGCATGCACAGTGCCTACTATTAAACATGGTGGTGGTAATGTCATGGTTTGGGGTTGTTTTGGCAACAATAAACCCGGAAATCTTGTGAGAATAACCGGAAAACTAAACAAAGAAGGGTATCTGAAAATTCTTAAAGATTCCGCCATACCCAGTGGACTGAATCTCATTGGACCTGGATTTACTTTTCAGCAGGATAATGATCCTAAGCATTCGTCGAGACTGTGTCAGAACTTTTTGAACAAGAAAAAAGATGAAAAAGATGAAAATCATGCAATGGCCATCTCAATCACCTGACCTTTCTCCCATTGAACTTATTTGGGATGAACTTGACAGAAGGGTGAAAAATCGGTCTCCGAAAAGCTCAGAACATTTGTGGCACCTATTAGAGAGCGAATGGAATAAGTTAGATGAAGATTATTTTAAGAAATTAATTAATAGAATGCCTAGAATATGCGAGAAGATTATAAAAGAAAAAGGTGGACATTTCGATGAATCTAAAATTTAAATTTATTTTCATATTGTATGTTGAATCCTTACTTTGTAACTAGTTATAGGTATCAATCATATTATTATTTTGTTAGTTTTTTTATTTGAGATCAATATATAAAAAAAAATACGGCTTTGTTGTCTTTTATTTGATTTTACCTGGCTGCTTCCAAACTTTTGGACGGTAGTGTATCTCGGTGACCAACCACATTCTTATTTAGAAAAGCTTTGACTTACAACAACTTTACTTGCATGTAATTTTTGACCGTCACTTTCACATTCTCTGCTTACCTTGAGATATATGGCACGAAGGTTCTTCCAACTTTCCTTAAAGACACAGCTATCTATAGTTAAACTGTGTGACTTCTCTTTTATTTCCTTCAACTAAACATTCGTGGAGAACTTTTAGTATAAAACTGCAAATCATAAAACTTACTCTCAAAGATGCATTGCACGTAATTATTTGGGTTACATTTTCGTCAGTTTACAAAATTAATTTATTACTGATTCTAACAATCAGTACGTATTTTGACCAATAGATGTCATATCTACTGAGGTCATATTTTCATAATCTGAAGGGATCATTACATCCTCCATCATTCAATGACCCCACAGTGCAGCTTTAGAGTTAAAATTGTAGATAAAACCAAGTCTAAATAAATTCTCTAGTTTAACATTGGTCCTTCGAGCATTTCCTTTTACACATTAAAATTATAATATTTCGTAGAGTCTAGTTACTCTAGATTTTGTAAGGTGTCCAGCTCAGATTTCATGACAGACATGCTAATGTATTGCTTCAGTCTTTCCACGTCAACCGCATCTTCCAGATATAGAGCCAGCAGTGTAAAGCTAACAATGAGAAACGATTGCTGCTCTGTTATTTCAGCAGTTTTATCTATCGCCTTGAATTAAGACTGCCACCACAGAACGTTAACCTTTGCTGTAAATGTCCGAAATCATCACGCCTCGATTACTAAATTGGTGATAGCAGACTGATGATGTCATTCAATAGGGTTGCCACTCAAAGTTCCGTGCTATAGTTTGAGCCTCTTAATTAGTTAGACAAAACTTAATATTATACTAGTTTCATGCGGCGGAAATTTCAAAAGCTAATTCAAAATAATATACTTATTAATGTTATTAAATCCCGACGATTCGGACCTACCCGTGATCATGGACGCTGTAAAGGGTCCATAAAATTTTATTTTATTTTTAAGTGTCTAACTATCTAGACAGCCCGTAACACCTAATGCTATTTATCTTGACAATCCTGCAATTCGCAAAATAAGACAAAATATATACTTAGATATTAAAATCAAATAATGGAGAAACCATTTAGCACTACAAGACAAACAAAATATCTATATTTGCCAAAGAATTTGACAACCCTAATCATTCGTGAAATATGAATGCTTCGTCCTTCCTTATTACGAAGAGTGACAATCAACACCTTCCTAATTCTTAGAACAACAACGCGTAACCCGACCTTACACCCAAATCAAAAATCGTTGAACGAATTATATATAACTAACCAAGGTAACATTAACCTCAGGTTAACCGAAGCATTAACTAATCAACAGATCAATGGCTATTCGTTATGCCGTTTACAGATTGGATGTAACATGAAAATAATAATGTAACACCGTTGAAATAAATGTATCGTGCAAAATTTATCCAATGCAACATGTAGTGTAACAAGTCGAAAAAAATCGTTTAGAACACGTGTTGCGCAAACGACGAACATAGACGCAATGTAACATACGTACATTACTAAATGTTGCATTTCATGTTATGTTTCACTAGTCTGTACGCTCACAGAACATTATATCAGTACCCTGTATTTTTCTTATCATCACAAATAAACAAGATTAAAAAAAATTTTTTTTGAATATGATATAAAAAAAGTTCCTGTAGTAAGGAGGTTAAGTAAACAAATAAATGGTAAGTAGTATAGTCGCCTGTTCAATGTTACGGAAGCTAGTTTGTATAACCTGTGCTTAGATCTGATAAACAAAGTGAATCATACTTCTTTGTATATATTTTAATGCATTTTTTATTAATTGTTCAATACGACGGTATGTAACCTTTAACGCTTTTATTTCAACTAATCCTTTTACAGAAAGGGTGCGCCCGCGCGGTATGTTTATTGCCTTACTAAATAGCAATCAAATGTGCGTCGCACATTACTAGTATTCTTGTTAACCCTTGTAAGTTTAGAGAGACTAGAGACTCCTTACCGCAATGACAGACGTCAATTGATATAAACCCAATGTCGTTTTACAATCTCGTACAAATAGCCGGGATCATTAGGTGCTAATACTGGAAAAATTTAGCCACAAATGTATCCAAACCATTTATTTAATTGTTCTTAAACATTACATCTCTAGATACCGTCAAAAACGACCTCATAAAAACATCTTAATACCATTCACAATAAGAACCATCTGGAAATAAACATTCAACATTCTCACAGAACAATAGCAGTGAGTAATATTGATCAGTCGATCACTGGGCGACAGATAAGATCGACGACCAGATAATACTCGGCTGCCGACGTAACAATGGAGTGCTGACAAGAGCGGAGATACGCGATGTGCTAGCGAATTCCTTGCCGTCCATACTTTGGGTTTTTTTAAAGCAATGGGTATATTCTTGAAATAAAATTCGATGTAATTATTATATAAATTGTGGAAAGAAAAATACAAATAAGGCGGAGCTTTGATAGCTGGTTAAAATGCATAGGCGTCGCGTGTATTACTGCCATCCGGGGTAAGCACTAAAACCACACATTTATTACTACTCTGAGAGCTTAACAGAGATGTAACTCTAGTAAGTGTACGTGTTACCATGTTATTGTAGATACGTAGGTACTTATAACGTAACTAGTCTTCCCGGGCGCATCTTCGCCTGCGTACTTAGACAGTTTTCGTTTCTGAATAAACTGAGCGCACTGTACCAACACCATGGTTTCATAAAATATGTAAGTCATTAAAAAGGAAGACAACAATTGTTAAAATGTCAACAGCGAATGACAGCTGTACTATGGACGTTTATTAAATATGTGTGTGTGTGTCAAACGGATGGTAGCGGACTTTCATTTGCACCCCTTTTCACCGCCAAATTTGGGTTGAAATTCCAAAAATCCTTTCTTAGTGCTCGTCTACAGTGCAAAAGGACCCAGCATGCGAACTTTCAGGGACCTAGCTGCTGTAGTTTCGGCTGTGTGTTGATACGTCAGTCAGTCTGTCAGGTTCTTTTATTTACATAAAGATAGAAGATATTCTATTTAATTTATTATTTTAGCTATTTTAATTTAGGTACATCCATAAACTTCCGTATACATTGCAACTATTCCTAAGAAGTGTTCTAAACTCGTTCCGCCACATTAATGCGGACGCGTCGCGGTGCATCACTCTTGATTGTTGCTGTCGAGTCGGCGCGTCGGTGTCGCGCACGACTGCGCAGGCGCACCCGTACACTACCAGCATAACGTAAGGTAGAAGATTCGTTCTCATTCACCAAACAATCAATAATGTAGCTATTTTAACACGTTCAAAACTATTGAAAATATTTTCACAATACTTATAATTACACGCAATGTAATATACTTAAATATCTAGTATAAATTACAATAATACTAATCTAATATATTACAAAAGATCATATAATACAGCAAAATAATATGGTAAAGTATTGAAAAGCTGTTCATTTTAATAATCCTTTGACAATGGCGAGCGCTGTCACATGTTACTCTTACTTGCATTGTAAGCAATTAGAACAATAATTTTATTAACTAACCACTATTTCGTTTACTATTTCATAAAATATTCTATTACTTCGTCACATAAATAAATGAATTACCTAGACCTACAAAACAGTGCTAGTTTAAAAGAATTTAATGAAAGATTTTAATTGGTAAGTAAGTAATTATTTAATAAAGAACAGTAATCATAACTGTTGTTAATCCAATTATCGTAAGTAGCTCATTTTATATCTCACTAGCTTCTGCCCGCGACTTTGTCTGCGCGACTTCAAGGTTGGGTCCGACCTGGATAAAAAAAAGTAGTACAGTACGCGCGGCATAAGTTGGTCGGACTGAAGTTAGCTGTTTGTCAGTTTTTGGTTGCGCAGTACACAATTTTTAACGTAAACAATCCACTGCGCATTAAAACGGCGAACTTCACTCCGGCCAACTTATGCCGCACGTATTGTATGGCTATGTGTTATTCCAGGCTATAATCTATCTCTTTGCCAAATTTTATCCAGATCCGTTCAGCCGTTCTGGCATGAAACAGTAACATTATATTTATAATATTAGTAAGGATATTTGTTTCTGTTACTACATTTTATGGCATCATAATACTTTGAAAAAATTCAGGATATATTTCTGCGTAGGATACTAGGACCTAGAAGACTAGGTAGGACCTGAATAGCATGCGGGATGAAGGAACTATGAAGATGATACTCATTTCTGTCTTTAAGTCACTAAGACTTAAAGACAGAAATGAGTAGGATAAACAAACTGATATGATGATGAGGATAGATTGTACGATTGCATAGGATGGGAACTTATAGAAGCACCAGAAAGTGTAATTACATTATTATTTTTTTGAGAAAAAGAAATCTCATGCCTATTTTTCTAGTGGTCCCAAGCGCGACTGCTACGTTAGAGGTCCTGGGTTCAATCCCCAGGTCGAGCAAAGTGTTATTTGGTTTTTCTATAAAATTCTCAATAGCAACTCGAAGTCTTGATTTATGCCTGGTTAAAGGCAATAGGCTCGTCCCCTATTACATGGGACCTAAGCATACCGGCAAACTGTGGGTGTACGCCTCGGCCTAACTCTTCAGGGAATACAGCCGTGATGGTATGTTAAAAAGAAAACTTGATTAGAAGTATTTTAAGTCGATGTTCAAAAACCAATAAAATAATTTTACTGACAAACGAAAATCATAAAAAAAAAACAAATAAAACGTACACACAAAAATATTTACCTTAGGTAAACAAAGGAACGGATATAAACCTCCTTCTTCTTTGTAAGCTGTTAAAGACTAAAATCGTATCTCTATGTTTAACGTTGTTACAGGTTATGATAATCATAATTCGCAGTCAGACACCGTACAACACTTAAAACTGGATGTGTAACAAAAGGGAAATTAATGTTCTACTCACAGCGAAGTTTATTATTAATCATGTATTACATACTCGCTTTCTTTACGTTACAAAACTCAGTATAAAGAAAATTACATTTGCATATTATGATAAATTGCCTTTTTACTCCAATGGTCCCAAGTGGCAACTACGAGTACTACGCTAGAAGTCCTGGGTTGGAGCAAAGTGTTGGGTTTTCCTATGAAATTTATTTGATGCACAAAACACATTACAATCAGAATATAAGAACTAAGTAAAAATTTTGACCTAGATTGTACTAGACTCATTAGTCTGGTGGTCCCAAGCGCGATTGCGACGCGATGTCCTGAGTTCGATCCCCAGGACGAGCAGTGAGTTTTTCTGTGATTCTCAGTAGCAGCTCGGAGTCTGGATTTGTGCCCGGTTAATGGCAATAGGCTGGTACCCTATTACATGGGGCCTAAACATACAGGCGAACTATGGGTGTACATTAGTACCCCTCTGCTTAGCCCTTATGTTATGTTATTATGATAAAATAAACGTGCAAAATGTAAGCAGTGTGGTGGGAGGAAAGCTGTACCCAATTTTATCGCAAACGTAAACGCCATGGCCATTCACAACGCCGTTCAAAATCCTGGGTAGGCACCCCTTAAAATAGAGGAGATAAGGATTACTATCAACACCCAGAATTAATCAGATTCTTTACCTTTCGACACTAGAGATCGAAATGTGGCCCCCATTGCATGTTTTTAATTTAAATATGTCATGTCTTGTGAACTATTTGGTGTAGAATAAACTATAATAATAATAATAATAAATAACGCCAAAATATATATCTTTGGTAGGGTAAGGAATTGACTGATCATAAGATTTTAAACTCTTTGCGTTAGTCATCAACGCTAATTATTTTCATCTCCTCAATTATGTTTTGACGAAACAGACCAGCCATATTCACACAAATAACTCCACGACCTGACAAATTACAAATCACGATGCGAGACAAAACACGCCAACAACTACAAGAAAGTATAATTGCAGTTCGGCAAACGACCGCAAAGGTCGTTTGTGCTTTTTTTACAAGACATCAATTAACGTAGGTTGTATCACATGCTGTCGATTACGAGGGCTAATTGTAGTCATAATCCCATCAAAAATGTAGAAGAAAATGTGTTAAAATCGACTCTACTAAAATCTAAAGATAATTAAGAAAAGATGAAGACACACTCACTTTAAGAAGTTTAGAGCAATTTGTTGTTGTTGTTGTTGTTGTTTTAAAAAACGTTGCCCCACACTAGGATTTTCTCCTGTATCGTGGGTGCGTTTACAAAAACAAATTCTCACACACAAACGCCCAGACCCGGAACAACTATCTGTAGATCATACAAATATTAGCTCCGTGTGGGGATCGAACCCACAACACGTGGCGCAGAAGCCGATCGCTCAACCGCTACGCCAATCGTGTCGTCCGAATTTTTGTGAATATAAGAACAAAATAAGAAAAAATCCCGTAAAATACATAACAAAAGGAAGAAATATATAACAAATTAAAATATTGTAAAGTATCTAATAAACAATAAACCTAACATCCCTAAATCATAACATTAGGTATGTACTCATATTCCAATTCAATAAATAGACTACAAAAGGAAGGGCATGATTAGTTTTGAATACATACACAAGTAGGTCAAATAAAAAAATAGTTGAACTCGCTACTAGATATCTTGAGCCGGCGGAACTCATCCGGAAACTAGTCCGGAACTCCTAATCCAGCTCCAGAGCCGGATGCACCAAATATCAGAATTGTAATGAGGTCACCACAAACGCAATATTTCAACTAGTAGGACAATTCCAGATCCGTTCTAACCGAATTACTCATTAGGAGTTGAGATAGATACGTTTATAATTTCAATATTATTGTCGTGAATTAAACTAATATTTCTGTCATCATCATCCTCCTACCTTACTTAAAGGTCGGGGAAGTACTCCTTTTATTCTATACATCTCAACAACCAATTATTCCTTAATCACTGTTAAAAAGAGAGGCAAAAGTCACAGCATCAAACAATTTCTCATTTATCAATTGATATTTGATTTTATCCTTAAAAAAAATCTAATAAGTATCATAAATGAAATCATAGGTCATATAAGATTCAGCAGCCTTTTTAACTCTGCAGAACTTTTCTTAGAAAGAAAGGAACTAAACAATAGTTTCCCAGTGTTGGCCTAATTAAAACGCAAACAAAAAATCACAACAGTTCTATTATAACATAACAAAGAACAAATACTTTCAAAATCAGAATGTGACTTACAACAAAGAATCACGAAGACAAAACATCAGTGGCAAAGGTTTCAAATAACCTAACACGCGTTTATCAAGAGCTATAATTACTATAGACTTCGGTATCTATGGCAGCCACAAAGGTCGTGTGTTCGTGACTGCTGGGGAACAAAACAGCTGTTTGGGCACGACACATCAATCATTACGTAGGATACAAGCCTACGTAGGTGTCACATGCCCTTATTGGCCGTATAAAGTAGCATTCTTTGCGGTTATGCGGTTTTAGCTGCTTATGGGATACTCTGTCACTTCCTATATAATAAAGCCTTGTTGATTAGTCAATAGTGTTGCAACACACACATATTTTCTACTATGACGTCTAGACTTCAAAAAAGACCATGAACTTTCGAGTTTATTTCCGAGTTTCTTCTCAGAGGTCATTGATAGGAAATGTAGTTAAAAAAAATATAAAAAAATAAATAAAAAAAATAAGAAAAATTTGTTATTCGTCCGTTGTCGTTTTAGAAGAGGACCACTAAATAAATGGGTCTAAATTGTTCAATTTTTTTAATGATAATATCTATACCTACAAGGAAAACTTACAATAATTCAAAATAGCAAGGACACTGAAAAATATTAAATGAGGAGTCTAATGCTCTATCCGTACTAGATGAGCATTATGTAGTCTCATTAATTTATTATTTATGGAGGACGGTGTAAGGTTTTCCGCTTCTATATTTTATTTCTACTGACTATTGCAAATCAAACTAATATTAAATTTAAAGCAGTTTAAACAGGCAACCTGAATCATGATGTATTTATTATAAACGCCTACACATTAGCTTAAAACCACGCGCCCTTATTCGCCTTATGTGGAATCGAATCGCCTACTGCATATTAAACGGAAACTGTCATATAGATTTGCTATTTCTGCACATTATTGTTATTTAGAATAATACAATAAAAGCAAAATCCAAAGTGTTTAATTGTATGTAGAAAATATTATTCAGAAAAATTTTCCAGAGATATTTTTTTTTAAATAATGGGTGGCCCTAGTATTTGTCCCCCCGCCCCTTGCATGACTTCATATTTGACGGCTAAGTAGGCAACTTTTTCTTCTCCTATAACGTTCATGATAAGTAGGTACTAGGCTTTTTTAGTCCTACATTTTGCTACACAGACGCTTTGTGAACGTCTTAAATTATATTTGAATCTAGCTCGTCACGCCATGTCTAGGTATAGAAGTAAAAATTTTCTATTCAAGTTTTTACTACAACTGGATCTTTGATTTGCATGAAATCTAGATCTTTAGTCGTAACAGTGAAATGTTTTCTGAAAGTAGTACACCTTTTCCTGTGTCTAATAACATGTTAAAAACTATTTATATCATCTTAATCAAACAAATTAGAATGAATTCAAAGAGGATTTAATTAATAAAACAAATGTTAATTTGATTTAAATGTTAATTTGAATTAATTTGATTTGATTTTAATTATGATGGGTATAACTTATTCAAAACATGAAATAAGTCATTCTAACCACCCAATACTTATAACGAATTAGTGAAGTCTTTGTACAAGTACTAAAACATAGAATTTTAAGTAAGACGACACTATCAACATAATGATACTTAAGGAAGTTCAAATTCAGATGCTCGTGAAGGCAGTTTAACAGAACTTAAAATATCTTTGGAAAAAAAGGTTATAAAGAACAAATCATCATCAACCCCCTGCAGTAGGCACGGGTCTCCTCTCACAATCGTACACTAGAGTAGTAAAGAGTACTCTGGTGGCATCGTGCGGGTTGGCAGACTTCATATACCGTCGGGAAAATCTTAACACTCTTAGAAATAAACGCTAAATGAAACATAAGGTCCCATTTATGACACCAACCTGACATTTACTGTAAGCTTTGATGATAAAATAAAAAACGATACTTCTGTTCTTATCTCTATGCTAAGATATACTAAACATACAACATTATCAGTACTATCTAAACATTTAACGCAATCTTTTAGAATCTCATTGCCAAGTTGACCAATATTTTGTGTAGGAACGCCCATTTCGATCTTATCTCTACAATATTTCATAAAAAAGCCTGCAGCTATACACAATTTATTTATATTATACAGTTTGACTACGCTTAACCTCAAATTTAGTTGGTGGGCGTAGATTTATGGAGCTAAAAGGGACTGGACCAAGTTCTCCCACATTTGTTACAGCGGACCTATCGCGCTCTGACAATATGCCTGAATCTGTGACACATTTCAGAGATCGCGGTCGATCTGCAAATCCTGTGAGACTTACATTTCATCCTAATACGGACTAATTAGGAAGAAAATTGAAATATTTAGGCTATCATGGTGCTGGCCAATTCCTGCGTTGAGATGACAAAGATATTTGCTTTCAAATCTGCGAGGAATTCATTCTCTAATGATGGAGATCTTATTTCCTTCATTTGAATTCTGTCATTTTGTGTAGGCAATTTTTTATGAGCTCAACCTGAGAGTTGAACCCATTCCTGATAATTATTCAATCTTTGAACCATCTGTTTGCATCTTTACGGTCACGTTTGAAGTCAGATGCACAAGTGAACAATAATGGTTACTCATTTTTATTCTCTGTTTAAGAGGCAGAACCGATGCACCTCGCGATAATACGGTAAACATGTTTAAAATACGATTCCAAGAAACGACTGATGCTGCAATAAAATAATCTCAACCCAGAATCCTATACAAGAACTTTAAAAGCCTAAAAAGTAACTGTTCATTATAGTATATAGAAACGTGACCCTCCATATAGTTTAATAATTGTTTTTCTAACGTGTCTGCTAATAGTTCCTTGACAAGTTTAACATAATCCATCTAACATCATACTTAGAATCAGAACTAATAGTAGAAGCTACTTATCATTAATACCAGATCTAAAAACTATGATTTTGCCGAACAAAAATATACGATCCCAGATAAGCACGAAAAGCAAATATAATCTAGCAAATTAAATATATTATTTCTCACCAAAAAAACTGATATTTATCACAGTTATTAGAATCAGAACCATCGATGATAGATGAACCATAGAATCAACCAAAATGCCTATAATGCTAAGTGAATATGAAACCCTTTCGCAACCCACACTGTGATAACTTCTTCAGTAAGACATGGAAATGAGGCGCCGCATATCTGACGACCTCATTCGTACTACAATTACGCATTATGTCATATTCCATGGTTTTCCGTTGTGCGATTGTTTTTCTAGTCTAGTAACTCCTTTGCATCATACAGTTGGTCCATTTTACACTACCTCTTCAAGTTAACATATTGTATGGTATTCATTACTGTAAAAATATTTTAAGACATTTCTACTTTAGGTTATTGTTTTGAGATTTTAAGTTCTAGATGACACCGGGGTATCCTGTTTCTGATCCTCTGATCGAGTTTGTTAGAATCAAACGAATTGGCAGACACGAAATGTAAGTACCTATAGAAATGACAGAAGCTTTCGGCAAGTCGAGTGTTTAGTGTAGAATAATCTGTCATAAAATATACAATCTATAAGATCAAAACGTGGTAGGCTAACAGTTCTTTATAAAGAGTGGGGGTGTGGTCTATTCAAAGCCTCATTACAACTGCGTACAGTTAGAAGCAAACGCAATCAATAATTGTGGGCTATATCTGTGCATGGTGGTGCCGTTACCTGCATTGTTCGTCTGTTTTCCGGTTCGATTTCCATTTAACTGATTTGAATCAAGCTAACTGCAGTTCGATTTATGTTTCCCAATAAAATATTCTATCCTATCTAAAATTATTCCTTTTGTACTTGACTCTACCTACTCCGCCTCTACTGTACAACCTCGTTACTCGAGTGGTCTTATGCGTAACTGCTACGCTAGAGAACCTGGGTTCGATTTCCAGGGCGAACAAAGTATTATTGGGTATTTCTGCGAAATTTTCGATAACAGCTCGGAGTTTGGATTTTCCGATTAATGGCAATAAGATGGCCCCGTATTACATGGCATCTAAAAATATATAGGCTAAATTTGGGTGCACATCAGTACACCTCTGCTTAACCGTTTGGGGATACTGCCGTGATAGTACGTTACGTTATGTACACTAAACGCTCAAAAGTCCAAGCACGCTAAGGATTACGTTGCTATGAACAGTACGAGCGGGCTCGATACAGCCAGTGCGTGTCACTTGTGAACGACAAAGAATACAAGGTCGTAAGTCAAACTAAACGTCAAGCTATTGCGTTGTGAGATTGCCTATGGACTTTTGGTCGCCACTGTACTTTAATATCTAAAAGGCTCGTAATAATAAAAGTATATTGCGCAGTTATTATGGCAGATTCTAAAAATATTTTGCTTACGAGACACGGTTCGATAAAAGTTATCGATCATCTGTTCAACAATTTGCATTGATATCATGCATAATAATGTAGTCATCTCATCTTATCTAAAGTTATGATTGATCACCATATTCACCGTAACAAAAAGAAATGTATTTTATCATGACATTTATTGCTTTACTGCACATCCTGAATTCGATTACTAGAGTCAAGTGGAGTCAAAGGTTATCTATATCTAATTCATTGAAAAGCAGAAACAGCTCAGAGTTTGGACTTGTGTCCGGATGATGTGACATTAGCCCCATATTATAATACATGGGACCATATCGTACAATATTAAAGTTTGTTTAAAATTCAGAAAACTAGTTTCTAAAAACATTAACTACTTTAAAAAAAAAGTCTAAGTATAGAAAACTTAATTAATAACTTTATAATAACTTAACGGGTTCTTCAGGCAAATAATTCAAGCAAGCAAGGAGCATGTGGCGGTCCATAGTTTTTGCCTACCCCTGTGGGAGAAATGCGTGAGTGTATGTATGTATGTATAATCCCTAGTTTTTACTTCTTCTTGAATAAATTTGTACTGGATTCTTATAATGATCAGATCCGCTTGATGTGAGTTTCGCACATATCCGCATCATTTCATATCATATCAATTGCCGCATGTATAAATAACAAAATCATCTCTTGAGAACAACCTATCGATTTAGCTGTTTTTTTTTTGTGTTCGTTCGACAAAGTTTTTTATATTCACCAAAAAAGTCGGAAATTTGGATGGTAAAATTTACGCGGGAGATGATGTCCAATACCAGAAACAAGAAATCACAACCTTGTCGGGTTTTACAACCAATTTGTAATATCCGACTCGATCTATCAGATTATCGGAAGTTCGGGCTGTTAGCTCTAGACTCCTTCTCATCTACCAATGCCATCGACTGTTTCGCTAAAATACACATTATTCATTCAAACATGTAAATCAAGGCATCTTTAAGCGCAACCTTCATCATTAACGCAATTCAATTTTAGATTTAATTTAATCGGTATTAAAATGTAACTAATTAGATTCAATAATAAGCAATCATCGTTATTGACTGATTATGTTTTAAAGATACAAACATTAATGACGACGGTCGTGATCGCATATTGAAAGCTTATGGTGTTTTAAATAGGTAACCATAGCTGTCAACGCGGTACACGATTATAACACAGGTATTTTAGAGTGAGAACCTTCAGAAGGTCCCTTTTACTTCCTGAAAATCATGTGTAGGTGTACATGTGATTCCTATTAGCCATTTGCATAACTATGTTTTAGTATCTACTCCAGAACAGTCTAGTGCCAACTCCAGAATTTTGGGGATACAATTTTGAGCCAATGCCTCTAAAACTACGGGTTAGGCTCAAGAGCCAGGCTAGTAGCTAACCCTCCCACTCCCCAAAACATCCTAATCACCCACACACTCCACATACCGCAGAATTAGGGTCGGCAACGCGCGAGTAACAACCCTGGTGTTGCAAGCGTCCATAGGCTACGGTAACCGCTTACCATCAGGCAGGCCGTATGCTTGTTTGCCACCTTAGAGGTATAAAAAAAAGAAACCCTGAAATCTCCAGTGGTAACCACAGACGAAACACGTTAAGTTCATATGGCAGGGAAGGCGGCGAGTTATGTCGGTTTTGTACTCACTAAAGACCATACTTGCCTCCCATTAACCTATAACCATGGGATCGTTATTACATTCGCCATGACGCGACACGTTGCGTAACATTATAACTTAGGGGTTAAGACCTAAATAAAGTTCAAAACGAAATGATAATTACTTAAACTGCCAACTTTCAGTGTTCGTGAACTCGATGCATATATTTATGCTCGTAGATAAGAAAATTAGCACATTCATGCTAAAAACGAAAACAATTAACAACAATGTTCTTAATTACTACTAAGCTAGACTTCGTGTTAAATAAAACTAAGTACTACATTCTACTTTGTAAAAAATAGTCGGATAATTGAATTCATCAGCATCTTTTTTAGGGTTCCGTACAACAAAAGGAAAAAACGGAACCCTTATAGGATCACTTTGTTGTCCGTCCGTCTGTCAAGACCCTTTATCTCGGGAACGCGTGGAGGTATCGAGTTGAAATTAAAACCATATACTCAGGTCTACAGTTCCTTGAAGCTGTGAAAAAATGAAACTTCTAAGTTAACGTAAAAAAAAAGATACGGCCGTTTATGTCGCAAAAAACGTATTCGACACTCTTAAAGAAATCAAAACTTATAGGGTATTTTCCGTTAACCTAGAACTATGAAATTGGCAAGTAATACCGTCTTATACTACAATTTCCTTCACTAAAATAACTTTATAATGTTAGCATGGTTTTCCATGCAAAAAAAAATCGCAAAAAGATACCTTCAAAGATTCTCTATTTTCAAAACGATAGGTATGGTTAAAGATTTAGATGTGACATGGCCTTCATTCCCGATGTCATAAATACAATTATGCTCATTTATTATTCATGATTAGTAACACCAAATTTTAAGCCATCGGCATTTTATAGCCCAATGTCAGTGATGTGCATTTTCCTTCCCCAAACTTGTAGTGTAAGTGAACTTGTGTTAGGGTCTATATCCACTGCATCGTATCACACGATGACTAACATAGGCGAGCAAATGATTTCTGTACGCCGAATACGAGTAAATAAGAAATACCACAACAATCCATAAATAACAACTTAAATAATTTATATTTTAATTTTGTACACATTTTAAAATGATGTATGGAGTGCTTATTTGACTACATGAATGTTGAATATTGACGAAAGGTCGAAGACCGTCAAGTAACAAATTACGGACTCAATGTAAAATCTATTGTTCTCGTGCCCCGGGGTCCTAACGCCAGTCAATGAGATACAAAGTGTTATTTCATAGTAGGTAGGTACTGAGTACATAATTATATTTTGTTTCAAGTAAACAAATCCAATTAAGTAAAATAGATATACATATAAGCAAGCACAAACAAGCACGACATCACGGCAAGGTGCAGTTCAAATACTTGAAATAAATAACATTAGATACTTCGCACGTATTATGGTACGATATAGTGGGCAGACTTCCATATTTCACAGCCAACACACCACGTACCAACCTTGGCGCCAACCTCAGTATTGTCAAGTAATTAATGGCCAAATGTGACCAATTAGTATATTATGGTTAGATTAACCGGACGTAATCATTTATTCATGAGACTGTTTCAAAAGGTTTGTACCTAATTGGAGCTTAATAAGCGAAATATTGTCACGGTACGGTATTTATGCCAGCCAAGTTGTTAAATGATCTTAGGTACAATAAAATCAACTGATAGATTTAATTGCTATTATAAAAATATGAATTGCCGCAAGACAGGGATAATTATATTACGGGATTTGATCATTATATTTTCTAGAACAGCACTAAACAATAGTAATATTTGGCCCCGAGAAATCTATCATGCATGTTTCCCTTCTTTCAATTTCTAAGTCCGTACAGTGTAATACAACAACAACAGTAGTCACATTAAGATACAATTTGATAAATTTTCTGAAATTTCGCAATCAATTTTATTACAGCACCATTTTATTTAATAAAACACAAAAAAAAAATACTTACCACATTGATCTTGCTCAGCACATGGTTTATCTGTTCCTTGCTGCACATTGTATATTCTGTGTTGTCCACTCCTCAGAAACTATCACATCTCACAACTCACACTAGATTTTGCATGTCTATTATAAACGTCCCTAAAAAACGATACGGTTATTTTACTTTGAGGCACAAGAGAAGTTTAACTTTCGATGTTCAAGAATTTTTTTAAGTAATTTATAGGCTCTAAAATAACATATAATTTTAAATAACAAAAATATCGGTCACTATCTAAATAACACATTAGCAAATCATATAAGTAACAACTTATAGAAAAAGTATACAAAAAATCAGAAAAATAATCATAAACACTAAAAATAGTCTGATCAAGAATCAAAAGGAATACCAAAAGTATCATTGACACATTCAACAATCACAATATTCAATTCAACGTTCGGAAATGTAGGTCGACAAATACGGTTGTACCTCAAATTAGTCGCTACATTTGTCGACATGCTGCACTGGTCAACACAGAATAATTTGCATGGCATTATCACACATAGACTACAACACTAGTTAAAGCAGTACCGGAGGGGAATTACATTGATAACAATCAAATAAGTCAACCGATACGAATAATTAGTTACTGTAATGAAATTTACGAAACGAACATTGCAAAATGACGTACTACGATGTTGATCAATCAAAGTAATGCAAGTGTCGATTTTTTTATAAGTAGTTATAGGCATGCAACTGTTCTGGTCAATTGTGTGTTTGTGGCTATTTAATCTTTAGTTCTTAAAAAAGCTAAAATATTTGGTGGCAATTCCATTCCGAGATAGTTGTGTATTAAACTTTAATCTATGATAGAAAGTTCTTTGACCAAACACAGCTGCTAATTACTTGGAGAAGCTAATAAAACTTTAAAATGGTTCAATTAGAATATTGTCTGTTAGAGCATCGTCAACACGTCAAGTACTGTCTAACAGAAATGCTGCCTACAAGATTTTATGCAACCCATCTTTTGAATAATTCTTAAAGATTACATAATTAAATAACTGTATTAGACTCCGTAAACTTAAAGCTCATGGCATCTCACTTAAAGGTACTTTAATAGCCCTCCCGCTTAACTACACCTATCAAATGCAAATTATCGGACAAATACCAGTGAAATCGCCATATAAAAGAACAATTTCACCAGATTCTTGCATATTTTCTAAAACCATTGCTGATTGATGAATATTAATGAATATTTACGCTATATACGACCTTTTAAAACGCAATTATAGTTTATTGATAGTAAAGGAATTGTTGCGATGGGCACAATCGAAGAGCTAAAATCGTTAAACCGGGAAAACAAATGGGGCATAATTATCCAAATTACCTTTCTAAATAGTTTACGACTTGCGTCTAAAATTTATTCAATTGATAGAAGCTTAACATAAATTTATCTAGCAAAGACAAGTAGCAGCATAAATAACTGTCACTGATAAACAGTACATTAAAGGGACAGGTCATATAAAATGGAAAAAGGTCAAAAGATTAAACGAATTGACCAGCATTCGAGGTCTCTCGGTAAAAGGGCAAGGCGACGAAGGCTTTGGAATCGAAAGGATGTCCGTGGACCTTGTAGTGTCAATCCGTTCGTGGAATTGAAACAATAGGTAAAGCCTTCGCTACAGTTTTTTGCAACAGTACACCGGAACATTGCAGGAAGAATGTATTGTTATTATTAGATAAATATCTAGTGTATTCAAATACGAATCACTATGAAAATCTTAAATAAGTACACTAACCGAATATTAAAATTAACTTCTTTCTTGTTTTGGAGCCAGAAACCGATGCTACCTAATATTTCACAATACCCGACAGTTTTGTATGAATTTACAAACATTTGATTAAATATCAAAGGTTGACAAGGAAAAGCTCCAAATATTACGTGTCGCTAAACACTGGTTTGTCCGACTTAACTTCTTTATACGCAACTTATCAACGTCCAAAAACAGGTCCCTATAGAGGCAATCATTTATTAAACGCAAAACGCATAATCGATGTTGCACAATTCCGAAATGAAATGTTTCTTTTTTTTTTGTTCCTGATGTTACGCTGGTAACACAACCGGTTGGACTGCCCGACAGTGATTCTTTTTTTTTCACTTTTTGTATACTTACATTCCAAAGAAAACGAGAGTATTGTGAGGATTTATCACTGACTGAGCAATTTCATGCCATTTGGGAAGCATTTAGAAAACCTAATAACGCAGATACTAGGCACGCTTTCTCATAAAATTGAGTCTGACGTCATCTTCTTTACGTCACTGTCAGATTATTGATGGCTCTTTGATAAACAAACCTTCATTATAGTAGCTGATACAAAGGTAAATGTTATTAATATCGTGTTCAATCTTAAGTAGGTCAACCATAGCATCTACTTTAGCTTTAGACACCATCGTTTGTTCAACCGATATCTTTTCTTGCTTTCTTAAAAACACCATCGCCGCTAAAATACACTTTACCATGTTATACAATATTGATTTACGTAAAAATACTGTCAAAGAAATTTTTCTCACATTTTTATGGCTGTGCCCAAATATTGGTTCTCTATTTATAGTTAACACGTAGAGGCTGACCATTGTGTGGGTGTGAATGCGTACAAACACTACTTACGTTAAACGAATTCGGTTGTAGTTCACTTTCACTAAACTAATACATGTTTCTGCATGCCTTATAGTGCTTAGTAAAACGAAGGTCTCCGATTTGGGGTCAAACGATTAATTTATTAGATTCCGATACACAACTTTCTTTCCGTATTAAAACAAAAAACGCACACACTTATATTACTGGAAGTGCTTTAAGTAAGGGTATGCATCATAAACTGGCAACTCCAATTAATTATTTTTGCAGTTCTAACCACTCGGCTTAATGTAAACATTGCGTCACAAAATTAACATTGCAACAGACAATTCGTCCAATACTGATTATATTTACAATCATTAACATGTTAATGATCTAATTCGAATGCACTAGGTTTAATTTAGTAACGCTAAAATGTATCACAATACCACTTTTGGTTTCGTAACCCAAAATATAATTAATGTAATTCTAAAAAAACAACAATGAATGATGATTTTAAGGCGGATCGTTCAGCTGAGCCCGCGAAATTCAAATTTCAAGTTATTTTTTGCAGTTTGTAGGTCTATAACAAGTTCGATTCATGGCAGTTGTAATTGCGACATTAACTATACAACATGCACAAATGAGAACTAAAACCTTTACTTATAAATCCTTATCAAGCCAGAAACTTCGCGCAATCTGTGTAATTGGTCAAAATTGTCATTTTATACCACTTTTAGCTACAATAATGATTTTTAGGCAATGGTTTTAGATAAAAATTGTGAATTTTGTATAGTTAATGTCGCAATTACCATTACCATGAATGCAGAACTTATTATAGAGCTACAAACTACGAAAAACCACTCGAAATTTGAATTTGGCGGGCACAGGTGAACGATCCGCCTTAATATAACTAAATTACGTCTTGGGAACACGTAATTTATAGAAACTCGACAATATAATGATAATATTAAATGAAATTTCATTCAACCAAAATTAAAAGGTTCACGGTGAATGCATCTTTAAAATAGATGCTACTAATGTTGTATCCAATGCTAATGCCCGAACAAAAGTTCGTACAGCTTTTCATAATATTTTAATCGAGGTTGAACGTTTGAAGAAATTTTATTTTGCCAAACTCTTTGTCAAAATCCAGTGATCATTATTTTTATGTTATTGATCATTGTAATCCACAATATTGCCGCATGACGACAAATAACCACAGGCATGTCCAAATTGGATACAAATACTAAGTTTTCGTAAAACTATTTCGCCATTTTAAAGTCGGCTTCAAATTATTTTGATTACACTGTAAAACCGCTAGATATAACTTTAATTTAATGTGTTATTTATCGTGTTTCTGCAAGGACTAAGGAGAATAGTATTTGACTTTATTTGGTAAAGATAGAAGGATAATAACCTATATACATAAAAATCAACACCTGACAACGGCAAGACCGACTTGGCTACATATTTTTTTGTTATTTTCGTAATTGTTTGGAGGTTTGTACGAAATATTGAAAAATATGAAATATCCACAGGAAAAGTCGGGAAAATTTATGCAGCCGAAACTACGCACGGCTCGCTAGTTATTTAACAAACATGGTCATTTTATGTTTATAAACCATCATAGTCACAATTAAAAATGTTTTTATTTGAAAACATTACGACAACACTATTTATTTACACAACTCTCAGAACTTTTCCTTTGTCACGCTTTTCTTTAGCATAAATTTGGCATAACAGAAGATTATTGTTGATTATGTAATATAAAAGAGTCTAATTGATGATAAAACCATGAATATAAATGCTGAAGATGATCTTGAACAAAAGGCATAAAATTGCGCAACACATTTAAATAAAATACGATTTACTTATGTACTTTAATGTTGTTAACTGCGAATGCGAAAACATTCTTGTAAAAGATTACCCAATAACAAAACGACATCTGCCATCATGACGTCACAAAAAGGGCTAATAGCTCGTGAATTGACAAATAGACATAGGGTCATCGGTAAGTGAAGAGTCGTGTAAAATTACCCTGCTTGCATGCGTTGTTGCAGCGTGTCGCAACCGAATGCCTTCGCCAAAAGGTTAGGGTGAATGGGTCTTTACAATTGTTCTGTTACATTATGATAGGTGGTATGCACGGTATTTTCGGGGTAAAAGTATCGGTTACCCTTCAAGGTGACTATTTTATTGTATCAATGTATGAATAAATTTCTAGTAAAGTACCCGCATACCTAAACCTATTTTTTTTAAACAGTTAGGTCTTCCGTATTAATTTCTATTGTTAAAACGTTTTTTAATGCGGGAAGGTTCAATTTACATGAAAATAACTTTATAAATTATTCATTAACTGAATCACTTAATTAAAAGCGACTTCCTATTTCATTAATAAAACAAACAAGGAATTTTAAAAATTGAGGTACATATAACAAAGAAGAGAAATATGACGTGCCTAAGAAAAACAATGTCGAGACTAATTGTAATCGATGGAACACACGAGACACGACCAGTAATTTATCATAACAATAACGAGAATAGTGTTCCCCAAATGTGATTTGCAATGCAAATGAGGGTACTTGCAAATTCCAACTGTACCCTGTATCTAATATGTTAATTGTTCATATTTATCATACTTGTATTGGCTAAATGCATAAGTACTGCAATTTTTTTTGAGAAGGGTAGTTTGGTATTTATAATTTAATGGTTCTTACACAAGAAACATATTAAGTACCTAACTAACTTTAGTTACTGAAACCTAATTTGGAAAAATAACGTACATTGACCTCATACAAAATACCTAATTGCAAATAAATTAAACTTTATCTCGCTTTGATAATTTTACAGAAATATAAATTAACCATTGTATGTAAATTCAGATATAAATATTAACACCACAAACTAAAAAGCGCAGTGCTGTTTCTAAGTCAGAATTACATTAAATTAAAATATAAAAACAAGTTTACCATGCAACAAAAAAAAGTTAAACCATGTCCAAAATGCCTCAAAGGAAAATAACACTCGCACAGAAAAATCACTGACAACACAGTCCACAAAAAAAATCAAAACTTTTGGCGCCTAAAATCGTCAATTCAAAAAATTAACAGAATGGATCGTTTAGGCGGCATCTCGCGGTCGCGACGTGTTGCGGTTGGTGCACGCGGCAGGTGACTGCGCACACGCACCCGCGATCGACCGGCGCGGATCGAAATCACAGCCGCTGAACCGAAGTAGGTAGCGATGTCACGGCACGTCAGAGAAAATAGTTGTAGAAAACAACTATCATTACTTACCGTGTTGTACTCGTCTTCAATCGTGAATCGTCTATTTTTATTTGCGGATGCCGTTTGAATGCAGAAGTCGGGAGTACTCACCTGTAACAATGAGACAAAATCGGTCACATATGAAATTGTAGACATTGTGCGGACACGCGTTACATTTTCCGACATTTTTATTATATAGATGCAGTGTTCTAGTCAATGCAATATGCCAGTAGCATATCGAAGAAAAGAAACTAAAATTTTCAAAACAATTTCTTAAAATTAAGACCTTTTATGCCTATATAATATTTTTTCTAGACAGCTATCGTACCTAAACATGACAATATTCAACAAAATCTTCAAATCTTCATCTTCAATATCAACGTCACCTTTCTTAAATAAAGATACACCAAACACCAAAGATAAAAAACGAAGAGAGACTTTCAATCAAGATAGTGTTCGATAACAGCCATGTGGTATGATAATCATCAAGGTTATATCTCATAATAATATGAACAACAAAAAAATCTGCGTTATGTATAAATAGGCTCGGTCAAAACATAATCACTCAATAGCATTTATAATCAAGTAATAGATATCTTGTGGTCAACACAAGAGCCAACAATGATTATAGATAAAATGTACCAATGAAGGTACCATGGAAAATAAATTTTAATACGCGTAGATTAGTTAAAAACTTATAGGACATACTTTAATTATAGTACAAACAAAACTTTATACATCAATGTAAAACCTGGTTTCTAATTAAAATGTTTAAAACTTTCTGCATAACAAAAAACTTAAAACTATCCGAAACTCTAAAGAAACCTATCAGATTTCAATGGTTGAACAAACTCTCCCTCAAACATTCAGTCAGTCAATATTATTTTATAAAAAATATAATTAATTTCAAGAGATTCCGGTCTTATTAAAAGCAAATCTTCTATAGCATCAAATCAAGAGAATCATCAATATAAAGTATTGGACATGGACAACATAATTCCATCAAGAATGTGCACGTACGGTTTTTCATTAAATAGACTTTCACAACACCTTAATTCCTATTCAGTGAACCATTTTAAATTCTAACTCTTTCTATCAATTCTTGCACCTTACATTACAATGAAACCGCGTCATCGTATTTTCCAGAGATTATTTACTATCAGTCACATTCTTTACTATTGTTAGTATAAGGAAAACATTTCACACTTTCTGAACTTTCATCTTTTCAGTCACATTAACCAATTAAATTTACACACAACTCTGTTTAGTTCGCCTTAATCCTCAAAAAGTGGAGACCACTCACCGAAAAATGCAGTATAGGACGACCTCCAACGAGATGGACAAACGACCTAGTAAAAGTAGCTGGGAGTCGATGGATGCAAGTGGCACTGTCGATGGATACAACGGATCCTTGTGGAAGTCAATGGGGGAGACTTTTATTGATCAGTGGACCTGTTTTCTAATAATATGATAACGATGACCTAAATCTTCTAGCAATAATTACATTTTAGCAAAGACATAGCTGGTCTGGAATTTTTCCAGATGTAGCACAAGAGCAAACAGGTTCTATTTATCTAATGAATTGCGTTTTTTTCCCACAACACATCGGGTACATAAGCATAACAATTTCCGCGCAACTTTTACTTTCTTCGCCATTCACGTGTACGCTATTCTGTGCCTAGATTAGATTAACCTTTGCTATTGCATCAAAACGTAATATGATATCTGCACTAAATTGGTAATCTCGAAGTGAAACTTCTGTCAGAACATTAAAAGCGAAATTAGTAGGTGTGAGGGTAATCAAAATAAAAACAATGTGTAGAACAAATTGGCGGATGTGGGCAAGTCTCGCCGCACTGATGGATTGGTCCAGCTGACTACGCTGACGGAACACTTGATCCGTGCGTTATCAACTACGTGATCGGTACAAGTTACGAGAAACAAGAGATTTAATAAAACAGAAGAAAATTTTGATTCCGAAGAATTACTTTTCACGTTCTCGCAGGATACTGAAATATAATACGTACGAGTAATTTTCAATTTGAAGTTTCAGATCCACTACAGAATCCATAGGATCAGGCAAACTAAGGCGTTAGGTATATGATAAAGTACTTTAATTTTATTTCATTTTCATTTGTCACAAATTCCCTCTAAATCTAGACCTGATGTAGCCGAAATTGATTATTTTGATCAATCGTCTAAGCTAATCTGTTCAGTTTCTGACTTGGTCCAAATAATTATGTGAACCAAGTGTGACCTTCCACGCCCCATTCTTTGAGATTGCGTTTCCCACAAATCAGTGGCTACTGAGATTTATTTCCTGTTACACCGTACATTCTTGTGCTTCTCTCATTGAATTGACAGGCGAGTTATTACTTAACTAGTTATTTGTTATGTATGCTTAATGGTTACCAACAAATGCTTTTAGTGTTGACCTACATTATATTCCTTTGAGTTAATTTATTATTTGTTTAATTGTTGAAACCATTTGGGAATTTCTAGTGTTATGTAGGTCAAGAACACGTTACACCTTAACTTTTGTATTGTTTACGTACACTAAATCCCAAACATCCTTCTCCGAGTCTGTTTCTCAACTATGTTTTAAATGTCGGCGTCCAGTCTAACCAGATGCAGTTAATTATCAATATTAAAAAAATCAAATTACAATTCCTGTAATCTGCAATCTGACCGTTGCCACCCAATTTCTAGACAACATCGATATCCTACACTAGACAAAGTCAAGTCAAAATGTTTTATTTCAATTAGACCATTAAAAAAGTCAAAACTAGTTGCACGGTTCCAAAGTCCGGGTCTTATGGAGAAGAGCCGGCAAGAAACTCCATAGATACTCTTTTAAAAAAAACATGATTAGGTACATAAATATTTACAACTTTGTTTTAAATAGTTTGAGAATTATGCAGTTTGATGTGTAATATTTAATCATTATAGGTGTTATATTAAAAAGAATGGGATTGCCATTTGGGATTGATTGCTGGTATACTTTTTGTGCTTCATACCGCAACCAATGTATTAAAAATCATTAGCCCCGTAAAAGGTATACAGACAACACGACCTTAAAATAAATGTAAACAAAGCAATTAATCTATAGTCACGAAATATCAATATAACTACTTTCGAAGTGTAAGAATGCATTGTTCTCAAAATTGGTCCTAGTCCTAACGTGATAAACAGGCAACCGTCCAGACTTATCTATCTGTCTTACACTCCGCCACGGTAGATAACAGTAAGTATTGTGCACGGTAGCAATGAGATTTGCGCTTCCGTCTGATGTGGGTAGCTGAGTCTTTCACAATAATAACCACAGAATTACGGGCTTTTCCACTAACATGCAATACAGTTCCTACTTCCATGGTATGATCTATGTTCTTTGCTATCGTTTACTGAGGTGACTTTTTTATGGTGGATATAGTTCATTATCTAAATCCAGATGTAGAATTTTAATACTACAAACATCTTTTTCTTTCTGATAAAGTGTAGGTATTTGATAATATCTGAACCAGAGACATCATGGCAAATAAGGGCATCAACGTCTCGCCAAAAGATGCCGAACGAAAGCGCCCGAACGATTATCATAAATAAAAGTATCAAAATAAACAATAAAAAAAGTAATTTTTCTTTTAAAAACCAATGTGCCAGGCTTTCGGCGAAATGTCCCGCTCAATATAAATTTGTGTCCTAATTTTGGGACCTGGCCACCCCAGCTGACAGCCCTTAAGCTACAGAAATAAAAGATTTCTTAATCGTTAACATAAATACAGCTTTGCGCTAATTCTCAAAGCTTCAAACACAAGCTTTACTAAACTTACTGAAGCTAATACCGGTATAAGATCAAACAGCAGTTCACTTTTCGATGCAGTGGGGGCCTTGTCCGGTTGGCATGACGTCACCGGCCCACTGTTCTATGCACCACTTACCTAAATATTACTGACGTATTTATAATAGTTACAACATCCTTACTTCCGCAATACCTATGCATCTAATTGTTTATGTTATGATTGGTTCTACTCTCGCACTTTGGGCGTGTTAGCTAGAGAGCTGAACACAAAAATTAAATTAAAATTGTATAAGTACATATATTTTTATGTAACTTAGTGCCTTCGAGTTTGCCTGTCTGCAAAAAAACACTGTGGGAGTGTGATATATTATGTAAAAATGACGTTAAAAAATTACTAGTATTGAATCTATTTTTATAGGCTAAAACTACAGGATGTCAAATTCATCAAAACTCCATAATTATTAATTGTTCTTTGTAGTTTAGGAACTAATATTAGCATGACCTACAGGTAGGTAGTTGTTTTGGGTATATTAACGCGATTGTCCTGCTAAACGCACTCACGATACACTCTAAAGAGGAGCAACTTAAAAAAAACACTATATTGTGTCAATCAACAGAAAACTATGGCGAGATATCGTGATAGGAACCTCGCCATTCATTTTTTTTTTTGCTGTTTTTTACGTTTACACACCTAAACCGCTGAATAGATTTCGATAAAATACGCCAAGGGGATAGATTGCATCTTGAGGCCGTCCTTTAAGGACTTTTTAAGACAAATAGTAGCTTATGTCCTTACATGCTAAGCTAACATTTGTCTCAAAAAGTCCTTTGTAATACGAAAGAAACCGCGAGCAACAGCTAGTTTCCCATAATTTGGATACTTGCCAGACTTCCGAAAGTAATCTGTTATCTACTTATAATAAAGATCGTACTACCGATTCGATTACGATTATCGATTAACTTTCTCTTTAGGTACGTATCTCACG
Organism: Acronicta aceris; assembly: GCA_910591435.1. Lineage (NCBI taxonomy): Eukaryota > Metazoa > Arthropoda > Insecta > Lepidoptera > Noctuidae > Acronicta > Acronicta aceris. The sequence goes on from OU342770.1 coordinate 12,139,460, forward strand.
ATCTACATCGAAAGCCTAATCGAATGCTTTAGATGATCTCTAAAGATATTGGATAATGATCACTTACCGATAGAACTTAGATACTTTTTTTTACGTTTCAATGTCTTTTTATGATAAACTTAAGATTTATTCGTTTTTTCTTATCCAATATCACACGTAAATACATACCTAATTAAAGGAAAAATATATTCTGGTAGACAAATACATCAAAACAAAAAATCAATCTATAATCGTAATACAGCCACATACAATAGTTGAACAGATAATTCGGAAACACTCATCGATTTCACCAACAACACCAGTAGTATCACTAGAGCGATATCATCTCGAGACTTCAGAGCTGCTTGGTAATTTCACTGGCTACATTATCCTTGGAACCGGGACATCATAAATTCATAACGTTAGCCATATTTTTGTTTTGCAGCAGAATATTTGTGAACGTAGTTGGGTTGAGTGATACCACAGAACCCCAGACAAACTCCAGCAATAGAATACTAACAAAACAAAACACTTACTTACCTACTTTATTTTATCTTCCAAATACATAGTTACCATAATAACAGTGTGCGTCTAAGGTTAGCCATTGCGTACAGTCGCGCAGATCAAATAACTTAATAAAGTGTTTTTATGCAAAAATATAGAAATCAGTAAAGAAAATATTCATGGACCCGAAACAATTACGACCGCAACTGTCTTTACACCGAATTTCTATATTAAAACTAGCTGATGTTGCCCGCAGTTTCACTCACGTCCCAAAAAGATTAACATGAAACATGCATCAGATTTTAAGTTAGACTTCTAGCAATACATCGGTGAAAACCGCATTCAATTCCAGGCAGTAGTTATTGCATGATGCTCCAAAAAAACATACAAACGGACAAAAATTCCAAAAATTGTTATTTTGGTTTTTGTTGCTCTAATAAAGGCCCCCATATTCGTTCAGATATCGGTCTGTTACAATTTTACTATAGGTATAGATATAGACCTATAGATATAGATTAAAGTGTTAGGCAGAAGTGTTCTGATGTAAACAGTTCGCCGATATGATTTCACGGACGAGTGTATTGCTAATAACCGATCACATAAATTCAAACGCCGAGCTCCCACTGAACAAAAACATTTCTCTCGGCCTGGAATTGAACCCAAGACTTGACTCCCTGGCCCAATATGGCATCTGGCGATAATAGAATCAATAAAATTTTCACACATGACCGTCCATAGCCCAGATACCCCCATAAGGTGTGGCCATGATTTCAACACACCATCGTTATAATAATAATGTTCTTCATATCAATAATATTTAATAGTGCTCGCTGGCAGTGGCAAGAAACCGAATCATTTTTCTTTGCTTGCCTTACCCAAGACGGAAAATAATTTGTAACTTTTTGAATATCGATAAACTCATAATTACTAAATAATAAGGATAGAATTGGACCTCATAAGTAGATCTTTTTATTAAGACGAAAACATTGATAACCAAGTGATATGACCGTTGGACAGCTAGGTCGTGAGTTCGAACCCAAGCCCTCTAAACTTAAAAACATGTCCGAATCATTATCGCGAGAAAACCTGCATGCCTGAGAGATTTTCTCAATGGCGTGTGAAGGCTGCCATCCTGCATTAGGCCAGCGTGGTAGACTTATTAATAAGTCTAACATCCTAACACAGAAATCACAGAGGCACGAGTCTCCTCACAGGCTATTAGTCTAAGCCCTCTGTTTCGGAGAGGAGATCCACACCCAGAACATAGTACCTACATGGATTGATGATGAAAAATTGGTATGCTTTATTTTTGAGCAAAGAATATTTAGGTACTTATTATTCGGCAAAATATCAACGACTGCACTTCCGAGATGCAATCTAGGTCCAAAAACAAATTAAACTTTTTTTAGAGATTAAATAGTTTTTATTTTTATACAAACAATAGCACATTCGATAGCACCATTGGCGTGACCAAGAAAACTAGTGGATCGGCGCGGTTTCTGGAATAATACTATTTCTACCTTCTCGTTTAAGCATGTGCTCTAAGTTATAGGTATTTCATTTATTTATTTATATAAAAATCCTTTGCCGCATGTAGGTAAGACCATCACTTGAGAACGACTCGACCGATTTAGCTTATTTTTGGACAAGGCTTGTACTGGAGTTTTTTTTTAATCTAGGTACAGTCGACGTCAATAGTTCGTGACAGCCAAAGTGGCCAAATAGTTCGCAACACGACCATATTCCAACTGTAACAAAGTCGTGTTGCGAACTTTTTGGTCACTTTGGTTGTCACGAACTATTTGACGCTGACTGTACCCGAAAAGTTGAGAAAATTTGCGCTGGCGAAGTTTTGATACAAATTAAAAAAAATACAAACTGAAGCACATCCCTAAACAATTACTTTTCGAAGCCACATCCAGTAACACTATATCGATGTATCAACAAGCGTTGCTGCACTAATGTGGATGCAACGTTGCGTGAAACCCATGGGCGGTGCTGTTAACCTAATTTCAACTTATATGGCACACAATAGGGACGCCTTTCGAATCACACACCATACCGACCAAGGATGTGGTGGAAAATCGATGTTTATTTACGGAAAGGGAAACTTCACAGAGATGGTGGTTACATGAGCGTGGATCTGATACTAAACGGTTAAAGTGTTTCCAGGAAATTACCGGATTTTCATATCAACAATAGATTTCATTAAACATGACTTACCCGACTGTAAAGCCCAAAGAATCATATATTTGTAGGGTTCCATAGAGAGAGTCCATAAAGAAATATTTTGGTGTTTATCTGTCTGTCTGTCAGCCCTCACATAATATTATTTTTTGTCTCATTTCTTCTTATGCTGTAAATCAAGTTACCTTTTTTTCCCGGTGGGGAAATGCGCCTGTTGCCTGCTTTATCATCAACCTATACTATCTCACAAGTGACTTCCTGCCAATCTGATGTAGAGAGGGTAGGCTAGGTCCACCACGCTGATCCACTGGGAGGTGAGGGGGGAGGTTGAGAGACAATAGGTATCTGCAGATCACGTGTCGAGAAAATCCCAGTCGTACTATAGTATTAATTCGCAGTTGATTTCGAAAAATCATGGGGTGAATGTCTTGGATTCAAATACTGAAAGAAAGAAAAAACAATTTATTTAGCGACTGAATATTTATGTCTTAGCAATATTAACTACCTATTATTTGAAATTCTCGGAAACATAAATTGGTGATGGCGACAAAAATATAATTGGCACGGCGAGGTGAGAATCACGAACGCCATCAATGGTCCCATTGTCGAGATGTTGGCATCCAATATCAGATGTATATTTTTTAGGTCCGCCTTAGAATATTATGGTGTGAAACGTGTTAAAATAAGGAAAAATATACTAGCTCAAATAAAATTACCAAGTTTGGATTTTGCGCCCGACACATTCAAACTTGCTACTGAGAATTTCATAGAATAGCACTGCTTGACTGGACTGCTTGACTTAAAATCTATTTTATTGTATTTTCGTCTGTTCTAAATCGGCCTCTAGCTATACGGAAATAAATCAAAACTACATATATCTTTCCAAAAAGCGAACGAACCGAATGTGATATAAAGGTTATAAATTAACTAGCTCTAATAACTAACTAGCTCTGCTCACTAATGTTTTTATTTTACTTTTATTACGTTTCTCACTAAGTGAAATTTGTTGTGAATTTCTTTTGAGGAATAAAGATTCTTTAACCGCAAATTGCTACCAATTTATGTAACTCATAATCAAAATTTAGGTACGTAATAAAATAATTCTGTCGAACCTTTATAATATCACATCAATTATGAATAACGACCGTCTCAGACCACATATAGAGACATTATGAGCTAAACGTAACACTGCGGTCGTGCGCAGACGCAGACTCGTCGCACACAGCGTGCAATGACTACAGACAAAATACCCGACTATTTTAAATACTCAAACGCTACACAATTTTAAGATGCCGTTTATTCTCATGTTTTCTCTGTCACTTTATGTCAGTGTGTATTTATTTAGCCAGAAATCTCTCAGCGAGTCTAAAAATGTACTAAATATTTTTTTTTTGGCTTATGTTTAACTAACCACCAGATCTAGTAAAATGTTATGGCAAAATATCACTTTATATTGCCAAAAATTTTAAATGATCACCAAAATAAGTTCTAACCAAACCTAAACCTAATTTTTGGTGACCATTTATACATTTTGGTAAGCATTATGGTGATTAATTTACTAAATTTGGTGGTCATTATATTTATCCCTAATTTTAATTAAGTTTTCCAACTGTAATAATCAAGACGGAGAGTCTGCATTAAAACTATTAAAAGCTTTTACATCTAAGATAATAAGTCATTTAATGTAAATTTACCATTGACAAAATGTGCGCTTGCGACATATTACACGTCGCTCCTCTCGTGTGTTGGGCCGCAAATAATAATATAATTATATAAAGCTGACTTGCAATTTAACGCAAACTTTTATATTGAAATAGATACTTATTATGCCTGCCTTATTAGTCCAGTGGTCCCAAGCGCGAGGTCCTGGGTTCGATCCCCAGGTCGAGCAGTGTTATTGGAATTTTCTATGAAATTCTCAGTAGCAGCTCGGAGTCTGGATTTGTGTCCTGTTAATGGCAATAGACGGGATGGTGTGCTTATGTTTTTTATTCAGCCGTTACTAGCCCATTCCAGAATCCTCCTCCGTTTTTCCACGTTTCCCAAAGTTGTGCTATTTATTTTCGAGAAAATTATATAATAGTATATGTAGTTCATCGGAATATAATTATATGAGTTTATTATTTTAATGTTGTGATAGTTTATGATCATAAATTATAACATCGTATTAAAATGTCGGAACATTCTAATGACGCCTACACAATCCACGCCTCGATGCGATATGCATCAATTTATTAAACCCACGTACAAATACACAAACCTTTCTAAACATAATCAATAAATAAATAAACCAGACTGCAAAAAAAAACAGGTTCAAATTTCAAATAATTTATTACCAGCTGTCCCCCAGCATGCGTTGGAATGCCTCTATATCTTTTTTTCATAAACCTTCCCAGCCATGCACACAACAACTCACCAATTTTTAATGCAATCGGATGAGTGGTGCATAGAGGACGAACATACAAACATTCATTTTTATTTATATAGATAGAAGATTGAAAATAGATAGACTCGCACAAAAGGTATCGATTTACTACAAAGCGGGTTTAAAATTAATTCCTTTGTTGTTTTTGTAAGTTAATTAAACCAAAATTCTTCGAGATATTCTTTCCCAAAAGTTCAGTTCCTACCTCTGTTTATCATTCCCATCTTATACCCAAATTTTCAAATATCAATCTCTCCCTTACTTCCGTGTACTATTTCGACATCCCAGTTATAAATATATGCCCAATATGAGGACAGCTGCCGACCATGGTAAAAACAAAACACCATGACTGTATAATGGCCGTGACGACTGATTCCTATGGCGCTCGACTGATTTAACAGACACCGTAAAAGCATAGGGTTAGCGATGAGAAGCGCCGAATGTTAGATGTTATTGATGAGTATTATAATAGGAAGAGAGATGTAAATAGCAGAATATGAGTAGATGTCTCACTGTTTGTTGTGGTTACATGTTCAGGTTCACGCGAAGATTCGTAGTGATTAGTGAGTGAGATGCTTTATATCCAACTCTGCTATTTCGGAGTGGAATGAATCACGAAACATATTAGCAATTAATTTACATGCTAGCCTATTTCTATTGCCTATTCTATTACAGCCGAAACGTAACGTAAACTTAATCTTTTGACTGCAGATAATATTCTAGAAGCTTTTATGATTTTTTAGCTAAAGAGTCCAAGCTTCGAGTCAGCTACAAAACTGTAATTGATACCATAACAATAGTCTTATATACCGATGATTCAATAATAGATCTTATCTATTCTTCTATCAAAATAAACGAAAAAAATCAATATACATATTCGAGGATTCAAAAATTCGCCTTTCTCACAAGCTATAACAATACGCTCGTTTGGAAGAAAGCGCATAAAAAAGTCGCACACCGCATGTAAAAATGTAACACTTTCATCGATATCTTGTATAAAAAGTATAATATACTTAAGTGCATTTTTGTTAAGAACCCGCTCACGAAAGGTTGAGAATGGTGACGGGGTTACCACCTGTGGTGTTGGCCTGAACATGCAAGCTTTGATTGTACCAGAAACTAACAGGATAGAAGAGTGACAAAAAGACACAAACAGTACTGAGGTCAGACGCGATATTTTTTAGGTTGTAAAAGAAGTTTCTCTTTGTTAACCTAAAAATGAATCACATTAATACGTTGTGGTACTGCCTCTGAGAAATACACGTTGTATTTCCTTACAGGAGGTATAGCAACCAATCAGAGGTGTTCTCTGATTGGTTGCTATACCTCCAAGCAAGATATGAGATTCTGTATCAATAAAATCTAGATCTTTTTTCCAATATTAGAAATGGTTAAAAATATACAAAATACACGACAACCAATGAATACAGTTATACTGCTATCAAAGCGAAATGCCTAAATCAACTGATTATATCAGTCTGATTGTAGGAAAGATTATTTGGAACCTCGTAGTGATATTGCCATAAGCACCATATTTTTAGTCGTTCTATAAAGTAAGTCTTTAATTAGATACATTTACTTAGAAATATATTTAGAAAGTATACGAAACCTTTGATCAAAACCACTATCAATAATTCACCAAACATAAAACAGAAGTAAAAACACTCAAGCACTTTAATTTGTAACCAAAACCGTGTGATATACATAGAAACAAATATTTGACATTGTAATTTCATCTCAGATTCCACTCGAGTAGTAATGTCCACTCCAGCGCTTTTCTTTTATTTATTTATTTTTATTTATTTATTTATTAACCAACTTATACTTACAGTTTACACTACACATACAAGTTATCGAACATATTCTAAACTAGCATACTATAAAATCCATACTAAGCGACGTATCAAGATGGAACATGTACCAGAATTTAAGTTAAACCTCTAGCAATACATTGGTGAAAACTGCATTCAATTCCATGTAGTAGTTTTTGCGTGATGCGCGTACAAACATAGGTACAGACAGACAGACAAAAATTCTAAAAATTGTTGTTTTGACTTCAGTTGCTATAAATACCCCCATATCCTTTTTTTAATATGTATAATGTACAGACATCGTCCTGTGACCATTTTAGGTAGGTAGGTATTTGAGGTATAGATATAGATTGAAAGAAATTCTTGGCTTCTTTATACCATGCACTTGGAATTAATGAGCTGACAGATTAGTTCGACAAATTAGAGCGGTCTCATTAGTATTTTTAGTTCGGAGACCACACAACAGAAGCTTTTAAAGGAAACTAATCAAGTTGACAATCGGCCGTTGAGGATGAACTTTTCCGATCTCATAATAAAGGCTTTAATGTATTTAAGCCATTTGGATTCTAAACCACCCATTATGGAATTGGAGAGTTTATTAAAAGTTTGGTGAATGGCTTTATGCTAATCGTTCATTTATCTTCTAGGTTAAGGACAAAATGCGCTTCAAAAGTCAAAATTATTTCTTGAAGTTTAGAGCAGACTAGTAATTAATTTTAATTTAATTTTGAAAGTCCATTTTACATTTAAGACGGACTCCAAAACAACTGGCCTTCAACGCCTCCGAGTGGTTTGCAGGGAAGTCGAAGCAGCGCTATCCGTCCAAATTTCGAGTTTAATTTCGAGAGAAAAAACCAAGATCGATTGGTTTTTTTATGAAATTTTCAGCAGTAGCTCGATATTTGGCTTGTGTGACCGTTTAATAGTGGTGTTACATAAAAGGGGTGCACATATATACACCTCCAGCTCACCCTTAGGAAAATATAGGCGTGATGGTACTTATAATCTTTGGACTACTAAAAGAAAAAAATATTATAAACTAGCTTCTGCCCGCAACTTTGTCTGCGTGGACTTGGGATTGGGGATTGGGTCCGACCTGGATAAAAAGTAGCCTTTGTGTTATTCCAAGCTATAATCTATCTGTGTGCCAAATTTTATCCAGATCCGTTCAGCCATTCTGGCGAGAAAGAGTAACAAACATCTATACATCCATACCCACAAACTTTGACGTTTATAATATTAGTAAGGATATTATTATGTACTAGCTTCTGCCCACGACTTTGTCTGCGTGGACTTCAAGATTGGGTCCGACCTGGCTATAAAGTAGTCTATGTATTATTCCAGGCTATAATCTATCTGATTGCTATTGATGTGCTAACTGTCCAGTCAGCACATCATGTTACCACAGTCTGTCAAATTTCACCATTATATTTAGAGATTAAATGGAAAATCGATTATAGAAGTTTGACAGTTTTGGATACCATAATGTGCTGTTGACTGTACAATCAGAGGTCAGCATAAACTGGAAATGAATATTTTGAGATGTAGCCGTGTGTACTTACTACTTAGTAATGAAATATTACGTCATTGTAATGACGTAACTGTAATAAAGAAAGTTTTAATCAAAAATAAAAGATACGAATAATGCAATGGATTAATTAATCCATTTGCACTGCAAACATTAACTCTGTCTGTTCCCATTGATCTATTGGTGGTAAGCGTGACTGTTAAATAGGAGCTGCCGAATTCGGTTCCCAGGTCGAGCTTGTTGGATTTATCTATGACATTCTCAGAGCTCGGAATCTGGATTTGTGCAGTCTAAAAACATTGCCTAAACCATCGGAGATACTGGTGAGATGTTATGATATTTTTGTGGGCAAAAGTAAAATACCACTCATAACAAACTAAATCACCCTAGGAAACCCGAGAATAGGAAATCAAAATTGAAATTTGGCCAAATGGTCAAAACTCAAATTCCATTCCAAACAAGCTCATTGACACGAATGTTACGATATCGTGGCAAAACACCTGTTGAAACATAAATAAATCAACGAAATGGATGATATTGAGAAATGTTGGACATGATCTAATAGCGAGTGATATACGAGTTTTCCTATAATAAAAAGCGAAAGTGGAATTAATAAAGCAGCTCCTGCCGTTTCTATTAAGAATTTTTCGATTCAAAATGCTATAATATTAATAATATTCATCTAAATTCCAAATAAAGCCGTTACTACTACGGAACATAGGTACCGCTTTTGCTATTTCACGCCCTACCTGTGTATTATGCATAGCTACATCGTTTAAGTGACTGATAATATTCATACACACATGATTGATTGCGTGTATTGGGTGTTAAATGGAATCCTTTGATCTCAAACAATTCAAGGACATTTTAAAGGTTTCTTTTTTTATGGAATAGGAGGGCAAACGAGCAGACCGATCGCCTGATGGTAAGCGAAAGCCGCCGCCCATGGACATCCGCAACACCATAGGAGTCACAAGTGCGTTGCCGACCTTTTAAAAGGGGATTGGGCCTCCGGTAACCTCACTCACTCGGCGAAACACAACGTAAGCGTTGTTTAACGCCGGTTTTCTGTGAGGCCGTGGTATCACTCCGGTTGAGCCGGCCCAGTCGTGCTGAAGCATGGCTCTCCCACGTAAATTCTTTTAGGAAAAACTGGTACTACGTTCAACTATCTACGTTAACAGTGGGCGTGTAATACATTATTAATATGCCATTGTACAAACGACACTTGATAACAGAGCATTTCCTCGAGGCGTGAATATGTAGTCATAATGACGTGGTCAATGTAACGACTGAACGATTCTCACACCGATCAATATGTATAAGAATTTCAATAACGATTTCTCTCTGTAAACACATAGTCTCATAAGCACAGATGAATTGAACTCTCTAGGGATGAGGAATAGGGTAGTTCTAAGATGGGTACAGGGTCATGCGGGCATCATTGGCAATGAACGTGCCGATGAACTCGCAAGGGCCGGGGCTAGTAGCACGCAGCAGGGACCAGAGCCCTTCTGTGGAATACGAAAAGCCCTAGCTCAAAAAACCCTGACTGATCTTAGCTTTGAGAATGCCATCAAGCTCTGGTCGGAATCGCCAGGCATGAACCACTCCAAAGCTCTAATTAAAGCCTATAATAAAAGGCACTCAGGCCTTTTATTAGCGCTAAGTAGGAACAATCTGTGCATTGTGACGAGAGCCTTAACAGGACATTGTTGTTTAAACAAGCACATGTTCAAACTAAGGTTGAGCGATACGCAAACCTGTAGACGCTGTGAGGAGGCTGTTGAAACGCCACTCCACCTTCTTGGGGAATGCGGATCGCTAATACACAAGCGTAGTGTTCATCTAGGGAAACACATCTTAAGCCCGGATAAAATAAAGGAGCTCACCCCTAAGAAAATCCTGCAGTTCATAATAGCTGCAGGATTCAGCGGTGAACTCTAAATCAACCAGTGGCGATCACAATAGACCGACAGCGGTCGCAGTGATACTATAGCCGCAATTTAATAATAAATAAAAAAAAAGCACAGATGGCCGAAGTAGCCCAAGAATTTGAGACCTTCTTTAGCAATGTTCCCTTAAAAATTACAGCATCATTAAATTCTTCACCCGCATTTTTTACTGTAATGGAATGTAGCTCCCTATCTTGTAACGTTTAGATTCAAGCATGTTCGCCCCTCGTGTACTAAAAATCTTTAAAAAAATATAAATTAAATAAACTGAAGACTTGTGGGGTTTATCGGTAAATGTTTGAAAAAGTATAATTAACACTGTAGCACCACACCTAGCGTTAATATTTAACAAGTGTGTCGACCAAGGATCCTTCCCAGATTTAATGAAGTCCAGCACAGTTATACCCTTGTTTAAATCTGGAGATTGTCAAGATCCTGGCAATTTTAGATCGGTGTCAATTCAAAAAAAAACAATTTTTTTTTAAATTTTCTCTGTGCAGGCAAGCTTACTATAAATTGGACGATTATCTTTTGGATAAAAATGTTTTTATCCAAAAAACATTTAAAATTGATGATGATGATGTTTTGGATAATTTTTAATGTGGACTATATAATTTGACATACCAAATTTACACGTAATTTTATATTTGATGGCATTATAATAATACTTTTTTTATAACCAATTATTTAATTGAACAAGGGTATAACTGTGCTGGACACAGTTATACCCTTGTTTAATTCTGGATATTGTCAAGATCCTGGCAATTTTAGATCGGTGTCTGTTCTGCCTGTGCTTAGAAAGGTGCAAAAGATCATGGTCAACCAAATGCATTTCAATTTAAATAGACTTTTTCATGACCAGCGAAATGGCTTCACAAAAAGGCGTAATAATACTGACGCGGTTATATTTAGACTCCGTATATTCTGTGACCTCTCGAAAGTCTTTGACTGCGTAAGTTATGAAACTCTGCTGCCTAAATTAGAGCATTATGGTGTGAAGCACAAATCTTAGAAACTTGTCAAATCATATTTGCGGGACATGCAACAAGTCCAAATAAATGGGGTTAAATCACCAAGTACGCAGGTGCAAATGGGCGTACCCCAGGGTTCTATTTTGGATCCATTCTTGTTTTTAATATATATAAATTATTTACCATACATGCCTGAGGATCAAGCGAAGATTGCGTTACTTGCAGATGATACTTCTTTAATTTTTAATACTGAAAATGTAAATAACGCACTTCTTAAGGTCCATGAGTGGTTCTCATTTAATAATTGATATTAAATGGACAAAAAACTAAATAATATAAGTAGTATAAAGTTTGTTCTACCCAATGTAAAGTGTGTATTGTAAAGTATGTGATTGTGACGTCGTACTAAATAATAATAAGCTAGAATCTGTCGACCACACGGTTTTCTAGGAATAAAGATAGATTCAAAGCTTCAATTGGGGCCGCACATTAGGACTTTAGCAGGACGCCTGAGTTCGGCTGCTTATGCAGTTCGAAAAATCGGACTACTTACAACTGAAGCAACCGCAAGACTAGTTTACTTTAGCTACTTTCATAGCATTATCTCTTACGGAATATCACTATGGGGCCGCGCTGCAAATATAGAATCTGTTTTTATATTGCAGAAAAGGGCTGTATGAGCCATTTACAACCTACATAGCCGCGATTCACTTAGAGAACTCTTTAAAGAAAGAAATATAATACAGTGCCTTCTCAGTACATCTATGAGAATATTATGTACGAAGAAGTAAAAATCTACACCTTTATTCAAAAAAATGTGAACGCACAAGTATAATACAAGACATGAATCAAAATTAATGCAGCCGCAGTTTCGTCTTGCTAAAGGCCATACTTCTTATGAAATTCCGGACTTCATTTTAAAATTGCCAGAAAACAAATTCAAAATTTTATTAAAATTTTCTCTGTGCAGGCAAGCTTACTATAAATTGGACGATTATCTTTTGGATAAAAATGTTTTTATCCAAAAAACATTTAAAATTGATGATGATGATGTTTTGGATAATTTTTAATGTGGACTATATAATTTGACATACCAAATTTACACGTAATTTTATATTTGATGGCATTATAATAATACTTTTTTTATAACCAATTATTTAATTGAACATAACATACAATATACATAAACATCATGATAATAATTTGATATATTGATTGGACTAATATGGTATAATTTCCTAATTAGAATACCTACTGGGAAGTGTGAGGATCATGCAGATATTAATGTTACAATTTGAAGCGGCGGTAGCCTAATGGCTAGGGCGTAGGACTTGCAATCGTGTGGTTGCCGGTTCGAACCCCACCCATTGCACTACCGATGTGAACCCACTCGTAACACAAGCATTTAGCTTAGCACGAGTGGTTAACAAGAATACTAGTAATGTCCGACCCACATTACTAGTAAGCTTTTTTTTAAAAAAAAGCCAACCAAACCATACCAATTTGTGTATGGGAATATTTATCTATAGAAAGATTGTGCCCGCGATCTGAGCGGGTGGGTGTCGGGTCGTTATATTCCCTACAACATGGTTGAGTCGAACCACGCCGATACACACGTCATGCTCATGCACGGAAGCTGTCTGTCGGGACTGGTCAGCTCCTACTTGCTGTAGCCATTCCATTCTTTTGAACACCTATACTGAATAAATCATACACATCAAACTGCATAGTTCATAAAATATTTAAAACAAAGCTATAAAGATTAATAATGTAATCATTTTTTTTTATTTTAAAAGAGTAGCTACGGCGTTTCTTGCCGGCTCTTCTCCATAAGACACACTTTTTGGAACCGTGCAAAAGGTTTGGCTTTTCAAAACTACCTTTTTAACGGTCTAATCGCAATAAAACATTTAGACATGGACTTTGAAAAAATTTTGAAAAATATTGCGTAAAAAAAATTACCTGCTGCTGAGACTTTCATAGAAATACCCAGTAGCACTTTGCTCAACCTGGGAATGGAAAGCGTATTATATTTTAAAAGCAACATTTTTAAGCCACATTTTGCAATTTACCAGCTCAAGACGAGAAATTGAAACACACTGTCAATATAGTGAATGAAGTTACAAAATGTAAATGTACTCACATTTGCAAATTATCATCATCTATTCTATTCTGAGGCCAGTAGCTGTCCGTGATAAACTCATCTATCCATTACTTAATTGAATTTTGTTCTTAATTTCCTAATCTCCTTTGAACCTCGAAAGCTTTCGTTGTTGATATTGAGAGACGATGTTGACACCAGAACACTTTTACTATAACGTACTATACCTTGAAATCTTAGCTCGAATATATCCAGCATAAGTTTATTCTATGTCAGATTATGATTTGCTTACGCTTTTATCCCATTCGATGTAACAGCTGTCAAGAGTGTCAAACAAGCGACACAGATGAAAATATTATAGATTATATACCTACTCAACAAACCAAGCAACTAACTGAGAAGGATAAAATATTGTTACGAGCTGGGGTTCGGGATAAATTTAAGTATCATCAATTTCACCCAAACAATACTTTAATTAACTTGACAAATACACAACAGAAATTACAGAGAAAGTCACTACACTATCACTTGTCACACTATAATGTCACACTTGTAATCCCTTATCATAGTTTCGATATTTACTTCACCGTGTCCAGAACTAAACTGCGCTAGCCGACCTTCATGACCGATATTTATATGAGTCACGAAGATTCTAGAATAAGTCCACAAAATACGAGTAGGTACTTGATCGTCCATTGTTTACGGTCATTGATCTTGATAATGATTATAACTTGACGAAACGTTTGGCGTAGCGGCTGACCGATCGGCGTCTGCATCACGTGTTGTGGGCTCGATCCCCACACGGAGCAAATATTTGTATGATCTACAGGTATTTGTTCCAAGTCTGGGCGTTTGTGTATGTGAGAATTTACATTTGTTAACGCACCCACGATACAGGAGAAAATCCTAGTGTGGGACAACGTTTTTTTTTAGGAAAAAAAAACTTTGACAGTTATTTAAAGACAACAACGCCAGCGAAGCCGCGGGTTAAAATTACTAATAAATAAATCATTCCAATACCTAAAACCTTAGAACAGGAACTTAAATGAATCTCTATAAAGTTCATAAAGGCTTATCGGAACTCAACCTTTTAACACTCAAAGACTAATAATAAAATTATAAACTCATCATCTCATCTGACATTGGACATTGTCTATATAGTCCATAGACTTTTAACTTACGTCATGTATAATCAGTCAAGAATAATGTATGCAAAAATTACGTAAATTGAATGCTTTTAATCCTTTATAATAAAAGTTTGCCTGTTATGTTACGTGCTTAGATAAAGGCTAAAAAATGCAACCTGAAGAGGAAACAAATACCGCTCCGGCAAAGGGTAAAGTGGTTGTGCCGAACGCCAAATATTCCGAAGGAGAGGAACAAACAGAAATGACTGCACATATAACAGTTCCAGAAGAAGGAGGCTGGGGCTGGGTTGTGATGTGCACAAGTTTCTTAAGTATAGCCTTAATGGATGGAATTGTCTTTACATTTGGAACCCTCTTTGCCAACATCAGAGACGATATGAAATTAGAAGAATACTTGGTAGCACTAGTCAATTCCATAGCATTCGGATTGAATTTTACCTGTGGTCCTATTGCATCTGCAATCATAAACAGATTTGGTTTTCGGAAATGTACTATGGTTGGTTCAATTATATCTTCTATTGGCCTCATTGGTTCGTCTTTTGCTTCAAATTACATTATGCTTCTCGTGTTCTATGGCGTGCTTAATGGTTTTGGAGCTTGCCTTAGCACTTTGGCATCAAATTTAGTAGTAGGCTTTTATTTTGAAAAACTTCGTTCTGTTGTAATGGCCATATCAGGCTCAGGTGCAAGTGTCGGCATGATGATTTTATTTATGGTTAATAGTTATTTAACGGATTTGATTGGCTGGCGTGGAACCACATTACTCCATGCTGGCTTGTGTGGCATCATTTATTTTTTAGGCATGACTTATAGACCGTTGATTTCTGTTTACGTCAAGCAGACGATGACTGATGAAAATATTCCTACCGTAACATATCTACCAAATGTATCTGCAAACAATTTAGCCGCTCAACAATCATCCGCCCCAGAACGTATACTTAAAACGGTATCTAGTGCCCATTATCCAACAGCGGCAGCAATGATTAGAGAAGGTATCGTCACAACTACACCTGAAGCACTACAGGAAGCAGGCCCTTCAACGTCTAAGCTTTCAATGACAGCTTATTGCCCTACTGGTGTTCGACCGGGACAGTTACAATCACTGCGGTCTATAGTGACATCATCCTCTACCGAAAGTCAAAAAAGCATACCTGTGGAATTAACTTTACAAAAGTCAATTCATAAGCTAGCATGGTGGAGGAGGTGTTGTTTTTGGGAGAAACATACACAAGAGTCTCGACCAATGTACCGAGACGATGCCTTTTACACCGGAAACGTCAAAAAATTGGATGTGTATAGGAAAAGCGTGTTAGAAGTCGCGCCTGAATCAAGAACCGGTCTCGAATATCAAATGGCAGTTACTCGCGCAGTAACTACTCAAGACTTGGAGGAGAAACATGGAGTATTTAGGACATCCTTCAAGAGGGTGTTAGTCACAATGATAGACCCAGTCCTATTAAAAAAGTGTTCATTTTTAACATTATGCTTCAGTGGATTTTGCACATATTGTGGCTTTCTTGTTCCTTACGTATTCTTGGCGGAACGCAACAAACTTGAGGGCATTGCTCCCGAACATTGTACTATGTTACTAAGTGTAATTAGCTTTACTAATTTAGTGGGTAGGCTCATTTTAGGCATATTGGCTATTAAGGTGGACCCCCTAAAAATATATACGACCGCTTGTCTGATGTCAGGGGTAGGAACGATTGCATCCAATTTTTCCTTTAATGTGTATTACCAATACGCTTGTGGATTAATATTCGGTTTCTTTATTGCTAGTCTGGTGACCTTGCGAAGTATGGTACTGGTTAGTTTATACGGTCTAGACATGCTCACCAATGCAACAGGAATAATGATAGTGTTTCAAGGTATAGGGGGTCTAATAAGCACACCGCTTGGTAGTATGTTAAAAACATTTTTTGGATACGCGGCAGCATTTTACTTGGCTGGAATATTTATGCTTACTAGTGGGCTAGCTTTAATTCCAACGAAAATGCTGGTTAAAAGAGAGAAACGGGCGGCTGAAGCAAATGAAAAAAGGTTAGTTGAGAGTAATGCGCAAAATAACGAAATAAGCCTAGTTACCCAAGAAAATAAGCCACTCGCGATCAAAGAATAGTAGCAAATAATCGCATTTTTATTGTTGTTGAGAATAATTTATTCATACCTATATAGCTAACTATATCCGCTAGTCTCAGTTCTAATATTTACTATTTTATGTAAATATACATATACATGGTTCCTATAATATATTATAGAATATCTCCTTAGATTTAAGTCTTGGCGCCCTGTATAAAACTTAAATTTAAGAAGGTGAATTATTGTTGTGTGGTTTTTAAATATATATTTTTATTTATTACTAGCTGCAGCCCGCGGTTTTATTCGCATCCCAAAAGTACTTCTTGAGACAAAAGGTCTAGACCTATGTCCTTTCCCAGAATGCAACCTTTCTTTTTTTCTTAATTTTATCGAAATCTTTTCAGCGCTTAGGGCTTTAAAAGGTGACAGAAAACAAATAAAAAGAGAGTTAGGTTCCCATTTATAATATAGGGTATAGCTGTTGTTAAGACAAAAGGTAGCTTATATGTAAGTATATTAGCTTAGCACGAGGGGTTAACAAGAATACTAGTAAACTGCGAGTTGTGACCCACATTGTTATGAAGCTTTTTAAAAAGAAAATTATGTCGTTCTCCAAGGTCCAATTTTTCTCTATTTTAGATTCACCAAAATTGGTTCAGTGGTTTAGGCATGAAAAGGTAACAGAGTGACGGTTACTTTCGTTCATCATCACCACGTATTAGTATGAGGTGCCTTCTTAGTCGTATGGGGGACCCAGAACTAAATCCTTTATTATTTGTCTCCTAATGCAAATTGGAAATTGAAACACTATTATTATTTTATTAACTCGACCTTTGACTTAATTACATAAATATGATTGGAAAACAACGTTTTTCCAGTACTGGCCAATACAAAAAACATGAAGGTCGAACATATTAATGCATACAGAGATAAAAATATATTTATTTCGGCATTAGAATACTTTATTATGCGTTGCAATAATAAATTTTTAATATATATTTAAGGTTGAAATAAAACTCTTTTTTTATCCGTGTTAGGCTTACGCTTGACCGCCAGTTCGCCTGTTGTTAAGCGATATGGCGATCTACGATGGAGCGCGCTTGCCTAGAAGAAACCGGACTAAAAAATTGTGTTTCATTTTCGCCTCGTCAAAATTCATCAACCACGTCGGCTGTTCGAACTTATTCAAGATTCGAGGATTCACTCGTGATTCAAAGACACCCAGATTATAACTATCAGGGAAGACCCATTCGGGAAGTGCATTCCACATTTCAGCGGTACGCATGATAAAAGTGGACTTAAAGCGTTTCGTTCGGGTTTTCGGAATGTCCACCATGAATCGATGTCGCTTTTTCGTGCTTCTGGTCGTCCGATAGTAGAAAGGGCTAGGGGGAATAAAATCGTGGAGTTCTGATACACACTCGAAATGTACCCGATAAAAAGCCGATAAGCTAGCAACTTTGCGGCGATGTTCCAGACTTTGGAGTTTAGCCTGGACAAGAGAGTCATTGCCAATGAGCTTCTTGGCACGTTTCTCGACGGATTCTAACGTCTCGTACGATACAGCCTGCCACTCACTCAGGTCAACTCAAAGCGGATTATCGCTTTGAGTTGACCTCCCTTAATTGCTAAACAGTGCTTGAACAGAACGGAACATTCGATAAAGGGTATAATAAAACACACCAATCGCAAAATATTAAAGTTTTATTAATCTATATTGTTGGCGTATCTAGCATAACTAATAATAGTTACCTGCTGCTAATTTAGACTAAGCACTTTAAAACATAAGCATACCATCACGCCTGTAAACTCCGAAGGGTTAGGCAGAGATGAACTGTACACCCACAGTTTTCCGGTATGTTTAGGTCCCATTTATTGCCAATAATCGGGAACAAACCCAAACTACGAGCTGAATTTTAATAGAAGGGTGAGGCAGTGATAAACTATACATCCACAGTTTTTCGGTATGTTTAGGTCCTGTCATTTAATAGGGGGCGAGCTTATTGCCAATAATCGGGTACAAACCCAAACTCCGAGCTGCTACTGAGAATTTTAATATTTAATCACTTGAAACTTTTTTCCGTCGTAATTTCAGGCGGGCGGTAAACTGTACCACATAACCAACCCCTACCCTTTTAAGCATGTTACAATTTAATTAATTAAGGAGTCTTTTCCTTTTCCGCACTATCTCCCCTTTCGACGTTATTTCACTTGTGGATAGGTGTGGCCAAAACGTACCCAGTTAGTAGTATCTGCTGGGTATTTATTTTCGGACTAGGCTAGTGCGGGTTAGCAGGCGTCACACGAAGTGGAGAAAATCTTTCAGACATGCAAGTTTCCTTACGATATTTACCTTCACAGCTTAGCATTATTTGATATATAATATAATATTAATACATTTATTTATAATATGTTTACTAAACTACTGCTTATAGCATTAAGTCCGCCTCTGTACTATTTCGTGCATAAAGTATTCAATAAATAAATAAACTAAAAAAAAATATTCAAATATTTATATTAATAATATTTCTTTTTTTTAATATAAAATACACCCTAAACGACATAAATTGACCAGCACTTGGGTATTTTAAAGGTTGCTTACTCTGTGAAGATAACCGACACTCTGATTATTACTAACAGCTACCTCACATTTTTGTTAATTATTGGCGATCCGATTCACGCAGAACGAGCTCACCGTCACCGTATCCTTCGGTCTTGCATTTCGGAATTTGATAGATTCGGTCGGAATGGAGGACCTCTAGTGTAGCAGTTGCTCTTAGAACCACTAGACTAAGGAGGCGGCTATACCTACATAGTGACAGAAACAATTCAAAAACCTCAGTGCCTTAATACAGTCATGTTTTACGATGGAACACGAATCTAACCATTGACTTCTAATAGTTCCGGAACACGCTCACTCGACACACTATTATCATGTAAATGACACACACCACACGGAAACATGACATGTTCACCAAGTACCAACTTCATTCCTAGTCATAAACCAGCTTAATTCAATTTGTTCATTTGATTAGGCGCTTCAATTTGTTTCCCTTCAAGGTAGATACTCGTATTTCCATAACATACATACCATCACGCCTGTATTCACCGAACGGTTAGGCAGAAGCGTGCTAAAGTACACCCACAGTTCGCCGGTATGTTTAGGGCCCAGGTAATAGGGGGTGAGCCTCTTGTCATTGACCGGCAAAAATCCAAACTCTGAGTTGCTACTGATAATTTCATAGAAAAACCCAAGGACACTGCTCATCCAGGAAATCGAACCCATAACGTATAAAGACCGCTCATAAGGACCACTAGAATAATGAAGCAGTTATATACCTAAATATAAATAATCATTAAGAAAAAGAGTTAGATAAACTATTATATTTATACTGTGCCATTGAGTTCCATAAAGCGTACTGATGGCATGCATTAAATATAGTTAGGTTTACAGGCATGATGTATGTAATATGTAATGTATGTATATTTAGTTAAACAAACAGGAAAAATATCAGTAATGATGTGTGTGCTGTAATTAGCAATGATCGAAACAAAAATTCACAATACTGTAGTTAAAAGGACTCAAGCACTTTAATTTTGAACCAAAACGGTGCTGATATAGTGGATATATTTGATTGTCATTTCATCTCGAATTCCATTCGAGCAGTAATGTCCACTCCAGCGCTATTCTTTTACTCCAAATTGAAAGATATTCTTATCTCCCTTATACCATGCACTCGGAATTAATGAGCTGACAGATTAGTTCGACAAATTAGAGCGGTCTCATTAGTATTTTTAGCTCGGAGACCACACAACAGAAGCATGCTTTTAAAGGGAACTAATCAACTTGACAATCGGCCGTTGAGGATGAACTTTTCCAATCTCATAAATGCGTTGGCTTTCATGTATTTTAAGTCATTTAGATTCTAAACCACCCATTATGGAATCTGAGGGTTTATTAAAAGATTTGTGAATAGCTTTATGCTAATCGTTCGTCCCTTAGAAAATAAATATTTCTTTATCTTGGAGATATGACAGATTTCTTTATCTTCTACTATAAGTAAGGAGTAAATGCGCTTCAAAAGTAAAAATAGTTTCTTGGGGTTTAGATCAGTAATTAATGTCGGTACCTTTTGTATATCAGTTTTACATTTCATACAAACTCCAAAACAACTGGGTTTCAACGCCTCCTAGTGGTTTGCTGGCTCTCGGTCCTGGATTCGAGTTCCAGATCAAGTATTGTTCTTTGTTTGTTGTTGGCATAAAAAATATGAAATTCTGTCAAAATTTAAATTTGTGACCGATTGCACATAAATACACCTCTAGATCACCCTTCGGAATACATAGGTGTGATGTAGAAAGTAAATTATTTCATCAAACTTACTAACTTATTGAAAGCAATTAATTTCCACTCAGAGGCATATACTTAATTAGTATGCTTATCTTAACTCAATGATCTATATATGAAAACACAAATAAACATACAACACATACCAACACGCGTCAATCTACAGCAACGCCCTCTTCCGGCATGATTGGGTAATAACCGTGAAAAAATATTTTAATTACTTAAGTGAAGGGCCACCGAGCTTAACCAATAACAATGAAACGGAAAGCTTCCGTTGTGAAAACGACCATCTGCAATTTCAAGTATACTCTGATCTTTCATTGTATAGGCTTTACGTACAGTCAGCACATCAAGTTACCACAAACTGTCAAATTTCACCAATGGATAATAAACTCTATTATTTGGAGATTAAATTGAAAATCTGTTAAAGAAGTTTGACAGTGTTGGATACCATAATGTGCCGTTGATTGTACAATCAGAGGTCAGCATAAACTGGAAATGAATATCTTGAGATGTAGCCGTGTGTACCTGCTTACATAGAGTAATAAAATATTACGTCATTGAGTAGGTTAAGTGGCGTTTGCTTTCTACTTGCAAATGCATTTAAGAATATTTTAATCAAAAATAAAAAGTACAAATCGAAAAATGCAATGGATTAATTAATCCACACTAATACCTGTCTATAATATGTATAGATAGATATATATTATTATTAAAATCAAAATCATAATTTCCTTGGTCAGCCATAACACGAGAACGACTACCAAATTGCGAACGTTCCGTTCCGTTGAAAGTACCACAATCAAATTGCAGACGTTCTCAAAAAAGGTCAGGTTAAAAGCACCCTAAACCGACGATAATGCATGAGGAGATTAATGAAAGTAGATGAAGCGAAATTGGTGTGCCAGGATCGTAGCAAGTGGAAATCTATAGTCTCTGCCTACCCCAATGGGAGACAGGCGTGAAAATATAAGTTTTTTAGTACTTTGTAGAAGGTTCTTATGGAAAGAAAAATTGAAAAAATTCAAAACCGCGGGCAAAAGCTAATTGAATATATGATTGCGAAATTAACTCTGTATGTTGGCATTGATCTACTGGTCGTAAGCGTGACTGCTAAACATAAGGTCCTGAGTTGGTTCCCAGGTGGAGCAAAGGCTTGTTGGATTTTTCTATGACATTCTCAGCAGCAGCTCGGAATTTGGATTTAATTTTGTGCTGTCTAAAAACATATCGGCGAAATGTGGGTGTACCTACATCAATACACTTTTGCGTTTGCCTAACCCATCAGAAATACTAGCGTGATGTTATGTTATTTTTGTCGGCAAAAGTAAAATACGTATAATCAAAATTGAAATTTGGCCAAATGGTCAAAACTCAAATTCCATTCCAAATAAGCTCATTGACACGAAATATTATATTAAGATAGTGTGGCAAAACATAAATAAATCAACATAATGGATGATATTGATATATTTGTCCATCAAATCTTGGACATGATCTAATAGCGAGTGATATACGAGTTTTCCTATAATAAAAAGCGAAAGTGGAATAAAAAACAGGCTCCTGCCGTTTCTTATAAGAGTTTTATGATTCAAAATGCCATAATATTAATAATATTCATCTAAATTCGAAATAAAGCCGTTACTACTACGGAACATACCGCTTTCGCTATTTCACGCCCTACCTGTGTACTATCCATAGCTAATTCTTTTAAGCGACTGATATTATTAATACACACGTGATTGATTGCGAAAAATCAGAGGTGCGGCTTGGATTCCTACTTGAGACCTAGGTCTTGGCAGTCCAATAGTCATAAGTCACAGGGCCATCACTGCCCATACCCCGTATAATTTAAAGAAACTTTCTGCTACTATTGCCTCTGTTTCGTTCCTGTTTTATGCCGGTTGTACACGCTCGTCGAAACACTACAAGACAGGCTAAATACGAGTGTGTATACCTATGAAAAAAATGAAAAAATATTTATTTAAACATACAAATCAGTCAATTAAAAAGCTTTAAAATGAGATCAAGATAAGTATTAAATTTGTACATCGACTTTAGTCACTAGGTGTATTTGCCATGGTCCCCACACTAGGCAAGGCCTGTATCGTGGGGGCCTGTATGATGTCGTAACATAAAACACAGTCAAGCCTATTGCACTATAATTAAAATTAAAACAAGTACTTTAAGATAAAATAAAAATAAAAGGTGTTCCTTTTTTGACCATTTATCCATTTTGGTAATCAATTTACTTAATTTGGTGGTGATTATATTTATCCCCGTTTGTTAAACATAGCTTGATACGCGCGAAAACTGTCATCCAGATCACGCGCATGAAGTTCCATATTTTTGACAGTCTAAATGTACGCAAGACAATGTCATACTTTATTGACATAAAGGGATCATGAAAATATCATGGATCGAATAATTTGTTTTAGTCAGTACGATTCCTGACGCCTTATAAACCAAAAACTACAATAGTAGTATCTACCATTGCATGGTATAATATTCTTCTCATTTTATTTCATAATTCAACAAACCAAATATCATAAAATTCAGATCTAAAAAAGTCTAGCAACACAAAATGTCATCAAATGTCTTTGAAAGGCTATCTTGAGTCGTTTGAAAAATACTCAAAACAGTTTTTTCTATGAAATAGCTATCATGTTCTTGACTACTGACTCCAGTCTGAATCCATTCTAGGTCGCACCAAATAGACGATTGACATCAATAAATTTTTCTACATTCCAGCAAAATAGTTTAAACACATTAAATACTCTTTTTTATATGCACGATTTCAAACAATGACAACCATCATACTATGTGGCAACTATGACAACTATAAAAATAACAGTTTATATGGGTTTAGGGGGTTTAGGAGTATGAAGCACAGAGAGTAAAGCGCTCCATGCACCGTAGAAAAGGGAGGATCCTCCGACCGGACGGGTATTTTGTCCGGTGGGCTACTGCCCGACAGTTCTTGTCGGATTTTACTATTTGGTCTTAAGTCGCGGAGAAATCTGTTTGCGCGATGTAGGACTCGCCACTTAGTTCTTCCCTAATCGAGTAGATGGCGCTGTACTTGTAATGCCGCTTCATGGGTAAAAATGTAAAATTAAATTATCCCACGGGAACGTGATAAAAAATATCCTATGTCCTTCTCCTGGTTTTAAGCTACCTCCCTATCAATTTTCAGCCAAATCAGTTCAGCCGTTCTTGAGTTATAAATAGTGTAACTAACACAACTTTCTTTTATATATATAGATTTTAAGTCAAGATAAAACCAATTTTATTTAAAATATGATTTAAACGATGTTCGATTTATTTTCAATATCGTACGGTAATCGTTTATATCCAATAAAACCCCAATCCTAGAAATGGCACTCTGACATCTGTAGCGCTTATAAGCTATGTATAACAAACTATAGTGTGCTGTCGTGTCGAGCCTCTACGTGATGACAGGCACAAATTGGAAATAAATAGAGACCTCTTTACAGTCTCCCCTGGGAAGTCCCCAAACAAGCGTTGAACAGGGGGAGTTCTGGGGTGGTCAGAAGACACAGTGCTTCCCTCCAGCCAGGTGCTGATAGTGGCTATCAGGGTGGTTTTTGTAGATAAGAGTCTCCCTGGTCCAATACCCAGAAGATCGGTCGCGTTTTTATAGTTTCCCCCATGAACCAAAAAAGCTTAATAATGTTATCGCTGTCAAAACCTGAGGAAGTTATAATAAACCAGTTAAAATAGACCAACTACTGGACTACTGGGCCCCAAGTCTTTCCATGCTATAAAGTCGTGCGATCTTGTGCCATTTCATCATGATCATCAGCCTTTGCCAGTCTACTCCTGTACATGGCCTTCACCAATATGAGCCGTTTCCTCTTTGCACAAATGGCACAAGCTGAGGATCTCTATCCTCAGCTTGTGCTGAGGATAGAGATCCTCAGCTTGTGCCATTTGGTAAACCTTGATTAATTTACATAACATACCATCACGCCTGTATTTCCCGCGGTGCAGAGGTGTACTAATGTACACCCACAGTTCGCCGGTATGTTTAGGTCCCAAGTAATAGGGGGCGAGCCTATTGCCATTAACCGGGCACAAATCCAGACTCCGAGCTGCTACTGAGAATTTCATAGAAATACCCAATAACACTTTGCTCGCCCTGGGGATCGAACCCAGGACCTCTAGCGTAGCAGTCGCGCTTAGGGCCACTAGACTAATGAGGCAGTCAAACAATTCAAGGACATTTTAAAGGTTTCTTTTATGTATGAATAACTAATACAACTATCTACCTTAGCAGTGGGCGTGTAATACATATTAATATGCCATTGTACAAACGACACTTGATAACAGAGCATTTCCTCGAGGCGTTAATATGTAGCCATAATGACGTGGTCAATGTAACAACTAAACGATTCTCTCACCGATCAATATGTATAAGAATGTGTGAGCTTATATCTCACAGATTAAAGAATATAAGTGATTTACAGACGTGAAAGATGAACTACCAACGGAAAAATATTGCATAAAAAATTGATCCTTTATATGTACATATACAGTCCGCCAGTATATTTAGGTTTCAATAATAGGAGGCGAGCCTATTGCCTTTATAAAAATAAATAAATAAAAAATAAAAAAAAAATAAAAAATAAAAAAGCCTTATATTTCTTACCCAACAAAAAATAACAAGAAAACATAAAATATTTGTACACACTATCTACTAATTCATAACTATAAAAAATAAAAAATAATATTAATTTTAGCTACGATAGTAAGAACCCCTCGTTGTCGAAGGTGAAGGCCTCCTCTAGAGATTTCCAAGTCTCCCTATTCTTCGCTGTTTCCATCCATTGTTCGCCAGCAACTTGTATGATATCGTCTGCCCACCGAGCAGCTGGTCTACCTCTCTTCCTGGTGCCTGACGGTCCTTTCCAAGATGTTATTCTGCGAGTCCATCGATTGTCTGTCACTCGGGCTATGTGACCAGCCCAGCGCCACTTAAGTTTTTTACAGTGATACAGAGCATCAGTAACTTTTGTTCTTTTCCTAATGATTTTATGTGTTATTCTTTGAATCTTTTTAATTTTTAACATAGTTCTCTCCATACCTCTTTGACATGATCTGATTTTGGATTTAATTCGGTGTGTAAGTTTCCAAGTTTGGCTAGCGTAAGTTAAAGAGGGCAGTATACAGGTGTCCATAACTTTTTGCTTAACAATGGTTGGCATGTCACTCTTCATAACCTCTTTCAGGCTCCAAAACTTTTTCCAAGTATTTGAAATTCTCCTATCAATTTCCTGTTCGTTTCTCTGATTTTTAAACGAAATTTGCTTACCTAGATATATATAGGTGTCGACATATTCTAGCGCTACATTTTCTAGGTATACTGGTTGTTTAATGGAGTTCGTCATAATGTTTGTTTTACCGCGGTTAATTTCCAAACCTACTTTTTGACTTGCAGCGTACAGGGCGTTTAACATTGACTGCAGCTGGGCTGTATTTTCAGACAGCAAAACAATGTCGTCGGCGAATCTTAAATGACTTATGTATTTATTGTTTATATTTAGACCAACCTTTTCCCAATTAAGATGTCCAATGACATGTTGTAACACAGCTATAAATATTGTTGGAGAGATAACATCGCCCTGTCTTACTCCTCTTCTGATAGGTATAGAAGATCCGGTTTTCTCTAATCTAATTCTACTATTACAATTTTGATACAGATATTTTAAAACCTTCAGATACGTCGGTTCAACATTTTGGAATTGTAGCGACTCCCATATTGAGTGATGGTACAAAGAATCAAAAGCTTTTTGATAGTCAATAAATATCAAGTAGAGCGGCCTGTGAAATTCTTGATATCTATCTATAAGCATTTCGATAGAGTGGATATGATCCACAGTAGAGAATCCTCTCCTGAATCCTGCCTGCTCTACAGGTTGATGCCTTTCTACAGTGCTTCTGATTCTTTTTTCTATAATTGATGAGAATAATTTATATATTGAGGATAGCAGGCTTATTGGTCGGTAATTGCTAATATTATTTGGATCTCCCTTTTTATAAAGTAAGATAATATCCGACTCAGTCCATTGTTTTGGTGTAGTTGCCGTTTTTAGTACCAAGTTAAAGAGCTGTGTCAGAGGGTCTATTAGATAAGGACATCCTAGTTTCAGGGCTTCGTTGGTTATTTTATCAGGTCCTGGGCTTTTTTCATGTTTCAATTTTGCGATGCCTTGGATTACTTCAGCATCATCTATGTCTTTTATATCTGTAGGTGTTTCTCCCAGTATAGTAACAGCTGGTTCTTGATTATCACACCTGTATAAATTTCTGTAAAAATTGGTTGCAACCTGAAGTATTTCATTTCTGTTGGATGTTATTTTATTTGAGACTTTAAGTCCTTCTATCCAAGTCTTATGTGACCTCAATTCTTTGTTAGCTCTCCTTAAGCTGCCAGACTGTAAAATATATTTTTCAATGGTTTTCTTACGATAAGTGTTGTAGTCATACTGGATATATTTGCTTATAAGTTTGTAGAGAGCTTTAAGTTCGTTTTTCATGCATCGTGTTTTTGGTTTAATTTTTTGGAGACATTGCCGTCTTGATATTAATTTCCTAGTATTATCAGAAAAAATACTCTTGTGCTTTGAAGATTCATGAGCTTTTTTAAGACTGCTATCTATGGCATCAACAATTTTGTCATTAAGTTCTTGCACTGTATAGTTTTGTTTCCAAGTATTAAAATGTTCTAAATTCTCTTTAAGTGATTCTTTGTATAGTTGTATTTCTTTTTCACTTTTCAAATTACTATTTGTATGATTTCCGTAAGTCTTTCTATTCTTCTTTGAGGACTGCAGCTTAAATGTCGCTCTTACTAATCTATGGTCGCTGGGATAATTGAGATTGATCACTTGCATGTCATGGGCACATTTTTGGAGATTAGTAAGGATGTAGTCCAATTCATTTTTGACCATACCATTCGGTGATCTCCATGTCCATCTCTTACTGTTTTTCTTTTTAAAAAAGGTATTTAAGATTGCCAAATTGTTTTCGCATGCAAATTGTATGAGTCTAATACCTCTATTGTTTCTACTACCATAACCAAAATTTTTCATTATCAGATTTTCTTCTCGTTTTGGTTGGCCAATTTTGGCATTGAAATCGCCCATAACTATTACATTTTTATTTGACATTTTTAACGCTTTGTTTACGGTAGTATAAAAAAGTTCAAGTTCTTTTTCGCTTGCTGATTCTGTTGGAGCATAACATTGTATTATGCTTATTTCTATGTTGTCGATATTAAACTGAAGTAGAGCCACTCGCTCTGATAGTCCTTTGAAACATATAATGTTCTTCTTATAGCGTTTGTTTACAATGAATCCTACTCCATACAAGCCTGGTGTTTGTCCCATATAGTAGAGGATAAAGTCTTCATGTTCTTCTATAGAATTACCAGATCGTCTAATTTCACAGAGACCGACGATGTCGTAGTTGACGTCTTTTAGGGCTTCGCTTAGTTCCAGAAGGCGAGAGTAAGATGATAGTGTTCTGACATTATATGTAGCCACATAGAGTTGGTTTCGGTTAAGATTATTAACTGCATATATTTTCTCTAGAGGGTTTTGGTCTACATCTCCCACGGTGACCGGCCGTATAGGGAGAGGTGCGAAGGGAGGGGTACAGTTTAGTTTTTTGGGGGTTCTTGATTATCTCGGTTTGCAGAGGATTTGGAAGTGGGATTCTGTTGTGAAGAACAGAAGAAGCTCGTTATATTCTGAGATTTATTTTTCTTGGGTACTTGTTTCGCCTGTTTTTCATTTTTTGATGATTCTCTATTATTTTCAGTTTCAGGAGACTCTGATAGAAATCTTTTATTAGTAGACCCCTTGGGTGTATAGGATTGTTGCTCTTGAGATTTTAACTTGACTATTTTGTCGTAGCGCAGTATTACCTTTTCCCCAGACAAACGTCTTCTTTGAAGCTCCTCCTGTAGTTCTTTGCGTTTTTGTAAAACCGCTGGTGTAAAATCTTCTTTTATGTACATATCCGTATTTTCTAATGTTTTCTTATTTTTTAAGAGTTGTAATTTTCTACTTATCGTTGTGGTTGTAACTATGACTGGCCGTATTCTACCATTGTTCTTTCCTAGTCTGACTACCGCTTCAATTTCCCATTTTTGGCATACTATATTCATATTCTTGTTTATGATTTCTAGGATAGTGTTAAGTAGATCCTCATAATCTTTTTCTGATTCTGGAATACCAAAGAAAATTATATTTTTTTTTCTCATTTGTTTATCTAAAAAATCAATAGTTTTCTGTTGGGCCTCGATTTTTTGTTCGAGTTGGCTTGTTTTTGTCTCGATGTGTATGAATTTTTCATCGATGTTTTTATTTATAGCCTCCTTTATATTCTCTTCCATATCTTTCATATCGCGCTTCTGTTGTGCTAGGTCATGTTGTATGTTATGCAAAATTTTCATTATTTCTTCCATGGTTTTTGATGTTATTTGATATTTGCGCCCTCTAGTGACCGGTGTCCTAACTAGTAGTGAACCTCGTATCGATGTATAGGTCTCAAAAAAAAAACCGTCGGTCACTCGCCCACAGATGGCGCTAGTTCTGCTAAATTCGTAAAAACTATTAAAATGATTTGCCGGTTTTAAGGTTATATTTTATAAATTCTTAAATAATAGATATTTACTGGTTTATGCACTTGTTGGAAAACTTGGACTAACCTTCTTATTGTAATGTTATATCGTTCTACGCTGCAATTTGCATGCTATTAGTATATTTCCATTGTAATCCGTTGAGTGCTTTTTCAAAATTTCACTGGAAGTTCGGAAGTTTCACACTCAACAACAATCCTCTGGGTATTTTGCACTTTTGTCCACAATACTGCACAACTTTGAGTACATATGAACCGTTATTTATATTTTTAATTTATAGATTTGCACAGAGCCGATGTTAACAATGGCACAGTGGCGCCCTCCCTCTCCCTCTCCCTATTGCCTTTAACCGGGCACAAATCCAAACTCTGGGAATGGAAAGCGTAGGTATTATATTGTAAAGCCAACATTTTTAAGCTACAATTAGCAAATTACTTGCTCAAGACGAGAAGTTGAAACACCTAATCCATTCAATGAAGTTGTCAAAATGTAAATGTACATTTGCAATCATCATCATTATGGTGAAAAGATGTATTCTATTCTGGAGAGGCCAGCAGCTGTCCGAGATCAACTCATCTATTCATTGAATTTAGTTTATACTTAATTTTGTACTTAATTTCCTAATCGCCTTTGGACCTCGAAACCATTCCTTATTGATAAGTATTGAGAAACAATATTGGCACCAGAATACCTTTGATAAAACCTAATAACTTGAAATCTTAGCTCGAATACATCCAGCATAATTTAAGTTTATTCCATGGCAGATTATGATTTGCTTACGCGTATAATCTAATATCGAATGGAATAACAGCTGTCAAAGGTAACAAAGAACTCAAATAACTGAGGAGGATAAAATATATAAAATTTGAAAAAAAGTTTCTTTGTACCTACATTATTCATTTTATTAAAATATTTATTAAAAATATTAATCAATATAAATGTAAATAAGTGAATATAATTATTTAAGAAAACTTAAGGGTCTGTACTGTCCGTAGTACGCCACATATGGATAATAAATTATTGAATCTTTAGACGTTAGACGTTAGATATACCCATAGAGAAGTATAAGTAAACCAAAAGGAATAGAGAACCAAGTCAAGCCAAAAGTGTCACCTCCTTCGCTGTGTTTGATAGTGCCATCTTTTATTTGGTTCCAAAACTATCTACGCGCATGTAGCTGCTCTACCTAGGTACATAATAATAATTATGTATATACGCTGTATATAATTACTTGTTGTCGTTGTAACATGTCCCAGACATGCTCGATACCAGGCCCTCTGTATGGGAAGAAGCATTATCGTGCATGAGTTCTACTCAGGAATGGGCCAGGAATTTCTATTGATAAATGATAAATGATATTTTATTTCTGTAAATAGATCCTTTAAGAATACTTTTACAAGTCGATGTTTTAAATTTTTATAACTACATGGCGCCGGCATTTCCTAACTGACGACCTCTGAGAAGAAATGGCGAAGCAAACATAAAGAATAATGGTTTCTTTTAAAGTCCAGACACGATGTAGGGCAATATCTGAACAGGCCTTTTGAAGAAAGAGCCATAGCAGCTTTGAGTTGACCTGTCCTAACTGACGGCACGCATACATAAGACATCGTGTAGCTCAACCATTATTTAGGGAGCTGAATGACCCATCGCACGACGATACCAGATCCAACAAGACATTCGCGTAGGTCATATAAAATACTCAAAACTGTCAGAACACGTTAATATATATTTAATCGTATCTAAACTAGTCTAAATAGTACTCACAATTACATTTTTGCCTGCCTCATTGGTCTAGTGGTCCCAAGCGCGACTGCTACACTAGAGGTCCTGGGTTCGATCCCCAGGTCGAGCAAAGTGTTATTGAGTTTTTCTATGAAATACTCAGTAGCAGCTCGGAGTCTGGATTTATGCCCGGTGAATGGCTATAGGCTCGCCCCCTATAACATGGGACCTAAACATACCGGCGAACTGTGGGTGTACATTAAGTACGCCTCTGCCTAACCCTTCGGGGAATACAGGCGTGATGGTATGTTATCAAATTGTTGTATTATAATGTCAATTGAAAGTAAAATGTCAGATATTCCTGGCTCATTTGTATTCTGCGTGGGACAATAACATGCTCTACTTGTGGTATTTTTGTGCAGTCATGCTGCCTTGGATCCAAACGAGCTGGGTTCGTCCGCCAAGACGAATTCTTGCCCACACCATGATTGTCCCGCCTTGGTATGAATTTTTTTTATGAGATAGGAGGGCAAACGACCCGGCGGATCGCCTGATGGTAAGCGATTACCGCCGCCCATGGACACCCGCAACACCGGAAGAGTCACAAGTGCGTTGCCAACCTTTTAAAAGGGGATTGGGCCTCCGGTAACTTCACTCACTCGGCGAAACACAACGTAAGCGTTGTTTAACGCCGGTTTTCTGTGAGGCCGTGGTATCACTCCAGTCGAGCCGGCCCATTCGTGCCGAAGCATGGCTCTCCCACGTCAAAAAGTGGACCTCCTGAGGGTGCCGTAGACGGCTAACTCTCCCTGGTGTTCTACGTGAATCCGGATGAAACCCAACCGGGACTCATCGGTGAACAGCACCAAAGACCATTGTTCGTCACTCCATGGTAAATGCTCCCACAAAAGCCGCCGACCGAGTTTGCCACGTCGCAATGCTAGAACACGTATCGGTCTTCGAGAATGAAGACCAACTTCATGCCACCTCCTTCGCACGGTTTGGTCACTTACCAGGCAACTGGTGGTCTTCCTGGTGGTCCTCCTGTGATATTGGGTTATCTTCTGGCGGTCATTTGGAGAAATCGATCCGTTCAGCCACATCCCCAGTACTGCGATAACGTGACCACATCCTTGATATCACGTTTTGATGACGGAACAACAACTTTACAAACTCTTGCAAAGAACATGGGACCTCATACCACAGCAAGAAATTTACAATTTCTTTTTAAGTATGAACATTCGATGTGGATGTGTAATTAATGTAAAAGTTGGCGACACTGATTATTAATAATTAAGTTTTATAAGTTTTTTTCCAATTTAATTAAAATACCTCTAAATATCCCTAGATTCTGTTGAATCTCTTTATGTAATTCATAAATGCTTATCGGAACTCAACCTTTAACTCAAAGAGTAATAATAAAATTATAAACTCGTCATCTCATCCGACGTTGTCTATAATATAGTCCATAGAGTTTTAGCTAACTTACGTCATGTATAATCAGTCAAGAATAATGTATGAAGAATTTGCATAAATTCAATGCTTTTAATCATTTAAAATAAAAGTTTGCATGTTATGTTACGTGTTTAGATAAATGCTTAAAAATGTCACCTGAAGAGGAAACAAATACCGCTCGAACAAAGAGTAGAGTGGTTGTGCCGAACGCCAAATATTTCGAAGGAGGGGAAAAAACAGAAATTGCTGCACAAATAACAGTTCCAAAAGAAGGAGGCTGGGGCTGGGTTGTGATGGGCACAAGTTTCTTAAGTATAGCCATTATGGATGGAATTGTCTTTACATATGGTGTCCTGTTTGCCCACATCAGAGATGATATGGAAATAGAAGAATACTTGGTATCACTAGTCAATTCCATAGCATTCGGATTGTACTTCACCTGTGGTCCTATTGCATCTGCAATCATAAACAGATTTGGTTTTCGGAAATGTACTATGGCTGGTTCAATTATATCTTCTATTGGCCTCATTGCTTCGTCTTTTGCTTCAAATTACATCATGCTTTTTCTGTTCTATGGCGTGCTTAATGGTTTTGGAGCTTGCCTTATCGCCATGGCATCAAATTTAGTAGTAGGCTTTTATTTTGAAAAACTTCGTTCTGTTGTAATGGCCATATCAGGCTCAGGTGCAAGTGCCGGCATGATGATTTTATTCATAGTTAATAGTTATTTAACGGATTTGATTGGCTGGCGTGGAACCACATTATTCCATGCTGGCTTGTGTGGTATCATTTATTTCCTAGGCATTTCTTATAGACCGTTGATTTCTGTTGTCGTCAAGCAGGTGACGACTGATGAAAATGTTCCTATCGTAACATATTTACCAAATGTATCTGCAAACAATTTAGCCGCTCAGCAATCATCCGTCCCAGAACGTATACTTAAAACGGTATCTAGTGCCCATTTTCCAACAGCGGCAGCAGTGATTAGAGATGGTATCGTCACGACTACACCTGAAGCACTGCAGCAAGCAGGCCCTTCAACATCTAGTTCTTACCCTACTGATGTTCGACCGGGACAGTTACGATCACTTCATTCTATAGTGGTAGTATCCTCTAACGAAACTCAAAAAAGCATACCTGTGGAATTAACTTTACAAAAGCCAATTAAAAGGCTAGCATGGTGGAGGAGGTGTTGTTTTTGGGAGAAAAATATTCCAGAGTCTCGACCAATGTACCGAGACGATGCTTTTTACACCGGAAACGTCGAAAAATTGGATGTGTACAGGAAGAGCGTGTTAGATGTCGCGCCTGAGTCAAGAACCGGTCTCGAATATCAAATGGCAGTTACTCGCGCAGTAACTACTCAAGACTTGGAGGAGAAGCATGGAGTATTTACGACATCCTTCAAGAGGGTGTTAGTCACAATGATAGACCCAGTCCTATTAAAAAAGTGTTCATTTTTAACATTATGTTTCAGTGGATTTTGCACATATTCTGGGTTTCTAGTTCCTTACGTATTCTTGGCGGAACGCAACAAACTTGAAGGCATTGATCCCGAACATTGCTCTATGTTACTAAGTGTAATTAGCTTTACTAATTTAGTGGGTAGGGTCCTTTTAGGCATATTGGCTATTAAGGTGGACCCCATAAAAATATATACGACCGCTTGTCTGATGTCAGGGATAGGAACGATTGCATCAAATTTTTCCTTCAATGTGTATTATCAATACGCTTGTGGATCAATTTTCGGGTTCTTCATTGCTAGTCTGGTGAGCTTGCGAAGTATGGTACTGGTTAGCTTATACGGTATAGACATGCTCACCAATGCAACAGGGGTGATGGTAGTCTTTCAAGGTATAGGGGGTCTAATAAGCACACCGCTTGGTAGTATATTTAAGAAATTTTTTGGATACGCGGCACCATTTTACTTGGCTGGAATGTTTATGCTTACTAGTGGGCTAGCTTTATTTCCAACGAAAATGCTGGTTAAAAGAGAGAAACGGGCGGCTGAAGCAAATGAAAAAAGGTTAGCTGAGAGTGATGCGCAAAATAACGAAACAAGCCTAGTTACCCAAGAAAATAAGCCACTCGCGACAATTATTAAAACGAAAAGTAGCAAATAATCGTATTTTTATTGTTGTTGCGGATAGTTTATATAAAAATTATGTATAAATTATTATACCTATTTAGCTAACTATACTTTGACTTTTAATTTATCAGCAACTTAACAATTCTAACAGCAACAGCGACAGTTCAAAGAAAAATAAAAACGAAAGCTTAAAAACTGTCGCATGACGATTATGATCCGTAGGTGCAAACTTAAGTATAATTACGGCGGCATGCGACTACGGCTATAAACTGGATAGGTACCACTGTTCATGGACATAGAAAATTATTCTTGTTTTATACCTTTTAGTTGGTCTTTTAGTGGTAGTCGGGTTTTAGTTTTTGGTGGCTCCTGCTAACTTTATTCACTACTAGATGCAGCCCGCGGTTTCACCCGCATCCCAAAACGAATTATGAGACAAAAGATCTAGGATGCAACCTATCTCCTTGCCTAATTTTATCGAAATCCGTTTAGCGGTTTAGGCATTATAAACAGAGAGTTAGTTTCGTATTTACAATAAATTAGGTCTAACTGTTGCTCGTGGTTTCACTTGCATGCTAAAAGGCTGTTTAAGACAAAAGGTAGCCTATGTCGTTCCCCAAGGTCCAATTTATCTCTCTATCAAGATTCATCAAAATTGGTTTAGGCGTGGAAAGGTAATAGACTGCCAGTTAGTTCATTCATCATCACCCAGAACTAAATCATTTATTATTAGTCCCTAATAGCGAGATAATTGAAGCAGTATAATATGTTACCTCGACATTTGGAATAATTACATAAATAATATATGATTAGAAAACATTTTTTCCAATATTGTATGCCAATACTGGCCAATACCAATATGCATGAAGTTCAGACATACTCGTACAAATGCATAATAACTATTTCAGCATCAGAATTTAAAGTATTCTGATGCCGAAATTCAATTCATTCTGGGTTATGCAGTAATTATTTTTCAATATCGACAGTTTCTACACCGTGGTGGTTTCGCGTAATAAGTTTATCTACGTTCCTTATAAGGAAGAAAACAATTGTCATGTCAACTCCAGATTAGTAAATGACAGCTGTAATGTCAAATATTCATATTCAATGAGGTAATCGTGCCATCGTATTAGTTGTTAGAGAAAAATTTTACACCCTTTGATTACTTCTTTACTTTACTCTAAAATTGGTTATTAATCAGAATGTTAGCTAGCCATTTACTTTACCTTAATCGGTATATTAAGTAAGTCTATTTTTTTAAATATGCTTTATTTTGTTAAATTTTAACCTTTGCAAGTCTAGTACATACTTAAATATGAAATACGCTTCTATGGTTATTTTTCAAGTTCATTTTCTATCGATAAATATTATAAGTAATAACTTTTGATAAAGTAGACCGATTTCAATAAAATTAAGTTCAAATGTTGTCTCATGATACTGCCAATGCATTTCTTTCCAATCCTAATAAATTTTTAAGAGATGGCGCTAGTAGTAAGAAAGTCCCAACAGTACACTTTTTATTCCTTCAGTGTTTACCATATTGGATTTCCTGTATTACCATGTACCGCACGATACTCTGGGGATCAAGACAAATCTTAAATCAAATCTTAAGATTCCTCACGTTTGCTTGTTTAAGTTTTTAAAATGAGTGTCGTACATTTTATGCAAATAAAATATTCCATTCTATTCTTTAGAAACAGACGGCATGTTTGGCGTAGTGAGTGATCGGCTTCTACACCACGAGTTATGGGTTTGACGCCAGCACAGAACAAATATGAGGATAATGGTTTTTTTTATAAGTAGCTGTGTTTAATCTCACCAAAG
The DNA here is from genome assembly GCA_910591435.1 of Acronicta aceris. Taxonomy (NCBI): domain Eukaryota; kingdom Metazoa; phylum Arthropoda; class Insecta; order Lepidoptera; family Noctuidae; genus Acronicta; species Acronicta aceris. The sequence continues at coordinate 12,176,257 of OU342770.1, forward strand.
ATTCAGAAGAAAAACCTAGGCTGGGGCTATGTTTCCAAAAGATCGAAAAAGAAAATCTACTGCTTAATTCATAGCATCATAAAATTGTCTAGTCTGTGTTTTATTCTTAGTTTAACCATAAACAATCTAGGTTGCTATAAGGAAATGATTAATATTAATAGTATTATCGGTCACGAAGCGCAGTAGCGAAGCATACGTAGGAACAACGCTTCAATCGCGCTATGAAAACTAATGTTTAGAAAAATATCCTTATGGAAACTTTAAGGAAACTTGATTATTGTCCAGATAAGTGATTGATTGAGACTTTTTTAGTTTCAAGGTTAAAACAACGCCATACGAGTATTATGTTAATATGTTAAACAAGCCGCTTATCGATCGTTAAGATCGATAAACGCCTTGTTTTTATATTAAGAAATTCAAAATTAATTAGAACAAATTATCCAACGCTAAAGCTGTCAAAAATATCAGTTTTTTTTAAACAATGTCAACGGAAATAACGTACAATATTTTTGTATATGTATTATGTTTCGAACTAGTCGATTTTTTAAACGTTTACGTCTCTAAATATGATTTCGCAATCTCGCGCCTTATGAAATTCTAGGAATTTAAACTGGATTGGTTTCTAAGTTTGAATATAAATTGCTTACTTATACCTAGTTCAGATGAGCCAGGCGTGGTGGAGTGCTATGACATACCTTCTAGATAGTAAACACCCTTTTGTTTATTTAAGTACTAGCTGCTGTTGTCCGCGGATTCACTCACGTCCCAAAAAGATTAACATACTATAAGTCCAATTCTGAGCGGCGTATCAAGATGACACCTACACCAGATTTTAAGTTAGACCTCTGCATTCAATTCCATGCGGTAGTTTTTGCGTGATGCGCGTACAAACATACAGAAAGACAGACGGACAAAAATTCTAAAAATCTTCTGTTTCTCTAATAAGACCCTCATATTAGTTTTTCCTTAATATCTATAATATAGACATCGGCCTGTTACAATGTTATTATAGGTTTAGATAATGGACAGCATGACGTTAAACAGACGAGAGAAGAGAATCCTTCTTCAAAAAATTATAATAAACTAGCTGTACCTGTGGTATTACCTGCTTTGCCCAGTTCCTAAGGGTCGTAGCGTGATGTTAAATAGCCTATACCTACCCTTCCTCATGAATCACGTTGATTGGTGAAAACTGTATGAAAATCCGTGCGTTAGTTTTTGAGTTTATCGCGTTCAGAAAGACAGACAGAAGCAGCGACTTTGTTATGTGAGAAGTGAAGTCACTTATACAGCATTTATGTTATTAATTAGCCTATCGTGTTATCAAGGCTATCGTGCGTACTGCAAAATCATTACCTTTCCACTGAGGAAATGCTTGTAATTGTCATGCAATAAGTATTTCTTTTCCTACTAAAACTAGGTATGTTCAATTGCAAACTGCAAACAAAATCACACGAATGTTCATTAGTTCTCTGTAATTTGCATAAACGTACTTACCTACTTTTTTTTGCAATAATAATTATATTTCTGATTGACGCTTAGATTTGCCAAGCCATTGTCCTATAATGACGAAGGGGTAGCGTTAACAGCATGACCTCCAAACCTTAACCCGCACCATTAACTTTTTAAAAGAAAAACGGAAGCCATACATTTTAGGCTACGCGATACTTTCTTGCACTCTGCCCGACTTTCGAGCACTATTATTAACGTTTTAACATTTCCCTTTCGATACGACAGTTGTACATTGTTACGGAACCTGAGACCCGAGTTACTGGGTTAAGTGCAGTCTCGTGTTCTTCTAAAACGTTGCAAATAAGCTTGTTGAAAAGTTGAAGCTACGACAGGCTAAAATGATGTGCCGACAAGTTTGGCGTAGCGGCTGAGCGATCGGCTTCTACGTCGCCGGTTGTGGGTTCGATCCCCACACGGAGCAAATATTTGTATAATCTACCTAGCAGCTACAATTATGAGTGGAATTATTAGATTCCACTATGCCCTACCTACTCTGACACGTAAGGTATTACCTATAATAATTATATATAAATGTTATTACGTAAGCAATTATTATTTAATCGATACTCGGTTTCCCGAAAATCAACATAGACACGAGAGAAGCCACAGAACAATGCTAGTTTTAAATTACGCAAAGCGCAAACTACGAGTATAATATGCTAAATGTTATATTAGACCTGTCATCAATCAGACAACTGGACGACCTCACGACCGAAATGTTTACTTGGAAATATAGACAAGATTATTAACCTCAATCAAATAAGCTTATAGGTAATAGTATCTAACACAAATTACGTATCCGCAGACGAGATAAAACAAATTAGAGTTATGCGGAAATGAAGACAATCAATTAAACCGTAACTTAATTATATTAAAAAACGTGAAAATATTACTGTACATAGATATAACATTCTTGATTACTATCGAGAAATTGGCGCCAAAAACTTTCACAGAAGGGCGAAGGAATTCGATTTGCAATTCAAATTTTCAACACAATTTATTAGAATTACGTCATTATGTATTGGCGTTTTGTCTATTTCCTCAACATAAGACAAGTTCCTTGTAGATTTTCTGTAACATTTTTAAATTGATAATTAAATAAATTAGAATTCTGTGCATAAAAACCAAACTGGCTAATGGCCGCTGAAGTAAACAAACATCAATCTTTTTATGACACGAATGACATAACGCAATCATTTCGCTTTTTTAATTGTTTTGATTGCGATGCTTTTAAATGTTTTATGTAAATTATCATAATAGAGATAATTATTCATTTTTAAAGAGGACAGTCACATCATCCATTTTCCGCGTGACAAGCATTCACTTTTTTTCTATAATAACGTCAACATCATCATAGTGTTGCTATTATAAGAAACTGAACTATCTACAACAAAATTATAATTACTTCCTCGGAGTCACATGGCTTGAAGCACGATTTAATCGATAAAATATCTGTCTATTAAATATGTATCAGGAATAACCAAGTAAATACTTTCAATCATTAAGATTGTTCGATATACCATCGGCAATGCGTATAATTTATAAGTCATTATAATATTATAATGAGCGATATTGCAAGTAGGAATTCATTCCTGCCAGTTTGTGGGCGCCTAAGTAATTGCTAAACAGTGCTTGAACAGAACGGAACATTCGATAAAGGGTATAATAAAACACACCAATCGGAAAATATTAAAGTTTTATTAATCTAAATTGTTGGCGTATCTGAATAACTAATTATAGTTACCTGCTGCTAATTATGGCTAACCACTTTAAAACATAAAGTGATAATTCTAACTACGGTATATAATATCTATTAATTATATCTGTTTGCACGTCTGTTGACAAATAAATGGTTTTGCTTTCTTCTTTTCTTTCTTTCTATACCATCATGCAGGTATACTCCGAAGGGTTATGCAGAGAGGAACTGTACACCCACAGTTTTCCGGTAAGTTTTGGTCCCATTTATTGCCAATAATCGGGCACAAACCTTTGGTTTTGTACCCACTCCGAGCTGGTACTGAGAATCTTAATATTTCAGTACTTGAAACTTTTTTCCATCGTAATTTCAGGCGGGCGGTAAACTGTACCACATTACCGACCCCTTTAAGCATGTTAAAATTTAATTATTAGGAGTATCTAATAAGGAGTCGTTTCCTTTTCGGCACTATCTTCCCTTTCGACGTAATTTTACATCTATTTATTCACAGGTGGATAGGTGTGGCCAAAACGTACCTATTTATGTATCAGCTGTGTATTTACCTCAGAATAGATAGGACTTAATTGCCCGACAATCTGGAATAACTGCTTGCAAATATTCGTCAAGGTAACATCTTCCCTTTTGATACGTTTTGTATGAATTTATGATTCTTTAGGGTTGTAGGCGGGTGGGTGCGCCCAAAACTGCACTAATAGCTGTCATTACATTCAGAATTATTTGGAACACAATTGAAGCTAATTATTTGCAAATAATGTACTGGGAAATATGCGAAGGACTTGATTCGAATATTGCCGCGGTTATTAATCGTATTGGCTAGAGGCAAATATTCGGGTGTGACTGGAATTCGTTAAGACTATGTCAGACGATTCACTCGAATGAATATTCACTCGATTGAATGCTTTATTTTTTCATAATTCCATGTTCACACACACACACCTGTACTTTCCTTTCAGTATAGCGTGACGTTCGACGTGATGACGTTTGTCTGTTACGGGCTGTGGCTACAGGACTCGCAGATAAAATGGCCAAATCCGAGTGAACGTTCTCTCTGTGTTTAGACTTCATTTTTCGCCCATACGAGTGGGAGTGAATGGTGCTGAATGCCAATCTCTAACATCTTTGGATTAGTTCATTAATTAATTATTCGAAACTTTTGTTTTTCTTTATATCCAGACGTGTCACTCCGAGTGAAAGATGCAAAATGAAACACGAAAACGAACAAAAACTGAAACGTCTCATATCACCTTTAGGTACGTATTTGCAGAGATGACAAATATATACTCGTAGAATACAAAAATATACAATATTGAACTATTCTTATATCAGCTGTGACCCGCGGTTTACAAAGGATTTTTTGAGACAAAAGTAACAAATGTCGTTGCTCAGGATACATATCTCCTTGTCAAATTTAATAGAAACGTGTTCAGCGGTTTAACTGTGAAAAAGTAACAGATAATAAATAACAAATTGGTACCTAATATTTGTATGAATGTAGGTATTATTGTCAATCTATTTACTAACCCACTTCTGGGCACTGGTGTTCTCTCAGGTTGAGAGGTGTTAGGTTATAGAACTGGGCTAGTGCGGATTGAGACTTCACACGCCGTTGAGAAAATCTCACAGACATGCAAGTTTCCTTTCGATGTTTTCCTAGCTTAGCATATTTGTTGTATAATATGATATATAAAATAATAGCTGCGGCGAAAAACTCAATAACACAGCTCGAGCTGGGAATCGAAGGGAGGACCTGTAGCGTAGAAGTCGCTCTTAGAACCACTAGATTAATGAGACATGTACACATAGACAATACAAAAACCACGGTGTGTTAATAGTCATGTTTTACGATGAAACACGAATCAAAACATTGACTTCTAATAGTTCCGGAACACGCTCACTCGACACACTATTATCATGTAAATGACACACACCACACGGATACATGACATGTGCACCAAGTACTAGCTTCATAGTCATAAACCATATTAAGACTCCGGCGGACTGAATTTCCTATGCAAACGTACTTAATACCAAAATAAATCGTAATTCTAACACAATTTAATTAAATTGTGTTATTATTCGGATTCCGATACCGTTAATCTAGGTTCCTACGCTACCATTTTGCCCAAAATACTTCACTGGAAATAAATGTAAGCAAATTAAATTTTTATTACTTTACCAAGTTTAAAACGATTTATTTCCAGTGAAGACCTACAGTATTAACACACCTCGGCTTAATTTTGCAGAATGCAGGCGTGATGGTACCGATATAGGTACCTAAGGAGGCTGAGCAAAGTCAGGATCGTAAATAAAGTCGTAAGTACCACTGATGTAAAGATTAGATAAAGATAATTATGTAGGTATACGTTTTTTGTGGGTAAGTAGTGTGACTGAGCTGCTAGCCTTGTGCTTCGTCCTCAGGAATCTTGAACACCGCACCCACTAGTGAGCTGTCATGTCTCAGTTTTTAGTGCTCCTTACGAATATGGTAATATGACATGGTATTGTATTTATAAAAAACAGATAACAGCTGTATACGCTTTGTACTTTTCGGTATCAAGAATGGTATAGGTGCTGGATATCAAAATAGTCGTTTCCTATGGAGAAGACCTGCCGAAAAACTCAATAGTATGTAACTCATTTACTTACATAATGATGATGACATTTATGTATTTATCTGCTTAATTATTCTAGTGTTCCTTATTAACTGGATTTCTGATCGATTTCCTGGTTGAACAAAGTGTTCTTGGATTTTTCTATAAAATTATCAGTAGCAGCTCAGAGTTTGGATTTGTGCCCGGTCAATGACAAGAGGCTCACCCCCTATTACATGGGACCTAAACATACCACCGAACTGTGGCTGCACAATTTTTCAGTCAGTTATATTTTTTGTTTTTATTTGTTTTAGATATACTCAGACTTGAGTCTCGGGTGAGAATTGAACCCACGACACTCGACGAAACGGTAATAGGCGAGGCCTTTACACCAAAGTACACTCAACCACACGGATACGTAGTCATCTACATACATACACTGTAAACTTGTATTGTTAAAACCTGGGTAAATAAAAGACAATACACTTATCTGTATCGGAGACATTTAAACAGCTTTGTCTACGGGTAATAAAATAATGAGTAAAGAATTTTATACTTTACCATTTTCTATTATATCCATCGATAGTTTGTCAAACAACATTAAGCAAGTTAGGTTTAATTTCTATAGCGTAGCATCGGCACTTTTGTGCCCCTAAAGTTTGCTGGGTATCGAATTCTCACTCTTGGCTGGCATTGTACAGAAAATATTTTAATCATTAATTGTAAAAATACATTTCAGTTTCAACAGTATTATACATTACAAATTCTAATGTATTGGCGTTCGGTGTGCACACTGGATTACAATTACTGCGAAGTGTGAAGTATTCATTAGGCGTCTACTCATTCACATAGCAACGAATGCTACGTGTGTTTTGTTGTACCATTGGTAACGCGTTACTAAAATGATTTTTTAAGGCTTATCAGGTTTGATCAAGGGGGCTAGCTATATTGCCACATTGAGAAATTCGTCTGATCCCAATTCATATTTAGATCCCATAGATCCTTAACAATTTTTTATTGTGAATCATACTACTCTGTCAAGAAAATCCGGGTAAAGATCAATAATACACAAAATGTTAGTCATACATCCAAATTTATTTTTTCGCCTTCAAAGTATGCTCCTTCAGAAACGATACACTTCCGCCAACGAATAATCCAATCATCAAAACAATTTTAAAACGCTTTTTCCGGAAGTGAGTTGAATTCTCGCCGCGAATTCTCCTTTATGTGTTCTACCGATGAAAACGGGTGCCATGAAGTGGTAATTTGAGTTTAGGAAAAAGAAAGAAGTCGGCTGGAGCCATTTATACCTATATATATCTGGTGAATAAGGTGGTAGCTCGATGGTATTTGTTGAGTTTTTGATCAAACATTCGTTTACAATAATGACGCATTATGGTGGTGCAAAATGCAAGAATTAAAAATCATCTATTCCCGATACTTTTTTGACAAAATGTATTATGATTCATCGACAAAAGCAACCTTTTCAGCCCAGCAGAACATAATAATTGTGAAGGTCATGCGACGTACTCATAATAAGAACACGACCTTTATTGTTAATCCCTTAATAACCTTCAGGGAAAGAAAATTCAAAGATCATGTTTATTTTTATTATTTGGGGCTTAGTTGGTTATACACCCACAATTCATATTTTTTAGAACCCGAAAAAAGAAAAAACTCAGAAACCGACTTCGAATATTTATGGTGTATCTTCAAAACTGACAGTCAGACACCAACCAAATTTATATGGAACCAACTAGAAAGTATACCTATCCTATTGGTAAAAAAAAACATCAAAATCGGTTCAAGATCAGTTAAAATATCGGGATACATACACACAAAAAAAATACAGTCTAATTGGGTGGGGGGTACCCATTTATTTGAAGTCGAATAAAACATTACCTAAAGTGCACTGGACAGAATATTGGGAACAGTTGTTTTTTTTTTCGCTATCGGGGTTATCATATAGTATAAATTGTTCATCATCCTCTTTTAGATGTGAGATAAATTGTCACAGTGTAATATTATAAGAACTTTGGTAGCTCATATCTAGCATTTACGAAATCTACAGCAAATATTTAAACACACAAACATGTTAGTGGGTGGTCTATCAGACAGCGTAGGTACATAAATAATTTACAGTTGTAATCGAATTGGCAATCGCATTAGAGCTTTCGATGTGTGAACTATGACAAACAACAAAACATTGGAACAGAATGTTGCGTGTGATGAAATTTTATCCTAGAACCTTAATCAATGCTTTTATTTTGCTTTTTTTCATCGAGCCACTGCTGGTGTTCCACTACTGGACACAGATGAATTGGAGGGGTTATTCTATATTCTAACTCTTATCATGAAAAAATATAATGAGAAATTTAAATCAAGGCTACAATATTATCACTAATTAAAGTGTATTAGGTAGTGCATTCATTTAACGATTAATGACCTACAGTTAACCAATATCTCTCATGTATCTTTTTTATTCTACTGTTAAGCTTCACGATTGATTTTAACGGTTTACAGTAGGCACCTCACTATCACTAAATAAATATTGTTATCAATTTAATAAACAAGTCTGTTTGGGGTGGGGCAATAAATGTGTTGGTAGCTTTCATGTGCAAGCATTTTCCACAGTAAAAATGTGGTATGTGATAGGCCGTAGATGAGAAAAAAATCTATTAAGGCACCGTGTACAGACTTACAGAAAGTTAAAAGAGGGGAAACGCAGACGGTCATTAATCTTTCCCTCGTCACTATGTATCAGAGGTCGCACCCTCACCCCGAGCAACCCCAGGTAGACACACGCAACAAAAAGTATCGTCTGCGGAAGATACCGCAACATTTTTAGATGTAGCTTGGCGTAGACATATTCTAATCCTTACATTGAAAATGTCACATAAAATGCCGAAAAAAGGTGTATAAAGTAACTATTCACTGATTCTACTAAGTATTGTTGGGCACAGAGGGACTGAAATTATTAGTTTCTGAGGATTTTTTAGTCGCGAGTCTCCGCAGAATGAGGAGTATCAAGTCATAGTTATAATAAAAAAGAGTGAGTGTTGCTATGGTCATAGTGTATTCAACGTTATTAATGTTGCTAACAATACAGAAAACTGTATTGATTCAGCTATATTTACATTGTATTGTAGTAAAAGCAATCGGGCCAGTCGTGTTAAAGGTCAATCAACCCAAAGTCATATCAATGTTGCAAAAGTTTTGTGAATTTCCTTTATTCTTTAATTAAGCACTTAAAGTCATACCACTTATGATTGCTATGATCGAAATGATAAGCTTGTCAAATTAGGCGGCAACAAAAGCATTGTGAATAGTTCAGAACAATCAGAACAATGCTAATTTCGACATATCCGCACTTGACACCTGCGGTATCATAGAAGGGCGGACACGTCGAGAAATGATATGAAATGGAGACGATTGGAAGTTGGTCCAAGTTAATAAAGCTTTCCATTTAATATTGTAAAGCGAGGCGATACCTACTTCTTGTAAGTAATGAAGATGAAAATGTAGATTGTGATCACATGAAATATAAGGCAGTACCTACTTCCATTCGCGTATAAAGTAACAATGTAAAATTTGATGTCGAGCTTTCAATCTACTAAACGAAGAGCATTCGCTTTCGTAACCGCTCGACGTTGAGCATCACGTGTTACGAACCGAAAATATTAAAACATTAATACGTGTAACATTTAATGAATAAATGTTACACGTACAAATGTTTTCAGTTTTGGCAGAGTTTGTTTTGGCTATATCGGATGAAACTGTGATGTTACATCGTTTAACAAGTGGTACCGCACGGATCAGCGAGGTATTGTTCAGCCTACTGCAATGTATGAATAATAGGTACCTATATTAATTGAGGCTCGTGGCGATGTATTGATAGGTATAGTAAAAAGGAAGCGAGGAAGAATGGAGGGATCTTTGTCTCTCTAATAGATTGTTAATTATTAAATAGATTGGGGAAAAAGTTGTTTAAATAATAAATTCATATCTTTAAGGGTTAAGAAGGGTATATGCGTAATTCTAAGGTGTTATGCAAGACTACTAGTTAAAACGTATACCGACTTGAATCCCAAAATCATTGACAATAAAATACCTATTAGGTAGACGATAAAAAATCCGCTGTCATCCATTCACTCAGTCAGCTGTCCAACCCCAAAGGCAACGGTCGTGTGGGTGTTGTAATGACCTTGGCGTGTCGAATCAATACAGAACAATGCTCTCGATCACCCATTGTTTCAAGCAGGCTCCAATTTACACTTATTGGATTGTTGCGTTAAACACTCGGCAGGTGACGTAAATACGAAAGCAAGTTTGTAGAAAATTGCAAAAATACATATTTTGTATGAAACGTGTTGTAAGTTGTAAGTGCATTACATTAATTGCTGTTCGTCTGGTCAGTTTAAATTTTGAAGTTGCAATTACGCATTTACACTGTTTGCACTGTAGCATGGTGCGAGTGACAGTTTCAGTAACATTTCGTTTCACTCTTGAAAGTTGCCGCGATTTACAAATTATAACTACTAATTAAATTTTAGCTGTACCACATTCGTAATGTATTAAATCATTAATAACTGTAGTAAATTAAATTAAACTCAACCAGAATGCCAGAAGAACGTCATACAGGCAACTGTCACCCGCACCATGCTACAGCGCAAAGAGTGTAGTTGAAATTGCTTCCAGAGCATGGTATTGTATTGTATTATTTATATTGTATTATATATATATACATATATTGTATTATGTATTGTATTATATATAACTAATTTATTAATTTCATTATCGTCTAATAACTGAACCTCTCCAATTATGATGTGTAGTCATACAAAATGCCGAATTAGTTCACACGTATACCATAAAACTAAGACCACACGTATAGAGGTTGATACTTTCTAATAAAGGTACTCGAGCAAGGAGTGTCACGTGTCAAAATAATTTCTCTGCATCGTTTCTGGCAACTTTTCATTACCCACATAGTTGATTGCTGAGCAATAAATGTTTAATTATATATTGTTATTGCCCTCCATTTAAATTACCATATTGATCACACGATGGGACGCATTCTGAATAAAAAGTATCTACTTGATGAGAATAAGTAATATAAACAGGGATTAATACATATTCCTGCATTTTAAAGTCCTTCTTTGAAAACTTTTACGGAGTTGATGTTTAGTTCAACAATCAAATCGATCTAATTGATTATCTCGACTCCTAGAAATGTCTTGTTTATATGGTTGGTGGTGTCTTTGCGATTGCATAGATAGCTAATCGCTATTTCGATATTGAGACCGAAGTTACTGTTTATATCTCAGTGCATTTGTACAAAGGCGTTGCGCACTGCTGACAGCTGTGATTGACGCTGACGGAATGTCGACACACAAGGAAGATGTTTGCGTTAGCCTCTGTGTATAGTTGGTGTTCTACAATCATAGAAGACATTTCTGCAGAATTCATTACCTCTCAGGAGTCTCGAAATTAATATTATTGATTTCAGATTACCATGCTATGTTCTTAATCGTTTCATTAAAGATTATGAAATTTTCATCCCAATTTGTTAGAAGCTGAGGCATTTGAAGATTCCCCATCAGCACATTGTAACAAAAAATGTAGGTAGGTACTATACCAGACTTCGTAAGACCCAGTTTGCCAGAATGCACTATAAGAAGTCTCGTCTGTCTCTTTTTTTGATAATTTTCCTTTAAAGTTCTCTGGTGAAGCTCACTGAAGGTTCTGGCATGAATCATTCATTATTGTACCGCGCATTTGTTTTGAAATATTAGGTAGGTAGGTATAACCTGGACACAGAATGTTGATTCATTTTTTCAAATACTTACTGAATTTAGAATCGAATCATTTATTTGTGGAACGGGGGATTCACCATTAGGTACTGTTACCCTACTAATTTATCCTCATTGCCTTTATTTAAGTACCACTAAAAACATATCATCATTTGTGAATTTATACATGAGTTCTACGTTCCAGACGTGAGTTCAAGATGACCCTGTAAAATTTATTCAGCGATTTCACCAATATTTCCTTCTAAAAGTGAAGATTTGTCGTCGAATCTTTGGAGAAAGGAGACCACCTTACGTGCCTATGGAATTACAATTAATTTCATATCCTCGTACTTCGTAATGATGTTGATGCTACGTATGTCGATAGTACGTATGTAGTCGATGCTTGGACGTGGTTCAGTCTGATAAGCTTACGATAACACTGTGTAATCGGTCGCAAAATTGCTTTATCGGTCCAATATTTTTGTTTCTGTAAAAGTTAAGTAGGTAAGTAAACAAACCTAACGGGAAACGCAAACATAACAATTAAAAAGTAATACTTATAATAATTGCAGTGATGTTGGATGGATTTCACAATTTTTTGGTGAAATCCAATCATTAAAATCTAATTGGTTACATTGATAATTAGATACCTACATAGAAAATAATTAGCTACATAGGTAGGTACTAAGTATAAGCTTAATTAATAAAGAAAAACCTTTAACATCACACTTTTTAAACACATAACAGAAAATTCCAATAGGTCAATCTTATCAGACTAAGTTTAATCTACACTACACAAATCTTTTTTCAAATTTACTACTCTAGATAAGCCTAAGTACATATCTCTAAAAAAATATCGACAATATACCTTGGCCCAACACTGGGTGATTCTACCGCGGGTCGAATGCAAACAGATCACGAAGGCCGCGCAGTACGTGACCACTGAATACAGGCCACAGACACACGGATGTCCACCATTGACTGCTGAACTACTATTTGTTTATACTATAATATAGCACACGTGATTCATCATGTATGCCACGTCACGGGCTAGTAGTTTTAGAGGAACCTAATAATTAAAAAAATGGTTAGAACATAAGGAGTCTTTTAGTCCTGAGGTCATCTCCCTTTGTGAAATTATACTTACTAAGTACAAATAAAAGTTAGGTGTTTTTTTTTTTCATCCTGCTTTATGTTTCCACCAGCTGTGGTCATGAAACTATGTAAATAAAAGTAATAGAGAGAAAGGGTATTAAAACTTCCCCGCAATTCGCTCTTGAAATCATAATTAATAAAGTGACCCAGTAGGTACCTCTAATGAATAATAACATTAATTAACAAGCCAAATTAAATTAACAATAGCGCTCAATAATGTGTTCCATACTTTATTTATAGAATCCTAATCCTTGACCATGGTACATTACCGCGATAAAAACCGTAATAAATTAGGTAAGTACATAGCTGCAGCATTATTTAAAAAAAAAACAATAATCAAACCGTTTTTGTATTTAAAAACATAACCTTACTTCCTTCTGGCGCAGTGCGGTAAAAAGAACTTTAAATTTATTTTCTAACCAAAACAGTAGGTACCTAGCATTCTTTATCATAATTTTCATTAAAGTATGTATAGTATAAGTGTAAATTAAAAGCAGATGAACCGAAACTCGACTGTACCTAAAACGGAATTAGATTAGGTCATTCGCCGGCTGGACTAATGAAACATTAATTTTAAACGAGAACCGCAACATGACGTAATAGCAAGCTATCTAAAACCAAATTATAAATTATGATTAAATAACACCTATGGTATATAGGTAAACCTATTAATTTAAGTATACTCTAATTTGTCACTTGAATACGGAATTCAACACATGATGTAGAATAGTAGATTGGTATGTATCACCATTTATGCAAAATTGATGTGATGTCGATCTTAAAAGATACAATCTGCCTTATTTTCTCCAAATCCTCATAGTAGGCTAGTAGGCATGTTCCAGGCAGCAGAAAATGTCTACTTTTACTTACATCATCCATTCCGTAGATTGTACTAGATATCGTTAAGATGAAATAAATATAATTAATATAATTATTTAATCTTAACGGATTAAATAGGTATTAAATCTACAGACGTCGATGTTATGTCAAAGTTTTTACACACAAGACTGTTTAGTTTATACCAGTACTACCATGCTTTATAAGCTTTACTGCCTAACGAGACGTCTTTCTTAGACACAATAGCTAATAAACTACCATAATGATTAATAGAAAATTCTATTCATTAGGTGCACTTGTATCCTATTACGTCACATTGCGTAACAATACACATCCTATGAAAACTGCTAACGTGTTGGAACGATCTATTGTAGCTCAACCTTTCACCATTATGCTTATCAACTCAGTCTTGTTACTAGTATTATATTATCTGTGGTCTTGTCATGTCATCACATAGAAAGTATATTTTCTCAAAACACCTCTTTAGGTTTTTTAAATTTTTTCTCGTATAGGTAATCCTTTTGATTTTCATCAGGCTTTCGTTTTCTCAGGGCGGTATTACAGCAGTCACCAAGAAAAGGCCATTCAACCGTCATTGTCACCGCTAGCCCTGAAGCCAACCGGGTGATTCGTGAATTGCTCGTGTATTGAAATAGTAGACCTGCTTTTCTCAGCCGTCATCAGTCTACTGATATTCAGACTTTCTTCCCCTCTCCTAGTATATAACTCGTAGATAGTCAGTAAGTAGGTACCTAGGTTTGTTTGATAGTGACTTGCACCTGCACTTGCTTACTCCATTTAATTAAGGATTAACGTTGGGGGCCGTCCTACAAAGAAGAAAGAAGAAAAATTAAAGAAAAGCTCTATTACGGGAACAACATCCATAATAGTTTTAAATTATCTGACTCCTTATTGAAGATAAAGGCAATGTGTTTAAAAGCGAATAACTGGTTTAAGTTTAGTAGGGCCAGTTATTTCTTTATTTCGTCCATTTATTCTTTCAACGGCGCATTAGACATCTTACGCATGAACATCGCAGATTTGACACTATTTAAAAACGAAAAAAACTTTTTATCAATTTTATTCTAAATTCAACAAGTAAGTAGCCAAATAACGTAGCTCCGTGGTATGTTGTGTTCCTAACGGTGAATAATGTCGCCAGAGCTCCGCGGGGAAGTGCTGCAGATAGGATAAGCATCACGCTATTGTCTACTATGCTGCCAGCCCAACTATTCCTCCTTGATTTACAAGGCCGGCAACACACGACTATACCCTTGGTTTGCAAACGTCCATAGGCTACGGTAACCGCTTACCATCAGGCGGGCCGTAAGCTTGTTTGCCACCTTAGTGGTATAAAAAAAAAACAAATACCTACTTGAGCATAAATATTACTTTAAATTTGTACTGCTTACTTTTATTAAATCAATTACTCAAAATATCGTTTAGTTTCCAGTTACTAAATTCAAACATGGACTTAGTTAATCGGAATTGAATACATTATTATTTTAATACTGAGTAGGAATATAAGTTGTAGGACTTGTACGTAAGAGTGAGAGTTGTATATCGGACGTCCGTCCGTCAGTTCATCACTTCCTGCCGATGCCGGTACAAAAACACGCTTTATGCATGCGCCATGCGCGGACCGGTGCGTGAATCATGCGCCAGCGCACGCGTGCCACTGTCGCTTAGATGTTACTTTTTGTACGTTTATTTAGCTAATTATAGAAATAGACAATTTAGATAGTTTTGAACTTATTCGGAACTTATTTGTTGAATTTGATACAGGTAGACCTACTACTTATTGTTCAATCAATTATGTTGTCTAAGACTATGGTAGAATTAAAAATCGTATAAAAATTTGGAAATACAAATAAATATGCAAAGATAATTGATTAATTACATACCACAGGAAAGCTCAATAAAATAACTTAATTCCTTTTTTGAAACCATCTTTATTGTTGGAGCGATATCTTATTTTCTATACTGCACTACTAGTTCCAATATTAAAATGTGTACACGGGAAATACTGCATTACGATGGAGGGCTTAGGTGTAAAATTGGTATACCTACGCCACTCTTTACACGTGCATAGATAGGCCGAACTTCCTACAAGTTCCCATAAAGATTCGACACGTTCGTAACGTAATTAGTTCAGAGACTCACGTATGCCAAGAAGCCTCTAGTTTTACACTTATTTATATGGGCGAGTATAAATAAAACTACACTATGATTATCCAGTGAAATCACCTACGGCATTCTTTAGCCATTGCGCGGCTAAGCAAAATAGAACGTACAAATAGGGTAGATAAAACTATACTTAAGTAGGTACACAATGAGTAAGACTAAGTCATATCATTTTCATAATGCAGAATGCGATTACCTAGAGAGCTCAATGAAGATATTCTACATAAAAATGTGTCATGGATCTCTCTTTTCGCAGTTTTCGATGGCCTTTCGGAATTGCACAATTTTGGGTTACATAATTTTAGTAGTATTATTCGCCTTTTATTACAATTGAATAACAATCCTAAAAGAAGCTAATTAAAAAAAAATGCCTCAAAACCTATCGAAATAAAGGACGATTTAAGTAACAACTCTTTGATAAAGAATTTTCTAAAAGGCCTATAAAAGTATAGGCGTACACCTAACATGTTTAAATGTATTTGGAATAAGAAATGCTAAGAATTCCTAGCTAAAAAGTGTAACATAAAAAGTTAGATCTCTTCTAATAACTAGAAAAAAAAGTTAATTTAAAAAATAAAAAAGCCCGAATAATTTGAAGATTGAGCTAATTAATTTGTAGCAATAAGCTTACCTGTATTTATAAGCTTGATTTGGTAAAACAGCAAACGTAATAACTTTAACACACAAACGCTGACTTCATAGAGGAACCAGCAAGATAAACACACGAACCAAATACCACAAAATCTCTAACACTAGGTAATAAGTAATCCCTAATCTGGAGTGAGTGCAAAGTTAGTGCAATTCATATCGATCGTACAGCTGCAGTCATTACAATAGAAGGTGCCCCGGTTGTATTAACAACATAACCTTTTGTACTATACCAAGCACTCGGTAACCTAATAAAGAATTATAATAGCCAATGTAAGCAATTTCTATAATTACATCATTTATGCAGACAGGAAAATATTATGGTCAGTCACCTCTTTTAAACTATGATAATGTCATTTGGTCATTTATTTTAAAGTTTACAGCTTTATTATTTGCTACATTTTGCTTTTATGTTCCAATCAAAGAAATATTTTCTCTAAAATTTAATCTGCTAAGCAAACCCCGTACATTATGTGCAATATGTATAAATAACGTTATTTTTTTGTGTTAACATGCATAGTCTAATAAATAATATGCCAAACTGCATAGCAGTTTGTCGGCAAGGAGTTCTTTTTATTTTATTACAATCATTTGCTTTAAGATCAAACGTGCAAAAAAAAAGAAATTTAACTAAAGTTACCATAAATTAACAAAAAATATTTTAAATGGGTAAAGTATCTCATTCGATTCCACTCCATTGATAACATTTGAACGAGACATAATAACCTTGTCTTTGCAAATAAACTAACAGTGGTCCTGTGCCAGACCCTTGAAAATTAGTAGATATATAAGTACTTAAGCTCATTATTAAAAATGATGATGACATCAAGATACTGCTACATCAGGAAACTGATCCACGAATTTTGAAAACATTTCCTCAACGGAAATAAATATGGCCACCATACGTGCACAGATTAAAAACTTCAACTATACGTAATGATACTTCCGTACCAAAAAGCAATCTGCATTCTGTTTGTCCCTCTCTTAAAACGGGTATGAAGGAGACAGGGTACCTATGTGGTAGGTAAATTGATCCGCCAGTCGATGTTGAAATGAGACACGCGTGCACTCAAGTCCCTAGATTCTTATTACCTGCCATATAGGGAGAAACAATACGTCATCCAGATTAATGTAAGGTTTCATGCAGTCCTTAATCAAAGCTGTTTTAGGCAAATGCATATTAAACTAAGGTTGACGTAACAGATGTGCAGATTTTAAGCCGACTGGATCGTTAAAAAACTCCGCTCACAATGTTTACGACTTTGAATCCAATTTTTAAGCAGTCGTAATTAATGAATACATCGAATTACATCAGATGATTAAATTCGCCTCACGATCTCGCAGCACGCGAAAGAAAATCGCAAATGCAGTTGGATAGCAAAACGATCTGAATTGAATCACGAACGGACAGGTCATTGGATACAATAGAGCAAATAAAGATTAAGGTAAAAACTCGCATCAAGAATCCAGATCCAATATTAGGTGGAAGAAAAGAACACCTTTAAAAGCCATTAAAATTATTACTTCAACATATTTGGAGAGAGAAATTCTGCAACAAGTTTGTAATACAAGCAGAGACACTCGAATTGAATTGAGAAGCAGCTGCAGCAGAATTATAAGGCACCATACCCAAAGGAACATGACTAGTTGGGAATAAAATAGAAAGTTGATTTTTTACGACCTACGTGTTGTGTTACTACTTTATTTGATCGATAATATAATTATTGCTAAAATGTGCGTCGCAGATTTTATGTGTTACTAAAGGTTATTTCTAGAACATAAGTCTTGTGACCAGTTTCACTTATGCGTAGCAAAAGTCAGTGTGTAGCTAGTAGGTAAAGAAGTAAGCTTATCATATCGTGAGCTCGGTTAGAAAAGAACTAAAGAAGCCAAAAGTTTAGAGCACTTTCAAATTCTTTCGTAATCGCTTTTGGAAATGTGTATAATATCACTAATCTCTCAAAATATTTATAATTCCTAGATTTAAAACAACACCCGCATCCCGATTTGGTGTGAATGTGCAGTTCTAAATATAACCGTGGCTTAAACATCTGAGGGGAATTGGGGGGTTCAAAGACCTCGCGAACCGGCCCGTGCCGCGATAAAATATACCATTTTTATGGGAGAAGTCGAGCGAAACAAAGTTCATGGGCAGACAACGACACACAAAAGTTATCGGGTATAGTAAATTATAAGTTATTGATTTTATAATAATTGGAAACCACTTCATTCTATTTCAGGTAGTGGACAGAACAAGCTTTCTGTAATACTGAATGTGTGCAAATCAAACTTCTAAGAGTTAGCGCTTCTGGGAGCCCTTATGTAAGTATTTCTTGTGTTGGTTGGCATTCTTCCAAGCCTATAAATGTCCTGTGCGGCGAAAACCATAGATGCAGCTTCCTTATAAAGATAAATAGCAAACTGGATTGAAAAATACAAGTTTTTCAGCGTTACTGACACGTACCTGTCAATAGAATTTAAAATGTAGACGACTAATTTATGTAAGTACATCAGAAATGTTGGTTATATTATAGAGTTCATTGCCAAAGCCAATTAGTAGTAACCGTGTTAATTTAAATAGATCGTGTCATCGTCTGTTCCTCAAACATCACATAAATGACGTGAGATAGGCCTTCACACGACACTACTAAGATTATGGCATTTTTACTATGGACCTTGGTGCATTTTCCATTGGTTATTATACATTGATACATATGTTACATAGTTAAGAGAAGTAATTAGAATAAGTTTCGTGTGCTCCAAGTTCCAGCCAGACCTAGATAGATAAAATTTGAAAATCTTCCATATTAAATCGTCAATTTTTTCGAAGCTTTTGAATCACAGCTGGTGATACAATCAATATTTTTAATCAAATCGATATGACGGTTTTTAATCAAAGCGATATCGGTAGGACCGAAACAAGTTATATTAAATTGAAGCTTGTTGAACAATAGTGGCAAGACCACACAGTGTGCTTCAATAATAACGATTCTGAAACTTGAATGGGGCTTAATCGCCTTTTATTTGTGATCGGCTAAATATTATGACAAGATCTTAAAGGGGAATAAACTGTGCGTAGCTGATCTGAGTTAGTCTCACAATCAGATGGTACGTTAAATATCTGTGCATGGAAATATTTACAAAAGTATATCTAAGTATAAAAGTGTCTCATTATATCATGAAGAAACAAGTATTTTTGTTTTTTCGCAGCAACTGCTCAAGCATTTGAATGTCTTTTTCGATGAACTGTGCCACGTCAATAATTTAACTTGGAATCAGTTATTTGTGAAAATCAATACACCTATCTTCATAAGATACCTATTTCTCTGTGTTCTTTCTGGGTCAGAATTATCAGATCAACATCATAACTTTTATTTTCTGTACAATTAAGTATTAACCTACGATCTAACATTGTTGATTGGTGACATTATGGCTGGCTCTCAGAACAATGGACTTATCATTTTTTCCACAAAACTTATAAAAGTAGCAATGAGTGACATTTAAAAGTGCGCTTAATATTCTTCGAGATATAGTTACGTTGACTGAACTTGACTGATGTTCATTTCCAAACCCTTTTTAGTGCAGAGGAATAAACTCTTGCTAATTGCAATAGTTCTCCTCGTGGTTTCGTATTGTTTATGTTCAGTGTTACAATAATCTACAATAACTAAGTCTTAAGTCTAAAATATAAAAGTCGTTTCAAATGTTTAGATTGAGAGTCTCCCACATTTCTCAGTCCGTGTTAGGTAATTACTACAATAGAAAATTATGGCAGGGTAAATTATGCTGTTTTCATTGCCTGGCATTGAATTTTATTCTAACAGTGATTGCTAATTATGCGAATGTGACCAAGTGCTTATGTAAAGTTGACTAAAGATCCCGCTAACATGTCATTAGTTGGCTAGACCCCGTCATACGATTCGAGTTTAGAATTACAATTATGTATGTTTGTAGCATCAGTAGGTAAGCTATTGGAAGTATCTGTGAAACGTTTGTAATAAATATGGTAATCCCATCTGAGTGTATATCTCGTTTTTAGCAATAATTTAGGTAGGTACTGGAATCCCAAAGATGGCGATGATGTACATCAGGTTGGTGTTTGAATTGGAACATCAGATATGAATGATTAGTTACCAATTTCTCCCATTTTTCATACCGAGAAGTTGTATAATATAATGATATCTTTGTATTATAATTATTTATCACTTTGCTGTTTATCCTGTACCTAATATAACCAATTTACATCATCCTAATGTTCTATTTCCTTAGTTCTATTTCATCATTCCGATTTACAAAAAATGCTAGCCTAGTGTTCATGTTTGGATGCTGAATCATAATTATTCGTAATACGGTAAACATTTTGATGAGGAAGGAAATAGTATTGCGAAACAGTTTTTATAACGCTGTTTGCATACCTACCTCACCTACCTGCTAAACTAAAAAAGAAATATCGTTTTTACCTATTGGTGCACCAGGTAATACCGCAAAATAAGAAGGAAATCTCAGACTGTAAGACTATAAAATTTATTAAATCTCGATCCAAGTTCTTTATGAACCTATCCTTCAATCATAAAACAAAATAAGTACCTACCTACACGCATTTCATAACGCGGAAACCAAGTCTCTCTGTCTCGTTCAGACAAATCTATAAATCGTAGGAAACGAGAGGGGCGAAGAGATTAAATATAAACGACTGAGATAAACGGAGTCGCCGAAACTTATGGGGGTAGGTCATGAAAGGTGTGTGGTCACCCCGCAACATTCACCTTCAAGCATACTCCTACTAACAAAGTTAATACTAAATACGCATATCACACAAGGTAAACAGCCACTGAATGGACCATTATTAAAAGAAATTAATCACTCACTTTATTATTGTTTTTACATACCTACCTTGCGGAAACAATTGGGGCGTACGGGAGCCGGTATTCCGAATTAGTAAACACACACTGAGCTCGCACTGCACTTAAATAACACACAATATTTCACTTTATAATTTTTTCGGGTCGTTTTGTGTCAGCCGGTGACAGCTGGTTCGTATTTTTTTGCCGCGGGGTTGTCAGATATGTCCTTGAAGGACGCTGTGGGAGCGCGCCATGTTGATTTGAGGACGGGCGCGTGGCGACTGCGCGCAGCCGCCCCTTGCGTGGCGCATGCGCTGTGCGTCACCCTATCCCGCCATCCCGCCCGCACCCGGCCTTCCTTCCTTGTTCCCAAATGCTGTGTTGTCCTTGCCTGTAGCTGGTTATGGGATGCGTGTATACCCCATACATAATACAGATTGTTATTTAAAAATTGTACGAACGTAATCGACAAGATTTCCCTTAGCGGAATTTAATTCCGTTGTTGTTTGGTGGCAACGTTTAAGGTTTATGTAGGTACCTACCTTCTTTAATACATGATAATATCATAGGTATAATGTATGATCTTAAAATTCATTTAGCACCCAATAAATTCGCAGTACCTCCCCACTTACACTAATACATACTTTCCATCTACAAGGGACATGCACCACGTGCATCGTGGTCCGACAGAGTTTAAATTGCCCACAAAAACGTAATATCAAAATAAATCGTAATCCAAACACAATTTTATCAAATTGTGTCATTTATTCAGATTTGGATTCCGTCAGTCTAGGTTCCTACCGTACTAATTCGTTTACTACTACTTCACTGGAATTAAACGGCAGGAAATTCGTTCCAAACTTAGTAAAGTTATCAATAATTCAAAGTGCAAAGGATCCGAAACGTCGGGAATCAAATAATATCAATACAACGCGATAAAATCCGTAAAAAGTGGTTTTATTTCAATATCTAATATTCGCGGAAGTGTCAGACACCAGTATGGCAGTTTGATTAAAATTTAAATTGTATCTGAATTACGGTTAATTTTGGTAATAAGCTTGTATGGAAAATTCAGTCCGCCCCCCTCCTGTGGTTTTTCTAACTGTCAATAAAATAAAAATAGTGCCACTATTTTGGAAATGTTCCATAAGCTCGCCCCAGGCACACGCGCCACACGCAGAATGCCACACGCTGTCGCATAACTGGAGGACACATCAAGTGTTGTGTCGACCTGCGTCATTGCAACTTGCAGGCACCACAAATACATTTATTAACTTTTCTTAAATCCTGCTTATATATAATTCTTGTTTAAATTGATCTTTAGATCTTCACACGTTTCTCCATTCTACTTGTTATTGGCTGAATGGTCGTCAATGGCAAACATGCCATTAAAAAAATCTATTAGATGTCACACCGAAGCAATCATGCTGCTCGTACTCGGTACGAATTGTATTCCCCGACCACCATTCAGAAGCAGTGTTGATTAAACACGGTAGACGATGTAAGGAGGCATCTACCTACCAACTGCCTGCCTTCCCTTATAAATTATAATCATAGACTTTTACATAAAAAAGCGGTTAAGCGTTATATTTTTGCCGTTTTACAATAGGGCCTTCGAATTTAAACGGCTAAACTTCCATTGTTGTCTGCCGGCCTGGCCATGAGGGCGTATAAACGTGACACGGGAAGCGAGTGATGCGTTCGGGAAAGCATCTACCGAACGCCCACAGACTGTCCCACGCTAGGCCAAAATATAGGAAAGAAGAGAAGGTCTACGTATTTCAAAATCATGATAGTAAAGCTAGAACGATTTATTATTGAATCGTCCTAGTGATAAGGTTATTGGAGCGTTAGATGGCACCGAATTGAAGATGGATGCATCAGATAGGGATTAATGTGAGTTGACACGATAAAATCCGTAAGCTGGTTTGTTTTAATATGAAAAATTTTTAGTTACGAGAAAAGATAAATACGAGTACCTGCGTGGGTATCCTTACTGAATGACACATGGTAGTTAGGAATTGAAATTACTGGATCCAGCATCCAACGATCCAGTTGGACCAGCACATTTTTCGTCTTGCTGGATCCAGCATCTGGCACTGGCAATGCAGATCTCAGAATGATCTGCAATGCGTTTGCACGTAGTTGTGCTTGAAAAGCTGGACTAAAATCCCTAATGGTAGTATAGCTTTTAGGGCAGCCAGTTAACTAGACTTCTAGCTACGTATGGGAAACTGAACACCTACTCTGTACGAAACCTACAACAGCTAGGTTTTCGGAAGCGTGAAAAGGATTTACTTCTCTAACTCGGCTTATGAGCGGCATATTATAGCGAAACATGGACCACCCCGAGGGCCAAGTGCAATGGGCGACTGACGACCCTGAGTCCGCCGCCCAAGGCCCTCTTTGTGGCGGGACTGATAATATGTAGCCCCGCTGGTACGAAAGAAGGGAGAGCGGCGCCTCGCAATACCGACCGACTGCCTCAGTTGCAATGCATCCCATACGACACCGCAACCTACAGTGGCCGCTCCAATGCGGGCTTCCTGGGCAAATCCTGCAGGAGCAGCCCCTCCCTGGGGTTCTACTTAGCCTCACCGTGGGCCGTACACGATTACTAAGCCCTCCTGCCGCGACAAGGCGAGAACCTCTTGGGGAGTATGATATCTCCGTGCAAACCATAGCCCATAATTACATTGAGACAAGTGAATATCGCGCACTGACTGCAGTGAGCTGTCTGTCTTTATCTATTTGGTGACTAAGTACTGACAACCAGCGAAGCCTTATTATATTACCGAATTCACTCAAAAATGAGCTCTAGATCTAAGACGTACGGGTTTTACTAATGGTAATTGGAACGTTGCCTCTTTATCTGTTACATGTTCACTGATTTTAATACGGGTGTTTCTCGGTTGTTGCCAAGATGTACCTACATGATTTTGTGAAAATGTAACCTGCATCAGTGTAATCGGACACTTCACTTACTCAGCTCTTTAGTTAACTGATCCCTCTCTAAGCTGATCCCGCGGGATCAGTTGACTAGTTCATTAATTTTATTATTTTTCTTTCTATTGTGTATTTTCAAATTTGTTTACAGGCGTGCGGAAAGCGTTTAAGAAGAACTATAAAAACAAACTGCTTTATGGCCATTATACTGAAAGCTTTCTTGCTCACATAGGTGCAAACAAAGAAATAATGATATATCAAGGATTGCCAGTTTGTCACGCGATGTTGAAGGCCCATCTTCATTAATTCTGACGATTTTACAAAAAAAATATTAATTACAATATAGTAGGTAGGTACATACTTACTCAGAAAATAAAAATATTCGATTGAAAATTTATTTAAATAATTTATCACTTCACTTATACTTCACTGTCACGAAATAATTATAAATTGTATTTTTAACACCAAGGGTAACGAATCAGTAATGATATAATGAAATAATAGACCCCATGTGCGCTCATCCCTTTCTACAGGTACCTACTGATAAAGTTCTTAAACTGTGATTTTCTGTATTCGTATTCTCACATTGGGACTACTTCAAATGTACTTGACTTGAATGCAATGTATCTGCGGCTTCATAGTAATGTCTTGGCGATATTAATGTCTAACACTTTTCTCGGCGTCTATACAAATTATGAAACGGGTTCAGTTGACCAATTCGAAATATACATTAGGTGAACTGATCCCGCGGGTTCAGTACGAGCGGGATCAGATATTCGGTATTTTTTAAACGTTACCCGTTTTTACATTATAGACAGCCGCCAAAACGCCCGCTCTTCTCCGCCTCCTCGTATTTTTGTTAGAAAGAAGAAATGGCGCAACAAATTTCCCAGCAACACATTTCTATCTTAACTTATTTTTCATTGCTATATGTCAGTTAATGCACACATTATATTATTATACTCAAGGTTTATCATAATAGTAACAAACAAGTAAGTAGGTACTTAAGGTACCTACTTACTAAAATGGTGAAGGAGAATCATCGGCAACCTTCATGCTTCATTTTCTCAACGGGGCGTGTGAAATCATAGCGCGAAGCAAAAGAATAAGAAATAGGTCTTCTGCACAAACCTAGAAGTCGGGGAAAGTTATGTGTGGCTAGGCTTTCAGCCCGGGTTGTACTGTCATTTCAAAATGCCTTCACGGACTTTTTAATGTACCTACCTATAATAATAATAAAAAAAAAATTATTTAGCGGCGGTAGCCTAATGGCTAGGGCGTCAGACTGGCGCTCATGTGGTTGCCGATTCGAAACCCACTCATTTCACTACCGACGCACGTGAATCCACTCTTAACAGAAGTATTTTAGCTTAGCACGAGGGGTTAACAAGAATATTATTAAAGTGCGAGTTGCGACCCACATTGTTATGAAGCTTTTTAAAAAGAAAATTACATCTAATTAATAAAAACAAACAAAAGATAAAGTACACTTAATAATCTTCTATTAGGTACCTAAATATTTAAAAAATAAGTTACATATCTACTACCTCAGAGGAAAGAGTCTACTACAGACTAAGTACCTAATTGTCAAAACAGCCAAACTGTCAAACTGGTTTCTGGCGGGAAGAATCAAGAAGTAATGTTTTTAATTCTTGATTGATAGATTTTTATCAAATATCAAGCTTATATATGATATAGACATTCACTGAGAGAAAAATTTAAAGAAATTAATATAATGACGCTAGCATCGCAGTATATATTTGAAAATATTATTTATGTCAAAAAAAACATAAATAATTTTTGTAAGAAAACCGATATTCACAGCGTCAATACCAGAAACAAAAATAAACTGATATTACCAATGACTAGGCTCCAAAAAATTAGTAACTCCTTTAGGTGCCAAGGTGTACGTTTCTACAACAAAATCCCAAGTCATATTCAAAATCTAAGTTTAAATAAATTCAAGACTGTGGTCAAGCAAAGCCTGTGTAAAAAAGCATTCTATACAGTCAGAGATTATATAGACGACAAAAATACTTGGGATTAAGCCGCTCAAATGAACCGGGCTCTTTCATTCATAGATGACACCTCAATTTTTGACATATTAATTTCCTTTGGACATGTTTTATTTTTCCAAGTGACGTTTTATTTATTATTTATTAATTACTATTTCTGGACAATTTTTTTTTTTTTTGTTGTGTTAACAATAATTTGTGAAGTGTGAGTATTGTGTAGACTGATGTTACAATCACAAAACCTATGATAAGTCTTTCGATTTTCTGGCAGTTAGAGGCTGTCATGCTCACTTAAATGTCCTGCTGATGGTGGCGTTGTGTGTCGGGTTGTTTTATTCCCTACAACTTGGTTGAGTCGAACAACGCTGATACACACGTCATGCTCGTGAACGGGTGCTGTCTGTCGGGACTGGTCAACTCTTACATGCCATGTCAATCCGGATTCAGTTATGTTATCTTTTGGAGGGTAACCTACTTTTATCACTCACATCAAACTCCACAATACTCACATTGATAGAATAAAAAATATGTAAACATCAATTATTTATTTAAAAGAGTATCTATGGAGTTTCTTGCCGGCTCTTCTCCATAAGACCTACTATTTGGAACCGTGCATGTAGTTTTGACATTTCAAAAGTACCTGTATATGGTCTAATTGAAATAAAAAAATTTAGTTAGAGTTTGAGTTTATAAAGAATATGTACATGGTGCTAGTTCAAGATCATATTATATCCAGTCACTGACCTCCGTAATGCTACCATTAAAAAGTATGTGGAAAAAATACATGGACGCACTATGTACAACGCAACTTTTACAACGATTTTTTTTTATTCTTGTGCAAGTTACCATTAGCCTTTTTTGAGGAATTTTATGACCTGGTAAGTTAGACCTGTAAGTCGTGTCTTTTTTGTAGTTTATAACACTTCAATATAGCTCCAGTAAAACAGCGGAAACTTCACGGCTTCCATTAATAGGAGTAAACACAAATGTCACGATTTTCAATTTTATATCATTTGCGTAGGCAAATTCGCGTTTTCTCAGAAGCATTTTACCAAGCAGTTTACATTTGCAGTTTCTAAACGTTTCTTATCGTCAACCGGATTGTTTCTGGTCAGATCTTGTATCTGTCAGTGTCAATCAGTGGCATGTCAGTACTCAATAATTAGTTTTAACAGCTGTTTTTACCTGAATAGCTCTAGCTGCTAAAGATTAACGATTTGCCTAGTGCCGGTGCCGGTTCATATTGTTCAAGTATAGAATATAAATAGTGTCCTGAAACAAAATTATGCCAGAGGATTCGAAGAAAAACCAGTTAATACCTACCCAACCCACCTAATAACTACTGTGTTTTAAAGGCTTATTCGACAATTTTGCTTTGGTTTTCCATATTTTGGTGTAACGTTCAAATGTGAATCTCTTATTCCAGTGAGAAAAAGAAAGCTGATCCAAAAGACCAGAGGAGACCACGTCAAAGGCACCAGCAATCCGGTGCGGAGAAAAAATCAGAAAAGAAAATTGATGAGCCTAAAAATGCACCCAAAGGTAATTTCATATCTATTTATTTTCTACGATAATTTGTATCTACGAAGTTGGTAAGTATTGAGATAATAAAATTGACTTAAGGGTCCGGCAGAGCTTGAATTGCCAACAAAAATGTAATACCGAAATAAATCGTAATCCAAACAATATTCTATCAAATTATGTTAGGTATTATTCGGATTTGAATACCGTTAATCTAGGTTTCTACAATACAATTTCGTTTACTACTACTTCACGGGAAATAAAAGACCGAAAAATCGTTCCAAACTTAGTAAAGTTATCAGAAATTGCATTCGCTTACATTTATTTCCAGTGAAGTATTTTGGATGAAATGGTAATTAACGGTATCGGAATCCGAATAATAACAAAATTTGTTTGAATTATGATTTATTTAGGTATTATACAGAGAAATTTGGTCCGTCGGACTCTTAATAGTGTCATGTTTAGGTACAGCTCATTAAAATAATTAACTTATTATATTACTTAAAAAAAGGACAAATAATTTCGACATTTTTTTTGCATGAAATAGTTTAAGTAGGTATAAGAAATACCATTATAAGAATTTAGTCAAAAATATTACATTATAACACTTTTATACTAAATCAAAGTTAGTTATTATTGTATTTACAATCAATGAGGGAGTTAGAAAACAACCATACAAAACTTGAAGTCAAAAATTATTCCAAATGTATTATAGCTCAATTGAAATGATATTTTTTGTTTCTTTAAATCTGCAATCTGTGATACATCTAAATATATACTTAAAATGATATATGTGTATATGCTTTTCTTAAAATTTACCTATAATTTGAGTTTAACTGTAATAAATGCTTTTGTGAAATTGTTTATAGTCTATATACAATTTCACAATACATATTGTTTAGTCACTTGTTATGTCATCTAACATAAATACAGACACAGAACACAATCATCAACATTAAAAAATGTTTACTTCCTAGTTGGGATAATATTAATATACAAAGTTTTAATCAGCTGCCTCATTAGTATTGTGAGTGTGACTGTTACATTAGAGGTCCTGTATTCGATTCCCAGGTCGAGCAAAATGTTATTGGGTTTTTCTATGGAAAACTCAGGAGCATCTTGTAGTTAGGGATTTGTACCCAGTTAATGGTAATAGGCTTGCCCCCTATTATATGGGACCTAAACATACTGGTGAACTGTAGGTGTACATTTTTTTAATATCTTTCTGCATAGCCCTTTGGGATTCAGGTGTGTATGTATGTTAATCATATCAATAAGAACTAAATAAGCCCAGTATTCTGCTATACATACAATTTCTTCAGAATGTTCCTTTCTTCAGAGAAAAAGAGCATCTACCATGCAGGCTCAATGAAGCAAAAAAAACTATGCCAATTATGTAAATGTAAGTAAGTAAATATGTTTTTTTTTCAGTCACTGAACCCCAGAAACCAGTGTATGAAAGTCCCCCACCAGAATTTTACAAAAACTTAAAAAGAGAAACTGATGAAATCCTTAAAATTACTGAAGAAGAAAGCACTAAATACAAGAAGAAAGAAATACAAAGCAACTGGTCCAAGTATGAGATGCCAATTGATAGTTATGAAGAAATAGAAGAACATGATGTTGGGGCTGATTATGAGGTAAATAATATGTTTCAAAATGTTTTTAAGAAGGGGCATTCCATAAATTACCTCAGACGAATTTCATGACTTTTTAACCCCTCCCCACGCTCCCCTATTGTGAAGTCACAACATTTAAGTTTAGCATTTTAATAATTTAGTTTTTACATGTGACATCACAAAGCTGATGACCCCCCATACCCATTGTCATACAATGTCGAACTACTTTCCTGCCCCATAAGGTAGGACATTATTTTATGGATGATCCCTATTTGCTAAATACCCCAAAATAATGGTAACCTTGGTGGTAGATCATTTTGAAGCTTATTATCATAAGATTAAAATTGAAAATTGATCAAATGCTGCTAAATAATTATGTCACTATAGTCTCTGATAGTGAATATGTTTACTAACATAATAATGATGTAACAAACTACTGAGATTGAGCTATTTGTTGGCCAAATAAATAGTGGTTTGTTTGTACTTGATGTGTAGAAGCCAATAATTAAATCACTGAATCAATCAAGCTGGTAATATTTATTTTAGTGAACAAAAAAGCACATCTGTCTATATCTATAAGAATCCAAGTTCTTATTTACTTACTCTGGGATGTGAGTCAAAGCGTAGGCATTAGCTAGTATTTATGTATAAAAGTATAAAATGTTATACTTATATAAAAGCAAAATACTACTGACTAGTTGATTAATCACAAAATCCTTAAAACAAAACCAAAACTCCAAACATAATCTGCCGTGTAGTTTGTTTAAAAAGTGGAGACATCCCCAAAAGAAATTTTGTGTTAAGAGTCCGGTGGACCGAATTTCTCTTACTAACGTAATACCGAAAAAAATCGTAATTCAAACACAATTTAATCAAATTCGGTTATTATTTGGATTCTGATACCGTTAATCTGGGTTCCTACTCTTCCATTTCATCCAAAATACTTCACTGGAAATAAATGTAAGCGAATGCAATTTTTGATAACTTTACCCAGATTGGAACGATTTTCGGTCTTTTATTTCCAATGAAGTAGTAGTAGACGAAATAGTATCGCAGGAACCTAAATTAACGGATCCAATTTGTTAGAATATTGTCTGGATTGCGATTTATTTCGGTATTACGTTTTTGTGGGCAATTCAAGCTCCGCCGGACTCTTAATTGCCAGCAGATTGGCAAAAACGAGATCAAAGCATCAATAATCATAACAACCTTTAAGTCTAATGAATGCACAGAAATTATTTTATGGAAGGGTTGATCTATGAGATATTTTTTAACTTAGTGTCTTATCCTATTTGATCCCTAATTATTTAGCCATTGAATGAGGAGTCTATGTTAAAAATATAATTGGGTAAGTTCAACTTAGGCAAGCTTAAGCATCTTAATTTGACGAATAACGACTAATTTGACTGCCTTATTAGTCTAGTGGTTCCAAGCGCGACTATATTACGCTAGAGATCCTGGGTTTGATCCCCAGGTCGAGCAAAATGTTATTAAGTTTTTCTATGAAATTCTCAGTAGCAGCTCGGAGTCTGGATTTGTGCCCTGTTAATGGCAATAGGCTCGCCCCCTATTACATGGGACCTAAATATACTGGCGAACTGTGGGTGTACATTAGTACGCCTCTGCATTAACCCTTCGGGGAATGTAGGCGTAATGGTATGTTATGTTTTGACTAGTGTAGTCAATGTAGTCATGTAGTATTGTGTTTTTTCAAAGCTATTCTTGCTATTGTCTATTCTTTGAACTGTATTTAACTGTGTAAGTGAATTCCTGTGAAATTGTTATGGCGATTGATTATTATTGATAGTCTGTTTGGAACTATGCTATTATTGAATAGCAGAAATATAGCTGGAAAATTGGGTACTCTATAAATAAACTACAAACAGTACGGAAACTGAGCCTAGTTGAAGAACTAATTACCTACGCTCTGCGAAAGTAATAAGGTTGTAACTTATAATGTTTTTTTTATTAAAACATTTTTTTCTGTAGTGATCCATCAATCGAATTGAAATAACTACAATTTAAATAGGTAGGTACTTAATCTCATAGCGTCGGTTAATCTCAGCAAAAGACGATAATTTAAAACTCGGAAAACAGTTTAATATTAACACACAACAATTTGTAGAACTATAGATATTTAACTTTGTCATTACGGCGTAACCTTTACAAGATTTGGCGGGAGCGTACCTACGCGAGCCGCGGTTGGATGCAAACGTTTCATGCGCTCGTCCGACCGGGCGCGCGGTAGATGCCGCAGTGCAGATGGCACGCGGGCCCGGGCAGGGTGAACTGAGCGGCTGCAAACCGTACCGTTTCAATCCAAAAATGCGTGTGATACGTATTACTTAATTAAAAAACCAGGTAAAAATTACATTTATTTTTCATGGCAGAATAATAAAATTCTCACTATATTATTATAACAGTCTTTTTAAATAAACTGTTGGGAAACAAGGACAGGGTAGGTCTATGAAACCGATTTTGTTTATTTCTTTGTGAATTAGTTCAGCTATTTTGCATTTTATGTGTTCTCTTATAAAACAACAACGAAAAAAATCGCGGATACGATAAACTTAGGGGTCTCGTCGATGCGCACGTTTGTGTGAGGGTGCCGTTTTGAGCGATTGTAGGTAGTTTCCGTACTGTTTGTAGTATATTTATACTGTGACTCTACTCTCAACTGCCATAATGTATATGGTTTATCAGTTAGGATTGGAAATTTACGTAGGTACCTATCAACTTACTACTATTGTTACACTTTTAAAAATGTCTTTTTCAGAAACTCATTCAAGCCCCTCTATCAATTGGTGGTCATTTCCAATTTAAACATGAAAAGTCTTGGGACATTAATACAGGCCCATCTTTATACGACAAATATTTTGATATAAACATGGAAGACCTCAATATGGCCCTCTGTTCCATTTCATTTTACGAAAGAAACTCAATAGCAGAATCAAATTTCAGTCAAACGGATATACTGACTATGAATAACAGATCTACTAGGTTCAAACAAAAGTATTACAATGACAAATCGTACTCTACCTCAGAAACAGAAGCTCAAGATAAAATACTTAACAATCTAAGAGAGAGTATGAAGGAAGATAATGTTGAAAGAGAAAGAGAAGCTAGTAATAATGACATAGAAATAATGTACGAGAATGATCGTAAAACTACGCCTGAGACAGACGACACTCGTGAGTTAGCAACTGATATCAGTTTAGAATTCAAACCCGAAAATACTTTACGACCTGTAAATGTAGATAATGAGACTGTTGAACAAATAATTTCAAAACAAGAACCTATAATAAAAAAAATAGAAACCACACATGACAAAAATATTGATGACGTAACCGATAGTGTTGAACATGACGAATTTGTTTTTGGAAACACAAGTAAATCTTCGATAGAGCCTGAAGTTCAGAGAGCTGAAATACCAAGTTCTACAGAAATACCTCTGTGCCGTACTGAAAATACGCCTCAAAACAAAGTAGCGCCTGTTGCAGCCAAGGCGCCGCCTTCAGTAGCTACGATGATGCCTACAGTTGCTAAAGTGGACAGTGCGCCTGCGATCCCTAAAGGTAATATTTGTAAATCAAACTTTATCGACATGCTTCCCTGAATACAACAACGGGGAGCTAAAATGAATTTTTTTTTTACCTAATTCAACTAAATTAGGACTTTCTATAGAGCATCTTCGCAGCAGTGTGCGTCACCCCAGCAAAATCTTTTATTTATATGCCTCCTACCGAGGTTTTGTTTATACCACTAATTAGTGCTCCAACTCATGTAATTGTGCCCAAATTTTTAAAATTTGCGCCTACAGTAATTTTAGCGATATTCACGAATATTATATTCAGGATATTCACGTTTGCAATATACTAAAGTTATGAAATGACAGACTGCTAGACTTTTTTACACAAAATTTAAGATATACGGTTTTTAGTCGGTATGGATGGATGGATCCTCGGCCGCCTCCCTGGGTGGCAGAGGATCCATGAAGATTGTCCGTACAACAAGAAAAGGCACATTTAGCACAAATTAAAAAGACTGAACTACCTTTGAACTACTAAACTACTTTAATTCCACCTAGACCCAATGCTTTTTTTGTTGGGGTGATGTTTGCAAAATCACCCCACCAAAATTATATTTTTCGTGAATATCTCAAAAACTCTGGCGACACAAATTTAAAAATTCGGGCGCAATTAACACAAATGTTGTCAATTACACGAGTTGGAGTACTAATATTTAGTATAAACTTTAACTCAATAGGAGGCATATAAACAAAAGATTTTGTTGGGGTGACGCACACTCCGCAGCAATCCCAAATTAAATTAATAATAATATTTGTGTTTCCGCCTCTTGAGATGAACGCCTAAACAAAAATAAATAGCAAAGTGTATTTCAAGATGAATACTTCTCCAAAAAATTTTAAGCGTTGTTAATAACTATAATACAACCATAACATCTAACCTGTAGGTATTCCCCCGAGGGATTAGGCTTAGGTTTTCTGAGGTTATTCTTCGGCCCCACTGGGGGTAAACAGGAATTTTTGTACCGTTGTCCCCCACTACAATTGAGCAGGGGCCAAACTGAATCATAATTTCGTATTGACCCCCAATAAAACGTTATTTTAATTAGCATCTTGGTATCGATATTTATCATTTGTTAATCATTTATTTTTTTATGTTTAAGGAATAGGTAACCCGTTTTCTGGTGTATCTACACTTTCATTTACACCATTTTTAATACACTATAATTAATCAGGCAAAGCTTTTGGTGCTATGCTGTACGCTACTTTTTCATCATTAGAGGCGACGCCTCTCCCTTCGGTCAGAACGAGGCGTCTCTTCGTCACTCCACTTGTCCCGAGAGCGTCGTACAATATGTACTTACTCTTAACTTCTTCAGTCTATTGAATTCTAAATGTGCTTAGAGGAGTAGCATAGGTAGCTTAAATAGCTTAACCTATGCTATATATGATACTAGAGATGCCACGAATAGTAATTTGACCGAATATTCAGCTTTAGCGCCAAGTCTTCCATTCGCACGTGACAGATTATGGCACGTCCTTGTCATGTATTTGTTGTGATAAACATATTCGTGTATACTTCTAACAATATCAATCAGGGGTATTTACCTTACATACCTGTATTTAAATAATGTTACCATCAAGCAATAAAACGATTTGCCAAGATTAAAAAATATTTATTTATAATTTCAGTTGCCGTCCCAGACGTAGATGCAAAGAAAAATCCAGTTATTGAATCTCCAGAAGATCTTGAAAAATGGCTAGATGACTTCTTGGATGGTTAAAACATATAGATATTCGATAGTAAACATTTAATTTCATAGATACCTACCTTAATATAAAGTGCCAAACATTATTATTGTTAATTTTGCCTTCTATTTAGAAGGCAACAAAAATTACTTAGATTCTTTGCCCAGAGATAAGTAAATAAAGCTTTGTTATTCACCTTTATTAACTAGTGCTTTGTTAAAATCATCCTATTTCTGAGGCATACCTAATACTCCATTTTCTTACTAGACAGGCAAAGACTTGTGCTCATTTAAAAGTAGGTAGGTACCTACTTCAATCTCAAGTGAATGCCAAATAAAATCCAAATCATGATTACTGTTATTTTGACTGATGCTTTATTTCGCGAAGGCGCACGAATTTACAGTAACGTATGCGCTCCAATCGGTGCTGGCCGCTTATTGACACGTGCATTCATTTTTTACACCTTAATTATTATTTTGTGCATTCTAATGAGGATATGCTATGAAAAATTAATCCTTTTCGCTTCGATGTACTTCCGACTTTGTGCTAGTATGAATTGACCCCACCTTCACCAGAGTGGTAAGATATAAGATATAAAACTTGGGCAACGTTTTTTCCATCGACAAATGACATGTTTTTCTATTGCTGCATGTTGCACTGCCTCAATTCCTAAGCCTGTAAGGTTCTGAAGACAAAAAAATAATTTAACAAAAATATACGTAGGTATATTGCTTTGTATAGTATTTACATAACTAGGAATAACATTATGTGATAATCAAATAAAAAAGATTTTACAACATACGTTGACTTTATTTTCTGCTATCCATGCAACACCAGTAGCTTACAATTACAATACAGATTTAATTTTTAGCTAGGTAGCTACATCTCATTGCAACTGATTGAACTATTTCATTTCACACTTGTATGTAGGTACTTACAAATATTTCAAAGTAAAATAATTACATTTAGCTAAGTACGACAAAAATAAAAAGATTACCATTGTCGTTTCCATGGTTTGGTCACAATCTACATGTCACTTTAAAACTAAAGGACTTATTTTTCAAACAATATTCACGAGTAAGCAAATGCCTGTATAGTGCTTGCAAGTCACGAAGAGCGCAGATACCTACTCCCACTCGTAACACCATCAATCACAGCAGCAGATACTTAACAACAGCGGAATATGGTGTACAGTGCAGGGGGCAAGGATGCTCTTCGTTGTCTCAAATAGCACAAGGCCGCAAGAGTCATGACTAGGCAATTCATAACTCAAACCAAACATTTACTCTTAGTAATTTTGGAAGTCCTAAGTGCAAAGCATACATATTATTTATATATAGCTTGACTTTATTTTTAAAGTTTAACTATTTACATACACCAAAAAGTAACATATTTCATGAAAAATATCCAATACGGTCTTGCATCAATTGTGCTCCGCAGATTTGTGCTAAAAGCATAAAACTGAACCACATAGATAGCTTATGGATCAATGTGTGGAGCGTATTGATGCACGAACGTATCATGGGCTACCCACTATCACATTTTCTTAAAATCTACACATTGTATCTTGATAATCTTTCTGCTTCTGTATCTTTACCGATGTCAGGACAGCAGCAGCAGTGTTCGGATGATTAGTTTTCGGCCACCCGCTTTGCTGACCCGCAGAGGGAACGTCCATTCATCCTCCAACAGCATAAAACTCGATCGTCAGACCAACTGCAAAACGCGTCGTCTCCGATTCCTTTCCTTTCAAATTCAATGACGAAACTTCTAACTTTTTCGACTGGGGTAATAAAAAGGAAGCCGTAAATTTGACTTCGACTCGCGCATCGCCGCCTCTCTTAGGTATTCAACAATAGGTACTTGTTAAGATGAGTAGGTACTAATGCATAATTTTTTCCGACGGCATACATAAGTAACCATAATACATATTATATTTGAATAATCAAAACAATTGCACTATCAAGAATTAAAAAAGAAAATACAAGTACACCATTAAAGATTATCAATTTTTATTTTAAAATATCGACATCTTGTGACTATTTAAAAGTAAACGCTACATAATATGTAAGTCTTTAAATGCTAACAGCTTTTTATTCATTTTTTTAATGTAATTATCAGTTTATTTTTAATAACGATAGTTATAGTTGTGGTGATACTGCTGTGAGCCGCTGCCTCTGCCGTCGTAGTCGTAGTTAGGGTTCCTTCTGCCGAACTGATTTTGATGTACCGGTGGTGGCGCAGGCGATGACTGCTTCAAAGTCTTCGCACGGGCCGCCAGCTGGGACACTAACTGCGCAGGAGTCAAGTGAGCTATAGAAATTGGACCTCCATCGGAGACACTTCCGGTTGGATTGAACACTGACTTCGAGCTAACCAAATCTTGCTCCACAACTTGCGTATGAACAGTTGTAGTAAAGTATTCTGGATCTGTGGCCGTGCTGCCGTCTTCGAACTTAGTAGAGTCACGGATCTCGCAGACGTCACAATAGGGTTTTGTTGTTTGAACTGCCGCATCCTTCATATCTTTGGGGAGTTTTCTCTTATATCTAGAGACGACCTTTTCCAATCCGATAGTAGTTATAATGCTTTCGACGAGTTGCTTGTTCTGCTGCGCTACTGTGGGCCCATTGGTTTTTGTGAAGTTGAATTCGACGAGTGCTTGTCTCTTCAGCGGCGAACTGAATTTGGACTCTAAGGGTTTAGGCTCTGCACCAATTATATGATTGTTCATCATCAAGTGACTTGGCAGCAACAGCTTCTCTAGCTTGGTCAAAGCTTGATTGCACCGAGTCATAACTGTAAACACAAAGCAGCACTAGTTTCACTACTGGATTTTTTATGTAAATAATAAGCAGCCTTTAATGACACCTGACCACACCTCATACATTAATTAAACCAATGTTTAACAAAGTTAGTATATAACACAAAATATAATCATAAACATGACAGTAATATTCCATATTTAGATAAATATTTTTTATATTCTTTCAACAGTCAAAACTACCCACCTCCACTCATGGATTTTGTTTCTGTAGTGCTGCTTACACCTGTAATGATAAATTTTACACAAATTTCATTATGATGCCAAACTAACAGTAATAAAACAAGATACAATTTTGTTTCAAGTACTACCTTTATTAGGTGCAAGCTTGAGATAATCTTCTTGAGAAATTTTCCCTTCTGCAACTAACTGAAACATTCACATTTCTATCAGTCACATCAAATATTTGTAACAAAACATAATTTCTTATGGTATATTTTGGTATTGAATACATATTAAAATTATAGTTACTTGTGCCAAAGCATCATAAGGTGTTTTCTGCTCCAAGACAGAATGTGTAGGAGCTGGTACCATTGCAGGTGCTGGTACTGGATTCAGAACTGGAGCCGGAACTGGAACGGGGCCAGGAACACTACCAGGGGGTACTGGTTGTGGGCCATAGTCATATGGAGGAGGAAAACCAGTACCATATGGCAGACTCTGTGGGTATGAATACCCTGGAACACTTCCAGGGAATTCACCCGGCACTGGAGCACCATACATTGGTACCGGTTCTGGCTGATATGACATACCCTCAGGAGGATAGACTGGCATAGTGTGGGGGTCATTTGGGTACAGGAATGTATCTGTATGAAGTGGAGTACGGGATCGGGGTGAACGTGATCTTCGAGACTCATAACGCCTTTGTGGTGATCTGGATAGCCGCCGCCGCCGAGGGCTGTGTGCGCGTGGTCGCGGGCTGTACCGTCGGGGGCTCCGTCTTGATGGACTGTAGCGTTTTCTGAAACTCCTCTGGGGGCTCATCCGCCGATATGGACGAGGTGAAATACGTCGAGGACTCCAGCGAGGAGGACTGTGCCTCCTACGAGGACTAGGCCGGCGTAGTGGCTCCTTATGGTGTTTCTCCTTCAGGGAAACTTGACGTTGAGCTGGGGCTGGCTCCTCTTCAATGATGCGCTTTGGCGATTTCTTACGTTCTTTAGATTTATCTTCATCGAAATAGTCGTCCAACTCGGTGCCAGGAGGCCGAAGATCATCTGTTGACTCCAAATGCTTTGCTAGATACTCTTTCACTTTAACTTCTTTATCCTTCTTGATGGCTTCATTAGTCTTGCTAGGATCACGCCTGCTCCCTGGTTTGGTGAAGTCATCTAAACGGTTGTTGCTTGAGGACCGATTTTGTGGAGATTCTCGTTTGCGCCATTTGTATCTATCATCAAATTTCACTGGTGGTTTCGTGCTCTTGACGTCTCCTTTAGTATCTCTAATCAATTCCCGAAGGTCTTTGACGCTGTCGATAGTTTCAAGGTTGATACGGCGCGTCTCTTGCAGTTTGTTCGTTTTTTCTTCATCGTCCCAGCTATCTATAACACTCAAACCTTCCATAAAATCATCCTTAGTAAAATCGTCAAAGAAATCACTCGGTATATCTTCTCCGTCACCCGGGTCCGACATTCGATCTTTTTCACTGCCCATGATGAACGCGAAAGAAAACAGTTATTAGAAAACAAAATTTAATCTAGGTAAAAAATAAAGATATACACAATTAGCCTTATCTATATGCAGTAATATTAGTTCTATGTTCTACACGATGTACTAAACAACATTATTTTCTACGAAGTAGCACTTCATAATTGTTTTCCAACGAAATTGGACAAGAGGGAGGACACACCGACGACAGTTTGATGAATTAGGGATTTCAAATTGAACTTTTGATTAAAGTAATCAATCACATTTAAATCAGTTTCGTCTCTTTTTTTGTATGTTCTTGTTTTTACAGTTTTTTCCTCGTTTTTTCGAGGTTTTTTCACAGATTCTTTCTATAGGTACTATATATATACTATACTCTTTGGATTGGGATTCTTTCACAGACTACTTATAGAAGAGATTTTCCTATTTATTACTATACTCTTTGGAAGAGATAGATATTATTCTTCAGTTCTTCTGACACTGATGGTCTGATGATCAGTGTCAGAAAAGCATAGAGATCAGTGACTGATCTCTAAGCTTTTAGTTATTAGAGATGTCAGTGAGTTCTGATCACAGACTACTTACTACTTACTTAGAAAGAATAAACAATGACCACAGACTACTTACAATGACAACAAACACACCTAATAACTAGTGGTGTAACAAATGACAATAAATAGTAAACACGATATTTAAGCCTCCTAACCTAGTCTAAGCTCCTAACTTACGATGAATGATTGTTGCGTGCGTAGTACGGTATCGATAGCGCGCTAAATTATAAAGCAAATCAACAGGGATCTACTAAAACAATAATAATTTATTCGATCGTAGCGCTTCTGCAACATACACAGATAGGCATACGATCTACTAATCAATTATATAAAAATGCATTTAACATTTTCAAATTTCGTGCTTAATTTGACGAAAACGCTTGACGCATATTGCTCTGTGCTTATGACGTCAGTTGGCTGTGTAAGCATATTAGTTTATAATTAAAAAATCAGTTATTATTTTACATATCGTTGGTGTGCTGTTTCTGAATGCATATTATAATTAAAATAATCTTTATATATATAATTCTTCTGTGAGTGTGTATGTGACTGAACTTCTCTCAAACGACTGGACCGATTTTGATGAAATTTTTTGTGTGTGTTCAAGGGGATCTGGGAATGGTTTAGATTCACAATTGGACCCGGTAGGTGGCGCTGCAATCGAGTTTTGGGTTATTTTCAGGGCAGGACAACGTCTGCTGGGTCCACTAGTAAAAATATAAAGCCTTTATACGCTGATCAGTAGACAGTTGACACTTTTTAGTGTAGTTTACACAAGCCTTATGACGTAATAACATGGCGGCTACTATTTCATGGTGTTAAAAAAACATTGATGCCATTATAAAAATGTGTTACAGGTTTTTAGGGAATTAAGGGTTATAAATACCTAATTAAATTAACTTTTAAATATGACCTCCACTGTAGGTCGAGCATGTCTCGTGGAGACCTATGGCATTATATAAATCTTTCTCTTACAAACCTAATACCCAAATAAATCGTAATTCAAACAAAAATTAATCAAATTGTTATTATTCCGATTCTGATACCATTAATCTAGGTTCCTACTCTTCCATTTCATCCAAAATACTTCCCTGGAAATAAATGTAAGTGAACGTCGATGTATTTTGAAGTAAGCTATCCATTGGCTTAGTACTTCCCCATGCTGTAAGAGAATTTTCCTGAATTTTCAAACTAATATTTAAGAACTGTTATACTTTAAAGAGGAGTAAATTTTGCATAAATTGGTGATTTTAGTGACTATGTTAAATTTGAATTAGTAAAGTGTGCTATATTTTTTTACAAATACTATCCTTTTTACATTTGTGCTATCGTTTTCAATGTACTTAAATGCAACAGACTATCCCTAGTCTGTGTGCCGGACGTACCGGACGCTAGCGATGCGATTCGAGTCCGATTTTACCACTCGAGTCATGCGATTCACATAGTAATTTCAATCGAGTACCACTCGAATGTTCGAGTCCCTCGAGTGATTTTCGACGACTCAAATCATTCGAGTAATCGGCCATAATCCTTGATAAAAACACGTAACTGTTAAATGAAGTGGAAGCGTAATAAAACCATAAGCTTTATTTAATTAATCAGTCATAAGTTAATGTTTAGCGAACACTAGAGTTTTCTTTATTGTCGTGTATTTTTATATAACATGTGCTGTTACAGAGTAT
Source organism: Acronicta aceris (assembly GCA_910591435.1). Lineage (NCBI taxonomy): Eukaryota > Metazoa > Arthropoda > Insecta > Lepidoptera > Noctuidae > Acronicta > Acronicta aceris. The sequence continues at coordinate 12,217,620 of OU342770.1, forward strand.
CTATATACACCAACATTTTTATATACACCATAAAACTGCACATGCAAATGCACACACGCACACAATAATATTTTGTGCAAACAGGTTTCAGGCCATATTTCCGGTATTAAAAAACAATTAACAAATCACTTTTATCAGTTGTATTTTTTTCGAAACAATTCCAAACCAGCGACTTTTTACCGGTTACTGTATTATCTTCACTCATTTTGAAAATAACGCTTGAAAATAATAGCTTGTAAGAAAATAAACACTTAAAATATCTTAATTTATAAGCACCAAACATTCACTCACCACATCAACACAACACTAGTGAGTTAAGTAGTATTACAAGTTAACTCACTAGTGTTGTTGTACAGTCATAAACTTGTTCGTCTTGGCGAGTGATGAGCGAGTGACTCGAGTGCATGTGAACTAGATTCAATAATTTTTTCCGTAGTGACTCGCGTCATTCGAATAAAAGTGAACTAGCGATGGGACGAGTCGTATTTTTGTCAACTCGAATAACTCGAATCGCAGTGATTGTTGATTCGAATCAGGATTCGAGTTGATTCGAGTCGGTCGACAGAAGGAATGGCCTGTTGCGAATGGCAGAGGAGAAGCGTATGTTCGAATATAATGTCGAGCCGATTTGAGCCACCGAGTTGGGATCGGTTACACTACAATGGGAGAATCGAGTTGACTTAATTCAGTGTCGATTTAATGAATGAGTCGAGTCATTTAATTGAGCAAAGTATTCACGAATAATTTGTCCAATTATTTTTAAAGCAAATAGAGATTAAGTTTGAATGTTAAAACACATTACTCAGCTGTTTAATTAAAAAAATCACAACAAATCAACATATTAATAAATAATGAAATAAAATCAACATAAAACGAAAAAATATAACGTCACTGTGTTTCAAATCGGACGGACGGCTATCGCTGACATATAGAAACTGCGCGCCATCCGAGCCTTTTTACGAGTTGGTTCGCTTATACGAATATGAATCACATTGAACTCACAGCGAGTCGCATGACTCGTAAAATTCGCTCGCTTACTTTGCCCGGCGAGTCGGCTACCTATTGGAGCCGCCAAGCTAGACGCGCGAGTTGACTGACACGACGAATACATAAAACGAATCAACTCGGTTTTAAAGGAACACCATTTGATTAAGCGAATACAAAGACTGATTCGAGTTATGCAAATAAAATTAATTGAATCACCATCGCTAAAGTGAACTCGAGTTGCATCACTACCGGACGCACGGTCGCGCGAACTGGATGCTGTGTTGTGATGTTTATTATTTATTTTGATAATTGTTACAAAAATGGAATGTACACAGAGGTTGGAGTGTACTCAAGAATTATATGATACGCATTCAGAGAGAATTTGCCCCGAACAGGTAAGCATAATAATGACTCCCAATTGGGATATTCTAATCCCCTAAATAAGGAATTAGAATTACGCGTTTCATACGTAATTTTGTGTTACATTCATTACGTTAAGGCCAGTGATGATATTGGTGTGTTTATGTTAGTAAATATACATGGAATATGCCGCTTATTAGTATCACAATAAAAATGACGCTTTTACACAAATTGATTTTGGTGTAATAAAATAACCTGGCTCACCACTCTGCACATATATTACATACCTGCTTGGCACAATAAAATTAGCTTTTAAATGGTACAGTAACGTTATACATTGAACAAATGAATATTACTGTTTATCTTTTCTGAATCTAAATTCATTCAGACAAGTGTGTGTAATTGATTAACAAGAACCACAAAACTCACTCATAACTTTACAAAACATTCATAAGTACATTATTAAATACATGACCATTAAATACACACACACATCTGTCTCACAGGGGTAGGCAGAAACTATAGACCACCATTTGCTATAATTCTTGCATAGGTACTTCTCTTGCCTCTTCCACATTCATACATCTTCTTGTACATTATTTTATTTACTTATATATCACAATTACTAATTAATATTCATAAAGTTGGCCAGTGTTTTTAGGCTCTATGTATGTAATACAATAGGAGGGTATGTCTGTTCCAATTAAGTAGCCACAAATCCTATACTTTAAGCTGGTACTGATAATTTAAAAAATAATGTTATTGATTCAGTTTGAGCATACCTACAAACACAAAAAGTAGTTTATATAGCATTTATATAATAGGTAAGTTGAGGTATACAGGCATTTTGTGTGCCTTGCGGCTATGTCAAATAGGTCCAGTTCTGAATTATTGTCAGATTACTACTATTGTCTAATGCTGATATTTAACTGAAACTTTTCCAAAAGAAGAAAAAGTGAGGAAAATTCAGAGAAAAATTCAAATTTCAATAATGCTGCTTGACCTGGGAATTGAACTTGGAACCTTATATTTATTATCATCATTGAGGTGGTTTTTATTTATATTACATATTAAACTAAGTTTGTCTTGTTTTTTCATTAATAGAAATCCATATCCAAATATAAATTGAATTGAAATTTGACTAATATATTATAGCTTATAGTATTTATAAAGCGATACTGCAATAAATGTTATCCTATTAATGAGTTGTATCTACCTATACCTATAATAAAATTTTAATTGTTGGCTGTTCATTATAGATATTAAAGAAAAACTAATTAAGGGTCTTTATAAGAGCAACAGAAGCCAGAATATCGATTAATATATTTTTTTTCTGTCTGTTTATCTGCCTGTATGTTTGTACGCGCATCACGCAAAAACGACTGCATGGAATCAATTTCCACCGTTGTATTGCTAGAGGTCTAACTTAAAATCTGGTGCATATTTAATCTTGATACTCCACCTTAAATCGGACATATGGTATGTTAATCTTTTTGGGACGTGAGTGAAACTGCAGGCAACAGCAACTAATAAATTATTAATAACACTCACGTAAATGATAAAGAAAATCATTGTGAGAAAACTATCATGCCTGATAGACTCTCTTCATGGGATTTCAAGTCTACAAAGTCCAACCCACAATAAGCTAGAGTGGGAGACTATTGCCACATTCCTCTCAATCTGAGAGGAGACCTGCGCCCATCAGTGGAGAGATGATGATAATGTAAAGCAGATATACCTGCCCTGAAAATAATCTAAGTCTGACAGTCATGCTTATACTTACAAGTGTATAATATTTATATTTATCTGTTCACTAACAGGTTGGCTTTCTGGGCATATGCGGAGAAAAACATCCAGTGCTAAAGGGTCCAAACAAAATAGGAAGAGATCCACAAACATGCAGTATTGTTCTCAATTTAAGTGTAAGTACAAAAATTTTTGTGTTGAATCAGACGAAGTTAAAGAATGTATTTGACAAATATATCATATAACTTCTGTTTACATTTATTTTTAGTTTTATTTTTTACATTTATTCAGCCTTGTGGACTAATGCATATAACTCATGTCATTCACATTCTGAATAGTCTCATTGGTAGGACAGTAAAAGGGTTGATAATGAGGAGTCTTATTTATTTTAATTTATCATGCATATTGCTGTAATGTGGAATGCTCTTCCCGAGTCGTTCTTCCCCAATAGATATATTCTGGGTGTCTTTAAATCACGAGTGAGTCGGTGTAAATTCTTTTTTTTTTCTTTTTGTTTTTAGTCTGTGTCAAGGCAACATGCTGTGATAAATGTACTAAATAGTAGAGAGTACATGCTTATGGACTTAGATTCAGCTAATAAAACGAAATTATTGAATGTGAGTATTGTTTTTTACCCAGGTAATAAGTTCTTTCTTAAAAAACATTAATTTGTTATCTATTTACATAAAAGATATAAATGTCTGTTAATTGTTGGAAATATTATAATGTCACCGAAGCTACTTCACAAATTACTTTGAAATTTTGACATTGCATTTGAATACGTGCTTCTTTTAATTGGTTAGGTATGCATAGTTTCTGAGCCACAAAAATATGCGGCTGGTATATTAATTTAATATGGTGAGTAAGGATTTTCTTTTTTTTTTTCAGAAAACTTTACAGCCATACATACCTCACCCTCTAAGGGATGGAGACACGGTACAATTTGGTGACATATTTGGTATATTTAGGCTGCTAGAAGACGATAATGTGCTACCAATGACTCAGGCTATCGACATACCGGAGACGCCATTGCCTAGCAAACATGTCTCGAAGCTACATAAAGCACCAACAACTATGATCCCAGAATCGCCTGATGTTAGTGATCGGGTATGTATTAGCTCTATTTTCTTATAAACAAAGCCTTTTCTATGTGCTAAACTGTCGAATGTAACCCTTTTTAAAACCAAAGATAATAGTTGATAAGTATATACTGGTGAACTATGGGTGTACTAATGTACACTCATAGTTCACCAGTATGTTTAGGTCCCATATAATAAGGGGCAAGCCTGTTACCATTTTCTGGGCACAAATCGTAATTCCGATCTGTTACTGATAATTTCATAGAGAAACCCAATAACACTGCTCGACCCGGAGCCGAACCCGGACCTTTAGCGTAACAGTCGCGCAGTCTAGCCACTATTAATATCCAGAAATATAGCTATAAGGTTTAAGAATTTCTCACAGCAATATACATTCATTTATTGAGAAAACATAATACCAAAACTATACTAATATTATAAAGAGGAATGATTTGTATGTAAGTATGTAACGAATTGGCTCAAAAAATACTGGACCGATTTCAAAAATTCTTTTGCCGTTAGAAAGCTACATTATCACTGAGTAACATACGCTATATAACATCACGCTACGCCTCTTAGGAACGGAGCAGCGCGGGTAACCGCGAGCAATCGCGAGCGGGTCGCTAGTATAAAATAAAATAAGAAAGTGTTAACTACAGAACACACACAACAATATACCTACACACGCACACATGTGTTTTAGTCTTTTTATCTGATATAAGTAATATAGTTTAGATCATTGTAGTGTACCTTCATAAAATTTTAAGATCTAGTTTTATAAAAAAATAGGCAAATAGCTTTTTCCTCCTTTAGTTTATTTATAGTGGCTATAATTATAGAATTTGGTGTTAACAATTTATAAAGTTGTAGCTAGATACTACTATTTTAATGATACATGAATATGATCACTATACAAAAAAGAATAAAAAACATTGGAATAACAGTTACAATATTAACTAATTATATATTTATTTTCAGGATGACTCATACACGATGCTATCTCACTCTAAAAGCTCAAAATTGTCGAACGATTCGTTCATAAAACCATTCGCTAAAACGATAAAAATACACCCAGTAAAGTCTCCTAAATCAGACAACAATCGAAATTCTTCCAAACAATCAACTTCCACAAGTTTTACTGACAATCCCAACACGAGTTTGAATGATTCGTTCATATCTCTTAAAGTCGATAAGAATATGTCTGATTCTATTTATGAAATGGATACGCAAGCCCCTAATCCTATTGCCAATGAAAGTACTAATTCAATATACACTGCTGATACTCAAATTCCGCCAGAGCGTGTGCCTTCGCCTTCAATTCATAGTTTAGATACACAATTAGCTACAACAACAGAACATCTACCTCAAGTGTGCAAAATAAGCAATCAACACGAAATGCAATTTGATCTTTACGCAGCCAATAAAGAGAACAACAAAGATATTTTTAATGCTGACACGCAGCAATTTGCATATGAAAAACATGATTCAATAGAAATTATAAGTAAAAATAAAAGTAATTTGACAGATAAAACAATGTCAGAACATTCTAAAGCTGGATCAAAAGAAAATTTGAATACTTCTGAAGAAGAGTTGCTTTTTGCTGAAGTTGATGGTGAATGCTTTGAAGAAGACTTTAATTCACAGAACATACTACCTGATCAATTATCTTTAGAAGAACATAAAGTAGAAACCAAAGAAACTAATTCGATTCCATCTAAAACAGATAATAGAATTCAATCAGATGGTTCGACCGATTGTGAAGATATTGATATAATACCAACACAAAAAGTTATCGAATTACCAGTTGAGGACAACAGACAACCAGCAAAATCTGAGTTGGGTATGTCGAAAAGATCAAAGACAACTGCAAGAATTGAATCTGACAGTTCTACTGACTGTGAAGATATTGATATGATTCCAACCCAAAAAATACCCGAACAACCTAGCAAGCAGGACATTGTAAAAGAAAAAATTGGCACCAAAAGCAACGTAAAACCTGTAAAAAGACTTAACAGAATACAATCAGACAGTTCAACGGACTGTGAAGATATTGATATGATACCGACACAAAAGATACCTGAAAAGAAAATCGACGAAGACGATGACGTCACTGATTGTGAAGACGACGACATAGAAATAAGTACAAATAAGCTTAATCCGCCTAAAAGTGCTGGAGTTACAAAATTCGAGGACATGCCAACACAAATAATAGATATTGATCATAACAAAGAGGACAAAGTTGCATTTGAAGATATGCTGACACAAGTTATATATGTCGATGAAGCTGCAACCAAGTCCAAAGATGTTGCTTTCGAAGATCAGCCAACACAGATTATTGAAGAGGTTGTAGAAAAAAGTACTAAGCATGTTAAAGAATCATTTGATGATATCGTCAGCCCATTTAAAATACCATTACAATCTCCAATAAGGGTCAAAAGTAGAGACATACCAAAATTAACACCGAAAGATAAGTCTGTTAAACCAGCTGCTACTGATGACCATAATTACTATAATGCAACTCAAGATGTTTATGATGATTTGTGCTCCCAAAGAGAAACATCTCCGGATATCTTAATGGCACCTAACGCAGACGATGAAATCGTGCCATGTTCCGTAGAGGGTTATAAGGTTGGGGAGAAATTTACAAATATTGATAGAGAATTAAGTTCGACTAAAAATCAGGATGATGGACGTGTAACAGACTTTGTTAAAAATTTGTCCAGCCAAGATGTGAGAGAAGTTATAGGTGTCAACGCACAGGTAGCCAAATTAAAAAAAGTGCCAAGTGATTCGTCAGATGTAGAATCTACGCCCAAAAAATGTCGACCGTTCTTATTCACGGACAGCGATCTACCGAGTAGTCAAGAAATAAAGACCAGTGTGATGGCACACGTGAGGTCTGAAGTCACAGAGTCATCAAGTGAATCCGAATTGGAAAACAATTCAGAAGATCAGTGCACTCCATTTTTACACCGCAAAAAGAAAACAAAACCTGTCGCAAAAATTGATCTTAGTAAAAAGTTTGAAATTGAAAAATTACCAGAGAGAGTTATCACTCGCCAGCGAAAACCTACCTCCAAACTACAGGAAAGCTCCGAAACTAATAAAAAGATCTGCGCCAGCATTTTAAAACCGACTTATTGGATGGGACAGGAGGACGAAATTGATGGAGACATTATCACTGAAAATATAAAACGGCTCAAAACATACGAAAAGACTAAAAATAGCAAAGACTCTAGAGATGATCAAAATGCCAAAGAAGATAAAAAAGAAATCGAAGTCAAAAAGGAAAAAGAACTCCAAAAAGAAAAGGAAAGTTCGACACAAAATAAAACAAAAAATAAGAGTAGTCCAAAAGAAAAGATTAAAGTGAAAATTGAAAAACCTAAACGAAAATATACTAAGTCCAAAAGCGAAATGTCTATTCGGAAGAGGGATACAGCCGAGGATAAAAATAAGGAAGACAGTCTAGATTCAACATCAACTTCTAGAACATCCAGCAGAAGAACCAGAAGCAAGAAACAAGAGGAAGACAGTAAAACCACTGACAAGAAATCCGTATCTCCAGAAAGCAAAAAAGAACCAAATAGTAAAAGAAAACGCACAAACAAGAAGCGAGAAAAATCTAAATCACCAGAGGTAGTGGAAGTTAGAAGGAGTAAAAGGCAGCAAAAAGTGAAAGAGAAAAAGCATGACGATGCAATGAAAGCACCAAAGTCTATATTGAAAAAGACTGTACATGAACAGAGTACAGTTTATAGTATTTCAGATTCTAGTTCTGAATCGCCTAGAAGTTTGAAACGGTCCTTGGTTGATGATACTGATATGCCCGTTCCGAAGCGGACGAGGACTGTTGCAAATAATTCAAGTACTACGAATACAAGTGGTATAAATAATGCATCTTTGCGGGCTACCCCAGCGAGGGCCCAGAAAACCCATCATGTACTGCTCACCGCGTTCCCCAGTGAGGAAGTCAAGCAAAAGTTGGAGAAATTAGGTGAGGATTTTCACTTGTTCTAGCATCATCTAGTTTTCCCAACAAGTTTGGGGTGGCTTTCCAGTCTAAACAAATTGACTGAACATCAGTATTGTACGTTTAGTGAATGCCATCAGACCTTCGTGACCTTTGTTAAATAGCCTTCCTCAAGAATTGGGTTATCAACTGCAAAAATAATTTTTATATCTGAAATATCGTGTTTATAGCAATAATTTCAAAACACTAATCAGTCACATTTATGAGGAAGGTATAAGGCTATTTAACATAATACTAAGACTCTTATGGAGGGGGAAACGTAAGTTAAAAACTGTAGGGTACTGTAGGATAGTCAATACCACCTAAGTGTAATGAGTCAACTGAGCTATTGTTGATTTTAACATTATTTGTTAACATTAAGGTCAACACTAAGATCATGGTTTATTATTATTATACAACGTATTAAGAAAACCCTATCCGACCCGTGAAATCCGGTTCTGTTTATATAATTATTTTAAATTTACAAGAAAATAACGGAAAAGAAATTATAAAACGAGGAAACTAAAATGACAATACTTACCAGTGGCAGTGACACAATCTTCTTTTTTATTTGTGATAGGCTAACGTTTGACCGCCAGTTCGCCTGATGTTAAGCGATACTGCGATCTAGGATAGAGCGCGCTTACCTAGAATAAACCGATTCAGTCGTGATTTAAAGACACCCAGATTATACCTATCGGGGAAAACCCACTCGGGAAGCGCATTCCACATTTTAGCAGTACACATGATAAAAATGGACTTAAAGCGTTTCGTTCGGGTGTTCGGATTGTCCACCATGAATTGATGTCGCTTTTTCGTGCTTCTGGTCGTCCGATAGTTATATGATAGCCAGGGGGAATAAGATCGTGGAGATCTGATGAACACTCCGAAATGTATCCGATCTCTGGATGCCAAACATAATATTTAATAAAATTGCTGGATTTTGGGGTAATCTTGCAATATGGGTACGACGAATTTGAATTTTAAACTTCAATAATTATTGTTTACTTTCATAAATATTTAATGTTTCTGATTTTATTTAGTGTTGTGATTGGGACACCTCTAAGCCCCTTTCGGATCGGACACGGTTTTTAACATAGTACAAAATACCTACATTTGTTATATGTCTCGATATACTTAGGAGGTATAAAATTTATGTATAATTGTGATTTGTCTCAGGTGCGGTGATAGTGACGGACGTGTTGGAGTGCTCGGTAGTGCTGACGATGCAGGTGAAGCGGACGTTCAAGTTGCTGTGCGCCGTGGGGCTGGGCCGGCCCATCGTGGGGCTCAGCTGGGTACAGGCCTGCGTGGACACGCACATGATTGTCGGTAAGCTGAATGTACACCTACGGTTCGCCGGTATGGTTTAGGTCCCGTGATAGGGGGCGAGCCTATTGCTATTAACCGGGCACAAATCCAGACTCCGAGCTGCTACTGAGATTTATAGAAAAACCCAATAATTCGACCTGGATCTGAGCTGGATCGAACTCAGGACCTCTAGCATAGCAGTCGCGCTTGGGACCACTAGTCTAATCAGGCAGTCACTGGACCAGTGTTTACTTTTATATAGTTTAATTGTTATTAGTTTTATGGTAATATATAGTAGGTATTCTATATGATACTAGCTCTCCCCCGGCATGCGTTGCAATGCCTCATTTTTATGTTTTTTTTTCGTGATAAGCCTTCCCAAGCATGCACACAATAACTCACCAAAGCTTCATCGTAATAGGATGAATGGTTTAAAGGCAATGCAAAAAGGACTTATATAGAAGACTAGATGCGGCCCGCGGTTTCACCCGCTAAAAAATGACAGACTTTCATATAAGCTTTCACACCCCTTTTCACCACCTTAGGGGTTGAATTTCCAAAAATCCTTTCTTATCAGATGTTTACGACATACAAAGAATACACCCTCCAAGTTTCAGGTCTCTACGATCAGCGGTTTAGGCTGTCCGTTGATCCGTCAGTCAGTCATTCAAAAGCATTTTATATGTATAGATGGATAGTTAGATGGGCCTGGTACCTTAACATTAATATTTTACCCCCTCTCTAACTATCCTACTCTCTATCTCCTCCCTTTGTCTATCGTCTTCTCTGTTCCCTCTTCTCCTCCTCTCTCTTTCTTTTCTCTTCATGGCATGTACCAATTGGCATTGGTCATTGGTCATAACAATTCAGTTATCAGGTGAAATTATGTGTTTCATTATAGAAATAAGCACGTTATTTACCTAGATAAAAAGCACATATATAAAAAAGTTCAACTGTTACCGCGTTATTCAATACACAGCCTTTCTTTCTTTTTCTTTATAAAAAAGAAAAAGCCTTGCCCTTGGTTTTGCCATTATAACATTTTTCTTTTTTTTAATTCGTGACCGCTACTTTGCCTGATGTTAAGCGATACTGCGATCTACGATGGAGCGCGCTTGCGTAGAAGAAACCGATTCACTCGTGATTTAAAGACACTCAGATTATATCTATCAGGGAAGAACCACTCGGGAAGTGCATTCCATATTTCAGCAGTACGCATTATAAAAGTGGACTTAAAGCGTTCCGTTCGGGCTTTTGGAATGTCCACCGTGAATCGATGACGCTTTTCCGTGCTTCTGTTCGTACGATAGTGGAAAGGGCTAGGGGGGATAAGATCGTGGAGATCTGATGCACTCACTTGAAGATTCTTTTTAATTTCAGACCCATGGCTATACATAGTTAAGGATGAGCCCGCTGAGAAGCGCTTCCAGTTCAACCTGGAGCGGACCCTGACTGGCAAGAGGAACTTCCTGAAAGGCTACTGCGTGTCTTCCACACCGAGTGTACAACCTAATGCTTCCGAGATGAAACGTGAGTTAAAGCTCTTCTTTATTATGTTAAATGTTTGTTCTATTTATTTTTGTTTTTTTTTTTACAGTAGGTACTACTAATCCTTAAAAAAATACAGGCATAATGGCTTCATCATTAGTAGAGTTCCTGGGTTCGATTTCTCAGGTCAAGCAGTGTTTTTTGGGGTTATTTATGACATTCTCAGTAGCAACTCGGAATTCAAATTTGTGCCCGGTTCATGGTAATAGGCTTGTCTCCTATTACATGATAAATGATATTTAGTTCTGTTAAAGATCTTTTAAATATACTTACAGGTCAATGTTTTAATTTGTCAAGTACGAGATGGCGTTAGCATTTCCTAGCTGACGACTTCCAGAAGAAACGCCGAAACAAACTCTAAGAATCATGGTTTCTTTTAAAGTCCAAACATGTTAAAAAAAGTTCTTTTGAAAAAATAGCCATAGCGGGTTTGGATAGACCAGGTCCAGCTGACGACACGCATGCATCAGTCATTGGAAGCTTGACCATAATTTAGGGAGCTCAACAATCGATACGAGATCAGCGGATTTTTTTTGTTTTTTTATGGGATAGGAGGGGAAACGAGCACACGGATCGCCTGATGGTAAGCGATAACCGCCGCCCATAGACACCCGCAACACCAGAGGAGTCACGAGTGCGCTGCCGACCTTTTAAAAGGGGATTGGGCCTCCGGTAACCTCACTCACTCGGCGAAACACAACGTAAGCGTTGTTTAGAGCCGGATTTCTGTGAGGCCGTGGTATCACTCCGGTCGAGCCGGCCCATTCGTGCCGAAGCATGGCTCTCCCACGTAAAAACGTAGTAGTAGTAACATTTGCGTAGACCACATAAAAATTCTTAATTTATGGTATCTATTTCAGTGATAGTGGAATGTTCAGGCGGTACGTGGAAAGAGGGGGGCCCACACTGGGTGTGCGTTTCCTGCATCAAGGACAAGGAGCTTTGGCCGGCGCTGAGGAAACGAGGAGCTACCGTGGTGTCCACAGAGTTCATACTAGGCGGCGTACTGCAGCAGAAAGTAGCCATAGCCACCAACAAGTTCCATTAGGTACTGTGAAGTTGTATGCGAGTGCGGTATTGTAACGCATTAAGGTATATTTCAGCTTGGTTAATCATTTTACCAACGGTTATATGTGCGGTCAAATTTTAGTACATAAAGATTCTTCATTTTTGTATATTTTGAAGCATATTCATGCAATTACGGACTATGTATATATAATTCAACAGTTAAATTATCGCTATACCGCTGTTTTAGAAGGATAACCGAGGTCTAGGACAGCAATTAGGCAGAAACTGCTTCTATTTTTCTATAAAAAATCTCATTAAAAAAAGTTGATAATGATCTACAGGAAAAGTGCTGATAACTGACCTTAATAGTGACATACATTCTATTTTCAACTTTATCTGAATAATAAAAAGTTTTAATTATCAGGAGGAAGAAGAAAATGCATGAGAAATTCTTCGCCGCATCTGTATTGAAGTTGATTATTTCTGACTAAATGTCGAACCAAGTATTCTAGAATACGCCTGGGCCTGTCAACAATGCTTTTCATTTGTTTCTGTTCATTACGATGGGGTGCTACTTATCTTGGGTACTTTACATTAAACTAACACATGTTACATACTTACATACCTACACAATTACATTACTTAAGGGTCCAGCGGATTGAATTTCCCTTACAAACGTAATACCAAAATAAATCGTAATTCAAACACAATTTAATCAAATTCTGTTATTATTCGGATTCAGATACCGTTAATCTAGTACCGTTAGTAGAGGAAGTAGTACGGTAGGAACCTAGATTAACAGTATCCAAATCCGAATAATAACACAATTTGATAGAATATTGTCTGGATTACGATTAATATCGGTATTAAGTTTTTGTGGGCAATTCAAGCTTCGGCGGACCCTTAAATTTTGCCGATTACGGTCTATAAATGGAATATAGTATGATATATTCCATTTATAGGGCTCTTAAAGCAGCGTTGGGCACGAAACAACTACAATTTCAATTAGTCAATCAATTGCAATAAAAAATTAGTTGCAATTGTGATTAAAAATTTAATTGATTGTCATTTTAATTGTTTAATGCCCAATTGTCTAAAAGTTCTACGTTATAATTATCATGTAAATACAGTGAATCTGATGTAAATTTTATGTAAAAATCATTCCAAATAAAACGTATGATATGTAAGCAGCTTGTGTTTAGAAGCACATTATAATTTTTACAACGTGGGAGAGCCATGCTTCGGCACGAATGGCCTGGCTCGACCGGAGTGATACCAAGGCCTCACAGAAAACCCGCAACAAACAACGCTTACGTTGTTTCGCCGAGTGAGTGAGGTTACCGGAGGCCCAATCCTCTTTTAAAAGGTCGGCAACGCACTTGTGACTCCTCTGGTGTTGAGGGTTTCCAAGCGGCGGCAATTCATCAGGCAATTCGTCTGCTCGTTTGCCCCCCTATCCCATAAAAAATAATAATAATATTCTTATAATATTATCTGCCTGGTTCTCACATATTATTTATTAATGTCTATAAACATAATTATTATTATTATATTAAGAAAATAGTTTTAAAAGTATAACTACCCACTTTTGAATTGAGATCAAAAGATGAGAAAGTTCTCAAATCATTTGTATTTGGGTACCTATTTTATTGGTTTGCTTGATTACTTTTTTATTCGGCTAGTTGCCAATCTGTTCACTATACTCCTATTATTGAGTAGCTCATACATAACATTAAGACCGCCTTTGTACATTATGAATTGATAAATAACATCACATGATAGAAGAATAAGAACAATAGTCATCTATGTCATTACACGATAGAAGGATTGTTTCAACTCGAAAGATAGAACTAATAAAAAATATACAATAAGCAATATGTTTTAATGTTACCAGTGTGTTACAGTTATAACTTTGCGATTAGAGGTGGACCTTTCTTGCTAACATCTCTCTTAAACTTGAAACTGTGATCATTTGGAGCATGCCTCATTCCCCCTTGTATAATATATATAAATAAATTTAACATTCCCAGTGAAACATTTAAAATTTAACGACAACAATATTCCATTGATTGGAATATCTCTATTTTTTTAAATATGTGCTGATCAGATGGAAATGAAGAGACAAATTCAATGAAACAAGAGATCCTCTCTTAATTACTCATATTTTTTAACCTATCAAGTCCCGTATTATAGACACAATGCAAAATCTTTTGTAATTGATAATTAATGTGATTATTGCTTTATTACAAGTTTTAATTAATAATATTTGTTGATAATTATAATTCACACTTATGCTTTATGTTATTTTATGATGTACCTGTGCGCGTAATGTTGTTTCAGTGTAGTTTATATTGAGAATTTCAAATGAAATTAATACACATTTGAAATATGAAGCAATTTGACAAAGTAGGAAAGACATGAATGATTATGTGTGCGTGTTTTGATAGTTGTAAATGTTGTAAATCATTGTTTACGCATTTGTAATATTATCATTCTATGATTGTTGTTTATTATTGTATAATATAGTCTTATTTTTTATTTCAAGTGTTTTTTTCGTTTTCGTTAACATTTTTTAACGCACCCACTACGACGTACGAACTTGTCCAAAGATTAAATAAGAGGCTAAACATTGATTCAATAATATATTTACACATTAAACACAAAATACTGGCAACACAAATAGTTCATAATTGTAACAATACTCTTTACATCTATACACTTATGTACACGGAATGTGACCATTACCCACTAAGTCAACATTATTCTAAAACGTCATTGCATAAAGAATTATGACAAAATTAAAAATTACATTGTTAATTTCATTCGAGTAAATAAAAAAATATTACGCGACTTATCTTACAACTTAATTTAAATGTATACATAGGTAAATTGGGTTTACACATTCATTGTTAATGACATCTTATTGTTATGGCATTAATACCGCTAATATCACCAATAGCGAGGAAATAATCTTGTCAATATCCAACTATTTCTTTGACTATTTGTTTAACTTTTTTTTTATTCAATGCTGTTAATTCATGTCTACCCGAAGGCAATAGCTTAGTTTGCACCATCTAAGATAATTAAAATTAAGCCATGCTATCTCACCAATCTGAATAAGATACATAATGAAATCGAAATAGAACATGAACATGCCACGGAAATATTAGAAGTGGTAATAGACGGCTGATCGATAGGTTGGAAGTTCGATACACTCCTGTAGCGTTTTCGACGTGAACCAATCATTCCTGGGTACAAGTACAGTCGACCAAAAAGTTATCTATACAGGTAGCTAATGACATCTTTATTTTGACAAAGATTGCGTAATAGTGTATCGCGCAATGTTTATTGTTTTTTTTTTTGGCGAACCGATCTACGTTAAAACGCAGGTGTTGTTAAATGCCTAAGTAAATACCAGAACTTTTGCTGGATTATTGTTAATAATTAAAAATCGATATCAAGTGGCAGATGTCACTTGTGTGTTCGCTGCTTAAACACCTCTTTTGTCAACTGTACTTTTCGCTTGGACGAATTAAGAGGAATATTAGAAAATTGTTTTTTTAAAGATAAAATTATTGCGTAAAACTGCGCACAATATTATCAATTAACGTAAGTTTCAAATAATCTCTGATGTGTTTTCTTTATTCACGTTGCTGTTGTAATAAATTAAGAGATTCTCACCCTAAAGTCAAATTATAATATTTATCGTATTTTTCTAAATATTACTTTCTATTCAATGCCCACACTAAAAATCTCTGCCCACCCTAGAAAAATCGTCAGTGTTGATAAATTACAAAAGTTATGATGACGGTGATTAGTTCAGCTGGATGGCTGCCCCTTAGGAAAAATCTGTGTTAAGCTTATGACATCTCTCCTTTCAGTGGAAGGTGATGGGAAGACCTTTGTCCAGCAGTTGCATATAAGTTAAAAGAAAGGTTATGACACTAAAGGCTATAACAATACTCTTATAGTACCGAAATTAAGGAACGGGCGAATGTTGCCGTTTTGTATATACATAATACAATTCGTTTTTCAGTGTTAGACGCATTCATTTGTGACTAGTTTACCAAAACACTGGCCAAATAGGTATAAATATAATGTGTTATAAATGTAAAGGGGATATCAGTGAATCTGGAGATTCTCTAAAATAAATAATGAATATAGATAATAGATTTCAAATCATCACGTAAGTATACACGGCTATCTATCATTATCAAGCTATGTGTATCTATCCATCCAGTAATACGCTGACCTCACGGGTGACACGGGCTTTACGTATTAACAGAGGTCTGCTTATACTCTCAAGTGCGTACTCAGTATTTATATTTAATATTTCTTATAAATGTATAAACCTATCTAAATGGATTACTACAACATTAAATAAAAGGAACATAACATTTCAATGTTCAACTAACATCCAGTTTGTCAAAGGGTTGCTTTCAAAGGATCATATTAATTATCATCATCATAATATCATATATTTTTTTTAAAAACTTACTAGCAATGAGGGTCGCCCATTATTAGTATTCTTGTTAACCCCTCGTGCTAAGCTAAATGCTTAAATAAAAAAAAAACAGAATAAAACCAGACAAAAAAGCGGTAATATTAATTCTGCCAATCTCTTCTTTCAGTATCCGTTTATCCGTATAGTTTAAAGGATAGGTATATTAAAAATATCGTAGCAAATTCTACAGTTTTTATATTCGGCTTTCAAATTACATTATACCATCACGCCTGTATTCCCCGAAGGGATAGGCAGAGGTGTACTATCTAAAATTATAAGTATGTTATTTATATAATACAAATTGCACTACCTATCTAAGTTTAACTTAGACGTTTATAGATATTGATTACATTACAGCCACTGCTTAACTTTGAACGTTAAAAATATTTAAAAATAAGATTAAAAGTACAGTAGAATGTTTCAGAAAAACTTAATAATTACGAACCAAAGTATATGACTCCAAAAAAATAGATGAGAAGAAAGTGTGCTCCCTTATTTATACTAACAAATAGTTTTTTTATTCTTGGACTGACTGAATGATTATTATTTATTGACTAGTCCATCGTATCAATTATAAAAGCTATTATACTGTATGCTTCTTGGTCTTATATATATAAAATTATGTTTTTGAAACTTTCGCTCGACGTTGACGTTTGAAGCGTTGCCACTCCTTTAAAAACATTTTTTCCATAAATAAGGGAGGTAAGGTAGTATTTGTGCGATGGGTTTTTTCTCTCGTATATTCTTTCATGTTATTTTAAAATTAATTCAATAGACAAATAAGTCATATTTTTCCATATAAATACATAGAATAGATCCACTTATTTTTTTGTAAGAAAGCTTACTAGCAATGTGGGCGCACATTACTAGTATTCTTGTTAACCCCTCGTGCTAAGCTAAATGTTTGTGATACGAGTGGGTTCACGTCGGTAGTGCAATGGGTGGGGTTCGAACCGGCAATCACATGATCGCAAGTCCGACGCCCTAGCCATTAGGCTACCGCCGTCATAACCCATTGCGTCGTAGGCAACATTTTGAATGAGTGGTTTCAGTGGTTTGTTATATTACGTTCAACAAAACAGTCAAAAAGTCAGAGAATACTCAATTTAACTGGCGTTTGCTTTGATGTTGGCTATATCACTGTCCTTAGTAAAGGCGCGGCGCGTCTCTGAGGTAGGAAAATGTTCTGTAAAAAAATATCATTGAAAATTACATGTTCATAAAATAGCAATAGTCTGACACGATTAGCGTAATGGCTGATTGGCTTCTGTAACAATCTGATCGAATCATGGGTTTGTTTCACACTCGTAGAAAACAAATTACACCTGACCTATTTACCTTATAATAAGTGTGATAGTATTGTAATGTTATCGAAACTTGTAGCGTTGATTACACGATAGTACATAATTCTTATGTAATAGCTGATACAGGCAATTAAGACTAAAGGACACTCAATGTAACTAACTATTTTATCATTTATGTTATAAGGACATTGACAAGTAGTTTGACAAATTAAACGCATATTTGTAAAATTAATAAATATAAATGCAAAAGGAAAACATCGTTGGGAAACTTAAATGCTTTCTAGATGCTGTGTGTGAAGTTAGTCAACCCAGACAGGCCAGTGCGATTGCCCTCTTCGGTTGCTCCATGCATTAAAATAAATTTAGTTCAGAC
This sequence comes from Acronicta aceris, assembly GCA_910591435.1. Taxonomy (NCBI): domain Eukaryota; kingdom Metazoa; phylum Arthropoda; class Insecta; order Lepidoptera; family Noctuidae; genus Acronicta; species Acronicta aceris. The sequence continues at coordinate 12,235,852 of OU342770.1, forward strand.
CAATAGTAGTAATACCTCTTAATCTATGCCTCTGGATTCCTCTTCATTAGTTCAAGGTCGGCTTCCATCATGTCTTTGACGAGCTGGTCGAAGGTCACCCGCGGCACCCAGCCCAGTTTCTCCTTGGCTTTCGTCGGGTCACCTAGCAAGAGGTCCTGAAATAAAATAATAGATGGATAGAATATTATTTATTGGACACCAATAGTAATAGTTTGTAGATCAATTATTCTACTTTTTCGGCTTTTCGAATTCATGTATATATAATAGATACCTACTTATTTATTAATAGTTCATTATTATGCACTTAAACGACGAAGGAAAACATCGCGAGGAAACCTTCACTGTGAAGTTGTCCAACCTGCATTAGTCAGACTTGCGAGTGGGATTAGATTATCCTAATTCCACTCATTCTGAGAGCAGGCCTGTGCCCAGAGGTGGGACAATGTAATGGGTTCATAATGATGATGGTGAATGATGAGTGATGAATGGTAACGTTTACGTAGTGATTTAAATTAAACTAGCGTCTACAGACTTACTGTCTGTCTGTGACTATCGACGCTGTAAAGGGTCCGAAACGGGATTTAATAATATTATGAGAACGATAAAATTCGTAAAAAGTAGTTTCGTTTCTATGAAAAAAATGTTAAAGCTTAGTGTGTCCTGTAATTAATATTGTGTACAATATTAATTTATTAGAAAAACTGAATGCTCTTCGAGATTAGCATTAAATTATTTCTTTCTAGAGTGGTAGACGTTAGTATTATCCTTACTAATATTATAAACGTGAATGTTTGTGAGTATGGATGTCTGGATGTTTGTTACTCTTTCACGCCAGAACGACTGAACGGATTTGAATGAAATTTGACAACCATTAACTGACGAATTGTTCGCTGATTATAAGCTGTTTAGAACTAGCCTAGTGGTCCTTAGCGCGACTGCTACGCTAGAGGTCCTGGGTCCGGGTCGAGCAGTGTTATTGAGTATTTCTATGAAATTCTCAGTTACAGCTCGGAGTTTAGAATTTGTGTCCGGTTAATGGCGAGGCTCGCCCCCTATTACATGGGACCTAAACGTACCGGCGAACTGTGAGTGTACATTATTACGCCTCTGCTTAACCCTTCGGGCAATATAGGCGTGATTGTATATTTTGTTATAATATTACTCTATTACTCACCACTTCGGTAGGTCGGAAGTACTTGGGGTTGACTTTGACGAGCACTTGGTCTGTACCAGCATCGTGCCCGGTTTCCGCGTCTCCAGCACCGCGCCACACCAGCTGCCGCCCCACGCAGGCGAAGGCTCGTTCCACAAACTCCCGAACGCTGTGGGCCTCTCCTGTCGCCACCACAAAGTCTTCAGGCTCTTCTTGCTGCAGCATCAGCCACATTGCCTGGAAGACAAATAATGGTCATCTATTCTCTTTCTGAATATGTTTGGACATCCGAAAAATACTGTTTTGATTTGGTACAAGCATAGTATGTCAAAATACGACCTTAGTGAGAAAAATGCTGGCCAGATTAAATTTTTTAGAGAGTTTGACTACAGATCTTTAAGCATCATAATCATTATTTTTTACGTGGGAGAGCCATGCTTCGGCACGAATGGGCCGGCTCGATCGGAGTGATACCACGGCCTCACAGAAAACCGGCGTCAAACAACGCTTACGTTGTGTTTCGTCGAGTGAGTGAGATTACCGGAGGCCCAATCCCCTTTTAAAAGGCGGGCAACGCACTTGTGACTCCTATGGTGTTGCGGGTGTCCATGGGCGGCGGTAATCGCTTACCATCAGGCGATCCGTCTGCTCGTTTGTCCCCCTATTCCATAAAAAAAATATATATTTGCCTATGTCTGCTTGTTACATCATTCAATATTATTATTATTAGTGAAAACATTGTAAATAGGTACCTACGGTTAATTTCTAGATATACGTATATCGCAATATTTTCAGACGATAAAAATTGCGCTAAATCGAAAAAAAAATACGATACGATAATAAGAAATGAAGCTAGTAAGATATGAAGATGTACCTCAATATAATCCTTGGCGTGTCCCCAATCTCTTTTGCTGTCTAAGTTGCCGAGTTCAAGGTACTCCATCAGGCCAAGTGTGATCTTAGCAACCCCCCGGGTAATCTTCCTGGTCACGAAGTTCTCACCCCTTCGCGGGCTCTCGTGGTTGAAGAGCACTCCGTTACACGCGAACATACCGTATGCTTCTCTATAGTTCACTACGATCCAGTACCCGTAGAGCTTCGCGCATGCTGACGGGGATAACGGTCGGTTGATAAGTATATGTAGATAAGTGTGGATTTGGGGAATTTAGGGCTATGAGTTCCCTTAAAAAGTTAATGCTGATTTCTGAGACTTACGTGAACATTGGACATATTGAAACAAATCCAGTTTACGGATTTATTCGCAAATGGAAATTGTCCGAAACGTCGGGATTTTGTTTATGTTAATATAACACGATAAAATCAGTAACTGGTTTTGTTTCAATAAATTAATGCTGCTTTTGCTGTTAATGCTATTCTCTGCCGGCACAAGCAGGCAAAAACTAGTTACTTCTGTCGCTTGGAAAGGGGACAGGAAAAAGTTTCATAAATTCAAAATTCCTTACAATCGACTAGTTTTGTGCCATTCCATTCCTTCCTTTGTTCCATTCATTCCAGGACAATATTACTATCATTAATCAAAACTTAGCTTACAAGCCGACAAGATTTTAGTCCAATATTAAGGAAAACATATTTAAGGCTTTATTTCGTTCTAGTAAATTACTTACTGAACTCACGTATGAAATTACATTAAATGTTTCACCGTATGCCATGCTAATCTGTTATTCAGTTTATACGGATTTTTATAGCTGTAAAGATAAGCTCGGTGGTTTGGCTATTATCAGAGAAATCTGAAGGTAAATTAGAATCATGGTTTATTACGTGCCTTGCCTGACAGACAGCGACGATTTTCCTTGCTATGCTTTCGATGCCGATCAAGCGATTCTACGCATTTTAGTAATAAAGGTTCAGTTTAAAATTCTACGTCAAATTTAGCCACAGAATGTACTCGCCACGTCGCTGCCACTATCGGTGTGACTTGACCCTATAAGGCTCGCATATTACCATAGTAATATAAGATCGTGAACAATGACTACATTGGCGTCGAGTGACATACATCCTGCCGAGAATAGGGTGGTAGCGTCAAATGCAAATGGAGCTACTTGTCCTTTTGGTTGTTGAGTTATTACGATGACACAATCCTGTTCGAAACGGCAAGTGTCTGAAGTGAGCCTTTCTAAACAGCCGAGCAGATAAATACAAATTATCGGCAGATAAAAATAAAACCAATAGTATATTTAAAAGCGGCGGTAGCTTAAAGGAAACCTACCCATTACCCACTACCGACGTGACGTTACCCACTCGTAACACAAGCATTTTAGCTTAGCACGAGGGGTTAACAAGAATACTAGTAATGTGCGACCCACATTGCTAGTAAGCTTTTTTAAAGAAAACAAAAAAAAAACAATATCAACCCTTCAAGTAATAACTTAGTGATCCAAAGCAAAATCTATTGTAACTACTCACCATAAGGCGACCTTGGGTAGAACGGCGTATTCTCAGTCTGAGGTACTTCTACAACCTTCCCGTATAGTTCTGAGGTGGACGCCTGGTATATCTTGGTCTGTTTCTCCAGTCCCGCCGCTCTGACAGCCTCTAATAGCCTCAGTGTGCCGAGGGCATCGACTTGGGCCGTGTATTCGCTGAGTTCGAACGATACTTTTACATGAGATTGAGCTCCTAGGTTGTAGATCTCTTTTGGACGAATCTGTAAAGAATGTATTAGTAAATTATGTTATATTATGTTAAATTGACTCATTAGTCTAGTGGTCCCAAGGGCAACTGCTACACTAGAGGTCCTGGGTGCGATTCCGGGTCGAGCAATGTGTTTTTCTCTATGAAATTCTCAGTAGCAGGATTTGTGCCCGGGTAATGGCAATACGCTCTCCCCCTATTACATGGGATCTAATTATACCAGCGAAATGTGGATGTACATTAGTACGCCTCTGCCTAACCTTTCGGGGAATACAGGTGTCATGGTATGGTTTATGTTATGTTTTAGTAAATAAAATAAAAATAGTCATGGTTAGCTGACCGACATGCCCCGCATGACAATAACATCTCCCGTAGTAAATAGGCAGAACTTGAACGTATTTATAATAATTGCCATTGTGATGTGACCTCGGCGTACGTACGAGCCGCTTTTCCAGTTAATATACAATGAACTACTTACAGTACTTACATTGAAATTTGGATATATGTGTAATGTTTAATTAAATAGGGCTTGGTCGTGTGATGATTCTTTCTGCCTTTAGATTTAGATTTACCTACGATAATCATATTTTTCAGTTTATTAGACGCGGCGTCAGATTTTCACTAATCATATAATAGGGGCATGCTTTACAATGTTTTTGTAACAGCTTGGCGATGGCAACACTGCAATTCCATTTACAAACTCCTAAGTCACAATACACACCGAGATGGCAGTGGTTGCTGGCAGTTTTCGTAGCATTTTAAATTTCTTTATTACTGTAATACATAGTGTCGCTGGAGAGGCTTGTGCCTTGAGCAATCTAGCGACCACTCACCATCCGTGACTTCATACCGAGCTAGGAGCTGACAGTTTGGTGTGAACTGCAAGAACCTATGGCGGATTGTCGATCGGAATATAAAGGTCATAAGCTTTTGTTTCTTTTTATTGCTGTGGCTACGACCACTTTATTTGAAATTTCAACTAAAATGTCATAGGAATTTAATATTGTTATATAATTTTAAAAAATATAGTATAATCGTTCGTCAAACGAGTTGTGGGCTAGACAAACTACCGAGTGGGTCCCACATAACGGCAGACCTAGATGGAGATGGCGGGATGAGCTTGACTTCTTCAGGTAGGATTGGCCCAAAATAGCCTTGAGTCGTAAGGAGTGGAAAGAGGGTAGGGAGGCCTTTGCCCTGCAGTGGGACGACAACGGCTGAATAATAATAATAATAATAATCGTTCCTTAGATAAAAATACTTTGCAGTACCGTGCCATCCCGTCAGTCAGCGCCGGTCCTAAGTCACCAGCTACCGTACTTCTTACTCCTGAACTCACCTTAGTAATAATGCTGATCAAGCAAGTGGTGTCAGTCAGATCCCCGTAGTGTAAGTGCATCTGTCCCCCCGTGTGGCACGCCGGCCGGCCGTACAGGTGCTGTATCCGGCCTGTGTTGAACGACGACGAGCGCCGCAACACCCCATGCACCTCATAACCTTTGTCAATGAGGAACTCCGCGAGATATGAACCATCCTGAAGCAAGTATATGTATATAAAACGAAATACCAATTACGATATCTTAGAAACTATAAGGTTTAAAACCTAGACATCCTTAGCAGATGCTATATCGAGAAGGGATTGTTTAAAGATTTTGAGATATTGGTACCTAATAACTAGATGAACGCGGTTAGGTCTGGGCACAGCTAGGTATATTAATAATATACTAAATAAAGATTTATTATATGGCTAATTAGTTTCTGTTATAGTAAGAAGCCGGACAACCTCTTTATTCTGAGGATAAGGGTTAGGTCTGATGTCGGCTGGTTACATCATGGAAAATACTATCGCATCTGGTTAGACTGGAGTCCAATCCCAATATACCTAATTGGAAAAACTATTATGCTCTTGACTTAACAATTGGTTGACAACCTCAATAGTCGAGTGGTCGGTGGTGGGGCCTGGATTTGATACTTAGGTGAAACAGTGTTAAGTTTAAGAAAATCTTAGCAAAAGCTTGGAGTTTCAAGCGAAATGTAGGTGTGCATCAGTACATACAACTCTGCCTAATATTTTGGTGACCTGTTCGATGGTGTGTTACATTACGTATGTTAACAGTAAAAAATATTATTTGAGACAGTACAAAATTAAAACAGTTACAAACGGAAATATTATTATCTAAATAATTATCTATACCCATTATTATTTTACAGACAAATTAGGATGTCCCATACTACAGGATATTATCAAGTTGATAAAAAAAATCTTTATGTACTAGTGATTGGGATTGGGCAAATGAAAAAAAATATACAATTGTTGACAACATTGTTTATCAATTTCAACAATGTGATAACAGAAAACTGTTGTTACATTAGTAATCTCACATATTTTAGACTATCAAGTTTTAATTGACACTGTCTGTTTTTTAACAAACTGTGGCGAACGTCGTTCGTTTTTTTTTATTTTACATTTAGTTGTGTTATCGCCGATCGGCGTCAAACAAACCTCATAACTTTGCCAAGTTAAATCAGGAAAAAATGTGTTGTTGCTGATAACAGCCTGCTACACTATTAGACAAAACAAACCTCTATGTGTACATTAGTGAATAGTAAAAAAATAATATACGATGGGAGGTCGAAACATTCGCGGAATGGAAAGAAAGGGGCGAGAAATTAAAAACAAATTTATATTTCCTTTTCGATATGTTCTCCCTTAAGCCTAAAACACTTCTCAGATCTGTCATAAAGTTTATTTATACCTTCGAAAAAAAAATGTTTTATCTAAGCGTTCAAAATACGTCGAAATAGGTGTTTTTATTATAATATTAGTAAGGAAGGTTTGAGCCCGCAAGTATTACCAGGTAAAAAAAATAACAATTCCCCACTCCAACCCCTCCGTTCCGCGAATTTTTTGATCCACCCTCGTAGGTAGTCGCCATTATCGGAAATTAAAGAATAAATGGAAAATTATGTTTCTTAATCTCTACTATTATAAAATCGTAAAAAAGCTGTGTCTGTACATTGAAAAAATTAAAAAAAAAAACAAGTGGGTTAGAGTATATAAACGTTTTGCCGAACCCGAAAATGTGATTTTTAGAATTCTTGTTCTTAATAAATTAGTGCGGAAAACGCAGATTATTCTCTCAATCCTTGATGGCATTTAAAAAACATTATACCTATCATGAGAAAAATTTTGAAGTCAAACCAAGTGTTATTGGGTTTTTCTCAGAAATTCTCCATAGCAGTTTCATCTCATAGTTTAGGTTTCTGGTCAAAGACCTTATTGCCTTACTTATACCTTACTTACACATACTTCCATTACATGCATCTTAAAAAATCATAATGCCATGGTTGGTATAATATATAAGATAAGATAAGATGGTATTATAACATTTATGCTCAATGTTGATGGTCCTTGATTTCTCTGATACTAACCATACAATAAAATATTGATTTATAAAAAATGATATAATTCCATGAATTTTGCTATCATTAGATAAGCAAAAAACATGGTTTTCTTATTAACCTACTTGAATTAAAATAATATAAATATGCATCTGATAACATTGAGTAGTACCTACAACTACCTCATTAGTTTAGCCAAGAGCTGTTGAAGCGGTCTTAGGTTCAGTTTCTGGGTCAAGTGTTGTTGGATTTTTCTAATATAGGTAATCCCCAGAAGTAGTTTGGGCTTTGGATTTGTGCACAGTTAACGGCAATAGGCTTGCCACGTGTGACCTAAACATACCAGCAAACAGTAGGTGTACACCCCTGCCTAACCTGTTACGGAATACAGGAGTGATGTTATGTTTTATACTTATGTTTAAAAACCTATGTGATGTCTAGTAGTTTATTGTGGCTATAGAGCCACAGATTAAGATGTGGTGATGCATCTTTTAAACTTGAGTACTGTTGCCAACTTCTAGGATAGGGCTGGGCACACAATAACATGATATACTTATTTCTTGTATTACAAGTTTTGCAAAAGATAATGTTTCCATTAAAAAAAAAATATAATAAGAAATTGATCAATAAAAAAGCAGTTTTCTCAGGCACTTTAAGTCATTTACAGAATGAAAAATAAGGATGACTATTTTTGATGCTTTTTATTTAATTTATGTTTTATAATTATTTGCTATATTTTATATACCTATAAAAAAAACATGCAATGTTATAAATATTATTTTATTATATGAATTTGGCATTGAGTAAAGCACAGTGATTTACAAAACTTATAATTTAGTGTCCACTTTAGTCAGAAATGTGTACAGTGTGTCTTAACACATTCAAAATGGAATAAATAACATTTCTAAAGCAATTCGTAAGAATCATAAAAGTCAATCAATTTTCGGCTCTCATAGCATGAAATAAACCATGATAAGACTAATATATGACCAACGTGGCTAAGGTAGAAAATATATTTCAGAATAAAAGCAAATAACAATTCACATACCTGCCCAGTTATGCCGGTTATCAGAGCAATTTTTTTGTTTTCGTTAACTAAACTTGAACCTTCACCTGACATTTTGATTTTGTAAATGTATGTAGTCTAAAATTAACTTTTTTCCGAGATTTTCACAAAACACGTCTTTACTGCAGAAGCCGGCGCGCTATGCTGTGGAGGAGTGTGTGTGTGCTTATCATAGCAAGAACATCTAAATTAGCACTCGCGAAGTTACTACGGATAAATCACTTGACGGAAAAAGTAATCAAATTATTATCGAAATTTGTCAACACTTTTGTAAAAATAAAATAATCCTTTCTGCCTTGGTAAAATACTTGTACAGAAACAGAAAACAACAAGAAACAAATTGATTGACGTCAAAATTAAAATGACATCAAACATGATTGACATGATAGTAGACAGTGACATATGCCAAGTTTAAAAAATCGGATTTTCAACAGGTTTTTTTATAACTTCAAAACGCCTGGGAGCCCCTTGTGTTTCTCCACATCGGTGTCACTGTGGTGAAGCAGTCGACAGCCTCGGACACCATGGCTTGTCTTGCTGCAAGAGTGCAGGGCGCATAGCACGGCATGCCAATATTAATGACATTATTCGTCGTGCTCTTGTCACCGCCGGTGTGCCAGCTGTATTAGAGCCCAATGGCTTGGCACGCGACGATGGGAAGAGACCAGACGGTATGTCATTGTTGCCATGGAAGTTGGGCAGGCCTTTGGTGTGGGATGCAACTTGCGTCGACACCCTTGCTCCATCCCATGTTCCAAGCACGGCGGGTTGTGCTGGCGCTGCTGCTGCAGCCGCTGAGACCCTCAAACGGCGTAAATATAGCAACCTTAATGGAAGCTATAATTTTGAGCCGTTTGGGGTGGAAACGCTCGGGCCATGGGGTTCGAGTGCGCGCCATCTTTTTAAGGAAATCTCTAAGAGACTTGTCGACTCTTCGCGTGATCAGAGGGCTGGTTTATTCTTGGGTCAAAGAATTAGCATTGCCATTCAACGTGGCAATGCTGCTAGTCTTCTGGGTACGTTACCAGATGACAGTGATGTGGAGGAGTACTTTGACGCCTAGGTACGACAATTTTTTTATTTTTTTTGTTTATCTGTACGTTATATTTTTATAGTTATTATTTTGGTAAAATAATGCTGTAACTTCAAAATTATATTTTGTGATGGCTTTAAGAAGTTATTGAACGAATTAAGAAATACTGACCATAATAAATTGATACCTCTATTTTACTTATTTTCATTGGTTGTTGATTATAAGTAATTATCTAACTGTTGCTTTTCTGATTTTCAGCTGAGTTTTTTCCTATGTATCTATCTCTTTCCTCTGAGGTTTGTCTCTTTTCTATAAGTTTTTCATTATCCTATGAGATGTCAACCGATTACTAATTTTCAGCACCGGTTTAGACCGATTTTTTTAGTAAACAGTTTATTTTCTTAAAAAAAATTGAACTGTATTTACTTCAAAATATGGACAAAAATATATTCAAACATAAGTTTCACACTACTATTCATGGCATTATATCTTTGTACTTAAAAATGTTATGAGCATTTATGGAAACTAATCTAGCCTTATCCCTCGAATTCTGAGAAGAGACTCGTGCTCAGCAGTGGGACAATATAATGGGTTGATTATGTAATGCTAGGGAAACTAATATATCCGCCATAGAGCTGCTCAAACTTAATCAGTTACGCACCCGATACGCACCGGTTATTTAAAAGAATTAAATAACCGGTGCGTATCGGTTTTCACAACAAAACTTTTTTAAGTTTTCCTAAAACCGATTGACATCTCTAGTCCGAACCGTACGTCAGTTTCACTACTGTCACTATCAGTGTCAAGTCAAGCTAGGTTAGGGCTACGATTTTTAGTTCAGCAAGGTTATTTCGATAATTTTAATTATTTGTTAATTAATCAGGCTATAAAGTGTAACATAGGAAGAAAGGTGTATCTTTCGTCGTCACTATTTCTTTCACACATTGAGATAAGTTCCAAACTTAGTAACATTAAAAAAAAAGTTACTTGTTATTGAAGCAATACAGTGAGTGAGATAGAGTTCAAAGATGCCTGATATAAAGATAACTCCACTTGGAGCTGGTCAAGATGTCGGCCGTAGCTGTATTTTACTGTCTATGGGAGGAAAAAATATCATGTTGGATTGTGGCATGCATATGGGCTATAATGATGAGAGACGTTTTCCTGATTTCTCGTACATTGTTCCCGAAGGTCCTATCACCAGTCAGATAGACTGTGTCATCATATCACATTTCCATCTTGACCACTGCGGAGCCCTGCCCTACATGTCAGAAATGGTTGGCTACACAGGGCCCATTTACATGACTCATCCCACAAAAGCTATTGCACCCATACTACTTGAGGACATGAGAAAAGTAGCTGTTGAAAGGAAAGGAGAGTCCAACTTTTTCACATCACAAATGATAAAAGATTGTATAAAGAAAGTTACTGCAGTGACATTACATCAGTCTGTTATGGTAGACAATGAGTTAGAGATTAAGGCATACTATGCAGGACATGTACTAGGGGCAGCCATGTTCTGGATAAGAGTTGGTTCCCAGTCTGTTGTCTATACTGGCGACTACAACATGACCCCTGACAGGCATCTAGGGGCAGCCTGGATAGATAAATGTAGACCAGACTTACTCATAACAGAATCAACCTATGCTACAACTATCCGTGATTCCAAAAGATGCCGTGAGAGAGATTTCCTAAAAAAAGTCCATGAATGTGTTGAAAAAGGTGGAAAAGTTCTTATACCTGTATTTGCTTTGGGAAGAGCTCAAGAACTTTGTATTCTATTAGAAACTTATTGGGAAAGAATGAATTTAAAGTATCCAGTGTACTTTGCACTGGGGTTGACAGAGAAAGCCAACAATTACTACAAGATGTTTATAACATGGACCAATCAGAAGATAAGGAAGACATTTGTGCAAAGAAACATGTTTGATTTCAAACATATTAAACCTTTTGATAAGTCTTACATTGATAACCCTGGAGCTATGGTTGTATTTGCTACGCCAGGAATGTTGCATGCAGGTTTATCACTTAACATATTCAAAAAATGGGCCCCCTATGAACAGAACATGGTTATTATGCCTGGCTTCTGTGTCCAAGGTACAGTTGGCCACAAAATCTTAAATGGTGCTAAAAAGGTTGAATTTGAGAACCGTCAAGTGGTTGAAGTTAAAATGGCTGTAGAGTACATGTCATTTTCAGCCCATGCAGATGCCAAAGGCATCATGCAGCTAATACAATACTGTGAGCCTAAAAATGTGTTGTTGGTACATGGTGAGGCACAGAAAATGGAGTTCTTGAAAGATAAGATTGAGAAGGAATTCAAGGTCAATTGTTATATGCCAGCAAATGGCGAAACTTGTACTATAAATACACCTACAAAGATTCCCATAGATGTGTCCTTGAGATTATTAAAAGCTGAGGCTGTCAGATACAATGCCCAGCCCCCTGACCCAAAAAGGCGACGGGTTGTCAATGGTATCCTATGTGTGCAAGACAATAGATTATCTCTCCTTGATATTGACGAAATGTGCGACGAAATAGGTATCAACAGACACATTATCAGGTTTACAAGCACAGTCCGTTTCGAAGATCCGGGCCCAGCTGTTAAAACAGCTGAGAAGCTGAAGACCTTACTGTCAGAAAAGTTGGAAGGATGGACCATTACAATCTCTGAAGCTAACATATCTGTAGAATCTGTACTTATTAAGGTGGAAGGTGATGAAGACAGTACAAAGAATATCTATGTCTCTTGGACTAACCAAGATGAGGATCTTGGCAGTTATATTTTAGGCTTACTTCAATCAATGGTCCAGTAAAAAATTTTGCTGTGTACTTATATTTTTTTAATTACATTAGTTAGATTGTAACACTGTTTCTTTTTTTATATGCAAATTACACTACGCCATACACCATGTTACGTCTTGGTTGCATTTTCCTTGATACCATAGATGTAGTATTTTGTTATTGGGCGATAAATGCTTGATTTCTTCTGACATTGATACTAAGTCCTGCAATAAAAAATATAAACGTTTTTATAGGTACACATGGTTGCAATTAAGCTTTAGACATCTAGTATAACTCTCATCGTACGAAATGCCATACGATGAGAGGTCAGCTTATACTGGAAATTCAATTCATTTATTCATTTGGCTATTGACAACTTTTCAGAATTATTATGCTACCAAAATAAAATACTGTTTCTTTTTTTCTTATCCTGAGTTCCAAAACATGTTTACTAAATTTTTATATTTCTTCATTTCGGAGAAAAAAAAACAAAAAACGTGTGATGACGCCGACTTTAGGTACGGCGGAAACTATATGTCACCGTTTAACAAGTTTATCTGTATAAATCACGTCATTTGGCACTAGTCTGTTCAGAATAGAAAGAACTTAAAACTCGAAAATAAATATGAAAGTGATTGACTATCGGGAAAATAAAAAATACGGGTACGTATCCTGTTTTTCGATCTAGTTTCAAATAAAATTATATTAAGGGTGTTAAAAAAATTAAATGTTGTCAATTACTTAGGTACCTATAGTCAGACTATAATTACCGTATTAGGCACCATTGGTGGTGGAATAAGTCTCTTAAAGTCTCCTTTATGTAGGAATTCACCATGGGCATCCAACAAGTTCCTCTTCAGGTTGGCTCCGAGGCAGGGCTTGCAGAGTTGGCAAATCTCTAAAGCCTCACAGCTATCTTTACAAATAGTACTGCACTCGTTGCCAAACACACCAATGTTCTTCTGTGCGGATACCATGTTTTTAGCAGCGGTTTGATCTCTGAAAGAATTTTATGCGTAACTGCCTTTTCTACTTCATCGACGTTCGTCTCAATGACTATCTCCTGTATCGGGATTTTTAGGTGGGCGAATATTTGAAAAATATTAGAACGTCATTAGCTTCATTCCAAAGTTAAGAATGCAGATGTTTAACATTACAATTATGATAAGCGCAATGACTCAATAAGACAAGAATAAACACAATCTGAACTATGAAAGAGAGAACTACTATGATGAGAAGAATGATTTGTTAAATAATGTTCGTAGTAGGTATATTCTCCCAGGTACGTTTATGAATACCTACTACTTTTTAAATAGGTAAGACCTGAGACAACTGTTACTGCAAATCTTACTTCCGAGCGAGAATTAAACTTGGGGGAACTCTAAAATTGAACGTCTTTCGAAACGAATCCAAACGACGATACATAAAAATCCTTCCTGGGTCGGTACCTACCTACGTACTTGTAGTTGTCAAACAACCAAAAACATTTGGAAGTAGGGTCATCACAAAATAATGAGTTGAAACGAGGTGAAAATCGAATCTTGTATAGTGTCCGAAACATTTTCGTGATAGGAAAATGTACGATCCGTTAGCCGAAACTTAGAATTTAGGTCGTTTTTCGGAGTAACGCAGATACTAGATACCTAGGACGTAAATCGCTTAGCCACTACAAAATATTTTCGCAATATTCATCGTCCATACAAAAAAAAACAATAGACAGGCTATGTAGCTACGTTAATTTTCATTACCCAATACTGTTACTGACGTAAACGCACGCAAATGAAAATAACATTAAAATTACTAAGAACTTATTTTTATAATGCCAAGCTTCCTTGATCAATTAATCATTTCATAGTTCCGCCCACACAGGGAAGCCTACGTCTTAAATTTACTTAGCTAAGTAAGTAGGTAGATAATGTACCTAGTACTAGATTTATCCGCCAAGTCTGCTAAAAAATGAAAGTTTTTTTTCTCTGGCACTTTTAGATGAAATTGTGTACCTACTTGCTGTCTGGTTACAAAAGGGACCTTTACCTTTGTGGTGAGTTTGATGATGATAGGTGATAAACTACCAGTACAATTATCTACAGTAAGTAAGTAGATAGAATCATAGAAGTAAGACCGCCTCATTAGTTTAATGACCCCATGCGCGACTACTCCGCTAGAGGTCCTGGGTTCGATCCCCAGGTCGAGCAAAGTGTTGTTGAGTTTTCTATGAAATTCTAAGTAGCAGCTCGGCTCGCCCCCTATTACATGGGACCTAAACATACCGGCGAACTGTGGATATACCTAAATTAATACATCTCTGCCTAGTCCTTCGGGGAATGCAGGCGTGATGTTATGTACCTATGTTATTATTTATCATTGCATTAGTAATTATGATGACAGCTAATTATATAATTCCATGGAAGATTACCTACGTAATAGCGCACCGACTAAGTGAATCAGAATTCAGCAGAAACTTCGGTGTTAAAGACACGGTGTAAAAGACAGTATTTTTCTTAAGGACGAATATCAACTTATCATCACACCTGTATTTCCCGAAGGGTTAGGCAGAGGCTTTCTAGTACCCTACACCCACAGTTCGCTGGTATGTTTAGGTCCCATGTAATAGCGAGATGAGCGTATTGCCAGCAGGTAACCGGGCACAAATCCTAATTACGAGCTGCTACTAAGAATTTTATAAATCAACCCAATACAACACCTAATATTTGGTCAACCTGGGAATCGAAACCTGTGTACATTGTTTAATATGCCGATACCGAACACAGGTTTTGTGTTTATTAAGTTTTTTTCATATGTACCTAGGTACTTACTTACCTATAATTTTGGCCGTAGGTATTTCTTATTATTGCGATTTCCTATGAATATTAGTAATAATATTATCTTAAGGGATCTAGAAATATTCCGGCGAATACAGGCGTGTCTGTGCAACCTTACCACAGTCCATACATCTTTTCTTTGTCTTCCCTCCATCCCTAAACATTCATAATCAACACTCTTTTATTCACACGGTATTTGATAAATAAAATATCCAGTTATATCTAATCGATTTCTTTTATAATACATGCATATTATTCTGGTGGAATGCTGACCACAATCGTCGTAAAAGGAGTAAGTTTAACGATACTACCATATTGTGCCTACGCAAGGTTCACTCTGAAAGGGTAAGGGGAAAAAAGAATCTTGATTTTTTTTTACTTTTTGTATCTAGCCTCTTTTACTGTTTGTCTTACTGGCCAAAGACCATCCCTAACTCGGTCCAGAATGTCCTACACTTCTTCATACTACTTTAGTAATTAACGATCGAAAAGCGATGATAATGACTGATCGATCAAACGAAAATAATATTAATTTGATCAGTCATTTAAGTATTATGTTATTCTATGTAAGTCGAGACGACTCGATTGGTGGTGTGGTCGAGGATTCGGCTGCTGTGTTAAAGATCGTCGGTTCGATCTCTGCATTGAGCTCCGGATCTCGGGAAATTACATAATACATGAGAAAATCTGAGTGTGGGGTAACGTTCTTTAAAAAAACTTACTTCTGATTGGCAGCCGTAACACCTGCTCGAGTTACACCAGTCAGTGAAAATAGATTGTATAACATCTGCTCATAGAGAAGTCCATTCGGCGGGAAATGCTGAGAGCATAAGTTGGGGCTCATGTTAGCTTCAAGCAGATACACCTTTAAGTCTTCGTCGACGATCAAATCGAACCGCATCATTTGGAAGAAATTTTTAGACGACCCGTAGTCTTTCAACTGAAACCATGCGGAATTGTTTAGTGTTTATAGAGAACGACATAAAATTTACATCATGCATGCATCCTGCGTAGATCAAATTCATATATCCAAGTTTTTCAGCTAGCTTGCGGCGTAAAAATCATAGGTCTATTGTATGTAACGTTATGCATGAAGTAACTAATAATTTTCTCATAGAAGTTTCAACTTTGAAGAATTGATTCAGAATATTTCCTGAAAAATATAAATGTGCAGGTCTACTTTAATATTTAACTAAATAATTTGCAGGAATAATATTTTTTATTTTAGTTTCTTTTTGCCTACAAAATATATGGGATGGCTTAGTATTATTCATAGGATTGTATTCCAATTAATTTTAAATCTCTAGATTTCCTTTCTACTTGGTGTTATTATTCTAATTTAAGATAACATCGGTATTCCATCCGGTAAGTTTTCAAGTGGGTAATTATAGCAAGTGAAAATATCAATCACAGGCAGGATCCCGCGTTGTTCCAGTTAAAGACAACTGCCTATATGGGCTAATGGCTGTAATGTCATATTTTTCTTCTACATTATGATGATATAAAAATATTTAGCGTGTGTTAATGCCAAATATAATAAAGAAGTCGTTTAATACCAAACACAATGTCTTATCATATATTTGTTTAAATTTTTGTTACTTTTTATCATTTTTTCGCGATGTTTGTCAGTCACATTATATTTACACAGTCTCACGTGTCAAACTACGCAAATATCTACGGAAAAGCATGAGTTATAGTTACCCACCGCGTCAATGATGAGGTGCTCTTTCTTAATGAACACTTCCGCAATAGCCTTCTGCACTTCCTCCCACATATCGGCCGGATCCTTGCCCTGCAAAACATTATTGTAGTAGGCACTTACAACACGAGTATTCATTCATAGGGAACGCGGAACCCTTCTATCAATGACCGCTTTAACAAAACGATTGATCAATGAAGGATACGAGTGAGCCGGAAGAGCGAACAAACTAGGATTTATTTAGAGTTCCTAGGATACCTAAGACGATATCGGGGTTCTTTACCCCTTTATAATTTAGATCTGTTTTAGTCTTTTTTCAGACAATTTAAAGGTCATTTATGCTGTCTAGTTTCTAATGCCAAGAAGTTTACAGTGAGTGCAACCATGTTACGCAACCATGCTAGAGTTGTTTGTAAAAGTTTATTTACAATACAAAAAAAAAATTAAACTATGCGTAACACTGTAGGAGCCTCTAATCGTCATGATCATCCACCCATTTACTACTCTACTTTTGTATGGGTCTCCTCTAAGATTGAGAAGGGTTCGGCTATAGTCAACCACACTGGCCTAATGCGGCTTGGAAGACTGTATAGTTCCAGGTGAGTCTAGTCTTGTATTTAGTCTTTTCTCTCTTCTAAACGTATTCAACTTTCGCACACGTGTCTACGTGGCGACAGTCAGGTATGTAAAGAGCTGGAGAATCTGGCTGATAACGTTTTATAAATGCTTGTAAAAGATTACCTATTTGAGATGAAAAAAAAAATAACTTGAACTTGAGACAACCACAAGACTTAGTGTAAGATGTACCCCCTACAAAACTTGGAGGTCGTTAATCCAAAATTTTGTAAAAAAAGAAAACATTAAATTCGGTAAGATTCACCGGTTTGGTACACCGGAGTAATGTTTAGCGTGCATAAATGCGAAACACTATAAAAGATTACTGGAGATCCTATTCCGTAAAAACAGAACAGGCTATATATATAAGATCCATATGTGTTACCTATTTATTAGGTTACGTATAACATAATAACATAACATACCATCACGCCTGTATTCCCCGAAGGGTTGGGCAGAGGCGTACTAATGTACACCCACAGTTCGCCGGTATGTTTAGGTCCCATGTAATAGGGGGCGAGCCTATTGCCATTAACCGGGCACAAATCCAGACTCCGAGCTGCTACTGAGAATTTCATAGAAAAACCCAATAACACTTTGCTCGCCCTGGGGATCGAACCCAGGACCTCTAGCGTAGCAGTCGCGCTTGGGACCACTAGACTAATGAGGCAGTCAAGCAGTTACGTATAAGTTTTAAATTATTATGTTATTAAGCTTCTTACCATAGATCGGGCATAGATGTCAAATGATTCCTTCATGGTGTTACCTTCAGCGGTGTAGTACCGGGCAAGGGAGGGGACCTCCCAAGTAGGTAGGTAGTCATCAGCCACCACATACTTGTCTAAAATTGTTGGATCAAAGGGATAGTATTTTAACGGGCAGTATCTGAAAGAAGGACAGTTTAGTTGGTAGTAGCAAAGGCTTTTGGAACTTTCGAGGGAGAGAATGACCGAACCGACCTAAGTTCCTCCAGCAGTCCTCTACATCGCATAGTTCGCACTCATAGTAAGCACCATAAATTGTGCAGAAATATGAATGCACAAATTATCTTGTCATAACATTGTGTAGATAATTTTCATTACAAATACCTAAATCTAATTGTCCAACATAACATACCAATGCCTTTATTCCCCGAAAGGTGAAGCAGAAGTCTGCTAATTTACACCCACAAATCGCCGGTACGTTTCGGTTCGCAATTAATTTCGAGCTGAGACTGAGAATTTCCTACAAGAATCCATTAACACTGCTTGACCTGGGAATCGAATCTAGAACCTCTAGCATAGCAGTCGCGCTTAGGACCACTAGAATAAAGAGGCAGTTAATAATTAATTAATTAATGTAAAAACTGTAATTAAAAAATTACTTACCTAAATAGCATATCGCCTTTGTACAAATAAACTCTTAGAGGATTCACTGACTTCAGTACCACATACACTCCAATATCGAACTTATGTCCGTCCACTAAAAATGGTTTTTGTATGTATTCCTGTACAAAGTAATTCCCATCGGTCATATCAATTTCGCTGACATTCCTCAAATATACTTGTCTATGTGTATTTTGTTTTTGTACAAACAGTGCGTTTTTGTTCTCTGCAGCATATTTTAAAAACTTATCTTTATCCTTTGGTAGCGCAAACGCCTTTGGAATGTACTTAGAATCTGTAGTTGCCAAGTGTACTTTCGAGGTTATGTGGCCAGTACCAGGGAAATGGTTTACGAATTGATTATCATTTAAATTTCGAAGGTTAATTTTTTTAAATGGGACGATGTGTGACCAGAGTAACGTCCAAGGTGTTTCGTTTGTACCTTCTTGGTATCCTACCCTTTCTAGCACTGAATGCACATGTTTAAGAATAACGCTCTTTTTGTTTTTTGTACTAAGATCTGTTGTAGAATATACCCAATATCTTTGTCTTTCTGGGTATATGTTGCTGTCAAACTTATGACTTCGGTTAACAACTATGATTAATTCTAATATTACACCGAGCAACACTCCAGCTAAACACACGAGTAAAAATGTGTTTAAGAATGGCTCTGTTGACTTATTTCTATTTTTATATTCATCGGGATCTATATCCGGATCAGGTTTACTCGGGTTTTGTTTGACATTATTATTATTTATAGCTTCAATTTCCCTATCAATATGTTCCTGAAGTTTCTTTGGATCCTGGAAGGAAACAAAGACACCTTATGAGCAAAAAGTTTTTATAAACCATAATTGACGAAACACAACAGTTCAGTGTAGTTGGACGGTATCTAGAATAGAAATGATATTGAAAAAAATAAGAATTGGGATTGTCCTTTAATATTTAAAAAAAAAACCTTGCCCCACTCTTGGATTTTCTCCAGAATCCCGGTAGCGTTAACAAATATAAATTCTCACATACACAAACGCTCAGACTTGGAACAACTCTGTAGATCATAAATATATTTGCTCCGCGTGGGGATTGAACCCACAACACGTGGCCCAGAAGCCGATCGCTCAGCCGCTACGCTAACAAACATAGAAATTATGTCCATACTGTGTTTGTGGTATCCAATTATGAATGTAATAAGTACAGCTGAAATTGACGCAGGGTACTAAATAAAAAACCGGACAAGTGCGAGACAGACTCGCCCACCGAGGGTTCCGTAAAAATTTGTAGGTACATATAATAATTAATTAAAAAAATTATAGTTTTCAGATTTTTCCCTATACTTGTAGTATAAGACGGTATTACTTGCCAAATTTCATAGTTCTAGGTCAACGGAAAATACCCTATAAATTTGGATTCCCTTGAGAATATCGAAATATACGTTTTTGCGGCATAAACGGCCGTATCTGTTTTTACGTTAATTTAGAAGTTTCATTTTATCACAGCTTCAAGGGACTGTAGACCTGAGTATATGATTTTAATTATAAGTTGTATTCAATCTAGGCTTTAGGATCTAGGCCGGACTTTGCGATCATAGAACAATCCATTTCTACTAATAAATATTATAAATACGAAGGCAACTTAATCTGTCTGTTTGTTCCCTTTTCATCTTCAAACCGCTAAACCAATTTTGATGAATTTTGTTATAGAGAAAGATTGCTTTGCAGAAGGATATAGTAGGTATACTTTTGTCTCAAAACATTCATTGGCATGTACGTGAAATCGCGGGCAACAACTAGTTAGCGGTGGCATCAATAAAAAGCATTTTTTAAACGTAAAAATAACATCAAAGCTACAACAATATACTTAAATATGTATTTGTATATTTATTAAGATATGTCCAAACTATTGGAGCTATGATAATAGATAATAATATACCTAGTTAATATTTAATTCTAGAACTGTGACCGCGATGTTTATTTTTATTTTATTTGTTACAAGAAGGAATAAAATAATGACTAAGTACTCACATCGTCTGCCACATAATTGTTTTCCATTATATCTTAAACTTCTTACAAACTTTCTCTTACTTATTCCATTTGTTTTTTTTTTTATTTTTTAACGCGTATACGCACCTTACGTACCAATGTCTATGTACAGAATAAATGAATGAATCTGCGCTCGTATGTGGAGAGCGAGACGGGAGATAGTCGTAAAGTGGTGCAGAAAGAGACAGATATAACTTTCTAAAAACATGGCTAACCAGTACCATGGAAGCCTTTTAAGGTCACATCAGCATATTTGCCATAAGCATCTGCCTACCTATACCTAGTTCCTACAGAATAATGGTTAAGTAAGTATATTGTTTATGTATGTTAACCGATGCTTAGTTATTGAAATAGATGACTTTAAATTCATCAGTATCCTCTTCAATGCATGATGCTTCTATGAGCATACACTCATAATCATAAATTCATAGTTTAGAGAAAGTAACTTTGTTTGTTTCGTTTTCGCGCCTAAAAAACTGTCAAACTTATTTTGACGAATTTTAGTATTGAGATAGATTGAACTTTAGAGAAGATTAAACTTAGGGTAAATTCACGCTAGAACAGAGATAATACTTATGCTAAAATTCGCTTTAATTACGCTTCGATTCGCTTCGACTCAAATTTCGACTTTAAATTTTGTCTCAAAAAGTCCTTTGGGATGTGAGTCGTCAGCTAGGAAATGCCAGCACCATCTAATACTTACAAAATTTAAAATATTGACTTGTAAAGGTCTATTTAAGTAGTACATAAATAAATATCATTTCATTTCATTGGAGTGAAACCGCGGACAACAAATTAGTAAATAATAATCTTGGCTATTCAATGTGACAAAAAAACTTATATTATATATGAAATTATACTACACAATTTGAAATTAAAATCCTTACTAGCAATTCAGACTTTGGGCTCGCCCCCTATTACATGGGATCTAAAAACCTAGCGGCAAACACTGAGTCTACATACACACCTCTGCCTAATCTATCGCGGATACAGGCGTGATGTTATAAATATGTTTAGTGTGTATGTTATTCGAGGGGTAGGCAGAGGTATTTGTGTACGTGAACAGCGGGGCCATGGGAATGCCATGCATGCCTAATTTTCAACCGCACTGCCATACCATCGCGTCGTAGCTATGCGGGACTTGTGTCTGTCAGAGTACATATGTCACATCCCTAGTTGACATACAAGTCAAACTTAAATGGTGAAATTTAAATGGTTGTTTTCCCGCAGCGAAACGAACGTAGTAATGAAAACGAACAACTTTTACTATGCGACCGAACCTGAAATATGAAAAAAAAGATTAGCTGTAACATACTAAAGTGCAATACCTACACGACAGTTTTGTAGTATATTTATACTGTGCCTACACGATCAAAATGTTTTTTTTTTTTATGGGATAGGAAGGCAAACGAGCAGACGGATCGCCTGATGGTAAGCGATTACCGCGGCCCATGGACACCCGCAACACCAGAGGAGACACAAGTGCGTTGCCGACCTTTTTAAAGGGGATTGGGCCTCCGGTAACTTCACTCACTCAGCAAAACACAACGTAAGCGTTGTTTAACGCCGGTTTTCTGTGAGGCCGCGGTATCACTCCGGTCGAGCCGGCCCATTGGTGCTGAAGCATGGCTCTCCCACGTATAAAAAAAATATTTATAAAAAAAAATACTTGGTCCGCGAGTGAAACTGCAATAGCTAAAGATAAACTATAATAAGTAGATATAAATAAAAATGCCTCATTAGTCTAGTGGTCCCAAAAGCGACTGCTACGCTAGAGGTGCGATTCCCAGGTCGAGCAAAGTGTTATTGGGTTTTTCTATGAAATTCTCAGTAGCAACTCGGAGTCTGGATTTGGCTCGCCCGCTATTACATGACACATACCGGCAAACTGTCGGTGTACATAATGTACACCTCTGCCTAACCCTTCGGGGAATACAGGCGTGATGGTATGTTATAAATAAAAATCAGCAACATGTATACCTATGTAAGATTATCACTTGAGAATGGAGTGACCGTTTTGGCTGTTTCTTTCGTTATTGACAGGGAAAGGTTTGTATTTTTTTAAGTCCGCAAAATCGTAATCGAAAAAATGGTGTGGCAGCTTATAAAATACGATCAAAAACACATAACACAATGTTCTAAATAGCAAGTGGTGTTTGCCTGTAAAGATTGTGCAGTTAGCATTTAATATTTAATCCTGTAAATTGATAGTTAAGTATCATTGTAACAATTTTATTTAGGTTTACAAACAGAGTTGGTAAATCTAAAAAAAAACATACCTACATACCATAACGCCTGTATTCCCCGAAGGGGTAGGCAGAGGCGTATGGACTAATGTACATCCATAGTTCGCCAATATATTATAGGTCGAGTCTATAGCCATTATCATCATCATCATATCAGCCAAAGGAAGTCCACTGCTGAACAAAGGCCTCCCCCAAACACCTCCACGGCGACCGGTCACATGCCACCTGTATCCAACGACCCCCAGCGAGACTCACCAGGTCGTCCGTCCATCTTGTTGGAGGTCGTCCCACACTGCGCTTTCTGGTGCGTGGTCTCCACTCGAGAACATTTCTGCCCCAGCGGCCGTCCGTTCTACGAGCTATGTGTATATAGCCATTAACCGAGCACAAATTTCAAACTCCGAGCTGCTACTGAATTTGGGTAACAGAAAAGCTCGACCTGGGAATCGAATCCAGGATCTCTAGCGTAGCAGTCCCGCGCCACATGAGGCCGTTACTAACAAATAAACATTGATTTTTGTATACTAGATAATAAATAAACTATTTCTTTTACGTTTACTTACACATTTTTTTATCTGTACCGTATTCGCCCGACAAAGAGGTCATTAACCCCTTCCACACAAGAAAAACTAAAACATCTATACAATGAAAATACAGTACATTTTATTGTTAAATAAATAAATGCCTCACGAAACAAGTATGTGACCTAGAAATCTAGACTCGATAGAAATCTAGCAATAACATTAGCGTTTAAGCAAATATCTTTCGTACAGACGAAATATCCGATGATATTTTAACACAATGTTTATCTAATATCGTGTGTTTACTTGGCTATTTTGGAATAGGAATCGTTTTAATAGGTTTGTCCTTTATCTCAGATATGTAGGCCTTATCAAAGTGCTTTCTCAAATAACGCCTTGTGGACGCAGGAGCCTTTTAGGTAATCCTTACTAATATTATAAACGTGAAAGTTTGTGAGTATGGATGGATGTATGGATGTTAGATACTCTTTCAGATGCCAAAACGGCTGAACGGATCTGTGGGCGAGCCTAACTCGCACTTGTTCGGTTTTTTTTATTAATTTTTTATCATAAATTTAATATTATTATTTTTATAAGTGTTCAATTTCCTCTCTTCGCTTAGATTCCTAGATTGTAAGTGCATGCTGTGACCTCCTATAAGTGGAGGAACACACTTATATTTAAAAAAAAGTAATTTAATATATCTAATATGTCATGTATTGTGTGTATCCTGTGTTGAAGGTCCATAATCTATCCCTATAATAAAATTGTAACTGGCCGATGTCTGTGTACATTAGAAATATTAAAAAAAATTAATATGGAGGTCTTTATTAGAGCAACAGAAGCCAAAATTTATTTCATCTTTACTGTTTACTGCTAAGAGCAAAACTTTTTTGTAGTGAAATTGATACCTATAGATAGTTCATGTTTACCTGAAGACAATGACTTTTTTGCACCATTTATAGATAACTATAATATAATTGTAGCACGCCGATGTGTGTACATTAAATTAAAGAAAAACTAATATGGTGGTCTTTATTAGAGGAACAGAAGCTAAATTATCAATTTTTAGAATTTTTGTCTATTTGTCTGTCTACCTGTCTGTGTGTTTGTACGCGCAATACGCAAAAACTACTGCATTGAATTGAATACAGTGTTCACCGATGTATTGTTGGAGGTCTAACATAAAATCTGGTGCATATTTCATCTTGATACACCGCCTAGAATCCGACTTATAGTATGGAAGTGAGTGAAACCTCGGGCAACAGCTAGTTATTATTAATAAGACCGTAACAATCTGATAGACATAAGTGCTAACAATACCAAATTATAAATATTTAATATTATTAGTTTAGGCATAATATTAAAAATATTTTGGCAACTATTCAAATACATTTTTATCGGGGTACTGGTTTATTTTTCCGAAAACATTGTGAAACTTCGTACGCAATCGAATGGGTATTTATAAAGCGGCTAGGGTTGGCAGTCACAAGTTTCCGCGGAGGGATGGGCGCAGGCTCGAGACGCGCGTCAGTGGTTGTTTGCGCGGTGCATTATCGTCCGAACTCTCGCCTGTTTACTGTCGACGCAGACAGACTGGCGGGCGCCGGCATCCAGATAAAAGCTCAGATGTACGTAGCTGGCTCCAAAGAAAAACAAATACATAAGCAGATGAACATTAATATTGTAGAGGTATTCTGAGCGAAAACTGGTGAAGTTTACTTTGTGGTTTTTTGTGTGTCCTATTTCATACAAAATACTATAAAATATCATTTTTATTTTTCTTTTCCACGGATAGTCAGACAAATATGACCGATTAGATTTGAGTTATGATGTAAAGTTTAATTGTTTTTGTAAGTCAATGATTTTTAATGAGAAAAGATGTCTGTTGTTTTATTTATTCATTTGCGTAATGTACGTATGGGAAGGGTGTGTAGGTGCACAGTCCAAATGAAAATAAATGAGTCTTATAAGTCCCACTACACTTCACCAATTTATTTAAACAGTAATCAGTTTGATAGAAGGACGGAAGGGTATCACAAAGTGAAAGAAAGCGCACAGAAGTTAAGCGTTAACAAATATAAACAGTAAACTCGAGTAGCATAAAGCGAATATAGTAAGCGCGTGAAGATACGGCACGGAGGACAGGCATACGTCCGGCGTCGACAAGCATAGGCTGTGACTGGTGAGAGAGGCGCGCCGACCGGCCGGCCGGCTGGTACGATCACGCGGTGCATGCATGTGCACTTTGGAATGCGCGTGCGCCTACGTCACACGGTGCAGCGATAAGGCGTGTGTCCAGTGTCTGTTGATATTTTATGTAATATTTTTGATGTGATTTTTGATTATGTTGTGCGTTTGTGTACATGTGCGAGTGAATGTGAGATGAATGAATGAGTTGTATGTTTGATTTAAAATATGTAAATAATTTGTAAATATAATTTTGATTGGCTTTATAATTTAGGTTTTATTATTGTTTGTTGTGTGTAAACAATGTATGTGGTGTATGTGAATCACCCACATACGTAACCTACCTACATAGATTCCCATCAAAACATTCCTTGTACAAGGCAAAAGTAAGATCCAAGTTTTCTAGACAAAGAAACTTGAATAAAACATATCATAAGCCCTGCATTTGATGTTGTTTGACGCATGTGTTAGATAAATTGACGAGAGACCTCGACACGACATAATATTTGATCAAAGGCTCATCAAAACCAGGCTCCGTGTCTTCATTTATAATATCTATCAATTACAAAACTAAATATTATATTTTAAAGACTAGTTAATGTTTGTAATTTTAACACAAAACGGAATCCTGTTTCTTTTTTAGCTGGGAAAAGTTAGAGCGCAATTATGTACAGACAGAACGTTAGATTAATTTACAAAACAGTAGTTTTACTTACATACTACCCGCGTCTGTGGAGTCGGTGGCAGCCGGCGCCGCGTCGTCTGCGGCGGCCATCGATCGCACGCACTCGCATCGCCCGAATCGCTCGCCCGCGCCATCCAGACGCGCAGTAGGGATGACTACTTAGTACTGCGCATTTATTTCATCTTCAGATTTGCAGGGCTGTACCGAAGTTCTCTATTATAATTTTATGAAACTACTGATAAGTTTGCTGTAATCATTGGCTGTGGTATAGCTGATTTATCTCTGATACTCAAAGTTTATGACGCGGACGAGCATTTGGCATAATTGGAAAAAAATATTAAAATCCGTGTATAGATATAGAAGATATAGAAAATATAGGATATCGTAGCAAGCTAAAGAGAAAGAGCTACTGGCTGATGATGATGAGGTAGGATATTTCGTTTTCTGTACATATAATGTTCATTAACTACTTTTTATAAAAAAATACTCAAGGAATGCCTAACATCCAAGATCGAAATTTTTTTTTTTCAATGAATTTTCTTGCATATAGTATCCATATTTTTGCATATAGTATGCGTTATAATATAGGTAGGTACGCTGTTATCTTTCTATATTTTTAAATTAATAAACTTGACAATGAAATCGTAGCAACTAGCAGCCCTAGTATAAGGAGAGGTGCGACATCTCGGCGCCTGGCATTGTGCGGACACTTCGTCTGCCGGAACCCGCGCCTAAAGCTCAAATCACACAGGCGCGAGGCGGGAGGATTTCATTGAAGTTTTTTTTATAATGTCTTCATTATGCGGCCGCAGAATGGTTCAAGATGATCATCGTCAACTGTTGCAGGTACTAGATACTGAATACGGGCTACCTGGGCCGTGCTGCTTATACATATTCCTATGCCTCATTTATCAAGATTAACGCTTTAAGAAAGACAATAACACAAGTCGGATTTATCTGACAAACATTTTCGTTTCTGCCTTAGTCGTATTTGTGTATTATATCGTTCTTTTCAAATCTAAATCACTTGAAATGATCTCAGGATCAATTTTTGCCAGATGTAAAGATTTAAAAAATAAAACAATTCGGTACGTATCTTCTCAAAATTCGCTGGCTATATAGCGTCTTACCTTGTCGCGTCGTCACCTCGTGAATGTGTACCGGCCCTAACCGAACGCGCACAGTTTCAGCGCTGAATCGGTACGGTATTGATATTGGTATTCAATCGGTCTTTGACTGTTGGTTTTTGTGGGTTTGTGTTTATCTTTTGTATTTCTGTTGAAAATGTAGAGATTTTTTTAAATGTTCAGTTAGAGGGCATTACTTATATCAATGTTTAAACATTCCTAACTCAGCAGAACAAAAATCGGGAATTGTTATATCTACTAGTCCACTCCTGGACTAGTATAAACTGATGAGGCCTACGTAATAACATGGCGGCTACAATTTAATGGTATTAAAAAAACGGATAAAAATACTGAAAACCATGATATGAATTTTAAAATTTATTTTGTTATATTTTTTTAACTAAAACTAACATTTTCCGACTGTTTTTAGCCTAAGCTATCTCAATAATATATTTTTTTTTAGTAGAATACCTTATTGCTTTCTATAGCCCTATTGTCGGGGCCATGGGCCTATGGGACTTGTGAATACAGTCATTTCCCACGACCTCGATAACTTACACACATGCCTACAATTAAAAAACATAAAGTTGTAGTAGATTAATTCCACGCCCACGTAGGTTTTACAATTCTTTGAAACATAACAAAACTTACGTCTGACAATTAATCACGTTATGCTTTCATTTCTAGGTATTGTATGAATAAAAGAATTAATCCTAGACTTCTTCACAATAATAATGTACCTATTCAAAATTTCAAAGTCACCGTCAGTTCAAAGGTATAAAATAAAAATAAACGAAGGTTTTATTGTTAAATATTATGATATGCTAAGTAGGTAGGTACCATAGACTGAAGTTTACCATTTTATAAAAAATTAATTACTTATGTCACTCGAAAGCATCACCACTCACCGTCACTAAAATAAGAACGTTAGTTACCTATTTTACCACACACAGGTGGTGAAAATGAGTAAAATAACAATATTCAATATGTACCTATGTAAAGTGAAATTCTAAAGAGAAGTTCTTCTTTGATTAGAGAGGCAGACGTGGGAAAGTATTTTAAAAAGGACAAAACCTTTTTACATTTATTTTCTTTAATGAGGTCATATTTTTTCGGTTTCAAATTAGATATTTTAAATATGGAATGATTTGATTTTTGAATAGTCGAATTGACCTAGATGAACGAAAAAAGAAATTTATGTAGATGAAAAAAAATTGGGAGTAGGTATGGAGTATTAGGTATTATTGTTATTTGGAAAATATTAATTTAATTGTCGATAGGTACTCTCAATTTTAATTTCACAGCGCGGCTATTCGGAACTGCTAAGTCCAGACACGCACATTTATTTTATTCGTACTGAGATCTGCACATAGAAATAAGTCCAAGTATATATTTTTTGTAAAATGCATACAAAATATTGAATGATTAATTAACACTCGGTTACCGGCGAAGGAAAACATAGTGAGGAAACCATGCCTCAGAGATTTTCCCGACGGCGGCGTGTGAAGTCTGCCAACTTGCACTACGCCAGCATAGTCCTCTATAATAGCCTAACCCCCTCATTCTGAGAGGAGACTCGTGCCCAGATAATGATATCTATCATAATTATGCGATAAAAAACAGTTAAAACAAACTAACACGTGTAGACTGTAGGTAATTCCATTTATCTTACTTGTCCGGAACGAAAAAGTTCTAAAAATACCCTCCGTTGGGAGATATTATCTAACAAACTACCCGATAATAGGACTGTATTGTCTCATAAATAAATGATGTATTACACTCGAGTATAAAGGTAATTGCTTAGTACTAATGCTGGGAAAGCACCTGTCTTAGTATATTCAGGTCACTTGTGTAAGGGATAAGACTCGGGATAAGACTCAAGCGAGAGAGAGAGAGAGAGAGAGGGAGAGAGATACAGTGTGTTCTGAGGATACTCGATGGACTCTTCTCCATACGACCCACTTTTTGGAACCGTGCAAATGTCAAAAAGTTTTGACTTTTCAAAAGTACCTATTTAGTGGTCTAATTGAAATAAAACATTTTGACTTTGACTTTGACTTGACTATGATGTTTAGTGTACATTTAATAGTATCGGCCAACATCATTCCAGTCCAACCAGATGCGCCACAAAACTAGTAGGCACACTACATGCAAAAAATAAGTAAATTTTGTTGTGTATTGTACAATTTTTTAGGTACAGTGCTTCGATATTACTTTTTTTACGTCGGAGAGCCATGCTTCGGCACGAATGGACCGGCTCGACCGAAGTGATACCACGGCCTCACAGAAAACCGGTGTCAAACAACGCTTACGTTGTGTTTCGCTGAGTGAGTGAGGTTACCAGAGGCCCAATCCCCTTTTAAAAGGTCGGCAACGTACTCGTGACTCCTCTGGTGTTACGGGTGTCTATGGGCGGCGGTAATCGCTTACCATCAAGCGATCCGTGTGCTCGTTTGCCCTCCTATCCAATAAAAAAGAAATACATACATTATATTTTGGATTTTAGTAGCTACTAAAGAACTAAATTATGAAAATAAAATGGTATATCTTGAGAAAAAAAACCCGTAGCAAAGCAAACTAAAATGGATTTGAAAGGAGAAGAGTAGTTACTACAGGATCCTTCCGATAGAAATTACCGTCAAAAAGTTTGCTGTACTCAAACTTTGCTTCAAATATCGCCGAAAAAAGTGGTTCTAGCTGTTTGAGATTGGTATATCTCTAAATTCTGACCCCTTAGAGCAATTCTATTAGTGGATTTAGATTGAGCGTCAAAAATTCTACAAGAAGTAAAGTGTCTCACCCAGGTGCAAAAAAAGGTGAAAAGGGAGGAAGCGACTGCCATCACACCTCCGCAATCCGCAACCCAATTTCTGTGCAATACTAAAATAAATGTTTAATAAGGTTAAACTGGTCTTCAGGCTTTTCGGGCTTCTGACCGATATTAGGGACAGCAATAATAATAATAATATAATACATTGTTTATTTGGTTTCACTGTTACAGTAATGGTTAGTAGCTATTTGGAGTCTCCCTTTAGGCAAATAATGCCTGTGTTAGGCGACTCCGCTCTTCCATAACAAAGCAAGTACCTACATATAAGAACAGTTTAAGAAAAATACAAAAATGTTTAATTTACACAAAAAAAACTAAAAAGAACTAACAAAGCAATTAAAACTGTATCAAAATGTATTTGTGCGTGCATGATTTTGTGTTTGTGTGTGTGTGTGTGTGTGTGTGTGTGTGTGTGTGTGTGTGTGTGTGTGCGTTTAGGTGTATGTTGCGTGTGGCTGTTATTTTATGTGTTCCTACACTCATAATATTTATTTGTATATATATATATATATAACAATATATAACATTATATATAACAATTTTATCCCTAATGCCATTTATGACCCTAACTTGGTGTGTTATCCTCCATTGATCATAATAATTATGACATGCCATTAAATTGAAACCTGAAACTAGTTTGGTCAGAATCGAATGCTACCAACTAAAAACTAAATGGGTCCAGCTAATAGCTTCGTTTAGGTATGGGTATATCTATCTATATAAAAAATGAATGTATGTTTGTCCTCTATACATTGCTAAACCTTTCATCTTATCGCGATGAAACTTTGGTATTTATGACGAAATAAAAGAAAAAACAAAAAGTACTTTGATTACAATAAAAACTAGTTGGGATGTCGTTAGGGTGTATACTTACTTACGTTGGGGTCTATACTTAGATACCTACTTTTTATTATATGACCGTCCCCTGGTAAATATGCAAATACTATTTTCTTTATTACTGTTTTCTATATTCCGTGGGTTAATTTCTGGAAATTAAAGGTCCACTGTGATCAAATAAAAAATGTGGTAATAATTATGAAAAAGTTGATTTATTATAATTATAATTATAATAATTATTATAATACAGTTTACAATAATTACAAGCGATCACCAAACGGGGTGAAAGAAAACGGCGTAGTATTAAATTATTTAGGGCGTCTACACACGGCGTCGCGAGCGCGCAGCGAGCGCCGCGCGTTCTCCGCTCGTCGCGCCATCGCGCGGACAAAATTCCCTTACAATATAACTACCTACACTACACACCGATAACGAGCGGCGCGCACTGCGTTGACGCGACTCAGCCCTACGTAGACCAAGATTTATTTATTTATTCGATTTTAGGATATAGTCTTTTGAACGCGAGGAACAAAATATTACACAAGTCGAGAATATTATTTATAATCGATTCGGATTAAATCGGTTTCGAGAGCGGCGGAAGCGAGCCGCGGCGGCGGCGGCGGTCAGCGGCGGGCGGCGTCGAGCGGCAGGCTATGTACAGGTGCGCCGCTACGGGCAGTCGCACTCCTCCACCACCATCTCGGGCAAGTCGCGTTTGATGATGTTGGAGTCGGCGCCAAAGTAGATGAGCGACAGCGCGGAGAAGCGCACGGGCGCGCAGCACTCGGCGCGCTCCAGCCGCGCCGCCTCCACCACCTGCGAGTGGTAGTTGAGGAACGGCGCGCACGCACCGCGGCAGTAATTGGCGTAGTAACCCTCCGGCGCCACGATCCAGTCGTCCCAGCCCAGCGCGCGGAAGCTCACGTAGTAGGTTTGGCGGCAGCAGCGGCCGTGCTCGGCGGCGTCACAGTCGAGAGCGCGGCGGCGGCGCGCGACCGGCGGCTTGAGGCGCAGGCGCAGCAGCGGCCGTGCCGCCTGCCCGCCCCCCAGCCGTAGGCGCACGCGGCCGCCGCAGCCGCTGCAGTCCAGCAGCAGCCGCAACGGCTGGCGCGCGCCCGCGGCCGCCCAGCGCCGCGCCGCCGCCGTCACGTCGAGGCGCTGCCAGCCGCGGGCCGGGTCGCGCCGCGCCGCTCCCGCCAGCGTGCTGATAGTTGCCGTCTCGTTGCCGCTCACGGTGAACGCCCATAGCGTATAGCGCAAGCGGCGCGCGCGCGGCGACGTCTCGGCACGCACCAGCAACTCGGCCGATGCCACCGCTAGCCCCTCGCCCTGATCGGACTCGGCCTCGGCGCCCAGCCGAAATTCGATCAGTCGCTGACCGTTTAGGGTGTCACCTGCACATATCAATGGATTCTCACGTTTAGTAAAATTCTCCTTAAGTGAGAGATGTACCGGGTTCATTGTCCAACTTATTAGTTGGAAAACAAACCGTACGTTATCTCTAGCACTTGTTTATCGTAAACCCTAATTATTCCTATGGTCCCTGCCTATATCGAAATGGCCCATCTTAGCGCAGTGGTAGCGGCGGGAGGGGGATGGGGGCAAGGGGCGGAGTGCGCGCGGTGGTCGCCCTGGCTGGAGCTGCACTTGCCCGAGCGTCGTGGACACCCGGTCACTTACGTGTGGAGGCTCACGCCGCATCGAGGTCGCGCTAGCCGTACGCACATCCGCGTTAAATAAGCAAAATACTTAGGATATGGAAACTTTAACAATCAAACAGTTCTATGTCGTCGCAACCACGAGCACCACTAATTTCATAAAAATAAATGCATTAAACTACTCCATCGTCCATCGGTGCTACGCGCTCGCCTGAGCGATGCTCGCCAGAAGTTCACCTCATGTTGAAGCGTTGATCCTGTAAATAAATGAAACTGATTACGACGTAAATAGGTGACATTGCTATGTAGATACTATGCACGGAAAGAGCAGAGTAGGAAGCGGCATTGTAACCGATAAACGATCCGATTGATTGACTCCGATCAAAGCGAACACAGTATCCCCCTCATGCGACGCTTACACATCTATGCCCATAACTTTTATGAATGAAAAACAATTACAATACACAGTGATGCTATTTAGCCGAAATTAAACTAAATAATTTTATGCGCGATGGCGTCATGCCAACTCTTTAAGTACTACATTATAAGGTCGCTGTAATAAATAATTGTACTAATGAGACAAGGGAGTGCTATGGGCTAAACCGTCAGTTAAATTTAAACCTTTCTGTAAACTATTTCAGTATAGGTTATCCTTTGAGGAAGGCTACAAACGGTTGACGCGTAGGTAGGCGTCAGTCAGTGTTAGCCAAGGTAAGGAAATATTATCTGGTATATTGCGGTAAAGGTCAAATTCCTGCAGTCGACATAAGCGACGATGCTAATATAATACTAGGAATGTTTCCCCATCGGTCAAGATATGACCTAAAGGTCACAGTAGTAGGTGATGGAGAATATGTTTTTTTTTACTCTAGGTGTTGGAACCTCTGTTGGTACTCGTGTAATATGCCGATAGAAACAACTACAATTTCAATCTATATCTTCCACCAATATTTAAAGGTCCTAACCTAACAATTTTAATCCACCTCAATGAATGTCGTTACTTCGGGTAAAAAGGGATTGGACATAACCATATTCTAATAACCCCAATTTCACTTAAGTCTTTGTCTTAAGATTTTTTTTTGAAAACAGTACCCAATTAGATGATTTCCAAACAAGCGGCCAGTTCAAAGTAAGTGATAATTGTTATTTTAATGACTGTTTGACAAGAAGAACAGATAACTTCTTCAGTACTTTTTTGCACACAAATCCTTACCGAAAATACCTTGAAAAGGTCTTGGAATTGATTGGTTAATTCATAATGCATTTACTGTGTCATATTTTACTCTACTGGACTATAGCTCATCTTCTATACTTATAATAAATTTGTAGAGAGGTCAATTCTTTACATTAAATATATTTCCAAAATAACTATCAGCGGGTGATTAGTGATCGATACTGACGCCAAAAATGCAATCAGTAAAATTTTTGTCGGTCTGTCTGTATGTTCGTTATAGAAACAAAAACCACTCGACGGATTTCAACGAAACTTGGTAAAATTGTTCTTCATCCTCCTGGGCAGGTTATAGTATACTTTTCATCACGCTACGATCAATAGGAGCATAGCAGTGAAGGGAAATTGAGTGATTCATGAGAAAGGTTTCAAGCTATAAAACATCACGCTACAACCCTTAGGAACGGGGTAAAGCAGGTGAAACCGCGGGCGAAGAACTAGGGAACAAAGTAACTATTCCACGCGGACGAAGTCGCTGGCAAAAGCTAGTCTTTAATAAAACAGTGCTATTACTTCTAAGGTAACTTAAAATCGATTTAAAATCTCGACGAAAACTTGCCATAAAGCATGGCTTAAGCAACCATAAAAGGGGGCAATCGTGGTGTAAAATTAGCCCATAGTATAATGGGGTGGCGGTGGAGTATTGCCTGCAGAGGATCGACCGTGTCGCCTTAGACGGTGCCGTGCAACGCGTTATGCAACGCGTTCTAACATCTTATCGATTGTGGTGAATTTCTTGATATACCTACATGAATTATTTAGTGTGTGGATGCGGTGTTTATGGGGCAGCTACGTCTTGTCGAGGATGAACTGAATGAGTTTTTGTAAGATTTTGCATTCATGTAGCTTCTAAAAATGAACCAACACAAACAGTATCAAAACAAACAGTATTAAAAGTTACATAAATTCGGTGTTGATTTTGAGAAATTTGCACGGATATCCCTTGAAACACTCCTAGCTCTAAAACTGTCAAGGTTAAAGGTCACCCGATTTTGGCGTTCTTACGCCAAAATCGTCTAGCATCTGTTCTACGTCTCCGTAACCAATAATTTGTGATCTTAGATTTAATTCAGTGTATCAATGGTTTGTAGATATCTTAAGCTCCATAAATGAAGCGATAGAGCGAGCGATCGAGCGGCTCCCGCTCGATATAAGTAATAGATTTTCTGTTGCCTATAATATTTGAATACTGTGTGGGCAATAGTTAGTCAATGAAAGAGTTAAAAGTTGCAAAACTTAGATATTAATTTGTTAGTTTTTGTGAGGTCGGTACGTTTATTTATTTGGGGTTTGCGCAGTATGTCCTTTTTTCCATTCATCCCTGTCACACGTCTCCTCATCACTCACTTTCTTTCCCATCATAGGTATGGGCTTTAACACAATCCATCCATCTTGGCAGTTCTATTTAAAAAGTAAGAAATCCTAACGTATCGGTTAATTTAATTATACTCTTTCCCTAGAGAACTTTACTGAAATACCTGAATTTGCGCAGGAGTCCCGTATAGAATATGAAGTGAGATTTTGTTGAAATCCCATGTTATTCTGAAAAACGAGATCATCGCGGGTAACTACGCGGGCCACCGCTAGTAGGTACAGTCAACTCCACCTAACACCATGGCTCCACGCCATACCTTTACAAAAATAACGTAGAACCCCAAGTAAAAGCATTTCCACGAAAACAACAAACGAATTACCACATTACGTTGGATATAAAAAAAACTTCGAAACACTTTGCTTTTGTACCCGCGGAAGTAAAACTACAGGCATAAAATATAACGATAAAGAACTTGTAACTATAAAAATATAACGCAGTACGTCGTCTGTGTAATACAATAATGGTGATTTTAACCGAACTTGTGGCACTAAATCCATGGCGGACGGTTGACCTAACTGACCCGAATACGTCCTAGAACAAGAAAGGTCTCACTTTAGCTATTCTATAGGACTGACGCGACTGATGAATTACTGGAATTTGCCGCTTTTTTAGGGTTAACTAAATTCGTGAATTGCATGTAGGTAATGTGACAGGAAATTAATGTAAGTGTCTGGTGACAGATATAAGGAATAGCTTTTCAAAAGGCTATATTTTTCTTTTATTAACTACTATTAAAAGCACTACACATCCAGTAGTAACCTAGTATACTGATATATGAATAGTGTTCTCGAGAACATTCTCGCATCGAGAACTTTTATCATTTTATAGTACCTAATGTTTACAATAAAAACCTACACGAAATATCTGTTTAGGTACCTACTAATATCGTTATGAAAGTAATGAGAATATTCCAAAGAAGTCATCCGACAACTTTCTGAGAATGTTTCTGATGAAGAGATTTTACTAAGAAATATGGTTACTACGGTCGATTATACTTCTTAGTACCTATCTATGGAGTTTCTTGCCGGCTCTTCTCCATAAGACCCACTTTTTGGAACCGTGCAACTAGTTTTGACTTTTCAAAAGTACCCATTTTGGTCTTATTGAAATAAAACATTTTATGAAGTTTACAAGGTCAGCCTTGTAAACTTCATAAAACATTTAAATAATATGCAATCTTTTTATCTTTGGATAGATATAACCAAAAAAAGTTATTAGAATTTTAAATGGGAGATCATACGCAAGGAGATTTTTAGAAGAATTTGGCTGGGATTTGTTTAGGAAATAGAGCACAGTATTAAATATTAGGGTCGATTTTATATTCACAAATAATATTATAGCATCGTTATAGCTTGCTCGCATGGTTTGGCAGTATTAATGACAAACGATAATACAGAGACGAACGAATCACGATTTTCCTTGTGTATAAAAATATCTTGTACGAGTATTTACCTATTTATAACACGTTATAGTATGTTTACATAAACATACCATCACGCCTGTATTCCCCGAAGGGTTATGCAGAGGCGTACTAATGTACACTTACAGTTCGCCAGAATGATTAGGTCCCAACTCCCATGTAATAGAAGGCATAGGGGACGAGCCTATTGCCATTAACTGGGCACAAATCCAGACTCCGAGCTGCTACTGCGAATTTTATAGAAAAACCCAGTAACACTTTGCTCAACCTGGGGATCCAACCCAGGAGCTCTAGCATAGCAGTCGCGCTTGGGACCACTAGACTAATGATGCAGATGCAACACGTTCTATTAGAAATACTTTGAAGATTTTTCAAATTTTCATATTACATTCACAGTATTGTATCTTGATTTTTTTAAACACTGCGTTGCCTCACATTGGATTTTACTCCTGTATTGTGGGTGCGTTTACAAAGACAAATTCTCACATAGGTAGGTACACATTTTGCTTAGCTCATACATCTCTATGACTTTTCAAATTTATGATACACAAATCAGAAATTGTGGAATCGTGATCCGTAGTAGTGTGATGTCTGTCAACTCCCGATCCATCTAATTCTGAGGAGGCTCTGGCCCAGTAGCAGAACTTAGTCAAGTCAGTGGTCGCAAACGTGCCTACTTAAATTAAGGTTCTTAGTTTCCCCAGGCCGACCTGGGGAAACCAGACCTAGAGCCTTACCACTCGCTAGCTTATCCGAATAAGCTAGCGAGTAGTTCTATAAAAAATACTGGTGAACTGTTTACAATAGCTCTACTTCTACCTTCCATGAATACAATAGGCGTGATGGTATGTTAAAAGGCTAAGATTTTCGAATTGAAACTCAGTCAAGTGGCTTGTTAAAAAATGTAGTGGTTTATAGTCACACTATTTAAGTTGTCGTTCGCACGGGAGTTAAAGTTCCGCGTTTTTTTAACGCTGCACTGTACAAACGAGCGTTAAAAATTAAAAAAAATATATTAAATTTAAATAAGAGTTGCAAATAGAGATAAAAAGAAATCCCGGCGTAAAAAATCTCTGACATACGAAATACGAACACACCCAAGAAGTCATAAGGCATATAATATACAACTCTCCTAACTCCTAAACGCAATCATTTTCTCCGTTGCGTCGTGGGTAAAAAAACGTGTGTTATATTGTTGACGAAAGCGCTCGTGCGAACGTTTTCATTCTAGGCTAGCACCTTCGAGCAGGAAAAACTAAATGCTAATGTACCACACATTACAGTAATTAACTTTGTTACTAGTACAAAATGGTATTTCATTTACATGTCTTGAATTATGCCGAGTATTAAAAACGTTTTTTTTTAATATAATGTCGTACGCACTAGAATTTCAATACTGGATCATCTGCCACCTGGCGCCGTCTACTGGTGCTATTGTCTGGTAGGGCGGTGGACTCCCTAATCAGCCACCAGCAGGCCACAGCTCATAGAGGATTGTCTGCGCTCTCCGCTGTGTCTATTACGGATCGGGTGAGAGGTGGATGGTTCTTTCTCTCTTCCGCCACCTCTTTAGCTATAACTTTCTCGCAGTAGCAGGCGGCTTTCCGCGCACTCTCGCTGCTACATAGACCGAATATAATGAAGAATCTAGTGAAAATAGTGATAGCCTTGTGATTTTGTGATATGACCGTGAAAAAAAGTACTTTTCGAAATAATACAAACTTTTCTGATAACATTCTATTCACTCCTACGTATCACATATACACAAGCAATTACTACACAACTTTTCCGTAACTGGCGCCACTTTCAAACTGCCTTTTACATAAACCTACTTACGTAACGTAAACTAGAAGCATAAAGAAAGAAAAAACGTTTATTTACAGTTTTAAGTTCCATCAAGACATTTCAGAGGTCATATTTTTCTAGCGCGCAGGTAATCGTTCTAATACAATAGTGCTTAATAACTCAATGACTTAAATATATAATCTACGCCTTAAACTTGTTTTGTTAGGTATGTCGTAAGCGTATTACTTGAAATACTAAGAAATCACGTAGTTACCTAATTGTAAGTTAGCGGCTAAACGTATGAAAGATTAATAAATACGTCGCGTTGCCGTAACTAGCAGTCTATGCCGCGTTTAATAACTGGTTGTTGGATATGTTCCAGTCATATTAGAAATGTGTACCTTCTAAAGAATATCTAGGGGCAAATTCTTCACAGTCAAATTTGCTACTACTAGAAAATTATTGGACACGGTAAGAAAAAAACGAGTGCCTTATGTCTATTAGAAATAGTTTTTTTTATTCGTGATACGCTTACGCCAGATGTTAAGTGATACTGCGATCTACGATGGAGTGCTCTTGCCTAGAAGAAACTGAATCACTCGTGATTAATATTTTTTTAAGGAGTAAGTATAAAAACGGACTGTCAATTCCATAAATTCGATGCCAAAACATTAGGGATATGGAGAGGAAGCTTTTATGAAATATCTTCGCATTGACCCTTTTTAAGCTATTCGTTTCGAAATACATAATTTCCTTGTAGGTAATCGTACTTCCTACTAATATTATACAATTGTTTGTTTGTATGCCTGTTTGTAATTGTTTATTTGTGCCTGGGTAATTGTGAACTGAATGACCTGGACTAACACAGGATCCTTTTTATCCAGATTGGATCCACGCAGATGAAATCGCGGGTATAAGCAAGTGCGAGCTATAAAG
Organism: Acronicta aceris; assembly: GCA_910591435.1. Taxonomy (NCBI): domain Eukaryota; kingdom Metazoa; phylum Arthropoda; class Insecta; order Lepidoptera; family Noctuidae; genus Acronicta; species Acronicta aceris. Next base: position 12,275,322 of record OU342770.1, read on the forward strand.
AAAGGCAGCTAATTAAGTTTAAAAGCTTGGCTATACATCGCGGCGAGGGCTGGTCAAGGACGTACAATAGCTTCTACTGCTTATTTATTTTGCCGCATACGGAAATCGAACGTGTCACACTTGCAGCCATATTATTACCTAGATATATGTATAGCCCACTATTTTATATCGCCGTTTATATGATTGAAGAATTAGTCATTGGTCTCATAAAAAAAATACAATAAAAAAACGAATTCGTACGTATGGACGCGTCGAAGAAAAAAATTTTGTATTCAAGAATAGGAGTAGGTACTTATATTAATGTGTCTTCTATAGTTTCTGCCTACCCCTATCGTAACAAGCGTAAACGTATGTATATTAAAAACTAACGACCCGCTCGCGGTTTCACCCGCGCTGCTCCGTTCCTAAGAGGCGTAGCGTGATGTTATATAGCCTATGTTAGTGATAATGTAGCTTTCTAACGGTAAAATATTTTTTGAAATCGGTCCAGTACTTTTTGAGCCAATTCGTTACAAACATACAAATCTTTCCTCTTTATAATATTAGTATAGATATAGATATATTTAAATAATTTTTAAAAGAAACTAGATCAGTATTTTAATCTTATTTCAAGCACTCCTATTAAGTTACTACGTAAGGTAGGTACCATGATTAATTTAGCAATAGTTTAGAAATAGTTACGTAACTACTTATTTTATATACAGAACTACAAACCAGACCGGGATGTAAATTATCAGGGAAATTAGGGCATACTTTTAAGGTTTATAAAATGAAAAATATATTTAAGTATTTATATTTCGTCATAATAGACAAGAACAGCGAAGAAAAACCAAAGAGGGAAATTGCGATTATACTGCGATAATATTGCGAGTATAAAGCTTTTGAAAGTCTTACTAAGTAGTAGGTTGTGTGTTTATTGCAGTGCAGTACCCAAAATGATTATTGTTATTGAAATCAATACATAAAACATCCTTTTTAAAATATCTTTGTGTTTTTTTTGCATTTTCCATGCTAAGATTATAAAGTTATTTTAGTGAAGGAATCTGATGGGTTGGACTCGCGGTGGCCTTATGATCTTATAGCCTTATGACCTCTAAGCCACGTCTGGCGTATCTAACCAGAAGACGCTAGTTGGATTCCTATCCGCAGTCGAATTTATCCTTCACTGAAACAACTATTTTTTTAAAGTCAAAAACTAATTGCTCATTTCCAAAAATAGCACAACGGAGGTCTGAGAAACAAATAACCTAACCTAACCTAATATGATTTTCGATATTGTTAATTTTGGAACTTGATTTTCATAAACATCATTTCTACCCAAAGAAAACATGTATCGCTGTATTGAAATTATTAATTACTTTTTGTGTGTTGTATCTTCTGAGAATTATCGTGTTATTGTAGATATGATTATATAATACTATTTGTAAGTGTTACCTTTATTTAGTAGAAAAAATAAGCACCTGTACTAATAAAATATCCTAAATCCTAAAACAAGTTGATTTAATTTTATTTTCACTGAAGTGAAGTTGTACATTTATATTGGATTTTTTTTCATAATTTCGTACTATTATTCAATAACTTACAAATCAGAAGATTGGCCTTCGCCACAGTAAAAAAAAAGAAACATAAAATTCTTCGAACAACTAACTATTTTTAACTCTGAAAATGGAAATCGATTTAAAACTTCCGCACTCACTATCAACGGACTTAATTTCCCTCCATTACCGATCACTAATGACAATAGAACACAAAAACCAATATTTAAAATTAAATGTCTCACCTTATCAAATGGGAAAGTTTCCATGTATCGTGATACGTAAAAAGTTTGTAGGAGCGGTGAGAGCGCTGCCTCTCCCCACTGTTGCCGCCATGGTACTGCCGTGCGTCGGGAAACCCCTGCCTTATATAGCCGCTAGCAGGATGATTCACTGGGAAAATTCGGGAGCCGTCCAATTTTCTTTTTGTGTATACATTCAGTCTGCTTGAATGAATGTTTAAATATAGAATAGAGTAATTCCCTGGGCCTTAACCCTGCAAATGCCATTCAATATTATCTGCAAATAAGTCATAGTTTGTTTTATAGAATAAAAACCTTTTTTATATATTCTAGTTGAACTGAATATTTCTAGTCTACGACTATAGGGCCCAAAGGTTATGTCGTTCAAAAATGTATTCACAGAAGAATATATGGATATACTACTCGTCTTGAAACGTATCATAAAAATTATAGATAGGTAATTTAAAAAAAAACACATAGATTCGCAAAATAAGGCGAATGTTAGTATGATTTTCATTACAGTAGCTAAAGCTTAATAAACTTTGACATTATGAACACGAAAAAGCTCTTCACATTACGTGATATTGTTACCTCAAAGTACCCACATAAAGTGCAAATTACTTGGTGTCCAGGGAGTCCTTTATGAACGGTACCATTGACAACTTAAGGACATTTGAATGTCCTGTCCTGTCCCGTCCTTTAAATGTCACCCTTTTATTCAGAACATTCGTAGATCGTAGCCACAGACGCGTAGGCGCGTAGCCGCGTAGCTAGCTACGCAGCTCAGTGTTGATAATGGCTTCTATAGAAGTGGGCAAGTTTGTTTGATTTATTTATTATAGAAATAAATGGATTTTGGTGATATTTATAGATATGATTGTAACGGGTAATGTTAGTTTCCGACGTTATCAGTCACTTGTGGGTCTTCCACCTACACGCATGGTAACAAAAATTGCAAATCCACTTTTGCGTATAAAATACGACAAAACCGAACATATTGCCATTAACTGGGCAACAATCTAAATTATGAGTTGCTTCTGAAAATTTTATAGAAAAATCCAATAACTTAGGAATCGAACCTCTGACGTAGCAGTAGCGCTTAGGACTACTAGAGTAATGGCTCTTCTGTCAAACCCTACGGGTAATACAGACGTGATGGTATGCACTCAAACTAATGTTGAACCCAATCTGCGTCAAAGTTCTCAAGGTCGTCAATACACCCACGTATTCTAGAATTTCTAGAAGCGTGGGACTCTTAAACTTTAGCATAGCATTGGGTACACAGTAAGACACATTACGTTATCAAAATTGGAAAACATTTTAATCTCACACAAATGTTCTGAACGCTTAGCACGTGTATTTTAATCTATATCCTAAACTGAAACTATACATACAGGTTGTATTATTGAGATGGAAAAACTAAAAATGGTTATTATTTTAGTTTTCATCACTACTATATTCCCGACGGATTAAGCAGAGCTGTAGGTAGTCGATTTTGAAGCGAACCTTTTGCCTCTGGCCGGGAATAAATCCAAAATCCGAGTTTCTACTGAGAATTTCCTATGTATATATGACGCGATTGCTAATATCATGAACGCAGAATAAACCTAAAAAAAATATTTACCAAGCAAACGCATAGATACTGAGTTCTCTTACAACAATTTGATTCTGAATCCTGGTTCTTAATTCTCGTAAAGTCGTGAGATGGGTCGTTAAGCCTCGTAAATAATGGTAGAGCTTCACAATGACTGACTGTCTGACTTACTAACTGACTGACTTACTAACCGATGATTGACTGACTAACCTGTTAACTCAAAACTGCAATGGCTCTTTCTTCAAAAGGCCTGTTCAGATATTGCCTTACATTCTAACTCACACATCTAATAATATTCTACTGTCTTGACTTTATAAGAGGCCATGATTCTCTGAGTTTGTTTAGGTGTTTTTCTCAGAGGACGTCAATTAGGAAATGCCGCTTCATCTAGTAAAAAAAAATTCAAACATTGACTTGTAAAAGTGTGTTTAAAAAAACTATTTACAGGAATAAATGTAATTTATTAGCTTCTGCCCGCGACTTTGTCTGCGACGACTTCAGAATTGGGTTCGACCTAGATAAAAAGTAGCCTATGTGTTATTCCAGACTATAATCTATCTGTGTATCAAATTGACTGCCTCATTAGTCTAGTGGTCCCAAGCGCGACTGCTACGCTAGAGGTCCTGGGTTCGATCCCCAGGTCGAGCAAATTGTTATTGGGTTTTTCTATGAAATTCTCAGTAGCAGCTCGGAGTCTGGATTTGTACCCGGTTAATGGCAATAGGCTCGCCCCCTATTACATGGGACCTAAACATACCGGCGAACTGTGGGTGTACATTAGTACGCCTCTGCCCAACCCTTCGGGGAATACAGGCGTGATGGTATGTTATGTTATGTTATGTTATCAAATTATATCCAGATCCGTTTAGCCGTTTTGGCGTGAAAGAGTAACAAACATCCATACATCCATACATACAATACAAACTTTCGCGTTTATAATATGGTTTCCATTTATCAATTGTAACAAGAATTGGAATACTTTTTGCCTATAATATATGGATCGAAAAAGGTTAAAAAGTCCGTCCTACTGGAAACTGGTATATTTTATTTTATTCGTTTTTTTTTACTATGTTTTTAAGGGAAAGTTGTACCTACCGCTTCTCGTTTGAAATAACATGACTTCAATTTTTCGTGTGATTTCAAAGTCATCCTGTGTAATGTTATACTTACAGTATTACAGGATTGCTGTACAAATACTGAAAGTTTTCTTAGATAGCGATTAGTTCTGTTGCCCATATTAATCTATAGTCTGTATTTACTTTTGAGTCCTATTTTAACATAATGGTCTAGTGGTTTGAAGCGCGGCTGCTGTGCGTGAGGTCCTGAGTTCGATTCCCAGGTCGACCAGTATTGATTTTTCTACGAAATTCACAGTAACAATTCGTAGTTTGGATTTCCACCCGATTAATATTGCAATATGTTCGTTGTTTAACATCAAACTGCTATGTTAAGCTGCACTTGCCGTGGACAGTCTATGGATGGGTCATAAGTACTGATATCAGTCGCGTTGTGTAAAATACTACTCTACGTCAAAAAAGAAACTCTCCAGGAACCCCTCCAAAGCATGTCCTACGAAGATACAGAGAAATTGTTAATTCAAATCAAATCAAATCTTTATTTAAATTCTTTTATTACTATTTATCTTTGTATGGTATATAATTAGTGTCATAATAATAAATAAAACTAAAGTAAATATTCATAATAGTTGCTGATAAAAAAAATTGTGTTAAAGCATTTATTTATGTGTTCTTTTTAGTTTATTTTTGTTTATTATTGTTATATTTCTTTTGTTAAACTGACTTAGTGACAATTTTAGCCCTTAACATTTTTTTTATACCACTAAGGTGGCAAACATACACATAGCATACGGCCCGCCTGATGGTAAGCTGTTACCGTAGCCTATGGACGCTTGCAACACCGGGAGTTGCAACAACACTCTCGCGTTGCCGACCCCTTAAAAATCGTTTCGCACCATTTTTGAATTACATTTTTTAAACACAGGATTACCTAGTTCAGGCACATAATGTTATGTAAATAATATGCCCAAGTAAAACTTTGTTACTGACAAATATTTTGTCATGTAGTATTTTAGTAAATGATTTGATTTGAATCAAAGTTCAGAGTTTGGTCCGCCATTACTGACATGTGGAGTGGCAGACATCACACGCCATCAAAACAATCTCTTAGTGCAGCAGATTCCCTCACGATGATTTCCTTCACCGTTTTAGCGCGTGAATGATATAAATGGTGATGGATAACTGTAAAATACTTAAACATATTATGGTACTCATTTTTTTTAAAAACGTTGCCCCACACTAGGATTTTCTCCTATCGTGGGTGCGTTTACAAACACAATTCTCACAAATGAACACCCAGACACGTAAAAACTACCTGTAAATCATACAAATATTTGCTCTGTGTGGGGATCAAACCCATAACACGTGGCGCAGAAGCCGATCGCTCAGCCGCTACGCCAAATTTTTTTTTATTTGAATTTCTATATGTAGGTGTTACTAACCCGCTACGGTATTAACACAACTTCGTTTAATATCACTCCGGCCTTGGATTTTAACAAATATTTCTTTGGGAAAGCTGTTTGTTATTGTGATTACAATCACGTGTTTATTTATTGTAATTGCCTCGTTAGTCTAGTGATCCCAAGCGCGTGGCAATAGGCTCGCCCCCTATTAGATGGGAACTAAACATACCGGCGAACTGTGAATGTACATTAGTACGCCTCTGCCTATCTTTTCAGGGAATACAGGCGGTTAGGTATGTACTATGTACCTATATAACAATTTTTTCTTTGGAATTTTTTTTATCACTATCATGTATTTAATTAAATACATTACACTAATGATATTAGTCAGTCAGTTTTTTTTAAAGCTTACTAACAATGTGGGTCGCACATTAATAGTATTCTTGTAAACCCCTCGTGCATGGGTGGGTTTCGAACCGGCAACTACATGATCGCAAGTCCGACGCCCTACCCATTACCCTTTCAAGCATATAAACTTATATATTCAACGCGGACAAAGTCGGAGCGGGCCGCTTGTCATTGAATATTACTCCTAATAGCAAACTACCTACTTACATTTGTTCTGCGGTTTGTCTCAAGTCTAAGTCTGGCTGAATTCGGGGGTTGTTCAATCAATGGTTGGCAGTGTCCCAGCGTTCCAGCGCCTCGCGCCACGGTCCCCGGCAGTCCGGCGCCGGTTTATTTTATTAGCTTTGTCTTAGTTGATGTGCGTTCAATAAATATCCTCCTAATCATATTTGCGGAGAAAATAAGTTGGGCGTTTGCGGATTTGATTATAGAATGAAAAAATCTGTGAATTAAGTACTGGGGATCTGTTTTTAAGCTACAGGTAGCGAATCGTGAGTTTGATTCCTGCGCGGAACTGATTTTTGTATGGCCGGGCTCTCTTTGCAAAATAAATTTAATTAAATAATTCTATCCGATAAATAACTTATCTAGTAATTTCTCAATACAGATATTTAAGTATTTTTATTTCTTAAATCTATGTCCATACAGTTGTTGTTTGATAACCAATATGTTGGCAATAAAGAAGGTAACAAAGGCAGTTTTGGAAAAATCATAGTAGTTACTTCAAAAATCAGTTAAAATTTTACTAAACTTAAGTAAAGTAAGTTATTTAATAGTTTAAAATTATAACCTTCACCGGCTAGACCGTATTCAGAAATGAATTTAACATTTACTATTTTCGGATGATAGTTTAGATCTTGAAAAGTGTCGAGACGTCCTATTCATACAAGTCTAACCACTTAAACAAGTTCAATTGACGTGTAGCATTGAAGTAAAATCACATAATATTCTAGATAAATTACGCACTAGGCAACTCAGACGCAGCATATTTTCTTACAAGTAGGCAGGGTCTGTTGTGGCGGATGTCACGGATTGCATCTAGCCATGCAATTCGTGACAAACGGTTTGCAGTTTTTAGTCGGTACAAGTCCAACATTAGCGTATCGGTATGTATCCATCTTTGGGATGACTCAGCTAAATACCAACTTCCCGCACTTGACTCGATCGAATCCACGCCAAGAGGCTGATAGGTGATGAAAAGCTGGTGAAGACTGGGCTTCACACCGTGGATCACCATCGTAAGGTTGCCTGCTTGTTGGTTTTTTACAGAATGCACTTCAGAGAGTGTGCACAAGAGCTTCATGAGCTCATCCCGCCTTCCCCCTTCTACCATCGAAGCTCCAGACGTACCGCAGGATAACATCCCTACCTGGTTGATATTCCACATATTCGCACACAGCGCTATAAATCATCTTATATAATGCACACAGCCAAGGAGTGGAAGTCCCTGCCTGCTGCGTTGGTATTTCCGAATACGTACAAACCGAATCTTTTCAAAAGTAGGCATCTTCTGGATGTGCTCTCTCCACTGTCGACCTCATCTTTGCCCCAGAGAAAAGATTGAAGTCAAGAGCAAGCCCGTTTTTAATAAAAAAAAAGTCCGACCGCCTCCTGGGTGACAGACGATCCATGAGGATTTTTTTATGGCGCAGTCCATAGAAACAAATAGGCACCTAATAGTTAATATACTATAGAATCTAATAAGAGTCAGCTGACCTGAGAACTCTACTGCTATCTCACTTTATTGACGTCAAAATTACAAAGACAAGAATATATTTCAGGCCATGCATTTCCAGTATTTATTACTAGCTTATAATGAGCTTGCAATTTTTTGTTCTTCGGGGAATACAGGGTTGAATCATATGGCATGAATCATATCGTGATTCGTCAAAGTGTAAATTTTAGCGCAATATATTATTATTATAGTATAATAATAAATTTATTTGCATATAACATATTAACCACTTATACATATCATTTAACATTATCTTAATAAATTATAAACATGAGTGAGTCGTAACTAGCGTCTTTGCTAAGTTATCGAAATAAATTAAGGATGCCAGTACCCAACCCCTGATGGTTACATAAACAGTAAGACAGGCACAAGGTCTTGTAAAGTGTTAGACTATTGTTATATCTGAATTGACCTACCTATTGAATTTATCCACAACATGATCACTACATCACTACATAGTATAAAACAAAGTCGCTGTCGCTGTCTGTCCGTCCCTATGTATGCTTAAATCTTTAAAACTACTCAACGGATTTTAAAGCGGTTTTTTTAATAGATAGAGTGATTCAAGAGGAAGGTTTATATGTATAATTCATGCATAATATTGTAGAGAAACACTGATAAATTTAAAGGTTTCTAATGTGATGTTGTAAATAAAAACATTTTTTTGCGCTTACATTGCAAACGCTGGCTGAACGAGATAAATCAAAATAATGTACTACAGTATTATACACCTTAAAAAGGTCAACCAAAAAGTCCACGACGGTATATGTCTATCTCTTAAGGATAACCCACAACAACCATTTGTTATCCTTTATATTTTACGGGAAAAATGACTTATTTACGAAGTGATTTTAAGCAATACAGCATTAATCCTTATCCAATTAAGTACCTTAAATACATTGTCCATTTAATATAGATAAATATGGCCCTTTACAGCATGTAATTTAAATCAATATTTCCGAAGATATTACAGATTTAAAATGCAGGGACATAGCGGTGCGACGGTACCGGCACGCGGCGGCGCGTCCGCGCTTCGCCCTTCTTAGGAACGGAGCAGCGCGGTTGAAACCGCTGGGGGGTCGCTAGTAGTAAATAAAATAAAACATTAAAAGTAACAGAGATGGAAAAAATAAAGAAAATGTTAAAGCCAGTGTTTGCTTTGATCGCTGCTATCTCACAACTAAGTGCGTAAACCTTTAACTTTAACCTACTTACAATGTCAACAGCAATTCAGCATCTTGAATTGGTACTTAATTGTTATCATATTTAAGCATTTATTTTATAAAATACGAAATTCTTTAATTCTTGAAGACTTGCGGACGTCAGTTGGCAGCGACTGGATGAGGATAGCCCGCTCTGTGTGGCGTTCTTTAGAAGAGGCCTACGCCCATTAGTGGACGAATATAGGCCGAAATGATGATAATATTATATCTTTTTAAAAGTGACCTGAAGTTAAAGCGGACCTGATACGTCGGATTAACAATAAAAATGAAAGCAAGTTAACGAAAACTATCTTCACAATAGATATAAATTGTTATGGAAGAATAATTCAGAATTCGTCAGAATCAGTCGCAAAGTCGGCTGCTGCAGCAGTCTGCAGTCCGTAGACGCTCTTAAGGGTCGGCAATCCCTCTGGTGTTGCAGGTGTTCATGGGTAGCGATGAGCCTATTACTGCCTACTTAACATGCCCAGGTAAACGATGTTTTTTTATGATTTATGCACTTGATCTGTATTCTACCAAACACAAGCATTATCCATTCTGTGGCACTGGTAATTCGATACATTACTTGCCGATAGGTTTTATGGCTACCGAAATGTAACATTGGTGTGTTGACAACAGACAATAATGATCAGACGATTAATCATTGATTCGCTTCCACGAGGACGTTAGTAGTATTTTGTAGGTTGTTGCACCTTGATACATACACGTGTTGTTTTGTAAACTGCCTGAATAACCTAGTGGTCTTGAGCGCGACTGCTACGCTTGAGGTCCTGGGTTCGATTCCCAGGTCGAGCAAAGTGTTGTTGGTATTTTCTATGAAATTCTCAGTAGCAGCTCGAAGTTTAGAATTTGTGCCCGGTTAATGGCAATAGTCTCGCCCCCTAGTACATGGGACCTAAATATACCGGCGAAATGTGGGTGTACATAAGTACGCCTCTGCCTAACCCTTCGGGGAATACATGCGTGATGGTATGTTATGTTATATTTTGTAAATATATGGACTAACTGCCTATTTGTTCAGCGAATAGAATATCAGAGCACTGTATAGCTGTTGATGTTATATTAACTTTATTTAGATGCCAGGACTACTGTATTAGAGAAACTTTACAAAGCTCTCCCTGTCACCCAACCCAACAAGAACATGGTCAATAAACGAATGCGGGGAGTTGCAGACTACATCCAAGGCCCAGAAAATAAACTATGGACGACTGCTCCACTACAAGGTCCGTCCGTTCGGTTTCCAAGTCGTGCAGTGTTATTCGGTTTTTCTAAAAAACACTATCTCGGTTAATGGTAACAGACTCCTATTACATGCGCTCTAAAAATACCAGCGAATTGTTTTGTGGTTTTAAAATTCGCTGGTACTTTAAACTTTGAAGTTAGGATCAACACTGCTTGTCCTTTGGAGACAACAAGTAGGCATGTTATGTTAAAATACCTGGGATAAGTAGGTGGTTAGGTTAATAATACCTTTACCTATCTCATTATTCATTAATATTAAGGTAATTATGTGGGCCGATCCCGGCGGCACTGCAATGCCGGGCCGACCCGTGACGGGAGTGGAGCGAGCCCCGAACATCCCGTCAGTTTACAAAAATCAGTTTAATATACTGGTCCCTCAGTGAGGGAACTTTCAGATATTAAGCTGAAAAGAACAGATACTACACTTTGATCTTAGCCAAAAGGCCGAGAAGCGATACCGACGTAATGTGTGAGCGGAGGGTCGTTCAGTCGCGGAGAATCTTAACACCGCGATTCAGAAATTGACTGCGATTGCACAGTGACATCTATCGGCATATATGTGGAACTGTTATAGCAGGCATGTGCCACATTGCTTCGAGTGAACTTTGGTTCGGAGTATTGTACCGATCTTCTTATAGTCGGGCATAACTACTATTTCAACCTATTTGCACTGTATATGTATACATAGTTAACTAGTAAACAGTTGTCCTACTAATATTATTTAGCTGTCTAAGAAAAGGCCTGTAATAGAGGTCAGATCGTTGTGACTCCGAATGTTGTCAACTTGTCAATCATTGCTCGTCCATTTTTGTAATGTCTTAAAAGTTTACTTATCAGGCTTTGTATCTGATTTAACATCATTTTTTTTTGTTTGCCTGCAAAATGCCCACTGAGGGTTGCGTCTCTGGTGGCCACCCACCTGGCCAGCCCGTAACTACGAGTCTACTTAATTGGTATACATTAATTATATTTAGTGTATGAAGTATTTAAATAAAAAGCCAGATAACTTAAAATTATTTTATTATAATCCGTTATATTGAATACAACTTCAACAACAGTATCTACACTACCTAACACAGATATAAATGCATTCAGCGACATTGTATAACATTATACGTGATTTTTAAACACACATAATTTATATTATACATTCCCGGACACATTAATTAAACCACTGTGCATTTTTGGTGTAAAACCAATTAAATATTTTATAAACAAATAATGTAATAAATAAAATTAATTAAATATAATTTATTTTATGTGGTAGCAAAGCAATCATGTCGATATTGATTACGATTCTAATATATTTTTATGCAAATAAATATTATTATATTCACATTAAATACGCATAAATTCAATCAAATATTTGATTTTCAATCAAACGCACAATCAAATATTTTTTTGAGCTTCAGGACATCGTAACTTAAAATATAGTCTATCGTTTCAGTGTATCCAGGATTGTATAATAGTTAATATAATTATAGTAGTTCTACATTTAGTAGGAGTGTAAATTTACTACAAATAATGGTAAATACGTAGAGTATTTTAATACTGAAAGACTTGATAGAATACAATGTATAAAAGATATTATTTTATTTTTCGTTCAATATATATTTTACTGTGAGTGTAAAGTTTTATATAACATCAATAACAAAAATAAAATATATGTATACAGAGTTTCTAATAAAATAGAACACATTTTTGGGTTAAACAATGTTTAGTAAAAATACAAGATCATCAATCTTAATTTTTACAATTAAAAAGGTAGAAATAAAAGTTTTTCTATGATTTTATAATCAATAGAATAATTTTACAAGTAATATATAAGTAATAATATATATACTTACTTAAATATTTCTCAAATATATTTTTAGTTACGTTTGTTATTGTAGATAAATGAAATCTTATTGTACCTACTTCCAAAAATCCTACAAATCGGGGTTATGTTATTAGGTGATATATTTTTTTATATTGTAGATATATATTTAATATGGGTAATTCCGGCCACATTTAATATACATTAATATATACACATCAACTCTAAAACAATATATATGGTCTACAATCTAATATAACAGACCTTGTTTGTATATATTTTTAATAATAAGTTTATCATGTTTGTGCCTAAACATTTTGCGCTTTAACCTCTATTTTTTCTACGTATACATTTAGTACGTCACGGAATCCTAATAATATTTTACGCTTTTTTTAAAACTTATAAACGTTTTTTTCTTTTTAGACCCAAGATTTCCTTTTAGACCCAAAACTCGACCCAAACAAAATCGATTTCTAAGAATGTTGAAGTGTTATAATTTCGGGTCACAGCCGACGACAAAAACAAATAAAAGAAAGTTAAACTTAAATAAAACATTTTTCAACAAGACAGCGACCATGACATTAACAACGAATGATGACTGCTATTTATTTTATTTTTTTATTTTAATTCATCACAAAATCCACAGCATTTAGGTTGTGTTTGCCACTTTGTGTTCCCATAGCAATCTTAATGACAATGACCCCAATGGTCACGAATTTACCATCTTGTATCACTAGTAATATTCAAAAATATATTTTGTCTGCATACGAAAAAAAAAACAAAAATGACAGTTCAGTAGGCATCTAAACTCCTGGTACTAGGCCAAAAGTCTGCTATTTTATATTGTCTCAGTATGTCACAATTTGGTCACAATCGTCAACCAATGACAGATTCACATATTGTTGACTTTTTGACAGTTTCCTCTATGTAATCTGTCAGTCCTTATGTCATTTAATGCGTTATGACAACTATACTGATACAATTTAAATAGCAGACTTGTTCCCCTGGAATGATAGCAATTCATGATATATAGCTGCAGTATTCAAGGTAGTTGTCGGACCATGACAGCGAGCGCGTCGTGTGGCGGTGGCACGTCGAAGACTGGAGTGCCAGTGGAGTCACAGTAGTCCGCGTACCGAACTGTGCGGACCGCGCGCATGCCCAGAGAGCTGCATATGCGCTGCGAGTACGCACCCGTCGCATCCGCCTTAAACAGCTGGAAATATATAATTATGTAATAACCTTAAATAGTAAACAACCTCATTTCTATAACATAGTTAATGACTACTACTGCCGTCGACAGGGCCTGGTCTACTCAAAGTCGCTGTGGCTCTTTATTCAAAAGGCCATTTCAGACATTACCCTAAGTTATGACACTCGTATATTTGATAGTATTAAAAACGGCTATGATTCTCTGAGTTTGGTCCGGCGTTTCTTCTCAGAGGTCGGGAGCCCAATGCCCAAGCCACGTACTAGACTTACTCAAAAATTTAAAGTAGGTATCGACTTTATTAAAAGTGTCCTTAAAATATCAATTTATTTATGTAAATAAATATCATTTCGACATCGATCATTTTCAATAATGCTGTTAAGCAGTTTTGTCGCCCAGTATCTATCACCAACTCATAAATTATACAAGTAGGTATACATTAGGTTAGTAGAAGAGTGATAAAGGTGCTAAATAATGTTAGTAAGTAGCTGCAAACCTTAAATCCATTCTCCTTGGCGATGTCTATGCTCCTGGCCATCAGCTCCTTGGCCAGTCCACGCCCCCTCGCCTGCTGGTCTACTGAAATAATCCTGCATTCCAGAATCTTCTCCACCTGAAAATGTAGCAGATATTTACTTAAACAGAGAACAGCTTGAAGTAGGACATCTTGCAGGAGTTATAACGTAGGTGAGCCCTAAGAAGGAATTTTAGGAAATTCCCGCGATATTGGGATAAAAGTAAACATCTGCTAGTGTTCTAGCTTGGTATTTGAGTCAGTTTCTGATAGTTTTTTTTTTTTGATAAGTCGACATAACTTTTTTTTAATAAAAAGGATCATTATAAACATTTATGTAATCTTAGGCGTTGACCCTTACTTCTTCTAAAGGATTTGGACGTATTTTGTGACGATATGTGTGATGATGTAATCGAATATAAATAGAACTTATGATATAATAAATCCAAATAAAGATCGTAGGATCCTAAGATTTGGTCAATTTCAGACTTCATGCGAGAGAATGTACAGGGATAATGATACCAAGGTCAATTGTGGATGCAGCTCTTGTCATCGAAAGTGCTTAAAATGAGTAAGTTTTTTAAAATAGCAACAACCTCTTTCATGCTTACCTGAAAAGTATTGAAAAGGTCCAGATCTTGGCTGACGGAGTAGAGAATTGTGAATATCTTGTTGTATTTCTCATCTGAAGACTGTTGGATCTTTTCAATCGATTGTTCAATGTCGCCGGGTCATAAGACGCCGTTGAGACCCACTCCGAGGACCTGCAAAGACAGTAATACAGTCTGTTATAACTGCTTACTAGAACTATAGTTTTTAGGTTTATTCTTTTTACAGACTTTTTCAAGGTCGCAAACGCAACTTGTGAGCGTGAAGATGATGATGGACTCATATTATATCCATTTCCAAATGGTTTTCTGTTAGAAAATTTGCTGTTAATACCGGTCAAAATCTGTATAATTATCTGGCTTACAATTAAAGGATTGTCCAACAAAACCTATTTTACTCCAAAGAATACCCGCATGATTTTAATATTGCTTTTTAATATCATTTGGCACTTTGAATTTCAGCCTTTCCATATTCTAATAAAAGAGTTTTCTTAGTATGCTTTTCTGTATTCTGACCGTATCTCCCTCAATAGCAGCTACAGACAGCCCATCAGCGATGGTGACGGTGCAGAGTCTCTCCAAGGCTGCGTGGGGCTCTCCACGCTGGCACAGCGACACCGCCTTGTTCAGAGGCTCATCAGCGAAGAAATTGTCCCTTAGATGCTGGATAACAGCCTCGCTCATCTCCGGGGTTATAATCACGAAGCGCGCCATCTGTGGAGGATTAATGGTGAGTTGAATTCAGAAGGCAACTAAATTCGCTTTGAAAATAAGCAGATGCAAACAAGCAGACGGCCCGCCTGATGGTAAGCTGTTACCGTAGCCTATGGATTCTTGAAACACCAGGGGTGTCACTCTTGCCGACCCTTTAAAAATCTATACTAATCTGGAGACCCTGTTTATGTAGCTTGTCTTAAATACACCCTGCCCTTGCGTCAAAACTTGTTGTGACCCCTTTTTATCGGACTGCGGGAGCCGTAGTCAAACGAAGGTGAAGGGGAGTAATACCTTTTTTCAACAACACAAAAGAGACGCCCCTGTAGCTCGGGGGCCCCTTCATTATTGATATGGCCGATACGGGGGCAGCTACAGAGTGTTAAACAGTTAATAATTATCTTTCCAACTATTTCATATTTGTTCTTTCTCTAACATGAGGCTATTATAATAGACTTTTTGTGTTTTTTTTTATTCGTGATACGCTTACGCTTGACCGCCAGTTCGCCTGATGTTAAGTTGATGTTAGGATGTATCTTGAAAGTTATAGATAAAAGCCCCGTTTCTTACACGAAGTCTATACATTTCCTACTCTGGTATCAAAACGTGAATAGATTACCTACTAAAAATATAACATTTTTATTTAGTTTAGTCGTCGTCAGATAAAAAGTCCTAGATAGTTGGTAGCCGATGTCAGATTAATTTTATTACAAGGTAGCATAGTTCGATCGACCCTGCGAGGGCTCGGTTGAACATCCAGGGCATCGTTAATTATTATTATGGGTAGGTTTTGAGAAACATTGCTACTATAATATAAACTGTTTTACAGTTAATATAAGGTCGACTTCCAGATGCATTAATTAGCTAAAACACTTATGTGAGTAATATCCTTAGTGCCGTCTCACTTTATTGACATATTATTGACATAGACAACAGTATGTTTTAGAGTATCAAGGATCCAAGCAAAAAGTGATAAGAAAAATTGCAAAGGTGTTCAAAAATGACAGACACAAATTCACACGGTTACTTCAATATTAAAAAACTAATCTTTTTGGTATAGATACGTACTCATTATGACAATCGGCTTTTACAAATCTGTCGATATTATCATTATTTTTAAAATTCTGGGCAAAGGACTGTCCAGAGTGACCACGTCATCGAATTAGGTTCACATGCAGATTGGCACATTAGTAGTTTAAAATAAACTAGGATCGCCGTCATCGAAAACGATGAGAAGTGAAAATGAGGATAAAATGAAATTAGCAAACTACCTCGTTAATCTAGTCGTTACCATTGTCAAATTTTATCGAAATCTGTTCAGTAGTTTAGACTGGCTCATAGTGTTGTAAAGGTGATAAGGTAACAGACAAACATTTACAAGTTACTGGGTCCGATTCCCAGGTCGAGTATAATTGGATTTTTCTATGAAATTCTCAGCAGCAGCTTGGAGTTACGAATAAGCTTGTTCCCTTAAAGTGTTATTGGGTCCGGTGCAAAGTCCGGTCGGACCCAAGACCTCTAGCGTAGCAGTCGCGCTTAGAAGCACTAGACTAATGAAGCAGTGTTATAATATTAATTAAATAATCTAATTAAATGTAATAAAATTAAATGTTATGTTAAATCCCAAACATCAGAACAATAAGAATTTAACTTTATCCATTGTAAGAAGTACCTAATATTCGAAGTACTTTGGTAGATTCTATAAAGTCCGGTTCAGTGCGCGCGAACGAAGTAAAGTAAATCAAATGAATAATGAAACACTGTCGACGCAATAGCTTTTGTTCCCTAGATATTTCTTTTACATTGATGTATATTTTCTGATAGTTCAGGTGTTTAGATTTTTGTTATATCGTTTATTTATGCCTCATGACTGCCTCATTAGTCTAGTGGTCCCAAGCGCGACTGCTACGCTTGAAGTCCTGGGTTCGATCCCCAGGTCGAGCAAAGTGTGATTGGGTTTTTCTATGAAACTCTCAGTAGTAGCTCGGAGATTTGTGCCCGGTTAATAGGCTCGCCCCCTATTACATGGGACCTAAACATACCGGCGAACTATGGGTGTATATTAGTACGCCTCTGCCTAAACCTTCGGGGAATACAGGCGTAATGGTATCGTTTATTTATATTATATTTTATATTATATATTATATATTTATTTAGATATCGAGATCTGATTCTATTTATATAAACATTTTGAAAAGCGGCGGTATCCTAATGGCTAGGGAGTCGGACTTGCGATCATGTGGTTGCCGGTTCGAAACCCACCCATTCAAAGCACTTGAACCCACGTGCAACCGACGTGAACCCACTCGTAACGCAAGCATTTAGCTTAGCACGAGGGGTTAACAAGAATATTAGTATTGTGCGCCCACATTGCAAGTAGGCTTTAAAAATGAGAAGAAAAAAAAACTTTACAAATAAAAAAACTGAAATGTCAATACTTATAGTGGCAGCGACACCGTCCCTGGATGCTAAAACTACTAAGGTTGATTAAAAATTTGCTAGATTTTGGGATAATTGCATGAATATGTTTACATTCAAGAATATTTAATGTAAACTCGCAACCGGCGTGTCTGTATGAGAAGATGTATGAATGTGGAAGAAGCAAAAGAAGTATGCATCGTAAGTAAGAATCGTAGCAAATGGCAGTCTATAGTTTCTGCCTACTCCTGTGGGAGAAAGGCGTGAGTGTATGTATGTAATATTTAATGATTCTTATTATATTTGGTGACGTGATTGGAATGCCCCTTTGGGATCGGACAGGGTATATTTAACAGTGTATAATACACCCTTATGTGCCCAGTATTGAAACAGCATAAGACACACAACCCCACTGCTTAATGAAGTATGAAGATTACAGCACAGTCATATAGATATTGTGGGAACATAATATACTGATGAGTCAGCATCGTTAAGGGACAGCTCTATCATTTCATGTAAGGGTATTACATACTTACAAAATAAAACAACCGATGTATATAAAAATCAATTCTGAAATACTCCTATTAGAATATTATGTAGCATCTTTTGTTAAATGTTATGCAAATAATGAAATTTGAATTTGAAAATTATTTTCAATAAAATTCAATTCATACATTGTCCGTTTCTATGGACATAGTCGTATATATGTAAG
The DNA here is from genome assembly GCA_910591435.1 of Acronicta aceris. Classification (NCBI taxonomy): domain Eukaryota; kingdom Metazoa; phylum Arthropoda; class Insecta; order Lepidoptera; family Noctuidae; genus Acronicta; species Acronicta aceris. The sequence goes on from OU342770.1 coordinate 12,293,772, forward strand.
TAAAAACTTCAGAACGCCACTTGCAATGATTCTTGTTTTATTTTTGCACTTGCAATGATTCGTGTTTCAAAATTCATTAAAGGTAATGTAAGTAACGTAAAATACAAGTATTATTAATAACTAGTTGCTGTTGCCCGCAGTTTCACTCACGTCCCAAAAATATTACCAGACTATAAGTCCGATTCTAGGCGGCATATCAAGATGAAATATGCACTAGATTTTAAGTTAGACCTCTAGCAATACATTGGCGAAAATTGCATTCAATTTCATGCAGTAGTCTTTGCGTGATGCGCGTACAAACATACAGACAGACAGAAAAAAACTAAAAATTGATATTTTGGCTTATGTTGCTCTAATAAAAACTCCCCATACAGTTTTTCTTTAATATCTATATTGTACAGACATCGGCCTGTTACAATTTTATTAGAGGTATAGATTATTAATAATAGTATAATGTAATATACTTACAAGAATGTGTATCTTGACATATTCTATCTACACAATTATAGTCACAGTATAATCACCTATTGTAATAAGCAAACCCTTATTTACAATATAACCATCTATTGTAATAAACAAACGTCTACTCTGTGACAACAGCGCCGCTCAGAGCTTGATAATTAATCATTTCACACGGTTTGTCAGTCGCAAGGACGCCGCTACGAGCTACGAGGCTACGAGCTACGAAGCTACGCGCTACGAGTAGATTACAAAAGCTGGTTACTCATCAGTGATTTATAAGATGGAATATCTTATACTTCCTGACTGTAATATTAGAATATACATGTATATTGCATAAGAGATAAATTTATTATCACACTATTGCGATCCAAGCATACAAGCAGTACTCATACATCATCAGAACTGTGCCACAAAGATACTTTTATCTAAATCACAATTGGAAGCGGCGGTAGCCTAATGGTTAGGGCGTCGGACTTGCGATCATGTGGTTCAAACCCCACCCATTGCACTACTGACGTGAACCCACTCGTAACACAAGCATTTAGCTTAGCTCAAGGGGTTAACAAGAATACTAGTAATATGTGACCCACATTGCTAGTAAGCTTTTTGAAAAAAAGTGCAGCGTATAAAATAAATTAAATAAGCTTAGAAAAAAAAATGCACATCATTAAATTCGATACTATTCAAAATTACATTTTGGTTTTGTTTATACACAGAGATAATGTGAATGCAGCCGAATCTGGATAATCCTTCTTTGCAGCCTCTCACGATGATGACAGAATAATATAATTAAAACTTCATAATCAATATAATATCAACTCTATACTTTCTGAATCCGCGGTCCTTATTGAATAGGCTTTGTCGCCGGTCGCCGGGAGGGGAAGGGAGGGACTGAGAGGAATTCCACCCGCTCCCTCAGGGCCTCGCGAGACTAGGTATATTGCGGGCTATTACTCGGGAAATTTTCGTCAAGACCGAAATTGAATGTAGTATTCAAAGAAAGGTTTTATATAAATTCAAGACTTTAAGAACATTTGACATTTAAATAAAATCGCAGACGCATTGAATTTAAGTAAAACGAAATGCCAGCTTCATGTAAAAATTTTACATGTCAAGAGGTTTTATATAAAAACCATGTAAGGAGCAGTGATAGCCTAGCGATTTAACCATTGGGCTGCTATGTCAAAGGTCTCGAGTTCGAATCCAAGGCACCTCTGATTATTCAGAATCATGTGCGTATTAATAAAATAAATTATCACTCGCTTTAAACGGTGAAGGAAAACATGTTCTCAGTATTTTTATTGATCAGTGTTGTTATAACCGACGCATGTGCACCTTTAATAAAATAGTACATACTTACATCTACATATTATATTCAACTACAAACTAAAAGGTTCTGGTTAGGTTTCTTAAAGGTTAATAATCTAATGACAGACTCATCGTCCACGAAACATTTTCATTCAAAGGAATATGAACTTAATTTGGTCCCAATAAAGTGCTATGACAGTTAAGCGTATAAAATTGTAGTAGATCTTACTATTGATCGTACTTTGAACGTCGAGGACAAATTAATTCAAACTAGAATAAAAAGGATTTCTTAGAGCATCATGCTATTGTAAAAGGTTAATAAAAAGAAATATGGTGAAAAATTGATGCAAATAATACATTGCATCCACCATTGGATGGCAGCAGGTTAAAAAAGATAAGAAGAAGGTAACGAAAAGTGTACCACTTATCGAGTATAGGAATTGAAACTCATAACAACGTTTCCGATATTAAGACTGCGAACACCTCGAGCAATTTCACTCAAAGATTGGATTAGAAGGCACGGGAATAAGAATTTTTATATGGCTTCCATTTTTAAATTAATCCTTTATGCTCCGCCAAACGTTTTCATTAAAAAACTTAAACAATCTGCAGAATTTTTCTAAATGTTGATCATGCATTAATTCAGTCATGTGCTTTGCTGCTATTGAGCATAGAAGCAATAGTAAATAAATACTGTTCAATATTTTTTTTACGGGCACAACGTACACCCAGACTTGAAACAAATATTTGTGGAACACATAAATATGCACCTCAGAATTGAACCCACGACATACCGCACAACGGTAGTCGACGAGGTGACCACCTTAACTGTTGCGCTAAAGCTGTGGTCTATTTATGAATAGAGACGTCGAAACGTTTTAAAGTCCATGGCAGACATTATGTTTATGCAAGTGTATATAGGGTAGTTATTTTTGATTATATTTTGCATTAATGAGTACTAAACATTCCCAAAGATTAAAATAAATATACCTATTATTATTTTCTTCTGTCTTCCACTTCTTCTAAAATGTAAAAAATCTCCTGTTGTTTTTCCATTGTTTATTGTGAAAAAATGGTGAAAAGAAGACAAGACTTACCATAGGTATAAGAAGTTTTTAAGACATGTTATATTTTTATGAATTATGGGGATAATTTTTAATCTAAGAAAAACCTCCAGTGTACTCAACTGGGGGGAAACAGGTTCGAATCCTGCCCGCACTCGAATACTTTCTTTACTAAAATAACTGCTATGTAAATGATATTATTATTATTACAACTGCAGCACTATAACTATGGTTGTCTGGAAGATATCGCTTTAAGTGATAAGACCGCCCTTTGTACATGTTTGTAACATAGATAAGTATGTATTATTATTTGTATTTTTGGTATACAATAAAGTGTTAAATAAATATAACTAGGAATGTATAATAACATTGGTATTTTTACCAAACACTGCATTTCACATCACTAGTTACTCGTGGAGGTTCCTCTATATATACTTATAATACCAACGAACAGGGATCCTTTGGGAGGCACTTTGAGTTCAAAATACGAAAGTTGAGCGTCGCCCTCCTTAATTAAATGTTGAGGGAGGACTGGCAATAAAGGTTTGATTTTTATGCTACGAGATTGCTACGTTGCTACGAATCTCGTAGTCATTACTACGATTTTCGTAGCAATGTAGCAACTTACGGATCCTTTGAGGTTTTGAAGCGAGCTTGCCTTGGAAACATAAATAAATTGATGGTGCTTATTTTTTCAAAAATAGGTTAATGAATATTTGTCGAACTAGTGGTCGAGCGTAGCCCTATCAAGAATAATAAAAAGTCAGAAGCCCGTGTGACATCCAACTTAACCGTGATAAATAAGATTATTTTGTTCTTAGAAATTCATATAGAGATTCAAAGTATGTATGTATATGAAATGTTTATATATTTTTTTTAAACTACCTCAATAGTCTAGTGGTCCTTAGCGCAACTGCTACGTCGGAGATCCTGGTTCGATTCACCAATAACATTTTGGTGTAACAGTTGTTATTAGATGTTTCTATGTTTCTATTATACATAACTACACCTCTGCCTAAACATACGAAAAATACAAGCGTGATAATATGTTAATATTTTATGTATATAATGCGTATTTTTCTTATTATCCGGTCAAGTATATTAAAATATACAATAAAATCTTTTATTCTATAAACTTTATGATTTACCTGTTAGAAATCTAACTACTAAGCTAATCTACCTACCTTAGTCACTGATCTCTATGTGTACCTATAGAGTATTATAGAGGTCAGTGACCTTAGTGAAGGTTAGTTTCTATAAAGTTCTTTATTTAAAAACACTCCACACACACACACGTTATCCATACTGATATTATATAGAGGTAAAGTTCGTGAGGTTGTAGGGGGTAATCTCTGGATCTACTGAACCGATTTTGAAAATTCTTTTTGTGTTAGATAGTCCATTTATCGAGGAAGGTTATAAGCTATACAACATCACGTTATGCCTCTTAGGGACGGAGCAGCACAGGTGGAACCACGAGCAGATCGCTAGTTATATATACTTATAATAAGTAAATGTACAACAACTCTCGCTCTATATATGGGTCGCGTCGCGTTCCAGGCGGCATTCATTCAATACTCATATCCTTTGAGAACTTGCACCGATAAGCTTGCACAGTTGAAATACCTTACTTAGTAAAATAACTTACTCACTAGACGGGTGAACAAAAGTCAATAAACATTACTGAGAAATGAATGTATCACCATACTTCATAATATTTCATAATAAACTGGCCGATTTCTGTACATAGGAGATATTTAAGAATAAAATATATGAGAGTCTTAATTAAAACAATAGAAGTTTATTTTTCTGTATGTTTGTACGCACACTACGCAAAAATTACTGCACGAAATTGGATGCGGTTTTCACAGTTGTATTTCTGTAGATCTAACTTAAAATCTGGTGCATGTCTCATTTTGATACACCGCCTAAAAGCCGAGTCCTAAATGATTTTAATACGCGAGTGAAACTGCGGGCCACCTAGTTGGGAAAAAATATATATAAATAGGTACCCGCAATGATCTAGTTTTCCTAATTTTGTGGGAACTCCCCAAAATCCCGTCTTAGTGAAATGATATTCCCTAAGATCCGTTTACGGCCGGCCTTTCGGCTTACGAAGCCAATATACTTAATATCGGACGATTTCACGGGCTCACAACTTCCTTTGAATCAAGATACCGATCGCAATAAAAGGTTTGCCCCACCCGCTGTTTCGCCCTACCTTACATTTCGATGAAAAGAATGAAACAGTAAACTGTTTACTTTCTTTTTATTACCTTTGTATTTTTCATGTCAAAAAGTTTATGTTGAAATTTCAAAATGAGGAATGTTATTTAAGTACTTTATTATATACCGCATTATATTGCCTGCCTCATTAGTCTAGTGGTCCCAATCGCGACTGCTACGCTAGAGGTCCTGGGTTCTATCCCCAGGTCGAGCAAAGTGTTATTGGATTTTTCTATGAAATTCTCAGTAGCAGCTCGCAGTCTGGATTTGTGCCCGGTTAATGGCAATAGGCTCGCCCCCTATTACATGGGACCTAAACATACCGGCGAACTGTGGGTGTACATTAGTAGGTACGCATCTGCCTAACCCTTCGGGGAATACAGACGTGATGGTATGTTATATTGAGTTAAAGATACGTAATTAAATGTTCTGCTGTATAATATATATATATAAAATATATTTTCCTACCTCATTTGGTCCAATCAGGGCCTGATTAAACATGTCTGGGCCCTTTTATCCTTTTCTAACTTCCTATAGTATTAAATCACTCAATTAGTTCGTAGGACGACATAATAATATATTCGTAGAACAATTGACCTATTGATGTTGAATGATTTTTCGATACTAACGACTTTCCAGTGCTCTGTATAAAAATTTCATGATATACACAAGTCGCAGTGATTTTAGCAGCATCTATTGTAATTTTCAAAACTATGGAAAAATTAAAATTTCTTGTGTTTATAAAGCATTGGTATAAATTAGCATTCTGGGGGCGCAGGGCCTCTGGTCAATGCGGGGCCCCTAGGCAGTTGCCTACAATGCCTAATGCACAATAGCCCTGTCTTATGACCGCAAACCCTGCTGTTGAGCGTGAGGAATTTGATTCCCAGGTCGGGCAGCAATGTTGGTAACCTAACTTTACTGAGAAACTACAGCACAATTTGTCGGCGTCACCCACACTCTGCCCAACCCTAAGGGAAATACAGGCGTGATGATAAAGTGATCTACATATATTAAAAGCATCAATCATTATACTCAATTGAAAACGAGAAATTGTGTCTTTATTTTTCTTTGTTTTCTTGCCTTAAATAACTACAAACTAAATTGTATTGATGTATGTACATATTTATTGCACTCATTTATCGATATCTTTCTACTGAAAATGAGCAAGTTTTTATGGAAAAGCTATGAATTATTTTTTTTAAAAATAATGAGTTTTATTTGGTGTACAATCCTTACTAATATTATAAACGTGAATGTTTGTGAGTATAGATGTATGGATGTTTGTTACTCTTTCATCGGATCTGGATAAAATTTAGCACACAGAGATAGCTTGGAATAACACATAGGCTACTTTTTATCCATGTCGAACCCAATTCAATTCCAATGGAAGCTCATTAGTGTGTCGCTGGAATGGTAATGATCTGTCATGTTAAGTATAATTATAGAATTAGGCCCCTGAAGTCCACGCAGACAAAGTCGCGGGCAGAAGCTAGTAAAGTATATTTATATAAGTAAAGTTATGTAACAGCTATGTTAAAGCGAGATTATACAAAAAAATAATTGGAATCAACGCACTTTTCAATATAAGCCAGCCTAGTAAAATGTCGTCCTAAATGAAACGGTATTGCCAGCTCACAAAACCTTTCAATACGAGGTCATTTATTAGCGTAGTAAAACTGGGACGGATGTTTGCAATATCAATCGTGTTTCCACGTGCCGGGATTTTTATGATTTAGTGTAATATATTCACGCCTTTAACATGTAATGGTCTGAAACAGATATCCGAAAATGTAAATGTGGTAATAAGCATATAACATAACATACTATCACACATGTATTCCCCAAAGGGTTATGCAGAACATTACATCCATAGTTCGCCGGTCTGTTCGTTATCATGTAATAGGGGGTGAGCCTATTGCCATTAACTGGACAGTTGGGCACCATTTTATAGAAAAACCCAATAACACTTTGCACGACCTGAGAATCGAGTCGCGCTTAGGACTATTACACTAATAAGGCAGTTAGTATAACCTAACCTAACACCTGTTTTAATGTTATGGAATTCAATAAAGTATTGAGTATTATTTAGCCAAACACATAATTGAGCCTTAGGATATTTTTTGTATAATTTTATAGGTTCCATTTGAATTTTATACTGATTGACCATTAACACCTAGTTAAGTAAACTTGTTGAAAAAAAAATGTAATCATGGCTATATAAATGTGATTTTATATTTATATTAAAGTGCTCTAAAACGAAATAGAGACACAGGAAATATATAATTATTTATTTTACGAACACCAGTATGCTGCCACATAATGAGTACATATGCATATTACAATGTATCTCATCACAAATTCAATTCTAAACTACCACAAATTTGTTAGCCCCCAATATCCGCGACGAAAAGGCAAAAGTTGCACGTCAATTTTCCACGCGACGATAAATCGCAATAAAAAAATAAACGTTCAAAAACAGACACTCCACAAAGCGAACATCTCATACAATTCAAATAAAGAATATCGGCAAAGTGCTTCAACAGTAGTACTACATACCGCCTAGTGTAGTGGTAGTAAAAAAAAGAAAATGACGTAGCGGTTAGAGGTGTACTCACCGTGCGAAGGCTTCGAGCTCCCGCTGCGCACTGATAAGGGTCGCCCGCCCTGCCCCAGTCGGCGTTGCATAGATTAGGCGTGGACCAACGAGGCCGGATTGTAGATATCGACAATTGATTTTAGAGGTGTTATGGACGTATTGTATGGCACTAAAGATTATGAGGTGGTTATCTAAGAAAATTTAATGTGGCGGCTGAATATATGGTTAACCATACAATAGGTAGAATATACTTTATAATAGCTGTTGTCTTTGTTTTTTGAATAAAGCATCTAGGTATGTGCAAGTAAAGGTTTTGTTTTATATTTTGTGTGATTAGAAATGATTGTAAATTCTTCCTTTTTATTTATAAAGCGTGGCGAAAGGAAACAAGCGTAGAAAAAAGGACGGGCGGCCTATAGTTTCTTAAATCTATGGGGAAAAGCGACTGGTGTACTATCTCGAGACGTTTTCCACCCGATTTGTTGCGGAGATGTGAACTTAGATGGGTCAAGGTCGTAGCTAGGAGCCGTACCCTTTCCCTCCATTCGACATTGGCACAAATAAAATACCTTTTAAGTAAGATGTTATTTTGAAATCTGCCACATGTATGAAAGATAACTTCATCTTCTTGATCACTGGAGATTTGGAGAACCGCTACGATTTGGCTGTTTTTTTTTGTGGTATTAATAATTATCAGGACAAACTTTTATTATTATTTTTTTTATCCACCGGAGTAGTTGGTTTGGATAGAAATATTTTGCGCAGGCGAAGCTGCGAACGGGATTCATCCGAAATCTAAAACTATACATTATCTTTTTACTGTCATTAAATTGAGACACATTCGATATATTACCGAATTTAAATAATTCAAGTAGTATAATAATTCAAGTTTACTGGTATAACTGTGACACGTTGTGCTGCCATATGTCGGTAATTGATGTTTACATCAAACGACCAATTTAGCCTCTGAAGTTCCCCCTGAAGTAAGATTTCTTTGTGTGTACCGCTAGGAGACGCTTGACAAAATATTAAAACCTGTATAATTATTGCCGGTATAACTGCCTCATTAACCAAGTGGTTCTAAGCGCAACTGCTACGCTAGAAGTTTTGGGTTCGAATCCCAGATCGAGCAAAGTCTTATTGAGTTTTTCTATAAAATTCTCAGTAACAGCTCGGAGTTTGAGATTTGTGCCCGGCATTAACGGCAATAGGCTCGCCCCTATTACATGGAGCTTAAAGATACCGGCGAACTGTGGGTTTACATTAGAAGGTATGCCTCTGCCTAAAGCAGAGCAGCTATTATACAACCTCGTGGAATACAGGATGGCATGGTATATATATTTATGTATCTCGTGCTAAGACAATACTAATGTGACGATATAATATGACGCAGAACCCATATATACCTTTGAGTGGAAAATTCCCATGCAGTGAACCCTGTCTACCTACCTAGTTATAATCGCGTGGATATAATTTACAGCTTTACATAAGTCATGGGTTTACTTGGAAAATTACAGCAGCAATTGTGACGGGAAACTTAAAAGTCTTTAGCTCATAAATTCAACACGACGTCATAAAATTTACTGCGAAGAAAATTATGAACACGTTGCTATATAGGTAGGTACTGTAGAGGTTGCCACAAAGAGATGACGTCTCATCCAGCTGGTTGGTTGAGAATTTTATAAAAGGAATAAGAACCAATAATTTAAAATTTAGTAGAACTGTTTTGAAAGTGACGTGCAGTAAAAAAAAAGTTTCCACTGTTTTACTGGGGATTATTTTGTATACTTGACACTGGCAAACACAGAAAGTGTGGCGCCATATATTATAATCCCATGACGGGAATTAATAAATATTACTTGTTTACTCCATATACTTGACACTGGCAAATACACAAAAAGTGAGGTGCCATATCCCATACCGGGATTAAAAAAAAATAAAAAAAATAAGACTAATCCAAATATAAAACGGATTTTTCCTTCGGAGGAGTGATCCCATCATCGTACCTGGACTCACGCCTCCGACAGTACCTAGTGCATCCGTACATATTATTCTTGAATGAGATACAAGTAAGAGAGTATTAAAACATTTTAAGTTCTTTTTTTTCCCCACTTCATTCAGGTAATATTGCTTAAAGGGCCAAATGAATGGCTAGAAAGGGCCAACATTTAAGCTCCAACTTGGCTTTAATGATAACGTAACAAAATGTATGAACATTTTGTAAATACTATTCGAGATGGGCTGAAAATATGCGGCCCATCCCATGCACCTAATGCTTAACAGCTTTCTGTTCGAAATGGTAATTCTGAGGTTTGTTATTACGTGTTCAATTAAGTACCTACCTAAATGTTTCCGAACCATTCCGAATAGATTTTCTTTTGCCTACGAACAAGGTTTATATTTCAGTGCAGTTCGAATATAAAATAAAAAACCGGACAAGTGCGAGTCGAACTCGCCCACCGACGGTTCCGTACGAATTTGATTACGTACTTTAAATAAAGACTATATTTTTTTTTATGAAATTACAAATGATTTTCAGATTTTTCCCTATACTTATAGTATATGACGGTATTATTTCATAGTTCTAGGTCAACGAAAAATACCCTATAAATTTTAATTCCCTTGAGTGTCGAAATATACGTTTATTGTGGCATAAACGGGCGTATATTTTTTTTACGTAACGTTTTTTACGATTTTCACAGCTTCAAGTGACTGTAGACCTGAGTATATGGTTTTAATTTCAACTCGATACTTCCACGCGTTCCTGAGATAAAGGGTCTTGACAGACAGACGGACGGACGGACAACAAAGTGATCCAATAAGGGTTCCGATTTTTCCTTTTGAGGTACAGAACCCTAAAAATTAAACAATATATTGTCAAAGTAGCTGACAGTTGTACCCAATATTAGTTAAACATTTTTTATTAATTGATAATAATCAGTTTTATTCAATAAACTAACGTTACTACGGAGTCAGTCTACGATTTGGTTTTAAGGGCATTACATCGCTCAAATCCAAAAAACACACACCCTAACTTTAAAGAAGTTTCTTGTGGAATCCTTACGTGAATTTGCCATATAAAAATATTAGGTGGGAGAATAAGTCTTTTCGCATTTAGTATGTAAATACTTTTCATAAAAAATCTTTGGCTGTACTATTTTTATCTGGCTGATTTTGATAACATTAAAAAATTTACATTTAAAAAAAAGAAACAAATGAGTAAAAATTTGTTTCCCGCTATTTTGCATTTGTTTTTCTTTCTGTCAAAATGAGTGAATCTAATGAAGAAATTCGATACATTTTAAAGTTTTATTACAAAAAGGGGAAAAATGCAAAGCAAGCCGCGAAAAAAATTTGTGACGATTATGGACCTAATGCAGTGTCAGCAAGAGTAGCACAAAGTTGGTTTAAGCGTTTTCAATCCGGGAATTTTGATGTTAAAGATGCACCACGCTCTGGTCGCCCTGTTACAGATAAAATTGACGCGTTTTTTTTAAAAAAGTGGAGCAAGATCGGCCATATCAGTAGTTATGATGTAGCTGAAGAACTGGGGATTCACCACAAAACAGTTTTGACCCATTTGAAAAAAGCTGGGTTTACAAAAAAGCTCGGTATTTGGGTGCCACACGAGCTCACTGAAAGAAATCTAATGAACCGTGTACTCATTTGCGATTCTTTATTGAGACGTAATGAAACTGAACCGTTTTTAAAAAGATTGATAACTGATGATGATCACGTACGACAAGAACGTGCGAAAAAGGTCGTGGTCAAAGGTCGGTCAGGCTTCACAGACTGTGGCAAAACCCGGGTTAACACGCAATGAGGTGATGCTGTGTGTATGGTGGGATTGGAAGGGCATTGTTCATTATGAGCTTTTACCGCCAGGCAGAACTATCGATTCGGATCTTCACTGCCAACAACTGATGAGATTAAAGCAAGAAATTGAAAATGAGTACACGGTTCCTAATGAACCGTGTACTCATTTGCAATTCTTTATTGAGACGTAATGAAACTGAACCGTTTTTAAAGAGATTGATAACTGGTGTTGAAAAGTGGATCATGTACGACAAGAACGTGCGAAAAAGGTCGTGGTCAAAGGTTGGTCAGGCTTCACAGACTGTGGCAAAACCCGGGTTAACTCGCAATAAGGTGATGCTGTGTGTATGGTGGGATTGGTAGGGCATTGTTCATTATGAGCTTTTAACGCCAGGCAGAACCATCGATTCGGATCTTTACTGCCAACAACTGATGAGATTAAAGCAAGAAATTGGGAGAAAGCGGCCGGAATTGATCAATATAAAGGGTGTGGTCTTTCATCACGATAACGCTAGACCACACACATCTTTGGTCACTCAGCAAAAATTAAGAGAGTTTGGCTGGGAGGTGTTAATGCATTCGCCATATAGCCCTGACCTTTCATCTTGATTCTTTAGGCAGTATCAGGTTAACATCAAGAGAGGACTGCCAAAACTACTCGCCACGTTTTTTTTATCAGAGGTCCCAAAATTTTTACAAGAATGGGATCATGTCACTACCCACAAGATGGCAAAAAGTCGTTCAGCAAAATGGTACATATATATTATAATTAAATGTAAATTAACTTTGAAAAAAAAAATGTCGAGTTTTTATATTAAATGCGAAGAAACTTTTTCCCCCACCTATTATAAACAAATTTTATAGTTTAAAATTTTTATAAATTTGCCCCAATTTTGGATAATAATTGAAGTAAATAGGCCTTTTTTAACCTAATTTGTATTTTTTCTCTTTAACGGCTTAATTAGTCATGAATTTTATACCTGCCAAAAAATTGTAATTACGTAATTAACAATTTGTATTGTTTTTATTTTCTTATTTCTTTGAATATTTTGAAATAATAAAGAAATACCCGAAACCTCAGTAGCACCCCGCGTGGAGCACCCCCGTAATGCCGGTGACTAACAAATACTAGCACAAATCCTCAAGGCCATTGGGCAATATATTTTTATTAATACCCTTAATAAAACCTAATCCATACAAATTATTTTGCTACTCCGGCGGTCTACGTGCTTGCTACGGCGTAGCAGATGCAATGACCTTTTAATTAACTACGCTCCGAATAATATCGAACTTAGCTACATAGAAGGCTCATTTAGTGAATGGTATTGTGTAATGGTAGACACAGATAAGCGATTCTGTAGTAAAATTATAACTGGCCGATGGCTATAGGTACATAGCAGATATTTAAGAAAAAATTATATAAGTCATCCAGAGTGGTCTATATAAGAGCAATAGAAACCAAAACAATTATCTTTAGAATTTTTGCTGATCTATCTGTACATTTGTACGGGTATCACGCAAAAACTAGTACAAAATTGGATGCAGTTTTCACAGTTATATTGCTCTAACATAAAATCTGTCACATATTTCACCTTGGTATGCCTATATGCAGAGTTATAGTGAACAAATCCTTTTGGGACTCCTCCTTTTTTTTGGGATGAGATCAACAGGCAACTGTTTCAACGTACGAACGAATACCTATATGCTCCTTTCAGATCGGATCTACTTATAATTATATCTCCCCTCTTCTTACGTCAGCATTTAAAAACGACGTGTATCTATTTATGTATTAGTACACAACTTTTATTGCTAAGTAGGTCAGGTACAGGACGATAGTGACATTAATGTGTCGCCGTCCTAAGCTCCCTCGTCCTTACTGGGTCACGTAGATGACGCACCCCGTCGAGAACTCTTCAATGAAAGTACTGTACTTAAATGGCTACAAGATAATATCTATTCTACTGTTGTTTATTTAAAGTTAAGTTGCATTCTCGTTGTTCATTGGGGTTTATGGGACATCTTGAAGTCGATAGGTATTACTATAAATATAGACAAACCATATTAAAGGGGATGAGAATTACATGATCGAATTCACTATTTCACTATTATGTTTATACCGGTCAACCGGGGGGCTACTATGATCAATTTTAAATATGTTATTTTTTTTAATATTAAAACAACGATTTTCTCAGCTCTCTGCATTCTGAACCGTCACAAAAACTAAAAATTAAATGAATTCTTAAAAAAATAATTTAATCAAGGTCCGATCAAAGCTAAAATCGATTTGGGGGTACTTTGATACTCCTCTTTTTGTAACCCCTATTTGCGTCGAGTATCACCGACCTAGGAATCATAATTGAACAAGTAATAAAAGTATATATATTCAGTGTTAAATATCTAATTTATTTCGTCTTTGATAATATCTATCGATGATTTAAGGCATTTTCCCTATGATACAATTTAAAATTATTTTTTTATTACAACGAATAATTTGAATTTTGAAAAAATAAATTCTAGAATGAAAATATCACACTAAAATCATTTTTACAATACTCACCAAATAATTCTATAGGTGTGAACACAGTCAGAGACTAGAAAGCCTCAGAGGTGTGAATATATACAATAAAAGGCCTGACAAATATAAATACGACCTTAGAAAAGGAAGAAGTGTTTCAAAGAAATATTCATGCACGTCGTATTCACACCGCCATTACACTTATCACTTATCTACATTACATCAAGCTATATATAAAATGAAAAAATATAATAAGGAGCCACGACTTGTATCAGCAAAAATAAAAATAATTGATACTTTTATGTCGTACTCATAGGCAAAACGCAACCTCAAAAAAATATATATCTCATCATATAATATACGAATGGATTCATATAGATGATCAAAATTTGTCGTAGGGAGCTCCCCAAAATGTCGTAATTCGTAATGAAATGATCGTAAATGGACATGTTGATACAGAGCACGTCTAGGGTAAGCTACGCCACTGAGAGATATGTATCCAGTGTAGTTACACTACGACAGGAGGACTGCAGAGTGCTCAAATGAGGGATCAGTTCCAGAACTCAATTCCGATACATCGACATTGGAATTGTGTCGTTTCGTCAAGTTTCGTACCCTTGAATCCGAGACTAGCGCCAAATTGTTTCAATATTGCGCGGTGATTGAGTGAACTAAATAAGACTGGGTAACGACCCCACCATTGGCCAATCAGGGATGCCGATACAAGGTTAACGGATTTGTGCTCAAGAGTACGAAATCGCCCAACAACCAAATTGACATTGGAATCGGATCACGTTTGGATTGGTATTGTATTGTTAAGCAATATAATAATTGCAAGAGTAAGCCTGCAGCTTTTCTGGAAATGTATAGCTTGACGGATACGTAGCGTAGCTGTGTCGGAAAAAAAATTCACGACCACAAAGTTATTTGGTTCATATTGCAATCACATCTGAACTGGTTTTTAGATTCCCGTATTCCAGAGAGAATAGGATATTTTAGGAGAGTAAAATAATTTACTCTCCTAAAATTAAAGCAAAAAACTATCTCAATTATTCATGAAAAACTTATTACTAAACGTTTTGTACGTAGGTAAATACTCCGTCCTTGTCATCATGTAAAGTGAGAGGGCAAGATTAAGATTTTTATAAATAAAGGAGGAAAATTATCTATGAATAAAATTAAGTTGAACGTAAAATTTGTAAACAATATTTTCAATAGTTTCAATTACATATGAGTAAAACATGAACGATATAATTTTAACTATATTACAATTAAATCATGCTTAAATGTAATGCGTAGCACTATAGCAACCGAGGTATGGTGCGATTTCATGTCACAAACTTACAATAATAAACATGAGTTTTTTTAGGGTTACATTTACGAAAAGGCACAAGCGATAGTGGCTCCATCTGAAAATCACCGAATAATGAAAAGTCGATGAATTGTTGCAGATTAAGAAATAAAAATGGTTTATCGTTTATTTTAAAGAAACATCATGATTTAATTATTTCATATAGGTACTGAGGCCGCACTATAACGCATTTTTAGGATATGAGAAAGGCATGTGTATTTAATGTATAAAATGGATCCGTCCTTCTCAATAGCAAAACGATATTGGAATAACAATAAATAGTACGGCCTCTGAACAGTTGTATAGCACTATTTATTATGTCACTAGCTTCTGCCCGCGTGGATTTAGATTGGGTCCGACCTGGGTAAAAAGCCTATTTGTTATTAGGCTATAATCAGGCCGCCAGGCTATAATCTGTGTACCAAATTTCTTTCAGATCCGTTCTGACGTGAAAGAGTAACAAACATCCATCCACCCATCCATACTCACAAACTTTCACGTTTATAATATTAGTAACGCTGTCCGACCCGTGAAGGTATTGTTAAGGATCGAGATCTGATCTGATCTTTTAATTTACAAGAAAAAAATCCCCGAAAAAAGTAATAATACGAGGAAACTGAAATGGAAAAACTTACGGTGGCAGCCGTCCCTGGTTGACAAACATAATAGGAACTAAGATGGTTTTATAAAATTTTAAAAAATGCCTAGAAATTGGGGTAATTGTGGCAATTTGGGCACGACGACCTTGAATTTTAAACTTCAATAATGTTATTTTATTTGGTGATGTGATTGGGATACCTCTATGCCCCTTTCAAATCGGACAGTATTTTTTTAACACTGTATACATAATGTATAATTCACCTCAAACAGTGTTATGCTATGTGTATAACACTGCTTGAGGCAGTGTGTGGTATAAACCAGTACAGCGCTAGTTGTTTGTATTGCTGTGAAGTAACTACCCCAAAATAAATTAATAAAATGAATTAAAATTTTACTAAACCATTTAAGTACTTGATTTATAATGAACACGCGCGAGTGATACCCCCGGTGTTGCAAGCGTCCATATGTTACGGTAATCGCTTACCATCAGGCGGGCTGTATGCTACTTTGCCACCTTAGTGGTATAAAAAAAAACACTCGTTTTATATAATTAATCTTTTGATAGGCTTACAAACATTGACTATTATTGAGAAAAGCAATCAATTGGAGTAAAACTCTTATACCAACAATCAGAAATATTGACTATACACGATCATTTTTCTACTATTTACATAGTCGTAGAGTTATAAATGTCAAGGCACTAATCGGCATTAAAGGCTATAGTTAACAACTACGCGCGAGTAGAGAGCATGATTACAACAATTTCCAACGTAGCACTTTAGCGAATTACAAAGACAATGTAAACTCTATTATTCTTGATAAATAACTTTTCATTTGTACCATCATCACCTAAACAAAACGAAGGTTTAAAATAATGCATTTTACAGTAATCCTATAAAACATATTTCTCTTCACTTTCATGGTGTAATATAAATAGAAAAAAACCGGCCAAGTGCGAGTCGGATCAGCGCACGAAGGGTTCCGTACCATTGTCTATAAAAACTGCAAAAAAAATCATGTCTGTTGTATGGAAGCTCCCTTAAATATTTATTTTATTCTGTTTTTTAGTATTTCTTGTTTTAGCGGCAACAGAAATACATCATCTGTGAAAATTTCAACTGTCTAACTATCACGGTTCATGAGATACAACCTGGTGACCGACGGACAGATAGACAGACGGCCGGACAGCGGAGTCTCAGTAATAGGGTCCCGTTTTACCCTTTGGATACGGAACCCTAAAAAGCTACCTAAGTAAACTCACATAAGTGAAGTGCCTTTTTGTAAAAATATCGAAATCACTAAGGCCAATAATCACGAACGAGAATTTCAATCATACAATTTTACTATTGCGCAATTTCAGAGCACAGACATTCCTGAATAAAACCTACGTATTATACGTTAAAAAATAAACCCTTAGCTCTCTTTGGGCGGTAAATTAATAGTTATACCATTGACCACGCCATTTGTATCACAACTATTAATAGTTATTACAATTCTATTTTCATTGACGTTAGATTGAAGCTTCACTTCAGGGGCAGATTCAAAGCATTCAGACGGGGCTGGTTTGAGGCTTAACATAGGAATATCTTTGTCAGCCACAGGTTTCAAGATTAGCGGCAATTCTTTATCATTTTTGAAAGACAAGATATTGAAGTCCGGTGTTGATTTTAGGGGAAATATAGAATCTCTAGAAGTGCCATTGTCGAGTGGTTCTTTAAGAGCTGGTTGTTCTTTGATGCTGTTTTGAAGGTCGCCCTCGCCCTCCCCATTCACGAAATGCACAGGATAATGGTGCTTCAGCTCTGATAGAAGTCTGAACCGCGACCCGCAAATTGAACACCTGGAATTTTGGAAATATTTAACAGTTACTACCTAGGTATTACCTTTCTTTTTCTCTCGAGTCCATCCTAAGACAGTCTGTAAGGTTACCTTACCTTACATTTCTTTTTGGTGACTGCGTCAATAGTCTATTGGTCCTGGGTTCGATTCCCATTTCAAGCAGTGTTAGTTAGGAGACCCATGCCCAGCAGTGGTACAGTATAATGGGTTGATTATGTTATGTATATAAAATCTTTGGAGCTGAACAGTCAGCAAAAGCTTTCTTAGCCTCTGAGGGTATCACTATACTTACTGGTATGTGTTCTCTCCAATGTGCTGTCTTGTATGTTTGACCAGGTCATTGCTCTGGGAGAACGCCCGTTCACAATACTTGCACTTGTAAGGCTTTTCCCCAGTGTGGATCCGTATGTGACGCTTTAAATGGTCTTTGCACGTGAACCTACCAAAAATTGATATTAGTTACCGTAAAAAATAACCCTTATTTTAATATTACCAAAACTTTATTATTATTACAATCACTAGTTTTCATAAGAATTCTTAATCATCAAAATCAGTTTACAAGTCGTGGATGTGTGTTGATGGAGAGCAACTGATTGACCGCAAATCGTGAGATTTTGTTAATCTCCTCAGAATTGAAAAAAAAACTTCAATCCAAGAATTTTTTTAAAAATTCCAATACCTCTCTAGGGCCGTTCAAATATTACGTAATCACTATAGGGAAGCGAGAGGGGACTAGATGGTGATTATGTCAGCACTGGTTATTTACTTTTTTACACATATGGCAACCCACACAACTTTAGACTAATGTTAAATTATTACATTGATTTTGTCAATAACCCTGCCCACCCTAAATTACTGACCATCCGAAATCTAAAGTCATCTTTGGCTTATACCATAATGAAAATCAGAGACTGATTCATCCATTGTTTAAAATTACTATAACTACAATTTATGATTTCTGAAAACTCATCCCTGCTTAACTAGGCTAAAGGTAATCATACCTCTTGTTGCAAGTTTCGCAGGCAAATGGACGCACTCTGAAGTGAATCATGGAATGCTTCTTCAAGGAGTTCTGTTTGGTGAAGGCAGCACCACACTCCTCGCATTTGTATGGGTGCTCGCCCGTGTGTGTCGACAAGTGTGATGTCATTTGACCTGCAGTGATACTCAAGATTTTTGATAACGGTTGTTATTTCAAATAGTTTTAAAAATTAGTTCTCATATAGGTATGCACACACAGCTACACATTACTTACTACTAATAAATTACTGTAATACTGTGTGCCTACCTATATGAGAACTACTTGTGAACTAGCTGAGCTCTCATTGTATAGAGGAAAACTTTATTTAATCTTTGATAAAATTATGCGAGAAGAAAGGTTGCATCATGAGGAAGGACATAGGCCTTTTATCTCAATAAGTTGTTTTGGAATGCGAGTGAAACCACGGGCAATAAATTGGTTTTCTATGATGTAAATTTATATAATGAAGATTCCTGTATTTTTTTCAGCTATCCATAAAAAGAAAATCTTACCTTTGGTACAGAATGTTTTTGGACACATACTGCAAGCATATGGCTTCAGTCCAGTATGCCTCATCATGTGCTGTCTCAGATTGGAGTTATTGGTGAAACCTTTGCCACACTCGGAACACAAGAATGGAGTCTCCCCTGTGTGGCAACGGACATGATCCTTTAAGCTGCACATTTGGGCAAAACCTGAAAATTATATTTATTTTTGTAAATAGATAAGATTAAGACACTTTAAGGTTTTCATTTTTTTTAACCATAAGGCACTGACTTTTCCTAACTGATGGAGGTTAATTAATCAATCAATTATTTATTTATTTTTTCATAGTAAGATCATTAAATTGATCTTTCTATTATAACATTTTAATAGTAAGATAAATTTAATATCACCAAATCAGATAAGCATAAGATTTTAGCAGTAATACTTATCCTAATAAGTCTACTGGCTGCAAGTGCCTGCTGAGTGAGAGATATGGTGTATGACTCCCAGGTGAGTGTTATTGTGTCATTTTATGAAAGGCTCAGTTTGTATCGCCTCGACAAGGAACTAAAGAAAACACTGGCGAATTATGTTATGAGTAAACTGCTGTTACACAACTCCATGACAGTGCATTTTGCATGCAAATGTCAATGATACCATTTCAAACATCAGCATCAAATTATAATAACATCAAAAAAGAAAATGATCTTACTTTTCTTGCAGTATGAACAAACATATGGTTTCTTCTCTTTATGTGTATACATATGAGACATAAGCTGGTCTCGTCTAGCATAAGTCTTAGAACATTTAGTACATTTATGTGGTTTCACTTCACTGTGCATTACCAAATGTCTTTTCAACAAATGTTTCATTGTGAAAATCTTTCCACATGTATCACAAATAAACTCTTTTTTCTCACTTTTAACTCTATGTTTTCTCATATGCATAGACAGTGATCTTTGTTTCATAAATGTCAATCCACAATCTGAGCATTGCAACCTTTGTTCTATCACCTCATTTTCAATTTTTACTTGGACATCACTAGTGTGTTCTACCATATGCTCTAGTAAATCTGTATCGCTATCAAAACTTTGGCTACAAATAACACACATATGCTTCTTAGTATGCTTGGCTATATGCTTATCCAATGATGCCTGGCTGTGATATTTTTTTTTACAAAAAGTACATTCCAATGATAGATTCTCATGAGCTTCTAGATGTTTTAAGTACTTCTTCTCTTTTGTAAATTGTTTATTACATTTAGTACATGTATATTCTTTGTCCTCAGGCTCATTTTTTGAAAAATCTGAGTTAAAATCAAAATCTTCATAAGTCTCAATATAATCATCATTTTCTGTCTTAAGGTCAACTTCTTGAGGTTCTGCTTTTACATTATTTTGCAGAAGTTTTTTAAACTCATCCTGCGCTTTTTCGGCCTGTTTTCGAAATGTATACGCTAGTTGTAGCACCTTAACACAGTCATCACAAAGATGTTGTGGTAATCCATCCTCCTTGGAAACCTGCAAAAAGTTTATAAGTAGCAGCATCCAAATAATAAACGAATTTACATTACATACTTTGTTACGACTGCTACATACCTCTATTGGAGTACACTGCACAAGTAACTCGGCCAAATGAAGGCAATTTTCTTCAATTTTAACGATTTCATACAAATTCACCAAATTTACATTATCCTTCATACAAGTCCGACACGATGTTGTTATGTCCAGCATTCTAACCAGAAGTTCTAATTGTCATACCAGAATATATGGTAAAAATAAGTCAGTTTTTTCTAAAAATTTATTCAACTTTACATTAAACACAACACGGTACTGAATGAACTGTTTTTCTTTTATTTTCGAGTTTTTGACATTTGATCACAATCACAATTCACATTTTTTTAAGGAATTTTAAGATCTGGTAACTTAACCTTTAGGTCATGTCTTTTTTGTAGTTTAACACCTCTGACTGAGTTTAAGGCGGATCGTTCAGCTGAGCCCGCGAAATTCAAATTTCAAGTGATTTTTCACAGTTTGTAGGTCTATAATAAGTGCTGCATTCATGGTAATGGTAATTGCGACATTAACTATACAAAAGTCACAATTTTTATCGAAAACCATTGCATAATAATCATTATTGTAGCTAAAAGTAGTGTAAAATGTCAATTTTGACCAATTACACAGATTGCGCCAAGTTTTTGGCTTGATAAGGATTTATAAGTAAAGGTTTTAGTTCTCAGTTGTGAATGTTATATAGTTAATGTCGCAATTACAACTGCCATGAATCTAGAACTTCCGATCCGCCTTAAAACACATCACTTTAACCCCAATACAACAGTGGAAACTTCACTCACTAAGGCTTCGATGGAGTTTAGAAGTGAACACAAATGTATTTTAAATTTTATATCATTTGTACACGTTCACGAACACTTAATGGTTAAATATCCACTATAATTTTAATTACCTACTCATTAAACTTTGGGGAAAGAAAATAATATAAAACGGACAAAGTGCACTTTAGATTTTCCCCCAAAGAGTATAATAATAAATAGGAAATCCTCTCATAAATCACAACTTTCACAACTTGACTTGAATTGACTAGGGATGGGCTAAAATATTCTCTTTAAAAAAATATTGATATAATAATAATCTATGTTAGATATTTATTTTAGAGTATCAAATTCTATATTTTTTTACATAACTGGGATTTATGACCTTTTTTTAGTCCTCACTAAATACTGTGGACTGGTAAAGTTTGCCATAACTTCGCTTGTAATCACAGGCTATTAAGAGATACTCGTAATGCTACAAGTAGATACTTGCAAGCCGCTGCATTATTTTTTTATCCATAGATAATGGTTGGGACTACAGCGTGTCCAAGCCACACACGATATATATTGTTATATTTTGAGGAAAAAAATAAAATGTGTAGTTTTCCATACAACAAAATCTTTTTTAATATCAACTTTTCAAAATATCATGTCAGAATAAAAGTTGTTTAACATGTCATTATCTATCTCTATCACATAGAAATAATCAGATTAAAGACTAAACTATTTTAATGTGTTTAAAACTTAGACTAGCCAACCAAGTTTAAAAGTAAATTTTCAGTATGGGATATTTGCCATCACTTAGCTTGTAATGCTGCATGTATCTACAGCTGCATTATTTTTTTATCCTAGAATGGTTGAGACAGGAGTTTGTCCAAGCCACACCTGACATATTGTGACATTTTGACAAAAAAAAGTGTATTTCTCCATACAAAAAAAAACTTTTTTTTCTCCGAAAATATAAACCTTTCAAACAATCACGAAAGAGTGCGTTCACCTCTAATGTTTAAGGTTTTTATGGTGTCAACTCCCAGATTAATAATTATATTCTGGCGATCGTTCGTTCGTCTTGAACTTCTTGAAGTTGAGATGAATTTCATAAAACTGGCCGTCCGTCACTTCACCACAGACTTCATAAAAACAGATAACAAACAAAGTTCTCATGTCAAAGAAAGAAAGAAGTTTGCTGTGTAAACTGAAGTGATGTACTGTGCGTGCGTAAAGTTATTTTTACGTATAGCCTAATTCTATGCATTGCAATTTCCTGTTTCATTAAGTACCTATTATAAATTGAAAAATGGACGACATCATCTTTATTGGCGACTGGGTAAAAGAAAGAGAACTTGGAAAAGGAAGTTTTGGTACTGTAGTGCTGTGGAAACACAAAAGAACCGATGAGAAACTAGCCATAAAGACCTGCCAATGGGGAGATGAGCTGACCGAGAAACATAGGGAGCGTTGGACGAAGGAAGTGGAAATGCTGCAGAACTGCAGAAATCCAAATATCGTCGGTACGAAAGATTTGCCACCAGAATTCATCACCGGGCTGGAGCGCGCCAACCCTTCGCGTCTGCCTATCCTTTGCATGGAGTATTGCAGTGGCGGTGACCTTCGGCAGGTCCTCAATAAGCCTGAGTCCTGTGCAGGCCTCAAAGAACATCAAATCAGACAGATACTTAGTGATCTCAAAAATGCAATGCAGTTTCTCCATCAAAACAAAATAACACATAGAGATCTAAAACCTGAAAACATAGTGATGAATATATTAGACCCAGTCCAGACCAATGTAGCTGTTCAAGGTCAGAGGAAAGTTATATATAAGCTAATTGACCTGGGTTATGCTAAAGAAATAGATTCTAACTCTGTATGTGCCAGTCTTGTAGGCACATTACAATATTTAGCGCCAGAAATTATTTACAGTAAAACCTACAGTAACTCAGTTGATTTCTGGTCATTTGGCTTAGTTGTATTCGAACTTATATGTGGCAGAAGGCCATTCCTTCCTTTCATGGCTCCTGTGCAGTGGATGCCTCATGTTAAGAAGAAGGCTCATGAAAATATTTGTGTGTATGAAACTTTCCATGGTGACATTGAGTATTCAAATGAAGTATTCCCTGAAAATTATATTTCCAAACCATTCAAAGCCTTAATTGAAGAGTGGTTAAGGATTGCTCTAGAATGGGACCCTAAATTGAGAGGTCGGGACACTCCATCCAGAGTCACATTTAACATACCAACTGAACAGAAAGAGACTACCAGCAAAATCGTGATCTTTGATGTGCTTGAAAAGGTTCTAACAAAGAAAATTGTCAAGATATTCTCTGTAGCAACGTTATCTCCGCTGGGTTATGAAATTGATGATTCAACTACAGTACTTATGCTTAAATCTAAGATATACAATGACACTAAAATTCCTATGAGTGAACAAATTTTAATAACCCAAATTAACTATATGGAGCCTCCGGACGATGAACCCATTGTTAAATATTGGAATGAAAACATTATCCTGTTCTTGTACAATAAAACATACATTATCAAAGACAATGTTGAGCCAATAGTTCCTATCGCTGTACAAAGATGCTTAGAACACCCAAAAGCACTTTACAACTTCAAGAACAGTCAAAATTTATATAAAATTGGATTATACTTTGTAATGTCACAAATGGAATTGTATGACTCACTTATCAATGGATTGTTTGTTAGAGCCGAGTCATTAAAGTTTGAAGGCAAACAATTGCTACTTAAACATAATTCAGTTGATAAAAACATTGGCAATCTCCTTGCAAGACAGGAAACTCTCAAGAAGTTGACTGATGCAGGAAAGATACACATTGCTGAAATAAGGGAAAATCCTAATGGGAACTTAAACTTACTTGGGGGTTTCGACAAAATATTCAAAGATGTGGATGATGTCACTGAAAGGATCCATAAATTGCAAACTGCATGGAATCAACTGACTGTGAGGCTACAGTCTGCAACTAGACGCAGCAATGAAGTGATAACTGCAGATATCAACAACTTTGTTACCAAGTTCAACTATCAAACTGTCTATTCAAATGCTTATAAAGCATTCCTAGCTCACAAAAAGGGTGAGTCTGCTAACAGAGCTAGAGAGAAACAGTGTCATGACATTATGAAAGTATGTTATGACTGTCTCAAATTGAGAAGCAAGGTATTACTGGAAGTGCGACAACAGGCATTTGTTATGAAACTTATGGATGTTAGCACAGAATTCTCCAAGATCAGTGATATTGTATCAAATGCAGCAGACAATACTGATAAATTGGCAACTGATCTGACCAGTCTGCTAGAGGAGCTTACAAAATGTACATGGTCAACCATTAGTCTTGTTGTAAAAGATGCTGAAGGATTTTCAAATGTACCATACAGTGTTGTCTCTTTTGAAAAGAAGGATTTCAAGATTGGACAACCAGTATCTACCCATTGCATTAAGGTCGCTAATAAATTAGTAGATGATGATGCACTAAAGTCTCTCATTGAAGACAGTGTTAAAATAAGGAAGAGTCAGGTTAATTTAACCATGAAATTGAACTCTCAAAAAGAGCTGTTGAAAAACTCAATTTTCGATTTTAGCTTTTTGAATGATGGTTAGAATGGAATACTCCTGTTCCCATGTATATGCTGATGAAATATGATGAAAATAAACTCTTAGCCCTTAAAATAATATTGTGATAACAAAGTAACATTGTGCCTTATTTTTAAATTTATTAATTTTACATATAAGATTATTGTTACGTGCTGTGATTGTATATACGCCACATAATGTTTCAATATACACACTTGCCACCACACTCAGAGATATTCATCAATGGTAATGAATCATTAACTAAGAATTTTTACAGATAGTGTAGTTTTAAAACATACTCTTTTTATTATTATTGTAATTAAGTATTCCAAAAAAATATTTAGATACCTTATCATAAGTACGTTATCGTTAGTTACTTTTTAGTTATTGGTTCACTTACAAAGATTTACGAATATCTGCGAATGTGGTTATTGTAGTTAAATTAGGGACTGTTTTGTGAACGTAATTTCAGTGTTGCTAACTCACTTTTTATCTACAATTTCTATACTGTTATGAATTAAAATTTTAACAAATTGAGTTTTCTATTAACAATTTTATTATTGTCTAGTCAAAAATCATAATATAAATATTACATTAATAAAAAAAGAATGTTATTTTTTACCTTCTGAAAAAATATTTACACATTTAAAAACTGCAATCTAAAATATGCAGAACAGAGGCCTCCCCCAGTAGTAGGGTAGGAAAGTAAAGAATTCAAATAAAGCAATGGTTTTAATATATAATTTATGTAATGTGTTTTTTAAATTATAAAATTAATTCAAATAAAAAATCTAACAAAAATTAAGAGCAAACACTTTCGTCTTGTTGGTAGATGAAGCAGGAAAATTTTATAGCGAACAATAACCGGTAAATTGTTCTAACCAATCCTTGAAGCTGTTTATTACTTTTTGTAATTTTCGCACGTCCGCTGGGGTTTGTAGGTATTCTTCGGGGGCAGGCCGCGGCTCTGGACTGCCGCTGACGTGTAACCAAATAGCGAATACTGCGTCATCAATATTAGCTTTTCTCCTTCGACATAACCTGGCCGAAGTGAGACAGACAGCCACCAAAGCACTCATTCCGCCAACAGAAACACTTGTACTCTCCCTCCGAGCTGCCAAAAAGTAACTTCGCAACAATTTCTCCGTTGCGTCATCCAAATCGACTTCTATTCCTGAGACTAGATCTATATATTTCGCCACATCTTTCAAGGCTTGAATTTCTTCCTTGCCAACTCCAACTGGATCGACAGCTTGTTGCACTACAAATTCAACTATTTCATCGTAAAATTCTCCGCAATCACCACGACAAACGTTTCCGAAGACGCTTGCTACGTTAAACATTATCATTTTCTTGAAATCCATTCCTTGCGCCCAAACTGCTGACCTCAGCTTTGTTAATCCTGTACCAGTATTTATATCCCCTGTTTCTATAGCTGAAAGTACTGAAGAGACTTGTTTGTGATGATAAATATGAAGGGGTAGAGGCAGAACGCAGACTCCGCCTGAACTCCCTAACAGAGCAGTGGACGCCACAGAATTAGACGGCCCTAAAACCACAGTTCTGTCGGCAAGTTTTGCGGCTTCGTTCATAATTTCTCCAACATATCGGGTATCAAAACCTCCTACTAAGACGTGCAAGACGCTTGAGCCTGTTATCGCGTTTGCCTTGATACTCGTAAGACTTAATAATAGGTTTATCTTGAGATGCATGAAGCAATTTAAAGGGCATACATTGACTCCGAGACTTGAAGCCAGACAGTAAATGAACTTCCAGGGTATTTCTCCGCATGCTTTGAACAGTTCTTCTACGTCTTTAGGTATGGGACTAGTTATTGGTGCGGGAAAAGGTACAACTTTCTCCATGGACCAAACTGCTGTAACTTTTTTTGTTACGATAACATGCAAAATATATCTTGAACCAAGGTATAACTTTGGGAATAAATCATCAACAATCAAGAATCTTTTCGGTAATAGTTCATCTTTTATTTTGAATGTTGCCATTACTTGCTCTCCGCAGCGCCGTAATCCGCTATTTTCAAAGAGAATACTTTTGCAAACGTAACATTTCGGTGGATGTTTTGGTATGTAATGTAAAATTACCTCACTGCCTTCACATTCCTCTGGACACGACCAAACAGAATGATAAACATAGCTCTCTGGCTTTGAAACACTTAATAACAACCCGTCAATGACTATTAAACCTTTGTAATGGCGTGGATTGGCTTCAAAAATTCGAGGAACATTCTTCAAACGCAACATTACGGCGACTTGAGCATATTCTATTTTATTCGTTATCTCAGTATCGATTGCTTGAAGACATGTAAACAAAATGTCGTTGCACATTTTCTGTAATTTCATTGGCTCCGTAAACAAAAGATCCCCTAGATCGGAAAATACGTCGACTAGATCTATGATGTCAATCTCCAATAAAAATCGTAATGGCGGAAACTTACACAGTATTTTCTCTGTTATTTGTTCTAAGAAATCCTCGCAATGGTTTTTCATGTCATTTAGATAACGCCTGTTGTCTAAGTATAGCAGCAACTTATATTGGAGTTCCATTGCTATGCTAACTTAATTTAAATCGGATGAAGTGAATTGATGAAATTTGTAACGGTAATTAATTTTATTTTAGCTAATAAATTATCGGCTTTCCGCATTCATTTACTTTTTTAAATTAGGTTTTTGCTAAGACTATTCTGTAGGTTGGTGTCATGTGTACACAAACTACTAATAAAATGGACACGAACCAAAAAAATATTTCTAGAATAGACACCTATAGTGTTTTTATTTATGTAAAATCGAATGTTTTATGTGATTGTGCGTAAATATTAAAAAAAAAACTATTTTTTTAGTTTTTTTATGCATGCGTATTGCATAAACAACGGTGGATTCTATCTCCTCTTAAAACAAGAAATATTATACCTAGGTACATTATTCTTAACTAAAAGTGTAAAGAGCCAAATTACGATACCTACAGGTAAGTACCTATCGTAATTTGGCCTTATTTATTGGTAGTTGCTTTACATAACGACATTTTGCGTCAGCGATGATCGCCTACACATGACTTTATGATATCCCACGTAGAACAGTCGAGTACCTACTTTGTCTGCAAGGTCGGTAAACAATTAGTCCAAGCAAAGCCTTCGGAACGGAAATGCCGAATCGAATATGCAAATGATATCAATCGGATTACTACCCATTACCCAATGAGTTATGTACTTGGATGTTGTTCATTCATTGTGACCGATGTACAGAGGAGCGCTAAAGTTCTAAACAATCGCGCTTCTCGTTAGATCCTAGGTATTTTATATTTAGCGAAGAACAGATAATTGTCTAACTTATTGGCATAATGACAACGCGCGGTCCTCTTAACCTCATCCACGTACTTACCTACTTACCTACCTACATTACCTGCCACATATAATAGGTAGGTACTTATCTAAGTTTATTTCTGCACTA
This sequence comes from Acronicta aceris, assembly GCA_910591435.1. NCBI lineage: Eukaryota > Metazoa > Arthropoda > Insecta > Lepidoptera > Noctuidae > Acronicta > Acronicta aceris. The sequence continues at coordinate 12,322,438 of OU342770.1, forward strand.
GAAAGTCATTTACCTAAGTTCTTTAGTGAATTCTAATTTTACCGACATCGTAAGTAGATAGGTACCTAACATTATTTTGTTATCCTGTTCATCCAAAATTTATGTGATCGTTTCTATGTAGGTTTTATTTAAATACAATTCAATGTTAAAAGCTCCCCGCGCGACTGTACATGAACGGAGCGGGGCAAGTGGGCGGAGTGAGCGTATTTTTCTTGCGGCGACGTTGCGCGGGCGGCACGGTCGCGTGGGGCGGCCAGCGGCGTCACTCCATGCCCGATCACGACAAGTACCAGCTGCGACCGCGGGCAGCGCGCAGCCGCGAGCCGCGCGCGCGCCGGACTCCGCAACCCCTGAGCAAATACAGGAGGAAAACGGCCAATGCGCGGGAGAGAAGCCGAATGCGAGAAATCAATCGCGCGTTCGAAACTCTACGTCGCGCCGTCCCTGCATCAGCCATCACCGGAACACCGGTCCCATGTGAAAAGCTGACCAAGATCACCACGCTGAGGTTAGCGATGCGATACATCACAGCGCTGTCGGCGGCTCTGCGGGAGTCCAGTCCTGAAGCAGACGGGTCTCGGCCGGAGCGCTGGCCCTCGCCGCTCTGTTCGGACCTGTCCGAATTCTCCACGGAGCAGGAGACACCGTCAGAGTTCGCCGAGGACTCCCTGTCTCCTTTCGACTCGTTCTTCGCAGAGTTCGACTGCGACTACATCGACCGGACATTCGCGTGATAGTGTTAATTGTGAGTGTCACTGAGTCACTGCCGGACTATTTCCAATTAGGTACCTACTATTTAATACTTCTTTTGCCATACTATTAATTATTATTAACTATATTTTATTTTGTATGAGATATATTTTGAGATTTACTTATTTATTATTATTAATAAATTTTAATTGTTATCGTTATTACCTCGTGTGTTTTGTTTTAAACTCTGGCACGTGTAAATACTGTAGCATTCTTAACAACTGATAAAGCTGTGGTGTAATACAAATTTACTTATTCTAATCCGTCCAATTAAATCAATATTTAGTCAATTTAACACATGTAAAGTTTAGAGAATAGAAAAATTATCGCATAACCTCACTATGTCTAAAGGAGACAACAGGATTATCTATGCTACGCTACGGTATATAAATAAAAGCGTATCAAAACAATCCGATAAGTGTTTCAGCGCGCCCGAATCAGCGTTACGACATACAGGAAGGAAAAGCTAGAAAAAGTCCAATATTCTGGACTTCAGCTAAAATGATGCAGTATTAGAGACTGGTTACACATCTAGGAAATATAATGATGCATGGATTAGGTAATAACTTGTTCTCATCTCTCTCACCTGTCGGACTTCTCCGGGTAATAGACATTCCTAGTAGATAGTACTTAACTAACGAGTAATTAACAGTTTTTGACTATCCAAAAGCATGGTTAAAATGTACCTAATCTAAGAAAGACTCAATTCTTCGACCGTTCATCTAAGCCATACAATATTTTTTTGGTAAAATTTTTGGAGGATTTATCAATTTGGCAACTTCTAGATTTCTACAATAAACTTGTTAAATATTGTACCCTTAAATAGTTAAATGTCGCATAATATGAATCTAAAATGGATTGCCAATTTTGAATTTGGCAAATTGCTTCCAAATTCAAAACCAATTTGAATTTGGAAGCCCAAGTGAACGCCTTCACCGCATTTTCAAAAGCAATTGTTTTTTATTTTCATTACCGTTTTGTTTCGCTCGTTCCCGAGTCCATGTTGCTAAGCGATGCGGAATGATCGTTTGATTATGTAAATAATAGGCTGCGGAAGCGTGGGCTCGCCCGATTTATTGTCAGCGACGAAAAGAAATCGTCTTTGAACCTTGTGACTGTAAAGATTAAGACACACGAGTAGTTTTACTAGAAGTGATTAGGAGACAATAGAATACTTTCAATCATAATATCAGCTTTTATCATGAGGTATTTAAAATCTTTGGCCTCCTTTTCGACTACACCTCTGGTTGAGCCCAGTGTCGTATGTTCGGTTCCCAATGTTCCCATCCGAGATAAATATTTGTGAGTCCCACGGATAGTTGCTTCGAGTGTAAGTATACATTTTGTATGAATTCCCCACTCAGGGCTTGTTCCCTAATACGAGGTCTGTCGTTACAAAAATGTTTAAGATCTTGTTTTGACAGCGCTTCTAACATGACATTTTCTATCTGACTAAAATTTATAGGTACCTTTATTAAAATTTTAACAGGTATTGTCTGTACAATATAGAAAACTATTATGGGGGGTGTTTATTACAGTAACAGAAGGCAAAATAATTTTTTTTAGAATTTCATCTGTCTGTATGTTTGTACGTGCATCACGTAAAAACTACTGTATGAAATTGAATACAGTTTTCACCGATGTACCGATTGCTAGAGGTCTAACTTAAAATCTGGTGCATGTTTCATCTTGATACGCCGCCTAGAATCGGATTTATAGTATGTTAATCTTTTTAGAACGTGAGTGAAACTGCGGTAACAGTAACTAGTCAGGAATAAAATTAGGGAAACATAGTCTGTCTTGAAGTAAAGAAATAGTATTTTAGTATAAAAAATGTGCGTGTTACTGGACAATGTCTGACACGGGCTTTTGAAGAAAGGTCCTTGGAAGCTTTGAGTTATAATAGCCGGAATGAAAGCTCCGACTTGTAAAAAATATACAAAATTCGCAGAAGATCCCACCGAAAACATGTTTTTTTAAAAGGCCATGACCGAGTAAAATCGAAACATGATCTGATAACAGGCCAAGTTCAATCACTTTCACATAAGAGTATAATGAAACGTTTAAAAAAGGAAATAGTAGATACATGAACATCGCTAAGATTATGAAGCTAACTTACTTATTTATACAGGACCGGAAATAAATAATTACTTAGTAAGTCTTTTGAAAATTACCAGTTATATCTACTAAAAAACTGCTGCACTAAGAGATAAGTCCTGTGTATCGGGAAACTTAAAAAATAACGGAGATAAAACTATCCCCAGAGAATACACAATTATTTTTTCGGTGTGGAAATTGAATCCACGATCCGCTAGGCCAACGTGCTATACAAATCTACAAGTCATTTTAAAGTAGATTACATTTCGAAAATTATAAATGTCGTTAAATGTTAAATGTCTCATTAGTCTAGTGTTCCTGAGCGCGACTGCTACGCTAGTGGTCCTGGGTTCGATTCCGAGGTCGAGTAAATGTGTTATTGGGTTTTTCTATGAAATTCTCAGTAGCAGCTAGGAGTGTGGGATTTGTGCCGAGCTCGTGCCCTATTAGGAGTGCAGGTGTACATTTGTACTCGTAAGCCTCTACCTAACCCTTTGGGGACTATATGCCTGATGATATCAGTTTTTCATAAATTATTTTTCAAAAACTATAGTTTTTTAATTTGGACGTATACGTTTTATGAACGTCCATTATGTCAGCGCCTTACAAGTACGTTAACGCCCAATGCCCACGCGCATCGATCTCTCTCATTGTTTCTACAAAAGCTGCCACTCTGCCCGTCCAAGATTAATGTAATCACTCTTTACTACTAGTTGCTGCTAATTGTGTATCACTTCCATTTAACTAGAACTCTTCTAAAATATTGAATTATACTAATTACCAAAATTTTTTTTATTGGACCGCGGGCAGTCTTCGAACCTGCATCCCACCGGTATGGTACGCCTCACACATTGAAAATACAATCATTAACATTTACCAACCAAAAATAATAATTTACAATCGAAGTTTATTTAAATCAATGAGACGTTTCAATTCACAGAGATTCGCTGTATCTACAGGTTATATCTATCTTTAGGTTATTTTTGTCACAACGATGGTTGTCATATCATTACGCCCGTGTTACCCAAACAGTAAAGCAGAGGTGTAGCTCTGCTGTGTACGTACCCACACAGTTTACTAGTAGGTATGTTTTCAGGTCCTATACAAAATGGGGAACGACCCTATTGCCATTTACCCGGGCAGAAATCCAAACTCCGAGCTGCTACTAAAAAAATCTTAAAAAAAAACAATAACACTCCCTGACCCTTGAATTGAACCCATGACCATTGACCATACGCTCAGCAACTACGCTTGCAACCACTAGACCAATTAAATACCTATCCTTAGAACCAAAAGTAAGTATAAAAAGTCGTTTCTTCTTTGTCTTAAATAATGTATTTTAGCGAAAATTTTGTGAAAAGATTAAACTGGTTGGAACAAAAGAATAAACGAGCTTCTAAATTATGTAAATATGGATGAGTACTTCAAGAATAAGGCACAATATAATCGAGTCGGAGCTGTCCTCACCACACTGATACACAAGATAACTGAAAGTGCAAGTGTTAATTAAATAGGTACGTATAAAAACTTGATTGATTTTCAATACTCGCTACACCGTTACTCTTACGCATAATAAATAAGCAGGAAGCTTATTTAAACCCGTACTTTCCACATTTTTAGGGATTAGCTACTGAAATCATTATCATCACTGAAATCATCTTAAGTACGTAAGTATAATTTAAATTCGCGTACACAAACAAAATTAATCAAGGACTTTAGTCCTTGATTAATTAAACAAAATTAATCAAGGACTTTAGTCCTTGATTAATTTTGTTTGTGTTATTTAAAGTTTATTTAAAGTTTGTGTTTATAACTACCTACCTACTTAATTAATATTTCCTGAAAACTAAATTGTAGTAAATAACTACCGATGCAACTTCATGACTAATAAGATCTTATATACACACCAATATGTATTCAACTTATTTTTATCTTTTTTTTTAACTAGGTTCTATATTGTCTGTTGATTTCTCAATATTATTAAATTGACCACGGAACCTACAGTCGATACGCACTTGGCAGGTTTCGGTAAAAAATATTTTATTGGACAAGTTGATTTATTAATTAGGTATGTTAACTAGCGACCTCAAAGATTTAAAAAAAATTGGCATGTTTATATAAGAACAAATTGAAGTCAGTTGAAGACTTACATAACTTGTACTTAGTAATGCCCTGTTGCGTTAGGTAAAAATGCAGGACTTATGCAACACTGTGCCATGCAATAAAGAACCAAAGAGTCGTATCCCGGCGCATGCCCATTTGGGCTTAAGCGGATTGCTTTCCCGCCAAATAAGGCAGCCATGACAGTTCACTGAATTATTCGATTATCTGACGTGACGGCGTACTCCGTCTGCGAATCATGATCACATATTATTATGATTTTGTATACACGTTGACAGTTATACATGATGCTGAACGTAGATGGAGTACTGATTAAAGTATTGGCTTGGCCAAACTGAGAATGTTCGTGCCTTTACAGGACAATGGCCGAAATATCAATACTAATTTTGTAGGTACACCTATCAATTGTAGTTATTGTAGTAGGTACCTATTTTAAATAAGCTGCTTAGGTGCATTTGAAACTTTTTAAAAGCTCAATTAGGCGAGAAGTATGCCTACCTATGTCAGGAATATGTAGGTATAATCTACTGAATAGGTATTGTTACATTTTTATGAAGACACAGAAAGAAAATCACGAGGTAACAAATAACGTCCTATTTTATACATAATTATCTATACCTACTCCTTGCCTATGCATGGAAAAATATGTGTAATAAGTAATAACAATCTGGTGAATACTTACGCAGGAATAGCAATCAAAATCTTATCTTGCTCTGAAAATCAAGTGAGTTAACTGTCACCATACAGAAAAGGAATAAAACTACTGCGGCTGTTGTTTTATTACATTTAATTACTTCATAAAAATTATTTCGTTGCCATGCAAGTATATTCAAGAAAGATTTGCATAACACAGCCCTACAGTTATAAGCTCAGACATAAACATACACGCAAAACATTTATTACACTTAAATGTTGTTATAATTATCAATTAGTGACTTAAAACCAGGCCATAGTTGAATGGGTTAATCATGCTAAGGCCAAAGTAACTAGGCATAAACACCATGTTATTAATACTTAGAATTAAGGATAAAGATTAAAATTAATTACTTACACAAAATAAAAACAGTTCTGTGTAATTAAAGCAGTGAGTCATTTAAAGGAAATTTATTTATAAATCAACTCGACACGAATAAGTAAGATTTAGCACATAATGCATAACACTGGCCGTATAAATAACATTAGTTGCCATATTAAACATATTTTTCCACCTTTATGGGTCCGGCGGACCGAATTTTCATACAAACGTAATATCAAAATAAATCGTAATTTAAACACAATTTAATCAAATTGTGTTTATATAATCTGGTTTCTTACCATTTCGTCCAAAATACTTCACTGGAAATAAATGTAAGCGAATGTAATTTTTGATAGTTTTGCCAAGTTTGGAACTATTTTCCGGTCGTTTATTTCCAGTGTAAATTGTATGGTAGGAACCTAGATTAACGGTATCCGAATACTTACAATTTGATAAAACATTGTTTGGATTACGATTTATTTTAGTATTACGTTTTTGTGGGCAATTCAGGCTCTGCCGGAGCATAAAAAAGCGATGTATAAGGCTCTTGTCTTGTATCAAATCAACCGGTAACATAACAGTACGTACCTACCTATTTTATTTTTATTATTTATAAATCAACATAGTCGCAGAAGAAAAAAAACAATTTTTATGCCTAGTGCAGTTATACCAAAAATCCTTCTAGGTCGTCTGGCGGCTGGGTAGGTAAGTACGTAAGTATGTCGGTGTCCTACTTATAGATTAAAAACCACAGTTGCCCCCCGTTGCCTTATGGCCTAGAACCATCAGGACTCGTGGCCACATTCGCAGCGACTCCAATAGAAGTTACGCAAACATGGATTTAATGGTCCTAAAGACTAATCAATAGTTGTTCCCATTGGTTGAGCCGAGTGTGGCCGAGTGGAATGACGCTAAAATACGCTTTTTGAAATTCAAACAACTAATTCGTCTATTACACTAATCTGTGATATAACAGACATGGTTGTTTATAATCACAGCACAAAGATAACTGCAAAAAAATACCGTCCCAATAAAATGCATTGCACAAGATAACAAAACCACCTACAGCAGAAACAGAAACATTTCAGAGAAAGCTTCTTATCCAAGATGACATTTTAAGCTCGTTGTTAAGCTTAAAGTCACATAGTCGTGTAGGTCGTCTCACACGTGCTGCTTGCAAGGTCATCTGACATCACATATGCAGTAAAACGACATTTTTGTGAATCTTAGTTGGCGGCAGCGTGGGACGCCGAATCGCTCTTTTGAGAAAAAAAGGCACGCAAAAATACGATACTTACAATACCCCGTTTGGGTACATTTTGGTCTTATAAATAATTATGATTCTTTTCCTGGTGGTCCTTTGAATAACATTTCTGGGTTTTGTTGAACTTTTAAGGTGAATGTCTTGTCGAGTGACTTTAAGATTTTATAAAAGAGTAATGGTCTGCTTTTATAAATTAGTGTCTCACGGTTGACTTAAAAAGGTAACGAACGGATGGTGCTAGTGATGAATTTTAAGCTTCATAACAAAAGGATTTTTTGATGTAAATACTTCTTTAGGCGCGTTGAGCACTTTTTGGGTGAACAAAAATCATGGAACTCGCGTCATCGATACTGAACGCTTCCCACTTATCGACGATACAATTTCCAAGTTACTTTTCACTTCTATCGGCAGTTTTAACTTTATAACTGTATGATCTTGATGCCTTGTGCTACTACATTTTATTAGGTTATTAGTCATTTACTTATGACAATAACTGAATCACTTATATTTACAATCCTCGTCGTGTCTACAAACTAGGTATCTACCGAGTTAGATTGACTCTGGGTCCATTAGATCCTGCCGTGTCACCTGCACTCAGGCGTCATATCTCACGGTGCAACTCGGCAATAAATAGCAACGCAAAGGACGGGCGAAGCGCTGACGGCGCCTGTCGATCTAGGTGAGGGTTAGAACATTTTTCTCACACTAAGACGAGTGCCAGTGCAGGCGCCCCGCGACGAGTAGGTACGCCGCCCGCTGACTTGTAAGGCCTCTAGCATACTGATTGCTGACTGGGTTTTTATCATCTGTTATGTGGGAATGTTTTGGTTTGAATGGAATTGTTTTTACTGAAAATCAGAATCATAAGATTGACTCTAGAAGATATTATCAGAAGGCCTGAAGTGTTATGAGAAGTCAGTGTGCAAGCTGCATCCCTAATTAGTGACTAGCGACTGTTCTAATTAAGTCAATAAAAAATTTATACAATAATCTTTCATTCTATACTAAAAAATCCTTTACATATAATTACACTGACTGGCGCAAAAGGCAATCGTGAGATCATTAACCACATTGAAGATATTATGCAATTTACAAACCTATGCTTATATAATAATACTAAAGAGAATCTCATCATAAACGTAGCTTCCTAAACTACGTTTCTAGTTAGTCCCTTAACCATCATGACCAGGGTTTAGTTCACCACATACGAGATCTTAGTATCCATCCATCACCCCCATCGATTTTGACCACAGAATCTGTCCCTGAATCTGTCCTACGCTAAACTAGCTTTTTGAGCAAAATGATTATCGTCTCCTATACCATCACATCTGTTTTTCCCGAGTGGATAAGCAGATGTGTAGGTACTGCTGCACATCATAATTTTATAGAGGACTAGCTTTTGCCAGCGACTTCGTCCGCGTGGAATAGTTACTTTGTTCCCTAGTTTTTTGCCCGCGGTTTCACCTGCGTTGCCCTGTTCCTAAGGGTTGTAGCGTGATGTTTTATAGCTTGAAACCTTTCTCATGAATCACTCATTTTCCCAACATTTCCCTTCACTGCTCTGCTCCTATTGATCGTAGCGTGATGAAAAGTATACTATAACCTGCCCAGGAGTATGAAGAACAATTGTACCAAGTTTCGTTGAAATCCGTCGAGTGGTTTTTGTTTCTATAACGAACATACAGACAGACAGACAGACAGACAGTCAGACAAAAATTTTACTGATTGCATTTTTGGCGTCATTATCGATCACTAATCACCCGCTGATAGTTATTTTGGAAATATATTTCATGTACAGAATTGACCTCTCTACAGATTTATTATAAGTATAGATAGATAGATGAGCTTGTGTACCTAAGTATAGGCAAAGGTGTGTTAAATCGCGGAGAATGTCGAGCGAATTCTTGTCGATATGCGTGCCGTCGCGTCGGCTGCCGGGGACATGGTCTACTTAAAGCCGCTATGGATCTTTCTTCAAAAGGCCATTTCAGATATTGCCCCTCAGACATGTCTGGACTTCGAAAGAGACCACGATTCTCTCAGTTTGTTTCGGTTTTTCTTGTCAGAGGTCGTCAGCTAGGAAAGGCCAACACCATCTAGTACTTGAAAATATTAAAAAAATGACTTGTAAAAGTGTGTTTAAAAGATTAATTTACAGAAATAAAAATATTTAATTCAATCACACATAGGAAAAATTTCGCTCTATCATCCTTTTGGCATGCGGATATAGATGAAGATAGAAAAGCGGACGATTGATAGCAGATATTTTAAAATCGATAGTGTCGTGATAAACGCCTCTTTACAAAGCACAAACATTTCGAAGGCTTCAAGCGCAAACAGCGCAACATTAAAACGAAGTAATAGAACATAAGATTCTTGCCAGTAAAAACTGTGGTTACCTTCCTAACGCCTCCACTGGGTGTCGAATACCTTATGCAGTGTAGGATATTTATCGCAGATACTTATCGATTTTTATTTAACTCTCTAATGGCAGAAAACATCGCTAGCTGCCGTTTTATGCGATAAATTCTCACATAAGAATCAATTAGGTACACAATACGTTATAAGTTCGTTTTTGTGCTATAAAGAGTTATGAAAGATAATTGTTAATTTGTTTCATAATTTCATAGCGCTGTACGGAAACGGAGATATTATTTTTTGTTTTGATTTTATACTTGTGTTTTATTTTTAAAGATAATGATATCTTTTGAATTCGGATTCATCTGCGGCACGATCAGAAGGTATATACCTACTTAATTGATTTTAATTATTTTTAGGTTTATTTTAATAATCTATTTATTTGATTTCCAAATTTTGTGTAGTTATAAAAGCTAAACATTCGTCAAACAAAGAAAATCATAAGCTCATATTCGGACAAAAAGTACTGGTAAAAAGTAATAAACTCTTCCGCAAGTACATAAGATGACTTAAGACCCTCTCTTTTTGTGATAGGTAATTATGACATTAAAAAGTGATAAACATATCATCTAGGAGGTCTAGGCTTAGCTTACACTTAACTGAAAACATCTGTTGCGATTAAAACTAATTTCTGATTCTACAGGATTACTAAAAATTTATAATATATTATTCAGACGATTATATTGCATGTTTGTTCTTCAAGAGGTCCAATTATTAGAATACACAGATAAACTATCCTTTTCTGTTTAAAAGATAGTTAATCGCCTGTCAATCAACGTCAATACAAGATGGCGAAACAGTAAACTGCGAATCAATGTTCTGAATACAGCTAGTTAGCTTGCGAAATTTTGCCAATGATCCAATCCATAAATATGGTCTGGCTGTTTTGCGTGTGTCCTATAACCATGCTCAACTATTGTAATAATCTATATAATACTAGTTTCTGCCCGCGACTTGGTCTGAGTGGACTTCAGAATTGGGTCCGACTTGGATAAAAAGTAGCCTATGTGTTATTTCAGACTATAATCTATTTAAGTGCCAAATTTCATCCAGATCCGTTCAGGCGTTCTGGCGTGAAAGAGTAAAAAACATCCATACTCACAAACTTTCACGTTTATTATATTAGTAAGGATGTTATAATGTCCATTGGGATAAAGTATACGCCAGTTTTTACCACAACCAAATTGTGGAACGTCTCAAAAAAGGTCAGGTAAGAGCACCCTAAACCGACGATCATGCATGAGGTTGTTAATGAACGTAGACTAAGCGAAAGTGGTGTGCCAGGATCGTAGCAAGTGGAAATCTATAGTCTGCCTACCCCATTGGGAGACATGCGTGAAAATATGTATACGTATGTCCCTTATGAGCAGGAGGTTCTTTTTTCCTTGTATATATGTATCTACTTAAGTAGGTGCTCATCAAAATTGGGTTTGGCATTAATCCTGCATGAATCAATTCGCTATTTTGTCGTTTACTTTATCCTCAACGATTGACCTTTTTTTATTCAATTTGGTAAACTTAAGTCTCTTTCCATCCGACTTACTCATGAAATTAATTTCTATCTCAATCCAAATAAATTATAATGTATGATCGAACGTATTTATTTTCCATAGGAGACAGCTGAAAATTCAACTATGTGTGCTGTTAGAGCTTAATTTATAAGCTCTGGAAATCTGTGGATCTTGTCATACCCACTTGGTGTTGTCCTACAAACATTTGAAAGTCCTAAAACTAACCAACGTAACCTATAGATATATTCAATTGGAATAAAATTCTACGAATCGAATTTATTTTTATTCTTCTATAAACAGAGGCGACTGAATAAAACAAGTGACATTAATGTCTTTTTCTGTTAACAAAGTTTGAACGCGAATATCCGAATATGGCGGTTAAAATGATCACGGTAGCAATTATTATCAAGTCAATATAGTGTTGTTATTTCTTGACACCGATTATAACAAGCAACTCGTTCATACTTTTATGGCGGCTGATGACTTTAGTACCTTGGCTCTGTTTTTTTTTATTTGACGATAAATACGGCAAATTGTGTATTAAGGGAATGATTCTAATCTGTTGTATGCAGCTCGCTACTCTTTCTTTCTACATAGGTACCAAGCTGTACCACAGCATTTAGATCTCCGCCTCTTACAACCAATCCACTCCAAGTACCTACTTGTCTTATTTCAGTTTTTGGTTCGCAGATTTGCTTTTTACACGCGAGTACTCGTCTGTTTCAGCGTCTATCGGTTCTTGACTTAATGCATTGACACTTCAGCTAGCTGAATACCTTTTTCAGGTTGTTGGTCTGCCTGAATGCCAAGGTTTCTTACACTTGGTTTGAAGTTGGTTCGGTTTTTCTATTTCCACTACATGACTCATCTGCTTCAGTGTTTGTTAGTTCTCCTACCGACACGGGTGGTCCGGTTCAAATTGCTAAAATTCAACTTAGATAATAATTTTTTTTGGTATGTTTACCTACATACATCAGGTGCCGTCAGCGCACTTAGCTGGTATGGTAATCGGCAAATTAACTTAATCAAGTGATTTAAAAAATAACTGTCATTTTAAGACAAATAATTGCCGTTATTGCAAGGGTAATCATTATAAAATTACACTTCAAATTATACCATAATTATGTGCTGTTTTGATAAATATTATTCTTTGGGACACTATCAAAAGTTTTATCAAAAAGAAATATTGTGTCAGAACTTTTTTTTTCCCAAAAAAGAGGACATTTTATCGAGTTATCTATAGAGAGAGCAAGGAAAATTTCCGTACAAAAACTTTGGTGTGGATTTGATTTCTTTCATTGTTAGGCCGACGTACGATACCAGACAGAGGCATTTGTTAACTAGGTAAGGCCTAGGATATCACTACAAAAAAAAAAACAAATTTATTCAATAAACGTAACAAAACTCTAACAATAAATAGAACATTACAATTTCGACAAAAACGTCACATGAATTTACTTCAATAACCCAATTTACTTCATCATCTTTGAACCAACTTGTTAATCAAAGGAACTTTCTCAATGACGTAATGGCTGGAAAGAAACGTAGAAAACCATAACATTCCCACGGCCAAAACCCTCAAGGTTTACCAAACCTGTATCATACGTGTGCCATGTCACACCATTATGCTCTAGTAAAATTTTATATATGGTCGTGCGCTCATTTTTGTTGACGTTTATAAAGAAATACAATATGAACTATTGATCGTGAGCTTTTGCACACGACGTGTTCTATGAAACCAATTTATTTACTGTCACCAGTAGATCATTTAACCTCTAGTTTGCCAGCCCTAAGGTTGATAATCCTATGAAAATTGTTTAGTGGGTTGGGAAGTAAAGTTTGTCATCGTATAGGGTCGGTCCACCTGACATAGTCGTATTAGGAATGGTGAGCGTGTATTCAGAAAGAGGCCTAGGCCCTGTAGTGCCATGGTACAATGCTAACGAACTCTGTTTTTTGCTGTGCTCTATGATTGAAGTGGTTGGAACTGGAGTAACTTTACATTATCGAATTTTTAATCTAGTGTTATAGAATCCTCAATTGTGGTTATATCTACGGGATGCACTATTGATGAGCATCTTCTACCTCTAATACTCCCATTTTCTTTTACCCTCTTCGGATCCCAGTTGTCGATTTACCATACTAAGACACCGATCCCAGTTGCAAATTTGCCATACTTATAGGGTACCATGGATCTAAGCTACCGTTTTGCCATGCCTGCCAGAGCGCCGTGGATCTCAATTGCCAATTTGCCAAACTAGGACACCGTTGATCCTATAGTTGCCCATTTGAACCGAGTAGCTCGTTCCTCAAACGTTCTTTTCATTTGTTTATTCTTCAACTGTAACAAGCCTATCTGCCTATCCTTTATTTAATTAAGTACTGTAAAAATATGACCAAAGTTTTAGATGACTGATGTTACATTAAGTATTTGTAATAAAAAAACCATGACCTTTGCAGGCCACTTGTAAGTCACATTGCATAAACTACCTTTTTTAAATCACTCACCATAAAGTTCAGAAGCTGAGTGATGCTTTTTTAAGGTTTTGCATATCTGTAAACACGAATGTTTTTTAAAAGCGAACTACTTACATATAGATACGTAGGTTATATTTAACTTTCAAGTTGCAATTTATAAGCGTATCATACTCGTAGTTGGGTCTGATTTTTATTGGATCTTAACACTATTAAGAAGAAAGTTTTAGTGCTTATATAGCTATTTTGCGACTAAAAAACTGGAGAATTATAGTACATACTACATAATATATTTATTTATATTTTCTTCATATGCGATGTCCACCACACTAGACTCTAATGGACTCAGATATCTTATGGTATCTTTCTCGTGCCAGTCAGCCAGCCAGTCTGTATATTATACAGATTGGCTAGACCATATACAGTGTATATGATCCAGCATTTGGTATCATCAATCCAAGCGTACCTTGCCTCCCAGAAATCTTCTTAAAATATTATAATTGTTGTGATGTTAAAATGTATCTACTTACTGTGCTCTAACCTATATGGTGCTATTTCTACTAAGTATGGTCGACCAGTGTACTCTCTCATACTCCTGTCAATCTTAATAGAATGATGGAGTGATCGAGCCTGGAGATCCCAGCAGACTTGCTGATATAATAGAACTTTAGTTACCAGATCCTGCATTGAACGACTTGAACGACATAACTATCCAAACATTCGTTCACCATAATAAGCTCTTCCACGAAGTAAATGATGCAATGCAGCTGGCAGGTGACAATGTTATTTGCCTCTACTCCAACTGAAATACCTAACTCAATATTGGCCAACCATTTTCGACCTTATGTTATTACTGACAGTAGATCATCAGAGGTCACTGGTCACACTCAAGTATTTAAAAACTTTTTCTGTATTCAACACCTGTAGGTACAGGACAAAATTACAAAGCGGACTGTTATAACATAAGTACTAGATAACCATTCCTTTAGGCTTTAGTGGAGTAAAAAGGATTGCCTACGTACCTACGTACCAATATCTGCCAAACATAGTACGCCATTGGCTAGAAAAAAAGAGATAAGTAAATGGCTATGGAGAGCGGGCATTGGAAACATTTTTATACCAAAACTATGATCCCAATTTGATTTCATTTCATTCCTACCAGAACCATTTATTACTTACTACGATTTACGAGTAGCTTTTGCCCGCAGTTTCACTCACATCCCATAGGACTTCTTGAGACAAAAGTTAACGTACGAATAGATACCCATAGGTACCAAAATTGATCAGCCTTGTAAGTTAGGTTAGTTGTAGGAGTTAACTTACGTATTTATATTATTTGTATGAATGTGTTAGGTACAAGTTTTGTTCGTATCGTTGCTCGTAATATAAAATGTCAATAGAAAAACAAATGAAATCAAAAGCTAAAATTTAATGCTAACATTACCTACGACTTCTATGAGTCAGCTGTGGTCACGACTGTCGGTGGCTCCACTCCATATATGGCAATTCAACCAAACGACCACGTGGCAGATTTCGTCGATGTAACCGATAAGATGGAAACGTAGATGATTGAATCATTAACTAAAGAAATTAAAGAGATATAGAGCTAATAATGAATTCACTAGATGTATCTACAAGTTGCCGATCACATATTAATTAGGTATCTCTTGTTTATAAGCAATATAAGGAGGGGCTCGTGGCTCAGTAATAACTGGTTAAATAAGCATAAGCCAGGTGAATGGTGACCATTCTCTACACATCGATGCCTCTCCGTGTCTCGGAGAGCACGTAAAGCCGATCCGTCTGCTCGTTTGCCCCCATCACATAAAAAGAAGCCGTCGGACCCGGTTGTCATAAGAACGCCCATGACAATAGTTAGATGTAGGTAGTCAGAAGCACAAAAACCCTGACAACCAGGCTATCCATAGGATATCGGTATTGCCCAGAAATTGGTTTGCAGAGGTCTGATAGCAACCGCTTTGTGTAAAATACTGTATTCAGTCTGGTTAGATTTGAAACCATCCCCAACAATGTGGAGAAAAGTTTGAGTGATGATTAAAGACGTAGTAAGCAAATTAAATACTTAATGAATTCACTAGATGTATTGATGTAGCACAGATCATCACATACTAATTATCTTCTGTTAATAAACAAGCGATAGAGAAGGATAACAATAGAATATACTCGTATGTTACATAATATCATCGCGCCTATATCCGCGAAAGGATTGGCCGAGCTTAATTTTACTGATGGTACGACTACCTACGTACATCCACAGATCGCCGGTAAGTATTTTTTTAGGTTTTAATGTAATAGGGGGCGAATCTATTGCCATTAACTAGTCACAAGTTCAAACTGCGAGCTGTTACTGAGAATTTTATAGAAAAAAAAACAAATAACATTTTGCTCGACCTGGGAATCGGCTCTCAGAGAAGTCTCAGAGATTAAATTAAAAATATTTAAATATTGTCTATTAAGAAGATAATAGACAATCTTAAAATATTTTTAATTTAATATAATTATGTATAGGTCTTATAGATTATATCTCTAGATTTATATTATTGATATTATCTCTAGATTATAAATACAAAGAGCTTTTATTCTTCTCTCACATAGAAAAAAGTTACAAGATTATTATTAAGACATTTGTGGCCTGTTTCACTGCCCCCAGCCTGATTATATACATTATATTTATTTCATTAGACAATATGACATCATATTCCAAGTCAAGTTGAAGACACGCAATTCGTATGCTAGAAGTTTATAACATCCTGTGTGCCAGATTATTTAAAAGAGACTTAAATGCCAAGGAAAATATAAGTAGCTCTCCTATTTATTACTCAAAAACGAACGGTTTTGATACCGACAAATCAGTCAGGATTTATTCCGGACTCATACTGAAAATTTCTTCCACCGAAATAGAAAATCCTACTGCCAAAAAATCATCGTCATCATCATCAATTCACACTTAAAATATTGACTAGTTCACATTTCACACATTTTTGTAATTGACAAAAAGTACGCTTAGAATAAAAATTATAGGGAAAGATTATTTTTATTTGTATAGATTTTGATACTTATAGTCCGTACCTACGAGAAATGTCCTATCTTAGCAACAAATCTGTCTCTGACAGATTCGTTATACCTAATTGAAACCAACCATAAGTGGCGAAATATGCTTTCACTTGGTTTTGTCAAAACTTGATTTTGTCGAATCAGTCGATAAAACGGAAGTTGCAAGTCTACGGTAGTCGTGAACTTATAAGACGCGTGCCGTGGCTTGATCGTAATCCGATATATTTTAAACAATCGTGATCAAACCGCTAATAACTTAACTATCTTAGCCTACTTCAACGTCCTAGGATTTAGTGTCTATAAACATTTCAATTAGGCCATAACATCTATCATTACTCACTCATGTGCCTAACACTTGGATCCTAACTTCATCGAGTCGCATGCGCATAAGAATGATGCAGATTTTCCATATAAAGGATGGAACCGACCTATCATCTACAATCTTAAAGTAAGCAGTGAAAACCCATAATCAGGCAATTTTAAACTTTATGCAGTACAAACAAGGTTTATAGAAATGGAAAGTTGCGGAAGTCATAACGTTGCTAATTCCGCCTTAGGTAAGAGACTGTTTACATTAAAATTAACGACCGACATGAACTGTCAACATGATTCGATACTTATCTAACAGAAAATAAAAGTGTTTATTGAATATCTGGACAGGTGTCGAAGTGTATCGTACACATTCATTCAAATGAATGGGATCCAATTACATACAAATGTTTCGCGAAGGCGACACTGTGATAATTGATTGCTAATCTTGTGTAATTGTGTGAACCACAAATTCTAACAAAATAGGTACTTAGATATTAAAATCAACCGTAGATTCTGAGATGCCCCAAAAAAATCCAATAAGTACAATAAAATAAGACAATTTTTTTTCAAGCTTGACAAAAATTCTATTTTCAGGGTTTCTATGAAACTCTAATTTTGTAGAACTCACAATATAGGTGATACTCACACTAAATATGGAATTACAATCTTGCATATTTATTTGTGCTCAATTGCCACAAATAAATATTCTTCATTCTACGCAGCCCTATCCCATAAAAAATTGCCAAATCACTATCAGTATTTAGTTATCTATATCTATACTTATAATAAATCTGTAGAGAGGTCAATTCTGTACATGAAATATATTTCCAAAATAACTATCAGCGGGTGATTAGTGATCGATACTGACGCCAAAAATGCAATCAGTAAAATTTTTGTCTGTCTGTCTGTCTGTCTGTATGTTCGTTATAGAAACAAAAACCACTCGACGGATTTCAACGAAACTTGGTACAATTGTTCTTCATACTCCTGGGCAGGTTAATGTATACTTTTCATCACGCTACGATCAATAGGAGCAGAGCAGTGAAGGGAAACGTTGGGAAAATAAGTGATTCATGAGAAAGGTTTCAAGCTATAAAACATCACGCTACAACCCTTAGGAACGGGGCAACGCAGGTGAAACCGCGAGCGAAGAACTAGGTAACAAAGTAACTATTCCACGCGGACGAAGTCGCTGGCAAAAGCTAGTTACCAATAAATATCATATAATACAGTAGTACATGGTCACATGGATTAATTTAAAAAAAAAATGCACCTGCTTCTTTTTATCTAGACGGGCAATTTTGTTAGTAGAATAGGCACATTGGCACCCTCTATCAAACTATATTATTTATTCTGTAATTAGGTACTTCAAGTAGAAGATCTTGAATCACACAATGACTAACAATTTGTTCTCCAAATTACAAAGCATTTCTTATCAAGATTTTTATTCTATAAAGTTAAGTAATAAAACAACTAAAACTAGTATATATAACGCGTTCCACTCCGCTTCATTCATGAGTTTGTTCACCGAACAAAAACGATCTAACAGAAGCTCTCCATTGAAGATAAGTCTAGTGTTTGCGCTAATTGGTCATTACTTGAAGGACGAGAACAAATATTAACATCTAATAAAGCTTCAAACAGCTCCTAATCCACAGAAATAAAGAACAAAATTCAATGGATACAATCAAAATTCCCGCACGAAACCAAAGTTTTCTTTGTAGAATTAGATAATTCAAAAAATCCCGGCAAAAACAAGCCGAGCTACTGAGAGCATAGTTTACTAAAGTAATTTATCATATTTTCTCGAGTTTTAATGATATATTTGATTCATATAGTTTTTCGATGGATTCTTGGACTGGATTTGTGAATACGTTTGTTTTTTCATATCCTGAGGTACTGCTAGATCGTAGTAACACTAATTGATAGAGCCAGTAATTAGTTGAAACCATGTAGATTGGTATTTGTCTAGCATGATTCGTACTGTGGGTGTAGGTAATTAAATTCCATCTGGATTAGAATCTCTTTTAGAAGCATAGCTAAGTACTACGCTGATCAATCAATCTGGACGTCGTTCATAGTCTACGTCATGTATGGGAGACTTAATAAAGAAACCTTTCCGTACCTCGGAGAACATGTAATGCCGTCGGTCTTTGATATCATAGCTTGAAAGTTCCGACAACCAGTTTTTCCAAGAGATATCGATATCAGAAATTGTGCTGCGGAGGCTCCTGTAATCCTATAAAATTGGTATGTACCTACCTTCTAATGTTCTAACGCATTTATTAAGTGCCAACATACATAGTTGGGGAAAGACTATAGAGGGATAATGATGATGACCATGGGTATCTAGTTACAAAATAGCCCATTTCATTTCCACCATCCATCAATTTAATCTAGAACCCACATAGTACTTATCTACGTAACCAATTATGTAAATTAGGCACATTATAATAAAAAAAATTAACATGGTTTTGTATACGCATCGTTATGAAGTTATGTGGCTGATAATTACTATTTAATTGAAATATTGGGTTTCAGATACTTATTGGAAAGGTCACAAGAATGCCTTGGCGACAGGCTCTGCAATGAAAGGTTTTTGTTGTTTATTACTTATGTAATGATTATCTACAGTTTCTGGCGTTCAATGTAACCCACAATTTCAATGTAAAACAATTTCAGATTTCGAACCCAAAGAAAATCGTTAGAAATTTTGGGTAGTGAATCATGGTAAGGCTTCTAAACATAAATTAATTCTAGAAGAATTGTCCAGTGGGTGGCTGTTTTTGCCCCTTTAAAATGGACCCATAATTTAATATGGCCTTAATTTCAATTACCTTCCAGCAAAACATGAAATCGTTAATCTTCTTGTAAGATTAAATACATTAATTCTGACCTCCTTCCTCTACTTCTTTCTCCTTGTGAGGTAATAAGAAAATGTTATTATTAAACTAATATTGAAAAATGTAGCTAAAAAATAACTTAATAATCTTAGCATGGAAAATGCAAAAAATGAAAAAAGATAGTTAAAAGGTAAGGTGGCATCGTACGACACTGAACTAACTGTAAAGTAAGTCGTGTCGGTTGAGAGGTAAGGTAACTTACCTCTCTAGATGTCACCAACGTCACCTTATGACGTAAATTCAGAATGTGAAGGCAAAATTTCAATCATGCGGGTAGGGTTCGCGGTGGCTTAGAGGTCAGAGCGTCTGGTATATTATATTTACTAAAAAATAACTTAATGTAGCTCTAGCTATTATCCACTTTATCGATTTACTAAGAGACTTAACTGCTATAATAGCAACTAATTAGACCCTTTACTCTAAAAATAGAGCCAATTAAATGGCGTCCATTTTAAAAGTTTGAACCGCTTTAACAATTACGTTCGAACACGAGAAACGTGCTTCTTTGCTGTCACAGTCTACTAATTTTATATCCCATAGATATTCTTCATACTTCCGTCCTGGTTCCCATGTACCGTCGCTCCCAACTGCAGTTGATCCCAATTAAATAATTATAGCTTTATTGATGAAAGTCTAGCGCGATTGATGGCCCCAATTAGCTGATTGATAACTGCTAATCCACGAGCTAAGACGGATTTTAATACTATGTATGTGACTTTATTTTTAAACGAATTAAAAAAGGAGGTTTCAGACTTCCAGTTACTTAAAAACTCTTCTAAAGTATGCAAGAAAAAAATCTAGAGTTAATAATGACAAATAATAGGTACCTACTACCTCAGACAGTTCACCCTCAGAGTTCACCGTAAGATGTCCCCTTGCCGTGATGTTGGCACTATTGCTTGTCATTTTGTAAAGGCACGCACCTTCAACACAATGTCTCTTGCATCGCTCAAATCCAAAAAACACCCTAGCTTTATAGAAGATTCTAGAGGAACCCTCATGTGCATTTGCCATTTAAAAAATATATGTTATACTTAAGGCCATCACAAACAAATTGTATTGTTTAAAATTTGTATAAATTTGCCCCAATTGTGGATAATAATTGAAGTAAATAGGCCTTTTTCAACCTAATTTGCATTTCTTTTCTTTACGGTCTTAATAGATAGTCATGAATGTTATACCAAAAAAATTTTAAGGACGTAATTAACAATTTGTATTGTTTTTATTTTCTTATTGCTTTGAATATTTTGAAATAAAGAAATGCCCGAAATCTCACTAGCACCCCGCGTGAAGCACCCCCGCAATGCCTGTGACTAACAAGTACTAGCACAAAGACTAAATCCTCAAGGTCATTGGGCAATGTTTATTTCAATTAATCATGCTATAATTAATACGAAAAATATTAAATAATAACACAAAACCGAACATTACGGCAGGGGACATCGTACGGTGATCGGTCTTTATTTTCGAATAGGTTAGGCGCAGATTTCAGTTACAAGGATCAATATAGTAATAAATGTTATAATTGATAAATGGAATTAGATAAAGTAGGTTTTAGAATATTGCTAATGTTGCAAAATCTGTGAAAAATTATATTACTTAAATCTGCATCTTAAACTAGGGTAACCTATATCTTATATGATTACGAAAAGAAAGGTAAAAACTCAATATAATTTTGCTCGACTTGGGAATCGAATTCAGTAGCTACCTTATGGAAAGCGTAAAACGGAGGATATAGAAAAAAAAGCTCCTAGAAGTCCTCCCGAGATTAGAATAATTATAAGTGCCATTATATAGGTACTAATAAAATCCAGAGCTTGTGAATTTCCAGTAATTTTACCATAAAGAAAATCAAAACTTTTTAAAAAAAAATGTAGCTTACTAGCAATGTGGGCCATTATTAATTGCTAAGCTAAATGCTTGCGTTACGAGTGGGTTCACGTCGGTAGTGCAATGGGTGGGGTTCTAACCGGCAACCACATGATCTTGCGATCGACGCCTAGCCATTAGGCTACCGCCGCTTCAGACTCAAATCTTTATATATAAGAACACAGATAAAATAAAAAATGCACCAATAAAAATACATAATTATAACATAACATAAGAAAGAAATAAAAGAAAGAAAGAAAATATTTATTTAACACAGCATAGGAGACACATATAACATACAGTCTGATATATAAAACATAAAAAATATGTAAGTATAGATGTGTGCATGTGTCACAGCTGGACCAAAAGGGTGCCCAGATCACCTTAATGTCAAGCAAGATACCATCAGGCCTGTATTAAACAGACGGCATGTTTAGGTCCCCTGTAGTAGAGGGCGAGCTATTCAGACTCCGAGCTGCTACTGAGAATTTCATAGAAAAGACCAATAACACTTAGCTCGACCTGGGGATCCGTCGCGTTTGGGACCACTACACTAATGAGGCAGTCATAATTATAATTAAAACAAAAATAACTATGTAGGTATATTTCATCATGTTGTCGAGTAATATCTTCACGCTTCGTACTCTCAGTAAATGAGTTCATTATAGTCAACTTGTTTCATGTCTGGGTTTTAAATCATATTAACAATTTTGGTAAAGCGCTGTAATAAAAAATACTGATTCAAGACGCACCAAGATATTTTTAATTCATGGTCATGAACGAATATTTTACTCTAGGTAGTACGAGCATAAATTCTCCGTGCACATAAAGTTGTCGGTTTCGGTTGTATGACCAATGACAATTGTTAGTGGTACTCAGAAGCCCAAAAAGCTTCACGACCAGTACTTTTTAGGTTACAGACTTTCAGGTCGAGCAAAGTGTTATTGGGTTTTACTATAAAAATCTCAGCAGCAGCTCGGAGTTTGGAATTTGTGCTCGGGCTTCGCCCCCCATTACATGGGACCAAAACATACCGGCGAACTGTGGGTGTACATTAGTACGTCTCTGCCTATCCCTTCGGGGAATACAGGCGTGATGGTATGTTAGTTGGGAAAAGACGATGACGATGATAATTAAATAAACTTTCCCGTATATTAGTCTATATTAGCTTTTTTTATAGTGTGTAGAATCCTCGTGGATCGGCCGATACAAGACCACACTTTCCTTATGTACTTACTTAAAAGTTTAAAATAAATGAAGCAGCGGTAGACTAATGGCTAGGGCGCCGGACTTGCGATCATGTGGTTGTCGGTTCAAAACCCACCCATTGCACTACCGACGTGAACCCACTCGTAACACGAGCATTTAGCTTAGCACGAGGGGTTAACAAGAATATCTACTTACTAGTAATGTGCGACCCACGTTGCAAGTAAGTTTTCAAAAAAACAAAAAAGCATATAATATGTTTGTATGGTCACTAATGTAAAGTGTGTTTTCCTGTCCCATTTCAACTAAACGCACAAGTAGTACCACTGTACCTCCTAATTTTTTTCTTAATATAATTCCAATCTATATTCGGAAATTGTTTGGAACTTTTTTCAATTTTGTGATTTCATTGCAATATATTACAATGTACACGTTAGACGTCGATTAGTAATTTAGAGCACTATCTACCATTCCGACTAGATTGGAATGGTTTTAAAAATAAAATATATTGTCTGGCAATGTAAGAGAGGTTTGTCTTCTATATAGTCTTCTTACGAGTTGAAAACAACATTATCTCTGGATAACTAAAGTAAGTTGGTACTCGGTCAGCACATTTAATTATAATTTTTAATTAGTTCAGCTATATGGTTTTCTGCTTATCTTACTCCAAGCATGAACGTTTTAATTTTTTATACACAGATTATATTATAATCTTAATTTAGGTAGCAATAAGCATACATAATTATATTTTTAATATTTTCAGACATCTTTGCGGCGGAATTTAGGAATTAATACCGTGATGCAGGGTATAGGGAACAAGGGATATTCAGAGGGGTTTATTTTATTTTTATTAGAAAGATAGAAAGTAACAAATACCTATATCAATGTTCGTGTGAGTTATGTAATCTAAGGTAGGGGGCTAAAATGCTCACTTTTGGTTAATCATATGAATTGCAGACACTCTTCTGTACATCTTCCTATACTTACTCAGTATCACCAAAAGTAACCGTTTAGACCCCCATGTCAAACATTTGTCTAAGTATTATCTTAGGATCCCTATCATCATAATTTAATTTCTTCTTATGCTTTTTCTTATCGTGTCAATCTTCAAACAATTTTCGAGTAATATGATGCTACCAGAATGGCGTTAGGCGTGGCCGCGTAGAGAACATCCATTTCGTTCAATACAAATCTACATATATCTAATCATTAAATCTGGAGTACTTGCCTCGTACTTATGCCCAACTAAGATGCCGTAATTATTAGGTTGTATGCTTGCTGGCAGTCTGGCACGTTGCTCTTAATTTTTACACCTGACAAAATATCTCTGACGACACGTTTAGCGTAGTGGGCGTAGTGGATAAACGATCGACTTCTGCGCACGTGTTGTGCGTTCCATCCTCACACGGAACAAATACTTATATGACCTACTGGTAATTTTTCTGGAACTGGATGTTGGATGATTTTTGTTTGTAAACGCCCACGATACACGACAAAACCCTAGTGTTGGGGCAACAAACAGAGGTTTCGACATTTCGTAGGTAACGATATCGGTATCAAAAGTATTGCGACACTAGCGTTTAATCCTTAGTGTGAAATGACACTAATCGTTCACTAACCATGAATTATCCAACCAATAAACACTGCCATGTAGGTACTAACAGCTGATTAACATGCAGTTATGACTGGCTTGTCAACACCTGCCACCTTATAAAGCGTGTTTTAAGTAACAAAATTACTCCGCTTTGGTATCACACCTAGAAATCTATTGAGGTATTATGATATAGTAAGTATTATCTTGTGTTTTTATAAAATAAACCTTGTTTCTTTCTTTCTATAGGCTTAAAATACGCAGAGTGCAATACCAAGCCATACCAATTGTGGCACTTTTGATATTGCAATGTGCACGAAATCTTGAGAAATCAGCTCACTTGGTGAGTTATTTCACTGGCAATATATTATAAAAAAAAACACAAACAAAACAAAGATGATAATGTTATACACTGCTGCTTAGCAGCAAAATATTTGGTACTGTGGTAGTAGCCTGGTAAAGGGAACTCCTGTAACCGAGTTCTACCATCAGAGGGAGCAACAGTTCCACCTACACCCTATGCAGTTTTTATTCATTACTCTGTACATCTTAATACTGTATTGAAATAAATAAAATTAAACTTTACACCTGTCATTTTCTAGTACCGATTATACAATACCTCAATGTATAAAACCTACTATTTGCATTTAAGTCATACCGGAGTCACTTCGAGTTAAGGTGATAAATGTAATTTAGATCTTTGTCACATCATTGGTTTAGTTTTATCGCGTTATTGATCTTGTGAGAGACTCTGAGAGAGCCAGTACAGGGCATGGTTGCAGACCTTCAAAGGTTTATACTTATCTTTTCTAAGCATCACTAACTGCACCATAATAATCTTGGTGATTGTGCGGTTTGATCCAGTTAGATGTGCTGTTTAAACCCAGTTTAAAAAGAACGGTATCGGCCATTCATTTGTATATCGTTGTCATAGAGTGAAAACTTCATTATATGTATACATAGGTATATAATGAAGGTAAGGTAGTTACACCCTTCACATGACTGTATAAGCAAAACAGTTACTCTTTACAGGAGAAAGAAAAACTTTATCTTGTAAAATTGTATGATTGAAGTTATTCAATTAATTAAATTAAAAGAGCGAAAAATATAATTAACCTTTTAAGCAGGCTAATAACTAGGGTCCAGACACGATACTATATGATTCCTTACCCTTTAGTTTAGTGCAATACATACTATTCTGTAAGTACTTGCTGTCCAAGATTGTCCCAGTTCAAATGCAGTTCACGCCTTTCTTAATTCTCAAATGCTTGTGGCTGTTAGTTGATGATCAAGAATTGCTTTTCCTCTAGGAAATACAAAAAATACCTACATGCATACCAAAACATTATAAAAATAGGCGCATGGTGCATCACTTAAAATACTACGAAACGAAGTAATTATCGCCATGCAAATAAATGAGTTGCCACAGACCTAAGTATATATTTTTAAATCTATGCTCACGAGCGCATAATAACTATTAACTAAGCCGCGGCACGCTTACTCACGTTATTCTAAAAAAGATTTAATATAAAATTGAAATTCAAATAATAATGTTAATAATATAAACAGTAGGCAGACGGCGTAATCGCTTGAAATACGACGGCAAGTCATTCATTTCTCTCGAACTGGTAATCCTGACCTCAGGGGCATGAATCATGCGACCTGATACTGGCGAGCCTCCTACGTGCGCATAAGCTACGGACATTACACATTTTATAAATCAAAAGCTATGGGCAGCCCTGATTGTAAGTCGCAATCACATTGAGAACATGAGAAGTTGAGACAATATTTGCATCATCATTAGTTTGAGTATGTCCGAGACTGAGAGATACACATTTTCCATTGTTGCGTGAAGAAGTGAAGAAATTTATTTACAGAGATAAATGATTTACATGTTTCACCTTGGTTTAGTAGTTTTAAATTGCCATTCGATATTTTGTGATCTCGCATGAATATCCTAGGAATGCAAGCTTTTCTAGCATGGTACATATAAGCATACCTGCCTCATAATGACAAATATCAAACAATAAAACGTGTTTATAATTAATTGATCTTAGAAATTCAGGAAACGGTACAATTATTCTTCAAATTATTTTGTAGTTTCAGGAAAAAACAATAAGAATAACCAGAATAACTAGAGGAGAAGAGTGAAAGTGAGAAAATTTGTTTCTAGTCAAGTAAAAATATGTAAATTATATGATAAAAATATGCTAAAGTTCCAACTATCAATGGCGGCAGTATACCACCACCGGCGCCAGACAGTTACACCATACACAGATTTCATCTCCACGATATTTTGGCGACAATACGTGACTCTGCCTTATTTGGACGCTTTTATACTTTTTCAGCCAGGTTTCTGCCTTAAAAAAATATTTATCTTCTTAAATGGTAGTTTTTAAGTGTCTATTGTTGTTATAAGATGTTAAAGTTGAACTAGGATAAAATCTTGGTTTAGTATTTATGTCTTTATGGATGTTGAGGCTTTGTCACTTTGTCCATCACCATGTCTAGGAGGATTTAATCATTCGAAGTGTATGTAGAACCTATGTAAGTACCACAACTTGTCATCTTTATATTTTAAGAGAGGGATGCCGCATTTCAGGTCAAATAAAATCATCCTAAAAAAATCAGTCCTTACGTTAGCATGCCCTCTGTAATAATTTAGTCCAATTGTGTTTTTCTAAGTAATTTTATTTTCTGAGGATTCGCGACATTTGTCACGCCCAGGACCCTCATAATCGGCTGTGTCCGATACTATCACCGAACTTCATCACAGAATTAGGATAAAACCTTATTTTAGTCAATTTAATTACCGATATAGGTCGCTAGCTGCCTCATTAACTCATTAGCCTAGTGGTCTTGAGGGCGACTACGACTAGTTCCTTCGATTCCCAGGTAAGTATTGTTGGTTTTTCTATTAAATTCACAGTAACACCTCGGGGTTTGGGATTTGTGACCGGTTAATGGAAATAGGCTCGACCCCTAAGATATTAGGTCCAAGGCCAAGGTCAACATACCAACAAACTGTGGGTGTGCGTTGGTGCACCTTTATCTAGTCCTTCGCAGAATACAAGCGTCATGGTAAGTATGTTATGTTTTTTTATGTTATATATATACATCGAGCGAATATTCTAATACAAGATTTAAAAAATAAATAATACGATACGATTCTCGCTCATAGCAGATTTTGATATAACAATTCCGAGAGGCGCTTAGAAACTGGTGTGAAGTTGACTACAAGGTCTACAAGTGTATCAGCAACTGTCAAAGCCAATGACCCATGACCCCTATACCTTAGAAAATAATGCTGGACACCTGTGAAAACACCTAGTCATCTGACTGGGCTAATTATCAATATTATCACGTCTACGTCTGACTTTTACGTGACCTATTGACGGTTTATAAAATGTGCAAATATATCTACATAAGTAAGTAAGTAGTCTGTTCAGGTGTCAACATTACAAATAAAATACAATGGAAGAATTTCAGATAAGTATAAAGTATATTCTGCTACTTAAGGTACTTAGGTAGGTACTCAAGCTTCGCAATATTCGTCAAAGTCAAATTCTTTAGTATGATGAGATAGTATTGTACATAATTACCTTATTCATCAAAAAATTATAGACGAAATGCATTCATCTCTGGCAGTGGAATCAGTTTTTATAATATCCCCCAACAATTAGATATTGACATGTTCACAACAAGTCCAAGCACTTTAAATAAGAGGCAAATTAAATATAATTTCTTTGGTAAAGTTCGCAGCTTCTAAGCTACTTAGAAATTAAGCTTGAAGCCAATTTATGTTGCTATTATGTTTTAGCGTTTATTTGTCAATTTAGACAGTAAGATATTTAATTGGAATGGTGGAGTGAATTCTCTTCAAGTGTTCAGCTTTTGTAGATAGAACTTAGAAGGCAGCTGGAGAATGGAGATACATGTGGCTAATGCATTTGCTTTTTCAGTAAAAATTACCAATATAAAAAAGTATCTATAATCCTAAGGAAAACTGTTTATATTACTAAATGGATAGCCGTTTTTTTTATTTTAGAAATTAAGAAAGCTCAGGAATGGCGACATATTAAATGACAAGACACCAGATTATTGGCTGATGGCTCTATGGATTGCGACACACCAATAAAATGCATCACAAAAATCAACGCTATTGCTATTGCGACGTAATACGGTAGGTCCAAGGGGTAAACTGTATTGCTTGATGTGTCGTCGTATGTATGTAAAAATATTTAAGTACCGCATTTCACCCAGATACACAAACTTGGAAAAGTAGGTAGGGCAAAAGGTCATGAAGGTAACAACAGATAAAAATAAATTGCAAGATCTGAACTTTGTTAAAATTAATTACGATACACCGTGACACAGACAATTTACGCCTAAAGCTCTTAACATCATACATGCTTCCATTTTAGGAGAGCGAGGCGACCGGTTGTTCCTTATACGGTAAGTTTTTTGGCTTTCGAAAACATTTGCGAGATATCTGACTCCTCGCATCGCGTACTCCTTAATGAAGTACCTACTTATGTATCGAATATAGATAGTTACAATGTGAAAACGATATAAATGTTACAGACGTAAATATAACGTAGATACAGACTTAGATAATGATGTTACTGTCTTAATTTGAAGCGGCGCGGTAGCCTAATGGCTAGGGAGGGGCGTCGGACTTGTGATCATGTGGTTGCCGGTTCGAAACCCACCCATTGCACTACCGACTTGAACCTACTCGTAACACAAGCAAATGCTTAGCACGACGGGTTAACAAGAATACAAATAGAATCTTCCTGGCAGTTAAGTCATTATTACACATTGAAATGGAAATAACTTTTTACGGATTTTATCAAAGGAAATTAACATCCAACGCGATATGAAAAAAATAACCGAGTCGGCAGATGAACAGACGAGCCACCTGATGGTAAACATTCATTGTCGCTTTATGCAATGCAACACTAAAGTTGCGGACTGCAAACACCGTAGCTACAGCACCCGAGGGGGAACCGGCTCTCACGTACAAGTCGAAACACACGCTAAGGTGATTTCCGACGCAAAGGTGATCGCCAGCTAGACAGACCTCAAGAGGTTCTACCAGTCTACCACCGAGCAAGTCAGATGTTTTCCCGCCCGACATGTAAATGGCAGTGACGAATAGTCTTGCCAGGTCTAGTGTGCCAAATTTCGGAACGGAAGGTTAAAATAATCGGGATTTTGGATTTCAAATCGGGACAGCTACAATGGCTACAAAAATACTGATTTTTGTGAATCATCGTTTATTTTAATCGGAGTGTAATTTTTTTTAAATGGTATATTACCATTGGTTAGTACCTAGGTACCTAAAGAGGTTAGTGAAAATTCGGAACATTCAGCGTCCCGATCAAGGGTAAATCGGGACATGTCACCAGACCCCTGAAAATCGGGACATCCCGCGCAAATCGGGACACCTGGCAACACTAGTGACGAACTATATTCTAACCCGTCTCAACACTAGTAAATGGTTATTATTATTGGTAAACTTTATCGTACTTAGTTTCTGTCGCAGATATGTCGCATCCTACAGTATTGTGCTACAGTTCCTACTAATCTATACTAATATTATAAAGCTGAAGAGTTTGTTTGTTTGAACACGCTAATCTCAGGAACTACTGGTTCTAATTGAAAAAATATTTTTTATTTTTGTGTTGGATAGTACATTTATCGAGAAAGGTTATAGGCTATATAACAGCACGCTACGCTTCTTAGGAACAGAGCAGCGCGGGTGAAACCGCAGTAATATTATAAACGTGAAAGTTTGTGAGTATGGATGTATGGATATTTGTTACGCTTTCCCGCCAGAACGGCAGAACAGATCTGGATAAAATTTGGCACACAAATAGATTATAGCCTGGAATAACACACAGGCTACTTTTTATCTAGGTCGGACCCAATCCTGAAGTCCACGCAGACGAAGTCGCTAGCTAGTCATTTATATTACCGAGAAGTACCTATAAATTTTCGGTTTATTCAATAGCATTGTTTATCTCCTTTTTTGAAGTCGATTAATAGAAGAATGTTCTTATTATATTCTAACCATACATTTCGACACTTGCAAAAGTGGTATGAGATAAGACATTATTTTAAAGCGGTGTGAATTAATATTTTTTTGACAGCAATTTCAAATTGAGATTAATTTTCAGTATGAGTCCGGAACAAGCTACTTATTCGTATTCAAACAGGGTTTTCTAATTTACACTGTATGGCTATATGTCTTCACATTCCAATAACATTGATATTGGAAATTGTAACTTCAACATGTTTTTTTCTCTCTTTATGCCTGTCTGCCCAAGTGGCGGTCATCATACCTACATACATACATAATCAACCCATTAATCATGAGAGGGATTAGGCTATAGTCCGCCACGCTGGCCTAGTGCGGGTTGGCAGACTTCACACGCCGCACATGACTTCGAAAAGTCAGAGATGCGTGCTTTGGATTCGAACTCGAGACCTTTAACTTGGCAGTCCTATGGTCTTATCACTAGACTATCACTGCTATGATATGACCATAGGACTAGTCTTAAGTGTCTAGACTAGTAACTATAGGTTGGTACCTACGTACCGACCGTTACTAGTCTACAGTTACAGTAGGTTCAGGTAGGTTTATAATACCAAATATGCGGGTCGATCTCGCAACGATTAGTGGAAGTGGTCACTCAATTTATGTATGTAGTTACCTGCCTTACGGTGTAACGAATTAGAGGCGTTTGTATGGATTCTCAATAATATCGTATCCCTTTTTTTAATCGATACTATATTGAATTCTAATCGATCCACTATATTAGCGGAGAAAATGATTCAACGAATTTCTATTTTTAAACGGATGTTGCTTTACAGTACCGTCCTTATTATAACTGAGTCTCTCTGAAGTCAATTTAGCAATATAAACTCGGTATAACGATAATTGAAGTCGTAAATTATTTTCTGTACTTCAAAACGATAGGTGTCTATTAGCAATTATTTTAACAAATAGAAATAAGAGTAGTACCAGTATCGATATTTCGATTTATCATAACATATCTGGCAATCCGACATCCTTAATGTTGACTCGATGACGATGTCAATGTCATTAATGTATGTTAGCACAGCTCATTTCATTATAGGGATGGCGATGCTAATAATCGATAAGTCAATATAGATGCTTTATGTTTTATACAAGTAACAAGACATCGATGTTGACCGACATCAATGTCTTTTTGCATACATTTTCGGATTGTGTAAATAAACAGTTTAGGCTAGGTATGTACCTATTTAATAAATTTAAATGAAACAAAATTATGACAGACTGACAGTAACGCAAGACGCCTGTCATGAGTTAATATTTTTGTTATGTTACATATGGAGCGTCCAAAAACGAGAACTCGTTAGATTGATACTTATTAAGATATAGTTGCTTTTAAGTTCAATTTTAATTTCAACATTACATTATTATAATAACTATGTACTTGCAGTCATAAGATTTTTACTTATTTATTTTTCATCAATGTTTTGATGTCATGATAATTAAAACTCGCAAAATATGATGGAGAGCTATGAAACAAAATCGATGTTTTGACTTTTGATATCGATGATCATCTTTCATCCCTATTTGAATTGTCTTGTCAGATTTGTCATTGTCATTTGACGCCACCTGGGCTGATTTTATGACTATCATGAAAAAGCAATAAATTACTTAAATGCCTGAACTAAAATAATGAGGTGACGTGGATCACGTAAAAAGCTATTTACTTATGCATTCCATTCAATAAGCTACATACATAAATACTATTTTAGCCATGGCTGGTGTTCCGGTAAAGTTCGGTTCGATATTGTCATTCTGTTTCGTGTTGTACGCTATTTATTACCGTAAAAATGATATTGGGGACGCGAGGCTGTCTCCTGTGAAGGATCATTTGCTGTTTTTGGAGAGTGAGAATAAAGTTGGTGCGGGCATACAGCAGCCGAAAGTCGCGCTTGGCTATGGCGCGTGTCACGATCTGTTCGTTAACGCAACCTCTTTACTGGACTATAAAGAGCTGAAAGGAAGCCCAAATCATTTTAGCGAAATAGCAAACAAGGAGGAGTTCCTCAAAAGTTTCGCCTATTTCTTCAAACATGGTGCTGCAGCTGAGTAAGTCAATCTTCTAAGTTATCCAGAATTATTAACGAACATGACATAAATATGTGTATAATGCACTCCGCCTCGTGAGCCGACTCTGTGACTGATATTGTTTAATATTTTTTGAATGTGTCATTGATAGAAATCATAAAAGGCTATAATTAACTTATAGCCTAACACTAACTAAAACACTGAACAAAGTATTCTACATATTATTTTTGTTATCAGCTTGCCTTATGGTACTTAAAATGTTTTAATTGTAAATTCTAGGCGATTTGTCTCCAATGCTAAGCTTTATGATGACTTAATAGAAGAGGCTTTAAAACTCCCTGACACAAGATGGGCCATCGGTGGCAATGCCCCGCTAATGGCCAAGCGGTTCTACATAGAAGGCTGGAAAGTGCTGTTTGCAGCAAAAATGAGCAATAAACTGAAAGAATACATTCCTAAACAAATCCAAATTGTTGGTGGAGAAGAAAATGAAGAAGTGAAAGATGATATCCACATGATTCTAGAGTATAAGGCTGATGAATTTTTTGGTGCTTTGAAGGCACCAAGAGCTAATAGATACATAGTACATAATGATGAGAATAATCCACTGCTCAGTTCTCTGGAGAAGTTTGATGAGCACCTACCACGGTTCAACCCAAACTTACTAGTCATTAGTGGACTGCAGATGATGGACAACTATCCTTTTAAGAGTGCAGATGGTAAAGGTGTGTAGTACTTGTACCTTACTATTTTTTGTTTTAGTAGACATCATTGTATTATGGTGATGGTTGAGAGACTAAATATTATTATTAAACTGAAGATTTTGTCCCATCAGGGTTTTGTCTGATATTTTAGGTGGGTTCACCAACACAAATTCTCACATTCTCAAAAAACACAAGTACCTGAACAGGTACCTGTATGTAGGCCATGCAAAGATATAATTATGTTATCCAACCTATGACCATAGTTTTTTAATTACCTAATAAATATTTTAGATAATGTATATACATTAATATGCCTCTACTTATCCCTTGGGGAAATACAGGTGTGATGGTATGTATGTACTTTAAATAAGTGTGTAGCTATATTCTTTATTTTATAAATGTTCATCTACAATCTGATAAAAGTATATTTGTATGCCAATAAAAGTAATATTTGTATATTTACAGACTTAAGAGCTGAAAGACTTGACTTAGTGAAAAAACAAATTTTATCACAGCCATTGACTACACTGGCCCACTTTGAAATGGCCAGTTATGTGGACTTGGAGTTACTTAAACATTTGACAACCAGAATACTGCCATTTGTAGACTCTGTAGGTATGAATGAACAAGAATTAACAAATCTTTACAGTGTGCTAGAATATGGTGAAGTCAGTGTTGTTGCTGACTCCAATCCTAGAGTAGCAACTGCCTTGGATCAAATGCGTAAAACGTTTTTACTTATAAGACGCCAAAATGAACTGTACCAGAGTAAAAGAAAGATAACACGCATCCATGTACACACTTTGGCCTACCAGGCCATATTGACTGTTAAAAACACAAACTGGAAGAGAACAGAGGCTGCCGCTGCAAAGGCGTCACTAACAGCACACAGATATGTATGTAATAGCCAAGATATTGTCTTGGATAAGAGTAAACTGCTACTTGATGACAGTTTCTCAACAACCACAGATAACGATAATATCAGTAGGGTTTTCTTTGAGCCCACGAAACCTGTGTCTTGTTGGGATGAAGAGGTAGATGGTGAGAAAGTTGACATTTGCGTGGCTCCCGTACTTATTTGCACGGAAGCTCAGCTGACAGCTGGTGCTGGGGACAATATCTCGGCAGCAGGACTAGTGTTGCAAGTCGAAAAATGAACATAAGCCATAATAATACAAATTGTTTAATGATAATATTATACTATATTCATTCCATTGAACATTTATTTATGTATTTAGTGCCATTCTGTTATGTGGATTTTAAATAATAATAATTATGACTAGTAATTTAATCAGAGTTATTTATATTTTAGTAAACAACTTTTATTTATTGGAAATAAAAGGAGGCTGATGTATGATATTGTTCTTTAAAACAATTATACATACCATAATCTGTTTGTTGTGTTGAGTAATGCAATTATATTTTGAATGTAATTTATTTATGTACAATTACTATCAAAATTTATATTACAAGTTACATGAGCATAAGAACAAAAAACTTGTTTGATTGCAAAACTAGCCGTTAAATGTTTTTTATTAGTAAATTAAATGGAAATGCCTGTTCTTGCAATAAATGTTAAATTAACTAAGATATTTTTGAGAAATATTAATATAAATCAATGTCGTTTATAATTGCAACATTCCTAAAATTGACTTTCGATATTTCAAGGTAAGATGTGGTGTTATTTATTGTTCAAATAAAATCCTTATTTATACTCAATAGTTTAATTTATAGAAATATATGTACATTTATATACATAGTTGAAA
Organism: Acronicta aceris; assembly: GCA_910591435.1. Classification (NCBI taxonomy): domain Eukaryota; kingdom Metazoa; phylum Arthropoda; class Insecta; order Lepidoptera; family Noctuidae; genus Acronicta; species Acronicta aceris. Next base: position 12,357,646 of record OU342770.1, read on the forward strand.
GGTTACAAAGAATTTAGACAAACGATAGTAAAATTTTATCCTAAGAGATAGCTGTTAAATTAAAACTATTTTTTTTAAAGTTTACTAGGAATGTGGGTCGCACATTACTAGTATACTTGTTAATCCCTCGTATTAAGCTAAATGCTTGTGTTACGAGTGGGTTCACGTCGGTAGTGCAATGGGTGGGTTCCGAACTGGCATTGCATGGCAATTCCGACTCCCTAGCCATTAAGCTACCGCCGCTTCTAATATTGGCAGATCAAATTTCAATAGAAATTATATTTGTAGTTATTTTTTATTGTATTTGCCATCAACACAATCGTGTGAAATGATAATTAATGATATAATTTTTGCAAACGAAAAATGGGGTCTTAGCCAGGATTCAAACCTACACCCTTCCATTAACCCATCAAGCAACAAATTCCACACAATGCCAAAATGGAACAAAAACGCTCAAGAGAATTACATTGATGTACTTAACTGGAAGGATACAGGTTCAAATCCAGCATTAAAAAAACAATCTCTCCATCAATATGTATGAAAGAAATTTACATGACATTTGATTCATAAAACAATTTTGTATTATATCTATTTGACTTTTTTGTGTATCTAATAACTTCCTGGTAGATAAAGTTGTATAAAAACAGAAAAGAAATACCAACAATAATCCAATGCCCAATATGGGTCAGTAAGATAACAGACTGGTGGGTTTTGTAATTCGAATAATTTATGCATGATAAATGATAATCAACGCATATTATATTGATGGTAGTAGGGTTACCATATCATACAGTTTGAAAAGTTAAAATAGCATCTAAGCTATTGTCATAATTATGTAGATTTCTATTATAATAACAATAAATTAAAACTTTCTGCCTAGCACAACAAAACTATGGAATGAACATTCACCTGCAGTATTTCCGGACAAATACAACCTACAGACCTTCAAGAAAAGAGTGTACTCCCATTTAAAAGGCCGGCAACACACTTTAGCCTCCTTTGGTGTTGCGGGTGTCCATGAGCGGCGGTAAACGCTTACCAACAGGCGATCCGCCTGCTTGTTTGCCCCTATCCTATAAAAAAATTATGCAGCTGTCCTACATAGTTATAAGTATAATTATTAAATTGATATTTGAAAACCGAGGGCATTTATTTCTTAAAAAAAGGCAGGCTAAAGTGCTAGAAAATATTTATGTATGGTATGGTAATCCTAGTTTTAGTAAAGCAAAGTCTAATACTTTTAAGTTTAACTAATATATATTCTTTTTTTTCTTCAAACTTTTAACCTACTTAATTAAAATAACAATACACAACTTGGTCATAAATAAGAATTACGTTAAAATTAAATAACACACAGATTTGGTCAGTATTCTAACACACATCCATCACAAGTCTATATAAAAAAATTTACAATTTGAAATTGTAAATATGATAATATAGAATTACTAAAACTAAAAATCTAGTTACTTCATACAGTATTGGCATGTGGTAAGTAAGTATACCTAATGGACAAACTACCTAATGGACAAACTACCTAATAGAAGTGTATACTAAAAATACATAGCTTTTGTCTTTGATAAAGGAAAATCTATCAAAAATCTGGGAATTACGGACACCCATTTGAGTATTCAAATTTAGAACTCAAGGTAATGAAAGATGTTTAGTTCATTTACAACCATGAGAAATGTAGACAAATCTTACCAGAGCCCTAGCAATTTTATTTTAAAATTCTTGATTTTACGATTATTTAATGTCAAGACAATAATCTTATTTTCAGTCTTATTAATTTTGAAATTTATTGAAGTAGTTACTCATCATCATCAGTGAATTTAGTTTTTTTATTTGGTGGTCTTGCAGTAGCTTTGTAGGGGTCATAGAGCCCACTCTTAATAAACCTCTTTGCTGCTTCTATATCCACTGTTGGTCTTTTCTCTCTGTCCTTTACTTCTTGCCATTTTAGCATCACAGTTTTTATTCTTTGCAGCTCATCTTTTATTGGGTGTTTTGTAGGATCGATGCCTTGTATCCTCAAATGAATCCAATGCAGGGAGTTCAAGGTGAAAGCTAAGAATAAATCGAGTTCAATCTGTGCTGGCAATATCAGATTATCATACTGTTCCTTGAGCGGCAGTAATTGGTCCAATACCTTTTGTACTTCCATTAAATTCTCCTTCAAATTCTCGCAGTTGTTAACAAAGTCTTGATCCTTCGATAACTCCCCATATTTCAGGTTCCAATCCATATTTACAATGATTCTGTATTATTTCAGTAGTACGAAGCAATGGTATATAGTTATATCTAACGTACTCAAATGGGAGATTAGAAAATTACCACGTTTTTTTAATCTAATTCAATTTATAACCTGACCCTGAAAATTCTATTGAAAATGACTGACAGTGACACTGACAGTAATCACGGTGACAGATCTGTCACTACCTCAGTGTCATATCCATAGATGGCGTTAGATGCATAAAAATAAAATTCAAATGCATTCTGTTTCATAAAAGAAATAACGGATCCAGGTAGTTTATTTATTTATTAATTAACCAACTTATACTTACAGTTTACACTACACATACAAGTTAACGTTAGTTTGTAAACGGAGCTCGTATCACAAGAAAATGTTTAGTTCCCCGACTCCGGGGATTCTGGGCCATCCCACTTTTCTATTCTACTACTTTATTTAGGCCTCAGGACGTTCTAGCTAATAAACAACTCTATAAATTCTAGCTAATAGAATACGGCTGATGTAACGTGACGGTAGCTACGCCGTATCTATCATCGACCCACAAACTCCCCCCCCCCATCCTCATATCGCAATATTGATCTTTATGGTTGCAATGTTGTAAAATAAAATAAGTTTGTAAATAGTGCTAAAGGTTCTAAAACAAAACAAAAAAAATAATTTAATTAGGTAGGTACATTTATTCATTTCTGAAACACAATAATAATTTCGGGTTAGTAATCGTGTACTTCAACATTTTTAATCTAGATCATAACTTGTTCAATATATTGAAAATGATTCATTATGGTCCTATTACTAGAATGTATCATCTACTAGTTAGAGCGGACCTAGTGACGAATTAACTGAAGAGACAATATCAATCATCTAGGTACTCAAATGGTTCTGGGGGCTCAGGTTCTTTCTCCTCTTCCGTTTTTGGACCAAATGCAGCCACAGGCTCGACAAGCACCTGTTCGCCATCACCAGAGTGGTTTAGCATGACAATTCCACCAATAGTAACGTCTTTAAGAGGCGTAAAACCCATTCCCTCTACAGCTGTTAAGTTTTTCAACTGTTGTCGCATAACTCTTGCAGGATTATTTAATATTTCAAATGTCGGCTCAGGCTCTTTCTTTTCTTTAGTTTCTTTTTCTTCACCCTCTTTTTCCTCCTTCTTTATTTCCTTAGATGAGCCAGCGGTAGCAGGAGCAGCTTCTTTATCAGATTTTCCATGAACAGTGATGTTAGGATTGGGCGACTTTGAAGGTTTCTTTTCTTCCTCATCAACATCCATTTTGGAAGTCGAGGAAGAAGTCATACTGCTAGCTGAACCCTCAGTTCCGTGCGCCCGCCTGCGAGCTTTAGCTGCGGCAATACTCAAGACTGCAGTAGTTACCCTCTCTCTTTCTTCACGTTTCTTTTCTTCCAATGGTGCTGGATATGCATAAAGAGAAGGCTTTGAATTAGACTTGAATTCCATCTGAGGCATCTTCAAGTCTGAGTTGAGGGCAATCAGGCAAGTAGGTGTAAAAGCTAGGGACAGACAGTGAGCCAGAGGGAACCAATACCAATACTGGGTGAAGACTAGCATACCAACAACAGCAAGCATGTTCATGTGACCAGTCCTATTTTGCAGTGACACAGTTACGTTGCGACCACCGGCGTCTATAATACCTTGAGCCATGATAGCTCCAAATTTAGCCATCACATCTTCATGTTTGTTTGTTATCACTTGTGCATACAGTTGACGGAAATATGTGACTTTAGGGCAAAGAGCTTCAGTTTGTTGGATAAGGATCATGGCAGACGCAATCAAGGCACCTTGCCTCACAAAGTTGACTGGGTCAAACTTGACCATAGGTTCTAAGAGGCCAATAGCCTCGCGATTTCCAGTTCCAGCGCAAGCGATACCCAAGGCCATAGCCGCGCCGTAACGAACGTGAGGGTTGTACGATTCCGCCAACAAGGATACAACCGAGGGGCACTGCTCAGGTGTCCTGAATAGAAGGAAGCCGAGAGCTGTGACGGCGGCACGGCGTACGTCATCATTAACATCAGAGACAGCGACGTGTAGAAGAGTGCGGATGGAGTCGTTGTTACCAGTGCCACAGTAAGCAGTGGCGATAGTGTAGCAACCGGCGCGACGCAGCAGGGGATCTTTGTCCCGCAATAATTGTTGGACAAGTGCATCAGCCTCTTCAAGTCGTCCATACATGGTAAATGCTATACCTACAGCCAAGCCTCTCAAGATCTTTTCATGCTGAGTTTCTTGAGCATAGGCAACCATGTCTTCAATAGCAGCAGCATGCCTAGAGCCCAGCATAACCATTCCCATAGCTATACCAGCCGCCTCACCAGTTACCGCGTCATCCTGATACAGGTTAAACTTTAGCTGTTCATAGACATCCTGCCTGTGTGTGCCCATAGCAGCCAAGCCAAGACCAAGACAACCTCCATGGCGAACCATCTCATTCTGAGCATCTTTTAACTGTGTTAGAAGATAGTCAATGATATTTGCACCATGGTTAGCATGAATCAGACCTAAAGCATATAGGCCACCACCCTCAGAGTACCCTGATGATGGCCCAGCTTCTTTTGGCAGGTAGGATTGCATGAGGGCTAGGGACTCACCTTCATGACCCCTATGGATGACTCCAAGGGAAGCTGTTACGGTTAATTTGGCCCAATTTGTGGCCCTTGCAAGCCATTCTAAGTTGTCTCTCAAGAACTGGTCACTGGTTGTTCCTGAATGCATGAAGGCATTAGCTATAACAGTGGCTGTGTGACAAATGGACACCCTAATGGCATCTTTAGTGTTTTTCAAGATAAGTAAATCAGCATGATTAGATCTAATGAGGAACTGTAATTGTAAACCTATGGAGACATCACCTCCTAAAATGGATATTAACTTTTCTACCCTCCTCTGATGTTCCTTCTCTTCATCATTAAGACTATCAATATCTCTCTCTGGTTTCTTGGTCTCTTCAGCAGGTTGGTCAACTTCCATGGTAGCTTCTGGGAATGGTCCACCTTGAGGTTGGGGTTTTCCACCGAGAGCACTAGGTATGGGTGCTGTGGTCCTAAGAGCCTGTAATACTCTACCAAGGAATTGTTGTGTTGCAGAGTCATATAAGTCAAAACCAATTTGGTATGCCATGAGGACTGATTCTTGGGGTCCATGAGTTAATTTATCTAGGATTTCTGCTACAGACAGGGGATCCTCAAGAAAGATGAGGCACTGGCACATGTTGACATAGTCTGGGATGTTGAGACCTCTGTAGAGACCCACCAGGGACCTGAGGACTGTACTGCGGAAGCCTCTGTTCTGCAAGAGGCTCATAGCCACAGTGAAAGCATACTGAAGCATACCTGAAATTGAAAAAAAAAGACAACCATGACATCAGGGGAAAAAAATGTTTTAATGAACACTACAAACAAGCAGTGGAAATATCATACATAAGTGCCAATCAGTGACAGAAATACAATTAAGACTTCAATCAATTAAATTTATTTGAATTGTAATTGATTAATTTATTAAAATTTTAATTATTTATTGTCCAACAGTGGTGCCAATAAAGATGACATCTTCAAATGAAGAGTGTATTTACTTTTGTCCATAGCACATTTTTTTGTTCTTGTATTTACTTTGATTATCAAAAACATCTCTTATATTTTTTAAACAAGGAGCTAAAATTTTATAATCATTAATTTAACCAATGTAACTTGTATACCAGTTGAATCCTCATATTTTACCCTGTAAGGATAGAATTAAAAAACAAGACTATTATTGAGTGTGTATATTAAAAAATAAGGTCAGACAATCACCTTAAGGGTGGGCTTAACCTACTAACCTAGCTTCAGTAGTTTAGGCTCTGATTTCATGAATCCGTTCTACAATTTACAATCTAAATGTTTTAAAGGGAACTCTTTGATCAATACATTTGAGTCTTGATATTCACAGAGCAAGAATACCATGGAAATGTACCGATGTAGGCGATTTCAGTAAGTCATGATTATTAAGAACATCGCAGTGATTGCCGATAATTTAATTTGACACTAAATTTCTGACATAAAATCAAAATCATGCAGTGTTATTTATATACCAATTGTTGTTGTATAAAATTAATTAATCATGAAATTCCATGCAATTTGATATGGTCTGTCTTTGTTCAAAATGAATTGTCTTTTGTGTCTTAATATGATTAAAAACAGTTTAACATGTTATAAAATTATAAATGATACATTTTTACAAGAGCTTTGTTTCCAAAAGATACTAACCTGCTACATCATCAGACTTCATAATGGACTCCTCAAATATGTCCATGCGGCGGGTTTCCAATGCCAAGCCAAGTGCCTGCCTGTACTGTCCATCTTCAAGACAGCGCTGGAACATCCGATTCACAATGGCTTCCAATCGTGGATCTATAATCTCCGCTGCACTGTCCACGAACAGGGCTTTCCTCTTCTGTGTGTAGAAGTCGATTGCCTTCGCAATCGTCGTATCGACATACTCATTTCTTGCGTTCACATCGAATAAATCACCAGCGCCTAGCGCATACGTCAACGAATCTTCGAAAGCTCCCAAGTGATAATAGACCTTACTTGCTACCAAAGCTGCAAGCTGGTGCTGTGAGAATACTTTGTCTTCATGCAGAATTTCGATCTTCTCAATAGATTCTGATATTTCTGGCCAAAACTCGTCGACTATGTTGTCCAACCTTTTCAATGCAAACTCTTTCACTTCGGACATCGGCTCATCGAGCAGGGATATAATCCCTGCCGCTGATGTTATATTCATCTTGTTGTTTATTAACTTAAAATCCAATAGAATAAAACTTTTACCGATACGTCTTGCTTGCTATAGTCGGCAATTTCTGAAACGAGTACAAATATTACGATGATTTGACAAATTCCTTTTACACCATAAACAATAAAATAAAAATTATCTGGGTTTCCAATTCAATAAATCAAATTATCTAAACTATACCTTTTTCAAATTTATAGAGCTAAGTAGCTATATGAGATGTGTACCTATGTAAAACAATTAAAATAATCTAACATTAATCATAAATGTATGTTAGTGATTCATGTTAGATTATTTTAATGGTTTTACAGAGAGCCAATATCGAAAGCTACGTTTTTACACGTTTTACGTATTACAACACTGGCCTCTTGCGTGCTCGAATCATAGACTATAGTAGATTAGTAAAGTGCGTTTTAAAATATAATTACTTCATAGGTTTGTATTTTAAAATAGGATTCAAATAATTTCACAGATTGTACGGTAACGATAATTTCCTTTCTATATTTTTTGTGCTAAATAAATGTTTTGTATTTTTAATTTGGATATATTATCGTGTTCGTAATCTGACATCTAAAAATAACTTCTCTGACCAACTCAGGACTACGCACGTGTTTTGAATCCACCGTACTGACAGAATTGTGCGTTGTCAATTTTCTGTCATACACAGAGACAGACGTCAGCGTCAAACGGACACAGTCCACACATTGAACATTCCTTCCTACGTAGTGCGAACGAAACATCTGTAAAGTAACTCTCACTGTGAATATCGCAATAATTCTACAAAATGTTAGATCTATTCAGCATCTTTAGTAAAGGAGGTATAGTGCTATGGTGTTTTCAGAGCACGAGTGAAATTTTTTCGCCATCCGTGAACGCTTTAATTCGTAGTGTGATATTACAAGTAAGTGTTTTACCAAGTCGAAAGCCAAGTGTACATTGTGGTATAATCTAATTATTCGCAACGTAGATAATTTACATATGTGTCTTCAATATAATTCTATACCTGTCATTTATGTATAAATGATCTATTCGCATTAACGTCCTTGGCTTATTTATATTGTGTTCTTAGAATGATATCATAGGGCTTAGGACTTTATCTTACGTATAAATTTTACAAGTATACCATATGCTATCACAATATATCTAAGTTGCTGTTAATAAAGTATTATTGCATAGGTCTATCTTGCAATAATTGTTGTAACTTACATTCATTTTTGACTCCTTCACTAATATAAGTATATAAAAGGAGTCTATTGCTACGTTATTTGGAATAACTTACAAAGCTAACTGATATCTCCAATTCCCACCTAAAATAATAAATTTAAATATTGATCAATCCCTCTTTCAATTTCAGGAGCGTTCAGGTAACAATACTTACAACCATAATGCCTTATCATTGCAATACAAACTCGATAATGAGTTTGAGCTGGTTTTTGTGGTGGGTTACCAGCGTATTTTGCAGTTATCATATGTGGACAAGTTCCTCAATGATGTCCACCTGGAGTTTAGGGACAAGTATAAGAACGAGCTGCAAGGGGGCCGGCATATCATGGACTTTGATTTCAAGATGACATTTGATAAAGTTCTGAGGAATTGTGAGAAATGGGGTAAGATATTAAAATTCTTTGTCAATCTACTTAATAGAACTCAACAGTAACTGACTGACAGACAACACACAGCTTAAACGAGTGTGACTAGATGCAATAAAGGTTGTGCACATAAGTTCCTTATACAAAACAATATGGCAATAAATTAAAAACAGCTTATATTAGACTAAATAAGCATTACAAAGTAGTAAATGGACTAATAACCACACAAAAGCCAACTTTCCATACAGATTAAAATGATGAAAGTTGATTTTATTGTTTCATTGTGGTATAATTTTATTGTTTTGTCATTTCTAACAGTCTTGGAGTTTGGATTATTTATTTTCTTTTGCTCTTCTCTTTCCGTTCTCTGTTGATTCATTAAGAAGAAGAAGAACAGTTTTGGAAAGTTCCCATAGTATTGGGACATGAGATCATCAAGAGTACAAAGCAGTGACACATTATGAGGATAATTATATTCATAATTAAATTAATCTCCATTATAATAAAATCATTCCAACTCTTTTTAATTGCTGTGGTGTATTGTGAAAATACATAGCTGTGCACAGCTGTGTTCTCTATACAGTATTATGTAAATATATTATTTACTTGTACCTCGTTTTCAGCTAAGTCACAAGCTATGATTCCAAAACAAATGAGAACATTCGAAGACTCACAGAAGTCTAAAAAGACTGTTGCTTCTATGATTGAACGCAAGGGAGAAGAAAAGGGAAAGAAATCTGGTATGTTTGGTTTATGTATGCACATATACCTATAGTTTGTAGTCTTCATGGTATAGATAAGTTTAAAATATTAATACAATGTGTGAAAGCAAAAGATTGCTTTTTTAATAAAACTTTCTAAAGATTTGAAACAGTATGTAACATGGATAAAATAATGTTTTGAACTTGCTACCAGAATATAGTAAAAAAGTTAAAAAAAGTCTGTCTTCTGAATATATCCTACTAATATTATAAACATGAAATATTGCGAGAATGACTGGCACCAACAATAATTGTAAAGTAGAATTTAATTTAAATAATATCATAGAATGTTACAATGGTTGCCAAGAGTGATCTCTTATTAACAACCTTTTGGACTACAAAGTGAGCAGCAATCATTATAAATGAATACATTTGATTTCAGTAAAAATAGTAGAAAATAAGAGCTTAACCAATGGCAAGGTAGAGGAGTCTCCTGAGCCTGAAGACGATGTGATCGCCTTGAACAGGGCCAAGATGGCTCAGAAACTCGCCTCCAAGAATAAGAAGGAACTACCTAAGTGAGTAGTTTAGAGATTTTACTGATTTTTTTTCTAACCATTTCTGTCTAATGTGTTGTAGTATTAGGTCTGCTAGACGGCGGTTCGGCGTTAATCAGCATAGTTGGGCAATATCGAATATATGTAGACATGCTCGGCTTAGCCACATGTACTCGCAGATTGAAACACAAATTATAATTACGTAGTAATTGTTCATGTCTGTTTCATTGTTCCACAAATACCAAATGTGCCGACCTGAACAAGTGTGTAGCACCCCTAAGAATGTGCTACTGTCTGTTGTGTTACTTAGTAAATAAAAAATACAGTATTAAAATTTCTTTTATCAAAGACAACAGACATTTTGAGTGAAAATTAATTAACAATAAAATTAAATTATTCGCAATTTCTACATCAACAATTAATTCTTGTTATTCCTGTTTAATGTAACATTAATTGCTTTCTTAAAGTGGCAGGTGGTTGCTCCATGAAATTTTTTATGATCATGGCTTCTTATATCAGACAATCATTTTTGTGTAGGAAATCACCTAAAAGTCCTAAGGTGGAGCGCGTGAAGCAACCGCGCGTGTGGGAGCTGGGCGGCGGCTCTCGAGATCTGCCTTCGCTGGACTTCAGCACCGACAAGCCCGAAGATGCCAACAATGAAATAACTCCTGATACACAGGTAATCGAATAGAAAGAAGTATGAAAATTAAAAATAACAAGTAAAACTGTTGAGAGAATATACAGGTACAGAATCGACTAATATTATAAATTCGAAAGTAATTCTGTCTGTTACCTTTTCACCCATAAATTGTTGAACAGATTTCGATTTTGATAATTTTACTAGATTGCATCTTCAGGTATAACATAAGCTACCTTTTGTATAAAAACTACGTCTGCCTCAATGGTATAGTAATTATAAGCGCGGCTGCGAAACGTAAGATCTTGGGTTTGATCTCTGGTTGAAGCATAATTTAATTGTTTTTATTTTTGCATTTCGTATAGTGTCGGTCAAATGCCATATTTAATAATGAAAACGATGTAATTACAGCTGATCGGTCAGATGACGGGTGCCATCCGAGATCTGGAGGTGGAGTCGGAGGAAAGCAGCGACGAGGAGCCCGACCAGGCCGCGCCCAAGAACAACAAGAGCGGCGGCATGTTCAGCATCTTCAAGGGTGAGTGGAACCATGACTCGTTCTACTACCCAGTCGCGAAACTCCACAACTCAATTCCTCCGGACTTACTTTCAATTGCCATACATACCATCATGCCTGTATTCCCCGAAGGGTCAGGCAGGTATATTTATAACCACGGTTCGTGATGTTTAGGTTCCATGTATTAGCGGGCGAGCCTATTGCCACTAACTGGGCACAAATCTAAACTCCGAGGGTTATCTCAACGCTTCAATCAATCAATTAAAATTATGTACCGAACTCTCTGCCCTTGGTTCTCCTTCACAGCTTGGACCACAACTTAGAAAATTCGCGTAAAATAACGCTTAGTATAAAAAAATATTGTATTCCAGGTTTGGTGGGTTCTAAGGCCCTGACAGAAGAGACAATGCGGCCCGTGCTGGACAAGCTACAAGACCATCTGATCGGCAAGAACGTGGCGGCCGACATCGCCAACAAGCTGTGCGACTCCGTTGCTACGAAGCTTGAAGGAAAGGTAAGCTGTAATAAAAAAAATATTGTTCTCTATTAATTAAATAGAATTCGTATTCTGAAAAAAATATTTAAATCGGCTTATAAAGTTTCAAGATATACTTAAGGGTTGGAGTTCTAATTGCCCACAAAAACGTAATACCAAAATAAATCGTAATCCAAACACAATTTTATCAAATTGTGTTATTATTCGGATTTGGATGCCGTTAATCTAGGTTCCTACCGTACCAATTCGTCTACTACTACTTCACTGGAAATAAACGCAATTCGTTCCAAACTTGGTAAAGTTATCAAGAATTAAATTCGCTTACATTTATTTCCATAGAAGTATTTTGGACGAAATGCTAGAGTAGGAACCTAGACTAAAAGTATCTGAATCCGAATAATAACGCAGTTTAATTAAATTGTTTTTTAATTACGATTAATTTTGGCATTACGTTTGTATGGAAAATTCAGTCGGTCGGACTCTTAAGCATTTAAAATTTTTGGTGGTGATTGAGAGGGGTTGCTTTGGCCTTTTTAGGAGTATTAGTTTAGTATTTGGTATGGTGCAGTGAGTTGTGACGTCACAATTCTCTATAGTACGTTCGGTGTCAAGTATAAAATTAAATTGCTTATAACTTTGGCTCGATTTTAATTTTGTTTTTGTTGATGGGCTGTGTTTATGGCAAACATTTTCATGGGGCCATAAAAATATCAGTTGAGAAGCCAATTCTGTAAGGTACTAAAAATGATTTTTAAGGAAAGTTGTAGTACTTAGTTGTGAATATTGTATATAATTAGCATGAATCTAAAATGCCTTATTAACCTACAAATTGCGAAAAGCTAATAGAAATTTCAATAAGTAGCGGGCCCATTGTCCTGTCCTAAAAATAAAATAAATCCTAGAACCTGATTGCAGCGCCGTCTACCGGATCCAAAAGTATATTCAAACCATCCAGGGACCCACACAAATATACAAAAAATTTCATCCAAATCGGTCCAGCCGTTTAGGAGGAGTTAGGTGACAAACGCATGTACCTACTTGTACAATTTGTATAAACATGTTGACTTGCAGGTGCTGGGAACATTCGACAGCGTGGCTAAGACGGTGAAGGCGACGTTGACGGAGTCGCTGGTCCAGATCCTGTCGCCCAAGAGACGCGTGGACATCCTGCGCGACTGTATGCACGCCAAGCAACAGGGAAGACCTTACGTTGCTGCTTTTTGTGGGGTACGTTTCATTATCTAATCAAGGGACCTAAACATACCGGCGAACTGTGGATGTACATTAGTACACCTCTGCCTAACCCTTCGAGAAATACAGGCGTGATGGTATGTTATGTTTCATTAACTTCCACCCATTTGCGTTTTTTTTATTATATGGATTTTATTTACATCAAACCCAAACAACATGAAACATTCAGTAGATTAAATTGAACATAGTATTTTCAAGAGATTTATATTAATTGATGATGTTGTATGAAATTTTTACCGTGGGAGAGCCATGCTTCGGCACGAATGGGCCGGCTCGACCGGAGTGATACCACGGCCTCACAGAAAACCGGCGTCAAACAACGCTTACGTTGTGTTTCGCCGAGTGAGTGAGGCTACTGGAGGCCTAATCCCATTTTAAATGGCTGGCAACGTACTTGCGACTCCTCTGGTGTTGCGGGTGTCCATGGGCGGCGGTAATCGCTTACCATCAAGCGATCCGGCTGCTCGTAAAAAAAGAATCCTACGATTTTTTTTTCCTTTTTAGATACTGACCTTGCCCATTGACATTGACACATCTCCTTTTTGTAAGGTTTTTTACTAAGTTTGGCTATACGATTATAACCAAATTTTCAATTGCCAGGTGAACGGAGTGGGCAAGTCCACGAATTTAGCGAAGATCTGCTTCTGGCTGATAGAGAACGACATGTCGGTGCTGATCGCCGCTTGCGACACTTTCCGCGCCGGCGCCGTCGAACAGCTGCGGACCCACACCAGGCATCTGAATGCACTGCATCCGGAGACCAGGCACAATGGACGGAAGATGGTACATCTGTATGAGAAGGGATATGGTGAGAAATCAAATATCATTCATTTTTCATGTCAACAAATGATCCTTTCTTTTCCGGGAACGCAGTGTGGAATGATCTTCAACGAGATGGACGGACGACCTGGTGAAGGTCGCTGGAAGTCGTCGGATGCAGGCGGCAATGATCAGTCCTTGTGGAAGTCTTTGGGGGACGCCTATGTCCAGCAGTGGACTTCTTTTACTGATTGATGATGATGATGAAACAAGCAAACAAGCCACCTCGGTCAAAGTTTGCTTTTTTAGTTAAGAAATAGATTTTATTTTCCCATTTGACGATCCGACGAGTAGTCTGCTCTCAATCAGGGTCGTTTAAACTCGCCCCCTATTACATGAGATCTAAACATACCGGCGAACTGTGGGTTCTGCCTAACCTTTGCTTAACCCTTCTGATGGTATGTTATACTCAATCCAAACACCTCTTCACAGGCAAAGACGCCGCCGGCATAGCAATGGAAGCCATCCGCTACGCATCGGACTCCAAGATCGACGTGGTACTGATCGACACGGCCGGCCGGATGCAGGATAACGAGCCTCTCATGCGTGCGCTGGCCAAACTCATCAAGGTCAACGAACCCGACATGGTACTCTTCGTCGGAGAAGCCCTAGTCGGTAACGAAGCCGTTGATCAACTAGTTAAGTTTAACCAAGCGTTAGCCGACCACAGCTCCTCGACTAACCCCCACGTTATCGATGGCATTGTGCTTACCAAGTTCGATACCATCGATGATAAGGTCGGGGCTGCTATATCGATGACGTATATTACTGGACAGCCGATTGTCTTCGTCGGTACCGGACAGACTTATACAGATTTGAAGGCGTTGAACGCCAATGCTGTAGTTCACGCACTGATGAAGTGAAGGGAGAAAGTATCGTGTGTGCTGTTGGATGATAACGTGGCCCTTTCGAACTATATGAACGCTCTCAAGATTTGCTATAGCAAAATATACCTTAGTACTTTACAATAGCGAACTCGCGTGCAACTTTAGAGTGGTCATGAAGTTTGAAGAAAGCTGTTATTACATTTTATTGGGTAGATTTTTTATAAAGTACATAGACAATTGCAATTTTCTGATGAATGGAAGACGTAAAGTACGTTTACGTACGAGCTCAAATATTGTCCTTTATAATTTACACGTTTAAGCTATCAAAATTCAAAAGTTTGTCTATCGTGAAAATATTGTTGAATTCCATAATCAGTTTTGTAGGACCAATGTTGTACTCGTATTATGGGTGTTTATTTTAAAAGCTTTTTATATTGATAATTTTACAGACCACCGTTAAGCATACTTAATTTTTTATTGCGATTCGACAAATCATTTTAGCAATAATGAATAAAAATAACTACGAGTGGTTAATAATATGTCTTATATCTAAAATATATACATCATCAACAGCACACTCAATATACCTACTAAATGAAGTACATTGTAATTGGTGTTAGTTTATACTTGCGTTCAACTCACCATGGTGTTATATGTTCACAAATAAATGTTTATTTTCTTATTATTTTGTTTTTATTCGGGTTATGTTACAGGGTTGCTAAACACGGAGATATACGTAAAGCTAACTTATATCTGACTTATTATATACGTTCTGTACTCTCGAATTAAATAAAAAGTTACATTAAACCTGTACCACACTCAACATATATCTGATTCTCGATTGCTGGATTTATTTAACACTAGCTTTTGCCAGCGACTTCGTCCGCGTGGAATAGTTACTTTGTTCCCTAGTTCTTCGCCCGCAGTTTCACCTGCGTTGCCCCGTTCCTAAGGGTTGTAGGAAGTAGTAGAAGAAAGAAGTAGGAACGGGGTTCCTAAGGGTTGTAGCGTGATGTTTCATAGCTTGAAACCTTTCTCATGAATCACTCATTTTCCCAACATTTCCCTTCACTGCTCTGCTCCTATTGATCGTAGCGTGATGAAAAGTATACTATAACCTGCCCAGGAGTATGAAGAACAATTGTACCAAGTTTCGTTGAAATCCGTCGAGTGGTTTTTGTTTCTATAACGAACATACAGACAGACAGACAAAAATTTTACTGATTGCATTTTTGGCGTCAGTATCGAGCACTAATCACCCGCTGATAGTTATTTTGGAAATATATTTCATGTACAGAATTGACCTCTCTACAGATTTATTATAAGTATAGATAAAAGAGTCAACAAACTAGCTAAAAGTCGCTTTCTGTAAATCAAAATACGATTGAATTTAGAAAATTGCCAAGGATCTCCTACTAATTCTCAATATGAATTTAGTGTATTTTTTATTATGAGTGTTTTTATCATATCACTGAAGTAAGATATGGCAACAGTTATACCTGAACCCATTTTAGACGAAAATTAAGTGTAAGATGTTCGTATTTTACATATATTTCCGTGGTTTTGGTGCTTATTGTTGATTCATTACATTCGATAGCTTTATGTACGTACCAATTTATGTCGTATAAATTATAGTAATATTTTTAATTTTAGAATTTATATTTCTAGATGCCTATTCTATTTTAAGTATCGAAAAACATCAAACTTATTTTAGGGATGTGGCACTCTTTGGCGGGAAATTTGTAAAAGGAGTGTTTACCTATTTTATAAAATGTGCGAAGAATGTAAAAGGGTTGCAAACTTGCAACAAATTCTTAAAAATAAATATACAAGTAAAGAAAAACATATTAACCACCCTAAAAATTATATCCTAATTTTTACATTCATGAGAATTATACCAAAAGGCCTTTGATAGACTTTTAAAAGATAGATTAAGTTAAAAGCCACTTTAAAAAAACCGCTACAAAGCCTCACATCTCGATTTTTAATAAATTAAATACAGTTCACGCGATAATTTGGTGCTGGGAGGTGCAAAGCCATCTACTATTCCAATATCTATTGATTGGTTCTAAAAGATAGGTATATTTGCAAAGTTTTGTCTATACTAGGGAAGAACCACTGATTTATTGAACATGTTAATCATGCGATTTGTTATAGGTGAAGGTGAGGATAATAATAAGATCAAATAAAAGATTTTAAAAGTAGGTAAATCAAAATAGGTAGATGTTATCGAATCAATTTAATCTTCATGAATGATTTCCGCTCCTTTTTTTAAAGTTGGAATCACACTTGCGATGTTGGTACTGATTGTTGCGCAGACGCAAGCGGCCTCTATTGGTTTTATCAAAGAACTAATAGAAGATCTGGTATTATTCTATAACTTACTAACAATGAATTACATACTAAAATTTGTTTATTTTTACTAGTGTATCCCTTAATTAAGAAAACAGTATTTAGAATTTCATTAAATTATATTAACTCGAAATATATATTATAGTTATCTTATGACACTTCATATTACTATCTATAATCTTATAGTATTATTATTACTTAATACCCACCAAATAACTTTGTGGAAGCGAACTAAGATGCAATTTGTACCTACGAACTGTTGTGTGGACTGTGTCATCTTGGGCACGCACCAATGTTTCTCATTGACACTCTTAATGCGATCCATAGAGTTATTGGTGGCCTATTTATACTTGCTAATAATTTAATCTTGTTGGTACATAAATCGTAGAATAGTTATGCTCAACCTTTTTTGGGCCTTGGTACATTAAAGTATAAATAAGACGAAGGAAGAAACGAAGACAATAATATGTCAAATGCCACATAATTGCAACACACAAAAAAGCAATACAACGAGAAAAAAAAACTGTTATCATAAAAACAACAAACATGCACACATTTACAGATAAGACTATCTTTTCTGTTATACTCTACGTTGAAGGCCCAAGGATAGTACTAGGAAATTGAAATACTGTTTGGATATTAAGACTACATAACTAATTTATGTGGGACTAAATCTCATGTATAGTCAGCCAAAGATAACGAAAAACCTCAGTTAAGACAGTGTTCAAAAGTCGGTCAAACGCAAG
Source organism: Acronicta aceris (assembly GCA_910591435.1). Taxonomy (NCBI): domain Eukaryota; kingdom Metazoa; phylum Arthropoda; class Insecta; order Lepidoptera; family Noctuidae; genus Acronicta; species Acronicta aceris. Next base: position 12,375,169 of record OU342770.1, read on the forward strand.
CCTATTCAATATATAATTTTTTTTAAATAAAAATCCCTAAAAAGGTTGAGTATCCCTGTCATAGAATAAACAATTAAACGAATAGCATTAATTTTGAGTGCCTTGTATTGCTTACATGGGACGATGGTTGAGTTGTAACATGTAGAATTGATGTAGTAAGCGGATCGTTACGCTTTACATGTCACGAACACTGCCCATTGCCTTTTTGGGTGATAAATATCTAACAATTTATATAAATATTATTTTACCGTGAAAATGAATATCCCGATGTGGTTATATAGTCTATAAATATAATCTTTATGTTGAAAACCTGGAACGATTGTGTGTACAATATTCTGTAAAATTATTTTATTATTATATTTATTATAACAAATTATTGTAAATGCAAACCCAAAACGATGGCTCCCTTACCTGAAACTCTAGTCCTGAGGAGTTAGCAGGGAATTTATGAAAACAACATATTCGGTAACCAACATACCAAATAATCGTAGTCTAGCATAATTTTGGCAGTTAATACGTACCTATCATTGAAAATTTAAATGTGTTATATAGTTTAAATTAAAAAAGATTCAGAAACGAACAGACAGTTCCTTTAACATAAGAGTAGTTTACATTGGTATACACATTTATATAAGTATTCGTTTCTCCAAGTACAATGTCAAAATAAATTACAGCATAAAATTTGAACCCCTGGTATGCCTTTACAAACATATATAAAGTTGAAAGTATGAATTAGAAATCTGTAAAGAGTTATATTATGATTATTATAAATACAGAAATTTTTAATAAAAATATTACATTATTTATGATTTTTATTAACCTCTACGCAAAATAAGAGGCTTGTGCATCTTTATTACATATATCTATAAATGGCCGACATCATACCCAGAATTAGCACACAATTATAATAAATGTAAGTATAGTGGAAAAGGCATGCATATATTAATGATTAATTAATACTGCTTATATTTGTTTCAAAAGATAAATGAGAAAGAAAGAAAAGATTAAAGTTGAAAATCATACGTAAATATACAAATGTTGGCCATCCCTGCCTTAGGAATTACATAATACCTACCTACAGAATCCTAGGCAAAATGATGCATAACTGACCATCACCGTGTGTTACTGTGCTATCATTTAGCCCAATTACTAGTACATAATATACATATCTCTCTGACCTTCTAATTAACGAACATCCTAATTAAGACAAATAATTATTTTGCGGTGGCATTTTGGTACAATACAGTTGAATGTCCATCCGTGTGAACGTGTGAAAAAAGTAGGAACGATGGGGAGAGGGTTCGAATATGTGAAAGATTTGGTGGTCAATTTTAAATTGGACTGGTGTTGCTGGCTGGCCCCTTTGAGGGTTGGCTTGATAATAACAGCCTACTTTAATATTATTGTAGCGGTAAGTCATCAATTTTTTCTGTTTATGATGCCATTTTTGTCTTCGGTTTTTAGTTGAAGTACAATCATCAACAACATACAAACTTCAACACGATCGGAACAACTAAGAAAATTAAATGATATCTCATTTGATACAACGGATGTTTCAGAATGAACATAGATGTGTAGGGCGACCGTTATTCGGACATGAATTTTATTACAATGATATAGTTTAATTTCTTTGCTAGATAGATAACTAGCGACACGCTTGCGGTTTCACCCGCGCTGCTCCGTACCTAAGAGGCGTAGCGTGATGTTATATAGCCTATGTTGAGCCAATTCGTTACAAACATACATGCAAATCTTTCCTCTTTATAATATTAGTATAGATTAATCATCACGGGCAGTCTATTCGTCCCGATATAAATTGTATGCTGACTGTAAGTAGTGGAATTGGCTCCAGGTGCTAAGTGAGCTGTTAAGAATAGGTAGCTACTATTTTGCCTCAAATATATACTTATTTATTCCTATAGAGGTTTTCAATTATGCTTATAAACGTTGGTAATAAATACCTCGTAAGGGACGTCGACCTAGAAAATTGACATCAAAAGGGTTTATAAAGGAGCTTTTCCTTAGATAGTCACCTTTTTGTATTGAGGGAGGAGCTATCAGTGACCAAAGTTTAATTTCAGATGATATCTCTCATAGGCGTAGCCGAAGAAAGTTTTGAGCCAATTCTCGTGCAAATACAGAATACAATATTTGAAGACGGCGGCACTAAACCAGTTCCTATGATTGCTTACACTGCGGAGCTGGTGTTCAACGTCATCCTACTCTGCGCTATATATCGGGTAAATAGTCAACTTCCTATTTAAATGGTTCTTTTTTAAATGTAAACCTTCACAATTAATTTGCTCTCAACTACGCGTTCGAAAAAAAACGCGAGAAACATAATGACGTCATCTAGAATTTTTGGTTAGATTGTGCCTACTCCATGGCAATAGGCTTGCCCTCTTTTACATGGGATCTAATCATACCAACGGATGGGTTTATGCCGAGGTACAGTACAGCACATTATGGTATCCAAAACTGGTATTAAATTTCTTCAATCGATTTTAAATTTAATCTCCACGTAATATCTAGAGTTTATTATTCATTGGGGAAATGGATAATAAACAAGACTAGACTGCTAGACTGTACTTCTGGCAAAACATAAAATAAGTCCCCACCAAATATACCGGCGAACTCTGGGTGTACTTATGATACTTTAGTTAGATTAGAACGTACACCTCTTCCTTATCCTCCGGAGAATACGTATAGTCGTAATGGTATGTTCAATTTAAACAGAAAGACGTGATGCTGATGCGCGTGTACATGAAGTACTGCATCGCGGTTATTATAGCATCCATCATGTTTTATTCCATGGTGCTGGTGGCGGTCGGCGTCATCGTTGTCATTACCATGGTGTCTAGCGTACGTAAGTATACTAGCTATGTTTTTTTTTATTGGCTTACGCTTAATCGCCAGTTCGCTTGACGTTAAGCGACACTGCGATCTACGATGGATGATTGACGACACGTTTGGCGTAGCGGCTGAGCGATCGGCTTCTGCGCCACGTGTTGTGGGTTCGATCCCCACACGGAGCGAATATTTGTATGATCTTACAGGTAGTTGTTCCGGGTCTGGGCGTTTGTGCATGTGAGAATTTGTGTTTGTAAACGCACCCACGATACAGGAGAAAATCCTAGTGTGGGGCAACGATAATTTAAAAAAAAAATGAAACCGATTCGCTCGTGATTTAAAGACACCCAGATTATATCTATCGGAGAAGACCCACTCGGGGAGCGCATTCCATATTTCAGCGGTACGCGTGATAAGTGGTTAAAGCATAACATTATTTATCTATTTACGTTTAGGCAAGTCCGTAGCCGGGAATTCCTGTGTCGGGGTTAGAGCTCTGGACCAGAAACAAGTTTAAACGGGCTCTTTCCTTCAAACCTAGTGGTAGCAGTAGTGGTGCCGGGTAGATCTATGCCCGGTTAATAGCAATATGTACCTACCTACCCCCTATTACAAGACCTTAATATACCGTCGAACTGTAGGTGTACATTAGTACACCACTGGCTAAATCTTCGGGAAATACAGACGTAATGATATTTTATGCAATGAATAAGTTTTCAGGATTACAATTTACATAGGTTAAATAAAATATGTCCAAGTTTTTTATACCATAAGTAAATTGTGAATTACAAGTTAATCTGCACCGGCACGTAAGCTATGTACGGCTAGCTTAGGTATCTACCTAAAACGTGTGATATGGTCGTAACATGTAAGATGGTAGCTTAGGATATATAGGTTCACCGGTTTCTCATTTTTTATAACACAGGTTTGTATTACAGTATTCCAAATATACGTCCTCATACTGGTGAGAAGTTTGATAGTGGAGATGAGGCTTGAAAGGAAAAACCAGGAGCTACCGAGATTGATTATGAGTACCCTCGTCGAAAAGGAGAAGGAGGGAGCTGAAGAGGTACACGAGAAGCTAGATGGGGATGTGGAAGCCCCTGAAGATATCGAAAAAGGAAACGATGAAAAGAAACCCGAAACTAGGCTCGAAACGGTTGATGAACTCCCGAAAGAAGAAGCGATTAGCGAAAAACAATAAGATGTTGTGTAATAAATGGTTGTAAAGTAATTGCTTTTTTTTTAATTTGGGGTTGGCCATTATAGAAATTTCATGGTTACAGCACAGTTGAAATAACTGAATGTCTGAAGTTAGACTTCTGAACCACCGCGCAGGTAAAATCACGTTTTTGTGCAAATATCGAAATCAGTAACGACAATACTTAATCACGAATGCTAACCATTTACGAGCCCAATTATCTTTTTTTTTATTAAAACTAGCTGTCCCCCGGCATACATTGCAATGCCTCTTTCTCTTTTTTTTTGTCATTAACCTTCCCACACACAACTCACCAATAGGGTTGCCAACCGTACTATAATAAATATTATTGTACTATATTTCGGGTCTGTGTACTATATACTGTTGAAGAAATATATAGCACGCAAAAATACTATTTTCCAATTAGAAGAGATTTTTTCTTACATCGAAACTAATAACAAACGAACCCCTCATACATTCAGTAAAATACTATATTTTATTGTAATGTACTATATTTTTATAAGGTTATTCTGAAAAATACTATATCCGGCCGAAAAAATATTGGCAACCCTACTCACCAAAGTTGCATCGCAATGCATAAAAGACAAACATGCATTAATTTTTATTTACTACTTTATTCTATACTAGCTTCTACCCGCGATTTTGTCTGCGTGGACTTCAGAATTGGGTCTGACCTGGATAAAAAGCCTATGTGTTATTCCAGACTATAATCTACGTCTGTGCCAAATTTCATCCAGATCTGTTCAGCCGTTCTGGCGTGAAAGAAAAACAAACATCCATACATCCAAAACTTTCATGTTTAAAATATTAGTAAGGATAGATAGATATACCACTGCAAACCCACTTGTGGACAATTTATTACTTTTTAACTTTCGCAGGTATTTTGGCCGTATTTTTAACATCTTTGTTCTTGTCACGTAGGTACAAAAGGACTAGTATTCAGAGAAAGTCATTAAAATATATATATAATCATTTAATTGTCAACGTCAATTACAAAATAAGTAATATCTAACGGATATCACATTATGCAGATAATATCTGCAGTCAGATCAATTTACTATACAATACTTAGTATGAATATGACACTGAGGATATACATATTATATAATCTACGTCAAGGTTATATATCGTTCACTGAATTCAATAGTGACACAATTAAAAAAATTGGCATTGTGAAATGCTCGTCCTAAATATGTAGGTACTTAATTTTATGCATTAAAGGCCCGACTAAACTAGTCGGGCCTTTTTTTTTTTTTTTAAAACGTTGCCCCACACTAGGATTTTCTCCTGTATCGTGGGTGCGTTTACAAACACAAATTCTCACATACACAAACGCCCAGACCCGGAACAACTACCTGTAGATCATACAAATATTTGCTCCGTGTGGGGATCGAACCCACAACACATGACACAGAAGCCGATCGCTCAGCCGCTACGCCAAACGTGTCGTCAATATTTTTGGTCTATATTTTTTTATTAATTTAGTTTATAATTAATAACCATAATTTAATTTGTGCCATTATTACATTCAGTCAACGATATGTGCCAGCTTTTATGGAAATTCGGTGTACAGTTAATTTGTGAAGAAATAAACACACAAATTCACATTTGTATTAATGAAATGTAGCAATGATGAAATGGGCTGGTTTACAGTTAAGACAAATCTAGGTACTGGTACTGCTAGGTTAATTATTTGGAGTCAAGTGTTACTTAAATTAAATACTATAGCTGTACTTAAAGAAATTATGACATGTCTTATAAAAATGTTTTGTCTCATTTTAGACCTACGCTTCGCCGCTGAGAGCAGCTCCCATATCCCTATCCCGGTCTGCCACCTTGTTTTGTCACTCTGCCACATTTTTTGTTAGGACGAGAAGATGGCGTATCAGTGCTATTATAGCCTTCCCGCTCTAAAATCATTTTTTTTATCGGGGATTTTTGTACAAAAAATGTCGATGAGCTCTAGAAAGGGATGCAGATTATGTAAAAAAGCGTAGGGTAGTCTTTCTAAGTTACACCCTGTGTTTACTGACTTAATAAGTAATATCTTATCTAACCTAAAATAACAATAACAAAAAATATACACAGTAATGAAATACTATGAGATATTTACGAAATTAAAGTTCTGATTGTCAGAACTATTTTTAAAGCTTAATTATAGCTTGGCATTGTCAGTACTTTGGCCAGTGGTACTCAAACTGCAGTTTTTAACTGCAGAATCTTAACTATTGACGCACTATTTAATCTAAACACATTTACATAAATTTATATAGCATTTACTGTGTTATGGAACATTTAGTGAGGCCTATGTCCTAGGTTTTTTTTAAATTGTAATGATAACGCGCTGGCCTGTATGAAATTTCTAGAAACATTCAATGTAACCCTCGAAAAGTCACACAGTCTCAAAATCTAATACAGTGGAAACTCGATTAACTAGATAATTTATTTTGTCCTTAGGTATTCGGATAATCGGAAATCCGGTATGTATCGGTTAAATATAGTTAAAAAAATATTTTTAAATGTATTACATAATGCGATGTGTTTATTAAAAACAACAAAAACAAATTATAGTTATCAACAGATGTCAATGTTTACTATGAAATTATTAAGAGATACATTTTCAAATGAAATGATAAACGATCAACACGCCGATACACACGTCATGCTCATGAACGGGTGCTGTATGTAGGGACTGGTCTAATATAACACCTATACTGAATAAATCTTACAATTCAAACTGCATAATTCTCAAACTATTTAAAACAAAATTGTAAAGATTAATAATGTAATCATGTAAAGTACCAAAGTATCTATGGAGTTTCTTGCCAGCCCTTCTCCATAAGACCCACTTTTTGGAACCGTGCAACTAGTTTTGACTTTACAAAAGTACCTTTTTTAAGGTCTAATTGAAATAAAACATTTTGACTTTGACTTTACTGTAATTTTTTTCCCTTTATATATTTCCCCAATTTAAAGTGTACGCAAAAGCTAGGTTTGAGTACCGCTAGCTATGATAATAACAAACATTTTAGGCAGCTTGTCTGTATGCTCGCTCATTAAGGGTCTGGCGGAGCTTGAATTGCCCACAAAAACGTAATACTGAAATAAATTGTAATCCAGACAATATTCTATCAAATTATGTCCTGATTTGGATACCGTCGTCTACTACTACTTCACTGGAAATAAAAAACCAAACCAAATTTGGTAAAGTTATCAAAAATTGCATTCGCTTACATTTATTTCCAGTGATGTATTTTAGACGAAATGGTAGAGTAGGAACCTAGTGGTATCAGAATCCGAATAATAACAGAATTTAATTCAATTGTGTTTGAATTACGATTTATTTCGGTATTACGTTTGTAAGAGGAATTCTGTCCGCCGCACTCTTAAGGTCAGATTTCTTAATTAATAGTAAAAAATAAGTGAGGTATACCTATAACAATGAAATAGTTTACTTTCTTATGTTCATACTATTGAAGCTTCCAGCTAAGCCACGACCTGAAAGTCAACGAGTTTATTCGTGTATAAGTGAGCTAGTTGGAGAATAAAAAATAATAAAAATATGTAGGGAAGAGAACTGCCTCGTTAGCCTACTGATCCTGAGTGCGACTGCTATGTTAGACGTCCTAGTTTCGATTCCCAGGTCAAGCAAAGTGTTATTGGGTTGTCTATGAAATTCTCAGTAGCAGCTCGGAGTTTGGGATTTGTACCCGGTTAATGGCAATAGGCGCGCCCCCTATCACATGAGGGTGCACATTAGTACGCCTCTGGCTAACCATTCGGGGAATACAGGCGTGATGGTATGTTGTATGTTGGGAGAGGATTATCCTTGTTGTTAATGCATGGATTGATTAATGGTATTGGATTCTAATTTTTTAATATATACTTTATTAACAAATTATCTTACCTTAGAAAATAGTTGTAGTAGAGTATTGGCTTAATTTTTCTTTAGGTAAAATTATAAAATAATGAGATCCAATTTAGTTTACAAGAATTATGACAATACGCGTAAAATTTCTACTAACATAAACTGATTATTTTCAAAATTGGATAGATAAGCCAACTAATAGAATCCTAAAAAACATACATACATATTTTCACGCCTGTCTCGGATTGGAATAGACAGAGACTTCCACTTGCTATGATCCTGGCACACCACTTCGCTTTATCTACGTTCATTAACCTCCTCATACACGATCGTCGGTTTACGGTGCTCTAAACCTGACTTTTTGAGAACACACACAATTTGAATGTGGTAGGTTTGTCGAGGTTGGGCCATAGCTCCTACAATAATATGTGACTTACCTCTTCCAAGTCCAATAGAAAGCGACGGGAAATCCTCATCAGTCAGCTCAGGAGCCGGGCGAATGTTTTTAGAGTCTGATAACAAAAATATTTTGGTTACCTTTGCAAATAAGTAACAGAAATTGCGAAGTTCTGAGTAGTTATTTTTTAACAGAAATGGAAAAGAAAAGAAATCAATGGAAACATTATAACTAGATTGGCTCAGTATTCCCCTATGCGCACAGCATAATCTGTAGCGGCTATTGGTGGACATTCCAAAAACCCTAACGAAACGCTCTAAGTCCACTTTTATCATGCGTACCGCTGAGGAATGCCCAGTGAGTCTTCCCCTATAGATATAATCTGAGTGTCTTTAAATCACGAGTGAATCGGTATCTTCTAGGCAAGCATGCTCCATCGTAGATCGCAGTATCGCTTAACATCAGGCGAAATGGCGGTTAAGCGTAAGCCTATCACGGATAAAAAAATATGCAGGTGTCGGGACACCTTTAGCATGAAAGGCGAGTAAATATTGTAACATTATTTAACAAATCATTCTTCTCATCATATTAGTTCTCTCTTTCATAGTTGAGATTGCTTTTATTCTTGTCATATTGCTTGACGGCCGTGGTGTAGTTTAAGGTTTCATTATCATTATGATAGTTTTAAATATCTGCATTCTTACATTTGGGATGAAGTTCTAATGTTTTTCAAAGAATCTCCCCTTGCAAGCTTATGACCGCTGAACTAAGAAGGCAGGCATTATATAGTATAATATATAATTTACTTACAGTCAGCTTGTGGCATGCGCAGCGGAGCATGGACTCGTCTTTCTTTCCGCACATCTAGAAACAAAAAGAAATTTTAATATAATTATCGGTAGCTATTTAATTTTTCCACTCTCCACTCCGTGGAGTGGAGGCCGCGTTTGGGCAAGCGTAGTGTCGGACACTGCGACATGATTTGAAGAAGGTGGCTGGCAGCGGATGGACGCGAGCTGCTCAAGACCGGGATGGTTGGTGCTATTTGGGGGAGGCCTACGTTAAGCAGTGGACGGCAATAGGCTGATAATTATGATGATGATGATTTAATTTTTCAATCATTCTATTGGACGGGACCACATTATCAACAGATCCAAGGTTATACTGCTACTACTCGATTTTTTTTTAAATCCATTCATGGGACAAGTATTTTAAAACTAGCTTCCGCCCGCGGCTTCGCCCGCGTGGTGTTCAGTGTTTCACTTGTCACTTCCCAGCTCAAATTAATCAAAGAATTTCCCGTTAGGTTAGGCACTATCGCATTGCCAAATAGTCTGTAACTGTGAAATTAATGGGCAAATGAAGCTTAACAACTGACGTCTAACGACGCGCTAGTGATACTACTGGTGTTGCTGACGTCTATTCGTAGCTTCTGCCTATTCCTTACTGCAAAAAGGCGTGAAAATACTTACAATACTTCAAGATAAATAATAGGCATCGGCTAACTTCGTGTTTCCGAAAATGACCGACACATCTAGGCAGTATAATGATATAGAGCTGCTCTTACCAAATATCCCTATCCATTATGTTTTATTTTCAAACACGATGGAGGGTTCTATCAGCTCTGTATAGTTCTACAAAACGGTAGCGCACGTCCTTCCTGCGTTCAATACTATCTGCAACCGACTCATTAGTGTCACCGGCGCGCCGCTCGCAAGGCTTGCAACTAATTTGCTTTTCTTAGAAATTACATTGATATTTATTTCATTGCAATACAGTTGATATTGTTAATGATTTTTAGGACCAAACTAGTTTTTGATAATTGTGTTTGTTATGTTATACGATTGTTTCCGATGTTCTCCAATGCCCATTTTTTACCTTAAAGTACCGTGTATACATACGCTCTGAGACAGTAGAGCCCGTCGAGTTCACGAACGAGTCGTTACTGAAGAATGAATCGTTGCCGGTCGTGTTGCACGACGATGATGGTGCCTGTAACATACATTATTATTTCTCAAATCAAATTATCTGGAAACCCCATCCGGGCAAGAAATGTATTAATAAACATCTAAACGTGGTACGGCATTAGCTCTTAAATGTCGCTTTAATATGAGTCCATGATATTTTATATGGTGTAGCTGGATCTTTATAAGTAACATTACTACATACAAACATACTAACCTGAAGGATTAGGCAGAGGCGTACTAATGTACACCCATACTTTGCTGTTACGTTTGGGTCCCAAGTAATAGGTGGTGAGCCTATTGCCATTAACCGGGCATAAATCTCAAACTCCGAGCTCGTACTGAGAATTTCATAGGAAAACTTTGCTCGTCCTAAGAATCGAACTCGGGACCTCTAATGTAGAGGTCGCGCTCTGGACTACTAGACTAACGAGGCAGAACCTTAGAGAAACCTAGGTGCAGCAGACAATCCACGGATTTTCCCAACCACAAAAAAGGTAAATTATTTCTACCAATTCCGATGATTGTGGATAAGTTGCAAAATAAAAGTTATCAGATATTAACCGCAAATCCAGCAATGGTAGGGCCCGCCCGAACCTTCTTTTCGTCCCTGAACTTCAGTATGCCCTGAAAAAAATAAGCATAATATTAGCAAAAAACTTAGTCAATCAAACATGGAAAAATTCAAACTTGGGAGAGTCATGCTTCGGCACGAATGGGCCGGCTCGACCGGAGTGATACCACGGCCTCACAGAAAACCGGCGATAAACAACGCTTACGTTGTGTTTCGCCGAGTGAGTGAGGTTACCGGAGGCCCAATCCTTTTTTAAAGGTCGGCAACGCACTTGTGACTCCTCTTTTGGTGTTGCGGGTGTTCATGGGCGGCGATAATCGCTTACCATGAGGTGATCCGTCTGCTCGTTTGCCCTTCTATTACATAATAAAAAAAAAAACAGCATTGACCACTGAACGATCAGAATAAACTGGCTGATTTAACTTATCCTGAGTGAAGTCTTAAATAATGTAATGTAAATTTAAAATGATATTACTTACCTCTACATCATATTCTATCGGCACATGCTGGCCTGGCTTGATGTCGATGCCCACAACTGGGCAACAGCTATCCAGTATCGTGTAAGCCCAGCGTTTGGTCCGTGAAGTAGTGCACTCGACCGCTTTGTCGTTGGATTCGTGGTGCTGTTCAATTAAAAAGTATTGCAAATCATAACATGTAGTCGTGTGTTTCTGAGACCCGGCCAGAAAGAGTAGTTATTTGATTGCTTGCCATCCATCAGAGAACCTGTTTGTGCTTACGAAGCAAAATTAGGGTGAAGTAGAAATGTCGATAAGTCAAAATTCGATAAATTTATCTTAAACATAACATAACATACCATCACGCCTGTTTTCCCCGAAGGGTTAGGCAGAGGCGTACTAATGTACACCCACAGTTCGCCGGTATGTTTAGATCCCATGTCGTATTGCGTAATACGACACTATTTATACGATACTATTTTCTTAAACCGTTCGGAATTTATCGCTCATCTTTGTCGACACGGTAAAATCAAGATAACATCGTGACGATATGTATAGATATAAAATGCTTTGTCCTGAATGACGGACAGATCAATGCACAGCCTAAACCGCTGATGTTCTTTGTATGACGTAGGCATCCGAAAAGAAAGGATTTTCCGAAATTCTACTCCTAAGATGGAGAAAATGGGGGTGAAAATTTGTATGAAAGTCCGTAATTTTTTAGAGGGTGAAGCCGCGGGGTACAGCTAGTTTACGATAAAATCGGAAAAATTGTGTTGACGATAAAATTAGGTACATTTTTATAAGCTGTCAAATGGTTTATTGATCAACAAAATACGATATAAATCAATATCGAGGGTGCAGTGCTCGCGCTACTGGAATGTGGGCTCTGTTTTTTTATCTTACCTCGCACCCAAGCCCTGGGGTATATTTGAAGGGGTCTTTCTTCAGCTGCACCAGTGCTAGCGACTCCTTGGGAAAGCCTTCATTCTTGTGCATCTTGATGTTGTTGATGAGGTGGAAGAACAGTGTGTCTAGCTTGTACACGCGGAATAGGAATTCATCCTCACCTGGATTTTAAAATAAAATTTCTTTAATTGCATAGTGTGTTTAGGTCTACCCCCAACTGCTACGTGTCGTGCATTCTCCGCCCGGGAATCTAAGACTGGTGGCACAGCCAGTCTCAGCAGCAATTTTGCGGACATATTTGAATAAGTTTTTATTCCCATAATTTGATGTTTACATAAATACTGTTTTTGAAAATAACATAATTATGGCTAATTATCACTATATATGAAGCAAAGCCTTACCTCAGCAGTGGAATAAAAGTTAGGCTATACTTTGTTTTAGTAATATCTAATTACTCCAGTAAGTCATTTTATACATGTTTGTTTTTTTTACTAAACATATATTTTTATAGTACAGAGTTGAATCAAGTCACAAAGAATATGAAAGCAGGTCATGTTTTGTATTCATTTTGTCGGTTTACTTTCGCTTCGCCACGCCTTCGCTTTATTTGACAAGGCCTTATAAATTCAAGTTCCATATCATAAAGATTCCTTACCAGCTTTGCTGCACATTTGCAGTATGAAATCCTGCACAGGTTCCACTTTATCGGGCATGGTGTATATTGGCGGGAGAGCTTGCATGTTCTGGTCCTTTTGTTTCAGATAGTCGATGATGTTAGCCAGGATCTGCATGTAGTTGCTCTTGCCTTCGGTTTCGTCCGGCATCTCCAGCCCTAAGTCTATGCTACCCAGCTTCACGTCTGACGCGTACCCAACGGGGATGCGACCTGTGAAGGATCACTCACTTAAAATGTAAAGGAAAATTATTGAAATGGAATGCAAACATGAAAGTGATATTTCTCTAACTGACATTGTTCTTTATTGTTTCATGAGAATAGAAAAGCTTGCATCTTAATAATCTCAAGTTTTCATCAAAAATACAACCTGTAGTGAGTAATATATCTGATCAAGGGCGTTTTATGATGTGTTAACGCCATCATTTTTAGGTTGTAAGAAAGAGATGAGGCTATTTGATATGTAGAGCAGCATCTCTTTCTTACAACATAAAATGATGGCATTAACACGTTATAATACAGGCCCTGATATTTCCCACAAAAATGATTTGCAGAAACCTGTATCCCTGAAAGTTTTTCAATGCATGTTACGTCTGCCAACTGGTATCAGGCCAGCAAGGAGGACTATAGCCCAACCCCACTCATTGTGATTTGTGCCTTACATTTTATCGGGAAAAAAGTTGATGTTGATGAATCAGTGTTTTGGAGCAAGGCGAAAAATAGAAAAGACAAATCAAGTTTAAAAAAAATAAGGTATAATAAGTATTTGGTGGATTTAAAAAAAAACAAGGTAATTTTTACTTGCCTGGGTTCACCATTTCATGATAAAAGTCTTTGAAGCCATTTCTCAAGTTAAATCGAAGTACGGTGCTCTCGCCAATTACATATTTATTTGCAGCCTTGCAGTAAAAATTGACATCCATCACATAGATATCCTCATCCAATATGCCTGGATACAAAAAAAAATGGATGTGATCATAAACAAAACACAGTATCACCGCTGGGCCTAAGTCAGCTGTTATTGTATCAAAATTCTTTTGGTGTCTTTCAAATTGTTGATTTTTGACAGTTTTGTCTACCAAATCTGTTGTCCTTGTGTTACAGTGTCACTAAAAATCCCTGTATAATGAAGGATTAGATGTACTATATACTGTCACGTCAATAATTCTCTTAATATAATGTAAATTTTAATTTATGCTTATTTTAAATGATATTTATAAGACTTTTTTTGCACCTTGTTGTGGAGTTGCACAAAATAGTCTGCTATACTATACCATAAGACATTTTTGCATGAATTATTATATTCACTCTTACTCTACATGTAATTAATATAGCTCTATTCTATAAATAAATATAATCTCACTTTGATTGAAAGCCTTTGTCTTGATCATATTTTTGATATCCTGTATTTCATTTTCAATTGCCTCTTGCACTTCTCGCTGCTGCTGCTCGATTGCAGACAAAGGAATACCAGTTGATGTGTATTTTGCAAAAGGAATGTTTCTTTTCTCCTTCTCTTGTTTTGCAATTGCTTCAAAACGGGCCCTCACTTGGTTCGATGCTTTCTGTATTAACATGTTATTAGTAAGTACCTAAATAACTTTTATCTTATTAAATGATTAAATAATTTTATTCAATTAAAATACACATTGGCCCAATAAGACTTAAGCCATACTGGTGAACTGTAGGTGTACAAGTAGTACGCTTCTGCCTAACCCTTCAGAGCAGGGTTGCATGAATAAATCGTTTTGATTTATATCAAATGTTTTTAATAAAAATCAATGCCGGTATGCAATTGCCGGTAAAAACATGAGCTTCAGGTAGCACACGCACTCGAACGGATGAGCAAAAGGTCAAAGAGTCGTCTTAGAGAGTTTGGGTCAGAATTGCCTTGTCTTAAGGGACCTAGGTCGACAAACTTTTACTTGAAAATCTTCATTCATGTAGGTTATATTCATTTTGAGTAAGCTTTAGATTTGTTATAAGTATTACAAAATAAAAAGAGACACTTTCAGGATTCACAAGTTACAAGAAAATTACCCTCCATTCAGGATCGGCTGCTTGAGATACTTCTACCAGCGTCTCGTAGGTGATGCCCTTCTTCTTCTGTTCTTCTCTAAAATCTTGCATGAAGTAGAAAAATGCGTTTTTCGGCGCTTTCTTTGGCATTTTGAAAAGAAACAATAGTTTCACAGTCTGCTACAAACTACGAAAATCCGCTGAAAATTTGCGAAACTGCAAACTGCATCAAAATTCAACAAATCAAAAGTCCTGCCACCGTCTTGTCTTCGTCCACCAACCGGTTACCGGTAGAGGTTTGCACCGGAGCAGTGAGGACCGGAGAATCACCGGCAAAAGTACTCAATTGGATCAATCGGTAATTAACCGATTAAACTCCGGTAATCGTATTACATCGGAATAGAATATTTTGATGTAATAAATACTACAAAAATAGGAAAATTGATTAATCAATAATATTTAATAATTAACAAAATGTATCAGATACTTGTCCCACCGCCGACGATGAACGAGAAGCGATTAAAGCTAGAAACTAGAGCTTTCACTGCCAGCTATAGGCAGTGATAAACCTATCGGAACTACACACTCGCTTCCCGCTGCTCGCCAACTCGTTTCTAGTTTCTAGCTCTACTCTCTTCTCGTTCATCGTGGGCGGTGGGAAAAGTGCCATAAGCGAGTGAGCGAGTGCGACTGGCGATTACCCGCGTCACACTCTCTCACGTGGCAATCCTGCACAAACCGATACACGTGTTTCCAACGAGAAAAGAGCGATGTGAAAGATTCCGACAATATCCCTGTCTTTGGGACACAAAACTGAATTCATATAAACAATTATAACTCTCGAGCGAGTATTATCTTTATAGCTCTTGTCGCTCAGCGACAAACTAGTGGAGCGAGTCCGCGCCGGCAGTGTAAACAGTCAGTGGTCAACTATTAATATAAGCATCTCTTTTGTTTACACGTAATGTATATCTATTGTACATTTTTTGAGCGAAAAAATAGCCGATAGTTAGTCGTTTCCTCGCGTGGGAAGTATTAGAACTATTTACTAATTTGCTCCTTTCGAAAGAGATTTATTATTTCGGCCATTAACTCAAAGCGCTCTTGGCCGTTTATGTGATTCATTTCACTTGCTACTAGCTTTCCAAATAATTTGTTGCAATGAGCATGCATATTTTTTTCATTTACAGTTTGAGTTCCGGTCTCATTTCTTGTTACAAGTGGTGTATGTTGCTTTTTTTATATATTTGTAAAACTCGAACCTTTTTATTCTTTATCTGAAGATGCAGTCATCCTTTATCTTAAATTGATAAGAAAGAAAGAAGAAATGAAAAATTAGCTAAATCGATTGAAATTGCAAAATGACTCGCATGACTCAAGTGGTAAACTGGGCTCGAGTAGCATCACTATTATCGGCCCACCACAGATAACTTGAGATACTATAATTAGAACTTTAGAAGCATAGATAGAGTAGTATGAGCTCAGAGTGGCTCAGAGGAAAGACAGACCTTTCCTCTGAGAGTATGAGTATTGCTTAAATTAATGATGACCGGCCTAGCCTAGGGAAGGATGGGCAAAAAATATCGATACATTGTCTATATTCTTAATACACGCTATTTATATCGGTATTTATTTTGGAATATCAAATTCATATCAAATCAGTAGCGGGGGTCATGGGTGTCATGCATGACCCCCTCCCCCCCCAAAATCGTTCACGTTTCTCTGACTATGAACCCCCCTCCTCCAAAGTTTTCGACTGGGATGGACTGGGACGCAACTCTGGTATTTAATTTTACTAGATTCACCTGCTCATTGTTGTCCAAGTTGTGTTGACCAAGATAAAGAACATCTCCTTTTTGATTTTAGCTAAGGATAAATTATTTTTGGGAGTTGGTACCATTGTTACCATATGCTAGTAGCGCCACTAATATAATGTATTGGACGGACACTTTTCGTACACCGACTCTCAGAGTCGGTTCTCCTTTCTTCTACTCTCCATAGTTCTGATTCTGACGTATGTAGCATGTTTGACGGATTCAGACTTCGGTTTATTTTTTTATTTCAGTCTGTGTCACGGGGATGGTGTTTGGGTGTGTAGTGTGAATTTTAAATTAATTTGTTATCGTATTTTAACATTATTTCTCATATTCCAAATTAGTAGTGCATAAAAAGTGTCTTGGGTGACTATTGTTGAGTGTTGTCATTTAATTTCGAAAAATAATCGAAAACAGGTATGTTTATAAATTCATAATTCGACATCGAAATGTTCGAATGAGTTATTTTACCTACTCATATTTATTGGCATTAAAATGAGTAACTAGTGCTTATTATAATTGATTTGGATGTTTGTGATAGAATGCGTATTCATTCATGTTAGTACGATGGATAAATTTGATATAAATCATTAATATCCGCTTATGAAGTTGATGCGATGTTCGTTGCCACTTGGTTTGTCATAGTAATAATAAATATTGAGGCGGCGTGCTGTTGAAAAAAAAATTGCCACTGTTTTTTTAATGCACTGTTTTAAGTGTTTACTTTTGCAAATGTTTAAACTAATGATGAAAGCAGACTTCAAATTAAAAAAATTGCATGTATGTATAGTTGATTTTTTTTGTAAGCAGCATGTACATATTTATTTTTGGTTTTTGATGTCGGATTGTCGGTCGAAGCTGCTTGCAAATAAGCTATTCACTGACACTACTATTGGTATAATAATGGTTGAGTCCATGTTCCAGATGGTAACAACAATAAATGTTATTTAAAACATTGATGTTTATTTAACTTTTATCAATTATTGTCTTGTCTATAAAATATAATTATGCACTTCTGTCTTATGTAAATTAATCTTCACATATCATCCATGTTATTTTCAGTAAATCTGGAGCAAGGGGCTCCAAATATTTACCAAAATAAGTAATTAGTTAAAAAATGCTTTGTCAAATATTTGCGTATTAATTAAGTAGGTACTTAAATTAAATTCCCAAGATCAGCTGCAATTGTAAATCAAACTTGAATAGTCAATATTCATAGTCTCTCTCAGTTTACAATAAAAATGTGAAAGCTATAAAAAAAACCGGTTGCCTTTGTATAAAACACCCAGTACCTAACTAACATAACTGCCTCATTAGCCTAGTGGTGCTAAGCAGGACTGCTATGCTAGAGGTCTTGGGTTGGATTCCCCGATAAAGTAATGTGTTATTGGGTTTTTATATGAAATTCTCTGTAGTAGCTTGAAGGTTGAAATGTGTGCCCAGTTAATGGCAATAGGCTTGCCACCGACTACATGGGACCTAAACATATCAACAAATTGTGGGAGTACATTTAGTATGCCTCTGCCTAACCTTTTTGGGGAATACAGGGGTAATGGTGTGTGTCAAACACCCTGTTGTCTGCAGTTTCACTTGCATCCTAAAAGACTTAATAAGATAAAAGTAAGCCTATATTCTTCTTGAAAGTGGTTTAGGTGTGAAAATGTAACAGACAGTTACTTTCACACTATAATATTAGTTTGAATGTCAAACAATTAATTATACAGGTGACTATGGGTTTTGATAAGACATCAATAAATTATCATAACGTAAAAAGGTGTTTCAATGAGTCAACTAGTTGCAAAACAATAAGAACTGTTTTGTTGTTTACTAACAAGATATTGCAATCAATTTGAAAAATGCCCAGAGATTTCATGACTTACGGCAGTTTCATGAAAACATTACTTGATAATGTTCATTACTTGATTATGTTGTAATGTAATAGATGATTGGTAGGTTATGTTAACAATTTGTTTTTATTGCACCACATAAAAATTAAAATATTGAGTATACCACCTCTATCAAGAATTATATTGGTTATTGGTTGTAAACACCTAAAAATTCGTATTGTAAAAAAATGTTTTAGCCCTGAATACATCATGCAATTAAGGTATGTTCCAGTTTTTCCAGACTTTCAAATTTGAAAAAATAAGACATTTGAATATAGTATACCATCACACCTGTAATTCCCAGAGTGTTAGGCAGAGGTGTACTAATGTACATCCACAGTTTGCCAGTATGTTTAGGTCTCATGTAATAGGAAAAGAGCCTATTGTCATTATCCGGGCACAAATCTCAAACTCCAAGCTACTACTGAGAATTTCATAGAATAACCCATTGACCCTGATCAACATGGGAATTGAACCCAGGACCTCTGATATAGCAGACATTTGAAAGAAATTTGAAATGGCTATTATTTTTTGTAATCTCTCTTGTTATTGATATCAAAATGATTTATTTATTATTAATAATCACCTACATCTATCATTACAGAAGATCCCTAATTCGAATGAGTTGTTCACATTATAAAAATTGTACACCTTATAATTACTAAATTTATTTATTTAAAGAAAGCTGTTCTGAACTAAAAAAAATGCTAAAACCTTGTAATAATAATTTTTATTAGCCAGATTTGTCCCACTGTAGGGCAAAGGCCTCCCATTCTTCCATAATAATACCCATAAAAAAAATAATTTGAGGATAATATTTATATTTAAAAAAAAGACCTATAAAAATACCTATAATAATATTTTTTACACATGGGAGAACCATGCTTCGGCACGAATGGGCCGGCTCGACCGGAGCGATACCACGGCCTCACAGAAAACCGGCGTTAAACAACGCTTACGTTGTGTTTCGCTAAGTGAGTGAGGTTACCGGAGGCCCAATCCTCTTTTAAAGGTCGGCAACGCACTTGTGACTCCTCTTTTGGTGTTGTCCATGGGTGGCGGGAATTGCTTACCATC
Organism: Acronicta aceris; assembly: GCA_910591435.1. Lineage (NCBI taxonomy): Eukaryota > Metazoa > Arthropoda > Insecta > Lepidoptera > Noctuidae > Acronicta > Acronicta aceris. The sequence continues at coordinate 12,394,880 of OU342770.1, forward strand.
TGCTTGTGGTGATCCGTCTGCTTGTATGCCCTACCTACTATCCTATAAAAAAAAATACCCTAGTCTCTAGCACCTACCTACCTATCACAAATTGAGGTGACATTTCACATTCAAGGTCCTTATTCTAATAGCACTCGACTTTGATATTCACTTGAATAGTTATTAGTTATCAGTACCAGATCAAACAATATTACAATGTGGCATTGAGATACTATAAATTATAATAACAATTACCTAAGTATATAACTAAACATGCAACAATTATGGTAGTAAATTATGAATAATATATTCAGCTGTATTTTTTATCGTTAATACATACATAGCTTTTAATTTATTACTGAATATGTAACATTTGTACCTATGTACTTCTAAGTATAGGTTATAGAATAATTCATGCCCACAAGAACAATTTAACCTCGGTTAGTTTGTGGATGGGTGATCAGACTATTCTTATTGGCTTAAATGTAATGTCATGTACCTGCAAAGACAAAAATGCTTATCGTTACCCCTTACCCCTATAAGAAGAACCGCGATAAGCAGAGTAGCACCTCGTTGTTTGATCAATCCGCACGGACGTTATTACAAGCCAGGTAGGTAGTTAACTGAAATTAGTTTTGAAGACTTCCGATCGACAAAACCATTCCGTCATGATATCTTCCTTGTAGTTTAAAACTAAGTATAAGTTGACCTTGTTATACTGAACAAAATTATAAATCATATCGTCGGATAGCGCGGGCGCGGCATCGCTCAGTCATCGTCATTTAAGTAACAACGGTGTCTTTGAATCTCGTATTACTTTAATTTCTGCTCACTATAATGACACATAATTGGATATACAATCTGCCCTAGTTGTTCCTGCAACTGGCAGTTGTAATATTTATGTAAGTATCCCCTGTATCAATGGTATCAGGCCAATTACCATTGGTGGCAGGCTCGACATCAGCCCAATTACATCCACTTCTGAGTAGTCCTCTCGTTCTTGTACTCTCTAATAAAACGGTTGTGACGAAAATGCTATTACCAACACAAAATTGCACCAGACTGCCGAATGTTGGTCGGAATGACGAATACTGAATCTTTATTTTACCTACACCATAAATAAAAGCAAAATAAAAGAATTGATAAAACTAAGGTTGTAATGACGGGAGTTATCGCTTATAGCGGCATCTACCAGACAACCTTTTTCTCAACATTACGAAGTAGAATGACAATGATTTTTGTCATAATAACTTCAAAGATAACAAACAGCCCGTAAGATGAGCTCCGCCAAGTAACTGCTTATTCCATTTGAATTTCGCAACTTCCGGAGAAATACTGAAGAATCGTAATATGGTAACGGAATTGTCGTAGTACTATTATTAACCTAATAATAAATACCGGTACGCCTACTCTTTGTTTACACAATAATGTGGGCGTCAAATCAACAGTTAAGACTCTGTACGATATGAGATTAACTCGCAATTTTATTTGCTACGGGCTGGCGGCACCCACTACACTAGATTGAATTACTACCGACCGAGTTCGTTTAATCTATCCATTCCAACAAATGGAATAGAAGTGTCTGCAAATTCCTTGATTTACTTTGATGAAAATCAGCGTGAAGCACTCAATTGTGCTCTATATTATATCGATCAAGACACCCATTCGGTTTATCCGTAAGACACTAAATTTTGTCCCAAAAGAGAATTTTCTCCTGTATTGTAAAAACAACTATGTCTATGGTTTTGGTTGATACTATTTTTTTCTTATCTTCAGTGAAAGAAAAAGCAACAAAAACGGCCTAAAATATTTATTTTCATAGTTCCTTGATGGTATTGATAACGTCAAGATTTTATTCTGCCATTCCCTACGGAAGAGCTTGCTAGTTATGTAAACAAAACTATTGGGGCCCCATTTCCATATAAGTGAGTAGGTATAAATATGTATAAAAAAAAAACTTGGGGCTCCAAATCCTTGTTTCATGAGTGAGCTGCTCTTAATCGAATGACACGCTATGTCGATAATAGAGCTACGAAGAGGTATCAATCTGGACCTGCAGCGAGTGATATACGAGGTGTTTCTTCCGACGCGATAATTAGGCCACGTCCCCATTAGGTCGGAACGGCGGGGCTATTTAGGAATATAGTGTACTACATTATGATCCTGGGTGCTTTACCGGAACGATATAACGGCCGGAAATTCCTCGAAAATGACAATTAAATGTGCCATTCGCGTTTTGGCCGTTTTACTAAGTGCAGTAGTATTAGCAACATCAGCGCTAATTTTCGGTCAGAGTTAATATTCCGCCTACAGACAACGTTATCGTATGGTTGTTTCTAGTCAAAAGCTTAGATACTGCAGATTCTAAGACATTATCCGCCAATTTGAAACTTTTGAATGCGCTCTCCTATATTATATTTATGGAAATTATAAAGACCGCTCAAACTATCAGCCGATGAATAGTTTGTAGTCTGCGGGGCTCTGAATCTATTCCATCTATTATATCCATTTCTATCTATTAATCTTCTGTAAAATTTATATTTCGGATAAGCTTAGCGTAGACAGATTTATTATTAATTTGATTGACAATACTTAATTTGCTGAAAACAAAATCTTTCGCCCTCCGCTATTGATTGGTTCATTATAATAATCGTTAGACTTACTAATCAGAAGTTTGAATAAGCTTCGAGAAATGGTATAAATAATTCACTATACTTACTACCCAGATTATTTTAGAAATAAACATTTTAGGAACGATTCGAATTCGAATCGTTCCAATTATCCAAGGTGACTTGTCATGTAATTTAATTAAATAATCTATTTACTTTCTTGATTTCTAATTATGTGATAGATTGATGTCTAAGGCAAGTAGGTATCTTACGTCACAGAATTAGGTGAAGTAAATTCCGAACACGTATGGATACAGTATGTTGACTAAAAGTGAATTACTCACAGTAAAGGAGACTACTTTATTTCTTGGAAAGCACATTTCTTTCCCATACACGTAATCGTAAAGGTTTGTTATGCCATTTATTTGATATGCGGTTTGGGTTACGAATAGGGCAATCTGTTATTGCATGAGGTGTGGGGCGGTTGAGGGATTATGTGGACATTTATAGCTGTATACGACGTCATATTGTGGTGAAAGGGCCTCTAAAACTCCCGTATGTACCTATGTCTGCCAGACGAAACATTACAATGCATCAGACACGGAATCTCCTATTGTTCTTTATGCAGTTTTTTAATCACAGGGGGAGGTATCTTTTTGTGGCTGAACCTTTACATAAAGCCACTCTTAAAGGGAAATATTTTATGACCCGCGTTTACATAACAACGCGTTGTAAAGCGGATTAAGATTTTCAGTTTCCGAAAAACACGCTAGATAAGGCCATAAAATTATTTGCTTTGAACGTGTTTACCAGTACCTGTGTCACCAACCATGACATGTTCCACGTTGATGACTGATGGGCATAATCGCATTTTTCACAAACTTGTCCTAATATCCCGAAAAGCCTTTATTGTCTAGTACTAAAGTTGAAATTTTATTAATCAGTTGCATGTTATATTTGTGTAGATAAGTAGTGATGCGCGTATGATAATGTAAAATGGTTCGGGTTTATCATAGGACTAATTATTTCCACTTCGCATTCAAGGATGCGTTAAACTTGGTATAAATACTTATATATTTACATAGAGCGTAGTATATCTATATTAGACTATTCTTATGTATATATAATACTATTGTATATACATAAGAAGTTGGTAGATTTCACAGCATCGCGCATCAGTCATCATCTCATAAGTCTGTCTGGGGCTGAAAGAAATGTTAGGTTAGGTTTGTGTCAATTTTGAGAAATCAAAAAGGAAAGGAATTCAGTTGTTTCGGATCTTTTGATTTTGCCACCGACTTCCTAAACTGTTTCGCACTTATAAACGTATTTTATGTTTTTAAAAGAGCGACATTTTCTTAAAAGTTATTTTATTTCAACATTTTGAGTAGTGAGTAGAATTTTACGTACCTTTTTTTTTTCCGTGTGAAAATCCTCATGGATGCCCACCATCTCTCAAAAAGAAAGGCGGAGGGTTATGTCGGACTCCTACCGACTAAAAACACACGGCCATCCATAGCACAATGTGGAGGGGGCTCCGGGATCTCCAATGAACGCACCGGTGGCCCTCCTGTGCTTTTCCTTTGGCACATCACAAAATGCAGCTTGCTGCTATCCTCCCGGGAAACGAACGCCTCGAGTATTTCTAAGCGTCCGCATCCCAAAAAGTATCCTCTGCTGGTGATAAGATAGCAGGGATTCGGCGTTTGCCCTAGCTGGGCTGGGTACCGAGGCGATTGCCTCTCCGGCCTTCGCCTCCGAGCGGGATCGGCTTTCTCTCGATCCCGCTCTGCTGCCTCCTTCTGGAGCAAGACAAACTCACAGAAAGAGGCAACGGCCCTCCAAGAATTTTACGTACCTAGGCGACGTTATCATTTACTTGGTCGTTACGTGTTATTCTCATTTGTTTTAAATTTTGTAAACCTATCGATCAAAAATCGATTTATAATTGATGGAATAATCGCGTAACAAATAAAAAAAAACAAACAGTCGAATTGAGAACCTCCTCCTTTTTGAAGTGGCTAAAAAATGATCCGAAACCTCAGGAAGTACCTAAATTATGAACACAACGCGATTAAATCCGTAAAGAGTAAGAGTTTTATTTCAACCTTAATTACAAGTATCTATATTGAAAATTAATTATTGCAACGCATTATAAAGTAGTTATTCTGATATTAACCGGGCGCTAATCCAAACTGCTGTTGAGAATTTCATATACATATAGGTAAATCACAGGTTGCTCGACCCGCGAATTTATCCTCTAGCATAGCAGTCGCTCTTTCGACCACTTTAGGTGCTAATGTGACGGATTCAACTGTATTAAGTCCTAATGTATCATGGGAATGTATTTAAATAAGTGTCGTGGTCTTCTACTCTTTTAATTAAACGATTTTTTTATTATCTCATGTCGATGAACTTCGAACGTCCTTGATATGCCGCTTGCGAAAATAATTCTACCAAACACGTTTTATTACCAAATCACTGGGCATCAAAGATATATCGTTTAAAAGATGGTTAGTAATTAAATTATGCCACATGTATTTTGATTATGTAATAAACAACTTTCTTGTGCCATATCAAACCCAGACTCCATGTTTAGAGGTATTTCTACCAACGATTCGAAATTTCTAATCAATTCGTTAATAAATCTATCTCTATCATTCACTTCTTTTACACTATTGGAGACAAACAAAATAATAAGATTGACGTAAAAAATTAATATTAATAATTCAGCTCTGCCTATTCCAGGGCAGTACACTATCTCAAACAGTACCCCAATACGGCTAAACCTCGTTTCATGGCATTCTGAAGGTCGTCCATCAAAGTTCATAACTATTTATTCTTCATAATTAAAATATAATCTGCAGCAGTTCTGTAGAAATCGCAGCGACACTCGACACTGGAATTCACGGCTGTAGTGGACACGTAAGCACCCACACGGTTGGGAATGCAATTTTGAAGACGGAGCCAATGCGCTAGAGCCCTTTGTAAGAAAGAGATTGGCTTATACTGAGTTAAGAATTAAAAAAAACAATTACATGATTATAGGTATTTCTGGTGAAAATCGGGTGTCCTTATGTTAATTGAGCTTCTTGCGATGTCGAAGATTGATTTCGAACTGAATGTTATAATGTGGGCTCAAATGTACAGTCGATTATTTAATCAACTGAGGTTTATCGATTGTATTCTCACGCAAATTTTTGTTTGAAGTAAATCCGGCGCCTTGTCTTAATTATTATTATTATAAAACGCCTGTCTGTCTGTGATTAAAATGTATTTTAATCCTATCTGTCTGCTGGCAAGTGCAGATTGTGAGTCACCTTTCTTTCATCGCAAAGTCAATGCATTCACCAAACGACGAATTTAGACGAATTAAGGCGCAAACTTATGATTGTCAATTTTCAATCCAAATTCACGTATGCAGGATTAGGTTCCTTAGTCTTAGTTAGTTTCTCGTCTTTAAATATGGGCCTTTTAGTTTCCAAATCAATAATCACGTAATTATGAATCCACAAACCGTCTATAGTGGAGATACTAGTGGTTACTTGTAATTTTTTTAAGTTTACATGAAAGTAATTTCTCTATTCTGTACTTAAACGAATATATGCAATTCATCTTTGTTGAGTGTGACGGAGAAATTGTCGAAGAAATATAATAAAGTACCTAGCAACGGCAAGAAAATTGATTACCTACAACTACTTTAGTTGTCACAATCGAGAGGTAAAAATACATTTATTCGCGTATTTTCTCAGAACCTCTTGTAAAGGAACATCTTTATCCAAAACTGACCTCTAAGCGTAAACATAAGACATTAGTAGCTTGGATGCAGTTCTAAACAGGAAACTAGGAACATAAAATAGCTCTGTTCGCGCTAAAGCTAATTTCGTTTGAATAATCAGGCAGGATATAGATAGGATTGAACACTGTTATCTTAAGTGTGAGGCAATTCTTAGTACACCTCATACGCAAAAACGTGGGTAAGTGTTTACATTATTGTTCAATGAACGGACGGAATAGACTGCGAAAAACTATGAAACTATTTTGTGTAACAACGACTCGTATTCGCCGTCCATTGCACTCTCTGTATCCAAAAGACCGTCAATTTTTAGGTGTGAATATTATATAAACGGTTTTGATACGTAGCGTAAACGTATAGTAAGATTCTTGTTATGACGTTCATAATGGAGATTTTGCTTTCTTTTGTTCCCTGGCTTGAGCTGCGAATATCTTCAAAGGTTGTCAAGGGAGACTATCCTGTAGTATTAGTGTTGAGTCAAACGGGCTGGGAATGATAATAATATTACATACAACGTTAAGTTCTTTCTACAATGCTTCGGGAGTAGACCTTGATACTCCACATGATTCTACTAGACCACATTGTCATGGATCCAGCTGTAGGTTGTACTTTTTAAACGCTAACGATTAACGTATCGTACTTCAACCTGATAGGTGGCAAGTTTCGAGAATTTTTCCTTGATTCGAGACCTCGAATACTATTGTTATAATGCGTTTTCCTTTTGTTACAGTCGACTATGATGCACCAGTAGTGCGAACTGGCGCAAGGATGCCGCGGCGACAATGAAACATTACACCAATGGTCACGTGACAGTCAATGATTACTTTATGATGTACCTGGCGAGATGGAAGCGCGCCGCGGTTGTGTTGCTGTTCGTGTGGATTGTCGTCACATACCTTGTTATATCCCCGCTCAAGTACGTATCGTATTTCAGACCATTATTGAAGCAATAAGCTTAGAACCTTAACTTAAATTCGAGGGGGAGTTGGGGTGCAGTCCATCTTGTTGGCAGTGTGACTTGACAGATTTAACACAGTTTTTAGAAGTTTATGGCTGGTGGTCACGGTGTTTTCCGTCACCATTAAAGCTAGTGTTAATCATATCCTAAGCCGTAGATGCGCAGGATTACTAATCATGAGCTTAGTGTCTTTACGGCGAACATGAAAAAGTTTATCTTTTTGTGATTTTTTTGCATTTTCCATGCTAAGATTATTAAGTTATTTTTTAGTAAAGGAAAAAATTCAATCGCTGGCTTCGAGGTCAGAGCGTCTGGTATATCAAACCAGAAGACGCAGGTTCGAATCCTGCTAGCGATTGAATTTTTTCCTTTACTAAAAAATAACATGAAAAAGTTTGTTTTGTGCTGCTCTTGTGTTCTGTAGTGAGACAAATTGAGGGTCTTGCACCATGCACGTGTAATGTGCTACATGTACGTGTATTAAGTACTTATTGCCCATGGCTACTGAATTGGGACGGTGGACTCGGCGGTACGTTTCTTCGCGGGATGACAGTTCGTGGTCTGCATTAAAAGAGGCCTTCTTCTCGAATTGTTGGAGCTAGGCTCTAGTTATATCCTTTAACGTTACATCCTAGAGATGTGCTGTAATGCGAAAGTAGTGTGTATTAAATGGTAACATTATTTTTAACCTATACACGGTATATGGTGGTCAAAGGTCTCTTCCGTATCCTTCTTCCTTTTCGCTTTTCTGTTCAATTACTGGGAGGAAACAGCAATACAGAATTGGGGGAATGTTAACACTATTAGTTTTTTCCATTTAAGAGATTTTTTATTATTCCTTACAGCATTGATGACGAGGGGTAAGCTCAACTAATGTACAATTATATTTGTTAGTTGCCAGATAATAAATCCTAGGACTTGCGTGCAGGTTTATATTACTTATGTCATAGGATGACCGGGCGAGCGAATTTTATGAATATTGTGTACGAATCGGAGTTAGAGGCAGATGAATTGATGCTTAATAATATTATTAGCCATTATTTACAACTTTGGTCGCCTACTTGTCTACTTTAGGCCTTTCTGAAAATCAGCGCTGCAACAACTATGGGGCTGCCCGGCTTTAGTATCAGTTGAGATTGGCGCTGTATTTTGGTCTCTCATGCTGTTATCTTCTATAGTATGCTTTTTGTTTTTTTGTCATTTTCTTTGTGTTAAGATAACACATAAAGAAAATATTTGGCAAAATAAAAGTGTTTTCTTTCTTTCTTTTATCCTCGTATTTTAACTATAAGTGACATACTCTGTGATGCTTACATACTTTTTACTTTTTTAGATGCAGTGGAAACCAAGATGAGGTGTTAGAATTCCAGGACAGGCTGAAAAAGGTGTCGGCGCAGCTGGAAACGTTGAGGCATCAGCATAGTAATCTTATTTCACAGATTAAAAAGTCTTCGGGGTAAGTGAACATAATCACATCTGTATTCTCCGAATGTTTAGGCAGTGGTATAGGTACTAATGTAACCCACAATTATTCGCCGATATGCCCGGTATGTTTAGGTCCCATGTCAGAGAAGGCTAGTTTATTGCCATTAACTGGGCGCAAATACTAACTCCGAGCTGTCACGTGGGAATCGAACCCAGGGCCTACTACTTTGACTAACACTAACGATTGTTATTGGTATTCGTATGAGAACCGGAACCGACGGTTAATGATCACCCATCCATACACCGACCGCGGCCATCGCAACTTAAACTTGTAAATCAGTTGATCAGCTTAGTTATGATTTAGCTAGTAAAAATAAATGATAAGGTTTCATTCGCATTCTAAAGGACTTTTTGAGACGAAAGAAAGCCTATGTCCTTCCCAGGGTATTAAACTATGTTTAGAACAAATTTCACCTGAATAGGTTCAGCGGATTAAGCGTGAAAATGCAGACAGATAGTTACTTTCGCATTTATAATATTATGTTTCAGTTTGTGCACCCTGGGCAGTTTATAAGCTGGCATGAACAATTATCATGGCCCTTATGTCGACGCAATAGAAGCCTGCATATTAAAATTTCCTATCATTTGCAGCGGTGTTAACTTCAAGGACATAGATACCGGCTTCCTGTTCTTGGACGGGGGTCAGGGACCATCGGAAGACTACGAGAATCTCAGAAGGAGGATACACTCCAACACCAAGGAGCTCTGGTACTACGTCCACCATGAGCTCACCAAAGTCATACAGGAAGACAACAAGGCGGAGAAGATTGAAACGATTTTGGAACAAATAGGTGAAAGAAAAAGGTTGGTATTTGCTTGTAATGATTTTATTTCAAGGCAGTTCTTGAGGTCCGTGCCAACAATACAGGTAAATAATAAATGTCAAAACTAGTTGCAAGGTTCCAAATAATGGTTCTTACGGAGAAGAGCGGCAGAAAACTCGTACAACATTAGATAATTCAACATAGATACTCCTATATATAGATAATAGATGTTTTTCTTCTGTTTATAATTCAGTTCTATCAAAGTGAGTATTGTGAAATTTGATTTGAGAGTTAAGAATAAATTACTTTCCAAAAGGATAACATAACTGAATCAGGATTGTCATGTTATGTGAGACATTGAGATCTGTCATGAATTTATTAGGCAAAGGTGTCAGTTGATGATAATTACAAAAAAAGAACATAACACGAATGTCATTTATTTATTTAACGTTTTTTTTTACTTTTTCATTCATTCTTTATAGGAATCTTTTTGATCGGATATTATTATTCACCGCACATGCATACGTTAACATATTTTCGCAAAAAATCCATGAAAATACATCGTGTTCAGTTGTATATTAATAAAAAATAACTGGCACGTGTAGCGGGTAATGTTACAGCAATTATTTGATATGGTTTGTGTACTTTGGTATGACCAAAACCGGTTGCAGTTTGACGTTTGTTTTTTTTTCTCGTCGACCACTCTCGAAAGAGGTTGTTATGTCTGAGAGGATTCTTGTGGACTTATAACGGAAATGTAACTTCATTATGCATGTATTCGGGCAATTTTTTTGTTTGGATTGAGGCAGAGATAATTACTTCGTGAATTGCGCAGACATAATTGCTTCTGAAAGTAATAATGATAATAACATGTGTTTAAAGGTGAAGTATATATATAATAAAAAAATACATGCCCAGACCGCAGGATTATAGCCCAGTCTCTCTCAGAAAGTAGCGGGAACATCACCAGGCAGGTGAATAAATGACCTAAAGAAAATCATGTTTTCGTTGACATGTTTGTAACTAAAAAAAGTTTTTGTTTATTTTTTAAATATTTGTATTTATATCTTTGACGCGCCTTACCAAATAAATAAATAACTGTTAGTTGAACTCACCTAAAACGATTTAAATATTACGAGCGATAGACGTGGCATCACGAACAAAGTCGCTATCCTACCACCTACCTTAAATACGTGGGTTACTAGTGTTACCCATAGGTAATAAATCCCACTGTATAGTGTCATACTTCGGCCTGACAAAGAAATAAAGCAAATCAAATTGGGATCGAAAGTTTTTTACGAAAATATTCCCGATTTCCTTTTTAAATATATTTACGGTCACCCTATTTAAAAAAAAACGAACGTCACGTGCTTCTTAAGTCAGGCCGAAATTTATTGGTGCCAACAGGAGAAGAGTACGAGTCAACCCAATCGATAATGTATTTGATTACTAATTCCACTCATCGCCAGCACCGATATTTTATTTCTGTAGGTACTTAAATATACGGACTGCCTCATTAGTCTAGTGGTCCCAAGCGCGACTGCTACGCTAGAGGTCCTGGGTTCGATCCCCAGGTCGAGCAAAGTGTTATTGAGTTTTCTATGAAATTCTCAGTAGCAGCTTGGAGTCTGGATTTGTGCCCGGTTAATGGCTATAGGCTCGCCCCCTATAACATGGGACCTAAACATACCAGGCGAACTGTGGGTGTACATTAAGTACGCCTCTGCCTAACCCTTCGGGGAATACAGGCGTGATGGTATGTTATGTTATGTTTTTTTGGCCAGCGACAACAATTAAGAAACGCCGAAACAAAGTCGGAGAATCATGGTCTCTTTTAAAGTCCAGTCATAGTAGTATCAAAGTATGTGAGTGTCACAATGCAATGTCGCAAGGCAATGTCTGAAATGGCCTTTTGAAGAAAAAGCTGATAGCTTATTCTCATAGAAATTGAGCATAGAACATTTCGGGGTTTATACTCAAACAATCGCCAGTGTTTCCTTTCGAAGCGTTTTATTTTCATTTTCATAATAGTGAATTAGGATTTGCCCTAAAAATATATACATACAAATTAACACTTTGTATATTACCTTCGGATTATCCGATAGATTTCGGATAGATTTGGTTATGGATATTATTTCCCCTATCCGAAACTTTTTTATCGAATTCGATTACGGTTTCGGATAGATTTTTATATCGGATATCACTTAGTTTCGGTTCTGGTAACGGAGCTCCAAAACAACCCGGTTAAAACTTAATATTTTAATATCTACTGAAATATTTTGATTCGGTTGCAAGTGGACATAATCCTACAATCTGTATTAACAAATCAATGAGTCTTGGGTTTGGTTATCAAGGCGATTAAAACGAACACACTTACACATGTTATAATATGTATGTAGTTGTGTGTAAGTAGTCTGACTGTGATGAAATTATATACACTGGACAATCTGGTTTTTAGTTTTAATACCTAACTTCATCAATTAAGTTACGCTTGTTAAGTTTTAGTAGGTACCTATAATTCTTGCTAAAACATGTACATACTTACACATCTTGGTATGCCTTTTGTACCGCTATAGGATTCTTTAGATTTCTCCTGTGTACGTTTGCTTGTTTTTCTCACAAGCACAAACAAGCATTGGTACCACCAAACAAATATTCGGTGCGGGTATAGCATCTCGTGGCGATTTATAGGTTGTTTGCATTTTACTGAAGCGAGTTGTGTGACTTCTAAGTACACTAACATAAAGTTCAAATTGCAACAAAAACCAAACTGTCCTTTTAATTAAGAGTCACTTTGTGGACAAGGAAAACCACACGTTTAGGAATTTTTTAAGTGCTATAGATAGTGACAATGAAATTCAAAACACATTAAATGTTATTACAACCTTCTACGTAATAAGTGGAAAGCATGTAATAGGTCATTTTGGCTAATAGGTAATTAGTACAAGCGTCAACTTGTGTACCAAAAATTTTATCAGAAAACGAGAGTGATTTTTTCTAGATACGGACGAACTTAATTCTTCTTTCACTCTCTTTACTTTAGAAAAATATCTATGTAGATCCAGCTCATAAATATCTCCAAATAAGTTGTAAAAAAAGGCAGCAGTTCTGTTCATGTATCTTGACCGCACCTCTCTTCCATTGAAAGAAATGTAAGTAACCAAGATCTTCCTTGTTCCAGGTCCCTCCTTTCCGATCAGCAGTTGATGCAAGAGCTGGACGGCTACAACGAGTGGAGGCAGACGGAGGCGGCCAACGTCAGTGACCTCGTTCAGAGGCGCCTCCATTATCTGCAGAACCCGCCTGACTGCAGAGACGCTAGGAAGCTCATATGTAACCTTAATAAGGTAGGTTTTTACAAGTAATCAGTTCAGTTAGATTATTTTTTACGTGGATAACATTACGTTCCTGACTAAAAAAATCTTCCCAAAACATACCATCGCACTTATATTCCCCGTAGGGGTAGACAGAGGTCTACTATTGTACGTCACCCACAGTTCGCCGGTATGTTTGGTCCCGTGTAGCAGTCTTGCAGGACACTAGAATAAAGTGGCAATTATTTTAAACTATAGAATTTTAGAACATACAAGCAACCCAGAAGAAACTTACAACCCGTCATCATTACCGTATGATCTTAAAAAAACTTAAATTTGCTACAGTTACAGCGGCGTTTTACAAACAAAAAATATTACGACACGTTCTGCAGCTGTTGTAATAATTAGCGCAAGGTGTCAGACGGATGAACAAAACATCTAATGTTTGCATAAATATAACGATACAAACAAATATTTTGTGTTACTCAGACGGATATTCTAAACGCCTCCCACCTGCTCCCGTCAATCTCCGGAGCCCTGCAGACCCTACTGCTATAATTAGCGCCCAAACAAACGCACCGGTTACGAATCCGTCACCTCGCGGTGACATGCGCGTACGCACGCAACTATTACCGGGTCGTTGACTTGTCACGTTTTGTTGACTTTAGCATATTATTATTATTCCTAAATACAACAGAAAAATATTTTACAGTAATGTCTGGCGATGGCAGTTAATTTGTTACAATTACAGTTTTTATTATATACGTAAAATAAAGATCGCTAGACCTAAGTGCATTGAGGGAACCGAAGGGGCAGTATGGGCATGAAGTTCCAACCAATGCAATCATGATTATTAGACAGAAAATAATAATAATATACATTTTAGTTAGTGGGAAAATACAAACTAAATATAAAAATAGATCACCATAATCATCAGAAAAGCTGTTTAATTTACTAATACATACTTAGTTTTTTTAATAGTTCAAACGCCATTGAATCTTACTGGGAGGTAACCACACAAAAACCCGGTGTGGGACGGGTTAAACCCGTGTGAGGACGGGTTATATTATAGTGCCTCACTGCCATTCAGATAGGCATCCCATAAGAGGCAGGAAAATATCCGACTTGCTCGGTGGTAGGACCTTCAGGTTGACTGGCTGGCTGACCCTTACGTCGGAGTCTGTTGTAAAGCAAGGTGTGTGTTTCGATCTTTTGCGCATAAGAGCCAGTTCCCTTCGGTTCCAGCGGCTCTGGCAGTCTGCAGTCTGTAGGGGCTCTTAAGAGTCGGCAACGCATTAGCAACTCCTCTGGTGTTGCAGGTGTCCATGGGCGACGATGACTACTTACCACCAGGTGGCTCGTGAGCTTGTTTGCCGACTTAATTCCTTAAAAAAATAATAGGTGATAAAATGATTAATCGATTCGCTTCGCGATTCGCGATAGAGTTACGTATAATCACATAAAGCAATATTGTAGTTAAATGATTACAGTACATAATAGTTAATCTGTAAATAAATGTAATCAGAGTTTCGGTTACTTAAGATTTTTTTGTGTAATGCAAATTCGAATACATAATTATCTGTAACAAAGCTATTTATCATTATTGCAAGTGTTTTTTTTCCATATTATCTATACTTATAATAAATCTGTAGAGAGGTCAATTCTTACATGAAATATATTTCGAAAATAACTAGCAGCGGGTGATTAGTGATCGATACTGACGCCAAAAATGGTATCAGTAAAATTTTTGTCAGTCTGTCTGTCTGTCTGTATGTTCGTTATAGAAACAAAAACCACTCGACGGATTTCAACGAAACTTGGTACAATTGTTCTTCATACTCCTGGGCAGGTTATAGTATACTTTTCATCACGCTACGATCAATAGGAGCAGAGCAGTGAAGGGAAATGTTGGGAAAATGAGTGATTCATGAGAAAGGTTTCAAGCTATAAAACATCACGCTACAACCCTTAGGAACGGGGCAACGTAGGTGAAACAGCGGGCAATGAACTAGGGAACAAAGTAACTATTCCACGCGCACGAAGTCGCTGGCAAAAGCTAGTCTTTAATAAATAAACGTTAAGAAGTAAATGTTTTTAAATCTTCAACAACGTTCACTAGGTAACGTGTTAGTAAAACCGTGCGGTGTCAATTTTAAGATAAAAAAAGAACTGCCGTTACCTAACCGGAGAAGAACTCAAAAGTTGACGAGTGACGGATGTGTTTTGTTTTATAAATATTACAACTAAAATAAACTAGGAACTGAATAACAAAACTCGCCCTATATCTAAAATATACTTCTTCCGGTAGTATATTGTACCTACCTACGAAAGGCGATATTGAATCTCGTGGAGCTAAACAAAATCACTGCGACCCCTGTTATCGCGGGAGCAAGGTCAATAATCTAATATTATTTGAACTAACGACCTGACATGTGGGACGGGCCTTACAATTGAGCTATCATTTACTGTCAGATGATTGATGATTTTATGACTACCGATGAACCATTAAATGATACGTTACCGTGCATCGTGCTAGTTAATTAGCATTCCTACATAAAATGGTCTTAAAATGTTTGGTATGCCTTCAATTATTCTCATCGTCTGCTTTTGTAGGCCATTATATTATCTGTTGCTATACAGAGATACGACATGCCTACATCTTGATTGACCCACATCTGTACCACTACTAAACGGATTAAGAATAAGAGGGATCAAGTTGATGCACTGTTTTGGCCAAATGTTTTTTTTTTATTGTTCTAACATGACAAACAAGCTGCTTACTATCAGGTAAGCAGTAACACTTGTGGCATCTTCAAGCTTTGTCATCTTGAGACCTCAGTTGGCATGTCCCATTTCCCTTTCATTGGGGCTACATTACCCTTCAAACCAGAACAAAATAATGTTAGCATGTTAATGCTTAGCAGCAGAATATTTGGCAATTATTTATTTAAACGGATCAACAAATTAATAATGTCGTAAAGCTTTATAATCATTGTGAGTGGCAACGGTATTTCGAAAGATTCCTTACATACATGATGTTCGTGACTGTCAAAAGGTTACAGCAGGAATCATGCATGGAATGTAAACATTCACACAAGCTGGAGAAACGTTTATTATGTTATATGGAAAATTGTTGTGAACGTAAACCTTGACTTCCTTGATACAAATAAAGGTGTATATTTTTGTGATATCATAAAAAAAATTAAGAATGTTGTTATGCCATAATTAATAGTACTCTTGAAAGCATATTTTCCATTTATATGCCTACTTATTGTGCGAATAATATTGTTTTACGGTACACGTCGTTGGTAATAATTATTTAATTTATAATTAATTGCCAACCAGTGACGAAACGTAAAGTTAATTATACGCAGTTGTATAAACTTTTCAGCGATAACCTGGATGATATGGATACTAAAATATCCAGCTGTAGGTTAATACGTGCTGAGACACAATGAACAAAACACACATACGATTTAAAAAAGTTGCTTACACTTGTTTTTTTCTGTTCATGCGTTTACAAACAAATCACACGTGCACAAACATCCAGACCTGCCTCATTAGCACAATAGTCCTGAGCACAAATGCTACTCTAGAGGGTATAGGTGTATTCTCAGGTCAAGCTAAGTGTTAACGTGTTAATCTATGAAATTCTCAATGGCAGCTCTTAAAGCGAACTCTTGGTATACATTAGTATGCCTCTACCTAACTCTTCGGGTAATACAGGCGTGATGGTATGAATGAATTGAGCCGTTAAAATAAAGAGATTTTACCAAACCTTGCACTAAAAAAAGCAGTGTCTCTATTCGGTCTTTATTCGAGGTTATTTTAGCATAACCTCGAATAAAGAGCTTTTTAACGCTTGTTAATTGGGCTGCAATTTACACGAGGGGCAGTTAGCATGCTCTTGCCACAGAGTTCAGGGGACCGTGCAATGGTACGTCTCGGTTCACAGCACGGTGTTAAATGATGACATGTTAGAGTGTTTACATAGGAGGGTGAAATACCTTTGATAGACGGTACTAGAGTCACAATAAATGCATTAACTGAAATTGTGTGGTGTATGCTCGGTTACACATCAAAAAAATTCCAGTAAAGCTGATCTTTTATTGTACGGATAATGTATAAAGTGCTAGGTCAGCTCATATTGGATTATATAGCTTGGTAGCGGTGTGACGTGCAAATGAGATTTTAAGGTAGGGATGCCTTTTTTAAATTTATAGTGTGTATGTATCTGTCTTTGGCATCGTAGAGCCCAAATGAATGGACCGATTTTGATTTACATTTATTTGTTTGAAAGGTAACTTGATCGAATGTTGTTAGCTATGATTTAAGAAAATCTGGCCAGCCGTTTGAACATTATCAGCTCTTTTCTGGTTCCTGAAGGGATGTGCACAGCTTTCACAGGTCTGATCGACTTAAATCCAAAAATTTGGTATCCTGTTACTTCAATGATATTGCATGAACATGGTAGCCTAGTTTGAATGCTGCGGGGGTATTTTAAATTTTAAATTTAATGTTATTTAGAATTTTTGTATGTATCATTTGGTCCATATGTCTCCGTCATCACTCGATCGTTATTTCGACAGCATTGTAGAAATAACGATTAAATATTCCTAAAAAAGACATCTCTTCCTTAACATCTCGTTTGCACGTCACACCGCTACACACCAAGCACTTACCTATACACATAGATGGAATTTGCTAGAACAATCAATAGCTTGGTATAACTTGTTTTGGCATGTATATTTCACTAGGTAACCATGCCCATATTACCAGTAGTGGGTTTAGGAGAATTTTATACCACTGGCATCGTTACCAAATCATCGTAATTATTTAATATTTTGATAGGCAAAGTTGCTGCGGCAACTCAATTATAGACAAGGTGTACATCCGAAAGAGATATTGCAATAACAGTTGAATCAATAACCTTCATTCTGTCGCAGTCGGTTAAAAATAGCCGCATCGTTGCTCTAAAGGCAGCCTTCTAAATCCATGAGTTACGAGTCAACGAACACTGGTGAAATACTGCACCACGATTTATGTCAGAAATGGATTCAGATAAGGATTAAATTGAAAACTAAAACAAGCGTTATATCCAACAGTAAAACTTAACAGTCTATTGTTAAAGAATAACTTTTGTTATTTCCATCTTAACTGCCTCATTAGTCTAGTGATCCTAAGTGCGTCTGCTACGCTAGAGGACTTGGATTAGATTCCCAGGTCGATCAGTTATTGGATTTTGTTATGAAATTCTCAGTAGCAGCTCGGAGTTTGCATTTGTGCTCGATTAATGGGAATAGGCTTGCCTCTTATTACGACCTAAACATACCAGCGAACTGTGGGTATACATTAGTACATCTCTGTCTAACCCTTCCGGGACTATATGCGTGATGGTATGTTATTTATGTGTTTTTTTTATACCACTAAGGTGGCAAACAACATACGGCCCACTTGATCGTAAGCGGTTACCGTAGCCTATGGACGCTTGCAACAGCAGGAGTATCACTCGCGCGATGCCGACCCTGTAAATTTAGGAGGAATAGTTGGCCATGCATGACAGCGGCGGTAACAAAACACCACCACTTTGCTTACCGTTAGGAACACAACATAGCACGGAGATATGTTATTTGGCTAAGATTTTTTGCAAGGTGGAGGTACTTCCCCAGTCGGGCAGCTCCAGTTGTGAGTGGAATTATTCAATTCCACTATGCCGTACCTCTCTTATAAATGTTATGTTTTCCATCAGGGTTGCGGATTTGGATGTCAGCTGCATCATATAGTGTACTGCTTGATATTCGCGTACGCTACGGAGCGCACACTGATCCTCAACTCCAAGGGGTGGCGATATAATAACAAGGGGTGGGACTATGTGTTCCAGCCTATATCTGATACTTGTACCAGCGCCTTCGACGATAAGGTCGTGCAGTGGCCAGGTAAATATTCTAAATATTTTTTATTTCTTTATAAAGTTTCTGTTTTTAAAGAGCGATCGGCTTCTGCGCCACATGTTGTGGGTATTCTGCAGATTTTTGTGAGGAACATTTATTTATTATTATGGTATTTGAACGACAATAAAGTTCGTCATTACATTGTCTCTCAGGTAATAGGTTACATTTAAGCAGTCACTTAAAGAAGTACACAGCACTTATATTATTTTTAATCCTAAAATATAACTTGGTTTAAATTCTTAAAGTAGATGCTCAATAAATATTATTATCAAGATGTACATAATTAATATATTATTAAAATAAAATTAATATGCAAACATTCGATTTGATTAGAATTGTAACATCGATTTTATTCATGTTTGAATCATTTTTATTGGGAAAAGTGATTCAAATTGAAGCATTGCGTGCAACAAGGGCACTACCCAAAACAATGAGTTTCGAAGTAATCGAATAGAAGTGAAACCATCTGACCCTCTCACGACATCTAGGGTCAATATAGATTGTAATGAGTTCTTGATATAAGAATCTTGATGGTGCCATGTTTACTGTGATAACATCATAAAACATAGATCTTCGTTGCCTATCGTCCATGTTTTTCCCTGTTTCGATTTATTCAATTATACTCGTTAAAGGGATGATTCTACCCTTCGTACAAGAAGTTTTACTACATAGTGGAAAGTATTTCTTCCCATACAAAAGTAGAAAGACCACATTATGAAAAGTCGTGTTATGGGTGTCATAGGGTAAGGGTCCGGCTGAATTTCCCGTAAAAAAGTAATGCTAAAATAAATAGTAATTCCAACAGAATTTCATTAAATTGTGTTATTAGTCGGATTCAGATACCGTTAATCTAGGTTTCTACACTACCATTTCGCCTATTACTACTTCATTGGAAATTAACGACCGGAAAACGGGTCAAAACTTCGTAAAGTTATCAAAAATTACATTCACTTACAATTATTTCCAGTTAGTATTTTGCACGAAATGGTAAGTTAGAAACCTAGATTAATGGTATCAGAATCCGAATAATAACACAATTTTATTAAATTCTGTTTGAATTACGATTTATTTTTGTATTACGTTTGTAAACAAACGTAGTAGCGTAACTATGAAAAAAAAAGGTTTTTTTTAGGACCTTTTATTTTTCATAGTTACGGTACTGTATAATTTTTGTCGCTACTGTATCCCTGTCTGGCACCGTATGCTGGTCCAGGAGACACAGTCTCCTCACGCCATTGTATCGAATATTAAAATGTTTTAACAGATAAATAATTTTAAACTATAATTTCTTTTCGAGATAAAACTCAGCTATCAATAAATAAGTTTTGGAGCCAACGAAGGAAGGTGGTTTATGCCGATTTTATCGATCGCACAATGCTCGACTGGCCTGTCGAGCCATCAGATGACCCCAATGAAGCATGTATTATTCTTATTGTTACTCAACATTAGTGTCTAATACTGCAATTAGCACCATTCGTCTGTAAGGGCTTAGTTAATGTCACGGTATAGTAATTCTATTTCACGAAGTCCTGTGTGATGATCTTTATATCCTTGATATTAAGTTCAAAGCTTGGCCTGGCCTTCATGAGATTGAATTACCGTTCTCACAAGTTTAAGTAAAGGTGATTACACATGGTCCGAATCTTCACAACAATAAGCATTGGTTTAAATAGATTGATCTGATGATGGGTTTTCCAACTTGTTTGCAAATACCGATTGAAAATATTTTTGGAAATTATAGAAGTCTTGGATCGACTGCACATTTGTCGTACCGGTTAAAGTGTCAATTCGCCACTATGCCGTACCATCCGAGGCAAATATTGTGTGGTCCACGATTATTTGTTTCGAGATTGACCGTGTTTTGTGTCCGTTAATTGTATGGCTGTGAAGTTCCCGCGATACAGAGATTGTGCCCTAATACGGGAGGTGTCTTTAAAAAAATGTGTTAAGTATTTTGTTACTATGTATTAACTTATATGCCATGCACTTTCGGTTTCATTTCCTCGAGTCAATCATCAGCGTAGGGTGTACAGATCTTGAAAATCAAATTTAGATATTAACTTTTAAGGTCAACTTTTGAAGCAACCGTCAGTAGCGTCAGTGACGCTGCGCCATGTTGTTCCCTACAATTACATAGTACAAACAGCTACAAACAACAACCTGTCGCTCTGTCGCGGCCTGGACTGAGCGGGGATAGCCAGCTGTAAAGTAAATATAGGCAAAAAAGTGTGAAAGAGACGAAGCGTGCGTGCGGCCAGCAGTTGTCTTTTTCTAGAACTTTGATTGATTCACGTCACAGCCTTGCAGGGCTACAGACCAACAAGAGAGATAGCTATTGGCAGTACGATCGCATTCTCTCTTTCTAGAGAGTGGTCGACTTCATAGGAGTATTGCTCAGTCCATTCTCTATGTGTATGGTCGCGACGTCACAGACGCGGCGCCACTGACGCTAATGACGCTTGCTTCGAAAGTAAATTTAAAAGGCTTATTTAAGTCAAGCTAGACTGTAAATTATTAAATTAATATTATGCTTATTAATTTATTTTAATTGATTTTTTCTGTATAAAATTAGCATTGATTGGTCAAATGTGCACAGTGGCAAACATAACGATATTTGAGGAATGTCCGGAAGACAAGCTACAGTCACAAACCATGAACATTACACGTAAACTATACTTTATTATTTTGTAATATGTGTATATATTACTATCTTAAACTAATGCTACAATTTTGAACGTTTAGGCCTCGTTTTCATTATGTTGCTGGTTTTTAACACATCAATTTTAAAAATTCATTTTAATGTGGATGGACGACTTTTACACATGTTTGTGTAAAAGTGATTATTTCGATTTAATGTATCAAACAAGCAAATAAATAACTTAATTGCTTGTACGAACAAACTCCCACATAATTATGCAAATAAATTTACTTATGTTGTAGTATTACAATAGTACATATTACGTAAATTCATTAAAGTTAAGTTTATATGCGAGTTTAAGTAAGTCCCACGCATGCAAATGTACCACATAATAAACATAATATGGGGTCTTTATTCGTGTAGCTACATTGTTAAATCTGGAAACATTACCGATCAACACTACAGACCGAGATGTCTCTGTGCCGATAACTGATCACCTTGAACTCTTGGCGTTACTCTGACTTCAACCCTCAACTTCTCCTATATAGAGTCCAAGGCTCAAGTAGCTGCCAGAAAGCTGAGTAGGATACTCAGCTGAGTATCCTCTCGAAGGTGCATCGTTTCTTCACGCCGGAACAATTGCTCACATTGTATCAAGCACAAATTCGGTCGTGCCTGGAGTACTGTTTGCACCTTTGGAATGGATCGGCTAAGTACCAGCTCGAGGCG
This sequence comes from Acronicta aceris, assembly GCA_910591435.1. Lineage (NCBI taxonomy): Eukaryota > Metazoa > Arthropoda > Insecta > Lepidoptera > Noctuidae > Acronicta > Acronicta aceris. The sequence continues at coordinate 12,417,103 of OU342770.1, forward strand.
TTAGAATCCGTCGAAAAACGTGCTAAGAAGCTCATTGGCAACACCGCAAGCTACCTTATCGGTTTTTTATCGGATACATTTCGGAGAGTGTGCATCAGATCTCCACGATCTTATTCCCCATAGACCTTTCTAATATCGGACGACCAGAAACCCGAAAAAGCGACATTGATTCATGGTGGACATTCCTAAAACTCAAACAAAACGCTTTAAGTCCCCTTTTATAATGCGTACCGCTGAAATGTGGAATGCGCTTCCCGAGTGGGTCTTCCCCGATAGATATAATCTGGGTGTCATTAAATCACGAGTGAATTGGTTTTTCATCGCAGGGAGTTAAGCAATTTCATTTCGACCAAGACTCAACACGGTAAAACTTTTGTCTTTTTGTTCCAATATCAAAAATGTAGTTTTTTTTATTACAATATCTTATTATTATGCATGCATCGACATTGCCACATCAGAATTTTTGACAAGCATACAGTCTTCATACTGGGAATGAGGGCCTGATGTTTACACTGCCACTAATATTTCTTCAGAGAGACTGCTCCCAAAGTACTGTAGTTGTCATCGAAACGTTATAAAGTATATTATCTGTAATGTTAATTATGTGGTTATTTATTCACGACATGCTAATTTTGTGTGTAGTTTTTGTTCTGTTAATGCTGGCATCACCCAAGGATGGAATAAAGTAAGAAATGTTTAGACAACGTACAAGTTACTCTTGGAACCTGAGTGATCTCTACAAATAGTATAATTTAACATAACATACCATCACGCCTGTATTCCCCGAAGGGTTAGGCAGAGGTGTACTTAATGTACACCCACAGTTCGCCGGTATGTTTAGGTCCCATGTTATAGGAGGCGAGCCTATAGCCATTAACCGGGCACAAATCCAGACTCCGAGCTGCTAATGAGAATTTCATAGAAAAACCCAATAACACTTTGCTCGACCTGGAGATCGAACCCAGGACCTCTAGTGTAGCAGTCTCACTTGGGACCACTAGACTAATGAGGTAGTCATAGTTTAATTTATCTTTATAAAAATTGCAAAAAGGACATTATTTTAAATATAGGTTTTGTTAACATCAAAGTAAACATCTAATAGTTTAATTTCACCAATCTCAATGAAGACTTTTTTTAAAACGTTAAGTTAAAGTTGTTTTAGTTAATGTATGGGTTGATGGTAATTATAATATTTTTACATTTTAATACAACCCATATTATACTGTCCTACTGTCACTGTCAGAGTGACAGGGGTTGGGCTGTAGTCCAACACGCTAGTCAAAATCATCCAAGGAAACCTATCTCAGGGTTTTTTTACGATGTTTTTCTTCGTCGTCTAAGCGCGTGGTAAGTAATCATTGCCAATACACGTGTTATTTGATATTGTATGGAATTTTTACTTTAAATACTGTGTCCCTATCTCTCTTATTGTGCCTAAAAACTGTGCTGAACTTTTTATTTGAGATATCCGATATTACCAATGTTAACACAAAATATGTATTTCAAACGTTGCATTTTGTATGTGTTACTTAATATGGGATAGTAAAAGTGAAAGTGTGTAATCCAAATGTAATTCAAATTTCCACTTCATTCCCCGTTTTATAGGGTTTGTTTTTCTTTCAGTGACGTACGATGCGAAAGTGGTGTCACTACCATTCATAGATTCGATATCGCAGAAGCCGAAGTTTTTGCCTCTCGCCATACCTAAGGACTTGGCGCATCGGTAAGATTCGATTTTTATATATAATGAATGAAACATGGTACAAAATGGTTTTTCTTAATGTTGAAGTAGCTTTACATGGTTCGCCAGGAGCTGGCATGCAAAAATTGTAATAGAAAATAATTACAGAACATCTACAGGATAAGCAGTTCAATAAAATTAGTCAATATCATATAACCGTTGCAATGTCAAATAATAAATTCCTCAAAGGTTATAATAAGAAAAATGTCATCAAATTTCGAATTAATTAATTTAAAACTACTTTTCCAATTAATAAATTCCATTAAGAATGTACAAGTTATTTTAGGGTCTTACTATAACCAAGTACTCAAAAGTAATAAGCAAGGTTAACTCGACGAGGTACGGGGAGCTAAGTTTTGTATTTCTCTACGCGACTCTATGTAGAAGGACCAAAGTTGCCGACATAGCTCAACGAATAAACAAGTATAAGCTAGGCGGGGCAGATAGCTAGAGGAATGATAGCCGCTGGGGCAGAATGGTTCTTTAGTGGATACCACGCATTGGGACTCTAAAAATGGGTAAATACCCAAAACTTCTTAAAAGTCCCACGGGAAATGAAGTGTAAACATGCTAAATGTCTAGTTTTTCTAAGTTTTCCATAGAGAAAAAAGAGGCAATATTACTAACAAGTTTAGTATTCTTATCGCATCGGCAGCGGGCGGTCTTACGGTCGCAGCTTCTCAGTTTTGTTTCCAAATAAAATATACTTTCTATCTTAAATTAAATTGTTCTTAATCCCTTACATTATATTTACCAACAGGATAACGCGGTTTAACGGCGATCCGTCGGCGTGGTGGATCGGTCAGATGCTCAAGTATGTGCTGAAGCCTCGCCAAGCCATGCAGAAAGCCATCAATGATACCATCGCCAAGATGAACTTCAAGACGCCTATTGTTGGGTAAGTCATATAATTTATTTTTTAATTGAATTTTCCTATCAGAGTCGAGATGTTGGAAGATTATGTACCAGTCCTGTCACCGAACATACCACCACACCACACCACTAATCTGGACGATTAGTGTAGGTATCTACACCCACAGGAACCCGGTGCGTTTAGGTTCCAACTCCCATGTCATAGGGGGCGATCTTATTATTATAACACTTTGCTAAACCTGGGAATTAATCTAGCGTAGCAGTGGCGCTTACACTAGAGTCAGCTACAGTATGGTGGCCAATATATACAAGACGACCGAAAGGTAGACTGTTTGTCTGATTAGAAATGGACTGCAAACCATGGAAATTATCTGTCAGTGTGTTTTAGGTTAAATAATATACTAAATCAGCTGACACTCGCACACGGATCAGTGAACTTGAAGGGACAAACATTCTCCGAAAGTGACGTGGAAGTTTCCGCACTACAAAAATATATTATAATTCTTCAGAAAAGTTATAACTGACGAATAATAATAGAAATTAAAGTTTACATGTCTACTTTGTATTCAAGCACCGTATCTACGCGTCACATTAATGCAAGCGAAGTCAATAAACGGTTTTGATTAAAACAATTTTACACCGACTCAATTTTCCGATAAGTTCGTTTTATCCACAATGTTTCATAAAATTAATTGTTTTTACGCCATTTCATGCCAGTTTTATAGCATTCGCTAGTATTGTTCTATGTTCATTTACTGTATAATGTGCCAGTACAGCATGTGATAATGGTCGTAATTCTTCCTTGATTTGTATGTATGGTATTTTATTCTTCTTTGCAATGTGGACACTGACACCCTTACTAGGCTAATTTAATTGTATCGTCTACAGTGCACGATCGATTAAAATCGATTCACTTATTTGAAATCATGTGAAATCTGTGGTGTATGGAAGAAATCGTTAACAATTTCAATACGATAAAATTTGATAGTTTTATCGTAAACGACAGCATCTAATTTCTGAATATAACGATCGATAAATTGTCGGCACGGTAAAATCTTATCGAAATGGCCCCCAGATAAATTATAAAACAATTAAAGACACCATAAATTACTTAAAATTACTATAATAACTGCCAATAATACATTCTATATAAGATTTCATGCTAAGCAATGTAGTATAAAGTCTCGACGATTTACGACACAAATCGACAAAATTATCTTGACGATTAGATGACATTTTTCTTATCTTATCTTATATGGGACCGAGGTAGCAAGGCCTTAGTGTACCAATGGGATCTTTTGTGCTTCTCCTAGATACCTATTCCTCATCCTACCCCGTTTGAGCTTTATAATCACGCCTGGGGATATGATGACATTTCAAGCTGTCAATAAAACATTTGGGAGATGACGACGACGGTTACTTGCTCGCTCTATTGGTGTACTTTCTCGATTGAACGGAACTATTCCCTGGACCCTACTCTTATATAAATTGAAGTAAAATCACGTTACATTTACTTACTCGTAAATAATTATAAAAAATTGCCATCAGTGTCCATATAAGGCGGACAGACAAGGTGGGCACAGAGGCTGCGTTCCACCACATACACGAGTACATGGCGCACGTTAAGGACTTCTACGACCAGCTGGAGCTGACGCGGCCGGTCGATGCGCGCCGAGTGTACCTCGCCACCGATGACGCTAATGTGAGTACCACCATTCTTTGTCTAACATACCATCACGGCTGTATTCCCCACAAGGTTAGGCAGAGGTGTACTAATGTACCCCCTGAGAATGAGCACAGAGTACCCCTTTCTGACACAGAATCCCGATTGCAACGGTTAGACCAATGAGGCAGTTTTAAGTTTTAATGAATTAGCTTCTGCCCGCGAAATCGTGTGCGTGCTGTACCTCATCCAAATCCGTTTAGCCGTTCTGACATGATTGAGTAACAACCATCCATACAACTTCACAAACTGTCACGTTTATAATATTAAGTAGGAAAAGTCTTCGGTCTAATAATATAGTTTGTTATAGGTACTAGAGGACGCTCGCAGCAAATACCCGGACTACACATTCCTGGGCGATCCGTCCATTGCCAAGACGGCGGCCACGCACCGGCGCTACACGCCGCTGTCGCTGACGGGGCTGCTGGTCGACCTGCACATGCTGGCCATGTGCGACTACCTCGTCTGCACCTTTAGCAGTCAGGTATGCGTCACACACACATACACACCGTCACACACATACACATAGTCACACATCCCCAAACGCACAGTCACACACATACATATTTACACGCTAACATACCTACACATAATCACACATATACACATACATACACGCAGCCAAAGGCATACATTCACGTAGTTTGCTTAACATTTCTTTTGGAGAAATGACATGTGGTACATAGGTTCCTAGTTTAAAGATTTGCCACAGTACTAATTTTTAAGTTTTGTAGTATGCATGTTGATGTGTACAAAATAGGTATACATATTGTGTAATAATGTATCACACAATATGTTGTGTTAAAACACCTCTGGCTGACAATTAATAATAATTTTTAAATAAGGCAATGTATGTCAAGAATCGCAATTCTTTTGTCGAGCGACTTATTTGCGCAGCTGAATAAATGTTGATGCACTGTATAATGTTTAATTTACAGCTTTATTGTTTTTTTTTTATTCGTGATAGGCTTACGCTTGATCGCCAGTTTGCCTGATGTATTTCGTTTTGATGTATTATTTATAATTAAAGAAGCAGTGATAGCCTAGTGATATGAGCATTGCACTGTCAAGTCGTTGGTCTCGAGTTCGAATCATACGTATTAATAATTATATCAATCGTTTAAACGGTGAAGGTAAACATCGTGAGGAAACTTGCACATCTGAGACATTCGGCGTGTGATGTCTGCCAATCTTCAGGAGGCGTGGTGGACTATATCCCTCTTAATCCGAGAGATGATGGCCCATAGACACCCGTAACACTAGAGGTGTCACAAGTGCGTTGCCGGCCTTTTAAAAGGGGATTGGACCTCCGGTAACCTCACTCACTCGGCGAAACACAACGTAGGCGTTGTTTCACGGCGGTTTTCTGTGAGGCCGTCACTCCGCCACTCTGGTCGAGCCGGTCCATTCGTGCCGAAGCATGGCTCTCCCACAGTATGTTTTTTTTAACCGGTTTAATGATTGAGCAGGTGGGTCGCGTGGCGTATGAGATGATGCAGACGAACCGTGTGGACGCGTCGGACAGTTTCTTCTCGCTGGACGACATCTACTACTTCGGCGGGCAGAACGCGCACGACCGCGTTGCCGTCATGCACAACGACGGCGCGTACCAGGACATACCGTTCCAGGTAACAGTTTTGTTTAATTCTTGATAGGCGTAAGGGTCCGGCGGAGCTTGAATTGCCCACAAAAACCGATTTTTATGATCCCAAACAATTTGTTAGATTTGTCTCCTTCGCGAATAGCAGAATAACTATTAAAACATCATAAAAATCACGATAAAGAACATTCTGAAGAAAATATATTTTCTCATACATTTTGTGTCGGGAACAGATTGACAGAAATAAAACACGGATACAAATGAACATGGCGTTGTTTTCTGATAGGTTTTCTGTTTCGGTAAGGCCAATAGATGGCGTTCTGTGCGTTGTCCGAACTCCTCATGCTCGTAAGACGATTTTTGCCAGTTTTTGACCCCACTGGAAAAAAATAAACCCATGTTTAGTTTGTTTTAACTAACCGCATTTGTATGGTACATCTCGAAAGCTTTACTATGAAATAAAATAAGAATTGTTGGGATTTTTGCGATACATATTGATATCAATATGTAAAATTACCGACATACACTCGATATGTTGAAATAAAATTCGTAAAAATGTTAAAATTATATATTTATTGTTTATCTTTCCAGGTTGGTGATTTCATTGGTATCGCGGGTAATCACTGGAACGGTTATGGCCGAGGTACCAATAGGAGAACAAATATGGTGAGTGGTGATTCTTTTTACAAGATTTCTATTAACTTGCAATGTATGGGTTTTTGAGGTTCTGGATTCGTTTCATCGATTCGTTATTCTATAAAATTCTCAGTAGCAGCTCGGATAACATACCTCACCACTGTATTTCTCGAAGCGTTAGGTAGAAGTGTACTAATTGTACACCCACAGTTTGCGGGTGAGTTTAGATCCAATGTAATATGGGGCGAGCCATTAACCGGGTATTAAATCCAAAAAATTGAGCTGTTACTGAGAATTTCATAGAAAAACCCAAGTACACACTTTGCTCGACTAGGAAATCGAACACAAGACCGAGTGTAGCAGTCTCGCTTACAAGCACTAGTCTAAACAGAGGCAATTAGCGGGTGTTTTGTGTTGTCTAACATCAATGTTATTGTTCCAGAACGGGTTGATACCCTGGTACAAGACTGCGGACCACCTGGTCCTCTACCCATTCCCGGAGTACAAACAGGTGCCCATGTACTCCGACACCCGACAAAAGGACTTATAAGACTACATCATAGATCAACCTGTTTGACGTCATAAAGGACAAAGTTACGCGTGAATGACATCATAGGTTGTTTAAAAGTAAATTGTGGAGTTTCTTTGCTGTAATTTCGTGTGTGAGAGGAGGTACAGACGGCAAAACAGTTATGTATGCAGGAAAACATGAAACATCTATGTGATTCAAATAAGAAATAAACTGAAAAGATCTTAATTATAAATTTCACATTTAATCATGGAAGGAGTTCTATGTCTTGAATTTTACAAATAACACATCTATTTTATTATTAAATATATATTTAGTACTGAAATGTTTACTATACGTTTAAAAGATGAGGCTGATTAAAACCCCACTTCGCCTTTGGATCCCTAATACACAAGTGAAATAAATTTTAAGCCTAGATGAAATAAAAAATGTCACCCCTAAGAAAAATCTTCCAGTTTATAATAGTCTCAGTGTTTAGTGGAGAACTGTGACACTGTGAAAATAAAGTTATATTACCATTCTAATATCTTTCTTAGTTAAATTGGCTTTAATACCTAAAATGTTGCCGATAATGATAATGATATAATTGCCAAATTGCTATTAAAAAGCTCGTTAGCTGCATACCTATCTATTTTGCCGTGTGTACAGTGATTCAAAATATGATCATAGTTTTAATATTTGTGTCGTCTACGATCGTTGAAGTTTTCGTAAGCGTCTTTTACGGGCTTGTTATTGTTGATAACTTTCAATGATTACTATAAATCGTAAGCGTGAATTTATTTGTTGATTCAGATAAGTGATGTTCAAATATTATCTAGGATGTAATTGTCACGTTTTAACAAACTATCTTATGTACACTCGCCTGACAAGTTTACTTATCACCTGAGTTGATAGTCTGGCATTTTCTTAAAATGATAAGGTCTAATTTACGCGAGCACCACTATATAACTATATCCAATTTCGAGATCTCGGTAATACTTGCATGAGCAAGAAATATTTTCTATTTATTTACAAGAAGTAATGTTGGCTTTGATACAATATATTTCTGGCCGAAATGTAGATAAAATCAAATAAATTATTTGGTTTTTTTTTCTGTAAATTGCCAGAATAAAATACGCTCAATGACAGCCAGGAGATATAATAATGACATCCTTCCATTAAAATAAAGAGCTTTTTAATAGAACTTTCTACTATTCCTTATTTGACAGAACTTAGAAATTTGATTGTAACCATTAAATAACTATTAAAGTAATCTAACCATTGAAATATCAGCCCTAAGGGCATACTCATACATTTAAAAATGTTTTTACGGAATATTTTGCTTGATATTATGAACGCTGTGGAGTTATAATCTAAAGTAAATCTTATTAGTAGAGGCAACGCAGAAGGCGAAACTTGTATAGTCAACGCTCCGCTATATGTGCTTAAAACCTTGTCATGATTTTATTTCTGTCTATAATTTCCAACGCTTTGATAGGTCTAGCTAAATCAACCGTATATTTTATAAATTGTGAAAAAAATGCATTTAATATTTTATAAAAATCATTATTCAGATTCACATTGAATAAATAAGCTAATAATATTTTAATATATTGTGGCGTATGTAGATATACAACGGCATTTAAACGAATTTATGTGCATGATAGTAATTATGTACATCAGTAAAATGGCAACTTTCCATACTGGGTTACGACCTTTCACTATTTCTCACTAACATCACAAAAATATGCAGATGTAACAAAATTTGCAGATGTGCAGTTTTCTTCTTCAGCCAATACATTCCATTTTAACTTGTATTTTGACATTTCATGAAGTAAGTTTGCCTTTTAACAAACTTGAACGATTGCCAAATTTGTTTCATTTAAACATTCTCAATGATGATTATTTCATTAATAAGTAATAACACATTCATACATTCTAACACTGAGCTACTGTATGTACAGTCGAGAAAAGAGTTAGGTATACACTACACACAGCAAACGCAGATTAGATCTACATCACGGTCTCACAGTTTGCTATTTAATCGTCAATGAATTCAGAATTGTTGATTTTTGACAGATTTGTCTACGAAATTTGTGTTGTTATTTAGTGCTATTGGACCACCATTCTAATCGGATATTACTAAAATGCAATGTGTCAAAATGCAGGTGTTGCTAGCTGCCTAAATGCTTTTGTTGACTGTACATTTTAAAAGTGATTGCTCTATATGATATATTAACTAAGATTACAAGTAACTATTGATATAAAATATTCACGTTCCAAACGGCCTATTATGTTGTATTGTACACAACTTGTCTGTGGTATACTGTATATAAATTGTGTTCGTTTATGTACAGACAAGATGTTGACTAGCTTTCGACTTTATGTTTTAACAATAAGGTTGAAAATTTCTCGGCAACGGTATCAATATCCATGTGCGCTTTGTTGGCGCTGCTGTTGTAGATATAATTTAATATTCTTAAATAAAAAAATCATGTTCATTTGTAATTTTTGTAACGACTGTACACAGCTCTACGGAGAAACTTTAATGAGGCCAGATTATATTTACGAGTCTCCGCAGTCTTCTCGCATGACTGTGTTTAATAAAAAACACTAATAATTATTTTTTAATTAGGCAAGAACTAAAAATATAGTCTGTATGTATATAAACGATTTCTTATTATAATCGGGAGTATATTTTTTATTTGGAAACGGATTCTGAAAAAGATCTGAATAAAAATTGGCCCATGATGAAACCCCATGACCCGACTCGCTGAATATCGAATATTAAATTAAAATTATTTTAGTTCTTTTTATTCAATAATTTTCTCTTTACAAAAGATGGTCGCAAATAGCCCAGGATTTCAAATAGCCGTATCTCGTTTTGGCATATATTATGAATCTTAGGAAGTGTTTAATATATTTCATAGATTCCGTTTAGCAACTTTGCTTAAATTATTTTTTGTAATTAAGGGATTAACGTTTAAATGCAATGAAGAATTTAGGTAACATGTATAAAAATATTGCTCATGTAAATTAAAAGTACTTTTTAATTTTTGTTGTTTTTATTTAACTTTTAATTTATAAATGTACCTACGTTATTATAGTTATAATTATCAACATAATAATTGTAGCTGTGTATGAAGTTATGTCTGGATATCATTAATGTATGTGTTACGTAATTATCAAAAATATAAACACATTATGTAATCCGAGTGCTATTATACGTACATGCCTTAAAACTGTTAAAATCGGTCATATAATTAATATGTTACTAGTATAAAAAAATATTTAACGTAAAAACTAATAAAAAAATGATAAAATGTGTTTTTAATTTTGTGTCTGAGATTAATAAAATCGTAATAAAAATTCGTTAAAATCTCTACAGGCGTGTATGATCTGATTACATGTGAACTTCCAAGATTTTAATAAAAAATATAGTTGATGATAATATTTTGCTATACAGGTTAATTGTTAGTATAAATAAGTACTAAATCTGAAACTTCTTTGATGGATTTCATATTACATCTCAAAGTCAAAGAGCACAAATGATCCCAAAATGACATAGGAACTGACAGATTTGGTAAATAAGACTGTCAATGTCAAACGTCATTGTCTGACGGATTTGCTCATAGAGACAAACACTAATGCTGTCAAAGTATGATCTCCACTCAAGCGAGGAAAACAATCGTAATCTTATTTTACAAATAAAATGACGACGTTTTTCAGCCTTTTTGTATACTAAAAATAACGCTGTATTTAGCACTTTACATATTTTCATGTAATTCCATAGTATTTATTTTTCCATAGCAAGTAATAATAGATTCTACTAGAACGGTGATATCTGATGTATTTTTTATCTTTGTATCTGTCGGAGCTTCTGTAAGATGTATGTAAACAGTAGGCCGATAATTCTGGTAATTAAAACATGTTCAAAATATAGTTTCTCCTTATCATAATTATACGAGTATCATGTCACATTCGGTTAAATTGCAATTGTCGATCTTATGACACTAACTTTATTGTTCATATTTGACACTTAAAACACTGAAATTAAATCGAAATTGAATTTTATTTTGATAATTTTTAATTACCAGAATTGGCCTTCTGATGATGAAGTAACATGGACCTAAAATGTGTGTATATAGCTTTATATTATAGTGTATATAGAAAGAAGAATAATAATATAAATAAATGGTAACACGTGAAGGTATTCTGCATTTTATTTCATTTATACCTATGAGTTTCTTTTAGCCCATTTGAATTTGTTCCTTTTTTATGGAAACGAGTTGACGAGCCGCCGGGTGGTGAGTAGTCATCGTCGCCCATGGACACCTGCAACACCACAGGAGTGGTGTTGGGTTGCCGACTCTTAAGAGCCCCTACGGACTGCAGAATGCCAGAGCCGCAGCAGCCGAGGGGAACTGGCTCTTACGTGCAAAAGTCGAAATACTACGCTTTGCTTGCGCACGCCAGTCACTCAGACCCAAGACGTCCTACCACCGAGCAAGTCAGATATTTTCTAACCCGTCCCCACACGGGGTATCCTCCTATTTCGCCCAGTTAATTAGGTACATATTTTATGAAACGATGAATAAACTAATATTCTTTATTGATCTGGTGGTCGCAAGCGCGGCGAGTGAACGTGAGGTCCTAGGTTCGATTCATAGGTCGAACAGTGTTGGGCTTGTCTTGTCTTGTTATTGGGCTTGTCTACAAAATTACGGATTTATGCCCGGTTAATTGCAATAGACTCGTCCACGCGGGCCGCAGAGATAGCGCATATCTATACTTATAATAAATCTGTAGAGAGGTCAATTCTGTACATGAAATATATTTCCAAAATAACTATCAGCGGGTGATTAGTGATCGATACTGACGCCAAAAATGCAATCAGTAAAATTTTTGTCTGTCTGTCTGTCCGTATGTTCGTTATAGAAACAAAAACTACTCGACGGATTTCTACGAAACTTGGTACAATTGTTCTTCATACTCCTGGGCAGGTTATAGTATACTTTTCATCACGCTACGATCAATAGGAGCAGAGCAGTGAAGGGAAATGTTGGGAAAATGAGTGATTCATGAGAAAGGTTTCAAGCTATAAAACATCACGCTACAACCCTTAGGAACGGTGCAAAGCAGGTGAAACCGCGGGCGAAGAACTAGGGAACAAAGTAACTATTCCACGCGAACGAAGTCGCTGGCAAAAGCTAGTTATGAATAAAACCCAACTTTTGTAAGTAGTATACACACATAAATAAACCTTGTATTCAAACGAGCCTTCATAAGATAATACGGCTGGCAGATTTCCTTAAATGGTAGCTAAGAATACTCGATCAAGTGACCTTTCAAACAAAAAAAAAAGAACAGTATTGGTCAATTCGTTTGTGAGCTACGATGCAAGAGACGCGTTACACTTATAACACCCCTCTTTTTTTCCTCGCTCTTAAAATTATTTAATATCTATTTTTTTGTTGTTTTCTAAATGGGTCCCAAAGTCTGTTATGCTCAAGGGCCTTCGGATAGCCTAAGGCGGCTCTGGTTGGCAGTCACAGGCAATAGCAGCATTTGCTAATTTAAGTGCTAAATTCTAACAAATAAAAATATACAAACACTTCTATTTCCTCATGCATTACTGAGAACCGCGAGCGAGTGTCATCGCCTCACTCACCTTCTTTATAAGGAGTCCCGCTACTTTTAATTAGTTTTCCTGATAACGGAAGGGTACCTAAGTAACGCATCTTAAGTGCAAGCTAACCGGAATCTCCATAATGCAATCATGTAGATATTTTATTGATTGACACAGAGCCACGAAAGCAGCGGAGTCAAACAGACGACGCCAAGTCAGATTTATTTTAGCACTGATTTTGACATTAGTGACTTCCATCACAATCTCAAAAATGACTTACGTACCATCTCTACATACTCAATACCACTTATTCATATCACCGTTTATGCTATCACGTCTAGAATACCAAGTTGCGAGTGCTTTATAATAATCTAATGTGGCTGGTATTGGAGTACAATCAATAGTACAATCTCACATGTGACATGTTTTTTTAATCCCAGCGTACGTCCAATGTTTGCACCATGAAGTCTGAGAGTATTGGACTCTGATTATAAGAATTGTTGTCGTTAAGTGACAGCCCTACTAACATAAATATAAACAAACACTAGAAACAACTGCGCTCACTGTATAAAAAACTTTAATCCACTTTCCAAAACCTCACGTTTAGTGGCCTCATAAAAAGCGACCGCGGCGAAAGTAGCCTCTCTCGCCAAGTTCAATAGCACGGCGTAACAGTACCGTGTCGACGTGCGCGCGCGCTGCATCTCCGTCACCCTGAAGTCACAAGTAGATGGAGTAACCATGTGGAGTGCGATACTAGTCTTCGTATGTTGTGTGACGTCGGTGCTACCGGCGAAACATCTGCCGAAATGGAAGAAACAGGTTAGTTTGGACATTTCCATGTTTTCAAATTTTGGAACTTAATTTAATGAGACATTATTTCTGAAAACTAAATTTTTTTCGAAACGACTTAAGTACCAAAGTACCTACTTTAACTAATAATAATAATAATACTTTAAAACTGTCTCCTATAACGGGGTAACCGTCTTCCCCTCTATCTAACTATCTTATCTGGCAAGAAATTTAGTACGAATCTCTGAAGCAGTAGGTACTGTTTTAATTAAATAATTTATTAGATTGAACGTAATATATTCGGAACGAAAGCCAAATTAATTTATCTCTACAAAACAAAAAAAAACCTGTGAGAGTTTTGACGAGTAGGTGTCTAATTAATTCTTATTTGACCTATTTTGGTGGTAAATAATAAACAAGAGATGAAACGTTTTCACTGACGTTTTCCCGCGACATACTTTCTCGTGGCTTTCTCGCGACTCATATTAGAAAGTTCCCTCGGTGAGTCAGCGAGATGCGCTCGATCCTGGTTGTTAGGATGGAAGGAGAACCCATAAGTTTCTAAAACTAGATAATCAACTGGGATGACCCATGCTAGTGGAAACACCCTAACTCCATTGTAGCCAGTTTTAGTGAAGCTTAGTTTTGATTTAATTTTACAAATAATTAATTACCCACTTATTATAACCATTAATACTCTTATGGCAATGGTACTGACATTAACTGGCAAAATATCTGTCCTGCGTTCAAGTACGAAAGACTGGGTTCTGAGCATGTCCCTATTTACTTAAACTTTCACCTTAAAAGCGAATTGATTTTAAAAAATAATATAAATTCGAGGACTAATTGCATGCACCAGCTCACACTAGGTTCCAGTCGCGACGAAAGAACTATCTCTCTATTACTCCTGAGCAAATTTTTAGAATGACGATTGCAATTAGTAAATAGGTTCATTGCAAAATGGATACTCCGCCTCTCCATCTTTGGTCTACATTTTGTTCTGATTATCTACATGTTTTGTTAATACAGAGCACGTTTATACCTATATATGGTGCTGATTTAGTCACCTGTACCAGTTAAAGGGGTGGTTTTACCAAATGTACTCAACAACTTTTCCAACGAAATTCATACTATACCTACCCTATTCATTCATTAATCACGTTTCATAGGGAAAGTTGGTCACTACGACTAGTAGAATCCCCTTTAACGGGTACAGGTCACTAAATCGGCACTCCTTATAGTATTTCCAATGAAACTGCACTCTCCAATCTTTACTAACACCTGTCTTCTATGCCATCTATTAAGACGGTACATGTCCGTCAGGCGTGTGAGCTGCCCGCGGTGCAGAGCGAACACAGCCACTACATCTGCGATGACAAAGGGGAGCCCAAGTGTCTGCCCGGCTGGCAGGGAGACCTTTGCGATGTACCCATATGCAAGAAGGGTTGCGATCCGTTGCAAGGTAAGATTTAAGCATTTTTACTAACAAGGAAGAGAGCTCTCTAATTAAAAAATGCTGTAAAAAGAACCTACTTACACAATTAACTTTTTAAACGAAGCCTTATAATATGTCGTGGGCCGATTGTTTGAATGGGCAGATCACGATGGCATTTCGAGATATGACCGATGAAAGAAATATAAATATCGGTTAGGTTAGAACTGTGAGCAAACAATGAAGGTCCATTTTAAACAATCAGCCCACGACATATACAAGTAAGTGATCGTTTGCACAAAATTCAATCACTTTCATCAAAAGTAATAGGGCAAACATGACGTAGATATTTCTACAGTTGACAGTCTTTGCTCTGCGTGTTTGTTACCTTTTCACGCCTAAATCGCTGAGCCAATTTTGGTATCTATATACTCGTAGATAGGTAGATAGGTTGGACTTGGATTGGACCTACATCTAAATGTTATATTCTCCAAAGGATTACTATAAATATGGCTAAAAATGGGCCGGCCGTACCTACCATCCTTTACCTGAAGTGCTTCGGGGTACTTTTGAGCCTTCTGTATCTTCGTTGTGGGTAATGCTAGAAATCTGAAATTTTAGAAACCTAGAGTATTCATTGAATCTATCTCAACCCCCAAATTACAAGGTTGCACATATATTTTGTTTGTGTGTGCCACATACGTGAAACTGTGATGCCAATGATCATACGAATAGGTAAGTGTCTTATTATAAATACCTTTCCGAAAGGAAATTTAATTTGGTCTGTAAATGAAATATGGATTAAGAGGATAAAATTGGCTTTTTTTATGAATTACAGTATGATCCACTGCTACACAACGTGTTATAATTTGGCATTTGCTGATCTCGAATCGTATAGGACTAAGTTTTCCATACAATCAGAAGTCAGCTTATAGGAACTGGCATTTTAGCCTCTCCGAGTGAGTACAGTCAACAGCACATCATGGTACCCAAAACTGTCAAATTTCTTTAATCGATATTCAATTTAATCCCTAAACAATAGAGCATATTATCCATTGGAGAAATTTGTCAGTTTGTGGTAAATTGATGAGCTGGTCCGTACCATGTAAAATCCAAATATTTAGTTGAGATGATATATTGGATGCAAAATCAAACTAGTTATTGGTAAACTAAGGCCAGTAAAGCAAAGGCTACGCAGACGAAGGTGATAAAAAAAAAATGGTTTTGCTCAGTCCAGTGACAAAATATAACAGAATAGTTTTATCTACAAGTATAAGTTGGTCAGTTTATCATATTATTTCTAGGTCAGTGCATAACTAGTCATTAAGTGTTAGTGTTAGATAAATCTGGGAGACTTCTAGCGCGAAGAACTTTCACGGAGAGAGTTTAGCTGTAGGTAGATAGGAAAGCTATTTAAAAGGTACACTTGTTGAGTCATGATGCTATGTTAAGGTTATATATTTGAGAAGCTGGAGAGATCTGCTATTGCTGAAAATTTATACAAAAATTACACAAGGTGACATAGCCAGTTCATGTTTGGTTTCCTTAATAATTTTTTTAATTTTTACAATAAAAAATGGTCATCTTATCCAGGTTTCCTTATCTTACTGTAGGTATAAGCATTGGCATAGTTAGGAAGGTACCAATCCTAGACTCCATCCTTGATGGCAAATCTGTGCAAATTTCAATGAGCAGCTAGACAAAAGTGGTAGCCCATTCCTCACCTGGAGAAGAACAGAATATATCTTGTTCCATGCAGTTCGTGTTCACGCGATGATAAAGTAGGAGATTCAAAGTAAAATAATCTAGACTAAATTAGTCTAATCTAGAGATAATTACAATAATTTGACGACACGATTGGCGTAGCGGTTGAGCGATCGGCTTCTGCGCCACGTGTTGTGTGTTCGATCCCCACACGGAGTAAAAATTTGTATGATCTACAGGTAGTTGTTCCGGGTCTGGGCGTTTGTGTATGTGAGAATTTGTGTTTGTAAACGCACCCACGATACAGGAGAAAATCCTAGTATTTTTTTTAAAGAAAAAATCTAGCTTAAATGAATATTAGGTACACCCGAAATATTAATATGGTATGTGCCGTTCGGATAGCAACGATAAATAGGTATCAGATATAAATATATCAGTGATTCGAAAGTGCAGTTCCTTTCATAAATGAAACCGCTACAATTGACACGATATTTACAAAAGCTCTTTATCCAAACCGGCACAATGTATTTAAGACGATCACTTTGTGCAAAGCTAACTGAGAGATAACGGCACGTTCCGTTTTATTAGCTCATTAGCGACCCGCTATTACTGTACCGGGACAGTTTTTGTGCAATTGTCATCTCATCTTGCTTTTTGTTTCATCTGAAGATAGTATCTGGGACTTACAAAGTGCAAATTATAATTGCGGACCAATTAATGTCATAGATGTCAGCTTTGGGTCAATTTTCGATCTCAATTGCATCTAATTCGCGTTTGAAGTTTTTTAGTTTAGTAGAATAATACGAAATTGAGAGTAGAACGGAATTATATTTACAGAGTTACTCTTCACGTTGGTTGAAGTAGGTACAAAATAGAATAGTAAAGCTATTTAGCTCGTGTATCCCTTTCCGCATGCCGAGATAAATAGTGTGTTGTTAATGTCAACAAAACCTAGAACGCTTGGTGGTAGGATCCGTCTAGCTAGAATCCTCGCATGTAAGACCATCACCAAACAGTTTTAATGTGTCCCGTCGTCATTCCCAAAGGTTGAACTTGAATTGAATGCACCATTTTAGACTGACTATTTCTGCTTTTGCATCAGACAAAACTAGAGTCAGATCTCGCACAAGGGAATATACCCTAACTGCCACGGGGATCTATTAGTGTGGCTCTCGTCTGTGCATTGCTTATATGGAGTCAAAATGCTAATCATTGAAAATATACATACTAAAGCGTAAAAATAATTTCACTATTTAAACATCATTATATTTAATAAAAAGTGACCCCAAACCAAAAAGTTTCACTTTTAGCGCAGTAGTGGTGCAATTGTCTACACTCTCTCTCCAACAAATAATATTAGATACGTCAAGATTTCTAACTCTACTTTAAATTAAAAAATAACATACTATACATACATACCATCGCGCCTATTTTCCCCGAAGGGTTAGTCAGCCATAGTTTATGTTTTGAGGTCCTATGTAATAGGCGGTAAGCCTATTACCATTACCCGGGCACAAATCCAGACTGCGAGGTGCTAGTGAGAATTTAATAGAAAAACCCAATTACACTTCTCGACCTGGGGATTGAACCTAGGACCTAGCGTAGCAGTTGCGCTTGGGACTACTAGACTAAGGAGGCAGTCAACACGTAACATTTAGATTTATTTAAAAATTAACTGCCTATTTTTTAATGTTAGCGGTTGTAAGCGCGTCCACTGCTTGTGCGCTCCTGGACTCGATTTCCAAAACGAGCAATGTTTTATTGGAATTTTCTATGAAATTCTCAGTAGAACTCTATACATATAACCCATCGGGATACAGGCGTGATTGTATTGTAAAATTTTGCTGTTGTAAAGCTCCTGTTTGATGCTCTGTTCTCCATCACCAGGGTACTGCAAGCGCCCGGGCGAGTGTCGCTGCAAGCTAGGCTTCTACGGCGAGCGCTGCAACAAGTGCATCCCACTGCCAGGCTGCCAACACGGCTTCTGCAACGAATCCTTCGAGTGTATCTGTAGGGATGGCTGGGATGGACTCTTCTGTTCTGAGCGTGAGTACTGCCACTTATCGTCTTTATATAAGTGTCTGTGTGTTTTTAATTAATTTTCTGACATCCCCTTAATCCCAAGAACAATTAATTGATTTTGTATTACTTGACGATGTAGAACAGAAATTTGACATCACATTACGCAAATCTTTGTAGTTTTGTTTACTAAAGCTGGTCGGATGCAGATACGAAGTCAGTTAGCTTTTGTAAAAAAATAATAGGCATAGAAATTCCGAGAGAGATGGAGACAGTGACAACATTGAGATTCGTGTCTTCTCCGTCGACTTTGGCTACCAATGTATCCCCCTCTGTGATAGATTACTCCATTCTTAGTAATTTTTATGGCTTTAATTTAATGTAATTGAGCACCATTGGTGTACAATATTATTTAACTTAGCCTAGTGATATGACCATAGGACTGTCAAGTCAAAGGTCTCGAGTTCAAATCCTAGGCACGTACCTCTGACTTTTCGAAGTCATGTGCGTATTAATAGTTAATTATCACACATGGCTGAGAGATTTTCTCAACGGTGTGTGAAGTCTGCCAACCCGCATTAGGCCAGCGTGGTGGACTATACCCTAATCCCTCTAATTCTGAGAGAAGACTCGTGCCGAGCAGTGGGACAATGTAAAATGGGTTGATTATGTATGTATGTATTATGTAACTATAATGGCTACATAATGTGATCTATTAACTGCCACAGTAGACGTAAACGTGACTGCTATGCTAGAGGTCTAAGTTCGATTTCCGTGTCGGGCAAATTGTTAATTGACTTTTTTAAATTTATAAATTTATAAAATTTATGAATTAACATACAACAATTAACATAATAAATTAAATTAATATAATTTTGATTAGTGTGATAGTGTACACGGTTAATGGTAATAGGCTCACTCATATTACATGAGACCTAAATATACCGGTGAAATTTAGTACACCTCTGCCTAAACCTTCGGGGAATACAGGCGTGATGGTATGTTATGTAATAATATTTTTCTAGCAATATGCCGTTCCGACTGCCACGCGACGAGGGGCTTCTGTGAGTCGCCGGGCGAATGCCGCTGCAAGCTGGGCTGGGCGGGGCCCACCTGCCGCTCCTGCCAGCAGCTGCCAGGCTGTCAGCATGGGTACTGTGACAAGCCACTGGAGTGCAAGTGTTTGCCTGGGTACACTGGGCTATTGTGCCAGACTCGTGAGTATTATTAAATTTGTATGTAAATCATTGAAAATCTCAATAAATATATCTCCAAGTATGGACAGGTTAGAATATAATTTCTCGATGCATTTCAGATCATTAGCCTTGTGCCCATTACATCAGCAACTCCTCTGTTGATGCAGATGTCTTGGGCGCCAGTGAAATAAACGATAAAAATATAAATTCTAGTTGCTTATTGATTACACTGAAAAGCTGTGTGTACTGAAATAGTAATTTAGTTTTTGTACTAGCTGGGCTAAAAATACCCTTTTTAATGAATTATTAATTAACACAAGCAGTTGATCTGTATTGGTGGTCATTTTGTTGATACTGAAAGCGATTTAAAAAAAATTACTCTCGATCCCTCTCATTCTGGGTGAAGCGAACTATTTTTTAATTTCGACATATTTTCTTCAGCAATCTGCGCGTCTGGTTGTCACGCGGAGCGCGGATACTGTCGCCGTCCGGGCGAATGTCGGTGTAAGGTGGGATGGACAGGTCCCTTCTGTAGCGAATGTCACAGGTACCCTGGCTGCGTGCACGGTACCTGTAACAAGCCCTGGGAGTGCCAATGCGAGCCCGGATGGGGAGGCATGCTGTGTGATGAAGGTATGAACATGATAATTATACTTTTGTAGGAGTTGGGGGCACTGTGTTTCATATTGCCGCAATGAAGGCAGTAACTAATTTTGAGTTATTTTTAATTATTTTAATTCCATGTAACCGGGCATTCGCAACCTGTTTGAAACGTTGGCAAATTATAATATCGTAATAGAATAAATTACCTACATTAAATCTAATAACAATTCTTCCTATTACTATGACACTGCTGGACAACGCCGTTTTTTTCAGATTGAAATCTAGATAGGTACCTTCACCATATTCTGACCAGTAAAAGGTATCTGTATCTTACCTATGTGTAGCGGATACAACCGATCTTAGGTGTTCAGTCATTGAGCGCAAGAATTAAAACTGGGTAAATATAATAGACATACTTACTAACCTAACTATATTCACTTACAGAACTAAACTACTGCGAAAAGAATCCAAACACTTGCAAGAATGGCGGCCGATGTGTGTCTATGGAGTCAGGCGAGGGTCACTTCAAATGCATCTGTCAGCCAGGCATTACTGGCAAAACTTGTGAGGTCGTGCCCGAAGTCGCGACTCCTGCTAACTCTAATTCTACCACCGAAGAAATAACCTCTGAGAGCCCAACTGAAGCGGAAGCAGAAACTTCAGAAGAAGGGAGCAGCACCACAGAACCCAATAACGGGGACAATGAGACTGAGTAACTTTAAGATGGTAAACAGTCACAAAACAAAAAAAAAAACAAATATAGGTAATGGAAAAATGATACGTAAGTAAAAGTATTTTCAATCTTGGCCAGGCTGCAAAAACAAGAGCTTTAGTAAAAATACAAGACCATATTTATTAATACATATTAAAGTCCGTGAACAAATCTTTACTGAAAATAATTACCTTTTAAATTATAAACCTCACTAAAATGTATTCACAACGAAACAATGTTACTCGGGAAATAAGTATCTAGCTAATGCTATTCCCACAAAATGAGCGATGAACGTGTCAAGTTTGGGAACATGAAGATGTTATTTTTTGGTATTATTAAAAGTAATAGAATTTAGGTAAATAACCCCCTATACAATTGGTAAAAACAAAAACAAACATAAAATAATTATTACTCCTGTCAATCCATGACAATTTATTTTACGCAAAATATTACGACAGTTTAAAAATCAGAATACTTAATAGAAGGCTTTGTTCAGGAATTTACTTATCCTCCCCTAAGATTCTCATAAGAAAATTGTTACGGATTTTGTCAGAGTTCCAAATGTGAATTTATTTCACAGGAATAGCTAAATATGGCCTTCAAAAGTCCCTTTACTACGTAAACACAGATAAATTATTACAGAGTCATATAATAAAAGAACTAGTATAGCTGTCTATGATGTCTGTAGATAATTATTGTAATGATATCATGTTACATTGCTTAGATAAATAATGCAAATGTTTTGTTTTCTTCGTGCGATGATGCGTGGGTGATGTTATTTATTTTGGTTTAATATGTTCGTGTTTGGAGAATTTGGATCAATATATAGCATATTGAATTTTATGATCGGTACATACCTACTCGTATAGATGATAGTAGGTAAGTCAGGGCCGAATTTAGAATAAGAGTCATGATTTTTATGGTCCGAAACATTTACATTCAATTTTAAAGATATTCATGTTTTTTTCACGAATCGGTAAATTGGACCTGTGTACATAAATTGCCAATGTTATTAATTTTAAACACATACAACAACTCTCACCCCAACACATACAACAAAGTCACGAGAATTTTACACAAAGAAATCTTACTTCTTTTCTTTTTAATCTATCATACGATGCTACCGAAGCCTTGACATAGGACCTATAAAAACACACACACGTACACAAAACACATAACTCACACACATAAAACACAATATTCACCACACAGAGTCCTAAATTCCAGAGGGTAAATGTATCCCAAGCATACCTATTAGTAGTAACCACTTATCTCTGTATAATCGCACTCTGATAGAGAGCCCCAAGATACAAGCTACGCTTAGTTTGAGACTCACCATAACACGTGTTCTCTGTTACTTTTCTGGTAATAAACGATTTGTATTTGTAAATTGGTCTGGTTGCCGATTTTTATTTGTATTTGTAAATTGGTCTGGGTGCCGGGGTTATGCACCCCTGAAGCAATTTTCTAAATGCGAACGTATATTATGCTGATTGTATTTATATTTTTGTCTGTCTGTGTGATATGTAATCAATATTATTATTTATGGAGTTAAATATATTTAATGACCTTTGGAACATAAATACATCGTGTTTCAAAAGTAATTAAAATTGTATTAAAGTTTGGTATTTTGTGTAGGTTTCGTATTAATTTATTTAAGTTTAGAACAAATATTTATTTCATGTGAAGTCTGTATGGCTAGCTTGAATTCTCACAATTTAGCTGTAAGTTATTTATTTTAGAATAAATGTAATAAAGAAATTGTCAAAATAATTTTCATATATTTTTTTTTACCTTGATTTTGAATTTGTTATTGTTTTTGAGAACCTCAAAATCTTCAAACCGTAGGACAACTGTTCATCATTTTAAAGATAGAGATCTACCGCATTAGCTTAGTGGTCCTGAGCGAGACTGTTACGCTAGAGGTCTTGGGTTCGATTCCCAGGTCGAGCAGTGTTATTGGGATTTTCTATAAAATTCTCGGTAGCACCTCGGAGTTTGGAATTTGTGCCCGGTTCATGGCAATAGGCTTGCCCCCTATTACATGGAGCTAAACATACCGGCGAACTGTGGGTGTAACTACATTAGTACGCCTCTGCCTAACTCTTCGAGGAATACAGGCGTGATGGTATGATGGTATGTTACTACGTGTTTTTAAATATTTTGGGCTGTTCTATGGAGCTCTATTTATTTTCTCTATGGGAGCAACATATTTGGGAATGGTGTTCATCAGTATCTACACCTCTGCCCAACTCTTCGAGAATACAGCCATGATAGCATGTTATGTTAGAATTTCCAAATCTACCATACAACATAATACTGTAGGTATGTGCAATACCATGATTTTGTACTGGATTTGCAACGTTTGGTAAGTAATACCTATCAAAGATCAACAAACAAACAGACTTACATAATCAAATGTATTTCCAGAAGGATTAGACAGATTTGTACTAATGTACACCCACAGTCCGCTGGCAGATCCCATATAATAGGGGGCGAGCTAAATTTCCCACAGATTTTATATTGGCAAATCATATTTACCTATTCCTATAAATAGATCATGGTCTCTTTAAAGTCGGGGACGGGTTAGAATATTGTTCCTCACTGCCTTTCATATAAGCATCCCGTAAGAGGCGTGAAAATATCTGACTTGCTCGATGGTAGGACCTCTTGGGGTATGACTGGCTGGCGACCACCCTTACGTCGGAGTCTGTCGTAAAGCACCTTGGTGTGTGTTTCGACTTTTAAGCGTAAGAGCAAGTTCCCGTCGGTTGCTGTGGCTCTGGCAGTCTGTAGACCGTAGGGTCTCTTAGGGTCGGCAATGAATCAGCAGCTCCTCTGGTGTTGCAGGTGTCCATGGGCGACGAACACTACTTACCACCAGGTTGCTCGTCCCTCTTTTGCCGACTCAATCCGTAAAAAAAGCTTTTTTTTTAAAAGAAGTTATTACGTTTTCAGAATTCTCACGATAAGTCATACTTTATTAAATAAACAAAAAAGCTATCATATAATACGTGAACATAAATATTGATAGAATTTAAATATTAATGAACGCGACTAAAATGATTCAGAACTCGCTGTTAGGCAATGGTTTACTTAAAGCAAGTAAGCTGAATAACTTATGATCACAGTCTACTTACAAATTTAAATGGATCTCGATTACTTATAAGGGTTGCCCACGCCCATCTTGAAAAAAGGGCATTGCATTTCATACGTTCCCAAAGTTCTCTGATTAGGCTTTTATGTTATGCCCATTTTAAAAAGAATTGATCTCAGTTGTAAGATGATATCTAAATTATTCTATAAAGTATAACTGCCACGTTAGCCTAGCCTAGGTCCTAAGCGCGACTGCTACGCTAGAGGTCCTGGGTTCAATTCCTAGGTCCAGCAAAGTGTTTTTCTATGAAATTCAGCTCGGAGTTTGGATTTTGATCCTATTACATGGGACCTAAACATACCGGTGAACTGTGGGTGTGTTTTAGTACCTATGCCTCTGCCTAACCTTTCGGGAAATACAGGCGTGATAGTATGTAATGTTCTGTAAACAATACGTTGCGAAATCCCTTTCGTTTCATAATTAAATTATTTAGTTGTGTACAAAGATTTAAAATTATTTTTAAACAAGGTGTAATAATAATGTCATTGATTGTGCAAATATAATTTGATGATATCTGAAAAGTGGTTTTATTTCAATATGACTAATTCGCGTACATGTCAGAAATCAGCCTATAGTAGTCCACTGCTGGACGAAGGCCTCCCCCAATGTGCGCCATTTCAACCTGGCCTTGGCTTGTCGCATCCAGCTTCCGCCAGCAACCCTTAGCAAATCATCGCTCCATCTTGCCGGAGGGCGTCCTACACTACGTTTGCCGAGACGCGGTCTCCACTCGAGAACACGTCTTCCCAACGGTTGTCGGTTCTTCGACAGATATGCAAATTTCGAAAGGGTTTTTGCATCGCGTGCATTTTAGAATAATTTTGATATCAAGTGATGAATGGTTTGTCCATGAAATCCTTGAAGTGGTTTTATTTCAATACATTCGTGGCATGTCTAGGGAAGCAAGGACCAGCAAGGGTATAACAGCCGCTGATCAAGGGTAGCCTTCGTGCCCTCCCAAAACCTCGCAATCGGTCCCCCTTGCAACCAGTACACGAGTGAATAATGAGGCAGTTATTCTCAAAATCAATTACCTAATTTGTAACCGACCTAATTATCAGCTCTATAAAATGGTCGCCGTTGGAATCCGAGAACGAATTGATTAATTTTCGTGCAAAAAAGTATGCAATAGTGCGGATGCCAATGGACCACCGGCTGCAGGCACGCCTTTAGGTCACCTAGGACGTGTGTCCATAAGCTTTCGTTATACGAAAATGGGTACGAGAATCATATGAGAAAGTATTTAAAAAAATTTTTTGTTGTCTGTTTTCGTTTGTTGTAATTTAATTTTGTCCGTTCTTACTTACTTAATTTTCTCATAGACTCGTACTTCCTTGACTCATAAATCCTGTGGTCGCAAGCGTAACTGCTAATTGTGAGGTCCTCGATTTGATTCCTAGTTCGGATGGACTGTTCACAAACTATTTCTATGTACTTCTGGTCTCCATTTCTGAAGAGTTACGGCCAGTCAGTAGATTTGCGTACTAGAGATAGGATTTTGATATAAGGTAACCAGTAATGTCAAAATCCTATCTAGTAAGCAAATATTATCGACAGATTTGTTATTGGAACTGGCCGTTAGAGTCATTGCAGTTATCACGCGATCAAGTAAATTGATGGATCAATTGACTTGGTTGCTAGAAATACAGGTATCTATTATACACGGGTTCTGCAACATTTAATTTACTTAATAACCTAGCAGGATTTATTAGGTGTTCAACAAATCATAATAATAATAATGTAACTTCCGATCCTCAGAAACAAATAATTCAAAGGTATACATACACGATACACCATCACACCTGATTCCCCGAAGGGTTAGGCAGAGGCATACTATTGTGCACCCGTAGTTCGCCAGTATGTTTGGGTAATAGGGGGCGAGCATATTGCTGAATTCTAATCCCGAGCGGCCACCAAGAATTTCATGGAAAATCCCAACAATACTTGGCACGACCTGGGAATCGAATCCAAGACCTCTAGCGTAGCAGTCACGCTTACGACTTGTAAACTTCTAGGCCTTGATAAATTTCTTCTTCTGGTCCTTGATATAGGCACCTATGTACTTGCAAGTCGAATATTTCGTCATTAGGCTCGAATAAACTCAATAACTATAGTTAATAGTTATAATGGAGCTGTCCTGACGTACAGGAGTTGCGCTCGCGTCTATATAAGCGCGCTGCCCTCTGCGTCCGCGCAGAACGTTGGCGCACTTGAATAGTTGCTGAAAGTAATGTGATACAGTGATCTCGGATTTTTTTATTTTATATTCTCATATCTTATTATTTGAAATGCAGCCGATCTTTGTTTTGATGGTAAGATGTTTTTTTTTATATTTACGTAAAATACAATGCCATGATTGATCTTTTGAGACTGATTTCTCAATCGATTGATAAAAAAAAATTAGAACTGAATAATCTTAGGTATAAAAATAAATGACGGAAATCAGCTTTGGATCTTTCAAATATATTTTAATTATTTCTGAAAAATTTTAAAGCATTTTGTGGTGGTTGATAATGAAATTTTGACCTTTGGCATTTAGGTATATTATGAACTAGCTGTTGCCCGCAATTTAACTCACGTCCCAAACAGATTAACATACTATAATTCCGATTCTAGGCGGCTTAACAAGATGAAACATGCACCAGATTTTAAGTTAGATCTCTAGCAATACATTGGTGAAAACTGCATTCAATTCCATGTAGTAGGTAGTTAGTTTTTGCGTGATGCGCGTACAAACATACAGACAGACAAAAATTCTAAAAATTGTTCTTCTGTTGTTATAATAGAGACCCCCAATATTCGTTTTTTTTAATCACTTTAGTGTACATTGTAGGTACAGACATCGGCCTGTTACAATTTTATTATAGGTATGGATTTTAAGTTATTTTTCAAGTATAATCATGAAATTTGGAGGAAAATAAAACTACTAACTACGACGAATTGAATCCAAATTCCATTTTCAAATTCCATCCACAAGTCGAATCCGACTCGATTCGATGTTCGGGATTAACATCTGTTTGTCTTACTGACGCAACTTCCAAATCTTATTCGAATTTTAGTAGTTCGGTATTTGACAAAATGTTGTATTGCTTCATTTCGATCCCAAGATTTAATTTTCGTAGAGGTCCAGAAGTCAATGATGGCACATATCCCGTAGTGATCGCATGTGCGATCGACTTTGCGCCACTGATTGAGGGTTCGATCCCAGCACGGTACAAATCTTTGTATGCCCTATAGATGGTTGTTTCTGGTCTGGGTGTATAAGTAAGAAATAATTTGTGTTTGTAAATGCACCCACGATAAAGGAGAATATCTTAGTACCTATAGAGCAATGTTTTTTTTTTAAAGAGAACTAGAGCAGACGTCCGAAAAACCTGACAATCAGTCTATACAAATTCCTGTGGCTGTGGGCTTTGCGTAAAATATTTATATGAAGTCGCATCTGGTTAGATTGGAAAACCGACCCCACTTAGCTAGAACTCACTTCAGCTTTGGAGGATGTTGAAGCTAGTCCCGATGGAATTTTCGTCTTCCTAATATTGAAAACGTAATACAACATACCATAACGCCTCCCCGAAGGATTAGGTAGAGTTATACTAATGCACACCCACAGTTATCCGGTATGTTTAGATCTCACATAATAGGGGGCTACCTTTTCGTCATTAACCGGGCACGAATCCAAATTCCGGGCTGTTATTGAGAACTTCATAGAAAAATCCAATATGCTCGACCTTGGAATCGAACCCAGGACAGAGCAGAGGCGCTTAAAAGATGTAAATTATTGAGGCCTATTGAAAACACATAAGTATATTTCCTAGGAACATGAATTAACCGTAATGCACGAACTCTTAAATCACCGTGTATGGTCTATGCACAAATAGACATGCATATTAACAAGTGTGAGTTGCCTAAATACCCATATTGGTGGATTACTTAACATCCCGACATAATGAGACGGATTACTGAATACTTGTAGAGACATTACATACTTATAGAGACATAGGACACTTTATAAGTCATTCGTTTCCGTCAGCTCCAGAGATGGTCCAGATTTAAGATGTCAGGTAATGTAATCCGATACTGATAGGTAACATACATAACATACCATCACGCCTGTATTCCTCGAAGGGTTAGGCAGAGGCGTACTAATGTACGCCCACAGTTCGCCGGTAAGTTTAGGTCCCATGTTATAGGGGGCGAGCCTATAGCCATTAACCGGAAACAAATCCAGACTCCGAGCTGCTACTGAGAATTTCATAAAAAAACCCAATAACACTTTGCTCGACTTGGGGATCGAACCCAAGACCAGTGTAGCAGTCGCGCTTGGGACCACTAGACTAATGAGGCAGTCCTGATAGGTACTATTTCGTAATTTCGGTTTTTATAAAAGTGTGTTAAACTTTTTCACAAAAGATCTTTCATACATTGGGGAATAAGGGAACCGCTTTGCTGTCTGATCATTTTGTATGAAAGATCTTTTGAACTATGCCTCATATGTAATCGGTATTCTTATTTAGTTGAATCGGTATTTAGTTGTATATCCTTGCAATAATTGCAAGACAAGGCATTAAATTTTATTTTTTCAAGTCAGTAAAATACCAATTATTAAGAAAAAAAACGAGCGATTTTTAAGGTTCATTCTACATAATTACATTACAATTAAATATTTAGTTAGGTGTCAACTGATTTAAAATGTGTTTAAGCATCCGCCCTGTCTCATATGATTGTATTTGACGATATTGAACTTAAATTGAATGTAACAAATAATTAATTATAGCAATTTATGAATT
Source organism: Acronicta aceris (assembly GCA_910591435.1). Taxonomy (NCBI): domain Eukaryota; kingdom Metazoa; phylum Arthropoda; class Insecta; order Lepidoptera; family Noctuidae; genus Acronicta; species Acronicta aceris. Next base: position 12,446,218 of record OU342770.1, read on the forward strand.
AATTTTAATATATTTTTCCAATGTGGGCACATTTACAATATTCATTATTTGATAACATTATTAAACGTATGAGTGTAACTTTTTTTATTAACACAATAGAATATACATTTCAAAAATAGATGGATATAGTCTAAACATAAACGAGTTCAAGTGTTGAGAATAGTATTATTGGATTTTTCAAGGAAATTTTCAGTATTGATTTCCACTCTATGTTCTTTTTTTTATGGGATAGGAGGGCAAACGAGCAGACGGATCTCCTGATGGTAAGCGATTACCGCCGCCCATGGACACCCGCAACGCCAAAAGTGGAGTCGCAAGTGCGTTGCCGACCGGCCATTCGGCCACTCGGCGAAACACAACGTAAGCGTTGTTTTACGCCCGTTTTCTGTGAGTCCGTGGTATCACTCCGGTCGAGCCGGCCACGTCGAACGTCCACTATGTCCAACGATGTGGGTGTACATTAGTAGCAGTCTGATTATTTTAAGCAGCACCCCTAGGAAACGATAACTATCTACAACTGGCACTGTAATGTATGTTACATACTATTACTAATTACAACTAATGATTAATGAAGCGGTGTATTGCTTAGTTACGCCGCGATCGCGTTCCACGGTAGATCAGGTGCTTTTTACACCACTTTTTTTAAACCAAACGTAACTCCTTGATAATGCTAGACTGCAGTATTACCTGTATTAAGTAAGATTTAATAGTATTCACAGTTCCAACGTAACTTTTATATCCGGTAATAATTGGTGTATGTAATGGTATTTAAGCATGGAAGAAAAAAATTTTGGCCTAAAAATAATATTCGTGTATCAACAGTTATGGTCTTTTTACAATATTAGCTGCGTGCGGGGTTCAAACCCACGGCAGTAGTTGATCGCTACACACTACGCTAAACGTACCTTCAATTGCTTAAAAAAATACGTTAATTCTGCAATGCGGAAGTACAAGGAATCCCTTGAAAGTCTCTTGCGTTCTACGCTATTTTCATTTATTCTCCAGACAAGTTTAAGCGCCAGTTAACAAATCCTTTTTATTTTTAGAACTAGCTTTTGCCAGCGACTTTGTCCGCGTAGAATAGTAACTTTGTTCCCTAGTTCTTCGCCCGCGGTTTCACCTGCTTTGCCCAGTTCCTAAGGATTGTAGCGTGATGTTTTATAGCTTGAAACCTTTCTCATAAATCACTCATTTTCCCAACATTTCCCTTCACTGCTCTGCTCCTATTGATCGTAGCGTGATGAAAAGTATACTATAACCTGCCCAGGAGTATGAAGAACAATTATACCAAGTTTCGTTGAAATCCGTCGAGTGGTTTTTGTTTCTATAACGAACATACAGACAGACAGACTGACAAAAATTTTACTGATTGCATTTTTGGCGTCAGTATCGATCACTAATCACCCGCTGATAGTTATTTTGGAAATATATTTCATGTACAGAATTGCCCTCTCTAGGTACAGATTTATTATAAGTATAGATTAATGGGACTGTGTGGCATATTATACTACTAGCGACCCGCCCGTGGTTACACCCGCGTTGCTCCGTTCCTAAGAGGCATAGCGTAATGTTATATAGCATATAACCTTCCTCGATAAGTGAACTCTCCAACACAAAAAGATTTTTTCAATTCCAACTAGTAGTTCCTGATATTAGCGCGTTCAAACAAACAAACTCTTCAGCTTTATAATGTTAGTATAGATTAGTACACAAACCTCCTTTCTATATGTTATTATCCTAAGTTCAATCCGTAAAACCTACTAACTAGGGTGATCAATCAAAGACTCTATAATTACTGGTTATAAATCCACGTTGAATTATCAAATTCAAATGATATCTAAGTCAATCTGAACATATAAAGTCTCTCAATCCGGTGTGAAGCAATGCGAATGCAAATGTAGTCAGTACTTGCAAGAGTACCGGATAATAAAAATTAGAACATACTTAAAACTCTTATAACCATTGCGCTATTATGTTGTCGTACTAGAGAGGATACTGAAAAGCATTTTTTGAAAGTATGTTTGAAAAAAGAACTCGATAAGGCAGGTGAGCTGGATGACTTTGGTCTAATACATTTTGATTATTATTACTATGTAAAGAATTACAGTTCAATACATTTGTACACTGACAGGCAGGTAATGTCTGAACTGTTAGTTTTTCTTCTTTCTCTAATATATTCAAGTTCAAATAATTGACGTGGTTCTTAACTAAGCCTTGTTGCAACTACATTAAGAGCCTCCTACTCCACCTCTGAGTAAGTGCCCGATAAATTAATTGGTAGTATTTAATTAGCAAGTAATTTCATATCATACAAATTCTGTTCCATTTTTTAATTGATTTCCTGAGTAACGGCTACTCCGATATAGTGAAATAGGATCTTAGATTTACATTGATCTCTATTTACTTGATTTCAACTTTAACTTTCATTGATTTACTTGGAACAACTATCAGTAAGTTCATATTGCACAGCCAATCAATGTTTCCTTAATACCTCAATGTCCCTGACGGATATGAAGCGGGTATGTACTGAATGCTAGGTTATAGTCGGTATTACGACACGGCTTCAAATGAGCTTATATGGTACCGGCGTGTAACAAACTGTGCTCATATAGAACATGTGGCTCTAACATGTTATATGTTTTAATTGACAGCCTGGAAGACTGGAAATGATAAATAGAAACAGTCTAGACTCTAGATTGTTTCTATCTAATTTCCAGAGTCACTTAACCCGTCGAATGTGGCTCACTGGTAGTGTCATAAAGCAACCGAAGTGCTCCGTCAATTCATCCTCAAATTATTTATAAATAAATGACACCTTTTGTTGCGTCAAGAAATTATATTAGGTACCTATTGCCAAGCAACTTGTAGTCCATGGCGACACAAAAATCCCTCATCGCTACAAGGTTAAGAATTAAATTTGATACGAACTACATTATTAAACTTTTATTTAAATATATCATTTGAAAAAACCTCATGGATGGACCTCATCTGCCCCTTTTTGTCCTCTCATCCTCATGGATGTCCATTGTCCGTGGCTCGGGGATGTGTAATGGGTCTGTCAGGCTCTTACTGGGGGATTGGGCATTGTCGGTGTTCCTCCTCACCGAGGTCACGTACGTGTGTTCGTTCGCTAATATATTGCTCATATGTCGGATTCGCCGTTGTTGCTTACCATCAGGTATTCTATATCTTTTTTTTAAAAGCTTACTAGCAATGTGGGCCGCACATTACTAGCATTCTTCTTAACCCCTCGTGTTACTAGTGGGTTCACGTCGTTAGTGCAATGGGTGTGTATCGAACCGGCAAACATATGATTGCAAGTACGACGCCCCAGCCATTAGGCTACCGCCGCTTCGAATATATGCTTGTTGGGTTAGGCAAAGGTGTACTAATGTACACCTACAGTACGCCGGTACTGTGAGTGTACCCCTATTACCTCCCATGTAATAGGGGGCGAGCCTACTGCCATTAACCGGGCACAAATCCAGGCTCCGAGCTGCTACTGAGAATTTCATACGAGAATCCAATAACACTGCTCGACCTGGGGGTCGAACCCAGGACTTGTATTTTGTCTTTATTGTATTGAAGTATTCTATCTCTTGATATATCTAGTATTATAAGACGAATTATAAATCTAAAAATAACAGATCATACTTGACAGCCATTATCTTATCAAGGTTTCTTTTGAAAAACATTTGCTACACCTAAATTATATCACAGCTGACTCACCAAGGTATGTGCATCATAAATTTCCCCCTATACTTACCCCTAAGCATATGTTATCAGTGACCTTGCGTACACCTTGACCTCACGAAGTGGCACCTAGGCAGTGGACAGTGATGTATGCTACTGCAGTCTAAATACTAGATATTACGAAGATTTGAAAGCTTTTTCTTTGGAGTAATATTTCTTAGAATTTGATAATCTTAGTGCTAGTAAAATGGTGTTGTAAAAGTCTTATTGTCCAGCTACGGCTTTAAGCTATTTCTACACCAGCTCTTGTATAAAAATTTTAAATTGTGAAGAATATAACATTCTATTACGCCTGTATTCTCCGAAGGGATAGGCAAAGGAACGAACTGTGAACTGTGTTCGTTGAGGTAAGAAATAACAATAAATAAATTATTTTTGTGTAAAAATCTAACTTAGGACGATTGGATGTATGATCTAATGATCAGCTTGTTTGCCAAATAATTTTACTATTTATTTATTTATCATGGATCTCCAACAAAGGATATACACAAACATTTACAAATTATGATACAGATTAAATCTATCACCTGTACTCCCTCAATTAGTGGAGACCACAGCATGCACAGTAAACATTAAACATTAAGAAATACAATAAGCTAAATATATTATTAATTAAGTTGGAAACAATTAAATTATATAAAAATTTAAGATGACGCACAATTTGGCTAATCAATACTTTATCATTTAAGCAATTCATTTACACTTTTGCCAAATTTGGTAAAGAGTTACATATATCCAATTTTATCATTTTGGATAACTTTGGATACTATGCGCTAACACAGTAATACTCTATTCTGTGAACATCTGTCTCTGAACTATATAAATAGGTAATATATCGAAATATAAGCGGTTGATATCTATAGGTTTAAAATATATTTCGATACGTCGTGTACTTTCTGTTTGGTACATACTTACAGGGATTGTTAGTTCCAACGTTAAATTGTTGTTTAATATTAACTTGTCTAGTGCAATGACAGTAACAAACCGTACCTACTATACTTGACTGGGAACTTGCATAGATTTTAGTTTGGCAATAGTTAGGAACTTGTTTTATGCTTATAATATAGGTACCAGTGACTCGTGCGCAATTTCCCGAATTTTCAAAAATCCTTCAAGGCTTATCTTATCAGCCAATCTATTTTCAAGTAATGTTGCTCATACATGCGGTAATTAATTTTTATTAATAGGTATGTCTATAGATTAGCTCCAAGACAAGAGATGAATAATTTTAAAAATAGCTTTTTTGATTACTCAACAACTTTACTTCTTTTCAATGAATACTATAAACTAAAGTGAAAGTTTTAAATAATAGAACGCTCATTTATTTATGGGTATCATAATTTCAGTCATTTTTCCGAGTTCCGTTCTTCCTTTAGTCATTTCTTTGATCACAAATCAAATCAGTTGAATATCCTACGTATCACCATATTTTAAGTGTTCTTTTTAAACATTTTTTTTAACATAACATACCAATACCATATTCTGCGAAGGGAATTATTAAAGAAATATTAAGTTTATTACGATGATGAATTTTTTATATGATATGATCTAGAGACCTTATGTAAGTATTATGAAGTATTATGGCTAGGTCAAAATCCCAACTTTTCACTAAGCTTACAAATAAAGCTCAAGCTTTTACTGCTGCCGTATTTGTGAACCAGTGAAGCAACTTAAAATACGAAACATACAGACCAATATAGACACAATTCTTAGAGATAGAAGGGTCACACAGCGCTCGTGTCGCTTGGTTAAGTTCCGTAAGGCTCGCTCGCCTCGCCCCCGTTCATATCGCAACCGACGCCGAACTGGGGCAAAACTGACATATTATTTCTATTAGATACTTTATTAAGTACTAAGAAATGTTCGGAGATTTTATCGTATCAGAATTGCTTGGAAATTGCAATCGGAGCTATAGATTTTCTTATTAAGGGCCTTGTTACTAAGTAATAACTATATTTATCGGTCATCAAGACTTAAGCTACACAATGACATAAGTACCAATGCATGCCGGCAGTTAGGACAGGTCAACTCAAAGCTGCATGTAACATCTGAACAGACCTTTTTGTAAAACACATCTGGTAATTTAATAGTACTACTTCTTATTAGTATCGGTGTTTTTTCTCAAAGGTGGTCAGTTAGAAAATGCTAGTGCGATCTAGTTTAAAAAAAACATAAAACATTTTACAGAAAAAAATATAATTTATCATTTATGTAACTTCTAATAATCTGCTAATTTGTGCAAACTTTAACACACGTTTCTTCAACAGCGATATCTGTTTTAGGCATTGAGGTATTTAATATTAGAGCAATAACGCCAAACAATGGCAGTGCATCAAAAAGTTTTACGTACCGGTGTAAAATTAAATAGCAACTTCACCAACAATGTTTTCATTGAATGCTTTTGAACTTTATCACTCTACCGATTTATATTTTGTGAGATATCTACCCTAGGATTGTATATTTTGGTTAGAACCTATTTTTTTTTTAAATTTCAGGTGCTGCTTTCAGCAAGCCGCCTATCAACAACGAAAGAAATAACTGAAAAATCTAAAGTGTCCAAATTCCTTGCCAACGGAGGGATTAAAGATGAGGCGGTATCAGAAAAGGGCGTGAAGAGACACATCCCTTCATTCGGCTACGGCGGTCACTCCATAGGGTTCTCTTCACCAGCTATTGGACTGGGCCATTCTATTGGCTTCTCTGGACCAGGGATTGGTGTATCTGGGGGAGGTGTCGGAATATCTTCAGGAGCTATTTCGGGAGGCGGTATCGGTTTTGGAGGAGGTATAGCCGCAGGGCCAGCCGTAGCAACCGTCGCCGCTCCTGCTATTTCAACAGTTGCAGCTGCCCCTGTAGCTACTGCTCCGGTAGCGGTAGCGGCTCCAGCTGCAGTACAAACATCAGTAAACATAGAACCAAATCCGGTCATCTTACGTCAAGAAGTACCACGGTACATAACCAGAACCATCACTCGAGACGTTCAAGTACCTGTACAGGTACCTGTCCCAGTACCTGTGGACCGTCAAGTGCCATACCCTGTCAGAGTCCCCGTGCCAGTCACTGTGGACAGACCGGTCCCTTACCCAGTCGTACAAAAAGTGCCCGTGGAAGTCACAAGGCAGGTTCCTGTGTATTACGAGAGAAAAGTGCCATATCCCGTCAAGGTCCCCGTGTCTGTGCCTGTGCCATACCCTGTGACTGTTGAGAAACACGTGCCGGTTGACAGGCCGGTGTACGTCGACCGTCAAGTCCCGGTGCCACACCCTGTATACGTGGATCGTCCGTACCCTGTGCAGGTGCCCGTACAAGTTGACAGGCCAGTACCTGTACCGCAGCCTGTTGTAGTTGACCGGCCCGTGGCTGTACCTCAACCTGTTGTCGTTGAGAGGAGAGTACCTGTGCCAGCAGTTGCAGCTGTGCAAGCTGTATCCGCGGTTCCTGTAGCTTCTTCCGTAGCGTTAGGATCCGGTTCCGTCATTTCGAGTGGTTTTGGTGGCATATCGGGCGGTATTGGTGGCATATCGGGCGGTATTGGTGGCATATCGGGCGGTATTGGAGGTATTTCGGGAGGAATCGGGGGCATATCGGCCGGTATCCCAATCTCCGCAGGTTATGCAAGCGGTTACGGCGTTCCATCGGGCTATGGAGGAGGCTTCTCTAAGACCATTTCATACAACTCTATTGGGCACCATTAATTTTATTTTATAAAAACCCAGTTGTATCAAGTTGCATTATATCTTTATAATTAAAGTTATTTTACCAGTGGTTTGTGTTTTTCTTCTTGCTATATACCTAGCTCACGATTTAGAAACTGGGTCTCACAACTGGGTCTACCTTAAAGATAATTAGTAAAAAATAAAAGAATAAAGGTGAGTAAACACTGTTAGTGCCTCACGATAATAGGCCTGTGTGTTGCCGAGCCTTCATCCCCTATAAGAAGTCCTATGTCAAGTAATGAGTTATTCATGCAATGAAATAATATTTGAGAAAGTTGGCACGTTAAGCAATGGTGTTAGTGTATGATATGAAAAATCTCATAAGGTGATGTAATAAAAAGCTAAAATCGATTTTCACAGACATTTACTTAATGTAAAAAATCACAAATTTGTTGATACGATTATTTATAATGATAAGGACTTTATAAGACTTGAGTACAAGAACACACGGAATATTTAAAACAAAGAAATACAGATCAGTCAAGTTATGTATTTGCTTAATACTGTTCGGTAAAGACAATGTCTGACATATAAAATGACTAATTAATATCTATGGCACACACATTTACAAAGTACCTAAAGCTACGAATCTAGGATACTCTTAGTACCAAAATAATACTGATTTGGTGTTACGTATAACTCTTGATTATCTCATGGTGATGCTTCTAGCGGGCTCATTTTACAATGATCTGTAAGAGAACATAATACATGCTATCTTCTCAAATACACATAATTAAGATATTAATTAAATAAAGAATATATTATTAACAATATTGATTTTTAGTTTTATACTTACCTTCAAAATATAATACATCGTTTAGCCGGGTTCATAGCAGATCCTGGAGGACAGCGCCATGCCTTGGCGAACTCCTCGTTATTCTGTAGAGCGCCACGAGCTCGGAACTGTTGTGGGGAGTGCTCGTCCTCCAAGTCAGACTTCAAGGAGTCCCTGGTTGATACTCCACACCATAACTGAGAAGAAAATATATGCAATGTTTTTACCCGGAGCTCAAAGCATTCCTTCAAACCTAAGATTAAAACAAACTGCTTAAATAAACTTCTGCGACTCACATTTCCGTAAGACAAGAAGAATAATTGTTCAGAGGTCATTTGCTCGAACCCTGGTAGCTTTGGTTCTGGTCCTCGTCTCTTTAAGTGATGCTTCAGAGCTGCGAGAGCTTCTCTTAAGCCACCATTGTCTGCAATGTTTTCACCTAGCGTCTTTTTGCCATCCACCTGCGAAGATTTTGCAAATAGTGTAAAACAGTGTTATAGCATTCCTACGTTAGGCTTTTTTAGAAAGTTATGCTTTGTATTAAAAACATAACATAACACGGACTGAATCTGATTAAAGATTTCTTGTTTTGCACATAATTATGGTTTATTAAATGCATTAGTAAGACTTGGAGGAGATTTGCACAGGAACAAAAAACTTGTATATATAAAGAGAGGTTTTGTAATGAGTAGATTTTTAGACAAAAGTTAGAAAAAATGTTTGGATAGAGAGAAAAATATAAAAAGTCTTTGGGGGACTCACGTGTTCATCCAGTTCAGGCAGATAGTACTCGGAGTACTGGTCGATGAAGCACTGCGTCATGTTCACGAAAGAGTCGATTGTGCTGTTGGACCACCACGGCAGCATGTTGCCGTTTTTGTCGAAATGGCGACCTAGACGAAAGAATTTTGTAGAAACAACTTGTTTTTTTGTCATCATGATTGATGTCATCTGGATTTAGCAGTGGTAAAGCGTCTGTAGCATTTTTCATAAGTACTGTCATTTCATAAAAAAACTTTCTTAAAAGACGTATTTTATAAATAATTTACTGTGGACAAGAATTAGATGACATATAATTTTATAGAGGCACCAATAGATGTAACAATATAATTATATCCCTTCAATATTGGTAACATTCTTTTTATATAAAAAACTAGACATAAAAGTTCATTATTTTGTTTAAGCATTTCAACAATAAATAGGAGTAAAGTAAAGAATTGTGTTTTACCAAAGTTGTCGAAGCCATGTGTTATTTCGTGACCAAGCACCGTGCCCAAGGATCCGTAATTAAGAGAGCTAGGATAAAGAAAATGTTAACAAAAAGAACAGGTGATTTAATTAAAAGATCATAGTTAATGCCATACTTACTCCAATCCTAAATCAAAGAAGGGATGTTGTAACATCACCATAGGGACAGCTATAGAAAACATTAACATTTTAAATAAAGCAACTCTACTTTATGAAGCTAAGGATAGAGTTTTCTTTACTGAAAACGTCTAAATATTTATGGTAAACATCTAAAATACATACATGAAGATTCTAGGTACAATATTACACAAATAGAATAAAACTAAAAATAAGATGAATTTTCTAATACTTTTAAAAAGCAATATAAATTATTGACACTAAGAGAAAACTATGTATTACTTAGTTATAAATCTTTTCAGTAAGTGCTCATTCTACCTCAATGTTAAAAATGCTATCCAGCAATATTTTCTTTCGGTACCGAATTAGTCTTTATAGGTCGTTATTCTAACAAAATCAAAATTCGTCCACTTATAGTGTACTCACTTATAGTGTTTTCTTGGAATGTGTGATAAGCATTAACTTCAGTTGGGTCAGTCGCCCAAGTAAAATTGTTCCCTTCTCTGAACCTATTCAATACTTTCTTAGTCTTCACTTGATTGATCTGTATCATATTCTCCAGATGCTTTTCTGTATCCACTTCTATTCCTTCATAATATTCTTCAAGTTTTCCTTCTTCTAAAAGCCAGTCTGGGAATCCTATGAGAGTCTTCATTTGGATAATTTTTTGGTACGTTGCCAGCTTTGTATTATCGTCCATCCATCTTGCTTGGCCGACGAGGTGGGCTAAAGAGTTTTTTAACTCGTCAATCATGGTTATAATCTGAAATTAGAGCAATAAAATACATTTCTTCGTCTTATAATATTTAAGCCTAAAATTGCCTTGGCTTTTAATATTTTCTCGTTGAAATTGCTGTATCCTTTTGTCATCTTTTAATTGACTTAGCAAAAATGTATAATTGTAGATATATTATATAAGCCGTTTGTCACGTAATATTATCTGAAACGGATTGGCATTAAAATATAGATGGAGATAAGCACATCATTATAATCATGGTTCTTTTATACTCGTAGTTTATATTTTGTTTTTGTGGGAGAATATCAACGGGAAAAGAAAAATAATACCTTTGGCCTGGTGACGTCAAAGAAGTGTGGGTCAGCGATTCCATAGGATACAGCCATGCCTAGCATGTCGTTGACTGCGTTGGCGCACTGCAGACTGCGTGGTGGAGCCCCTGTTGTCTCATGAGAATGACTCTGTTCGTACGCACGCTGGAATAGTTCGCGGAGTTCTGTCGTTGTATGAACTGCCATTACCTCCACCACCTGGCAGGATAGATGGGGAAAATGTATGGTCATTGTCAATATAAGTAAAAACCAGCCAACTTTATCAGTAGGAAGAGTTATCAGTCAGCTTCATCGATAGGATTTATTTTATTGTTTCTTGTATACTGATCTATTTTTCTTGTAACTTACCTTCACCCAAATATACAGCTCAAGTATCACCGGCGGGGTCTTCGCTACGTAAGCGGCCATTAACGACATATACTTCAAATCTGGGTCGGTTACCATCACTTTATCCTTTTCAAAGTCAAGCACAGTATCACTAACATTAAATACTCCTTCTAAATACTTCTTCCATATCGGAGAAGCTGTCCCATTATTGTTTTCTACTATTGCATCAGTATGAGCTTGTATTTCATCAAGCGTATAGTCCGGTATTTTTAAATAGTCATCGTCTGATTCTGTTGAATTATCTGCTTCTAGCTGAAAATTATCATTTATTGAGTAATATCTGAATGAAAATATGCATTGAAAAAATGTTTGATGGTTTTATAAAAAAAACTGGGCATCATTAACATAAAAACATCATAGTTCATTGGTATTTTTATAATAAGATAAGTAAGATCTTAAAAACAGGAAGAAAAACGTTGATAAGTAGGTAATATGTCGATAGGATAGATTTCATAACGAGGTATATTAAAACATCATGAAGAAATGGAGATTTAGTTTAGTGAACAGACGAATCACAGTATTCACAAAGAGCTTTTGTGGTATATTTATGTGTGCCGACATTAGTGAGGTACTAAAGTCGGCATACATGAGTACTCGGTCGTGGTTCAAAAGCATTATCATAACAAAGCTATTAGGTACAAACCTTATCATCAGTTATTCTACACGTTTCACATGTCACACGCGAATATTGAATGTTTTAAAAAACTGTTTCTTGTAATATAATAATATAGTTAGATCACGTCAATAGTCAGTCCCTACAATTTATGGCTATAATTATAGGTAAGGTTTATTTATAGCTACTATTCTATCGATACATTAAAATAAAATATTTAGATAAGCCCTAAAACCTAGCCCTAAAATTGATATAATGTTGGTGAAGTGGAATACTTTAACTTTTTACGCAATAGTGTAATTAAACATGTATGACGTGCAAGAATTCCCTCAACTCTACTTTCTCTTGATATGATAAATAATATAGAACGACTTATCAAAATAAGTCTGGACCTTTTTTGAAAGTATCTCCGGAAGCATGGAAATAAAACTGATACAAATAATCAGCAGAATCAAAGAAAGGCAACATTATAATGTGTTACTGGCGAGACATTATTATTCATGTTTCCGGAAAAAAAACGGGTTTTTTGTAGCCAAACTCATGATTAATAAAGATTTTTGTTTAAAAACTTGGGAAACAAAAGAACCCTAAAGACATCGCAAGTATTTACCTCATAAATATCGTTATTTGTAAGAAAATATTCATTCGCAGTCAGAATTATATTCTCATCTAGTTCAACTTCAGTCAATTTAGAGTTCTTGACTCCATCTGCTTCTAAAACGAAGAGTTTCATTAACTCTGCGTAGAATATCTTATGTATTTGTGCTGTTTTTTCATCTTCGTCAATAGATTTGTCACTGCGATCTTCTATCTTATATAGCAGATCTACTGTTTCTTTTATAAAGCTTTTTAAACTGTTGAAGTTTCTTTTACCGTTGTGACGTTTTCGTTCAGTATGTGTACTGGAAAAGAAAAAGTTTATTTTCTTTTTTCAGATTATGGCGAATTCGAATCCTAAAGCGCTGACCTTAAGGTAAGGGGGAAGCGAGTGAGGTTTTTAGTCGGTATGGGTTCAACATACGCGCCCCTGGTGTTGGAAGATAGACATTTCGAGGATTTTCGACGCTATTAAAAAAGCGCTATTAAACCCTACCGAAACTTTCCTCCAAGCAATAATAATCAACCCATTATACTGTCCCACTGGTGGACACGGTTCTCCTCTCAGAATGAGAGGGATTAGGCTATAGCTCCAAGCAATATATTTAAAAAAATCTAGACAGTCTCGATTACTTTATATGTACGTGAAGATGCTTAAATGGGGTTATGAGGCATTTATTTGCTTGACAATAGATAATAGAATCCAATTTCCACATGTAAAAAAAAGACGCAATGATTTACGGCAGGAAAAATATTACTTACCTGGGAAATGGATTAGTAGTCTCTGGAGATCCCATTATAAGTCTATAGAGGGATGAATTCTTTGGGTCTGTATAGATATCGAAACCTATGAGCACGTCCATGCCAATTTGAGTTTTAATCTTAATAACTGTTTCCAACCAATCGAAATTGTATGATGAGTACTCGACATCCTCTGTTGCGTTTATGTACGTTGGATAAGGTGGGAGACCTAGCGCTTCTAGGACAGTTATCACTGGTTTCAATCCTCGTTTGTCTAGTGTTTCTGAAAGTAAATATTTATTGTGATTAGGTATTTGCAATTATTTTATTGCAAAATTACATCTTTTACGTGCTAGTATGTAATAGGATTGAACTATCATTACTATGGAAAATTATCCACCATGTATTACAAATTACAAGTGTAAATGATACTGAAACAGATCGACGTCATAACGTTAGCCTATTAAAATATAATAGATTATTTGACTTGTATATTTTGAACACAAATTATAATTCCAAGTGTGATAGATAACAATTATTGAGGCGAACAATCGTTTGAGTTATCATTAATGATTGTTGTAACAAAAAACATTTATTATTTCATGATGACTCTACTTCCAATTAATGGACACAATACTGTCAAATACGAAGAATGTTAAGATTATATTTATACATTAATGTATAATTAATTATACCTACATGTATCTTCTAATTATTTCAAGTGTTTAATAATATATTGTTACAAAATAAAAGAAACATAATTTATATAAAGGAAATTATGTTAAAACCATGACAAATAATGTAAACATTAGTCATATCTTCTGATAAATGATGAGAGAATTCACCAATGAAATACCAGTACTAATGAATAACAGGTGACGATGATGCTTACTGAGCTAGATAAATCAGGGTCAGGCTTTATTACCTATGTCAAATGGAAAGCTATGTCCAATAATGAAATTAACATTGATTAAACTTACCAGTATTCATACAACCATGATACATGTCCTTAGCCTGTTGGACAGCTTTGGGCTGGTGGCTAGTGTTTCTGTTGAGGAAGTCCCTCACGATGGAGTATACCTTGGTCTGTTTGTCCCGGAACCAATCGTAGGATCGGTAGGCGTCAGGCCTGGGGTGGTCTGAACCCCAGTTGCCGCATACGTACTTGGACAAGGAAGGTTATAATTTAGGAGCTGCTTCATACTTTGACGAACAAAATAATAACAATGAAGTAATGCTAACAATGATAGCAATGGTCATGATCTATCGGCTACCGGACACATTAATATCATCTCATAAAAGTCAACTGATTATTAGTCAGGGCAGCCAATATTGATTACGTTTCTAAAAAATGGAGTCCTCAAACTCTGAGATTTATTTTTTAAATAGAGATTACAAGTTTGATAAAATTAGAGAATTAAGAAGAGAGTTAGATAATGCAAGAAAGGTTTATATTTTTTTAAAGTTTACGTTTACATTGTTTAAGCGAGTGATAATTATTTATTAGAATATATATGCACGGTTGAGGCCTTTGGCCTACAGTGGGACAATGTAGACTAGATAGATAGATATAGATACATAATTTAGACTTTTTTATGGATTAAGTCGGCAAACGAGCTGCCGAGCCACCATCCATCCACCATCACAACACCTGAGGAGTTGCTGATGCGTTGCCGATCTTTAAGATCCCCTACGGATTGCAGACTGCAGTCTGCCAGACCCGTAGCAATCGAAGGGAACTGGTTCTTACGTGCAAAAGTCGAAACACACACCGCAGTACTTTACGACAGACTCCAACGTAAGGGTGGTCGCCAGCCAGTCAGACCTCAAGAGGTCCTACCACCGAGCAAGTCAAATATTTTCCTCTTGACTTGACTAGTCAGAGTTTCGAACTCGAGACCTATGGTCATATAACCAGGTTATCACACGAACAAGTACAGCTTTAAAATAAGCAGCAACTTAGTGATACTTAGCTAATATCGTCTTTTGACAATGTCCTTCAAATGTTTGAACGAGTTGTCAAAGAAAATCTCACGTAGTGCTAGAAGGAAAAGTTATTTAACATTTACCTGGTAGAAGTTTTCGCAGGGGTTTGCAGTAGGGTCCATGGAGAGTGCGAGATTGGCGGCGGAACGCAAGCATTCTGTGCTCTTGCATATCCTCACTGGCTTCCTCTGTATTGCTAATGCGTCTAAAAATATTCGTCATATGAAAGAAAATTGCTTGCATATACCCTGCGCTGAGTTTATGTTTATTCGGGTTAATCTAAGAAACTATTGCATAGTTTTTGAGACAGTTTTCACCAATACAAAGAAGGATTTATCTAAGCAGGCTATAATTTATGTGCTATCCCGTGTGAAGCCGTGGTATGTACTAATAATATACTACTCGCATAAAACATTATATAGGATAGAATGTATCCTATATGCCTTGTTTTTTTTAATTTAAAAAAATGCGTGGCCAGGTTCCTTAGATCCAGGCTAAATAAATGGTATGTGGAAGGCTATTTAAATATATCTGTGAATATTTGCGCTAACGTTATTATTATAGGCTATTTCTTACGTAGGAAACACTTTTTCCAATTCTGTAATTGTTTTTAATCCTTTCTTATGGGATACTTTCACACTGTATGTATACAGTTTCTGTAGAGTAGCCCCGCGCGTCTGAAGTTAGCCATTGCGAACAGCCACACAGGTCAAATAACATAATTAAGTGTTCTTTTGCAAAAATAATCAGTAAAGACAATATTCACGAATGCGAAATAATTATGACGCCAACTGTCTACACAGAGTTTTTATATTTAAACTTACCACGGCAATACCATTTGCGGATAACTTCAGATGCGCGTAGTTATTTTGGGGGTACTGTAATATAATTTCTGTTTTGATAGCCGACGCTGCGAGTTAAAATAGTGTGACCTTTTTCTTAAAGTTTTTTTATTTTATTTTTCATTCGATTATTTCGGAAAGAGTTCTACAAAACAGGAAGTGAAGCGATGTATTTTGAGTACAAATCCGAGTTCTTGGCCGTATGTTGCATATTATCATAAATGTTTGCAGTTTTTGTGCACGTCGTTTACATATCAAGGCAGTTTGAATGATTTACAAAATGTACCAAATGCTCTTTTGTTTTAAAATGCTCACTAATGTAAGATGCTTGCTAAGTATTACTCGTATTTTATTATGAATGACCACTAGTCATGAAATGCCAAGAAAATATCCTTCTATTTTCTATAAAAAGGTACTATTTTGCTAAATAATTAGCCAAGTAATTTGTTAATTACGTTAGCCAATGAGCAGATGAGCCACTTGAATTCAAAAATAGTTCAAATCATAAAAAAAGCTATGTTATAAAAAGTTACCAAATATTTGTCCCAAATTAGGATTTTCCTCTGTATTGGAGGTACAACAAAAAATCTTCCATGACTTGAAATAACTACTAGTAAGGCTATTTATTTTTTTAACCCGCGACCCTTAGTGTAGAAGCTGTTTGCTCAGCGACGGTAAAAACGATGTACTTACATAAAATGGTTATTATTATAAAAGCTATCAGTAACAGGATAAATATTATAATTATGACTAGGAATGGTATTCGCTTCTTATATTTTCTTCTAAACCTGAAAATAAAAAATATTATTTCAGTTTTTTTATACCACTAAGGTGGCAAACAAGCATACGGCCCGCCTAATGGTAAGCGGTTACCGTAGCCTATGGAAGCTTGCAACACCAGGAGGTATCAATCGCGCGTTGCCGACCCTTTAAAAATCTTTTCACACCCTTTTTGAAGAACCCCATGCTGTAGTCCGTAGTATATTATATGAATTTACGGTAAATAATTTAAATCTAATTTACATACATAACATAATCAACCCATTATACTGTCCCACTGCTGGGCACGGGTCTCCTCTCAGAAAATGAGAGAGATTAGGCTATAGTCCACCACGCTGGCCTAGTGCGGATTGGCAGACTTCACACGCCATCGAGAAAATCTCTCAGGCATGCAGGTTTCCTCACGATGTTTTCCTTCACCGTTTAAGCGCGTGATAATTAACTATTAATACGTACATGACTTCGAAAAGTCAGAGGTGCGTGCCTTGGGTGCGAACTCGAGACCTTTGACTTGGCAGTCCAACGGTCATACCGTTATGCTATCACTGCTTCTGTGACCTAAATTGTTCAACATAATATTGTTATTGGTTTATTTCAGCTTACCTGGATGTTCTGGAACCGACGGCTATTAAGTACCCAGATTCTCTTAGATCGTTGCCATTTTTCAGTGGAGGTGTGTTGGGCTTGGCACTGCCTGCGCCTGCGCAAGAAACAACAGAAAATGATCTTTTTAGTGAACACAATGCATTTGAAAGGCAAATTTCAATATAAATAAATGAATAACATAACATACTATCACGCCTGTATGCCCCAAAGGGTTAGGTAGAGGTGTACTAATGTACACCCACAATTCGTCGAGATGTTTAGGTCCAATGTAATAGGGGGCGAGCCTATTACATATATCTATAATCTATGATCGGGCACAAATCCAGACTCCGAGCTGCTACTGAGAATTTCATAGAAAAACCCAATAACACTTTGCTCGACCTGCGGATCGAAGCCAGGACCTCTAGCGTAGCAGTCGTGCTTGGGACCACTACTCTAAAGAGGCAGACAAAATAAATAAATAATCTGTGCAAATTATCACTTCATTTGTTTAAAACTAGACATTAGACCTCGTCCCTCCACAAAACGAACATAGGACCATATAATAGAGACACGTGATGTAAAATATCTCACTTGAACACTTTTTGTATCAAATGATCACTTCACTACCTCAAATATACATTTAAACTGTACCTACGTCCAACATCTATGGTCCAAACTAGAATGTGCCTTGTTTTGTTGTTTGGTAATATTATTTGCGTGCAATCCATGATTTTTATAAATAAAAATGTACCAACTTCTCTGATAATTCTAACGCACTACGTTAGCGCATCATAACACGAGACTAAAGCCAATTATGTACATAGCAACATACATATAGGTACATATAATAATATAAAGCCAATTATGTACATAGCAACATACATATAGGTACATATAATAATATACAGTCATTCAGAATACTAGCTGTGGCCTTTGTGTAACCATACAGGGTATCGTCGTGTATAGTATACAGGGTGTCCATAAAATAACACCTGCATTATGTAGGTATATATCGTGAATTCATACACCTATATAATAAGTAATAGTACAATAGGTTTGTATCCTCTATGGTAGTTTTTCATAGATTTTTTTCAATAACCGCTGAATAAATGACAAATAAAAAAATATTTGACAGCAAAGTATGCTAGAGGTCCTGGGTTCGATTCCCAGGTTGAGCAAAGTGTTCTTGGAATTTTCTATGAAATACTCAGTAGCAATTCGAGATTTTAGTTTTTTACCCGGTTAAATTAATTACTTAGCCTACTGGCGAATTGTGGGTGGGCTTTACTACAAATCTGCCTAACCCTTCGAGGAAAACAGGCGTGATGATCTGATATGGTTATAAAAAATATATCAAACTATCACGCCTACATTATCCAAAAAGTTAGTTAGAGGCGTACTAATGTACTCCTACACAGAACGCCGCTATGTTTAGGCTCAATGAAATAGGGAGAGAGCCATTGCCATTAATCGGACACAAATCAAAACTCCGAGCTGCTACAGAGAAAATCCAATATTACTTTAAAAATCCTTAAATAATTTTTTTTTACCACGCAGGGGTGACACCCAACATCTCCTTTTTATGTAGTTAACATTTTATCGATTTTAACATACCATCACGCCTGTATTCCCCGAAGAGTTAGGCAGAAGCGTACTTAATGTACACCCGTCCCATGATATAGGGGGCGAGCCTATAGCCATTCACCGGGCACAAATCCAGACTCCGAGCTGATGCTGAGAATTTCATAGAAAAACCCAATAACACTGCTAGACCTGGGGATCGAACCCAGGACCTCTAGTGTAGCAGTCGCGCTTGAGACTACTAGATTAATGATTTATACATTTTAATCGTCTTATTATAATTACTTTTGGTGTTATGTGTTCATGTTGTGATTTACCTTTTAAACCTGTACCTAATAATTAAATTAAATTACATCGCATAAGTCGCTAGTACTGTCAATGTCAGTGTCATTTCAACATTTTTAATCTGTGTTAATTTTTTTGCCTGTTTTGATATGTCCTCGTGAACATCGTTTCTTTCTAAATTAAATATTATGCTCTTGCATCTATCATATAGATGCCCGTTTTTCACACCCTGTACCAGTAGATATGTCATATGAACTAAAGATGAGTTTCAATTATATAGTTGATAAGTTGTGAAGGATAATTGAATTGTTCACACACCAGACAGACACGATCAGGCGCCACGATCATAGCGTCATATGCCACATGACACCTGGAGCTAGGGTTGCCAAGACCAAAAATAGAAAAGCCGGACACTGATTAATATTTAGCCGGACTTTTTGCCCTGAAAACACACTGGTTTTTTAAAGAAAATAAAATCATGGATGTTCGCGTGAGTCACTTCAGCGCCTTCGTTACGCTTTTTTAGTAGTGCAGGGTTGACCAAAAGCCAGACAGGCTGATTTATTTTTTTAAACTGACTAGCAATGTGGGTCGCACATTACTAGTATTCTTGTTAACCTCTCATGCTAAGCTAAATGCTTGTGTTACGAATGGGTTCACGTCGGTAGTGTAATGGGTGGGTTTCGCTGCTATTTGATTTTAATTTGACCGGGCACGACCCGAATATGCCGGACATGTAAGGCTAAAGCCGGATAACTGGCAGCCCTACTTAAGGCCCAAGTTTACTATTTCAGTTGTATCAGAATGGTCGCCCAATGGTCCTAAATGACATATTATGTACTGACAGATTTTGAAAGCAAAACTGTCAAAAATCGACAATTCTGAAGTCATCGATTTTTATACAACAGAATAGTCATTGAGTTTTGACAATTAGTAAGAAATTAAATATATTTTTTTACAAAATAGTAAACTTGGTTGGTACCGGTCTTGAAGGATCTCAAAAGTTTTTATTACAAGGCAATCTTGGTTGTCTATAAAACATAAAACTTTTATCAACGCCATTAAAGTAAAAGAATCATAACATTTACCTTTTCATTCAGTTAATGGCATCAAGAATATTTAATTGTTCTTTGAATAAAGTGGTTACCGTTTAATAACGATCATAATTTCTAAGCAGAGAAGAGAAGCAGAAGCATAATAAATGTATACATACATACATACATAATCAACCCATTATCCTGTCCCACTGCTGGGTCTCCTCTCAGAATGAGAGGGATAGGCTATAGTGCACCACGCTGGCCTAGTGCGGGTTGGCGGACTTCACACGCCATCGAGAAAATCTCTCAGGCATGCGTGTTTCCTCACGATGTTTTTCCTTCACCGTTTAAGCGAGTGATAATTAACTATTTAATACGCACATGACTTCGAAAAGACAGAGTATATCAGAGTCAGATAATAAATTTATAATTGGTACATATTTACACATTGTTGTTTGGTTAACAGATTTAAATAAATGAGGAAGTTAGTTTGAGTTCTCACGAGTGTTTCTTTTTTTAGCAGAAACACCCAAACTGTGAATCCAAGCTCACATTCCAGCACTTGAAGTTACAAGGTCAATGAAGCATTTAAAATTAAAATCTTAGTAAAGTTTTTAAAATCTAAAATTAAAGCAACCAATTTCTTTGCTAACGATCTTTAAATTATAACCGTTAATTAAATGAATTATCAATTGTCAATTAAATTTGTCGTTAATTACGTGGGAGAGCCATGCTTCGGCACGAATGGGCCGGCTCGACCGGAGTGATACCACGGCCTCAGAGAAAACTAGCGTTAAACAACGCTTACGTTGTGTTTCGGTTACCGGAGGCCCAATCCCCTTTTAAAAGGTCGGCAACGCACTTGTGACTCCTTTGGTGTTGCGGGTGTCCGCAACACCATAGGAGTCACAAGTGGTAAGCGATTCGTCTGCTAGTTTGCCCTCCTATCACATAAAAAAAATTAATAATTCCTCATTAGTAATTTGCGCTCAGGATCACTAGTCCAGAGCGCGACTGCTACGCTATATGTCCTTCTTCTTCTAGAGATACGCTAGAGGAGTTCAATTCACAGGTCGAGCAACGTGTTATTGGGTTCTAGCACCTCGGTTCTCAAAACTCCGAGTTTGAGATTTGTGCCCGGTTAATTGCAACAGGCTCGCCCCCTATTACACGATACCTAAACATACCGTTTATCTGTGGGTGTACATTGGGGCGCCTCTGCCTAACCCTTCGGGGAATACAGGCGTGATGGTATGTTAATAAGTTAACTAAACTGTCTATAAAAAAAACAGTTTAGGAATGCAATATTTTAGCATAATCAATACGTCAAAAACCTAAGGTAATCGTACCTTAAAAAACTAGCTAACACCGAAGGTATTTCTTCAGGTATTCCGCCGGTCAAGTACGTTGAACGTGAAACCCAGATAACATCTTTCTTTAAGGTATTTTAATAATTTATGATAGCCTAAACTAAAGCGTTGTAAAGTAAAAATGCCTCCAATTATAGTTTGAATATTTTATGTTGAAGTTTTGAATAATTACACATGTTCTACTAGTCACCAGAGGTGGCTGCTAACCTTAGGTCCTTGGTTCGGTGAGGCTCGCAAAGCGGGTCCTCTATAAAATTCCCTTCTCAATCAAAATCTTAGATTTTCTGCTCAACCTCTTGTATTTGGGTGTTTGGGTTTACCCAAACAATAGGTTAGGTTATAGATAGGCTCTTAGGACATATCGTAAGTGAGAGTTCACCAGTATACCTTTGCCTAATAATGATTTGTTTTAGCGGGTTTGTTGGACAGTGGACACAAAGAGTAACCATTATCACCTTCTAGATACATCCGTACTTGAAATCTGGATGAATCCGCAGAAAACCTAGACATCTTTGAGGTAGTAAAGGTTTGTTGTCGTTGTTGTTGTCGACTATAGCTGATCTTTCTCATTCTGAGAGGAGACTCATGCTCAGAAGTGGGAGAATATAATGGGTTGATGATGATGATGAAAGGGTAGTAACGTCTATTTAAAGATACTTACGGGTAACAGTAGGTCCCATCACATCCCCCTCTTCTCCTGACCACGCGTTCATTTTCAAAACCTCTGCTTCATCGGTCCAAAAACACTAACTTCATCATTTACTTTAAATTATTAACTTCACATGATAAAACCTTCTTTGTTGAAATTTGAACTTCAACCTCTTCGCTCCGGCAATTAAAAAAGAAGGTACCTATTTTTAAAATAGTTTGAATAACGAACTTATAACCTCGCTACACCGGCTTTTTTATTTATTGAAGTTTTTGATATTTTTTATAATAAATTTTAATAGCCACATCAATTTCACTTAATGACACCAATTAATAAAATTATATTCGTTTATAAATACTAAGCTATATAGTTCATTACCAGTTATAAATAGCAAGTATTCAGTTAAGTCCTCACATTAGCAGCAATGGATAATATAATAAAGTTGTTTTATTTCGTTAGCTGTATGTTTATGTAGGTACATAACGTTGTGGTGGCGTTTACCTTACTGAAAGCTCGCCGTGGTACTGAAACGTGTCTGTGGTTCAGTACGGTAGCCATGATTCAGGTTAATTGTAGGCTTTTCGGTCAGGTGTTTGTTTGTATTTGTAGTAGCAAATAGGTTTGGTATTAGGGTGAACATAAAATTGAATTAAATGTTCAATTTTTTTTAAAAGTCTTTGTAAAATATAAACTTTTACGTTGTACGGTAAGGGGGAATTCTATTGTAATGTTATGGAGTGTTTTGCGATAAACAAAAAGGGTTTTGTTGTTATTAGTATTTTAGTAACTACTAATATTATTAAAACCCTATGAGACTAGTGGACCATGTTGTTGTTTGTGTAAATATTTTCTTTAAAGTGTTGCAAAATAGTTTTATTGGGTTTAAATTTCAACTTCTGTGACTTCACTGCTGAGGCCCCATCTCCTTCGACTGATTCCTGTTCTTGGCTAATTTATTATTAGTAACTATATAGAGAAGATGATATCGTTTGTTTAGGGCGTATTAATATATAATTATATACTTATATTATAAAGCTGCTTGCTCCCAAATTTCTAAACTGCCAATTTATAACATAAGATTTATCTGCAACTTGTCCTAATAATTTCAAAAATCATGTTCCCACTGTACTCAGTTCATAGGACAGCGGTAGTGGTGATGCACAGTGTAGCACGCGATCGCTAGTGATGTGCCACTCGCTCCGGTATCGATTCAACGACATCGTAAACTGTCCCATTCACTGCACGAAAGATTGCGTCGGAACTGTCATGCCGTGTTTACTTACATTTTTACACACAGCAAGTTTCCGTTTTATTTTTATGTTTTCTTGATATCAAGGTCGAGGGGTACAAGTTTAAATAGTGGTGTTTTTTTGCAAATATCAAGTGGGATGAAATGTGAGTTTAAAACAAAAGGTCTGGTAATTTGAATACGTTAAAATTGGTCGAATACGTAAAACGGAACTGTTTAATAAATAAATGAAATTGATATATTTCTTATTTGTAGAACCGCCTCGTTTGTCTAGTGGACTCAATCGTGACTGCTACGCTAGATATCTTGAGTTCGAATCTCAGGTCGAGCAAAGTGTTAATGGGTGGAAATCTTAGTAGCACCTCGCAGTTTGGATTTGTACCCGGTTAATGGCAATAGGCTCGAATATGGGACTTAAACATACCGGCGAACTGTGGGTGGAACAATTAGTATACCTTTGCCAAACCTTCGGGGAATACAGGTGTGATGATATATTTATTTGATGAACAGTTAAGCACTTTATTTGCACCCACCTAGACTACAGCCTCAGAGGTCATATCCATATTTTGTTCCGTGCTGTAATCGAATCCGCTTGTACCTCAGAATTCGATCGTACGGCCACAGTGCCAGGTGTTTAAGTGTGACAGTTATTCGTCATTATATAACTTTTTTGTACCATTGGTTAGGTTAATCTAGTGTACGTAAGCACTTCACTATTTCCGTAGATCGATATTCTCATTTCATATGAATGTTGCGAAGTTATTCAGAGATTAGGGTTCCTTAAGTCAACCTCTTTTATTTGTGGGCCATAAATCAGACGTTACTCAAATATTACGAACTAAATATGAAGGTCAGCAGTTCCTAAACTTGTAGAACATTCAAGAAATCTCTTTTATTCTAAACTAGCTTTTGCCAGCGACTTCGTCAATTCTGTACATGAAATATATTTCCAAAATAACTATCAGCGGGTGATTAGTGATCGATACTGACGCCAAAAATGCAATCAGTAAAATTTTTGTCTGTCTGTCTGTCTGTCTGTATGTTCGTTATAGAAACAAAAACCACTCGACGGATTTCAACGAAACTTGGTACAATTGTTCTTCATACTCCTGGGCAGGTTATAGTATACTTTTCATCACGCTACGATCAATAGGAGCAGAGCAGTGAAGGGAAATCTTGGGAAAACAGGAGAACTTACTCCATTTTTTAAGCTTCCGTCGCGTGTGCAGCCTTAATGGTTAAAGCTACACAGAAATCATGTATGACGGAAATGTTCTCCAAATGTCTATCTTTTATGGTTGGATCACAATAACACGTGTAACTCGCAATAGCGTAACAGTTCGGAGCTTTCTGATTATATTTGTCTAGTCTTACGTTAGGTGACTGACTGACTGACATAGTGATCTATCAACGCACAGCCCAAACCACTGGAGGGTTCGGGCTGATATTTGGCATGCATATAGCTACTATGATGTAGGCATCCCCTAAGAAAGGATTTTGATAAATTTCGACCTACAATGTAAGGGTGAAATAGAGGATGAAAGTTCATATGGAACAAAGTAACTATTCCACGCGGACGAAGTCGCTGGCAAAAGCTAGTTTTTTAAATAAACACTAGTATCAATGATCATTATGTGAAGAAAAACCTGATTCCTTTTTAAAAAAATACAAAAGGAATTATTTTCAGTTTTAACATAACATAACATAACATACCATCACGCCTGTATTCCCCGAAGGGTTAGGCAGAGGCGTACTAAAGTACACCCACAGTTCGCCGGTATGTTTTGGTCCCATGTAATAGGGGGCGAGCCTATTGCCATTAACCGGGCACAAATCCAGACTCCGAGCTGCTACCGAGAATTTCATAGAAAAACCCAATAACACTGCTCGACCTGGGGATCGAACCCGGGACCTCTAGCGTAGCAGTCACGCTTGGGACCACTAGACTAATGAGGCAGTCAAGTTTCAGTTTTATAGAAATGTAATAACATGATACAAGGCAAGCGCGCTCCATCGTAGATCGCAGTATCGCTTAACATCAGGCAAACTAGCGGTCAAGCGTAAGCCTATCACGAATAAAAAAAAAATACTTGATAGCTGCGTCACAATTTTATACTATTGTAGTTACGAGTATCTTTGTTTCGTTTATGTTTCAGTTTACAACAAGTATATTCTATTTGGAACACCAAATAAACATTATTATTTTTATTCAAAACAATATGCCGTCTGGTCCTAGAAAAAAAATCAATCATTTATGCTGTATGTTTCACCTGATGAGCTTTTCATTGTAATGGTTATAGGGTGAACACGCTATGTATACGATACGGAGGGGTTGATTAATATCTGTCAAACTATGGCGACCTGTCACCTGTCAGTGGTTTGTGACGTAGGTCGCCGGCGGAGTTGATGAAGCAAAGTTTTAGATAGTTAATGCCTTTGTAGTAAAGCCCTAATGCTACAGAGGCAATTAGAATCAAATTAGTACATTTTTAAGTTATTTGGTACTAAAAGTTATTGACTATGTACTATTATTATTGACTATCAAATTCAGGTCCCATTTCACCACGTAGACGTTACATCAAATAGCCGTTGTGAAATAAGCTTTAAAGTGTAAAGTAGGAATGTCTCATCGATACAGTGTGTAATAATGTTTAAAAAGTAATTTATAAAACTAATAGGTACTTATTAATAATCATTCCACGAATTTTCTGATATAGGTACCTAATAGATGTTGCTTCTTTTAAAAACTACGATGAAGAAGAATTAACATTCGACTTAGACGAACGCATGAATGGCTAAGTACTCGCAGGTCGGTTTCAGGTTCGCTCCTGGTAGGGAAAAAAATGTGTGGTCTAAAGGTGTTTTTGCGGGTCTAGGTGTTTGTGTATGTGAGAATTTGTGTTTGTAAACGCACAAACAATACAGAAGACATTGCTAGTATTAACAATACTTAAAAAACAAACAAAATGATTCAGTACTGATGAAAAATATTTTATTTAGCACCACATTAACAATACGGACACAATCTTAACGCTTATACATATAAAATATATTAACACTCGGACTTCTTACATTACCATCCATGGCCATAGCCCCCGTAGGCCCCTCCGTAGGACCCTCCGTAAGAGCCTACTGACAGGTATTTCTGTACGATCGGCTGGGCGTAGGTCTGGACCACAGGGGCCGCGTGGACCACGGGCTGGGCTACTACATGCTGGGCCACTGTCTGAACGACTGGCGCGGCGTGGACCACTGGCTGGGAGACCACCGGTGCCGCATGCACAACGGGCTGTGCTACTTGTACTGGGTGCACGATCTATTAGAGGAAATGATGTTAGGTTATATTTTCAATTTGCAAGCTACGGTTACCCTTGATGTGTGTGTATTCGAGCAATCAAAGGTTATCGTTACACACAAAAGTAGACTCTCTTATTTCGACGGTAAGAAAAATTTATGGAACATAAAATAAAGAGGCGGTATCATACTGACGTGAACCCACTCGTAACACAAGCATTTAGCTTAGCACGAGGGGTTAACAAGAATACTAGTAATGTGCGACCCAAATTGCTAGTAAGCTTTAAAAAAAATATTAGAAATTATTAATTAGTTTGACTGATGTTGCCACTACACAAAATGACCGAGTGAAACCGCAAAAATAATTGAATAACACTCCTATTGTGTTCACGGATACTTTCCGCGTTTTTAACGGGTCTTCTGGACGAGCTACACTACAGACTGCTACGGGTCGACGACACTCACCTGCTGGAACGACGCGTAGCTAGTGGCCGGCTTGGCGACTGCTACGGGGGCAGCGTGCACTACAGGCTGAGCCACTGCTACGGGTTGGGCTACTGCGACTGTGGGCTGGTGCACGAAGCTCACTGATGATAGCTGTTAGAACAAATAAAGAGTTATTTTCTTTATCTCCAAACAATCAATTTTGTTGTAGTTAATATCGTTTTGTTTAGGCTTTTTGTGCAGAGAGAGGCTTTTACTGGCAATTTATAGCCGTTTTCGTGAATCATATTATGATTCATCAACATTGGCCATTTTAGTCCCTTTGACATAATATTTAAATGCAATACACTCACGCAGACTTTAATCACGAAATCTTTGAAACTAAAAGGCCATTAAGGAACATACTAATACAAACAAGTTTGTTCCTTATATGGTTATGACAGTTTAGAAATTGGCAATTTCCCACGAGATCGATTCGAGACAAATATCGGCGATGTTCTTACCGAGGGTGCGTGCCAATCGTCAATAATACCACCTGGCTTCGGCTTGGCGGCGGCTACCGAGAGAATCGCGAAGAGGATCTGGAAAAATGACAATATTAATATTAATAGTTTAATACTGTGGGTGCCTCTCAAGCTGAAGGGCAAAATCTATAAGGCCATTATATGACCTGTCATATTGTATGGATCAGAGTGCTGGGCTGTTAAGAAGATGGATGAAAGAAGACTGCATGCATCGGAGATGAGAATGTTAAGATGGATGTGTGGAGAGACTAGAATGGACAAAATAAGGAACGAGTGTATTAGAGGAAATTTGAAAGTAGCGCCAGTGACTGAAAAGTTAAAAGAGAATCGTTTGTCTTGGTATGGGCATGTGATGACGAGGGATGAATCGCATTTAACTAAAAGAGTAGTAAATATGAATGTGGAGGGACGGAGGGGTAGAGGAAGACCAAAGAAAAGATGGATGGATTGTGTTAAGGCCGATATGATGGGAAAGGGAGTGAATGATGAGGTGACGGCTGATAGGGATGAATGGAAGAAAAGGAAATGCTGCGCCGATCCCAAATAAATTGGGACAAGGGCAGGAAGAAGAGAGAGTTGAGAGTTTAATACTGTGGGTGTACATAAGTACGCCTCTGCCTAAGCCTTCGGGGAATACAGGCGTGATGGTATGTTTATGTTAATACCTTTGATGGTGACTGCCACATTAGTCTAGTGGTTCTAAGTGTGACTGCTATGCTAGAAGTCGTAAGTTCGATTTCTATGTCAGGCAAAGTGTTTTTGGGTTTTTCTATGAAATTTTCAATAGCAACTCAGAGTTTGGATTTGTTGTAGGTTAAAATAATATGTTATTAAATATTAGGTACTCGTTTAATAAACAGTAAGATACGATGTTATTTATTATACTTGACCCGTTTCTGATTGCTTCGTATAAGACAAGATTCTATATTTGTTAAATAGAAAAAGTGTGGGGAAACCCTCATAAGTTTGAAAGGTTTCCCCACACTTATCGGCGCGGAAAAGGTTTGCGTGACTTCAGCATCCTTTCATTTTAAGGGGGATCTAGGTGGCGGCAATATGTTACATAAATGAATTTTTAAACGAATAAACTTTTTCTAGGACAACAAATTGTCCTAGAAAAAAGTTGATTGTTTCTGGAGCAACATCAGGTTCGTCAATATCTAAGTAATACCTATTATAGTAGGTACTTATTACGTCCGATGTTAGCATTACGTGTCAATCGATTTTGCCTGTGAATACCTGAAGTGGCCTTCTTAGTCTAGAATCTACAAACATGAATAAATAATGATCAACCATTAAACTTAACTTGCCTAAAGTACTAGCTTTCTATTTGTCTATGTCTAGACAAAAGCATCTTAGGGACATTACTATACCACTCCATGGCAGTGAGGATTTTTGAGGCTTTTTTAAGTGTGGAACATCCTCATGGATGGTTTCCAACAAGGGCGGGTGACAAGACGTAAAATATATGCCATTGAATCTAAATAAATCATCATCATTATCCTATGTACAGTTCCACTACTGGGCACGGGTCTCCACTCATAATGAGAGGAATTATGCCATACACACCACGCTGGCATAGTATGGGTTGGCAAACTTCACATGCCTTTGAGAATCTTTTAAGCAGGTTTCCTTACTTTTTTTCATCACAGTTGAAGCGCCTTGGATTCGAAAACTACTCATGAAAAATATAAAAGAAAAATAATTACCTATTTACCAAATTAACTTACAACATATTTTCCCATGATTACTTGGTCATTTGGTCATTTGTTTGCTAAATAATTTCATAAAATATATTTATGACGGTTGACGTGTCATCAAAAATGAATTTATTGTCTGTGACATAAACGAAAGTATACTTCATTGGTATGAATTAAACCTTGTTTTATATAGTTGTCTATATCGTTAGTATGTTTTATATTACGCTTAGCAATTTTTTTGTGTTGACAACAACACAGTCTATTAAAATCAGATGCGGTTAAATATTAGTAGTTTACATCTGCCATCACACCTAAGAATAACAATTGAGACTGGGGAACGTGGCAAGCTTAGGGGTCAGGGTCTCGAAGGATTAGGCAGAGGTGTGTGGTCACGCCATTAATCAGGCAACAATCCAAACCAGAGTATAGAAAAACGAGCATAGCAAACCTCAATAACTAGGAATCGAACCTAAGTTATCTAGTCGCGCTTACTTAGTTATGTATATATCATATTTATTACATAAAAAAATGTTATACTTACAACGGCCCGCATGGTAGACTTTAGCTTCTGAACTAAGTATGTAGAGTGCAGTAATTATGAACTCATGCGCACCTTATATACTAAGACGCAATTTTTAGACCATACCGAACTAGGTCTGACTTCTTTAGCAGGTACGTGACCAGTCCACGAGCCAAGCTTATGCATTATTGATAATTACCATAGATTCGTCTAATTTTTATTAATAACTTAGAATTATAGCGAAGTTAGAATTCTTCGCCTTTTTCGGATGATTTAGATGGTTCGATTGAAGTATTTATGAATTAATTTTGAGATAGGATTTTGTTGAAGTTGGTGAATATAGATTTACACTTGTACCAAGTACCAAGCTATGGACCCTGAAGGTCCAGATGCCAAAAAACAATGTGTGTTTTCTATTATATGTAAAAACTAAATATTTCCATTCAAGAATTTTATACCTTTCTACTGTTTGATTTCCAAGAATCAACGCAATGTCTACAATACGTGTCCAATCTAGTATAAAACCTACTTCCATACCCTCGGGTCAGTAACCGGAGCATGTCACACAGTCACACATGGAGAATACCACGATCAATATTACTAACGAGGTCGGACTACCTAGCATCTTCATTCTATACCGTGACATTTAAGTCGTTTTGGAGACGAAAGGACGGTATTATACTCATCATTAGGAATACCTTTTACTATGGAACTAACCCTGAAATTACGAAAAAAAACAGCTGTTCCATACATGATGGTGCTGAGATTTTCATAGAAAAACCCAATAACACTTTGCTCGACCTGGGAATCGAAACCAGGACCTCTAGCGTAGTAGTCGCGCTTATGACCACTACACGAATTAATCAGTTTCAGAAGCATACATAAAAGAGTCATCATCACTAACGCCTATCTTATCCGTCAAGCTATTTATAAATTACTGTAGAAGTAGGTCAGTCTTCCGTCGCTAGCGCATTCAGAGCGACAGGTGATCTCCAAACTTAGGGCAGGTATCGATCTTATGCGGATGTGCTAAATACTAGGCGCGGTGTGGAACATAAAGTTATGGAGTGGAGTTTAATAAAATAAATGAAATTAAACTAAAATTAATTAAACTGTTATACATTATGAAATTGCCTCATTAGTCTAGTGGTCTCAAGCGCGACTGCTACGCTAGAGGTCCTGGGTTCGATGCCCAGGTCGAGCAAAATGTTATGGGGTTTTTCTATGAAATTCTCGGAGTCTGGATTTGTGCCCGGTTAATGGCATCAGGCTCGCCTATTACATGGGACCTAAACATACCGGCGAACTGTGGGTGTTACATTAGTACGCCTCTGCCTATCCCTTAGGGGAATACAGGCGTGATGGTATGTTATGTTATGTTGTAAAATGTATAAAAGTAGGCCGGGTTTCCGTCATTGCTAAGTACATTCAGATATGATCTTATTAGCTTACCAAAGTAAGGACACAGCCATCGATCTTATGTGGAAAGGAACAAAAGTTGCGTGGAGCGGATTTTAGATTATAATCTTCTAATCATGATAAATGTAAAGATATTAAGTTTTATCAAAATATTTAACTACAATTTAAAAAATATTATAATATTCGAAGTAAATAGTTTACAATTAATCAATTAGGTAACAAGCATGAACTTAAAAAAAAGCTGTGTATATAAATCTAAACGACAGAGGCGTGACTAGGCATCAAAGTATTCCTCGGCATCGCTGTCGTCCGCGAAGGTGCCCAGAAGACTGGCAGCATTGCCACGCTGAATGGCAATATTTATATGCTATCTTAGAAATAAGCCAGCCCTCTGGTCACGTGAAGTGTCGACCAGTCTCCTTGAAATTTCCTTGAAAAGGAGACGAACACTCAGACCCCACTACCCGAGCGTTACAACCCCAAACGGCTCAAAATTACTCGACAGGTTACTATATTTTATATAGTTAATAACTATTATAAAATACTATACTTTTTTATGTAAATAGTGTATATTAGTAGCTTTCTTTTCATTATGTATATAGTTTATTGTTGATGTAAATAAATATTAAAAATACTTAATAAAAAAAAATTGGAAACTGAATACTTATTTATAAAAAAGTGTTTATTGACCACTCCACTGATTTCTTGCCACTCGTATCTTTCTTTATACACAAACCCGCAATGCTATGTATCAAATTGTAATTGGTCCACTTGAATCAGCCTGCGCAAGAGTTCACCGAACGTATTCCTGTCACAAACGTCTGCAAATAACAGCCTATGTCCAAATCACATAAATAAATAACACACTCCAATCCCTTTGCGAGATGTTCGCTGAAAAATGGTACTGGCATTTTCACCCTTATCGTCTTTATAATAGATATTTTTTAATTTTATTTACTATCAGTGTATCTTTTTGTGAGTATTTTTGGCGGCTGGACCGATCGGCTACTGCGCTACGTGTTGTGGGTTCGATCCCCACATGGAGCAAATATTTCTATGATCTACAGAATAGCTGTTTCGGTTCTGGGTATTGTGTCTGTGAGAATTGATTGACACAAGATTGTAAACGCACCCACGATACAGGAGAAAATCTTAGTGTAGAGCAAGGTTTTTTTAAAAAAGAAAAATGAAAACAAACTGTGTACATGACGAATGTGAGCACGAGTATGGTTCCACCATAGTACAGTCAACAGCACATCAAGTTACCACAAACTGTCAAATTTCCCCAATGGATAATAAACTCTATTATTTGGAGATTAAAATGAAGAATGCTCGGAGGATGACTTTTCCAGTTATTTTCCTGGCTACATTATCACTCAAGCCGAAACACAATGTTAGCAAATCATTGTTTGTGTGAACGAATATTTGCCAAATTCTACCATTTCAAATATTGTATTTATTTTGTCCAGACTATGTCATTCCGAGAAAATATGTCATTTCTGTGATATATAATGAGAAATAGTAGGGACGTTTCAGATACTCGCTTCGATTCGCCGAAGTATCGATAAATGCGAGAATTCTCGACTTTTTATCCGAGTTTTTGTTACATACCTAACAACATTATGGATCGATTACAAGTACCTATGTACAGAAAAAAATTCTACGTTGTTAATATAGAGATTTTCAAATTGTTTCATATTTGTGTGGCTTATAGAAATGATAGCTGTTATTATTGAAGTTATTTATGTCAATCGATAGTTGACGATGTGAAAATATTTCTGCGTTTTATCGATCGCACAATCGATGTGGATATATATATATATGTGGATATACAAGTTGGTTAAACTTGTAAAAAACACTATGTACAGGGTGACGCTAACTGGTAATTAGTATAAATACTTAAACACATAATGGTACTCATTGTGACTAACAACTTACACTATTCTGTTATTTTTTATTTTAATTTCATTAAGTATCATTACTAAAACCGATACGGTATTCACGCAGCTCGGTCGAACCGCGTAACGATATCGCTCCGCTTTTGGATTTTTTTCCATTACAACTCTGTATTTGGGAAAATTGTTGTTATCATGAGTACAATCTTTTTTTTATTTGTGATAGGCTTGACCGCCAGTTCGCCTGATGTTAAGCGACACTGCGATCTAAGTAAAGTACTATGGAGCGCCCTTGCCTAGAAGAAACCGATTCACACGTGATTCACCCAGTTTATATCTATCGGGAATGAGCCACTCGGGAAGCACATTTCACATTTTCAGCTGTACGCATGATTTACACTAAGTAATTTACAATAAATACCAGTCACTCTATATATTTTGATATAAAGTACAATGTGTTGAGAAAGCCCTGTCCGACCCGCGACGGTATTTTTGTTAAATATCGACATCCGAAAAAAATCTCTGATAAAATATATTATACAATGAGGAAATCTAAATGGAAATACTTACGGTGGTAGCGTCACCGCCCCTGTATGCCAAACATACTAAAGCCCATGACAGTTTTATCACATATAAAAAAAATGCTACAGTTTGAGATTATTGCGGCAATTTGGACACAACAATCGTGATTTTTAAACATCAATAATATGTTTACGTTCATGAATACGAGTATTTAATGTTTCTTATTTTATTTGGTGATGTGATTGGGATACCAGATATGCCCCTTTCGGATCGGACAGGGTTTCTTTAACATAGTGTATAATTATAATATGCATGCGTACTCGTACACAATCTTGAACTTTGAGTAACTTGTGGATAGGGGACGATAAATAAACAGACTTATAGATGAACCTTTAAGTTAATTCCTTCGGGGGCGAAGTCCTAACTATTGAAACGAGTCTGTCAAGACCAAGATCTTATAATATAAGCATACCCTAAAGACTAGACAACCTAGATATCGTAAAAATTCAAATTATTGTTTATTATTTATTTATTTCTAACTAGCCAACCCATAAAAATAAGTACATACTACCTTTTTGCAGCGATCTCCAGTATCCGTAACTAATACATATACAGTACGCGCGGCATAAGTTGGCCGGAGTGAAGTTCGCCGTTTTAATGCGCAGTGCATTGTTTACGTTAAAAATTGTGTACTGCGCAACCAAAAACTGACAAACAGCTAACTTCAGTCCGGCCAAGTTATGTCGCGCGTACTGTATATGTTCGCTGATCCGATTGTACAGCATCTTGCTTACATAAACTTTTATAGCGAAGGGAGAGATTAGAATTTATAACTCGTGCAAGTAATTTAAAAGAGTGAGAGCAGCGACATGTCCGATATAATAATTATTTAAGATTAATATGAGGTAGGTATGTCCAATTGCTACATTAAGCGGTTAATACACTGTTAATTTTACGCGAATTACAACATATTACATGATTACATGATTTTTAGTTACAAATTCACCGCCCAACAGATATTGTCGGTTCGGTGTCGGGTGTCCGAATATGGACACCGATCACATATTAGGACCGCGTCCGCACCGACGTAGATTTAATTAGGTGCTCACATATAAAGTGGAATATTTGAATTTTAAATGTATTACTTGACGACACGATTGGCGTAACGGTTGAGCGATCGGCTCCTGCACCACGTGTTCTGGGTTCGATCCCCACACGGAGCAAATATTTGTATGATCTGCAGGTAGTTGTTCCGGGTCTGGGTATTTGTGTTTGTGAGAATTTGTGTTTGTAAACGCACCCACGATACAGGAGAAAATCCTAGTGTGGGGCAACGTTTTTTTAACAAAAAAAAACCTTAGATTCGTTTTTTTGTATTATTTTGCACTAGAAACTGTATTAGTTTTTGTGGAACATACCATCACGCTTGTATTCCCCGAAGGGTTAGGTAGAGGTGTACATACTAATTTACGTCAACAGTTCGCCGGTATGTTTAGGTCCCACGTAATAGGGGGCGAGAATATTGCCATTAACCGGGCACAAATTCCAAACTCCGAGCTGCCACTGAGAATTTCATCGAAAATCCCAATAACACTGCTCGACCTGGGAATCGAACCTAGGACCTTTAGTGTAGCAGTCGCGCTCAGGACCACTAGGCTAATGAGGCAGTCTGCCTGGTACAATTGTATAAAAGCATATACATTGCCACTGACTCCATGGCACATAGTATCCCTAAGTGCATAGTCCTCTTTAACATCGCCGCATTTTAAAGCAATCCACACATATTTATCGTCTTCGAAAATCTAAGCAGCTAAAAAAACATTGTTCTATAAACAAAAAACAAAACACGAATAGAGCCTTGATCTCCATCCATTCATTCCTTACATCACTACCAAAGAACGATTGAAAAAACTCTGCGTCCTAAAAGTTATTTACATGTACGGAATATCTGTGGCCACCCCACCCAATAAGTTTGTCGCGGAACGCATAATGAATTGCCCTCATTAATACGTATGTTTGCTGCTTTTTATGGTCAAACTTAGAAGGCGGGGTGTTCCGATTAGGTAAATTTTGAATAATCGTGATCGAAGTGTTTCGATTTCTATACTAAAAATAGCGTTTAGGTTTTATTTGGTGTGTATTACAGAGGTATAGCAATTAAATGTAAAAGGACTAGTGAATATTTCCTTTTTTTAATAAAAAAAAGGTTTGTATTGTGGGGACAATAGGATTTCCTCCTGTAAGAGCGGTAATATAGCCAGGAAAATAACTGGACAGGTCCGAGCATTCGATTTTCATCGATTTTCA
The DNA here is from genome assembly GCA_910591435.1 of Acronicta aceris. NCBI lineage: Eukaryota > Metazoa > Arthropoda > Insecta > Lepidoptera > Noctuidae > Acronicta > Acronicta aceris. Next base: position 12,482,225 of record OU342770.1, read on the forward strand.
ATTTAATCTCCAAATAATAGAGTTTATTATCCATTGGCAAAATTTGACAGTTTGTGGTAACTAAATGTGCTCTTGACTGTACTATGGTGGAACCATACTCGTACTCACATTCATCACGTACAAGTTACCCCACACTAGGATTTTCTCCTGTATCGTGCATTTACAAACACAAATTCTCACATACACAAACATCCAGACCCGGAACAACTACCTGTAGATCATACAAATATTTGCTCTGTGTGGGGATTGAACCCACAACACGTGGCGCTGAAGCCGATTGCTGAACCGCTACGCCAATCGTGTCTCCAAATTCTTTTGGATTAGATTTAGAATTCTGGATCTAAGATTGTAAAACCGGGAGAGTTGCCTTAGGGGTATAGTTGCCCTGATTATAATCACTATCTCGTGTACTTCATTAATCTATCGAAAGATTCGAAAGAGAAACACGATCAACTTAGTGGTAGTCATGTCATGTCTCTGTGCGATTGCATGGGAAGGCAAAATGTGATCAAAGTTTGTGAGGGATAGATGTCCTGTTTCTCAGCGGGGTATCTATCCTAAATTTACATGGATTAGGCAACTATTCTATAGGTTGGATAGTTGTGCCAAAATATAGAGGTCCGCAAAAATCGTTAACTCTGGAAATATTCAAGATAATGTTTACTACTTTTCATATGTAGATAAAAAACGAACGTTACGGCAAATTAACATATAAAGTACCTATTTTGTTTTCTTGTGCTAATCACGGATATAGAGTGATTTTAAATTTGTTTTTTTTTATTTTATTTTTTTATTTATTCAATTCAGGCAACAAGGCCCATATAAATAGTGCGGTATCTATCCCGGTTTTATTTGAGATTAAATTTCATAACTGTCTCAATAGCCTTGTGATCCTAAAAGCGCCTGCTACGCTAGAGGTCCTGGGTTCCATTCCCAGGTCGAGCAAAGTGTTATTGGGCTTTTCTATAAAATTCTCAGTAGTAGCTCGGAGTTTGAATTTGTGCCCGGTTGATGGTAATAGGTTCGCCCCCTATTACATGTGGCCTAACTGTGCGACCTGTGGGTGTACCTACATTAGTACACCTCTGCCTAACCCTTCGGGGAATACAGGCGTTATGGTATGTTATGTATTCATGAAAACATGATAAATGACACAGATTAAGTCATTATTTTATTATAGCCATAACAACATTCGATAATAGTCCCATAATCAGGTTGACACAATCCCATGGAAGGGGCGCATGGGGGCATCGCGTGTCAGCCGACCATCGCACGCCGTCGATAGCTGATCGATGGTATGCATCATTTATGACTATCGACCACTCCTGACCCATATTACTGGCTAATATACACGTTTGAGTTATACAGACGTTTGTCAATATTTATATAGGTAAATAAACCCTTTGTCTTATTAGTCTAGTGGTCCTGCTACGCTAGAAATCCTGGGTTTGATTCCCAGGACGATCGTTGTGTTTTTCTATGAAATTCTCAGAAGCAGCTGTGTTTGGATTTGTGTCCGGTAAATTGGAATAGACTTGGCCCCTAGGTACCTTAACATACCAGTAAACTAACTCTAAACATTATACCTACATTAGTAGGTACACCCCCGCCTAACCATTCTGGGAATACTAATGTATAAAGTCTTTTTTAGGGTTCCATACCTTGAAAGGAAAACACGGTACCCATAAAGGATCACTTTGTTGTCAGTCCGTCTGTGTGACTGTCAAGACCCGTTATCTCGGGAACGCGTGGAGGTATCGAGTTTAAATTAAAAACATATACTTAAGTCTACAGTCCCTTGAAGCTGTGAAAAAATCAAACTTCTAAGTAAACGTAAAAAAACGATACGGCCGCTTATGCCGCAAAAAACGTATATTTCGACTCTCAAAGGAATCAAAATTTATAGTGTATTTGGCAAGTTATTACTTGCCAAATACACTATTATTTAGTTATTACTACAAGTAATAACTAAATAATAATAATTAATAACTTCCCCATACTTGTAGTATAAGACGGTATTCCGTCTTATACTACAAGTATGGGGAATAATCTGAAAATTATACATTTGTAATTGTAAAAAAATTGTAGGGAACCCTCGGTGGGCGAGTCCGAATCGCACTTGTTCAGTTTTTTTATATGATGTTAAGCGATATTTTTGTCAATATTGTGGACCAATTAAATAAATAATTTGTTTGAAAGGTTACACACCTGAGTTGATCCCATGTTTGTCATGTCAGAATCTGATGATGGGATCTCAGGAAAATCCTCAAAAAATATAGGCACGTAGATATAACGTTTATAGTAATTTTTCAAAACATATTCAGGTGTTTGTCCAATATTCCAGCTTTTAAACCACTTTAAAAAAGGATGTGGGTCTCAATTTCACTGTATTTTTTGTGGGTGATTGGTTCTACACGCTAAAGAAAGGCATTTTATAACTCTTTTAAATCTCCTTGATGCTGAGAACATCAGCAATATTTTAACCGAATTTATAAACGAGGATTCTTCTTCGTTGTTTTATTGTAAACTTTCAAGCAAATCGATATAAAGCTTCTCCTTTAAGCCCTCTAAGGTCAAAAGACTTATAGTAGGTAATGTTAGTTTGTAGGTAATTATGTAGGTATGACTAAGTGTTTAAAGTTCAAACCCATAATTAGCCTAGATTCAGTTAATAATGTCTATGTGTAATGTCAGTCGATTGAATAGAAATGAAATGAAATGATATTTATTCTGCACGTAGATGTTTAGAGATACTTTTACATGTCAATGGTTTGGTTTTTTTTTATAGCTAGTTGGCTTCAGTATTTTCTAACTGACGACCTCTGAGAAGAAACACTGAAACAAACTCAGAGAATCATGGTCTCTTTTAAAATCCAGACATGAAATAATACTTATATGTGAGTGGTACGATGTAGGGTAATGTCTGAATTGGCCTTTTGAGGAAAGAACCAAGAACAAAAAATCGTTACGTGGGAGAGCCATGCTTCGTCACGAATGGGCCGGCTCGACCGGAGTGATACCATGGCCTCACACAAAACCGGCGCTAAACAACGCTTACTGTGTGTTTCGCCGAGTGAGTGAGGTTACCGGAGGCCCAATCCCCTTTTAAAAGGTCGGCAACGCACTTGTGACTCCTATGATGTTGCGGGTGTCCATGGGCGGCGGTGATCGCTTACCATCAGGCGATCCGTCTGCTCGTTTGCCCTCCTATTCCATAAAAAAAGAACCATAGCATTCATTAGTTATTTACAGCCTTATTGTATAGTTTCAGGTTTCAGTATGACAGCTTTGAAGTTCAAACGAGGTCAGAGTAAATGTTTAGGACATTTAGAAATGTTTGAATAGTTAGTGCTTCATTAGTCTAGTGGTCCCAAACGCGACTGCTACGCTAGAGGTCCTAGGTTCAATACCCAGGTCGAGCAGTGTTATTGGGTTTTTCTATGAATTTCCCAGTAGCTGTTCGGAGTCTGGATTTGTGCCCAGTTAATGCCAATAGACTCGCCCCCTATTACATGGAACCTAAAAATACCGGCGAACTGTGGGTGTACATTAGTACGCCTCTGCCTAACCCTTGGGAGAATACAGGCGTGATGGTATGTTATGTCTAATATTCGTGTAATTGTTAGAAATCATATTATTACACTCGTACATATATAATACGTAGTTAATATTTTTTTACTATAAACATATTATGTACCTAGACCAGAATTTACCTTCTAGAAATCTAGATCATCATGTTACTTTAAAGTACTGTAGCGACATCTATGCCTCGTTTAAAACGCTAGTAAACTACCACTGCCAGTACATAGGTGGAATGTCTTTTAATCGCAATTACATAATACAAGTAAGGCTCTACCCAAATAGTACCGCCTGCGTGGTGTAGATGGTCGACTTTTTAACTATATAACGTAAGGTAACTCTCACGCCTGTTTTTGTAAAAGGGATAAGTAGATAAGCCTTTCATGATCAACGTCATCAACAAAAATCACGGATCTCCTCTCAAGAGGCTACGCAATTACTTATTATTACTATTTGCATTTATTTTACGCATTAAACATTACGCAAAAAATTTTAATATAATAACTTTTAACAAAAAGTATAACCGTATTCAAAAATATAAAAAATAATATTAAGTTCGAAAAAGTTTCGGATGTCGGTGGTGAAAAAAAAAAAAAATCTTTAACATAACATATCATCACGCCTGTACTTCCCGAAGGGTTAGGCAGAGGCGTACTAATGTACACCCACAGTTCGCCTGGTATGTTTAGGTCCCATGTAATAGGGGGCGAGCCTATTGCCAAAAAAAAAAATCTTTATTTCGGACGAATTACATCCACAGTGGAATAAATAAAATAATCTTTTATCTATGTTAGTAAACCTTAATATTTTGTTACAAGATTATTGTTCTAGATGCATCTACGAACAATAGTGGAGAGTCGTAACTCCCCGCTATAGTCATCAGGATGGAGTTGGAGCTGCTCCGTACTCTGCAGAGCAACGAGGCAGATTTCTGCCTGATGAATAATAGGTCCGACCAAGTCGAAGGCACCGACTTCCGGAAATGTTTCGGACATAAAATACCATTACACCTGTATTCCCCGAAGGGTTAGGCAGAGACGTACTAATGTACACCCTCGGTTCGCCGGTATGTTTAGGTCCCATATAATAGGGGAGCCTATTGCCATTAACCGGGCACAAATCCAGACTCCGGGCTGCTACTAAGAATTTCATAGAAAAACCCAATAACACTTTGCTCGTCCTGGGGATTGAACCCAAGACCTATAGCGTAGCAGTCGCGCTTCGGACCACTAGACACATGAGGCAGTCTGTTTCAAACATTTATTACTTATATTTTTTATGTTTTCGAAGGAGCTTTTATTCATGTATCAGATGGTAGGGTAGAATCACTCCTTCAATGGCTGTAAGCAACTATATCAGCACCCTGTATATACGCCAACCTCCACTAACTAATGTTATTAAACTAGATTACTATGATACTATGATTAGTCCACCTCGTTCCTAGTAGGCCGGAGCGAGGCATGACCTCTTTCCCCCATTGCGCAACGGTAAGCTGTCGGTAGGTAAAGCGGGTTGTTCCGCGTTCGATGCCGGTCACGTCGCCATTGTGCAAGGTGGTCCTTTGTTGTGGCGTGGGTAGTTTGTGGGCTTACATTATTAGATACAAATAAATTTTAATCCTGACTATCACGCCTGTATTCAAAGAAGGGTTAGGCAGAGGTTTACAAATGTACACCAACAGTTTGACAGCATGTTTTGTTTTGACACATATCCAAACACCGAACTGAGAATTTCATAGAAAAACTGGAATTTGAACCCAGGGTCTCAAGTCAAGCCGTCACGTTTACGACCACTACACTAATGAAGCAGTTAATCCTTTTAGAACCAAAGTACTATCGACTATAATATTAAATGCGTGAGGTCTCGTAACCAAAACGTATGGTATATTATTACAAAATATTAATGTCAAAACGCACACGTTGTTAGCTACCTACTTAACTATTTTGTTGTCTGTACATTATTACATCTCAATTTGAATTCCAATCTGTAGTAAATAGTCTACAGAATCGGCTTAAGATGACACACTCTTGCGCATCATTACAAACAGTGAATCGTCTCCACGCAGTCTGCGAGCAGCGGATCTATGAATACATTTCATACAAATCTGTATGGCAAAAAGAAAATTTAGATAACAGAAGTTTATTTCAAAATAAGGATTATGTTATAGGTACTATTACACTCGTTTACAACATTTTTATTCACAGAGTGAGACACATCCTTGTAGATTTTTGGACGTAAGTAAATCTAAATCCGGCAACAGAAATTGCTCTAGGACGTCAGGATTTGGAGATATACCAATCTAAAAGTGGTTTTTGGTGATATTTGAAGTAACAGGACAGCAATTTTTTACCGTCATTGCTAACTAAAGCATCCACTTTACTTTCTTATTACTCTTCTCCTTTCAAATCCATTTTCGTTTGCTTCGCTACGTTTTTTCTCAGTGCGTGCCTTGGATTCGATCTCGTGACCTACGGCTTGGCAGTATAATGGTTATATCACTAAGCAATGACTGCTTAGTAATCATGTAAGGCGTGAATACTCGGTACTTTATCGGTTGAAGACAACTACATAGTTGGTCAAACGTCGCGCGTGCGGTCACCTCTATCCATGGTTAGTTACATAAGACGACATAATCCGCTCCATTTCCATCGATGACGTCATCGTGCAGGTAGCCATGGTTGAGGTATTCGAATCACGTCCTTTTTCCTATAGAAAGTGGTCGCTCTATAAATGGTAAGGGACTCTTATGTAAGAACATGTGTTACTTAGTTTTTTTTTATACACAATTATTGGGACTACGCGGCTATGTTTGTGAGAATTTGTGTATGGGCACATCTTATCGTGTATGGGGCCGAGGCAGGAAGGCCTCAGTGCAAATGGGATCTTTTGTGCTTCCCCTAGACACCTATGGACACATACAATAAAGGCACCAATTACAAAATATACCTTCAGAAAGTTCGAGTTAGAGGCAATGATTTTATTAAACAAAGACCTTTGACTTGACGATTTACATAGTAATTATAATTTTTTTTTTTAATAACCTAATCTGTTTCCCCCTGCTTGGCAAAGGTCTCCCCTTTCTCCTTCCAAACTTCTCTATTTTGCGCGATATCTGGCTAAGCTTGCCCGCTTATTATATTATTAATTAAAAAGACAAAATATAGGTACTCAAGCAGGATTCTATATATACAACTTACACCGGTTTTTTCTGATCCATTTTTATAATGATTTTGAAACCTTAATATCAAATCAGTTTTGTTGGAAAAGAGGGTATTAACAAAACTACTGCGAGCAAGAATGATTTTGTATAGTTTGCTTTTTATTAAGGGTCATGGAAACCTGGCGGTGTACTCTAGCGTTGCCAACTTTTTACAAGAAATAGAGAGTATATTTAGGTCTGAGAAGGAAAATGAAGAGTATTTTCGAAAAATTACAGTGTTTTATACGTCACTATTGTGCCTGACTTAGTGTGTGCTTTGTGTTAGGCATTTTGATGCTGAAAATAGTAGGTATTTTGTTACAACAGTTTCGGAAGTCGGTGGCGAAAACAAAAGTTCAAACCAAATCGAAGGCACATACTTCCGAAACTGTTGTGCACCTAACATGTTTTTGAAGGCGGTATTACTTTTTGTTAAAAGTTATTTTATTTAAATGAAGAAAATTTAAAGTTAGTTCTTTTGTTAATTTTATTACGATGCTACATATTTTGTCCGAGATAATTTGTAATCAAAACCATCATGTGATGTAGATGTTGTCTTCGGACTGTATTATTAACAAATTGTTACAGGTTATCGAATAGGTCAATTAGTATAAAACCGGAATATATTGAATATGGAAGTACCTACTTAGGAGTAATTAAGAAAAAAACAAAATATATTCGATACACATTTTATTACAAAAAGTTCGTACATTAAATAGTTTTTAGTCGACTGCGGTCGAAATAAACCCTTGCTCTTCATCGTAAAAGCTAAAAAAATAGAAAAAAGACGTCTATATACAACAGTGCTCTACCAGGTACTTGCATTCGAAGCCTTTCCCATGTACTGTAGTCTGAGAGAGATCATGTGAAAACATGAACCAACATTGGCATACCAAAAGGCATAAAAATAAACACAAATACATACAAAATGACGGACATAGAGTTTGGGCATACACTTTACATATTAAATACATAAAAAATATTTTAATACCTATGTCATGGGTATCTCTTCTTTATATTTTAATTAAACATTTTTAAATTCTAATATAGATATAATAATTATGGCATTAGTCAACCTAATTGTTCAATATACATTTAATAATAAACAATAATTCATTGAAGAATATTCAAAGTAATTTATGCAATTATTTTTACTGCTTCTTCGCCAAAATCTCGACTTTCAAATAACGGACAAAAAGTTTGACATTTCATTTTAAATATGGCGGCATCACGGATACCCTACTTTGAATATTCTACAATTCAAAATGGCGACAGGCTTCGTTGTGATTGCACTTTATCCCTAACTTCTCTCGTACTCCTTGAATTTATATCTGTATTACGAAACGCCGACATTGGATAAGATCGAGCTGTTATTGGTCGATTTAAATTGAAGCGGTTTTTGATTGGTGGATTTATTCATAATACAGATATTAGTTTTTTGTAACATACACACACCTATATCTATACTTATCTACATCACATAATATCGTTCTGACTACACCAGAATCCTACATGAAAATGCCTCTACATCAACATTTCATTTTGTTGGATTTTGTCACTAGTTTGATGACAGATTTTGATGATATTTACTTTAATTTCAAGGGCTAAACGACTCACAATCTATTTTGAATATGGCGTCAACTCCCTTGAAGTATTAAGTTTTAAAATATATTAAATATTCCTCGTACAAAAAACCCTACACAACGCTCGACTGAAAAATAACCACATAACCAATCAAAAACCAACCCGTTCGAAATTCAAAATCATCTGTCATCGAGCAAGTGACGTCTTTCTGCAGTTTACCATCCGTATTTGGAGTGCAGCGAATGGCCGTGAGCGTGGAAATCGTGGATGATGGGTGCGCTGGCGTAGGACTTGATTAGGGGCACAGCAACAGGGGCGGCCACGGGCACAGCTACTGGTTTGGGCACAGCCACAGGGTAGGGCTGTGGCACGGGCACACCGACCTGAAAAGAAATCATTTGTGAATATATGATGTAACTGTCCATTAGGATTGAAATTCGTAACTAGGGTAGATTAGAAATCTTCGATTTGGTATATCTAGGATGTATACTAGGATGGATTGTTTTGTTATTTGTTCAGGTATAAGGCGTATAAATCATTATTTCTGACACCTGTTCGTTAATACAGCCTTATCAGCGTGTAAACTGATGCAAGACGAAAAAAGCAAAATTCTACAATAACTAATACTACCTACAAGGTAGGAATTCTACAGTGCGGTAAATTGTTCGACTGGTTTACTTATTTGGTCCTCAAAATATGAATTAAGATTGTTTGCAAGTCTTTATTTGGTTTTCTAATAGGCCAGTGTTTGCAGTAATGACCTTACGTGACCTCGTTTAATGCTAAGTTAGTTTTAGGAAACATTATGCAAGACTTGTACAGGTTTTTGGAATCATTAGCCTTCTTAAGAAAATTAATTTTCAGTGGTACTCATATGAAGATTAATTATTACATCATTAAGTTTTTAATGCTTATTTGTTAATCATTATGATGCTGATCAATATTCCTATGACCCCAATATTTTTTTTGACAAATAGAACTACATTTTCTTTGAAGCACAGTTTTCAAGCAGCCTTTTTCCATATCAATTTTGGTGGATTATTCATATTTTTGTATTAACAATGTAAGAAGAGCTGAAGATTGAGCTTTGTAGATTGCACTGATAACTACATAACTACATGATCATATTGATTCCGTTCAAAAATTAGATTTTTGAAAAGACATCACCATTAATGACGATAATGGATTGTTTTGGGTGAGTTCCAAACTCTTGTAAAACGGTAACTTCTATCATATGGCAGTTATTTGTGGCTCTCAACAAATCTATATAAATTTATACGTAAACTAGTCCAGTAGCTTGTCTTTGAGCTAGTCTAGTATTACGTTCAATTGAGCGGCGCATGCGACGGTGTCACGGAAACTGCTAATATTGATCGTTACCTGTTTTACGCTCCAAGCCTTTATTGATTACTCGGAAGTTTACTATGACAGGTTTGATATCAATTGTATTTGTTTTAGCACTATTCATCATAGGTAAATTTGAGAATTTTATAAGCTGAACTATATTTTGTCTTACTGGATGCGATTACTGAACTTAAAGATCCGTTTTTTTTTAAGTTACCATGAATGGTATCTCTTATAATTTAAAGTTAGTCAAAATTGTTTTAGATTTTTTGATGCAGAACTCTTCAAAAGCCTTCAATTACGCTTTACCTTATGATCAAGAGTTACCAACTATACATATTATTTTTAATAATATTACTCCTTTATTTCGTCTACTTAGATTTCATTTCATGACTGGTAAACGTATTTTTTTTAATAAACTTGGCCAGTCTAATCTAGATAGTCAAGTCAGGTTCCCTCTTAAATGATCTTAATCACAAGATCTTTATCACAAGTAACTGCTTTGCTTAACTTGTGTTGTTCAGTGTGTATCGTAAACGTCTATGTTTGAAAGAGCCACCTTTCAGCCAAGATTAAAATTAAGTTATTACAATTAAGATCGGGGCGATGAACTCGACTCTTACGTCATAGATTGGGTCGCTAAAACCACAGATAGAGCGACTTGGAAAGAAGAAAGGGAGGTCTTTGCCCAGAAATGGGCTAGGAAAAAAAATGAGATCCGTAATGATCCACTTAAGTGCCTATTTTAATCACAAGCTGGGGTCATACTGTTATACAATCTATTATACAATCTGCCTAAGCAATAAAATCCTCCTGTACTCCTAATCTCTTCATTAACCTACTGGCGCTAAGCACGTGACACCGTAACTGTCACTGTGGAATGGCTATTTAAAAACAATATAGACAGAATCTTAATTAAGAAGGTTGGGTACCTAAACTAGACATACCTACTTGATATGTACCCTGATTTTTTTATTGTTTTTACAAACGTTTACAAACAAGTTTTTACAAACTTACAGGAGACAGCTAATAAGCAATGAGCAATTCCTCTCCTGTCAACTCTTTCGAATTCGAGTTCGGATTACGAACTCTTAGAATATCCTTAGTAATTCTGTAATGTGAATCATTTTAGGAAAAACAGGAATTTTACCGAAACCGTATCTATCTACAGTGGTATAGACAGATAGGGACTCGAATAATTTTGTATTGCATAATGAACATATTATATTGTAAGTATTCGACGGCAAAATTTATATTTTTAATTTTGAATGTTTACCATAACATTATGATGTTTACTTCATCGTATTCATAATCATCCTGCTCCAGCTTCATCACTTATTTCCTTTTTTAAATCCTTTATATTTTTTCTAAGTCCTGCATGTACTTACTTGTTTGATGACGGGGTAGGGAACGGCGTGTGGCACGGGCACAGGCACGGGTCGGTCTACGGGTACAGCGACGTGCTTCTCAACAGCCACTGGGTATGGTTTTGGCACGGCGACGGCGTAGGGACGATCGACCGGGTAGGGCACAGCCACCTGAAATCGAGATAAAGATGTGGTTTTATTCGTTTATGGTACAAAATTTTATAGTGAATTCCTCGATTTAAGGCATATCTGCGCCATGAAGAACTACTATATAAGATTTTCCAATATAATGAAGGCTGGAATGGCAGGAATGACGTCATAATGGTAGAGCAATCGATTGCTGCGCTAGGCTAGGGATTGCGGTTCCCATCCCCATACGATATTAATATTGGTATGACTTGCAGATAGTGGTTCTAGGTTTGGATATTTGTGTATGCTTGCGTGTATGTTCTTTTTTACTGATTGCACCACTGTCATATATCTGCACAGCTGTTTCAGTATTTTTTGTAAAAATATCTCGTATAGTTATCATCACTAAACCCACCTTCACAGGTACAGGGTAAGGCCTGTCCACAGCGACAGGGTAAGGAGCTGGCACGGGCACGCCAACATGCTTGGTGACGGTCGTGTGAACATCAGCGCCAACTATAGTCCCGCCAATGGGGCCTCCGACCAAGGGACCCGCAGCATAGCCCGTGGCAATGGGGCCTGCGGCTAAGTGGCCAGCGTAGGGACCGGATCCAAAGGCCAGGCCGTGGCCCAAGCCATGGCCTATCAACGGGGAGCTGAAGCCATAATGGCCAACCAAGCCACTTCGCTTCTGGACAACTTTGCTCGGTTCGGGTTCCGCCAGAACTGAGGCTGCCAGGAAGAGAACTGCGACCTGGAAATAAAAAAAAGATTTTATTATAATTTTTATCTTTCCAGTTTTTCGGGGTGAACTATTGATAGGTACTCTTAAAGCATTGTAATCCTTGACTTTTCAAAGTTCGTGAAGGTCCATACAGAAGTGTTTTAATTTATTTTAGTTTATTGGCTGTTGAGTGAGAGGTCTTGGGTTTGAATCCCAGGTCAATGTTGTAGCCTAATCCCTCTCAAACTCTCAATAAGTATATTACATAACCAAACTAAAAACAAACAAAGGTCACTCCCCTTAAAAAAACCCTATGCAAATAAAGAGAAAAGTGTCAACAGTACATTCATTGCCAAAATTAAAGGCTGGATGCATTTGACGCATACATTAGCCAGGACAATGCATCCAGTATTACTTTTACTTGTTGCGTGATATGACTCCATCACGTCACTTAATATGCAAGGAGGTACAGTCAGAAACGAAATTCGTTTCGCGATCAGAATTTTAAGTAAGGGATTCCATGCTATGGATATTAGAACATGATTTACGCGTGTTGTTGATTGCGAATGTACAGTCGATGACAGAATACAGTTTTTTTTCTTCCTTGATGGCAACTGACTCCAAGAATAGTTGGTTATAAACGAATGAAGTATTTTTTTGACACTTCATGGTGGCGTTGCTTGTCAAATCGAAACTGTCAAATTCAATGATTTTATGCGAAGTCCCTAATTTGCTACATGCTTAGATTATCTTTTTGTGATTTTATTTTTTGCATTTTCCATGCTAAAATTATAAAGTTATTTTAGTAAATAAAAAATTATATATGCTTAGATTATTAGATTATGGTATATTGGATACACATATACATTTATAATTCTCTTTAACCTTCATAATAATGAAGTTTGTGTGTTTACCTAAACAGTTACATTTATGTATGTGGTTAAAGAAAATATTTTAGATTATAATTTACATGTTTTGAAGAAAATATTTCGATATGAAATTACATATTTTATAAACCATGGTTATATATAAACTTTGATCTATCAAACTTGTCGAGAATTAAAAATTAGTATTTAATAGATTTTATCAATAAGGTAATAACTATATCTAACACATGAGTTATTTTATTAACATGATATTAAAGCAAACAAATAAACGATACTTAGTTATTATTATATTCCTCTATATTCTATCTGTGTGATTTTAGAAGTTATTTTACTGTATATATAATAGCATAAGCAGTGATAGCCTAGTGGTATGACCGTCGGACTGCCAAGTCAAAGGTCTCGAGTTCGCACCCAAGACCTCTGACTTTTAGAAGTCATGTGCGCATTAAATAGTTAACTATAACGCGCTTATTCGGTGAAGGAAAACATCGTGAGGAATCCTGCATGCCTGAGAGATTTTCTCGATGGCGTGTGAAGTCTGCCAACCCGCACTAGGCCAGGGTGGTGGACTATAGCCTAATCCCTGTCATTCTGAGAGGAGACCCGTGCCCAGCAGTGGGAAAGTGTAATAGGTTGAATTAATGAAATGAAATGAAATTATTTATTCTGCAAGTAGATCTTTAGAGATAATTTTACATGTCAATGGGTTGGTTTTTTTTTTAGCTAGATGTCTTCGGCATTTCCTAACTGACGACCTCTGAGAAGAAACACCAAAACAAACTCAGAGAATCATGGTCTCTTTTAAAGTCCAGACATGGAAGAACACTTATATGTGAGTGGTACGATGTAGGGTAATATCTGAAATGGCCTTTTGAGGAAAAAACCATAGCAGCTTTGAGTAGACCAGTCCCAACTGACGGCACGCATGCATCAGTCATCGTGTAGCTCAACCATAATTTAGGGAGCTCAACGACCTTTATGATATGATATGATAATATAATGTTATAACGGTGAAGGTATTCAATGATAATCCACACATTAATTAACAGTTATAGCTTTTTAAAAGGGGTAACATTGATCTCGATTAAACAACTAAAGTTGCCAGATAAAAAATGTTGACCAATTAACTAGCTCTGAGTATCATATACGGATAGTATGTACGCGAATTAACACAGGGAAAGTTATATACAGAGAAAGAACAACCTGTGTATTATACAACTACCCGCACCTGTTAACTTATCTATCTAACTACGTTCAACTTACAGCCAGTGCCAATAACGAATCTGTTGATAGATTTGCTTACTAACGATAGGATTTTGACATTACTTGTATGGACCTTATGTCAAAATCCTATCTCTAATAAGCAAATCTACTGACTGATTTGACACCCAAATTTCTTTTAAAACCGCGTCCAATTTCATGCAGTACTTAGTTTTTGCGTGATACGAGTACAAACCTACAGACAGACAAATAAAAACTGTTGCTTCGGCTTCTGTTGCTCTAATAAAAGACCACAAATTAGTTTTTCTTTAAGGGGCTCGTGGCTAAGTAATAACTAAGCGGATCAACTGATCTGTAAGGTCAAGCTGCGCTCGCTGCTTTCAGTCTATGGATGTGTGACCATTCGTAGCACATCTTCACCCCTCCGTGCCTCGGAGAGCACGTAAACCTGTCCCGGTTGTCATTCGAACATCTATGGCAATTGTTACACTCTTTGCGCTGTAGCATGGTGACAGTTGCCTGTATGACGTTCTTATGGCATTCTGGTTGGGTTTAATTTAATTTACTACAGTTATTATTGATTTAATATATTACGAATGTGGTACAGCTGAAATACTAATTCATAATTAGTAAATCGCGGCAACCTACAAGAGTGAAACGAAATGTTACTGAAACTGTCACCCGCATCATGCTACAGCGCAAAGAGTGTAGCAGTAGTCAGCAGCCCAACAAAGCCTGACAACCGGTCTACCCTCCTGATATCAGTATTAAGCGGAAATTGTGTTTCGGAGGTCTGATGGCAGTCGCTTCGTGTAAAATATTGATAGTCAGCCACATCTGGTTAGACTGGAAGACGACCCCAACATAATTGGAAAAAGGCTCGGAAAATTATTAAATATTTTTTTTTTCAATGCCTATCTATATTGTACAGAGATCGGCTTGTTACATTTTGTATATATAGATATCTGTTGAATATTTTTAATTGGCGTATGGTGTAACTTTTATGTGTTTCTATGTTACTGTCTGTCTCTTAATCTTACTCGCAATAAATATTATGAAATTCGTCTTTATCATTTTGATGTCAATAAAGTAAGAAGGAAATAAGTAATGTAATTGAGCCGTCTTTGAGTACGTCTTAAGAATAAAGTATAGACACAATATCACCTTAATGTCCGAAGAATTGAAAGACGAAGATTGTAACTAAAACTGCATTTGTAAATGAGAACACCTTATTATTATCCTTTTTAATTGTATTTACTTTAGAATTGAAACAGGGAGTCATATATAGTGCATTATGTATACAAAACTCCTTGTA
This sequence comes from Acronicta aceris, assembly GCA_910591435.1. NCBI lineage: Eukaryota > Metazoa > Arthropoda > Insecta > Lepidoptera > Noctuidae > Acronicta > Acronicta aceris. The sequence goes on from OU342770.1 coordinate 12,497,574, forward strand.
AATAGATTTTTTTATATACATTTGCCTTTCTCCTACAGAGGTAGGCAGAAGCTATAGACCGCCTCTTGCTACGATTCTTGCATACTTATTTTGCTTCTTCCACATTCATACATCTTCTCCTACATACGCACCGGTTGTGAGAACTACGCACCTGAACTTTTTGAAGGATCTCGCCAATAAGCTTTCTAGGGTGATCTCTTCCGATCCTGCCGCTGACATTCGCTTTATAAATTCCTTTAGTTTTTTTTATTTACAAGGAAATCATCGGGATACTCAACTTCTTGAGTTTTTTTTTAAGTCTATTAACCCGCATTTCGTTAGCGTGGTGGGCCTAGATACCTCTGCCTAACCATTCGGAGATTAAGAGTTATGGTAACAAGTAGTTCCATTCTCTTGCGACAATTGACAATTATATGCATTTGGAATTAATTACTCGTGGGAAACTTCGGATAAGCGTAAGGAAATGTAAATATTCGTTTGTTAACTCTTAATAAGATCTATTAACACCTTCCCAGGACCATGAATCGTATAAAATTCAAGGAGATTGCTTAATCTCATTGTAAATCTTTCGGGCTGTGAAAGGGTTAATGTTCCAACTGATAGGCAGGCCAGCTGCTTCCGTATGTAGCAGCTTGCGTGTTAGGGAATGTCTTAATTATTTGGGTGTTTTTACATTTTTCTCTATGTACTGACTATTTTTTTAATAGTGTTAACACATTTCACTAACTCCGAGTAAGTTCCCGATAAATTATTTGGCAGCTAATTTCATACAAATTATATATATACGAGTAGTTATTACATATAGTTCCTTTTATGAATTTATTCGGGAAGTTGTTAGTGGGATTAATATTATGAGGGTGTATTGCGACCTTAATTGCTTTTTGATTGTAAAAAATGTAATGTATTTAATAATGATGATAAATACTGTAAGGGTGTAAGACTTTATTTTTAAATCGATTTGATTTTTATTTTAGTGGGATATATTGCGAAAATGTAAGGGTGAAATGACAGTGAAATATTTATAATAGGCACACTGGTTGTAAAAAATATTTTTTAAACAGGTAATTATTAATAGTCGACCTAACTTTAAGTCCTAAATTCACAAAAACACTTACGTAAGCCTTCATTTTGATACAAAACACTGCACTGAAACTGTGTAACACTGTAAGGAGCGACCCACACTGTGCATATGTGCTCCAAGACCTACAAACCACTTATATAAGGCACGCCGTACACAACCCCACTATCAAACCATTGGTTTTAACTTCAAACGCCAGTATTTGCGACACTTAGCACTTATGTCGCAGGTATGCCGACAATTTGGACGTTATTCAAATTAGCTAAGACTTGTCATTGTTTTTGTAATGAGTTTCGTTTGTAGGTTAAACTTAGATTGTTGATGGTATGCGGCCATCTTATAAATGAGGGTTATCTCACTATTGTGCAAAGGGTATTAATATTTAGATTGTGTTGTAATTAAAAAAACAAAGGATAATAAAAAAAGGTTATATGCATTGGAAGATTAGTAAAGTGAGCATAATAGTTATTTCCTTTGTCTCAACTGATCCACGAAAAAAAATGGAAATGTGTACATGAAACCTTTTTGATTTATTACTGTTTGTTTGTACGGGGTTAATATACCTATAAATTTTTCATGCTACAAAATTATTTAGAAGGCAAAGTATGATGAAACAGAACTGATGGCCTATTTTAAGAACTTATTTTGCCGTATTTCAAGCAATTAAAAGGTAAGATAAAAAATTTGAATAAAGAAACTCATAAAAAATGTCAAAAATACGTGTCTATGAAAACTATGTTTTAGCGATATCTTACTACATTTTGAAACTCGTCGTTTAATCAGTAGCAACACCAAACGCTCTATTTCACACTTTCACTGTGGCACATTTTACTAGCTTCCCGTCCAGCATATTCAGACCTCTGTCCATAGCTCGTCCAGGCAATCTGTATCTTCAACCCAGTCCTTTTCCTGTGGCCTATATACGTATACAGGTCCTCCTAACTGGTCGTGTGAACAACTAATAATATTTCTCTAGATCTATAAATGAGCGAAGTGACGTAAACTGAAGTAGAGGTAATTTAGTGTAAAGGATACTTTGACGCGTTGTTTCTAATGAACAGGGTTGGATTTTATCGTTTTAAAGCATCTAGGCAATACGACTTTTGAGGTACGCCTTTCGTTTTATTTATTTATAAGTATATATTTTATTGTATATGACAGCCTCGTTAGTCTAGTGATCCCAAAGCGCGATTGCTACGCTAGAGGTCCTGTAGCCTTAGCACGAACAACTTGCGAAAAAGTATTCGTATCGTCACGATAGAGGCGCTGGTCCATATCTCATACAAATTGGTCTCCATGACGATACGAATACTTTTTCGCAAGTTGTTCGTGCTAAGGCTACTGAACAGTAGCCTTAGCATCGTCATGGAGACCAATTTGTATGAGATATGGACCAGCGCCTCTATCGTGACGATACGAATACTTTTTCGCAAGTTGTTCGTGCTAAGGCTACTGCTCTTGGGTTACCAGGTCGAGCATAGTGTTATTGAGTTTTTCTATGGTAATTCTCAGTAGCAGCTTGGAGTTTGGATTTGTTCTTTTTTGTTCAGGAACCAAACATACCGGCGAAATGTGGGTGTACATTAGTACACTTCTGCCTAAGCTTCCGGAGAATACAGGCGTGATGGTATATTATTTTATTGTACAGCGATTAAAATACAAACCATTAGGATAAAATTGATTTTAAAAACACAATGAACAGCCTTTGTCCTTAATTTTTCTATCTTCATAAAAAAATTATTATTTTATTTTGAGCTTTCTAAGGCAACTGCCTATAGGCCCCCTATAGGCAGTTGCCTAATTTACCTTTGCCTTCAATCCAGTCCTGCTGACATACCCAATGTGTCCGTATAGATTGGTATCTGATTAATAGGTGGTAGCTATCTTGTCTTAACTATCTTAATATAGTTAGAAGTGGGTTTTGTAATATCCTGTGTTTATCAAAACAAATAAGACAACGATAATCAAATGTTAGCTTTATTTCTCAGCTTATTCTCAATTACGAGTATTGACCCCAACATACTCGTAATTGAGAATAAGCTGAGAAATAAAGCATACAGTATAGAACAGTGATACCAAAAGTGGTCTATATAGTCCCCGAGGGGTCAACTACGGACAGCTAGGGGTCCATGTCAGTGGAAAAAAATATAAGGATCCATGAGATGTAAATGGGGGGTCAATGATAGTGGATCTAATAGCAGGTCGTGAACTTAATTTTGACCACCTTTGGTACCTATTTACTTACAGAATACTCTCATATACTGTATAACATGTGTTTTTTACTGGTTTCTGACACCTACGCGCATACTAGACATTGAAATAAAACTACATTTTACGGATTTTATCTTAGTAATTGCAACATTAAGACGTCTAACAACTTAGTCTACCCTTGACTATGGATGTTGAAAAGGATCTAAAACATCGAGAATTAAATAATATCAATACAACAATACAAATTAATAATGTCAATACAACGCGATAAAATCCGTAAAAATGTGTTTTTTTTTGTAATTTGCGAACCACTAGCATTTTTTTTAAAAAAGCTTACTAGTAACTTTTTTTTAGCGTGTAATAAAAATAGATTTATCATAGATTTCCGCCACTCGGGGGAAGGCGACGGAGCGTGTCGCACTCCGCCTATACTGGGTGACCTACCGAATAACCACACGTGTGTTTCGCCTTTGCTGGTGTTACGGGAGCGAGGTTTCATTTCCATCCTTTGGGAATAATGTGGGTGTGCGACACAGGGCTTATTTCCTAGTGTGGGAGCTGTCTTTTTTAAATAAAAGATAAAAAAGGTCTTAGATTCGTTTACCAGTTCAAGCTAAATGTTTTTGGGGTTTTCTAATAAATTCTTAGTAAGTAGTAGCCCAAAATTTGGATTTGTCTTACTTAGATATGGGACCGGAAAATGGTGAAATGTGGTGTACAGCAATACATCTCTGCCTAACCCTTCGTTGAATACAAGCGTGATTTTATGTTATATTTTTACAAGTGTTTTATAGTTCTGAAATAATCGTCCTTCACCCTTGACGTCGGACGAAATGTCACGCCGGCAATGTTGGGGTTACGTTCCACGGAGCACACTGACCTTTCACTGTAAAACAAAACAACAACAAACAGCAATAATCCTACTAATATTTAAACGTGAATGTTTGTGAGGATGTATGGATGTACATAAGGATGTTTGTTACACTTTCACGCCACGATCTTGGATTTTGGCAAAGAAATGCTTGGGTGTATGGATGTAGGTACCTATGGATGTTTGTTACTCTCACCCCAGGACGGCTGAACGGATCTGGATCTTGGATTTTTTTTTATGGGCTAGGAGGGCAAACGAGCAGACGGATCGGCGGTAATCGCTTACCATCGGCCTGATGGTAAGCGATTACCGCCGCCCATGGACACCCGCAAAACCAAAGGAGTCACGAGTGCGTTACCGACCGTTTAAAAGGAGATTGGGCCTCCGGTAACCTCAGTCACTCGGTGAAACACAACGTAAGTGTTGTTTAACGCCGGTTTTCTGTGAGGCCGTGGTATCATTCCGGTCGAGCCGGCCCATTCGTGCCGAAGCTTGACTCTCCTACGAAAAATGAGATAGATTTTATTCAGGATTATGGCCTGTGGAATAACACATAGGTTATTTTTATCGGTCGGACCCAATTCTGAAGTCCACGTAGGTAGTCGCGAGCAGAAGCTGGTAAACTTATGTAATAACATTAACTAACGTCAAAGGTTTCAAGGGGGGTGGGTTATAGATAAACCACTGTAACTGAAACCTTCTGTATTATGTTGACATTAAACTTTAACAGAATAATGGTTATTTTCCTTCTTTTGAAAACGCTCTATTATTATTTATTTTATACTTGAAATTACGTCTGTTTCCCCGACGGGTTAGGCAGAGGTGATCTCCAGTATGGACATAGTTCACCGGTATATTTTTAGGTCCTATGTTCTAGGATACTTCTCTGCTCGTTTGTCAACATAATAAAAAAACCTGCTAGTTTTTCTTTATTGGTTCTTGGCGTCGCTCCGACTATTTGAAACGAAGATTCAAAATCTTAACTTTTCTTTTCCGTTATAAAGGTTCTAAGAATCATAAGGTAGATTACACGTTATAATTAATAATTAGGTACATCTGTCAAGTACCCAATGTAACAAGTATCATAAAGACGAAGTATTATATATACATATAGGTACTCATTTTTCCAGATGTTGGTCAGTACTTTGCAAATTCTAGAGCAATCGACGCAATGTTAATTACAATTTTGTAACACAACTAAATATCGAAACTTCAGGATGTATATCAAAAAGGCATTAGTCGCTTGCACAATAGTGCATAACTTATCCATTAGAACTTAGGAAGGTAAGTAAAGGCCGAGAGATTATGAAAATAGAGCAGACAAGACTACGGATTGTTTTTTTTTAAGTGTGGCTGCCAACTACCTGGGGTCCAGTTTGCTATTTCAATTGTGTCCGAATGGTCGTCTCCATCTTCGTGCCCTTGTCCCAATTTATTGGGAGTCGGCGCAGCATGACCTTTTCTTCCATTCATACCTTGATAGGACCTTACCTTATCATTCACTCCCTTTCCCATCATATCGCTCTTAACACAATCCATCCAACATCCGTCTTTTCTTTGGTCTTTCTCTACCCCTCCATCCCTCCATATTCATAAGTATTTATCACTCTTTTAGTCACATATGTTTCATACCTCCTTATCACATTCCCATACCAAGACAAACGATAACCTTTCCACTCCCTTCCCTCATTGGCGTCACTTTCAGACTTCCTCTTTCTAATGGCACTAAATGACATAAACGCTGACGGATTTCGTAAATAAAACTGATAAAAATCGTCAATTTTGACGTAATCGAATAACGATTTTGAAATAACAGAATATTAAATTTTAAGGACTGCATAATAAGGAATAATTATTGGCGGCTATTGATCGAGTGCTTGGTTTGATTACCAAATAATAAAAAGGTTCTGAGGTTATCTATGAAATTCTCAGTAGTAGCTCGAAGTATTCTAGTAAACTGTGGTTGATTTTGATTTACCTCTGCCTAACCCTTCGAGGAATACAGATGTGATGGTATCAATAGTAAGTTATAAACAGAAACGTTCTAAAACTATGGGTCGTATCTTCGATATTTGTCTAATCTGAGTCAACCAAGCGCGGGAAGGCATGATGCAACTCCGGACGCGATCGAACTGGTTCCAATTTATCTGCCCATTATTCAGGTGCTGTATTAAATCCTGGCCACCCTATTACTTCGAGGATGTTGTTGACAAATAGTATTTAGTCTACTATTATGTTATGTTATTTGGGTCAGAGGAAGGCAATACCACCTGCCTATTTGAAGACAAACTTGAAGCTTGGATGTTGCAGTCATGAATGAGAGGACACTGGAGAGATCATCATAATTCATAATACCTAATATTATAACGAGAAAAGATTTATATTTTTGTTTGTAATTAATAAACTCAAAAACTAGGGCATCAAATTTAAAAAATTCTTCCACTAATAGAATACTACATTATCACTGAGTAACATAGACTTTATTGTGAATCGAGTTTAAACATGACGTCACTTTTAGTCGCGAGTGAAACTACGGGAACCAGCTAGGCGAGCGAGCTAGAGTCACATATACTCGTCGAATTTTAAGTACTTATTTAATTGCATTTCTTTGAATACTTAATTAACTATTTCCTGATAAATATAGGTTATTTAAAACTTGCAAAAATAAAAAAACACCAAAGCTTTTATTCGTTTTTTTTATGTTTTTATGGAAAAGATCCAATGTTCCATGTATCTATTGATGTTGTTCCATCCAACTATGTTGGATCAGCTTCCTGTCTAAGTACCTAGATGTGGTTGAATAAATAACATTTCCACAATCTAAATCTATCCTAAGGATCCGCAGCTTATCAATCTTTTGGGATGCTTGCTACCCACTCTATAATACAGGTACTCGTAAGTCAGCTGTTAAGTTATAAACTACTAGCTTTTGCCAGCGACTTCGTCCGCGTGGAATAGTTACTTTGTTCACCTGCGTTGCCCCGTTCCTAAGCTAACCTTTCTCATGAATCACTCATTTTCCCAACCTTTTCCTTCACTGCTCTGCTCCTATTGGTTGTAGCGTGATGAAAAGTATACTATAACCTGCCCAGGAGTATGAAGAACAATTGTACCAAGTTTCGTTGAAATCCGTCTAGTGGTTTTTGTTTCTATAACGAACATACAGACAGACAGACAGACAGACAGACAAAAATTTTACTGATTGCATGTTTGGCGTCAGTATCGATCACTAAACACCCGCTGATAGTTATTTTGGAAATATATTTCATGTACAGAATTGACCTCTCTACAGATTTATTATAAGTATAGATGAAAACGTCATAAGTATAGCACTTTAAAATCTTGCTCGATTATACACAAGCAAACGGTGCTTAAAATTACACGGTGACATGAGTACAAAATACTAAGTAATTCAATCTTATCACGAATTAAATCTACCACCATAAAAACTACACCATGGTTTCGCAGGCCGACAACCTGCTTTACTTTGTCGTCTGATATAACAATTGTATCTTTGCCATATTGCTCTCGTTGCCCAATTGAAGGATTTCACCGTGGAAACAGAGACAGTGGTCCAATAAGTTTGTGCAATGAATCGTGCACTTCGTTAGAATGGCCCTCCATATGTTACGCTCACAAGATTAGTGTGCGTGTGTTCTATAAATTAAAGATAAGAGAAAAACGTAGCAACTTTAACAAATCAAATATTTAACTTCAAAATTCGATTGAATTTTTTTAGCATGTTTGTTAAGCGATTTGATAATTCTTATTTGATCTGATCACAATATTTAGAACAATAACACGTATCGTTTTAATAAACAATGACATCGTCAACATAACTCGAAATTGAGAAATAAAAAGTAATACCGACTTCAAAAACGTTTAAAAAAACCTAAAAAATAATGTTATTCATGTGTAAAGCAGTTTTGGAAGTCGTTGGCAAAAACAATGACAAGACAATATAAATATCCAAATACAATACAGGTATTTACAAATACTACGACTACTGTATGGACTTCCCTATAAATTACTATACTCTTTGGTCTGGACTTTAAAAGAGACCATGATTCTCTGAGATTGTTTCGGCATTTCTTCTCAGAGGTCGTCAGTTAGAAAATGCCGCCGCCATCTAGTTATAAAACTTTTAAAAATTGACTTGTAAAAGTATTCTTAAAGGATCTATTTACAGAAATAAAATATCATTTATCATATATCATTTATCTATGACCAAACTCCGAAACTGTTTCTGAATCCTACCTAATTTAAATTTAATTATATATTGCACCTGAATGTCCCGTACATTTATGTAGAGCGTTGCGTCAACAGACATCGCGCTGGTCACACAAATCTGATAACATAAAATAGCGTCGCTATGGTGTCGCTTAGCTAAGCGAGAGGTACTATTATATGTAAGTTTATTACTAGGAATAGTTTTAAAGGTTATTTAGTGAATTATGAGTTAGCTATAGAAATATAATACATACACGGACATTTTAAGCCGTTTATAGAATAACTAGCGACCAGCCCGCGGTTTCATCCGCGTTGCCCCATTCCTAACTATTAAAAAAACCGCTTCAAAATCCGTTGCGTAGTTTTAAAGATTTGAGCATACATAGGGACAGATAGATAGCGACAGCGACTTTGTTTTATACTATGTAAAGAAGATGTGCAGAGATAGACTCGTGATATGACCATTGGACTTCATAGTCTAAGGTCTCGAGTTCGATTCGGAGGTACGCACCTCTGTCTTTTAAAAATCATATGTGTATATAAATGATTAATTATAACTCCCTTAAACGGTGAAGAAAAACATCGTGGAGTATTCTGCATGTCTGAGAGATTTGCTCGACAGCACGTGAAGACTTCACGTGCTGCCAACCCGCACTGCGCTAGCGTGGTGGACTATGGCCTAATCCCTCTTATTTACACCAAATTTGGAAAGATTTGTTGTTGTACCTACTACAAATCATGCTCAAAAAGAATTGGGTGACCCCTTCGGCAAGTCAAACGCTGGGCCACAGAGCCATTGTACTTTCTATAGTAAATGTCGTGGTCCAACAGATCTTACGGCAACGTGGAGTGGTACATTAGAAGGCATCGTCTGCGCAGATTTGATAGCATCGCGTGTACGCGACTTACACCCAAATAGATTCACACGTTGCTTTGTTATACAATAGCTAAGGCTATATCGGTATTGGAATCACCTTTTCTGTAATGTGGTAAATCCTCATGTATCATCTGCCACTTGGAGGAGTGGGGAAGTATATGAGACCCACAGAGGATTTGTGGCATTCCTTACGACACTGTGCTAAGCAACTGATATAGTCTGTCACTGCAGAGGAGAGCTCAATGAATTCTGTAGCCCAGTATTTAGCGAAACCTCTAGTTTTGACTTTTCAATTGTACCTATTTCAGTGGTCTAATTGGAATAAAACATTTTGACCTGGATTCGTCAGAAAGAGAGAATGAGACTATTATGGTATTTTGTTTCATTGCTCTATTGATGGGGTACTACCACTGATCTCTATATTTCTCTATGCTGTGTATTATAGAGTATAGTATCATAGATCATGATCACGAATAAAAAAAAATAGAGGTCAGTGGATGCTTTTAGATATATGGTTAGCATATATTTAGCATCAATCAGACGCCAACGTTGACAGCTTTTCGACCGTCATGCGCAAAAGATGCGCATCATTATTACATCGGTTTCGCGCCAACCCCAACACTATCCTGACGAGATTGGCCGACCGCTGGGACTCTCTGATGTTAGGACGCTGGATACGACTCCATGCAGTTAAATAGACGAGGATGGGGGAGTCGCAAGCTGGTACACACGTAGTTTAATAAGTTTATTTACTAACACTAGTTGTAAGTACTGTTACTAACAAAATATGAAACCTGGTTCTGAAATAAATGTTTTCATTCATTCATTCATTTAGTGTCACTTATTTAAGTACGTGCGTTTTCCTTATGGCCTAAAATTATTTCACAATTAAATAAAAAGATCCGATTCTGATTCGAATTACTAAATAATTAACACGAACAAAAATCGACAAAAAAGTAATTTGATGAACATCGTTAATTAGTATTCATTCATATAGTTTAACAATGACTTGGTCGGTCGCCAAGTGTCCCGGATTCCTTATATTTTGTAATCGACCCAAAGGATTAGAACCAAGTGTATTGAGGACAAGCTATATATAAGAGTGGAGGCGGTACTTCACTTTTGTAGGTGGTCTTACTGACTGACGGACATTTTTCTGACGATCTATGGTATTTTATTAGGGTTTTGTGGTCAAGCTAAACTCGTAAATTAATGGCTGGATTTGATAAATAGAATCCCAAATAGTGGGTATGTTGTGTTAGCCTTTTAAGTAATCGCTACACTTTTAATTAATGTATCTATGTTATTCATAATAACTATATATGTGTAGAAAAGTATAAATTTACATACAAAAAATATAAGGATACCTTAAATGGCCTAGTGATGATGATTGTGTAAATAATGATGATAATTCTGACTGTAACGACGATGTTGATGATTATATGGACGATGGCGCCAAGGATGATTATTATGACAGTGACCATGCTTCTGACGATGATCGTGGCTTTTTCGCTATTAGGTAGTCATATACATAGTATTAATTAATTATTCGCTATGAAATAAGTAAATTAATTGGTCCCACGTGGACAAGATTAGCACAGGACCGGAAAATGTGGCATAAGCAAAGAGAGGCCTATACTCAGCAGTGGGTAGATTCAGACTGTAGATGAACGACCTCTTGGGGTCTGACTGGCTGGCGACCACGCTTACGTCGTAAAGAACTGAGGTGTGTGTTTCGACTTTAGCGCGTAAGAGCCAGTTCAGTCTGCAGTCTGTAGAGGCTATTAAGGGGCGGCAACAAATCAGCAACTTCTCTGGTGTTGCAGGTGTCCATGGCTGACGATGACTCTTAATACCAAGTGGCTCGTGAGCTCGTATGCCGACTTAATCCATAATAAAAGAATAATTTCTGTGTAGCTATAGGCATATATCACACTTTCTCGGCATGATAATTGAAGGTAAGTTATGAATATCAAATTCAACGCAGTGATTAATCACGACAGTATCAGCTTCAACGTATCTCAAAGCTCACTCCCACACGGTTCAACATTCCGACAATTTCTACATCCTACCGTTTAGCATAGTGCCACCAACACCAAACTAACACTATAAATAACATTACATTTGAAAGGGACGCAAGCGCAGTTCCCACAGCTCCTTACGTTTTGGATCTAGATTCTACATTATCATCCGTAAAATGGTCTAAGAGTCACAAGATCTGCAATCGATTTTGGACTTTATGTTTGATAAAGTGAGGTTCGAGTTTGAATTTGGTGGTTGATATCAATTGACACGTGAAGAATGCATCGATGCTCTACTTTCCATAGTCTGCCTCAAGGATTTTAGTGTTTGTTTACACATGTTAGGACTATTGCTTAGTAGGCATTGTCATTGACTAATATGACGACTGCATTCGTCAAGATTAGTGAATCGATACAATTTCTTAAAATTTTCAAGCGTAACTTGTTAATGTGATCATTTTTAGGTTGTGAGAAAGGGAGGGCGCTATTTAAATTTTACAGAAGCATCTCTCAGAAAAAAAGGGTCTAATTTTTCATTTACTTAAAACATTGTATCTGTGGATCCCACAAATACCTATTTGCTTTTGGTGGAAATCAGACTTTAATCGGTGCAATTGTATTGGCGAGATAACTACCATAACCATTAAGCGAAAAAACGACTTCGATTCATGGTGGACATTCCAAAAACCCGAACGAAACGCTTTAAGTCCACTTTTATCATGCGTACCGCTGAAATGTGCAATGCGCTTCCCGAGTGGGTCTTCCCCGATAGATATAATCTGGGTGTTTTAAATCACGAGTGATACTTCTAGGCAAGCGCTCTCCATCGTAGATCGCAGTGCATTGCATAATAGCTTAAACGTAAATAAAATAAATGTCACAAAAGTAGCATGTACTTTCAAATTCAAATATTTTGTTTCATTTCAATTAGACCACATAAAAACAAAACAAAACATACCATCACGCCTGTATTTCCTGAAGGGTTAGGTAGAGGCGTACTAATGTACACCCACAGTTCGCCGGTATGTTTAGGTCCCATGCAATAGGGGGCGAGCCTATTGCCATTACCTGGCACAAACCCAAACTCCGAGCTGCTACTAAGAATTTCATCGAAAATCGCAATAACACTTTGCTCGACCTGGAGATAGAACCCAGGACCTCTAGCGTAGCAGTCGCGCTTGGGACCACTAGACTAATGAGGCAGTCGCGTTTAGGTCTCTTAAACTAATTAGGTAGAAGATTACCTAATTCCGCTACCCGCACCAGTCAGACAAAGGATCGTAGGCTCGTGCTAGATGCTATCGATTTTATTACATTTTCACCCGTCAATGACATAATCGTTCACGCCGCTTCATATAAGGTGGGCGCCAGTCATACAGCTCTATAAAAACTGAAATAATTTCTAACTGGATGACGTCATGTTAGTGCAAATATTGCGACAGCTGATTTATGATTGCTAGGCTTGTTTACAGAGTTTTCTTAAGGTCCCTGTAAATTAACGAACCTGTTTTTCTTTATGTAACAATATATATAACTGCCTCATTCGTTAAAGTTGTGGGTTCAGTTCCCAGGTTGTGCAAAAGCAAAGTGAAGAAGAAAGACAAAGTATTTTTTTTACACCCACATTGACACACACGTTGAAATAATTAAAAAAATAAAAACACGAGCACACAATAAAATAGAACTTTATTTTTTAAATCTAGTACTACAATACCTACCAAAATATCTGTAGCACAGACTAAGTGCCTAGTTTTTAGAATTAGGGATGGGCAAATGAAAAAACATATTTCGATATTTGTTAAGTGTTATTGGACTTTCTATGAAATTCTCAGTATCACCTCGAAGTTTGGATCTGTGTCTGATTAATGGCAATAGGCTCGCCGCCTATTACATGAGACCTAAACATACCGGCGAACTTGAGTGTACATAAGTATATCTCTGCCTAATTCTTCGGGAAATACAGATAAGTAGGTACTTCGAGACTACCACTACTCGCTTGCTACTACTCTCGCGGGAGAGCCATGTTTCGGCACGAATGGGCCGGCTCGACCGAAGTGATACCACGGCCTCACAGAAAACTGGCGTCAAACAACGCTTACGTTGTGTTTCGCCGAGTGAGTGAGGTTACCGGAGGCCCAATCCCTTTTAAAAGGCGGGCAACGCACTTGTGACTCCTCTGGTGTTGCGGGTGTCTATGGGCGGCGGTAATCGCTTACCATCAGGCGATCCGTCTACTCGTTTGTCCCCCTATCCCATAAAAAAAAACTTATATGCAATACTATGCACAGTCATCATCATCATCAGCCTATAACAGTAAGAACTAAGAATTCAGTCCACTGCTAGACGTAGGGTGCGCCATTTAATTCTTTCCTCTGCTGGTCGCATCCAGCTTCCGCCAGCAACCTTCACAAATCATCACTCCATCTTGCCGGAGGGCGTCCTACGCTACGTTTGCCAAGTCGCGGTTTCCACTCAAGAACACGTCTACTCCAGCGGTTGTCGTTTCTTCTACAGATATGGCCAGCTCACTGCCACTGCAGGTTACTAATTCGGTGCGGTAACTTTGGTATGCAATACAGTGCTGCAAGGTAATAATTAGAATTCATTTATTTTTGTGTCTATTGTTCTTTTGAGAAAATCGTGTATCATATCCTGCTGTTTTAAAGGACTTTATTCCACTCTAATGGATAATGCAATGGATCAAGTTTGTTGATGTTGTTTCCTGTATATGCCATCTTTGTGAATACGTGTGAGTGATGTTATGTCGGTATATATTAAGTTAGTTATGTAACAAACACTTCCAAGAAAATATTAAAGAAAATCATTTCCACCAAACAATATTGTGACGGACAATAAAAAATGGAAGTCTTGCGATGGGATCTAATCACTTTATTTTTGATTATGGAAACACAGTTGAACAGAGCTTCGCCTTGCACAATATATTTTACTCGAATGCCAATATTTAAGCCAAGTACCCTGCCTTTTATACAATTCTATGAACGGAAATTAGGTTATGTCAATTACAAATTAAGTATACTTTTATGCCTGGATGATCAATTAAAATAAATAATTGTGATGAGAATACTTAAAATAATACATAATTATCTGTTGAGCTATATAACACTAAATATTCAACCATTATTTTAAATAACGGAAGGAAGGATCGTTTCTGATTATTATATGTGTGTGGGTACATTTACCGATTATAATTTAAATAGTTGACAACTAACTGGTATTATGTATAAGATAACAATATCGATGGTGCATCCGCTTAATATGCTAACATTCGGCCATCCTGCGCTTGCCGTGTCCCACGGCTATCAGACTCCATCGCCTTGTTTCCCTGATCAGCAAACTGGAAAAGAGAAAGAGAGAGCAGTATTCAAGACGGTAAGGTAAGTTCGTCGGTAAGTAAGATTTTCTTAATATTGTAATGACAAATATCTGGAATAGCAGAAATATCAAGGTGTATTATACATGCTGTGATATCGTAGTCGACCGCACATACTGTTAGTCAGACTTTTTGTCACACAGGCTAACGCCACGCAGGCTAATGACACACAGGCTATTGCCACACAGGCTATTGACACACAGGCTATCGCCACACAGGCTATCGCCACACAGGCTATCGCCACACAGGCTGTCGCCACACAGGCTGTCGCCACACAGGCTGTCGCCACACAGGCTGTCGCCACACAGGCTGTCGCCACACAGGCTGTCGATTTTAAAATTTGGATATACACGGGATATTTATAAATGCTGCCAAAATTACTGCTGATTATGTAAAATATATCACTTACTTGGTATCTGAACGTGGCTGCGAACCCGGTGACCGCGAACCAGCATGATGACCCATTCGTTGACAGGTATCACCCAGATGAACCAAGTAGTCGCGTTGCTGTTATTGTCCTCGGCCGGAATTTGGAAATAAATTCAGCATCGACGCGATTGATTCTGCGCCGTCTGAAGGGGGCTCCGCGTCCGTATTAAAGAAAAAAAAATATTGTTTTTTTCGCATCCAATCCAGCAGCGTAGGGGCCAGACATTTTGGCTACAATCCCACTTCTGAGATGTGACGGACAATAAAAAATGGAAGTCTTGCGATGGGATCTAATCACTTTATTTTTGATTATGGAAACACAGTTGAACAGAGCTTCGCCTTGCACAATATATTTTACTCGAATGCCAATATTTAAGCCAAGTACCCTGCCTTTTATACAATTCTATGAACGGAAATTAGGTTATGTCAATTACAAATTAAGTATACTTTTATGCCTGGATGATCAATTAAAATAAATAATTGTGATGAGAATACTTAAAATAATACATAATGATCTGTTGAGCTATATAACACTAAATATTCAACCATTATTTTAAATAACGGAAGGAAGGATCGTTTCTGATTATTATATGTGTGTGGGTACATTTACCGATTATAATTTAAATAGTTGACAACTAACTGGTATTATGTATAAGATAACAATATCGATGGTGCATCCGCTTAATATGCTAACAATATTATGTCGCAATGTAAGAATTCGTAGCAAAAATATATACAATTCAAGTACACAGTGCTATATATACTTACATACAATTGCCACTTTTTACATGAGTCCATTGTTAATTATTGTAGGTTGTATTGTCAATAGTTCTGTTGAAATGAGTTTGATTAACAATGCCATAAACGACTACTTACTAGTGCTTATGCTTTTTTTTATTAAATGGCAAAATAGTTGCCACATTACTAGTACTACAGACGTTGAGTAATTTCTTTGAAATCAATGAATTTTTAGAGCCCGTAGGAGATCCTTGGCAATTTTCTTATTTGAATCATAATAATTCAGTTAAAAACAATGTTGATACTTATATTCAAAATAATTATGATTATCTAACTAGTGTTCGTCTGTTTATTTTAGTGGTCGTTGATACAATAGTAGGTACGCTAGAGAACTTGGGTTCGGTTCCCGCGTAGCAGCTTGGAGTTTGGATTTGTGCCCGGTAAATGCAAATAGGCTCGCTCTATACCGGTGTACTGTAGTTATAGATTAGTACACCTCTGCAAAATCTTTCGGGAAATAAATGCGTGATGGTATGTTAGGTTATGTGTCGTAATAATATGAAATGGTATATCTATGTTAAAACTATATTCGACTTTTTATGGTAATGAGGTCGAAAATTGACCCAAAAGTGACGCATGCATATATTTCAACAATTCTAAAATGTAACAAAATTTTGATCATTTTTTAATTACAGGAATTAGTCCCCAAAGGCCCTGGCTTGCCTAATTATTTAGAATCAAACCCATGACCCTGAAACGCGGATACACGATTGCAACATTTGCGTTATGTAAGTAATTCGT
This sequence comes from Acronicta aceris, assembly GCA_910591435.1. Taxonomy (NCBI): domain Eukaryota; kingdom Metazoa; phylum Arthropoda; class Insecta; order Lepidoptera; family Noctuidae; genus Acronicta; species Acronicta aceris. The sequence continues at coordinate 12,514,221 of OU342770.1, forward strand.
TAGTTATGTCACTGAACTTAAATAAAGACTAGAAACGTTTGGAATATTAGCTAAATATATTGTACAACGGACTTAGGTAATACAGTTTAGTATAAGCTTAAGCTGCCTAAAAATATTCTAGAAAGTCTGCTTTTATGCCTAGGTTGAATGGCGAGTTAATGAAGCAAGAAGTGAGAACTGTAATATTATTTTTTCAGGAATTTATTATTTTTGACTGCCTCATTACTCTAGTGGTCCCAAGCGCGACTGAAACCGAATAACACTTTGTTCGACCTAGGGATCGAACCCAGGACCTCTAGTGTATCAACACGAGAGGATTCGAACCTGGATCTTCTGGTGTATCCAACCAGAAGATCCAGGTGCTCGTGATCGAATTTTTTCCTTCTCTAAAATAACTTTATCGTCAGATTCTGTTATTTCAATAACACATAAACAAGGTAATTCTTGTAAGTAAGCTTAAAATTTTTTTATTTACATCAACAATAAACTATATACATTATGAAAAGAAACCTATTAATATACACTATTTACATAAAATACATGTACGTAAAAAACGCTATATATATATAAATCGAAAAGGCACTAGGCTAGGCTTTTTTGACGTTCATGTATTTTATACGTAAGTAATTCTGAATCCATCTGACTCACAAATTGCAATACACGTACGTTGACAGTTTGTGACGTCTCGATGCGCGCGCATGGCTGTCGGTATGCGACGCACGCGCACGGATTAACGGCGCAGGTGTCAACACCTACACCGCCGATGTGTTTGAGAGCTAGGATGAGGCTTCACCATCGTATCATTAAGTTATGTAACTATTTTTAATGTTTGTGGGTTTGGAATCTAGGAGAGAGAAGAAGAAGGATTGAGAAAGGAAGAAGGAAGGCTTAACTCTTAAAAATTGAGTTTTACGAATCTCAGTATAATTACGAAAAAAAAACAACTGACCGTTTTTTTAAACTTCTAGTAAGGGCGTAAAATATAATCATTATATTAAGTACGACCCGTTCGCGGTTTCACCCGCGCTGCTCCGTTCCTAAGAGGCGTAGCGTGATGTTATATAGCCTATGTTACTCAGTGATAATGTAGCTTTCTAACGGCAAAAGAATTTTTGAAATCGGTCCAGTACTTTTTGAGCCAATTCGTTACAAACATACTTACATAAAAATCTTTCCTCTTTATAATATTAGTATAGGTAGATATATTTGTTCAGGGATACAAACGGTTACACACATTTCATAAAAACAATGTTATACTTAATAGGATTTATCAATGAGTAACCCACATCGTTAACCACGTATTAAGATTAGATAATATTAAGTATAAGTAATAACTTGCATGTCTGGCAGATTTTCTCGCCGCCATGTGAAATCTGTTAATCCGCACTAGGACAGCGTGGTGGACTACCTGTGGACTAACCCCTGTCATTCTGATAGGAGACCTGTGCCCAGCAGTGCAACAATATAATGAGTTGATGAAATATTATAATTCCTTTATTTAACATTTTCCCTTTTAATCAAAGGATTAGAAAAATAAATTAAAGATAATTAACTGATTCATTAAGTTTTTTAATGGCTAATCCAGATGTCGGCTATCTTACAATGTTATTATTAACTGCTAAACATTTGAAGAATTATATTATTGTTTTCAAGTTCGTGAGAGATATTGCAGTAATATTCATGTGCTTAGCAATGTATGAGTAAGGCAGTAAAATGTGGGTCACACATCAATCTCTGTGAAACATAGAATTTAAGTTGACCTTACCATACTTATGGGAAATTTTACATAAAGTAGGTATATATTATTATGTGTAATTAATAGTACCTAACATATATTGTTTTTTTTTAATAAAAACGTAATGACTGGGATTTGGGAGATGTTATCGATATCTTGACAAAGTATAATATTAAATGTGTTACTGAGGAATTTATTACGCCGCTTCTTCTTCCCAGCAAAAAAAAACTAGGAGGCGGTGAAGGATTAGCGGTTTGGGGCTTCCTTTAATGTAAAAATGCCTTTCCAAAAATATAATCTAACTAGTATCTTGTAGTCTATTACTAGATATTATAAAACCAGATCCCCCGTCACATCTGACTCGATAAACTCAAAAACTGATTTTGATAAGGTTTTTACCTAGGAAAATTTGAAATGGAGAAAATAAATGATTATGACTTGATATTAACCTACTATCACGCTTCTATACCAGAAATGGTAAGGCAGAGTGTAACTGCCCACAGTTCATCGATATGTTTCGGTTCCATGTCATAGGGGCGGCCTCACAGAAAACCGGCGTCAAACATCGCTTACGTTGTGTTTCGCCGAGTGAGTGAGGTTACCGGAGGCCCAATCCCCTTTTAAAAGGCGGGCAATGCACTACATATGCTCGCCCCCTATTACATGGGACCTAAACATACCGGCAAACTGTGGGTGTACATTAGTACGCCTCTGCCTAGCCCTTCGGGGAATTATACAGGCGTGATGGTATGTATGTATTATCGGACTGATTGATCAAAGGTTACCAGCGCAATTAAAACTGCATTTACCTATGTGTTCGAGGTCTAATCGATAATTATGCAATGGTAATGAGGCATGTAGGTATCAAGTGCCTTTCTTGGTTTCTCAATATTGACTGACTAACCTGGTAATCTATTAATATTAAAACACTAGGTGTGCCTTAATAGCCTAGTGGTCCTAACTGTGACTGCTACGCCAGAGGTCCTGGGTTCGATACCCAGGTCGAGCAAAGTGCTATTGTATTTTTCTATAAAATTCTCAGTAGCAGCTCGGAGTTTGGTATTTATGCCCGGTTAATGGTAATGGTTCGCTCTCTTTTACGTGGGATTTAAACATATCGGTGAGCTGAGGGTGTACATGAGTACCTACCTCTGCCTCACCTTCGGGGATTACAGGGGTGATGGTATGTCATGTTTCTTTGTTTCATATTTTACTTAGCTCCTAAGGGTTGTAGCGTGTTGTTACACTATTCGAGAAATGCACTATCAAATGTAAAAATAATTCAAATGCGTCTGATATTTCTAGAGATTAGCGCTTTCAAACAAACAATTTACGTGGTTTACATGGGAGAGTCATGCTTCGGCACGAATGGGCCGGCTCGACCGGAGTGATACCACGGCCTCACAGAAAACCGGCGTTACACAACGCTTACGTTGTGTTTCGCCGAGTGAGTGAGGTCACCGGAGGCCCAATACCCTTTTAAAAGGTCGGCAACGCACTTGTGACTCCTATGGTGTGGCGGGTGTCCATGGGCGGCGGTAATCGCTTACCATCAGGCGATCCGTCAGCTCGTTTGCCCTCCTATCCCATAAAAAAAAACAAATTCTTTAGCTTTATTTATTGGTACCTATCTATTAGTATAGTTAAGTAGTACACACGGCGACACATTCAACTATATGTTAAGTATACTCATGATAAAACCAATTTTATTTAAATAATGCTTTAAACGATTATCGATGTATTTTCAATATCGTACGATAATCGATTATTTCCAACAAAATCAACATCTAATTCAGAAATGTCACTCTGACATCTGTCGCGTGTCAAGCTATTTATAACAAACTGTAAGCTACTAACGTGGTACGTCTAAACAGATCATAAGTATTACAAGAATGTGTCATTTTGTCACTGTTTATTTGTAATACTTATGTAACGTGGCACGTGAGGTCCAGCGGTGGTTGGGTTTGGGTCAGCAGGGTGTTGAGATCACCCACAATGTTACTAGTGCACTGGTTACGTCACCGATGGCATGTGCACGGAATTTTGTTAATATGTCCTACATTTTGTGGGGTTTTTACCATTTATTTTTGTGTATCTTGGTAGCGGTTATAATCAAAACTTAGGTGTTACATTGGCTCATAAGGGTTAAGCTGTGTTGTTTACTGTGACTTATGTTTAGGAGAGCTGTTTGTTGAGTGAAAACCTCTTTTATATCTATGGACGGCATTTAACTACTTACAGTATGTACTTACTATTTTCTGGTTTATTTATGTCACTTTTTGTAATTTTATGTTAGGGACGTACATTTCGATTTTATCACCTATGGTTTCCTGGAATGAAACCTGCATGCCTGGGCGATATCCTCGGAGGCATGTGAGGTCTGCCAACCCGCTCTAGACCAGTGTCATGGACTATTCCCTACTGCCTAATCCCTCTCGTTCTGAAAGGAAATCCCTGCATTGTGACTATATAAGTGTATATTCATGAATTAAGGATTCATGAATATACAATCGTTTGCCACCTGTGATGTTGGAGTGAGGTGGCAGTACCCTGCCACTGCGACTAATAACCAAACTTGCCTCCTGTTGCCCATGATAGACTGTGGACCCCTTCAAACGGCAAAGCGTCGCCTCACATCCTGCTCGAAGCCACCTGTCTATTTTTGTTTCACTTGAGTATCAGTACAAGTAGTACTTATCGCATAGTTGAATAGAATTGTGATTGAAACCATCGTCGGCGCCTTTGAATCTTCCGCGTGGTACCGCCGACACGGCGTTAACCTACTTGCCCCAATTGATTCATCACCACACCACCCAGACGAATGCTAAACAACTGCTTACCATGTAGCAAACGTTAAGGTCGAATTATATTATTAATTCAGATCAGAATTCTATGCAAAATACTTTAAATTCTCGTGGTACTGAAAACACAATAGAACCTGCTTCATAATCGAAAGTCCGATAGCTTCTGGCTTCGATTGTTAATCATTAATATTGGTAGACTTCCAGATCGATCGATTATATGCCGCTCGCAACCAACAACTCCTAGGGACCTTTACCAGGTTATCTGTCCATCTCGTTAGAGGCCAATGTACGCTGAGGTTTCCGGTGCATGGTTGACGAGATCTTTGACGCCTGGGATAAGTGCCCTTCTAGATCCTGGTCTAGCCTGGCCTGCCTACCTTTAAGACAATAATTTCATACGAAAAATTCGGTTTGGTGCAGCGAGTTTTCTGCTTATCCTGTAGCAAAAATAGTTGATAGCATGCAAATAAGATGATTACAATGCAACTGTGCCACAACTAGGCTAGTGTACCAACGCGGAAGATGGAATCGTGTTGATTAATTTTGATCACAAACGTTTGTCGCCAACTGTTACATTTTCGCAAGAAGTACCTATTAGATGTCCGGGCATTGCGCGCACGCCTGCTCGAATACGTCATTAGTATACCTACTTAATCTATACTTATAATAAATCTGTAGAGAGGTCAATTCTGTACATGAAATATATTTCCAAAATAACTATCAGCGGGTGATTAGTGATCGATACTGACGCCAAAAATGCAATCAGTAAAATTTTTGTCTGTCTGTCTGTATGTTCGTTATAGAAACAAAAACCACTCGAAGGATTTTAACGAAACTTGGTACAATTGTTCTTCATACTTCTGGGCAGGTTATAGTATACTTTTCATCACGCTACGATCAATAGGAGCAGAGCAGTGAAGGGAAATGTTGGGAAAATGAGTGATTCATGGGAAAGGTTTCAAGCTATAAAACATCACGCTACAACCCTTAGGAACGGGGCAACGCAGGTGTAACCGCGGGCGAAGAACTAGGAAACAAAGTAACTATTCCACGCGGACGAAGTCGCTGGCAAAAGCTAGTTTTTGTAATAAAATAACAGACACAATTTACTCGATAAGCAGAATTAAGTTCATAGATGATTACATAATTATATAAAAGAACGCACTGTGACAGTGACTAGTGCCAAGTGAAGTGATTTACTAATATAGGTTAAGTTTATATGCTAACATCAATTGTTATTTATTTTATATATGTTAGTGTATAAGGTATTTATCTATGGGCCATAGATGCCTGAAAATAAATGATTTGATTAGATTACATAATTAACGAATGGTCGGTTTTTCAGGCTCGTGGCTAATGCTTGCCGCGGCCAGTACGATTAGGTGACTATTGTGAATACATGGCCCTCCGTACCTCGGAGATCTAATGTCCTATTTGTCTAAAATAACAGTTAGGTGTGGTAATCTTTAGAGATCGTCAGAAGAGAGCTTCGAGCTCGCTCCAAAGTAGTAGTACAAGTCTAAATTTTAACATACAGAAATACCCAGATCTGGACAAATTATTTCGTGCGGGGAATGATCCTGCTAATCAGCTACTACGCCAAACGGGTCGATTAAAAAGACATTCTATGTATCTCATCTGATAATGTATGCTTGTTGGAGGATTACGATCTTGTTTCTCGTTGACAACAAAAAGCTGCGGTTCTATCCGCGATGCTAATTAATAAGGAAGCTATAATCGTAACATTGTAAGTTTTTAATACTTTAAAGCGGGCTTTATACACCGGGGGATATGCTTTTAATATGATTTTTGTTAAATAAAGTATAGACGACAGAGAAGCCTTAGGAAGAGAGCATCAATCACTTTTATGGGACATGGGGGGCAAACGAGCAGACGGATCGCCTGATGGTAAGCGATTACCGCCGCACATGGACACTCGCCATACCAGAGGAGTAACCAGTGCGTTGCCGGCCTTTTAAAAGGGGATTGGGCCCCCGGTAACTACACTCACTCGGCAAAACACAACGTGAGCATTGTTTGACGCCGGTTTTCTGTGAGGCCGCGTTATCACTCCGGTCGAGTTGGCCCATTCGTGCCGAAGCATTGTTGTATCAAGAGGTCAAAAATAATACGGATAAAAAAACCACTTTCGTACGTAACTGTGGGTGTATACCTCTGCCTAACTATTCGGGAATACAGGCGTGATGGTATGTTTTAATAACAATATAGCTTGTCTGGGTAAACCTACTTATGGAAAAGCTAACCAAACGATGACTCAATATGAAAGATTGAAAGCTATGTATACAGAATATCTTCCATAAGAGTGTAAGCACTAATCCGGTCGGTCAGCCCATCAAAAAACAGAAGAGGGAAATGCTGGTCCGTATAAATGTAGTGACAGAACCGCATTCTACTGCTTATATGGTGCACACACATTCAGTTGTCGGCTACGTAACTCTTCTTATGCTAGGCAACATGGTGCTTGAGAGAAGCGATAAGACAGACGATAAAACATTCCTTAAGACCATTCTGTAAGACATTCCTTAGGTTTTTAAATGGAGGGAGCTTCCATTAAATAGCGAGGTATATAAAGCTATGGAAGTGTAGAGGAGCGAGGTATGTTGCCTCTTACACGAAAGGGAGGATACTCCGACCAGGCGGGTGTTTTGCCTGGCGGGCCACGGTCCGACGGTTGATGTCGGGTGGTTGTATATATCCAAGTTGCGTTGCAAACTTCACTTGCGCGATTCAGAACTTGTCCGTCTATTTTCTATGTAGCGCGGTAGATGTCGCTACAGAGGGATATAGGTTACTGATGATGTTCAGAACAAAATTACTTAATATTTATCACTAGTGTACCCACAGCGAGTGTCTCCTCCAACATAGTTCTTTCGTTAATAGAAGGGGAAAGAGACAAATTTTTCTATCTCTTTGTTTACCAGTTTAATAATATTTACTTCTCAAAGATTTACAAAATCACATAAACGAGAAACAAAGTAAAAATTAATGAGTCCATAGTGGTACAAGCTTCTCCTTACAATAACAAAAGAATTAGGGAAATTGTTACAGCCGTTCACGCGTGATACCGGTATTTTAAAATATGGTGGGTATTTTTATAAAATTAATCTTCACTGTCGTTGTGGGTATCGAGAAGAGTTTTCAACATTCCGTCATACTATCACGCTTGTACGTATTCCCCGAAAGGTTAGGCAGAAGTGTACTAATGTACATCCACAGTTAGCTTTGTTTAGGTCCCATGTAACAGGGAGAGCCTATTGCCATTAACCGGCCATAAATCCAGACTTCGAGTTGCTACTGAGAATTTTATAGAAAAACTCAATAACACTTTGCTCGACCTGGAGATGGAATTCAGGACTAATCTTTTTCCCATTAAGTACTGGAAAACAAAGAAGAAAGCTTTCGGGGTTCGGCGGAGCTTGAATTGCCCACACAAAAATTGCATTCGCTTACATTTATTTCCAGTGAAGTATTTTGGACAAAATGGTAAAATAGGAACCTAGATTAACAGTATCGTAATCCGAATAATAACAAAATTTGATTAAATTGTGTTTGAATTACGATTTATTTCGGTATTACATTTGTAAGAGAGATTCGGTCCGCCGGACTCTTAACGCTCGTTGCGTTACAGCGTGGTCTCAACCCAACATGGCCGCCTGTGACATAAGGAATCCTATTTTTTACGACCTATTCGTTTTCAATGGACGTTCAGTGAACAAATATCCTGCAGACCATTACACCCGCTCGATTTATACACATATCTATGTTAATTAATTTCTTTAGTAAATTGTTAGTACTTACTTAAGTATTTATTACTGAAATGAAGTCAAATGAAATGTTTTATTTACATGAAACATGGTAAATAATGGCAATCGGAAAGTTACACTCCTGCATGTTCCGCCAGACATATGGCATACAAAATATTGTCGCTTTTGCCTAATAATCCTAAGCGCGACTGCTAAGCTAGAGGACCTGGATCGATTCCGAGGTCTAACAGTGTTATTAGGGTTTTGGATGAAATTCTCAATAGCTCTCGGAGTTTGGAATTTGCACCCGGATAATAGCAATAGGCTCACTCCCTATTACATGGGACGTAAACATACTGGCGAACTGTTAGTGTAACTACATTAGTACGTCTCTGCCTAACCCTTCTAGGAATACAGGGGTGAGGGTATGTATGTAATAGGGGGCGAGCCTATTGCTATCCAAACTCCAAGCTGCTCAAAGTCAAAGTCAAAGTAAATAAATAAAGGTTTATTTCAGAAACTTGTACAACTTTTACAGTAAGTAAAATCTTTTATTTAAAATAAACTAATACTACAGGTACTTTTGAATTGTCAAAACTACGCGCACGGATCCAAATAGTGGGTCTTATGGAGAAGAACCGGCATGAAACTCCATAGATACTCTTTTAAATAAAATTTATGACATTGTAGTTGTTTACAATTTTGTTAAGTATTATAATGTGAGACTCATGTAGTTTGATGTGTAGGATAATACCTAATCGATCGATCCGGGAATCGAAGGTAGATCCTCTTACTCAGTAGTTACGCTTACGGCCACTACTAATAAGCCAGTTCTCAGTGGCTCAGTCAGCGGCTTTCTTGGATTTATGTTCTAAATAAACAACGTAATAAGAGTAAGTTTCAATCGTCGTAAACAATTCCCACATTACATAATAGTAGCGGTCAGATAGTCTATTACGTGTCCCTTAAAGGTGTAGTTGACTACCTAACTAGTTCACCATAGTCAACTAGTCGACTATGGCTAGATTCACGCGCTAACTAGATCTAGACTGATAGGTGACGCCCGTGTGTCACTCGTGCTGAAATCTCTAGAGTTGTTCATCAAATTTATTTTGACTGCTATTTCTTTGTGAACGGATTAAACATCTTAATTCGTTGTATACAGTGATAAAATCATGCTTGTATTTCCTTAAGGGTTAGGCAGAAGTGAACTGCTGTTCGCCGACATGTTAATAGCGTGAGCTTATTGCTATATCTATTAGAGTTTTGATTTCAGTTAGGACCCAATTCAAAACTCTGAGCTGCTACTGGGGTACTTCGATAATAACCCAATAATAATTTGTTCGGCCCGGGAATCGAACCCAAGACCTTCTTGAAGTCTTACTCAAGAGTCGCCGGTAGTAGTGCTATGTGATTTATCAATACAGAATCAATTACTAATTTGCATGTGATTACAGTTTTTCCGCCGTATCATTTAAAAACTAGTTAGCATAAGTACTCTTCCCATACTTAGCAATTCTACTGTATCACCGTTAATTGCTTACGTCTAATTAACAACTCCATATAGATCATCACTCGCTTTTCTATACAGGGTGTGAGTAAATCCTGTTTCCGTTGAACACATAGTATTATAAATACCTTTACTTTCCTTCACTCAACCACTTTCATTCCTCACTCGAGTAAGAGTAGTTCAGTTGGAGAAAATGATTCGAGTGTATTATGTAAGTTTGTTTTTAAGATTTTTAAAGATTCGTGATTAATCAAAAAATTCTGTCCGTTCAACCGTTCAAAATCTTGGTAGACCTTTTGTCGTGTAAACTTTAACCTTCACGCTGCGTGTTAATAGAATAAAAATTACCTTTAATCGATTTTTACACCGTACACGTAATATTGTGTACACCGTTTTGGATGAAATATATATAGATTCATATTAATATTTTTGCCCAGTGTGGGGATGGGTTAGAATACTGTTCCTCACTGCCATTCAGATAGGCATCTCGTAAGAGCCGAGAAAATATCTGACTTACTCGTATCGTAGTGTCCCATATAATCCAGTTAGTTGTACATCCAAAAATTTACCTCCAGCACTACACGTAAATTTAACTTAAATTAAATAAGGTTATTTTTTAGTAAAGGAAAAAATTCAATCGCGAGCAGGATTCGAACCTGCGTCTCCTGGTTGGATACACCAGACGCTCTGACCTCTAAGCCACCGCGAACACTACCCGCATGATTGAAATTTTTCCTTCACATTCTGAATTTACGTTATATGGTGACGTTGGTGACATCTATGAGAGGCAAGTTACCTTTCTTCTCAACCGACACGACTTACTTTACAGTTAGTTCAGTGTCGTACGATGACACCTTACCTTTTAACTCTTTTTGTGATTTTTTTTTGTATTTTCCATGCTAAGATTATAAAGTTAATTAAATAACGTAAATCTAAAAATTATAAAGAAAGCCCAGTTTTACCTAGCTTTCTAAACTAAACTAAACAGAATTTCAATTTATAGCTGAATAAAATAAATACTAATAAGTACAAAGTTACATATACACTAGTGGACCCAGCAGACGTTGTCCTGCCCTGAAAATAACCCAAAACTCGATTGCAGCGCCACCTACCGGGTCCAATTGTGAATCTAAACCATTCCCAGATCCCCTTGAACACACACAAAAAATTTCATCAAAATCGGTCCAGTCGTTTGAGAGAAGTTCAGTCACATACACACTCACAGAAGAATTATATATATAAAGATATATAGATTACAATAATATATATTTCTCTATAAATATGTAATAAATGAACATTACGAAATTGTAATGTCAGTTTATTTAACTATTTTAGAATGTTATATTTAGTCTCCAAAACCGAGGTTGAGCGTATATCACAGGATTTGGCAGCATGATTGTAAGCGAAGGCTAATAAGAAAGGATGAAAGCGTTGAGCAAATTTAGTGTAGCAAACGGAAATAGGAACGCGGAAGACACGACCCGATTTTATTTCGTTATAATCTGGGGATATTAAGACTGTCTTGTGTTTGGCTAATATTGTCAGAATTATGAAGAGCTTGCCACTTTGGACACTTAAGGACATTACATCGCTCAAATCCATAAAATACCCTAGCTTTAAAGAAGTTTCTAGTGGAATCCTTATGTGCGTTTGCCATATAAAAAATATATGTTATACTTGAGGTCATCACAAACAAATTGTATTGTTTAAAATTTTTATAAATTTGCCCCAATTTTGGATAATAATTGAAGTAAAAGGGCCTTTTTTAACCTAATTTGTATTTTTTCTCTTTAACGGTTTAATAGTTAGTCATGAATTTTATACCAAAAAAATTGTAATAACGTAATTAACAATTTGTATTGTTTTTATTATCTTTTTTCTTTGAATATTTTGAAATAATAAAGAAGTACCCGGAACCTCACTAGCACCCCGCGTGAAGAACCCCCGCAATGCCTGTGACTAATAAATACTAGCACAAAGACTAAATCCTCAAGGTCATTGGGCAATGTAATACCCGTAAAACTTTACTCTCTTCATAAAGTTTAACCGTTGGGTAGCGTCTTGGTTTCCTAAACATGGTGTTCAGTACTGCACGCTGTGAACGCTCTAACTGTACTATATGGGACGCAACACCACCCCTGCATCAAATACAATAAGTCACCAGGGACTCACGGAAAGCATATTACCTATGAATAACATTATCACTGTCTCTCTGTTGGCAGCGTAGGTATGTAAGTTCTCATGATATTTACCTTCTCCCTAACTGTTCCAGAAAGGGAATCACTGTGGCAGTTCGCCGCGCATTTTAACTATTCTAGTCACACTGTAGAACAATCTAAATTAAATAACCTAGGGTTTCCTGTAAATAATGATAATCCTGGGATTCCCACTTTTAATGAAAACTTTAACAAACTTGCAAAGTATGATTAAGCGCACACAATCCATAAGAAAATTAATTATTACAAATTCTAGATGATATTCAAAATCAAAATTTTGGTCGACAACTTAGCATCAAAAATGAGACTTAGCAACTGGCGTTTACTATTGTATGTCTACATATTTCTAACACGGACTGTATCATTACTGTACCAACGGGGAGGGAATACGGTCCAAGAAGTGAAGTCCACTACTTATCAGTACGAGGAAGCTAATGTTGTTTATATTTACATATTAACTAAGAATATAATACGATAAATAGTTATGTTTACGTTTTCATATCACATTTAGAGGTATGCGGGTCAGTGATTAAATATATGTTGGACGTATTTAGATAGGATGACTTTTTTTATTTGCAAATATTCGTTGTCGGAATTATTATAACATTGATCTAACAATGACTGACTCATTATTCTAATTGGTCCCAAGCGCCACTGCTACGCTAGAGGTCTTGGGTTCGATTCCCGGGTACAGCAGGGGTACTGCATTTTTCTATTAAATTCTCAGTAGACGTTGTTTTATACCATCACGCCTGTATGCCCCTAGAGGTTGGGCAGAAGAGTTAATACTAATGTACACCCACAGTTCGTCTTACGGTTGTCAGGTATGGGCTTAATATAAAATGTTACCGGTATGTTTAGGTTCCATGTAATAGGAGACAAGCCTATTGCCATTAACCGGGAACAAATCCCAAACTCCGAGCTGCTACTGAGAATTTCATAGAAAAACTCAATAACACTTTGCTCGACCTGGGAATCGAACCCAGGACCTCTAGCGTAGCAGCCGCGCTCAGGACCACAAGGCTAACTAGGCAGTTACAAAGTTGACGTGGATTTATCCAAGCTTTAATAAATCATACAAAAATCCTATACAAAAAAGGACGTTCAACACGAATTTTAACATTTTTCGGAAAACTTTCCAAATTTTTTTTCCATATAACCTAATTCAGAAATTTTAAAATAAAGAATAGCTTATGATGCCATTAATTACCATTTAATAATTAATTTATTAATTAATAAATGTTATTAATTAATTAATTACCATCCGGACTGCCTCATTAGTCTAGTGGTCCCAAGCGCGACTGCAACGCTAGAGGTCCTGGATTCGATCCCCAGGTCGAGCAAAGTGTTATTGGGTTTTTCTATGAAATTCTCAGTAGCAGCTCGGTGTCTGGATTTGTGCCCGGTTAATGGCAATAGGCTCGCCCCCTATTACATGGGACCTAAACATACCGGCGAACTGTGGGTGTACATTGGTACGCCTCTGCCTAACCCTTCAGGGAATACAGGCGTGATGGTATGTTAATTACCATTTTTAAAATTCTTGTCTGTATTTGGTTTGTATCGAATAGTCTCCGAAATGGCTAAACGGATTTCTGTGAAAATCTTATTATTATTATTAAAAGCCCGTAGTGTCCCACTGCAGGGCAAAGGCCTCCCCACTCTCCTTCCACTTCTCTCTGTCTATTGCTCTTAAGGACCAGTCTTATTGAAAAGAGTCCAGCTCATCCCGCCATCTCCGTCTGTGAAAATCTTAGTAATTTTAAATTAAATTTTCGTGTATTTGTGCATTTTAATATATTGAATACAGTTAAATTAAGAATAAGTAGATGAACGCAGTTTATTCGGGTTATATAAAAGCATGTATTTCAATGAAAAATAAGTATATAAAAATAATTATAAATGCCAGTCAGTTGTTCGGGATTAAAGTTTATCTAAGCTCGAGACAGCTGGCGATAGTACGTGCTACCGACCTCGATATTAATGACCCTTACATTATTAATATAGTAACACTGACAATATGTCTGTGTCATTTGTTTTGTTTTTGTTGTTAAAGTCACCCGATTATCGCAACAATACGTAACTGTACGTGTCTGAAGTTAGCTGTTCCGAAATATCGAAATAAGTAAGGACTGATGTGGAATTGTGGATGTTATGGGCCAATCGTTTATCTGGGCCGATCGAGATTTGTCTGGGCAGATCATCATTTCGTGATATGACCGATTATCTTATGATGTGCCTAACCTCTTCATATTTCTATTTTCTTCTGTGTACTGTACAATGGCTATAATTCGGTTCTGGCACTAACCGGCCGATGCCGCGGCCCCGCTCACTTCGCTAGCTCGACTCGTAACTAACCTAACCGATGTATCATGGCGATGTGCCCAGGCAGATCTCGATCGTCCCACGACACGGCCACGATTGCGAAATATTGATGACCTCAATGGTTTTACATAGATTTTTTTTATATTAAAAGTAACCGCACTGTAACACCACTTGCGGACAACTTCAGACATGCAGAGTTATTTTGACCGAACTGCAGTTCGGTATATAATACAGGATTTTTGGAAGGAGGAGTTATAATAATGTTTATTCTAAAAACTCTTTGGAATAAGTTAAAAAATTGTATATAAAAAAATATAAATAAAAATAAAATATAACTGTGTCCAAACAAGGTTATCCTGTGTTTTAAAACGAGGACTGTTATTAGATTGATTGCAAACTGGGGAGTTCATTTTATTCGTAAGAGCCTTCCTTATTCAGTTACTGCCAGCTGGCTTCTGCATGTCATCACACCATTTGGACAGCAGGCATGCTTAGACGCGGTCTCCACTGGAGAACTCATTTTCTCTCACTTTCTTTTAATCCTTGACTTATTTGGTTTACCAGGTTTTGCTGTTTCTCTGCGTGCAGTACGCTCAAGGCGCTGAGCAAGCAAAACGATCTCTGGGCGGTGTAATCGGCGGCGGCGGTGGTGGCGGGTTTCCGATCCGCCACACATACTCAGAGTATCACAACCGAGTCGCCATACCCGTGCCACAACCAGTCCATATCGCTATCCCCCGGGCTGTCCCCTACCCCGTCCATGTAGGGGTGCCAGTAGACCAACCGCGCCCCGTCCCCGTTGCAGTACCGCAACCTGTCGCTCACGTTGTACACCGACCTATTGCTGTACCCGTTGATAGGCCGTTCCCATACCCGTACGCGCAACCGGTTCCCGTCACTGTGACGCAGGGAGTGGGAATACCTGTGCCACAACCGTATGCTGTCGGGGTGCCCGCTCCAGTGCCTGTTGCTGTACCCCAACCTGTTGCGGTACCCATAGGCGGTGGGGTTGGAGGAATTGGGGGTGGGATCGGTGGTATTGGGGCGATTGCCGGGGTAGGAGGTATTGGTGGGGCAGGCGTTAGCGGCTATTCTTCAGGGGTGTCCCAGTCTTTGATTACGCATGGCTACAGTGGTGGCACGATTACGGACTCTCATGGACATGGACATGGACATCACTACTGATTCTTTGAAAAACAAGTCAAATATTTATTATTTACGAAACATGTAAATAACGATAACATTAAGGTACAGCACCTACTGTTGAATTTATGTTTTAAAAGTAATATTTTCACAAGATGGTTTTGATGGAACTGTTATATCTATTCCTAGTGCGTTAGTGCCTACGAGCTGGCATAACAATAAATAATGCTCTGATGAAGAGTTTCACTGTCAAGCTATAAACTATCGATATTTTAACACAATTATTGTGTGTCTAAAACGTACCCATGCTATATTTTTTTATTAGACAGTAAGGTTGTGTAAGTTCAATAAACTTTTCAGGAACTCACAATATAGTGTAAACATGAATTGTAAATATAACGGATTTTGTATCGTTTATGTTAGGTGACTGCCTCATTAGGCTAGTGGTCCCAAGCGTGACTGCTACACTAGAGATCCTGGGTTCGATCCCCAGGGTGAGCAAAGTGTTATTGAGTTTTTCTATGAAATTCTCAGTAGCAGCTCGGAGTCTGAATTTGTGCCCGGTTAATGGCTATAGGCTCGCCCTTTATAGCATAGGACCTAAACAGACCGGCGAACTGTGGGTGTACATTAAGTAGGTCTCTGCCTAACCTTTCAGGAAATACAGGCGTGATGGTATGTTATGTTATGTTCATGATAATTTTGCTATAGTCATTTAATAGTCTCCCACCGGTATTGGAAATAGGTACCTACCAATGGAATGCATGGCACCTTTTTAAGATAAATGTGAAAATTATTATTTTTTATTGTTTTTCGTAATAATATAATTACTGTCTGATGTAATCATAGTCATAGAATAAAAGCTTTAATTTTAATATAAGATTTTTATGATAAATAAAATATATTATGTCATTGAATAAATGCTCTAGTTTTATTGATATGTAAATTTCGGTAATTATTCATATAAAATAAATAGTGCAGTAGGTCGGTAAGTATTATTATTTACTGCAGTTTTAAGTTAGACCTCCGTCTAACTTAAAATCTAAAATATTTCATTTAGTTATTTTAATAAACTGTCAGTGTTTATGGACTAGTGAACTGACTCTAAAACAAGCGCCCCAAGGGACGGTCACACAGCGAAAGCCCCGAACACCCGTTCCTGGCCAAGAACCTCGTCCCGTTTACTCACGTTATCTATCTTTGAGGTGTTGACAATCTTTCCGCCCGCGCGTCTAGAGGCCGAGTTATGGTATATCCCTTTGAAAAGCGAGTGAAACCGTAGGAAGCAGCTAGTTCGTCAATATAATATTTGCCCCAAGGCAATAAGGAAACCGAAAAATAGCAAACTAATTTGTTTATTTTCAATGCTATCAATTGTAATATTATGTACCTACGTACCCGACAAAAGAGTATTCTTGAAATTACAAGAAATAATTAGGTATGTTTTGCAATGTATTACTTTTAATATCTCAAGTATTTCGTATACATAGTACTTACTTTACGGATACAGCAAGGTAATTCCTATTATTATCGTGTTGCACCGTATCCAATTTTGTTAATTTTTTTTTTTGCAATTTCAATAAATAATTATAACGGTATACATCTCGTGGATAAATAAGGGGATTATCTATCATTATCGTTAGTGCTGTTTCTAATTTTGATATTCGTCTGATAAAGCAATACTTATCGCTAAATGATACGGCACTATCAGTACATCCTATTTAGGCGTACGGACTGGTCCCCTTCTCCTCGAGTGATAAAAACATTTATTTATTTTATTCATAATTAATCGCTCTTCTAGTTATAAGTGTTGTTGTGTTACCGTTTTTGTGATAAGCGCAAAATGTATTCCAGTAAGTGTTGTTTTTAAATTGTTTTATTTTTATTTTGTTGTACTTTTAATGTGGTCTTTTGAAACTAAGGCTCATGAACTAAGGCTGGGAAAGTGTGTGTAATTAAGAATCCCTAAACTTTGGGCAAAATATTGTGTTTTCAATGTTCCATCAGCTATGAACTACTTATAAAATAATTTGCTCATCGCTACTGCATTGTCAATTTCCGCTTATTCAAATCAGTGCAATAATACAAGAAAGTCGTTATAGATATACTAATAAAGGATATATTCTAGATTAAATGTCACCTATATACAATTTTGGTTTGTTAAAGTTTTTCTAAACTTTGATCTTTTGTGAATCTTCATCTTCTTCTGAATGTAGTCTAAGATAAGCCGATAAGTCGACCACTGGATAGAGGGGACTTTGGAGTTCTTTGTCTCCGAGGAATTCTTAATTCGCCCCTTTTTATGATTTGAAATGATTGGTGTTGATGTGACGTCAAAAATACGTAGTTATCTAATAGGTTATACGCTGGTAGGGCGTCGAGTGCTATCATTAGCTCACCAATAATTATTCATTGATTACTTCAAAATAATAATTATGTATAATGTACGTCAGTTTCTCTTTATAATCAAATTTTGTAAGACAGTGTAAAAGTGGGCAGTAATTCAAGGTCAATTGAGATTCGTAGATTATCATAATGATATAATATACAAATTATAAGGCTTGGACACAAAGCACTGCAGTTAATGAAACCTTCGTGCAGAAAAAAAGTAGTTGAGATAGGTAACTATTGAATCGATCAATAGTTACGTTTCTATTATGTGCTTTTTTCTTTGATTAATTTTACGGATCTGGTAATTATGTATGACAAATACGATAGATAATGAATAGGTTAGGTTTTCGGAAACTGACTGTTTCAAACAGTCAGTTTCCGAAAACCTAACCAAAATTCAAATATTTATTGCCTTTTTTTCAAAAAAAGCTTACTAGTTATGTGGGTCGCACATTACTAATATTCATGTTAACCCCTCGTGCTAAGCTAAATGCTTGTGTTAGGAGTGGGTTCACGTCGGTAGTGCAGTGGGTGGGTTTCGAACCGGCAACCTTCAAAATCATGTGGATCTGTTGACATGTTGTCTGTTTGGTATTTGGAGATAGACACTTGCTTTTATTTTATTAACGCCTATAATAAACATAATTGCAAATTCTAATAGTGCAACTAATAGCAAGAAAGATTTATGAAAATGTAGGGAAGTATCTACCAATAAGGTCGGTAATGACCATAGGGTCTCTGCCCTAAAGGGACTGTTTAACAAAAGCATTAATTAGTCTATGCTCAATATTATTATTAAATAATATTTACTTGACGTCTAAGATTTATGTACTTGATACTTAATGACGTCATTCCCGGAATGACGTGAGACACCTTTAAAATTATTTTGTTATAGTTATGTAGCCAAAAGAGCGTATGCGACATTAGCGGTTATAGGTAATATATTTATATACATACAGTATCGATTAGTTTGACAAAGTGCAAACTTGGGCCATTGTGATAAGGGTTATTACTTGATAAGAAGGTATTCTATGAGTAAGTAAAGAAGCACAAACTGAAAGACATATCAAAGCATAGTTGAAAAAATACATAGGTACCTACAGTCATAGTAGTTTTTTTTTATGGGATAGGAGGGCAAACTAGCAGACGGATCGCCTGATGGTAAGCGATTACCGCCGCCCATGGACACCCGCAACACCAGAGGAGTCACGAGCGCGTTGCCGACCTTTTAAAAGGGACTTTAAAGGGGCCCTCCGGTAACATCACCCACTCGGCGAAACACAACGTAAGCTTACTAGCAATATGGGTCGCACATTACTGGTATTCTTGTTAACCCCTCGTGCTATGCTAAATGCTTGTGTTACGAGTGGGTTCACGTCGGTAGTGCAATAGGTGGGTTTCGAAGCCCTAGCCAATAGGCTACAGTGTTTTTATGAATGTATCTATCTACAGAATGAAATTTAAGAGACGCGACAAATTAAAATTAACTATACGGTTCTATATGTAACAAAGAAAATGTACCTAGAACACGTGATTAAGTAAAATATTTATATTTTTTTAGCTTCATAAGGGGAGTTTGGCAATATCTCGTGCCCTTCTTCCGCTACTTTTCTCGTGAATAGAAAAAAAAACCGGTCAAGTGTGAGTCGAACTCATGCGCCGAGGGTTCTGTACATACCCATTATACCGCCATAATAAAATTGCCTGTAAGACCTTGCTTTTTGCCAAATTTCGTGATTCTAGGTCAATAGGTTTTCGACCCAATACAGTTGACCTAGAATTGTCAATTTTGGTTAAAAGCAAGGTCTTACAGCACAAGCAAAGGGAAAATTCCAAAAATAAAAAAGTTGAAAATTAAGGTAAATTTTGGTACCTACCTAGTTTATCGCGAGAATCTAAATTTGCCCATATCTTTTTATCGTGTTCACTCAGGACTTTGATTTTTATACACCTAATAGGGGCTATAGACCTCAATATCTATACTTATAATAAATCTGTAGAGAGGTCAATTCTGTACATGAAATATATTTCCAAAATCAGCGGGTGATTAGTGATCGATACTGACGCCAAAACTGCAATCAGTAAAATTTTTGTCTGTCTGTCTGTCTGTCTGTATGTTCGTTATAGAAACAAAAACCACTCGACGGATTTCAACGAAACTTAGTACAATTGTTCTTCATACTCCTGGGCAGGTTATAGTATACTTTTCATCACGCTACGATCAATAGGAGCAGAGCAGTGAAGGGAAATGTTGGGAAAATGAGTGATTCATGAGAAAGGTTTCAAGCTATAAAACATCACGCTACAACCCTTAGGAACGGGGCAACGTAGGTGAAACCGCGGGCGAAGAACTAGGGAACAAAGTAACTATTCCACGCGGACGAAGTCGCTGGCAAAAGCTAGTCTATAATAAACTTGTCAATTCAACCCGTTCCTGAGACAATTGGTGGTGACACACGGTCAGACGGACAACAGAGTGATCTTATATGGGTTCCTTTTTTAACTTTTGAGGTACGGAACCCTAAAAATTAATAAGTAATGTTAAAATGACTTATTACTGAACCTCCCATATCGTATCGTGTCGTATGTTTTCAAAGTCACCCTGTATAATCTATAAACATCAAAGATAAATGCGCAAATCATTGAAAAATCACCTTGTTATCCGAAAAAAATGACAGAAATCAATTCTGTATCCGAGAATTACAGATATGATGAGTCCGTGACCAATACCATGTTACGATAAGATAGAAAAACTAATATTTGCACTATACATATTTCAAACGATGACTGCGAATCGATGAAACTATTTCTGACTAGGATTTCCTCATTAGTCTAGTGGTCCCAAGCGTGACTAAGTTCGATCCCCAGGTCGAGCAAAGCGTTATTTGGTTTTTCTATGAAATTCTCAGTAGCAGCTCGGAGTCTGGATTTGTGCCCGGTTGATGGCCATAGGCTCGCTCTCTATTACATGCGACCTAAACATACCGGCGAACTGTGTTGTACATTAGTACACCTCTGCTTAACCCTTCGGGGAATACAGGCGAGACTTTATGTTATGTTATGTTAAAATGATGTTCTTCTTGGCGAAATTGATGACTTTAACAAAGACGGTTTGCTGCGTCTCCGGTAGTTTGCTTTGCTCGGCTACGCATCAGCAACTCCTCTGGTATTGCAGGTGTCCATGTGCGGTAATGACTACTTTCCGCTAGGTGTAAATTGCTGAAAGACTTAAAAAACTTAATAATTAATAAGTTCGACAACCGTCGAAGTTATTCATTATTTATTTTTGTATTTTTTCAGAGTTCCCATTTTCTATGGAGAATATTCCAAGGCAGAAGAGCTTTGGGTGCCTCTCACTCAAATTTGGATCCATATTTTCGGCTTTAATTATCATAGTAAGTACCTATATGAAAAAAATAAAGTGGTTTAACTGTTTAGAATGAATAACAATGAATTTGATGTTTGCGTTGCTGGTTAAAATGAAAATTTCAAAAACCCTTTATGCCATAAATTCGACATAAATGATGATGTCTGAGGTAAAAAAAGACATGAGGATGATATTAAATTTCATGTCTTAGACACGAGACCTAGAGAATTGCTAAATTTCCTTAATATTAGTCTAAATGTACCAAAAAAAGAATGTTGGCATATTGCTTAGCAGAAGAATGTTTGGCAATGAGTTTGTAGAAGAATTTAGCACAGCAGAGGTATATAACGGACAAATTGGTTTTACTGCGATGAAAAAAATAGAATTATTTGTTTTACTTTGTCCTAATCAACTTCAAAATCTCTTTAATTTTGTAGTGCTAACATTGATATTTTTTATTTCAGCTATTTACAATCCTCTCTCTCGCACAATGCTTAGCAAATATACACCATCTGACTCCCGGAAACATCACCATCAACAATATAGAAAATATCCTGCTGTTCTGCTTCGCGATAGGTGTGATTATCGCTCATTGTATCACACTGGTGCTGACCACTATCATGCTAATTGGAACCTTAAGGGTATGTATTTTGGGATTTATGGAATTATTTACTAGTATTACTAGGTACTAATACTATAGTAAGGGACATCCGCAGTTTTCCAGTATGTTTATAATAGGGGGTCCCATATAATACGGGACTAATGCTACAAATCATAATTCTGAGCAATTACCGATTTTTTTTTTTATGGGATGGGAGGGCAAACGGGTAGACGGATCACCTGATGGTAAGCGATTACCGCCGCCCATGGACACCCGCAACACCATAGGAGTCACAAGTGCGTTGCCGACCTTTTAATAGGGGATTGGGCCTCCGGTAACCTCACTCACTCGGCGAAACACAACGTAAGCGTTGTTTAACGCCGGTTTTCTGTGAGGCCGTGGTATCACTCCGGTCGAGCCGGCCCATTCGTGCCGAAGCATGACTCCCCCACGAATAAAATAGAAAAACCCGGTTCTCTATATAAAAAATCGACCTTGGGATTCAGATCCACACGCTCATTTATTTCCCAAAATTATAAATTCTACTTTTAAAAATATTGTTTTATAGTTACATACGGCCTATTAAAAATACACTCTTATAAATACAAAAGATAGGCAAACTGAACTGTTAAACAAGATTTCTTAGTATTTTATATATAATGAGTAAAATATCAGCAATGATAGCAGCAATAAGCAGTGATAACCTAGTGGTATGACCGTTGGACTGCCAAGTCAAAGGTCTCGAGTTCGAACCTAAGGCACGCACCTCTGACATTTCGAAGTCAGGTGCGTATTAAATAGTTAATTATCACGCGCTTAAACGGTGAAGGAAAACATCGTGAGGAAACCTGCATGCCTGAGAGATTTTCTCGACGGCGTGTGAAGTCTGCCAACCCGCACTAGGCCAGCGTGGTGGACTATAGCCTAATCCCTCTCATTCTGCGAGGAGACCCGTGCCCAGCAGTGGGACAGTATAATGGGTTGATTATGAGTAAAATATCGCAAGTAAGTAATGTCTTTTTTTTCAAAATTTCAGGATAAAGCGCACCTGATGAAGCCTTGGGTAGTCTGGACATCATTCCAGGTGATGGTCAATTTGCTGCTACTAGTGTACTGGACAACAGTTAGCATGGTCTTCGATCATATGGATCAAAACACTCTAATGGTGTATATTTTATCTTTCTTGATCCTATGTAAGTAAACCTTATTTTTACTTTATTTTGAAGAAGCTTGTACCATTAAGTCATTTTGACATTAAGAGATAAATGCCCACTGCTAAGCTCAGGCCCAATTGGCTGGATATAGGATGGAATAATGAAAATAGCCAGTTAACCTGCCTCCCTCATTAGTGTAGTGGTACCAAGTGCGACTGCTACGCTAGAGGTCCTGGGTTCGATCCTCGAAGTGTTCTGGGTTTTTCTATGAAATTATCAGTAGCAGCTCGGAGTCTGGATTTATGCCCGGTTAATGGCAATAGGCTCACCCCCTATTACATGGGACCTAAAAATACCAGACGAACCGTGGGTGTACATTAGTACGCCTCTGCCTAACCCTTCGGGGAATATAGGCGTGTACGTAATGGTATGTACGTAACATCCCCTAACTTTCGACGTCCATAGATTGGCTTACCATCATGAGCACTTTTCACTGACGTCTATACACGTCGTTGGCGATCAAAAGGGTGAACCATAACAAACACTCATCAATTTTCTCCCATTATGTTTGCAGTGATCCGATTCTACATGCTGATGTTGGTGGCAAGTTACTACAAACAGCTGATAGAAGAAAGTGCTGAACGCATAAGGACGTTGCTCAGCAATGAAACTTGGTACACCGCTTAACGTTGCCCTGCAGTAATAATAAGGAGCGTCGAAGCTGGGATATAATATGTCACGAGTGATGTCCAATGAAACAAAATTCAATAATAAGATTCGAGAAAAAAACCTTACAAGTCTATTCCACTCTTAAGTGCTCTTTGCTTGAATAAAAAGCTAGATAGGCTAAATTTCTTTTCAAAAAATAAAATCAGAATGTCATCACATCTTCAGTATTAGGTATGTATTGTATATTGATAACTCAATATCAGAAAGAATAATATTTTTTGTAAATTGTTTTCTTCTGCGAAATTAACAGTTGGTATAATTATTAACAATTGTAAATTATTTTTGTTGTGTATACTGAATAAATTATTGAATTTTCATGTCAACACCGTAGTAATAAAAATAACTATCATTTTGTAAATATTTTAATATATGATATATGAATGTTTAAAATAAAAGATTTTAAAATTTTAACTATAAATTTTTATTTGGCATAACATTTCTTAGAACTTTAATTAAATAAAAAAATCTTAATTATCCTAAATATTTACAATTCCTTTTAAATGTAACATGGTTTTTATAAACGTACTAATTATAATATTTATACATAATTTTATTAAAGTCATAAAATAATTATAATTTTGTTTGTTCTCTCAAACTCATTTATATAACGAGGAACATATATATTTATTGGCAATTATATTAATAAGGATGGTTAATATTTAATAATCCAATTATTACAAATCATGAACTTGAAAATAATAATTGAATAAAACCTGGATTTTATTAAATTATTTTACTGTATTAATAACATTAATTTTTAATGTACTTAATTGAATGATGTCCCTTAACTAGAAACAATTTTCGTCCCAAAAAAATATTATCGTAACGCAGTCTCTATTTTTCGTTTCTATTTCTCGAAGTTTAGGTAAATTATCCATATTTTCCGATCTCTGATCATGAATGAATTCCTCCAAAAAACATCTTACACATTTTCAACTATACAGCGTCTATTTTAAGTTATATATCGTTAAAAAAAAAATCATAATTACAAATTGAAATAGATATTTATAAGTATAAAAATATTTAAAATTACTTCTTTCTTCAACTAAAATCTTCACCTCAAATCTATTACTACTTAATCTACCATTTGAAAATGTCCTTATTAAGTAACTATATAAAATTTAAGGTAACTAATGCCGAGTTAAAAATATATGTTTTTTTTTATAATGACGAAAATCATTTATATTGTTTTCTACAATTTAAATTCCATAAACAGAAAGTAAAAATACGATTTTTAATATTATGTAAGCACCTGTGTTTAATTACTCCAGGTGCTAATTTAAGTCAGCTGAACTTTACAACTGTTGCCACACCTAAAAATACATTACATACAGTATTTACATTTAAAAAATCAGCCCGTATGAACTCTCTTAAATTTTCTCGTAGTTCTATCAATTAATTAAGAAAGTAACTCTAATTAATACTAGTTTAGGCGGTACCCGATTCCCGGGAGTATTTTACCGACCCATCTCTCTCCATCTTCACTATTGAACTCCAAATGAGGATCACCAGGTACATTTGTAACACTGAAAATAATAAGATAAGTACACCGATTAATACATTGAGTTACCGATTTTAATTGCTAGCTAAAATATTCATTTTTTTATATACCTAAGGTGGCAAACAAGCATACGGCCCGCCTGATGGTAAGCGGTTACCGTAGCCTATGGACGCTTGCAACTTACAGTGTCGGCAACGCGCGAGTGATACCCACCAGGGGTAAGTTACGGAGGAATAGTTGGGCTGGCAGCATAGGAAACAATAGCGTAATGCTTAAAATAAACACAAAGCTTCCTCGCGGAGCTCTGACCTTGCTCACCGTTAGGAACACGACATAGCACGGAGCTATGTTATTTGGCTACGATTTTAGGTGTACTTGTAAGTACATATACTTATGGTATGTTATGTTTTAGAATTAGCCTTAGAATCGGCCTTCGGGGTCTAATCAAGAGACCCGGGGGCTAAATACATAAACTTACTGAGCTGGAATAGAACCAGGAACAGTTCGCTGGCAGTCTCCTTGGTGAGGAACGCGAGGCTGTACACGAATCCAAACACTGAGTACACGATCTCGAAGTACAGGTACACCTTCATCAGCACCACATGTTTCTGCAACATTCGAATGTAAACGTTATTATCTAAACAATAGGAAATAAAATCCAATTGTCGTTTTGACAATTAATCTAGAAACTATGTTTTTTTTTTCAAAACATACAGGATGAAATTGAATAGACGTATTAAAATATATTTTATGTGTAACGAAGAAAATGTGATTATGGAAAATAATTATAGGTACGGTTTTGACTGCCTCATTAGCCTAGAGGTCCCCAGCGCAACTGCTACGCTAGAGGTCCTGGGTTCGATCCCCAGGTCGAGCAAATTGTTATTGAGTTTTTCTATGAAATTCTCAGTAGCAGCTCGGTGTCTGGATTTGTGCCCGGTTAATGGCAATAGGCTCGCCCCCTATTACATGGGACCTTAACATACCGGCGAACTGTGGGTGTACATTAGTACGCCTCTGCCTAACCCTTCGGGGATGGCGTGATGGTATGTTATGTTAATTATACGTTTTTATTATAAAGAGAGTTTGGCAACGTCTCGCGCGCTTTAACTGCTAATTTTCTCGTGAATAGAAAAAAATTGGTGAATGATAGTAAGTGCAAAGTGTTAGTACTTTACGTAGTATACTAGTAGTACTGCTATACCCTACCCTACCCTACCCTAAATGCCCTATAAACTTCCTCAAGAATTGGGTTATCAAAGGGAAAAAGATTTTTTAAAATCAAACTGATACCTACATCCTGTGCGTTCACCCAATCAGAGTAACTCTTCAGCTTTATAATATTATTAGTAAGTATAGATTCGTTTTGTCTTGTGTTGTGAATCAGAATAAACTTTCTTTCTTCTTTCTTAACCGTCCCACGTTGGGTGTCCATTTGTCACTCTAAATGTTAGTTTAATGTATTTAAATCACTTTATAAAACAAACTAAAAGGTCCCTTACCCTATGTAACGCAACAATGAACGTAACAGTCATGATAACTTCAATCAGCAGCGCGATGACATCGGTGATGAGTCTCGCGAACTCCGATGCCAAGGCAGCCTGGTCTGACTCTGAGGAGTTCCTGATGTACGAAATGTAGAGGGACAGGAAACATGTCACTACCACTGTCAGCATCTGGAATGAGAGACGATGGTGTTACTTTGACTTTGACCATGGTCGTCGTTAATTATACAAAGAAAAGTCAAGAAAAGTCCGGCCCGTGAAGGTATTGTTAGGTATCGAGATCCGGTTCTATTTATAATTACAAACATTTTTAATTTACAAGAAAAATATCCCCAAAAATATAATAAGAGGAGACTGAAATGGCAATACTTACTTACGGTGGCAGCGACACCGTCCCTGGGTGCCAAATATACCGTATGATGATTCTATAACATTTTAAAAATTTACTGGATTTTGGGGTAACTTTTTTTTTAAATTCGTGATAGGCTTACGCTTGATCGCCAGTTTGCATGATGTTAAGCGATATTGCGATCTACGATTGAGCGCGGTTGCCTAGAAGAAACCGATTCACTCGTGATTTAAAAACACCCAGATTATATCCATCAGGGGAGACCCACTCGGGAAGCGCATTCCATATTTCAGCAGTACGCATTATGAAAGTGGACTTAAAGCGTTTCATTCGGGTTTTTAGAATGTCCACCGTGAATCGATGACGCTTTTTCGTGCTTCTGGTCGTCCGATAATCGAAAGGGCTAAGAGGGGATAAGATCGTGGAGATCTGATGCACACTCTCCGAAATGTATCCGATAACTGTGGCAATTTGGGCACGACGACCTTGAATTTTAAACTTCATTAATGCTTACTTTCATTCATATTTAATATTTCTTATATTATTTGGTGATGTTATTAGGATCCTTAATGACCCTTTCGAATAGGATAGGCTTTTTTAACATAATTTATTCTTATTGTCAGCACTAATGAAGTCGAAGGTGATATCTATTTAGAACCGGCTTGGAACTTCAACTACCATGTAAGGCTGGTTAATTCATGCAACAAATTATCGTTGCTTTAAATACAAATTCAATTTGCATTTGGGTATATTATTTACTTACTAAGTTTATGTAAGCGAAGGCTATGAGGCCCTTCCGCAGAGGGAAGCAGAAGCAGCATCTTGTCAGCAGGGGGATCTCCACTGCATCCTTGATCTTGTTTCTAAAAAAATAAGAAAATAATAACATTATAATGTGATCTTCAATAGTTATACTGCTAAGCTAGCAGTGCATCTCCTGAGTCCTGTGATTTAGATCATAGGACTCAGAAGATGCACTCTATCTATCCGGAATTAAATAATGATAAAGATATAAATTTTGGTGAAAGAAAGATCCGATCTCAGACGAAGTTTGAAGAAGTTTGAAGAAAGAAGTTTCTTCTTCCGATGAAGCACAATGGATGGACAAGGACATAGCAGTACGTAGTCAATAGATGTCATTGGTGTTACTTTGAGACTAAACTTTAGCGAAATAAACGTCCAATCTCAGGCAGGGTTGTAACCTGCATCCAACCGATTAAGTACAACGGTTCGACAAGGATATAACAATATGTCGTCAATAGATGTCACTGGTGTCACCGTGAGATGTAGAATTGAAGAGAAATCCGTCATATGAAACAGTGGTGCTCAACTTAGTTGGCTAAAGTGTCCGGTGCATATTTCCTTTACTGAAATGTATATCTTTAAAAATGTTTGGAAGAAGATTTGGAATAGATCATGGGGTGTTAAAAATTCCATTACTCGGAATGTACAGACATTACACATCGAGTAACAAGTTACTACAAACTGACAGATTTCCCCAGTGGATAATAAACTCTATTGTTTAGAGATTAAATTAAAAATCGATTGAATATATTTGACAATTTTAGATACCATGTTGTACCAAGTTATACAACGAGGCACAGTAAATATTTTACTTTATAATATTCGTTTAGTGATTTTATGGTATCCCGTTTTATCTTCTACTATAGTCATGGCGTCATCCTATCTTTAAACAAGCTCCATCTAAGTACATAAAATTCAACTTTCACAAAAAAGTTGCCCTATATAGACTGAGGCGCATACCGATAAAATGCATTAATGTACAAAGGTTGAGTGTGTAGGAGGTCTGATAACGGGTATCAGTCCTTTATGGCCGGACATCCATAATGACAATAAGGGCTTTTGTATCATGAATTTGTTTAAGATAAAAATATGTACTAAAATATTAAAGCTATTTGTATGCTGTTGTTTGTTTTAGAAGGTTTTGGATACTTAATCAACCTACCTAAGTTTTAAATTCGTGAAAAGTACGTGCTACCCGAGGTGCGAAAGGTTCTTGATGTGCTGAGAATGACTAGAGATCCGTATACTGAGTGCGACACGTGCAGCTTAACATTTTAGTTCGATAGATCAGCGTGGTTCACCACACTAGTCTGTGAGTACCAACTCAACACAGTCATAGAACGAAAATACATACTCTTATTTAATTGTTTTTTTTTGTATAATATTTTTTTTCACTCACTAGTTTTGATTATCTCTTGTATCATGGCCATGGGTACGTTTATAAAGACAAATTCGCACATACACAAACGCCCAGACCCAGAACAACTCGGTGCTCGGTGAGCCGCTACGCCAAACGTGTCGTCATCATTATGTGTGACTATAATACTCGTATGATTGTAACTGATAGCACCGAATTTAATAATTTAGAACGTCATTAACTTCATCGCAAAATTAAGAATGCAGATGCTTAAAACTACAATTATGATATTGAAAACTTTAACTACACCACTAGCGTCAAGCAATAAGACAAGAATAAAATCAATCTGAACTATGAAAGAGAGAACTACTATGATGAGAAGAATGATTTGTTAATAAAATTAATGTTCGAATATTCATCCAATAAAATTATGTTAGGCAATCTTCCAGCGGGCATTGACCTTTTGGTGATGCCGGTAGTTTAGCATAATTATCGTAACCAGGTTTGTGTCTCGGAAAATTCCTAGCAACGTATGTATATTTAAAGTTAGTTTTTTTTTTTTTTTTAATTCTAAATTGATATCTACTTTAGTTACGGACAATAACGGTTAACAAAATGTGTTAATAACTACTTACTTTTTGTATTTCTTTTTTGCATTTTCCATGCTTGGATCATAAAGTTATTTTCGTGAAGGAAAATTTCGACTGCAGTCAGGATTCGAGAACTGCTGTTACTGGATTATTTACTGTTTTTTTTAATAAACCATTTATACTTTCAAACATTTTATACTTTCATTATTTAACAAAATAGCGACATTTCCACTTGTCAACTTAACCTTCTAAAAACAACATAACATACCATCACGTCTGTATTCCCTGAAGGATTAGGCACTAATGTACACCCACAGTTCACCGGTATGTTAAGATCCCGTGTAATAGGGGGTGAGACTATTGCCATTAACCGGGCACAAATCTAGACTCTTAGCTGCTACTGAGAATTTCATAGAAAAACCAAATAACACTACTCGACCTGGGGATCGAACTGAAGACCTCTAGCGTAGCAGCTACGCTTAGGACCACTTCGGTGAATAAATAAGAATTTTTGAATTCTTAGTAGCAGCTCGGAGTTTGGATTTGTGCCCGGTTAATGACAATACTCTCGCCCCCTATGACATGGGACCTAAACATACCCGCAAATTGTGGCTGTAGGTACATTAGTATGCCTCTGCCTAACTCTTCGGGGAATACAGGCGTGATGGTATGTTATGTTAATTGAAAAATTTCGTGATGTGGGTTTACTAACATTCCGACTCGTCCCCAGCAACGTAAATTTGTAGTTTGTCAAACTCCATGACATTTGTCGCAATCTTTCTGGCTGTGTCAGTTGAATAGCGCCAACTACTGTTTACCCCCAGAATGGTTGTAGCGTGTGTATAGCACTCAGTCGCTGTCCCATATTCCGAACAATTAGCTGACAATACTAGATAATGATCGCAGGTGGCGTCCAACAGTCATTTAACATGCGAATGTGTCCACTACAAGCGATGCGATAGATACATTTATAAATGACTAGTTTTTGTCCTCAACTTTGTTCGCGTGGTGTTATTATAATAAAACATAGCTGGGACATGTCACTCGGGGATAATGTAGCTAGATAAATACTTATTTAAGTAAAATTATGTATGTAAACTGCCTCAATAACCTAGTGGTCCTGAGCGCAACTGCTATTGCTATAGGTGTACATTAGTACGCCACATTTACCATTACGCCAGTGTCTCTGAAGGGTAATAAAATACATCCCAGAGCCTCCCGTGGACGAAGATGAAATCCATACTAAGTATAATTTATATAAATGCGAAAGTGACTGTCTGTTATATTTTCACGCTTAATCTGCTAAACCGATTTAGATAAAATTTGGTATGGAAACAGTTTGAGACTCTGGGAAGGACACAGAATAGTTTTTATTCTTGAAATCATCCCTTAAGCAGTGAAAAGTGGGATGAAAGTTTTTATGAGGAATCAATCATTTCTCAAGTAATAATAATAAAACTCATCATAACTAACACTTTTGGTAAGAATAAAAAATGTTTCTGCATTTTTAACCTACTAATTCTACGAAAATCGAAAAGAGGCGAGATCGCGGCAAAAGTTTGTCTATGAATAATTATGAAAGTGAAGCTAAGCGAACAGTGTAGCTTCGCGCACACTGGAGCTGGGTTATTAGCTTGTCTACCACGTGTCAGCTACGTAATCGTGGAAGCACGTAAGCCATAATATAACGTATATTTAGTCATTATACGAACACAAGAGACAAGCGACATGCTTTAAAATGTAATGGTACCTAAATGAATATTGTATTTAAAAAGCTACAAAAATAATCAGATTCTTTGGCCACCTGCTAACGTTTTGGGTGACGAAAGCCTACAATAGTCTAGTGGTCCCAAGCGTGACTGCTACGCTAGAGGTCCTGGGTTCGATACCCAGGTCGAGCAAAGTGTTATTGGGTTTTTCTATGAAATTCTCAGTAGCAGCTCGGAGTCTGGATTTGTGCCCGGTTAATGGCAATAGGCTCGCCCTCTATTACATGGGACATAAACATACCGGCGAACTGTGGGTGTACATTAGTGCGCCTCTACCTAACCTTTCGGGGAATACAGGGGTGATGGTATGTTATGTTACTTATATAATAATAAACGTATACTAATAAAATGGTACAATGGGCGTTCTTATCGCTAACAAGGATCTTTTACAGACCTAACCTTTGGAAAACTTGTAAAAAAAAAAAGAAAAATGACACCAGTCTTAAAAAAGAAGGCTTTTTAAATTATGTTCGTAATATATGTATGTTTTGTTAGTATGTGGTGTGGAAACAGTTTTGGATTATTGTTTCATACTGTATGTAAATTTAAGATTGTATATTTGTTTCTTTCCTAAATAATAAATAAAAACAAACAATTATA
The DNA here is from genome assembly GCA_910591435.1 of Acronicta aceris. Taxonomy (NCBI): domain Eukaryota; kingdom Metazoa; phylum Arthropoda; class Insecta; order Lepidoptera; family Noctuidae; genus Acronicta; species Acronicta aceris. The sequence continues at coordinate 12,546,435 of OU342770.1, forward strand.
GGACAGAAATTAATAAAGACAAAGGATAAAATGTTGTCATGGAAAACTGTTACTTATTTATTTTTATAAAAATATTTAAGTATTGGTAGTTGTTGCAAAAAATAATGAATTATTCATTTCACTGAAATATACCTAGTATTTTTGTGTACTTACCATATAGTTATTTCATCAACAATATGGTTGACAGCCCTAATCCGTACGCATATAAAAATTGGTTGTTAAATATTGTTGTTATTGCAAGAGGAAAAGAAGATGCATTTAGTTTTAAGGAAAAAATAACAAGAAATCCTATATAATATGTTACGGTAAAAGCCCGAACTACGGTAAATCCTAAGATTTACCAACACTGACTGGTAAAAGTCCGAAATGCACCACCATGGTTAGGTTAGATTTTTTTTAAAAAAAACCTAACTAACCTAACCTAACCATTTAAAAAAAAACATTATAGGCATGGCGTTGTTAGCTTTATTTAAAAAAAAAACGTAACAACCTAACCTAACCATGGTGGAACATTTCGGACTTTTACCAGTCAGAGTAGGTAAATCTTAGGATTTACCGTAGTTCGGGCTTTTACAGGAACATAAATAATTTATAATTCTATATTTATAGACATATACTTAGAAATCATTTTCATTTGTAGGTAACAGTGGCTGAGATTTTCCTCCCAGTGATCATAAGAATTCTATCTTAGATACTTAATTAGAGATATGTCTTGAGTCTTGAAATAGTAACTGAAAATGATCGGTATTTTTAAAACTTCAGACTTGCCAGTGAATCTGTTTATACATACATACATTTATTTACAAATACATAATGACTATCTAATCTGCAGTTACACTACATAGGTCAGGATTAGGGTTGCTAGGCCCAAAAATAGAAAAACCGGACACATATTCATATTTAGCCCGACATTTTTTCCTGACACACCGGAATTGAATTTAAAAGAAAATATATTTTGATACCCTTATTTACGTGAGTCGCTCGCGCGCTATCGTTCGGTATTTTTGGAGGGGCGGGGTTGACCAAACGTCTAACAAAAGCCAAACAGGCCGGATTTATTTACTTACTTTATAAAAAGCCTTTAATCCAGATCCAGCAGTCCCTGGCTGTCCCCCCCAACAACGCCCTAAGCCGAGGCCCAAGTCCCGTTAGTTGACGCCCTAGTATCTGTTGCTTAGTTTATAAGTCGCTCCTGGTCACTTACGCTATGAAGATTCTCTGAATCAACAGCCTACCCTAAAATAGGGTGGGCTGTTTTAAATACCCTAAATTAGGGTGCAGTTTAACGTGGGAGCCATTTAATGGGTCGGCTTGACCGGAGTAATACCACGGCCTCACAGAAAACCGGCGTTAAACAACGCTTAAGTGACGTTACCGGAGGCCCAATCCTCTGTTACAAGGCGGGCAACGCAGTTGCGACGCGTCTGGTGTTGCGGGTGTTCATGGGCGGCGGTAATCGCTTACCATCAGGCGTACCATAAAATAACCTGAAAAAAGCAGGACAATCCGAAATGTCGAAATCTGCCCAGATGTCCAAACTACACTAGGTATATAATATGTGTCCAGGATCCCAAGTCTGCTATTGTATTGTGTCAAAAACGACAAAATATTTTTTGTCAGTTAATATTATATCTGTCAGTCCTTGTGTCATTTAATATCATTGTCCAACTATTCTCAGACTAGCCATTGTGCTTATTCAATTGCAGGATTTGAAATATTCACGCATTAACGCATACAAAGCTAACACATTGTTTCTAAAAAGTTAAAAACCAAGGCATTAAAATCGTGTTCAAGGCTATTTTATCTGAAGATCAAAGAATATCCGTCAAAGATACAGACGTCAATTAAATTTATATTTCCGGTTTTCAAAGCCATCTGTGGAATTGTAGTCTTATAGTTCTATAGATTACATTACTTTGCTGTATACTACTGATTAAAATATTAATAACTAGCGACGCGCCCGCGGTTTCACCCGCGTTCATAAAAGTCGTAGCGTGATATTGAAAGAAAACAGGATTTTAGTTTTCCGGGCAATTTTTCCAATGTTTCTCTCCAAAAGAAATTACCCGAAATGGTACAGTCGTCTTCGAGTTTTGCGCTTAGCAACAAATTTTGCGATTATTTTTTATTTATATAGATGTAGTTGATAATAGGTAGGTACTTACACAATAATTACATTCAGTCATGGAGTGCAATAGTTTGCGTTAATTAATGGAAATAATAACGAATCCACGTTTAATATAGGTACCTACCGAAACAGATATATATTTTAACGTTCTAATAAGCAAATGCTGATTTTAAAAGAAAATCGTGGAGCAACTTGAATGCCTGAAATATTATAGACAGCGTGTGAAGTAATCAATTTTGTAATATTATGAACAGGAGTCGGAATAACTAGATTTTATAAGTACCAAATGACGTAAAACGAAATGCTAACATCGCTGTGTCTTTAATCCCGGGATTGATATTAAGTACCCATCTTTTTGTGATTTTTTTTTGCATTTTCCATGCTAAGATTATTAAGTTATTTTTTAGTAAAGGAAAAAATTCAATCGCGGGCAGGATTCGAACCTGCGTCTTCTGGTTTGATATACCAGACGCTCTGACCTCTAAGCCACCGCGAACCCTACCCGCATGATTGAAATTTTGCCTTCACATTCTGAATTTACGTCATAAGGTGACGTTGGTGACATCTACGATAGGTAAGTTAGGTCAGAGCGTCTGGTATATGAAACCAGAAGACGCAGGTTCGAATCCTGCCCGCGATTGAATTTTTTCCTTTATTAAGTACCTACCTATATCAATAAAAGTTGTCTTCAAAAAACTTTTTTACCTAGTTTGAACACAATACTAAGGAGATAGTACTTTTTTTCATTCCAAAAAACAGAATTAAAAAATCATTTATATATACAAATACTAGCGACCCGCCCGCGGTTTCACTCGCGTTGCCCCATTTCTAAGAGTCGTAGCGTAATGTTAAATAGCTTAAAACATACCTCTTGAATCATTCTATCTTTAAAAAAAAACCGCTTTAAAATCCGTTGCGTAGTTTTAAAGATTTAAGCATACATAGGGACGGACAGACAGCGACAGCGACTTTGTTTTATACTATGTAGTGATATGAAAGTGATTGATACCTGCCCGGTAAATCAGATAGAAGTTTACGCTGTGTTGCTGTTCGACACAGAGTGTACACCACGTAGACTTTTTTCTTTTTTATTAAAAGTCATATCCATGTTTTGATTTCGGCATTTTATTACATCATTTAGTACTTAAAAACTCTACCTATTCCGACCCTCGATTCATAAATCATATTGCGATTGATCAAAAGTGGCTATTTAAAGTGGAATTTGATTCATTGTCATGAGGCTATCACTGTTTATAAATGTATTACCTAATTATCTCAGTATGAAACAGTGGGATTATTCCCAAAGCAAGTACGATACCATTAAAACAAGTTATTTTGATTATAAGCTTATGACTTTCACCACAAAATATTACACCATAATTTTTCTCGCCGGAGGTTATCCCACAATACTCATTAGATGTCGCTTATGTAACAATGACGTCACGTTTCATGCCTGGTTACGTACTACATAAACTATAAGTATTAACGTCTCCATTTTGAACATAGTAATGTCCATAATTAAAGGAAATGCGGACGGTTTAGCTATCAATTTTCTTGTTTAGAGTTTCTGTTTGAACTATCTGATCGGTCTAGTGGCCATAAGCGCGGATCAATAATATTATTTCTGGGAATCGTACTCAGGATCGTAAGCTCATTAGCCGCGTTTGTGACTACTAAACCATTGAGGCAGTATTATTATTACATTTCCATTAAGAAGATTTTAAGAGAATCTAAGGAAGGAATTTAAAAGAATCGGAAGGAAAATCCAAAATTATAGTATGTACCTAATTGATTCTTTTACAACGCTTTACTCACAATATATTGAGGACGGAAGGTTGAAAAATCTTGAATTCTGCCGAATTCTGTTTGAAGGCGTTTTACATATCAAATAACTACATAATATATAATTATTTTTTAGATACTTAATATTATTACTTCTCCGAACTTGGGGTTTTTTCCATCTACCGTTATAATGGGCACAATTTAACCTGCTCAGCTCAAAAATCCTTAAAAATGTCATTGACATTATGTATTTATATATAGTTAGTTTTGGTGGTCAATAGTGGACTAAGCCGATATAAATAATTACATCGTTAGTGATAGATAACTTAGCGATATGAACTTATGCAGATTGCCAAGATTATTTACTTACCTATTTCAACCAAACTTACAACATCATTACAGGTAATACTAAATCGTACAAAAAATATTATATTCTACGATAACAAATAATAAAAACGGCTCTTATTGTGATTTCCCTCATAAATACATAATAAATCTGACTCCTGTCCTCCTATATGGTGAAATTATGAACGATGCATTTTTTTAATAGGTACACGTAAGCTCTTCATGGATCATCTGCCACCTGGAGAAGCGGCTGGAATGTTTGACTCACACTCAAAACCGTACTTGCGAAAACGTATTTCAGCGGTACGCGTGATAAAAGTGGACTTAAAGCGTTTCGTTCGGGTTTTTTGGAATGTAGGACATATCTCTAGTTATTTCCTACTCTGCGCCTGATCATAACCGTAACGATTTGCGTATGTTGATCTACCTTCACATGCAGAAACGTGACAAGAGCAATGATAGTTCATTAATGAATGAAGGTCGACAATTATACGTAATTCAGCGGACGATAATGTCGGACAGTTTGCGGAATCACCCGAGCCATTGTTATCAAATTGTCATATTTACATATTACGTAGAATATACGTGGATATTGTGGTCATTGTTAAGGAATTGGAAGGAACGTGTTTTGGCGACGGAAAACATGTAGTTATAACAGCGAACGAAGTAGGTATTGATGCTACACGTTTCAGTAGGAAGCAAGAAGAGGCCTCGCCCTTTGAAGTGGTGTCATGGTAGTGGTGAATGTCACAAAACTCATGGCTATAGAGCAGGTCAAAGTCAAAATGTTTTATTTCAATTAGACCAATAAATAAAATAGGTAAAATGCCAAAATGAAACAAGAAACTCCATAGATACTCCTTTAAAAAATAACAGTTTGTATAATTTTGTTTTAAATAGGTACTGCTATGCAGTTTGATGTGTAAGATTTATTCATTATAATATCATCTACTCCGACCGACAGCAGCCGGCGTGAGTACCGTTTGGCATTGTTTGGAACCGGTCTTACATGTGAGGTTTGGCCAGGCGGATCATTAGATCCTACTACGAAGTCATAATCAAAGTCAACAAATCCCAAAAGCTTTTTGACTTTTAAAGTTTTAAAAAACTCGTTTCTCCGAGAGTGCGGAGAAGTTTTATATTTTTAGCCGATAACAAACTTACTTTTTTTCAACAAATTACGAGTTGTGTGTTGCCAAAAAAACCTTGCATTTAAATTAGTTTTTTAATAGTTAGATTTAGACAAACGAACAGACGATTAGCAAGCTGATGTGGCAATGGGTTGGCTACATCTCTCGAAGAATTATCAAACGAGGTCTCGAGTGGAGATCGCGACTAGGCAAGCGTAGTGTAGGATGCCCCAGCCAGGTGGAGTGACGACTTGCGGAAGGCAGTGACTTGATGAGGAAAGCCGAAGATCGGGCTCTGTGGCATTCATTAGGAGCTAGGCCTACGACCAGCGGTGGACGAATACAGTCTGGTATCTAAAATTCTGATATATGTAAATCATAACCTGTAACATAACCTTACTTATAGTTTATACGATTATTTTAATTCCAAGGTCCCACGTTTCATGGGAAATTAATAAAAGATAGAAAGAACTATTGTAAAAATAAAAAAAATACTACAGGACATGGCCTTTGTTTCCTGTAAAAAGTATAATAATATTTAGATTGACTACAATTAAAATTACTAAAGACGTCATTCACTATAAAACTAGTTTAAAAACAAGGAAATTAAACAATATGCGTTACTTGACACTTTTCTCATCATCTATACTTATAATAAATCTGTAGAGAGGTCAATTCTGTACATGAAATATATTTCCAAAATAACTATCAGCGCGTGATTAGTGATCGATACTGACGCCAAAAATGCAATCAGTAAAATTTTTGTCTGTCTGTCTGTATGTTCGTTATAGAAACAAAAACCACTCGACGGATTTCAACGAAACTTGGTACAATTGTTCTTCATACTCCTGGGCAGGTTATAGTATACTTTTCATCACGCTACGATCAATAGGAGCAGAGCAGTGAAGGGAAATTTTGGGAAAATGAGTGATTCATGAGAAAGGTTTCAAGCTATAAAACATCACGCTACAACCCTTAGGAACGGGGCAACGCAGGTGAAACCGCGGGCGAAGAACTAGGGAACAAAGTAACTATTCCACGCGGACGAAGTCGCTGGCAAAAGCTAGTATAATAATATTTTTCGAAAGTGTAAACATTTTTCTATTACAATTTTATTAAAGGAACAAAGTGTCAACTGTCTCCTGTCCTATTGAATTCAAAAGCATTTTTTACATTGTGTTTGAATATCAAGTTAAAACATAATCAGGTAATTAATTACATAAAATCAGCACATACGTACCTACTAAGAAAATACAAAAATATAATTTGAGATGTACCTACTAATAATTTAAAAAGATTTTAAACTCTAGGTTCCGTTCGCAAATTTTTCAATGCCCAAGCATTGAAAAATTTGCGAACCGAACCCACAGCAAAGACCAGGCAGTTGTGTGAAATCAATTGTGAAATAAATGCAAATGCATCAGTGCAATCAGATCATCCCGGTGCGAGGTCTCCACTCGAGGATCTTTCTATCCCAGCTGCTATCAGTTCTACGAGCTATGTACTCAGCCCACTGCCATTAAGCATGCTAATCCTTTGAGCTATATCGGCCTATAACTTGGTTCTTCTACGGATCTTCTCATTTCTGATTCGGTTGCGTAGAGAAATGCCAAGCATAGCTCCTTGAGTAATTATAGATCGGTCTCGTGAGAACCAATAGCGATGCGACCATGTCTCTGTGCCTTTATCACTGGCAACTTTACGACTCTTACATCGTTTTTTATTTTTTTATTACTAGCCATGTCGGTCGCACATTACTAGTATTCTTGTTACCCTCGTGCTAAGCTAAATGCTCGTGTTACGAATGGGTTCACGTCGGTAGTGCAATGAGTGGGTTTTGAACCGGCAACCACATCATCGCAAGTCCAATGCCCTAGCCATTAGGCTACCGCCGCTTTTAGTCTTCTCTCTATACTCTTCAATTTTCCTATGGTCATTACTCAGTATCCTCTTTTACAAATTGCACAAACTCAAGATGATGATAAGGTGTGTTTGCTCGCCATCGTTTGCGTTACAAAGAATCCAATTCCCACAATTCAACATTTCATAATGCTATGACAGAAGTTTATACGCCTAGTTCTCAACAGAATGGATGGGTAAACTGGTTTTCACTTTTTTAATAAGTTCCTTAGTGGCTGGTGCTATTGTGATAAATTATATGTTTTGATGACTAGCTCATTAGCCTAGTGATCCTAAGCGCAACTGCTATGCTAGAGATACTGGGTTAGTGTTGTTGGGGTTTTATATAAAATTTTGCTCTGGGGCCGTATCATTTTTAGGTTGTAAGAAAGAGATGAGCCTATTTAATATATAGAGCGGCATCTCTTTCTCACAATGTAAAAATGATGGAGATAACACGTCAGAATACAGCCCCAGATAGTGGCAATAGGCTCTCTCCTATGGGTCCTAGGCATAATATCGCAAATCTTCAAAGGGCATTCTATAAAAAATAATTGTTACGATTATAATATTGATTCCACAGTCAAACTGTTGGTACAGTTTTGTGGGACACCATTATTTTACATGACCTACTATGTACCTGATACAATTATAGTAAATAAAATAAATGACAAACACATCTGTAACTTTAATCGGTCTAGAGGACGATGACTTTCGCTTTGTCCCATTGCCTTGCAGATGCATGCCTTTCCACAGATGTTTTCGTCACAGATATGCTAACAGCACGACAGAAGCAAATGTTTGATTCAAATACGATATTCTGCTCATTAACATGTTTGCTTCAGTGTGAAACTAAACAATTTGCATGCACATACGTGTTTAAATTAATATGGCATGTGGGTTTCTGCTAAAAATAGGTGCCTTTCTTTGCGTTGGTGTTTACTCAGCTGTCGCCAGAACAGAGAGATACGCATTTATTTTTGTTAAAATATTTTATACTGGTATCTGATACTTACATGAATATTAGAACATGAAATAAACCTATTTTTTATGGATTTTATCCCGTTATATTAGTATTATTAAATTTTCAACGTTTCGGATCTTTTAGAACACCGATGGTTATGGATAAACTGATTGTAAGTACACCCACGGATCGCCGGTAGGTTTAGGTCCCATGCAAACGGGGATCATTTTTAATCATAACAATTTAGTCATAAGAATCATTTTTAGTCATAACCTGGGCACAAATATCAAACTCAGAACTGCTACATAATGAGAATTTCATAAAAAACCAATGACACTGCTTGAATTGGGGATCTCTAGGGTAGCAGACGCGCTTGGGACCACTAGACTAATGAGGCAGAAGGCAGTTAAGTCTCAATAATTCCTAATGAATATCAGTACTCAATGTCACTGAAAATTAGCGCTGTGCTTTTCTCCGTGCAGGAGACATAGCACTATGTCCTGTTTTGTTTTGGGTAGAATATGACGCATATTTTTCCAACTGATTCTATCTACATTTTTGATAACTTTTAATTGTATGTGCGTCCTATCGTCATATAAATTAAACTGAGAGTTATTAAACTCGTTTGCCTAGTGGTCCTAAACGCGATTGCTACACTATAGGTACTGGATTCGATTTCCAGATCGAGCAAAGAACAGTATTTTTCTATGAAATTCTCAGTAACAGCTCGAAGTTTGGGATGAGTGCTCAGTTGCAATAGGTGCTCGGATGCCCCTATAACATGGGATCTAAACATACTGGCCAAATTTGGGCGTCCATTAGTACCTACACCTCTGGCAATCCTTTAAGGAAATACAGGCGTGATGGTATGTCATGTTGTAAATAAATTTATTTTCTTTTATTCTTTCCTTCTCTTCTGCAACTTCTGCAAGTGTCCATCACAAACCATACCTAGTTATTTAGTTACCGTTAAATATTGATTTAACGGTAAACTAACGATCAGACATTAAAATATTCACAGTAGCGTTTATTGTCGCCTTTCTAATGAGCCTTATTTCACTTGGGCCATTAAGTGGGCCACTAGCCATTGTTGGTTGGAGAAAATATAAGCCTTGGATCACGTTTGTTTTTATGTTAAGTCGATGAAGAAAGCTGACGGATTACTTGATATAATTACGTAGGTGGTTCACGGCATTACGCTTCACAATTGGTGCAAGTACTAAGCTGAATTGACTAATTTCATGATGTAGTTATTAATTGGTGCAGTGACAGCTGAGCTGGATTTAATGTTGTATTTATATTTGTAAATATATCTTTGAAACATACATTTACGAGGAAATGTTTCTGATTTTAGTAGTTTTTGATAAAATTGCCACGTTCTGGGAATTTCTCTTGGTCTATGGACGATGATTCTTTGAGTTTGTTTCGGTGTTTTTTTCTCAGAGATCGTCAGCTAGAAAATGAAAAAAACCAGTACAAATATTTTGAAAAGATCTATTGTTAGAAAAAATATCGATTGTTATTTAATCAAAATAAGAAGCTCGATTTATGATTTTGTATTTAAACAAAGACGCAACCGTTTTAGTGGACTTGCAAACACGGAAAGGTCATTACATATCTTGACCTTAAGTTTAAATGTTATACAGTTACTTCCAAGATCGATCGAACTGATGGAGCATCACTGTTGAATTCCTAAGCGTCTTTGTTGGACAATGTCGTTGTACCCATATAGAATTATTTACTGCATGAATATAATTATTAACAAACGTGACGCATCTGTATCAGAACAAAGAGTTAATTATAAAAAGAAATATAAAAGGGTTTTAAAGCAGGCATTCGGAATTTATTTTACGTAATATTTTTACCCGATTTGATTTGATTTATTTTTTTGTCAGGCACGTATCAGGCATCACACCTGTACTCCCCGAAGGATTAGGCAGAGGTGTATTTAATGTACCACAGTTCGCGATGTTTAGATACCATGTAATAGGAATTGGCCTATTGCCATTAATTGGGCACAAATCTAAACTCTGGAGTTGCTACCGAGATTTTCATATAAAGACCCAGTAACTGTGCTCGACCTGGGAACCGAACCCAGGGCCTTCAGCGTAGCAGTTGCACTAAGAAAAACTAGACTAATGTCTAGTGACCACTGGACTAGTTTCTTTCCCAAAGTATCCAGATGTAATTTTACGTTCACCAACAAGCTTCTAAGCATTCTAAGAAAACTGTTATCTTACCATAAAAATATTAAGAGAGAAAACACAGTTTACAGTAACAATAAACTTAAATACACAAAAGATAACTCCTTAGATTAACCAGATAAGCAGAATTCAGCTGAGATTAATTTTGCTTTAACTCGGGTGACGTATCTGCTACTATAATTAGACCAACGCTAATCACATAACACATTTGAAACGTATACAATGAAGTTTGTAATTTTAAAGGTTTACCCTACCTTGTTGCCCGCGTTTTCACTCACATCCCAAAGGACTTTTTTAAACGAAACATGGGCTATTTCCTTCCTCAGGACGTAATTTATATCCTTGCGGAAATCTATTGCTATTTGTTCAGAGGTTTAGGCGTAAAAAGGTAAAAGATAAATTGACAGAGTTACATTTTCCAAAAGAATGGGCTCTTGGAAAGTTTGATGGTAAGCAGAAACTGCAGCCTAATGACGTAAGCAACGCCCTACAAACAAATAGAATAATGTTAGCACATTAATACTCTAGAATTTTCGGCAGTACGGTGTTATCAGCCCAGAAGAAATTAGCAGCAAAGTCTCAGAACACTTAAAAATCTTATATTAACTTAGAACGTATTAGTCGTATTGAAATATTTTTCCGTGTACCTACGCATTACATTTGATAATTCAGCAACCCTTCTGGTATAACAGGTGTCCGTGAGCGACAATGCCTACTTACCATCAGAGGACACGTCTGCTCGTTTGCCGATATTATCAATAAAAAAGTTTATTTAACATTTTCCAATGGAACTATTATACAACTTTTGCTAAACAAAATTGGGGTCACAGTTCTAACCGAACCGGTAAATATAAATATATTCAACTATCTATGTAGGTACCTAAATAGTTCTATTGATAACATAACTTAGTCATTATAAATTCTAAATTTGGTGTCCTGGTTTTTCGTCTAGTAACCAGTGATAATCGTCTGACTAAGGTAAGTTACATGACAGCTGTCGACTGGTACGTCCGTCTGGTTCTAACAATCTGCATGACATCGGTCACCTACTTCAAAAATGGTCGATGTTATGTAATATCGTTTTATGTCATAAACGTCACATCACCATTTTAGATCGATTTTCGACCTCAATGAAATCTACTTCGTTTATTAGAACACAATTTGACATGACAACTGAGACGATCGGAATTATATTTTGTTTTTTTTTTTTTTAAGTATCAGGCTATCTTTCCTTACTTTCAGACTATTGTTTGATTAAGCCGGTCAACTCAAAGTACACAAAGTATATAACAAGATACTTCCCTTCAAAATGCCATTTCAGACATTGACCTATAATTTTAACAATATATCGATCTTTAAACGTACTTCTTAAATATGATAAAGTCGATGATTCAAAGTAAAATCACTTATGCCTATATTCCGCTAGGGGTACGATATATGGACTGGACTATCAATGCGAGATATCATGATTAATAGTTAATTATCACGCGCTTAAACGGTGAAGGAAAACATCGTGAGGAAACCTGCTTATCTGAGAGATTTTCTCGACGGCTTGTGAAGTCTACCAACTCGCATTATGCTATTTAAGGGTAGTGTACTATAGCCTAATCCCGGAGACCCGTGCCCAGCAGTGGGACAATGTAATGGGTTCATTATGTATGATTTTAAAAGATATAGGTAAGTAAATTGTAATGCCTGCCTCCTTCCGATTAAGTACACCGGACGCTTGCTTTTTTTTTTAGATATCGACAGGCAGGAAATTCCGGCTCAACATAGTTATAAAAAGGAACCTTGTAAAACTGTATCTAGAGGCACTACTTCTTTAAAAAAATAAATATTATGATTTATCACGTAAAAAGCTGTATTATCAACTATCAGATTCAAGACAATGCACATCCTTATGCTCTGGGAGGTTCTCAAGACAGGAAATAAATTTCAAGGGTGTCTTCTGTTTTGGCTTGTACTTAAAACTTTTTATTTCAATAGTTACTCTCAGTCTCTCAGCTATTGTGTAGTTAAACTTCTTTATTATCCTTTTTGATCAGGTATATCGTATTTACAAAAAGGTCAAATACTGTTCTGGTAATGGATGACATTGTAATTCATGAATTAAAAAAAGATTCATGAATCTTTTTTTAATCGATTCTTAATTTCATTCATTCTTCTTAATAAAATCGTATCATTAGTCTAGTGGTCTCAAGCGCGATTACTACGCTAGAGGTTCTGGGTTCGATTCCCAGGTAGAACTGTGTTACTGTTTTTAAGAAATTCTCAGTAGCAGCTTTGGCAAGTTTGGATTTATGCCCGCCGCTTATACCGCCGCTTATACCGCCGATTTATACCGCCTTTTGGTACAAGGCACCTAATCATACCGTCTAACTGTGGGTGTAAATGAGCACACCTCTACCTAACCTTTGAAAATACAGGCGTAATGGAATGTTAGGTCAAAAACTATGTATAAAATTGACCTAATGCTTAGGACATGAAATCAAACACGTTTTTTAATTGTCTCAGTTTTGATTTAGGTGTGCGATAGTTTCTGTCTACCTTTTAGTAGAAAAGCATGATATTTTGCACTTATGCAGTTGTGCTCTTTAACCCAACACGTTTCACATTACAAATGGCAAGGAATGCCGAAGCACCAAAGATTTGCAACATCGTATCGTTTTGCTCAACCTAATACTTAGTAGCATTAGTACGGATGCCGATACACACATTCTAACTACTATAAAATGTCAGGACAAAATGTGTTTAGTACTTCTATGCGCGTAGTTCTAATAAAAAAAATATGGTATCTATAATTTAGGGTATGTCAAAGTCAAACTTAGTCAAATTGAATCAGACATTGTCACCTATTTTTGAAGAGAGAGAATCAGGATTGTCAAGTTTAACGGCAATTTTCTGGATTCTGAATAGCCGTAATATAGTGAAATGATGCTATTTTAATTGAAGATGCTAAGACGATTCACGAAAGATTTCGCGCACACCGTGCGCCGGACTCTTTAAGTGCATTTCTTTCGATGGAGATCCTAAATAAACAAACCATCGACACTGAATGTACTCGATGACGTAAAACGACGTGGTTGATCGTGAAGTACCTATCATCCACATAATAAAGTATGTTATTACATACACTGTTCTTACCGCTTCGTGTGTGTCATTAGAGATATTTATATCGACGGTACTTGGAGTCTTCTTACGACGGAAGGTTAAGTATGTTTGTCGGCTACCTGTGTGGGCTTTGATTGAACATACATATAGTATAATAGCGACCCGCTCGTGGTTTCACCCGCGCTGCTCCGTTCCTATGAGGCATAGCATGATGTTATTATAGCCTATGTTACTCAGTGATAATGTAGCTTTCTAACGGCAAAAGAATTTCTGAAATCGTGTTTCACGTTCATCGTGAAAAATTACACGTGGGAGCCATGCTTCGGTACACGTGGGAGAGCCATGCTTCGGCACGAATGGGCCGGCTCGACCGGAGTGATACCACGGCCTCACAGAAAACCGGCGTTAAACAACGCTTACGTTGTGTTTCGCCGAGTGAGTGAGGTTACCGGAGGCCCAATCCACTTTCAAAGGATGTGCAACGCACTTGTGACTCCTCTTTGGTGTTGCGGGTGTCCATGGGTGGCGGTAATCGCTTACCATCAGGTGATCCGTCTGCTTGTTTGCCCTCTTATCCCATAAAAAAATAAATCGGTCCAGTTCTTTTTGAGCCAATTCGTTACAAACATACTTACATACCAATCTTTCCTCTTTATAATATTAATATAGTAGGTATATGACATTTTTTTATAAAGAAGCGCACACAGACAACATCGAAAGTGGCTGAACACGATGCAAACAAGTTTAAAACATTTATTTTTAACACCTTTTAAAGAAGCACAGAAAGAAAAAAGTATTTATATTGCCACTTCACAAGATGCTGGTATTATTTTGAGAGATGCAAAATAAAACTTAAAAGAAAACCAAATAAGGAAAATAAATTTAGATAAAGGGGATATATAGAAACTTGATTAATTAGCTTGGATAATTAACTTTCCACCATTAACTATTGCACGTACACGTACACAACAAAAAATACTTGTAAGCACTGAAAAAGTAAGAACAAAAAAATACTTGTAGGACAGTAAACTTAAATAAGCCAATGTTGTATTTACCTATAATTGTTTGTTACACTAGGTAAATGTAATTTTAATGTGTAAACAAATGTTTGTAACTAAATAAATTAAAAAATTTAATAGACTTATAACATAACATAACATAACATACCATCACGCCTGTATTCCCCGAAGGGTTAGGCAGAGGTTTACTAATGTACCGACACCCACAGTTCGAGCCTATTGCCATTAACCGGGTACATGTCCAGACTCCGAGCTGCTACTGAGAATTTCATACACTTTGCTCAACCTGGGGATCAAACCCAGGACCACTAACGGCAGTCGCGCTTGGGACCACTAGACCAATGAGGCAGGCAATAGACTTATAAAGTGCAGAAAATCTCACGGATAGAAGACGGGGTATATTGCGTACCGAGTAAACACCATACTTGCGTTCCTTTGACCTATAATCTTCATCAATCTACATAGGACGTGGTTAAATCATCCTAGCAAAGAATACCTAAGCTTGAAGATATTTTTATATTGCACGAAGAATCCCCAAGAATATAGTTTTAATTGCGCGAATAATCCCATTGAATATAAATATAAATATATTTTTTTATTGCACAAATAATCCCCATGAATATAATTTTTAATTGCGCAAATAATCCCCTTGAATATAATTTTTAATAGCGCGAATAATCCCTTTGAATATTTCGCCGCCATTAAGCCGGTTATGTAGGACATATACAGACTAAATACCGCACTGACCTTCCCCGGTCTCTGGGAGCCTATGAGACTTGTGATTAAATTACCCACTACGAACGGACGATTCGATTTCTCCCAATACAATACCAAGTTCTAAACAGAACACCGGCTACAATCGATAACAACTTTCACTGGAACGTGATGCGCATCACTAATCTGCGGTTCGACTGTCAGACGCGCTGACCTCGACCTCTAGCAGACAAATATTACGTCATCAGTGCACTTTAGGTGTGGAGGCGCCGTGTGTTGTGGGTTCGAATCCCACCCGAAGCAAATATTTGTGTGTTCTACGGATTTTTGTTTCGAGTCCGTCTGTACTTTGTGTCTGTTAATTGTATATTTATGTCTCGCATCCCATAGGACTTTTTGAGTCATAAAATATCCTGTGCTCTTTTTCAAGGTCCAGTATATCTCTTTAACGAAATTCATCAAAATTGGTTCAACTGTTTAGACGTGAAAACGTGACAAACAAACGTTTTTAAATTACTTTAGCATTTATAATTATTATGTTATTTATTTATATAAATATTTCTTTTAAAGATACTTTTGCAAGTCATTATTATTAAATATTATATATAAAGACACTTGCAAGTCATAATAAAAATTTTAATACTACATAGCGCTGCCAATTAATGGCTGAGTGATTTGGCCACCCGTAAGTTTACCACCATTTAAATATTTTCTAGAAGTCGCTTAGTTTCTGTACAATCAATCGACTCATAACGGCGACAGCAGTTTGACATTATAACATAATTTTCATGTCTCGGTGCGCGGGCGCAAGATTACTAAGGTTGTAATCTTGTCCTCCTTGTTCACTGAATATTTGTTGCAATGGTATTTTTTGTGGGTAAGTAGATGTTAACTGTGTTGGTAACTGCCTTATTGGTCTAGCAGTCCTAAGCGCGACTGCTTCGCTAGACGCCCTGGGTTCGCTTCCCAGGGTTTTTCTTTGTTTAAAAAGAAAATATTACCCCACACTAGGATTTTCTCCTGTATCGTGGGTGCTTTTTCAAACACAAACCCCTAGACCCAGAACAACTACCTAAACTAGCTATAAGTGCTACATATACGCTATGCTACGGGATTGAACCCACAACACGTGGCGCAGAAGTCTATCACTCAGCCACTAGGCACGCAAATGTGTCGACCTGGGATTCGAGGCTACATTCTCACGATCAGCAGCCGTTTGCAAACAGTTAGGTAATAACCAAGTTATTTTATATCATAACAATTTAAGTACTGTTAGGTACGGTTAAAATAATTATTATTCAGTGCTTCATTTCAGCATCTTCGCTGTTATACTGACATTCATTATGGTAAAGGTTATTCACCTATTATATTATAACCTTCAACAACTCCTTGATATTTATATTTATTTTTAAGTTAAATAAATATAATTACAATGCGAATATACGTAGTACTCCAACTTTATAATAAAATGGCTGCTTGAATGATTTAATAAAATACCGGTAGCTTTTATTATTAAGTCGAACAAGCATCTAGCTAAAAAAAGAAAACCCAAACCATGACATGTAAAAGTATCTCTAAAGATCTACTTGCAGAATAAATAATTTCAATTTCATTTCATTTCAAGTACTTATCCATCTAATGTAAGAGAAGAAAAGACGATACCTACTTATATACCTATTTTTATGTATGTTTTTATTAGATAGTTATAGCTTAGGTTTATTAGGTTATAATGTAACGATCTCGTTACATTATCTATTAAATGCAAATCGGGGATGTCATGAAACTCCATAACCGTAACAGAAACTATCGGATATTCGAAATAAAAATCTAACAGAAATTTTAAGCGTAAGGTACGGTACGTAAAAACGTTTCCAATAATTTCGGATAGGGGCGAAATAAATACTAATATCCCCACGATTACATGGGACAAAAACATACAGGCGAACTGAGGCTGTATATGAGTACACCTCTACTTCACCCTTCGGGGAACAACCAACCCTTCGGGATGGTAAATACTTAGGTATATTGTATTTATCTTTTACAATGACTAAATAATTTAATATCCATAACCGAAACTATCCGAATCAATACAATATTATTCATATATCCGTATCCATATCCAGATTCGAAATTTGAAGAGAGGTAGGGGATAGTGGAATTAAATAATTCCACTCACAATTGGAGCTGCCCCACTGGGGAAGAACTTCCACCTTGCAGAAAATCGTAGCCATATCACATAGCTCCGTGCTATGTTGTGTTTCTAACGGTGAGCAAGGTCGCTAGAGCTCCGCGAGGAAGTTGTGTTGGCAGATAGGACAAGCAGCACGCTATTGTCTCCCATGATGCCAGCCCAACTATTCCTCCTTAATTTACAGGGTCGTCAACCTAGATACCCTTGGTGTTGTAACCGCTTAAGTACAATCAGGCGGGCCGTATGCTTGAATACCACCTGAGTGGCATATAAAAAAAATCCGTAACATCCCTAATGCAAATGTTAAAATTCGGTTTTCTTTTACAAAATAGGTACTAAATTCCTTTTCATGTTGTTCATTTAAAATTTTAATTTTTTTTCAAAGTCTGTGTTAAAATAATCCTATTTAAAAATTAAAAAAAATTGATGCACGCTTGCAAGAAGTGGATTTGTCACAAATCTTAGCGGGTGTTTTAACGCACCACATCAAATGGTACAAGAACGCATATGACAAATAAACATATATTTATAACATTTATTTATTGATATATGGTCATTTGTCATGCTTGGGCACGAATGGGCCGGCTCGACCGGAGTGATACCACGGCCTCACAGAAAACCGGCGTTAAACAACGCTTACATTGTGTTTCGCCGAGTGAGTGAGGTTACCGGAGGCCCAATCCCCTTTTAAAAGGTCGGCAACGCGCTCGTGACTCCTCTGGTGTTGCGGGTGTCCATGGGCGGCGGTAATCGCTTACCATCAGGCGATCCGTCTGCTCGTTTGCCCTCCTATCCCATATAAAAAATGTATACTCGTATAGCAGTCATGAGATTTCGTCATAATAAAATATACGATAATAATAAAATTCAAGGTCACGGTCATCCCGAGCGCATCTTCCACTGAACTTCGGACTCGCATACAATTTTCTCAGCACATAAAAAACCGAAGCAAATGAAATGTACTCGTTTTTATATCAGGTTCTAGGTCGTGCCAGTCACTGTTTTCCTGCTCATAATTAATGGCTAGTTAAGCCTTACGATTGCTAATACATATGCATGAATGTGTGTATATAATTTACGTACCTAATAATACTGTATTGTATAATCAAGGTTACTTTACCTCGAGATTCGCGAGAATTTTCCGTTTTTTCTAATGAAATATGTTTGCTTTATTGACTGCCTCATTATTCTGTTAGTCATAAGTGCGACTTCCTATGACACTTAAGGTTCTGGGTTCGATACGATTCGATTGTGCAGAACTGGGTTTTTCTATGAAATTCTCAGTAGCAGCTCGGAGTTTGGATTTGTGCCCGGTTAATGGCAATAGAAGGCTCTTATTATATGGGACCTAAACATACGGGCGAACTGTGGGTGTACAAATGAGAAAATATATTTATTTATGTAAATAAATATCGATATTTATACAATTCTGCCTAACCCTTCGCAGAATACAGTCGTGATGGTATGTTACGTTAGATTTAGTGCCCGTGTGTGTGTGCCCGTGCATCATTGGTGACCTTAGTTATCAAGTTTATTTTATCAATTTCTGTATTTATTCAGATTTCTCACTGCCAGACCATTTCTCAGTAATGTTATTACATGAATAACATGTATTCATATTATAATGTAGCAACTGTTGGAATAAATGTAGAGATATAAAGTTTTCGCAAAAGAAAAATTCTATCTCAGGCAGGATTCGATCCTGCGTCCTTCTGGTTAAGTACACCGGATGCTTTAGCCAACTAAGCTACTTAGACCACTGCCTCTATATTAGGGTGAATATTCGAATATTATTTATCAAATCATTCTTCTCATTTTAGTAGTCTTCTCTTTCATAGTTCAGATTGCTTATATTCTTGTCTTATTGCTTGATGGCAGGGCAACTTATTCACCCAACAAGACATTCCGTGGATTGATCGTCTAAATTAACCAGAAATTAACTTATCTTGTTTTTACATTCTGATTTACAACTTGCACTGGAAATGTGTAGCACGATGTTTAGCTGATGTCTGTCTGTGAGTCATAATAACATTAAAAAGTAGGCATTTTGTCTCTTTATTCTTATAAACTACATAGCAAAATAATGATAACATAATAAAAATGGTGATAAAAGTACTTTATTGCCTGTCAATATTTCAAGCTTCAAACTAACCTCAACGACTGTCAAAGATAGCGTTATAAAATAAAGAAGGGCTCGACTAAGGCTGGGCTAGATCACTGTGAGCCTCGTG
This sequence comes from Acronicta aceris, assembly GCA_910591435.1. Classification (NCBI taxonomy): domain Eukaryota; kingdom Metazoa; phylum Arthropoda; class Insecta; order Lepidoptera; family Noctuidae; genus Acronicta; species Acronicta aceris. The sequence goes on from OU342770.1 coordinate 12,566,153, forward strand.
TGACCTAGGAATCATGCTGTATTAGTGCTGTGTAGGTACGTTTAAACGCTTACTCTGTCATTTATCTACCTTTTTTTTAAAAAAAGCTTACTAGTAATGTAGGTCGCACATTACTAGTATTCTTATTAACCCCTCGTGCTAAGTTAAATGATTGTGTTACGAGTGGGTTCACGTCGGTAGTGTAATGAGTGGGTTTCGAACCGGCAACCACATGATCGCAAGTCCGACGCCCTAGCTATTGCTACCGCCGCTTCTTCTTTTATCAATGTGTAATCGTGCCTCGAAGTTGGCTGGTCACCAGTTCATGAGCCGTTGGAGATTCGTAGCCTTAGAACGGTGGCTCCCAAAGTTGACCGGATCGCGACCCATCTTAAAAAAACATCTTAAAAAAATCTTATAAAACTAATTTGAAAGTTTAGCTAGTTTAGTTTAGGTCCCCAGACAGCAATAGCTGTCATAAAAAAAAGAGGGCATATCAGGGCCCATCCAATATCAGCTTGCGACCTAACAGTGAATCATAGCGTAGGCCATAGTTTGGTAAATACTACCTTAGACCGCTGTCCGAGGCTTGAAATATATATTATGGTCACCCATGACACGAATAATCCTAAAACCGGTTGAGCATCTTACTCGAGTTCACGTGACATTGACACACACTGCCTTGATGTCACATCTACTTATCTTTTGCTAATAAATTCAGTAAAGACTATGACCTCACTAGACAGCTATGACGTAATAAAACAAGCGAGTTACTTGGCTGTTTATTTTCTTTACAACGTTGTATGAACAACATATAGCAATGTGAACATACAAGAACATCGTCCTGCTTTTCCCAACTAAATATTTTGAGCTGAGCAGCTAATACAACACTGCTACGACACGAAGCGACTGCCGTCAGACTTTCATAAACTAATATCAGGGCAACACGGATATCTTAAGGATAGACTGGATTGTCAGGCTTTTTGAACTTCTATCACTGATCCCAGCATAGGTAGCTTTACATCCTCTCTTAGGCAGGGAGAGGTATTTTTGTGAAAGAATGGTCACCCATCTCAGAGTGACTGCGTCAAACGAAACTTAATCTTCCAAATCGGGTAATCAACGTAATTATTATGTACTTAATAGCTACAATTCTGCCTCATTAGTCTAGTAAGTCGAGCAAAATGTTATCGGGTTTTTCTATGAAATTCAGCAGCTCGGAGTCTGGATTTATGCCCGGTTAATGGTTATAGGCTCGCCCCCATAACATGAGACTTAAACATACCGGCAAACTGTGGTTGCACGTTGGTGCATCTCTGCCTAAACCTTCGGGGAATACAGGCGTGATGGTATGTTTGTATGTATGTAATGGCCACAATAAACATATTATAGAATTCATGAAAGCCCGTAAAACATGTAGGATCACGCCTGTATCCCTGTGTGTTTGGCAGAGTTGAAGAGATTTCTACCTACAGTTCACCAGTATTGTTAAGGTTCAATAAAATGGGGGGTGAGCCTATTGCCATTAACCGGGCACAAATCCAAACTCCAAGCGGCTACAGAGAATTTATTAAATTAATCTGTTCCGAATTTTGATGGGAAAGGGTGTGATGAGGTGATGGCTGATAGGGATGAATGGAAGAATAGGACATGCTGCGCCGAATACAAATAAATTGGGACAAGGGCAGGAAGATGATGAATCTGTTCGGAGTTTTGAAAACCACAGTAAATAGTTACCTACCTATCTAAGTAGGTAAGTATTGGTATATTAATTTGAAACGTAAAATATGGAGTTAACATACGTACATGTAATGATTAATTGTTAATTAACCGCAATCGCTTGATAGGTTTTACGCTTTTTTTTCGGAGAGGATAAAGTTCACGATAAACAATACAACGATGTAAACCGTTTGGAGGATCATGTTTCATGGCTATGAAACTCCGTTGATCAATCAATCTGTAAGGTCAGTCTACGGAAGAGTTACTATCCTTATCAGATCAAGATCCCTCCGTGTCTCGGAGAGCATGTAAAGCCGTCAGTTCCGGTTGGCATGTCCAAATATTTATAACAATCATTCAGAATTATTCAGTGGTAGTCAGAAGCTCAAAAAGCCTGACAACTAGTTCTAGGGATCCTCAACAATGTAACTGGAATAGGTGACGACGTATCAAAATTCGAAACACTTGAAACCTTGAGCTAGAGTCAGGAAATAATTGAGTCCGAAATATTGGGGTGTTAAAATAAGTGATTATCATAATGATTATGATAATCAGTTATAAATTTTAAAAAAATCCTTCCGGAATTCCCCCAACTTTCTTGCAGTCAATTTTCCTAAGTTAAGTCACTCTTAAGTAAAGTAGGTACCTCAAGTAAAATTGCCAATGCTAAGGGACTTTCACTGTTGCGTTGTAAACCAGTAAATGTCAGTTTTGCCCAACCCGAACATCGAATGGATGACCCGTAGGTCACCGCACTGTAGCAAGTGGAAGTAAATATTTATGATTAAGAAACAAAACAACTTTTGTTCACGACGGGACTTCGTGGAAATGAGCTGTTATTTAGGTAAATGAAGTACCAAATAGCCTCGTTAATCAGTTGATCGGCACTTGCCACGGTTTGCCTTTTGATGGGTGGCCGGGAAGGACATCACCAGCATGTCTAAACGGACACTTTAGTCTCGTTAGTAGTTAGTCTGCCTCATAAGTCTAGTGTTCCCAAACGCGACTGCTACTCTAGAGGTCCCGGGTTTGATTCCCAGGTCCAAAAAACTGTTATTGGGTTTTTCTATAAATTTCTCAGTAGCAGCTCGGAGTTTGAGACTTGTGTCCGGTTAATGGCAATTGGCTAGGCCCCTATTACATGGGACCTAAACATACCGGCGTACCAATCCCCTTTTAAAAGGCGAGCAACGCACTTGTTTTTACGCATACCTAGACGAAGTTATCATTTACTCGGTCGTTACGTGTTATTGTCATTTTGTTCTAAACAGATCTTGACCAAATTTTTGGGACCACCTCTGAAGTATGACCAACCGATCAAAAAAAGAATAATCAAAATCGATTCAAAATTGACCGAATAATCGCGTAACAAACATACAGTCGGATTGAGAACCTCCTGCTTTTTGAAGTCGGTTAAAATAAATTATAAGAATAAGTAAAACCGACTTCAAAAAAAAAATGTCGGACCGAAAAAGAACCGATAAAATCAAAGGCACCGTCTTCCGACACTTTTTGGCACATAACATTATTTTTTATGTTTTTGATACTAGATTGTTTAGGTTTCAGATAGAGTACACAAGTAAATAACCTTTCAGGCTCTAGGTCTCACGAATATTTCACGAACACGTTAATAAGCCAGGCAGGTCACTAGATTTTACCGCCAAGAGTCTTGAGTCTTGTTTACATAAAGTAGGTACAATACTCGGTTTTTCCCAATGTGTTTCGATGAAGGCAGAAATGTTATCAACTGATGAACTCAGGACAAGAAAACGTGTCATTTGTATTATCAATGGCTTTCAACACAAAATAATACCTGGAAATACTTTTAAAACAACAATCTTCTTGATAAACTATGCTCACAATAACATTTAATTAAAGAAGATCGTTAGTAGACAGGTCTACGCACAGAATTAAGATCCTTATTACAATAAGGTAAAGCATATAACACGAGCACATTGTTTGTAATTAGACAACATTGATGATAGTCTATTGTTTAAGTTGTTCTAAATTTAAACTACCTATTACGCATTCATGGAAGATGGAAACTGAGTTGTGCAAAACAATTTTGTAAACATTAAAACATAACATACCATCACGCCTGTATTCCCCGAAGGGCTAGGCAGAGGCGTACTAATGTACACCCACAGTCCGCCGGTATGAGTCCCATGTAATAGGGGGCGAGTCTATTGCCTTATACATGGCAAACTCCGAGCTACTATTGAGAATTTCATAGAAAATCCCAATAACACTGCTCGACCTGGGAATCGAACCCAGCAACTCTAGCACAGCAGTCGCTTAGTCGCTTAGTCGTGCGACCACTAGACTAATAAGGCATTTATTTTTATGGAATTTCGAACTTAATTTTTTTTTAATTTAGATTTTTTCTGGGTACCTAGGTATTATTAAGTGATAGGTAGTGTGTGAGCTGTGAAGTGCGGTTGCCGCTTAACTTCAGAAGGCTCATTATGCTTGTTCATCATCTTAGGATCATAACATACCATCACGCCTGTATTACACCCACAGTTCGCCGGTATGTTTAGGTCCCATGTTATAGGGGGCGAGCCTATAGCCATTAACCGGGCCCAAATCCAGACTCCGAGCTGCTAATGAGAATTTCATAGAAAAACCCAATAACACTTTGCTCGACCTGGGGATCGAACCCAGGACCTCTAGTGTAGCAGTCTCACTTGGGACCACTAGACTAATGAGGCAGTCATAGTCTTGGGATCATAAAAAAACATTTATAAATTGACCAAGCGCTGTTTGGCTAAAATAAAATATTTTTTCATATGCAAATGTTTGAAAACGTGTTAGACGAAGGCTAACCATGTAAGTTACAAAGGCACATTTATTTTATTTTATCCAAATACGTATGTGAAGTGGTTGTAATGCTGAAAACTCGTGACCGATGCTGTCATGTTGTGGAGATTATGTAATTTGAGTAATACGTAGTACCGAGCCCCGAAATAACAATGCGTGTGTGAAGTTATCCGCAAGTGGTTTTGCCGCAGTAAATTTCAATTATAAAAGTCTACGTAAAGACAGTTGGGGTCGTTTTTTTTTTAAACGCTGCCCCACACTAGGATTTTCTCCTGTATCGTTTATGCGTTTACAAACACAAATTCTCAAATACACAAACGCCCAGACCCGGAACAACTATCTGTAGATCAAACAAATATTTGCTCCGTGTAGGGATCGAACCCACAACACGTGACGCAGAAGGCGATCGCTCAGCCGCTACGCCAAACGTGTGGGTAATTGTTTCGCTTTCGTGAATATTGTTCTCACTGATTTCGATATTTTTGAAAAAGAGCACTTACCTAATTAAGTTATTTGACCTTTTGTCAAGGTCAAATAACTTAATCTTAATCAGCTAACTTCAGACGCGGTTCGCATTAGATAAACTTATACATACGTAATAAATGTGTCATAAACGCCTGTATTCCCCGAAGGGCTAGGCAGATATGTACTAATATACACACTCAGTTCGCCGGTATGTTTAGCTCCCATATTATATAATAGGGGGCGAGCCCAACACTGCTCGAAAGCGAACCCCGAACGGGTTTTTCTATGAAATGCTCAGTAGCAATCTCGAAATTGGAATTTCAGCCCAGTTAATGAGCAATATACTCGTCCTATTATATTACATGCAAACCTAAACACACCTGCAAACTGTGGGTGGATACATGTCTACCTAACTCTTCGCTAATATAGGCTCGATGGTATATTATGTAATATCTCCACGACTGTAGAAGGTTTTCTGTTTACCAGGAAGAGTTATGTAAAGTAAATCTTATGTTTATCATCACGTTCACAAGTCGTAAAATGGCTAAGAGGTGTTTGTTACTAATTGTTGTTCTAATGACCGCTAATGACCTGTAAATATTATATACTAACTGCTCCCCACGGTGTTACTTGCGTTAATTTAGTTTTTTGTTTTATTGATTATGTCAGCAAACTGGCACACAATGCAGCCATATGGTAAGTAGTCTTCACCACCCATACCTGAATACCAGAGCAGTTGCTGATGCATTGCCGAGCTTTAAGTGGACGGATTGCAGACTGCCGCGCAAATATCAAACGAAACATACCAAGGTCCTTTATGACAAATTTCGACGTAAACAGCCAGCCAGTCAGACCCCAAGAGGCCCTAGCTCGCTAGCAAAGTGATTTTTCCCGTGAAATTCACAAAATCCTTTATCAGCTGCCGTCTACATTTATAACAAACCTATTCGGTAATTTAAAGTTACTGAGATTTCGTGATTAATTCATGCAAAACATAATAAAATGATATTATTGACTCTTAAATATACTTAAACATCAATTCGTTTCATTCGATCGATGATTCTAAAAAATAGCCTTTGAAGAAACAGGTTGCAGCCACAATGTTTCTTATGAATATTCCTGATTTATCACACAAGTTCTATTTTTTTGCTATACGAATTCACCAAATGATTGAAATAAATGCTAGAACAAAAAAATGCGTTTCAAATAACGATCATTGTTTTTAGGCAGCAATGATTTCGAGAATTCCGGCCATGCCAAAAACAAGGACTTCCAATCTTTAAAAAAAAAAAAATTCGTCCAAAAGTTCCTACCTTATCAGCTATGAGATGAGTACTGTCTGACGAGCTTATTTGAAATAAAAAAATAATAAATGAATTTGATTAGATTTATCGTTATCCTACTAATGTTATAAACGTAAAAGTTTGTGAGGACGTATGGATGTTTGTTACTCAATCTCGTCAGAACGGCTGAACGGATCTGGATGAAATTTAGTACAGAGATAGATTATAGTCTGGAATAACACATAGGCTTTAGCTTTTTATCCAGGTCGGATCCAATGAAGTCTGAAGACACAGACGAATTTGCGGGCAGAAGCTTAGTGTCTTCATATTTGACGGAATTCGAGTCACCTTAGGGGCAGTTAAATTTAAAATAAAATAAAATCTATTAGTATGGACACAGTACAAGAAAGCTGAGTCCATTTTTCTGGAAAGTTAGAATTATTCAACATAGAAATTAGTAAGGATAACCACGAATACGAAATTATTTACGATCCCAATAATTCTTTTGACAAGGTTTTATATAAATGCTGACTCGCCAGAATCTCTTGATCCGATCCCCAGGTCGAGCAGTGTTATTGGGTTTTTCTATGAAATTCTCAGTAGCACCTAGGAGTATGGTTTGGGCTCGGTTAATGGCAATAGGCTTGCCGCCTATTTCATGGGACCTAAAACATACCGGTGGACTGTGGGTGTATATTGGTACACCTCTGCTTTACCCTTCGTGGAATACAGGCGTGATGGTGTTATGTTTTAATATTTAAAAATACCACTTGCAGACATGTTCAGACGTGAATTTTTTTTTCGACCATATTGTATTTGAGTGTATTTTAGCCGACATACGTGACATTGCAAATAAATTTTATTAAAACTGTATCAATACTCTGCACACCGTTAATGAGTTAGCGAATACCGCCTGCGGCTATTATAAACTGCAGGATCTATTTAGAGATGAGCTCCTTTATTCCACCTGGATAAGATTTTCTCAGTGTTCAGTATTTCCATAATTACTATATAAACCGATACGGCGTCCCTTCGTCCACCTAAAGTCAAGGTCAAAATTTAATCAGAATCTCGTTCGAGACCATAACCGGATTCTCCACAACAAAACCAAAAAAGAACCTTTCGGCTTCTTATCTGACGAAAACAATACCGTTAGGTGGGTAATTAAGTTAGTATCTACCTAATTTAAACAAAAAACGGAACGGAAAAATGGTGCTATAATTTTTTTATGTGAATAACGGAGATTTTTATACGCTTGTTTCTTTAACTGCGACCTCATAACAATAGGACGCCGAATCTATTTAATTTATGCTACATACTTACTGCATATCAGCAAATACCCTCACAGGATTCGAACGACAACATAAAATTTGTAAACGTGCAAAATTGCAAGAAACTAGATTATATTTCTAAACGTCTCGGTGGAATTTTTTTGATATTTTAATTTTATTTCTAAACCGCAATGGGTTCAAAAGAAAAATGGTTTGAAGATGTCACCAAAACACACACGGCCCAATTGGGCTATAACTTTCGCTCACAACACTTACTTCAAACTAGTTTCGATTGTGGTGGACATGACGCGGCCGGCGCGTGCGCGAGTTGTAACGTCTGGTGCAACACTGAACTGCGCAAGAGTTGACGCTCCGAGATGCTCGGTTTGGCAGTTTTACGGAACGATAACACCCACACATAATTAATTATTTCTGAGAAATATGTGTTCGGAATATCAATTAGCATTTGAGGGTAAATAAGGGATAATATTCAACACAAACACAATTTGTTTGCCTGAAATAACAATTTTTCATTGAATAATCCTTGCAAGGAAAGTCAATTTTAAATTTACAAAATAAGAACAACATAGAATGTTTGAGATAAAATGTAATTATCACACCTATCTATTGCCAGACACACTAAACTATTAACTCAATAAAATATGACGGCTAGACTTCTGTAGGCTGCGCAGACGCCGCGCCGTGGGAAGATCACATTGTTATGTGTTATTGTTCGTTTGTTTCCACATTTATCTTGTTTTACTCTTCACTGGACTTTCCGAAATCATAAATATTATGGATCAATTTTCTTAGTGTTTTGAATGTATTATTTTCAACCAAACATTTTCCCGACTGTTTTCTAATGCGCGGTTACATTATTGGTTACATCATAGAGTTAAAATTATTTTCTCAAATTTGTATTTCCATCTCGTAGAAATAAATGTGACTTGCTCGGTGGTAAGGCCTTGGCGATGATAAGAGGAATTTTGGAATTATTAGGTTAAATTAAGAGAAATTCTTTTACAAAGAAAACCTTTTAGGAATTGCAGACAGTGCCACCACCACGGCTAAGTCCCCTGTCATTCATTAAAGGTTTCTTTGATATAAGAGTCACAGACGGCCCTTCATCCAGGGGATACTACACTGTCCTGGGGTTGTTACACATAGGGCTAAGTACATCAGTAATCCAAATATTTACCGTGAGATCAGCCAGCAACGTTATGCTGGCCTTTCTTGAAGAGTTAGGGTGGATTGAAGAGGTCAACATGTCTAATCGGAGACAAAAAACGCGCTAAATCATAAAGTCATATATACCATAACAATCTAACTATACCATCTACTGTTATTTTAGTGAAGGAAAAATCCGACCGCGGGCAGGATTCGAACCTGCGTCTTCTGGTTAGATAGACCAGACGCTATGACCTCTATGCCACCGCCAGATCGAAATTTGCCTTTACATTTTGAATTTTCGTCTTAAGGTGATGTTCCTTCACTAAAATAACTTTATAAGCTTGCATGGAAAATGCAAAAATCATATTTCAGGTCTTTACATGTATAATGATTTTACCTCCTATAAACGCTGTCTTTAAGCAAGGTATTACTGTATCATTGTTTGTTAGAAAAGCGTTAAAGTAGCCACCGTTTCTATCCTTATCGCAAATTTCTATCAAGAATAAGAAATCTGGTTGATTAGTGTAACGAAAACATTGTTATCAGTTCAGGCATTTAGATATCCGCCAACATTTTAAGTAGAATTTTTCTCATGAGTATTACTAGCTTCTGCCCGCGACTTTGTTCGCGCGGACTTCAGAATTGGGTCCGACCTGGATAAAAAGTAGCCTATGTGTTCCTAGCAAATTTCATCCAGATCCGTTCAGCCGTTCTGGCGTGAGAGAGTAACAAACATCCATACATCCATCCATACTCACAAACTATTACGTTTATACTATTAGTAAGGATTATGAGATGCAAAACAAGCATACGGGCCGTCTGATAGTAATGGGAAATCACAGTCTACGGAGGCCAGCAACAGCGGTATAACTTGCACGATGCCATTTTCAGACCTTTCATCCATTTCCACTTCAAGCATCATAACACGCGCCCTCGCCGAAAACCGATCTTTATTAATAAGTAGGTACGTAGTTTCATTCTCCGAGCCTTTTCCAACTATATTGGGGTCGGCTTCCAGTCTTTTTTTTAAGGAATTAAGTCGGAAAACGAGCTGACGAGCCACCTGGTGGTAAGTAGTCATCGTCGCCCATGGACACCTGCAACACCAGAGGAGTTGCTGATGTGTTGCCGACCCTTAAGAGCGCCTACGGACTGCAGACTGCCAGAGCCGCTGCAACCGAGGGGAACTGGCTCTTACGCGCAAAAGTCGAAAAACACCCCAAGGTGCTTTACGACAGACTCCGACGTAAGGGTGGTCGCCAGCCAGTCAGACCCCAAGAGGTGCTACCACCGAGCGAAGTCTAACCAGACGCGGCTGAATAAATACGTAGTTTACTTTGTAAAAAAGATTATTGTGCTAGGTGCTTATTTATGTTCCTATCTTTTCCTAATTGCCTAATTTATGTGTATTGTGTGCTCTCACTTAATGTATTTTCGTCCTTTCATTCTATTTGCCCAGTAATTTTACTAGTTTCATGCATGCATACTAGCAGCAATGATAGCCTAGTGGTATGACCGTTGGACTTCCAAGTCCAACTCTCTAGTTCGAACTCAAGGCACGCACCTCTGACTTTTCGAAGTCATGTGAGTATTAAATAGTTAATTATCACGCGTTTAAACGATGAAGGAAAATATCGTGAGGAAACCTGCATGCCTGAGATATTTTCTCGATGGCGTGTGAAGTCTGCCAACCCGCACTAGGCCAGCGTGGTGGACTATAGCCTAATCCCTCTCATTCTGAGAGGAGACCCGTGCCCAACAGTGGGACAGTATAATGGTTGGATTATGTTATGTTATACTAATTGCTTAAAGGCTAAATATTTGGTAATGCGGTGGTCAATACAGAAGAAATCAGCAGTACAGTTCTACCAACTCAAAAACATTGTTAAATCTTCTAAAAAGGTCGTTACTATAAGTGCTATAAGCAACGCTGATACGAACGCGTTTATGGTAAATTACAAACAAACACGTCATGCACCTTAATCAGTATTGTATGTTGTAGTTCTAGTTATGGCTACATTTACAAGATTATGGACTTTACATAGCCTATCAAGTATCAAAAATTACAGGCATAATCCAAAATATATTGTTCTTCGGGCCAAGGCTATATATAGCCTGCAATTAATTTGGTTTTGGAACCATCCAAATTCTCGAGCTCATAAGTCATTATCATCATCACAACTCTTTTAGTTACTTAGTTACGTGCGTTTCATTCCTCCTCATCACATGCCCGTACCAGGACAAAAGATTCTCTTTCAACTTTTCTGTCATCGGCACAACTTTCAGGCTTCTTCTAATATACTCGTTCCCTATTTTGCCCATTCTAGTTACTCTACACATCCACCTCAACATAAGAGACACTAAGAAGGTTCTTTTTTAATTTTTGACATCCAAAGCATCATCATCAGAAACATCTTTATTTTAAACAACTGTTTCGGGAGGGTGAGGTATTAGGTGTGATTTTTTCTTCAAACCCCCTTCTGCCAATGGCCATGCATGGGGCCCCTTCCCCCAAGGGAAAATGCAGTATAATTACTTGTAGTATATACTTTTATTAGTACAAGTAATACCTACATACAGTACTTGTATTGTATTGCAGTATATATACTAAGAATATGTTCTTGTTATGGCTAGCCCATCGGACCAACGAAGGTACCAGGCCCATGATGTTGAATATTTTTGCCATCCTTGACGTCATGGTTTACTTTATCAAGACTACATACATTTATTTAGGTAGGTACATGTATACATTACGTATTACTATTAGTACAGCAGATATTTTTCTTCCGTACATTTTTATTTATGAGTAAAAATACTGACTACTTACCTTTTACAATAATGTCGTCACAATTGTTTGTGTTACAAGGAAAATTACAACTTCTGAATTAAATAACAATTAGTTAATTAGTCTAAATGTTATGTGATATGTAAATTTTATATGATGTATATAAATACATCACATAAAATTCACCCTTTTCCCACAGGAGAAGGCGGAAACTATAGAACGCCATTTGTTACGATTCTTGCTTATATAATTCTTTTACTTCGTCTCCATTCGTAGTCACATTAATTCTTCTACAGTTTAATATATAAAAAACTAGTATAACAAAAAATAATTATTTTTATTATGACACTGCTTAGGTATCTACAATCTTATTTATAATCTTTAATCATGTACACCAGACAGAAAGCAAACTATCATAAGTCCATTTTTTTCATATTCACTTCGTGATGTCATTGAAAGCACCATTTTACGATTTTACTTTTACATTATAATTTTTCATGTTTAAAGTCTGTTTACCTTTGCTATTCAAACATTTTCATGTATTAAGTGCTGGGTTTCGAAGGGTTTACTGTTGCTAAATGCTGACGCTATTCTGTTCATAGGCAATGTACTGAATCTCTCTGCTGTCATCTCTCACGTAGACCACGTTATGCACCAGGAAAAGGAGATAGATGTTCAGTGCTGTAGGATAGAGAAATATTGGTTAATGTCGGTTAAAAAACGCTAGCAACTAACTTTGTTCATAATGAAGGGCCCACCAGGGTATTAAGTACCAGTACTAAGGTCGGTTTATAATAAACATTTTATGCAATTCGACTATTTAGATAGGGCGCAAAGATAATTAATTATTAACATATTAATTATAATAATTTAATTATTAAAATTCGGTCGATTTACATAACAAGGTTGGCACAAAGTTATTTAAAATTATCTATTTAATATGAGGTCTTGAAAATCCCTTGAAAAGCCTTTTGGGAAAAATCCTAATTAAAGGTTTTTTTTTGTTAAACTGTTTACTTGTCATGTGGGCTTTCGTTAAAACAATACTTTCACGAAGTGTAATGATCAAATATACAAAATACAAGGTTTTGTTTTTGACGACTCTTACGAATAACATCTGTGCCATAAATGGTAAATTCGATCCCTGTACGATACAAATGTTTTTATGACCTACTTAAATACGTGTAGTTGTTCCGGGTCTGGGTGTTTGTGTATAATTAGTGTTTGTAAACCCGAATTCCTTATACGAGGCAAAGGTTTTTATAAAGAAAATTAACAACAAACAGCATTACCTACCTACGTACGCAGTGTTGCTAAGTTTTGAAACCAAAATACTGTGTGTGCTATCATTGTGTTGTCATGTGTCCATGAAAATGCACAGTCGGCACTGTTGCAACACACAACGGACGCGACGATGTTATTGCATAAAAGTATTAAGAACACGTAAATGTTATCGTTTTTAATACATTGAGGTATATTACTAACCATACTTATTACTTATTGAGACTTGGCGGATTCCCTTTTCACTAACCCTCGGGCGCCCGCGTTTTCTAATTTAATCAATGAAAAAGATTCGCTATTACATTGCAGTCTATAAAGATAATATAAAGGTGAGCTGTTCCCGTGTACAACATAGGCAAAATTAAATAAAACAACATAGGCAAGCGCGCTCCATCGTTGATCGCGAACTGGCGGTCAAGCGTTAGCCTATCACAAATAAAAAAATAGTGCAGACGAAATTAGGGGCGGAGGTCAAATCTCTAGCGTAGTCGCACTTAGGACCACTACTACTAACCACTAGGGCAGTTATATCGTGAACTATTATAAACTTTGACGACACGATTGGCGTAGCGTTTGAGCGATCGGCTGCTGCGCCACGTGTTGTGGGTTCGATCCCCACACGGAGCAAATATTTGTATGATCTACAGGTAGTTGTTCCAGGTCTGGGCGTTTGTGTATGTGAGAATTTGTGTTTGTAAATGCACTCACGATACAGGAGAAAATTCTAGTGTGGGGCAATGTTTTTTAAAAAAAAGAAAGAAACTGAAACTTACCTACGAAGAAGATATAAATAGCGTTTTTCTTGTACTCCGTGTAGTCGAAGAAAGGCAGGTCAGCCACCAGTGTGATCAGTTGCGAAACTGTGGCGAAGTAGAAGTATATCTTCAGTAGCAGTTTATTTTTCTGAAAGATCAGAAAAGAACTTAAGAAATTGAAGAAGATAGCATGTTTGGTAAAGTGGATATTTACTTGACACAAACATGTGTGTTCAACACAGTCGTTAGTATTAAACAAACTGACCTTATCATAACATACCATCACGCCTGTATTCCCCGAAGGATTTGGCAGAAGTGTACTAATGTACACCCACAGGTCCCATGTAATAGGGAGCGAGCCTATTGCCATTAACCGGGCACAAATCCAGACTCCGAGCTGCTACTGAGAATTTCATAGAAAAACCCATTAACACTTGCTCGACCTGGCGATCGAATACAGGACCTCTAGCGTAGCAGTCTCGCTTGGGACCACTAGACTAATAAGGCAGTCAATCCTTATCAATCCACATAATTTCAGGTCATCGGTTATAATTATTTCATGAATGATCTGGCATTTAATTTGAGTAATCTAAACGCCTGATATAAAAATAATAGCAATGCGCGCTCATTCGCGCTGATTATATTGCTGATAAGTATGCAGAGGCAATAATTATTACTTTTGATTATCCTTACACTTTTCTCATATCCCTTGTATAGTATACGCGATATACTTAATGTAGATGAAATGATCTTTCAGTAACTTTTACATGCACAAGCATTATAGTGAGTTCAATAGGTACCATTTCATCTGAAAAAGTGTCTCGACAAATACGTAAGGTGAGCCAGCCTTTGGCCCAATTATTACAACTTTCATATCTAAAATATAGACCACTAACGTAACTATCAGGTAATGCTAATAAGGAGTACCTCAGGGTTAATAAAGTGTTCTATGAAAAGCCTTTGACACACCCGAAATGCATTGTTTAAAAGTGTAATGAACTAACCAACAAGCATACGCCTGATGCTAAGCGGCAACTGCCGCCTATCCTAGTAACCTAGTAATTACTGGTAGGTGTACCGCAAGGTCTAAGTATCTGTCATAAGCTTTTGACTACTCTATCATCTCTACTTCTTTAAGCTTTTGACTTTACTTTACTTTTACTCGTATATTACTTGGGTCCAGTTAATTGCTGTATCGAAGGAATTTTTGAAGTCTTAAAAGGTGCAGGTGCAACGTCCAGCATGCGCTGTATAGCTAGCATTTGATAACACAGAGTCTGACTGATTCTTTTACCACAATGGTCAATCCACTCACCCTGTGTGCTCCTATTAGTAGAACAACAGTCAGCACGATATCTACCAGTGCCGCAGTGACTATCACTGGAAGGTGCACTGCTGGATCACTGTAGTGCACTTCTCCTCGAGGTCTGTCACTCGTCAGCTCGTCTACCATCTCGTACATCAGCATAGGAAATGCTACGAGAGCCAGCGTCTGGAATTGAAAATCGAGAGACTTTATCGAGAATATAGATTAATGAACCTATTAATATATAAGTAATTTATTTTCTTTAGTGTTATTGTAATTTTGTCGAGCTGTGACTCAAAATAAACTATTCTTCTTCTTTCTTATGTATGTACCTCTAATGTACTAGTGGTCGTAAGCACTGGTACATTAGGTTGAGCTGTCTTATTGGATTTTTTATGAAAATATTAATACTCCAATTCGGAGTGTGGATTCGGTGGTAATCGGCTTGCCCCCTATTACATGGGACCTAAGCATATCGGCGAACTGTGGGTTACATCAGTATACCTTTGATTAAACTTTCAGGACATAGACGTTATTAACCTTTAAAAAAATATTTTACCTCGTCAAAAACTAAGAACTCACTTAAGTTAATCCTTTTCTTTTCCTTCCTTCTGTACTGGCGTCAAAGAGCTTCGTTTACGTCAGAGAAAGAGGAAGGAAAGGAAATGCAAAAAAACAAATTAAAGCTCTTGATAACTAATCAAAGGAGTTACCATTATTGGGATAACGTGGATCTTTTAGTAGGTAGGTATTTAGGGTAACTACATTAAAAGAGCTTTTATGAGATCATACATCATTCACGTGGTATTTATCAACCTACTGCGGGACATAATTCAACTCCCTTTTACGCCATTCATCCCTATTCTCGCCAATCTTATCCAGGTCTTTCAAACGCACTTTACCATCTACATTGGCCTTCTATAAATAATGAAGATTAGATAAAAAATCATCCAACACATCCTGAGTAGTCACTCTCCAACCTTTTTTTTATAGTACGGAAAACCCTCATTGGTCGTCTGCCACTCCGGGGAAGCGGCAGCATGTCGGACTCTTACCGACTAAAAACTGTACTTACCTTCCTTGCCCTATGGTCACTGCCATGGGATTCGTGACATTCACCACGGCCAAGTCAGTCTCCAACCTACTGCATAATGAATCTTTTTACCACGACAGAAAATAAACTGAATACCCACCATTCAATTTTTAGGATACAAATTTATTAACGACATCGCTTTGTGAAATATCCATTAAAAATCTTTGTGGAAGCAAAAAATGAGCAAAAATGTTGGATGCATGTCCAACAGTTTTACAATGGAACTTGTAACATATTTAAAAAAACAATTTACAAAACAAAAGCTTCTTTGATATGTTATGATAAAATTCAATGGAATACTCTTTTTATGTGCATTTTTCGTCATTCTTAGAAGGACTGTGTATTAAATTATGTTCTGTATCAATGATCTGACAAGAATCACAAAAAGCCAATCTTAAAGTCTAAACAAGATCCAATGTGACCGATCCCAGATTACATTACCGCGAACTGAACGCTCCTATCTCAATGAATTTGTAAATCTTATCATATTTAGGCTACGTTTTCCCATGCAAGATATTGCAAGGTAGTTTATTTGATATTTGTTGCATACGAAAAGTTAACTACCTACAAGTACCACTTTTGGGATACTCAACAAAATCTTTTAAGAAGAGAGAGGCAATAGTGCCTTGATTGATATGGATGAAACTCTTGATTTAAAGGTAAAGTCAAAAGGTTTTGTTTCTATTAGACCACTAATATTTTGAAAAGTCAAACCTAGTTAAGTACGCGGTTCCAAAAAATGCGTTTTGTGGAAAAGATTCGGCGAGAAACTACATAGATCCTTTAAAAAGGATTAATCTCTATTTACAACTTTGTTTTAAAGAGTTGCTGAGAATTATGCAGTTAGATTTCTATTAATGAATAAAAGGATTGCCACAGCAAGTAAGGGCCGACCAGCCTCGACAAGCATTCATCATATTATTCAAATGATTTCAATTATTGAAAAAAATGCAATCTTAGTTGATTTAGAGGAATTGTTGGATGGAGCCACTTTAGCCTCCAGACCTTATAGAGCTATTTACAAATCAATGCTTATTTAGAAGCCGTAGAATACCATAGCACATTTGTTATTATAAGTCATAACATTATGATTATGAAAAGTGGCAATTTTAGCACCGCAATAAGAAGCAAGTATATCAAAAATGTATGGTTAATTTGCAGTAGGATCCTCTCTCCATGGAACATGAAAAGGTTATGTTAGCACACTCACGAGATCGGCATATCCAAAAACAGCTATTCCTACATAAGTAGGTATACAAAAACAGCACTTTCTAACTACAGGTAATTTCGGACATTTTAATTTGAACAAATCATTCATTTTTCTAACACTTTACATACATTTCACATCAAATCTCTTGAGTGACTGGAACAGAGCGTCTCTCATCCAAAATTGCATCCTTCTAGACAGTCTTTTATAAGATACTTCCGGTCCTCATGAGCCCATTTGTAATAAAGTGTGTAATACATGTTTATTTAACCATTGCGGTGTTTATAAGAACGATGTAAGTAAAGTCGACAACGAATGATCAATGAAATGCTGTGAATAAAATAATGTCGATAGCTCGCTTGTTTATGTCATTAACTTGGTAGCTACAAATTCCTCAGTTCCATATTGTGTTTAAAACTCTTTTATACTTACTTGCATTGTACTGCACACGCCAAGTTTTAAATATTCATGAACGACAACTACTTTGTATTTCGCTGAACTTATGTAATTTACCATAATTTCATATTCTTTTTATCATTGCACCACAGGGTCTTTGTATGTTTAAATCATGTAGATTAAGTAAAATATATGAACTTAAACATACAAAGACCCTGTAAAGGTATTGCAAGGCATTCCTTAAAATATTAATAAGAACATTGCCTTTATCATGTAGGCCAAAGGAACAAAGCTTTAATATTGCCATACGTATTTAATTCTATCAACTTATATTTTATATAATAAGACGCTGAAATATAAACACAATAAAACCAAATAGTATACGTTTATATCATTATTTTCAGTTTCTTATAAAGTTAACTATAGCTATATATTTTTTAGGTAATTTTAGTAGAGAATTTTGTTTCTGTCTAGATAATAATTATAAATTCATGCTGGTTGATTTGAATTATCACGCCTACATGGTTAGGTCCAAATGTCTAGCGGTCGTGGGTAATAGAAATAAAACTTGTGGTCAGCTCAATTTTGCTTACTATTGCGAATATTTGCCGATCTAATAATAGCACAATGATAATGCATTCGTGTACGTTTATTCAACAAGATGGCGACACCGGAGTACTTATCTAGAATGGTAGAATTTGCAATAACCTATTTAATAACCTATCATAAATACAGATTCAATACAAAATATAGAGCTTAAACACCGAACGCGATTTGTTTAATTATACAAGATATATCCTGCTTATCTCACAAAGAAATTTACATTTATATCTATAACTTTACATTACATCTAGAGAGAGACGGTCAGTGGGCAAGGCACATAGTTAGTAGAACCGATGGCCGCTAGGAAAGAAAGGTTCTCGAGTGGTGAAGGTCACTGGAAGTTGTTGGATGCAGGTGGCATATAACCGGTCCTCATGGAAGTCTTTGGGGGAGGCCATTGTTCAGCTATGGACCTTTTTTGGCTGATATGATTACATAGAATCTACGTTTACCTAGTAGCATTGAATCACAGCAGCTGGAATTGTCTGTAGAAAAAAGAGCAGTTCTCAATCGGTATCGTCAAATCCACGACGCGATGTCACATCCTCCAACGCGGCTTGTAAATAAGATAATCGCACCTTAGGGGTGTCAGGTCAAATAAAATTATAATCAGATTATTTTTACGATTTCAAATGAAATGTCGAAGATGTAGAAAATTGAAAATTGATTTTGGAATAACATAATAAAACACCCCGAAGTAGTAGGCAGAGTTGTACTGCTGTATACCTACAGTTTGTCGGTTACAAAATCTAAACTCCGAGCTGTTTTCCATCGAAACACCCGATAATACTGTTGGATCAGCTTTACCCAAGACCGCTTTACTCAGCAGTTGCGCAAACAACCACTAGACTAATGACGCAGTTTTTGAAATATCAATACGTTAAAAGTGAGAATAGATAGATATATCCCAGGAGTACTAAGTTTGGTTGACTTTTACAACATACATTTCTTCCCAGAGCGCGGGGAGAAAGTTTTTACATAGTAGTTTTACATATTTTATCTATCTTCCGAAAGCTAGATAGATAAGTACTGTCAACCCTACGAATTGGTCAGCTAACTCAGTCACTAGTGCCCACATCGGAGTCCAAACGTTCTTTATTAGTCGTAGAGTCAATTCAAAGTTAAATTACCATGACTATTTAAATGTCATAGATAAAATAATAATCAATTATGCTGATAGAAATACCGGAGTTCCGAAGATGTTGTTTCTGCTTGCCATTGAGGCGTGGGATACTTGTGTTCGGATATTTAAGTCTGGTTAGTTTATTTTTGCATACTTTAACTTATATTTTATTATCCACCTATTTTACCGTTTAGTAATAATAATAAATAATAATTTATTTATTGTCTCAAAAGATACATACAAAAATAACACATGAGTTATAACAATCATAACATTTACAGTACTTAACATTTGGTTGACCACTGATACCCAAAGTAAGATTTAACTTGTGGTATGGGTACCAGGGCTCTCGTTATAAAATGCGTTTATAAAGTTAGTTTACGTGAAAGTGTAGTGCATCGTCGTCTTGAATGCTTATGCATGTGCTGAATTTCGATGGTAAGGATAGATTACATATATTACATATATATATATATATAATTATGTTTATGTCATATTCATAAAATATATAATTATAATAGTATATATTCTTAAATTTATATTTATATCTTATTAATAAATATATATTTCTGTGTGTGAATATGTAGGTGTGTGTATGTGTGTGTATGTGTATGTGTATGTGTGTGTATGTGAGTGAGGTATGCATTTTGGATTATAGTATACTTAGTTTAATCAAATTTTCTGTATCTTCATAAGATTTGGACAAGAGCCATATGGTTACTTTTTTCTTGCATTGTGATCTAGTTAATGGATAGATGTTGCAAAATTTATTGGCAATATTATATAAATGACAGCTTACAACATTGTGGTTGCGCGCTGCTAGTGCACTTCTAAAACTTTGGGCTTGGCAGACCTTATGTGCAAGGCGCTTTTTTGTGACTTGAGTGTCATATATCAGACAAGCATGTTTTCTGCAGATTGTTTCAAGCACAAAAAGCTGTCTGACTGTAAGCAGTTTACAGTCGTGGTATAATTGGGCAGTCGAATATCTAAAGGGTTTAAATGTCATAACCTTAAGGACTGCTCTTTGTGCTCGCTCTAAGGTCAGAAGATGCGATTTCACAGCTCCACCCCAGACAGATATACAATATGTCAATATAGATTGACATAGTGCATAATAAACTAATTTTCGGGTGTCAAAGTCAGCTGAGTACCGTAATTTTTTGAAAATGAATATCAGCTTGCGAACGCGGCCAGTAATATTAGTCAGATGGTATTTCCATGAGATGAGATTATCAATGTATACTCCCAGATACCTTGTGTGGGTGGATCTCAGTATAGTTGGGCAGTCGCAGGTATTTGTGGATATGCATGTTGAGCAAGTATGCGCTCTTATATTGAATGTTTCCATAGATGGTTGGGTTATAGCTGTCTTTGAGAACGTGATGTATGTAGTTTTATTGAGGTTAAGAGTTAGTAGATTGTTTGATAGCCATTGCATTACATGACTAAGTGCGCATTCTGCACGAGCAAATACTTCGGGCCAGTTATTGCCACGGACAAGTATTGCAGTATCGTCTGCGTAGGTAATGATAGAAGAAAAGGGAAGAGACAGGGTGCACAAGGAGTTTATGTAGAGTAAGAATAGGGTTGGACCAAGGATCGATCCCTGAGGGACGCCGAAAAGGAGGGGTACGCTGCCACTAACAGTGTCATCTATTTTTACACACTGTGTCCTATGAGAAAGATAGTCTTCAAAGATTCGAAGTGCAGATCCGCGGATGCCCATTCTATCCATTTTTAGTAAGAGATGAGGAACAGAGACAGTGTCAAACGCTTTGGTGAGATCGAGAAAAATTGACAGGCATTTTTGTCCATTATCAAGGCTGTCTACTATTTCATTAACTAGAGAAGCTACTGCATCTTCAGTCGACTTTCCCTCTCTAAAACCAAATTGATTCGGCGCTAAAATATTGTTTTTCTTTAAAAAGCCTTTTAGGCGGTTGTTTAGTACCTTCTCTAGGATTTTGGACAGCGCAGGCAGGACAGATATGGGCCTGTAATTACTGACACTGTCTCTGTTTCCATTCTTAAAGATGGGATGCACAACGGCCTTTTTAAAAGATTTGGGGAAAATCCCTTCTGCCATTGAAATATTGCAAATGTGGGTTATTATTGGTACCAGGGTATTTGAGCACTTTTGCAATAAATGAGCAGGAATTGCATCCCACCCGACAGCAGCATCCCTACGCAAACCTCGAATAATTAACTCAACTTCAGACTCATCCGTTGGCAGGAGAACAAAAGAAGTAGCATTGATGTCATCATTCAGCAATTGATTATTTTGTATATTGTGGCTAATTTGTAATGCTAAGTCACTACCGATGCGAGAAAAGTACTCATTGACTCGGTTTACAGATGTCAAATTATCTTTGTCTGTATTTAATAATTCAACAGGGGTTTTTTTTATGGAATCCGTGTTAGCAATGTGCTTAATTATTTTCCAAGTAGAGCGTGGGTTATTTCGTGCTTTACGTAGTTCATTATTCTCGTAGTTATGTTTTAATCTTTTTAATAATTTATTGCAGAAGTTGCGGTATCTGAGATAGGTTACTTTAAGGGTATAATTATCAGGATTAGTTTTAAGCTGTTTACTCATGGAGTCTCGATTTCGTATACATCTAAGCAATCCTTTAGTGATCCAGGGTTTGAAAATTACTTGTTTAGATGGTGTGTGCATAATTCTAGAGTACTTTTGTATTAATGACCCAACAATTGTTATCAACATCTCAGTTGCAGTGTTAGGATCAGATGTATTTAATATTTGCGAGAAGTCTGTGTTCGAAACATCCGCGTTAATAGAATAATAATCTACTTTGACAAAGTGAGTTTTGCGTTTGTTTGGTCTTAGTAACGTTTCCATACTAAAGAGCACTGGTGCATGGTCTGTGATACTAGAATCAATTATTAGTGTGATGGCTTTGAGATTAGATTTCAATAAGACATGATCCAAACAACTTTTGTCACGGGTAGGCAGATTGTGCGTTGGTAAAAGTCCATGTGATGCCGTTAGATTAAGATAATCGTTCGCATTACTGTTCAACTCAGTCGGAATGATATTAATATTAATATCTCCGATTAGAACCAGATTTTTATAGCTACTTAAGGATGCAAGTGTATTTTCTAAGCCATATAAAAAACTGTCAATATTACGGTTACAGGGTGGTCGATACAAGGCAACTATGGCCATATTTAAGGACTCAATTTTACAAACTAAGCAATTTGCGTCCTGTATGTGCGATTCTATGACGATATGTATAATTGATGTCATTACAAAAATAATTACACCATCGTTTTGATTTATATTTTTTACCGTATGATAACCAGCATAACCACTTATAGATGGTTGGGTAGACGCTTTGCTCAGCCAACATTCGGATAAGACTATGATTTCAGGAAGGATAGATAAATTATTCAAGAATACAATAAATTCATCAAAATTGTGGTTTACGCTGCGTATATTAACATGCAATATGTTCACTAGATTAGAATTATTATTTAAGAGCTCACTACATTGTTCTGGTTTACATACGCATGACTGGGTTGTACCTATAGAATCCAATTCATCTATTATTGTGTTTAAATCGAACATTTACGAGGTAAAAGAAAGCAATCAAAGATGCAGCAACAACAGTTATATCGGGACATCGCATGTGCCTCATTATAAAATAATGGCAACCATTTTTGATAACTACTACTACTACTTTTACTACTACTGCATTTCAGATTCAGTTTTCTGTAGCCTCTGCCTACCCCACCGCGAAACAGGGCTAAGTCAATGCGTGTATGTAGTAACCATATCTTATAGTAAATTTGGCTTCTACTGTTTTTTAGATAAGGATTTATTAGTTGTATTATATAAAACTTGTTAATGAAATAAGACGGATAATAGGATGAAACCATGCCTAACTCTACAGGTATATTCGTGGCAGCTATAATGTTTAGTTCGTAATGTAATAAGTAAGACCACAGTATACATAAATACATGTGTAAGTGTTTACGTGTTAGATTGTATTGCACTACTAATGATGTTTTGAGTTGTAAATGAAAGTGTATAAAAGTGTTAAGTATTCGTAAGCTTCTATTAAACATATTTTTTAAATTATTAATGGTGAAAGATATGAAGGTATACAATATAAAAATTTTCAGAAAATAAATCTTCACAAAAGATAGAAAGTTATTGTATCTTGGGCAAGTTATTAAGACATGCCAGAGATTTAATAATGATTGAGGGCATACCCTCATGTTTCCTAAGAAAAATCATATTATTCTGTGACCAGCAAAACTTGTAATTATTATCGCTGGCGTATTTGCGAGCTTCGAAAAATACTTGTCTAAGACTACTTGACAGATGATCAGCCACATATATAGGTTTAGTGTCTCCTGATATGCCAATATGATTTGTATTTAGTTTTTCGATTGAAGGTCGCCCTTTATTGAACATTCGAGCTGCCTGCAATACCCGGTTTTTTTGAGGAACCGTAACAAGCTCAGCGACTATAGGTCTATTTGATCCCTTTTTTCCCGGCATACGATATATGTCCCGCAGATCCGCCTGCTTCACGGAGACTTCAAGTTTATTGCAGGTTTGCAATACGATTGAAGTAAGGTCGTCAATAGATTCCTTTTCCGTTTGTGGAATATTTCTAATTTCAAAGCTAGATGAACGCGTATTTTGTTGTAAGTCCAAAACCTTTTTTTCTAACTCCATGATATATATACGCTGTTCTCCACGTTCCTTTTCTAATTTTTCTACGGTGTTTTTCATAGTCTCGTATGCCTGGTTCATAAATTCAATAGACTTTTCAATTTCAGTGTTTGTCTTATGTATTTCTCTGTTTTGTGTTTTTACCTCATTGATGTCAGTTGTTATTTTATTTAATATAACATCTTGCTCCCTTTTCCACGTCGTAAGCATATTCATTATTTTATTTTCAAACGATTCGAATCTGCTATTTGATTGTGCCAGCGATTTTTGTTCAGGAGAGAAGTCGGGACGAAAACGTTTGGTTCTCGCTGTAATATTTGATTGCTGAACCTCGGTTTCGATACTGGGTATATCAGGGGATGATGATGCGCGCTGTGTTGACACAACAGGAGTTACTGGCGGTGAACGCTGCACTTTCGGCATTTTTATAATGTAAAAATAAGTTGATATTACAAGACAATATCAGCAATGTGTATAACAAGGAGCGTTGTCAAACCGGTCAGATGATTCAGTGCAGTGATGACGCGGTGCGCAGGAGCCAGCGCCGGCCGCCGGACCTCGGGGACGCGGAGGTGGGGATATCACCGCTCGTAGCTCGTAGCGAGTTGTTGTTTCGACGGGCGCGCTAACGCTTCGCTGGCTGGGAGGGATGGGCCAGCGGCTGCCGCACAAAGTGCCTGAGTTCGAACCCCGGTCGCGTCGCACCAATTAAATTTACATAAACGCCTTTTATTAGCGTAGTAACACCAGAAAACACAAACTATCTCTTTCACGGGGAGGAGTCCTGCCGTTAGAATGTCGTAAGAGTAAACGAGAATTCGGTTACTAGAATTAGTCCAATAGAAATTTAGAAACTAAATATAATTTAAAAGTGAGGAACACACGCGACACACGTCCACTTCCAGTGACGGCCGAAGCGAGAGGTTTAGTGCCGAATATCTTCGGGAATCTTCTGCGACCTGCGGAGGCAGGATATGTTCAAGTTCAACTCGTAATGACGAAAAACCACTTTCCTCTGCTCTTTAGACATTTGCCATGACCATTACTATATGGGGCCAGAAAATATATTGGTATAAATAAATAAATTGTTCAAGAAGTCTTCTTTTAACATCTCTGACATACTCTTCGATGATGGAAGCCCAAGCATAAAAATGTTTTGGCGTAAGAAGAGGTTGTCTGGCATGGAATTCGGAATAAACCGGTGAAATTTGGGTGTATATTAGTGTATCTCTGCCACTCCCTTCAGGGACTACTGGCGTGTGTTATAATAAACGTGAACGTATTATAAACGTGAAAGTTTGTGAGGCTGTATAGATGTTTGTTAATCAATCACATCAGAAAGGTTGAACGGATCTGGATGAAATTTGGTACAGAGATAGATTATAGTCTGGAATAACACATAGGCTACTTTTTATCCAGGTTGGACCCAATCCGGAAGTCCAAGCAGACAAAGTCGCGGGCAGAAGCTAGTATAATATATATTTATGTAGATAAGTAATTTAAAGACACTTTTACAAGTCAATGTTTTGAATGTAACTAGATGGCACCGGCATTTCCTAACTGGATGACCTCCGAAAAGAAATATCGAAACAAACTCAGAGTATCCTGTCTCTTTTAAAATCCAGACAGTAGCAGTATCAGTTATGTTTAAGGTTGGCAACGCACCTGTGACTCCGATGGTGTTGCGGGTGTCCTTGGGCGACGGTAATCGCTTTCCATCAGGCGATCCGTCTGATCGTTTGCCCCCCTATCCCATAAAAAAATGTATGTGAGTTTTACAATGTATGACAATTTTTGAAAAGTATGACAAGGATTTTTGAAAAACAGAGTCATACCAGCGTTGAGCTGAGCTGTCCTAACTGACGGCTCGTATACATCAGTCATTATGTAGCCCAACTATATATTTAGTAATTATGTTATGTTATGCAGCTTACTTTTTATCTTGATTTTGTTTTCAGCTGTTGACAGCCCTCTTCACAATTCTGCAGATAGTCCTATGGACATTTTTCCACGATGTTGGGAACACGGTGAACACTTCGGCCACCCTGTACAGAGGAGTCGTGATGGAAGCTCAGCTGGGTGTCATATTCTTGCTGAATACTTTAGATATGTTGTTCCACATTGTACTGATTGTTGGAGCTCATACGGTAAGGGTATTTGACCTTGTTGATTTTTGCCTGCCTATAGTCTAGTTGTCCTACGCGTGACTGCTAAATTACAGGTTCTAGATCCGATTCCCAAGTCGAGCAGTGTTATTGGGTTTATCTATGAAATTCTCAATAGCAGTTCGGAGTGTGGATTCGTGTCCGGTTAGTATCTAGCCATATTTAGCGTAACCGTTCCCTTTATGAGGGAAAAATAAGGGTTGGTTGTGTTGTTATAGTAAGTAGGTTAATGGTGAAAGACAATAGGCTCGCTCCCTATTGCATGGGACTTAAACATACCGGTCCAGCGAACTAAGGGTGTCCTTAGTACCTACACCGCTGCTAACCCTTTTGGAATTCAGGCGTGATGATGATAATTATAAAAAGTACAAACAGGGTCTAAGATAGAGCATACAGTTCAAGTAAACACACGATGACACACCTCCTTTAAATGGCAACTTACTATAAATCCTTCCTAATATTATAAACGTGAAAGTTTGTGAGTATGGATGTGTGGATGTATGGATGTTTGTTACTCTTTTACGCTAGAATCGCTGAAGTGATCTGGATAAAATTTGGCACACAGACAGATGATGGTCGGTCGGACCCAAACCTGAAGTCCACGTGGACAAAGTCGCGAGCAGTAGCTAGTAGGATTATAAATAGGCATATATTAAGAGCCCCGACCAAGTTCATACGAAAAAAACTCAATTTGAGACGGTTTTATATTTATTTGGTTGCTAAAAAATGATTAGTTCCTGTAAGTTATTTGTGATAATCTATAATTTTTCAGAAAAGGCGTCGTCTTTTACGTGTATTCTACTACTATGAACTGACGACCATGGTCGCTACTTTCTTCGTGGTGGTCATAACGTATATAGACATCAAAGGCAACATCGCCCTCACGGAGGTCGCACTTGCTTTCACAGGATTTGGTAATAGTCATAACTTAACAATCTATATAAATAAAAATTAAAAGTTGTTTGTTGGTAAAAAGTGCATGAAAATTTTCAAATTGGTTCTATTTTCATGTCGACCAAAATGGACTTGGCAACAGCTCGGAGTTTGAATTTGTGGCCGGTTAATGGCAATAGGCTCGCCCATAATTGGCACCTAGAAACATACATATTAACCGTGGGTGTATATCATGTCACTTATGAGTCCGGCGGACTGAATTTCTCTTACAAACGTAATACCGAAATAAATCGTAATTCAAACATACCGTTACCGTTAATCTAGATTCCCACATTACCATTTCGTCCAAAATACTTCACTGGAAATAAATGTAAGCGAATGCAATTTCTGATGACTTTACCAAGTTTGGAACGATTTTCCGGTCTTTTATTTCCGTGAAGTAGTAATAGACGAAATAGTATCCGTACGAAATAGGAACCTAGATTAACCAAGTATCCAAACCCGAATAATAACATAATTTAATAGAATATTGTCTGGATTAAGATTTATTTCGGTATTACATTTTTGTGGGCAATTCAAGCTCCGCCGGACCCTTAAGTCTTATCGTTCGGGGGTAAATTTATTATTATATTTAACGAAAAATATATGTTAGTGTTACAGATATATCTGCTACTCCTGGTCCGCAGTGAGCTTAGCAAAGAACGCTACCAGGAGGGAAGGTCGAGTTTCATCAACCATATCGCAGAGGTTCTCATAGAACCGCCTCTCAGGCGACAGTGGAGGACTGCTTTGTAGAAAAAAATGTACCATAAATACTATATTATGTTTGAATATAAAATAATATGATTAAGCTATAAACAGTGTATTTCGTATATGTACTCGTAAGTATTATTATCTAGGAGTACCTCTGAAACATAAGACTTCTCTACTTTATTTTCTCCACTCTTATGTGAGGAAACCTTTACACACTTGCAGTAAGCATTGTAAGGGTTTCCTCTCATTGGGCGTGAGTAGTACCTAGTAGGAATGTGTAAGTTTCTACGCATTCCCTGCGCAGCGTCTACGCAATGCCTACGAAGCGTCTATGCTGTGCTTACGAAAGGGTCTCCGCTGTGCCTACGCAATGCTTACGAAGTATCTATGCTGTGCCTACACAGCGTCTACGCAATACCTACGTAACGCCTACGAAGCCTCTATGTAATGCCTACGAAACGAATACGCTGTGGCTACGCGGTGTCGACTGGGCGTCTACGCTCCGCACTAAATACATTAGTTACATTCAAAATAAAACTAACTAGAAGTTATGCATAATTATTCTTCTTATTGTTATTTATCTAATCCAGTAATCGTTACCAACTTCAAAATTAACATAGATTACTTCATAGGACGATTCTCTAGATGGTTCTTGATTAGACATTCGTAGGAACTACTTCACCAGTCTTCAAGTAGGCATTATTTCCAGGTCTACAGTAACCATTTTCTCTGCTACTATATTTGCTGATTAATTTCTTTAAAAGATAAATCAGCAGTACTTGCAGACCTGTTAAATAAAAATTATATTTGGTTCATTTAAAAAACAAGATTAAAAAGTTATTTTTTTCTATACAGGTTAACTTTGAAAACATGCAACTAATCGAAATGGGAGGTTCATTAACCGTTATATTAATTTTAAATTGTAATTTCAATATCTATATTGTACAAAAATAAATTTAAATGGTTCAAACTAAGCTAGGTATGAATTAACGGTTTTTAATTTAAAAAAAATACAGCACAAATAAATTATTGTAAGCAAGTACCCGAATATTCGCGACCGATCAATCCATTACGCAGTATGAAGTAGATATGGCAACGCTTTACAATTACCTTTTTGTTCTATTCAAAAAATTAGCAATAGCAATAGTTGCACAGATGACGTTGTCAAACACTTTTAAAAAAATATGAAAATTCAATTTCACCCTGTCTAATTAAAAACTATACTTACAAATATCTACGATAACGCCAACCATGAATGTAATGCCATCATACTTCGGTGGTAAGACGTTCACTTCCATATGATATACCAAGTAGTTTTCAACCAAAAAGTGAAGAGATTCCGCTTCAAACATTAAAAATGCAGATACCGCTACTATGTAGGATATCAATGTCGCTACACAATAATAAAAGTATATACGTATTAGCTTGTGGCTTTTCTGAAATAAATAAAAATGTATGAGAGAATCAATGAAAGACGATGAACTGGAAAAGGAATTTAATTTGGCTTTGATTTAATTTGAAAAATCTGTTGTTTCTTAAAAAAGTTGATGAATCGTCTTGTAGGTCCTAGATTATTATTGTTATATTTATTATACTTAAACTGTCATGGAACTGGCTAGAATAGAGGCTTTCTGGTATTATAAATATAATGCTTGAGTATTAACTACAATGCCATAATATAACGTTTGTGTCAGCTGACATGTAGCATTGCATGTAGCAATGAAAAAAATATTAATGATTACCCCAAAAAAATATTTAGATTCTATCATTATGTAACTTTTAACATAATAAATAAAGTATATATTTAGGTCTGAGAAGGAAAATAACCAGTATTTAAGAAAATTGAACAGTGTTTTAATTTTTTTTCGCTGCACTGACTCAGTGTGTGCTTAGTGTTGCATTTTGATGCTGAAACAGTATTTTGTATACTTTATTTTTGTTCAACAGTAAAAAGTATAATGTTTAATGTTTTTAACAGTAGGTACAGTTGGCAATGCCAGGCCCTTGGCAACCCTATTCTTCAAAAAAGTACTCGCAACCGGCGCGTATGTATGAGAAGATGTATGAATGTGGAAGAAGCAAAAGAACTAAGCAAGAAACGATTCTTGCAAGTGGCGGTCTATAGTTTCTGCTTACCCGATAGGACTACCTATTATGCACTTATTAAGGTCAATAACGCATCTTCCTATTTGCGAGGTTTCAATTACCCAATGAGTTAAACTTGGCTTATTATACCTACTTAATCGTCATAAGTTAACTCATATCCGTAATATTTATCATAACTGCCTCCGTCAAGTCCTAAGTCCAACTACTACGCTAGAGGTCCTGGGTTACATAGCTAAACATACCGGCGAACTGTGTACATGAGTACACCCACCTCTGCCTTACCCTTCGGGGAATACAGGCGGGATGAAATGTTATTTTTTATATTTTTATATAAATCTACTAACACTTTTACATTTAAAAAAAAAGCTTTACTACAATGTGGGTCGCACATTACTAGTATTCTTATTAACCCCTCGTGCTAACCTAAATGCTTGTGTTACGAGTGGGTTCACGTGGTTTGTGTAATGGTTGGGTTTCGAACCGGCAACCACATGATCGCAAGTTCGCCGCCCGAGCTTTAGGCTACCGCCACTTACCCGCACATTGTGTGATTTACATACCTTATGACACGCCACGATGAACGTCAAAATCATTGCTTTTTCAAACGTTTGCGTTATGAAAGCCACTGGTCCAAATAGAAATAGTAATGGATCATCTCGCATCTTGCTATACGGATCATAATAACGATATACTTTTACGGTAGAAATTAATATAATACCGCTCCAAAATATCGAATAAGCCTGAAACCAATAAACAATGATATACATGGTTATTTTTCAATGACCGGCCAAATTTACAGAGGCTATTTAGAATCGATAATATTTTCGATCTACGTATAATAAAAAGTTTAAATTTTAATATTTGTTTTCACATGATTTTAAACGCGTGGAAATAGTTACCACTACACATTAGTTCAATAACGATAGCAAATATTAATATATAAGTGTGAGAGCACACGCACACGACCACAAATCCGCAACTTTTATGAAATTATGTTTTTTAGACATTTTAAAAGGAATGTTTTTACAATATATTGAGTTAATTTGACAATAATGAAATCTCCAACTCTCTGGCCTGACCTTATTGTGAAATTTACCCAGACCACAATGGTACAGTGATCTCGTAATGCCACTAATCGTCAAAAGTGGCGAAGCATCTCGAAAGCCGTGATACTCAGAAATGAGAATGATGCCGACGAGACCGATTGTTATTACCACGACCACTCTGACAAGAGTGCCCGACTAAGAAGAATAAGAAGTTCTACTTACCATTCGCAGGTATGCCCATACTAACAAACAATGCCTTAAAGACACAGCACATCTCTTTTCTGCAATGATCTCCCTTGGTCTGTTCGTTTCACTGGTAGCCATTGGAGGCCTCGGTGCGTACATAAAAAAATAATTACGATCGAGGGTACTTTTACTATTAATATTTTCAGTACAATATGTCCGATTAAACTAATTTCACTATGTAAAATAAATCTTATGTAGGTATTTAAAACACTGGCACATCACATCTGTCTCTCACTGCACATATTACAATACCACTGTTTTATGTAAGTAAACCTGTTAATGTGTATCTGTTTTGTCCGTCTGTATTTTCCGGCTAATCTCCGAAACGGCTGCAACGGTTATGATGGGGTTTTCACTGCAAGATAGTTGATGGTATAAGGAGTAACTTAGGCTACTTTGACAGCATGAAAATATATAAAGACTGGAACTTATGAAGCCCAGCATTGTTATATTTATGAATTGTTTCTCCATTTCGTTACAGTTTTTGTTTTTCGGACTTCAGTCGCTTCGTGTAAAATACTGGAAACCAATCCCAACATAGATGAGAATAGGCTAGTTGGATAGAGGATGATGGTTACATTACATAACTAATACAGTCGTGGAGATTGTCAAGAAATAGGTCGACGAAGAAGGTTTTAGTCTGATTGAAGCTGTAAATTCACATCACACATGACACATAGTTATTGTACTCCTGCGCATGTACCATCTCGGATCTCAAAAACGCGGATATGACTATTAGCCATTAAACTGCGTTAATAGGACTGTCATCTTTCAGTTTAGACGATATAGCCAAGGTTAATGTTTATTAAAGGGATTTAAAGAATTTACCTACGTTTTTCATACAGGGAAATTATTTACAATAAGATCGTATATAAAAAAGAGAAATCCCTCTTTTATTGGTCTTACCGATTTGGAATTTTACCTAATACACGCTGATTTTTAATTCACTTTTATTGTACGCCAATCAGAATGGGTCTTGAAGCTTAGTTTTTTTATAGCTTCCAGAAAATTCGACTAGCGAACATATGTAAAGAAAATTTCAGACAAATTCATTTCCTCCTCATTTTTTAAAATAAAAAGAGAAACTTGTAAAAGGTGACTGAGGATGCAACATCCCTTGTATTTTGGTTTTAGGAAATCGTCCACGTAAGTAGTAATTTGTCACGTCACGTCGTGCTGCACCAGCGTGTGTACCGCAAGCAGTATTACTACTAAGACACTGTTCTGTAGTTCTTCATATCACTTACGAGACGCGCGCGCATAAACGAGCACTCATCTATAGGTAGTCAAACTCTGATACGTTTCGCATCTGTCTACTGTAATAATTTTGCAACTGTCTGTGAGTGCAATATCTATTGTAGTGTGTTGGATAAGTGACATTGTATTTTTAAAACAAGTGACTTGATTAACACTAATAGTGGTACAAAAGGGGGTTTAATTGGTTGCCAGTGAACTTACCCATAAATTCGCTTAACTGATGTATTGGAAGCAAGATTACAGTACCTAGTAGACCTGAAATCACCTGAAGGCTACAGTTAGAGAACCATTTACTCTGTGAATATCCATTTTTGTTGAAGATAATGAGCTATGTGTTAAGAAATTCATAATTTAAGTACTAAGGAAAAGAGAAGAGGCCTTCACTTAACATTGAGTGTTGCTTGTTCAAAATTTTGATTTGATTTTTGTGTAGTGAGAAAGTTCATCAAAATGCTTAAAGAGCTGCCAGTGTGTAAAAGATGTTGCTTATGTTTGCCACTTCGATACGGTCTGATCGGGTGGGGTTATGTCAGATTGGTGAGTACAATACATTGACACTATCAAAGAGACAGGTTTCAAAAGGGCGTTAGAGATATTTGGACGTCAAGCACTGAGCTCTACAATGTCCACAAGTTGTAGTCGACAGTCGAGAGCTCGGTCGGTGTCTAAGAGTCCTCCTAGCTAGATGAAATTACAAATCATCCCCCAAGCCTCTACACAACGCCCCCATTTTTTTCTGGGTCTCTTACCGCCCCCTTCAGGCCTGGAGCGCCCACAAGGGGGCGTTATCGCCCACAAGGGGGCGTTATTGCCCACAAGGGGGCGTTATTGCCCACTTTGGGAAAGGCTGCTCTATACGATCAGTGACGTCAATGCAGTTTTGTTGTGTTTATAAATATGGATAGTGTCAAAATGGTTTGACGCTTCATTACATTAAATGAAACAAAAGGAGTCGCTACGTCTATTACCTAGCTACTTGGTTTTTAAAATCTCTTTTTTAAATATGAGCAAGTAGGTTGTATAATATATACAATTAATTGTACCTTAATTACGAACAAGAGTCTCAAGATTTTTATGAAATACTTAGTAGCACCTCAGAGTGCACCTCTATAGGTAACTTAACCCTTCGGGGAAACAAGCTGATGGCAAGTTATGTTTTATATTTTTTTAAGACTATAAAAGAAGTCGTATTTGTCCCACATTTGAGATGCTATTTTATATAAAAAACATATTTTTTTCTATAAAATTTCAGGTTATAGCGTCGATACTATTGTTTGGCTTAACGAAATCATTCTGTTCGATGCTGGAATTGCTTAAAACTGAACCAGTGACAAGTAATAAGGTGTATACTGTAATGCTAGGAATGTTAATAGCCCTAACACTGGCGGATCTTGTGCTGAACATTATTTTTGTTATCGGAGGACATAAGGTGAGCTTAATATCTACTATGGTCTAAAAATCTAAATAGTCCATTTCATAGTACCTAGATACTTATAATATAAGTAGGTTAAACGTGACTAGATCACAGTGTCCTACGCATTATATCGCCCACGCAAATGTTCCACCGATCTGTGCGACGGGATGTTTGGCTACATAGATTATGGTCGAGCTACACAATGACTGATGCATGCGTGCCGTCAGCTTGGACTGGTCTCCTCAAAGCCGCTGTGGCTCTTTCTTCAAAACGCCATTCCAGACCTTCAATGGCCTTTGGATGTGAGTTACAATGTAATATTTAACTCACAATATTGCTACTAAGTAGGTATGGTAGGTACTATATCTAGACTTTAAAGGAGACCATGAGTCTCTGAGTTTGTTTCGGTGTTTCTTCTCAAAGGTCGTCAGATAGGAAATCCCGGTGCCATCTAGTGAAAAAAAAATACACATCGAAGATTGGCCATACCTGACGCACAATTAAAAGTCATAGTGATAAAGCAGCTTTCTCATATTTCCATAAAATATTAACCAATCCAATTTAACATTTTCAGAAAAACTTGAAGCTGTTCAGAGCGTACTACATGTACAGCTTTGTGTTGTGGCTCGTGCTGGCAGTAATCGGCGTGGCCTTAACGATAATATACACTATCCGTTTCTTCAATCGTCGTGAGACAAATCTGTTCCACATATATGTCCTTCTAGTCGACGTGGCTACATTCTTGACCCAAATCTGTAAGTTAACATTATTCAATCTTTTTTTTTCTACATTGTTTTTAATGTCATAGGTTTAATTCGTAGATTGTAGTAGTACATAATATTAGTGCTACCGTAGTCGGCCTGTTGTGATCTCCGTCTCGATAATTTAGAGTTCACCGATAAAGCCTGTGGCTCTGTAGCTATTATAAACTGCAGGATTTATCTACAGATGAGCTCCTTTGTTTCATCTGGGCTTTCATCGTTTTTGTTGATAGATTTTTTTTAAAGCTTAATAGCAATTTGGGTCGGGTTCTTGTTAACCCCTCGTGCTAAGAAAATGCTTGTGTTACGAGTGGGCTCACGTCGGTAGTGCATTGTAGTAGTGTTACCGTATTTGACAGTATCTCGAGCTGAAACTATAGCTTGAGACGAGATGATAGAATTAAACTAAACTCACAGCACCTATACATGTGGTGCACATTTTATTTCTGTTCGTATACCACGTTAGGTACAGAAGAAAATTCTCAACGGCAACGTTTTTTAAAGAGAAAATTAATAGAAATAATTTCTTTATCTTTCAGTAATTCAAGCTTACGTACTATTACTAGTAAGAAGTGAGATTATCAAACTGACGAACACCAGTGAGTTTAGGTTCGTGAACAATGCGGCTGAACCACAGTGCACCATGAACGGTGACGAAGAAACAGCAGATAGAGAGAAAGGGAAAGAACATACTTGTGTTAATAAGAAACTGGAAGAAAATATGACCACAAACAATAGTTAAGGGAGAATAAAAATGAAACAAAAATAAAAATGCCTTTATTTTAATAGGTACCTTTAAACAACATAACATACAGGCAGAGATGTACTTAATGGACACCCACAGTTCGCGGATATGTTTAGGTCCCACGTTATAGGGGGCGAGCTTATAGCCATTCACCGGACACAAATCCAGACTCTGAGCTGCTACTGAGAATTTTATAGAAAAACCCAATAACATTTTGCTCGACCTGGGGATCAACCCAGGACCTCTCGTGTAGCAGTCGTGCTGGACCACTAGACTAATAAGGCAGTCTTAATGTTAGAAGTTTAAAATTCACAATTGTCGTGCGCAAATCTAACATTAACAACAATCTAACACAAATCTAGCATTTTTGTTAAATCTGATAAAAGTATCATCAAACAGTTTTAGATATTTGTATATATAAAAGAAGAACCTGACTGACTGACTGGCTGACGTATCAATGTCCAGCCGAAACTACAAAAGCTAGATCCCTGAAGGTAAGCATGCTGGTTCCTTTTGCACTATAGACGAGCATTAAGAAAATATTTTTGGAAACTCGGGTTGAGTTTCCAAAAATCTTTTCTAGGGTGATGAAAACTGAGGTGAAAATTTGTATGGAAGTCTGCACACACTACCATGTGTTTGGCATACACACACACACATATATATATACTTACATATTTATTAAACGATAACATTGTCAAGATTTACTTACGAGGTATTAAGCTAGATATGACTCCATAGTACAGCTGTCATTCGCTGTTGACAATATTGATTTCTTCCTGAAAATAAGACAACACATTTTATGATATGAAACCTCCATGGTGTAGGTACAGTGGGCACAGCATATTTTAGAAACGAAAATTACCTAAGCACGGAGGCCAAGATGCGCACGGGAACTCTAGTCTACCATAATGTGCCATAATGTGACCACATACATGTACATACATACATTATGTATAGGCTGAGATTGTAGTCAATAAGTATCTAGAAAAACCCGATGACAATACAGTTATCTGATCACTATGACCTGACGCTGCCCGGGGCCATGGCCACTTTGCCCCCTCTCCCCCCTTCCCCAACCTTACGCCACTCCGTTTCTTTTCGTTTTCATCGTCTCTAGAACTGGTTTCCAATGGGTACCTACGAAAAAGTATGCGGCTGCATCATTTATCAGTATTTTGCACGATGCAGTTCCTGAGAAATTATTCCCATTACTCAAACTTAAAACCGGTTATCAGAGTTTGCCTGACCCAAGTCCAACTCCCAAATCTAGTATTCATTTGGCAACCGGGACAGACGCGAACCGTGCCATTTGAAAATCGAACAAAATTTCATAAAACAAAAATTTAATCATAAACGTGGGATTTGCGACATGGTTCAGTAATTAAAACTCATCTGGAAATAATTTTGTTTTTGGTATTGTGAGTGATACAAGCAATTTATTTATAAATCCCTGTCGCGTATCTCCTGAATAAACATAACTATATATTATTAAGAATAATATCAGTGCAAAGTCATATTTTGACCTGAATAGTTGTGTTGGGACTTCCTTCATTTTGAGAATTATAACAAAAGAGGTTTTACGATATTTCAAAGAAGAACTTTTTGAATTTAATCTTTTTTTAAGTGAATGATAACAATATTCCAAAATTAAAATGCGCGGCGAACTGCCAGTATGTAAAAGATGTTGTTTTTGTTTGCCGCTGCGGTATGGCCTGATATCATTTGGATATTTGAGATTGGTAAGTACACTTTAATAAATCACAATCATCCTTCAAAAAAAAAGGTCATCGCAATAAAAAAATATATTACAATACATTTGTAGGTTACTTACACCTCTGCCTAACCCTTCGGGGAATACAGGCGTGTTATGTTATGTAAAAAATAATTTAGGAGGATTTAATAAATTATTTTTAATTTTTTTTAAAATAATTATTAGTCTTATTATTAATACAATATTTAATCTTATAAACTTATGAAAGTGTGTTTTGTCTTGTTTTTTCTGTTAAAAAATAACAAATGATATCAAAGCAAGACAAAATATATGTATAGATAGGAGGTTTTTTGACGGTTTATCTGCAATTCAATTTCTTTTATTTTTGTATAAATGTGGTTACATAGGTCTTACAAAATAGGTTAAAATAAATTAATAATTGTATTATTAATAATACTGACCTATCTTAATATGATGTGCATATAGGTACCATGACATGTTAACTTAAAAAATTGTTGATTTCCAAACACAATATCGGTACCTTTCTATTTTATTAATTTACTAGCTTTTGCCAGCGACTTCGTCCGCGTGGAATAGTTACTTTGTTCCCTAGTTCTTTCGATTCGGTTTCATCTGCGTTGCCCCGTTCCTAAGGGTTGTAGCGTGATGTTTTATAGCTTGAAACCTTTCTCATGAATCACTCATTTTCCCAACATTTCCCTTCACTGCTCTGCTCCTTTTGATCGTAGCGTGATGAAAAGTATACTATAACCTGCCCAGGAGTATGAAGAACAATTGTACCAAGTTTCGTTGAAATCCGTCGAGTGGTTTTTGTTTCTATAACGAACATAAAGACAGACAGACAGACAGACAGACAAAAATTTTACTGATTGCATTTTTGGCGTCAGTATCGATCACTAATCACCCGCTGATAGTTATTTTGGAAATATATTTCATGTACAGAATTGACCTCTCTACAGATTTATTATAAGTATAGATATTCTACTTTATGAGCGATGACGTGTTGGAAGATAATAACTTAACTATATTTTAATATGTATTTTCTACATTTTATTAATAAAAGCAAGGTAATTATTAATAACAATAGACCTTATCTGGTTAAAAAAAATATTGATCCTCAAGCGAGCCTGATCTTTGACTTATGTTATCTCTTTCCAGGTAATATCGATCTTATTATTAATTGCAGTCTCAATATTCTTCTACGGAATGTTGGGCCTTATTTTCTTCAGTCCAACATTAGCAATTATCTTATGCTTTATAATCATAGTGACACTAGCGGACATTATACTAAATATTATATTCATCATTGGAGGACATAAGGTAAGATTATATTGCTAAAATGTATATCTGTTACTTGTGCGCCAGACGTACCTTTTTTTTATTCGTCAGAGGTTTACGCTTGATCGCGACACTGCGATCTATGATGGAGCGCGCTTGCCTAGAAGAAACCGATTTACTCGTGATTTAAAGACACCCATTTTATATCTATCGAGGAATACCCACTCGGGAAGCGCACCCGTATACGTACAATACACTTTAAATGACGCCACGGCAAGCTTAACAGTTGTGCTGTGGTCAACCCAACCATCATCAGCCCTTTATATTGTCACACTGCTGGGGACGGTTCTCCTTCAGGATACGGAGATGGAATAATGGATTGGGCCAGGGATTGCCAACATTTTTCAGTTCGCGGCGCACACAATATAGTAACACGTATGTTTACAATATCGACCGAACAAAATAGTAAACATACATCTTACGAAATAGATAGGTACGGTGATACTAGTTCATCGCTTTACTGCGCCCTTCTTAACTTTGCCTTGGTAGTTTGCCTGGATTAGGCTATAGTCTACCACGCTGGCCTAGGGCGAGTTAGCAGACTTCACGCTACGTCACAAGAATCTCTCAGGCGTACAGGTTTACTCACGATGTCTTCCTTTAATGATAATTAACTATTAATACGCACATGACTCCGAAAAATTAGAGGTGTGTGCCTGAGATTCGAGCTCGAGACCTTTGCCTTGGTGGTCCAATGGTCATACCATTAGGCTATCACAGAATTCAGTATAAAAATAATGTTCTGTAACTAAATCTCTATTTACAGAAAAACCCAAATCTGTTACGAGCTTACTATGTATACAGCTTTGTGCTTTGGATACTGACGACATTAATGGGCGTAACCTCCACACTGTATACCCTGTTAATATACACGATAGGAGAGCTTGAACCCGCGTCCCATATCTGGGTTGTTCTAATGAACGTAACTTGTCTGTTTGCTCAAAGTCGTAAGTAAAAAAAAATACAAATAATAACACATTTAAGTTGCTAATTATTTATTTGGGATTAGGTCATTAATAATTTCTCCTCAAAAATTTTGTCGTAGGTATTACGTATTTTGTATGGTGTCATTTCGTGAAAGATAATTTTGGCTCCAGGCAGGATTCTAACCTGATACGCAAAACTAAACATACTTCAAGACGCTTTACTCAAACTCCGAGATAAGGGTGGTCACCAGTCCGTCAGGGCCGTGAGGTCCTACCACCGAGCAAGTCAGATATTTTCTCTAAACGGCAGTGAGGAACTATATTCCAACCCGTCTCCAGACGGGGTATATTGTTTTATAAATGATTTAGTAAGTATGTTTTATTATATTTTTCAGTAATTCAAGTGTACATGCTGCTACTAGTGAGAAGTGAGATTATTAAACTTCGAAGCAACTGTCAGTTTCGATTCGTGAACAATGCAGCAAATTCAGAATGCACGATGAAATGTGACGAAGATGTTGCTGGAGGAGAGAAAGGGACAGAAGATTCTTACGAAAGAGCAACGTATACGCCCGGCACGTGTGAATTTATAGAGCATGTGACCCGAAACGGCGAGTCAAATTAAAAAAAAACACATATGGCTCGCTTCACGCCAAATACTTAACGTTTATTCCATTTCACAATGCAGTTAACAAAGTTGAGTAATTTTACAATAAAGGAGATGTTTCAAAATGTATGGAGCCTGGGCCAGATATGTGTACACTATACTCGGAAGTAGGGAAGCAAACAATAAAATAGTTTTCAACTATCCAATTACCTACATTAAGATCGCTTTGGAGTTGTGAGAGAAAAATATACACACGAAATTGCAACACAAAACAAAAATCCATCATGGCGGTAAGATGTCATTTTGATTGACATTAAAATTATTATTTAGAAGAGGAGGTTTTATAATCACCTATTTCATTTAGATGATGATTTCAGAACCTCTAAACATCAATCAATGATCTAATTACATTAATGAATATGAAACTCAAACAAAATGAAATAAATCACGACTGACAAGAAAGCTACTGAACCCAGAAGTGACAGTTGGCAACTGACTTATGTTCTACGGTCAATCTACAGCTAGAGGTGCGACGCCATATTGAAAATCAATAAAAATTGTTGATAAATCTCTATTAGGTACTACAACATAAGTAGGAATATTATTGGATTATTTTTATTTTCAAAGAATCTCTAGGATTTTTCTCGATTTTTTGAGATACTGTACATTGACCTGGCCCGTTTTGAAACATCACCTTTGGTTATTATGGACTCCGTTGGGCACAGCAGTATCCATCCACAGAATCTCAGAAACTATAAGGCCCAGAAACTTGAAAAATGAGTAAGATATCAGTTAAGAAAGAATTTTGGGAATTTTCCAGTGGATTCGAAATTATGACATCAACGCAAGTAGCACCGCTCTGCACAATAATAATATAGTGTATACCTAACTTACAAATAAACTTATACTCGTATGTATTAACATGATTAGAAATAAGTTTATGTATAATAAATAAAATGATAAAGTAGTCATACTTTTGTTATACATTGCGAGAAACCATTTAAAATTTGGCAGGCTTCGAGAATGTCTCTGCCGTAAAGAACAATTCAAGATTGTGATATGTTAATTGTATATGCAAGGCGTCATCTCTCGCTATAGTACGCTCTCTATCTGGCATTATAATTATATATATTGACGACACGTTTAGCGTAGCGGTTGAGCGATCGGCTTCTGCGTCACGTGTTGTGGGTTCGATCCCCACACGAAGCAAATATTTGTATGATCTACAGGTAGTTGTTTCGGGTCTGGGCGTTTGTGTATGTAAGAATTTGTGTTTGTAAACGCACCCACGACACAGGAGAAAATCCTAGTGTGGGGCAACGGTTTGTTTAAAAAAAAAAACTTGATTGCTTATTAACTTGATTATTTTTGAAACAATTCTCATTTAGTTTTTTTTACCGGCTCAATTATGGAGTTTCCCATGAGGCCGTTAGAAATAATCAGTTATAGCGTATTGGAAAGGCACTAAAATTTGAAGTCTATAATAATAATTATTATTAATATTACTATAGAACTAGTTGCTGTTACCCGCAGTTTCACTCACAACATACTATAAGTCCGATTCTAGTCGGCGTATCAAGATGAAACATGCACCAGATTTTAAGTTAGACATCTAGCAATACATCGTTGAAAACTGCATTTAATCCCATGCAGTAGTTTTACCTGTAGGAACAAACATTTATTCCGTCAATCCCACAACACGTCGCGTAGAAGCCGATCGCTCAGCTATGGCAATCGTGCCGTCAGTAATTGATTGTAATTTGTTTTGCCGATGAAATAAAACACATTGTTATTACAAAATACATTGATAACATTTCACATTTATTTTCTCCAAAACGTTATATTCTAATAGATAACTAAAAAACAATAAGTACAGTTATCAGTAACACAGTTCGGTCACAAAGTAATAAAACAGAAATATTTATGCTTGTCTGAAACTGGCTCATTAGCCTAGTGGTCCTGAGTGCGACTGCTACGCTAGAGGTGCTTCGATTCCCAGGTCAAGCAGTGTTACCTATTGGATTTTTCTATGAAATTCTCAGTAGAAGCTCGGAGTTTGGGATTTGTGCCCGGTTAATGGCAATAGGCTCACTCCCTATTTAACATACTTAACATACCGGCGAACTGTGGGTGTACATTAGTACGCTTCTGCATAACCTTTCGGGGAATGCAGGCGTGATGGTATGTGAAGTTGTCGGCATATGGTTTCGTAGTGGTAAATTTTAATACATATGAAAACTCATTACATGATAACCTCTAACAAGAAAATAAACAAACTCTTCGCAAAGTCTCACCCTAAATAGCCATATACCTTTTCAGTTTCGTCATGGGTAAAAATAATACCGTAGGTACCCTGTTCTGTCTATAGCCGACTGTTGATCTTATTTTTTGCTTGCACATGAATATTGCAACATCATAGTTTCTTAATTCTTAAAATTATTGGGTACTCTATTTAAATTTGGAACACCAACCCTGAAATAACCCTCTCCAGCATGTAAATGAAAGTATCAAAAGACTTGTCAGTTTTAAAAAAGAAAGATTTCTAAATTATCAAGACATTTTAATTTTTTAAGAGGTACT
The DNA here is from genome assembly GCA_910591435.1 of Acronicta aceris. Classification (NCBI taxonomy): domain Eukaryota; kingdom Metazoa; phylum Arthropoda; class Insecta; order Lepidoptera; family Noctuidae; genus Acronicta; species Acronicta aceris. The sequence goes on from OU342770.1 coordinate 12,608,690, forward strand.
GCTATTCTCTACACAAACTACTGGAGCGGCTAATCTATTGCTGGATTCATGAGAGCTCCATTTACTTTAGTTCCTTCTATCAAATTCTCTCCATATGTTACGTCATCTTTGCATGTCATCGTACATTCGACGTCAGCCGCGTTGTTCACGAATCTAAACTCGCAGTTGCTGTTCAGTTTGATGATCTCACTTCTCAGTAGCAGCAAGAAGTAAAATTGCAGAGCTAGAAAAAAAGGAGGTTATAATTAAGAAACTAATGTCCTGACATTAAGTCTAGTTTGCAGTAAATAAAAAAAAATATCACAGCAAAATTTAAAATGAAAATAATACTGTCCCACTGCTGGGCATACAATAATGAAAATAATAATAGAGATTAATTAGCACTGCCACAGTCTAGAAGTTCCAAGCGCGACTACTACGCTAGAGGTCCTGGGTTCGATCCCCAGGTCAAGCAGTGTTATTGGGTTTTTCTATGAAATTCTCAGTAGCAGCACCCCTATTACATGGGACCTAAACATACCGGCGAACTGTGGGTGTACATTAGTACACTTGTGCTCAATCCTTGGTGATGGTATGTCATAATGTTAAATAATTGGCAAAAGTACACCACGACTCGAAACAAATTTTAATTTAATTTTAATCCGTGGAACACAAACATTTGCCTCGGGTGGATCGAGGTGACCACCTTAACCTCAACCAAACTCGTATTCACACTTACCTATATTATGTATAATTTGGCAATCCATAGTCATTTCACTAGATTTAAACATCATAACAGGGCGTCCTAGCGGGGCGAATCTTACATGGTACGCCGACTCGCCCCGCGACACGTCACCAGCCTCACCTAAGATTTTTTCGAGCCGGGGCAAAAACTTGATAGTGGCGCACCTTCTCCCCAACATTTAAGATTTTGGTAATTTTTGTGACCGGGAGAATAATCTAATAACTTTTGTGATGTGTTGGAAAAACAACTTGACGTATTACCCCAGTGGCAAGGCACAAAGCTGGTGGAGTCGCAACACGTCGCGGGGCGAGTTGTTCCCTCCCTTATAAAGTATAATAAAGCTTACCGATAGTAGCAAAATAGAAAAAGACGTCCACAGCGAAGAACATCCATCGATGAATAGACGAGTAGCGTAACAACCTATTTATAGTACACCCGATTCCCACAGCGATCAACAGTATCTGGATGACCCACATCACTTGGCTGTAGTAATGGAACACTTTTAATAGTTTTACGTTTTTCTGAAAAAGAAAAAAAGAGCTTTTCGAGATTGGATGTAGGCGATGCTGTGGAAATCAATGTAATATTTATGTAGTTCTTTTATGGTAAGTACGGACTATTTATGTAGATGGTTATTCAATAACGCCTGAAACATGAAAGGCAGATAGGTTCCCAATCTATACTATACTAGCTTTTTGCCCGCGACTTCGTCCGCATGGAATAGTTACTTTGTTCCATATGAACTTTCATCCCCTATTTCACCCCTACATAGGTCGAAATTTATTAATTATATTGCCCGCGGCTTCGCTCGCGTTAAGAAGTATTATTATTAATATTTTGTTCGTCTTAATTTATTTATTTTCCATTAGGTAGGTACTGATAGTTCAAACTACATCCTCCATCATCCCTTATTTTATCCCCATGGGGGTTGAATTTATCAAAATCCTATTTAAGCGGACGTCTTCATCATAGTAGCTCCAATCTTTAATTTCAGTTCAATCAGTCGAAAATCTAAGAAGTTTTATACAAACTTGCATCCCCTATTTGATCCCCTTAAGGGTGGAATTTATCAAAATCCTTTCTTAGGGGATTCCTACGTCATAGTAGCTATATGCATCCAAAGTCTCAGCCCGATCGGTTTAAAATTGACAAAGTTTCATACAAACTTTCATCCCCTATTTTATCCTCTTGGGTGTAGAATTTATCAAAATCCTTTCTTAGCGGATGCCTACGTCATAACATCTACCTGCACGCCAAATTTCAGCCCGATCCCTCCAGTGGTTTGGGCTGTGCGTTGATAGATCACTATGTCAGTCAGTCAGTCAGCTTTGAGTTTTATATAAATAGATGTATATCTATTTATAATCTAATAAAAAGAGGTAAAGTTTGTTAGGTTGTAGGGTTGTAATCTCTGGATATACTGAACCGATTTTGAAAATTCTATATAGGCTATTTAGCCAGACACCGCGGGGCAAAGCTTGTTTTTAGTAATGTTAAATATAAAATCTTACCTTATGTCCGCCAATTATAAAGACCATGGTCAAAACAAAGTCCATTACGAACGCAAAAAGCACGCAGCTTGTGATAACTATATCACTAATGTATACTCTGTGATATTTGCTGTCTGACATTTCGCTTAATCCAAATGACCCTCTTATTATAATAAGAGCGTCCATGATCTGAAACCAAAATTATATAAAAAAATATAGTGCCTATTTCATTGGTCTAGTAGCCCTACGCGCGACTGCTATGCTAGAGATTCGAGATGTCTTCATTTGGTTAGTATTGTTTGCCTCAACTGTAAATGTGTGTACATTGTGGCATGTCTGAGTGGACTCCTTATTTGTTTATTGCTTTGATGATGAATGTATTTTACTACATAGTTCCTTATAATGACATCGAATTCTCAAATACATAGAACTTTCTTGTAATTATCGACTTTGCTCCAACTTTCACATTCAATGTTCACACATCCTCATAATAATACTATAAGAGTCCGGCGGAACGATTTTCCGGTCTTTTAATTCCAGTGAATTAGTAGTAGACAAAATAGCATCGTAGGAACCTAGATTAATGGTAACCAAATCCGAATAATAACATAATTTGTTAGAATATTGCATGGATTAGTATTTATTTCGGTATTACGTTTTTGTGGGCAAATCAAGCTCCGCCGGACCGGCCTTAATAAAAGTTACGTGTTTTGTAGGCATAAAACGTAAAAATGAGAATTTTACTTAACCCGGAACAGCTATGAAACGCCACATGAATAAAAAACATAATTAATTTTCTACGTATTTTACTAAATACAAAAGTACATGGTGTCACTCTGGTGCTTTGGCATTTTTGATTTTCGACTGTCGAAATATTTTGTTCCATAAGGGGATCGAACTATCGCTACCGGTTTGATGTCTGTCTGTTAAATTTCATGCTTAAAGAGGTACTAAAATAAGTAAATGTTGGTAAGGAACTAGATTGTTTCCTGAAAAAGTACATACGCTATCATTAGTTTTTAAAAAAGTAATTCTTTCAGGACGCAAGTGAAACCGAGGAAAACAGCTAATATTTTAATATGAACTCACCAATTTGAAGTATCCCCAGGCGATCAAGCCATGTCGTAGTGGCAGACAGAAACAACATCTTTTACATTGTGGCAGTTCGCCGCGCATTTTAACTATTCTATTCACACTGTAGAACAATCCAAATTAAATAACCTAGGTTTCTTGTAAATTATGATACTCCTAGGATTTCCACTTTTAATGAGAACTTTTAGAAACTTTCAAAGTATGATCAAGTGCTCACAATCCATAAGAAACTTAAATTAATTATTACAAATTAAACTTCGAATTTGTAGATACAGTTTCTGCTGTGAATTCCTCTGGTGCTACTGATTAAGTGACATGTTTATAATAACAAAAACATTTATATATAGTAAATCATTTCGCGATAATGGTACTGCGCATGAGTGTGGAGATAAGGCGCGGAGATTCTGTTGGGGTTTTCAGCGTTTCCCGAGAAAAATAAAACATATCGTCTACTTCTGACACTGGTAGTTACAAAAGGTCGAGACCCATTGGGATTGCCGCAATTTTAAATATTCCTATATTATTTTCCTCTGCGATATGCTTTGATTATTTTTTTAACGTGGGAGAACTATGCTTCGGCACGAATAGGCCGGCTCGACCGGAGTGATACCACGGCCTCACAGAAAACCGGCGTCAAACAACGCTTACGTTGTGTTTCGCCCAGTGAGTGAGGTTACCGGAGGCCCAATCCCATTTTAAAAGGCGGGCAAAGCACTCGTCTGGTGTCTCCATGGGCGGCGGTAATCGCTTACCATCAGGCGATCCGTCTGCTCGTTAGTCCCCCTATCCTATGAATAAGATTAGGAATAATATATTAATTACTTCAGCTGACTGCGGTGGCGCAGCTGCTGCTATGGTAACTCTCAAAGGGCGCAAATATGGTAACCTGGTAACTATATACTACGTTAAAAAAACCCCATCCGATCCAAAACGGGCCTATAAGTATTCCAATTACATTTACATTATCAAATAAAACAAGAAAAATCCCCACCCCCCACCAAAAAGGGAGTTAACTCAAAAATCTCTAGTCTTACTCGTCCGTTAGTCTAGAGGTCCCAAGCGTGACTGCTACGCTAGAGGTCCTGTTTCGATCCCCAGGTCGAGCAAAGTGTTATCGGGTTTTTCTATGAAATTCTCAGTAGCAGCTCGGAGTCTGGATTTGTGCCCGGTTAATGGCAATAGGCTCGCCCCTTATTATACGGAACCTAAACATACCGGCGACCCGTGGGTGTACAATAATACGCCTCTGCCTAACCCTTCGGGGAATACAGGCATGATGGTATGTTATGTTATGAACACCATCGAATTTCTTATCTCTATACCTACCGCCCAATAAAATAGATTTTAAAATATCTCCAATATTCGACGCTAGATGGCGCCAGATACCCCTTTTGTTGAACGAGCGAGCGATGTTTATGTAGGGTACATGGAATTTGGGAGCGTAGCGGCAGCTACGCTCTCTGTATGGCATAATAATTATAACTTGCTTATTTTTGAACCAATTCTCATTTAGTTTTTTTTTATCGGCTCAATATAGTGTTTTTCCTGAGGCCGTTAGAAATAATCAGTCATCTAGCGTATTGCAGAGGCACTGAAGTAGAAACATATAAAAATTATTAATTTTATTAAAGAACTAGAGGGCCCAACAGCCGAAAAAAAAAACCTAAAACCCGATTGTAATGCCACCTACCGGATCCAATTTTGTTTTCCAACTATCTAGAGACCCACTCAAATGTATACACAAAATTTCATCCAAATCGGTCTAGCCGTTTAGCCATTTGACAGGTCTGGCTACTATAATGGCCAATAACGTCTCCCAGTACCTCTCTTCAGGTCATGGGCGTTTTGGTTGCCGTTTTCAAATGTGCCATGATCTAAAGTTCCTCGTATTTGTCGAAAGTATGGTAAAAAAAAATTAGAATGCGTTTATTTCTCTAGTGTGGGTTGGCAGACTTCACACGCCATCGAGAAAATCTGTCAAGCATGCAGGTTTCCTCGCGATGAAACACAGCTTTTATAGCTTTTCAGTTTTGTCTTGGGTACAGAATAATATCAGACCTTTGACAGGATTTCTATTTATTTCATAGCGGACTAACTGTTCAATGTTCATCTATATTTTTTTGCGTGTCTGGACTGTGCTGTACTGGCAAGTGCAAAAGGTTAGTCTGGTTCAGAAAAGAAGCTTTTCCAGAAGAAGCCAATGAGTGATTCACCGGATGATCGCCGCTCATTAATAGTGCAACACCATTCTTTCTTAATACTTAAAATTGCTCTTGAAATAAAAAAAATCCTTCTCACAAGCTTGTAAATTAAAGTGTCATTTTATACATATTTATTGAAACAAATCATTTTTATAAGGTAGTTATGTACTGCCCTAATCGACACAAACTACTAGAGTGTGTCTCGGTAATGTGTGCTCCATTTACTTATGCTTTCTATCCCATACTATCCGTTAGTTACGTCATCTTTGCGTGTGATCGTACATTCAGCGTCAGCGACGTTGTTGCAACTCGCAGTTGCTATTCAATTTGCTGATCTCACTACTCAGTAGCAGCAAGATGTAGAATTGCAGAGCTAGAAAAGGAAAGCCTACGAAATTAGTTTCCAAAGGACGTTTTGTGTGTGGTTTAGACAGTAACTTTCAAAAAGTTTCACAGCAGATTTTTTTATGGAATTATTTTGGCAAACGACCTTTTTTTTTGCGTTGCCGACCCTTAAGAGCCCCTACGGACTGCAGACTGCCAGAGCCACTGCAACCGAGGGGAACTGGCTCTTACGCGCAAAAGTCGAAACGCACACCAAAATGCTTTACGACAGACGTAAGGGTGGTCGCCTGCCAGTCAACCCCCAAGAGGTCCTATTCTAGCAAGTCAGATATTTTCACGCCACTTACGGGATGCCTATGTGAAAGACAGTGAGGAATAGTATACTAACCCGTCCATATACGGTTTGGTTTAAAATTATGATAATAAAATTAATAGAAGCAAATATTATAAAGTTATTTTAGAGAAGGAAAAATTCAATCGCGGGCAGGATTCGAACTATTGCACTGTTTTTCACAACTTAACAGGTACCTACGTTTTCCTTGTCTGACTGCCCTAGGCTATCCAATTGTTCAAGAAGTTCTGATACAGTGGAGTTCAGAAATAGAAGTGTCCGAAATTTCTTATGATCTAAGTTTATATAATAATAGTACATAACATAACGAACTAAACATGGTTGATTAATGTTTCTAACTAATTTATTATCTCGGTAAATAATAATAATGCTAATGAAGTAAACAAGGCAGTTTCTTATAATAACAAAGTGTTTATCTTAATTGTCTTATTTACTAATTAATATTATTTTGATATTGGTACACAAATGTACACTAAGAAGTAATTGAGCAGTGACAGTCTAGTGCAGGGGTCGGATATCCGTAGATCTTTGAAGGGTCAGCTGCGGTCCTTCAAGTTCTCATAAAAAAAAATTTTAGGTGTAAATGAGATCAAATTTTCGTGAATAATGCGATACATAAAATTGAGGGTGCTGTGAAAAACCTGAGACGTAAAAGTGCGGCTCTTTGAGCTTCCGAAAAATCTATATTTTTCTAGCATTTGGCTCTTTGTCGAAAAAGTTGGTATGACCGCTGACACCTCTAACTTTTCGGAATCGTGCGCGTATACACGCTCAAACGGTGAAGGAAAACATCACGAGGAAACCTGCACACCGGAAAAGAAATCTCAAAGGCGTGTGAAGTGTGCCAACGTGCAGCAGGCTACCTTGGTAGACTAACCTAATCGCTCTCACTCTGAGAGCAGGCAGTGGGATAATATATAGGTTGTTATGTTAAAGAAACCCTGTCCGATCCGAAAGCGGCATGTAGGTATCCCAATCACATCACCAAATAAAATAAGAAACATAAAATATTCACAAGAATTCAGTTTAAAATTCCAGGTCGTCGTGCCACTATTACCCAAAATCCACCAATATTTTAAAATGGTATAAAATCAAGATAACCCTTATTATGTTTGTCACGCCGGGACAGTGTTGCTGCCACCGTAAGCATTGCCATTTCAGTTTCCTCGCTTTATTATTTTTTCCGGCAATTTTTTTTTGTAAATTGAAAATATTATATAAATAGAACGGATCTCGACACCTACCAATACCTTCACGGGTCGGACAGGGTTTCCTTAACATACTTGTTAAGCAATCTTGTATAACAAGATTTGCTGCTGGGCACGGGTGCCCAGCTGTGGGACAGTATTTAGATTCATGATGATGATGCGCAGACCTACTTATTGCAATAGTATTAATAATAATAATAATAATAATAAACCCCCTCTGGGACAAGCGTTACCTCATCATGAGACTAACGTCAAACTAGAGGGTAGATTAGAATCGCTTTTTACAAACCTTAGACAATAAAACAAAAAATGTGTCATAAGGTCTAATGAAAAGCGTACAAACCGCAGGGCAGCTTGTGGCGAGCTGATGGTGAGTGGCGACACCGCGGTCCTTATTGCTCCAGAGAGTCGGTCAGGGCCTCGTCTCTAGTTTGCCCGTGTTGGGTAGCTAGAGTGGAAACCCAAGAGCGCCCGCAGGACTCTCAACTCTGTCTTGCCTTAATTGGCCGGCCAGAGGGGGGCTGCCAGAGCTATATGCTCGGGGGTGGAAGTGTCTAATGGCATAATAGCGGGGAAACCCAATCCGGGTCTTTTCGAGACTCGCGACGGTGAAACCGGGGCCGCACCTCTCTACACCCTTAGCCGCTCACACCGCTGTTGCCGCCTTCTGCCTGTACTGGCAGCTGTTTGGGGGGCCCAGCTAGTGAGGTGGCAAGTCACCGTCTGCCATCCCTATGGATGTTTATTCAAGGCTCAAGGCAGACGCCGTTTTCTTCCGGCAATAGAAGTTATCGGTCCACCTAACACCCACATCCATAATCCCATTTTTTTTATTTCCATATTTTACAATAGTCCTGCAGCCGCCCGGAATACTTCATGGCTGTACTCCCATAGTGCAGTTGTGGAGTGTTCCGGGTGTATCCCATATTAGATCAAAGTTCTCCAAGGGGCCTCTGCGCGTTGGACCTGTGTCCCCCCGCAAGCCTTCCAAAGGACCGGATGTCTTCCTCACGGGAGGCATGCCGTGTAAACCAAAAAGGAGATACAAATAATAATAATAATAATAAATCTTTATTTCAGACCAAGTCCATACTTAAATAAAACAAATACATTAAAAGATTAACAAAACGCTTATAAAATTTATAAAATTTGTGTCCGAATAAATGTTTTCAGGATATTTGAGTCCTGTTTACTTGCAATGACCTGTAGGATGCTGTTAGTGCTAGCCCGGACTCTGCTTAGTAAGGATGCGAGCCGCTTGCGCATGATGGCATGGAAGCCGTCTACCCTGGCCTCCGCAAACATGCCAGAGGCACTACAAAAGCGGGGTAGCCCCAACAACATCCTAAATCCATTGTTATATTGGACACGCAGGGCATTGAGCGGCCTCTGCGTATACCTGTACCACAGGCCGCACGTGTAGAAAGTCTGACAGTAGGCTCTAAATATTGTGACTTTAACTTGGTCACTACAACGCGCAAACCTGCGGGCCAGCATATTACTTCTGACCGCCAATGCCCTACGTTCCCTTTCTATGTCAACTTGGTCGTCAAGACCCTCAGTAACGTAATGTCCGAGGTATTTGAACTGTTGTACCCGCTTCAGTTCAGTACCATTCAGCTTTATCGCAGGCACATTTGATGGACACTTACCGGAGGCCTTGAAGACCATGTACTCACTCTTCTTACAATTATATATTAAACCCTGCTTATGGCTATATGTTTCACATATGGCTAGCAGCTGTCTCATTGCGCTTACAGTTGGGGTCAGCAGCACCATGTCATCAGCGTAGCTAAAGTTATTCATACATACATTGTCGACCCAGCATCCTACTCGTGTGCTGCTGAGCCCAACTATAAGCTCATTCACGTACAAGTTGAAGAGCTTGGGAGAACTTAAACCACCTTGTCTCACCCCGCAATCCAACCTGTACGTGTCGGAGAAGCTGTTCGCCCATCTTACATAATTTTTCTGGTTTTGGTACCAGTAATGAAAAATCCGTTGCACCTGTGTAGGCACGCCAGTTCTCTTGAGTTTCTCCCATAATACATCATATGACACGAGGTCAAACGCTTTGGAGAGGTCAAGAAAGCATGCATACACAGGTGTACTTCTGTCCGTATAGTATTGAACAGTGTGCTTGAGACTCAGAATTGCGCTTTCAGTAGAAAGTCCAGCGTGAAAACCGAACTGTGCGTCATGAATGTTAAGGTGTTTGTCAAGTTCTGCGTCAAGCACACCGTCCAACACCTTAGCCACCACGGTTGCTAAGGAAATTGGCCGAAAGTTATTCTTATCGGACAGATCACCCGTTTTATTTTTGACAATCGGTACAACAACCGTTTTCATAAGGTCCATGGGCAGGTACGAGTGATTCAGACATAAAGTGAAGAACATCGCTAGCACACGTGGCAGATGGACTCCAGCGTACTTCAGATGCTCGATACTGAGCCCATCATGACCCGGTGACTTGCCCCTAGACATACTACTCACAATTTTACGCACTTGTTTAGCTGACACATTATACAAGTCACCGGTCATGGTAGACCCAGGATCTGCAGATGATGGACCCAGCGGCGATTTCGTAGCAAAATGTTCTCTAAACAGTTCGGCTATATTTCTACTATCACTCGCCCCGCCCACGCTCACAGGGAGACCAGACTTATGGTTTAGGGAGTTAGTCGCTTTCCAAAAGTCACTAAAATTCTTAGATGCACGACATTCTGAGATGATTTCCATTTTTAACTGTTCTTTATTATTTTGACACCATTTTAGTCTTATTATTCTTAAATAATTTACGACTTTCATACATTTCCTCATAAACTGTACCAGATCGTGGCCTATCCTGAGAAACCCAGTATAGAAACTTACTCCTGGCCTCCATGTGTGCTTCACATACATATTTATTCCAACCTGTCACATGCCTTTCCTTCCTACGCACGCGAGGCTGACTATCACATGTGTTAAAAGCTGAGTCTGTAAGTGCCGTTATTATATCGTTATATATTTTATCTAAATTATATCTATGTTTCTTACAATTACAAATATTATAACTACATTGCCTTAATTCAACCGGAAAATCTATTAATTTAAGTTTACTATTGCACATTTTAGTATAGTTTTTTATCTGTTCCTTAGTTCTATAGCCCCAAACAGCTTTATTTTTTCTATTGTTACTACTGGAACTGTCTTTACATATAATTGCACTTAATTCACATTCAATGACTAGTGGCAAATGGTCTGACCAAAACGTGTCATATTTTATAAATATATTTTTAATAGTATGCCTAGCAGAATGACTAGTAACACAGTGATCGAGCCATCTCATACACCCATGAGCATCGCTAATAAACGTGTAGTTATTTGATACACTTCCTATTATATCCATGTCTGCACAGGTCCATTGTTGGTCCATACACAAACTAACTAGTTCGTTACCGAACAATTCGCCCGGATGAGCATTAAAATCTCCTAACACGTAGATAGCTTCAATTGAATAGTTTTCAACTATAGCACATACCTCGCCAAAGCACGTCGTAAAATCATCCAAATTGTCTACTGAATTCGTTGGCATATATACACTAAACATAAGAAACGCACGGTTATTCATCGACACTTTAATTGCACTGATACGCGGATTGTTGCACTTTATAACAGTCACTTCTTTGTACAAACTTTTCCGCCACATTATTGCCACACCTCCGTAAGGTCGCCCTCTAAATACACCATCCGAAATATCCATCGCTGACGTGCCGGTGTACGAAAAATCCTGGTCAATAGTACCCAGTACCGGAATATCATACGGGAATAGCCATGTCTCTTGTAAACATATGATATCCGCGTAGCAACACAATTTTCTAACACAATCAATCGATCTTTTGATTGACTTACAGTTGAAACTGACAAAATTAGATGTAATTTTCGTATTTGTTTGTATATCCATTATATATTATTATTTTGGCTCAATTCTGTAATCCTGTTATTACTATTAGCATAATCATTAGCTTTATTCATGTAAACAAAGCGCCTAAAGGACACGCCTTCTGGCCATAGGCTATCATTTAAAAACATTGCGAGCTTGTGTTGTGGTACAAAGATTTTAAAGGCATTATAATTTCTTTCTTTTTTCATCATAATTTTCTTAATCGATACTGACGTCTGTGTCTTAGATAATATGTAATCTGCAATGTCACTGTTAGTCACCTCTTTATCGACACGAGATATAAATAATGGAATATTCAGTTCCGCGGCTTTAAATTTTGTTTCTGATTCCGAAGCAGCTTTCCCTTTACTTCCTGCAAACCTGTATCTTGGCTTCTTATTTTGTACAATTTTCCATTCATTCTTTTCCTCTTTATCTGGTTGTGCTTTTCCGCTATCGCTCATCGCTTGTGGTAAAGACCGCGCCGAGGGACTGATGCGCTCAGAACCCTCGCGCCTGCGATGTACCTGTGTCGAAACTGCGGTGGGGGCATCCATGTGCATCATAGTTTGTGAGAAAGAGACTGAGTGATTGATAAGACCGCGCTCTGGACTCTTGAGCCTGCGATTTACCTGTGTCGAAACCACGGAGGGGGCCTCCACGTGCGTATTACTTTGTGAGAAAGAGACGGAGTGATTCATACTTTCCGCGAGTGACAAGGATGGAGAATCATCGCGTCGCTCACTTCCCGCCAACGACTGCGTTACGTCGTTTTGCTTATCTGTATTGTAAGGTAGATCTGTTATTGCAGATTGCAAAGTATCTAATGTTTGATATTTGCACCGATCAATTTGCTGTTTCAAGTCTTCTAACTGTTTAGTAGTCACATAGCATTCCTTAATAATCTTTAGATCGTTTTGCAACAACAATATATCCTTTAACAGTTTACTTGCATCCAGATGATCAAATGATATTGGTGGTAATTTATGCAGTTCCCGAGCAACAAATATGGGTACTTCTTCCGGATCTGTTTCTTTAAATAATGTTATTATATCGGCAAGATCTCTCTGAGATTTTCCTTCTCTTTTACGCGAAATTTTGCGTCTTGTAGTAGTGATCGAGTCAAAAAGCAAATTCTTTGCCGCTTCGATCTCTTCTTCCGAAAAGCTGGTGACACACAATCTCATTAAGCTTTCCTCATCAATTACGTCCATTCTATTTATTTTTTTAAGGTATTGACGAAAATTTCAAATCAAATCAAACTACCAGATTTTTATCAAGAAACTTTAATTTTTAGAGTGTTCTCGTATTTGATAGGTCTACTTACACTAAGACTCTCAATAGACTAGTGATCGTAAGCGAGACTGCTACGCTAGAAGACCTGGGTTTGATTCGCAGGTCGAGCAATATGTTATTGTGTTTTTCTATGAAATTCTCAGTAGCAGCTCGTAGTTTGGGATTTGTGCCCGGTTAATGGCAATAGGCCCGTGTTGCCGGCGAACTGTTAGTGTACATTAGTACTCCTCTGCCTAACCCTTCGGGGAATACAGGCGTGATGGTATGTTGTAATCAAGTGGGTAGTTAATCTGTCGCAGGATTCACGTGAGCTCGATTTACTTAAGCTGTTTCTATCCCATTCTCTCGATATGTTACGTCATTTTTGCGTGTCATCATACATTCAGCATCTGCCGCGTTGTGTACGAACCTAATCTTGGAGCTGCTGTTCAGTTTCATGATCTCACTTCTCAGCATCAGCAAAAAGTAAGTTTGGGTAGCTGGAAAAGGATAAAGGGTGTAAGTAAGAAATTAATCTCCAAAAGAATCCGTTCAATCTGTATCAATTATCAACACACTCACTAAATACGAGTGTCTCATAATGTGCTTTAGGAGACCTTGTGGGAGCTGGAGACCTGCAGGGGGGAGCTGTTAAAGTGGTCTACGATTTGGGGACGGTTTTGGAGGCGTTAAATAATAATTTATTCTCAAAATGGGCGGTAAATGAAATAACTCTAGTACAAACTGGTAGTCCCACTGCTGGCTACTCGTCTCCTTTCAGAATGAGAGGGATTAGGCTATAGTCCACCACGTTACTGCGGATTGGCACACTTCATACGCCGTCGAGAAAATCTCTCAGGCATGCAGGTTATGCTATTTTTTTTACATTATGATGAGCATTGACATAAATGATATATAATTGAGGTCAGTGATTGCCTAGTGATATGACCATTGGACTGCCAAGTCAAAGATCTCAAGTTCAAATCCAAAGCACGTACCCCTAGCTTTTCGAAGTTATGTGCGTATTAATAGTTAATTATCACGCGCTTAAACGTGCACGCCTGATAGATTTTCTCCGCGGCGGCGGCGTGTGAATCTGCCAACCCGCAGTAGCGTGGTGGACAATAACGTAATCCCTTTCATTCTAAGAGGAGACCCGTACCCAGCAGTGGGACAATATAATGCTTTGATTATGTTATGTTATATTATGATGACCAACATGCCGATAACAGTGCTCACCGATGTTTACGAAAAAGTAAGAGAAGTTCACAGCAAGCAAGATCCATCCATCAGTAGGATAGAAGCCACGTAACGCGTACACTACAATAATCCCGAATGTTACAGCCATGATCAACACCATGTAGACCCATATAACTTGGCCGTAGTAATAAGCCACCTTGAGCATAGTTAGGTTTTTCTGAAATAAATAAAAATTAAATTAGCTTTCTGTTTTTCACCAACAACTTATTTTCAGTTAAGAAAATCATAGGAAGATCTTTGACTTTGATGAAGAAATTAGGGGGAAGGTACCATTTGGGAGCTTCCTGATGAATGAAATATGAAGGCTTTACAAAAAACCGCGGTCTAATTCGGACAAACTACGAATGAATCAGTTTCTTCTAGGCAAGCGCGCTTCATCATAGATCACGGTGTCCCATAACATCAGGCTAACTGGCGGTCAAGCATAAGCCTACAAAGAATAAAAAAAAAGATAATAAATATAACATCTTACCATATGTCTCCCAAATTTGTAGATCATAGTTAGCCCTAAGTCTGTTACAAATATAATATACAGAATAATTTTAAAATTGGTATTGGAAATGTATAAACTGCAAAATCCATTGTCTGCACATGTTATAAAGAATCTATCGAGTACTGAATAAAATTCCAGTGCAATCATTAGACAGTCTATAATCTGAAACAAAAATATAGATATTATATTTAAATACTAGGTCTCAGCTGCCATGTAGGAGGCACAAATTTTCATTATAGATATTCCGGGCAAACACCCAGACCCGGAACAACTATAGATAAGTAGCCCAAATATTAGTTCCGTGCGAGATTCAATCTCGCGACTCGTAGAGCAGAAGCTTTGTTGAGCAACTGATTTTAAGAAAATTCGTTATTAACTTTTAAAAATATTCATTAGTTAGTTACTAGCTTCTGCCTGCGACTTCTGGGTGGAATTCAGACTTGGATTCCTGGATAAAAAGTATCGTATATGTTGGCAGTGCAGGTTACAAACTCGGTCGTGGTGGAAAAACAACTTGGTCCCGTGAAGTCATAAGCAAAAAGTAGTGAGGCGAAACACCCGTGTGGTGTCGATAGGTCACCCACTCTGGGTGGAGTCCGATACGGACCGTCGCCTTCCCCTGGCGTCAGAAATCAATGAGGACTTCGATTCGAGACGCAAAAAAAATAATTACAAATTATCTGTGAGCCAAATAACCAAATCAATGCAAACTTTCATCTATCTATACTTATAATAAATCTGTAGAGAGGTCAATTCTGTACATGAAATATATTTCCAAAATAACTATCAGCGGGTGATTAGTGATCGATACTGACAAAAATGCAATCAGTAAAATTTTTGTCTGTCTGTCTGTCTGTATGTTCGTTATAGAAACAAAAACCACTCAACGGATTTCAACGAAACTTGGTACAATTGTTCTTCATACTCCTGGGCAGGTTATAGTATACTTTTCATCACGCTACGATCCATAGGAGCAGAGCAGTGAAGGGAAATGTTGGGAAAATGAGTGATTCATGAGAAAGGTTTCAAGCTATAAAACATCACGCTACAACCCTTAGGAACGGGGCAACGCAGGTGAAACCGCGGGCGAAGAACTAGGGAACAAAGTAACTATTCCACGCGGACGAAGTCGCTGGCAAAAGCTAGTATTTTATAATATTGTGTAAGATTTCATCATTATGACAGCTTGAGGGAACTCTAACCAAGGAACTTAAATAAAACATATTGTATACTGACAAAACACGGGCACTTTGTGATAGAATTCACCCAAAGTTGCCAGGTTCGGCCCTAAGTGAAGTTATTGTTGCTGGAACTATCATCAGCATCAGCCAGTTGACGAATTCTACCACGACTATTACTACCACACTACACGTTGAAAATTCAAGCACGAATTCTACCGCTGAATTATAAATAGGAAGTTAATACTCACCAATTTGAAGTATCCCCAGCCGATCAAGCCATATCGTTGCGGCAGATAAACACAACATATTTTAATAAACAGTAAAACAAAATTCGCATAACGTATTACATAGATTTTACCGCGCATTTTAACAAATACGATTCACACTGTAGATCAATCATAAGTGATTATGAACTAGTAATGAGAACTTCAAACAATCTTATGAAGAACAAGCGCCCACAATTATAACAGACTACATAAATTAAGAAATTATGAAGAATTTGGTTAAGACGTCAACCTATAATTATAATACCGAACGGTACGTCTCAATGGTATGAACTGCCTATTCAAACTGTCTTACGCTAACGCTAAAATAGTTACTCAATAAAATTGACATTTGGTTATAATATTTGTTTGACCTATCACAAATAACCACATCTAACATAATTACTGCGCATGAGTTGTGGAGATAAGGGCAGTGTTTTCAGCGCGTTGATCCCGCAAAAGCAAGACACATAGTTAATAATATAAAAATACGTCATTGCACATAGTACTGTCTCTGTATTACTTTATCTACTTATAGTTATAAGAAACATACAAAAAATCAAATCGTTTCTCCTTATAATATTAGTTCAGATAAAGTATGTAAATAAAACTGTTAAAGACAATATTTATCTGGTATAAAAAACATAACATAACATACCATCACGCATGTATTCCCTGAAGGATTAGGCAGAGGCGTATCTACTAATGTACCCCCACAGTTCGTCGGTATGTTAAGGTCCCATGTAATAGGGGGCGAGCCTATTGTCATTAACCAGGCACAATTCCAGCCTCCGAGCTGCTACTGAGAATTTCATAGAAAAACCCAATAACACTTTGCTCGACCTGGGGATTGAACCCAGGACCTTTAGTGTAGCAGTCGCGCTTGGGACCACTATGCAGCTTAAAGCCTGTATTTTTATTATATAGCTAATGTCACTAATTTGGAACTCGTAACGATTCATTAAGTTTTGCGCCCCATGATGTACCTATGATTATGAAAGACGGACCTAACGGACCTTCCTAACGGACTCGCCGTTAGGAATATTATTTTCAGGTTTTTGTCCATCTCTGTATTCATAAGCATCAAATTACTACTTCTGAACATATTTAGAGAAATTGAATATAAATCATTCTGACGTAACATTGAATCTTTATTTCATCCAAATCGGTCCACTTTATCAACTTACATTTTAAAGTCTGTCATTTACTTAGCTACATAAATGGTACAATAAGGTCAATGGCGCTAAGAGTATTTAGAATTAAGAAGTGGTTTTAATATAAAATTTATGCGGTGTTCTGAGTAATGAATTACATATTTATTATTAGACGGAACTTTGAGAAATTACATCGGATTGGGAAATACGATATCTAGCATCAGCCAGTAAATAAACCAAGTTGCTACACAATTAATTACTAGCTAGATACTTATAAAGATGCTAAAATTCAATTACTATAATAGATTAATCTATCGCAGGATTCACGTGAGCTCAGTCTTATGCTGTTTCTATCCCTTTCTGTCCATCAATTACGTCATCTTTGCGTATCATCGTATTCGTAAATTTAGCGTCAGCCGCGTTGTTCACGAACCTATACTTGCAGTTACTGTTCAGTTTGATGATCTCACTTCTGAGAAGCAGCAAGAAGTAAGTTTGGGTAACTGGAAAAGGATAAAGGTGTAATTATGAAATTAATTCCAAAATACATAATTTTAAACCAATCGGTAAACCGGAACACAATAGATATGTTCCACTAAACGCCACAAGGAATGTAATATCCTCTGTATCGTTTCACCTAAGGCCCGTGGTCGTCGTAAGCGATCGCTCAACGTCATGCCTGACATGGTGATGTCAGCTATGACGTCGACCGCTCACTTCGCCTATACAATATTAGTGGGTGAGAGTGGGCTTTCACCAAAACGTTTTTTAAAGCAAATTACGTTTTAGAGTGAAGTGTTAAAATGTAATTTTCTTTAAAAAATGTATGTTCAGGTCCCATGTAATAAGGGGCGAATCTATTGCCATTAATCGGGCACAAATTCAAAACTCCGAGCTGCTACTGAGAATTTCACATAAAATCCCAATAACACTTTACCTGGGAATCGAACCCAGGATCTCTAGCGTAACAGACGCGGTCAGGACCACTGGGCTAATGAGGCAAGTAATAGATAGTTTTAGCGTTAAAGTTATAGGTACTTATTATGATTAAATCCCGAAGTTTCGGAACCTTTACAGGTCACGAACAAACAGAGAATGGCCGCTGATGCAGTAAAGGATGTAGCTACATCTACCGCGCTACATAGAAACTAGACGAAGAAGTCCTGAATCGCGCAAGTGAAGTTTGCAACGCAACTTGGATATATACAACCGCCCGATACAAACCGTTGGGCCGTGGCCCGCCAGGCAAACCACCCGCCTGGTCGGAGGATCCTTTTGATTGATCTGACCTGATTTTTTTGATCGCTTTGCTTGAAGGGGCAATACACCTCGCCTCTCCAAAAGGGTTTAAAAGGTTCGAAAAATCAGGATTTAATCATCTTCATCTATATATAATAGAAGATCTATTATATATAAAAGAATAACCTGACTGACTGACGTATCAACGCGCAACCGAAACTACAGGAGCTCGATCCTTGAAAGTTTGCATGCTGATTCCTTTTGCACTGTAGACGAGCACTAAGAAAGGATTTTTGGAAATTCAACTCCTAAGGTGGTGAAAAGGGGGGTGAAAGTTGTAAAGCCTGTAATGTTTTAGCGGGTACAGCTAGTATATAAATAACACGATGAAATACATAAAATGCTTTTATTTCAATATGTGAATAATATTCTAATATTTGCGCATCAAAAATCTGTATACTCACTTATGTTCACGAAATAGAAGAAGAAATTCACAGCAGGCCAGATCCATCGATCGGTAGGATAGAAACCACGTAACACGTTCTCTATAGAAATCCCAACTGACACAGCTGTCAATAATACCACGATGACCCACATAACTTGGTTGTAGTAATAAATCACCATAAGCAACTTTACATTTTTCTGAAAAATAAAAATATGGAAACTGAACTTTCCACTTTGCGCCAACAATATATTTTCACTTGAGAATATCAAACAATATGGAAGATATGATGAAGAAGTTTGGAGGAAGATCCCATTTGGAAGCTTGAGCTGGACGTTTTCAACAGATAGAGACGTAGAAATACGAGTACCTATAACATAACACAAGGACCTTTAAGGCATAAGTACCTATAATAAGTTCTACATTCATGGCAATGGTAATTGCGACATTTACTATACAAAATTCACAATGTTTAACTGAAACCATTGCTTAAAAATCATTATTGTAGCTAAAAGTAGTGTAAATGTCAATTTTGACCAATTACACAGTTTTCGGCAAGATTTTGGCTTGATAAGGATTTATAAGTAAAGGTTTTAGTTCTCATTTGTGAATTTTGTATAGTTAATGTCGCAATTACAACTGCCATGAATCTAGAACTTGTTATAGACCTACAAACTGCGAAAAATCACTTGAAATTTGAATTTCGCTCTCAGGTGAGCGATCAGCCTTAACAGGTATTCCTATACTTGTTAAGGCGGATCGTTAACCTCACCGTCATCTCAGGATTTGCTTGTTTATTTTTCTGTTTTTATTTACGGGCTTTTATTAAAAATATGTCAGCCCCATGGTATCTTTTTACATTGATTTCTACATATTACAAATTTAATTTCTATTACATAAGTAGTTGTAATTAAATAGCATAACTTTTTTGTAATCTCAGAAGATAGTGCACATAAGATGGACTGGATTATGCCTGCCTATATCAAGTCTATTTATTTTAAACTAGGTGCTGTTGCCCGCAGTTTCACTCACGTCCCAAAAAGATTAACATACTATAAGTCCGATCTAGGCGGCGTATCAAGATGAAACATGCACCAGATTTTAAGTTAGACTTCTAGCAATACATCGGTGAAAACTGCGTTCAATTTCATGCAGTAGTTTTTGCGAGATGCTCGTACAAACATACAGACAGACTGACAAAAATTATATCTTGACTTCTGTTGCTCTATTAAAGACTCCCCATATTAGTTTTTCTTTAATATCTTTAGTGTACAGACATCGGCCTGTTACAATTTTATTATAGGTATAGATTCGTTCATGAACAACTTTCCTCTCTTTTTCGAGTACATTCCATCAGCAAATGTTGAATGTTGAATTGTTCAATTTGATTGCAAACTGTCCAATGAGTAGAATTAGTTCCTTTCAACAAGATTGCAAAAGGATTTGCTTGTATGTAACGTAATTAGGTCGAGTAATTAAAGTTTTGAAACTGTTTAAAATTGTTCGCTGCGACCATAGTTATAGAACGCTTCTCGTTGAGTTTACTACTAAAATCCCGCGGGACAAACGGTAGGATTTGCTTAGGACTTCAGGATTGGATCCGACCTGTATAAAAAGTAGCCTTCGTGTTATTCCAGACTCTAATCTATCTCTATACCAACATCCAGATCCGTTCCGCCGTTCTGGCGTAAAATAGTAACAAATATCTATACATCCATACAGGACTTAGTAATACTAGTACAATTTCAAATATATTTAAAATCTTACCATATCTCCTCCAATTACGTGGATTGTAGTCAGCCAAAAGTCCGTTGCAAATATAAAAATCAGAATACAATTCAAAATGATATCAGAAATGTATATGCTGCAAAATGTGTCATTTGCACATAAATTATACAACGTATCGAGTAATGAACAAGATTCCAAAGCAATCAATAGAGCGTCAAAAATCTGAAACAAAAATGTACATAAATAAATTCTGAATGTTGACCTGCACTAGACTGCTGTGTCGTATCGGTAGCACAAATTCTAATAGAAGGACAATACTGACCATTGAATGACAGTATCTTCATATAATGATGATTAAAATATCAAACTTTACATTCTCACAAATCTTATTGCTTTATCCGAAACAGGATCCGACAGTTACAATTGACTCCTAGATAAGAGTTCAGATCAAATATTGTTTTTCAAATTAGCGTTCCTGCTGATACATACCCTCCATTTTATTAAGTGATGTATGTTTCAATAACATTACATATTTGAGAATTTGGAGAAGTAGATATAGGTACCCATGCAATATGAAAACGATGTCGCCGTCCTTCAATGGTTACTATGTAGATGTTTAAAGCTTTACTAAAATTGTAACAAATGTGTAAAAATAAAGACACACTGTCATTATATATAATTCATACCTACACCTCTATTTAACTATATAATGTCATTGCCTATATCTATAATAAAATAAGACTCTTTAGTTTATAATTCAATGATAAGCGTCGGCGTCAAGGAAAATGACGAGACAACATAGTGACCATTGCAGGACGTCTGAAGTTTAATTAGCGCATGCCAGGGACTTCGTCTACGTGGAATTCAGAATTGATAATGGATAAAAAGTACCCTATCTGTTAGTCCAGGTTATTAATTAGATATAAACTATCTGTGTGCCAAATAACCAAATCAATGCAATCGTTCACATTTACAATGT
Organism: Acronicta aceris; assembly: GCA_910591435.1. NCBI lineage: Eukaryota > Metazoa > Arthropoda > Insecta > Lepidoptera > Noctuidae > Acronicta > Acronicta aceris. The sequence goes on from OU342770.1 coordinate 12,630,038, forward strand.
GAAGTAAGCTAGTAGAGATTAGGATGACACCATTGTGGCAGCTCTAGAGAATTCTAACCTTTTTTTGGCCGGAGAAAATACGTGTGCGCATACGACACCTTCGGGGAAAGATGAAGTTATGTGAGGCTTACACCCACTAAAAGCTCCGTTTGTGCCTACAACCGCTTTTATGGAGGGGCTACGAGAACTACTACGGATTACTTTTGAGACGAGAGAACTCTAACCTAGAAGCTTCTTTTATATATATCTAATTAAAGGGCAAAAACATGGAAGCTAAAATCGCCACTTCGTAATATTGTAATTCACTAAAAGTGGCCATCTTATACCCCCTCAGATAAATAGTTGTTACTGGAACCGTGGTAAGCACGAATTCTTCCGCTGAATAATAATTGGGAAGCTTACTCACCAATTTGAAGTATCCCCAGCTGATCAAGCCACATTGTTGCGATAGAGAGACACATGTTTTTAACAGTTTTAAAATTTTTGCATGATAAATCAGATAAACTTCACCGCGCATTTTAACAATTAGGATTCACACTGTAGATCAATATCCTAATAATTGATTAACTGTGAATGAAACTTTTTGAGGATAAAACGCAAACAATTGGTATGAACAAAAAAAATAAGGAAATAATGAGTTCCTCTGTTTTTGGTACCTACACAAACATCCGATGTCAAAAGGAGTCTACAGTGATAATTGATAATAAAGACTGTACTGACTTTGTACCATTGAGACGTACCGTCGTCTCAATGGTACAAACTACGTATTGAGACTCATACGGTAACGCTAAAAAAGTTACCTACTTACAATGAATAAAACTAACGTTTTGTTATAATATCTCAGAGGAAAGACAGTCTATTCTGACGAGTATAATATAGGTACACATAGGGTTTCCATAATTGTTGGGAACTGATACGGGAATTATTACACTAGTTTACAAAAAAAAATATTTTTTACCCCAAGGGTGAGACACGTCATTTCTTGTAGATTTTTTGACTATTAATCTAAATCCTGCAACAGAATTACTCTATGACGTCAGAATTTGAAGATATACCAATCTCAAAGTGCTAACACGGTTTTTGACGATATTTGAAGTATTTTTTTGAAGACAGAAAATTTTTACGGTCACTAAAGCATCGTTTAGTACTTCTCTTCGCCTTTCAAATCAAATCAATTTTGGTTTGCTTCGCTACCAGTTATTATTCTCAAGATATAAATTTTTAGCTACAGCACTTCGATATTCCCTGTATTATTATTTTGAATTTTAGTACATTAGTACTAAAATTCATTTCCATTAGGACTACATTATGAAAATAAAATAGTATATCTTCAGAAAAAAAACTCGTAGCGAAGCGAAACTAAAATGGATTTGAAAGGAGAAGAGTAATACTAAAGGATGCTTTAGTTAGAAATTACCATAAAAATTTACTCTCCTCGAAAAATGATTTCTAATATCACCCAAAAACAGTGTTTTTAGTACTTTGAGATTTGTATATCTCCAAATTCTGACATCCTAGAATTATTCTGTTGCCGTATATAGATTTAGCATCAAAAAATCTACAAGAAATGATGTGCCTCACCCCTGGGTTTTTTTCTTTGTAAACTAGTGATTAGTGCCAAATAATAAAAACTGGAAATGAGGGTAGTAACAGTTTATTATAATAAAAAACTGGACAAGTGGGAGTCGAACTTGCCCACCGAGGGTTCCGTACAAATTTATAGGTACATAGTACTAATTATAATTAATGAAAAATGAATAATTTTCAGATTTTTCCCTATACTTGTAGTATAAGACTCGCAAAGTTTCATAGTTCTAGGTCAACGGAAAGTAAGTATCTACCCTATAAATTTTGATTCTCTTGAGTGTCGCAATTACGTTTTTTGCGGCATAAACGGCCGTATCTCTTTTTACTTAGATAGTTTTTTTCACAGCTTCAAGGGACTGTAGACCTGAGTAGGCATAAAGTTTTAATTTCAACTCAATACCTCCACGCGTTCCCGAGACAAAGGTCATAATAGACAGACGGACGGACGGACGGCCAACAAAGTGATCCTATAAGGGTTCCGTATTTTCCTTTTGAGGTACGGAACCTTAAAAATCAATGAAAAACAACAACAACAAAAAAAACAATTCACTCCAATCATTATAAATTTAAGAAAACTTCAATTACTGTCGAGAAGAACCACAAGGAATAGGTTCCTGTTTCTTCGCCCAGACATATTTTGACCTAAACTTTACTTTATTGATTGTACCTATATTGATAAATGGGACGCGATAATTAAATTCGGCGACAGTCCCGTATTATACGGGACGTATGGCAACCCTACATAAACATAACTAACCACATCTGTATAAGTAACTACCTACTACATGCGAGATAATTTACTGCGCATGAGTTGTCGCAATAAGGCGCGGGAATTCGGGCAGGGCTCACAGCGCGTTGATCCCGCAAAAAAATGACACACAACGTCTATCCCCACACTAATTCAGCGGGATCGTAACCAACCCTACGCCTATTATTTTCATCGAGTTTTTTTATTGCGGGTTTAGGGACACAAAAGAGTTCAATTCTAAATGTTATCTATGACAGTCTCACAGCAACGGCATTATTTATATTCCATCTCATATTTCATTTAGTAAGCATCCTTTTGGTGTTAGGTGTCTGTGTAGGTGTTAGGTGCTAGGTGTCACGCCTGTATTCCCAGAAGGGTCAGGCAGAGGCCTAGGTACTAATGTACACCCACAGTTTGCCGGTATGTTTAGGTCCCATGTAACAGGGGACGATCCTATTGCCATTAACCGGGCACAGTCTCAGCTGCTACTGAGATTAGGAAAGAAAAGAAGTAGTGTGATGCGTAAGTACGTACAATTAATAAAAAGGTGCCCTTCGTGGAATAAATTTTAATCCACGAACCTGCCGAAAATATTGGTAGGTGCTCTTCGTGTACTAGGCTAGGTGCGGTTTGATCGGGTGCTGTAGGTTCTTCTTCTTCTAGACTACGTCACATGCATACATACCCTCACACCAATCTCCCACAGAGGTAGGGTAAGTAATTAATATTTTATATAAATTATTAATGTACGAAATATGTACCTTTATACCCACATTAAAATTCTTTAATTCAACGCTCGTAATGACCCCCGGATACCTAGACAATAGATTTTGCAATGTGTTTATAACCATGATATACGAAAGACGATCAAAAAATCCGTTAGGTATATTATGTTTTTTCTTAATTCTTGATTAGGCTTACGCTTGACCGCCAGTTCGGCGACACTGCAACATACGATGGGGTGCGCTTGCCTAGAAGAAACCGATTCACACGTGACTTATCTATAAAACACCCATGTACCTACCTATTTATCGGGGAATACTCACTCGGGAAGCGCATTCCACATTTCAGCGGTACGCATAATAAAAGTGGACGATGTCGCTTTATGGTGCTTCTGGAGTTTTAAGCATCATACCACTACTTCTGAACATAGAAAAAGTTAAAAGAACCAATATTAGAGCCCGTATCTTGACGTAACATTGATTCTTAAATTCATCGAAATCGGTCCACTTTATCAAAAGTCATTGCATTTTATAAGTAATCTGTTAGTTATTCCTTATCTATAGAATAACCGTTACTTTAGCAGACGGATCTCCTGATGGTAAGCGATTACCGCCACCCATAGACACCCGCAACACTAGAGGAGTCACAATTTAAGTGCGTTGCCGACCTTTTAAAAGGGGATTGGGCCTCCGGTAACCTCATTCATTCGGCAAAACACAGTTGTTTAACGTGGTTTTCTGTGAGGCCGTGGTATCACTCCGGTCGAGCCGGCCCATTCGTGCCGAAGCATGACTCTCCCACGTAATAAATTATAATGAATCATTTATGTACATACTTATGATTTATTTATATTATTTATTTACTATAACTTAGGTGAGAAAGATGCTAAAATTTAATTACTATAATAGGTTAATTTATTGCAGAATTCACGTGAGCTCAATCTTAAGCTGTTTCTATCCCATTTTCTCCATATGTTACGTCATCCCCGCGTGTCATCGTACATTCAGCGTCAGCCGCGTTGTTCACGAATCTAAACTCGCAGTTGCTGTTCAGTTTGATGATCTCACTTCTCAGTAGCAGCAAGAAGTAAGTTTGGGTAGCTGAAACATTATAAAGGGTATAATTAATAAATGAATTTCAAAATACATCAATTCACAATCACCAGAAGACTGGAACCAAATAATGTGAGCATATTATTACTTAGTAATAATATTTAGCAATGCGTTGTTATCGCCTTATACAAACTCAGTCTTAAAGAACGTCGGACGGAAAGACGCATTAGTTGGTGCCCGTACAACTAGGCTAATCATGCCTGTTCTGGGTAAGTTTATGCTAAATAAGGCCCAGGTACTGCGCACATTAGAATCAGCGGCACTTTCCTTGGATTCAAACTCAAACAATAAGTTGCCACGGTAGGTTTATAAACACAGCCTGTCTAAAAGCTTAGGCCATCTATTGAGATAAAACTACTTTACGGATTTTATCGCGTTAAAGAAGGGTCACGGCAAGCAAAATATGGCCTGGCTCACAGATGAGTTCTGGAACAGATTTACTAATGCGGTTTTACTAATGGACGGAGTGATTCATGAGGAAGGTATTAAGCTATTTAACATTACGCTACGACTCTTAAGAACGGGGCAATACTGGTGAAACCACGGGCGGGTTAACTAGTAATACTAATAATATAAATATATAACTCGATAAAATCCGTAACGTGATTTTTTAATGTGTCTAGTATTCGCCTGCCAGAAATCTGTGTGCTCACCTATGTTCACGAAATAGAAGGAGCAGTTCACAGCGAACCAGATCCATCGATAAAGAGAATAAGAATAGAATAAATAACGTGACATATGCTCTATAGAAAACCCGAATGACACAGCCGTCAATAACACCATTATGATCCATATAACTTGGCTGTAGTGATAAAACACCCTCAGAAGCTTTACGTTTTTCTGAAAAAAAAAAATGAATAGATTAGCACACTTATCAAACCATCACGCCTGTATTCCCCGAAAGGTTCGGCAGGCGGTGTACTAAGATTGAAACAAAAACCCACAGTGTCGTGTAGGTCTTGGGATGGATTTACAAATTCTCCGTAACAACTCAGGAGTTTGGATTTCTGCCCAGTTAATGTCAATAGGCTCGCCCCCTATTATATGGGACCTAAAAAAACTAGTGTAGCCTCTTGGCAGGACTAGCCGATATAGCGGTCAGTAACTTCAGGACACGGCCGTTTTGTTTGCCGTTTTCAAATATTGCTGCTGTAGAACGTACCTACACCTCTGCCTACCCATTCAGCAAATACATAATATGCTTGAAATCTTACCGTATGTCCACCAATAACATAGACCGTGGTCAGGACGATGTCCGTTACAAATATAAAAAGCAGAATACTTGTGAAAATTATCTCTGAAATTAAAATTCTTCTAAATTTGGTTTCGTTTAGACTATTTATTGCATCTAATAAGGTATCCGATGCCGTTGCAATAATTAAAAAGTCTATAATCTGGAATAAAAATATACAGACATAAGTATGTTTTTTTACATAAATATTCTTCTCCCCCACAGTTTAGCCCCACAATCTCGCACACCTACATAAACACCCCACCAACCGGTAACAACTATATCTAGACCACACAAATAAAATATAATCGAATCCGCGACTCGTGGCTACTAACTGTTGCCCGCGGTTTCTCTCGCATCCTAAAGGATTCCCATCTCACTATAAATTACAAACAGACAGACGGAGTTACTTTCACATTTATATATAAAATATTATGTACTTATTTTGGTAAGTATAAATTAGCGATATGGGAACTATTTGAAGTATAATGCTGGTTACGAACAAAATTATTATATCGATTTTTTAAATCTTAAGGAGCTCACAAATAAGCTGGCTTTAATTAGTTTGAATCATAACAGATGCCGTTACTTATCATTATCTACTCACATAAGGTCACGGACGAACGATATTACAATTATACCCCTGAAATAACAACGCGCGTCTCAAGTAAGTTATCCGCAAGTGATTTGGCCATGATAAATTTTATATAAAAATTTGATGTAAAGACAAGTTTTACGTTTTTTTACAAGCTTACTACCAGTGTGTTACTTGGCTTGCACATTACTAGTATTCTTGTTAACCCCTCGTGTTAAGCTAAATGCTTGTGTTACGTCGGCAGCGCAATGGGTGGGTTTTGAACCGGCAACCACATAATCGCACGTCCGACGCCCTTGTCATTAGGCTCCGTTGCTTATTTAATTGTTTCGAATTCGTCAATATTGTCTTTAGGTAGGTACTGATTTCGATATTTTAGCATAAGAACACATTATGATTATTCCACTGTGTGTGTAGTAAGAATGTAATATTCACAAACTCTGACGCAACGAAATCATTATTGTGGCAGGTGGAGGGAACTGTAAGGAGCTTACTCCTTCAAGTAAGTAGGTATCTTACTATGTTATTACAGACAAAACAAAAAAAGTAAGCTAGTACTCACCAATTTGATATATCCCCAAGCTATCAAGCCATATCGTAGCGGCAGACAACAACAACATCTTTTAAACTGTGGCAGTTCACCGCGCATTTTAACTGATAACCTTGGTTTTTATATAACTGTTTATCGATTTTAGATGGATATCCTAGGATTTACAATCTTTTGAAGAATTAATTTATCAAGCGCACTTAATTCTTATGAAAACTGAATTAAAGATCGAATTTCTAGACGCAGGTTTTGTTTTGAATCCCTCTGTAGCTACTGATTAAGTGCGATGTTTATACTAGCACAAATATTTATATACTTACAACATTTAGATAACTGTACTGCGTATGAGTTGTAGAGATAAAATGCGGGAATTTTAGCAGGGTTTTCAGTGCCATCCCGAGAAAAATAAGACGTATTTCCGAGTTTTAAGAGAGGTAGAGAATAGTGGAATCGAATAATTCCACTCACAATTGAAGCTGCCCGACTGTGGAAGTACCTTCACCTTGCAAAAAATCGTAGCCAAATAACATAGCTCCCTGCTATGTTGTGTTTCTAACGGTAAGCAAGGTCGCCAGAGCTCCGCGATGAAGCGTTGTATTAGCAGATAGGATATGCATCACGCTATTGTCTCTTATGCTGCCAGCCCAACTATTCCTCCTTGATTTATAGGGTCGGCAATGCGCGAGTGATAACCCTTGGTGATGCAAGCGTCCCTAAGCTACGGTAACTGCTTACCATCAAATGATAAATTATATTTATTTCTGTAAATAGATCTTGGACACTTTTACAAGTCTATTTTTTTAAATCTGTGTATCTATATCTAATTATCTCTATCAGGCGGGGCGTAGGTATGCTTGTTTGCCACCTTATTGGTATAAAAAAGAAGTTCCGAGGGAGGGATCATATTAAGGCTTTACGGTTTTTACTTAATAGTAATTAATTTATTAAATAAATCAAAAAGGGAAATGATGGGGTGTGTGTGTCAAATGTGTCAATTCTCTGCATTTCAGATAATTTAATGTAATCTGTAATTACTGTAACTTCTTCTAAAACTAACGTATGTACCTACCTACTTTTTATTTTGTATATATATATAATATCTAGCAGTTATTGAAAAAATCCACTAGATAGATTACCTATATAAAATACACACAAAAGTAAGCATTACCGTGTTTAACTACAGCATATTTAGGTATGCTGTTGTCCTGTTTTCATGGACAGCTGTGCATGGACGAAGTTTGTCTTTCCCGATGACACGGATCGTTCATAGCAATTTCCTATGGCGTGATACACATTTACCAACCATGGGCTATTCAAATTTTGCCTCTACAGGTACCTTTACAATCCAACGATTTAGTTATGATGGTGATAATCCTCTGCGGGCGCTGCGGCAGAGCATGACACTTGGGACCCTCTATTTAACTATATACCTAATGTCATTGCTTGGGACGGTAAAATAAAGGATAGACGAAATTATCTATCTCTATCAAGTAAGTCAGACCAGAGATTGAGTTAATTTTGGAAACGTTAGGGAATCGTGGCGAACGCCACAGCCAAACGTAAAATGTAGAAAAAAATATCTTAGTGGTGAAACATAGGTCTAACATGTTGAATTATTTGTGTGGACCTGATAACGTTTAGGGGTTTAGGTATATTCTATAACCTAAATATGAATCTTATACCTAGTTTCTGTAAGACATATCAAACATTTTGGCTCTAAAGCAACCCCTACAGTCTACCGCCCTAGGCTGTAGCCTACTTAGTCTGCTGATAAATCCGTCAATGGCAATTTCGTATGTATTTTAAAATTCATTTCTCAATATCTAGAATTGTTATAAGAAAGACATTTTATTTATATAAAAGTAAATTGCGTATTGTTGTTTTCCAATCTTAGCGGCCCGAGGGCTAAAGATAAAAATAATATTCCCAAAATTTACCAGCAATAAAACGTCTCTTAGAAACAAAAAATCATTCCTAGGAAATATCGCTGATATTAGGTAGGTACTAATGTATCTGCTAATCTACTTAGTTAGGTATGCATGCTATACCTATCCAGCCGAAATATATTTTTATTTTTCATAATATGGGTCTGATTGTCGCCATATATTAAATTTTGATTAGGTAGGTACATACTCTCATGTCTTTAAAAGGACACTCTCTCAAAGACGAATCTAACGACACCTCTCAAGCTAAAATCCATAAAGCCATTTAGGCTGTAAAGCTTGATAAAGAAATATACATACATACATGCCTGCCATACATAAACATACATTCGAAAAACATATTTAACCCTCCTTCAGGCGCAGTCGGGTAAAAATTGCCACAAGAAAAAAAATATCTGTATCGAGCCGAATGTCAACAAGTGTCAATTGTCAATTATCAGTCAGTGTCAAACTGTCAGCAAGAAGAAGGAAGGATTTGTTTTGATATTTTGGTCATTCACTTTTATTTTATCTTTTTTAAAAGAGTAAAATTATTATTGTGCGATATGAAAATCAGAAATCTATTAGTAACAAACATCATTAATGTATACTTTATAAAACCGGATAGTCATAGTTATTTCATCTAAAAATATGAAGACAAAACAGGTGGACAATCTTTGAATTTAAAAATATTTTCGCTGTAAGCTGTGACTGCCAAATCGCATGGTGGGTATTTTGTCTTGGTTCTTAAGAAGTTCTAATTCAAAGTAACTACATAAGGAAAAGTGGTCCTGACGATGCGTCATTCCACTCGCATAACTTCTGTTTCTAAAATTAGAATTATATGTGTGGTATAATTTTATATCGATTCGCAAGCATCCGCTCGTCAAATACTGGAAAAAAGTATAATCCAATACCTAATACATAATTTATTTACCTATTTTCATAAAATTAAAAAAAATATATATGAAATTACTCAATTACATGTTCTCTTGTTTGAAACTGTTATGCTACCTAGTTATTCTATTTTCAAATTCAAATTTTCATTTTATTATTTTTTTCTTACTATCTTTTAGTTAAAAGGCAGTTCGATTGTGTCCAAAGCATCACATTACAATGGATGATCTAGCTGTGCCGGTTTTAAAAAAATGTTGTTTTTGTTTGCCATTACGATATGGTTTGCTTGTGTGGGGGTATTTAAAACTGGTGAGTCATACCTTTGTTTTTGCTTAATAAATAACAAAAATAAATAAATTATGATACTTACTGTTTATAAAACTTATTTACAAAAGTTTAATTAGTATTTGTTATCTTGGTAATTTTTAGACAAGAGATTAACCTTTTGGCTGCTAAATCAAAACAGAAAATGTGTGCCCTCAGCACCAAGCTTCCAATCTTTCTATAGAAATCTGTCACCCAGTTGTGACCATGGTGTGTTGGACACACTTTGGTTCATCGTCTATACCTAACTGTGGTGGCAAAAAGTGCACATGCTCTAAGATCTACATTTCCAGTATAAAACTGACCTCTGATAGACTTTCCATACAGTTCATGCAAACAAATTGGTGTATTCCTTTTTCAGCACCAATTTTTTGAGCACCTATGGTTTGAGCACCTAAGCTATTCCACTTACAATACAATTAGCTTGATGCTCAATGTGGAACAAAAAAATGGAGTAACTTTTATTCCTCAGCACCTATGGTGCAGTAGTTTGTAGTGATGGTATATATAATAAATTGATAGAATTAGCAATTTTATTTATCATTATCAATCAGTCTGTATAATTTTTATTGATATTCTATAATTTTTAATGAAGCTAAGGAAACAGCAAAGAATATTCAACATATTATTTTATAAAAATATATGTGTAATTTCCTATAAAAATAACTGTTTTTGATGGTACATATTTGATTTATATTATAAATGTTTGGTTAATTAAAATTGAAATAATTAATTAAAGTACAACTAACTTTTATCAATAAGTTTTATTTAAGAAGTTTGTGCAAAAACATCCCATCTCATCACTAGAAACTACCGTAGGTGCTGAATGAGGAATAAAATTTAATACTTTCGTTCCATATTGAGCACCAAACTAATATACATAATGGTGCTGTAAGTGCAATAACTTAGGTGCTCAAACCATAGGTGCTCAAAAAATTGGTGCTGAAAGAGGAATATAAAAGAGGAATCCTACCTAATGCCTTAATTCAAAATTAAGGAATTTTGATGTAGAGATAAATTTCATGTTGGAGATAGGTCTTCAATAAGTCCTTTGGGATGCAAGTAAAACTAAGGCAACAGTTTGATAAAAATAATAGGGCAAAGCATTACTAACAATTTGTATAGTGTTGTAAAAATGCTTTCCCAACCTTTTGCAAAGAGCAAAGCACCAAAGCAATATAAACTTTGTAGATGAAAAATAAAAGCCTATTTTGTTTTGACCCCATAATGGAAACCCTTATTTTATATCTTGTAAAGTAGGTACTGCCATCCAATTAATAATATAACATGAAAATTTGTGAGTATGGATGTATGGATTTTTGTTACTCTTTCACGTCAGAACGGCTGAACGAATTTGGATAAAATTTGGCACACAGATAGATTACAGCCTGGAATAACACATACTCTTTATCCAGGTCAGACCCAATCCTGAAGTCCGAGCAGACAAAGTCACGGGCAGACCCTAGTTGTAAATATCTCTAAAACTATGCTAATTTTACAGTTTACAGGAACCCTTCTACTGATTATATTAGGATTAATAGCTTATGAATTACGTGAATACCTAATAGATGAGCTAGAAATCGTGCTATTCATATTTGCAATATTTTTAGTGGAAATTATAATTCATATCGTATTTATCATCGGATCACATATGGTGAGTCATCTTTTTTTAATAAAAAAATATAGTTTTTTTATTGTTTACGTATCAACTGATGACCTAGTTACCACCACGGTCTTGCGCAACTCGCAAACTTATATGCGCATCGGCGACGGTGTTCTGGGATGCGTCTAATTTCGCCTGCACATCCGCGAGGATGGCCTTCAAAAAGACAATGTCCTTTCAAAAGGCTGGTGACATCGACGTGGTCGAAAGTGACAGGGGGAGCATGTGGGGCTTCTTCGCCACAAACGTTGGCACGTCGTCTGGGTCGGTCTCCTTGAACAGCTTGATACTATTATCTAAGCTCTTCTTTGTCCCGTTACGGCGTAATACAATAGGCCAGTTAACTGATTGTTATTTAAAAGTTGACTGCCTCATTAGTCTAGTGTTCCCAAGCGCAACTGCTACGCCAGACGTCTTGGGTTCGATCCCCAGGTCGAGCTAAGTGTTAATGGGTTTTTCTATGAAATTCTCAGTAGCAGCTGGGAGTCTGGATTTGTGCCCGGTTAATGAAATAGGCTCGCCCCCTATTACATGGGACCCAAACATACCGGCGAACTGTGGGTGAACATTAGTACGCCTCTGACTAACCCATCGGGGAATACAGGCGTGATGGTATGTTTGTTATGTAAAAGAGTTTATAATTTTTAAAGGTTTAATTTTAGATTGATATTGTTTATTTGACTTTAACATAATGGTCCCTGAAAACGACAATACAATCAGTGGCTCAAATCTGAGAACTTTAAACCCCCATAAAAATGTTATAGTGCATTTGCTCCAAAAATCCCTGGGGGGTTAAATCCCCAAAGTTTCATCCTGTTCGGGCGTGTCTCCTAAACGGAACTGCATCCGGATTTCAAAGGAGATTATGATTCTCTTCTCTGATAAGTTTGTTTCGGTATTCCTCAGAATTTATCAGTAAGGAAATACCTGCGCCAGCTAATTAAAACAAAGGAAAACGTTGACTTGTTAAAGTGTCCTTAAAAAATCTGTTTACGGCAATTAATATCATGTTTGGCAAACGTAAATGTATTTACTTCTAATACAAGAATTATTTTCAGAAAAATGTGAAGCTTCTAAAGATGTACTATTATTACTCTATGTTTATCTGGGTAATGACAATAATAATTGCTGTTGTGTGTACAATCTTAATAATAGTCAGTATGTTGGGCACAAGTGATCTTATAATAACCTTGTTGCTAGCGGACTTCGCAACCTTCACATTGTATCTTGGTGTGTATTAAACTATAAGTGTCCATTTATTTGCTTTATAGGTTAGTTCCGATTTTATATAGTATGTACTTTTCATTTCCAGCAATGCAAACCTTGCTCCTATTTGCGTTGAGAAGTGAGATCATTAAATTAAGAAGCAACTGCCCATACAGATACGTCAAAGGAACGGAAGATTCCGAAGACGCCATAAAGGCTGAAGAGGAGCTACCGGCCGGGGCCGAAAATAAAACGACCCAACTGATTGATGGGAAAGAAACATCTAGATCGTGAATCTAATATGGTGGATCTGAGATATAAGAAAAGGTATCGATGACGTAAGTAGGTATAAAGGTTCTGATGCTCCCTCACTACATTTGTCATGATGAGAACATGAAATGTTGATGACTATATTGTTAATATCGTATTTGTCTACCCACAAAGAAATTGTTTATACTCCTAAGTTCAAATCTTGGGATTTACCCGCACCCGGGACTCCGGAAGGGGGAACAGTTAGAACATACAATTCAGTAAAGAAAGTAACGCCATCTACTTTTCATAACAGAGAAACGCTGATACCTAATTGTTACAATTATATCGATAGATGTCTCTTTACTCAACTTTCATATAAGTAGGTAGTATTTTTTTACAGAATATTTTTATACCTAATTATATTTCGTAAACATGATCTGTTATCTCATCCAGCACTTCTTTGATATTGAGCTTATTGAATAGAAAAAAATATGTTCTGAAACTGCCTCGTCAGTTAAGTGGGTCCAAGTTTGACTGCTGCGCTAGAGATCCTGGGTTCGATCCCAGGTCGAGCAGTGTTATTTGGTTTTTCTATTAAATTCTCAATTGCAACTCGGAGTTTGGACTTGTGTCCGGTTAACGGCAATAGGCTCGTTCCTATTACAAGGGCCCTAAACATACCGGTGAACCATGGGTGTAGATTAGTACAGTACCACCGTTTATACGTAGGTGCTATGATGTTGTATTAATATGTTTTAATGATTTTTATTTGAATTTTATTGTATTGCATGAGTCTCTATTAAGTTAATTTTATTTATACCAGACTTAATTATTAACTTGTCGTTTTTTATATTGTGCCATTTTTTTATATGGAATCTGAATAGTTAGTAAGCAAAGGTGGTCGGCGTAGTAGTGCCATTTCGCGGAATTCGTCGATCGTGTCAGAACGTGGACATACCTTCTCGTCCAAAAATCCCGGGATTTTAAAGATTCACATTCGATCAAATATTACTGACATAATATAATTTACAAATCCGCACCCTAAAAGTGTCACTACTTATTTTTTGTGTTTTTTTTTTACATTTTCCATGCTAAGATTATAAAGTTATTTTAGTAAAGGAATAATTCAATCTGGTGTATCGAACCAGAAGACACAGATTCGAATCCTGCTCGCGAATTTTTCCTTCACTAAAATAACTATATAATCAGTGTCACCACTTATTGTAACATACATAGCTAGATTAATAGGATAGCCGAATCAATAGTACTGGTTACACTGTTTTAAACTTTCGCGATTTTACATATCTTATATTAATAATCGCGTCAATCTAAACTAATACTAGCTTTTTCCCGCGGCTCTGCTCGACTAAACTACAATTTTAGAATCCCGGGTTATGTCCATGTTAACTTATACATTTGAGGTCATTTTAGGTCTGATTATAAGTCAGATACTTCGTCTCTCTGTAAGCCAACCTTTTCTCTTAATATTGTTTTCTATAGGTACTTATTTATTGTGCCTTTATAAATTTTAATACGCAATTAAATAATTACAAAATAAGGGATGGTAAAGAGGCTTGTATGTGAAATCATGAACACTATTTGAATAGAAATAGAGTTCAAAATGATCCCTTGCAATTCAATTAGATTTTTAAACTTTTAAATAATTATTTGATGTGTACTATTGTATACTCGATCTATTAAAAACAAGACTTGTATTAAAGTTGACTTTTATAACTAACAAATAATTGTACGTCAATTGTACTTATTGACTGATATACAGATTCTTAGTTGTATTTAAAAAATACTACTAACAAGGAAAGTCGATAAAGAATGATGACGGGGTGCGTATGACGTGTCTCCTTGATGTTAAACAATGCTTTACGTAATATGTTATAGTTACAGTAAAAAACACAGTACTAAGTACAGAAAAAACTACTTTTCTTGGCAAATTTTTATTGACATAACTTTATAAAAGTTTTCAATGTCGCTATAGTTAAAATTACTAACCGGTCATGGGTACAGGACTGCAGCTTTTAGTTAAAAGTTTTGACCGATATTCCTGTCAAAAGCTGGTACTTTAGACCACCAATCAATAGTACTATTGATCGGATAAGAGTTTCGACTGTAACATAATATACAGTATATAATACGAAATCAACTAAGTATTTTAATGTTATAAAAGTACAGTCAACAACACATCAAGTTACCAACTGTCAAAGGAGAATGCACATTTTTGTATGAGGATCCGTACCAACTTGCGTCAAACTAAATTTACTCTCAAGAGTCAAGACACTATTCAACTTTTCACTACAAACAAGATTTTGTCAATGTTTAACCACATTTCAAAATATTCAAAAAAGTTAGAAAAATTTGATTATATTTTTACTATGAGTCATTATCTCGACAAGGCACTTAAGACTCACTATCTCAATACGCCACGACACGAGGCACTATCTCAACCACTCAATAGTTATTTTAGACGTAGTTTTTTTATGTGATAGGAGGGCAAACGAGCCTACGAATCGCCTGATGGTAAGCGATTACCGCCGCCCATGGACACCCGCAACACCATAGGAGTCACAAGTGCGTTACCGACCTTTTAAAAGGGGATTGGGACTCTGGTAACCTCACTCACTCGGCGAAACACAACGTAAGCGTTGTTTAACGCTGGTTTTCTGTGAGGCCGTGGTTTCACTCCGGTCAGGCCAGCCCATTCGTGCCGAAGCATGGCTCTCCCACGTAAAAAGTACCCCGTAGTGAATTAATCTATACTTATAATAAATCTGTAGAGGTCAATTCTGTACATGAAATATATTTCCAAAATAACTATCAGCGGGTGATTAGTGATCGATACTGACGCCAAAAATGCAATCAGTAAATTTTTTGTCTGTCTGTATGTTCGTTATAGAAACAAAAACCACTCGACGGATTTCAACGAAACTTGGTACAATTGTTCTTCATACTCCTGGGCAGGTTATAGTATACTTTTCATCACGCTACGATCAATAGGAGCAGAGCAGTGAAGGGAAATGTTGGGAAAATGAGTGATTCATGAGAAAGGTTTCAAGCTATAAAAACGCTACAACCCTTAGGAACGGGGCAACGCAGGTGAAACCGCTGGCGAAGAACTAGGGAACAAAGTAACTATTCCACGCGGACGAAGTCGCTGGCAAAAGCTAGTTATTCAATAAAACTACCAGAACGACTCAAACGCTGCAAAAAAAATATCGATCGAAACAATTAACGACAAAACGCCTTCTCCAAATTGACATTGACACTGACAGTTCCTGTATCACAGAAATAAAACATTATTTTTGGTGGGGCATTCTCTTTTCCCCAATGGATAATAAACTCTATCATTTGGAGTTTAAATTGAAAGTCGATTGAATTTCACAGTTTTGGATACTATGATGATGTGCTGTTGAACGTACTTAAAGAGATTTTATACTTGTATAAAAAGATTTATCTATAAAGTTAGTTTTTATACGATGTAGGTAGGTAAAATTATACAATAAAATTGATGTGGTTGTTAAAGTACTCAAGTTATTATTTTTATCTAGACTACAGAGCATCCCCCCTTGCAGAAAAGTTTACTTAAAGGACCACAGTTTTTAGCATCTTTGCCACCCCGGGGTTGCACAAGGTCACTCAGTAATCGTAAAATCTTAAAATTCTATCGGGATTTTTAAACACACATTTAAGCTTGTCTGTTGCTGAAACTTACTGCAATTAATTATGTGAAATTCTATATAGGTAGGCTATTTATGCATTATAATAAATGACTTAAGGTCTTATCATTCTAGCAAGTCGTTAATTACTTATCAGAAAGTCGCAAAGGTTATGTCAAAGCAATATTTGTAGTATGGGTCTAAATAATATCACTTATCAGTACAAAGCCAACGTTCGGCGCAACTAACTGTGCCAACATAATAACAAAAAAAAAAACTTATATCCAAAACAGAAAAAAACTGGCTTACCTACTTACCTACATAATTCAAATTTGAAATTGGAACAACTTATCCCAGCCAGCATTAACAATCTTTTAAAAAAAAAGGCACGTCAGTGGTATTTAAATTCAGAATGCGTACGGAGCTTCCAGTGTGTAAAAGATGTTGTTTCTGTTTACCTCTACGTTATGGTTTGCTAACATGGGGATACTTGAATCTGGTGAGTACAAAAACTTATATTATTTTAGATTTAGAAAAAAGAATAGTTGTATGGAATTTACCGCAGTTTACTAAACTCCATAATAATGGGTACCGAGGTACTCAACCATCTACACGTTTCAACCCGTTCCTGGGTTCATGGTTACACCGACGCACTCACGATAAGAAACCGCAATAAATTACGCAAATCTAGCTTTATATACATTCCCATGTCACAAATAAGAACAGAGAAACTACATAGGTTCTAGCTACTATTTATTTTTCATGTGAAAATGCACATGTTAGTCCTCCGAAAGATGGCGGGCTATGTTGGACATCCCTCACAAAAATACGATCAGCCCTAGTACTTACATAAGTAGATACCTACCTACCTACTTCAACATTGCAGATTAGCCCGGCCGTACTTAGGTACATTGTCTGAAAATATTATCAAAGTAATTACTTGGATAGGTATCTACCCACTTACATTTGGCAGCGAAATAGAGGTCGTTTGTTTGGCGAAATATATGAGGAAAGTATTATTTTGAGATTTATATGAAATTCTCAGTAGCAGAAGTTTAGATTGACTTGGCTATAGGCTCGCTCCCTATTACATGGGACCTAAATCTACCGGCGAACTGTGGGTGTAAATTAGTACACCTCTGCTAAACCCTTCGCGAAATCCAGACTTGATGAATGATATATCTACGTAGATATAGCTAGATCTATCAATTATTCAAAACGACTGATGTGAACTCTTCATATTTGTTCTATTTCAGATTGGAAGCACCCTGGTGTCGATTGCCATGTTCGTAACATTGCATAATATGGTAGAATTGATTGTGATGTACAAGAACTCATATCATCTGCATCACATTATAACGATAAGCATAATTCTGGGTATATTTCTGCTAGATGTTATATTGAACGTTGTATTTATCGTTGGTGGACATAAGGTGAGCTTAATTTATACTAATAAACATATACTTACAGTAATAGTTTACATTTAATCAACATGGTAGAACATAGTTTGTGCATATAATAATGTGGAGACACCAGCACCCTTGCTAAGTAACCTAACACTTCGAGGAATACAGGCGTGATGGTATGTTACAACATGATCATTCATCATATATAAAAAAAAATATGCAATACTATACTTACGTAATTACCCTAGGTAATAATACTGCAGACATTTTTAAAAAAGGCCAGGGGGATGATGGGGGAGCCACTCTTGATGATTTCACTCGCGTTGCCCCGTTCCTAAGGGTGGTAACGTGATGTTTAATAGCTTAAAACCTTCCTCATGAAGGTCTCTGACTATTGGTGAGAACCGCATGAAAATCCGTTCAATCGTTTTTGAGTTTATTACGAACAAACAGACAGACGCGGCGGGGGCTTTGTTTTATTATTATGTAAAATATAAAATGAGTATGGATATCATTATCAACCCATTTAGACTGTCCCACTGCTGGGCATGGGTCTCTCTCAGAGTGAGATCGGTTAGGCTATAGTCTACCACACACGCTAGACTATGGCGGCTTAGCAGACTTCACACACCGTTGAGAAAATCTCCAGGACTGCAGGTTTCTCCACAATGTTTCCCTCCACAGTTCGTTCAATTCATAAAAAAATTAAGGAATTATTACGGATTCTAAATATGAATGTAGCCATTTAATTGCCAGCCATTTGTAAGAACTGCAAGCCGGTATCGAATCGAAAACGGCAGTGGTGACTACTTTAACTGCTACGCCAAACATACCTATACATCTAATTATCTATCTTATCGCTTGATATTACTAAGCCCGGGATCCTTTAAACAAATCTGTCAGTAGATTTGCTTACTAGCGATAGGATTTTGACATAACGTCCATACAACTAATGTCAAAAATCTATCTCTAGTAAGCAAATCCACTGCCAGATTCGTTATAGAAACTGGCCGCAGGGGCGGTTGGCAGACTTTACGCGCCTTTGAGCAAAACCTCTCAGGCGTAACCTGGGGGCTAACTCTTGAACTCAATGCCGATACATCGACATTGGAATTGTGCTGGTTCGTCAAGTTTCGTACTCTTGAATCCGAGACTAGCGCCAAATTGTTTCAATATTGCGCGGTGATTGAGTGAACTAAATAGGATTGTGAAACTACCCAACCATTGGCCAATCTGGATGCCGATAAAAGGTTAACGGATTTGTGCTCAAGAGTACGAAATCGCCCGACAGCCAAATTAACATTGGAATCGGATCACGTTTGGATTGGTATTGTATTGTTTTCAAGAGTAAGCCTGCTGCACGCTTTCCTTACAATGTTTTACTTCACCTTTCGTTCATTCCCAGCCAAAGACTGGGGGGATCATAGTCACAGAGTAGTTACTCGTGACTGAATAATAGGAGGTTTGACAAGTAAACGTTTACGTATTGGGGGTGATGACCCCTATGACCCTCTTGGACCGCCTCTGACTGGCCGTTAATCGTGTTCCTAATTCAAAAATATATATTTCAGAAAAACGTGAAACTCTTGCGCATTTACTACTACTACAACATAGTCCTGTGGGTACTGACACTATTGTTAGTCTCTGTATTCGCCATCTTACTCGTGCCCTCCCTGTACACCACTATGGTAGTGGTATCCTACCAAACATGGTTACTGATCATCGATATCGCTACTTCTTTCATTCACGTCAGTAAGTATCTATCTGCTTTTTTTATTAAGTCGGCAAACTGATTATAACTGATATTAATTTGTTTTCACGCGCGTAAAATTTATACTTGCTTGGACTTTATTCGCCAGTGGCGACATCTGGTGAGCTTAAAAACGGTAGCCCTCATTGATTGTCTATACAAAGATCATCATTTCTTCGTCTTTCAGTAATGCATACCTACTTGCTGCTGCTACTTCGAAGTGAAATAATCAAGTTACGAAGCAACTGCGAGTTCAGATTCGTGAACAACGCGGCCGAAGCTGAATGCACGATGAAGTTCAGACAAGAACTAGTCGATGTAGAGAAAGAGATGGAAGATAATTATGAGAAAGAGATAGAAGACGTTTGCGCACGGGCGTGTGAAAAGACATGTCAAAGTAAAGGAAATTGCTGTAGCGGAAAATAAATTATGGATGAGAAAATTTCTCTGACCTTTATAACACTCATAAGAGTAGGTATTATAGGGGTCAGAAAGGATACGTGGAAAAATTAAAAATGTAATAAGTAATCGTGTCAATCATCGTATGAATAAATCAATCTATACCTAAGATACTAGTCGTTGCCTCTGGTTTCACTCGCGTCGCAAAAGTATTCAATGATTATAAAACTAGCCTCAGTTATGTACCTATTCCTTATAAGATCGGCCATCTGCGAGTGAAAGTCCCGTCAAAGTCGGTCCAGCTCTTTGTATATTTGCCGGAACAAGCAGACAGATAACCAATATTATTATGTTTTTGCTATAGGTACTTAGGTAGTTATCGTACATAATTAGGTATATATTAAAAAGCTTTTATTTTGACATTACAAACATTAAAATGCATGACGAACGTCAGTCACAGAATGCCCATGAATCAGACTGTTAGAAACCCATAAAGAACGAACAAACAAAATGTTATTAATATTAATCAAGAAAAAAAGTGTCTTACTTTTTTACGTGGGAGAGCCATGCTTCGGCACGAATGGGCCGGCTCGACCGGAGTGATACCACGGCCTCACAGACAACCGGCGTTAAACAACGCTTGCGTTGTGTTTCGACGAGTAAGTGAGGTTACCGGAGGCCCAATCCCCTTTTAAAAGGTCGGCAACGCACTTGTGACTCCTCTGGTGTTTCGGCCGGCTGTACACGCTCACCTCACCGCCTCGCGTGCCTCTTGTCGCGAAGAGGCTCGTAACGAGAGCACACCATGCAGGTACACACTCGTACTCGGTCTGTCTCGTAGTGTTTCAACGAGCGTGTTACTAAACGAATGAGTGTGTACAGAGTCCCCTCTGCAAGTGCAGTGCAAATAATATATATAGCATAGATATATATTTTAATCTGTATTTTTGGTGTACAATAAAGTGTAAATAAATAAATAAAATAAAATAAAACCGACTCGCTACCGAAAGCGAACGAGGGCAGCGAGACGCGACGCGACGTGGCGAGGGCACCATGTACGCACTCGTACTCGGCCTGTCTATAATAGTATCCCGACGAACATGTAGTGCCGCCATCATACGTAATTATCTACTTACTCTTAACTCCAAATAGGTACCTACTGTGTACAAAACTGAGGGGTTTAAAATGACCTGTCGTGTCGTGGCGAATTAGATCCGTGACTTATGACACGGATATAGAATTGGGTTTAAGACTACTTGGCTATAGGGCAAGAGAAGGCAAGGGCCTATTAATCGATTAAAAGAAAGGCCGCTGAGAGCAAAAAGGTTCTCGAGTGGAGACAATGCTCGGGAACGCAGTGTGCGACGATCTCCAACGAGATAGACAGAGGACTTGGTAAAGGTTGATGGGAGTCTTTGGATACAGGCGGCATAGTCCTTGTGAAAGTCTATGGAGCTTGCCTTTGTTCAGCAGTGGACCTCTTTAAAAGTCGAGAAGCTTTAAGAGAAGTGGCCAAAAGAGGCTATTTTGGCTGATGATAACAATGAAAACAAATCGGTCGGTCTATAGTCTCCACATGAGTAATGTGACAAGGACTTAAATAGAAATAGGACTTATTCGTAGCCATGTTGTATTCACGTAAGTTTTATAATAACTCGCATTAAATGAATAATAAAAAAACACGCAAATAAAAATAAGTATTATTATCATTTATTGTATAATTATCACAATTTCTTTTCTTATACCTAATACTTACCTAACTAAAAAAATATTTACAAATTAATTATTTTAAACACTAAAAGGCGATACCTTGGCAACACTGATATATGGCTTCATAGATAGATTCAGCATTGAGATTCTCAATGACAAATACCTACCCTAAAAAGTAGAAGGACGTAACTTTTCTCATGTCGAATTGTTAATATACGATGACGTATTCGGTTAGCAAAATTTCACGTTGATAATTAAATAAACAGATAGCAAGATCGGAAGAACTGTAGGTCATAAATAATTCTGACAATTTGTAGCCACATTATCAATAGGTATTAGATGCAGAGATTCCTAACAGTCTAGGTAGGTACTGTTGATTTAGAAGAATAGGTACCTAGACTTTTAGTCATTAAATCGACGAAAAAAGATTTGAATTTTTACAGAAGTATTGTCATACCACTTGCAAGGTGGAGCACAAGCTGATCAGAAAAACACGTACACGTGAAAAAGGTATGGAATTGTAGATAACTATGAGGGTTTGAAGGTGTCATCCTAAGTTTAAATGTCTACGGGGACTACCGTGGGGTCGTACACCCCATTGGCCTCGACCTTTCCTTCATACACGATCTGCTGTAGCTGATTCTCGTACACATGAGGTCCTGACTCTTCCATCTTTTTCAGGAGACTCCTAATCAAGATTATAAGGTAGACTTGAATGCCTGGAACAAAAATGTTAGTTTTAAGAACATGGTAGGTATATAGCGCGTATATAGCGCGTTACTTTTAGGTCTTCTGATCGAAGACCTAAAAGTAACGCGCTTCTCAAAAAATTCAAAAACGTTCAAATTCTTACTACTTCTTCAGTTATATCATTATAGTGTGTTTCAGTAACGGTAATGTTTCCCCTTAAAAGAACTGCCAAACGGCCGAATAAGTACCACGGAGACGGAGTTTAATTAAAAGGTTTTAATCACCCTACTAAAACTGCTTAAATGAGAGCCAGACTTGAGTCCAACAGTGGATACAATCATGCAGACGGAGAAGTATTTAGCTAGGTATCTACTTACACACAGCTGCGAACAGGAGTGGTAACACTTCAAATGCCATGTAGAATCCCATCCTAGATGAGAAGGCTGCAGCGACTTCAATGAGCTGAATGAGAACTGTCGCAACCGTCGTGGTGATCGCGAAGTAGTAATACGCCTTTATGTAGACAATCAGTTTCTGAAACAAAGAACAGTTAGTTTAAACATTGGATTTTGTCAGTTACTGCAGCATCATCTTTCGCTGGTTTTCAGTTCAGAGTTGACCATTTTTATCTGAGCTCGCCGAAAAGCCGTATTATGCCAAAATGGCAAACAAGTCCACGTCAGCCTCCTGTTGGTAAGTACCTACCTTAGCGTAGCCTATAGACGATAGCAACACCAGGGGATGCTCATTACCAACCTAAGACAAACAATTAAGTCTAAATTACCCAGTAGGTACTTAATATTTCTACTTGGGGTCTGACTACCCCTACGTTGTCTTTCGTAAACCATCTTTGTGTGTGTTTCGGCTTTAGCGCGTGAGAGCCAGTTCCTGTCGAAATCCTCATTGATATTTTTCGTTTGGGGCTGACAGAGGCATATTTCCAAATGCTACTGTAGGTACATACTAAGAAGAATCACAATGGTGACCGGTCTGTGTCCCTAAAAGTCACAAGAACAGCGACCGCGACCTTTCGACATTACCTATGTTATGTTTATACAGACTATCAGTAATGTTCATATAATTCATTGTGATACGATACAAAAATAAATCTAGGTAAGTAGGTACCTACATTTCTTAAGTTCATTTACTGTATATTGTAGCATTACTGTCGATAATTTGCTACAGTGTGGTAAAGTGCCATTCATCATAATGATAAATGTCGCTGGTCCATGATAGCAATTGGTACCAACCGCACATTATCACCGTTTACCACATTACGTCAGCTATCCTGCACCGCAAATGTAAAGTTCAAGTTCCCAACCTACAAGACATACCTAACCTTCAGCAGAGCATTGGTATCAATACCCTAAAGTTTATGACCAGTAGGTATAAGTACTACCATGTCGTAGATAAATCTCAAGGCAAACACTTTTGAATTTTCAAAATTAACCTAACCTAACAGCTGAGTTTCTTGAAATATGTAAATATGAAAACTGCCAAAACCTATTACGCCAGCATCCACCCGTCTCATACTCATAAATATACTGGAGAACTGTGAGTTTACATTAGTACAGCTCTGCCTAATCCTTCGGGGAATACAGGCGTGATTGTATCTATATTATATCTACATTAATTCTTAGGAAAAAGTGGGTATCTACAGTGCTTATTAATATACATCTTTCAGGAATTTAAGTAGGTAAGTAACCAATGAAATCGGAGGAAATAATATTGCCAAGATACATACCTAGGTATTTGTAAACGGGAATTACCTACCCTTTTCAATGTACTTAAACTACGTTCCGCCACGATTCTGATGACAGCAATTCTTGTAATCGGTCTTTACGAGCATTATTTAACAGGACAGACGAATCAATGACTCATGACTCTTTATGCTTACAGAGGAAGAAATATACCTATACCTATCTACAGGCATCTGGTATGTTGTTTGTTACCTCCAATTCTTGGAAAGGAATTTAGAGTACATAGTTGTAGATAAGCAATCACGTCGTCATGAAAGGGGTACATTTTTTAAATGAAAAAATCGTTCGTATAGTGGGTGTGTTTACAAACACACATTCTCGCATTACTAAATCACTGAGATCTGGAGCAACCCGAGCAACTACCTACCTGTAGGTCATAAACAAATAGGTACCTACCTAAATAAATTCCATGCGGGGATCGATCTCACCACCAGTGGTGGAGCCCCAGACCAAACTCTTAAACGTTACGTTTTTTGGGGGGGAAAAATCTTATGGATCATCTGCCACCTGGGGAGGTAGCAGGATAAGGAGTATCGGACTTGTACTGCCTAGAAATCACACCACATACCTTCCCTTGCCCTATAGCCATGAGACTCGCGACATTCGTGAAGACCACACAGTCTCCACCGCTGGACCCCTTCAAAGGGGTCTTGCCTCGGATCCTACTAGAAGGCGCACGTGTGCCGCCTACTGGGGCCATTGATTTGGGGAGTCAGTTAATTTATCACCCGTAAATTCGTTGCGATTTTTAGAATGCGATATAAAATCGCAAAACGCGGAATGAACGATCGAAACGATTTATTTTAGCAGTACGCGGATTATAGTGTATTTCTGTTGTTCGCGATATTTTATCGCATCGAATTTTTATCGTAGTGCGCGCTTACCCTAATATTTAGACCTGAAATACCAGTAGGTAATATTTTTATGTACCTAATTTTTATTAACCGACGTGTTTACTGAATTGAAGACTACAATTGAGTCCGAATGATAATTCGAATAGATAACCTTACTTGTGATATTTTTGCCAATGATTTTTTATCGTAGTGCGGGCTAACCCTAACGGTCTAATAATTAGACCTGAAATACCAGTAGGTAGGTAATCATTCAGTGTTTAATGAATTGAAAACTACGACTGCGTCCGAATGATAATTCGAATAGATAACCTTACAAAATGTCATTTTCTCGCTAATCTAAGAGTAAAAGAAAACATACATTGAGTAACTATCTGTTTACCTATCCGTGGAAATTATCCTCAGTAAGTTCGTGTCCTACAGTCTAAATAGACGCCTGAATACCAGTAATTTTCTTTCGCAAAAATGTACCCATATCTTTCAAGAAAGTTTTTTTACCTTATGAGTTCCGTACAGTAAGAGAGCAGTGAAGATCATCTCCAAACAGTAGATGGCGATGCAGACGCCTTCTGGCATGCTTGTAGCAGTGCCATGGTAGATCGCGAACAAGCCGTAGTCGGCGTGCACGGAGTAACTGTACACACCTACCATGAACGCACTGAAGATCTGGAAGCGATGGAGAGGAAATTAAATAACGTATCATCAGTAGAGACGGGTCAGCTTAAAGTTGCTAAGCAAGTTTCTTGGAAAGGCTATTCTAGATGCTGCTATATGTGGCTACATTGTTATTTCTTACACTTGCATATTGTTTGCAAGTAGGTACCTACTTAGGTAGACTACTTTGCGTTTATTTCGACGTTTTTTCTAAGTATAAAGGTTATCAGTTAGAATATTGACTAAGAATTTAAGCCTGTTCTATGGGAAATACCTACAACCTTTTCAATTCTTAATTTCCAGGGGTAGAGCCAATGACATCGGTGCTACATGTAACTGTAAATTTTATCGTCTTTGTAGCTACATAATATCCTATCCTATTGAAGAGGTCCGGCGAATTGCGGGACTAGGTAGGCCTATGGCCTGTCGCGTGCTGCCAGGTGCCAGCTCTAAAGGCAAGTGAAGGAAAGTATGGTTCTTAGTTAGTACGAGACCGAGACCGGTTTGCCGCCTTCACAGGGGGCAGACGATCTACGTCAATTCTCCACACCCCAAAAAAAGCTACATAATCATATTATATCATTATTCTTATTATCTGTGGCCAAAGGCTATTATTATATTATATTATCTCTGAGCCTATTTAATGACACTTTCGTCATTGATGCAATAAAAATAAAAAGTTAGGTACCTACCCATACATAAGCGTAACATCGTCTTTACGTGACCTTACGTGGTTGATAAGTAGCGCCATCTATGTATCACGATTCCTTCCTGATTTAACTTTGTGTGCTCCGTAAGATTTATATTATCACTAAGTACCACAGTAGCACAGAAGTAAGTATTTACTTCTGTAAATAGGTACATCTTTTAAGGACACTTACAAGCCAATATTCGAATATAAATGAGGTACTAAGTAGTTGGTATTGGCATTTCCTAGCTGACGACTTCTGAGAAGAAACGCCGAAATAAACTCAAGGGACCGTGGTCTCTTAAAATCCAGATAGTGGTAGTAATATCAGATATAGTCTGGGTTTTACAATATAAATTTTACTTACATTTATATTTTCTGAACTGGTTTGTTGAACAAAGAGCCACAGGAGTTTTGTGTCTCGTATTCTATTTCAAATGCTTCCCTTGTTAATGTATTCCAATTAATTCGAATAAATAATCTAAGAAATGATCCATTAGATCTCATTCTTAATACAGAATGTTTCTCAAAATACGGAAATAAGTCACACTGGGTAACACATAGGTAACAAACACATAAAGAGACATGATCGTAGGCGTCCAAAATAACACAATCAGCTACATCCGAAAAATTGCGTCACGACGGTAAATCCACTGGTTTACTCACGAGATTAAGGTATCCGAAGGTCAGGACTCCCCTTCTGAGGGGCATGCAGAAACAGCACCTCCCAAGCGTGGGCCAGTCGCAATACATTTTTGAAATGGAACAAAATCTTCGTGAACCGAAACGGGTGTTTTGTGGCGTCGAGAAATACGCGCGCGTTGTCCCGGGTTATCGTGTTGACTGTCGGTTCAAGCTATTTGTCCACGTATTTATCTAATGGAGATGTCCAACTGCCCACAGAGAGGACATCTGATGCTTTGTTGAACTTCATAACGATGTATGTGACCTGTTTACAACAATACATTTGGACGGAAAGATTTTAGTAGGAATTTATAAGAAGAAAAATTTATACGGCTCCCAATAATAATTCTCGGTGCCTACCTTACATAATTATTTCAGTGGTAAAAATTAAGGCATTGAAATATAGGTAGGTACCTAAGCAGGTACATACTTACTTTGCTAAAACCTTTTATTTTAAATTGGGGTTTTAAAAAATTGCGTACGTAGTATCATTTTGATACGACGGTCGAAGAAACTTGAATCAACCATAATAATTTCGGCAAAGTATTCTCAGCTTGTTTAAGTTTTGCATAACGTAGATACTACAGGTATTGCTATGCTTCAAAGTAGAATCCACACTAATATTATAATCAGAAAGTAACTCTGTCTGTCTGTTGGTTTCTTATGTTGTCACGGCTTAACCACTGAATCAATATTGATGAATTTTGATATAGAGATCGATTGTACCTTAGACAAGGCCTACCTTTTGTCTCAAAAAGGCTTATTGAATGGAATAAGTTCTATTCAATAAAAAAATGTCACTTACATTGTTCTGAATTGAATCGTCTGCTAAACTGCATATTATGAGGGAAACTCCATACCCAGAACTTAAAACGAATCAACTCTGTTTCCACTGAATAAGAGTGTAAATGCTTTGAAAATTATTACAGAATTCACGCTCTTTGCTGACTGATAATATTGATAGCAAATTGACCTCCTGGAAAATAATAAATAACCCTCCCATTTGTGATAACAGATAATTATTAATGTTAATCATACATTGCTTTTTATTGTCGACTAAACAATAAAATATTCTTACTAATAATTCAATGTATTTCGGAACATTATTTCAGTAATAGCTAAAATCCTGATGGATAAATTCTCAGAACACATTTAAATATGTATCTACTATTTATCTACTGGGAAGTCTCTTCGTTATTTTTTTAAAACGCATTAGTTATTTTGTTTACGTACGGATTTAACAAATAATATTGTGGTTTTTACCGAAGTAGGTAAAAATTATAAAGATTAATTACCTTGCATCACTCTTTTTTTACAGTCCCGTTAAAATATCGGACTAGCTCCGTGGTAGGCTCTCTTGGGGTCTGACTGGGTGGCGCCCACCCTTACGTCGGAGTCTGTCGTAAAGCACCTAGGTGTGTGTTTCGACTCTTGCACGTAAGAGCCAGTTCCCCTCGGTTGCTGCGGCTCTGGCAGTTTGCAGTCCGTAGGGGCTATTTACGGTCGGCAACGCATCAGTAACTCCTCTGGTGTTGCAGGTGTCCATGGGCGATGATGTCTTTTTTTATGGGATAGGAGGGCAAGCGAGCCGACGGATCGCCTGATGGTAAGCGATTTCCGCCGCCCATGGACACCCGCAACACCCGAGGAGTCACGAGTGCGTTGCCGACCTTTTAAAAGGGGATTGGGCCTCCGGTAACCTCACTCACTCGGCGAAACACAACGTAAGCGGATTTCTGTGAGGCCGTGAGCGTCTGGTGTATCTAACCAGAAAACGCAGGTTCGAATCCTGCCCGCGATTGAATTTTTGTTTCAGTAAAATAATTGTCCTTACTGATTTAGATATTTTTGCAAACGGCTCACTGCGGCTGTTCGCAACTGCTAACTTCAGACATGCGCGTTGTTATTTCGGGGGATGAAGGAATGTGAATTAATTGAATCATACATATTAAAACTTTAAAAAATCTAATGAAACTTTCAGGTTTTCATTTCTCTTTCAAAAAGAAAGAGGATGCTAGAGAAAACTTGAATTCTTCATCTCCCAAATCAACCCACATCTGTCCTCATCTACTTCAAAAATATTCGGGCTTTTGTTGAATTAGCATAACAGTATATTATAATCAGAAAATTGCTAAAGATTTCTTATGGGTTTTAAATCTATGAATTATATAACATACCTTCACGCCTTCCCCGAACGGTAAGGCAGGGGTTAACTACACCCACAGTTCGCCATTATGTTTAGGTCGCATGTAATACGGGGTGAGCCTATTGCCCTTAATCTAGCACACATCCAAACTACGAGCTGCTACTGACAATTCCATAGAAAAACCCAATAACACTGCTCGACCAGGGAATCAAACCCAGGAATTTTTGCGTAGTAGTGGCCCTTTGTCGCCTCACTAGACTAATGAGGCACTCGACTAAATATGAATTAGGTATTTAGTACAGACACAGATAATATTAGTACAGATTAATTGATCAATATGGCCATTCTACCCCATCTCACTTTAGGCCCACGCTTAACAACACCACAGATAATAAAATACCAGTTACATCAGCAATATTATCAGTAGATAATTACCTAATCATCTTTTTCAGGGATTGTTTACCGCCGACCCGTCCGCTAAAATACCCAAACGGAAGCTATATAAATTATATCTATCGGGACTCGGGAGAAATCCCGCTCAGAAAAGGAAACATACATTAGATAAATCCTGCTATTTTGCTTCTGATATAATTTTATTATGGTTCAATATTTATGTATTATTATAGAAGCGGCGGTAGCCTAATGGCTAGAACGTTGGACTTGCGGTCATGTGGTTGCCGGTTCGAATGCCACCCATTGCACTACCAACTTGTAACACAAGCAAATGCTTGTGTGAATACTAGTAATGTGCGACCCACATTGCTAGTAAGTTTTTTTTTAAATAGGCAAGTGTAGCACCGTCCTTATGTTAATTAGCAACCCTGGGACAACGTGGGAATATTACATAGGAGAGCCATGCTTCGGCACGAATGAGCCGGCTCGACCGGAGTGATACCACGGCCTCACAGAAAACCGGCGTCAAACAACGCTTACGTTGTGTTTCGCCGAGTGAGTGAGGTTACCGGAGGCCCAATCCCCTATTAAAAGGTCGGCAACGCACTTGTGACCCCTCTGGTGGCGGTATTCGCTTACCATCAGGCGATCCATCTGCTCGTTTGCCCTCCTATACCATAAAAAAACAACGATTTAACTGTGTGATTTTGCATTGCCCCAATTTAAGTCGCCCCACTCTAAGATTTTCTCCTATTTACTATGGAGAAACTTTGTTAAAAAAAATCTCCAGCTAAGAATATATTTGTTCCATGCGGGAATCGAACCCGTTTTCCTTGGTCGTTCAAAGCACGTCAATCAATCATATTATCCTAGGTTTGGTATGAAATTGTGAAGGTTAGGTGGCAGTGGCGTCATATGAAATTTGCTCTCGATAATGAGGTCACTACCTTAATTCAAAATCTTGAATGTTTTGCTTTTGCCTTAGCGCTCAATAAAAAAAATGGAGACGTCAATGTCATTTTGACATTAATCCCAATTATAGAGCATGTAGAGATCATTACCAAAATAAACACTTTATTCTGAGATAGAAATTAAGTACCTTACTTTCTGGCAAAGTATTTTTTAAATTGCTGTTTTTTTACTTATTTATATTGCTATAAATGTGTACTAATATAGGTGTAACTTTACCGACTGTTGTATCGTTTTTGCTGCTATATTCGTTAAGATGCGGATGCGTAATCATTTTACTGTGGACCGCGGTATGTGTTAGATAACCCAACCTTTAATCAGGGTAGAGAAGTAATTGTACCTACACATAATAGGCAATTAGCCGCCTCATTAGTTCAGATGATGTGCTGAGTTCGATTCCCAGGTCGAGCAAAGACCTGTAATGGTCGTTGCGAATGTCACGAATCCCATGGCCATAACTATAGGACAAGCGAAGGAAAGGACGTTTTTTATTAGTCAGTACGAGACCGACATATCCTGCAGCTTTCGTATCTAGCAGACGATCCCTGAGGATGAATTGAAATGATGATAGAAATGATTCAATTTTTTTTACAAAAGGTCGATCAAAGTGTTATTAGGTTTTTCTATGAAATTCTCAGTAGTAGCTCGGAGTTTGGATTTGTGCTCAGTTAATGACAAAAGGCTCGTCCCATATGCCCACGATGCCCACATCGTGAGTGTACATTTGCTTTTGGGAGGGGGTTTGAGCCTCGTAGCCCCAAGTAAGCATGCATTCCAGGAGTAGACAGTTTTCTCTTAGAAACTTCGTTTAGAGTTTTCTTCAAAGATGGCAGATACCTAGTTAATAATGAAATATAATTCTCTGACTCCAGATACGAGCAACGTTCTTTCTGGGTTTCTTCGTAGTGTCGATGATAGAGGTGTTCCTGCCTCGCCCCCCCATCCTGGGCACTGTGTTCGCAGTGAAGCCAGTGCCCCCCACTTCAGACGAGCATTACTTCTTCGTGTTCATGGCGTTCCTCATAATGATTGTTACGGAATGCATACTTGGAATGTATGTCATTTATTTGGCCATCGGACTATATTACGTACGTTTCTCAATTATTAAAAAAAAATAACAAAACGATGAATGAAAGTGGTAGGATCTAGTAATCCGCCTCTCTTGCTGCTTCCCACATATTAATGACGACAATTATTTTATTATGTTTATATGTGACCTGGCAAACTGTTTAGATTTAGATGCATCTCACTTTAATGTCAAAAAGCAGTCATTTGAGTGACCAATTTGCGAGTATTGTGTATATGTAGGTGGTAGGTACATGTTTTTTACATTTGAGGACACCCTCACATAGAGTGAAAGATCTTCTACCTACCACCTAGAGGAAGTATATAATCATAAGTGATAGGTAATGACTTTGTTTCAATTTCAGGACAGTCCAGGCCGCATAGAACAGTACTTAATATGTCGTTTCCTCACGTGGAGTGTCGAGATTTTATTCTTAGTGGTACTCTGTCTCACGCATCATAGTCTCATAGGATGGTACTTGGGATTCCTCATGGTTATCAGTAAGTATAATATAAGCTCAACACATGCAGGCAGATGTTATGACGTAGGCATCCGCTCAGAAAGGATTTTGATAAATTCTACCCCCAAGGGGATAAAATAGGGGATGAAAGTTCATATGGAACAAAGTAACTATTCCACGCGGACGAAGTCGCGGGCAAAAAGCTAGTGTTGCTATAATATTTCCTTCTTGCTTTGTTTCAGTACTAGAGTTCTACGGGTTCATCGTCGTGTATAGTTACTACGTGGACATGCTGGAAGAATACAAACGGGATGAAGACCCGATGAATGAAAGTGCAATTAATGAACTCCAACAGACGAAAACGTCGCTTTGTCCATGTTAAATTTTTTGATGTTGCCGTCGTCATTTTTTTTAATTAAAAATCGTATGCGCTGTTATATTATTACAATATTTTTATTTTGAGTTGATAATGAAATCCCGACAAGTCACAGGAACAACTTGTGACAGACGGACGCCTCTCAAGGTGAAGGGCAAAATTTATAAGTCCATTAAGACCTGTCGTATTGTATGGATCAGATTGCTGGGTCTGTTAGGAAGATGGATGAAAGGAGACTGCATGCAGCGGAGATGAGAATGTTAAGTTAGGGCCGACATGATGGTAAAGGGAGTCAATGATGAGGTGATGGCTGATAGGGATGAATGGAAGAAAAGGACATGCTGCGGCGACGCCATATAAATTGGGACAACGGCAGGAAGATGATGAGATCTTTGATTTTGAGTTGGTACCGCCCTAGGATATTCTACCGCTGACTAATATGAAATCACGCTTTTTTGCTATGAAAACGGGAGTCATGGAAGAAAATGTGTCCGCTAATTCACTAAGGCATCCCGACATTCCCGACCATATGACCATATTTTCCTCTATTACTGTCGGGTTAGATACAGGTCAAAGAACTCAGAAAAGAGTGCCTTGGATCCTGACCTCGTCACAAATGTCTAGGGAGTCGGAGTCCATTGCACTCAGGCACGCATGAAAATAATTTAGATCAGATAGAAAACAAATAAAAATTAGAAACGACGAGTATGTAGTAGGTACCTATTTTCTCACAGTTCAAATGGGTAAATTATTATTTGTTTCTCGTTCACTGGACTAATCTAAATCTCGATATTACCTATACAGCCGCACCCAAATCCGAACTCCGAGCTGCTACTGATAAAGATAAAGATTATTTATTTGTCACAGAGAAATGAGAAGTTCATAGAAAAACCCAATAACACTTTGCCCGACCTGGGAATAGGATCCGGGACCTGTAGGGTAGCAGTCGCGATAAAGACTACAAGACCAGTGAGGTGGACGATGAAACACCTACCTAATATTTTTTCGATATTTCATTCCATTACAATTTTTTAATAATAAGTACTTATTTAAACTAACTAACACATTAACGAATAATTCAAGCGAACAGAGATTAGTTCTATCGATAAGACAAACATACATAATTATGTAACTACAGTAAGTACCTATTCACAAACAATACAAGATAGGTAGAGAAGCAGGTACTACTATTTTCCAATTAGACCAAACTGCACCGATATTAGTAAAATATTTACACAATAACCTAAATAAAAACACACCTTAGTAATGCTGTGATGATAAGCAACCGAAATAGTTCCTTTACTAATCATTGGTCAAACGTTATCACCAGCGCCCTTACATATCTGATAACCGATAAGACGAAGCAACACAATATTTTTTATACATTTTGTTTTACTAATTTCGGTAAAAGCGTTCCCGGGACTTGGTTTGCCATTTCTTTTTTTTGCTGCGATTATAAAAATAGAACCAGTCATTTAAATCATTCTATTGTTTTTTTTTTTAATGTAGACGTCATGGCTTTGGAACTACCAAGATACGGTAAATGTTGTTTTTGCATTCCTCTAAGAATTGGAGTTCTTATTATCGGATATGTGTCACTTGTAAGTACCTGCCTATTTAACTACACCTATATTTTTTATTTAAGAAAGAAACTGCCTAAGTTAAAGACAATAAGTCCTCAATTTATAATTCACCTGTTTATTTTAAATAGCAATGATTCCGGATACAAAGACAATTCAATTTAAAAAGTAGGCAAGACAGATTAGTAACTTTCGATATGACTCAGTAAATTCACTACCATCATTCAGTATCGGCAAATAACTTTTTTTTGTAATGTGTTAATTATCCATTATAAGTAGATACCTAAGGTATCTAGTAAGCGGTCTCCTATAAATATCTCCTATAGGTAAAATATTTGGTCCGGGTCATCAGTTAGGTAGGATTCACCACTTTTAAATGTTAATGACAATGTTTTTCTTAGTTTGCTTCCTGCCTCACCCTAGCCACAGTATCGTGGTCAATCTTCAAAGTGTCGG
The DNA here is from genome assembly GCA_910591435.1 of Acronicta aceris. Lineage (NCBI taxonomy): Eukaryota > Metazoa > Arthropoda > Insecta > Lepidoptera > Noctuidae > Acronicta > Acronicta aceris. Next base: position 12,664,551 of record OU342770.1, read on the forward strand.
AATACGTAAGAGAAAGTAAACTAAAGCCGAATCCAGAACACAGCGCTGATGAAGTGGCAAGGACATCTCTGGGCCTATACGTGTCTTTCGGCTACTACCTGCTAGTGTTCCTCTTCAGTTTTACCATTAGTTTAATTTTAATTATTGGAGCTCATGCGGTAAGCACTTGTTTGATTAAGATTATATTTTGCCCCTTCTAATTCTAATAGGTACCTACCTACAATAAACGCTCAAAAGTCCATAAGCACGCTTAGGATTACATTGCTTTATACAGTACGAGCGAGCTCGATACAGCCAGTGCGTCACTTACTCTTAGTCACTTGTAATGCGTAGAAGGTCGTAAGTCAGACTAAACGTCAAGCTATTGCGTTGTGAGAGGGGATTGGCGCTTTTACCGGTTGCGGTGGTTGCCTTGGAGGGGCAACCCCAGAATCTCCAATGTTAGCTAACATTACAACCAAAATTATTTAATATTCCCATATTTTTGAATTGCCTCTATTAGCAAAAACATGTTGCTGCCAACACTATTAGGCAAGTTCTACCCAATTTGCTCATATTACATTTTTTATTAAACGTTTATTTATGTTTTCAGAAAAAGCCGAACTTGTTGCGATTGTACTTCAAAGCGACGTTATTTTTGTTCGCTTTGGGTATAGTATTGGTGGTCGTGACATGCGTATTTATGGGATTCCTAGCGACCGTTCCCATACTCAAGTGGTGCTGTAAGTATCTCCTGCATTAGGTGTTTTGTATAGTTTGTACCATACTTAGCTACTTTGTAAATTATAGTTACGAGTACACGCAACAATACAAGCAGAAACACTCCCGTAAAATGTGTTGTCGTACTCGTATCGAGAGATTTCGGTGGCAAGTGACATTTTGGGGTAGGTAGGTAGGTAGGGTAGGTACCTACATATGTACCTATAAAACAGTGTAAAACAGTTTTACGAGCGGAGCGCGCGTGAATAACTTAAAAAAAGGATCAATAGCAATGTGGGTCGCACATTACTAGTATTCTTGTTAATCGATACTCGCGATTACTATTGCCATGATTCTTTAACATGTTAGAGACCTACATACTGCGAAAAATCACTTAAAATTTGAATTTGGCGAGCTCAGGAGTGCTGATGACCGCTGGGTTTACATTTTGAATGTCTCCAGCTCATTCCATATTTTCCTTCAGCTGTTATGCTAGTTTCGGGCATGCGTAATTTATTTGCAGTAGATAAGTAGGTCACCTATCTACCTACTTAAGACTAGTTAGGTATACCCTGATTCCCTGGAGTTAATATTTAATTCTGAATGATTGGAAGCAAAGATATATAAAGGTACAATTTGTTTAAATAGGTACCTACCTAAGTATTTAGATGTTCCTTTACCTACTTTGTTTTGCAGTTACCCTTTTGGTTTGCTTGATCATCGTAAGAAGTTACTATTTGGAGCTCGAGGAGAGTGTTAAGACGCCAATTTATGAGCTACAGCCGTATGTTCCTGTCTCCCAGCAAGCACCATCAATGGCTTAACATTATTATTTTATGTGTAAATAAGTATACTGCCTAGATTAGTATATAAGTAAGCACCGAAATAAATAAATAAAACGAAGTTGTTCACTTAGTTATTTCTCTTTAGCAAAGGCAACACCACAGAAATAACTTTTGTGGTTATGGGCTCCACCTTAAATCAAGGGGTCACATACAAAAATTAGGATAAGAATACCGTAGCTTTATTTGAAGTTTGGTTTCTTAAGCACTTAAGAATAAAATACAAGAATTAAAGTAAAAAGAAAATAAAAGAAAGAAAATAAAAGTATTTTTTCTCTACATACTTATAGAATACTATAGAGGACAGTGACTTAAGGCGGATCGTTTCGCTGTGCCCGCGAAATTCAAATTTCGAGTGGTTTTTCGCAGTTTGTAGGTCTTTAACAAGTTCTAGATTCATGGTAGTTGTGAACTAAAACCTTTACTAATAAATCCTTATCAAGCCAAAAACTTGGCGCAATCTGTGTAATTGGTCAAAATTGACATTTTACACTACTTTTTGCTCCAATAATGATTTTTAAGCAATGGTTTTAGATAAAAATTGTGAATTTTGTATAGGTAATGTCGAAATTACCATTACCATGAATGCAGAACTTATTATAGACCAAACTGCGAAAAACCACTCGAAATTTGAATTTCGCGAGCACAGCGAAACGATTCCCTTTTTATTATTCAAGCGTTCAAGTACGGTGGCCTGTGCTCACTGCATAATTTTGAACGCATTTGTCTATTTTATTAGTACTAGCAACATTAGTGTGAAATGTCAAGCTATAATACTACCAAATAAAGACCCTGTAAAATATGAAACGTTTATCAGATCTCTCTTTCTATCGTAAGCTTTCATAAAGCACATTATTGTCTTTATCGAGATAGACAATGTATGTGCAAAAACTTCCTATTTTTATTACATAATATGTAAAACGTTGCGATGTGATCGCTGCTTCATAGTGAATTTTCTTGATTTTCTCAAAATAAAACGTTTTAAGCAATGAAATCGTCATAATTTATAATATTAACATTGTATAGAAACTAATTGTATTAAAAAATGGCTAGTTTGTCCAGTAAACAAAGCATTACCGCTGCTCAGAATCAGGTTTGTAGAAGCGTGAACGCGCGAACCTTACAAATGATAGGGTTCTTCGTGTATTTTTAATCAAATAGGTCATTTCTTGTATATAATAAATAGGGTGATAAAGGTAGTGTTAACGTGTGTAATTGGTTGACTTTAAGCTTGTGCAATGGTTAAACGAAGCGGGGATGTTGGAAGGCGGCAGGAGAGCAGATTTGCTGAGGAAAGTGATAGAAATCTTGCTGCACCAGTGCTCTTCAGTGCTACCATTGTATATGGAAAACATTCTGAGTTTCGTCAACGATAAATCGACAGAAGTGAAGAAGCTAGTCATTGGTTTCATCGAAGAATTGAGGTAAGTTAATTTTTTGATGTGATGAATCCAAGACTTCCTTGATATCACTTGTTATACTGCAACTTACCACAACTACTCGGCCCCTAAGGTGACTCTGTCCCAATACTCCTATATATTTAACCAAAAATTTACAGAAAAAGGAAATCTTGAGTTATCTTGGAAAGTTATGATGTTCAATCGCAACTGTGGCAACATTATGCAGCATGTAATGAGTTATAGTTCATTTATGTGCTATTCTCTAGGTTTCCTGCAATTGCTGAGTATGTTTTTAAAGTAATCATTATCACCAGAAGTAAAATATGCAGTGTAATTATAGGATATATCAAAGTGATAAATATTTTTTTTCTCAATACTCAATACTCTTCAGCAGTGGACGGCAATAGGCTGATTTGATTGATTGATTGACTCAATACTCACTTTGTTTATTGCACTCTGCAATGATAACAATATAATAAATATAAAAGTATTAATTGTAGACCCTGTTGGGCATGGCAATGTAGTAGAGAGGAGGAAGATTTATGTATTATCTTGTATATAGTTTCTATTTGGTAATTTAAAAAATTAGGTTGTCTTGATAAATTTAATATTATATTATTATTATATTTCTACTTATTAATTATACACACATATATATTAGTTATTTATTATCATCGATAATTTCCATTTATTTATTTAATTTTACTTTATTTATGTATAAGTTAGTTATTTATTTATATAAGTACCTGTTATTTGTATCTAAACTAATATTATAAAGAGGAAAGATTTGTTTGTTTGTTATTTATATAGGCATACTTGTTGTTATATTATAAACTAGTGGACCCGACAGACTTCGTCCTGTCAAAAAAATTGAATCTTTGACGTTAGGAACACACCTACATAGCTTAGACAACAATGAGTGCTTGTAATTTAATATGAACTTTATGCAATAGTAATAAAGCTTAAATTGACTCTACGTTTTAGATAGAAATCGTTTGTATGGGAAAAAGAAAAGGGCTGTTTTTAGGGGTTTTCTGGCAATCATTCGAATTTTTCTCGCCGTAAAAACCATCCCTGAACTTCAACGAACATTTAAAAAAAAGAATTGGCCAAATTAGTCCAGGCATTGTTGAGTTATGCGCTTACCAACACATTTTGTGATTCATTTTTATATTATAGAAGATATATAGTTTTTATGTTATTTTTTAAATATGTGCTATGGGTATATCATTTAACATTTTTCTAATAATGTTTCCTTCAGCTTCACTATAACACATTTTTAATCCTATGACATAGTTTATTATATATTTTTATTGACATAACAGACGGACTGGTGGAATCCATTTTGAACCGGGAGTTTGGTGAATTTAATCTATCTTTAATATAGGTATTACTTATAAATTATAAGTATAATATATAATATAATATAAGATTATAAGTTATAATCTTTACCCAAAAGTATACCAACTGTACAGCATTCATTGCATTTTTTATATCTTCCATAACATACTATCACACCTGTAGTCCCCAAAGGGTAAGGCAGAGGTGCATTAATATACATCCACAGTTCGCCAGATCCCATATGATAGAGGGCAAGTCTATTGCCATTGCCTGAGCAAAAATCCAACCTCTCGTTTAAATTCTTAGCAGCATCTTAGAGTTTGGATTTATCAATAAGAAGAACCCAATAACACTGCTCAACCTAATAATCAAACAGGACCTCTAGGGTAAAAGTGGCAAATGTGTTTGCTATGTGCTGTTGCTGCCAGCCCCACTATTCCTCCTTAATTTACAAGGTCGGCAATGTGCGAGTGATATCCCTGATAGTGGAAGTGTCCATAAGCTTCGGCAACCGTAGTAGTGTTATAAAAAAACTATTTAAAATCTTTTTGTGTTTTTTTTGCATTTTCCATGCTAAGATTATTAAGTTATTTAATAGTAAAGGAAAAAATTCAATCGCGGGCAGGATTCGAACCTGCGTCTTCTGGTTTGATATACCAGACGCTCTGACCTCTAAGCCACCGCGAACCCTACCCGCATGATTGAAATTTTGCCTTCACATTCTGAATTTACGTCATAAGGTGACGTTTGGTGACATCTATGAGAGGCAAGTTACCTTACCTCTCAACCGACACGACTTACTTTACAGTTAGTTCAGTGTCGGTTCGCGGTGGCTTAGAGGTCAGAGCGTCTGGTATATCAAACCAGAAGACGCAGGTTCGAATCCTGCCCGCGATTGAATTTTTTCCTTTACTATTAAATAACTTAATAACTATTTAAAATGTTTACGTTTTATTTCAGTAAACTTCATCCACAATACTTACCAAAAATCATATCACAACTACGACTGTTAATAGTTGATACGGTGATTGCCGTCCAGAAGAGAGCCATCCAGGCCTCCAGCATTGTGTACCGGAATACTCTCTTATGGATATGTCAGAATACAGCAGAATTCTCCGAGATGCAGTATGTTTGGGAGACTATTACACAATTGAAAGTAAGCAGAACACTATCAGAAATACCTATGTTATTTAGAAATTGCGTTTTTATTTATTTTTACTTTGTAGAAACTGGTAATACTTAATTATAAAAACAATCAATCTGTTGCCCCACAAATTCTCACATACACAAACACTCAGACCCAGAACAACTACGTAATAGGTCATACAAATATTTGCTCCGTGTGGGGATCGAACACACAACACGTGGCGCATAAGCCGATCGCTCGGCCGCTCCGCCAAACGTGTCGTCAATTATTCGTTCATACTTATTATTATTAAATCTTTGCTTATAGGTACTGAATTTGAATTGTGTGCACTTTACGAATTATTTCTGAGACACTACTTTAAATCTTCTTTAGATATTACTGCTCTAGCACCCCACTTTAAAAAAATTACATTGCAGGCAGACTTTAGTAGCTTAATTGCCTAAAAGCATTGGTTTACCTATCCAGTAGTTCAGATTCAGTTCCCATCTGCAGTCGTTATTTCTTTAACAAAAATGATGTCCTGAGAAAAACCTCAATATAAAATCCTTAGAATTACTTTATTCAAGTATTTTGTTGTTGCCAGCTCCTTGTCCTGAACATGATAGACAGTGACAACGAAGGCATCAGGACACACTCCATTAAGTTCTTGGAGGAGGTGGTGCTGTTACAGACACCCAGCGATGGGGCGGGAGACGAGTTCAACCTCGACACCCTGCCCGCCAGCATGACATTCATCAATCGACGTGCTTTGGAAGAGGAATCCGAGTGAGTTATCCTTAATATTTTATTCACAGGTGATTTTGTAGGTTTGAAAATGGTTTACTGCTAAAACCAATTGAGTTGGTCTTAACCCAAACAAACATGTTTACACATTTAGTATCTTATTGTTTTATTTGTAATTAATTTTATTTCATTCTTTCAATTAGGAAAATGTAGTGATTCAAGATAAGAAATTAATCTTAACCATCTTAACTCAGCTTCAATTAAGAATGATGTTGTTTTCATATTTCAGACATATATTCAAGTTACTCGTAAAATTCCACAACTCCCAACACATATCTAGTGTGAACTTGATGGCTTGTATGACAACACTGTGCCTCCTCGCTAAATTTAGACCAAAATTCATGCCGCGAGTCATACAAGCTTTAGGCGACTTACACACGACGCTACCACCAACATTATCGCAATCACAAGTGAATTCTGTTCGGAAACATCTGAAAATGCTGCTTGTGAACTTGATAAAGCATCCTTCTTCAAACGAAATGATGCCGCAGTTGACACAGCTACTGATAGATATAGGAATGACGACGCAAGAGATTAACAAAGTATTGCCTAAAGAGAAAAGGAACAAGCGTTTAGGAGAAATAAAAAATGGAGATGCACCAGCTAAGAGGATCAGGATAGACTCGCCTTCCCCTAACAGCCAGGGTAGCGACAGTAACAGTAATAGTAAAATAGAATTTAATATCTTTGATGACGATAGCCAACCTGCAGACAGCACAAAAGCGATTGCATTCAAACCACCAGCCATCGTGTCTGAAGACACCATAGTCGAAGGTCTAAATAATGTTGATAACGTCGTCAACCTTGTCACACATACTCTCGTCAATTATCTACCTACCGATATGCCCAGCTCCTTTATTCATGCCTACAAGCCTATTCCTAATTCTGGGACTAAAGCACAAAAGAAACAGCTAGCTAAAATGATCCTCGCGTTGATTAATAAAGAAGAGCCCATGGAAGCGCAAGCCCCTTCGCTATCCGATTTAGCAGCAAAAATACCGCTACTTAGAGATGATGAGGAAAAAGTAACACTCAAAAACGCCGTAGCGAAGCTACAAGAGTCTACAAAAGAGAGACAGATAGAGAGTGCAGTTTCAAAGCTTATGGAGGAAACGAGACAAGATCATTTGAAAGAAGAAGAGAGGAAACAAAAGGATAAAGAGAAGCCTGTTCCTCCTCAAACACCTACAGTTCCTAAACTCAAACAAAAAGTTAAGTTACTAAAGTTGCAAGAGATCACACGACCTATCCCCAAAGAGATTAAGGAAAGGTTGATAATACAGGCCGTTGAAAGAATTCTTAGAGCAGAGAAAGAGAGTGTGATTGGGGGAGCGGCTAACATTCGCGCGAAATTCATCACGATATTCGCATCAAGTTACACACCAGAATTGAGAGAGTTAGTTTTAAACTACATACTAGAAGACCCTTCTAGCAGAATTGATTTAGCATTATCATGGTTATATGAGGAGTACGCGTTCATGCAAGGGTTTAACCGGCACCCGGTAACCCTACAGCCCAAGGTCCACGAAAAACACGATCAGAACTACAATCAGTTGCTTTGTGCGTTAATAACTCAGATTTGCGAGAGGGGAGACCCTATTATAGAGAGTTCGAAAGATATGTTGTTGAGGAAAATTTATTGTGAATGTCCGATCGTGACGGATGAGGCTGTGGACTACCTGAAGCACTTGGTGACGGAAGACAAGGTGGCGTTGTTGGCACTGGAGTTGCTGGAAGAACTGTGCGTGATGCGGCCGCCGCGTGCGCATAAATATGTGACGTCACTGCTGTGTCATGTTTGTGAGTATATTCAGTTTGTTATCCGTAAAGTTATGGAGAGTAGAAGAGTACTTATGTTTACCCAAATTATTAGGAATAGGATGAGATTGGATGTGGGGGGGGGGCTAACTAGCCACTTTGATAAATCACAAAATGATTCACAGACACACAGCTACACCGTAATCTTTGTAAGTTTTATTATAATATTTATTTTATTCTAAACCGTCCCTGGTCTAACCAAGGGCCCTGTCAGAAAATCAGTGCATTATTAGCTAAGTAGATTATACTTAGTACTGAGGTAGGGACCTTTACTGACGTCACACATAAGGATGTAGGTACTGACACTACAATCTATACATAAAAAATGCTTTTTCCTGAATGACTGACTGACGGATCAACGCACATTTTTTAAATGACTAATCAAACAGTATATTTTCCAGTAAATGAAAACGAAGAAATCCGTGATGTTGCCTTGAAATCGTGTATAAAGATCTATAAGCGGAGTACAGACGCTGTTCGCAAAGTGATCGAGAAGCATGCTCTGCTGTACCTCGGCTTCATATCCTTGAATCATCCGCCTCAGGAGCTGTGCGACGCACGTACTGGCAGGGCATTGTGGAGCGATGACCTGTATCATATTTGCCTTAACCTTGTCATGGCGCTGTTGCCCGAGAATGAAGGTAAAGAATAATTACTACTTACATATTATTTTAGTAAAGGAAAACTTCAATCGCGGGCAGGATTCGAACCTGCGTCTTCTGGTTTAATACACCAGAAGATTCGATTCGCGGTGGCTTAGCGGTCAGAGCGTCTGGTGTATCAAACCAGAAGACGCAGGTTCGAATCCTGCCCGCGATTGAATTTTTCCTTTACTAAAATAACTTTATAATCTTAGCATGGAAAATGCAAAAAATCACAAAAAGATACTTTCAATTCGCCAGAGGGCCAACTGTGAATTTTGTTTCATCGACCGCGTTTGGCGTGCTGATTGGCGACCTTCACCACTTTCCACCAATGAGAGAGCCGAACGAATTCGATGCGTAAGCTCGAGTCGGTGAAATGAAACTCGCACTAGGCACTCAGATCTACACAATTTGTTTCTAAGGCTTTTGTTTATGAAAATACTTTTAAGCTGTACAGTTGCTCCTATAGCGACGGAATAGGGGTTTGTCCAAAGCGCAAACTTTGATGCTTGCAATGGCGTCGTTTATACTGTACACATTCCGAGTTAAAATTGCCTGACCCGTCTGATATCCTGTCAAAATTTAATAAATCATACAAAAACCACGTTTAATATTTCCAAAATATTCCCTAATCTTTAGTGAAAACGTATCTATTATTACAGAATTAATAATCGAAGTGGCCCGTGTGTACGGGTGTGCGGGTTCGGAAGCGAAGCGCTGCGTGCTGCGGGCGGTGGAGGCGCCGGTGCGGGCGGGCGCGGCCGCACAGCTGGAGCGGCTCAGCCCCGCCGTCGTGGCGCTGCTGGACGAGTGCCCCCGCGGCGCCGAGACCCTGCTCACCAGACTCGTGCATATATTCACAGAGAAAGGTAGACTCGACTGGGTTGGGGATCTCACGAACGCTCGTGAGACTTGGGCGCTGGAGCGTTGAACGCTCGAGTCTTCAAGGCTCATGAGCATCGACCTAGCGCGCAAGGCTCGGCCTCTGCGCTCATATTTACAACACTAGTTGGGGATCATGTCATACGAACTGTATTTTATATATAGTTTTTAGTATTTTTTATGTTAGTTGTTCCGGGTCTGGGCGTTTGTAACCGCACCCACGATACAGGAGAAAACCCTAGAGTGGGGCAACGTTTTTTTTAATAAAAAAAATAAGGATAATAATTGTAAACATTATATACAATTTATAATAAATAATAATTGTTATGAATGAGGGGTAAATCTCGATTTCTCTCAAGGGATAAATATAGATTCACTGGATCAATTCAGTACTAATATCGAATTAGAGATAGAAATCGATGCTTCCATTTGAAATCACGTTGCGAATCTTGCAAAGCGAAGGGGTGCAACTTTCCGTAGAGTAGTAGTTAATAATACTATCCAACCCCATAATAATAATCCTGTTTTGTATTTGTACCCAGCGCCGCCATCGCAAGAACTCGTATCAAAAGTACGTGAATTGTACGCGACTCGAGTCTCCGACGTCCGGTTCCTCATACCTGTTCTTACTGGACTATCTAAAAAGGAAGTAAGTAGAAATTCTTTAAAATTAATTTAACAACAAGTGTGAACGCGGTCAGTTTTCATTTGTGAGAAAGAGATGGTGTGAAAAACCTGTGAAAACGTTTTTTTTTTGGTAGAAGCGTGTTCTGTGGACCTCGGCGGTTCTCTTACCACCGGCGTTATCTAGCAAACAAATAACTAATTAACCCTCCTTCTGGCACAGTCGGGTAAAAAAATACCTCAAACCATTGTCGTGTAAAAGTATATGACGTACCATCATGCCTGTATTCCCCGGTATGTTTAGGTCCCATGTAATACGGGGCAAGCCTTGCCATTAACCGCGGACAAATTCCAAACTCCGAGCTGTTACTGAGAAAAACACAATAACATTGCTCGATCAGGGAATCGAACGCAAGACCTCTAGCGTAACAGTCGTGTTCAGGATCACTAGGCTAATGAGTCAATCTAAAGACATTTTTACAGAAATCTATCATTTAATTACGTAAATTATTTTCGCAGATTCTTGCAGCGTTACCGAAGTTGATAAAATTGAACCCAATGGTTGTAAAGGAAGTGTTCAACAAGCTGCTTGGACTACAGAATCTTCACGATGAGAGCTCACCAAGTATGTCTAAGAGTAATTTAATTACGTTTTATTAATTTAATTTATATTTCAGTTTATCTATAAGTTATAAGGTATTGGCTAGAAATTGTTCTGCGGAGGCCTGACTGCTGACGCTTCGTGTAAAATTTAAACATTGGAAAGCTAGACTCTAATGTTAGTGACTTTCTTAGGGGTCACCAGTAGTGCATGCACTACATACTACCATAAAAGCTATCCTTAACAAACCAATTAATAATCTATATAAGCGGTGATCGGAAAAAGTTGAGCTAATTTACCTAAGCTTCAAAGAACAGATACAAAAGTGAAGACTTCCTTACGACAACATATTTTGTCTGGAAAATTGTCCCGAGATTCGGGACATCACTAAAGTACGTTAAATTTAATATTAATGTTATTAATGTTCCTTGCAGAAGGACATAGGCTACCCTTTGTCTCAATAAGTCCTTTAGGATACGAATGAAATCGTGGGTAACGGCTCGCAAAAAACTACAGATTTTTATAAAAAATTGGTGTCTTCGCAAAATATCGATAAAGCAAAGTAAATCGATTTTGGGACCTCAAAAAAAAAAAATGTTATCTAAACTTTAACTAAATGACATTTTAATTTTTATATTTCAGTATATAGTGTAATGATTTGTAAGTAGACGACTTTTTTTTATTTAAGACACTGCACAGTGTTTACGCGAGTCATTTAAATACAAAATGCTAAATCGGAATTTAACCATAGATTTTTTGTTTGTTTTATGGAATTGTCTATTTAGTTAATAGTGGTCTTTCAATGAAAACGATTGCGCTTTAATAAGACCGTTTTCGCTGTCACCCAAAATTGTACCGACTTTGCACTAACGAAGATATTTAAATACGTTTAATTCTTAAGGAAGTGGGTCTTATAAAAGAATTACGCCTAGTCAAAATAGGAAACTGACTAAAAATTAATCACTTTTGGCGAAGCCTGATGAAGAGTGCTTTATGGAATTCGTCAGAAAAATTCAGGCAATATGCAGCCGCGATTAACCTACATATTTTTGTAAATATTAAATAGACCCCGCATACTGTCAAAACCGTTTTTTTTTCACCGGTAATGTTGGCATGGTGTGACTAATCTATAAAATAGATAATATCTATTTATTGCGGCAGCTGTTAAGGGCCGAGAAAATATGTGACTTACTCGGTGGTGCATGGGAACTGGCACTAAGTGGCGACCCCTCTTACGTCGCAGTTTATCGTATTGTGTGTGCTACGAGTTTACGACTTTTGCTGGTGAGAGCCTGAGGACGTAATATGACGTATTATTGTGATCGTTTTACGATTGAGTGAGAGGGATGCCGCTCTACAGATTAAATAGCGTCCTTTATCACAATCTAAAAATGATCGCAGTAACACGTGATGACACCACCTCAGAGGGCCTAGTATGTTTCATTTCACCGACTCGATTTTTCGCATCGACCACGTTTGGCGTGCTGATTGGCGATTGCCGTGACCTTCAACACTCTTCACCAATCAGAGAGTTCAACGCAGTCGATGCGTAAAATCGAGTCGGTGAAATGAAACTCATACTAGGCCCGCTGTTCACCTCTCGGTTGCTGCACCTCCGGCATTCGATAGGGGCATTTAAGGCTCTGCAACGTATCGGCAACTCCTGGTTGCAGGTGTCCATAGACGATGATGACTGCTTATCATCCGGTTATTCTTCTGTTCGTTTGCTGACATAAACAATAACAAAATGCCTGGCTAGAAGACCGTAAAAGCTAACTAGACATTTCCTTAATTAATTACTAACCATTGGAAGTTTTCTGAACATTTTTGGTATAAGTTTTAGTGAAAATCGCTTTTAAGTTTGTGGGATATCATTTATATTGGATGACATTTAGTTTACTCGAAATTGTTAACTATATGTTATTTTTTAAAGCTAATTTTTCTAATGAAATAAAAAGGTTCCAAACATTTATTTTCATTTTAATATAACTTTATATTTTTTTGAGATATTTTTAAATGTCAATCATTATATTGAATGAGGTTCGTGGTTATCTAAAGACTCCACTTTTTCTTTGCTAATATTCGGTCTAATCTATTGTTTTAGTCACGCCAGCGGAGTTGTTAGTGACATTGCATCTCATTGATCCGAGCAAAGCGGATCTCAAGTACATTATCAAAGCGACCGCGTTGTGCTTTGCGGAGAAACAGACGTATACGCAAGATGTAAGTATGTTTCATAATGTATGGTGGATGTTAACAAATTTTAGACTTTATGGAGCCCACTATATGGTGTAAAGTCAATAGCCAAGATTGATGATTTTACGAACATAATAATATGTATGTTATTGAGATAAATCGCCAATAATAATGTTAATTCTTTAATTTCTATTTTCAAAGTGGCGACGAATAATAATCAACCCATTATATTGTCCCACTGCTGGGCAAGGGTCTCCTCTCAGAATGAGAGGGATTAGGCTATAGTCCACCACGCTGGCCTAGTGCGGGTTGGCAGACTTCACACGCCATCGAGAAAATCTCTCAGGCATGCAGGTTTCCTCACGATGTTTTCCTTCACCGTTTTAAGCGCGTGATAATTAACTATTAATACGTACATGACTTCGAAAAGTCAGAGGTGCGTGCCTTGGGTTCGAACTCGAGACCTTTGACTTGGCAGTCCAACGGTCATACCACTAGGCTATCACTGCTATTTGGCGACGAATACCTATCGGAAAAAATAGTTGTCATGGCAACGAACTCAAAGATAATTTATATTTGTGACGTAAAATAGGTCTTCAAAAATAATGTCACAACACTCAGTAAATAATATCGACCAGAAGCACAAAAAAGCGACATCGATTCATGGTGGACATTTCGAAAACCCAAACGAAACGCTTTATGTCCATTTTTATCAAGCCTGCCGCTGAAATGTGGAATGCGCTTCCCGAGTGGGTCTTCCCCGATAGATATAATCTGGGTGTCTTTAAATTACGAGTGAATCGGTTTCTTCTAGGCAAGCGCGCTCCATCGTAGTGTCGCTTAACAATAGGCGAGCTGGCGGTAAAGCGTAAGCCTATCACGAATAAAAAAAAATATGGCGCCAAAAATCGGGCATCTTAATTTTCATAATTTCGATATAAGTACACAGTAACACTCTCACAATTAAGACAAGTCTGACGACGCTTCAAGCTTAAATCCATGACACTGTTTAGGCTACAGAGCGTCAAAAAGGAATATTATATACATACATGTACTCGAAAAACATAACCCTCATTAGTCTAGTGGTCCCAAGCGCGACTGCTACCCTAGAGGTCCTGGGTTCGATCCCCAGGTCGAGCAAAGTGTTATTGGGTTTTCCTATGAAATTCTGTAGCAGCTCGGAGTCTGGATTTGTGCCCGATTAATGGCAATAGGCTCGCCCCCTATTACATGGGACCTAAACATACTGGCGAACTGTGGGTGTACATTAGTACGCCTCTGCCTAACCCTTCGGGGAATAAAGGCGTGATGTTATGTTAAAAATGAAACTAAATGGTTTATGTTTGTTTAAAGGTAATATCGGCAGTATTGCAAAGGTTGACGGAAGAGCCAGAGATCCCGGTTCTGATGATGCGGACAGTGCTACAAGCGCTCACGTTGTACCCCAACCTAGGGCCGCTTGTACTGAACATACTGCAGCTGCTCGTTGAGAAGGAGGTAAGAATATAATAAGGAAATAAAAGTTCGGTAAAATATTAGAAAAACATTAAAAACATCACAAGATTGCGTCCGAATCACCCATACAAATGTGAAAAATACTAAAATGAAACGGAATATGAATTTATTTACATTACATTGTATTATTATTCGGTTTCACATAACTACTGATGGGGAGAAGAACCCTAGATAGTTTCTTCGAAGTCATTTCATTCAAAATATTTCACTGGAAATAAATGGAAGCGAATTATTTACAACAGGGATTCATTAAATCATATAATTGTAAAATTACAGAATTTTTACATTTAAGGCGGATCGTTTCGCTATGCCCGCGAAATTCAAATAACGAGTGGTTTTTCGCAGTTTGTAGGTCTATAATAAGTAGTAGCATTCATAGTACTGGTAATTGCGACATTAACTATACAAAATTCACAATTTTTAACTAAAACCATTGCTTAAAAATCATTATTGGAGCTAAAAGTAGTGTAAAATGTCAATTTTGACCAATTACACAGATTGCGCCAAGTTTTTGGCTTGATAAGGATTTATTAGTAAAGGTTTTAGTTCTCAGTTGTGAATGTTGTATAGTTGATGTCACAATTACAACTGCCATGAATCTAGAAGTTTTTATAGACCTACAAACTGCGAAAAACCACTCGAAATTTGAATTCGTGGGCACAGCGAAATGAGCCGCCTTAAGACATTGAGTTTATATTGCAATTAATATACTCATATTATGTTTCTTCGCTTGGGTTTCCTGAAGCGTTAGACAGAGGTGTTTTTATATAGGTACCTATTTACAGTTCGCCCGTATGTTTAGGTCTATTGTAATTGGGGTTCCATGTAATATTGACATTATATTTTGAATATTTTTTGCTTTTTGATTTCTGAGACTTCGCGAATATTAGACATATATAATTAATTTTATCGGGTTATATTTTCATACTAAATCCCGACGTTTCGGAATCTACAGCGGTGACGATCAGTAACTTTCTGACATTGATTTTGTATATCGTATTCAGGTGTGGAACAACAAGGTGGCGTGGGAAGGGTGGGTGAAGTGCTGCGAGCGGCTGGTGCCGATGTCGAGCCCCCTGCTGGCCGCGCTCGGGCCGCGCGCGCTGGCGGGCGCCGCCGCCTCGCCGCGGCTGCAGCGCGCACTGCACGCGCACGTGGCCGCGCTGCCGCCGCACGCGCGCGCCGCGCTGCCGCACCACGTGCACGCGCTCTGCCAGGTACTATACACCATCACCAGCCTATAGCAGTCCGCTGCTGGCCCCGCTGGCGGCGCCGCCGCCTCGCCGCGGCTGCAGCGCGCACTGCACGCGCACGTGGCCGCGCTGCCGCCGCACGCGCGCGCCGCGCTGCCGCACCACGTGCACGCGCTCTGCCAGGTACTATACACCATCACCAGCCTATAGCAGTCCGCTGCTGGCCCCGCTGGCGGCGCCGCCGCCTCGCCGCGGCTGCAGCGCGCACTGCACGCGCACGTGGCCGCGCTGCCGCCGCACGCGCGCGCCGCGCTGCCGCACCACGTGCACGCGCTCTGCCAGGTACTATACACCATCACCAGCCTATAGCAGTCCGCTGCTGGCCCCGCTGGCGGCGCCGCCGCCTCGCCGCGGCTGCAGCGCGCACTGCACGCGCACGTGGCCGCGCTGCCGCCGCACGCGCGCGCCGCGCTGCCGCACCACGTGCACGCGCTCTGCCAGGTACTATACACCATCACCAGCCTATAGCAGTCCGCTGCTGGCCCCGCTGGCGGCGCCGCCGCCTCGCCGCGGCTGCAGCGCGCACTGCACGCGCACGTGGCCGCGCTGCCGCCGCACGCGCGCGCCGCGCTGCCGCACCACGTGCACGCGCTCTGCCAGGTACTATACACCATCACCAGCCTATAGCAGTCCGCTGCTGGCCCCGCTGGCGGCGCCGCCGCCTCGCCGCGGCTGCAGCGCGCACTGCACGCGCACGTGGCCGCGCTGCCGCCGCACGCGCGCGCCGCGCTGCCGCACCACGTGCACGCGCTCTGCCAGGTACTATACACCATCACCAGCCTATAGCAGTCCGCTGCTGGCCCCGCTGGCGGCGCCGCCGCCTCGCCGCGGCTGCAGCGCGCACTGCACGCGCACGTGGCCGCGCTCTGCCAGGTTACTATACACCATCACCAGCCTATAGCAGTCCGCTGCTGTACGTGGGCCTCCCCCAACGTGCGCCATTTCTGCCTGTTCTCGGCTTGTGACATCCAGCTGTCGCCGGAAACCTTGCGCAAATCATCACTTCATTTTGCCATGACTAGCACCATACAAGCTTAAAATCCCTAATCTGTCCATAAGATTTGCTTCTTGAGGAACCTTATATTAAAATCCTATCTCTAGTAAGCAAATCTACTGACTGATTTAATATTGGGACCGGCAGTAAACGGCCTCTTGAGCAGACGGGTTAGATACTGTTCCTCACTGCCATTCGGATAGGCATCTCGTAAGAATATATTTGACTTACTCGGTGGTATTCCAGTCTAAGGTGATATCTCATCGTATAAGCTTTTCGTACATTTAGAGGTCACCATATACTGGAAATGAGCACTTTAAAATCGGCGTAAATTATATTGTGATTTTGGCCCCCAGGCCTTCTAGCATCTAGTACGTAGTAAAATAATTAAATTACTATACTCGTAAAACCATCTATCATGATTTAACCACTATCATTCTAAAAAAAATGCCCATGACCAACCAATTACATAATTAATCTATTTTTTTCTTATTTCTACATCAGGAGCCACCACCCTTTGTACCGCCGCAGCCCGTTATAGCCCCAGTGCCGCCACCCAACCCTATGGAGCCGTTGCCTCCTGGAATGGAATGACCTACAGCTAACTTCTACTCCTAAGCTTAACACGAACTTTACCGTTTCGAGAGCCCCAATGTTGACAGCACACTAAAATTAATAAATAATTATAATTTATGCTCAATAATCTTATCACTCTTTGAATTTTACTATTGGAAAACTATTATATCCTTAGATGACGTAGTTTTCAAAATATCTGTGTGTAATATAGTAATACAATACAAAGTTAAATCTATGCCTATAATAAAATTGTAACAGGCCGATGTCATGAAAATAATATCTCTTTAATAGAGCAACAGAAGCCACAATAAAAAAAACTAGAATTTTTGTCTATCTGTATGTTTGTACACGCATCACGCATAAACTACTGCATGGAATTGAATGCAATTTTCACCGATGCATTGCTAGAGGTCTAACATAAAATCTGGTGCATGTTTCATCTTGATACGACTAGAGTCGGACTTATAGTATGTTAATCTTTTTGGGACGTGAGTGAAACTGCGGGCAACAGCAACTAGTGCAAAATAATGTCAAAATTTAAACTTATGTGGAATTAAAGGGCATTGAAATAATATGTGAGTTTTGTACATAAACAAAATGGAATGTTAACAGCTAAAGACTGCTTATAACCGGAAAAGTTATATCAAAAATAAATTGCGGTACAATCCGTAAGCGTTGTTTCATTTCATGTAAAAATCTAAATGTAAGATATTATGGTGACATTTAACTCAATTTTATGGGTTCAATAATAAAATTAAATACGAGTGACAACTGTCCAGTGAGTCAAATGTTTTATTTCATTTAGACCAATATTACAGGTACTTTTGAATTGTCAAAACTAGGTGCACCGTTGTAGTATAAGTCGTTCGATTTATACCGAAGTACTTATATAATTATATGTAGATATATTCATACACCACTATCCTACTAATATTATAAACTTTAAAAGTTTATGAGGATGTGTGGATGTTTGTTACTAAATCACGTCAGAACGGCTGAACGGAACTGGATGAAATTTGGTACAGAGATAGATTAGAATATTCCTTTTTATACAGGTCGGATCCAATTCTGAAGTCCACGCAGACGAAGACGCGGGTCAGAACCTATGTACCTATAATGCTCCTGTAATATTTCCATTTGGAAATAAGAGATGTTCACAAATTAAGTAGGTACACTACTTAGTGCACATGAGTGATGTTGACAGATTAAAATAAAGAAATTAAACAACTTGACACGTTGGTTAACATATTTATACATTTTTTATAATATTTTGTTAAAATAAATAGCAGTCAAATACCCTTAATTTAACTAGGTATCTACATTATTAATCATACAATTTTTGAAGACATTGAGAAAACCGTAACTAAAGGTTTTTAGACGTAGGGACACAAGGCGGTATAAAGCTGAGAACGACCTGTCTTCGGTTAATAATAATAATAAATAATTCGGTCCTCAACACTCACCGTGGCAAAACTGTATAGTTAATTACATAGGTAATGTATTTGCTTTATCTATACATATAAAATGCTTTGTCCTGCAGCAATTCGTGCAAAATATTCTAAAAAAAATACGTAGGTAGATAGGTACCGAATCATTTTATAGTTTGTCATCTATAGTATATAAAATGCTTTGTCCTGAATGACTGACTGACGGATCAACGCACAGCCCAAACCCCTGATCGTAGAGACCTCTTGAACTCAATTCCGATACATCGACATTGGAATTGTGCCGTTTCGTACTCTTGAATCCGAGACTAGCACCAAATTGTTTCAATTGTTTTTTGTAATTGAGTGAACTAAATAGGATGGGGAAACGACCCAACCATTGGCCAATCAGGATGCCGATAATAGGTTTAACGGATTTGTGCTCAAGAGTCCGAAATCGCCCGACAGCCAAATTGACATTGGAATCGAATCACGTTTGGATTGGTATTGTATTGTTTTCAAGAGTAAGCCTGCTGAAACTTGGAGGGTGTGTTCTTTGTATGACGTAGGCATCCGATAAGAAAGGATTTTTGGAAATTTCACCCCAAAGGTGGGGAAAAGGAGGGTGAAAGTTTCTATGAAGATCCGTCTTTTTTTTATTGAAATCGCGGGGTACAGCCCCAGTCACTATTAAAAACGATTAGTGTTCTTCCTTGATATGCAAATGCCTTTTCCCAGGTTTCTTCCACTTCCCTAGGACATTCTTTGCCTTGCTTTAAAAATATGTAGTTCTACGTCAATTTGTAGCTTTCTATCTTGGGTGATATCGCTGCGACGATATTTTCAACGCTGTAAGGCGATCCTGAAATTGCAAAACAATACTGTTAATGGATGTTAAGCTTGATTACATACGTACGCATAATAATTCCAGAAGAACATCGTAGATCGCAGTATCGCTTATCATCAGGCCAACTGGCGGTCAAGCCTAACATCGCTAGTCTAGTGGTTCCAAGCGTTCGATTCCCAGGTCGAAAAAGTTATTGGGTTTTTCTATGAAATTCAGAAGCAGCTTGGATTTGTGTGCGGTTAATGGCAATAGGCTCACCCCCTATTACGGGGGACCTAAACACCGGCGAACTGTGGGTGTACAGTAGTAGGTAGGTATAGGTACCTTACACCTCTGCCTAACCCTTCGGGGAATACGTGATGGCATGGTATTTGTTGTTACGAGAAAACATAAATTAGCTTTAAAATGTACTCTTCTAAATACTCTTGCGGTGCCCAGTGTCTTACAGCCTGCGGCTAAGAAACACAACGTAAGCGTTGTTTTACGCCGATTTTCCGTGAGGCCGTCGTATCACTCCGGTCGAGCCGGCTCATTCGTGCCGAAGCATATGGCTTTTCCACGTATAGAATTACTCGCATTTAGTATATTTTTTGTATAACGAGAGGTGAGCTTATATTAGAAATGTATAGCTAGCAAGTTGTGTATCAATCCAAAAGTGGTCATTTCAGGCTTCCAGGTCTAGAAAAAGGACTTTTCTGTGTATGATCTTATTGATAACTTACCTACAAACACCCAATCCTTGTCATTGTAACCGAACTCCTTTCGCGCGCCAAGGATGGCGTCATGCAGGGCATGTGTCACCACCACAGCGAGGACTAAAGCTGGCTCTCCAGTGGCTGGAATCATTCAATGAAAGTTCACATTATTCGAGAGATCATATCATTGAGATCCATTTATTAAAGTCTTTTATTATAACCTCCATCTTAATAAAAGCTTTTGTTACTCAATTTGTATAACTGCCTCGTTAGCCTAGTGATTCTGAGCGCGGCTGCCAGAGGTCCTGGGTTCGATTCCCAGATCGAGCAAAGTCAATAGGCTCGCCCTCTATTACCGGCCCCAAGTCCCAAACATACCGGCAATCTGTGGTTATATTATTAGGTACGCCTCTGCCTAACCTTTCGGGAAATTCAGGTGTGATAGTATGTTATGTTTTGTAAGTGGTACCTACATATACTTATCGAGTCCCAAATCACTCCAGTCTCCCAGATATATATAGAGCCAGAGTTCCCAAGCGTTCATTATGCTTCTTCTTTGATAAAAGCATGAATGTTCACGCCAGGATTATTTACTTACGGTAGATAAGCAAAATACTTAAGTACCTAGCTCTTACCGTAACCTAAATTTCCCTAAAACCACAAAATTTCCTCACCTTTAGATCTTAGTACACCAGCAGGGTTGCTAGCGTTTCTCTTGAATGTCACTCTGAAGTCAACTGGTATGTCCTTAGCGCCTGGTGGCTTGTAGGTCCAAGTCCGGTCCGTTAGGAGCCGCCCGGTGGACTTGTCATAGATTAGATGTTCCGAAGTCCAGAGCCCAAGGCCCATTATGAAGGCACCTTCGATCTGGGGTTATTCAATTGTTATAAAAATGATTTTCGAACCCATCTTGGCACAGTTAAATTGTACCATACATTGACGAATTAAATTATTCATGTTTTGTTTATGACTTGGTAAGTTCCACGTCTCTCAAATAGAGAGATCAAATGTACAATTTTTATTGAAATTTTATGTTGCCACTAAATGACAAGATCTGAGAGAATTATTCGATAACAGAACAGCTATGCTATGAGAAATCATCAATTGTGAAGTCATTGGAAAGAAGGCAATTGAATTTCTGATAGATTGCAGTTTTCAACTTGATCAAGATGATTTTATCTATCCACAGCAAAAGATCCTGAATTTTTACTTGAATTAAATACTAAAAAAGACGTGTGGCACTCGGGGACTGCCGCGGTAAAGCTATTGCATAGCGTTTTTTATCAACTTATGTAATACAACCAATGCCACCTAAAGGCGGGTTGCTGAACTAAAGAGATAAGCGTGTTTCTCTTTAGTTCAGCAACCCGCCTTTAGGTGGCATTGGTTTTTATCAACTTATGTAATACAACCAATGCCACCTAAAGGCGGGTTGCTGAACTAAAGAGACAAGCGTGTTAGGTTTTTTTCGTTACGGAATTTCTGGATTCGGTCCCCACGCTCAAGGCCCGCGATAGAAGCTATGCAATAGCTTAAAAACAAACAGTGCACGAACCAACCAGAATGAATTGTTATTTCTCTTGCACTATAAATTGCTATTCCTATCTACTTTACAATGTCTACGTCCCCACCTGTCCCACATCAATCTCGGGGCTCATGCTGATGCCGGTATCCTCCAGCAAGTCCAGTCGGGTCAGGACATGGTTACCGGTCAGCACGTCTAGCTCCACCTCCGCTGCGCATACGCCGTACACGTTGTAGCCAACGATGCCATCATTTGCTGACGTCATGTATGTCGACTGGAGATTTATACCTGTTCAGAACATAGGTAAATTAAAGATTATTATTGTTGATGACATGTTTGGCGGAGCGGGTGAGAGATCGGCTTCTGCCACGTATTGTGGGATCAATACCCACACGGAACAAATATTTGTATGATCTACAGGTAGTTGTTCCGGGTCTGGACTTTTGTGTATGTATGTGAGAACTTGTGTTTGTAACAACCACAGTTCGCCGATAGGTTTAGGTCCCATGTAATATGAAGCGAGCTTATTTTGGGGCAGAGATTCAAATTCCGAGCTGCTACTGAGAACTTTATAAGAAAACCCAACGAAACTGCTCAATCTGTAAATAAAACCCAGGACCTCTATCCCCTTAAAAAAGGGGTTGAGCTTATTGCCATCAACCAGGCACAAATCCAAATTCCAAATTCAGAACTTCATTAATAACATTGCTCGACCTGGGAATCGAACCCAGGACCCCGAAAGTAGCAGTACTACTACTACTTAGAACCACTACATTAAAGCAGTTAGCAACTTTGCTAACTGCTTCATTTATTAGGTACTTACCTAATGAAGTATTCTGTAATTATTATTTTCTTTCCTTATTAATTACTCTTAAATACATTCATATAATGCAAACAAACTAAGAAGGGTATAAGATGATGTGTTGAGAAACTTGAACTAACCTTTCTGGTACGCCTTCTTTACGAGTTCCTCCCACGTAGGCTCATTCATATCCTTCTTAGCCGGCTCAAACCTTTTCAACAAATCTTCACAAGCCTTTAGTGTGGCGTATGCAACTGAGTCACTGGTTATACTTCCACCTGAAGCTACTGTATTTGGAGAGACGAAACTGTCGCTTCCTCGAACCGTTACCTTCTCTAGAGGAACTTTCAGAGCGTAAGCACAAACTTGAGCAATTTTCGTGTTAATACCTTGCCCCATCTCGATACCCCCGTGTGATATAGCGATCGAAGCATCAGCATGATACACAGATACAGTAACAGGATAGTTTCCAAAGTATCCTATGGGGTAGGACATTAAGGAAATCCTGAGACCTTTTTTCCTCCAGGCGTTTTCGTGGTTAAATCGAGCGATTTCGGCCTTTCTGTCATCGAAGTCTGTTTCCGTTTTGAATGAGGTGATCATATCTCTCACGGTGTCGTGTTTTGGTTGAAGATTTGTTAGTCTGACGTCGACGTGATCTTTGCCTGTTATGTGAGAGATCCGCTCCATTATGTGTTCAGCGAATGCTATGCCTTCTGTGGTTCCTGAAAGAGGAAAACGGTGATTTTAATGACCCAGCAAGAAAAAAGGTAGGTACCTATTTAAATTAGGACTCTATACTATACATTTACTTACAGTTAGATTAGGTATACCTAATATTACATCTGTAAAAAGGCAGAATAAGACGATCATACAGTTTATGTCTTTCCGTTTTTTTTACAAGTTTGTTGTTTTATTAAACTTTACAGGATCGTAAAGGTTAGTAAACAAAAAGGTTATCTAACAACCTAAAAGACAATAGTAAATGAACTTCACCTTGAACTATATGAAGTAGGTTGCTGAGGATGGAGATAGAGGACCACAAGTCTTCTTATATTTCTGTTTTTCTATTCATTTGATAGCCTCTGTGAGTCTTTTCGATTTGGTAGTCCCTCCCTGCTCCTAAATCTGATTCTTCCCTTAATAAAGTTCAGCTTACGATTATAAGAGAACTACTTACCAGGAGATCTACACCAGGTAGCGCAAGGCTTATCTGTCAGTACGCTGTATCCAGTGATCTTCCATCTCTCACTGGAATACAGGTTGGAGATCGAGCCCTTTATGCCGCTCACCGGCGAATCGTTGAACGAACAGCCACAGTCAGTATAATAAGTTACGTTCAGATATTGGATCAAACCATCTTTGTTGACGCCGCACTGAAGAAAGGTAATTTACCACACATAAAACATAATATACCCTCAAGCCTGTATTCCTCGAAGGATTAGGTAGTGGAGTTCAGTACACCCATGGTTCGCCGATGTGTTTAGGTCCCATGTAATAAGGGGCTCGCCTATTGCCATTAATCGACCACAAATTCAAACTCAAGCTGCTACTGAGAATTTTATGGAAAAATCCAATAGGTAACACTTTGTTCGACCTGGGAATCGAACCCAGGACCTCTAGCGTAACTTTCACGCTTGAGACTTCTAGACTAATGAGCCAGGCTAAGGTAACACAAGGAATAGGAGAAATATAATACGATATGACGATATACGAATACGATCGCCAAGATTGTTGATGGTACACACCTCATATTGGAAATCGCAGGCATGTCTCTTGCCTATGGCCTGCATGTTGTGCGTGATTGGCATGACGAGCGTGGCGCTCCTGTTGAGCTTGTGCGCCACAAGCGCGCACGCGCACGCCGCCAGCGCCGAGCGGGACGCCTTGCCGCCGTAGCCGCCGCCCACCCGCGGCACCTCCACTAGGACGCTGGGTATGGAATTTAAAAACGAAATAAGGTAACCTCTTATGTATATCCTCGTGTTCAGAATACTTTTTCTATTACGCCAGGTCTTTTACCCGAGCCCGTAAAATTCAAATTTCAATTGATTTTTCATTGTAGGTTTATAATTATAAATATTCTAGATTCAAGGCAGTAGTTATTGCGTTATATTCAGTGCCTGATTTAGAGTTCTGACCGCCCTAGGCTAACTATGAATATGCGCCCCCCAGCCTGTCAGTCCTCTGTTCTACCTTTTCATTCTTATGTACAGAAGAGAGCCTACGTAACCTAACATCTTTGAATCAGACTGTCAGTAAGTAGGTAAACGACAGGAACCAAATAATTCCAACATTTATTTTTACAATCTATTTATTTTGTCCTAAAAAAGTACAAGAAGAAATTTATTATTATATCATTTATTTAAAAAAGATGTTGAATCCTAGCGATATTTGCTCTATTACTTTGAGGGCGGAGGAACGAAGTTATCTAACCTCCGTTTCGCCGACGACATTGTAGTGTTTGCATATTCCGCCCAAGAACTTCAAAACATGCTTGAAGACCTAAACACCGTAAGCCTAGAGATTGGACTTTAAATGAACATAACCAAGGCCAAAATCATGTCTAACACAACTAAGCGCTCAATCGCTATTAATGCAGCGGATATACAATATTCATATTTTTTATTAACATACCATAATGTACAATGAGGTGGTGTCATTTAAACAAGAACCATTATGGACCCTGTAGGGCACATCAATATTAAAAGAGATACGCAATACGTTGATGAGTATCTTTGAAAATGCCTGGAAGAGCAATAGCTCTTCAAAGATACCTCATATCCCCTTCAAAGACTTGATGAAGGGTACTCTTCCTATTTCATTAAAAAAGAAACTCATCGATATGTGTATCCTCCTCATATTAACTTACAGAGCACAGACTCGGTCACTCTAGAGTACTCAAAAGTCCAAACTCAGGGTTTGTCAGCGGGCGATGGAGCATAGCATACAAATGAACAGATCGTATACGAAACACTACATTGCGTTCCAAAACCCAAAAACGCTGACGTAGTCCCAATGGTCGCCAAGCTTAAGTGGCGCTGGGCTGGCCATGTCTGTCGCATGTCCGATGATCGGTGGGATGAAATGATCACTAAGTGGAGCGCTAATACCGATAGGCGGCGTCGCGGCAGACCGGCAGAAGATATGGCGTGACTATTTTGATTCCTTTAATGTAGACTGGGTCCAAATAACAAAAGATCGCGATATATGGAGACATGAGGGGGAGGCTTTTGCCCAACAGTGGGACACACCAGGCTAATCATAATCATAACAGTATAGGTAGTAATCGTATAATAATGTAATAAATTTGACACCTGACGAAAGCCCCATAATTATACACTTATCCCCTAATTTAAGGGGTTGAGGGATGATTTTAAAAACTTGAAACACGCATTTTTTAATTTGTAATATGAGGTCTGTGTACTTGTATATTTCTCAGATCTCCAGCATGAAATTAAGTTTGTATGGGAAAACATGTACAAACTTCCATCCCCTAATTCAAAGGGTCAAATCACCCCCCGCTTTACTAAAAAGCCTGAAATAAGTATTTTATTATCTAATAACTAACAAAGAGTTCCTATATAAATTTTCAAACCTCTAGCGTCAAAAGTCTCATACAAGGATCCATCGCCAAGTTTAAGGGGTTGGGGGTACAAGTTTTATAATTTTTCTGTTGCTTGTGTACTAATACTGGATTTTATAGCAAGTTTCAGCTTTCTAGGACTTCAGCAAATACCCTTTGAGTTTTGATGATCATCAGTGTAAGTGAGTCAGTAACGAAGTCGGGGTTTTTAGATATCAATAAAATCTAAAGTATAAGAGCTTACTTTATATGTTTGATAAGTCCACTATAGATACCATATCCCGAGGATTTTGGTTATCTCCACTCTCATAACTTGGGTTTGAATTATAATCCAAACCAAAGTTGTGAGGATGGGTAGTGCCCTTGCGCCCCACTTGGCTCGTCTTGATTACTTGATTATTATGCAATCATAATAAATAACTCCTCACTAACCTAATTACTTTTCTTTTTTCACTCAATCCACCTATCCCACTCTCACCTGAGTGTCAAACGAAATGAAAGAAAAAATAAAAAATAGCCGAAAAAAACGGTTTTAACTTGCTGTGCAATGAATGCAGCGCGTGGCGCGGCGGGTTTACGTGCCGTTTAGTGTGAGAGCGCACGCAGGATTTACCAAATAATATTATGTTCTAGGCAAACGCGCTCCATCGTAGATCGCAGTATCGCTTAATATCAGGCAAATTGTCGGGCGAGCGTAAGCCTATCACGAATAAAAAAAAAGAACGTAAATCTCAGCTCAGCGCCGCGCCCGCCGCCCCCTAGGTCCCTGCGCCCTAGGCTCTAGCCTTATTAGCCTATGGGTAAATCAGGCCCTGGTTATATTCACAACTGAGAACCATGGCTTAAAAATCGTGTTGCAAGTACCTACCTTATTTAGAACCCTTATCACAATAATTTATCAAAATGGTCTTTTTAGTCATAATTAGCGCCAACATAGACGGAAAGCATTGAAAGGAGAAGGCTTATGTTTTATTTGCGGGACGCTAAATCTGCGAATGTTATTAATTCTGAATTCAGACGATCTTATTGCCACATACCGGGCACGATTCCTAATTTCCAAAAGGCAGTTAAGCTTATAATGTATGTTTCCTTTCTCTCAATATATCCTTCGAAGGCCATAAATTTGCAGTATTATGAGGCAACACGGCGGATAACCAATTTCAATTTGTTATATTTTGTGTATGTAATATTAACTATCTAAAGAATACTGGTTTCTGACACTTACGCGAATATTAGACATTGAAATAAAACTACTTTTTACGGATCTTATCGCGTTGTATTAATATTATTTAATTCTCGACGTTTCGGATCAAACAAATCGAAACAACAAAAATGTAAGGTAGCTGTTAGTAATTGCAACATTAAGACGTCCAACAAGTTAGTCTACCCGTGACCATGGATGCTGTAAAGGATCCGAAACGTCGGGAATTAAATAATATTAATACAACGCGATAAAACCCGTAAAAAGTAGTTTTATTTCAAAATCTAAAGAATTCTGAATTTAATCATCCTACATACCGGTTCTCATCGATATTCAGCGATTTAGCGACAGCGATATTGATCAAGTCCATCCACTGCGTGGACGAGCGCACGACCAGCCCGTTCTCGGTGACGTGCGTGCTGCAGCTCTGTGTCTCCATGGTGTAATGGTACTGGGAGGGCACGTTGAACGTGCCTGTGATCGTGTACTCGATGTCTGTGCCTCTGTCAGCTGGTTCTACTGTCACATCTTTGCGAACCTAAGAAAGTAAGCTGATTATTAACATGGGTCCTGTCAATTTTGACTGTTCTTCACAAAGCCATAGTAAAAAACGGTCCCGTATTCTTCTTTCAACAGGCCATTTCTGACATTACCTTACATTCTGACACTCAAAGTTCTACTACCTAAATTGCCCACAAAAACGTAATACTGAAATAAATCGTAATCTAGACAGTAATCTATCAAATTATGTTATTATTCTGATGTGGATACTGTTAATCTAGGTTCCTACGGTACTATTTCGTCTACTAAGTACTACTTCACTGGAAATAAAAGACCGGAAAATCGTTCCAAACTTGGTAAAGTTATTAAAAATTGCATTCACTTACGTTTATTCCCAGTGAAGTATTTTGGACAAAATGGTAGCGTAGAAACCTAGATTATCGGTATCGGAATCTGAATAATAACACAATTTGACTTTTAATTTGAAATTGTGTTTCAATTAGGATTTATTTTGGTATCACGTTTGTAAGAAAAATTCGATCCTCCTTAATTCAAAATAATTCTTCAAGTTTTTTCAGTAAACATACTAACGTTTAAGATTTGAGGGAAAACATTGACGAATAATTGGCAAAGTACGTACTTAAATTTTTATACAGAATTTTATACTTTTATACAGAACCAGAGGTGGAAAGATAGATTCCGCTTGTGCTATATATTGTTTCCTCACAAAACTTAAGAATTATGTAGACAGTATTAAAGACATTTTTGATTTTAATACTTACTCGTCTATCCTTGTCAGGGGCCTCCAAAGCATCTTTGATCTCCAGCACAGGTTTAGTATCTATCTTCTTGTATTTCACTTGAACTAGTTCTGCGGCGTCCAGCGCCAATCTCCTGGTGGTAGCTGCCACCACTCCCACTGGTTGTCCGTAGTAGGAGATGTTCTTCGACGAGAAGATTTCTTCGTCAAATTCAATGTAAGGCACCTGAGTGGGAGCGAAGCTGTTCGTCCCAGGAATATCTTTTGATGAGAAGAACGCAATGACTCCTGGAATCGCCTGGTGGATGAAGGAGATGGATGGTGTTGGATTGTTAGTTATTGTAAAGGTGCTTGTTGATCTCTAAGTACATGAAACTGATAGTACTTAGTGCAATAATATACTTAAAAAGAACATACAAAATTTCTTAAAATTTTGCTAAGATATTCAGTCCTGAAATAAAACCACATTACGGTGTCTATTGCGTTATATTTACATTATCAAAACCCGACGTTTCGGATCCATTACAGCGTCTGTGGTCACGGGCAGTCTATCATCTCCAAAATAAGTATCTAAGTCTGATAAAGTTTCTACACTTTCGTCATAACAGAAAAAGCGTGTCCTCGGCGCCAAGCTCCGAATTTCCTTTACAAATCTGTCACCTAGTCGCGACCGTGGCGTGCTGGGTACATTTTGGTTTTTTGTCATGACTGGGGTGGTCAAAAGGTTAAAATACATACCAGTGCCGCTCTAGCATCAATCTCCAATATTTCGGCGCGACAGACGTCGGACAGCACAAAGGCGACGTGCACGCTGCGAGGACCCGAGTACACGTCACACGCATACGTCGCCTCGCCCGAACACTGTTGAACATTATAAAACAATGGAGCTGTCATTGGTTCTAAATATGAATCGATTTCAGAGGAATTGCTCAGTATGGCTTTATTAGCCTTAGCATTTTTCTGTGATATCATACTTTTCAAAAGCGACTTTTTTAGTTCTGCTGCTACGAATTCCAAATATGAATTGATTCTCAAGGAATTGTTGAACGTGACCTGTTTAGCCGCCCGCATGGCATAGTATCTGAGCGATTAACTTCTCTCGCCAAGGGTTATAGATTTGATTCCCGAATGGAACAATTTTTTGTAGGTCTGGGTAAGCATATCCATGATGCAGGAGAAATTCTTAGGTGGCACAACGTTTATTAAAAAAAAATGACAATTGATTAATAAGGCCATTAAAGTGATAGTTACTTGAGAGAGTGCTTCAAGCTTGGGCACGGGTTTGTTTAGAGGCCACAGCGTTTTATCCGTCTCATAGGTCTGCGTACCGCGGGAGACTTCCCGCCGAAGTATACTACCACCGGATTTGTAACGCGGGTTCGCATCCGGGAACAGGGATAATACTGCCTGAAATCAAATAAAAATGTGATTGTCGGTGACGGTGTAGGTATTGTTTTATACTTGTTGATAAGTTTACCTCAAAGAGCCTACTGGTTTCTGATACTTACGCAAATATAAGACACTGAAATAAAACTACTGTTTACGGGTTTTATCGCAATAAATTGATACTATTTATTTATTCATTATTTATTTGACTGCCTCATTGGTCTAGTGGTCCCAAGCGCGACTGCTACGCTAGAGGTCCTGGGTTCGATCCCCAGGTCGAGCAAAGTGTTATTTGGTTATTCTATGAAATTCTCAGCCCGGTTAATGGCAATAGGCTCGCCCCCTATTACATGGGATCTAAACATACCGGCGAACTGTGGGTGTACATTAGTACGCCTCTGCCTAACCTTTCGGGGAATACAGGCGTGATGGTATGTGTCATTATTTATTTGTCTATAGTTTCTAGCTACCCCTGTGGGAGAAAGGCGTGAATATGTATATAATAAATAAATTAATATTATTCAATTCCCGACAATTCTGGCCGTTGTTCCATACATTTTGATCGGGAAGGTAGGTACAGCTAATTTTTTTTTCATATTTTGAGGGTCGGTCCCACAGTAAAAGTTGTTCATATTCATTACTACGTTCGTTTTGCTGCGGGAAACAACCATTTAAATTATGCGGTGTTTTAAATCATGTCGCGTTGTCTTCTCTTTAACTCGGCGAAAGACACAAAACTTACTTTATAGAACAGCCCCAAGGCTATAGCCTTCCTACAGCCAGGTGATGGTTCAGGTGGAACATCCACCGGCACTATCTCTTCCTGTAACTTCTTCAGAGCATTTTGCAGAACTTCATTGGTAAACAGATTCTTCCCCACGAGCAGGCTCTCTGTCTGTGCCGCTTTGATGAACGATGGACTGATGTTGCCGTAGACGATGTTAGCGGATTTTATTGCCTTTACCGCGTCCAATTTAAAAAGAAACCCCGCGTTGACTATGGCGTGCGCGTTTTGTGCTCTAGGCATTATCTGGAAAAGTAAAAAAATATAATAATATAAGCACCTACCATAGAGGGAATGGTAATTTCCTTAATGCCATAGAAGTTTACAAAAAGCTATATCATCACGCCTGTATTCCCCGAAGGGTTAAAGAGTTAAGGGGAATACAGGCGTGATGATATACAGAAAGTTAAACTCATAAGACAACCTAAGTGTTCTAAATACTTGACTGATAGGCTCGCCCCCTATAACATGGGACCTAAACATACCGGCGAACTGTGGGTGTATATTAAGTATCCCTCTACTTAACCCTGTTACCTAACCCTGTTTACCGTGGGAGAGGCATGCTTCGGCACGAATGGGTCGGCTCAACCGGAGTGATACCACGGCCTCATAGAAAACCGGCGTCAAACAACGCTTACGTTTTGTTTCGTCGAGTGAGTGAGGTTACCGGACGCCCAATCTCCTTTGAAAAGACGGGCAATGCACTCTTGACTCCTCTGGTGTTACGGGTGTCCATGGGCGGCGGTAATTGCTTACCATAAAAAAGAATCTCTTCGGGGAATACAGGCGTGATGGTATTTTATACCTTAGAATTCAATTATTTATTTACCTTATAAGTCCTAATTAAGTTGTTTTTTGATAACGGTGGAAGTTTTACATCATAAATCAGTTTATCCTTCAGATCTGCCTTCAAAAAGTCGCGCAATTTCATTTCAGTTTTATTTAAAGATTTATCGACTGAAAAAGAAGTGATGTAAGTGTTTTTAGTTTAAGGGGAATTACTTTCGAAAAAGTGTTTATTCAATTCAACTACACTGAGTAAAGCACTACCACCACATATTAGCATCTAAATTATTTATCTTTTTGTGATTTTTTTGCATTTTCCATGCAAAGATTATAAAGTTATTTTAGTGAAGGAAAAATTCAATCGCGGGCAGGATTCGAACCTGCGTCTTCTGGTTGGATACGCCAAACTTCACCTTATGACGTAACTTTAGAATGTGAAGGCAATCAGGCGGGTGGGGTTTACGGTGGTTTAGAGGTCAGAGCGTCTGGTGTATCCAACCAGAAGACGCAGGTTCGAATGCTGCCCACGATTGAATTTTTCCTTCACTAAAATAACTTTATAATCTAAATTATTTGTTTAAAATTTTAAAATGTAGATATACATCATAAAATTACTTCGACCTATGACTTATAAAGTACATATGTACCTACCTATAGTAACTGTGGCCCCAACAGTCGCCAAAACCAAGAACACATCGGAGGGAAAATCGTTATGTTGATTTTTTAAAGCCAAGTTCCCACCGATTGTTCCAATCTGGAAACAGAAACATAAATTATGACGACACATAGGACGATAAGATCTTAGCAATAAAATCCCACCGAAACATTTTCATGTAAAATGTTGCCAAGACGAGACCATAATAGGTATGGCTCGCACGCACTGTCAAAAAGGTATCAGATCTCAACATGTAGAGCCAAGTTTTTAATTTTACACGCCCTAACTCTACAAGCCCTAACCTTTGACTAAGGTTTAGAATTTGTGTAACTCTACACCTTAGACAAAATATGTGGCTTAGCCGTTTCATTACTTAAGAATAAAGAACTATTGTATAACAGAAAAGTAATGAAAAGTGAATAAATTTTTCACCTTAGGCCCATGTGACGGTAGCGAAACCACCAAGCCACATACACAGATAATTTAATACTAGTACCACATTTAAAAATTAAAAAATTAAAAATGTTTTTATTGTATCTGATACATTGTTATTCATTACAAAAATTGAGACAGCCCCTGTAAGTTATGAGTATACTTGTATTGGGGTTGCCTCGCAACTTCCATGATTTTAACTTAACAATGTTAGACCAATTAAACTCTTAGCCTTATAAAATTTACAATAGAATGGAATGAAATGAATTTAAGTAAATGTTAACAATTACAGTCTATACGCAGCTACAGCAGTGTGTGTGTGTGCGCGCGCGCGCGCGCGTGTGTGTGTGTGTGTGTGTGTGTGTGTGTGTGGGTGGGTGGGTGCGTGCGTGCGTGCGTGTATGTATATGTGTGGGTGTGTGTGTTTGTGTGTGAGTCCTTATCTGTAGATGTCTTATTTACTATTTTAGTTAATTCTTTCAAGGATAACTTCAGTTTCCTCGTAGCTTAGTGTCTTTAGCCATTCTATTAGGGTTTTTTTACACTCATATGGTAACATAGGGTAAATTTTGTGCTTTTTATTTAGTTTATTATATATATATGCAGATTGTGTCGCGTACTGGCGTCTAGCAAACGTAGTATGAACACTACGAGAGTGAGCCACAATATCATTTCGTCTCCTGTCCATGTGAGTTTTATCAAACGGCAAAGTCTTATGTAGACTTAAAATTAGGTTAACAAGGTACAGTTTTCTAACCGACAAAAGCCCACTAGTTCTGTACAGAATCTCGGTTGAGTATCTATAGGGTTTAAAATACATGACCTTAATTAACAATCTTTGAGCTCTTTCTAATTGTAGAAATCTCATTTTCGTGGCACCACCCTACAGCGGAATGCAGTACGTTATTATTGACTGTACCAAGGCAGTATAAATTTTATTAAGGAGAGGTACTGGCATAACGTGGCGCAATGTTTTAAACATCCAAACAAATTTTCGGATCCTAGATAGGATGGATTCAGTGTGGGAGTGCCACGATAACCTCTGATCAACCATTACACCAAGGTATCTTATGAATTCTACTTTTTGGACACCAGTACAACAACAGTTATCGCCTAAAGGGCCAGCACAACCATGAATGACGATTCGGAAGTCGGGGTCCGGCTGTGATCTCAGAGTTGCAGTGAAACAAATGAAGTAAGTTTTAGACACGTTGAGGGTTAATAGATTTGAATTTAGCCAGTGAACTATTTTAGCTAAACCATTTTCAGCTATAGCTCTAACAGCACTCCATGACTTTCCGCTAAACACTACCGCTGTGTCATCCGCATAAGAGATGATTCGCCCGCCAACATCCCCGATGTTACACAGCTCATTTATGTAAATAAGGAAAAGTGTCGGGCCAAGAACACTTCCCTGCGGCACACCGAAAGTCACGTTTTCTTCATAACTAATTAAATTATTAATTTTAACTTGCTGTTTTCGATCACTTAGGTAGCTTTTGAAGAGGCAGAGTGGTGTTCCCCGAATGCCAATAGCTTCGAGCCTGTGCAGAAGGATGGGGACGGAAACGGTGTCAAACGCTTTTTTAAGGTCTAAAAACACTGTCAAGCACTTGTCTCCTTTATCTACATTTGTTACAATTTCAGATGTTAGTGCTAAAACAGCATCTTGTGTTGATAGGCCTTTCCTGAATCCATATTGTGAGTCTGATAAGATGTTATATTTACTTAAGTAATTAGTTAGTCGCGTGTTTAATAATCTTTCGAAAATTTTTGAAATACCTGGTAAGACAGATATAGGTCGATAGTTATTGACATCGCCTCCATCCCCCCCCTTGTGCACAGGAGTGACTAAAGATCGCTTAAAGACTGAGGGAAATATTCCGGTTTTGAAACATAAGTTGGCCAACTGGCTTATGAGAGGTACAAGAAAGTCTCTAGATGTTTTTAGAAATTTTGTGGGTATACCATCCCAGCCAGGCGAACTATCAGAACCGAGACCCATGAGTATGCTGTCCACTTCCTGTGGATCAGTATCGAGAAGAACGAACGAGGTGTCCTGATGATTTAAATTAGCCTTCTCAACTTGACGGCCAAATCTGTTTATTATATCTTCAGCGAGGGTTTTGCCAACAGTAACGAAAAATTGATTAACACGGTTTATGGAATCGATGGGGTGTGGAGTGATATTTAGAAGGAGTGCATTAGTGGATTTGGTGGATTTAAATTGAGTTATTTCATTTACTTTTGACCATAGTCGTTTCGGATTTTTTAATGAGTCAACTATTTGATTTTTATGGAATTGTCGTTTTAGTTTCTTTATAAGATTTGCGCAGAAATTACGGAAACGTCTAAATGTAATTTTTAATATAATGTTATAGGGATCTTTTCTTATTCGTAGTTGCATTTTATTTCGAAGTTTGATACATCTAAGCGCTCCCGCAGTTATCCAGGGCTTCAATAACCGTCCACTGCTAGAAACCGATTCTGTTCTTGTGTTTAATAGAAGTGCCTGTTTGATCACGTCTATCAGTTTTAAAGCTATAAGGTGTGGGTCATCATTCATATTAAAGAAAGATAAATCTGTGTTTATTAAACTATTGTACGCATTCTCAAAGTTTACTATTGTTTTATATTTGGTGCGGTTTTTATTTTTATAAGTGTGTGACATATTTACTAATACCATAACATGATCTGTGATAGACGTGTTCAAAATCGCTACAAAAGCTGAGCTGTTGCCTTTATCAATTTTTAAAATAGTGTGATCCAGGCAGGTGTGATCCCGGGTTGGAAAACAATGCCCAGGAAGAAGGCCGTGTAACGCTAGCATATTTAAATAGTTTAATCTATTATTACGGTGCTGGGAAGATTCTGTTGATTTTGTTATTAAGTTTATGTTTATGTCCCCGATAATTAGAATGTTTTTATGTGTTTTAATTGTTTCAAGGTGAAGGTTTAGTGAATTTATAAAGCCATCAGCACATGCATTTGACGGGGAGCGATATATTCCTATGATGGTGTAGTTAGATATGGATATTTGGATAGCTGAGGCATGTGTGAGATTTATTTCTTTAACCCGGGATACGTGATTATTACTAATATAAGCCACAACTCCATCGTTTTGGTTCAGTTGGTTTGTCGTGAAGTGAGAAGTGTAATTATTTAGTAAGGGTAAATGTCTATTGCGGTTTAGTCTGCACTCAGTTAGAATTAGCACTTCGATGTTAGGTTTTATTTGTGACAAGGTTATCTGTAAGTCATCAAAATTGCTGTAAATACTTCTAATGTTTTGCGTTACCACTGTCAGGTTTGAATCGCCGGGTGTTAAGTAGTTATGTAACTGTTGGACGTCAATTAAAACTGAATTACCAATCTCAGTGTCGTCCAATTCATGCAGAGTATTCAGATTACTATCCATTATTGTTTATAAGAGGTATTAGGTGCATCTTATAAGTTCTGTTAGGCTGCTGGGTAGCTTTTGTATATCCGTATACTATTGATATATATATGACTGTGAAGTTTTGTATGGACATAAGTAAATAGGGGTTTTGTGTGAGTGAGTGTGAGTTGTAGTTGTGTGAAAGTGGAAGGGCGAAAGTTATGTAATATTGTGTATAGTTAGAATAAGTATTGCTTACTGTTACAATGATGTTGAGCTGTGTATAGTGATGTTTTATGAAGTAAGTTATTATTTTTATGAATGAGCATGCAAAAATTATATGTAGAACTGAGAAAACAACTAGTATTACTAAGGAGATTAGTCACAAATCTCTAAGTAGGTGATGGACTTGTTGTTCACTCTTTATGAGAACTCCTCTAGAATTTTCATCTTGCTTCACGAAAACTCGCCCAAAACTAGTCCAGCAGTATTTATAATTCTTTGTTTTTGCTAAGTCCCTGGCCAAAAAGAACAAACGTGCTCCTTTAGCAGTCAGTTGTTCAGATATGAAGATCGGAGTATCCTCGTTGGTAGTAAATCCAAGATGTTTTGCCTGAAGTTTTATTTTATTTTTTATGTTGTAGGATTTGGCTTTTTGAAGAACTTGTGATTTTAGTATAGACGATCCGAGCTCAATAATAATGGGGGGATTATTTACACCTTGTTTTTTTCCCTGGATTCTGTAAATATCCCTAATATCTTTCTCAACCAAGTCTAAACTGATGGACTTCGAAAGACACAGCACCATATTAATTAGATCTTGTCTAGATTCTTGAGACTTCTTAGGAACATTCTTTAATTCTATACTAGATTTTCGAGTGAATCTTTGTAAATCTTCCAATTTATCTTCTAAAATAGCAATATACTCTTGGTCTTTTTGTGACTTTAACTCCAGAGATTCTATCTTTTTTTGGAATTCCTCATTTTGGCTAAATAAGCGCGTTATGGAGGCTTCTATGTTGAAGTTTGTCTGCTGGATCTCTTTTAGATTATCAGTGATTACTTTCAGTTCACTCCTTTGCGTATTCATAAACGAATTCAGTAATTCTTTAATATCCTCTTTAAATTTGTTAAATTCTGAGGGAAGGTCCTCTTCTCTCGCCCTTTTGCTGCGGAATGAAATATAGTTTGGAGGTGTGGAGTCCACAGCCTTCACATTTTCGTTAATACTTGTGTCCGACAACGATTTATTGAGTTGTGAAGTAGACATGGTATTCCGTGTATTCTGTATATCTCGTAGGCGAAGGTAATTATTTCTTTACTGATTCGTAAACACTGACAATATTCGCAGTTATAAATTAATTAACTAAATGGGATGCGCTTGAGTCGAATTTCGCCAATAATAAATTAGTAGGTGTGGATATGGGTCACTCGGGGGCGCGTCCTTCGGTCAGCGGTCAAATCACGCAGGTGAGAGGTGGAGCTATACACTGTGGGTGTGGCCTTGGCAGTGATGACAGGATGCGTATGCGCTGGTTTGTTAACAGTCGACGGTAGCTACTAGGAATGCAGGAATAATTAGCGCGTAGGATTGTCCTTGTCACTCTGCAATGACCGATGTGTGTGCGCGCGGTAAGTGGCGTTGTGTTTATGTGTGCGTTTCGTACTCACGGGTCGCCTTGCTACAACACCTCCTCAGCGCTTCTGCTTTCCTATTTTAGCGTTGTATTTAATTTGGCACAATTTAATATTTAAATTAGTAAGCAAAATTAATAAATGGTCTCTTGCACTTCTACACCGTACGGTGGTCCGGGGGGAAGAGGACCACATATTTTGACTAAAAGGTGTAGAGCTTGTGAAGTTAGAGCTTGTAGTTACCCTTATAGTAGGGTAACAATGGTAAGGTAAACTTCGGCACGAATTCGGGCCGGCTCGACCGGAGTGATACCACGGCCTTACGTTGTGTTTCGCCGAGTGAGTGAGGTTACCGGAGGCCCAATCCCCTTTTAAATGTCGGAAACGCACTCGTGACTCCTCTGGTGGACAGCCGCAACTGTCCATGGGCGGCGGTTATCGCTTACCATCAGGCGATCCGTCTGCTCGTCTGCCCTCCTATCCCATAAAAAAAGTAAAACCACTCACATTTCGCACAGGCCCATGTGCAACTAAGTCCAAATGGTCATAAAACGTGCTCAGGTAGCTGAAGTCTCCATTCTTCTTGCTCCACTGCTGAAAAGTCTTTATGACGTCAGCGAGGGACAAGCCGGCGCCTAGGATCAGGTTCTCATCAGACAACGCCTGTTTTAGGTTCTCTATCGACGATATGTCGATTACGATCTTTGATTCGGTACTTATTGGGTAGACTCCTGGAATAAACAGAATATTATATAAATTTTTGGATTTAAATGCAAAGAAGAATCTTGGCTAAAGCTCAGGTCGTGGTGTCGGACGATAAACGTAATAATGTGACCATTCTTGATTGAATCAATACATACAGTTGTCAACTGGCCAAACCACGAGCTCACTTTGGTGACAATATGAGGTACCAACAGGATATGTTAAACACTTCCACACTCTGTGATGCTATATCTAGGAAAGATATACCTAAGAAAAATCTCTTCACCCAGGAAGATCCTAGAAGAAAACCAAAGTTTTATAATTATGTGAGGATTTACCTTTGCCAGTATTGCCCGCAACCAGCCTGTAACTTGCTGTACCTTCTCGCGCCAAAACCTGAATGTCAATAAAGTTTTTAATGGCGCCGAATTAAATTTTCAAAAACCATGCCTTGTGACAGAAAACACAGCAGTAGTGAATCTTGTGGATCTCGCATTAGATCCACATAACCCTATCTAGTTTTCTCCTAATTTTATCGTCAATTTGGAATTAGCAGGACTGTAGCGACATCTACCGCGCTAGAAAATAGACGTACAAGTCCTGAATCGCGTAAGTGAAGTTTGCAACGCAATTTGGATATATACAACCGACCGACATCAACCGTTGGGCCGTGGCGCACCAGGCAAAACACCCGCCGGGTCGGAGGATCTTTGGTGTGAGGGCCAACCAACATACCTCGCCCCTCCACAGGGCTAATAAAGCCACATTTAGCAATTCCTCTGGAATCGACTTAGAAATTTTCTAACTTAAATCATATTATTAATCATCAAAAGCGTCTACTTAAACTCAGGAGTTCGACCTAAACATTTGATTAGAAAGTTGGATGTACTATTGCTTTATTTGGCATCAATATGTTTTGCCTGGTACATAGCTAACAGTTACCGTAAAGACATCTTGGATACTATACGCCTTGTACCACCGTCCACCACCTGTGGTGAGTTTTAGCAGTTTGTCTTGGGAATCTTCTATGAAACACCAGTCATCTTCCGATGTGCTGCATTTGCGAGCGCATTTCTGCGCGCATTTAGATATATGCAGATCTTCCAGGTCCTGGAAAAATTTTGGGGATTTTAGTCAGTCTGTACTTACTATTTGTTAACTATTTATTTATTCATTACAAACGTA
Organism: Acronicta aceris; assembly: GCA_910591435.1. Classification (NCBI taxonomy): domain Eukaryota; kingdom Metazoa; phylum Arthropoda; class Insecta; order Lepidoptera; family Noctuidae; genus Acronicta; species Acronicta aceris. Next base: position 12,704,151 of record OU342770.1, read on the forward strand.
GACAGGAAGGCAGGCTGAATTATTCAGGGTTTTTGTTGGCACAAGCTCTCTCGGAGAAATAAGTTGAGAAAAAAGAGAGAAATGAGAAAAATCTTTAAAAACTTATTCTTGTTTTATATATGGTCGTTACCTAGTTATGAAACGCTAGTGCTGTATAGTACCTACCTAAGTATTAAAAATCTAAAACCTGTAAAAAATTCTTTAAAAGATCTATCATTTATAGAAAGAATTCAATATTATTCCAACTGGGAAGCACCTATTCGTTTTATCATATTATGTCAGTTTGTAAATTTAAGATAGGTACTCAAAACCTGCGCGCTTCTTAAGCTTACCTGCAACTTGTTCTGAAGCCCAGGATCAGTGTCTGTAGCGAAGCTCTTGAAGGCATCCAAGATAGGACGGTAGCCGGTGCAGCGACACATGTTTCCACCAAAAGCGTTCTCAACTTGCTGAGTCGTCAGATTCTTGATATCTTTGTTTAGACTGTAAATATAATTGTTAATTGCATGTGAGTCTGAGAATTGTTGAAAAACTAGACTACTTCTGTTCTCAAGAAGTGGAATAATGTTTTCCACTACTGTGTTAAGAACATCAAAATTTTAGCGGTTTCAATGAGGGATTCTACTAAATTGGTAATGAATTCGCCCATTTATGGTCAACCAAAATCTGTAGCAGTCTTTTGCCTAATACTATACTATATGTATATAATATACATAGCGCTTATATTTAGAGGGGCTTATTTATATTTGTATGAAAATCCTATTTCCTTAGAACTTAAAGAACCATATTGAGTAAACCACTAACCACTTCCACTAACTAAATTCTTGATTTGTTTACACAGATTATAACGCAGAGTTCTCTGGTGGTTTAAATAAGCCACATTAAGTAATTTTCTAATGCCTATTAATCATATTTTCTGGAGCCTTTTAAGCCCTACTGGTTTCCGCGGTTATTATTTATTATTACTATTAATATTAATAGTTGTGTGTGTAATGTACCTGTACATATTCATGACCCAGCCAGGGGTGCAGTACCCGCACTGTGTCCCGTTGAACATCGCGAGGCGGTCCTGGATGGGGTGGTAGCCGTCCATGCGGTTGCCGATCCCCTCCACTGTAGTGATGTCCCACTCGTGACATGACAGGATATGCACCAAGCACTGGAAATAGTCATAATAAATTCGGTATAAAATGACAGATTTAGCCTCCGCAATCTAATTTCTACATAATCAATCAGTCATAATTATGGACCTTCTTGTAAAAGTAACATATACAAATAATGATCGAGATTAGAATGTTATTCAAAATACCAATTCCATTATGTTCATTGATCTAAATTTCCACCATGAGTTCTTTCTAACCTGTAGTTCAACAGGCCGCTTTTTATGTATCATATTAAGATTCACATTATAAAATTGCTATGAAGCTGCTGCGGGTTCTCAATATAATTTTTGCTGAGAAATTACTCAATTTGGCCTTTTTAGTTGTAGCTAAGTACCTACCTCTACCTAGTCTGGTCCCCAAATACCTAACTCAAATCGTAAAAAGTAAGAAAATAACGGAAAAAGACTTGTTTATATCTATATAATTTGCATAATGATTTACAATTACTAATAGGTACCTAACTTTGAGTAAATTATGTCTTCACACTTAACTTTAGCGTTTGTAAGTCAAATAATAATTATAAATATATGTTTTCCCCCTTTTTGCAAATAAAAAAAGAGTTCCGATAAATCCAGCTACATAAATACAGCTACAAAAACATGCAGCGACAAAATAAATGAACAAATGTAGTTAATCTACTCTTTGGCTCCTCTTTTTCGACACATGCGAAGTATAGGTTCCTTTTTTGTGATTAGTACCTACCGAGTGGATATAACGTCAAGTCTTCATTAGATATTTTGACCTACTTAGAATATAGGTAGGTATTCCTAACGTATATAACATACCTAATAAATTTTTATTGCAAAAGCTTATTGTAAATTCATCTTTCCACACTAATTGCGAAAGTAAGTAGGTCTGTCTGTTTAACTGTTATCCCTTCACTTCTAAAATGCTGATCAGATTTTGATGAAATGTGGCGAGGAGATTGACTGCACCTTCAAGAAGTAGGTAGGTTTATATGCTGCCTTTCGTGTCAATAAGTCCTATAAGAGGCGAGTGATACTGCGGGCCACAGCTAATATGTTTTATTATTACCGATATCTACGGTATTTAATGTTAGCAAAAAATAATACCAAACACATGATGGTCTATTAGATCATCTTGAAAATTAGTACTCATTAAAAATTTTGTTGAATATGCAGAGTCAGCAATTTGTGCAAAATATTCTAAACAAAATACGTAGGTAGGTAGGTCCCAAATCATTTTATAGTGTGTCATCTATGCTTTGCTCTGAATGACTGACTGACGGATCAACGCACAGCCTAAACCGCTGATCGTAGAGACCTGGAGCGTGTGTTCTTTGTATGCCACAACGAATTTCAACCCCTAAGGTGGTAAAAAGGGGGTGAAAGGTTTTTTTGTAACCCGTATTGGGTAGGTAATTTGCATACATTGACGGGTACAAAATACAAACGAAACCAATCGTGCGTTCTGATTTCAACACTTTGTTAAAAGTCTAACGAGGGTATTAAGAGTCCGGCAGACTGAATTTCTCATACAAACCGTTATAAATCGTATCCCATAAAGTTAATCTAGGTTCCTGCTCTACTATTTCGTCCAAATTACTTCACTGGAAATAAATGTACGTGAATGTAATTCTTGATAACTGTATCAAGTTGGGAACGATTTTCCGATTTTTTATTTCCAGCGAATTATTAGTAAACGAAATGGTACGGTAGGAACCTAGATTAACACTATCCGAATAAGAATAATAACACAATTTGATAAAATATTCTTTGGATTACAATTTATACGGCAATTCAGGCTCCGACAGACCAGTATTCAATCTAGAACAAGCATTCCTAGGCCACCCAGGCGTGGAAAGCGTGTCGGTTGTCGGCTGTTCTTGGCAGATGGATACAGTCGATTAGGCTCAATTCACGATACTTAGCACACAGTGGAAGTGAATCAAAGCGAACATTTAAAAAGTTATTATAGCAAATTCATCCTTCCTCAACGATGCAGGTTATCTCGGTTAATATGAAATATGAGTATAGGATATTTCTGTCGAGAAAACAAGGAGCGTAGGAAGCTCACAAAAAAAATGTCTTGGAAGAATTATGAGATACCTAACCTTTGTGCTAGCATGAATTGACCCTTACCATTCAGTATTCTTAGCCAGGAAATGGGTAAGCACGATTGTTGTGTCGGAATTCAACCATCTTTCCGCCAATTTTGGAGAAAATATGCTAATAATCTTTTTTATTTCTTTCGAAGAATCTTCAGTGATGCCAGAGAATTCACACATTATCTTGACGATAAAAAGCTCTAAAGTTTCTACTCTGCTGTTTCTATTTTCTTTGGCATGTATACGCCAAATTTCATTTTTGAGATCGAATAAACAAACTGGAAGAAAATTGTTCCGATTATTTTTGGTGGCAAATAATATAAGTACCTAATTGTTTGAAACTAATTTGTGTAGCTATCATATATGCAAATTGCACACAGGGAATCAAGGGGTAATGTACTTTCCAGTCTTGTATAATTAAGTTAAAAATATAAAAAAAATCTTAGACCTAAATAACCTAAAATCATCACATCATTACGTACTTATATATTATACGTTAGGAATACCTACCTATATTCTAAGTAGGTAAAAATATATAATGAAGACTTAACGTTATATCCACTCGGTAGGTACTAATCACAAAAAAGGAACCTATACTTCGCATGTGTCGAAAAAAGGAGTTAAAGAGTAGATTAACCACATGTTTTTTATGCCCTAGCTGGATTTATCGGAACTCTTTTTTTATTTGCAAGAAGGAGGAAAACATTTTATTTTTTATTTGACTTACAATCGCCAAAAATAAGTGTGAAGACATAATTTACTCAAAGTTAGATATTAGTAATTGCAAATCATTATGCAAATTATATAGATATAAACAAGTCTTTTTCCGTTATTTTGGTACTTTTTACGATTTGAATTAGGTATTTGGGGACCAGACTAGTAAAACCGCCAAATTGAGTAATTTCTCAGCAAAAATTATATTGAGAACCCGCAGCAGCTTCTTAGCAATTTTATAATGTGAATCTTAATATGATACATAAAAAGCGGCCTGTTTAGCCTACAGGTTGGAAAGAACTCGTGGTGGACAATGAACATAATGGAATATTTTGAATAACATTCTAATCTCGATCATTATTTGTACATGTTGCATACTTTTACAAGACGGTTCATAATTATGACTGATTGATTATGTAGAAATTAGATTGCGGAGGTAAAATTTTTCATTTCAAATAGGTTTGCACGGTTCCAAAAATTTTATCCTATGGACAAGAATCGGGCAAGAAACTTCTTGGACACTCTTTTGAAATCAGTGATATTAAATTCTTCATTGGTACATGCGATTAATAACAGGACATTGAAGGTTGGACCGAAGTCGATATTATTAATTGAAGATTCCCATCATTCGAGATGAGTTGCCGATGTTATTATAAAAAATAATAAACTTTGTGCAAAAGCGCACATAATCGAAGTACATACGTTTATAAAACTAGGTGTCCACTTAGACATGCTACAATGCACTCACATTTACGTGTTTAATTACAGTCGCTTAGTGTAAAATGCAGATTCTCAGCCGCATCTGGTTACACGGGAAGCTGATTCTAACATAGTTGGGAATAGGATAGGATGATGAGTTCCATAGTATTTTTATTATGTGTATCATATTATGATTGATTGAAAGTGGCCTTATTAACCCTGCATATTATTTTTATACGAGCAAAATTAACGATTTCATGAAGAACTAAAAATAATGTATGTTAAATTATCATAATAATTATTTGTTCAATTAGTTTGCTATCAACATAGATAATATTATGTGCTTGAATAGGAATTTATTTTAATCTGTTGTTTGTTTATTAATGACAATGACATTTGTGTGTCGTTGTTATTTGCATATAATTGACATTGGTATACATTGCAATAAATAAACATTAACACACATACATACTTACAAAACTTACATTTCCAGTATAGGTTGATCTCTCATTGCGACGTCAACTCATGCTGTATACATAGGTATGTATCACTACATAGTATAAAACAAAGTCACTTCCCGTTGTCTGTCCGAACCTATGTATGTATGCTTAGATCTTTAAAACTACGCAACGGATTTTGAAGCGGTGTTTTTTAATAGATAGAGTGATTCAAGAGGAATGTTTTAAGCTATTTAATATTACGCTACGACTGTTAGGAATGGGGCAACGCGGGTGAAAACGCGGGCGGGTCTCTAGTATATTATACAGCTGTGTGTACAGAGATAAATATTAGGTGGGAATTAGCAGTTTCCTTTTAAAAACATTTCTCTATTATCTCTTAGATGCTAATACTCATCGCACAATATTTACATATGATAATACAGTCATTTAAAACTCAAACTCATAACAAAACGAGTCGACCATTGAGCTATTATGTCATGCTACATAGGTATTTGGCTAGGACAGTCTAAATACTTAAATATTTAAACCTATTATATGAGTTTTTTTCAATTATTTCCAAGTCGCACGCTTGAAATTTTTCAGATACTGTAATTTCGGTCTACTGTAATAGGATTAGAACTACTCAGACATACATGTTACCTACTTATTGCCAAGTTAACATTATTAACCTGTGAATTCCTTGTTCTTCGGCCCAAACGACCATTAAATTATTTTGAATTAAAATATTACTTGTTATAATTATACATATAGGTATCAATGTAGCAATATAACTATAGTACGTTAGTATTTAATATCTCATTGGCGCCCATGAACCTGCTTAGTTGAATCACCTCACGGCGACACTGACCGAACAAGCCCAATGTTCAAGCGAAAACAAAATAACATGTTTTATTCACGTTACCAGCGATCACGAGTTTGTCGTGAGCGGGTTCCACTGCATTTTTCTGTATCATAACAAAAAATCTAAAATTGAAATCAGGTTTTAATTAATTTTTTAACTAGATTTAAGTTGACTACCTCATAAGTCTATCTAGTGATCCCAAGCGCGACTGCTACGGTAGAGGTCGTGGGTTTGATCCCCATTTCGAGCAGAGTGTTATTGGGTTTTTCTATGAAATTCTCAGCAGCAGCTCGAAGTCTGGATTTGTGCTCGGTTAATGGCAATAGACTCGCCCGCACATGGGACTTAAACATACCGGCGAAATGTAGGTGTACATTAGTACACCTCTGCCTAACCCTTCAGGAAATACAGGCATGATGGTATGTATGTTATGTAGATTTAAGTTAGAACTTTAACAAATTGCAGGTTAATAATACCAACCTAATTATTATCACGTTATTCTAACTCGAATAGACTGGTTATTCTTACATAAGTAAGTAAGTTTACCTACTTAGTCTGAATACTTACATATTTCCTTTTTACTATAATAAAAATAAAATAAAATATAGATAGGGCCACCTCTTAGGATTTCCGCCTATATTGTAACTCGTACGGGTTCTAAATATGAATAGATTTAGAAGATTTTTATTGTTGACTAGCTTTTGCCAGCGACTTCGTCCGCGTGGAATAGATACTTTGTTCCCTAGTTCTTCGCCCGTGGTTTCACCTGCGTTGCCCCGTTCCTAAGGGTTGTAGCGTGATGTTTTATAGCTTGAAACCTTTCTCATGAATCACTCATTTTCCCAACATTTCCCTTCACTGCTCTGCTCCTATTGATCGTAGCGTGATGAAAAGTATACTATAACCTGCCCAGGAGTATGAAGAACAATTGTACCAAGTTTCGTTGAAATCCGTCGAGTGGTTTTTGTTTCTATAACGAACATACAGACAGACAGACAAAAATTTTACTGATTGCATTTTTGGCGTCAGTATCGATCACTAATCACCCGCTGATAGTTATTTTGGAAATATATTTCATGTACACATGTCATGAATTGACCTCTCTACAGATTTATTATAAGTATAGATTAAAGCCATTTACATAATCTCTCTCTTAATCGCAAAATGATGGCCTCTGGTACAGAGGACGCATATCTATGTTTCGAATTTTTAAGATACTTACAGAATTAACAGCGAAGACGTGTTTCTCCTTGGTCACAGGGTGGACTTGCGAGACGGACACGACGCATGCGCCGCAGCCGCCCTCATGGCACATCGCCTTCGTGCCATGCAGCTGCAGGTAGCTACGGATGTAGTCATTCAGTGTTGTCTTGAAACTCACTTCTGACCCCGCTAAAAAAAATATTATTCATATTGCAATACTGTTGTTTTTCCAGTGCAAATGTTTTTATTCCACGGAGCAGATTTAAAAACAAAAAGCTAAGATTCGATTTCGAAATTCGAAAAAATATGTTGATTCTATGGTAAAGTACCAGCTAAAAATAAAAAAAATAGCAAAGATGCGCGATTCGAATTTAGAAATATCGAAGAATCGATTTTATACATATTTTTATTCGATTCCCAGCTCGAATGTTATTATTTATGAAAACTTCAGAAGCAGCTCGGAGTTCGGACTTGCTTATAATAGTCTCCCTATTACATGGGACCTAAACATACCGGTATACAACCCGACTATTAGGTATTAATAATTATATTACATACAGATAACTCTGCCTAGCCCAGTCATGATAATTATTTATTTATTTACTTGATCATGGAAGACCAACAACTAGTAACAATGATATTTGATTTACAATAAGAAAACATGCAGCCATTAACAGGTCCTCGCGAATAGAAATTGAATAATATGTTACGTTTATGACTTTGAAAGTTAGTGAAGATAGGGAGATTTGAAAGTAAGTCAGACCTTTGTCTGCAATTTATCGATACTATGCGCGTGCGCATTTGATCTCGGACTACGGCGAGGGGCATCCTCTAGTCATTCTTATCACCATGACATCACTGCTCTACTTATACCTTATCTTAAGTTCTTCGGTTATTGATGAGTTTATCAAGATTTATTTCATTATGCGAGATGAAACTGTGAACCTGTTTTAGATGTACCAAAATATAAAATACTATTTTAGCTTGTAACAAATTACGGACACCATGCAAAATCTATTATTCCTGTGTTCAGGGGTAACGCGAAGGAGTTTCAAATTATTAATTTAATTTTTCTTTTTCTGGCTGTACAGTCAACAGCACATCAAGTTACCATCAAGTTGTGGGAACTCTATTAGTTGGAAATTAAATTGACAGTCGATTGAAGAAATTTGACAGTTTTGGATACAATTACATTATGTGCTGTTGACCGTACATATCCTGTGTTAATGATTCTGTGCATTTCTTAAATTTATTGGTACACAAACATTCAAAATTATGAAATAAGCAATACGCAGATATGGACTAACAGAAAATGTATCTATTACAATGTATATTTCATGAATTATTGATCTTTGGAATCTAAGGTCAGACATTAACGATATTTACATTTATATTGTACTAGCTTTTTGCCCGCGACTTCGTCCGCGTGGAATAGTTACTTTGTTCCATATGAACTTTCATCCCCTATTTCACCCCTTACCTAGGTCGAAATTTATCAAAATCCTTTCTTATGGGATGCCTACGTCATAGTAGCTATATGCATGCAAAGTCTCAGCCCGATCGGTTTAAAATTGACAAAGTTTCATACAAACTTTCATCCCCTATTTTATCCCCTTGGGGGTAGAATTTATCAAAATCCTTTCTTAGCGGATGCGTACGTCATAACATCTACCTGTACGCCAAATTTCAGCCCGATCCCTCCAGTGGTTTGGGCTGTGCGTTGATAGATCACTATGTCAGTCAGTCAGTTACTTTTGAGTTTTATATATTATATATTAAGATGAGACAATCTCGGGAATACTCGATCAAACAAAAGAGAAACGTCAATATCAGTTTCTAAATAAAAATACATAAGCAACAAAGTTATATGCGATCGACCATACATAATTTTATTTTTTAAGTTTTATTCAGTACCTTACATTGAAATCTTAAGTTATTAAATATCCTTACATGCTAAAGCTAATGCAATATTGTAGCATACTCGTATAATAAAGATATAAAGTATATTATAATATTGTAACAGTCACAGCTAAGTTTTAAAATAACATATTTCATAAACTGTTATCCTCGTGAATTCACTCAGAGCACATGAATAGCTTAACGTTGGCTATGACGTTGAAAGTGCGGAGTGCCCGCGTCAGCGGTGCCTCGTGCACGCAGAACAAAGAATACCTTGCAGCAAGTTAGTGCGCGCGCGCGGCACCGCCAGCAACTGCGGCCGACGACCGCGACGCTGGGACACGTACCCGTTTGGGACATATAAATTGAACCTCTCCAATAAATCCGCGTTGTGTATCCTTCCTCTTATTACTTTAAAGATGTAGGTTACGAGTGCAAGTTGCTTCGTGACCCTGAGTTCATTATAACCGACCATTCCCAAAATAAAAGCCTGTCTGGAGCAGACAAGTGTTAGAGTGGTGACCGCGTTTGGGCAAGCGTAATGTGGGACCACCCTGCGACACAATGGACCGACTATTTGAAGAAGGTGGCTGGCAGCGGATGGATTCGAGCTGTCCAAAACTGGAAAGGTTGGCGCTCTTTGGGGGAGGCCTACGTTCAGCAGTGAACAACAATAGGCTGATATTATGATCAGAGATATATGAGAGAGTCAGCCTAGATACGAATAAAGTGACCCACCAAATGTCTATTGAAAAGCATGTTGGATTGCATAAAATTGTCTGTTACTTGTAAATGAACTTAATAACGCAATGGTCATTGCTCAACATGGTGCAACAAACTCAACTATCAACGATCACTTGCCCTTAAATACTTTGGCACCAATATGTCACAATCTTTTATTGACCGAAAGCGGTCGTGGCCACTATTTGCAAGAAGTGGCCTAGTGTTGTCGCTATGGAGGTGTACTATTGTACACCCACAGTTCGCCGGTATGTTTAGGTCCCATGTAATAGGGGGCGAGACTATTGCCATTAACCGGGCACAAATTCGAAACTCCGAGCTGCTACTGAGAATTTCATAGATAAACCCAATATTACTTTTAACCCTTTGACCGCCACGTCAAAACAGAAAAACCGTGCCCTCGGCGCCAAGCTTCCGAATTTTCTATAGAAATTTTGGTTTTTCGTCTATACACGACTGGCGGTCAAAAGGTTAAAAGCCAAAAATAAAATTGCACAGTGCACAGTTTGAAAAACTGAATTTAAGCCAGAGCTCTTCGGATTAGATCGCGTCAGGTAGGTACCTAATTCAAAAAGGTTCAACGAGTATATATAATAATTCTAATCTTGTCTCAGTGTCTCAGTCCAACCGATTTAATTACCTAAATTGATCTAACAGGTAAAAATATTGAAAAATATCGATAATGTTAGTACAAAAAAGTCTGGCGGATCGAATATTATTACAAAAGGTTATTTGTTTAAAATAAATTATCGAACTGAGGTCATCATTAGACATTTGGAATCCGCCAAATATTAGTTTAGCTGTTCTGGTAATGAATAATTAAACTTTTGAATGGTTAACTTGGTATTAAAATTGGTAGATACTAATTATCATTACGTCGTGGTATATACGCTATGTAAAAATACCCTGTCCGATCCAGTCTGGTGACATCACCAAATAAAATATGGAACATTAAATATTCATGAAAGTAAGAAACATATTAATTAAGTTTAAAATTCACGATTGTCGTGCCCAAATTGCAGAAATTACCCCAAAATCTAGCAAATTTTTTAACTGTATTGAAAGCATCATCAACCTTAGTACCTACCTTTGGCATCTAGGGCCGGTGTTGCTGACACCATAAGTATTACCATATCAGTTTTCTCATTTTGTAAAAACAATATGGGGATTGTTTTTTTACCTTTTTTGCGACTGTTTTTTTGGATAAAGACTTTAAGCAAACAGATATAGGTTGGTCTTGGAAGGTTAACAGTCCAGCGACGCGCACCCTGTACTATTTCTATGAATCTATGGGAGCTCTTCGTTAGTCTCTTGAATTTTGTGTCATTTTTCATTAAGAGTCCACCGAATTTCTATTACAAACGTAATACCGAAATAGATCGTAATTCAAACACAATTAAATCAAATTCTGTTCCTACTGTACCATTTCGTCCAAAATACTTCACTGGAAATAAATGTAAGCGAATGCAATTTTTGATAACTTTACCAAGTTCAAGTTGGACTATAGCCTAATCCCTCTCATTCTGAGAGGAGACCCGTGTCCAGCAGTGGGACAGTATAATGGGTTGATTATGTTACCAAGTTCGAAACGATTTTCCGGCCATTTATTTCCAGTGAAGTAATAGTAGCCGAAATAGTACCGTAGCAACCTAGATTGACGATACCCAAATCCGAATTATAATATAATTTGATAGAATATTGTGTGGATTACGATTTATTTCGGTATTACGTTTTTGTGAACAATTTAAGCTCCGCTGGACCCTTAAGTGCTCTGCCAGCTCATTTGGATGCATGTTTAGTCTCTTTTTGTAGGACTGCATGGAAGATTATATCTCATCTCTGACAGTTTTCAGTTTAAGGTAACGGTGAAGCTGTTGATTAGTGACGAACAAGGAGCATTCGTAACTATTCGAAGTATTTTGGACTGTAATCTCTCTGGTATTTCGATATTTGCATTGGATGCGATTCCCCACAATTGGATACCGTATGACCAAATTGGTTTCAGAAGGCATTTCTACAGGAATAGTTTGTTTTACAGTGACAGCTGAGACTTTTTGTCAGTGCCATTACATTATTTTTTTTTGGGATAGGCAAACGAGCAGAAGGATCGCCTGATGGTAAGCGATTATCGCCGCCCATGGACACCCGCAACACCAGAGGAGTCACAAGTGCGTTGCTGGCCTTTTAAAAGGGGATTGGGCCTCTGGTAACCTCACTCACTCGGCGAAACACAACAATACATTTTTCGAAGTTGAATGCTCCAAGGCTTTCCTTTTGGTAAATATGTGCTTCTTCCAATTGTGGCGATCTAGATATATTTTTTTACTTATAAAGACAAAATGATTATCTATACAATGAATAGAACCCAGATCTCGATACCTAACAATACCTTTACGGGTCAAACAATGGCTACAGGAGACATTAGATATTTATTAGACTTTTTTTTATGCATAAGACGGATAGCTTGGATCTTAGGTGTATAATGTAGGTATTAAATAAATACGCTAGAGGACTTGGGTTTGATCGAAGTCGATCAAAGTGTTAATTAAGTATTGTGATTTTATATGAAATTCTCAGTAGAAGTTCGGAGATTTGTGCCAAAAACATACCAGTGAACTGTGGGTGTACCTTAGTACACCTCTGCCTAAACCACCGGGGAATACAGGCGTTATGGTATGTATTAAATAAAAAAGTAAAGAAGGAGAATTTCTTTAGTAGTCTTTTTTTATATTGGTTTCTGACACTTTTCTTCTCGTCTTTTTTTTATTTGGCGTTAGCACATCATGCTAAACATTTTTTTTAAAGATTCGATCATTTTACTGAAAGAAAAATTCTGTCTTAGGCAGTATTTAAACCTATGTCTCTCCGGTTAAGTATTCGGATCCTGTCTTAGATCGAATTTTTCTTTCACTTTTTATAAATCTTTAATTCCTTTACTTTTTAATTGCGGGAAAATTCCACAGATTAAAACATCAAGGAACTGTCCAGCAGTGGTATGCTGCGGGTTATTCTAATATATAACTTACTCAGAGTATAATGTTCTCCATTTACAGTAAAATTTATTTTATCCATCTTTGTATTCCATAGGCATACAGGCAATCACAAATTATCACCAAGAAAGTACAATCACTGTTCACATAACAAGACTAGCTCACAAGGCGCGCGCGCGTATACTGCGGGAAAAATTCACTGGGAACCGGCTTGAGTCAAGCAATAAGATTATTATCACAGATCATTCATGTTGTAGGCGGTTAGAATACAAGAATACGTATAGGTACCGACTTTTTTATAGGATAGGGGGCAATTGAGCAGACGGATCGACTGACCAGAGGTATCACAAGTGCGTTTGGGCCTCCTGTGTCTTCGCTCACTCGACGAAACACAACGTAAGCGTTGTTTCACGCCGGTTTTCTGTGAGGCCGCGGTATCACTCCGGTCGAGCCGGCCCATTCATGCCGAAGCATGGTTCTCCCATAGACTAGACCTAGATCCCACGGACAGTTCTAACATTAATAAACTCTTTGGTTCTGAGTCTGACTAAATAACTATGATACCCCCGACATAATAGTGCGAATGTGAAGTTATCCACAAATGGTTTTGGATTATGGTTAAATTTAAATTATAATAACACGGTGACTGCCTCATTAGTCTAGTGGTCCCAAGCGCGACTGCTACACTAAAGGTTCCGAGTTCGATCCCCAGGACGAGCAAAGTGTTATTGGGTTTTCCTATGAAATTCTCAGTAGCAGGTCGGAGTCTGGATTTGTGCCCGGTTAATGGCTATAGGTTCGACCCCTATAAGTAGGTAGCTACTTGAACGGTTATTTAATAGACTGTTAACACAAAAAGAAAAGAATATTCTTTTACTTCCTTTTCTCTTTCTATTATGATTGGTTGTTACGTTTCGATCCGAAACTACGATGTTTGATATTCATAGCAGCGCTCTCCGATAGATTTGTCCAAGAATGATTTCAATCATCAATACTTAATACATTATTGCATTTCATAATAATTGAGTATTGACTATTCAAATCATTCTTGGACAAATTTATCTGTTTGTACCTGATTTGTCATACTTAATTTTCTACTAGATCGAAATAAAAAATGCCACAGGCTATTCGTGGCACTGATCTCTATATTTCTCAATACTCAATTCGTTTATTGCACTCCACAATGTTAACAGGTGTTAAAAAATAAATATAATAGTATCAATCATGGACCCTGTCGGGCACGGCAATGTAGGAGAGAGGAGGAAGGCTTATGTTTTGTCGTGTATAATATAGTATCTACGTATATTATTTGGTAATTACCATTTCTTTATTTGTTTAGTTTCACTTTATTTATTATATTATATTTTATTAGATAATTTCCTTTTCATTATTTATTTAATTTTACTTTATTTATATTTATCTCTATTACCTATAACGTATTATAGAGGTCAGTAATTTCTTGCTATCATTATCGAATATACAAGCAAAAAGTATTGAATAGAAAACTACAGCGGCCGCGTCAGGAGAAACCGACTACAATAGTATAATAGCCGAAGATGTGATAAAAAATTGAGAATAATTCAGTACTTATATAAAGGAAAATGCAACAGTTTGAATAACAAAACTAAACCGATACCAGTATTCATTACCGATACCTCTATTAATTTGACGCATGATTGGCGTAGCCGCTAAACGATTGGCTTCTACGCTCAACTTACTATAATATGGAAGAAATTTTATTACTTGCATATTATAGTAAAATTTTAATCGTGGGAGGCCGGTGCGGGGCTCTAGTCTATATAAATTAAAATGAATATTTGTATGTTTGTCTTCTATGCATTGCTAAAACGTATCCTATTCCGATGAAACTATGGTGAGTTGTTGTGTGCGTGCCTGAGAACGTTTATGACGAAAGACTGGGAACTGCTTGCCCACGCAGTTCCCAGTCTCCTTGAATATGCAAATTTGCTTGTTTTTTTTACCCGACTGCGCCAGACGGGGGTTATGTTTTTTGAGTGTATGTATGTGCTTACCTATTTTTTTTGGCACGCTCTGTAGCATATTGGCTTGAGAGGCGTCATTAGATTCATCTCAATTCTAAGAGTGACATTGGGCAGGTAGGTAAGTTAACTAAACCAAAAAGTGTAAAATAAAAAAAAAACATTTAAAAAATCAAAAACCTCGACTGCCAAAATAGATGGAGTCGGGTATTAGCCATCCTAATTCCCCTAGAATGTGTAGTGGTGTGTCACCAGCTTCCTCATAACGTCATTGAATTTAATGTGTTTGATTAGGCAAAAGTGTTCGGACTAAAACCGACAATTTATGATGAATTACAATATAATTATGGTCCATGTACACAGGCTACCATAACTGGCCGAAAATCCAAAGGGTATAGTTAAGCTGACCTCTCATTGTATACACTTTTCATACATTTTGAGCTCACATAGACTGGACAATTATGGCGCTTCCTGAAGTCATGACGTCCGTTGTGATTCATGAAAAGTTGCCATTGTTAAGGATCATATCACATCGCGCATTTTTTTCCTGCTCAGCGCTAATATTGAACTGTCCAAAATAGACCGTAATTCAAACAAATTGTGCTATTATTCGGATAACACTAATCTAGGTGCGTTATTGTAAACTCGTCGCACGTCGTCTCGTTAATTCGCCACAGAAAAAAGTATGTGTAAACTCGTCACACTTATTTTCTACGTAGAGACTGCAGAAAAATCAAACACATGAATAAAAAATATGATTATTCATTTCTAAAATCACAGGAAGCCTTTTAGAAAATCACGGTTTGCATTCAACTGCAGAATGGATACCTAACTGTAACCAAACAGGTCTCAAGGTCTGGGGCTTTCTTGTTTGATGTTAAAACTTATAATAATATTTGGGACATTCTTACACATCACCATCTAGTGACAAACTGAGCACAAGCTTGTCCTATGGGTACTAGACAATGGATATAATATAAATATTTATGTACTTTTTAGGGGTAGGGTAGGCCCTAAAACTATGAAATTTGGCAAGTAATACTACGAAAAATCTGAAAACTATACATCTGTAAATAATTATATGTACTTACAAATTTGTACGAAACCCTCGGTGGGCGAGTCCGACTCGCACTCGTCCGGTTTTTTTATATAATTTCACCCAAGACGTTTGTTACCCGTTACTATCGTACCAACTCTGGTACACGTTCACCACTGCATCGATTGGTCAACGTTTATACACAGTTTGATTCAATAGATATTATGTTTCTCAGCAAGAATATTTTCAGAAATAGAATTGTTGACTTATTAAAGGATCAGCAGTAAACCAATGTACTTAATTAAATTCTGGCTGATTGTATACTTGTTGATGACATTTTTTTGTATTAATAACTAGAATCTAGTAGTAAGCCCGTGTGATAACTACATTATCGTTAAAATTGCCTTTGTTAGCTTAGCTAGCTATTTTGTATGGTAACCTGTTAATAACGTCCTTGAGTATTGTATTTGCTACTTCTATTTTTTTTTAACCCATAAGGTGGCAAATAAACATACGGCCCGCTTGACGGTAAGCAGTTACCGTAGCCTATGGATACTTGCAACACCAGGGGTATCACTCGTGCGTTGCCGATCCTGTAAATTGAGGAATAGTTGAGCTAGCAGCATAGGAGACATGCTGCCGTGCATGACAGCGGCGGTAAAAAAACACCATCAGTCCCCCCCCACTGCCAACACAACGCTTCCTCGCGGAGCTCTGGCGATCTTGCTGACCGTTAGGTACACAACATAGCACGGAGCTATGTTTTTTGCTTACGTTTTTCTGCAAGGTGGAGGTCCTTCCCCGGTAGCTCTAATTGTGGAGTATTCCTCTTTCGGCACCAATTTTTTAAGCTTCCATATTGAGCACCGAGCTAACATACCTACTGGTGCTCTAAGTGCAAGCTTAGGTGTTCAAAAAATTGGTGCCGAAAGGGGAATACTTAATAATTGTAAGTGGAATTATTCGATTCCACTATGCCCTACCTCTCTAAAATATCTCACTATTAATTTCTTACCATGTGTAATATTTAACATACTGCTTTTTGTTATCCCTAATAAAACAAAATAAAAATAACATATAAGAAACACCCAGACAAACAAACACTTATATTCATCACATAAAAAATGGTGTCTTTTGGGAATCGAACCTACGACCTCGTGATCGGCAGTCCGGTACTCGAACCACTAGACCACAGACATCGTCAGCCACTTACCACGACCGCTTAGAGTTAGAAATTTGTTTGCTAGCGGTACTTTCTTCAAAAATGGTATAAATTGAAGACGTGTGACGAGTTTACAACAACTTGTATCTATGATAAATAAACACATATTTTGTTATGGTTGTCACGAGTTTACAATTAATGTAAACTAACGTGTGATGAACCAACAATGTGGCTAGTTTACAATAACCCATCTAGGTTCCATTCCAACCATTTATAAATAATAACTCGTAAATAAATAAAAAAAACATAAATAATAAATCGTGGATCGCAGTATCGCCAACATCAGGTGAACTGGCGGTCAACCTCTCTAAAAATATAGCCAACGGAGTGTGTACTGGTGAAATGTGGGTAGTACATTACTGCCTAACCCTTCGGGGAATAAAAGCATGATGGTATAGATGTCAAGAAAGAAAGATCATATATACATAGGTTTACATATAGGTACATAATACATACATAGACTTAAAATAATTAACCTTCCTTTTTCGTAGTCGGGTAATAAAATCCACTCGCAATATAGAGAGTTGGTGCTTGGTACTTGACAAAACTTTGAAGGGCTTCTTAGTAAAGCTTTTGTTATCATCAACGATCTATGTTTATTTTAAGCTGCTGATAAGTTTTGGAGGTCATTCCTATATAAAAACAGCTCTTGAAAGCACAGGGACGAACTCCAAGCATCAAGTGTGACGTAATTGTGCGCTCGGAGTTTGGCATTTGTGCCAGGTTGATAGCAATGAGCTCGCCCTACGTGGGTCCAAAACATACCGGCGAACTGTGGGTGTACATTGGTACACCTCTGCTTAACCCTTCAGGAAATACAGGCGTTGGTGGTATGTAATGTTAAGTGTAGCGTCTCATTTATCTCAGTTTATCATAAATGTCCGATTATATTATAATCATCAACCCGTATATATTGTCCCGCTGCTGGGCACGGATGTTCTCTCAGATTTTTTTTAATCGAAGAAGGTAGGAGGTGATTCTCAAGTCGACGCGTATTATTAGGGTCCAGACCTCAAAAGAAAAAACGGAACCCTTATAGGATCACTTTGTTGTCCGTCCGTCTGTCTGTCTGTCAAGACCTTTTATCTCGGGAACTCATAGAGGTATCCAGTTGAAATTAAAACCATAAACTCATGTCTAATGTAGACCTTGAAGCTGTGTAAAATCAAACTTCTAAGTTAACGTAAAAAAAGATAAGGCCGTTTATTCCGCGAAAAATGACTATTTCGACACTCTCAAGGGAATCTAAGTTTGGTATTTTCCTCGTGGGCGAGTCCGACTCGCGCTTGACCGAATGACCGGGTTTTTATTGTAGTTTTGATTTTGTATAAATAAGAATGAAAGAATATCGACGTAATTACAAAGCGTCGTAAAATAAAACAACGTATTCGACTGAACGCTATGCAAGAACGGAAGGAAGGAATTTATTTATATTCATAGACAAAACATAGACAGTGACAAACCATAGATGACGACAGGATGTACACTAGTGTTGCTATAGAAATATTTTGATTAATTACTAACACCCCCACTATCAAAATATTACACTGTTTCAATACCTAAAATATTCATGAACTTATAATGTTTAATAGGGCATAGACTTTTTGTAAAAATGTCGGCTGGCATGTCAGCTGTTGGTAAATACTGTAACACAACTATTTTATTCAAAATTACCTCTCTACAATAATGATATTTAATGTCTATATGCTTAGTTCTATTATGAAATATAGGATTTACAGATAGCTTTAATGCACTCTGATTATCATTATATATGTTAATAGTATATATTCTACCAGTAATTTCATATTGTAAATTTCTAAGATAAACTGCTTCTTTACAAGCTTCTGAAATTGCAGTATATTCTGCCTCCGTACTAGAGAGGGCTACACTTCTTTGTTTCTTACATCCCCAAGATATTACAGACCCCATTAACATAAAACAATAACCTGAATAAGATTTCCTATCATAAGGATCATTTGCCCAATCGGCGTCAACATAACCTTTGATATCTGGATTTCCAGATTTACAATATTTTAAACCTACATTTTTTGTTTTCTTTAAATATTTTAATACTCTTTTAGCATATAACCAATGTTCATTACCATGACAATTATTAAATTGACTAAGGTATCCCACAGCATAAGCTATATCTGGTCTAGTTAGAACTGCAAGATACATTAAGCTGCCTATAAGCTGTTGGTATGGATTTTGACTCTTATTATCTAAACATTTTTTAACATTTAATTTTATCTCCATTGGTGTGCCAACAACTTTACATTCTGTCATATTAAATTTGGATAACAGCTGATCTATATAATTTTCCTGACTTAAAGTAACAACATTTTTATCTTTATCTATGTTAACACACATACCAAGACATTGTTTTATTTGACCCAAATCTTTTATTTTAAACTGAGAACTTAATATTTCTTTTAACTGTTTCATTTCAGTTTTGTCATTTGAAAACACAAAAAAATCATCAACATATAATGTAACTATGGTCCTCTTACCATTAACTATTTTTGTGTATAAACAAGGTTCTAATTTAGATTTTTTATAACCATTCTCTATCATACAGTTATCAACTTTCTTGTGCCAAGCTCTAGAGGACTTTTTGAGACCATATATAGCCTTCTTTAATACAAGAACTTTCTTTTTATCGTTATCAGAGCATAAAAAGCAATCTGGCTTTTGCATATATATGGTTTCCTCCAGCTCTCCATTGAGAAATGCAGTTTTGACATCTAAATGTGCTGTATCTAGATTTAGCTGAGAACATAGAGCAAACACTAATCTTAATGTGGTGTGTCTCACCACCGGAGAAAAAGTTTCATTATAATCAATACCTGACTTTTGACTACAACCTTTTGCAACTAGTCTTGCACGATACCTAATATTATTATCACCATCACTCTTCTTTTTTAGAACCCATTTGCATTTCACAATTGTCGCATTATCTGGCGCCTCTGCCAGTTCCCAAGCATGATTATCTTCAAAACACTGCAACTCATCTGTCACAGCCTGCAACCAATGCTCTTTTTCAGGTCCCTGTAATGCGTCTTCCAGTGATATCTCACTCATATCTATTTGGTTTTCATTCACACACATATTTGAAAAACCGTATCTTTCCGGCTTTCTTCTCTCTCTTGTTTCTGCTACTCTTTCAACAGGCACCACATCATTAAAATCTTCATTTTCACTGGGCATATATGTGCTATCATTTGGATCACTAAATGTAGAAATATACGAACCATCATCTGATAGGCTGTTGTCCCCCACTGAATTTGGACACGCCTGTTCAGCATCTGGCTTCAAATGATTATTTTCTTGAACAACAATTACATTTTCCAGCTGAGAATCCCTTTCTATGATGATCACATCTCGACTAGTGGTTATTTTTTGTGTTTCAGGGTTAAAAACTCTGTATCCTTTTGTGTCTTCAGAATATCCCATTAAAATACACTTTTCTGATTTTTTATCCCACTTGAGACGCTTCTCCTTTGGCACATGTACCATTACAGTACTGCCAAAAATTCTGAGATGACTTATATCAGGCTTTGTCTGCGTCCATAACTCAAATGGAGTTTTGTCTTGCAATGCAGGTGCTACTGTTCGATTCTGCAAATAAACTGCAGTATTAGCTGCCTCTGCCCAAAATTCCTTTCCCAATCCAGCTTCAAATAAAAGACATCTAGCCTTTTCAACAATCGTACGGTTCATTCTCTCGCACAATCCATTCTGTTCTGGTGTGTAAGGGTTCGTTTTCTGATGAATTATTCCCATATTCTTTAGAAAATTATCAAATTCATTATTGCAGAACTCCTTACCGTTATCAGTCCGCAGAACTTTGATTTTTCTGTCGAGATAGTTCTCAACCTTAGCTTTATAGTTTCTAAAACATCTAAAGGCTTCACTTTTATTTTTCGTAAAATAAATATAAGTCATCCTGCTGTAATCATCAATAAAAAGTATAAAATACCTTGATCCTCCGATGGAAATATTCTCCATTGGCCCACACACATCTGTATGCACTATATTCAATAATTCAGTGCTTCTATTACCGTCACTAGGAAATGGTAGTCGACTCTGCTTCCCTTCACAGCAAATTGTACAGGAATTCTTACTAATGTCAGTCTTCTTATCAATTGATAAGCCATCAACTGCATTCACCATTTTATTCAGGTAAGTACTATTCACGTGTCCTAATCTGCGATGCCAGGTGTCATTGGTTACCACGGCGGCAGCCGTGAAATCAACAGGTGTGTTCAATCTATACACTCCATTCACAAGCTCAGCCGTCGCCACCAGATTTCCTTCTCTATTGTAAATCTCACAACCATCGCTTACAAAAAACACTCTGTTTCCTTTACTTATTAATCGACTCACTGATAGAAGATTCGTCGTAAGATTCGGAACACATAACACTCCTTCAATTGTCACATCATAATTACATTTTTCCGTGCATGTCCTGATCTGCACGTCACCGGAACATACAACAGGTACTTTACTTTCATTAGCAACAATTATTTCTCTTGGAAAACAATCATATGACACATTCTTTATCCAATGTTCATTTGTTGTCAAGTGAACACTTGCTCCAGAATCCAAGTACCATTCTGTTTTGCTATAACTACCATTTAAAAACACTGCACTAAACGCATTTGTTTGCTTCGGTGAATTTTCTTTTGTTTTTGTTTCAGTTTTATCTGATATTGAACACTGATTTCGATAATGTCCTAGTTGTTTACACTTGTAGCATTTTATTATTCGCTTGTTTGTGTTGGCATTTGACTTCTGTCCGCCATCATGATTTCCTCTGGCCATGGACTTGCCATTTTTCTTATATTGGCCTTTCTGAAATGCTACAAAAGCGCCATCTACTTCCTTATTTTCTGGTTCCATATCTAATAATTTAGATTTAATGGCGTCCGTTGTGATCGACATACCAGAATGTTCAATGGCCATTATCATAGGGGAAAATTTTTCGGTTAATCCAGCAAGTAATAATGAGCCGATCCATTCATCACTTATGTTAAATCCAGTTCCCGCCAGCTTTTGACCGATTTCAACAATTTGTGTAACGTATGATGACATCGTGTCACAATTCTCAAGTCTAATTGAAATGAGATTTCTAAGAAGACTGATTCTTCTCGTGAATCCACAATCGTCATATAATGACTTCAGCTTATCCCATAAACTTTTAGCTGTTGTAACATTCTTGATGTGCACGTAGATTGATGGATCGATCATCAATATCATTTTTGCCTTTGTTTTAGCGTCCTCTTCGGCTCCTATAGCTGGTTGGTTGGGCTCCGGCTTAATACATTTCACCATGCCCTCCAACACTAGGACGTTTTCTACTGCAAAACACCATTCGCTGTAGTTTTCGCGGCCTTTAAGCTTAGGTACGTTCACCATATAATTCGGGTTATTAGCCATCTTGTTAATTCACGAAACACTACTATGGGTTATTTTATATTGTTCTCGAACTTCAACTAAATAGTGATTGTAAGTCCATACAGAAAAACAATATCACAGTAAGAAACTAACTGCCTTGGTAAGAGAGTTCTTCTATGGGTCTGGTGGTCTATTTTTTATCTAATAAGATTTTTTTAAACAATATAATTATAATTTATTTACACAATGATGTAGCTCTTTTCAAATGTTTAATTCGCGGTTCACGGTAAATAATCGTCAAGCAACATGTTATTACAATGTTTTCGAAGGAAAACAATGTTAAAACAAAATTTTACGTTGCCAATTGGTGTACACTGTCTAGTGTTAAATAATTTGATTAATAATAAAAAATACAAGAATTGATATTTGTTTGTACCCTAGTACGTCCCTGTGCAATTTTTGTCACACTAATCATAACAGATTTAGTTTCACGAACGCTGTGTTTATATTCTTTGACTTGAATTAGAGGGGGAAGGGTGGGGAGCTGGGGGGAATGGGAACTATGCTTCCATTGCATTATCCCGTCTGCTATGGTAGTATGGTTGTGGTCATGGTATATTACTCATAATCAGGATAAAGTCGTGCGTTTCGCGTTGCAGAATAATATTAATTAAAGTTAATTTTAAAAATGTGTTGGGCAGAAAAGTGTTGTTACTTCATACCGGCGAACCTGGGATGTGTTTTACTGGGAATTATCAGTTTTGTAAGTGACTATTGTGCTCTTTTTTTTAATAACAATCCGCTTTGGGGCAAGTGTCTTATAAAACCGGAGCAGATTAGAATAGGTTTTACATTAAAAAAAATTGAATAGTGCCCGTCGAAAAGGTCTCAAATCGTAGGGAAGCATGTGGGTTACGGTGTCGCCTTTGGTAAGCTGATGGTGAGTGCCAACTGACCTCACTATGGACCTTATTGCCCCCGATCAGGACTTATTCGGAGCTATAAAGACCGCAGTGTCCAATTTGCAGGGGACGTATTAGCGGCAATAAGGACTGCAGTCTTCGGTTGGGTAGCCACCTAATTGCAGACAAAGTGAACTCTGTAAGGAGTTTTCTACTCCGGCTGAAAGCCACAAGAGTGATAGCAAATTTTGATTGTCTAACAGTTTTGTATAATATGTATGAAGTGTCGTAGGTAAACACAAATTTAGTTAGCAAGTAGGTTGAACGTTGGCTTTTGAATGTTAACCTGCTAAGTGCCAGTAATTTATGTTAATAGGTGACCTACATGCCTGTAGTAATAGGCAAGTAGGTTTCTTTTATATTACATAGGTATTAGCTTCTGCCCGCGACTTTGTATTTTTTTTAAATACCACTAAGGTGGCAAACAAGCCTACGAACCGCCTGATGATAAACGGATACCGTAGCTTACTCGCGCGTTGCCGACACTGTATATTAAGGAGGAATAGTTGAGCTGGCAGCATAGGAGATATGCTGCCATGCATGACAGCGGCGGTAACAAAACACCACCGGTCCCCCCCGCTGCCAACACAACGCTTCCTCGAGGAGCTCTGGCGATCTTGCTCACCGTTAGGAACACAACATAACACGGAGCTATGTTATTTGGCTACGATTTTCTGCAAGGTGGAGGTAATTCCCCAGTTGAGCAGCTAAAATTGTGAAGTCCATTCGATTTCACTACGCCCTACTCTCTCTTGTCTGAGTGGACTTCAGAATGGGGTCCAACCTGGATAAAAACTGGCCTATGTGTTAGTCCAGACTATAATCTATCTTTGTGCCAATATATTTTATCAAGATCCGTTCAGCCGTTCTGGCGTGAAAGAGTAACAAACATCCATACATACAAACTTTCGCGTTTATAATATTAGTAAGGATGTAATTTTTTTCCTCCTTAACTACCTATGTACCTTACGCAATTTGAAAATAAATATATACGTTATACTTATGTATTTCTATTTATTTAATATTTAAGTTACCACATTATTATAGATACCTACATATGTTATTTCATGTATCCTGTAGTAGTGAGAATATAATTATGTATTATTTCCTTGTACGTAATAATAATAAATGCTTATTTCAACATGGGTTACATGCAATGTATGTAACACACGCCTTCTTTCCATAGGGATAAGCAGAAACTACAGACCGCCTCTACTGATTCGTTGCATAGATATTTTTTTCGCTTCTTCCACGTTCTTCTCTTGTCATAAACATATTTACGCCGCTTGTGCACCTGACCTTGTAGAAGGACCTCACCAATAACATAACGTAGGACAGAATTTCCCAAAATATGAGTCGCGAGCCACTAGTGAGTCGCGAGTAGGGTTGCCAGGTGTCCGACTTTTTACAGTCTTGTCCGGCCAAATTATCGGCCTGTTCGGCTATTCGTCACCAAAAGATGCCGAACAAAAGTGCGCGTGGGACTCACGCGGACTTATGTCAAAGTAAAAATGTTGTATTTCAATCCTAGACTACCAAAAAAGGTCTTTGGAAAAGTTATACTAGTTGCTCGGTTCCAAAAAGTGGGTCTTATGGGGAAGAGCCGGCAAGAAACTCTAAAAAAAACATTATTACAAACCTTTGTTTTATATCATTGAGAGAATTATGCAGTTGGATGTGTATGATTTATTCATTACTAGCTGTCCCCCGGCTTGCGTTGCAATGCCTCTTTTTTGTTTTATTTCGTCCTAAACGT
The DNA here is from genome assembly GCA_910591435.1 of Acronicta aceris. Classification (NCBI taxonomy): domain Eukaryota; kingdom Metazoa; phylum Arthropoda; class Insecta; order Lepidoptera; family Noctuidae; genus Acronicta; species Acronicta aceris. The sequence continues at coordinate 12,729,303 of OU342770.1, forward strand.
TCCCAGGCATGCACACAAAAACTCAGCAAAGTTTCATCGCAATAAGATGAATGGTTTAGCAAAGCATAGAGGACAAACAAACAAACATCGATTTTTATTTAAATAGCATATAGTTACAAAAAAAAGGATTGCCACGGCAAGTAAGAGCTGACCAACTCCGACAGACAGCTAAGTATGAATCTGTGGCCGGTTCTTTTATTTTAGTCCTGGCAACCTAGGACCTATCCTGGCAAAACTAGCGCGAGTGAATATTGGATGGGCCCTGAAAAAATATTTACACAGGCCTTCGTTCATATGATTATGTCCCCTTTTTTTGTGTGAAGAAAGTTTTTATAAAATCCGTCGCGGTCCTCTCATCTTTGAGAACCACTTTTCTAGGGCTTTCTCTCCTGACTCGTCAAATTCCTTTTGTTCGTATTTCATATCATTTTTCATTCGTGTGAGTTATACCAACATAATAATAATCGAAGAAGCGGTAGCCTAATGGCTAGGGTGTTGGACTTGCGATCATGTGGTCGCCGGTTCGAAACCTACCCATTGCACTACCGACGTGAACCCACTCGTAACACGAGCAAGAATACTAGTAGGTAATGTGCGACCCACATCCCACATTCATAGTATATCTTTAAAAAAGAAATATAATCAAATACGCTACGGGCACATTTTTCGATACCTAGTTATTATCCTTAACATTAACCTTCCTTATCATTCGGGAGTTTCCCGTGCAATGGTGTTGCCAGCGACCGCGCAGTGTCGCAATTCATAAAATATTTATTTCTACGGTAGTTAATAACACAAAATAATATTTATTACAAAAGTACCTACATTCCTGTAACATCAATGTGTACTGTATTTAAATGCCATGTAACCATATCTATTAATTGAATACATTTCAAAGTTATTAAGCCACCAAAACAAAAATTCTTTTTGTTTGTTTACCTATTTGGTTTAACCGTACAAATGACGTCATTTGGCACTTAATTTTGAAGACCTTGAGGTGTGAAACCTACTCTACTTGGTAGACTATGGTCTTCTCTGCTTTTAAGTAGGTTTGTAGTGAATAGTTTATTTTAGAGTTCTGTACCTACCACAAAAGAAAAAACTAAACTCTTATAGGTTTGTATAATCCTAGAGGCAGGTCGTTATATCTCTATAGTTTTGAATATTTTTATCTGCACCTACCATAAATAAAATTGTACTTTAGTTTTAGTTATTACTAGCTTTTGCCAGCGACTTCGTCCGCGTGGAATAGTTACTTTGTTCCCTAGTTCTTCGCCCGCGGTTTCACCTGCGTTGCCCCGTTCCTAAGGGTTGTAGCGTGATGTTTTATAGCTTGAAACCTTTCTCATGAATCACTCATTTTCCCAACATTTCCCTTCACTGCTCTGCTCCTATTGATCGTAGCGTGATGAAAAGTATACTCTAACCTGCCCAGGAGTATGAAGAACAATTGTACCAAGTTTCGTTGAAATCCGTCGAGTGGTTTTCGTTTCTATTCGTTATACATACAGACAGATAGACAGACAGACAGACAGACAGACAAAAATTTTACTGATTGCATTTTTGGCGTCAGTATCGATCACTAATCACCCGCTGATAGTTATTTTGGAAATATATTTCATGTACAGAATTGACCTCTCTACAGATTTATTATAAGTATAGATTATGACACTAAATATGTACCTAACATACCGGTGGATCTTGAATTGTCTACAAAATCGGAATCCAGACAATATTCTATCAAATTATGTTATTATTCGGATTGAAATACCGTCAATCTAGGTTTCTACCGTACTATTTCGTCTAATAATGCTCCATTGGAAATAAAAGATTAGAAAATGGTAATATCATCAAAAATTGCATTCGCTTACATTTATTTCCAGGGAAGTGTTTTGGACAAAATGGTAGCGTAGGAACCTAGATTAATGGTATCGGAATCCGAATAATAACACAATTGGCTTAAATTGTATTTGAATTACGATTTATTCCGGTATTACGTTTGTAAGAGAAATTCGGTCCGCCAGATTAAAGAAATGTACACCTTGTACAGATGTACAAGAAGTGTAAAAGATTTAAAATAAAGACTTTATTTATTTATTTATTGCGTTGTACGTGAGTCCATTTATCCGATCATCATCTTTGTTTATGAAACTATAGATATGTAGGTACACCATTTATAACTCAAGAACGGCTGGAACGCCTGCTATGATCTTTGATTTGTCAGATTTGTCCTGTCCTGTCCCTGAATAGCAGAATAATTATTAAAACATCGTAAAAAATCACGAAATAAAATTATGGGACGCGAGTGAAAGTTCAGACAAGAGCTAGTTCCTGATAAGAACGGATAGGTTATGACAAACACTGTGGTTCAGATGGTCAATCAAACGATAGGACCATTTCAGTAGGTAACAAAAACATATACTTAAGTACTTGTACAATAACAGGAAAATATCAGCATTTTTTTGCGAATTTATGACTGTATATTATATCCTTATAAGTATATATGTATATTACTAATACTAAATATCTATACTAAATATCTAGCTATAATACTAAATAACTATAATTGCACTATTGTACCTACTTGAAGATTGTAATATATGTAGTTTCTTGCCTGATTCTTCTCCATAGGATCAACTTTTTTGGAACCGTGCAACTAGGCTCATTAACGTTTCATAAACGCTTGTAAAAGCTTATTTGAAATAAAAACATTTGAACTTGAACTGAACTATGATTAATCTATAATTACTGATATTATAGAGGTAAGTTTGTGAGTTTCTAGGGGGTAATCTCTGGATCTACTAAACCGATTTGGTTTTTTTTTGTGTTGTATACCTAGTCCATTTATCGATTTCCTCTTAGGAACGGAGCAGTGCGGGTGAAACCGCGAGCGGTAGTTGATTGATTATACACACAAAATGCACATACACCTCTTTAACTTACACTTGCCTACAGTTGGAGAGTATGGCATTACGTAATACCATACTCTCCAACTGCATATATCTTTCAACTGCCAAGATATGTTAATTTTTGAGAGGGAGGTACGTGACCCTCGGTGCGCGTAACTTGCTTGACCAATTTTTTGTTATACGTTCCAGATACTTTCTGGGTTTCTGATGGCTACATCCATTACATGCTACGTCATGGCGGCTGACACAGAGGAAATAGGGCCCGTCGCCACACAGACCAACTTAGGGGCGGCTCTGGGTCTCCCTATGAAAGCGTCTTCAGTTCACATCATCTTGGGTATTCTGATCATCGTTGCTTTACTCTGGATGTTGTTTTCCATCCTGCTAGTGGTGGGTGTTGTACAGGTATCTATATGATTTTTTTTTTATTATTGTTCCACGCTGTTCTTTTCTTTAATGTTATAAACACAAATATCAAATAGTCCTCGAAAACTAAGTAGGTATCTGCAGCGTCTACAAATATATTTGTTACGTGCGGGGCTCGTTCCCGCGACCCATACGTACGTAAAGTTGACGCTTTTTACTTTACGCTGTACTGGGGCGAACATTTTGTAACGTTGAGATTTGCTAAAAAGTAATAAGTAGGAGCAGGTTGTATGTATGTAGGCAGTTGTTCCGGGTCTGGGCGTTTGTGAGAATTTGTGTTTGTAAACGCACCCACGATACGGGATTAAATCCAAGTGTGATCTCACACTAGCACACGCGTTCTAGTGTGAGATCAGCCTAATCCACTGCTGGTACTTTTCCTGTGAGTCAGTGTTACCATAGTATCAACACTTTCCCTTTTCAGAACAGGCCAAGCATGGTGGTGGCGTACTTCTCATTCGGCATCATCCTCACGATCCTTGGTCAGCTGAGCGCCTTGCTATTACTGATTAACGGGAACTGGATGATGGCCATTGTCTTGTTCATCTTGTCCTGTAAGTATTGCAGTTTTTTTATTAAAACATATGTATTTCCCGAAGGGTTAGGCAGAGGTGTACTAATGTACACCCACAGTTCCCGGTATGTTTAGGTCCCATTTAATAGGGGGCGAGTCCATTGCCATTAACTTCGGACATCCGATGTTGTTGATGTAGGTTTGGCAACGTCGCATGTGCAATGGTTTACAAACAAACTATTACATTTTTCTGTTTCCTACATTCATTTATTTTTAAAATCCCGGGATTGTAGTCGAAATCCCGGGGTATGTCCATATTAACATATATGTTTGCAGTCAATGAACCAAAATAGCTCTACCTATTCCGATCACTGCTAATAAACAGAAAAAGCGTGCTCTCAGCGCCAAGCTTCTGATTTTCCTATAGAAATCTGTTACCCAGTCGTGATCGTGGCGTGCTGGTACATTTTGGTTTGTCGTTTATACATGACTGTGACGGTCAAAAGATTAAAATATATGTAAAAAAATATTTCAATTGTACTTTTTTTATTTTCAGTGATACACATACATTATTTAGTGGTTGTGCATACGGTTTACGACCATATGCAGAGGGGCAAAATCTTTGGATTTCATCAGCACTCTGACAATGATGAGGATCCTCTGGCTGACTGTTTCGATGAAAATACTGAGAGAATTTAGAACTGACAACCCAACGAAAGGAAATTGAACCTTACAGTGTGACCAGCTTATGTTTTGAAGGATTTTTTTTTAAATTCTTTTTATAATGTCAACGCTAAACGAGTCTTCAGTCAGCTGGACCCCTCGTTACTGCATCCGTGGGTCCACTAGACCACATAACTTATTTTCTGTATTTTTATTGATTAACTGGACCCAACATCCAAACTTAAAAAAACAGTCGAGCGCAAAATTAGTTACTCAAAATAAAATTAAATGCAATTCAATTAGGTTTAACGTTAAAATCTCAATCAAAATAGTTTTTTTTAATTAGGTACATGCAGTGATAGCCTAGTAATATGATCATAGGACTGCCAAGTCAAAGGTCTCGAGTTTGAATCCATGGCACGCATCTCTGACGTTTCGAAGTCATGTAGTTAACTATCAGGCGCTTAAACGGTGAAGGAAAACATCGTGACGAAACCTGTATGCCTGAGAGATTTTCTCGACGGCGTGTTTGCTTAACTTGAAATTAGCAGTGCTCGTGCACTGAATTTAGTTAAGTATTATTACAGTAAAAAATATTTAGTTTTAGTGTTTGTGCGTCTGTGTAAATACCTAATCGAATAATATTTTAAAAAAAAAAAAGCTTTCTAACAATGTGGCTGGCACATTACTAGTATACTTGTTAACCCCTGGTGCTAAACTAAATGCTTGTGTTAAGAGTGGGTTCACGTCGCTAGTGCAATGGGTGGGTTTCGAATCGTAAACCACATGATCGCAAGTCCGACGCCCTAGCCATTAGGCTACCACCGCTTCAAATGACTTATACAATAAGGCAGCAGTAGCTTAAACCCACTCGTAACACAAGCAATTAGCTTAGCACGAGGGATTAACATGAATACTAGAAATGTGCGACCCACATTACTAGTAAGCTTTTTAAAAAAACATTATAGTATTTACGGTATATTTTAAGTCATAAAAATAAAACAATAGATTTGGCTTTACTCCGTGACTGTACTAATAATGAAATTGGGTAGTGGATCCAGTCGACTTATTCAAAATGTGACTGGCTTGAGTGATACTGCTTGTCCAATGTAGATTACTAGTTGTAATTATATACTTACAAGCGTTCTGTTATTTAGAGTCGAAGAGGAATCAAATTATGTAAATAAAAAATAATATGTAGATATTTCATAGATCGACAATATTATCGATTCTAATCAGCCTCTGTAAGTTTGGTAAGGTTATTGAAAAATAACTCTGTATTCTAATTATAATTTGTATTTTTGTCAATAATGTTGCGGTTGGATTGCATTATAATTAACTATTATACCTATTGATGAACTACTTTCTGCTTGGGACTGCATTGTTGTTGTTATGCTATACAGAGCTACGAGTGCCAAAATTTGGTAAAAAGTTGATATTTGCAATCCGACTTTTAATTTCACGCTGTTAGAAATGGTTAATTATTAACCCACTGCATTGAGAGGTGCAAAATTTCGTGTTAAAGTTAAGGACTTATGAAAAACTGCTAAACGTCGTTCACCTGTTTTATATAACAGAGATCTTTTGTAAAACAGTAAATTATGGAATCCAATTGCGACAAAAATTGTCGACGTTTTGTTATTTACGTTATATACTTGCCTACTCCCCAAAGAAAAAAACTAGTTAAGAATAAAATAATACTATAATAATTTTTTTTATTGTTATATAACATAAAAAAACAGTCATAGTCATAGGCCATATTCTTGCAATATTATTGAAGTAACAGGATATCAAGTTTCAAGTCGATCAGACCTATGAAAGTTGCTCACATCCCTTCATGATCTATAAAAGCACTGATAATCCTCTAATGGCTAACCAGATCTAACCAGATTTTCTTAAATCATAGCTAAGAACACTCTCGATCAAGTCCCCTTTCAAATTAAAAAAAAAACGGTATCAAAATCGGTCCATTCCACTGTGGGTATACCATCACGCCTGTATTCCCCGAATGCTTAGGCAGAGGCCAGAGGTCCCATGTAATAGAGCGCGAGACTATTGCCATTAACCGAGCACAAATCAGACTCCGAGCTGCTACTGAGAATTTCATAGAAAAACCCAATAACACTTTGCTCTTTGGCAAGGACATCGAGATGATTGATAAGCTTGGAGATTTTAATGGAGGGGTTGAAGTGAATAGGAAAGGTTATGAAAAAATATTAGGTGAATTTGGGGATAAAAGGGTGAATGAGAGTGGAATGAGTTTGTTAGAAATGTGTGTGGAGAAGAATCTTTCTAAAATGAACTCTATGTATAATCACAGATAGACTTAAGTACATGAATACATGGGAACGACAAGAAATTAGAGTAAGGTAACAGATACAAGAGCGTACCGCGGTGTCAATGTGGGCACGGATCATTTTTCTGGCTATGCAATTAATGGTTTGCTCAAGCATTGGCGTCACCGGGTTCGAGTTCCTGTAACTGTATAAATGAATAAAAGTAGAGAATTAAAGCTTATCTTTATGCACATACACTAGAATAGAACAGAATAGAATAATAAAAATAGAATTTTACAGGTGCGTTTGGTGTAGTTTGTCCGGAGGGGGATCTTTTACAGCCTATTGCTGAAATCTTTTCACACACGGTCATCCTATTGCTGAAATCTTTTCACACACGGTAATTGCTATATAAGACAAGTGTGAGAAGTGTTGGATTTAGGATCCCATCAGGTTACTTATAATCTAACATCTATCTATCTATCTGCACATACACTATATGTAACACTCACGCCTTTTTTTCATAGAACTTCATACAACAGTACCCACACCTCCAGTATATGTTGGCAATCTGATTCTGAGCCTGGAATTTATGCTGATATTGGCAAAGGGCGTCGTTTAATTATTGTTCATGGTGGTAGCCGAGACCGATTAGTTGATGGTGCCTCAACAATTTTTAAATCAGATTAAAAATGCAGAGATTACCATGGCGATATGAATGCCACAATTTTTTATAACTGTGTTAGTCACAAATTGCAGAATAAACTATCCCCTAATTCATTGGTCGTAATGGACAATGCCTTCTTACCATTGTGTACAACGGGACTCGCTGTCTCCTCAATTATTTACAAGTCCTCCTGAGGAGATATTTAAGACGGATCGTTCAGCTGAGCCCGCGAAATTCGAATTTCAAGTGATTTTTCGCAGTTTGTAGGTCTAGTTCTAGATTCATGGCAGTAATAATCGCGACATTAACTATAGACCATTCACAACTTAGAACTAAAACCTTTACATATAAATCCTTATCAAGCCAAAAACTTGGCAAAAACTGTGTCAATGGTCAAAATTGACACTTTACACTACTTTTAGGTACAGTAATGATTTTTAAGCAATGGTTTAGTTAAACATTGTGAATTTTGTATACATAATGTCGCAATTACTATTGCTAAGAATGTAGAACTTATTATAGACAAGCTTCGAAAAACAACTTGAAATTTGAATTTGGCGGCCTCAGGTGAACGATCCGCCTTAAGACACAGACAACTTCTTGGAAGACCAAGGGCATCAAAGTCGGTAATAAGAGGCTGACAAACCTCAGATTTGCTGATGATATTGGTAGTTCTTTTTACGTATACACCTCTGGAGCTACAGGCCTTACTCCAAGAATTAAAAATGGCGCAGCATTAGGATGGGACTCGCGATGAATCGGTGTAAAACTAAATTAATTACCTACTAACAGCACCCAGTGTAAGGTTGAGGAAGTTGGGTAGGACATACATTATATCGATGAGTATATCTACTTGGGCCGGTTAGTTTCTTTCGAAAACAGGCAAGAAAGGGATTTATACGTGGGAGAGTATATTATAGTATATTTCTCCGAGTGAGTGAGGTTACCGGAGGTCCTATCCCCTTTTAAAAGGTCGGCAACTCACTCGTGACTCCTATGGTGTTGCGGGTGTCCATGGGCGGCGATAATCGCTTACCATCAGGCGATCCGTCTGCTCGTTTGCCCTCCTATTCCATAAAAAAAGGGAAATCTATCGTCGAATTGAAAACGTCTGCAAAAGCTACTGGTCCATGAAACGCTAATGAAGGGCGACCTGCTAATCTCCCTAAAGCATCGAGATGTGCATCCTGCCTATACTAACCTACGGTGCTCAGACCTAGTCACTCACCGACTCAAAAAAGTTTCACCTAAGAGTTTGTCAAAGAGAAAAAAACTGAAAACGGGCATAATTACGCCTATTATGCCCGTTTTCAGTTTAAAGTAGAAAAAACATCCAGGTTTAAATGGGATTGGGTGGGTCATGTCACCGGGTCTAAATGGGTGCCTTCGAAGCCGGCCCAGAAAGAGGTGGCGGGACGATTTTGGATGCGCACTGTTAGGGTTGGTTCGAGAGGGTGCATGAAAAAAGTACTTGAAAGGACTTGGAGTTGGAGAAGCCTTTGCCCACATCACGTTACCACAAACTGTCAATGGATAATCAACTCTATCATGCGGAGATTAAATTGAAAATCGATTGAAGAAATTTGAGTTTTGGATACCTACCATGATGTGACCGTACCTTTTAGTGCCAATTTTTTTAATTGCGTGTAGCAGTGACGTAACTTGCTCTGAGAAAATGATGAGGCGCTGAACATTTGATTTTATTATTGCAAGCGTATATTAAATATACTCAAATAATAATTATTATTATTATCATCAACCCATATACATTCCCACTGCTGGACACGGGTTTCATCTCGGAGTGGGAGGGATTAGGCTATAGTCCACCACGCTAGCCTATTGCAGGATGGCAAATTCGTAAAATAGATCTTTGAGAAAACTTCTCAGGCGTGCAGGTGTCAAAGGTGTCGAGTTCAAATCCAAGGTACGCACCTCTGACTTTTCGGATCTTGTACGTATTAACGCTTAAATTTGGTGACAAAATTTAAAATAAAACGATATCGTCTGGGTACGCAAAATTCTACCGCCACTCAAAATGTTGAAATAAAATAACTTTTAACATAACTAAAGTAAAACCACCTTTCAAAACATTAAAATAATGTTAGGTGCACAACAGTTCCGGAAGTCGGTGGCGAAAACAAAAGTTCAAACCAAATCGAAGGCACCGACTTCCGAAACTGTTGGGCACCTTACATTATTTTTATGTTTTTGAGGGCGGTTTAACTTTTTGTTAAAAGTTTTTCTATTACTATTACCCGTCCAAAAAGTATCATTTTCTGTGTTAATACTATTGGTTAACGAAAAAAAGGCAGTGAACAGCTGTGGATCGTGTGCACGGGACTTTGTTTTCAAAATGGCTGCTAAAAAAATACTGCTCGACTTGGCAATTGAACGCAGGCCCTCAAGCATAACAGTCGCGCTTAGGACCAGTAGACTAATGAGGCAGTCTATATAATTTTTATTTAAGTGTCCTATTTAGACTTTGTTTTCATGTCTAGTCAACAACAAACAAAGTCTAAGTAAATAATTTGTATTTGCAACGATTTTGAGCTTATTTTGAGTAAGAAACAATGCTTCCTTTACTAAGTAAATGATTTTCACCAATGTTTTCTTGCTGCTTATTATTAAGCACACAAATAATTATATTTATTGAGTATTTCGATTTTCTCAATAATAATTACAAACTTTGTTTCAATCACGAACTGCCAGCGACATCTAGTATTAATAATCTACAAGATTTGTTTTTGAAAGTGTCCGTATCTTTAAAAGATTTATTTGGATATAAATATTATTTATCATTTTCTACATGGGTAATAAAAACGATAAGTACATCATAATTATTTTTAAAAGACACTTTCACAAGTCGATGTTTTATGTAGGTATTTTAAACTAGATGGCGCTGGGCATCCCCAATTTACATGCCTCAAGACAACAACATTTTTTAGATGTCATGTCTTTAGGTACCTACTACTTTTCACACAGCCTCCTCAAAATCGCGTTTCAATGAAATAGCATTTTGTTCACGATTTCATTGTAAGTAGCAAAATAGGTAGGTATGTACGTAGGTACATACCAAGTGTGGCTATAAATGATTTTAAATGAAAATTCAGTGCGGATAAAAAGTAGCAGGCTGCGAAATTTCGCATGTGAAATCGAACCTAATCATAATTTCATTTAATAAAAATGAACGAAAAGTAACAATAATTTCCATGCATAGATAGCCGCTGACTACCTCCTCAATAAATTTTCGTATTTTCATATCGTATAGTGACTAGCAAACCTCATAAAATGTAATAGTTATAATTATTATGTTTTTTATCAATGTAATACATACTAAATTTGTACTACAATTCAATTAATTTATGAAATACAATTTTAAACTTTATAGATATAACAGAGTGAACACAGCGATACAATAATTAGGTAGATACATAAGTAGGTAGGTATGTATTAATTTTTTGAACACAATGAGGCAAATGTATTTATCTAGACCAAACTAAAGATGCGTGCCCCTACAATTTACATCACTTTATACTAGTCCTTCACGGAGGGCTGATAAAATAATATTTAAGAAGACGGATGGGTTAAAAAGGGTGATGGTGGTGCTGCACATTGAGCAGTTCCCCTTGAATCAATAAATTTTTAAACTTAAGCTATAGCAATTTTGTAATATGATTCAAATAAGGAATTTACTTATAATACTTGGATAATAAGGCCATATTTATAAATACCAAAATAAATCGTAATTCAAGCACAATTTATTAAAATTATGATAATATTTTGTTAATTAAATGTAATTTTTGATAACTTGACCAAGTTTTGACCAGTTTTCCGGTCGTTTATTTCGACTGAAGTAGTAGACGAAATGGTAGGGTAGGAACCTAGATTAACAGTAACCGAATCCAAATAAAAACACAATTTGAATTACGATTTATTTTGATATTACGTTTTTGTGGATAATTCAGCCTCCGGACTATGCTTCATACTTGGCAGATCCTTAGCAATTTTACAATGTGTATCATAATTATTGTATTTCGGCCTTGTTAGCCCACCAACATAAATCTTTTGTGGCTTTGAAATACAATACGTACTTACTAATGTAAATTAAGAAACAATGTAAAATGGAGGGATGCTTAATTTTAAATCATTACCTATCAATGTCATCTTAATGATAATCAAGAATTTATATAAAATTATTACTACATATTTTATAATTGCCAACAATTTTGTAAAGAATGTAACTTTCTTGTCACATGAAATTCAGATAATACAATAATATATTATAATATGTTATATAGACATAGATTTTGATTAATGATAATAATTTGACACGAAAATTGGTTCGATAGCCGGTAAAATAAAATGGGGATTAGAATATAGGGGTGTTCGGAAATGTACACCAATCATAAAGGTTATTATCTTGTATATTTACAGAACAAATCTAAAATGGGGTTATTAGTACTATAGGGTTATAGAGGGTTATATTACTATATATTAGATATTATAGTAATATAACCCTCTTAGGGATTTGTATACTCTTTTGCAGTACCTTGTTTATTCATAGTTATATTATATAACTCTATTACTTGTGCATGTCCGTGATTCTTAACAGTTATATTTGAGGGCAGTTTAGACTTCTTCTCTGCTATTGAGTTGTTTGTAGAAACTGTTGCACAGCAGGATTGTGTACACGTTGTGAGCTAAAAATTTAAATACATTTATACCAATAAAACAGTATCCTGACTGACTGACAGACTTTGCAGTCAAAGCCGATAGATCTAAATATTTAGGCAAATTAAATAGTTGACCCTCTGAAATTAGTCTTTCCGAAAGATCGTGCAGATAATGTCACAGTAAAAAGTGTTATTGTGCAAAATGAAAATTGAGAGGTAATTTGAAAAAATGACGATTCCAAAACATTTGTGACCCCAACTGTCTTTGCACAGAGTTTTTATTTTAAATTTGGCTACTGCGCAGCCATTTGCGCACTTCAGACTGCTCATTCTATTTCTCTTTGCAGGCGAGTTATTAAATTTTAGGATATATAGATTAGATAGTTAATTTGGAAAATAAAATGGTTAAATGATTTTGGCCTTTGTCCAGCAGCAGTTCTATGGACGAATGAATAAAAGCTTTACAAACCAATATAAATGACTTCGGTAGCAATCGTCCCGCCGCTCATGTCCAGACAATTGAGGAAGAAGATAAACATGGAGAGAAGGAAGAACACTATCCACATTATCATGTAAGCCTTTATAATCACAGGCCGCTCCTGCAAATATAAAAAATAGGAAATTATTTATTGAAATTTTGTATTTATTTCCTCTTAAATTGTCCACTGTCCATTGAGAAAGCGTAGTAATAAAATTAATATTACAATAATCTATTGTTAAATAAAGTTTATTATTATAAAAGGGGGTTTTGAATATAAGCTTTCATAAAATATCGCTTAATTGCAATTGTCTGAAGCATAAATTATTTTAAGTTAATTTCTTAACTGCCTCCCAGTGGAGGTCCTGGGTTCTATTTCCAGGTCGAGCCAAGTGTTATTGGGTTTTCTATGAAATTCTTAGTAGCAGCTCGGAGTTTGGAATTGTGCCTAGTTAAATGGTAATAGACTCGCCCCTAAACATACCGACTATTAGATAGGACCTAAACATACCGACGAAATCTGAGTGTAGATGAATACACCTCTGCCTAACCCTTCTAGGAACACATGCGTGATGTATGTTAATTAATTAATAAATATTATAGCATTTAAATCAACGTACCGTAGAAACTCCATACACAAATAGGACATCAAACAAGAACTTGGTGAGGAACATGAACACTAGTATGATGCTCATGGCGTACAACCCCGTGATACCGGCCTGTTTTTCCACGTCACCAGCGTACAAGACTTCTATATCGATCGCCCCCACTTCGGCTGCTAAGACTATCATGAGAGATAGAAGCGTGAAGGACAGTACCTGGAGAAGAACTTTGGGCTGTATTATACATTACGGAGGCTAATAGGGCAACATTGAGCCATCCTTCTGGAATTAATTCATATATATCCGACTTCAAAAAGAGAAGGTTCTGAATTCAACTGTATGTTTTTTTTCTTTTTTTGTATGTTTGTTACGCGATTACTCCGTCAATTACGAACCGATTTTAATGATTCTTTTTTTGATCGATAGCTTATAATTCAGAGGCGGTCCTGTGGTTTAAAAATTTGATCAAGATCTGATCACAAAATTTAGAACAAAATGACAATAACACGTAACGACCGAATAAATGATAACGTAGTACTGGCTCTTACGTGGTTATTACTTTAGATTATGGAGGTTTATTTATATTTTTTTAAATAAATTATGGTGACCTTCAGTCTCCACCTAATGACCTTACCGCATTGATGCCGCCCATGATCATACAGCCAGTCTTCAAATCGAACACAAAACAACATGTCGTGAGCTGAGGGAGCCCCATCGTCCTGAAACTGACAATAACACGAAATAAATTTGCATTTATTTTAATCCAACGGAAAATCTTCATGGATTGTGGAATCACCTGGAAGGCGGAAAGGTAGGTCTCCCTTGCCCTGGTCTTGGAGGTACCGATTAAAAACCTCATTTGCTTTTCCTTACCCTAAAGTCACGAATCGGGCAGCATTTGCTCCCCGAGTGGGTCTTCCTCCATAGATATAACCTGGGTGTCTTTAAATCACGAGTGAATCGGTTTCCAGCGTAGATCGCAGTGTCGCTTAACATCAGGTGAACTGGCGGTCAAGCGTAAGCCTATCACGAATAAAATAAAAATTCTTGCGAAGCCTATTCATGAAAGTAAAGATTAATGAAGTTGAAAATTCACGATTGTCGTGTCCAAATCCAAATGGCCGCAATTTTTAAATGGGATATATTTTTTGACTTGTAAAGTGAAAATGATTAGATTTATTAATAAATTGAACCGGGTCTCAATACCTAACAATTATACCTTCAAGGGTTAAACAGGGTTTTCTTAAGGCGGATCGTTCAGCTGAGCCCGCGAAATTCAAATTTCAAGTGATTTTTCGCAGTTTGTAGGTCTATAATAAGTTCTACATTCATGGTAATGGTAATTGCGACATTAACTATACAACATTCTCAATTTTTATCTAAAGCCATTGCTTAAAAATCATTATTGTAGCTAAAAGTAGTGTAAAATGTCAATTTTGACCAATTACACAGATTGCGCCAAGTTTTTGGCTTGATAAGGATTTATAAGTAAAGGTTTTAGTTCTCAGTTGTGAGTGTTGTATAGTTATTGTCGCAATTACAACTGCCATGAATCTAGAACTTGTTATACACCTACAAACTGCGAAAAATCACTTGAAGTTTGAATTTCGCGGGCTCAGCTATACAATGTGTTGTGCAATTAATCTACTCCTATAGTATAGTCTGTTTATAGAAAGTTCCCTCTGATTTGAGATGTCTTTTAAAGAAAATTAATATAGGTATGCATCGTGCAGGTTTCAAACCATTGAACCCGCGAAGTCACGACACTTACGACCTCTCTCCTACTCACCAATCAGATGTAGACAGGGATATTTTCGCTGATTTGTAGTATTATACAATCTATTAATTTATAAATATACCTACTTTCAATTTATTACACCCGCACACACATACAAGACGAATTTAATTATTTACTTTTAATTTTTTTAAAGCTATTCCATTAATTCACTTCTTATTTAAAGATTAGCGTGTATTGAGTATATAATTTTAAAATTTCGTTGATAAAATGGTCCAACTTCTACCGGTAATTTTCTTACGAACAAAGTTCTAAGTACATGATACATCTATGTAATATAAAAATAACACTAATTAAAAACACTTATTAGATAAGTAAGTACACACGTACCTTTCTCTGACCGTATCTACTAAGATGTTCGGTAGTTACTGTGTCTGTGTCGATAGCTGCTACCACCGCTAGTAGTGAATAACGCTCCCCTAGACGGTCTCTATGGCGCTTCGCCTAAGAACATACAACACAGACGTGGTTTTGCGTCAGGTAAAGGATATATGCCTCACAGAGGACTTGTGTTAAAATTTGTCGAAGAGAAGATTAAAAAATATTATCTACCTACTATTTTTTTTAGAATTATTATCGCATTTAGTTTAAGGCGAAAATATTATATGGAATAATATTCGCCGTCGAGAAAATCTCTTAGACATGTAGGTCTTCCTTCACCATTTAAACGAGTAATAATTAATTATTAATACGCACATGATTACAAAATGTTAAAAGGTGCGTGCTTTGGATTCGAACTTGAGACCTACGACAGTCCAATGGTCATATCACTAGGCTATCACTGCTGATCACAGCTTAGTAGGTTGCATTATTTTACGGACTTTTTATTTCCCGAAAAACTCATGAAACTTTGTAAATATAATATTATTTATAAAGTATATTGAACCGGCGCGTGTGTATGACAAGATGTATGAATGTGGATGAGGCAAGGGAGTGCAGGAGTCGTGGCAGGTGGCGTTCTGTTGTTTCTGCCTACCCCTATGGGAAAAAGGCGTGAGTGTATGTATGTATATATGTATACAGAACCCTACACTGTGTATTGCCCTACCCACATTTTATCCTACTTCACTAACAATTGCACCGTTACATGCAGCTTGCATGCATCTTAGGATTTTCCCTCGACGTAGCGCGGAGCTAAGTTCTTTCCTCTACTCCAAATTATTAGGATTTTCCTGAACGCAAACGAGAAGCTAGTAAGTGAGCAAATTATTAAGCATATTTTTAAGTAGGTCGTCTAAGAATTTAAGGCTAATACAATACAACATGACTTATTTTATGACGATTAAAAGCCAACTAAGCTACCTACGAACATCACTGGCCTGCGGTGTACAATTTCTCTTTCACATTTTCCGTATTAAAGTGACGTCAGCAATATCAATTGATGACGTATAACATTGCCCTTCGACATGACATGACTTACTTTACAGAATGCCGAGCAATGTTGCTTTACCTTTTTATTATTATAGTTTTCTTTTATTGTAGGCTAGCGGCCCATCCCTTTTTTGCCCGGGTGGACATTATTGAAGTTTTAGTAGGGATCCCTATTTTTTTCTAGTAATAAATATAGCCTATGTTACTCAGGGATAATGTAGCATACGAATGGTGAAAGAATTTTTTAAATCGGTCTAGCAGTTTTTGAGTTTATTCGTTACATACGTACAAAAATACATATCTTTCCTCTTTATAATATTATTAGTGTAAACAACCAGGACCGACAGGACTTCAGGTGCACTCTGAGGCTCAAAGGAGTCTTGTTATGCTAACAATAATGTAAGTATGCGGTCTGTAGGCATATGGTAGGGGGCATCCATATACAGACCGTAGCAAGAACAAACTCAGCTTTGCAGATCAATTGGCTACATGACCGTTTTATTTTTTCATTTGACTTCATGAAAATGTTTACCATAAATAGAGCCTACTAAAATAAAATTAGAGCAGTGATAGCCTAGTGATATGACCCCTGACTTTTCGAAGTCATCTATTAAAGGTGAAGGAAAACATCGTGAGGAAATCTGCATGACTGAGACATATTTTCGACGGCGTGTGAAGTTTCCTAACCCGCATTAGGCTACCGTGGTGGACTATAGCCTAATCCCTTTAATTCTGAGAGCAGACCCGGGCTCAGCAGTGGGACAGTATAATAGGTTGATTATGTATGTTTCAAACAAAATTAAAATCAGTTCAGAAATAAGAAAGTTATAAGCATTTAGATTTTATGCTAGACAGCGAACGTACTATAGAGCATTATGACGTCACAACACACTGCGCCATACAAATCCTATCTATACTAATACTCGTTTTACGGGAAGGGACAAAGTATCCACTCTCAATCTTCACCAAAAACTTTAAAAGCTTTATTAGCCGATGTCATTATTTTTTCGGAATATGAATTGTATTTTTCATGAAGGGTCCGGCGGAGCTTAAATTGCCCACAAAAACGTAATAACGAAATAAATCGTAATCCAGACAATATTCTATCAAATTATGTTATTACGTCTTACGATACTATGTATTTCGTCTACTACTACTTCACTGGAAATAAAAAACCGGAAAATCGTTCCAAACTTGTTAAAGTTATCAAAAATTGGAAATAAATGCAAGCGAATGCCGCTTGCATTTATTTCCATTTATTTTGAACGAAATGGTAGTGTAGGAACCTAGACTATCGGAATCCGAATAATAACAAAATTTGATTAAATTGTGTTTGAATTATGATTTATTTTGGTATTACTTTTGTAAGAGAAATTCGGTCCGCCGGACTCTTAGGCCTGTTATTTTTAATAAATCAAATACTATTCTAGTACCCAAGTGTTGAGTGTCGTTATCACCCCCTATTAGGTAACGAACTACCCAATAATCGGAATATCAATGACGTGTCTCCTCTGCTACTTATTGAACTGTACTCTTTGTTTCATCTGGCGTCGTAGTGTCTGAAACTTAAATCAATATGATGTCAGCCTGGATGCTGGGAACTGTATAATTTCTTTTCTTGGTTGTAAAGGGGCAAGACATTCAGATGGAAGAGTCAAGAGTTTTGTTGCTTGTGGGGTAGCACTGTCTATTTTTTAAATATTTGTCTTGACAGCAACTTAGAGCTTGGATTGGTGCCTAACCATAATAGTTCACGGGTATATTTTAGGTGCCTCTGGTGTTCAACTGCCTCATTAGCCTAATGGTCCTGAGCGCGACAGCTACGCTAGAGGTCTTGGGTTCGATTCCCAAGTCAAGCAAAGTCTTATTGGGTTTTTGTTTGAAATTCTCAGTAGCAGCTCGGATTTGTGCCCGGTTAATGGCAATAGGGTCGCCCTCTATTAGATAGGACCTAAACATACCGATGAACTGTGGGTGTACAAGCACGCCCATGGCTAACCCTTCGGAGAATACAGGCGTGATGTTAAGCGTATGTTATGTATGTTTAAGGTTACGAATAGCTTAATAGGTTAATATTATTATTTAACTAGCAGCTAGTTAAATAATAATACTGTAGTTTTCTGGTAAACGCAGCTGGTACTGGTCCTTAGTACGATTTCCAGGTCGAGCGGTATTATTGGGTTTTTCTATTCTCATCTCGAGCTTAAATTGGCGGTAACAGCAGCATTTACGTTAAAACAATTATAATTATAGATATATATGTTACTGTAAAAGCCCGAACTACGGTAAATCCTAAGATTTACCTACTCTGACTGGTAAAAGTTCGAAATGTTCCACCATGGTTAGGTTAGGTTGTTAGGTTTTTTTTAAAAAAAGCTTACAACGCCATGCAAATGTTCCACCATGGTTTTAAAAAAAAAACCTAAAAACCTAACCTAACCATGGTGGAACATTTCGAACTTTTACCAGTCAGAGTTGGTAAATCTTAGGATTTACCGTAGTTCGGGCTTTTACAGTAACATATACATAACAATAAAATCAATATTTCTGGCTGATATTGGCCTGGTCGTGTATGGATGTCAATTTGTATGACAAGTGCATACTT
This sequence comes from Acronicta aceris, assembly GCA_910591435.1. Taxonomy (NCBI): domain Eukaryota; kingdom Metazoa; phylum Arthropoda; class Insecta; order Lepidoptera; family Noctuidae; genus Acronicta; species Acronicta aceris. The sequence continues at coordinate 12,748,282 of OU342770.1, forward strand.
GAAGGACGTGAGTGTCATGCACTGCTATTGTACGATAGGCGCCATTATGCGCAGTGCGTACACAATATAACACAATGTATGTAATAATTGTAGATAGATTTTGTAACCTATCTTCTATATCATACCATAAATAACATACCATCACACCTGTATTCCCCCAAGGGTTATACAGAGTACTAATGTATACCCACAGTTCGCCGGTATGTTTAGGTCCCGTGTAATAAGGGCCTATTGCCATTAACCGGCCACAAATACAAAACTCCGAGCTGTTACGGAGAATGTCATAGAAAAACCCAATAACACTTTGCTCGATACGAGAATCGAACTCAGGACCTCTAGATTAGCAGTTTAGGACCATTAAACTAATGGGGCTATTATTTGTTTTTAATTAAAACCGGCGAACGATGGGTGTACATTAGTACAACTCTGCCTAACCCTTCGGGAAATACAGGCGTGGCGATAAAGTTAGGGTTAAAGATAATTATCCGTTTATTATAACGTTGTAATATATTTTACTTGCTACCGCAATATAGCTGACGTGGTCGCGATTATCGATTTAGACTTCGTTTCCATGGGAACTGGAATATATATGGTGTGAGTCATGGATTCATGGCACAAAAACATTTTTTACGCCCAGGTATGCTCTTTCCACGATGACTCCCAGTGACGTCACGAATCTCTAGATAAATGTTACCGTTGATCGACAGCTTCCATACCTATAAAGAAATTTGAAATTCATCATGATCTATACTTATAATAAATCTGTAGAGAGGTCAATTCTGTACATGAAATATATTTCCAAAATAACTATCAGCGGGTGATTAGTGATCGATACTGACGCCAAAAATGCAATCAGTAAAATTTTTGTCTGTCTGTTTGTCTGTCTGTCTGTATGTTCGTTATAGAAACAAAAACCACTCGACGGATTTCAACGAAACTTGGTACAATTGTTCTCCATACTCCTGGGCAGGTTATAGTATACTTTTGATCACGCTACGATCAATAGGAGCAGAGCAGTGAAGGGAAATGTTGGGAAAATGAGTGATTCATGAGAAAGGTTTCAAGCTATAAAACATCACGCTACAACCCTTAGGAACGGGGCAACGCAGGTGAAACCGCGGGCGAAGAACTAGGGAACAAAGTAACTATTCCACGCGGACGAAGTCGCTGGCAAAAGCTAGTTATAAAATAAATTGCTTACTAGCCCAACTATTTTTAACTCATATTCTTCGTCTATTTAGTTAAAAAGTAAAATGTATAAAACTACTAGGTACTTAATTGAAAATTCCACTAATAAAAAAGCAACCATAAACTTCTATAGTTTTCCTTAATCTGTGACTCTGGTAGAGTGGTGCCTGTTGTGTTGCCAGCTCCCATTTTTCTTATTTTTACGCAACCTTTTGCTAGTTTTAAGTTTAAATATATAAAAGATCGTAGGTACAATTGCATTTTGATTTGTTGTGCGTCATACGGTCGAAAAAATTTTTTTTCTTTCTTTCTCTTCTTCAATTATGTGAAAAATGCATCTTGCTACTTAAACTACTTTTTACGGATTTTATCGCATTGTATTGATATTATTTAATTCCCGATGTTTCGGATCCTTTACAGCATCCATGGTCGCGGGTAGGTTAAGTTGTTGGACTTCTTAATGTTACAAATACTAACAGCTACCTTACATTTTTGTTAATTATTATTGGCGATCCGATTCATGCAGAACGAGCTCACCGTATCCTTTGATCTTGCAGTTTTGGGCTTGGATTTTGATTTAATGGAATCTACGAGTTTAACGGGGTTCCAAGCAGGTGGCAAGACCCAGCAGTCTTCTCTATTGAAATCTGGATTCTTAAAAATTTCAATAGCCTCGTGAATTATCTTTGGAAGGAATCATTTTTTTTTGCGAGGACTTGCGGTTTATCAAATCTGATGTAGTGTTGGGCCTTGTCAAGAGTATGTTCACAAACTGCTGACTACTTACAACGGCGATGTGTTCTTTTACGCGGGTCCCATAAACAATATCATGTCTTATATTCGCGTAAGTGTCAGGAACTAGACACATACCTAGTGTTATCATTTTAAAGGATAACGTCGCCGGGACACCCGCATACACACACACACACACATGCTTAGTTATGTATAATGTTTGATTCATAACAAGATATTTCTTTATTTTTTATTTACGGATTTGTGATTACTTAAGATCTTTGGTCCAGTATTGTAACTTTTTTTAAGAAACTCAACCAAGAGTTCCAAGATACAGGCTTAGCCTAGTTTGGAAATCATTGTATAATTTTAAGCAACTGTGATTCTTGAAATAAACAATACATATTTGATTTGAGCTGTCACGGGAAGAGAATAGGTAACTGATTTCCTTTTACCATGGTGTGAGTGACGTGTAGCAATCATTTCCTTGACACGTGATTATACATCTATGTAATCTTATCCCCATTGACTTGATTAAAAGTAGGTATGCCGAAGCAAACAATGCTGTGAGTAAATTACTTTTTGGTTTACGCAGCTAATGAAATAGGAATGTAATTATCTCTGACTGCCTCATTAGTCTAGTGGTCCCGAGCGCGACTGCTACGCTAGAGGTCCTGGGTTCGATCCCCAGGTCGAGCAAACTGTTATTGGGTTTTCTATGAAATTCTTAGTAGCAGCTCGGAGTCTGGATTCGTGCCCGGTTAATAGCTATAGGCTCCCCCCCTATAACATGGGACCTAAACATACCGGCGAACTGTGGGTGAACATTCAGTACGCTTCTCCCTAACCCTTTGGGGAATACAGGCGTGAAGGTATGTTATGTTATGTAATTATCAACTGCATTATTAGTTTAGTCGTCCCGAGTGCGACTGCTACATGAGAGGTCCTAGGTTTGATTCCCAGGTTGAGCAGTGTCATTGGGTTTTTCTATGAAATTCTGTGGCAGCTCAGACTTTGGGATTGGTGCCCAGGATGGGTGCTCAGTTATTGGCAATAGGTTCTCCTATTACATGGGAACTAAACATACCGGCGAACTGTGTTGGTACCTACACCTCTGCCTATCCCTTCGGGGAATACAAGCCTGATAGTAAATATAAGTTAACCAATCTATTTTTTTAATAAACCCATCACCAGTTATCTTAGATAAAATCAATAGGGTTATTGATTATCTCCTTACAATATTGACTATCTCACGCCTTAGGCTATTACAGGTTCTTTATAAGGCATGAACTTATTAAGGGTAAGTACTAACTACTTACGGGTTATATCACGTTCTCTATTATCTATTTAATTCATCTACGTGCGTCATTCAAACGTGCAGTAAACCATACGTGCATGCACATGCAGAGTGTTAGGTAAGGAAATAATCACAATTTATTTCTCTCTTAAAAAAGCCCTGCAGTAGGGGACACGCTTCACAAACTTGTAATAACATAACTATATACTGGTTTCTGACACTTAGACATATCTTTTTGTGTTTTTTTTTGCATTTTCCATGCTAAGATTATTAAGTCGTGTCGGTTGAGAAGTAAGGTAACTTGCCTCTCATAGATGTCACCAACGTCATCTTATGACGTAAATTCAGAATGTGAAGGAAAAATTTCAATCATGCGGGTAAGGTTCGCGGTGGCTTAGAGGTCAGAGCGTCTGGTATATCAAACCAGAAGACGCAGGTTTGAATCTTCCCCGCGATTGAATTTTTTCCTTTACTAAAAACATATACATATATTCGCAAATATTAGACATTGAAATAAAACACTTTTTACGGTATGGTACGGGTAGTCTACCCGTGACCATGGATGCTGTAAAGGATCCGAAACGTCGGGAATCAAATAAAATCAATACAACGCGATAAAATCCATAAAGAGTAGCTTTATTTCAACATAATTATAATAACCCATTATATTGTCCCACTGCTGGGCACGGGTCTCCCCCAATGAGATTAAGCCATAGTCCACAACCCTGGGCTAATGCGGGTTGGCAGACTTCACACGCCGTCGAGAACATCTCTCAAGCATGCAGGTCTCCTCACGATGTTTTCCATCGCTTAAGCGGGTCATAATTGAATATTAATTATAAGGACACAAAGTATAAACAGGCGATGTAGGAACAAATATAGGTAACTATATATAAAAATTACATTACATTAATTACAAATATTGTTTAGGTGTTTCTTCTGAAATGTCATCAGTTAGGAAATGCCGGGACCCTAAAGTTAAAGAGATGTATTTATAAAAATTAATGTATTTATTATTGTTTGTTTGTTTGTTTGTAATTTAATGTTTTATTTAATCACAATTATTATGTTATTTTAAATGTATACTCGTCTATCATGATGTAAGTTGTGGTTGCCTATAATTGAAGGTACATTTCGTCTTATTTATTTTGTAATTTGTTAAATGTATTTAGAATTTAATGTATCTTTGTTGGCGATCCTTAATAAATAAATAAATAAATTATTGTATCATTATAGAAAAAAAAGAGATATCAGTCACATTTTGAATGCGAAAGTCCCCTAGAAGAATGACGCATCTGAAAATTACGTAGGAAGCATTAATGTCGATAAGATATCATTGAAAATAACTTCAGAAATGTCTTTTGACAAATAGATAACTATTATAGTCATATAATTCAAGGAAGACTAGAAACAATGTAACTTAATAGTAAGTTATTTTGAATTTTTGAAATGACTAATGATAAAGTATAATTCAAAGATAAGCAATACTTATCATCTCGAGTGGTAAGGGTTGATTTCCCTTGAATGCGTATGCGTCATATTTAGGATGCAATGCAATGCAATTTGTTAAAATAATGCCATTAAAAATAATCAGTCAAGAAGTCAATTTACCCATACTTTGCTATAGTATTCTTTGCCTTTAAAACAAGGTTACTAGGCCAATGAACGCGAAGGATGATAACATCGTATGCACATTTACACACACAAAGGCAACCCAAGTTTGTTATGCGTCGCTTTACGAACGGAAATAACTAATTCCTTTTTTTCCATTTGCACGTGTGCAGACGTTGTGTAGAGTAAGCATCTGAGGTATTCTGTATTTTACTCAGTGATAAAACCTCTTTGGGTCTTACTGGCTGGCTACCCTTACGTCAGAGTGTATGTTTTAACTTTTGCTTGTTGCCAGTTCCTCCCCAGTTGCTGCGGCTCTGGCTGTCTGCGGTCCCTTACGGCTCGTCAACGCATCAGCAGTTCAATACTCAATATTGCACTCCATAATCATGTTAGGTGTTACATATTATTATCATAAAAGGTACATTATGGACCCTGCAGGGCACGGCAACTTAGAAGAGATGAGGATGCTATTATTATTATCTTGTCTCTGCCATCCCCAATGGTAGACAGGCGCAATGGTATTATGTAGTTATATTCTTCTGGTATTGCAGGTGTTCAGAACTACGTGTCATCGGGTGGATCGTCTGCTCGTTTATCAATATACACAATAAAAAGTTAATTCTATATTGAGTCTTACTCAGCTCGATGATTATGCCGGGAAGACCCTTACCGATTATCAAATACCTACATATTATTTAAAAATACATTTATTATATCAGCATTGTTACGCTTGACAGTTCGTTTAATTTGACGGACTCCCTATTGAATATTAGAGAATCCGAATTTGATACTCCGCAGCTGTCGAGTTGTGCAGACGAACTTTATTTTTCTTTCTTTCTTCCATATAGAAAAACTATATTGTACCGTTTCTTATAGAGAATATTTCTATCACTATTTTATCCAGGTGTGCTGGGGAAAGGAGTTTCTTTTGGAGCTGATCCAGGGGCGTACCAACCGCTGTATTAGCCGTATCGATGTTACGGACTAGGCCAGCCAGGGCTACAGGGGCCCCGACGTGTGTTAGCCCTAATACGTAAAATGCTACCTCACTCTAACTTTCATGTCGTACGCTAAACTCCTAAAAAAACATATCTGATCATCTGGTAAATGGATTCACATATGTAAATGATCGATCGATTGTCGGGGGGGCCACTGAGCTGATCCATAGAGCAATATACGACTCTGGCATTTTTATGTAAGTATAGCAATCCCGTTAGCGGTTACGTAAGAAACTAAAAACGCCATAAAAAAATTGCCAGTGTCACAAGCGACTATCGCTTACTAAACTTAATCATAATCATAATCATAATAATCATAATCATAATCATAATCATTTATTTATTTGTGAAACATAGGATACAATATTGATCTTATTTGGTAATACTATAATTAGTGCGCTATGTTTTGCCATAAAGACATACAAATATAATTGTGTGTAAGTTGAATATATTGAATGTCAAATTTTATTATTATTACTATTATTATGAATTTAGAATTCTGTCATTAAGATATTCATTAACATTATAGTAGGCCTTATTTAAAAGAAATTGTTTTAGTTTAAATTTAAATGCACCCAAATTAGGACAGTCTAATATAGCCTTAGGCAGATGGTTGTAAATTCGAGGCGCCATACAATAAACACTGTTATTAAATTGTGCAGTTTTATTTGGGGGAAAGCAAACTTTATGGTTGTGTCGCTTGCTTTTTAGTTGCTCAAATAAGGACATATGCGAATTTACAAACACAGCAGTTTCATAAATGTAAATACATGGTAACGTTAATAGTTTCAGACTAATGAAAAAAGGTTTACAACTGTCTGTAGGTTTCAGTTTACAAATAGCCCTCACACATCTCTTCTGAGCCTTAAAAGCAATTTCTTTATCAACCGAGTTTCCCCAGAAGATTACGCCATAACGTAACATTGACTCTACGTATCCGTGGTATGCGGTGATCACAGCAGATTGGTTCACAACTTTTGCGAGCATATATAATGCATATGAGAATTGGCTAAGCTTAGTACATACACTTTCTATCTGGCACTTCCAGTTCAAATTGGAATCGAGACAAAGACCCAAGAATTTTGTGGATTCTACTTCATTAATTGTTTGTCCATTAAAGTTTACATAAAGATCTAATAAGTAATTGCTCCTATTTCTAAATGTCATTATTTTAGTTTTATCTAGATTTATCAATAAATTATTGTTATTTAACCATTTAATTATTATATCTAATGTCCGATTCATATTTAATTCTAAGTTATATTTATACTTATCTATGAACATGACAGTACTGTCGTCTGCAAATAGGACCATATTTTGATCTGTAAATTTAGGTAGATCATTTATATAAACAATAAACAAGAGAGGACCCAATACACTACCTTGTGGCACTCCCTGTTTTACTACCTGGAAATTTGACATATATGTAGTCTCTTTTTTAGTATTTGTACATATGCGAGTAATTTGAGTACACTGCTGTCGATTACTAAGGTAAGACGCTAAAAGATTCAAAACATTTCCTCTTATACCATATGCCTCTAACTTGTTAAGCAGTCTGTTGTGGTTTACATAATCAAATGCCTTTTGCAGGTCCATAAATAAAGCAGAAACTAGAGATTTATTATTTAAGCCTGTCATTATAGTCTCTAAAAATTTATATACGGCCAGATTTATAGTTTTACTTTTTCTAAAGCCCACCTGTTCCTCAGTAAAAATATTGTTGTTTTCGAGGAATTCATACAGACTCTTACTAATTACCTTTTCAAACACCTTAGAGAATATAGGTATGAGTGCTATTGGTCTGTAACTAGTCATGTTTTGCTTGTCATTCTTTTTGAAAAGTGGCTTTATTATTGTTATTTTTAATTTATTTGGGAATACGCCTGAGCTTATACACAAATTTATGATGTAACTAAGAATAGGTGAAATAATAGTAGCTACATGTTTTAAGATATTTGTATTAACGTCGTCATAACCAGTACTATTTGTATTTTTTAATGAAATAATTAATTTATGAATGTCTGATGGGGACGTTGGACCCATAAACATTGACTGAGACAGTCTATTAAGACTTGTAGATTGGCAATCTGTGGTATTATCTAAACATTTTTTCGAATCCTCTCCACTTATAAAAAAACTATTGAATGATTTTGCTATTTCTAGGGGATTACTAATGGTGTTACTATTAATATTTATTTGTTTTATTTCTTCCTTAGGTATATTACGCTTTTTATTGTTGATTACTGACCAAGTTGCTTTAGATTTATTTGCTGCTGTTTTGATTATATAGTCATTCTGAGATTTCTGCGTTAATTTTATTATTTTATTTAGACGCGTAGAATAGATTTTGAATGCATTTTTATTGACAATATTAGGATGTCTCCTATAGCGCCAGAGTAGCTCACGCTTACGTTTTGAACACTTCTTTAAGCCTCTTGTTATCCATCTAGGTTTTGTACGTAAGTTTTTTCTTGTCAATTTTAAAGGGAAACATAAATAATAAAACAAAGTAAAGATGTCATGAAAATTGTCAAATGCCGTGTTAGGATCACTCGTGCTATACACTTCACTAAAACTAAGAGACATTAGGCATTCCTTGAATTTTTCTATATTATCCTTGCAGTAATCTCTTCTCTCAATATACCAGTGAGTAAGCGAGCATGTTTCTTTTACTGGGCAGGATAGCAATTGTGCCGTATGATCCGATATAGCGAATTCGTAAATACTTTGCTTACAACGTTTAATATTATGTATAAAGTTATCGATACAGGTTCCACTTTTGAGGCGCGTTGGCTCATTAAATGCGAATTTTAGATTATAGCTAGATATTAATTGTAAGAAATTTCTAGTCTCTTTGCTCTGCTTTAAAGTATTTATATTAAAATCTCCGCATATAACTAATTTCTTTTTACGAAGGCCAAATTCATGAACAATAGCATTTAATTTAGTAAAAAAATGGTCGAGATGTTGTATGTTATTTCGTGGAGGCCTATAGACACAAATAATAATTAATTTATGCACGATGAGCTCCACAGCACAGCACTCTATTATACCGGGCACACCATATTTTTCTACGGCTGTGATCGTCTTGAATTCGTGCGTTTTATGAACCAATATACAGGAACCACCGTGTCGATTACTTCGGCTGAATGAGGCTGCGAGAGAGTAATTTGGTACATACAGTAATCTTTTATCGTCCTTTATCATATTATGCTCTGTCAAACATAGTACATCAACTGAGTTACCTTTTTCAACAAGCGATTCCAAATTAACAGACAATAGATCCGATTTATTTACAACCCCGTTTATATTTTGATGCAATATTTTTACAAACTTATACACGAAAAAGCGTTTTACATATTATATTTGGGTCAGAATCAGTGGGTGCATTTTCATTTGATTTTACAGTACCTACTACTTCGTCAGTCTGAGTACTTCTGGAAACCCGTGATATGTTACTTACAGTTCTTTTGTTTTGGTAATCAGTAAACTTATTTTTATAATCGGAATGTAATATTTCCCTGAGTAGTAGTTGGCACACATGTCGAGAGAAAAACATACGCTGAGGTAGTCTCATAGAAAAACCCAAATCGACGTATTTTACATTAATAAATTTAGAGCACAAAAATTTTAGTTCATAATTTAATCTTGACTCTCTAAGACATCTATTATACGGGATTTCACAGAAAAGAACATTCGTATTTCTTGAATTACATAAAAAACTACTTATACTAGTGTTAAAAATACATGGAGATCTGTCGTTTATTCCACCCAGTACAACTAAGTAATCATGTTTTGTTAACTTTTTTATTTCCGAACTTTCCGACATTAAAACATCCTGTAGCGTTGCATTCGATTTCCAAAAACATGTCACTTTGAAACGGTCTCCTGTTAATCGCTGCAGAGTCTGTTGTACGTGACGTCCTTGTTGATCCGCAATTACAATTATTTTATTAATTTCAATAGGTGTGGGAGATTGAGTTACTTTATCCAGCTCAGTTGTGTTTGTCGAAGTGGCCATTCTAACCGTTGAGCTGCTCGTTATTTTGTTAGTATAGTGGGCGCTTTCGTCGCAAGTCGTCTCAGACCTATATTCGCCATCAATATTTTTGCCTTTGCTAGTTGTTTGTGTCAATGAAAGATCGATAATCCTTTTGCTACTTTTTTTAGTTTTTTGTCCAGACCTTGGAGTGTGACATTTTTCATCAAATACACCAATCTTTTTATAGAGTTGTATTACCTTATTTGACTTTTCTAAGTCAGATTTAAGACGTGTGTTCTCGCATACCAAGTTATCAATTTCTTGATTAGCGCTTAACAGATCGACCGATAATTTATTTATTTTTTCGTTTAGTTCGTTTATTAAATCATTCTCGTGGATGGAAGTATTGGGTAGACTCATCATTGTAGTGTCAAATAGTGAAGATTCCGATTCACAAAGTGACGTTGATAGAATAGGTTTCCTAATGGTAACGTTTTCTTCATTCATGTCTGTTGTATTTTTAATTTCGAATTGCGACATTTTTTACAAACACAAAAAGTTAAATTTCATGTGAGGTTCGAACCAGCGACACAGTCGTGGGAAGTCGGTAGAATATAATACTGGCTATTCAGACATTAGCGATAAGAATGAAATTATTGACTGCTTTACGCTAATGGTACAGTTACATTACTACAGAATAGATGTCACTAGTATGTTGGTGATTTACACTTCTAAACAATAGATGTCTCTGTATTCAGCAATTTGACATTTAATTTATATGGTAACACTGTTTAAGATTTGGTAACACTGCATGGTAGTTAAAAAATTTCAAAAAATATGGCTCGTCATTGATGAATGTAATGTAAACAAATCTTTTAGTCACTATTTCTCTTTAAGTACTATTTGTTATTAATGTTTTTATTAGTCACTGCACTAGTATTGTTCTGAAGATTGTTATTTTATAACTTTTTTTAGGATTAGTTCACTGTAACATTAATGGATTTATATCTTCAAATTTACTGGGTATTTATTGTCACAAACATTTGTCCAAATATAATGCACTGTTTACTGTACTTATAATAACTTTTTGAAACTAAAACACATTTATTTATATTTTAAAATGATAGAAATATACAGAGCTATGTTTTTCGTGACGGCACCGTGTAGGTAGGTCACTTAAGGTTTCTTATTGCGAAGTTCGAAAAGTAACTTGTACTTAGGTACTACGAATGAGTTTTTAATATAGATGTTTGTATCTAATTCATAGTCCAAACAGGTTGCATATTTAGCTGCCTCGTTTTTTAATCATTCATTTTGTCATTTTTTTTAACTTCGTTACAATTCAGCGGTGGGTCTCAAAATAAAAGGCACAATGAAATGACATCATCGCCGCCATGGCAGGCTGACCTTGCGTGTTGGAGTGAAGCGGAACGCCAAGTTATTTATTGTATAAATGCTGTAGGTAGTTCGGAACGCTTTTGTCTCTATATTTCTACATAATTGGGAATACGCATGTCTTTTTTTATATTTTTAATCAATGGTTTACATAGTTAAAACACTGTAAAAAATATTTCTTTGGCAAACATATTAATATTTTATCATAAAAATAAATATTAAAAACTGCAATCAGATAATATGGGAGATTTAAACGCTGCCATATTGGCTGCGTGTACTGTGATGTCAGTTTCCGCAAAAAACAGTCACTATTTTATTGTGTTTGTAATTTATTCATCGTTTTATGCAATCAATTATCTATATTTTTAAGTTTACTAACTAATTCGAACATGGGAGAAGACTGAAATCAATTTTATACCTAGTAATTACAAACCTAAATGTCTACGGTGAGGTCATGAGAGAGTCACAACGTAGACTTTGTCGTAAGTTCCGTTTTGATCTGTTAAATTTGCCGGGTGATCATCAGCCAGTCAGACCTCAAAAGGTCCTTCCACCGAGCAATTCAGATATTTTCACGCCTCTTACGGGATGCGTATATGAAAGACACTATTCTAACCCCACACGTGGAAAATATTAGCTTCACGACACAAGTTTCCACCAACAATTTTACGTGTAGACATCAAGTTTTACAATGCATGCAGTAATTTTATTATACGGCTCATCCTGAAAACAATTTTACATGATAGTATTCGTCTCCAATGAACTCGTTCGCCTAAGTGACGTCTTAGTCCGATTCTCTAATTTTATGACACTGAAATAGATTCGTGTCACGCGCAATTTTTTGATAAAACTAATGTCATGCCACACTAATTTCGTACCTAATGCACTGATAATAACCTTAATGTAAATCCGGCTTTAGTTTATATATTGCTGGCAGGTGACCACAGTTATAAATTGACATTACAGTACCCCTGCATGCATGGGCCGGCTCAACCGGAGTGATACAACGGCCTCACAGAAAACCGGCGCCAAACAACACTTATGTTGTGTTTCGTCGATCGAGTGAGTTTACCGGAGGCCCAATCCCTTTTTAAAAGGCGGTCAACGCACTTGTGACTCCTCTGGTGTTGCGGCTGTCCATGGGCGGCGGTGATCGCTTACAATCAGGCGATACGTCTGCAGGTTTGGCCCCTATCCCATAAAAAAAAATATATATATATATAAACTTGGTATCAATGCGAAACCGCATTCGTGAGATTTCGATATTTTTCCATAATAATGAACACTTAATTAAGTTAAGTTATTTGGCTGTTCCTATATGTGTTAAGTTCGGAGTTTGGATTTTTGCGCGGGTTAATGGCAATAGGCTCGCCTCCTATACATGTCACCGAAACATACCCGAAGACTGTGGGGGTATTAGGAGTACTCTGCCGAGCCCTTTTGGGGAATACAGTCGTAAGCGGGACTTCTAGTTTAGAAGTCCCAGCTTGAGCAAAGTGTTATTGGGTTTTTCTATGAAATTCTCAGTAGCACCTCGGAGTTGGCTATTTATGCCCGGTTAAACCTATGGACCTAAACATATCGGCTAACTGTTGGTGTACCTATATTAGAACGTCACTGCCCCCTTGGGAATACAGGCGTGATGGTATGTATTTAAGCTTTATTAACCCTCTCGACAAATGGTAAACAGTCAGACTGCAGTATTTTATTTCTATTTTAAGAACACATTCCATTTTTGCTACGTCATTTGGTAATGAAGCGGTGGCATTGCAATTTAATACAAGACTTATCAGAAATGTTGTTTGTTAAAACTAAACTTTGTCATCAAAATATTTATTTTAGTGCCCAAAATAATACAAAGTTAACATAACATAACGCCTGGAGTCTCTGAAAGATTTAGCAAAGGCGTAGGTACTAATGGATACACCCACAGTTCGCCGGTATGTTTAGGTTCCATGTAATAGGGGGTGAGCCTATTGCCATTAACCGGGCACAAATCTCAAACTCCGAACTGCTACTGAGACTTTAATAGAAAATCCCATTAACACTTTGCTCGACCTGGGAATCGAAACCAGGACCTCTAGTGTAGCAGTCGCGCTTGGGACCACTAGACAAATGAGGCAGTTTATTTATTTATTCTATCGCATTGGATGTAAACCTGTTAGGATGATGTTTATATTGAAATATGTAATTAACATAGTGCATACCGCGGTTTTTCCTCATTCTGTAATTATCCAAGTGATTAAAACTATATGTGGACTTATCAACTCTTATAACACGACACAGACTATATTATTATTACTTATATGTATACTAATTGACTGCCTCATTAGTCTAGTGGTCCCAAGTGCGACTGCTACACTAGAGGTCCTGAGTTCGATCCCCAGGTCGAGCAAAGTGTTATTGGGTTTTTCTATGAAATTCTCATTAGCAGCTCGGAGTCTGGATTTGTGCCCGGTTAATGGCTATAGGCTAGCCCCCTATAACATGGGACCTAAACATACCGACGAACTGTGGGTGTACATTAAGTACACGTCTGCCTAACCCTTCGGGGAATACAGTCATGTTGGTATGTTATGTAGAAATTGTAACTTAACATCTTAACGTGGGAGAGTCATGCTTCGGCACGAATGGGCCGGCTAGACCGGAGTGATACCACGGCCTCACAGAAAACCGGCGTCAAACAACGCTTACGTTGTGTTTCTTCGAGTGAGTGAGGTTACCGGAGGCCCAATCCCCTTTTAAAAGGCCGGCAACGTACTTGTGACTCCACTGGTGTTGGGGGTGTCCATGGGGGGCGGTAATCGTTTACCATCAGGCGATCCGTTTGCTCGTTTGCCAACCTACCCCAAAAAAAATAGTATCTATTTATATATTATTATTGGAGCAATATTCGTCCATATATTTTTTGTGACCTAGTTCTCAAAAATGGCTCTAACAATATCGATGCAATTTACAATGTAGTGCTTTACGGGCTTGATACATTGATCTATCTGTGTCTGATTTCTTGGGTTGTTTTTTTGCACGCAATAGTTCGGCGTTTACGGTGCTTAAGTATTCATACATGCAATTAAAGGAGCGGGCTATTTTGTTTTTAAATTCTGTGTTGTGTAGCTATAATAATAAAATCAATATTAAATACTAATAAAATCTAAAATAAATTGTACCTTGCTTGCAACTTGCAAGCTTGCAACCTTATCAATGACCTTTTAACCAAATAGTCATAAAGGTCATTCATGCTATATTAATTAATGAACTTTCGGACACAAAAACTAATACTTAGGTACATCTGGCACCGAATATTTGAAGATCGTGGTGCAAAAAAAAATTCAACAAGGTATGTTCTTTTAATTGTTTTATGTAGGAATGTATTTAAATGTAAAAAAAAAACAAAAACTTACAAAAAATAGTTTTATTTTGAAATTAACACTTTTGTTCAATAAAGTGGGAAAAATCTTACTTTCAAGTACCTAGGTATAAAAATATGTACTTTTATTACAAGTAGTGTTCCCAACCCTCCCGGAATGCCCTTACTTCGATTATACTTACTTCGATAATAATTGTACATTTCGGAGAGTGTGCATCAGATCATCAGGCTTTATTCCCCTAGCCTGTTCTGCTATCGGACAAGCCCGAAAAAGCAAAATCATTTCATGGTGGACATTCGTAAAACCCGAACGAAATGTTCACATTTATCAGGCGTACCGCTGTAATGTGGAATGTCCTTCCCGAGTGGGTTTTCCCCGATAGTTTTATAATCTGGGCGTCTTTAAATCACGAGTGAATCAGTTTCTTCTAGCTTCAAGCGCACTCCATCGAAGATCGCAGTATCGCTTAACATCAGGCGAACTGACGGTCAAGCGTAAACCTATCTCGAATTAATAAAAACAGACAAGTGCGAGCCGGAGTCGCCCACCGAGTGTTTCGTACAAATTTGTAGAGTACATTATAATTAATTACAAATGTATAGTTTTCAGATTTTTCCCTTTACTTGTAGTATATGACGGTATTAGTTGCCAAATTTCATAGTTCTAGGACTTCTAGGTTAACGGAAAATATCCTATAAATTTTGAGAGTGTCGAAATAAAGCTATTATTGCGGCATAAATGGTCGTATCTTTCTTTACGTTAACTTAGAAGTTTGATTTTTTCACAGCTTCAAGGGACTGTAGATACGAGTATATGGTTTTAATTTCAACTTGAGACCTCCACGCGTTTCAAAGGGTCTTGACAGATAGACGGACGGAGGGACGGACGGGCAACAAAGTGATTCTATTAGGGTTCTGCTTTTTTCCTTTAAAAGTACGGAACCCTAAAAATAAGGGAAAACCTCCTGGACGATCCCATATCAGTGCTGTTTTTCAAGATATGACTGTCAAAACAACAGAGTACATTGTAGGTATAAACACAAAAAAAAATATACGGACAGTCAAAACCAGTTTATTTAGTTTTCCTACCGCCAGGTACCAGGATATAATTGCCCTTTGTGTTTTGATTGATAATATATGATTGCAATTAACTTGTTTTTGTTAATTACTTAATTGTCCTACCTACTTGCGCGTTTAAAATTTTTTCATTGAGTTTTTCTGTGATGTCGTTTCATATTTTTACTGATGAGTGATGAGACAGAAGGGGTCAGAAAAGTCGGAGTGTAGTTGTAATTTATTTATCTTCCCAGGTACCTGAGGAGATTTATACCTAACTATAGTATAGTAGTAGTAATATAAGTACATCATATATAGAAGAACTGACTCATCCGACTGAGGTCCTGGGTTCGATTTCCAGGTCGAACAGTGTTACCTATTGGGTTCTCAGTAGCAGCTCGGGTTTTGGGATGGTCACAAGCGCGACTGCTACGCTAGAGGTCCTGGGTTCGATCCCCAGGTCGAGCTAGGTCGAGTAGCTCGGAGTCTGGATTTGTGCCCGGTTAATGGCAATAAGCTCGCCGTGAGACCATTTTTGTATTTTTTTGGTAACTTCTATGTATTGTGCATGTTTTCATGTATATGCTAAATAAATTATATTCTTTCTTTCTTTACACCTCTGCCTAACCCTTCGGGGGAAATACAGGCGTGATGGTAAGATCAGAGATAAATTGGACGTTGGAGAAGAACTTAGGCTACCTTTTGTCTCAAAAAATCCTTTAGGATGTGAAGGAAACCGCAGGCAACTGATAGTGCCTCGTACAATCTGCAGCACATCAAGATACCAAAACTGTCAAATTTCCAATGAATAATAAACTCTATTATTTAGAGAAAAATAGAAAATCGATTGACAGTTTTGGATACCATGATGTCATTGTGCTGTTGACTGTAGATTATTTTAGGGCCCACGTAACAGGAGCCAGAGAATAATTGAGATAAAAATAATGATCAATGCGCAAGCGACGCAACATCAGCGTAGCCAGTACTGGACATTATTTAAAAAATAAATCAATACTGTGTTCGCGAACGAGACTCACGTAAGTTTGGCAACATCGCATCATCAAAATTTCCAAGGTCGCCGGCCTACAAACCAGTTCTGGATAATTTTGGGCATAGAGCGGAGTGGTAGCCTTCAAATTTTAAAAAGGAAGATGTAAGATATTGTCTGTACGTCTGAGATGAACATTTAGAGGTTATTCAGGTATTGTTTACTGGTATTTAAAAACAAACAACGCTTTATGTACACCGTAAAATATGGGAGGATTAACATATTGTATATTGGGGATAATAAGGATATAAAGGATATTATACTTACAGTTTGTGACCACTAGACTGCTTCATTAGTCAAGCGCGACTGCTACGCTAGAGGTACTGGGTACGAACCCCAGGTCGAGCAAAGTGTTATTGGGTTTTTCTATGAACTTCTCAGTAGCAGCGCGGCGTCTGGATGTGTGCCCGGTTAATGTCAATAGGCTCGCCCCTAATTACATGGGACCTAAACATACCGGCGGACGGTTGGTGTACAGTAGTACGCCTCTGCCTAACGCTTCGGGGAATACAGGCGTGATGGTATGTTATGTTATACTTACAATTGACGGCAAGTATCGGCTGAGCAATCGGCTTCTGCGTCACGTGTAGTGGGTTCGATCCACCCGGAGTAAATATTCGTTTGATCTATAGGTAGTTGCCCCGGGCCTGGGCGTTTGTGTATGTTAGAATTTGTGTTTGTAAAAAACACGCACCATATAGGAGAAGAACCTAGTGCGTTGTGGCGCACCGTTATTTAAAAAAAGAAAGAAATAATGGACATAAAAGGGACTGCAAAAAAAATAATTTAGCATAGGGTTTTTGACTAGTGTTTGTTTTATTAAAATATTCTGTTCTGACTAAAATATGTACTGCTACCATTACTCTGGTGGTCTACCCACCTCCCAGCTCGAGCAAAGTGGAATTTTAAGTAGCAGCTTGGAGTTTGGATTTGTGTCAGGTTAACATAGGTTCGCCCTCTATTACATATAATCTGCCGAAATGTTTAGATCCTATTTAAACATATCGGCGGACTGTGGGTCTACATTAGTACACTTCTGCCTAAGCTTTCGAGGAATACATGCCTAAGAGAGGTAGGACATAGTGGAATCGAATAATTCCACTTATAATTGGTGCTGTCTGACTGGGTAAGTACCTCCAGTACCTCCACCTTGCAGAAAATCGTAGCCAAATAACATAGCTTCGTGATATGTTGTGTTCCTAACGGTCACCATCAGTATTCATATTTTTTATATCACCTTAGTGATATAAAAAATTAAATACCGGCATCGTTTTTTTTATGGGATAAAAACCCATAGGACCCGCAGCACCATAGGAGTCACA
This sequence comes from Acronicta aceris, assembly GCA_910591435.1. Classification (NCBI taxonomy): domain Eukaryota; kingdom Metazoa; phylum Arthropoda; class Insecta; order Lepidoptera; family Noctuidae; genus Acronicta; species Acronicta aceris. The sequence goes on from OU342770.1 coordinate 12,766,281, forward strand.
AGTGCGTTGCCGACCTTTTAAAAGGGGATTGGACCTCCGGTAACCTCACTCACTCGGCGAAACACACCTATTCAATAATGGTCATTCAAATATTTTGTTTTTCAACAGTACTTAAATAAGGATACGTTTAAACAACAAATCTATTTATTACCTAAGTGGCTTTGAATCAAGTATAATAAAATGATAATTAACTTGACTTGAGCTGACGGGTGCTCGTAAATATAAGGAAAATGTCAATTAACGGCGTCTGTTCTTAGGCAGAGGCGTACCAATGTACACCTCACAGTATGTTTTGGTTGAGGACGCAAGGGCATATTACTAAATTATACGGGCACAAATACAAACTCTGAGATCCTACTAATAATTTCATAGAAAAACCCAATACGAGGAAAATCATAAGGATTTTAACAAAAACAAGGTCCTGGAATCATACAATACGCGCCAAGAAGTTCATTGGCAAATATTACCTTGTCCGGGCTAAGCTCCAAAGTTTGGAACATCACTGCAAAGTTGCTAGCTTATCGGTTTTTTATCGGATACATTTCGGAGAGTGTGTATCAGATCTCCACGATTTTATTCTCCCTAGCACTTTCTACTACCGGACGAACAGAAGCACGAAAAAGCGACACCGGTTCCCCGATAGATATAATCTGAGTGTCTTTAAATCACGAGTGAATCGGTTTCTTCTAGGCAAGCGCACTCCATCGTAGATAGCAGTATCCCGTAAGATCGCGAAGAAAAATTTGACGTCGACCAGGATTGGAAACTTCTTTCGACTGACTCACTCTCCCTCTCTCTCTCGTCTTTTCTATCGAGTGATCTTGGTAGCTTAGTCGGTTAAGGAGAAGATGGTTGCCAAATTCTTTCTATGTCAATTCTTATTTTATCCATTCTAGTCACTCCTCATTGGAAAATAACTAGGTATAATCTCTCGGTGGTAGGACCTCTTGGGACCTGATTGGATGGCGACCACCCTGAACGCCGGAATCGGTCGTAAAGAACCTTGGTAGTGTGTATTTCGACTTTTGCGCGTTGTACCCCTTCGGTTGCTGCGGCACTGGCAGTCTGCAGTGCGTCTGGGCTCTTAAGGATCGGCATCGTATCAGCAACTTCTTAGGTGTTGCAGGTGTCCATGGGCGACGTGACGATGATTACTTAGTACTTACAGTCAGGTGGCTAGTCAGGTCGTTTGCCGAATTAATCATTAAAAAAAAATACGATTAGGTTAATCATAATATTAATTTAATTTGAAATATGTAGTACTAGCTGAAGCCTGTGGTTTCACTCGTATCCCAGAGGAGTTTTAACGACAAAACGTGCCTACATACATACATAACTATTAAACATAAATATTTGTATGATCTACAGGTAGTTGTTCCGGGTCTCTGACTTTTCGAAGACATGTGTGTATTAAAATTGTAGTTAATTATCACGCGCTTAAACGGTGAAGGAAAACATCGCGAGGAAACCTGCATGCCTGAGAGATTTTCTCGATGGCGTGTGAAGTCTGCCAACCCGCACTAGGCCAGCGTGGTGGACTATAGCCTAATCCCTCTCATTATGAGAGGAGACCCGTGCCCAGCAGTGGGACAGTATAATGGGTTGATTATGTTATTATGTTTATGTTATGTAACACGTCATAATACGGCCCCAGGTTTGTAATTTGCACTTGCCGCATATGTAAACGCACTCTCATGTTAATTATGCATTAATTACATTTTATTTACGTACTTTTATATTTTTGACAATACTTGACAAGATAATATGACCTTTGTCTATTATGAATAACCGTCAAGATAAACGTCACTAAATGACTTCATTATGATAACATTACCTAAGTGATCAAATAGACCCAGTTTCAATCAATTATTTTATCATTGTGAAGATAAGCACCGTGGTTGAGCGATTGGCTTCTGCGCTACGGTCGCAGGTTAAATATTTGTATGGTCTAGTGTTCTTGGTTTATTTGTTTGTATGTATGTATACATAAAACACTCATGCTTTTTTCCCATAAGGGTAGATAGAAACTGCGGCGGAGGTAGCCTAATGGCTAGGGCGTCGGACTGGCGATCATGTGGTTGCCGGTTCGAAACCCGACTACCGACGTGAACCCACTCGTAGTCGTAACGCAGGCATTTAGCTTAGCACGAGGGGTTAACAAGAATAAAGTTGCGTTCTGTAGTTTAAAAAAAAAACAGAACGCAACTTCTTACGATTCTTGCATACTTAACTGTTTTCGATCCTAGATTTTGTTTCGTCCACATTCATACAAATCTTGTTAAAAATGTGTGTTTAAAAATAGCCCATTGTATTTTTTATGGTTCATTTAAAGCTCGGCCTGCACCCCTTTCATGCCCAGGTATAGTTGCCAAGTCATTGTCGGTCAGAAATGGTACAGTACGCGCGGCATAAGTTGGCCGGAGTGAAGTTCGCCGTTTTAATGCGCAGTGGATTGTTTACGTTAAAAATTGTGTACTGCGCAACCAAAAACTGACAAACAGCTAACTTCAGTCCGGCCAATTTATGTCGCGCGTACTGTACTTATTTCATAAAAGAATATTTTTTGCTACTTTTACCCTTTAATAATATTTTTTTTATTATTTATAAATTTTATTTTTAAGGAATGCCTCATAGCTATTATTACAATTTAATAGAAATGTGAAATTAATATTATTGCTTTGAGTTTGACGCCTTTAAAATATAGTAGTTTCGCCTAATTTCTTTTTCTGAAATATAGTAGTCGGGCCTCTAATATAATAGGATACTATTATATATTACATAGTGGGGTTGGCAACCATATGCCCAGGTGAAGCCGGCCCTATTAATCCCAAAAAGGTTCACATTTTGCTATTTTGAGATGAAACACAAAAAAAAGGTAAAGTCCCTACCTACCTATATTGGATAGCGCGGCTGATTTTATGTGTATATAACTATGATGACTTGATAAAAATTCATTTTAATGCAAGCTTTGATGTTAATGTGACAGCAAATAGGTACTATATGATGCATTGAGGCTAGTGTTTATAGATATACAATAACAACAGGCAACCGGTTTTTACTTTTTTGTCGGAGTGTTGCACACGCGTATTCTCAGTAGCCGGTCCCACAGTGGTCCCGTTCCCTCCGCGTCTCAGTCTGTTCCGAGAGCGTCCCTTAGACAGTCGCATCCCACAGTTATTTTGAATAATTGTCATATTTTATAATTAGTGATTGTTAGCCGTCACAAAACAACCGTGAGTACCAGTGTTTATTTTTTTATTATAATTTTAATGAAATCAGGCCAGAGAAGTTGCCTTAGAAGCGGAGTTTTTTTTTGTATGCATGAAAAAAATATTGATTTTTTGCCGATTTATTTTTGGAGATACAATCGTTATCTTGATGGTTATTTTTAATTAAAAGCCGATTCACTTTTTCTGCTTCCTAATTTGCGAACAAAAATACCCACCTAACTCATTTTTTCTCGGCCATTTTGATTCGGAAATGGCAGGTGCAGTTGCAGCTGTACCCACAAAAACATTAAAAAATATTATTAACATTCAAAATTTCAGAATTTATTTTATTTTTGTGAGTGCACGTGCAAATATTGTGTACACGGGTTACGTGTTTTTAATTGCTGTAAAATAATCTGTGTATACCTAGTTACTTATAAATTTATTTTAAATTATAACAATAAAAGCCGTTTCGTGAAATTCTGATTGGGTCTCTAGGTACCTACCTACCTATATTTAATAATTATAGATATTTCGTATTTTTTAAACACAACATAATTTAAAAATATATATTTTTTTATAAAAATAAATTAACACAAGTAAAACCGTCTGGTGATGTCTGTGTATATGCCAACGGACCAGACATTTTTGATTTATTTCTAAACTAGCGACCCGCCCGCGGTTTCACCCGCGTTGCCCCATTTTTTAGTTTTTCCGTGCAATTTTCCAAATTAGGTATTTCTCTCCACAAAAACCTTCCTCAGAGTATAAGGAATAAATTTTTAAAAAATTACACGAATTGCTCCAGGCGTTTTTGAGTTTTACACTTAGCAACAAATTTTGCGATTTTTATTTATAAACTAGCGACCCGCCCGTGGTTTCACCCGCGCTGCCCCGTACCTAAGAGTTGTAGCGTAATGTTAAATAGCTTAAATCCTTCCTCTTGAATCATTCTATCTATTAAAAAAAACCGCATCAAAATCCGTTGCGTAGTTTTAAAGGTTTAAGCATACATAGGGACGGACAGACAGCGACAGCGACTTTGTTTTATACTGTGTAGTGATAGATATAGATTACCTACTTCGGTGAGATTAGTAGGTATGCTATTATAAAGACGTGTAGTTATAGAGTCAGTGTACAAAATACTTAACGATTTCAACGCTAGTCCAGGCGCTTTGAACTAGCTGCTAAAATTCTGTGCTGAGCAAAGGTAGACTTGTGCAGACATACGAGTAGAATGTTTGGGGATAGTCTTTAGGCGCATATAAAATCCTTACTAATGCATATAGGACTACTACGTCATGGTTGGACCTTGTTATTATCACTACGGATATCGCAAAAGAAACTGTCCTGGACGCAAGTATATGAAGTGTCATGTTCCGAACATTTGGCTGTCGAATTGTTGTGTGACCTTAATAATTTGGTACCAACCTAAATAAAAAAAAAAATAGTTTGGTATCTATGGGCTATTTAGGGGGAAAGAGATGGAGAGTAGATAGATGTACACCTGTTCAACTAAGTTGCGTGATATTGATTTTCCCTGTGAGTTTCAAGACTGCGCAGATGATGTGTATACTACAGAAAATAGACAAATACCTAATAGATAACTTACCTATATCACTACTAGCTTCTGCCCGCGACTTTGTATGCATGGACTTCAGGATTAGGTCCGACCGGGATAAAAAGTAGCCTATGTGTTATTCCAGGCTATAATCTATCTGTGTGCCAAATTTTATCCAGATCCGTTCAGCCGTTCTCGCGTGAAAGAGTACAAAACGTCCATACAAACTTTCGCGTTTTTAATATTAGTAAGGACTAGCTTCTGCCCGAGACTTTGTCTGCGTGGATTTCAGGATTGGGTCCGACCTGGATAAAAAGTAGCCTATGTGTTATTCATTATACAATTACAATAATGTTGATGGAACTGGCACACAGTGGTTAAAGCAACACACCTACTTAGAAAAAAATACTAAAGACAAATTACTCAGAAAGTTTCGTTTTTATTTCAATTTCACAGTTTTTTGGAATTGGTTTTAACAAAAAAAAAACATTTTATCGTGAAATACGTCATAGCATTGTAAAAACAACGCAGAACTTATGATGATTCATAACGATATTGCACAATTTTGTGTTGTTCGCAATTTTTTTGCTTGGCTCGCCCCCTATGTAAAATGGGACCTTATTACCACTCTGCGTAATACAAGTTATGTTGGTGTGTTTTGCATTATCAATAAGGACATAATTTTTATGCCGTGCATTCATAACAACACTTAGGTACGATAAATAATATTAAAACAAACAATTACAAGTGGTAGATAATTAATTAAACTCTACAACTTATTAATTTCCGTGAAATAAGTACATCTATATCTTTAAGTACCTATAATAAAATAGTAACAGACCGATGTCTGTACATTATACATATTTAAGAAATACTAATATGGGGGGGGGTCTTTATTACAGCAACAGAAGCCAAAACAACAATTTTTAGAATTTTTGTCAGTCTGTATGTTTATACGCGCATCACGCAAAAACTACTGCATAGAAATAAATGCGGTTTTCACCGATGTATTACTAGAGGTCTAAACTAAAACTTAATAATTTAACCAATATCATTGACGCGATAAGAAAACAAAGACATTTTTATCTACAACTTTTAACATTGGAATCACAAAAAATATTTTTCTACAGAATTCTTACATTTTTTCGGGTAATAATACATTTTTATTACACCGTAATCGAAAAGTTTTGTAAAGTATAAAATTAATTGCAAGTGTCTTTTTGTCCACGTGGAATTGTAAAAATCACATGGTGCGGCGCCGGCTAGCCGCGCATTTGTTTTGTCAAGGTTATACTATAAAAAAAAATTGTTTTACGGCCGGTGTTTTTATGATATGGCCACACTGTTGGATGGATTTCGAGCTTTGAGATTTCTGCATTTAGATAAATGTGTAGGAAGTTATTTTGCATTAATTTTGTGGATTCATATCTACAATACCTAAGCTTAAATTACTGTTAAAAAAATGTGGGTTTACACACTTTATCTTTTTAGAGTAGTTTATTGTTTTTGTCTATCGACAGTAAACAGTAAACATAATTTGACTGCACTAGTTTTTCCATATTCTATATATATATATTTTCTTTACTTGATGGCAATTTTATATCGAGGACTTTTTGATTGAAACTACAATAAAACACGCCATGGACTGTTTTCTACTACCCGATGCAAAATGAGTGGTGTTATAAGTGTTACGCGTGTATCTGTGTATCTATCTGTTGCATCGTAACGCCCAAGCGAATGGACCGATTTTGATTTAGTTTTTTTGTCTGAAAGGTGTCTTGATCAAGAGTCTTCTTATCTATGATTTAAGAAAATCTACCAGCCGTTTGAAGATTATCAACTCATTTTTGGTTCGTGGAAGGATGTGAACAACATCCACAGGTCTGATCGATTTGAAATTAGGTATCCTGTTACTTCAATGATATTGCAATGTCATGGTAACCGTGTCTTGATGCTGTGAAGGTTTTTTTAGCTTTATTTTAAATTTAATGTTAGTCTCACATCGCGGAAGCGTTTTTGCCGTCAAATTCATTCGTGATTATGTCAGATATGCATTTGGTTTTATCAACTCAATCAGCATTAGGTACTCTTTTGTTAACGATGTAATCTTTTGTTTTTGCGTTTTGTAACAAAAAAAACACAAAAAAGCTTATAGCTAGATACCATTTTGTCTGACACTTGCCAAATTCAATGAATTTAATGACGCCTTAAATTTAGAATGAACATCTTGTATTATAAGCTTACTTTGACGTCATTAGATAATACATGCCATCACGCTTATATTCTCCGGAGGGTAGGCAGAAGTGTACTAATGTACTCTCAGTTCCCCCCTGTAGTAAGAGACGAACCTTTTGCCATACGAACAAACTCCCGAGTTGCTACTGGGAATTTCATAGTAAATCCTGGGAATTGAACCCAGAACCTGTAGCGTAGCAGTCGCGCATATGACCACTAGACCAATAAGGCATTTAAAAATAGGTAAACGTAAACAGTCAATAGATATAAAGCTAAATTATAGTTAAGTAAGTCGGTAGGTAAATATAAATAAATATCCGGTAACTATCCGGTATCTGGCCAATCAGCCTTGTTTTCACTATCCGGCCGGATAACAGATAGTAATTCAGTATCCGGCCGAATCCCGGATAGTAAAATTTAAAAAATTCTCATTATTTTACAAAAGGCAAATCATACCACAATAGGTTATGGACACCGTTTATTTTTATAATCGCACGTCAAAAATGTTTGTTTTATTAATTAGTTGAAACGCGCGATAACACTCGAACGCCCCCGAGTCGTTCCGATCTCCGCTGACGTGCGATAACACCCGAACGCGCCCGAATATTTCCGATCTCGTTCACCGCGCCAATATTTAAATCAAACTGATCGCGTCATGTAACGCGTTACCGGGCCGAATATCCGGTAGCCGGATATCCGGCGCTCCTGCCTCGTAGGTACTATGCGTTTCATCTCTAATATATATAATGTTTATGTAAGTAATTAACACCTAGTGAGTAACAACTAGTCAGTCAACACTATACGAGTACATATTAAGTACGTATACGAGTACTTAGCAATTGATTTTCCCACAAGTAGATTCTTCGAGGAAAACCAACATGAATATCTCCATAAATAGACGTTTTTTAAGTATCTGCTTATAGTTATTATAGTGATAAATAATGTTATTCCCCAAGACGGCCCGATTGCCGAGCAAATATCTTGATTTACAACTGTTGTGACCTTAGGGTTATCAAACAAGGCCTGGATCTATTGAAAAAAAAACAGGATGCCAACTGGATCCGGCAAAAATTTATTGGGTTCCTTATTTTGTTTGTTCTTATTGTTAATAAGTACCTATTGTAATGTTAAGAAGAAAAATACTCTATTTTTTGTAATGGGTAAGTGACTAATTAATTTATAGGATTTTATTTGAGTTTCCCTCTGTCCGCATGAGCTTAAGATCTAGTTATATTAATTATATAAAGATAACAAATATTAAATATTATAATTATTTAATCTATGGTGTGAAGCATCCCTACCCTTATTAGGATCTTCCATCTTCCCACAGAATCAATTTATTAAACATTTAGGTACTTACGTAATCTTTCAACTGGAACCTGAAAACAATATATAACGTGCTTAACAGTTAATAGCAATGCTGCAAATATTATATTTAATCATATAAGGTAGGTACCTACCTACCTCGACATCTTTTAGATAATATTCTTGGAAAAGGGTAACTTGAACCAATTTCTTATTACTGTGTATTTATTTATATTTGAATAAAGATAACCTTAACCCGTGTGCATTACTTACGAGTGGTAAAACTCCGCACAACTCGATTCCTACCGGTTTCATTTTGATCTTTTAATCAAGGAGACATTTAAAAACATTAAATAGTTAGGTCGTGATTGCCCAGATAAGATAATAGATTAGTTTTTCAGACATTTTATCTAATACCTATGGGCCCATCAAGGTAACCATTTTTTGCTCAACTTCCAACCGCCTTAAGTTTATATACGAGTATTTCGGGTCTGCGTACCTACATATATACGATTGAAGAAATATACAATATTATATTAATACTAAAATACTATCACATAAGTAATACGTACCTATTTATTTCGGTTCGACATTTGGGTTTTGGCAACCCCAAAATTTATAAAAAACAAATATATTCACTTATTCATTCCGTTAAATAGTTACTGAAAATTTTCGTGTTCAGTGGGTACCTACTTACAATATTTTTTTAAAAGCTTATTCTGAAAAATACTTTTGTCTTTTTTCTTTTTCCTTACACCGACTAGTCACTAGAGATAAAAAAGGAATATGAAAGAAATAAGGATTTTTGTCCTTTGCTCGATTCAATGGGGTTTTTTTTATAAACAAGACTCGTGTATGGTATTTCTTATTATGCCATAAATGGCCTTGGTGCGAGATAAAGTTATGTATTGTTCTCGCAAGGTTAACCTTTTGGACCGGTTCGTAGGCTTTGAAGGGTAAAAACCGGACAAGTGCAAGTAGGACTCAACCGCTGAGGGTTCCGTACAGATTTGTAGGTCCATTGTATTATAATTAATTAGTATAAAATGGTATTACTTGCCAAATTTCATAGTTCTAGGTTAACGGAAAATATCCTATAAATTTTGATTCCCTTGAGAGTAGAAACGTTCCTACATACGTTTTTTGCGGCATAAACGGCCGTATCTTTTTTTTACGTAAACTTTTTTTTTGAGTTTAATTTTCATTTTATTTCTTTGCAAACATGTTTTTTTTTTCAATTCAATTTGATTTTTTCATAGCTTCAAGGGACTGTAGACTTGAGTATATGGTTTTAATTTCAACTCGATAATTCCACGCGTACCCGAGATAAAGAGTTTTGACAGACAGACGGACGGACAACAAAGTGATGAAAATGGAAATGAAAAAATATTTATTTAAACATACAAATCAGTCAATTAAAAAGCTTTAAAGTGAGATCAAGATAAGTATTAAATTTGTACATCGACTTTAGTCACTAGGTGTATTTGCCATGGTCCCCACACTAGGCAAGGCCTGTATCGTGGGGGCCTGTATGATGTCGTAACATTAAACACAGTCAAGCCTATTGCACTATAATTAAAATTAAAACAAGTAGTTTAGGATAAAATAAAAATAAAAGGTGTTCCATAATTATGTAGGTACTATCAGCCAACTCCATATCTAGCCATTTTGAAAACAAAATCCCGTGCACACGGTGGTGTTGGCTTTTAGGAATTAAATAATATAAATATGACGGGATAAAATCCATAAAAAGTAGTTTTATTTCAATATCTTTTTTGGTTATACGATTAGAGATACGATTTCGATTTCATAAAAAGGACGATACTATTGGTTGATAAGCGTAGGTAAGCACTGGAATAGCAACCGAGGCTGCAAGAAATATAGCCCTTACGGTGGCTAGATATGGCGTTGGCCGATAGTACCTAATTATGATCCTATAAGGGTTCCGTTTTTTCCTTTTGAGGTACGGAATCCTAAAAAAGGACGAGGACCACAGACAAAGAAGCTTCCAATGTGGGCGAAAGAGTTGCTTTTTTAACCGATTTTTTAACAGAAGGAGATTTTCAAAACTTCTGTATTTTTAAACTCTGTCCTTAAAATTACAACATCTGTCTGTCTGTCTGACTGACTCATTAGTTCAGTTTTCGTAAGCGTGTCGTCTGCTATGCTAAACGTCCTGGCTTCGATTTCCAGATCGAGCAAAGTGTTTTTCTATGAAATTCTCAGTAGCAGCTCGAGAGTTTTTATTTACCCGGTTATTGGCTGGCTGTGGGAAACGAGTTTGAACCTTTTATCAGCTCATCTATATCTGTGGTATGATGGCATTGAAACCCTTAAAAGGATTCAAAGCTTTTTTATTGTACGTTGTAGCAGTTATAATAACCTCGTTATAATAACCTAATCCTGCCGTAAATTAAATATTTCTGTGGGGTAAGACAAATATTTTTTAATGGATTTGGGTTTTAAAAAAATGTATTTCATAAAACGTACCTATTCCAATTGAAAAAATAGAATTTAAGTAGCTTTATTTACTGGAACGCTACATAGATACCCAAGTTTGATGGAAATTGGTTCAAAGTTTTACTACCATAATTATTTAGAAGATACGCCCAAATGTAGCGTGTCCAAAATCGCTACAATGTAGTTCCAAATGGGACAAGCTTGTTTTACGCAGTAACCTCGTAAATTGCCATAGTTTGCAGGGCGGGTCTCCCGGCCATTGCGTAGCGGGCACCATGTTGGATGACAAATATCATGACGTCACGCGAAGTCATTATAAGAATCTGTTTGCACAGTAGAGGATGTTTTCAATTTATATAGGTACCTACTCACATTTTTATCTTCCTCATAACGTGGTCAAATTATGTGGCCTTAGATAATTAAATAAGTTGTGGTTAAGCTATTATAGTTAGGTATTTTGTTGTTTACATTAGTAAATGATAAGTCCGAACTGTATTTATGTACGTATCTACCTCATTCCGCCTTTATCTACTCTTTGGAGACAGTCGACTTGCACTTTCATGGTGTAAACACAGCATACAAAGATTAATGGGATTTAAGAATCACATGCTATCTCTCTCAGTACACAGTAGGTAAACGTTGCAAGAGGAAGATGGCATGAGATTGCCACCAAGAAGTTACCTGGATCATATTACGCGTTGTGGATATCTAACTGCGTACTGGCAGACTGTAATTCAAATAACGAATGCACGTGCAATATGGCTGCACGGTATCAGATTTAAAAAAAAACAAATACACTGGCCATGTGGTGAGTTTATACAGTTTTGAATGATAAACATACTTCGGTACTTTTTAACAAAGAGCAAAGGAAAAGTATATTGATCCTACTAATAATTAACAACTATCATTAATATCCTAACCTCTGCCGAAATATGTTGGGGTCGGCTTCCAATATATCCGGTTAAATATCACTAGGTAGTGTATTTTATACGAAGCGATTGCCATCAGATCTTCGCACCCCAATTTCTGGGCAATACCGACGATATTCTCAAGTAAGAATGGTTGTTTGTTTTACATTAGTGTTGCCATCCGTCCGGGTTTCCCCGGATTTGTCCTAGTTTAAAGGGTGTCCGGAGAGCGTCCGGGTTTCATTTGAAGTCCGGGCTTACAGGTTTTCTAGCCGGTTGTCACGCGCCCCGTCCATGTCCGGGTTCTAAGCTCCAAAATGCGGGGTTCATGCTTCTCGTCCTAGTTACCAGATTTTAGAAATGGCAACCCTAGTTTTACTTATAAAGGACGAGCTTATTGTCATCCAATAGATAGATAGATATATAAAGCATTTATTCACTGACCGTTAGTGTTTACTTAAATAATACAATAATAATGAATTGTAAGCTTGTTGTCACAAATCCAGGTGTGTGTGTGACTAATCATTTCTAAAAAAACCTAATAGTTACCTACTGCTCGACATGGGAATCGCACCAAGGTTCACCTGAGGACAAGGACTGCTGAGCACCACGCTCAGCAGACACACTTGGGACCACTTAGACTAATGAGGCGGTAGAAATAATACCTATTTAAATAAAAATTAAATTCGTCAATATATAGCTTGAATATTCCACAAATGATTATTTGTATTATTCCATTCATTTATTCTTATATCTTATTTGTATATATGTTTAAATATTTTTATCACCACGGGATACCACCACGGGGGACCATCGGCATCGGGAGCAGGGTCCAAGCTACCGGTGGTCAGGGCCCCAGAGTGAGAAATCTAACAATGCGGGCCGTGTCCAGAAGTACTGCTTTCTGTATCAAGCCCTTGATCCAGCCACTTAATGAGAGCCTCCTTAAGTGTCGGTCGTGGCTCGGTCGGTCGCCCTATTAATTATTTATTGGTTACTTTTCCTTAAACTTGCCGTAAGTACATGGTGGTAAAACCAGAACATTAGAAGAGCAGGAAAATTTTATATGTACCTACTTAATCGAAATATTTCACAGTTCTCGGAATAATATTCTAGTACGTACTTACCTATTAAAATTGATAGTGTAATTACATAAATAGGGAATATTCTTATCTACAAATAATCACCATAAATGATAAATCAGGTAAGTATAGTCAGTATCAAATATATCACAACGATGAGGCTGACCATGCTATCTTTATTGTACATTACTAATGAAATTAAACTTTTCTTCAATAAAATAAAGTAGGTACATGTCAGAATGACAGCTGTAGTGTACGGTGCTTATTGAAAAAACATTATTTGTGCCATTAAGATACAGTTTAATTTCCTTATTTGTTCACATAATTCTGAAGAGTGTTCGTCCAGATAAGTATATTATCTGATGCCGAGCGTACTACTTAGTCCATATAATATTTTCTTCTCTTTGTCCATATTATATTCTCCCATCCCAAAAGGAGTATTCCTATGTCTGTCTCTTTCTTAGGGTGTCATCTATGTCCTTGCCAAATTTTATTGAATTCTGTTCAGGGGTTTAGGCGTGATAAGGTAACACAAATATGTAACCAGAGGTACATGTAATTTCTTTCAATAAATTAAATCCGGTCAGTAAACCTGTCAAGCATACCACGCTTCCAATCGCAGTAGGTACGTATTAATATTAAAGTCATTTAGTATTAGGTATTATTGACTCCTCGGGTTAAAAAGGACGTAAAGGACATTGGGTCAATATATTATTTACATTATCAATATCTGTACTTACACAAATCAAAATGCCTTGCCGCCCTAATGTTTTTGACGCCACATTAAACTCAAATGGTCGATTTTATTCTACAGTGCCCGGCCATAATGCTTCTTTTAGGTACACTTACAACGTTTACTTAAATCTAGGCCACGCATGTGTTATATCTAGAATGAGTTCAATGTCAGAGGGACAGATATTTAAAATTATTACGACAGCGTCTTAGGTGATCGGTTTTCGAATACTTATATTTTTGTACGTTTTTAACCGACTTCAAAAAGGAGGATGTTCTCAATTCGACTGTGTTTTTTTATGTTTGTTACGCGATTATTCCGTCAATTATAAACCGATTTTGATGATTCTTTCTTTGATCGATAGGTGATACTTCAGAGGTAGTCTCATAAAAAATTTAAAACTAACACGTAAACGACGAGTAAATGATAAAATAATAAGGTCGTTAAAATATTGAAATAAAATAACTTTTAAGAAAAAGTCAAACCGCCTTCAAAAACATAATTATGTTATGTGCAGTTTCGGAAGTCGGTGGCGAAATCAAAAGATCCGATCAAATCGAAGGCACTGACATCCGAAAATGTTTCGCACATAACATAATTTTTTATGTTTTTGAAGACGGTTTTTTCAATATCTACTTTCAACATTACCGAGCTGCGCGTGCGCAAGGTTGCCCCTGTTTTCCCAGTATGGAAACTACGAGCGTAGAGTAGCCAATGACAGGGAAAGTTACTCGTACATTTCTAGTTTTAGTAGATAAGTCTAGCACTAGAAGATCTTGGATCTTAAATGCATTTACAGACTGGTTAAAAAGTTAAATTTACCTTTGCGTGTCTAAAGTTTTCAGACACTTTTTTTTATTTTTATTCACTTATTATGGCAAGTACTAAAATTTTATATAAACTGTGTGTAATTAACCCCTCTAACTGCATGTGATTGGTCATCTTTTTTGGCAGTCGGGTTTTTAAATTTTTGATTTTACACTTTTTAGTTAGTTCTTTTTTTTAGTTTTTGAGATATGATACGAATGTAACGACACCTTTTGATTTTACCTCATTGGTTCGTATCAACGTTTCGCATAAAATCCATAAAAAGTAGTTTTATCGCAATGTCCTATGTAAATGAGAATCAGTGCCCTTGGGGCCCGCCCGCATTCTGTCGGCTCGCAACCAACAGACATAAATTTTAAAAAGTTTATTTTAATTTTTTTTTCGTGTCCTTTAGTAAAATTGTTATTTTGACAAGTACAACATAATCATAGTATAATCAACCCATTATACTGTCCCACTGCTGGGCACGGGTCTCCTGTCAAAATGAGAGGGATTGGGCTATAGTCCACGCTGGCCTAGTGCTGGTTTGCAGATTTCACACGCCATCGAGAAAATCTTTCAGGCATCCAGGTTTCCTCACGATGTTTTCCTTCACCGTTTAAGCGCGTGATAATTAACTATTTATTACGCACATGACTTCGAAAAGTCAGATGTGCGTGCCTTGGGTTCGTACAAAACGCGCAGAACTAAATTCTTCAGTGAATTTAGTGCATGTCACTGCGTAGAACATAAGTTTAAGGCGTACAAGGGGTGCGAGCCCCCATGCAAGGGGAGGAATAGTCTCGCGTCTAGATAATATTATCACTAAAATAATGTGTAAGTACCTAAATATAGATAATTTCTGGTCTCGACTATACCTGCGATTTATCGTAATGAATCGTTTTTCTTTTGGCCCATACCTATTACATCCAATAAAAGCAAACTTGTTTATTGGTTAAGGGCATGCATGGGAGATATCCACTCTGTCTGCAATATGATATGAGTATGTAGGTAGGTACATATAAGTACAGATGGCCAGCGGCATCTTTTCATGGTGGACATTCCAAAAATCCGAACTAAACGTCCACTTTTATCATACGTACCGCTGAAATGTGGAATTCGCTTCCCGAATGGATCATCCCCGATGGATATAATCTGAGCGTCTTTAAATCACGAGTGAATCAGTTTATTTTAGGCAAGCGCGTTCCATTGTAGATCGCAATGTCGCTTAACATCAGGCAGACTGGTGGCGAAAGCCTATCAAGAATTTAAAAAAAGTATCAAGTAAAATGTAGATTAGTGAACCAACCGCATTCTATATGTAATTATTACAATCGAGGCTTTTGCTGACACTACAGCAGCTTATATTTAGTTGGTGAATAAGTAAGTAGTAGGTAGATATATTCACGGTACATTTTGTGTGACAGGTGCGTGCATCCAATTAATGCCGCCGTCTGTACACAAAATATTGTAATCAAACAAAATACCTTACTATACATATAAATTTTAAAGACCTTTTGAGACCAACAGACTAACTGCCTCGTCTAGTGGTCTCAAACGACTGATACGCTAGAAGTCCTGGGTTCAATTCCCAGGTCGACCAAAGTGTTATTGGGTTTTTCTATGAAATTCTCAGTAGCAGCTCATAGTTTAGTATTAGGGCAAACGAGCAGACGGATCGCCTGATGGTAAGCGATTACCGCCGCCCATGGACACACCAGAGGAGTCACGAGCGCGTTGCCGACCTTTTAAAAGGGAATTGGGCCTCCGGTAACCTCACTCACTCGGCGAAACACAACGTAAGCGTTGTTTAACGCCGGTTTTCTGTGAGGCCGTGGTATCACTCCGGTCGAGCCGGCCCATTCGTGCCGAAGCATGGCTCTACCACGTAAATAACTTGGTCTTAGTTCGTGTCGGTAATAATATTTATATATACTTACTTATGGGTAGTTATTAATTTGAATGTTCATTATCTAAATTCCAAAAGTCTATTGTTAGTTCTCGGTCAATTATGAACGCGGCGTAATTTGACTCAATCTTATCGCTTTAATTGTTTTTTTATTGAAAAGTAACTTAGTTTCAACAGGTTTTACTGTTTCTTCACAATAGTTCAATTGTCATGGCCGTAATGACGTCATTTACCATGTTTACCACACGTTTTTATTATTAACCTACATTATCAACACACCATCACGCCTGGAATTCCCAAAGGATTGGGCAGGGGTGTACTGATGTACACCCACAGTCCACTGGTATGTTTTAGGTCCCATAAAATAGGTACCTACCTACATAAACATAAATAACATAAAAACCAAGTACAAATCACCATTTGTCTAAATTTCGAGCTGCTATTGAGAATTTCCTAGTGGGAAAAACCCGCTAGCACTTTGCTCGACCGGGCATATACTATATGGAATCCTTTATGCCAGCTGTACACGCTCGTCTCATCGCCCTCGCGAAGGGGCTCGACACCTGGAGCACTAAATATATAAACTCGTGCTCAGCCTGTCTCGAAGTACACAATTATTCTGAATATTTTTGAAAATTTAACACACCATTATCAATAATAGTTTCACTGAATTAGTGGGAGCATTATATATGTATAAATTAAAATTTAATTTTTATTAAAATTACATGCACTTATGCGAATATTAGAAAAAATACTTTTTACGGATTACGGATACAGGCTACCTGTGAGTGTGGATGCTGTAAAGCATCCGAATCGTCGGGAATTTAATAATATCAATACAACGTGATAAAATCCGTAAAAATCAGACTACATTCATCGTAAAATAACAGAACTTATTAAACGCTAACATGGAAATAACTATGGTCTTACAACGATAGTTACCTAACGTTATAATAAATGGAGCCTATGTGCCCACTATACTGCGTGCTAACCTATAATTATGAGGTTTGCTACTAAACGAAACATTAATATTCATGAATGTAGTAATATTTTTATGGACTCATATTCACATAAACCATAAATAATATGAGAGATTACCAGAACATCATAGGCGTAGATTAAAATTGTGCTAACGTGGAACGGATAATTTAGTCGTCGGCACGAGACTAGCGTGCTCGTGAGCCAGTAGGCATAATCGTCACTTGTGTATTTTATTCATACGATACTTTGCTATACAAGCTTCCACAATGTTACTACATTCCACAATGAAAAGCATGCGTAGTACACGACTACTACAGTTTAGGATGGTAGGAGGAAGGCAACAATTCCGGAAAGATCTCCTTGGTTTAAACCGTAAGTCGTTGGCGCGTTGACGAAGCGCTGACAAAACAGCACGAGTTATAAGCACGAGTCATTAACACGCACGGGTTAATTACTCGTGCTTATAACTCGTGCTGTTTTTTACAGTTGATACTATGCGTACCTAATGGTTTAGTAACTATGAATAAGATGATTAATTTTCTGTTAGTTCGGTCATACACAATTTGTATCTAGAAAATATTTGAACTCTAAATTTGGTCATTGAATCAGATTCATCAGAAAGAGATGATGTACCCCAGAAAAACAAACGCTTAGGATTTTCATAATACCTACTTAGATCAATATAAAATCTAAATATCAAACATAATCAAATTGTTGTTCTAGTAATATTTTTAGTGTATAGTAAGTATGCTTTACGATATCAGGCTCATTGACCTCTGAACCCTTAGATGACCCCATAACAGCAAAATAAAATAAAAAACAAATTGCGAGCGTATTTTTAATTAATTCGGCCAGAGTAAATTGAACTTTAGTTGTTCGTAAACAAAATTGATTTTATTTTGGACTAGTTTCCGCCAGCGGCTACGCCCGCTTTATCAACGACCCATGTCATTTCCCAGAACAAAATAATCCAATAATTTTCCCGTTTGTGCAACATTTTTTAATTGTGCTCCGCTCTTATTGATCGTCTCGTGATGAAAAGTATACTATAACCTGCCCAGGAGTATGAAGAACAATTGTACCAAGTTTCGTTGAAATCCGTCGAGTGGTTTTTGTTTCTATAACGAACATACAGACAGACAGACAGACAAAAATTTTACTGATTGCATTTTTGGCGTCAGTATCGATCACTAATCACCCGCTGATAGTTATTTTGGAAATATATTTCATGTACAGAATTGACCTCTCTACAGATTTATTATAAGTATAGATAGAAGATAAAGAACCTAGCAGATAGGTATTATGTGAAAAGATGTCACATCGAGATAGTAGAAATTAAATTAACTTTCAATGTTCAGCTTTAAATGTCAACAGTCAAATTTATTTTGTTTTTAAATGCATCGTATTGATCGATACGTTCAGAATTGGTATTCTAGATTATCGATGAGGGCAATCGAACTACTAACAATTAATTTTGCCAAAAAAATTTTTTTTAAATGAAATTGGAAGCGGTAGGTAGGTTGATAATTTTGAGTCATAGGGAGACAAAATCGATATTGAAATTGGTCTGGCTGGCGAGCTCGGAGTTTGGGTCTACTCCTAGTTAAAGACAATAGGCTCGCCCCCTATTGCATGAGACCTAAAACATACTGTGTGAGTGTGTAGTACATCAGTAGTTACACCTCTGCATAACCCTTGCGTGTGATACAGACGCGATGGTATGTTTTATAATTATATTTCAATGAAAAATAACATCCATAAAAAAATTCGGCGTCGCTTCAAAGTGGGTTTTTATAAAAAAGTGAAGTGAGTAAATATGTGTGATGAGTCATGAAAACGTTTTTACTATTACGACTATTGTCTTGGCGACATTCCAATTTTTCTATTAAACACAAACCATCGAACTTCGACGTAGACGAATTTGCGCAACCTCATTACCAACCAAAAAGAAAGCATTATTTCTTCTATGTGCAACAATATTCAGATAATTATACACGTTACATTTAAGTCGTTTTAGTGCCGAAAAGCACCGTATTATACTCATCATTAGGAATATTTTTTACTTATGGAACTAACCCTGAAATCACGAAAAAAAAAACAGCTTTTCCATACAATTGTGTACACTGAACTCGACAAAATGTACGGAACAGCTGTTTTTTTTTTCGTGATTTCAGAGTTGGTTCCGTAATATAAGGTATTCCTAATGATGAGTATAAAACCGTCCTTTCTTTCCTTTTGAACTTTCCTTTTGATTTAGTCACTAAATAACTAATAACTGCTTCAATAGTCTAGTGGTCCTAAGCGTGCCTTTTATAAAAAAAGCTTGGTACAATTTTCCTCTAAAAATGTTGCCGTAAGGAAGTCTCCACTTTTGTCCCTGTTCTATAAAGAAGTTTAGGTATATTAGTTCATCTTTTTCTAATCACTGATCTAGACAGAACCTCAGAATACCGATATCATCGATTAAGATTCGAAACCCAATGAGCAACCGTTTTCATTTTGTCGATCGATAAGAGCAGACGTCCGCGTGGGTGGGTACACTCCAGCCGTCTGGGGGTCAAAAGGTTAAGTGAATTGCGCGGGAAAGAAGTCAAAGACCACACTATAGAATTCTATCGCGTGCATTTTTAAGTTAGGACAGAAAAAGATGCCGCTCTATAGGCTACATAGCGCCCTCTCGCTCCCACGGCTTTTGTGCTAACTTCGTTATCTATTTGATCATGACGTACCCCATTTTACTCAATTAATATACATGTACCATAAAAGAACGTTATCATTCCTAGGATTAATTAAACGATCCAATTGTCAGAGTTTAAATAACTTTAATTAACTACAGGCGCCCGCCATATTAAAAACGACTCCCAAATATAGATAAATTCTAGTTTACATTCGAACTGCCCAATGTCACATGACATCATTAAGGGGTACCCACACTTTTGCCATTGCTGAGAACTTAAATTTAGAGGTGTTTTAAATGACTAAAATTGAGTCACCTCAATAAAAATTAGTCATTTAGTACCTAACTACTTATATTGTAGATACATATATATTAAAATATACTCGCTGTCTGCGTCCGTTCGTCCGCTTGGTTTTTACACAACGGATTTTGATAAGATTTATTCTAATGGATTTTTAGGTATGCTTATAATACATTATGTACCCGTTCGATACCGGAAAACAACAACAAACAACACAGCTTATTTTACTTTATCATTGAGGTTCCTGATAACAACAATAAAATAAAAGTGGTCCCTGCTTAAAAATAGGGATTCACGGATCTAGATATAATAGGTAATAAGTAAATAAAAATGAATCGCTAAAATGTATTTGTTTAAACATGCCTACTTGTTAACTTCCGAACGACTGCCGACCCATTCTTGCCGAAGTATGCGGCACGAATGGCCCGCTCGACCGGAGTGATGCCACGGCCTCACAGAAAACTGGCGTTAAGCAACGCTTACGTTGTGTTTCGCCGAATGAGTGAAGTTACCGGAGGCCCAATCCCCTTTTAAATGGCGGGCAACGCACTGGGACTCCTCTGGTGTTGCGGGTGTCCATGGGCGGCGGTAATCGCTTACCATCAGGCGAGCCGGCTGTCGTTTGTCCCCCTATCCCATAAAAAAAATACTCAGTCGCAAACACTATAATTATAATATACAACATATAACTGAATAAGTGCAAGACCTCAAACATGTCGATTAGAATAATCGAGTCATAATTATTATTATGAAAACCCTAAAGTCATTTAGAGACACGTAAGCATATTTTTTATCAAGAAATTAGTTGTACCTACCAGCTAAACGCAAAACTTATGGCCGTACTACAGCTGTACCCACAACGACTATGATATCGATGCGCACACGCACTCAATAACAATTTTTGCAAATAGTTTTCAGTTTTCCATAACTCGACCCACTGATGGATCAGGGGGCCAAAATTTATGGTAGGTATTGTAATCATCTTTTCGAGAAAAATTAACACATTAAAAACCACTGTAATCGATTCTGAAAAACTACTTTCAGGTCTTGCGCTTTTTCTGTTACAGGCTGTAAAGGTACAGCTTAATTCTGACATTTGGAATGTTAATTACATATAAATAATACATATAAATCTGCTAAGAAAAGAATTGCACAAAATAAAAAAAGGATCAACGCGGAACATACAGGCTACCTACTATAATGTCAAGTTATTTTAATATGACCTTGAATCCTACATAATTTTAAGGTTATAAAAGATAAATCCGAAGTTGGGAGTGCTTACATAAAATAGCATGGTTTGTACATATGTACAAACCATCAGGTTACATGGTATAACTAACGGGTTGTATAATTAATTAGCAACGCTTACGTGCTAGCGTTACGCCTAATTAAATGTCACTTTATTAGTCACCGCTTCGGATTCGGATGTCATGCGGTCTACAATAATTAAGTCCCTATTATGTCTGCCGTTGGCTGCATGACTTTTAGTGAAAATCATTAATTAACAGAAACTTAACATACCACCACGCTGGTATTTTCGAAGGTTCGTTACAATTCACCTAATCTGTGGGTGTAGGGTTGCCAGATACTACCGATTTAGCCGGACATTTCAGGCTTTTTATAGTCATGTCCGTACAAATTATACCAAGTCCGACCTCTTCGGCTTTTGGTCAACCCTGCCCCACCGAAGATGCCTAACAAAAGCGCGCATGCAACTCATGTAAAACTTTTTTTTAAATGTCCGGCTAACTAAGAATCCTTTTCCGGCTTTTCTACTTTAGGACCTGGCAACACTATGTGGGTGTGCATTATTAGATCACTGCCTAACCCATCGGAGAATACAGGCGTGATGGTGTGTTACAAAAATCCTATTACGTCAGTGTTCCGCTATATTTGGCATCGCCTTGAACTGTAGCTACTCGTGCCATTTAATCTCATGTTTCTGAATTAACCCAAAATTGTGAGACATTTTTTTCTCTTAATTCGGAGGAAATATCACAACGAATATTCTACAGATAAATGCGATTTAATTAAACCTAAGACTACCCCATTAGTATAGTCTTTGATGTTGAGATCTTGATTTGATTCCGAGGGGTATCAAAACGTTATCAGGAAATTTTCAGCAGTAACTGGAAGTTTGGATTTGAGTCCGATTAATTACAGTCTATTGCCATTATTTGGGCTCAAATCCACACACCGAGCTTTCTTTCCCCCCTTTTTCCTGTCTCTACTACATGGCCCAAGACATATACCTATATAAACTGTGGGTTCACAAAACTATATTTCTATCTATTTATTTATCATTTATTCTCAGACATCTATACCTAACAAGCTAAAATATATACAAAATAGTGTTAGTCGATAAGGCTTAAGACTATGTTAGTAGCACTTATGCCTGACCCTATACCCCTGCTAACCCTTCAAGGATGACAGACGTGATGGCATAACAACTACGATCTAAATAACGAATTATGTATTTAGATCACAAAGCGCTATAATTTTTACGACATTACGTATTCCATAAAGTAGATACTTTGCTGGCATATGGCGCTTATCTCTGTAGCCTACAATCCTAATTGCTATAAATAGATGGGGCCTCAACACTCGGGAATCGGGGCATCCCATGTGAGTGCTGTTATTAAGCCATGGTACTTGTAATGGATGGGCTGGCAACGTGTGTTATACATAGATTCTATAGTTATTTCCGTCTTACATGCGTATCGCAAAACGAAAGGAACGGTTTCCTCCATTTTGATTTCAAAATGTCGGTATAGGCAGGTATGGTCGTATAGGATTGTGAACACGTTGATATTTATATTTTGTACATATAAATAGGTACCTATAGATTATTTAAGTGTAGTTTACATTTTTACAGAAATAAATATTAATCACCTTTTATTATTTTGTATTTTAAAAGTCGGATGGTAACTTCAGAATTTAGGAATAACACGTAAATTCCTTTGTTACAGATAAAAAATGGGTATTGAATTCGATAAGTGCTGCTTCTGCATAGAGCTGAGGACTGGGTGCCTGATCATTGGTTACCTGAACCTGGTAAGTTTGATTTAATAACAAAATAGATTTAATTGCCTCATCGTTTAGTGGTTGTATGCGCAACTGTTACGCTAGAGGTCCTGGGTTCGATTTCCTGGGTCGAAAAAAGTTTTGTTTTTTGTATGAAATGCTCAGTATCGACTCGGGAGTTTGGGATTAGTGCCCGGTGAATGGCCATAGGCTCGCCTCCTATTACATGGCGCCTAAACGGCGAATTCTGGGTGCGCCTACCAACGTACGTCTCTGCCTAACTTCGGGGAATACAGGCGTGGTGATGTGTTAGATTTTATCACAGTAAAACATAATTATGATTTGATAAACCTATGTCACCCCTTTCATCCTGAGAATTTGGGATTTCATTTATTTGAGTCTCAATCTGGGACATGACTTTTCAGTTCGTTCGATGTTAGTGTGATACTTAATATGGAATAATTAGTATTTAATTTATTTTATATAAAATTTAAGTACATATGAATAAGTCTTTAAAATCATATAACAGATATTGATACAGTGGATATATTTTGCATATGGTGTTTGCCTTTAATTGGTTGTGCAGTTAGATTTAAGACACAAATACTTGTAAGTTCCTATCTGTATTTATCTGTAACAATTGGTATTGAGCCTTAATTAAATAAATAAATGTCGTAAGATGCCACCTTACTTGTCCGGTGTATTAAACCAGAAGACGCAGGTTCGAAACCTCCCCCGGGGTCGAATTTTTGCTTCACTAAAATAACATTTCTGTCTGTTAAGTTACTAAGGCGTGTACTATTGAGTTTCAAATTTGTGTTTTTTTTTTTCAGATTGGCAACATTGCCATGATTCTGATGTCCATCCTGGGCCTGGCGGCTGCCGGTGTCGTCACTTCACAGGGGAAGGACGAGGATGTGCAAAACTTAGGAGCTGTCATGTTTGCAGTCATCGCCATCATGCTCGTCTTCCTAATTCTCTTCCTCGCATTCACCATTGTGCTACTCGTTGGACTTCACCAGGTAATTTTTTTTATACCAGGTGGCAAACAAGCATACGACCCGCCTGATGGTAAGCGGTTACCGTAGCCTATAGATGCTTGCAACACCAAAGGTATCAGTCGCGTTGCCGACCCCGTAAATTAAGGAGGAATTGTTGGGCTGACAGCATAGGAGACATGCTGCCATACATGACAGCGGCGGTTACAAAACATCACCAGTCCCCCACACTACAACGCTTCTTCGCGGAGCTCTGGCGACCTTGCTCACCGTTAGGAACACAACACAGCATGGAGCTATGTTATTTGGCTACGATTTTCTGCATGGTGGAGGTACTTCCCCAGTCGAGCAGCTCCATTTGGGAGTGGAATTATTCGATCCCACTATGCCCAACCTCTCTAATGTGCGTATTAATAAAAATATCGTAAAGTGAAGAAAAAGATCGTGAGAAAACCTGTATACCTGTATGCCTAATTGCATCTCTTTAAATGGAACCTGAAATGGTTTTAATAAAGGATTGGTAATGGTTTTAATAATAATATGCGTAAGTGTACCTATCATCTCCCAATAGATGAAAAATCTTATTAAATGAAACATTTACGTGGGAGAGCCATGCTTCGGCACGAATGGGCCGGCTAGACCGGAGTGATACCACGGCCTCACAGAAATCCGGCGTTAAACAACGCTTACGTTGTGTTTCGCCGAGTGAGTGAGGTTACTGGAGGCCCAATCCCCTTTTAAAAGGTCGGTAACGCACTTGTGACTTCTCTGGTGTTGCGGGTATCCACGGGCGGCGGTAATCGTTTACCATCAGGCGATCCGTCTGCTCGGTTGCCCTCATATACCATAAAAAAAAAACATTTAAAAAAAATCTGAAATTAGAAATGTTTTGATCATCAAGAAAATAAGAAAATACGAGCGAAACTGATGCACTTATGCGTAATTATAATTTATATTACAATTTGCGCCGTATATAATCGCCCTATCCCTGTTCTGTGCGTTGGGAAACCCAATGCATACGATAAGGAATCACGTTAGCAGTTTATTTTGTCGTCTCGCTCCTTCCCTTTTACTGCAAATTATTCAGAGTACTATAAATAGATGGACTTAATCGGATGATAAGCTTTTAACATGTGCGGGGAATTCCCGTTTATTACACGGGGTTGCTATTTCACAATGTTTACAAGTTTTTGGCAATATTTATTTATTTAGTTGTCGCAAGACTCATAAGCGCGCCTGCGCTGCGTGAGGTCCTGGGTTCTATTTTCAGATTAGCAAGATTAAGCAAGAATCGATGTGCCTTTAGAAATCGGACATTAGGTCAAGTCAACTCCAAGCTGCTATGGCTCGTTCTTCAAAAGGCCTGTTCAGATATTGGCCTACATCATAACACTTACATAATATCTGATAATACTACGGCTATTGTCTGGATTTTAAAATACACCATGATTTTCTGAGATTGTTCCAGCGTTCCTTATCAGAGATAGTCAGTTAGGAAATGCCGACGCCATCTCGTTAAGAAGTTGGTGCAAGTAGCCCTTAACTTGGTATTATAGCGGCAAGATATAATTCCATATTCTTAAAAAAGAAAAAATTCTTGATTTTACAAGGGGGGGAATAGGGTACGTAACTTGAGTAAGTCCAGTAACTCGTAGGGGGAGATAGATTCGGCTCCCATTACGTGGTTGTCCAGAAGTACACTTCTGCATGACCTTTGAGGAAATATGGGCGCAATGATCACCTAGTTCCTCCAGATGTTAAAAGCATGGGGTTCAAAAGGTTACCTAATTATCACTGCGCTTAAACGGTGAAGGAAAATATCGTTAAAAAATTAGTAGGTATACTGCGAGACTCTCAGCACTGTGTTTCTTCTGAGAGAAGATCCGTACTCAGCAGTGATAGGTATAGAATGTATTATTATACATTCTTCTATTGTACCTACTATATATTATATATATATTGGTATGGTATATTGTACCACTACGAATGTTTAATTAGTGAAATGTGAAATGGGGCGGCCTACGCCTTGCAGACCTACGATTGTCGACAAACGATGGAGCAAACGAGTTCTCGAGTGGAGACCGCGTCTAGGCAAACGTACATATATAGGGCGCCCGCCGGCCAGGTGAAGTGACGACTTGCAGAAGGCAGCTGGCAACGACAGGATGATGAAAGGCTCTGTGGCGTTCACTAGGAGAGAACTACGTCCAGCAGTGGATGAATATATTAGCTAATGATGATGAAAAGCAGTGGATGATGATGTGCAGCTAGTTGCTTGAAGGCTTATTGCTAAAAATGCGTATTTATTTCAGTACAAGCGTGGACACGTGAAGGCTTACCTGATCTACACGTTGATCTTCCTCGTGCTGTACGTCATCATGTTCTTCGCTGGCTTCGCGGCAGCCCATATCAGTGCCGGCATGGTCGTCAGGGATGTCATCTCTATCCGTAAGTATTCATAATATTACTTTTCAAAACAGCACATCATGTAATTCCTAGAAAACGACGAATTCATAATTAATGATGCTCCTAGGCTTACAAAACATAACAAAATCTGCTTGTTTATGTGTGTGCGTATATTTATCCAAGTAACTAATAATCAAAAATTGTTTAGCACACGATTCTCTTTAAAAAACTGAAGTTACAAGAACAGTCACGTACCAATATGTTTATACAATGTGTTAGGAAACCCCTGTCAGACCCGTGAAGAGATGTCGACATCCGGTTCTACTTTTAGATCGATTTTATTCTTGACGAGTCAAACAATATCCTCAATATTTTTTTTAATAAGAGGAAACTTAACGGCATCACTTGTATTACGGTGGCAGTGACATCGTCACTGGTTGGCAATCATACTAAGGCTTCATATGGTTTTATCACATTTTAAAAACTTGATAGATTTTGGGGAAATTTCAGTAATTTAGGCACGAAAATCGTCAATTTCCAAATCGTGTCGCAAGTCCGACGCCCTAGTCATTAGGCTACCGCCGCTTCTATTAGTTTATCAATTACCAACTGTATACTCATACTTAGCAAAATATGTTTGTACTACTGTGTACCTTATCTTAAGACAATTAAATAACTATACAATTAACAATTAACTTAACAATATACAATTAACTATATACGCATACTCTCCTCTCACATTCTTATTTACTCTTTAGACAGGTTTATGCAAATAAATTGGTCTGTCTGTCACGGGAGTTCAGTTTTATGTTGAGAAAATTATCGAATATTTATAATAAACTAACTTCTGCAGCGACTTTGTCTGAGTAGCCTATATGTTATTCCAGACTATAATCTATCTCTGTACCAAATTTCCAGATCCAATCCAGATCCGTTCAGCCGTTCTGGCGTGAAAGAGTAAAAAACATCCATACATCCATACTCACAAAATTTCACGTTTATAATATTCGTAGGATTAATTTTTTTATTCATTAATAAAATCACTGCTTTTAATTTGAATGTTAAACTTTCCACTCTGTCCCGTCAACTCATCAGCACTTCATAATGATTACGGGTTGCCTACGCAATTACTGTGTTATATGTTATATTAAATATTTATTAAAATAAATAACGAATGTATCTATCCTGAAGGACGCAAGTTTAAATGCGGCCTGCGATCGATTTTTTTCGCTATTTAAGTATATATTTTTGGTAACTTTATTATTATTTATTATTTTATTTATTATGGTTCACCAGCAATTGTTTACACCGATAGAACACAATTATAACAAATGTTTAATAACAGTAACAGTGTAACGATCACATTTAGGTAAACACCGCGTGAACAACCTAAAAGTACAAAACGTAAGTTAACCTAATTGCAAGGCATACAAATGAATAAACTATTGTATTTTACAATATATTAGGAGATCAAGGACACTAGTGATCAAGCAAATAGTTATTTATGATCTTCATAGTATATTGATCAAACTTGAACCCTAGGAGCAGTGTTGTTATTGTAAAAATCTGAGCTGCCGTATGTTATAGTCTGGATTGCCGTATTTTAAGGAAAAACTCACCGAATTGCCGTATTTAATTTAAACAATGTTTGACGACACTTTTGGCGTAGCGGCTGCGCGATCGGTTTCTGCGCTACGTATTGTGGATTCGATCCCCACACGGAGCAAATATTTCTTCATTATTTATGATCTACAGGTAATTGTTCCGGGTCTGGGCGTTTGTGTATGTGAGAATTTGTGTTTGTAAACGCACCCACGATACAGGACAAAATCCTAGTGTGGGACGTTTAAAAAAAAAACTTTATACCTCATTTATTTCCTTTATTTCTTCTTCATTACGGCAATGACAGGCCTGCCGTATGCCGTATTTTTTTTAAAGACGTGGGTTGCCGTGTCAATAACAACACTGCCCAGGAGTCGTAAATTCCGTCCACGGTTTCTGGCGTATTTTATTTGTTAGCTATAGTCTAATAATATTATGTACTGTACCTAATTATTTTGTTATTATTTCCAGTTCTGAGCATCTACTTCTTACTGGTAATCAGGAGCTATTACCTGAAGATGGATGACCCAGCCAACAAGCCAGCGGTCTACAACACGGCTTAAATTAGCCAAAATACATTGTAACAGTCATGTCTATGATATTTATTTAAACCTTAAATTATCAGCTACATAATGTCATTTCAATATTTAAGAACCATTTTATATTGATTTTGGAATAATCACAATCTTTATAGCATTTTGTGTATTTTTTTAATAAAATATTCCAAATTTTGATAACATTTATAATAATTATTAGTATAGCTATATCAAATAAATATATTCTTGGATGAATAATGTTACCATCATAAAAATAAACCCAAATTTAGCCTTATTGTCTTCCCTTTACAGGTTTTTGAGATAAATATATAGGTAAATAGTTTGTTGTATGCTGGTAATTAAAAGTTTAATTATATAAAGGATAAAATCTTTCTAAATGTTGTTAAATGTTGTGGTGAATTTAATCGCTTCAAAACAATCGTTTTACCTGCATCAATTTTTTCTAAACTATTCTTTTTCTGCGTAAGACAAGTGTTGATATGAAAACTTTGTTATTACAATTAGTTGTTTAAGTTTCTTTAGTTTTAAGATTTACAGTTTTTTTTTCTTAAGTTTTCATTAAAAGTTGCATTTTTTAAGGATAAAAATAGTCATATAAAGAATAAATCGTATAATCGTAATCTAAAATTATTTTTATATCAGTTAGAATGGCGGGACTGCCTACATTTATTGAATGAATGTATTTTTGAAATATCAAAAATAATATTTTAAAAAATATTTTTTCATAAATAAATAATTTTATTTTTATAAACCTAGAGTGTTTTAAAAAACACTAACAGTTAAATCGTTAGAAGAATGAATTAAAAAATATAAATCAACCAATGAGACTGGTGTTATTCACAAACAACTTTAAATTAAGTCAATTTGCTTACAAAATTGCCTTAAAATATACAAACATAGATTTTTTTACCACCGATCCTATTATTTTTTCACATTTTATAAGAACGTTGGCCGAGTTACTACAGTTGCTTAATTTTTATACTATATTTAAGTACATAATAATAATAAACATAAAATCTAAACCTAAATACTGCTACATTAGTATGTTATAAGAACTATTATTACATTTTTATTTAATATAAGACATGTTTTAAATAAAACACAAACATTTATATGAATATTTTTATATATATTTTAAAAGTGCCATTCTAAAGAACATGTTATGAATGATTTAAATTCTTATTATTATTGCATTTACCTGACTAGATCGTATAATTACGTAGGTGTTTACAATTTATAAGCTATGCGAAAAATATATGTATTTTTATTGTAAAACGAATCTCTTTGTATTACCTAAATTTACTTTATAATCGTGGTCTTAATAGTAAAATGGTATATCTTTACTATATTGTTAAAAACTGAGTTAGTCTGGAACGACTTCCATAACAATTTTAGTTTATAATCAAGTTTTTTGCAAAGATATTCAATATAGTTAGAAGATACAGCGAATCTACCTAGGGTAGTTTCTTTCTCACGCTAAATTCGTCAAAATTTGAAGAAATTTCATTTGATGATGATGGCTCCAATATATTGTAATTATAATACTAGCTACTGCTCGCGGTTTCACTCGCATCCCAAGTAATTGGTCTAATTTATATCTATACCAAAATTAATCAAAATTGGTTCAGTTGTTTAGGTGTGGAAACGTAGCATACAGAAAGATTTACTTTCGCATTTACAGAAATAAATTAGTTTTAATAATAGTTACCGGCGCTCGAGAACTATGATTGTTTTCCTTTTTGTAATTTTGTTATCTACTTAACGGTCAAATATGTCGGGAAAATAGATAGTTCCTTAGAACAGGCGATCCCAATAATAAATCCATCGATAGAAATGCTTACTAGAGATAGAATTTTGACATTACTTGTATGGACTTTATGTCAAAATCCTATCTGACCGGCCGTAAGAGTTCAATCTTGTCCATCTTCTACTGTCTTGAATGTCTTTGTTTCTTTTATATCTTACATTATTATCATAATAGTCTTTGAACATGGCTATATGAGAGGAGACTCCTTCCAGTACTATTCTTGGACCAAATTCCTACAAATTTGGAGAAATAAAACGTTTTGCACTTTAATACATCTATATAATTGTACTTTTCGAACTTACGTGTTTACGAATGTCATTGTAACAAAATATAAAGTAAAGCTTGAATGTTTATAAGATATTGTATTTAAGTGATTTATAAATCAACATTAAATTTCTATAAATAAGAAATGTATTTAATTCATTTCCTATTAGATACTATCACGCCTGTATTCCCCGAAGGGTTAGGCAGAGGCGTACTAATGTACCACAGTTTACGGGTACGTTTAGGCCTCGTGTATCCGGGGGCGAGCTTATTGCTATTAACCGGGCACAAATCCCAAACTCCAAGCTGCTTCTGACAATTTCATAGTAAAACCCATTGCTCGACCTGGGAATCGAACCCTTTAGTGTAGCAGTCGCGTTTGGGACCACTAGACTAATGAGGTAGTCAAGTATATTATATTTTCCCGATATTCAATCATTTTCTTATTAATTTTTGACTTTGAAGTTCTTTCTATTCTAAACAGACGTAAGTGCCAAATGACGTGATTTGTACGGTTAAACGGTGACAAGACGTATTTTTTCTGACCCTTAAAAATTGTCTTTGTAAAAGTCATATTATATATACCTAAGTAGTGTCATTTCAAATTAACAGGTATTACACAAATTATTCTCTTCACAGTATCTATACTGTGTAATCTACAATACTTAATCGATAGCCATTAAGTGCTAAGCAGTGCATTTATCAGCGCATAATACATACATAATCAACCCATTATACTGTCCCACTGCTGGGCACGGGTCTCCTCTCAGAATGAGAGGGATTAGGCTATAGTCCACCACGCTGGCCTAGTGCGGGTTGGCAGACTTCACACGCCATCGAGAAAATCTCTCAGGCATGCAGGTTTCCTCACGATGTTTTCCTTCACCGTTTAAGCGCGTGATAATTAACTATTTAATACGCACATGACTTCGAAAAGTCAGAGGTGCGTGCCTTGGGTTCGAACTCGAGACCTTTGACTTGGCAGTCCAACGGTCATACCGCTAGGCTATCACTGCTTTAGCGCATAATAACATTGTAATAAATAACTACATACATTTATAAAACGAAACAATCATTGTCGGCATCCGCCATTACTAACCAAATCAGTAGGTACTTAAAAATTTAAATACTAATCAGTTATGCAGACTATTCACTAACCACGGTTGCAAGCGCAAATATGTTTTATCACACAGAAAGATTTTGAAAGGCTTATGAAATTAGCTAAGGAAAACATGTGGACCGTGTACTGTGTATCGCAGTAACAGCCAATGTGAATGGCAATAGGCTTGTCCCTATTACATAGGACTAATAATATACTAGGGAACAGTACGTGTGTTAGTCTTTGAAAAAGAAGGGGGTCGGGAGGACACAATAACAGTGTTCTGAACGGCAGTGCAGGCCAAATCACAAAAATAAGCTTAGGTTTTTTTGTGAAAAAATATAGAAATCAGTAAGAACTCACGACCGCAATTGTTTTTACAACGAGGATTTATATACTTACCAGACAGACAACATCAGTCCCGCAAATTATTTCGTGCATACGTTATTGGGCATTCTGTTAGTAAATTCGTAATAGCAGCCAATATACCTAATATAGGTACCAGCGGACTGTATGAATATCAGTAAAATCCTTAAAGAAGTGATATTATAAGTATTATATTTATTTATTCATGACAATAAGCTTACAGTTTAAACCAATTACGCTTATGTCGTGTCAGTTTACGGAATACAATAAAGGCAAAGAAAATCTTGTTTAAATAGGTATCATAATGTTAAATCTATACTTATAATAAATCTGTAGAGAGGTCAATTCTGTACATGAAATATATTTCCAAAATAACTATCAGCGGGTGATTAGTGATCGATACTGACGCCAAAAATGCAATCAGTAAAATTGTTGTCTGTCTGTATGTTCGTTATAAAAACAAAAACCACTCGACGGATTTCAACGAAACTTGGTACAATTGTTCTTCATACTCCTGGGCAGGTTATAGTATACTTTTCATCACGCTACGATCAATAGGAGCAGAGCAGTGAAGGGAAATGTTGGGAAAATGAGTGATTCATGAGAAAGGTCTCAAGCTACGCGGGCGAAGAACTAGGGAACAAAGTAACTATTCCACGCGGACGAAGTCGCTGGCAAAAGCTAGTATATAATAAAATTGGAGAACAAGTTTAAAGTCGGTATGTAAAATAAATATAAAAAATTATAGCAATTATTATCGTTTATATATAACATATAATCTTTTTGGCTATACTACATAATGTGTCAAAAAATATGTCAGTATCTCGATTATATTGTAAAAATTTATTTATTAAAACAATTGCTCTCGCTGTCGGGCTATTACAGGAGTGCGGACCGCGCCATGATGATGGACAAGCCAGGTGCTGGTGACACCGACGTCCTATGCCACGCATATGTATTGGTCGGGTACATTGAAATTTATACACTCCCGCATCGATGGATTATCTACTGTATTAACTAGCAAATGATAATAGTGCGTTATGTGTACAAACTTCCGCCTAAGCTGCTAGGTTTTTTTACGTGGGAAAGCCATGCTTCGGCACGAATGGGCCGGCTTGACCAGAGTGATACCACAGCCTCACAGAAAACCAGCGTTAAACAACGCTTACGTTGTGTTTCGCCGAGTGAGTGAGGTTACCGGAGGCACAATCCCCTTTTAAAAAGTCGGCAACGCACTCGTGACTCCTCTGGTGTTGCGGGTGTCCATGGGCGGCGGTAATCGTTTACCATCAGGCGATCCGTCTGCTCGTTTCCCTCCTATCCCATAAAAAAAGGTATCCAGACTTACCATCCCTGACACAAACATGGGAAGGTACAAGAATGGGTAGTATCCATATATATTGTCGAGTCTTTATGTAGCGAATGCATAATATTGAAATTAAAAGGAATAATTAAAAACGATTTCGTTTGTATTAATTAAGGGCATACGCCTACGATTTGGCTTAGTTCGTTTCATTACTGTTCAGTTCACGCCATGGACAGGATTACCTTTTCTGTAAATGGTGATAAGTGCTCCGGTAAGTAAAGTTCCTACTGCTTCTTAATTTATACGTGCCACACAACGCGAATCAAATAAATTTCGCGTACGGTAATGATAATACTGGCATAACTTAAAAAAGTTGATTTTTGGGAGACCGCGCAGTGTTCTTCGGTTAATGGCAAAAATATTATGTAGGTATTATAAACTTCTTCAAAATGTCGAAATAGCCGCTATTCCCTAAAATATATTAAAAAATTATAAATTAGTACGAAATTTGTATGAAATTAACTATGTACCGAGTAATTTAACGCAAACTTACTGAAATGCGGCCTAAGTTAGTAAAACAAAAAACCTGTAATTGCGAAAACCATACTTCACAATTCATTCGAATTTATAAGAAAATACACATAATCAACAGAAAATAAAGAATAGCTGAGGATTTTTCTCTTTCGTTTCTGCCTAACTCTCCCTGTGCGAAAAATGCAGAAACGAGCAAGAATGTATGCACCTAACTACTTATTACATTGTTTGTAAATTCGCAGTGGGTTCCGAAGTGGACTCGGACACGTCTCTGAATGATTACATACGGAATCACCTGAACCTCCGAGGTACGAAGTACATGTGCAAGGAAGGTGGGTGCGGCGCCTGTGTGGTGGCCGTCACCATCAGCGATCCACATCGAAGGACTTTCTCTGTCAATTCTGTAAGTTACATATTTTAAGAGTCCGGCGGACTGAGCATTCATCTACAATTTGAAGCGAATGTTAAATTATTGTTATCTCTGTCTGTTAGCCACATCTCCCGCTTAGAACAAACAAGACAGCATCAGGTACTTTGATTAAAAATGATAATTAAGTAAATTGCGGTCCGCAATACAATGACAGAAAAGCTAATAGGTAGTACTAATATTTCTTGATATTATATTCTTAAAATTGATATTATTTACTACAGTAGGTAGAAATACATAAGCGTGCGTAAACCGGTGTAATGGCCATAAAAATATTTAGAATTAGGTACATTTCTTTCCGGTGAAGGTTTTTGGACAAAATGGCTATGATGGAATGAAACGTAAGTACCTGATAAATATCCGAATCTAAATAATAACACAATTTAATGAAATTATTGGTTTGGATTCCAATTAATTTAGGTTTTTTTACGGGATAGGGGGACAAACGAGCAGACGAATCGCCTGCTGGTAAGCGATTACCGCCGCCCATGGACACCCGCAACACCAGAGGAGTCACAGGTACGTTGCCCGCCTTTTAAAAGGGGATTGGGCCTCCGGTAACCTCACTCACTCGACGAAACACAACGTAGGCGTTGTTTGATGTCGGTTTTCTGTGAGGCCGTGGTGTCACACCCGTAGAGCATGGCTCTCCCATGTTACGTATTACGTTTGTATCTCCACGTATTACGTTTGTATGGTCTGATTTATTTTAAGCCTTTTTTGCCAAAGTCGAACAGGGACTGACCCAAAGGATCAAACACGGACAGTATTCCCGACCAGGACAAAATTATAAAATGCTGGTTCTTTAATATCTAGTAGATCTTGCTGACACTATAACATTAATAAGAAGAAGTAGGTCCAAGTACACTAAGATTGCCAACCCCACTATTTATAATAATGTATCCTACTATATTAGAGGCCCGACTACTATATTTCTGAAAAAAAAAATTATAAGGCGAAACTACAATATTTTAAAGGTATTAAATTCATAACATACGCCTGTATTTCCTGATGGGTTAAGCAGACGGTATGTTTAGGTCCGATGTAATACGCGGCGAGCCTATTGCCATTAACCGGGCACAAATCCAGACTCCGAGCTGCTACTGGGAATTTCACAGAAAAACCCAATAACACTTTGCTCGATCGAACCCAGAACCTCTAGCGTAGCAGTCGCGCTTGGAACCACTAGACTAATGAGGCAGTCAAACAATAGTATTAATTTCAAATTTCAATTAAATTGTATTAATAGCTATGAGGCATTCCTTAAATATACTCGTAAATAAATAATAATAAAGCCTAAAAGTAGCAAAATTCTTTTAAAAAAATTAAGTAGGTAGGTACATATTTTGGAACCTACTATTTTTTTTCATCTTTTCGATATCTACTTTAGGTATATTTATGGGTAATTATTTTAGAACTACTATTTTTGACCGACAAAAAGTTGGGTACCCTAAAGGACACGGATTTCTTTTTTCATGGCATAAAACTAGATAATTACATTATAATTTTAATAATGACTATATCCTATTCTGCGTAGATATTAACATAAATTATGAATTTTAAAACTCCAAAGATTCAGTCAGGAAATTATAAGGTCATGAAGTTTCACGATTAACGAGTAGGTAGGTAAGTAGGTACCTACTGGCAATTAAGTGTGAAGCAGGTATTTAATTGAAGTAATTATTTTCTTAAGTAACCTTATATTATTCGGAACTAGCGACCATCCCGCGGTTTCACCCGCGTTGTCCCATTCCTAAGAGTCGTAGCGTAATGTTAAATAGCTGAAAGCCTTCCTCTTGAATCACTGTATCTATTAAAAAAACCGCTTCAAAATCCGTTGCGTAGTTTTAAAGATTAAAGCATACATAGGGACGGACAGACAGCGACAGCGACTTTGTTTTATACTATGTAGTGATTAATAATCTAGTGATCCTAAGCGAGACTGCTACGCTAGAGGTCCTGGGTTCGATTCCCAGGTCGAGTTGTGTTATTGGGATTTTTATGAAATTTCTCAGTATCAGCTCGGAGTTTGGTTAATGGCGATAGGCTCGCCCCCTACATGGAACATACAGAATAACTGTGGGAGTACATTACCTATTACTCCTCTGACTAAACCTTCGGAGATTGTAGTCGTGATGGTATGTTACGTTACCTATATCAATCCAAAAGGTAACCTACCTATGGTAGTGAATACATCTTCATCATCATCATCACATCATCCGGACAAGTGCGAGGCGGACTCGCACACCGAGGGTATACAAATTTGTAGGTACATACTCGTATTCTATTTAATAAAAATGTATAACTTTCAGACTTTTCTCTATACCTACTTGTAGTTTTTTTTTCGTGATAGGCTTACGCTTGACCACCAGTTCGCCTAATGCTAAGCGATACTGCGATCTATGATCTACGATACGATTCTAGTAGAAACCGATTCACTCGTGACTTAAAGACACCCAGATTATATCTATCGGAGAAGATCCACTTTGGGAAGCGCATTCCACATTACAGCGGTACGCATAGGGTTGCCAACTTTTTTTGATAATAATAACGTATAAACCTCTTTGAATAGGGAAAAATAAAGTATTTGTAAGAAAAAAGAGTATTTGTCAAATGTTTTTATTCTTAAAACATATTTTTGGATACTTTAAACACAAGCTCATAATTCATAGTTTAACTGTCGATAAATAAGCGATATGTATAATATAGAATGCTAGTTTTAATATCGAAATACCTATACCTACAACATAGAAATACCTCGATTTTTATTAAATTTATGGACGATCTGTTCCTCTCTTCTGGCCACTGTCATTATAATATAACGTTCTTGGTCATTACCAAAAAAACAAAGAACAAATGAGAAATAATCTTATCTTTACGCGTCAGAATAAGATGGGAAATAAAGTATTTTCGGAAATTTATCCAAAATTATAAAGTATATTTACCAAAAATAAAATAGGATACTTTATAATAAAGTATGGTTGGCAACCATACTTTATTATAAAGCTTTTCGTTCAGGTTTTCGGAATGTCCACCACGAATCGATGTCACTTTTTCGTGCTTCTGGTCGTAGTAGGTATAAGACGATATTATTTACCAAATTTCATAGTTCTAGGTCAACGGAAAATACCTTATAAATTTTGATTCCCTTGTGATTATCGAAATATAGGTTTTTGCTGCATAAACGCCATATCGTTTTTTACGTTAATTTAGAAGTTTGATTTTTTCACATCTTCAAGGGGCTGTAAACCTGAGTATATGGATTTAATGTCAACTCGAAGCTCTACGCGTTCCCGAGATAAAGGGTCTTGATAGACAGACGGACGGACGGACAACAAACTGATCCTATAAAGGTCCCGTTATTTTTCCTTTGGAGGTACGGTATCCTAAAAACAACTTTTATAAAAATTATCTTTGCCATAGATCTTTCCATACAAACAGGACACTTTGTGCAATTAGTTTGTGACAATTAGTTTGGTAAGATTTTTATCCGTTTAGGGTGAGGCTGGTTGTTTGTGCCAACGAATGTGGCCATTTAAGCATATACAAAACGATTAGACCGATTGAGACGCAGTTTTTTGTAACATCAGCGATTGTTCTTAAGTAGGTACAATAAACATTTACAACAAAAAATCTCATTAAAATTTAACCATTATCATTATACATTGTTAACGGAGAATTTGACAAGTAACCATTGCAGTAAATTTCCTATTTATGTGCTTCTGTACTAGACTAGCACAGGTCAAAAATATAAAAAGGTCAAATATTAAGTGTTTCATTAATTAAAAAATCATTTTCATTAGTTAAATTAATAAATGATTCAACGAAAATCCTTGTCTCAATTCTTAGTGTCTAGTGTCAGTGACGTCATGTCAAGACTGGGAGGTGACAACGATAGAAGGGATCGGCAACCGAGCTCGGGGATACCACCCTGTGCAGAAGACCCTGGCTGAGTACAATGGCACTCAGTGCGGATACTGCAGCCCAGGATTTGTGATGAGCATGTACAGGTAGGCAAGCTAGGAGATTATTTTAATCAGATTCAAAATGAGCAAGGAAGAAACAAATATCTTGTGTGACGTACATCTAGTTGGGCCGGGTTTGAGTGTTTCTGTACCTATGTGATAATTTGTGTTAGTAAAAGCTCCCACGATACACTCAATCACGACAATACTTATTTGTTTTTAGATATAAAATGTTATTAGCAAATAATTCATCTAAGTTTATAATAATGCAAGTTAAACCTAAGTTACAGTAAAATAATGTCTGAAATTGGTTCATTAACAACGAGGCAATGTGCATACAAAACAATATACTTTTAAGTACAGATAAATAAACACAACAGTGTCCGTCTTTAAGTTAGTGAACAGGGTATCTATTTACTTTAAGTATTTAGGTATTTTTAAGGTGATAAAAAAATCGCATTTTTGTAAAAACATCGCATTTCCTTTCATTTCGAAACTGTATCCAAGCTTTGAAGATTATCTCAGTAATTCGTATAGAAAATCAACAAAAGAGGAGCACATAATACATTTTGCAATAATGATTTTGCAGTCTCCTTGAAGCCAACAAGTACGACCTAACACAGTACGAGATCGAAAATTCGTTCGGAAGCAACACTTGTAGATGTACTGGCAGCAGACCCATATTAGATGCGTTCAAAAGTTTTGCCAAAGACGCTCCCAAACCTCCACCAAAAATTGAAGATATTGAAGACCTACACATTTGTAAGGATAAAGAAGATTGTCATAATTGTAAAGCGAAGTGGTGTTTGATTGATAAAAGTGATGTAGATCCTCCTCGGATAAAGAAGATTGATTTAAAAGATGGCCACGTATGGTATAGGGTCAACGAAATTAGTGATATTTTTACCGTATTGAATACT
Organism: Acronicta aceris; assembly: GCA_910591435.1. NCBI lineage: Eukaryota > Metazoa > Arthropoda > Insecta > Lepidoptera > Noctuidae > Acronicta > Acronicta aceris. The sequence continues at coordinate 12,805,724 of OU342770.1, forward strand.
GAGGGTTATGAATCTTATATGTTGGTTAACGGCAATACAGGAAGAGGTGAGTGTAATAATGATTATTGAGTTGGATATCAATCTAAAGATCCATTTAAATTCTCTTCTTTTCCAGGTGCTGTACCAATTTTAGTGTTTCCAAGGGTCCTAATAGATATCAAACCAATTAAAGACCTCACAGGACATTACTTGGACCAGAATTTAGTGGTCGGAGCTGGTATAACCTTGACTGATCTTATGGACCTGTTCAAAAATATTTCTAAAACTCATGAGGAGTTTCAATATCTATATAAATTGTATGAACATTTAGACTTGGTTGCTCATATACCTGTGAGAAATGTAAGTTTAAATTTGATTCTTCTGATGTTTACAATTCATTCTATTACGATGAATTTTGGTGAGTTTCTTTATGCTTGCAAATTTTTTTAAAAGCAGTACTTCTATACTTTTCAACTGATTGTTTTCAGATTGGTACTGTAGCCGGGAATCTGATGACGAAACATCGTTTGCCAACCTTTTCTTCTGATATATTCTTGCTGTTTGAGACTATTCGAGCAACTTTGGTTATAGGTTAGATCCTTCTTTATTATTTGAGCTACTAAATAAATTCATGCTATGGTAAAACATTATGAGTTCACACGTTGATGGCGAAGCTGGCCAATAACCTAACCAGAAGCTTAATTGCGATTCTTGCATAGATACTTCTTTTGCTTCTTCCACATTCATACTCATTAATTGTTTAATTTGTATACAAATTTAGTGCATCAATCTTCAACCGTGGAGGTGACTCCGGAGCAGTTCCTATCATTGGACATGACGGGGAGAGTGATAACTCACGTGAAGATACCGCCGCTCTCCCATCATTATGAATTCGTATCATTTAAGGTAACGTAAATAAATAAAAAATAATAAGGTAAGACTAGAGGGCGGGGAGTGTCTGATTACTTTTCAAAATTGCTAAGGAATTATTACAGGTCCTAAATATGAATGTGACCATCACCAGATTTGTACCCGGTTGAAGGCACATGGTCGCCTCCTATTACATGGGAGTTCAAAATTCAGGCGTAATGGATGGTATGATCAAATTATTGACTTGGTTCTAGATCATGCCGCGAGCTCAAAATGCGCATGCTCAAGTAAACGCAGCGTTTCTGTACGAATTTGATGAACACAACAAAGACGTAGTTAGATCAGCTAGAATTGTCATTGGGGGTCTTTCTGGAAAATTCATCCATGCACATGAAACAGAGAAGTTTCTTCACATGAAGAAGATATTCACTAACGAGGTACTGCAGCAAGCGCTGAAGATCTTGGAAGGAGAATTAATTGTTGAAGAAATTGCTGGTGAAATGAAACCTGAATATAGGAAGAAATGTGCTCTTGGTTTGTTTTATAAAGTAAGTAAAGATTTAACCACCAGCAGTGATAGATATAACCATTGGACGGCCAAGTCAAGGACCTAAACTTCGAATCTTTCACGTTTCAAAATATATATTTTTATATCACTAGGGTGGCAAACAAGCACACGGCCCGTCTTATGGTAAGCGGTTACCATAGCCTATGGACGCTTGCAATACAAGGGGTATCACTCGTGCGTTGCCGATCCCGTAAATCAAGGAGGAATAGTTGGGCTTGCAGCATAGGAGACAATGCGTGATGCTTATTCTATCTGCCAATACAACGCTTCCTCGCACAGCTCTGGCGATGTTGCTCACTGTTAGTAACACAACATAGCACGGAGCTATGTTATTTGGCTACGATTTTCTGCAAGGTAGAGGTACTTTCCCAGTCGGACAGCTCCAATTGTGAGTGGAATTATTCGATCCCACTATACCCAACCTCTCTAATGTGCGTATTAATAAAAATATCGTAAAGTGAAGAAAAAGATTGTGAGGAAACCTGTATGCCTGAGAGATTTCCTCGACGGTGGCGTGTGAAGTTCAGTGATTTCTTCGGTTCGGCGTTCTTGGAAGGGTTACTATGAAATCGTAAAAAAGTAGTTTTGAAAGAGCTCACTCGATCTATGACTAGCCTTTTGGCTGGTCCACAACAGCGGCCAGTATCGTGCAGTAAATACAGGTCATAGCCGTTTTGGTTGCCGTTTTCAAAGTACCCGCCGTGGTCTGACTTTCTGTGATTTATCGAAACTGTGGTAAATAATTGAAAAAATTATACAATGCGTTTGTTTTCTTTTTTTCAGGGTTTACTAGTTTTGATTCCCCAACAGCGCCTAAAGCCTTGGTATCGATCAGGAGCGAGGGACTTTAGGAAAACTAGACCGCTATCGAAAGGATCCGAGGTCTATGACACAAACCCTATAATATGGCCGATAACGGAACCTATGCCTAGAATTGAAGCGTTGATACAATGTGCAGGGGAGGCTATGTATACCAATGACTTGCCCACACAGCCTAAGGAAGTTTATTGTGCGTTTGTGACGTCAGACATCTGTACTGGCGAAATAGAGAGTATTGATGCTACACCGGCTTTGGTGAGTTAATTTTTCTGTTCTTGTAATAAGATGAAATACAAGGTATACGGGCCACCTGATAGTAAGTGCAACCATTAACGACCATGGCCGTCGTGGAAACATCAGCAGAGTTCTACCTCCCTAATGACGTAATTGACCCACTGTAGTTATAATTCGGACACTCAATAGAAATTAGAAACACTTCGATACCGACGCCTACTATGACTACATAAGCAAGGTGACGTTCGTACACTTGCAAATGTGTGTAAACTGATAGGGTTGCCTTTAAGTATTGTCGTAACCTCGCTTGATGGTTGTCTGCTGGATGACCCTTATTTTAGACGCAACAAACACTACAATGAATTATAGGGTATTAAGAAAAAAATCACGCTTCATCAGAAATGGTCACTTTCCAATGAGTTTTCCTATAAGATTCACAGACATATGGGTACACATTGTACTATACATTGTCAGTATAAGCTTACCTCATTGTACGATAAAGAGCCTATAGAATGCCAAGTCAGCTTATACAGGATTCCATAACACAATGTATAGACGTGTGTCTTGATTCATTGCAATTCATCAACTATAGCCATTCGTAACCCCACTGCTCTCTCCGTATGAGCAATTTAGGACCTACAAAACGTTCAACATCGTCAAATAAAACAAAAATGCCTCGTATTCCGCGTCTCACTTTGATTCATCATTTGCCATAAACCCCTCGTGGTGACTTGCATCATTTTTTAAATTACACATTTATCACGAAGGATACCTACCAAGGTATTAAAAATTAATGAAAATATATATGCATTTAGTATTTCGTTTCTCATACAAACCATTTATTTGTTCCACAGAAAATACCAGGAGTTTTAGCATTTTTCTCAGCTAAAGATATTCCTGGCAAAAACTCGTTTCTCTCCCAAAGAGTTCCCAGCCAAATGTTTCCGGAAGAGGTGTTCGCCGAAAAGACTATCAAATATTACGACCAAGCAATAGGACTTATAGTCGCTGAAACTGAAAGACTAGCAAACAGAGCAGCTTTACTGGTCCAAGTGAAGTATAAAGTAGACAAGAGGAAGCCTCTCCTGACAATAAAAGATGTTAAAGAGAAAGACCCAAGTCGTATCACTTTAGTTACGGTGATTCCTGCTAGAGACCGGGGCTCCAACGTACAAAGAGTGCTTAAAGGTACCGACGACATCTATGGCCAGTACCACTATTCCATGGAGACACAGTCCGTGGTCACGAGACCTAGCGAGGATGGCATTGACGTGATTGCTAGCTCACAATGGCTGGATTCATTTCATGTTAGTGTTTGTGAAGTACTGAATATAGAGCAGAACAGGTAAGAAAATGTTATTCGTTATTTTTTACGATATTTATATATGTTACTAAAAACGGATCGAGAATGGGCTGTCGTGGACAGCTTGTTTTTTACATAAACTTGATACTTGTCTGCGTCTTTTTGGGACGGGAGAGAAATGGCAGACAACAGCTAGTTGGGATTTAAAAAGCTGGACTGGACCGGATATGGCCTCTAATTTGTCAACTCTCATATAGGTGCAGATAAGTTTTAATGCACTAGCTTCTGCCCACGACTTTGTCAGCGTGGACTTCAGAATTATTAATTATTAATTAATTTTTATACGTGGGAGAGCCATGCTTCGGCACGAATGGGCCGGCTCGACCGGAGTAATACCACGGCCTCACAGAAAACCGGCGTTAAACAACGCTTACGTTGTGTTTCGCCGAGTGAGTGAGGTTACCGGAGGCCCAATCCCCTTTTAAAAGGTCGTCAACGCACTCGTGACTCTGGTGTTGCGGGTGTCCATGGGCGGCGGTAATCGCTTACCATCAGATGATCCGTCTGCTCGTTTGCCCTCCTATCCCATAAAAAAAAAGAATTGGGTTTGACCTGGATAAAAAGTACCCTATGTGATATTCCAGAGTTTATTCTATCTCTGTGCCAACTTCCATCCAGATCTGTTCAGCCGTTTTGGCGTGAAAGAGTAACAAACATCCATACAACCATATATCCACACATCCATACTCACAAACTTTCACGTTTATAATATTAGTAAGGATTAATTTAGTGCATACGTACAGTTAATTTCATTTCACAACAATTTTTTAGAATGAGCCTCGAGGTGCCTCGTTGTGGCGGCGCGTATGGGTCCAAGATTACCCGTACCAACCACATAGGAGCCGCGTGCGCATTGGTCACGCACCTCTTGGACCGACCCTGCCGGTTCGTGATGTCCATCCAGGCTAATTTAAGAATCATTGGAAAACGACTTCCGTGTACTCGAGACTTTGAAGTAAGTGTCAACAAGTTGATATTTGGGGTTAACGTTCGTGGCTTTTTCTTCTATAACGTCATGTTTAAGGTTACCTCTAAGTGTAAGAAAACTATTTACTCGATTACGTCGTCGAATTGACAATTAGCGGATAGATGGTATTTTTCCGTTATATGGTTTGCAGGTTGGCGTTAGTAGTTCAGGTCAAATTCAATATCTGGAGTATCACCTGTACGACGACGACGGATATATATCCAGTGACCCTGTCGTCCAGCTTTTGCCACCGGGCATAAGAAACTGTTACGACAATAGGCGATGGCAATATAAAATATTTGGCGTCACTACAGACACAGCTTCCAATACCTATGCTAGAGCTCCAGGTAAGCTATTTAAAACTCAAAAAAGATTAACTCAAACTGGCAAACTGGCGGTCAATCGTAAGCCTATCAAGAATAAAAAAAACTCCTTCATTCGTAAAATATAAAACGTCTTATAAACCTCATAAAGCTATAATATGTTTTGTCTTATTTTGACACGTGATATTCTGTGACAGGGAAAATAAGACAAAACATTGTTTAAATATATATATATATATAAATTCATTTTTTCAGACAATAATAATCCATAAAATAGTAATATCACAATTCTTAAAAATAAATAACAATAAACTAACAAATACACGTATATCTATGACATTTATCTTCCCCATCCCCTATACATGAGTCCGTGTAATGCCCACCAATGCTACATGAATGGCCCATCCAACCTGTTAGCAACGACGACAAGGAGACTGTTGCTGCGGCCCCGTACTCTATTTGCTATCAAAGTTGCCCTGTTGCGAAGTATTGTATAAAAACAGTTAACCCGCTCGCGAACTTTCCTGTTGCACTGCAGAAGCAAGGCAGCCGCAAAAGCGCCCTCAACGCGTTATTATATTAAACACGGAGAGCTGTTTCTGCGAACATGAGACTCACAGGTTGCTCGTATAAAAAGATGTGCAGTAGGCTCGAAACAAAGTGATGGAGCTACGAGCAAATCTACGGTTTATCATGTTCACCCTCACCGACAACGCCCTCCTTTCTCGCTCAATACCCGCCTCGTCCTTCAGGTCGGGCATCACAATATGGGCCAAATATTTAAAGGTTGACATCCGCTCTAAGGGCACCCCACACATCTTCACTGGTCGCACCTCTGTCGGGCATTTGGGCCCAGCTTTGAAGACCATAAGCTCACTCTTCTTATAACTATAAGAAGTTTATAAGACGTTTTATATTTTTATGAATAAGGAGAACAGTGTATACAGAACATTGTCCGATACAGAGAAAATGGCGGGTTATACCACAGAAAAAAAAAAGCTATACCCAGCAGCGTGATGTAGTATACCCTAACCGCGCTCATTCTGAAAGGAGACGTGATTCACGAGCCCCAGATAAATCAAAATATGCAAATAAACTTTATTTTTCAGGCGCATTAGAGACAATATCGATGACTGAACAATTAATGGAACAAATATCTTATGAACTGGAACGAGATCCTGTCCAAGTGAGACTCAATAATATTGAACCGACATTCACTGATGTACAAGAGATCATACAAACGCTACTTAAAGACGGAGACTACGAAAAACGCAAAGAAGAAGTGCAGAATTATAACAAATTGAATAGATGGAAAAAGCGAGGACTCAGGGTGGCTTTCATGACTTACCCCGTTGCCGTCCTCTTAGATTACCACATACATCTGGCAGTCTATCACGGAGATGCTACAGTTATAGTGCACCATGGAGGCATAGAAATGGGGCAAGGCATTAACACAAGAGTTATTCAAGCTGTAGCTTACACTCTCAAAATTCCCATAGAGAAGGTGAAATGTAAGGCTCCTAATGTTTCAACAAACCCCAATGTCTATGCAACTGGAAGCAGCAGGACGACACAGGCGGTTTGTTTTGGAGCCATAAAATGTTGCCAAATTCTCTTAGACCGCTTATCCGTTGTTAGAGAAATGCTGGTTGATCCTACATGGGAGGTGTTGGTCGAGGCAGCTTTTATAAGAGGAATAAATCTACAGAGTAGCTATCAAATCACTGCTAATGATCAAGTACCATACAGGGTCTCTGGAGTAGCCTTAACTGAAGTAGAGCTTGATATACTGACCGGGGAACATGAAATACTTAGAGTTGATATTGTTGAAGATGTTGGTACAAGTATCAATCCTGAACTGGATATTGGGCAGGTTAGTGTCGCAGTACTAGATTTTTAAATAAATGTTATCAAAAATGTAATCATAACCTAGAGCAATGAGTTATAAGATGTAAACAATGAATCTTACTACAATATACGAATCAGTTAATATAAAAATAAAATCATAAAATAATCCATATTCATTTTATATTCTCATATCTATCTTCCATCTAGCTAGCATATCAACCACGTTTTAGGTACTGTCCTAATACTGTTAATTCTAGGTTATACGAGTACTAAATTATTGTAATATTTAAACCTAAATGTAGCTTAAAATTTTGTCGCGTATTTTTACTATTGACCTATAACAAAAACATTGTTTAGATCGAAGGAGCCTTCATGATGGGTGTTGGTTACTGGACGCATGAGGAGATGATCTACGACAAACATACTGGTGAACTCCTCACAGATCGTACTTGGTATTATAAAGTACCTCTCACGAAGGATATACCAATTGACTTCAGAATACAACTCAGAAGAAACTCTTATAATCCAGTTGGAACTTTAGGTGCCAAAGGTTAGTGAACTGGGCAGCTAAAATGACTACTTCTGGTGAATCATGATATGATTCGCGGACAAGCGGTTTCACATCAGTGGCTTCAGTGACGTTGTCGACTTTCATGCTAGCTCACTTGCCAAGCTCCATAAAATCTTAGTCAACATTGTAGGTTGTCGATTTGCCTATTGAATCATCTTATTTACTGTACTCATTTATTTACTATGACATTGTTTTGTTTACTTATAGCTAAATATTTCTTTCGTACTAAATATAAAACTTTTTTAGCTTAGGTAATTCTTTGTTTGTAAGTGCTGTAGCCTTAGCACGAACAACTTGCGAAAAAGTATTCGTATCGTCACGATAGAGGCGCTGGTCCAAATCTCATACAAATTGGTCTCCATGACGATACGAATACTTTTTCGCAAGTTGTTCGTGCTAAGGCTACTGTGCTTACCTGTAAGAGGTTGTGATACTAGATTTTAAGTCGTTCCATTTCCTTTTGAAATATATTATATTATATGTCAACAATTGTTGGTAGCCAATAAAATAAATAAATAAATCATGCTTTATATCTTTCCAGCATAAGCAGACCTCTCGTCGTATGCAAAATCTATTCAATGCGAGGTCATGCTAAGCTGTATATACATATATAGCGCGTCAAAAATATGAGTCACGGACCGTATACTCATATTGTTTAATTCATCAAAAGTGGCCATTTTAGGCCCCCAATAGTATAGTTTAAAACAAAAAGTACTATTCAGCAGTGGAATTCTATTGGCTGATATGATGATGATAATGATGAAAACAAGAAAGAACTTAAAGGTCTTAACTAATAAACAGACAGAAGTCACATGACTTCATGATTGCATAATAAACACAATCAATATTTTATTATAACACTAGCTTTTGCCAGCGACTTCGTCTGCGTGGAATAGTTACTTTGTTCCCTAGTTCTTCGCCCGCGGTTTCACCTGCGTTGCCCCGTTCCTAAGGGTTGTAGCGTGATGTTTTATAGCTTGGAACCTTTCTCATGAATCACTCATTTTCCCAACATTTCCCTTCACTGCTCTGCTCCTATTGATCGTAGCGTGATGAAAAGTATACTATAACCTGCCCAGGAGTATGAAGGACAATTGTACCAAGTTTCGTTGAAATCCGTCGAGTGGTTTTTGTTTCTATAACGAACATACAGACAGACAGACAAAAATTTTACTGATTGCATTTTTGGCGTCAGTATCGATCACTAATCACCCGCTGATAGTTATTTTGGAAATATATTTCATGTACAGAATTGACCTCTCTACAGATTTATTATAAGTATAGATAGATAAATGAATATGCTTTTTACGTAATTGCTCGCTAAAGGAAATAAAAATCTGCCATAGATAGCTATTCTATGACTCTATATTCTCCTTATGGGTACTCTGTGTTACTGGTGATTTCATACTTTCAATTTGATTTACTACTTCAGTATCGACGACAGCACTTTCTCTCTATAAAAAATACTTATGTGTGTGATATATTACATTATACGTAATACTTTTCCAATTGATTTCAGGAGTCTCAGAGCCTCCTACGTGCTTAGCAATAAGCGTCGCTTTCGCTTTGAGAGAGGCTATTGCATCGTCGAGGGAAAACACTGGTTATCCCAGAAACAAGTGGTTTAACGTAGGTAAGATCATTAGACTCGATATTTTGATTTGTACCCAGTTAATGGCATTAGGGACATGGACATGGGACATGGGATCTAAACATACCGGCGGATTGTAGATGTATATTAGTACGTTTCTACGTATACAGGCGTGATGTATGTTATGTTGTTAAATACTTTTTTTTTAATTTCAGATGGCCCGTTCACACTTGCAGCTAATGTTCTATCAGCGTCAGCGAAAATTGATGAGTTCTTGTTTAGTTAATCATTTAATTATTATTTTTTAATTAACACTTTATCCAGTTTGTTTTTCTAATTAATTTAATATACGAGCTTTCTATAATTCTATCATAATAAAAAAATATGTTTCTTTGTATGTTTGCCCTGCGTTCCTAAATGATTCATCCGATTGCAATGAAACTGGCGAGTTGATAATAGTATGTTCCAGTGTGGAAAGGTTTACGATAAAAAAGAGATAAAAAGAAGCATTGTTGCAATGCGTGCCGAAGGTACAGCTAATATTTATTTGTTTGTTTAGTCATCTAGAATGTCTCTAACAATTTCGATGAAATAGATTTCGGTAAAATTTAAGGATTGTGGGGACAAAAACTCAATTTAACCAAGATTCCTTTCTGGGAAAATGTGTTTTCTCTGTTCAGACACAAACCAAGAAGTTAACTTGAAAATAAATTTTGGTTTAGGTTCAAGTACCTAATAAGTAATACACATCCTAATTATAGAATTTTACATCTCTCCTTAATTCGTTTGTTAATTAATCTATAGCATAAAAACAATTGGAAAGAGGCTAAGTTGTTGATGGATGATAGAGGGGGATGCTATTTGACTTTCTTGAAATCAATTTTGGGTGCATTCAAACAAACAAACAAATTTCACATACACAAATACTTAACGCGGAACATTATTGTCCGTAGGCCATAATTACAAATGTTTACCATACGGGTATCAAACCCGTGACCCCATAACTAACAAAACGCACATTCGTACACGTACAAAGGTTGAACTCGTACTGTCCCAGGCCTTGCACAAAATTTAACCGGAAACATACCACGGCCTCACAGAAAACCGGCGTCAAACAACGCTTACGTTGTGTTTCGCCGAGTGAGTGAGGATACCGGAGACCCAATCCCCTTTTAAAAGGCCGGCAACGCACTTGTGACTCCTCTGGTGTTGCGGGTGTCCATGGGCGGCGGTAATCGCTTACCATCAGGCGATCCGACTGCTCGACTTGTCCCCCTATCCCATAAAAAAATGCTTTTCAGTTTTCTTTTTTTCTAGTCAGTTTTTTGTTTATTTTCCTTTTAAAGTGTTAAATAACTTTTTGGTAACTCATGCTTACTTTATTATTTATCAGATACAAGTTTCGCAGATTATTTCAATTGTTAATGGAACAAAACATAGATTGTACATCGTCGAATAAAAAGATGGCGCTAGTAGTAAGAAATTCACAGACCCTTCACTTTTCGTTAGTCCAACGTTTGATTTATTAGCTTTTATGAAACACCATACGAGTATACCTACCGTACAATAGGTACTCTTTAGATTAAGACGAATCCAAAGACACCTCATTTGAAATCAATCATTATTTTTCCGGTCCCCTTTTTTATGTCTCATCAACCATCTTGTTATTATATTTTCTTAAAAAGTGGTTTTTCTGTGCCGCATATACGAAGGTGACCAGTTCTCTATACAATGAAGATTTTATAATATTTCTTTTCTTTTTCGGGTATCTCTTGTTACCCGACGCTGCAAGCGACATCTAGCGTCAGCGCAAACGAAGCAAAATAGCCCGAGTTATATCGGCCCGACTGCTACGCTACCGGGAGTTGAGCAGTGTCAATCGATTATTCTTTGAAATTCTCAGCAGCAGCTACGAATTTGTGCCCGGTAATCCGATTAAAGGCAAAAGGCTCGCGCCCTATTAATACATGGGACGGATTATAAACATACCGGCGAACCGTTGATGTACATTAGTACGCCTCTGCCTAACCCTTCGGGGAATACAGGCGTGACGGTATGTTATGATGTGAAAACATCATTATTACGCTTACTTGATATATGTGAAGTAAAACAACTACATAATATAATTACGTAGTTTCATTTCAAATGATCATTTACACAAAATATTACCTTCACAAATCACTTAAAGATTGCAGATAATGTTGATAAATCTATCCATTAAGTGCTAAGCAGTGCATTTATCAGCGGATATTAAACATTGTAATAATTAACTACACACATGTGTTAAAGGAAACAGGCATTGTCGGCATCCGCTATTACTAAAATCCAATCCTAGTCAGTACGTAAGCAAATAATTACTCATCAAATATACAGGCTATTCACTAATCGCGGTTGCAACCTTACATCTTTTAACAGACAGAAAGATTTTGAAAATGTCATGAAATTAATTAAAAGTCCGGCGGACCGATTTCTCTTACAAACGTAATATCTAAATAAATCGTAGATAATTCAAATGCAATTTAATCAAATTTTGATAATATTCGGATTCCGATACCGTTAATCTAGATTCCTACTCTACCATTTTGTCCAAAATACTTCACTGGAAATGAATGTAAGCGAATGCAGTTTTTGATAACTTTACCAAGTTTGGAATGATTTTCCGGTATTTTATTTCCAATGAATAAGTAGCAGACGAAATAGTACCGTAGGAACCTAGATTAACGAATAATAACATAATTTGATAGAATATTGTCTGGATTACGACTTATTTCGGTATTGGGTTTTTGTGAGCTCCGCCGGACCCTTAAGGAAAGCATTTGGACATGTGTAACTCGTAATAGATTTTTCATTAGCTGTACCCTACGGATTGACCCGCTATAAATGACGGACTTTTATACAAATTTTCACCCTCCTTTTCACAACCCCTAAGGGGGGTTGAATTTCCAAAAATCCTTTCTTATCGGATGCCTACGTCATACAAAGAACACACCCTCCAAGTTTCATGTCTGTACGATCAGCGGTTTAGGCTGTGCGTTGATCCATCAGTCAGTCATTCAGGACAAAGTATGTTATACGAGTATGTATAGATATTGGGCTTTCTTTTAGGAAGTCCGCAGTAACAGCCAATGTAAGGCTATAAGCTCGCCCCTATTACATAGGACTAATAAGATACTAGCGAACTGTATGCGTGTCAGTAGGTACGCCTGTGAAAAGGCAGTGATTGTAGGTACAGTATAAAATAATTGAGCATCTGAAGCTACATATGAACAAATCTCCGATATCCCGAATAATGTAAAAGGTACCTACATCCTTCAGCAGTTATAGTGATTAATTTTAAATGTTTTTAACTGTAAATAAATAATCTTATTATCACTTTATTATTATTACCCACGACGGAACGGGGCAGGCATATGAGTTTAGGGTGAGAGGCTGTTTTTTTATTGACTAGTCAAAGACAGATATATATTTTTTTATCTATTCTATACAAAACTTCAGACGCCCACAGTTATTTTGTTCTGTTAGGAAATTCGTAAAAGCAGCCAATTCAAATGGCAATAAGCTCACCCCCTGGTGGACAGCGGTACCAGCGGCCATACAGTCCGCTATATCAGTATCAGTACGCCTTGAAGAAGTGATACTATAAGTATTATTTTGTCGAGCCTTTGTGTAGCGAATGCATAATATTGAAATCAAAAGGAATCATTAAAATCGATTTCGCTTATATCAATTAAGGGCATGCGCCTACGATTTAGTTTAGTTCATTTCATTACTGTTCAGTTCACGCCATGGACAGGATTACCTTTTCTGTAAATGGTGATAAGTGCTCCGGTAAGTAAAGTTCTTACTGCTTCTTTGGTGTGTTTTATGACGTGAATTTTGAACGCGCCGACCCAATATGAATCGTATAACGGTCGCTTTCGTTAGTAATAATACTGGCATAATTTAAAAAAAGATCATTTTTGAGAGACCGCGAAAATTTTATCTGCAATCCGTACTAGTTATTGACAAAAATATTATGTAGATACTACAGACAAAACGTCGGAATAGCTATTCCCCAGAATTATTTAAAAAATTATAAATTTCTAATTTAAATTTGTATGACATTAACTATTGAGTAATATAACGGAAACTTACTGAAATGTGGCCTAAGTCAGTAAAACAAAAAAAAACTTGTATTTGCAAAAACCGTACTTTACAATTCATAAGAAAATACACATAATAAACAGAAAATAAAGAATAGCTGCGGCTTTCAAGTAGCACTCTTTAGTTTCTGCCTAACTATCCCTATGCGAAAACCTATGTGAATGCTGAAACGAGCAAGAATGTAGGTATGCACCTAACTACTTATTACAATGTTTGTAAATTCGCAGTGGGTTCCGAAGTGGACTCGGACACGTCTCTGAATGATTACATACGGAATCACCTGAACCTCCGAGGTACGAAGTACATGTGCAAGGAAGGTGGGTGCGGCGCCTGTGTGGTGGCCATCACCATCAACGATCCACATCGAAGGACTTTCTCTGTCAATTCTGTAAGTTACATTTAAGAATCCGGCGGACTAAGCGTTCGACTACGATTCGAGGCGAATGTAAAAATATTGTTATCTTTGTCTCTTAGCCACATCTCCCTATTTGAACAAACGATATAATATGTATTAGGTACTTTGATTCAAAATTGTTTGTAAGTAAATTGCATTTCGTAATACAATATTATGAATGAAAAGTGAATAGTATTAACATTTACTGATGTTTTGGTTTCTGACACTTTTTACGGATTTTATCGCGTTATATTGATATTATTTGGTTCCCGACGTTTCGGATCCTTTACAATCGAATCGCCAATAAATAACAAAAATGTAAGGTAGCTGTAATGTTAGTAATTACAACATTTAGACGTCCAACAACTTAGTCTACCCGTGACTGCCGTGTATGCTGTAAAGTTTTCAATTTACTGATGTTATTAATGAAATTGATAGTATTTGTAACAATACCTTACCTACTTTTATTGAAGTATTTTTTAATGTAAATTCACAAACGAGCGTAAACAGGTGCCTACCTATGTACATTGCTTTCCAGTGAAATTTTTTGGACAAAATCGCTATGATGGAACGTAGGTAATGAGTATCCGAATCTACCCATAAATCAGACACTGAGACGATTCCTGGCCAGGACAACATTATAAAATTTAGAATCGCTTTAATATCTACAGCTCTAACCGACACTATAAAATTAATAACAATAGGTAGATGCCTAAGTACATGCATTTCATAGCATAATACTAGGTATCTACTTACATAATTATATTAATTACTACTTTAACTTAGTCTCTAAAGATATTATCATAATTATCTATTTCAAAACTATAAAAATTCAGCCAGGAAATTATTACGTCAAGAAGTTTCACTATTAAAGAGGTACTGGCTACTGGCAATCAAGCGTGAAGTATTTAATTAAAGTACTTAATTATTTTCATAAGTAACCTTATATTATTCGGAATTAATAATAGAAATCTAGTGGTCTTAAGAGTCCGGCGGCCGAATATTCCATACAAACGTAATACCAAAATAAATAGTAATTCTAACACAATTTACAGTACGCGCGACATAAATTGGCCGGACTGAAGTTAGCTGTTTGTCAGTTTTTGGTTGCGCAGTACACAATTTTTAACGTAAACAATCCACTGCGCATTATACGGCGAACTTCACTCCGGCCAACTTATGCCGCGCGTACTGTAATCAAATTGTGTTAATATTCGGATTCAGATAATGTTAATCTAGATTCCTACTACTCCACTACCTACATTATTTTGGATGAAATGGTATGGTAGGAACCTAGAATAATATCCGAATCCGAATAATAACACAATTTGATAAAATATTGTTTGGATTACGAATTATTTTGGTATTATGTTTTTTGGGGCAATTCAAGCTCCGGACCATTAAGCGCGACTGCTGCGCTAGAGGTGCTGGGTTCGATTCCCAGGTCGAGTAGTGTAATTGGGTTTTTCTATGAAATTTTCAGTAGCAGCTCGGAGTTTCGTTAATGGCAAAAGGCTCGCCCCCTATTACATGGGACCTAACCATACTGAATAACTGTGGGTCTACATTATCTACTACTCCTCTGACTAAACCTTCGAGGATTGTAGTCGTCATGGTATGTTGTTATATCAATCCAAAAGGTAACCTACTCAACTACACATGGCAGTGAACACAACTTTTTACCCTAATACCTACCAAAAAATCAACTTTTATAAAAATTGGATTGGTTTGGGAAGATTATTATTCACGGAACGGAGAAGGTGTATTCATAACCATTGGAGTAAATTTCCTATTTAAGTACTTCTGTACTAGACTAGCACAAGACAAAAAATATAAAAAAATCAAGTATAAATTGATCCGTTCCCGGGCAAGCATTGCGAAGCAGCAGGCTTACTCTTGAAAACAATACAATACCAATCCAAACGTGATCCGATTCCAATGTCAATTTGGCTGTCGGGCGATTTCGTACTCTTGAGCACAATTCTACTAACCTCGTATCGGCATCCTGATTGGCCAATGATTGGGTCGTTTCCCAATCCTATTTAGTTCACTCAATCACTGCGCAATATTGAAACAATTTGGCGCTAGTCTCGGATTCAAGAGTACGAAACTTGACGAAACGGCACAATTCCAATGTCGATGTATAGGAATTGAGTTCAAGAGTAAGCCCCCAGGACGGAAGTCATTCGCCACTGTGTCTGTCTAAGGTCAATAGGGTCATTAAATGTCAAATTAATAAATGATTCAACGAAAATCTTTGTCTCAATTCGTAGTGTTTAGTGTCAGTGACGTCATGCCAGGATTGGGAGGTGACAACGATAGAAGGAATCGGCAACCGAGCTCGGGGCTACCACCCCGTGCAGAAGACCCTGGCTGAGTACAATGGGACCCAGTGCGGGTACTGCAGCCCAGGATTTGTGATGAGCATGTACAGGTAGATGAGCTAGGAGATTATTTTAATCTGATTCAAGATGCGCTAGGAAGAAACGAATATATTGTGTGACCTACATGTAGTAGTTGGTTTGGGTGTTTCTGTGTCTATGATAATTTGTGTTTGAAGCTCACACGAGATAAACTTACTCAGGAAAGTATTTTTTTATTTCAATTGTTATTAAAGCAAATAATTTATATTATGTTTATAATAATACTGGCTGAAACTGATTCATTAAAAACGAGGCAATGTGCATACATAACATTATACTTATTTATGTACATTTTAAGTAGAGATGAATATACACAACAAATATAGCATTTCCTTTTATTGTAAAACTACTAACCTTTGAAGATGAACCGAGTTATTCTTACAGAAAATAAGAAAAAGTTGCATACAATCCTTGTAATGCTTTTGCAGTCTCCTGGAAGCCAACAAGTACGACTTAACACAGTACGAGATCGAAAATTCGTTCGGAAGCAACACTTGTAGATGTACTGGCAATAGGCCCATATTGGATGCTTTCAAAAGTTTTGCCAAAGACGCTCCCAAACCTCCACCAAAAATTGAAGATATTGAAGACTTACACATTTGTAAGGATAAAGAAGATTGTCATAATTGTAAAGCAAAGTGGTGTTTGATTGATAAAAGTGATGTAGATCCTCCTCGGATAAAGAAGATTGATTTAAAAGATGGCCACGTATGGTACAGGGTCAACGAAGTTAGTGATATTTTTACCGTATTGAACACTGAAGGTTATGAATCTTATATGTTGGTTAACGGTAATACGGGAAGAGGTGAGTGTAATAATAATTATTGAGATGAATATCAACCTAAACATCCATGTAAATTCTGTTCTTTCCCAGGTGCTGTACCGATTTTAGTGTTTCCAAGGGTCCTAATAGATATCAAACCGATTAAAGACCTCACAGGACATTACTTAGACCAGAATTTAGTGGTCGGAGCTGGTATAACGTTGACTGATATTATGGACCTGTTCAAAAATATCTCTAAAAGTCATGAGGAGTTTCAATATTTATTTAAGTTGTATGAACATTTAGACTTGGTTGCTCATATACCTGTAAGAAATGTAAGTTTAATTTTGAAATAGTGATTCTTCTGAAGATTACAATTTATTCTATTACGATGAATTTTGGTGTGTTGTGTGTGCTCGCCTAGGAAAGCTTATCATGAAAAAAGAGGCATTGCAATGCATGTCTATATAAGTTAATTTGATGTCAATGAAGTGTTCTAACCAATCAAATGTCAATAAAAAAATATTTGTTTGGATCCACTGGAGGGATAAATTCAAGGAAATGGATTTTTTTTAAAGCAGTGCTTCTTTACTCAACTGATTGTTTTCAGATTGGTACTGTAGCCGGGAATCTGATGACGAAACATCGTTTGCCAACCTTTTCTTCTGATATATTCTTGCTGTTTGAGACTATTCGAGCAACTTTGGTTATAGGTTAGATCCTTCTTTATTATTTGAGCTACTAAATAAATTCATGCTATGGTAAAACATTATGAGTTCACACGTTGATGGCGAAGCTGGCCAATAACCTAACCAGAAGCTTAATTGCGATTCTTGCATAGATACTTCTTTTGCTTCTTCCACATTCATACTCATTAATTGTTTAATTTGTATACAAATTTAGTGCATCAATCTTCAACCGTGGAGGTGACTCCGGAGCAGTTCCTATCATTGGACATGACGGGGAGAGTGATAACTCACGTGAAGATACCGCCGCTCTCTCATCGTTATGAATTCGTATCTTTTAAGGTAACGTAAACAAATAAATAATAATAAGGTAAGACTAGGGGGTGGGGGGTTTTTGGTAACATTTCAAAATTGCTAAGGAATTACTACAGGTCCTAAATATGAATGTGACCATCACCAGATTTGTACCCGGTTCATGGCAAATTGTCGCCTCCTATTACATGGGAGTGCAAAATACCGGCGAACTGTGGGTATACATTAGTACACCTCTGCCTAACCCTTCGGAAAATACAGGCATGATGGATGGTATGATCTAATTATCAAATTATTGACTTGGTTCTAGATCATGCCGCGAGCTCAAAATGCGCATGCTCAAGTAAATGCAGCGTTTCTGTACGAATTTGATGACAACCAAGACGTAGTTAGATCAGCTAGAATTGTCATTGGGGGTCTTTCTGGAAAATTCGTCCATGCACATGAAACAGAGAAGTTTCTTCACATGAAGAAGATATTCACTAATGAGGTACTGCAGCAAGCGCTGAAGATCTTGGAAGGAGAATTAATTGTTGAAGAAATTGCTGGTGAAATGAAACCTGAATATAGGAAGAAATGTGCTCTTGGTTTGTTTTATAAAGTAAGTAAAGATTTAACTAACAGCAGAGATATATATAACCATTGGACTGCCAAGTCAACATCAACCTCGACTTCGAATCTCAGTTTATTTTGTTTTTCAGGGTTTACTAGTTTTGATTCCCCAACAGCGCCTAAAGCCTTGGTATCGATCAGGAGCGAGGGACTTCAGGAAAACTAGACCGCTATCGAAAGGATCCGAGGTCTATGACACAAACCCTATAATATGGCCGATAACGGAACCTATGCCTAGAATTGAAGCGTTGATACAATGTGCAGGGGAGGCTATGTATACCAATGACTTGCCCACACAGCCTAAGGAAGTTTATTGTGCGTTTGTAACGTCAGACATCTGTACTGGCGAAATAGAAAATATTGATGCTACACCGGCTTTGGTGAGTTAATTTTTTTGTTCTTGTAATAAGATGAAATACGGACCATCTGATAGTAAGTGGCAACCGCTAAGGATCATGGCCGTAGGCAAGGGGGGTTTGGAGGTTGTACATCAGCAAAGTTCTACCTCCCTAACGACGTAATTGACCACAATGTGCAATTAGTTTGACTTTTCAAAATTACCTTTTTAATGGTCTAATTGAAATAAATAACTTTGACTTTGACACTGCAATTTTAATTCGGACACTCCATAGAAACACTTCGATACCAACGTCTACTACGACTACATAAGCAAGGTGACGTTCGTACATTTGCAAATATGTGTAAACAGGTAGGGTTGGGTTTACGTGTACCTCGCTTGACGATTGTCCGCTCGATGACCCTTATTTCAGACGCAACAAACACTACATTGAAATATGGGATATTACGAATACAAAGAAAAAGACACGTTTGGTGAAACTTTCCAATATTTTCCAGAGACATATGGCTACACATCGTACATGCATCTATAGAATGCAAGATCAGCTGAGCAGATTCCATAGCGATGTGTAGTGAATCCAGGTGTCGTGATTCATTGCTATTCATGAAAAGTGGCCACTTTTAACCCTCTGCTCTCCCCTTGTGAACAGTTTAGGACCTATTACAAAACGTTCAGCAAACAAAAATGTCTGGTATTTGCGCATCTCACCTTGATTCATCATTCACCATAAACACCTTCCCCTCGACACTAAAGACACCCGTGTTACAGCAGTTTTAAAATTACACATTTATTACGTTGACAAATTTGTCTTCGCATACCTATACGATGGATACCTACCTGGGTATGGAAAATTAATAAAAAATATGTTTGAATTTAGTATTTAGTTTCTCATATTTGTTCCGCAGAAAATACCAGGAGTTTTAGCATTTTTCTCAGCTAAAGACATTCCTGGCAAAAACTCATTTCTCTCCCAAAGAGTTCCCGGCCAAATGTTTTCGGAAGAGGTCTTCGCCGAAAAGACAATCAAATACTATGACCAAGCAATAGGACTTATAGTCGCTGAGACTGAAAGACTAGCAAACAGAGCAGCTTTACTGGTCCAAGTGAAGTATAAAGTAGACAAGAGGAATCCTCTCTTGACAATAAAAGATGTTAAAGAGAAAGATCCAAGTCGTATAACTTTAGTTACGGTGATTCCTGCTAGAGACCGAGGATCCAACGTACAAAGAGTGCTTAAGGGTACCGACGACATCTATGGCCAGTACCACTATTCCATGGAGACACAGTCCGTGGTCACGAGACCTAGCGAGGATGGCATTGACGTGATTGCTAGCTCACAATGGCTGGATTCATTTCATGTTAGTGTTTGTGAAGTACTGAATATAGAGCAGAACAGGTAAGAAAATGTTATTCGTTATTTTTTACGATATTTATATCTACTGTGCAACTAAACTTTCCAACAAAAAGGACTGACGTGAACAGTTTGATTATAAATAAACTGGACACTTGTAATAACTCAAAAAAGGTATAAATAGTCTTATTGGGACGCAAGTGAAATCGCAGGTTGGGATATAAAAAGCTGGATTGGACCTGGACATGGCCTCTAATTTGTCAACTCTCATTATAAGTGCAGATAAGTACTAATTGCATTAGTTTGGTGCATACAGATGCATTTTAATTCACAACATATTTTTAGAATGAGCCTCGAGGTGCCTCGTTGTGGCGGCGCGTATGGGTCCAAGATTACCCGTACCAACCACATAGGAGCCGCGTGCGCATTGGTCACGCACCTCTTGGACCGACCCTGCCGGTTCGTGATGTCCATCCAGGCTAATTTAAGAATCATTGGAAAACGACTTCCGTGTACTCGAGACTTTGAAGTAAGTGTCAACAAGTTGTTATTTGGGGTTAATGTTCCTGGCTTTTTCTCCCATGGCGTCCAATATAAGCTGATATCTAAGTGTAGGAAAATCCTATATAATGCAAGGTTAGCTTGCATTGTATATTGCGGTGCGTCTGTGAATCATACTATGATATAAGTTGCGATTTTATCCTCCCAATTGCTTGATTACATCAATATCTATCTGCTAATTATCACCTATAGTCGTATGGTGCTAAAAAATTACGATGAATATGCGTTGCGTGGTTTGCAGGTTGGCGTTAGTAGTTCAGGTCAAATTCAATATCTGGAGTATCACCTGTACGACGACGATGGATATACATCCAGTGACCCTATCGTCCAGCTCTTGGCACCGGGCATTAGGAACTGTTACGACAATAGGCGATGGCAATATAAAATATTTGGTGTTACTACAGACACAGCTTCCAATACGTATGCTAGAGCTCCAGGTAAGCTCTTTAGAACAGAAATAAAAGTATTATATCCATAAATCAATATATTATCGTAATATCGACAGAATTATCATCGTCCAATACAGAAAATAAGGCAACTTATATCACAGCATACATACGAGTATGTCTTCTACATCCAGCAGCGTGATGGACTAACCTAACCCGTCTCATTCTAAGAAGAGACGCATGCCATAATGATGATATCCAGCAAGTTGTAATAGATGATATCTCGATTCTCGAACCCAAATTAAAATATGCAAATAACCTTTAATTTTCAGGTGCATTAGAGACAATATCGATGACTGAACAATTAATGGAACGGATATCTTACGAACTGGAACGAGATCCTGTTCAAGTGAGACTCAATAATATTGAATCGACATATACTGATGTACAAGAGATCATACAAACGCTACTTAAAGACGGAGAATACGAAAAACGCAAAGAAGAAGTGCAGAATTATAACAAACTAAACAGATGGAAGAAGCGAGGACTCAGAGTGGCTTTCATGAATTATCCTGTTAGCGTCCTCATTGATTACCACGTACATCTAACAGTCTATCACGGAGATGCTACAGTTATAGTACACCATGGAGGCATAGAAATTGGGCAAGGTGTTAACACAAGAGTTATCCAAGCTGTAGCTTACACTCTCAAAATACCAATGGAGAAAGTCAAATGTAAGCCTCCTAATGTTTCAACAAATCCCAATATATTTGCCACAGGAGGGAGCAGGACGTCGCAGGCGGTCTGCTTTGGTGCCATAAAATGCTGCCAAATTCTCTTAGACCGCTTATCCGTTGTGAGAGAAATGCTGGTTGATCCTACATGGGAGGTATTGGTCGAGACAGCTTTTATAAGAGGAATAAATCTACAGACTAGCTATCAAGTCACTGCTAATGATCAAGTACCATACAGGGCCGCTGGAGTAGCCTTAACTGAAGTAGAGCTTGATATACTGACCGGAGAACATGAAATACTTAGAGTTGATATCGTTGAAGATGTTGGTACAAGTATCAATCCTGAACTGGATATTGGCCAGGTTAGTGCTGCGGTACTAGATTTTTAAAGAAATTTATCACAAATGGAGTTTAGTCATAACGTAAAGCATCAGTACATAGTAAAAAACAAAGTCGCTTCCCGCTGTCTGTCTGTCCCTATGTATGCTTAGATCTTTAATACTACTCAACGGATTTTGATGGGGTTTTTTTTATTAGATAGAATGATTCAAAAGGAAGGTTTTAAGCTATTTAACATTACGGTACGACTCTTAGGAATGGGGCAACGCGGATGAAACCGCGGGCGGGTCGCTATTTAACATATAAGATGTAAACTCTTTATATTTGTATGTATAAAGAGTTAATATAGAAATAAAATCAGAAAATAATCCATATTCAGTTTCTCTCTTATATACTTATCTTCCATCTAGTATATTTACCACGCTTTCAGGTACTGTCCTGATACTGTATTATTGAAACATAAAAATACCTAAATTAAGATATTCTC
Source organism: Acronicta aceris (assembly GCA_910591435.1). Lineage (NCBI taxonomy): Eukaryota > Metazoa > Arthropoda > Insecta > Lepidoptera > Noctuidae > Acronicta > Acronicta aceris. The sequence goes on from OU342770.1 coordinate 12,828,406, forward strand.
GAGTGTTTTTACTATTGACCTATAGGTAGCAAAAACATTGTTTAGATCGAAGGAGCCTTCATGATGGGTGTTGGTTACTGGACGCATGAGGAGATATTCTACGACAAACATACTGGTGAACTCCTCACAGATCGTACTTGGTATTATAAAGTACCTCTCACGAAGGATATACCAATTGACTTCAGAATACAGCTCAGAAGAAACTCTTATAATCCAGTTGGAACTTTAGGTGCTAAAGGTGAGTGAACTGGGCAGCTAAAATGACTACTTTTGGTGAATCATTATATGATTCGCGGACAAGCGGTTTCACATCATGCTTTACGCTTGCAGCATAAGCAGACCTTTCGTCGTACGAAAACCCCACACAGTGCGATTTAAAACAAGAAAGAACTTTAAACGCTTAACTAATAATACAGAAATCAAATGACTTCACGGTTGAGAAATAAACAAAATCAAAATCTTATATTATAACCCATATGAATATGCTGTATACATACTTACGTAATTGCTCGCTCGAGGAAATAAAATCTGTTCTATGACTCTTAATTTTCCATAAGATACTCTATGTTACTGGTTATTTCATACTTTCAAATTGATTGACTACTTCAGTATCGACGACAGCACTTTCCCTATAACAGCACTTTCCTCTATAAAAAATACGTAGCAGCGGTCAAACGCCATTGAGAATAAGAAATTCTTGTGTGTGTGTGTGTGTGACATATCACATAAACTTAATACTTTTCCATTTGATTTCAGGAGTCTCAGAGCCACCTACGTGCTTAGCAATAAGCGTCGCTTTCGCTTTGAGAGAAGCAATTGCATCGTCGAGGGAAAACACTGGTTATCCCAGAAACAAGTGGTTTAACGTAGGTAAGATTATTAGACTCGATGTTTTGATTTGTACCCAGTTAATGGCAATAGGCTCGCCCCCTATGACATGAGACCTAAACAATTAAACATATCGACGCATAGTGAGTGTACATTACTACGTCTCTGCCTTATACTTCGGCGAATACAGGCGTGATGTATGTAATGTTGTTAAGAGTCCGGCGGACCGATTTTCTCTCACAAACGTAATACCGAAATAAATGGTAATCCAGACAATATTCTATCAAATTATGTTATCATCCGGATTTAGATACTGTTAATCTAGGTTCCTACGCTCCTATTTCGTCCAAAATACTTCACTGGAAATAATTGAAAGCGAATGCAATTTTTGATAACTTTACCAGGTTTGGAACGATTTTCCGGTCTTTTATTTTCAGTTAAGTAGTAGCAGACGAAATAGGATCGTAGGAACCTAGATTAACAGTATCTAAATCTGAATGATAACATAATTTGATAGAATATTGTCTGGATTAGGATTTATTTCAGTATTACGTTTCTGTGGACAATTCACGCTCCGCCGGACCCTTAAATACTATTTTTTTAATTTCAGATGGCCCGTTTACACTTGCAGCTAATGTTCTATCAGCGTCAGCGAGAATTGATGAGTTCTTATTTAATTAGTCATTTAGTTAATATTTATCCTGTTTGTTTTTATAATTCATTTAATATACAAGAATTATATTTATATAAAAATTAATGTTTCTTTGTGTGTTTGTCCTCTATGCGTTCCTAAATGATTCATCCGATTTTAGTGAAACTGGTGAGTTGATATATTGTGCTCGTGAGAAAAGGTTAAATAATAAAAAAACCAAAAAGATATAAAAGGCCATGCAAACGCATTAACACTAATCTGTAGTATAACGCCCGCAAATAAAGACTTTTTATAATTTTTTTGTTAACCTCGTCCCGTTTCCCTCGCACTGTAAACATAACAGTAGTTACTATGCGAGAGAGATGGCTTGAGATCAGGATTTATTGCATAAACTTTCTTTATTGGTGCGTTTTATACTATAAAGTTTCATAGGTACCTACGTCATAATCATTATGTACCTAATCGTAACTTACATAAATGACTACAACTGACGCAAATATTCATATTTATGTGCGTCTATACTTATAATAGTTACAATCGTATGCGCATGTAAATAAACGGGAAAAATTGTGACCCGCCATGATGTTTACGTCTTTAAGAACTGGTTTTGGATCCGTAATTAAAATAGTTCGCCTCTTTGTATTTTTATTTTATTCTGTTATAGTTATAACTAATTTTATTATTATGTAACGAGATATTTGATTATATGGGTTGCTCCAACTTCGAGAAAAATCCTTACTCGTTGAATCCATGACTGTGCAGCGTTCGTCTTTTCGTCAACAATACAGCAAAGCTTTAAAACAAAATTCTTTAACCAGTGATGACATATGGCACAGCGACGTGATTGCTTACTATGGCTTTCATTATCACTCAGCTAAACTATGGAGAGAGCTATGCTTGGTACTTCGGTATCCGTAGAAATACTAAAGCTGCCAACATAGCTCAAAGGATTAGCAAAGTTAAATGGCAGTGGGCGGGGCACGTAGCTCGTAAAACTGATGGCCGCTGGAAGAAAATGATTCTCGGGTGGAGACCACGCTCCGGAAAGCGTAGTGTGGGACGAATCCCAACGAGGGGAACAGACGACCCGGTAAAGTTCGCCGGGAGCCGTTGGAAGTCAATTGGCGAGACCTTTGTTCAGTAGTGGACCTCTTTTGTCTGATATGATGACGATAATGATGAGGATAAGACTATGAGGTCAAACTATTAATATAAAATATTCCATTTTTTAAATTATTATTCTTATTATCTATCTATATATTTATAATAAATCTGTAGAGAGGTCAATTCTGTACATGAAATATATTTCCAAAATAACTATCAGCGGGTGATTAGTGATCGATACTGACGCCACAAATGCAATCAGTAAAACTTTTGTCTGTCTGTCTGTATGTTCGTTATAGAAACAAAAACCACTCGACGGATTTCAACGAAACTTGGTACAATTGTTCTTCATACTCCTGGGCAGGTTATAGTATACTTTTCATCACGCTACGATCAATAGGAGCAGAGCAGTGAAGGGAAATGTTGGGAAAATGAGTGATTCATGAGAAAGGTTTCAAGCTATAAAATATCACGCTACAACCCTTAGGAACGGGGCAACGCAGGTGAAACCTATTCCACGCGGACGAAGTCGCTGGCAAAAGCTAGTTCTTAATATTTTCTATTCTCTCGTTGGGGTTTGACTTGGCAGACGGCAGTCCTATGGTCATATCACTAGACTATCACTGCTCTCTAGTACTGGTACTGATATTTGGCTGCACCGCTACACTGTTAGACTAGAAGCCAACACCAAAATAATTGAACCCAACAGAGTAGGACCCCAACGTAGTTGAACTCGAGAGATTTGGCCCCAATCCTAGTTCTTTTCTTTTTCTTATATTTTTAAAAACTCTGCTCCACACTAGGATTTTCTCCTGTATGGTGGGTGCGATTACAAACACAATTTTTCACATACACAAACGCCCAGACCCGGAACAATTACCTGTAGATCATACAAATATTTGCTCCGTGTGGGGATCGAACCCACAACACGTTGCGCAGAAGCCGATCGCTCAGCCGCTACGCCAAACGTGTTGTCAATCGCCAAATTTGAACTCAACAAAGTTGGACTCTAGAGAGTTGGACCTCATCATAGTTGGACCCAAGAGAGTTGGACTCCATCATAGTTGAACTCAAGAATATTGGACCCCATTATAGTTTGACTCAAGAGGGTCGGACCCAACACAGTTCGACCGAAGAGAGTTGGTTGAAAAGCCATATCTCCAGCCCCTGTTAACCATAATTATCTTTTAAACTGGTGACTGTAGTGACCGACATTAGAATACTAGGTACTTCTACTACTCGTAACAAAGATTAGCTCTAATAATATATATTTAATTAATAGGATATTTAGCACTGTTTACATTGTGTAAAATAAATAATAAGAGCGTGGAACAGGAAGACTGGTTACATAATTGTTGTCACGCATATTAAAAATAAATAAATAAAATCGTTTATTTCTCACCACAAAAAGTTACATAATCAGCACCAGAGCAAAGTGCGGGATAAAATTTTTGGTCGTTGATTGATCTTATGCTATTACAACATTACGACAGCGTAGTGAGCATTGGTCATTAGACTAAGTCGCCCTATCCACTCGTACTAGTTAAAACTGTATCACGAGCGGATAGTCTTCCTCGCCCTCAGATCAACAAATTCTCGCAAGACATCAGATAGGGAATTGATCAAATTGTCTCAGTTGCTAAATAGTCATTTAACTAATAATAATTATAATAAAAAACTGTTAATTAATAATTAATAATAATGCTTATGTGTAAAGTGTATCGATGTAGTTAAATTAGTGAGTAGGATGGTGTGTGTAGTAGGGTGGTGGGATATTTATGTGTGTTTATAATGTTTATGTGCTTTAAATGTTGTTTAGTTTTTGTGGGCCTTACTTGTTTATATTATTTTTTAGGAGGTTTTCAGTAGTATTGTAGTCCAACAGTTTTAAAAAATTATGAATAGTTTTTTTGCAGGTTTGTGCATTAAGCTGTTTAAGATTTAAATTTTTGCTTATGGTGTTATATAGGCTCGGGCCAAGATAGTTAGAGAATTTTTGCGCAAAAGAAGTCTTTTGTTTCGGTATCTTATATACAATGTCTGTTCTTCTTCTTGTTTCAAATTGTGGTCTAACTCTATGCTGTGCAACAATTGTTAATTTAATAAATAATTTTCGTACCGTTAGCACGTCCAACTCCGAATATAATTGAGTTGTTGGATATGTATATTTTTTACGACTCATCACTTTGAGGATCATACGTTGAGCTCTTTCAACCAGCAGCATAATGGTTTTTGAAGTGCCTCCCCAGACATTTAGACCGTAGGCCAATATAGACTGGTAGAGGGCAAAGTAAACTTTGCGTAGTAAGTCAGTATCACATGCGTTTCTTATTGTCTTAAACACGTAAATTAATTTTCTTGCTTGCTTGCTTGCTTTACGCTTACTGAGGTTCATGATGTGTTTTTTCCAGTTTAGGTTTTGGTCCACTGTTACTCCGAGGTACTTAATATGTTCAGTTCTAGAGATTGGTTTACACTGGCAGTTACTAGTATCGTCACAGTTATGTGCTTGTATTATGATTGAGTTTGGAGGAGGTTGTGATTTAGCATTTATAGCAAATGTAATAAGTTTCGTCTTGTCAACATTTAGTGTCAACAGATGATTATCTAACCATGTGGTTACTAAAGCAAAACCTTTATTTGCTGTTTCCGTTACATCCTTCCAAGTGTTGGAGTTAAACAAAAGAACCGTGTCATCAGCAAATGTTATTATTTGACCATTGTGCAACTGAAAATTACAAAGATCATTCATATAAATTAGAAACAGCGTAGGCCCCAATACGCTGCCTTGGGGCACACCGAAAGATATGTTTTCTTCTTGGCTAAAGCTGTCATTAATTTTTACCACTTGTTTCCGGTTGGATAAATAGTCGCGAAAGAGTTGCAGTGGTATTCCACGAATGCCTAGGCTTTCAAGTTTTTGTAGAAGGATGGGAACAGAGACGGTATCGAAAGCCTTTGCCAGATCAAGAAAAATACCAAGAGTTTTCTGTCCTCTATCTAGATTATCCACTATATAGGATGTTAATTTATGTAATGCGTCGTTAGTGGATATTTTTTCTCTAAATCCAAATTGATTTTCTGAGAGCAATTTGCGAGACTCTAGGTATCTTTTCAGCCTTATATTTACCAGCCTTTCCATTACTTTTGAGAAACTAGGTAGGAGGGAAATAGGTCTATAATTCGACACCAGTTCTTTGCTCCCTGACTTATAGATAGGAACAGTGATTGCCTTTTTAAATGCATTCGGAAAGATTCCCTTAGAGAAACAGGTATTAAATATAAGAGTTAAGGGCATAGCCAGTACATCTGCGGCCTTTTTAATAAAGTTCATAGAGATTCCATCCCAGCCCTCGGAACTCCCAGATTTTAAACCAATATTTTTTTTTTTATTTCTGTCTCATCAGTTGGGAGAAGTAAGAAAGAGTTTAAAGGTCCCATATTTGACTGTTGTGCACATTTTTTGCATAGGTTTAACTCGCTTGTGTCAGTCCTTGACAAAATTGTATTTGCCAGATTATTACGCACATTCGCGAAATCGAAATACCTATTTATATTATCTAATGCATCTTGAGTGGTTGAATTGGTAGTTATTAGCTCTGATGGTATTTTTTGTTGGGTATTTGAATTACACATTTGTTTAACTAGTTGCCATTAATTTTTTACGTTACGTTTAGCCTGTACAAATTCTGATTTAAAGTAATTATTCCTCAATTTTTTTAATAGATTATTACAAGTATTGCAATAGCGTTTGTATGTTATACTGAGAATTGAGTTTTCAGGGTCTTTTTTTAGTTTTTGGTGAAGTTTATCTCGGTTTCTCATACATCTGCATAACCCAGGTGTAATCCAGGGCTTCAGAGTTAATTTACGCCTCAGTATTTTACGAGTGACTGTGTGTGCTGATAAGATTCCTCTAATGGTGTTCAAGAACACGTTAGTCATTATATTTGGATCATCCATATTTAGCTTCACTTCCCAATTAATATTTTGAAGGTCTCTGAAGGATCTGTTACAGTTGATTGACATACCAGAGTTAAAGTACAGAGTTTAGTTTTAACAAAGCAGTGATCAAGGCAGTTTGATTCTCTAGTGGGCAGGGTATGCGTGGTAAGCAGTCCATAAGCCGCGAGTAGGTTCATGTATTGTGAGACTTTTGTGATAGTACTTTCCAAATTAATATTTATATTCATATCGCCCATCACAATAATGTTTTTATAATGCTTTAGACTTGTTAAGATTTTATCTAGTGACTCTAAAAAGGAATCTAAGTTTGTAAAGACCGGAGGTCTGTATATAGATATAATTGCTAGATCGTTACGAAGAGTTGTCACTAGACATTTCATTTCTCGACAGTAACTTGGTTCGAAGACATTTAGATGTATAGTTTCTTTTAAATATAAGACGATACCATCATTTTGATTTATGTTTGTTTTAGTGTGAAAGGATCTATAGTTCTCCATTTTAGGTATAATCGTGTGTTCGGTAAGCCAAGATTCAGTAAGCATTATAAGGTCATAGCTAATGTCTAGCCTTTTAAGAAGAACAATTAGTTCTTCGTAGTTACGATTTAAACTTCTTATATTTTGATTTAAAACTCAGAAACTGTTTGGGTCTGTGTTAAAAGCAGCTTTGCAGTACTCCGGCATGTCTATAGCTATCGCATCTCCGACACTGACGGATTCGTCAATGTCATTTGAAATAGTTTGTAAGTCAACCATAGTCTGTATAAGTAGACATAAAGGTGCAATTGATAGCGATGCGACAGCAGATACAGGAAGCCGGAAAAGCGTAAGCTGCAGAAACTAGTAGATTGTAGGCACATAATAAGCAGTATGGAGGTATTCTGGAGGCTACTGAGAGTAATGTGTAAATATTTTGTATGACTGTGTAGTATCTGTGGAATGCTGGTGTGTAAAGCATAATTTTTAAGTAAGTTAAACAATAGAGGTAGTACTTATTATCGAACATTATAAAAACAGAGAACATGTGAAATATCAAACATAGCATGCAAAGTTTAGAATCTGATAAAACAAAACCTATATTAAATTTCATAAAATAACCGATGATATAGTTGCATAAGTACTAAGCTAGTCACTTTTCTTTATATAACTGTTGTATATCATCTTCGCATTTTATTAGTGTCTGCTTTTCTCCTTCAGTTCTTTTTAAATAAACTTTACCAAATGACGTCCAGCAGAACTTGAAACTATTCTCTTTAGCAAATTTTCTGGCCAAATAAAACAAGTATTGAGCTTTTGGTGTCAGGCTTTCGGATAGAAATATTTGTTTGGGAGGTCCTTCTATTTTAATATGTGTTGTACTCAGTTTATTATCATTGTTATTTTTATTGAAGTTCCGAGCTCCTTTGATGACGTCTTCCTTTATTCTAATGGTGTTAAAGTCTACTATTATTGGTGATACGCCTTCTTTCTTGTTAAAACGGAATAGATCCCTGATTTCATGGCGCTGGACTGGAATACCGAGTACAGTTGTCGTTTCTAAGATAATTTTATGAAGGTCTTCCTTTGTTTCGCCTATAGTTTTTGGAACATTTCGTAGCTCCAATTTTGACAGAGTTGACATTCTTTCAAGGGTCTCCACTCTGTTTTCTAACTGGAGATTGCGTTCACGATTTGCTTTCCTCTCGACTTCTAAATTCTCATTTTTTGTCAAAAGTTCATCGTACTGTTTAGAAAGGAGAATCATTTTCTCTTTAATTTCTGCATTTTGAGCGATTATTTCCGCTAAAGCATTTTGTAGGGGCTCTAACTTGCTGTCCGTCTGAGCAGTATGTGACTTGAACAACTCACGAATCTCATTCATAAATATTGAGCAATCATCGTCACGTTTGCGCTTGCGAGTGGTTATGTTGTCAGCTTCAGAGATGACTAGGTTAGGAGTAGAACCAGCTTTTTGAATAGGTTGCGTGCATGGTAAGGTTTTTACTTCAGAAGATGTGAGGTGTCTTTGGTGGCGTTCGTTTAAGTGGCATTTTGTAAACAATTTTAGACTACACGTAGCAGCAATTCAGCAATAAATAATATGCAGAAAAATATTGTAGGGGTACAGTGGACCAAGTATGTGCGTATATGCGTAAGTAAAAGTCCAAAACAAGTTACAAAGAATCTTTAAAAAACGCAAAAAGATTATTATTTGCCCAGAAGCGATCCTGAGGCAGTTCAGTCTCGAATCCAAGCGATTTCCAAAGCGCCAAGTCGACTTACTAATTCTCGACCAATTAACTAACCTTTTCCGAAGTTGCTCACAGTTCCAGTAGTGAATTGATGTCCATATATGGTAGCGTTTTGGATCGAAGCGTGTTTTCTGACTCACCGCTGGTTAAGCCAATAGCAAGGTGGCAGCGTCGTGACTCACTGATTCTTTGAGTATTTACGATAATGACTTGCAATAGTTTCGCTTTTTTTGTTTTCTTTTTATTACAGATTCTTATTTGTTTTGAATGCAGTAAATTAATAATACTTATTAGTCACTTGGTGATCACTTGGTATATACATATTTTTCACTTAAAACTGAAATATAGCCACGTTTATTTTAGTAGTATTTAGCGAAGGAACTTTGTGCGCGTCTACTGCAAGTGCGCGCGGGCGAGTAATGGTCCGCGCGTAATATTATCTTAACATACATACATTTACATACTTTTAATATAAAGATATCATAGGCTTTATACGATACATTATATTGCCAACCTCGAAATAATGTTTATTTCACATTCCAGGTTTTAAAACTAATCTTGGCCATTGCGCCGCTGTACCAAGACTTTGTAGGCAACATTATATGGTATCCAAAACGACATAATTGGATATGTAACTCTCTACTATATTTTGTCAAAAGTGTAAATGAATTGCTTAAATGATTAACTATTGATTACACAATTTATACGTCATCTTGAATTTTTATAGAATTTAATTGTTTCCAGCTTATTTAGTAATACATATTTACATAGCTTAGTTGTATTACTTAATGTTACTGTGCATGCTGTGGTCTCCACTAATTGAGGGAGTACACGTGATAAATTTCATCTGTTTCATAATTTGTAAATGTTTGTTTATATCCTTTGTTTGAAATCCTTAATAAATAAATAAATAAATAAAAACCTTAATCAAGTATCATCAAAAGTTTTTTTTCTAAATAGAGGCAATTATTACTATTACCTCCTATGTCATCCGCGAATGCTATGCTAGAGGTTTGTTTTCGATTCGTGTTCGAGTAAAGTATTATTATACTAACGCAATTTATAATATTATAATATACATATATATTGGTCTGTAAGGTATATAATATACATATCTATGGGTCAAAGTAGACTGATAATAAAGATAAAAAAATATTTAGGTATTGTGTTGTTTTATGAAAGTCCGAGAAGCAGCTTGGAGTTTGGGATTAGTGTTGTGGGTTAAAGGCAATAAGCACCCTATTACATTGGACCTAAACAATAAAGTTACCGGTGAACTGTAGATTCTATTAATACCTACCTAACTATTCGGGAAATACAGGCGTGATGTGTACATTAAGTAAAAATGACACAATAATGATTCAGAAAAACCCCACATCCAACATTGTTTTATACATCAAATATTAACATAACTTGTTGCGTGGAGCTTAAAGGAAAATAATACTACGAACCCAGTCTCTGAGTGACCAGCGGCACTACAGTACATATCCGCGATGTCCAACGATACTATGTCGAACGAAACTCATCTGGATGACCCCAGTTTGATGACCTTGACAGCGGTGGACTACGTATGGATCTTTGGAATTGTATTATCAACACTCTGCTTGATACTACAGCTGGTGCTCTTCATAGTCATGCGGAAGATCAGGAAAATAGACCAAAAGATTCTGACGCAGCTGACAGTGGCTAGATTAATGAACACTTTGATTGAATTCTTAACTGCTCATTTATTGATGAACTTTTACACAAAGGATTTGACGTTCGCTCTTTATCTACAAACGGATGCAGTGCTTATTAGTTGGATGTTTGTGTACACGAAGAATTTATACGATAAAGTTGTGCTTGTGTTTGCGTTACAAAAGTGGAATTTTACTCTTCTCTCGGTACTAATTTGGGTCCTCACCATACCCTTAGGAGTGTTGTGCCCTGTTTTGCTAAAGTTAAACTATTTTATTGAATTCTATAAGACTTACGCGTGGATAAAGTTCATTATTTTATTCACAAACGTGTTGTTTTTCTGCAGGATCTTTTACGTAATTATAAATAGAGACAAGAAGTCCAATAGAAACTTTAAAGAGATTATAAAAACCTGTGTTATCTCATTTATTTTGGTTTGTATAACCAGTTTACAAGTTTTATTAACAGACATTTTATCATATCTAGAAGTGAGCACTTATGTAACCGATGCTTTCTGTATATTAAATTCCTTTCAAGTTATTGCGGTAACGATAATATTTTTAATTCTTGCTAAGAATTGTAGAGATTAATGTCTTTCCGGATCTGTTAATTTTTTTTCTGACACCTCGTGTTGTATTTTATTGTTTTTCAAATGTACAGACAAGCAGGCAGGCAGGCAACTAAATTAAGTTATCACTAACATGATCGATCGACTGTCTCATTAGCTTAGTGGTCCTAAGCGGGACTGAGGGGAGATCCTAGGTTCTATTCCCAGGTGGAACAAATTGTTAGTGTGTATTTGGGGAAACAGTACCGATGCCCATACACTATTCATTCTCCAAAAGAAACTGATCCGCATAATAGTCAATATAGAGCAAATCGACAGCTGCACACCTATTTGCATACAATATCGATTATTAACTCTACCATCCATGTATATCTTGGAAATATGTAAATTTGTAAGAAAAAATACAAACTTTTTCGTAACCCGCGCTAATAAACATAACGATCGACCAGTAAGACACAAAAACATGTTAATGCTTCCTTCTTCACACATGACACTCCACACCAATAGCCCTTATGTAATGTCTATTAAAATATATAACAAATTACCAAATTCTTTAAAAAACGAAACAAGCGAAACTAAATTCATACGCACACTCAAAAACATCCTCATCAACAAAGCTTATTACTCGATAAATGAATACATGAATGATAACGATATTGTACATAACAAACTAAATACTACATAGAAACACTCCAAATGTTGTTAATTTAGTAAATGTCTCAAATACCTATCTGTTATTGTATTATATAACTTAAGTCTTATGTACCTATTAATTTTTAAGTCTATTCGTCGAATTTAAATATATTTTTTCTTAATTGTTTATATAATTTTAGAATTAAGATTAATTATAATTTGCTGTGCCCTACAGGGTCCACGATTGTACTCAGCTCTAAGCCACTTGCAACACCTTTTTTATACATTGTGGAACGCAAATAAATAATATGAATATGAATATTTTTCTATGAAGTTCTCAGTAGTAGACTTTGGATATATGCCCGGTTAATGGCAATAGGCTCGCCCCTATTACATGGAATCTAAGCATACCGGCAAACTGTGGTTCACATTAATACACCTCTATCTAACTCTTCGGGGAATACAGACATGAGGTATGTTTTTTTTCTGCTCAGAGTTAAATGAAAATCTTTACTTTTATTATTTTCAAACAAAAATACTGTGGAACTGGGAGCAATACAAAACAAATTACCTACATTATATATATCTTTCTCTCAAGATAATAAATCGATATTATTCAGAATACAAATAATATTATTGAACATTTTATTTGTTTTATAACTGTATTGAGAAGTGGTCTGCTGTAGGTGTAGGTTGATTACATATTTTTTTCGAAATTTGAAATCGTGAATTTGAAATCGTAATCGTACCTACCTACCTACCTACTCAAATACACCGAATAAATATTCTACAATGTAATCTGGTGGTTTTAAACTAAGTAATTAATTAATGTTAGCATAATAGATTAGATAAGATATAACTACCTACATAGGTATGTATGCCATTTTAAAATTTTATTGAAGTATTTTTTTTTTGTTTTGAACATTAAAAAATATAATTAGGTACTTAAAGTATTTAATACAAATACATAGTACTGGATCAAAGGGAGACTAAGTGGCTCAAATCCAATAGATAATTCCCGAGATTTAAAAAAAAAACCAAGTTCAATATTTTTGTTTTAATTTCTTAAAAAAAAATTGTAGAAGAGTAATAAATTACACATTAATTTTAGTTTCTGTAAATATTTTAAATGGCGCTGGCGACTCAATTTCTAGAAAATAATTATCCATGATTTCTCTTGTATAATGCATATAAAATATATACTCGTATGATATCAAATATTTGTACACACACATATATTTGCTTCACAATGCAATGTAGGAAAATATCTGAAATTGCCTTTTGAAGGGAGGAAGGCAGTTTTGATGTTGGCAATAAAGTCGATATGCTTAATTCAAAATAAGTATTAAGGATTTTTATGATATATAAGGGCAAAATCATTTCAGCACCAGAAATTCTATTTTTTTTATTGATTAAATCGGCAAACGAGCTGACGAGGCACCTGGTAGTAAATAGTCATCGTCGCCCATGGACACCTGCAACACCAGAGGAGTTGTTGATGCGTTGTCGACCCTTAAGAGCCCCTACGGATTACAGACTCCCAGAGCCACTGCAACCGAGGGGAACTGGCTCTTACGTGCAAATGTCGAAACACACACCAAGGTGCTTTACGTCAGACTCCGACGTAAGGGTGATCGCCAGCCAGTCAAACCCCAAGAGGTCCTACCACCGAGCGAGTTGGATATTTGCACGCCTCTTACGTTACCCTTTTGTCTAAAATACTTCACTGGAAATAAATATAAGCGAATGCAATTTTTGATAACTTTACTAAGTTCAGAACGGTTTTTCGGTATTTTATTTTCAACTAGCTTTTGCCAACGACTTCGTCCACGTGGAATAGTTACTTTGTTCCCTAGTTCTTCGCCCGCGGTTTCACCTGCGTTGCCCCGTTCCTAAGGGTTGTAGCGTTATGTTTTATAGCTTGAAACCTTTCTCATGAATCACTCATTTTCCCAACATTTCCCTTCACTGCTCTGCTCCTATTGATCGTAGCGTGATGAAAAGTATACTATAACCTGTGGTTTGGACTGTGCGTTGATAGATCACTATGTCAGTCAGTCAGTCACCTAACGTAAGAGTAGACAAATATAATCAGAAAGCTCCGAACTGCTAAGCTATCGGGAGTAACACGTGTTATTGTGAGTCAACTATAAAAGATAGACATTTTCTGTCGTGAAATATTTTTTATATAATTTTAAGGAGAACATTTCCATCATACATGATTTCTGTGTAGCTTTAACCATAAAGGCTGCACACGCGACGGAAGCTTAAAAAATGGAGTAAGTTCTCCTGTTTTCCCAACATTTCCCTTCACTGCTCTGCTTCTATTGATCGTAGCGTGATGAAAAGTATACTATAACCTGCCCAGGAGTATGAAGAACAATTGTACCAAGTTTCGTTGACATCCGTCGAGTGGTTTTTGTTTCTATAACGAACATACAGACAGACAGACAGACAGACAGACAAAAATTTTACTGATTGCATTTTTGGCGTCAGTGTCGATCACTAATCACCCGCTGATAGTTATTTTGGAAATATATTTCATGTACAGAATTGACCTCTCTACAGATTTATTATAAGTATAGATTGTTCCGTACCTTCCAAACTAGTTAAGACTGAATCTCGGGAGGTAGCTTTTCATCAGTCCAAATAATATCCTAATTATGACAAATAAAAATTTACTGCCTCTTTGGTCTAGTGGTCCCAAGCGCGACTGCTAGAGGTCCCGGGTTCAATCCCCAGGTCGAGCAAAGTGTTATTGGGTTTTTCTATGAAATACTCAGTAGCAGCTCGGAGTCTGGATTTGTGCCCGGTGAATGGCTATAGGCTCGCCCCGTATAACATGGGACCTAAACATACCGGCAAACTGTGGGTGTACATTAAGTACCCCTCTGCCTAACCCTTCGGGGAATACAGGCGTGATGGTATGATGGATGGATGTTGACAAATAAAAAATATATGTAAAAATATGTGGAGAAAGTGGCTATTTTCCCTATTGGATAGAGGCATGCGTAGAGACGGTTTGTTGTTAGTAATCAGTACTAGTAGTGTTATTGTAATTATAAATAAAAATATATAAACCATTTCAGTCCATACACTGAGTTTTATTATCGTTTAATTAACTTGCCAGGATAACATGAGCAAGCAGGAAACGGAAGATAACAATATAGTGTTGACATATTATTGGTTTAACCAATATGAACATATTATGTGCAGTACCGATAATAAAACCACATCAATAAATAGGTATCCAGTATATAATAAGTTGTACGACAGTGCAGCCACGTGGTCAATCTATATATATATATATATATTATATAAAACAAAGTTGGGTTTGTTACAACACTTATAACTCGAGAACGGCTGGACCGATTTTTATGATCTTTGGTTTGTTGGATTTGTCTCCTTCCATAATAGCAGAATACCTATTAAGACATCGAAAACAAAAGTCACGAAAATGAACATTATGAAGGAAATTTATTTTCTCATACATTTTGTATTGAAAACGGATTGACAGATTTAACAGAAATAAAACACGGACACAAATGACATGGCGTTGGTTTTCTGTTTCGGTAAGGCCAGTAGATGGCGATCTGTGCATTGTCCGAACTCCTCATAAGCTGCTGATGTGATTTTGATTATTTTTGTTGTGTAGGTATGATTAAATGGGCCCCTGGATGGTTTATATTCACAATTTGAGCCGGTAGGTAGCGAGTTGGGTTCTACCATTTTTTATAAACAGGGCAAGACATGGGAAAGGGAGGGAATAATTGAGGTGACGGCTGATAGGGATGAATAGAAGAAAAGGGCATGCTGCGCCGACCACAAATAAATTGGGACAAGGGCAAGAAGATGATGATACAGGGCAAGACAACGTTTGCCGGGCCCGCTAGTTTTATAATAAAACTTGGCGCAAAGACAGTTCGATTCGTAAGTGCTTCGCATAACTCAATGATCCATTGAGTTAAGTAAACATTTACTTACGATCCCAACTGTCTTTGCACTCGCATTTAGGATTCTCCTAAGGGTTAGGCAAAGGCATACTAATGTACACCCATAGTTCGTCGGTAAGTCTAGGTCCCATGGGCGAGCCTATTGCCATTAACTGTGCACAAATTCCAAACTCCGAGCTGCTACTGAGAATTTCATAGAAAAACCCAATAACACTTTGCTCGACCTGAGAATTAAACCCACGACCTCTAGCGTAGTAGTCGTACTCAGGACCACTAAGCTAATGATGCAGTTTTCTATATCGAACGAAATATAACCTAAATGTATGGAGCTGCTGTTTTTTCGTGATTTCAAAGTTGGTCCCATTGTAGATAAAAGTTGATCTGAATAATGAGTACAATCAAATGGCTCTTTATTTATATTTTCCGTAAATAAAAAAGAAGGTTGTATACTTATAAGAGGTAGGATGGAGGAATTGGAAGGGGCCGACTTCGGCGATACATACCACAACCAAATTGAGCATGTCCTCAAAAAAGGTCAGGTTAAGAGCACCCTAAACCGACGATCATACACAAGGAGATTAATGAACGTAGATGAAGGGAAATGGTATGCCAGGATCGTAGCAAGTGGAAATCTATAGTCTCTGCCTACCCCAATAGGAGACATGCGTGAAAATATGTAAGTATGTATAATTAAATAAAGCTTTTCGCTCTACAAATTATTTCGCTCTAAAAATTATAAAATTCTTCAGTAGCATTTCGGTGTTTGGATTGTACCCGAATGGCAACAGGCTCGACACTCATTACATAACATAACATCAACCTATTACATTGTCCCACTGCTGGGCACGGGTCTCCTCGCAGAATGAGAGGGATTAGGCTATAGTCGCAGCACGCGGCACGCTGGCCTAGTGCGGGTTGGCAGACTTCATACGCCGTCGAGAAAATCTCTCAGACATGCAGGTTTCCTCACGATGTTTTTCTTCACCGTTTGAGCGCGTGATAATTTACTATTAATACGCACATGACTTCGAAAAGTAAGAGGTGCGTGCCTAGGATTCAAACTCGAGACCTTTGACTTGGAAGTCCTATGGTCATATCACTAGTCTATCACTGCTGCGTCACTTATTAAACGGCATATTTTCAATTCTAATAAATAATTACACAAATAAAATATAAAACACTATAATGTTAACATATAATTGATGACACGTTTGGCGTAGCGGCTGAGTGATCGGCTTCTGCACCACGTGTTGTGGGTTCGATCTCCATACGGAGCAAATATTTGTATGACCTACAGGTAGTTGTTCCGGGCGTTTGAGTATGTGAAAATTTGTGTTTTGTAAACGCACCCACGATACAGGAGAAAATCCTAAATAGGAACAACGTTTTTAAAAAAAATACACATTAGGCTGTAAATATCAGCCATCATAAATAAGTCGGGCTCGCTATTTGTATAAAATACTGAGTTATGTATGCATGAATGCAATGCCTACTTCGCAAAGTTAGTTAAGTTTTATATAGACTACCCTAGGTTTTAATATTTTTTTTATCTCAATGTCTCAAACCTTATATTTTGGACAACTAGCAGTTAGTCCCCCGCAAATAGAAGGCTAATTGCTGTTGAATCATAATATGATTCATATTAGAATATGAATTACCAGCGAACTGTGGGTGTATATTAGTAGATACGCCTCTGCCTAACCCTTCGGGAAATACATGAGTGATGGTATTTTGTATAGAATATGAATTGTCATAACATTAGACTGGACAGTCTAATGTTATAATGTTGTGCAAATAGCTTTTGACATTTCAAAAGTTTTTAATATGGTCTATAAAAATTAAAATATTGGAATTTGAAGTTTAATAGTTATTTTTAATAAAGGAAAATTTCAATTGCGGGCAGGATTCGACCCTGCGTCTTCTGGTTTGATACACCAGACGCTCTGACCGCTAAGCCACCGCGAATCCCACCCGCCTGATTGAACCAACCAGAAGACGCAGGTTCCAATCCTGCCCGCGATTGAATTTTTCCTTTACTAAAAATAACTTTATAATCTTAGCATGGAAAATGCAAAAAAATCACGAAAAGATAATTTAATAGTTGTTTAGTCTGTCTCAAAAAGATGCAAAATGTTTTGTTAATTTCAATTATTAAACTTACAGATACCGCCTTTTCCCAACTGTGTTGAAGTCGGTCTCCAGTTTAACAAGATGTGACTGTATATCACAATTATTAGAATTTTACACAAAGCGACTGCAATCAGACCAATCCAATTTCTGGGTAATACTGATATCCTAAGATCTGTCTATCTGTCAGGCTTTTTGGTCTTCTGACTATTACTAACAATGGTATAGGTGATTATATATATATATATCTGAGAGGAGATGCTTCTATCGTTCCCCAGTAAGTAAAAGGCCTCCTTTCCGTGGATCAAAACTCACTGCTATCTAAAAATCTTTGCTTGACATATTGCTGATCTGGAGACCCATTTGGTCCAGCTGTGAGACGCACGCTTACGGCTTACGGCATTGCATAGCTTGTAGATATCATATTGTTATCTTTCTTGTTGTTCTTTTTTATTGTCATGTACCTACCTGTATCTCGATGTTGACCGAATAAACGGTATTTATTTCTTTCTTTCTTTCACTGCTGAGTGAAACTCATACAACGTTGGATGACATCGCAGCAGGCCCAGAAGGAGATAACGCAACTAGACATTGAAAGGATTGGCCGCAAGAAACTCTAAGCCGAGAGGAGTGGAAGACATTATTGCATTGTAGAAACGGCGGACTTGCGATCATGTGATTGCCGGTTAATTCCCACCCATTGCACCACCGACGTAAACCCACTCGCAACACAAGCATTTAGCTTAGCACGAGGGGTTAACAAGAATATTAGTAATGTGCGATCCACATTGTTTGTAAGCTTTTAAAAACGAAAATTTTAAAAAAATGTATATTTACTCAATACTCAATATTCAATATAATATATAATTCAATATTCAGGGTTCAAATTTTTTCTTTTTCGAGTGAGAGAGATGGTACTATACTACTATCTCACCGGTACCTATGTTTATAGTCCCATGTAATAGCGGGCTAGCCTATTGCCACTAACCGGACAGAAACTCTGAGCTGCTATGCTACTGAAAATTTCATAAAAAACCTAATAACATTTTGCTCGACCTGGGAATTAAACCCAAGACCTCTAGCGTAGCAGTCGCGTTTGGGGTCACTAAACTAAAGAGATAGTCTATAGATAAAATTAACCTTCTTAACGAAATTACGTCCTTAAATACTTTCCCAGGATTCTCTTCAAACAGTTGATAAGATTATTAGTATTCGTGTTCCGTTTGCTTCAGGATAAGAAAATAAATAGATACTTCATTTGTATGCGTGACAGCCAACATTTTCTGAACACTGATGTGGAATGAGGACAAAATAACTTGGAAATAGGACATCATTTGTAGTAAAACCTTTATGCTATGATTAAAGAGTAAAGAGTTTTTAATAATTACGTTCTTTTTTCAAGTATTTACGGCATTTCAACAGTTTACCTGTCCTCATTGATATAAACTTCTACTTATTTATAAACTAGCGGGCCCGGCAAACGTTGTCTTGCCCTGTAATTAAAAAAAATCGTAGAACCCCATTGCGGTGCCACGTACGGGCTCAATTTGTGAATCTAAACCCCCCAGGGAGCCTCTTAATCTTAATCGCACACAAAGGAAAAATCAAAATCACGCCAGCAGCTTAGGATGAATTCGGACAATGCACACAACGCCATCTACAGAAGTACCGAAACAGCATACAACGCCATGTTCATTTGTGTCCGTGTTTAATTTCTGTCAAATCTGTTAATTCGTTCCCGATACAAAATGTATGAGAAAATAAAATTCCTTCCTAATGTTCTTTTTCGTGATTTTTTCTGCTATTCGGGGAGGAGACAAATCCAACAAACCAAAGATCATAAAAATCGGTCCAGCCGTTCTCGAGTTATACCTAAGTGTTGGAACAAGACTTTGTTTTATATATATAGATAATCTGGGATTGTAGTATGGCTTAATGGATGTCATGCCTTCGAAGTTTTGGTTGTCAGTCTGGTTTGGTTGTTTTATTTTTCAGAATTTATTGGTCATTTCCAAGAGACCTTAGCTGTAGCTAAACCTTTACTATAGCGAAGAAAATAAACTCCTAATATTATTTGGACCGAATGAATCATAACCAATTTAATATATCATTGCAAATTCTAATAACAGTCTTGCCAAAAATGAAAGTGCACTTTGTTATAAAAAATAAGTGCTAGGCAAACATGACTAATATTTTTAGTGGATAGGCCTGTTCAGCCCATTGATAAATCGGAAGCAATCAACTGTACAATTAGTTAATAAAATGAAGCGCTGCAGCATTGTCTGGCCGCGGCAAGGCCAGGGCCGTCCATTACCAAACGGATGTAGGAAGCGCCACATCGCTAGTTGCTCACTAGACGTCGCGCCGTGTGTTTATCGTGCCACATAATTAAAAAAATACGACATTCTATTTTCAATTTTCGCAGACAAAGTTTGATTTTACTAAAACTGTAATGGCGTCGTGACAAATACGGTTTTGTAAATTGTTTTTATTTTTTAATTTATGTAACTAATTATGCAGCTGTGTTCAGATAAAAAACAGTGTACTTAATAAATATATTAAATTTTAGGATAGTTATTCAAGGCTGACAATAAAGAAGATCACTAGTGCTAAAGTGTGTTTTAAATACCGATTAAACTAATTGCACATTCAATGGGCAGTTGGAAGCGTCTTTGAATAAAAATAGACATCACAATGCATCAATTTGTTATAATTAAAGTGTATGTAAATAGATCAGTGAACGAACGAATGTGATCGAATGAACCTGTGAACACTTGAGTAAACTGTGGTGAAGCGCGCCATGGATTTTGTGTTTTTTTATCAACTTTTTAAATATCGAAACTGCAAGTTGGCTAGGGAAACAAGTGAAAATTCCGCGCAAAGTTTCCACTGATCCATTTTTGCTGTGAGGATGCGTTTACAGAAAATATATTTGGTTTTCTTAATTTACATCTGGTGACACGATTCTTGAGTTATTTTCGTACGCTGTTTTTGGGAACTTTATATTAAATGAAACGGTGAGTATTTTGTCGATAGCTGAAAAAATATATTCCTATTTATGTTGACAAAATAATAATAAACAAGCGGTGTGTATTAGGTAACGACATTAATACGTAGGTGTCCAGTCATGCATGCGAATATAGGTTGATAAATGCAATTTGCGAGTTTATCTGAAAGGCAATCTAGATAAATTAATTATTACTGGCTTGTGTTTTTTTTTTAAATTATATTATTAAGCAACTGCGACTCGTGCGGTTTCACTTGAGTCCAAAAAGGATTTACATACTAACTCGCCTTTTAGGCAGCCAGGTTTTAAATTAGACCTTCAGCAATACAACTATACAAACCACATAAAATTTCGTGCAGTAGTTTTTGCGTGATGAGCGTGCAATCAAACATATTGACAGACAAGCAAACAAACGTTCTTCATAAAGATAATTATTTTAGCGGCTTCTATTGCTCATAAAAAGACTCCTCGTATTTTTTTTTAATGCCTTCTACATACACAATGTACAGACTTACCCAGTTACAATTTTATTATATTCGTAATTATTAGTACATAGGATTAGTATTAGCCACAGTAACATAATGATTTAGTTTAAAAAGTTTAGTTTAAAAAAAACGTTGCCCCACACTACGATTTTCTCCTGTATCGTGGGTGCGTTTACAAACACAAACACCCAGACCCGGAACAACTACCTGTAGATCATACAAATATGAGTTCAGTACGGGGATCGAACCTACAATACGTAGCATAGAAACCGATCGCTCAGCCAGTACGCCAATCGTGCCATCAGTTTTTGTATCTACTATTCTATAGAATGCTTTGACAAAATCCTGTCCAACCCGTAAAGGTATTGTTAGGTATCGAGATCCGATTCTATTTATATTATTATTATTACTTTACAAATAAAAAAAAAGACTGCCTCATTAGTCTAGTGGTCCCAAGTGCGACTGCTACGCTAGAGGTCCTGGGTTCGATCCCCAGGTCGAGCAAAGTGTTATTGAGTTTTCTATGAAATTCTCAGTAGCAGCTTGGAGTCTGGATTTGTGCCCGGTTAATGGCTATAGGCTCGCCCCCTATAACATGGGACCTAAACATACCAGGCGAACTGTGGGTGTACATTAAGTACGCCTCTGCCTAACCCTTCGGGGAATACAGGCGTGATGGTATATAATGTAAAAAAAATAATATGAAACGAGGAAACTGAAATGGCAATATTTATGGTGACATTTATGGGTCCCTAGGTGCCAAACATACTAACTACAACATATTTTTAAAATTTGCTAGTATTTGAGCAATTATGGCAATTTGGGCACGACAATTTTATCGTAAAATTTAAATGTCACTTATTTTATGCGAGAAAGACTTTTCTTGAAGTCATAACATACCATTACGCCAGTATACTCCGAAGGCTTAGGCAGAGGTTTATTATAGCGGGTGAACCGGTTACAAATCCTGACTCCGAGCTGCTTCTGAGAATTTCATAGAAAAATCTAATAACACTTTGCTCGACCTAGGGATCAAATTCAAAACCTCTAGCGTAGCGGCTTAAAGTCATCGGCTTATAATCAAAAGCTGTCGGGTGACAATAGACTCCCCACCGATTACATGGAACCTAAACATATCGGCGAACTGTGGGTGTACATTAGTACATCTCAGCCTTACTACTTGATTTTGAAAACAAACGAGCCAATTTGTGGACATAACATTTCATCGAATATAGACACGTGCTTGAGCAAAATGTGCGACTCTAAATTTAAGTAAATACATACAATAATTACCTACTTTAAATCTAATATATAAAATAATTACTTACTTTAAATCTAATATATACAATAATTACTTATATTATCTAAATAAATTTAATAGGTAAATAATTATTTAAAAAAATACTACAAATAAATACTCTAAGGCCTACGTGCACCAACTTCTTAAACATATTATATTATATATTATTTATTTAAACATAAATTTTCAATGAAAAATTTTATGTAAATACAATTTAAGCACATTTAAGAAATTGGTACAAGTGGCCCTAAATTCTGTTTTTGAAAGACAATATTCATAATTTCATAGTGTAAGTGGTGTCCTAAGATAAAAGATAAAATGATTACAAAACCATCAAACAACGTTTAAGGAGGTAATATAACCAGAAAATTATAGACACGCTTCCTAGAGTCATGGCTAGAATGACCTCTAATGTAACCATTAACCGAAAAGAATTTTTTAATAAAAAACTTCTCACAGATTTTCTCCATAAAAAACGTATCTTATTATTGGACGCATAGAGTTCAGTATTGCTTGATGATACAGATATAATATTTGACATCAAATTGTCTGCAATATGAATATTTCGTTGGTCATTGGTGGTTTCTGAGTTTCGTGTTAATCTGTCCCACGCCCGTCGACGTAAATAGATTTGACTGTTTCTAGTACAAACCGTACACGTACTAATAAAATAGATGTTGGCCTTGTGTTTAGACTTAATTTGAGAGCTTTTGGGTTTATCTACCTAGGAATCTATCATCTTCTTTCCTAAAAGAAAATCATCACAATTCATCAAAAATGGTGGCCCGTGTAGGGACGGGTTAAAATACTGTTCCTCACTGCCTTTCAAATGGGCATCTGACTAAGAATATCTGACTTGTTACCGAGCAAGTCAGATATTCTTAGTCAGATGCTAGGACCTGTTGGGGTCTGACTGGCAGGCGACCATCCTTATCTCGCAGTCTGTCGTAAAAAATAACTTTTAACAAACAGTAAAGCAGTCTTCAAAAACATATAAATAATATCAGGTGCACAAAAGTTTTGGAAGTCGGTGGCGAAAACAAATGTTCAAACCAAATCGAAGGCCCCGACTTCCGAAACTGTTGGGCACCTAACATTATTTGTATGTTTTTGAAGGCGGTTTTACTTATTTTTAAGTTATTTTTTAGTTAATGTAGCTATCTACATTAACTAAAAAATAACTTAAAAATAATATCTATATAGACAATATAGTGGTCATACCACACAGGTACTGTTTTTGGTCTGTTACCATGAAATAATAATAATAATAGAGAATAATAAATTAATGAAGAATGATTACAAAATAAAAACTGAATATAATTATATTACATTAAATATCCTTTAACGAACTATACATAATATTAACAATTAACAAATAATGAAGCAATACAGTATAATATACACAATATAATTAAAATAAACAATAATCTAAATATTAATCTAAAGTAAAAGTCTAAAATAAATAAAAAATATTTTTAAATCGAAATAAATGTATAAATTACGAGTAAAAAAAAATAGAAAAAGAATAATTTACTACATATACTAATATATACTTACTACTATATAATAATAAATTTGAATATAAATTAATAAATTTGAACTTAAGGAAATATGGCTGAGTATCAAAGTGCTCCTCCTCTCTCCTACTTATTAATTTTGCTGTGCCCGACAGGGTCCATAATTTTTCCAGTCTATTATTCTTACCACCGGTATATGTACATTATGGATTGCAATAAATATATGAATATGAGTTCGATACACCCTGCCGCTTATGTGGCAGATGATTCTCGAGGATAAGGTTCCGGACAATATTTTAAATTAAATATCTTTCATATGTGATGAATGGTTCAAGAGTGACTGTGGTTTGTGGTTTTCGGACTCAATTTATTTATCTGTTAATATTATGCCTCTATTGTCGTGACTATTGTTAAGAAATATGTCGTCTTTTAGATAAATTGTATAGGTAAGACAATTTGTTTTAAACGTTGCCCCACACAAGAATTTTCTCCTGCATCGTGGGTGCGTTATAAACAGAAATTCTCACATACACTAACGCCCAGACCCAAAACAACTACCTGTAAGATCATACAAATATTTTCTCCGTGTGGGGATCGAGCTCATAACACGTGGCACAGAAGTCGATCGCTCAGCCGCTACGCGAAACGTGTCGAAAAATTATTTATTATTAATTATTTTTATTTACAATTATTTTAGTTGAAAATTATATTGTTAGTATTTTATCTATACCATTATATTGCTCGCTATAAAAATAAGCTAAAAGACTTTCTTTCCAAATCTCTAATAGATGCATAAAATTCCTACATATAACATACCATCACGCCTGTATTCCCCGGAGTGTTAGGCAGAGACGTACTAATGTACACACACAGTTTGCCGGTTTGTCATGTTTTTTGTATGGGATAGGAGGGCAAACGAGCAGACGGTTCGCCTGATAGTAAGCGATCACCGCCGCCCAAGCGACACCCGCAACACCAGAGGAGTCACGAGTGCGTGGCCGACCTTTTAAAAGGGGATTGGGCCTCCGGTAACCTCACTCACTCGGCGAAACACATCGCAAGCGATGTTTAACGCCGGTCTTCTGTGAGGCCGTGGCATCGCTCCTGTCGAGCCGGCCCATTCGTGCCGAAGCATGGCTCTCCCTCGTAAAAATGGTCTCATGTAATGCGAGTCTGTCATTAAAACCCGGCACAAATCCATTAACAAATTTCATCCAATTTCGAGCTGCTACTGAGAATTACATACAAAAACCCAATAATCCATTAATAAATAACACTACTCGACTTGGGAATTAAACCCAAAAACTCTAATTCAAATTCAAATATTTTATTTCAATTGGACCACAGATACTTTTCAAATGTCAAAAGCTATTTGCACAATTCCAAATAGTAGGTCTTATGGTGAAAAGCCGGCAAGAAAGTCCGTAAATACTCTTTTAAATAGGTAAATGAGTTTACAATGTTTTTATTCTATCAATGTGAGTATTATGGAGTTTGATGTAAGTGACGAGAATAAATTTCCTTCCAAAAGATAAAATAGGTAACTGAATCCGGATTGCCATGGCATGTCAGAGCTGACCAGTCCCGACAGACGGCACCCGTTCTCGAGCATGACGTGTGGCGTCACTAGTGTTATAGTTGCACTTTGGATGTCTAGACCAATGTGGCAGATTTCACACAACAAAAAATCTTGCTACACATTAGAAAGTCCATATGCTTACGTATATCAAAGTCAATTGATGTTTTTAAATACAGTACAAGCGTTCCAAAGTCTAGCCACAAGCGAAGGTGTTAAGCAACTGTCCTAGGATCGTTTTCAAATCGAACAAGGTGTTATTAGGTTTTTCAATAAATTCTCAGCAGGAGCCCAAAGACTGGGTCTGAACCCCTTATTAAAAAAATACCTTAAATAGCGGAATGTGGGTAAACAGCAGTTATACATATCTGCCTGACCTTTTACAGACTACAGGCGTGATGGTGTGAAGTACAGCGATTCGTAATCTTTGAACATCGAACATTGATTGCGTTCCAGCGACATCTCGCTACAAATGTTGTTTACGACGCTCTCCTCGGGAAAACAATGTTGTTTTTCATGGTGACGTGGACAGTGTAATAACCTGTTGCATTGTAACAGATTCCTACAATTACTTTGATGAATGAGCTGTTATTTGTCATCGATTCTGAACGCGTTTATTTAGTGTTAAAAAATGAGAAACGGGCCACGTGATGGTAAATGGCAACATTGGCCAACAATACCAGTGGTATTCCTCGCGCGTTATCATCTTGAGGCCCCCCCATAGTCAAAGTCAAAATATTTTATTTCAATTAGCCCAGTAAAAAAGGTACTTTTGAAAAAAGTGGGTCTTATGGAAAAGAGCCGGCAAGAAACTCCATAAATACTATTATTAAAAAAACATGATTATAATAATATTTACAACTTTGTTTTAAATAGTTGCTGAGAATTATGCAGTTTGATGTGTAAGATTTACTCAGTATACGTGTACTCAGTATTTTAAAAGAAAGGGATTGCCACAGCAAGTAAGAGCTGACTGAGTATTTTTATAGATAAATATACTTACACAAATTGCTACATGAAAATTTGCACGATCATTTTACAGTATTCTAATTAGGAAATTATACCATATTCGTTCAATCAATATAGCGTATGCAATGATAACGCTACATAAAAGCCGCGTAGGTAGCGGCTGCGTAGGCGCTGCGTAGAGGCTGCGTCGGCACAGTGTAGAGGCTGCGTAGTGCGTAGCGCTGCGTAGAGGCTACATAGGCGTTACGTAGAGGCCGCGTAGGCGTTACGTAGAGGCCGCGTAGGCGCTATGGAAAGGCCGCATAGGCGCTACGTAGAGGCCGCGTAGGCGCTACGTAGAGGACGCGTAGGCCCTACGTAGAGACCGCGTAGGCGCTACGTAAAGGCTGCGTAGGTGCTACGTAGCGGCCGCGTTGGCACTGCGTAATAGACGTGTAGTCGCCCCGTAGTGGACGCGTAGGTACCGTGTAGCGGCCGCGTAGAGGCCTTGTAAGTAGGTACTGCGTAGACACAATACAATAACGCCCCGCAGACGCCAGACAATCATTTATATCAACGTGAGCCCTAGAATATCTTTGAAAACGTCTCGTCACACGTTTTGTTCGCATGACCGTGTTTTAAAAGTTGTGCGGGTCTATGGATGCTTTGAAGTATGCATTATAGAATAGCATAATTAAACTAAGGGTACAATAGAGTCTTATTGCAAACAGCGATATTTTCCAGACTACCCTTGGATGGACAGGAAAAAGGTGAAAAAATCTGTTTATATTAAATTACTTATATGTTTATGTTATTTTGTATAAACTGTCGGTTACGGCCAGTTTCTTTAGCTACAAGACATAAAATGCCAACCGCCTACATTCGTCTAGTATGGAAAATACTATTTCAGTTAATATAAGATAGTGGCGTGCTGAATGTCCCATAACTCAGAAAGCGCTCCCAAATAATATAAGTTAATGGTGCTATTATGTCTGGCGCCATGGTTACTGATAGGGGGAAATTTGGTGTGACGTCATCCACTATGGATCTCTTGCTAAACTTACGTATTATGGGGATTACAAAATCTGTTACAAAATACCTACATGGAGCAAAAGAGTAAACACTTAATTTTTCATTTTAGACTGGTCATGATCTTTATATAGTATAAAACAAAGTCGCTATCGCTGTCTGTCCGTCCCTATGTATGTTTAAATCTTTAAAACTACGCAACGGATTTTGTAGCGGTTTTTTTTAATAGATAGAGTGATTCAAGAGGAAGGTTTTAAGCGATTTAACATTACGCTACGACTCTTAGGAATGGGGCAACGCGGGTGCAACCGCTTGCGGGTCGCTAGTTTATAATAAAGTAATATTGAGTATATTTATCATGAGTTGAATTAATAATAAAAAAGTATCTAATGACAATAAGTAATGATAGCCTAGTGATACGACCATAGGACTGCCAAGTCAAAGGTCTCGACTTCGAATCCAAGGCACCCACCTCTGACTTTTCGAAGTCATGTGCGTATTAATAGTTAATTATCACGCTCTTAAACGGTGGAGGAAAACATCGTGAAGAAACCTGCATGTCTTAGAGATTTTCTCGACGGCGTGTGAAGCTTGGTGAACTATAGCCTGCTGCCTCTCATTCTGCGAAGAGACCCATACCCAGCAGTGGGACAATGTAATGGGTTCATTATGTTATGTATATCTAATCAATTTATGGCTATCGAACGCAAGATTAACATGTGCTCTTGTTCTTTTTTATTAAAAAGCTTACTAGCAATGTAGGTTGTACATTGCTAGTATTCTTTTATTATATTCGGGGAACTATGTGCAGTATGTCTTGAAGCATTGAAATGTCTTGTCTTAATGTAGAGTATGGTTACTGGCAATAGGTTCGCCCCCTATTATATGGGACCTAAACATACTGACAATCTGTGGATGTACAATAATACAGCTTTGCGTAACCTCTCGGGGAAACGGGCGTAAAAGAAAGTAAAAAACTGTGTATCTTTTTTTCCAGCTCGGAGATGCCGTTGCCGTTTTTGAGGAGGTGCTGTGTTTATCTGTCCCTGCAGACGGGCTGTTTCATCCTGTGTATTGTGTCGACTGTAAGTAGAACTAGTCAACCTAGTCAACTAGCATTACGTTACATTTTGCGATTGAGGGAGAAGAATGCCGCTTTCTTTAAAGAAATCATGACCTTATAGAGCAGAGGTTCTCAAACCTATTTCGTTGACCCTGCACTTGGAGAATCAATAATTTTTAGCGCCCTCCAACATTTTTAACGTTACCACATCTGAAACCGCTTCAACATTCCCAATTTTCTCTTTACCGCCCCCCGGTAGACGTCCAGAACAAGGGGGCGTTATCGACAACTTTGACGACTGTCTTAAGTCCGCCAAAGTACAATTTCAGATGCATAAAGTTAAAATAAATAAAAAAAATAAACTGTAAGTATCTATATCAAACTAGCTAAGTCCTGCGTTGCTACTAAGTTTTCTCTACACGGATACCCGGGACAATTTAATGATTTAAAGAATCTCGCTTTCAGGTTTTCATAAATAATTCACCCCCCAGAGAGTCCAAACAATTGTTCTTTTAATGTTTCTGCTTATTGATCCTTGGAGGGTTAATTTCCCAACTGTCACTTTTAATTGTAATTTTAAAGAAACTATTACTTACTACTATTTTATCTTCGATCGTAGTTTAAACATAATGTGATAACGTTCTTTAAAAACAGAAAAAAAATGTTTATGACAGAATACAAATTAACTAAGTGCATAGTGGCATACTTTTATGGTGCAATCAAAATGGAAATCTCCACTCTGAAGGCCAAGAGTAGCGAAAACTGCTTTTACTTTTGCCAAATCAATATTACAACTAACATTAAGTAGGTGATTTATATACTTCGCTAGTTTTCCCAACATTGGGGGCGCTCCCAAATATAATAATTTAGTCGACGCCCCATTTGATTGACGTCATCGTTGACGTCATGCTACTATTCACAAGTAATTTTCAAGAAATTACAGCAGAATATCGCTGTTCCTTTTGTAATAGCGAAATGGGACTAATATTGGTTTGTTTTCTTCATCTTTTCGTATTTATGGTAATTTTTTTAGTTAAATGCCGCAATTTACGTGACTACTCGGCCCCAGTAATAAAATATAAAAATTGTTGGGATTTTTTTTTATTCGTGATAGGCTTACGCTTGACCGCCGGTTCGTCTAACGTTAAGTGATACTGCGATAAGCAATACTGCCTAGAAGAAACCGTTTCACTCGTGATTTAAAGACACCCAGATTATATCTATCGTGGAAGACCCACTCGGGAAGTGCATTCCACATTTCAGCGGTACGCATTATAAAAGTGTACTTAAAGCGTCGCTTTTTCGTGCTTCTGGTCGTTCGACAGTAGAAAGGGCTAGAGGAAATAAGATCGTGGAGATCTGATGCACACTCTCCGAAATGTATAATGTAAATTTCACACAAACACCCAGACCCAGAATAACGATATAATAGATCATACATTATGGAGTGCAATAATATATAGGCTAGATTACTTTTCATGGCCTCATAAAAGACCATACATTTATAGAGCTGATCAACAAAAGAAAAATTAAAATCGGTTCATAAATAAGGAAGTTTTTTAATTTTATTTAAGTATTTTATTTTATTTATCATTTATTCCCGAGCATCTATGGACCATAGATATATCTATATGATACTAGATGCTCGAGAACCTTATAAGCTAACCTATATAAAATATAATATACAAAATAGTGTTAGTAGCACTTCAGTTCGCACTTATGTCTTTGTGCTGTCCTGTGGCACTTGTCCGCGGGAGCGACGGAACACCACGTTATTTTGTACTCCGTACAAAAATCCCCATCAAAAACATTAAACGCTCATTTCTTAGAATATTTATATTTATTAGTCTATATTTTTCACTAAACCAGTTTCAAACTACTATATATATTTATCTATAACCATAAAACAAAGTCGGGTTGGTTACACCATTTATGACTGAAGAACGGCTGGACCGATTTTTATGATCTTTGATTTGTTGGATTTATCTCCGCCCCGACTAGCAGAATAACTTTTAAAAAATCCATCGTAGATCGCAGTATCGCTTAACATCAGGCAAACTAGCGGTCAAACGTAAGCCTATCACGAATAAAAAAAAATAAAAATCACGAGAAAATGTTACTAGCGGCCAACAGCTAGTAAAAATTATATCACCTATACCTACTAATATTATAAAGGTAAAGTTTGTGAGTTTATGAGGATGTAGGGGGTAATCTCTGGATCTACTGAACCGATTTTGAAAAATCTTTTTGTTTTGGATAGTCCATTTATCAAGGAAGGTTATAGGCTATATAACATCACGCTACGCTTCTTAGGAACGGAGCAGCGCGGGTGAAACCGCGAGCGGGTCGCTAGTAGCATAGTAAACTATCCAGTAATATTGTAATCTTGTAAATGTGTATACAGAGAGTTATTTGTGTCTAACCTCGAACAAAGTGGTCTGGTTTCGTTGAAAGTGCTCCTAAACAGATACTTATTCATTCAGAGGCTATTTCCGAATATGATTTTGTATACTTATAAGAAAGATTATACAGCCATCGTACCATCACGCCTGTATTCCACGAAGGGTTAGACAGAGGTGTACGAATACACCCACAGTTCGCTGGTATGTTTAGGTCCCATGTAATAGGGGGCGGGCCAATTGCCATTAATCGAGAATAAAGTCCAAACTACGAGCTGCTACTGAGAATTTCATATAAAAATCTTATAACATTGCTCGACCTGGGATCGAACCCAGGACCTCTATTTTTGTTCGTCTATTATGTGCTATAATAATACTCAACATAACTCATGCTCTTATTTCAAAACATTTAATTTTTTAACACCCACAAATTATAATTTTATTTGAAACTAGATGGAAAAAGAGGATACCCGTATTTTTTATTTTCCCGATATTCAATCATTTTCATATTTATTTTCGACTTTGTTCTTTCTATTCTAAACAGACCTAAGTGCCAAATGACGTCATTTGTATGGTGAAATGAATTAAACGGTGACATGACCCTTCAAAAACTGTCCTATGTTCGTTTGGCACCCATCAGAATTATTCATAACCTTAAATTACCTATTTCGTTGTTGATTTACTTTTCTTTTGACAAAATTTCAATTTTCGCAGTTTCCGCCGTATAAGTGACGATATCACATGTTTTTTTTTATCTTTTTGTGTTTTTTTTTTGCATTTTCCATGCTAAGATTATAAAGTTATTTTTTTAGTAAAGGAAAAAATTCAATCGCGGGCAGGATTCGAACCTGCGTCTCCTGGTTAGATACACCAAGTTAAATGGTTTTTTTTTCTCCGTAATTGAGAAATAAAATTTTTTTTTGGAACTCAGGATCGGAAAACAAAGGAACGGTATTTTAATTTGGTAGCTTAATAATTTTCAAATGTTTTTAATTCTCACCCAAAACCGCCATCATCTCAGGAAAAGAAGTGTTCGATGGATCACGGACTTCCCCGTATCCGCCTCGCTGGAATAATTAGTACCTAGCTTAATAACATCGTCAATGCATGCATTAATTTAAAGCTTCCTGCTGAGGTTTCCCAATGAATTATTGAACTATTGCCTACATATACAAGGCTCTTATGGGGTGGTAACACATCACCAACTTCTCCGATGTTGTAGGTACCCATGGCAGCAATGTCCACTTACCATCAGGTAGCTTGTGTCCTCGTTTGCCGACGTTAATTACAAAAAAAAATTAAAAAAATTTAAGTTTGATTAACTTAACGTTGTTAACGCTGGAGAGCCATGCTTCGGCACGAATGGGCCGACTCTACCGGAGTGATACCACGGCCTCACAGAAAACCGGCGTTAAACAACGCTTACGTTGTGTTTCGCCGAGCGAGAGAGGTTACCGGAGGCCCAATCCCCTTTTAAAAGGTCGGCAACGCACTTGTGACTCCTATGGTGTTGTGGGTATCCATGGGCGGCGGTAATCGCTTACCATCAGGCGATCTGTCTGCTCGTTTGCCCTCCTATCACATAAAAAAAACTAAATGGTACGTATTATTACAGCAGTGTTGCAGTGACCGCAACGCTAGAGGTTCTGAGATCGATTGTGAGTGCTAAGGAGTTGTGTAGCAGTTCGAAGTTTAGATTTGTGCTCGGTTAATGGCAATAGGCTCGCCTCCTAAAAGGTATCTAAACGAACTGGCGAACGGTGACTGTACGTAACTTTTACCTAATCCTTCGGGGAATACTGACGTGATGGTATATTCTGTTAAAAAAGTTTAAAAAAAAGAACTAGAATTTTCCCCTGTATCGTAGGTGCGTTTACAATCACAAAGTCACATATATTATAATCACCCAGACCCGTTACAACTACCTGTAGATCATACAAATATTTGCATTGCAGAAATCGTAACGTAAACCTAACTTGGAACTCATTTCTTGCACTTAATGATTCACTACTTAGGTTTAGTAATGAGCAATGTGTTGCTAGCTATGCGCATGCGCATCACGTTCACATTGATGTACTAGTACCTGCTTACTGCACATACACTGATTATCGTGAATGCATGTTATGTACACATTCGTTAATTACACGGAAGGCCGTGTTGTATGGTGTTACGTCGACCATTATAAGCTGATCTCGCATCACAGCGACTTTCCGCATAACGAGAGGTCAGCTTATGTTGGCATTTTATAGATTGATATTTATGTATTTATGCCTTATTTAGGTACAGTAGGGTAATTAGATATGTAGACATAAGTACACTTAAGCACAAAAATACTTGAGAGGTGTCAAGGGACACCCGGATGGAACGAAGTTCCTTTCGATTAATTAGTGAAGGAATTGTAATATTTTTTTTATTTTTTTTAATAAAATTTTATTACAATCCCTTCACTAATTAATCGAAAGGAACTACTATCTTATTAGAGAGAGAGAGACAGACAGAGAAACATGCGCACGCCGCACAGCTTACAATAGCTTACTATAGCAAAAAGTGTCGTGACAACTTTTCGTAAGAATTTTTTCCGCCTAGCCCCCTTTCACAACGCGCGATAAGGAACTTCGTTCCAATATAAAAGGATTTTATATAGTCTAACCAGGAGTTTAGTTTAATTAAAGAAATTTAATTTAGTTTTTTTTTTGTTTCCTTAATGCAGTACTTAGTACCTACTTATTATATTACTCGATATTGCCTGCGGTTTCACTCTAAAAATATTACTTTTAACTCGACTTCTAGGCAGCGTATCTCCTAGGCATAGATGAAACATGCACAAGATATAGGTACCGCTGAAATATGGAATGCGCTTCCCGAGTGGGTTTTCTCCGATAGATATAATTTGGGTGTCTTTAGATCACGAGTGAATCGGTTTCTTTTAGGAAAGCACGCTCCATCATCGATCGAACACGAATAAAAAAAAATTTAATTCCGTGCAATAGTTTTTGCGTGATGCGCGTACAAACGAACAGACAGATGGGAAAACGAACATTCAAAAAATGTTTGCCTCTGAAATTATTTTTCCTTAATGATGATCCTCTATACAAACATGTCAAAATTTTATTATATGAATACTTTTGTACTTCTTTTAATACTTTTGTACTTTTTTTAATACTTTTGTACATGTCTTAGTAGGAGACTTGTCATAATAAGTCTTATAACTGTGTGTATCATCCTTGTGGAAATGAATAAACGACATACTGTTGAGTGGTTAGTTCAATTTCCTTATAAAATGGGTTAATTGGTGTTCATTGAATATCCTTTTAGGTACATTCCCGATTGCTTGTTAGTTTCGTATAATTTAATATGATTTTAAAATGTTTAAGTTAATGTTTAAGCTTTTTGTATCTATGGTTCACCTACTTTTTATTTGATAGAATTGGACATTGGCATCACCTTATGACGTAAACTCAGAATGTGAAGGCAAATTTCAATCAGGCGGGTGGGCTTCGCGGTGGCTTAGTGTTCAGAGCGTCTGGTATATCAAACCAGAAGACGCAGGATCGAAACCTGCCGATCGAATCGATTGAATTTTTCCTTTACTAAAATAACATTGGCATCAATTTATAAAACGTATTTTTAATCACAACCCTTCACTTGTGCGTACTGTTACGCGGGATAACGTCAAGGTCTTTGAAAAAATCACTTAATATGATTTATTTATAAAGATTGATTAAAACGTAATTGGTAACCGTGCACCATGAAGGATGGAATCGGACTAAGGAAGGATGGCATGACTGGAATGACGGATGCGTTGGTCTAAGAACAGAAATGCTGACTTAGCGGAGGTGCTTACGGTCGCAGTACTCGTATCGGGAATAAGAGTAACCTATAACAGTACGCAAAACTCACCAAAATTTCATTGTAATCGAAAGAATGGAAAAAATTAAATGAAACAGTATTCATCTATATTAGATACATAATCAACCCATTATACCATACCACTGCTAGGCACGGGTCTCCTCTCGGAATGAGAGGGATTCGGCTATAGTCCACCACGCTGGCCTAGTGCAGGTTGGCAGACTTCACACGCCGTCGAGAAAGTCTCTAAGGCATGCAGGTTTCCTCACGATGTTTTCCTTCACCGTTTAAGCGCGTGACCCTTGGGTTCGAACTCGAGACCGTAGACTAGGCAGTCCAACGGTCCTACCACGAGGTTTGCACTGCTTTCTATCTATATTAGATGTTAAGGTTCAACTCACAGGTGTTGGTAACTCAAGATCTTAGAAGCTTTTCGCAAAAAAAAAATCAGCCTTATAATCTTATACACCATGTTTTTTTCCTCCAGTTGGCATGCGCAGCGAACATAACAGCCGGGGCATGGGATCTACCACGTCACAGAGAGAGAGACCCAGAAGACAACCTCATCTCCATGAGCATGGTCATGTTCTCCAGTCTCTCAGCCATCAGCAACCTCATCGCGCTGTATGGGATTATAATGGTGAGTATTATATAGCAGCGACTGGTCCTGGGTTTGATCCCCAGGTCAAGCAAAGTGTTATTAGGTTATTCTATGAAACTCTCAGTAGCAGCTCGGAGTCTGGATTTGTGGCAGGTTAATGGCTATAGGCTCGTCCCCCATAACATGGGAACTAAACATACCGGCGAAATGTGGGTGTACATTAGTACGCCTCTGACTAACCTTTCAGGGAATACAGGCGTGATGGTATGTACTATCATGATTTGTACCTATAATATTTCGATATTTAAAACGATAATGGCGTGATGCTAAGATATATATTACAATTTGAGTTTGTCTTGAATCACGAGTGAATCGGTTCCTTGTAGGCAAACGCGCTCCATCGTAGATCGCAGTGTCGCATAACATCAGGCGAACTGGTCAAGCGTAAAAAAAAGAACATAAATTAAAGCCATTTATCATTTATATTCCAGAAACGTCCAGCAAAATTGCAACTGTCACTGGTGTTTAATTCAGTGTTCATATTCTGCATTTTCCTGGTGGCCATCGTGACGTGTCTGTTCCGGATGGATAAATTCCTCAGTTTACCTGGAAACATCGTGCTCATCGTGTTCCTTTTACTCGCTGGAGCTAGTAAGTCTTATAAGAGTTTTTTTGCTGGTAGGATCAGACACAAAGACCTCATTAGCCTAGTGGTATTAAGCTAAAGTTTCAATTCCCGAGTTGAAAATGTTAATGCCTTTTTTGACAAGCCAGCAACACCATCTTGAAATATTAGTTTCTCTGGCAATATTAACACACACAATAATGTTAGCAGCAGAATATTCGACAGTATGGTTTGCAAAACGGCGCGCTTGCGATCATGTGGTTGCCGGTTCGAAACCCACCCATTGCACTACCGACGTGAACCCACTCGTAACACAAGCATTTAGCTTAGCACGAGGGGTTAACAAGAATACTAGTAATGTGCGACCCACATTGCTAGTAAGCTTTTTTTTTAAAATACCTATCTCTTCTACCACCTTAATGTTTTTATATTTTTTAATACATACATACATACACTCACGCCTTTCTCCCACAGGGGTAGGCAGAAACTATAGACTGCCACTTGCTACGATTCTTGCATACTTCTTTTGCTTCTTCCACATTCATACATCTTCTCATACATACACGCCGGTTGCGAGTGCTACGCACCTGACCTTTTTGAAGGATTTCGCCAATATTTTTTAATTTTCAGTGTATTCCCTGTATTACTTGACGATGATCAACAGTCTCTACAGGGTCATGAAGATGACGTACGGTGAGAGTGCTATACCGGTCTGAAACAACTTCTTACCGACATTTTGTTTTAATTTGACAGAAACAGAACTTGAAACTATCTATTGTTTATGTCTCTGGTAACTACCATATTATTCTAGTGACTGCTACGCTACAAATCTTGGGTTCGATTCCTACGTCGAGTAAAGTGTTATTAGGTTCTGAAATACTCAGTAACAGCTCAGGTTAATCGGTTCCTACAAGAAATCATTGACAATAATACCAAATAACGTAGTCCTTTACTGGACTTCGCAAGTTGGGGTTGTGTTTTTCCCGAGTATCTGATTGACAACGATTGACTTGAAGTCTTTTGGAAAATGTGATGTCGTTTACTTGTTTTAAAAAGTTTTGCAATTGCTTCAGGGAACAAATAAGTGTTACAAAGCAAATTAATGCAGCCGAAATAAATTAAAAGATAATTAAGTAATGTTACTGTGGTATACAATGACATTATATAGTTAAAAATAGTATTATATAATTGGTGGTATTACTAACTTTGCCTGTTCCTATGTCTTTGCTGCCAACGTTTTAATTATTAAAAAATAAAATTTCTAATTTTAGTATTAATTCGATTTATTGTAAGTTGATTTAAGTAATTTTGTACCATTTGTATATGGTATGATGAATGGCTCTTAGCTAAATAGCAAATGTTTGAATTTTTTTTTCTTTAAGTTGCTTACCTTGCTAGCTATACTACATTTATTACCAAAGAATGTCTCGTTTGTAATTAAAATCCAAGGAAATAAAACTATTGCAATAAAAAATGAACTTGAGCATTTAAGTAGGTATGTTTTTCTTGTTTTTAATCCCACTGTTGCAATGGCAGAATTATTTATTTTTCATCCTCATTATGATGTATTTTTGGTGATTTCCCATAATTATATTATAAACTTGAATACGTGGATTGATTCTTTATTAGATTTGTTACTTTAATTACCAATAAGCGAAAACAAAATGATGAATCGTAACAGTAAGGAAAATAACTGTGGATGTCTATGGTTAGCCATTCCAAATTGCTACGTTGGTAAAATTACTTAAAAATCCGGCGGACCGAATTTCTCTTCCCAACGTAATACCGAAATAAATCTTAATTCAAACTCAATTTAATCAAATTCTGTTATTATTCTGATTCCGATACCATTAATCTAGGTTCCTACTCTACCATTTCGTCCAAAATACTTCACTGGAAATAAATGTAAGCAAATGCAATTTTTAATAACTTTATTAGTTTATAACGATTTTCCGATCTTTTATTTCCAGTGAAGTAGTAGTAGACGAAATAGTACCGTAGGAACCTAGATTAACGGTATCCAAATCCAAATAATAACATAATTTGATAGAATATCGTCTGGATTACGACTTATTTCTGTATTACGTATTTGTGGGCAATTCAAGCTCCGCCGGACAAGTATATTTGTGCAAATAAGTACTTTTGTGCAAAAGTATTGGAATTAGTAATACTCATGAATGAGAAACGACTCCAATTGTCTTTACACAATTTTTTTATATCAAAATGTACAACTGCAATTTAACACTACATGCTGTCTGCATGTGGTTTTAAATTCAGACGTGCACAGCGATTTCAAAATGTATCCTATTACTTTAAGCAGTTAGTATTTTTTTAAGTTTACATTAGACTTGTGTACCTATAACAAATATACAAATGAGTTCCTTTTTAGTAGCAACTATGTGTTTATTAAATATCTTTGCTTATAAATAAAAAATGTATACTTTCATGTATAAGATTCTTTTTTGACATTGAAGGATACAAACTATATTAATAAGAGTATGCGGAAACAATTCTCTTACCTTCTACTTAATAATTATAAGAAAATAGTGTTAAAAACTGTGCCTTCGGTGTTTGTAGATAGCTGAAGATTATTTAAAAATATTATATTCATTAAATATTTCATAAGAAAGTAATAGAATTAAATTTTAATATGTAGGTATAAGTATATGTAGGTGCAATAATAGCCTAGTGGTATGACCGTTAGACTGCCAAGTCAAAGGTCTCGAGTTCGAATCCAAGGTCCGCACCTCTGACTTTTCGAAGTCATGTGCGTATTAATCACGCGCTTCGGTGAAGGAAAACATCGTGAGGAAACCTGCATGCCTGAGAGATCTTCTTGACGGTGTGAAGTCTGCCAACCCGCAGTAGGCTAGCGTGATGAACTATAGCTTAATCCCAAAGGTGATTCAACCAAAAAGTCATCAAAAGCGCCCGAATTTGCGGAATTACAATCGCCCGTGTAAGAGCACCTTAATATTTAAGAAAGTTAATGATTAAGACTGTGTTTGTTAAATAGAATCTATAACGTGAGTGAAAAATATTTATAAATTTGTAATGGCTGTACCGAATAAATAACAAAACGTTTGCTATAACTTTTCGTTTTATTTTTAAATACCCAATGCATTTAACAAAGCGTTGTACAACAGTCACAAACATCAAAACGTACTATAAAATTAAATTTAATTCACATTGTAAATAATTGTTACAACATTTAAAGCGTTTATAATTGATCGATAGTTGTGCAAACATTTAAGATATGGGCCCATCCATATTAGATCTAAAAACATAAGGTTACGTAGAGGTTTTGATTGATACCAAATATTAAATACTTTTGTTTCCCGCAGACACAAAATTTCTGTCAATTTAGTTTACCTAAAAACATCCTTCCTTTCCCCAATATGATATTTTATATTCATGCCCCTTTCCTTTATTCACACCCGTTCCATTTAACTTCCAAGCACCCCTTTTTTCCACTCTGTTTCTTTGCTTTTTCTAACCTAATATTACTTTAGTATACATTAATGATGTATACAATTTCGGCAAGTTTAAATGCCAATGTGAATAGGCCCACACGTACTAAATATACATAAACATTTATTATAAAACGTTTCTAACAAATAAATTTGTATACACTGTAAAGGGGAAGTACAAGTTTTTAATAATTCATAAAGATCTTAGTATAAAATATAAGAAAGCCCTTTCACTCTCAATATTGCGCAATACTGCCAACTTCTCCACAAAAATTCTGTCAAATGTAGAGGGGATTCTCATATTTTTTTTAGTTTTATGGGAAGCAAATAGATTTCGTTTATGTAATATTTTTTTTAAGTTGAAGCTTTTGTTTGTATGTCAATTTATACGTAGATTAATAATAACTATGAATACTTATTACATTTTAATATTTATATTGTACTCTAAAATCAGTTTATTGTCATTTTTAAGGAATTTAAAATAAAGAATGTTGAATGATGAATGAATATTTTTTAATCAAAAATATTATTTAAACACGAAAAATAAAAATGATACAGATAGTTAAACTATTTATAAAAAATATTACTTTAATAAAGAAAAATACATAAACAAAATATAAAATAGTTCTCATGTTTTTAATATTGATAATTATTTACATTTAAATAAGGGTCAACGTTCCATATCTCACTTTTGTCCGCAGGATTCAGTCAAAACTCAAAAAACGATTTCTCTATACGTTTATGTATACCTAGAGTATCAGAAACATCCAGGCATTTATGTTCACTCAACTCAACAAAATCTATTGAAGGGCGATGATTTTGTCATTGTATTTTCCATTCTAAGATTATAAAGTTATTTCTTAGTGAAGGAAAAATTCAATCGCGGGCAGGATTCGAACCTGCGTCTTCTGGTTAGATACACCAACCAGAAGACGCAGGTTCAATCGGCCCGCGATTGAATTTTTCCTTCACGAAAAATAACTTTATATTGAACAGCGGTTTTTTGGCGATTCCAGGATTGAGTTCCATGGTAAAAGTTGTACACAGAATGATGAGTCTAATAATAATCCATATAAAAATAAGGTTTAATATTAATCGGGGTATTATTTTTTTTCTACTGTGACTCTCTGTCTTTCTTTTGGTGGACTCCCGCGGACAAAAGTCCCCCGTGACTTGTCTGTATTGGTCTTAAGAGTATTTATCTATTTGCTTCCCTCACAGTGGACAGGTACAGAGATGACACAATAATCTATCAGCTAATTAAAGCGAAGGACGTATTATTGTCGTTATTTAGTTAATTGGTACTACACACGTTTAACACACAATTATCTAATATAAATATTATACACACCTAGAGAACTAAGCGGCTTTTTGTATACCGAGTTTTAAGTTTATTTAATGTCTGTATTATTCAATAAATAAAATATAATTTGATGTTCACCGGTTAACACTGACAGATATGAATGGAAGAATAGGTTATGTTGCGCCGACCACAAATAAATTTGCAGCAGGAGGATGATGATTGTTTATGAATATATAAGTATAATATTTTCATTATATAAAATATACCTGCATAACGATATAACCAATAGTCAGGTACTCTCAGTAAAATAAATGTTAATATACAAATAAATAATTGAATTTTAATATCTTAATTACATATATTCTTACACGCATTTTATATATACTTATATATAGGAGACGTTAAATTGATTGGCATTCTGTAAGAAAAAGAATCTGCATAAGTATTTATTAGAGTATGAACCTAAAATAATCTTTATGCCGATAAAGATTATTTTAAATACTTATTGTAAAAGAATGCAAAAAGATTCAAGGTCGCCCTGTATACGTTTTACAACCAATTAATATGTTCCCTTCATTTATATATATAGCGTAAATTATGGACACTAGAACAATCACAGCTATTAAATACATAAGTAACAGTGCCACTAACCTACTTACTATTATGACATGTATTAAAAGGGACTACACACACATTTAACAATCGTTACTAATCGAGAGAACTTATACCTGGGTGTGTGTTATATTTTTAATTTTTATTTCTTGTAAAAGGGTTATAGTAGGTACATACCAGAAAAAATAACAATTTGATGAACCCTTTAGATAGTTATGAAGGTCCCAGAGTAGAAGTAATATAAAACTATTTTAAGCTCTCACTAGAAGCCAGAACCTTTAAAAAAATAAATATAATAATAATAAATAAATATGTAAAATAAACTCCAATACAGAGATATTCATATTATGTATTTATAGTTTCTATAAGTTGATATGGCAAATACGGGCAATATAAAATAAAGCTCCGCTTTCTCGAACCCTATATCCGAATATACA
The DNA here is from genome assembly GCA_910591435.1 of Acronicta aceris. Taxonomy (NCBI): domain Eukaryota; kingdom Metazoa; phylum Arthropoda; class Insecta; order Lepidoptera; family Noctuidae; genus Acronicta; species Acronicta aceris. The sequence goes on from OU342770.1 coordinate 12,870,365, forward strand.
TCCAAATCACAAAAACATATAAAAGATATGTAGATTTTTGATATATATAAATTGTGTTACATCTCGAAAATATTATAAGTATTATTAAAAAGTCTCCACGCTGATTTATAAGTATAGTTTTTAGTAAAAAGGTAAAAACATAGACTTGTTCATAAAAATGTAAGTATATATAGTTATTATAAAATATGAGATAGATAGAATGTAGGTACACTTTATTTGTTTTTGGATCAAGCAGCACTCGTAATACCCGGAATATAAAATGTTTAGATTTCACGTTCTAATATCAATACTCAATACTCAATACTCAATTCGTTTATTGCACTCCACAATGTTAACAGGTGTTAAAAAATAAATATAAAAGTATCAATCATGGACCCTGTCGGGCACGGCAATGTAGGAGAGAGGAGGACGGCTTATGTTTCGTCGTGTATAATATAGTATCTACGTATATTATTTGGTAATTACCATTTCTTTATTTGTTTAGTTTCACTTTATTTATATGTATATATTATTTATTTATTTTATTAGATAATTTCAAAGAGTCAACTTTAATAAAACGTAATAAGGATTACACAATCGTCATTATTCGGTTGTTGATAACTTTATGGCTCATTCCGGAAATTCAGATTGAACATTTATTTTACATAAAATAAACAAATGTAAATTACTGTAGCCAAAAAGGCCAGTTTATATAGAAGATCAATAAAGTTAAAATAAAACATATTGGCCTTATAAAACTGGATTACATAGCTTGTTTGGCCAACTCTCTGCTGTCACATGCGCAAGAGTTTTAAAAATTATATTCTACTTATTCCATTTTACCTTCGACAAAGTTTTCCAAGAGTCGGCAACAAATCTGTGGATTCAGCAACAACAACCGAATTATCTCCTAACAAATATGCTAATCTTCACAACAAATAATGACTTAATTCTACGGAATGGAAGACAAATCTTCATATCAAAGTGATATAAAACAACTGTACTATACAATTATACATTTATACAAGTGCGGTATATAAATATATATATATAAAAAAACAATATCAGCGTAAGCTTGTCACAACCAGAATAATCTAGACTTTATTCATTTTGCTAAGCTACTAGGCCAATATTAATATGTACGTTTTTTTTTTTGTTAATCTTACAAAGTAATACAAAGCCCCACAAAACTGTACAAACAGTTTGACTGTGGGATCAATTTTAGTCTTAATAACATGTAGGTAGGTACATAATTAGTAATGGAGTGCACAATTAAAATTTTATGGTAGGGTATCTATAAAGTATCGTTATTTTCATCTTTAAAAATCCGCTCGATTCTCTTGTTGACATGAGATAATAAAACCTATGAAATAAAAGTTAGATTTATTGTAATGTATCATAGGTATTATGTTTTACATTTAAAAATCCTTAGAATCTACTATGGGTTCTAAATATTACGAATTGTAAAAAGGAAATAACTCTCGCAGGAGTTTTGTGAACCATTTGTAGTTTTTATTGCACTATCCTGAGTTCCAAAACATTTTTATTACGGCAGAATCTGAGAAAATTGAAATTTTGTCGAAATATTAATAAATAATCAACGAAATAGGTAATGTAACGTTATGAATAATTATGGTAGATGCTAAACTGACATAAGATAATTTTTGAAGGGTCAAAAAAGTGTCATTTGGCACTTACGTCTGAATAGAAAAAACTTCAAAGTCGAAAGCAAATATGAAAATAATTGAGTATCGAGAAAATAAAAAATACGGATATCCTATTTCTCGATCTAGTTTCAAATAAAATTACTTATAATATTTATGTGTGTTAAAAAAATGAAATATTATCAATTCTTGCTACTGTGCTCAAGCTTTTCTGCGATAATATCTTTAGATGCTTCAGATTTCTCCGTGAATTTTTCTTCCAAAAAAACTTGAAACTTATAGGTATCACTTTAATATTGGACCAGGAGCTGTAACTATTAAAAAGCATAAACATTGTACTCAACTTGATACATAACACAACTATACACTATAATAACTTTTAAACATTAACAGCAACTAACTTTAACATAATAATACTATATAATAATTCAACATTTGCATTAACTAACATCAAACTAAGTGTAAACAAATCGATAACAAAAAATGTAAGTGATGATGTAACTACACGATGACCTCTTTTTTAACAATCATAAAACTACGCAGGATTCACATAATTATCATATAGTTAATATTATTATTGATAATTATACAATAGGCGCCAAATTTTTAGCTCATCACAGAGCATCTGTAAAGCCTAGGGTTGCCAAATGGACAATCATTTATAGTATTGCTCTATATTTCCGGTCAGCATACTATGTATATTATACTGTTGAATAAATAGTAGTTAGATACTATATGTACTTACACAAAAATACTTTATTTAAATTACAAGGGAAAAATATAGTAACAACAAGCCTTTAAAAAAAAACCGTTAAGTACTACATTTTTTTTTTTGTAATGTACTATAGTTTTAAAGATTTTTAATATACTGTAATTGGCCGAAAAAATTTGACAACCCTAATGAGGCCGTCACCCACTAGTTGTGACGAATTGTCGTCGTTCCTAGAGCAAGGGAAAGTAGGGTCAACAGTACATCATGGTATCCATAACTTAAATTTCTTCAATCGGTTTTCAATTTAATCATCAAATTATAAAGTTTATTATCCATTGCGGAAGTTTGACAGTTTGTGGCAACTTGATCTGCTGTTGACTTACATGTTTATGCGGTTTTTAGTCACTAGGATTCCGCTATATCCATGAGGTTCTCGGTACTAAAAAAAACGCGCATCGACGATGTGCGGGGACAATGCATTTGTAATTTCGTATTGACATAAAAGCTTGGCGCATATTGTACCTACTATGATTGTGATGATGAATTTTGCAATCCAATCTGTATGTATTCTTTGGTCCTCCTAATTTAAAACCCCTTTATTCCGATATGCCTTACAATGAGGTATACTTCCCGTCTTTGAAATTTTTAAATATAAACCATATTCTAAAGAAAAAGAGCAACATTTTCACTTTTATCTATCGCAATAATGCTCGTATTATAGTCATCATAAAAATAACAGAACAGTCAATTTTTCTATACATTGCTGTAACCAAAAGAAACTGACCTTTGGTCTAAAAGTAATTGTAGCTCAGAAAACCATTTATAATCATGAATTGAGAAAGGATTTTTCCGATATGTATAATTCTATCTAGAGGTAATAATTACTATACGAGTATATGTAACATTAAAAGTCCTGATAAAATATCTATGCACTATATAGATACACGTCTACCCGTATATAAATTTCTCTATAGACTGTTATTACATGGGTACATATTGGCAGTTTTTAACATCATCTAAGAAACTATTTCAACCCTATAATAAAGCAACACGCCCAATATAAATGCATCACTTTACATAATTGTAAAACAACATTATTTCAAAATATATAGTTATTATCAGAGACAGTTACCACAAAAAAAATAATCATTTTTCAGGATACAACTCACGTTCCTTGGACCGTCGTCGTTGATTAGAGAAAAATATTAGTCGACTCAAATACAAAAGTAACTATTTGCAGTATTTACAGAACGCCATCTTCGTTGATTGATATCAAGTAGCTCCTGATTACCACGATGTAGTAGAAGTTTTCAGCTGTGAATGACATAAAAGTATAAATCGTTATCAACCACATTGGTTTTTCTGGTGGGATTTTTCTGCCTCATTACATTAGTCTAGTGGTCCCAAGCGCGCTCGTAGCTGCTACACCAGAGGCCCTGGGCTCGATTCCCAGATCGAGCAGTGTTATTGTGTTTTTCTATGAAATTCTCAGTAGCAGCTCGGAGTCTGGATTTGTGCCCGGTTAATGGCTATAGGCTCGCCCCCTATAACATGGGACTTAAACATACCTGTGGGTGTACATTAAGTACGCCTCTGCCTAATCCTTCGGGGAATATAGGCGTGATGATATGTTATGTTATTTTATAATTATCTATACTTACTATATACAAAGTGTTAAAGATTGTGAGTCTGTGAGATTGTAGGGGGTAATCTCTGGATCTACTGAACCGATTTTGAAAAATCTTATTGTGTTGGATAGACTATTTATCGAGGAAGGTTATAGGCAACATAGTATGAACGTAGGAACGGCGCAGCGCAATTGAAAGCGCGAGCGGGTCGCCAGTGTATTCATAAATCCATTTAAGTATTGTCCCCCTCTTATTTCCTGTCAGAATAAACGATTAAGCTATGTAGCCCACCAGGTTTTCAGAGACCAAATACTTACTAGTGTGGGTTAGGACATAACGTGTTATGTCCTTGGCATTGAATATCGGAATTGAACCTAATCCCTATCATTCTGGAAGAAGATCCACATGAGCAGCGGGACAGTTATGGGTTCATGAGGAATTTAAAACTTTATCTGTATACAATAAAAAGTCTCCCATAATGGCGATTAATAATTATCCAGCTTACACTGGGGGCAATCAGCATCTCTATTAACTTGCTATCACGCTAACATATTAAACACAGGCATAGCTACAGACACAACAAAAGAAGAAAAAAAATCTCTTGATATTATGCATGTATGTTAGCCTCATCGTATCCTTATCCTTAAGTAACTATATCTACAACATCCATTATATTTTAATATACCTCAGTAGTTTATTATGACGTATCGTTCGAAGAGGGAGATAGTGAAACAGCTACCATTTCATAAATCAGTTTGGCTTAGCCTAAACGAGGCTTAAATAGTATTTTTATGAAGGCTCCAACCTCATATTAATTTTTTTTAAGTCGCATGTAATGGACAACTTACCAAGGAATAGTATCTGCGCGATGACGTGTCCAGCTTCCATGTGAAACAAGGTCTTGAGGAACGCAATGATGAACAGCACCAGGAAGATGATCCAGAAGATACAGTACTTCTTCATTATCCCGACTTTTTCCTAGAAATTGATAAAAATAATAAATTATACTAAGAATGTTTGTTTGTTCTTTCACTGCGTTTACAAAGACCAAATCTAATAAGACGTTAACGAATAACAGCAACACTAGCAGAACCACAATGGTGCTAATGTGAAATAGTATGGTCATGGCGTTGGCGTTATCATCGTTATTCAAGTGGCAAGATCCTTTTTTAAATCGCGTACACAGAGACCAGGTTTAAAAGGTACTTTAAAGAACAAAATGTAGCACTAGGACCAGGCTTACTCCACTACAATCGTGATGTCCATATCACTTGCTTATACACTGTATAGTTACACATAGACCGGGTATAACATAAATTTTACTAACACCAATGCTGTAGTCCTCTGCGAACATATAGTCAATGACATCATCGTTCACGTTACAAGAGCTTACCTCCTAAATAGCGATCCTTCGTAAGGATCAGGTGTAACAGGAATATGACTAACAATTCGTACGACAATGGTGTACTCCACAGCGAATATGCAGTCAATTAAATCATGGTTCAAGTTGCTAAATCTTACTTTATAGACTGCGAACACAAAGACCAAGTCTAACAGGAACTTGACGAACAGCAGCACCACCAGTAGGACCACGATGGTGTACACCACTGAGGACATAGCGTCGATGTCGTCGCGTTTCATTTGTGCCTCGGACGTATCTCTGATATCCACCGCGAAGGTTATCAGAATCACTGCTAGGATGAACGTGATGATCTGTAAGAAGAGATGGTGTGTGGAAAGGAAATTCTTCTCGGAAGTCGTCAGTTAGGGAATTATCAGTAATATGATAGGCATTAAGGTATTTATAGGAATTTATCATAAACTTGACTCAAACTCGACGCAATAAAAGAGTGTAGAGATTCTTGAACGTGTGAAACTTGTAGGTACCTAGGACCAACTCGAATCTTTCAAAATAAATCTAAATAAAATATATAAGTAACTACTTAATGCTTGCTAATTACGACAATGGAAGTCTTGTGTGTTTGTTACTCTCCTTTTTTTGGTCTCATAGTGTTCATTTTAGGACTCTTAGAATGTGTCTAACATTCTTGGGTAAAATGACCGGCCCATCCCCACTTGTATATTTGCCAATCTTTAGCAAATGGCTATTATCGCTAAGTTTAATAAGTGCAGTTTGAATGTGCTCTTATAATAGTAGTGTAGTATTTCTTAAAAAGAAGAATGGTACTTACGGAATTGAGAATTCCCATAACAATACATCCTGTCTTCAGATCGAAAATAAAGCAGAACTTGTCTAGAACTGGGAGCTCCATCCTTGCCTGGAAAGTATAACGTAAGTCAGGTAATTAAGATCTAGATTTGGATGTAATTCATTAGTCACGTATTAGATAGATATGAAACGCAAACTTTGTATTTTGCGGAACCGCCAAGTGGAGCAACGAATTTTTTTTACGGAAAATCTTCTTCCTTTCTTCTTTCTAGATCTGGCGGAGTATTGCTATGGGTCTATGGCCGGACTATGGATCTCGACCTCGATAGGCTGTGCTCAGCCTGTCACGATCTTGGCGAATGTAACGAATCCTATGACCCTGACTATTACGAAAGGGAGGCGAGTGCAGTCTTTAATCTGTAAGAATCCGACATACCCTGCCTCGCCAGGTGGCAGACGGTCCATAAGCATTTGAAAGAAAGAAAGAGGGTTTATTGACACCAAAAATAAAATACAATATTGCGTTCCCCACCACAGGTCCAGTTCAGCTAAATGCCAGACCGGTCCGGTGATCTGCCTGGCGCTGGATTTCAACTGGACCTTACTTTTGGCTACACCACAAAAAAGGCTTTTTTTATACTACTAAGGTGGCAAAAAAGCATACGGCCCGCCTGATGGTAAGCGGTTACCGTAGCCGTAGTAGTATGGACGCTTGCAACACCAAGGATATCACTCGCGCGTTGCCGATCCTGTAAATCAAAGAGGAATAGTTGAGCTGGCAGCATAGGAGACAATGATGATGCTTATCCTATCTGCCAACACAACAATTCCTCGTGGAGCTCCGGCGACCTTGATCACCGTTACGAACACAACATAGCACGGAGCTATTTTATTTGGCTACGATTTTCTGCAAGGTGGAGGTACTTCCCCAGTCGGGCAGCTCCAATTGTAAGTGGTGTTACTCGATTCCACTATGCCCTACCTACCTCTCTTACAAACTGTTGAACTTGCACCAAAATAACTCTATTACAAAGAACTATTAATTAGAATTACTGTTGCTAAAGAGACACGACTAGACTGAAAAGCAAATTACTTTTACGCCCGAAAGGGCTTGGAAGTACTTCGTCAAAATTCGGTGATGTATATTCAAAATATTCATGTTTTTAATCTTCCGTTCTTAATTTGACAAGCTGTCTTGAATATTTTATTGCGAGGAACGCTCATTTTGTACGAGTAGGTACTTATTACTGTATTGGGTATAAACGCTAAAGGTCACTGGTTTGATTCCCAGATCGAGCATAATGTTAATGGGTTTTTTCTATGAAAATCTCAGTAGCAGCTCGGAGTCTGGCATTGTGCCCGGTTAATGGCAATAGGTTTATCCTCTATTAAATAAGCCGAAAACGTACTCGCGAACTGTACGTGTACATTCAGCCAAACCTTTGTGGAAGACGGGCGTGATAGTATGTTATGTAATGTTGGCAAATTATTCACAAAATATATAAATTTTCATCATCTGATACGGAAATAGTGACTTTTTCTATATAGGTAAGTATTTATATCTGTGTATCAAAGCAACCATTCACTGAATAATCACGACAACACAAAAACTAAAAAACCTACAAACTTGTAACTTGGAATGTAGGTAGGTTGCAGACAACCGTTAATAAAGGAATTGTCAATATTGGGAATATTGACAATTCCTTTATTAACGGTTGTTGTTGTTGTGTTTTGCCGAATTGGCAAAAACGTGAATAATGCAGACAGCATCGCGGGACACAACAAGTTTGTAATAGCGTTACGGAATTATTTTATTATTCCAATAAAATTAACTTTTGCTGTACCTACGACTCTGAGTAAAACCAGTTTAAAATATCCATTCTAATACCTACATAGGTACCTAGCTTGTGAATTAAACGCTAATCATTTCTTGTTATTTCCAAAAATATTACTGTAAGTATAGTTTCAAAGATAAAATAATCAAGTAAAGTGAATATTCAAACGCTTGCTGGTGTTTTCAATAATTCTGTATAAATACTAATTAATATTAGCAATTAGTTATTATTCCAATAAAATCAACTTTTACTCTACAACTTGGAAAATACGCATACAAGTTCAAAATATCCCATTATACTCATACATGTTGCTAAACATTATAGGTAGAATACAATATTTTCTTAATATTTCGAAAAGTAATACTGCTTTCAAACACTTACAGATACAATGCAAAATGTCATAAACTCTGGAGTTCCGTACGTGCATTGCTCAAAACTTAAACTTAAACAATAGTTTATAGTTTCAAAGATAAACAGTTAAAATTTTGCTGGCGTTTTCAATAATTCTGTATAAATATTAATTAATTCCACTTACCATTATCCAATTACTCGTTCGTATCACAAAACTGGGTTGGTCCTTCTTCACGAAGAGCATGCACAGTTGAAGTATAACATTTTAATAGATTCCCTGTACTATTAGCGAAGGGACAACTTCACTTTGCAAGAGGCAGTTCTGATTGAAGTCGGCGCACCAGTTAAGGGTAAGCTTCCAAAAAATTTACGAATTATAACGAATACAATAGTGGGTTTTAACCTTTCAAGTGCTCACACAATGCAAAATCTACTGTCTTTTTTTTATGGGACAGGAGGGCAAACGAGCAGACGGATCACCTGATGGTAAGCGATAACCGCCGCCCATAGACACCCGCAACACCAGAGGAGTCTCGAGTGCGTTGCCGACCATTTAAAAGGGGATTGGGCCTCCGGTAACCTCACTCACTCAGCGAAACACAACGTAAGCGTTGTTTAACGCCGGTTTTCTGTGAGGCCGTGGTATCACTCCGGTCGAGCCGGCCCATTCGTGCCGAAGCATGGCTCTAGGGGTTTCTAGTATTCTTACGGGCGTTGCTGATTCAAAAGAATTTAAGCAATATCTACTATTTTCGTTTTGGAAGGTTGTTGAACTGTCTATTTGGATCTAGTTGCCTCAGATGTGGCTGCAATGCGTGAGATATTAAGTTCGTTTTCTATGATTTTCCAGTGGGAACTTAAAAAAAAATTACTGTACTTGAGAAAGTCCTGTAAGTCACTGTTTTATTATACACGTTTTATTACCTGGGAAATATTCTAACTGTGACACTGGAAGGTTGCTGGTACTTATGGCACAGGGTATCTTCAGGGATATTTCAAGTATCAGCAGAACATTGATGGTTAAATAATCTCAGTAAAAAGTAAATCTCAGTACCCCTCTTCAGGTCATGGGCGTTTTGGTTGCCGTTTTCTATCTCATTCTAACAAAGCACGTAATGCCTGTGTGTAAACAGTACCACACTACTGGCCACAGAGCCCATAGACAAAGATAAAACAATTGACGCATGCCCGCGCGGCTGTAATTTGCAATATGGACAGCTATAGTAGGTATTTCTTTTTATTTTTCTGGAATCGTATAATCATAGAATGGACAGACAAGTGGTTATTTATTTATTATGATTACTGTGTCGAATAGACCGGGAGCAGACCGTAAACATTTATAGTACAAACTAGAACAATAAATGATAAAAGATATTTTTTTTATTAACCTACATGAATACCCATCATGTATCTGATTTGCGATACGTAACATTTTCCTGTGATAATCAACAAGTTATTCATTGATACCCCAGAACGAGCAAAAATTGGTTCCTCAATTAAATTATTTTATGGAAGTCTTGGCCTTAAGAGGGAGGCTGTACGGACCCTGCGCAGTGCGATACGTACCTCCCGATCGATATTATTCGCCCTCCCGACTTCCAATACCCTCCTGTCATTATGTGCGCCATCTAGCACCGCATATATAGCACGTAAAACACGCGTTAGCACGTAACGTCGCGTAGTCTCATCAACGGTAATGGGAAGGTTTCCGTAGTTATAAGGTTTTACTTAAGTTAACATCTATGTAGTTACAATGTTGTTTCTCCGGTTTATTATGGTTTAGCGACGCATACAGTTCTGTGCAACTGAAATGGTACGCAAGTGGTTTTTAACCGACTTCAAAAAGGAGTAGGTTCTCAATTTGGTAGTAGGTAGGATGTTTGTTAGTTTAGAACTCCGTAATTTGTAAACCGATTTGAAAAAATCTTTGTCCTGAAGTCCATTCAAATTTTATAAAGATTTCATCTCAAAATTTAGAACAAAATGACGATAACACGTACCGATCGAATAAACCATGCTATCGTCGAGATTATTAAAATCCTACTCGCCACCGTATATAGTATACGGTAGTACCCCCCGGTAGTACGGTGTAGTATACGATATGTAGTATTTACGATAAAAACTACATACGATAATAACGAAATTTTTCGCAATCGTGATTATTATCTTACAAATTTGATATTTTTGCATAAAAACACGTATACCTAAGTTAAGTAGGTATAGGTACCGTTCGGAACGGCTACTTTTTTTTTATTATTCGTCATAGACTTACGCATGACCGCCAGTTCGCCTAATGTTAAGCGATACTGCGATCTACGATGGAGTGCACTTGCCTAGAAGAAATTCAGACACGCACAGTTAATTTGACCGAAGACATCTCGTGCTGGAAGATAGTAATAAGACAAAATTATGTCTTCATTCTCCGTCTTTCGTCTTCGAAAACATCACGAGGGAACCTGTATGCCTGAGAGATTTTCTCGGGCGAGTGAAGTCTGGCACTCCTGCCCAGCATTTAGACGGTTTATGGGTTGATGATGATGACTTTTAGATGTCGTAGTATCAGAATAACATAATTATAGCCTAGAGAATATCACAATATTACGAAGAAGAATCAGTTCCTGCATATCTTGTTCGTTCTATAAGGTCGATTGACCCAAAAACTGAATGTTCTTGGTCTAGCAGGGCCGTTAAGTTCTGGATTCTACTCCTGAGTACGGTAAAATGTGATTCGAAATTGTCCAGTCTCTCTATTACATGGGACCTAAAAACACAATGGTGAACTATGTGAGTACCTACACACGGCTACACTTCAAGTTATAATGTTAATGTCCAGTATTAGCTGACCTCGCATTGCATAGACTTTCAGTGCAGCTTATACTGAGTTCGTATAGCTTCATCTATGTAAAACAGTATAGGTACGCCATCCCTAACAAAAACGATGGTAAGAATGTTCTGTTTACAAAACGTTGGGCTATTTGAGTGAGATGTTGCATCAGCAGTTTATAACCAATGCATCCATATGTAAAATCACCTTCCGACTCACTCATATTCGACGTTACCACTTTAAAAATATATCAGAAGGTTTATTTCATGATATCAAGCTACTCACTAAAATATATATACTTACATAATAAAAAGAAACGTACTTCTAACTACTCTATTTACATTAATTAAGTAAATGAACTTAAAATAAGTATATATAGGTGCTTTTACCTAAAATACTAGGGCGCCACTAGGCGTCAAAGTATTCTTCGGCATCGCGGTCGTCTGGCTACGTGCCCAGAAAACTGGCAGCATTTACACGTCGTATGGCAATACTTATACCCCTAGAAACAAGACAGCCCTCTCAGCCTTCATAAATTAAATTAGTGTTCTTTACGGCTCTTACAATGGAGCAGATTCTTGAAATATCATAATCGTTCTCGCTCAGAGTTGAAGTTATGCGCAAAAGTCGAACGAACGATTGCGTTCCTGCTCGGGTACTGATTCCAGGAGCGAAATGAACTACAACGATTTAGATAAATTAGTTCTCTTTGCAGCGCGAATTTGTGAGCGAGTTCAATAAGGTGAACAAATTTGCCTAAGTGTAATGTAATAAATGTTATCTACAGCATCATTTTAAATGTGGGCCTTCTGAATCATTACTTACGTGATTCAGTTATTCCCATTGCCGTCGCGTGCGACTGCTGTGACGTAACGAATTAACGAGCTAGTGTCAAATATGCGCCCGCGCAACGTGCTTGTGTTTTGTGCTGTTATCACCATCGCACGATGTGCACTGCGTACCGGTTAGTGTATTACTTAATTTTGTTTAGTTTTTCCTGTAATTCCTACGTGAATTTGAGTTTTAAACCTTAATTTGTAGTTGGACAATAATAATTAGTATTATTGAGTGTTCAAGGTTAAGTTTTATTTACCGTTGTATCTTATTGGGTAAGAAGAGTGTGTAAGGTAATATTTAAGAAATAATGCCGTATCTTATTTGTACAATGCATCTATTCATTTGATTATCTATGCAAGCGAACGATAAGGGTACTTTATGTTAACAAAGCCTTATACTTAACTGTTCTTAGGCTTACAAAAACTATAAAAGCGTTAGTGAGAGGATCATACCGTTTATTTAATAGTAGCTTCCCACTTATGTAGGGACTCAATACACCAAATTCACTTACACACTAAGGATTATCCATGGGCTCGCTTCCTATTATTATCTTTTCCCCTATTATATACATCGACAGTACGGTTAGGTCCCCCAAACGTACCGACGAACTGTGGGTGTAGATTACTACGCCTCTGCCTAACCCTTCGAGGAATACAGGCGTGATGGTATGGATGTAATTTAATTTAGTTGAGTAAGAAAAGTTCAAGCAGTGATAGCCTATTGGTATGACCGTTGGGCTGCCAAATCAAAGGTCTCGAGTTCGAACCCAAAGCAGGCACCTCTAAATTTACGAAGTCATGTGCGTATTAAATAGTTAATTATCACGCGCTTAAACGGTGACGGAAAACATCGTGAGGAAACCTGCATGCCCGAGAGATTTTCTCGATGGCGTGTGAAGTCTGCCAACCCGCACTAGGCCAGCGTGCTGGACTATAGCCTAATCCCAGAGCCCAGCAGTGAGACAGTATGATGGGTTGATTATGTTATTATGTTAAGATAACTTCTAGTCTTATCGAAATATTCCGTGTTGGGAAATCTAGACAATCAATGAAAGTTCTTACGTTATTCTACTATTTATTCAATATCTACCCTGAACTATCAAAACGGAACTCAATAATATTAGCGGTTATTGTTTAGCGCACCGGCGACCTAATACCTATTTGACGAAGCTGCGGTGCTGCTGCTACCAACATAGATGAACTCAATAACAGAGTTCTACCACCTGAAGAATATAAGGTCGATGCAGACGTCTTGTAATTATCATTCCACATCATCTTCTCTATCAGTGTTAAGACCTTTGGCTATCTCAAAATAGCTTAGGTATTAGTTGTCTTGTATAGCTCTGAGGTAGTACAGCAACACAAGACAATTAGAGATAGGTACCGCTCTACAAGCAAAATAGCTCCATCCCTTTCTCGCAACTGTAAAATGATCGCGTCACGTTGTACCTACATATACAACCTCTGAACAGATTACCATATGTCATAACTTTTAACAGATAAAGAGTTCTGGACAAACCTCGCACACAATGAGCTGGAAGAAGCCCTGAAAGTGCAATGGAACCTCAATACGGCGAAGAATGTGATTTTATTCGTAGGGGATGGCATGGGGCCGAACACCGTGACGTCCACCAGGATATACAAAGGCGGAGAAAGCCACAGGCTGGTGTATGAGAAGTTCCCACACGTCGGACTGCTGAAGGTAACATAATGCATAATAACAATTAAGAGCCTAAGATGGACTAACAGGTTTTTTTTAGACAAACTCCGCATTAAATCTAGAACCCTCGCCCTTGTCTTGACTACATCCAGAATGACGATCATTTTCAATAATAAAGACTAAAGAATCTCAATTAATATCATTAAAATTCTCAATGTTTAACTGTTCCATCCCCATAAATACGACGTCTTTAAGTGTATGAAGCCGCTTTATATGTACTATACCTTTTAAGAGAATCTTAGTAAGCGCGATTGGCGTAGCGGTTCTACTATCGTGACGCTGAGTGCGTAGGTTTGATCCCCATTAGAAACAAGAACTTGTGTTGTCGATAGATAGGTACCTATTTGTTGCGAATCTGGGTGTAGTTTGTGTAATTAATTGGATGTTTGTAAATTTCCGCGCCAAATGGTTTTGTCCCTAGTTCTAGCATTGCCTTATAAAAAAAACACCCAACCAGATATTTTGTTACATAATTATCAACTATCATCATTTCCAGACTTACTCAGCAAATAAAATGGTGCCGGACTCAGCTTGTACAGCAACGGCAATGTTTTGTGGTGTGAAAACCAATCAGGACACTGTAGGCGTGGATGCCTCTGTGGCGTATCAAGACTGCAACGCAAGCCTCAAGCCTGAAGCCAGGCTGCAGTCCCTGGCAGCACTGGCTTTGAACGCAGGGAAAAGTGCAGGTTACCTTTGAGCAAGTGCTCTAGATGTAATGATGTCCTTAATCACAATTACCCAGTATCCTAGTCCTCTACTATACTGGTGATTGTACAAAAGTGGCCTAGTATCTAGTGGCCCCGGATTACGACTCGATTGGTTTTTACCTATAGGTACTTAGTGGTCTGCGTAGGCGTAGCTATACCTACTCTTGGATCCTCTTTACCCACTCTGGATAAAACGACACAGGTTTATCTTCAAGGTCAAAGTAAAAAAATGTCCCAGGTCAAGGTTTCAATTTCCACCTTTCTCTTCCAGGTCTTGTTACAACTATGCGGGTAACGCACGCAACCCCCGGCCCAATATACGCGCACAGTGCGAGTCGCAAGTGGGAGTGCGAAGCCACCATGCCACCGGGGACCGGCTGCAAGGACATTGCCAGGCAACTAGTTGAGGACTGGCCTGGGAGAGACCTGCATGTAAGTACTTCGCATATTTGAATTAAGAATGACCTATCAGACATTCTTTGCCATCGAGACGCTAAGAAGAAGAATTTTCCTGGGCATTGCTAGCAAGGCACGGTAGCTAGTCACAAAATTTTGTAAAGCGAAGATAGCTAATATTAATTGTGATGTATGCTTTGTTTGAAGGGTTTCGGGTCGCATTCATTAAAGAACTGTAGGTCCGATTGCCAATGTCGAGTGTCAGCAACAAATGTGAATTATTGTACATTTGTTGCTGACACTCGACATTGATCATCAAATATTCCTTCTTGAATTCTATCTTACAAATATAACGGTCTTCTTCCAGGTGGTAATGGGAGGTGGTAGACAATGTCTGGTTTCCAACACCACTGGGACAGCTTCAGACCCCGTGAGTGCGAAACCGTGGACCTGTTACCGCCAAGATGGGCGGAATCTTATAGAGACGTACAAGAATGACAAGAAGAACCGAGGGCTAAAGTATAGTGTAGTCAGCAATAATAAGGAGTTGGGAGAAATCAATGTGGATGATACTGATTATTTGTTTGGTAATCTTTTGTTTATCACGAAAAGACTTTAAAAGAGACTATAACCGTTCTAGAAAATAAACCAACCCTTACATTCCAGGAATTTTCTCTAACCAACACTTGAATTACGATCACGAGAGAGACCATGGCCCAGAAGGTATGCCTTCTATAACCGACATGGTGAGAGCGGCTATTAAGGTACTCCAGAAAAATAAGAACGGATATTTTCTTATGGTGAGTGGTTTGATGCAAAATGTCACTCTAGGCTAAGGACGTAAGTAGTTTTGGGATATTATTCCTTATAATCCTAGAATATCATAAAGAACGGCCACTTTCCTGGCCTGGACTTTGGAGACCTCTGCTGGTTCCGCACTTCGTAGTTATGTTTCTTGTCTGTTACACAAACTTAGCGCATATTAGAAGACACATTTATGCTAACGAACGCCATCACGATTAAGTATGTAGTTGTAGCAGGCATCGGAGTTTCGATGGTGTGTCCGAGGTGTGTTTTAAGTCAAGTAGACTTAAATAAAACATGGAGTTCAAAAATCTGCGTATCTACAACACAAGACTTGAAAAATGCTTATTCACTCTTCAAGGTCATCCTCGCATACCGCCTAATCACATTGTACACAGTCTTTAATAATTCAAGGTAGAAGGCGGCAACGTAGACATGGCCCACCACCGGGGCTGGGCTAAGCGGGCTATCGACGAGGCTGCTGCCATGGAGGCGGCGGTCCAGCTCGCTAACAACATGACTGATGCTACAGACACCCTGCTGATCGTCACCAGCGATCATACGCACACGCTGTCTATAAACGGATACCCCGATAGAGGAAGCAGTATTTTTGGTTTGTTTCTTTCTTTATTAAAGGTTATTGCAGCCAGGGCTATCTTCTGACTCGACAGTTGTTGATATAGATTTCTTATATTGGTTTTCAAACAGTACACCTTTATAACAGTCTCCTTCTATTTTATTTAGGAGACAATGTACCTATTAAATTAAAGGTCGGGATTTAGATAACGTCACCCATGTCAACGATTGTTAAACAAAGTCAGGTTCATCATGATACTCATGATATACTAAAATCACTAAAAACTTTGGTAAATCCTTTGAGATACAAAAATAAGAGACCAAAACTGAAGAAACTGTAAAATACAGCTTTTTTTCGACAAAAACTTTTCAAATATTTTCAGGCATAGCCCAAGCCTCGAGCTTCGACGGCGTAAACTACACAACTCTGGCATACAATACCGGAGGTCCTGGGTCTTTCCAGTATTACGTGAACGGCAGCAAGGTGGAACGGAGAGACCCCAGCAAAGACGACACAGAGAGATACGACTACAACCAAGTGGCAGGGATACAGCTCGTCGAGAACTACCATGGAGGTGGAGATGTTGCGATCTATGCTAGAGGTAAGGTTCACAAAATGTGGTAGGCATATGGTATAATATTACGATGTACCTAAGCAGCTTTACGTATATTTATAATTAAAGATAAAAAAGCCATTTTAACAGATGCAAAACCTCTCTCTCATAGTCGTTGAGAACTATGGTGAAATTCTTCACTTTCAAATAAAATGCATGCATGTGCTTGCATGACGTCGGTTTTCTCTCGGTGTGTTCCATTTTCGGAGCCGTGAAGAGATGAGCGATTCTTAAAGCATTAAAAGCTTGGAACTTCTACCTACGGCAGCAAATATATCCATTTAGTTGAAGTCATTACCGACTGCTTATTTCTTAGGGCCGCTACCCAGTAGTAGAAGCACACGTCAGTAATATTCTACTGTAATCTTCTCCAGGTCCTCATTCGCACCTGTTCCATAACGTGCACGAGCAGCACTACGTGTTCCACGCGATATCGTATGCTGCTAAGATCGGCGCCTACTCCAGCGGGTCAGCGTTCTATATGAATTTGTGGCACCTTTGTATCATCACTGTCATTAGCATAGTGTTGCTATGACTATGTAAGGTTAAGTAATTGGTAACGCCTTGATATGTATGCGTGTGTATGCGTGCATGCAGACGTACACGACAACAGGAGTGCGCAGGCGCGGTATGCTACGCGCCACCTGACAAGTTTAAACTTTGAATCGAAATATTTTGGACAAAAATGAACGCCTGATTTGTCGAAAGCATACAGTAATTTCCGTAATTTTCATTACAATTTAGTAGACTGGAATTTCAGCTTGTAACTTGTCTAGTTTCTCAACCATAGCACAGACACTATTATTGTTTTTCGTAAAAAAAAAAAAGTAGTTTTTAATTGAAATAAAACTACTTTTTACGGATTTTATCTCGTTATATTAATATTATTTGATTCTATTTCAATGTCTAATATTCGCGTGAGTATCAGAAACCAGTAGTTTTTAAATAATAAAGTATTTTATAATTGTAATTTGAAATCAAGTTGCATTATTTCAATACGCAATTCCACGAGCTAAACACATTGTTCTAACAGTTAGGTACAAAGGAAATGCTTAGTTAATCACTTATGGACAGTCGAATAAGAAAGTGTTAACTTATGACAGATTTTATAAATAACACTAAAGGACGGTTTACATAGATTGATAGAATTTCCATTGCTTGCACTTATTTCAATTTGGATGCAGAAATAAAATTGTAACACTAGAGTCTACATTTTGCGAGGTTATAAACTCGACGATAATTGCCAAATTAATGGCTGGTGTTGTTAGTTGACCACTATGGATTATAGTTAACCTTACTTTGACAATGAGTTTGATACACACATCACTTGTTTTGAAATGTTTAGTTTTTTTAGGAAAAAATATCAAGGTAACTAAGTATCTTTTTTTACATTTACTAATGTCTATTTTACTAGAGCATAGGTTCCTCCTTCCGCTGATACACTATAAGAAACCTATTTCAATCAAAAAGTTACCAAAATACTTTTAAAATAAAAACAAATCATCACTATTTACTATTTTATTGTCATAATAATAAATAAGAAAATACTAACATTTAAAAAAGTTTTGTACAGTCGTATCACAAAATAAATGCGTCAGCATTATAATCCCGAACGGAATCTTTTAAGTCGACAAAACAGAAGAAAAACTATTTAAAAATAAATAGGTTTGTTAAGTTTTTTAAAAAGGCCCCTTTTATATGAAAATTCTTCATATTATGAGCTAGCCCTACTTAAAATTTAAATTTCTTCTAATTTGACAGTAGAATGAAGCTTATTAATTTGATATATTACTATAAATAATAATTATAATTATTATTTAAATACATAATTTAATCCATTATAAATAAAATAACGAAGGAACATTGAGTACTTACATTTACACATATTTTATAAATTTGTTCTACATTGAGATTATAAATACACAAATTCACATATGGGACAGCAATTTTGACCAATGAAGCATACGTACAGCTTAGATTACCATACATCATTACAATAAAGACAATAAAAAGCAATTTTGAGCAAGAAGGCCACCTTGCATGGAAATCTTTTGGATTTGGAAAAATCTTCAGGCCCGCAGTACATTGAAGAAATAATAATTGTATACTCGAGCCATTGAATGAGATATTTTATTAAATTTTAAGGTTTTGCAAGCGGCAGGCAATTCAATTGCTCAATGGAATTGAGAGTACAGCAAATAAAAGAAACATGTGATGACGAATATTCCTCAGTGGCCTTGAAGGGTAGGAAATTCCTCCTTCTACTGGTATATAAGTTAAGCTTAGACTAGGCCTTGACTGGAATCACCAGTTTTTTGGACCCCTACTGTTTGTAAACTTTTTATCTAGTTTAGGCGCCCGCAGCGTATTTTTTGTATACAACACCGGCGACAATGGCGACCCCCAAAGCCAGCAGCGCCCATTTCAACCGCGAACTGAAAAATAAACATTTGATTATTTAAAAGCACACTTGATCTAAGAAAGTGGGTTATAGTTATCATTTATAGATAAACTCAAACACTGCCCAGATACGAAAAAAGGCCTTAACCTAAACACAAAAAAAAATCAAAATTATATGTACTTTAATGATTGAGAAGAGATTTTATTAGGTATCTGGGTATTTGCATATAGGTAAATGAATATTTATGGGTTTTTAGAAAAAAAATTTTTTTACAAAAAAATAAAAATAATAACATAACATATTCATATAAAATGTTTTATAAACTTCTTATAGCTATGTTTTGTATTCTTTTCCCTGTCACACAATATCAGGTGTCAAAACAACAAAAAACATATTGATATAAGAGGTTTTATATTTATGAATAAGGGGGTAAGATTTTAACCCACTTTCATTGAACAAACTAAGTAAAAACTATATAAATACATTTTAACATGTACAACATTACAATATTTTGATTAAAGAACTAAACTGGTACTTATACATCTTCTATTACATATTTTTTCTTAATATAACACTTTTGTTCATAACAGTACCATTAGCTAAATATCTTGCAATTTCTTCTAGAATGAATCCAGGCTATACCTATAGCTTTGATATAGGCATAAAATATCTGAACTGCACGATTCTGGATATGTGTATGTAAGAATTTGTGTCGGAAGCAAAAACTTATAGCAACATTTTACAATAAAAAAAAAAAAATCTTTCACACGGAATGGTATATAGTCTGGATGCACCATTACAATCTTAAGTATACAACTATTTAGGTACACAATACTATTAATTTAATAATAATATACTATATGTAAAAAAAAAAACAAATTACCTCCTAGGTGGCGGTGGAGGCGGCCTACAAGGGCGTCCAAGCCTTCAAAAATAAAAAAATCTAAAAATTATCTACATGTTCAGGCTCGTTTACCCATACGGGATGAGCAGAACTCGGGGCAATATAAGCACACAGTGGTCATCATCATTAAATTACCATTCTTAAATATAGGGTAAAGTTCACAATTTTGAGTAATAAGAAGTCGTGGCAACATTTTTGAAGCTTTTATTTTAGGGTAAAAATTACTACAACAACCGATTACCTCTTTTATTTTTATTAATTTGTTAAAGCGTTTATATATTTTATAACATTATTATAAATGGCGAACAATGGCGTAACAATTAAATAATTCAAGAAAAATACATTCAAATATTTTAGTGTTGATTTTAAATCGAAATACATTATGTCAATTTAAATATTTATATACCTAACGATTTTAGCTCATCACGCTATAATTTTATTACCTTCAAGTTTGAATTGCATAATCTAACTTTAAAATTAGTAACAAGCAGTTTTTCGATGTCGACTCTTCAATCGACAAAACCATTTTTATTCATAGAATATGTCTTTTTGAACAACTAGAGTCGACATAACCTTGCTGTTTGACATAATTATTGTCCTGTTGGTATAGCCTAAAGTTCTGCTCAACAAGGGAATAACGAGCGTGAAATTAATAGGTAACTACGTAATTTAATACTTTACTATTTTACTCTACATTGCAACTACTTAATATTAAAAATATAATTGAAAACCTTCTTCCGCAAGGTGGACCTCGAGGTCGTCTTTAAAAAGAAAAGAAGAAACATAATTATTTTCAATATAAACTCGTTAAACAGAAAAAATATTTTTACTCTAGGTTTTAATGATAATACCGAGTGGGTTCGCCAGGAATTTATACATGCTATTTTCTTTTGGCTGGCCAGAATACCCCTAACAGATAAACAGACCCGAAAACTTGGATCTACCTTGAAACCCGTATTATATATTTCTGCAAATAGATCCTTTAAAAAATATTTTAAGGTGAACGCACACTTATCAGAGCCGAAGGAGCCAAAAGAACCGAACTTTAGAATTATTCTATGAAATCTTGCACATTTGTCCGCGTAGAATCGGACGAATCGCTGGAAGAATTCGAAAGTCGCTTGGCATGGACAAGCGTGCGATTACCTTTGAAATCACATCTATCTCACAAAGTTTTTTATATCATTAACATAAAGATCAATTTCAATAATTTAACGGACTTCATGAAATAGAATGTCTGTCACAAGTCAATTTTTTTAAACTTGTTTTTGTAGAGCAGGCTTATCTTATCGACTGCCTATAAACTACTGAAGAAGAGAAGGATATACGAAAATAGAATAAATAAAAATTAGAGAACCTTTCACGAGGCACCACTATAGATTGGACTCTTCCCTCTGTCCTAGGCGGGACAGGAGGTTTATAATCAGATTTGAATGATGTTTTTCGGCTGTTACAAAATTAATCATTATTAAATGAGTATTTGCTTCATATACTACACAGCAATATTTTTTTTAATACTTACCAAACCATACAAACACTACTCTTTATTCATACATTTACTTGTAATAAGGCCAGTTTATGCAGAGCTATTGAATGGAATATATTTCAGCGCAATAACAATACAAAATCTCTGGTATGAGTAAGGGTAAATAAAGTGAAGTATGTAAGGGTAAAAAAAATGTAAGTATATACAAATTTGGTTGCTGTTTCAACGGGAAATTTAATAGCTCTGCGTAAACCTTAGGTTTGTTTAGTATAAATAAGGGTTAAAACTACATAGCTAATTTAGCAACATATTTCACGCTAGTTTTCCAGCATTTAGTAAGCAGAACTCAAAGCGATTTTGTCCCGATCATGACAGTTCATTTAAATTACCCTTGAGGGTTCTAGAAATATTTTTTTATAAAATCTAAAGTGCGCCATGTCAATTAGTTAGCCTTCCACGTTCATTCATGTTATCATATCATTATCTGACCTTTTTGGAGAACCTCACAAATTAGGTCTTTCTAGGAAGTCCTAGTATAGTCTAGGAAGTCTAAGGGTAACACTTCCCCTACTAAATTATTTTACTAAAAACTACGAGCATTCATTCGTTAAGTCTTATACTTAAAAAAGTTTATTTTTTAATAAATCTAACCTGACAGGAGTGCCATCAAATGTTCGCCACGACTTGTTATCAGATGAGCTCATTGCATCTAAACTGGGACAACTATTTAACACAAATCGGATTAAAAAGATCTATCTAAACTGGTAAAGGGTTGGAACTACTTAGGCAGTTGGCACACGGATCGGTGCGCTGTCAAATAGGTAATCCGCCAAGTTTTTAGGCATGGCACCACGAAAACGCGATGTATCCAAAGTATCTAGGTATTCAAAGTATCCTATATAAATTTAATCCGCTTGACCGCCACGGATCCACGCGGATTTGCAGAACCATGTGCCTATCACCACAATTATGTGAGTAAAATAATAAGCGCAAGCGCTGGTGTTTTGTTTGGTTTGAAATACCTTGAAGTACCCTCTTGGGCACTTACTTAGCTGTTTATAAGCAATTATAAGTGTAAGTAATGACTAGGTTCATTAACAAAACAATTTCATGTGTCAGGAAAAAGGAATAGCGTTATTTGTCTCTTGTATAAGTGCGTAAGGGCCCTGGGGCAGTTTGGGACACAAGAACAATCGATTTTGCGTCGTGTCTGTAGTTTGTTACTTGAAAGGTTTACTCAAAACTGTAATTAAAGGTAAAAATTAACCTGCTAGCGTTACATTCGGTGCACTCACGGTGATATTGGGATCTGTGGGGATTAAAAAAAGGTATAATACAACGTTTTCAAAATGTATACACTACTAAGATGGACAAATGATTTGTTGCACTGGCTTGTTAGTCACGTAAAATGATTATAAAGGGAAACAAAAAATATTTTCTACCTACTAGTTTTGTGTCTGCAGTTTCACTCACATGCCAAAGGACTTTTTGGGACATAAATTGCTAATGCCTCTCAATCTTCTTCAAGGTCAGAGGGGACTTTAGAGTATTCTTTAAGAGATCCTATCTGACTTTGGAGAAGACCCCTCTATACCAAAATTCATTCAGCGGTTTAGGCGTGAAAACATTACAAACATACAGAGAAACACGCGTTACTTTCGCATTCATAATATTATGTACTGATACTATATAAGGCAGTGATAGACTTGGCAGTCCAATGGTCATACCACTATGACCATTGGACTGCCAAGTCAAAGGTCTCGAGTTCGAACCCAAGGCAGGCACCTCTAAATTTTCGAAGTCATGTGCGTATTAAATAGTTAATTATCACGCGCTTAAACGGTGAAGGAAAACATCGTGAGGAAACCTGCATGCCCGAGAGATTTTCTCGATGGCGTGTGAATTCTGCCAACCCGCACTAGGCCAGCGTGGTGGACTATAGCCTAATCCCTCTCATTCTGAGAGGAGACCCGTGCCCACCAGTGGGACAGTATAATGGGTTGATTATGTTATGATACTATAGAAGTATGGATTGCGATGATTGCCTATTACGAATAATGTTTCGACTATAAAGTAAAGGCACTTACATTCAATTGAAATTGTGATTTATAACCACGGTAAATAGGTCACTATTCCTCGATTGCTACAATCTGTATTACCTACTGTATGTTTTGGTCTACACAATCACTAATGGATGGACACGTTACTAAAAAGATTTTAGGTATAA
Source organism: Acronicta aceris (assembly GCA_910591435.1). NCBI lineage: Eukaryota > Metazoa > Arthropoda > Insecta > Lepidoptera > Noctuidae > Acronicta > Acronicta aceris. The sequence continues at coordinate 12,894,202 of OU342770.1, forward strand.
AATAAATATGAATGAAACCAAAGATGGTCGTTTATGACGATACGTTATGGAAATAACGGATGAGATGACAGCTGATGTAATAAAAGATGTTTTGCGCCAACATCAAGTAAATTAGGATCAGGGCAGGAGGTTGATGAAGGAGGATGGATAAAGAACTTGTTTGTATGCAAACTTTTTAGTGAAATTATCTCCTTAAAGTTTATAGACAGTTTCACATTCGCAGTTTATAGACAACAGCGACGTCAGTAGTATGAATAGCAAGTTGTCATTTGGAGACATCAGTTGCATAATATACAGTAATTTCACTGGCTAAAAATAAAAGACAATGTTTGAAATCGATACGAATATTTGGCAATGGCGTGGTTCCACCCAAGATGAACTTCAGTAGTACAGTGCTACCACCTTAAAAACCAAAACCGTTACAAGTTTGCATGCAATTGCAAACCTTTCTATTTATTGTCAATTGTTTACTTTACAATTGACAACATTTCATTTTTTTAACACCCATATATTATTATAATTTTACTTGAAACAAGATTGAAAAATAGAAGGTACCCGTATTTTTATTTTTCCGATTTTCAATCATTTTCATATTATGTTCGACTTTGAAGTTCATTCTATTCTAAACAGACGTAAGTGCCAATTGATGTCATTTGTACGGCTAAACGGTGAAATTACATAATTTTTCTGACCTTTCAAAAAATTGTCTGATGTCAGTTGAATCTATCATAATTATTCAACACCTTACATTACCCATTTCATTGTTGATTTCCTAATACTTCGACAAAATTACAATTTTATCAGTTTCCGCCGTATAAGTGACGTCACACGTTTTTTTATTTTTATTTTCTTTTTCCGAAATGAAGAAATATAAAAAATATTCAAAAATGTTTTGGAACTCAGGATAGGAAAACAAAGAAACAGTACTTTTGTTTTGGTGACTTAATAATTTTGAAATGTTGTCAATTATAAAACTGAGATTGGTTACATTATTTCCACTTTACATAAATACTCTTTTTATAAATAATTATAATTAATACGTCATTGTTATACATATATTATTACTTATCATATAGGTCTTTGTGGGACAGATTAACTATAGCCAGTTTATGCTACGTTAAGTCTAAACTAAACCTACACTAAAAATAATACCTAAAAATGTAGGGCTCATTTTAAAACCAGGGTTTTCCTTAGACTATTTTCTATAAGGGGGTATAAAACTAACCAGCCAGTCCCAATAGAAACAAATGTATCGATAGATTTGCTTACTAGAGATTTTGACATACTTGCATGGACCATAAGTCAAAATCCTATCTCTGGTAAGTAAATCTACTGACAGATTTGTTATTGGGACCTGCCGTAAATCTACTTCAGAATGATAGGCGATAGATTACATACATTGAAAAGGTTCCCAAACTATTTCAGCAACAATGAAAATTGAACTATATGTAATAATCTTAAGCCCGCATATTCCATAGCAAGTCTTTGTTCAATGTCGTCGAAGTAGAAGCTACATGATTCTCAATGACAAAGTAAATAATATTTTATGCTAACTTGAGATAAGTAATGTTAATGGGACAACAATACATACAAATACAGCTTAAGTTCTTAACAATAAGATCTAAAATTACATAAAACTATGAGTAGGTACATTACTTTATTATCTTATTCTTTGGTTAGTTAAATTATTACCTACTTTACAATTGAAAGTATTAATAGTAAACTGTCACCTTGATCTCCATATTTTGGGTTTCATTTTACAACTGCAAACAATTTTAAATATTTTTATAGCCATCAAAATCTGTGGAGTTCCTTCATTTTACTATTTTTAGGAGTTGATTTTTATTTTTACATTATATTTTTTTGGCTGGCTTTCATTTTGTGAATCTATGGAGAACCAAAAGTTAATATGTTCTTATAATTATGTTGTTTATGGGAGATTATATTTTTATTAAATAATACATGTGTACTTACCAGCCTTCTCCTGGGGCCAATGTTCCTACTTTATATTTTTTCAGCATTGCTCTGTAAGAAAAACAAGAGAGTATTTTTTTAATTGTATACTCAATGGTCAGAAAAGGAGGTTTAATACGAAGCTGACTATATGACTCCTTTTATCCACCTGAAGCCTTTGCATGAATGTATACAAAGTTTGACTGTATAAAGAAATTAATCTATATCTATCAATCAATCCATATATCTATTGATTTATAAGTGTTTCATGTTTCAACAGGTGAAATTTTATAAAACAATGCTTATTATAAAACAATGCTTGAAAAATCATTACTTTGGTCGATCTTAGTGATTTAATTACTTGTAGGAAATGTAAGTATGTATAAAGATCATGCTCAAATATAAATCACTGCCCAAGAGTTGATCTGGAATGTAAGTATTAAGGTAAAAAGCCCCTGAATTCAAATTCTGGCTATGCTCTTATGACTGGTCTTTGGACTCATACCTCAACCGAGGCACAACTTTGCTGCATGACATACATGTCCTACATTTCTTCTCTCTGGATACTAATCACAATGGTACTCATTATCCCTATATTCCCATATGAATCGCATCGAATAGCATTTAGCTTAGCATGAGGGTTTAACAAGAATACTAGTAATGTGCAATCCACATTGCTAGTAAGCTTTATAAAAACAAAGTAAAGGTCTACTTACACTCACAGTTCCCCAGTATTTTTGTAGATCTCAGGCTCATTTTGCAGGCCCAATATATAAGGGCAAGCCTATATCCATTATCCGGGTACAAATCCAATTAACTAAAGATACTCATAATTCCATTCTATTATACATTATTATATTACATGAACAAAAGATCACCTTGCATCTGGGCTGTGGCCAACATCTTCAAAAGCTATTGTGGCATCCTGTCCTGCTGATTCCAGTAATGGATCCTCACCACCAGGGTGCTGTAGGAAGATAATGACAACATTATATCCTTGAATGATAAGTGAGTTTGCTGTTGTTATATCCTAACTTTAACCCACAGCAAAACAGGTCCTGTCCAAACCAAAGACTTGGGGGGATCATAGTCAGAGAGTAGGTGTACGATTTTGTTAAGGCGACTCTGACTGCGTGGACATGACCTCCATGACCATGTCATGACCCCCCCCCCCCCTCAGAAGCCGCCACTAAGCAGAATTATGCAACACATTAAATATTATTGGGTTTCTCTTTGCCAATTTACTACTGCAACACCTCTAGTCACATTATTTCTTAATAAATAAATAAAGGGCCCTCCAGAAGGTCATAACAATTGTTTTTCTATTGTGTCTGCTAATTCTTCTATTTCAATTTGTACTGACCACTGATTCAACAGGTGATGTTTACATTAGATAGGTAGGTAAGTAATAAGTATTAAACAGGTCAGAGAGTCGCACTATGATTGAAAATTAATTAATAGAATATGTGAAAGTGCGATAAACCTACTTTTCGTATTGTGGTGTTTTTGGACCCTAAACTTACTTCATTTATAAAGGCGGTCACATCGTAGACTTCGTTGCGAATAACCATCCACACGCTCTTTCTAGTATTGTGTTTTTTTACTTCACTTGCTGTTACGAATTGGGTCATGTTGGAAATTTATGTTGTTTTAATTTTTGATTTGTAATTTACGAACCAAACTGTAGGGTTGATAACCTCAACGGGAAAAAAGTAATGTCAATGTCACAGTCACGCATTGATTTTTATTGACATGTCAAATGTTCAATGTAACCAGAAAGAATAAATGTAATTAAGTAATTTATGATTTTAGTTTTTGTTACGTTTGTTTGTACATAGAACATAGTACATCAATTTTAGTATTATTTTATTTGTATTAGTACATAGTACAACAATTAAAATTATTAGGATATGACAAAATGAATTTTATAAGTACTTCAAATTTATGGTACTTATCACTACATAGTATAAAACAAAGTCTCTGTCGCTGTCTGTCCATAAGTATGCTTAAATCTTTAGAACTACGCAACGGATTTTGAAGCGGTTTTTTTTAATAGATAGAGTGATTAAAGACGAAGGTTTTAAGCTATTTAACATTACGCTAAAACTCTTAGGAATGGGGTAACGTGGGTGAAACCGCAGGCGAGTCGCTAGTAAATATATAAAATTGGATACGATTTCAATTCTTGGGTAGTTGCGTTTTATTTGTTCTGTCAGTTGCCGCAAGCAACTTAAGATACTAGTATCTCTACGTAGTCTGTGAACGGAAGCAACTGTCACACATACACAACACAACAACATAACCTCAAGGATACAAATGTACGTTTTTAATTGTGCATTTTATAATGGTATGGCAAGGGTAGAGTAAAAAACTGCTAATGGCTGAAGAGAGAGATTTTAACGATCTCGTAGACGATATTTTCCTCAGTGAGGAGAGAGAGCATAAGAAAAGTTATGAGCAAGGCTTCAAAGCTGGATGCGAAGGTGGAAACCCCGAGGGTTATCACCTAGGTTACCATCGAGGAGCAGAACTAGGCCGAGAATTAGGTAATGAGCAGTGATCGGGAAAAGGTGACAGAGACTTAAAGTGGAGACTTCCTTACACTATTTCTTTTTTCGGGAACATTGTCCCGGGTTTGGGAATATCATTAAAGCACATTTAATATTAATGTGATTAATATAGAAAACAACTGAATTCCTTTCCTGTTTTGATTTCCCAAAATTGATACAAAACCAGTAGACACGTAAGTATTTTATTGTTTAAAAAAAAATAAAGATAATTTCCATATCTTGAATTGAACGAAGCAAAAAAGCACGGAAGCTAATATATTTTGTATACTAGCTTTAATTAATAACAAGGTTCATTCCAAGAGGAGATTGTCTTTTAATTTTAGAAAATAATAAAAGTGGTATATATGTAGGTACAAAGATAGGAAACAAATTCAATTGTTTTTTATTTTCTATATTAAATAAAACTAATATTAAAAGTAAGTAGTACTTTCTTAAGGTCCCAATACCAAGGACAATTTTCCTAAAAAAAAAATGTTATCATAAGGAAGTGTCCACTTTTGTCTCTGTTCTTTGAAGAAGTTTAGGAAAATTACATAGCTTGCCTTTTTCTGATCACTGCTAATGAGGTTATAGAAATTTATATTAAATATCTAGATAAGTCTTCTTGTGAGCTATAGAATACAAACCTTAGTACTTGCTGAAAAAGTTCCTTCATGAGAAGTAAAATATAGGTAGATTTAAAATAGTAATATTTACTGTAATTATTTTTTATGAGTGAGTTTGCATCATTAGTTCACTAAAGGCAGAAAATCTACAAGCTGAGAGAGAATACAGATACAGGTTGTGATATTTTGATTGTGTCTGATAGAAGTGATAGATATAGCTAAGTATGATTTATTCTAGGTGGACATTCTAATTCTAAAGAGGAGGCCCAGCAGTTGTGCTGTAAAAGACAAGATTACTAACAAAATTACATTTCTCAGGTTATTATTTAGGAATCATCACTCACCACATAAACCTCAATAAAGAAGCTGAGAATAAATACTCAGACAAAACACTTACACAGCTGACCAAGGTGAAAGAACTCATTGATGCATTCCCAAGAACCAATGCTGAGGACCAGGATATCCTGGGCATGGCAGAGACTGTAAGGGCTCACTATAAAAAGGCCTGTGCATTGTTGAAGATATCTTCTGCCAATCCCTACGATGCAGGGGTTTCCTTTTGAGGACAGTGGTAAAGGTAGATAGTCAAAAAAAATATTGTTTTATTTTTTTTCATTAATGTTCCCTAATATATAAACAGCCAATATCAAATTGCTAATTGCTGCTACAGATGACACTTATATGGTTGCGTTCAAACCTTGAAACAACTAAGTTTCTGATAGAAATTGGCATAAAAATATGGTTATTTACTATCGTAACCTACTTAGCAAAAAATTTAAGATACAAAAAAAGTTACTAAGCTGCTCGAACATGGACATGATCAGTATTCAATTTTCACTAATGAAAACTTGTGCTCCCTATTTAACTACATCACTAATTTAATTCCTTTTATTCCAGAAACATCAATGAAATCAAAAATGACGAAAATCTGCCACCACATAGACTCTATCACAAAATACTTGACACCCCTACTGCCTATTGCTAACTGCCACATGGTAGAGTTCCTCACACAAAACCACTGGGACAGGCTCTTGCCAGGCTCCTTGAGGGAAACCCTTGATGGATTGGAACTGAGTGAGGCACTGGAACAGTTCTGGACTACAGCTGAAAGTCCTGAAAATAAAGGTTTGTTGTTTTCACTGATATTAATATTGTTGTTATTGTTGATTGATATGATTATTTATTACTAGCGACCCATCTGCGGTTTCATCCGCTGCTCCATTCCTAATGAATACAGCTATATAACATCATGATGATGTTATATAGCCTATAACCTTCTTCGATAAATGGACTATCCAACACAAAAATATTTTTTCATTTCGAACCAGTAGTTCCTGAAATTAGCTCATTCAAACAAACCCTTCAGTATTATAATATTAGTATAGATAGGTGTTCATACGACAACTGGGATCACAGTCTTTACATGCTCTCTCAGATAGTTCCATACAACACAATTTGAGTTGATACAATGATTCCAACATATTTGAAAAAGGCTCCATTGATCTTCCAAACCACAATAATTAATTGCACGCGCAAAAATACGACTGCCTCAGTGGCAAATAGGTTTGGCCCTTGTAACATTTTATGTCCAGTCCCAATCACAAATCAGTCAGTTGGTTTGCTTACTAGAGATAGGATTTTGACATAAGTTCCATACAAATAATGTCAGAATCCTACCTCTAGTAAGTAAATCTATAGATGGATTTGTTATTGGGACTGGCCATTAGACAGTTAACTGTCTAATCCTACAAAAGTCTTACTGTAAGGATTGCATATAAAAACACAATTTCCAAATAAACCTAAATAAATATTTACGTGGGAGAGCCATGCTTCGGCACGAATGGGCCGGCTCGACCTGAGTGATACCACGGCCTCACAGAAAACAGGCGTTATTTCGCCGAGTGAGTGAGGTTACCGGAAGCCCAATCCCCTTATAAAAGGTCGGCAACGCACTAGTGACTCCTCTGGTGTTGCGGGTGTCCATGGGCGGCGGTAATCGCTTACCATCAGGCGATCCGTCTGCACGTTTGTCCTCCTATCCCATAAAAAAAAAAACAGATTCATAAGTATTACTATTCTCTCGCCATTGATTACCATCTTCAAATCAACTCATTCACTGCAGCTCACTCTTCAGATAAGTCACCCCTTTCGCACTGGATCCGCGCAGCACATTCTCACTGTGTGGCTGTCAACAATGAGTACTGCTTATCAGCAGAACAGCTGCAGGAGCGCATCAAGGCTTGGGGTGGTGACATTAAACCTGAGATACGCGTCAAGGAGTTCATGACCAGCAAGAAGAGTTATGAGGTAAAATTAAAATCTAGCATGCCACTATGATTGATCTAGCCTTATAAGGAGATAAAGGTGTGTTTGGATTGGGGTTGATGAAGGAGTCCTCTTCGTCATCCTCATAATACAGTAGTTCCGATTTTTTTTGTGATTCCTCATCCTCTTCCATATCCTCAAAATAAGGCATAAAATATTCCTTTTCCTCTTCTGTCAAATTATTAAAGGGCCCATTCGCAATCAATCTTTTACTTTAATTATAAATTTGAAATCTCAGGTTCTATCTTCCTCATCCGCATCCTCTTCCTCCACCTCTTATCTTCATTCTCAACCACTTCCTCAAAATATACCTATTTCTGCTACTTCCTCATCCTCGAGAGGATGTGGCATCTTCCTCTTAACCACTTTCTCATCAACGGTAGTTTCGATCACTGTGTCTCTAGGGTTTATCTATCAAGAACTACCTATCCTAACCAGCCATAAGAGTCATTAATAAAATACAATAGCCACAATGTTTCCAAGATTTTCAGGGTATTTCCAAAATTCTGGCTAAACTTTAGTCCTGTATAGAAATCTTTATAAATTATATAAATGTTTAACGTTTATATAATTTATTTACATATTTATATACATTAAATTATTAAAATTGGAACTGATAATTACGTTTATGACATGAAAAAAGAACACGAAATTTAGAATCATATTGTTTAGGAATATGAAGCGAAAAATAAGGGGAAACACAAAGGTTTTGAAACTGAACTGATTTTGCTGAATCATTAGTTTGATTCACGGAAACATGGCTACACATCGTGATATACCTATGTGCTATGTTTCATTTTAAATGCAGTGCCTCTATATACCTCCAGGTACAAACCATGTCCCGGCTGGTGGCGTCCCTGCACTCTGCATGCGGCGCCTCGTGTTGCGTGGAGGCGGGCGGCGGGCGCGGCCAGCTGCCGGTGGCGCTGTGTCTCGCCTACGCGGTGCCCAGCCTCACCGTGGACTGCGACGCCGCTGCCGTAGCCGCCGCCCCGGCGAGGATACAAATTATACAGGTAACTACAACCTTATTGTTTACTTACCGATATACAAAGTGTTAAGAAAACCCTGTCCGACCCGTGAAGGGATATATAAATAGAACCGGATCTCGATACCTAATGTATCGAGATCCGGTTCTATTTATATAATTGTTTTCACATTACAAGAAAAAAAATACGAGGAAACAAGGCAATACTTACGGTGACAGTAACATTGCTCCTGGGTGCCAAACATACATTTTTAGTTTGGGGCAATTAGGACGCGAAAATCGGGAATTTTAAAATTCATTATTATGTTTATACTTTCAGATTTAATATTATTTGTTGATGTGATTGGGATACCTATATAAATAACCCTTTCGGATCGGATGGGATTTTTTTAACATAGTTTATACAAATTCTTTTGGATGTGGAGGGGTAGAGGGACACAAAATAAAAGTTGGATGAGTCGTGTTATTGCCGATATGATGATATTATGGGAAATGCAAGTGAGTGATAAATTTGACAAAACGCAGGGAACAGCTGAATATTTTTCGCGAGTTCAGGGTCTATAGTAAAAGATGTTCATAGTGACGAACACAGTGACCCCTCAATTTTTATGATAAATAGAAAATAAGGTTGTAATATGTAGTAATAATACCTCTGGAACAGTGGAACAGTAGTCAAGAAATCGCGACAAATTTATTAATAGTTAAATTTCGAATATACATGCATTTTTTTTACAGAAACAATGGCACGCTATAGCGAAGCGAATAAAGGACGGCAACGAGGAACGCATGAGCGAGAGCATCAATAAAAACCTGCATAGATTCGCCACGGCCTTCATCACCAAAGACACAGACCTAACCAGTGTAGTGAAAGAAAAGTTTCCCGAATTTGCCAATCAAGACGTCAAACTCCTCTTAACAGGTTTGTAACAAATAGGAAATTACCATACCATTACGCCTAAATTTCCGGAAAGGTTAGGTTAACGCGTACCAATGTACACCCACAGTTCGCCGGGATATTTAGGTCCCATGTAAGGGGGCAACCCTATTGCCATTAACCGGGCACAAATTCAAACTCCGAGCTACTGAAAATTTAATAGAAAAATACATTATCACTTTATCATAATATTACTTGTCAGTGTCTAAAGATCAACTTAAAAAAATAATAAACATTGAATGCTAGGTCTCCACACTTGTGGGAACCTCGGTCCCGACTCGCTGCGTATCTTCGTGTCCCAGCAGAGCACAGCTGCTGTATTCAACGTGCCCTGCTGTTACCACCTACTCAGTGAAACTGTTGATGTCAATATGTTCGACGTATTCCAACGTGACTACGGCTGCGGGGAGAGAAGCCAGGGGTTCCCTATGTCGGAGTATTTGAGAGGTAATAAGCTAGCTGCTAGGTGACTGTATATTTTTAATTCTTACAATTTGTTTACTATAATAGAGCAGATCAACAATAATAACATTAAATTAAAAAATTTCAATAACCCCCGCAGCATCAAGACATGCTTACCAGGTTCTCGCAATATCATTGAAGTAACAGGATACCAAATTTCAAATCGATTAAACCAGTGGAAGTTGCTCACATCCCTTCATGAACCAGAAAAGAGATGATAATCTTCAAACGTCTGACCAGATTTTCTAAAATCCATAGCTAAGAAAACGAGATCAAGTCACCTTTCAAACAAAAAAAGGAATCCAAATTCATACATTCATTTGGACTAAGATACGAGACACAGATACACAATCATGTTAAACTTATAACGTCCCTCTTTTTGAGTCGGGGGTTACAAACAAAATAAAAATCGGATAAAAAATTAGGAAGTTAAATATAATTTAATTTTATGCTACGCAAAGAACGTTATATAGTGGATTGTGACGTCATAACTCACTGTGCTATACAAATCCTATACCCACTAACACTTGTTGGATATAAACTTGCAATGCTTTGGTACTTTATTAGCCGAATTCAATTATTTTTTCAGCATGAAATATAATTATATTTATATTCACTTCATTACACTTTTGCGTGCGCTCAGCTTTCGCGATCTCAAATAACAAACTCATTTATCTTTCAGGCTACAATCTAGGCAGGAACGCAAGAATGCTAGCTGCCCAGTCAATAGACAGGGTCGTCACACAGCGGCAGTTGCCATCTTCCAGCTTGCTGTATAGAGCTCTGCTACAGGTATAGTAATAAATAATATTATTATTTTAATAATAAAGAAGATTATGTATACACATTTTGCATGTAATATGGCGACACAAACTATACATGTACCTAATGCCATTACTATTTACTCATATTAACAAATAAATGACTATTATTATGATTACTGCCTCAGTAGTCTATTAGTCCTAAGCGCGACTGCTACGCTAGGGTTCGATTCCCAGGGCAGTGTTATTGGGTTTTCCTATGAAATTCTCAGTAGTAGCTCGGAGTTTGGATTTTAGCTTGGTTAATGGCAACGGACTTTCACTCTTATTACATGGGACCTAACGGGCGAACTGTAATGCTTGATTTATCGATGTACGGACACCTTACGACTATAGGTATTTGCCAAGAATAAACAATAATATATGAGTACTCATAGTATGTACGTATTGATTAATATTCTTCTGCAGGCAATAATTCAAGAACATCTACCCAACCGCACGATATCCGAAGGCAAACTCAAGAAGATAACCCCGAAATGTCAAACATTCCAACAGTATTTCAAAATGGCGGACGTGATTTTAAAATTAGAACTGTTTGACAGTTTATCGGACAGTGTTTTCACAGATATACATAAAAATATGGATTGCCAATATAAAAAATTGGTGTTATTTTATTTATTAAGGTTGTGCTTGGCGCAAGTCATTGAGAGTTTGATATTGTTAGATAGATTATTATTTCTGTTTGAAAATGGTTTTGAAAACGTATATTTGGTTAAGTTGTTTGATCCAGTCCTTTCGCCGAGATGTCATAGCATTGTTGCTGTGAAATAAATTAGGAATTGGATTGTAAATAATACCAAAATTTTTCATGGGTATAAGAAAATACCAATATATTGTTATTATATTAATAAAAAAATTTAATTGAAGTAAATGTTGTTTTTTTTCCATTTAGATACTGTGCTAACATTGTGTTCCGATTTGAAGGGTGCAACCAGTAAAATTACCGGGTAAATGGGACTTGCAACCAAGAACCTTATATAGATAACTAGCTGTTCACCGCGACGTGAAGTGATGATTCAAATTTCAAACAACCGTCCGCCCCCCACCTTCTAAAAATTGAATGTCCGAAAATCCTTAGTGCTCGTCTACAGTGCACAAGGAACCAACGTGCAAAGCTTTCAGAGCTCCTGTAGTTTCGGCTGTGCGTTGATACCTAAGTTAGTCAGTCAGGTTCTTCTTTTATATATGTAGAAGACTAGCTGTACACCGCGGTTTCACCCGCTAAAAAATGACGGACTTTCATCCACCTTTTCACCACCTTAGGAGTTGTCTTTCCAAAAATCCTTTCTTATCGGATGCCTACGTCATATAAAGAACACACCCTCCAAGTTTCAGGTCTCTACGATCACCAGGCTGTGCGTTGATCGGTCAGTCAGTCATTCTGGTATAAGATTAATACCACTGGTGTTGGTGACGTATAATAAGCTGCAGTTACCGCTTACAGGCGGCTCGTATGCTTGTTTATCATCTTAAAACAATAAACAATAATCTCTTCTATTAAATAATATTGTTGCCAGTAAATTGCGCGACGTACATAGCTAATTAGATGCCGACATGTGGCTTTACGATATCATAAAGGCGAACCTAACGATCATAAAAGCTGATACCGAATGCATGGTAACATAAACATAGCTTTTTATTAATAAACTAGACGCAATATAGTTCCCGTTATTTAAAGCTTATATCAAGGTACATCAAAGCAAGCCTCTTATTGCCAGGCTGCGGAAAATCTTCACCGTTCGCCTGTCATCTGGTGAGGCAATTCCCTTCTCTGGCCCTACACTTAGTCATTGCCTTAAGATTCATGTCATTCGCCACGTCCATGACAGCTTATTACGCGTCCTGTCCAGAGGTACAGTATATGTAAGATTCGTTTATCTCGGAAAAGTAACTCGACACCATAAAAAAATCAGTCGTTCTATTCACAGCCGACCTTTCGACCTTATTTTTAAGGTCTCCAGCGTAGAATTACAGATTTAGGTACAAGCCAACTTGAACTTTACCTTCCTATCTAAATCTATCCATGATAACAGGTTTAAGTAGGTCCTACGCATAAAGGATGACATGGAAGAAATAAAATACCTAATGATTTATTATTATTTGTATGAGCTACTGGTAGGTAGATATTCCTAGTTTGGGTTTTTTTTCTATACCTACCACTAAGGTGGCAAACAAGCAGACGGCCTGCCTGATAATAAGCGGTTACCGTAGCCTATGGACGTTTGTATCACACGCGCATTGCCGACCCCGTAAATCAAGGAGGAATAGTTGGGCTGGCAGCATAGGAGACAATAGCGTGATGCTTATCCTATCTGCCAACACATTGCTTCCGCACCGAGCTCTTGCTCACCGTTGGGTGTTTGTGTAATGTGAGAATTTGTGTTTGCAAACGCACGATACAAGAAGAAATCCTAGTGTAGGGCTGAAAAGTGAATCATATTATTATTATGAATAGGTATGATATGATTTCTCAAAAGCGGCCGTTTAAGCCCAGCCGATTAGTTTATTGATCCTATTTCAAGAATGGATTTGAATAAACTAGGGATTTAAACAAATGTAATTTGCAAATCATCTTAGATTATGGATACTTATGTTAACTAAAGGCAACTTATCCTATTTTAATTCAAATATCAAGGCAAATAAGAAATTAAAATTCATCATTTCCTACGAGTGGTTGTGGCTAAGAGAGAAATCTATCTACCAGAATTCATTAAGAGAGTAACATCAATATATTTTTTTTTATAAAAAAGGATTTTTTATAACACTGGCTAGATAATCAGAAGTCAATCGATACTGATCTGGGGGACAGTCGCAGTCGGTGATTCGCAGAATCTCCAATAACAATCTCCATAAACCAATGCGATACTCGATTCCAAATGATTCGGTATTGTTTTCGTATTAGTCAATACTGCACTTCTGTCTATATATGTATTTCCATGGAACTGTTCTAAAAATACGGCTAACGAATGCTTTTGAAACAGTTTGCGTTTTTGTGAATAGAGTTAGGAAATTGTCAATAGCAGCATTGGTTTATGATGGTGATGATGGTTAGAATAAAAACATATCTCGATATGTCGTGCCTATTCTCTTTTATAGTCATTCTAAGTGACTATTATCACAGACAAAAAAACTAGAGTTTTGGCTTCTATTGCTCTCATAGAGACCCCGCATATTATTTTTTCTTAAACATCGTTTATGTACAGACATCGGCTAGTAACAATGTTTAATAGTTGGGTGACCTGATTGACGAAACGAGTATACATGACAAGTACGGATGGAAGAGTTGGAAGAGGCCGACCTCAGCGAACGTACCACAAACAAATTGCGAGCGTTCCCAGGAAAGATCAGGTTAATAGCACCCTAAACCGGCGATGCATAAGGAGACTAATAATCGTAGATGAAGCGAAAGTAGGGTGCCAGGATCGTAGCGAGTGGGAATCTTTAGTCTCTCTCTGCCCACCCCAATGCGAGATAGGCGCGAAAATATTATATTTACGTATGATACTAACACAGTCAACTCTTAAAATACTGAGAAAAGGTCGATGACATTCAATATTTCCATTAATGTAAATACGTACACTACCTACCTAAATAGTTGTTTACTTCTGAAACTATTTTTCTTCGCAAAAACTTCGACATCTGCAATGGATCACGATATCACCTGTTGCGAGCAAATGATGGATTATCTGCCAAACACTACATACCAAGGCCTTAGTAACACCCACTTGCTCATGATTCATTCGACCTGCAAGCAAATACCTAATAAGTAAAAACAGCCACTTCAAAAATAAAATTACCGTGCATTAGAAAAATAAACCGTAATTTCATTTATGCATAATTCTACTTTCACTGTAACTTTTTAAGTATTTTTTTTAATACCATTAAGGTGGCAAACATGCATACGGCACGCCTGATGATAAGCGGTTACCGTAGCCTAAAATAGTTGGGCTGGCAGCATAGGAGACATGCTGCCATGCATGACAGCGGCGGTAACAAAACACCACCAGCACCGGTCCTCCACACTGCCAACACAACGCTTCCTCGCGGAGGTCTCGCGACTTTGCTCACCGTTAGGAACACAACATAGCACGAATGTTATTTGACTACGATTTTCTGCAAGGTGGAGGTATTTTCCCAGTCGGGCAGCTCCCATTGTGAGCGGAATTAGGTGTTCGATTCCACTATGCCCTACCAATAGAAATAATAGATACTAGGTATTATGTATTATACTATTTGTGATGATAATAATAGGTAACTACGTTATTATGTTTTCTATTTCCAACAGACTTGTCAGATTTTTTCTTCCTTATTCTATAGTTCCTTACCCCGTCGTGTCATTATTAATCTTTCTCTCGGGTTTTGCTTAAATCCGCCTAAGCAAATTGCCTTTCGCCTACGAAAATGCAAGCAAAAACATCGTCGGTTAGTCTTAATGAATTTTTAAGTCAGTAGGCGTAATGACTAGGCTGAAAGTTAGTTACTAACAACATTGGACGCTGCCATTGTAGCATTGACCACCCCCGGGAATTTAGTAACTATATTCATTACATGAAGTTCAGATTTGTAGTGTAGATAAAATATTATTTTGGTTAGAGTTTTTGTTATGTAGCCTTTTTTTCTCGGTTGGGGAAATGCGCCGCACGCCGCCCCGCTTCGGGGATGCGGAGCGGTTGTGTCGGGCTCTCCAGCCAGGTGATCAGCATATCGACTAAAACCATCACCACTGCCACCTTCCGCATAGGGGTGGGATCACCGCGGACGTCCAATGTTGGACCCTCCCCGAGGGCCAAGTGCAATTGGCGACCCCGAGTACGCCGCCCAAGGCTCTCTTTACGGCGGGATATACGTATATATGGCCTACCGCTCTCTACACCTCGGCCGCAGAGGGTAGGGAGAGCTTTTGTGTTTATTGCCACGCTATTTCCAGCCATTGCAGCTCCTACATTAGAATGAATACCAACCTGAATGCCGTAGAGACAATAAAGTTTTGTGTATTCCGGGAATCCGCAACAAAATTAATCAACAGAAAGTTCTCGCTAGAAGCTTGATTCTCGTAGGCCACAGTCTACGGCGTAGGCGGGCGTAGCACTACGTGGCTACGGACTCCGTAACCGAAAGGCTCCTATTTTGTACATTACTTTAAAAGAATTAGATACTCCTTATAATATTAGTAGACTTGAAATATTTAAAAACATAATATACTATCACGCCTATAACCACGAAGGGTTAGACAGACGTGTAGGTACTGATATACGCCCACAGTTTTCCGATAAAAAAAAAACAATATAATTAACGTCACGTTGACGACACGTTTGGCGTAGCGGCTGAGCGATCGGCTTCTGCGCAACGTGTTGTGGGTTCGATCCCCACACGGAGCAAATATTTGTATGATCTGCAGGTAGTTGTTCCGGGTCTGGGTGTTTGTGTTTGTGAGAATTTGTGTTTGTAAACGCACCCACGGTACAGGAGAAAATTCTAGTGAGGGGCAACGTTTTAAAAAAAAAAAAACGTCAATACATTATTGTAACCTAAAGTAAATCGTTGAGCTAAACTTTAGGTAACTAGCTCAATCTAGTATATAAAAATCAATGTTTGCTTGTTCGTATTATATTCGCCATACCATTCATCCGATTGCGATGGAACTTTGGCTAGATTTTCGTGCCAGCGAAGTTTTATTACAAAAAAAGATATAGTAATTTGTAACGCATGAGAGACAGGTGATATACATACAAATACATAGTGATATATACAGGGTTAAACTTCAAAGACCGGCCAAATTTTAAAATTAAGACATTAAGGTCAATCCCAAAGTGCATTTTAAGCATTATTCTCAAATTAACACAATATTACGGTATTCTAAAAACATCCATTTGAAAATGTTTGGAAATTCATTAATATTGCGGATTTGTGGTCGTGTCCGACTGCGTGTGCTTGTTATACGAGTATATAAATGTTTGCTATCTAGGTTATTGAACTAAAAAGTCTTGTGGTAACTATATCCACGCGTTCTGTAATTGAGAGTCGGACTTTAATAAAATTACGTGAAAAAAAACTTTAATTTTAGCTTTTTTATTTCTTAGTTCGAAAATATTATCGATTCTGAATAGCCTTCGTAAATTTGGCCGGTCATTAAAAAATAATCCTGTATATACAAATACCTAAAATCTATAACCAATATATAAAGACAGACCGGTCCGAAAGTAGAAAAATATAGGTTTTTTGCTACTTTAATGAGACCATGAGTGCTGTAAAGGATCCGACCATCCGGAATTAAATAATATTAGTATAACGCGATAAAATACAATTAAAAAGTAATTTACTATTTAATTTTAATTTAACTTATTTAATTTTATTCCAATGCCCATTGGATTGCTCTATTTTGGGAACGATTCCCACAATACCCTTCTATTCCGTATTTGCTACAAACTAAAAGGTACTTCGATTTTACCCGTTATTTATTCCTAAATTCCAGTGACGTCAACCACAAATATCTGAACACTCGGGGAAAACGTTAATGTTTCCGGAAATAAATGCCTCAGTGTCTGTCAAAAACAAATTATTATCCCATGAAAATTTAGAATTGATGGTGTCTTAAAACTTTTTTATTGCGTTACTGTCTGCTATATAATGATAAAAATCTACTGTTATACGAAAAAAAACTTAAGGAAATAGATGAAATATGGATAATAAACACCAATCCTCAAATCGTTAGGGAATCGCGACTGCTACGCTTGAAGTCCTGAGTTCGATTTCCAAATTGAGCAGTGTTATTGGGTTGTTCTATGAAATTCCTGGGAATTGAATCACGCCTGTACTCCCCAAAAGGTTAGACAGAGGCATACTAATGTACTCCTACAGTACGCCGCTATGGTTAGGTCCCACGTAATATAGGCCTATTGTCATTATCCGGGCTTAAATCTAAACTGGAACTGCTACTGAGAATTTCATAGAAAAACTCAATAACACTTTGCTCGACCTGGTGATGGAACTCAATACTTCTAGCGTAGCATTCGCGCTTAGTACTACAAGATTAACGAGGCAATTTTCTTTAATCAGTCAAGGTAAATATAGATAAACAGACTCAAAAAGGTACTATTATTCACTGAAATTGAAATAGTATCTAAAAGGTACTTATATATGTATGTACTACCTTCCCGGAGCGTTGGTGGCGCCGTGGCGTGATGATGTGGACAAGCCCTAACTTTGATTCCACAATATGACATGTGCGCCAGCTGACATGTAGCAATAGAAAAAGAAAATTATTAGGTACCCCAAATAACAATTTAAATTATATTTTATGTAACTAGGTTCCTACTGTACTATTTCGTCTATTACTACTTCACTGGAAATAAAAGAACGGAAAATCGTTCCAAACTTGGTAAAGTTATCAAGAATTGCATTCGCTTACATTTATTTCCAGTTAAGTATTTTAGACGAAATGGTAAAATAGGAACCTAGATTAACGATATCGTAATCCGAAAAATAACAGATTTTTTTTTTGGTATCACGTTTGTACGGGAAATTCGGGATAGAAATGTGTTGCTGGGGAGTTTGATGCGCCGCTTCTTCTTCCCAGCGATAACACTAGGAGGCGGTGGAGGGCGGACGTTTTGGGGGCTTATAGACTGCCCCCAAAACGTAAAAATGTATGTAAATGTGTAAAAATGACGATCAAAAAGTAGTCTATCTAGACTAGTTTATTTTGACTTTGACTTTGATAATACCTGATGTGCGAGTAATACGTATCAGTATTTCACAAACTCATTCACGCATAAGACGTTAACACCCACGCATATTCGCACTATTAATAATATGTAATATTTCATTATTATTTCTGTAGTAGACTGGTGGCATATGGCTCTGTATTGTATACCAAAATAAGCCTTTGTTAGGTTTTGGCTGTTTATAACCGATAACTTCTTTGTCCTTTCCGCTAAAGAAAATTCCAGCATCGAATTCTTTTTTTTTATTGGTTAAGTCGATAAATGAGCTGTCGAGCCACATTATGGGAAAATATTCATCCCCCATGGACTCCTGCAATACTGAAGGAGTTGCTAATGCGTTGCCGAGCCATGAGAGACCCGGACTGAAGACTGCCAGAGCCGTAGTAACCGAGGGGAACTGGCTCTCACGTGCAAAAGTCAAAACACACACCAAGATGCTTTATGACAGACTCCGACGTAAGGGTGGTTGTCCGACTCTGTTGTAAGGACTACCTTCTAATGGAGGTGGGTGAATATTTAAAAACATCATTAACGTCATGCCAAAGATAAGAATGCAGATGTTTAAAACTACAATTATGATAATGAAAACTTAAAGTTACGCCTGTATTCCATAAAACGGTGTGCTAACGTACACCCAAAGTTTAGTCTTTTGTGGTGTTATAGGTTATTAAGATAGGTAATTTTATTGAAAATAGTTTTTCTTTGAACTTCCTCATAACTGTATAGTGATCCTAAGCGCGACTGTTACGCTAAAAGCCCTGGGTTAGATTCGCAGGTCGAGCAATATTATAAGATTATTGTATGAAATTTTCAGTAGAAAGAGAAAGAAAAGAAAGAAAAGTAGCAGCTTGAAGGTTCGATTCCTCCCCATTTAATGGCTCGCCCTCTATTATATGGGAACTAAACACATCTGGTGTACATTAGTACATATCTGTCTATCCTTTTATTTCTCTGTCTGTCTGTCAGTTAAAGTTTTATACTTTAGATTTGTAAAGGCGGCCACACACGGCCCGATGCACCGGTAAAGTTTGTACTGACCAATGAACGTTTGGGAGACTACTGTTCAACTGTCCAACTCCATACAAGTTGCACGCCACTCACTGTTCACGTACGATTCAATAAATGTCGTGCAAATACTAAACTATTATTATCCATATGAATACTACTTACTATCCATAGAAATTATGAAAGTAAGTCTTTGTTTGTCTGTTAACTTTTCTCACCTAAACCGCTAAACGGATTTCGATAAAATTTCGCAAGGAGATAGAATGCATCTTAATGAAGGATATAGGTTATCTTTTGCCTCAAAAAATCCTTTTGGGGTGCGAGTGATACCGCAGGCAACAATCAGTATAAAATATTATCAAACGATCATTTAAGTAGTCATCACGAAATTTTTCCTTACTCTTTACTTTACTTGAAGGATGTCTGTGTAATATATGCACGTTTATTTTCCTCTAAAAAGTTGGGTCGTGCATTCGTAGGTTACTCAGTTTTTTATTTATTTATATGATAGATGATACTACATCATAAAACGATACATGCTACCCTTCCGGGAAAACCACAAAATGTAAGTAAGTACTCGTAGTACAGAAAAAAACATGAAAAAATATCTAGGAAATAGATATATACTTATGTGTTGTAATAAAAATGCAGAGTAATTCAGTTATGTATCTTTAAACACATATTAAACCATCAGTCGGCTTGAATGGGTAGAAGTACCTATAGTATAGATTATAGATATTTATTTCTATCGATTAAACAGATTTTCAACATATAATCCATTAATCACAATCCCTAGGAAATGTTTATAACATAGCATCAAATTTAAAAAATGCAAATTAAACATCCACAATATCCATAAATAATTAATACCAAACGTTTTTATACTCGGAAAAATGTAGCCAATAACGATTCCTCCGAGATTATAGAGGGGGAACATAAAAATATTGCATTTCGATTAAACGCGATATCGATGCGTGTAATATATTAGAGATGTGACAAATGACGATTATTAGTCATAAATAAAAGGTTGTTGCGTTCTGTTTTCTTCGCGCCAATAGTGGGCGTGTTTTAGCGCGTAAATTGTTGTGTTAACTTTTTAATTTCAGAATGGATTAAATTTCATATGAAATTGTGTGTCACTGGAAAATTGGGTCCTTTAGTCCACACACTTTAACTGATTACTTTGGTAGATTTCTTGTGTACCTAATTATCGGGCGGTACCTAGGCTTTGAATAAGGTGTAGTCTAGGACCATTATCGTCATCATTCGCAACATTGATCAACCCACAAGCAAATGCAAGGCATAAGCTTCCTTACTTTAACACCATTGCTTTTTTGCGCCAATCTTGTCCGTAACGGTAACATGCACGCCACGAAATAATTTTGTCGTCACATCACCCTAAAATTTTACTAGGAAACTAATAAATCCTTCTTCGAAAAAAAAGGTCATCAGTGACACCTACGTCACATATTACGTGCGATACCGTAGCACAGTTACGTGCTACGTCGCCGAGGGCGGTACACCCCTAAAGTTATAAGGCGGGCCCGCAAACACCGCTCGGCATTCGGAACGCAACGATGAAACCATACGCAGCCTGCACGACCGCTGTGCTTGCCTTGCTGCTGGCCGGTTAGTTCAACAAGTTACTGATTTTATTAACTTAACTTTCCAAGAGTTACATGCTGGTTTTATTAACTTTTGATTAGTACAGAAACAACATTTTAGCCATATATTTTTTTCTGCCTTATTTTAATTTCTGTTTCGTTCTTAGCTTCCAATTGTAAAAAAAATAAAAAATAATACCTAAGTAACAATTCTTCATATTAAAATTCGAATAAAAAGTTTTAAATAGACTTATTAAAATAAGAATGATTCACTGGCTAGAAAATATTATAAAAATCTAAATTTGAATTTAGTATTGGAATTGTGCCAATACTAAATTCAAATTTAGATGTCAAAAGTGTTCTTTTGTTTCTATTTCTTAAAAAAAATTAAGCCATCTCTATTTTATTTCCAAATAAATTTCATTTATGTTTTACTTTATTTTAATGTGAATTACAATAAGATCGCTGATGATTTGGTAAGTATTAGATATAAGGTTTATTCCGAATAAACTTTAACTCGATGTAATAATTTGTTACCGTTGAAAGTTGGCCCAATTTTAGACGTTTGCTACGTTTGAAATGTATTCATTGCGAATGATGCAATACTTTTTATACATAGTTTAGTTTTAGATGATCTGAAATTATAACAAAACTTCTTACAACATTTCTTTTGAACATAACCTACTTACTACATATGTGTAAGAACCTACTATGTAATTGTTATACGAAAACTGTATGTATAACGTAGTACGTTCGTTTTTCTTAATTCAGTAGGAAATTCCCAGAATCCTGTATTAGCGGATGACTTTACACGCATTATACAGGGTGACTTTGAACACATGCGGCAAATCGAAATGGGAGGTTCGGTAATCATTACTTAATCATTTTAAAATGTAATTTTAATAATTTAGATTAAAAATAATCATATTTTTTATCTTGGATAGTGCAAACTAAGCTATTGTCTTCAGGTAGGCATTAATTCATCGGTATTTAACTTTAAAAAATAACAAATAAATAATTTCAACCAAGTGTCAAAATATTCGCCCTTACTATCGTTTCCCATTTTCTTTTCTATTTAAAATCAAAATCATTTATTCGCTCGAGTATGGTATTGTTACAGATGTTTGAGCTTATATTTAGGTAGAACATATTCTACCCCTTGGGGCGTGCAAATTACAATTATTAGAAGATTAAAATATTTTTAGATTAGGATAAAAACATTTTATTCTAATCCAAAAGTACTATTTCATCAAACTATCTTCTAAATACTCCTTAACACTATAATACCTTTTATTCAAAAGGAGCTTTTATTCACGAGTAAAGGCGCACGAGACGTTAAACTCTCTTTACAACACTAAAAAAGTCACGTGTTCTAAATTTTCTTCGTTACACATAGTATATTTAAATTTATCGCGTCTATTGAATTTCACCATTAAGTTATTGAGATTTCGTGACTAATTAGTGAGTCAAATTTCCCTATAAACACTTAGTTACTTACACTGTAATTTTGTTTCTAACTCTCTCTAAAAAGACTATGACATGACACCACCGTTCGTGTAACTCTAGTCATTTCAAAGTGTAGAGCTATTAAGCTTGCCCAGGCACAGTAAGAATGAAAATATATTCGCAATATCTTTGATACGCAAATCATTGAAATCGTATTTAGCACTTGATGACTATTAAGATCAAAGCCTCCATTACTATGCTTTCATTAGTTGAGCCAGATACCATAGATTTTTTGCCATTTAAAAATAAGTAAGGTTGTATTGTTCTAGGATAGTAGACTTGTTAATCCGATCGAAATCCACTCACTCAATCACTAAAGTAAAAATACCTGGTAATATAAAACAAATTAATGGCAAACAGAAAAGTCGTAAATAAGAGCAATTCATTATCTTAAAAGCAGTCACCTAAGAAAAAGTACCGAATCAATTAGGCAGATAGGTACTGTAAATTATTTATTAGTAAATAGGTCTCTACGTATTTGTGCAAATTGTTGATAAGTTTATTCCTTCCAGAAAACATGCATTTTAGCAGAGCATAATAATGATTAAGCAATTTGTATAAAATACCTACCTGCATACAACAAATACATACCTGAAATCCAACAAATTAAATAAGTTCCAATTATTAGTTCCAAATAAGACAATAAAATTTGAGCATATAGTTGCACGGTTCCAAAAAGTTGATCCTATGGAGCAGAATCTGACATGCAACTCCATGGACTATCTTTTAAAATGAAAGGTACAAGTACAGTTTATACTTGTACACAATATTGTGATATATTTTGTTTTAAAATTTACATAACCCCAAATGAAATCTATTAAATACTTGTTAATTACCAACATTACGCTTGCTCCAAGCTCGACCACTTTAACCACTTCTGTAGCTCTAAATTTCTTCTTAAACATGACCGTAAATAAAATCTAAGTGAAATAAAAAAAATGAATTATAAAAAAAACACTGAATTGGCAAACTTCTTTGCTATATATAACCTTAAGTCATCAAACACGAAACATTTGCACAACACTCAATAACCCGAACATATGTTTATACAAAAATACTGTTAATTGAGTCTGTAATTAGATTACATGTCAATTAATACGTTCAATCAACTAATTAGGAGGCTCCAGGCATATCAAATAACACCCAAATATCGATAGAATGAATAACACACAACTCTATTGAGACCACCTGTTGGCTGACTCACTAGTTAATTCAGCAAAAGAACCTAGCTAGAATAATATTTCATTATTCATGTTCTAAGAATGTTAAAGACCTAATAGTGTCGACCCAGTTTTGTAATAAAAAGAGTGACTCTAATAAGGTAGTTTGTTGGTTGTATTTGACGTGGGAGAGCCATGCTTCGGCGCGAATGGGCCAGCTCGACCGGAGTTATACCACGACCTCACTGAAAACGGCGTCAAACAACGCTTACGTTGTGTTTCGTCAAGTGAGTAAGGCAACCGGAGGCCCAATCCCCTTTTAAAAGGCGGGCAACGCACTTGTGACTATTCTAGTCGGGTGTCCATGGGCGGCGGTAATTGTTTACCATCAGGCGATCCGTCTGCTCGTTTGTCCCCCTATCCCATAAAAAAGCTTGATTTAAAAAAAATAACAGTCCTATTGAAAAAAAAATATATATAATTCGTATACTGAAAAAATATTTGAAATTGACCAACAAAGTTCTAAGATACAAGCTTCTAAAGTTTTTGTTGGGATTGACAACATTTCATTTTCTTAACATCCATCTATTATTATTTAATTTGATACTAGATCGGAAAATACAAAATAAATGATATATTTTTATTTTCCCGATATTCCATCAATTTCATATTTATTTTCTACTTTGAAGTTCTTTCTATTCTAAACAGACGTAAGTGCCAAAGGACGTCATTTTTTCTGACCCTTATAAAATTATCATAAGTCAATTTGGTATCTATCTAATTTTTAACAATATCTATATTTAAATATATGCTTTTTATTCGATCCTTTAATATTGATTATTTATTCGTTTTTATCCTCGTCGGTTTTGGGTCAGAAAACATTTCAAGAAATTATAAAATAATGTAAAAATAGTACAAAAAAATAAAAATATCTTATTTTGCAATATTAATGTCATGACTGCATCATAACATAGTGTGCGACTGCTACGCTAGAGGTCCTGGGTTCGATTTCCAAGTAATTTCAGTAGCAGCTCGGAGTTTGGATTTGTTCTTGTTTAATGGCTCGCCCCTATTATATGGGACCTAAACGTACCGGCGAACTCTGGGTGTATATTAGTAGATACATATACTTCTGCCTAACCTTTTGGTGAATACAGGCGTAATAGTATATATAATTATCTTGGCTAAATAATGGTGAGATTGAATCTTCACACTGTATAAGCGAATATTACACATTTAAATATAACTGTAATAGCCTAATGGTGTGACCGTTGGACTGCCAAGTCAAACAAAGGTATCGAGTTCGAACCCAAGGCACGCACCTCTGTCTTTTCAAAGTCAATATAATTATCACCATTTAAGGTGAAGGAAAATATCGTGAGGAAACCTACATGCCTGAGAGATTTTCTCGATGGCGTGTAAAGTCTGCCAACCCGCACTAGGCCAGCGAGGTGGACTATAGCATAATCCCTCTCATTCTGAGAGGAGACCCGTGCCCAGCAGTGGGACAGTATAATGGGTTGATAATGTAAATAAAACTACTTTGCTCGCGATTCGTAAATCCAGATGTTTCAGGCCCTGTATAGCGTGCATAGCAGTGTTGGCATTCCTTGGGCATTAAAATTTCAATCAGATAATAATTGCAATTATTTTAAAAACACTAAAATTAAATTTGAATTATGCCCAACACTGGTTCATACTCTCGGGTACACTTGGTAAACCAATAAGGTTCTCTTTTTAATCAAATTGGTATTTTTTTATACCACTATGGTGGCAAACAAGCATACGACCTGATGGTAAGCAGTTACCGTAGCCTATGGACCCTTGCAACACCTGACGTTGCCGACCCTGTAAATAGTTGGCCTGGCAGTATAGAAGACATTCTGCCATGCATGACAGCGGCGGTAACAAAACACCACCGGTCCCCCATACTACCAACACAACGCTTCCTCGCGGAGCTCTAGCGACCTTGCTCACCGTTAGGAACACAACAAAGCACGGAGCTATGTTATTTGGCTATTTTCTGCAAGGTGAGTGGCTCCAATTGTCAGTGGAATTATTCAATTCCACTATGCGCTAACTCTCTTAATATAAAATAAAACAACGTTAATACAATGGGTAATAATTAATAAGTTATATAACTTTATAGATATAGGTACGTACCTAAGTACGTAATATTAAAATCTACTCGTCTAGTGAAATCCCTGAAAGTACTATCGGAGCCTCTTACTCGTCTTGCAATCCTATACGCTTGTGCTTCAAATACCTTCTCGGATTTTTATTAAAACGTTTTTACATCTCCAATTTTACGTAAAAATAAATATCTGTATTTTGTTCACAAAATACTATCTAAAATGTAATGACCATAATTATAATTACTTTATTTTTATTTTTTTATCTTGTCGACCACTTAGCATGTTTTTCGGTTTTAGTTAGACCTAATGTTTGCCTAATTTTAACATACCGTCACGCCTGTATTTCCCGAAGGGTGTGGCAGAGCCGTCCTAATATACACCCACAGTTCACCGGTATGTTTAGGTCCCATGTAATAGGGGGCGAGCCTATTCCATTAACCGGGCACAAATCGAGACTCCGAGCTGCTACTGAGAATTTCATAGAAAAACCTTGGGACCACTAGACTAATGAGGCAGTCCTAGTCCCCAAGTTGAATATACTTACCATATACCCATTTACATCTCACGGATCCCAATTTTTCCCGCTGACATGGACCCCTTTTAGGTCGTTGTCGACCCCTAGGGGTCGATATAGCCCACTTTGGGAATCACTGGCCTAGAAGATCCTTTAATTAGCGTAGTTTTTACTTAGCCACGAGCCTAATGCGATATCTTATATAATTGTTAACCTCGTGAATCCAAAAAGCTAATAGAATTTGAGAAAACTGATGGACTCATCTAGTTACGCCTTTTGTACGCACACCGAGCTTCCTTACTTGCTGCGTGTAGGCACTGTCGTCATTTTTGTATGGATCGGTATTGAGATTTGTTAACAGATACGGTGATACTAGAGTACGGTGGGGATAAACTCGTAAAGCAAGCTTAGCCGGCAACGGTTTAGGCGCCGTGCCGTAAAGAAACCGTGTCGCTTTAGGTTTATCATTCATTTGGATATTTGTCTAGCTGGAAAGTCAATACGAGCGACTGTTCTGATAAATGTATCAAGTATGAGAAGGTCATACAACTCATTCGTTTATCTTCTTCCCAGCCTAGAACTTAGGTTACAAAGAAGACGTCAATTTGTAAATCCCACGACTTCATCAATTAGGAAACGACTTGTATCAAATTGTAATGTATGCAAAAATGTTTTAATTATACACAGAACAAGGCAATTAACTTTTTTTTTTCCTGAAATCATTGCAAAATTGTTGTCTTTGAACCTCAACAATTGGGACGCAACATTTATTGACGTCATCACGCTGACCTTTAAAAGCTAAAACAAAAATGTGAGGCGAACTAAGTAATTATTATAGTTTGTAGATAACTAATAGAAATTGTATATTTTTATTAATCTCTGCGCCTGCGTAGCAATGGCTCCTTTCTGATCTTTTTTTGTTAGCAGAAAAACTTAAGTACCAAACTTTCATAACAATCGGATTGATGGTTTATGAACCCATAGTAGGTAGACAAACATACAAAAAAATTTTTTTTTATGTATATTGATAATTCTGAATAGTTAAGTAAATTTCCTGTTCTTTTTGCAGAAGTGTAGGGAGTTTCAAATTTGAAATAACAGACTGTCAAGTGAACCTACTTATAACATTAATAAAGAAATAAAAACCAAATGGCTGAAATGCATTAGTGGCATCACCACCTTTTAAGACCACGAAATTAAAACTGTCCGTAGCAGTGCAAAATGAATGAAAACAGAAGACTTACATTATCTTAAAAATGCTTTGTCCTGGGAAGATATTACGGTCCTTTGTAGGGGTACCATTACCCCTTCTAATTTGAGCGGGGTAAAGGTTTTGACAGGTATATCTCCGGGAGGAAGTAATATTGTTTCCCTATTTTACTTTTCGCTTGATTTACAGACACAAGTTTTAAAAATTAATATTTGTCTTTTTAGTTTATCTTTGTCCTGAAATATTTTAGGATATTATGAAATCTTTATAGTACAGTAGTTAGTATTTTTAAACCTATCTTCTTGTGACTTTGAAAACATGCGACAAATCGAAATGGGTGGTTCAGTAATTATTACTTAAAATGTAATTTTAATTATCTAAATTGTCCATAAAATATTCATCGGGAATAATCGTTTGCATTTACCATTTTTTTTTCTATTCACAAGAAAAATAACAGTAAAAAAGTATAATTATTTTCCATCGTATGTTCTAAGCAGTGATAGCCTAGTGGTATGACCGTTGGACTGCCAAGTCAAAGGTCTCGAGTTCGAACCCAAGGCACGCACCTCTGACTTTTCGAAGTCATGTGTGTATTAATAGATAATTATCACGCGCTTAAACGGTGAAGGAAAACATCGTGAGGAAACCTGCATGCCTGAGAGATTTTCTCGATGGCGTGTGAAGTCTGCCAACCCGCACTAGGCCAGCGTGGTGGACTATAGCCTAATCCCTCTGATTCTGTGAGGAGACCCGTGCCCAGCAGTGGGACAGTATAATGGGTTGATTATGTTATGTATGTTATGTATGTTCTAAATACTCTTTGTTACACATAGAATCATATATTTTTTTAATTTGTCGCTTCTATAAAATTTCAGGCGTAGGGGTATCACTTATTTTAAAGTGATACCTGTTACTCTATGCAACATAATTAAATCAAAACTATGTCAAAATCTCAACGTAGGAACAAAATAATGTTATGTGTACGATGATATTCATTGTGCTCATATTTTACATGTAAGCTGTAAATAAGTCGCTTTTCTTTCGGGTAAATTTATAGAATCAAGACTTTCATGTCACTTTCAGATTCATGGGACTTAAGACATTTTTATTATAACCTACAACACTGCTAATGTCAGTTTTTTTACAAATTCAACGTATACCTTTATGTAATTCTTTTGTCACTCCTTTCTTTTCAATAGCCAGACTGTATCTTGTTAAAAAGTTGATCTGAAAAGCTTTTAATAAAGGCATGAAGTCATTAATTATCAAACTTGATAGATAATAAAACGCTGTGACAGAAAAGTTGAGGCTCTTGAAACAATAGCGATTTAAGATAAATTGTGGTCGAGTTTCTTATTTCAAGGCCAGATATCTTAAAATCGTTTTAAACAATCTTCCTATTTATCATTTATCCGATCACAAAAAGGAAGTATAATGAGTTTATTTTAAAAACAACGTGTTTAAGTAAGTATTTTTATTTATTTATTTATTAGGTACACCAACAACATACATAATTTACAATTAATAGAAAAGGTACATAGAAAAGTTCTGATACATATTCCAATTACAGGTATACACAACTGTAGTTCAAGCTTTTACGCCAAAAATATCAAAGCAAACAAAAAGGAGATCTGTCAGTTTTCAGCACAGTTAGATGGCAAGCAAGCCTAGCAAGTGCATTTTCATGCATTCCATGAAAATACAAGTTTGATTTCATGAACAGTATTTAACTAATTTGTATGATGTATTTTTGTTTAAATCGACAAATAGTTGAAATGCGTCTAAAGCATTTCAACTATTTGTCGTCTCGTTTGAAGTAGTGATAGCCTAGTGGTATGACCGTTGGACTGCCAAGTCAAAGGTCTCGAGTTCGAATCTAAAGCACGGACCTCTGACTTTTCGAAGACATGTATTAATGGTTACTTATCACTCGCTTAAACGGAGAAGGAAAACGTCGTGAGGAAACCTGCATGCCTGAGTGATTTTATTAACGGCATGTGAAGTCAACCCGCATTAGACTAGCGGGTCTGCTTTTATTCTGAGAGGAGACCCGGGCCCAGCTTAAGATATCATCAAAGATATTATAGGTACAGTCGTTTTTTAATAAAACGTTGCCCGACCCTAGGATTTTCTCCCGTATCCGTGGGTGCGTTTACAATCACAAATTCTCACATACACAAACGCCCAGACCCGAAACAACTACCTTTAGATCATACAAATAGTGTGAGGATCGAACCCACAACACGTGGCGCAGAAGCCGATCCAAACATGTCGTCAAAAGTCTGAATTAATAAGACGTCATAGGATATCACCTACAAAGCTAGGCTCTTTCTATTTTATACAGGTTCTGTTGATAATAAATCCCATTATCACTTTACACGCAATAAAGTTCCAACAATAAACTTTAAATACGAAACGAAATTCTTATCTTTATTGGATTTTTTTTTTCATCACAAGTCTTGTCTTCGTAGGATTACACAATGTAGTTGTGTGTTTAATTATTTATGTCCAAATTTACCGCGCAATATACGGATACCATAGGATAGTTCCTCGCGCCTACTGAGTATAATAATTTCCGAGTCTGAGATAATAAAATAGCATTATTATGTCTCGCTCCTAGTTTGTGTTGTATAGTACTTTGTTTGTGAGGTTAAATTGACTAAATAATCAACCCATTATGCTGTCCCACTGGTGGGCACGGGTCTCCTCTCAGAATGAGAGGGATTAGGCCGCCACGCTTGCCTAGTGCGGGTTGACAGACTTCACACGCCATAGAGAATATCTCTCAGGCATGCAGGTTTCCTCACGATGTTTTCCTTCACCGTTTAAGCGCGTGATAATTAACTATTTAATACGCACATGACTTCCAAAAGTCAGAGGTGCGTGCCTTGGGTTCGAACTCGAGACCTTTGACTTGGCAGTCCAACGGTCATACCACTAGGCTATCACTGCTAAATTGACTTAATAGCCCTTTTTTTTAATAACTATATCCTTGGGTCACTTCACTTCATAAACTACATTGTAAAGTAAAGTAAGTAAAGTAAGCTTACTAATAATATGGGTCGCACATTACTAGTATTCTTGTTAACCCCTCGTGCTAAGCTAAATGGTTGTGTTACGAGTGGGTTCACGTCGGTAGTGCAATGGGTGGGTTTCGAACCGGCAACCACATGATCGCAAGTCCAAAACCCTGGCCATTAGGCTAAGGCGCACGAAGGGTTCCGTACTATATCTATAAAAACGGGAAAAAAATCACGTTTTTTGGATGGGAGCCCCTTTAAATAATTATTATAATCTGGTTTTTAGTATTTGTTGTTATAGTGGCAACAATACCAATACATTATCTGTGAAAATTTGAACTGTCTAGCTATTACGGTCCATAACATACAGCCTCGTGACAGGCGGACAGACGAACGTCTTAATAATAGGGACCCGTTTTACCCTTTGGGTACGGAACCCTAAAAAGCTGGGTTCTTCCTATTTTATATAGGATTTTACCTATTTTTTTTACCTATATTATATAGGTACTGTTGGTGATAAATCCGATTATCAGTTATCAGTATACACGCAATAAAGTCCTAACAATGTAGTGTAATTAATGTACTGTAATTTGTATGCTCCAGTGGCAAAAGATAGCGTGCTAATTATTACAATGACAACTGTACTATTTTTACTTATGTATAACAATAATTATTGATTTTAATTAACTTTAAATACGAAACGAAATTCTCTTCTTTATTGGATTTTTTTTTTCATCACAAGTCTTGTCTACGTAAGATTACACAATGTAGTTGTGTGTTTAATTATTTATGTCCAAATTTCCCGCGCAACCAACGGATAAATTAGGATACTTCCTCGCACCTACTGAGAATAATTATTTCCTAGTCTGATATAATAAAATAGCATTATTGTCTCGCTCCTAGTTTGTATTGTATAGTACTTTGTTTTTGAGACTAAATTGACTTAACAGCTTCTTTTTTCAATACCTAAGTCTTCGAGAATATAGCCTTTTTTATACTACTTATCTCGTCAAACTTTTAAAAAGAAAAAATCATAGGTACTTATTAAAAAAAATAGAAGCATAGAGTTTCGTGTGTAGTTGTGAAAAATACTAGGACCGAACCTTTTTGCCTTATTCTCTTTCCTTTTCTGCGATTATTTTTACAATGGTATCTGCAATGATTTCAGGATCGTAGCACGCTGAAATCTCTGACTACCCAAATCCGCGATTATTGTGTATTAAATGCTCCTACTTGTCTCCAGTAAAGTGAACAGAATATATTTTCCAAGCTTGTCTGAATAGATTATTGGTAATGCTTGTCAGATACATACAGAATAGGTAATACTTATTAGACAGTTCGGTATACCTATCAAACTTATTTGAAATGTATACCTAGAAATTGCTAAGGTTTCAAAGTATAACTGGAAGCTAAACTATGATCTTAATCTCACAGGGGATAAAACAGAAATGACAGTGTAAACCCTTTAATTATGAATTCAGAAACTAATTCCCACTTGATATCTTCGAAGATTAGCGTAAAACGAGGCGATATCATTTCTAGAAAATCAGGTATATAAACGTCGTTCCGATAATAGCTTACGTTCCTATTCCTGTGATTCTTATATTTTTATTAATTACTTAGTATGTCATTATTTTTACTGTGGGAGAGCGATGCTTCGGCACGAATGGGCCGGCTTGACCGTTGTGATACCACGGCCTCACAGAAAATCGGCGTGAAACAACGCTACGTTGTGTTTCGCCGAGTGAGTGAGGATAACGGAGGCCCAATCCCCTTTAAAAAGGCTGGCAACGCACTTGTGACTCTTCTGGTGTTGCGGTTGTCCACGGTAGGCGGTAATCGCTTACCATCAGGCGATCCGTCTGGTCGTTTGCTCCCTAACGCATAAAAACAATTATTGCCCATATCATAAGTCTGATCTTGGGTTCGAATCCAAGGAAAACCAAAAGGGTTAATGGGTTTTTTCTATGAAATTCGCAGTAGCTGCTCGGAGTTTGGATTTGTGCCCTGTCAATGGCAATAAACTCGCCCCCGTATTACATGGGACCTAAATATACCGGCAAATTGGTATATTATATTTTTTGTATATACTTAAACTACCATAATTTTAATTATGGTAAGTAGTTTATATTATACAATATGCAAAGGCGGTCTAATACCTTAGGAATTTTCAATCATCATTCCTGCAATCAGAAAACGGGCATTTTTATCGTTGATGAATCCTGAAAACCCTGATTTAATAACACATTTTTAGTTTCAACCAAATCGTTTCACAAATATTCAGTCTATGTATAAAACAATTAAAACCATTTGAATACAACAAAATGATCTAAAATAACACCTTTTTGATACTGAAAATAGAATTCAGTTTTATCTTCGTTAACAATAGTTGTAGCTACACAAAAGGCTTTGAAACGATTTGAAAAAGCAGTCAGATATAGTTTGAAATTCCGAATGCAACTAAAATACCTACACGTGTTTATCAACCTTTTTTATGGCAGTTTATAAAATCAAATTGTGTAATTGCAAACACCTACTCCAAGGCTTCTTTTTAGAATATTGCATGGCACTTTTACGACCATAGTTTATGTACAATATACTTGGATACTCCGAGCTGCTACTGAGAATTTCATAATATTTTGCTCGGCTTGGGAATCGACCCTAGGACCCGTAGGGTAACAGTCGCACTTACGATTAATAAGTCAGGGAATACAGGCGTGATACAAAATCCGATTTCAGATAGTGAGAGATAAATGAGTAAGAGGAAACGATTTTGTATGATTCGTGGTAGGCTTATGCTTGACCGCCAGATCGCCTGATGTTACCTCTGCGATCTACGATGGAGCGCGCTTGCCTAGAAGAAACCGATTCACTCGTGATTTAAAGACACCCCGATTATATCTATCGGGGAAGACCCACTCGGGAAGCCCACTCCACATTTCATTTATCATTAAAAACTTTTCTAATAAACATAGTTATAAAGACAATATTTATTTGGATTATCATTTATTCAGATTCTCCTTAAAATTAATCTACTTAAAACATTTTTAAATATTCACTCTGTTTAATCAAATATTTACATACAGAATAACATTAAAATGAAAAAATATGTAGTTAGTAACTTTATAATATCCATTTTACAATTTCCATTTTACTTGACTGTAAAAGGACTTCTAGAATATAATTATTTACAGGGTCATTAACTCTCTATGAAAAACTATTTGGCTCTTTAAAAAAACGACACTAGTTAAAATATTTCTCGTGCATAGACAGAAAAAGATTTGACGTCAAGTACAGTATAATAAGTACGTACTAACGAAGTATATTGTACTAACTGTATCTCACAAATGTGTTGCCAACTATAATCAAGTCCTTTCCATCCACAAATTACGCCAATTTAGGAAATTGGTTACATCCATGTAGGTGCCATAAAGTCCAGAATTAGCCATAAACATAAGACGCGCGTTTTATAAAAATATCCATAAATTTTGAAATGCCTACCAAAAAGTCCTTTTTTATCTGTAGAAAGGAGTTTTAAGTTTAGTTCTAAGAGGATACCGTTACAATTACATACACCGTAGATACATATTGAAATTATTTAATTCCCAACGTTTCGGATCCTTTACAGCATCCGTGGTGACGGATAAACTGAAAACAATATGAATATAACGCGATAAAATCCGTAAAAATAGTTTTATTTCGATGTGTAATATACGCGTTACCTAATTGTGACAAACCAATTGTCCATAATTTTTCTAAATCTCTATGTGGATAAATAATAACAAAACGTATTTCTACGGCCTATCACCGTTCCTAAATAAACAGAATCTTTGTAAAGTTATGAAAAAAGTGTACTGTTTAGCCTTTTAGGGTACTTTGCTGAGTTTTTAACGGCGACACCATTTGCTCACAATTATTTTAATCGACCGCTTCGGTCCGCACAGCCGGACGAGTATCATTACACAGATTACATTAGGTAACCTTCTATGTTTTTCGAATGATTTTAAAAATCAGATTATGAAGCTTTTTTCCAAGAGAGGTATCGTATATTTTTTGATGATAGTTGTCTGGTGGTCGCAAGGTCAGCTTCTGTGAGTGATTTCCAGATTTTTATGAAAATCTCAGTAAGTAGGTACCTCGGAGTTTGAATTTGTGCCCCGTTAATGGCAATAGGCTCACCCCTTATTACATAGCACCTAAAACTATTCCAGTGGCGTATCGCTAACCTTCAAAGATACAGGTTTTATTACTGAAATACCATATATTTATTTTGATTACATAATTTGACTTTCACTTTATGGAGAGAAAATTACTCACCGAATTCATTTTCTTAAAAAGGATCCCTTTTACCTTAGTGGGATATAGGTTTCGTAATTTTATATTTGTGGTGTGAATAAGAAAGATAATGTATTGCCAATACGTATGATAAAACCTTTGCGATATAATCTTATTATATTTTTTGAGCTTTGCCTTTTTGATTTGATTTCGTTTGTTTCATAATATTTTACGAGAGGTAGGGCTTAGTAGAGTTATGGCCCGAGCTCCAATTATGAGTGGAATCGAATAATTCCACTCATAATTGGAGCTGGGGAAGTACCTCCACCTTGTCGAAAATCGTAGCCAAATAATATAGCTCCGTGCTATGTTGCGAGCAAGGTCACCAGAGCTCCGCGAGGAAGCGTTGTGTTGGCAGATAGGATAAGCATCACGCATTGCTTGCTATGCTGGCAGCCCAACTATTCTTCCTTGACTTACAGGGTCGGCAACGCGCGAGTGATACCCCTGGTGTTGCAAGCGTCCATTGGCTACGGTAACCGCTTACCCTCAGGCGGGCGGTATGCTTGTTTGCCTTAATGGTATAAAAAAATATATATATCAAATTGTTGATAATCTGATTTGACTTTTACTACTGCAAGTAGTATTTTTTTACTAATTTTAAGTACAAGTACAAATAATTTGTTATTTAAGTAAATTCGTAATGGTCGTAAGGCCGACTGCTACGTTCGAGGTCCTAGGTTCCCAGGTTGTTTTTCTATGAAATTTTCAGCTCGGAGTTTGGAATTGTGCCCGGTTAATAGAAATATGTTCGCCACCTGTTACACCAGACAAAAATACCGCAATCTGTTATGTAATACATTAGCATACCTCTGCCTAACTCTTCGGGAATTACAGGCGTACAGGAAAATGGAATGTCATAGTGAGGTGGAACTCATTTATTTTTTTACAAACAAGGAAAATAGCAAACATTACTCAGAGGGAGAATAAAAGCCACACAAATTGTACCTACCTATGTACTTAAAGATATTATAATCACTTTACCATCTGAAGCCAAACAGAATTAAAAGTTGTACGATATCGCCGACACACAACGTGATGGATCTCATAAGTAACTTTGCCTGCTTGCGCTTGTTTCATCGACGACATATTATTTAAGTGCTTACTTTAAAACTCAATTCATTATTATATCATTAATTCATTATACATGATGAAAATTTGCAATACGGTGGTAAGTAACACCCCAGATGAATTAGAGTCATATCACTTTTAATGGCAAGTAATGCAGTGTTATTTATTCTTCTTTTTTTAAAAACGTTGTCCCACACTAAGAATATCTCCTGTATCGTAGGTGCATTTCAGAAACACAAATTATCAATTACACAAACACCCAGACCCGGAACAACTACCTGTAGATCCTACAAATATTTGTTCCGTGCGGGGATCGAACCCGCGTAACGATCGCTCAGCCGCTACGCTAAACGTACCGTCAATATATTTAGACATAAAGATTAGCCGGGCTGACTTGCTCAGGGTGTTAACGATTAATTTATTTATCACTAGCGACCCGCTCGCGGATTCACTCGCGCTGCTCCAACCTCCCTCGATAAATGGACTATCCAACACAAAAAGAATTTTCAAATTCGGTGCAGTAGATCTAGAGATTACCCCCACCTCACAAACTCACAAACGTTACCTCTTTATAATATGAGTATAGATTATCTCAACTTTGAAGACAATTTTACTGCACCCTTGAAACTAGTACTCTAGTCTAATCGGCTGTTATTTTCTCAAGACTATTTTTAAAAGTTTAAATATTTTATATTACTAACATAGAATAAGTTAAATTGTTACTAACAAAAAATGGACCTTGTCTGATTAAATAAATCTATACTTATAATAAATCTGTAGAGAGGTCAATTCTGTACATGAAATATATTTCCAAAATAATAACTATCAGATTAGTGATCGATACTGACGCCAAAAATGCAATCACTACAATTTTTGTCTGTCTGTCTGTCTGTATGTTCGTTATAGAAACAAAAACCACTCGACGGATTTCAACGAAACTTGGTACAATTGTTCTTCATACTCCTGGGCAGGTATACTTTTCATCACGCTACGATCAATAGGAGCAGAGCAGTGAAGGGAAATGTTGGGAAAATTAGTGATTCATGAGAAAGGTTTCAAGCTATAAAATATCACGCTACAACCCTTAGGAACGGGGCAATGCAGGTGAAACCGCGGGCGAAGAACTAGGGAACAAAGTAACTATTCCACGCGGACGAAGTCGCTGGCAAAAGCTAGTACATAATAATAATAAGGGATACCTATCTGCATTTGCTTGGTAAGTTTATTAATAAAAGCTTTTATAGTGGTAGCTAAACAGGAAGCACTCAAGATCAATACCCAATCTGTACATGACGTTATAATAAACCTGTTAACTACAAAGGCATTACCTGAACGCTCTTATCCAATGGGTACCTAAGTATACATTGCTACGAAGTGCATTTTAATTAGTGCCAAAGATATGTATAGGTACATAGCAAACATTCTCTGTCATTGTCAGAGTTTGTTGAATATTTATAAATTTGTATTTAATGTTTTATAAAAGACTTTGATGCATTAAAATCGGGATGTACAAGCTAGTTTCTTTGCTTACATTGCATATAGCGACAGGACCACCAGTAAAAAAAATACCTCACGCTAGTATTTCTCATGTAGGTTGCGAAACTTTACTTCTTATCTTTCTGACTTCTTGTATCTAACAATAATTATATGTAGGTATGTAATGGTTTGTATGTTTTCAGCCATCCAACATACCCAAAGATATACTTAGCATGCTTGATATTCCAAAAATCCAAACGAAATGCTTTAAGTCCACTTTTATCATGCGTACCGCTGAAATGTGTAATGCGCTTCCAGATAGATATAATCTTGGTGTTTTTAAATCACGAGTGAATCGGTTTCTTCTAGGCAAACGCGCTCCATTGTAGATCGCAGTGTCGCTTAACAGCAGGCGAACTGGCCGTCAAGTGTACCTTAGTCTAACAAGAATAAAAAAACTAATCCAGCACTGTGAACATAACTTTCGAACAAATTGATTAGCTCTGTGTATTGAACCTTCCTGTCCCTTTTTTAATTAAAACAGAGCGACAGAAAAAGTAAACATCTAATTTGTGACCGGACGATAATGCATACTTATCCCCCCCGAGTTCTTTCCATCAAGTTAACTCAATTAACTAATATTAAACCTTCAAACCATTTAAATAATCTTTTATTTAACGTTTTACTTCTCTTCATATTGGGAATTGATAGACCGAAATGACCATTGAAGTGACAAGTCCTAGGGATGTCTCGAGTTCGAACCTCTGACTTTTCTCATTGCTTAATAAAAACGGTGAAGGAAATGCTGGCTAAATGAAGATCAATAACTTAAATGTATTTATTTTAGTGAAGGAAAAATTCGACTGCGGGCAGGATTCGGTCCTGCGTCTTCTGATTAGATACATCAGACGTTATGACCGCTACGCCACCGCGAGTCCCACCCACCAGATCGAAATTCACCTTCAGATTCTGTGTACGTCTTTGTGGTGACGTTTTTGTCTTTTTGAATAAAAAAAGATAAAATGTATTTTCTTTGAAAATAAAGCCGATAGCATGTACCTACATTGGGGTTGAGGGGATTTGGGGGTTGAAATCTACCCCCAAACAGCTAGATTAAAATAAAATTGTTATTACCAGATACTAAATCTCTAGTCCACAATTGAATTCCTGACTTTGGATATGGCCAAAGTAATAGCAGCAATATCTCTTTCAAATTCTATAAGTACCTAGGTGCTACGAGTACATATACATATAGGTGACAGTAAAACTAGAATCTCAATATTACTGTACAAGTTGATAGGTAGTTTTGTGACGTCACTGTGAACACAAGTTACTGTGTATTGACACCTTTATCCCTTTCATGTAACGACGGAGTTCCTAGTTTATATGACCAACTTTGTACCGATAGCAACGAACACCGTGCAACCGATTTATTATAATATTTAAGCAGTAGTCGCGTGTTCAAGTTCAAATGTTCAAATAAGCTTTGACAAGCGTTTACTAAACGTTATTGAGTCTAGTTGCACGGTTTGAAAAGTTGATCCTATGGAGAAGAATCCGGCAAACTCCATGTGTAACGTGTGAAGTCTATCAAACATGGTGAACTAACGTAACAAGGGTTTTGCTATATCCTGGCATCTCCCATACAGAGGGTTAATGTGTGCTCAGTAAGAACGAACCATAAAAGGAAATTGACCAGAAACGCACCAATTCCAAATCGTGACTTCCATTTTAAACTTCACAGGTCTCTTGAATCAGATTGTTTTGTGCACCGTACTTACATATTTCAAGAGATTAATATCGCTACTGGATACCGACGAATAATTCACGTGAAAGGGTTCTCTATAACTAGTTGTCAACATTTGATTGTGATGTATCCTTTTGTCATCAGTTATCCTTTGACAGGGGTCCAGAAAAATTACCCTCTTCCATTTATAATGAGGGCGGCTCAAATTCGTAGGCGGATTTTCGTATCGAATTATGTTTTAAGAAAAATGATTTTCTTTAGATATTGAACGATATTTGAAAATTCTTACAACAAAGAAAGGTTTTTACGAAATAGCACCTCGGTATTGCGACTTTTGCGCGTGAGAACCAGTTCCGCCTCGGTTGCTGCGGATTTGGCAGTCTGCAGTCCGTAAGGGCTCATATGGCTCGGCAACGCATCAGCAACTCTTTTGTTGTTGCGGTTTGTCTATGTTCGACGATGTTTATGAATTCTGAACCAAATAAAATCTGTACCTACTTACAGAATTTATTTAAGTACCTCTAATAACAAAAAAACTGGTTAGGTATACGAGAGGTGGCCTGAACCTTTACAAACAAAGGGGAAAATAATGCATTAGTTACACTGTTTTTATTATATGCTTCAAAACTTAACAATAATATAATCTGGGTACCTTTAAGTCACGAATGAATCGGTTTCTACAAGGCAAGCGCGCTCCGTGGTTTACCATGGAGCGCGTGGAGTTCGCCTGATGTTAAGCGACAATGCAATCTATTGCAGTGTCGCTTAACATCAGGCGAACTGGCAGTCAAGAATAAAAAAAACACTGCTGGCTCTAACTGTACCATTCACAAACATGTTTGATTGGACGGATAGCTTCAACATCATAGACGTCTCCGTCGAATTACCCACGATTTGCTCGACCCCAATAAATAAGCCCACGCCGAGTGCCACGGGTTAAAGGTCGATAAAATTACGTAATAATGACAGGTTGTCATTCAGCGACCTATCTACATTACTACCTACCTATATTAATATCTGCTACAACATCCCCTTCCCTGAATCAACATTTACGACCTGTATATAGATGGCCGGTGACGTATTATTTTACTTATTGCTTTGGCATTGAAGTAACCAGAAATACTGTACCTACCCCCCAAATAACAGTGCGAGTCTGAAGTTATCGGCAAGGTTTTTTTATACCACCAATACCGTTACCGTAGCCTTTGGACGTTTGCAATACCATGGGTACCATTCGCGCGTTGCCGACCCTGTGAATTATGGAGGAATAGTTGGGCTGACAGCATAAGAGACTATAGCGTGATCCTTATCCTATATGCCAACACGACGCTTCCTCACGGAGCTCTGGCGACTTGCTTGATTTGTAGGTCGACCAAAAGGGTTAGATAGAAGTGTACCTATCCACAATTTGCCGGTATATTTAGGTCCCATATAATAGTGGCAAGCAAACTGCGAGCTGCTGCTAATAATTTCATAGAAAAAACCCAATAACACTCCTCGACCTCGTGGCTAGGACTACTAGCATGAGGTACAATCAAAAACTAGGAATAACGTAAACATATATTATAATGCGTGTTGTGCTCGCAATATGAATTACTCTACACTTCACAACTGTCTACTGTACTAGCAGTAAACATACAATAAAAATACTATCGGTGACACCATCAATCTTGCATCGGAACACGTGCCAACGCGAATAAAAAAGTTCCACGCGTCGAGTAGTTTTTGTTTTGGTGTAAACTGGACATACGATACAAAACACTTTCGCTAATGTACTTATGTACTTTTTTAAGTTGTGCAAAGGCAAAGATATTTATCCTCCAAAGTACTAGACGTACATTATGCACACTATAACAGTGACGACCTGCTGGAATCGTGAAAGAAATCCCATTGTTTTTAAAAACTAAATTGCTGTTCAAATGGATAGGAAAATATAAAGGTAGTGGAAGTAGATTCGTAGTTACGAGGGGGTATCTATGGTCTCTTAATCAAGGAATCATTCTTTAGAGTAGGGAATTAATCAAACCCATTCTGGACCAACAGAACATCACGCTCTTTCTTTACCGATGACGCTGGAATCCAAGTAAGTATAAAGCTTAAACAGCCTAAAGAGCGAGTGCGAGTGGTTATTGTCAGGGATAGACTAAATGAGCATTCAGAGACAAATAGACGTCTATACTTGACTAGCTACGAACTGCAACCAGTCACGGAATAAAGCGATCCTATTAACTTCAGAACCTATAAACGTTGAATATCATTACAAAACACATCGTTTAAGATTGAAATCACAGTTTAAAATATGGCATCCAATTAAACTTAGCAGTTATAATATCAAACTATGTCAGTTTATGTAATGTAACTCAATTTAATGTTCAAAATGTCAAATAAACAATACTAATTTGGTTACATAAATAACGTTATAACAGTTTGTAAAACCACCTAGCTCAGGATAATTTAAATAAAGGCCCGACTTTATAATTGTATCACTGCGTTATATAAAATTACCCCAAATATATTATTACGTTAAAAATCCGAAATAGTGTTATATGTAGCGGATAATTTCATTATCCAAACCCAAATTCACCCAAAAATTACTAGTTTACATTACACTTCACACCTTTCTAAATGATTGTCATAATTAATTAACAAAAAATAACAAATATTTACCTAGCTGGGCACCTAGAATTACAAATTGTAATATATTAGTGTGTTTTGTACTTATTTCCCTGTGGATGTAAAGCTTTTAGGCGTAAATTAGAAGGAATCTTAATGCGACTGACCATTTTTAGCTGTCCTCTGGGACAGTTGGGTGTCGATGTGTCCGTGAAACTTATTTTACAGTTTCATGTCACGTGTCCAGACGTGCTAGTAATAATTTAGAAGTAAATTATGTACTTTTCATTAGATTAGGACATTAATTTATTTATTCTAGTTACCATTTTAAGGCCTGATGAAATAATGATGCAATGATACGAGTATTCCAGGTATTTCTGTAAACATGTTTTTAGAAAGTTTTAGTTCTTTTTAAACTAAATACTGTTCCTACCATTCACAGAAACCAGTCTCTATTTAAATTGTTATATATTGTTATGTGATTCTATTGTGTGTGATGATGAGGAAACAATTTTATATTATTATATTGTAAATGAAGATATCTGAGTCGAACACGGACTTTTTTTAAAACAAGATATCTTGGAAAATATTTCAGTGTATTACAATAATAACAAAAAATTCCAATTGTTTTTCACATTTCCTTTAACACACACTGAATTATCACGACGCTCCTCCGTTTTCTGGCCAATTCACTTCTTTTAATTTGAGTTTTTAAACGAATAAATCACATTCCTAAGTCATATTAGGTTTAACAAGAGTTAGGGTCATCTTAAACCTAGATTTATGCAATTTTTTTAATAAGAGGAAGTTAATCTCCTGTTTCATACATATTCTCAGAAGTAGGTACGTCTCAAACATCAGAACTTTCTAACTTCAACCTAAATCTGTCAGCCACCACTAATGAGGGGCTGATCATTAAAGGAAGAAAATCTGACGTAGGCACTAACTATACCTATAGATAATTAAAACTTACACTGCGGCTTGCATCAATGAAACTCAAACTTACAAGGGTATTCATACTAATTAGTTAGGGATGGATATCCCTTAATGTTTAGGTTGCAGGAAATACTTGGATCATTTTCATATAAAAGGGAATAATAACTCCCACTCACTCACCTACTAGTCACGAAACTTTGGTCTTTGAACCAATACAGCAAATTTAAATTCAGTCAGGAGGGGTAATAAGGCTAACTATAGAGTAGCTGTAGCGTTTCCGTTTGGTTCTCTCAGGACATGACTATTTTTGGAAGGAATCTATGTCGCAAAGGCGAGAGCCATCGCAATGTACATTCATAGTGTGAATTCATAATTCGTAGTGTGTAGTGGGGTTTACCACGAGGACGGTCACTGGAGTGTAGCCCTACTCGGGCAGATCAGCACCGTAAGTAAGCTCTAGCTTTCAGCAATAATTCTATCCATGGTTGGGAGTAAAAATTAGTGAGAAGATCGGCCGCCTTCTACTGCGAGCAACCAATTCCGAAAAAGCATCCATTTCTTTTAGCAGTCCTACCTATATATATTTACCGAATAACATCATAGATACAGATATATACTTCTACCAATAACATCATAGTTACAGGAGTGAACACATACCTAATAAATATCACATACATACTTATTAAAAAGCTTAGCTTTTACAACAATCAGTTAATAATCAGTATTACCTTCTATTTAGAAAGTATGATTCATCAGCAGGTTTACAAACAGACCGATATAGATAACTTCAAAACTTAAAAATTCAATCCTCGTGTGGGGACAGGTAAGGCATCCCATAAGGGGCGTGAAAATATCTGACTTGCTCGGTGGTAGGACCTCTTGGGGTCAGACTGGCTGGCGACCAACCTTACGTCGGAGTCTGTCGTAAAGCACCTTGGTATGTGTTTCGACTTTGGCACGTAAGAACCAGTTCCCCTCAGTCGCTACGGCTCTGGTAGTCCGTAGGGGCTTATAAGGGTAGGTAATGCATCAGCAACTGCTCTAGTGCTGCCGGTGTCCACGGGCGACGACAACTACTTACAACCAGGTGGTTTGTCAGCTTATTTGCCGACTTAATAAAACCATAAAAAATAGAACAACTAAAACAATGATGGAAATCGAAATTCTCCGAATCGTTTCACGAACAAAGTTTATTTATGATAATGAATGCGACATTCCCAGAAATTGCTTGATTGAATCTCGGGAAGGCTTCACTTTATCGTTTCCTCTGTATTCAAATTCCAAGAAAAATCTGTGTTCTTATAACATAATTAAATATGAATTCTTATCTATTTTCTAAGTTATCGTAAAAGTAGGCTGATCGAAGTTCTAACTTGAGAAATCACGGATTACGCAAACAATTATGTAGGAATCCCATCAAAATGATTACATACAGTGACCAAAATTCCTAACTCTTTAACTCTTCAAAATTTCTGACATCTATATAGACTAACCGCTTGCATATTGGGAGTCAGATTTGTA
Source organism: Acronicta aceris (assembly GCA_910591435.1). Lineage (NCBI taxonomy): Eukaryota > Metazoa > Arthropoda > Insecta > Lepidoptera > Noctuidae > Acronicta > Acronicta aceris. The sequence goes on from OU342770.1 coordinate 12,938,437, forward strand.
ATACTTTTAGGAAGTAGGTAAGAGACTTAGAATGATTATATTCAATCTAGTTTGTTTAGCAAGGCAAAGGATAAAGCATTATTTGTCGTAGAAAATGCTCAAAATCGTAGCATAATTTCAATATAATTGCTATTTTCATTAGCTAAAAGACAACTAAAATAAGTATTATCTATATTTTATGCCGTCTAACTTGACATGAAAATGACAAGGACAGCCATATATTTTAATCAGTTACACGGTGAAAATTGTCGCAGGTATTTTGGCGACAATTTTAACGTTCAATTCGGAAAGCTTAAATTAACTCTTAAATCTCTGTCACCCAGGTGCGTCAACAGTCCAGGCCCAGCATAGGGACTACAGAGACCAAAGCCTGGACATACTGCACCTACTTGCCGACAGGCCATGGATCGGTCTGGGTCCACACAACCGCTGGGATAGGGCGCCGCGCATCGACATGGAGCTCGGAAACATCGGCCTCGCACCTCAGGTGCCACAGATACAAGAAAATGACTTTAGGACTTATCTTGATGATGAGATCAGGTAAATTTAGGTAATTTTAGGTCCAACACACCTTCCACCTAGATCCTTTATTGAGCTTAAAACCAGTTTTAGGGCTCTGGTCACGTTCACCACCACCCCGACACGTTGTGGATAGAACCTGATACAGACAATCTTTATCATCAGGCCCTTAAGTTAAGCTCAGCGTGAACCACCTCCTAGGGCAATTGTATGTTCCGGCAATAGACTCCAAGCCACCTACAGACCAGTTCACAATCCGAATGTTTTCAAAAGTAGGGTGAACAGGCGTCTTCTGGGTGTGGTCGCTCCGCCGTCGATTCATCTTTACCCCGCAGGAAAGATTGAAGTCTAGAGCAAGCCCATTTTAATAAAAAAAAACTGACCCTAAACCCCAAATTAACTGGTGATAAAAAATCTTTTCTCTTGTGTTAGGGATGACCATATCAGCATGAGATTGATGTAACCTTCCGGCTTTCCCAGATGGAGGGCATCTGCATATGAACATAAATAGATAATGTGCCCATTTTATCAGTATTCTCTTTTCCAGGGACGCGTCAGGGAAGCGGTCGGCGGTGGCGACAGCCCTAAACTCAGGTCGTCGGAGACGGCAACCAGCACCGGCGCTCGGTAAGGCAGTTACGCCGTATGTCGGCGTCGGTAAGCAGCCGGGCGCACCGCTATATATCATCGATGTTGTGCCAATCATTCTCTGTATCACTCTCCTAGCTTTTAAGGTCAGCACAGACTGGCGAAGTGGCAGCGAATCGACCAATCTAACAATAATTGAAAGTCAACTTTAACATACAATTGAAAATATAAGTATGTAATAACAGCTTCGCGTCGTATTGAGCCAACCAAGTGTGTTTAACTATGCCAATTTAAGCCTTAAGACAAGTTAATAGTTGTAGAAGTTGGATTTCATTGTTATCAGTCGCTTTACCGCCACTCCGGCAATTTGCCCAGACCCATAAGCTTTACTTTAGGTCGTATTTAGAATACCGCTGACAAAATCTAACGGATCATTTTAATTTTAGCCGCAGCTTGTGAATTATAATCATGACATATTGTCATTTTAAACATCACTATCACTAAATATTCAATTGTGACATTCTTAATTTTTTTTTTAATTATATGTACTTGAAGATATTTTATGTTTCTTGTAGCCGGCGGTGCACTCAATACGATCTAATTCTTTGTTAGTTTGCCTGTTTTGTTTCATTCTTGAGCGTCGTCAAGATCGTCCCCATTTATTTTACTTTTCTCAATGTTGCTATACTTCTATAAAGTTTTTATGGAAGATATCACCACGCTATATCCTCCGTGTTTTTATTTAACTCTGCAAAGTCTTTCTTGATGTTTTAAATAGGTCATCTATATCATATGGAAAGCACCCTACATGTTATCGCTTTACTAAGTTCAAGTTCAGTCAATACAATTGTGCGTGTCTGATATTGTACCCAAGTGGTTAGGTACGATATACGATAAGCATGGTGTGTGCCATTGCTGGGCAAAGCAGTCCCCTCATGTCTGCATCTATCTCGATCCTGTGCTAATTGGCTACGTGTTTGCGTAATGGTAAATTTTACGATAAAAACTTAATGTAAAGACAGTTGTGGTCGGAAATGTTTTGACCCCCAAATGTATACCTAATATGTGAAAGGAGGGGTGCGAGTATCCCAGGAATAGAAAATCTGTGGCAAATGAAAACCATCACTCCCATCATCTACTACTTTCACAGTTCACAACTTCCATAGCATTAAGAAGATTATTTTATAGAAGTCCAATTCTGTCTACTGTAATATGTTAACATTAGAACTATTAACATAATTATGAACATTATGAACACACGCTGCGACACTCGTAGGTACCTACTAATTAACCTAATTCTAGTCGCAAAGCTTTGTAAAACACTAAACATAAAAACGTACCTACGTTTTAAAGTACCTACATAAATTTTACAAACACCACACACCACAGCGGTGGGAGGGATTTTACAGAAATGTAGGTATAAGAAATACACTGGTGACTAAATGTAGGTTGGTGTTAACAAGGACAGAAAGTACAATGGAAATTTTAGCACTATTAATCATAAGTAACCTACCTAATAGCTGATTAGGTAACTGCATTTGGTGATTCACGTTGGAAAATTGCTTATAACTTGTTGCATATTATCAATATTTTGACGACACGTTTGGCGTAGCGGCTGAGCGATCGGTTTCTGCGTCACGTGTTGTGGGTTCGATCCCCACACGGAGCAAATATTTGTATGATCTACAGGTGGTTGTCCCGGGTCTGGGCGTTTGTGTATGTGAGGATTTGTGTTTGTAAACGCACCCACGATACAGGAGAAAATCCTAGTGTGGGGCAAAGTTTAAAAAAAAAAAAATTATCTCCTATAAAATGTATATGGTGACTATTCACCTATTAATATAGAGAGAATGTGTAAGTAGATTAAAACCTAGAGACGAGTGCTAAATATGATACCGAGTACCTAGGGAGGAACTGATGGAACCTATAACTTCCACCCCGTGGGGGGACGGGTCAGAAAACTGTTCCTCACTGCCACTCAGATAGCCATCTCATAAGAGGCGAGATAATATCTGACTTGCTCGGTGGTAGTACCTCTTGGGGTCTGACTGGCTAGCGACCACCCTTACGTCGGAATCTATCGCAAAGCCCCTTGTTGTGTGTCTCGACTTTCGCGCTTAAAAATCGGCGAAACTCGTCAGCAACTCCTCTGGTGTTGCAGGTGTCCATGAGCGACGATGACTACTTACCACCAGGTGGTTCACTAGCTCCTTTGACGACTTAACTAATAAAAAAAAACTTCCTCTCCTCTGTCTGCCACTACCCTTTTTGGGTGCGGAATATCCTCATGAGTCATCATGAGGCCTGCATCGAGCAATATCTGCGTGGATTGCCAGACTCATACCAAATAAAAACACTTACCTTCCCTTGGCCTACCTATAGCCACGGCCATGGTATTCACTACATTCGCCACCACTAGCACATGCTCAAGCTGCCCGCTATACTCACAGCACATGCTCCAGAATTATTACGCCAAAGAAAAATTAGATGTGACAAGTCCATCCCTAGAACTGTGTAGAAAATCAGAATGGAAAAGATTGAATCAAAAATGAAGAATGGAATGGATTATTTTCTATAGTTATTAATAAAACATCTCTTTTCTCTGATATTATCACCATTATAGCAGAAGCCGAGCCTTTTAGAATTAATTCCATAACACCTATACAGATTAATTTAAACTTATTCGTTCTCTAGGTGTGCTAAACGACATGGGCTCGTTCTTTGACTCTCTCCGCGACAACTTGGAGACGCTGGTGTCTCTCTCGCCGCAGGAACGCTCCACGCTCTTCCAAGATCCGCCTTCCGTAGTTCCGGCACCGGCTTCTAGTAAGTTCAAATAATGGTTTTGGTTCCATCATTAACCTAATGTGACGTGTTGTTGTTGGCGTCAGAAGATACTGCTATCAATCTTCTTCAGGTACAAGAAAGTAGGTATAACTGCCTCTACAACTAGCCCATAGTTTGTTCTTTTAATGACCATGAATATAAGAGGAGAGCGCACTCAAACTCCTCGAGTCCAGCTAAACTATCGTAGGCTACATAAAAATCTTTAATTCTATACAGCCCAGTATACTGCTGAACTCACACTGTGAATGCTTTCCCTACAGTAACTTGACAGCTCTAAAAATCCAGGGGGGAAAATGATTAATATTCAAAATTGTTCAGGAATTACTATGGCTTCCGAATATAAATTGATTATGACAAATTGTTGAATGTGGTCATAATTTAACCCCTGGTCATTTTTAAGTAAATCAATTTATATTTAGAACCCGTAGTAACTAAGTAGGTAATTCCGTAGCAATTTTCTACGATGAGTCACATGATCAGTGATGACATCAGTATGATTTTTTTATGGGATAGGTGAGCAAACGAGCAGATTGATCGCCTGATGTTAAGCGATTATCGCCGCCCATGGACACCAGAGGAGTCACGTTCACGAGTGCGTTGCCGACCTTTTAAAAGGGGATTGGGCCTCCGGGCACCTCACTGACTCGGCGAAACACAACGTAAGCGTTGTTTAACGCCGGTTTTCTGTGAGGCCGTGGTATCACTCCGGCCGAGCCGGCCCATTCGTGCCGAAGCATGGCTCTCCCACGTGTAAAATGATATACTATGATTCACCAAAAGCAGCTCTTTCATCCCCTGGATCTCGAAATGATAGCAATAATTTGAATACACCGTAAATTAACTAAAACTATTATAATTATGCATTTTACTTTTACCAAAGTACCTAGGTTAGGTAGGTACTAATATTTTTGAATGCTAATATTCGTTTGCTTAAGCGTAAGAAACACATTCGTGTGAAAACGAAAAACATCACGTACCTACAGAAATTGGCCCATAATATTATTATGCATGAGCCAACGTTCTTTGGATACGCTCACGTTGCAGGACCATGAATGATACATTAATTGAACACAATAACGAAACACGTGTATGAAAAATATCAACATTAGGTATCCTCTTATACAGTTATTATTTTAGTGAAGGAAAAATTCAATCGCGGGCAGGATTCGAACCTGAGTCTTCGTTAGATACACCAGACGCTCTGACCACTAAGCCACCTTTTCAATAGATGTCGCCAACGTCACCTTATAACGTAAATTTAGAATGTGAAGGCAATTTTCGGTGGCTTAGCGGTCAGAGCGTCTGATGTATCTAACCAGAAGACGCAGGTTTGAATCCTGCCCGCGATTGAATTTTCCTTCACTAAAATAATAAATTTATAACCTTAGCATGGAAAATGCAAAAAAAATCACAAAAAGATATCCTCTTATATTTTATTCCCTGCCTCGTAAAACAGCACAATATATGTATGTATGTCTGCATGTTTTCCCACGTTCTAACATATATTATATTCTATTTTAGCCAATAGTCTGGCGACCGGGCGGCTGTAAGCGCAACTGCTACGCGAGGTCCTGGATTCGATTCCAAGTTCGAGCAAATTGTTATTTTAGAATTTTCCATGAAATTCCCAATGACAGATCCCAAACCAGCTCTGACTTTGGATTTGTGCCCTCTTAATGGCTCGCCATTTCTTTCATGCGACCTAAATTAGGCTTGTGTAGTTCACGTACTAAGTACTAATAGGAATTAATTTTCCTTTTCAGTACATCATTCATTTAGTACTTCGTCATTCCCGATATATTCTTAGTCTCTGGTTCTGTAGGAACTATGAAATATCGCTACCCCAAGCAAGACACGAAACGCGACTGAACGAGCGGGATTGATTATGAATCTCATTGATAGATTCATGAAGCTATTTTGAACTTTATGTTCATGTCAATACCATCACTATTCCTACCCTATACTATCACTATTCCTTCAGTGTGCTACAGTACTAAATGTACTAATAGTACGAGAAGACCGAACTAGTACATTCTCCGTTCAATGTCCGATCAAGAACAAGCTTAAACTAAATATAATGGCGATACACAATACTCCATCCAGAATATTAAGAATACCTATTAATAATTTTTATAAACATACAGTAGCTGTCTTAACTCCCTGACCCATGGGACAAGCAGTCTTCTACGTATAACATGATAAATAAATCATGCATTAACTTTATTTAAATATATGGAAACTTAATTTAACTTTCTGTTCATTGCATTTAAATGTGAGTCTAATCAAAAACTGTTGACAGAACACGTTTCCATTCATATTAATAAAAAAGCAAACTTTTGCAGTATCTCATGTAGTCGCGTACGATAAGCTGGTACAATATGTTGTGGGGAACTCCCCCGGGGACTGCCAGACGGACTGCCCAGCTACCTAATTAAACTTTGATAGCGCATACGCAACCTGACGGGAACACTCTAGGGCAAAAAGCGTGTTATACCCTTACAAGTTTTGCATTTGAGGCTTAACTTTGATCTAGTTAGAATGTCGATCATTGAATGAATTCTGAATAGTCCCTATTCCCACTACCCATACTAATAGTATAGATTAGATGCGAAAATTACTCTAATATTCTCACGGAGAGCCATGCTTCGGCACGAATGGGCCGGCTCGACCGGAGTGATACCACGGCCTCACAGAAAACCGGCGTCAAACAACGCTTACGTTGTGTTTCGCCGAGTGAGTGAGGTTACCGGAGGCCCAATCCACATTTAAAAGGCAACGCACTTGTGACTCCTCTGGTGTTGCGGGTGCCCATGGGTGGCGGTAATCGCTTACCATCAGGCGATTCGACGGCTCGTTTGCCCTCCTATCCCATAAAAAAAAAACTCAAACATTTTGTTTTTTACGTTTTCACATCTAAACCGCCGAACCAATTTTGATGAATTTTGGTATAGACATAAATTGTACCTAAGTTCTCCAGGGTAACCTTAAGGTAATCTATGTTCTTCTAGACTTATGCTACCTTTAATCTCACAAAATCCTTTGAGATGCGAGTGAAACCACGGGTAACAGCTGGTTTCTGCTCATCAGCTTTTTATTTCTTTTTTTTTAAAAGCTTACTAGCAATTTGGGTCGCACATTATTCATTCATTCATTATTCTATGAAATTCTCAGTAGCAGCTCGGAGTCTGGATTTGTGACCAGTTAATGGCAATAGGCTCGCTCCTATTAAATGGGACCTAAACATACGGGCGAACTGTTGGTGTACATTAATTAGGACGCCTCTGCTTAACCCTTCGGGCAATACAGGCGTGATGGTATGTTATGTTATGCTTTTACGAGGTGGAAAATGTATTAAAATGGTCATCCATCTGTAAATAAGTAATCAGTATCTTTTACACGAATAGATGCACAGACAGACGAACTAATTAAACTTTGATATCGGATGTCTTCAACTTTCAAGACTAAGATAGCATCTGGGTGCTGCAGTTGAAGGCATCATACTATTTTTGTATAAATCTAACGACTGCACATTTAGCACCAGTTATTACATAGAAGAACTAATTAAACATCATATTAATACCTACGTGAAGCAAAAACTTTGTACCCCTTTTTACGACCATTACACGGATGGAGGAGTACATCACAAAATCTTAAGGGTCCGGCGGAGCGTGAATTGCCCACAAAAACGTAATACCGAAATAAATCGTAATCCAGACAATATTCTATCAAATTATGTTATTATACAGTGTGTCCGGACATGGACTAGCGATATTCTAAATACTTAAATATAAACTATTTTAAAGTACAATTACATTCTAGGCTTGGGTCCAATACACTTCCCCGCTATGTGGCAGCCATTTTGTTGAAATATGTATAATACTTCAACAAAAACTCTCTTCAAAAAAGAGTAACAAACATCCATACAATGGATGTATGGATGTTGTATTGTCTTACAAACTTTCACGTTTATAATATTAGTAGGATTAAAACTTACCTTCTTCTTTTTAATACTTACAAACTGATAACGTCAATGATATCACTAAAACTTAAGTTCTGACTATTATTCAAACGCGTCTTTCCCTACCAGGAGTTTATTGCACTTATTTCATTAGGTACATCATGTTGGCAGCACTATAGGTGTATTGTAAGTAATCACTTGTTTTAAAAATTGTGTTCTATGTAGGTATATGACTGTTTGATGCCATAATAGTTGGATAAAATACAAATAGTTGCACGGTTGCGGTTCTTTGGTCCGGAGACCGAGCCGCTTCAGTTAGGCGCAATATACCGGAATAAACATTCTTACTTAGTTTATACAGGATGAAATTTAAGAGACGCGATAAATTATGAACGATGTGATAGTTATATATATAGTATCTATAGTTTCTGCCAACCCCTGTGGGAGAAAGGCGTGAGTGTATGTATGTATTATACTTTTTAGTATTGTAAAGAAAGTTTGGCAACGTCTCGTGCGCCTCGACTGCTACTTTTCTCGTGAATAGAAAAAAAAGGCGAATGATAGTAAGTGCAAAGCGTATCTGTATCTGTATGGCCTATACATATCTACATATTTCGGCTCTAGGTCTTTTTATGTGTGAGAATTTGGATTTGACTTGATTTGATTTGGAAATTTTCAGTAGGTACCTAGTGCCAGTATCTACCTTCTCTTCGGGTTCACAACCCGGTTTGGATTAGAGGCCGGTTAATTGGTTATATCAGTATGCCTCTGCTCAACTCTTCGGGGAACATGTTTTTTTATTATCTAATCATTATCAGCTTCGTGCACTGACGATGTACATGGCGCGCATACGTGTCGCTTCCACCCCCCGCGCCTTACAGATCGCGACAGCAACGTTATTTAAAACAATGGACCCCAAATGAAAGCAATTGGTGACCCCTGCTCTATAGCATAGAGAAATATAGAGATCAGTGGCTTCGTGTCATAAACTCATGACCCCAAGCATGACCCCACATTACTGTCACGTCAGTATTTTTAATCTATGCGATGTCTCTAGGAAAAAATAATAGCCTCTCTGAAGCTAATTGTCATTTGATAGCATTGAAAATGGCGACATCAATCATTTTGCAATCGACACATTTTTTTCCTTACATTAAAATATTTTAAAAATCATGTAATCGCTATTTTGCCCTTCAGAATTGCAAGACAAATATTTTGTTTAAATAGTATAACGCGGTAGCCAATCGTGTTTTTGTTTTAGCCACTTTAAGCATTGGCATTTATCCAAGAACAAAACGTAATATGTAGATTTTTTTAAATAAGTCCTGTAATACTAATATAATGCGGAAAATCTTTAAAATCATCTAGGGGTCGTACTTTCCTACCTTACCCTATGGTTGAGTTCATTATGGGCCTTGTGGATCACATTGGCTACGTCTTAAATGTACTGTTCTCCAGTTAAACGCAAAAAGAAATACCTGATAACAATAGCACTTTCAACCAAAACATATTTAACCTCATTTTGACATCCTTTAACTTCAATATATAGAAACACTCATATTTTAACAAGAATTAATGTTCGATATGACCTCGGATATAACCCCTTCAAGATATTCACTAGATAATAGTATTTCCAGTCACCCTAGTCCCTGTATACTTAATTTATTTTATGAGAGGCATCAAAATACATCATAAAATCGAGATCAACACATCATAATTCTTGTAATGGTAGCAACGACCTCATCCATCACCATTGAGCTCCACGCCACTGGTATCTCAATTAGAATCGCTTAAGGATACTTGTCGTATCCTCCGCGTCAATACTACATCTCGGGAAGCAGGAAAATGATGGAATGTAGGAACTGACAATAACGATGTCTGTCAAATTGCAACAGGAAGTGACCTTTTGTATATGGATGAATTTTAACGAGACATTATGTGTTCTGCTTTGCCCACAATAGGGCTTTTGAGTTGTTTTTTATTTATTAGATTTGTCATGATAATACATACAAATCTACATACCATCATGATTTTATTCCCCGAAGGGTTCGGCAGAGGTGTACATAAACCCACAGTTCGCCGGTATGTTTTAGGTCTCATGTAATAGGGAGCGAGCCTATTGCCATTAACCCAGCACAAATCCAGTCTCCGAACTGCTACTGATAATTTCATAGAAAGACCCAATAACACTTTCTTGCTCGACCTGGGTATCGAACCCAAGACCTCTAGCGTAGCAGTCGCGCTTGGCACCACTAGACTATAGGCAGTATACCATGATAATGATGGAAATTTTTCGTCACGGTGTGATGCAAATGAGATGATGAATATTTCTCAATATTTCAGATGGTGCTCCTTTAGGGCGTGAATCAAAATAGAATTACATAATAGAAAATATCAGTAAAAACAAAAATAGAATTACCTAGTCAGTACAGTAAATTTATGATCAAGTACGGAAGATATTTTTTTACAATAAAACAGTATTCATGTAGATAAGGAATCTTTTTGTAATGTCATTCGGTTTAATTTAAAAGTGCAATGCCATTTCTATAGAAAGATTCAATATAAATAAAAGCTATTGAAAGATCGTCGCCTTGTTCATCTTTTTACACTACAAAATTTTACAATCAATTCGAGAATGTAGAAAATAGTCTTTGATTATCTCAGACGCGTCGGTGAAGTGTACAGATAGAGTAAACGACGCGCTGAATATAACAGGGCTTCAAGAATACAACTTTATGAGACCTTACAGGGATGCTTTCTCATTTAAATTCTTTGAAGAATATGAAGTTAGTCGCTAACTATAATATGCTATGCAATGCATAGGAAGATGTTACAGTTTTAAAAGGGGGTGGGTAATTTAATTGACGAAGTATGTGTCGTCTTATGTTATAATTATTGCCAGCAAAACAAAGAAACATTTTTGACAATCGTTTGAGGTTTAATGATTTTAGAGACTGATTAAGGAGACTAAATCCAATACAATATTAATTGTATACGTTTTTATAAAACCTAAGGTTTGATTCACATAACATAACATACCATGACGCCTGTATTCCCCGCAAGGTTAGGCAGAGGCGTACTAATGTAGACATGTAATAGGGGGCCAGCCTATTGTCATTAACTGGGCACAAATTTCAAACTCCGAACTGCTAATGAGAATTTCATAGAAAAGCCCAATAACACATTGCTCAACCTGGGAACCACACTTAATACCACTAGGCTAATGAGGCAGTTAACTTTGATTCGTAGATGAAAATCAAGGAAACATGAAGTAGGTACCAGACGAAAGACTATTATATATATATAGATAAAAAAATAAATCTAGTACTAGATCACAGGTTTGGCTTTTCTACAGCATTGTTGAGATACCAGTTAACTTAAAAAATAAATGATGCACTGGAGATGTGATGTTGGAGACGCCTCCTAAACATTCCTTGGACGGCGTTTCGTACAAATATCTCTATCTTAAAGGAACTTCGCATCAAGGATGGAGGAGACTTTCGTCGATTATTCAACTGCGAATACTTAAGTTCTTTGGCCTTGTCTCCAGAAACGAGGGCTCCATGGAAAGGCTGGTCATCCAGGGCCAAGTTGAAGGAAGACGAGCTTGTGGCCGATCTTCAACTCGCTGGACTGACCTTATTGTGAAAGTTACCCAGACGACAATGGTACAGTGCTCTCGTAATGCCACTAATCGTCAAAAGTGGCGAAGCATTTCCAAAGCCGTAACGCTCAGAAGAGAGAATGATGCCGACGAGAATCCAGCGAGCACACCATTGTTATTACCACGACCACTCTGACAAGAGTGTCCGACTAAGAAGAAAAAATGAAAAAGCTAAAATAATCATTGTTTTTTTCCGTAGACTCCGGCGGCGGTGGTAGTGGTATCAGGAAGCTATATGCTCTTCGCCCGCTCAGACCTACTGGAAACATCAGGTGGGAATCCTATCTTTTATCTCTTTTGATCTGTTACTACATTGGGTACTAAAACGTCAGACAAAGTATGGGGCAACGTTAACGTTCGTTATTCTAAGCGAAAACTTACGCTTACGTTCATCAAAATGTTTTTGAATTTTGACATAATGGCAGCGAGTTTGCGTTTAGAATCGTCTGTGAATATCAATCTAAATCGCACAAATTTCAATAAATCTTGTCAATTAGATAATAATTAGATAATTTTTTTATAATATGATTATAAAAAAATCTTTTACAAACTTCAGTTTTTTAAATAATATGTCTTTTCTATAGGAAATTCTTCCATTATATCTCATGTCAAGTACAGTAAATCATTAGCAATAAACTAGCAATAGATAGATATTTTCTTGTGAAATATATTGTTGTATTTACATAACTATTTAGTTGAATTAAATCAAATATCTACCTACGATTCGCCCCTAGATTGTCCATTCTGGTAAAAACCCATTTGCATCCATTTCTATTGATTTTTTAAATGTTATAAACTAGATATTCTTCGTCTTATGCATTACAAAAAATTTAGTCTAAAATATCGTTGTACGTAGATCTTACAACCGCAGATCTCTCGTGGAGGCGGACGGTGGCTACCCGGGGGCCAACCACCACGACCCTGGCCTGCTGTGGACCGGCCTCGGCCGGTAGACGACCCATGCATACACACCCACACACACATATCACACACAATGACCAACGTATCAAAATGAGTCAAGATACGCAAAATCCGCGTTTACATTTTAAATTTAATTATTTAGACAGAGAAAGTGGTGTATCATTGCCGGAGATTATTTTAGCTTTACAAGAATACTGTTAACTGCTAGTTTGTGTCATATGGATCTCCGATCTAGTCAATTTAGGGTCTGGTTAAACTTGAAAATCCTAAACGCTTGACTCTTTGTTTGACAACCACTATAGACACTACGGTTACTTCATAGTAACTGAAATTAAATTTATTTCTATTACTTGCCTAATTTTATTGGCGTTGGATTTACAAGTTTCTAGCACCTTTCTTATGTATTACGGAACAAAGAAATGTCTTCTTCTATGTGGTAATGCCTAACTAATTCAATTAAATACCTAATCGCATGTAATTTGTAACTGTCTTCTTTTTCTATGTGTAAGTCAATAATAGCATTATGCATACGCATTATCTAATGTGAAATTTGCGTAACATACGCAATTGTATCTAAGGATAATATTTATAAAAATATTCCAAGTATTAAAATATTTGTAAAAAAATATATATTTCATGCTTCTTTGTAAGATATTTTTTTATAAAGGTGATAGATTTGTATCGAATGACATTGCATAATTCCTCGGTTATAATATTTTATGTGACTAAATAAATACTTTTCCATTCTAATACCTTGTAATGCTCCATTTTTTTACTTTTTTATATCAGATTTAATGCTCAGCCTTCCATTCATGCACATTACAAAGGTAAACATTATATTTCTCTATACATTTGATGTTCACGAAGGAAATAAGCCGATTGCGTTACAAAGACATATCGTGCAATGTGAAACTGAAAGAGACCTTTCGACCTACGATATTATTTTTATGTATTTCAACAAAGAAACTGTCAGATATATAAAGAAAAAAAATATAAAAATGGCTTTTTAAATAGATATGGAAAAATCGCAGCTTATGATTATTTTGTAACATTTTCATAATACAAAGTCATGTTTGATTTAATTTAATTTCTACCTTCTAAAATTTCTATACTAGAATATAAAACTATTATACCGATAATATTATATTATTAAATACAATTTAACTGTTAAAATAGTTATGTATAATATAAAGATTGTATGTAAACTAACATTATTCAATGTAAAACTGTCATCATATTTTTTTCAATATCAGATTTTTATTTCATTTAATTAAGTAGGTATACTTATGATAATGTCAATGCCAATAATAGTAGGAATTAATATATTTATTAAATTGATTGATAATCCTAGTAAGTTATCAATAACATTATAGGTACCTACGTAATGTTCGTTTACATGCAAAAAAAAATATGACTAAATAAATGTTTTACTAAATATTTACTGTAAATATAACATTTTATCTTCATCGCATCTACAATGTTAATGTAAACGTTATGTTATAGCGCTAAATGGATAATTACTTAGAGTAATATTTAGCCTTTAAGTATTTTAATTATCGCAATTATATCGAAATTACAATTACGTTTGTTTTATTCATAAAATATCCCAAAATACACAATTGGAAATTAGATGGATACTCAATTATTTAGTAAAGACAGAGGATTTAGTCTGACATCAAAAAATAAATAAAAATCACGTTTTAGTCAAGGCGCAACGTGTCACAAGGTTGCCTGTTAGTGCCTATTTTAGTGGTCTAGTACTCTAGTTAAAATATAACAAAAAAAATTAGACTTGTGACTTGACGACACGATTGGCGTAGCGGTTGAGCGATCGGCTTCTGCGCCACGTGTTGTGGGTTCGATCCCCACACGGAGCAAATATTTGTATGATCTACAGGTAGTTGTTCCGGGTCTGGGTGTTTGTGTATGTGAGAATTTGTGTTTGTAAACGCACCCACGACACAGGAGAAAATCCTAGTGTGGGGCAACGTTTTTAAAAAAAAAAAAAAAAAAATTCTGAGTCTACTCTTTCATATATTTAGTGAAGGAATATTGTAAGATAAAACAGTTACCGTCTAAACCACAGTCAATTGCTGTCAATTCCCGAAGTCGTACGGTCAAAATACACTTCCTTATTGCCAGACAATTATCGTAATAGTCGCATCAACGAGCAAGCGATCGACTTTTGGGCGCATTATTTAATCTAGCTAGATTGTGTTTACGACTAGACACACCCACGCTACGTTATTTTTGTGGGTCATAAGCCCACAACAGATGACCACTATACCATACTATAGCCCACCATGCTAGCCTAGTGCGACTTGGCAGATTACACTTAACGTCGGGAAAATCTCTCAGACATGCAAGTTTCCTCACAATGCATGTTTTCCGTTGTGATCATGAACTATTTGCACATGTCTTAGAAAAATTGGAGGTGGATTCGAACGCAAGACCTTTGACTTGGCAGACGATATATCGCACATCCGCTGAAAAACTGTTGCATAACATAAAATAACTGAAATAGAGTCTCAAAGCTTTTACTAAATTCTAACATCAAATCCAAGCAACAACCCTGTACCAAGAATTTTGTGCAAACTCCATACAAATTAGAACACTAGGTACTTAACATATTATTTTATGAATATTCAAAACCTAATTTAAGAGAACTGTGAGTGTATTATAATTATTTGAGCTTATAGTGACTTTTTTGTAACATTTTTCAGCGGATGTGCGATATACCTACATCTTCTTCTATCTATACTTATAATAAATCTGTAGAGAGGTCAATTCTGTACATGAAATATATTTCCAAAATAACTATCAGCGGGTGATTAGTGATCGATACTGACGCCAAAAATGCAATCAGTAAAATTTTTGTCTATCTGTCTGTATGTCCGTTATAGAAACAAAAACCACTCGACGGATTTCAACGAAACTTGGTACAATTGTTCTTCATACTCCTGGGCAGGTTATATTATACTTTTCATCACGCTACGATCAATAGGAGCAGAGCAGTGAAGGGAAATGTTGGGAAAATGAGTGATTCATGAGAAAGGTTTCAAGCTATAAAACATCACGCTACAACCCTTAGGATCTGGGCAACGCAGGTGAAACCGCGGGCGAAGAACTAGGGAACAAAGTAACTATTCCACGCGGACGAAGTCGCTGGCAAAAGCTAGTATATAATATAGACTGTCATATCACTAGGCTGACTGGGTATAAATTACGTATTTCGTTCGCATTGTTCCGTCTCATATCGCTGGTAATAATAAAATGTCATTGTATATGACGAAGTGATCAGTATACACTAGAAACCCTCCGAGGAAGAGGTTGTCCCTAGATGGCAGAATATTCTGTAATTACATTAAGGTAACTTTCGAACGTATTGGTCACTAATTTGATTAATGAATATGTTCAAATGTAAACAGTCTCTCTTGGGATGGCGATGATACATTTATTACTTACACATACCACCTACATGCTTCACAATGCAACCTTATCTGTAGCTATTTTTTTCATGCTTTAAAAAAAGCTCTAGTATTTTCTCCTATTACATTGGCTGTGACAAACAAGTTAGCAGTTTTGCTATATAAAGGCCGGCAACGCACTTGTGACTCCTCTGGTGTTGCGGGTGTCCATGGGCGGCGGTAATCGCTTACCATCAGGCGATCCGTCTGCTCGTTTGCACCCTATTCCATAAGAAAAAACAAATTAAATGGTAGAAATTTAGAGATCTATCTTGAAATTTCTAGTTGAATTTTATTATACTTCCTACTCCTATGCTGCCAGCCCAACTATTCCTCCTTACAGGGTCGGCAACGCTCGAGTGATACCCCTGTTGTTGCAAGCGTCCATAGGCTACGGTAACCGCTTACCATCAGGAGGCCGTAAGCTTGTTTGCCACCTTAGTGGTATAAAAAAAATCTACATTGATCTTTCATACGTAATGCCTTCTTTATTGATTGTCTCGAACGTAATTGTCAAGAACGAGAATTCACAAAAGACCATAAAGGAATTAAAATAATAGTAATTGTATCAAACATCTTATTAAAAAAAAGATAATTTAATAAAGTACCTAGAAGAGTACCTTGCGGGTTCTTATGCATAGGAACCGTGCACAAAGACTGAAAATTTCATACATTAATACCTATAAACATAAACTAAATAACACTTTAAACACAATGCTCTCGCAGAGCAAACACCCAGACTTGGTTTCTTTTGACCAGTGTCGGTCGCTCGCGCCTGGGTGGATTCAGGCGAAAACCAGCGTGATAGCGCGATTGATCCCATTTTGCTGCTATAATTACCTATATATTCATTCATTCAATTGATAAAATGATGTTCCCCATCAGAAACATTATGATTATGATTTAGATATATTTTATGACTACCCCACGCGATTTAGGTTAAAGATTATAAAGAAGAAGCGTAATTAGTTCAAAATTAATATTAATTCATTCTTACTTATTTTTACAACTTAACTTTAATTTGACTGCCTCATTGGTGCCAAGCGCGGCTGCTACTCTAGAGGTCCTGGGTTCGATCCCCAGGTCGAGCAAAGTGTTATTGAGTTTTTCTATGAAATTCTCAGTAGCAGCTCGGAGTCTGGATTTGTGCCCGGTTAATGGCAATAGGCTCGCTCCCTATTACATGGGACCTAAACATACCGGCGAACTGTGGGTGTACATTAGTACGCCTCTGCCTAACCCTTCGGGCAATACAGGCGTGATGGTATGGTATGTTATTTTTACAAATTATAATACAATTTAGTTCGTTTTATCATTATTAGTATTTGACATTAACAACAGCTTATTATATATTAAATATAATTTTATACCTACTGTGCTTTTATGCTCATTTTATCCTAAATGTTGTGCATGTCTATAGTTGATATACTTAAACACTAGTCTTTGCCTCTGTATTTTGCTACAAAGCAATGTTTGTGTTTTTTTTAAAAAGCTTACTAGCAATGTGGGTCGCACATTACTAGTATTCTTGTTAACCCCTCGTGCTAAGCTAAATGCTTGTGTTACGAGTGGGTTCACGTCGGTAGTGCAATGGGTGGGTTTCGAACCGGTAACCACATGATCGCAAGTCCGACGCCCTGGCCATTAGGCTACCGCCGCTTAAAATTACATTGTTTATGTGCCTTATGTAAATAAATAAACAGTCCCTAATTTTTTTAAGTGACTATATAAAACTATGAGATCCCACATAGTCGAAGTAGCGGGCCGAATCTAGGTAATTAATAAATTTAATCAAAATAACAAAGGATTGGATTGGCTCAGTGGCTGAGCGATCGGGTTACGTCCTATATTCGATTCCCGGAACAAACCAGGGGGTGTTAAGTCTAACAAACGTATTTACGTGCCAAATGTTTGTTTTATTTTAATTAGATTAGGTTCAATTACATAAATCTGTTCATTCGTCTATGTATTTATTTCGGCCATCACTCAAGATTCTTTACGGTCCATTTAGTGGGTATTTCGGTTAATCCAGTATAGTGGTCCACGGGGTTTATTAACCCGCGTTCGCAGTATCCGACATATAATATTTATGCTCATAATAACATGTGATATGATAAAAGGTGTCGTGTTATGTAGGGCGACCAAGCGATAAAGACAGCGAGAGACTTCCGACACTCGTAAACAATAATTATATTCATTAAATAATATGTAACTAATAATTAATTTTCAATTTTTTTACCTTTCAATTATTTTTCTTCGAAGTAAAAAAATCTAATTTTATCCGATATAATCCTCACAAAATGGCATCATTTCTCAAGTCTCAGTACTTAGTAGGGAAATTTATAAACTGATATGAACTTAACTGCCTCATTAGCCTAGTAGTTGCAAGCGCGACTGCTACGCTGCAGGTCCTGGGTACGATTTCCAGGTCGAGCAAAGTATTATTGCATTTTCTTATAAAACTCTCAATAGCATCTCGGAGTTTGGAGTTGTACCCGGTTAATGGCAATAGGCTTGCCCTAATCGAGGTCATGAGATGAAACATACCAGTGAACTAGTAATATACCTACATTAGTACTACTCTGTCTAACCCTTCGATAAATACAGGTGTGATGTTATATTAATTACAGAGCATAGTTTATAAAAATGGGGTATGAGAAATTAGCCCAAGCGACAGTGTCAATGTCAAAAATCTAGATTCAAGAGCGTCAAGTCAGTGGTATTATAGTAGGATATACTCCATGCCGCTGAAATGTTAAGTCCAAGTCGTTAGTGGATTAAAATATCTCTATTGTGCTTCAATAGTGGCAGGGTTAACGCGCCCACTCATGTCGTATGTGGGTTTATTGGTGACATGTTTATTCAAGTGAATAGAAATCTATTTCTTACATTGTCTATGGTTCAACATGCACTTGGGTAATTTATCGTAGGCTAATAAAGCTCTATAAAATATGACTCTCAGAAAGAATATTTTTGTGTTTTTATATGGAAAATAAAACAAACATGATTGTTTATTAATTAATGTGTTTTTTTTATGTGATTAGGGGATTCTTTGCTGTTGAAATGAAATATAATGAGCTTTTCTAAAATAATTAGTAAGTAATTAGATAATATATAATTAGTTGGCCTTTGTGCCGAATTGCTGTTTAATTTTAATTAAGTGATTTTTATTAAAGCCAGATTTGATTAGCCGTAAGTACTTAATTGGGATACCGTACTTAAGGTCATTGATCGCTAAATAAACAAATCTTTAATTTTTACATTTATACTGTTATATTTATATCTGCATTCAACTATCCCACTTCGAAAATAAGTATTTATTTGTAACAAAGGCGAATATAGATAGCACTTTTTCTCCTATAAAAGCGATACCTTCACATCTGTATTTCTAGTTTAATTCGTTATTGAACTCATACCATTTTAGCTAATGAGTCTGAAGTAACAAAACGGAGGGAGTAGGTTCAAATCCTGATCGTGCACAAAATTTATAACTTCAAAAAATACTTTTACTTTTGACTGCCTCATTAGCCTAGTAGAGGTCTAGAGGAGAGCCTAGAGGTCCTGGGTTCGATCCCCAGGTCGAACAAAGTATTATTGGGTTTTTCTATGAAATTCTCAGTAGCAGCTCGAAGTCTGGATTTGTGCCCGGTTAATAGCTATAGGCTCGCCCCCTATAACATGGGACCTAAACATACCGGCGAACTGTGAGTGTACATTAAGTACGCCTCTGCCTAACCCTTCGGGGAATACAGGCGTGATGGTATGTTAAAATACTTTTATAATGTAATTCGGATACAATGTCATTTTATTGATTTAAATATATATATAATTACAATATCATGACAGTGTACACAAAATCAATATTATAACATACATAAGTTGCCAACATTTTAAATGTTGAATGTGCTGTGTTTTATATGTTTAGTGAATTTCGTCATGCTGCAAATAAATAAAATACAGACTACATTCAATATAAAATATAATTTAATATTCATGTCCTATCGGATAAAATTGTGATTTTTTTATGCTAAATGTCCTGATTGTTTTCCAAACTCATGGAGTCCGGACAGTCCGAAATAAACTCAGCCTAATATCGCTTACGTGGTCATAAACCGAGGTGGCTGTTGTCTTAGGACCCAACTACCTCCATCTTGAGATTGTTACCTCATGTATCTTGTTACCAAAACCAGGTAATTTAATTATGACTATGTACGGTAATTTAGACCCTATTTTTAGCTACCTTTAGATGACTTGTGACCTAAAAATAGCCGGAGACGAGGTAAGTTTGGATGTACTAAAATACATATGAATAAATACTTATTTAGGTTTCGCTTTATTTATTAGATACTACACGTGAAGTCGTAATAACAATTTATTGCGTCCGGGCTTTTTTAATAGGGCAGGATATTAGTTGCATACATTTTATATTCAAACTAGTGGACCCAGCAGACGTTGTCCTGCCCTGAAAATAACCCAAAACTCGATTGCAGCGCCACCTACCGGGTCCAATTGTGAATCTAAACCATTCCTAGATCCCCTTGAACACACACAAAAAATTTCATCAAAATCGGTCCAGTCGTTTGAGAGAAGTTCAGTCACATACACACTCACAGAAGAATTATATATATAAAGATAATACATAGGTAACATAATGTACAACAAACTTCTTTATTCAGACATTTAAAGTGCTTATGTTTTTGTGTTTGCTTTTCTATGCTAAGATTATAAATTGTGTATATCTAACCAGAGGACGCAGGTTCGAATCCTGCCCGCGGGCGAATTTTTCCTTTACTAAAATAACATTTAAAGTGCATTTATAATTCGTATAGAAAAAATCAAAATTTCCTACATGTAACTAAATAAAATTGCAATTTTATTTCAATCATCCTCTAAAATGGGTGCCTTAAAATAAAAGACAACATTAGAGTTTACCGTGGGAGAGCCATGCTTCGGCACGAATAGGCCGGCTCGAGCGGAGTGATACCACGGCCTCACAGAAAACAACGCTTACGTTGTGTTACGCCGAGTAAGTGAGGATACCGGAGGCCCCGGAATCCCATTTTAAAAGGCCGGCAACGCACCTGTGACTTCTCTGGTATTGCGGGTGTCCATGGGCGACGGTAATCGCTTACCATCAGGCGAACCGATTGCTCCTTTGCCCCCTGTCCCTTAAAAAAGACACAAGAGCCCATTTTTTCCCCCATAATCACAGGAGGTCAATAAATCCAAATCTCACAGGAGTGACCAGCTCTAACGTACTAGACAGAGAATAGATATAAGGGGAGTCAGCTGCAGGTTTTATCCACGAGGAATATCCACACTGTAAAAAAAAGGCAGAGCATAATATACTAAATGTTGTGAGGTAATAAGCGTAAATACACATATGAGCAGAGTTTCTTAAAGTGAGGGCCATCCAAAGACCCCTTAGGGGTCCGTGAAGTACGTGTGGAACTCTAGCTAGCACTCAGCTTACTCTCATATTTATTTGGGAAAATTATGCAGTAATTAACGCATCATTGGTTTGAATGGACAGGGGACCCAATATGAACACACATGGAACTTTTGAAATTCTGAAAGTGGTCCATAGCTACAAAAAGTTTAAGAACCACTGCTTAGAGTAATGTACGTGTTTTAACGTAAAAAGCTGTGTTTTGTTTTAATTAGTCTGTTCTGGTACTAGAGAAAAGAACTCTTATTATTCTTGGTTAAGAATAAAAAAAACAATGAATACTTACACCATGCTGGTTTAAAGTTAGTAACATTTTTGCATACTTAGTTCGTAATTAAAGGTGGTAATTTTGCTATCCTGAAACCTACTAACTCGAGATACGTGCAATAACAATTAATATTGTTAAAATACACCTACTGATATCCGAATCTGACACATTAATAATAACACTGGCCGTGTCCCACGGTGTTACCCGTGTTCATTTAATTATTCTCCCCCACAAATATTTATATTTACATCTTCTGTGCCCTGAAAGGTATCAAAATGTAATATACCTATACCTATTGCCATTAACTGGGCACAACCAAACTTCGAGCTGCAACTGAGAGTTTCATAGAAAAACTCAATATCACTCTGCTCGACCTGGGGATCGAACCCAGGACCTCTAGCATAGCAGTCGCGTATGGAACCATTAGACTAATGAGGCAGTCAAGTACAATAAAAATCCTAAGCTATTCCGGTATTCAAAAAATCTTCATGCCAGCTTCGCCTCCATTCCGTGGATAAGTAAAGCATGACCGACTGCCCTGCCCGTCCCCTGGTGACACGGCGTAAAGGCACGCAACGAGACTATCACGCGACGCGGTTGGTTTCTCAAGAACGCCAATTGTCGCATTGTGGCCGGATGATAGCTAAACGCTGGCTTCCTTCAATCCTTAATGGTATAAGCTAAAAGCTTATAGCGGGTTTAGCATATTTTATTGATATGACGTTTATCTGGCAGTAAGATTGTTAAAGCCATATTTTATTTAGCCATTGTCATCCACCTGCAGGGCAAAGGCCTCCCTACCTTCTTTCCACTCCTCACGGCTTAAGGCTATTTTGGGCCAATCCCTCCAGAAAAAGTCAAAGTCAAAGGCAAAATGTTTCATTTCAATTAGACTTATGGAGAAGAGCCGGCAAGAAACTTCATAGATAATCTTTTTAAAAAAAACATGATTACATTATTAATCTTTACAACTTTGTTTTAAATTGTTTGACAATTATGCAGTTTGATGTGTAAGATTTATTCAGTAGATATAATAGGTGTTGTATTAAAAAGAAAGGGATTCTCACAGGAAGTAAGGTACCGACAGACAGCACTTACTGGTTTCTGACACTTATCTACGCTATTATTAGACAAAAAACTATTAAATAAAACTACTTTTTACGGATTTTATCGCATTGTATGGACAGCACTTGTTCACGAGCATGACGTGTGTATCGGCGTGATTCAACTCAACCATGTTGTAACGAATAAAACGACCCGACACGCAACGCCACCATCAGCAGGACATTTAAGTGAGCATGACAAGCTCAGACTGCAGGCACAATATTTTTATAGATACTCACACAAATTGTTCAACATCTGCACATCAATATCTGCACGATCCTCACTCTTTACAGTAGGTACTCTGATTAGGAAATTATACCATATTAATCCAATCAATACATCAAATTATTATCATAATGTGTATATATTGTATATTTTTTTAAGAGATATCGCCTTTTTATTATATATATTTTTGTTCAATTAAATAATGACGCTATAAAATGGTATTAAAAAAATATTATTATAAGCAATGTCATTAAATTTTATATTACGTGTAAATTGGGTATGTCAAATTGTCAAAATGTATAGTCTACATTAAAATTATCCAAGACATCATCCTGTGGAGCTGGACCAGCAATTTGCCAAACATTTTTATTCAAAAGATAATCTTCCAATTTATAGTAAGCTTGCCTGCAGAGTAAACATAATATTTTCTGGGAATTTTAAAATGAATTCTGAAATTTTATTATAAAATCTTATACAATAACCCATAAAGAAGAGAATTTAATTTTATCAACGGATTTTATTATTATGAAGTTATTTAATTTTATTACTATTTAATTTTAATTTTATTACTATTATTTTATTGAACTTTTAATCAACTGTCATGCCTTTTATTATTGAATTTTGAATGTATTTTAAAAACGTGTGTATATGGGAAATTATTCCTGAATTAAAAGAATTTTATTTATTTATAAAAGAACTATGGACTTTAGCGAGACGAAACTGCGGGTGCATTCATTTTGATTTATGTTTAGTATTAGAATTATACAGTTCACATTTTTTTTATTTGCTTCGTGTGAGGATCGGATCTACAACACGCGGCGCAGAAGCCGATCGCTTAGCCGCTACGCCAAACGTGTCTTCAAACTTTATTTAATTAATGCTTCCAGTCCGCTACATCTCGTGCCTTGCGCCAATCGCTCCGCTCGGCCGCGTGTCGGCCCACGTGGATTATCTCATGTTCCGACGAAATTTTACAGTATCTTGCTTTTACCCTCCCTGATATGATCTTTATTGCACTTCCCTTATAATTGTTCGTCATAGGACTCGTCATGGGTATATAATGTGATAGGCGTGTCTTTCTGAGAATAACAAAATTAGTAAGTAACAAAGTCAGTAAGCAGAATTATTCCCTACCTTTTTTTCCTTTATTTTTCTTTATGGTTTTATACTATTTTTTTGTCATAAAATAATTGGAAAATTGTAATAGGAGAACCCTGGCTTCTGCAACACAGTTATTACTAGTGCAGGAGTCAGAGAATTCTACGCTTTGTAGCTTATTTTATGTCAATAAAGTAAAATATAAATGCGTTGTAGGTAAGTACCTAATAACCACGCTATAACAACATGAAACATAATAAAATGTATTTATAGGTATTGCCCTATTTTACTTGCAATACGGAAAATCGTTATGGATCTGTCACCTACGGACTGACACCAACTAAAAACCGTACTTGCTCCTTCAGTCACGGTCAATTTACACAAGTACCTACTTAAGTAGGTACGTGACATTCAAGAAATGTATAATCTTTGAAAATGTTGCACAGTTGAATTAAAGGAAAAGTATAATTATTTCGATAAAACATTTATGTAGTTAACCCAATTAAAGCATCTACCATGACCTATTCTCAAATATGTAAGCCAAAAGAGATACAAAAAACAAAGTTGTTTATTAATTTATTTAATAGTAAAGGAAAAAATTCAATCGCGGGCAGGATTCGAACCTGCGTCTTCTGGTTTGATATACCAGACGCTCTGACCTCTAAGCCACCGCGAACCCTACCCGCATGATTGAAATTTTGCCTTCACATTTTGAATTTACGTCATAAGGTGACGTTTGGTGACATCTATGAGAGGCAAGTTACCTTACCTCTCAAGTTAAGTAA
Organism: Acronicta aceris; assembly: GCA_910591435.1. Lineage (NCBI taxonomy): Eukaryota > Metazoa > Arthropoda > Insecta > Lepidoptera > Noctuidae > Acronicta > Acronicta aceris. Next base: position 12,963,330 of record OU342770.1, read on the forward strand.
AGTTGTTTATTTTGTTTCATCACGCCTCTATCACGGCATCCTACGTATCCTAAAGGTTAATAAAATAAGATTTTTTAACTAAAAAAATTAAAACATATAGCTCTGTAAGTAATAATCATTAGTATAAGGGTAGGGTATATTATACACTAAGGGTCGATTTTTCCATCGCAAGATAACTTAGAATAAAGTTGACGTTTGACAGATTGTGTATAGAAAAACTGTCAAAAATACGAATTTATTCCTCCGTTAAGATTATCTGGTGATGGAAACATCCGCCCTCAATGCATACTCATGACAGATGACAGTAATTGTAAAAAAAACTAAGCAAGAAATAGGTAAATGTTTAGTGGCTAATTACTATGAATGCCTACATTAATGACGATACATAACTCAGCTACCAATAATTTTTATTATTCATAACAATTACAAATATTCGACACATACATTATGATTCAAATGCCGCCTTTGTTTACTACGACACGCACACATATACGCGCTCTCACACACGCACGGCGTATGCGCAAGTTTTCCTGAAACATGCGCACGAGTGGTCCGCTGCTCTTCCGGCCATGCGCAAAGAATATGCAATGAGGAGGAAAATAAACACGTAGTTTCTTTGATTTTTGTCTCACGCTTCAAGGTGGCCAGGAAATAATACTCGTTTAAGTATATTGTACCAACTTAAATGTGTAATAAAGTTTTTTTTTAGTATTTTTTTTTTTCATTAGTCATAAAAATAACTGCAAAAATATTTCCTGGTGCCAATTTGAAATTTTTTTCGCCTAATAATAAACGGAGGTGGTTCTAAATTCGTACATAATATACATTATATTGTTTCTAACTATATTCTATTAAATACAAGTATAGTAGGTATATTCTAAATATTCTCATAGTTATTTTTTAGTAAAGGAAAAAATTCAATCGCGGGCAGGATTCGAACCTGCGTCTTCTGGTTTGATATACCAGACGCTCTGACCTCTAAGCCACCGCGAACCCTACCCGCATGATTGAAATTTTGCCTTCACATTCTGAATTTACGTCATAAGGTGAATTTTTTCCTTCGCTAAAAAATAACTTAATAATCTTAGCATGGAAAATGCAAAAAAAAAATCACAAAAAGATAGATTTTTTATACATAAAAGGGGATTGCGATTATACGTAGTCTGATTAAAATCACCTAAAATAAAAAAAATAACTGAATTTTCATGTAGATAACTTCTACATTGTGTTAGAGTGGAGACCGCGTGTATGCAAGCGTAGTGTGGGAGGCCCTGCGACACGATGGACCGACGATTTGAAGAAGATGGCTGGCAGCGGATGGATTCGAACTGCCCAAGACCGGAATGGTTGGCACTGCTTGGGGGAGGCCTACATTCAGCAGTGGACGGCAATAGGCTGATATGATGAAGTTCTATATAGTAATTTAAAACTATGCGTGTTCGACAATACGATTCAAGAAAATGTTGGTAGTGCCCTGCATATGGCATGTTGTGTTCATAGACATATTGTAACACACATGAAATTCTCAGTAGCAGCTCGGAGTATGGAATTTGTGCCCGGTTAATGGCAATACGCGCGCCCCCTATTACATGGGACTTAAGAGTCCGGGCGGCGGACTGAATTTCTCTTACAAACGTAATACCCAAAATAAATCGTAATTCAAACACAATTTAATCAAATTCTGTTATTATTCGGAATCCGATACTGTTAATCTAGGTCCCTACTTTACCATTTCGTCCAAAATAGTTCACTGGAAATAAATGTAAGCGAATGCAATTTTTGATGATAACTTTACCGATTTTGGAACGTTTCTCCGGTCTTTTATTTTCAGTGAAGTAGTAGCAGATGAAATAAGACCGTAGGAACATAGATTAACAATATCTAAATCCGAATAATAACATAATTTGATAGAATATTGTCTGGATTACGATTTATTTCGGTATTACGTTTTTGTGGGCAATTCACGCTCCGCCGGACCCTTAAACTTACCGGCGAACTGTGGGTGTATATTAGTACGCCTCTGCCTAACCCTTCGGGGAATACAGGCGTGATGATACGTTACGTTATATTGATTTTTTTAAGTTGGAAGAAATATGATGGTCACCTGGTTGAGATAGGGACGAATTAAGAATAAAAATAGCATTTTTATCTGTATCACCCGTTGTTTACCTCAACCAATGAGTCATGTCCTCACTCCTCCTCCCTTGCTCTTTGACCGGCGCCGGCGCATTTTATAAAGCAACAAAGGTCGGCTACAAATGATCATCCGTTCGTTCCAGTCAGTCGGTTACGGTCGCGCGAGTCGAAAACACGTTAGCGCGCGATTTTCACAAATAAAATATAGAAAAATGTTGTTTTTCATAACAGTTACACTGCTCGTCGCCAGTGCGAACGCCAAATTCTACACGGACTGTGGTAATTATTATTTTTCACCATATTCTTATTATGTTCGTTTTGATATATTGAGTTATTTGATACAAGCGTTTAAATTTTATTAGTAAATTGCGTACATTGTGTGTTGGCTGTAGAATTCAAGATATCTATATGTGCAAAATGTGCTGTTATGTGCATAGTTGTGCCTTGTTGCACACGCTGGAAAATTAACAGTATGTTATTCTTACCTGTGCGTTCTTACCTCATCTGCGTCGAAATCAAAATAAGTATTTATTCGCAAAGTAAATTGTGCACTAAGTTCAAAATATTACAGAGGGAACTTATTTTAAGTTTTTTGTCTATCTTCTTTCTTTCGAATCAAATTCTAGTGCATTTATTTATGCCAATCAATGGTGTCTCCAAAGTCTCAACATTATTATAACTTATATTATAATCCATCGTCTTTAGACACAGTTTAACAATTACACTTTTAAATATTTTCATACAAAAATTTATTTCAATAAGAAACATTTTAAGATAATATTAGCTTTACTCGCATCGGAAATCGTTACTTTTAATAATTGGCCCCATAGTACGAACTTTCGGAATAATGGTTACTAATATTCTTTACTCTTATGTTATTTATCCATCTTACTGTATTTGGCATACTGCGTATGCTTCTTAAATATCAATATTTTGTGTTTTTTTTTGCACAGCTTGCATGTTTGTGTAAAAATTTCCGGATTTTAAATAAGACTAGTTGCTGTTCCCCGCAGTTTCACTCACGTCCCAAAAAGATTAACTATACTATAAGTCCAATTCTAGGCGGCGTATTAAGATGAAACATGCACCAGATTTTAAGTTAGCCCTCTAGCAATACATTGGTGAAAACTACATTCAATTCCATGCAGTAATTTTTGCGTGATGCGCGTACAAACATACAGACAGACAGAAAAAAATCCAAAAATTGTTATTTTGGCTTCTGTCGCTCTAAAACCACCCCATATTAGTTTTTCTTTCATATCTATAATGTACAGACATCGGCCTGTTACAATTTAATTATAGGTATCTATAGATATCGATAATTGTAAAGTAATAGGGTATTATGGTATGAGTTCAATAAGATTTATTGCAGGGTAATTCCTATAATATGTATAACATACCACCATGCTTGTCCCAAGGGCAAAGGTGTACCGACTGATGTATCCCTACATCCACAGTTCGCTTCATAGGTCCTGTGCCCCGAGCCTAATGCCATAAATCACAACTCCTAGCTGCTACTGAACAGCTTCATAGATCATGTCCAGCAGTCGTGAATTACTAGGCCAATGAATTAAATTCGATTCAATTCAACTCAATTAAATTCGATTCAATTTAATTCAAAAGTTACAAGTCAACTCATTTACTGTCCTACTGGTCCGTTTTCGGTATAGTCCACCCAAAATCTCTCGGACATGCAGGTTTCCAGACGATGTTTCCTGACTGCCTCATTAGTTTAGTGGTCCCAAGCGCGACTGCTACGCTAGAGGTCCTGGGTTCGATCCCCAGGTCGAGCAAAGTGTTATTGGGTTTTTCTATGAAATTCTCAGTAGCAGCTCGGAGTCTGGATTTGTGCCCGGTTAATGGCAATAGGCTCGCCCCCTATTACATGGGACCTAAACATACCGGCGAACTGTGGGTGTACATTAGTACGCCTCTGCCCTACCCTTCGGGGAATACAGGCGTGATGGTATGTTATGTTTTCCTTCACATTGTGATAAGTCTTGGTAATCTACTAAACTATAGTTTTTCAACCTTTTTAGTATCGTGAACGACTATATTAATAGCCAAAAAGTTACATATACAATATTGCAACCTCCGCACTACCGCATATTAATTTGACCTTTATCAAAGTTTTTTTTTAATTCTAATGGCCGGCAGTTCCTCCTTTTTGCAGAATTATGATTATGCATAATAGTTTTATTTTGAAGCAGTAAAACAAAAGGATATTTAGCATACAGATTTTTTTTAACACTTGCAAACAAGTTATTTTAGTGAAGGAAAAATTCGCCCGGGCGGGATTCGAACCTGCGTCGTCTGGCTATGACCTATTTATAATCTTAGCATGGAGAATGCAAAAAATTTTTATCACAAAACGTTGCTTGCGAACCACTTCAGACGCAGTTATTTTGTCCGCACTGTATCTAAATTTGTGCATCTCTGCCAAATTAAGTCACTGTTACATTAGAGACGATTTATATAGGTACCGGTAGTATTTTTCAAGATATTTCACCCGGTTTGTATATTTTTATTTCAATATACTTGCCTAGTATATCATAGATAATATGCTTTACTGTCATTCAGATAAGCATCTCGTAACGCGAAAAAAAGTCTGATATGCTCGGTATCTGGTAGGACCTCTTGGGGTCTGGCTGGCTGGCGACCAACCTAACGTCGGAGGCTGTCGTAAAGCACCATGGTGTGTGTGTGTTTACTTGCGTATATTACGTTTACGTATTTATCACATATAAAGATAGCTATTACAAGGTCTATGAGCTGTCATCAACAATAATAAGACCGCAACACTTTACTCGTATTACTCGTATAGTATCTGTGTAATAACATTCTGAAACGTCTAATTATGACAATTGTTTCTGGTATGTATTCAACTATTTTTACTTTTTAAAAACATCCTCTAGTATTTTCTAGATCTTTATTGATTACAAAAACAAATTTTCACACCACCGACGCCCAGACAAGAATGAATTACTTACATGTCGGACGTATAATCTGGGTGTCTTTAAATCACGAGTGAATCGATTTCTTTTAGGCAAGTGCGCACCATCGTAGATCGCTCGGCGAACTGGCGGTCAAGCGTATCACGAATAAAAAAATTGCTGTACTTTGTTTAATTGTTATAAATTTAACCGAACATCAATATTGTCGTAACCTGCATAAAATACTCATCACACGCACATACCGTTTAACAAAGATACTTAAAACTGATAGAACTCTTTCCCCGTGTGGGGACGGGTTAGAATACTGTTCCTCACTGCTATTCAGATAGGCATCATCATAGGTAAGATGAAAAATCTCCCGTGAAAATATCTGACTTGCTCGGTTGTAGAACCTCTTGGGGTCTGACTGGCTGGCGACCACCCTTACGTCGGAGTCCATCGTAAAGCATCTTGGTGTGTGTTTCGACTTTTGCACGTAAGAGCCAGTTCCCCTCGTTTGCTGGGGCTCTGACAGTCTGCAGTCCATAGGGGTTCTTAAGGGTCGGCAACGCATCAGCAACTCCTCTGGTGTTGCAGGTGTTCATGGGCCACCATGACTACTTAACACCAGGTGGCTTGTCAGCTCGTTTGCCGACATAATCCATGAAAAAGAACTTGCAAATGGCAAATATTCGGCATTCGGAATGAGATAAAACTACTTTTTATAATAATTTCAATATAACGCAATAATCTACGTAAAAAGTTATTTTATTCCAATTGTAATTGATTGATTGTATTTGTAAATGAATTTTGATAGGGTGAGAGAGTTTAATTTGTTAAAAATCTGAAATATCCGAAAATTCTTCATCGATTGCTTTGAATTTTTACACTACGTTTCATTCGAAACCGCCCTTATTTTTATATTCATTCTAAGCACTACAATATCAAACGCATGATCAGGAACGTTATATTTTATCTAATAAATGTGTTTACGCATTGCGTTCTTAATTTTTCTCAATATAGATAATCGTTGTTTAATAAAAACAACATAGGTAGGTACTTACAATATACTTTTTAGTCACAATAAAGTAATTATAAATAAACTTTATGATTCAAAGTTCGATGTCAACTGTTTCACTGATTAAAGTATAAGAACAAAGAAAACATATTTTATGATAATCCATACGTAATACTTACTTATTATGAATGCAAAAGTAACTCTGTCTATCTGACTACCCTTCCCCGCTTAAACCGCTTAACCAATTTATATGAATTTTGGTACCAGTAGATATAGATTGGACCTCGGAGAATGACAAGCTTTTGTTAAAAATGTCATTCCGAATGCGAGTGAAATCGCGGGCAAATTTTCGATAGTTCAGCCCATCGGAGGCATTAGGTTTTTGGGAGTTCAATTTAAGGCGATGCCTCCGACTGCATGAGATTGGTCATCTTGTTTACATATTTTTTGGCAGTCGAGTTTTTGATTTTTTAAGTAAACTTTTTTATTTTACACCATTTAGTTTTGATATACCTACATAGTGTCATAGTTGAGACGAATCTAATAACGCCTACCAAGCTAAAATGCATTAAGCCGTTTAGGCTATAATGCGTGAGAAAGAAATATCCTTACTAATATTATAAAGTTTGTGAGTATGCATGTTTGATACTCTTTCACGCTAGAACGGCTGAACGGATCTCGATGAAATTTGGCACAGAGATAGAATATAGTCTGGAATCACACATAAGCTACTAAAAAGTAAAAAAAATCCAGGTCGGACCCAATTCTGAAGTTCACGCAGACAAAGTTGCGGGCAGAAGCTAATACATACATACACTCGAAAAACATAACCCTCTTTCTGGTGCAGTCGGGTAAAAACACCAATATTCAGCCGCATCTGATTAAACTGGAAGGTGACCCCAACATACTTTTAAACACAACAATAATTGTCGTCTGTCCTTGTTAATAGATATCATTTAGGAGATTTCACTTCTATCTATCTATCTTCTATCTATATATATAAAACTTAATTGCTGTTCATTAGTCTCGCTAAAACTCGAGAACGGCTGGACCGATTTGGCTAATTTTGGTCTTGAATTATTTGTGGAAGTCCAGAGAGGGTTTAAAAGGTAAATAAATATGAAAGTACGAAGTCTGCCGGGTCAGCTAGTATAAAATAAATTTAACTAGATAAATTAAAGTACTAAAAATGTAACGTCAAACTCGAAATCATTTATTCAAGATACTACTAGGTACGCTTTTTGATCGTCATTTTAGATTATAAACAGCCCGCAACACGGCCGCCCGTCTTAGTGTCTATACGTGGGAGAGCCATGCTTCGGCACGAATGGGCCGGCTCAACCGGAGTGATACCACGGCCTCACAGAAAACCGGCGTCAAACAACGATTACGTTGCGTTTCGCCTAGTGAATGAGGATACCGGAGGCCCAATCCCCTTTTAAAAAGCTGGCAACGCACTTGTAACTCCTCTGGTGTTGCGGGTGTCCGTGGGCGGCGGTAATCGCTTACCATCAGGCGATCCGTCTGCTCGTTTGCCCCCCTATCCTATAAAAAAAAGACGAAGAAGCAGCCTGCGCAAAAAAAAAAACATTACATAAAACTGTACATTATATGTAGATACTATTTCTATATAAAATATATGTAACAGGACTTACAGCTAATAAAATAATTAATTAATTATTTTAATTTATTAGAATTAACTAATAACATATACCATCACGCCTATAAACACCAAATAATTAAGCAGCAATGTATCTACACCCACAGTTCGACATTATGAGGGCTGAAAATTCTGAGCCATTAAGGATTATATAGAAAAACCCAAATAACACTTAAGAGCAATGACAGTTAAAATAATTATCTTTTCAATTTTCATTTGTCCGACTCTGCTTGTTTTATTTTTTCAAATTGGTAAAGTATATTGCCTCATTTTCATTAATATAATGAACCCTAGCGCGATTGCTACGCTAGAGGTCCTGGTTTCAATTCCCAGGTTGAGCAATATGCTATTGGGTTTTTCTATGAAACAGTCAGTAGCAGCTCGGAGTCAGTATTTGTACCCGGCCTGGTCTTAAACATACCGGAGAGCTGTGGGTGTACATTATAATAAACTTTAATTCAGACTTTGTCCATATGATATTTGTTAGTAACAATGCTCTATTATTACACTTTCCGAACCCTTCGGGGAGTACAGGCGTGGTTCTATGTTATGTTATGATAAAGTATGCAGAGCTCTATCGCGTGCGCATGAGCATTTATTAGCTATTGGGTAACGAACAGCTGGCACTTACACGATACGCTTGACCAGTGTAATAAGGTTTAGAGAAAGGTCTAGATCCAACGCATTATGTGCGAAATGTTCGATACAGTGTATATTCATATCATGATTATAATAGATTAAGACTACCTCATTAGTCTAGTGGTCCGAAGCGCGACTGCTACACTAGAGGTCCTGGGTTCGATTCCCAGGTCGAGTAAAGTGTTATTGGGTTTTTCTATGAAATTCTCAGTAACAGCTCGGAGTCTGGATTTGTGCCCGGTGAATGGCTATAGGCTCGCCCCCTATAACATGGGACCTAAACATACCGGCGAACTGTGGGTGTACATTAAATACGCCTCTGCCTAACCCTTCGGGGAATCCAGCCGTGATGGTATGTTATGTTATGATAGAATAGATCATATCTATACCTATAGTAAAATTGTAACAGGCCTATGTCTGTACATTATAGATTTTAAGAAAAAATAATATAAAAATAATTAATTTGGCTTCTGCTGCTCTAATCAGACGTAGATCAGCGGAAGCCAAAATAACGATATTTAGAATTTTTGTCCGTTTGTCTGTATGTTTGTACGCGCATCACGAAAACTACTGCATGGAATTGAATAGAGTTTTCACAAATGTATTGATAGAAGTCTAACTTAAAATCTGGTGCATGTATCATCTTGATACGCCGCCTAGAATCCGACTTTTAGTAAGTTAATCTTTTTGGAACCCGAGTGAAACTGTAGTCAACAGCTAGTTAATATAATAAAAGTGTAGCTAGCCGATGTCTGTACCTACATAAGAGAAATTTAAGAAAAAATATTATGAAGCATTTTTATTCGAGCAATAAAACTAAAATTATCTTTAGATTTGTGTTTGTGTGTTTTTTTGTTTGTAGTATGTATAGTATACAGCATTTTTAATGGTTTTAATTCATGGGTGCATTAAAAAGTTACATATAGGTGCTTATAACACCTCTGTGGAGAAAGACTTGTCGGCTGTTTCGACACAACCATTTTTATGCCTAGAAAATTTCACTTTTGTCTACTTTAAGGCGGATCGTTCAGCTGTGCCCGCGAAATGGACATTAACTATACAAAATTCTCAATTTTTATCTATAACCATTGCTTAAAAATCATTATTGTAGCTAAAAGTAGTGTAAAATGTCAATTTTGACCAATTACACAGACTGCGCCAAGTTTTTGGCTTGATAAGGATTTATAAGTAAAGGTTTTAGTTCTCAGTTGTGAATGTTGTATAGTTAATGTCGCAATTACAACTGACATGAATCTAGAACTTGTTATACACCTACAAACTGCAAAAATGACATGCATAGCCGTCATTTGCGACAATTTTTTATTTGACCACCCCGACCCAGATCTTGGCGGTACTAAGATATTCGATTGCGCACGCGTCTCCTATGACTCAGGTCATTCTCTGATTGGGCAGTGGCCTACTTTGAATTAACCTTTTCCAACATGCGGCACGAATTCACCACTTATCAGTAAACGAGTCGCTTGCAATGAAACCATTAGCCAAATAGGTATTTTTTTAATAATGAGACAAATAATTATTTTTCACCACTGCAAAAATAATAATGAGCAAGATAAAAATAACGATAGCTACGTTATGCTAAACAAAGCAAGCTCATTAGTCTTTGTACACACTACATAATTATATTGCTTATTACTTCAAACTCCAAATCGTAATGTTTATTTAATAGCAGATTATCCCAAAATTGATATTATCATAGTATCAAATCATGGTCATCACAGTTAAATTTAAATTATGGAAAACTATATAGTTATTTTAGTGAAGGAAAAAATCGACTGCGGGCAGGATTCGAACCTGCGTCTTCTGGTTCAATACACCAGACGCTATGACTAACTTAGCCACTGAGTCTCACCCGCCAGGTCGAAATTTGCCTTCACATTCTGAATTTACGACTTTAAAGTGACATCATTATAGACGAAAATGCAAAAAAAATACAAAAGATATAGAAAACTTGCTGTTTTCCGCGGTTTCGTCTACATATTCTTTTTCTATATCTGATTTTGAGACATAAAGTACCCTATGTCCTGCCTTAGGATGCAATGTATTTCATTGTCCATTTTTATCGATAGATATCTGTTCAGGGGTTTAGGCGTGAAAAGATAACAGAGAGAGTGACTTACTTATTATGTAGGTACATAAATGTATTTAGGTTAGGTACTCAATTTATTATAACAAACAACTATCGTTATTTACACGTTAGTGACTAACAAGCTCTATTTTACGATAAATAAGAAGGAATGTGAAATGGAAAGACTATTTACGATAATAAAATAATTCTAAATTGCAACGAGTTGAAGTTATTTATTATGCATTGACGTTTATTTATAGATACCTACATTTTTAACTATCAAAAGGAAAGACGTAATTCCATATGCATAGTTCTTTTTATGTATATTTGTGCTTAACTTTGTTATTTATGAATCGATTTTGACAGATGATTTCCGAAAGTATCTCATACACATGATCGTAATGATAGTAAATGATAAATCTTTAGATATATTTACACCCAGGAGAACAACATAATTATACATAAATCAAAAAACATCTTAACAAAAACAGTAAGCGATAGATCAATGTCTTATTAATCAGAAAAAATGTCAGCAATGCATAAATTCTACGCTAAATAAGTGTTGTATGTACCCATTTAATTTCCCATTGTTTGCGATTTTGTTTGTGTTCCCAATCTATTAGCTGAAGAAGAGAGGTGAATAAATACTTATTCTTTCTTAGTGGAATCGATTAATTCCACTCACAATTTGAGTTGCCCGACTGGGAAAGTACCTCCTTGCAGAAAATCGTAGCCAAATAACATAGCTCTGTGCTATGTTATTTTCCTAACGGTGAGCAAGGTCGTCAGAGCTCCGCGAGGAAGCGTTGTGTTGGCAGTGTAGAGGACCGGTAGTGTTTTGTTACCGCCGCTGTCATGCATGGCAGCATGTCTCCTATGCTCCCAGCCCAACTATTCCTTAATTTACAGGATCGGCAACGCTCGGGTGACACCCATGGTGTTGCAAAGATCTGTAGGTTACGGTAACCGCTTACCATCAGGCAGGCCGAATACTTGCCACCCTAGTGGTATAAAAAAGTAAGATTATCTGTCCCACTGCAGAAAACGTTTAAGTCCAGTCATAAAACAAACACCTTCGCTACAACTAAGTAAGTCTCGTACTCATCTTGGCAGAAACGCTCACATTAACCGTCCAACGAGAAATTATAATACCTACAGGATTGACTGACATCAGCTTTTCCAATTCATTTTGTTAATGCCGTATTTGGACGCAAATCTAACGCAGGGCCACCAGTGTCGCATTTCCAGTATATTATCTACAAATTGTATGCACTACTTTCCTCGTTTATCACCTTAAATACCTGTCACTTAACAATAATCTTAATTATATTCCTTAATCTAGCTTATAGTGTAAAATGATCCTTAACTGGAACGTCTGAAAATGCTATGCACTTTTTTATTGATTAAGTCGGCAAACGAGCTAACGAGCCACCTGGTGGTAAGTAGTCATCGTCGCCTATGGACACCTGCAACACCAGAAGAGTTGCAGATGCGTTGCCGACCCTTAAGAGCACTTACGGACTGTAGACTGCCAGAGCCCTTACGGACTGCAGACTGCCAGAGCCCTTACGGACTGCAGACTGCCAGAGCCGCTGCAATCGAGGGGAACTAGCTCTTACGTGCAAAAGTCGAAACACACACCAAGGTGCTTTGCGACAGACTCCGACGTAAAGATGGTCGCAATCCAATCAAACCTCAAGAGGTCATACCACCGAGTGAGTCAGATATTTTCACGCCTCTTACGGGATGCCTATCTGAAAGGCAGTGAGGAATAGTATTCTAACCCGTCCCCACACGGGGTAACTTCTGTAACTGACAAATTCACAATGTTTAAAAACCTTTGTTTAATTAATAATAATTGTTATTATACTTATGCATTTGTGAACTCGTTGAAGTACCATAACAATAATAAATAAATTTACCAATATTTCTGTACTGACTGTCGCATTAGTCTAGTGGTCCCAAGCGCGACTAGAGGGTCGTCCCCTATTACATGGGACCTATCTCTGACGCCTCTGCCTAACCCTTCGGGGAGTACAAGCGTGATGGTATGTTATGTCATTTGCTACATTTTAAAGCTGGAGCCTGACTTGTATCGTCTGTTTCTAATGTACCATTCGAGGCGATCCTGTTACAATACGATAACACAGACTGACTTGTATCGTGTATTTTGTAATGTATCATTCGAGCTCTTGGCTCAAGTATGCTTCATTTTTAGGGTTTCGTACCTCAAAAGGAAAAAACGGAACCCTTATAGGATAACTTTGTTGTCCGTCCGTCCGTTCGTCCGTCTGTCTGTCAAGACCCTTTATCTCAGGAACGCGTGGAGGTATCGAGTTGAAATTAAAAGCATATAGTCAAGTCTACAGCCCCTTGAAGCTGTGAAAAAATCAAACTTCTAAGTTAACATTAATTTATATTAATTATAATATGTAGGTACCTACAAATTTGTACAGAACCCTCGGTGGGCAAGTCCGACTCGCACTTGTCCGGTTTTTTACTCAAATGAATCGAGACCTGCAGTGTCTTGTAATGTGTCCATGGGCGGCGGTAATCGCTTACCGTCAGGCGATAAGTCTGCTCGTTTGCCCACTATCCCATAAAAAAATTTAATACGGGGCGAGCCTATTGCCATTAACCGGGCTCAAGTCCCAACTCCGAGCTGTTATTGAGATTTATAAAAAAACCCAATAACACAGTGCCTGACCCGGGAATCGAACCCAGAACTCTTGGGTAGCAGTTGCGCTTAGGAGCACCAGACTAATGAGGCGGTCTGGCAATCAATACCTAAAAGAAGTTGATTAAAATCATTATAACAGATTTCACTATGTTTGTCACCCATTGTTCCTACTATTTGGATCCTTCTGATAACCTTGTGACTACGGGAAACGTTTCGCGACGCCTGCGCTGCGCCGGTCAATGATAGATACGCAATCACCGAAACCAAATTATCTATATAAACATTTGCGTCAGAGCCTAATTTAGGTGGTTGGCATATCTAATGTTTATAGTTATCCTCAATAGAGACGTTAGTTATAGAGTAGATCTTTATATATATAATTCTTCTGTGAGTGTGTATGTCACTGAACTTCTCTCAAACGACTGGACCGATTTTGATGAAATTTTTTGTGTGTGTTCAAGGGGATCTGGGAATGGTTTAGATCAAACTACTGGACCGATTTTGATGAAATTTTTTGTGTGTGTTCGGTTTTGTCCGCTGACCGCTGTATTTCGCTTTATACGTAGCGGAGCACGTACCGGGCCGCTAGTAACTATATAATAATATAGATATAGATAACTATGAAATATATAAATCAGAAATAATAGGTAGGTTACGTAAAATCAAACTGTTGATTATTATACCATTAAAATAAATGCATGTAATTTTAAATTAAACGCATTAATTTAAGTAATACGTTTCATTTACATTATTCTCGAAATATGCACTATTAAACCGTTCCAAATACATAATAACAATACATAAAAACAAAATCATTTTTTAATAAGATAGGTAGTAGATACGTAAATGTTTGGGAAGGATATTGTTAACCTTTTGACCGCCACAGTCGTGTATAGACGACAAACCAAAATATGCCCAGCACTCCACCGACGCGACTGGACGACACATTTCTATAGAAAATTCGGAAGCTTGGCGCCGAGGGCACGGTTTTTCTGTTTTGACTTGGTGGTCAAAAGGTTAAAGGTTTATATTTTCCCATAAAGAAAATGTTAAAACAGGACCGACTTAGATTTGGTAGAACTGCTACAGAATTCGATTGGGTTGGTACCGCAACATAGCCTAAAATTCTGCTGCTAAGTAGGTAATAATCTGGTAACATTACTTTACCATTCACATAACAGTTTGCTGTAAGGATTTGTGTCCGTTCAATGACAATATGCTCGCCTTCATTACCTTTATTGCGTAACTCGCCTTTATTACATAATTGTACAGGCCTAATTACTTATACATTGAATTGTACAGCAGTAGGTACACGTCTGCCTAACGCTTCGGGAAATACAGGCGTGATAATATGTTATGTAGGTATTGTTTAGACAGGTAAAATAGCAAAAATTGGATTACCCCGGCTTAACCGAAATTCCGTTTCCGCGTCTTAATTACCTTCCTATATATTGGTACATCAGACAAACAAACACGTCTGGCAGCCATTTTAGCCCCCAGTTTATGACGAATTTGCAGCATTGCTAGAGCGTTTACCGCATTACTCACAACTGCCAGTGTTTGCACAATATCTGGTAATGTGGTAAATGTTCTAGCAATACTGCAAAACTCGTGATGAACTGGGGGCTACAAAATGGCCACCAATAGTGTTCTATAATTAATGACAGCTATTTTATAGCCCCTCTGTTAGCGCAGAGTATAACCGTATATACCGAGTATACAGTCGAAAATAAACCGAATATACAGGCATAAAGGTTAAGTCGACCTATTCCCGTTAAGGGCGTGTAATTTACACCTTTACTGACTGATTTGACTACGAAACACCCTATCCTAAATCTAACTGTTTTCGAGATATTTGAATTTAATTGTTTTTTCCCGATTTTCGGCTATCAGCCTAGATATTTTGAGATGTGTAAGGTCTTATTATTACTATTGTTTTATTTAAGTTTTTTTTACCTCCCCTCTAGCCTATGACACTAAGTTTTTTCTACAAATTTTTGGTAAAACTCTAGATTGTTATACCTCGTTGGATAGATGATGAAACGTAGATATTTTTAGGCCCATCTGCAAAGCAGGCGCCATAATATTTTTTTTAGATATCCTTGAAAGAAAAATAAACTTACTAAATTTTTATTACTTTATAAGTTTTAATCGTCTACAATGACTTATTTATTCATTTTACGTTCAATATTGGTTATTGATGTAATGAAGCTTCTAATTGTACATGTAAAAATCAAATAATAGTAATAATAACACTTACACATTTCAAAATATCTAGGCTGATAGCCGAAAATCGGGAAAAAGCAATTAAATTGAAATATCTCGAAATCGGTTAGATTTAGGATAGGGTGTTTTATAGTCAAATCAGTCGGTAAAAGTGTAAACTACACGCCCTTAACGAGAATAGGTCGACTTAACCTTTAACCCTGTATAGTTGAAAAAATCTATATCATCCTAATATCAGTCCACTGTTGCATGTTGGACGTAGGTTTCCCCTAATGTGCGCTATTTCACTTTACGGCTTGTCGCATGCAGCTTCCGAAAAAAATAACAACAAAATCTTAATTTGCAGGTTCAAAACTAGCGTCGGTGCAGAAAGTGACAGTAAGCGGATGCGCAGAAGATGCCAAGGAATGCGTGCTTCGGAGAAACACCAACGCCACATTCGGCATAGAATTCACACCTTGTGAGTACACTAACTTTATTTATTCCGTCACATTAGCATCCATAGTTATATACACGTTTGTATATAAACGTTTCCTCAACAAATCTCCACTCAACGACAACGATATTGGTAGTTATTGTAAGTTGAAAAAAATCCTCCACTCGAGATTTACTCAACCAATTTTCTCACTCAACGTTGACGAAGGAACTGTCAATTTAAGGTATGACCTCCTACTATGCATAATGCCTCCAGAAAAGTGACGCTTTCGAAAGAATTAGATGTTATTTTAGTGAAGGTCTTGGGCACGATTCGAACCTGCGTCTTCAGGTTAGATACACCGGACTCTATGACCTCTAAGCCACAAGTCCAACCCACCAGATCGAAATTTGCCTTCAAATTCTGAATTTACGTTATATTTTCGAAGACGCAGGTTCGAATGTCGCCCGCGGTCGAATTTTTCCTTCACTAAAATAACTTTATAATCTTAGTATGGCAAATGCAAGAAAAATCACCAAAAGTTAGAATAGTTGTGTTTATTTTGGGGATTATAATAGTTTTCTTAAGAATTTGTCGTTATTTTAAAAATATACCTTATTTGATGAACCATACCGGCGCGATATATTTAATATAATAAAAAAAATTTTATTAAACTAATATTTTAATTAATTACTGGGTTTTCGAAATTCTCAGTAGCACTTCGGGGAGGGCAAATGTGATGGTATATGACTCATGCCTCAATAACACTATTGGATTGTAAAAAATATCTAGGAACTGAGAATTGTATGTAGAAGTTATGGCGGCAAAATGTTAATAGCCTAACTTGGGAAATGTGTTAAACCACCACTGAATCAAAATCTCATTTCCAAAATACTATCTACCTGATTAAGCGAACTGCTGATAACTTTAGGTAGGTCTGTATTCATAGTTTTGTTATGTAAATGATATGAACAAACACACCTGTTAACATGGTTCCGGTGACAGCGCCGGAGGATAGTTATTGTTCAATGTTCAGGTAATTCCTTTGTTATGAAGTGTTTAAAATGTGTTTAAACATTTAGGTAGGTATTTTAATATGGTTACAATGTACTTTAACCATATATTAAGGTGAAGCTGGATGCGACAAGCTGAGGACAGTGTGACTCCTATAAGCTGATGATAATTTTTTTTTTTTGGTTTATTACGCCCCTTTTGATCTCGTAGTCGCAAATGTAGCTGTTAAGAATGAGGTCCAGGGGTTTAACACCTCGGTCAAACAGATTAGTTTTTTCATTAGGGAAATTCTAAGTAGCAGATTGGTGTTTAGATTTGTCCCCGTCACAATTACCCATCAAATAGTTCGTGACAATTAAAGTGGCCAAATAGTTCGCTACACGTCTTTGTTACAATTAGAATAAGGTCGTGTTGCAAACTTTTTGGCCACTTTAATTGTCACGAACTTTTTGACGCTGACTGTACCTATCTACTTACATTACAATCACATCTCTTCCTAACCCTCCTAGAAAACAGTAGTAGAATGTAGAATTTAAATAATAAATATCTACACAATAATACGAAGTACCCACTCTCGCTTAAATGTTAAAACAATCCATATAATTATGCAATCTGATATGTGGTGGTGGTTTAGGCCCAAATAAACAGTCTGTATTTCCTACGAAAATTTTCCTGTTTTTAATAACGTTTACTGTATGACGAAGAATAATCGGCCGGTAGGTAAGTATTAACCTACCTATAAACAGCATTTGGAGTCACATTGAACAGTCCTTACTAATATTATAAACGTGAAAGTTAGTGAGTATGGATGTATAGATGTTTGTTACTCTTTCACGCCAGAACGGCTGAACGGATCTGGATGAAATTTGACAAAGAGATAGATTATAGTCTGGAATAATCTATCTCATAGGCTTTTTATCTAGCCAATTCTGAAGTCCATGCAAGCAAAGTCGCGGGCAGAAGCTAGTTAACCATAAAGCTAAATTTGTGAAAGACGGTAGGTACCTACGTGCTTTCTTCTACTTAGATACCTATTACGTCTACTTAGATAATCGCAAGGCAGCAGTTGAAGTCTTGATAATCTACACATAAGTTGCTCTTGAGCAGTGGTTCTCAAAGTTATTGGACCGTGATGTATCATGTAACCCATCTCATAAAAACTTCCAAATTTGGGACGTATTGCTATCATAAAGAAACGGGGACATAACCATATGAATGAATTATTGTTTAAATACATTTTTAGGGTCCATCCAATATTCACTCACGACCTACCTGTGGTTCGCAAGTTCGCCTCCCATAGTTTAGCAAATGCTGCTCTGGAAACATCTTCCTATTAGGGA
Organism: Acronicta aceris; assembly: GCA_910591435.1. Lineage (NCBI taxonomy): Eukaryota > Metazoa > Arthropoda > Insecta > Lepidoptera > Noctuidae > Acronicta > Acronicta aceris. Next base: position 12,981,477 of record OU342770.1, read on the forward strand.
ATTCATGTGGCGCTGAATTAATAAAATAACTAAGTACATAAATGTTGTTTGTCGCAAGGATATCTAGACTCCGGAAAGATGGAATGATGATTTGCGAATGATTGCTGGCGCGACGCTGGACGCGACAAGCCGAGGTAGATATGGATGAAATAGCGCACATTAGGAGACGCCTACATCCAGCAATCGATTGATATGGGCTGATGTTAATGATACGGTAGGTATCATCAACATCAGCCCATATCAATGATATGTGTATGCCCATATCACTCATACGTGAGTAAACTCAGTTTTGCTCACGTTTTCTATTGCAAGTTTTACTTTTTGTAACACCTAACCATTTATGTTCACAGCTGAAGCAGTGAAATCAGTAGAGACTGTGGTCCATGGCGTGATAATGAACTTACCTGTGCCATTCCCTCTGCCCCAGCCCGACGCGTGTAAGGACACCGGAATCAGCTGTCCTCTGGCGGTAATTATCTTTTAGTAACTTTTTACTTAACTTCGAGGTCTTACGCTTATTCAGTTATATATATCAGCCTAGTCTGGATCTAACTTGCTGTGTAGCCGTGTGACCTACGTCTTATATGAAAGCTTCCAAACAAGATACGAAGTCAGTTAGTTTCTTCCTTTGAATGAAGGCCTAGAGAAATGCTCGTAAATAGAGATGGGTTTTATGAGTTGGATCTACCGAATTAAATCAACCTTTATGATAGGACCTGATTAAATTCCAAAACATCTAAAGAGTTCATTAAGACTTCCCAAGGCCTCTAGGATTTTTTTTAATATAAGAATATCCTCTAACATTGTTAACGGGTATAATTATGTAACCTGAAACTTTTATTTTCAGGCGGGCCAGCAAGCTAACTACGAAACAACGATGCCTATCTTAAAGTCTTACCCAAGAGTGAAAGTCGAAGTGAAATGGGAGCTGAAAAACGAGAACAATGAAGACCTAGTATGTGTCATGATTCCAGCGAGAATACAATAAAGAACTCCATACTTCTTAATACATACATCATTCTATTTTTATACACACACAACTGACACTACACAAACGAGGCAAAGAAAAAAAAACTGAATTTTGAACTTCGAAAGCTTAATTTTTTAATGATGAATGCAATCAATGTAAGAAGGTTAGAGCTCAAAATGGAGAACCCAGTATTCGATACCTAAGGATACATGTTTCTGAATAGTTTTTGCATAGTTATGCCCAAGTATTTTTTATAGCGTTTTGATAGTCGACCAAATTAAGGCTGTGTTAAAATGACAAATAGATATGTACCTAGTTTTCAATTTAAACGTGTTTTGAATTTCCTTTTCTTTCAATTTTGTGACATGCTCTTGTGAGTGGTTAGTTTCACAGAAATCTATTTGCATCACCGTGTCTGCGATATCCTTTATTTATAATAAACTGTTTTTCTTTCCCACTGAACGTAGGATTAAGGATTGTGGTTTTGTACATTATAATAATAATACAACAAGATAAACGAAAGTGTACCTACGTGTGTTTTATTTATTGTTCCTTTGTCAACTTTTCCACCTTTGTACTATGCTCTGCTGGCAATTTCTGAGTTCCGGTCTCAAATGGAGTTGTATCTTGGAGCTCTGGTTTGAGAGCTCTTGGAGATCTATTAGAAGCGGGAGAGTTTCCGCCTCTAGCTATGATTTTAAAACTGTAGAGAACGATAGGTACATATCTGAATGTTTTCTATACCACTTCTTCACATAATAGCAGATGGTAAATATGCATATGGTAACCTAAGTGTAGCAACACCAGGGGGGCACGCGCCTTGCCACCTTATTTTCTACAAAGATGTCTGAGGAGAGTTTAAGTATAAAATGTACTCTGCGGTTTAAGGCTCAGGGCCAGTGGTGCGTAGTGGAGAGGATTTTTTAATGAAACTATATAGTGCATAAATGTTTGAACATGACGCGGTCTCGAGGCCACGTGAGCATCTCGCCGACCCGCGCAGCGTCGAGTCAGCGAGCCGTAAAATAAAGTGCCCGAGATCGCGTAAGGGTTATTCGTCTAAAGACCAAACTTGACATTAAGTAGATAGTATTATGATCACAGACTTTATTCTTCTTCTTCGATATTTCTTCACAAAGATTGTCAGTTGGGAAATGCGACATCACGTTTAAAAAGACATCGATACGCAATAATATAGGTATGTAACTCAATGTGGCAACAAACGCTCTTACTACATTGAGGTACAACACAATTAGATTAAAGATGTGTATCTTTTGCATTTTCCATGCAAAAAAATCACATTAATAAGTAAGATGGCATCTTACGAAACTGAACTAACTATACAGTCGTGTCGGTTGAGAAGTAAGGTAACTTGCCTCTCATAGATGTCACCAACGTCACCTTATGACGTAAATTCAGAATGTGAAGGCAAAATTTCAATCATGCGGGTAGAGTTCGCGGTGGCTTAGAGGTCATAGCGTCTGGTATATCAAACCAGAAGACGCAGGTTCGAATACTGCCGGCGATTGAATTTTTTCCTTTACTAAAAAATAACTTAAAGATGTGTATACAAAAATTTTCACAAATTATCACCAACTTCCAGTCTGCACATAATTCGACAAACTATCGGCATTTGAAAGGGGGGTATTAAGATAAGCAGGCACGGTGGCGATGAAATTGTGCCATTATTCAACGCAAATACTAAAAGGTAGGAAGGTAATAATAAAAAACCAAATGCACCAGTAAATGTAAATATATTCAATTACAAAATAAGACGATAGGTACAAACATACTGATATTGAATACAAAAATACTTTATATACTAATGTAGGTAAAGCGGATCCTCTCCCAAATACTAGGATCGCAATCTACATTAAAACAGACTTGACTAGCATGATTGAAATACGAAATAAAAATTATTTTAATTAATTTACTATCGAAGTATATACCTACCTCGCTCCTCATTATTCTTCTGGTCATAAGCGCGACTGCTACGCTAGAGGTGCTGGATTCGAGACCTAGATCGAGCAGTTACTGGGATTTCTCAAATTTAAAAACCACCCTCATTACCTACGTATTTAACATTTTTTTTTAAAGAAACGTTGCCCCACACTAATATTTTCTCCTGTCGTGGGTGCGTTTACAAACACAAATTCTCACATACACAAACGCGCAGACCCGGAACAACTACCTTTTACAGGTAGTTGTTCCGGGCGCGTCCTGTTAGTGTCATACAAATATTTGCTCCGTGTGGGGATCACACCCACAACACGTGGCGCAGAAGCCGGTCGCTCAGCCGCTACGCCAAACGTGTCGTTTAAAATAATATTTCGTATCAAATACAAATTAATAATTTAATATACATATATATAATAGGTATATCACCCAGCAGTCTTTACTTATCTTAATCTCACTTTCCCTATCTTTTCGTTACATTCTTCAAGCAATCAAAGTAATACATAATATTATATTATAAAATATAAATGCGAAAGTTTGAAGTCTGTTTGTTTGTTACGTATTCACAACTAAACCGGTAAAGTGGCTTGTAACACAAGCATTTTAGCTTAGCACGAGGGATTATCAAGAATACTAGTAATGTCCGACCCACATTGCTACTAAATTTAAAAAAAACCGCTGCGCTGAACCAATTATAATGAATTTTGGTATCAGATCGGATCTTGGAGAAGGACATAGGCTACCATTTGTCTCATAAAAACCTATTGGATGCGAGTGAAACCACGAGCAATATCTAGTAATTATAATAAATAAGGAGAGACAATAGCGCAACATTTTGATTCGCCGACTAGCGAGAGTTTTGAATTTGAATTAAGTAATAAGAAGAAACTGCACAAATATATTTGGCTTAGTGAGTAGTTTCTTTGTGTAACAATTCTTGTTTTATTTTTCGACGCCTTTGTGACTTCAATACAGGACGTTCGGCCAGCGCGTGCGCAGAATACACAAAATTTGCCACCTTTCGACCGCAGTCATGAACTAATGTCATAAGCAACGTGTTACACATCGTAATGTCATCATCAAACAATTAATGTGTCTCTTATTTAAATATAATGAATCGTTATAATGATATATTGCGCGATATTATCATGTTTTAATCAGACAGACAGTCATCTTTCTTACCATAAAATTCAAAAGGATATGGGAAAATCCTATACGATTTGCACACAAAGTAAAGGGTACACGGTACACCATTACTATCAATATCTACTCATGTCAAAAGAAAATTCACTCTGTCTTTATAGCACAAAAGTTCATATTATTTTGGCTGATAGAAATGAGCTTCATACAACTATAGAAAATCCTTTACTTTATAATTTTGTATGGTCTAACCCTAGACTATGGAGTGTACCCTAGACACACAAGCTCGACTTGAAAGAGGGGTAAGTGGAGGCAATCTCCCAGGGCACCCAGGATAGTCAAGAGCGAGTTCAACAGAACAAAAGATATTTATTGAGTCAAGTCCACAAAATCTTTCAAACCATTCAATTTCATTGCAATAATAATCATTCTGATACTATTGAAATATCAGGCTTGGGACTCTGATAAAACCATAAACCAATTATTGATCTTCCCCATCTTTCAACCACACAACTAAGTAATTAACAGGTTTCCATCATTTTTTAATATCAAAACATCTGACTTGTTGGGTTAAGTCAGCCAGACCTAATTACCTCAATTATGCAGAAGTATCCCGCCTACATAATTTCCTTTTTTTAAACCCATGAGATTCTATCAGATTTATCACTTTTTCTTAATAGTACTCTTACATCGACCACACAGGGTCTGATCAGTCTTCATTTTCGTAAAATGTAAGTTGAACTCCTGTCTAAATATCTTCCTGTACATGGATTCTTTTACCGGCACTATATTGTCCTTATTACACTCACTAAAATAAATGTTATACATATGTTTCACACTCAAACTCGGGTCCAAGTATTGCCTTTTTTTTGAAAATTGAATTACAGGTTTGGATTCTATTGTTGTGTAAGATTGTATGTGTTTTCTGACCCTATCTTTCGATTCAGAAGGTAATGAATGAGTGCTGGCTTTCGAATGTCCTCTGCCATCAGGCTTCGGCATATTTAAGTCTGTTTTTCCCATATGCACATTATAGACAGGTTTCTGAGATATAGCTAGAGTTCCTAAGTAGAAATTCTTGCAAACTATGTGTCTGTTTGACTTAACAAGAAAGAAGTATTTGAATGTATATTTTCTTTTATGATTGTTGGTGACTTTATTGTGTTTTATGTATGATCTTTCAGTGGTGTTAAGAAGAAAATACTTCTTTTCATTAGCATTGAGGGAGTAAAATGCTTTGAAGATATGTTCCCTGTCCTCATCAGTAATTTTTTCATTGCATTTGAACTTACAGTTCTTCACACAGTCTTTGGTGTTCCGTATGCGTCTCTCAGGCACAAACTTGCCTCGTCTGTTGATATAGGCTTCTCCTCTCTGATGCTTTAACTTACGAACATTGCATGCCCAACTAGTGGGATCTGGGATTTGACTGCGTGATCTCTTCTTCTGAGACTCTGGTTCAGGTTGAGATGTATCTGTATGACACCTGAAAAATTTTAATTGGTTGATTAGTAAATAATAGTTGTATAGTACGTAATAATAATAATAATCATTATCATCAGCATCAGCCTATACTAGTCCACTGCTGGACACAGACCTCCTCAATGTGCACCATTTCACCCTGTCCTCAGATCCAGCTTCTTCAGCATGGGGAAATAAGTAGTAAATAATACTACTTATTTTATATACCTAGGTACTTTTTACTTTTGCAAGAACTTTTATGCAAGTAATATTGAATGAGGCACAACCCAAGACACTCTAAAACTTTCTCAAATAATTAACACTAATTGGTCTGTCATAGTTTCTTCATTGAATGTAGCATGAAAAAAAAAACAGATTCAGGCCATAAACCGTAAACTATAATCCGCTGCATATATTATATATTTACATATATTTCTACTCACTGATTTTCCTTCTCCACCAACTGCATCTCAGGCTCTAGCTTAGCAAGTATACATTGACCTTTCGGGTATTCATACTGGCTGTAGTAAGACTGCACTCCATTTACCAGCATATGCTGTGGAAGTATCACATGAGATGCAATTTGTAGTGACTGGGTCATGTCAGATGTCTGCAGCACTTGCGATTGGACTGGCTGAATGCCCTGCAAACCTTGCTGGCAAGACATCACTATTTGATTCTGCGACATTTGTATCTGACTCTGTATCTCTGTAATATGCTGTGATGTCACCGGTATTTGTATAGATTCTGATGTAATCGTTTGCTGGTATGTGATTTTACCCTGTGACGTCGACAGTGAGGGGTGTGATATGTGAATAATCTGCGGATTTTGTATTTTTGGGTTTGATACGGTTGGTTGGTAGACTTGAACGAGATGCGGTATGGTCGCAGGCTGCTGTATCTGCTCCATTGTTTATAATGTCTGGAATGTTTAATAGAGAATTTTAGTGTTTGCTATGTAATTCAAACTGCAACAAGCAGGCAACTAATTTGTTGTTGTCACACAAGTTGTTTACAAACCTGAACTTTTACACTTCTTGTAAAACTAGTGCCAATTTAGGTAACTTTCGTAAATTAGAATGAAATGTGAAATGAAGTGAACGCCATGCAATGCAATCCAATTTGGAATAAATATCCAAAATTCCAAATGCAACTTCGGCACAATAGCTTATCCAGCACATCACATTTCACAAACAAACAAAAAAACTATCGAGGCCATTTTTGACAACATTAATACTCTCCCTCCTTTTCCTAGTATGAGTAAAAAGGATAAGAATCTAAAACTTTTTCATCTTTCAAATTTACTATGCTGTTAATTAGGAAAAAGCTGAATACTGATTTGGAACGCTCGTAACAGTAACTAGTGCTGTGCTTGTTGTGCAAACACCGATAATACTACGTATACGGTTTTTTATCATCAATTTGTAGAATTAATTTTAAATATGTCTATGAAATGAAAAAAACTTTCATTATTAATTTGTATTTACCACAGAAAAAAATACTTATAACTAACATGTTAAATAAATATTAAAGTACCAAGTATATTCAATATTTAACCTAGGTACTTACATAATGAATTTTCTAGGCTGGAAAGACTACCAAATAAACACATGAATGATCCACCTAACGTAACGTATTGGTTATATAAAAAATAATTGTTTCGGCAAGGCATTCATCCATTGATTTGGGTATGTACAGTAAGCGTCAAATAGTTCGTGACAACCAAAGTGGTTTATAAGTTCGTAACACGACTTTGTTAGAGTTGGAATAGGGTCGTTTTGCAAACTTTATGGCCACTTGGGTTGTCACAAACTATTTGACGCTGACTGTACATACGATAACACATAACATAACATACCATCACGCCTGTATTCCTCGAAGGGTTAGGCAGAGGTATACGCCCAGTTCGCCGGTACCTATGTTTAGGTCTCATGTAACAGGGAGCGAGCCTATTGCCATTAAGCGGGCACAAATCCAGACTCCCAGCTGCTACTGAGATTTTGATAGAAAACCAATAACACTGCTCGACCTGGGATCGAACCCAGGACCTCTAGCGTAACAGTCGCTACAATAACATATCAATTCTAAAACGTAGGCAGTAACTGCTATTGTAACGGAATACGGGCAGTCTGGCACATTGTAGGTACGTCAATCGGTCATGTACTTCACGGATCATGTTCATAATACAGGATGCATACATAGTCTGGATTTACTTTTAGATGTTTGAAAAGGCGCTTTTGTAATGTTCTCTTAACGTGCGTTAGAATTTGTACACTTTTACGTTGTACTGATTTGCATAGCGCTCGCAGTTCTAGGGTTACGATAGGGCAACGAGGGAAATTTAAACTTAAGAACTTTCAATCGCCAGTCTATAGGCCACTTACACTAACTTCTTAAATGTGTTTAAATGCAAATGTTCAATGAAAAATTGTGTTTAAATACAATTTTAAAATATTTAAGAAGTTGCTGCAAGTAACCCTAATATAGCCGCGTTGTTTCCTTATTAATAGTTGATCTTGTTACTGGTACGCAAATAATATTGAAACGACATTTCAAAATTAAATGAGATTTTTATTATTTACATTACATAATATTATCAAGTTTCGTAACAAAAATAACATTTTCATCTTAAATAACTACGTAACAATGTATAATTGTATACTTTCTTATAAACGTTTGACAAAAGTATAAATAAAGTAGATAAGTGACTACTTGTTAGTTGTATTTCGGTCCATATTCAAAATATTATTAATTCAGTAAATTCCAGTCAGTGTCGGGCACTAAAAAATTAAAATTAATTCAATTGTAATTGATTAAAAATTTAATTATTTGAAATTTCAATTGTTTAATGCCCAATTATTGCCCAACACTCATTCTGGTGCGGGTGACCAATAGTTTTTCTATTGTGTCTTTAATAGTTTTATCATTAAATGGGACATTAATCAGTATTTAGTTATAAAGAGTGTATACAAATTAACATTTGTATAATATTTTTACTTAAAAATAGTTGTATATTCTCTTGCATCTAAATATATGTATACAAAATCTTTTGGTTTCAGTTTCGATTAAAGGCACTGATATCACTTAAAATAGCTACATACTCGTACTTCATTGTATTGATATTATATGAGCTTTGGGATGAATCAAGGTATAGGAATACCCGTAAAATAATATTATTCCAAAAAACAAAATAATTCGTTCTATACAAATTCTTAAAATTATTACATTACCTATTTAAAATAACTTGACGATAGCATAATTAAAAATTACAACGTTACTAGATGGATTTCTTAAAATCTAGTTAACGAGTCAAACTATTTGATTCTGTATTATATTTAAATGCTGAATGACTTGTTCTTGATCTATTTTACATGTGTCACTATTAAAATAAAGAAACAATAAGTAAGCCCATCTCATGACACTCAAATGCTTTTGGAATATTTTTATCGCTAAATAAATGCTGTAACTGTACGTTTACGAAGACAATCTTATCAGCCAAGTTACGTTAAACAAGATTAATAATTGTTACACAATATTGTTTACTTATACTAAGTTGTACGTTTATTTGTCAGTGCTACTGAAATTTTTTGTCTAGGAAATTAAACACGTAATCGAATACGACCAACATGATTGCTCCTCCGGGTCCTAATCGTAGAACTTTGGGTAATAAACCTTTGTATAAAGCGGCGATTCTGTAAAAAAAAACAATAATTGTTTGGTTTATTGTAATTATATGGTACCTTTGTTCGGGAGTGGTACAATACAAGCTACTAAAAAATGAATTGTAATGAGATAATATTTATGTATTCGCATTATTGTAATTGAACTTATGATTGAGTAATCGGTAAATAACATTTGTACTTATCTGCAACAGATTTTATGATTGTTCTTTAATGTTATATAAATCATTTTATTTTATTGCTGCAGATCACATAACAAGCTATATAATAAGTATATCTTCACATGACATGTATCCGTGTGTATCCGTGTGTATATTATCATAAGCGCAGAGTAGCTACATAATTTGATTCTGTACTACGAGTTGCGGGATCGAATCCCGCACGTAACGAGTATTTGTATGGTTTACATAAAATCAACTGCCTCATTAGTCTAGTTGTTTATTAGGCTAGAGGTCTTGAGTTCGATTCCCAGGTCGAACAAAGTGTATTTCGGTTTTTCTATGAAATTCTCCTTAGCAGCTCGTAGTTTGGATTTATCTCCTTTTAATAGCAAGACTCGCCTTCTATTATAAGTTAGTATTAGTCCACTATCAAATATCAAAAACATGTGTGTCACTTGTGTACTACTCGTTAATTTATTTATATAGTTTATATTTATGGAATGAATTACGTAGCAGTCTGCAAGTTGGAATAAAATCAAAATTAATGTACAATACAATTCTTCACTGCTATTCAGATCGGCGCGGCATCTCTAAATATCTGATTTTGCTCGGGGGTAATAAAAAATACGTTTACCGTCTTACTGCCGGGCCTGCCATTCCTCAGAATGAGAGAGGTTAGGCTATAAGTTAGATTCTGACAGGCATACAGTTTTCTTCACGATAACTCCTTCTCCACCAAGTTTAAGCAAAAAATCTCTGTTAAGTAATTTAATACGCACATAATTTTAAAAGTGCATTATTTGAATTCGACCTCGCAACATATAAATTGGCAGTTCATATGGATACATATCACTGTTTTTGCGGTCTAGTTTCGGATTCCAACGGGGCAATTCATGAGTTGATTACGGGGTGAGGTCGCGAACTCGCGATCACGAGTTATCGCAATTTGGATTGCTTGCTACTCGTCGTTCAGGTTTGAGTGAAGATTGTGAAGTGATTTATATTTCCTTTAACACATGACACTCAAGTAAATAAATAAAAATAAAATTGCGTTACTCTTGCACTATTGCATTGTTATAATGCTGTCTGGAGTTTGGATTGATGCCAGATAAATTGTGATTTTTTAATTTCAACGGTGCTAAAGTTAAATTCTTGCGGCTTATGAATTCCTAACCAGATGACTTGCAAGCGTGACTATCATCTCGACATCACGCCTATGCTTGACTTGGGCAGAGCATGCAAAGATTTGAAACTTCTCAGTGGCAAAATAGTTTATAAATAACAGCATTCTACATTCTCCTTGTTATACTATAACACATTATTGTAACAAACATGTTTGTAAACAAAATCGATTCATATATTGATTGGTTTTTCCGACTATACAAAATGACAATTACTTTTTGCATCGTTGGAAAAAACGTTTATTGACACTGTCAGGAAAATTGTTTCTTATTTTCTACGTACTTAGCAATTTCCTGGTTATAAAATACAAAGTCAGCTAGAAAGTGAAAAATATACTGTCCGCTCCAAAGCCGACATACGCGAATTCAATAAAGAAATACTTTACTATTCAAATCTTGCTATAAATCTATACAGAAATTCAACACATTGTGAATATAGAAGCCTGTGAGAGAACAGAAGATCGCAAATTGGCGTTAGGTAAACTAGATTCGTACTACCTAGTCGAAGAGATACCAAGCCAGTTAAATAATAGTTCTGTATTGTTTGAGCATAATCACAAAAAACAGGTCTAACTAATTAATTTTAGCCACAGATTAAAACCAGAAGGCTAAAGAGCTGAAAGAGTCGAATGACTTACAACATTTTCAAGAATCATTGCGTGAGTAAGTAGCTTTGTTGCAATTTGTATACCAGATTTACTTGGCTGTTTGCCCAGTATTCCCGCAAAGAGATAGTATGCACAAAATACCTACATGCGGAATCATAATTATAGACGGTGTATTTACAGAATATTCATGAAATTTTCTGGAATTATGTAGTTGAATAATTGTTCTCACTTCTGCGTTTGTATTTTTACCGAAGACCGAATAAATTATACATAACACCACGCCAATAGTTAATAACCTTGATGTTTTTAAACTTTTATTGGGCTCTGACAATTAATCAACTGTGACTGTCAACTTTCTCAAGCTCAGTGTCACACTAAGGACATTGTATTACAACAGAGTTTTTAAAAAAAAACGGTAATAATACTTAAGAAGTGTACTCCTCTTATTACGTAAGTTATATTTGAAAGAATTGCAATAAAAGTTTTAATATAATAGAATACAATAATTCTTACCCTTCTTCTCTATACACTGATATAATGGCGCCTGTAGTAGACTTGTACTTAATAATACCAGGTACCGGCTGCGGACCTTGGATGCGACTCTTGGCCACATCGAACGGTATGTTGATGCAGGAGCCTAGGACTCCTGATGCAAAACCTATGGATAGTTTGCGAATAAATTCTAGTAGGGGATCCTGAAATCAAGAAAATAAGTTAGTTTTCCCCAATACTCCCGATATTTTTATTACCTTTGAAAAATAAAATATAAAAAATTATATTAATTATGCTGTCTGTTATTTATTTTAGATACTGAAACTACTGCTTCCATAGTTATAATACTCGTCAAAATGTTCCAGTAAACATTTTACTAACCTTATATTCCGGTACATAGCCCTTCACACTGTGGTAGAACCCGAAAAATACCATATTGTACACGCCATTTCTGGCTATTGTCGCTGTTACACCTTTATTTAGTCCTTTGGACCCAAAACCATTTTCTTTAACGATTTGTCGTGTCACTGCCCATGTGGTAGGTCTATCTGGTGCTGAGGATTTGTTAGACTGTAGGGTCACTTTGACTACTTCGAAGGGATTTACGAGAATGGCTTCTGTAATACCTGCTCCTAGACCTGCCAACGAGAATGTCTGAAAAGATCGAAAAGATCATAATACGGATGAATACGAAATAATATACGAATACGGTGACGGAAGTTTTTCTATTTCAAATTAATACAAATTATGACTTGGTATTCATCTTTTCTAATATATTCAACTTAGGTAAACGTAAGCGATTCCCATTAGAAATTAGCTCCTTTAGTATTTAGATATAATCCAAAATAGTACTGCATAATATGTTTCAACCATCATGAGAATTATATTATATTATAGTAATCGGCCCTTTTGTATTCTCATTAAAAAAAAAACTGAAATTTTATAAAGAAGACATAGGAAATTACATACTTAGGTCATTTTCGCGTTTTATAATAGCACTTATTTTAAACTTCGCGCCAAAATCCCGCCTTTTGGCGCGAATTAACAAAGATCTACCTAAATAAATCAAAACAACAGTTAACCAAACTTCAAAATTATTATAAACTTAGTTTGGACCTACCAATCTTATTATTCCAAATTGAAATAGGTATGTAAGTACTCTTGGTCTATCTTTTTATTAGTTTGTGGACATACTAAACTTATTGACTTAGTAATAGATAGGTATACCTACCTAATTTCTTATCAGTCAATAAAGTTTGTTTGTAATGGCCTCTTGTTAGGTAATATGATTGAAGTTGTTATGTAGTTAGAAGGAAAAACATGAATGGGAATAATAATTTGCAGTACATAGCTTATTTTTTATATAAAATTACAATGTTCTATATTTTTAACTCATCCATTGTGCAATATGATAAATTTTTCATCTTTTATAAAAAAAAGAAAATATTTATATACCATATTAATTTTACATTTTATCTAAAGTGGAAAACACTCAAATATAATGACGAATTATTATATATTTTTCGAATAGTGATAGTGCATGAATATACTTTATTATTTATAATAATGGATGAATAATTTATAAATAAAATTATCTCTTACTAAAGGTGTTGGTGTACTAGAGCCAAACATAAAGATCTTTTTGTACTGTTCGAAAGTAGCAAATTTCACGGCTCGCTTCGGAGTTTCCGCCAAAATCGGGGGTAATATACCCTTCCAAAATGAAGTAATTCCTTCGTACTTATACATTTTCTTCATGCAGTCTGCTATTCCACTATAGTAGTGAGGATCAGACTTAGATAGGGTAGACTTTGTCACTTGCAACTGCAATCTTGTTTTCACTAGGTCCAGAGGATGCATGATGCACACTTCTACAAAGCCTGCACTGCCACCAGCACCTACGTGCAAGGCCGCTTCCTTTAGAACTTTCTTTGTATCACCCATTTTAAGAAAACACAATTTTTATAACGTCTAGAATTTACGTGTTTAATTTTAAATTTCATCGACTTTACACTAGTCGCAGTTCGCACTGGGACCAACTCAAAATCAAATAACTCTAAAGAATGAAACAGATGACCCTGATGACAACTAAATGTCTGAAATAACAGAATAGTGATGTACCTAAAACAAGTAACAAGTATAGATTTTCATATACGGTTTTTATAAACGCACATTTGGCATTGGCAACTTCAATTGTAATACGAAATAATTGGCAACCCAGCCGCGTTAGCAGCTGTCATTCTGTCTGTCAATGAAAGAGTCTCCGATAGAAAGTGTTGTTTCGTAGTTCATCAATTTTAGCTTAGCTCAAAGTTACAAATTTGTTTGTCCATATATTAAGTTAGCCTTATTGTTATTTACAATTGTTTCGTAAGATAAAGACTAGCCACTAATTTAGGGGCGGTTTATTCAACAGACAATCGATGTCTATAAAGTCTATTTTCGCGTGTGCTAAATCATTCAAAATGGCAGTGGTACTAACAATTTGCAGATGTAAAAAAATATCTGGTGAATTCTAAATAGCGTTGGTGTGCGTGGATGGTGAATTAAACGCGGAAATGTGGACATAAAGTGTAAAATGGGTTCCCAGACACTAGAGATATTGCGCCAAGGTGTTTGGGCATCGTTAACTGGGGGATGGTTTTATGATCCCCATCAGAATTTGTTTTGCAATACAGTCCACCTGTATGTGTGGTTGTTCCTGTTATGCTTGCCGTTTTCTATCTATTTGGTAAGTTAGATTACAGAGCTACATTCATCGTTTTTATTATATGTTCTGAAATTGGTAATAATGAAAAGCAGGTCACACTGGCCAATGGTTGTAGATCATTGTTATTCAGCACTGTGACTTGTCATTATGGTCATTGCCCTTAAGAAGCCATAGCAATAACTAAGAATATTTTGTTGAACACTTAGCACCTTCAAGAAGGTTTTATTTGTAAGTAGGACAATGTAGGTAACATGAACTAATTTCTTTATTGTGTTTGTCAATGGTATTGCGCCTTAATTAACGTAATTAATTCGATTCGCAAATTAGATTGTTGTTTGATCTTCATGTATAGTGTAAACAGTGAGCTTAGTATAGATTAATAAGAGCTTGTTTTCTATTTTTATGGTAAATAAAGCTGTTAGCATAAAACAAAAACATACCTTGACATCTCCCTATTGCTCCATGTGCTCATAAAAAAAAACTAGGCATATTTCACATTACTATTCTTTACATTTTTCTTTTCTAGGAATTAATTCATTCTCTATATATTTATCTACATTAACAGGGTATATTTTCTTAAAAAAAGTACAGATTTTAAATGTATTTCATATATTTTACAGATTTTTTTATTTGTGATAGGCTTGCACTTCAATTTCAGCTTTGTTAAAGGGCTATTTGCATCTCCTTAACCCTTGGTATTGCCATAATACATGAATTGGTTGAATACCAGAGTCTAATAACAACTTAGTACATGATATATATTGACCTCATCAATTTGGTACTACAAGCTTACATTATGCCTTTAAAATGTATAATGTTGATTTAAAATAAGAATGTTGCTCATGGTCATGGATATAATCCTGTTCCACACCTTACAGATGTTGATGACTAAACAAACACTTGTTTTGTGTGTTTTATTTAAAAGTTACATCCTATTTTTTAAAATAAAACTCAGATGTGGACCTAAAAATATACCCTTTATTCCAGAGCAAAAAAAAATATATATATATTAATCATAAGAACAAAATGTTGCCCTATGTGTGATAGATTTTCTCAATTTTATGTATCATCTATGCATTTGTAATTCTTATTTTTTTCACCTTTAGTCCCTACAATCTTTCAATAGTATACAAGTATCTAAATTAATTACAAAAATATTATCTGGAGACTCTCAAGTTTGGCGACATGTTCAATTAAATGTAAATGTTTTCCGAAAACATCTTTGTTTACTGCTACACAAAACACAGCTGCTAATTGATATGTGGGTGCTAACTACCAATTAGTTACATTGTATTCCTTAACAAATGAGGTAAGTTCAAACAAACAACAGTTTTATTATCATCTTATGGAAGGTATTTACTGCCTCTTAAACACCACATTATGACTAATTATCTTCAAACACAATAAGCTATAAATTTTCAAAAAAGGATTCAAAATGAACCTTAACTTGATCAGCTTAAAGTTTAATTTATAATTCTCCACTTGAGAGATTTATTTTAAACATTTAAATACCTAGGTGTTGTCAGTCATTCTGAAATTGACTGATTGTGATTTTTTTCAAAGCCATAATTTGATTGGATACTAGTCTACATGTAGTGGAAACTGTACTTAATAGTTTTTAAGATACACAATAGGCTATTAGACTGATTATTTTTTAGTCTTATGCAAATGTTTGCCATAAATGGAACCCATCAGCGAGAACAAAATTAAAATCTGCTCAAAAATAGGGAAGTTACAAGCATTTAAATTTTATGTCAGACAGAGAACGCACTATACTTGTGTATGACGTCACAAACCAATGTGGCATACAAATCCTACACTAACACTTATTTGGGGGAAAGGGACAGAGCATCCCCTCTCAATCCCCACCAAAAATTTTAAATGCTTATATCTTTGAACTTAATTAACCAAATTAAATTATTTTTTCAGAATATGATTTGTATTTAATAAAATTTTTCACTCAGCCTGGTATTTTTAATTATTCGAACATTTTTAATTAGTCAAATACCCTATTACATTGCAATGTCTGCAAAAGTCAATCACTCGGATATTTCTAGTTAAAATAGGTGTTTTTATTTTTATTTATAGTTTCTTCAAAAAAATACACAGTTACCTATTTGTAATAATAGTACCCAGGATCCATAAAGGTTTAATTAAACCTACCATCTACCCACCTGTTGCTACCATCTAGTGCAATAAATCTAAAATATAAAAATTTTCAGAAGTAATTTATTATTTTTTATTTGATCACTGTTTCATCATCATAATTATAAAGCATACCTGCTAAATGGGTACTCAAGTAGCCACTAAAAGAGTGTTTTATGAATGACTCATTAAATGTGTGCTATTGCTATGTTTAACTTGAAGCATGTTGCTGACTCATTTGCAATTGCAATGCATTAAAACTATCAAATTTCAATAACTTGTATTTAATAATTAAGATACTTTTATAAAATATCTTAAAAATAAAATTAGATTATCTTTTTGTGATTTTTTTG
Source organism: Acronicta aceris (assembly GCA_910591435.1). Lineage (NCBI taxonomy): Eukaryota > Metazoa > Arthropoda > Insecta > Lepidoptera > Noctuidae > Acronicta > Acronicta aceris. Next base: position 12,998,334 of record OU342770.1, read on the forward strand.
CATTTTCCATGCTGAGATTATAAAGTTATTTTAGTAAAGGAAAAATTCAATCCGGGTAGGGTTCAAACGTGCGTCTCCTGGTTGGATACACCAGACGCTCTGACCTCTAAGCCACCGCGAACCCCACCCGCATGATTGAAATTTTGCCTTCACATTCTGAATTTACGTCATAAGGTGATATTGGTGACATCTATGAAAAACAAGTTACCTTGCTTCTCAACCGACAAGACTTACTTTAGAGTTCTAATATTCATGTTCATGTTAAATTTTCATGTACAGTTCAATGTCGTGTGGCTCGCGGTGGTTTAGAGGTCAGAGCGTCTGGTGTATCCAACCAGGAGACGCAGGTTCGAATCCTACCCGCGATTGAATTTTTCCTTTACTAAAATAACTTTCAATAAAATACATACTATGGGATTATAATGCCTTTTCAATATTAATTCTACTGAAACAATGATTCATTCGGAGACAATTAAGGAGCAAGTATCCAGGCTGGTTGCTCAGTGTTACATTTTAAAAGTCATCAATTATGTAATTGAATGATGACATCTTCAATTTATAACATATTTACTGATTGTAGGATTCCTGGGATGCATGTTTTTTATATAATTTAATAAACTAAAGAATATAATATGGTCTACTGTATTATCTAACTGTTCTTATCTGAAATTACTTACGGAACGGCAGAGTAGTCTCATTCGCTTAAAGTTGAACATTGTGATCATTTTGTGAAGTGTTAGGAAAAAGAAAAAAAAACAAATGATGCACGAGCACTTCAAATATAATTACACATAAGTATATAATGTTATTTTTTATTCCAAATTTATACCATTAACTTAATTAATGTGAAAATTAATTAGGCACCTAAATGACTTAAGAATTTTGTTAAACTTTTTTCACATAATTACTATTTGTTATGTAACCTGTGAATGCAGTGCCAACTATACAAATCCTTAATGTTAAAGTGTTTGGTTAAGCTACTAAAGAAAAAAAATTTAATTAAATATAATAAATTCTTTACTTCTTTTTTTTATTGCTGAATTAATTTAATGGGACTCGCAGAACTCGGTATATAATAATATACCGAGTTCTGCGACTTACACGAATATTGGACATACATATTTAAATAAGACTTAGTTACTTTACGGATTCTATTATGCTATATTTATATTGTCAAATCCCGACGTTTTGGATCCTTCACAGCGTTCATGCAAACTGTCCTGTAAAGGGTCCGGAACGTCGGGATTTGACAATATGATTATAACGCGATAGAATCAGTAGTTTTGTTTATGGGACTTGGTTTAGAGATACATCTTCCAGATGAGTCTTTAGGCATTTCGCACCATGAGCGATTCAACCGCGGCGCGAATCACCCAAGTACTGTGTCTGAATGGGACCATTCGCACATCGTTGGTTGAAAAAGTTCGATCTAAAGGGTGGGACTTGCGGTGGCTTAGAGGCCAGAGCGTCAGGTGTATCTAACCAGAAGACGCAGATTCAAATCCTGCCCGCGATTGAATTTTTCCTTCACTAAAATAACTTTATAAACTTAGCATGTCAAATGCAAAAAAAATCACAAAAAGATACTTGGGTATCTTTACCTATTTAACCTAGTGTCTATAACCTAGTTACTATCAGACAGGCTGTTTGCCACCATAATATTAAAATCTATCTATACAATTTTGAGATCAACGGTAGTATAGTCACAATATAAAAATCGAATCCAATATTGCACCACAGAATTCGTAATGTGCGTGCCTGCATAATATTGTAATGTGACCTAGAAACATGTTTACAATAAAAGTTTCAACTGTATCAGTTTACCTTCAAACTCAATGCAAGCAAATTAGTAAATTAGGTAAACAATTACTAGTACCTAAGCTCTATGACCCAAGGCTTTGGCTGAGACCGCATCTGGCAGAAAGTATGGCTAAGGATGAGATAATGTGCAGATTTTTTTGGTTAGGTGTATGCATGTTAGGCCCCGGCCTCCAGGCAATGCGTTCTTTTTGACAGCACAGACTGAGAGTATAATATTATGGATAATGGCAACAGAATTTCGCCTCTAAGCGCGGCGTACCTCAGGTTAAGGCAGCGTCTCCAAATGAGTGCCTTTAGTGAACACGCAGATTACGTGAAGATAGCTGATTAATCAAAGAACCATTTTGTAAATATTCTTTAGCCAATATTTTTTTAACATTAGGATAATCAAAATGCATCTTCATAAAAATGTATTGCTTAGCATAGGTATGAGGTACAGTATTAGAACCAGTAATTGTTTACCTAATTTACAAATTTGCTTGCATTGAGTTTGAAGGTAAACTGATACAGTTGAAACTTTTATTGTAAACATGTTTCTAAGTCACATTACAATATTATGCAGGCAAAAAAAATTATGATATGATATAATTATGACGTCATTTTGTCACGAGGTAATTTTTTTTTTTATTATAACATTTTTTCGCAGTACTTCCCGCCAGCGAGTCTCGGTTGGATAATATACTGCGTGCTGGTAGCGCTGCTGTTTGCCACTCTGAAGCTGCTGAACCACGGGCTCCATCACATGTACGACACCACCGAGTGCATCGTCGTGCAACCTCCCAGCGACCCTCACGCCTCTGAGAACGCTGCGTGAGTATTTTTACCCGACTGCGGCAGAAGAAGGGTATTGTTTTTCGAGTGTATGTATGTATATTTCTTTGTCAAGCTCTGCAACCTAAACGGCTTAATGGATTTTAGCTTGAGAGGCGGCCTTAGATTCGTATCAATTGCAAATCAAAATCAATATCAAAATTATAAAAATTAAAATGGTCGATTTTTGGCGTCGTAACATATGTACTTATTGAAAAAAAAAACCCTTAAAACCTATCGAGAGGTGATATCAAAATAAAGGGTTTTTACATAGCTTACAAAAATAGATATTCGACTTATATGTGTAATGTAATTTGGAATAAGAAATGCAAAAAAATATTTGTGTTAAAATATAAAAAATCAAAAACCCGACTGCTTAAAAATATGGAAACAAGGTGACCAATATCAGGCATCATCTTCAAATGAACTCCAAAGACCTACTTATGCCTCTTACTGCATGAGATGTGTCATCTTGTATTTACGTGGGAGAGCCATGCTTCGGCACGAATGGGCCGGCTCGATCGGAGTGATACCACGGCCTCACAGAAAACCGGTGTTAAACAACGCTTACGTTGTGTTTCCGAATTAGTGAGGTTACCGGAGGCCAAATCCCCTTTTAAAAGGTCGGCAACGCACTTGTGACTCCTCTGGTGTTGCGGTTGTCCATGGGCGGCGGTAATCGCTTCCCTTCAGGCGAACCGTCTGCTTGTTTACCCTCCTATCCCATAAAAAAAACTTTTTTGGCAGTCGTTTTTTTATTACATTTATTAAGTCACCTCCCGCACTAAGCAAAAAGCCCTGTGTCTATACAAACATACAATTAATGGACACTAATGGACACAAGTATACTAAAGAATTTAAACAAATATTCGTGGAACACACAAATATCTGCCTCGAATTATGTGAAACTAGGTGAAAATCGAACCCACGACACGCGGCGCCACGTTAGTGGCGAGGTGATCACATTAACCGCTACGCCAAACGAGAAGTCAAACTATTAAATTATTTCACATACAGATGGGGCATGGTTGCTGCAGTCTTGTCCCCGTAATACATCGCATGCTTAGACCACATTTTGATACGAAGGAACACCATTTAATTGGATTAACATTTTCTCGCCAATCGATGAACTTCAACTGTATCAGTGCATCGATATCTGGAACGGGATTTACCCATAAATGTAATCGATACATAAGTTCTCTTTACAACTCAATCCTCTCCCACACTCTAGATGAAAGAAAATAAAATACATTTGTTATTTCCCACCAGTCCTGACGAAGGGATGGAGATGCAAATGCTAAAGCTGAATGGTATGGCGGCGGCGGGCAGCGACAACGAGTCGGTCACCTCCTTGGAGTACCACAAGCCTAACAACAGTACTATAGGTACGAAGCCTGAATAATTTGTGACTGTGTATTAATTGTAATATGTATATGCAAAACAGAACAGAGTAATAAATTATGTAATTAAGTATTAGTTTATTACATTATACAACTGCTTCATTAGTCTAGAACTGTGGATGTACAATTGTACACCTCTGCCTAAACCTTTGGGGAATACAGGCGTGATAGTATGTTAGGGTTATACTATTTTATTTTATTATCCAATGTTTCTATATACTCAAATTTCTGGAATCTTGTTACATTTCGACTGTAACAGTAAATTACTCTTAGCTTTTATTACTTTGTTCTATACTGCACTCCAATAATTACAATACTCCAAATTAATTCCTTTCTCCATATTGTTACAGATTTAAAGGTAGATGTCCATCGTAAAAACAGTTCGGAGTCAAGTATAGAGGACAGCGCCATGTCTGCCAAGCAGACAGAACCTGTAGCCGCCACCAAGTCGGACCTGTGCGTGGCACAGGCCGCAGAAATGCCAGGCCCTTCTAAAACCCGTCCATCCACCAGGAGCCGGTCAAAATCTGGCCACCGTAGGGAACATAGGACCTCCAAAAGAAAGACGCATGGCACCCGAATCGATGAACTAATAGGTGAAGCTTCTAGAAATACCAGGGTAGACAATATTATACCTGTGCACATGCTCGTTGATGAAGGCCCTTTTGCGAAAGTCAGTAGGCGGTACCACGAGTGTCCACATAGGCGCGGTTCGAGTAACAAAGACTTTTTCAAAGAGTGGCTCTACCTAGACGGAAGCGAAGCAGCTGGCGAGCCCTACCAGTCCAAATTCGCTCGACAACTCAGCTCCGACTCCAGAGATAACTCCGAACCTAGTGTTGGACCGCCTTCTCCTAAAAAGCGGACTGCTCATCGACGAAGGTACACCAACTATCCAGATGAGAGCTGCACCAAGTCCGCTATGGCGTTAGCAACAGCCCAATCATCAAACATGAGGAGAAATTCCAATTCGACCATGTCTACCATTCAGTTGCCACTTTTGAATTCCACTGCGCAACTTGTTTCTCATATGAGGAGGCACTCAAATAATGCGGACACTGGGTTCTTCGCGAGTGTAGAGCTTGGTGAATATATGATGGTGAAAGCCGAAGCCCCGGCGGGCGAGACGGAAATAAGTAAACTAAAAAGTTCAGGGTTTCGAAGAATAAAGAGTGCAGCCTTAGAGATAGGGTGTCCACCACCAAGTGTCTCGAACTTATCGCCACATCCAAATAGTGCAGAGACAATTGGTGGGCAAATGTTGAAAAATCCTAAAAGTGCCGTTATCCCACCTCCTAGTAAAAGTTTGACCCGTGGTCCACATTTAAATCTCTACCCAAAAAATGAGACCGGAGAAGGATGTGGATACCCTTATTTAACTTATGGCTCGGAAATTGTGTACCCAATAGCTGAAATATCCGATGAAATGCAAACATCGCAGAAAGAAACCGACCTTGATTCAAGTGGAGAGAGTTATAGTGATTATGATGATGAAAAACAGTTTCGAGGGTTCGACTGGGACGCTGAGCAGTCGCCGGCCATGCGCTCCAGTGATTCCGATTATGAAAATAACGGTTCCAGGTCACCACTACTCGATAGACCTTCGGATGTGCGGGTAGTGCGCAGCAAAACGCACGCAGATTGCAAAAAACACTGCTGCGAACGACATTCAAATAAACATAATTTAGACTGCCCCAACGATAAAATCAAACCTGTAAGACTGAAAAGGTTACCTAAACACGAGCCACAGTACGAGGCTAAACGTCCTGAAAGACCAACTCCTTGTTGCGAATGTAAAAACAACATGACCATTAACCCGAACGGGGTCTACTTCGACAAAGCTAGTGGGAGTTCGAAAGACTTGTTAATAGAGAAATCCAGTTTAGAATCTAATGAGAATCCAGATCAGCTAGACAATAAATTAGCTGAAAAGAAAGTCATAGAGAAGAAACTTTGGGACCATGATATATCTAATTCTAGCAGTAGTAGTGATACTTATTTAGACGGACGATCAAAGGACTTTAGGAAAGATAGAAATATTGCTCCAGAAACGGAAGAATCCCAACTAACCGGTGATAGTAAAAGTGCTGATGAGAGAAGTGTGTACAGCTTAGATTGGTTATTTGAAGAATCCGAGCAACCTAAAGTCAACTGTTGTAAAGAATCTGGGGCCTGCACACTGCCAGAGGAAGTCCTGTGCCAGAAACTTGCCAATGCACTTGGCGAATCGTCTTCCAATGTTCCAAAAAACTTGGGTGCTATACCAAAGCAGATAAAAAACTTAGCGCGTTCGCGAGCATCCTCGCAGAAGGAGAACAAGAAGAGAGATTCTAAAAAAGAGAAAGATGAGAATCAAAATGAAGATGTTCATGCGCTGGAAGAAGCGGTGGAAGCTCAGGCTGCTTTGGTACAAGGACTAGAATGCTTGTTTGCAGCGACGAATGCCAACACAGTCGTTATGCCCCCTCCCAACAGAGAGGAGAGATCGCGCAGCCACAGACAGAGTATTCGTGGCGACAGAGAGAACTCGCACAAAACCAGAAAACGTTCTATAGAAGAAGTAGCACAAACCTCGACTAACACCCTCCTCCCAACTTCCATGCCTCTATTAGCTGCATTCCTCAACTCTAGGGTAGATTTTGGACCTTGCTGTGTTCCTTCCTACGTGGCTAACGCTACAGAAACCGCTGCTCCTCAAAATGCGCAAGCCGCCGAGGAGGGGCCCAGACTAAGGCCTTTGATGGATAGAAATCATAGAAATCGTGTTAGAAAAATAAAGCGGTCGACTCGACAGCGGAATAATCCTACGTTACACAACAACACGGAAAAGAAGGATAAGCCTCCGGCGCCGGACAACTCGAATAGTTCCACTAACGTTCACTTTGCTACGTCATTCGACGATACTACTGACGGCGCGATACACTGCTTCATGGACGAATACGGTAACTGGATGTCGTACACTTTCGACAAAAATAGCTCAGGGCGGGCGCAGGCGCAACCGATCCCCTTGCCAGAGAAAGAGGACGGTATGCGCATAAACAGAGTAAAACCTATCGACAACCCTGATAATTCTCAAGAAACCGCTGGGGAAGGCAGCTGCGGCTCTCTGGAATCCGAAGCCGGTAATAGCGAAAGTATACCTAAAACGAAACGTGGTGACAGCATCGACCAAAGTTCCTCAAACCAGGGTAGCAATAACCCTCTACTCTCGAGTAACAATAATGTATCGACAGTCGTTCCTATTAACACTAATAATGCTAACAAACGTTTCTACGTGTTTGACGGAGGAACTAGTACTGATCAACCCAGGTCACCTGTTGCGTATGTGACTGATAGTCTATTAGAACAAATTGAGGCTGAGAGACAGTCCAGAATGGGGCTGCCCAGTATGCATATAAACTTCCTCATGAATCAGCAGAGGGCACAGCAATTAGCGCAGCAACAGGCTGAGAATACATATGCTAACATACCGAACTTAATGTCCTCGATTAGCGAAGAAAGTGGGGAAATAAATTTTAGGAATAAATTCTCAAAGCTTATGGATGCAATGGAGAAGGCCAACCAGCCGAAACCAAAGAGTTACTACAAGTTTAAACTGTCAAAATGTTTAGAATTGAAAGTGAGTATGGATAGATTACAATTAATGGCTTTGTTCGATAGAAATTTGACGTGCAAGGAGACTTTTGTCACAATATTTTTAGCTGTGATGGTAGCCGTTTTGGGCTCTATGGTGTTGAATCTTGGATTCTACAGGGATATATACGCGTTTTGGTTTTGCTTCATAATGGCCGGGAGTCAATACTCTTTACTGAAGAGTGTCCAGCCGGACTCCGCGTCGCCAGTCCACGGCTTTAACAAGATGGTGGTGTTTTCTCGACCAGTGTACTTCTGCATATGTACGGCACTATTGTGTGGTGTACATAGTTACTTAGAACAAACAGCGCCTTTCACAGATGAAGTGCATACGAGACGAAAACGAAGTTATGATGAAATCAAACCACTAACAATTTACGGGTTTGAAATGAACGAGAGGGATTTTTTACACGTAATTCAAGATATTCTATCAAAGTTCCTACTGTTTTTTCCTCTGGCGTTCAGCTTGGGGCTATTTCCTCAAGTCAATACGTTTCTCATGTACTTATTGGAGCAGATTGACATGCACGTGTTCGGGGGTAACGCCACAAGCAGTTTGAGCGCTGCTGTGTATTGCGTAGTGCGTTCTGTCGCAGCTATAGGAGTACTATATGGGTTTGCTTATAGTGGGTTAGTTGAAGGCAAGAAATCGCAGCATCAGAAACACAACATCCTGTTTTCAATATTCTGCGGTCTTCTCGTGCCCATAGCTTACCACCTAAGTCGTAGTGCAAGCGATTACACCCTAATATGGAATCTCATAAAAAAACACCTACTTCCTCCCGAGTTATACGTGGTTCACAACGTGGATGGATCTCCAGAATTAGACAAAGTCGATCCAAGCACGTTAACCGATGAGAAAAAGAATAATTCAGAGAGTAACATATCCAAACAGAACTCCATTGGGAGCTCCGCGTCAAAGATCAACTTTAGTTCCGAAACAAATATTGCTAAGCAAAAACGGTCTCAAACGTCAAGTGTTAGCTCACTGAAGATGGATCCTAGAGGTGATACGATGAATTCTACCACTTCGTTAAAAGCTGACCCGCCTACCGAAGATGATAAAACCGCAGATACTAACACAAATACTTCGAATGTGAAGCAAGATAGTTCGGAGAAACCCGACGAAGATATGGAGGATCCGTTGCCTAAGAAACTGCAGGCGACTGTGAACGCACGGCTGAAGAATGACGTCATCGTGTGCACGTTCCTTGGACTGTTTGTGTTCGGACTTCACTGTACGACCGTGTTCACTACGCTTAGACCGCAACTTAATACGGTGAGTTATGCATTGTTTATTTACATCGATGTTGGATTTGTACATAAATAATAACTTTGGAAGTAGTATTATCTCTTAGCTTTAAAAATGTTGTTCTTAAAATTTCATTCATAAACATAAAATCACGCCTGTATTCCCCGAAGGGTTAGACAGAGGTGTACTAGTACAACCACAATTCCTCGGTATGTTTAAGTCCTATGTAATATGGGGTGAGCCTATTGGCATTAACTCACAATTCAAACTACCGGCAGCTATTGGGAATTTGATTTGAAAAACCACTTTTTGCTCGACAGTGGCAATGTCTCGTAGCGTTTATTAGATGTGTGTAATATATTCGAGGTAATTTCACGTAACTTTTTTTATCTTATTATTACTTATTTTTAGTATAACTTTTATTAGTATAAATATAGTTTCTGTTGCATTTGAAATATTTGGCAGCCATTTTGTTGCCAACTTAATTTTTCTGATTACGATACTACTTCCAAAGTTTGGTTTTTAAAACCAATATCTTTGATCTTATTTCGAAACTTAATCTCGACTAGGTATTGTGGATAATCGCGGGCATCCTGGGCTGGGTGCTGCACTACCTGACGCCGCAGCTCCGCAAGCAACAGCCATGGCTGTGCCTCGCAGGGCCGGTACTGAAGCAACATGAGCACGCGCAGTTCGAAGTCACGGAGCCAGCGAGACTCATGTGCTTTGAGAAGGTACGTGTGACATTCCGATATGAGTCCAACATTATTATTTGTAATTTTGATTGCTATAGAACAGTTGTTCTTGATTTCTTAACCTTTTAGTGATGAGCAGTGGTCGGTAGGTAGTGCCATTTCGCGGGATTCGTAAAAGAACATAAAACTTGCGGCAATTTTAACAGAACAAAACGGAATATCAAATGTCACTTTCTGACGTCACCATAAACATTTAAATTTAAAATTACATTGGGTATAAAATTGATTTTAGTTTCCTCCCGTGTTCTAATTAGTTAGAAATCTTAGAAATATTGATGATTGATTCGATAAAACGACTAATAAACTAAGACAACGGTAAATCAGTGACTGTGGCATTATGTAAACTGACGTCACAAAACCCGCGCCAAGCTGGAAGCGTTTAAATCGCTCGAACTTGATTGCAATTTTGAATATTTATTTTTATTATTGAATACTAGCTATTGTAAGTCAGATTCTAGAAGGCGTATCAAGATGAAACATGCACCAGATTTTAGCATTAGTGAACGCATTCAATTCCATGCAGTAGTCTTTGCCTACAAACATACTGTCTGACAGACAGACAGACATACAAAAATTCTAAAAATGTATATTTTAGCTTCTGTTGCTGTAGAGTAAGGACCCCATATTAGTTTTTCTTTAATATATCTATAATGTACAGTCATAGGCCAGTTACAATTTTATATGCATAGATTGATATTTTTCTGAATTTTTTTTTTTTATGTATTATGCGTAAAAAAAATTTTTTTAATAACGTATTACGTATATTCCTTATTGGTTGATGCTATTGTGGTTCGATATAAATATTGTTATTCGGCAGATGTTCGTGTACCTATGTTTCCTGGAGCGCAACGTATTGTACCCGGGCGTGGTGATCGCCGCCACCACGCAGGATGCGCCCGCCATCGCTGCCAAGTACGGCGACGCCATCGGCGCACTCATCATATGCGTCTGCGCATTGAAATGTCAGTGGCCACATTATTATACGGGGATAAATACACCGTGACATTTAAGTCGTTTTAGAGCCGAAAGGACGATATTATACTCATCATTAGGAATACCTTTTACTATGGAACCAACCCTGAAATCACGAAAAAAAACAGCTCTTCCATACATTTGTGTACACTGAACTCGACAAATTTATGGAACAGCGGTTTTTTTTGTGACTTAAATGTCACGCTGTATAATGACCACCAAATTTAGTAAATTGATCACCAAAATGGACAAATGGTCATCAAATATGGTTAGGTTAGAACTGCGACCACCAAAGCCGAATTCCTCCTATTATACCTACTTGGTTGTTGAATTTATTTGTTTTTTTTTTGGAGTATAATTTGGAGTTGGTTACTTTAAGTAAGATCGCATGTTGTAAAATTGTTGGTTCTATTTCCACGCTACAATGGGGATTTATTTTGGTGATCATTTACTCTTTTTGGCAATAAAAATTATTTTTTGACGTTACATTTTACTAGATCTGGTGGTTAGTTAAACATAAGCCTTATTATACTACAAGATTGAAAATATATCCTATTTTTAACGATATATCACAAAACTAAAAAGACACAATTTTTCACAATTTAACTTTTTCTGAGTCGACGATGCTTCCGTCGGGACGCTAGGGATGACTTTTTATTATTGATTAACTACATCTTGTGTCTTTGCAGTTTAAACTTTCTAGACGTTAGACTTTAGACTTTCTTTTGACGACACGATTGGCGTAGCGGTTGAGCGATCGGCTTCTGCGCCACGTGTTGTGGGTTCGATCCCCACACGGAGCAAATATTTGTATGATCTACAGGTATTTGTTCCGGGTCTGGGCGTTTGTGCATGTGAGAATTTGTGTTTGTAAACGCACCCACGACACAGGAGAAAATACTAGTGTGGGGCAACGTTTAAAAAAAAAAAAAAAAGAGTAAATTATTAAGTTCAAAATCGTTTACATATTATGTAACATAATTTCTAACTCTGAAAACTTTTGTCTTCAGGCCTCAGAAACGCTTACTCAGAACCGGAATCCCAATACCTGATACTAGTATTCGCAGTGCTCCTGTTCCAAAGAGATCTGAGCAGTCAGAAGATCTCGGAGACCTTCCTGGTGGACTACTTCATCACTGCCATCATTTTCAATAAGGTGTACGAGTTTCTTCTAAAGGTGAGTCGTGATTATTTCTTTTTAACCCCGACGCAAAAAGGGTGCTGTTATAATTTTAACATGACATGTGTGTCTATGTCTGTCTGTTGCATCGTAGCGCCCAAACGAATGGACCGATTTTGATTTTTTTGTCTGAAAGGTGACTTGATCGCCATTCTTAACCAGGCTTTTCTAATACACTTTATCACGTCTTTACTTCACCGGGACATACCTTGTCATCCTAAAATACCGGGATTTTAAGGACACATAAGATATTAATATTAACTATATATATAATTTACAAATCCGCACCTTAAAAGTGTCATTACTTTTTTTTTTAAATATATACAATACATATCTAGATTTAGTAATAGAATAAACAGATTCAGTACTACTGGGTACACTGTTTTGAAACTTTCGCGATTTTAAATATCTTATACTAATAATAAATAATAATAATAAATACTTTTTATTTCAGACCGTAGTCCATAATCTTCATATCTCTCTCGTGTTTCGTTTCGGTGTTTCCCATCAGAGGTCGTCAGTTAGAAATGCCGGTGCAATCTAGTTAAGAATATATAAAACACTAGCTTCTGCCCGCGACTTTGTCTGCGTGGACTTCAGTATTGGGTCCGACCATACCATACCATACCATACCATAAAGTAGCCATGTGTTATTCCAGGTTATAATCTATCTGTGTGCCAAATTTCTTTCAGATCCGTTCAGCCGTTTTGGCGTGAAAGAGTAACAAACAAACATTGACGTTTATAATATTAGTAAGGATAGTAAGGATTGACTTGTAAAAGTGTCCTTTTTCTATTGCACTTGACCTTTTTGCAGGATCTCACCAATAAGGTCAGTGTATGTCTTTCTAGGACGTCCTCTCCCGGTGGCTCCACTGACATTCGCCTTATCTTTCGTTAAGCGCATTTCATCCATTATCTCGACATGCCCAAACCAAACCAACTGAAGCTAAAATAAGCTGTATTTTATTTACATATTTATAAAATTTTATTATTTCTCAACAGATCCAGTTCGTGGTGACGTATATAGCTCCGTGGCAGATCACGTGGGGCAGCGCGTTCCATGCGTTTGCGCAGCCGTTTTCGGTGCCGCACTCCGCCATGTTGTTCCTGCAAGCCGCCGTGTCAGCGCTGCTGTCCTCGCCTTTGACACCGGCTTTAGGTACGTATTACAGTTTAAAACTACGGCAACTGTATGACGGAAAATCGTACTAGGTTACTCACAATTTGTTGCCAGGAGGTTCGAACAAATATCTTCAGATTTTTCCGCGTTTATGCCCAAGGATTTTCATAGCAGCCAGCTACAACATGACAGCATATTATGTACTGGTTTCTGATACTTACGCGATCTCAATGATTTCAAATCTTCCACACTCATAAAATTACCTCATTCTATAAGTTGGAGTATAATATGATTAAATTTATATTTGGAAATTAGCTTTTGCCCGCGACCTCATCTGCGTGGACTCAGCATTGGATCCGACCTTGATAAAAATAGAAACAGACTATCTCTGTACCTTTCATCCAGATCCTATCAACCGTTCTGACATGATTGAGTATCATACATCTATACATCCTCACAAACTTTCACGTTTACTTTTTCGGTTTTCTGAAGTTATGAAGACGATGGACGATCTGAGCATAATTATATTTTGTACTGGTACTCGGATATGGTCAGAACTTTGATAGGATTAACGTCCACCAAAGACATTTAAATAGTGATAGACATCACGAACAAAATCGTAGTATTCTTTTCTTTCCAGTTGGAAATAAATCGCTGTCTTTGTCATATTTCAGCTTCACAGAGAGACAATTCAAATCAATGAAAATTTTTTTTTTCAAAACGTTGCCCCACTCTCGGATTTTCTCCTGTATCGTGGGTGCGTTTACAAACACAAATTCTCACATACACAAACGCCCAGACCCGGAATAACTACCTATAGATCATACAAATATTTGCTCCGTGTGGGGATCGAACCCACTACACGTGGCGCAGGAGCCGATCGCTCAACCGCTACGCCAATTGTGTCGTCAAATTATTAATTAACAAATAAATCTATGAACATTTTTGTATGAAAAAGTTCCCGATGTCGGACTCAGTAATATATATAACCTTAAGTCTCTTTGCTCTGTAATATAACCCTTTGGCGTCCACATGTTTATCCGCCAGGTCAGAAGAACCCTCTGACAGAAGTTTCTAACAGTATGCCTTCGATCTTTGTCACACATGCAAAGACAATATGTAACAAGAATTATATCAATATGTAAGAAGACAAAATTATTAAGCCACAGAAATAAAAATACTGTTTCTTTGTTTTCCTGTGATAAAAAGTGTGATGACGTCACTTATGCGGTGTGAACTAAGAAAATTGTTTTTTTTTCGAAATAATAGTAAATCAACAACGAAATTGGTTATGTAAGTTTATAAATAATGATGATACTACCAAACAGACACAAGACAATTTTGCATGCCGTCATTTGGCGCTTACGTCTGTTTAGAATAGAAAGAAATTTAAAGTACATATTTTATTTTTCGATCGAATTTCAAATAAATTTATAAAATGGGCGTTAGAAAATGAAATGTCACTTTATTACGAGCTTTTTGGTCCCAACCACCATTTTGTTCTCAGGCAGCGCAATATTCATGACGTCATACGTCCGGCCGGTAAAGTTCTGGGAACGCGATTACAATACGAAGAGAGTTGATCAAAGCAACACTAGGCTCTCGTCACAACTGGAGAGGAATCTTGGAGCTGGTAAGATTTTTTCAAAAACCTTAAAAATTATAATAAAAATAATTTTATTTTATTCGTGATAGGTTCACGCTTGACCGCCAGTTCGCCTGATGTTAAGCGACACTGCGATTTACGATCATAGTGCTGCCTCATAAACCGAGTGGTCCTCAGCGTGACTGTTACTTTAGAGGTCCTGGGTTCGATTCCCAGTTCGAGCAGTGTTATTGAGTTTTTCTATGAAATTTTCAGTAGCAGATAGGAGTTTGGAATTTTTGCCCGGTTAATGGCAATAGGCTTGCCCTATTACAGAGGTCCTAAATATACCGGCGAATTGTGGGTGTACATTGGTACGCCTCTGCCTAACCCTTCGGAGAGTATAAGCGAGAGAATATATACAAATCTGGAGGCACGGCAGGCTGCTGCTAAGACAGCCCGAAGGATGCAGGCATTACCTACATTTTCTCGTTTTTTTTTTATGTGATAGGAAGGCAAACGAGCGGACTGATCACCTGATGGTAAGCGATTACCGCCGCCCATGGACACCCGCAACACCAGAGGAGTCACGAGTGCGTTGCCGACCTTTTAAAAGGGGATTGGGCCCCTGGTAACCTCACACACTCGGCAAAACACAACGTAAGCGTTATTTGACGCCGGTTTTCTGTGAGGCCGTGGTATCACTCCGGTCGAGCCGGCCCATTCGTGCCGAAGCATGGCTTTCCCACGATTCAACGTTTCGTAGTATTTTCGAACCTACATATTATTTTGCAGACGACAACAACTTGAACTCGATATTCTACGAGCACCTGACCAGGTCGCTACAGCACTACCTGTGCGGTGACCTCATGCTCGGCCGCTGGGGACAGGTGCAGCAGGGCGACTGCTTTGGTAAGCTGCATTTATTTTATAGGCATTCTAAATTGAAATAATTCATTAATTCAGTCACACACACACACACACACACGCACGCACGCACACACACTCATACACTCACACACACTCACACTCACTCACACACACACACACACACACACACACACGTTCACTTGTTTTTGGATTTATCGGATATAGGTATATATTTATGGATATCTATCCTTCTATCTATCTACATAAATAAAAATGAATCGTCCAAATGTATTTATATGTTCGTTATTGTCAGGACAAGGTTTACAGAAAATATATATTAGATATGACTGGTAGTTCACCAACAATTTTTTTTTTATAAAACTAAGCTTTTATTTTACAGTTTTGGCATCCGACTACCTCAACTGCCTGGTCCATATAGTAGAGATGGGGAACGGCCTGGTATCCTTCCAGCTGCGAGGGCTGGAGTTCAGAGGGACGTACTGCCAGCAAAGGGAAGTGGAAGCTATATCAGAGGGGCCGGAAGAGAGTAGCGGTGAGGGTTTGTTGAAAATTACTACAGAGTTCGTGTGTGCTGTGTTTTTTTTATTGTAATGCCTGATCGTAAGCGATAACCGCAGACTATAGACACCAGAGACGCCAGGGTTATCACTAGCGCATTGTCAGTTGTCAGACCTGAGTTGTTAAGCCTCATCTTATTGATCGGCTCTATTAAGGTCACCTCTATCGTGAGACCATAAAAAATAGTTGGTCAACTTTTTAGTCAATGTATTGACGTTGTAGAAAATGCTTTGGATGTGCCAAGAATGTGCTTTCGATGTTAAAAAGAAGAAGAATCATAATTTTTATTTTTGAGGTGAAGAGCAAGCCTATTATTAATAAAAAAAAATTGGGTACTTGAATGAAAAAAAAAATATATTAAATACAATCTATATTCTGAACAAAAAAATTAAATTGACTAATAAAGTTCCAAGATCGTTTATTAAAAGTTATTGGTGGTGATTTAGAGGGGATGCTTTGTTCCTTTCTCGCAACACGAATATTAGTATCGGATTTGTATGGCGCAGTGAGTTTTGACGTCACAATTCTCTATACTAACTACTTTCTCTGTATAGCATAATATTGAAATTCTTATAACTTACTTATTTATGAACCGATTGTAATCCGTCAAATAGTTAATTTTACGATACTTAAATAAAACTGATGCATACGCATCAGTTTTATGTACTCTGCTGCTCACTTACTCTTAAGTTCCGTTTCGAAGACAGTGGGGGACATTTATTTTCCTAACAATTACACTGCTTTTTTATGCGATTGTACCAGTCCAGACGTTTCGATTTTTAACTTTAGAAGTTAGAAATCTTAGAATTTTACGTAGAGTTGCCGTCATCAGACGTATTTCCAAAGTATGTCCGGCATCACGTTCGTTCGCCCGTTTTCCCTTGTTTTAAAAACGAAAAACAAGGCGCGGTGCGCTTATTGTAGTTAGGGATGTGCTGAGTGAAATTTGTTCGTGTTTTCGGGGATTGTAACAGTAGGCGCGTAATGAAGTGTATGGTAACCCCCCAGAGGGGGTGTGTACGGGCGTGTGGTGGTGCGGCGGGCGCGTGCTGTCGCCGGGCGCGGGCTGGGCGCTGCGCTGGCTGGCGTGGCAGCTCGTCAGCGCGCGCTACGTGCTCGAGGGCTACTCCGTCTCCGACAACAGCGCCGTCTCCATGCTGCAGGTGTTCGACTTCCGCAAGGTGCTGCTCACCTACTACGTCAAGGTATGTACTAGGGGGCTGCGAGAACGCTACACTCGTTGCCGTATTTCCTAGTGATTGCAAATATATCGACGAATACCCACAAGCTACCCATACATGTGCCATAGTGCAATATCTTTGCCCAAATTCCCAGTTTCCAATCTAGCCTGGTTACGAGTAAGGGTCAAAGGTCAGATGCTTTTGTTTCCGAAAGGGATTAGGACAGTTTTAGACACAAGACAATATCTCGTGGTGTCCGGTTTCCTTCCGATATACAAGTGCCCGATAACTAATAATATTTTATATTATGGTAAATTGATAAGAACGGCTTAGAAACGGGTAAAACAAGGCTTTTTCCCAGACGTAGAACAAAATGGGGTAAAAAATAATGTAAATATAAATATTAATAAAAATGTAAATCTCCAAACATTCTCCGTTTCTTCGAGATTTTGACACAAAGTAGTATGCGAAACCACGCGAGTTATTATAAACTTTCCGATCCACAGCAGTGCGTAAGTAGTAATTGATGGTTATTTTTTTTATTAGCTGTTACTGTCCCATTTTTGAGTAAAAACCTCAAAATAGTTATTATAAACTGGTTACTATTCTTTTCAGAGTATAGTGTATTACACGATCCAGTCGAGCAAGCTGGAAGAGTGGTTGGCTTCGTCCACGATAGCGGAGGCTCTGAAGCCAATGAACGAGAGGAACTTTGTGGACCTGGATCCCATATTCAACGTTAACCTGGACGAGGATTACGACTTCAGGGCTTCAGGAATTACTAGGTAAGTGCTAAGTTCTGTTAAACATTTATTTACAAGTGAATTCAGTAACTTTCTTAGGGGACCAGCGGTAGAGAACAATGTTTTCTATTGTGTATGTAATTTTCTGATAGGTAGTGTTAAATTAATAATAATAATAAATTTATTTTAGTGAAGGAAAAATTCAATCGCGGGCAGGATTCAAACCTGCGTCTTCTGGTTAGATACACCAGAAGATCTGACAGCTAAGCCACCGCGAGTCCCATCCCCTTGATCTTTGCTTTGATTGATGAAATTTGCCTTCACATTCTGAATTTACGTCATAAGGTGGCGTTCACTAAAATAACTTTATAATCTTAGCATGGAAAATGCAAAAAAATCACAAAAATATATTTTCTGTATAAAATTGAATTTCCTGGACATCGTTATATTTTATGTGGCCTACGCAAATGTTCCACTGATCTGGTATCGTTGTGCGACGGGTTGTTTAGTTCCTTAGATTATGGTCAAGCTTCCCAATGATGTATGTGTGCTGTTAGATGGGACTGGTCTACTCAAATTCACTATGGTTCTTTCTTCATAATATATAATTACATATTTGTTATATCTGTCCAGTATAAATTGATTTCGCATTGTATAGCATTTTCGAACACTTAGAGGTCAGCTTATACTAGACTAGCAGGGCATCTTTTGCAGACGTGTCATATTGAAATATAATGTGATTCATTAAATGTGGTCGTTTTAGCGCTCTAGTATTGCATCTACGCTCGTTATTTGTGTCATAAGTATTCATGTTCATAATAAAACTCTATTATCGATGGAGCTGTGTTTTATTATGCAACTTTAATATTTTTAGAGAAAGGATATCAATACAGCGCGATAAAATCCGTAAAAAGTAGTTCTATTTCAATGTCTAATATTCACGCAAGTGTCAGAAACCAGTAGGAAATTGTTCGCGAGTGATGTGTACTAGTGATGGTGTTGCGCAGGAGTCGTTTCTGCGCGACGTACGGCGAGTGGATAGCGCACTGCGGCGCGCGGCGCGGCGCGGCGTGGCGGCGGCGCGCGGCGCAGGCGCACTCGCCGCTCACCACGCTGTGCTTCGCGCTCAGCCTGCTCGGCCGCCGCGCGCTCGCCGCCGCGCAACACCTCTCCGCCTCCAGGTCACTACTCACTACTACTCTTTTAATACCTTAGTCTAGTGCTCCCGAGCGCGACTGCTACGCTAGAGGTCCTAGGTTCGATCCCTAGACCGAGCAAAGTGTTATTGGATTTTTCTATGAAATTCTCAGAAGCAGCTCGAAGTCTGAATTTATGCCCGGTTAATGGCAATAGGCTCGCCCCCTATTACATAGAACCTAAACATACCGGCGAACTATGGGTGTACAATAGTACACCTCTGCCTAACCCTTCAGAAAATACAAGCTATTTTTTTTATGGGATACGAGGGCAAAACAGCAGACTGATCGCCTAATAGTAAGCGATTATCGCCGCCCATGGACAACCGCAACACCAGAGGAGTTGCGGTGGTCCATGTCCAGTCCAACGAGTGCGTTGCCCGCCTTTTAAAAGGGGATTGAACCTCCAGCAACCTCACTCACTCGACGAAACACAACGTAAGCGTTGTTTAACGCCGGTTTTCTGTGAAGCCGTGGTATCACTCCGGTCGAGCCGGCCCATTCGTGCCGAAGCATGGCTTTTCCACGTTATACTCTCTTTTAATACTAATTCATGGATGTTTTTTTATTCATGATAGGCATCAGGCGAAGTGATGGTCAAGTGTAAGCTTGACCACCACTTCGCCTGATGTGAAACGATACTGTGATCTACGATGGAGCGCGCTTGCCTAGAAAAAACCCATTCACTCATGATTTAAAAACACCCAGTTATTTTTAAAATGCATTTAGACACCCTTATTTTATTTACTTTTTAATGATCATAACTTTGACAATTATCTATAGACATCGACGCGAGCGAAGCCGTAGGTAAAAGCTAGTAGCTAATAAAGTTAAGCTAATTAATATGTGACTATTAAACTGCCTCATTAATCCTAAGGGTGACTACTACTACACTAGAAATCCTGAGAACAATGATATTGGATTTTTCTATAACATTTTCGATAAATTACGAGTGAATTGGTTTCTTTTAGGCAAGCGCGCTCCATCATAGATCACAGTATCGCTTAACATCAGGCGAACTGGTCGTCAAGCGTAAGCCTATCACGAATAAAAAAAACAGCTCAGTTAAGATTTCTACCCGAATGGCAATAGGCTCGCTCTTTATTACATAGGACTTAAATAGACACGCCAACTGTGGATCTCTGCCTAACTTAAAATGATGATATGTTGGATATAATTATGTTGTTTTTACGTACACTGACGTCACGGATGCTGGCGTTTTAATTTTTTTTTATGGGATAGTGGCACAAACGAGCAGACGGATCGTCTGATAGTAAGAGATTACCGCCGCTCATGGACACCCGTAACATCAGAGGAGTCACAAGTGCGTTGCTCGCCTTTTAAAAGAGCATTGGGCCTCCGGTAACCTCAGTAACTCGACGAAACACAACGTAAACGTTGTTTGACGCCGGTGTTCTGTGAGGCCGTGGTATCACTCCGGTCGAGCCGGCCCATTCGTGCCGAAGCTAGAGCCAAACTTCGGCACGGATAAAATCGCCTAATTGCAAAAGTAACCTATGTGTGTGTCCATACTATAATCTATCTCTGTGCCTAATTTTATCCAGATCCATTTAGCCGTACTGGCGTGAAAGGATAACAAACATCCATACATCCTCACAAACTTTCACGTTTATAATATTAAAGTAGGATTATGTTTTAACTATCTATTATTACGTAAAAAAAATAGAGTAATACAATTTCCAGCGTGGAGTTCTTCCTGTACGGGCTGCACTCGCTGTTCAAGGGCGACTTCCGCATCACGTGCGCGCGCGACGAGTGGGTGTTCACGGACATGTCGCTGCTGCACAACGTGCTCGCGCCCGCCATACGGATGGCGCTCAAACTGCACCAGGTTACACTTCTCCCACCGAATTCATTAACCCATTCAATGCCGTGGCCGCCCATCGACGTCCGAAATATCTTTATTCAAATGCCGAGGCTGCTCAACGGCGCCTTGATTCCAAACTTAAATATCTCATCAAAAGACGATAAAAAATGTTTGTAAATGATGTGCAACATCAGGTAAAGTGCTTAATTTTCTAGGGTGGCATGCCTCCACTCAACATTACCGCTAATGTACTGGATTTCTTGGGCGGCAATGAATGGGTCAGTGACTGCTACACTAGAGATCCTGGTTTCAATCCCTAGGTCGAGCAGTCTTATTAAGTTTTTCTATGAAATTTATATCACATAGACGTAAAACATACCCGGCGAACTGTGAGTGTACACAAGCACAGCTCTGCCTAATTCTTCTGGGTATACAGGCGTGATAGTATTTATGTTTTTAATCAATATTTTAAATTATAATTTGCAGGACCACTTCATGTTCCCCGAGGAATACTGCAGCAGTTCCGCGCTGTACTGCGCCATATCGTCGCACGCGCAGAGACTCGTCATCTGCCACGAGGCCGCGCCCGCCTGGCGATACAACGTACTGCGAGGGGCCCCCCACCTGCTGGCACTCAGGTAAGCCATACTTCTATTTATCATCACTAGCATGGCAGAATAAGATTTGCTCGCGCCCAGGTATTCTCTTCCCGACAATGGCTCTCAGTGACGTCACGAAACTCTCGAATTTCACGATCAGTGTTGCCGTTGATGGACAGCTTCGATACCAGTAAAGAACTTTTTAATTCATGATGAATATAAAATAAATAGCTTACTAGCCCAACTATGTTTGTCTCGTGTTCTTCGTCTAATTAGTTAAAAAAAGTAAACTGTATAAAACTACTAATTGATAATTCCAATAATATACAAGAAAGTGAAAAAATGCATCGTGCTCGGTTAATTTATTTACACATAGTGTTTTTAATATGATAGATGCCGACACACATTTAAGACACGATCAGAAAATGACGTCATTAACCATTTAACTCGTTTAACCGTACAAATGACGTCATTTGGCACTTGCGTCTGTTAAGAATAGAAAGAACTTCAAAGTCGAAAATAAATATGAAAATGATTGAATATCAAGAAAATTAAAATGATTATTATCCTATTTTTTTATCTATTTTCAAATAAAATTTAATATATGGATGTTAATAAAATGAAATGTTGTCAATTGTACCATTTTCCAATGCAGGCACGTGATGGACGAGGGCAACGACGACTATAAGATAATAATGCTGAACAAGCGCCACCTGGGGTTCCGCGTGATCAAGCTGAACCGCGAGTGCGTGCGGGGCCTGTGGGCGGGCCAGCAGCAGGAGCTCGTCTACCTGCGGAACCGCAACCCCGAGCGCGGCTCCATACAGAATGCCAAGCAGGTCATACACTTACTATATAGGCTTTTGGTCTATAGTAGAGGACTATACGAATGAAAAAAACTCTAAAAGTTAGGCAGTGGTGTGCAAATGTACCCACAGTTTTCCGGGTATATTTGGGTTTTGTAATAAAGGACGAATCTATTGCCATTAACCGGGCGTACATTACATGTGGGTGTACATTTCTAACCCTTTAAGAAACGCGTGATGGTAGGTAACTGGACATAAATCGAAAATGAGTTTCGATTTGCTACTGGGAATTTTATAGAATTGCCTCGTTAGCCTAGTGGTTCTGAGTCAGAACCACTAGGCTAACGCAGTAGCAGTCGCGCTCAGAACTTCTGAGCGCGACTGCTACGCTAGAGATCTTGGGTTCGATTCCCAGGTCGTGCAAAGTGAAATTGGGTTTTCCATCAATTTCTCGGTAGCAGCTCGAAGTTTGGATTCGTGCCCGGTTAATGGCAGTAATCTCGCCTCCTTTTACATGGGATCTAAACATACCGGCGAATTGTGGGTGTATATATTAGTACGCTTTTGTCTAACCTTTCAAGCAATACAGGGGTTATGGTGTATTATGTTAATTGTATAGTATAGTCCTATAACATTGTTCGACCTGAGATTGGACCCCGGGACATAGAGTATTTGCGCTTGGGACTAATGAGGCAGTTTAATACTAATATTAAATTAAATCATATAGCTTGATAAAATTAATTGTAGTGTAGATCGCAGTATCGCTTAGCATCCGTCAATAGATTTGCTTACAAAATCAAAATCCTATCCCTAGTAAGCAAATCTATCGACGGATTTGATATAGGGAGTGGCTTTATGTGTAAGCCTGAAATTGAAATTATTTTATTCTGCAAGTAGATCTTTAGAGATACTTTTACATGTCAATGGTTTGGGGTTTTTTTTTTAGCTAGATGGCTTCGGCATTTCCTAACTGACGACCTCTGAGAAGAAACACCGAAACAAACTCGGAGAATCATGGTCTCTTTTAAAGTCCAGACATGGAAGAACACTTATATGTGAGTGGTATGATGTAGGGTAATGTCTGTAATGGCCTTTTGAGGAAAGAACCATTGCAGCTTTGAGTAGACCAGTCCCAACTGACGGCACGCATGCATCAGTCATCGCCTATTCTGAATAAAATGAAAAGTGTGATGTGTGTGTATGCAGGCGCTGCGCAACATAATAAACTCGTCGTGCGACCAGCCCATCGGCTACCCCATCTACGTGTCGCCGCTCACCACCTCGTACGCCGACACCTCGCCGCCGCTGCGCCGCCTGCTGGGCGGACCGATCTCCGCGCCCGCCATCAGGGCGCGCCTCTCCGCCGCATGGAGACGGTTATCATCATAAATCATTTATTTGTCCCAATATTACATAAGATAAGATAATTTTATTTCCAGAAAAGTACTAATTATAGATACAAACATGTAAATGCTACACAATATTATGCACACAAAAGCTTTAGCATCTGGAGCCGAACTAGGGGGTACCTGTATTTCGGCTTACAGCGCCATCTCCCTAGAATTACATTAAATGAGATTTCTTAAATGTTCAAAAAATCATTTTACGATACAATACTATTGAACATCTAATATTTATTTTAATATTGTAAGAAACTTGTTACAATTATTATGATAGTGCAAAATATTCAGCCGTCTCCAGTGTACAAATATTTGTTGTATTTATAATAGGTACATAGCTAGGTATGGTTACATAATATTATAAAAAAAAACATAAATTACAGAAAACACAGTTCAGGTCAATGTATAATACAAATAAAATAATGTCATGAAATCAATGTCAAAAATTTATGTCAAACTTGGAATCAAAAGTTTCATTTAGGAATTCTTTCGTTGAATAATAACACATAATTAAAAGAAATTTCATTAATTTACACTTAGGTTACTCTATTTTCAATTTTTTTATGGAATTACGTCGGCAAACGAGCTGACGTGCCACCTGGTGGTAAGTAGTCATCGTCGGCCATGGACACCTGTAACACCAGAAGAGTTGCTGATGCGTTGTCGACTCTTAAGAGCCCGCCCCTACGGACTCTTAGACTGCCACAGCCGCTGCAACCGAGGGGAACTGGCTCTTACGCGCAAAATTCGAAACACACACCAATGCTTTACGACAGACTTCGACGTAAGGGTGGTCTCCAGTCAATCAGACACCAAGAGATCCTACCACCAAGCAAGTTAGATATTTTCACGCCTCTTATGGCGTGTTCTCAGCGCCAAGTTTTTTCGTATAGAAAGCTGTCACCTAGTTGTGACCACATGCTGGGCACATTTTGGTTTGCTGTCTGACATGGTGTGTACATTAGTACGCCTCTGCCTAACCCTTTGGGGAATACAGGCGTGATGGTATGTTATGTTATATGATTGTTATAGCATCCGTCGTCGTTGCGGCGAGGGCTGCTCGAGCGGGGGCGGCGGGGGCGGGGGCGGGGGCGCGGGCGCAGGCGACGTGGGCGCGGCCGAGGCCGGCGCCGCCCGCCACCACACGCCCCGACACAACGCGCTGCATCTCTCCAGGACATCGCTGGGTAACCAACTACGTTCACTTTTATCACTATTTCATATTTTATCTTACTTCAATTGTAATTGACTTTACCCCTTGTGGGGATAGGTTAATCATATTCAAATACCAATAATAAATCTACTGCCTTACAGTTTATAATGTATGAATACATTACCCTACAGTACAGCACTTCCATAATCATAATTAACATTTCAAAATTATTAAGTCGCCAAAACAAAAATACATGCCATCTCGCCGCAAATCAGAGACACCGTGGCTAGCTTCCGATCGGAAACCGGCAATATTCCCCGAATCAATTCCCATTCTCTCCTACACATAATAAAGGAAAAGGAGTGTGTTGTGATGTGAAACTATCGTAAAAAATTTATGGTGAATTATTTGAGTAAAAACACAAAAGAAATTTGATCCGGTAAGGAACTGTACGGAACAATAGGTAATATCAGGTTGTGAATAATAAAATTATGATTGATGCCAAATTGACATAAGACAATTTTTTGAAGGTTCAGAGAAATGACGTCACTGTGTAACATATATGAAAACGATTGAATTTCGGGAAAATAAAAATACGGGTATACTATTTTTCGATCTAGTTTCAATTTTTTTTTTTATTCAGCCGGAGTCGTCCCACGGCAGAGACTAGTTTCAAATAAAATTATAATAATATATGAGTGTTAAAAAATGAAATGTTGTCAATTTTAATTCGTAATTATTTGACAGCGGGTACCCGCGGCAGCTTGGCTAGCGCGGGCAAGCCGACGTCATCAACCCTCGCGTCGCTTGCCGGACTATTGCGAGAACATTCACACGAACGCACCACTCATGACGATACTGGTAAGGGTTACTTATCATTATTACTTACTTATTTAAAAAGAAAAATCAATTGATAGAACTAATATTTAGGATTTGGTTTTATCTATTCAATGAAATGAAATTCAAAAAAAAATGTTTTTAGTACTTTATGAGGTAAATATGTCAATAGGTCATACTTTAAGAGGCTTTTACCGTGGGAGAGCCATGCTTCGGCACGAATGGGCCGGCTTAACCGGAGTGATACCACGGCCTCACAGAAAACCGGCGTTAAACAACGCCTACGTTGTGTTTCGCTGAGTGAATTAGGTTACCGGAGGCCCAATCCCCTTTTTAAAGGTCGGCAACGCACTTGTGACTCCTCTGGTGTTGCTGGTGTCCATGGTCGGCGGGAATCGCATACCATCAGCCGATCCATCTGCTCGTTTGCCCCCTATTCCATAAAAAAACTAATTAGAAATAAATGTTTTTATTATTGTTATATTTAAAAAGAAAGAAATATCCTGGGGTTGAACTTATTAAGTACTTTTTTACCTACTAGCTGTGTCCCAAATGGCTTTGGAATTTAAGAATACATCGTAAACTAATGTTGGTAGCGATGCAATCCGAACTTTGTTGCACATTGATATTAAGTTTATTTCAGAACATGATAATTAATCACGAGTGCTCCATCATAGATCGCAGTATCGCTTAACATCATCAGGTCAAGAGTAAGCCTTGACTTACGAATAAAAAAAAAATATCTATGTTAACAATTTCAAATATATATTTACCGACGATATATGCTGTAACCTGTATTATGTGTATGTATTTATAATAAAAATGACTCATTTCTTTCTCTTTGCTCATACTCGTACAAAAGGATTAGACTTACTGAAGATTTATAATTGTAAGTGTATTTATATTATGTAATTAGTATATTATAGATGTATAGGAACGGATCATTTTCGACTTTAAGTTCTTAATAATACAGTTGATAATGGTTTACAGTCAGATTTTGCCCTGACACTTGACATACACTGAACACTTACACTGTCTCATTAGCCTGGCACTTGTATTCTATGTTTGATTAAGCAGAGGTGTACTAATGGTACATCCAGAGTTAGCTAGTATGTTTAGATCCCATGTAATAGGAGGAGGCTAATGTCACACCGGGGACAAATCCGAGTTGCTACTGGAACTACTACTACCAGGACTTCTAGCGGGGGAGTTGCACTTGTGATCACTAGACTAATAAGGAGTTATTGTTGATTTCTATAAAAGTGTCTTTATAAGATTGACAGAATTAACTTATATAATTTCGTGTAGCATATAGCGCAACAATGATTATCGCTATACCAGTGTTGGTCCTTCTAAATATAATGTTGATGTTAAATGATATATTATGTTTGTGTGTAGCGGCGGCAGCGGGGGTGGCGGGTGTGGCGGGGGCGGCGGGGGCGGCCCCGGCGGGCGGAGGCGCCGCCCCCGGCGAGCCCGCCGCCCCGCGCCGCGACCGGCCCGCCCGCGCCCGCACGCCCGCCAAGGAGCCCGGACGACAGGTTAGTCTCTACATCTGGATTATTATTATTTTACACTTTTTAGTTTTTGATATACTCAAACTCAATTTTTTTTATTTCAATTAGACCATATACAGGTACTTTTGAAATGTCAAAACTACATGCACGGTTCCAAATAGTAGGTCTTATGGAGAAGAGCCGGCAAGAACACAGAACAAAGAAGTACCTAGAAGCAGTAAGTGGGTGTAACCTTGTTTCCACTAGTCTGGTACGATGTACTCACTTGCTGTATAAAGTGCTCTCAGTCGCGTTCGCAGATAGCCAACGCGCAAACATGCGTCGAAATCTTTAAAAAATTTTAAAAAAATAATAAGAGGCCCTTTTGTGCCATTTAAGAATACAAAAACCATAGCTGGGGTTAAAATCTATCACATGAAGGGATTTCGTATCATCGGGAAGTATTATTTTCAGTTTATTACAATAAAATGATAAAATAAGTTTGAATTTTCTTCCGCCAAACATAGCACAAAAAATGACTAAAATGATGATCTAAAGTTATCCCTCTTCCTATAGAAATAGAGTTGATTTTCTTTTATTGGCAATCAATTGTTCTAGAATGTTTGCTTACCTAACCAAATTGATGCCGCTATTCAATTAGTGCATGCAATATCGATAAAATGTTATCGACTATTTTTCATTTTTAAAATTACCTATATTACTTTCCAGTATACTAAGAAAAATTTAGCTTGTGATGCAAATTTTTAATCTCGTAAACATGTTATAGGGATTTTGTTACTGTAAAAAAAGAAAATAAAGCGATAGAATCCGTAAAGTGCGTTATTATAATATGTCTAATATTCACGTAACCGTCTCAGAAGTCAGTATGAATTACGGAGCTAAAACTATTTTAGAATCCAAAATACTAATATAATTAGATGTGCTTACTAGAGATAGAATTTTGACATAAGCTCCATACAGCTACTGTCAAAATCCTATCTCTAGTAAGCAAATCTACTGACAGATAGGATATAGAAATCGGCCGTAAGTCATCACTCTTCCTTTTTTGATAGTCGAGTAAAAATACTATCACAAATGAATGTTAGGTTACTCTACTACTTCATGTACTTTCCAATTAAAATACCTAGGTATCATTATGAAAAATATAATTATTTGTGTAATTATTCACATTATATCATAATTTATTGACCGCCTCATACACAAGCGCGACGACTGCTACGCTAGAGGTCCTGGGTTCGATTCCCAGGTCGAGCAGGGTTATTGGATTTTTCTATGAAATTCTCAGTAACAGCACAGAATCTGGATTTGTTACCGGTTAATGGCAATAGGCTCGCCCCCCTGTTACATGGGACCTAAACATACCGGCGAACTGTGGGTGAACTAATGTTCACCCACAGTTCGGCGGTATTTTCAACTCAACTCTTCGAGGAATGCAGGCGTGATGGAATGTGTATTGAAAACCGGTAATCAGTTATTTCAGTTGATATTTTTTTTTAAGTTAAATAATTTATAGAACTATAAATAATTATGTTGCTATTGTTCAAGTCGAATGCTATTTAACGGTATGTTTAGGTCCTATAATAATAATAGGGGGGCGAACTTATCACCTTTGACTGGGCACAGATCAAATCGATCCGAGCTGATACTGAGAATTTCACACCAACACCCAATAACACTGCTCGGCCTGGGAATCCAACCCAGCATCTAGCTTAGAAGTCGCACTTGGAACCACTAGACTAATGAGGCAGTTTAATTTGCTTGCTATGTAGCTGATATCTCATAAAATTTTACAACGCACTATTTAACAACGTTAGTAATACATAATAATAATATAATAACAATACGTACTAAACTATATTATATCAGAAACGATGTTTGGTATTTACTTTAACATTATATCTTCACTTTATTCACTTATTTCGTAGTATCTTTATCGATAAGTTCACAAGAATGTATTATATGGATACATCACTATTGTCGGTATGCGTGACACACTATTTGTCATTCAAAATCTTCTCTTATAACAAGCACCATAGAGTTTTATTCGAAAAAAATTGTTATAAAGGCCATCTAGCGTGGAATAGCGGTACTTCATCATATTGAAATCGATTTTAACTCCAAAAGAAAATAGTCGTAAAAGGTTACAAACCTATTTGGTAATGTGAATTATGTGCAATTGTTATAAGGTTGAATTCAATGCAAATAGTTTAGTGTGTTAAATCTGATCGTGATTGTTATTTTTGACCAGTCATAATCCAGTTACAATAGTGTGTGTAAGACGTAAATGTGTGAGTTTGGCAACACTGGTTTTCATACAAAATAGGTATTATGCTAATTCCACCTATTTAATGTTCCGTGGGCAAGAAACTCCATAGCCACATACCCAGACCCATAGACATATTCCCAGTGTCACTCTTACAACTAAGATAATAACGACGCTTTAAGCTAAAATCCATCCAGCCGTTTAGGCTATATATAGACCGCGACAAAGAAATATACATACATACATGCATATACCCGAAAAACAGTCGAGTAAAAATATCCAAATCTGTCCAGCCGTTCAAGTAATACACTTACCAACGAAGCATTACAAAAATATTACATTACAGCATTATAACGTTAAACGCTGAATTATTTGCACATTTCAAATTTTCACGCTTATCATGTTTATTTAGTAGAGTATTATATTATATTAATATTTGTTAATTTATAATAATTAGATTGATTTGTTTGTATGTACAGGGCGGCAACCGCAGTCGCATGCGGCGAGCGGCGCCCGCGTCGTTCCGCCTGCTGGCCGCCGCCGACACCGTGCGCCTCGAGCCTGCTGCCTGCTCCTCGTACATCGATGAGACACAGGCATGTATTATACTATTACAAAATCAACACCATCTGGGAGACACAAAAACATAATAAAGAAAAAAATACAGTCAAACAAGATTTTTTATTAGCTTACGCTTGACCGCCAGTTTACCTGATGTTAAGCGATACTGCGATCCCATTCACTCTTGATTTAAAAACACCCAGATTATACCTATAAGGAGAATCAAACTTAAATTAAAGTAACGCATTATCTATTATATAAACACATTTTTAAAATATTATATTAGATTATTGTTATATTTTATTTTTTAATACCGATGAACCATGAAGTTTTTATTATATAGGACTATTGTATGCCTAATACAATGTAGGTGTCGAACTGAAGTTTTTAAGTTGAACCACAGAAAATTATGTAGTCTATTCTTACTTTGAGCGACGATGAATAATCGTCACTCAATGCAATATTATAATGTCGAGAGATATTTTTTTTATTTAATGGGTACAATCATCGTCATCCTATATGAGGTACGATGGTAAACCAAATCCAGAAAGTGACCATGAATAACTCAGCTTAGGATCTATTTAACTATCTCTGAGTAGCGGCTACTCGGTGGATAAATTAAAAAATTGGACGGAATTCGTATGAAATTTAGCGTCAAGTAATTTATTGGAAACTTACTGGGATGTGGTGAAATATGCCTTTAACCTCGCAGTTTAATCGTTGGTTTGGACAGCACAGCTAATATAAGTTGTTATGTGCAGAGTGCTGCGGGCAGCAACTGGGAGTGTGCGTGGCGCGACCAGCCCCGGCGAGCCGCCAGCGCTAAGGTAATACAAACTGTGATTACCCAATGTGTCATATAAGTCTAGTATAGATTGACCTCGCATTGTGTAGGCATTTTGTACACGTCGAGATCAAGTTATATCGGAATTGGATGGTCATATCAATCGTAGTGATTAAATAAAGTGGCGATTTTAAACCTCCTCCTAGTGATGGATTTAGGGAAGCCGAAATAGAATGTTGTTTTAGCTAACTATAACTGTAGATAAGTATGTATTAGTATTAGTGATACTGAAATTGAGCCTGGTAGGAAGTTTGTGGTTATTTTTGGTATTGGTATCGAATAATACCGTTCAAAAGCTTTGAGTTATTATATAGCGGGCTATTTTCCGCAACTTTACCACAAAGCGTGCGTATTGCGCATACGCATATTGCGTGTATTTTTTTGTTTGTTTTAGAAATCGTACAAAAATATACTTTGCGCACGCTAGAATAACCGAATTCGTTTCAGTTTTCCGTAGCGTAAAGATATTAAAATTAATTAATGTCTGGTGCGCAGGTATCAAGCGCGCGCGGGGCCGGTGGGGGCGGGGGCTCGGTGGGGGGCTGCGGTGGCGGGGCCGGGGGCGCGGGGCGCAGCGCCGAGTCGTCGCTGGAGGAGCTGCGGCTGGCGGCGAGCGGGCTGGACGTGTCGCTGCCGGACTGCAAGATCATCGCCAACAGGAACGCCAGGCAAGACAGACACTTCCAAAGGTACCCCCCACCCACTCACTTACATACATATACACACCGTTTATTCATTCATTACTTTCTCTTTCATCTTATCTTATCTTATGTCCATCATGCTTGTATTCCCGAAGGGTTAGCCAGAGGCGTACTAATGTACACCACATTACTCAGCTATGTTTAGGTCCCATGTGACAGGGAGAGAGCCTATTGCCATTTAGTCGGGCACAAATCCATACACCGACTCGTTTTGTAATTATCAACTTTATGAAAAAAAAATCGACCTAACATTTTGTGATATAAAAAAAGTAATGTATGGAAATTTGATGTTGCAAGGTTCTTATAAAAAGGCTTATGTTTAACTAACCACCAGATCTAGTAAAATGTTATGGCAAAAAATCACTTTATATTGCCAAAAGTAGTTAATGATCACCTAAATATGTTCTAACCTAACCTAAACCTAATTGTTGGTGACCATTTATCCATTTTGGCATTGGCATTGGCATTTTGGTGATTAATTTACTAAATTTGGTATAATATATATATATATATATATATATATATATAACGGGGAAAATGCGGGGAGGGGGTTACTATTATTACGTGTCTCGTAATCAGAAGTGATGGCCAATCATTATTTTAGTGGGCGACAGTGGGTCATGTTGGTTCAAACATTAAAACACACATTTAGAAGTCATTAAATCTCTCATTTAATCAGACTTCTTGTAGTACTTTTCTTACGTCAATATTACAACCCAGCAAACCCCCAAAACGCCAGCGTGGCTTCACTAGTGCTATTTCCTACTGGGAGAAGAAGCCACAAGAAACTCCCAAGCACGTGTCCGTTACGATTATAAAAGTGACTTTCAAACTATAACGTTAACAATAACTATGTAGGTAGAATTACAAAGGAACGCGTGACGGTTCCACGACGTGCGCACAAGTCGACCACCAGATGTGTCGTGTGACTCCGCAGCTCGACTTCGCCGTCGCAGTATTTGCCCCTTCCAATTGTCACGCCTTTGATACCATTTAGTGCCACCAGGTGGCGCTAGCGTCTCGATTAGTCAACAGACAGTCCGTAATCATTCTCTCTCCGACACGGCCATTCTGACAAGACACACGTCCTCGTGTGTTAATCTGTAACAAAAACTCAACAAAGTACTTGTCCGACTCGGCCAATCCTGACCTCGTCTTGACTTTAAAGCAAGGTAACTTTAACAGGAGACTACAGCTCGGTACATCATGGTAGCTCAAGAACCAAGATACCATTCAACATCACATCACATCGTCACCAGCTAGTTCCAAAAGAAACTACTGTTAAGCATTTCACTATGCTTATCTTAGACTAACTTTAACGAACAAAGTCACAGATTACATGATTATAGCTCTTAATAAAATAACACTTGGTTTTCAGAGTAACACTGAAATGACTCAAAATCTCAATCAACAAACAAAACTCGTACTCTGACCTTCATCGGGTCTTCATCACACTTATAACCTCCATCCGGTCATAAGCATCATACCAAACGACCTCTATCCCGTCTTCAACACACTTATAACCTCCATCCGGTCATAAGCATCATACCAAACGACCTCCATCCGGTCTTCAACACACTTATAACCTCCATCCGGTCATAAGCATCATACCAAACAACCTCCATCCGGTCTTCAACACGTAACCCCCATCAGGTTACTTACTAACACAACAGGCAACCTCTATCCGGTCACCTCCACACGTAACCTCCATCAAAATAATCCTTAACTAAGTTTGTTCATCATGTTATTTCATTAATTTGTCCTAACACGTTACAGAAACGCACGTCGTTACTGTTATCGTCATCATGAGGCCCTGTTATCAAGGCTTCGTACACAGTGCTTCCTGCACAACGTCACTTATTGGAAAAGGTCCGATAAACAAGTTACAACATAGTAATTTAAAAAAAACTAAAAATAAGCAATGCATACCCAACTCTTAAAACTTTTTTTTTTTTAAATCTGTGCACCAACACAAGCCAGAATCGCACCAACGATTCTTTACGTATCTGCCGCCACATATGCTACAACACATGAGGGGCTCTGTGCACCAACACAGAAATCGCACCAACGATTCCTTCTAGACCCATCGCCACATGTTACTCATGAGGTGCGGTCTTAAGTTTTAAGTTTGAGCATACAAGCCATCTTTAATCAGATTTGGTCTCACTACCAATCATCAACTATGACATCTAATTCTCGAGGAACTTGGTGATCGGGGATCTTCCTCACAGTGACCCAAAAGTGGTCTTAGACCCAGACATCATATATCTAGCAGAGCTTTGTGCCCTGAACGACTCATAGAATCGCAGTTACAACTACGACTAGACTGTACAGGTTAATCTTAGTCATTGTCACCAGACAATACCAGGATAAACTACAACTTATCATTGTAACAACATTAAAAACATGTTTGCTACGAGAGCATTCAGATCCAGAATT
Source organism: Acronicta aceris (assembly GCA_910591435.1). Taxonomy (NCBI): domain Eukaryota; kingdom Metazoa; phylum Arthropoda; class Insecta; order Lepidoptera; family Noctuidae; genus Acronicta; species Acronicta aceris. Next base: position 13,032,382 of record OU342770.1, read on the forward strand.
ATAAGGAAAACAATACAGCTCACCATTCTGTTCCTATGTGTCCGGCGATGGTGCTGGCTGTTCACTCTGTGCCGCGTCGCGTTATGGCGATAACCAACTTGATAGCATGTCCACACTTTGCATACAGACTCGTTTATTTATCTGAAATAACAAAATGTCTACGCAGCATCATTTACGTTCGGTCATGCCTGACCTGGCATAACTTCTTAATAGAAATAACTTTTCTTAAAATGGAATCTATGGCAGTATGCAATACTTTATATTTCGATGCCAGATGCATGACAAACATCTTTGTGATTACCCCACAATAACGACTTAAATATCATCATTACGTTAAACGGAAAACTATACCCATAATCATTACTACAATTTCTATCCGGCGTCTGATAGTCCTGGTGGCGTATGGTCACTAAACTAAGCGGTCGTGCTACCCTTCCTATAATCAACTGGAGAGGGCCAGATTTAGACCCTATTAACAAAGTTTATAGCCAACTGAACTTCTAATGCGTCCTACCAAGAGCGGTCATACTAGTCTCTATGGCTGTTAACATACTCGTTGATGGTACTCAATACCCTTTCGATCTGACCGTTTGCGCGACTACCTCCAATAGCTCAATCAAGTGCAAGTTAATGTTACTAAAATCACAAAAATCTTTAAATTCCTTACTCGCGAAACATCACCCTAGATCCGCGATAATACGAGTTGGTGCGTAAAATAAAGCTACGATATCTTTTACTGTTTTGATACCGTATTTAGAGTCAATATGAACCGGATGAAATAATAAAACGTACTTGGTAAAAATTGAATTGAATTGAATCGAAAACGTTTGAACACCAAAGTCAGTATGCAATTTCGTACTAACCACCAAAAATTCCAAGGTCAAGAATACTGACAGACTTTTCATCAATCACCATTACTTAATTAGACATGGAGAAATTGAGAATAAGCGAAATTTACTATCACTAGCCAAGGCCATGTACCACAGTCATCCTAATCAACTTTAACTTTATAACCGAAATCGTAAAAGCTTACAGAAACCTTCGAGTAAAAGCTCTAGCGCCATGGGTCTCCGGCCGACCGGCAATCGTATTGCCATCACATATCCAGCGCATGGATCAAAACTTTGCACACATAAACCATCGAGTGGATTGCCCATGTGTATCACCCAGTGACTACACACACTACGGTCTCTCCAGACCCTGACCTCCGCCAGAGCTAAACGCGCATCACACACCCACAGACTGATTTCTACTGGGTTACGACTACGCAATAACCACTGGTACGGTCAAACACAATACGGCCGCTAGAACCCTTTACTCGAACTCAATTTAAGCTTGCTTATCCACTACATCCAAATCATTATCAGTATCAAGTTCGACTGGTACGTGACCTGCTGGCATCTTCCTTAACCGATCGGAGGGTATGATAAAATCTTTGAACGGGATTAATTAGCACACAATTTAATATCGGGCATACTTTCTCACTAACAAACCTGGATTACCCAACGGTGAACATTCAATGTTATCACGGGATATGTGCGACTACCCACATTTTAATGACCATGGCAACAGTAATCTTCATTTAGAATTGAACAACAATAAAATGTAACAACATTTTCGATGAGTAGGTACTCATTAATCATAACTTCCCATAAAATCTGCACTGCATTTTACACTTTTACATTAAAATATCGACTTCATGAACTAACTTAGTAACCAAATGTCGGTAATGAGCACTCAATACTAGAATAGTTGTGAAAATGACAACACTCACCAGATCTCGAAGTTTTCCTGATAAAGGATTCGACTGTACGCTTGTCTGTGCTACTTTATGCTTGAACCAACACTTATCCCACTTCTGATAACGGGGAAAATGCGGGGAGGGGGTTACTATTATTACGTGTCTCGTAATCAGAAGTGATGGCCAATCATTATTTTAGTGGGCGACAGTGGGTCATGTTGGTTCAAACATTAAAACACACATTTAGAAGTCATTAAATCTCTCATTTAATCAGACTTCTTGTAGTACTTTTCTTACGTCAATATTACAACCCAGCAAACCCCCAAAACGCCAGCGTGGCTTCACTAGTGCTATTTCCTACTGGGAGAAGAAGCCACAAGAAACTCCCAAGCACGTGTCCGTTACGATTATAAAAGTGACTTTCAAACTATAACGTTAACAATAACTATGTAGGTAGAATTACAAAGGAACGCGTGACGGTTCCACGACGTGCGCACAAGTCGACCACCAGATGTGTCGTGTGACTCCGCAGCTCGACTTCGCCGTCGCAGTATTTGCCCCTTCCAATTGTCACGCCTTTGATACCATTTAGTGCCACCAGGTGGCGCTAGCGTCTCGATTAGTCAACAGACAGTCCGTAATCATTCTCTCTCCGACATATATTATATATATATATATATATATATATTATATTTATCCCCTTATAAAAATGTATCAGTTGCGTTCACAAAATTATGTACAACTTGGAGATAATGATTGAACATGTCATTTTTTTATATCAAAGTTTAAAATAAGTAACTCATTTCAAGGTTTTACAATCACCTAATATGGACATTACAACACTTTACTTACTATATAAAATAATGTTCAGAATATATTTATGAAAATATTATTGAGAAAATAAGGTAATAGTCATAATGCATTACTTTTTTACGTAGTGATCACCTAACATTTATTCTGTTATTATTATTTTCTCATGCGAAATTTTACTATGCCATAATACATTTTCATCTAACCTGTTAATCGCTGGTTTAACATTTCGAAAATTTGACGAGCTTAGTTTGCTGAGCGATCGGCTTTTGCGCCACGGGTTGTGTGTTCGATCCCCAGACAGAACACATAATTGTATGATCTACAGGTAGTTGTTTCGGGTACGGATAAAATCCTTTACCAATATCAATTTCAAAAAATATCAATTTTAAAATCCTCCTAACAGGTACTACGTCAACGAAATGACACCAAAGGACCTGTCAAAACTCAGCAAGGAGATCCGACATGAAAGAGAAAGCTACCGTGAACTGACCGGCAGATACATAGAAAAATCCGAAGCAATACCGCTCAAAGAAACACACTACTCCGACCTATCCAACAAAGAATCTATCCTCAAAAAAGAATCGAGAAAGGACTCTAAATCCAAAGAAATAAAGACTAAAATCAAACGATCTGATTCCGGCCGGAGTGAGCTCAAAGTGAATGTTAGTGTGGGCAGTAAGGTGTTGATTATAGAGCCGTTGGGTGTGTATGACTGTATTAATTTGGGAAGGAGGATAGATGTACAGTGGCCCTCCGAGTTCGAGAGGGAGAGGGGCGGGAGGAACTTCTGGGGGAGCTGGGTGCCTCTAGCGGGGATGGATGGACTGGTGAGTGACTTGCCTTATGAAACTTATATTTATCTCCAATATAGTTAATTACGTGGGAGAGCCATGCTTCGGCACGAATGGGCCGGCTCGACCGGAGTGATACCACGGCCTCACAGAAAACCGGCGTTAAACAACGCTTACGTTGTGTTTCGCCGAGTGAGTGAGGTTACCGGAGGCCCATTCCCCTTTTAAAAGGTCGGCAACGCACTCGTGACTCCTCTGGTGTTGCGGGTGTCCATGGGCGGCGGTAATCGCTTACCATCAGGCGATCCGTCTGCTCGTATGTCCTCCTATACCTTAAAAAAAAAATCGGTATCGGAAGAAACCCTCAGTAATCACTACATTTTGGTGGTTTTATCCACTCTATGTTATACAGTATTTAAAGATAAATAATGGGCATCGGAAAACATCGGAAATAGTCGTTTATCATATCAAAGCCAATTAACAAAAAGTAGTTTGGCCCTAAAAATGATTTACAATTTCAACTTTATTGCAATGAAATAAATGTCAACGTCGTTTCTAAGAAAAGCAAATTACTTGCAAGCCGTGCGAGCGGCGCGCCGGTGTCACTAATCAGTCAGTTGCGGATAATATTGAATTATTGTATACAGAGCTCATATAACCTTCCATCGTGTTTTTTTTATTTAATACTAGCGGCCCGCCCGCGGTTTCGCCCGCGTATTTAATTCCGAGCATTTTCATATTTATTCACCTTTTAAACCTTCTCTGGACTTCCACAAATAATTCAAGACCAAAATTAGCCAAATCGGTCCAGCCGTTCTCGAGTTTTAGCGAGACTAACGAACAGCAATTAATTTTTATATATATTAACTAGCGGCCCGGTACGTGCTTCGCTACGTATACAGCGGACAGCGGACAAAACCATTCCCAGATCCCCAATTTCATCAAAATCGGTCCAGTCGTTTGATCTAAACCATTCCCAGATCCCCTTGAACACACACAAAAAATTTCATCAAAATCGGTCCAGTCGTTTGAGAGAAGTTCAGTGACATACACACTCACAGAAGAATTATATATATAAAGATTTTATTATTTTATATATATTTATAAATTAATATTTGCAACTCCGGTACAAAGGCTATTTGATAAGAACAGCTCTATATCATTATACTGACTAGATGTTTCGGTCAACTTCGGAAACACGAAGTTAGACGATGCCCATTATTTATCTTGAAGTACTGTACCTTATAGTCAGCTTTACGTAAATTAACCTTACCTATTTCGAACTCTGGTACAATAAGTAATCGTCGAGATAAATTTAGTTAAAAAGGTTATTTTTGAAATATACAGCATTTTTTAGTTGTAGCTATTATAACTAAAAAATGCTAAATTTCAAAAATAACCTTTTTAACTAAATATATCTCTGTCATTAAGAGTCCGGCGGACCAAATTTCTCTTACAAACGTAATACCGAAATAAATCGTAATTCAAACACATTTAATCAAATTCTGTTATTATTCAGATTCCGATGCCGTTAATCTAGGTTCCTACGTTACCATTTCGTCCCAAATAATTCACGGGAAATAATTATAAGTGAATGCAATTTTTGATAACTTTACCAAGTTTGGAACGATTTTCCGGTCTTTTATTTCCAGTAAAGTAGTATTAGACGAAATAGTACCGTAGGAACCTAGATTAACGGTATCCAAATCCGAATAACAACATAATTTGATAGAATATTATCTGAATTACGATTTATTTTGGTATTACGTTTTTGTGTTTCATTTAAGTTCCGCCGGACCCTTATAAGCATTCTTCATTGTAAATTGAGTGCAAATCCTTCAGGCCCGGGAAGCCATGCCGGAGGGGTTTAATCCCATAGTTATTGTACAAAATTACCAGTGTTGACACACGTCATATTATGTTTTCTTTTTATTCGTTTAGAATTTTTATAAGCTTTTTATTATTTTGTAATTGTGATTTCGTAGTATGCACATAGTGTGCAATGTTTACTTAGTTCTAAGGCGCTTATATTGTGACCAGCTTTACCTAGCGGTTTCACCCGCTAAAAAATGACGGACTTTCATACCAACTTTCACCCCCCTTTTTACCAATTTAGGGGTTGAATTTCCAAAAATCCTTTCTTATCGGATGTCTACGTCATACAAAGAACACACCCTCCGTGTTTCAGGTCTCTACGATCAGCGGTTTAGGCTGTGCGTTGATCCGTCAGTCAGTCATTCAGGACAAAGTATTTTATATTATTATGATTGTTATCTGTTCAGTTCAAATAAATAAAATAAAAACTATATTAAATAATTCTCCTTCTGACGCAGTCGGGTAAAAAAGACTATTAATGTTGCTGAATCACGTCTTATTTGAACCGTTTTTTTTTCTTGTCCTAGGTGGTGCACAAATGGACCCCGAACCACAGAGACCCGAAGCTCCGTTCACATGTAGATAAGAGCATACTACTAATACAGATAGAAGATAAATTCGTACCCATAGCCGAAAATTGCGTACAAGACCTCGGCGATGAAGTTTGAACATTATATCTATGCGGAATAAGGTAGAAAACTGCGTGATCCTCGGATACATTATTCTCTTTATCAATTTATTTTTTAAATTCTATAAGCTAAGTCACAGCGAAGAAGTCTGAACCTTATATCTATTAGAATAAGGTTAATAATAGGTAAATATAAAATGCTGTCAAAAAAAATTGGTGAAATATTATACTAAGTTCCTGTTACTCAAAAGTAATCTCGACTACTAATTATAAACTCTATGGCGATAGTAGCAAGGTCGAAAATTGTGTGTATGATCTCGGTATTGACTTATGATCCTAATGAGTATGAAATAAGGCTCTTATGAAAAAATCCTTATTTGTGTCAACGTAACTGATACAGTTCCTGGGTGTACTTGGAGGATGATTAAAAAAATAACTAGATACGCGATAAAATGTCTTATGAAGTCTTAAGAGGGCAAACATTTTAATTAAAAAAAAAAGATAATTCTTATAGTCACTGATTACGCTATAGTCTTAATTATATACTGCTTACTTTTATGCGCTTATACACTGTGGGATTTAAATGGTTGTTTTTCCCGCAGCAAAACGTAGTAATGAATAGGAAAAACTTTTACTATGGGACAGACCCTGAAATATGAAAAAATCTGTTGTTTCATACATTTTGATCGTGTAGGTATTACACTTAAGTATGCTACATAACATAATCAACCCATTATACTGTCCCACTGCTGGGCACGGGTCTCCTCTCAGAATGAAAGGGATTAGGCTATAGTCCACCACGCTGGCCTAGTGCGGGTTGGCAGACTTCACACGCCATCGAGAAAATCTCTCAGGCATGCAGGTTTCCTCACGATATTTTCCTTCACCGTTTAAGCGCGTGATAATTAACTATTTAATACGCACATGACTTCAAAAAGTCAGAGGTGCGTGCCTTGGGTTGGAACTCGAGACCTTTGACTTGGCAGTCCAACGGTCAGTAAAAAAGACTATTAATGTTGCTGAATCACGTCTTATTTGAACCGTTTTTTTTTCTTGTCCTAGGTGGTGCACAAATGGACCCCGAACCACAGAGACCCGAAGCTCCGTTCACATGTAGATAAGAGCATACTACTAATACAGATAGAAGATAAATTCGTACCCATAGCCGAAAATTGCGTACAAGACCTCGGCGATGAAGTTTGAACATTATATCTATGCGGAATAAGGTAGAAAACTGCGTGATCCTCGGATACATTATTCTCTTTATCAATTTATTTTTTAAATTCTATAAGCTAAGTCACAGCGAAGAAGTCTGAACCTTATATCTATTAGAATAAGGTTAATAATAGGTAAATATAAAATGCTGTCAAAAAAAATTGGTGAAATATTATACTAAGTTCCTGTTACTCAAAAGTAATCTCGACTACTAATTATAAACTCTATGGCGATAGTAGCAAGGTCGAAAATTGTGTGTATGATCTCGGTATTGACTTATGATCCTAATGAGTATGAAATAAGGCTCTTATGAAAAAATCCTTATTTGTGTCAACGTAACTGATACAGTTCCTGGGTGTACTTGGAGGATGATTAAAAAAATAACTAGATACGCGATAAAATGTCTTATGAAGTCTTAAGAGGGCAAACATTTTAATTAAAAAAAAAAGATAATTCTTATAGTCACTGATTACGCTATAGTCTTAATTATATACTGCTTACTTTTATGCGCTTATACACTGTGGGATTTAAATGGTTGTTTTTCCCGCAGCAAAACGTAGTAATGAATAGGAAAAACTTTTACTATGGGACAGACCCTGAAATATGAAAAAATCTGTTGTTTCATACATTTTGATCGTGTAGGTATTACACTTAAGTATGCTACATAACATAATCAACCCATTATACTGTCCCACTGCTGGGCACGGGTCTCCTCTCAGAATGAAAGGGATTAGGCTATAGTCCACCACGCTGGCCTAGTGCGGGTTGGCAGACTTCACACGCCATCGAGAAAATCTCTCAGGCATGCAGGTTTCCTCACGATATTTTCCTTCACCGTTTAAGCGCGTGATAATTAACTATTTAATACGCACATGACTTCAAAAAGTCAGAGGTGCGTGCCTTGGGTTGGAACTCGAGACCTTTGACTTGGCAGTCCAACGGTCATACCACTAGGCTATCAAAAAGTATGCTACAGCTAATTTTTTTCATATTTCAGAGTCGGTCCCATAATAAAAGTTGTTCGTATGCATTACTACGTTCGTTTTTGCGGGATAACAACCATTTAAATTGAATATTAATTTCCCGTTAAGTACAGATAACAGAAAAACTAAAATGCAATTCGTACATTCGTCATGCTAGAAATTTCCAGTATAAGCTGGTCTTGGATTGTTTAGGCTTTTCGTACTATGACAGATCAGCATGCACTGGATGGTTATAGCTTGATGTCCATGGGCATAGTGAGGGCGGGCAATACCCACTCTACATCTTTTTGCCTTCCTTAGACTAATCGACGAGTGTCGAAGATTTTCTTATGATCTCTAATTTAATGATATGGTTAGTTCAGCCAGCCCTAGGAAAAATCCCTAGCTACGCTAATGATGATGAGACGTCGTGTGCTCGGGAAATATTTTGATTAATAAAAAGTGCATTTTAGCACTCCTGGTATCATAATAAATAAAAGTACGATAAAAAGTAAAAAAACTGACCAAATTGAAGCATTCGATGCAACAACAGCGATACCTACAAAATGATTTTCGACATATTTAAAGTTAGCAACAGATAATAAGATAATCGATGCACAGTTTTGGGCCCAGGACAGTATCGAGATATTTATAATCTTTGTAATAACATCAAAAATGTGCAAATACAGATCTTATGACATGTATGAATATATTAAAATGTGAAAAACATAACACAAGTATAACGTGATTTCAACTTTATTTATTTAACCATTAGGTTGATATATTAATTAAAAATCACGTGAGTTAAATTTCATTCGATTTTACGCTTAATCTTGAATAAAGTTGAAAATAAGTAAACTGTCTGTTTATATATAGGCTTTACTTAAGTACGACTTAAAGTCGTCCAGGAATGACTTAAATTTGAAATGATGGAGCTAAGCTAATTTAAATCGTCTACCATACATTTAGGATCTTATTTTAGAATAGTGTTGATGCAGTATTCAATAGAAAAAATAGGATAAAAACTCATTGAAAAATGGTAAATCTTCTCAAATGAGCTCATCTAGGGCATTTACCCCCATTTAAAATAATAATAGCACATCATTTAAGAAACACCTAATGAGCATTTAGAATTAAGTCATGTCTAATTACTTATAATCAACGTAAATTTATTCCTCGGGAGCCAATTACATTGACTAATTTGAGAGTTCTAAATATTTCCTATCCTTTTTCAATGATATTTGTAAGAATAAAATGTCAGAGTCAACACGAGTTCGGTACTTTTATTTTATTTCCGATAGCGTCGGGGTAAATAACTTGAGTAAAGTGTGAAGGTTTTATGTGACTGCTCCAGCGCTGTTCTATAATAAGGATTTTAGACTTTAATTAATTAAAAATTACCTTTATTTTTTTATGTTTTCGCTACGCCGTTATTTTTTAAATTAACTGTAATATAGTCCTAAACGTATTATAAAATTAGTTTGCGTTCAGTTGGTACTCTTGTTGTATATACAGATGATCGGTTGTGGCGCAAGTTTCGACTTTCATGACTACTTCGAAACATATATGTGGCTATTTTTCTGACAACTACGTTAATTCTATTTCACATCTGATATGTCTGAAATGAGAAAAATCGTTCCGTATTAGCTTGCCTTAGTTTAAAATGTTTTGTTACTGATATCAAATCAAACTATTCCTGTTCCATTGTAGAAGAGGATAGCGATATACATACCGTATAGCGCCCTCTCTCTCGCACAGTGGAACGATAATAGGTGGTGTAAAAAGGATATGAAAGTCACTTGCGACATAACACAAGCTTTGTTGTGTGTGGGTAGCTTTACATTGTAAATACTTGTAAATAATGTATAAAAAATAATGAAAAAATGTATATTCGTCTCTTTAATATATAAATAAAAAACATCTTATTACAGTACATAAGTAGAAACCTTTTTTATTTTTGTTATTTGTGTTATAATTATTGTCGTCTAAATTCGTTTTGTAAAAAAACTTCGTTTGCTCCAAATACATTTTAGTCTGACACCAAATGAACGTGTATCTTGTATTTATATTATTTATAAAGTATAATATGTAAGTAGCTGTGTGTTCATTGTACCTGCACTTCACACATACATTGCAAAATACTTGCGTTACTTCGCCAAATGAAAATCAACTATGCGAATGCCTACGAAAGTTTATTATGTGTGTTGGCAAAGTAAATCTAATATTCGTACAAGTAAGTATTTAAGGTAATGTCAAATATTTTACTGAGGCAATAAAATCTCTAGCCCGAATAGGAACTCGGTCCTCTGCTCATGGCAGTTCAGTGTTAATTATTAAATAGTTAATTATCAAAATTCACTACTGTGCCCTATAATCTCGAATCTATTGCTGTTCCATTGCTAAGCAGGGTTTCCAGGCTTTATTTCAGTAATATTTGGCTTTGCCCAATACGGTATGAAACAAACCATTTTGGTCCTTTCAGCTGAGATATCCCGGCTAAAAGGACCAACGGGTTTTTTTACATATTGCATAGTACACACACAGTATATCTCTGTTCGATGTTGTTATGTATACTATAGTGCATTTTTTATATCACTAGATGTATTATTTACCTAAATAATGGATAAATTATAATGATAACGTTGTGTTTTGCAAATTTAAAGGGGAGTGAAATTATCAATGTTGATGTTCAATATGCAATAAATGATTGTACGTTGAATTTGATTCATAAGAAATAAATTATATTGGGAAATAACACTGTGATGCATATTTTGAATAATTAAAAGTAAATGATAGAAATCTTTTTGTGTTGGTCGCAGTAATAAAGTGCTAATTTTTGAATTGTAACAGATGAATAATTATAATTTTACTATTCTAGATAGCAAATCAATCTGGGGAGAAGTAACGACAAAATCTTCCACTGAATGTCAGCCTATATAGTAAAATAAAATAAAAATGCTAACAGTTTTAAACACGATAATTAGACCAATCCTTAATATTAATGCTAAATAACCACTTAAATGTTCAAAAAAAAAACAAGATCAATAACATTAAAAAATGATACAATATTATCTACATTATGCATATTGGTAATTCAGTATATAAAATTAGGAAAATCACATATTATGTGTGTCCTATCATTTCACGTAATCCCCGAAGCGTTGAGATATTTAAAAAGTTATAACTCATTCGTTCACTTTAAATCGTCACTGATTTATTTTGATATGCTGATATTTTTATAAACCAATCAATAGATTATCTGAGATATATCAAAATCTTTGTTAAAAAATAAATACGAAACTGAGGCGTTTCTTGGACATCTTATTATTCCCGGATTTGATTGTTTGCTTATTTTTTTAAAAATTGCATAATTATAAGAGACCGGGAATAAAAATAAAGTTTATAAACAATATTGGCAGATGGTAATAAATCATAGTGACTCTTTTGCACTCTGCACCTTTGACAATTTGTGTCCCTTGTGGGTACCTGTTCGCGTTTTCTATTAATTTTAACATGGATAATGTACTATCACTAAACACTTGCGATTTATTAGCTGTACTCGGAAAATATATTTAACTTAGTAAAATATTAAATAAAATCGATCTCAAAGAGTATTAAAAGCACATTCTGTCACAAGTATCATAATCTGTAATTTAAACCACAAACAGAAATACTCATTGATACCTAAGCAACATGACAAAATCTAAGAAAAACAATATTTTTCCAAGTAAATACTATTTTTCGTTACAAAAAGTAAATGTATCCTAAATAGTAAATCGATTACCACGTGAATATTGGTGCATTATCCTGTTACTTCTGGGCTGAAATAGGACCTTCAATTATGGCTAAGTTCGTATGCAGTAAGGACGGGAGTCTTAACAGTTGCATCGTGAATTCGTGAAGAACTCCGTTTTAGTTCGTCAAGAAATCCGTTTTAGTTCGTGAAGTAGGTTTAAAGTGTTCCATTTCATTTTAAAACTGGGTTAAAGGGCTTGATTTGAGTTCGAAATTCGATTTGATTCGATATCTTATGGTTTTTCAAATACCATATTCGATTTCTTTTTATAAAACGCGAACAAACCACATATAATATATATTATGAGTATATATTATATTCTCAAGTTGCCTTAATATATTTTAGACTGATTTTTTATAATCGTGGTGTGTGTCAAACCGATGTATAGATCGTTAAGATGTAATACTGCGCTCGGTTTAATTAATCATTTTAATGTTAAGATGGCAGTGTACTAATTGTCGATGTGTTTTGGGCGGTTTACTGAAATACGTTTGATGTATAAGCGGATATTTGTCGTTTTAAATGTTTTGGGTATAAATAATATATTTCTGAAAGGCAATTATATCTTTAATAATAAACAGCTTTTACGGGAAAACAAAACACACTCATAATTCCTTGAAAATTAGCGATTGAACAGTTGAATTTGTATGGAGTCGATTTTTGTTTTGGTTTACCATAAATTTTTTTGGTTGTAAATTTTTCTAAATATTTATGATCTTCCTGACTTCATTGATACGAGTATTTTAATTCGTTGTGCACAAAAATTGACATACACACGACAAATATCTGTAAAAAATCCGAATTTATATTTATTCCTTTGCAAACAACGTAGCTTTGCGTTGGAGCTTGGTGTATTATGTGTGTTAGTCTAATTTGAACTCTATTGCAATGTAAAAACGTAGATAAATATATAGTAGGAAGGCACAATCCGTCCACATGTAATGTTTTCTGCATATGCAACCATTTTTTTTATATTATTCTTTTAGATCTTTATTGATATTGATAGACATATGTATTTTCTTATTCCTACAAGACCTGAGCATACTAAACAGTTTGTAAAAAAATAAATTGTGTATATACTGAATGAAATGAAACACTTATTTTACTAATTATAATAAAAAGAACAGACATCTCAATAGATTATCATAATGTATTACTATCTTGTTGGACTTAGCTTATAATATTTTGTCTATCTATATCAATCGGGGTCCTCAAACTTCCTCTTGATAGCATATGCAGACGAGACGTGGTTGCTTTGTAACGTATCTACGTGTAAACCGCCGCTGCTCCGTTGATTTGTATCACATTATCAATATCGGAATTAATACTGAATTAAAATGGTACATGGATATAATTTTGTTGTTTCATTTTAATTTTTACCTGTATCCCAATTTTATAGGTCAGCCCTTTCTTTTTTTTATATTTAGAAGTCGGCAAATGAGCGGACGAGCCACCTGACGGTAAGTAGTCATCGTCGCCCATGGACACCTGCAACACCAGAAGAGTTGGTGCAACTTGCTGTTGCAATCCCTTTCTTTTTAATATAACACATCCTTACTCATAAACGCGAAAGTTTGTATGTATGGATGTTTGTTACTCTTTCCAGGTCGGACCCAATTCTGAAGTCCACGCAAAGTCACAGGCAGAAGCTAGTACTCAATAAATCTTACACATCAAACTGCATAATTCTCAAACTATATTTAAAACAAAGTTGTAAAGATTAATAATGTAATCATGTTTTTTTTAAAGAGTATCTATGGAGTTTCTTGCCGGCTCTTCTGCATACGACCCACTTTTTGGAACCGTGCAACTAGTTTTGACTTTTCAAAAGTATGTACTTTTTTAGTGGTCTAATTGAAATAGAAAAATGAGACACTATAATAACTATATTCTTATTGTATGATTTTTTGTTTGTCTGTATATTTGTAAGAGCATCACGCAAAAACTACTGCATGAAATTGGATGCGGTTTTCTCAATTTTATTGCTGGAAGTCGAATCTAGTGTACCTATGTTAAGTGGTCTAAATAAAATGTTTCATCTTGATACGTCGCCTAATAGCCAAGCTTAGTAGATATCAAATAAAATGTTACGGACGACACTTAAAAAAATAAGGAATCCGAACACTGCATTACTTGTCCTACATTAATATCTGCAAATTAAAACAATTTCAAATGATTGCGTTTATTTTATTAATGACGGTTTGCATGTTGCAGTAAAAGTATTCGGCTATTGTGTCGGTAGGTACTCGTAACCTATTCATGAAAATTTTATCTTTGATATCAAATGTTAGATTAGTATCTAAAACCATTTCAATTTAGTATCGTTCGGCCAAACTGCAAAATACTCAACCGCGATGATTATTTCTTTGAGTTAAAAACTGCATCAGTGTGATGGTAGACTTCTTCTGTCTCCAATTTAGAGCGTAAATGGCTAAATGTCAGATAATTTTGAAAGTTTTTTGATGAACTTAGCTTAGTGTTACATGTATTTTTCGAAATGTCTTATTCCAAACCTTTACAGTAACATGCAAAAGAAAAATTGCTCAATCTAAATTGTCTTCAAATAAACGTCTTTCGCTGAAATTGTGGATAATGATGCAAAATGCTATATTCACATGTTGGTGATTATTTTAATGTAAGTTCAAAGGCTACCTTTAATTGTGATTTTAATGAAATAATAATGCGAATGCTTGAATAAATTATACCTACCTTACAGTTTTGCTTGCACTACAAGAGACATTTCATTTTTTATTCGCTTCTACATTTTGTAGGAGCTACTAGTAAGAGAAAAATATGGCTTATTCTGATTTCCCATCGGATTACAAAAACACATTTTCCCGCTACTTATCCCTTTTTAAATGTATCGGGATTGATTTCTTCGACGAATCAATGAGCTATTTTAGCAGAAACAACATTAAATTAATCGTGTTTTGTTTAATTTTCTATCCATTTGTGGCGGATCATTTTTCTTTGATTTCTAACATAAGAGCTGACAATTTTCTGGAAAGCGTCCGCGTTGTTCCCGTCTGTCTTATTTTATTTCTTAGTAAGTAAGTTTAGTTCACACTTAACATAGGTATCTATTAGTTACCTGACGGGCTGAACAGGCCACATAGAGTACCTACTTAATTCCTCTGGAATCAATTCATGTTTAGAACCTACTTATAGCAAATTCTCAGGCATTTTTCCAATGTACCTAAATGTCATTTTAGCCGGCTGATTTTCAGTCTAAATATTTGTATGACCATGTTCAATATTGTTGCATGGAATCATTATTAGACCACCTCTCTACCAGATACTCTGTATACTCAAGCGTCAGACATCTCAAAGCGTAGAGTAGATGGCATGATAATTAATAAACAAGAAACAGAGTTATCCCAAAATCTTGGCATGGCACTTTACTTTCTTTATTTCTCTCTCTCATGACCCAATCTTTACTAATCTGTTAGGATATTAGTAGGTACCTACTTTGTAGTAGAACATTTGTTTAGCTAGGCGCTATCCTTAGGAAATAATTCTACTAGGTTTACAAACCCACATTAAAATTCTAAATAATAATTACAATGTTTCAGATATAGTGAAAATGCTGATTGCTGTTATAAGAAAGAGTGAACTAAGGGCAATGTTTCTGGAGATCGGTGAGCTGTGGCCGAGAGGACTGCACCCTTGCGAACAGAAAGCTTTGATACTGAAGGCTTGGCTACGTCGGATTAAAATTCCTCTTAACTGTAATATAGCATTAAATTCGTAAACTTTCTAAATCTCTGAAAAACATCAACACGGTTACGCGATGTCGCATATAAATCCTTACTAATATTATAACGTGAAAGTTTATGAGTATGGATGTCTAGATGTATATAGGTTTGTTACTCTTTCACGCCTGAACGGCTCAACTGATCTGGATGAAATTTGGCACAGAGATAGATTATAGTGTAGAATAATACATAGGCTACTTTTTATCCAAGTCGGATCCAATTCTGAAGTCAACGCAGACAAAGGCGCGGCAGCTAGTTATACATAATTTTAGAGATATGATATTTACTTAGATAATTGCCTACCTACTTGAATACTTACTGTATTAGTTTTCAATTGTAATATTTTCTTCTTCCTCAGTATACTTCTACTATGCGTTGATAAACCTAATTCTGTTTGAATTGTTACCGTTTTTGATAACCGCCTTCAACATCTGCAACGGTGTAAGAATTTACTTGTTCCCGTTTCAACCAACTGATTTCTGGGTTGTCGATTCCATATTTACATATCTGGTTACGTACTTATGGGAGCTTGGAGCGAGTAAGTCATTTTATTACATACATACATACTCATACTCACGCCTTTCTCCCGCAGGGGTAGGCAGAAACTATAGACTGCCACTTGCTACGATTCTTGCATACTTCTTTTGTTTCTTCCACATTCATACATCTTCTCATACATACACGCTAATAAGATCAGCGTATGTCCTTCTAGGGCGACCGCTACCGGTGCTGCCGCTGACATTCGCCTTATAAATTCCTTTCGTTAATCGTCTTTCATTCATTCTTTCAACATGTCCAAACCATCTCAGCATATTCTTTTCAATACGCGTCACTACATCATCTTTCAGCCCGCAACGTTGTCTTATCACACTGTTCCTCAATCATTTTATTACTTGTAAGTATTATATTCCATAGAAGCTCTTCAGAATGGACAATGGTTAGTTTCAATGGGATAGGAGGCAAACGAGCAGACGGATCGCCTGATGGTAAGCAATTACCGCCGCCGATGGACACCCGCAACACCAGAGGAGTCACAAGTGCGTTGCCGGCCTTTTAAAAGGGGGTTGGGCCTCCGGTATCCTCACTCATTCGGCGAAACACAACTTTTCTGTGAGGCCGTGATATCACTCCGGTCGAGCCGGCCAATTCGTTTTAAACTTGTCAGTTCGTAAGTAGGTACCTAATACTTACACAAATAGGAACAAAATGTTAGTTTAGCTACTGTAGAATTTGCATTTGAAATTGGGTTGGAAAAAACCATATTCAAAATCAAGAGCTTAGGTACCTACATTCTCTACTCTTGACTATAATTTCTTCCCTTCTAGCTATACCCTGCCAGCTTTGCCTTTTTATACCATTCGACCTAACGATGGTGACTATGACGTCAAACGTGAGCGCCCTCTTGCGTCTACTACAAGAAGACTTGAGGAACGCCATCAAAATACAAGATGCATCCGTAGAGGATCGGCCGAGGAATAACTGTTACGTATCGGATCCTGAAGGGTACGAAGAAGTGAAGAAAATTGCTATGATACATCAAAGTCTGTTGAGGTAAGAGAGTGTAATGGAATTAGCAGAAGTTTGTAAGAGCATCCTTTGAATAAGACAATCTTGGATAAACGCCAAAAGACTTATGATCGCTGGGGCAGAAAGGTCCTCAAGTGGCAACTAAAAGTGAAGAGACGCAGTTTGAGACGACCTCCAACGAGATGGACAGACCTGGCAAAGGTAGCTGGAAGGTTAGATTTGACAATTGGCAAACCGAAGATCAGGCTCTATCTGGCGATCATTAGGAGAGGCATATGTTCCTATAAGATGACATTGATTTACTAACCTACTGAATAATTCTGTTCTGCTTTCTTTACTAAGATTTTGTCCTGTATCAAGGGTGCGTTTACATAATTATCGAGACCAAATGTAGACAAACATCCAGAACCTTGCGGGGTTCGAATTCATCCATGCTGTAGATACTTGTTTTGATTATGTTTTCAGGATAGCTGACCAATTGAGCAAAATGTTCGGATTAGTGATATTCATTCATGTGGCATTTGCTGCTCTAGAGATTTGCTTCTTTGGATTCCTGACGGTGGTTAGTTATTGTTCATTGCACGTAGGTAAACATAGCATACACTGTCATAAACTTTTTATCTGTTGGGTTTAATTAGATTAATGTTATCTACTAGCTACCTCTTCAAAGATACTTCTATTTATTTTGTCAACAATAGGTATCTGACGTATTAATAGTTAATTATCACGCGCTTATACGGTGGAGGAAAACATCGTGAGGAAACTTGCATGCCTGAGAGGTTTTTTTTGATAGCGTGTGAAGTCTGCCAACCCGCACTAGGCCAGCGTGGTGGACTATAGCCTAATCCCTCTCATTCTGAGAGGAGACCCGTGCCCAGCCGTGGGACAGTATAATCGGTTTATTATGTAGGTATGTACCTATGTTTATGTAGGTATCTGACGTTGCAAAAATTGAACATAATTCGTCCTATTACATTTTGTTAATATAGTTAGATAGGTACCTATCTAAATAAAGGTACTTTTTAAAAGAATAACAATGAAAAGTAAGTAGGTATTTTTGTTTTATTTAATTTTAAAATGTTGTCACACATTTTTTGTAGGTTTACGGTGGGTTTGCCGAAACGATTGCCAATTTCTTGTCGGTACTAAACGCGATGTTCACTATATTTCTCTTATCACTCTCTGGACAGTTCCTATCTGATACGGTAAGTTTCTCATGCCATAGTATTGAACCCATGTTGTTGATTCTTTCATCATTCATAAGTATGTGTAATTACAAAACATCGAGTTACTTATACAGAATTTTGTGGATGATCTCCATTTATATAATTATATTCTTCTTACTTACGTCTTGACCTTGGGAACTTTAGGATTGTGGGGAATTGACAGAAGAATTAACAATTGCAAGAAAAAGGTAAAAGGAGTAGGAACTACGGAGCCTCATGAATCGCGGTAAACCACTTGCCCAGAATGGCAAATGGAAGAGAATGGGGCCTGTATCCTATGCTATGCTACGCACATGCTATGCATGTGACAAAGACTGTCTTTAATGATTGACTGCCACTTTTCAGAGCACCGAAGTGGCTGATGCAGCATACGAAAGCTATTGGTACGAGAGCGACGTGAGAGTGAGGAAACTCATTCTGTTTATGATAATCAGGTAGGTGCCTTTATTAGGAACCTATAATACTTATTTACTTCAATATGAGAGGTGTGAGTGCGATCGCCACGAGGCGAACACGTGTTCATTTAGCGGCGGTCGCACGGTTGCTTGATTTTCACGATTTTGAACGTAGTTGGCTAACGGCTAGGTACCTAATAGATCCCTATTAGCCGTTTGTTGCGTAAAACGTGCGCTTCATCGCCACAATTCAAGAAACTTTATCTATAGTAAATATGAGACCTTCGCTACTTCATTTTACAGAGCGCAACGCCCGAGTTACTTGTCAGCACTTGGTTTTTCTGAATTGACACTCAGATCTTTTTCCAAGGTAAGGATTCATTTCTTGTTACAAACCTTCCTATAGAAGTACCTACTAAACTAAAAAAAATAGAACTAGATTTGATAGAACTTTCCTGACACCACTATTGGCACAGTAGATGAGGGATCAGCTACTGCAACATGGGTCACGGGTTCGATTCCCACTTTTTTATCGTAGGTAGTTTTTCTGGTCTGGTGGTGTGGCATTTAGTTTGCAAATAGTGGTTTGGGAAATGGCGCGTTCCATTTAAAAGAAATGAATTTTTCATTGTAACTGTTTTATCAAATGTATTCGTATATTTTCAGATTATGAGCTCGTCTTGGACCTATTTCTCATTGTTGATACAAGTTTACCAAGAAAATTAATGACTACCTTAGTACTTATATTATTGATGTAGGTAACATGCACTAGTAGAAAGATGATAATATTTATATTTTAATAGCACTCTTACAGTTAGATATTTCTAGCACTTACGTATTGGCATTGGCATGTAGTTAGCACATTAAATCACAGTTTAGACACAATAAGTAATTTTGTTTTATTGTGTTGCATGTAAACGAATGAACCATAGGTATTAAAAGACAAATAATTACGAAATTCATAGCTATCCCTAACCTGGCTAGGAGTCGTCACGTGTGGTCTGTTCCCTTATTAGGCGATGAATGGGTACTAGGTTCTACTTGGCTAGTTTCCTGCGTCAATTTGAGGAGACGTACCTATTAAAAAAATATTTCGTATAGGAATAGATTAGACCTTCGAGAAGGCCATAGGCTACCTCTTGTCTCGAAGACCCCTTTGATACAAGTCAAACCGCGGGCAACAGCTAGTAAACAATATTCTAATTATCTATCTATTAAGGGTGCGCAAGATAACGTTTATCGTCAGTTCTATAGATAAGCAATTAAATTACACAAGCTTACTAACATCCTCCCCCTATTGTTAGATTTGGTCCCAGTATCAAATCTAACAATAGATTTGCTTACCTGGGGCCGTATTATGACGTGTTAACGCCATCATTTTTAGGTTGTAAGAAAGAAATGAGACTATTTAATATGTAGAGCGGCATCTCTTTCTCACAACGTAAAAATGATGGCGTTAACACGTCATAATACGGCCCCAGATATAAGATTTTGTCTTATGGTCCATACATGTAGGTAATGTCAAAATCCTATCTCTATTATGCAAATCTATCGACGGATTTGAGACCTTTTTTATATAGGTATGTATGGCGTAAGTTGTTGATTCAGGGAATCTTTACAGCGTAACCGGACTTGGGGTTATTGGGACCGGCCGTAAGCACATAGGTACTATGAAACTGGGGTAGCTATACCTACAGGCTAGCTGCGATAAAATGAAATAACAAATTCAACATTATCCAAGAAAATATATTTGCTTCTATTAACACAAATCGTGTAGTACATTTTAAACTAGGGTTAAATTAAAATCAATTCCAAAGTAGCTATGGTAATAAAGCTGAGCACAAATTTCCGAAGCGACAGTGAATAGATTGTTAATTTCGTGGATTTGACGCTAGAAATATTGTTTTTCATAAATGGTGTAAGTATATTATACAACGTGTAACTGAATAAGCGCAAGACCTCGAATAGGTCGATTAGAATATCGAGTCATAATTATAATAACGAATCCCGAAAGTCATTTTGAGACATGTAAGCATATTTTTTTCAAGTTATATTGGCTAGGTTGAGGTTACGATGTCGGTACCCTGCCGTCGCCCGGGGATTCTTAGCACCCCCCACCGCACCGTTACCGTGGCCGGTACCATGGCCAGGAATAGTGCAGCTACCGGGAACTGGGGGCCGTAAATCTGGGATGCTACTCATTGGGGGGGGATTTGCCATAGTCACCACGCTTGGCAGGCGGGTTGGTGACCGCAGTTCATGGCAGCGGATGGATGCGAGCTGCTCAAGACCGGGATGGTTGGCGCTCCTTGGGGGAGGCCTACGTTCAGCAGTGGACGGCAATAGGCTGATTTGATTGATTGATTGATATTGGCTAAGCATAAAACTTGTGGCCATACCACAATCGTACTCGCAAAGACTACGATGTCGATGCGCACACGCACGCTATAACAATTTGAGCAAATACTTAGATTTAAATTTCGCCCACAGATGGATCAAGGTGCCATCTTTCAGCTATATTTTTTTTAAATAAAATTAACACATTAAAAACCAATGTAATCGATTCAGTAGACAATTCTGAACAAACTACTTTCAGGTCTTGCGCTTATTCTGTTACAGGTTGTATAAGTAAATTAAAAGGTCAAGGACTTCCTGTATCTGAGTAAGCCTCTGTACCTAAATGAATTAAACTTAGGCCGTATTTCACCAGTAAATTCCTAACGATTACTTGGTAGAGGTAGATAGTCAATTTGATACAAATAGTGTTCTATTTTTGAATAGGTATACGGGGAATAGCGATTATTCCGACTTGGTGAAATGCGAAACGCGAAACGCTATGAATTCCGAAAGTAAAGCCATAAGTAGGATGTTCTTTCACTGATGCGTATCGCATATGTTGTCGCAATGTTGGAGTGCCAACATATGTACTTGTCTATGCTTGTCTCCGTTTCGCTGCGATACGCATCAGTGCGCTAAACGCATGAAAATCTGAAGGTTCGCCGTATCTGCACGGTTGGTCCACGTATCGGAAATTAGTCTCCAGCTGTAGTTACACTGTTGTTTAGGTATCAATAAATAGTATGTAAATTTACTTTTAATAAAATTGGACGAGTTTGGGGTTTACTAGTGACATTATTAATATCTTATTATCTAAGTACTTACCGAAGTTTTGTCAATATTTTTCTAATAAACTATAATAGGTATTCTAAGTGGTTTTATTTATATTTTGTATGAAAGAGTCATAACTACGAATTATTTGAAAATTACTGATGGGACAAATACTTAATAGAACTATTTTCGAAATAGTAGAAGACATTACAACCACAACTGTTTGTGTTCTGTCTTCTGATTGGTCAGCTAAAACTAATTAGTCGACTAGGTACAGTCGCACTAGAAAATCCAAACCTACTAAGATCATAAACCGCTGCTCTAATTTTGATGAATTTTGATAGGTACCTATAGAGATCGATTGGACGTTTGAGAACGATATAAGTAGCCTTTCTTTTACCTCGAAATGTATTTTGGGATGCAAGTGAAACTGCGGGCAATAGCTAAATGCATAGTTGGTGGTCTTTGTAATACAGGGGGCCATATTCAGCTATTCCTCTAATTCAATTTATATTTAGAGCCCGCAGTAATTCCGTAGGAATTTTCTAATTTGAATCATCAAAAACCGGAAATTTTAGCGCAGCAGGACACGCTGCGCTCGATTGTGGGAAAAATAGATGGTGTTGCTATAGGTTTTAAATACGAATTGATTCTAGCAAAATAACTTAGTGGCATGGAGCTCCAATTTTCTCTACAATTTTCGAAGTAAGCATCTGATGATTTTTTTTCTGCCATGTCAGAATAGTAAGGTGTAGTCACCTTACAATTCTGGATAGTCTGGACTATGGCAATGCTATGAACACACGGTCGTAATGTATACAATTCTGCTACAATATGGCCCCACTAGGTATTTTTCTTGACAAGATTGACAATCAACAACAAATTTTATCCAACTACCGAAATATCAGGCCCGATTCAAAGATATAGATAGACATGTTAAAATATGTAAATTACCTATGACTTGTAACGTTAAATCCTGTAGACTGGTCTGTCCGTAGGCAATTGTTGATTTAGCTTACTATGATAATTTAGCAAGCTTATTTTATGGTTACAAGCCCGTTTTACTTAAACTTTAGACCTACTTGCAGGATGCATATGCTATAAATGGACCCTATTATGGTCTGTAGAACTTTAAAACGTATAACTAAGCTCATTTTAAGCCACCTACGTTATGCGTATACATTTACAAGCTCTGTGTGCGGTCGAATTAAAGTAACGTTTATCATTGAAATCATATAGTGTCAGCTGCTGATACAGGTAGAATGGAAAATTAACAGCCTCCTGAATACTTCTTCTAGATCTTTACCGTAAGTAGGTACGTATATATTTCTTTAGCCATGTTTAGTACCGAAACTGTGTCCAAAAATAATCACAAAAGTAAGTTAGTAGGTATTGGGTATTTTTAAATGAAATTTTTTGTAACTGATTATCTCAGTAAGGGACACGACACACGATAGCGGTGAAGCGATAACGACGCGATGCTATGCGATAACCAGCTTATAGCCTTTTACAATGTAAACATTACTTTATCGATCGCTCACCTACATAAGTTTATGCAGGTACTACTTAAAGTATTAAAAATTTTAAATTGCTAAAATATGGGATGGACATACAAAGCACCCAATAATGGTCTACATTTTTACGGCTAAAACATTTAGGTATGTAATTGAAATACCTACTAAAGCTAAGATGTTATTATGGTGATAAAACCATTGGGTTTTTAAGGGGTAGGTAGAAAATACAGAATGCTATATTGCTCAATACTTGGGAGCAACTTGTGGTCTTGCCAGCGAAAATAGATGTAATATTTTTTTACATAAGTGCTTACTAGTTTCCTGGGTAAATGCCTATATTTTGTATATTTCATAAGTTATAAGACAAACTTGAAATTAGTAATACCAGACGTTTTGGTATTTATTAGGACATCCCATCCAGTAGATATTAAACCTTAAGTTCAAAGTTCAAAATGTTTTTATTTCAAATAAGCTTTTACGCTATAGAGTCTAGTTGCACGGTTTCAAAAAGTTGATCCTATGGAGAAGTATCCGGCAAGAAACTCCATGGACACTCTTTTAGAGTAAGTAGATAAATAGTTGTAGCCGAAAAGTTGACTACGATCATTTTGATCAAAATTGGAAGCAATCTAAATACATACAAGCAAAGGTGAAGTGCAACAATACTTTGTAAAAGTGTATAAGTACAGGCAAAGATGTGTAAATTTTGAAAAATATTTAGTGAATTTTATCATTAAGTACCTAGTATTCAAAGGTACGTAAGAGAGATATCAAGTACCTACATAGTAAATTTTCAATAAAAATGTTCGACAAGAAATGGTCGGTTACGTTAGGGCTCTAAAGAAAAGATTGCCACCAGAACTACTTACATTTTACGAACTTTTGTCTCAGAAAAAATCTTCTAATCTATACTAATTACCTACTAACTTACTAATATTTTAATATTATAATTACTACATACCTAACTACTGGTTCGAATTGAAAAATTATACCCAATGGCTGGCCTATACTTAGGTCAGAGAATCAGCATTGCCATCCAACGTGGCAAACCAGGCAAACCAGCCTTCTGGGTACCCTTCCGGCTGATAGTGATTCGGAGGAGTGATGAATGATGCCCTTTTTTAGTTATATTTAGTTAGTTTTTTAGTTAGTTTAATAATTTATTTATTACTAGCTTTTGCCAGCGACTTCGTCCGCGTGGAATAGTTACTTTGTTCCCTAGTTCTTCGCCCGTGGTTTTACCTGCGTTGCCCCGTTCCTAAGGGTTGTAGCGTGATGATATATACATTGATAGTTTGAAACCTTTCCCATGAATCACTCATTTTCCCAACATTTCCCTTCACTGCTCTGCTCCTATTGATCGTAGCGTTATGAAAAGTATACTATAACCTGTGGTTTGGGCTGTGCGTTGATAGATCACTATGTCAGTCAGTCAGTCACCTAACGTAAGAGTAGACAAATATAATCAGAAAGCTCCGAACTGCTAAGCTATCGGGAGTTACACGTGTTATTGTGAGTCAACCATAAAAGATAGACATTTGCTGTCGTAGAATATTTTTTATATAATTTTAAGGAGAACATTTCCGTCATACATGATTTATGTGTAGCTTTAACCATTAAGGCTGCACACGCGACGGAAGCTTAAAAAATGGAGTAAGTTCTCCTTTTTTCCCAACATTTCTCTTCACTGCTCTGCTCCTATTGATCGTAGCGTGATGAAAAGTATACTATAACCTGCCCAGGAGTATGAAGAACAATTGTACCAAGTTTCGTTGAAATCCGTCGAGTGGTTTTTGTTTCTATAAAGAACATACAGACAGACAGACAGACAGACAGACAGACAGACAGACAAAAATTTTACTGATTGCATTTTTGGCATCAGTATCGATCACTAATCACCCGCTGATAGTTATTTTGGAAATATATTTCATGTACAGAATTGACCTCTCTACAGATTTATTATAAGTATAGAAGAAGATAATTGAGTTAGTTATTTAGGTTACATCTGCCTTTTAAATAAACTTATGTACTACAATAGAAAATTCCAAATATAGAAAAAGGCCTAGACTACAGTGAAAAGTACAGTGTAAAAATACAATATATTTCTTTACCATAAAGGTTGTTCTGTTTAAAATGTTTAAAAAATAAAGAAACTATTATAATTATACTGAAAAATAGAAATTGTATTTTTTCAAATATTGGAATTAGATAAAGCTATTATAAACAGTGTAAGTATGTGTTACCAAATATTTTTTTAAAATAATCGTTAACATTTTTTTATACCACTAAGGTGGCAAACAAGCATACGGCCCGCCTGATGGTAAGCGGTTACTGTAACCTATGGACGCTTGCAACAACAGGGGTTGTCACTCGCTCGTTGCCGACCCTGTAAATTAAGGAGGAATAGTTGGGCTCGCAGCATAGGAGACAGGCTGCCATGCATGACAGAAGCGGTAACGAAATACCACCTGTCCCCCACACTGCCAACACAACGCTTTTGACTTTGCTCACCGTAATTTTATTAAATAATTATATTAAAATGTTTGAAAGTGGGGGGCAGTAGTGTAAGGCAGGCTCAGTTTAAGCTTAGATATGTTTAGTTGCATAGGAAAATATGGAATCCCATTAGAATCTTACTCATCTAACTAAAGTAAGTATTCAAATTAATAAAAAGGCGAATGTGTTTGTGACAAGAAAACTACTGAACCAATTTTGATAAAACTCTTAAAGACCAAAAAACACATAACCTTCACAAAGTCGCAAGCGCAAGGTAGTATATTATAATTTCGATCTAAACTACACATTGAGATCAGAAAATAACAATTAACTAGAAGTGCTGTAAACAGTTAAGTGCAGAAGAGAAAAAAAACAATTCATAGAAAAAATATATTTTCGTTCTTAAAAAAATCAGACAGACAAGACTAGGGCTATTACATACTTTACACAAACAAGCACATAAACATTAAAAAACTCTTATTTTAATACAATATTTTGACAGGTCGCTTTTGAGGCCCATATTAATCGTTGGTAAATACGGGCGGTTGACGAATTTTCGACCTTTAGCTCTTTATAATAAAGCTCACAATTGGTCAACCGTGCCGATTGAACATAGTGCATCTTATAAAATACGGACCATTTTTAATAAACATTGAATAAATATAACAATAGTTTCACTAATATAGGAACAATAACACGTAACCGTATAAAGTTCACAGATTATATTATACAACGTGTAACTGAATGCAAGACCTCGAACAGGTCGATTAGAATATCGAGTCATAATTATAATTACGAAACCCGAAAGACATTTTGAGACATGTAAGCATATTTTTTTCAAGATATTAGTTATATCAGCTAAACATAAAACTTGTAACCGTACTAAAATCGGACTCGCAACGACTACGATATCGATACGCACGAGCACTCAATAACGATAAATAGGTTGCAGTTTTCTATCGTACTCTTGAATCCGAGACTAACGCCAAATTATTTCAATATTGTGCGGTGATTGAGTGAACTAAATAGGATTGGGAAACGACCCAACCGTTGGCCAATCAGGATGCCGATACAAGGTTAACGGATTTGTGCTCAAGAGTACGAAATCGCCCGGCAGACAAATTGACATTGGAATCGGATCACGTTTGGATTGGTATTGTATTGTTTTCAAGAGTAAGCCTGCAGGTCTTGCGCTTATCCTGTTACAGGTTGTATAATATAGATTTTATATTAATAATTAATTATCTATCATTTAGCTTATATCTAAGGAGGTGCATGTGTAAATTGCACCTATATATTTTTTGTAAATCAATGTCAAGATTTTTATAAAAAGGCAAGTGATCGAAAAATCAAGTGAGTGGATGAAATCCTTTTATTTTACTTATTTATTTATTTCTTACATCAAATAAAATAATCGCTTGTTTGCGACAACTAAATCAATTACAGAGCATTTAATTAATAATAGGTAACTACTGATTTAAAATTTCTTTTAATTAGGATAATGCAATGATAAATTTCGCGTGAAACTCCAGAGAATGTTATAATTATAATAATTCAATGGAGCTTTATCAAATCTATAAAACTTAAAGCCAATTAATATTTAAACAATTTCGTACTTAGGAAAAGAATTTGAAGAGAAACCGTACTAACTTCAAGACTTTTGTACCAAATTTACGTAAGACCATCTCGTTACAGAAACTTTTTATTCTGTATAATTGCATTACTCAATAATACTTCTATTTTGTATAGACTTCTATTTTGGTGTCTAACCAAGAGGAAATTGGACACTGTTAAGCAATATTGTAACAATCTATCTACCCACTAAATATAAGCGGTTGGCATCAAAATCATTCGAATTCAATCGTCATTTTGTAGATTGACACAGTATTGGTTACCAGCGTCCAATTATAATATTATTGCTTATAATATGAGTAGTCAGTAGTGGAGGCCGAATCTACTAACAAAATTAGGTATTTGTCAAACGGAGCCAAATATCAGCTTTTCAATCTTCTGTAGCAATATTAAAGGTAGCATTTAACAGGTGTCCAAAATAATCTAGAACTAAACAATCAGTTGCTAGTTAAACCAATTCTTGAGACATTTTGGGATGATATTTAGATTTTTGGTGTAGACGTATGCAAAATGATAACAAATCCAACGGATTAGATTGCTATAGGTTTAAGAATATATTTTTTTATATTAAAGAATGTTGAATCGATCCGTTACTGAAACGAAATAGATCGTTTAACTCTGTAAATAACACAATCGGCCTCCTGCTTTTTAAGAAACTTGTATATATAAAAATAATTACGTACAGATATTAGCTAACATTTTGTTATATCTATTTACAGTTGAGATGCCAGCTTATGATTGTCATTCGTAACACATATACAAACTTATCCCTTGATTGTAAGCATTCGGTAAAATATGAGTACATACTCATGATCCACACTGAATTTGTGGATAGTTACTTCTTTGATGGATAGTTAGTCGTGGGTTTGATACTCATTCCAGACAATTATTTATGATCCACAGATATTTGTATCGAGTTTAGGCTACTTTGTCTCCATTAATTGTATGTTTGTTAAGTCCCCTGTGATAAAGGGCTTGTTCAAGTGTCGTTTTTAAACAAATACTCCTTGCCAGCTTCTAAGCTTCCTTTGATCAATAACCTTTAAAGTAAGGGTAGACCTTTAAATTCGAGGTCAAGAGATCCCAATCACAAATAAACAACCGACTCTTATATTTAAAAACGTATTCCAACAATACCGATAACTTTAAATAAAATTTTCATTCTTAAAGTTGTCTGCACTCTACCATACCATACCACGTATACCACCATAAATCGTAATCCATACAATATTCGATCAAATTATGCTATTATTCGGATTTGGATACCGTTAATATAGGTTCCTACCGTCTATTTCGTCTACTACTACTTCATTGGAAATACAAGAGCAGAAAATCGTTCCAAACTTGGTAAAGTTATCAAAAATTGCATTTGCTTACATTTATTTCCAGTGAAGTATTTTGGACGAAATGGTAATGTAGGGACCTAGATTAACGGTATCAGAATCCGAATAATAACACAATTTGATTAAAGATTATTTCTGTAAAAAGATGTTTTAAAGACACTTTTACAAGTCAAGGTTTTACATTTCTTAACTAGTAGGCAGACAGCTCTAACCTTTGATCGCTATAGTCATGTATAAACGACAAACCAAAGTGTGCCCAGCACGCCACGGGTGACAGATTGCTAAAGGAAATTCGAAGCTTGGCGCAGAGAGCACGCTTTTTCTGCTTTGATGAGGCGGTCAAAAGTTGAAGCTGTAACCTCTATACAGGCTGACATCTCTATTATCCTATGGTCTGTTCTGTTTACGCGCTGTCCTTGTTCTTACCGGCCATCCGGTCTATGAGGCCTGTGATCATATCAGCGTCCACTAGGCCAATGAATTTGTCTACTATTATGCCATTTTTTATTGCTATCACTGCAGGTACTGCTTTTACCTGTAATTTTAGACAATAATTACATACATACCATCACGCCTGTATTCCCTAAAGGGTTAGGCATAGGTGTAGGTCGTAATGTACACCCACAGTTCGCCGGTGTTTTTAGGTCCCACGTAACAGCGGGCGAGCCTCTTGGCATTATCCGGGCACAAATCCAGACTCCAAGCAACTACTGAGAATTTCACAGAAAAACCCAATAGCACTGCTCGACCTGGGAATCGAACCTAGGACCTCTAGCGTGAAACTCGCGCTTGGGACCACTAAACTAATGAGGTGGTTTTATCCATGATAATGTGGTATAGTATATACGTGCTGATTCTTATAGGGATAATTTAATGTACCTCAAACGTATGCACCAGGTCAGCATTATCTTCCACATCCACAACGGCGAGGTCGAGGTTGTTAAGCGGTTCGATCAGCTCCTTCAGCTTCGGAGTCAGGATCTTGCAGGGCTCACACCAGTCCGCGTGGAAGTTTACGATCACTGGCTTGTCGCTGTTCATTACCTGGAAAATGTTGATAGCGTCGATTTCACGTCTTTTCTACCGTATTGAATTAAATTTACATACTATCACGCCTGTATTCCCCGAAGGGTTAGGCAGAGGTGTTTTTATGAACACTGACAGTTCGCCGGTATGTTTAGGTCCCATGTAATAGGGGACGAGTCTATTGCCACTAACCGGGCACAAATCCCGACTGCGAGCTGCTACTGAATATTTCATAGAAAAACCCAATAACACTTTGCTTAACCTGGGGATCGAACCCAAGACCTCGAGCGTAGCAGTCGCGTTTGGGACCACTAGGCTAATGGGACAGTTTGAATTTATCTACTCCTTAATATGGTGAAAGTCAACGACCATAAGTTAGTGCAATAAGGATGAGTATTTATTAACTAAGAAATTGTTCGGAGAGTTTTCTGAAAGTTCCCCAGAGCAGAGACTTCGTAGAAAGTGGCTGCAAGTATGGTACATATTAGAAATTTACTAGATTCCTATTTAGAGACTCTTACCGATCGCTATTCTAGTAATGACAGTAAATTATTGATAAAACATATTTTCTCTACATAAGGTGGCTAGAAAAGCTTTGATCCGTAACTGTTTAATCATATTATGATTCATGGTAGGCATAGAAATGATTACTAGTTTTCATTCATTTTCATTTCATGAAATTATGATTGTTCTTCACAGCGATTTTACATGCGAAATTTCGCAGCTTGCTACTTTTACATTTATCGTCACACTTGCTATTTTGCTACTAACAATGAGATCGTGAACAAAATGCGTTTACAATAAAATGAGCTTTCATTGAAATGCGATTTCGAGCAGGCTGTGTGAAAAGTTTTTACTTACTTAGTTACTTTTTCACATGCTATCTGCGAAATATTCCATGACTAATTAACGGAGAGAAGTCTAGCCTAACAGTGTTCAAAGTTCAAAGTTCAAAATGTTTTTATTTCAAATAAGATTTTACAAGCGTTTATGAAACGTTAGTGAGTCTAATTGCACGGTTCCAAAAAGTTGATCCTATGGAGAAGAATCCGGCAAGAAACTCCATGGACACTCTTTTAAATTAAGAGGTATTACATTCTTCTGGTACAATAATGCGAACAGGATGTGTGGACATTGAAGGTTATGTCCAAGTTGACACGAAGTCGATATGAAAAAAAGGTTCCCAGCACTAGAGAACTCGTCATCATAAAAAAAAAACAAAATGAAAATAAATAAAGTATGTGGAAGACACACATCATCAAAGTTCATCATCAAAGTGGCCGCAACAATCATAACCCGGGTTATGATTGTAACCCGCGCACGTAATCACTATCAGCTATCTTTCAAGCAGCATTGAAATATAAATGAGATAATATTATCAAAGAAAAAATACACTCAATGATAATTTTTTACTACATACGCATGAAGATTTTATCTTATCAGTGTAAATATACTATTTAAATGTAATTTTTTACTTGTCCAGACATAATGCATGCACAAATCTATGGTGGGGATGGGCCCCACATGGTGTACATAGGTACACCCAAACAGGTAATCCCAAAGCATAAAATATGTACTAGAATTCTGAATCTGTTCAGTCTGAGTACTGTCCTTTCATAAATAAAATTTCGCGATTTTATAGTAAAACACATTTTTGCTAAACAGATCACATCTCAAAGATGTGACATCATCAGAAAAACTATGAGGTCATCACAAGGACACCTGACATCATGAAATACATAAATTAACAAGTTACACACATACATATACATAATATTAATTATTTATTCTACAAGGTGGAATATCCTTATCATAAAAATTACATCCAATAATTTTAGGTCTCCATATCAGCAAATAGGTACTTTACATCACAGCTCTTAATTATTTTCTGTAGCAATATATTTTGTCATAATTAAAACATATTAATCTTAATTTTGATGACCACTATCTTACTTCTCATGTATTAAATTATTGAAATTTGAACCTTATAATATTGAAATAAAGCTCAAATTTCAATAATTTAACAGTCTTTCTGTCCAGTCGAGTCAGAACTTTTATTTCAAATAAACCAATATTACA
Organism: Acronicta aceris; assembly: GCA_910591435.1. Lineage (NCBI taxonomy): Eukaryota > Metazoa > Arthropoda > Insecta > Lepidoptera > Noctuidae > Acronicta > Acronicta aceris. Next base: position 13,064,304 of record OU342770.1, read on the forward strand.
GGTACTTTTGAATTGTCAAAACTAGGTGCATGGTTCCAAATAATGGGTCTTATGGAGAAGAACCGGCAGGAAACTCCGTACTCCATGAGATGGACTATTAGATACATTTTTTGAAATTATAGGAAGGGGTAGAAATAAAACAGTAGGACTATACTTGGGTTATGCAGCAAACCTATTGCCACATAATATGTACCTACCAATTTATAGTAAAATTACAGAATTGGACCAAAATGCTATGTTGAAAAAGAAGGTACTAATTGCCGCTTTTTTAACAGGATAATGTTCAAAGTTTCAAAGCATAAATAGTCATTCATTCATACTGTTTGCTGTGTGTTTTCTATTGTGTGATTGACCCTTGACAGCTTAAACATAAATAATATAAAGAAGGGTTTCTCAATACATACCTTATTAACAAATTCATCATTGTTCTTAACAAGTATAGTTTCATTGTGCACAACTGATGTAGATATAGGACGGGCCAGTCTCAAGCTAGCCAAACGTCTGATAGGTGAGCGCAAACTCTGACATATTGCATTCGACATTTTATCTGTAATAGAAAACAATTATTATAGATTATTAAATACTGTTAGTATGGTATAATTACAAATTATCATGAGTGATGAACTGATCCCATTGCACTATTGACAATATTAACATTACTTAAATTAACTTTGTATGTTAGCCTAATGGTTAGGGCGTCGGACTTGCGATCATGTGGTTCCCGGTTCGAAACCCACCCATTGCACTACCGACGTGAACCCATTCGTAACATAAACATTTAGCTCAGCATGAGGGGTTAACAAAAATACTAGTAATGTGCGACACACATTGCTAGTAAGCTTTAAAAAAAAAATTAAGATAAAGGTGTTCTATTGGGTTTTTCAACAACAACATAGTTTTATAAGTCAAATTGTTACTAACAAAGTGGACTTTACCTATGTCTGAAATAAAGACTTTATTATTATTATTATTATTTTTGCAAATTACAGGTCTATAATACATTATGGGTTCATGGCAGCAGTAACTACATAATCTAGACAATATTTGCATGATCCAACTATTTTTAAAACAGTTGAATCATGCAAATTAACAATATGTGCTATGGATTTGTTTTCAGTTGTGCATATTGTATAGGTAACATTCTGAATACTACTGCCATGAATTTAGTATGTGTTATAGGCATAGAATTTATGTAGAACCAAAAACAATATATTTGGGCTAGGTTGTACAATCGGCCTTAATAGTTTTCTGATCTTCTGCTATTGTGTTGCCATGATCTTTCCATGTAATGGTAGCTTATGTTGGGATAAAAAAATTGCCAGTAAGTAGATAGGCAGTTAGACTGCTCAGAGTGACCCAAAATTTTTTAATAAATTTTTGTTAGATGTTCAAAACATTTGAATGTTAGTATTTTAAGATTATTCATTAAAATGTTTACAAACATACATATTTTATTTCAGAAACATTTGATTTGTCTGATATTAATGTGTAGAGTCAAAACAAATCTTATCATGGAGTGATTCATTCAACCCAGTTTTTTTAATATTTATACTAAACAGTAAACATTTTTAATGATAACCATTTGGACCAGTAGTAGACTGTATACTAGTAACATATTGTCTAAAAAAACTATTATGTACAGACATTTATTTAACCCTTTAATAACCCTAGCCATTTCTGTCCAACAAAATAAAAGATTAGTGGTCTTGATCTAGATCTTAGTTGGCTCAATTGTCTGGTATACCTACTTAACCAGAGGGACACAGGTTCAAACCCTAGCTGAGACCAAATTATTGGAAAAAAATCTTTGGTTAAAATTTTTGGTTAATGCAAGATATAATAAAAAAAATGCAAAAAAGAAGCTTAGTGGATGAATATGACTTGGGCAGAATTGACGTTTTTTTATTGGTTCAATCAACTTGTGTGGTTAAAGTGGTTATAATTAGTAAGTAGATTATTTATTATACAGAAGTTTTCTAAGCTGATGATTTAATATAGGCAGGTAACATGAGTAAATAAGTTGAGATAAGATATATGGTACATGCAGACAATAAGGTTTGTGTAGGTACATAAGATGATGATATTAATGATAAGGCATACAGTCATGTTATGTAATTAATTATCTAACATAAAAATGCTACTTAATGAAAAATGAGGATTAGAAGCAAATACAAGACATATTATTTTTAAACACTAATAGACATTATTTTACACATATTTTAGAGAAATGACAGTATTTATAAAGACTAACCATAAAATATTTTTTATGGTTAGTCTTTATAAAAACTGTCATTTACATTATACTACATTACACTTTTCTTTTCACTTTTACATTATACTTCCTATATCTATAATGTGTTTTGAAATGTGATACTTTTTATTTGCTTATGAGCCTTATTAGAAACTTATTAGTGATGGAGACTCACAACTAAGTGGCTCGTCAACTCTTTTACGACTTAATGTTTATGACAGGTGCTAAATTAGGTTCTAGAAACTAATTGATGCATTTTTAAATTATAAGGAATCTGCAACCAAACTAGGAACTTACCGAAGCAAATAATTAGAAACTCCTTACTTTACGGGTTTCAATGGGCGCGAGACAAACATGAACAAAACAAAATATAGCACCAATCACCCCGCTGACCAACAGAAACGCAAGGATCGCGTACCGGGGAATGTATAGCTTGTCGTAAAAATTGGCACCAGCTGAATTATACGACTCGCCTTTTGGCAAACATACCAAAACCACAGTCACTAACAATGTTACGATAACAGCTATTTTCCCAATGTTATGTCCTGTACGCAATGATACCCAGCACAGCATCAAAGTTACACACCATAACATCGTCAAAAGATATACCCCCACACCGAAACTATTCATTTCTCTTACAATAAACAAAGCGGATTGTCGATAATAAGTAAAAATAGTTCAATGACCATGCAGTAGTTACTGAAATTACTCTCGTCACAGAAGGCAGTACATAAGTATTAGTTATGAGAATCTTGGTTTTCAGTGAAATAACAATGATAAAAACCTGGTTAAATAATATAATTTTCAATTTTTCACAAGATCACAATTCACAACCACTCGCTTCGAGGCTACCAATCTGCCACTTCACTTTTTTGTTCTGCTGATCCTGCTCATCTGCTGTTTGTCAATGTCAAATGTCATGTATATGACAGACAGCCATGCACATGACATGTATGACATGTGAGTCGATCATGCAATACTTGTGAGCGCAAAAAAAAACTCCATAAATATTCATTTGAGACTTTAACACGAAAAATAAAGTTTAAAAATATTTAAATTAGGTATTTATAATTATCAGAACATATTTCTAAAGTTCTAACTCTGTAACAATAAAAGTAAAGACATATTTTTAAAATAATAAAACGTTATTCAAAGTTTTCCTAAATATTAGAACAATAATTCGTTTCAAAACATTATTTAAACGAATAGAATACTTAAACTTAAGCACCTGTGTTTTTTATTTTAGTTTATCCGAAAAAGTATACATAATTTTGAGATATAAATATTTAAATACAATAATTACTCATGTCAGAGAAAACAATTAAACGTATTCAAGATTACAACACAACATGCATCAACTTCAAAATCGTTTAACATTTTTTTATAACGTTGGTAGCATTGGCAACAGTGAATTTTCTAGTGCTGTGTGTTGCTGTCAATAATTAGAAAGGTAAGTGATTTTTTAAGATTTATTTCAACTATTTCACTATCTTGTGTGATTATTTTTCTAGATTTGTACTTTATCTAGACGTTTTTCAGAAATTTACACCGGTAACAATGAACAAAACAACGGTATAACCGTAAATTTGTAACGCCATTTTCCGCTTCGGAGATCTATTCTAATGTATTTTTTTATAATAAGTTACCGTGACTGAGGTATTGAATTAGTTATATTACTAGCTGTGTCAAACTTAGAAAAAGTTTTCATAATGCTGTGTTGTAAGACAAGGAATGTTTCCCGGACTTGCAATATTTTGATTTTTGATTACTTATTCATTTCTGATGACTAATCTCTGCTAACAAGGTCCAATTCCGCGAGGGCATCTAAACTCCAGGCAGCGTTTACATTGTGAAGTTACTGACCTACTATTGATTAGAGTTAATTAACCAGCCCTTTCGCAAAGGGCAATTACTTTGATGCCCTTTGCAAACATAAATCTGTAGGTATTTGTTATGATTTCAGGATTACTGGCGATAATATTAAATGAATTGATTTGCCTGAATGTTTTTATTATTGAAAAATGTGGGTGACTTGAAAATATTTGCAATGAACTTATATACTTGAAATATTTGCAATGACCTTATATACTTGAAATATTTGCAATGTGCTCATTTTTGGCACATGGTAGTGAACTTGGAGCATGAAATCAGGGTTATGCAGAGGTGTCCCATATTATAGGGGGTGAGACAATTACTATTAATCAAGAACAAGCTCCGATCTGCTACTGAAAATTACACAGAACCATCCAATAACACTACTCCATGCAGGAATCAAACCTCTAGTGTAGCAGTCACACTTACAACCAATGGACTAATGTGGCAGATCAAATTAGATCAATAATATTGCTATTTCATAATACTATTACTATACTTAAATGCAAAAGTATGTTTTGCTTTTTAAGTTTTCATGCTGAACAGATTGGTATGATTTTTAGTCTAAGATAAATTGGGCCTTGGAGGAGAAAATAGGCTACCATTTGTCTCAAAAAGCAACAGCTAATACTTGAGTTTTAGCTTACAGTATGAAATTAGGTAGGTACTATTACAAGTGCTTGTTATTTCTATATCCAATACAATATATAAGCAACAATTCTAGTTATTACATAACAGTGTCAAATATAAATTGTTGGCCAAGAATGTATATTTGTGTGTTACAATTATTATAATTGTGTGCAGTTACTCAAACCATTTATACATACATAATGAAAATATTATTACTACATACTTTGTACTGAGGAACTACTTGGTGATATTAAATGTATAAAAATATATATGATGTCATGGTTTGTCATGTCATGTCATGTCTGTAATACACAGTATTATCTACATTTCTGTCTGTTTATCACATAATTAAACATAAAAAGCAGTGGCATGGCTTGCTCTACAAGGGCTCTGTATCAACAATTGTCGGTTCTACTTCCAACTGACTTGAACACTCATCACTATGTCAAACTGACATAGCTGTCAAATCTCCATGACAAACCTGCTAAGCTGGTCTCCTTTGAAACAACAACTTGACCTTGACCAAGTGTGTTTAGAAAATATTGTAATTTACCAGAACGCTTGAGATTGTTGAATACATTTTATACTTATTTTAACATGTCTGGTGTCTGTTATTAATTTGTTTCTAGCCTGTATGGACAAATCTTTTTGTCTTTCTTATATATTGGTAAGGGTAGGTGATAGGACTAGGTATGCTCTTAGAAATTGTGGTACCACCACTAAGCAATAATGTGCCAGCAATACTCTAGGGTGACTACTGGTGTAACTGGCACCTATATGGGCTGCAGTTGACACTTACCATCAGGCGGCCTGTATGTTTGTACAACAAAGTGGTACTGACACAGTGACACACAGATTGAAATTGAATGCTATACTTATAAGACTTTAAATAAAACTTCAATAAGTTTTAATTTCTACTATAGCGCTCACAACTCTGTAGTCAGTTATTAGTGAATGTTATTTACAAGATTGCTTCTTTATGATTTGTTCATATTGTATGTGCTTGCTACATAAACTTAAGTATAATGTATGATTATTTAATGAAAATACATTGCACTGACCCAGTTTCTTTTATGAAGAGCTGTTTACTTCATATAATTTTGTCATATTATCATAGTGCTATAGCAATCTGTAATTAGTTGTTTCTATGTTGTATTTAGGCCAGGGGTAACCAGGACTTGCAACAAAGTCCTGGTTACCCCTGGCAGCAGGATTTAAACTATCCATATTTTGCCTGGCAACAGGGTATTTTACTCTATTTAAGAATTTAGTTCACAAAATAAATTTTAAACTTCAATGTTTTCAGTTTTTTTAATCTGCTTTTTAACATCATGAAATACATAGTAACCACTCTGTTATTAGTATTACGTCACACGTCTGTGTAAAGTAAACTAAAAAGTGTCAACTGATCAGCATACTTATATAGGTGTTGTACTTTTATTATTTTCATTATATTATGCATTCAGGAACAGCACACCAACGATAAGTAGAATAATAACTAATTTTTAAATTTTAAACAATTATGGTTACACAGCCAACTGACGTCATAACCACAAAGCAATATGGTGTCCACTGCATCCAGAGATTTCGTCAAACTAAGTGCGAAATTTGAAAATGTAAATTTTAAATGCATTTTTATGGCATCTATTGATAGAATAAAAATGTTTTTTTTTAGGGATTTATTAGCACTATAGAATCTTATTGAGGCACTAAAAAAATGGGTGTAATACCCCATTGTCATAATGATTATTTCTTTCTCTCCAAGCCCAATGCTTTAGTCAAAGGCATTAATTTTTTGTTGTTGACATGAATGCATGCATACAACTCTTGTTGTCTGATGAAAAGCACAAGCATGGGTTGGCATACAGAATTATTTAACACTTTGGGCTCGATCGAAATTAAAGTTAGCTTTTTAACTATTAAGTACCTATAATAAAAATACGTTAGTAGATATTGTCAATAGGTATTTTTAATGCAGTATTGTCTCAAGTGGTATGAGATAAACTGTGCATAGCTTGTTAAATAATATTTGCCAAGCTCTTATACTATTACGTTTTGTGTATGTGGCACGTATTCCAAGTTCTAAAAAACTACCTATTTCTCCTTTTTTTTAATTTAAGAGCGCTGAGTCGGTAAAGCCGTTTCTGCTATTTTTTCCCCTTGATCTCTTGAACATAAAATATGCCTCTATAGAATAGAAGACAAAATCTTTATTTCGATAAGGGTTAATTTTCATATAAATTATAGGGTTACATATTAAAAATTTTCTTAAACCTAAGTGTAATATTCAGTTCTATAAGTAGACCGTGCATGTAACTGACAGCAGTGAGCAGAGTTTGGACAATTCACTCTGTCAGCTAGATATCATATTCAGGACACTGCTGGGGCTGGCCATAACGCGTGCGGTACATGTGATGCTGAATTTGCGCATTGTAAGTATAGAAGCAGTCTACACGCACCACTGCGAACATCTCTGACGGTCACAACGTTATGGCTACCCCATCAGTTTTCTGAAGGGGTTTATAATACTGGAATATCAGACATAATCAGAGAAACCATTGGTGAGCAGGCAAACTGGCCAGAGGTGAACTTGATTGATTAATAGATAGATGCATAGATTCAGTTTAGTAGTATCAACACGAAATAAAAAAATGGATCTGTTATCGCAGCTAGTCAGGAGACGCACGTAGACGTTAACTAATTAAATGTGTCTATTATATAGCTACTATATATTTAACGGTTAGTTGATTCGAAAGTTAGATATATTAATAAAATTTCTAATATAAACCCTTTGAACGATCCATTCTCGAATCTCGCAACTCTAAAACGGCCTTGCAAATAAGGTTACTAAATAACTTAAAAAATAGGGTAGTTCACTGGTGTTTGTTTTATTAAAAACTATTTTAAATTGGCTAATAAAGCCCTGATATAGCCTGGGATGATTCTCTGTCTGTGTGGGATGATTTAAGGGGATCCTCCGTCCCTTTCCCTTTCCCGCAATACAATATAAAAGTATACAATTGTAGGACGCAGTGAGTTGTGACGTCATAACTCAATATAGCCCTCTGTCTAGTATAAAATGATAACTACCTTATTTTCGTACTGATGTTAATTTTGTTTCCGTTGATTGGCCATATCTATGATACTTTCATGAAACCATAAAAACAAGCTTACCATCGTTTAACATCAGGCAAACTGGCGATCAAGCGTAAGCCTATCACGAATAAAAAAAAAACAAGCCTATTGGCAAAATCTAGACATATCAGCATAGAAAAAAACTAGCAACTGACATAACAGTTTCGCGGTAGTTACCTGCTTGAACTTGTGCCAATGTTTTTGTTGTACACTGTAGTCTTTGAGTCATACCCTAGAGTACCTATTACCTAACTAAAATATTAAAAGCGAGTTAGGTACCGGTGACTCATCATGAAATCTCCGGAACTAAAAATCCTAAAAACTCGTAAAAAGGACGTAAAAGATGCATTCTTGATTTATGAACTGACTTAAAAAAGGAGAATCTCAATTTGCCAGTAGTTTTTTGGTGTATGCGCGATATCTTTGCCAATTGTAAAACTATTTCTGTTTGTTCTTCTTTATCTAATAGAATATACTTTTTAGATGGTCCTTATCATAATTATAAAGTTAATTGATGTCTGACCATTGCTTCTGAAGATAGGAGCAAAAGCTATGAACTCTTTCTGCATAAGGAGGTCAAAGCGCCGAGAAGTGAAAAGTTTCATATGAAAAAAAAACCAATCGACGCCTATTTATACAAAAATACGTTTTTCATTGCGACTAAGCTTTGTTTAAACATTGAGGACACGAACTAGGTTAATGCTCTAGAATCTAAAATAATGCCTAGATTATGACTGGGCTCCGCTTTAGTTGCAAATAACATGTAATATACCGTGAATTAATAGACGTATAAAAACATCCGTGTTGCAATCGATTGAGGCTTCGTCTTGAGAACCAGCAGACAATTTGTCAGACTATAAAGTATGATTCATAACTTTTTTTTTATATCACTAAGGTGGCAAACAAGCATACGGCCCGCCAGATGCTAAGCGGTTACCGTAGCCTATAGACGCTTGCAACACCAGAGGAAATAGGTAGTAGGAATAGTTGGGCATAGGAGACAGGCTGCCCGGCGGTAACTAAATACCACCGGTCCCCCCAACTGCCAACATAACGCTTCCTCGCGGACCTTGCGCACCGTTAGGAACACAACATAGCACGGAGCTATGTTATTTGGGTACGATTTTCTGCAAGGTACTTCCCCAGTTGAGCGGCTCCAATTGCGAGTGGAATTATTCGATTCCACTATGCCCTACCTCTTTCTTCTGAACTTGGTACTACTTACCTAGTAGAAGTTGTACTTCCTACCTGGTAAAATATTTAAAGGTGGCGGTGGCGCGGGCCGGTTTTAGGTGGCATAAAAAATATTATCTGGTAGGTGATGCTTTTGGTCAACAGTGGAACAGACGTAGGTTACAGAGGAAAAAAAATAGGGTTAAGAAATTGAGTTTTGAGGGTAGATGATAACGAACCTCAGTAACGAGAACATCTAGTATTGATGGAGTTAGAGTAGATGTTGTTTATTAATTATTATTTGAGAAGCCCTCAAGAACAATTTCCAATTAAATAATTCAGTGACTCAGAAGAACTAAAACGCGGATATTATATAAATAGTAAAAATAGAAATGAATCAATGGTACTGTCGTAGTCTTATCGGTTACTTTTTATTGGATACAGGTAACAGGGTATTTAGAATCCCTCCAGTCACTAAAGAACAAAAAGATTGTGTGACAGTCGCAGTCACTGCACTATAATTCCAATTATAAAAATGTCTTCATTATAAATCATAGTATGAGATTGACTTCATTTCTTCAAAATAATTTAACGAAAACCATTAGTATAGACAATCTTATCCCTTTCAAAAGACACTTGTATTTAGTACGTATCCGATGACCATTGATCCGTAGAACGTAACAATGCACATAAAGGTACGCGGCGCCTGCGCAGGGCTCCGGTGCCCTCACGCAGAGTTCACGGTCGCGCGCCAATGGCCGACAATGACAGACCTGTCAGTGCGACAAGTGGGCAAACGTTTGCGCCAGAAAATATTTAGGTTTAAAAACGAACGTCGGACTACCTAAATCAAACGAAGCGCGTTGAGAACGGACAAAAAATATGTATAAAATGTTTTATATTAAAGACAACCTTTAAAATAAAGCAGGTTCTAGAATTAAACTTACGTGAATATTAGACATTGAAATAAAACTACTTTTCACGAATTTTATCACGTTGTATTGATATTATTGAATTTCCGACATATCAGGTCACGTTATCAAAGGATAACGTGACCTGATAGGATAGCATCCGGTCACGGTTAGACTGCAATTTATGCATATTTTTGGGTTTTTCTCCAAAAATTATATGCATCTGCCAAATTACTACATAACCTTCATCAATCCTGATTTTCTAGCATTTTTTATCATTCCAATTAATTATAACGAGAGAGACAGTAAAGTACCCATAAAACTATACAGAATAAGTATTAAAAGCTGCAGGTAATCATAAGATCTACGTAACTTTGTCAAGATTACTCTGAAGAAAATTGGAAAAGGATCGATGCAGCTTGGAAACTTGATTATATGGCGAAGACACTGCATCTTAAACTTAGATCTTAACTTGCTATAAAGATGCCATTCAAATTGTATGTGAACTTTACGGTGCTAAGATATGGCAACGATGCAACTCGTAGCTATTTGCGAGTGCACACAACTTTTTTTTCTTATTTTGCACGTCTGAACGTCGGCAAAGGATCGTCCGGTTTCAGTCTATAGATTCGATTTACATTCGCAATTGTTTGTGGGGGCTGACCTTGCTTGCTACAAAGATGTCTGCTATGTAAGGATATTTAATTCTTCAATCCGGTAAGTCCAGTAGTAGTAGCATTTTCTGTACATAAAAAATGGTGATGTAGACTGTCTGCTATGCTTGCTATATCAATAATTTGAAGGATTTAAACAGTTCATCCGGGGAAGTACTTTACTACTATACCTTAATAATGAACACTGTTCAACTCTCACGGATTCATCCAAATAACATCGTCGTCTTTCATGTAACTGATAATGTTATGAAAATGGCCAAGTTGTCGTAAACAATCACAACTTCCATAACAATTTCTATTCCATTCGGGCGATTCTTATCATCGCCGCGTGAAAACCAGACTGCATTATTAAGTTACAAGTTGTTACATTCGCTGCTACCCAACTTACAGCTTTACACCAAATTGCGTTAAACTTTTAAAGCATTTTTAAACATGCACATGGTTTAAAATCACAAATGTACACCTCGTGGACATCCAGCTGCAATGCTAACTTTTTGCTCATATTATCTTGGAGTAGTTATAGATATGTACCATAAAATACTTTATGTAAACTATATTCGGAAACGTGTTTTGCCGCATGAGACATTCTCTAGCTATTTGCGATAATTCGCTCCCGTCTGTCGGCATTGGAATGCCGTTTTCTTTTAGTTCCAGGTTTCGTCCCGTCTCGTGACCTTGACCTTTTGTAAAGAATTTGACAGCTGAAATTTATGAGGAATGGATGAAATATTTTACATTCCTATTTCTGTCGACTTTATGCGCTGAAATTGTTTCGCACCGTTGTTATTTGCTACTTTCATGTTATTTCATTTTTACGCTGCTCGGAAAATATTGTGACCTAAATGAAGTTACCTACTAAATATGTTATGCTCTCTCTTGTTTTAAAATCTTACCCAGCCTGTACCTTTTTTCATACCTACTGAGTATGTGAGTTATCCACTAAGAATCATGACCTAGTCTACTGAAAAACGTGCACTTAGAGACCCTAAGTGCATGTTTTTTCAGTAACAAAGAAATATTAAAATCTTATTATAAAGGGAAAGTAGTAAACGCAGATGAAATAGAAAGGCTCGAAGATTTGGCCCAATTTTCTCCAAAAGCTTCTAATTCAATTATATCGATCATTTGGCCCGCCTGCTGTTGTCTGAATCACAACCTCTTGCTTCACTAAGTCTAAGAGATGATTCACTTAAAACCCCGTTCTTTTTTCTAAGTAATAAAAGACACCTGAAATATTTATAGTCAAATAGATCCAGTGTAGCCAGACAGATAATTTTAAAGTTAAATGTAATTGTAATGTCTATTAAAAATTTAGAAGATACAGACTCCTGCTCTGATGGTATTTTAAATCAAAAACTTTTTGTCTGGCGTCGCGCAGAGTTATCTATACTTATAATAAATCTGTAGAGAGGTCAATTCTGTACATGAAATATATTTCCAAAATAACTATCAGCGGGTGATTAGTGATCGATACTGATGCCAAAAATGCAATCAGTAAAATTTTTGTCTGTCTGTCTGTCTGTCTGTATGTTCGTTATAGAAACAAAAACCACTCGACGGATTTCAACGAAACTTGGTACAATTGTTCTTCATACTCCTGGGCAGGTTATCTTTAAGCTTTATTTTCCACGTTCGCCGTTTCTTAAATAACCTTTTTCATTTCATAACCATCACTTCTGACATTTACTTCGGCATTCAATACTTCCATATCATCAAGATCAAAATTACTTTGTATAATGAAATATAATTTAAGAGTTATTATAAAATGATGTAGTTCGATGGGTGTAATTGTGCCGATATCTATGGCTGTACTATTCTCATTGTATTACTTCCAGCAATTTCCCGTGATCTTTAGATCCGACACAGTGGCATTAAATAAGCCATTACTCTGCTATCTATCAGAATTTCTTTATTGTTCTCGGTACGATTACTTTATTATGTTATTATAATACTTTCTTTATGGCTTTTAGTGCTGACATGCGCATATCAATACTATTTAATCGCTTTATCGAGACTGACTGACTCATTACAGCTTTGTCTTGCTTGTGAAATGCTGGGGGAATGTCTTTGTTTTGCAATAAACGAATATTCGTTCGTGAATCATTTTTGGAAGAGTAAAAGCAATTGCAGTATTCGATTCAGTATCGAATTTAATGGACTTCTCTTCACTGTAACATTCTCTTTGTTAGATTTCCATATACGTGTTCCTTCAAAAACATTGATTAACAAAATGTCAGTAGTCAAACGGACTTGGAATGAAATATCTTAGCCGCTTGCCTCATTAAACTGTAAAGTTTCTCACTACATATGACTTGCAAGTGCTACGTTAGTTCCTACTGCCTTTGCCAAGTGTTTTAGCACTAATTGGCGCCTACTCACGTTATTGATCGTCTAGACAGTGCTAAGCTCAGCCCTTTGTTTACGTCAACATAATACTGAAATCATGGAAATTTCGAATCGAATATCAAAACAAGGAAGTTTGATATTATTGATGTGATCTAAGGTTATGCTAATATTTGTAATAGTTGTCTAAACAATAATACGGACAATTGGCCAGGTGTTTATAAATACAGAATTGAACGTGTTTCGCAGACAATGTCCATGACCGCTTCAGATCACGCAGCGCTCGAGATGCTCTGACTCATGCGTTTAGGGTTGCAAGATTTATGCGCGATAAGTTATCGTTGTGATATAAAAGATTTTACGATTGATGACGTCATGTCGACAAACAGTTTTCTTACGACGGTATTAGATGACTTACGCCATTTTGCCATTGGTCCAGGTTTCCGATCAAAGAGCAATACCTATGAACATCAAAGCGCCTCGCCTATATCCTCGTCAACAGCATGATAAAAGGGAGGAGAATATAATATTTGCTTGGCCACCTTATTTATTTAGAATGTTTTAATTCCTCGATTGACTGCCTCATTAGTCTAGTGGTCCCAAGCGCGACTGCTATGCTAGAGGTCCTGGGTTCGATCCCCAGGTCGAGCAAAGTGTTATTGGGTTTTTCTATGAAATTCTCGGTAGCAGCTCAGTCTAGATTTGTGCCCGGTTAATGGCAATAGGCTCGCTCCCTATTACATGGACCTAAATATACCGGCGAACTGTGGATGTATGTATGCCTCTGCCTAACCCTTCGGGGAATACAGGCGTGATGGTATGATGATAATTTCTAGAATTACCGAAGCCAATAAGCTGCATATTTTGAATTACATTTCAAAATTTCGTGAAGATGGGATTGTTAAATTCATTTGATGTTATTTGGACAATCTGTTTATATTGGTTCTTGATGGTGACCCTACCAGCTCGCCACGCGATTGATCGTCCAGAATTCGTTCCACACGACGCGACGCCTGAAAGCTAAAGTAACATTTTTAACGACAATTAATTTCCGTTTTCACGACGCTGCAGTTGCTTTTACAATGAAACACATGTTAATGCACGTTAATTAAAAAATACTGTTATTAAAGGTTATTCAAAGTAAGTGGCTTGGTATTTATGTGGATTTATCGCAAGCGTGACGTAATGTTGATTCTTAGAGGTCTGTTGTTTGTATAACGGAAACGAAACTAGATTATTTCTTTCATTAAAACTACTTTTGCTGATCAACTATTTGTTGAGAACTATACTCGTAGAGATATTTGGTGCTCGAAACACCGTTCCAAAAAGAACAGTGTTCAAGAGGGAGTCTTGTATAGGCTGAACGAACGACCAAAAAAAAAGTTTCCGATCAGTGAACTAGAAGACGTGTTTCCTAACCAAGAACGCTAATCGATCCTTCGATCGTAATAGTACTTCGTACTATTCGTACCTACGTTACTGTACCGTACTTTTAATGTTTCTGAACGACCGAGATCGAATAAAAGAGCTAATAGTACAGTACTGAGTAAAGTTAAAGTATAAAGGAAAATTTAATTATGTAGACATAAAAATTAATTTAATGTATAAAAATTGTATTTAATTTTTATTAAAAAAAAAAATCGTCGAACTCAACGAATCACTTGAAAATTAAACCCTAGTAACTAAGACAGCAATAAGAATTTGCTGTCGAACTATTGTAATGGGACCCAACGATGAACTAATAAGCAATTTGGTCAGATGTCCTATAAGAACTAAAAGAACGAATAGTACTAATAGAACTATTATTAGTTCTATGTCAGTGTCAGTGGTCAGTGCGCTAGTTCACCTTATGGTGAACTAGTTCACTGACCGAATTGTACTAGTTCAGAGCGATCTCTTTACTGACCGAATGGGCACGAAGACTATCAAGAGGTGTGTGTGTCTCAAGTAAAAATCAACTTAATGCCATCCTAGAGATTTCTCCGAAAGCTAATATAGAAATGGAAGAAGAAAAAGAAGCTAGGAGGTGCTGCCTACCCGATGCATCAATAAACGTAAAACTAGAACAAATTAAACCTCGTAAAGTCTACTTTACGATCACTGCATGGGAACAAGTTTACTTGTAGTGATGTAGCATGTTTTAGCGCTGCGAAACGCGAAATTTTATTTCGTACTCAATTTAAAAATTTGACAAGCTTTGCAGTGAGCTAATTTATAATTTAGTATTAATTTTATGTTACGTTATATATTTGTTGTAGATTCTATGCATTGGAGAGCATGTTACGCTATCGGTTCCAATCATAATTGTTAGTAGTTAGAAGTCTAACAACCAGTTTATCCTTGCCATATCGGCGTTTGCCCAAAAATAGGCCTGTGCTCAGACTAAAGCCGATACCAGCTTAGTTGGGAAATCATGATTAAGCAATTTGTTATTAAGAAGTTCAGAGAAGCAAGCATCCTTAGTTCTGCAATAAAATGAACGTTTTAGCAAACTAGGTTAACTAATTTCCATTTCCATGAACGCAGCTCCTTAATTTGCAAGTCCTTGGAATCTGAAGATTCGATTGCTTCGATGTGCTGCTCTCGTTTCATTCAGCACTAGTTTGCTGCATGTACTTATAACCGTTACAGCCCGCAATCAACTACTAATGCAGTCTCAATTAGCCGATATTATCGGTTTTTGCTTTGCATTTAAGTTGGATTTAATTTTATATCGGTAGTAGAAATGGCAGCTAAGATAATTTTACGTGGGTTATTTAGGTAGGATTTAATGAAGTTGTAAGTGTCTGGAGTAGTTAATATTATTTGCTAAGTCTGATACGTAGATGACCAGAAGAACCAATAAAGCCGAATAAAATATTCGTAAAACGTTGCTGATTGCAACTACGGTACTAATCACTTTAAGCGTGGTTGTAACGAAAAAGTAAGAAAGAAAACCGTTCATTTGGAGCGTGTCCATATAAGAAACAGAGAAAATAGGTGTATATTGTATGTCCAATATTTATTGCCCAATAATGCCCAATCGCACCGAAAGAGTGTCCAGCTTAGCATGTGCCAGGATATAATATCCTAGCGTTGATATTCTGCTGGATCCCGAGGACGAACCTATGGATGTCGAGCAAACCACCACCGGTCCGATGTCGCAGTAATGCGATGCCGCCTGTTACAACGGCTGGAAGATGTTTGGTTCTATATTTAGCCCAAGACATGCCGTGCTGACAACCTGGGATGCCTATGAATGCACTAAATACAGTATTAAGATTTTGCGGTCCCACGCCATACAGCATTCCAGCCATTGGCACGTCTCATAAATCATAACAAAAGAAAGTAGTAACATAATGGAACAGGTTTAAAAGTTCTTATTTTTACTTTGATGAAGGATCAGATGAATGGTGAGGTTGTAATAACGTTTCGCAGAGAACATACCAATTCGAAATATTGCCAGCACAATGGATGAAACTTATCTTAATTTTGAATTAATGTCATATATTGTATAGAAAATTCAGTCGAATTGTAATATGCTAATATTGTATTACCTACTACGAGTAATCATCAGTAACCTAACGCGAAGGGCTTCGAATAAAGAAAGTACTTTTAATTATACACTTTCATCATAAATAGTATAATATAATAACCACTTAATTTCATTCAATGGAAGTTATTGACTGTTACTTATTATAATCAAAACACCAAGATTATAAGCAATATCTCATGGGAAAGCTAATCGTCTGCGAGCAAAAAGTAGAGTGGCTTTTGTTGCCAGATATGCTATTATAACTAAGTGGATTTCTATCAACTGCTGTTCATTATTGGTTTAACGTTCCTTTAGTTTGTTATACGAAGAGAAAGCAATTTATTTGTTGCTTTGTATTACTACCAGCATCCTCACTGTCTCGATCTTCAGGGAGTCTTAAATTCTGGATTTGACTACTGCGTTCGATACGTTATCTCATTTAGTCAGATTTTCTTTTTATTCAGGACCAGTTTGTTCGAATCCTTACTTATTCTATGTTGGTTTTAGAATTCCAATGTTCATTGTACCAAATAAATTAAAAATGTTGTTCACTTGCGTACACAACACTGTATTTTATAGAAAAGGATGAGTGAAATTAACCTTTCTGTTGATGATCCTCTTTTTCATTAGCAAACTATTGAAAATGTTTCTTTGCGTATAGTTACTATTCTAACTATTTATCCTTACTTTACTTCTATTGTAGGCATTCCATAACGGAGAAATAATATTTTATAACTAGGCAACTCTTAAAACAAGATATGTTCTGTTTAGATTATGGTAAATTTATCTATTACACGAAGAATTCCGTTACAAATATCTATGAAGGCTATTCAAACAAGACGTAAACTGATAAGACTAAATTTGCCCTATCATTTGACGGAGGCTTAAGCAATACTTAATGCCTTCAAAAGTTTCATAGGTGAAAATCTAATGGGGTCAATATCACACCCTTAAACGTAATTATGTCGTCGCATTAGATCTCTTCTTTGACCACAGTGTATTACGTGTTTGGTTTAGTCTCTTCTCTCTAAAAACAAAGGAACACTTCTCTTCAGTTCCTATCCAAAGCAAACTAACTTTATCAAAGTCGACTCTGATTTAATTAACTGTACTACTCAGCAGATTGTCTATTGCACAAAGTACCTCTCTGTTATCTTTAGTTCCCTTTGTATTACATAAATAGGTACTGTTACGTCACTGTGAAAGTTTTTCGGCGCGTTACGTGGGAATTTAATCAACGGTTTGATTTTAATTAAAATTGTATCGTTCCATTGTTGGCTGTTTGTTTGTTATGTAATTTCCAATCGTGGGTGGTCTTCATTACTAATATGTTCAGCAGGGTATATGTTTATGTCTTTGCTGACTCTTCTTTTTACCGTATCGATAAGTGACAAGTAATCTATAGTTTCAAATTGCATTATTACTGGATCACATCTAATAAACGGTGTGCAGTACGTGTAGCATTCCTAACGCGCACAATTGCAGTATTCTGCCACTACACGGCATTTTCTGAAGCGATCATTAGGTCTTGAAGTGAGCAAGTGTCGAGGTACGCTCAACATGATAGCATATAAGCCAAACTTGCCCTGTATTACAGAATAAGCTGGTGCTACTGATGCAAGAGGCAGTCTCTCAGTATTAATGCTAAATTATTTGGATCCTTACTTAAAATAAAACTCCTTAAAGGAACAAAGAAAATGACAAGTTTATCCTCGTGTTCACGCGCTTTAGTAAAGTATTTTTGAAAATTATTTTCTGAAGGGAGCGAAACATTACTTCTAGTATAGACATAAAACTTAATTCCTGACCTAAAAAGAGAAACAGGAATTCAATTTTAAATGGTAGTGACGACAGCGAGGCTGCGCGAATTTCTCGCTAAGAAAACTCCGGATACAAGCGTTATGGGTTCAATTTCCTACCGTTAATATTAAGAACAATATTTTCCCGCCCGTAAATCTCGGCAGAAATTTATTGAGTTTTTGCTTCGTACCCGTACTTACTCGAAATACTGCAAATTCCACCGAAGTATCAAGTCTAGCTTGCTAACTAAAATTGTGTTTAGACTAATTAACATATTACACACTTTCTTCGACGTAACATTTTATCTTTTTATTTTGTGTTCTAGATGGCTAGTGTACTGTGGACATGTGAACGGTTCTTACTTGCTAAGTTCATTTTGGTGCGTCTGAGAGAATTTGATTTACTATGCTTTTTTCTTTTTTGAATGATCTTTTATGGAGTTTCGCAAGGGTTAATGCTCGGACCAGATCAGGAGTTAATAATACTAGATATTAATTACTACCCACTCGTGGATGATATGATATATTATGAAAACTTTGCAGCTCCTTTAGCAGTAACATGAGGAACTAAATTCACAATACATTTTATAGTTACATCGGTCGATGGATTATCTATAATATTATAGAATTTCAAAGGATAGGGATTTGACACTGTTATCGGAATACAATCTTCTTTTGTATTTCACTTCAGTTACAACCTTCCATTCCTTGATCTACTTGTTTCGATATCGTGCAATAATCTGTACAATTTTAAGTGCAGCTCTAAATGTTAAAATTATTGCTCTAAATGTAACATTAAAATGTTCCTTACCAACAGGAAATGTTTGTTTTGTTAGGAAAATACAGACAATGATAGTGAATAAATCCTGAAATAACATTTTCTGATGTTTTAACTTTGTAATCCTTATTATATATGCAGTGTACAATTCAAATTAATTGTTTTAATAGGTACCTATTTGAACAAATGTATGATTAAAATTAAGTGTTATTTCAAGAAGGTCAACAAGTGACTCGTTGCCAGTAAAGCTTGCTAAGATTAACCTTATTAAAGGCTTTAGTTGAATCCTTACACAACATGGACTAGCTTTAAAGTTTATTCGATTAGTTTCCCACTTGTTGGTCTGCTTCTAATTAAAACATGAAGTAATTTTAATTAAACATTTAAAAAACGTTAATTCTGCAGCGTTATATTTCTTATCATTAATTAGCAAATAGAGATCTGCAGGAAATATTACTTAACTTGCATACATAGTTTCACGCTTGTCTCCAATTGGGTTAGGCAGACAAGATTTTCACTTGCTACGATCCTTGCACATCACTTATGCTTCATCTAAGTTCATTAACTGCTGCCGTCGGTTTAGGATTCTCTTTGATAAATTCAATAAAATATCTCTTTGTACACACATCGCTCAGAATTCAAAATCGTATCTTTGATTGTTTTCACGACCTTCTAGAGATAGAAATTTGACAGAAGCTTAATAAAAAAACAACAAAGTAATATAAATGTGATGGGAACATGGTATCCGATTGTTTCAGACGAGTCTTTTATCACAAAAAGGGGTCACCTCTTTTAGTACAGCGAAAATACTGTGAAATATTTGTTTTATCTGTAAGTGGCACATTCCCAACTCGAGGAAAAGGTACTATGTTAAGCTTCCTGACAACAAAATACCTACATTGGATAACACCGAGGTTTATGGTGTCATCTCTTGATGTCTTCTTGCGGTGTTTCTAGATAAGTTAAAGGGATTAATTATTCTTATCTTCGTATGCGTTTTGCCCTATGTTCACTCGCCAGACGTTTCGGCGTCTCAGTATTGATTCGCGTGACCTTGGATGCCTTATGTAACTTTTCATTTGAAGGTCTCCGCATCTCGCTCCTGTATTCATATATCTTATTAAGTAAGCTCAGTTTTAGGGGCTATTTAAGGTTGTGACATTATGAGATAAAAGACAAAGAAAAGACAGTGAAACAGTCGTTTTGTGAGTCATCGAAGAATCTTTCAGTCAGGTATTTAAATAGGTAACCAAAATTAATATTTCCAAACAAAAATTAATACAGAGTCTATGATAAAAAAAACACGCGTGCAACGATATGAATATTAACAAAAGCTCGTATAAGTTCTTAATAATAAATGGAATAATAATAAATTAGAAGATTAAAATCTCTAGTGCCATCACTGTTATTAGGAACTTCCCTAAATTGTTATCAGTACATTCATCATGATTCATGGTAACCCTGCATAATGCCCATGTGTGCGTCAGTGCATACGCGTAACTTGCACAAAATGCGGGTGTAGTGAGGAGAGGCGTGGATAGGGGTGGGCCACCCCTGCTAACGCGATTGGAAAACTTTAGGGCGGTGCAATCGCTGTATTTTTTATTCGATTTTTATTAGAATTTTATTCTGGGATTTGAAGGGCCATCGGATACCTACAATGTTGGGTTCCGAAAATCAGATCACAGAATTTGATTCTGAAATATATTTTTTTATTTATAAACATTAAACTGCAGAGTGATGAATAAACCACAGTAAACGCCTAAAATATTTTTCCAATGTAGGTATTTCTATTCTAATATTTTTGTCAAGAACCTAAACGCTTACGAGCCTTTAAGCGCTTAGGAATTTCTATCTAATGACACTTTACAATCCATTAGGATCTGTCGTTATCACGTTGATTCAAATAAAGTCGGACGACACTAGAGATAATACTCACTTAGCTGTTTTTTAAGATGATCAGTGTTGCGAAAAGGATTAATAAGTAGGAAACGAAAGTTTTAAGTTATGTTAAGTACAATCCTATTAGTATCAAGAATATCAAGTATCAAGAAAAGTGCACACAGCGTAATGTCTCATTATTGCGCCTGTTAAGCACGTGTGTTAAAGTCGCGTTTATTATTTTTACAGTCCATCTGTAGTGATAATCCACTTGTCATTATTTTTCTACGTCTATCGACTCGATAATGCTAATCGAGGCGCCTAGCTGCGTGCGCCACACTACACTTGGCTCCCATTCGATTTAGTTTAGTACGCAACGAGCGACCGACGCGGACGAACGTCGCGACGCTCGACAACGTGCCGGCATTATTCTAAAACGCTTTTCAAAAACATTCACGCGTCCAACAGAACCGTCCTCAGTTTTCTATCGTAATAATCAGTGTCAGTGATTCTACGTTTATCTATAACACCTTGGAAGGACTGTCACGACTGCGCCAGGAATTCCGACTGCTTCAAACGAATATTTTTGCCCCTTTTTTTCTACTACACAGCGGTTATTTACGCTTATCGGTCGTCCAGATATTGAATTGATACACATATTTGGAATCGCATGTTTACTAATTAGGTCTAGTATGTTTATTAATTACTTGCTTGCAGTACGTAATGTTTTCACTGCTTTACATTGAACGAATATTTTAATTAATAAGTAGATATACTTATGGACTTATTATATTGTATCCGATACAAGTATAATAAAATATTTACAGATAAAGATACAATAGATATGACTGTATTAATAAAATGTCTGCCACTCATTTTTAATCGAAATAGAAAATCAGTTTTCTACACGATGTAATTAACATTCCTGTCAACACTCCGATTGTTTTCATTCTTAATTTATGATCTTAATCTTGAAACTTTTTAATACACCGTTTACTATGATATACTTTCCTGCAAAGGCTATCACTCATCATCAAAAGCCTAGTGTCCTGATATTTTGTCCTACCAACACTACCAACCACAAACACCTTTTAACGTTTATGAAGTAAGTTTATCGTCGCCATTTTATCACCTTAGTTATTACTGCAACAGTGGTTAACCGCGTTCAATGCCTCGTCAGGAACATCAATTAGAAATTTTAAAACCACTTTATTTTATACACTAGAGAGTTGAATTTTGCTAGATATGTCTTCTCAATTGCGGTTGGAGGATTATTTATGTCCATACACGTTAATGCTGTAAAAGAATGTTCACTCTGCAGTTTAATGTCATTTTTGTTATTGAAGATCTGGCTTCAAAAGCTCTGGACTCATTAGAAAGTTCTGTTGTTAGGACATCGACATTCCGTTACTTACGATTGTCCATTATCTCGGTTGACGAATTGGCTGAGTTCATTTGAGGCGATAACGTACGTTAGAGCTTATTGCCCAGTCGAGCTGATTCGCACTAGCCGACTATTGACCTATTTTAAACAAGCGACTATTTTAGATATGATTGCAGACTCGACAGATGTCCACAAACTGTGTGTTTAATTCTCCCGGGCAGTTCAATTAAAGTTATTTGTGTTGCTATTTATTTTCTAGTTACACAAACCATCTAGTTTTCATCGCGAAAAAAATATTGTATTTCTCTTTCTCGATTTTAGAGCGCTTAATCTTCTAATGCATATTCTGCTATCCGACTAGTCTCAAAGGACCGTTGGATCTTATGAACTAAAACTTAAAAGAGTAGGTTATGAATAGCGAGCTTAATTCTACTAAATTCAAATGTCCTGAAATTTGAAACCTATTGTAAATTCTATTTGAACCACGGTATTTACCGAACTCTTTGAAAAAGTACCGTGTAGCAAAAATTATACATTCTAATAATTTAAAATTATCATAAAATAACTCCATTATTTATGCACTTAGAGCTATCGACCTCACCCCATTTGTATTCACAACGTCAAAGCGATCCTTTTTCAGCCACCTTTTCAAAGACTTTTTACATTCACTCGAAATTTCCTCTGGGATTTGAGTACTCTTGATAAGACTCCTAAGAAAATCTGTTTTGAGTTCCTTAGGACTACTGAATATCTACTAGATCTCGGTTAAGTATCTTCTTTTTAGGAATTATCAATGCGATGTTGACTATCAACTGCTATTGCAATCAGTTTGCCGTACATGGCTTCAAGTGAGCACCTTACGCGTAGCTAAGCCGACAGGGATATAAACATGAGCAACTTGAGCTGTTCACAATGTTGTTTACAGTATTACCAAAATATCTTAGATCCTCTATAGTATTAAGATTTCTGGAAAAATAAAACTTTTCAGTCCTAATGTTCTTGTATTTGTTTGTTGTAATTGCCGTATTATCAAGAAATATATAAAAACTTCTATGATGAGAGATATTTAAACAAATTTCTTTTTTAAAAACTGGTGCTCCTTTATTATTTTAATGATCTTAGTACGCTAAGTTGTTTGGTTGGTAGTGTTCATTTTACAGTTCTGAAACTTGACTCATCTTGTGCAAGACAATTCAGTCCACACATAAATTAATTAGCGCAATCCTAACGGTGAAAACATAGCATAGTTTCTGATATAATTGATTTATGAACACGTTAAGACTTATTACGGTTGAGAGGAACTACTTGCGTTACCGGAATCGCCGGCAGAACGCGTAGCTACCGACGCAATGCTTGTTAGATGCGCAAATACCTCACCAAATCTAGTCGAACATTATTTGTATGTAAAATTTATAACATAGTTCTTAAATAAAAAGTCGAGTGACCAGGAGTGAGCCTATAGTCTGCTATTTCAATCGTATTGGCACTAAAAGACGTAAGACCCGGCAGATTTTAGAAACAAAACTGTCAAAAATTTACAATTCTGAAATAATTGAATGACGATTTTCACATAATAAAATATCAGATTTGGGGTCTTGATATCAACGCGTTATGAAGACCATCACAATTCAAAAATATGCATCCGCCCAATATAATTTTGTTAAACACCGTGAGCTAAATAAACAGTTGGTAGGTACCCAAAAATGTGTGGAGATTATCATTAACTACAATTGGTTGATGATACTGTTTTTTCTGAAAGTAACGTGAACATGCGGAGCATGCATTTTCCAACTAATAAAAAAATCGTAATCATCATCAACCCATTATAATTGTTCCACCGCTCGACAAGGGTGTCCTCAGAATTAAAGGGATTGGGCTATAGCTCTACCACGCTAGCCTAGTGTGTAGGTTAGCAGACTTCACGTGCCGTCGCGAAATTGTCAAGCATGCAGGTTTCCTAACGATGTTTAAATCACTATGCTATCACTGTTCGTTAATATAAAAAAAATTACCTATAAAAATCTAAGGTACTTCTATATGTAGAACAAGTCCTTTCTCGTGTCGATCAATATTCAAACCAGAACAGGCTGTGTTTTCATTCTGTCCATCCGAAAGTCGTTTGGCTGTATACGCTGTGTCCTTTGTGCCAAAAATTTCTCATAACATAGTACTTCAGTTTTTATGTATTTCATTTTGCCGTCCTCGTCCTAATATGTAGGACAAAGCGGCATTTATAGGTTTTAGAAATATTGAAGCTAAATAACTGGTCCAATTTGAAAATTCCAGAAGTTTTGGACATTAAGAAGTTTTGAGAAAAGATATTCCTCTGGTTTAAAAGAAATAGAATTCAAAGATCCTTTTGATACTTAACTAATCGTACGTTTTAATTGTTGGTGAATTGCTTGTCTTCAAAATCTAGAAGACTTAATTCTTGGTTACACCACAGTAATCAATTATCATAAATTAAAATTTCTTCTTAGTTTCTGTCACTTTCTTTGAGGTCAATTCTTATTAAAAAATTAGTGAACTTAGCTTTTGACCTAATTCATTTATTTATTAGTATCCAATTAACTTTTGAATTGTTCATTTCATTAAATTATCATAAAAGGTGCGCATTGCGACGACGGTTATTATTTCTACGGTTTTAGAAATATTTGTGACTTTCTTTACCCCTCAGTTGTCCATACCTACACAATTATTTTCATGACTAGACATTAAAATCGTTTTGCATTTAATGACCTACAAGTAATTGATATTGATACGTAATTATTCTCTAATTACAACACTCAAACTAAACAGTCGCAGATAATCATGTCCTTGGCAACATTACAAATATTTTTGCTATTATCACAGCAGTAGACTGTTGATAATAGTACGAAAACAAACAAAGGAAATGGAACGATTGCTGAAGGGATCAACGACACACTCAACGAACCGTCGTGTTGCGTAGGAGTCGATCTATTTGCATCTTTCAGTTTGTATATCGATCTCGCTTTATCATGAGAGAAACCTATATCTCTGTCGTTGTCGTATATTGTGCAACTTTTGGCAACATATTTCTTTTTCCCGTGCCGTGTGTGCCAAAAACACACGTGGATGACCTGAGCCTAGATAGATAATGTTATTTTGTAAGTGGGTTCTGCGCTTCGTTAAACGGGATTTCAAAACGTTTACGTTAAACGATACGTTTATCAACTCTAGTAAACAATTCGAGATTTACGTTATTTTTATTTTAACTGAGAGATCTAATCATCTAGCTTTTTTGATTTGATTTTGATATAATATATTTTTATAAATATGTTTTAGTAACGCGTATCACGTTTTTATAGATTTTTAGTGCTAGATTGCGACGCCATTTTCTAACTCACAACCCCTGTGGAGAAACGTCGAAACCAAATAAAATAATCACGATCTTTTGTTTTCTGAAATTGCACAGGTTCATTACGAGACTGTTTGTTTTATACTTAGTGGACATATTTATTATTTTTATAGTCTTATAATCCTTTTTTAGATCTGATTTCAAAAAAGAGGTATTTCATAGAATGTAAAATACCTGTACCTTTACCAAGCTCTGCAGCTGAATGTAACATGAAAGTTGTCAACCGCACTGCTTTCAGCGCTGGGATTCAACATAAAGATCCTTCTCTACCTTGAACCTACCTCTCTATAGGAAATAAGTTGGCAATTTTCAATGTCAGTAAATTCAGCCCATAATCAAAATTCCTACCTCGCGTGTAGTGTCTGGAAATCTGTCAGTAGATTTGCTTACTATGGATAAAATTTTCACATAAGGTAATGGACCTAAAGTCAACATCCTATTACTGGTAATCAAATCTATAACTGAAACTAAAAAAATCGAATAAATTATAACAATTAGGAAATCTGCATAAACCTGTATCGTTGACCGCGATTTATACATATTTTTAACAATACTGTCGATTAGTTTGATCGTTTCATGTACCTACGTAAAACTTTATACGTAGTAAATGTTTTATGTATATGTTTATTTATACATCGCGTTATAATTTGAGCGTGAATCGCGTTTTAGTCCTTCCAAGGTCGTCAGTAAACATGTCGTGACCATACCCATTGTATCGTTTATACCCTTTCAGTGGACAACATATAAAACATTGCCGCATAGTATATTTCTATACATTTATTAAGTGCTAGTATTATTGTGATAATGGTTTCTTCGTGTTAGTGCAGTGGATTGGATTGCATTTGTTAGTTCTACTACAACTGTTGTATAATGTCGAAGACTCTGAACGCCTACAGAATGTAAGTATGATTTTTTATCTATATTTGCATACTTATGAACAATGTTATTATTTAATATGACTATTGATACAGACTTGAGCATGAATTGCTTAGTCCGTACAGATGTTTTAACCACTTACACCAGTTATGTTATAGGAATGACTAGTCAAGAAAAAGATACAGATATAATAGCTGATATAAACATTTGTAACTAAAGTATTTTTTTTTTCAACAAATAACAGACTATCCATTTTCCCTGTCATATTCAGAACAGTTTAATTTGAAATTGAACCTAACTTTAACTGGTTTCATTGTCTTGACATTTCTATTATCATCTGTAGATACTGCATCAAGACATTTTATAAACATGTAGTTTTAGATCAAATTAACTTTTTTTGTTAGATGTGGTTAGTTTTCTAGTGAAGTACGGTTGCTATCAGAACTTGTTGAACCGGTTGAAGTGGCGTCTGGCCAGCCCTCATGT
This sequence comes from Acronicta aceris, assembly GCA_910591435.1. Lineage (NCBI taxonomy): Eukaryota > Metazoa > Arthropoda > Insecta > Lepidoptera > Noctuidae > Acronicta > Acronicta aceris. Next base: position 13,091,390 of record OU342770.1, read on the forward strand.
AAAAATATTTCGTTTTGTTTTGTGTAGTGTCGTTTTAATGTTTCAGATTCTGACTAAGCTACGATGTGACGCTCAGTTAGCATTCATCATGATATGAAAATCGATTTGAAAGAGGAGGAATATTTTTTCTTCCTACATTTCTTCTTTGTTTTACTTTATGGCTTTACCACTTGCTTCATTATATTATCAAAATGTATCGTTAAGAGGTAAATTACTAATCTCTCTAAGCTTTCATTACTTAAACACGGTTGGTCCCTGAGATAATTGGGCCTTAATGTAATTGGGAACGAGATTACCTTTATTATTGAGCACAAGTCCCATTAGGCTATAACGCGATTTATATATTGATTACTATTGAAATAAAACTAGAGATCTTTAGCGTAGTCAGCCTTGTTAATTTCGATTCTTGTCCATTTCTGATGAATGCCAATCCAAACTAACAAGTCTCTTGAGTAAATAATTAAACATCTTCATTAGCCCCATTAAATGTCTCCATCCATAAATCGGAAGCATCATCAGTCATGACATGACAGTACATTTTCAACGAGCACTAGTTAATTAATCACTGTGAAAGCTACATGAATCTCTCGGCACGAACAATTTGCGATTAGCAGATTTATGGGACCCTATTATGACTTGCGTTATTACTGTCGTCAGTTTTGGATGTTAATTGTCTTTATCTATGATCAAAATGTCATAAGTTAAACTGTGGTGTAGGACTTTAGGTACATAACACCAATGTTTATATCTGTATTTATTTTCTAGTTCAGCATAAGTTTTCGTGGCTTCATAGGCTTTGAATCCAAGCTGATGTTTATGAAATCTGTACAGTAACCAGTTAAGCTTTTTTTTTAAAGAAAAACCTAACAACCTAATCTAGCCATGGTGGAACATTTCAGAGGTTTACCAGTCAGAGTTGGTAAATCTTAGGATTTACCGTAGTTCGGGCTTTTATAGTATCTAAATACGAAATTGGCGTTGCCTACTAGAATCTTAACTTCATGCTCTTTTGTATTACGGGGTGGGAGACGTGGGTGTCGATAAATTCAGTCCTTTATTATGTTTGGAGTAGTATCTGTACCGATCTGTTTTCGGGTGGAAATATTCGTAAACCTAAAGACCTAAATCTGGTATGTTAAAATTATATTCAATATTTATCTCAAATATGAAATATTTCTTAATTTGTAATTAATTACACGTGCCATTCATTAGTTGATATTTTAATACTTTTTGATCGCTATCCATTTCTTTTTAAATAAAAGTATTTTCGTCAAGGCTTGATTTGCAATTTAATTTGCTAAAGCCTCTTTATTCTAAGAAGTATTTGAAGTGAAAATCATAATAACGAGCTTTTGTAAATTTCTATGAATATTCATTAGTTTTAAGCCGATTAATTGGCCAGATTTTTATTCTCCCCGAGTTTTAACAAAGCGTTGAATAATTTTCCCAGTGAAGCTTATTAGTACGAAACTCAACAATTAAATTCACGAAATATTGCCACTGAGAGCTTAAATTAATCGTACAAGTATAGAACAAAGCAGTGAAAGGAGTTTTTCTGACATTCGAGAGAGTTAACGAGCTGAACGATAGTGCTTTACTTCAGGTACCAAAACTTTCTAACATATAAAAAAAATTACAAGAGAAATCGAAAATGTCTTTACACAAACATCTATCTATATAAGATTACTCTGGCAAATGCTTGAAAATAGTTCGACCGATTTTGATGAAGCTTTGGTGGGTTGTTATGCATACATGCGACGGTTTAGGAAAACGGAGCAGGGCGCAGCCATTTAGGAATAAAAATATAATTATGTATATTAAATAAAGTTAAAATCCTAAATTTTGTCTTGTCACAATTATAGTTGAAATGTTTGGTTTATCCCCGAAATCCAGACAATACCCTGCGTGCCATGCAGAGCTTACGGCTTACTGTATATTATATTGGATAAAGTATATATGAGACATATAGTCGTAACTAGAGATGGGTTTATGCCAGGGCATTTACTTTTTCCGCCCAAAATGCCTGGGCAGAAACCCATCTATAGTCGTAACACGTTAATAGAGTCGTAGATATAAATTCTAGATCCTCAAGGCTAGTCTTTATATAATAATACTAGCTGTTTAATACTAGCTGTACCAATACTCCGTTTTCGATCTTGATTTTTTCAAGATTTTTCTTTCATAACTTTCGCAAGCGCTCAGACAACAAATCATCGTATTCAAATATATAGTATAAGAACCTATAGATGTCAAATAAGCAAATATTTAAAACGAGCCTGAAATTGAACTCCTAAGTAAACGTCTGAGCATCAATCTGCTGATAATATTTTATTGTTAATCTGAATAGATGTTTCCTTGCCTTTCCAATGTGCACTTTCTCTTTTTCTTATATAAAAAATATTAAGTAAAGTTCTCTGAACAAATTTCGGGGAACACATATATTAGTCAAGTCTAGCTTGAATATTACGGCGTTAAAGTTAAAGTTGGCTAGTGAAACTACCATGTTCCGTGTTAGTTTAGCTAACAAGTTAGTCTTCAAGTCTATCTGAAGCTTGAACAACTTAAAAGATAGGATAAGTCGTGTAATAATAAAGCGCAAAAGTTGATTTAACGTATTTCCTTTATATGTACAATATCTTATTTACCTATACATAACTCTCCAACTGCTTTCTCATTATCTCCTGCCGGTTCATTGGCAAACTCATCATCCCCATGCCCTTCAACAAAGGTCGTTAGTCCTTGACCTTTCTACGGAGGGACGAGCTCATCCGGACCCAATGTCGCCATTGAAACCTCGAATTGAACTTTCAGGAATAATTGAGACGTATTAGACGCTTCCACCTACGTGAATTTGATTTTCAAGTTATCTTCAGTAATCATTGTTCAGCAAGAGGCATATTTCACGTTTTTGAACTAAGGACCTTTGGTAATTTTTACTCTGTGTTATTTAGTTATTTTTGATGAAAAAAATATAGGAATTTCTCCGTTACTATTAAATTACCTATTTCTTTTATGGGAGGATTGATTGTATGGCAGATTTTTTTCTTTGGTGCTATCATTTGACTTAAGGCGGATCGTTCACCTGAGCCCGCCAAATTCAAATTTCGAGTGGTTTTTCGCTGTTTTTAGGTCTATAATAAGTTCTGTATTCATGGTAATGGTAATTGCGACATTAACTATACAAAATTCACAATACTATTGTGTTATAAAACCATTGCTTAAAAATCATTATTGTAGCTAAAAGTAGTGTAAAATGTCAATTTTGACCAATACACAGATTGCGCCAAGTTTTTTGGGTTGATAAGGATTTATGAGTAAAGGTTTTACTTCTCAGTTGTGAATGTTGTATAGTTAATGTCACAATTATAACTGCCATAAAATTCAATAATAGAACTTGTTATAGACCTACAAACTGCGAAAAATCACTTGAAATTTGAATTTCGCGGGCTCAGCTTAACGATCCGCCTTAAAATACCTGGAATCGGCTTTCGTCCTAAATTTCAACCTTGGCAATGGATTACGTTTTATTTTTCATATAATTAATAAATTCAATTCTAATTCTATAGTTTCTGCCTACCCCTGTGGGAGAAAGGCGTGAGTGTATGTATGTATGTATGTAATAAATTCAAAGAAATAAAATAAAATTACCACTGAGCACATTTTAAAATTTACGTCCAAACTGTCGCGTCTATTAGTTATTTAGTTGCGGTTCGGTTCAACCCGGTTGACATAAACGAACGTTATATCCGTGTGTGCACAAATTTTTAATGCTGGCAACACTGGCGCCTGGACGATGTCTAGACGCATCGATTGGCCCAGGCTTGCCCTTTGTGTGGACGTAGTAATTGCATTAGTGTGGCAACCCTTTGTTTTCACAGTCATTACGGTTCGTTTCCTTTTTTGTCCTTGCAGGAAAGAATAGTTTTATCATTTTTGTTCGTTAGTTTCAGTGGGACGTCATGTTTCGGCTAGTGCTAAGACCAATAGCCTTTCTTTAGTAATAGTAACATTGTCATTTTTCTTGATCAAAGTGTTTTATGTCTATTTGAATGAATCCAGTGTTGCCTACCTGATGAACTCTGAGGAGAAATTACGAAACAAACTCAATAGTCAATGTCTCTACTAAAACCCAAGATTTTATCTTCAATACTTTTGCGAAGATGTCAATGAAGCTAGAATAGTTCCTTTGACGTCATCAAGTGAATAATTCTAAAAGGAAATTACTTATTGCGAAAATTTATTTGAATTTCTACGAATAACAACCAATAATAAGTTCTTAGAAATATTCACTTTTTTACTCAACGAAGACTTGCATGACGTTATGTCTACATAATTATCATTATCATAATAGGAACTTTTTGACAGTACCTATTGCTCTTGGAAATAGATTATTTATTCCTTTTTAGTTAGAATATATTATATTTAACTAGCTTCTCCCCGCGACTTTGTCTGCGTGAATGTCAGGATTGGGTCCGGCCTTGATAAAAAACAGTCTTATGTGTTATTCCAGGCTATTCGTGTGTATCTATTTGTGTGCCAAATTTTATCCAGATCCGTTCAGCCGTTTTGGCGTGAAAGAGTAACAAACATCCATATATCCATCCATACTCACAAACTTTTACGTTTATAATATTAGTAAGGAAGTAAGGATTACTAATCTAGTATAAGAATGTATTTGTCATAGTATTATATAATTATGGGATTGAAAAACTAGAATATCGCCGCATAGGTAGTGTAGAAATAGTAAGTATCTACCTGATGAAAGTATGTTTACTAAATTTCGCTCAGTTGGTTTTTAACAACCCGAATAACACACGAATAACAGGATAAAGCAAATAAAATATATGTAGCAGTATTTCGCGTATAATTTATGCGATGAAAAAGCGTATTATTACAACATTTAACGCCTGGCACCTATCCAAAATTTCCTTGTAAGTCTTACAAGTCCCACCCCGTGTTGAACGCGGTTTTACATTTGGGCGTACAAGTCTTTTGCAGAATTTACTGGATCTTGCGAGTTTAAAGTTGGTACTTTTAGAATTTTTATTATTTCTCCTATACGTTTGCTGCAAATAGTAAAACTCCTTAATGTTCAGGTTTGTAGAAGGAATAAAGCTTTAATTTTTTAAGAGAGGGGTTGGAAGACTTCCAATTAAAAAAGAAAAAAATCTCTATCTAATGAATTAGAATAAAGTGCCTAATCAAAAGGTGAGCCTGTCTATTCAAAAAGGTGTAAAACAAACTAAAAGGTCAATGTCATTATTAACGTCTAGACATTCCTTAGACGATCAATTTGTTAAAACAATATTAACTAATTTCTGGATGGCTGAATCCCATTTTGATTACGTGTGCGGGTGCACCTTTTGATTTTAACATTTACAAGAATTATGGAGTATGTACGAGTACTCAGTTACTTTTTGCCTACAGGATGGTTTTCTTCCGTTTACGAAACGACTTTCTTCTAGCAAATAAAAGATCCATCTCATCCTAGTCACGGTTTACAATACCCATAGGATCGCTAGGAGGTAGCCGATCCTTAACGGTCGGCAAACCGCTGGAGTCGTAAAGTACGTGCATATTAGAAAGTTTCTACGAATACTTTTGAGTAAAAAAGTTAGTTATTAAAACTGATCATGATATTAGAGGGTAAGTAATTGCTCCCTGAACTGGCACATTCACTGAGGGATTTCTTTCAGAGATATAGTTTCTGTAAGAAAAAAATCCTGTTAGATCTATCTATCCTTTAATTTTGGTGTTTATAATTTCTAGTTCAAATTATAATTTACTAGCTGTTGCCTACGGTTTTACTCGCATCCCAAAAGGTCTTTTCAAGATAAAAGGTAGCCTCCATCTCCAAGATCAACGGTTTAGTCTTGAAGACAAACAGACAGAGTTACTTTAGCATGTAACTCCGCCACGTCAAGGTAACAAAATGCAAAACTAAACTCATTTTCACCACAACACCTATCCTCTACTCTGTAATCAATTAACCAAATCAAATTGTGTCGATTGTGTTCCACTCAATCATCAAATATTGGTCTGGCTTCCATCAACATTGGCACACCGAAATTGCTCTTCAATTTTAATTAGTAAAATCATTTTCATTACACTAAATTGTAAATGAATTGTTTCAAAATTGAATTTGAATCGATAAACAGGTCAATTAGTGAAATAAAACCATTGATTTTATCGCGTTGGATTGATACTTGTCACCATGGATGCTGTAAAGGATCCAAAACGTCGCAAATGAAATAATATCAATACAACGCTATAAAATCCATAAAAAGATTTCAATGTTTAATATTCGCGTAAGTGTCAGAAACCAGGTCAATGATTTTCTTTTAAATATGATTATAAAGTAGGTAATTAATTTATTTGCACAGTAATTATGTTCATCCTTTAGTGTTTTGTAAATAAAGAAATTGTTTTCAAGGCGTTATGTAAGTATTTACTATGAGTTTATCTACGCGTTATTCTGGGGCCAATAGATAGTGTAAACTGATATTATTATGGTTGTGTGCTCTAATCTGAGATCCAGCACCTGTTATACCTATATTAATGTACTTGTTTAGTATTTGTATTAGTTAGGAACTGGTATTTATTTCGCTGCTGAATATTGTTGGAATTAATATACGTTTTTCGAGTGATTTCGATATCAGAACTAGACCAGATCTCCCTTACTATCTATCGGTATCATTATTTATCCTAAAATATATAGCAAAGTCACATTATCTTCATATCTCATCCTTAACATCTTCCCACTTTTCTGTAATGTGTACCAAAACAGAAACAACAAAAGCAAAAGTATCCAACTCACCCCGAAGCTCCACTTAACCTAGCTCATGTCTTACAGAATTTCCTAATTTTCTGTGCAAACATTGCGTGGCTCGCTAGCGGAGGGTTGTCGCCCTTGGTTGTCATGGCAACGGGTATTTTATGCGCCCCACGTTGCCTTCATACGACCCTCTCTTTGGAGGGGCGATATGAATTTGGCAAGGTTACCTACCACCCTTCCCCCCTTCGCCCGGAGGTCTGGAATTCAATGAGTTGGACTTATTTATCGTGGCTTACACGTGGCATGGTATTCTGTTGATACAGTCTCAAGTTTATTATTGCAGCCCAAGATATTCCCTCTGGCTCAATTTGGGGTACCTATTTGTAATTTTGTGCCAAAGCTTTTTTATATCTGGTTTTCGTTTGAAATAATACCTTTTTTTACGATCCCCCTTATTCTCAGCTCATTACTCTGACAAAACACCAGGTTCTATTCTACACACTGACGACGTAACATTTGGCAGACCACATTATGATTACGTTTCCCAATTTGTTTCTGTGTCCTCATCAAGGTCGTTACCAAGATTATATCTGTCGATTCATGTTTACCAAATATGTCTACAATATATTTGTTATTGTTTGCTACACCTACATTTCTCTCTACATTCCAACCCTACTTGCCTGAGGGAGCAATTTGTGGAACTTGAAAGGACTTTAATCATGAACGCACTAACGCACCCTCTTAATATGTGTAAGTGCCTGTAACTTCAGACACATTTTCCTCATATTGTAACTTTTTCATAATAATATCCTTTGTAGCAACTAGTTATGTTATTGAACATTGTTTGTTTGCCATAAAAACTCGCTAATGTATAAAATTACGAGCTTAATATTTCCTTGTATGTAATATCGCTACATTTGACCATGTGTGACATGTGCTAATCTTGTCGGATAAGGCCTTCGTCGAACAAGTTTGTGTTAACTGGATTGATAGGCAACTTAATAATGTTTATGTTGATTTATGACTTTACTACCTACCAAGATTAGATCAACTGTTGATATAGTCGTAGGATAATTTATTGACGGCAGCCTTTAATCGTTGCTGGTATAGTACCTTCAAGATTGTTGAAGTCTGAATACGGAGGATGCTTGAAACTAAGTTTCTTTTAACTAAGATATGTTCTTAATCTTCTAACTGAAGAACTGCTCCTTAAATTTAAATATTAACGTAGGTAATAATACAGTAGGTTGTACCTACTTAAGTATTACCATAATATGTATTTAAATCTATAGGAAGTCAAACAGCAATTTAAATCGATTTTTCTAATGACGTGACGAAATTTTTATTAACACTAATTTGAAATTTAGAATCATCTATAAAAAAAAAATGATTTTGATTTATATCGGCAGCAAATAATACCAGAGACCCGACCTAAGTTGATTCATAAAATATGTGAAATAGGAGACGAGATTATTATCCCTGCAGGCAGACTCATGCGGCTGATTTGAATATAAAACGAACCCGGTGTCGCGCTCGCAATCTAATACACGGCAATAATTTAGTGCTCCTAGACACGTTCAGCTCCTAACACGATCCCCACTATACTGAAACTGTCAGACTGAATCTATAAAATGAGGGTATAGAGAAAAGATTAAGTTTGACGATATTGTTAATGGAATGGGGGTAGATAAAACGAATTCACTTTTTTAGGAATTATCTAGACCATTTTGTATGAATTGTTTCGCTTTTTCTTGTTTTAAAATGTGCTGGTTGGTGCTGAATACGTTTTATTATATTAAATGAAAAGTTCAAGTTCAAAGACATTTAAAATAAAATTCAGCGGTTATTTTCTTTTCTTTTATATTCAGTTATGAATTGGAGTCATTCACCCTCTCCTAGATTAACTATTTCTAGTAAGTAATATCTGAGAGAAGCGGAACTCTAATTTGAAACTAACATGAATCTTAGTTCTGTCTATAGAACCGCATTATCAGTTTTATTATATTTTTTCTAAAATCTTTAGTAGTATTTAGCAGATATATACAAATCCCATGCGTTACGTTACGTTTACGCAACCAGTCAACATGACAGTGACTCAAGATCAAACCACAAAGATACTGATAGATAACACAGTTTTACTTGATACTATATTTAGACAATCTCTGTAAACATGGGCGTTATGAATGAAAACAATTTGTAGATACCGGGTTGTTTAAAACAATTGAGGCAACATGTGCTGTGTTTTGTTGGGAAATCCGTGGGAATCTTTGCACCTTTTAAAGCTGAGGGTGTTGTAGACGTAGACCAGTAGTTCCTAAACTGTCAAGGCTTTAGAATACAATCTCTTATTTCATAGGAAGGCGATATCAATTCATAATGAATGAAAAATACTCCAATTGAAGTAGGTAGCAGTTAAAACCCTTGAACGTAGGAACTCTGGTAAGTTTTCTATGGTATTCTTAGGTTTTCTATGAAATTCTTAGGTTCTGCGGCTCCAACAAGGTAGATGTACAATTCATTGTTGAGTTGTATCTACTCTTACTTGTAAGTACTCTAAATTACAAGTTTCTCTCTCCCTCTCTCTGTCTCTCCTCTCTTTCTATTCACTAATGTCCTCATTATCAGTTAGGATTGCCAACTCTTTATCGGTCAAAAATAGTAGTTCTAAATATATTACCCATAAAAATATAGTAGATAACGAAAAGATAAAAAAAAATAGTAGTTTCTAAAATATGTACTATATTTCTTAAATGATTTTTTTTTTTTTAAGGAATGCCTCATAACTATTATTACAATTTAATTGAAATTTGAAATGAATATTATTGCTTTGAGTTAGATGCCTTTAAAGTATAGGTTTCGCCTTTTTTTTCAGAAATATAGTAGTCGAGCCTCTAATAAGGACAGTAGGATACTATATTATATAGCAGGGTTGGCAACCCTACTGTCACTATCGGAGACTGTAGTCTTACGAGCAGGCGTGGCATGACAACCGATGACAAGAGTTGACATGTATCTATCTTTTCTTATGTCTCCAAATTTCAAACCTTGAACCTTATTATCTTTATGTTACCGCTACTATAATTTATTCCTTATCCTGGCCATTCTATTTAGACTTTCAATATCCTAATAAAATTCCCCCTTGACCGGCTACGTCATCATTTCTCCTTTCCCCCTCATATCTGATGCCGCTTTAATTGTTTGCCATTCAAGATATCGTTTCCCATCCGCTTACTATTTCCGAAGCCTTACCTGTGTTTTCCGCGGTGCATACCATGTTCTTGTTAACGTCTGTAATGGTTTTTCCGCATTGCGCCATTGTTACTTACCATTCATGTCTGCCTTCAAATGTCCTTTCGACCTTTGCCTGATGAAGTTGTTATTTAAATTAATATTTTAGAATTAATTTGTGGGAAGTTTTTCTGTATTTATACACTCACAAGTATATAAAGATTAATTTAGTCAGGTGTCGGTTTAAAATTTATTGTTACGTATTGTTACGTGTATTTTGCCATATATTGACAGACGTTCCAGCATTATGTCATATTATTAATGATAACTACAAAACAGGATAATAAATTTGTTATATTTATTTTACGAGTGCTTACATTCATTTATTTAGTCCGTATAGTCATAATTATTCCACTCCATGAAACGATGACTTTTACTGAATATAAGATTTACGAGAAAAATATAGAAAATTCATTTTGAAACTTTGTGGACAAACAAGCGTCGACCCTTGTTGACTCTGTCCGAAAACATCATGAAAAACTATCCTTACGATAATAGAGTCCATATTTGTATTAAGTTTCTGTATCAATAAAGTTATTTGTGCAAATGTAGTTAATAGCTTTTATATTTTTGCGATACCCAAGAATACATCATATAATGTAGTATCCCGTGATCCCTTCACGACACCCAAGACATGGTATTACGTTGTTCTTGATAATTAATACGCACGAGTGCCTAGGGATTGCAATGCCGCGTTAATAGCCTCGGGATACCACATTTTCCTCGCACATGCTCAAGCACTGGAAATATGTTTCACAACATTCATTTGTATTTAGCAAAGTGTGTTTAAAAACATGGCGTAAGCTAAACCTATGATTATGAGACTGCAGAGAAAGAGACTCGGAAATCCAAACAGGGTACCTCCTTCTAGACTAAGCAAAGATATCTTTTAAGCTGGGTCTGAGCCGACAACTTGTGTCCAGATGGGAGCTCAATTGTCCTTTGGTAAAGACTTAGGTTCATTGATTTAATTTGTCATCTACACATGTTTACAACACCATAGTGGACAGTTGTCAACTTTCCGTGGTTATCTATCAAATATTCATCCGTTGTGTCACATACAAACCTCTGTTTTCCGGATTTTATGTGTTCAATCTCGCATATCTGCTTCCTGAAAATTGCGCACATTCCCCAAATTGTCACACTTCGAGATTGGGTTGGGTGTCAAAGAAAACGACCCATCCTCTGTTTATTTTCCGCACGAGTAAACAGTTTCGTGCAAGTAGTTTACTTGACTTTATTCAAAGGTGATTTGGGTAAGCTCTCAATCGTTTGGGGCTCAGTGAACATTAATTGATCGACACTTTGTTTGATAATGTAACATAATGTTAATAAATAAATAAATTCTTCTATTGTGTTCTAAATGTTTTCTCGACCGCGTATCTGATTATTCTCCGCTTTTGACCGTCTACTGCTGGACCTAGGCATGAGATTGTTTTTTCATGTAAATTTGGCTAGAAATTGCAATTAAAATGTCTAGTTTATTAGTTCATTGCTATTTAAATACGGGAAATGTGCTGAAATAAAAATGCAATTTCTCTTTTGCCGTATTTTTCTAGCGTACACAAAATTAAATGGCTACACAAAGCTAGGCGTTGACTCCCAGACTGAAAAGATTTATTACTGCTGCACTACCTCCCTCCCGTTCTTCGTGCGAGTGGTATTTAGGGGCTATATTTGAAAATATTTTTGCTTTATCTCGAAAACTACGGCCCGACGAAATTAGCGGGTTGAGCTTGATACTTTTCAGGACTGGTCGCAAAAAGATTCGCATCATGAAGAAGACTATCCTGTAGTTAGATTTTTGTCGATCTCTGTCCATTTCTGTCTATGTTTTTTGGCCCTTTCTGAAACGAATTCAGTCAATAATTATCCGTAGGTACTAATATTATAAATGCCAATGTCATTGATTTACTGTTAGCTTTTCAAGTCTAATTTGGTGAACTGATTTCGAATAAATTAGGCAACGAGATAAATTGCATTATGAGAAAGTATATAGCCTACTTTATATCTTATTTTTTTAGGAAATACTACTTTTAGGACCGAGCAAAGGGAACTGTGGCTGCAGGCAAGAATTAGTACCTTGTAATTGTAGAATCCATTATCATTTAAATTCTCAGAATATATGAAATTTGGTACCCAGCAGACTTCAAGTATTTGCTGACCTACTTGCCATTAAGACGTGCCCGTCCTCAAACCAATTTGTTGGCAGCTTTGAAGCAGACGTCGCACCCGAAGTACGGTTAATGGAAAGCTGACTAGAATTCTAATGATGGAACCATGATGTAAGTTCGGTTCGTGCCTAAAATCATCGGGAAGGGGTTCCATACGTTTAATTTAGACTTCTATACAAGGTCTCTTGTACTGGTCATAGATTAGTAAAAAATAGATCAAATTATGCACCAAGAACCGTAAACTTCTATAGTTTCCGTAATCTGTGGCTCTGTTATATGGCCATGCCTGTTGTGTTGCCAGCTCCCCTTTTTTTGTTTTACTATTTTGCGCAACGTTTTGCTAGGTATTAATTAAGCTTTTGATTGTACAGTTGCATTTTTGATTTGTTGTGTGTCATAAGGGCGTAAATAAAAACATTTCTTTCTTTCTTCTTTCTTTCTTTCTATACCTACGAGTACGTAGAGAAGCCTAGTGAAGTCATTAGAAAGCTTTATATGTTGATGTTTCATTAGAGGCCTCTCCAATTACTGAATGATGGCCACCAACTCCATTTTCTTATTACCTACCTCTTCGTTTTGCGAGGTGAAACAGCGTAGCAGCACGGGAGACACTCCACTCTGTTTCCCCGTCGCTTTTTTCTAAAAAGTAGTCAAAAGTGAAAGGGTTTTCTGTTACTTCAAAATTGCAATTGTAATCTCTGATTAGTGTAAGTATACATATTTATGTACTTAAATAACTTTAATCTGAATACTGGAATTCACACCTCGAATTCATGTGCTAATTAGAAATTTGTTAAGGTCACCACAGGAAACCTAATATCATCAGAGGAAGTACCACAAACCTAATTATGCGAATCCGTTATATCGCTGCGACGTGGGGTAACCGTGAAGTTATGCATGTGGCATTGCGAATATTAATAGTGTCTAGTTATAAATATTTTTGTATTAAATATGGACAGGGGCATATTACGCACATGGAATATTAATCCCATCTACTTCTAAATAATAATATTATTGTATTAAATATGGACATATTATATCAACAGTATGAATTTATGTATTCTAATCAGAAAGAAGGTTGAAGGACGTTAGTGCGATTCCATATTATTGTCGTTGAGATTTGTTTATGCGGATTTTATTAAAGTTTTATTTTAATGAGGGATGACGCTTTTATCCAACTAAGTTACCGAGAATTCTTACCGTGATGTCGAATTCCTCTTCCACATTGATCGTCAAGGTGAAGTCATGTGTCATAATGATTTTAAAGACGCCACACAACACGTATCTATTATGGACCTGTGCGAATTTTGCTGCAAGAATAAAAAACTTGCGCATGCTCTGAACTCTACTGGCTCACCGTCAAACAAGTTTCTAAAACTGCATGCAACTTTTGCATTTTCATGTGTTAATAACAACAAGGTGTTTTTTCCTTTGCAAGATTTATGTACACAATTTTAAAATACATTGATGAATATACATTATACGAGTATGTTCGTTTAGTTAGTGCGACCCTATTTTCCAATACACAACACTTCCGCACACATTCACACAATAAATCCGTTTAGTTAATCGCCTTGCATACACACTTCCACATGAATGAACCTACAAAATAGACAAGGATACAATAAAGTAAGGGAGAGCCTGATTTATGTTGCATACAAAGACTTACGAACGATAGACAGGATATCATACAGTATGTCAACCATGGGACTCTTATTTTTATCTGTAATTAAGTATTTAAAAATAATTACACGTCCGCAAAAGAGTATGTTACTTAATGTGTCTAGTTCACTCTAAAATGTTGTAAAATAAAACAAGAGTTTTCAAATGTTTTTAAATTTTCATCACATCATAACATCAGTTACGATATCTCATTATCTTACATTACTTCATACTGACTTCAAAATTAAATCTAATAAAGGAAAAAATGTGGTTCTTATTTTTGTAATTGGTTTTTATTATATTGTATTTGCAAATTAATAATAATTTTAAACTTGTTATTTTAAATTTTGTAATTGGACCGAATCGTAATTATTTTATTAAATTAAGGTTTTGGACACATTAATCTACTTTTAGGATTATTAGTGCCGGTTACGTAACCACCGAAATCTGAACTGCTTGTTATGGGATTAAATATAACATTTCCTAAGTTATTTACCTACTGCTTCCATAGCTAAAGTTTATAAGGTTTCACCGTCGCCATATTGTACTTTTAAAAACACTGTAGGTATTATTTGTATAATAACTTTCGTGAGGCGTATTCATAATTATTTAAGGCGATACTTAAAAAATATTTCGTTTGCGAGTAGGCGGAGTCTAGCGACTGCCGCGCGATGTAAGCAGAGGGGCCCCCCACCAGTCAGCCGCATCGCAGGTCGGTGACTCGGAATAAAGAATGCATGGAGTCGAAATAAATTATTTTTGTTTTATTAAAACCATTATTTAAACAAAATATATGTTTGTAATTGAGTAAAATTATTATAGAAGATACAAAGAAATAAGTAAAAGAAACATTATTATATTGCGTTCATATAGGTACGCCAATTTCTAAGTATAATTAAAATATGAAGTTTATAATATAAGATCTAACTCAACATGTTTTATATTGTTTTGAAAAAAAAAAGCAGATATACATAATGTATGATTATTTTATTTATAATGTCTATTAGAATATCTAATCCTACTAATATTATAATTGTGATAGTCTGTGAAGATGGTTTGATGGATATTTGTAACTCTTTTACGCAAAAACTACTGAACGGATTTTGGTGAAACATTAAACTATTATCAAAATAACACATATTATATAATTTATATATAAATAACGACATTTGTTATCGTCGTGTCCGTCACCTTGAGTACCCCGGATTCTCTGTGCTATGGGTACTGGTGGACACAGGAATGGAGAAAATTCTCTATGCCTGTGTCTATCAGTCGCACAGTGGACACTTTGGAGACGACCAGGCTCACTGATTACTTAGGTGAGGCGGCGGATGCGGCGCAACTAAAGTACCCCTCGGCACAAATGGTTTTACTGGGAGACTTTAACGGCCACCACAAGGAGTGGCTGTACCCATACCGGGACACTGATCATGCTGGCTTAGACACGCTTAGAGCGTTAGATTTAACCCAGCTGGTCCAAGGTGCAACGTGGGTACCTGACGTTGAGTCGCACACACCCTATTGCCTGGACTTTCTGCTGACAACTGATCCAGACCGCTACTTAGTGTCGATTTCCTCACCGCTTAGTAAATCCGACTACTGTCTGGTGAAATCTGTATCTGTCTACTCGCCACCCGATCCCAGCCCTAGAGGCACTCGGAGAGTATGGCGATACAAGTCAACAGATAGGGATGAGATGCGAGCTTTTTCACCGCTTATCCTTGGCAGCCTATGTGCTTTTCTTCTGACGACCCCTCCACCTAAGTAGCACATCAGTCACGGCAATCATCAATTCAATCAATTCATCCCATATTCCGACGTGCCATTGTCCGGCAAAACTCGCCCTTGGTTTGGCCCTAAATGCAAAAGCGCTGAAGCGCTTAAGCATGAGGCTTATCTGGCATGGGTTGATGCTCGACACCGCAAGGCGAGTGACTGAGGCTGCAAAGACTTGTAAAAAGGTCCGGAATGCTCGTGTTGACCACATTAGTCGAATAGGGAACAAACTTGCTTCATACCCTTGGTAGTAAAGCGTTTTGGTCCCTAGCTAAATCAGTCGAAGCGAAATTCTGCCGCCCCTCACTCCCTCCACTGCTGAAGCCTGATGGGTCGCTGGCTCATACCGCAGAAGAGAAGGCCAACTTGCTAACTAACCCTAACCCTGCTAACTACAGGCCTATTTCGGTAACGTCCATACTCTGTAAGACTATGGAGCGTGTCCTTAACAACAGACTCCTGGCGTACCTAAAAGCAAATGATCTCCTCAGTGACCGACAACACGGATTTCACCGAAACCGGTCTACTGGGGACCTTCTAGCGTACGTCACTCACATCTGGAGTAAGGCCATCGAGGAACACGGGGAGGTGCTTGCCGTCTCTCTTGACATCTCGAAGGCTTTCGACAGGGTCTGGCATGATAGCCTTATTAGCAAGCTTTCATCGTATCGCTTGCCCACTGGTTTCGTTGCTTCGATATCGGACTTCCTGAGGAATCGTAAACTTTTTACGTGGGAGAGCCATGCTTCGGCACGAATGGGCCGGCTCGACCGGAGTGATACCACGGCCTCACAGAAGACCGGCGTTAAACATTGCGTTGTGTTTCGCCGAGTGAGTGAGGTTACCGGAGGCCCAATCCCCTTTTAAAAGGTCGGCAACGCACTCGTGACTCCTCTGGTGTTGCGGGTGTCCATGGGCGGCGGTGATCGCTTACCATCAGGCGATCCGTCTGCTCGTTTACCCTCCTATCCCATAAAAAAAAACGATCGATACGAGTCGTCATAGACGGGTGCTCGTCCGATCGAATGGAAATCAATGCCGGTGTTCCCCAGGGGTCGGTACTCTTTGCGACACTCTTCTTGCTGCACATCGATGGTCTGCTGAAGCCCGGTATCTTTGGGTACGCAGACGACAGCACCGTTGTAGAGAGCTACACAGCCAGCGCACGGACCGGTGGACCTGAAATCCAGTCTCTAAGAGAGGCCATGGTCGAGCGTCTGAATTTGTCCCTTCAGGCTGTCTCCGAATGGGGCGATGCCAATCTGGTTAAATTCAACTGTCTGTTTTCCGCCAAAAAGAACCCATTCCAACTGGCTCCTACTTTCCGGAATGTATGTAATGTGTTTCCTGTGCCGATGACTGACCACCTTGAGCTCTTGGGCGTTACTCTGATGTCAACCCTCAACTTCGGCTCCTATATAGAGTCCAAAGTTCAAATAGCTGCCAGAAAGCTGGGTATCCTCTCGAAGGTGCGGCGTTACTTCACGCCGGAACAATTGCTCGCATTGTATAAAGCACAAGTTCGGTCGTGCATGGAGTACTGTTCGCACCCTTGGGATGGATCGGCTAAGTACCAGCTCGGGGCGTTGGAGTCCATCGAGAAACGTGCCAAGAAGCTCATTGGCAACGATTCCCTTGTCCGGGCTAAATTCTAAAGTCTTGAACATCGCCGCAAAGTTGCTAGCTTATCGGTTTTTTATCGGATACATTTCGGAGAGTGTGCATCAGATCTCCACTATCTTATCCCCCCTAGCCGTCATCGATTCACGGTGGACATTCAAAAAGCCCAAACCAAACGCTTTAAGTTCACTTTTTTATTGCGTACTGCTGAAATATGGAATTCACTTCCCGAGTGGGTCTTCCCTGATAGATATAATCTAGGTGTCTTTAAATCACGAATGAATCGATTTCTTCTAGGCAAGAGCGCTCCATCGTAGATCGCAGTATCGCTTAACATCAGGCAAACTGGGGGTCAAGCGTAAGCCTATCACGAATTAAAAAAAAAAACTTAGTATTGATTCAAAAACAAACCTGTCGGTCTCATTCATAATATGTAGTAGAGACGGCTCTATAGAATTTTGTTCAACATTTATACTTTGAGCGGGAAAATTGAAATTTGATTGTGAATTAGATTTAGCCAATGGTCCAGCGGATTCCGTTGCGTCTACCAATTGTTTTCTGGGTAACAACATGGAATGAATTTGTGTAAATAGGACTTTTTCTACACTTAGTCTGTGTTATACTCATATGACTATTTCTATTCCCGAGCGTGATTTTTATAATTATGTATTTTGCAATTACCTACGTTCTAGTTGTTTATACAATGATATGGTCATATGCAATAAATGCAAAAAGAACTGGTAAGGGTTTAGATAACTTAGCTTTTACGGATAAAATACTCAATGATATTAGAAAGTCGACAAAAAGAAACAGTAGGTGGACTAGGTAAGTAAGTATACCTACTTGTATACTTACTCACTGCCGAGATTCTGCAATTCTAATAATTTTGTTGTATTTTAAAGTTGTTGACTGCCTCATTAGTCTAGTGGTCCCAAGCGCGACTGCTACGCTAGAGGTCCTGGGTTCGATCCCCAGGTCGAGCAAAGTGTTATTGGGTTTTTCTATGAAATTCTCAGTAGCAGCTCGGAGTCTGGATTTGTGCCCGGTTAATGGCCTATTACATGGGACCTAAACATACCGGCGAACTGTGGGTGTACATTAGTACGCCTCTGCCTAACCCTTCGGGGAATACAGGCGTGATGGTATGTTATGATGGTATGTTTAAAGTTGTATTTTCCTGGCGTCCGCTTTCTTCCATTTCTTATATCGTGATTTACTTATTACCCATCACAACAACTTTATCACAAAAACAACAACTATATTATGAAAGAAGTCCGCGTACCACGTTACTACTAGGTAAGTAATTCACGACTTGGGAATTTTTTTGGGAGAAGCGCGGTCGTACGTCCTTACGTCAGAGGAAGTAGCGGCCGACTGTCCGGAAATGCAAAACAGTGATGATGCCTATAGCTTGCCTACGGGACGGAAAGAGACAAATATATGTCAAGGATTGTCTCAAAAATAATAACGTAAGCGACAAAATAGAAAATCTCATCTCAGTCGAAATCTATAGAATGGAATAAGAAATAAATCGACATTTATTTAGATATTATGATTGTACATCAAATAGTGTGAAAAAAATATCAATATGTTAAATAGTTTCGTGCATTGGGCAAAAAATGTGTTTTTGAAGAGCTAGATTCAAAAAATAAAGTTATCGAGGAAAGTTTATCCAATTGTGTAACTGATCACCATTTATTTTCATCATATCCTCTTCTATCTAGAAATCAAATTTCAAGTCAGTGTCTTGTAAGATTTCGAAGTAAAATCAAAAGAATCCGTGCTAAAAAATTTGTGTATCGCCTTAAAGACTACACGGTTTACTCACGCGCATTCTCGGGATCGCCCGACTAGTTTCAGACTCAATAGGAGCTGACGCGGCGGCGGTGGTGTTGCGAGTCGAGTTCGACTCGCGATACCACCGCCGCCGCGTCAGCTCGGGCGATCCCGAGAATGCGCGTGAGTAAACCGTGTAGTCTTTAAATACTGTAGGTATTATTGGCAACTAGCATGAAAGTTTATAAAGGTAGTGTAGAAAAATATTCTTACAACATAAAAACCTGTAAAAGCTAGAATAAACATAGTGAATGAGGATATAAACAGCATATAAGATACTTAACTTTGTTTTTCTAGAAACAACTATAAAAAGTAAACGAATATTATCAACCGTATTCCAACTAAATCTATGATATATTTGCATAAACCAATTCAGGTAATAGCCGATACTATGGATCATGGGAACTTGCCTATCGCTCTCAGTTGTGGAAATCGGCCAAAGGCTCAATTGGAAGGTCATTTCACTAAATTGAACCGTTTTAGATCGTGCTTGTTGGTGCTATAACCGAGACCCTGACCACCGACTACTAACCGGGATGGTATTGGTGACTAGTTTTGGAATTTGATCCCGTTTTATTTTTCCACACATTATGACGGTAAATAGTATTAGGAAATGTTACTGCCCCTACGTATACCCCATAAATCTCTACGGAGGAACTACAATATATAATGGGAAGTTCATATTTTTCATCTTTTACCCTTACCCCAATTAATGGTGTCTTATTTTTATAGTTTAGTCTTGTGTACTACGACTCAGAATAAACTTTCTTTCTTTTTCTCCCATACATCTAGTCCGTCATCATATCAGTCATCTCGTCATATTATCTCTCATACAGTCCATCCATCGTTTCCCATTCATTTTCAAAGTTGTTAAACTTTTTTAATACATTTGGGTAAGTGTAGGTAAACTTTTTTGAATTACACTTTCACCTCTCCCAACGATATTCCTCATAAATGAAAAAGCTCCCATTCCGTTTCCGATCAAAACGTATTCGGTTACGTCATCACAAAATGATGATGTAATCACTTGTCTGCGCCAGTCTCCGTCGCTGTGGGAAATGGGCCCTCAAATGTCACTTAGCATTTCCAATTTCAGAAATAAGCATTTTACGAAACGCTTTCGATCAGAATAGTGTGCTAGAAATGTCAAATACCAGTAGACAGTAGCACAAACGGTAGACAAAACTGGTACTGATAATAATAACATAACATCAAACCATCACGCCTGTATTCCCCGAAGGGTTAGGCAGAGGCGTACTTAATGCACACCCACAGTTCCCCTGGTATGTGTAGGTCCCATGTTATAGGAAGCGAGCCTATAGCCACTAACCGGGCACAAATCCAGCCTCCGAGCTGCTACTCAGAATTTTGAAAATTACTCGACCTGGGGATGGAACCCAGGACCTCTAGCGTAGCAGTCGCGCTTGGGACCACTAGACTAATGAAGCAGTCAAATGATCATAATATTATTATATTATAAAAGCTTTCAATCTATTTTAGTATCTATCTATTTTATAGGATTAAATGTTATAGATAGGAAATAAATTCATTGTAGGTGTGGAATGTAGATTCATCACCTACGTGCCACGTTTTACTACGACTTACGCGTAGGTGATCCATTTTGCTTATCAAATCTCACAACTAGCGTTGGAGATACTACTTTTTTATGAATCATATCAATATTAAACATCCACACATTTTTATTCTCGTCTCATACATAAAACTAATACTTGAATGGCAAAAAAACCTGCTTTATCTTCTGCTTTTATGCATTTTCCATACACGCGAGCCGATTGCGAATCCCGATATCGATCTCTTTTGGCCCGTTGAGTTCAATTGTCTGCAATCCCATTCAGGACGGAGATAGTTAATACATTCTCAGTTAACAAAACCTGGTTGATACCCAATTGATCTGCTTCTCACGTATTGTTGGACCCACCCCTGTCCCGTTTCGTCACTTCCATATTCCATTGCCGTTGGATGCGTTTGGCAGCTGTGTCGAAAATGGGCGCGGTAATGTGACGCTTCCGTAACTTCGCTGCGATACTGGCAATAATGGTCGTTTATATATGGGAACTAAAATGTGAATTATAGCAGCTAATATTTTAATTGTGATAAAAGCTTCATCTGGACCGACCTCAAACAAGATGGACGGATGACCTGCTGAAAGCCGTTGGGAGTTCCTTGACATGTCTTTGTCAACAGTGGACATGGGCATGTCTTTGTTCAACAGTGGACGTCTTTTGTCTGATATGATGATAAATAGATTGATAGAAAATAATTTCTAGCTGTTTCCCGCGGTTTTAGTCTAGATTTGGTTACTATAACTTGGCTTCTAAGCAAAATCAAAATAAAACATGCATCAGATTTACAACTGATAATCCAATTGTAATGGAATGGAAGCGGTGGCAGCCTAATGGCTAGGGCGTGACTGGCGATCATGTTGTTGCCAGTTCGAAACCCACTCATTACACCACCTACGTTAACCCACTCGTAATAGCATTTAGCTTAGCACGAGGGGTTAACAAGAATACTGGTAATGTGCGACCCACATTACTAGTAAGCTTCTTTAATAAAAAAAATAATGTAATAACTGCACCCAATTTCGTGCATTCGTTCCTGCGTGTTATGCGCACAAATAGATGGGCAACCAAATTTTTTACCACCAGATTTTTTTTTTGCTTCTATTGCCATTAAAAAGGCCCTCATATTGATTTGTCTTGACTATTTCCTATGTACAGACATCGGCTAGTTATTTTTTTATATAATGGTATGATTGCATATCAAAACCATTTAAATGCAAGAATACCTACATAAGGAACTTAAAAAGTGTAATAATTACCTACATATTCTCTTAAATATAATTGGTCTATATACATAAGTACGTAGTATATACTGAAATCTAGTCACTTTTGCAGTAAGTACTTAATGATCTTGTGAATGGATGTGGGACTATGGCGATGTTGTTAGTTCTGAGTTAGAAGCTGTACTTCACTTCAGCTCGACTACGGAATGAGAGCGTTTTCAGTTACTCTTTATGTGGGTTTACATAATATACAGATATAAATAGGTTCCTAAATTAGTCTGCTCTCTTTATGTATTGAAGAACTTCTATTTAATTACATCTACATTTTCCTTTAAGGAATTATATCTAAATGTCAAGATTATATGTACATATCTAGTACCTAGTAAATTTATGTATTAGCTACCGGCGAACTGTGGGTGTAAGTACTATCCAAATAGTATTATAAAAAAGTAAATCTAGACTTGTAAATGACATGGTTAGCATTACATTTGTTTATACTTACAAAAAAATATATTTAACTTGATTCTTAATTAAACATATAAACTAGGAGATAAGAATCATAAGATTAACGATTAGGTAAAAACATTAATTGTATATTATTAATAACATTTTATTACGAACATTAAGACTATATAAATACGCGACCTCTTAATCACAAGTTATATTTATTAGACTAATAATTTTTTTAATAATTAACACCAAGAACCAAATAAACGGTAAGTAGGCCTTTATTTTTGGAATGTTGGAACATGTAAATTTATATGAAATATATGAACCACAAACGAACTTGTTTAATTTTTAAAACCACTTTATTTAGTATGAAATCGATGGATGTCATATAACGTCACCAACGAGGCATTCTGAGATTTAACTACCCCCGTACTACTGCCTACGCTTTTCTAAATATACACTATCACAGATTATTCTCGTTAGCACTCCCTTAGGGAGTCCCTTTGGAGCGTTGGAATAGCATCTATTTTGCCTTGCCAGGGAAGTTTTTTTTATATTTCCTATCGATCACTTATACTTCATTTTACAGTGGTATTATTCCACTGGCGGCTACGGTTTTAACACCAAACATTGTTAAAATCGTTGACCCACTGTGCTGTAGACTATCGGCTGTAGGTACTGTGATAAAACTGCACATGATCGACTGAAGTTTCCGTACTGTTTGTATATTTATACTGTAGCGCTTTGGTACGACCTCTGGCCACGATATGGTCTTAATCTTCAAAATGTCACTCGCAATTGAATAAGGTCATAACTGCCGTGCAGTGATTGAATTACACTTCTTCCTATTGAGACAAGTCTTAATTTGCATAATCATGACTTGTAATATGTCATTGTTCAATATTATTACCGTATAGAAACTTACGAGTATATTAGTATTGAGTAACCTAAACAATCATAATGAATGTTTTCAATCAATCAAATCAATTCTATTGAATTGACAACAATAATTATTTTTTAATAATGCTTTTAGAACTCGCAATCGCAAAAAACTGCAATTAAAATTTTCAAGACAGAATTTCGTCCTTTTTGACTATATGCCTTTGATTAATCGACCCCAGAGTATACCAAACTATGTAACGTATACTTACCTATTTTCTTCCTTGTCCACAGAAAGAAGATCGAATCCCTAGGCAGGATGACGGCGATGACGCAGGAGGAAATGGTGGCGGGCGCACGCACCGTCGCCGCGGGCCTCGAGGCTCTGCGGGCAGAGCACGCCCAACTCTTGGCTGGCCTGGCCGCCAACACCGAGCACGAGCATGAGAAGGCGTCGCTCGTCAGGAAGAGCATTGACGCTATAGAACTTGGGCTCGGCGAAGCACAGGTTAGTTTTGTAGCCATTTTTTTCAATTTAAAAGATTTGTTCTTCAAGAACACGAGTGAGAAAATATAATAAGGTGCATTTTACCTCCAATATTCTGTTTACTACAGTTTTATCAGGACCTGTTATAGCTCTCATTAGAAAGGGACGCCGATCTACAGTTTCAATACCGCCATCCTCGTCTTGCAATCCAAAATTATTTTATTTTAACCGAGTATAGTGAGACCATCATACCAGAGGGTTTTGGATTACACCCTCTGGTTTTGTCTGCTTTGGAACAAACTTGAGTATGTATATTTAGGTTTAGGCTATAGGTTTCAAAGGATTTATATATAACAAAAAGAATATGGAAAATGCCAGACCATTAAATAAAAATAACCTAAAATTCACAGATACTGCAGTAAGATGTAGATGGTGTGAATAAATATATTGACTTTTTGTCTCTTTTTTGTATAACTTCATACCGTTGACAAAGGATGTCGCATCGACACGTCTAGTTTACTTAAATCGTGTATTCATATATATAACATTATTCCTTTAGAAATATCTGAGTTGATAATGTCTTCGTTGTTCTTAAATTCTGCAAATTGGTATATTAAATGCTTGGCATATCTCGAAAATCGTATCGATCGTCGGATCCGAAACACTTTCGGATCAGATTTTGGTAGGAAAACACAATACATCAGCAAAAACTTCTTTCGGAGTAGGCCCCTGAATTTAAGTAAATCCTGAGGGACTGCGCACTTCACAACTCAACCTTCCGCAAATTGATCTCAAACGGACGATCATATTCTTACAAATATCTCTTCTGCCTTACAAATGAGAAATTAACACTGCTATAGATTCCCACGTGTGTAGCCCGCTGTAAACAAACGTGATCTTTGAAGGCTTCGGATTCCAGACACATGTAGCGCTGAGATGTCATGCTTGAGGTCGCTGCGGTCTGCGGTTCGTTACATCAGTACCTAGCATGGATTACACATGTCACTGCGTTTGGCAGGGTTTGTCGTGTTTAAAGAGCTATGAATACATTTTAATGATGGGTCAATGATTGAAAAGAGGTAAACCGGAACAATAAATGGTTAAGAAAACCATTAACTTGCTATTGGATAATGGTAGACACTAGTAGTAGTAGTGATTGTTCCAAAAGGAAGCCGATAGAAATAGAACCTTCGACACTGGTACGAATTAGTCTTAGGTGCCGGTGCCCCTAAGAATATGGGTTCAATAATGGGTAATTCAAAATACAAGAGATAATACATACATACCTAATTGTCTAAATAACTATAAGCGAAAACAAAATTGTGTTGCAATTTTCCAAACAGAACACGTTTAAATTAATCACCGCGATCTTGTTTACTGGTTTAAGGAAGATTGTCGTGGATCCGATCTGATTTGGCCTTTATCCAAAACGGTAAGGTAACGCTATGTTATTCGGTCCAATTTAATAAAAGCAGAGCGTATTGTCATTATCCAATTAGACTGAAATCCTTACTCCGAGCTGCTCCTGAGAATTTAATCGTATAAACCTAATAATGCCTGAAATCGAACCCTGCCGCTTTTCAACTCGCGCTTTCTACCCTGAAATCCATGAAGCAAATTTATTTTAGAAAAATATTTCTAGTTGAAACTAACTCTCACTTAGTTCTCCGTGACAGTGCCTAGCAATTTATCTAGATAAGCAACACGTTTTTATAGAAGTTCGCACGCGACATTTTAGTTGAGGTGAAAATTATTGATCAAACCTTTTAATCGGGTTAGTAACAGCTAGAAATGATTTTCTTTGTAAAGTTTTCGAAAGAACTTCAAGCATCTCTTTTCTAGAACGTTCCCTCGAATATTTTTCTTCGTACAAAACCTTCCTGGCATACAAACTTCAGAAGAAAACAGGTCAAGAATTTTGTCATTGAACAGCTTGGCTTCAAAGAACGCCTATAAATGAAAGGGGGTTTTCATAGGTTAAAGACAAACAGCCTCTGGGTAGCCTACATTCGTTGAATGCCTTTAAGGACTCCTCGTTGGAGCATCATTTAGGTCACACCTAGCTCGCCTTGAGGGCTCTGCTGTGTAAACGGAAATGTTAACGTGTAAAATGTACGGTACTTTTGAACAAAAATGCCGAAACGCTCTTACAATTCCAATTTTTATGAAAGATTATACATATCTGTCAGAGAAAATAGATTCATTCGCGATTCATACATTATAATTATAAATTTGACTATGTATAAAATCTGTATTTGAATTTTGACATTTGAAAGAACTCAAAGTTCGTTGCCTTTCTTCTAATTAAATTTCTAAATTCATGGAGCAAGCTATTTGAGGCAGCTTAATTACAAATATTTTTTGAGTAAACTTTGATTGTAATCTGTTAGTACATGATTACGTATTCAACATTTATGCAGACTTCAAATTACTAGATTCAATAAGGTCGTGAAATTAAGATGTTTTTTTTTTCGCTTTGATAGAATAAATTAGATTACCTATACGCCTTACGCGATACGACTACACCATTGATCTAAATGTTGGAGGCGCAACCTCAAGCAACATGGTTGTATTCAACTTAATGATGAAAGAGACTCGGTTTTTTAATTCTGATAAAAGTCGACTCTAGAATTAAGACTGGAGTTATGAGTTTTCTATGAAGATCCAGAAGTTTATAAGTTTAGACTAAGTCCTTTCTAAAAGGACCCTCATCTGAGTCGTAAATGTTCAAATGAGTCGTCTTTAAAATACGACTTAAAAGATGAGAGTCTCTTTTATCACCAATTCGATTTCCAGGCTGAGATTTCCAATTAGGAACAACTCAGTAATTTATAGCTCAGATTGGTAGCACAGGATTTATGATTAGACCGTAACTATGTTCACACAGTGTAAACTCAAATTATCCGAATTGCCGCCATGTCTGTACCGTCATTTTTCAAAAACGTCACACAGTAGAATTAAGATGCGTGAGTGAATCACGGCAAGTGAGGCGGTCCTCCATTGAGCCTCACACAAAGGCACGCGACACCCTCTTGTGAGGTTGACGACGTCAGACCTCTCTGAAAAAGCGACAAGGTTCAAGATGTCAGCGGTTTGCAGAGTAAATTAACACTTAAGTACTTTTGGAAAATCAAAGATTAGTTACTCAGGTCTAAAAAGTGAGTTTTGTGGAGATACAAAGACATGAAACTCATAAAAATGGATTAATGATTGATGATGACTAATACGCGTATTTTTCAGCCACAGTAACGCGTGGTCGGGTACAGCTAATCATAGTTTCATTTATGTACAAATTCTTATTATTTTAATAAACCTCATGTTCACGATTCCTACACAATAGCATCACAAAACAAAGAAAATACTAACGAAGCAACATTTTGACCTAGTTCCGAACTTCCGTGATCAATTTGAAATCTTTCTTTCTTCGACATGTTTCGAATTCGATAGCAATTTGCAAAACTTTTAGCGTAAATACTTTATTGGCATGAAATCTGATCAACGTAACAACAGTTTGCCATGCTTCTTCGATTATTTTAGCCTTGATGTTAATCTGTGCAGCCCAGACACAGCCACGTCAACAGGACTGTTAATTGCAAAGCACAGATCTCTTAGAATCTAAGGGGATGGGACATAATTTGGCCAGCGAGATTATGGCACGATTTTTTCCAAATCGTGTACGTACTAAATTCAGAGTTATCTTGGATACCGTGGATAAAATGCATGAGGTATTATATTGTATGTATCTGTTTAGATTACATTAAGATTCAAGATCAAGTTTTTATTTAATATTCCTATGAATATTATAAAGCGTTAATCGCTCTAATCAATATTTTTGTACCACGACCTTTAGACGTCATTCGTACTTGACTCGACAAAACGGCTGATGGTCGTGAGAATGTTTGTTTTTTAAACACAAAGGGCTATGGACGCGGCGCGTTCAGCCTTGGGGTGGCATCTGCTTCTGTTTCTGTATTTAGGTTATTTACTAAAAATACGTCACTGGATTTGTAATTGGATTATATAAGATTTTTTCTAGATTTAGGAACTATTAACTAGTAACTTTGCCTGATCACTTTTAGTCAAATATACTATCCAGCTCGTTGTTAGGGGACAAACGGATTTACCTAGAATATAGGGCTTTATTACAAAAATATTCATGTCTGAAATAGTCATGGCAGAAAGTCTTTTTTTAATAAAGTATATATGTACCTACCATAATGTGAGACACAAATAATCTAATTCTATATAACAATAGCTTGCGCCTGTATACATAAGCAATTAAGCAGCTATAATGATAACCAAGCAAGTCTTATGCTGAACCAGATCCCTTTCAGCGCAACCGTGAGGCAGTACTTCTTTTTTTTTTAGTTATAAACTTATACTAACTTATAGTAAGTTTTTCTTTGTACTTGTCTTGCTTGTAGCTGAATAAATGTTTATTTCTTTCTTCTTTCTTCATAATAGTTACCAATAGTTACCTGCCACAAAACACAAGCTTCACATTAAAATGAATACCAAAGCATCATTTTAAACCACGAAAGGCACGAGACGGCACGACTAACGACTACTCATTAATCAAGCAAGTTTATTTACGTCACAAGATTACCTACCCTCACGCACCCTCGCATCCCGCCGTCCTTTGCGCACCGCCGCTTATGTAATGAAAATCTCGCCCCAATTCTAAGAGAAAAGATGTAATGTGTAATTCCGGCTGGTGGGAACATATAAAACAAGGATTTAAGTATGGTGGAAGGAGCTCAGTTTGTATTTTCCCGTTTTCAAGGTCACGTTTCACCATGTCGGAATAGCCCTTATTCACAGAATAAATTACATAGAACGGAATTTGTATCAAATTAACTGCAAAGCCATTTATCAGGAATTTACTTATATCATTCTATGCAGATTTTCTGATTTGTTGCGTGTGACGATCGAACTGGAGACTCCAAACAGTCTGGTAGTCCAGGTTTTTTTCTGTTTAACGAAATAAAAGAAAATTTAACCTTTTTCGATTAGGACTCATCCAATAAACCTTATTCTCCTTTCCAGGTTATGATGGCCTTGGCCTCCCACTTACAATCAGTGGAGGCCGAGAAGCAGAAGTTACGCACCCAGGTGCGCCGGCTGTGCCAGGAGAACGCCTGGCTTCGAGACGAGCTGGCGGCCGCGCAGCAACACCTGCAGGCTTCCGAGCAACGAGTGGCCCAGCTAGAGGAGGAAAATAAGCACCTCGACTTCATGGCCTCTATACGGTGAGTGATTCCTTCAGCTACTGACTTAATGGTGGTATTAAACCGGCGAGGAATTGAGTGATTGAAATCTCGTTGACCCTTTGTTGACCCTTTTACACCGAAAGACGTCTCGCGCCGGCTCGCTACGTCTGATAGCTAACAGGGAGAAACCTATTCTTATCCTTGTAACTATAAAGTTCAATATTGTGCTGACAAATATTTCGATTCTAGTCTTGCTCATCGTCGCGCATCTACACCTTTTTACGATGTGGAGAGAAATTTTACATGACTCACACCTTTTTGCCATAGGGGTAGGCAGAAATTATAGAACGCGACTTGCTACGGTTCTTGCATACCGCTTGTGCTTATAAATTTTTTTAGAGGCGTTACATTTGTGTCAAGTTAATGGCAACAGGCTCGCTGCATATTACAAGGGACCGTTACACACTGGTGAACTGTGGGTGTACATATGGGTGTACAGTGTTTGTGCAAAAATTAGTTTTTTTTTTGTGAAAATGCCCAATGCAATTACAATAAGGTAGTTGATTGGGTGGTCTTAGATTTATTAAAAATAATGGTCCTATTGAAATATGTTATCTATCTATCTATATACTTATAATAAATCTGTAGAGAGGTCAATTCTGTACATGAAATATATTTCCAAAATAAATATCGGCGGGTGATTAGTGATCGATACTGTCGCCAAAAATGCAATCAGTAAAATTTTTGTCTGTCTGTCTGTCTGTATGTTCGTTATAGAAACAAAAACCACTCGACGGATTTCAACGAAACTTGGTACAATTGTTCTTCATACTCCTGGGCAGGTTATAGTATACTTTTCATCACGCTACGATCAATAGGAGCAGAGCAGTGAAGGGAAATGTTGGGAAAATGAGTGATTCATGAGAAAGGTTTCAAGGTATAAAACATCACGCTACAACCCTTAGGAACGGGGCAACGCAGGTAAAACCGCGGGCGAAGAACTAGGGAACAAAGTAACTATTCCACGCGGACGAAGTCGCTGGCAAAAGCTAGTTAAAAATAAATTTCGTAGATCGAACAAATAATTTAAATCGAGTCATAATATCTTCTATAATATAAAAATGAATCGCAAAATGTGTTGGTAAGCGCATAACTCAACAACGCCTGGACCAATTTGGCCAATTCTTTTTTAAAATGTTCGTTGAAGTTCAAGGATGGTTTTTACGGCGAGAAAAATTCGAATAATTGCCGGAAAAACCCTAAAAACAGCCCTTTTCTTTTTCCCATACAAACGATTCTTTCTTTTTTTCTTTTTATTGTCTAACTAAAACATAGAGTCAATTTGAGCTTTATTGCTATTGCATAAAGTTGCTATTGCATAAAGTTCATATTAAATTACAAGCACTCATTGTTGTCTAAGCAATGTAGGTATGTTCCTAACGTCAAAGAGTCAATCTTTTTGACAGGATGAAGTCTGTCGGGTCCGCTAGTCTAAGATAAATGCTTTTAAGGTTTTTGGTGGGGATGCTCTATCCTTTCCCGCAAAACGAATGTCGGTATTCAATTTGTATGGCGCATGCACGGTTTGACGTCACAACGTGGTATAGTCTCTCATTATCTAGCATAGAATTAAAATGCTTATAACTTCCTTATTTTGAACCGATTTTTTTTTTGTTTCTCGGCTCTGTTTATGGTCATCTTTTGTATGATACCATAATATCAGTCAACTAGACAATTAATATTTGTTTTTAATTGTTCCAGCAAATACGACAGCGATATAACAGAGGAGTCTGACACGAACCGCAGCGGGCAGAGCGAGAAGAAGCGCGACGATCCCATGGTCGATCTGTTCCCAGATGACGACCACGACGACAACAGGAACAACAAATGTATGTGCGCTTTGTACATTTTGATTCTAATACTTAAGGCGAAGCTGTGATAATTATAATGTATGCGTGCTTTGTATATTATGGTCGTAATACTTAAGGCGAAGCTGCTGATAATTTTAAGATACTCTTGTGACGTGCGTATGTTTTTAAAGTTTTCCTTCACCGTTATAGCAGATAGACTGCCTTATTAGTCTATTGGTCCCAAGCGCGACTGCTACGCTAGAGGTCCTGGTTTCGATCCCCGGGTCGAGTAAAGTTTTATTGGGGTTTTCTATGAAATTCTCAGTAGCAACTCGTAGTCTGGATTCGTGCCCGGTTAATGGCTATAGGTTCGCCCCCTGTTAAATGGGACTTAAACATACCGGCGAACTGTGGGAGTATTAGTACGCCTCTGCGTAACCCTTCGGGGAATACAGGCGTGATGGTATGTTATGTTACGTTATAGCCGATAATAATCATCCTATTTAAAAAAAAACGTATCTAAACTACATCATGCCTAGCCTAATGGTCTAAAGCCCGACTGCTACTATAGAGTTCTTGGCTTCGATTACCAGATTTTTCTAAGAACTTCTCATTCTCTTTGGAGAATGGAGGCGTGGTGTTTCCTTCATCGTTATAGCAGATAATCAATTTGTTCAAAATAAAACATGTTAGATTCCTCTTCAAACAATAAAGTTGCCCCGCTCTCGAAATTTCAGTTGTATCATAGATGCGTTTACTAAATATTTATCCATGCACCGTGGAATGGCACCCACGTAAGACACGACAATGCGCCATTGGTTAACAAGTCGCAACAAACACCCTTATTTGTCCACTGACTGACGTAGGCCGCTTTTAGTGAATTTTTTTGTTACAAACATGTAATGAGGTATGTTTTCGGCAGCCATGTCTCCGACGCCGCCGCTGCACTTCGCGCAGCAGGTGAACGCGGGCTACGAGATCCCGGCGCGGCTGCGCACGCTGCACAACCTGGTCATACAGTACGCTTCGCAGGGCCGCTACGAGGTCGCCGTGCCGCTGTGCAAGCAGGCGCTCGAGGACCTCGAGAAGACCTCGGGACACGACCACCCCGACGTCGCCACCATGCTCAATATACTCGCACTGGTCTACAGGTAAATTGATATCAAAAATATTAAAAAGGACAAGTAAAATATATCTGAGTGATTAAAAGTAAAATATATGAATTAAAATCGTAGCCAAATAACATAGCTCCGTGCTATGTTGTGTTCCTAATGGTGAGCAAAGTCGCCAGAGGTCCGCGAGGAAGCGTTGTGTTGGCAGATAGGATAAGCACCACGCTATTGTCTCATATGCTGCCAGCCCACCTATTCCTCCATGATTTACAGGGTCGGCAACGCGTGAGTGATACCCTGAGTGTTGCAAGCGTTCATAGGCTACGGTAACCGCTTACCATCAGGCGGGCCGTATGCTTGTTTGCCACCTTAGTGATATAAAAAAACTAAAATAATATCTGACAGGTAATTCTGAGACTTTAAAAATGTTCAAAACACAATTCTGATTCTATTCTTAGTAGGTCTATACATAAAATATAAAAAACATCGGATTCAATTATGGTCGAATATCAATCTATTTTAACATCATTGTCAACTGGACTGGAATTCGCATTCTGATCGTAATCTGTACTCAAGTACAAATTACATAAAATAATCGGCGCTAATTAAACGCAATTTCAAATACTACATTTATATTAATAGAATCCATATTTACATGATATTATAGGGCAGTATGTCTTCAAGTATTATCAGTTATTAAACTCGCGATAAAAGAAATAACACTCGTTTCTTATCGGAGAAATACCACATCAGCAATAATGAGCGTCGAGAATCAATTGTCTTATTTACAATTATCTTAACAAATGGAATTAACAAGTGGCGATAAGATTTGCACAGGCTCCATTATCGTAGACAAAGAAACTGCTATTCAAGATTTATTTACAATACATTTTATAAATAATAGTTGAAGGGTTGTAAATTGTATGATTCTATTCTAGGATCTAGAAATATTCGATTGAGCACACCAAAAATATTTACTTTACAAACTTACCGACTTGACACAACTAGTCTAGTGGTTGATTCACAGGTCGATCAAAGTGTAATTGGGGTTTTCTAAAAATTCTTAGTGGTAATAGGCTCGCTCACATGGGACCTCAACATACCGGCGAACTTGGCACTTCTGCCTTACCCTTTGGGGGAATACAGCCGTGACGGTATGTCAGTGTTATATCAAGTTGACATTGAAGGAATATTAAGCTCTATTGAAAGAATGCAAATTTCGATTTCTGGAGGAGTGGAGTGGAGTGGAGGAGGAAAATGAATCGAGTGCAGTGGTTCTCAACCTTTTTGGACCCTTTGGGGACACTGATTTAATTGTTATTACCAGGGACCACAAAATTAAGTAAAATAAAATCTGTCAATTTGAAATTAAACTTTAATCAAAACTTTTAACATAAATAAAGGATTTTAGATCTCTCGCGGACCACATTTTAGTCTTGTGGATCATTAGTTGGCCACAAACCACTGGTTGAAAACAATTGATCCAAAAATGTATACTAATTTCGACTGTAAGTAACATAAGTCTATTTACTTATGACGTGACATTGTCCACAGGGACCAGAACAAATACAAGGAGGCGGCCAACCTGCTGAACGACGCGCTGTCCATCCGCGAGAAGACCCTCGGCGAGAACCACCCCGCCGTCGCCGCCACGCTCAACAACCTCGCCGTGCTGTACGGAAAGCGAGGTAAACCTACATTTTATCGTTTAGTATGTTTTTTTTTGCGTTTTCCATGCTAAGATTAGGCTTATGTTTCACTAACCACTAAATGTAGTTAAATTTAATGGCAAAAATCACTTTATATTGCCAAAAATACCTACTTAATGATCACCAAAATAAATCCCCATTTTAACGTGAAATTAGAACCAAAAATATTACAACTTGCGATCCTACTTAAAGCAACCAACTCCAAATTATGATTGTCTAAACAAAAAAAAATTTAGTATTTTCTTTAATAGTATACTATGTAATTTTGTTTATTATT
Organism: Acronicta aceris; assembly: GCA_910591435.1. Classification (NCBI taxonomy): domain Eukaryota; kingdom Metazoa; phylum Arthropoda; class Insecta; order Lepidoptera; family Noctuidae; genus Acronicta; species Acronicta aceris. The sequence goes on from OU342770.1 coordinate 13,125,301, forward strand.
TTTTCAGGCAAATACCGTGAAGCTGAGCCTTTGTGCAAGCGAGCGCTGTGCATCCGCGAGGCCGTGCTGGGCCGCGACCACCCCGACGTGGCCAAGCAGCTCAACAACCTGGCGCTCCTGTGCCAGAACCAGGTATTATTCCGATTTAGACTAGTTTTAATCCTTTGCCTCTCAGGATAATCAAAGAATTTAGTTTATGTTTGAAACCAGGGAGGTAATCCTGAAATAAAATCGAATCGAATCCGTCACGCCTATATTCCCCGAAGGGTTAGGCAGAAGTGTACTAATGTATACACCCACAGTATGTTTAAGTCCCATGTAATAATATTAAATTTTTTCAATAATAAAGTAGCGGTGTCAGTCACGTTATATGTCTCGCTTCACAGGAAAGATAGTATTTCTGTGTAATCTTAGCGTAATCTATCCCCAGAACAAATACGAAGAGGTCGAGCAGTATTACCAGCGCGCGCTGGAGATCTACGAGAGCAAACTGGGGCCCGACGACCCCAACGTCGCCAAGACCAAGAACAACCTCGCCTCTTGCTATCTCAAACAGGTAAGCATCACCAATGAAAATTAACCGTATATCACAAGACTAAAAAATCAATATCAAGAGTAAACTGGACCTAATTGGACTGAACTGAACCTGAAATGGTCGTTATAGTATTTATAAGATAATATACGGGCTTGGCTCACGATGATTGCTGAGACTGTGCATGACAGTTTTTATAGTAAACTTGACCATAGCACAGGCACAACTTTTAGATAAGCATAGTATTCCCCGAAAGGTTAGGCAGAGGCGTACTTATGTACATCCATAGTTCGCCGGTATGTTAAGGTCCCATGTAATAGGGGGCAAGCATATTGCCATTAACCGGGTACAAATCCCAAACTCCTCCCAACTCCAACCCACCCAAACTCTTTCTTTCTTCTATAACACTGCTCGATCTGGGAATCGAACCCAAGACCTCTAGCGTAGCAGTCACGCTTAGGACCACTAGGCCAACGAGGCAGTTATATTGTACTATATGCTAACGTTGGTGCGATGGAACCGAGTATTTAAGTAAAAAGTACTCAAATAAAACCTGTTAATATGTAGATTCAACGAACTTATAAAATGTTATCCAACATAAAGTTTAAAAAATGCGAAAGTAACTGTGTTGTTTTTGTTACGTACAATTTTGATGGATTTTGGTATAGAGATAGAATTGACCTTGGAGATTAATATAGGCTACCTTATGGTATGGTATTTTTTTGGGCTGCGAAGGAAACCGTGCGCACACTTAGTTCATAATTATATGTTTTGCAGGGCAAGTACAAGGAAGCAGAGACGTTATACAAGCAGGTGCTGACCCGGGCGCACGAGCGGGAGTTCGGCACTATCGACGGTAAGTCATAGACTCCTAGCAGATTATGAGTCTGCGCATTTATCTCGAAACTTTACATATACTTAGTGCTTGACAGTTGGGCATAACATAAGTTACATTCATTATAATGCGAGCTGTTATAATCTTTAAAAATATTTTTATTTATTCTTAAACCTGTTTATAACAATTATTTGGCGCATTCGGAGGATTTCAGACGGATCATACAGTATATAAAAATATATATATGTGCTGATAATCCGTCATAATAATAAAAAAAAAAAAATAATCAACCCATTACATTGTCCCACTGCTGGGCACGGGTCTCCTCTCAGAATGAGAGGGATTAGGCTATAGTCCACCACGCTGGCCTAGTGCGGGTTGGCAGACTTCACACGCCATCAAGAAAATCTCTCAGGCATGCAGGTTTCCTCACGATGTTTTCCTTCACCGTTTAAGCGCGTGATAATTAACTATTAATACGTACATGACTTCGAAAAGTCAGAGGTGCGTGCCTTGGGTTCGAACTCGAGACCTTTGACTTGGCAGTCCAACGGTCATACCACTAGGCTATCACTGCTGTTTAATTATTATTGCGTTTTGCTATACATATATTAGAATCGGTTACAATAAGATTCTAATCCGATCCTAAGATGAAAATCCGATGATATTGAAATTATACCAGCTGTATCTCAAGCCAATACACTGGCTAGTAGATATAATTGCAATACGTTTAATGTAGAAAGCATGTGTGCAATTTTCAGTACTTCTTAAAAAATAATTTTAACATCTTAACTGACATTATATTTTGTTTACCATTTCAGAGTATATAGCATCACTAAATGCAAAAAAGCCCAATAAAAAATAACAGTCTTCTGTACATAGCATAAAAAATAGGAGAAAATAACAAAGTTGAAAGAAGATATTATGTATTACTGCATCATTCCTATAGCATAATATTTGAACGGCGGCGGCTCAAAATCTAATCTATGTATAACCGTAAAAGAGGAGTGACAAAAAGACCGTAAAAAACTATTTTCAGTTTCCAATGACAGTCTAAAGAAACACTATTAAATGAAAAATAGTAATTTTTAAAAATCCGATGCTTGCAAGCTCATCAAATAAAGGATAACGGAAAAAAACCCGTAACTGATTTCAAATGTCTTAGTAGGTACAAAATTTTATTATATGTGTAAGAAAACCCTATCCGACCCCTGAAATATTGTTAGGTATCGAGATTCTATTTCTATAATCTGATAATTATTTTCATTTTACAAGAGAAAATAATAATATCTAATAAATATAATCGTTGTCACTAACTAAAACCGACTTCAAAAACTAAAAATATTATTATGTGCAAAAAAGGTTCGGAAGTCGGTGCCATCGATTTGGTCAGTTTTTTTTCGCCACCGACTTCCGAAACTGTTTTGCACATAACATTAAGTTTTATGTTTTTGGAGGCAGTTTTAATTGTTAAAAGTTATTTTATTCGTACGTTTGTTTTATGTACGTTTTGTTTGGCGAGTAGAATTTTACGTACCTAGACGATGTCTACATTTATTCGGTTGGTAGGTCATTTTGTGATCAGATCTTCACCAAAATTGAATGGGACCACTAGGAGTGTACCTACTCTTTCATATAAAAATATTTTTTGAAATCGGTCCACGACTGCCGAAAATATTAGTGAACTACATAAATACATACAAACGTCTGACGAACATAGAACCTACTCCTTTTTTTAAGTCGGTGAAAAAATTACCCTTAAAATATATATAAAACGAGGAAACTGAAATGGCAATACCTACTTACGGTGGCAGCGACACCATCCCTGGGTGGGATACTAAAACGTATGTTGGTTTTATCACATTTTAAAAATTTGCTCTATTTTGAGGGGGAATTTGGGCACGACCATCGTGAATTTTAAAACTTAATTCATATTTTTACTATCATGAATAAATAACGTTTCTTATTTTATTAAGTGATGTAATTGGAATACCTGCCCCATTTGGATCCAGCAGGGTTTTTTAACATAGTGTTTTATGGCAGCTTTCTTCAAATGTATAGGGTTCATCCTGAATTTGGATAAAAAATATTTAATTTGATTTCTACGTATAATTATTTAATTTATCTTATTGTTATATGAAATAACCATGGTTCTTTTATAATGTGATAAATTTGTCATTATGTCATACCTACGGAACATAAAAAGTCATTTTTCTCGAATTCTCGTTTTATCAGTTTTGTCTCGATTTTTTTGGTATAATTATTTATCATTTCCTATTTTATAGTACCTTCTTTTAACTAGTATAGGCTGCGTTTTCTGCTATATGATTTAAATATTTATAGCATTATTTAATCTTTAAACAATCACAATGTTGTCTGCTTTATGAGAATCGAAGAACTTTTTTTACGTGGAAGAGCCATGCTTCGGCACGAATGGGCCGGCCGACCGGAGTGATACCACGGCCTCACAGAACACCGGCGTCAAACGACGCTTGCGTTGTGTTTCGCCGAGTGAGTGAGGTTACCGGAGGCCAAATCCCCTTTTAAAAGGCCAGCAGCACACTTGTGACTCCTCTGGTGTTGCGGGCGTCCATGGGCGGCGATAATCGCTTACCATCAGGCGATCCGTCTGCTAGTTTCACTATCCCAATAAAAAAAAACATACAATAACACTTAACATTTACTGATATAAATGAAATAAGACTAGCTGTGAGGTCTTTTTGTCATTCCTTTATAATAAATTAATAAATTGTGGTGAAGGTTCATCTTAAATAAAATAAAATTGTCCAAAGCACAAGGTTTTGGTAAACAATCAAACTTGTTAACAATGCATTATTTATTTGTGCTAAAAATACTCTTCCCGAATATTTCCGACTAGTAATCAAAAATACAAAAAACATTGCATGATAGTTTTATTAGTGTTTTAGTAATTATGTTGTTGCTGATTAGTTTCATATTTGAATCATTAAATTATTTGTAGGATTATTCGAGTGAGATGTTATTCAGATTTTATTTTGTCAAATTATTTCTTTTTAATTTATTGCTAGTTAAGGCATGTTAATAAATCGTATTTTACTTGACGCAAAAATTATTGCATAATAAATCAAACATAATTTATTTTTATTTTTTTCTTTTCAATTTGTCCTTTGCGTGAAGTAAAAACGATACTTAGGTGAAATGTTTTGTGACAATAATTATTTTCTTTCTTCTTAGATCTCTTTATGCATTTTAATTAGATTTGAATTGTAGTTTGTTAGCTTTTAGAGGCTTTTATACTCTTATGTCTTGCCATTAAATAAATAAAGATTACTATTAGTTTGTATAGCTAAAAGCTTTTGCGTGATAGTAATAAAAATATATAGGTTACATAATGTCTCTTCATCTTGACTGTGAATTAAATGTCACAGTATTAAGAAGTTCAGTTCATCCAATTTGACAATCTCGGTTGCCTTTGCTGAGTTCTAAGGGAATTTGCACGATTGGATACAATCTTTTATTAATTAGTTTTTTTATTTCAATATTAAACGGGATCGGAATCGGTAGTTACAAGCCTTATCATCTTGCCAATCGTTGATATCAAAACTATGAATCTATACTCATATTATAAATAGGTAAAGGTTGTGAGGTTGTAGGGTAATCTCTGGGTCTACTGAAACAATTTTGAAAATTATTTTTGTGTTGGATAGTCCATTTATCGAGGAAGCCTATAGGCTATATAACATCACGCTACGCCTCTTAGGAATGGAGCAGCGCGGGTGAAACCGCGAGTTGGTCGCTAGTACGGCATAAATTAATGTTAAGAACCCTGTTACATTAATGAACCATAGCAAACCACATGAAACCTGGGTCAGTTTAAGGTAGGAGCAGCATGTTGGATTCGGCTTCCAGTCCGGCAGATGCGACTGAATATCAGTACTTTACACAAAGAGTTTGCCATCGGACCTTCGCAAGTCAATGGTTGGGCATAGACGACTGATTGTCAGGCTTTTTTTCATATGATCATCGGGAGCGATGGTGGGGAATCGATGTAGCTTAACTATACAGATCATATACAGACCACACTACGAGCATTCGCCACATATTCTTTTGTCATTCTTATTTAAAAACTATCTGTTCCGATCCCCGTTTTGAAAAATATCGAATGTTAAGTATTTTATTTCCGAACGATACAGGGTCATAATAATGTCACTCATAGACTGCAATATAGTTTAACATCTAAATAGGTATGTATAGAGTCCGCATCTGTTTGTTTTTCTTGGCGTTGAACGAAATGAGGTATTATTTATTATGAATTTGTTTTGCTTTTGCAAAAGCGACACGCAGCTTCGTTATTTTTATCTGATTGTTTTTCATTGCCTGCAGAAACTTTTGATATTATATATTTTACGCACAATGTTATGTTTTACACAAAGAAATGGAAATTTCTTGTCGCTTTTATAAGAGCGTCTCTAATAAATGGTTTCATTGTTAAAGTTCAATTATGGTTGTTAAAAAATAGTATGGATTTTGATAGTTTAAATCCCAAATCGTCATAATATGTATAATTTAAATTGTTTAGTGGAAATATATTTATGAATCTATTTTTAAAGATTTAGACCAAAAAGAATAATATCCAAAATGAATGATGCCAAATAAATCGGTGCAAGATAAATTAAATATAATTATACCAAATGTTGCGAAACGCTGAATTTTATGTAGTATGAATATTTTTGCTATAATTTTATATACATTTTATTTATTTACATTAAATGAAGACCGTATAATTGTTTTGTTTATATTTTTATCCTATATACTGGAGTATTAGGAACAATAAGTAGCTTTTACATATTTTAATAATTATTGATTCTCAATATTCGTCCCATTCCAACGCCATGGCCCAATTTCATTAATCGACAATTTTTCCCCTAATAAAAAATGATTTTTAAATTACTTCTGCCAAATGTATATCAATAGGATAACCAAAAAGCCTTTAATTTGTTACTAAACAATTTTGTGATCTGACTTAATGAGTCCGGCGGACCGAATTTCTCTTGCAAAGCTAATACCGAAATAAATCGTAATTTCAACACAATTTAATGAAATTCTGTTATTATTCGGATTACGATACGAATCTAGGTTCCTACTCTACCATTTCGTCCAAAAGACTTCATTGGAAATAAATGTGAGCGAATGCAATTTTTTATAACTTTACCAATTTTGGAACGATTTTCCGGTTTTTTATTTCCAGTGAAGTAGTAGACAAAATAGTACCATAGAAACCTAGATTAACGGTATCCAAATCTGAATAATAACATAACTTGATAGAATATTGGCTGGATTACGATTTATTTCGGTATTACGTTTTTATGAGCAATTCAAGCTCCGCCGGACCCTTTAGGCTGATTGTTAATAGTTTGATTACCTACCTTTATCAGATGAAAAAAGTTGACGCTTTGATAACTTTAGTTTAGTATATCTGTCCAATAGTTAAATAATAATACATAATTATGCATAAAATAGTTATTTTCTAGCCACAGATAACTTATTTTTTCTATACTCCAAACATCCAACACCATACTACAGCATACAATTACCTGAAATGGATGCAAGTTATGGTTGCATGGTTCTCGCCTTGAGGCGTGGATGGATATTTATACGAAACTAAACCTTAGGTGAGTGGCACAAGTTTGGATACTGTGTGGCACAGGTAGGAAAGGCAATGAACATTACTATTACTGTTTATTTTGTTTTTTATTTTGGTTAACTTTATAAACGACAGTGTTGCCAGTGTGTCACACCTTCCCGACTTGTGTCACATGTTTTTTATAAGTTTGGCTGTGGCTTTTTGATTTTGAATAATGCTTATTATTTTCTTATTATTAGGGGTTATTGTTGATACTTTTTATTGGTTATAATAATAGACTATACTAACTCATTATAACAACTGTTATAACAATACTTCGACAGATACGTCGGATAAAAAAAGACAATTAAAAATGTATATTATGTAGATTATGAAATATTACTTATTTGTATAAAACGATGTCAAGGAATACAATTTACTTACCATTGAAATTTCTTCGCATATCCGCTCTGTATGCTTAAAATATTAGCTGCAATGATTATATATTTGTATATTAATATGTTTTCAGGCGACAACAAGCCCATCTGGCAGGTGGCAGAGGAGCGCGAGGAGAACAAACACTTGCAGAAGGAGAACGCTCCTTACGGCGAGTACGGAGGCTGGCACAAGGCTGCCAAGGTAAAATAACTATTAAAATCTTTGTGTTAAGTCTGAAATCTTTTTTCAGGCTTTTTTTGGGAGTGACGTCACGGACACGGTTAACAGCTGTTCTGTCTGTACTATAAACAAGACATAAAATTAAAACTACAGTGTTAATCTAAAAATTTATTCATGAAAGTGATGATAGTGTTGCAATAAAGAACATTGATTGTTATACAGTGAAAGTGTTCCCTAAATATAAAATAAACTTAAATCTAACATAAACTATAAACTAAACAGTACTGTGATCTACCCACCACCGATATTTCTAAAAGTTTATTACAGACATATTTATATTTAACAATTTATTAGTGCACAACTATCAGTGAAAGTGTATTTACATAAACAAACCCCCCGATGAAATTATATACACATAAATAGACCATTAGTAATATAATAATTATTCGAAGACAGCGACATCTGTGTGTCTACGGTGGTACAATATTGATAAAAACAGCGTATTTTATCATCATCGCAGCATCTTCTAACATATATCGACACTGTCAATCACGGTATAGAAACCCCTCGAAATCAATAAATCATAAAATAAATTTATAAATCATGGCCAAGTGTGGTGGCTGCGGCAAATTTATGACGTCGTCGGAGGGCGTTCGCTGCACTAAATGCCCGGGACTTTACCATCATGCTTGTGTCGGCATGCCAGGAACGGCTAAAGTGTCCCCAAATTGGATTTGTCCAGGCTGTAAGGCCAAGATACCGAGGGCAGATAATTCATCTACCCCAGTCAAGTGTGTGTCATCCGACTGCAGTATTGACACCATAACCGACAACCTAAACAAGACTCTAACAGCTACCAGACCTGTCGAGTACAATACGAGTTCCTCTGCAATGGTTGCAGCTGCTAAGCCAGAAGAGCTCAATTTGGCATATGAAATTCGGTGTATGAGGGAAGAACTGGGTGCTATGCGGGACGAACTCCGTGATTTTAAGAAAGATCTTCTGGACCTCAAAGCTTCTTTCTCTTCGTGTAACGAACGCGTAAACGCTGTTGAAAACCGTGTGGCTGATCTTGAGGGACGTTTTGAGAGCCAGGGCCCAGAACGGTACGATCAGCTGGAGGCGACTATCACGGAGTTAAAAACACAACTCAATGAACGAGATCAGGATTTATTGCAGAATGACGTAATAATCACAGGCATTCCGGAGACTCGAGATGAAAACCCCGTTCATCTCCTAAAGCTGATCTCTGCTAAATTGGGCGTTACTGTGGATCACCGGGACATAGTGAACATCGAGCGGATTGGCATGGTGCGCCGCAATTTCACCGAACGCAGCGTAACAGAGACAGTGCCACGGCCCCGCGTCATCGCTGCACGTCTGGCGCGCCGCGCTACGCGCGATCAACTGTTGACAGCGGCGCGCGTGCGACGCGGACTAACCACTACGGACTTTGGTCTATGCGGACAACCACAAAAGTTTTATTTAAACGAGCGCCTCACACCAGCAAATAGTAAACTATTCTTCAGCGCTCGGGAAGCTGGCAATCGATTTAAATATAAATATGTGTGGACCAAAGAAGGGCGCATTTATGCCAAAAAAGATGACGGCAGTTCCACTCAACGTATACGGTGTGAAGCGGATTTGTCTCGAATTTTTGGAAATGTTTAAGTTTGTTTAAATGTTTAGTTAAATATATTTTAAATACCATCTCAGTCGTAACATGCCTAACTTCTGGCTTAACAAAAATTGTTAATATTATGTGTACATTACCTAGGCTGGGGCTTGCTTTGTCGGATGGTTACGTAATATCGGAGGGCACTCTTTGCTATGACACAGGCTCACAAATTGCTTTCTTTTCTCAATCATACATTATTATTTATATTTTGAATATGATTATCTTATATAAATATCTATCTTATTTAACTACTATCAAATATAAAATAGTCCCATTGCCACATATTTTTCTGTTATATTATTATAATATATTGCCACTTCTATTTTATAAATTTTCATCTTATTGCCATGGAATAGAAACGAGTAATTTAATGACACTTTTTTTTATTTTCATAAATAAATGTTTAATCAATGATTAGTAAATTACTCAAAGTTGGTTTTCTCAATGCTGGCTCATTAAGTACTAACCACGATGAATTTGTCGCCGCTATGCTGAGTCATGACGTTGACATAATGGCAATAAATGAGACTTGGCTTAAGAAGGGAGAAGAGGGGCGCGCGCCCGCAGTGCCCGGGTACCGGCTGCGGCATGTACCGCGCCCAGTAAGCGTGCGTGGCGGCCGCGGTGGCGGTGTTGGGTTTTATGTCAAATGTGGTGTTACAGTTCGCTCCCATGCTCATCCCGTTGACCCTTTACAAAAAACGGTTGAACAAATGTGGCTAGTCTTAAATATAAACAGCTATAAGATTGCTATAGGGACGGCTTACCGACCACCATGGTTGGATGTGGACATGTTCCTAGATGCGATGACTACCTCAATAAACTCTTTATCGTTCTGTAAGTACACTGTGCTGCTTGGCGACTTTAATATTAATTACTTAAATCAATACGATACAAAGACTAGAAAATTAAACACCTTTCTGAATTGTCTCAATCTCAAGCAAATGGTATCTTCTGCTACACACTTTATTAATACAAGTCAGACACTTATAGACTTGGTTTGTACAGATGCGCGAGTAAATAATACTACAGTGGATCCTATAGATTCTCTCGGGGCACAGGCTTTTGTAACTTGCATCTTTTCTCTTAAAAAAGATAAAATATTGCCTAAGATGGTAATAAACAGGAACCTCTCAAATGTCCCTATGAAAGAATTTCAACGGGACCTAGACTCAGTAGATTGGTCTGCGGTGAATTCATCTTACGACGTTAACTTCATGGTAGAACAACTCAACTCTTTTCTCATAGCTCTCTATGACAAATACGCTCCTCGGAAAATGCATATTATAAGAGAAAGGACCTATCCTTGGATAACGGACAATATTAGATTAATGATGAATTTGCGTAATCGGGCCCATGCCAAGTATTTGAAAACCAAATCTGATGCTAAAAAATCATATTATAAGGATTTAAAAAACCTAGTTAATAACTCAATGTTTTTTGAAAAAGTAGCATATTTTAAAACGAACATCAACAATAAAATCAAACATCCTAAAGTTCTATGGAAAAATCTCAAAAATAATTTGTTACCTCCTAAAAATGACTCTGAAATTCCGTCACACTTTAAAGACCCAAACAAAATTAATAATAACTTTTTAAATGTACCAGGCACTGCGGAGTTACCTCTCAGTTATCTGACCTTTTACGAGTTTAACAGATTTAGCGATAGTGTTCTTTCTCTTAAGACTGTAAATCAGAGTGATGTTGCCAAAATTTTATCTGGCCTCAAGTCAAATGCCGAGGGCTGTGATCATATAACACTGAATATGATATTGTTAACATGCCCTCAAACTATCGAAGTAATAACCAATATCATAAATAATTCAATTCTAACATCGACTTTTCCGTCCATCTGGAAACTAGCAATAGTACGACCAATTCCTAAAAAAAATAACCCAGTTGACATAAGTGACTTGAGACCTATAAGTATATTGCCCTGCTTAAGTAAGATTTTAGAGAAAACTGTAAATATGCAATTATCCAAGTATCTTGAGACAAATGAAATTATACCTGACACGCAGTCTGGATTTAGGAAAGGTCGTGGCACAGCATCCGCTCTGATAGATGTTACTGACAACATACTAGCTGCGCAAGATGAGGGTATGTGCACTGCTCTGGTCTTGTTGGACTTTTCTCGGGCGTTTGATTCGTTAAATGTACCACTATTACTTTCAAAGATGGCATTTTACGGATTTGACATATCGACGATAAATTGGTTCAACAGTTATCTCAGTAACCGCGCACAATTTGTAGAATTACGTGATTCGGAGGGAAATTCTGCGTTATCAAGCATAACCTCCGTACCGAAAGGAGTACCGCAGGGATCGATATTGGGGCCTATCCTCTACTTATTATACAGTGCTGATGTCATTAACGAAATAAAACATTGTAAACATCATATGTACGCGGACGATCTGCAAATATATTTATCGTTCAAACCTCAAAATTATGACTACGCGATTAAAGCTATTAATGAGGATCTTAAGAGGTTAGTAGACTGGTCGGGCCGTAATTCCTTAGTACTTAATCCAAGTAAAACAAAAATTATGATAATGGGAACACCAGGACAATTGGAAAAATTACCACCTAGCAATGCATGTATAAGCATAATGGGACAAAATATTGAACGAGTGAGTGAAGCACGAAATCTGGGTCTAGTTATCGACGAAAATCTTAGGTTTGAGACATATATTTCCGATTGTGTAAGAAACTGTTTCTATCGGTTAAAAATATTATATAAAATGCGTCCATATCTAAGTGAGGAATTGCGAATACAACTAGTTGAAAGCTGGGTGCTATCGAAATTAAATTTTGCGGATACCGTGATTGGCCCCAGACTTTTTGCGCGTACTGAAAGACTCATTCAACGAGTTCAGAATGCATGCGCACGATTCTGTTTTAATATACCACCGCGGAGCCACATTACACCTTATCTTAATAAACATAATATATTAAAAATGAAATCCCGCCGCAAACTTCATCTTGCGTGTCTCCTCTTCGGTGTTATAAATTATAAATCTCCGCCATACCTGTACTCGAAGCTGGCCTGGGTGAACAGCCATCACCAGCGCAAGGTTAGACAATGTGCTCAACAGTTGTCTATACCGCAACACAAAACCGCCGCATTTCGAGGCAGCTTCCGATATTCAGCTTCCAAATGTTGGAACAATATCCCTCCACCCATTCGGAATCTGCAAAATATTCACACTTTTAGACTTAAGTTAAAAACATTTATTCTTACCCGCCAAAGAGAATATAATTGTATAAATGTTGACATGTCTTTTATTTAATTTAATTTAATTTACACATTTATTTACAAAATTTCTTAATTCAATTAATACAATAATATAATTTAATTTTCTAAATTTGACTTGATGACAATTGTATAATTAATCTCTTATTTATCTCGATATCATAAGTGGTAACTTACCAGTAAACCACGTAGGCGGTGGGTACATTGTGATGTAAGACACAATAATAAATTGTTCTTTTTACTCCCGTAATAAATGGTAGCATAACACTTTTACTCAGATTGGCGTTTAAAAAAGATTTGATGAGTTATATACGAGTAGCTTAATAGTTATTAGCTATAGCGCACTATCAGTCAACATGTCCTTTCTCTTGGATCGTCGCTGGCCGAATGACTGACTGTGGCTCGATCTGCGAAGTGCGAAGCGCACTCGTACTCTGACTTGCACCACACCCCACCATTCGACATTATAATTTTTCGTATTTATGTAGTTTAATATTTTATTTATTTATAGTTATTTTAAAATAATTTAAGTACAGTACATTAGTTTATTTTATTATATTATATTTATTCATGTTCTCTGTGGCCGTGTGTCACTGCTAGGGTGCCAACTGAAAACCAGCGCTGGGTATTAAATATGCCCAGCATAATGCTGAGCTGGCAACCCATTAGAGGCAAGCATGCCGACAGCATTTCATGTTGATCGTGTTTTATTTGCTCATTTTATGTGTGTGTTGTACGGGAACTTGTCTCAATAAATTTATTTTTCTTTCTTTCTTTCTTTTCTTTCTTTCTTTTCGACTTTCTTTTTTACAGCGATTTGGCATATTTAAGTAATTTTGTCAATTTTTAACAAATGTGCCCTTGTCTTACCAAAAGTGCGATATGTAGAATAACTACCTCATTAGTCTAGTGGTGCGAAGCGCGACTGTTACGCTAGAGGTCCTGAGTTCAATTGCTAGGTTGGAAGATAGGCTAGAGTAAAGTATTACCGTTTTTTATATCAATTTCTCAGTAGCAGAGTTTGGATTCGTGACAGGTAAATGACCTTAGGCTCGCCTACATGGGATCTAGACTTAGTGGCGTACTGTGGGTGTACATTAGTACACTTCTGCCTAACTCTTCGGAGAAAAGCACGATGATGTTGTGTAACGTTATATAGAATAACTAAAGGTTCCTTATCCAACAGGTTGATTCCCCAACTGTAACAACGACACTGAAGAACTTAGGCGCTCTGTACCGGCGTCAAGGCAAATACGAAGCCGCTGAAACACTCGAGGACTGCGCACTCCGCAGCCGAAAGGAGGTGAACACTTAATAATAATAAAGTAAAAAAATACAAAGAGGTATCACCTACTTGATGACCTTAATGCAACCATTTTATGAGCTTACCTTATTTATCTTAAACATTTTTGGGCTAAGAAAAAAGACAGGATAAAATTCTACTTAGTGACTTTTTGATTCGTTGACAAATCTTCACAGATGAGTATATTAATTTCAATATCCATGATATTTTGATAATTCCATGATCCAAGTCAAAACGTTGACTGAGAAATTAACTAATTTCTCAGTCAACGGAAAACACAGAAAAACAAGTGGGTAAAATGTTGCTAGAGTTAGTCCTTAAAATATGATGGTTTCCGGAACCACAGCATCAGTTAGGGTTCAACCTAACCATTTTTCGGAAGATGTCAGGTGTTAGAGATAGATCCAAAAATAAAAGCTCAATAGCCAAATGGGATAGGTGACACCTCTTATGTCGTTTTAATATTGCGATTGAATTAAAGTAATTAATTGAAGCGTGTCTAATATACACCGTGTGTGATTTGATGCACAATTGCAGTAGTTAATCATTAAAGGAAGGGAGCGGTTTTAATCATTTCACCACGGATTTATTGCACTTAGAGGCGATTTTTCTAACAGATAATATCAGAGGAATTACTTTTACAATTTGAAAGAAATTTTCTACAAAGGCTATCAAATTTGCTCCTCTGATAATAGCTATTTTATTTATGAAAAAAACAGCTTTAAGTTAAGAATATGGGTTTAAATAATACAATCTACCATTTTGAGTGATAACTGTAACAATTTTTGGACTTAAATTCTTATATACATTATTTATGTTGACTCCCTTATTAATTAACGTTATACAAGCTGTGTATGGTTACACATCAGTGTTTCTTTCGTTTGAATGTCATGTATCCGAACAAAGCAAAACCAAGTACTGTGTTATTGTACAGCTTATAAGACGTTTATTTATAAGGGAACAAGTTTATTAACTTATCTTGGATTTAATATTAAGAATACATAATTTTTCTTCACGATTTTCCTATGCTTTCAACAACACGCAACACATAACGATTTATATATTATATAGAAGTGACGGATTTAGTCAATACATTATCTTGGTAATACTAAAGTCTGTATTATTTGGATAATGTTGATAACTTTGTCTGTTATTTATATATATATATATTTTGCTACATGTTCTAGCACTATTTAACATACAAATAATTAATTTTGCACGCTGCCTAGCACGTACAGCAAGTAAGTCACAAACAAGAAGCTAATTAACGATTATTGCTTTAATTACAATTTTACAGGTGGCTCAGTAATTGGCGATGTTTGTGTTTTCTAAATTATTATTTTAGTAATTTAATTTAGGTATAACGGTAATCAGTTTTGAATCTCGAAAGCACATATCATTTATGAGTCATTTGATTTACATATAGTCAAATCTAAGCTCAAGTATAATTAAAAACATGATTCAAAGAAGACATTATTTGATCTGAATAAATTCGGATTAAAATCCAATAAACATCAGTGTTTTTAGAGCTTATATTTTCATAAGCATCTTATTTCAAAACTGAAGACAAGAAGGCAAAGAAATTTTTTGGTCCTCCAGTTTGAATAAGAAATTGTTGGCTATAGGTTTCATAGGTTTTCTGGAAGATTAAACCTGTCGCTAATAAAATTGGCACGTGTAGGCTTTGGACATCGTGAAGCAGTCGCGGGCTCGTAGCGGGCGGCACGGCAGCCGCGAAGCTATGGAGCCGCCGCCGGAGCACCACGACGAGGTCAGCGGCTGACGCGGGCCCTAGTCTGACTGCGCTTTGTACGGCCCTGGCTTGGTTTACACGAACGTTTCTGGCATAATATCGCACATTTTGGCATGACTACATTTCATTATACCTTCATTTGTTTGTTTCTGTATATTTTTTGGGCCAAGGACCTGTCTTTTGTCACAAATAATAATATTAACACAATCTCTCAGTTAACCTCGGAAATATAGTTGTTTTAAATGAGTTTAATGTTATGTAAAATTAGGAGAAGATCGTATAAAATAATATTTGACAAATTCTTGTATTGTCCCATCTAATCATGGGTTCCTTTTGTGCCCTAAATACATTCTCACTTCGATATAATGTACTTAATTTTGGTCCATATTAAGTCGTAGCTATTTTTCTCACGAGAACATATTCAGAGCACATTTAAAGTAGAACATTTAGAACTTCGATAAACCAAGCCACGCACGTCACTGCTAAATATGGTTGGGTCTTAGTTAAGCACTGGGTTGTCGATGTCGTGATGTCGTACCGCACTGTATCAATCTAAACCACATTGCTATGGAGCTTAACACTGCGCATGTCCGTCATATCGTCACATAGTATGCACTAGGGAACATTCTGGCTCAATGTGATACTCAACCTGGAACTGCACGTTTTTTGAAATGTACATAGAATGGGAAAGATAACAGACCCCGCAAAAATCTAGCAATAAAAAATAAGGCAAAAGATTTTATACTTTACTAGATTTTCTTTCACATTAGCAAAAAGAACTTATATAAATATTCGTGTTCTGAGCTAATCAAACCTACAAAACTAAACCTTTATTCATAATAAGTTAAACACACACCAACTTCTTTAAACAAGTGACATTCTGTTGACGTGAACACATCCTCACGGGATTGTCACATAGGACGTGATTGATGTGTCAAATGTCAATTCTTAATGGAGCTGTCAATCAAAACTTCATCTTCAACTTCGATGAAATAAGGTTGAGTATCATTGCATTGGCTGTGTTCCGTGTACGAACCTATTACTACAGCTAAAGTAAAAAAAATGGCTATGACTGGTCGCGTTATCGCTCACTTGAAATTATATCGTTCCTTGTATGTCTCATTATAATCATTTGCGGTGCTTTGAATAGGTTTTTTCGGAATATAATTAAATTAGGATTGGTCATTTGGCAGTTAAAAAAAACTAAAAGTCAGAAGATATCGACTTCTACTAAGCACTAGAAATTTAATATGGCTTTCATTTGTATAGTGTCTGCATGATTTCAGTACAAAACATTAGGTACCTTATTACAATGTCCGAAAAGCTCAAAACTATACAACCTGTAACAGAATAAGTGCAAGACCTGAAAGTAGTTTGTTCAGAATCGATTACATTGGTTTTTAATATGTGTACATTTTTCTTGTACAATACCTGAAATTATGGCCCCCTGATCCATCAGTTGGTCGAGTTATGGAAAACTGAAACCTATTGGCACAAATTGTCATTGTATGCGTATGCGCACCGATATCGTAGTCATTGTGGCTACGACTGTAGTACGGCCACAAATTTTGCGTTAATCTGGTATAACTAATTTCTTGAAAAAAATATACTTACGTGTCTCGAAATGACTTTCGGGATTCGTTATCATAATTATGACTCGATTATAAGCTAATTGCCGTTTTTGAGGTCTTGAGTTTATTCAGTTATATTATTGTACGGTTGGCAAATGGCAACCTTACTTGTGATATTTATGACATTGTGACTAGAGCGGAAATATTTTTGAGTACCTAATTTGTCCTTGTAAGTGTTGCTTTTAATTCAAACAAAATTGTTTTCACAGCCACCTTTTATTCAATCAGGGTAAATGTTATCTCATTGGGCAGCGTTGCAAACATGTTTTGCTTTACGTCATCATTACACATATCTGGTTTTTGTTTTATTTATGTGCTGTTTATTTTTATCTATTTTGTTTTTTATTTGTATTCCCATGCTATATATGTAGGGGTTGGTTTCAAGTTCATAATTTTATAAAATATAGAACTTTGTTATTATTTAGTGGTTTCCTAATTGTGTGCACAGATAAGACTGCTTTGGACGCTTTTGAATATAGGTTTTAATATTCACTGAGGCTTTACCGACACCTGTGCTCGTACTAGACGTTTTAATGTCCCGGTTATGAGGATAGGATGACGCTATCTACTCGTGATCTGTAGAGCAGTATCCACCTATCGACCTAAATATTATCACGTTTTGTTGCAGTACGGGCTCTATAGGAATGCTCGCGACAATTTAAACAAATATTATGTACGTTAAATTTATTTTACTGTCGATTTTTATAATAACAGAAGAATGTTCAGAAATATTTTTTAAATCCAAAGAAACATTTAACTAAAGAATAATAAATTATGTAATATAAAAAATATTATATTGCTTTTTTTTGTAATCAAGCACACTTTATTAGGATACCACGCAACTATTGTATCAAACCCCACCTCATTTCTTTTCCGCAGCTTCTTAAACACACCCATTAATTTTTATTTGCACATTTTATTTTATGTTGTGTTTCCGTTATAGGGCGCGAACCAAGCAAGCGAACCACGCATGAACCTAAAGTCAAAGCTGTTCAATGCGCTAGGCATCAACACTGGCAGCAATCCGCCACACCAGTAGCCACGTAGTGTACACTAGGGTTTAAGTTGTCACTCGCTTTACGCACATGGTCCTTACAAAATAGTCCGAACGTTTAATTGACGACCGCTTGCGGTAGGATGGAAACGTCAGTGTCAAAAGCTCTCTGCCAACTTACACCGCACGTAGTCACATGAATATTTCTCCAATTAAACGGTCCGACTGTATTTACGAGGGTAGGCAATGGCTTTGTTGAAATTGTAGTCTTGATGCTTGCTGTAGTCACGTAGTAAACTACTAATGATCTACTCAAAAGGTAATTACAATGTTTTGATTGCGGTTTTAGACCATATGCTATACATTTTATACTCCCTCGATATAATTATTATTACCAAAAAGAAATACAAAATTGGAATGAATCACTTGAGTTATAATGGTGCAGAAACAAATCCATTGCTAAGTTCGTACTAAGACTCATGTCAGCTCACTATAATTGAGGATCACGTGCGTTCTACACTTAATTTGCAGCCATTTTGAATTCTTTTGAGAGCAAAAATAATGCAATATTTCAATGGCCCGTAGCCATAGTTGTTTAATTAAATGAAAGCATTTCATTACAAATTCAGAATGGTCGTGTAGTAAGTAGCTTAGTATTATTTATTAGCATGCGATAATTATTTTAGTAAAAATAAAAGTTTTTAAAAAAAGAAAAAATATAAAAATACAAATGAACGTGTGATAGGAGCATGCCAGTGAGCCGTCCCGCTGTAGTATACAATTTTGTTTATTATTAAATATAAAGTATCAAGACGGTGTGCGTGTGTTGTTTTATATATGGTGACACTTAGTCATTTGTTGCTAAAATGCATTTTATATAACCAAGTCTTTTGATAGCTTTCGGATTTTTAACAGATACAGAAGTATAAAATCATTATATTGTATGTATGTACATTATATTATCCTTATATTGAAGGTGCGTATTTACTACATTTTGTGCTAATTACATATAAGCTAGAAATCAATCTTCTGGCGAAAAAATATATCACGAAAATGGCATTGATTATATAAAGTGTATATACAGATTTTGAGAATTTATAAGCTGAATTTTGCATTTATAATCATTGAAAATATTTATAAATATTATCATTACAATAATTTTTATTTTATTAATAATTAATTTGAGCATGTTTTAAACAACGATTTTATTCGCTTACAATTTCAATATTTTAATTTAATGATTGTACTTTTTAACGATGTATGTCGTATGTGAAGTTCTTCAATAGGAAGAATGCATGAATGTTCAATTTTATTATTATGGTGTGAAATGTTAGCTTTACTCAACTTAGAAAACACACTTGTAGATTTCAATTTATATACTCAATTTATTTTCACTAGAAATCTTAATGGGTGTAAAATAAAATATATATTAAATCGATCTTGATATAGAGTGAATATTATTAACTTTTTCTGTAGCACGGTTGAGTAAAGCTTTACTTGTGTACCAACAGTCATGTTATATCATTATCATCAGTAATTTTATGCTTAACTTTCATTCCAGTGTAGCGTATGTCGATCTAAGCTTAATGTGAGAGTAGGTGATAAATATTATTATATAGTATTTTTATATACAATTTCTTTTAAACTATGGGGGTGCTAGAAATGTGGATTTTTCTATGTATTAGATTACAATATCGGCATAACTTTTACATATTTTTTAACGAATCTCCCTTTAACATCCGCCACGTCACAGCAATGAGAATTATTTTTTTATTGTCTCGATAACTACGTCGAATGGTAATTTTAAAAATTGTTAATAAATATAATTTATGTAACATTATTTTTGGTTTTATTTATTTTATTTCGGATGAAGGTGAGTCTACAGTGTTATGCAATTTATAGCCCACGACACGAAGCAAACATGACGCATGACAAACTAACAAACAGATACACAAACATATTTTGTTTATAACGGCTTTTGCTGTTAGAGTAGATGCATGGTGGCATCTCGTTCACTATAAATAGATGTTTTTTACATTTCATCACTATCCTACATATTAGTTACACTTCTATGTCATTGTAGAGTTCATTTTGTCTGTGGTTGTTTCCCGCCGTTTCCAATATAAAATCTATGGCAAAGGTTTTAAATTCATACAGCCTAGTTGTGAACCTCCTTGTTAACTTTTATATTAAATGAACACTTCCTTGCAATCATAAATCAGAGCCGATTTCTAACATTTACCCTTACCTTTATGTAATCAGACGAAACCTATATTACCATCAACTTTTATTTTTGTATTATTTTGAACAAAATGGAGTGTAAATTGCATAACACGGGGGCAGGAATGTGGCGCGGTGTCTCGGAGCGCGAGTTTCTCGAAACTGCGCGAGTCGTTGAGGCGCTCGTCTGCGCGACTGTTCAATCGGCTCGCGGGTCGCCACTCCGCCCACCTGCCAACCGACGTAGACTTCACTGACCCTGAAAGGTAACCATGCTACATTGCAGTCACCATGAGAACTCGATACGACTGACATTGACAGATAGGCTGCTCAAGTACCCCGGATAGACAAAAAATTGACAAAGTTTATAAAAATATACTAGATATATGCCTAAAGATACATTTTTAAATAATTCATTTGTTAGGTACCAATAATTAACGACGAAAAAACGTTTAGAAACGACAGAAATTAAGCTAGAGCTCACGAAGCAAAATTTTATGGTAAGCTAAGTATCAAGGCTTAAATGCAAGCTAAAACGTCTGCCTGCTATCGCAAATTACCTATGCTTATAGCATTTCGGCTTATATTTGGTGTGGGGTCCTTCAACACTCTTATTCAACCCGTTGCAGAAATAAAAGGAAGTCAGGTAATCGTTTCAGATTAATAATTAACACATTGCACATTGAAATATGTCGCACTAATCGTGTTTTGGAACACTTGCAAATACTGTCAAATACAAATACAACAAGTACAAATCAAAAATATCTACATGTTGCCTGCATATGTCGCAAGTTTTCTATTTTTCATTATTTGATTTTAATATTTTCCGCTTCATTTTTGTCGATAATAATTTCAGAACCTATTTTATGTTCACCAGATATAATTTTCGAGTAACTAACTATAATATTGCAATAATTAAAAGACAATATTTTTATTTTTTATTCTCCTACTAACACCATATTTTTCCTCAGCATGAAGCGCGCAAGCTCCCTGTCCGCGCTCAGTAACTCTAGCCCGGCCAGCCCGCGCCACTCGCAGCCGCGGTAGCTGACAGCAGCCAACAGAACTAAGACCATCATAAGATATACCACTTTTACATTTATCAGGTTACTGGCATTACAGTCCTGACCTTTACCTGGTCAATATGGCCGCGTAAAACATATGGTGCGAGTTCCATGCTCTCTGGTTTAAAAATATACGTAGATGTTGATGTTGCCAGTTAATGCAAAATAATAATATTATAATATCAACTACCTAAGTACAATAAGTGCAGACGGGACGGTGATATGTAATAGAATTTGATTACAAGGAATTTTTAACACATAGGATAATACTAGAGACGATGTCCATGCTTAAAATTTTCCTTGCTGCGATTTGAATTCACACAATACTTTGAAATTCTAATAACTATATAACGACATATTTTAAAATATAACATATCCAACCAACAACACCTACCTATTGCATTACAAACTGAATCATATTATTATGCAATAGATAACGCCAAACTTATTAACTTGGTTATTTTGTATTATCATTATTAGTGGACTGTAAAGTTCTTATGATAAATAAATTCTTTAAACCGAAAAATAAAAAGTTCAAGTTCAATGTTATTAATCCAAGTGTGCTTTTGGATAAAAGCACACTTGGATTAATAACATAGGTAGGTAGTGTGATTAGTATAAGAATTTGATATATGAATGATACACGTTTAGTCATTTCGCAGCAGATTCAGTATGAAAAATAAAATGAATATACACCTGCAGGCTTACTCTTGAAAACAATACAATACCAATCCAAACGTGATCCGATTCCAATGTCAATTTGGCTGTCGGGCGATTTCGTACTCTTGAGCACAAATCCGTTAAACCTATTATCGGCATCCTGATTGGCCAATGGTTGGGTCGTTTCACAATCCTATTTAGTTCACTCAATCACCGCGCAATATTGAAACAATTCGGCGCTAGTCTCGGATTCAAGAGTACGAAACGACACAATTCCAATGTCGATGTATCGAATTGAGTTCAAAAATAAGGCCCCAGAATAACATTAGGTACCCTAATTTTGGGGCAGTAAGCTCAAAAATAATCACATTACACACATTTAAATATTTTTAGGAACTTTGATGATAAAGCATTAGGTATCATTAATAAGATGTATTTTGGCTCGGCATGTGCTATCACTAGAGTGGCTTTATTCGTAGTTCTGTATTTTTAAAAGTAAGCATAATTTTTATAAAATGTATAGAAATGGCGGGAAGTGTTTATAAACCGTAGACAAAGAGGAAAAAGACATGTGAATGAAAAAAAAAAACAGAAAATTAATGACGACTAATTAAGTTGTTTTCTCATCGCACTCTCTTTAAGTGTGAGTAAGTATTAATTTATTAGAAAATAAGTTTTAATTTCAAATGGTGTCTAACTATGCCTTTTTTAAAAGCTTATAAGTACTATCTGCATTTTAAATAAAGAAGCTTAATTTTTTAAAGTCGATATTGTGAAAGTTGCCGTCGGTAAAAAAAATATTTTTGGTTGCATTTTGCAGATTATAAAGGGCATTTGACTTTTTAATTTGGTCTATGGAAATAGATAATTCAATAGATTTACCGATACTTTAAAATATTTATTTTAAAATGTGGTCGCAAGTAGAATCTTAGTGCTGATAACTATTTTTATCATTGCATAGGGCTGCCTACCAACTGAAGCGGATAGGAATGGAGCTGTTGTAGAAATGATTAACTAGTATTCTACAAAGAGACATATTTGTGCAATTTATAGGTAATAATCTACAATGAGACATATTATTCTATTGGATAATATTGGCGTAGTGATCGCAAAATCCACTGGTGTACGGGGTTTCATCCCCGCACTGTGGGTATAATTACATGTTAGATTTATTTTATAAACACATCCACGGTAAAGTAAAAATTCTAGTGCAAGAAAGTATGTAAAAAAGCTTGAGAGGTGTCAAGGGACACCCGGATCGAACGAAGTTAAGTTCCTCAGACCTCATTAAGTCAGCTTTGTTTGGGGATGAACTCAAATCGCAAGAAGTAAAACCAAATCGACCGTTGAACTAATGGTTTATTGGAACTTGACCTTCTTTTACAGTTTTAGTTCATTTTAATTTTAACTCAATATATAAAATTTGTACTGCGGGGGTCATTGAACGGCGGAGAATCTTAACACCGCCGTTCAGATTATGACGTCAACAGTACAGTGCCATCTATTAGACAAAATGCGTACTAAAAAAAGTGTCGTGACAACTTTTTGTAAGAATTTTTGTCCGTCTAGCCCCCTGTCACAACGCGCGATAAGGAACTTTCGTTCCAAAAATCAAGCTCGGGAACGCTCTGCTCCTCTCCGCTTCTCTGGTCACGGTCCATCAACTGAAATGTACGTAATTCGACAGCAACAGATTTATTTTTGTGATAGCTTCGGCTCAGTGTAACTTATTCCTAAAGTGATAATAACTTGCATGCGCAGGTGCGGCTTACGTAATAACTTATTGACTAAATATTTTTATTGTTAACAGACTGTGTCGGCGTGATAATTAATTTTCAATAAATATTATCTTGACAAGGATGTTGGTGTTTTCATTCAAATATCACTAACTACAAGCCTGTTTAGATTACATTTATTTATTGACATATTTATTAAGGGTTTCCAACAAAGGATATACACAAACATTTACAAATGAAACAGATTAAATCTATCACGGGTACTCCCTCAATTAGTGGAGACCACAGCATGCACAATGACATTAAGAAATACAACTAAGCGAAATATTATGCTAATTAAGCTGGATACAATTAAATAACATAAAAATTCAATGTAATCAAAAAAATTAATCATTAAATAGCAATTCATTTACACTTTTGATAAAATTTGGTAGAGAGTTACTTAATATATCCAACATCCCATTTCCACATTTTGTCGTTATATTTCCTACAAAGTCTTGGTACATAACAGAGTTTGAATTCCTTTGTAAATATTGAAGGTACAGTTTAGAACACAATAAACGTAGTGGATAAGCAGTGATAGCTTAGTGATATGACCATAGGACGGCCAAGTCAAAGGTCTCGAGTTCGATTCCAATACTTTTCGAAGTTATGTACGTATTAATAGTTAATTATCACGCGCTTAAAACCGGTAAAGTAAAACATCGTGAGGAAACCTGCACGCCTGAAATATCTTCTCGACGGCGTGTCAAGTCTGCCAACGCGCACCAGGCAAGCGTGGTAGACTATAGCCTAATCCCTCTCATTCTGAGAGGAGACCTGTGCCCAGCAGTGGGACAATGTAACGGGTTGGTTATGTAGACGTAGTGGCATGAGGTACGTTTATGGGCGGATCGCGGTTTTGAATATGATGCCGATTAGAACGAATATTTGCTTGTTCTATAGATAGTATATCGCGTTACCTGCTTAACACATCATCACGCTTGTATTCCCCGAAGGGTTACACAGAGGTGTACTAATGCAGACCTTAGGAATTCACGAAAAACTCGCATCTAAATATACTTAACAATCAAAAAGTATTTGTAACGAAGTAGTAATGACCCCAATCTATACCTATAATAAAATTGTTACAGGCCGATGTCTGTACATTATAGCTGATATTAAAGAAAAACTAATATGGGGATCTTTATTAGAGGAACAGAAGCCAAAATAACAATATTTAAAATTTTGGTCTGGTCTGTATGTTTGTACGACCATCACGCAAAAAGTACTGCATGGAATTGAATGCAGTTTTCACCGATGTATTGCTAGAGGTCTAACTGAAATTCTAGTGTATGTTTCATCTTGATACGCCTCCTAGAATCGGACTTATAGTACCTATGTTAATCTTTTTGAGACGTGAGTGAAACTGCGAGCAACAGCTAGTATGTAATATTTCGTCACAACTATTCTAAAGCCAGTGACTAGGTACCTACCACGATACATGCAGTGACCGAAATAAGACAACACAAATATAATGAAGTGCCGCCTATAAATATAGTGTTATGTGTTTATAACGTCTGCTTAACTCATCAGCCGCGCAGCCGACATATTCGGACGTAGGGGTGTCCGTATGTTTTCTTTACTAAAGAAGTACTTATATGTATATTAGATTACCTAAATCCAATAAATAATTCCTACTCAAGCACCTACCTACCTGAAAGCAGGTGGGAGGTTGTGCGGCTCAAACCAACCTATCGTTTTATCTGACCCGAACCTTCATCTGCCTCGTGGCAACGTGACCAGTTTCAAGGGACGCCAAAATTGTGTTTTTTTAACGAGCGTTTGAGATTATACGCTGGAGTGAGGGCACCACAATCAAATTTGTGCCCCAATCGAAAAAATCGTGGATCTGGGGCTACATTATTGGTTACTATAAACTAAATTGCTACTAAGTTGTTATAGCTCAACCTGAACTTCTTTAAACCATGATTCTAGAACACTATTTACGTAAGTACTTAATTGAAGATTTTTACCCGAACTGAACAAAAAGACAAAATGATCATTAGGAGAAGAAAATATACATAAATCCCACTTGGATAAGTACTTGTTACACTGAATCGGGATCACTGGAATGGAAAGTCCGCATCACGCAGACCAAACTCTGCCTAATTTTTTCTTTGCATAACTTTTGGCATAGCGGCTGAGCGATCGGCTTCTGCGCAACGTGTTGTGGGTTCGATCCCCACACGGAGAAAATATTTGTATGATCTATAGGTAGCTGATCCGGGCCTGGACGCTTGTGTATGTGAGAAACTGTGTCTGTAAACGCATCCACGATACAGGAGAATACCCTAGTGTGGGGCGTTTAAAAAAAATTTAAACCTTTGCCTTTGTATGTAGGTTCCTATAGCGCGGAAAATAATAATGGATCATCTGCCACCTGGGATGGCGGCAAGCAATGTCGGACTTGTACTGACTAAAAACCGTAATTGCCTTCGTTGGTCCTATAGTCATGGCTATGGGATTCGTGATATTCACCCCACGACCGAGTCAGAGATAAAACTGCCTTCATCAATATTATGGTTTCACTTGTTGGTGGTTAAAAAAAAATTGTAGACACAACCCTAAAAGTCTCATTTTATTATTAGGTAGGTTACTACCAAATCATGTCTCATTAGGTCACCTCTGACCAAATGTGTAGATGTGCAATCACCAATGGAAAATGGAAATAGGCAATTACAAAGTTCATTGATAATGGTTACCCGGTTGCCTGGCTTCCGTGGAACCAGGCAGGACACACTGATCTTTCTCTATGATGTGTACCTATAGAGTATTATAGAGCTCAGTTGCAGGACATGTTAAGCGTAATTATAAAAGCGGCGGTAGCTTGCTAGGCGATCATGTGGTCACGGGTTCGAAACCCACCCACTACACCACCGACGTGAACCCACTCATAACACAAGCATTTAGCTTAGCAAGAATACTAGTAATGTGCGACCCACATTGCTAGTCTGCTAGTAAGCTTTAAAAAAAATACCTAAGACAACGAGACTGTAAAAACTTCGTGATGACTCAGATTTTATTTTATGTAGACTGTACTGCACAAGAATAAGCCTTGCTTTTGTAAGTTCTGACTTAGGAACACAACAGATAGAGTCGTACCTAGTAAGTAGGTAGGACCTCGGCTTTTTACCACATATTTTTCTTATTTTTTCTGCCTCATTAGTCTAGTGGTACCAATTGCGACTGCTACACTAGAGGTCCTGGGTTCGATCCCCAGGTCGAGCAAAGTGTTATTAAGTTTTTCTATGAAATTATCAGTAGCAGCTCGGAGTCTGGATTTGTGCCCGGTTAATGGCAATAGGCTCGCCTCCTATACCATGGGACCTAAATGTACCGGCGAACTGTGGGTGTACATTAGTACGCATCTGCCTAACCCTTCGGGGAAGACAGGCGTGATGGTATGTTTTCTTTTTTTATGGGATAGGAGGGCAAACGAGCAGAGGGATCGCCTGATAGTAAGCGATTACCGCCGCCCATGGACACCCGCAACACTAGAGCAGTCACAAGTGCGTTGCCGACCTTTTAAAAGGGGATTGGGCCTCCGGTTGCCTCACTCACTCGGCGAAATATAACGTAAGCGTTGTTTAACGCCGGTTTTCTGCGAGGCCGTGGTATCACTCCAGTCGAGCCGGCCCATTCGTGCCGAAGCATGGCTCTCCCACGTAAATGTTATCTATCATAGACTTTCGGTTGACAAAGTAATTACACAGTGCCACATTATTGATAAGTACCTGCCACACAACAAACGAAACCGGAAAGCATCCAGGCAACATCATTTCACTAAAAGTCTACCTCATCTAATCTACCTAAAAACTCAAACCAAAAAAAACACCAATACCTAAGTACTTACGTCCACATACATATTTAAAAAAAAACTTTAAGTAGGTAAATATCGATACCTATAGTATCTCTTAATTGTAACAGGCAGATGTCTGTAGGTACATGATATTGCAAAAAAACTAATATAAAGACACCCCATATTAGTTTTTCTGCAATATCTGCTCTAAAGCAACAGAAACCAAAACATTTAGAATTTTTGTTTGTCGGTCTGTATTTTTTATACGCGTATCACCTAAACTACTGCATAAAATTGGATGCGGTTTTTACAGTCGTTCTATAAATCCTTTTGAGAAGCGAGTGAAACCGCAGGCAGCAGCTACTCATCAATAAAAATCAATTTATCAGCACCGTTCAATAATTTAGCGTTTCGTATTATTATAACAAAGCTAAGACAACAGGAGGGGGCAGTGAGTCAGCTCTCATTACTGACTGACACCAGTAAAAAGTAAAGTAAGTGGCATAATAAGTTGCTCGTCGTGGACATACGCGCAGCTGCCAAAACATGACGCGAAGGGTGCGTGCGCGCATCGCACAAAAAATATCATCACTTTGTTTTTAAATTATTACTTAGGTACCACCTACACACGTCAAGCTTTACATACAGAATTACAGATACATAACAAAAAAAAACACTATTACGGAATACGAGCAGGCGGTAAGGGCTAACTGTATGCTTTGTTGTCGTTTGTATAAGACGTTAATTCTGCTAATACGAGTAGGTATATTATTGCTTAGGAACCAAGCTAATGCTCGCTCCGACAGCGGATTGCCTAACTTAAAAAAATATCAGCAGCGTGTTATTTTATGATCTACGTAATGGTATGGATTAGTACATAACATAACATAATCAACCCATTATACTGTCCCACTGCTGGGCACGGGTCTCCTCTCAGAATGAGAGGGATTAGGCTATAGTCCACCACGCTGGCCTAGTGCAGGTTGGCAGACTTCACACGCCATCGAGAAAATCTCTCAGGCATGCAGGTTTCCTCACGATGTTTTCCTTTACCGTATAAGCGAATGATAATTAACTATTAATACGCACATGACTTCGAAAAGTCAGAGGTGCGTGCCTTGGGTTCGAACTCGAGACCTTTGATTTGGCAATCCAACGGTCATACCACTAGGCTATAACTGCTATTTATGTATGGATTAGTGCTGAAACATAAATAAATGAAATTATTTAGGAAATGCAATTATATTTTTTTATTGTTTTTTTTTATTCTTGAGATCCTTACCCTTGACTACTAGTTCACCTGATGTTAAACGACACTGCAAAGATCAAATAGATCTTCTAGACTTCTAGTGAATCTGAAATGATCTTTTGCGTGTAAGTGCCAGTTCCCCCTCGGTTGCTGCGGCTCTGGCAGTCTGCAGTCCGTAGGGGCCTTCGATCAACAATAGCAATTTGCCATTGTATTGTTGATCGAAGGCAGGGGCGCTTTAAGCTCGGCAACGCATCAGCAACTTTTATGGCTGATGCGTTGCCGATACTTACCATCAAGTGAGTCGTCTGCTCGTTTGGCGAACTAATCAATAAAAAAGTGACACTTTTACAAGTCAAATAATCAGAGTACATACTAGGCCACGATATCTTTATTAATTAGCTTATCAACGACTCGGATCACTTAGGAAGCGGGAAGTGTTAATAGCGCGAATAACCAGGCCCTTCCGCACCGGCTAACTGTTGTAGCCACCGGAACACAGTGGTAGTAGATAAGAGGCACTTGGTTCTGTGTAATGTGCCGTATCACACTTCTAATTAGCCGAGGAATTAGCATGAAAGTCCGGTTCAATAATAAATTGTTCAGGTCTAGTGTTGGAAAGCACAAAAGTGAATTTTACAATTGATTTGCATTTTGCGCCCAACGTACAGTCGCTAGAAAAGAATATGGTATCACATCAGTGTCCAATAATTCACTTCATGTAGGGATGTGTGTTCTACAGATTTTCACTTGTAAGTTTGTAAATTATTTTTATTCGTCGGATCGGTACCTATGACGGCTTCCCAAAGAAATTTAAATATTACAAGTGAAGCTTCCTAACCTTAAAATATTCCTAAGATTGAGAATAATAACTTTTAAGAAATAGTAAAACCGCCTACATAACTTAAAAGAAATAATTGTATGTGCGAAACAGTTTCGGAAGTCGGTGCCTTTGATTAGATCGGATCTTTTGATTTCGCTACCGACTTGTGTTTTGTGACAACTGTTACGCACATAACATTATTTTTTTGTTTTTGAAGACGGTTTTAAGTATGACCTACCGGTCAAAGAAAGAATCAAAATCGGTTCATAATTGACGGAATAATTGCGTAACAAACATACAAAAAAAACATACATACAATCGAATTGAGAATCTCCTTTTTGAAGTCGGTTGAAAATAAGACAGAGGCACCTATTTATTTTATGACCGGATCAGTTACACTGCGTGAAGACGTGCGAAAATCTAGCTATTTGCACAAAAAGGCGATTGGGCGAAACTAGTGTTGCCCAAATGCAAGAACAAGACGAGACTTAGCCAGTCTTGGTCTTGGTCTTGCGCCAATACACCTGGTCTTGGTCTTGGTCTTGGTCTTGCGCTCCCAGTCTTGGTCTTGGTCTTGGTCTTGCAGCAAGAGTCTTGCAAGTCTTGCAATTACCTATTAGTCTATTACTATTTATTAAAGTTTACTTTAAATCTTAGAAAAACGTATTAGAATTGGAACATTGTGAGCTTGAATTAACATAGCCATAGTAAAGATCAAGCAGATTAATAAATAACTGAAGATTTGATAAGAAATTCGAAAAATCAACTGACCTATATGTCGTTTTCCATGGAAGTAACTGTTTCTTAATAAACATTTATGATTTATAAGCTTACATTTGCTAAAACATGTAAAAAAACAAATTAATTACAATAACTTGAGAATTTTTTTACACGTTTCAAGTATATTTAAAAGTGGCTACAATATTTATTAAACGGGTGATATTTGAACACTTTTTTGCTATTTTTTCTTGTAAAAACTTAAGAAATATAATGACTAAATGTACAATAATAGTACCTAAGTAATTAGTTTAAAACCATATAAGTAATCAATATTATAATATATACTTACTAGAATGAATTAATATGACATCTACTACCTATCTTTACCATTTTATCCTAATCATAATACTACTTGCGTGATCAGTATAATGTATTCATTTTCATTCTAAGCACTCTGAAACTTATTTATTCTTTGGAACACCTGTAGGTACTCTTAAAAAAATTCGAAATTATTTTGCATGAGTATACCTACGCCCTATGGCGGCAATCAAATAGTGTCACAAATGTTATGATTTCGGCGTGGCGGCAACGATTGTTTTAGATTTCAAAAGAAGCTGCCGGCGCGTGTATCATAACCATGTACTTCCGAAAAGCGGCAAATTTCTTTGAGAAGTAAGTACAAAACCTTTGATGCCGCATTATCAAAGTGCCGATGGTTAAAACATAACTATGCATGCACTCAGTTTGATTTTAATAGATATTTTTTTATTCGCTATGTTTATGGTATTAGTCGTAATGCGCATAGGTCCAGTTTTTCATATTCTTTGATACAGTTTTTTGCGTCTCATAGAATTCCTAAGCGTACCTACCTATACACCGAACTGTTACACCTAACTACTCAGTGAAATAGCGCTAAGTCCTAGCTGCAAGACGCAAGAGTCTTGCAGGCTATGTCTTGTTCTTGCTCAAGTCTTGCACGGTCAGTCTTGGTCTTGGTCTTGCTAAAAATACGCGGTCTTGTTCTTGGTCTTGGTCTTGCAAAAACGCAAGAACAAGACCAAGACTGCAAGACCAAGACTGAATTTGGGCAACACTAGGCGAAACAGTAATAAAACATAGTCATACTATCAATTTTCAGCCAATTTAAAAATATTTTTATGTCACTTAAAGCTATCAACACTTTAAAACAGTTGGTAATGACTGTCGCACCGTGAGAAACAGAGGGCAGAGGGCGATCCCGGGGGATTCGTACTGTCCCATGTTAACGAGAGCCGCCCTGGTCGCACCTAAATCATATGATTATATGTACCACCTAAATAGAAAGAATTCAGGAAGTTATTATGTTACCAATTTAATTACGGGTATTTGTTTCTGAATTAGGTAACATAACATCATCCTAGTTATCCTTTTCCCAAATATTACATTAAATCAATTGGAATTGGCTTCCTTCAGACCTCCCGAACAGTGAACTAGGGCGGTGCCAGCGGTGCCTAGGCACAGGGCGCAGACCGTGGAGGTGCGCAGAGGGACGCTGAAATGATCAGACTGAGAGGCAAAATTACTTATATTTTAACCGAAAGGTTAGGCAAAGGCGTACTCATGTACACATGGGTGTACCTGTACATGAGTACGCCTCTGCCAACTGCCAACTAAACATACCGGCGAACTGTGGAGTTCGCCGGTATGTTTAAGTCCTATGTAATAGGAGGCGAGTCCATTCCCAACCGGGCACAAATTCCAAACTCCGAGCTGCTACTGAGAATTTTCTAGAAAAACCCAATAAAACTGCTCGACCTGGAAATCGAACCTCAAACCTTTAGCGGTCACGCACGTTTATGAACTTTCCTTTACATTATATTAGTATATTTTTAAACTATATTATAATCTATTATTGCATTACTTATGCGTGCCTTTCATTGTTCTAATGTTATTCACAAAAAAATATAAGGATATTATGTCTAAGTACTTATCACAAAACCTGTTCATTCAAATAACAATGTATCCTGAACAATAATAGTGGAAATCACAAAATAAATAGGATCACAGCATACGATCTACTACAGTCCCCGCCCATAAGTTAAGCTCCGCCCAGTGACCGTGCGTGTGCGCATTTCAGATGAACGTTCAGTGATCATCCCGTGAAACTCTGAAGCAGGCGGACGTGTTTCATTGTATAACTAAACAACCGCGAAAAAGTTTAAAACATTTGGTGGATACAATAACAAAGTAGCAATTTACTTAGTTCAATATAAATTATCATAATCAAATATAACAGTCATAAAAACCTGTTCATTTTGAATCTTTCAAATATCCGAGTCGAACTACAAATTAACTAAAATTTTTACTACAATACAAATAAACACACCGCTATTAAAAACAAAAAAGAATATCCAAAAGAAAAACACCCCCACTACTCATAAAAACATTTAGAAATGGATTACCTGAAAGCAAACTTCCCCCCTCAAATGGAGGACACGATGAAATACCAAGAAAACATAGGCCTGACACAATTCCAGTCCTTACCAGAGCAAGATATGGGTCAAGATTTTTTCCATTCTGGTTATCTGCCTTTCTTTTATGATTACCGCGCAGTAGACAGAGGGTTGTGTGAGCCCAGAGAGGGTTGTGACTGGGAGTGGGGGGATCTGGAGAATAATGTTATGGTGAAGGAGGAGACTGAGGATCAAGCGAAAGGATTTGGAGAAGAAGGTAAGTGAAAACCTGTTCCAAAAGTTTTATTATGAACTGTTAGCTTAGGAAAAAATATTTCCCGGTATTAGGTGCCAAAAGACAAGACGTTATAATGTTATTTTATTATAGGAAAAATGCAATCGCAGGCAGGATTCTAACCTGCGTCTCCTGATTGGATACACCAGACGCTCTGGCCTCTACCGCGAACCCTATCCGCCTGATTGAAATTTTGCCTTCACATTCTAAATTTACGTCATAACCTCCTCGGAAGTCATGCCTTGGATATCATACCTTAGATGTAATTCCTTTGTATGGACGCAATTTATACTTAATTCTCTTTTGCAACATTTTCTTTTCCGCGGAACATTTTCCCGGGATAGGTAATTAATGTTATAGGTAAGTAATGTTATCGGTAATGTCTAGATTGTATGTAGATATATAGTACTTTAGCTTAGGTACATAATCAACCCATTATACTGTCCCACTGCTGGGTACGGGTCTCCTCTCAGAATGAGAGGGATTAGGCTATAGTCCACCACACTGGCCTAGTGCGGGTTGGCAGACTTCACACGCCGTCGAGAAAATCTCTCAGGCATGCAGGTTTCCTCACGATGTTTCCCTTCACCGTATAAGCGCGTGATAATTAACTATTTAATGGGCACATGACTTCGAAAAGTCAGAGGTGCGTGCCTTGTGTTCGAACTTGAGACCTTTGACTTGGCACTCCAACGATCATACCACTAGGCTATCACTGCTTCTATATTAGCTTAGATATATTATATTATTAGGTACCTACATTGTACACATTAGGAACTTTATAAAGGAATTAAGAGATCACCACACGACACAACTGGCGAACGACTGGCACTGAGTAAATATGTATTGCCTAGGTTATTCCAGGTCTAGGTTATACATGAGATTAGTGTTCGTAAAGTGCACATACAATAGAGAGGAAAATAAAGAATTAAAAGCGTAGTGAATGTGTACGCAACAACGTGAGAATATAGGCGTATCAAGAGGCGTGTCAAAAAGAAGACAGAAGATAATGTAGAGGTACGAGGATTGCTCCACTGAGACTTCAAAAAATAAATTATAAAGTTACAGGAAATGTTGTGTAAAAATTGTAAAAAATTCTACTCGCCCGCAGCGCAGATGTCAATTTTTAACTGACTTCAAAAAGGAAGAGCCTGTACTTAATTCGACGGTATGTTTGTTACGCGATTATTCCGTCAATTATGAACCGATTCTGATGATTGTTTTTTTGATCAGTAGGTCATACTTCAAAGGTGGTCCCACAAAAATTTGGTCAAGATCTGATCACAAAATTTAGAATAAAATGACAATAACACGTAACGACCGAGTACAAATGATAACGTCGTCTAGGTAAGGTACAATTTTACCTACTCGCTAATATTTTCTTAAAAATAAACTAACTTTAAAAAAAAGTAAAGTAAAACCGCCTTCAAAAACATAAAAAGTAATTCTAAGATGTGCGAAATAGTTTCGAAAGTTGGTGGCGAAATCAAAAGATACGATCAAATCAAAGACACCGTCTTCCGAAACTGTTTTGCACATTATAACCTTTCACATCAAAACTACTTTATTCGGATTTTATCGCGACATGACAGTTACGCGAATACCGATTGCTTATCATCTAAGAAATTACCGTTTTGATGCGTTTTTTTGTATTCCCAAGAGAGCCGAATACGTATTTAATAAATACATATTATTATATAACTAATAATAAATTATCCATAGTTTTATATGAATTTCTGACTAGTAAATAGGTACCTACTTAGAATGATTTAAGACGATTTAATGTGTTGGATGTGACGTTATTTCTATAACACACGAAGAGGCACGTGTACGAACTACGTACCTACCTATTAATACTTTTTAACCATAGGTAGCTTTACGACTATAAACTAATAACAATGATCAGAGCACCTTCCTGTCCCACCTCAGGTTTTACGAGTGGAAACGTGTCGTGCGCAGGATTGTCGCAAACAATGTCGGCCGTAAACCAAAGGTAAACAACGGACAATCGGCGCCGGCGCCGCGACATCTGTCACTCATTACACTGAACGGATGTATAGAGCTATTAGATTTACTATCTAGGTACCTATTGGTTTTAAGTTCTGGTTTTATAACACAACATAACATACGCCTGCTGTATTTCCCGAAGGGTTAGGCAGAGGTGTAGGACAGATGTGGGGATTTGGGGACGAGCCTATAGCCAATAACGGGGCACAAATCCAAACCCCGAGCTGCTACTGATAACTTAATAAGAAAACCCAATAATCCTTCTTGACCCGGGAATTTAACCTAAGATCTCTGGCGTAGCAGTCGCGCTTAAGACCACTGGACTACTAGAGTATTCTAGTAGTCCAGTGGTCTTAAGCGCGACTGCTACACTGCTACTGGTTATGAACAATTCAGTTTACTGTAATGTAATTGTTAAATCCACTTCCTAACTGTCCAACGCCTTTGGAAAATAGATGTTGTGATGTGCGAGGTTAAACATACCGGCATCCTGGTATCTCCTGGCAGAGTCATGAAGCACCTTATCCTTATATCAAAGGGTATTTCGACATCTTATAGTCAATTCTTAAGAAAAGATCAAATCTACTGAGTATTAGCACCGTCAAATAAAGCACGCAAGCAATCCGCGGGTGAATAGGTATTACACAAATCATACACCATCCCATACATTTTGATCGTGTAGGTATTAATTACACTTTAGTATGGTAACTACAGTTAATTTTTAGATAGTGTTACGAGCTGGGGTTCGGGATAAATTTACGACTTATTACGACTACTTTCTACGACTTATCTAGAATCTTCGTGACCCATCTCCGTCCTAATAGTTACTCTGCGTAACAATAGGATTTTGACAAAATCCTATCTCTAGTAAGCAAGTCTATTGATGGTATTTATATTGGGTCCGGCCATAAGAAGGCATGACCTACCTATTAGTAAATGATGTTTATCTGTAAATGAGATTTTATAGTAGGTAGGTATGGCTCAATCTAAAACTTCGACCTTCAGTCATTCTCTCAATTTCAATGTTTTTTTTCGACGATAATTCCTGTTGTATAGCATCCTTGCCTTGCCATTAAAAAAAGTACCTACCTACCTACTTATAAGTAATTTGTATTGGAAATCCTCACCTTGCAATGCAGAGAGAATACCCTAACGAATTCTAAACATCTCATCTATTATATTATCTATTCTTAGATACTCGTTCCCCGAACGGCAGTCGCAAGGAGCGGACGGCGTTTACTAAGGCGCAGATCCGCAGCCTGGAAGCGGAGTTCACGCGAGCCAACTATCTGACGAGGCTGCGACGATACGAGATAGCGGTCGCGTTGCACCTTACTGAGAGACAGGTGAGGGGACACTTTCAAACGGAGCAAGGAAGCCAAGCACTGCTGGATTGGGCTTGAATAGATGGAGCGAAGATGCTCCTACAAACAGGCTAGTCTTTTCCATTGAGCATTGCTTTTGTTTTTTTTACATACATTGTCACTGGGGCCTCATTATTCTAAATTGCCCAAGGCCTCCAATAGGTTAAAGAGTGCCTGTCTATATGAAAATAAAACTATTTTGATTGATTAAAGCTGAGCCAACAGGAAGAGTATTGCAATCTCTTGTCACCGCTCTGCCTTTCCATTCTTTCTCACTCTGCTATATAGAAAACTAACTCCGCTAAAGCCTACGTACGTACTAAAACTAACCGACACGACAAACGCGTGGTGTTATTATTGGACTGTTCAACTAATTTACTCTATTTTATACTCGACCACGCCAGAAGGGCTAGTATCGGACTTCTTTCAGGAGGAGGTGCGACTGTTTTTTTTTTATTACTAATAATTATAGCAATCTATTAAGGATGTTTTCTTTAACACAAATAAACATACCGGCAAGCCTAACCCTTCCGGGATTACAGACGTGATGGAATTTTTGTAGTCCATAGCAGAAAGAGCCATAAAACGACTACGTCTAGTAACTACATTGATGTTTCTCAGGTAAAGGTATGGTTTCAAAATCGTCGGATGAAGTGGAAGAGAACTAAAGGGGCATCTAAACACACCAAGAAAAAGGAGCCACAAGCTAACTACTAGGTGCCTAATGTATTACTGGTTTATGTCTACTTAGTTCTATTTGTTTAAAAATTCTGTTGTGACCACTAGGCGTAGCAATAAGTAGGAATTTATTACTACATAAAAATTCACCTAATATTTAAGTAGACCTATAAGGTCCAAGAAAATCTACATAAGCTACATTCATTAAAAAGTTAATCTAAGTTAGAGAAACTTAGGATAGTCTTGCCTATATATAAACTAATGGATAAAATAAACAAATGTACTCTGAAAAATAAATGATAATCTTTTAGGTAGGTACTTAGTTTGAATAATAAATCCATTTATCTGTAATTAAAAATGTAATAGGTAATTTGTAAATAATAATATGGATTTATAAACACTTGAAAAAAAAACACAAGTCATCAGGAGATAAGATATGTTTATTAGACAATTCATTACCTCCGGCACGAGGCGAGGGCGCGTGCCGAACAAAATAATAACTAAAAAATAATAATTGTGAACTAACACACTATCTTTGGAAGAAACAAAACAATTCCGGGCTATGGGTACAATTTGTTCAAACTGTGACGTAAAATTAATATGTTTTAACAACAGCGAGGGATGGGGGACACTTCCAAATTCACTAAAATACCTAGCTGTATACATTATAACATTTATTGCTGTGTGGCGGCGTCGACGACTTTTCTAATAACAAGCTACATACAGTTTCCAATCGCGTCAGCTGTTTTTTTGAAAAATTGGTCTTTTTGAAGAGAATTTATTTTGGCAGCGTTAGGGACGTTTACTGTACATAAACAGGTCCCTAATTGAAATTTTATCATTTTAGGGGAGGCCCTAACATTAAAAAACTAAACTTCTAGGATATAAGACTTAAATTCCGTCTCAGAATGAAAGTCAGCCCAGCATTGGGATAGTATTTACATGCATAAGAGAAGTTTTAGGTATACTAAAACATTTTGGTTTCAACATAATTATGGAATTTATTTTGTTGAAATTACTTTCTAGCGAAACCACTATTAAGACTACATAATTGCAAATTATCACTATCCTAAGACATCGTCGAACAAATCGACATTCAAATTACTGGAAGACTACATTTTACTATAAATTAATCTTACCGAGAGATTCATAAGACCAATGATAAATTAACTAAACAATCACAGCTGAGGGGAACTTTAACCTTCAGAAACTGCATGTAACTTAAGTGAGCATCAATTGTCGTTTAACACGACGTCGCCTTAACTAGCGTTAAATTTTTGACCACTACTGTTAACATTGGACCTAGCTATATCGTTGGACCAAAATAAAATAGCTAATTTTCAACAATATAGATATATAATAATCATGTTTTAACATACACCTCTGTGGTTGATGAAACAGTTCTTACAATGGGGTTTATACAGCCTGAGAAAATAACTGTATTCTTAGAATGTAATAAGCATGTTTTATCCAGATAAGCAAAACCTGTAGATGTGGTCAATCGAATCAAATTAAGTATATTTCTTTTATAATCAGAACTATTATGACTGATAAATCATTGTCGAGTTAAATACCTTTTAAAACAGCAGTAGATCAATCGTTAAAACAGATTAGAACCAATCTCAATGGCTATACACGCGTCGTTAGTCTGGCATAGTAAAAAAGCAAATTCCTGTCAATTTTGACGTCTATCATAAGATTGTGATCCATAAAACTAGCAATAATTACAAAAACCGTTCAACTTTGCCTTGGTCATAGTCCGACCATAGTTTAAAAATATATACCTACCTATCTACTTCAAAAAGCATGGAACTGTGTCAACAAGCGCAGAGGCCACTCTTTCGTGAGCTTTTAATAATAGCATTCCACATAGCATATTTGTGCCAATATTTGCTTAACTTTGTCTAAGTAAAATCATCTATGTGTTCATAGAACAAAGATTTATTTTAATGTGGCAATCGCAAATGTTTGTACAATTATGCCACATGGATTGCCAACATTTATTAAATATAAAAAGTTGTCAGAACTTTCTATTTATTAGCTCCCGTGATAATTATGTACAGTGTGCTTATAATATTTTTATATTCTTCTGTCAGGCACAAATTTAATCACCAAACTTTGTATTTTTAATGATCTTAGTTAATGTTATGTTATTGTTATTTAGGGACATTTATAATTAGTTATTATAAAGGTTTAAAATAAATGTATTGTGAATGAATAGGCGTTTGTATGTATAGTAGATTCCCAAAAATATGTGTGTATAGTTTTAAATGAGAGATTTTGTGAAGTTTTATTTTCCTACTAGAAACATTCTAGAATGAATATATTTTATCAATAAATAATAATTTTATGTCAGATTGTACTTTATTACTTTTACTAACTGTAAATGTCCCTCTGACTAAAATGTATAGGTAAGAATTTTAAATCAACATTCAAAGAAACGTAAAAATGTGTATTTTTTCCAAAATTATCGTTTTATTCCTACTTAAATCGGGTTTCTAGCTCTAAATGAGTTTCTAATGCATCCTTATATATAATTAACAGTTGGAAAAATATGTTCCGAGTGATATACTTATAAAGTTACGCTATACATTACTATACATAGATTGTCTAGTTTTATGCGAATGATACGAGGCGATGCGGCGTCACAATGACGTGTCTTGCCTACAAAATGACGAGTGAACATGTAACACCGGCCCCTACAACTATCCTCTTCAAAACGACATGGAAGGTTAAATAAATAAATTATAAATGCATATTCCCGCCTGACTAGAGAATTTAGAATATTTCTCTGCAAGGAACTATATTTTTGTATAAAATAGCCAGGCTTAATAAATAGTAACTAATCTGTAATCAGGCCTCTTGAAAATACAATAAATCAGTAGGTTTTTAGCTAACATTATATATATTGTATCAATCGTCTTGGGCTGGTTATACTACCTCAGTATTAATATTAGGTGGACGTCATAATTACAGTAAAAAGAAATTCATTTATTTCTGAGGGTTAATGGAACTCCCAGCTTGATCAATCACCGTCTTATGTTTCGATACTAAAAGGTGACATCAGAAAACCATAATTAAATAATTTCTAGCTTTTAGAATTTCAATTTAAAATAATTTCTACATGATTTAGTTCTGTGAACACATCAAGCAGCAACAATGATATGATTCCTATCACCAACAAGCTGTTAGTAAATCAAGGATCAGCACAAACCGTCGCATCATTTGCACAAATGAAAAAAAAAAAAGAAAAACCTTTCAGAGTAATATATTTAACACATTCCTTGTCACCATTTTCACAGCACAATGTCCGTCACTACACTAATATATACACAGTATAATTATTAAGGCTTTTTGGGTGTATTCACTTATTGCAAACGTTCGCGCATCGCGTTTAGTTCATGTTACGAGTTCCGTGGCCGCGCAGCATGGCGGCCGCGCTGCTACACCACCACGTAGATGACGCGCCGTTATGGTCGCTGCCCGTCGGCTGCCACACTGCTGCCGCCACCAGCCGCCGGCGCCATCACCGTCTGCGGGATCACCGTCAGCGACTTCGGGATCTTCGGCATTATCATATGACTCGTCATCACGGGCGGAGACATCACAGTCTCACTCATTATCGACACAGCCGGCCCTAGCTGCGGGATCTTAATAGGCGTTGACGTCACCAACAAAGATGGCGACGACACGATAGGCGACGCGACAGTCTGTGACGTCACTGTGGCAGTTTTCTGAGGGATCGGCGCTATCGTTATATTCTTTAGTCCAACATTCTTCAGGATGTTGGCGGCGTTGGAGCCGATGGGTCCTAATTCCGGTACGTCTTTCTTGTCTTGTAACTTCTCTTCTGGGGCAATGTTTTGGACGACAGTGCCGCCGTTGCCGAGCATAGCGCACTGAGCGTTGGAGGGCTGTATGTCCGTGACCATGGAGTTCTCTTCAGTGGACTGTCGCTTGGTCTTCTCCCCGTCCTGTAGCTGCTGCAGCTTCTCTCGCCTCATGATGCACATCTTGTTGTAGTCCTGCAGCGTGATGTGGTACCGCTTGCCGGAAGACATCACTTGCACCAGACTGGGGAGCGTGCGACCGTCCACGGCTACTTGCGTGGGCTCGCGGGCGATTCTCGCTAGGTTCTCCTGTAAAAAATGCATGATATTGTTACTTTATATGTTTGAAATAAATTTGCATTGATACAAGGAGAAAACGCATGACATTTCGCGTCAGTCAACTCTATTTTATCTTTTATGTCATATAGATAAAAGTTACAAATACTTTTTCCAGTGTTAATAATAATTATTGAAATACGACTCGCTCACGGTTTCACCCGCGTCGGCCCGTTCTTAAAAGTTTAGTGTGATTTTAAATAGCTTAAAACGTTCCTCATGAATTACCGATTCTGTTCATTAGTGAAAATCGCATGAAAAGCCGTTCAGTAGTTTTTGAGTTTATCGCGAACAGAGAGACAGACGCGACGGGGGACTTTGTTTTATAATATGTAAGAAGTATCGTCATCCATCGGCACGTTTTTATTGCATTCTAGTTGCAACTTTATTAGAATTTGATAAGGGTCATGTTTGTTTATCACTTGCAAAATGCTCTAGGACTTGAGTTACGCAAACTGAATTTTATATTTTAATTATATTATATTTTAAATTGATTTTTGTATAACTCACCTGAGTAATAGGCATTAGAGTAGGCCTCCAAGGCTTACTAGTAGTCTTAGGTTTCTTGGTGCCTTCCTCTTTCTTGGGCGTATCCTTTTTCTCCTTAGGAGGCGCGACCACAGGAGGGGGGTCAATCTTCGCAGCGACAGGGGGAACTACAGCCGGTAGAGGCGCCGACGCTATCTCCGTGGGGTCAGAAGCCGACACACCTTTAACTAACTGCTGAATATTATGAAGAACATTTTGTATTGCTTTGCGACCTTGAGCATTAGGAGTATTTATAGCTATCAATTCAGGAGGTAGCGGCTTCGATTTCGCCTTATCAGGCTTCGCTGATTTCGGCTTGGGAAACACTCCAGGCGGAGGCATGACCTTCTTCGTCTCTTTGTCCCCATCATTCTGATTAGATTTCAATAAGCTCTTTCCATTCAAAGACGGCTTTTTTCTAAATTCTATAAGACTAATCGCCGGCTCGCCACGTCTCGGCGTGTCGGCAACAACATTGTCGTAAGCTCGAAGCCTGCTCTGAACTGAATCGCTGTAATTCGCCGCGTGGGGAGATGCGTTGTGAGATAAAACCAAGTCTCCACTCCTAAAGTATTTTTCTAATAAGATAAGGTGGCGTAGGAATGAAGACTGGT
Organism: Acronicta aceris; assembly: GCA_910591435.1. Classification (NCBI taxonomy): domain Eukaryota; kingdom Metazoa; phylum Arthropoda; class Insecta; order Lepidoptera; family Noctuidae; genus Acronicta; species Acronicta aceris. Next base: position 13,167,897 of record OU342770.1, read on the forward strand.
TGCCGTAGGGTCGCTGTAACTCATTCCAGAGCTTTTTAGTTTCAACATCATATTGGATCATAGTATTACATTTCTCCCATCCCTCTGGAGTAACTCCCTTGACATTATTAAACTCTATATTACATTGCAAGTTCATTTCCTCCTCACCCGGGAACAATTCTCTCACAGATATTGAGGGATTCGTCTCCAATCTTTTGACAGGATTGGAGTACTTAACTTCGGAGATTTTCTTGTGATCTTTGTTCTTGGATAACTCGCTGAGATTTTTCTTGACTTGAGTGAAGCTTTCAGACATCTGCCATTTGTTTTTCAGTGTATTTATGTCGGCTGGTCGCTTGTTGGGTATTGTTTCTATCGTACACTCTTCATTCAGTGGTATATTTTTCAGTATTGGTATTCCATCTTTTATTTTGTCTTCTTCTGTATCGCTACGAACCTTCTCTTTATGATACAGTATCTGCCCTAACTTATGTATTCTCTTAGAGTTTTTGTCTGTAATTCTATGTTGGTTACCCGGTTTCTGAATGCCGGATAAATTGTGTACTTTTAATATATTTCTCTGTTTTTGCGTTAGATTGGGTTTGGGTAGGAACTGTGCGGGGTTATTCTGTTTTTGTAGAAGATACTGGAGTTCTGTCTGTTTGTCTATGGGTAGTATTGGGCCTTCCATGTCACAGGGCATGTCAGGCTCAGATGTGTCGCTTTGGGGATTTGATTCACTAGTCTTCGCTGCGTTGGGGACCATAATCTTATTTGACGAGATCAGACTCTCTATATCTTCTTCTAACGGCTGTTCTTTGCCGTCGCTATCTTCTTTAACCTTCTCTTTCTCTGGCGTACTCTCGCTAGTCCTCTCAGAAGACTCGCTGTCCATTTTGTCGGGTTCTGTAGACTTTCTTTGTTTGGACTTGGCTCTCTGCTTCTTCTTGAGCTTGCCATCTTCTTGTGTTGGATCTTCCGTCTCGTTCTCCGACATCGGTGGTATTTCAACGTTGTATATTTGGAGTAATCTGAAATTTTAATTGTTTTTAATTAATGTTTAAGTTATTACAGTTCTATACTTCGACATTTAATTGTATTCAGTAACTTGACAGCTGAAGGGTTACCAGGTTTCGACAAAAAAAGTGAGGTGGAAAAAGAATGAATGAGCTTAAGTAATGTACTTATAAGCAAACTGTTATTTAAAATTTATAATAACTTGTCTTAAAAACACTGTAGACACTATTAAACATTGTTAGAAGTTTTTCCGAGGAAATAAAATGACAAAAGTAAAAAAAGTAAACTTAGGTACATAATGTTCATTCTTAGTTTATTTTATTAGAAGATAATAAAAAAAGAAATTACTTTAATTAATTATTATTATTTAATCTTATGTTCCACATCTTACATACGATTTTTTTCAGTTTTATTTAATTTAAACCATTTTTATCATTCGTTCTTTACACAAAATCGTTCACTACCCAATCACTAGCTATTAGTTGTAGTATGGTATCATAATATTTCTTTGTCTTGTCAAGTTACTGAATACAATTAAATGTCGAAGTATAGTTGAAATTCAATTAGATTTTTTTTTCAAATAGCTATAATATTTCTTCATTTTTAGAAAAAGAAATAGATCTTGTTAGTTCTTGCCGAGGCTTTTTTAGCACGCGTAGAAAAAAATTAGCTTTATTTCAAGTCAGACTAAGACAAACTTAAGAATAACTCCTAATATTATTTTATACATGTATTCGCGGAAAGGTTAGGCAGAGGCGTACTAATGGACACCCACAGTTCGCTGGTATATTAATATTTTATGGCCCCATGTAATAGGGGGCGAGCCTTAATTAGGAGGGCACAAATTCAAACTGCGAGCTGCTACTTACATATAATTTCATAGAAAACCCCAATAGCACTTTCCTCGAGCTGGGAATCGAACGTGCGATGACTAGACATAATTAAAAATAAGATCAGAGACCACTAGACTAACGGAACTGTTTAAAAGATTGGATATAATACTCACTTGCGCCTATAGCCATTTGCGTAGGAGTCGTTGTGTCCGGGCCGCTGCAGTAATGTGCAGTAATACCGACATGTCTTGCATAGCACCGGCCGCTCAGTAAACTGTACGGGTACGCTGGCGGCTTTGAGGTGTGGGTTCAGTTCCATGTAGCCCTGTGCAGAGTGTCATAATATAGTTTAAAACATATTACGTACGTACATAAACGAACGCCTCGAGAATTTCTGCGTCCGTATCCCAAAAAGTATCCTCTGCTGGTGATAAGATAGCAGCGATTCGGCGTTTGCCCTAGCTGGGCTGGGTACCGAGGCGATTGCTTCTCCGGCGCCTTGGCCTCCGAGCGGGATCGGCTTTCTCTCGATCCCGCTCTGCTGCCTCCTTCTGGCAGCATGACAAACTCACAGAAAGAGGCAACGGCCCTCTAAGGCCGCTAGGCCTGCTGTAAAAATACTAACGTGGTGTATGAAGTGCACGTTGTGGTGCTTGGTGATGCGGCGGCGGCACAGCACGCACGCCATGAGCGGCGCCAGCGCGCGGTGGTGCTCGCCGCACAGCGGGATCGTGTGCAGCCCCGGGTAGTCGCACTTCAACTTCACCTGTGCATACACACAATCTATATTTATACCTATAATAAAATTGTAACAGGCCGATATCTGTACATTAAAGATATTAAAGAAAAGCTAATATAAGCTTTATTAGAGCGACAGAAGCCAAAATAATAATTTTCAGAATTTTTGTCTGTATGTTTGTACGCGCATCACGCAAAAACTACGGCATGGAATTGAATGCTGTTTTCACCAATGTATTGCTAAAGGCTTAACTTAACATCTGGTGCATATTTCATCATGATACGCCGCCAAGAATCAGACTTATAGGATATTATAATCTTTTCGGGACGTGAGTGAAACTGCGTGCAACAGCAACTAGTACATTTATATAACTGCATCATTAGTTTAGTGGTCTGTAGCGTGACTGTTACGCTAGGGGCCCTGGGTTCGATTCCCAAGGTCGAGCAGTGTTATTGAGTTTTTCTATAAAATTCGCCGTTGTACATGGGACCTAAAGATATTGACGTGCTTTGGGTGTACACTAGTACAGTTCTATGTAACCCTTCGGGGAATACAGGCGTAAAGGCATGTGATGTTATTTATATCTTATTTTTTATTAACATTAAAAATATGTACTAATTATTATGAACAATTTTTACTGAAAATGCGAAAAACACGGCATATATTTTGTAAAGTTGCGTGTACTTATATGTAACAGCTGATTTTTTTTACCATCAAGTCTGTATTCCTCGAAGGGTTAGACAGAAGTGTACAATCCTACAGCCACAGTTTAGGTCCCATGTGATGGGGGGTGGGGAGGAGCCTGTTGCTATTAATCGGGTACAAATGCAAACTCCTGAGCTGCCGACCAGGGAACCAAACCCAAGACCTCTAACATATCAGTCGCGCTTACAGCTATTAAACTAAGGAGGTTATGGGTCCGGTGGAGCAAATTTCCCGCACAAACGCAATACCAAAACAAAATCGTAATTCAAACAGAATTTAATAAAATAGTATTGTTATTCGGAGTCGGACACCATTAATTAAGGATTAGAAGATAGGAATATCTTTTAAACATCCAAATCCATTTTGTGCGAAATACTTCACTGGAAATAACTGTAAGTGAATGTAATTTTTGATTATTATACGAACTGTCGACCCGTTTGCCATGTCGTTTATTTCCCATGAAGTAGTAGTGGACGAAATGGTACTGTAGGAACCTAGAGTAACGGTATCCGAATCCGAATAATAACACATTTTGATAAAATTGTGTTTGAATTTGAAAAAAATACGTTTTACGGGAAATACAGCGTCCGCCGGACCCTTAGGTTTTTGCCTTTGCTATGCTAAATGGAAGTTTGCAATAATGTGGGTGCAAGTAACGTTATCATTGGCAAAATTATCACTTACCAACTTGTTGACGCTGCTCCTCATCTTGATGAGCCACTTGCGGCGTATGGAGTGGTCGGCCACAATGGTGCAGCCTTCAGTGTGGCACACAGACACTCGGCCCGTGGTCGCCGTGGTCGCTGGAACAGCCTCTTCCTCACTATCCTCCTCCAGGGTCGGGCTAGGTGGCTTCTCGGTTTGGGTGCTGGTGACCAGAGAGATATCAATTCAAACATGATGTAACTATTGTGATAAAGGTGTGTAGTACTGTAGCTTAATTCAAGTGAGTGATACAATAAGTTTCTAAGCCTATTCCCAAAGTTATTTCTTCCAACAAATGATTGCGACTTTCGACTATTTTGGGGTCAGCTTCAAGTATAACCAAGTGCGATTAAATATCAGTACTCTACACGAAGCGACTGTCATCAAACCTCCTCAACCCAATTACTGGGGAATACCAATAATATCCTGAGGTCACTTGTCAGGCGTTTCGAGCTTGTCGCTACCACAAACGATTCAAAATTTATATATTGGACATCAATAAGGTCTCAGCTATTGGAATTACATTGGGTCAATCGTAAGTGGCGCCATTAATTAGTTCCTCCGGTATTTTTCCTTGGATAACATAATATTTTATTTTTTTATAATATATGCTAAGTGATCACTATGAACATCAACAAAATCAGAGAAATCGCCGATCTATTGCTGACCTACAGCAAAAACAGGAAAAACAGCTGAAAATAATTATCTAAAAAGCTCGCTCCTTTTAGTTATAGGTAGTAAGCTGAGGAAGTTTTTGATCCTAAGTGAATTTCGCGACCTATTTTTGTTGACTGACTTGTACACACACACGCACACGTAATTGTGTCGCCATCCCTGCCTTAGATTTGGGCTACATGAGTTCCAGGTTTAGATCAGAATACTCACTTGTGCAGCGAGGTGATGGGCGGGTCGAGCGTCTGTTTGCCTAGAGGCCGCTTGCGGTAGGAGGGGCAGTTGGCGCGGCGGTCCACGTGCCGGTAGCACGCGTCGCACAGGCAGCTGTCTATCGTCAACTTCTCCTCATCTGATGTGATACGATCCGCTTTAGTCTTTGATCGCAGATTTAACTAAGATTTGATAGCACCAGATATGCCAATATGAGCTTTTTTCTTTACAGTTTATTAGTAAAGGGTTTAAAGGCCCCCCGGATTTGTTACGGACCAGCATTTTATGATGGTTGATGTGATGAATTTACAAGGTCATATAAATGTACCTCTTCTTCTTTTACCTAATGAGTTTTAAATTTTACTACATTTAAATATTTTCCTGTATTTTTGATGCGTGACATATTCAAACACAGGAAACATTTAATCATTAGTTTTACGTGAAACAATTGCGAGTCTATAAGGCTATTTAGAGGCTAGCACATTTGGATATAGTATTAGGTCTCTCTAAATCTACTAGTATAGAAAAGTCCCATTAGCGTGCAAATTATGGACGAAAAATTAGTGCTCTAAAAAGCTCTAAATTGACTTACTGTCCAAAACTTTCTTCTGCCGTTCGGAGCTCTTAATCTGAGCTATATGGCAAGGCGTGTCGAACAGTCCGAACTTGCCGCCGCAGTAGAAGCACTGGTCCATGCACAGCCGGCCCGGGTGGATGCTGAACGAGGACGCCTTCTCCGGGATTACCAGGTTCAAAGTCTCCTTAGGCTCCACCGGTTCAGGAACGGCTTCTGTGTCTGTGGAGAACGCTAGCTGATGGGTGATCTTTAGTTTGAGTTGAGACGTGAATTATGGGTGTGGAGGGTGTAAAATGATGTAAATTGGAATATTATTCTTTTGTACCTAAAGCCAATCATAAATAGAAATTGCTGTAAGGGCGCGACCAGCCTTCTATTATATTGTAAGAGTTATACTTAAACAGACTTTAGTTTCATGAAAATTAAGTTGCTTTTAGGATGAGTCTCTAAAATTTCAGGAAGGAAATATAGACAAAATAATAATCTATTTGTAATCATAAAATAACTAAACAGTTTTAATCATTATTGTCTCTTTGTGAAGATTATTTATTATTTTGTACTACTAAAGATTGTGTATGTTTTGTATCGAGAAATAAAAAAATACATAGAATAAAATATTATATAAAATTCGAAACAAAATCTAAAGCAAATAATTTACTTTAAATTAAAATAATATTAAGATACTTATAATAGGGATGATGACTGGATTAAAGAAATATCATTATATTCGGTCCGTCAGTTAGATTATCCAAAAATATCGGATACCTATTTTTTGCTTTATCAAAATAATAAGTATTAAAAACATAAAGAGCATCAAAGTTCCGGAGTGGGAGGTTGTGACGTCACTATTTTGTAAAAATTGTACGCAACCGTGACGTCACGCGAAACTTAAATGCTCTTTTTTGTCGACATTTTTTGTTTGTTAAACAAAAGGAAAAATACGTATACATTATTTTTTTTTATTAATCTAACCGATTAATCAAACATAATTTTTTAGTCTTCTAGTCTATTACTACGAATGCTCATTGCGGGTCTTCTAAAGAGACTAATATATAAAGTTTATAGTTACAAAAAAAAACTACCTACATTTTATTGGTCAATTAAAGTAACCTTTTTTGGTCAATTAAACACTTTTACAAGGCAATTTTTTTTTAACTAGATAAGACCGGCATTTGCTAACTGACGACCTCTGAGAAGAAACACCGAAACAAACTCAGAGAATCATGTTCTCTTTTAAAGTCCAGACATAGTACTTAGTAGCAAATATGTGAGTTCCAATGTAAGACAATGTCTGAAATGGCCTTTAGAAGAAAGAGCCATTGCAGCTTTAAGTAGACCAGTCCCATCTGACGGCACGCATGCATCAGTAATTGGATAAGCTCGACCATAATCTAGGGAGCTAACCAACCCGTTAACAAAGATATAAGCACCTACATTTTAGAGAAAGAAAAAGATGTGTTTTACCTGAAAAATTCTCCTAATTTTTTTTTAATTTGGTTTGTCTAAAGATAAAACATATCAAAGCTAGGTATAAATAAATTCATACATTACATGTAACTTGGACATTAGTTCAACATACTGTTGTATATCATGCGGTTAAAGCTCTTGTCGACAGTTAGTACGTACTTGTTAGCAAGGTTAGATATGTTTGCCAAGGTCTACATTACACACAACATTTAACTGCAAAACGTACATTTATCATACATTAATTAGTGAAATGGAGAGGTAAAAACGTTTTTTTTTTGTATAGTTTATTGCCATTTACGTATATATAGGCCTTTGCATAGTCTTTGAGTATAAATATATAGTTATTATATCGTTATATACGATGACATTTTGGCGAGTTCTTGTGTGGACTACGATAGTTTCTGACTAATCTATAAGTATACTTATAATAAAATTGTAACAGGCCAATGTCATAGATATTAAAGAAAAACTAATATAGGGTCTTTATTAAAGCAACAGAAGGGAAAATAACAATTAGAATTCTTGTGTCTGTTTGTACGCGCATAACGCAAAAACTACTGCATGGAATTGAATGCAGTTTTCACCGATGTATTGCTAGAGGTCTAACATAAAATCTGGTTATGTTTCATTTTGATAGCACGCCTAGGATCGGACTTATAGTATGTTAATCTTTTTGGCCGTGAGTGGAACTGCCGGCAATAGCTAGTAAATAAATAAACGAAGTACCTTAAGGCATAAATAGATATTGTTTTAAGAGTGCAAGTCTTCTAACCACTGCATTATATTGCAATGGTAACAGATTAGCTGTCTGTATATTTCATGGCCTTATAGATTTTTTTTTTCCTAAATATAGCCCAACAATGAAAATAAAATCGGTTCAAAAATAAAGATGTTATAAGCATTTTAATTTTATGCTAGACAGAGAGGCTATACAGTGATGACGTCAAGTCTAAGTTGCGGCTTACAAATTCTTTACTAACATTCATTTGGCGGGAAAGAGACGCAGCATTCTCTTACAATCGCCACCAAAATATTTAAACGTTTATAGCTTAGAAATGTATTTGCCAAATTATATTTTACTAAGCCCATTATTGTTAAAAAATCGTACACCAGCAAACTGCCTTTTTAATACTAGACTTTATATGTAGGAAAATAGGGTTGCTTTTAGAATTAGTGTCTAAGATTTCAGAACCAGACATTAAGATTACTATGAAACTTAGGGGAGTTATACATAAATTAACAAAGCATTGCTTCTTGTGCTGGCGCTGTTACTATTTAAATACATAGTGTGAAATATTGAAAAGAAATAAATGAAAATATTCATATAATATCTTGATATGTATATAGTTATTAGATTCGAATTCGATTTGGATGAAATTTTGTGAGTATATTTGAGTGGGTCCCTAGATGGTTTGAAAATGCAATTGGATCTGGTAGGTGGCACTGCAATCCGGTATTTAGGATTTTTTTCAGGGCAGGGCAACATCTACTGGGCCCGCCAGTATTTTATAAATATTATTTTCAAAGATTATTTTACAGTAGTATTTATTTTACAATAAGTTAAAGTAAAGGCAGGGCTAAAATTGACACTTTCTCAGACCATATTAGACCTCCCCATTTCTATTTCTGTCTTCCAACTACCCCTAACGATAATATACTGTATACTGTTTATTTGTCTACACGTAATAAAAACATATGTAGTGTTGCCTTGTAAAACCTTATTATTTTGAGTGAATTGATTAAAAAATGCATGCAGAAATTAAAATGTACTTAGTTTAATTATGAATTGATTAAGTTTGGTCAGTTTATCAAAGTTTATAGAATCCAGTAATGTTTCTTGGCTATAAAGTTTGACGGAACTGACAATATTTCGTTTGTGCAAACATGATATTTATTTTAAAAAATATGTTATAGATAAAGGCGAATTAAAAAAAAATACATTAGTTATATTATCATCCCTGGATAAATATCTAGGGATGATAATATAAGTCATCCTTTATGTGCTTAATACAATTTATCGAAAAAATAATATTTCGCTAATTCTGACATCTTGGATACTACATAGGTTTGGCAATAGAAATTAAACTTTATGATGTGAAAAAACAAAAATTCAAATGTACTGTGGTAAAATAACTTCTTGTCCGAGTACAACGAAAAGAAAAGAAAAACGTTTAGTTGTCTAGTATTTAGTTTTAGCAAAACATGTCGTCTATTGTAACTTGTGTAACACTTAAGTTGCAGTGCGATTAAAAATCGCAAAATTGAACCAATTGAAAAAGTAGCAATTTAAATATAATGTCTGCACATAACGACAGTGTGTAGTGGGTGAATGTATCCACACACCATGGTTAAGACGATTACTGTAATGAGACTTTCTGTGCCCACCGTCAGATGTCGCGCCTGGAGCACCCTGTAGACAAGAAAACAAAATCATTACTATCTAATTCATCACTAGTGTATGGGAAATATGCCAGTAAATGAAAAATCTCAATAACGTTGCTTAACTTGGGAATCAAATCCAGGACGTCACACTCAACAGCTACGCTTTCGACCACTATACCAATGATGTAGTTAAAAGAAGAAAATATAAATATAAAACTAGAACATATGCTTCGAAAGCAAATATAGCTTAAGTAGAGATACTCATACTAAAATAATAAAGTTGTAGCTGGCCAATGTCTGTAAATACAAGAAAAGAAAACCTTCAAAATTTTAACTTTTTTTCATTAATAAATTATTCTTTAGAATATCTAAAAAGAGAACATAGCATAAAGTTTCAATATCATTTCTTCAAAAAGCTAAGTCTTAAAAGCTTAAGAGTCCGGCGGACCGAATTTCTCTTACAAACGTAATACCGAAATAAATCGTAATTCAAACACAATTTAATCAAATTGTGTTATTATTCGGATTCCGATACCGTTAATCTAGGTTCCTACTGTACCATTTTATCCAAAATACTTCACTGGAAATAAATGTAAGCAAATGCAATTTTTGATAAAATTACCAAGTTTGGAACGATTTTCCAATTTTTTATTTCCAGTAAAGTAGTAGTAGACGAAATGGTAGTGTAGGAACCTAGATTAACGGTATCCAAATCCGAATAATGTCAGAATTTGATAGAATATTGTCTGGATTACGATTTATTTCGGTATTACGTTTTTCTGGCCAATTCAAGCTCCGCTGGACACTTAATATAGAAATAAAGATAATCTAGTGATTCTTTCCATGAAGAATATTATGTTAGAGTACACAAGTTAAAATGATAATTTTGTTATAAATATAAGTTATTGAAGAATTGATAAGATGAAGAAAGGTGATATTTATATATATGACTGTCCCAATCTATAGTCTAGTGGTTACAAGCGCGGATGCTAAACGTGGGCCCTGAGGCTCGAATCCAAATTGGATCGTGGTTGGTTAATGGCAATAGTGTCGACCTAAAAACATACTGGTGAATCCATAGGCATAGTTCAGCTCTGCATACCCCTTCAGGAAATATAGGCATGATGATACAATGCCAAAAACACCTACATACATACGTATTACTACATACCTAACTATAATATACTAAATCAAATTTCTAGGATAGGTTAATATTATGTTATTAATTAAATTTTTAGTTTACTAGATTGCTCGGTTTGGTATCTGTAATTTATTTAAAAAAAACTGTCATGACAAGGTAAAGCAGTGAACAAGTAATTCTTGCAAAGTTTTCTGAAGACTAAAGGAAGCTTTGCTATATCTTTACAAGAGAACAAAGTTAGGTCAAATTTATAATCTTAAAAGAGTGTCTTTTATGCTGAAATTTAAAAAATAAGAAAAAAGGATTCTGCTTACCTCACGCCTCTCAATGGTGTAGTAGGCGTCATCTTCAGCGGCTGCCTCCCCCACCTCCGGCGTTGGCTTCCCGGACCGGTACTTGCTCTTCTGGAACGTCATCTTCAAAGAACTCCTATGTTTCTTCTTGTCTCCGGTACCTCTGTTCAGTTTTATCACAGTCTTCAAAGTCCCGGTGTAGTCTCCCTGAGTTTTACTAGTCTTACTCTTATTAGACATCATTCCACCATAGTTAGAACCATATATCCTTTCCTTTTCTTTAAGCTTCTCTATTTTCGCCTCTTTAGCGGCTTTATGAGTGAGTAAGCCAAGAGTTCTGAGTACATTTTCCTTGCGTTTCTGACTTTCTGGTGTTTCATTCAGTACATTACTGGGTCCTGCTTGACATTCGGTAGAGTTGCGCGCCGATTTGCTAGGCTTAGGGCTCTTAGCAGGCTTGATATCAGGCTCAACTGTCTTGATTTCAGTCTCAACAGGCTTGATTTCAGGCTCAGCAGGCTTCACTGCTGCTATCTCAGTCTTTTCCTCCATTGGCGTTTCATTAGTCTCTGCAGGCTTTTGTTCAGGAGTTTGTTCTACTACCATCAGCTCTGACTCAGTAGAAATTTCCGGAACTTGAAGTTTAACCTCTTCAAACGGAGTATTGACGACTTTCAGCTCTGTCTCCTTAGGAGCTTCAATTACTTTAGTGGTTTCGACTTGAGGAACTTCAGAAGCGGAAATATCTTCAATAGTCTTAATAGTTTCTATTGGAGGTGGCAGTGCTTCAGTCTCTATGGGTGCCGCTTCAGGCGACTTGATAGCAACCGGCGTAGGAGTAACGGCAACAGAAGGCACGTTCTGATGCGCCGGTGATTTGATCTTCTCGATCGTCGCTATCTTGTCTTCAGGCTCAACCGTGGATTCAGAGGATTTACGCGACATTGATTCCCTAGACTTCCTCTTGGTTATTATTTGAACGTCATTGTTAATCTTGGACTCGACAACGCGTGGCGTTATAGAAATCTGTCTGGAATCTAATACGACTGACGCAAGGCTTTGGCTCGCGCTGGGCGTGTTAGGATGGAGTGTCGCGAACTGATGCAGGTCCATTTGTGTGCCTGAGTGTGGCGCTGACTTGTCCACAGACTTCCTAATTTCTGTCAGAGTAACATCCTTGCCAAGTGACTTCTCAAATATACTGATAGCATCCGATTCTCGTGAGTGATTAGAACTTGTAGATTCTTTCCTTGAACTAAAACTATTCCTCTTAATTAGAGTGACTGAATTAGGCAGGTCAACATCAGTAGATTTCCTTACTTGATCTCTCTTGACTATTGAAATAGCAGAGTTGTTCTCGAAGCAACTCAAAAAATTCTCTTTTTCTATTGGTTTTTCTGGCGATCGTACAGACTGAATGTCTTTAAGTGGCTTAATATCACCAGACTTCGGTATCAATACTACATCATTGGTCACCATCATTGGTTTACCACTATCACTGGCTTTAGACTCCATTTGTCTTCTCTTATCAAATTCCTCAAACTCTTTGAGTCTGTCCATGAGCTTATCTATGCTGGCGACAGGACTGCACTTGTATGGTATTTCGTGCTTGGCGCCATCTACTGGTTTCTCCACTGAATCTTCTTCATAATGAAGGCGTATGTTCTCACCATCATCATTCTTGGACGGCGTATTCTCATTACTGATAGGAGATATAATATCTTTGTCTTTTACAGGAGTATCAGGAGTGGGGACACTGTCTCCATTGTTCAGAGGTTTGGCTAGGCCATAGAATTTAGAAGCAGTCTTAGTCTGCAATTGGTCAGGGGTACTATCTGTAGTAGTGGTTGATTCAGTGACCATTTCATGGTCACCATCAATATTTTGATCTAAATTATTGATGAGATCATTGATCTCTTTGGTGAGAGTGTCGATGGTCTCTGCCTTGTCGTCGGCAACGTCGGTGGTGATGTTTGTGATCGTGCTGGTGATGCAGTTCTTGGGCGCAGGCGCGACAGGGGCGGGCGGGATGGGCCGTGAACCCTTCGCTACTTTCCGCCCTCGGCGAGCCTTCCTGATATTTTTCGATATCTCCTTTGAGTTGAATGTCTTAGACATACTAGTCAATATACTGCTACGAGCATTAAAAAGCGTATTTTCAGTCTTCAATATCATTCTTTCTTCTATTTCTGTTGAATTTAAATTCTCTAATTTTATCCTATTACTATTATTGTTGTCAGAGTCTAATGAAGTACTTCTGTTTAAGCTCAGTTTTTTCTTATCCTTTGCTTTAATGATACTACTTGGTTCTGGGTCCAGTTTGTTTTCAGCTAATTTGGAGTCAACAAGAGAAGGCACTTTTTCAATAGTCGAGATCTGTACATTATTTTCAATATCTATATCTAGGTCAGTCTTAGATTTATCTAGTTTTTTGTTGAGCTCCTTGTCCGTATCATTGAGTGTCTCACTCATGCTCAGGTCTGACTCTGTGTTGTCTGAACACTTTGAGATCTCACTGCCATCACGAGAACATGAGCGGCCCCTCTTTGACTTCTTACCATCCTCAGAAGCTTCTGCGGTGTCGGAAGTCTTAGAATCGGAATGGAGTCTACGCCTCTTTTTCTGTTCTTTGATAACAACTTCACTCAGTAAGTTGTTTTTGACTTTCCGGGGTTTCCCACTGCGAAGGTTCTTTCCTTCAAACATTGAGGGACTATTACTTCTCTCAGAGCGCATTGAGTATGGGCTGGTGCGAGGTCCCAGCACCAATGTACCTGGTGAGTCACCAAGCATGGTCTTCATCATGGCCATGTCGGAGCTGAGTCTCTGTCTCCTCCCTGCTGTCTTGGGACTAGAGGATCTTGAGTTGGGGGTTATGTCTTCCCCTGGCTCCTTCTTGATTTCAGAGGCAGGTATCAATGGGACGGTTTCTTTGTCTTGTGTATCATCAGTATTTACTTTCAGGGCTGCTTTCCTTCCTCTCTTTACAGTTTGTTTTATAACATTTTTCACCTTTTCTTTGACAACTATATTAGCTTTTTTGCTTCTCAGAGTTTTTCTAATGCCCAAAGGTTTTTTCTTGACAACCGCTTTAGGTTTTGCTACAGGTTTCTTAGTTTCTTTGGATGTTTTAGGCTCATCTGGGGTAGACTTCTTCTCATCATCATTAATGTCTGAGGCCTTCTTACGGGCACGGGTCTTGGGTTCTATAACATTGTCCTCATCAATACTCTTGTCTAGTTCCTCCTTAGCTTGTTTGGTTTTCATGTTGGAATGTGTGGTGGGAGATGTCCCCGTTCTTCCGACATCAGGTAGAGGCTGGCTGTCAGCTTTGCTTCTGTTAGTCGATCTGAGCTTGATCGACCCAGTGCCTCGGAACTTTGCTGAATATTTCTGTTTGCTGGCCTCTGAAGACTGGCTCTCACTGTCTGTATCCTGTAGATTGGTGTCAGTTAAGCTCTCTTCAGGGCAGGTATCACAACCACTGTCGTCTTTATTTGAATAACAAGTTGTTTTCTGTCTCAGAGACTCCTTAATCTTTGTGTTGGAACGACTTTGAGCCATAATACATCTCTAAATTGTGCCATCTGGACCTGAAAAGCAATAAGCAGTCGTTAATCACCCTTATTGCCCTTTAATTAGCAGTATGGTATTAAAAATCACTTGTTGAATGACATCCGAAATAACTCCTAACTTAAGTTCACTAAATCAGTATTTTTTCAATATATAACCAGTTGATGTACTAATTTAACGTACTGTGTACTCAATTGTAGTATAATTTGGCACAATTCACATAAAAATCGTGTCTACAGATCGTGGTAAACAAAAGCCAACGCGCGCTAATCAACAAGTTCGCGCAATATTAACACATTTATTTCACATATTACGGCTTTATTTACGATTTATTTGACAACACTAAACTATAGTTGAGTTCAATATGAATCAAAATAACTTTTAAAATCTATCATTTCGTCTAAAATAGCGCCGGAAAATTCATGAAAAACCCGATGTTTTGGTGGCGAGGCCGCGGGTGACACCTAACGCCACCTACAGCTGAGCGAGTGCGTATGCGTCGAGCGAACGAAAGCACCAAATCATTTCCCCAGCCGTGGCGCACCTCTGCAATGTCCTCACAAAATACTCACAATTTATCCAATGAAACCTCCAAAAACCACAATAAACAGTTAATTGGATACACAACGCACCATAATATGCGAAAAAGTTCAATATAAACACGCGATTAAACTTAGAAAACGATTTTTGAAAAGCCCAAATGACTGCAGGCGTCCGCCATAATGTTTCCTTCGAAACGAATAATATAGTTCTTATTGCTCTTGTAGCAATTCTCTATTCGCTATTCAAAATGGCGACCGTGTTGCGATCACAGTGCGCGTTTGCGCGACTTTTTGTTGGAAAAACTGGACAAATCCTGAACAACGCGACTGATTTGGGTACAAAACTTGCTCCGGGATCAAAATCGGTAATTATTTTATTATATTTTCACTCGCGTCGAGTCGTAATGTCGCTTTGACCGCGACATGTGACAGAACTATGGATGTACACCCCACCGCACAAGTTTCGTGCGGCTTCATATTTTTTTGGTACAATTTATTTTCAGAATGACTTCAATTTATGATGCGAGAAGTAGTGTTCTACTGTTATATAATAGTTCTATTTTAAATCGGGTTTGTGTTAGGTATTTATATTTTATTGTAGGTATTGGGGAGATTTGTATTTATTATTTCTTTTTTTTAAATTCTCTATTATTTCAGGTAATAATATCAAGACAATACTCAAACTACGCGCATTCTCCCCTTGTCAATAAAATTAAAGAACAATATGAATATGAAATCGTGAAGAATCCCCCCGAGTGGGTTTATGTGCAAAGACTTTTGCCTTTTGAAACAATTCCTGCGGTTACTCCCAAGGAGAGCTATCCGTCGGGCTGGATTCCACCAAAAGAAGAAGCTAAAGATCTTCCTTATTTCATAGCAAGAACAAAGAATCATGAAGTGCCAATTTATTTAAATGTCACCTATAGAGGCATGCGTAAAATAACAAAAATAAAGAAAATTGATGGCGATATCTGGCTGTTGAACGATGAAATTAAAAGTTACTTAAAAGAGAAGAATCAAAGATATGTAGAAACCCGTGTTCATGAAGTTGGTAGATTTATAGAAGCAAAGGGTGATTATGTCAATGATTTAATGGACTGGGCGCATTCCAAAGGTTTTTAAACAGTTGTATTGTAGTAGCTGAATAAATTGATTTAGTATATTTTATTCGTTTTATTTACCACACAATAACTCACACACATGTAGGTAGATACACATAAATAATTAGAGTAAAAATGATTACTCAGAACGAGGTTATTGTTTAGGTAATATGAGCAAATTTAAATCCTTGTGTACATAAACGACGATTTGGGATGGCCAATAACATTATTGAACAAAGTTACATTAATTTATCTGATAAAGTTATTATCAGTTGATGATATATTTATTCTAAGACGTAACAAAACAAATAACCTTTTATGTCATATTAAATCAAAGAAATTGTAAAGATTCAATACATTTATTTTGTTTCACAACTTTTTTATCAAAATACCATACAACACATTATCTAATTTAATCATACGCAAAAAAATACTTTCACAGCAAAAGTTCGTAATATTGGCTCTCCGATAATTTTCAAGCAAAATAATTATTATTAATAAATAAAATAATCAGGCGAAACCCTGTCAAAACTTGCTGGGAGGGCTGTACACGGCATGAAGTTTGATGATGACGGCCGCCGCTAGGGGCGCTGCCCGCGGCGGAAGGTTTTATCTACGTAGCTATATAACATCCGCCCGACACTGATGGGCCTCTCCACGATACATATTTTCGATACAAACCCACTCTTCTTTGTTAAAAACAACTTTTCTGTACTTACTAAGTGTTAAAAACGCTATAATTTGCTTTTTGCGAAGTAGCTATGGTACATTACACATTTATAACTTTTAGGTTACTTTTATTCCAATTAACTTTGTTGTCGAACATTAATAATTCGTCTATATATTCACGTAATTGGGTCTGTTATCGTTAGAAACTTTATTTAAGTCGGCGTTTCAAAACATACGAGCTAATCGGGGATCGATATTGAACATTTACGTTTTTATTACGTAAGATGATAGGTACAAAGTATGTTACATAGTTATAATGATTTTCAAGGCCAAACGCTTTCAGAATGACACGTGTACACTCTAGCTATTACGATTGCATAACATTCATTAATAATCGCGGTTGGGGGATGGTATTTAATGACCATTTACTAGTATTGAATATCGCATTAAAGTTGCATCTGCATTACCGTAACTAATGTTATTGCAAATAAACGGTTGATGCAAGTTTTATAAATAAAACTGCTTTGTTCTTTGTTTATTATCAGAAATAGCAGGTTGCATGAACTTTTTCATGTAATATCGGGCTTCAAGATTTACAGCATCGTGTATTTTATATTTCTTTGAAAAAAGTATAGGTAGGTAGGTACTTGTTATCCTTATCTCCTTTTTAGCGTCATTTTTGAGTCTATGGCGAAACTTTTTTGATTAATTTGCCTATTGAATGGGTATTTTTTTTGGCAGTCAAGGGTAACTTATAATCACCTAAGTATTTAGAATTATATCTACCTATGTAGACTGGCTTGATACGGGGTGAATTGTGGGGCATGGAGAAGTCTTTCTCCATGCCCCACGATTCACCCCGTATCCAATAGTGAACAGAGATAGGATCATTGATATCGATATAATTTTATTGCTTGCATAGACAACTACCAACCTATCGATAGGTAGTGGAAGTTGAAGAGTTTATTTGAACGCGCTAATCTCAGGAACTTACTGGTTGGAATTGAAAAAATCTTTTTGTTTTGGATAGTCCATTTATCGAGGAAGGTTATAGTGTATATAACATCACGGTATGCCTCTTAGGAACGGAGCAAGCGGGTGAAACGCGGTCGCTAGTATAGAATACAGATGCAGATTTCTGACAACAAGGGTCAAGGTACTTACCTACCTATTATTACAGGCGCAGTTTGATCCTTGATTTCCATTTGGTACCTATGATGTGACGCATGGATGGACGTACTGTAGGACGAACTCCAACGTGATGGACGGACGATCTGGTAAAGTTTGCTGGGAGTTGCTGGATGCAGGCAGCATATAACCGGTCCTTGATGTTTATGAGGTTGCCTTTGTTCAGCAGTGGATCTTTTTTGGCTGATAGATAGGTACCTTTATTGATGACTATAGGTACCAACCTATTTTGGTTTTGTAATGTATGTCACCGTGGTTTCTATTGTAGGTTTATAACCGCTTTATTTGTTACCGGTGCGAACCCTCAGGTTTCGGTGTCTGATATTCAACCCCTATTTTTGCGAGACGACGGAATTGGATGAGACATTCCACTCGTAGCAAATAGGCATTATATCAAGGAAATACACTATCAAACCTCGTGTGAGGACGGTTTAGAATACTATTCCTCACTGCCATTTAGATAGGCATCCCGTAAGAGGCGTGAAAATATCTGACTTGCACGGCGGTAGGATCCCTTGGGGTCTGACTGGCTGGCGACCACCCTTACGTCGGCTCTGGCAGTCTGTAGTTCATAGGGGCTCTTAAGGGTCGGCAACACATCAGCAACTCCTCTGGTGTTGCAGGTATCCATGGGCGACGATGACCAGGTGGCTCGTCAGATCCATACCCAATTTAATCAATAAAAAATCAAAAGTATGTGTTTATCATAAACTTATCATCATAGGCAGGTAACAAAAAGAAATATGTTGAGGTCGGCTTCCAGTGCCATAAAATATAAGTAGGTAAATAACTACCTACCTAGTTTATCTGAAGGCCCGAAGTGACTGTTATCAGAACTCCGCCTCCACAACTCAATTTCTAGGTAATATCTTTATTCTAAACTGCTGTCCGAGTCACAGGGGGATTTCATGTGTTAAGATTTTAAGTAAGTATGGTCTCTCATCCTTAGAATCACCGCGGCAAGCACAGCTTAAACTTGCAGATCGATTGATCTGCGCAGTTACCCTTAGCCAGGGGTAAGTAATAACTTACATATTTAGCCATGAGCCCCTTTCTGTAGTCACAAACTGCGACTGCGACAAGTAATTACACAAAAATACTGCTTACGTATATTTCAATTGGATAAATATTTTTTGTAATATCGAAACTACTTTTTTCAGTACTTACATAAGTAAATACACGATATTTTTACCCTCGACGAAAAAGAGGGGTGCTATAAGTTTGTAGTGTGTATCTGTGTGCCTGTGTAACAGTGTGTCTGTCTGTTGCATCGTAGCCCATGATCGGGTTAACCGATTTAGATATTTTTTTTTGTTTGAAAGCTGTGTTAGTCGAGAATGTTCTT
Organism: Acronicta aceris; assembly: GCA_910591435.1. NCBI lineage: Eukaryota > Metazoa > Arthropoda > Insecta > Lepidoptera > Noctuidae > Acronicta > Acronicta aceris. Next base: position 13,187,037 of record OU342770.1, read on the forward strand.
AGTTAAGTTTAAAAAAAAATCTGCTCCGCCGTTTGAAGATCATCACCTCTTTTCTTGATGAAGAGATATAAACGACTTCCATAAGTCTGATCGATTCAAAATTTGAAATCGTGTCACTTGTTAATGATATTACAAAATGTGTCCCCCGACACAACGACATTTAAATATTCTACTTTTTAAAGATTTTTGTGTTTAATATTATTTAAAGCTTATTTGAAGAAGGTGACTGGCAGTTGATGGATGAGAGCTGCCCAAGACCTCCCGGTTGGCGCTCTTTGGGGTAGGCCAACGTTCAGTGCAGTGCAGTGGACGGCAATAGGGAGATTTATAATGAAAGCTTTTTCTGACAATTAAATTTATTCAGCCGAAAAATGTCAATTTCTAGGCTGGTTTAAAGAGATATTACGTAGCTGACAGACTGTCCAGGTTGCGCAGAGCGTTTACTTATGGCAATCAATCATCATTATTAACCCTCATTTACCTGATGTCCTAAGTACAGGGTTATCATTATATCGGGATTATCTATACTAATATTATAAAGAGGTAAAGTTGGGAGTTTGTAGGGGGTCTAACTCTAAAAAAATTAATAAAAAAAATTGCGAGCGGGTCGCTAGTTTTTATATAAACTGCCTCATTAGTCTAGTGGTCCGAAGCGCCACTGCTACACTAGAGGTCCTGGGTTCGATCCCCAGGTCGAGCAAAGTGTTATTGGGTTTTTCTAGGAAATTCTCATTAGCAGCTCGGAGTCTGGATTTGTGCCCAGTTAATGGCTATAGGCTTGCCCCTTATAACATGGGACCTGCCGGCGAATTGTGGGTGTACATTAAGTACACCTCTGCCTGACCCTTCGGGGAATACAGGCGTGATGGTATGTTATGTTTGTACATACATCGGCCAGTTACAATCTTGTTATATTATAGTGAATATGATGATGCAATTGGCTGACGTAAATATATCTACTTTAATGGTACATGATGGCGTACCTATATGGTTCTTGGTAAAAGATAAATATAAATACCTACGCTATGCTATTATCTCTACGGCCGTGTTTCAGGAGCTTATCAGTTTAGCTGTAATCACCGCTTAGCGAGGGGATTGGTGATGGTGATTGGTGATTGCAGCTGGGTTTGAAAACCGTTTTTAATGATTCATATTAGAAAATATAGTGTACGACGCCGTCCTGCAACATGGAGTAATGAATTGCTGGTGGAAGCTGCAAGCGACAAGCCGAGGATAGGGTAAAAATTGCGCACATTAGGAGAGGCCAGCTGTGGACTGATATAGGCTAATGATGATGATGATGGTGGAAACATACCATCACGCATGTATTCCCCGAAGGGTTAGGCAGATTTGGTTAGGATTTGTAATAGGTACTAATGTATACCCACAGTTCGCCGGTATGTTTAGATCCCAAGTAATAGGGGACGAGCCTATTGCCATTAAGCGGGCACAAATCCTGAACTGCTACTGAGAATTTCACAGAAAAATCCAATTACACTACACACCAGGACCTTTAGAGTACCAGTCACTAGGCTAATGATAATGAGGCAGATATATGTAATTATGATGAAATTGAGTTATGTTGTGGTGACGATTGGAAAATTGCCAAGGTACAGAGTATTTGTTCAGTGTAGCTATTTAGCCCCTCAGAATTAAATCAATCTTATAAACATTAAGGGCCTAATTGCACCAACTTCTTAAATAAATTTAAACATATTTTTAAGAAGTTGGTGCAGGTGGCCCTTAATGTATTATTTTATATAAAAAATACCTGTGACCCACATTGATCGTGTTTTTGCAAATACCGTGGGAAATTTCACAATTTCTTCCTTAGCGATTTCAAATTTTAAGTCCTATATTTATGTTCTTGAGATTTCTTAAATAATCATTTAGTATTTTGCTTCTATTTAGGTAGTATTTGTTTGTTTTCTATGCGTTACTATACAATTCATTCGATGACAAAGAAGCTTTGGTGAATTGTGGGCTAGCTCGCGAAGGATTCTGTCAAAAAAATAAGAAGAAGAGAGAGAGATGGGATTATATAGATGAGATAATAAAAAAAGAAAGTAGCTAAGGTACCTAATATAAATTGTTTTATATTAGGTACCTTAGCTACTACTCACTGAAGCCGAAGAGTTACGTTTTATTTATTTTACAAGCTCAACGTAACACAACAGCTGTGCCATACAAAAATGATGTTATTTACCCCATGAAAATGCAATGTAAATAATACAATTTTGTACGGAACAGCTGATTTTGTTTCGTTGATCTTAAAATGTTGCTTAAAAATCCTGAACCACCTACTTTTACTTCCTGAATAGTAAACAGTGATTTAAAAAATATATTTTTTTAAATTATTTGATATCCAGTGTATAGAATCTACTTTATTAGTTTTAGGTCGAAAACTTAAATTAAAAAACGGATTAGGCGATGTACGATGCTACAGCATCTTCTGTGTGCTATGGTCACCAAGCTGTCGACAAAATTTCGTTATTAAGACATTGAAATAAAACTATTTTTTACCGATTTGACGACACGATTGGCGTAGCGGTTGAGCGATCGGCTTCTGCGCCACGTGTTGTGGGTGATCTACGAATAGTTGTTCCGGGTCTGGGCGTTTGTGTATGTGAAAATTTGTGTTTGTAAACGCACCCACGATACAGGAGAAAATCCTAGTGTGGGGCAACGTTATAAAAAAAAATCGCGTCATATTGATATTATTTGATTTCCGACGTTTCAGATCCTCTACAGCATCCATGGTCACGGGTAGACTAAGTTGTTGTTCTTAGTGCCACAGTCGAGCGCATACTTATTGTATTACCATAAGTTAGAGGAGTCACAGACAAGATTGGCTACATCTTGAAGCGTGCTTCAATCAAAACTTATTTCAAGCCGCTGAAGAAGATCAGTCAGTTCCTACCACCTGTCAAGTGCCATATACCTCTACAAGATACAGTAGTGCAATCAGAAACAAGCTTGTAGCTTGATTGTGATCGCGGTCTCTCATACATAGGCCTAACTAAAAGAAACATAGGGACCCGCGTAAATATGGTTGTTAACTTTTTTCTGAGAATAATAACATATCACATTTTTGAATAGCAAAAAATAAAGTATTTGTAAGAAAAACAGAGTATTTTTCAAATAAATGCTTTCATTGCCATAAAACATATTTTGGACTCATTTAACACCATCTAACCATTTTTAACTGACTTTGAAAGCTTCAAAGCTAGTTTTACTATAGATAAATAATATCGAAAAACTTATACAACTTAAATATAACTCGATTTTTATTAAATTTATGGATGAGATGTTCCTCTCTTCTCGCCACTGTCATTACCAAAAAACTCTATCAGTGAAAGCTTATGTGGCAGGAACAAAGAACAAATGAGAGATTAACTTATTTTTAAGCATCGGAATAAGATGGGAAATAAAGTATTTTCGAATACTTTATCTTAATGCAAAAGTATAAAGTATATTTACAAAAAATAAAGTAGGATACGTTATAATAAAGTATGGTTAGCAACCCTACGCGTAAAAGAACACATCTCTGATGACAAACAACACCGTTCCAAGATGTCAGCAGTTTGTGAACATACTCTAGACAAGGCCGAGCACTACATCAGATTTGATAAACCACAAGTCCTCACAAAATAAAACCGATTCCTTCCCAGGATGATTCGCGAGGCTATTGAAATTAAAAAACATCCAAATTTCAATAGAGAAGATGGCTGGGGCTTACCATCTGCTTGGAAGCTCATTATAGATACCCATAAAAACGCACTTGTGACTCCTCTGGTTCTGCGGGTGTCCCTGTGCGGCGAAAATTTGGTAAGTGGTAGAAGATAGACTGAATTTTCGGAATAATTAACATTGCTTATATTAGCTTAAATTTATAATCTTGAAGAGATCTCACTCTCCTTGGGACGGTCGTCTAGTTTGGGAGTCACCGTCTATTCAAATTAACTAACTGTGATTAGCTACAAGATTTTTACTTTTTATGTAAACCTAGTTAATATTGTATGTAACGAAGGGCTGGATAACCTTTTTTTTTACTTATTTTATCTCGCACTACTAGGTACCAGGAGAGGGAATCAGGAATCTGCGAGTGAAAGCATTGTGCTGCGCCATGTAATGTAAAGGTCCATTTGTAGTGCAAGTGGCTGCTTACAGACTAATTAGTTTATACATGTGATAATTATGATGACTCACCCATTGAGTCACCTTTAATTTTTTGAAGGTATCAGAGGCCAAAGTCTAAGAAAAAGCATTAAACAAAACTAACAAACACAATTAAGAAATAAATAGGTAATTTATCGATTTGAGTATATCGAGCTAAATATATAGGTAGATCGATACATTACAAATGCGAAAGTAACTGTCTGTTTGTTATATCTTCACTCTTTATACGTTGAATCAATTTTAATATACAGATAGATTGGAACTTAGAGAAGGACATAGGTTACATTTGGCCTCAAAAAGTCCTTTAGGGTGCGAGGGAAACCGCAGGCAACAGCAAGTTGTATATATTCTCATTATTTCGTAAGTAAGACGGGCCTAAGTTTCCTAAGTTTATTACTTATCATTAGATTCGAGGAAAGAATAGAAACAAAATAAAAGGAAATGACGCATAGGCTTTCGAATAATCGAGCGATCATAAATGTTATTTCGTTTCGATTCGGTCGTCGTCTCGGCGATCATAATCTCTCATAAAATAGGAATATCGTAGGTACGCATGACTACACATTAAGCTACATATACATATTCAGTTTAAGCTGACATTTCATTGGACGGAAAGCTATACAATATGAGGTCGGTTTATAATGGTTGTGTGTAACTACGGGTGTACCCTTTGTACGTTAAGAACAATTAATTTTAAAAAGTAACCATTATTCGGTTTCTTCTCCATAGGAAACACCTAATTTGGAACAAGCATCTAGAGTCTAAACTCGACATTTCGTAAGTATATATTAGGCTAACTTCAATAGTTTAAGTGCTTATATGAAAATAAAATTAGATATTTTGATTTTGATCGTCCAAAGCACGCGGGAAGAAACAGGATCTAGTCTTCAATATGCAATAGTTGTATGTTTAAACATATCTAGCTTACCTTTACTTGGGCAAATCTTATGAAAAAACCTTTGCTTTCGATGCGCAGAGGCAGCATAATATTCCTTCAGCATAATAACAAGAACATAGGAACGGTTACGAAGCCGTGTGCTACGTTAATCTGAGCGCGACGCGCGCGCAGCTCTAGTGGGCGGATTGTTTAGTGACGTCAGTCGCCATGAAGGCCATGCGTTGTTGTATTGTGTACGGCTTTGGTTTTGTAGCTTGGAAGTAATTCACAAAAGGGATCGGCATAGACGGCCTACCTTTGTTTGCCCGTCTACCGCTAATGTTTGCGTTATTCATAATTCACTTGAATGATTCAGGATCCATAGAATTAAAGTTTTATTTATACTTACTTATACTTAAAATGATAATTGTTTAGTTAGGAAAACATATTAACGTCATTTTAACTACGTGTATTTATGCGCTACTAAATATTTGATCTACAGATTATCTTTAAATATTACTATTCAGTATTATAAAAGTGAAATACCACTGAGTAATAAATAATACTACTAAACAATAACTACTTAACTGAAATCTTACAATCTTGATTAAAAGTATTTTTACCCGAATGCGCCAGAGAGAGTGTTATTTACTTAGAAATAAATGATGAAAATTCCTGTAAGGAATTGAGGATAAAAATACTATATAAATAATAACGAAAATCATTGATCTTTCACCTATGCTATGTACTGAAATTTCTTATGTGTACCGATTTTGTTGCACAGATCATGTTTTTCTGACGACACTAAAACTATAATGGACACCTGAAGTTGATTTCAGAAGCAGGGCTGTCTCTATTGCAGGCCTTGGGCATTTTAGGATATTGGGGGCCCGGTGACAATGATAATAATTATGTCAGGAGACTATTTTATAAACAAATGCAAAAAAAAACAAAAGGAGTGGAAAATAGGGGGCCCCTTTGGATCGCGGAAACCTGGGCATATGCTCATAGTCCCTAATGGAAAAGAGAGGCCTGCTCAGAAGACGGATTGTAGTCGAGGGGACTCCTAAATTGTTTACAGCATCTACCATGTGTATTATCTTAATGAGGACTTCAATATTTGCTTGAAGTCGTTAACGTGGGAGAGCCATGCTTCGGCACGAATGGGCCGGCTCGACCGGAGTGATATCACGGGCTAACAGAAAACCGGCGTGAAACAACGGTTAGGTTGTGTTTCGCCGAGTGAGTGAGGTTACCGGAGGGCCAATCCCATTTTAGAAGGCGGGCAACGCACTTGTGACTCCTCTGGTGTTGCGGGTATCCATGGGCGGCGGTAATCGCTTACCATCAGGCGTGCGTACCATTATACGTCTGCTCGTTTGTCCCCCTATCCCATAAAAAACTACTTAGTGATTAGTAACATAAAAATATAAAAACTTTTAAATGTTAACCAATAAAAAGTGAAAAGTAAATAAATAATAAAATAAAATAAAAATAAAATAAAATTTATTAAGTACTTTTTCAAAAACTTTTACAGAGTACACATATGTATATAGTCCACGGAAAAATCTTATAAATCGTTTTAATAAAGGCTAAACAAACATTGTGTATAATATCTAAAACAGTAAAATTAATGGTGCATGGGAAATTGACTTAACTTAATGTATAACATGCGACCTATAATAAGTTTAACTTGGGTTGTCCCGGCGTCATCCTTTAACTTATGTTTAATCTTTTTTAAACTAAGTTTCCAAACTAACGTAAATATTTAATTTTAAGTACTTACCTTAGAATTCAAAAAATCTATTCCAATGATTAAATCAGTATGGCTCCGACTCATAATTATCAATAGTTTTAAAGTTTCGTTTTTAAAGCTAAAAAGCTTTAAATAGGTGTAAACTGTATTGATTTTTAGTTTCTTTTTGTGGGATTATTAATTGAAGTATTAAATTCCAACATCTACTATATATATGACATACCATCACGCCTGTATTCCCCAAGGGTTAGGCAGAGATGTACACAATATACACTCCCAGTTCCCCGGTATGTTAGGGTCCCATGTAATAGGGCGCGAGCTTATTCCAATTAACCGGGTAAATCCAAACTCCGAGCTGCGACTGACAATTTTACTTAAAGAATAACCCAATAACACTCTGCTCGACCTGGGCATTAAATACAAGACCAGTCACGAGAGTCACAGCGTACCAAATGTACCGATAGAAGTCATCATTATAATGTAGTATCCGTTTGAGTAACGTCTGACCTTTTCAATATCATTGGACACTTAGGTTTTCCCAGTGTGTGGCGCATTGAGTGGGCGGATTGATAAACTGACGTCATCCGTATTGAATACCATCGCGACGTCCTGTGCATTGTGGTATGACACGGACAAAGAGATTTAAAAGGGTTATAATAACTCTTTTTTTCAAGTGACCAGGACTCATGTGGCTTTTTTAATTTTTTATTAAATATACTTAATTATGAATCATTGCCTCCAAATTCCAGCTGAAATTCTGGGGTAACGATTCACAATACATTAATCCAGTCTATCGGCAATCATGCCGATATAATCATGGCACTATTGGAGCTGGACCGCACACGACGCACCAAGGATGCACGTATTTTTCGCATTATGCGAAAAAGCAATCAACTTGCATTTCTACAAACAATCTCGACGCGCTACGCAAGCGAGGCAGCCCTATCAGCATCCTGAAAGCATTATTGTACTGGACGCAGAGTGCGCTGTACGATTTCTGCGTAAAATGCACTCACAGGTGACAGTTGTGAAATGACGTACAGTAGGCTCTGAAGAGTGTTTTTTTAAGATCTTCAGAGCCTCGCGTGAACCTGCGGGCGAGGCTCATAGGCTGCACTTTATGACCTAAAGTCCAGCCAAACTATACAAAAATTTTGATCCCGATTTGATTTGTTTTCTCACTTTGTCAAGGCAGAAAGTTTCTAGAGAAACGCACATTTGTGGACTGTCAGCCATGAAGATCATGGGGATGGAACTGTTGTCTGTTTATTTCATGTACATTTTGTGTTTTCTTTTTGTGTAAAATAGTATCAGTAGGTATTTATGGAGGATAGCAGGTAATGTGCGCCAATCATTTGCGCATCACTTGTGCAGTGCAGTGATCGCACTGTGGCACTCAACGCGGACGTGTCGTTTCCTTCTCAATTCAATCGAGTAATTTGGCACATCCACCATCCGTTGACAGTGTTATGTAATAGGTAACCAGCGGAATTATTATATTTTAATTCTGAATGTTGCAAACGGAAGCAATTCTTCCGGGAAGTTCCTGCGCCGTACGTAATTGTACCGCCAAGCAGTATTTATTACGATAAATATACCTACAGCCTAATACATAATAATATATGTATATCCATATAAATCAGTGTAACTGGAGTCCAACCCTATAGAATAAAACCCAAAAAAACAAAATTAATTACATTATTACAATCATAAGTGTAAGTAATATTTGTATTTTTTACAAAGAATATTGGTTTTAATTTGCTGAAAATTATTGTTGTTGCAAACTTTCAAGTCATACGTTGTAAATGCATACGCCTTTTTTCCATAGGGGTAGGCAGAAACTTTAGAACGCCACTTGCTACGATACTTGTATGTACTTCTTTTGCTTCGTCCAAATTCATACATCTTGACCTTTTTGAAGAACCTCACCGATAAGGTCGGTAAGGGCTTACCTGATACTCACTATTTTTTTTTTAATTAAAAAAAAAGTTTACTGGCAATGTGGGTCGCACATTACTAGTATTCTTGTTAACCCCGCGTGCTAAGCGAAATGCGTGTGTTACGAGTGGGTTCACGTCGGTAGTGCAATGAGTGGGTTTTGAACCGAATTTAGTTATTCCCTTTCATAAGTCGCCTATCATCCGTTCTCTCGACATTCCCAAACCATCTTAACATATTTTTCTAGTCATGCGTCACTGCCGCATCATTGCCGCCCTATTTATCCAACTATCGCACTTCATAATAAGCCTAATACATAACAAGAACTAATCATCATTTTATGTCGGCTGTGCTGACGGCTTACAAACCGTAATTTAAAAGGATTAACAATCCAATGCCTAGAAAAGTCCTTTATCAAGAATGAATAAAGAATATAATTTTTTTTAGCTGTTATCACTTGTATTTAAGAATGTTGGTTCACCTGTTATTGGCAACTGTATAAGCCGATAAGTAACTCATTGTTACATATCACTGTTATTCAATATTTTATATACAGAAGATGTTTGGTGTACCTTCATAAATAAATAAATATGTCAAATAAAATATATAGGTACAATGACATTATATAGTTAAATAGAGGTAGACACGTTATCATACTTCAAATGCGAATATTGTTTCGTGGGCAACGTGTAATTTGTAGTGTCACGTAAGCGGTTGACCGACCTAAGGCGCAGAAGTGTGTTTGACAGCGCTATTGACAGCAATAAATTTTAATTTTATTTATATATGCCGTCTTGTGCTGCGATACTACATTAATTATTATACTAAAGTAAGAAAAGAGCATGTAGTATCGTATCACAAGTAAATTAATAAATTCTTAGCTTCCGTACAATTTATTTCATTTTTTTCGTTGCAAATAAAATTTAAAATGAAAGAAAGAGTCAGCGCATGCCCTATTAGTATGAGAGAAAGGGACCCAATACTTTTCATGTCACTCGTCACTATATACGGACTTACTGGACATATCAAGTGTGTCATTTAAGACAACTGCTTAGTGCTATTTCTTTTCATCTTAGGCTGCCTGTATCTATGCGCGCGCTCATAATGAAAGCCTAAAATGTTTAGGATTATAGGTATGGGCATGTAGCGCAACTAAATTTTATATACTATGAACATGGCGTATCTAATAGTATTATATCATTGTATAGGTACGTCAGACTACGTCAGTCTTCACTACAAAAATTCACACTGAAGCTTACATTTAAAAAAAACATGATTTAAAACAAATATCTTGAACTTTTTCCCGACTGCGCCAGAAAGACGGTTATTTGTTAAGTATTTTTCGCATTTCTCATTACAAATGAAGTACATTCAAACATATAAGTTGTATCTATTTTTGTAAGCCATTTATAAAACCCTTTATTTTAATATTCGAATGGTTTTAAGAAAAATAATCAACACAGCTATATTCCAGCCCTCAAAAATAGGCCATTTTAATTTTCATAATTTTGATAGCCAGTGTCAATCTTATAATTGAGACAAATCTAACGACGCCTCCAAAGCTCAAAAAAGGCAAGTGTGGTTTTTAGTCAGTACGAGTCCGACATACTTTGGTGCTTCCCCAGGTGATGATCCATTAGGATTTTCATTGCTAGATTGGCTTATTATCACTAGACTAGGTTTGTCGCGTCTATCATTCGTGATTCTCTAAATCAGTAATTCCCAAAGTGGCCTATATCGGGCCCCAGGGGTCGACGGTCAATGTCCATGTTCAATGGGTCCATGGTAAAAATAGGGATCTATGAGATGTAAATGGGTAGGTATATGGTATATTCAATTTGCTAAAATTTTAAATTAGGCAAACTACCCAAAAAAACATACAGTCAAATTTTGAAGTCGGTTGAAAATGCGAAGTGGTCGACAAGACAAAAAAGATGGCATTTATATTGTTACTCCGAGTAACTATTAGTACGGAGATGGGTCACGAAGATTCTAGATAAGTCGTAGAAGCACGTAGAACATTCGAAGAAAAGCCGGGTTCAAGGTGAATGACCGTAAACAATAGACGATCGCTTTATCGTCTATTGTTTATAAGTAGGTACTTAGGTACCTACTCGTATTTTGTGGATCTATCGAGAATGTTCGATTCTAGAATCTTCGTGACTCATATAAATACTGGTCGTGAGGGTCGGTCAAGGCAGTTTAGTTCTGAACACGGTGAAGTGAATATCGAAGTGAAGTTAAGTGATTACAAGTGCGACATTATAGTGCGATAAGTGATACTGTAGTGACTCTCTCAGTAATTTCTGTTGTGTGTTTGTCAAGTTAATTAAAATATTTGTTGTTTCGGTGAAATTGGTGTTAATTAAATTTATCCCGAACCCCAGCTCGTAACAATATGTACGGCTAAAATTAGTAGTCTATCTCTGCATTGAATCCATCTTTCTACGGATCTTATGTCAAATTTCGATCTCCAGTAGGGAAAAGAATCCGGAGATAGGTTATTAATTTCGGCCACTTGTCAGCTGAATCCGTTAAATGCGCAATTCCACCTGTCGTACTCAACAACTATTTCTACAAAAGCCATTAGATTATTTGTGAAAAATAAATACTTACTTACTTCTTCCTATACAAAAGTAGACAGACCACATTTCGAAAGGTTGTCTATTTTCATGTTTTCCCGCCCCGTTAGAATACTGCTCACGGGTTAGAATACTGCTCACGGGTTAGAATACTGCTCACGGGTTAGAATACTGCTCACGGGTTAGAATACTGCTCACGGGTTAGAATACTGCTCACGGGTTAGAATACTGCTCACGGGTTAGAATACTGCTCACGGGTTAGAATACTGCTCACGGGTTAGAATACTGCTCACGGGTTAGAATACTGCTCACGGGTTAGAATACTGCTCACGGGTTAGAATACTGCTCACGGGTTAGAATACTGCTCACGGGTTAGAATACTGCTCACGGGTTAGAATACTGCTCACGGGTTAGAATACTGCTCCTCATTGCCTTTCAGATAAGCAAACCGTAAGAGGCGTGAAAAAATATGACTTGCTCTTGAGATCTGACTGGCTGGCGATCACTCTTACGTCGCACTCTGTCGTAAAGCACCTTGGTGTGTGTTTCGACAGCCAGTCCCCCTCCTCCAGTCTGCAGTCCGTAGGGGCTAACGCATCAGTAACTCCTCTGGTGTTGCAGGTGTCCATTGCCGACGATGACTACTTACTATCAGGTGGCTCGTCAGCTGGTTTGCAGACTTAATCCATAAAAAAAAATTCAGTAGTGGGTCTCATAGGGAAAGTTGGTCAGTATGACGTGGAAAACCCCCCGTAACGGGTGTAATCACCGATTATATACTTTACACCAAGAATATAACCTCTTCCAGTTTTTGGGCTCAACTCATAATCGCGACCTTCGAGCTTCTGAAAATCTCATAGGTACTACAAATCCCTTCGCACCGTACAGGTTTCATCGCTAATTCTTTTTCTGTATCAGTTATAAAGCTTTGGAACGGTCTCCCACTTGACATTAAAAAAGCTCCGAGAGTGAATACTACCTAAAGTCACTAAATTAACAACTGTCCTTTTACCTTGGTTTCATTCATAGTTTAATTAAAAAAAAATACTTTCTTTATTTCGTCTCTGGCCCTTACCTATAGTTGAATTGTATGTATATATCATAAATATATATATGTATTTAAGTATATATTCAATTATTGTCTATAGTCTGTCGCTAGTTACTCAAATATTTATTTTTTGTACCTATTATAATTTCTCCCAAACCCAAAGGTTGACTGGTAGAGAATGCCATATGGCATTAAGTCCGCCTTATGTACTAATATTGCGCAGAGAAGTATAAATAAATAAATATAGAGATACTTATTAATTTATCTATAGAGTATTTTGTATATTTCACGACTTACAATGGGCGACCTTATCGCGGTGTGCGCTTTCATCAAGGTAACCTTTGGATACAATTGCACTGGACCAAACCAGCGATAGTAACGCAAACGAGTAATATTATGTATATTAAATATATTATAATAATGCTTATGTAGACTGCCTCATTAGTCTAGTGGTCCCAAGTGCGACTGCTACACTAGAGGTCCTGGGTTCGATTCTCAGGTCGAGCAAAGTGTTATTGAGTTTTTCTATGAAATTCTCATTAGCAGCTCGGAGTCTGGATTTGTGCCCGGTTAATGGCTTTAGGCTCGCCCCCTATAACATGGGACATAAACCTACCGGCGAACTGTGGGTGTACATTAAGTACACCTCTGCCTAACTCTTCGGGGAATACCGGCGTGATGGTATGTATGCTTATCTGCACTAATATTATAAAGAGAAAAGATTTGATTCTTTATAAGTTTGTAAAATCGTTTGTAGTCGATAAACTCAAAAACTACTCAACCGATTTTAAAACTCCTTCAACAATCCAGACTCCGAGCTACTACTAAGAATTTCATAGAAAAACTCAATAACACTGCTCGATCTGAGGATTGAACCCAGGACCTTTCGCATAGCCGCCGTGCTTTGGGACCACTAGACTAATGAGGCAGTAGTATTAAACATTGAAAATTAATAACACGTCTTGAGTCAATAGGAATCTATAAATATTCGTGTGTGACACGTAACCTTTAAATAGCAATTCATGCATGTGATTAACTATGAGTAAGACAATGCCAAATATTTATAGATTTAATAAAGATTTACCTGTATGTGTCGGTGATTCAATGACAATTGTTGATAAGTTTCTTTTTGTGTTTGTTTACATAATCTATACTTATAATAAATCTGTAGAGAGGTCAATTCTGTACATGAAATATATTTCCAAAATAACTATCAGCGGGTGATTAGTGATCGATACTGACGCCAAAAATGCAATCAGTAAAATTTTTGTCTGTCTGTCTGTCTGTCTGTATGTTCGTTATAGAAACAAAAACCACTCGACGGATTTCAACGAAACTTGGTATAATTGTTCTTCATACTCCTGGGCAGGTTATAGTATACTTTTCATCACGCTGCGATCAATAGGAGCAGAGCAGTGAAGGGAAACGTTGGGAAAATGAGTGATTTATGAGAAAGGTTTCAAGCTATAAAACATCACGCTACAACCCTTAGGAACGGGGCAACGCAGGTGAAACCGCAGGCGAAGAACTAGGGAACAAAGTAAAGAGAAGAGCCAAGAGAAACGTGGCAGATATCCACAAAAAAAAAATTTGCAATAAGATAAGTAGTATTTTATTGATTTGGCATATGGAGCATTTATTATTTATTGTTGAGTGTTGTCTCATTGGCTGCTCGCTGGTTAAATAAAGTTGATTTGACTACAAAATATTTTTTCAACAGTAAGTAAGTATGGTTATGCCTACACAATAACTGATGCATAGGTGCCGTCGGATGGGACGGGTCTACTCAAAGCCGCTATGGATCTTTCTTGAAAAGCTCATTTCAGACACTACCCTGCATTGTATCACTCATATATTCTGATACTATTATGTCTGGACTTCAAAAGAGACCACGATTCTCTGAGGTTGTTTCGGTGTTTCATTTCAGAGGTAGCTCGGAAACGCCGACACCATCTAGTACTTACTTAAAAAATTTACATGTAAAAGTATCTTTAAAAGATGTATTTACAGAAATAAATATCATTTTATCATTTAGTATCTTACCATCATACCATCACGCCTGTATTCCTCGAAGGGTTAGGCAGAGGCGTACTTAATGTACACCCACAGTTCGCCGGTATGTTTAAGTCCCATGTTATAGGGGGCGAGCCTATAGCCATTCACCGGGCACAACTCCAGACTCCGAGCTGCTACTGGGAATTTCATAGAACATCCCAATAACACTTTGCTAGACCTGGGGATCGAACCCAGGACCTCTAGTGTAGCAGTCGCGCTTGGGACCACTAGACTAATGAGGCAGTCAAGTCTTTAGGCGTTTTTTTTTACTCATGAGGCGTTTAGTATCTTGATGAAAATATAGATACTATGATATATTAGTAGATTTCTTAAACCTATCCTCTACTGTAGGGAGAGAGAGATTAGACTAAGTGATTAATAATGTAAAAACTAGTCTTTGCCTCTGTATTTTGCTACTAACCAATGTTTGTGTTTATATTGTTGATGTGCCTCATGTAAATAAATAAGAAAATAAGTGTAAAGAATTTCTATTTTCATCCTTGTTATGCCACGTGCAATATCGTCCACGTTCGATACAGGAAGTGAAGCTAAGAAGGTTATCACTGTTGCGTCGTCCTTAAATAATAACACAATCCTGTTACTATCTTGTGTTGCTACTAGCTACCGTTTCTAATTATACATGTTACTGTACAGGGTTATTTTTCAATGACCGGCCAAATTTACAGAGGCTATTTAGAATCGATAATATTTTCGATCTACGAAATAAAAAAGTTAAAAATGAAACATTTTTTTCACATGATTGTAGTCCTGCCCGTCTAATAATTACAGAACGCGTGGATATAATTACCACTATGCAATTCATGTCAATAACCAAAATAGCAAACATTAAATACATAAGTTTGACAGTGCACGTACACGACCACAAATCCGCAATATTTATAAATGTTTGAAATTACATTTTCAAAATTTTACAATAATATTTAAAATTCACTTTGGGTTTGACCTTAACTGTTTGACAGCGCACGCACTCGACCATAAATCGGGAATATATATGAATTTCGATTTTTTTCAACATTTTCTAATGAACGTTTTTACAATATATTGTGTTAATTTGACAATAATGTTTAAAATGCACTTTGGGTTTGACCTAAATATGTTAATTTTAAAATTTGGCCGTTCTTTGATAAATAAGCCTGTATATAATGTATATTAAACTGCTTCATTAGACTAGTGTAGATTTGCAAGTCGAGCTAGTGTTATTAGGTTTTTCTATGAAATTTTAAGTAGCAGCTTGGAGTTCGGATTCGTGCCCCCTATTACATGGGACCTAATCATAATGGCGAATTATGAATGTAACTAATGTGAATATGCCTAATCCTTCGGGGAATACAGGCGTGATGGTATGTACAATTTCCTATTTCCGTCGCTTAGCTTGTAGTTTTAGTTTAACAAAATGCACAGTATTCTAGAAAAACAAACCACAGTGGTTTTTAGTCAACTTTGACTGAGTGAAATTATAGGAATATAGAAAAGAATTTTGATCTTCATTAAGTTCAAAATTCTTTATCCATCGGGCAGACAAATGCGCGCAGACGCCGTTGGATACATTATTCAGAGAATGTGAGAAGATTAACAATTTAGTACCTACGTAAACAACATCCTTAAATAACTTCTTCACACTAAAAATAATATCCGCTGAAATTGTTTATTTCACGTAAAATAACAGTATTTTGGCGTGAAGCTCGTCTATTAATCAGTTGTCCTAATTTTGTCCTGCGGGCCGAGGTCATGACCTTCTCCCCACCCCCTGCAACCTAGATACCGGCTGAAAACCTACGTGAGCGCTTATTTACTAGCGCCGAGTATCATATAAATATATGTATACAGGTACACACCTTTATGGGTAACCTAGATTTTGGGCGGATTTTAATTGCGAAGCTTTGTTTACTGCTTTTTCATTGTGTCCTAAAAAGGAGGTTGCATTGTCGTAATTATAAGCTCGTTTTTGTTAATTTACACTACGTTACATATTCTATTGTGTTCTCATTTCTTTTATTTTGTACAGTCGAGTTCATTAATATATTAGCCCTTCCAGGCTTCAAAAATATATGAACAATATTGTGACAACTCTAAGCATCATTAAATTGTGGTCAAGATTTAGATTCATTATATGTGACTGCTATTATTCAGTAGTATGTATACAGCCAAAGGCACATTATTATATGAACAACTGTAGGATTAAAAAATTATGCATGCACACATGAATACAATAATATCTCAATGTAATTCCAATTCAACCCTATTGTTACGGCATAAAGATGATTTTACTAGCAATCTTAAAATTGCACGGTCAAGGAGTTTACAACATTATTTATCACTGGCTAGATTAACTTCAAATGACGTGATAGTATGTTAGCAGCTACTTATGGGGGTTATATACCTAAAATACTGGTATTTAGCCATATTTGGTGTGACTGAATACTAAACAATATAGTTATGAAGCTAGGATGAAGAATTCTATAGGTACGTACCTATAGCTATAATATCTACGTATATGGTCAGCTAAACTTTTGAACACTATACCTAGGTATAAAATTATGTAAGTATGTATTATAATCTAGTACAATCAGAGTTATTCGCAGTTGCCCCTCTGTTATAAAAATATGTCTTCCAAGTGACGTGTAAAAGTTATACTACTCGTTTT
The DNA here is from genome assembly GCA_910591435.1 of Acronicta aceris. Classification (NCBI taxonomy): domain Eukaryota; kingdom Metazoa; phylum Arthropoda; class Insecta; order Lepidoptera; family Noctuidae; genus Acronicta; species Acronicta aceris. The sequence continues at coordinate 13,204,137 of OU342770.1, forward strand.
GAATGTGCATTTAATAATAAAATATATCATCTACATAACATCATTCGTGAAAAAAAAATATAATTCACATCACTATTTATATTCAATTCTAGCAACGCCACTACTGGGGGCGTACCTATCAATTTATTTTCCTATCTGTCACCACTGGTGGCAAATGGGAATAAAAAAAGAAATTCCCGTTTGCCACCAGTGGTGGCTTCAACGGTGGGGGCAACTGGGAATACTTACTAAACTCCAAACCCGGCCGTGAGTGAAAGTAAGATTTAGAGTTCGATTCCCAGTTTAAGCAGTGCGATGACAAGTACGATTTTGTGTCCGGTTACAAGCAATAGGTCTGTCCCTATTACATAATGACACCCAAAAATATGTGAGCCAACTGTGTGTGTAGAATAGTATACTTCTGTTTAGCCTACAGGCAAGATGAACAATTCGTATATTCCTATTCGTATATTTTATATATTGTAATATGATGACGCCTATAGACACCAGCAACACCAGTAGTTAGCTTGACACCTCAGTTGTTAAGTCTTATATGCCCATTAATTGCAGAGGCTACATTGCCCTTCAAACCAATAATGTTAGTATAATTTTGCGTAGAGCACCACTGACTACAGCAACAGTCTTACCTACAACGAAAATTTTCAACTTCACATTTTCAAGTTTATGAAAATAATTTTATTATTCTATTCTTCTTATTAATAAAATAAAAAGGCAGGGCAAATAAAAAGTTATTTCACAGGCTTCAGTAATACCTTATCGGAAATGTTATCAACGGTTTTCCTTTGCAAAGTTATTTTTAGCCGAAACCGATAAGATTCTAAAAAAATAATGAAGATTGAGAGAATCAAATTAGATGCATACCTATTTTTCTTAATATTTAAGCTAGAAGAAACACTCCTATCTTTGAAATTATTTCCATACGACGTTTATTCCAAATTATTTATTGCAATATTAGAATTTAATATACTTAATAAGTGTAAGATAAAAAATCTATACCGGTATGAATTTTTTTGTTGTTGTTTTGTTTTTTTATGGGATAAGGGGGCAAACGAGCCGACGGATCGCCTGATGGCAAGCGATTGCCTTCGCCCATGGACACCCGCAACACCCGAGGAGTCACAAGTATGTTCCACTTGCAAATATAATAAATAATGTGAGAGCAGTTCACTATTAAAACAAAATGGTTGAAAAAGGCAAAGCGGCTCGGGCAAAACGGTGACTGACCGCTTTGCCCTTTGTAAAATTGTTATGATTCGATAGATAATAAGTACTTACCTAATTATTTTGTTTAGATGGTTAATAACTATTAAAGGAAGATTACCAAGGTGTCATGGGATAAAGATATAATGGCCCGGGCAATTATAGAAGTACATTATGAGAATCGCGGCTCAATTAAATTCATTGCACAACTCTAAGAAGTAATTTTAAGATATTAAGACTATTGAAATAATTAAATAAGACTTTTTATAATACTTTAGTTTTTACAATATTTAACATTTCATATTGTAAAAACTAAAGTTCCTAATTGTTTAATAAAAGTTTTTAAACGAAATACAACAATATAGTTAAGTTAAATTACCCTCAAGACTGAAAATTATGATTATTTTATAAAAATGTTAGTTAATAATTATAATAAATATTATAAAATATTTTTGGCATATTTATGTTGTCAAGCACGATATTTAAAAAACAGCAATACATTTTTGGTGCACTTTTAGGGTGGCCATGTTGCCCCTACCCCCATGGCCGCTTCGGGCGGCCACTCGGGCAAACAGGTTTTTTGACAAGTTTCTGTCATTTATAAATCACGTGTTTTTTTTTACATTTGAGCAAATTTTAATTTCACATTATGGAAATTTTATAAATTCTCTGGTTATTAGAAAAAATATCTCTTCAAAAGTCTATCATTTAATAAGTTTTTTTCAACTCAAAGTTAAGAGGGCCGTTTTGAGCTGACGTCCCCTATGCCTTGGCAGTCAGTCTCCACCCCGTGTCTAGTCCACGATTGTTGATAGTTACTGAAAAAAGGTCAAATTGCCCTTGTATTGCAACCGTAGTCAGAATACTACGTAGCAACAAGCCTACGAAATTATGGATAGGACTCTTCTTACAGCGCAACAGTAGGATATAGGGATACAGATGCCAGCATATCTGACAATGTTGCGTAGCAGTCGTTTTTAGCGCCAGTAATGTGTAGCAAAAGCAAGTTTTAGTAAATATAAACAACTATGTAGCGAAGAACCAACGACTACGGCTAGAATTTTTCCTACGATAGGGTCAGTGGGGCGTAGTAATATAGAAGCAAGTTTTATTTTATTTTAGAGAACACTCCTACCATAGTAGGCAGTAGGTAGTACCGTAGTAGTTTGTATAAGTACAAAATAAATGAATATAGCAATAAGCCTACGAGAACATGGTTAGGACTTCCACTACAGTGGCACCAGTAAAACGTAGCCATACAGAGGCATGTTTGTTTGAGAATCCTCTTACGTAGCGATAAACATACATATATATGACTCGGATGTATGAATCTTCTAAAGACACTTTTTAGTAGTTCTATAGTAGGTACATACCTATATACATATTTTCACGCCTGTCCCCCATTGTGGTAGGCGGAGTCTATAGATTTCCACTTGCTACGATTCTGGCACACCATTTTCGCTTCATCTACGTTATATAAATGTTTTTTCACGTGGGAGTGCCATGCTTCGGCACGAATGGGCCGGCTCGACCGGAGTGATACCACGGCCTCACAGATAACCGGCGTTAAACAACACTTACGTTGTGTTTCGCCGAGTGAGTGAAGTTACCGGAGGCCCAATCCTCTTTTAAAAGGTCGGCAACGCACTTGTGACGCCTCTGGTGTTGCGGGTGTCCATGGGCGGCGGTAATCACTTACCATCAGGTGATCCGTCTGCTCGTTTGCCCTCTTATCACGTAAAAAAAAAATATACCACGTATATATATCATTAACCTTCTCATACAAGATCGTCGGTTTAAGCTACTGTTAACCTAAACTTTTTTGAGAACGTCCGCAATTTGGTTTTGGTACGTCCGCGGAGGTCGGGCCCTTCCAACTCTTTCATCCGTACTATAGTAGTCATTTTTATTTATGTGCTCTAAAAACTCAAAGGTTCTATCATAAACAAAACTTTCCCAGTGTGGGGACGGGTGGTCCGTAGGGGCTCTTAAAGCCCGGCAATACATCAACAACTCCTCTGGTTCTGCAGGTGCCTGCATGGGCGGCGATGACTAATTACCATAAGGTGGCTCGTCTGCTCGTTTGCCGACTTCATAAATAAAAAAGAAAAAAACAAGACTTCAGTAATAGAATTTAACAAACTGGTGACCAGATTCAAAATGTAATGCTTCGAAGCTAATGGCCGTTGCATAGGCGACTGCGGAGTTAGATTCCCAAGCCGAACAGTATTAATGGCTTTTCTATGAAATTCTCAGTAGGCTCCCCATGAAACCTAAAACATCCCGGAGAACTGTGGTTGTTTATCACAGAAAACCTCAGCATCATTCTCGGGGGAATACAGATGTGATGGTATCTCAAAACTTAATCCAACAATATAAAAACGACCACAAATTAATAGTAAGTGCTGCCTCAAAGGTGCAAAAGCAGGCGGCGAACTGAATAATCTTTTTGTCAAGTAAATGGTCATTTGGATCCAACAATAAAATATTATATATTTGTAAAAGGCTTCTGATGTAACAAAAGGTCAAAAACCTGGTTCCGTAACAAGTCTTAGACTAAAATCTGAGTGATTTCGATTTAGCTTACGGTCAACAAAAAGCTATCAATGACAATAGAAGTCTGGATAACTTATCTTAAGCGTATACCTATGTAAAAGCTCAGTCCAAGTCGATTTAGAATAATTATTATGTTGATAATGATAAAAAAAAATTATAAATTTAATTCGAAATTCATATTCGAAAAACAAAAACAAGCGCAACGTGATTTTCGTCAGCCATTTTGTAAGTCGTTGACCTCTTTACTGCTAAGACCGTAATATCACGCGCACACGACTTTATATAACAGCAGTTCTTTAAAGAAAAATATTTACCTTTTAATCGTCCATGTTGGCCTCTTTGACTTCATAATAATCACAATTTTTTATGAACTTTAATCTTTCTCTATGTGAGTTATCTTCAGACTTGTAGGAGAAACTGACAGATAAAAAACGAACTGTCAAAATATGATGTAGGTAGTAATCTAAAAAAAAACCTACTATTGAGTAATGACTTTCTGTCCTAATATTTAGTGTCAAACACGATTTATCGATAATTAAGTAGGTACATTAAAATATTTCGCAACAAAAATTATGATGTTTATGATACTTACCTACTTGTACTTGTAAGTGATTACTTTTATTTTATTTCATCTAAAAAATGTCGTAGTATTACTGAAAACAATTATTATGGATAGGTATTTTTATAGGCTGGAATTGATACCCGCCCAGAATACCTAAATGATTGAAGATTTTCAGAAACTTTATAAAAATAATTAGAACGCGATATAACATTTAAAAGTTGCAAAACACCTATATTACCAAACCAAATAGGTTTCTGTTCAAATTAATGACTAATTTCCAAGAAAAACAAAATACTGCCCATAGAAACCATCTATACTTATAATAAATCTGTGAAGAGGTCAATTCTGTACATGAAATATATTTCCAAAATAACTATCAGGGGGTGATTAGTGATCGATACTGACGCCAAAAATGCAATCAGTAAAATTTTTGTCCGTCTGTCTGTCTGTCTGTCTGTATGTTCGTTATAGAAACAAAAACCACTCGACGGATTTCAACGAAACTTGGTACAATTGTTCTTCATACTTCTGGGCAGGTTATAGTATACTTTTCATCACGCTACGATCAATAGGAGCAGAGCAGTGAAGGGAAATGTTGGGAAAATGAGTGATTCATGAGAAAGGTTTCAAGCTATAAAACATCACGCTACAACCCTTAGGAACGGGGCAACGCAGGTGAAACCGCGGGCGAAGAACTAGGGAACAAAGTAACTATTCCACGCGGACGAAGTCGCTGGCAAAAGCTAGTTAAGAATAAATTAATACTTTTTTTCACGTAAATGGTCGTTTACTGAGTTTTTTTATCCTGAACCGGCCAGTACTTACCTATTTATTTTCTAATTATCCTGGTACATATTTTTCAAGTGTATTTATGTAATATATGACAAATTTACTACAATAATACAAAAATTTTGGTTATAAATTGGGAATAACTGTTTATTATTGTTTGTAAACGTTATGCGAAATGTTGTCATATTTTCCGTTATTGTTTAATAATGGCAAGAAAAAAATCATTTAACAGATGACAGATCGCTTAGGTAACGTACAATCGTAACATAATCACGTGCTTATTTGGTAAAATCATTAAGATTATTAGTATTAGATTTGCATGCTTAATTAAGGCAGAATATGGCATTGGTCTTAAACCACCAATTTTATAAGTATCTGGTACCACCTGTATTCTACGCAAATAATTCTTTCTTTCCTTCGTTACGTTCCTAGCGTTCAAGAAGTGAAGTTGTTAAGTTTATTGTGAATTACAGTTTTTTTTTGGGTAATTAAATATAAGCGTTGATACGTTGTTATAACTTTTTTCTTCTATTATTCCTACACTTATCTAAGTAAGTAGGTATATTAGTTTCCTGCAAATTACATACTTACTTAATACTACGGGTTTCCTGTTAAGAAATGTTCATGAGTTCTATGACCTCGACCATAACGCAAGGAAAGCCAAGAGTAGTTTTTATTCGGTATGAGTTCAGCTTACTTACCCTACCTACCGCCTCCCATTTTCAATCGCACCGGACGAAGTGACGAAAGAAAAGGACAGTGGTACCAAAGATGGTAAGATTTAAAAGAAAAACTTTAACACAGCTCATGGATTTATTTATGTAAACTTTGGGGGGGAACCTTTACAGGATTCATCGGGCAAACTGTATGTTTCAGTTTCTTTTTTTAGATTAAGGGTCCGGTGGAGCTTGAATTGCCCACAAAAACGTAATACCGAAATGAATCGTAAACCAGACAATATTCTATAAAATAATGTTATTATTCGGATTTGGATACCGTTAATCTAGGTTTCTACGATACTATTTCGTCTACTACTATTTCACTGGAAATAAAAGACCGAAAAATCATTCCAAACTTGGTAAAGTTAACAAACATTGCATTCGCTTACATTTATTTCCAGTGAAGTATTTTGAATGAACTGGTAACGTATATAACCTAGATTAACGGTATCGGAATCAGAGTAATAACAGAATTTGATTAGATTGTGTTTGAATTACGATTTATTTCGTTATTACGTTTGTAAGAGAAATTCGGTCCGCCGGACTCTTAAGTAACTATTTAGAAGATGAGAATTGAAAATACCATTATTTACTAAAGGAACAGGATATACATTAGGTGTTAAACGCAGTAATGAAACAAAATATCTTAATACTAGTCTTAAGCAAGAGCGTAGCAGTCTACGCTACAGGTTCTGGGTTCGATTCCTAAGTCGAGTAAAGAGTTATTGGGGTTTTCTATGAAATTCTCAGCATAAGCTACGAGTTTGGATTCGTGCCCGGTTAATGGCAATAAGCTAACCCGTATTACACACATACAGGCGTGATGTTACTTATGTATGTACATATATTTGAAACTATTTATGTTTTATAACGTGAACTCTATATACCTACACGGAAAGTGTAATTGAGAAAGAAAGAAATATGTTTACGAGTATTTGGTCAAAGCAAAGGAAACCAAAAAATTACCTACAATAACAGCAGGTAACACAGTAAAGGTGAGTAGTGGGTCCATATTGTTTTCCCGCCAGACCAAAAATAGGCATCCAGGTTCAGCTATTGTTAATTACGTCAAGGTACTTGACGCTGTTTTTCACCTGGACCTTTTTACTGTGTGCACCTGTACAATCCTGTATTATGATCTCATTCATATTTAACCCACGATGGTAACAATACTAATTACTCTACACACATGTTATTTACTAGCTGTTACCCGCGGTTTCATTCGTATCCCAAAAGGAACTACTTGCTACTTATAACTCGCCTTCTAGGTGACGTATCAAGATGAAACACCGGGTTTTGAGTTAGTCCTCCATTCGCGTAATTCGCATCCCATTACGTGCAGTAGTTTTTACATGATTCGCGTATAAACGAAACGCTTTATGTCCATAATGCGTACCGCTGAAATATGGAATGTACTTACCGAGTGGGTCTTCCCTGATAGATATAATCTGGGTGTCTTTAAATCACGAGTGAATCGGTTTCTTCTAGGCAAGCGCGCTCCATTGTAGATCGCAGTATCGCTTAACATTAGGCAAACTGGCGGTCAAGCGTCAGCATATCACGAAAAAAAAAACGTCTAAATGAATGTCTGTCGATAGGGATCCCTCAAAAATACTAAAGATTTATTTTTTTTATTAAAAATGGGTTTGCTCTTGACTTCAATCTTGCCTCCGGGACAAAGATGAGCTCGACATTGGAGCGAGCATCAGAAGATGCTCGTCCACCCTAGTTTTTACCGCTAATTGCCCTTATGACCCATAATTTTTAATTAAATATCTAAGTACAGACATCAGCCAGTAACAATTTAATTATATTACTACATAATTATGATATAGCCAATATGTAGACTTGAACGCAGTATACAGCCATACAACCGTACAATATCAATTCAATTTTCCGCGTAATTTACTTAGATAACAACAGATTACATATCATTGTAGCGGCATATCAGTATTACGTGGTCTACAGAATTGAGTCCATCGCACAATTACTTAGTTCGTAGTAAAATAAGTGTTTGAATATTGTATGGTTGTTTTAAATTTGATGTTTACTGTAAGCATATTATAAGTTCCTTATTTCCTTTTTTATTTAACACAGATTATAATAATCCATATAATATATACGATTTAAGTAGGTTGACTGGTAAATAGCTAAGGTGAAAATAATTGAAACACGTTATTGTACTCATGATAGCAAATAACATACTAACATACATACTACCACGCCTTTATTCGCCGATGGGTTAGGCAGAATTATACTGTTGTACACCCTCAGTTCGCTTGTTTAGGTCCCATACAATAGAGGTCGAGCCTATTACCATTTGCCGGGCACGAATCCATACTCTAAGCTGCTCAGACTTTCAAAGAAAAACCTGTTTGAACTGCTCAACCTGGGAATCGAATCCAGGACCTCTATCGTAGTTAGTTCGTACGTTTCTACAAACGTAAAAGATTATTGATAATTGATAATTATCCCCTAAATGTTTCCCAGCTTCCTATTTCCATCTTATTTACCCCGACTTGGGGCACAGCCAAGCTATATTTGTATATTTATCATACATGCTATTGTCGGACTTTCAGGGAATTGTAAATAGGTGTTTATTTATAACAATGAGTTGATCATGACTGTAAATACGAAGGTAAAGAAAAAGCGATGTATTCTACGACTAAGCTGTTATCACTCATTGCATTGCTTAAGAATAAAATAACTTTTAAGAAAAAGTCAAACCGCCTTCAAAAACTAAAAAAATAATGTTATGTGCGAAACAGTTTCGGTGGGGAAAAAAGACACCAAAGGAACAAAGTTATTTTATTTTAACATTATTCGTAGCGAGTAAAATTTCACGTGTACCCAGGCGACGTTATCATTTACTCGGTCGTTACGTGTTATTGTCATTTTGTTCTAAATTTTGAGATCAAATCTTTTTAGTGGACCTCCTCTGAAGTAAGGCCTAGCGATAAAAAAATAATCATCAAAATCGGTTCATAATTGACGGAATAATCGCGTAACAAACATACAAAAAAGGAAAAAATGAAACATCTACAGTCGAATTGCGAACCTTCTCCTTTTTGAAGTCGGTTGAAAAATATTTCAATCACTAAGATGATTTAAATGGTGTCTTATCAGCAACATCGAAAGATGTCAATAAACCAGTGGCAATAAGTAAGTTTCTTACCTGCGTTAAATTTAACCAACACACACACACATTATAATTATCTTTTTGTGATTTTTTTGCATTTTCCATGCTAAGATTATTAAGTTATTTTTTTTTAGTAAAAGAAAAAATTCAACGTCACCTTATGACGTAAATTCAGAATGTGAAGGCATAATTTCAATCATGCGGGTAGGGTTCGCGGTGGCTTAGAGGTCAGATCGTCTGGTGTATCAAACCAGAAGACGCAGGTTCGAATCCTACCCGCGATTGAATTTTTCCTTTACTAAAAAAAAATAACATTAATATTAATTCCATTTTAGAGAAATCTAGAATTCAATTCATGTTTAAAGTTCATCTATAAAGTTTCCTTAGATTCCACTAAGAACCTAAAGCTTAATTATTTTATCTAAAACCGGTATTTATCCTTCGCTTCGCATTGACGGATACCTAGAATACAATTACGATGATTTTGAAGTTGAGTACGCTGTCCACATTTCGGTTTAACAACCACTAATAAAGTAAGTCTAACTATAATCTGATAGATCGAAATATAGCCATTAATTTTCCTGATTTTAGTGTTAACATTATTTATACCTTACCTACTCGGAAAGTGACCCATTACTACTCTTATACCGGGGAAGAAAGTAGCACTTTACAGCCTTAAGGCCGAAAGTGGTATGAAAATCCACTATTGATCTGTGATACAGATGAAATGTAGAATTGTCATTGGCAGAGGCTAAATTTGAATTTCGAATAAAAATGTTACTGGACAAATGCATTTTTATTATTTAAATTAAGTTAACAAACCTTCATAGTGACACAGCACAGTAAGTAGGGAATTCAATAATTCAAAATTAGAAAGAGTTTTGATTCGCGCGATTCGAGCACGATGTCGCGGGTCGCTGGTGTCTTGCAAAATAGAATTAGGTATAATGATGAAGGATATCGCATCACATTTTTCCAAATAATGCTTTCATGGCTGCTAAATCTAAATATACAAGTATGCCGAATATTTTAATAATAAAAGTAAGTATGACTAGGTAGGCCTATGCAATGATACTCTTACCAGCTCTATTTTGAGAGATATATATATATACTTATTTTATATGACTAAACATTTGATTTTACTTACGTAAATCGCAGGTAAAATACACTGAAATTGTAGCATAAATAAAAATAGTAGGTATAAAAGACAAAGAAATAGACCCTTATCAAAAAGTTTTACTCAATGAAACCTTTGAAACACCTTCAACTACCCATATCAAACTTTATTAAACAGTTTCTGGGCTTGATACGAAACCCACAATTTGCAGACAGATAAAATATAATAAAATATATATATATATATATGTACCCACAACTTTTAATACTTATTAAACTAGCAACCCAAGCGCAGCTTCATTTCCGTAAATTTTTCCGATTTTTCCTGGAGACTTGCAAAACATAATCTTTCATACAATAAAAACCTTGTCTTGATACGACGAACACAACAAAAAAATACAGTAAATTCGGTGAAGCTGTTCTCAAGTAATGATCTGTCATACCTGCGACAATTTATATTTATATAGATATAATACAAAGACATATAGGTAAGTCATAACCTGCTACGGTCAAAAATAAAACCATAATCATTCAGTTAAACGTTTATTGTTACTGCAATTATTTACTAATTACACAAATTCAGAAGTCTGTCACGTCATGAGAGTTTTAAGAGTCGTGAAAGTCGGTATAGTCTAGCATACAGCAACAATTGACATGAAACTTGAAAAACCTGATTAACTACGACATAATTCGTTAACACGGGTTTGTTGCCCTATAAAAATAAATTACAATCCCTTATGGGGTAGTTTAGACTTAACTGGTGGCCTAGTGACACATGTCACGGATATATATTATACTAGTGGACCCAGCAGACGTTGTCCTGCCCTGAAAATAACCCAAAACTCGATTGCAGCGCCACCTACCGGGTCCAATTGTGAATCTAAACCATTCCCAGATCCCCTTGAACACACACAAAAAATTTCATCAAAATCGGTCCAGTCGTTTGAGAGAAGTTCATATATATATAAAGATTTGAAAGGAATCGCGACAATTATTCGCCCTCTTTAGATAAGTACATTTTGTAACGTACCTTATTGGTACTTGTAATCGAATTGTTTAAACAGATGACATTCTGGAGGTAGACGTGGTGATGGAAGGTGGAGCCACACTCAGAGTCTGTAATCGACTGGAGACTAATGAAGGACGGGACGCCCGTTAAAAAGATAGGTCCATCACATAAAGGAATACATTGGTCACACATGGATATGACCTTAATCTACGCATTTTACGTGGGAGAGCCATGCTTCGGCACGAATGGGCCGGCTCGACCAGAGTGATACCACGGCCTTACTGAAAACGCTTACGTAGTGTTTCGCCGAGTGAGTGAGGTTAACGGAGGCCCTATCTCGTTTTAAAAGGCTGGCAATGCACTTGTAACTCCTCTGGTGTTGCGGGTGTCCATGGGCGGCGGTAATCGCTTGCCATCAGGTGATGCGACTGCTCGTTTGCCCCACTATCCCATAAAAAAATGGTGTTAACGTTGTAGATTAAGGCCAGTCCATGATGCCAGTCCTGTACATTCCCATACTTTTCGTGACGCCATAGAACACTTGTCTATGTAGGCCTTCTGTACATTTCCTTACATAAAACATATTGATGTTAATACCATAACGATTTTGTACTGCGGTCGTAGTTTGGTTACGTCAAACGTTAATTAACACGTTTCAAACACATAATCAAAAGGATTGATGATATTAGTTGGTGCAAATTTTCATTAGGCATAGGTTTAACAGTAGGTAGTAAATAAATTGCTTGAAACACTTTTTACAAATGAGTTATTTTGGTCGATACGTACTTTATAATGTTAGTGTTACATACCGATACCATAAGACCTCTTTTTAAATCCCACACCAAACGGGACCAAACGGCCTTATAGTTTATTACTTGTCCAGCTGTTAGCTGGCTAGCTTCGTTGATGCTATGGTCTACAAAACGCAAAATAACTGAGATCTGAACTATGTATACGTTACCCTTAATCCCTCTAATGTCATAAAAATCACAAATAACTCACATAAATATACATATATTCCAACAACTCTATAGGGTCGATTTGCTGATTCTACAAAGGTCGAAAATAAACTCAGAATAAATTGAATTGCTAATCCCAAAGTTGTATTAATTACATATTTTGTTTGTTTTTGTACATTAGATGAATCTAACATTTATCACAAACCCATCTTATTAGACATACCGAAGCCGTAGTGTCAGTGACAAGCAACACCAGTTACAAAAAGATCTTCACGATTTCCCTTACATTACAAAAATATCTAGAAAATTCTTTATCGTCTGATGTTACTCAGTTCGTTCTAGAAGTTTCCTCACAAGCCTCCAGTCTTCCATGATGTCAGCATCGGGCAGCATATACACCACGTAGGGCGGGGCCACGGTGACCTGTCTCCGGCGTCTCTTCCGGCCCCACTCGGGCCCAGTGGACCATAGGTCCACCGTGTGTCGCTCCTCCTCCAGTTTCTTGATCTTTTCTAGGATTTCTTCTTTAAGGTTCTCGTAGCTCAGCCATTTTTCACTCTGTTGACAATAGAGATTATGTTTGATTAAACTGGGTTTACTAGTTTCTGATACTTAGGCGATCATTAGACGCTGGATGCTCTAAAGAATCCGTAACGTCAGGAATTCAATAATATCAATATAACGCGATAAAATCCGTAAAAAAGAGTTTTATATCAATAGACTGGGTTTATCAATCAATTATCACGAATGTGGGTTGTGTAATGGGTAACTTTTAATTAAAATATGTGATTTGTTTATTAATTCATCATACAGTTCCATACATTAAAAATTGGACCTCCTCAAAGAATCCTTTGTTGACTACTTTATTATTCAGGTGTGTGTGTGTGTGTGTTAATATGATAAATAACTACCCCTTAACATTTTCGAGAGATTTAAGTCACCTGCATGGCATAATCTATCCATTATATGAGTAGATCTATGCCATGCAGGCAAAAATATGTTTTATGAGGAAGTCATCAATATCTTATAAACGTAGATTATAAGTTTCTGCCGATTATTTAGAAAGAGTTAACTTTAAAGTGGTAACTGATAACGATGTATTGAGTAATAATTTTAGTCCTGTTATTCACGTAATAAGGAATTATTGCAGTTGTGGACTTATTTATAATAAATTAATGCTCAAGGACCAACCTACTTAAGACAATATTTATGAAATTTCGTATAGCTACTAATAATAATATCATACATAATGTTTTTTGATAATTTATTTTGTGTATTGTTTCCTTTAAACTGAAGACTATAATACCGAAATGTATACAATTTTCCATTCCATCGATAAATTAATAAAATTTCAAAGGTAATCTTAATATATTATTTTAATGTTCGTGGTCCTAAGCCGTGTACGTCATAACGTGGGCTGAGCGTCGCGCGCGCAGGGCAATTTTACCAAACCGGTTCCGTCCTCGCTCGTGATGAATTTACCTGACACTTTATTGAAAAAAACACTGGTCTGTCTGACGGGCCGAGTTATTTTTGGGTTTTATTGCAAATTTCAAAGATTGAAGGCGTTTGAATGCATACTAAACAACTCTCGATATATATAGATGGGTATATACCTTAGTTTATAGACTTAAGTATACAGTAAGTAAGTAGGTAAGTACAGGGCATGCGGGGTTAGGTAGGTACCTATTTTATTGTATTAAACTGTCTGCAATTTATTTATTTTAAAATTAAAAATATTAAGGTACATATTTGTTTTACAATGCGAAATTACGAATACAAGATGTTAATTTTCCAACTCAATTTTTTCGATTAGCTTTTAGTTGTATTTATAGAAAATTCTTTTCTAAGCATCTGCCTCAATTAGCTGTCTAGCTACCGCATTCATAATTTTGATGGGATTGGCTCTTAGTATAACTTAATTTCACTGAATATCAGAATTTTGCGTGAATAGATATTTCAGATACTAAATATCATATAATTAATAGTTGCCTTATTCACACAGTTGCCATTCCTAGTATATTATTGTATGTAACTATGACATAATGACCACATGAATTATGACATAAATAACGTGGTTAACACTCCATAGGTTGACCACATCAATACGTAGTAGTTTCAGGTTGCAATTATCGATCTAAGGTTTTTATCTACTAACAGCCAGTTTCTTTAACAAATTTGTCAGTAGATTTGCTTACTAAAGATAGGATTAGGACATAAGGTTCATACAATAAATGTCAAAATGTTATCTCTAGTAAGCAAATCTAGACAGAATTGTTATAGAAATGGCAGTTATATAAAACAATATTTGTTGAGTTACCGCTTAAATATGTACATAAATATTAGCTTCTATTCTACAATCACATGGTGCATCGGATTGCACCCCATGTACAGGAATACAGGATAGTAAAAAACGCGAGTGCACGTCAATAGGGCACGGTGGGGCTCGCTCAGGTAGATCGCGATCAATGGCCTACTAATAATAATAATATTAGCACATCTGCCGATGAAGGACGCAGGAGCACGCGAGTCTTGCGCTCAGTTCCACGTAATATGACATTTGAGATGCGTATTTGTTTTGTTGTCAGTCCCGTCTGGATCAAAATACCTGGCAACTAGAGATGCTCTATGTTTTCAGTTTTATTTAACAGTAGCAGATAGATAGTGTTCACCGAATTAAGCTATTGTTTTTATGGTTTACCCTTGACTCTAGTTTTGCATGTTTGAAAGCACTGGATTTCATAATTAAGTGTAGATACCAGCACACCGTTGTGGATAGCCACCCGTGCCTTTTATGACACGGACTGGTTAGCGACACATACTTGCTAAGCAGCTTACACTTTTTCCTTTTTCTCTCCGTTCCATATCAGCTTCACTCCCTATAGTAAACAGTAGTCACACTTCCTAAATAAACAAAATAATTTCTGTTTAATTCTCTTATATATTTTCTCTACAATAAAGGTTTAAATGATGCCACTTCATTAGTCTTGTGGTCGTAAGCGCGATTGTTACGCTTAGAGGTCTTGGGTCCGGTTCTCATGCCTAGCAGTTTTATTGGGAATTTATATGAAATCCTCAGTAGCTTGAAGTAGGTACACCTCTGCCTTACTCTTAACTTACCTTACCTGTGATGGTAGATATGTTATGTTTTTTTTTATTAATGTGGCTAACCGCTAACTGCTTATTGTGTAATGAAACAAACATTACGGCGTCGCTCGTGAAAAAACAAAGGATTCGTAACCTTGAGTTTGTTGCGCTGTTTCCCTTTCAGTTGTTAAAATATTTTCACGACGCTGTGTGTCATTCTTTATAATATAACTTATTTTACCCTTACCATTAATGACGCTGTTTATTTGCTATATGTATATATTACATCTTATCTATATATATAAACGAAGAATCTAACTGACTGACGTATCAACGCTAGATCAAGATACAAGAGCTAGATCCCTGAAAGTTTTCATGTTGATTCCTTTTGCACTGTAGACGAGCACTAAGAGATAGAGTACTAAGATTTTTTGAAATTCAACCCTTAAGGTGGTGAAAAGAGTGGTGAAACTCCGTCATTTTTTAGCAATTGAAACCGCGGGGTAATTATCATAAATTCATAACATACCGCCTTTTTTATGGGATAGGAGGGCAAACGAGCAGACGGATCGCCTGATGGTATGCGATTACCGCCGCCCATGGACACCCGCAACACCAGAGGAGTCACAGGCCTCCGGTAACCTCACTCACTCGGCGAAACACAACGTAAGCGTTGTTTAACGCCGGTTTTCAGTGAGGCCGTGGTATCACTCCGGTCGAGCCGGCCCATTCGTGCCGAAGCATGCCAACCCTTCAGAGAATACATGCACGTGCCTGTATTCTCTGAAGGGATAAGCAAATTTATATTCCATATACTAATATATAAATGATGGTATCGGCATTTCTTCTCAGAGGTCGTCAGCTTGAAAATAGCGGCACTAGTATTCATAATTAAAAAAAAAATTGACAGGTAAAAATATCGATTTAGGTATTTCTTTATTGCGATAAGTAGTTGATTTAATTATGCCCTATGAAGAAACTGCCTTCCAAGGATTATGTTTCTCTAATTATGTATATCTCGTGATTAATCAGGAGTGTGTATTTCGGTTTTATATAATTATACATAATTATATAGCTAACTGTTGTACCTTAGATAATATTTAATCTAAGTGTTATACACTAGCAGTTTGCTAGTGACGTAAATTAAATTCAATATCTACATAGAACAGTAGCTAGTACTCCCATCTATCGGTATCTACATGACACAAATCCAAACTTTACCTAGTTACCTAGACTTTTAGGACATTTAGGAATAATAAAAAACCCAATACCGCTTTGCTCGGCTTGAGAATCGAGTCCTGGACTTTATGTTCACAGATGCACTTGCGTCGACGTTACACCAATGAGGCAATTTACTTACAGTTTGTACCTATATAAATAGAACAAAATGACGTATACACACGTTTTTCATCACGTGAATGAAACAAAATAAGATTGCAACACATTTATGTAAAGAAATAAAGATGGGGCAATCGATTTGATATCATCACGCTTGTAATCCTGGAAAGGTTAGGCAGAGACGTACAAACACATACACAGTTTGCCGGTAGGATTTAGGTACCATGTAAAACTGGCGAGCCCATTATTAAGCGGGCATAAATCAAAACGAGATCGTTCTCAATTCGACTGTACAGTAAGTATGTGTTTTTTGTATCAAAATCGATTCATAATAGACGGATAAATCGATTTTGATGATTCAATAGCAACATTTTAGGTTACATTTAATAAAGCCTATTGCTTTATTAAATGTAACATACCGGCAAAATGTGGGTGTACATTAGTACACCTCTGTCTAACCATTCGAGGTATACAGGCGTGAGGGTATGTTGTTATGTAATATTGGAATAATCACAATAAGTATTGTTCATTGAAATCTGCAAGTGTTCAGTTTTACTTTATAATCTTGTGAGATGTCCTAATGACACGTACCTAAGGTTAAATATTACAACATATCATACCATCACGGCTGTCTTCCCCGAAGGGTTAGGCAGAAACGTATGTATGGTATGTTTAGGTCCCATGTAATAGGGGGCGAACCTGTTGCCATTAACCGGGTACTAATCTAGACTCCGAGCTGCTACTGAGAATTTCATAGAAAAACCCAATAACACTCATCGACCTGGGAATCGAACCCAGGACCTCTAGCGTAGCAGTCGCGCTTGGGACCACTACACTAATGAGGCAATATTAAAATTACACATTAATATTATAATGAGACGTAAGTTTAATTTATAATTTAGATTTTAAGGATTAATAAACAGACCGTGGACCTATGAAATTAACTTTCATAGTAATTAATAATGTCAAATCCGTCATCGGTATTAAATTAGGAAATTAATTGTTTATTATGGGATATAGGGGAGAACATGTCTTATTCTAGAATAGATAGCAATGGAATAGAATTTTCCGTGAACTTATATTATAATTATTGTCTGTCACTCCGGCTTGGAGGAAGGAGGAATGATGAGCTTCGAACACAACGCTCGTTTATTACAATGAGATATTTCCCTTTGCTTTTCAAGAACATCTGTCTTAATAAATTAATCTAAAGCTATATATAAAAGAAGAACCTGACTAACTGACCTACTGACTGACTGACGTATCAACGCACAGCCGAAACTACAGGATCTCTAGTTCCTTGAAAGTTTGCATGATGGTTCCGTTTGCACTGTAGACGAGCACTAAGAAAGGATTTTTGGAAATTCAACCCCTAAGGTGGTGAAAAGGGGGGGTGAAACTTTGAAAGTCCACACACATACATATTTAATAAACGATGACATTGTCAAGATAATATGATTCCATAATACAGCTGTCATTAGCTGTTGACATTTTGACAATTGTTTTCTTCCTTATAAATTAGACTTAACAAATTATTTTATGACTAGCTTTTGCCAGCGACTTCGTCCGCGTGGAATAGTTACTTTGTTCCCTAGTTCTTCGCCCGCGGTTTCACCTGCGTTGCCCCGTTCCTAAGGGTTGTAGGAAGTAGTAGAAGAAAGAAGTAGGAACGGGGTTCCTAAGGGTTGTAGCGTGATGTTTTATAGCTTGAAACCTTTCTCATTAATCACTCATTTTCCCAACAGTTCCCTTCACTGCTCTGCTCCTATTGATCGTAGCGTGATGAAAAGTATACTATAACCTGCCCAGGAGTATGAAGAACAATTGTACCAAGTTTCATTGAAATCCGTCGAGTGGTTTTTGTTTCTATAACGAACATACAGACAGACAGACAGACAAAAATTGTACTGATTGCATTTTTGGCGTTAGTATCGATCACTAAACACCCGCTGATAGTTATTTTGGAAATATATTTCATGTACAGAATTGACCTCTTTACAGATTTATTATAAGTATAGATATGAAGCCTCCATGGTGTAGGTACAGTGGGCACAGTATAATTTAGAAACGAAAATTACTTATGCACGGAGGCGAAGCTGGGCACGGGAACTCTAGTAAAGTATATTTTTACCTCCCCACCTCGTAATAAAGGAAGTAATCGGTAATCATTATTATATTTTGTGAACATTTCTTTTGTTCTTTAATAAATACGTAATCACTAGAATAGTTACAAACATAACCTCAAAATCAAGAATTCTATAATGTTTTAAAACCACGTTCGACTCTCATTCTACGTTCCCCATCGCTTGATTACAGCGCGTCTCTAGTGCGCGTGTGTGCGTTACGTCGCGACTCGCGCGTCCCGTGCGCCCGCGCACAACATGGCGGCCACGCTGCGCACATGCCATTTCCGGGAAACGCGTCGCGCCAACTGACGCCACCGCCATCTTGTTTGGTTGCGCGGTAATTTATGTATGTATTGTATTGTATGACAAGCTTCGAGTAATTGATATGACATTAGATATGTTATTACAGTATAAAAATTTTTCTCTTTTTATATTTTAGTAACAATAATGTTAATATAAAGTAATTATAATTAAACTTAAGGTAATAACTTAATTAATCTTTCAAGTACCTCCTTAATTGCAGACACAATGCAATATCTATTGTTTGCTGGGCCTTGCTGAATTAATAAGTAGTAGAGAGAGTGCTTGAATTACTTTTGCAGATAAGCGGTTTGAATTTCTTGTCATATGAATGTGTGCGGATTGAATACGGTTATGTTTTTATATATAATTGATTTATAGATTAAAGCATCTATTACTAGAAATCTGTGGTAAATCTATGGTACCTAATTACTAAAGTTAAGTACTTATGTAGGTAGATATTATAACACTGAATATTAGAAAGACACAGACGTAATTTTTGCTAACCGTCTTTTTCTAGCGGATAAGATTGCAAGGACTCCCGAAATAAAAAAAAAAACACATTTTATAGAATGGACTAATGACGCAATCAGCTGTTCAGTAAATAATTGTAATGGTAATTAATACTGAGTCCAGGTGGCACAATTCAAGCTTATCAAGCTTGAAGTTTGCAAGCATTTTTTTTTACTTTGTGACCAGCCCAGTCCCATCTTCGTCGGTTCTTGGATACGCACAAAAAATATTGCCTAGCCTTTCAGAAGCGCGATTAAAAGGGCAAGATTGACATTTTAGCACGAAAGCTTCGCACATAACTTAAAATATTTTAACTAAAATTAAGTAAGGATGGTTGTATATCTGAGCAAATTTAAGCCACGCCAGAGTACACATTACGTCATGCATAGACAAACAGACGACATTGCGATGTATTTTAGTACGTATGGCCATTGTTTGGTCGCTTAAATTATGTGTTAGATAACAAATAGAAAGGATGGTAGTATAATGATGGTCCAATCTTATAGAATAAACTTTAAAAATAAACTGTCATAATCAATCCATTGTACTGTCCCACTGCTGGGCACGGGTCTCCTCTCAGAATGAGAGGGATTAGGCTATAGTCCACCACGCTGGCATATGCGGGTTGGCAGACATCACACGCCGTCGAGAAAATCTCTTAGGCATGCAGGTTTCCTCACGATGTTTTCCTTCACCGTTTAAGCGCGTGATAATTAACTATTAATACGCACATGACTTCGAAAAGTGTCTCAAACTTTATTTTAATTAAAAACATTAGTTGTGGAGGGGCTTGTGGCTAAGTAATAACTAAGCCGATCAACTGATCTGCAAGGTATAGCCGCGCTCCCGGCGGTCAGTCTGTGGATGGGTGACCATTCTTAACATATCGAGACCCCTCGGTGCCTCGGAGAGTACGTAAAGCCGTCGGTCCCGGTTGTCATACGAACATTCATGACAATCGTTAGTGGTAGTAAGAAGCCCAAAAAAGCCTGACAACCATTCTACCCTCCGGATATCGAAATTTAAGAAATTGGGTTCCAGAGGTCTGATGGCAGTCGCTTCATGTAAAATTGTTATTTAGCCGAATCTGGTTAGACTGGAAGTTGACCCCAACATAGTTGGGAAAAGGCTCTGAGAATAATGAAGAGAAGCGTTAGTTGTGAATTGTAGTTATTAGCGAATAATAGTGTCGTCGTAAAAGAAATTTTCAGTTATTAAACAAAACTAGCGGTAGAACTTCCTCAGGTTGCAATCTATCCCAATGTTATTGAAATCTGTTGAGTGTTTTTGAAAGGTAACAAACAAAATTATGTTACCTTCTTATTTAGGTATAATATTAATGTGGAAGTATGTATTACAAGAGCTTATGTAGTACTAGGAGCCAACTTTCCCAATTAAGTTACAGTTTAAAGATGAGTTAAATTGTTGCGACGTGTTGTCTATAAATTGTAGTAATCCTGCTAATGGATACACTGTATAACGCTGTTTATTGGGTACAAATTTGTAATTAATAGGTTCACGTTTTGAACGTGAAGGTAATTAAATGGGGATAATTGGGAAAGCAAAACGAGGTCTTAACTATAACTACTAGTAGAGTTACAATATAATGAATATTTATTTAAGTTTTTTCTTTTTAACTGCCTCTTTAGTCTAGTGGTCCTGAGCGCTACTGCTACGCTAGAGGTCCTGCGTTCGATTCTCAGGTCGAGCAGTGTTATATGAAATTCTTAGTTCGGAATAATTTGGAATTCGTGCCCGTTTAATGGCAATAGGTTCGCCCCTATTACATGGGACCTAAACATACCAGCGAACTGTGGGTGTACATTACGTAGGCTGTTCCAAAAATTTTGCATAACAAAAGTATTTAATAACATTTTTCAAAACATATGCCATTACGTTAACACACATTTTCATACGAACAAACTAATTACTAAATATTAGTAAGATATTGGGCTTTCTACCACACCTAAAGTGACGGAGGTGAACGAAGGTAGACGTAGGAACGGCAGGTGGAGTAGAATGCCCAATAATATCCTACTAATACCTCTTCTCATTTATCTTTTGTATAGTATCTTCCTCGATAAATGGACTATCCAACACAAAAATAATTTTCAAAATCGGTTCAGTAGATCCATAAATTACCCCCTACAACCTCACAAACTCTTTATTATATTAGTATTGGTAACGCTTCTCCGTACTTCCAAATAAATTGCGACTGTCCCTTATCTCAGCGATGACGTCACAACGTATCCGAAGCACACAATTTTCCCGGAACATTGCATGATGCATCAATTTACGGAATCTGACTCATCAATAATGTCGCCGGTACATCTGAAGGCTTAACATTGCCACTGTGACTCATGGGATTTTTGTGGCAAGTCCATTTGTGCCATTATGTATAATATATTGTGAAATTATATAGTACTGTGTTGATTAAGGAAATGTCTTGCAAGATTAATTTATTATAACATCACGATATTCCCCGAAGGATTAGGCAGAGGCGTACTAATGTACACCCACAGTTTGTCGGTATGTATAGGTCCGATGGAATAGGGGGCGAGCGTATTTCCAAACTCCGAGCTGCTACTGAGAATTTTATAGAAAAACCCAATAACACCTTGCTCGACTTCGGGATCGGACCTAGGACCTGCGTAGCGAAGCAGTCGCGCTTGGGGCCACTAGACTAATAAGGCAGTCACTCAGTAAAGCTTAATTACTTGGGCTTAATTTATTATTTATTTATTGATTTGTGAACACAACAAAACAATAAAAATAAAATAACTAAGGATTATTAACCTTTTGACACATATTTCCGTACCCCTACCGCGCGTGTCGTATTTCTGCGACGGAGAAAATGCATGATTTTTTCATTCTATTTTCGTCCTATTAAATGCGTTGTACAACTAAAACCATTATAAAATAGAGATTGTTATTTACAACAATTACATAAAAAAATTATCGATATTTTATTCTTTTTTTTATGGGATAGGAGGGCAAACGAGCAGACGGATTGCCTGATGGTAAGCGATTACCGCCGCCTACGGACACCCGCAACACCATAGGAGTCACAAGTGCGTTGACGACCTTTTAAAAGGGGATTGGGCCTCCGGCAACCTCACTCACTCGGCGAAACACAACGTAAGCGTTGTTTAACGCCGGTTTTCTGTGAGGCCGTGGTATCACTCCGGTCGAGTCGGCCCATTCGTGCCGAAGCATGGCTCTCCAACGTAAAATTCATTAATTTTTCATTATTTTATCGATTTGTAAAGGGACATTACTTGTATGGACCTTATGTCAAAATCCAATCTCTAGTATGAAAATCTATCTTCAGATTTAGTATTGGGTTCGGCCGTAAGTTGTACACTACGACAACGGGATCGATTGATTAACGTGCTCTCCGACTTTTCCAGGGCACGGAAGGATCTAATCTCGATGTTAAAAAAATTGTCACTTATCCATAGGGTGACCCCACAAATCGAATGATCAGAGTAGTACCTAATTAGGTAAATAGCCATTAGCCCCTAGTCATCTAAAGTCTTTCTGCTTGTTACGTTTTCTTTGTTACGTTTTCACGCCTAAACCGGTGAACCAATTTTGATGAAATATATTATAGACATAGATTTGGACCTTGAAGAAAAGCTTTTACCTCAAAAATCCATTAGCAACAGTTTTTATAACATTATACGTATTGCAGACAATTGTTTATAATAACACGAGATACAATACATGTGATCTTGTCGCTTATCAGTCGCGTATCACAAGCCCCACGTGACGAGTGTCGTGTCGACTTATCAAGTACATGCCATACATTGTATTAAGTACATATTATATGAAGTTGTATGTCAGACGTCATACATACTGAATGCATAGCGTTTACAAACTGCACTCAACAGTGAGTTTGTTTGGCTAGTTCTCATTAACTGATAATGGCTAATTATATGGCGTACTATATACAATAATAATAATAATTATTATTATACAGCCGTTGTCGTCCCACTGCAGGGCAAAGGCCTCCCTACCCTCTTTCCACTCCTCACGGCTCAAGGCTATATATAATATTTTTAATTATTTTTTGGAAAGTTCCCCCACACTACGATTTTCTCCTATATCGTGGTTGCTTATACAAACAAATTCTCACAAACACAAACGCCCAGAGCCGGAACAACTACCCGTAGGTCATACAAATATTTGCAGCGTGTGGGGATCGAACCCACAACACGTGGCGTAGAAGCCGATCGCTAAGCCGTTACGCCAAACGTGTAGTCAAATATATAATTTTATTATATTATATTATTTTCTGATAGCCTAGTGGTATGACCGTTGGACTGCCAAGTCAAAGGTCTCGAGTTCGAACCCAAGGCACGCACCTCTGACTTTTCGAAGTCAAGTGTTATTCAATAGTTAATTATCACGCGCTTAAACGGTGAAGGAAACCATCGTGAGGAAACCTGCATGCCTGAGAGATTTTCTCGATGGCGTGTGAAGTCTGCCAACCCGCACTGTTATATTATTTTAATCTTAACTATTTTTTTCGGGAGTAGAAGGAATCTTACGTATTTGTCGGGACCAAGATAAAAACATTTAAGGTGTTGAGGCTTTCTGTTAGAGATTTTGGCACTATAATTATTGTAAAAGCCCGTTTCTTAGTAAATCCTCCGTGACGTAATGTCTCATGACTATTTTTTCAATATTTACCTTGCCTCTCAGGTACCTAAGATTTACCGAGTGAATTCTGAAAGTTTCACTATTAATATCTGGTAAAATGATGATCGTAGAAATGTCGGATCTTTAACTTCTAAATCTTAAGTTATACTGGAAGATCTTAGGATTTACCATAGCTCGAGGTTTTAATCTATACGTATAATAAGTCTGTAGAAAGGTTGTGTCTGTAATTGCAAGATAGTAGATAAAATAGGGGGAGAAGACTAATTAAGTGATACTGAATTAGAATTAATGGTTTTTGGAAAAAATCTGTCTGTATGGAAAAAAATATTTTTGCAATATAATAAAAAAAAAATGTATATAATTAATATTTATCAGACCTGCGTGTAAAAAAAATACCAAAAAAAATATTTATTATATTTTTATGGGGTACTTTGTAGGTCTAATAAAATAACATAATTATTGTCCAACAAAACTGTGCAAACAGTTTGACTAAGATCAAAAATATATTAATCTTACCTATGTTGCAATTTTTTTTGTATGACATATTTTTTTATATAAAATGGAATAAATACTTATTAAACATTATTATCTATACATTTAATATAATAATATTAAGAAATATACAGTCTTATACATTATATAGAAATATACATATGTATAAGTAGTACATATTCCATTTCGTAGCACTGGAGTTGCTACGAAATTGCTACGCGCTACGAGGTCACTGATCGATCGGAGAACAGACAGCAAAGTCCAGATTACCTTTTTTTATGCGAGTTCATGATGAAAGCCTACTTTCGTTTTTATTTTGCTAGTATTTAATTTAGGACCTTATGTCTAGGGTACTAAGACTCAAGTGCGTGTACACTTTGCCTACATATTGTGAAATTAATTAACAACCTTTTTCATAGTCTATATAAGATTTTTTTTTTTAACAGGAAATTACAGACAAAAGTCTACGTGAGGGAGTATGTCCAAGTTCTATCTAGATGTTTTTCGGCCTATGTTCATTGTGGTTCTCGGTTTTTTAAGTCGAAAGTTCACGTTATGTTAGCTTTCTAGTTAGGACTTTTAATCGTTTATAAAACTCAGCTGTTTTGAGCATTTATATGAAACAATAAGAGTTATGAACGATAAATTGGAAGCTTTAATAAATTCAGAAATATCCAAATTAAAATCCAGTATAAGTTGAACTACACGTAGTTATCAAACAACCAGTGGTATGGTTCAATTTATGTTAGAAATGTAATGAATTATTTAAGTTTTTTTTTTGTAATAAGTTCGTAGACTTAGTAATTTTTATTTCATATAAAGTGCACATTAATCTAGATTTTTTTTTACTAAAATATAGGTTAAATTAATTAAAAAATACATAATAGATACCTATTTAATATAAAAATTGCGAAAATTAGTTTTTATTACATAAAACTTACTTTAGGTAGTTACTCGCAACTAATTAAAGGGAAAATGGGTGTCGTGTCGCATTTCAAGTATTAATAATGTAATTATTATCCGCGATTACATTTCCGTAGAAGTCTCCTTTTTATTCGAGACTTGAAAATGAGTTTTACTGGCTGAGGTCGTAACAATGTGTTAATGCGATTGTTTTGCAATGGAGAGAGAGGGATATAGCTCTACGCATTAAAAAGTGTCATCCCTTTTTCGTAATCTAAAAATAAATATTTTTTTTACGTGGGAGAGCCATGTTTCGCCACGAATGGGCCGGCTCGACCGGAGTGATACCACGGCCTCACAGAAAACCGGCGTTAAACAACGCTTGCGTTGTGTTTCGCCGAGTGAGTGAGGTTACCGGAGGCCCAATCGCCTTTTAAAAGGTCGGCAACGCACTCGTGACTCCTCTGGTGTTGCGGGTGTCAATGGGCGGCGGTAATCGCTTACCATTAGGCGATCCGTCTGATCGTTTGCCCTCCTATCCCATAAAAAAATACTTGAGAGGTGTCAAGGGACACCCGGATGGAACGAAGTTTAAATTTATAAATAGTTGAAGGCTCGATTAGCGCAGTGCCATAGGATGCAAGTTCAAAATAAGCACGGAGCGAGTATTTATACATATAATCATAATCATAATATAAACGTATGCTAGCATATGGCAAATTAATCGAAAGGAACTACTATCTTATTATCTTATTATACAATAGCTTACTATAGCAAAAAGTAAGATTTTTTTCCGTCTAGCCCCCTTTCACAACGCACGATAAGGAACTTCGTTCCAAAAATTGCGGTAACACGTGGTACTTACGTACGTAAGGAGTTTCGGCCGGTTGGTTGATTTCTACATTAAATCTGTCAGTAGTTTGCTTACCAGAGATAGAATTTTGACATAAGATCCAAGTAATCCAGTAAGCAAATATACTGACAGATTTGTTATTGGATCCGGTCGTAAGAGAGCTTAGCGGCATACAGCGATATTTGGCAATGCGGTGGTAACAATATACAGACCATACTAAGCAGAACTCTAAAGATAAATCATATTTATTTCTGGAGACAATATTTTAAATATTTAACACTAGTTTGTCGAGATAAACGTTAATTCATACAATGTTCTTGACGGTTTATGGGATAGGGCAAACGAGCAGACGCATCGCCTGATGGTAAGCGATTACCGCCGCCCATGGACCCCCGCAACACCAGAGGAGTCACGAGTGCGTTGTCGGCCTTTTAAAAAGGGCTTTGGGCCTCCGGTATCCTCACTCACTCGTGAGGCCGTGGTATCCCTCGTTATGAGAGGAGTTCTAAGCACTCTAACAGCAATAGGATGCGTTATTGTTCGATTAAGTTTCATTTCAATACGCATTCAATAACTTTATTTTGCACAATATCTGACTGCGTGCAGCCACCGTATCTATTATAATCGCTGATAAACGTTATCTTAATCCCCGCTAATATTTCCATTCGGTTGTGATGCAATATTGTTACGGTTTTTATTATATTTCATGCGAGGTGCGACGCTGTTCAAGGATCGGCCATTTTGAGATGGTACGGAAAGAACTGGTAATCTTTGCGTAGTATAAAACAAAGTCGCTCCGTCTGTCTGCACGCTTAGATCTTTTAAATTACGCAACGGATTTAAATGCAGTTTTCATCAAAAGATAGTGATTCAAGAGGAAGATTTAGATGTATAATTCGTTTGCACTCGTGCAAAGCCGGGGCCAGTCGCTTGGAATTTAATATTAACTACTTGCTGCCCGCGACTTTGTCTGCGTAGACTTCAGAATTCGGTCCGACCTGGATAAAAACCTTATGTGTTATTGTACGGCGCAACCGTACATTTCAAGTCAGCATTTTTACGCGACATATGCGTTTCCTTATCAATAAAATCAGTTCGCGTTGAGCAATCAAGAAAGCCATGCGGTCTCATAATTCTATATTCGGTAACATTATCACTTCACACAAGTTCATTCCGCTCATAACATTTTAGTTAAATATTATTTGGACAATACACTATTTCGTTTCTGAACTATCGATATTTAATTTCTATCATTTATCATAAAGAACTGTGCAGTCTAACAAGAGACTGTACAGTTATTTCAGACTTTAATCTATCTCTGTGCTATTTTATCCAGATTTGTTCAGCTGTTCTGGCGTTAAAGAGTAATAAACATCCATATATCCTCACAAACATTCACGTTTATAATATTAGTAGGAGTAGGATACTCATTTTTATCACATCTGGTTAGATTGGAAGCCAGTATTACCCTTTCTGGTAAGTCTATTACGTATTTTACTGCTGCTCTACTTAAGGGTTCGGCAGAGCTTGAATTGTTCACAAAAACGTAATACCGAAATAAATCGTAATCCAGACAATATTCTATCAAATTCTGTCATTATTCGGATTTGGATACCGTTAATCTAGGTTCCTACACTACCATTTCGTCTACTACTACTTTACTGGAAATAAAAAATTGGAAAATCGTTCCAAACTTGGTAATTTTATCAAAAACTGCATTTGCTTACATTTATTTCCAGTGAAGTATTTTGGACAAAATGGTAACGTAAGAGCCTAGATTAACGGTACCGGAATCCGAATAATAACACAATTTGATTAAATTGTGTTTGAATTACGATTTTGTTTCGGTATTACGTCTGTAAGAGAAATTCGGTCCGCCGGACTCTTAATAATAAACGTCCAGACGATTCGTTACTGTAGTAAAGGAACCGTTATGTAATATGATATTGACGTCACTATTCGCATTGCGCGTCACAGCCAGCCTTTAAATTCATACATGCATAATGATGTCTTCATCTGAGGTATTCATGAATTTAAAACAAATAAATGGGAATAAAAATGTCAGTCAGAAAACGTTAAGTGGTAAGTTCAACGTATTCATAAACCCGGTTTAGAGCTCACGGTTGATAAAAAAAACTTCAATCATATACCTGATATTCAGAATCACATAAATGACTAGTGATCTAAGGAATACGAATATTGCAATACATTCGCCGAATATTACAATACATTCGCCGAATATTCGTCTGTTCGCCGAATGGTGATTAATTATCGAATATTCTTTTTCCCTGAATATTCACAATGTGACGGGGTTTTTTATGGATCTACAACATTAGAAACTCAATTAAAGTACATGTAGCTATAAGTAAACAGAAAAATATTTTCTTTGGTTTCACGGAAAAATCATGAATACTTTCATACTAGCTAATCCGCTAGACTAGCAGAATCGGATTATTACGAAAAAAGAATCCTATTCCGTTCAGCTTAGATTTATCCTATTCCTTAATTATAATATATCTTTATTATCCATGATATTAATGACTTCATACAATATTCATACATTCATACAATATTCCATATCATTCAATATTAGACTGCCTCATTAGTCTAGTGGCCCCAAGCGCGACTGCGACGGTCAAGCAGTGTTATTGGGATTTTCTATGAAATTCTCAGTAGCAGATCGGAGTCTGGATTTGTGCCCGGAAGCGAACTGTGGGTGTACATTAGTACGCCTCTGCCAAACCCTTCGGGGACTACAGGCGTGATGGTATGTTATGTTACAATATTGCCATCAATAACAATAAAATAAACAAGTATTTGAATTCGAATGTGATTTCAAATTTTGACTTGTTTCTTGTATGTCTTATTGATGATGTGATTGTTCACGCCTGCAAGTATACAACACTTATTTTAGAAGATCTATTGATTTCGTCTACTGTTTCTCACAAACTTTATTGAAAACATACGGCCTATACGTACCATGTACTATGTATAGTAGAGACCGGTCCACAAAGTACAGTGTGGTTGGCTGGTTTAGTAAAGAATAAACAATAATTTTGGATTCAACCATTTTAAAAGTAGCTGTAATAATTATGTAGAAGGTGCATTGATTTTGTATCGGAGAATTCCCATGCTTGAATGTGGATAAGTGCCCATAGTTATTGAATCCTGCATTTCTATTTAAAAGCGAGTAGTTCGGCCTTTGAGGCTTTACATTCACGATCCATCAATATAGAAACACATAAGGTTTATGACATTATTGATATAATCCAAGTGATTGTAGGTATCTAAGTAGAAATCATCTTGATGAAGATCTTTGAGAAATTTCCACGGGATTGAGAAAAACTAGATAAACTCAAGTAAAACTGCTGGGAACAACTAGTTATAAATAATTTTAAAAATTTGTAATAAGAAAAGCGTGTTCTCGAAGTTTGAATAAACACTTCTGTCCCTATAATTTATTTAATATCTACCTACATAATTTATTAAATAGGTCAGTCTACTGCTCGCCTTTTGCCAACGTAGGCGTCGCTAATGTGAAAATGTCAATCGGAATCCCAATAGATTGATTCAATCAGTCACCGTCAACATCCAAATTGATATATTATCAATGATTTACTCTCAGTAATCGAACGTCTTACCTATCTTTCGATAATACCTAATAGGCTCAATTTTCAGCCCGGGATATTTTACGGCTAAATAATAAAAAAAGTTAAGGCAGTTTTTTAGAACGTCACTAAAAGCACAGGTTTTCACAGGATTTCCTCTGTTTTCTACTGCCCTTCCTACCTGTAAGAAACTTTCCCAAAAAAGAGGTTTCTGCCCACATCTAGGGGCATCTAGGGCTGCTCTAATCTAAAACAAGTACTTTAAATTTATCAGTAAATTCCTACACAATTGATAGATAGGGAATTAATTATTTTATTTACTTTGGTACACTTTTTTCTAATTTTATTCTGTGTTAATTTACCTGTATGGATCACCATGCTGCAGTACCTTTTTAATAGAATAAAAAAGATATATTCAAATCAGTAGAGAATCTTCGGAGATATAGATAGTATGAAATTCAAGAAATAAATACTCGTAAACCTCGTTTAAGTATGCGGTTTTAAAAAAAATAAACCTTACCTACTCGAAAAAAAGAAATAATCTAATTTACCAATTTTGAATAATTGCTAAAAACATTTTTAATTTTGTTTATTTCTATATGTACCTAGTAAGTTTTGCTGAACCTCACCAAGACCTCACCAATTGTATGAATATGATGTTTTTCTAGGGCTTCCTAACAAAATCCATTCTCACTAACGCCAGATTCTTATTAGTTATCGAATAAACAAGAAAATAAACAAAAAACTCCGCATCCATGTTCAAAAATAAGTTCCCGAAGATCTATCGAGCGCTTTTCCATTTACTTTCCGACTTTATTTAGTACATAATCATTATGTACTGCGTGTGTACGTCAGGCCGCATCGCGTCACTGTCATGCGCACTACGGCGATCGATTCCCATCTTTACTGTACAGTAATGTAATTCTATTCGCAGTATATTTATTTATAATCAGTTAGAGGTCAGTCTGGATTTGCGTAGAATTGATTTTATCAGGGTTATTGGATAAATTTATAAAGGGCTTGAATGTTGCTTAGTTAAGATCTTTCGATAAAGAATATTTATTTCTTACGTTACATTTTTTAAAGACACTTTTACAAGTAAATATTCTGAGACCCCGAAAAATTTAGAACAAATAGATTAATTTTTTTTTGTATACAAAAATGGAAGAGAATTTAATGCCATTTGGCATCCTATGCCATTCGGCCATTATGTTAATAGAGACGCTTCAAAACAGGTATATAAAAAGTAAGTAAAAATAACATAACATACCATCACGACTGTATTCCCCGAAGGGTTAGGCAGAGGCGTACTTAATGTACACCCACAGTTCGCCGGTATGTTTAAGTCCCATGTTATAGGGGGCGAGCCTATAGTCATTAACCGGGCACAAATCCAGACTCCGAACTGCTACTGAGAATTTCATAGAAAAACCCAATACGCTCGACCTGGGGATCGAACCCAGGACCTCTAGTGTAGCAGTCGCACTTGGGACCACTAGACTACTACTTCTAGACTGTTGTAGAGAATTGAGGCAGTCAAGTAAAAATACAGTGAGTAAAACTATGTACTTTTTACGGATTTTATCGCGTTGTATTGAAAAATACAGTCTTAATTTTCTACACTTAAATATGTCAAAGGGATCTCCATAGTAAGCATTTTCCTATTTATTACTATACTCTTTGGTAAGCATTTCCAGTATATAAAATGTTTGGTACAACGAATAATGTAGGTATGGGTAATATTAAGTGGTCAAAGCTAAACCAATGTGTAAAATCTAAACATAACTTTTTATTAACAAATAAAAGATTTTCTATCAAGATTTTTTCTGAGTTTATCGTCTGTTATAAGGATTAATAAAGAAATGCATAAATAAGGGCGCAAACAACAAAGAGATGATCTTTTTTCAATTTTTTTATGTATCTGGCTGCAACTTCCTCGTTAGACTAGTGGTCCCAAGCGCGACTGCTACGGTAGATGTCTTGGGTTCAATCCCCAGGTTGAGCAAAGTGTTAGGTATTGGGTTTTTCTGTGAAATTCTCTGGGACCTAAACATACTGCCGAACTGTGGGTGTAAATTAGTACGCCTCTGCCTAACCCTTCGGGGAATACAGGCGTGATGGTATGTTATGTTTTTATGCATTTTGCAAGTTATTTTAGGGAAGTAAAAAATTTACTGCGGGACTGCGGGGAGGATTCGAACCGAATTTCTAGTCATCGCTTTATCTGCGTCTGGTGTCTTGAACCAGAAGACGCATCTGGTTCAAGACACCAGACGCAGATAAAGCGATGACTAGAAATTTAATATTGGCATAAAAATGTACACAAAAATAACTTTTAGATCAAAAATGGTCTCGTAAAACTGTGTTTGAACGGTGTAGCGGTAAATGTGGTCACCTCGCCACTACCGTTGCACCGCGTGTCGACGGTTCGATTCCCACACGAGGCAAATATTTGTGTGTTCCACGAATATTTTTATCGAGTCTGGGTATACTGTGTAACTAACTGTTGCAAATTAAAAAAAGAAAGCATTAACAGTTGATCAACGTAAGCCTGGTATAGCGGTAAGTAAGTTTATAGATATGGATGCAAATGAGTCAAATGCCTTGAAACTGGCAACGACATTAATTACAAAAGCAAATTAGTGGAATACCTATCAAAAACATCTTATAATGGGTTTTAGGAAGTATTAAATATAAAACTAAGACTGCCTCATTAGTCTACTGGTCCCAAGCGCGACTGCTACACTAGAGGTCCTGGGTTCGATCCCCAGGTCGAGCAAAGTGTTATTGGGTTTTTCTATGAAATTCTCAGTAGCAGCTCGGAGTCTGGAGTTGTGCCCGGTGAATGGTTATAGGCTCGCCCCCTATAACATGGGACTTAAACATACCGGCGAACTGTGGGTGTACATTAAGTACGCCTCTGCCTAACCCTTCGGGGAATACAGGCGTGATGGTATGTTATGTTAAATATAAAACTAAATAAATAGAACTAACATACCATCACCATACATCCCATGTTATAGGGGACGAACCATTAACCGGGCACAAATCCAGACTCCGAGCTGCGAATTTCATAGAAAAACCCAATAACACTGCTCAACCTGAGGATCGAACCCAGGAATTCTAGTGTAGCAGTCGCGCTTGGGACCACTAAATAAATAGAGCCTTGGAGTCCTAAGCGAGACAGTTATGCTAGATGTCTTGATATCTTGCGTTCGATTCGCAGGTCGAGCAGCGTTACTGGGATTTTCTGGATCCGGGAATCGGAGCCAGAATCTCAAGCGTCGCTTCGTCGTATTTGATATTAAGAAGGGATAAAACCACACTCAGTTCCCTACAGAGGAAAAACAAAAGGCACAAACCACTTTCCACATTATGTGGTAGCGTTCATTCATCATTAAAATGGCACAGAGTGCTACTTTGTAGTATTGTTTGTATTCCCGGTGTGCGAGCAGGAAATATAAATATGCAGTGTTTTTGCAACACAGCCAATAATATGCCGAGCTAATAATAGTGTGAACTCTATCAACCTGAGGCAATACGTACATGTGGCTGTTTTGAACACGTTTTTCAAAACCTGGCTATCTCTAATTTCTTCGGGGGTGCAAAGGAAAACATTTTTTTTTTATGGGATAGGAGGGCAGACGGGCGGACGGATCACCTGATGGTAAGCGATTACCGCCGCCCATGGACACCAGCAACACCAAAAGAGGAGTCACAAGTGCGTTGCCGACCTTTAAAAGAGGATTGGGCCTCCGGTAACCTCACTCACTCGGCGAAAAACAACGTAAGCGTTGTTTAACGCCGGTTTTCTGTGAGAAATTATACGAAAATCACTATCCCGACTTTGTTGCCGATGAATTGTGTTACAAGTAATAGTTGTCCCGATATAAGAAATTCAGAGCTGCTGGATCAACTCTGAATCAATATTAAGCAAAAGCAGAGCTCAAACTGAGCAGCGATAGCCATATGATCGAGTGTTGAGTTCAAATCTAACGCACCTTTGACATGTGCGTATTAATAGTTAATTATCACTCGCTTAAACAGTGAAGGAAAAACATCGTGAGGAACCCTGTATGCGTGAGAGATTGTCTCGACGGCGTGTGAAGTCTGCCAACCCGCATTAGGCCAGCGTGGTGGACTATAGCCTAATCCCTGTCATTCCGAGTGGAGACCAGCAGCTGAACAGTATAATGGGTTGATTAGGTAAGAATGTATTATGTATGTTATGATGTCCATAGATCGCGCGTATGTTGTTTAGGTCCCATGGGGGCCTAAATATACCGGCTACTGGCAGTAAGGGGCGAGCCTATTGCCATTAACCGGGGAAAAATCCAGACTCCAAGCTGCTACTGAGAATTTAATGGAAAAACCCAATGATTTTGTACAAACTTAAACTGGACGACTTCCTAAATATTAACTGTAGAAGGTTCTAAAGTTAAGTTTGTATATGGAATTTAAACGGTGAACTGAACAGTGTAGACCTCTACTTATCCTTTCAGGGAATATAAGCATGATAGTACGTTAAAAAGTAGGAGTATATAGTAGTAGCTTCTCTCATTTTGATTGCAGTTCCCAGCCAGTCGCATTCGGACCGTCCGCTGTAACAAATTGGACAAATCTCTTCCAGCGAAATGAAACTTTAATACTGAATTACTGGAATCGTGTCGTTACAAAGTTTACTTTTTAACAGGTTTATATCTATTTATTTATACATAGGTACAAAACAAGCCTTTGTAATTCCTTCATAATATTAAATATTTGAATGAAAAGAGCTGGAAAAAGCTTGAAATATAGTGTCACAAAATACAGGGTTATTTTTCAATGACCAACCAAATTTACAGAGGCTGTTCAGAATCGATAATATTTTTGATATACGAAATAAAAAAGTTAAAATTATTAAATTTTTTTACATGACTTTATTCCTGCCCCCCTCTAAATTACAGAACGCGTGGATATAATTACCACTACACAATTCAGTTCAATAACCTAGATAGCAAACATTGATACATAAGTTTGACAGCGCACGCATACCACCACAAATCCGGAATATTTATGAATTTAGATTTTTTCAGACATTTTCAATTTGGATTGTTTGACAATAATATTCAAAATGCACTTTAGGTTTCACCTTAAAATCTTAATTTTAAAATTTGTTCGGTCACTGTAATTTAACCCTGTATTATAATATACATTATACATATATAAAACAGCCTTCCACACAAACTAAATTGCTAAGTTGACAAATTTGAATGGGAATTTTTTGCAGTTGTTAGCTACACATGACATGCTAAACTCAAATATATAAATAGAATTTTCCGATCAGATCAAGTTTTTATGTTTCAGATATTTATCTACAAACAGAAAACAGGGTACTACAACAATAACAGTCATCAGGATAATTTTGTGGATTTCGCCAAATGGTTGGTGTTTTGAACTAGAAAGAATTTGTTTTGTCACAATCTTAAATATTCAACACACGACTTACAAACACAATCAGGTGCCCAAGACTTTTAATTTTTATCCAAGAATATGCCAAAATACAGGAAATAAGTATTTTTAACGAACTCTGATATGCTTCTTCTACAATTATGAAGCACATATTTTCCACATATGTAGCAAAAATGATTTGGATCGTTTACGCAAGTTTTTCGTGACGTACTCATATTGCAGAAACTTTAAAAATTCATCGGGATAAAGTGAAAAACGCACATTATCAATAAACAAAAACACTTGAATAATGAAAATTATCAATGAGGTTATTTGAGCTGCACTTTTTGGCGGTAAATTTGAAAAATAACATGTCATAAGCAAACATCAACTACCATAAAATTCGCGACAAGGCAACAGATATAAATTAAAAATTTTGTAAACTAAATTTCGCAACGTCTCTAGTATATCAACAATAGAAACATATATCACACACTGAAGTATCATATGATATGACTGCCTCATTAGTCTAGTGGTCCCAAGCGCGACTGCTACCCTAGAGGTCCTGGGTTCGATCCCCAGGTCGAGCAAAGTGTTATTGAGTTTTGTATGAAATTCTCAGTAGCAGCTCGGAGTCTGGATTAGTGCCCGGTTAATGGCTATAGGCTCGCCTCCTATAACATGGGACCTAAACATACCAGGCGAACTGTGGGTGTACATTAAGTACGCCTCTGCCTAACCCTTCGGGGAATACAGGCTTGATGGTATGTTAAGTATTATATCATAGGCAATACATAGAAGTTGCGCAAAGAACTTTCTTTAACAATAAATTGGGCAAAAATATACACTAAGATTCTTACAATTTAAATATTCAATTCTCTTCCTCTTTTTCAATTCTGTCTCTCTTTAATATCAATTTACCTATAGTATCCAGTGATACTATAGGTAAATTGAATTATTATTAATTACACCATAAAGTACTCGTAGTAGTTAATAAGCAAATTGCTTTGCTTTGAGTGCAAATTGCTTTGTGTAAATCTATGACAATAAAATTTTGTGACGTGTCAGAGTCGTTGAACTCTTTTCTTCTCTATTTTGGCATATGTTCTTTTTGGTCTAATGTTTGTATTGATAAGAATTTAGCAACTGTTTTCTTAAGGGTGTAGTGTAGATGCTTGTCGTCATTCAACTCGAAAGCGCAGTATTGTGTATGTATTTATAGAATCATCAAATACCGTCATTAGAAACCTGCGCTTTTAGGGGCAGTCCAGCAAGCACTACAAGCATCAGTATCAGCCTATATCAGTCCACTGCTGGGCGTAGGCCTCCCCCAATGTGCGTCGTTTCACCCTGCCCTCGGCATGTCTCATCCAGCTTCCGCCAGCAACCTTTCGCAGATCATCACTCCATCTTGCCAGAGGAAATGCTACACTACGTTTGCCGAGTCGCGGTCTGCACACGAGAATACGTCATTTTAGCAAAATACGACTCTTATTTGGCACGGTTATAACGTAAATAAATAAAAACAAATCTGGCTATATTTCTACGACACACAATAGCTTTTATGTAACGAATTTTAATTGAAATAAGGTGCAAAAATGAGAGTGGCAGCCTCGATTTTACTTGGGTTTGTAATAATATGAATGGGAAATGAATATATTAGGTATCTTAGACATGAGTTTTATAAATGTTATTT
Organism: Acronicta aceris; assembly: GCA_910591435.1. Lineage (NCBI taxonomy): Eukaryota > Metazoa > Arthropoda > Insecta > Lepidoptera > Noctuidae > Acronicta > Acronicta aceris. The sequence goes on from OU342770.1 coordinate 13,241,197, forward strand.
AAGTACCTAATCCTTTTTCGATTACGTACGTACGTCATTGGTTTTATAATTTTTTTTAAGACATATAGTGAAACCAATTTACGGATTTTATTGCGTTAAAATATATATATATATGTATATATTGGATTTATGTTACTACGTCGTGGGTATTTCAAAATTTTATTTTATTATGTTTCATAATCCGTTGTACCTAAAAATCTAGAGTTTTATCGTAAACAACAAGTGGTCTAGTTTTTCAGCGCTCGTTTTAGCATTAAAGGTAATAACGCAGCCTTCGGTAAGTGGGTCATCGTGTCGGGTGATCCTGCAAGGTGAACGAAGTTAATACCTTTTGTTTTGTTTATCTTGTTGGCAAGCGATAGACGGACATAGTTAAATGTGTGTAACACAATGAAAGGTTTTTCTCTTCTTATAACTTTAATACTATTTCCATTATTCTACCTAAACGATAATATTTAATCCAGCAAATAGCGTAAGAGTCCCGGGCTCAAGAACAATAGCTTTCCATTAAGTCTGTAAATTATTTCTTGACTAGTTAATATACAATGTGTTAAGATAACCTTGTCCGACCCGTGAAGGTATTGTTAAGTATCAAGATCCGGCTCTATTTATTAAGAAAAACTTCACTTTACAAGAAAAAAAAACGCCGAAAAAATTATAAAACCAGGAAACTGAAATAGCAATACTTACGGTGGTAGCGACACTGTCCCTGGGTGCCTATTCAATAGATTAATTTTTTTTTATATGTGAGTAGGCTTACTGCTTAAGCAGATAAAGCCTAGTGATATGATCATAGGACTGCCAAGGCAAAGGTCTCGAGTCCAAGGCACGCACCTCTGACTTTTCAGTCATGTGTGTTTCATCTTGATACGCCGCCCAGTTAGCAGCTAAGTTATAAGTAAAGCGTTTTGGGACGCAAGTAGAATCCAAACAACAGGTAGTCCACCAAAATAAAAATAATTAAATTCAGGAACGGATAAATACAATTTATAAATAGGCTAGATTTTAGACATAGATGCGAACAAGATAATTATGATCTTTTTGTGTTTTTTTTTTGCATTTTCCATGCTAAGATTATTAAGTTATTAAGAATTTACGTCACCTTATGACGTAAATTCAGAATGTGAAGGCACAATTTCAATCATGCGGGTAGGGTTCGCGGTGGCTTAGAGGTCAAAGCGTCTATCAAACCAGAAGACGCAGGTTCGAATCCTGACCGCGATTGAATTTTTTCCTTTACTAAAAAATAAGATAATTATGAGTTTCTAGATTTCTCTCCGTATTATGTTAGCAGTCTTATTTTCCTTACAATAGGAACGTTTGATTGATAATTTTTGCACGCAAAAGGACTACAATACTTCACCTTCTTCTCTACTACAATACTTCCTTCTTCTCAGCATGTTGGGAAGAAACGCACGCTACGTGCTTTCTGGTAAAATTTAAGAACACACCTGGCTAGCTTCCACCCTTACACGTAAGACAGGCTCCAAACAATTTTACCGTGTGAGTCTTGCGTGTGGCAGTATATGTATATATTCCTCGGTTCTTGTTTTATATATTTCCGAACTGTTTTACTTTAAAGCTGTTCTATAGCATAGATCATGATTTCGGAACGAAAGTTATGATCTATGGTACAATTTATATAATATGAAGTACATATTTATTATCATAAATATTTACATACATGTAATAAATATGTAATGTAATATATAGCCGCTTTTTGACACGTGCGTATGCGAGATTCAGAGCCTCTAAGGATTTTTACTAGAATTGCTGCTCTGTACTGATTTTTAACACTTAATGTGTGCTCAATACTAGACCCTATTCGTACATTCCATCGGGAGAATCAAGGGTCAAACGTATTCAATCTAACAATCAAATGTATAATCACCTGTCTCCCCACAATATCATTATTCTTCGAGCTTTTTCCCAAATATGTTGGAATTAGCTTTCAGTCTGATCAGATGCGGCTGAACATAAGTAGGTATAGCTTACTAGTAATGTGGGTCTCACATTGTGTGCAGCTCGGAGTATTTGAGCCCGGTGAATAGCTATAGGCTCGCCCCCTATAACATGGGACCTAAACATACCGGCGAACAGCGGATACAGGCGTGATGGTACGTTTTTTTTATAAAGCTTAAGTACTAGCAATGTGGGTGGCACATTACTGGTATTCTTGTTTACCTCTCGTGCTAAGTTAAAATATTTGTGATGCGAGTGGGTTCACGTCGGTAGTGCAATGGGTGGGTTTCGAACCGGCAACCACATGATCGCAATTCCAACGCCCTAGCCATTAGGCTATCGCCGCTACACTTTTTTACATGAAGCGATTGCCATCAGACCTCCGCAACCCAATTTCTGGGAAATACCGATAATATTCTATACCGCTTTTTGGGCTTCTGATTACCATTGACGATAGTCATAGATGTTCGTATGACAACTGTGACCGACGGCTTTACCTTGGAACTTTTAAGAATAGTTACCCATCCACAAATTGACCTCAACGAGCGTTCTAGATCACTCGATCAGCGTATGTATTACTGAGCCACGAGCAATTAAGTAACTAAATTGGAAAAACCAATGTGTTAAGTACCTACATATAAATAAAAAAACATACAAAGAGCTTAGTAGCAACATAATACATAGTATAATATATAGCGTTGCTTGCCACGCACGCTATAAAGTCGGTGAGTGTCGTGTATCGAATGCAGCAACGGTGCAACCTACAAAATAGTGGATTCTAACTGTACGCCCCACTCGGCTGTGATGTTATAACTCTAGCGCCCGTATACACTGACGTTATTTCAACAATTATTGCATTACTTTGTAGGTATATGAATATGACCGAAGGAGCTTATGGCTAAACGAGTCCCAAAGTCGGAGTTTCGACTACACGGAAAGTTAATTTTTCGTTTTTTTTTTATGGGGCAAACGAGCAGACGGATTGCCGGATGGTAAGCGATTACCGCCGTCCAAGGACATCCGCAACACCAGAGAAGTCACGATTGCGTTGCCGACCTTTTAAAAGGGGATTGGGCCTCCTGTAACCTCACTCACTCGGCGAAACACAACGTAAGCGTTGTTTAACGCCGGTTTTCTGTGAGGCGTGGTATCACTCCGGTCGAGCCGGCCCATTCGTGCCGAAGCATGGCTCGCCCACGTTCAAATTTTTCGATTTGAAAAATTTACTAACTACATAGTTGATACCCGCGGTGTTTCTCATATTCCCCAATCCCCATGGCAATGAAATCTTTATATCTATGATATTTATGATTGATTTTTGAAAACTGTTTTCCATTCCTAAATCTGTATCTATACCACGGACGTTTCACAAAATAAAATGAGTTATTATGTGTGAGTTATTATATTGATTTAATGCCAATTTAAAATTAAATTATGGAAGCCAAAACGATTGACTCTGCGTGACTAGATACAGTTTTCCATTCAGTTTTCTTAATAACTTTATGGGTGACGTCCAGGGACGGTGTAATGTACTCGATACCTTACGACTTACATATATCTTCAATCAGTCACCCATTAGAACGATTTATAAGATATTGTTATTTATCAGGACTAGGAATGTACTATCTACATAAAATTTCACACATGAATAGTTGTATGGCCTCAATTCTATTGCCCGATATTTACATAAATTTAATCCCATGGTGTATTTATTAGGGAACATTATACAAATTTAAATATCTATAATCACAATCGAATTAAATGCTATTCATCTCCCTAGACGTTATCATAAAGTTTTAAAGAAAACTGCATGGAAAACTGTACTGGGGGCTGATACAAGGTTAATGGATTTGTGCTCAAGTATACGAAATCGCCCGACAGCCAAATTGACATTGGAATCGGATCACGTTTGGATTGGTATTGTATTGTTTTCAAGAGTAAACCTACATATCCTTATAAAAGAGTTTGTAAGTACGGAAAAGTTCGACGCTACGGTATTAGACACATGGTAACTGTTTTGTTTATCGAAGATGAATTAATTAAACTCTGTTATCAATTTTGTAGTGTCAATGCTGATGCTTGTCTTGGCTAGTGAGAACTTAAATAAAAGTTAAATTAAAAAATCCCCCGACACAAAAATCTTTAAAAAGGAATAAAATAATATCTAAATATTTTCCCTTAACGTTTAATATATTAAGTAGGATATTAATCCAAGCGTCGTTGTGTCGAGGGACCGCTCTTATGATCGAAAAGTTAGAGGTGCGAGCTTTGGATTCGAACACAACACCTACGACTTGGCAGTCCAAAGGTCATATCACTAGGCTATCACTGAAATGGTTTTTATAAAGTAACTAAAGTTGGTTAAAACACTAAAATACCTACTCGGATGAGCAGGTATTGCTTAGGGTTGAAAGTAACATCAGCATTGGTAGCAAAATAATGGTATACAATATGTACTTAGTAAAATACTAGGGCAAGCTTTAATTTACGCACTTAAGTGGTGACATCGTGAACATTCAATCGATTGGAATGACCTTGTCACAGCGATCGATAAAGGCATACGCAGTATTTATAAACTTGACATTAGTAATGTCATTTTCTTTTCAATTCCACGATAGGATAGGGCAGCGGTCATACCGGGAAAATATGTTTTTGATCATCATTTTCAGTTTTCAGTAGTGAAGACAAAGAAGTTGCATTTAAATTGCACCCTTATTACAGGTACTGTGGGCATATCAAAAACTAGTTGCACAGTGGCAAATAGTAGGTCTTATGGAAGAAGAAGAAGCCAGCAAGAAACTCCATAGTAGTCTTTTAAATAGTCCATCAACGGCGACTATAGTCCTGGTTTTAACTAGAATTGAAAATAAGTAAAATACATTCTAGGTCGTATTAAGTGTAGCCAGTTATATTCTTCATATGACGTCTCATAAGTATCGCCCTCCCCTCCCGATTATAATTACATCACGGATGAAACTCACGTGCTTCATTAATCTATCGAAAGATTCTCCAACTGCCACTAAGTTGATCGTGTTTCATGTCTCAGTGCGATTGCATGGGAAGGCAAAATGCGATCAAAGTTTTTGGAGGATAGATGTCCTGTTTCTCATCTATTCTAAACGTAATTTACATGGATTAGACAACTGTCCTAAATGTAGGATAGTTGCCCCAAAATATAGAGGTCCGCAAAAATCGTTAACTCTGGAAATATTCGAGATAATGTTTATTACTTTCCAAAAATTTGTAGATTAAAAACCAAAGTAACGGTCAGTTTTACAAATAAAGTATTTTGCTTTTTGTACTGAGATATGCAGTAATTTTAAAAAGTGCGGCATCTATCCCGGTTTTACGCTATCAGCCATTACTAAAGTGACACCTAAGTGTTCCGTAGAAAAGTCCATTATTAGAATTGACTGTTACTAATTATAAAATGTAATATCTTTCACTGATTCCGTATAATGAAGGGCTCGTGGCTAAGCAATAACTAAGCTGATCAACTGATCTGCAAGGCTAAGCTGCGCTCCCTGCGGTCAGTCTGTGGATGGGTGACCACTTTTAACACATCGAGACGCCTCCGAGCCTCGGCTGACTCCAACATAGTTGGGAAACGCCTCGGAAGATTACTAGATTCCATATAATAAAATAATCCAAAAAAAAGTGTTCCTTGCAAGGTTAGGAAAAGTGTAGTATCGATTCAACGGTGTTTAACATTTAAAAATTTAATGTAACTGAGTTATTTACAGTTCTTAGAGTAACTAGAGCAACTGGGTACTTGTTACTGTAGTCATCTATGAAGTATGAATAGTTATAGGTAGGTAGCTACTGTAGAGGTCGCCGCAAAAAGGCGACATCACTGGGTTGACTGGTTGGAAATCATTAAAGAATAAACAATCATTTTAAATTTTTATCTTTTAAAGTTAGAATTGTAGTCAGAAGAGTCTTGACAGGGTCTTGACAGACCTGTATGAGTTAGGGCTTCGCCCCCCTACAAAACATAGAAGTCAAACTATAAATCTACGTATAATTATTAACGTCTCCGTAGATCCCTTACAGTGCTTACTTACATTACAGAGTTCGGCTTTTAGTCCATTAACTGGATCTCATCTCATCGAGAAAATCTCTCGGGCATGTAAATTTTTTCACGATGTTTTCCTTTACTGTAATACACCGAATAAACATATAACATAACATTTCTCAAACTGCATAACGAACTCCAAGGATCTAAGTTTCGTATATCTGCCACTAGTTACCCGTGGTTTTGCTCGCGCCCCAGAAGGAATATTAGATACATTGATGCAAGGACCTAGAACTTGATACTTAATAGGGTATTTGACTAATGTTTGAATAATTAAAAATACCAAGCTGAGTGAAAAATGAAATTAAATACAAATTGAATTCTGAAAAAATAATTTAAATCGGTTAATAAAGTTTAAAGATATAAGCATTAAAATTTTTTGGTGGGGATTGAGAGGGGATGCTTTGTCCCTTACCTCCAAATGAGTATTAGTATAGGATTTGTATGGCGCAATGGTTTGTGACGTCATAAACAAGTATAGTGCGTTCTCTGTCTAGCATAAAATTAAAATGATTGTAATTTCCTTATTTGAGCCGATTTTAATTTTGTTTACGTTGATGGGTTCTATTTATGGTAAACATTTGCATAAGATGATAAAAATTATCAGTCAAATAGCCTATTGTTTGTCCTCCAAAAGTAGTAGGGTATAATTTATACTATATGTATTGATGACCTGGCGTAACAGATATATATTACATACAACAAAACAGAGAACTATGAACTATTTTAACAACTGTAAGTTAAAAAACATCTTGCTCCCTTTTACAGGGGACCTAAACATACTGGCGAACTGTGGGTTATATATCCACAATTAGTACACCTCTGCTTACCCTCCACAGGCGTATTGGTATGTTAAGTTCAAAAACAAAATGTTCATCATATGGAAGATTTCAGCCATTTTACCCACCTTAGGGGTTGACTATTTTTAAACCAAATTCATTATTTCGATTCGTTTCTCGATTCAAATGATTTGAATATAACGATTAGTTTGCAATTTGTCTTGGCCCAGATTCGCTGCAAAGCAAAAAGCAATCAAACATATATTTTTTTTCCCATAGTTAAAATCTAACTATACACATAATATACATATTATTATAACAATTTATTATTGCACGACCTATTTTGATATTATAAAATTCTGATGTTTCTCGACATCATCTGTGACTATGGATCTTGTAAAGGATCCGAATTCCGAAACGTCTGGATTTAATCATTTCTGTAAGATGACACTAATGATCCCTAATTGATGATGCTGTACCTAATTAGAGCTTAAGCGCTAATGCCACTTAAGGGCCGTGAAGTTAATTGACGGAATAGTAATTAATTTTATTTTGATGGAATTGTGTGGTGGTTGTTTTCAACTACTGCTCATGAAACCGTAGTCTGAGGACGCACGACAAAGACTTTTATGTATAACTAGTTTTATCGACTTTTGCTGTTATAAATTAACTAATATACTAATATAATAACTACTTTATTATACATTTGGGTTGCATGTTCAAATGGGAATGGGACGGTATTTAATTATACAAGTTTACTGTTAACCCATCAAGTAAAGAATTACAGATACAATGCCAAATCCATTGTTCTCGGGCGCCCCAGCTCTTATGCAATTTGTTCAATTAATTTAATCTGATCCTTAAAAGAGATATAAACTAGAGACCATTTCCAACAAAAAGGGCCTCGTCAGTATGTGTTCGACAGAGGATACTTTTATGAATTATTCACTTGTATATAAACAAAACTCTTTCGGGGAATAAGTAACATGGTGATAGATTGATTATGGTGATGTGTGCCACTATGACCTCAATGCAGATCTGCTCAACAAACTTGACCGTCTTCTGAATAACTGCATTCGATTCGTTTTCAACTTACGTAAGTATGACCATGTGTTAGAGTACAGAACTCTTTTAAAATGGTTGACTATCCGATAGCGTAGAGCGCTAAGGGCATTGACTACCTTATACTTCATACTAGACTCTCCTGCTTCTCCTACTTATCTTACTTCGCAGCTTCATTATATATATTATAGGTATTTATCATTTTACTTTGTTTGTATTATTAGTGCACCTACCACCAAGTATTGTCTCTGCATCACCCTAAGGTTCATCATCATGATATCAGCCAACGGAAGTCCACTGCTGAACAAAGGCCTCCCCAAAGACCTCCACAACGATCGGTCACATGCCGCCTGCATCCAACGTCTCCCAGCCACATAAATACAATAAATAAATATTAATACAACGTGATAAAATCCGTAAAAAAGTAGGTTTATTTCAATGTTTAATATTCGCGTAAGTGTCAGAAATCAGCTTAAAACAAAACTTTATTTAAAACCCCATTCATGATTGATTTTTCTTTGCAAAATAACTGAGTTTGGGCGGCAGACCCAGAATGAGATGTCGGGATAAGCTTAACTCATACTGCAAAAGATAGATGCAGAAAGCTCTCAACCGAGAAGAATGGAGGGAGGGAAAGGAAGACTTTGCCCTGTAGTGAGATCACCATTGAAAATAATACATGCTGAAAACCTACACAACAAACATAACAGCGCTAAATAATATAAATAGTTAAATATACCGCAGTAAAGTTTGTTATAAATATAAATGTGAAGAATTGGAGTTGTGTGGGCAGCCAGACGATGACGTCACGCGATGACGTCACTCTATACACCCACTAACGAATGTACTGGTGTCGAAATGATGAATCTGTGTATCATTGAAGGTTTTGTGTCGCATGAAGTGATTCGATAATACAAAAATATTTCGCAGGTGAAATGAAATGAAATGATATTTATTTCTGTAAATAGATCTCTCAAGGATACTTTTACGTCTTTTTTTTTAAGTACTAGATGGTGTCGGCATTTCCTAGCGGACGACCTCTGAGAAGAAACACCGAGACAAACTCAGAGAACCAAAGTCCAGACATAATAGTATAAGAATATGTGAGCGATAAAATGCAGGGCAGTGTCTAAAATGGCCTTTTGATGAAAAATCTATAGCAGCTTTGAGTAGACCAGTCCCATCCGACGGCACGCATGCTTCAGATATTGTGTAGCTCGACCATATTATAGGGAGCTCAACAATCCGCCACACGACGCTACCAGATCGGCGGAACATTTGCGTATAGTAATATATGTAGTGTTGATGATTGAGAGCTTCGTCGCAAGTAGCATTCATAAGTCTCTGCCTACATCAACACTACTTACATTTTATAAATGAACCCAGGAACCAATATAAATAGGTATTATCTAGAAAGGCTATAATTGATGGGAGTGTCGCATATTATTACAGAGGTAGTCATGTTCAATTTGTCACTCAAAAAGGATAAAAGTTGTTTGGTTACTAATATCTATAATTCAATCAAGTTTTCTACATCTTTTTGTGTTTTTTCTGCATTTTCCCCGCTAAGATTATAAAGTTGTTTTGGTTTGTTTGGTGAAGGAAAAAACTAACTTTCAAATAACTAGACAATTGTACAAATCACAAGCGCACAGTTTTGGACAGCACAGCTGAGTAATTAATATTCATAAACGAATCTAAGCTTTAACTTACTACTTCTATACATTTGTATTGAGAGTGTCATCTGTGAATCCTAGCTACGAAAGCGAATTTTCAAAAATCCTTCATCATTGTTTGCCAACGCAGCTAGCCGTCTGTATATCAAAGATGTCAGTTGAATGAAATTGAAATTAAATGATATTTCTGATATCATGTCTTTTTTTACAAATTGTATATCAATAACAGGATAATGTAGCAGGATCAAATAAAGGCTTTTTTTTATTTATTTATTATGTCAATAACACATTATGAACAATTAATCTCGATCAATAACATAACATCACGCCTGTATTCCTTGAAGGGTTAGGCAGACGAGTACTAATGTACACCCACAGTTCGAAGGTATGTTTAGGTCCCGTGTCCTAGCCTATTGCTCGATCAATAAATTATGGGTGAATTAGGTACACGATAACTGATGCATGCGTCCCGGGAGCCTATTCTACGAGTAACTGAAAAACCTTGTACATTAGTTTAAAATAGGGTTCGCCTTGTTTACGTTAATCAATCCGAACAAGCAAAAAAAAAACAAAAAAAAGTTAAAAACTGTGATTGTTATTTTAAAATAGTATTTCACACTTTCGGGACATGACCTCGCTTAAATTTGATTATAAATTAAAGATGATAAAGAGTAAAATAGATTAATTTTTGTCAAAGCCGTTGAATTGTTCTGGCGATTTGTAACACAGGATTTTTATACTTAAGACACTACTTTAACAATTTATTAATTCAGCAAAACGTGTATGGGACAATTGATTTTGCGTTGTCTTTAATTTATTACTTTAAGGGTTAATCTATTATATAAGGTAGATTATAATTCGATAATAAATTACAACAGACTATCCTACTAATCGAAAGAAATTCAGTTCATCAATTGAATTTCTATGGAAAGTAGATTAGGCTGTGGTTTCATTTATTGTAGTAGTATCGTATCCACTCCGAAATTTCAAGTTTGTAGGCTTAAAGTAGGCGAGTAGAATCAAGTACCAATTGGGTACTAGTATACAAAGAATTAGCAATGTCATTCAACGTGTCATTCTTCTGGGCACAGTGCCAGATGACAGCGATGTCGAGGAGAACTGACGCCTAGGTGTTTGATGATAGTTCTGTTTATGCATCACCCCATTTCTATATTCTGTACATTACAACAATAATTTCACTATATTTCTACATATTATGTGCAAATAAATTAGTACCTATGTCAAGCTTTTCTAAATATAAATAACGCAGCACAAAATCTCCCCTTCTCAAAGCACCCTCAAAAAAATCGATTCCCGAAATTTCACGCACCAAGCAACAGCAAATAAGGATTTACATTACGTTGAAATCCTCGACCCCTATGCACAAGGCATCGCCATCTACCGGCCACGAAACTGTTCCGATCGCACCCACACAAACACAAGTCACACACACATAGGTTGCAGGACACGTAGCGATAAGGAGATGCACCCACACATGTAAGCAGGTATATAATGATGTTATAGTACGTTTTCATAATATGAAATCGCGTCGCTCTCACGAAGAAGAATGTTAATTTTAGTAACATGTCTCGCTACACGTATCGTGTATGTAGAGGGGTTTTTTTTATGTGTGCGCTTTGTAATGGTCATGATTTATGAGGTTGGTAAGAGTATAGGATGTATGTAGTGAAGGGTGTTTTGCTTTGTTTGGTTGGTCATACATGAGGTCATAATTAGATGTGGTTTGAGGATTCAGATGACAATTTTTTTTGGTGCCACTTCAGTGTAAAGGAACGCGTGCCTCCACGTAGTTAGTTATCAGAATAACTTAGAAGGTAAATAGGTACGAAGTATATGTTAGGTACTCTGTATTCTTAGGGCTGCTAACATTTACGCAGTTGAACTTCTTTCTAATGTAATGTACTTATTAAGTACGCTCGCTACATAAAAACAACATTATAATCAACTAAGTAAGTCTAAAAGTTTACTCTGTTTTGTAAATTTCACACAAAGATATTCGAACTGTGGACTGGGTAAGCAGTACCATTCAGTAAAAATACATTGCGCATTCATTTTGACGCTCCCGGAGCATTAAATGCCATGCATTTGAAGTAAGCATAACGTACCACGCCTGTATTCCCCGAAGATTTAGGCAGAGGCGTCCACTCGCAGTCCTATGTAATAGGAAGCGAGCTTAGTGCTATTAATTCAAATTTTTTTTTTCAAATTCAAATTATTTATTTGCCTGAACATGGGTATAAATAAGGTGGTACATGATTGTATTACAAAAGTTCTTGATACCATATTCTACCTTAACAGGTGTGCAAATATGTAGTAGTAAGGAGTGACAATATTACATTAAACTTATTCATCATTTAAATTACAGTTACAATTAGAATAACCATTAATATTATTACACAGTTTATTAATTATTATATAATTATATTTTTTATTACTGATTAACAAGTATAAATATTAGAATTAGAATAACCATTATTATTATATTATTAGCATTACTAAGGAATTTATTATATAATTTAATAATACATCTATTATTTATATTAGAATTAGAATACCTATTATAATTACAATCATTAATGAATTTATTAATTATTACATAATTTTATTAAGATTTAACTAATTAATTAGATTTATTATCGAAGTAATCCTTGATTGAGTAATAAGTTTTGTTAATCAAGTAGGTCTTTAATTTATTCTTAAATGAATTAATATTCTTTGCTTCTTTAACATTGTTGGGTAGTTTATTATATATTCTAGGGCCCATACAGAATGCACTCTTGTCCAACATAGCTGTTTTATGGCTTATTGCCCGAAGTGTATTTGCATGTCTGGTACTTTTTAGAGTTTCATATTTATTTATATTATTTCTAATATCCAATGATAGTTCATAAATATATAGTGATGGGAACGTTAGTATTTTTAAATTTATAAAATGTGGTTTGCATGTATCTGTAGGTTTTAACGAACAGATCGCACGGATACATTTCTTTTGGGCTTTGAAAACCGTTTCTCTTTCAGTTGCATTTCCCCAAAACATTATTCCATACCTTAGGATCGAACCAACATAAGCATGATAAGCAGTTAGGAGTGCATTTTGATTAACTACTTTACGAAGCATATATAGGGCGTATGAATAACGACTTAGCTTTGTGCATACTTGTTCAATATGTGTTCTCCAACTCATATCTGAATCGATGTGTAGTCCCAAAAATTTTGCAGTGATTATATTATCAATTTTAATTTGTTCATATTTAATATTTAATACATTGAATTTTGAATTTTTGTTCTTGAATGTCATTATATTAGTTTTAGTTAGGTTTATTTTAAGTTCATTTAAATTAAGCCACTTAACTATAGATGACAAAGTACAGTTTATATTGCACTCATGTGTTTTAGGGTCTGCAGATACAAACATCGCAGTAATGTCGTCAGCATATAGGACCAAGGGAGATTCGATGGATTTGGGTAGATCGTTAATATAGATAATAAAGAGCAAAGGACCCAAAATACTCCCTTGTGGTACACCTTTACAAACTTTTATTGGTGCTGATAGATGCTTTTTTTCGACTTTTGTGTTATGACAAATGCTAGATATTTCAGTTTGTTGTTCCCTGTTACTTAAATATGATTTTATGAGATCGGCAGCATTTCCTCGTACCCCATACGCCTCTAATTTATACAATAATATTTCATGACTGACGCAGTCGAATGCCTTCGTCATATCCATATAAAGTGCTGTGACTTCTTTTTTTCTGTCAATACCGTTCAGGACTGTTTTAAGGAATGTGTATAAAGTATCGTTAATCGATTTATTTTTCCTAAAACCCATTTGCTCTTCCGTAAGAATATTATGTTTTTCTATATAATCGTACAGATTGTTATACATAACCTTTTCAATAATTTTTGATAAGATAGGTATGAGAGATATTGGTCTATAATTATTCATGTTTTCTCTATCCTGTTTTTTAAATATTGGTATAACAATGGATAATTTTAATTTTGATGGAAAGACCCCATCTTCTATGCATTTATTGATTATATGACATAGTACTGGAGCTATTAATTCTGCGACTATCTTAAGCATTTTGGTTGATATTCCATCATACCCAGTACTATTGGTATTTTTTAAGGATTTTATGATTTGAAGGATATCTTTTGGGGTACACGGATTCATAAAGAGAGAGTTTGAATTTTTATATATAATTTTGTGTTGGTTAATGCCACTGGATTGCTTATCTGATTCTTGAGTGATAAAGAATTTGTTGAATTCGTTGGCTATTGCAATTGGATCTGAGACTATTACATCATTCACAGTTATTTTGTAAATTTTTTGCACCGGTATATTTGCTTTATAGTTATTTATAACCTTCCACGTGGCCTTGGCTTTATTTTCTGAAGTTTTAATATAATAGTCGTTTTGTGATTTTTGAGTTAATTTGATTATTGATTTTAATCTTTTATTGTATATTTTGTAAGAGTTTTTAAATTGTAAGTTTGATGATTTTCTGTATTTCCACAATATTTTCCGTTTACGCTTGGAGCAAACTCTGATACCTTTTGATATCCACTGTGGCCGTTCATGCATAGGGACTTTAACTTTTATCAAAGGAAAACACAGATCGTAGAATAGCCTAAACAAGTCATGGAATTCGTTAAAAGCATCATCTGCTGTTTCCGCGCTATAAACTTCACTAAAAGAGAGGCTTTGGATACATTCAATGAATTTATTTTTATTAAAGGGGCTATAATCTCGTTTATGTGTATACCAATGTGTGATTTTAAAACTTTCTTTGACTGGATATTTTAACAATTGACCAGTATGATCTGATAATCCTAGTTCTAATATTTCATACTTGGTGCCCTTTTTATTACAAATAAAGTTGTCTATACATGTTTTACTACATAGTCGCGTTGGTTCATTAATCATAAGTTTAAGGTTATAGCTAGCCAGTAGTTGTTCTAATTCTATTACACTTTTATCTCTTTTTAATGTATTCATATTAAAATCTCCACATATAATAACTTTCTTATTTTTTAAACAAGTTTTCCTAAGTATTTCATGAAATTTACAGAAAAAGATATTGACTTTTTCTAGATTGTTGCTAGGGGGTCTGTAAATACTGATTATAATGATGTTGTGCTCTAAAAGTTCGATAGCACAACACTCTAAAATATTTCTCATGGCAAATTCCTTAATGTTACAAATTTTAGCCTTTTGATTATTATGTACCAATATGCATGCCCCCCCATATCTATTGTGCCTATTATAGAATGTAATTAGTGAATAATTGGAAATTTTAAGTAAATTATTATCCTCATGTATCATATTATGTTCTGTGATACAGAGAACATCAACACGTTTATTGTTACGGCCCAGCTCGTCTAAGTATAACGAAAGTTCATAAGATTTCCTTATCAGACCATTTATATTCTGATGTAATATATTTATGTGGTTATAATCGAGGACAAACACCGAGCTGTTACTGAAAATTTCATAGATAAACCCAATAACACTACTCGATCTGGGAATCGAACCCAGGAGATAACGTTGCAGTCGCATTTACGACCACTAGACTAATGAGGCAGCTAAGCAATATTGAAATATTCCATTACAAAAGTAGCAATTCTAAAGCTAAATATTACACGGTACAACCAACTTGATACACTTTGGTTAGAAAGGCGAAGAGTGAAAACGTTAACTTTTTTTGACATTGAATGATTTATTTTATGTTAGCTGAGTTTACGCGGTTAAATTTCGTGTTAAAGTGAATCGTGTGATACGTTATGAGTTAAATTAAGTCTGGCTTAGTAGTCGACAACTGTTCATTATTTTTATGTGTGTGTACATTAAGAAAATCCGGGAAACTCTCGTGGGGACGCGGACGGGTCAGAATAGTGTTCGTCGTATTTCAGATAGGCATGTAAGAGGCGTAAAAATATCTGTTGACTGAGTTGCTCGATGGTAGGACCTCTTGGGGTCTGACTGGCTGGCCTTACTTACGTCGGAGTCTGTCGTAAAACCTTGGTGCGTGTTTCGACTTTTGCGCGTAAGAGCCAGTCCCCCTCGGTTGCTGCGGCTATGGCAGTCTTCATCCCGTAAAGGCTCTTATGGGTCAGCAACGCATCAGCAACTCCTCTGGCGTTGCAGGTGTCCATGGGCGACGATGACAACTTACCACAGTTACCACCGGGTGGCTCGTCAGCTCGGCAATAAAAAAAAATGGCCCATTTCCGAGACCCAAAAAAAGAACATTAAAGATGTCACATTATACCTTTACATAACCATCACGCCTGTATTCCCCGAAGGTATGTTTACGT
Source organism: Acronicta aceris (assembly GCA_910591435.1). Lineage (NCBI taxonomy): Eukaryota > Metazoa > Arthropoda > Insecta > Lepidoptera > Noctuidae > Acronicta > Acronicta aceris. Next base: position 13,257,090 of record OU342770.1, read on the forward strand.
CACATGTAATAGGGGGCGAATCTATTGCCATTAACCGGGCACAGATCTCTGAGCTGCTACTGAGAGTGTTCTTAGCTATGTTTCGAAAAAATCTCTTGATGAAGAGATAAGTATAAACAACTTCCACAGGTCTGATCGATTTGAAATTTGAAATCCTGTCACTTGTCCATGATATTACAAAATCCTGCAGCATACCCAACCCCTCAGAAGAACTCTTCATTGGTGTACGGCATCTACGTTGTGTTTGGGCTTGGTAAATGATGCGTTTTAACGAGCACATGAGCAGTGCCCCGACACAACGACGCTTGGATTAAAATATTCTACTTATATCTTTCATAAACAGATAATACCTATATCGATTTTTTTCCTTTTTTACGATTTTTGTGTCGGGGGTTTCTTTATATTAGCCAAGTTTATTCTTTGCGAATGGAATTGTATTTCTTTTTTGGAAAAGTTGTTTGTTTAACTAAAACAAAACAGTGAATTATGTACTTAACACTGTTATGTGTTCAGTTATTAACGGTTAGATTAAATTCAAATATTTACAAGCAAAATATTATCTTCATAGTACCTATTGTGAATAGTGAGAGACAGTCTCGGATAAAAACTTATTCGAATAAGTGGATACTCTTTGTAAGCATAAACAATGACGTCATTATATCCTACGTGGGTAGGTAAGGGATCATGCTCGATACTAATCATTGTGATAAATTGCATTTATTCTGTATTCCTAACTCCAAAACATCCATCTAACGCAAAATCGTGTAGAGCACTCAACTGGTCATTACTATTCGGCGCACGATCAGTTTCAAGTGGAATATAATTTAAGCTAAACGAAGACACTACACGGGAACAACGAACGACTTTATGTCTCGACCAAGTTAATAATAATAAAAAGAGAAAAAACGCGCTCCCGACAACCGAGGGGTTAGCCGCCGTCTTCCGTGAGATAGTGTAAATAGATGGCAGGGTACAAAAAACACCATGTGTCGTTTACTGCGCAGAGTTTTAAGCGCCATTTTTTAGATCAATATCAAAACAAACCATGATTTTGCCATCGATTTAAGTGTAAACTATTGTAAGCTACAATAAAATACCATAAATCACGACTTTGTATGTTCAGAATTTAACATAAACTTAAAAACATTATCTTATTACACATTCGCTGTATTCAGCGCGCAGCTGGCAATGCTCGGGTGCACTCGGCAGTTTCCGCCGGCGTTCGGCTAACGGCTCTTTTCCCCAGCGCGCGCGAGCGCAGACTTTCGCTACAAAAATAAACGCTCCTTGGCATCGCATCAAGGCGAGCCTTCGGTTTTTAACATTATCGCTGTATATGGGCGGACTGCCATCAGACTCACGTATTTGTTTTGTTAATTACTAACTTTCTACTTAATATAGTACGTTTTAACGATGGACCCTCTAATTGCTTAGTAATCGTTTCGGCTAGCGTGTTTAGATTGCCTTAGCGACGGATCTTTGTTACGTAAACGCGTGACAAGTATTTCAATATCGTGGCATGACCTTTACCCGTGTAAATAGGATATTAATTAGCTGTCGTATTTATCGGAATTATGATATAATAGCCGACCTATGTACTTCTTACGAAACGAATAGAATATGAATTAATATCTATTTAACAATAAGAGACCATCCTTAGTTTTTTATCTGTGTAAAAGCGAAATACATAGATTAATTAACTCTTAAAATAATAAAACCTTATACCAATTTGGCGTGCTAATAGGTAGTGAAAATTCCCATAGGATCTTCAAAAGGAGATCAATGCCAATAGTACCGCGGGACACAGCTAATTCATTGTATATTCTTGAGATAAAAATGGAAGCTATTCCTTTGTAACCTTTCTGGGAAATACTGATATCCTAACAATAAACTGGTTGCCTATCAGTTCCTATTACATAACTTATCTCTGGAAACTAAAGAGTCTCCCAGCACAGGTATCGCACCCTTATTTATCCGGCCGGAGCAGCATAACTTTACAGACAGTGACGGAATTACCTGAGGCTTTTTTTTATTAAAAAGATGAGGTCGACGGTGGAGCGAGTAGACCCAGAGTCTTCTTTCATCCTACTTTTGTAAAGATTCGGGTTGTAAGTACTCAGAAATACAGACGCAGGAATACAGGCTTGAGCCTAGGACGGTAAATTTGGGGAGCGTTTTATTATTTCTATATGTATTTAGCCACGAGCCCACACCGTATCACCGTAGTAAACTATCTACATTATATGGATAATTAAAAGAGCCTACGCGAATGATGGATGATATTTTAAATGACACGCTGCGCCGGTCAGCCTCGCTAGAACACTGCTGACTGGCAGTATTTACCCTAGAACAAACTATTATCTATTGTGTAGCTTACAATAGACGAAACAACGTCAAATACTGATCTATATTAATATTATAAAGAGGTAAAGTTTGTGAGGTTGTACGTGGTAATCTCTGGATCTACTGAACCGATTTTGAAAATTATTTTTGTGTTGGATAATCGATTTATCGAGGAAGGTTATAGGCTATATAACATCACGCTACACCTCTTAGGAACGGAGCAGCGCGGGTGAAACCGCGAGCGGGCCGCTAGTTTATAATAACACAATTAACTCAGTAAACATGATCAGCGGCTTGTATCGTTTACACGTTACATTAACCGTGTTCCCACAGTCGAGTCGGCTGGTATCCGCGAGAATGTCAGCAATGTTGATCGTGTGAAAAGGGCTTTAGACACTTTCCGATGACGTGCCTAACAAAATGTGAATTTGAGGAAACGCGATCATCATTCATAAAAAAAACATACAAGGTCGAGCAAGGTGTTATTGGGATTCTCTATAAAATCCTCAATAGCTACTTGGAGTTGTGAGTTGGAATGTACATCCACATTTCAACTGTATGTTTTTAGGGAAAGGCTCTAAAAACATACAGTTCAAATGTGGATGTACATCAAAATACGTGGGACCAAACCTATTGCTAACATAACTAACATAAAATAAAGGCATAAATCCAAACTCCAAGCAGCTATTGAGGATTTTATAGAGAATCCCAATAACACCTTGCTGGACCTAGAAAGCGAATCCAGGAGTTCTAAGCCAAGTAGTCGACGTAGTATTCGGCGACCAGGCAAATGAAATTAAGCAAATATAATATAAATTTACCCATTAAACCCACCCATTAAGACCTATTAAAGACGCATTTAAGTTCAAATGTTTTTATTTCAAATAAGCTTATAAAAGCGTTTATGAAACGTTAATGAGTCTAGTTGCACGGTTCCAAAAAGTTGATCCTATGGAGAAGAATCCGGCAAGAAACTCCATGGACACTCTTTTAAAATAAGAGTTATTACATTCTTCAGGTACAATAGTGCGAACAGGATGTGTGGACATTGAAGGTTATGTCCAAGTTGAGCCGAAGTCGATATTATGAAAAAAAGGTTCCCAGCATTAGAGAACTCGTTACTCGTCATTATAAAAAAAATGAAAATAAATAAACTATATATGGAAGACACGCATCATCAAAGTTGAAAGCTAGGTTTTTTTTATGGGATTCTTATCCCTTAAAACGAGCAGACAGATCGCCTGATGGTAAGCGAGTACCGCCTCTCATGGACACCCGCAACACCATAGGAGTCTCAAGTGCGTTGCTGACCTTTTAAAAGGGGATTGGGCCTCCGGTAACACAACGTAAGCGTTGTTTGACGCGGGTTATCTGTGAGGCCTTGGTATCACTCCGGTCGAGCCGGCCCATTGGTGCATTATACATATTAGCTACATTGAACACTACTCCTTAATAATCTGCGCCATATTAAAAAAAAAGGTATTAGTAGATAGATACTAAAACCAACGTTCGGAATTCAAAACGGTTGAATAGCAGATCACGGAGAACGGTTATATGCCTACGGGATCTCGAGGGAAATCTCGAGGAAATCTCGAGTCCGTGAATAGCCGATAGTGGCAGAAACTAATTTGCATTTAATTCAAATGAACACATAATTGCTTATGGCCAGTGGGAGGCAACTCTAGCAAGAATTACGGTATTTTTTGACATTTAACTATTTTTGTCAGGAATATTTTCCTGTGTCACATACCATCACGCCTGTATTCCCCGAAGGGTTAGGCAGAGGCGTACTAATGTACACCCACAGTTCGCCGGTATGTTTAGGTCCCATGTAATAGGGGGCGAGCCATTAACCAGGCACAAATCCTCTCCGAGCTCTCCGAGCTGCTACTGAGAATTTCATAGAAAAACCCAATAATCTTTTGCTGGACCTGGGGATCGAATTTAGGACCTCTAGCGTAGCAGTCGCGCTTGGGACCACTAGACTAATGAGGCAGTCTTCCTGTGTCATGTTATTCAGTAATTTTTTCCGTAGTCGGGTTTAAGTGATTTTAACTTTCAAATTTTTTACAAAATCAAAACGTACCTTACATATCAAAAGTATCTATAAAATCAACGCTTAACCGAAATCAAAAATAATAATAAACAAAAGAATAAAGGTATTGTCTAATGTGTGAATTACCCAAGACATTCTCTAAAACGGTAACGCGCTGAATTTCAGGAAATTGTGGATAACATTTTCATATCAAACAATTGTATAGGTACCCACTTAATTTATGTATATTCAGAAAACCTTATAAGTAGTTATTATTAGATAGGTACGTAAAATATAGAAATGAAGTAAATTTGGAAAGTTTTAGCTCTATGTTACGATCACATAAATATATGACAAAACAAATTTAATTTGAATAAGTCTGATTGAGCTGACTGTACCAAATTCAACTTGTTAGTATTCGTTCACATATTAAATTTTATCATTTAAAGAGTAGTATCCGTTCGGAATAGCTACCTGCCTTTCAGATAGGCATCTCGTAAGAGGTATGAAAATATCTGACGTGCTCAGTGGTAGGATCTTTTGGGGTATGACTGGCTGGCGACCACCCTTACGTCGGAGTTTGGCGTAATGCACCGTGGTGTGTGTTTACGCTACGACTTTTAGGAATGGGGCAACGCGGGTGAAACAGCGGGCGGGTCGCTAGTTATCCATAAAAAAAAATTGAGTTGAAACAAATACCAGTGGTAATTAGTTCCTTGTATAAGAAGGGAATAAATATTGCCTACTAAACTGCTGCAACTCGGTCAAACCCCGTGCCAATAATTATATATATTTTTTATTGATTAACTATTTTATATTTTACTATTGCACATGCACAATTATTGTACAGAAGCGGACTTAATGCTTTAAGTATTATCTACCAGTCAACCATAGGATGATGCAGAGACAAAAATGGCAGAAGCATGAAACGAGTGTGTTGAAAGGAGATAAATCAATATATAAACTGTAATATACTTATATACACTACCTGAAGTAAACACCTACATAAAAAACCATATCGCTCCGCTTTTGGGTTTTTATTTTATTTTAATAAATCTTTTTTTTTATGATTAGTTGCTTAATGATGTGTGTACGAATATACTATTTAAAGAATTAAACATTAAATTATTTAAGATAAAAATTGTAGGCATGGTTAAATAATAAGATTTTTTATGAATTAAAACAATTCCTTGAAAATAAATTGCCATGATCTGATTTTGCATGCTATATTGTATTTAGCAAAACATCATTGATCAAAATATAACATTTGTAACAACCTACCTACCATGTTTTATGCAAATAACGAATTTGATTTGATTTTTTTATTTGATTAATTTGGGAAAGTTGTTTGATATCATTAGTAAAGTCCTTTGTTTAAATATTTTACACTATCAGTCATCCTATATAAGACATCAGTACAAGTACATTCTCATAATTAAATAGCGAGTATACAGGACGTTATTACTGAACGTTATTACGTAAATTGAATTTACTGCAACGCAGCTCGGGCGTAATTACGAGGTAGCCTTTGTGTTAGATTGAAAATAAACCAGGTTTGTTGTGTTTTACAAAGATTAAAAGAAATAAAAAATCACAAAAAAAGATAGTTATAAGGTAAGGTGGCATCGTACGACACTGAACTAACTGTAAAGTAAGTCGTGTCGGTTGAGAGGTAAGGTAACTTGCCTCTCATAGATGTCACCAACGTCACCTTATGACGTAAATTCAGAATGTGAAGGCAAAATTTCAATCATGCGGGTAGGGTTCGCGTTGGCTTAGAGGTCAGAGCGGCTGGTATATCAAACCAGAAGACGCAGGTTCGAATCCTGCCCGCGATTGATTTTTTTCCTTTATTAAAAAATAACTTAATAATCTTAGCATGGAAAATGCAAAAAAATCACAAAAAAATATAGAAATAAAATAGTTTTAATAAGTCTAGTTTCGGCAGTGAATACTGTTATTGATATTCTTTTTGTAATAAAATCTAGTTTATATTTATATAAACCACTCTAAATGACGCTTGCACCTTACTTATAATTGTGACGTAATACCTATTTGTAACATACGAGTAATATTTGTATTTCTTAAGGGCATTACATCGCTCAAATTAAAAAAGTTTCTAGTGGAACCCTTATGTGCGTTTACCATATAAAAAATATATGTTATTTATTTATTTATTTAAACAAGGCACATCAACAATATAAACACACACATTGGTTAGTAGCAAAATACAGAGACAAAGTCTAGTGTTTATATCAATTATAGATATGCACAACATTTAGGATAACATTTCACAGTAGTTATATATTATAATTTGTAAAAATAAGTAAGAATTTGTAGAAATTAATTAATATTAGTATTAGCTTCGAATTTATCATGCTTCTTCTTTATAATCTTTAACCTAAAACGCGTAGGGTGGTCATAGAATATATCTAAATCATACAAAACGCACCAACTATTGTATGTTGACATTAGTCTGGTTAACGGAGTATTCAAACCTAGATTTGTTCTGCATCGGGGAATGTTTATACTTAAGGTCATCACAAACAAATTGTATTGTTTAAATTTTTTATAAATTTGCCCCAATTTTGGATAATAATTGAAGTAAATAGGCCTTTTTTAACCAAATTTGTATTGTTTCTCTTTAACGGCATAATAGTTAATCATGAATTTTAAACCAAAAAATTGTAATACCGTAATTAACAATTTGTATTATTTTTATGTTCTTATTTCTTTGAATATTTTGAAATAATAAAGCAATACCCGAAACCTCACTAGCACCCCGCGTGAAGCACCCCCGCCATGCCTGTGACTAACAAATACTAGCACAAAGACTAAATCCTCAAAGTCATTAAGCAATGTAATACCCTTAATAATTCGCATGCCTTCCAAAGAAAAATATGTTGAACTTAATGTACTAACATTTTCTGAGCGAATATAAATCTTATCTTATCTTACCTTACTAGCGACCCGCCTGCGGTTTCACCCGCGTTGCTCCGCTCCTATAGATCATAGCGTGATGTTATATGGCCTATAACCTTCCCCGATAAATGGACTATCCAACACAAAAAGATTTTTTCAATTCCAACCAGTAGTTTTTTTTTATTTGGGAAGACAAACAATTGTACTATAAATGTTACAGAATTAGTTTCACTTAAAGTAATAAATAGTGTATAGTGTGTAATAAATAGTGTATTTGTACAATCAACGACGTTTCCACGGGTTAATGAGAAAATAATGACAGAGTACTTAAAATAAAAGATAAAAAAATTACAATACGTCAGGAAACAAATCAAAATGAAGTAGAATTAACTTATACAAGTTTATACTGAAATAATTCGGACTAATTCCTTTCTAAATCGGTTAGCCGACAAACAGTAGTTCCTGAGATTAGCGCGCAAACAAACAAACTCTTCAGCTTTAGTATAGATTGTGAAGTCTTTGTAAAAGCTTATTAATAAAAACTAGCTGTTACCTGCATTAGCTATTCACTAACATCTCAAAGGGAATTATTATCTACTAATGATTTTTCGAGCCAAAAGCTATTTTTCCTCTCATTTTATCAACAATCTTTCAGCGCTTTTATCGTGAAAGGTAAGAGTTACTTTCGCATTTATATTATTATAAGGTATGGATAACTTATCATTACGCTTATATTCCCTAAACGATTAGGCAGAGGTGTACCAGTACCACCCAGATTTCCTATTTTTTTTTCAGGTCCCATGTATGTAGGCGGACATAATGAGGGCTGTTTACTCGTAAAATGTAAAAATGACATTCAAAAAGTACTAACTACCTCATATTGAATAAATGATTTTGTCTTTGATACAAACATAACTTTACACATTACCTTTACCTTACTCGGGAAAACAAACAGTTACACAATTTTCTCACTCTATGCTCTTAGCACTAAAGAATTATGTAACTTTACACATTACCTTTTCAGAAAGGGCTTTTTAAGGCTTTTTTAGGGCAGTGTTAGCCTAGTGATATGATCATAGGACTGCCAAGTCAAAGGTCTCGAGTTCGAATCCAAGACCTCTGACTTTTCGAAGTCATGTGCGTATTAATAGTTAATTATCACGCGCTTAAACGGTGAAGGAAAACATCGTGAGGAAACCTGCATGCCTGAGAGATTTCCTCAACGGCGTGTGAAGCCTGTCAACCCGCATTAGGCTAGCGTGGTGGACTATAGCCTAATCTCTCTCATTCTGTGAGGAGATCCGTGCGCAGCAGTGGGACAATGTAGTGGGTTGATTATTATATTATTATTTATTATTTTTCAGAAAGTATCCTTGAAAACCATAATGTAAATAAAACATTTATAAAGTTTGCAAAGGTAACTGTGATATTTATGTAAATCGTGACGAGCAAATTACACGCGCTCATTTAATGCATAAATCATAAATTAATATCATAATCAATTTTAGTTTATTTCCTCTCTTTACCTCGCTGTTAGGCATGGATTTCCTGTCAAAAGAAAAGGGGTTATCAATACCTATTCCACCGTGCCCAGTAGTTAGCAGATTTGACACAAAATCAAGAAAATATCTCAAGCAGAGGTTTCACACACAAAGCACAGTGGTATTCAATTTAATAATACGCACTTGATTTCGAAATCCGAGGAGGAACCTGGATTTAAACTCTAGATAAAATCTTAGCAGCATTAACTACGCAGTTAAATTTGTTAAAATTACATTAGAACTTCCCAAACTGCCGTGCCATGAGTGCCTGAGCCGAAGAGAAGAGATAATACAGCGACTTATATAGAATTGAGAACAAAGATAATTATATAATATATAAAATAAAAATTATATAAATAATATAGATAATTATATAAAATAATATAAATAATTACGCTACGCTACGTTAGAGATTTTGGGTTCGATTCTCAGCTCGATCAGTATTTTTGAATTTTTCTATGAAATTCTCAGCAGCATCTCGGATTTTATATTTGTGCGCGGTTAATGGCAATATGCCTTATTATATGGGAACTAAACGTAGCACTGTATACCTCTGCTTAACCTCGGGGAATATAGACGTGAAAGTATGTTATATATAATATAATGAGTACAAAGTCATTGTATATGACACGACATTAGAAGCGGATGAAGCTAATAATCAAAAATTTTAGCAAATGGGGTAGTACTCTCTGCCTACCCCTATGGAAAAAAGAGGTTAATGAATATATAAATATTGTATTTTATTGCATAAATTAGTGAAATGCCATCCTACCTTAAACCTTAGGTTTTTCAAATAATTTTGATCAGTTTGTATTTTCAGATATTCAATAATTATTGCATTACACAATGTAGTTTACATAGTTAGATTGCTAAATACATAAAACATTAAATTGGGTCATTATTGATAATACCTATATAGATAATATATCTGATACTGGCCATACAAGGATATCAGCATCTTAGGACTTTCCCAACTATGTTGGGGTCAGCTTCCAGTCTCAGCAGATGTGGCCAAGTTGGAAGAAGAGAATATGAGATAAACTAAAAATAGAGATAAACTATCAGGCTTTTTGGGCTTCTGACTGAAGCAGTTCGTTCTCTCCGAGTCTCCGAAGCACGGAAGGAATCTCGATGTGTTAGGTTGAATTTCTAGATGAGTGGAAAAAAAAACTGAATGTTCTCGATGAGTTGGTGTTCCCCGATAGATATAATCTGGGTGTCTTTAAATCACGAGTATATCGGTTTCTTCTCTTGGCAAGCGCGCTCCATCGTAGATCGCAGTATCGCTTAACATCAGGCGAACTGGCGGTCAAGCGAAAGCCAAGTAAGAAAATAATAACCTATTAACACATTGGCCGCGGCAAAGTGGCTTAAGGGGCCGGCGGACCGAATTTCTCTTACAAACATAATACCGAAATAAATCGTAATTCAAACACAATTAAATCAAACTGTGATATTATTCGGATTCCGTTACCGTTAATCTAGGTTCCTATGTTACCATTTCATCCAAAATACTTCACTGGAAATAAATGTAAGCGAATGCAATTTTTGATAACTTTACCAAGTTTAGAACAATTTTTTGTCTTTTATTTCCAGTGAAGTAGTAGTAGACGAAATAGTCGTAGGAACCTAGATTAACGGTATCCAAATCCGAATAATAACATAATTTGGTAGAATATTGTCTAGATTACGATTTATTTCGGTATTACGTTTTAGTGGGGAATTCAAGCTCCGCCGGACCCTTAACCTTGCAGATCGGTTGATCCAGCATAGTTATTAAAGATAGATAGATAGATTTGCATTTATTTCAGGCAACAAGGCCCATATAAAAATATATAATACTATATATAAAAGTTTACAAAGTATAAAACATAAAATACTATAACATACATATAACAATAAAACTATAACTATTTTTTCACACTTAAAGTCGGTGTGTGTTGTACGGTGCTAGGTATCCGGCCTCGGAAGCGCCGGAAAACTACACCTTTCGGCCAATACTCCTCCCTCATGAAGGACGACAGATGTTCAGTCGGTACTCTAACCACAAAGGACTTGAAGTTCACGTTGTGCCTAGAGTCTAACTGCTCGACCCTCAGAGTAACATTGCTCTTAACTGCAATATACTCTACGACCTCTTCGGCCTTCGTCATTAAACCACGAACCTCTCCTTACAAGGACAGACGATGGAAAATTCAAAACGAGACTTGTTTAAAATTATTAATACATTATCAAAATATTGGTTTGCGGTATCTGTCAGTTCGTAACGTGGACGAGCAAGTACATCGTTATCACCCGTTATCAGTGAACGTGTCGCCATGTTCGGTCACCACAAGTCGACGCCCGGAATGTGGAATATATAGCTTTTAAATTGTGGCACACGTTATGTCAATAATTATGACACAAATGTGTAATAACAAAATGTCTATGGTATAGATGTCTGTCATAATCTACTCGCTTCAAGCAATAATTTATCTAAAGACATAATTGGAAAGCTATTGCTTTCGACAGATTAATACAGATTAATAACCAATCTTTCGACAGATAATAACTGCTATATTAGTCTAGTGGTCCTAAGCAGGAGAACTAAGCTAGAGGGCCTGGGTTCGATTCCCAGGTCGAGCAGTGTTATTGGGTTTTTCTATGAAATATGTAGCAGCTGTAGTTTGGATTTGTGCTCAGTTAATGGTAACAGCTCGCTCCCTTTTACATGGAACCTAAATATAGCGGCGAACTGTGGATGTAGGTACAGTAAACGCTCAAAAGTCCATAAGAACGCTAAGGATTACATTGCTATGAACAGTACGAGCGAGCTCGATACAGCCAGTGCGTGTCACTTGTTAACGACAATGAATAGAAGGTCGGAACTCAAACTAAACGTCAAGCTATTATTGCGTTTTGAGTTTGCCTATGGACTTTTGGTCGCAACTGTAGGTACATTAGTACACCTCTCCCTAACCCTTCATGATTATAGACGTGATGTTATGTATAATAGTAACATTGTGTTAGTGACAATAAAAAATGAAGTCTTAATCTTGTAGGATTTTGTAGTTACAGGCTTCTCATTCACTCATACTGGATGTAAACCTATCTCTTGATTGTTTCCCTTCTGGCAATTAAAATTTGATATAAGTTCCACAAATTTGTCGGTACATGTTATAATTAATTACAAATGTATAGTTTTCAGATTTTTCCCTATACTTGTTGTATAAGACGGTATTATTTGCCAAATTTCATAGTTCTAGGTCAACGGATTTAATTTTTGTTTTAATTTAAACTCGATACCTCTAAGCATTCCCGAGATAAAGGGTCTTGACAGACGGACGGACGGACAACAAAGTGATCCGATAAGGGATTCGTTTTTTCCTTTTGAGGTACGGAACCCTAAAAAAAACGAAAAAAACTTTGCTCGACATGGGCATCGAAGTTAAGACCTCTAGTGTAGCAGTAGCGCTTATGCGACTAATAGGACAGTTATAATAATCAATGTTACTCAGTACATTTAACTAGAATCAGATTGTGAAAAAATTAACCCATCTACTCTCATACATTGAAACTAGGCAGTGGATTTAGAATCGGAAAAACACATAAGTAGTAGGTAGGTACCTAAAATCAAAAACAGAAATTACTATAATTTATTGTTTGAACTATAGATATCTAGTATCTCTGTGTATAGTTTTGAAATCCGCCGGGAGAGGACGCCCTAGAAAGACATACACCGACCTTATCGGTGAGAACTTTCAAAAAGGTCAGGTGCGTAGTACTTGCATCCGGCGCGTGATTATGACAAGATGTATGAATGTAGATGAAGCAAAAGGTATGCAAGAATCGTAGCAAGTGGAGTGCAAGCTTCTGCCTACCCCTATGGGAAAAGGGCGTGAGTGTACATATGTATGGTTTTGAAATTATTTACTCTTTCGAATAGAGAAATAAAAAGGTGGATCGCTGGTAATTTTTAATACTGTGCGCGACAACAAAGGGCCTAGTTGACAGAGTTCCGGGATTCATTTAACAGGGTTATAAGCAAACACAGGTATTGAAATTAGCGAGGCTCGCAGACGACCCAGAACGGCAATTTCCTGGGATTCCCTGCTCTGAAATCCCGGTTACTCGACATAGGAAATACTATTTTAGCTGTGCAGGTAGCAGTTATTTCGTAAAATGGTTTTCTAGTTGGCGATTTTACATCTAATAGCCTTTTGGCTACCTAATTGTAGTCTATCTTTTACATATTTCAACTCGTTTATTAAACCGAAAGTTCAACTTAAATCCAAAATACTGTAAAATACCATCATTATCATCACATCACAATCATCTTTCATTAAATACATTTTCAATATAAGTTCAAAACTTTAACCGGTTTCTCAGGCTAGTTCAACCTAATCTGGTGCGCTAATAGGCTAAAGATTTGAAGCGGCGGTAGCCTCATGGCTAGGGCGTCGGACTTGCGATCATGTGGTTGCCGGTTCGGAACCCACCCATTGCACTACCGACGTGAACCTACTCGCAACACAAGCATTTAGTTTAGCACGAGGGGTTAACAACAATACTAGTAATGTGCAACCCATATCGGTAGTAAGGTTTTAAAAAAAAAGATAAATCGTTATAATAATCAATCAATAAGTCCTGACTCACTCACTCACTCACTGACTGACAGACAACGCATAGCCAAAACCGCTGATCTTAGACTAGAAATTTCGAGATTCTTTTTATGGGCCGACCGCGGGCCCTGGGCATGTGCCTTTACGGTAAAGACGGAACTGGGGATTAGGCTATTCTCTGGCGTAATGGAAGTTACCTATCTCCACACATAATCAACCCATGCACGCACCAATCACAATCACGCATGCTGGGCACGGGTCTCCTCTCAGAATGAGAGGGATTAGGCTATAGTCCACCACGCTGGCCTAGTGCGGGTTGGCAGACTTCACACGCCATCGAGAAAATCTCTCAGGCATGCAGGTTTCCTCACGATGTTTTCCTTCACCGTTTAAGCGCGTGATAATTAACTATTTAATACGCACATGACTTCGAAAAGTCAGAGGTGCGTGCCTTGGGTTCGAACTCGAGACCTTTGACTTGGCAGTCCAACGGTCATACCACTAGGCTATCACTGCGTGATACCTATCTCCACACGCGGTCGAGAAAATCTTTTAGGCATGCAAGTTTCCTCACGATTTTTTCCTTCACTGTTTAAGCACGTGATAACTACGCACATGACCGAAAAGGAGACCTTTGACTTGGTCCAATGGGCATATCGCTAGGCAATTACTGTTAAGTACAAAGCGTATAGATATGAACTTTCTACGTATATAAGCTTATTGCATAAACTCGAGACTGTATGATCTAATCTAGTTAAGCACTAGCATGGTTAATAGGTAATGGTTGATTTACTTTAGTTTATAACTCGCTTTAAATAACTGGAACCCTAGTGGGGTCTCGAAATGAACGTTATATAGAGATTATAATCCAAAATAATATACCCACCTCCATAACAAAAGACAGTGGAGAACTAAAAACTGCTCCGCTACGCTAGATCCTGGTTTCGATTCCCAGGTCAAGCAAAAGAGGCCAATAAGAGGTAAAAGAACACATCGCCGATATGTCAAACACTGCCGTTTCAAGAAGTCAGCAGTTTGTGAACATACTCTAGACAAGGCCCAACACTACATCAGATTTGATAAACCACAAGTCCTCACAAAAGAAAACCGATTACTTCCCAGGATGATTCGCGAGGCTATTGAAATTAAAAAAACATTCAAATTGCAATAGAGAAGATGGCTGCGTCTTACCACCTGTTTGGAACCCTATTATAGATTCCATAAAATCAAAATCCAAGCCTAAAACTGCAAGACCGAAGGATACGGTGAGCTCGTTCTGCGTGAATCGGATCGCCAATAATTAACAAAAATGTAAGGTAGCTGTTAGTAATTGTAACATTAAGACGTCCAACAACTTAGTCTACCCGTGACCATGGAAGCTGTAAAGGACCCGAAACGTCGGGAATCAAATAATATCAATACAACGCGATAAAATCCGTAAAAAGTACTTTTTGAAGTATCTCGCCAATAAGATCGGCGTACATCCTTCTAGGGCGACCTCTTCCGACGCTGCCGCTGACATTCACCTTATAAATTTCTTTCGTTAATCGTCTTTCCATCATTCTCTTAACTTGTCCAAACCATCTCAGCTCCGCTGAGTTACGTATACTATAGGTACTTATATATGTTTTGTCTTGATCTTCTATGCAGTATAGTTCCTTATAAATTTTATTAAATAGCTTGGTGATAAGTTAACAAACTTTCTCATATATATTTTTTTTACCTTCAAATGGTATCACGGGCAAAACGTGGTTCATAAAGATATAATAAATGTTTCCTACAGGTAGACATTTGAATTTCCTCCTCGTTCGGTTTGAATATTTCGTGAGCGGATATTTTCAATTTGTGTTATCTTGAAACCAAATCGGGACTACGAGTTTCGTTCAATGAATGACCTTAATATTTAGAATTTAACATGAATAAAGAAGAAGAAAGGAAAAGGCAGAGGTGTGCTAATATACACCCACAGTTCGCCGGTAATAGGGGACGAGTCTATTTTGCTGTTTATTTAACCGAACTACGTCATTAGTCTAGTGGTTGTAAGCGCGACTACTAAGCTAGAGGTCGAGCAGCGTTATTGGGGTTTCCTATGAAATTTTCAGTAGCAGTTCGGAATTTGGATTTGGTTGGATCGGCTGGTCGTAGGTGTACATTAATAGCACACCTCTGCCTAACCCTTCGAGGAATACAGAGGTAATCGTATATAAAAAAAATCATTGACGTCAGTCTGTGATCGGTGAATACCTATATCACTGCCATTAACCAACCGGGCACAAATACCAAATCCGAGCAGCTACTGAGAATTTCGTAGACCAATTCTAATGTAGACCTTCTAGGTGTAATGTAGATGTAGACCTTCACAGAAATATTTGTACGCTCGTAAGAGCAAAACATAGAGGACTAACATATTTTTTATACTTAACACTTTTATATTTACATGTTTGTGTCAAATAAATGATTATGGTTTTTTTAAACGCCCCACACTAGGATTTTCTCCTGTAACGTGGGTGCGTTCACACATACTCAAACGCCCAGACCCGGAACAACTACCTGTAGATCATACAAATATTTGCTCCGTGAGGGGATCGAATCCACAACACGTGACGCAGAAGCCGATCGCTCAGCCGCTACGCCAAACGTGTCGTCACCTCTGCCTAAACCTTCGGGAATACATGCGTAATGGTACGAGTATGTTATAATATTATGTTTTGCTTTTTTATGGATTAATTAATTAATTTATTTATTTTCAGTTTTAGAAAACTTACAGCTAGTTGCACAATGTTATTACATGTTATGTAAGTGATGGCCAATTAAAAGTTTTCACATTTAGCAAAAGTAACTAGACAGTCAGCGGTATTAATATGTCATACATAAACAAATTCAGGTAGAATAGAGATTAAAGCTGATTCATTGAAAAGAAAAACTTATTACACGGAGTCTTCTTTAATTTGGATGCATTGATATTAAAAGGATCAATGTCAACTCTCTGGCTTTCTGCATTGAACACACAAGCTCTCACCATAAATGAATTTTGCCTATAGTTAGTTTGAGCGGCCTGGGCATGAAGAAGGGTAGAAGTTCGTAGCTACGTAGACGGCACACGCAGACCTATCCCCCTTACCAATTCAGTTACATCTATTGATCCGCATTATAATATTAAGTAAAAAGGAGATATCGGCTATTTTTCTTCGCTCTTATAACGGCAGCATGTGAAATTTTTTGCATCTACTATAGTAAGCTCTATAATATGTTTTACAACGAAATTGGATGTACCTTAGGAATTTCTTTTGAAAACTTTCCAGACGTGATATAGATACGTGCCTGCAAAAAGTTAAGTCGGCAAAAATGGTGACGAGTCACCTTGTGGTAAGTAGTCATCTTCTCCCATGGACATCTGCAACACCAGAGGAGTTACTGATGCGTTGCCGACCCTTAAGAGCCGCTACGGACTGCAGAAGTGCAGACTGCCAGAGCCGCAGTGACCGAGGGGGAACTGGCTCTTACGCGCAAAAGTCCAAATACACACCAAGGTGTTCTACGACAGACTCCAACGTAAGGTGGGTCGCCAGCCAGTCAGATCCCAAGAGGTCCTAACCCCGAGCACGTTAGATATTTTCATGCCTCTTACGGGATGCCTATCTGAACGGCAGTGAGGAATATTGTAACCCGTCCCAGTATGTTTGCGAGGCAATTAAAATCTTTGCACAAGTCTGAGAAGCACAATTTCTTTATTTGCGCATTAAAAATATATTTGCAGGGCAATTAAAAGCACTCCACAAGTTTCAGTAACATAATTTTCTTAAATTGGTTACTTCAGGGTCCGGCGGAGTTTGAATTGGCTACAATAACATAATACCGAAATAAATCCCAATGCAAACAAAATATTAATATATTGTGTCATTATACGGATTTGGATACCGTTAACCTATGTTCCTATCGTACCAATTCATCTACTACTACTTCACGAAATAAACGGCCGGAAATTCGTTCCAAACTTGGTAAAGTTATCAATAATTAAGTTAGCTTACGTTTGTTTTCAGTGAAGTATTTTAGACGAAATGGTAGAGTTAGAACCTAGACTAAAGGTATCTGAATCCTAATAATAACACAGTTTGATGTTAAATTGTATTTGAATTACGATTAATTTTGGTATTATATTAGTATGGAAAATTCGGTCCGCCGGACTCTTAATAACTTTTCCGCACACCTGCTCCACCCGCTTGATGGACACCTAAAAGGGTCGCAGCGTAATATAAATAGCTTATAATGTTCTTCGAGGATCAGGGTATCAAAAGCAAATCTTTGCGGTCGAACCGCGTGTCGATTTTGGAGTGTCGATGATATCATAATTTATTCCGTCAGTACGTGTTACTGTCAATAAAATTATTATTCCAAAAAATAAAGTGTCTTCTTTTACAAAATCCATTTGCACTAATATTTATAAAAAAAAAAGTTTCTAATCGAATCGAATCGATACGAATAATATTAATTTGAAAATGTATTCCTAGAGCTAAGACGTTGAATTTTTTTCCAATTTAATTGAGTATAGTCAAGGTAGTTTTTAGATGTATGTGCACAAACCCGCCAGTACTTTTTTCTACTGCGCTGCTTAGAATACAGACATAAGAAAATATACCGAAAACAATTAAAATACTAAGTCATAGATAAAGAGTGTCGTAAGACACTGATTGCAAAGGAACATCTTATCTTGTTCCTAAACTATTCAAGATTTTCCGAGGACCGAGCCCCATTTGAAAGCTCTCTGGTGAATAGTCTCTCCACAATGGCATAAATGCAACTTAAAAACGTGAAATTTCGTTTTATTAAGGCGCTGACAACACCCAAATAGGCATATCTCAAACAATTTTTTAGCCAAACCCATACAGTTTGTGATAGCGAAAAAAATATATGTTAATCTTGAACATATTTCGGAGAACATAGTTGTATTCAAAACATGTTTTTGAAAAGTTTTCTCGATACAAAAAAATGGTAAACTAGCCTCTTAAAACGACCTTCCAACAAAAAAATCTGTATTACTAATCAATGCACATTGGTAAAATTAAGTACAATAACATATCACATTTAAATACAAAACTTAGTTGTTTTATATTTTCGAATACATAACAAATTTTGAAGTAATTAATGTTTTATGGTTTTGTAATAAGTTGCGAGCCTTGCATCATCCCACTTCTCTTTCTTTTCTATGCAATCCGATAGTGAGCGCATAGGCGCCCTGCTAGACGGACGTATGTCGCTTTATTCCGCGCGCTATCCGTCATTACGTATTTTGCTGTATGACAATTTCAAACATAAACATACCTACATATTTTATTTTCTTCTCAATTTAATTAAAAGGATATAGTTGTACGATAAATATAGTTCTAAGCTGTAATTATAAACATTTAGAGTTCTAAGTTGTAAATATAAATAAAGTTCTAAGTAGTGAAAATAGTTGCCGTGAAAAATGACAAAAAGCGCTTTTATACTAACAAACAAAAACATCTCATGGATATAGAATGTGACAAAACAGATACACGAACAGAAATTAAATTCTAACTAAATAACTAAAATGAAACTTACGTTATTTTCTACAACTGATAGCGCAAATTCGGCTACATCGGCAGTGTTCGATTGGTCTAGCGGTAAATGCAAAGGATTCTGAAAAAGGAGTTTCGAGTTCGTAATCTGCTGGCGACTAGTGTAATTTAAGTTTTTGATCTTTTATTATTTTATTTTAAGTTTTTAGAATAATAATTATTAATTTTAATAATTTCCTTGAATTATTTAGTTTTCTCTACAGTAAAAAGAGACGTTTGGCGAAAAGTTTAGAAACAGGTGTAGCCTCGGATTTTTTATTTTTTATTTATTTATTATTTACCATTATACCTATCTTTACAGGTCTTAAACCTAATGCGATAGTGTGGCAACTTACCTATAATACTTTAACAGTTTAGACATCTTATATACAATAAATACACTTACTAATAATAATATAGTAAGTATAAATACTACTAACAGTAATAATAGTAATTCACCAGTAAGATTGTGATGTTACAATCATATTATTTTATGTACGTATAATAATTTATTATTTAGCGAGGATAGCGACAAAAAGGATCCCCTTTACTTTTAGAAAAAAAAGTCACGAATAAATCCAGTGATAAACATCAAATTTCCATAGACCTATGACTCTCTTAGAACTGGACCTATAGGAAAATACTCGTAACTTTGTCTATTGTTTCTTGCCCATTGTATAGGGTCAAAATAAATTAGCTTGCGAAACTCTGCAGTCGTGATGGGTCTAAACATGATCAAAAAGACAACCACGTGCGTGTCTTTTTGAAATTCTGTTTTCTTTATGTAAACTTCACAGACGTAATGAATATCGATAACTAAACACGATAAAACAAAAAATAACACAATTTTCTCAGCAAATATTTAAGTAAGAACACCACCAGCGGTAACTGACCCCCAAAAAATCAAAATTATTATTTTGGCGTATTTAGATATCGATACCCATCATGTCTGCGGAGTTTTGCTACCTACCTAATTTAAGTTGACCTTATATATAAATCACCGTGCAGGCTTTGCTATTTTTTATTAGACCTGAGAGGTACATTTAGTGCTGAAAAAAGATCTTCCAAATCTGAATGTATTTTTTTGCAGATTACAAAACGTTCCAGTTGCAGTTACATCAGAAAGTGATAGTATAGTGACCCCTAAATTTTACTATACTCCATTTGGTTAGGTACTTAACTAAAGGTAAACAAATCATAAAAAAGATTCTTTTATAGGGCCATTTTTCCTTTCGAAATAAAACGTAACCAAAATAATTTTAATAATATAAAACCACATTTTACTTTTATATACTAGCATATTTAACTACTTTGTTTAATATTAAATGGTTATTATTAATTCTTAAGCTTGTGAACAATTAATTAAATTAAAAAATATAATTATGCCATAACGTATTGCAATGTGCCTACTAAAAAGAACCTAAAAAGACAGGTATTCAAAACATTATTCTACGTATTAGACTTTTGATAACTCGAAAAATTGAGAAGTAGTACTGCGAGGAACCACAGCAAAATATTTAACCCATATAACACTTAGTCGGGTAACCAGACGCCATTCGTGATAGTTTGTTTACTTTCGTTCGTTTTTGTGTTTCTTTTGCCATAAATTGTGTTAATTAGTTATTGTTTTGTTTGTTCGTTGTTTTTATTGATTGTTAGTTGTGTTGTTATTAATTTTAATCATTAAAAAAGTGATCCTGAGTCCTGTACTAGGTGACACCTGTGATCGTTTTAATATTAGTGTTGATGATTGTTTTCATCTGATTCAGATTAAAACTTATAAAGTCAATTAATGGTACCTATATTCATTTCACTCCCAATTCATATTATTGTAATAAAAGGTTGAACAGCCCTGAACGCCGCCATTTTTATTGTTTACCTTTTGGTTAAGTACCTAACCAAATGGAGTATAGGTCATTCAGTATCAAGAATGAGATGTGTACAAATTTCCCTAATATTATAAATTAATATAAAAAAGTCGATAGCATATGCCTATCTCCGACGGATAATTCACAATAACTGCTTTTACTATTAAAATTTTAGATTAAAAAGGAATACATTTTTGCGAAGCTTATTTAACCCATATGTATCTATTAATCTGTATCAAAATAAATGTGTTTATTAAAACGGAAATTAAATATAGAATATTTGTGCCCTTAACTTTATATAGTTTAAACAAATATCTTAGAAGATATCGCAAAATAAAAATATTCGCGGGACAAAATAATTACGCGCGATTATGGAGTCCGAGGAAACTCATCTTTCGGACTCCATACATCTTAAATCCCTCTCTTCAACTGAAACCTACAAATATTTGGATATGTCGGAGGCGTTAGGAATCAAAGAGGCTGACATGAAGCAATCATTACCATACCATATTAAACTAAATATAACAAACTACAGGGGCGTATCAATATTAAATAACTTCGGTAAAATGCTAGAAATAATTGTCTATGAATATATCTTTACTGCATCTGTACACTGTATACCCACATCCCAGCACGGATTTGTGAGAGGGCGAACGGTAAATACAAACCTTCTACACCTAAACGATTATTTGACTACATGTATGAATGCGGGGGCCCAGGTAGACGTTATTTACACTGATTTCGAAAAAGCGTTTGACCGGGTAGATTATTGCATTTTAATTGAGAAACTAAAAACCGTAGGAATAAAAGGAAATCTGTTAAGATGGATTGATTCGTATTTGAGGAACCGGCGTCAAGCGGTAGTTACCGGTAGTTACAGGTCTGACTATGTTGTTGTAACGTCTGGGGTGCCTCAAGGTTCACTAATTTCACCATTACTTTAATATATCTATTTGATATTACTCAGTGTTTCCGTAATGCAAATCACCTTATGTATGCGGATGACAAAAAAATATACATGAAAATAGTCAATTTGAGCGACTGTCTATTGCTTCAAGAGGATTTGAATAGACTTACTGCATATTATAATAATAATAAAATTACTATTTCTTTATATTTTTAAATGTTTTTATTTTTATTTTTAAATTCAAATATTTGAAAATGTATTTAAATATGTACTTAATGAATAAAGGGAAGAATAATTAAAATTAACAAGAAGAATGAAAGAATTCCGCAAAATTTCTAGTATCAGTTTACCCGCGTTCATATCCTCAGTCCACAGTACCGAACAGTTAGCCAGAGATATCTTAGGACCTTCTGGTTGATTTGGAAGTACCGTTTCTGACTGACGCTATGACCGTTTGGAGAATGGCTTGTCCCAGTACTGATTTACTCCTGGTCCCATCTTCCCAAAGGCTTTCGGATGAGCCGCTTTGCAGTTTGACGCGGAAAGAACTACTTAATACGTCAGTCAATACTGCGGAGCGTGCTCGTCTGATGGCTGTGGGTGAATGGGAATCAGTCACGCCTCTGTCTTTTAGATTTATATGTATATATCATTTTTTTCTTACTTTCATGTATTTTATGTAAATATTCTATAATAATACGTTTCTTTTCATAATTTATATAGTTAATATATATAGTTTATCGTTAGTGGTACATAAAACACAAACGTGAGTAGTGTATTACTTTAAAAAAAAAAAAAAATTGTATAAATATTTTCGACTCCACATTCCACTGGCTGGGGACCACCTGAGCTAGACCAATATATTTTTATATAAAAAAGCAAATAAAAAGTGCATGTAAAACTAATGAAAATTTGGCTAATATAAGTAGGTAGTTTGGGTTTTTATTTTCCTTACGCTTAGGTATATTGTTTTTAATTAATTGTAAATAAAGTTTCATAAAATAATTACCTATACATGGGTACTTGATTTTTTAATCGTCCTGTCTAATTTGTTACTAGTTCTTCGTACAAAGCAATAAATAAAACAGCGCCATCTATTGACTCAATGTTCATTATTGACCGCGTCACTTTGTTTCTTATTTGGTAGTTCGCTGTATCACCACCCTTTTAAAAAAGAGCGCTAGGTAATCGGAGCAATAGTGGGCGTGGCTAAAATACCGAAACATCGAATTTCATTAGCTGTTGTCAGCGCCTTAATGGTGATAATTTCTATTTTTTTTACGGGATAGGAGGGCAAACGAGCAGACGGTTCGCCTGATGGTAAGCGATTACCGTCGCCCATGGACACCCGCAACACCATAGGAGCCACAAGTGCGTTGCCATCCTTTTAAAAGGGGATTGGGCCTCCGGTAACCTCACTCACTCAGCGAAACACAACGTAAGCGTTGTTTAACGCCGGTTTTCTTTGTGGCCGTGGTATCACTCCGGTAAAGCCGGCCCATTCGTGCCGAAACATGGCTCACCCACGTAAAACGTCATAATTACTACTACTACCCAATGATAAACCTATTATTGAATAGATAATATGGCTCCCCATCGGTCAGGGATACCCAGTATAAAGAAGAAGATATAGAGACATCGGCCAGTTTGATTATAATAGTATGATTGTTCCTTACAACCCAAGAAATAGATAAGTAAACTTCTAATAAGGAATAATATTAGGTAAGATATGGTAAGTATTGAATATTGCCAAACTTGATTTCTTGGTTAACTGGAGCATTTCCTGTACAATGTTACCTAACAATGTATTGCGTGTTTGCTTCTTCCAAGTTTTAATTACTCCGACTGCCAGATGTATTTTGGTTTCGTATCTAATTTCGTTGAGATTATTTTTAACCAGTAGGTATTCTTCCAAGTTTATAGTTTTATATTTTAACACTGAAAAATATACTACCTACTGGTGTGCCTTTGTTGTTAATTATGATAACATTAAATTTAAATTTTAAGAGAAGAATACCCCCACGGTATCATGACATGGTTATCATGTTCTTGCAATATCATTGAAGTAACAGGATACCAAATTTCAAATCTATCAGATTTGTGAAAGTTGTTCTCATCCCTTCATGAACCAGAGAAGAGCTGATAATGTTCAAACAGCTGGCCAGATTTTCTTAAATCATAGCTAAGAACACTCTCGATCAAGCCACCTTTCAGGCAAATAAAAGTCCATTCGTTTGGACGCTATGATGCAACAGACAGACACACACATTAAACTAACACCCCTACAGGATTCTGACACGCTAATATTAGACATTGTATTGAAGTATCCTCATCCATCATCATTACATAATACATTAAATCAAAATCCAAGCCGAAAACCGCAAGACCGAAGGATACGGTGATCTCGTTCTGCGTGAATCGCATCGCCGATAATTAACAAAAATGTAAGGTAGCTGTTAATAATGGCAACATTAAAAATGTTTAGCCTACCCGTGACCATGGATGCTGTAAAGGATCCGAAACGTCGGGAACTAAATAATATCAATACGTGCTTTTACGGATTTTAACGCGATAAAATGGCTCTTGACTCTATCCTACAAAGGATCAGAATGCTTGATAAGAGTAACACACACACACACACACAACACACACCTTTGTAGCTTCCTAATTAAATAATGCAACATATATAAACCAACAATAATCTAACAGTTAATGTCCCCCTAAGAGGGTTTCTTTTTCTTTATGGTAATACCACCAAAGGACTCCACGAGACAGGCTCGACCTAGTGTGGAGTTCTTAAAAAAACATTTATTCCTTTGTGTTGTAAACGTAGTAGGTACATAGACTAGATATCTATTGATTAGAACCTAAGGAAATGTAAAACACTTCTAGCAAATAAACGATATAGTATATATATATATAAATCCATTATTAAAATCCGTAAAAAGTAGTTTTATTTCAATTATATCGTGAGTTATATTAAAAATAAAGCTATGAATGAGCTCTGTCACGTTTTGCCAATTCTGAAATACTGGGCTAAATAGTGTAATGTTCAATTAGTTTGATAGGTATATTTATAGATATACCCATATTACATTTCTCATTGCACTGTGTTGCATTGCATTGTGTTGATTTAAGTTGATTATGTTGTCTATTAGAACGGTAACGTGAATTTGCTAACCGAAGAATTTTCGGCAATATTTTCTTTCAATCAGGAATGTTTTCTTATTTCATGTTTTTCAGTTGATGTCGGGTTTAAGATATTTCAAGTTTTGAGTTTTTTTTATTGTTTCTTTTTGCAGAAGAGCAGACGAGCCACCTGATGTTAAGTAGAAATCGCCGCTCATGGACATCTGAGAGTTGCGAGAGGAGTTGCTGATGTATTGCCGAGCATTTAGAACGTATGTACTACTGTTGACTACCGGAGCCGCCGCAACCAAGGGGGATAATTACACGCGCAAAAGTCGAATCACATATCAAGTTGCTTTACGCCAGATTTCAACGTAAGGGTGTTCCCCAGCCAGTCAGACCCCAATTGATTATACCAACTCTCGAGCATAGGGTATGCATAGAATATATTTTTGACCATACAACGCTTGCTTCGCTAAGCTTTTGTTTACACTACTTAAGTATCTTGTTGTATTTTTTTTTGCATTTTCCGTGCTAAGATTGTAAAATTATTTTAGTGACGGAAAGAATACTTCTGGTGTGTTGAAAAAGAAGACGCAGGTTTGAATTCTGCCCGCAGTCGAATTTTACTTCACTAAAATAACTAATTATAAGGTTAAAATTTCTATCTGAGCCGATGCTAAGGATTTAGGAATTTATTTCTATAATAAAAAAGTTGCCCTATACTAGGAATTTATCCTTTATCGTAGATACGTTTACAAACACAAATTATCACACACACACAAACACACAGACCAGGAACAACTACCTGTAGGTCATACAAATATTTGCTCCGTGTGGGATCGAACCCGCAACACGTAGCCCAGCCGCTTTCAGATTCATACAAGATTAAAGGAAATTAGAGCCACCGTGCGGTATCTATATATCCTAACTAGAGTTCCCGTTTGCAGCTTCGCATGCGTACTTAGGTAATTTTCGTTTCTAAAATATACTGTGCCCACTGTACCTACACCATGGAGGTTTCATATCATAAAATGTGTTAAGTCTTATTTATAAGGAAGAAAACAATTGTCAAAATGTCACCAGCGAATGACAGCTGTAGGTACTATGAAATCATAAATATTTTGACGATGTCATCGTTTATTAAATATATTATACGTGTGTCAAACGCATGGTAGTGTGTACGGACTTTCATACTAACTTTCAGCCCTTTTCATCACGATAGGGGTTGAATTTCCAAAAATCCTTTCTTAGTGCTTGTCTACAGTGCAAAAGGAACCAGCATGCAAACTTTTAGAGATATAGCTCATCTAGTTTCGGCTGTGCGTTAATAAGTCAGTTAGTCAGTCAGGTTCTTCCTTTAGATATATAGATAGAATAACTAGCGACCCGCCTGCGGTCTCACCCGCGTTGCTCTGCTCCTATTGGTCGTAGCGTGATGTTATATAGCCTATAAGCTTCCTTGATAAATGGATATCCAACACAAAAATATTTTTTCAATTCCATCCAGTAAAGCCTGAGATTAGCGCGTTCAAACAAACAAACAAACTAACTCTTCAGCTTTATAATATTAGTATAGATCTGTACTTATAGTAAGATGTCTATGTGCCTATTTTGTCGAGTTCAGTGTACACAAATGTATGGAACAGCTGTTTTTTTCCTGATTTCAGGGTTGGTTCCATAGTAAAAGGTATTCCTAATGATGAGTATAATACCGTCCTTTCGGCTCCAAAACGACTTAAATGTCACGGTGTATAACAATGGCGATACATACCTACTGATTTCTGACACTTGCGCGAATTAGTTTTGAAGATTGAAGATTCATCTTACAAATGAATCACTACAAACAAAACACTGGCGTCTCATTTCACAATCGACGCTTTTATTTGTGACGATGCCTGCTGAATAATCTAGACTCTCCCAGCCAGTCCAGTTTAGTAAAACGTTTGATTTACATGCGTGTCAAGAGTGAGAATACATATTATTGTTTTATTTTATAGGACTTGGCGCCACAGTCCGCGATATACGAAAGGGTAATTAAGCTTTTCCATTAATTTGTACTAAGCTGATATTAAATTGAATAATAAAACCGCATCAGATGAATATCCATACCTTCTAATATTATAAATGTGAAAGTTACTCTGTCCTTAACTTTTTTACACCTAAACCGCTAAACCAATTTTGATGAATTTTGGAATTTGGAATAATCGATTTATTTTGGTATTACGTTTTTGTGGGCAATACAGGCTCCGCCGGACCCTTAAGTTTCTTTTTTAAATGAAATTTCCCGGGAAGCCGGATTTACGCTGGCAAAGCTGCTTCGCTAGTTGCTATGCTGGGCTGGGTCGCTAGTTGCTATGCTGGATCGCTAGTTTTGAATAAAATAAGTATTCAAATCTTCTCTTCACTTAAATATTTCATAAATTATACAAAGAATTTTATTAATTGTATACTTTTGTTGTTTTTAGACAATAGTTAGTTACTGCCTGCCGTTTCAGTCGAAAGGAATATTTCCTATATTTTTTTGATACAAAAGGTAGCATATGTCCTTTTCCGATATGTAGACTTTATCCTAATCTGTTTAGCGGTTTAGGCGTAAAAATGTAACACTTACTTTCGCATTTAAAATATTAGGATGGATTGGAAGTATGGATTAAGCTTCGTAAAAATAGTGTTCCGTATGGACTAAGTAGTATTTGTAACTCGCGATTTTTTTGCACATTAGAAACTATACTTTATAACATGTAACTTTTAATTCAACTAAATTAAGATTACATAATTAAACATTATTTCTAAATAATTCCAATTCTTAATTTAGTGGCATTCAGTCTTTCGTCAGAAAGAGGAGGTCGGGGTAAAATAGACACCAAGAAAGATAGCGACCAAGTTACAAAAAAAGGACACGCGGTACATTATCAGTTCTTTTTGAACACGGTTAATAATATCCTCCCTAATTAAAATTGAAATGTAAATATTTTCGATTGCGTAAGTTTTTTACGTAAAATATGAATCTGACATTGTATAAAGATTAGCGCGGCCATTTAAAATTTTTAAATTGTGTTTTGACATAACATTTCTAACACAGAACTTGTACTTTACAATCATCTCAATGGAAGAGGCTAATTACATATAATACGTTAGGTATTAGGTATATGTAATTAACAATGCAACTACAAATAATAAGTAATCATTTTACGGTTTCCTAGAAAAGCTTCATTTTATTATTTTTTAAATCGACGTTGGTCTACGATCATGACGATTTAGTCCAAATATAGTTTCTTTTTTATGGGATAGGAGGGCAAACAAGCAGACGGATCGCCTGATGGTAAGCGAATACCGCCGCTCATGGACACCCGCAACACCATAGGAGTCACAAGTGCATTGCCGACCTTTTAAAAGGGGATTGGGCCACCGGTAACGTCACTCACTCGGCGAAACACAACGTAAGCGTTGTTTAACGCCGGTTTTCTGTGAGGCCGTATCACTCCAGTCGAGCCGGCCCATTCGTGCCGAAGCATGGCTCTCCCACGTAAAAGTTTGTGCTCCAGTGCTACTTAAGTAGTTAGTGCATGAATATAGGTACCTATTTAATATTCTTTTCAAAAAGTAAATATCAAGTTCATTGACTTTGACTTTTAATATAATATTGTGTGCTTCAATGAAACTCCACAAATGAATTGTTTAAAAGAATAAATTATACAGTAAAACTAATTAAATACATATGCAAAGTGAACACTCATTAAATTTTACATACATTAAATAAAACATACATACGTGCAAATAAAAAATATGTACCTACTTAAGCATTTTCTTTTAAAACAAAGACAACATTTAGATTGAAGTAAATAAGTAGGTCGATCGAAATTAGTAAAGAATGTTAGTCTTATAGCAAAGCTATTATATTCAATAGGTAGCAAAAATGATTCTCATACTTACTCAAATCCGTAAATGGTGCTTACCTGAAAGAAGAAAGTAAAATTGTTAATATAATTGAAGGCCTATATATTATAGTGGGTTCAATACACATTCGACCAGTGTTATTAGGTTTTTCTTTGAAATTCTTAGCAGCAGGATTTGTGTCCGATATCTGGCAATGTCTCACCCTCATGGGACCTACAAGCATACTGATGAACCGAGGGTATATCCAGTAAATCTCTGCCCAACCCTTCGGTTCGAGGGTATAGGCGTGAATAATGGTATAAACAAACTATATATTTAATGTCTCGGTCGGATTCAGTCGGTCGCTATGAACATAAACACTTAATCACCTGATTTGATCATAATCTTTGGAGGGTTTATAATCTGCTAATATTCGTTACAAAACAGTGTTGCTGTTAAAAATTTTATAAACAAAAATAAATTGACTGACATTATATGTTTTTTTATACCACTAAGGCGGCAAACAAGCATACGGTCACCACCTGATGGTAAGCGATTACCGTGGCCTATGGACGCTAGACGTAGATGAAGTATACTTATAATTGAATTTTGTACAAAAAGCTCAAAGCTTACAATCTTATATTTTATCCCCAAGAGGCTAATGAGGTTCAAAAATTAACGTTAACCTCTTAATCTCTAGTGCATACTCAACAACTCAACACCATTGAGATCGTTAACAATAACTATATAATTTTAATAACGGAGGGTCCGTTATTAAAATTATATAGTTATTTACTTGGCACATTATAATTATGTATTTTTAGGAAGGCAGGTTTTACAATTATTCAAATTAAATCATTAAAAATACCTTTTTAACGGGCTTTTTTATCATTTTGTCTATCACGTAAACCTTAGGAACATGATACAACAATGAGAACTCTAACATATTCCATCCCTCAAAGTTGCTAAAGTCTGTCACGTCAGCTAATAGTATAAATTATATTCCGATTTGAAAATCTAGAGGGTTAAAAAGCCGCATTGAGGAATGGGTACATATTTAGAATTGGATCCTTATCTATTTTCTAACGCAAATATTGGACCAATGTGAAATGTCTTGTTTTCTTTATGGAATAACAACCTAATGTTTTCTTTAGGGAAAGTGACCTTTTTAGCTCCCTAACTTAAAACATCGGCTTATTTACATATAACTTTGTTTTTAACTAACGCTGGCCCACGTGCCTCGAAACGGTATCGCAGCTCGGTGTTCATTCACCCCGCAACGGGAAAGAGCGTGACAATACACACGTTCGTATATCTTACTTAGTTCCAATTAAAATATTTGAAAGCTAGGAAGCTAAGGAAATTGATCCTCACTTGATTTATCGAAGGTAAACATCGTGACGAAATTTTCACGCTTAAGGATGCATAGCACGTTCAAGGTTCAAGAATTATGTCGCAAAAAATATATGTTTAAATTTCTATCCATAAAAACGATAAGTTATGTAAACTGATGACACGATTTAATTTAAACCCTTGGCTTCGGTCATACTACGCCTGCAAAAATGTGTGGAGTCTGAACACTCCGGCTGGAAACTAAAGACCACCTTAGCATCAAACAATGAAATGCTGGCCGCTTGATGAATAATATGATTCACAAAATTGGGAAACTGCTAAGGAGCTACCAAGAACCACTTACTATGAATTTATTCCTGAGGAATTTTGATTACCTTTTCCTGGTTGCTTAAGTTTATGTTTTGTAAAAGCCAAAGCCAAGTCCGCTCTAATAAATTTGCGCCAGAGTCAGCGTTAGGCCATTAGCCAGCATTGGGAAGCTGGCCAGGAAAAAAATACATTTGTTTGGTATGAGAAAACACACACAAATTCGATTCGCTATAAAAGAAATAATTTTTACTCGAATTTGTTATTTTATTTATATATATAAGTTACCTTTTTATACCTATGAAAAGAGAAAATAACGAAAATGTTATAGGATTATTAAATCATTCATAGATATTTCGGTCCTTAAAACTGATTAAGGCTAGCAGTACTTCCGTAATACGCTAGGGTAAACTTGAATAAAAATTCGTTTTTACATTACATAATTATATCAAGTATATTTTATAATAGGACGAATATAGGCTGATGATGATATTTTATAATATCCTAACTAAAGGTCTTTTCCTAACTAAACGACTTTGATGCTTAGAGTTCTCAAGGTGAATGAAAGGATTTTGGATAATGCATTGCCCAGTTGTGGGATATCAAAAAATCTAAGATACACAATATATTATAAATAAATGAGCTGAAAAACTTTTATGGTGGCAAGTGCTGTTACTAAGTCGTGATAAAATTTTCACAGCATGGTGCCTCGCCCTCAAGCTTACGTGGCTAATGACAAATGATCTCGATCAAACGTCGAACGGAATGTGTGCTGCCATCTATCATCGTACCGCGGCGTGTGCGCAACTCAGACGACCATTTTATGTAATTAATTATACATGGTTTACTTATAGGGTAGGTTGAGATAACGTATTTATATTTAGAATGCTATTGATTTTAATTTGTCCATTAAAATATGCTTAGATGACAGCCCGACCTACGTCAAAATATAATTTTATGTAATATTTATGTCTCGTATAAGTTTAATTCATTTTTATTGGAAAATTATATTGTGATAATCCTGATAAAAATATATAGTTCAGAAAGTATGTAAGTACCTAATGTTTAATTAATTTAATTTGACAGAAACTGTTATCTCTTTCTAATAAGTTTCATTAGAAACAGACATACTAATTTTTTACCGACTATTTTTTTTGTAATAAACAAGTAGAACAAAGAATGAAAGAAGTAGAAAAAAAATAAACGAAAACTGCATAAAATGTAGTTTTATACACACCTATTAATTACTCAATAGGCTCATTAACACCAGTGGATAATGGATGGATATTACTGAGGTTAAGCAAAATTCAAAACATTTGACGAAACGAGGCTAAACCTAATTTTCATAATACAAAGACAATAAGGATGTCAGTAAGTACCTACTTCAAGTTTATATGACTGTTATTTACAACAGGTTTCAACACAAAATCGGTAAAGCAACATTGTTCCATAAATAGGTAAGGAAAAAGTCATAGTATACCACGTTTTCCTTGTCAAATCATGAGTTTTCCCCTCTGAAGTTATATCATAAATACAAAGCTACGTTTTGAAGAATTTGCACGCGTTGATGCAAAACGTGAGTCAGACCATCGAACGGTTCAAGCTGCCTTCATATCGGCTAAAAATAGAACAAGCAAACGTCTATGCAATGCACAAAACCTTTAGAAAAACGCTAAAACTGATGTCAAAACCGAATCAAAACAACCAATGCATCCGAAAACCTTTTAGAGCGTTTGAATTTCTAAATAATCGAAATAAGAATTCTATGTAAGCGTTGTACATAAAACAAAATGGTGGGTTCGGTTGTCCGCGCCGCCCAATGCACTCGCGTTTATCGCCCGACATATCGAGTGGCGACTTGGCAACGCTGCGGCCGCATTCCTGCAGCCGCACGGCAACGTCGCAATCGCAGCCGCGATCACTACCCGTGCCTTTGTTGATTGCTGTGACGTCGCGAAATGATAAAACGTAAAATGTTTGCAATGTGAAAACTGTCCAAAAATCGTTATAATAATCGCGAGAATTAATTTCCACGACATTTCTTGGGTTTTGATCGAATTGATGCGTGTGCGCATGTTTTTTTTTCGGATCGGGGGTGGAAAGTATGCTTTCTCTTACAAGATGCTTAGAAATCGACGTGCATTGTTGCTTCTAGACACGTATCGGCCATGTTACTATAATATTATGTACTATGTATACGGATTCCTCGCTCGATCTGAATGCTTGCGTCGAGGATTCTTAGCCTATTTGATTTATAGTTTGGTTCGTATTTGCGATGATATGATAAGTAATAACTACATTCGGACTGGGCGTGTACCTACTTTTAATACTTCCTAATTGTACTGTACTGTATTGTTCATTACTATAGTTTGAGAGGTTACTAATGCGAAACAAATAAGACAGAACAAGTTCTTCTACTTAGGTACACAAATATTGAACCATTAAATAAATTTGGCTGTCTACTATGATGCGACCTAGTGAAACTTGTTATTCGAAAAATGCTTTAAGTATCTACAAATAAGTTTTAATTTGTATGTGACGAATCATACACTTCAGACTGAGTATTACAAGTATTTATTCATCCAACAGTATGTAATTATCAACAATCACTTATCACTTAATCGCTCAATAATTATTAACAATTATACAACAACAGCACTGGCTTATAAGATATAATGTCTACTGCTCAACGCCTCGGAATAGAATGTCTCAGTACAGATTGATCTATTACCAGCCGAATGTTCCCCACTCTTAAACGTAGGCAAACACTCAGCTGGGTTAGACCAATCAGAGCGAAGTACACAGTACGCATGATCAATTGATTAATTTAAATACATTAGATTAACTTTAAATTTAGCAATAGTTATAAATTGATTACACAGACAAATTGATAATATAACACCTACTTATATTTCACTAATTTGTAATAAAAAGGGCGTTTAATAACGAATAGTTCAACTACAAGCGCCATCTGTCGCTCGTGATAAGGAAACCTTTATAAATGTCTTGTCATTATTTTATAAAATCATTACATTCGGCCATCCGACAACGTGCGATCTCCTGACGCACGTTATCGTAATTCAATAACATAAGTCATACATACAGAAATATTACATGCTTAAACTGTTTGAACAAACACGAATCAAAATGCAAAAATCATTACATTCGGCTATTCATTGATGTCCGACTCCTTTCTATGAAATAGTTTGTCGTTATCATTATTGCTTTCAGAAGATGGGCTACTATTACGATCTGATGAATCTTTATGGTCAGGCGAATTTATATTTATATTTACATTTTTATTATATTTATTTATATTTTATAAGGTCTAACACGATCAGCGGAAACGACACTCTTAAATGAATCTCTACGTTTGCTAAAACCGGAATTTCAGTGATTTTATATCTGTCATTGCCCAAAACTTCTGTGGTTTTATCAGATCTATGAATTTAAAAAGTTTTATTGCCTTTATTATTATAGTCAGTTCTGGTAACCTTAGTCAAATCACCTTGTTTATAGGTTCTAGGGGTGCTACCGGCATCATAATAGTGTTTTTCGCGACTTTAGTATTAGTACGACCTCATCTCTTACGCTTTGTAACATGTTTTGTATAATGTCAGCTCCAACATCGAACTTATTACTCTAACTATCTCTGAATGTCAAAGTCAAAGTTCTTTATTGCTTCATGTGTAAATATACATAGATCTCTAGTTTGGTAAGTATCAACATGAAACCCCGTTGGGGCACAGCATAGAATACATGGGTACTAACAAGTTAATTACATAATTATAATTTAACAAATTACAATATTAGAAAATAAAATTATAAACTTTTACTTAAAATTAAATAACCATTTAGGTAGTCAATTTACAGAAATTTAAGGTATTGTTATTATTTTGGTAATTGTTTTTATTGCACAAAGATTTTATTGTTATTAATTATAATTTAATTATCTTTTATTTTTATCTTCAAAGAATTCTTTTAGCGTGTACATGTAATAACATTATTGTAATAGGTGTTTATTTAGTCTGTTTTTAAATACATCGTCATTTAGGATATCTTTTAGTTCTCGAGGTATTTTTATTGTGGTGCCAAATAAAGCCCCTATGGCAGTCTTTTTTGTAGAAGAATTAACTGAATTATTTACACCCCATTAGATTTTGCCAAGACACATTTCCCAATTGCGTTCGTCATTTCCGTCGTTATGTTTTGCTAATGCGTTTAAGATGGTTTGGTTATATCTTTCAGTTTGACTTTTTGCCCTGCGACAAACTACAGCGATAGGGACATGTTTAGTGCTATGACTGTCGCAAAAGCTCGTGATCAGGTATTATTGGAGATGGTAAGCCAAAGTCATTTTTTTTTTGTTTTCCTGTCTTTTACTGCTTTCACATATATATATATATATTGTAAAGCAATCAACTATTGTAATAATTTAGGCATTGCCGTTTTTACTCTTTACAAACGAACCAAGATGGTTTAGGTGAATTGTATGGAATGGGACGCTAACTTTTTCTATAGGATACAATTATTCAGTCTTTTGTCTGGATGCATCATCTTTATTATAAGCGTACCGAATGCACCGAATTTTATCGCCGCAGCCTTGGAAACCAAAAGACAGATTGAATTCTCTCAGTCGTTTTAGAAATGCCTAAATGTCCTATATCATCATGATTATAACGGCATATTTTCCAGCAAGCACTACGAGGGACAACTAGGCGTATTTCATCGTCAATTCTTTATACTCTATGATTTTTAATAACATAATTTTTCCTAATATCTTTAGATTCTTCGTCAGATTCAGGATTAAGAATTTTTAAGTATACGCGAAATGTCTGGATCTACATTTGTAGTGTTAATATCCAATTGTCAGTCTCGATACTTTAACAGAAGACTCGTCTTTAATGTCAGAAGGCAGAGAATGTTATTTCGGCTTAATGCATCGACATGTGTCATACGAATACCGGGTCTTTACTCGTTTTTTATTACAATTTTACATTCTAATCCCAACAGCAACACAAAACTTCAAATTTCATAAGATTGTAAATGACGCCTTTCAGGTGTCGTCTGCCTACTAAAATAAGCAACCGGCTTAAGTATCCGAAGGCTAGACTGCCACTGTACTTTCTCCCATACCTAAGGAACTAACATCTGTGTGCAACTCCGTATCAAGTTTAGGATTGTATAAGGCTAGTGTTGGTCTATTACTCAAACTTTTATTTTAATGCTTGAAATTGATCTTCTATCCAAATGATACTATAGGACTAGCACAATCGGAATCGGATTCTTGTATTATATCATTTCGCAACAAGTCATCAATAAATTCTCGTACCTGTCCTCTCTCGAAGTGCGATAAGCGATAGGGCCTATGTGTGACAGGTCTATCATTAAGCAAGTCTATCTTCATTTTAATAGAGTTATTACAACCTATCTCGCTCAAGTTAAATGCAAAAAATTCACGATACGACTGCGATAATGCGTAGGTAAGGCTTATCCATTTGCCAACTTGAGGGACCGACTTTGATTTCAGACTTTATCAAAGGAGCCAAGTCAGTAATATCTCTCGTGATTTTGTTAGGGCATATAATTCTTTTTTCTTACAAAAGCCATTGCTTTTGCAATTAGAGCATCGCAATGCAACGAATCTTGGGAAAAATTCTTTGGGAAAATTCAGGGTTTGATTAGCTAAATTTGATAATAAGGTGACATTTACCCATGCTTAGACGATATGTGCCTTGAGGTAAGTTATATTCTTTGCCAAGTTTATTACTATTATAACCTTCTATATAAACATTCCCAGGATAAGAAGAACCTAAATCCGAAACTTCAACTAATTCCGATTTGTTTCTGGCTAATTGAATGAAATCCGATAAGGTAAGCTTTAAGGGGCCCAAATCATTGGTTTGCTGCGAAGCTCAGGACTTTAAAATTTTATCCAATGAGTAACGCAGTCTGCATAAACCCATAATTAACCATAAGTAGGTACTTCTACATTCGATTCGATTTCATCAATCCTAAGAACGTACTATATACGGGTGTCACTACCAAAACCTTTGACTATAGGTAATCTCGACACAGTTTTCACGGGGTCAAGGCTGTTTGCATCATATTCACGCATTACATAAGTCAAAAGTCAAATCATCCATTTCAAATAAACCAATAATACAGGTACTTTTGAATTGCCAAAACTAGGTGCACGGTTCCAAATAGTGGGTCCTACTATACCCAATCTTAATAATCTATCAATCCCAACGAAAACTCGATTATTTACCCGTTTGTAAAACTTGTTATTACTGTTACTGTGTGTAGAAGTTGTAAGGACTTTACGTTCTATTTCATCGCTTGACTTTGGGTCTATTCATGAAATTAACGGTATCGGTTTGCAATTTTCGTTCTAGCGCCCTGTCACACTTTAGACGCTTGTCAAGGGACTTGGGACATCTGGTGTAAGAGTGTTCTTTATGACGACAATTAAAACAAATAATTGGAGGTATCATTTGAAGTCGAAGGCGAGGTATGATCATGAGTTCATGACGCTTTCTATTTGTAGAAATAGGTTCTAACTAGGTATGCTGAGAACTGAGAATATGTAGCGAGTCTTTCCGGTTCATTACAATTTAAAGCTTGAGCTCCATTTCTAATGGATTTATCATAAATGCCGTGAGTTGCACAACCTACAGCCTTTTTATCACTAATATCATATCAGCTTGTATATCAGCATCAATTTATCATAAAAATATTCACGTAAACTTTCATTACTTCATGTTGTACCTTTTCATTTTGACACACATTATTGTAACTCGTAACATCCTAATTATATATGAAAACAATAAAGATTTGAATTTGAATTTGTACGTACCAAAATTTCTTTACCTTTCCTTTTTTTTTTTTTTTGTTAGCCCGACAAGTTTTTGTCGGGCAAAATGTATGGTCTGCTTCTCGTCCCATTCATATATTACACACTTACCTTTCATAAACAACCTTCAATACTCTGAGATTTACTGGAGGGATTGAACTTCGGTATAACATTTGGTAAATGGTTGTACGACTAAACTGGCGGCTCTTCGTCTGGAGTATGCATTCATTGGTTTCATCATCATTCATTGGTATCATCAGATTCCATGGCCTCAAAACATAAAAATGTATAAGTATTGTTTCAATTTGACACTAACAAGTTAAAAACTCCTTTTTTTTACTATTATTATTAAATTCATTTTATATTACTAAAATATCTACTCGAACTGGTTAAAATTAATAGCTCCATAAATTCGAAGTTATGCATGAAAAGATCAATCAAAAATATACGTCTTCCAATAAATGTTTCCCATTTCCAATTTATAAAATTAATAGAGGGTATATACACAACTATCTGCAACGCACTTAGTCGCATAATAATTCTTTTAATTGTTCTCTTAGTATAAATCATGCTTTACTTACGCGTCTGAGGATAGTTCCGTTCCTATTGGGCACACTTGGCCCAAAACTTTTGACTCACTTGGCCAAAATAACTTTAAGCACACTTGGCTTACTATCTTTAAGCACACTTGGCTTAATAGGCGTACATAGCCTCTAGTAGCTAGAGCACACTTGGCTTCCTATTGTAGGTACACATAACTCCTATTCCTACTGGTATACTAAAACTACTTTATACTTCTTTAGTGGAATCTATTTTGGATTATGCTCTTGATTGCTACGGCCTCACATTTAAAAACCTATATAGATAAACTGGAGAATATCCAAATAAGATTTATAAAACTGCGTGTAAATAAAAAAATAAAATAACTTATAGATACCCTACCATAAAACATTAATTGTGCACTCCATTACTAATTATGTACCTACCTACATGTTATTAAGACTACAATTGATCCCACAGTCAAACTGTTTGTACAGTTTTGTGGGGCTTATATTACTTCGTAAGACCTAATATGTACCTCATAAAAATTAAATAAATAAAATAAAAATAATTAACCTCTAACAATCTAAGCACACGTGGCTCAATAGGCATACATAGCTTCTAACAATCTAAGCACACATGCCTCAATAGGCATGCATAGCCTCTAGTAACTCAAGCACACTTGGCTTCCTATTGTAGTCACACATAACCTCTAACAATCTAAGAACACATGGCTCAATAGGCATACATAGCCTCTAGTAACTCAAGCACACTTGGCTTCCTATTGTAGGCACACATAACCTCTAACAATCTAAGCACACATGGCTCAATAGGCATACATAGCCTCTAGTAACTCAAGCACACTTGGCTTTCTATTGTAGGCACACATAACCTCTAGACATACGTCACTCAACATTACTGTATCTGTGGATTTTCTTGTAGGCATATCCCACTTCTGAAATGTGACGAATCATACACTTCAGACTGAGTATTACAAGTATTTATTCATCCAACAGTATGTAATTATCAACAATCACTTATCACTTAATCGCTCAATAATTATTAACAATTATACAACAACAGCACTGGCTTATAAGATATTATGTCTACTGCTCAACGCCTCGGAATAGAATGTCTCAGTACAGATTGATCTATTACCAGCCGAATGTTCCCCACTCTTAAACGTAGGCAAACACTCAGCTGGGTTAGACCAATCAGAGCGAAGTACACAGTACGCATGATCAATTGATTAATTTAAATACATTAGATTAACTTTAAATTTAGCAATAGTTATAAATTGATTACACAGACAAATTGATAATATAACACCTACTTATATTTCACTAATTTGTAATAAAAAGGGCGTTTAATAACGAATAGTTCAACTACAAGCGCCATCTGTCGCTCGTGATAAGGAAACCTTTATAAATGTCTTGTCATTATTTTATAAAATCATTACATGTAGATCATTAAAAATTGCGATACAATCTGAAAAGGTACTTGGTACCTTTTTGATACACGCTTTTATATACCCTTGCTGGTATAGTCACACTTAAATAGTTTTATTTCATTGGAATGTCATTTGGTATTTGAATGAATTGAGACAAAGCAATGGGTAGCCAATGGCAATATGTAATTAAAAAAACATTGTAGGTAGATACCTCAAATATTAAATAAGCCCAATGATTTACGACTTGTGACATGGTGCATGACGTCATAACTCAAGTATTGTAGACTTAAGAAGGTTCTTCTTCGGTTGGTTTACTTACAAAATAATCTATAAATAGCTCCAACGTCAAACCCTTTATGTTCTCTTGTATTTTATGAGAGTTATAAAATGTATGAATTTACAACGTTAAGAGGTGTTTAAG
Source organism: Acronicta aceris (assembly GCA_910591435.1). Classification (NCBI taxonomy): domain Eukaryota; kingdom Metazoa; phylum Arthropoda; class Insecta; order Lepidoptera; family Noctuidae; genus Acronicta; species Acronicta aceris. Next base: position 13,296,817 of record OU342770.1, read on the forward strand.
ATAATATTCTCGTATCGATATTTTTTATGGTCTCCGATGTACTATTTAGTCATGAAAAAAATTGAAATATTCTTTGTCGTAGTCTTCGTCTTTTGTGATGAAAATAAATCATTTTGTTATATTTACACTAACATTACAATTTCGTGAAGGTAGTAGTTGCTGCTTCATTGAGTTTGAGTTGTTTGTCGTGTAATCTGTAATGTAGTTTCTATGATACAGACAGTAGAACTCTAATTTAAAACGAATTAATGATAATAAATAAAATTATAAAATGATGTGTTCAATTCTCCCCTTGTTACCCCCAGAAACAAAAATTGTAAGAATGTTATGTTTTTTAAAATAAGTTATCATTTTATGTATTTTTCGTACCGCTAAAAATAAGTAAAGAATAATTGTTGAAAAAAAAAAGAAAGTAGTTTCCGTTAACGTTTGTGTTTAAGTAAGTAGGATTTTACAATCATCGCATTCTATGTCGAGAACATAATATTTTTTTAAATTTCTTTGAGTGGCCTTTACTGTCGTGAGAAATATCACCTACGTTACTTTATAAGTAACGACGTAGGTATGTGAATTTTCGGATTCACCTAATGATGGTTCAGATGAGGCCTGCAGAGAGATTTACCGGTGGGAAATTCGTCATGCATATCCATCGCTGGGAGGAAAGTTGAGAGTCAAGGTGGACTACCGTCATAAGGTGTGCCACCAAGATCGTTAATAAAATTTTATGATAAAGGTTCTGGAAAAAGATAGTAAATAAAACATCCCAAGTACATGAACCTGATTTTTTCAACGCAACATGATTTTACCTACCTGAAATAGAATGGAAAATACTTACTTATGTCTTTTTTTAACCAAATTATATTGAAACGGAAAATTATTACTCATTTTTTGGTTCTACCTCAGTCGAATGGAATACCATGATACTTAAGGGTCCGGCGGAGCTTGAATTCCCCACAAAAACGTAATACCATAATAAATAGTAATCCAGACAATGTTTTATCAAATTATGTTATTACTAGCTTTTTGCCCGCGACTTCGTCCATGTGGAATAGTCACTTTGTTCCATATGAACGTTCATCCCCTATTTCACCCCTACATAGGTCAAAATTTATCAAAATCCTTTCTTAGGGGATGCCTACGTCATAGTAGCTATATGCATGCAAAGTCTCAGCCCGATCGGTTTAAAATTGACAAAGTTTCATACAAACTTTCATCTCCTATTTTATCCCCTTGGGGGTAAAATTTATCAAAATCCTTTCTTAGGGGATGCCTACGTCATAGTAGCTATATGCATGCAAAGTGTCAGCCCGATCGGTTTAAAATTGACAAAGTTTCATACAAACTTTCATCCCCTATTTTATCCCCTTGGGGGTAGAATTTATCAAAATCCTTTCTTAGCGGATGCCTACGTCATAACATCTACCTGCATGCCAAATTTCACCCCGATCCCTCCAGTGGTTTGGGTTGTGCGTTGATAGATCACTATGTCAGTCAGTCACCTTTGAGTTTTATACATATTTAGATTCAGATTTGGATACCGTCAATCTAGGTTCCTACTGTAGGTACTATTTTGTCTACTACTACTTCACTGGAAATAAAAGATTGGAAAATCGCTCCAAACTTGGTAATTTTAACAAAAATTGCATTCGCTTACATTTATTTCCAGTGAAGTATTTCGGACAAAATAGTAGCGTAGGAACATAGATTATCGGTTTCTGAATCCGAATAATAACACAATTTGATTAAATTGTCTTTGAATTACGATTTATTTCGGTATTACGTTTGTAAGAGAAATTCGGTCGGCCGGACTCGTAAGCAACGAGAATATCTTTCCAAAACATAATCTTAAGTAAAGACTGCATTATTCATGACGTCTGAATTATATAAGCACCTGATGCTTCCAGCTGAGGACAAGCTGGAATGGCGAACATTAGGGGAGGCCTACGACCAGCAGGGGACTGATATAGGCTGATCATGATGGCTGATGGCTGTACTGCAGTTTATTTACACTTGTTTTTATGGATTAAGCCGGCAAACGAGCTGACGAGCTACCTGGAGGTAAGTAGCCATCGTCGCCCGTGGACACCTGCGACACCAGATGAGTTGCTGATGCGTTGCCTTTAAGAGCCCCTACGGACTGCAGACTACCAGATTCAAAGATCAGATTAAGACCTTCAAAGATTCTTCGATGTCGTAGCCCCTCAAGGAGCCCCAGCGTGAGATACTGTCGTAACGTGTCCTCAAACCGTGCGTGAGAGTCGATTCATAAACAAAATTACTTTCCCTCGATAAATGCGACGGCGATCCCACGACTAACTCTGTGACATGACGACGCAATTACTCGTATCGTATATTATACTCGTGTATTGGCATCCCCATTCTTGAAAGGATTATTAGCCCACGGTGTCCTATTGTATGGCAAACGCCTCCTCTCCTATTTCCACTTATTCCTATTGTATCTTTTTACTTAAATTTAATATACTTTTAAAAGAAAGAAAATACGTTTATTTAGTCAACTAATTAGACAATCACTGCCTCATTAGTCTAGTCTAGCCGTAACCTTAGAGGTCCTGGGTTCGATTCCTAAGTTGAGTGTTTTTTTATGAAATTCTCAGTATCAAGTTTGGATTTGTATCCGGTTAATGGCAATAGGCTCGCCCCCTATTACATGGGATCTGATGTCTTAGTTGTTAGGTAAATAGGTAGCTACTTGTTATGACGTAACATTTTTTAATTCGGTAAGTACTTAACTGAAACTTAACTGTAACTCTCGGTATAAACTTATACACTAATAGTCTGCTAAGCAAGTATGCCTCATGTGAACATGAGCTAAATATTCTAGGCTGTTAATTAAAGGCTAGGACGTTGAACTTGCGATCAAGTGGTTGCCGGTTCAAAACCCACCCATTGCACTACTGACGTGAACCCACTCGTAACACAAGCATTTCGCTTAGCACGAGGGGTTAACAAGAATACTAGTAATGTGCGACCCACAATCCCACATTACTAGCTTTTTTTAAAAAAATACTTTCTCCAAAAATTCTACTTAGGCGAACCAGGAGGGCTAATTTTTTTTTAAAAAGCTTTTTAGCTATCTGGGTCGCACATTACTAGTATTCTTGTTAACCCCTCGTGCTAAGCTAAATGCTTGTGTTACGAGTGGGTTCACGTCAGTAGTGAAATGGATGAGTTTGGAACTGACAACCACATGATCGCAAGTCTAATGGCTACTAATGGCTAATGGCTTCCTAGGCCTAATGGCAAGGGCCTAGCTGTATGCTTATTCGAAAAACGAAGAGGCTTTTTGAGACGTAGGCTGTTGGTTCAGGGAATATTGACAGCGTAACCGGACTTCGTGGCGAGCCACCGAATACCTCCAGCCAGGAGTAACTTAAAAGCAACATTAGCTAAGGTCGCCCCTGACGGGACTCGGGCTCGGCTTAGGGCGTTGCTGGGGGGACAGTTAGGTACTCCTGGATCTGGATTATATTATTTAGGGGTGAATTTAAAGCTATTGGCTCGGCGCGTCCGGCTCGGGCAACGGTCGGGATTACCGTTACAGGGTCTTCGCGACGGGCCTCGCCGGCGAGGATCCTAATAATGGCTAGAATTGCAGTGTTTACAATAATTAGGTGAAGTAAGTAGAACGTCCACTCCAAAATAAAAAGACAACACCATCATTACTTGTATCGCTTGAACTTTACACCATGTAAAGTTGAAAAATCCCGTTTTCGACAAGCATCAACAAAAAATAATTTCCGGAAATTCTTTAATTAGTGAATTAACGTTACCTTTCTAATACTTAGATAAATAATTTATCTTTCAGTTTATTTAGTTTTAAAGTTATAGCTGTCGCATATCTACATGCATAGATCACCCGTCCTTTTCCGAAGTCTAATCTTCTAGTCTAGTCTTCCGACTTCGGAAAAGGACGGGTGATCTGACCATGTATCTACATGGTTTAATCTAAGTTTGTTACTAACTAGCCATGATACCCCGAAAAATGAATGACGTCATTCATTTTAACAAAATAATTATAACTATTGTAAGCTAAATAACTATATTTATCTTACAATAGTTATAATTATAACTATTATTATAATTAATATTATTAAATAATTATAACTATTGTAAGATAAATAACTATATTTATCTTACAATAGTTATAATTATTTTGTAAGTTTACATTGTAAGGTACTTAGTGATTCCGAAGTATTTTTTTTTATTTATTATTAATTATTTATTTATTTATTTATAAAGCACTAGCTGTTGCCCGTGGTGTTACTCACAATCCATAGGACTTTTTGAGACAAAAGCTTATGTCCGCCTACAAAGTCGCTCGAAATAAATAAATAAATAAAATAAAAAATAAAGTCCAATATATTTCTACCAAAATTCATAAAAATTGGTTCAGCTGTTTAGGCGAAAAACGTAACAAATTTTCAATTTTATAATAATTTATTAGTATGTATTAACTATAATTGCGATCATTGGGTGGTTCATATTCCGTATCTAGTGGACTTTTAACAATGTACTACAGTGAAGTGCTGAACTTAACCTTATATATGTATATATAGAATAGCATTTACATGCATTATCAACCGTGGCACAGATTAGCTCAAGTGTACAGTTCACATAACGACACTGTCATAAATCCTTGGCGTTTTCCCCCTATATTACGCAGTTACGCTAACATGGACTGCCAATATAAGTGGGCCCAAATTAAATAGAATGAAAGACAAATTATTTATTTGGACACACATTCCGAGACTCACAACACGGACAATAAACTTATATATAGATAAATTATTATTACTAAACTTGTTGCTATTGCCAGCAGTTTTAGTCACGTCCCAAAAAGATTAACATACTATAGGTCCGATTCTAGGCGGCTTATCAAGATAAAACATGCACCAGATTTTATGTTAGACCTCTAGCAATACATCGGTGAAAACTGCATTCAATTCCATGAAGTAGTTGTTGTGTGATGCGCGTACAAACATACAGACAGACAGAAAAAATATTCTAAAAATTGTTATTTTGGCTTCTGTTGCTCTAATTAAGACCCCCCCATTAGGATTTTTTTAATTTCTATAATGTACAGACATCGGCCTGTTACAATTTTATTTAAGTTATAGATGTTAAACAAAATAGGCTTCTTGTCAGTGCGGTGTCCCAAAACACCACCAAATAGGTCCAGTTCAGCGATATGCCAGACAACCACATATTCAGAGCCTGGCGCTGGTTTTCAACAAGAGCAGAGGATGAGTAACTTCGATTTTTTTTATACCACTAAGGTGGCAAACTAGCATACGGCCCGCCTGATAGTAAGCGGTTACCTTAGCCTATGGACGCTTGCAACATCAGGGGTATCGCGCGTTGCCGACCCCTGTAAATTAAGGAGGAATAGTTGGGTTGGCAGCATAGGAGACAATAGCGTGATGTTTATCCTATCTGCCAACACAACGCTTCCTCTTGGAGCTCTGGCGACCTATTTATATTATTCAATTCCACTATGCCCTACCTCTCTCATAACAATTCATGGGTCTCCACTAAGAAAAGATTTGATTTCCCTATAGAATAGCTTTTCCACATGCTTTTTCTTCTGCCTCTTTAATCTAGTGGTCTTAAGCGCGACTGCTACACTAGAGGTTCTGGGGTCAAGGCCCACGTCAAGCAAAGAGTTATAGGGATTTTCCTTGAAATTCTTAATATCAGCTCGGAGTTTGGATTAATGGCAATAGTCTCGCCCTCTATTACATATTTCCGAAACATACGTGCGAACCGTGAGTGCACCTATATTAGTACTTCTCTGCCTAATCCTTCGGGAAAAGCAGGCGTGATGATTATGTCAATGTCTCGCAGTCTGGCCCCCTACATGGGACCTAAACAAACCGGAAACTGTGTGTGTACATTCAAATTCAACTTTATTTATTTTGTGAACTCAGGATTATAAAGATTTTACAAGAATTGGATATTAGTACATCTCTGCCTTATCTTTCGGTGAATACAAGCGTGATAGTATATTATGTTTATTTATTTAGTTAATAAATAGTACAACCACGTCATACATATACATCAAAACTTTATAATACTGACTAGGTTTTACCTCTGATAGTATGAAACTTAGATGTTATTACTTATGTTACTTACGAAATAACTGAATTATTTAAGGATACAATTTAAGTTTATCTGAAACTTACTAATTATCTTATAATTAGTAAGTTTCAGTAATTTTGCACTTATTCGGATATTCACTTTGTACTTGGGCAGAACTAGTTTCTACACTATATCCATACAACAAAAACAACTAGACCTATTTTTAAATTCTTTCACTAATAGAATGCTAGATTATCACTGAGTAACATAGGCTATATTGTTAATGGAGTTTAATATAACGTCACTTTAGGTCGTGAATTAAGGCGGATCGTTTCGCTTTGCCCGCGAAATTCAAATTTCGAGTGGTTTTTCGCAGTTTGTAGGTCTATAATAAGTTCTGCATTCATGGTAATGGTAATTGCGACACTAACTATACTAAATTCACAATTTTTATCTAAAACCATTGCTTAAAAATCATAATTGGAGCTAAAAGTATGCATGTATGTATGTATATGTGCCCACGAAATTTGAATTTCTGATTATAAAAAAGAATATAGGTATATTTCAAATTCTGCCTTAAATCTAATCCTCTTATTATTAAAATATAAAACATTTTATGAACCTTCCGTAGCCATAATATGTTTGTCTTGGTTTGACATGTGATACTCTGTGACAGGGAAAAGAAGACAAAAGTTATTAGGTATAGTTATAAGAAGTTTATAAGAGGTTTTACTAATTACCCTGTGTGGGGACGGGTTAGAATACTGTTCTTCACTGCTTTTCAGATAGGCATCCCGTAAGAGGCGTGAAAATATCTGACTTGCTCGGTGGTAGGACTTCTTGGGGTCTGACTGGCTGGCGACCACCCTTACGTCGCAGTCTGCCGTAAAACACCTTGGTGTGTGTTTCGATTTTTGCACGTAAGAGCCAGTTCTCCTCGGCTGCTACGGCTCTGGCAGTCTGCCGTCCGTAGGGGCTCTTAAAGATCGGCAACGCATCAGCAACTCCTCTGGTGTTGCAGGTGTCCATGGGCGACGTTGAATACTTACCACCAGGTGGCTCGTCAGCTCGTTTGCCGACGTAAACCATAAAAAAAACTAAAATTAACTAAAATTGATGCGTTCGTTACGTCAAAATAATGCATTATTCAATGGAATGCCCGAAGACAGTAACTGACTAATTTAATTAACCTAACACCTGATTATATCTCTATGCGACTCTATATACACTTCCGTTGTTCCCCCAATTATTTATCCCCCAACCGCTACTTAAATATTATTTGTATCCTACCTATCTATTTAAGTAGACATCACTAACCACTTTGAGTCCCTATAAAGATAATTTGAGGATGAATAGACGTAAGAGACATTAAGGTTTTTTTCCACTAGAGATTTTTATTTTTCGGAGGCCCAATCCCCTTTTAAAAGGTCAGCAACGCACTCGTGACTCCTCTGGTGTTGCCGGTGTCCATGGGCGGCGGTAATCACTTACCATTAGGCGATCCGTCTGCTCGTTGGCCCTCCTATCCCATAAAAAAAGATGTGCTATGCTACGTAATACGTTGCTATGGATATGATGATACGTTGATAGCTTGGCACTAGTGGAAACGGGTTCAACTAAGCTATGTTTTTTTTATATGGATGGATGCGTGCGTAGCTGTGCAGAACAGAGTACCTACACTAGACGCGCGTTTTTCACAGAAAGTAGACATGTCATCGTGGAAGCAATAAGTTGTTTTATAATCTCGCAATGTGCGAAAAAGAACTCCCGGAGCAAGAGCATCTTCGCATCTTCATAACACATCTTACTCGCCCCGCTACATAGCTTATCATAGAGGAAATGGTCACATGGTTTCGTAGCTTAGCTTCTCGCAGCATAATTGCACAGCACATATCTGGTAGTAAGACACCCTAAAGCTTGCGTCCTTAACATATTTTGAATACGCGGATATTCGTAAAAGGTGGACGAGGGTACTACCTCATTTTTGTCGTATTAGTTTGAAAGTAGGGGCCTCATTAGTCTAGTGGTGCCAAACGCGACTGCTACGATTAGAGGTCCTGGGTTTGAATCCCAGATCAAGCACTGCTATTTGGATTTTTCTACGAACATCCCACTCTTTCTTACGAAATCCCAAACATCGAGCTGCTACTGAGAATATTATAGGAAACCCAATAGAACTTCGCTCGACCTGGGAATCGAACCCAGGACTTAGGCGCTGATCCTACATAAATCGATAAATAATACACTAATTTACATCTCTTGCTTTGAGAGCAAGAGATGTAAATTAGTTAAAAAATACACTAATTTACATCTCTTGCTTTGAGAGCAAGAGATGTAAGTTAGTGTATATTATATTATTGAAAGAGGACAGACTAGCTCTTCATTTATGCCACGAAAAACAGTGGATGGCGATAGAGATGCGATTAAATTCACATAGAAAACAAAGGACTGGAGTAATTTGGGTTATGTCTTCTGCCTTCTTCTTTGTTAGAAAGAAACATAGTGAGACTTGTCTTAAATGTGCAAGAATGAGGTAAATCAATTTCTTTTTTATTTCACTTTGAAAAACACGGTTCTAAAATCAACAAGGAGCGCTTCATCGTAAATCGCAGTGTCGCTTACAATCAGGCGAACTGGCGGTCAAGCGTAAACCTATCATGAATAAAAAAAAAACACTAAACAGTAAAATATTCAAAACGGACAGATTAGCAATTAAGCAAGCCTCTAAATTATCAATGTATCAAAATTGCCTATAAAGTGTAGTTAGTAAAAGTTATGCACTGGTTATGCCACGATAAATATTGGTATAATACATACTGTAAGTGACGTAAAGTAGGTACGTGGCAAAAAGCATACGAAATAAATTTTCAAGGGGAATGAAAACAGAATTATCGAAACATACTTTATTACCCGACTATGTCAGAAGAAGGGTTGTTTAGGTACCTATTTTCTTTCCCAGTTAGTTATTAAGAGTTCGGTGGACCGAATTCTTCTTACAAACGTAATACCGAAATAAATCGTAATTCAAACACATTTAATTAAATTCTGTTATTATTCGGATTCCGATACCGTTAATCTAGGTTCCTAATCTGCCATTTTGTCCAAAATACTTCACTGGGAATAAATGTAAGCGAATGCAATTTTTGATAAAATTACCTAGTTTGGAACGATTTTCAAATCTTTTATTTCCAGTGAAGTAGTAGTAGACGAAATAGTATGATAGGAACCTAGATTGACGGTATCCAAATCCTTAAGTTCTCGTGCCCGTTTTAAACCATGACTTATGTAATGAAATACCTCTACTACTATTGTAATTCGCAACAAAATAATCTATACAATTGGAATCTGACCATAAATAAAAAAAAAATAGTAAATAGTAATAGAAAATAGTCAATGAAACCGCAGTTAAATAATATACAAGCTAACAACACCTTGGACAATAAATTAATGTCCCAGCGGGACACGTATCTTCTCTCAGAAAGACCGCAGGCTCACAATGCTGGCCTAGTGTGGGTCAGCAGACATCATACGCTGGCGCGGAAAAAATATCTAATGGAGTTTTCCTTCACCGTTTAAGCGCGTAACAATATAATATTTTTTTTACGTGATGAACTCGAGACCTATATCTTAGCACTTCATTGTCATACAACTAGGCTCAACGACCAATTATCGATCAGCCTTAAATACAAGTCCCCGGACAGCCGCAGTCCCGCACTAGTCTCTAATTAAGTTAATTATTTGTGCCGTCCGAGTATACATACGGGCCGGGCAGATCCGAGCCTCCGGACAGTCGCTACCAATCATTAAATTAACCCCAATTATAACGTTAACCGATGCAAAACAACTGGATAAAAATTAATTATGATCTAGTAAGGGTACGTCGTCGAATGTAATTTGATTTAGAAATAGGGTAACCATTAAATGTCTCAAAATAAAATCCGTACCTATTTAGTTGTTTTATTTCATTTTTCAATATCTCATTAATCTAATGGTCGTATTCGCAACTGCTACAAAAGAACTTCATAGCACTTAGTTCGGCCTGGGACCTGTTAAGTGTTAATAGGTTTTTCAGCAAGTCATCGTTTGGTTTTGTACCCGGTTGATGACATTTTTTTTATGGATGAAGTCGGCAAACGAGCTGACGAGCCAGCTAGTGGTAAGTAGTCATCGTCGCCCATGGACACCTGCAACACCAGAGGAGTTGCTGAGGCGTTGCTGATCTTGAAGAGCCCCTACGGACTGCAGACTGCCAGAGCCGTAGCAACCGAGTGGAAACTGGTTCTTACGTGCAAAAGTCGAAACACACACCAAGGTAATATACGACAGACTCCGACGTAAGGGTGGTTGCCAGCTAGTTAGAACGCAAGAGGTCTTACCACCGAGCAAGTGAGACATTTTCACGCCTCTTATGGGATGTCTATCTGAAAGGCAGTGCGGAACAGTATTCTAACACACGGGGGATCACACGAGGTAAATGCCGCTTATCGAGCTTAAACAAGCTCGATATAATAAGCTTAACATCAAACAACATCAACAATAATTGTATGATGCCACAATTCGCATGTCAGGCGAACAATGGGCCAAGCTGACAACCCAATGGGTTCCACTTAATGGCAGACGCCAACGCGGCAGGCCCAGACGGAGATGGTGGAATGAGCTGGACTCTTTTCAAAAAGACTGGTCCTTAAGAGCAATAGACAAAGAGAAGTGGAAGGGGAGTGGGGAGGCCTTTGCCCTGCAGTGGGACACTACGGGCTTTTAATAATAATAATAATAAACCCCCTCTGGGACAAGCGTTACCTCATCATGAGACTAACGTCAAACTAGAGGGTAGATTAGAATCGCTTTTTACAAACCTTAGACAATAAAACAAAAAATGTGTCATAAGGTCTAATGAAAAGCGCACAAACCGCAGGGCAGCTTGTGGCGAGCTGATGGTGAGTGGCGACACTGCGGTCCTTATTGATCCAGAGAGTCGGTCAGGGCCTCGTCTCTAGTTTGCCCGTGTTGGGTAGCTAGAGTAAAAACCCAAGAGCGCCCGCAGGACTCTCAACTCTGTCTTGCCTTAATTGGCCGGCCAGAGGGGGCTGCCACAGCTATATGCTCGGGCGTGGAAGTGTCTAATGGCATAATAGCGGGGAAACCCAATCCGGGTCTTTTCGAGACTCGCGACGGTGAAACCGGGGCCGCACCTCTCTACACCCTTAGCCGCTCACACCGCTGTTGCCGCCTTCTGCCTGTACTGGCAGCTGTTTGGGGGGCCCAGCTAGAGAGGTGGCAAGTCACCGTCTGCCATCCCTATGGATGTTTATTCAAGGCTCAAGGCACACGCCGTTTTCTTCCGGCAATAGAAGTTATCGGTCCACCTAACATCCACATCCATAATCCCATTTTTAATTTCCATATTTTACAATAGTCCTGCAGCCGCCCGGAATACTTCATGGCTGTACTCCCATAGTGCAGTTGTGGAGTGTCCCGGGTGTATGCCCCATCCCATATTAGATCAAAGTTCTCCAAGGGGCCTCTGCGCGTTGGACCTGTGTCCCCCCGCAAGCCTTTCAAAGGACCGGATGTCTTCCTCACGGGAGGCATGCCGTGTAATCCAAAAAGGAGATACAAAATAATAATAATAACACAGCCTAACACCGAGAAAAGTATAGCATCATTATTGGGAAAACCTATGTTGGAATCAGCTTCCAGTCTAACCAAATGCGACTGATTATCAGTATCATACACGAAGCGACTGCCATCAGATCATCGCGACCTATTTTCTGTACCTATACGCCATTTATATCTGTGACAATTTTTAATTGTACTGAAGTATTTATATATATATTATGGAATAAGAGGGCAAACGAGCAGACGGATCGCCTGATGGTAAGCGATTACCGCCGCCCATGGACACCCGCAACATCATAGGAGTCAAAAGTGCGTTGCCGACCTTTTGAAAGGGGATTGGGCCTCCAGTAACCTCACTCACTCGGCGAAACACAACGTAAGCGTTGTTTAACGCCGGTTTTCTGTGAGGCCGTGGTATCACTCCGGTCGAGCCGGCCCATTCGTGCCGAAGCATGGCTCTTCCACGTAAAGATTATATCCGTCAATGTGACTGATGTTATTTGTCTGCAAATCTTCCTTCCAATAAATAAATATGGCTTAACATCCTTTCTGAGATACGGATGGTTCTTGATGTGCTAAGAATGGTCACCCATCCATAAACGCAATAACCTAACCGCGATAAAATGTAAATCTAGTAGTTCGCATCGTAAACATAGTTATTAGTTATTTACGAGCCCCGCTAACTCTCACAGTAAGGTTGGCTAAGCTAATTTCATTTGAAATCGCTAGTCTGAATCATATTACGCCGTGTAGGGTAATGGATTAGACAGAGAAGCAGGTAGCTCTATGTAGCTAAATGGTAACGTTACACACGCTGAATAACTTATAAGGCTCTCCAGATTTAAATGGTAGAAGTTCAATGTTCTAAAAGCTAAAATTACATGTAGCTATAGAAAAACATGCATAATAATGCATATAACAGATGGAATACTTAAGTACTAGTTACGAATCATTCAGCCAAGTTTTTCAATTCTGTTGGTAACTTTCGTTTTGTTTTCTTCTAAAGTCCTATTTACATAACATATCACCACGCCTGTATACGCCAAGCATTAGGCAGAGGTGTATATTAGTCACCTACATAGTTCGCTAGTATGTTTAGATCCCATGTAAAAGGGCGAGTCTTTTGCCATTATCCAGGCACAAGTCCCAATTTCGAGCTGCTGCTGAGAATTTTATAGAAAAATCCAAATAACACTGCTAGACCTGAGTATTGAACCTAAGACTTCTATGTAGCCTACCAGTCGCGCTTAGGATCACTAAACTTATTAGGCAGTTTACCTTACTCACATATTTTTACGATCTTTATTGTTAGTGATTCGATGTTGACCATTTTTTAATCTGATAGAATGTAAATTCTTTATGAGTTAATTTAAACTTAATAATTGCGACATCAATCTTTTATTTTTATTTGGAAAATAAACTTTAACGGCGAAACGCGAAATTACAGATGTAAAATTCATTTCAAAAAATTAAGTCGTGTGACTGCCTCATTAGTCTAGGTGGTCCCAGGCGCGACTGCTACGCTAGAGGTCCCGGGTTCGATCCCCAGGTCGAGCAAAGTATTATTGGTCTATGGAATTCTTAGTAGCAGCTCGGAGTCTAGCTTTGTGCCCGATTAATGGCAATGGGTTCGCCCTCTATTACATTGGACCTAAATATACCAGCGAACTGTGGATGTATTCGTAGTACGCCTCTGCCTAAGTCTTCGGGGAATACAGGCGTGATGGTATGTTATGTTATGTTAAATCAAGTATGTTTTTATCGAGAAATATAAAAGGGAAATATTTTAGTTCGGAATTTTCCACGCAAATTTCATGTTCGAAAAATACGCTTGAAATTTTAACTTTCTGTTTTAAAAAGCAAGCAATTTCGTGTATAAAGTCGAAAATCTCTTTTAGTGAAGTAGCATTGCAAATATTGAACGAAGCCAGTATTTTCTATTTATACTTGAAATATGATCTAGGAATTCCATTAGTGCTTTTCATATCCATTAAAAGATAACGGAGAAAACATAATATGAAAATTTCATACAAAACAAGACTTCTGTTGTTTTGTAAGGATGATTTTTGCAGTTGTGAGGTGTTATATTCGATTGATCGGGAAGTGTTACTGGATTTTTCTGTAAGAAAACTTCTGAATAATAGCGCGGTATTTGGATGGTTAAGCTCGCATCTTATTACATAGGGCATCAGTACACCAGAAACTAACCTTACGAGTGATAGTACCTTGACCTAGGTAATAACTAGGTCATGTCTAGGTATACGAGTATCACAAGGCTAGCTATTTTCTTAGGTAACAACATAACATACCATCACGCCTGTATTCCCCGAAGGGTTAGGCAGAGGCATACTAATGTACACCCACATTTCGCCGTTATGTTTAGGTCCCATGTAATAGGGGGCGAACCTATTGCCATTACTGGGCACAAATGCAGACTCCGAGCTGCTACTGAGAATTTCATAAAAAAACCCAATACCCACCTCTAGGACCTCTAGCGTAGCAGTCTTCTTAGGTAATTATAATAACATTAAATTTAAAATTTATAAAACCCCCGCAGCATCAAGACATGGTTACCATGTTCTCGCAATATCATTGAAGTAACAGGATACCAAATTTCAAATCGATCAGACCTGTGGAAGTTGCTCACATCCCTTCATGATCCAAAAAAGAGCTGATAATCTTCAAACGGCTGGCCAGATTTTCTTAAATCATAGCTAAGAACACTCTCGATCAAGTCACCTTTCAGACAAAAAAGAAATGGAGCTGCCCGACTGAGGAAGTACCTCCACCTTGCAGAAAATTGTAGCCAAATAACATAGCTCCGGGCTATGTTGTGTTCCTAACGGTGAGCAAGGTCACCAGAGCTCCGTGAGAAAGCGTTGTGTTGGCAGATAGGTTAAGCATCACGCGTTCTCTTATCCTGCCAGCCCAATTATTCCTCCTTGATTTACAGGGTCGGCAACGCGCAAGTTATACACCTGGTGTTGCAAACGTCCATAGGCTACGGTAACCGCTTACCATCAGGCGGACCGTATGCTTGTTTGCCACCTTAGTGCTATAAAAAAACTGAATCAAAATCGGTCCATTTGTTTGTGCACTACGATGCAACAGACAGACAGACACTCACGTTAAACTTATAACACTCCTCTTTTTGCGTCTAAGTTTAAAAACTAAATTCAGCAGATACTGACGTTTGGAACAAACAAAACCTAACATACCACTATGCCTATATTCTCCTAAGGGTTAGGTAGACGTGTCTAATGTACATCTGTAGTTCGCCGGTATGTTTAACTACCAAGTAATTCCTATTAACCGAGTTTATATTAGTGATCGTATTAACGTTAACGTCCTAACGCGACGTATATAACAAGTGTGTAATGTTATTTGATATTTACTTACCATTTTAGGTCATCTAAAGGTGTACTTAATTAATTGTGCTCCTATTAGTCATTAGTAATTATAGAGGTTAACTAAATTAATAAAACATGTTTTTTTGTTTACACGAGTTGCTCGTAGCTAGTAAAGTAAGTAACGCTGCGCTTACCAAGGTCAGGCTATCGATGGGATACCATTCTTAGCGTATTGAAACCTCTCCGTGCCTCTGAGAGTACCTATATGACGCAGTCAGTCTGGGCAGTCATACGGACACTCATAACGATTAATAAATAACAAAAATGTAAGGTAGCTGTTAGTAGTTGCAACCAACATTGAGACGTCCAATAACTTAGTCTACCCGTGACCATGGATGCTGTAAAGGATCCGAAACGTCGGGAATCAAATAATATCAATATAACGCGATACAATCCGTAAAACGTAGTTTTTTTTAAAGTCTAATATTCGCGTAAGTAAGTGTCAGAAACCAGTACTCATAACGATCTTTGGAGAGAAGCCCAAAAAGCCTAACAGTCAGTTTATCATTAGGGTATCGGTATTACCCACAAATTGGGTTGTGGACGTCTGATGGCAGTCGCTTCGTGTAAAATATATATATTCAGCCACATCTGGTTGGACTGGAAGTTGGTACCATCATACAAAATTGAGAAAACGCTAAATGGCTGAAATGATAAACATGAAAACAAAACAAACGTGTAATACGTATACACAGACTAAATTAAAACTATATTAGAACTTGTAAATCCTTACTAATATTATAAACGTGAAAGTTTGTGTGTATGGATGTATGGATGTTTACCCTTTCACGCCATAAAGGCTAAACGGATCTGGATGAAATTTGGCACACAGATATTAGCCTGGAACAACACATAGGCTACTAGACTTTTATCCAGGTCGGACCCAATCCTGAAGTCTACACAGACAAAGTCGTTTGTGTGGCTTTGTACACCCACAGTTCGCAGATACATTTAGGTCTCATGTAATAGGGGGCAAGCCTATTCCCATTAACGGGGCACAGATCTAATGTCCGAGCAGCTATTGAGATGGAAATTAAACACAGGAACTCCAACATAGCATTTGCGCTTACAACCACTAGACTAAAGAGACGATGTTTTAATAGTTTTTAGATAATTTATGGGTTTTACATTATTTTAATGAGGTACCTACACTGAGGCACCAATGAGGTTTTAATGGAATACAATAGGTTAATACCTACCAGCACGCGTAGCATGACTGTCGTAGTCAAGGGTTAGTGAATGAAAATGTGGCATGTCTGAGTGGACACCTAATTTATATCCTGCTTTGATGATGTGTGTATTTTACCACAAATTTAATTTATTGTCTTATAATGAAATCTAGTTCTCAAATACTGAGAACCTCCTTGTAACAAATCGACTTTGGTCCAACATTGATATTCAATGTTCACACATCCTGATATAAAGAGTGTCCATGAAATTTCTTGCCGTTTTCTTCTCCATAGGATCAACCTTTTGGAACCGTGCAACTAGAATCATAACGTTTCATAAACGCTTATTTAAAATAAAAACATTTGAACTGAATTAAACTGTATTTTAAAAAATGAAAATTAGCGATCATATTATCGTATTTTACATGACCACAAAATAAATCCTTTACAAAAAAAACGCTTAATTAATCTAAATAAATCCAATATCTACGTAATAGCTAATCGTACCTACTTAGCTTGAATTGCCCGCAAAAACGTACCTAATACCAGAATAAATAGTAATCCTGACAATAATTATCCTATTAAATTATGTTCTTATTCGGATTTGGATACCGTTAATATAGGTTTCTACCATACTATTTTGTCTACTACTATTTAACTGCAAATAAAAGACGGGAAAAATTGATCCAAACTTGCTAAAGTTATCAAAAATTGCGTTCGCTTACATTTATTTCCAGTGAAGTATTTTGGACGAAACGGTAGAGTACGAACCTAGATTAACGGTAAGTATCGGAAACATAATTTGATTAAATCATGTTTGAATTACGATTCATTTCGGTATGTATTACGTTTGTAAGAGAAATTCGGTCCGCCGGACTCTTCACAACACATAAAGCGATGAAGCAGATCCACATTAATACTAGTACGTACGAAGCATCATGTGTAACTACTAATAGGTTCATGGTTGTAAATTAATAGTAAGGTTTACTACCATTCAAGTACATTTTCATTACGTTCTAATTACAAATGTACCCAATATAAAGGCCATCAAAACAAGTTCATAAGTATACAAACAATTTCAGTCGTCAAACAACTGAACATTAACGGCAATTAAGAAAAAACAGTATCTCGTCAGCTACATAACAAAATTCGCAAATTGGAACAACCTCGTCGCGCCTGCGCAAGTTTGCGCGCGCGCGTGCGCGAGGGTACGTCACCTTGACACGAGGCCCCACGGGGTATTATCGTCGTCTCACTCTCTCAACAGCGTAGACGCCTCGCGAGAACGAGATGCGAGCATCCGTAGACAGACGCTTTCAGAAATGCTACGCGGCTTATTTGTAGCCGCCATTTTGTATGTTCCTTTTGTTGACAGATATTAATTTGAGGACCTTATTTTATGATGCATTATTTTGAACGGAACATCCTTCTACGGTTTATATTCCTCGAATTGTATTCAATGAAAGGCAAATATTCGTTTTATTGTAGATAGTTTAAGTCGGGATGTCTGTATACTAAGAGTTAAAACTGAATATTTCTCAATTAAGCGTGTTAATCTAATCTTACTTGACCCGGAATAAGTATTTCTACGACCTCGAGTAGTTTATAATTATGGTTGTTAAGAGTTGTACTTATCATTCTGAACCGTTTTAACGGCTTCTAGGATTTTTTCTATCGGTATAACAATGCAGATGTTCACTGTAGAATTAAAATCCTATATCTGAATTCCGTCCATGCATTAATTAAGATCGCCAATAATTTAAATGGTAATCTCATTACGAGTGACGTATGCTCTCATTGTGTAATGCGCATTAGTCAATACAAGTAAATATTGTTTAGACCACTGAACGTAACGTGACATTACAAGTAATTGCGCATTTCAATATGGAATAATTAAATGTATATTAGGTTACGTGTATCTACATAACAGATAAGATAACACGTTTTACAACGAAATCAGCTTTAAAATCGAATTTATGGTAATTCTAATATCAAAATTCACATTTGGCGGATATAAAACTGCTATTTCGCAAATAACTTACGATAAAAATAGTTTACATAAGCGCAAAAAGCGTTAAAAATCTACCACTGACGTAACCTGAAAACTGCTGGCGAGTATAAATAAAACTTTGGTACGCGCAGCGCCATCTAGCGGTCAACTTGGCAGAGTGGCGTGATCTTCACAAGGTTAGGCTGTAAGCCCACGGGCTGAGTCTATTTATATAAACACTCAGGTTGTAACACGTGTTTACGACATGTGATAAAAGACAATAAGTTTTATCGAGTTAACGCAAAATGGTGTCATTAATCTTGAGATTTTCGTAGCATTGTAGCGTAGGATTGGTCTTTGATTTTCCGTAGATTGCTCGGTGACGCAATGCCATGTTGAAATACACAGCGATTCGTAATGACTTTATCAGATATTGTTTATGGGACTCTTTACGAGAGTTCCATATGAAGAAAAAACTTACTAATGCCACTATGTAGATCGTGACTCGTAAAACTGTCTTGTCATTTAAACAAGAATCTTGCGAAACATTTGTATTTTTTGCAGGCATTCACTTGTTGCATAAATTGTATTACACAGTTGTAGAATTAAAATTAAATAGAAATCACAATAACATATAAATAATTAATTAGCCTTTTTACATAATCAAAATGTAATGGATACTAACATTATTAACATTGAGTTTGCAAAAAAATACTGAAACAAAATAGGGCCATTAGTTTGGGAGCTACGAGGCCACAGACAGATAAACTGTTAACATATAACACTCCTCTTTTTGCTTCAAAGTTTAATAACAATCGTCGCTGATGACCAGACAAAACGAAAAGTACTTACATGACTTTAAAATCACTAATATCATCCTGAATCCTGAAAACCTGAATGATTCTCCTCATGTATCGTCTGCCACCTACCGAAGTGGCAGATAAATGAGGAAAACCACACCTTGCCTTCTCTTGCGCTATAGAGTAACGGTCATAGGATACCTGACGTTTGCATGAGCAAACCTGTTAAAATAAAAGACAGCGTCCATGGTCACGGGCAGACCATGGACGCCGTAAAGAGTCCGAATCGTCGGGATTCGATAATGTAAATATAATATAACGCTATACAATAAACCGTAAACTGGTTTTATTTTAATATGTCTAATATTCGCTTAAGTCTCAGCAATCAGTATGAGCAAATCTAAATGACCAACATACTCGTGCATAGTTTCTTAAGGTTCGAAGACGATTGCTTCATTAGCATAGTGGTCCTAAGAGACTGCTTTATTCAGGTAGACATTAAAAAAACCCATTGCCTAAAAAGATTAGAGATGGTATCAAGACGACTATTTCTGTCTCGAATCCCAAACCCCGCAAGTACACCCTAAGCCAAGATCTCATCGAATCGAACAATCCATGCAGTCGGAGGCATCTTCTTAAATTTAACTACAAAGACCTATTGCATCATATCAGGGTGGAGCTAACCGAACGTTTATATACAAAGAGAAGAATTAAGCTTTGTCTAACATTAAAATACATTAGATCGCGCTTGTGCTATTGATAATGTTGTGAGTTATCCTTTTGTTGATACAGAAACGCAAGAGAACAATGAAATGCATGACGCGTGTTAGCAAACAACGCCTGTTTATTGCCAATCGTAACGCGCGATGAATTAAAAACGTATTAAATCCTGTTGTACTTTATTCAGCATCTAAGGCCGTACCATGGCGTGTTAATGCGATTCTTTTAAGGTTGAAAGGAAGGGATAACGCTATTTTTTTTTTTTTTTTTTTTATTTATCGTGGGAGAGCCATCACAGAAAACCGGCGTAACGCGCTACGACGCTTACGTTGTGTTTCGCCGAGTCAGTGAGGTTACCGGAGGCCCAATCCTCTTTTAAAGGTCGGCAACGCACTTGTGACTCCTCTTTTGGTGTTGCGGGTGTCCATGGGCGGCGGTAATCTCTTACCATCAGGTGATCTGTCTGCTCGTTTGCCCTCCTATGACATAAAAAAAAAGACGTGTGGCACTCGGGGACTGCCGCGGTAAAGCTATTGCATCGCGTTTTTTATCAACTTATGTAATACAACCAATGCCACCTAAAGGCTGGTTGCTGAACTAAAGAGACAAGCGTGTTAGGTTTTTTTCGTTACGGAATTTCTGGATTCGGTCCCCACGCTCAAGGCCCGCGATAGAAGCTATGCAATAGCTTAAAAAAAATTAATAGTCCGGCGGACCGAATTTCCCATACGTAAAAGTAATAGTAATTCCAAAATAAATAGTAATTCTAACACAATTTAATCAAATCGTGTTATTATTTCGATTCAGATAATCTAGATTCTTACACTACCTTTTCGTCCAAAATACTTCACTGGAAATAAATGTAAGCGAATGTAATTTTTAATAACTTTTCCTAGTTTGCAACTATTTTCGGGTCGTTTATTTCCAATGAAGTAGTAATAGATGAAATGGTATGGTAGGAACCTAGACTAACGGTATCCGAATAATAACACAATTTGATAAAATATTGTTTGGATTACGATTTATTTTGGTATCACGTTTTTGTGGGCAATTGAGGCTCCGCCGGACCCTTAACGTGTAGAGTGGCATCCCTTCCTCTGAAACACGGTCGTAATGACACGGTGACAGGCTCGGAAGCTCGGAAGTTAAGATATGTACTGCACTTTACGAAAATTTGAAATAATATAAATCTAAGCGTCACCCATAACATTTTTTCATATTTCCTGGCCATTCAAAGGTTGTGTGTAAATTGAACTTTTCCAGTTCAATTTACACACAACACAAAGTTATAGAAAATTAATATTATTAACTTAACCTAATAACCTAGCCTTGTCAACTCAAGGTCTAGCTTGCTCAATGTGACTGCGGTGAACCAGAGCAATCTTTGTCACACCTGCTGGTGTGTGTTTTGTGCCCGAATACCTGCACGAGAGACGATCTCTACGCGGCCACGCCTAACACCATTGATACGGCCTTATATTAAACATACCATCACGCCTGTATTCCCCGAAGGGTTAGGCAGAAGCGTACTAATGTACACCCACAGTTCGCCGTTATGCTTAGATTCCATGTAACAGGGGGCAAACCTGAGCTGCTACAGAGAATTTCATAGAAAAACAAAATAACACTGCTCGACCTGAGAATCAAATCCAGGATCACTAGCGTATCAGTCGCGTTCAGGACCACTAGGTATCATCTTTAGTTATTCATAATCAAGATTGTTATTTTCTGAGGACATGCCACTGTATTGATCCTGCCTGTAGTCTGATAAACTTTATCTTCGAGCACAGATTAGATAATAGTTACTAACGTGTAACTTAGAGAAATATTCTGAAGCAGATTTTTTGGGAACAGGTTTTTAACGACACCGAAAAGGGTTTTTGGTATCTCGAAACACAACTACAACTATCAACAGTTGATGGTTTCACTTGATGTAGAGTTTCGGAGTCTTACTAAGGGTCTTAGGAGCGGCGCGGCGCTAGCCTAATGGCTAGGGTGTCGGACTTGCGATTGTGTGGTTGCGAGTGTGGTGGTGGGTTGAAAACTCACCCATTGCACTACTGACGTGAACGCACTCGTAACACAAGCGTTTAGCTTAGCACGAGGGGTTAACAAGAATACTAGTAATGTGCGACCCACATTGCTAGTAAACTTATAAAAAAAAAAGTTTATATATGTGTGTTTATTGCAAAGTAATGTGTGTTAGAATCGTAGCAAGTCAGTCTGTAGTTTCTACCTACCCTGTGAGAAGAAGCATGTGTATATTATTATCTGCTGTCCAGGTTTTGGATTCGTGTAAGTTAATGGTAATAAGTAATAGTCCATACAACTTAAATGGGGACGTAAAAGTATTACCACTGACAACTAATAACTAAACTAACAGATTTGCTTAATCTTTCGCAGAATACAAGCGTGATAATATGTTATGATTAAAAATGATAAAATGTATGTAATATAATTTCATATCCATTGCAATGTATACTTAAAAAAACAAATACAACCAACCCTTGGTTTTTTTCATTTATACTTACAATAATGATGTACTCATGTCAGTGAATTGTAAATTCTTATAAGAAATAAATCCATCTTAAACCTCATAATCATCAATCATTATAAGTACATAGAACCCAAACTTAAATAAATAACTGAAATTGCCTGTTATAAAAATAAATTTAGCATGTAATGCAAGCTTAGATGGGCAATCCATGCTTGGGTTAAAAGTTGATAAACACCCCGTAAGAACCCAGTAAACATCTACAAAGCTGAAAGGGTGTTTATTTACCGGACCATTTTTATGCAAGGCATCTGGATTGGAAAATTCATAACGACAAGAGTTAAGCCTATCACGAATAAAAAAAACACTCCAGTAGCCTTAGCACGAACAACTTGCGAAAAAGTATTCGTATCGTCACGATAGAGGCGCTGGTCCATATCTCATACAAATTGGTCTCCATGACGATGCTAAGGCTACTGTTCAGTAGCCTTAGCACGAACAACTTGCGAAAAAGTATTCGTATCGTCATGGAGACCAATTTGTATGAGATATGGACCAGCGCCTCTATCGTGACGATACGAATACTTTTTCGCAAGTTGTTCGTGCTAAGGCTACTGAAAGCGTCGTAATACTTTACCTACTACGCGGACAAACTCGAAGGCGGAAGCTAGTTCCTAACAAAGCAAAGATTACTGTTTGGTATGCAGTGCCTGTTGACTGCAGACGACAGTTATTTTGTGTTCATTCAAGGTGAGGCTCGCATGCAAATTGCCTTATACCTTGACACTGGGGACTTTCAGTGCAAATCTCTCTACTGCACTGTTTCAAACTGCGCTAGAGATCTTGGGTTTGATTAACAAGTCGAGCAAAGTGTTATTGCGTTTTTTTAATCAAATTCTCATTAGCAGCTCGGAGTTTGGGCGGTTAATAGGCTCGCCCACTATTCTAATGCATGGTATCTAAACATACTGGCGAACTTTGGGTGTACATTAGTACGCCTCTGCCTAGCCCTTCGGGGAATACAGGCGTGATGGTTATATTATGTACTAGCTTTTTGCACGCGACTTCGTCCGCGTGGAATAGTTACTTTGTTCCATATGAACTTTCATCCCCTATTTTATCCCCTTGGGCGTAGAATTTATCAAAATCCTTTTTTAGTGGATGCCTACGTCATAACATCTACCTGCATGCCAAATTTCAGCCCGATCCCTCCAGTGGTTTGGGCTGTGCGTTGATAGATCACTATGTCAGTCAGTCAGTCAGTCACCTTTGAGTTTTATATATATTTAGATGTATCGATGCAATCAGTTATATTCATTCTTTACCTGATTAATTTTAGTTCATGCCAAATTCAGATATAACCTCTTTACTGTCCTACTGCTGGACACTGAGAGGTTTAAGGCTATCATTTACCACGCTGGTCTAATGAGGGTTGATAGAATCGACTGGACTTATATCAAACTATTTGCTAATGGAATAAAAAATTGAGCAATCGATCCTAAGCTCCGGAGTCCAGCGGAGCGGACCGATTTTGCCTTACAAACGTAATACCGAAATAAATCGTAATTCAAACACAATTTAATCAAATTCTGCTATTACTCGGATTCCGATACTGTTAATCTAGATTCCTACTGTACCATTTCGTCCAAAATACTTCACTGGAAATAAATGCAAGCTAATGTAATTTTTGATAACTTTACACCAAGTTTGGAACGATTTTCCGGTCTTTTATTTCCTGTGAAGTAGTAGTAGACGAAATAGTATCGTAGGGACCTAGATTAACGGTGTACAAATCCGAATAATAACATAATTTGTTAGAATATTGTCCGGATTACGATTTATTTCGGTATTATCTACGTTTTTGTAGGCCATTCAAGTTCCGCCGGACCCTTAAGTGATGCGCTTAGCAACTTTAAATTTTAAATAGTATATTAAAGAAGTTTCTGCAATTTTATCCAAGGCCAAAACTCCACATAAAGAAAATTTATAAAGAACAGAAATATATTCTCCTTAAATTCTAACAAACATAATTTAACATTATTTTAGCGAAAGTTGATAGAAGCTAAAACGGTATTCTGCTAACATTCTGACTTACTTATGCGCCAATTCGCAATGCTAATTTGGACGCATTTGACATTCAGTTTAATTTTTCGAATTTATTGCAGCTGAGATTGGTTTGTGTTTGGTATTTGACCTGGTATAATAAGATTAATATATTTCTTTCTTGAAAAGAAACCTCTAAAGTAATTCATAAAGTCGTAATCGTAAATCGTATTGCAAGAATCGTAGCATCTGTAGTTTCTGCCTACACCTGTGGAGAAAGGCGTGAGTATTGAATAAAAATAAATATTATTAACTTATTCAAATTTAACCAAAACTGAATCACTCGGCACACTAAGAAGCATCACAGATTAATTAAAACCTGAAACTTAAAAAAAATGCATTCTAAATAACATCTATATACATACGAGTATATAAAATGCTTTGTCCTGAATGACTTCAAGTTCAAAGTTCAAATGTTTTTATTTCAAATAAGCTTTTACAAGTGTTTATGAAACGTTATGATTCTAGTTGCACGGTTCCAAAAGGTTGATCCTATGGAGAAGAATCCGGCAAGAAACTCCATGGACACTCTTTTAAAAGTATTTGAGAATCGATGTCATTATAAGAAAATAAAATGAACTATGTGGTAAAATACACACATAATCAAAGCAGGATACTAATTAGGTGTCCACTCAGACATGTAACAATGTACACACATTTACAGGTTCAGTTGAGGTAAACAATACAAACCATAATTATGAAGACTGACTGACGGATCAACGCACACCCTAAACCGCTAATCGTTGAGGCCTGAAACTTGGAGGGTGTATTTTTTGTATGACGTAGGCATCCGATAAGAAATATTTTTTGGTAATTCAACTCCTAACGTGGTGAAAAGGGGGGTGAAAGTTTGTATGAAAGTCCGTCATTTTTAGCAGGTGAAATCGCGGGGTACAGCTAGTTAAATTTAAAAAAACCCCGCAGCATCACGACAACGTAAGCACCATGTTCTTACTATATCATTTAAGTATCAGGATACCAAATTTCAAGTCGATCAGACCTGTGGAAGATACGCCCATCCTTTTATGAACCATAAATGAGCTGATAATTTTCAAATGGCAGGCAGATTTTCTTAAATCATAGCTAAGGACACTCCTGATCAAGTGACCTTTCAAACAAACAAAAAACTTAATCAAAATCGGTCCATTCGTTTGGGCGCTACGATGCAACAGACAGACACACAGATACACCTGACGAAAAAAGGGGTGTTATAAGTTTGTAGTAACTTATAACACCCCTTTTTTCGTCAGGGGTTAATAAAAATACGAGTAGGTACATATTACAGTATTTATGAGATTTTTCTGGCGTTTAACTGCCGTCTCAGTTTCTTTTTTCAGACTGTGCTAAAAACTTTTGATTACATCGCAAATAAATGTAATAGGTAATAAGTAATGAGTTTCCTATTTTTCCATCCTACACCTTTGGTAAAAAAGAAGTTTTTAACAATAAAAATCCGACTACGGTTCGAACGAAAAGCAAGTTTGAATGATCTTTCATTTTTCAGTCAAGAAAAATTAAAAAAAAATGCAGGTTAACAGCACGTTTGTAACATGAGGCTACAAACTGTTGATTTTTTTATACGACTAAGGTGGCAAACAAGCATACGGCCCGCCTGATGGTAAGCGGTTACCGTAGCCTATGGACGCTTGCAACATCATGGGTATCAGTCGCGCGTTGCCGACCCTGTAAATTAAGGAGGTATAGTTGGGCTGGCAGCAGAGGATACAATAACGGGAAGCTTATCATATTTGTCAACACAACGCTTCCTCGCGGAGCTCTGGCAACCTTGTTCACCGTTAGGAATACAATATAGCACGGAGCTATGTTATTTGGCTATGATTTCTGCAAGGTGAAGGTACTTCCTCAGTCGAGCAGCTCCAATTGTTGTTGTTGTTTTTATTCTAGACCATCATACCATCATACGCCTGTATTCCTTGAAGGGTTAAGCAATAGGCAGAGGTTTACTTAATGTACAACCAACGTTCGCCGGTATGTTAAGGTCCCATGTATAAGGGGAGAGCCATTAACCGGGCACAAATCCAAAGTCCTAGCTGTTACGGAGAATTTCGTAGAAGAATCCAATAAACACTTTGCTCGACTTAGAATCGAACCAGGACCTCTAGCGTAGCAGTTGCTTGACACCACTAGACTAATGAGGCAGTTCTTAATTTTAGAGACATGTAAAAATACGCATTTACTTCATGGTTTTATCGTAGACTAAACAAATATTCGCACTTTTCATTACAAAATAAAACTATCGAAGCAAATTTCACAAGCAGGCACACGTAGGAAAACGTAGGTAGGTTTTTATAAACAATAACAAACATGGCCGCTGTTGTGAATACGTAAATAGATCTTGTTATAACAAACACAAGTTCTGTTCACTCTTTAATAACGAGGATGTTTTCGTCTAGCTAGAGGTCCCGAAGTTTTTACCAAGGTACAAGATTGTTCTCTCGTACGCATCCAATTATATTATTGTAAGATTGATTAATTAGGAGTTTCCTCCATAGTTTCTTGCTTGTTTTTTCCTATAAAATAACATAATCAACCCAATACATTGTCCCACTGCTAGGCACAGGTCTCCTAGCAGAATAAGAGGGGTTAAGCCAATGACATTGTATAGTTAAAAAGAGGGGTTAAGCTATAGCTTA
This sequence comes from Acronicta aceris, assembly GCA_910591435.1. Taxonomy (NCBI): domain Eukaryota; kingdom Metazoa; phylum Arthropoda; class Insecta; order Lepidoptera; family Noctuidae; genus Acronicta; species Acronicta aceris. The sequence continues at coordinate 13,323,875 of OU342770.1, forward strand.
AAGCTGTTTTATCCGAACAAAGTCGGATTTGTTCAAACACTTATAACTCGAGAACGGGTGGACCGATTTCTATGAGGTTTGGTTTGTTGGATTTGTCTCCACCCAGAATAGCAGAATAACTATTAAAAATCATGAAAAAAACATTATTAAGAAAATTTATTTTATAATATACATTTTGTATCGGGAACGAATTGACAGATTTGACAGAAATAAAACAAATGAACATGGCGTTTTTTTCTGTGAAGTTTCATGATTTGGTAAGGCAAGTAAATGGCGTTCTGTGTATTGTCCGAATTCCTCATAAGCTGCTGCTGTGATTTTGATTCACAATTTGAGCCGGTAGGTGGTAACGCAATCAGGTTCTACGATTTTTTTTATATAAGTACAGAGCAAAACATGGAAGGAAAGGACATGCTGCGCCAACCACAAATAAATTGACAAGGACAGGAAGACGATGATACAGGGCAAGACAACGTTTGCCAACCTTGATAAACGAAATCTTGAAAATAAAATGAAAAAACTTGTAGCGAAGCAAACTAAAATGGATTTGAAAGGAGACGTAGTTCTATAGGATGCTTCAGTTAGAAATGATCATAAAAAAATTGCCGTCCTCCAACAACTACTTCAAAGATCGCCAAAAACAGTGCTTTTTGCACTTTGACATTGGTTTACTTTCAAATGACGTGACAATTCTGTTGACGGATTTAGATTACTCGTCAAAAAATCTACAAGAAATTATGCGAAAAAAATTTGTTGACTAGTGTAATTAGTAGTGCCTTTGTGACTTTATTTCATCATTATTTTATTATTTTCCGTGTACATGAAGTGAAACACAAATGAACAAGGTTCCGATTATTACTAGGAAAAATTGTGGACGATTAAAGTGTCCTGTCCAATAGTATCCTTCACACACATGCCAAGAACAACTTTGTAATACATTATATTAACATACATAACATACCATCACGCCTGTATTCCCCGAAAGGTTAGGCAGAGGCGTACTATTGTACACCCACAGTTCGCCGGTATGTTTAGGTCCCATGTAATAGTGGGCGAGCTTATTGCTATTAACCGGGCACAAATCCAGACTCCGAGCTGCTATTGAGAATTTCATAAAAAACCCTATAACACTGCTCGACCTGGGAATCGAAACCAGGACCTCTAGCGTAGCAGTCGCGCTTGGGACCACTAGACTAATGAGGCAGTCGATATACGGTTGATACGATATATTGTAATAACAAATTTAAAAATTCCAAGCCCTATTATATGTTTGATTTTGTACCCTTGGTATGTATGTGGCAGGAAGGCACCGGTGTCTGTCTGTTTATACTAGCACAGACACCGTCGTTAACTCTATCGTAGTATATACAGTAATCTTAAAAAAATCAAACACTTAGAAATAAACAATTGTACCCTTTTCAACACTATAAAGAATATTTGAATTTGAATACACTAACGCCTTTCTCCTACAAGGGTAGGTAGAAACTATTGATTTCTTGCATACTTCTTTCTCTTCCACATTTATACAAGAAAATGTGAGCTGCATAGTTATAATACTAGACATAAATCAAGATTAATGCAGCCGCAGTTTCGTCTCGCTAAAGTCCATACTTCCTTTATGGGATACTGTGTAAGATTTTATAATAAAATTCCGGAGTTCATTTTAAAATTACCAGAAAATAAATTTAAAAAAATGATTAAGTTTACCCTGTGCAGGCAAGCTTACTATAAACTGGAAGACTATCTTTTGGATAAAAATGTTTGGCAAAGTGCTGGTCCAGCTCCACAGGATGATGACTGATAATTTTAACAAAATACCTATGCAATTACACACATTATGATATTGGATTGATATAGGTTTAGATTGGACTTTTAATATTGTATAATTTCATAATTAGAAAATTGTAATGTGCGAGTATAGTGTAGATATTGATGTAGCAATCTGTATAAGTACATACATATATTTATCTGTAAAATTGTTGTGCCCGTGGTCTGAGCTTGTCATGCTCACTTAAATGTCCTGCTGATGTCGGGTTGTTTTATTCCCTACAATATGGTTGAGTCGAACCATGCCGACGCCATGCTCGTGAACGGGTGCTGTCTGTCGGGGCTGGTCAGCTCTTACTTGCTGTGGCAATCCCTAATTCCTTTTGTATATTGAATAAATCTTATACATCAAACTGCAGAATTCTCAGCAACTAGTTGGAACAAAGTTGTAAAACATAATATTGTAATCAAGTTTTTTTTATTTTTTTAAAAGAGTGTCTATGGAGTTTCTTGCCGGCTCTTCTCCATACGACCCACTTTTTGGAACCGTGCAAATAGTTTTGACTTTTCAAAAGTACCTATTTAGTGGTCTAATTGAAATAAAACATTTTGACTTGACTTGACTTATGCTAAATGTAGTTAGTCTGTAATTGTAGAATCAATCTCAATGTCGATTTGGATTTAGTCTGAAATATAATATACCGCAGAGGAGTACTTATGTACATCCACAATTTGAATTTAGATTTTTAGGTTACAACTATTATATATATATCTACTAGCGACCCGGCCGCGGTTTCACCCTCGTTGCCCCATTCCTAAGAGTCGCAGCGTAATGTTAAATAGCTTAAACCCTTCCTCTTGAATCACTCTATCTATTAAAAAAAACCGCTTTAAAATCCGTTGCGTAGTTTATAGATTTAAGCATACATAGGGACGGAGAGACAGCGACAGCGACTTTGTTTTATACTATGTAAAGATTTGTCAGAATCCAGTATAATATTCTTATATCAAATATATTTTTACAAGCCCTTCGGAACTGGTGAGGTGACGTCTGAAAACGTACGAGCGGCCGTCGACCCGCCGCCCGCCGGGCCGTTGAACCCATTCCGGGGCACGATACTGTTCTCACTAATTTCGGGTCATTTTGTTACACAAGGCCATTAATTGCCGCAGGCCGATTATGTGCTAAATGACTGTTAGATAGATTTTTTCGTGTTAGAATATAGAATATATATATGTATACATATAGTCAAAATGTACCTGTTATTAGTAGTAGATGCTCCTGATAAGGAAGTATTTTATTCCACCTATCTAATTTACTGAATTACTTGCATATTATTTATTTTTCTTCCATTTCAAATACGTGCTTTTGTAATTATCCTTGATAATATTTATCCTTTTGTATTTATCCTTGCATATGCAAGGATTTGCATTGCATATGCTGTCAAATTGGTATTTAAATTTAGAAGCGTAACTTTACGATTAGATTCATCTCTGCATCTTATCTCATCAGGCAGTTTAATAAAAACTTACTGAGGTATGTTAAAAGAGGTTTTCCACATACACCGCGGGTATCAGCGAGTAATATAATATAAATGATCGTCTGACACACCCCGGGCAATTTGCTACCAATTGCTGATTATACTCTACTTGTCATTTCCTGTAATAACACCGTCAGAATATATAATAAAATAAATCAATATGATATTTGAAAAAAAAAATTGGATCCAACTAAAACTTTTAAACTAATCAAGATAAGATATAATAGATATAATAATAATTATCACGCGATTAAGGAAAACATCGTGACAAATCCTGCATGTCTGACAGATTTTCTAAACTATCTGCCAACCGCAACCGCCAACAATCTGCAGATTTTTACACCTATCCGACTCGGGTAGGCAGGGACTAGATTTCCAGTTGCTACGATCCTGGCACAGCACTTTCGTCTCTTCGACGTTCAGTGACCTTTTTATGCATGATCGTCGATTTAGGGTGGCTTCTAACCTGACCTTTTTTGAGAACTAGTTATGGGGTAATTCTTCTCATTCTGAGAGGAGACTTGTGCCAAGCAATGGAACGATATAGAGAATCAACCCCTATATCGTCCCATTGCTTGGCAGAAGGTTTTTCAAATGTCTTACTTTTACATTACATACCCCGAAGGGTTAGGCAGAGGCGTACTAATGTACACCCACAGTTCGTCGGTATGTTTTTAGGTCCCATGTAATAGGGGGCGAGCCTATTGCTTTTATCCGAGCACAAATTCCAATTACAAATTGTCTTTTTATAGAATGTATTTGAAATAAGTAATTCCAATTGCAATACACATTGCACTATCGACGTGAATCCACTCGTAACACAAGCATTTAGCTTAGCACGAGGGGTTAACAAGAATACTAGTAATGTGCCACCCACATTTTGGTTTATTTTTTTAAATAACAAATTGTCTTTTCATAAAATGTCTTACTTTTTTTCGTAAAATATAATTATGATGTCAAATTTCTAAATATCGTACAGACGTGTGTCGAAGCTAATTTAGGGTGAGCGCAAAAGTAGCGCGAACAAAATATGCTCCCCCGCAAATACTAAAAATAGATCGCGAAAAACTAGTTTCAGATGTTCCTACAGATCATAAAATACGATAGTGGACCTGAAACATTGGTGCTACGAGTTTACACGCATATTTTGTTTTTGGGATTAGCCGCTCTGTGGTGTTAAATTTAGGTTAACCTAACGTCTAAAGTCTTTTGTTGACTCTACCTACCTCTACATGTACGGAGGAATGATTTTTTGATTTGATTGAATGGTATATTTTGGTACAAACAGTTGCCTGAGGTTTCACTTGCATCCCAGGTCACTTTTTGTGACAGGAACCTAGGTCCTTTCTTAGTATGGGAATTTTGCCGTTAGCCGCAGGTTAGACTAGTGAAGTTAGGCATTTGTCGGTGCATTTATTCTGGTAAGACGTTACTATTTGAGAAAACTCCCAAGGTAGGTACTGAGAAAGCCCTCACTCACCCCCTATTACATGGGACCGAAAACGGCGGCGAACTTTAGTAGACCTCTGCCTAACCCTTCGGGGAATACAGGCGTGATTGTATGTCATAATAAAACCACGAAGCTTGGTTGCTGTGCGAGTAGTCCTTATTCCCAGGTCAGGGGCTTGCTCTTCAAACTAATTCCAATTCTAATCTTAAGCCAATCTAAGTAGGTACCTTTACAATATGATCGTGGCGAATGTCATGATTGCCATGGCTATGACTATAGGGCAGAGCGAGGTATTTACGGTTTTTAGTCGGTATGAGTCCGACAGACCCTGCCGCCTCCCTGGGTGGCAGACGATCCATGTGGATCTTACGTACAACAAAAAAACAAAGGTACCTTTACAATATAAACTGTCAAGTGATTTTGTACTCGTGGAAACAGATCCGATTATAATAAATCTCGCGTACCACATCGCAAACAGAGCAACAATGTCATTATGAACTTAAACGGCGACCAGTGCGACCACGAAACCTGCAACCACAGTTATTGCGGCTGACCACGTGCTATTTTTATTTCCGTGCGACCACATGTTCGGGTATTTAATTTTATGAGGTTGCAGCCTATAGTAAAGATATTTGTTTTATTGGCGTCAGTGTGATGCTAAACTGACAATGGCTACCTCATTGGTGTAGTGGCAAAATTCTTGGTAAAACCACCCGGAGTTTGGATTTGTGCCCGGTTCATGGCAATGAGCTCGCCACCTATTATATGGTCATAAAGATACCGGCGAACTGCGAATGTACATAAGTACATCATACATAGCTAACAAGGCGGGAATCCGATATGGAATATTGCTCAATCCGGACCATGATGATCAGGGCCTGATTTACCCATAGGCTAATAAGGCTAGAGCCTAGGGCGCAGGGACCTAGGGGGCGGCGGGCGCCGCGCTGAGCTGAGACTTACTTAATTTTTTTTTATTCGTGGTAGGCTTACGCTTGTCCGCCAGTTCGCTTGATGTTAAGCGACACTGCGATCTACGATGGAGCGCGTTTGCCTAGAACAATATTATTTGGTAATCTTGGGAAATCCTGCGTGCGCTCTCGCAATAAACGGCACGTAAACCCGCCGCGCCACGCGCCGCGTTCATTGCACAGCAAGTTAAAACAGTTTTTTTCGGCTGTTTGTTATTTTTTCTTTCATTTCGTTTGACACTCAGGTGAGAGTGGGATAGGTGGATTGAGTGAAAAAAGAGAAGTAATTAGGTTAGTGAGGAGTTTTGATTGCATAATAATCAAGTAATCAAGACGAGCCAAGTGGGGCGCAAGGGCACTACATACCTACCTTTTCTCGAAGTGCTTCGTCGTTTTTTTGAACCAAAATCCTCGGGAGATAACCAAAATCATCGGGATATGATATCTATAGTAGACTTATTAAACATATAAAGTTTCAATTGCATAGCTCTTATACTTTAGATTTTATCTATACTTATAATAAATCTGTAGAGAGGTCAATTCTGTACATGAAATATATTTCCAAAATAACTATCAGCGGGTGATTAGTGATCGATACTGACGCCAAAAATGCAATCAGTAAAATTTTTGTCTGTCTGTCTGTCTGTCTGTCTGTATGTTCGTTATAGAAAAAAAATTTCTTGATGGTTCCTCTTCACATGACCCACTTTTGGGACTTGACATTGTGTATCCGAAATGTAATGTGACAATGTTATTTTGAGTGTTGACATCTTATTTGGTATGACATTTTGATTGTTATGACATTTTCATTGTTATGATATTTTCATTGTTGACATTTTAATTGTTGACATTTTAATTGTTGACATTTTAATTACTCCTAGATTAGTGAATTGAATTTTGACATCTATGAATTTGTTACTATTTTGCCGCGACATTATTAAACCGTGACACTTATATTATTATATAATTTGTAAATGTGAGTACCATGTAGGCTTTTGATACATGATAATTAAACAAGCTTAATATAGTCTGGAAGCTTTGGGAACTTCATTAGACCTACACGAATGTCCTGCTGATCTGGTATGGTCGTGCGACGGGTCGTTGAGCTCCCTAAATTATGGTTGAGCTACACGATGACTGATGCATGCGTGCCGTCAGTTTGGACTGGTCTACTCAAAGCTGCAATGGTTCTTTCCTCAAAAGGCCATTTCAGACATTACCCTACATCGTACCACTCACATATAAGTGTTCTTCCATGTCTGGACTTTAAAAGAGACCATGATTCTCTGAGTTTGTTTCGGTGTTTCTTCTCAGAGGTCGTCAGTTAGGAAATGCCGAAGCCATCTAGCTAAAAAAAAAACCCCATACCATTGACATGTAAAAGTATCTCTAAAGATCTACTTGCAGAATAAAAAAAAAAAAAAAAAAAAAAAAACCACTCGACGGATTTCAACGAAACTTGGTACAATTGTTCTTCATACTCCTGGGCAGGTTATAGTATACTTTTCATCACGCTACGATCAATAGGAGCAGAGCAGTGAAGGGAAATGTTGGGAAAATGAGTGATTCATGAGAATGGTTTCAAGCTATAAAACATCACGCTACAACCCTTAGGAACGGGGCAACGCAGGTGAAACCGCGGGCGAAGAACTAGGGAACAAAGTAACTATTCCACGCAGACGAAGTCGCTGGCAAAAGCTAGTTAAATAATAAAATACTTATTTCAGGATTTTTAGTAAATCGGGGGGTGATTTGACCTTTTGAATTAGGGGATGGAAGTTTGTATATGTTTTCCCATACAAACTTAATTTCATGCTGGAGATCTGAGAATTATACAAGTACACAGACTTTATATTACAAATTAAAAAATGCGTGTTTCAGGTTTTTAAAATCATCCCTCAACCCCTTAAATTTGGGGATAAAAGTGTATAATTATGGTGCTTTCGTCAGGTGTCAGAATTACTACATTATTATACGATTACTACCTATACTATTATGATTATGATTAGCCCGGTGTGTCCCACTGCTGGGCAAAGGCCTCCCCCTCATATCTCCATATATCGCGATCTTTTGCTATTTGGACCCAATCTACATTAAAGGAATCAAAATAGTCACGCCATATCTTTTTTGGTCTGTCGCGACGCCGCCTATCGGTATTAGGGCTCCACTTAGTGATCATTTCATCCCACCGATCATCGGACATGCGACAGACATGGCCAGCCCAGCGCCACTTAAGCTTGGCGACCGTTGGGACTACGTCAGCGATTTGGGTTTTGGAACGCTATGTAGTGTTTCGTATACGATCTGTTCATTTGTATGCTATGCTCCATCGCCCGCTGACATACCCTGAGTTTGGACTTTTGAGTACTCGTGAGTGACCAAGTCTGTGCTCCGTAAGTTAATATGGGGAGGATTAAATGGGAAGAGTACCCTTCATCAAGTCCTTCATAGACTAATAGCTCTTCCAGGCATTTTCAAAGATACTCATCAACGTATTGCGTATCTCTTTTAATATTGATGTGCCCTACAGGGTCCAACATGGTTCTTGTTTAAATTACACCACCTCATTGTACATTATGGTATGTTAATAAAAAATATGAATATGAATATTGTATATCCGCTCCATTAATAGCGATTGAGCGCTTAGTTGTGTTAGACATGACTTTGGCCTTGGTTATGTTCATTTAAAGTCCAATCTCTAGGCTTACGGTGTTTAGGTCTTCAAGCATGTTTTGAAGTTCTTGGGCGGAATATGCAAACAGTACAATGTCGTCGGCGAAACGGAGGTTAGATAACCTCGTTCCTCCGACCTCAATGCCCTTCCCAGCATAATATTAGTAAGGATTCTCAAAGTAATAGAGCAAATGTCGCAAGGATTCAACATCTTTTTTAAATTTCTTCTTGTACATTTTTAGGATAAAATAAATAGAGTGTAAAAATAAATGTTGGAATTATTTGGTTCCTGTCGTTTACCTACTTACTGACAGTCTGATTCAAAGATGTTATAGGTAACGTAAGCTCTCACGCTCTCTCATGCTCTAAGAATGAAAAGGTAGAACAGGGGACTGACAGGCTGGGGGGCGCATATTCATAGTTAGCCTAGGGCGGTCAGAACTCTAAATCAGGCACTGATGATGATCATGGTGATGATGCACCATTATATTTGGGTATACGTGTAACTGAATAGCCCAAGACCTCAAACAAGCAGATTAGAATCATCATCATCATCATCATCAACCTATAGCAGTCCACTGCTGGACATAGGCCTCCCCCAATGTGCGCCATTTCACCCTGCAGATTAGAATATGGAGTCATAATTACAATAACGAAACCCTAAAGTCATTTTGAGACATGTAAGCATATCTTTTCAACCGACTTCAAAAAGTAAGGTTCACAATTCGACAGATTTTTTTGTGTTTCTTACGCGAATATTCCAAGTATGAACCGATTTTGATGATTCTTTTTTTGATCGGTAGGTCATGCTTCAGAAGCTGCAGATGCTTTATTTGGTCAAGATCTGATCATAAAATTTGGAAATAACACGTAACGACTGAGTAAATGTCGTCTAGGTATACCTACGTAAAATTTTACTCGCTACTAAAAATATTCAAATAATGTTATGTGCGAAACACTTTCAGAAGTCGGTAGCGAAATGAAAAGATCCTATCAAATCAAAGGCACCGACTTCCGAAAATGTTTCGCACATAACATTATTTTTATGTATCTTTTTGTGATTTTTTTTGCATTTCCATGCTAAGATTATTAAGTTATTTTTTAGTAAAGGAAAAAAATCAATTGCGGGCAGGATTCGAACCTGCGTCTTCTGGTTTGATATACCAGACGCTCTGACCGCTAAGCCACCGCGAACCCTACCCGCATGATTGAAAAAGAATGTGAAGGCAAAATTTCAATCATGCGGGTAGGGTTCGCGGTGGCTTAGCGGTCAGAGCGTCTGGTATATCAAACCAGAAGACGCAGGTTCGAATCCTGCCCGCGATTGAATTTTTTCCTTTACTAAAAAAATATTTTTATGTTTTTGAAGGCGGTTTTAGTCACTTAATTCAAGAAATTTGTTATATCAGCTAAACGAAAAACTTGTGACCGTACTACAGCCCTACTCACAAAGACTACGATATTGATGCGCACACGCACACAGTAGCAATTTGTGAGAATAAGGTTCAGTTTTCCATACCTCGACCCACTGATGGATCAGGGGGTCATAATGAAATGAAATGAAATGAAATGAAATGAAATGAAATGAAATGATTTATTCTGCAAGTAGATCTTTAGAGATACTTTTACATGTCAATGGTATGGGGTTTTTTTTTTAGCTAGATGGCTTCGGCATTTCCTAACTGACGACCTCTGAGAAGAAACACCGAAACAAACTCAGAGAATCATGGTCTCTTTTAAAGTCCAGACATGGAAGAACACTTATATGTGAGTGGTACGATGTAGGGTAATGTCTGAAATGGCCTTTTGAGGAAAGAACCATTGCAGCTTTGAGTAGACCAGTCCAAACTGACGGCACGCATGCATCAGTCATCGTGTAGCTCAACCATAATTTAGGGAGCTCAACGACCTGTCGCACGACCATACCAGATCAACAGGACATTCGTGTAGGTCTAATGAAGTTCCCAAAGCTTCCAGACTATATTAAGCTTGTTTAATTATCATGTATCAAAAGCCTACATGGTACTCACATTTACAAATTATATAATAATATAAGTGTCACGGTTTGTTTAATAATGTCGCGGCAAAAAAGTAACAAATTCATAGATGTCAAAATTCAAATCACTAATCTAGGAGTAATTAAAATGTCAACAATTAAAATGTCATAACAATGAAAATGTCATAACAATCAAAATGTCATACCAATTAAGATGTCAACACTCAAAATATATTATTATCATATTTCAGGTATTGTAATTAACTTTTCGGTAAAAATTAATACATATAAAAAATACTGGACTCGATTCAGCAGTCGATTCTGAACAATCTACTTTCAGGTCTTGCGCTTGTTCTGTTAGAGGTTGTATAGTCAGGGTCTTGTTAGGATGGGATTTGCTAAGACATTCCTACTAAGTCCTTACACTTTCTAGTTCAAAGCAGTACATACAATATATAACATAACATAACTAACCCATTATAGTCCCACTGCTGTGGTCTCCTCTCAAATGAGAGGGATTAGGCTATAGTCCGCCACGCTGGTGGCGCTACTGCGGGTGGGCAGACATCACACGCCTTCGAGAAAATCTCTCAGACATGCAAATTTCCTCACGATGTTTTCCTTCACCTTTTAAGAGCGTGATAATTAACTATTAATACGCACATGACTTCGATAAGTCAGAGGTGCGTGCCTTAGGTTCGAACTCGAGACCTTTGACTTGGCGGTCCATACGGTCATACCACTAGGCTATCACTACTTCAAAACAGTAGCAATATAAAACAACTTTCAACAAAAAATAAACTTTTATTATGACCCACATCTAGAAACAATAGCTGCGCAACTGTTTACGTCACATCCTGGACCGTGCAAACAATACTATTGCCAAATTACCGATTTGCAATCGATACCTGAATTTATTTAGCACCGATTTTGTTAGTGTTAGGATACCTAGCGCCACAGAAAATTAAACATTTATCGCGGTTTTTAAAGTTACTACATCGCGATTTTTATTATATACTAGCTTTTGCCAGCGACTTCGTCCGCGTGGAATAGTTACTTTGTTCCCTAGTTCTTCGCCCGCGGTTTCACCTGCGTTGCCCCGTTCCTAAGGGTTGTAGCATGATGTTTTATAGCTTGAAACCTTTCTCATGAATCACTAATTTTCCCAACCTTTCCCTTCACTGCTCGGCTCCTATTGATCGTAGCATGATGAAAAGTATACTATAACCTGCCCAGGAGTATGAAGAACAATTGTACCAAGTTTCGTTGAAATCCGTCGAGTAGTTTTTGTTTCTATAACGAACATACAGACAGACAGACAGACAGGCGACAAAAATTTTACTGATTGCATTTTTGGCGTCAGTATCGATCACTAATCACCCGCTGATAGTTATTTTGAAAATATATTTCATGTACAGAATTGACCTCTCTACAGATTTATTATAAGTATAGATTTTTATTATAAAGTTATTTTAGTGTAGGAAAAATTCAATCGTGAGCAGGATTCGAACCTGCGACTTCTGGTTAGATACAGCACACGCTCTGACCGCTAAGCCACCGCGAGTCCCATCCGCTTGATCGAAATTTGCCTTCACACTCTGAATTTACGTCATAAGGTGACGTTTTTTTATTTATTTTTATTATATTTATAGGTAACTAGCGGCCCGCCCGCGGTTTCACCCGCGTTGCCCCATTCCTAAGAGCCGTAGCGTAATGTTAAATAGCTTAAAACCTTCCTCTTGAATCACTCTATCTATTAAAAAAACCGCTTCAAAATCCGTTGCGTAGTTTTAAAGATTTAAGCATACATAGGGACGGACAGACAGCGACAGCGACTTTGTTTTATACTATGTAAAGAAGATAAAAATGCTTCTGTACGTATCTTTGTACTGTACCCGTCTAAACGGATTTTGATAATTTTTGTTTCAGTATGTCCTGTTTCAATGTGCGGCGCTGCGATCTGATTCATATGTTATTTTTATTTAAGGGGAGGCCAGTTTTAGATAAATTACTACGAGGGAAGCGCGTAGCAAGATAGCCGTAGATGTGGGTTAACTATATGAACTCTTCAGTAAACAGATTTTTTTTTCTTTTTTTTTCCAAAAAAGTTTTTTTTAATCTATAGCGATGTTCCTTGGAAAACAAGGAGGATAACATAATTACTTTACCACCGATTCCTATTGAATATAGGTAAGTACTTAATTATCGAGGCTAATTCATAGTTCAAAAGATCCAGAAACTACAAATACCTACTAATGAAATTGATAATGATTAAACATAACATACCATCACGCCTGTATTCCCCGAAGGGTTATGCAGAGGCGTACTAATGTACACCCACAGTTCGCCGGTATGTTTAGGTCTCATGTAATAGGGGGCGAGCCTATTGCCATTAACCGGGCACATATTCAGACTCCGAGCTGCTACTGAGAATTTCATAGAAAAACCCAATAACACTTTGATCGACCTGGGGTTCGAACCCAGGACCTCTAGCGTAGCAGTCGCGCTTGGGACCACTAGACTAATGAGGCAGTCACGATTCAAATTCAATCAGAAAATGATTAAATTAATTAATTACTCCATATTATTTCCAATGAACAAATTAAAATAGGCTTTGCCTCACTTTTTGTCCATTACGCAAAAACTACTGCACGAAATTGGAAGCGATTTGCATGAAGGTTAGCTCAGCAGGAAGACTATTCCCTATCTGAGAGAACTAATAAACTAATCGCTGTAAGTACCTTTAATGAATTGTATATATAGCTCTAGACTATGGAAACAGTGCTCGCTTTAACTGAAAACGGAATAGTCAATGTTACCCAAAGATTCCAGCGCCGTCGCAACTTTTATTTAACTTAATACAACTCGACGTCCCAGTTACGGACAAAACTTTGGGATTTACTTGTCTTCTTAATAACTTTCCAACTGTAGACACAAGTTTGGGAGGTAAAGAGAATCAAGAAAACTTTTATAACGATTTATTTAGGTAGCTTTTCGAGGTTTTGTCATACAGACATATCTGATGAAGACTATGTATAGTCACTGGGTAGGGTATTTTAGCAGTGATAGCCTAGTGGTATGACCGTTGGACTGCCAAGTCAAAGGCCTCGAGTTCGAATGCAAGGCACCTCTGACTTCTCGAATTCATGTGCGTATTAATAGTTAATTACGAGTATCACGCGCTTAAACGGTGAAGGAAAACATCTTGAGGAAACCTGCATGCCTGGGAGATTTTCTCGACGGCGTGTGAAGTCTGCCAACTCGCATTAGGCTAGCGTGGTGAACTGTAGCCTAATTCCTCTCATTTGAGAGGAGACCCGTGCCCAGCAGTGGGACAAATTTAGAATGGGATGGTTATGTTATGTATGTATGTTGGGTATTTTATACCCATCAAGTAGAGAGCTGAAGCAATTATTGGTTTGTCATCTTAATGAATAACTTGACTACTTATTAAAACCCAACTCTTGATTCAATTAGTGATTAATGGGCGGACGTTATGATGAATATTGGACATTCAGCGACTGGATGAACTGGTGCGAATTGGACATTTTGCGCTTAAACGGAAATCATTTGCATATCTATATAAAATGCTTTGTCCTGAATGACGGACTGACGGATCAAAGCACATCCTAAACCGCTGATTGTAGAGACCTGAAATGTAGAGCGTGTGTTCTTTGTATGACGTAGGCATCTGATAAGAAAGGATTTTTGGAAATTCAATGCCTAAGGTGGTGAAAAGCAGGGGTGAAAGTTTGTATGAAAGTCTGTAATATTTTAGCGGGGAAAAATATTTTTTAATTCGTTTCATTAAGTTGTGTAATTAGGTAAGTGTAGATAAATGACTGACTCTTTAGCCTAGTGGTTCTATGCGCGACTGTTACGCTAGAGGTCCTGGGTTCGATTCCCAGGTCGAGTAGTGTTAAGTGGACGTAAAAATACCGGCGAACAGTATGTACATTGGTACGCCTCTGCCTAACCCTTACAACAAATCTTTATATTTAAATAATTGTTTAGCCTGAAGTGAGTAAATCCAAACGCATCCAAAAATGGATTTCCTTATCCCTGAAACTTAAAGCCCTCATTAGACAAATTAATTAAAACTAATCATCATATATATCATATTATGTAAAAAAAAACAACTCGAGAGTAAAAACAAAGAGGTGTGATTAATTTTAGCTCCATCCACATCCGCTGTGGTGATAAATTGGGTGCTGCGTCTGCGCGTGTCGCAATACAAAGATGAAGATCAAACATTTACGAAAACTACTGGGTAGTGTACAGGAATTATTATCATCATTATCATACCATCACGCCTGTATTCCCCGAAGGATTAGGCAGAGGCGTACTTAATCTATAGGTACCCACAGTTCGCCGGTACCTATGTTTGGGTCCCATGTTATAGGGGGCGAGCCTATAGCCATTAACGGGGCACTAATCCAGACTCTGAGCTGCTACTGAGAATTTCATAGAAAAATCCAATAACACTGCTCGACTTGGGGATCGAACCCAAGACCTGTAGTGTAGCAGTCGCGTTTGGGACCACTAGACTATTGAGGCAGTCAATATAAGTAAAGGAATATATTAATTTGTAGATTAAAGAAAGAAATAAATTTATTACCTATAAACAGTAGACACAATAGACGAATTACCTAATAAGAAAAAAATGAACAGATACAGCACATACAATGTAATACAGTACATATCTGAGCACTTTAAACTATAACTATTATCCCAAACTGCTCGTCGGACGGTGGCACTATCACCGCTCAATCAATCAAGCTGGACAGAAAAGTTACCAATGAAGAGGTACCTAAAGATAGTAGAAAAAAAAATTAAAGATTTAACTAATAAAACCATAGTGCAGGGGGTGGCTCCAGTATTTCCTATAAAAGAGTGACTTTAGCAGTTCTTCCGGGATTAAAACAAAACACAAGCATGGAGCATTTGAAACAAAAGCATGGAGATTCATAATATGTGGAAAATGTTTCCAAGATATAATACATTTACAAACTTTACCACTTCAAATGTTGTATATTAATGTAGTGTGCACCGGTTCATTTTCCCGGTTTATTTTAATGTCTAATATTCGCGTAAGTGAATAAATATCATAATATATAAATTCAAATTCAAATAAATGAATTTTAATTTGTAAGTGTCAGAAACCAGTATGATAGAATATACATAGAATCACTAGAGATGGTCCTATATTAATTTGGTTGGTGTCTAAGTGTCTAACCAACCGTTATAAAGATATCATTATCATTTACAATATAGGTAACTGAAGTCGGATTCCCTTTTTCCTTAAAAAGTGAATTGACTACTTGGTTGGTTATTTTTTATAAAAAAAAACCTTTAATTTCAGACAAGAAAGTCCATAGGCAAGGCAAGGATGTTAGTAAAAATAATTTTACTTATAATTAATGTTAGTAATTAAAAGTAAACAAAACAAAAGAAGCAACCAGACACACCGTCTACCCCCACACAGTTAGCTCATCGCCATCAGTCTCGCACCACATGGAGTTCAGTGAACCTACTGTGCAGAGACTGAGAACTTTATGGACTCATGAAAATGTTTACTATAAGTAGAGCCCATCAGCAAAAACAAAATTAAAATCGATTAAAAAATAAAGAAGTTATAAGCGTTTAGATAGAGAACATACTACAGAGAATTGTGACGTCACAACTCACGGCGCCATACAAATCCTAAATTAACACTCGTTTTGCGGAAAAGGGACAAATCATCCCCTCTCAAATCCCACCAAAATTTTTAAATGCTTATGTCTAGGAACTTCATGAACCGATTTAAATTATTTTATTACTAAGCTTATTATTTTAATGAATTAAACACCAGTCAAATACCTAATTGTCTAATTTCACAGTATGATATTTATATATCCTTAATTTATGTTTCACTACATGATCATATTCTACAATATACATAAGTATGTATAGTTATATGGGTAGGAAGGAACACTCAGTGAATGAATTTATTTCCATCCTTTTAACCTAAGATCTGTACAAGGTACTAATTACTTAGTCAGGTGTAATGTAAATACTTGAACATCAAAGTACAAAGGAAATAGGAAATTGCCTATACAAAATTGACGACTCCGCCCAAATAAATTATATTTATTTAAGGCTTGTACACTACGTGTTGTGGGTTCTATCCCCGCACGGAACAAATATTTGAATTACCTACACGTAATTGTTCCGGGTCTGGGTGTGTGTTTGTAAATGCACCCACGATATAGGACAGATTCCTAGTGTGGAGCAGTTTCATAAAAAAAAAAAAATATTTTCTATTGTGTTTGTGATGAAGGATACTCTTTCTATTTCTCTAAAAAGGAAACTCATGGATAAACCTATGTATCCTCCACATATTAACTTACAGCGCCCAAACTTGGTCACCTACAAATGCAGAAAAGTCCAAAGTCCAAACTCAAAGTTTATCAGCGGGCGATGAGGCTTAGTATCCTTGGTATAAAAAGACAGATTGTTGAAACACTACATTGCGCTCCAAAACCTAAATTTCCGTAGCCCTAACGGTCGCTAAGCTTAAATAGAGCTAGGCTGGCCATGTCTGTCGCATGTCCGATGATCGGTGGTCCAAAATTACTATTTATGTGAAGCCCTGACACCGATAGGCGGCGTCGTGGCAGACCAAAAAAGAGACGACGTAATAATTTTGATACTTTTAATGCAGATTTGTACCTACTACCTCACGAACCTTCATTGACTTTGTACCTGGTTAATGGCAATTATGTATGATCTAAACATATCAAAGAACTGTGGATGTACATTCGCAAACTTCTGCCTAACGCTTCGGGGAATACGGTCTGATGGCATGTGTAGGTATTTTAAACAATGTATTTAATCTTTCCTTTTACATATAAAAATACCATCAGTACATCAACATATTACACAAGTATCACGGGAGCTGTGCACAATGCGCGCGCGCACCGGACGTGACGTCAGCGCTTCATGAATGGCCTTAGTGTCGATGACACGCGGCATTGTTCGTGTACATATGTGGCGGTTTATCTCTCTGTATGTAGGACGATTTATTGAACTTTTAAACTGAGTTAAAAGCTAAATTTTATACGTAACAACTTGAAATCTTGAAATCTATGGAGTTTCTTGCCGGTTCTTCTCCATAAGACCCACTATTTGAAGCCGTGCACCTAGTTTTGACGATTCAAAAGTACAGGTAATATTGGTCTTATTGAAATAAAACATTTGACTATGACTTTGACTTTTGTTTTTATTATAGAATAGGGAAGATAACGAGCAAGTGGGTCACCTGATGGTAAGTAATCACCGCGTGTAGTCGTGTAGTCGTGCGCGGTAAAAAGTTTCTGGAGAACCGCACGGTGGTGGACACCCATTCATCAATGTGGAAAGGATGAAATTTCCATTTCTGGCGAGTGGATCTGTGACGGAACGTAGCGGGAGGTATAAGTTCGAACAATTCCTCAGAACACTCCCCGTGATAAATGCGATAAAAGACACAGAGACGTCACATCTCTTCGCAGGGCAACCCTCGTCACCGACGATTCGAGCTTCGCGACGCTGAATGCGATCAAAAGGAAGAAGCTGATACTGTGGGGCCCCGGCCCAGAGATGGCAGCAGTATTCCATGTGCGCCCGTATTTGCGCCTTATATAATTGGAGGCGATGCGCCGACGTGAAGTACCGCCTAGCTCTGTTGAGGACACCCATCTTTTTGGAGGTTAACTTAGCTTTATCTTCCAAATGACCACGAAATTTGACGTCACTCTCTACGTCGATACCGAGAATCCTGAATGACAATGACTTTGAAATAAGTAACGCCTGTATTCCCCGAAGAGTTAGGCAGAATGTACACCCCCAGTTCGCTGGCACATGTTCATGTTACGGTCCCATGTAACGGGGGCGAGCCTATTGCCATTAATCGGGCACAAATATCAAACTCCGAGCCGCTACTGAGAATTTCATAGAAAAACCCAATAACACTTTGCTCTTCGAACCCTCTGCCTAACCCTTCGGAGAATACAGGCGTGATGGTATATGTTATGATTCTCTGAGTTTGTTTCGGCATTGTAAATGCCAGCGCCATCTAGTATTAAAAATATTGACCTGTTAAAATGCTGCATAACTGTATATCTAACCAGAAGACGCAGGTTCGAATCCTGCCTGCGATTGATATTTTTCTTCACTAAAATAACTTTATAATCTGAACATGGAAAATGCTAAAAAAAAACAAAAAAATATCGGTATAAACCGCAAATTAGATAGGTTACGGAGATCTGAATGCAGTCGCTTCATGTACGATTCTGATTTCAGCCAAATCGAAGCTTTTTTTTATGGGATAAGAGGGCAAACGAGCAGACGGATCGCCTGGTGGTAAGCGATTACCGCCGCCCATGGACACCCGCAACACCATAGGAGTCACGAGTGCGTTGCCGACCTTTTAAAAGGGGATTGGGCCTCCGGTAACCTCACTCACCCGGTTTTCTATGAGGCCTTGGTATCATTCCGGTCCTGGACCATTCGTGCCGAAGCATGGCTCTTCCACATAAAAAATGTTGCTTCGTATACGAATAGAACTAGACTCCTAGAGTTAAAAAAATCTAGGATAACGATATTTACGATGAGCATTCTACCAATAACCGTCATACTGAACTTTCTGACAAGCTTTCTAATTATTTTGCTACTCTAAGATTCTTGTTGAAGAATTAATTGATACTTATCATTATTACGTCCGGTCCTCTTCTAAGAAATAAATACGAGTAAGTTGTGCTTCCAAGTATCCTTTATACCTGCCCCTAAGTATAAAGAGATTCTACGAAGCACTACTTAATAACAATATTGCACGCTTCTTAGAAAAAGCAAGACCCTATTAGTTCCGAGTACCTAATTGTCAAATGATTAATTCAAAACAGTACCTACGACTGCCAAGGGTAAAAATTGAGAACACATGAAGCAAAGTGTACTAAATTATCGGTAACATAGCAGCTCGGAATTTGGATTTGCCCAGTTAATGGCAATAGGCTTGCCTCCTATATTATACGGGACCTAAATTAACTGTGGGTGTACCTACATTAATACACCTCTGCCTAAACCTTCGGGGAGTACAGGCGTGATGGTGAATGTATTGAGTGATCTTTTAGGAAAACACCCTCTAAGTTTCAGGTCTCTAAGATCAGCGGTTTAGGCTGTGCGTTGATCCGTCAGTCAGTCATTCAGGACAAAGTATTTTATATAATTATGTAGGTATAGATAGATATGTATAATGTTAATATGAAACATAATTTATTAAATCTCCACATTAATATCAATTCTAAAATATTTTTTAAACTATTTCCTATTTAACTATAACTATGTATTTATTTAATAACTTCTCGCCCCCATTACATAGGACAAACAAGGATAGGATGATAAACAAGCATACGGCCCGCCTGATGGTAAGCAGTTACCGTAGCCTATGGACGGCTTAAGGACGCCTGCAACACTAAGGGTATGACAAGCGCGTTGCCGACCTTGTAATTCAAGGAGGAATAGTTGGGCTGTCAGAATAGGAGACAATCCGTGATGCTTATCCTTTCTGCCAACACATTATGTTTAGTATAATATCTTACTTTTCAACCGTCTTCAAAAAGGAGGAGGTTCTCAATTCGAATGTATTTTTTTATGTTTGTTATTGTTACCTCAGAAGCTTCGACTGGGTGAACCGATTTTGATGATTCTATTTTTGATCGATAGCTCATACTTCAGAGGTGGTCTCATAAAAATTTGGTCAAGATCTGATCACAAATTTTAGAACAAAATGACAATAACACGTAAATGATAAAATGATAACGTCGTCTAGGTATGCGTGAAATTTTACTCGCTATTAAATTTTTTTAAATAAAATAAATTTTAACAAAAAATAATGTTAGTTGCACATCAGTTTCGGAAGTCGGTGCCTTCGATTTGGTTTGAACTACTGTTTTCGCCACCGACTTCCGAAACTGTTGTGCACTTAACATTATTTTTGTTTTTAAACTCGGTTTTATTAGTAACTCGTGTTCGGCTATCATGTATAAAGTTATATACTTAAAACCTTCGCTGTTCAAAGTACATGCGTAGGCCGCATTATTGATTTCAGAACTAAACTGTAGGGCTTCTGCCTCTTGTACTAACAATAGATGTGTGGTGAACGAATATCAAAGTTATGTATTGTTAGACTAGCCAGAATATTTATCTATAAATACTAATATTATATAGAGGTAACGTTTGTGAGGTTGTAGGGGGTAATCTCTGGATCTACTGAACCGATTTTGAAAATTCTTTTTGTGTTGGATAGTCCATTTATCAAGGAAGGTTACAGGCTATATACCATAACGCTACGCCTTTTAGGAACTGAGCAGCGCGGGTGAAATCGCGAGCGGGTCGCTCGCTAGTAGGCAATAAAATGTAAGTGTAAGTAATAATAATAGTAAGCAATAAAGTGTAAGTAAGGGCGATTTTTGTATGAAAAACGATAATAGGAGGATATCCTATAATTTAATTTAATTATAAGATGGTTTCGTGGGTAAGTAAGAAATGGTTATGTTGATCAACTGATCTGCTAGTTAAGTTACGCTTCCCGCGGCCCGTCTGTTAATGGGTGACCATTCTTAACACATTCGCCTTCGGTCTCGGTTGTCAAACGAATTACTTACTAACAATCCTTAGTGAAAGTCAGCCCAGAAATACTGACAACCAGTCTATTCTCAGGATATCGGAATTGCTCAGAAATTGCGGAGGTCTGATAGCAATCGCTTCGTGTAAAGTACTGATAATCAGCCACATCTGGTTAAACTGGGAGTTCCAACAAAGTAGAGGAGGATGATCCAATTCCATGTACCTAAGTATTATTGAAATAAAACATTAAGGGTATTACATTGCCATATGAGGATTTAGTCTTTGTGCTAATATTTGTTAGTCACAGGCATTGCGGGGGTGCTTCACGCGGGGTGCTAGTGAGGTTTCGGGTATTTCATTATTATTTCGAAATATATATCACTACATAGTATAAAACAAAGTCGCTGTCGCTGTCTGTCCGTCGCTATGTATGCTTAAATCTTTAAAACTACGCAACAGATTTTGAAGCGGTTTTTTTAATAGATAGAGTGATTCAAGGGGGAGGTTTTAAGCTATTTAACATTACGCTACGACTGTTAGGAATGGAGTAACGCGGGTGATACCGCGGTCGGATCGCTAGTAAAAAATAAGAAAATAAAAACAGTACAAATTGTTAATTACGTCATTACATTTTTTTTTATAAACTGCATGAGTAACTATTAAGCCATTAAAGAGAAAAAAATTGAAATTAGGTTAAAAAAGGCCTATTTACTTCAGTTATTATCCAAAATGGGCGCAAATTTATAAAAAAATTAAACAATACAATTTGTTTCTGATGCCCTTAAGTATAACATATATTTTTTATATGGCAAACGCGTATAAGGATTCCACTAGAAACTTCTTTAAAGCTAGGGTATTTTTGGATTTGAGCGATGTAATGCCCTTAATTTAAAACTGAAAAAAAAACCCCGCAGTAACATAGGTTACCAAATTTCAAGTCAAAACGAGCTGGATTCCTATGTAAGGAATTGGGCCGAAAAAGTATAAGACCGTAAGGATTGGAAGGAGGCTTTGGCCCTGCAGTTAGACGAATCGGGCTAATGATAATAATTAAAGCCTTAGGAACAGATAGAAATTTCACTACAATTTCACAGCTTGGCCTATAACGCTAGAGTCGCATGGTCAAGCGTTATAGTCCAAGATTTCAACGCTCGTGAGACTTGAGGGGTTGAGCGTTGAACGCTCGAGTCTTCGCTCATGAGCGTGGACTCAGCGCTCTAGGCTCGGCCACAGCGCTCGTTATTACAACACTAAATAAATATGTATCTGGGGAGCTCATCGCTGAGATGAAGCGCAAAAGACTGTTTGTCGCGTCGCCTCTTCTCCCCAGCGAAAACATAAGGAAGCGGCGGCGTTTTGGGAGCTGTCTCTAATGTAAAAACGAGTTTCAACATTTCAGTACAGTAAGTTAATTTGGTAAGTACTTACCATTTTATAATAATTTTCCTCATATTCATAACCAAACAATTTTAATGTATAGGTAATATTAGATATAGGATCTAACTAAGTATAGTAAATAAATATTTTTTGGAAAATAGTTGTTAGAACTTAGCTAAAATCTATGTACAAACAAGTATTTACCTTACTTAAATAAAATGTCTGTAAGTGTGTACTTAATATCCAATAATAGCTTTTACTAAATGCATATTATGAAAGTGCATAGTTAGTACATAATAACCAAAAAAAATATGTTGTCTGTCTTTCTGTTTGTTCCGGCTAATCTCTGAAACGGCTGGACCTATTTTGACGGACTTTCACTGGCAGATAGCTGATGTTATAAGGAGTAATTAAGGCTACTGTTATTGTACGTAAATACAGTAGATACGATACAGTTACAATACGAGTAGGTAACTATAATATAATGGAAAAGTTGTCCTTCCTTAACATTGAATAGATAAAGAACTTCACCATACATTTCTATTAAAAGTACCTATTTAGTAACTTATCAAATATTCAATAGAAAAACTTGATGGAAATTGAAATACTGCTTTACCTAGGTAGGTAGGAACAATAGCGGCATCGTGTGCGTATTGCGTTGAAGTCTTTTATGGGAGTCCTACGTCACCCATAGAGTTGCCATGCTATACTATTATAGATATAAATTCTATAAACGTCATATTCTCTTATTGTTTTCCGTGTAAGTGGTCGTTAAGATAATAGAATGAGGGCAATAATAAATCAGGTTATATTACATAATAATCGATTAAAAATAACTAAAAAAACAGTAAATCCTTCCAAAACTGTTTTACAGTAACACGCTTTTAAATTGCAGTTGGATAAAATATGTTGTTGGAAGACAGGGCAATTTACATCCCCTTTAGATCGTAAAATATTTTTACGTATACCAATGCATTTCACGTAGCGCAGCCGAAATTTGGAACTGCTAACGCCATCTCTTGACGTAATTAACTACTACCATCGAAGTTAAATTGAGAATAACGCCATCTAGTAGATTCTGAGTACAACTTTTCTGTTGGTAGTGAAATTGTTGTTGCTTCATAGCAGCAGAAATATAATAAAATACAACGGGTATTATTTTTAATTTTAACTAATACTTTCTGCGTCTTCCAACAAGAAATATACCCGTAAATAAGTTCAGACATGCTTTAAGCTGTTTTTTAAGCTCTATTTAAAGGTTTAATACCTCCAGGTTATTTTGTTGTCATCATCATCATATCAGCCTATTGCCGTCCACTGCTGAATGTAGGCCTCCCCGAAAGATCGCAAACCATCCCGGTCTTGGGCAGCTCGCATACATCCGCTTCCAGCCACCTTCTTCAAATCGTTGGTTCATTATGTTGTATATTATTATAACTCCATTACTAATCTAGTCTTACCTTAAAATGCTGGTGTGCTGCCTGCTCCTCCGCCTCGTACTTGTGCTTAATATTGTCAATGCGCATCTGCTTCAGTATGCCCGCCACTTCAATCCTGATAAATAAAGTAAGCATTTCAGTAGCAGTTCCTCACAACTCAAAATAGGTTCAACTCAAACAAGCCCAATCCCCTTTTAAAAGGACGGAAACGCACTTGTGACTCCTATGGTGTTGTTGGTGTCCATGGGCGGTGGTGATCGCTTGCCATCAGGCGATCCGTCTGCTCGTTTGCCCTCCTATACCATAAAAAAAGCTCTTCCCAGACAATATCTGTATAATCAATATTTTAATTAATTTTGTATTTATTTCTTAAAAATACAAGGTAAATTAAATAATACTGCTTATTTTTGAAGAAAAGGTTATATTAACAGTTTGTGTCCCTTTGTGAGAATATTTTTTACTCATAATAATATTGTAAGTAAATTGGGAATATAAGTACATTTATTAGTGTATACCTGATCACATATTTATAATTATATTAGAACTCCAAATATAGTGTCTCCCATGTTGGGAGGCTCTGTGTATCAGAATATGTCTTCAATTCAATTATAATCATGATTATTTCCCGTTAAATTAGAAGCCCTATTTTTCTATTGTTTCTTTCTCAGCCGCTGAGGTTGTTGACTAAGAAGAACAACTTTCAGAGGTATTTTCATGTCTAGACATAATTATGTAGGCCAGGCGAGTCTATTGTTGCAATTGTATCAGAATGGGGTAGTTCAAAAATATTAATGACACAAGCACTGACGGATTTCTTAGGTTTATACAGTCTAAGTCAAGTCAAGTCAAGAGTGTAGTAAGATAGATTCCTTCCTATAGTTTCCTAAACACAGCTTTATACGTGCGACAGCTGTCATCGAGATCCCGCAAATGAGGTACAATAAGAACATACTTTTTTACAATCAAAATGTACACGAGATAATGGAATAATTTATTGAAAAAAAAAGGGATATTCATTGTGTCATCTGACTGTAGTAAATCAATCAAATGAAAATATCATGAATCAAATAATATGTTTTAGTCAGTACAAGTCTTGGACGCCTTATATACTAAAAACTACAATAATATATGCATATCAAGCCATTTTTAAAACAAACTATAGTAGCCATTGTCTGGAGACAGTCCAGACAATACCCAACTTACTACCCAGAAGGTACTTAGGTTTACCTAATCCTCATATTCTCTTGCAGCCTCCTCAAAGGTCCGAGGTACTCCTGAGATCTTCCTCCTCTCACTTCAGCCAGCTGGTGATCCACCTGCTTCACTCTCTCACAGTACAGCTGCTCACGAAGGACCGAGAACTGACGTTCCAGGTTGGCTGAAAGGATGGAGTAGAATATATTATATTAGTCTTTCTTTGTCTATCTATGCACAAATCATTTATTTCATTTTATAAGGCACTTACAACAGTTATTATGAACACGAGTAAGAAAATTATAACAGGCATCACACTGTCCAACCCCATAATGTAATCATACAGCATAATAAACAATGTTGGTTTTGATAAAAAAAAGTTATGTAAAAAATAATTCAGGCACAGATTTAGACTAAAGATGTGCTGCTGCCAGTTACACTTAACGGAAAAGTATGTTTTATTTTGATTATATTTTTTAAGATTACCTATGGTTTATGGAATGAAGTAAGTTCTATGATTTTTAACAGAGATGTATGGGAAAAAAGACAAGATGGTGATGATGGATAGGGATGGCTGTTAGGACATTTTATTCCATACATATTTTAGTACATAGGTAGGTATATTTAGGGTTGTTTGGTGTTGACGATGGTTATACCTTTTATTTTGTAATAGTTATGGTCATAACCTTTATTCAGCATTAGTAATGCTGAATACAGGTAGTATCAGGCTAAGCATTTATTTACAGATACATTTAGGAAGCATTTCCATGAAAAATTACTCCAATAACTCAACTAAAAACCTATAGCAAGCTGAATTAAAAATACTACACAAGTTATTTGGGCTTTAAGTAGTTTTAAATATTTTTGAATTGAGAAAAATTGGGAAAATAAGGCCATCTTCTCTTCTTCTCCTTCGTTCATAAACCACTAACATACTGAACTTCATAAACATACGTGTACAACATAAACCTTAAGAAACGGAATAGGTAAACAATTCCGCCAAAAACATCTGTTTTGTAAACATAACCTCAACACTAAAAAGAGAACCAACCTAGGTTGTCGAGGCACTCATTTCGTCGCCTCTCGCACTCGCTCTCGTCCATTTCCGAGGAGTCATCGGAGTCGGGTTCATCAGCTTCTTCAGCACTTGAATCTCTATCAGGTCCTCTGGACGATCCATTGGATCGCTCCGTATCACCCCCAGACATGTCCCCATCCCCGTCACTGTCACCCTCGACTTTCATTGATGGCATTTTAATCAAAATCTAGTAATTCTTTTTGTTCTTAAGTTGTCCAAATGAATATTATTTCATTTGTTGTTTTCGCTCCCTTTGAAAGTTTGGATTGGAATTTGGAAAGTGTAACGTCAGATTGTTGTGTCAAAATGTCAATCAATTTGTCAAAACAAGACATCAAAGTGTCAACATCATATTTTGGGTTGCCAGCTTCGCGATTTAGTAAACTTCTAAATAATCTAATAAGACTTTTTGGGCTAGACGCGAGAATTGTGATTTTATAATTCGGATCTATAGCATCCAGACGAATTTTTAAAAGTAGAGAGTATGTACCGTTTCAGTAACGCGACACTATTGTTAATTTATTATTGGTGTTAGTTTTTGATCACTCAATTATAACGCCAAACGTGTCATCATAATTATTATCAAGGTTGCACTCATTTAAGGATTTTGAAACATTACGTTACCTACTAAAAGGATGCATTGCGGCTAAGATAAGAATGGGGGAATGCAACAATAATATTGTAGTTAAAAATAGCGCCTTTGATGGAAGAATGTGTATACCTAGTCAACAGCACATCAAGTTATTACAAAGTGTCAAATTTCTCCAATAGTTAATAAACGCTATTATTTGGACATAAAATTGAAAATCGATAGGTACGGTAACAGCAGATATTGGTATCTATATGAAGAAAAGACGTTGCTCCGACCCTAAGTTTTTTTTTATGAAATTAAGATCCAAGGCTAAAAAGCTCAAAGCGCCGGTAGCCTAATGGCTAGGGCGTCGGAGTTACGATCAAGTGGTTGCTGGTTCGAAACCCACCCATTGCACTATCGACATGAACCCACTCGTAACACAGGCATTTAACTTAGCAATGTACGACCCACATTGCTAGTAAGCTTTATTTAAAAAAAGGACTGAAAATTATCAACTTGCATTTTGCAAGTATAAATAGCGTACATTTTGATGTCATTAGCTACATAAAAATAAAACAAACACTAGTATCTGATATTAAATTTAATAGGTATTCTATTATTTACAATAAATTGTTCACTATTAACATGTTATTTATTTATATTTTTATCATTTCCTCAGTTGTTAATAAATTATATACATGGCTATTTATAAATAAAATAATATCAATACTGTGAAGTTCGACAAATCCACAATCTCATGTTAGGAGCACGAAAAATATTTGGAACAATTGTTCTTTGATGGTGAAAATTTTAATACCTAAGCCCATTCCAATCATTATTCGTCCTCATAACAGTTAGACAATAACTTAAAAACATACAGAATTATTTTAAAAATGAACAAAATTATAGTTTACACGTTTTAGCACCTCCACAGGTTACAACTGATTTATATTTTATTCAAATACAAGATAACTTACACAACTAATGCAATTTTACGATCAATAAAAAATCACTATGACACGATGTCTCAAACTCAGTACACATAACAAGAAAATGGTAATGATGAATACCTACAACATACTTTTAAAATAACATAAATATGTATTTAAAAAATTGTGATTACGTTATAAATGAAATATTAAATCCACAGTTCATCGTGGCCTTTATATATTTGGCACTAAATTATTTGGATGCACATGTCTATCTACAAAGATATACAAATATTAACGGAATTAATAATTATTAATCAGGACATTTAGAATATTGTTGTCATACTCATACTTTTGTATTGCAGCTACTTACTTATATCGCAGTTTGTGTTCGTAACCAGATTATACCAATAAATTTTAATAATGTCTTTTAATATTTGTACCTAATGTATTTGTTTACC
The DNA here is from genome assembly GCA_910591435.1 of Acronicta aceris. NCBI lineage: Eukaryota > Metazoa > Arthropoda > Insecta > Lepidoptera > Noctuidae > Acronicta > Acronicta aceris. Next base: position 13,351,969 of record OU342770.1, read on the forward strand.
TGCTAAGTGATAATACAACAAAGGCAATGCTGCAAATAAGTCTATATAATGTTATACAGATTTATTTATAGAATAATCAGTGTTAAAATCACCGCATTTAATCGAGTTTAATCCTATGTTATTATTGTCTTATAGTTAAGAAATTATTAGAATTTCATGCGTTCTCGAATATATCAAGCAATCCATCAATTTATTAATATTTTCTGGTTACACTAACGGTATCATGTTTATTCCTTTAAAACACACCAAGGGCCCGTAGGTATTATGAAGAGCTAGATTGTGAAATGGATGGCGATATTTACCGTACGGGGCGCTATCTCTTCCTCATTTCCGATCATTGATAGCTTAACACTTCAAGAAGCGTTCCCTGTCCGCGGATACTCACTCTAATATTATTTTATCTATAGGTAGGTATACTTTAAACGGGTAAATTTGCCAAAAAGAACAATTTACTGGCCGAAAATATTAATTGAAATAGGTATACTATAAAAATCAGATATGTCGTTGTACAGTAGGTAAATTGATTATACGGATATAAAATATTGCTTTTCTACTCACTATAATAGCATTGTTAATTTTAATTGGTTTTATTGTAACTATTAACGCCCTACCATTGAGTCGTTTCTTTATAGAGAAATCCACAAGAAGACTACAGGAGAAATTTTTCAAAAAATCCTATTTTTATTAACTACGTACCGTATAAATTTGGCAATTTAGAGAAATATTTTATTGTTTTACCATCGTATTTAATAAACTATCTATTTTTATTCATTGCAAACTATAAATTCCATTGCATTATTGTTTGTGTATTATTAAGAAAATTTTAACAATCTTAGTAAAATGTTTAACATGCTTAGTTTAATTTATTCGGACTGGCAATACTATACGATTTTTCAAAATCACAAACAATTTACCCTATTTTTATTTAGAAAGGGTAAAGTGGCCATTCTTCCATATTGGCTATTGACCTTTAAACAAAAATACTGCTAAAGGAATGTATTCAATCACTTTGGAATGTTTCGTATAATTTATGCGATTAATTTGCAAAACCAAAATATTTCCTCTGAGGTATAAAACGAAATCAATGGACTCATATTGGTTTTTTGATCCCCTTACTTTATAAACTGGCAAATCTAATTACCTATTCATTTTGTAGATGCTGGTAACTAGATATTTTAAAAACAAAATATTCCATACCATGTATAAATACTGGGTATTATTATTTATTTTAGCAATAAATAGAAATATACCGTTATTCAAAAAGGGGAACGTTAGTTTATATTTTTATTGACTCTTAAATACACTCATATTCTTTAATTTCAAAATTTTGGGGCGTGCGGTGCCGAGTCAGTCAGGACAAAATGTTGAAAATATTATTTCAATTTTTTAAATATAAATGTCTAAGCTACCGAAGGATTTAATGACTGACTCTTGGGGTCATTTAATATTAAACTATTTTCTAAATATTATTAAAATAAGAAACAAAGATAACACTAACCTTTCTTCGTTTCTAATTTTAACAAACAATTACTTAGACGTTTAGAATGACATGACATCCACGAATAAGGCAGTATATTTTGTTAAAATTTAAAAAAAGAAATTAGCTATTGATTTTAAGATAAACTCGCTCTTTTATTAAAATCGCTTTATAATTATGCACAGAACATATTTCTAACATCAGACAGTGATATTATTGCCATATTTTTTTAAATGAATAATACGGATTAATACGTACGAATTGTACGAATTTCGTGGTCTATCGACTTTAATTAATAAATATTACTTTATTTCTCTCATTTTGTTTTCATAACACCACTTCCACATTCATATTCATAAGTAAATCGCACCTCACTTGTAACACTTAGGTATAATTTGAAATCAATTCATAACACTAAACTAAAGTGATGTTTAAAACGATTAAAATATACTCGTTTTGTAAAAATCGACTCGAAGTACACTCGAGTTAAACTAACGCAAAAGATCCTGTAGTTTCGCTTTCATTTAAATATTCAATTTCGACTAAACAAGATTTTGGGAACACGTTGCTAAATTCTATATTTTCCACTACATCGTTATGATCAGAGAACGTATCTGTCTCGCTACATGCCTCTCTATCGCTACCGAGTACTCTCATGGACTTCGTTTTAAATTTGTTTTTGACGTCACAAACGTTTAGGAAGTGGAAGAGCAAATGTAAAACCATTTGCGTGATAATGTCGAACATCAAGATCAGTTTGGAGACACTGAAGTGTTTCGCTGGATGTATGACGTCGACGGTTCGCGTGGTGTGCGTGGTGTGTAGCGGTCGGTCGGTGGCGTGCGGCGGCGCACCGCGGCTCTCGCGCTAGGTGTGCTTGAGCCAGTGCGCCGGCACCCACTGCGGCTCCCGCTCCAGGCTGTTGATCTCGTTCAGCAGCTGCTGGTAGGCACGTTGTGTATCGTTATTTATGATTATCATATCGAACAAATGGCCCCATCGTAGTTCCATATCTCGTGCGGTTGCTATTATTTCTTTTAACTCTTCCTCCTGTAAACGAAAACATAACACTATCAATGAATATCCTGGAGTCTGGACTGCCCTCAAACTTAAACATATTTATGTAGGTTTTACTTCAATTGAAAAAACTATAACAACATCGATATAAATTTTTCTTACAAATTTATTTACCTACGTGTATTTTCAATAGCGATAATATATATTTGCATCTTTATACATAATTATTTAAAAAACATACAGTACAAAAATTTGTGATTTCCAAAAGATTCTGTAGTAGGTACTCCTTGTTATCTGGTAATAGTATTTGATAGTAAGCTCTGATCAGATCTAATAATACCTTAATATTTTTTTATATGGAGTAAAATAAGTATTGTGAGTTGTGCCACAAAGATCACATCATCATCAACTTATTTAGAGTCCTACAGCTAGGCATGAGTCTCCTCTCAGCATGAGAGGTCTTAGGCTATAGTTCATTAAAATGTAAGGTATCTATATTCGCAGGAACTCACCATCCCCAGCCCGGTGTCTGACACAGGGTGTATACTAGCACAGACACCGTCATTAACTCTATCAATTAAAAAAAAAATACCTTAAAAGCCTCTCCGTTCCTTATCTTCTTCTGCCTGAGTTTCTCAAGACTAGGCGGCGCAACAAACACGGTGTAAGGCTTGAGGTCGGAGTTGCGGAGGATCTTCAACGACTGAGGGTGTAGATTCAGCACGCAGATCTTCCCCGAGTTCACTACTTCGCGGATCGCTTCTAGTGAGGTACCTGGATGAAAGAACACATTTATATAACTCATTATTTATATAACTCATTGTTTATAGAAATTATTAACTTCCGGAGTGTCTAAATTATAACTAAGCTGATCAACTGATCTGCAGGGTTAGGCTGCGCTCGCTGCGGTCAGTGTGAGTGTGGGTGACCATTCTTAACACATCGAGACCCCATCGTGTCTCAGAGAGCATGTAAAGCCGTTTGTCCTGGTCGTTATACATGTCGATCGTTAGTGATAGTCGGAAGCTCAAAAAGCCTGACAACCAGTCTATCCTCCGGATGTTATTTTTTATGACAATAAAATAGGGTTTATTTTCAAACAGGTATCATGATAGTTAATTGTGGTATTTGCTTACCATAATAAGCCTTCTCGTATTCTCCATGTTCAACAAACTTTCTGTTGAGTATATCAGCCTCGAACTGCGTGCGCGAGATGAAGTGGTAGTCCTGGCCTGGCACCTCGTGGTCTTTGCGCGGTCGGGACGTGTCTGCAACGAAATGAGATAATTACTTAAATGCTGAATAGGTTATCGTGATGTATAATTATTATCAGAAACCAGGGAAATTTGATATAAGAACTTTGTAAACGACATGCTTTTTTATATTATTTTGTAGTGTTACGGATTGGCAATCTTACTTCCGAATTAGAAGGTGATTTAACCCTATTTTCAGAGCAGTGACAGCTGCAACACAAAAAAACCATGTGGTGACGGAAGCGAATGTGCGCTAAAGTGGTAACAACAAACACTACTACGAAGTGGAAGGGGGCAGCGAGGTATTCAACGTAGGGAGGAGTAAATTGGCCAGTTTGTACTTTTCTGTGACAATAGTGAGACAGTAATCAGCTCAATGATTAGTTTTGAGGAAGAAACTACTATATAATTGTCTTGTCTTACTATATAATAGATTGTTAGTTTAGTAGCATTAGCCTAGTTGTCCTAAACGTGACTACATCCTATTATTGGGTTTTTCTATCAAATTCTCCCCTATTTTTTAAAGCTACTAAACATACCGGCGAACTGTAGGTGTAAATTAGTAGTCCTCTGTATACCCTTCGGGGAATACAGGCGTGATGGTATGTTACGAAGACACTTACGTGGCACAGCGGCTGCGAATCTGGAGCTGTCTTCCATGAGCCTCTGCCGCAGCTCGTGGCGGCCGATGTTGGGAGGCCCGATGAGAACGATGGGCCGCTTGTGTGACGCTCGAGGGTAGTACAGCGCCACCTCCTCGTACGTCAGGATCTCCTCTTGCTCGTATTCTGGAAGATTTAACCTTACTAATCTCACTTATAATGGATTTTTATGTGTAGATTTGTATGAAAAGTAAATATACCTATTCTAGTCTACATTCTATAGTGCACTAAAAAAAGATTTACAGGTCCCTTAAAGTCCTAGTTATCCAGGTTTCACTGTATTCATCATATCAGCCTATTGCCGTCCACTGCTGAACATATGCCTCCTCCATACGCTGCCAGCCACCTTCTTCAAATCGTCGGTTCATCGTGCCGCAGAGCGTCCCACGCTACACTTGCCTAAACGCGGTCTCCACTCTAACACTTGTCTGTTCCATCGGTCGCCTGCCGTCTGCAGACATGGCCGGCCCAGTTTCACTTCAGCGTGCTTATTCTTCGCAATGTCGGTGACTTTAGTTCTTTAGGGAATTACTTTTTTGCGAATTCTATCCACCAAAGAAACTCTAAGCATTGCTCTCTCCATTGCACGCTGAGCAACTTTGGATTTGTGGACCAGTCCCAAAGTGAGTGTCCACGATTAGGCTCACTGTATTATGTAGTGATTATGTATGGATATCTGTATATATCTACATATCTCTCGGAAGAAAAACATGTAAGTATGTAGATCACAGTGCCCAAAGACGACATTATTTTTCGTGCATCAACCATTAATTTAAAAGGGGACATCTCTTTCAATATGAATGTATAAAACATAGTGGACTCACCATCCCCACCAGATGTGGAGTACAGCGGGTAGCCAGCTTCACTCGTAGCCTTCTTCCCCTTCTTCTTCCGGGGAGGTTTCTTGGCACAAAGAAGAGTACCTCCCTTTCGGGGCTTGTCTCTGGCCGCGACTTCGCCTGCGAGGGTTAGCTTCATTGATTCTCGCCTGAAAAAATGTAAAAGAGAGAATGAGATTAGATTTATTGTGTTTCTTGCTAAGGACACTGTCAGATTTATACAAGGGTCGGCAACGCGCGAGTGACACTCCTGGTGTTGCTTGAGTCCATAGACTACAGTAACCGCTTCCTATCAGGCGGGCCGTATGCTTGTTTGCCACCATAGTGGTATAAAATATAGTGCTGCTACTTCCACTTTTCGAGAAATTCCCACTAAAGCGAACGAGCGCTCATTAAAATCTTCCCAGAAATTTCCCCTAAAGTGCGTGACGCCGCGGCTTATTGCCTCCTATATACATATTCAGGACTAATGCTTAGTTGAGACATGTATATTTTTTTGTCCTTATGTATATGGTAACAATAATTTGTGAAGTGTGAGTATTGTGTAGACTGATGTTAAGATCACAAAACCTATGATAAGCCTTTCGATTTTCTGGCAGTTAGAGGCTGTCGTGCTCACTTAAATGTCCTGCTGATGGTGGCGTTGTGTGTCGGGTTGTTTTATTCCCTACAACTTGGTTGAGTCGAACAACGCTGATACACACGTCATGCTCGTGAACGGGTGCTGTCTGTCGGGACTGGTCAACTCTTACATGCCATGTCAATCCGGATTCAGTTATGTTATCTTTTGGAGGGTAACCTACTTTTATCACTCACATCAAACTTCACAATACTCACATTGATAGAATAAAAAATATGTATAAATCCATTATTTATTTAAAAGAGTATCTATGGAGTTTCTCTCCGGCTCTTCTCCATAAGACCTACTATTTGGAACCGTGCATGTAATTTTGACATTTCAAAAGTACCTGTATATGGTCTAATTGAAATAAAAAATTTGAGTTTGAGTTTGAGTTTGAGTTGTAGGTATTGGTTTTCTAATTATAGATAGAAGGCCTATTTCGTAAATAAAGTGTCGATATATATAGTCTTAGTATCATACACAAATGGTAATCTCTTAGGCTATCCATCAACGTACGCGACGACGTTATAATTATACAAACTGCAATAAGATGGATTTATCCAAAACTGATAATTGTGATATTTTTTGCCAGATATTCAAACACTATATAATTTTAAGTCGCCGCGTGCCGTTACCTCTTGTATCAACTGTAAATAGCACAAGATTTAACGGCATTTGGCTATTTGGAAATTAGGAATCTGATAGGTGTTTGATCCGAAATTTTATTGTTTAAATTTTACGACATAGAAGACTGCTATACCTATACCTAATGCTATAGGTATTTATCATTATTATTTCGCTACATGGCTGTCTTCTGATTAAGTTTAAAACTGTAGGGATACTGGATACTGGGATACTGGACTGTAGTGCATATATTACCTATGTAATGCAACCAAAATCTAGTGCGGACGTGTCATCAAAGTGTCATTATGTAATCAGTTGTTCCATTTAGTCATCCACTCCTAAAAAACTAATAGGTACTTACTGATGCTGGAACGCCTGGCTGGGTATGAGTCCCGCGAGGGTTTGGTCTTCCTCTCCTTCACGGAATGCCTGCCACCAGTTCGGGTCCTCACGGCTGATCACGTGAAGGACATCGCCTTTTTGGAAACTAATACCTGCAATATAATGGAGTGATTATGAATCGAATCTGGGATTAATTGCTTATATTGTGAGTAAAGGAAGGTTAAGGTCAGGTGTGAGTGTATGAGAAGATGTATGAATGTGGAAGAAACAAAAGAAGTATGTAAAATTGTAGCGGTCTGTAGTTTCTGTCTAACCTTGTAGGAGAAAAGCGTAAGTGAATGCATGTATGTGATTATAATGACGTTAAATTACTATCGATGGAATAAGTAGATGGGATCAACATTTCCCACAAAGCGCTGCACTGCCACCAGACTTCTGCATTTTTTTACAATATCGGAATTTTTACAATAGGAAAAATTTACAGGTGTTTTGGATTCTACCACTAACATTGTCATAGATGTTTTTAACGTATGCTTCAAGGAGTTTCGATGTTTGAAGAATGGTCACCTATCAATATAGTAACCGCGGCAAGCGAAGCTTAACCTTGGAGATAGTTTGATCAGCTTAGTTTTTATACTTAAATCCGTCGATTGTTTTGCTTACTGGAGATAGGATTTTGACATTACTTGTATCGTCCTTATGTCAAAATCCTATCTCTAGTAAGCAAATTTACTGACAGATTGGGACCGGCCTGTTGCAAGTCCCTCAAACTATAAAACAAGATAGTGATGATGGAATATATGGAGGAGTAATGTATAGTGTTGGTAAGAATGTGTAATGGTACTGACCGAGCTCCCGGCAGGGGATGTAGACGTCGTCCTCGGGGTCGTAGTCGAAGTGCGCGCGCACGTGCAGCACGCGCGGCGGCGGCGGCGCGCGCGGCCCGGCGCGGCGCGGCGCCAGCACCACGCACAGCGTGCCCGACAGCGCGCCCAGCACCTGGCACACCTCGTGCACCGACTTGCCGCGCATCGCCACGCCGTTCACTTCCAGCAGCTGACACGGAATTAATCACATCAATCTTACAACAACGATAACAAACATCCTTTAATGATCTCTGGGTATAGAATTTTTTTTTTATTCGTGATAGGCTGATGCTCGACCGCCAGTTTACCTGATGTTGAGCGATACTGCGATCTACGATAAAGCGCGCTTGCCTAGAAGAAACCGAATAACTCGTGATTTAAAGAAACCCAGATTATATCTATCGGGAAGACCCACTCGGGAGTACGTAGAGTTAACGGTACGCATGATAAAAGTGGACTTAAAGCGAATAATTTCGTATGAATCCTTGATCCCTTTTTCTTTGTCAGGCTGACGTATAACAATACAGAGTAATTTGTAAACCTATAAGTAACACAAATAATAGTACATACATACCATCACGGCTGTATTCCCCGAAGAGTTAGGCAGAGGTGCACTAATGTACACAGTTCACCGGTATGTTTAAGTCCCATGTAATAGGGGGCGAGCCCATTGCCATTAGGGATTGCACTGAGAATTTCATAGAAAAATCCAATAACACTTTGCTCGACCTGAGAATCGAACCCAGGAGCTCTAGCGTAGTAGTCGCGCTTGCGGCCACTAGACTAATGAGACAGTCAAAGTCAAGTTGAATTGAATCAAAGTTTGATATTTCATATGTACCTATGTATCAGAATAGTTCAGTGACAAAAAATGACATGACTAATAAATTTGGTAGACAAAAGTGTTAAGAAACAACAATTCCGAAGTCTGAATAAAGATTTTAACATAATAAAATAGTAGACATGAGGCGATGATCAACTTAACACTGACTGACTGACAAACAACGCACAGCCTGTAAGCTTATAGGTACAGATGGGTCTAGAAGCATGATATTTTGCACAGGAGTTTATCATACATATAACTTGTGGGATTTTGGGAAATTCCCACTGGACTGGGAAAAACAAGATCATCGGGAGTAACCCCGCACAGAGCCGGATTTGGAGGCGGATTTGAAGTGGAGGCCCCCTAATTATTCTCCAAATATTTTTTTTTTCAGAGGAGTAAATCTCTTTCAATGCTCAGGAAGGTTAGCGTTGATAAACGGTTTTGTCCTACCGTAAGTTATTACTTTATTATCTAGTGTTTACTTGAGGGAATTTGAAAGTTATTTTTTCGAAGACTCTATTGTATACATATCTCCTAAATACGGCCCTCCCTGCACAAAATCTGGATGTGATAAGAAGGCTGGTCTTACCTCATCTCCTTCATGTAACAGTCCTGACTTCTCAGCCGCACCGCCTCTGACTATCCTGCCGATGATCACGGCCTCACCCTCATTCCTTACAGTAGCACCTGCGGGTAGGCAAAGATCTATTGTGAAATTGAAATCTTTTGGAACTTTTAAAATCCTAACTTAACTAAATAAAGTGCTATGCTATTCGATATATCAAGTTTAGTAACGGCCAGTTCGAGAATCTTATGTTTCAGTAAAAGAAGTAAAACATAGACATTACAAAAATAGAAAGTTTCCACTCTAATGCTAGATGCTTGGACTAGAGAAATACATGTAAAATTGTTTGCTTGTCCCACTTTTGTCTAACTCACATATGAAGGAGTTTCTGAATTGAATTTAAGTAAAATAATTATTCAAAGCTTTGTTCCATTAGAAATCCACTACACTAGGGGTAAGGATCGAGAAAGGCTGTATTTGCATCCTGAGTATACACGAAAAGAGTCAAATGTACAATGCCTAGAACAAGTTGGTTATTAGTGAAAACTTCTTACCAAGTGGTTCATTAGTTTTCTCTATTTTGATAATTTTAATGTGTTCGCTGGGGTCGTCGGGCGAGTGCGCTGTCAACGATTTGTCGTTGTCGCCCTTGTGATTAAAGTTGTTACCAGTCTGAAAAAATATAACAATCTTATAGGTAATGCCATGAACAAGGAATATTTCGAAAGGATCAGATTTGTCAAAAACTATGTGTATCTTACGCGAACCAATACGGTTTCTTTATATAACGTAAACGAAAAACCACAATCATATCTGCACTTCCATCCGCTAAGACCAATAGTGCCATATTATGTAAAGAACCCGAAAATAGGCTTGACTGTAATTGTTAAAGACCAATTAGCAAAGACAATAGAGAGACAATGTTATGATCCTCGAGTGTTGATGACCTTACATACGGTATTTCTAGGTAGAAACCTTCTTTGACGAAAATGGTCAAAAGAATAAGGGCAGAAAGTCAAACGCTGATGTCAATGTGGAAGAAATAATCGTAGTTTTAAGATTACAGCCTACGCTTTTCACAGCTCGGATCAAGTAATTACAAAGTTATTTTACAACTTAAGTTTTCCATCGCCGATAATGCACAGTTGTAAATATCTCAATAGTTAATTGCCTATGAATTCCACGAATAATTAACATCAATAATTTTATAAACAATCACATTTGCAATACAATGTCGGAAATATTAGCGTGGGTCTTAAAAGTCAAAGTCAGAAATTGCTTAAAAGTGTTACACACTTTACCTGAGTACCTATATATGTTAACAAATTTTTGTATGCATCAAAAGTCTATCTAATTTGGTGCAGCAATAATAAAATGTTAAAGGCCATCTAAGAGACATTATTTTTATGTAAATAACAAATTATACATTTATTTATTTTTATTTTTTAGTAAAGGAAAAAATTCAATCGCGGGCAGGATTCGAACCTGCGTCTCCTGGTTGGATACACCAGACGCTCTGACCTCTAAGCCACCGCGAACCCTACCCGCATGATTGAAATTTTGCCTTCACATGCGATTGAATTTTTTCCTTTACTAAAATATAACTTTATAATCTTAGCATGGAAAATGCAAAAAAATCACAAAAAGATTAATTTATTTTTGGCAAAATATTCATGCAACGTCTTTTTTAGAACTCTCTTAAATAATCTTTAATAAGCACTACAGGTAGGTACGTAGGTACCTACCTGTAGTGCTTATTAACATAAACATTTTGTTAGCATATTTTGTTCACTTAAGTAGTTAAGTGAACAAAATATGCCAACAAAATGTTTTTATAATTTCGAAGTCCACTTTTCAAAGTGTCTGAAAAACGAATACAAAGTACGATTTATGAATTTTACATAAATTTCCATCTGTTTTCTCGGGTTGTTTATATTTCCTTTTGAATTATTACGATAGAAGTTATTTCTTTACTTCAGTTTTTTATTTGAAGTCGTGTCTTACCTTGATTCTTTAGAATGGAGAAAATATATTTCTGAGATATGTAGGTATTTTATGAAATCATACTCGTACTTTCAGTCTCAATCGTTTACCAGAATAATTGTAAAAGTTTGAAGTGTCTATTGTTTTTCTATCGCGTCATCGTGTTTTACTAATTGATCCTTTATACTTAGGTTTAAAGATCGATTACCGAAATTGATATAATTTATCAGTTAATATTGATATCCTTACCTTATGCCTCTTGCCCCTGCTGAAGCAGGTGGGATCGAGCAGCGCGGCGGCCTGGTCGTGGGCCTGCACCAGGCTTTCCAGCTCCAACCCGCCCAGGATGGACAGCAGCTCTGCCGCCAGCGCAGACGACTCGCCGCCCGACGACGTATGCGCCCCTAGTACGTCCATGCACTGTTGGAATATAATTCACGTCATTGTGAGGAAAAGTTTCAAGCATTACCTGCACACTCCAAATTAATCTATGGAGTGGATACGGAACTTTTTAAATGAAGCAATTAACATTGTTGAACTATTATGAGCAAAGGGATTTTATATAAAGCATATTACGATTTGTAACGTTTGGGTTGCATTGTTTTTTTTTTTGGGAAGATATTGGGCTCTTTTGCCTAACTGGTTTTGATATAGATGTTGAGATGTTCAGATAGTCAATACCGTTTCGCCGAATGTTCGATTGTTCGATTCCCACCGAGACAAACATTTGTTTCGAATCTGAGTGTAGGAACCTACTTTGTGTCTGTTTTGTTTGTTATGTCTCCCGTGGGACGCAGGGCTTGTTCCCTAGAAAGAATGGTGTTTTTTTTAAACCAGTACTCATTTAACTTACGTCTTTCAATCTATCGGTGGCCCGATGCGTGTGCGGCGGCGCCAGGCCGGGCCGCTTGTGTCTGACGGCCGTGAGCACCGCCGAGCGCGTGGCCAGGGCGGTCCGGAGCGCAGGGCACAGCAGGGCCCCGGCCGCGCCCGCCACCCGCGCCGCCAGCGCCGACTCCCCGCTCGCCCCCAGCGCTTTCTGCACGCGCGTAAGGGCTGCACATACTTCTTGGTAATCTGAAACAAAATTTATTGAAGGTAAGAGTGAAGAGTACTGGGAGTCGTTGCATGCATGCGGCATATAACCGGTTCTTGAGGAAGTCTTTGGGGGAAGCTTTTGTTCAGAGTGGACGTCTTTTGGCTGATATGAAGATGATGTTAAAATCTAGACAGCCTCATTAGTCTAGTGGTCCCAAGCGCGTCAAGCAAAGTGTTATTGGGTTTTTCTATGAAATTCTCAGTAGCAGCTCGGAGTCTGGATTTGTGCCCGGTTAATAGCAATGGGTTCGCCCTCTATTATATGGGACCTAAACATACCAGCGAACTGTGGGTGTACATTAAGTACGCCTCTGCCTAACCCTTCGGGAAATACAGGCGTGATGGTATGATAAAATCTAGCTTTTAATTAGCACGGCCGTATACTAAGTACATAGATAGGTACCTACGCAGGTATACTGGTAGATTTTTCAACTGTATGAAATAATTTGAACTATACATAATAACCATCGCAAGAGTACCTACCTAATCGAAATCAAGGTTGGTGAATCCACGAACAAAAGCTTGTGAAGATTAATTATTTTCTTTACAATGTCAACACTATAAAGTGTGCAATATTCATGTAATCAAAATCTGGTGTCTACTTGATACCAAGTCCGCGAAAGGTTAAACTTTACCTTCCCTCACATCAAAGCCGCTAAGGTCAATCAAGGGACCGTTTCTAACGTAAGCCCTGAACATAAAAGGTACCTATATTGTGTTTATATTTGAAAACGCGGCAGTGTGACAGCCAAGTTTGAAATTACCAGCAGCATTTTTTGTGTTTCGAGTCAAAATAGAAAAGTAAGACGTGGGAATATCGGTCCGTCTGTCGCAGATAATATTCAGTTGCTGAACGTCGACTATATCTGATCTCATGAATGGAAAGTTAAGGGGAAGATAATTCATGATTTAGAAACAAAATAAACGAACCCCCTTTTTTCTTATTCTTATTCATAAAAGCTGATTTAATAAAAGTGTTGAAGAAGAACTATGAAGAGATAATGTCAAGTAAAATTCAAATGATATAAAACTTAATAGCGAAAAACGGGCAAAGCCCTTACTTCTAAGAAAAAGGTTGAGTTACAAAATTAATTTACCTCCTTGGAATTAACAGTTACGTATTTCGTACGTATTAATATTCTATACCTGCCATTCCTTATAATATCGAACCTTTTTCTTCATTCTTTTTTACATCCGAGTTACAAAGTTAAGTTTAAAACTTACTTCGTGTTTCATACAGAAGTTGGTCAATTGTATAAGTCAATTCTATTTTCAACTCATCGACAAAGAACTTGGTTCTACCTTTGTCTGCCGCGATAATTTTATATGTCGTCTCAGCGTCCCAGTTAGCGTGTAATATCGGCCGGCGCGGAGAACTCGCGGTATGTGAACTGGAATTAACGCGACCCGGGTAGTTCGTATAGGTACGGGAAAGTGAAAATATGGGACAGAGGGGGAACATATTACTGGATATTGACACATGTTTTTTTAAGAATATAACAGTTCGCCGGTATATTTAGGTTTTTTTAAAATAAAAGCTTATTAGTAATGTGAGTCGCACATTACTAGTATTCTTGTTAAATCCTCGTTCAAAGCTAAATGCTTGTGTTACGAGTGGGTTCACGTCGGTAATATAATGGTTTCGAACCGGCAACCATATGATCGCCTGTCAGACGCCCATGGCTACCGCTGCTTCAATTCGGTCCCATAGGGAGCAAACCTATTAGGCGTAAATCCCAACCTAGTTGGTAGGAATTCAATAACAGTTTACTCGGCCTGGGAATGTTAGATTAATATCTACAAACTTTAGTACTCTCATTTATGATAAATTGTTACAAGAAGCCAAAATGTTATTTCCAATGTCACGTTTTATAAGATTTCTTTTGAATTTACGTTTCTAAGAATAAAATTCCATGAATACTTAGACTTCCCTACTTAGAGATAACTTTAAGGCTTTCAGTCTTAATAGGAAACACGTACCCACCTAAGTAGTTAGTGGAAAATATTATTCTTACAAAAATCTCATTATTTACGGCTCTGAGAAGTAATATCCCCACAGGATTTAGACAAAATACAACTCAATAAGATTATACTCACAAAATTATAATATTCATTTACTTAGAAAGGTTTCTTACTAATATGGGATACACAAAATTGCTTTTACTATCTCCGTAAATCTATTTTTGGTGTAGGTACTTACAAGTTGTATACTTAGAAATAATGAGTACCTACCGTGGAAAATCTTGATTTAATCTTTCTTTTTCTAGATTAATTTTTGGTTAATTATAATACGCTCAACATAATATGGCTGCCTCATTACTCTAGAGGTCCCAAGCGCGACCGATCGGGTTCGATCCCCAGGTCGAGCAGTGTTATTGAGTTTCCTATGAAATTCTGTGTAGCAGCTCGGAGTCTGGATTTGTGCCCGGTTAATGGCTATGGGCTCGCCCCCTATAACATGGGACCTAAACATACTGGCAAACGTGGGTGTACATTAGTACGCCTCTGCCTAACCCTTCGGGGAATACAGGCGTGATGGTATGATGATGGTATGATCAACATTAAAAATTTTGCTAAGAAGCTGCTATGGGTTATGCAACTGGCTGGGTGGCTATGGAACTGAAAGTTGCATGGCTCTTTCTTCAAAAGGCTATCTCATTCATTACCCTGTATTGTAACGCTCATATATTGCTCCTGCCACAGATAATATAATACTAGTACTCCTGCTATGACTGTTCTGTATCTGAGTTTGTTTCGGTGTTTCTTCTCAAAGATTGTCAGTTATGAAATGCCAGCGAAACATAACCTTGTAAAATGTCTAGATAAATAAATAACATTTAACAGGAATTGCTCAATCCTAGTTCTGGTTATATAATACTTATGGCGGAAATGTAGGTTTCAGACCGATTAAAAACCTGATATTTGCAAAAGCAATATCAAGCGTCACTGGATATTTTGCTACACTTGAAATAATTCTGATCCGCGAGAAATTTACCGACGAATAAGATCAGAAAGTTATAATTATGATTGAACCTGCCTAACCCTTCGGAGAATACAGGCGTGATTTTATATTATTATTTAAAGATTATAAACAAATACTTCTCAGCAAAACCATCGAGAAGAAGATTAAACCTGTTCTCTTCGTGTAAATGATTCTGACACTTACCAACAACAGCGTACAATTGCGTAGAGTCATCGCTAGCGTCGTCTTCATACGCGTCGTTGACAAAAGCGGTCCCTGATGACGGGGGGTTCGACTCCAAGGCCTGGAGCTTGTGAGACCCTCGCAGAGAGGTGCGCAGGAACTCGTTCTGTGCCGCGATCCTCTCCTCCGCTTCTTTGCGCTGACGGAGCTGTTCCTGTTGAAAAAAGAGGGGGAAATTAGTATGATCAATTATTTCAAACGTAGTCCCCGATTCGACTGTCAGATTGGGCAAAGTATTTTTTCTTTACAAACAGATTTACAGACTGCCTCATTAGTCTAGTGGTCCCAAGCACGACTACTAGGTACACTAGAGGTCCTGGGTTCGATCCCCAGGTCGAGCAAAATGTTATTGGGTTTTTCTATGAAATTCTCAGTAGCAGCTCGGAGTCTGGATTTGTGCCCGGTTAATGGCTATAGGCTCGCCCCCTATAACATGGGACCTAAACATACCGGCGAACTGTGGGTGTACATTAAGTACGCCTCTGCCTAACCCTTCGGGGAATACAGGCGTGATGGTACCTATGTTAAACAGATTTAACCTCTAAAATGCATTAATTTTGACAATATACGAGTAGGTATATTACAATAGCAGTCAATATTTTGCCAATACTTGTCTAAATGGAGTATTAACTTCACACGCATTATTGCAATGTCCAATCCCCTCGATAGTTCACATGGTCGATGCGTCATAGACCATAGCAATTATTGTGTGATCTGTGACCGTTCCCACGATAAAACCATTGACAATTATTTAATTTACTTTTTTCTTTAAGTATATAATGATCTCGTGAAACTGATACCTACTTATAAATCCCATTTATATCGAGCGGGCGTGAATCATGAGTGTAGTAGGAGAGTCTTATGTCCGTATATATATGTCCTATGTGGAAGAAACTGTCATATGTGCTAGTGTTAAAATATCCTTCGACAAAGGAAAAGTAAAAATCCTAATGCGCCACTTTGACAACTTTATATGCGAACTTTACATGGTTTGTAGCGAATATTATACATATTGAAATAAAATCATTTCCGTTTTAGTCTGCCCGTGACCATGGACGCTGTAAAGGGTCTGCAACTTCGGCATTTGATCATGTAAATATAACGCAATAAAATCCCGCAAGTGTTTGATTTCCTTAGATGACTGTGAATTCAAATAATTCGTAGGTATTATGCAACAAGCATTCTATCTTTTTTGTTCTTCTTTCTCCGCAAGGAGAATTCACAACATCCATCAACAGCTTCAAGCAAAGCTTAGCATCTAAATTGATAATATCAAGATAGTTATTAACTGTATTATCCTATAAAATCTTTTAATCATGATTGTCAACATGGCTACATCTAAAAATAACACCAAAGGCCATAACCCATCTCATCTGACCCATAAACCTGTCAATTAATCAGCAGCTTGTCACACTTATCACTTCGATGTCCTACATGCCAGATAAGGCTATGTACCCATATACAGAGCCTATACCTTGACCGACAGTATAATGAGCTATGTTTATAAGTACAATGTATTGTTATACAGATGTAAATTCTAGGGCAGAGCTCCCCAAACTTTTTTTATCTTGTCGACCACTTGACATCATTTCGGTTTTGGGTAGACCTAATTTTTTATTTTTAGAAATTCATTATACCGTTTTACATCACATAGGTACATTTAGGGGATTTATATCGAACCCCAGGGGTCGACGACCCCTGGGAGTCGATATAGATCACTTTGGGTATCACTGTTCTAGGGGAAGAAAAAATCGATCTCTGGCTGGGTTCCCCCTAAATGCTCCGAACGTTTTATCCGATAGGTAATGGTAAAATACTCAGTTTTAAGATGCTGATAAGTTATACGGTATCACAGACAGTATCACTTAAAAGTAATAGAGACTGCACGAAGCTAAACAGCGTTGTTTGTTTTATTTTTTTTACTTTTACTATGAAATTATTTGTGTCTCTGTTCTGGCCAAAGCTTAGTCTTTCTTCTTTGTTAAAAAAATATTTTTGAATTTAGAATTTGAAAAAATGATTTTGATGCTCCGCCAGATTATAGATACTATTACTGCAGGTAAACTTCGATAGTAGCACTACTGCTACTGTTTTAGGACTGTTAGGTATTATTATTATGAGTAAACAATGTGTTTTCCTTGTTTGATATTAATTAATAAAACTATTTGTAATTGTTTTCTGCGCTGTTATTTGTATTTTAATTACATAAACTGTAAGGGAAAAATATGACGTAATCATTAATCATCAATGATTAGATGTTTGTATAGAAATATAAATATTTATTTGTCAATGTAGGTTACATTTACATTAGATGTTAAATTCTTGAACTAGTTAGCTACATTGTACCCAAAGGCATACAAATTTCAATATTGAATATCGAACGAATGCTGAAATGAACGATGTAAAAACTTGAATTAAGTTCAAACTGCTTTGCAAAAGTCCAATGCTTAGCTTACTCTTATCAAAAAAATTTGCCCGTCACCATTGACAGTTATGTCTAGCCTGTTTGCCTTAGCTTATGCTGTCTAAAAATTGAGTCCAAATTAGCGGTTCAGATTCGAGAAATACTCATACATCTTTTTTAAATTGATGTGTGGTTTATTCAATTTATAACCCAAATTTACTTACGGCCGGTGTCTATATTCTATCTGTCAGTGGATTTAATACTAAAGATAGGATTTTGACAGTAGCTGTATGGAGCTTATGTCAAAATTCTATCTCTAGTAAAGAAAACTACCGACCGATAGAAACTGGCCGTTAGGAAAACAGTAACGATAAAACTTAAACGCCCAATGGGATTATTACGAATTACTTGAGTCTTTTGAGCATACAATTTTTTTTTTAAATTCTAATTACCTATTAAGTATGTGTAAGTAATGTTTCTTTGTTATGTTTGAATTTTGAGTTGAATGGTGAAATTGACACGAAGAAGTTCCCAGATACTAAGTTCTAATTCGTTTAAGGTCCACATCAGTGGACTGTGCTTCTTCACGGCGCATCGCACATCACCCGTTGGCTACACCGCCAGAACAACTAAACTTCAGGAAACTATTCACTTCAATTTAGACAAACTTCGTCGAGATTTTGGAGAGCTTGCATTTCTAGCCAAATTACTTTAGAGAAGAGCGAACGAGTACTAACGGAGGCATGGATGTTTAGGAATGATAACGAAATAGGATCCGAAGCAACTAGTTTCATAAGAACCATATAAAGAAAAACATCTTTAAAATTGATGATTCTAAATTAGAAAATCACAACTCAACATTTTTTTTATTGCAACCCTAAAAATAGGGTCGTTAACCGCGTGTAATGTAAGTATATCTTTATCTATATTATGTCGCAAATACAATACAATATAATAAAACAATATTCAAAATTCACAGACCATGACATAAAAAATACAGGTTAAACAATATGGTACCATTTTGTCTGCTGAACATCGCGTTGTTTAACATACAATGGCGGTCATGCAATTATGTATGTCATGTATGTTTGCGTGACGTCACCCCTTGTTACTGATAGCCATTGGGCAAACAAATCCGGTCATGTTATTTAAGTAGACGGGAGATATGGAAGGGAAATTGAGATTTTAGAAAATGAGGAAAACATTATCGTATACGTAATGGATTTTTCGGGTAAAACCTTATTTTTTTTTAATAATTCGGAGTCCAATTTGCGTGATGAGCTTAGTAACTTTGAGGGCACGGATAATGAGTTAGAAATACATTCTATGGTTAAGTTTAAAAACCGGATTATGGTTGAATGTCGTTTAGAATTTATCAAAAAGTAATATTATGATTTATGATGCAGAGCAATGTGGCAATGAATGTTTTGTCAATAAATAGTAAAATCTTCATGTTAAAATATTGGTAGTTTGCAGATGAGCGAGGTTTTTTTTTATTGCAAGCCTGGCGCTGATGACAATTCAGCCAATAACGAAGTAAAAACGTGAGTACTTAGGTAGACATCAATTTGAATATTACTCCTCAGTGTGGATAGATGTAGTTGCTACGAATAAAGCTCATCAAGGCCTTAAATAATTTGAAATTAACATTTTAGGAAAAGAAGACCGAATTAAGTTGTAGTCAATGATATAATACTGTCATAGTAAATGTCATTTAAAATTGAGTCGCGCTACATGTTGTAGTAGTATATTTTCAAAACTGATAGATAAAAACCCAAAGCATTGGATTAACCAGAAATCATATTCTGCACATGTATATTCTATAGATAAAAAGGATGTAGAGAAACATATAGGCACACACAAAAAAAACAGTCAATTGACTTCATCCTTTTTGAAGTCGGTAAAAACGCACATATCTATTTTTCGCACACACATTCCTACCTAAGATTTTATAGACATATTTTAGTTTGCCTAACTCAAAAAATCTCGTGAATTTATCCCAAATAATCTACCACGGGGCAAATTATTTATTGGACTGGCAACACAGTAAGTAGGCACCGGAACGGCCCCATTCTGCCGCAATGTCTGCTCTGGAAATTTAATAAAAAACACATTCCCCGCTTGCCGAACATTGAATTATGAACATCAAATCATTTCGACGGAGTTTGAACTTATTTTGGAATATACATTACCTACCGTCTATTTCGGCATGTCAATAATATAACATTTTAATTCTATCAAGGATCAATTAGGCGACGCACGGTTTATTCAATGAATAAAAAAAAAACTTATGTAAACTTTTGAACAAATTAGTTTTATAGCAACTGGTTTCTGGAAAAAATCTTCAAATGCATATAGTATACTTCCTATTTGCGAAAATTATGTAAGTAAATGTTTAACACTGACGGACAACGAGTCTACGATCTAGTCTAGAAGTTACTAGATCCCAGATTCGGAGTTTCATATTTATAAGCACAATTTATACGCAGTTGTTTATTGTTTGAGAAAAACAGATATACTTACAATAGTAGATTTAAATAAAGAAATTAAACAATAATGAATCGAAAACTAATTATTTTATGGAAATCAGGTAAATTTTTGCTGCCTTCCATAAATTTTCACATTATCTAAGTAATAAAAATACTTATTTACTATTCCTTATTTTGTGGTTCCCTAATACTAAAGCTACAGCCAAGTCGTGCTCATAAAACATCAGAATATATTCGTCCTAATTTGCTAACCGTCCGTCCGAATCACAAACTCGAAGTTTTAATCACGAAATGGAAACTTCCATTCCGTTTGGAATACTATGTCCATTAGCCTGGATGCTTATTCGCTATCTGTGTGGTTTTAGCAATTGAACTAAATTATTTTTTAGCGTTTCAGTGTATTGTAGATCTCGCTGTTGCATTTTTGGGTAGAAGAGTCGAAACTAGTATTTACTTAGGTTTTATTTCTTTAGACGCGAAAGGAATTGAGAAAATTCCTACGGGTTTGGCAAAAAATGATCGATACGGGTCGCAATTGCGTTGCGACCCGTATTGATCATTGTGGTAAAGGACTCTTTGTGGTAAAAGGTAACCTATGACCTACCTAGAAGTTCAATAAATCTCTATTCCCAACTCCAAAATTCGTCAAAATTAGGTAGTTTAGCCGTACAGGCGTGAAAACGTAACTAATAGACCGACAGTTACTTGCACATTTATTATTCATTGATAGTATGGATATAGTATATTATTATTATAGTATGTATTTACATTATATAGGTAGTATTGATTATCCTGGTTGTGCAAGAGAGAAAGTAACTAAGTGTCACTGAGATTTGTCGATGACTTAAGATAATGGCTAGCCAGGATTATTGACTGGCGTGATTTATTCAATCTATACTTTTTCCTTGCTTCCGTGTGTAAAGAATGAGCAGAAAAAACACAATAAAATTCGAACTGTAAATATTAATTAGCAAAATAGAAAGTAAAAATAGGCAAGAAAAGAAACCAAAAGCTTCTGAAATCTATTCAAGCGTAAGTTACTGAGTTCAAGTATCAAGTCAAGCAAAGTTTTAGAGGATTAGTTCTTTGTATACACAATAATTCTCAGTAGCAGTTCGGAGTATGGATTTAATGACTCGTAACCTTATAACTGCAAACTGTGAGTATACATCACCTCTGCCTAAACCTTCAGAGATAAAGGCGTAATGGTACGATACTTATGTCTATCTGAAATCCTTACAAATCTTTCTCGGCTACTTATTCACAGCCTACTACAATATCTCTCTCAGAATATATCTAGCAAGCAGACGTCACCGAAGGCCATTACTTCTATTTCCACGACGTTGCGCCGTGTACGGGCCGGTTCCGAATATCTGTCGCATTTCGCGCCAAACGGTCCGGACATCACGATGTTTTTACGTTCTTACGGAGCCCGGTATGACGTCAATGAATTGTACCATCAAGCAGTGAAGGCAGAAGGTCCACGTGACCGTATTGCAGGCAAGCTATTTTAAGCTTCGCTCCGCTTTCGATGAAGCTATAAAGCATCAGTTGCTGCATAGTTACTTATTGTATTGTCAACCTGTGTAAAATAATTGTTGAAAATTTAAAATACCCATGTAAAAATGAAAAATTAAGTAGGTACCTACCTTGGTATTTTTTATAGTTATTTTCAACAGTATACAAGTGACTGTGATACAAAAAATATAGTTGTCAAAGCAAAGTCCTAGACCACAACCATAACTATCTGATTTAAAAAAAATATTCTTCAAAAAAACAACTACCCCGTAGTTCCTCACTGCTTTTCAGATAGGCATCCTTTATGAGGCGTGAAAATATCTGACCTTCTCGGTGGTAGAACATCTTGAGGTCTGACTAGCTGGTGACCACCCTTACGTCGGAGTCTGTCGTAAAGCACCTTGGTGTGTGTTTCGACTTTTGCAAGTAAGAGCCAGTTCCCCTGGGTTGCTGCGGCTTTTCAGTTTGCTGTCCGTAGGGGCTCTTAAGCGTCGGTAACGCAGCAGCAACTGTCTGGTGTTGCAGGTAGGTGTCCATGGGCGACGATGACTACTTACCACCAGATGGCTGGTCAGATCGTTTGCCGACTTAATCCATAAAAAAAATTCAAAGCAAACTGCGACTGATTTTGCTATATGGTGAAAAGTGGTCCTTCTTTCCTCACTCCTATTGTGGTAGTCATAGTACAGCTACGAATAGCAGCTACTATGAATATTTTTATCGAGCAATTTGTACAATTTTGTTATTTCTGTGCTCTCGAGAAAAACAGGTGTAACATTTGCTTTTACTACCCTAGTAGAACCAGCGTACAAAATTGCCCTCGTAAGCTTTATTGCAAGTAAACCCAAGTGCATTTCCGCAAATTTCACATGTCGATTGTGAGGCCTGAGTCAAGAAAGGTCTTACATCTAAAGATTGACCGCGACAAGCAGGCTCAGCTTATCCTCTCAGATCCACTAGGTTGATAATTAACTTCTTTTTTCCCTTGCGTTTTTCACTAATTACACTCATGCTAAGATTTTTGCTCAGATATATTTTTTAGAAAAGAAACCGGGGAAAATGTTTGAATTATTGAAATTGTTATTACAAACCAATTTTTTATTAAAGCCATTGATAGAACAATTGCTCTTAGTTTGGATCACAATCTCGCAAATTGCGATCCGTGTGTAAGTAAGGGTTCATATGACTGCCTCATTAGTCTAGTGGTCCCAAGTGCGACTGCTACACTAGAGGTCCTGGGTTCGATCCCCAGGTCGAGCAAAGTGTTATTGAGTTTTTCTATGAAATTCTCATTAGCAACTCGGAGTCTGGATTTGTGCCCGGTTAATGGCTATAGGCTCGCCCCCTATAACATGGGACCTAAACATACCGGCGAACTGTGGGTGTACATTAAGTACACCTCTGCCTAACCCTTCGGGGAATACAGGCATGATGGTATGTTATGTGACATTATATTTAATATGGTTATAACACATAACCATTGCACTAAGCATTGCTATTCTACTGAGACTCAATCTAACGCCATATTAGGTATAGAAGGGCAAACAGACTTGCAAATATAATTAGCAATGCTGATTATATTCAAAGGAGGTACAAATAAAAATATATTATACTATAGCTAAGATAATAAACTCATTGAACCGCTGAATCTTTATGAATATTTATGTTTTGTTTCCTGTATTTTTCTTTGTAAACAAGGCTTTGATTTATTAAAGAACATCTCGAAACCATTCATCATTTAGAATTAAAATATTTTCATCAGTAATTAATTTTGATGTTTTTGGTGTTCCCAAAAAAGTTACTTTAGTTTAGTAGGTACTTAATAAAACTCTAACACTGCATCATAACATAACATGAAGTTGAGTAATAAAGTTCACATGTTTAAAGGATTGGAATTATCCCATTTTCTGTATTTTCAACATGTGAACGTTTTTACGCCAATAATTTTCAATATAGACTGCAGACTTCGCATAGCATCCCTTATCGATAAATCACAATTTTGTGACACTGTCGAGTTATCTCCATAAATTCGAGTGAGCGATGACCATCGATGACTCATGCTACTACCAAATACCCAAAGGTTAGTAGTACGTAGTGCTCTCGTAGGCGTACAATCTTTGTACAATGGACTTTAAGAATGGACTCTGTTGCATGTAAACGTAAAAGTAATACATTATTTATAAAAGATTGAATTTAATTTAAGAACTGTCACTTAATCGAATGTATTTAATATAATGAATCGATATTATAATGTAATGAACTGACTGACAGTTTACTGAGAAGAGACATTGAAAGGAGACGAAGACTGCATTTTAAGTAATCGTACCTAAGCGGCAACCTCAGACTGTAATCGCCAGCAAAACCGGTAACTATAACTAACGCGTTGTCTTCTGTCGTCTCATATGCCCAATAATTCTAGAATTATAATCTTGGAATATAAATATTGGAAAGTATAGGATTTACTCCCATAACCACCATAAGAATGTTTATATTTTATTCTTAAGCAAATTGAAGATAATCCCTTGAAATTCTCATAAAAAGCGCAATAAAATTGATTATCTTTAGCCGAAATATTTGCTTAGTGTTAAAATACTTTTGCATCTCACTGTACTATTACATCGTACACTGCGGGGGACGCAAAGTGCCCGCCCACGCTCCACTAGCCCAGAGCACTGGCGTCGAGTACTATACCGTACGAGTTACATGGCATTACGTGAGAAACGTTTTACGCAATAGAACTGCTGGGACGCTGGGCCGCTCCCCGTGTGTGGCTGCGAAAACAGCGTATGTAAACGTAGAAGCTTTTCTTATCAAGAAAATGGCCCTATTTTACTAAGTCACGTCTAGATACAGGAATTCTATGAGGATAAGAGGGATTTGTCCATGTAGATAAAAGAAATTTTAAAAGGCGTTAATTTAACTGAACGTGAAGAGGGAATAAATGACATTTATTATTTCATTTATTCATTTTTTTATTATTTTTATTTATTCATGATAGGCGATATACGGTTGATCGCCAGTTCGCCTGATGTTAAGCGATACTGCGATCTACGATGGAGTGCGCTTATATTTACTTAGTTATATACATTTTCAAATATTTTTATATACCTAGCTTGGAGCCTGTTCCCGATACCGATGGACTAAGTACTATTTTTTTATATTAAAAAAAAAAATTATTAAATCTCGCGAACTATGAAATTTATTAGATTAAATATTCATACAATCTCTCAATAATGTATTAACTTTATGATTTATGATGATTCTGATTACAAGAAAAGAACGACAAATGGAAATATTCATCCGTACTGTTCCTTCAATTAGATTATATTATGAAGCCTCACACTTTCTTTTTGTTATATTGAATTATGCAACTTTAAATAGAATAGAGCGACCCCTGCGTATTGCTGTCCTACTTAGGTAGTCCTCCAAATTGAATTACTTGCAAACAAGCTTGTTGCTACACAAGTTACTTATGGAGATAAGATAGTTTGGTGACCCGTCCATTGGGAATAACTTCGCCCTACAGTTCCATCCCCTTTCATGGCTGGAAAGTAAATAAGGCTTAAACATCATTAAGTCATAACATTGCTTGGTGTTTATTATCATCAAAACTACGAAAGTACCTACTAGGTACGCTTGTCCTTAAAAAGTGTTAACATTTCTCGCGACATATCAAAACTTCTTACCATAAAGTTACATAAAATCATTTATCGGTTTGGTTTTTGGATTTCAGTTAAATTTTTTTATCATTTTCTGTCTCAAAGGATTACAATCCCAAATCCCTAGATCCCACACTAGAATTCCCTGTGTCGTGGGATCTAGTTTTTATTCTCTTTCAATTAGCAGACAATAAGGATCACTGTAAACAGTATTATGAAACACAGTGTGTGCGTGTATGCGTGTGTGTGTGTGCGTGTGTGTGTGTGCGTGTGTGTGTGTGTGCGTGTGTGTGTGTGTGTGTGTGTGTGTGTTAAGAATTTAATTTTATCTAAAAAATCTATAACATATATGTAAATACATAATATATACTTATGACAGACCATCAGTTAAGAACGGCTCGACTGATTTGCTTGTTTTTTTTTTGTTGATGTTAGTTGTCCTAACATCAACAAAAAAAAGGTTTGGTTTGTACCTATGACAAGTTTTTTTAAAATGCATCGGATAGGTAAGGGAAATTCACGGAAATGAAACTGCGCATTGTTTTACTTATATTTATATTATTATAATAGCATAATAACATACTTTTCTATCAACTCATTTTTTTTCCTAATCGCTGGTCCCGTGGCCCCAGTTCACACGGTCACGTACCGTTCCAACCCGACGCTGCGTACCGGCTCTCGCGTTATCCTGCGATACCATTACCTACTGGTGCTAGCAAACAGAACCAGTTTGCATTGACGACTTTGTCTAGCAGGTGTCAGTGCGGAATAGATTGTTTATAATTTTCATACAACACTAGGATACCAATGTTAAATAAATAACATAACATACCATCAAGCCTGTATTCCCAGAAGGGTTAGGCAGAGGCGTACTTAATGTACACCCACAGTTCGCCGGTATGTTTAGGTCTCATGTTAAAGGGGGCGAGCCTATAGGCACAAATCCAGACTCCGAGCTGCTACTGAGAATTTCATAGAAAAACCCAATAACACTGCTGACCTGGGGATCGAACCCAGGACCTCTAGTGTAGCAGTCGCGCTTGGGACCACTAGACTAATGAGGCAGTCTGGCAGTTAAATAAATATAACGGTTATGCCTATGGTTTGACTGCCTCATTAGTCTAGTGGTCCCAAGTGCGACTGCTACACTAGAACCCTATTATTATGACCTAAATTCACTAGGTAAATGGGGGTACAATTTACCCTCTACCTAACCTTACGAAAATACAGGTGTGGTGGGATAATTGTGACTGTTATCAGTGTAAAGCCGAATATCAGTCGGAGTCACGTTCTTAACCCAATTACTGGGAAACAATGATAATCTTAAGTTATCAAACTTTTGGGCTTCTGACTACCGTAACAATGGTTGCAAGTATGACTAACAGAATAGTGATAGCTTTACGTGATCTCCGGGGCACGATGTAACTTCGAAGTAACACGACACAGAAATAGAGAGACGGAAGTAAACGGTGTTGTTATAATGCCATTCTAATAGTTTAAGATGGATTAGGAATCGTATTACACTCGTTTTTTAGATAACAGTCCGGAATTTGAACATGTCCCGGTTAATGGCAATAGGCTCTCTATTACATGGGACCTAAACATACCGGCGAACTATGGTTGTACATTAGTAAACCTTGCTTAATCCTTTCGTTAATACAGGCGTGATTGTGTGTGTTTCTTTTAATTTGGTGATAAAGTTGTCATTTTTTTATAACCTGTTTCGCGGTTCCGGAAGAATGTTGAGTTCTTTGTGGAAAAGTATCATATGTAGCAATTAAGACAAAATTGTTGTAGGTGTACGTAGTCGGGGGCATTTGGCATTTTTCCGTAGGGGCAATTCCGTCACTTACGTTTTAGGGTCTTAAGTACTTTAGCATAATATCTTTTTGTGATTTTTTTTGCATTTTCCATGCTAAGATTATTAAGTTATTTTTTAGTAAAGGAAAACGTCACCTTATGACGTAAATTCAGAATGTGAAGGCAAAATTTCAATCATGCGGGTAGGGTTCGCGGTGGCTTAGAGGTCAGAGCGTCTGGTATATCAAACCAGAAGACGCAGGTTCGAATCCTGCCCGCGATTGAATTTTTTCCTTTACTAAAAAAATAACTACTTTAGCATAATTTTACGTATGAATACTACCTATAGTATAGTAAGAAAACAGAATTGTTATCCTTTTAAATTATATTGCATGCAGTGTTTGCTTATAATTAGTTGTGCATATAGCATAATACTATATCTGTATGTAAAATTTCCAAGTTTCATGTAACAACTGTTAACGAACCTAAATAAAAAAAATTTGCGATATAAAGTTATTCAGGAAAAATATTTGAAGATCGATGATTAAAAGAATCATATTTACCGGATTATGCGTTAACTGTTAGAAATGAAAGAAAGAAAGAAAAACACATTCATTGAGATAAGGTCCGTACAACACATAGACAGATATAACTTACATTTTTGTTGCCAATTCGCGACACTTTATAAGGTAGTGTGAAAATAAATAAAATGGAAGATAGAAATTGGCGGCATACGGAACTCAACTAGTCCCTTAGGGAAATGAGTCGATAGGAAATGGCCTTTAGGGAAATTAGGGGAATCTAATATTTTTTGCCAGATGAGAAAACTTGATTGATTCCGATTTCCTTTCCTATTCTCGTGGTTAGTCAGGAAAATATCTATGCTGGCGTTTATAGCGATTGACGCTTACCATCAGGCGGTTTGTTAGCTTATTTGTCATCTCTTTTTTCTGCTGCCTCATTAATCTAGTGGTCCCAAGCGCGACTGCTACACTAGAGGTCCTGGGTTCGATCCCCAGGTCGAGCAAAGTGTTATTGGGAATTTCTATGAAATTCTCGCAGCTCGGAGCCTGGATTTCTGCCCGGTCAAAGGCATAGGCTTGCCGCCTATTACAAGGCTCCTAAAACATACCGGCGAACTGTGAGAATTTAGCCGTGATGGTATGTTATAAAAAGAAACTATTTAAATTTATTGTCTGTCTGTAAATGTCTGAAACTTTCTCTGCTAATCTCCGAAACGGCTGGATCGATGATGATGGGACTTTCACTGGCATATAACTAATGTTATAAGGAGTAACTTATACTACCTTTATAGTAAGTAAATATTTTTACGACGTGAGTAAATAAAAAAGGTTTCCTTATTCTGCGAATTAGCGAACAATTTGCCAATTCATATCTAAACTTAAATGAAGGCCGATTGTAATCAATTCAACTAGTGTTTAATATATTATTTATTGCTCGAGACAGCAAATTGTTGTATTCATTACTAATAGACACTATTGACGTCTTAAGGCGTTTTAATGATACCTGGCAATTTAGATTTTAACTGTATGAATTAATATTTTAAATTAAAGTATTAAACATTTAAGAGATGTGTTTACTTCTCTTGTATTTATACGTGGAATCAGAAAAACCAAAGTGTAACAAACAGATAGATAATCTGTTTCTTTGTTAAGTATCCTTTTAAGCCTAAACCGTTATACAGATTTTGATAAAATTATCGAAAACTATTGAAAAGGAGACAGATTCACCATCATCATCATCATTGCATATGGCATTCATCCTGCGTGGATCAAATTCCTATATCCAAGTTGTTTAGTCAACTTGCGGCGGCAGGTGTATATTTATGGGTTTCCGACATTTTACCGGGAAAACAGCGAAAGGAGGTAGAATAGGCTAACGACGGATATAGGCTACATTTTGTCTCAAAAAGTCCTTTGGGATGACGTGAAACCGCGGGAAAGTGGAATGGCAGGAGACAGGGACATGAGTTTCATTTCCCTAGTGACGAACTTCGTAAGTACTGGAGCTGCGGCTACGCTAGGTTTTCAAATCAGTAACTATAGTATCTCGACTTCTTGAAGAAATAAATAAGTTTATCAATAATTTTCCTTATTATTTTGGTACTTTGTAAGACATTGGGAATAACCCTGATAGACAGAGTAGGCATAACCTTTACTTCAAAGTTTTAACATTAAACAACCTTGTGTGCTGTCGAGATACACAATTTTCCTCAAATATGAAGGTTTATGATTCACAGTCCTATTTAAATACGCTTAATCATTAGGTTAGGGTCAGCAACGCGCGAGTGGTACCCCTGGTGTTGCAAACGTCCATAGGCTACGGTAACTGCTAACCATCAGCCGGGCCGTAAGATTGTTTGCTACCTCAGTGGTATAAAAAAAAAGTTAGATGCAATCATGCCCGTTTCTTCGAAGGTTTAGGCAGTCGAGTTCGCTGGTATGAATTTTTAGTTGAAACTCGAAGCTGCTTGGAAGACCCAATCACTTTTTAGTCAACCTAGAAACAGAATCCATGACCTGACGCTCAATTAGATTAAGGAGGCTGTATTTTTGTCAGAATTATATATATAATGTATCTTTTTTTGCGAATGGTGTGAGGTTATTTGAACTGATTTTGCCTTACATAGAGTAAATTAATGTACACACGGCATCTTGTCAAGCGATACAGTTGGAAATTATTCCAAAAATTACCGCTATTGTAACGAAAGACGGGTGAACCTGGACCAAAGGACAAATTGTGTATCTCAATTTTGGTCTTAAGCGTCAAGCTTAGACCAGAAACACGGCTAAATATCCCTATGTAACCTGTGAAGCGCTTATTCCTATCAAGCAGTATTAACAGGCTTGGCTAAAAGCATTGCTCATAAGCAATGCTACTCAAACCGAACAATGCAAGCTCGGCTTACACCCGGAAACGCTGCCATCAACACAATTTACACAGCGTTTCGATCGGATCCGTTCCGGATTTGAGTGTTCCGATTGTAAACACCGCCGATACCGGTAGCCGGTGAGGATAATAGAACATTTGTAGCTTAGAATTTGCTGTATGTGACAAGTGCTGCGATTTAATCGAAACTAAATTGAAAGTAAATCGGAATTGGTAAGATAAATCTCATCAAAAAGATCTTATTTTACGCTCTAGGAGGTTTGGCTATTTATAATTTGTTAACTGCCTCATTAATCTAGTGGTTGTAAACGCGACTGCTACGCTAGAAGATTTCTAGGTGGAGCAGTATTATTGGGTTTTCTATAACATTCTTAATAGCACCTCGGAGTTTGGATTTGTGCGGTTGATGGCAACAAGACTTCCAAATTGCAATGACATTAGATTCGCAAGTAACCTAATTTCTCCCATCCTGATTATTCTAATGCATGTAGTTATCTGATAGGTATAACCAACCGCTTGCCTTCCAATCAATGTAAATAACATTTATATAATCAAGAGAAACTCAGTCACCATTACATAGTAAACAAACAGTATACTCACAGAGTAGGCCTTTATTCTTTCTGGGTCGACATCGTGCTGCGAGCGAGCCTGCGCGCGCGGCGATGACGACACCATGATCTATGGATCACGATCTATACGCTCGAGTAACGGTTTATCCGAATGGGAATGTTCAAAGCCATATCACATTGCACTTTTAGAAAGATTTTTGGCATTTACAACACTTGCACTCTGTCACTTCTTACTATTCTTGAAGAAAAAATATAACTACTTAAAACGAAATATTTTTTACGAAATGTCGTTCATTGGGTATTATGCAAGTACGACTTTCGTTGGAGATATAAATATCTAAACGATTATGTGCAAACTTTAATACTTTTTGTGTCTTAAGAATTAGCAAAAATCGATGGCCCCACAGAATAAACGTGCAAGAGCTCTTACACAAATATTTTTTTATTGCATTTTTCGTTTCTTTGACCTATGCAGCACCTTCTCAATTTTTTGTATTAATTTTTGACTAAAATATACGCCTATTATATCATTTGATTCCTTTATTCTAGGGACAAATCATGCATTTATATCACAAGAATAAAAGTATATGCTATTGTTAAACGCTTTTTAGGTCCCTGAGTTCACACGAATAAACGTGTTAAAACAAGCAAACGTTTGAGAGGACTTGTGCACTTCTTCGAGTTTGTATAATAGCAGCTTACACGTTTATTCGTGTAATGACGCACTCAATTTTTATTCCTAACTAGCTTTTGCCAGCGACTTCGTCCGCGTGGAATAGTTACTTTGTTCCCTAGTTCTTCGCCCGCGGTTTCACCTGCGTTGCCCCGTTCCTAAGGGTTGTAGCGTGATGTTTTATAGCTTGAAACCTTTCTCATGAATCACTCATTTTCCCAACATTTCCCTTCACTGCTCTGCTCCTATTGATCGTAGCGTGATGAAAAGTATACTATAACCTGCCCAGGAGTATGAAAAACAATTGTACCAAGTTTCGTTGAAATCCGTCGAGTGGTTTTTGTTTCTATAACGAACA
Source organism: Acronicta aceris (assembly GCA_910591435.1). Lineage (NCBI taxonomy): Eukaryota > Metazoa > Arthropoda > Insecta > Lepidoptera > Noctuidae > Acronicta > Acronicta aceris. The sequence goes on from OU342770.1 coordinate 13,383,728, forward strand.
TACAGACAGACAGACAGACAGACAGACAGACAAAAATTTTACTAATTGCATTTTTGGCGTCAGTATCGATCACTAATCACCCGCTGATAGTTATTTTGGAAATATATTTCATGTACAGAATTGACCTCTCTACAGATTTATTATAAGTATAGATAAGTATAGAAGATTAAAGTATTGCATTGCCTCCTACGGTATTTAATCGGATTGTTTATAGCATTAAGTGTTCAAATACTAGTGTTTTGGTCTTAATAGTTAAAGTTTATGCATAGTAACAGCAATTAAACAAATCTATCAATGATCCGTTCAATGCAATTGTACGTAACATTAGAAAGGGGCGCAGGGGGTGCAATGCGAGTAGCATTAGACAACAATTCCGGAAGCGAAGGTCAGTCTTGTTGTGTGATTCTACGCGCATAATTACGTAATTTTGATTATTACGCAGGCATTCTACATTATCGAGATTTTTTTGTTGATGTGTGATTTAGTGCAACGATGAATAGAAATACAAAAACTTCTAGTCGCTGCAGAAGTATATTAGACTTGGCGAATTGTAAAAGTCAGTACTTGCCCACATATTAATATTATGTAAAAATAGGTATTAATTTATAATTATAATCAACTCATAAACATGGTATAATTTTGAATTTAAGGTAAATATACCTATATGTGATGGCAATAGGCTCGCCCCCTATTACATGGGACCTAAAACATACCTGCGAACTGTGGGTGTACCTTAGTACACCTCTGCCGAACCCTTCGGGGAATACAGGCGTGATGGTATGTATACCTATATGTCTCCTAAGTGTTGTAAGTGTACCTACAAAAAGCGTGTGATTATTATTATTAGGTACTTATGCTTATGCTTCGTTAGTCTAGTGGTCCCAAGCGCGACTGCTACGTTAGAGGTCCTGGGTTCGATCCCCAGGTCCTTGCATACGCTGATCTGCTGCCCATACCTCTCCCTTTACATAAGGATTTGATAAGTTTGTGTGATTCAGGAGCCATACCAGACCATTACCAAACTTTTTATAGATTTTAGTTCCTTTGGACAATTCGATCTCTGTCACCAATGATAGTGACGGAGATTAGAAGATTAAGTATTTCAGATTACGATATGATTAGTTTTTTTTTGGTATCAGTTCAAGCTAATAGGTAGCTATTTCCTAATCATGAAAGAGATTTAAGTTGTTTACGTTGTGATTATTATTTAGTTTTTATGCAAGTTGATAGTTACTTTATTATATTCTTATTTTATTAAACCTTTTTCTTTTATTTCAACCTTTCACTTAATTGATGAAGTTTACACTATTACACCATGCAATAACAAAAGTATATTACATAAATGAGAATCGATCTTATGAACATTGATATAAATGCATTTTATCTTTACAATAATCAAACAATACAGCAAGTTACTGTAAACAAACGTGCTTATGCTTGTAACTAGGTATTAAAGAAACTTGATTACTGTCGAATAATAGTGTAATATAATATTATTAGTTTTGTTTGTTGACACTTTACACGAATAACCGTGTAATGAAAGTTTACTGTTATCTAGTCATAGAAATTAACAAGAATAAAAAAATAAAATGGTTTTTCATAAATTGACGGAAAACCGTTTAAATTAAAAATAAATAAAAAATCTAATGTAATAAGATATTTTTTTATCTTTAATTTGATATAATTTGTTTAACCCTATATACTTCCAAACAACAGTTATTCAAGTTTAATCGTTTTTATTTTTTCCTGAAAAGTTGTGGTTTTTGACTTACACGTTTATTCTGTGGGGCCATCGAAATGTGTATAACTCAAAAATACATTACAAAATACGACTGTATTACAAAATTTTAATTCGTGTTACGCAATGATTATTGGCATATGCAATAACAAGAAATAAATATGGATGCAAACATAATGGAATTATAATTTGTATTTTTTTCGTTGGTTTACGTCATACATCCGCGATTAATCTGATAGATGATAGTAGTAACATAATTATTAACTATTACGACTGCAAACAGCTTCGCATTTCGCATTCGCAAACAGCTTCGATTACATAAATAGGGAAAAAAGGTGAACGATTTCAAAACCTAAGTACTGCTGTTGTTGTATGACATTTTCCCATAGGGGAAATGAAATGAGAATGATGATGACAATAACTCCATCACACAAGTGTGTATAGTATTAGAAAGGCAGCTTAATCTGGTATATTATTAGTTTCCTTTTAAGTACTATATAGATCACTAACAACAACAACAACAACAACAACTAAATTGAAGTTTCAATCACGGCGCCTGACATTCGCCACAATATTCAAAATGTCACATTCCTGACTATAGCTATATATTACCTATGCTAAGTACCTTATGCAAACCATACTGCGGCCTATCACCGCTGACCTGATTTAATGACAAAAAGTTGAAGAAGCACTGCAGTTGAAGTGAGGGTTTGACTGATTAGCTAAGGGTCTGCTTAGCTACCTACTTGTAAGTGTCCGATCATCATTGCGTATTGCCATACGCAATGATCCTGCGTAGATCAAATTCCTATATCCAAGTTTTTTTGCCAGTTTGCAGCGGCAAGTGTATATTTGTGGACTGCGGACATTTCACCGGGAAAACAGCGAAGTGGGCATTTGTTTACCACATGAGAAAGGGGTTTGAGTTTTTAGGTATAGGTCTCACAGTGGCTATCTTCCAAACATCAGGGAACGTAGATGTAAGCATAGACCGATTGATAACGTGATAGTCTCAAGTGTATGTGGTAATGTCAAGAGTATCATATCAAGGCTAATATTATCACAGCCCTCGGCATTCAATTTAAGATTTAATATATACCGTGAAATGACGTCCTGGCTAACTGGTAACATTGTAAACTCAGCATCACTGTACCGGTGAAATTCATAAAACGTAATTGTTGACGTCTTTGTTTGTGGGTTACCGGGGACATTCAAAAAATGAAAGTTAATTTGGTTGGGGTCTGAAAAGTGAGGAGGAAGGTCCCGCGTGTGATTGCCGGGTAGAAGGGTCGACTTTAAATTCTTCCACAGCGCCTTGGGGTCACCTCTTTGTTATTGATATTATGTTTAAAATAGGCGAGCTTACCACTAGAGACTTCAGCTGACTATATTCCATCTTAGCTGCTGATTTTGTCTTGCGATATTTGGCTAACGCATCATCTCGCAGTTGCATCATCAGTTTTATAGTATCCGTTACCCACGGGTATGATGGATCTCATATGATACAAGTCTGGAGTGGAGCGTGGGCATCGAATAGTGCAATGACCCACATACAAAAGGACTGAACTGAAGTTGTGGTCTGATCTGGTCACGTGCCCCGCAATTGCACTGTGGTGACTCTCTTAATCCCTGTATATGGACGTGGTGGTAAGTTTTCCCTTGATTGCGACGTCAGTCGGGTCCAAGATTTACGGTCGAGTCGAAACCGGACAGTCTCTTATTCTCCGATTCGAGATTCACAAGTGTATGATAGATAGTCTTCTTACAGAAATCCTCCCTGGACGGAAAAATCCAGAAACCTACGCCAGACGAACAACCGCCCGTTTTTTGAATAGCATGGAAAATCTTTATGGATCTTCAGTAACCTGGAAGCCGGCAGGGTATGTCGGACTCGTAGCGACTAAAAACCGTACATGCCTTGCTTTGCCCTATAGTTACGGCCGTGGGATTCGAAACTATATCCATTCTCTGTTTAAAAACCACTCACAAATACCTAGCAAGTCTCGCAGTCGCAGTGCTCGCTCATTGTAAAAGTACCACTCCAAATGTTACCGATAAGACTGGCAAGGTCAAAAATCGATTATGAAACGATTCGATACGGTGAATTAAATCGATAATGTCGGTATTAAGGCAGACTTGTTTGGCGGTATAATTTTCTAGGTACTTATATTACTATATTTTGCACGATGGTTTGAAATTGAGGATTATTGTAGTGTATGATATAAAATGATGAATTATATAGGTCCCATGTTAGGCTTAACAGGACTACAAAGTCCTCGAAAATGAATATAAGATACAACCATGCCTGTATTACCTGAAAGGTTAGGCAGAAATGTACACGCACAGTTCATGTATGTTTAAATCATGTAATAGTGGACTAGTCTATTGTCATTAACTGTTTCCGAGAAAGTAGAATAACCTAATCACACTTTGCTCAACCTGGGACTCAAACCCAAGACCAGAGACCCAGGAGCATTTATAACAAGTAAACAAAGCAACATTCTCCACGTCAAAACCAACAAGCAATTAATATTACAAAACAGATCTAATTAAATGTTTTTCTCAAGTGAAAGTTCTTAAGATAAATATTAACTGAACCCAACATACGGCATGCACAGTTTACGAGTGGTGTTTCGAAACTCGCGACCGAGAAAAGAGTAAACACACAGAAGTACATAATTATATGCCTGTAAATAGCTTCACATGCATAACATAATTTGAATAAGAAATTATTACATTTCTATGTCAGACGTCTTGTTTCAAGAGGAACTAATGTCTGAGTAATAACTACGATCAACATATCTGTAAGGCTAAGTTACGTTTGTCGCGATCACTGTAAGGATGGTTGACCAATGTAACCATATTTCAGTGTCTCGAGAAGCACGTAAAGAAAAGAAAAAGAAAACTTAAAGGCTATGAGTGGCCTCAAAAACCTGATAATCAGTTTTTCCTTAGGATATTGTCTAGGTAGACTGCCTTATTAGTCTAGTGGTCCCAAGTGCGACTGCTACGCTAGAGGTCCTGGGTTCGATCCCCAGGTCGAGCAAAGTGTTATTGGGTTTTTCTATGAAATTCTCATTAGCAGCTTGGAGTCTGGACTTGTGCCCGGTTAATGGCTATAGGCTCGCCCCCTATAATATGGGACCTAAACATACCGGCGAACTGTGGGTGTACATTAAGTACACCTCTGCCTAACCCTTCGGGGAATACACCACAATATAATTGGGAAAAGGAAACAAAGTGATAATCCATAGAATCTCTAGGACATTCTTGTAGCTTCATAGTATTGGTACATCTTCCTACGATAACTCAAGACTTCTATCCGCACAAGGCACAGCAATTCAAATAATTAACAAAGAAATGTCTTCAGCGAACTCGTGACAGAACAATTTGAACACTTCTTCCCTTCTAAAGTCGTTTCTCCATAAAATGAGGTTGAATTAAATAAATGGCGCTTTCAAACGCATTTTACGTGAGTTTCAGGAAGGAACGCGAATCTCCAGCTTATTGCCGACGAGGTTTCACTTGGAGAAGTTAAAGACTTGATTAATTGTTTATTAACAGAAGTTGTGTTTGCTACGAAACGGCTAATTATTCTTACAAAGTAAGTGGAGCGACATAATTGGCATAATATATGCAGGACTGGAACGTAATGAGTGAAAGACATGAAGTATTATGATTGGTAAGGTGCGAGTGAGATAATAAATGAATGTTAAGAAAGTATGATTTGATGACGTGAATGAAAATGAGATTTACAGATGACGGCTGGAATGTCAGTAGAGAGATAGATAACGAAGATGTGTAAGAGAACGATCAGAGCGAAGACGTTGTATTAATAGACGAAAAATAAACCGAAGATAATTTCCTCAATCTCGAGAGTTTTATTCCAAACCAAATAGTACAAATAAAAATATATTTCATAATGTTATAATTTACATATAGGTGTGTTGCATCTTGGAGAACATGTTAATTGCCCAGTCTCGATTATTTCGCATTATTCTCACATTTGTAAAACAATCATGGAAACTAAAACATAATATTGTAATAAAGATGATGTTTCAAAGTGTATGGAACATGGGCCAGGAATTTGAATACGTGAAATGAAATGAAATGAAATTATTTATTCTGCAAGTAGATCTTTAGAGATACTTTTACATGTCATGGTTTGGGTTTTTTTTTTAGCTAGATGGCTTCGGCATTTCCTAATTGACGAACTACATACTACGAACTACGTACTACTTATACTAAAAATGTAAACACTTAAAATTGCATTACAAAAAAAAAACGTCTTGGCGGCAAAATGTCATTTTGATTGAGTGTTGACGTTTCTAAATTAAATCGGTGTGACGCCATATTGAAAGTCAATAAAACTAATTAGGTAATCTTAAGAGAGTATTCGTTTTAACTAATTATTTATCTGTACTTTTACCGAATACCTAGGATTTTTTCGATTTTTTAAGATACCGTATATTGTTATTTAATAGTAAAGGAAAAAATTCAATCGCGGGCAGGATTCGAACCTGCGTCTTCTGGTTTGATATACCAGACGCTCTGACCTCTAAGCCACCGCGAACCCTACCCGCATGATTGAAATTTTGCCTTCACATTCTGAATTTACGTCATAAGGTGACGTTTGGTGACATCTATGAGAGGCAAGTTACCTTACCTCTCAACCGACACGACTTACTTTACAGTCAGTTCAGTGTTGTACGATACCACCCTACCTTTCTTGCCCGCGATTGAATTTTTTCCTTTACTATTAAATAACTTAATAATCTTAGCATGGAAAATGCAAAAAAATCACAAAAAGATACCGTATATTGGTTCATTTTTAAATTTCAAGGAATTACCCTGCCGCCTTCTCAGGTGGCAAATGATCCATGAAGATCCTCAGTTAAAAGACGGAGGTGATTTACTTGCCCCAATCAAGGAAAGGATCGATTCCATCGCTAATACCTTACCAGCCTATCTTTAGACATCAAGGTCAAACAGATCAACTGTGAAATTGAATGTCTTGGAGCTCTCTCCCAATATTTGCGCCTGCGTGGCTCCCTCAATTCATTCATTACAATTAATATAAATGTTTGCGAAAGTTGCGCCCTCTGGGGACATTTTATCATGCTCTAATTTCCGGCATCCGAGGTAGTTGTCTGCCGCCCCTAATTAAAAGAGAGAATTAATATCCGCTACGATTCTTGAATGCGAATATTTTTTTAATCAATGTTTTTTTTAACTGTTTCGTTTATTTATCTATGGAATTGATGCCTGCAGTGAGAAAATAAATATTTAAAGTATTTTTCTGGACGATAAAACAAATAGCACTTTATTTTTACGACGAACTTTTTAAAATTGATTACAGAATGTCTTTCATCCTTCTTGTCCCCGCGGTTTCACCCGCTAAACAATGACCGAATTTCATACAAACTTTGACCCCCCTTTTCACCCTCTTAGGGGAAATTTTCTCATTTCGGAAAATCCTTTCTTATCGGATGCCTACGTCATACAAAGAACACACTCTCCAAGTTTCAGGTCTCTACGATCAGCAGTTTAGGTTGTGTGTTGATCCATCAGTCAGTCATTCAGGACAAAGCATTTTATATGTATAGATTGGTAATAATAGACTTGATCGATAGATATTTAGTCATAATTTCGTAATTATAACAGTATAAACCATTGGCTAATTCCTGCACAAAATGTTCCGGGGTTGACTCACAGAAAACATTAACATTTCCTTTTATTTAGATAACTGTGGCCGTTTCGCTACCGTCACATGGGCGTAAGATTCATTACTTTTCTGTTGTACGTCTGGTCTGTTAGTAACGAATCGGCCAAGCCACATATTTTGACTAAGGTGTAGAGTTTGTGAAGATGGGACTTTAGAGATAGAAGCTTGGCTCTACATGAGATCTGTTAACTTTTTGCCAGTGCAAGCCATATGGTCTCGTCTTGGCAACATCAAAATGTTTTTGGTGGGATCGTATTGACACTATTTAGTTATTCATAAAAAAGCTTACATCTTACTTAGCTATAAAGTATTGCCAATTAATTTAAAAGCAACCCCATATCGTATCGTATTTGTACCGAACAGTAAGGGATAACCCTGCGAATGTCAGAAGTCATGACCTCACAAAGGGACGTGCGGTAAAGTTATTTTTAGTGTAGCCTAGCCAGCCTATTCCCCAAAATGACAGTTATTATGATGCTTGTCATAACGGTCCATACATCACGTCTCAGAATGGGCGCTGCCGGGGTCTTACATTTTCTTATATCTAGAATTCGAGATGTGCGCAAAGATAATAAATAGAATGTGGAAGAAAATTGGCTCAGTTCTTTCTATTTTTGGAGATTCTTTTTAATATCTCTAACAATCACTCTAAAGGGTTAGAATGATTTCTAGTGTCCATTTTCCGCGAAATTTTCTTTGTAGAACATTATGCTCTAAATTAAGTTGGACAATTTCTTGAAATGCTAATACCTTAATAATAAAATGCGTATTTGAATAAAATATCTTTAATTATATTTTTTTCTTTTTAAAAGTACATACATATTGGCTCCACAAAATGAATTTCATAAGTTTATCAGTACGGGAGAGACACAATCAAGAATGCGGATCAGTGTTATCGAAAGATAAGGAATATATGATATTAGCCACTATCTCGGATCGATCGGCACTGCTCTAAATATTCGTGCCAGAAAAATTGCCAGATCTTATATTGTTTGCATATTTTCATTTTAATAATTCTTTGTTTTTGTTCTTTACGCTTGTCCGCCAGTTCGCCTGATGTTAAGCGATACTGCAATCTACGATGGAGCGCGAGACTAGAAGAAACCGATTAACTCGTGATTTAAAGACACCCAGATTATATCTATCGGGGAAGACCCACTCGGGAAGCGCAAGTAGGTAGGTACAGGTAGCTTACTCGGTAAGCGGTAGTAGTTGCAACTTTGCAAGCGGCGCTCCTGACCAAGAGTCTGGGTTTTGATTCCCAGGAAGGTTAAATCAGCCATTTTTGCACAAGTTGCCAAATAATTATGTCCAGTATAAGCTGACCTCTAAGCGTAGCGTTGTTCCTGTGCTGAATTAACCTTTTGGCCGCTAGTCATGTATAGAGGACAAACCAAAATGTGGCCAGCACGCCACGGTCACGACTGGGCGACAGATTTCTATAGGAAATTCGGAAGCTTGGCGTTGAAGGCACGCTTTTTCAGTTTTGATATTGCAGTCAAAGGGTTAAAAAAAATATCAGCAAAATCATTTGAACCTACTCAACAAATTGTACGAGATTGGAATCCCATCAATGTTCGCCTTAATTACCCATTAAACCGATTGATCCCCCCTCAATATCATAAAGAGGTATAGCGTAGCCATAAACTTTGGTAAACACACAGCTACCCAATGGCACAAATCGTCAAATAGCTAGAAAAAATATTTTCGCCAAAAAATATTTTTCGCCGCACTCTCAATAATGTTGACAGCGATTTCGTTCCACTTGTCCAAATATTGTAGCTTAGCATTAAAAGACACGCACGAGTGGTTATTTGTACTTAATTTTAACAGATTGGCTACACTTATACAGTTGTGGAAAATTATTGAAATGAATGAACGTAATGATCCTGAAAGTAATACATTTACGTGTCGTACGTTGTACATGTCGGAAATGTTGGTTCGCTTAGTGTAAAATGTCAAAAAAAAATTAACAATACGTGTCATGTTAGAGATCATTGACCTATATTTAAATGTATGACAAAATAAATGAAGCTACTCCATTGAATGTAAATAAATGATTACAGACAAGCCGCAATTCCGAATATAAATACATTTGAAATTCGAATTGTTTCGAAAATGATTTTCATTATTAACCGGTAAATTCGAAATGACAGGGAAATAGGTTGATAAAAAATTAAACTATTTAAAATTTACCTGTTGTGAATGTATCAAAAATATTTTTATCGTAATAAATAAATATTTACTGGAGAAATAAAATGTAACGTTTCAAAATGCATTTTTGAAAACTAAAATCTATAATCAAAAACAACCTGCTTTCGTAACACTACGACAAGTATGTCAAACTGCTCAATAAAATATTTTTTTTTTGCAATACTATTATAATACTACTAGAATAAGACTCGCAAGATTAGCTTTAACTCGTGGTAAACGATTAGCATGTTGTACACTCACAGAGAGAACTGTAACAACACAATTTCAAAAAGTAACATCATGTTTATATCTTTTCTGACGTTTGCATTAAATAAATTAATAAATGATTAATTAATATTATGTTACTGTTAGGTAATGCTTTTTGTTCTTAGTTTTGACTATTTGTATTGAATGTAACTGTCATTACAGTCACGTTTTGTGGAATTTTTGCTCCGTATCCAATATCTGGTAGAATATCTAAATATATATAAAACTCAAAGGTGACTGACTGACTGACTGACATAATGATCTATCAACGCACAGCCCAAACCATTGGAGGGATCGGGCTGAAATCGTAGGCATCCGCTAGAAAGGATTATGATAAATTCTACCCCCAAGGGGATAAAATAGGGGATGAAAGTTCATATGGAACAAAGTAACTATTCCACGCGGACGAAGTCGCGGGCAAAAAGCTAGTTCTAAAATATATCGAGGACATCGCATCTATACAGAGCCCGTATAACTTTCCTAACCATTATTTATCATCATTGTGATAATAATATTATTATTATTTTGATTTGTCACCGATCAGTGATAGCTTATCTTACATTTAACTTACGTAGAAATTAATAAAAATATTTGAAGGTGAACTGATATATGATAAGTTTAATTACATACCTTGTATATCTAAATATAGAAGTTATTTTTGGCTGAACTTCATGCTAACTTCATTTGACATTTACATTAGATTGGTACTAAACAAAAAAAAAAAAAAATAGACACATTTTGCGTCCAAAATTTTAACCTAAATCTGTTTCAATTTTTATGGGCACAGATTAAAACTTCTTCAGCCGATAAAACTGACGTTTTTTACGATCAAAAACTTCGATTTTAATGACTTAGTGATATTGCGAATTCTTTTTCTTGAAGAATCTTATTTTAAATATGACTTTAGCTCAAGATTAGTAGTGTTCGGTCTTTGTAGATGGGCGGAATGGAAAAGTTATTTGATTGCCGACATCAGAGTTGCAACTGTTACGAAATGGGACAAAAGCTATGATATTTTTAAACAAATAAGTGATCAATCATGCGGTCCAAAAGTGTTCTCGCGTAATAGACAGTTCGTCGGAATATGAATAAATAAAAAACGTGACGAAAGATAACAATTTTCATGAAAATATAATACAATGAAGCCGTAGATATTGCTTAATACCTACTTGTTTGATATTTTATATTTTTATGGCGTTACATTGCATTATGTATCTATTACAGAAATATACCTCAGTAAATAACTAAAATCCTGCTCTGTCATCCGTGTGAACACACAGATGGTTATTTAGTATAAGTTGGACATATTACCTCAGTTTCACCTTCAAGTCTACGACATAAACAAAAGTGTTTCAGTCGATCGACGCTCATGCAACACCGCGTACTGTCCAGTAAATAAGCGTTCAGAGTCTGCAAAACCTTCGCCATTTTGAACTTTGACACTTATCACTGGCAACACTGACAAACGTCACTTTGAAAATGACATAACATTCTCCGAAATTTAAATTTTACGAAGATACTGAATCTTTTTCTATACCTAATGGAGGTGTGCACAGTTGGAAAAGTGTGTTAGTACTGGCTGTTATCAGAGCAGACTATCTCGAGTTCGTCACGCCAGATATTGTGTTGTGATGACGATAACGCGAGGGGCGTACCGCACCGGCTTTGTTTTCAAAACAAAAATAGATTTTTGTTTGAACTGAGGCTGTATTTTAAGAAAAGTTGAATAAGATTAGTTTTATTGGAGATGAGAGTTCACAAATACACAATTACAATATGTTACCTTTTTTTTCTTTAAGAATGTGCGTAAGAGCATGCGTTTTAATCTTCAAGCAGTACTTATGATCACGATATTAACAATAGTTGGAATATTTTATATGATTACGAATTCGCTTTTATCTGTAATTAGCACCTGATATCACAATTAAATATTATCCATTACAGTTACCTATATAATGATAATGTTAGCTAACGACTTAAGCTACTAATAAACAAAGGCCTAAGTAGCGAATAATGTGTTATTTTTAAAGTTGGGGAACAGCTGTGTACGGTGCCCGCAGGTGCCATGCAAGACAGCTGTCACGGGTATCCGCTGGATAAATTCCTTGGAATCATACTCGTATATGGTGTAGATACCGAAGTATGGATTTTAATATTTCATTAACTTGGCTAGGCTTGAACGTGGGAGAGCCATGATTCGGCACGAATGGGCCGGCTCAACCGGAGTGATACCACGGCCTCACAGAAAACCGGCGTCAAACAAAGTTTACTTTGTGTTTTGCCGAGTGAGTGAGGTTACCGGAGGCCCAATTCCCTTTTAAAAGGCGAGCGACGTACTTGTGACTCCTCTGGTGTTGCGGGTGTCCATGGGCGGCGGTAATCGCTTGCCATCAGGCGATCCGTCTGTTCGTTTGTCCCCCTATCCCATAAAAAAAGATGTCTTGTCCTTTCCATTCAAGATACCTATTGCTTAATTTTTTTGTGAATAACAAAGCAGGTAACGGATTATTTTCTTTTGGAAACAATAACTCATTCGTGGATAATTAATTATGATACAATTTGTATCCAGAAACATTTATCTCAGTCTGTATATTCTATTTTTCTGATCTGTCCTTTTGGTGTATTGAATACTCTATTTACATATCTATCTCCAGGCCAAATAAATATTTGTTTTAGACAGGAATTGAAGCGGTCTGAAAAGAGCTAAGCCCTAGTTCTGATTTCTCCGCTAGGGATCGATCAAGGTGTCAAAAAGTTTCAGAAACATTTGTTGCTGTTTATTTATCATCAGTAGCGTTTGTAACTAGGTCCCGAGGCATCTGGGCTGTGAGATGTGTTGCCAGCCTTGCCTCGTGCCTTGACACACAAATTTGTTTTTGTTGCCATCTGCTTTGCGATTGACTAGTAACTAGCAGCATTTATGTTAAAACTATGCATAATTATTATTTCCATCAGATGTTAGATACATCAGGAATACCATCTGCATTTTAAATGGAAAATGACGTCATAGTACTTGAAAATATTACAGAGTAGTACGTAAATGTCTTTGTTTAGTGAGTTTATTGAAACAAAATGAAAGGCATTTCGCCAAAAATCTTATAAAGTATCTTCTACTCACAGTTTCTTTGAAACAACTGTGCGTATATAAAGTTAGCTGTTCAACACGGCCGCGCAGATAAAGCCACTTTGTTCAAAAATTATCAAAGTTAGTGCTAATAACACAGTTTTTATCGTAAAACTAACCATTGCACTATCACTTGCGGATAACTTCAGTTGCGCAAACTTATTTTGAATATAGGTACTGTACCTATCTATACATATTTCCACTGGAACTATTTATGTAAATGAAAAAGGATAAAAAGTGGGATATTTTTAAAAATAACATGCTACGTTTTTATTCAAACTACAATTTCTAGCTACACAAAGGACTGTATTCATAAAAAAAAATATTTTTGTGAAAATATAGGTTTTATGTGAAATATTTTTTTAATAAGAGGTTTTTTACCACTAAAAATCGTTGTAAAACCGGGTCTGCTATCGTATCAAGAATTTGTAGGTATAAATATAGAGATAATAGGTACGTTTTCACTGATATCCATTTTATTTAGTCAAAAATGGCTCGCAACAACACAAATGTCACAGGTAAAACGAAATTTATTTCATAGCTGTCCGAATTTTTATTGCAAAAAAAACTTTAGGTTATAAAAGGGTCGACATTATGACCTTTAGTAGATACCCTCACAGAGAGGGTATCTAAGTAAGTAGTTTATGGTTGTCGTAAATATTGCCCGAACCGAAATTCTAACGTGTGAGAGTAAAACGAGAGTGGCAACATTCATTTTTATGTTTTTGCTCGAATACCGAGGCAGGATATCTTGATAAACGCGTGAGACCTGAAAATTATAAGTACCATCTTTTTGCAATAGGTAAAACATAACCTACTAAGTATCCTACTAATATTATAAAGGTAAATGTTTGTGAGGATGTATTGTAGTTTGTTACTCAATCACGTCAGAATGGCTGCACGGATCTGGTTGAAATTTGACACAGAGAGACTGGAATAGAACATAGACTATTTATTATCCAAGTCGGACCCAATTCTGAAGTCCACGCCGACGAAGTCGCGGGCAGAAACTAGTCAAATTGAAACAAAAAATACGTGTATGCACACTTTAGATTATATCCCCTAGTCAGTGGTAATTCTATGTACCCGTCATGAGAAAGATGAAGCCTGAGTGTACTAGATACTAGTGTAGCTGGTGCTTGTAGGATGCTGTTACTGTTTACCATCAGGCGCGGGCTGTATGCTTGTTTGTCATAATTATAAAACAAAAAAGAATTCAATAAGTTATTCTAACTTTTATAACAAGTTCATCCCAGTTGATGTATCGTTTGTTAGAAATTCTTCGAGCCTAAGCGCCGCGCCGGTGCAGTCCTCGAATTAATCCCCCAATCTATCACTGTAACGAAGGCTTTCCGTTGGAAAACTCTAAATTTATTTGTAGTCTGAAATCGAAGATAAAATGGTCGATTTAATGATAGGCTGATACCATTCTGTGCGGTTTTCACAGATTTTTAGCACGTACGCGAACATATATATGTATAGACATATTGAGAATTTGAAATGAAATTACTTTCGGATTTTGTTATATTTATATTAATTACATCCTTAGAAATTTTGATGTTTAAATAATAATGATCCTTCAGCCCTTGTCTCAATTTACATGTAGGGTCGCCGGTCGGCTCAGTAGGTAGGTAACTACGCCTTTTTTCTATTTATAAAAGTATTTATTTAATACGTTTTATTTCGATAAAGTCCTTAAAAATAGCGATTCACGATTAAACTTTATGACATTTGGTAAATTATTAAAAAATAATAAGTAGATTTTGCGGAGATTGTTTGGTGATTATATTTATTCTGCATCTAATATAATCTCGTTGCTGGCGGTGTAGGCTGAGATAGTGTGTTTAATTTATATAGCGTTTGTTAATTTCCTCTCCCTTACAAAGACATTAATTACTTTTGTGTCAGTTACATTAACAACATGTGTCATGAGAAACGTAGATACTTGTACGTACTCTTATTTAAATGTACGCTCGAATTGAGTTGGCTTCTGGGGATGTGTGAACATCTTAAGCTTATGACTAAGATAAACATTTGATCGTATCGTACCACATTCGCAAGGCAAACTTTTTAATTGATACAATTATCAAAAACATGTTTATCATTCAATATGATAAACATGTTTTTGATAATTGTAGTGGCATAATCATTGTGTTAACAAAAAGGCGAAGTCGCTGATCCCTGATATACAGTTGACACTAGTTTAGGGACCAGGGGATTTACATGTTATTGTACCTTTTTATGACAAATAAAGTTCATTTCATTTCCTTTCAATTAACCTTAAATTAAAAAAAAAATGTAAAACCATTTTCAAATGTACTTAAAAATACCTGAAAATAATGTTTGAAAACAGTTTCGGAAGTCAGTGTCTTTCATTTGGTCGGATTTTTTGTATTCGCCACCGACTTCCAAAACTGTTTTTGAAGGTAGTTTTACGTTTTGTGGTAAAAGTTTTTTTTATTTCTAAATTTTAACATCTATTTATATATTTCTCAAAATCTATCGTATGTTAAAACAGTTGTTTTTCGATTTTATCTGCTTATTAAGCTTCATCTAACAAAAGCTGTTTGATGTAGGTAGGTATATATTATGTTCTAAGATCTTAGATTAAAATATCAGCCGTCATCTCAGCATTTCGGTAGTATCAGAAGCAATCTAATATTTAAAATATAATAAGTAATACGATATTTTAGTCGTATATTTCAAAAGGCACATGAAAATTAACTGTATTTTCATGTAGATACCTACAGCGTATGCAACAAAATTAATTAAACCACTAACAATGAATCAAATCCGGGCCGCTTTAATAAACGTATAATTCAACAAAGAGCATTTGCAACAATTCTGGGGCAAACTGCAAATACATTGAGATGTTATGCTATACGTATTAAGCAGCAAATGTACACACTCTGACTCACTGGTTAATTCACCTTGACTTTTGTTTGTTTACACTTTTTAGCACCAACTTACGCATTATGTTTTTCTGATGTTTACCTCCTCTTATTGAACTTATGATTTCCGCAAAGTAAACAAAATAGTTAAACAATCGTCATGAACTTCGTGCATGTAACTAGGAATGGATTACGAACAAGATAAACACTGCTGTATGGTAATCAGCGTTTAAAACTCACTAGCGTCTTATGGAGTTTCTGTAAAATTCTGGATTCAAATAGATGTAGATGGTACCTAAGATAAAGTTTGAATTCATGACGTTACTTGTAGCGCCTACTCTACAACTCAGGGAGCAAAACCGTGCTATGCAGTGGTTTCTAAAACCTATTTAATAGCTCAATGGCAAAATATAAATTTATTGAGTACAGATGTATAAATAACACAAACAATTGAATCAGTTATGTAACACAAACATTGGAGTAAAGTTAATTGGGTTTTATTGATTTTGTACGAAACAAAATGTTTTAAACGTTACTTATTGTTAGTACAATATGAAATTATGTGCTTTGTGGACGAATGACAAACATGGAATAGTCGATAAATTTGCCTCCATTTTTTCTTCAGGAGAAAATGTATGGCGAGGAGAAGTAAACTCAATTGCAGTCATTTCAATAGCATAAAAAAACTAGCTGTTTGCTGCGGTTTCACACGAATTCTCAAGGATTTTTTAAGACCAAGGGTAGCGGATATCGTTCTCCAAGGTTCAATCTATATCTATATCAAAATTGGTTCAGCGGTTTAGGCGTGACAAACAAACAGACAGAATGCGTAATATCATCGCTTAATACGATAGTCTTGGTACGTTTAATGCACCTCAATTTGTCTTGGAATGCTACCTAAACCCTAAGTAGCAATGCGTGACGATACATACATAATTCACTAGGTAGGCAAACAAGTTATGTATGGCATGAATAATGAATGGTCATACATTGCTCGCTCATAAACTATTAGTGGACACCAAATGGATCCGGGAGCGGGAATGGAGAACGACTTCTCCGATTAAATAAACACTTTTTGGCTCTGAATTAAATATTTGAAGGTGTTTTAAATACCTTTTTTTATACCACTAAGGTGGCAAACAAGCATACAGCCCGCCTGATGGTAAGCGGTTACCGTAGCCTATGGACGCTTGCAACACCAGGGGTATCACTCGTGCGTTGCCGGCCCTGTAAATCAAAGAGGAATAGTTGTGCTGGCAGCATAGGAGACAATGCATGATGCTTATCCTATCTGCCAACACAACGCTTCCTCGCGGAGCTCTGGCGACCGTTAGGAACACAACATAGCATGGAGCTATGTTACTTGACTACGATTTTCTGCAAGTTAGGAGGTACTTCCCCTGTCGGGCGGCTCCAATTATGAGTGGAATTATTCGATTCCACTATGCCCTACCTCTCTTAATACTAATGAAAAAGATTTTTTTAAACAATAGATGAAGTCTAGAAATACAAGCGACCTGTTTTTAAAAAATCGTTTCATTTCAACTTTGCTTTTCTTGGCAATAGAAACCGAAACTTTACCGTAGTTTTATTCTAAAAAAATATATAAAATTCACTTTGTACGACTACTCTACCTGGGTCGAATGATCAAAAATTAAACCCAATGTAATAGTTAATTTTATAAATGCTACAGCGTACTGGAGTATTCAATGTGGTGAAATAAAACGTAAAAATGTTCATTGTACTGCAGACTCGGTACAAAACTGCACGGTACGTTTAGTTTTACTGCCGACGAATTTTACCATCTCCACGGATTTTTGTTCCTCCGTCGCATAATAGTGGTCCATTTTATGAATTTCAGTAGCTTTGTTCAACTATAGAAAGAAGACACTGTAGTTTTATTGTGCTTAATAAATTATTTTTAGCTAGACCATAAAGTAATAGTACCTGCTTATATATTTTTGAAATATTGTCAAAACAATAAAAAAAAATAGTTGTCGAAGATTTGTTTTGATTTTGAAGCTGGGTGCTAGTTCTTACTGTATTGTCATATCACTTTTTTTAAGTAACTCCTAAGAATTGGAGCATTTTCACAAGCAAAAACTCCATACTTACTGTACAACTTTTTCATACCTAGTGTTAATGTCACATTTATTGGAGCATGTCGAAAGGTTTATATTTCGCTCTATTAAATACTAAAGGGAGAAAAAACCACGCCCGTATTACCCGAAAGGTTAGGCAGAGGTATACTGATGTACATTACACCCCAGTTCGCCGGTATGGTTTAGGAGTGAGCCTATTGCCATTAACCGGGCACAAATTCAAACCTCCGAGCTGCTACTAACAATTTCACAGAAAACCCCAATAACACTTTGCTATAATTTGAGATATAGAACAAAAATTATCTAGGTATTATAATAAACGGATCCGGATAATTTTTTACGGATTTTATCGCGTTTTATTGATAATATTTAATTTTCCAACGTTTCTGATCTTTTACAGCATTCATGGTCACGGGTAGACAGAAACCAGTATTATCTAGGTACCAACATAAAATTCTACATGTACTTATCTACGAAAAACATCTCTATCAGGCCAATCCAGAAGATTAACAAATTCACTAATGTAACTGTAGCTTGGCCAACCAATCAGAATAGCAATTAGCGTCCCGGAGGAGCGATATTACACCAATCACCGTTCTGTCGCGTCATTGACTAAATAGGGACTTTGCTTTGCTAACAAAAGTACCTGATTAGCACTTTTACTTCTGACCCGAATAGGGCTGGCAATGATTATACCGGATTCTTAATTTGAAAACTATTTCTTTTCGATATTATTAAATCCTGACATTTCGGATCAACATTCTTAGGTAATAAGTAACTATAAATGATGTAAAGAATGGAAGGAAAAAATATTTTTGTTTCAATTTCAATCCTACTAATTTTATACTTACCTAATGTGAAAGTTTTTTGTAAGTATTTATGTTATGAGTTAGTCGTGCTATGGGTAGGTAGGTATATAATGCGACGATATAATTATATCACCGGACGTAGTATGATAGTCGGACTCGTTTCGGATTCGGATCAGATCATAAGCGACAACCCTACAGAATGGTCTAGTGAGAGTGCACTTACTAATGATTAGTTTTGGACCCCGAACGGACCTTGCTGATGAAGAATTCATTTGTTTTTAGATAATTGAGAGAGGATGCTAATAACTGGACAAGAGAGTAGGTTACATAAAAGATAGTGGTTCATTGTTATATTTATATAAAAATAAAACTGTTTTGGTTTTGATAACAATAATCAAAAAAAGCCCTCCGAGATATTTAATAGATCTTATTGACATTTTATTTCATGAAAGGCAACAAATTATTGAAATTTGAACATGGTCTTCGTGAGGGCAATTGAATCTTAGTCACGAGTTCTATGACATCGCTGTGTTAGTAAAACAAGAACCGATAATACGTACCTACATCTTTTAAAACTCTCTTCAAATAAATCAAATATCAATATAATAAACGCAAACAATCTATCCACCTGCATTAAACGTATTGAATGCATTCGACAGCATTATTTCTGTCTTTGTCACATTAGCGGCGGGCAATGAGACGGAAGACGGTAGGGTGTGCATTGATTCAGCAGACGTCGACACTGTCCAGTGTTAGGCATCGGTTACCTTGACGACCGTAAGTACCTACCTATCTGATTAAGGAGCCACAGGACACGCGGAAGGGGAGACAGGACATTGCGAAGGGGTGTACCTACTTACTTATTTGTCTTATATTAAATGATTCGTGTTAACCAACTATTTTGCTAGGCAAAGTTGTTGTATTTTTCTAAGGCGTGGTTTTAAAATATTGTTTACATTATCCTCTTAACAACAAAAGGTTCGAACAGTTGATGCCTTTAAATACAAAAAATTGTTTAGAAATAATCATTTCTTCAGATATGTCTTGATTTCTACTTTTGGTGTAAATAGCTTAATTGTTTCGTTTTTTAGTAGGTAACTAGGTAGCTAAGGGGGCCATTAGATAGATCATCAGCGAAAATAAAAAAAAGAAATTAATTATTGAGTTTCTATTAAAATAAAAATGTGCTATTTTTATCCACACTGGAGTCCTTTTATCTTTTTTTAATTCAAATGACTAAAAGCCTTCCCCAGAGCCCAGACCTCTGTCAGCCTTTTTTAAAAGGTTATTTCTGCATTCGAAACAAAAATCGCACATCCGAAAGATGTCACCACAGACAAAAATAGAATTTTATTTATAGCGTAACGCCCGCGCATTTAAAGGCCTACCTGCAGTCGGCACGTACTTCCCGCTTCCTGCTTTTTATGAATGCTGATACGACCGATGAATGGCTGACTTTATTGAATGCTCACTTTTGCATGGGAAGTCGGAGACAATGGCTACAGGCCGCGACAAAACTTCACACAATACCTTCGACACTATTGAGTGTCGATATGAAACAATAATGCTACAAAAACCTTCATCGTTAGGCAGGTAAGACATCTTTGGAGGACTTGTACTTTCATTTTATTCCATAAATACATATACGGATGTCATAACTCCAAATGTACTTTATTTATCAGTCCAATTTACTTTATCTATCTTTATTTATCGCTGCAATCAATGAATATTCTCTCTTAAAGAAAATAAATATTAATGTCAGTAAATTATGATTAAAACTTAAGAAAAATGACACAATTTGCAAAATAGCAGCTTGCGTCATTTTTGCATCAAAATATAAATTATTCCTAAACATTACCGAGTGTTAATCAAATCCTTCGCGTGTATCTATAATATTTAGCTTCAATTTTACATCATATTAGACAACATGCTATTTTACAATTACCACACTCGCTTACTCTGACTTCGTCACTTCCTAAAAAACAGATTACCTCACGAGGAACCGAGTAGATAATACATAATGATAATTTGCGCAAAAAAAAAGAGTTTAATATAATAGTAACAAGAAGCGCGCAATAAATTAAGTTCACACACATCACATATTGAATTGTAATTATCGGTGAGTCACTATTGGTTTGTACTGGTGACCTTCGGCTTATTTTATACTTTGTAGTAAGAATAAGTCAAGGTATTTATTAATTCTGACAGTGATTTCTTTCTTGTTATTTTGAAAAATTATTATGAACATAACATTGATATTAAATGCAGTCGTGCAACACTGTCACAATAATTAGTTTCAATTGCGTTAGAAGCATTTATTATGGAAAGGATGAACTGTAAAACGTTTTAACAGTAAAATAATTACTCAACTTACGTAGAACCTATAGAATTTTCAATTGTAAGTATTTTATACCCAGTCATATAACTTCAAGATAAATAACTTCAAGTATTTTTAGTAAGAAGATTTTGTATCCTTTAAAAGTTCCTAAACCCACTTGTTTTCAAGCGAAAAGCTATTATAATAAACGTGAACTCATAAAATTGACCCCATGTTTGTCCGCAAACAAAAGCGAAGACGTGATTGATTATTAATTTATTATACAGTGTATACCATGCATTATCTGCAGTATGGTGACCCTACATTCATGATCACGCGCACAACATCGCGCGTCACTTCACTACATCAGTTGCTAGGGCTGTCGCAAACCGGTAAAGCCGGAGTAATGCGAACGTAGTGGCCTGCTCAATTTGGTGAGACGAATCAACACTATGGATGGCATCTGACGGCTGCACGTTGCGGATTCTTGCTGCCGTTTCGTGTTATTATAGCAATGAAGTCTAAATCAGTACGAAAGTTATAATAATTTGTCCAATTAAGTCATTTTAACCCTGGTTAGGTGTTGGTCTTATAAGATCTAATTTTTATTTACTTGATACACGACAAAATCCATATGATATACATGTCTATAGTTTCGCAAAAACTCCAAAAACTTGTCTTTGATGAAACTTTAGTGGGTTGTTCTATCGAAAAAGAGGCGTTGCAACGCATATGGACAGCTAGTAAATTAATAATCATACTACCGTGTCAAATAGCAGCCGGACAGAAAAGAGTTAAAACAAAAATTCTATTTCCAAATTCTAAACAATGTAAAGTCGAGGCCACCCACAAACTAACAAAATACCGCGGCTACCCTCCGTTATAAAATACTTACTGTTATCAGATCGATTCGGTATCTGGTAAGGTGGGTGTCGGTACGCCACATGTAACCAGTTAAAACCGGTCCCGAGAACTCTCCCCACCGAATGACCTACTCTCAATTATTTTTACAATCACATTGTATAAATGTGGACTTTACAAATATAAACGTACCTATATGTACAAATAATTGATATTTGGGTATGCTTTCCCAATATACAGCCTGTTTGTAAAAATACATGTAGGTACGCGTATGTAGCTTTGGTTGTCAAGGTTTGGTTGACACACGTGTCGACTGGATGCACTATTCGTGATTATAATAATTATAGATAGTACCGTCATCTTTTTAAAAATTGTAGATTTTTATTTTTTGTCATGATACAAACCTCTTAAAATCATTCGAATCTACCTTTAAGCGTTGAAATCATGAAAGATATGTCGACGAAATGGTAGGCAAAAATTACATTTTCTGTTCATAGAAAAATGATGACGTCGACATTAAGAGTTCACATAATTCCTTGCCTGATAATAATTAATCTCGTTAAAAACGAATACATAAAGCTTTCCTTAGCTTTAATATGAGAGCAATGTAATAAACAAGGTGCAGAGCAAATCTCAGGTAGACTAAATTTAAGAAAAAAAATCTATTCATGAATTAACCATACCTACTTAATTACTTTATGACCAAAATATAAGGTTTTTTTTTACTTTTACAAAACTGATTTAAACCAAAGTTTAATACAACACTGTCACAATTAAAACAAAAGCGTTATTGTACTACGATTATTTTCTCCTAAATCAGGTAAACCAACGGTATCGGCATACCTCGAGGGCTGCACCAGATTCGAGATCGTAACAGTGCGAACAATACGTCGTAAAGGCTAGCCTATCGCCCATTATAATGGAGTTATTGCCTAGGCACTGGTGCGAGATGATAAGCTGATAACCTAGATATTATGTATGCTTTTATTGGAAATAAGAAGAAAAAAAGATTTTATTGGCATTTTATCAAGGAGACTACTCAGATCTATCATATTTTTTTACCTTTAGTGAGTGTCCAATCGAAATTGGATTTTTAGCCGAAACCGAAATCAAAGTTTCGGCCTCGGCCTCTCTTTCAGCCGAAATCGAAACTAATTTATAAATGTAAAGAAAAAATATTGAAACACAAACACATCGAAGAAATAAATGAAGAGTAAGCAAATAATTTCCGGGTCTAGGCTTAAGAAGTTGTTTTGATATCTTCCTGCGGATAATAAGGTTAAATTACTTTTTACGGATTTTATCGCGTTAATATTGAAATTATTTACTTAATTTCTGAATCACTATTAAATCCGATTTAACGCGATTAAATCCGTAAAAATTAGATTTATTCGAATTTTAAATTGTTAAAAAGTCACTAACAACGGCTACAATTTTATGTGTCCTAAAATATACATCCTACATGTGACGTCATTCTTATTGTTGTCGTCCAAAATCGTATAACTTGGAGCGGTTTCAAGTTTAAAGGATATGGCTATATGCGGATATGTATGGAATTCTATGTTATAGATGCCAGGAAGAACTAGCTATTAGGTATTTTACTAGTTATTATCATACAAAATGTATGGTGTAGGAAATTCCAGGAGAAAAAGTATTTTATATATTTACATACGTGATAGAATGTAAGTTTTTGCTTTATTCATACATAAACTCACGCCTTTCTCCCACAGGGGTAAGCAGAAACTATAGACCGCTACTTGCTATTATTCTTGCATACTTCTTCCATATAAATACAAATCTTCTCATACATACGCGTCGGTTGCGAGTGCTACGCACCTGGCCTTTTTGAAGGACCTCGCCAATTACATCGGCCGTACATCCTTCTAGGGCGACCTCTACCGGCGCTGCCGCTGACATTCGCCTTATAAATTCCTTTCGTTAATCGTCTTTCATTCATTCTTTAAACAAGTCCAAACTATCATCACTTTTAACATAAACAGGCTTGAGAAGATTATTTTAGTAAAGGAAAAATTCAATCGCGGGCAGGATTCGAACCTGCGTCTCGCGATACACCAGACGCTCAGACTGAAATTTTGCCTTCACATTCTGAATTTACGTCATAAGATACGTATGAGAAGATGTACGAACGTGGGAGATACAAAAGAAGTACCTTAAGCAAGAGCCCGTAGTTTCTGCCTACACTTTTGTGAAAAAGTCGTGCAGTGTTCTAGATATTCCGTCTAAATCCTAGTTTAAAAGAAATATATTTATTTGGCCAAAACAAACAATTACAGTAACATCAGGTAATACATTACAAGAGGGTAGTGGGTCCATATTGTTTTCCGGCCCGACCAAATAGGGATCCAGGTTCAGCTATTGTCAAGTACGTTGAGGTACTTGACGCTGTTTTTAAAGAATCCCTTTAGTTTACACGCGAACATAACAAAACCCAACAAACAGTAGGTAGGTACACCTCACGCTTGTTAACCTGCGCTGTATTTGCATACTTAAACAAAACACTAAACAAACGCGAAGTGAACAGTTTTTCGTTGTTTGTTAACCGTAAGGGTTAACAAACCAAAGTATTACGTAGATAGAATTTAACGTATTAAAATCTGTAATCTGTACTAATATTATATAGAGGTAAAGTTTGTGAGGTTGTAGGGGGTAATCTCTGGATCTACTGAACCGATTTAGAAAATTCATTTTGTGGTGGATAGCCCATTTATCGAGGAAGGTATATATAACATCACGCTACGCCTCTTAGGAACGGAGCAGTGCGGGTAAAACCGCGAGCGGGTTGCTAGTAATATTATAAATGCGACAGTAACTGCCTTATTAGCCTAGTGATCCCAAGCGCGACTGCTAGGCTAGAGCAGTTGGAACCCAGGATGGGTTCGATTTCCAGGTCGAACAAAGTGTTATTGGATTTTTCTATGAAATTCTTAGTAGCATCTTCGAGTTTGGGATTTGTGATTTAATGGCAATAGGCTCGCTCCCTACATGGGACCTAAACATACCGGCTGTAGATGTACCTTAGTCTCTGGTACACCTCTGCCTAACCCATCGGGGAATATAGGGGTGATGGTATGTTATGTAATTCTGTCTGTTTGTTTGTTACGTATCTGTATCAGAGATAAATTTGAGATGAAAGTGACACCATAACACAATTTAATAACCTAAATCATCATTAAACCTATCATTTCATTACTGCACGTGTAGAAACCATAATAGGGACCTACATTTCAGTTAATAGACAATATACCCTCTGGCGCTGCCAGCTACCAACCCGGATTCTTTTAGCTCTCGGAGCCAACGCTCCGATGCACACACAGAACAAAACTGACACGTTATTTCTTTGTCAAGGAAATATGATAGAAATAAAAGACACAATATCAATATGGAAGGAAAAATACGAATGCGGAATATGTTTTACGAATCAAACGGTATTGGAATTCGTTGGCCTTATCTAAAAATTGGTCGGTATTTCTTTCGGAGTACCTATACATAAGCACTAAGCAATATAAAAAAGATCATCGGAAATGTATTGAAGTTGAATTGGGGATATTCTTCGGTTTAAAAGGAACTTCCGTTTCCAATGTTGGCCAACCGATTTGAACCGCATTTGATTAGACTAGAAGCTAATGCAGACTCAGGAAGGGTGATGAAGCGATTAAAATGTGAAAAAATATGGGGGGCGCCAAAAATAATTAATTCTCAACGTGGGCATAAACGAAATAAGTTTGAGAACCTCTGGTCAAGTTCAAGTTCAAATGTTTTTATTTCAAACAAGCTTTTACAAGCGTTTATGAAACGTTATGATATCTACTAGTTGCACGGTGACAAAAGTTTGAACCTATGGAGAAGAATCCGGCAAGAAGTGTAACCAGAAATTTGAGAACTTATAGTAGCTTTGTAACCAAAACTGGAAATTTACACTTTCAGAAAGTATCCTCAAGGGTCATGTCAGTAATTATGCTTGCATTTGAGCACATTCTTGTCTTTCTACGTATAAACATTTTAAACTAAACCTGTGTGAGACTTCGCAGATCTTTATATGTCACGTGAGACCAATAAATACACTGCTGTCCCCAAATGTCGGGGGTCAAAGAGTCGTTGGTATTCAGCCAGCGATTTAAGTGCTCTGTGAGGGTGTTATAAGGGAATGGAGTGACAATGTACTGGCTATGTAATTTTGAAGAAATCTTTTATACATATAGATAAAGAAAGAAAAACTAGACACCGAGAAATTATAATTTTAGAGAAAGATCGTTGTGGAACTTATCATTGGACAATTTCTACTATGCGACTAGCCCTGGAAGCGTCACATAAGTCAGCTGTTCCTTAGAAAAAAGTCCAGGTCTCTTGACAAAATGTTGGGAATGTTTTTTTAGCGTATCAGTAGTTATGTGTCAATATTATAATAAGGGCCAGTTTTCTAGCATCTGCCTGTAATTTGTCCTAGTGCAACCTTGCAGTAGGACAAATTCTCTTCTCTCAAACGTCTTCTGTACCTACAGAAGACGTTCTTCTTTTTGTACATACTAAGCACCAACGTTGATTATAATTATAATGGATGTTCAATTAAGCAAACAACATTATTTTATATAATATTTAAGTATATTTTTTGATCTCAAAACAGAATATCGAAATGCTTCTACGCAGGAAATGGCGCCAAAACGGAGCAGTGCTTATGGCATTTGTATCTTGTCAAATGTCAGAAACTGTCGAGAAGGGTCGTTTATTTCTGAATTGTTCGCTCACAACACAAAATCTTGTCAAACTGACATTGACAGGCAATATTTAACGAAACAATGATTTGTTGTGTCCTTCATACTCAATGAAAATTTTCCTTTGAAGCTCAATTGTCTCATGTCTCAGAATACTTTAAACTTCAGTAGAATGATTTTCATGAAAACTCTTGAATATTATTATATTTTCAAATCCGCAGTGGCGCATTGCATACAAAACAGGGCATTCTTAACAAAATTCCGTAGTAGAACAATATCTCCACAATTTCTGAGCTCGCTTGCTTCCTCCATCGTTCTATGATGCAGTAACCTACATTTGTTTTAAATTACTAACAAGATTTACCGTGCGTCAGCCTTTGCTATAAGAACAATGTTATTTAAAAGTGTTCGCTTTGAAATAAGGCTACAATTGTAGCAATTTTTCTTTAGAGTAGCTAGAGAAACAAAAACAAACGCGCACAGCGGTTCGGCTGCCGTTTTGTATAATATTTAAGTCAAGAAAGTATCGAGTTATCTTTCGAGATTTGCAGTTTTCTGTTTTTATATCAAATATTTGGAGAACTAGTATAAATAATACATTACAATTATTTATAACCGAACCCAAAGTAAACGCACTGATTTTCGACTTATGGCTTTGGCCACAGATACAGATGGGTACGCTGTAATTTTTAGTCTGTAGGGATGAGCCTGAACGGGCGTTGCATAGGGGGGTGGGGGTTATTGGATGGTCTTTTAAAAGGATACGGGAGCTATGTCCTCTTAAAACATGTGTTGATATATCTGGCCACCAGTAAAAATCGTACACTTCCCAGTCTAATCCTCACCTTTCGAAAGTTTCCCCCTGTAAAAAAAAGGAGTCCAAGATACTCCATCATCTGCCACAGGCGACAGGCCACCGGGAAGCCGAAATCAAAATGGTCTGCGTTTACGAGACAAAGATAGCGACATAATTATAATTTTGAACGCATTGGTAAGTAATAAAGTTGAAAATCTATGTATGTTTGTAATAAATAAATAGGTTAATAATTTCAGGACTATTTTACTAGTTCAATGGAGCAACTAAATATTAAATTCACAATGTAATTTGTAAAAGCACCAATTCAAAACATGACGTGTATTCATTGCGCTATCGTTTTGAAACAAATTGCTTAAGCTATCACTTGAACGGCAAATCTTCCACAAAGGAAGCTCTATCGAAAGGCAAGCAACTGCCGAGAATATTCCAAAACGTGTAGGATCCCCAATATTAACAGTCATATGCCTCTATCTAGAGAGGTTTTCCCATATTTACATCTTCTAGATTACATTTGATTCAGAAAGGATTTTTGTAGATACAGCTAGTCCTCTTTTGTAAATATTCAAACGGATGAGAAAGTAGGTACCTCTGTATACATGTTTGTACTGTTTTCATACCTAAACCGCTGCACCAATTTTAATGAATTTTGGTATACACATAGATTGCATCTTAGAGAAGGATATTATACACTATCCATCTCAAAAAGTGATTTAGGATGTGAGATTATATTTGATGGTAGCAGATGGTAATTGTTTGAAATTCAATAGGTCAATTTTGGAATCCTCTAAGTATTTTGGACAAATCCGAGGAATCTCGTACGGAAGGCTAGCCTAGATAGAGTGTGTATAAAGCGGCAGTAATGCGGAGTTATGTAACCGTCGGATGTCCTCATTCCACAGACGAAAATATCTGTCGTCTTGTCGTCAACCGCCTGAAGCCTGCGAACTAGAGAATGTTGCGGTCTCAAGTCAAAGTCAAGCCTTGTGATTCTTTAATGGAGTTTAATAGTAGCATTAAAAATTGACAGCAGGCTCTTAAGTTTATTGAAGGTTTAGTTTATAAGTTTACTGTCAGGTTTTAGACTTTGCACTTTGTTACCTGATCTTGAAGTTATTTTTGTAGCTACTATATATAATTCTAATACTGACTGACAGGCGTAGGTAGGTCTAAGAATATAAGCCTGATTTTTTATTATTGTAAAAAAATGCGTGGGATGGTTCGTATTTATTATTCGTAAAGAAGAAACAGCAAGAAACTAATGCTAATGCCGTGGGAATTTCTCAAAATTCCGTCATAGTGCTCACTATCTTCTATCTTCTTTACCAGAAGTGGCCAGAACCGCGCACGTTCGACATTTTATAATAATTAAGTATATGCCCGTCCACACGTGTATTATGTATAGCTTATATGTAAACTAGATCTTGTCCCAAAAGGATTTGCTTATCCTATGATAACTTCTAGGCAAGATTAAACTGCATGTTTAAGTTAGACTTACAGCAATAAACTGTGAAAACATTTAATTTCGTTCAATAATAGTT
The DNA here is from genome assembly GCA_910591435.1 of Acronicta aceris. Classification (NCBI taxonomy): domain Eukaryota; kingdom Metazoa; phylum Arthropoda; class Insecta; order Lepidoptera; family Noctuidae; genus Acronicta; species Acronicta aceris. The sequence goes on from OU342770.1 coordinate 13,412,840, forward strand.
TTGTGTGATCCGCGTACAATCCTACAGAGACAAACAAAAATTCTAAAGATAATTTTATTGTTTTGGCTTCCATTGCTCTTATAAAGACACCTTACATAATTTTTCTTAAATATCACATCAGCCATTACAATTTTAGTATATGCAGGGACTTATAGATAAACCTATGTTTCGATTTAAAAAAAATATCGGAAGGAAATGAACTGATTTACTGAACTTACTTATAAATTATTTAAAACATACTCTTAACGATAAGCCCAGTTTATTAATAATGCAAACTTTCTCTTTCTCAACTACTTGCAGTTAACGACAGTGATTTATAGTTAATGAAAGAACAAAGTTAATTAACAAACGACCTAATTACTCATTGCTAATGTAAGATTTGAAGCGTTTTGTACAGAAAATTGAATAGAAATTATGAAAATTCTATTGTGATATATAATTTCGGTCAGGCTAATTAGTTTTATGAGCTATTGGCTGCCTTTCGTGTTTTTGTTCTTATAAAGTCCTTTTGAAAGCGTTGTTTTCAAAATAATCAAACAATAGCATACCATCACGCCTCTATTCCACGAAGAGTTAGGCAGAGGTGTACTAGTGTACACACGCAAAGTTCGTCGGTATGTTTAGATCCAATGTCAAGCAAACTTATTGACATTAACGTGACATTTTTACGTGGGAGAGCCATGCTTCGGCACGACAGACGAGGCGAGGTCTCGCCTTGTGGAGGGGTCCAGCTTAAGCTGGATCATAGCCTGTCAGGTTCGTGGCGAATGTCACAAATCCCATGGCCGTGACTATAGGGCAAGAGAAGGCAAGTACGGTTTATAGTCGGTACGAGTCCGACATACCCTGCCGCCTTCCAGGCAGCGGAGGATCCATGAGGATTTTCCGTGCTATAAAAAAAAAGGCCGGCTCGACCGGAGTGATACCACGGCCTCACAGAAAACCGGTGTCAAACAACGCTTACGTTGTGTTTTGCCGATTGAGTGAGGTTACCGGAGGCCCAATCCCCTTTTAAAATGTCTGCATCGCACTCCTCTGGTGTTGCGGGTTTCCATGGGCGGCGGTAATCGCTTACCATCAGGCGATCCGTCTGCTCGTTTGTCCTCCTATCCCATAAAAAAAACATAAATCCAACCTTCGAGCTGTTTTTGAGAATAACGCAGAAAATTCAATAACACTGCTTGATCTGGGAATTGCACACAGCGCCCCTAGCATAGCAGTCGCGTTTACCACCACTACACTTATTTACAAAAAGTAAGGATACCTGGATTCAAATTCTTGCTAGACAAATGATTTTTGCAGACCAAGAATGTCAGTAGAACCAAAATCAGTTTCTATTACAATTACAATATAAATAAATAACTAGGCTACTAAACTAACTGGCTCGTTAGCCTAGTGGTCCTGAGCGCGACTGCTACGCTAAAGGTCCTGGGTCCGATTGCCAGATCAAGTAAAGTGTTATTGGGGTTTTTCTATGAAATTCTCAGTAGCAGCTCGGAGTTTGGGATTAGTAGCGTTATTGTCAATAGGTTCGCTCCCTATTACATGGAACCTAAACATACCGGCGAACTCTGGGTGTACTCTGCCTAACTCTTCGGGGATAGGCGTGATGGTATGTTATAAATACAAATTTAAAAAATCTTACTTATAAGGAATGTAGCCAAACACTGCCTAAGCCTACAGAGAGAGAGGGTTAAAATTGCCGTCATAACTCACTATTGACTTTTAAAGCCCAACCCTATAATAACCGCACTAATTCATATGACCCCTGTATTAAAAGCATATAAAATTACCCTTTTATTAGAAAATCGCATATGTCACCCGTATTTTGTTAAGGGTTACAATTTTAAAGCGTAATTCTAATAAAATTTGTAATGTGAACAATAATTCAAGCCTTACGGTTTTTAGAAGTAGGTCGCAAGCACATCTTTCAAAGCGTGAGGTCTTGGATTCTATTCCCAGATCAAGCAGTGTTTTTCAATTTGGCTTGTTGTCCCAATAAACGACAGTAACCTGGTCTCCTGTTACATGGAACCTAAAATATGTGAACTGTGTACATTTTACATAATTGGTTTAGTTGTTTAGGCGTGAAATGGTAACCAACAGACAGACAGGCAAACAGACGGACAGAGTTAGTTACGCATTTATAATAATAGCAACGATGGATAAATTATTCCACTAATAAAGACAGCAACGGCAGCGCCCGCGCCGTGCTAGGACACAAAATATACTTACCGAAAATTATTATATATTAAATACTTAATTCAAAACAAACACTTTATTTATAGTCGTATTACCCGAGTGATAAGGGTTAAAATTAGATTACATAATGAGGTATCGGAATACATCGTTAGGTTAAGCAACACTATCCAAGGACGGTTATTTGAGCGGTTGTTTACCGATATTATTAAGGGCTTTAACTTGGGTGGGTATATTATTTTTTGCTTTAGGTGTTTGTTTTCCTTGACAAAGTTTTATGGGCAGGTTTTTATGGCCTTTGTACAAAGCGATCATAGCTCAGTGGTAAACCTCTTCGAAGTTCAAATTCTCTTTCATTTTGACATTAAATTAATGTAAAATTTCCATCAATTTCCAATACAGTTTAAGTTCTTTCTGTTATCAAATATTGCTTTTAATCTATACATATAAAATGCTTTGTCCTGAATGACTGACTGATGGATCAACGCAAAGCCTAAGCCTAAACCACTAATCGTAGAGACCTGAAACTTGGAGACTTGTGTTCTTTGTATGACGTAGGCATCCGTAAGAAAGGATTTTTAGAAATTAAACCCCTAAGGTGGTGAAAAGGGGGGTGACAGTTTGTATGAAAGTCCGTCGTTTTTTAGCTTGTGAATCCGCGGCGTACAGCTAGTGTCTTAATAAATTCAAAGATAGAAAGGAGTTTGTTGCACCACTTCATCTTCCCAGCAAAACAGGCAGGCATTAGGACGGGATAAAGAGATTACGTTTCAGGGGCTGTCTAAAATAAAATTTGACGTTCAGTAAGTATTACCTAGTAGTAGCTACGTATAAGTTAATTTATATTGAACTAGCTCATGCCCGCGACTTTGTCTGCGAGGACTTCAGAATTGGATTCGACCTGGATAAAAGCCTATGTGTTATCCAGACTATAACATATTTCTGTACCAAATTTCATCCAGATCCGTTCAGCCGTTCTGGCGTGAAAGAATAACAAACATAATTTACATCCATACTCACAAACTTTCACTTTTATAATATACGTAAGTCTAAATGATTTTTGACTGACTTGTGAAGGTCGGGGGGACCCTGACTATAAATGACTATTCAGGGCAGGATGACTAGCCTCGCTATGCTAATTTTATTACTACATATTATATTAACATTTTATTACTTTTTAGATAATTTTACTTTTACTTTGGTTTTGTTTTTTTTTGGACTTAGCAGGATGTACGAGCAGCGCCACATGAAATAGGTAATTGTAATGTTTTTTTTTTTTAACTTTATTTAATAATCACTGAATAGACAATTGGGACGTCACAGTTAACCTACATTTTTTTTATTAGTGCATTAAACACTCCTTGTAGACGGGTGATTTTATTTCTGTGAACATCAACACAGTCATCAGCGACAACATACCTACTACAGTCCCAACGATATAACTGTGCTTATCTGAAGTTATCCATTCCGAACGGTCACGCAGATAAAATCACGTACAAATATATCATAATTAACTAATACTTTAAAGAAACCAATTAATAAACTCTATTTACATAAAATACATGAACGTAAAAAAAGCTATATGTATATATACATCTAAATATATATAAAACTCAAAGGTGACTGACTGACTGACTGACTGACATAGTGATCTATCAACGCCCAAACCACTGGATGGATCGGGCTGAAATTTGGCATGCAGGTAGATGTTATGACGTAGGTATCCGCTAAGAAAGGATTTTGATAAATTCTACCCCCAAGGGGATAAAATAGGGGATGAAAGTTTGTATGAAACTTTGTCAATTTTAAACCGATCGGGCTGAGACTTTGCATGCATATAGCTACTATGACGTAGGCATTCCCTAAGAAAGGATTTTGATAAATTTCGACCTATGTAGGGGTGAAATAAGGGATGAAAGTTCATATGGAATAAAGTAACTATTCCACGCGGACGAAGTCGCGGGCAAAAAGCTAGTATCATAATAAGTAAGGACGAAGTAATCACGATTGCGAAACGGAATTGTCTTTACATCGAGTTTTTATAAGTATTAAAATTTACCACAGCAAAGCCACTTGTGGACAACTTCAGACACGCAAAATTATTTAGTCCGAATTGTATATCTAATTACATTTTTATTTGTAATCGCACCCACGATACAGGAAAAAAACCAACTGTGGGGCAACGTTTTATTTGAAAAAATAAATTTTGTAGGTAAGTATCTCACGAATGGAGAAGAATATTTTTAATATTGAATTTCACGGTTGTGAGCCACAACTTTGTCTTATATAAGATTCTAGCTGCGGTCATACGTAACGCGCTGAACCAGATAATGAGGCTATAACTGAATAATAACTGAACCGCGGATATGAGTTAACAGCGGGTGAAATTAATTATTATGTTCGTAACTTTTAACTTTATTACCAGCTTGAGATAACCTTGGCGATACAAAGTGAATTTATAATATTTTCTTTTAGAATAATTATTTTAAATTAACACACACACACTGTCACAGATTATCATATATATTTATAACTTGTACACAAATAAAAATAAATAAGTATGTAGTTACAGCTTGCTCCTTTATTTTGATTTGCTGATAAAAAAAATCCCCTCTGACCACTGCAAATATTGCCTGTTGCGGATACAAATGTAACATCACTGCATCCATACGATTACTTTTAAGATTAATTAATATAGGTACATAATATTACTTTTTTTCGGAAACAGGATCATTTCAACCTAACTGGACTTTTACTCAGAACCTATTTAACAAGGAAATCCTCATTAGACACTCCGTTATGGCCTTAATGGGTAAGATAAAAGAGTTTTTAAACAAACATCCATTGAATACGAGTCATACACGTTCATACACACACAAAAGTACGTACACAGGTACCAACTGTCACCGATGTGCGATGACTAATCATTGAAACAATGACAACTGACAAGGCTCATTAGTTTTTATCTGCAAATTGACATATTGGGATTTAGCACACACTTACCTTTGCCACAATGAAAAAAAAGTCCATTCATGAGCTCGCTTACGGTTTAGCCCGCCATATTAAAAAATGTTTTGATTTTTCTTAAATTGTAGATCAATTGTTTTTCATACATTATGAGTTCATGAGAAAAGTAAATGCGAAAATACACCAAACTACTTTTTAACACCCGACGCAAAAAAAGAGAGGTGTTAAGTTTAACTTGTTTAACTGTGTGTTTGTCTGTTGCAACATAGTTCCCAAACGAATACGCTGACATAGATTCCGTTTTAGTTTGAAACGTGACTTAATCAAGAGTGTTCTTGGTTGTGATTTAAGAAAATCTGGCCAGCTGTTTGAAGATTTTCCGCTCTTTTCTAGCTCATGCTCATCCCTCACTTCCCTGAGTAACTTCCACAAGTCTGATCGATTTGAAACATGGTATAGTATATACATACATAACTTATCATAATCAACCCATTATACTGTCTCACTGCTGAGCACGGGTCTCCTCTCAGAAAGAGAGGGATTAGGCTATAGTCCACCATGCTGGCCTAGTGCGGGTTGGCAGACTTCACATGCCATCGAGAAAATCTCTCAGGCATGCAGGTTTCCTTACGATGTTTTCCTTCACCGTTTAAGCGCGTGATAATTAGCTATTTAATACGCACATGACTTCGAAAAGTCAGAGGTGCGTGCCTTGGGTTCGAACTCGAGACCTTTGACTTGGTGAAATAGTAGTAATCTATAATTGGGGCCTAGTTTAGTTATTGACAAGTACCTATATATAGTTGGTATAAGGCTTTATCCCTGTAAAACTAAAAAACAGGGAAATTTATTAATATGATTTTTTCCTTGTTAAGCTTTCCTGCTATTTCTAAAATTGCGACTAATAACTACATTGTTTAAGAAAAATAATCTATGCAGTAGGCTTTAACAAGCTGATAATACAAAAAAATGAAAAGCATTGCATATCAGGCATAACTGGCACAAAAACCTGCATAGGTAAAAGGCATAACTGGTTATCATTACGAATCATTTTGAGACCTTCAATGTGACCCATTTACCTTTTAACCTTAGTCGCATCGCGTCATGAAAGGAACTTACTCAACCGACTACTACATATACATACACATTCCCTTATTTACTTGAAAAAGAAGGCAGAACTAAAATTCAGGTGTCATTAAAAATTTCTGTAAGCTTTTTAAATGACTCCAAATTTAAAGCTCGGTGCTTTAAATTTAGAGTCATCCTCCTCCTTAGGCTCCTTTTCCTGGTCCTTAGGTACGGTTAGGTACTTATTCAAAAAATATTTTTTTAAACATCACAACACCGATTTAGGCTGCGTAAGGTCATATGGAGGTCACTCATGTTTCAGCATTCTACATATACCTACCTATAAGTGCACTTTTAGTATACTCACAGTTATTGGAAACATAATTTCAATACCTAACTAAAACGGTGAAACATGTGTTCAAACACAGTGTTCCAATTCCAAAATAAAATAACAACTAAAACTCAAATAAAATCGAATGTGAAATGTTTATTCGAATTCAAATTTCGAAACGAAAATAAATTTTAATTGAAGAGACTCTTTTATTTTAAAATCGTTTCGTATTTCGAGTACCTACCAATTTTAAACAATATTAATAGGAATTTTTCGTTTCACTTATCAGTGTTATATTGAATCGACTAATTAAAACAAATAAATATCAAGAACCCATTAAACAATATCACGTTAGTATATAAATGTTTTTAAAAACTTTTTATTTTCATGCTCGATTGGTAACACAGATGACAAATTGTTAAAATTTGTTAAACCCAGTTTGGAACTTTTTGAAACTGGAATGATCCTTTTCTATCAGAGAAAATCTACCAATTTGCGAAAATATTGCTAAGTGATGCGAGTTACCAAAACGCGACCGATAATACCTTAAATATAATAAACAGTTATTTTAATTAAAGTTGCACATTTCGTAGAAAACACGTTACACCACAACGGAATGACAGGTTGTCAGACTATCGCCTACAACCACAACAATAACCAGTTTAAATCTCACAACTTACGAATCACAAGTAATGCAGTGTTTTCTTTGATCGCTTACAATAGAAGTGGCACTCAAATACCCAATGAACAATCACATAAAAAACATTGACATAAACACACACTTATAAAACATACACAATTCGGATTTGGAATACACGTCACTGAACAGTTCGTATTTTGGTGTATACTGTTGCCAGCACACGCGGCCGCAACGCGTGTCGCCACTGCTAAAGCGGGGAACGTACTGCCGGTTAGCTCGTCTGTTCGGCCGGTCAGCCCTAGGAACTGAGTTTACTAAGAGCTCTGCTCTGCTAGTGAGAACTGAAGGTGGCAATATTGTTCTTAGGATTAAAGGAAGCTAAAAAAAACTGAAGTAAGTAAGATCCAGCTGGTTCTTTTAATTATTTATTTATAATTATATTCACACATAGGACCTGTGGAAGTCGTAACAAAGTTATAGCTCTTTCTTATAATTTCTTGCATTAGAACAATTACTTAATTTAGAGTGAAATTCTTCTGAGAATGTGTTTGGGTGACTGATTTCAACAGACCCATACGACCAGAAACCAATAATTGTGAAGAGATATGACGTTGTTAATCATTGTGAATTCGGGACACATCGATTTAGTTGGGTAATTCAACAGCCATTTATTCAAGTTTTTTGTAACAATTCAAATAGATACAATTGATAGTCGTAGCTAAACGACAGCATCCAGATACTATTTAAATAACACCAGGCAGCTATCTCTGCATTATAATCGACCTCCAAGAGAAACGAAGAAATGTTTTAATAATATTATCCTATTGTTCAATATAGTTATAAACTTAGGACAAACTGAATAAAAAACAAGAAATATGGATCAGTGGACCACACTATTAGCTGCTAGTTTCTTCCCGCGTGTCCGAGATTATATTTCTATAATTCTTGGGATTATCACTTGGAAATGGTACTAATTGGATGGACACAAATCCTTCCTCATCCTTTACTTGGCCTCAGGCTACCTCTTTTTTTAAATTGCTTTGGGAATTTGGCAGTGAAGACAACAAGTAAAGGAACAAACAAAAAACTCACTTCCGGATGTCTCAGAAAAGATCCAAACTTTTAATGAGAACATTTCTACGCAGTTCGAAGTTAAATGGCGCTAATAGATCGAGAGACACATTAAGTTAACCATCAAAATCCTTAACTTTTTAAGATCGTGCTCACAAATATGTACATATCATAGGACACGGTATTGTTTTAAGAAGATTGTTAACAATCCTCCCTCACTAGTTTTTCCATTTAACTTTGAGTAGTTTGTACGTTTCAACAATCGCTGGTAACAACTCTATTAATAAAAAGAACGGATAACATTGCATCTTATAATATTAACGGCTTTCACATTGTTAGCTTGGATCGATCTTTAAAAATAATATTTATATTACAGTGTGGTTATGAATAGATATTGTGACAGGCCAAGTGAAGGAGTATTTAGGTAAGATCAGCTGTGCTTCCATAAGCGCCATTAAATATGGCGCTGGCCTTGGCTTGAGAGGAGAGAATGTACCAAAAATATATGGAACCCTGCTATGCTAGCCCTGGAATAACTTACTTTAAACACAAATTATTATGTCACTTTTCACATAACATAACAACCCTAATCGTTAAGCTCAATTTCAACGTTGACTCACAGAAACCATACGTACGAAAACAACCATGAAAGCTACTTCGTCTTTAAAACACCCGTTCCATGATAAAAAAATCAGTGTGCTAATTACTGAGTTTCTTTCAAACAACTCAAGCCTCGGACAAAAGGACCTCGAAAATTCTATTCTTTTTTATCCCGACCCGCATTTTTGGATTAAAAAGGTTTTTATAAAGCAAAGCTTGTCTTTCCAGGTCAACAAAAAACTAAATTAAGGTACAAATTACATTTGCATTATTCTAAAACACGTTTTGCGAAACCTGGAACCTAATAATTTCATATTTAGGTCACGTATATTTCATAGAATAGACAACATGGAATAATTATGAGGATGGTAATATCTCCGGCATAATTTAGTTCACATTATTGAATCGTAATTGGTATATTGAACATCAACAACGTGAATATACAGTCAAATGTCATAAAACTAACGTAACTTAACAATTTCTCGAAACGAATGTATAGAATGAAAGCTAATTGATAGATCTTATTTTAAATGAAGTGTGGCTGGCATCCGTAATAATTTTCTGTTAAGACTAATAATATCAACATATAATAGTCTCCTTTTTTAAGTATTTCAGATAGCCGTATACATTAATTAATCCATAAAAAAACGATTATTTATGGGAAAAAAAATCAAAATATATTAAATAAAACTTCTAATCACGAAAAGTAAAGTAAATTAAATACCGAGTCCACTATTTCTTGGCTCATTGGAATTGAATTTTTATTTCATAACGTCGAATGTAACCTGTTGTTGCTTCAATCTCGTAAATGCTATGTAGTTGCACATTAACGGTCTTTATGTGTTGAATACTAATGTGTTTAACCAGAGGTGTTTCAATTTTTTTTTAGCTTCGGCGGTTACTGCTTGTAATTATTTTTGAATGAAGAATTGTCCTATTTTGATAATTAAAACCCTTCAAAATGTTTCACGAGGTATATTATTACAGCAAATTTTACATGAGCAGTAGTTTCAAAGTTTGTTAAGCATCGTAAGATCAAAATGCCGTACAACTTTACCTGCAAACTGCAACTTCTTTCATGTTACGAAAACAAGTTTTTTAAATTCCTTCACAGTGGAGAAGCGAATAGCTAAGTTTAGAAGTTCACCGCTAGAAGATAAATTAGAGGACATAGGTACTTTGTAATCAGAAGAAAGGAAGAAACTTTATAAAATTCTTAATAATTAACTTCATGTTTAAATATTTTACATGCATTTAAAGAACGACTCTAAGGACCAATTTTATAATTTGGTCCTTCGATATTTTGACCGCAATCGCTTAAAAATATATGCAGTTAAGTGTAACTTAAATAGTTTTCATTATTTAATTATTTTCAATCTACACTTTGCCATTACAAGCATACATTAACTAGGTAGTATTAAAACATCTGGTATACATTATATTAAGCGATATCCGTCAGTTAATTTAATATTTATGGTATAAACGTGGAACGTACAAATACGGCAGTCCTTGTGCCGGCTATGCTAAACACAATTAACATAACATAAGCCATAACGAAAATACTTCACATTCATGAGGTATTAATCACCATACTTACTTATTTTTGCGAAGTGACGTATTTGGACTTAGAAGAATAGATATCGGGAATGCACTGAGCTTCTTATTTAACCCTGTATGAGCTTATACAATGGAGTGCTGGTATAAAAACTAGCTTTTAATTGTTTTCATGCTAGAGTAAGAAAACCGTATCGATTGCCCTGCGAATACATTTTTGTTGCAGTGTGTTTTGTGTAGAAAACGAATTTAAACCATCTGTTACTAAAACTAAATAGACTATTTATCGCTTTAAGTTAATTATCAGAAATGACCTCCAGATTAAAACGTTTACAATTGACAAGTAGGTACTTCATATTCCAATCCATATACGTGTCTTAGTCTGTATACCTCAGTCGACTTTCTCTTTTCCAATTCATTACATAACAGTCGAGCCACAGCTGTGCAAGGGCTCAAACGAGACAGCAACACACTTGAAACAGGGTCAAAAATGGTCTTATGGGTACTGATTCTGTTGTTTGCAAACTTAAACTGAATAAGTAACACTTTGTCTCTTTCTAACCCTAAACATGAGAAAAGGTTAGAAGAAAATTAGTCCTGTCAAATTAGTATATTTTCGTCACACTTCATCGTGTAAAGCTAACCTAAAGATATTTTCATTCGATAGATTTCATTTAAAATGTAGCTTCGAATCTTGAAATATTATGTAAATTTTTTCAAATCCCTGTAGCGAAAAAAATCTCACACACAGATCCAATCTTTAGCCCATTCATATATTTTATTCCATGTAGGAATTCAAACCACGACGCGCAGCGGTTGAAGTCGATTACCCAACCATTGCGCCAATGTTGACTTACCTTCGCCTACACATTTGGCTGATAGAGTAATGAATATCGAGTTATATGTAATTGCTTAACACATCACGTAGTTAACTACCTACTATTGTTATTGTTACAAAGATTATAATTAAACCCAAAGTAAGTACTCTCAAGTATAAGTAAACATTTTAAAGTGTTTTGATGTCTAATGAAATATGTATTGCTGTATGAAATAAAGATCTCAAGATTTTTCTCTTTGCAATATGATCTTAGGAATGCAATAAACAAGGAAAATGGAGAAGCAGTCATCATCATCGTTATTATCAACCACTTTACTATTCCACAGATGGGGCACGGGTACTCTACTCAGAATGAAAGAGATTAGGTTAAAATCAAGACATGTAGGTAGATTATAACGATTGTTTTTTGTTTCACTGATGAAGCCACTGGTATTAATGAATTATACATTACTAGCGACCCGCCTGCGGTTTCACCCGCGTTGCTCTTTTCCTATTGGTCGTAGCGTGATGTTATATAGCCTATACCCTTCCTCGATAAATGGACTATCCAACACAAAAAGATTTTTTCAGTTCCTGAGATTAGCGCGTTCACACACACAAACTCTTCAGCTTTATAATATTGGTAGATATATTTTATTACGGATATTACGAACATGATTCCGAAATGTCAAAGAAATCGCATACTTTGGGTTTGAACTGAAAGGTCTCCATTTCGTCTAAGATCATATTATTAGGCAACCACTGTTTCTACAGTAATTAAAAGAAATGTTAGAGGTGATAGATTCGATTCCCAGATCGACCAAAGTGTTATTAGGTTTTTCTATGAAATTTTTTGTAACAGCTAGTAGTTTGAGGTTTACACATACCGGCGAACTGTCGGTGTACATTAGTACGCCTCTGCTCTACTCTTCGGGGAATACAGATGTGATGGTATTTACAGAGAAATTCGAGTCCCAGTTGGGCAGCAATTAATGAACGAGAGACCAAAATCTAGCATCCGATTTTTGCACACGAAGAACCATGTCCCAAGTTATAAAAACAAGTTTAGCAGAATCACGATAAAATCATAAGTTTAAGTTATTTCTAACATCGCAGGTCGTCGGTAAGTTTTTATAACTTGATGTTACACGGTTTAAGCCGGCGTTATTTGAAGTCGCTTTTTTAAAAGAGCCGCAGAGGAAACTATTTTAGGAAAGATGCTTGAAATATGTTTACTATTTTGGGATATGAGTTCATTAAGGCTGTCAAAATTTTTCTGCCGTGCGCTGTATGATATTTCGCGGGCTCTATGTACTTAGTACCTACCTTTTGGCACTGAGAGGTGTTTTTTTTTAAAACGGTACACAGCGACGAGCAGTCATAGACTAGTGATATAACCGTTGGACTGCCAAGCCAAAAGTCTCGAGTTCGAATCCAAGGAATGCATCTCTAACTTTTCGGAATCATGAAGGTTATCAGTTGCTTAAACGGTGAAGGAAATCACCGCGAAGAAACATGCACGCCTGAGAGATTTTCCCAAAAGCATGTGAGGTCTGCAACCTCGCAGTAGGCTAGCGTGGTGGACTATAGCCTAACCTCTCTCACTCTGAGAGGAGACCCATGCCCAGCAGTGGGACAGTATGAGTTGATAATGATAATGGTAAATGACATAGCATACGATCACGCCTGTATTCCCCGAAGGATTAGGCAGAGGCGTATTAATGTACGCCTACAGTTCGCCGGTATGTTTAGGTCCCATGTAATAGGGGGCGATCCTAACCGGGTTACTGAGAATTTCATACAAAACCCCAATAACACTTTTGTCGACCTGCGAATTGAACCCAGGACCTCTAGCGTAGCAGTCGTGCTAGACCACTAGACTAATGAGGCATATTAAATGAATAAATGATATTTATTTCTGTAAATGGATCTTTTAAAGACACTTTTACAAGTCAATGTTTTAATTTTTTTAACTAGATGGCGCCGGCATTTCCTAACTGACGACCTCTGAGAAGAAACGCCGAAACAAACTCAGAGAATCATGGTCTCTTTTAAAGTCCAGGCAATATGTGAGTGTTACAATGCGGGGCAATGTCTGAGTTGGCCTTTTGAAGAAAGAGCCACAGCGGCTTTGAGTAGACCAGTCCCAGCTGATACATCAGTCATTGTGTAGCTCGACCATAATCTAGGTAGCCAGGTGCTAGGTACAGTAAACGCTCAAAAGTCCATAAGCACGCTAAGGACTGTATGAACTTGCTATGAACAGTACCAGAAAGCTCGATACAGCCAGTGCGTGTCACGTCACTTATTAATAACAATGAATAGAAGGTCGTAAGTCAAACTAAACGTCAAGCTATTGCGTTGTGAGATTGCCTATGGATTTTTAGTCGCCACTGTACACAGCAACACATTAAGCTAAGTATAAAATATACCTTTTGGACCGTTCTCCGTCCATATTCCGTCTCAATAACAGTACTTTTTGCAGTATGTACAACAGTATACCACCGGCTACCCTCCCCCCTTAATTTATTCTACTATTTAAAATCCATCCTAAGGTTGTCTGGAAGATATCGCTTTTAGCGATAAGACCGCCATTGTACCTATTATAATGAATATGTTTTAGTAACTATGTAACAGTAATAATAATGGTTTACAATAAAGAATATTCTATCTATGTACAACTGTATAGCTCAATTTTTTGTCGTGTGTACATGACCATTAATAAAAATAGAAAATATTTATAGAATATATATAATAAAATATATATAGAAAATATATATACTACTACCGTTTTATTGGTCTAGCGGTCGCTAGCACGACTGCTAAGCTCGAAGTCTTGAGTTTGAGCTCACGAGTCGGCTAAGGTTTTATTGATGGACAGTAAGGTAGAATTGACCTAATTCGTTTTTCCAATTTCATTCCAAATAGAACTGGAAACGTAGCTTGTATTTAGTTAATGCGACCATTTTAAAAATGTAAGGTCCAAGGGTAGTATTTTTTCGGACAGAGGGTTTATTTTAACTACACTTTACGAGGGGAAGAAGACCTGAAGCATACCTAATTTTGTATGGATAACCCTGGCTACCTCTGTTTCATGAATAGATTTAATACGGTATGTGAACCAATTTTGATGAATTTTGTTAGAGAGATAGATTAGGCCTTGGAGAAGGCATTCTAAGAAATTCTCAGTAGCAGCTCGGAGTTTGAGATTTATGCCGGGTGCTTCGGGGAATACAGGCGCAATCATATGTATATGTTATGTTATGTTACATTATATGTATAGTTTAAGAAGGATGTAAATGAAATATAAACTTTCCAATCATTAAGATTACCTCAAACACAATGATAAACTAACCGCTAAAGGCCACATACCAAAATAGAAATATTTTTGCTGTGACGCCAAAATTTATAACACTCTCTTTTTTATGGGATAGGAGGACAAACGAGCAGACGGATCGCCTGATGGTAAGCGATTACCGCCGCCCATGGAGGAGTCACAAGTGCGTTGCCCGCCTTTTAAAAGGGGTTGGGCCTCGGGTAACCTCACTCACTCGGCGAAACACAACGTAAGCGTTGTTTAACACCGGTTTTCTATGAGGCCGTGGTATCACTCCGGTCGAACCGGCCCATTCGTGCCGAAGCATGGCACCCCCACGTTAAAATCTCTAGTCATGTCTCCCTATATCCTCACCCTCCTTCGACGCCTTTAGACGGAAATTACAAAGTATGTACAGCCTGTAACAGAATAAGCGACCTGAAAGTAGTTAGTTCAGAATCGATTGCAGAGGTTTTAAATAGGTTATACAGTGGTATTAATTTTTCAAAGAAAATTATACCTACCAGAAATTTGACCCCCTGATCCATCAGTGGGTCGAGGTATGGAAAACTGAAACCTATTTGCACAAATTGTTATTGTGTGCGTGTGTGCATCGATATCGTAGTCGTCGCGAGTACGATTGTTGTACGACCACAACTTTTAAGTTTAGCTGATATAACAATTTTTTTGAAAAAAATATGCTTACATGTCTCAAAATTAATTTCGGGTTGCGATATTATAATTATGACTCGATATTCTAATCGACCTGTTCGAGGTCTTGCATTTATTCAATTACACGCTGTAACTAACATTAAAATATTAAATTGTTCGTTGTAACCTTGAATTGCTAATAATTCTGTCTTATAATGCCTTGAATGTGGTTTTACTGAATTCTAAGAATATACTGCGATGGGTTTCCTGTTAACTGTAGGTAGGTAATGGGTACGAATATGACTTATAACCAGTTTAAGCAATATGTTTTAACCATAAAATATATTATTATAGCTTCATCGGGCAAGTGGTCCTCGATTCAATTTCGGGGTCGACCAGTGTTATTGGGTTTTCTCATGAAATTCTTAGAATTGACAGGAATGCTCGGAGTTTGGATTTGTGTCCGGCTTATGGCAATAAGCTCGCCTACAGTTCGACGGTGTGTTTCAAACTGTGGGTGTACATCAGTATACCTCTGCCAAACATGCGTCCCGCGACATAATTTTTTTGAGCTATTTCACCATGAGATGTGTGACGATTTTATTCCAATGCGCGCACCAAAAAACTGGCAGGCCAGTAATCTATCCTACCAATATGACCTGATACCATTCAAACAGCAAATTCCCGAACCAAACAGTTACAAAATTATTTAAATCACTAGAAAGCTGTGAAACTAACAAAGTTCAGGAAGGCACAATAGTTATAACGGTGCCATTTGTGCCGAACAATGCGCCCACGCATGCCATACATCAGTCGACCGTGAACATGGAGGTGTTGTGTTTACTTACTAGCAATTCATTGCTTTTTATAATTTTGGTGCAATGCAACTACGAAGGTATATCTATCTACAAGGATAACAAAATTAAGGCGGATCGTTTAGCTGTGCCCGCGAAATTCACATTTCAAGTGATTTTTCGCAGTTTGTAGTTCTATAACAAGTTCTAGATTCATGGTAGTTGTAATTGCGACATCAACTATACAATATTCACAACTGAGAACTAAAACCATTACTAATAAATCCTTATCAAGCCAAAAACTTGGCGCAGTCTGTGTAATTAGTCAAAACTGACATTTTACACTACTTTTAGCTCCAATAATGATTTTTCAGCAATGGTTTTAGATAAAAATTATGAATTTTGTATAGTTAATGTCGCAATTACCATTACCATGAATGCAGAACTTATTATAGACCTACAAACTGCGAAAAACCACTCGAAATTTGAATTTCGCGGGCACAGCGAAACGATCCACCTTAACTATTTTATAAATAACTATTCAATCGAGAGAAGCTTTACCTTATTGTCCTCTCACTCTATTCAATTGAATTTATAGAGACAAGTTATAAACTCACGTATTTTATAGTTATTATTTATTCTATGAATAAGCTGTCTTGGTAAATGATTTAAACCGCGGATTATTGGATATTATAATAAAACGTTTTCAATAAATCAACCACTTTATACGTATTTGTTTCTTCCAGTTAAAGACCGGTAAATGGTAATTGTATAACTAGGAACTTGTGTTATACCACAATAATTTATCATCTTTCCAATAGTTCACTTTAACTCGTAGATATAAGAAGCATTTGTAAAGAACTCGAGCTGTACCTGACGTACCTATGTTGCGTAACACAGAAAGTATATAATATAATAACTCGTGCGAATTCTAATGAAACGTTTAGTCAACATTTGAAAGTAATCTGTGAAATTTTTTCGGAGCTTTAAGATTTTTAACAAACTAACATTAATATTTTTGTTATATAGATTGTGCAACATTCAAGCCATTTCTTTAACTGTGCACATATTATGGTCAAATCCAATCATACCAAAATGGGCACATCCGAATCTTTTAGCACATTCGGGCATACAATTACCTACTTGTTTAATTCGCGAAAACCTTTTGTTCAAAATACTCCAGCTATCATTATTCCTGTGGCAGGGAGGCATGTAAAAACAAAAGTCACTAACCTGGTACTTCTTGATGGAGTCCATCTGCTCTTTGCTGACGTTGTCGTGCGCGGGGGGGCGTGGCGGTGCGTCCCGTGCAGTGTCGCGGGGAGGCACCGCCGGCGCCACCGTCTTCGCCGTGCCATTCACCTGCTGTGGACGTAAGAAGGGTTAACACATCGGTGGATCAGGGTTGAACAACATAGAATGTCAGTGATTAAGTCAAAGGGTCTGGAAATGGTAGTCAGTTTCTAATGGCTCCTCTATCTTGAATTATTCTAGCATCTCGTAAAAGAAGAAGATGCTATTTAGTTAAAAAAATATATTTAACATAATATTATAATTACGTTCCATTAAATAAATATGGATTTAATGGATAAGTAGATCTTAAAGCAGAGAAGCTATTACAAATTGCATTGTAAAATTTCTCAAAATGCGACATTCTTCTTGTTAACATGTTGTTATTTGTTATCACCTTTGGGGTCTGTTATGTTTTTTGTTTTCAGAAAGATAATTATTTTATTTTCCGCTGGATATAGAACCATTTCATTATAAGAAGATTCATTATAAGGGAGCAGTAACTAACTTTTTAGGAGAAGTCCTTTAAAAATTACATTATTAAAGAAGATATAACATGAATTTGTTTTCACACAAACTAAACATAGTAATAAAATTGTATTCCCGCAGATTTGACGTTTTGACATTATGTATGAATTCGTATTGGCACTTGTGACGGTCCAATTAGCGCTACATCTTGTTTTTGTCAATATTTATTTTCTCACACGTCATAAAATGAAAACTGTCAAAAGGTCAAATCTTGGAAACAATTAGACATTGTCCACAACAGTACCTATTATATTTCAAAGAATAATAATCCCAAAATTTAGCCATGCTTTTGCGTCCCCAATAACATCGACTTCCAGAAGTATTATTAAAAAAGCATCAAAATACAAGCCGATCTTCATTGCCCGTTTTAATTCGAATTTGGACCCTATCTACAGTATTTTGACTTTAATATCGGCAATCAACGATTTAGTCTCGAAAACTAGGTAAGTACCTAGAACCAACTATAAACTCATTAGGTACTACAAATTCTTTGAATTGGCTAAATGCTAATTGCTAGTTTAATTTCAAGTGGGTCGTCTGCTCGTTTGTCGAGGTCCAATATAGAAAAAAAAAATTTGAGTCAATTGTAGAATAAAAGAAAATAATACATAATGAGTATGCTAAAAACAGCCCTGTGGAGATTTGTCTCCACATTTTTAGTGCTGAGCTTACCCCAATTGCCAAAATAAGACTTGTATTTTATTTTATTTTAGTCTTAATATTTCTTTTTTTGTAAACTTATTATTTCTGGCAATAAATCATTATTTATTATTAAGTATATAATATATGTAGCTATTATTAATCACTGATTGCCAACGATAAAGTATACTGTGGGACCTGGCCTTAGACATGCATTTTAATTCAAAAAAGTAATCCTAAAAATAATGTTCTTATGCTTACTTATTAGGTAATTATTCTAGACGGCTGTGCCTATTACTTACGAAATATTACGAATTATATATTAAAAAAATTTAACATAACATACCATCACGCCTGTATTCCCCGAAGGGTTAGGCAGAGGCGTACTAATGTACACCCACAGTTCGCCGGTATGTTTAGGTCCCATGTAATAGGGGGCGAACCTATTGCCATTAACCGGGCACAAATTCAGACTCCGAGCTGCTACTGAGAATTTCATAGAAAAACCCAATACCACTTTGCTCGACCTAGGGATCGAACCCAGGACCTCTAGCGTAGCAGTCGCGCTTGGGACCACTAGACTAATGAGCCTAATGAGGACTAATGACCTATGTTTATTTTTATAATTCATGGCTAAAGTTCTAATGTAACATAACAATGAATCACAGAATTTATTTAACTTTTCAAATATTTCTTTTAAACAAGACAGGTTCTAAATTCGAAAAAGTTTTAAACGAACAAAGTTTTGTTACGGGTAAACATAATATTACTAACGTAGGATGTTTTGGTTAAAAAGTTGAAAAAAACAGGAAAGAATAATTATATACGTATTAGAACTTAAGCCATTAGGTACTTACATATAATTTTAAAAGAAAACTAGATAATAATAAGTAATTATACATTCTTATGATATTCTAATTGTTTATCCCCGGTATACACATGCAAATATTAGAAAAAAAATATAGCCATCAATCAAATAGATTGGCCACCTGAAAAGAATGCAAAATTAAGTTATGACATACAAATATTTATATAAACACGTTTTTGAAATACATTATTAACTAGACAACAGCATTATTATTCGGAATAGACCATAAACCAGGAAACAAAATAATTTAATATTTACACAAATTCAAAGCGCTAGAAATTCGTTTGAGGCGACATAACGGATTTAGGTTATCCAATGTCTGTATATATACATAAATGAATAATAAAATTGTTTCTTTGTATCCATTCATCCGATTATTATGAAACTTCTGTGAGTATGAGTGAGCGCGCCCGCGAAGGTTTCTGACAAAAAAGTTCAGTACATGGCATTTGCAACGCATGCCGCGGACAAAAAAGAAAGCTCAAAAAGTAGGAGATGAATGAAGCCTCCTTGCTTCTATTACATGAATAACTGAGCCGTAAATATCCCAAAATATAGTGACGTAAACAAGATATCGCGGGGGAAATTATCAGTCGTATTATTCGGTCGTTTATATGTGAGATAAGAAAATAAAGAAAGAATGTGGAGTCATGACGTACTTAATACGGAAAATAATGGCGTACATATGAATATTGGGCGACCCTTGGGAAGGGGTTTGGAGCTATTCACACTTAACTATATCCTTTATTTAAGAAATTGAGGAAGCTTGGAATTTCATATCAATTTTATTATGGGTAGGCAGTATGTAATATAGGGTCCTCGAACATAAATCGCTCAATATGATACATCGATTAGAAAATGTTACCTATTTTAGAGATAATTTTAATTGCTATAGTTATAAACAGCAATTAACAAAGTTATCCATGAAACACCAATCCCAAAAAATCTTGCAACCAAAATATCGAAGCGAACCCCAGAAACAGCCAAATGAGATTCTAATAAAATTCTTAAATTAACATTTTTGACAGCTTTCGAAATTTGAAATTTAAATCCCGAAGGGAATCCGCAGACAGCAGAGCGTTTTAGTGCAGGAAAGCGTGATGGTACCTAAACAAACTTTAGGACTTAAAAGGTGTACACTCTTTATAAGTAGTGTATTTGACACCTTTTGAGACCCAAGGTATCATTAAATGAACGATGATTTGAATGAACATACTGTTAAGTGTTAAAACTTTCAAAAATGTTATTTCTATATTGCTAGCTCGGTATTAATAACATTACTTTAATTGAGGAAACATCTAAGGGTTCCTTAGTCTAATGTGAAAGAACCTTAAGACGAGCTTATGACCGAGTGCAGGTATTTATTTTGATTAAGGAATGATGTTAAGTGACAGTTGCCCGATCTCTTGCCATCTCTCTCTCTCACACCAGTAGTTTGTGTACTATGCGAGAGTCTGATGGCGACAAGGATGGCTGATAATTCATAGACTCATTCGTTATTTGCGTGGATTTGTTTTTTTTTACCAGCTGGCAGGTATCTGCAAGTACGAAGTAGCAAAATAAAGCGCCATATCTTTAGGTGATATTAGACTCTTTGTCTCAAACCTCTTTTGAATCAGTTTTAACACTAAACAGAAAGTTCCTATTGATTAATAGTGTCATATATATGAATAATGAGATTATGAAAATAAAAACTGTTCATCTGTTATCTCATACTATTTCACACTCACAAAGCTATAATTCCATAAAGTGCCAAATGATCATTGTGCGCGTGTACATGTTCGTTTTGAAATGTGCTGGATTGTGAAAGGATGATAGGTACTTTTTCCCGCTTTTAAGATTACCCAACTAAAAACTTTCTGTATTCTAGCTTCAAATATTTGTTCCATTTGGGATTCTATCCTACGACCTGCAGTTTTGAAGATGGTCACTGCCAAAAAATATGGAAATAAGATGACCAATCTCATGCAGTCCGAGGCATTGTCTTGTCTCCGACTGTATACATATACATACATACACTCGAAAAACGTAACCCTCCTTCTAGCGCAGTCGGATAAAAAAATAAAATAATTATTATTATTAACATAACATACCATCACGCCCCGAAGGGCGAGCCTATTGCCAATAACCGGTTCAAATCCAGGCTCCGAGCTGCTACTGAGAATTTCATAGAAAAACTCAATAACACTTTGCTCGACCTGGGGATTGAACCCAGGACCTGTAGTGTAGCAGTCTCGCTTGGGACCACTAGGATAATGAGGCAGTCAATCATAATTATTATTTATTATATTAAATAGAGAACTGATAAAAAATTATCAGACTTTTATTGAAATAATGATTCATATAATAATTATAACGTGATTCGCGTATTTACAGAACGAGGTGAAGGTGAATGTAATTACGCGTGTGTCAATAATTGTGAACTGTCGGCAGTCGGCAATTGCTTATCTTTGTGGCAATAAAGATAAAAATAACTAACATTCATAAGGGCTTAGTTATTGCAAAGATATTTTTAAATCTATGTACAAATCTTCCATGTTGTTGTATATACCTAGTATACATATTATCACGCCTGTATTCTCCGAAGGTTTAGTCACAGGTGTACTAATATACATTCACCAGTACCGTAATAGGAGCCGCCCCTATTGCCATTAACCGGGTATAAATCCAAGCTCCAAACTGCTACTGAGAATTTCATAGAACAATCCAATGACATAACTAATCATTCCACCAAATTTCTATAAAACTATAAGACACGGTTTGGAAACTAAATATGTATCAATTCAAGATACGTTCACTAACCTTCGAACTGGGATTTGAACTTACGATTTCGTAGGTTCAAATCCCAGATCGAGTGCTAATATTGGGATTTTCTATGAAATTCTCAGTAGCAGCTCGGAGTTTGGATTTGTGCCTAGTTTGAGGCTATAGGCTCACCTTTATTCTATGAAACGTACATCGTCATCATTGCTAGTATACTTTTGTAAAAAAACACGAATCAGGCGCACGCTGTGATGTGACTGAGTGATTGACTTATCCGCCATCTGTTATAGGTTCAATCCGCAGACAGAACAAATATTTGTATGACCTATACTTGTTCCATGTTTGGGTGAATTGACCACGTGGGACAACGTTTTAAAAAAAATTGTACCTAGTAAGAAGCCATCTCATTTATGTTTTCCAATGAAGCTGTCATATCAAAATCAAGGGCATACAAGGGCGTCTGTGTAATCTCGATGACGTTAAGGCAGATCAAATAAGATTCTTTGCTTTAGAATTTAACAAATAAAAAACTGTAGGTGATGTTTACTTTAAATAGCTAAAAATAGACTTATGCCTCTAACGAATAGAAAAGTAACCAAGATAACATGATGTAGATTTGTAAAGATATTATTAAAAAGTGTTATAAACAAAACACATGAGCATATTTCAATTTAATATTAAGAAATTCATCATCATCCTCCTCCTGCCCTGATCCTAATTTATTTAGGGACGGCTCATCATGTGATGTGAAATGAACAAATTAGATTTAGGAAAACGACAACTTTATCTTCCATTCATCTCTGTCAGATATCACATTATTACTCGCTAACTTTTAATTCTAATCAACCTTTACATAATCCATTCATCTTTTCTTTGCTCTTTCTACACCTCCATCCTTCCACATTTTTATCACATACGTTTCATTCGTCCTCATCAACGTAGACAACACAAGTCTATCTTCAATTTGGACAGATTAATGTAAATGAATATGTGATTGTTCGTGATTATTAACGATAATACCAATAACCGTATCTACAATACCCACCAAACCAATGATTGTGTTAGTAATTACCTACAAGACGAAGTGTTAGTCATGAAAATATCTATCCCCACCAAATACTTTCGGATCAAGACACGAGATCCACTAATACGTGTGTCTCTCATTTTAGTTCTCATTGAATACAATGCTGATGTTACGGAGCTATAAACTTGGGTGGCTAAAATCACACTTCACAAGTTCACAACGTGTCATAGGTACTATTCCAGTATAAAGTCAAGGTCAATGGGATTAAACCCATGGTTAATAAATTAATGTCTGACTTAAAAGAACGACCATTAAAAACTAAGATGTGAAAAGTCTAAGGATCGAATTGAGTATTTTTATAGATATATTGCTTTTCTTGGTGTACCATCATCGTCGTATTATTTGAGAACTAAAATGATACACCCAGAAGTACCCATAAGTCCAATGTTCCCATGACAACCATGCGTAGCAATGTGCCCTTTACCTGAAACGCCACGCTCTTTCTGTCCACGGTAGCGATACCAGGGTACTTAGGTGTCGTTTTCACAATTTGAACAAAAGTATCAGGAACATCCACTGCCACCTCCCTTCCGAGGAGCACTGGCGTAGTGTCAAAGCCAGGAGGCAGCTTGTACGAAGCGTAGACCGCCTCCCTGATCAACACAGAATCAGTCCTCGCGGAGTACGTGACTCCCTCTCTGCAATCTATCAAAGAATCCTCGCCATTTGATATGAGGAGCTGTATTTTGTGGTCGCTCAAATTGTGAGTGGTATTCGAAGCTACGGAGTCTGATCTTTCAGAGTTAAGGTCACCACATTTGGCTGTTTCAGAGGAGCCTTTGCTTTTCTTGCTGCCGAAGCTTCCAGAACCATCGGAGCTCTGTGGGAGGGAGAGTAATTCTATTGTGCTGTTGTTTTTGAAGCTTCCAGATCCATCGGAACTGGGTGCAGAGATGTCGATCGTGTGAAGGACGGTGCTTTGCTTGCTACCGAAGCTGGTGCCCGAGCCACCGGAGGAGAGGAGCGGCTCGTCATCCCTGGAGGTCCGGAGGCGTACCTGCGGGGGTCGCGGAGGTGGGTAGCGAGGAGGCGTTTTGTTCCTAGCGATGAAACTGTCCGGCACGTCCACCGCCATCTCACGGTGGGGACCTGGAAAGTGAGATGATGCCGTTAGTTTTATTTATATGTTTTTATTCATATGTTTTATTTATGTCATTACATAAATATTAAATAAAAGGATGATTGTTATGCTCCTAAAGAAAAAGGTTCAGTCGTATAAGTGCAGTGCCTTCACAAAAGAATAATCGATCTTTAATCTTTGAATTAGGTCTGACAGTCTGTCAGACTGTCCTTGTTTGATACAAAACGAATCTACAAAGACAGTATTATAGGCTCCCTTGGTTGTTACCATGGTCATAGCTCGATTTAGTCTAACCAGATCAAAACGGACATCACTGACCAAATCGGCATTCAATTCTGCCTACCTTATATTAAATGTATGTTGTTATTAAAACAATGTTGTGTATTCAATTATAATATCCTCGTATTCACGATAACTATCAGATCGCATCTGTTCAAGTGTTCAGTGTCCGGAGTGCTTGCGCATGATTGACGCGCAGCAATGACCCGTTGCGCAGACGCACGCGATCGCCTACCTACTTCTACTAATTATATAAAATTATTCTCTGAGATTATTCTTACATTAATCACACTTTGTTTATGTATATGTAAAAGATTTGTATAAATGTTTCTTTGAGTATACCTGTTTGACTTAACATACCATTACGTCTGTATTAGGCAGAGGTTTAATTCCCACATCATAGGGGGCAAGCCTGTTGCCATTAATCGGACACGAATCCGAACTCCGTGCTGCTACTAATAATTTCATAGAAATACCCAATAAACTGTCCGAGTAAAACCGCAGGCAACAGCGTGTCAAAATAAATACTCCCCTAGTATTTGATTATTATTAAGTACTAGCTTTTGCCAGCGACTTCGTCCGCGTGGAATAGTTACTTTGTTCCCTAGTTCTTCGCCCGCGGTTTCACCTGCGTTGCCCCGTTCCTAAGGGTTGTAGCGTGATGTTTTATAGCTTGAAACCTTTCTCATGAATCACTCATTTTCCCAACATTTCCCTTCACTGCTCTGCTCCTATTGATCGTATCGTGATGAAAAGTATACTATAACCTGTGGTTTGGGCTGTGCGTTGATAGATCACTATGTCAGTCAGTCAGTCACCTAACGTAAGTAAGAGTAGACAAATATAATCAGAAAGCTCCGAACTGCTAAGCTATCGGGAGTTACACGTGTTATTGTGAGTCAACCATAAAAGATAGACATTTGCTGTCGTGGAATATTTTTTATATAATTTTAAGGAGAACATTTCCGTCATACATGATTTCTGTGTAGCTTTAACCATTAAGGCTGCACACGCGACGGAAGCTTAAAAAATGGAGTAAGTTCTCCTATTTTCCCAACATTTCCCTTCACTGCTCTGCTCCTATTGATCGTAGCGTGATGAAAAGTATACTATAACCTGCCCAGGAGTATGAAGAACAATTGTACCAAGTTTCGTTGAAATCCGTCGAGTGGTTTTTGTTTCTATAACGAACATACAGACAGACAGACAGACAGACAGACAAAAATTTTACTGATTGCATTTTTGGCGTCAGTATCGATCACTAATCACCCGCTGATAGTTATTTTGGAAATAATTTCATGTACAGAATTGACCTCTCTACAGATTTATTATAAGTATAGAAGATAAGACTTTTTGAGACAAATGTAACCTATATCTTACTCCAAGGCCCAATCTATCCCTGTAGATACCAAAATTAATCAAAATTAGACACAGTTACTCTCGCATTTATTATATAAGTATGGATAAGGAATTCAGTAAGAGCCATTTAAGTTAATTTCAAGAACATAAACTGCGCTTCCTTAGTTTTTTTGTTCTATTGTTTGCCGGAGGCCAACCAATAAAAACTGATGAAACTAATGTGTCTAATGTTCTAGCAAAAAATAAAGAATCACTATTCTTGGTTGGCAGGCTTTGTTTTCCATTTTATTGAGATCTCGTTTTATAATCTCTGTAATATCAGATCGACATCGTAACAGTGAATGTTTTAGTTACATAATATAATATGTATGTAAAAGTATGGGGTAACTTTATTCAGCCTTTATAAGCAAGGAGGATGGTAGGTAACCTACCTATTTGGTTGATCAATTTAATTTATTATCTGCGCGCTAAGTTTGTTTTACTAATTCTTTGTCTTAGTCAGTCTTAGTTTAATAAACCAGAAAGAATATTAAACTTTCAGGAAACGTGTACAAATGACGAATTTATTTCCAAACTGCCTCAATATCGCGGTCCTGGAGAAAAAGAAAAAAAAACAGTAAAAAATTCAACTTCAAATATGGAACGTGAATTTAAACTAACACGGCGCAGAAAATTATTCACGAAAGACACAAGCCCGTAATACCGTGGATCTAGGGAGTTTTGTCAAAAAAATAATGAAGGACTGAATTAATATTTGGCAGAGTTACAGAGTTCCAATGGCCACCGAATTCTTTTTTTAAAAAGTTACGTTTTATTTTTTCGTGGATTAATCTCGCACCTTGTTGAAGCGACAAACGGAATATCAATGTATGCTAAAATGTTCTTTTTTGTTGAATTTTTAACATGAAAATGCTTTCAGTTTCAATTGAAATAAGAATTTTTACATTAGTTAACGAGTCTTGTGTTTATGCATATAATCATATTCGTTTTATTTTTATCCGAATCCAAATAAACAAAAGTGGACTTAGTGCACTTGCTATAAGAGGTGATAAATATACCTAATTAACTTAGAATTTTATAATCTCAAAAGAACAGAAGATATTGTGTGAAGTCTCTGGCCAGTGTATTACGAGTAGAATAATGGACTAAACGATTTTATTATTTGAAACCTTTGACATGAGATAAAGTTTTTATTTACTTATCTGGCAGTTTTATTAGATGCTCTTAAGATACCATCAGGCCTGTATCTCTCGATGGGTTAGGCGGAGGTGTACTAATGTACACCCATAGTGCACATAGTACAGGTGTCATGTCAGGTACAATGTAATAGTCGGCGAACCTATTGCCGTTAACCGAGCACAAATCCAAACTCCGAGTTGCTAATGAGAATTTAGTAACACTGTGCTTGACCTCTGAATCGAACCCAGGACCTCTAGCGTAGCAGTAGGCTATGTTTTGGTTTACAACAGTTATCTTACCGGTATCAGAGGTGAGAGAGAGCATGGTGAGCATGTCTTTGTCGTCATCCGGTGGCGGTCGTTTCTCCTCGTCGGCTCCTAGGACCACTATGCTGGAGCCCGAGCGTCTGCGGGGCCTGGAAAGTGACAAAAAGCTATATGAGTATCATTATTGTTTTTAGACACTTTTATTCCAAAGAAATGCTCGAAGAAATTTAATTTGGGTGTAATTCTTTTAAATCTTATCAGCATTCTTTTTTCAGTGAACGTAAATGAAGCGAAAGTGGTGTGCCAGGATCATAGCAAGTGGAAATCTATAGTCTCTGCCTACTCCAATGGGAGAGAAGCGAAAATATCCACTATTTGGTACGACTCTCCTCTTAAAATGAGCAGCTAGTCTATATATACGAGTAGTCCACCACGCGAGACTAATGCGTGCGACTTGCATGCCCGAGAGATTTTGTCGAAGTCGTGTGTAGAAAATCTCTCCACATGATGTATCTTTCCACACGATGTTTTACTTCACCGTTCATAATTATTAAAATGCTCTTGATTTCGAAAGTTAGAGGTACGTGCCTTGGATCAGAAGTCGTTACCTATACTTGGAAGCCAAGGTTGCAAAGCATTGATGAACTTCTAAGTGTTAGTAGTTAATTAAATAATGTAAGACGAATGAAAACGAACTGACTTTACAAATAAAACAATCCCTAACGTCAATTGAGCGCTTTTGATATACAGAGAAAGAGCCAGATTCGTGATCAATATCAAAGAGCTGCATCTTGCACTTATTCACAATACACTATATATATATATATATTATTGCGGACAATAAGACGGTATCGTAAATTAATTCATAAGATAAATCCTAAGAATAGCACAATATCAAGAATAAAATAAAGAGCAGTCGTAGACGTAGAATAGAATAATCTTTATTGCACACCAAAAAAATAATGTTAAGTACAATTTTATAAGTCAAACGTATTCCGTTTGTTATTTTTTTATTGTTTTTACTAGGAATAGTAGATAATGTTCGCTCGAGTGGCAACCGTGCAGCTCTGAGAATAACTTGACTTGCTAAATAACTGTTGCAATTTAAAGCATACCAACAATAATCCCAGTATCAGTCTCAAACGGGATTTAGATACAAATTCCCTCAGGTTAGGGAAAACTAAATAAACGCAGGTAAAACTGTGGGAAACCGTAAAAGTGATATCATGGGATACAGTAAGATAGATAAAAATAAACAATATAATATAGTCGGATGTTTTATTTTAATATGGTCAGATATAGATTTATTTTGCCAGAGACTTTCAAGACCAACTATAAATTCACTCAAAGTTAGTGGTGTATAAACCATTAACCGTACACGGGAAGACAGTAACGGGTAAATGTGTGAATAAAATAGGGCGTCATAACAGCGTCAAGTTAAAGGAAGCGTGTCCGGCAAGCCTGACGGCCTGACACGGCGGCCTGACGGGAACAGTGACGTAAAACGTCACGCACGTAACTCGCAACACTTTACGTAACGGACTAGAGTAATTACGCGGCTTTTACTCTGAGTGGAGACTACTGCAGGTATAAAGTTGAAGATGGTTCAGTCTCACGCCTTTTTTTCAAGCGTTGGAAATCCTCATAGATGTCCATCACCCAAGACTGCTAATGGAGGTTGTCTGACTCTTCACCTTCATTTCATCAATATAACGCTAGAATAACAGAAGTATATTGACATTAGTCCGCTGACCCAGCGGCACTGGAACGCCTTTGAGAACCTCATCAATGTTTAGCAAACGGAGAGTGAATCCCCCCTTCTTGCAATTCCTTTATGAGCGAGACAACTAATAACAATTGAGTGAGTGTTCTAAGCGCAACTGACTTCCTCGGATCCGCCACCCAGTCAACAGAACCCTGCACCAAATCGAGTAATCGGGAAACCCGATTTAATATTGTTATATTACGTAGACCCAATTAATGGTATGAGGTGTTAGTGTGATAGGTGTGGTAGTGGTGCTTTAATAGTATTTATAGTAATGCTTTTTGTTGGTGTCTCGATTATTTAAACGACCCGTATGCTATTTTTAGGTCGTTCTTAACAATCAGATTGTTAGGATATAAAACCAGCAAAAGAATAATATATAGATATATGTATACACGAGAATCTATTACGCAAATTGACACTCCCAACTAAAAACGAAAAGACATTTCCTTTTCAATTTCCAGTTCGCTTTCAAAACCCTTCGACGCAGCCATCGCATAATTAGATCCCTCGGTTCAGCATTTTCCACATTATAATAATGAAGTCAGCACATTTTGCCTGCCACCATATTGGAATCCTTTCTATCCAACAATTTAAATCCTCCATTCCGTAGGCACTTAGTGCCAGATTCGTATACCAATCAGCGTTGAGGCTTGAGGCCAAAATATAAATAATAATGGGTAGAAAAAAGGCAATTTTCTTTCATTATCAGAATGGAAGCGAGCCAACCGGCAACAGTTAGGGTGAGCGTCCATTTCATTTCAACAGATAGAAATGGTATTTCTGAAGTACAAAACGAGATAGCAGAAGATAAAAATGACGATTTTTTTTTCTAATAATAAATATGCAAGTCCTGTCACGGAGAACAGTAAAATTGTAAGTAGGTAAATTCCCTAGTACCTAGCAAACAGTGATAACCCCACTGATATCACTCACTTAAACGGTGAAGGAAAACATCTTAAGGAAGCCTGCATGCCTGAGAGATTTTATCGACGGCATCTGACGTCTGCCAACCCGCACTAGGCCAGTGATGAGAACTATAGCTTAACTAACTGATTTCATTCTGAGAGGAGACCCGTGCTCAGCAGTGGGACAGTAAATGAGTTGATGATGATGAAATAAATTCCCTCAAGTATTATCAAAAGAACATGATGACGAGATTATTAAGTATTAGAGAGTGAAAGAGATCCAAGATTACTTCAGGAAACAGATGGGCAACAACCCGTACCGGCAGATGAGAATATTGTCAAACAATGCGCATGATTATGTCGGCTAATCCCATCACTAAAGTGCTTACTTTTATTGTCAGCCCAATGGTCGGGGCTTCGGAATAAAACGCAAGACCCTGCCGTGTGGTACAAGATCCGAAAAAAATGTAAGGTCTATTTAATTTATCAGCGATATAAACATTCGACTCAAAGGACCACGAAATGTAGTACAGTCTTTCAGTCATATTGATTTTTTATCTTTAGTATTAAATGCGGCATAAAAAAGCCGTTAAACCGTTACGCTGTATTTGAAATGTAGGCAGAAACATTATCTAGAAAATTAACAAACCAGAAACCCTACAAAAGTAGATTAATCTTATGCCTTGCGCCATACCTCAGAGACGCAATAATTCCAATTTCAGCGCGGCACATAAAACTCCGATCTAGTGTGCCTGTGCCACTATCAGACAGCTTAGTCCGCGAATTCTTCACTAATAATATTAGGTCACGAGATAGAGATTACCGGATAACCTAATTTAATATCCTCTAACTCAATCCTCTTCTTCTATCGCGGGACTACATGAACTACACACTCATGTCGTGATAAAAAATAAGCTAGTCAATCCATACTAAAATTACAGAAAAGTTACTCAATATGTCAGACATCTGTTTGTTTGTTAGGTTTTGACGCCTAAACCGCTGAACCAATTTTGATGAATTTTAATATAGAGAGATAGCTTGGACTTTGGAGACCTTTAAATTTTTCTTTAAAAAATTCTTTAAGTTTCGATTAAAACCGCGGGCAACGACTAGTAAACAATAAAAGAAACGGGTGTAATATTCGGGATCGCCCGACAGCTCAACCTCAATGTTAGGTCCGGGGATCAGGACTATTGTAACATAATGGTGCGTAGGTCGGGTATTGTTATTTTTGTTATTGAATCGGAAAAATAGGGCTGTGTTTTATTCGAGTATTTGCGAAGTTATTTTTGTTGGAACTGTAGCTGTAATTTAAGCAGTGGGTCACAGCAGTTTTTATTTGTTTGTTATTCCTGTCCCTTTCGTACTGAATATTTCATGGTTTTTTTTTGGATAAATTAATATAGCTAATATTTAACAGCCACTAAAGAAAAGCCAATGGTTATTCTGCAGATATTGTATTTTTACTTTTTCGATGTCCCTTATGAACTTACGTTCTTGTTTAAAAAAGCGCTCACGCTCGGAATACCATGCCCTGTGACATAGGAGCCTATACAGACTCGAAAAAATGGATCATAGATCACAAACAAATATGTGTCTCGGGTAGGAATCGAACCACAATACTTAACCAACTAGCAATCATAGTAGGTAATTAGTTTTAACCACTTTTAATAATATTATTATTTTTATCAATTACTTATTAAAAATCTTAATTATAATATTATGTAGCAAAATAATTAATAATTAGTTAATTTGTAGAAAGATAGAGGTTTGTGCAAATTTTCTGTTTATCAAATTTTTTGTTCAGTAGGTACTGAGTGCTCATATGCATGCGCTATCGACCTGATAATCTAATAATCGAGTAATAAAACGAAACATTCACAACAATATAAGAAAGATTGTAAAATGTAACGTTCGATTACGTATCACCGTAAGACATAACGGTCAAACTAGTGCAGTGCGGAACAATCGAATGGAACCATTCGATTTTATATCGATTTGCGGTCGTTCCATTATTAGTGGTCAGTGTTAATGAACTATTGTGCAAGAAAATATTCGTCGCGATATGACGACGTTACAAAACATATGTTTCGTCTGTAGTTATTATAAAGAAAGGCGAATACAAATACAAAAATATTTATTTTCTCTTCACAAACATGTTTAAATAATAAGATAATAATAATAATAGATAATAGATAATAATAATAGAATAAAACTCACAATAATGATATGCATACCATCACATCCGTATTGCCTGAATGGTGTAGTTTAGGTCCAACATAGGGGGCGAATGCCATTAACTGGGCGCAATTCCGAACTCCGAGCTGCTACCAACCAGCACATTGCTCGATCTTGAAATCAAACCCAAGAAGTCTGGCGTAGCAGTCGCGCCTAGCACAACTAGACTAATGAGACTGTCATAATATAGTAGGAATGGAAAATATTTATTACTTTAAATAGAGCTTTTAAAGGCACTTTTACATTTCAATGTTTTAATTTTTTTTTAACTAGATGGCGCCACTCTTTCAGTCCTAACTTACAACCTAAACACCGAAACAAACTCAGAGATTCGTGGTATCTTTTAAAGTCCTGACATAATAAGTAGTTAGTAGCCAATACTCATGTGAATTACACAAAGCAATGTTTGAAATACCCTTTTGAAGAAAGAACCATAATTGCTAGTAACAGCTACCTAAGCTTATTTTTAATTTATTATTCATTATTCGAACTTAAAGTAAAAAGAACTAATAACCTACAAATTTCTCTACGGGTCGTTGGTTTGATTCATGGACTAAATAAGTAAAATATATATGTAGCCTTTTGTTTATAGAAAAATCCTCACAGTTCGTCCGCCACCAGGAGAAGAGGCATAAGTCGGATGATTCGGATTCGTACAGACTAAAAATTGCACTTGTCTTTCCGGCCTGTGGTGTAAGTCTCATACACACGATTACGTTCACCATAGAATGTGACAGAGAAAACTTTAATATTTATAGCCAACAGAACACAGAAAGTTGTGTGTTTGTTACGCTATGAATTGAAACTTAGGCCCACGAGCACCACCTCCTTAAACATGTATAAATTGTGTTTAAACACATTTTTTTTAAATTGTGAATAATTGGGAATATGATCTTAAACATACCCGTGAACTGTTTGTAGTCTCTATAAGCCTGTACTCTGCCTAACTTCAAGTATACAGGCAGTATTATATGTTATATTACCTATGTAATTTTTAATAATTAATTAAAAACTTTGAATAAATCTCACATACATCTGAACAACAGCTGCAACAAACAAATCGCTAAACAACACAGATAGACGCGTCCACAGTTTTCCTGTTCTACACATAGGAAGCGGTCTGAATAGTGCATGATAATAGTCCAGTCTGGCCGAGGAGACAAGAAGCCATTGTGTAGCGATGCCGACCCGTTTTGTGGACATACGTACAACGTAGGTAAGGCGATTATCTTGCGTTCGTCTGATGGAAATTGATCGACCCAACCATTTAAGTCGTTAATTTAATTAAGAAGGTAACTAGAAATAGTTGCGGTGTTCTGTAAATGAATATGTTTGCCTGCTACATTTAACATCATAGCAAAAATTTTGGGTACGTATAAATACGTATATCGCTGGATATTTTTTTCTACGTATTACCTAAAATTTGGTCCTAAAAATGGTCTTTGTAGTCGCAACTATTGCTACTCTCCACTATGCCAACTATTTTGCATTGACTATACCTCTTATTGCATAATACTTGATATATTGACATGCTACCTCCCGCCAGAAAGAGAAGGTGAGATCTGGCTACATAGTTCCTCGAACATACCAGGTTCATATTCTTTTCTTTTAAACAGGTCAGTGCTAAGTGCTGGCATCCGAAGCGGCAGTACGAAAAAGTCTTGGAACGCGGACAAAACAGTATGCAATAAGCAAGCTCATAAGTTTCATTAATTTCAAGCTACCCCAATGGGAAAAAAGTGAAATATTCTAACAAAATGAACTATTAAATCGAAATCTAAACCCTTGTTACGTTTAAACAATTACTGCCACACATCAAGTAACTATCACAGTTTCTATATAAATATTCCTTGAAAGCTTTCATCACAATGTGTTACACCGGCGTTATGTGCGATACTGGCGACAGTGACATGTCCGGCCCCGTTCAGGAAATATAAACATATGTTTAGCGACTATTGTAGAAGTTATATCTCATATTGCTGTACTAGATTTGCCCACAACTTCTCTAAGATCTTAGTAGTGGAGGGCTTGGGTTCGATTACCAGTTCGACTAGACCAGGACCACTAGACTAACGAGGCAATAATTTAGGAAATAGTAGTGGTAATTTAGGATTTTATTTTAATTTCACGTGGGAGAGCCATGCTTCGGTACGAAAGGGCCGGCTCGAACGGACTGATACCACGGCCTCACAGAAAATCGACGTCAAAGAACGCCTACGTTGTGTTTCGCCGAGTGAGTGAGGATACCGTAGGCCCAATCCCCTTTTAAAAGGTCGGCAACGCACTTGTGACTCCTCTAGTGTTGCGGGTGTCCATGGGCGGCGGTAATCGCTTACCATCAGGCAATCCGTCTGCAAGTTTGCCCACGAATCCCATAAAAAAAAAATTAAGTACTAGCATTGATGATACAGTTTATTATGCCTTCAGCTTACTAGAAGCGTAGTCATGCAGCTAACAATGGCTATTGTACTAGCGGTCGTGTACACACGTGTTGACATTCTGTACTAATATATAACGTAGGCGGTGTCGTCCGTGTATTGTTGTCAAAGTACGCTTCTGAATCGATTGTCTGCAAATCTTTGTATGTCCGATCATCGATATCATACATACTCCATTTCGACAATTTTACTGGATAAATAAATAGCTATAATAAAAATTTGTAACGTGTTTTCTACAAGTTTGGGTAATTTACACGAAAAATTACTTACTTAACAAAAGGTTACGGTGATGATGAAGAATAATTTACGTCATCCCAGTGAGGCGCCCAGAATATTGAAATAACACTAAATTTAAAATTGAATAAACCACCGTACCATCAAGACAATGCTACCATGTTCTTGCAATATAAATGAAGTAACAGGATACCAAATTTCAAATCGATCAGAGCTGTGGAAGTTGCTCACATCCCTTCATGAACCAGAAAAGAGCTGATAATTTTGAAACGGCTGCCAATTATTCTTAAATCATAGCTAAGAAAACTCGATCAAGTAACCTTTCAGACAAAAAAAACTGAATCAAAATCGGTCCATTCGTTTGGGCGCTACGATGCAACAGATACAAAGATACATGTTAAACTAATAAAAACCCCTCTTTTTGCGTCGGGGGTTATAAAGAAACATTATAATAATAAAGCAGACTTATTTATAATTAACCCTTAAAGAGAAAAAGCGTGCCCTCCCCGCCAAGTTTCCGAATTTCCTATAGAAATCTGTCACCTAGTCGTGAGACACATTTTGGTTTGTACAGTCATGACTGTAGCGGTTAAAAGGTTAAAAACGATAAAAATAAAATAATAATACCTCAGCTATTATTAGACAATTTATAAATACAGAAGCAACTGAAACGGATACGTGCCTGGAATAGTTTGCGGGTGAGTTGTGACCTTTATTACGTAAGCAATAAGGGGTAAAGTTATTGGAAAACTGTTCCAGTTTTTCTCTTAGGAGAGCTTTGGAATATTAAATTAAGTACCTATAGTTTTTGTTATATTTTTACTTAGAATATAATTACTTTTGTCCTCGTTTTCCAACTACAAAAAGGAGGTGATTGTCATTTTACTTTTTTTAGTATGTATGGTAACATGTTTTTCAATCACTTGGAATCAGATAAAAATATGGATCGATCAAATTATTTAGTTTATCATCGTTGGTGTGATCCATATTTAAATGTTTGTCTAGATTCTATGCAGGACATTAAAAGTACCCACATAATAAGATTTTCTTCGGTCTTCGGTCTACGGTCTTCTTTTATTTAAAATGAAGTTTCTACATAGTCTTAAATATTAATTACAAATACAATAATATTAAAGATTAAAAATATAGTTATTAAGTATTATACTCAGTTTAATCGTACACCTAATATTATAATATGAAATTATTATACCTAATAGGCTGGTTGACTGATTTTTTTTAACGATCTATTTAGAACAAAGTTGTAAATCTTAATATTGTAATCAAGTTTTTTTTTTAAAAAGTATCGATGGAGTTTCTTGTCGGCTCTTCTCCAGACCCACTTTTTGGAACCGTGCAACTAGTTTTGACTTTTAAAAAGCACCTATTTTAGTGATAATATACATTTTGACTTTGACTTTGACTTTGATTTCATCAAAAAGTTGACCATAAACAGAGCCGAACAACGAAAACAAAATTAATAACGGTTCAAAAATAACGAAGTTATAATTTAATCTAGACAGAGAGCGTACTATAGCATGTCGTGACGTCAAACCGTGCATGCGCCATACATATTCTATATTGACATTCGTTTTGCAATCCTCACCAAAAACTTTAAAACTTGTATCTTATCTTATTCTATTCTATTTCTATTCTGTGGGATGAGGACCTGGTGATCTGTAATACAGGGTTACCCCTACCTAAGACACCAGCTCTTCACATAATAAGGTCAACGTAAAAAAGTAATTTTATGTAATAGGTACATACTTAAGTTATGTTTAAGCAAATGTTGTAGATACTGAGTTATGTGAGGAGAAATAAACGATTTTTATTATAATAATTTGTTTTATTACAACTTTATGACTCGATTGAAATTATTTTTTCAGTCTGGAATTATTTTTAATAACATTTTTCAATAGAACCATTAGTTTTAATAAATCAAAGATCAACTACCCTTTTCATGCTTCGTATATTATGTCCAAAAAGACTTTTCTGGCTTTAGCTTCAGCTGAAAAACAAACTTTCATTCTATCAAACAATTCCAAAGATATCGATGACCCAAAAGTAATCTAGTTTATAACCATTCACATGAATGACAGTATAGAATGAACGAACTATGGAACGAACACGTTTGATTGACGTGTGAATGTGTGAGCTATTTCGATTTCGATGAGTAATGACATTCCAAAATTGGAGCATGAGTTTGAACTGCGATTTCGGCTAATGACTTTATACTATTGCCTATGTTAGACTTAGCATTGAGATTAATTGCCGTAATATCAGAGTTACGGATAGTCAGTCTGTAATTTTTTTTGCCTTGGTCGTATTAAATTAAAATAAATAAATTATAGATGAGTGTTGGGTTTTATTTGAGTATTTCTGGTAAAATGCTTAAAAAATGCAGCTCTTGCTATACATAACTGCATAATATTTGCAATTTTTGCGTTTTACACACGAAAACTACTTAATGTATAAATACATATACCATCACGCTTGTATTCCCCGAAGGATTAGGCAGTGGTGTACTAATGTACGCCCACACTTCGCTGGTATGTTTAGGTTTCATGTAATAGGGGGCGAGCCCATCGCCGGGCACAAATCCAGACTCCGAGCTGCTACTGATAATTCCATAGAAAAACCCGATAACACTGCTCGACTTGGGAATTGAACCCAAGACTAGCAATCGCGCATAGCAGTCGCGCTTAGGATCACAAGACAAATGAGCCAATCATGTATAAATAATAATGCTTAATGTGTAACTAACTTATGTTGTAACCCCATGCAAATAACGAAATAGTAAAAAGAATATGCCAATAACAAATCCTACAAAAACAAAATTTGTTTTGACATGGCCGCTCTAGTACGAATGTATCTTATACCTCAGTGTTCATTATCTGCGGGCATCATTCACCTCACGTTCAGCGCACGCCCATCACTGTTAGGCTTCGACTGGTATATTAAAACGCCCACAAGCATTGTATAACAAACTTTACAATACCGATATTATGTTGTGAGATTATTTATATTACTTGTGCTTCAATTTGTATTCATTATAACAAAATTATATAAATCAAGCTTCTAGGCTTCCACCCACGATTTCGTGCTATATAGGTAGGTACATCATATCTCTATTACGGTTACATAAAAATACTTGTCTATCTTTTTGTGATTTTTTTGCATTTTCCATGCTAAGATTATAAAGTTATTTTAGTGAAGGAAAACACTTGTCTTCTTATTTCTTGGGTCTTGTAAAGCACAATAATGTTTATTATAGATGTCTCATTCTTCAAAAAGCATCGTCCTGCATTGTGATACTCACATATTTAATACTATTATGTCTGGACTTTAAAAGAGACCGTGAATCTTACATATGTTTCGACGTTTCTTCTCGGAAGACGATTTTAAGGTAACTTGGATCGTAGCACGTAGCACGTAGCACGTAACATAGCACATATCCCGTAGCATCGTAGCAGTTGCCCGTAGCTAGGCATTGTTTGTAGCACGCAATTTTTTTTTTTTTTTTTATTTATTTGTATTATTAATTACATAAAATACACGAACGCAAAAAAAGCTATATATATAAATCTAAAAGACAGGCGTGACTAAGCGTCAAAGTATTCCTCGGTATCGCTGTCGTCCGGGAAGGTGCCCAAAAGACTGGCAGCATTGCCACCCTGAATGGCAATGCTTACGCGCTGTCCTGTTCGTGTATTTTATGTAAATAGTGTATATAGTAAAATAATTTAATTTAATTCAGATTAAAATAATAGATTTATAGATACACAGTCTCCTGAAATAAGCATTTCCAAATTTCCATGCAGGTCACTGCAGGTATTATTGCATAAAAATATATGACATATATCGAAAAATATTTTTTTATACCATTAAGGTGGCAAACAAGCATACGGCCCGCTTGATGGTAAGCGGTTCTATAGCCTATGGACGCTTGCAACACCAGGGGTATCACTCGCACGTAGCCAACCCTGTAAATTAAGGAGGAATACAGTTGGGCTGGCAGCATAGGAGACATTCTGCCATGCCTGACAACGGCGGTAACAAAACACCACCGGTCCCCCACACTGCCAACACTTCCTGCGGAGCTCTGGCGACCTTGCTCACCGTTAGGAACACAACATAGCATGGAGCTATGTTATGTTGAAATACCTATTCCTCCACTAAAATGTTTATAATTGAAAATGTTATGTATGCGTTGCCAAGTACATACTGTCGAAATGATAATTATTGTAAAAACACGTTGTTTTGAAAATAAGCTCAGTAAGTATTGTCAATATATTTTTTATATATTTTTGTATGTATACTTGTATACTTTTTTTCCACCTGCAGACCATGGTAACATAGATGATGGGAACTATTTATCAATGGATTGTATTGTTATAATGTGCTTACATTGAATAAATTCGTATCACCCGTGTTTTTTCCTTTTTCAACTAACTAGCATCCTGTTTATAATGAGTTTAATTAACTTTGTTTTGATGATTTTGTGTTTTTTATTGCTATATATGCTGGTAACTTAGCTGTTAGATTGTGCAATTGGTTTTACGTCACGGGTTGTGTGTTCATCCCCGAATGGAACAAATATTTGTATCAGCTAAGTCAAGTCAAGTGGTTATTCCAAGTCAAATCCAAAATATTTATTAGGCTGTGTATTTGTGTATAAAAAACCTTGAGGTAGAGAAGAAGTAGAGGTGACTTGAATTTGATTCAAACTTAGGTAAAACTTGGAATTTCGCATCAATGCATTTTCGATGTAAACAACATTATTAGTAGCAAGTAAGATGTTACGTCTACCTAGACGTTATCATTTTATCATTTACGTGTTATTGTCAGTTTGTTCTAAAATTTTGATCAGATCTTGACCAAATTTATTGGACTACCTCTGAGGTATGACCTACCGATCAAAAAAAGAATCATCAAAATTGGTTCATAAAATTGACGGAGTAATCGCGTAACAAACATAATAAAAAAATATACAGCCGAATTGAGAACCGTTCTTTTTGAAGTCGGTTGACAAAATGAGCTTGGATACTAATGTATCTGAAAACTTGACAGGGACCATTGTGTAGAACCTTCATTAGAGCTATTAACTTTTAACCTATTCCGTACATAACTACTGCTATTTACGTTGAGTGGCATCAATTGCTATCTGTTTATCTAGTGTCAACAACATAATAACGGCACTTATTTTGTTTAATGTAGATTTGTTCATATGGAACATATTTAAAGGTTTTATCAGAAAAGTAATTCTGGAAGCTAAAACAATTAAAAAAATACCTATATGTTAGTTCAGTGTCATAATGTCACATTTTGGTAACTTTTTTGTTTTTAGTTTAGTATGTTTGACGTTTGAGTTTTTATGAAACGGAGAATAGAACGGAAATATTTTGGAGAACTACTTCTGAAGTACCTACCTAATTAGTTGTTTATAAATATTATTTTTTAATCTTATGGAGTATGCTTCCGTTCAGTTAAAGGATGATGTCTGACGATCAGTACTAAAGGTATACTAAAAATCGAATTCAATTACTTTTCTCTAAAAAGTTTATATTACCCTGAAAGCATTGATCTGCGCGGCTGTATTACCCACGGTTGATGAATCATATATTACAAAATTGCGAATAAATACGGGTTAAGGGTTCGAAATATGAATTAATTTTGAGGAATTGCTGTGGTAAAACGTCCAAAGCAATTCCTCAAAATTTAACAATTAACAATTAACCAAGCCAAGTAACATTTTTTTTTATGTGATAGGACGGCAAACGAGCAGACGGATCACCTGATGGTAAGCGATTACCGATGGACACCCGCAACACCAGAGGCGTCACAAGTGCGTTGCCGACCTTTTAAAAGAGGATTGGGCCTCCGGTAACCTCACTCACTCGGCGAAACACAACGTAAGTGTTGTTTAACTCCGGTTTTCTGTGAGGCCACTATCACTCCGGTCGAGCCGGCCCATTCGTGCCGAAGCATGGCTCTCCCACGTGAAAAAAAATTGCATTAAAAACATTTAACAATTTTTCTACAAGAATTCGTTTATCTCTCAAAAACTATTAATTTCTACAATTCATTCAAATATGCGTTTTAAAATGTTTTATTTATAATAAGTCGCTTTTATATAGCTCTCTTCATACCCGTACATCGTCTTGAAAACCTTCCTAGTTGACACCTGTTTGCACTTTTCTACACACATAACACCTACATTTACATAGGTGCAGACAGTGTAATAGCCACACCATACATTTTCACCATGTTGTACCATTTACATGAGCTGGTGAACGGTTTAATAACCCGCATAGCTAATGTTCAGCTTTCACTGGCCTTTGAATAGTTCTTAATCTCCCTTTAACGAGTATATTATGTCAAAATAAAACCAGTATTTATTTGTTTCAGAAAGAACGTTGCCCCTCACTAGAATTTCCACCTGTATCGTGGGTGCATTTACAAACACAAATTCTCACATACACAAACGCCCAGACTCGGAACAACTACCTGTAGATCATATAAATATTTGCTCCGTGTGGTGATCGAACACACAACACGTGGCGCAGAGGCTGATTAACTGATTTTTATGGCCTCATGAAATATTTACGATAAATAGAGCCCATCAACAAACATAATATTTAAATTGATTCCAAAATAAAGAAGTTATAAGCATATTAATTTTATGGAAGACAGAGAACTATAACAACAGAGAATTGTGACGTCACAATTCACTATGCCATACAAATCTTACCCTCGTTTTCCGGGAAAGGGACAAAGCATCCCCTCTGAATTCCCAAAAACTATAAATAAACGCTTATTGGTCGATTTTAAATTAATTTCATAGTATTATTTTTCATTCAGCTTCTTATTTTGAATAAACAACCAGTTTTGAGTTTTCAAAATTAGATAATTTAGTTGTTTAAATGAAAAATAAAATAAAAAACATTTTATCTTTGAAACCAGTCAACTAACCTAGTGCTAATTTTCAATTTGTTAGTGACTGAATTCGCTGCATCAATACTTAATATAAGCATATATATTTCGCTATTCGCTATGTAGGTATATAAATAAAAAAATAAAATTGAATGGTGTTGGTATTATGTGGTTTTCCTAAGCCGATGTAAATAAGTACATTTCTTTTAAAAAAAATGAAATGAAAATGACCAAATGAAATTGAAACAAAAAAGTTATGTGTGAAATACCTAAATGCATTTTTAAAGTGCAGAAGTCTGCGTATCTTTTTAATTACCTACCCACCTTTATTTTGTTTAATTAGTTATAATACTTTAATTACATAAAAATATAAGCTAACTAACAAATGATTTTATACATTTAAGTAGATTCCGTTTGTGTGCTAATAGGTACCTACTGAGTCAATTACCTACTTTTTTATTCTTGACACGCATTTATTATTTTTAATTAACCGTGACCCTCTCGAGGGTCGAAATAATTGTTTTTGTATTGTATCTGCTACCTAATTGATACCTATATTCTTCTGTGATATCAAAATTTATGACCTGTAGGTGCATGCCAGTAATAAGTAATTTTGTCCTTGGCAAATTATGTTCAGAGAGCAATTAACATTTTGTAAAAGACTACACACTTTGAATTTCTATCCGGCTCTGTTTCACAGTAACTACTCTGTAATTCCATGCCTGTATTGGAATTAGTTCTGCTTCTATTCAAAAAACGAAAACACCAATTAACATCCATATAACATAAAACCAACTCATTCACTACACAATTAACTTGTTTCTGTATCCGATCTAATGACAGGTATTGGACCAAAACACGGTCATGCAAGTAACACAGGAAATGGACGGACGAACGACTCGTCCGCACCTCTGTGCGAAAGAGAGAGAGCATATCGACGACTCTGTGACACATTATCAGCTGATAGCTGCAATAGTACCTGTATAAGCGACCTTCGAATTCGAAATGTTTTGTAAAAAAGCGGTTCTTTTTGTTTATAAATAAATAAATAAAAAACATTATGCATTACTCCCATAAAAAAAAATCTTAAGCTTTTTTTGAGCACATAGTAAGTGTTTCAGAAGACGTCGCAGTAGACCCAAAACGGGATGGCGAGATGAGCTCGACTCGCACTGCGGGGGTTGGATGCTGAAATCTCTCAACCGGGAAGAGTGGAAGAAGGAAACGGAGGCCTTTGCCTTGCAGGGGGACAATCACGACTAATAATAATAAATAATAAATTATCAATGTGGGTTGCACATTACTAGTATTCTTGTTAACCCCTCGTGCTAAGCTAAATGTTTGTGTTACCAGTGGGTTAACGTCGGTTGTGCAATGGGTGGGTTTCGAACCGACAACCACATGATCGCAAGTCCGACGCCCTAGCCATTAGGCTACTGCCGCGTCTTTAATTAAAACTCAAAAGGAAAGGACCTTTGTATTTTCATTTAGATATTAACATCTTGGACCTTTTTAGGATATCTGAAGGAACCATTCACCTACTATGAGAGCGAAAGTCTACGTACAAGCAATATTAGCTCCATTGAATGCGATAAAAACACAAAAACAATAATTTTAACGATGTGGTGTTTAAAATTTTTTAGTTACACCATTTTCCATGAACCACCTCATTCAATTTCCTGATCGGATTATCTGAACATGAATGAATGAAATAACTCAATACTCAACTAAAAATCCACGTCGTTGATACCAACAAAATAGACCAACGGACGACACGATT
The DNA here is from genome assembly GCA_910591435.1 of Acronicta aceris. Classification (NCBI taxonomy): domain Eukaryota; kingdom Metazoa; phylum Arthropoda; class Insecta; order Lepidoptera; family Noctuidae; genus Acronicta; species Acronicta aceris. Next base: position 13,456,477 of record OU342770.1, read on the forward strand.
GGCGTAGCGGTTGAGCGATCGCCTTCTGCGCCACGTGTTGTGGGTTCGATCCCCACACGGAGCAAATATTTGTATGATCTACAGATAGTTGTTCCGGGTCTGGGCGTTTGTGTATGTGAGAATTTGTGTTTGTAAACGCACCCACGATACAGGAGAAAATCCTAGTGTGGGGCAACGTTTTCTTAAAAAAACAAAACAAAACAAAACAAAATACTGTCAATGGTAAGATTGGAACAGCAAACAAAAAATATAGAAGTATCCATGCAATAAATAATATCTATAAATTCAAAAGTAACTCTGTCTGTCTTTATATTTGTTATGCCTAAACCGCTGAACCAAATTAGAAAATGGTTGGTGATTTGATATAAAGATAGATTAGATATAAGCTTTCTTTTGTCTTAAAAAGTCTATTGGGATGCGAGTGAAACTGCGGACAGCATCTAGTATATTAGAAAACAATAAAATCCTATCTTTTTGTGATTTTTTTGCATTTTCCATGCTAAGATTATAAAGTTATTTTAGTAAAGGCAAAATTCAATCGCGGGCAGGATTCGAACCTACGTCTTCTGGTTTGATACACCAGACGCTCTGACCGCTAAGCCACCGCGAACCCCACCCGCCTGATTGAAATTTGCCTTCACATTCTGAGTTTACGTCATAAGGTCAGAGAGTGGTCAGAGCGTCTGGTGTATCAAACCAGAAGACGCAGGTTCGAATCCTGCCCGCGATTGAATTTTTCCTTTACTAAAATAACTTAATAAAATCCTAGTTTTTTTCTACACATAAGATACGGATTAAGCGACCAAACAGCCTAGTAAAACAGTTAAAATAGATGGCGACTGCACACGCAGATTACTTAACAAAAAAATAAGGAAACTATTTGCAATGTAGCAACACTAGTAATTAACAACTGTGTGTATTGTAGACATCTCCAGTGACATTAGCCTAACCGCATCATTAGTGTGGTGGTCGTAAGTGGGACTGCTACGCGAGGTCTTGGATTCAATTCCCAGCTCAAGCAAAATGTTATTGAGGTTTATTTATGAAATTTTCAGTAGCAGCTCGTAGTTTGAATTTTTGGTACAGAACTATGGGTGTAGATTATTACACCTCTACCTAACCGTTCGGGGAATACAGGCGTGATGGTGCGTCTCAAGTGTCACCATCAACACAAAAAACCGGTTTATTTTAATCATCCATAGTTAGACTTGTATATCCTCATTATGTCAATTAGATTAGCAAACGCATAATTGGATGCGAAATTCTTATGCGAAGCCAAACAATCTAGGTATTAGTGGTAACTTTCTAACTTTTTTATGTGTATGGCAACCGAATGCTAATGTTTTAGCATGCAATTCAAAATTGATGTCTGAATAATTTTGATGAATTATTTAAATTAATATTGTATAATATCTGTTATATGCGAGTCACTTTAAAACTAATTATTTTGTTGCCAAACCTTTCATCTAATTTAGGAGAAACCGCAAAGAAATCACAAAACAACACTTTTCGAAACATCAGACCAACTGCTTATCAACATTCTCAATAATAATCACTATAAAAACACTGGCACATTTCAAAAATAACTATCAATAATTATGACAACACTGAATAAAAAAAAATATCACAAAAAAATTAATTCCACTTTTAAAATTTAAACAAAAATGGGCGTTACGTAAAATATTTTTACGATAAACCGAAATTCAAATTAGGAACGGGCGTACGTCAGGTATGTACCGCGGTGACTAATTGCCAGAGCACAGATAACACGCTGATAAACAAAACGCGCCAATAGGTGGGTGTCTATGGTATGACGTCACACGCTAATGTAATTTTGCCGGGATTTGTACAGTAATACGACATGTCGTATTGTTCACTCTATTGATTTTTGTTCAATATATTGTTTTGAATTGGAGTAGAGAGTTGTTTACAATGAATATTTGTCATCACGTAAATGTGTTAACAAATGCACTACCCAATTTGAGCGAAAAGTTGGAACAAACCGTTTGTAGCGTAGTGGTAAAGGTGGTCTCCTCGCCGCTGCCGTTGTGCCGTGTGGGTTCGATTCACCGAGGAAAATCTTTTTGCGTAAGGCTATGTATTTTGAATCTGTGTGTATGTTAATTTTATGTTTGAGAAGTGAACACAGGGCTTGTAAATAATATGTAACCAAATTTACTTTTAATTAGATACAACAATACCATCCTAATGTACTAAGATTTTATAAGTACGCCTCTACCTAACCCTTCTGGAACAGAGGCGTGATGGTAAGTATTTTCATTAAAAAAAACTGTGTGCTCATAGAAAATACCGTCAGTGACATTTTGGAAAGTATGAACTGTCAGCGATTAGCGCAGCAACGTTATAAGTAAAAGCATAAATCGGCAATAAGTGTAAATAATATAATAAGTATAAAAAAAAAACAGAGTTAGAATACATGAGTATATCCGGGATCCGCCCGTATTCGAGAAAAGCCTTTTTTTATTGGTTAATGGCCAGTCCCAATCACAAATCTGTCGATAGATTTGCTTACTAGAGATAGGAATTTGACATTACTAGTATGGACCTTATGTCAAAATTATATTGGGTGCTGTCTGTCGGGGCTGGTCAGCTCTTACTTGCTGTGGCAATCCCTAATTCCTTTTGTATATTGAATAAATCTTATACATTAAACTGCAGAATTCTCAGAAACTAGTTGGAACAAAGTTGTAAAACATAATATTGTAATCAAGTTTTTTTATTTTTTTAAAAGAGTGTCTATGGAGTTTCTTGCCGGCTCTTCTCCATACGACCCTCCTTTTGGAACCGTGCAAATAGTTTTGACTTTTCAAAAGTACCTATTTAGTGGTCTAATTTAAATAAAACATTTTGACTTGACTTTGACTTATCTCTAGTAAGTAAATCTAAGCCGTAAGTCGGCAAACCAGCTGACGAGCCACCTGGTGGTAAGTAGCCATCGTCACCCATGGACACCTGCAACACCATAGGAGTTACTGATGCGTTGCTGACCCATAAGAGCCCCTACGGACTGCAGGCTGCCAGAGCTGCAGCTACCCAAGGGGAACAGTATTCTGACCCGTCCACGGGGAAAAATGGGGACTAAAGATAAACGTAATAAAAAGCGTATGAAATATCACAAGTTTGATATTTAAAAAGAATAAAGCCTGTCTCAATGATTTAGTAGCTGCAAACGGAATCTGTCTGAGTGTGATCCTGGAACGATTCCAGGTCAAGCAAAATATAACTTATTAGCTTCATACCGCGACTTTGTCTGCGTGGACTACAGGATTGGTCCGACCTGGATAAAAAGTAGCCTATGTATTATTCCAGGCTATAATCTACCTGTGTGCCAAATTTCATCCATATCCGTTCTAGCATGAAACAGTAACAAACATCCATACATCCATACTCACAAACTTTCACGTTTATAATATTAGTAAGGGCTAGCTGTTGCTAGCGATTTCGCGCGCATTATAAAGGACTTTTCGAGACAAAGAGTAGCCTATGTCCTTCTTCACGGTGCAATCTATTCCTTTACTAAAATTCTTCAAATTGTTTCAGCAGTTCAGGTGTGAAAAGCAACAATCAGAGACACAAACAGACAGAGTTACTTTCGTGTCACATTTACGTTATACATTTATAATATTATAGTATGGATGATTATCGAATTCTCACTAGCATCTCAGAATTTCGATTTGTGGCTGGTTGATGAGAATTAAAATACACCGGTTAACTGTGTGTGTATATCGATAGATCTCTGCCTAATCTTTCGGGGAATACAGGCGTGAGTGTATGCTGTGTTATGAATAAAGAATCCATTATGCGAACAGAAATAGATATTGCGCCAAGTTCAAGATCCCGCCAATGTTGGAAACACGCCGTGAATTTGTAATGGCAGCATGCTTTCCACTTTCCACTGGCAGTTGAAGCGTGAGCCACAATTTTATGCCTTTGCTGGTGATAAGACACGCCTGTTATTTTAATTATGTTTCGCGGGTCAAACTGACGCGTGAAAAATCTTATATAATATTGCGCTATCGATTGTTACGCTAGAGGTCCTGGTTTTATTTACCAGTTCGAGGAAAGTGTTATTGGGTTTTCTTTTCTCTATTATATGGGATATAAACATATCAACGAACTGTGGGTGTACATTAATACGCCTCTGCCCATACATAAAATACAGGCGTGATGCTATGATATTGCGCTATATCTGGAGGAGTTAAGATGGCCATTTTTGGTGAATGGCTTCACATAGGAATTGCTGTTTTCAACAAAAAACTGTAAGAGTTAGAGTATGTAATAGTTTTTATTCAGAAGGATTCTGAAATTGGCACCCATCTCCGAGTTATTAGAAAAACGTCGCGTACAAACTAATTATGAACTATTGTATACTGCAAAATCTCTTATTCAATTTCAGAAAACGACACTAAATGCTTAATGTTCGATGTTCTTTTGCGTTCAGGTGAAAATGTACAACTATGTGCTACACAGCTATATTTATGACGACAGACAATTAAATATTTGTTCCGTACGGGGATCGGGCCTACAACCAACCAACCAGCTTGAACATTAACCTTCAATGTCCACACATCCTGTTCGCCCTATTGTACCTGAAGAATGTAATACCTCTTATTTTAAAAGAGTGTCCATGGAATTTCTTGCCGGATTCTTGTTCATAGGATCAACTTTATGGGACCGTGCAACTAGACTCAATGACGTTTCATAAACGCTTGTAAAAGCTTATTTAAAATAAAAACATTTGAACTTTGAACCCTAGGCGCAGAAGTCGATCGCTTCTACGTCACACATGTCACGTCAGTAAACATACCAATAGGGGATTCTCCTTATCATCATCATAGTTTTTATCAAAGCTTACCTGCAGGGTATAAACCTCTTTCGTCCTCTGCAAATTATACTAATGAGTCTTCGATTAATTCAACTATTGAGAAGTACTCCACAATGTAGCGTATTACCTATCAGATATAATTAGGCCGGTTGTGATGTAAATCGTTAATAATCGTCCACTTAATAGACACTATTGTTCCACATAATTGGCGTCTGCAAATAGCCGCAGACTTGTGGGTGTATTGTGGTTCCCATCTGACGGAGGCTATGTTATGAATTGAAACTTACTTTAGAATAATTAGTAACTTAATTTTAATAACATTCTGCTTACAATGCTGTAGATAATCATCAATAAAAAAATGTAATCAATAATATATTTTTTTAAAGATTACTAGCAATGTGGGTCGCACATTACCACAATCACATGATCACAAGTCCGACGCCCAGGCCATTAGGCTACCGCCGCATTATTGACGATAATAATCGCTATTGCTGTGGTAGAAGTCCTGTATACATATGTATACATTAGTACGCTACTGCCTAACCCTTAACCAGGACCGGAACACAGGCGTACTGGTATGTTACATATTTTGTGAAAGATTCATTGATCTATTTTACTATCTATCAGTACATTTCCTTTGTCGAGCTCTGAACCAGAGCAATAATTTTGATTTAAAATAGTCACGGATCCGAAAGGAAAGAGTCAAAACGATGGGTTGGCTTAAACATTTCGAGGAGGCCTCACCCTTAGTTATCAGGGATTTCTTAGATTTCCATACCCAAATTTAACATGCAGAAATGCAGATTATCAAACACAACTTCCTTCTAGGGATGCGAGACTAAAGAATAACGGTCACTTGCAGAGTAGCCTCAGCTTACCAATGAATCTCGAAGAATACCTTCAAATTCGTAATCCAAACTCAATAGCTAGCGCCAATTTGAAACCCATTTTTCACCCACATTCGCTTTTGAAGCGCATACAATCAATAGAGTTCAATAGGATCGTCATTTGGCACACCTCGCCACGGAGCACAACGAGGCGCGTCGCGTGGGAAGCAGGCGGAATACGAGACACGCTATTGTATGAGAATGCACTGCACTAGTGAATAGACCTTGGATCGACCCGGTTTTTAGAAGCAGCCAAAACATATGGTGCAGCGTTTAACAGCTGTCATGTATTACATTGACATTTCTTCATCATTCACTTTTTTCGCAAATAATTTAACTGCCAAGCCTCAGTACATATGCTATTTTATTGACAAAATTAAATTTAACTATATTACATCGATAAAGAATCATTTTTTATAATTTGTTTAGATCGCAGAAAGCCCTGACTAAGCTGTATAAGAAAGATTTATTAAAAGGTGCAATTTTAAAAATAGAATATTAATCACTAAAACCAACGTTAATATTTTAATCGAAAATGAGTCATCATTATGGTTATGCAGATGTTCACTGTTATAATACACCCACGGTTCATTCGGTTCCATGTAAAAGGAGGCGACTAATATATGTAATAATACGTCTCAACTATAAGTAGCTATTAAGAATTTCATAGCAATATTCCTAGTAGTGGGAATCACTCTTTCGGCACCCTAGCTCACGACCAATAGACAAATGAGGAAGTAATTATATTTCTACCTTCTAACTAAAAGATTTGAGGAATAGACGTAAAAGTTCTAAGAGATAAAAAGCCACACAGGCGAGCTTTCTTTAAGTGTGCGAATAGTAATAATGACTGATCATGAACCGTTGACTGATTGATTTTTGCTGTTGTTACCAAACATGGTGAAGAAACTGTAGTAGCTGACAAAGAAATGTAATCACTTGGAAATTATGTTGATTCTATTATTGTTGTAGATTCCAATGAATCGTGGAAAATGATAACATAATGGTCTTTAATGAGGACGTTCTTGGAACTGATCTTAGATGTCAACCCATGCTTATCCTGCTTTGACAAGTGTTGGTTGCTTTAGTAAGGGTGTGGTATGTACTTAAATGAAGCACCTCTTAAAGAATATAACATAGGATTAGAAAACAATGCAACTTTCCAAAAATGTTGGAGATCACTGTATTGTGTAGAAAAAATGATACCTACTTAAAAATCCACCAATTTAAAAATTACAGATTCAGTGTATAGTAAAGTTGCAAAAAAACATTAAATAATTGTTCTCAATGACGGATAAAGCAGATATTATTATCGCCTATACCTATCACAGGACCTTTTTTTATTGTAATAAGAAGAACAAGCAAACAAGTAGTCAAGCAAAAACACAAACAAGCATATGTGCCGTCTGATGGTAAACTGCAACCGCTACCAATAGACGCCAGCTACACAGTAGTATCACTGTATTTATTAGTATTATATTATCTGTGGTATTGTCATCTTAAATCTACAACTAGCTACTAGCTAAATTTTCCCTTTAAATTGAATGGTGGGAAATTTTTGCTTAGAGGAATATTTGCCATTTCAGTGTTGTTCAGTGAAGTGATTATTGACGTGGTCTTGAGCACGTCAATGACGGAATCACTATCACAAAGACCACTAGTAATAAATAGAGGCACAAATTTAAAAGGTAATTAGATACAGTACCCTTTACGCTATTTAATCATGAATGTATCGGAATAAACAAGATTAAAAACGTTACTTATCTACCTGTCTCTACAGCAGGTTGGTTTTTGGGTAGGAAGGAGGGTTGGCATGCCGGTAGCCACCTGACGCATGCCGCATAATAAGGCAAACCCAAGTAGGCTTGCCTCAGCGCACACACTGTTTTATTTACGTTAATGGTTTGGATCTTTTTAGAAGATGAGAATATTTTGACCGTAGTAAGATATACGTAGACTTCAGCTGAGCAAATACCTATTTGGCGTACCTATTAGCACCGATGGATAGTCTATAGTGGAGTTGGTATAATTTTTAGGAGTAATGGGTTCTGTTTTGAATTCAAAATTATTAATGCATCATTGATTTCGTGGTTGTAAGCGCAGCAGAGTTTGAAGTTGAGTTTGATTTCAAAGCCGAACAATATTATCGTTTTTATTTATAAGGAAATGGACCCGCAGTTTCACCCGCGTTGCCCCGTTCCTAAGAGTCGTAGCGTGATATTGAAAATATATATTATTTACCAAAATAAAAAGTGCTCTATAGCACTCAGGGATAATATACCTTTCTAACACTGAAAGAGTTTTCAAAATCGGATCAGTAGTACCGGATATTAACCCGAACATCCAAACTGACAAACTTTACCTCTTTATAATATTAGTATAGATTTCTTAAAAACACCATGGAGTTAGATGGCAATAAGCTCGCTTTATTACTGACAGATCTATGGGTATCCATTAGCAGTAACTAACAATTCGTAAAAACAAGCGTGAAGGCAGTATGTTATGTTTTTACATTACTTCATTGTGATTCTATTCTCAAGACAAACAAACGTAAACAATAACAATTCTGACTTGGCACATTATACAAATACTATACGCCGTGTAGTAAATAAAGCTAAATATGCTATGTAAGATAATTTCAGTGCTATAGCACCTGCCACTAACGCAGCCAGTCTAACTGTCAGGCGTCAAGTTATACTACGTTAGAGGTGTAATGTTTCCACCAGAATCAAGTGACGTGATGGTAACCAGAAACCGTTCTCACGATAAGAACCGAGTTAAGTTTCTAACTGAACTGATGCGTAGGAATGGTTATGCTAATTCAAAGATACTTCATCAGTTCTCGCAACTGTCATTTGATTAGCATTTAATTTATTAGAGAACGGTGTTCCTCAAGGGGATCAAAACAATTGTTTTTCTTCTGTATCCGCTAATTGTTCCTTGACAAGTTTTAATTCATTCGCAAGCATTGATAGCCTGGTGGTACCTATGACCGTTGGACTGCCAAGTCAAAGATCTCGAGTTCGAACCCAAGGCACGCACCTCTGACTTTTCGAAGTAATGTGCGTATTAAATAGTTAATTATCACGCGCTTAAACGGTGAAGGAAAACATGGTGAGGAAACCTGCATGCCTGAGAGATTTTCTCGATTACGTGTGAAGTCTGCCAACCCGCGTTAGGCCAGCGTGGTGAACTATAGCCTAATCCCTCTCATTCTGAGAGGAGACCCGTGCCCAGCGTTATGTTATGTTAAGTTTAATTCGGTTGGTGAGTGTATCACATACCATATCAGTAGCTACACATACATACATACACTCACGCCTCTCTCCCACAGGGGTACATAGATATATAGAGATAGACTGCCACTTGCGTTTTGCACGTATTGCACGATTCTTGCATACTTCTTTTGCTTCTTCCACATTCATACATCTCATACATACACGCCGGTTGCGAGTGATACGCAACTGACCTTTTTGAAGGATTTCGCTATTAAGATCGGCGTATGTCCTTCTTGGGCGACCTCTACCGGCGCTGCCGCTGACATTCGCCTTATAAATTCCTTTCGTTAATCGTCTTTCATTCATTTTTTCAACATGTCCAAACATCATCTTATCAGTAGCGTACCTTTGCCTGAAATTTCGGAAGACATGATTGTAAGCATTTTACTCGTATGTATCTAAAAACAAGCACAAATATTATAGATTCCTTCGGTGTTTCGAAACAATAGCTCATATGCAGTGCCGAAGAAAAGTTTAGAAAGTGCTCGAATTAATTCTACAAACACGTTCACTTTCTTTGGACACTGCGCAGACGCATCCGACGATAAATCGTTACGTTTAGATGTTCATTAACATTACTATTTACGTGTTCTTGTGTAAGAACTTTTCTTGATAACTTGATTTGAGTGAATATTGACGATTAATAGATGTGTTTTTATAGGGTTTAAGGTGGAAATCAGAACTAAGACTATAGTTGGAATATTTAGATAATTAAGATGTTTTTCATGGTGTGTATAGATTCGCCTAGATTACAACTGCGATAAGGACCATGATAGGTGACTCTTCCAACTTAAGCAATACAAGACCACCGTATAATATAAGCAGTCCTTAACAAACAAATGAGGTCTGTGATCTTCGTGTAAGGCGCGGACCTAAATTTATATATTAGACATGCAAAAAAAAACACACACACCCAAAACATTCCAATGGAATCGGATCTATTTTTCTATACCTAACACCGTTGATGCATAGGTGTCTGTCAAGTCAGCATAACATTACATACCACCCCGCTTTATTCCCAGAAGGGTTAGGCAGAGGTATACTACTTACTAATTTTACACCCACAGTTCGCCTATATGTTTAAGTCTCAGCCCAAAAATCCAAATTCCGAGCTGCTACTGAGAATTTCATAGAAAATCCTAATAACACTTTCCTCGACCTCGGTATCAAAAACCCGGATCTCTAACGTTGCAATCGCGCTTAAGAACACTAGACAAATGAGTTAGACTATCATCATACTATCTTATTATCCGTTGATTGAACACAAACATATTTTAATTATTATTGTAATCAGAGCCATTGAATCTCTTTATAGTTAAACAAGTGCTACCGACCCATAATATTTACATTTGAGCTATATGAACATACACAAACAAATAATTTGATTTATGTAACATGACATATATGGCCACACAGAAGTGCTTACCTACCTCATAACTCTTAACTAACACCAAAAGTCTTTCAGTACCTACCAACGGTCTGAAGTTAATCAATCCGAATACCCGCGGGGGTAAAATCCATTAAATAAGTGTGTTTGTGAATAAAATAAAATTAGAAATTAAAGGGGATAAATATAATGACCACCAAATTTAGTAAATTGATCACCAAAATGGATAAATGGTCACCAATTAGGTTTAGGTTATGTTAGAACTTATTTTGGTGATAATTTACTATTTTTGGCAATATAAAGTGATTTTTTGCCAGAACATTTTACTAGATGTGGTGGTTAGTTAAACATAAGCCGAAATTAAATAAACCTCCGACACAAAAATCTTTAAAAAGGAAAATAAATAAATCAAAATATTGTCCCTTTACGTCTAATATACCTAAGTAGAATAGTAGAATTTTAATCCCAGGGTCTTTGTGTCGGGGGGCCCCTCATGTGCTCGTCAAAACGCGTGGTTTGAGCCCAAATACACGAAGATGCCGTACACCGTCGAGGAGTTCTTCTGACGGTGTACGGCTGCAGGAGTTTGCAATATAATTGACAAGTGTTAGAATTTCAAATTTCGAATCAATCAGACTTGTGGAAGTTGTGTAGTCTCAAACGAATTTTTTTTTATCAATATCGGTTCACCCGTTCAGGCGCTATGATGCAACACACTACAAACGTATAACACCCCTCTTTTTTGTTGGGGCTAAAAAGGGGGTTTGAAACCGAGTGTGAGATTGAAACTGTTTCATTGCAGCCTTGTAGTTTGCAGTACCTCGGCCCAATTGTTTAATTCCCTGAACGCACATCTGTACCTGTTGGTCAGCTCACACCGGCTAATTACATTCAACACTCCATTACTAAGTGCCCTAATTGACCCCTAGCGTGCCAGAACAGTGTATGTTAACTGTCAAAACTATAAAATTAGCTAAAGCTTTACTTACTCGAGAGACTTTTTAATATAAATGGTTTCTTTGGGACGCCGAACGCAGTGTAGTGTAGGCCACCGCAGGAGTTTACCAGTGGCGTATGCTACATACAACTTGTTTAATTATGCATTTATTTATATAATATATACAATATAAAACTATTTTTTTCTGTGGAATTTCTAAGTAGCTGCTCGAAGTTTGCATTCGTGCCCGGTTAATGGCAACAGGCTCGCCCCCTATCACATGGGACCTACGCATACCGCCGAATTGTGGGTGTACATTAGTATGCCTCTGCCTAACCCTTCGGGCAATACAAGTGGGATGGTATGTTATAATAAATGTGGTATTAAACGACAAAACAAAAATGTAGAGTAATGCGAGTTAGTGGTAAGTATTGTATATCTCAAAGCTGCTCCGTAATTTGTATCGAGGGGAGAAGCTTAAGGAGAGTTCATTCGAGCTCCCCTTCAAGTTTATACATTGTTTATGGTTTCTCGAAAAAAAGTTAAAGAGTTTCCACGAATAATTACGTAAGGTATAACCGCGTCTCTAGTAATAGGTAAAAAAAGTTCAACAGCTCGTTTGTCTACAGTTTTGGTTTAGATGTACACATAATACCTACCTATTACATGCAAATAAATTATTTGATTTGATTACATTTTATTATGAAATCTAATTATTATGACTGTATGGATACGGGCCTTCTTATTCTTCTAGTTTTAAATCATCAATTGATTTTTTTTATGGGGTAGGGGCAAACGCGCAGACTGATCGCCTGATGGTAAGCGATTACCGCCGCCCATGGATACCCGCTACACCAGAGGAGGCACAATCTGCGTTGCCAGCCTTTTAAAAAGGGGTTTGGGCCGTCCTCCGGTATCCTTACTCACTCGTCGAAACACAACCTAAGCGTTATTTCACGCCGGTTTTCTGTTAGGCCGTGGTATCACTCCTGTCAAGCCGGCCTGTCGTGCCGAAGCATGGCTCTCCCACGGTAGAAAATAAATTCTATTTATTGTACCTTAAAATAGGTACCTATATTGTTATATAAACAATTTATACCAAGTCTGTATGATCTACATGTATATCTATAACAATCAAAGTCCTGAATTACTCACTCATTGACAGACAACGCACAGCCTAAACCGCTGATCTCAGACACTTAATTGAATTTAGCCGACCGGTGTATATATGTCTTGATGAATAGAAAGAATTTTATGAAAATCCAACCCCTATCAAACTAGAAACGAATATTACTATGTATTACAAATTATAAAACCCTTTCTTTTTTTCTTGTAACTCAATACCTAGGTACCAACCAAACCTCGCTTGGTCGATTTTGCTTTTCCACTGTCGACTATATATTTACAGTAACTATAAGTAAAAAATAGTGAAGTCAGTCAGTCATAAACGAAGAATAAATATCTGTATACCCGTAAACACCTGAAAACATCACACAACACAGTACACTTAGCCTTATTTCTCACAGGAATTACATCTCGCAAAGCTTCTTTCCTATCAATAATCAAGTTCCTGTAACTAATATTAAAAGCAAGCAAACATAAAAACCCTCTAAGAATAATGAGTCAAGCCAAACTTGGGCAATATAAGGGCAAGCGATAAATAAGGTGCGACGCTTAGAAAACAGTTATTAAGGCTCCGTCGCCTTAAATATTCTTGGCATTACTCAGGATTAGGGTTGTGAGCTGGCTTGTTTTTGTATTATCTTTTCGTAACGTGTAAAGTCCTGAGCCCTTTTTTGTTACTTTAAGAAAGTGGTGTTGATATTTTGCTTCGCTTGATTCCTGGATATCGTCAAGAAGTATTATTTATTATAAATTGTCAAGTCTAAAATTAGGAATCAATAAATTACCCAAGGATAGAAAATCGTGGACTAAGTTTGTGGCCTTTGCCCTCAAAAGAGGCTACAAAAAGAAACAAAGAAGGTGTTAATTCAGAGATTAGTGATTCAATCATTGTGAATTGGGATCTGTCAATGCGCAGTATATTATTATTTACTCAATGAACATGATGTAGTGTCCATAAAAATCTTTGAATATTGATAAAATCATGGTATCTTGCGATCCAATCACAGACCTTAACAAGAAGTCCACAACGTGAATAACGTTTATTAATTTTGTTGCAAGTTACATTTTGTGAAATGAGGTCCGTAACATGTCATTGGTTTGTGCCATATTTAAAATACTATCACGCCTGTATTCCTCAAAGGGTTTGGCAGAAGTGTACTAATATACACCCACAGTTCGCCGATTAGATTTCATGTAATAGGGGGCGAGCATATTCCCATTAACCGGGCACAAATCCCAAACTCCGAGCTGCTACTGAGAATCTTATAAAAAAAACTAACACTTTGCTGGATGTGGGAACCGAACCCAGGACAGCTTAACAGTATTGTTTGTGCCATACCTAGTTCCGATTAATAAACAGGATTAGCGTCAACCCTACGCGAGACGGATTAGGCAGTGTTCAGAGGCGTGTTGCCAACAACTCTTATCGGTCGACTTGGGAATACTTGACTTATTAGTCACTTAGTTTATTAGTGAAGAAACACCTGACGACACGATCGGCTTCTGCGCCACGTGTTGTGGGTTCGATCCCCACATGGAGCAAATATAATTTGTATGACCTACAGGTAGTTGTTCCGGGTTTGAGCGTTTGTGTATGTGAAAATTTGTGTTTGTAAACGCACCCACGACACAGGAGAAAATCCTAGGGTGGGGCAACCTTTTTTTAAAAAAAAAGAAACTTATAATATACCTGAACCAACGTTATGGGAAGAACTTAAGGTGGTCAGAAATATACCTTTTTCCTGGGTATGCAGTCTATTAGCTTAGCCTGTTAGAAAAACTAGTGAAGAACTTGAAAGGTCTGAATCTGCAGATTAGTTCGAAAATTTTCTTGAAAAGACCGTCGTTTCAGAATGGTGAAAAAATGGACCATGGAATCTTATCCCATGTTATAGACTGTAACTTTCAGTATTTATGCATTGACCTTCCTGAATTTGTATCTGAAATATAATATTCTGTAAACTAACTTTCAATGTAATTAAAATTACAATTTTTCCTTGTAATCCCATACTTAGTTGCTTTGCGTGTCTTTGCTCATGTTTAACTCGAATTAGAAGAAAGAAAAAAAAGCTGACTAAAACACAAATAACTCTCAACGAAAAACTTAACCAATCAGGAATAAACATTGATGTATGATAAAAATAGCCTGGCTGTCTTAGCTTATGCTTAGTAAAAGCTAAGATTAAGTTAGCTTTTAGATTTCAGCCTCATTCACCATGTAAAGTAAATGTACTCGTAATATAATTCTATTGTTTTGTCAAGATAGAAAAGTTAAGCAAAGGAATTATTTATACTTCCAGGTGGCTGGTATTACTAATTGTTTAGTGCAGTTTTGTAAATTTAAACGTTAAATCCTTACTGTTTGAAGAAATCCTAAAGCGTAATATAAATTAAATTTGCAACCATAAAACCGTAACTGCACCAATAAGCCAGGATTAAGATAACGAAGATTAAGTAATAAAACGATTCTCAGAAAAAGCTCATCTTTAAGAAGATCAGAAAAGTATTATAACAATCGCTTCAAATAACACCGGTATACTGGTACTTAACAATAAAAGTAACAAAAAAAAAACAAATACACGCGGACGTAGTTCCCGAACGAAATTCCCACGAAATATTTGGCATGCCATTAACTCGAGTTACAAAAGAGGTCCACTCGAAATATACACACTGTTCGAATTTCGAATGCCGGCCAATTCTGAACGTGGAAAAAATGCAGGTAACAAATTATGGGTGACGTAACCGAGGATTCGGAGTCTGTAAATTGTTTTTTTTTAAGATAGGAAGATTGGAGGCATAGGAAATTGCTGTTTTAATTGTTTTTTTAATATAGTGGAGGACCTGCTGGCTTTTTATTATCATATTTATTTTTATATGCAAATATTTATGAAGTTTGTAACGTGTGTAAGAAAAATAACGTTTACAAATTTTTAAAGTTCAGTCATGACTGTCATGATTGTGTAATTCGGATGTAAAGGTCATTCAACTTTCATTCAATAAACTTGAAACCAACCAACAGATTTTTTTTCGAATTCAAATTACTATTTTACATCAATCTATGATATTTATTGCGTTATTAGACATATTATTATACAACAACACAGGTACGTTACATTAACATTTCATAATTTACCATCAAGCCTATATTTCACGAAGGGTTAGGCCGAGGTATACCAAATCTACACCTATATTTCGCCGGTATCTTTAGGTGTAATATAATAGGGGGTGAGACTATTGCAAACCAAATCCGAATCCAAACTCCGAGATTCTACTTTGAATTTCATAGAAAAACCCAATACTTAACACTTTGCTCGACCTGGGTATCGAATGCAGGACCTTTAGCGTAGCAGTCACGCTTGGGACCACTAAACTAATAAGGTAGTTACTTTCTTTTTTTTAATTTTTGCCAGCTGTCGCCTTTTGCGGGACATTCAGCATTATGTAGGTAAGAAGTGGATGACTTGATAAGACTAGAACCAGTCACCATCAGTTTTTGTAATGGATCATTTTACATTCTTAAATTAATAAAAAATATTGCCATTACCACATAATTATGTTCATTTTAATTGACAGTAGATGAAGCAAAAGAAGTATAGGCCTGCCTACCCTCATAGGAAAAAGGCGTGAATAAATACGTTGCCACTCATGGGTCGTTGAATGATGACGCCAAAGACTCGTAATGTAATGGGAATGGACATTAAATAATATAATATCTACCATGGATTCTTCCCGACACACGATTTTGGGGTCCCGTATTGTTCGGGCATATTTAAGTACACCATCGGATATGCGAGGCCTACTGAAAATCCCAGAGGTTTTATGCTGGTTCCTATTTCGTTACGAATGAAAATAATTTTTAACCACCGACGAAAAAGAGAGGTGTTCTAAGTTTGTGGTGTATCTGCGTATCTGTGTGTTTGTGTATCTATGTGTCTGTCTTTTACCTCGTAGCGTCCAAATGAATGGACCCATTTTGAGTCAGTTTTTTTTTGGTTGAAAGGGTACTTACTTGATCGAGAGTGTTCTTAGCTAAGATTTAAGAAAATCTGACCATCCGTTTGAAAATTATCAGCTCTTTTCTGGTTCATGAAGGGATTTGCGCAACTTCCACGGGTTTAATCGACTTAGAATTTGCTATCCTGTTACTTTAATGATATTGCAAGAACATGATAATCTGTCTTGATGCTGCGGGTGTTTATAAATTAAACTAAGAAATTATATAATATCCTACCCGCGATCTTGATTTTCTCAATCGCGTGGGAATTTCCAAAAATCACGAGAATATTTGTATAGTAAATAACTGCCCTTTAGACCAGTGGTCCCAAGTGCGACTGCTACGCTGGTCCTGGGTTCCATTGCCAGTTCGAGCAAAGTGTTATTGGGTTTCTATGAAATTCTCAATAGCAGCTCATCGCGTTGGAATTTTCAAAAATCACGACAATATTTGTATAGTAAATAACTGCCTCCTTAGTCCAAGTGCGACTGCTACGCTTGTCCTGGGTTCCATTGCCAGTTCGAGCAATGTGTTATTGGGTGTCTATAAAATTCTCAGTAGCAGCTCGGAGTTTGGATTTGTGCTAGGTTAATAGCAATAGGCTTGGTCAAATGGGACCTAAACATACCGGCAAACTGTGTGTGTGTGTGAGTGTACATTAGTACATCTCTGCCTAACCCTTCAGGGAATACAAGCGTGATGCTATATTTGTTAATTTTTAACTTTCATCTGCATCAAACTTTCTTTTTACGTACTATTTCTACTCAGCTCAATAATTTTCTCCCATATGGAACCTTAAAATTCCAAACCTTTTCTTAATTCAACGGCTGTCGGTAATCGTGACTTACGCTTCACGGCGAAAGCTTAGAGAATTTATATTAAACACAACGTCACAGTGATTTTTATGTAATTCCATTTGAAAGTGAACCTAAGGGTCACCAAGCCGTTTAATTTTACTTAATACCATCCCATGTTAGGGCTGCTACCACCAGACTTAAGCGATCAATCCAATCCTATTTTTGGAGTGAGTTTGAGTGGACTTTTTCTATAAATTGGATAAAGCCTAGTACAAATGTGGCCTTAGCCCGGTGTGCATTTGAGTGTTTCGATAGTCAAATGCACACATTAGCGTGCGTCAATTCAATGCGAGAAAAATGCGGTGCTCAGGCATAGCTACAATAGTTTGTTTCAATTTCTTATCCGATGGTAGCCCTATTCAATGGTACTTAGTTGGATTATTTTAAGAGGATTACTATGGGATTCTTGACGATGCACTCAGGAGTTGGGGTAGTGGTTAAGTAGGATAATTTAAATTTATGATAATATCAACAATAAAGCAAGTTTTATTTGAGTTTTATGGAGTTAGCTACTTATACGGCATTTCAAAATTAATATGGCTCTTGGGCGGATCTGAAAAACTGACCAAAGATAATCTTTTTAATAGGATTAAGTAAAGTCCAGAATCTCATTTCAATTCTTTACAATTGTCAAAAGTTTCAAATATTGGGTCTTGTGGAGAATAAAATAAACATCATATAGGTATGTAGATAAGTACTGTGTTAATTATTAAATTATATTCTTGCAGTTATTAAATTATTGCAGTAATTTACTTTTTATTGTTCTAATGCGTGGATCTATCATCATCAGTAGTATAAAAATATTTCAACCGCATTTATATTTAAACAAACTGGTCTTTAAAAAATTCTAATAAATATCAGCAATTCCTGTATAAATCACAACAGGTGTAATACCTTAATATTATTTCAATAAATCTTTACGCAAAAGCCGCTATATTGACAGTAAAATAAAAGTATACATACATATCTATAGCAAATAAATGTGACAAAAGTGTTATCAACCAAAAATCTGAAGTATCTGTGTACTTAACTCACAAGTAATCGGTTAAAAGCATAGATAACGCAGGTTATTTGTTGGTTAACTGACAAAAAATGGTTCCATTAAGTGCAGTTTAAGTAGGAATGGATTTAGAGAAGCTTTCATGTACCTAAGTAAACACCTTATCTTCTAGAATAAGCTTTTTTCTATGTGAGCGTAAAAGACGTAAAAATTATTGCAATATAAAATCTAATGAAACTGATGCACATGAGTAAAAGACATTATGGTAGTTAGTACTTTATTTTTATTTAGCTTCTCTAAATACAGTATAGGACATTTACTTTGACAAAAATTTTTTTTTACCATCCAGCATTTTATTGAATATAAAAATTAATGTTTCAAATCTTTACGTTTAAAAGAAATTGAGACATTATCTAGCGTCTTGATCAAAAAACATAACATAGGTAGATACTCGTAACTCGTCTCTACTATAAAACTTAGAAAGACAGGTTTAATAAAATGAAAATTGTCAGAGAAATATGGAGACTGTCATATCTAATGTCTCATAAAAGTTGACTAAGAAATAACTAAGAGAAAGGCGATGGACAGACAAAGTGACCAATGAACGTTAAATAGTGCATCGTTACAGATTTTTGGCTGATAACCAGAGTGTCATTTAAGTCTGTGGTTTGATTTTGTCAAAATCGTATTTCAATGACATCGGAAGGCAGTGAAATACAGACATCAGCAGCTTCGAATTCGCCTACGACAACCAATCAAAACGTGTTATATTGACGTGTTATACCTATAAGCAATTTTGTAAAAGACCTTTCAACCAATAGGATTGCATTGGCCATGTCGAAGGTGGTGCCATTAGTTCCTCAGCTGTCATCCCCATTGCTGGTTTTTGACAGTTTTATCTACCAAATCTGTTAGAGTAAGAGGAAGAATATTCTGATACAATTGAAATAGACTTTTCGATACCTGGATATAACTCATTTACCTATATGCAGTTCTGAAAATCAGCGCTGCAGCAACTATGCGGCTGTAGCATCAGCTGAGATTGGCACCGTATTTTGGCCTCACACCGATAGGTGTTCTCTTTTCTGTTTTTATGTAATTTCTTTGTGTGAATCTTGTGAGAATAACAAAATAAAACTTATTTCTTTCTTTCTTTATATATATAAAATGTTCAAACACATCCCAAAAAGCCTTACTTATTTGCTTCATATTATTGCTCCACAAACATTAGGTACGCTAGGCACTCCTAACCTAAACACCCCTGATTTCCCCGAGAGGATGAGCAATGTTTTATTTGTCATTCACCTATAATCTGCCCATGGTATATATCTCTTGTCTCCTATAATAAAGAACTAGGAAGAAGCTGAACCATGACTGTGGGAGAAACTGGGAGAATTTCTGCAAGAATTTATCAGACAAATTTTTTACAGTCAAAATCGCGCAAATTTATAAGGGACCTTTATAAGTAGTAGCTAAGTTATATGGAATGTGAGGACTTTTGTGCTGCAAAATATATATTCGTAGAATATAATTCTAATTAGAGAATAGATATTTATCCGCATAATTAACATGCTTACGGCATTATTTGTATTGCCGTGAGCAGTATGATGAGCGTGATAATTAAGTTTAAGTAATTCGCTAACGCAATCAAAACAACGCTAATTCCCGGCCCTAATTTTTCAATTACCCAACACAAAACAAGACAGACGACAATATCCGTTTTATTATATATTATACACGAAACGGCATCCATAACAGTCGTTTCAACAAAGGAAATTTGTATCACAACTCTTCATTGTTTGAGCCTTCCAAGTGACGACGTTTCTTAAGAGAACCGGACCGTTTTCATAACTTCACGTCGGCATCCTAACGGTTATGTCTTAGCAAAATGAATTTTGTATCTGTAGGGATAAAGTTGATTATGTCAGGCCTTATTTTCTGAGATAGGTCGTAATGGAAACAATGGAGGTGGTGGGAGACAATGGAGGTGTTCAGTATTCGAGTCTTGTGCGTGTTTCCCGCGATATCGCGTTAATATTCGAATTAGGTATCGGATTATGGCCCAGGAATTCGGATACGCATCGAGTAAACGTTTTTAAACGATGGTTTAACTGACAAGAGGATATTTTGCAACGCTTTTGGCTTGCCCTTGTCGCTTCTGGGGTATTAGGTAGGTGGGTAATGTATTGTAGTCAATATGTTTCGAAATGCGACGTCGTTTTTGTAAATCCGTTGCGATTAAAAACGATAGAAATAAATGTGTAGGTAATAATTTTGAAGGAAGGATGGGTTTTTCAATAAGGGTACTAATTTACAAAGGAGGATATACTTAACTAATGGAAATATCCCGCAGGTGAAACCTATTTATTATAAGTAGTATCTTTCTATCTATAAATGTATAACACACCAACGCGCCTGTAGGTATCCCCGGAGGTAAAGTAGAAATTTAACTATAATGCACATCCCCAGTTCGCCAGGATATTCAAAATCGCGTTTAGATATTAGGGGGCGAGTCTTTTGTTATAAATCCAAACTTCAAGCTGCGTTTGAGAATATCCTAACGTTGTTCAACCTGGAAATCGAACTAAGGAACTCACACGACTACTAAGCCCACTAGACTACTAAGGCAATCTTTCTTTATTTTTATCACTTTGTTCGAAATGTTTTATCAACAATGACAGCTATACAAACCGAATGCGCAAACGTCACGTCTTTACCTAGGAACTATTGAATTATCAACAAAACGACACGTATAGTTGACAATACATTTCCCACGTCCGCTAATTACGATGCCAATGTCAAGTTGAAACGGCGCGGGCGCATCGGTTACTGTCATTAACTTGCGATCTTCCGTAAATATTTTTGGTGAATTGGAAAAATATGCTAATTCCATGCGCGATGATTATAAGGTGATGGTAAGGTTTAGTGGCTTTAACTTTGACTGCATATTTATGTTTACACTTCAATAAAAGAATTGCCGACTGGCAATCTACACTATCGCTTACTATCGTTAGTAAGAAAAATAGACTTAAAATGTTTCGATACAAAATAATTTAACAGCTATCTTATCAAGTATTACGACAGTGGACTATAGCCTAATCCCTCTCATTCTGAGAGTATAATGGGTTGGTTATGTTATACTATGTAAGTATTACGACATCCAAAAGCCATTTTCCACAGAAAAATTATTAGCAGTTTTTCATGAAAATTGTCTGTGAGCACTCGGCCTTTGAATTACACCAATGTTTTCAATTTTACCCTGTATATGGTGGATCGTAAAATTTTAGTATATCAGGACTGGACAGTCTGTCAGCTGTGTTAGGCTCTCAGTACGGACAAAAAAGGTCGTCTAAACGAGGTTACCTACCATATTTTTAGCAAAATTTCAGTACCCAGTTTCAGAGCCTTATATGATGTAGGTACCTTCAATGATATTAAGCCGAGCTACTCATCTGTTGGAAAGTTCCAAGAGAATAGTTAATGAATATTAGACGATGGAGTAAAATTTCAACATAAGTACTTGGATTAGCATTAGGATCCTTCCTTTAAAATTACTCGGCACCTAAAGTTGTTACCCAAATTTTTTTATGAGTTTACTTGTAATCACTGTTGATAAATAAATCACATTGTATTCTTTTGCGCAAAAATTTAAAATTTCTCAAATGTTTACCCTAAATCTTATGGAGTAAAATTTTTGTGTTAACCCCATTAAACTTTTCAATTAACTATTTTATCATTAATTTTACTTTAAGATCGTAATTTTATACCAACAAAGTTACAGAGTAAATATACAATAGCATAATTAGCGTTGACCAAATACACGTTTTTGCTTTCTTTCATACTAAAAGCTTCTTCCTGTCACACATAGAAGCAACAAACTTTGATAGCTACAGTTTATTATGTATCAAAAAGGCAAAAAAACATTAGGTAAAAATCCAGACTAATAAAAACAGTCTCAAACTAGTCAACTAGAAATCAACAAGTCTGTATTACAAACAAAAACCTATTAGGATATCCGGAGACAATAAAACCATTCTAGATATAATAGACGATTCAAAAAAAGTGGTAATACTTGATCGAGGTTTAACTTGAAGATCATTCGCAATGGCTGGACAGAATCGCTTTGGTATATCCAGCGCTTCTTATTGTAATTGAAGACCAATTTGAGAATTACACGCATATATTTTCTTGTAGAGTAATTCACACCGAAGTTTAGTCTCTTATTGGCTAGGTTATGTTAGTATTGTACGTACCGGGATATAAATATTGAAAACTATCATGTAGACTATAAGGAATAAGGCCAAAAAATACATAGATAAACGGCCAGTCCCACTGCTAGTCAGTGAGCTTACTAGAGATAGAATTTTGACATAAGGTCCATACAAGTAATGTCAAAATCCTATCTATAGTAAGCAAATCTATCAACAGATTTGATATTGGGACTGGCCGTAAGAAATGTTATGAAAGGAACTAAGTGATAAGATAGCGGTTGAAAGAGACGTATTGGGACCGTATGCAAAAGTCGCACAGTTTAACCTCGCATTTATCCAGTTATTATTTGAACATTAAAGTAACTGTTACATACTTCAAGTTATTAAAAGCACATAATACACTAAAACTAGTTTGAGATCCAAATGAAATAGATAACATTGAACGATCTAATACAAATAATCGTGTGAAAGGCTTCTTACGCGGCATTCGAGCGGCTCTTATTACTGGTAATATTACCGGCCCCGCCTCAAGGCATCGTGTGTAGCCGTCCTTAATGCACACTTTCTTGGGAAAGTTTGAAAAAAATAAAGTAGGTAGGTATAAGAAGTTACAAACGAACTCCGCTAAGGATTAATAATGTACCCGCCTGAGGGTAAACGATGCTTCTAAGAAATGTTTTTGTGTCTTGTACACAATATTATATGTATTATGCTTATTATGAACCTATTAGGTAGTATCTTGGATTCTTTATTCTCCCTTTTTGATGATTTTCAAAAAGAGGAGAAGACTGTCACGTATGTTATGACTACTTTGACTAAGTGACCATGTGAATTGATTGCTGTGCAACAATACCATTACCATTAAGCATAACAGTTCATGCTTGAGTAATAAGATAATTGTGCTACTTAATATAACAATTATGTTAGTATACAAAACTTTTAAATAAATTATAGATATTCTGGTTAAGTTAGAACTGGAAATAGAAATGCAAGCCGAGATTATAAATATAATAAATCAAAAGACTATCGATGAAGATCTTGTGTAATATTGTTAATAGCATTTAACGAATTCCTTGCAACCGCGGTGACTGGCTGACTGCACTTCAATTCATATTCAACATTATTTATGTTTCGCAAGTCATTTTTATCTTGCTTCATGCCTAATTATAAAAATGGCGTGACGTCAAAGTTAAACCAATCATGAGCCACGTCACGATTCACCGGAACCTTTAGCGAACCAGTTTCAATACTAGAAACTGTAACCTTTCAATATAATAAACAAATTGGCTAATGCAGTTTATATTCCTGATCTTTCCTTATCCTTCGGTGGTGGAATCCCTGGAATCCGGAATAGGTATTATAGAGAGAAATGTAGATCGACAATTATCTGAAAATTAAATGGAGTTTGGAAAGAGAGTTAATAGCTGGGGTAAAACGTTTGAATGGTGGTCATACTTGGAAAAAGGAGTCTATAATTGATATTTTAGATATCAAGCCGCGAGTTGATGATAAAGTCTTAGGTTGCTCCTTCATTGGTACAGAAACTTGAGAGATTAGATGTGATTATACCTGGAATATTATATTATTGGATGCAGGCGGCATGTGACCGATCGCTGTGGAGGTCTTTGGGGGAAGCCTTTGTTCAGTGGACTTCCGTTGGTTGATATGATGATGATGATGATGATACCTGTCACAGGTCACAGGTCAGACCTGTCACAGGTCTAATCTAAGTATACCTGGCAGTGGATATTATCAACCTTGAAATAAACTGTCCTCTTTTATAACATTACGAGATTTTGAGACAATAGAGTCTAAACTTTTATAAAACGTTATTCTCGTCTAAAAGATAAGACGCAACTAAACACTTCTGATTTTTTATAGTTACTTTAAAAATAATCAAAAGCTGATGAGCAAAGTCTGCTAAGTATGTAATATAGGAACGGTGAAAAAGACAAAAATAAAATGAGAAATTGTACAATTTAATAGTGAAACAATCAGAGGCAATTCTATTACAATGATTACTGTAGAGAATTTCACTAACAATTATTACGAAAAGTGGGACACAGCGCGAAGCGATAGTGCCGGCTCACACGGACTGCTGGGAAATAACTGTCTGATCAAGTAATATCACGCTTGTATGTGTAACGCGTTTAATAGAGTTACAATTTGAAGATAATTAAGGCGGCTAAGCCTTTCGATGAAAAACATTAATACCCCAATGAAAAAACCCTGTAGCCCAGTGATATGATGATTGAACTGACAAAACGTAGTCATTGAATCCAAGGCACGCACCTCCAACTGTTTGAGAAACTGAGAAAATTATTTTTTTGTCGAAACAATAGCAAATCAACAACGAAATAGGTAGTTTACGTTTATGAATACTTATGATAGATGCCCAACTGACATAAGAAAAATTTTGAGGGGTCAGAAAAATGACGTCATATCATCGTTTAGCCCTTTTAACCGTACAAATGACGTCATTTGGCACTTACGTCTGTTTAAAATAGAAAGAACTTCAAAGTCGAAAATAAATATGAAAATTATTGAATGTCGGGAAAATAAATAACAAGGGTATCGTATTTTTCGATTTAGTTTCAGATTAAATTACAATAAGTATATGGTTGTTAAAAAATGAAATGAATTCTTATTCCATTTTTTTTTTACTCTTTTTAATGTGTTCTTCTTTACATAAGTATATTTTAAGTATTGTGAGGACAAAATAAATGTGTTTCTTTCTTTCTTTCTAAATGTAGTCAATTGTGTATACACGTATAAAAATGTTGAAAGAAAACATCGCAAGAAAATTTGAGAGATTTTCTCCATGGCTTAATGAGGTTGCCAACTCGCTCTAGAACAGCGTGATGGACTACAGCCTAACCCCTCTCATACCGAGAGGAGATTCGTAGGAATGGGTTAAGTATGATGATTATAGAGTCTTTCGTGTAAAATAAGCGGCAGGGTATGTCGGTCTCGTGCCGAATAAAGATCGCTCTTTTCAGTGGCGTAGCGTGTCCTGTCGGGGCCCCGTATAAAAAATTTGCTTGGAGGCCCTTATATGGGGGTAAAGATTTTTCACAAAAGAAAAAAAATATTGTGAAAAGAAATATTTATTTATCATAGCATAATTTAACCATTTTACAAATAAAAATGCTGAGTTGAAGATGAAGTAAGTAAAACGGGGAAATCCCGCAGCCCGCCATAACGATGTAGAGTGTTGCCAACTTTTGAACGCACGCTTAAGGCGGGAAAAAAAGTAATTGCTTTATAGAATTTTGTCATTTGTAAAATATAAAATTAGAAAGTTTTTATTTTTTTTCCTTACACACTTTGGGGGCCCCGTATAATTGATACGGCAGATACGGCGGTAGCTACGCCCCTGGCTCTTTTCTTCCCTCCCTTATGGTCAAACCTATGGAACTAATGATCACATTCGACAGAGAAAGGCATCTCAGTTTCAAACCTGGATGCAATTGAAAGAGATCAATTGCATCCAGGTAAATTACATCCAAAAAGATTTGCGCGACATAGAGAAGGGTTTTTCTCAGTCGATTGGATACGAGCTAAAGGCGATTACGATGAAGTAACCATGGTTAAGCTATCGTGTCGTAATGACAACATAGGCTTCAACCCGTTTTACGATTTTGATATTCAAATTAAACGTAGCAATTTGATTTCGTAGAGAAGCTAACCAATGAATAAGTTATAGGTATAAGTTATAGGTATGTAGCCAAGATTACAAATCTTTTAAAAACAACTACCTCATTCATCTAGTGGTCCTAAGCGTGACTGCTGCACTAGAAGGTCCTCGGTCTGATTCCCAGGTGAACCGAAAGTGTCATTGGGTTTTTCTATGAAATTCTCAATAGCAGCTCGGTTTGGGAATTGTGCCCAATTAAGCTCGCTTTCTTTATTACATAGAATCTAAACATACCGGCGAACTGTGAGTGTACACCTCTGCCTAACCCTTTAGGGAATACAGGCGTGATGATAAAAAAATTAACGTTCAAGTTAGTGTTGTTTAGATTGTTCTGAAGTTGTACAAAAATAATGCATTATGTACTGCGCCAAAAAAAATATTGGTGTTGGTAGGTAGGTATGTAAGTACTTATAATGTTTACAACATCATCGTCATTCTAAGCGAAAAAAGTAACATACCATCACGCCCGTATTCCCCAAAGGGTTAGGCAGAGACGTACCAATGTACACCCACAGTTAGCCGGTATGTTTAGGTCCCATGCAGTAGGAGGCGGGCTCATTAGTGTAGTGGTCCCAAGCGCGACTGCTACACTAGAGGTCCTGGGTTCGATCCCCAGGTCGATCAAAGTGTTATTGGGTTTTTCTATGAAAATCTCAGTAGCAGCTCGGTGTGTAGAATTGTACCCGGTTAATGGCTATAGGCTCGCGCCCTATAACATGGGACCTAAACATACCGGCGAACTGTAGGTGTAGGTACATTAAGTACGCCTCTGCCTAACCCTTCGGGGAATACAGGCGTGATGGTACGTTATAGTATTGTTGACTGAACGTCAATCCACTTTTACAGTAGGTTAAGTTTACGTGGGTTGACGTCATTCAGATTTTCCAATCACTGTTTTCAAGGGGTCGATGATAATATGGCTGGGAAACATGGTCTCCATCAACTTACATTTAACGAGTGCAAATGTTACTGAACACAAGTATCATGTAACAAGCAGTGTTGATGGTAATCATTTCTTTCAAGTTACACATCCTGCTAAAATCGTGAGAATAACTTTTTAATGTCTAATAATCTACAACCAGTTACCATCGTAGCTATGGCCTTACCTTAAAGTAATAACTGTGATCATATAACAGGAAACGAGACTAGAATACTGACCTGAATAACTTTAAAAGGAAGTTGAAACTCCATAAAGACTGTCACACACGTGGCTATAATATGTCAAAATATGTATAATATTTTCTATCAATCACTACGTATTATAAAACAAAGTCGCCGCATTTGTCTGTCTGAATGAACGCGATAAACTCAGAAATAGTTTTCACCAATGGATGAATGATTCTTGAGGAAGGTTATAGGCTATGATAACATCACACTACGACCCTTAGAAACGGGGCAGTGGGTAAAACCGCGTGATACAGTTAGTACTCGTAGTATGTAAAAGAAAAATACCCCTTACTCACTTACGTACTAATTAATCACGAAATCTGAAAAAATATCAAGGCTACAAACATGAAATTGCTCTAAAGCAACCTACATGCCAAACGGCCAAACCTTAATATACGTTCCAAGGTACTATGTCATACATTAGGGGAGGACGTCCACCAATGGACTCATATAGGCGAATGATGATAGGTATAGGTAGGTATCTAATATTGGTTCGTGTGTGACTTGCTTAATGTGTTTCGAATTTGTAAAGGAAATATCTATATCTTTACCTAATAGGCCGATGTCTGTACATTATAGATATTAAAGAAAAACTAATATGGGGGGTCTTTATTAGAGCAACAGAAGCCAAAATAACAATTTTTAGAAATTTTGTCTGTATGTTTGTACGCGCATCACGCAAAAACTACTGCATGGAATTGAATGCAGTTTTCACCTATGTATTGCTAGAGGTCTATCTTAAATGGTGCATGTTTTATCTTGATACACCGCCTAGAATTATGGTATGTTAACCTTTTTGGGACGTGAGTGAAACTGTGGACAACAGCAATTAGTTGACAATAAAAAAAATTTAACAATTTAGGTACCTAGTTGTTTTCAATTGAATTGATAATGAATTTGTGGTAACGCGTAATTTAAGGATAATCAATATTTCAATTTGTGAACTAAAACGCAGTATCCAGTGAATCATCTGATGTAACGTCAATGTTCTCTCAGACTACCCCCGCCTGTACCGCAAATCTGTTAATTGGCCACTGGTGATACCTATTGCAAATTTGCGATAATCATAAGGAGGTAGGTAATAGGATATTTTACTTTGGAGTCTACATTAATACGTTGACTAGCTGTTTATCTAGCAAGTTGATCTATTCCAATTATTTCCCTATTTCCTAATCCCAAGGGAAAATCCATTATTAGCTGATGTCTAGATTCTATAAGGAAGAAGTTGTGAGCTACCTACATACAAAGTGTCTGTGATTTTGTGAATGATTGGTATTTCGCATTTATATTATGGATGACAAATATTTCCCGATGTCTGGTTATAAAGTTACAAATAAGTGATATAGGTATAATAATTAAGACAATGATCTACTACAATACATACATCATAATATTTCCGAGAAAAACCAAAACTAGTTCAACTCCAACTAAACTAACCACCATTCATCTACGCTCACGGTAAAACCCATAACAGTCTGGAATTTTCGAGACATTCATACGCTTACTGAGTACTGACACATAATCCTATGTTTTTAAAACTTTCTATGATTAATTAAATCTTACTTTGCATTCGTTTTTGGTGTGCAATAAAATATCGTCTATTTATCTTTCTTGATGATGATGACTTTCTACATGAAAACACAGACATCCGAATTTACTATACGTTTAGATTTGAAGGCAGAGTACTTTAAATTTCCGATAATTCGGTAGATTACAGCGGCCGTTGTCATGACTTAAAACCAAGCATAGTTATTATCTCAAAGATACTAACATTGTTAACACATAAGGATTAATATTTAAATTCCTTATCTGAAGCAGAAAACGATGATCTCCAAGCCACACGTAACGACATACAAAATTAATCCGCTCCCGCTAATAAAAACTTGAGATCCTTATAATCATAACCGACATTTCAAATAACAATAAAATCAAAACATTACCTCTTAAACAATTGCTTGTAATGCATCCTAGAAACACACAATGCACATCACAACACAACACAAAACACAAAAATTCCAAACATTCACTTCAAACTAAAAAACTCGCGTCCAGTGGGTATGACGTAAAAATTCTGAATACAAACAGTGGGATGCGTGGGAGACGGGACGCGGCGCGCGCAAGCGGCACGGAGGGGGCTAACAGGTGGGGGCAGGTACCAGGTAACCACCCTATCCTATGTTACAAAGCGGATTTTACGACAAGTGCTGCTACGGCAAGTGCCGGCGATTGACTGAATCAGACTGTTCTACCTGCTGCGCGCGCGCAACACAAGGCTGAGGTCGTTCAGCTATTGTTGTCAGCGTAACGTAACGGATGAAAACTTTAAATTTTTCCCTATGGGATCTGAGATGACGTTGTGTAATGACAGTTTTTGTGGTTAACCCATATAGACGGATTAATAAATAATTGTTGTAGGTTTGAATGTATGTTTCATTCATCATCCGAAGAGCAACACTAGTCTTGTGCTTATTAAATAATCAAATAGTAATTGTCATCGCTTCTCCAACCTTTGAACTTGATGTTCTGGTAATATCCCCAAATTGTTCGACCAGACTTTGGAGATAATTGCCGACAATAATTACAGAATTCAGAAGGTCAATGTTTAAAATATTGTTCCGATCTTTAGATGTCAAAATTCCAAAAAACGTGTACACACAACACGTCAAGCTACAATTGCACTACAAAAATAACCGCTACACCGACGTAATACCGACGATTCAAAGGGCAAACTGTGTAATCTTAATGTGTCGCCATGTGTACAAGATTGTAATGAGATAGAAAATTAATCCAAAACTGATATTCGTGACATGCATGACGAATGAATTCCCATGTTTTTCTGGTTCTACTACCCATAAAGCGGAAAGGGCTTGGTAAGTCATGAATAATTCCCCGATGATTTTTTACTTGTATTGTAACATATTTACACACTTGATTTGAGCATGGGATGGTCTGCTGGTGGTCATTATGTGGAGGTAGTCGGCATGCGTGGGTGGCGTCCAGCGATGCAGAACAATGGCGAGTGGACCGAGACCAGTGTCCGGTGCTGTTCTACATTCATATTCTATCGATGTTTCTATATCCTGCTTGGAATATTCTCTGTTCTCTAAAGCCCGACTGTCAGACTTTTCAACAACAGAACGATCTAAGAGTATAGGGGAAGCTGATGATTATAAAGATAAAAGATAAAGATGATTTATTTGTCAAAAACATGCGTATACATACTGAAAAGTCAGTCATGCAGGGTTTTCGAGTAATAATAAATGGATCGTACATGTTTTGCCAACTGGGGCGTACAAATCAGATGTAATATACAAAAAATAATAAGCATAACCTCCAAATATATATATATAATAACTCCAATTCGTTTTAGATCCAGAAGATTTTCATTGAAAAAAACTTGAACAACGAGGGCTGAATTCACTACATTATTTAAGTTAAATTCATTTAAAAATTAACATAATTATTAGAGATATTTTTTTTTGGAATTGGACTGAATTTTATAGCATATAAATTTTTATT
This sequence comes from Acronicta aceris, assembly GCA_910591435.1. Lineage (NCBI taxonomy): Eukaryota > Metazoa > Arthropoda > Insecta > Lepidoptera > Noctuidae > Acronicta > Acronicta aceris. Next base: position 13,487,382 of record OU342770.1, read on the forward strand.
TAAAGAAGTATCTATGGAGTTTCTTGCCGGTTCCTTCCATAAGACCCACTATTTGGAACCGTCCACTTAAATTTTGACAACACAAAAGATCTTTACTACCTACATTTTTACTACATTACTAGTTACTACGTTTATTAACGTTACCTAGATTTTTACTTTCCGTTGTGCAAATAAAAAAACGAAATTAGTAATTTAACATTTTAGTTTTAGTTTCGTTCGTTAAATGGAAATCATGTTGCATGAATAATATTGCATCGCAAAAATGGCTTCACAAAGAAATATTTTAAATTATTCCAACATTTGAAATGTTTAATATACATACACATTTGCAACGGTCCATGGGTGGCTGGAATGAATGGAATGCCTAAATTATACTTTAATCTATCAACTTGAAATCCGTACCTAATATAATATATATTTCCACTATATTCGCGCAAATATTTTATAACCAAAGACTGATCATCGAAGTAGGAATAAATACAGTTTTGAAATGTGTAATACATAGTTAATGCTGATTCACTCGAAGCTTCTTCTTAATTCCTTTCATATGAAGTCTAGCATGGTGTCCCTCGAATCTCTTAGGACTTTTTGAAACGATGGTAGCCTATGATATCCTTCCTCGGAATGCAATATATCTTGCCGAATTTAATCGAAGTCTGTTCAGGCTCTTAGACAGAATGACTTTAGCATTTATGATGCAAGGAGCCTTTTTTTAAGAACATGCCTTTATAAGAGTCTCCCATTTCTTCAATACATTTGATAGAAGTCATGGCTACCCAAAGGCTCCCTGATATCCTGACATAGATAGTCATGATGGGATTCTCAATTAACATTATTTCTGTCAACTTCTACAATAGTTTTTCAAAAGTTGTTGTTGAAAATGTGTGTTTTTTGGTCTAACTTTCAAGCACTCAATATTTACCTTCATCTAGATTGGTATACGCAATACTGTCATGTCTTAATGTACAAAGTCCTCAGTATCTAGTGTCTGCTAGTGACATCTAGCGGAGATAACGCGTCTCGTGCGTAATTAGCACTGACTATCGGTGCGTCTACGCCGACCAGCGGACAGGTAAATTAACCGGTTGGTTTGGGTTCCTTGGAAACCTAAAGAACGATAAATGTCTTTTTGTTTTACATTTGTAAACTATTTCGTTGAAAGTAAACTGTTTGTTTACTATGGTCCTGAAATCTATAATGCCGACTAGGAGTCAGTTTTTTCTCAACATAAGCTAAAGCAACCAGACTATTCTTCTGGATGCTGATTGGCTATGCTTTTAGCTGAGCAGAATCTGCGTGCTAAATATTAAACTTTAAATATTTTCAACATTAAAACAAAACTAATTTTTAGTTTTTACGGATTATTGCATTATATTGTTATTATACTCTATATACTATAGATATTATTAAATCCTGTCCGAACCTTTACTACTGGATGCATGATCCAGTATCATAATTCATTTAGCAATGTATTATATTCATCGCGTTATATTGAATCCGTAAAAAGTATTTATTTATTTAGTTTCATTTCGTCATCATATCAGCCAAAAAACGTCCCCTGCTGAACAAAGGCCTCCCTCAAATATGCCGCCTGCATCCAATAACTCCTAGCGACCTTTAGCAGGTCGTATGGCCATCTCGTTGGTGGTCGTCCACACTGTTTCCCGGTACGTGGTCTTTAAATTAGGCATTTAAATGTCTAATCTTCGCATGCCAGAAGTACATTTCAGTATACAGAATCCACAGTTCCATACACTAATTTTGAACCAGTATTAAGAGCAACACAGATACGCAACGAGAATCGCTTGATACTGAAAGATTTGCGCATCAATGAGATCTTATCACAGTTAATTACGGTGTACCAGTCATTAATATGCGATCAAGCATGGGAAAAAATATACGTAGCTAGAAGCAAAGTATATTTTAACGGGTAATGTAGATCTAGTTCGTATATCTTGTAGCTTGAATAAATATGTCATTACTGCTGCTTCAGTAGACATGAGGACATGGGTAAAGTTCTAATGGGATTTACTACAAGATCCTCAGAGCAGCAGCAGGAATTTTGGATTTATGTCTTGTCAATGGCAAACGTACCGGTCAACTGTGGGTGAACACAGTACATTTCTTCCTAATTTTCTAAATCAACGAGTCCGTTTTATGCAAACCCGGTGTTCATAGCGTCCGTGGTCACTGTTGCCGCTTACCATCAGGCGGCCCGTATGCATGTTTATGATTTTATTATGCAACAAAATAGAAACAATAAGAGATGCCACTCCTCGAAAACATCTTCCATCCATTTCTCTTGTTTCTTGTTAAAATAAGGCAAAACTGTAGTTTCAACAGTAAATAACACAATGAACACCATTGTATATTTTAATTGTAAACCTATATGAAACAAAAAGAAGCAGTAACCTAGACAGTTAACCTTGCCAGATTTTTTGTCCAAAGTGATTACGAAATCACTGCAGAGGTTGTGCGAAGAAGAAGCATAGTAAGTATAAGTAACCCAGTGGAGAAACAATATTTTTCTTTATTTCTTATTGAATGTAACTCATGACAACTGAATAACTTAGATGTACTTCAATCTCCGAAAGAAATACTTACTTTTAATTAAAAATATTCTTGAATGTCAATGTGTAATTTGGTAGTAGGATTAATTACAACTGTTTTTTTTTAAAAAAAAAAGCTTACTAGCTATGTGGGTCGCACGTTACTAGTATTCTTGTTAACCCCTCGTGCTAAGCTAAATGCTTGTGTTACGAGTGGGTTCACGTCGGTAGTGCAATAAGTGGGGTTCGAACCAGCAACCACATGATCGCAAGTCCGACCCCCTAACCATTAGGCTACCGCCGCTACGAATTTGATTGGGCCGAGACATAGTATAACCCTTTGACAAAAGCGTGCCCTCGGCTCCAAGAAAATTAATATACAAACTTCTGTCTACCCCTAAAGTAGAGTAGATGGTTACTAAAATAGAATCCGAGTATAAAATAAAACAGTATACCTATGTAACAGTTTTAACATAAATCTCGATTGAACTTTAAACCCATTACTAATTATTTGTATAACAAAATAAAAACATACATAAACAAAAATAATTGCACACTCCATTAACATTTTTCCACATCATTTAATTGATGACTCATACAATCTCAGAACAATTGCTATTTTAATGACGTCAATGTTTATTAGCGTCAGGGATTGCCCAAGACAATTAAAAACCATATTGTAAAGGTTTGTACACACCTTCGAACGTTGCACGATACGAAACAGAGCGTTTTGTTCGTAAGGTGAATATTTCCTCGTTACGTTTTGTTCAAGCTATTTATTGAGAAATAATAGCAAGTAACTAAGTTTGACTCCAATGTAATTTTATAAAAAAGTTGATTGTTTTTTTTAAAGAAATCAACCCTCAGACTTTATCCCAGCTATACAGAACTTGAATAACTTTGTTTATTCGGCTCGGACATTTACTTTCCTTCTTTTTGAACGTCTTTTGCATATCAAATAAACAATAGATAAGGTCTATTTGTGATTTTACGTCCGAGCTGGTGATATACTTTTTAAAATATCCAAGGGTCGAGTTAACCCATGTTGCAAATCTATTAGTTATCGCAAAGTGTTCATCAAGATGTCTAGAAAATTCATAATTTATTTTAATGTTATCCATATATTCAGATGTTTTATTATATTATCCTATTCTCCCAATTATTTCTCAGTCATGTATACATAAAGCTATTATTCCGAACGAACATTGCTCGTATTCGCTTTGCTAATTCGCGAAAGTGAGTACACGACATTATCGAATTCATCTAACAGTTTTACTTTGTACTTACAGACATACCTTACGTCAATAGTCATAGAAGCTATAATCGCTTGCACAAATCTGATAAATATTCTTGCCTTTATGAAGATTTGATTTATCAATAATATTAGGAATGCACTGTAAGATTATGAAATATGTTTTATAATGGCATGTATAAGTCACATCCCTTTCTAGCCACAAATAGTGTTGAAAGGTTCCTAATTACCTCCCCAACGCACGATTAGTTCTGAATTAGTTCCATGATTCCACATAACTAGCTATAGTTGCAAGCGCCAACCCTACGCATGAAATTCTGGGTTCCGGTCGGGCAAAGTGTCATTATATTTTTCTGTAATGAAATTCTCAATAGCCCGGAGTTTGGATACGTGCCAGGTAAATGTTGCCAGACATGTCGCGCGATTTCACGCCTTCTCGACACGTATTACGGGGCATGTCTCCTAGTGAATACGAGGTCTTACGCGCGCCATTTTTGTTTCCCCTTTCGGTGCATGCAGTCATGATGGGTATAGTGTCATCTTAAATTTTCCATTCGCATTTAATAGCTTGCCATGTATATTTTATTATTATTATTTTACTATGGTCATCTTGTGATATAATCTTAAGGTGCGTTACGCTCGGTAGACGCGTGAGTAGAATTGTAATTGTTGATTGGCATCGCATCTGTATATAATTAGCACCGAGTGATTAACTCCTGTGGATCGGAGGCACAATTTTTTTTATACCACTAAGGTGGCAAACAAACATACAGCCCGCCTGATGGTAAGCGGTTACCGTAGTCTATGGACGCTTGCAACACCAGGGGTATCACTCGCGCCTTGCCGACCCTGTCAATTAAAGAGGAATAGTTGGGCTAGCAGTTTAGAGACATTCTGCCATGCATGACAGCGGTTGTAACAAAACACCACCGGTCCCCCACACTGCTAACACAAAGCTTCCTCGCGGAGCTCTGGCGACCTTACTCACCGCTAAGAACACAACATAGCACGGAGCTATGTTACTTGGCTACAATTTTCTGCAAGGTAGAGGTACTTCCCCAGTCGAGCAGCTCCAATTGTGAGTGTCATTATTCGATTCCACTATGCCCTACCTCTCTTAAAAATTAAGACAATCTAGATAGTTAACCGTTAAGCTGGTAGCGGTGATGTATGGACAGTTTACAGTGTCGACCTTGAACGACCACTTCCAATGTTACCTTCCTGTCTCGTTCACTTTCTAAGACAACGACGTTTTTGTTATCGAAATCAAATTACAGTTCGATTGTTTCATGTTTTTGTGCTTCTTGGCAACAATAGTATCTATTAAGTTAATTCCAATGTACCCGTTGTTTGACTAATAAAACTATGATCACAACAAAAAGTAGTTTTACTATTATACAATTCCAAAATCCTAAAATATTTTTGTATAACCTGATTGATTAGTCGCAAGCATAAATTCTCTCGCAGTTTGGATTTGTGCCCGGTCAATGGCAATAGTCTCGAACCTATTGCACAGGACCTATACATACCGGCGAACTATGCACGTTCATCAAATCCACTTTGCTTCGCACTTCGGAGAATACAGGTGTGACGGTATGCTTGTTATTTTTCTATAACCGTCCATCCATCCTTCTTAAACCAAAAGGATGGTATTTTTATATTACTCCTAACATATCCTTCTACTATGTAACATAGTAGATTCATATTCAAGATGCGCATTATTTGTAAGCACGGTTGCTGAACTCCAGCTCGTTCTCAGTTCGGGAAGTGTTCTCAGTAGCAGCCTAGAGTTTGATGTTTAGTAAATAGGATTGGGCTTGTCCCCTGTTGCATTTTTTGGATCCCACCAGCGAACTGTGGGTGTGCAGCAATACTTACTCTCACTATCTTTTCGGAGTATTCCTAACGGACACATCAAAAAACTTCATTGAAACAATAAAAAAACTAAACAATATAGAAATTCATTAGTTCGAAACGACTACGTCCTACATACTTCTAAACTGTCTGCGCAAAAAAATACAGCCAAATTATCTAAAATTATACCGAATCTAAAAACATAATCGTTTAATTGAAAATGACACAAAAAGTGGGAAAAACAGATCCGCTTTACAATAACAACGTTATAACGATTCGTTTCGATGTTTATACAATTTATTTAAAAGCATTTTTCTTGTATGTAAATAGTGCAATTAAGCAATTAAGTGGTCTCTTCTAAGGGTAGCCTGTAACACAAGTTTTACCTATCACAGACATCAGTCTCTATTGCAATTCTTATATAGGTCAGTAACCCTGTTAGTATACCCTGACTCTATCATAATTATGATAATGAGTTATTGATACAGGTATTATGTCTTAGAATGAATAAGTTTATATGTATTAAGTATCATTAGGATGAGGACGAAGACTGAAGATAAAACAGCAGTAATCAAAATCGGAACTCTTAAATTCAAGAAGAATCATTTACCTACATAAAATCCTGCGGCTTCCAACAGCTTGCGAACATGAAACTTTTTCGTTAAGATCAAAAACATTAACGCTATTATTGGCAATAATTATAACAATAACAATTAATAATAATAATAACAATAACAATTAATAATAAAACATTATCATTTAAAACTCACCGGTTCTCTCCAGGTCCAAGTTTATTATTCTCGACGATGGCCGTCGCCCTGATCCTGTGGTCAGGCTGTTCTCCAATCAGCTTCTCACTTCTCCCGTTGTTTAGGTGCTCCCTAGCTACACTGTACGCGTCACTAATATCCCTATCAACAACAACACCACTATCACTTTCACACACTACTTTAACCTTTTCACTCGAGTCCACTTCGTGTTTTTCCGGTTCCACTTTATCCTCTTCTTGTATTATGTCTTTGTCTGTCTTTTTGTCGATGCCGTTGGCGATGACGGGTGCCGGTTTGGCTTGGAGGGATTTCGGTTGGGCTTTTGGGGAGGAGATGGTGGGCTTGCTCTCGATCGCCCCGTTTTCGTTTATGGATGTCACGTAGACTGTTGAGTTAGCTATGTAGCCGTTGAGCTCTTGTCGATTCTCTGGCTGCGTTCGTTTTCGACGGTTTAGCTGGAAAGAAAAATATTTATTTATATTTTAATTCAATACACTAATGCAAATTAGAGGACAATGATCCATCACATTCTAAGCGATCTCCTCTCAGCAGTGTTACTGCATTGGAATTAATTATTGTTATTACTTTCCCATAGTTTTAGTTTCCTTTAAAGTAACATTCAACCCAACATCCGTGGGCGTGGTAAGCGACGAAGTGATTACCTCAAAAGGATATACGAAAGGCGCCTTCCTGTTTGCTAATAACAACAAAATTTGATTACAATATAGGTACGGCATATCGTAGTTATCGTATAGCAATTTTATCTATGTGTTTTACTCATAAACATTGGTTTAACTAGCCCACTCAGACTTGTCTGGTGTCTTGTCCAAAATTGTGAGAAACCAGATATTCCGATTTGAGATCATTGAAATATTTTTTCTGATGTTTTCAGGCAATTTACGTAATCCAAATGACTAGAAAGACGGGCCAAAATCGTAATTCGGCGCGGGGCTTGAAGACGGTCGTAGACGCCGACGCGGACCAGAAGAAGCCGGTTGGTGAGAACCAGCTGTTTTCTTGCACTGTCTGGACAAACCAGCCTGAACTGAGATGAGAAGAAGATGGGAGACTACTCAACAATAAGATCTAGAATAGAAAAATAAAGCTAGCAAAAAGTATATTGAATCAAATTAGATACATCTTTGTAAACATGAAAGCAACAAATAAGTACCACGACTTTTAAAAGTAAGGACTTCCAAAATCGATATAAAATTGAGATATCTGCACAATAAAACGGAAAACTTTTACGGTAATTGTATTTATCGATTCAGTTCAAAATGTATTCAAGGTTGTACAGACATGTACTGATGATAAAGTATATTATTATATTGCAGCTAATACTCGTATTTATTAATTTATTTACCATTATACCTATTTTTACAGGTCTTAAACCTAATGCGATAGTGTGGCAACTTACCTAGGTATAATACTTAACAGTTTAGACATGATATATACTAGTTTTTACGGTTTTTTTCCGAATTCCCGACGTTTCGGATCCTACACAGGTCTATATCCACGGTCACGGGTAGACTAAGTTTTTGGATTACTAACAGCTACCTTACATTTTTGTTAATTATTGGTGATCCAATTCACGCAGAACGAGCTCACGGTATCCTTCGATCTTACAGTTTTGGGCTTGGATTTAGCTTGTATTGAATCTATAATAGGTTCCAAGCAGGTGGTAAGACCAAGCCATCTTCTCTATTGAAATTTGGATGTTTTCCAAGTCCTTAAGAAGTAGTTTTATTTCAATGTTTTTTTATGGGATAGGAGGGCAAACGAGCAGACGGTACGCCTGATGGTAAGCGATTACCGCCGCCCATGGACACCCGTAACACCAGAGGAGTCACAAATGCGTTGCCGACCTTTTAAAAGGGGATGGGGCCTCCGGTAACCTCACTCACTCGGTGAAACACAATGTAAGCGTTGTTTAACGCGGGTTTTCTGTGAGGCCGTGGTATCACTCCGGTCGGGCCGGCCCATTTGTGCCGAAGCATGGCTCTCCCACGTAATAGCATGTCTAATACTCGCGTAAGTGTCAAAAACCAGTATCTTATATACCTACTTACAATAAATACACTTACTACTAATACTTTGATGATATAGGTATTGTCAGATAGGTAGGTATACTCTATAAATTTTATATACATAGATATCCTACACTTCCACATTTATGCATAATTATGTATATAATGGTTATGAGGTATGGTTGGCAGTAGATGGTCGCAAGTTCATGTCATGTGACAACTAGGTACTTATCGCTATTCGCAGAACATTTAACACGTTTATTCAAGTGTGGGTTTCCGTACCGCTTGAAGATGGCAATAAAAACATATAAAATTACCTATGTACTTATATTTAGACTATACAACGGTATGTATATATATATTTAAGTACTGCACTACACTATTATACATAACTAGCAACCCGCTCGCGGTTTCAGGCGCCCTGCTCCATTCCTAAGAGGTGTAGCGTGATGTTATACAGCCTATAACCTTCCTCGATAAATGGACTATCCAACACAACAAGAATTTTCTAAATCGGTTCAGTAGATCCAGAGATTACGCCCTACAACCTCACAAACATTACCTCTTTATAAATTAGGTACCTATAGATATTAAAGATTATAATTATACTGTATCATACAGGATACCGATTTAGGCCCCTGTTCCCCAGTATTTTAAGTCCTTTTTAGGTCTGCGAGCTGCGTCTTAACTCCGAGCTGTTGCCGAGAGTTTCATAGAAAAACCCAATAATACTTTGCTCGACCTGGGAATCGAACCTCTAACGTAGCAGTCACGCTCAGGGCCACTAGGCTAATGAGCCAGTTTTATGACCTACATGTAATTGTTCTAGGTCTGGGTGTAAGTGTATGCGATTTTATGCGACAATTTGTGTTAGCATCACACATGCACTATACTTACATGTCAAAATTCTAGTGAGTGGCAACATTTTTATAAAAAAGGTATTTTCAAAAATCACACCAACAATGTCTTATCATTTTCAACCTCTACGTACTACGTACCATCTACGTATAACACATAATGGTGAACAGATGACAGCGTCATGGCTTTTTATGAAAAACGCTAATGGTTCCAAACAATAAGTTACCAGGGTGTGCCGACCCCAATTATCAGCAAAAACACCACTTGACGACACGACCGTTTAAAAACGTGGAACGCAACAAGTGGGCCCTTGATGTGGTAATTATTTTGTGACGCAATCATTTTTAGACATAACTTTAAGAATAAAGAAGAAAACACTTATGCCAAGATGTATTGAGACTACCATATTAGTTTACTGGATCAAAGCGCGACTGCTGCGCTAGAGGTTCGATTCCCAGCTCAAGCAAGTTTTACAACAATAGGCTCGATAGGGCTATTTCATGGGACATAAAAATAGCGGCGATCTGTGGTATACATTAGTAGGTACACCTCTGTCTAATCCTTCGGGGAATATAGTCGTGATGTTATGTAGGTAGGTATGTTATTATTTTTTTCAGTAGTACAAGAACATCTTTCAGAGTCCCCGCAGCCGCAGGCCTCTCATCACACGTTATCGAATCGGTCTTTATCATAAATATCATGGGAGTGAGTAAATAGAGAATCTTATACAAAATGAAGTGAGGCAGCAATATTTTCACCTGTTTCAGCTGAAAATGAAATTGAAACAGTCTGACTGAAGCAATTCGGTGGCGAGTGAATCAAGTGCGCTCCACTACGAATGCAAGTAACGAATGTCCGGAGATGGTGGCGCCATCTGGTGGATGGGACAAGTGACATGCTACGAAATTGAAACGTGATTGTTTGAGATGTTTAGATTCATTGCCTGAAGAGATTATTTCGTAAGATATGTGAGAAAGAGATGGCGTACAACACGCACAGAGACTTATTTCATGCAGATGGATAATTTCCGATTGAAAAAATATTTTTTCTTACTAACTTACTTTTGCCATTGCTATCCTACTTTGTGATGTTCAAATACTTATCTTTATATATATATATATATATATATATAATTCTTCTGTGAGTGTGTATGTGACTGAACTTCTCTCAAACGACTGGACCGATTTTGATGAAATTTTTTGTGTGTGTTCAAGGGGATCTGGGAATGGTTTAGATTCACAATTGGACCCGGTAGGTGGCGCTGCAATCGAGTTTTGGGTTATTTTCAGGGCAGGACAACGTCTGCTAGGTCCACTAGTTTTTTTTATAAAAAAAAAATTAAAAGTGACCGTGATGATTCTCTAAGTTTGTTTCAGCGATGTTACGTCAGTTAGGACATACCGTCGCCACCTAGCACTAAAAATATAAAACATTTACATGTAAAAGTGTTTGGAAAAGATCTATTTACATAAATAAATACCATTTACGGAAGAGAAGATATTCAGAATTTAGTGTAACAAATTATATGAACATTATCTCGTTTGTTTTAAACAAAATGTAAGACTATAATTAATATATTAGTTCTAATGATGCCACTCAAACAACAACTTAAGGAGTCCGGCGGACCGAATTTCTCTTAAAAATTTAATACCGCAATAAATCGTAATTCAAAAACAATTTAATCAAATTCTATTATTATACGGATGCCGATACCATTAATCTACGTTACCATTTTATCCAAAATATTTCACTGGAAATAAATGTAAGCGAATGCAATTTTTGTTAAGTTTGGAACGATTTTACGGACTTTTATTTCCAGTGAAGTAGTAGAAGAGGGTATCTAAATCCGAATAATAACATAATTTGTTAGAATATTGTCTTGATTACGACTTATTTCGGTATTACTTTTTTGTAGGCAATTCAAGCTCCGCCGGACCCTTAATCTTATATTATATCACTCGCTTATACTCTCAACTTGGGCCAATGAATACAGTGGCTTCGTCGAGTGGAGTGTCGGACTCAATGCAGGCCAGCTCACTCGCGCACATTGTCTTTGTTAATTTATTGTAGGTATGTTCAACATTATGTGCACATGCTCTATGACATGGCCTAGTGTCTCGAGAGGCCTCGTCGAGTGGTACGTCGGACTAAATGCAGACCAGCCTCGCGCACATTGTATCTGTTCTGCTAATTTATCATAGACTAGCTTCTTCTCGCAGTTTCACTCGCTTCCTAAAAGGATATACTAGATATACTATAACCTAGTTTCTAGACGGGGTATCAAGATGAATATACACTAGATTTTAAGTTAGACTTCCAGCAATACGACTGTGAAAACCTCATCCAATTTTGCAGTAGTTTTTTTTTTGCCTTCTCCAAGGTCTAATATCTATCTCTACAAAAATTCGTCGATATAGGTTCAGCGGTTCAGGCGTTAAAGCTAAGTAACGCTAAAGTTAAATAGACTGAGTTACTTTCGCATTTATAATATAACTAGAGTTCCCGTGCGCAACTTCGCCTGCGCACTTAGGTAATTTTCGTTTCTAAAATACACTGTGTACATAAGTGTGTTAAGTCCACTGATCTCTACAGTGTACGCTACTGCCTATAGATATAGAGGTCAGTGGTCCCATTTTTAAGGAAGAAAACAATTGTCAAACTGTCAACAGCGAATGACAGCTGTACATGATCTTGATGATGTCATCGTTTATTAAATGTGTGCCAAATGCATCCGCCCCCCTTTTCACCACCTTAGGGGTTGAATTTTCAAAAATCCTTTCTTAATGCTCGTCTACAGTGCAAAAGGAACCAGCATGCAATCTTTCAGGGCTCTAGCTCCTGTAGTTTCGGCTGTGCGTTAATCGTCTACGCCGATAGCATAGTCAGTCCTTTTGGAAGTCATGATGATATGGTGATGATCATGTTGATATCCTCCATTCAAAAGTTCCACTCACATGTCAGTATAATTTTTTATGTTCTTTGTAAATATAATGTTGTAAATGCATTGATGCAGGCTGACTTACACGCACGAAATATCTTTGCTAATTTACTTAGTGTTGCATCAAACTTTGTTACTTAGAGTGGCCTTGTGCACTAAATGCAGCCCACTGGCCAACTAACACGGTTTATATTTTGTAAAATAAGGCAACATCAGCACTAAAACTAAGTCTAATTACCTATAACAATGACTAACTGTTCCCCGCGGTTACACTCCCGACCTAAACTAAAGAACAAACATATAACACAGAAAACCCCCTAAAAGATGACATTTCCGAAAATTCTTTCTTAGCGGATGCTTACGATATTTAATAAACAAAACTTATGTTCCAAATTTCAACTTTCTAGACTTTGTAATTTGGGATGTGCATTGATAGATCAGTCAGTCAGTCAGGACAAACGATTTTATAAGTATAGATAGGTTTGGGTTCATAAAGGTGCGCACACACATCACTCAATTTAATTCTATTATCGCGTTAAGCGTATTCGTTCCAGTCATTGACGCATCTCACCTAATGCTCGCTTATGTTAATCGTGCATTGCAAATAAGGCCTTGATAACTCAAAGTAAGTATTTGTGCTTTTAAACAAGCCAAATGTAGTGTACTTAGGTAAAATTATCGTCTTTTAAAATGAAATAAAATTTCTGATTAAAGTTTAATTTCCGATAGAAACATTTTATTTTACTAAAGAATTATGGTCCCTGCTAACAACAATAAAATCAAAGTGGTCCCTAGTCAAAAAAGGGTAGGAACCACTGGTCTAATTGAACAGGGTATTCATTCAAAAAAGCCAATTTTTCAGGAGAGTGTTTTCAAATCAAAATATTTGCATTTCTATAAATAATTGTTAACGAAGATACTACTCCGCCCCCAGCTAATTTGACGTGATATCGTTATGCAACCCCTTTCATTATAAGAAAAATCGCATGGTTTTTAGAAGAACTGTATTTTTAAATTTCGTATTCGTATTTCTTAAATTTTGAGTTTATATCCTCTTTCTATCCTCGAAGAGGTCCATGAGGTTTGTTTGAAATTTGTTGGAGAATGGAGAAGTTTTTTCTCATTGTCCTTTCAAGGCATAACTTGAATACTTGTGCTAAAGATGTTTACCTCTACAGACAGCTTGGACATGTCGACGGGCGTGATCCGCTTGAGCGCTGACAGCCGCTGCAAGCGCTGCCGCGCCTGCTCCTCCACGGCGATGAGGAACGCATCCTGGATGATATTGTGGCCGATGTCTGATACTGTGGACAACAGAATATCGGTTAAATCTGGTTTTACATTAACATATCTACATACCATCATGCCTGTATTCCCCGAAGGGTTAAGCAGAGGCGTACTAATTTACCTTCACCCACACCATTTGCCTAGGCCAGGGATTTTCAACCTGCGGCTCGCGAGCCACATTCGCAAATATTAATTCCAAATATTAGTTCCATACGCAAATATTAATATTTTATACAAAAAAACATTAAAAATCGTTCTGAATCGATTAACGAGGATTAGGCGTCATTTCTATCTCTCAGCCACAAATGAATATATAGATTAGTTTTTTTATTAAAAACTTATATATTTATTGTAGGCAAGAAAAAAAATTGTGACTTTAAAAACTGTTAATTTTTAACTCTTCCGACTCACAACGTTGGCGTTGGAGTTTGCGGTACGGCAATGGCTATTAGAAATTTTTATCAATTCATTTTTTATTTTATTATTTATAAAGCTATTGTACGGAACCGTACATTAATTTAGCAATCAAAGCAATCGTGATTGCTAAATTAATGTACGGTTCCGTACAGCTATAATTGACTGAACGTAGTCAAACGCAAAATGTGTGCGCGCCTTTATGTGTTGTATTGGCTGATGCAGTAAGCCGTACAATGTACGCTAGATTGGATTATGAGCTTGCCTAGTTCATTATCTGGTTAAGCCGATTTAATGCCAATACTTAACATTATAATGTACCACCGCGACGTTAATACAGATTGACCGACAAAGGATTTTTTAGTCGAACTAGTGTGGAGATTATTATTCAAAAAAAGAATATGACATACCATCACGCCTGTATTTCCCGACGTATTAGGCGTTAGAGTCGCATTTAATAAGGGGCGAGCCTATTGCCGCATCCAAACTGAGAATTTGGACGTCCAGCGTAAGAGTCGCACTTACGACCACCAGTCTTATGAATCAATTTACATACATATGTATAAGTATGTAGGTACTTGGGAAAAGTCTAGGAGGACGGATTAGCCAACTGGAGCATTTACCGTAAACTTGTAGTCTCTTGGTTATTTAAAACCACACGCATTTGTTATACCACTAAGGTGGCAAACAAGCATACGGCCCGCCTGATGGTAAGCGGTTACCGTAGCCTATAGAGGCTTGCAACATCAGGGGTATCACTTTAAAAAATAGGGTAAAGGAATAAAAATCTTTTCATACCCTTTTTGAAAAAACCCATGTTGTAGTCCTTTGGAAAAACCACGAAATTCCTCCGGAATCGCACAGTATGAGACCAGAGTGGTTCTGAGGTGGAGGATGAACTCCACGCCGGCTCCACGTTGGCATCATTTCAAACAATTCCTCAGAACACTGTACAAACGGTAGAACACACACAGAGAGACCTATCGTCATTAAGGCCCCGGACTTCGCTCGACATTTTCCGTCAACGTAATACTGCTGCATATACCTATTATAAATATATAATAGTAATTTCGCCATATAATATCTCCGACCACGTGCATTAAAATCGATTGAAACAATTCGCGTGGCGATGGCGCAATTATTATGCAGTTGGCATCGAGAACCTCCGAGATGACTCACCTATTGTGGCTATGTTATTCAACGACTGAGACTCCAATGAGTATTATTGAGTGGTACTAATGTATCTAGAGTCTAAAGTGAGTGAGTGAGATATCGGCGCAAGAAAAAGTTGCTCCACACTAGGATTTTCTCCTGTATCGTGGGTGCGTTTACAAACACAAATTCTCACATACACAAATGCCCAGACCCGGGACAACTAACTAAGATCATACAAATATTTGCTCCGTACGGGGATCGAACCCACAACACGTGGCGCAGAAGCTGATCGCTCAGCCGCTACACCAAACGTGGCGTCAACACAGATATATAACAGATGGGCAAGAGGTACAGATATCTAGTTTCTAATTACTCTAGTAACTGCCTCGTTAGTATAGTCGTCCTGAGAGCGACTGCCACGCTAGAGGTCTTGGGTTCGATTCCCAGGTCAAGCAAAGTGTTATTGGGTTTTTCTATGAAATTCTCAGTAGCAGTTCGGAGTTTGGAATTTGTGCCCGGTTAATAGCAATAGGCTCGCCCCCTATTACATGAGACCGAAACATACCGTCGATCTGTGAGTGTAGCGTAGCGTAGCGTGATGGTATGTTATGTTCCCTGCCATATTCCACACCACCACATTCGTCATGACCATGACAAGATTATATAGGAAACAAAGAGATTATTATTTTTAAAAACTTACTAGCAATGTGGGTCGCAAATTACTAAGCTAAATGGTTGTGTTACGAGTGGGTTCACGTCGGTAATGCAATGGGTGGGTATCGAAGCGGCAACCACAAGATCACCAGTCCGATGCCATAGCCAGGCTACCGCCGCTTCAAACTTAAAAGACAGCACTGATCTGTTTTTTTTTTCTCAAGGCAAACTTAAATCACTTCACAATTGTCTAAAAAACAATACTTTATCGTTACCACCCGGATGAGGGCCCTACAAGGAGCGACCGCACCCCGGGGCCCAGGGTAACGTACTTATTTACTATACCTCGTGGGGGTAAGAACCATAAAAATGAAAAATATTCCTCGCAATAGCCCTCTGGTGAGCAATAAGAATGCTTGAAAAACTTACGTATTTTTCACTTCCTGGAAGGGTCACATAGGTTTGGATTTTCATTTCAAAAAGGTATTCCTAAAGGGTTAAAAAACAATGACACTGCTGGACCTGGGATTCGAATCTAGGACCTCGGAGTGACCATTAAATGAGATAGTTAAAAGAATGGTTAACTAAAAAAAAACGCGAATGCGGGTCTTCTTTATAACAACCCAGGGCGACCACAAACAGCTCCGTCCTTGAATAAAACCTAGACCTCAGGTCCCAGACCATAGACAAGTACACATAATAAGTACCGTTCTATCCGTTTACACTGGAATGTCTATTAAAAACTGGTTCCGTACTTAGCAGAGCACTAACTGACCAACTTGTGTCAACAAACAATAGACTTTATACTCTATATGACGTTCACTAAGTCTCGTTTTCACTTAATAGAAGAGGTGGTCGCTTTCTGATGTCAAAGATAGATGATACATCATCATTAGTGGTGTTTTGTGGGAATCTGATGGCTTTGGAGTTGTTTTAAGGGTTAAAGTTGCTCGGTTGTATGTTTTGTATATTGTGGAACAGTTTTTTCATTGTTTCAATATAGGCAATATAGAGCTACGTAAAGTGGCGACCAAAAGTTTAGTTTGACTTACAACCTTCATTGTCGTTAAGAAATGACACACACTGGCCGTATCAAGCTCGTTCGTACTGTTTATAGCAATGTAATCCTTAGCGTGCTTATGGACTGGAAAATATTGACATTTTGGGATTCTTGTTCTAAATGACGTAAATAACCAACTACCTGGTTCATAATATTTTGATCACTTTTTAGGATATGTTCAATAACGAAATGACTCTTCAATGACCGTTTCTTCATGCGTTAGATTTCTTAAAAAAAATATTATTGAGGTTATTTTAGTGAAGGAAAAATTCAATCGCGGGCAGGATTCGAACCTCCGTCTTCTGGTTAGATATACCAGACGTAAAGTCAAAATGTGAAGGCAAATTTTGATCAGGCGAGTCCCAATTCGCGGTGGCTTAGAGGTCAGAGCGTCTGATGTATATCTTAGCATGGAAAATGCAAAAAAATCACGAAAAGATTATTAATGCGGTTTTAATATATATTATTTGTTTATCAACCAACTTATCTTTACAGTGATACACTACACATACCTACAAGTTATAGGTCAAATAAAGAGTAAAAAATAAAGACCAACATGTGTTTTTATTACTATCTATCACTGTACAGGGCAAACATTTTACCATAGAAATGATCCTATTTAAAATTGTATCGTTCATATAGTTCTAAGTTGGCTTGAATGTGACTAAATAACCCGACTGTTTCAGAGATGTCTGCACGCAAGTTACAAAAGTATAGCGCTGTTTACCCAGATATAATCTGGAGTCGAGACTGTTACCAGTTAGCGTAACGAAGATAAGCCTACTTATATATCCACTTAAATGTATATATCTTCGTCGGTAAGTAACTAGAGGCCTGCTCTACCTTGATAATTACTTTTTAGAAGAGAAAATAGTGTTCAAGGTGAGAAAATATATTAGGTTGAGATGAAGGTGTTCGTTTCCGCTATAATTATTGACTAAATTGACTGCCTCATTAGTCTAGTAGTCCCAAGCGAGGCTGCTATGCTACAGGACCTGTGTTCGATACTTCGGTCGAGCAGTGTTATTGTGTTTTTCTTTAAAATTTTCAGTAGTACAGTAGTCTTTGTGCCCCGTTAATGGGAATAGGCTCGCCCCCTATTACATGGGATATAAACATACCAGCGAACTGTGAGTGTACATTAGTACACCTCTGCCTAACCCTGCTGGGAATACAGGCGTGATGGTATATTCATGATTGTCAATTTTGGCAGTTGGCACGGGTTTCGGTAATTATCAAGCTATGATAACGATTTTAAAGCACAGGCTTTAGTAATATCGCGATTGCTACTACCACGAATTACAATTTGCCAAAAAACAAAAGCAAATTAAACCTAATGTACCAGCGCCAGATTTACCTGCAATTAACTCGGAACTGCATATTTGAATCATGACAACCAGACATACACTAAAAAGGGATCTAATCAGGCCCGACAGTTTACCAAATCCAAAAAAAACATCTGCCAAACGTGGGCCTTATGTCACAAATCAATAAATTTAGCGACATCATCTAACAAGTAAAAACAAAGTTTTCTTTCTTATCGACAAACACGGAATACAGTAGAGTCCATTACTACATCATTAAGTTAATAACTAAGCTTCCAAATCTGTTAGTTGATATTTGACGGCAGCAAAGACGGCTGAATTCCTTTGGGGAAGAAAGGAAATTGTTAGAGAAAGGGATTACGCATGAAAGTTGTGGAACTGCGTTGTTTTTGATTACGTTTAGGAATTATTATGTACTATGGTATTTAGTTTTCTTGATTATTTCAATTAGTGTCCAGGAGCACGATAGGTCGATCATTGCCCCAGGCCTCTTTACAAAGCTCATGGATGAGCTATTTGAAGAACTGGATGAGGATGAGGAATAAGTATCTAGGGGAAGCACAAAACACAAAAATCCCATTGGGTCGAAGTGCACTAAGGCGTTGCTACCTCGGCCCCATATAAGGTAAGATGGCCCAATGATATAAAGTAGCACAAAACCGTGGTGGATAGCACAACCTGCGGGAGACCTATACCCAGCAGTGATGAAGACGGTCCGGATGATAATGAAATGAGAGATGAAATGAAGAGAAGCTGCTAGCAGAATCGGGCGTCCAGCAACGAGATGGATCAACGACATAATTCAAGTCAGAGCGTACGTAGATGACAAGATAACACAAGACCCGGAGGCGTAAGGAATGGCTCAGCTGATGATTTGGTCTATCCCTTGATTTTACCCAGTAGTGGGGAAATCAGGCTGTGGATAATGATGATTATTATTCTTCTGTAGCCTAGCTAGGACTTTTTTTATAGAGGGGTGAAATGACACTAGCTGCTCCAAAATTTTTTAGAGGTCCTGGTTTTTATCCTTCGTGAGACAGATCTGGGTTTGCATTTCAAGGAAAAAGATGTCTAATCTAAAGCTTTTACGTTCACAGGCGTGACTGTATGTTCTAAAACTTTTATCGGTAAAAGTGTCATTAAAATATGTACTTAGTTGCATACAGAAATAAATCTCTAACCGTTTCAACAAGGAAAGTTATTTAAAATCAGATATAGAGAAGTAGCGTGCATAAAAAGATAAAATCTCAACTTTATTACATAAACACTTATTTAGAATAGTTAGAAACGTGATAATATCAATTATTTTAAACGCTGAGCTCTTAAAATACGTGCGTTTATTAACTAAAGCCGCCGACGCACAGTTGAGTCACCTCTGTCGCAACGGCCTGCGGATAATCGTCGCCTGACGCGATTTGTCGCAGCGCACAATGGAATGAGAAATCAACTTGATTGAAGGTTTGGGGATTGACTTGGAACGCGGTCTCGTTTGATGCGCAATGATAAATAGACCACCAGTTTCAAACAGGGATTATCATTAATAAGCTATGTATCATTTACTCAAAATTAAATTAAAATTAATAGTAGCCTAATGGCTAGGGCGTCGGACTTGCGATCATGTGGTTGCCGGCTCGAAACCCACCCATTGCACTACCGACGTGAACCCACTCGTAACACAAGCATTTAGGCACGAGGGGTTAACAAGAATACTAGTAATGTTTAACCAACATTGCTAGTAAGCTTTTTTTTAAAAAAATGGGACTTGATAATATTTTAATCACAAAAAAGATTCGTCACTAAATAAAGCTTACAAATTCAATACAAAATCTTAAATCAGAATGGAACTAATGGCGCCACTTACCTACAACTCGATAATGCAATCCTATTGGCTGTAACCTTTTTGACATAATTGCTAATGTCAATATAACACGTTTTGATTGGATGTCGTAAGAAAAATGGGAGGTGCTGACATCTATTTTACCTTTCTTATTGATTGAGTTACAATTCGGAAAATATAGGAACTAAATACCTGCACAGTATCTTTAGATATCACCTCACCAAAGCCAATATAGAAAAAGATTGCAATAGAAGAAGAATTCGATGCCGACATACAAAATTGCACGATTGGTTCATGATTGATTAACATGGGCAATTACTGAGTAATTTTAAACATCGGCTGATTGAACTACATACGCAACAGAAGGTAATGATGAGCTGCAACATATAAAACCTTTGCCTGACTTTTTTATTTTAAATTCTGTCAACCCGCACTAGACCAGCATGGTAGACTATATATAGCCTATTACACCTCTCATTCTCAAAAGAGAAGAGAGGAGAGTCGTACCCAGCTGTGAAACAGAAAATATAATTTTGATTGTCTAGTCACCACTTGCCATGATGTTTCTAGAAATCTATAATGTTGACATGATCAAGACATTTTTATTTTCATGCCTAGGTACAGTCGGAAGGATTTGGCTGGAGACCAGGAGTTGACCGATACACACGCTAGCGTCGCTAGTTCTTTTACTTGCAACACCAGAGGAGTTGCTGATGCATTGCCGAGCCATAAGACTCCCCAACGGACTACAGACTGCCGTAGCCGCGGCAACCGATGGGGAACTGGCTCGGGAATTACACACCACACGGCGCTTTACGTTGAACTCTGACGTAAAGGCGATCGCCAGTCAGTCAAACACGGAGCAAATCATTGTACAAAAATATAATGCGGTAAAATTATAACAGAACTTTTTCAGACAATGCTCCTCCACACGCCTCACGTGGTGACAAAATTACCGTCAGTTATCATGACGTAACGGCAGATCCAAGCTACTGCTGTGGCTACCGAGTTCCAAACAGTACATACAGTAACAATGATAGATTCATACCAGAAGTTCTAGAACAAACAATCTTATGAAAACAAACTAGCTAACACAACAGCGGTCGAGTATGTCCAGTTGGAGCCTGGTCTATGGCTGTGTTATCCTAGAAATCTATTTTTTGTCGAACCAATGGTCTATTCTTACTGCGCTTAAACCCACTTCATTTGCTTTATTTCATTCTTTCTTACTTATCTATACCAATATTATAAAGAGGTAAAGTTTGTGAGGTTGTAGGGGGTAATCTCTGGATCTACTGAACCGATTTTGAATACTCTTTTTGTGTTGGATAGTGCATTTATCGAAGAAGATTATAGGCTATATAACATCACGCTACGCCTCTTGGGAACGGAGCAGCGCGGGTGAAACCGCGAGCGAGTCGCTAGTTAACAATATAGGTAATTATCTCATTTAGATATTACAGTTTCCCGTAACTTCATGTTACTAGAATCTACACTGCATACTATGTTTATTATTATTGACATTTATCACTACTTTTTGACGAAAAAGCTTTTTACAAAGAGGAGCCTTCGCACATCGAAACACCCATCTCCCTCTCCCTACACATCACAAATTTTGCGGCGCGAGGAAATTATGTCTGCGGTGTTTTTCTGACAGTTATTCCGTTTTAATATCACTTTAGCTGGTATCTAAAATAAAAAAGCACATAATATTATTGTGCCTCCTTCTTAGGAGTATATTTTAACAAATAAAATTATCTTTCTTACTTGTACACACGGCCACAAATCAAATGTATCACTTCCAGTATGACCTAGCATTGTATGGGCTTCCCGTAGAATTAGAGGTCAGCTTAAACTGGTAATTATGAATAACTTGATACATGTGCGTATGTAACGATATTTTGCGAATTTAAGCGGGTCTTCTGTCCCTCTCTGCCACATTACTCCAGTTCTACGGTATTGTCATTACAACGATTCGCAACCGTTACTTGAGCCGGCATTGTTCTTAAGACAATATGTTTAAATAACACTCAATGAGATATCTTTGTACTCCTCGATTTACGGAGCGAGTAAGATGGATGCCTTGTAATGGCCGCATTATTTGAAAATATAATGGTGTAAAATAGATAGTGATAAAATTATTTCTTTGATAGTCTTATGGACTTGACTAAACGGATATGACTGAAAGAGTAGTAAATATGAATGTGGAGGGACGGAGGGGTACAGAGAGACCAAAGAAAAGATCGATGGATTGTGTTAAGTCTGATATGATGGAAAAGGGAGTGAATGATGAGGTGATGTTAGTGCTGATAGGGATGAATGGAAAAAAAGAACATGCTGCGCCGTCCTCAAATAAATTGGAACAAAGGCAGGAAGATGTTGATGATGATAGTCTTAAAGACTAGGTCCCTACCAAAGGCATCCAACACAAGCAATAAAACGGCCTCACAAGCCAGGTATTATGGTGTGACAATTCACTACTTAATTTTCAAAGCCGTCTAAGGAGTTCTAGCCGGGACATGGGCTTTACTGGGCAACCTGGAAGTCTCTCAACAGACTTCGAACTCAGGTTGGTCGGAGCAAAGATAACATGTTTTAGTGGGGATTCTCCAGTGGCACTAATTTATTATGTAAATGTGGTACAGTGGCCCATATTATATCATGCCCAGTGTGCCCCGACATCTGTTAAATCAAGATCTAATGGCCACTACAAAAAATGCCGTGCTCGTAACGGAATATCGAGCAAATTTAGTTAAATGTCCATTGATTTATTTTCTTTTGCTCTTCCGTTTCCCCTTTGTTGTACCAAGTAATTTTCTTTACAGAAATTAAGCATTTAATCAGCAGCCAAGCCATAAGCCAGATGACGATGGCTAACTGGAGCCATCGGGGTCTGTCATTCCCAACGCTATTGAAAATATCCTGTCTAGTAATGCAAATTAATCGCCATATTATCTTAATATTAAAGTCTAGACCGATCACTGACCGCTATAATACTAGTAGCATAGAGATCAGTGAAACCGATTGCTATACTCTCAGCACCATGGAATAACCCGAAAACGGGTACCAAATTCGTTTCGATATGTGAATAAATCACCCACTATGAGCTCCCCCCAAAAGACGGATACTTTTTTTGCATCAAAAAGTAAAAGTATTTCTGGTCTTTGATTTTCTCTAACATAACCCTACTTCACACTTCCATATCAAAGGAAAACGCGACAAAAAGTTAACATGTAATTAATGCTACGTTGTGAGAAAACATAGCGCCATCGATTACCACATAAGTATGTGAATTATTGCCTCAACTATGATCCATCGAATACCTAGACCGACGTGATGACTAACGATTAAGTCTGCAATGTTTATCCGCAATTTGCGTCGTATACCAAGTATAATATTACATAACTCAGCTGTTATACGCAACTCCACAACATAGCGCGAATTGATGTAAATGATAGCCTTTTCAAACCACCCGAAGTTCTTTGAGAAATCTCTTTAGCCCAAGGAACTCTCGAAAACTACTTGGATTACCGAAGCACTAGGCTTAACCCTACGGCTTATAGACGAACTATTAGCACATGTAGCATTCTTAGCTGTTATTATAAATTCCAGACCAGTCTGGTATTCGTAACTTCATGTGGGTAGGGAGCTGGACCTGAACCCTAAGGAAAGAAGACCGTAGGTACGCGTCAATGCTTTTGAGACGTGATGGTGGATAAAATTGCCGTTTCTTCATACATTTTGAACACATGCGTGACAAATTACACAATAAGATATTACCTGGAATTTTTGAGTTAAGTAAATTAGATTATTCATTAAAACTTGTATTGATACCATTAAATCATATATTTATTTATTTATTCTTGTTTATTATTGTCAGAAAAAAAGCAAACCGACTTAGTAGTGTATGCTGATTAGACACCAACGAAATTTCTATGGAACGATCTCGATCTACATAAAACAACCCAATCTATTTTGTCGTTTAAAAATGTTTCCATAGCAATATCCAAAGTTGAAGAAGGATACACGTATTCGCAGGGCCGTTTTTAACCTATTGCAGGTCTGGGGCACTTGAAAATAATAATTATTGACAATGATATGACACAGGCTATTTTATAAACAAAAGCAAAAAAATACTCATTGATCGCAGAGACCAGACTTGTCAATGGAAAAGAGGGGGCTGCGTATTCGGATAGGATAGGATTAATGTTAGGTTAGATAGGTTATGAATGTTATGATAATAACACAGCACAGTTGGACGGATTACATATCAAATGCGAATCGTCTCCTCATGAAAATGATCACAGTGAATCACAGAATATATCGCGAGATGCGACATTGCAAACGCCTTACTGACGTAACAGAGTCAATTATCACTGCATCAATAATTTTACACGTAGTCACTATGGTTGCGAAAATGTTTCCTTGTTTACTTACAAGTACATAAGCTGCAGTTATATGTAAACTTATAGTCAGCTAGTAAGTTATCATTGTCGAGTTTATAGTTGAATACTCTTGTATTGAAATATTTATCATCTTCGACCCATTACATACCACTACTGTGCACCGGTCTCCTCTTAGAATGAATCACTATGCTATAGCCCACCACCCATTCCCACTCCGATGGGAAAATCTATAAGGAATGCAGTTTACTCCAAAGACTCTTTTTCAAGTTTCCTTCATCGTTTAAGCGCGTGATCATTAACTATTATAATAGCTAGATACATGCTAACCAACCGCTTAGCTTACTATAGAAAGATGCGTTTGCGACGACCAATTTGCTGATCATTTTTCAAATATCGAATATTCCTATGTGGTTGAAGGGCACAGCTGTCATTGGTTATATCATAAACTTCATGGATCTTGTAGTAAATAGGTACTTGTGCAATGTTACTGCAAGAAAGACAGAACTGATAATTTGGGGACAAAATTCAAAAATATTTCCTCAGAATCATTACTTGATTGCTAGAACCAATGATGGTCCACACACGAGCAGAGGCGATGTAGATACTACACACATACAAGTAACACACAGAATAATGTATGTATACCTATGTTCATGACTCGGTCGTGAACAAGGCCATCCAGTTTTTTGCATACCGATTGTTCAGGGTACGCGCCAAGGAGTATGGAATCCTTGGAGAACCTTCCACTGATATTTTATAGCATAATTTCGTCATAATTTTGATGGCTATAATATTTATGAGGTACTATATACGTTAGTATTGAACTAATTCGACATGCTTCCATAGTTTAGTGATTCCCACAGTGGTCGAACAGTATTATTGGATCTTTCTATGAAATTCTCAGTATCAGTTAATGGCATAGGTTCGCACTATATCACATGGGATCTAAAAATACCGGCGAAATATGGGTGAACATTAGTACTTACGCCTCTACAACCCTTCGGCGAATACAGGCGTGATACCGTATGTTTATGTTGTGTTAAACAACATGAAGTTTATACATCGTATTAAAAACGAGGTATAACTTAAAATTCATAAGTTTTTTTTTATTATGTCGGCAAACGAGCAGACGCGCCATCTGATGGTAAATAGTCATTGCGCCCATGGACACCTGCAATACCAGAGGAGTTGCTGATGCGTTGCCCAGCTTTAAGAGCCCCTACGGACTGCAAACTGCCGGAGCCACAGGAACCGAGGGAGCAACCAAGGTGCTCTACGTAAGTTGTTTTTATACCACTGATGGCAAACAAGCATACGGCCCGCCTGATGGTAAGCGGTTACCGTAGCCTATGGACGCTTGCAACAAGGAGTGTCACTCGCGCGTTGCCAACCCTTTAAAAAATCTTTTCACACCCTTTTTGAAGAAGCCTATTATGTAGTCCTTTAGGAAAACCTCGGCGGGGAGCTGATTCCACAGCCTAAGTATACGTGGGAGGAAATCCCTCTGGAATCGCACAGTATGAGACCAGAGTGGTGCTAAGGTATGTAGATGTAATAGCAAAAAAATAGTAAGTGCAATCAAATGGAAGTTGTATCCTATTGATTCGATCAATGATAACTGATATTCCTATGAATATATTTTTTAAAGAAATAGTAACAAGAATATTAGAGGGCGCTGTCATTTCAGATGACTTCTGAGAAGAAACAAACAGTGAATAATGGTCTCTTTTAAAGTCCAGATAAAAGTAATATCGAATATGTGAGTGTCACAATGCAGGTCAATGTTTGCAATGGCCAATGCTTTAATACTAAAGAAATATAAGTATGTAGGTGGGTTCGTAACTTTTTTGCAACCTAATCGACGATAGCTTCACTGCGGGATACAAACTTGAACTTGTCAGATTCGTTTTTTTTTCTGCGGTCACTATACATTTATTTGTGTAGGTACTACGTATATCATAAAATATGGAAGTTATAGCATACTAGCTTTTGCCCGCGGTTTCACTTGCATATCAAAGGACTTTTTTAGGCAAAAGGTCTGTCCCTACGTCTTAGGCGAAAGTCCAATCTATCTCTCTCCGAAAATTCATTAATTGGTTCAG
Organism: Acronicta aceris; assembly: GCA_910591435.1. Lineage (NCBI taxonomy): Eukaryota > Metazoa > Arthropoda > Insecta > Lepidoptera > Noctuidae > Acronicta > Acronicta aceris. Next base: position 13,513,870 of record OU342770.1, read on the forward strand.
CGGTTTAAGCGTAAAAACGTAAGAACAGATAGAGTTTCAGTATGAATAATATAATCATTACAACTAAATGTATTACGTTAAATTATGTATTTCTCATTTTCACCTAAGTGAAATTCTCGCATTACGCAAAAAGGGCCCAACTTTTTGGAGCAGAACGAACAATGTTTTAATTTGTTTTCTTTTTCTAGCGATAACGTGTGTTGTATATAATCCCTTGCAGCCGTCAGTCTATGGATGGGTGACCATTCATAACAGATCGAGACCCCTCCGTGTCTTGGAGAGCTCGTAAACCAGTCGATTCCGGCTTTCATACTAACACCGATGACAATAGTTAGGTAGTCTAAAGCCAGAAAAGCTTAATAACCAGACCTTCGGATATCGGTACTATACAGGTTGCCGCAAAGAGGTGACGTCTCATTGTGGGATTGCTGGTTGGAAATCGTGAAAGAATAAACAATCATTTTTTTAATGACGTAGAGAACCGTCTCGTCAGAGAAGTCTTGATATACTGGAGTTAGGGCTTCGCTCCATATTAAATAACAGTATAAATTGAAAATCCAAGTTTAATTAGTAGCGCCTTCCAATAGTTTCGATCCCGACAGTACCTACTGCCTAGAAATTAAGTTGTGGTAGTCCGATGGTAGTTGCTTCTTGGTAATCAGCCACATCTGGATAGCCCGAGGGTCAACCGATTCCAATACTTTTGCGAAAAGGCTACGAGCAATAACCACGAAAGACTTGGCAAGACAGCCTGAATAGGCACCGTTCTCAGAAATTCAAAGGAAGTCTGCAAAATTAGGGGACCTAGTCTTAAATTGGACAAGAACAGTGCAAGTTCATCAAAGATGCCAATATAAGATTTTATTAATGACAAATTTAAAGTCAGCCAATTGTTTTTTTTTTAAGCCAATTGTCTTCAGCGAATTGTCAACAGTCCAATGTTCAAATTTTGCATATAGGAATATCAACAGAGACCACAACGTGTTAATGCGATCGTTATTGTTAGCCTATCACGAATAATAAAATAAAAAATCGTATTGTGGTTGAGAAGCAGGGATGCCGTTCAACACATTAAACAGTGCTATTGCTTCAAAATCTAAAAATGATAGTGCTATCCTGTCTTACGTCGTACGCCTGAACTTGCAAGGCTTCAACACCAGTGGATGCTATTGTCAATTGTAAATCCTGATACTATACGAGCTTAATCAGTTAAGGATTATCATGGTTTTGGCATAGTGAGATTTGATGACAATAAGTCCCATTTCCAGGTCCCATCCCCTGTCTTTGAATTATTGATTGTAGAAAGTAAAATTAATATCTAGTATCCGTACAAGGCCTTACGTTTATTGCATTTTCTCCTCAGACATCGATGCTTACGAAAGAGAAAGAGCTATTGTTAAAACCAGTAAGTGATAAAATCGGATCTCGCATCTAAATATAAATAACATTTTCTTATAAAAACCCAACTCTAATGGACTTGTCACGTAAAATTACGTAAAGTATACAAACATACGTATTTTAAACATGTAGTACTTACATACCAATGTAAAATAATTACTTTTTAATGATCAAGCTATTCGAGTTAGCAAGCACCTCGGCTTTCATCAGCGATGTGCAGTTTTATGACGTCATTATGCCACGAGGTCATTACCAAACTCTTTTGTCTATGATAGATAAGTTTTGCCAACATTACAATGAGCTTGTTATTTTAAATTCCGTGTTGGTTTGTCATGACTAGGTACTAGACAGTATTTGTCTCGAACTTTGTGAATTTTTTACATTGAGACAAATAAATAAATCTAATATTTTTTTAGTTATACCTACTTTGTTTTGATAAATTTTCGTACAATATTGTTGGGCATACCTAAATACATAATGACGCTATTTGTGGAGAAGGAATAGCTTCTATTGTCCGTATGTTGTTTAATACAATGAAAATGAAAGAAATTGTTTATTTTTTGGATTTTCTAAGATGTATTTTATAAAATACATAAATGTAGGCACTACTTAGTCATAATAACTACCTCATTATTTTTATGAAAGAGGATCGCTGACTACCTACCTACCAAGTGAAATCCCGCAGGCGTCAGCAACCCCTATGCAATGAGTTGGTAACCTGTTGCCTGCGTCCGTTGTAATGATAGCGAGTGACGTGACACTGACACATAGATACTATATTATTCTAGTTTTCTTTTAAATTCTGCCAAATTAGAAGTTTTTTAATTTGCTATCCCATTTTAGTACATGTTATTGTTTTATTTGACTGTGACTAAAACTTATGTAAAATTATATTCTATTATGTATTCTGGGTGAAATCCACAAGATCCAGTCCAAAATAATTATGCCAAAATAGTTCCATTAATTAATAATTAATGGAATTAAATGTAATTTTGGATTGGATCTCGGGGTTTGAAATGTGAAGTGAAACGGTTCAAAAATGTGTCTTACTACAATTGTGGAAGCGTAAAAAAACGAGTTACCTATTTGGTAACACTAATCTAGCCTAGCTTATTATTAGTCTCAATCTGTAGGTAGCCTAAGACATTTCTAAGCTATTTCTGAAGACCTAAGAACAGTTTATACCTATAGCTAATAAGAACAGTTTATATTTTTTCATATTCCATTGCAAAACGTCGCAAAGACAGTTCGCTGTCGTATAGACTGGAGGATATCATGAAGGACCAAAGAATAAAATACTTAAAAAAACTTATACGGGTATTGCAACTGGATCTGACGCTTTACATCCTCAAACTGGGTGTGATGATGGCAAAAATTTCACTGAAATTCCATCTTCGTTTCTACACGGAGGCACAGACAGCAGTATCGCACACAACCATCCGTCGTGCGACCAGAATCCTGATCCAAAGGGCAAGAGCCTCAGCCCGAGCAAGTTCACTCACCTTTTACAAACTCTTCCGTACGGTCACTTATTTAACACTAGCACTGACACCACATATTGTTGAAGGAAACGCTGCGGTTCATAATAAGAGATTGTTATTAAATATTATTTGACGATGTTTTAAGTGAACACTACACGTAAGTCGTGATCGCTCGCAAACCTGTTACGTTCTCGGTTCTCTCTCTCTCTCTCTAGGCTGTATGGCCGTGTTGCCTTGTACACAATTTTATTTTACCGTAATATCATTTGTGAGTCATTGAGCGGTTGGCTGATAATTTTTCTTACATGGTGGTTGTGAAATTCTTATTAGAATGTCTTCGTTCGCATTTGATTTGAATTTTACCGATTGGAATATTTTTTTATGTACCTATGCCTGAGATGCATTACGTAATGCCAGAAATTACTTATCACATTTTTACTTTGACAATTGATAAAAGCGTCACTAACGCTTTTTTATGGATTAAGTCGGCAAACGAGCTGACGAGCCACCTGGTGCTAAGTAGTCATCGTCATCCATGGACACCTGCAACACCAGAAGAATTGCTGATGCGTTGCTGACCCTTAAGAGCCCCTAGGGACTGCAGACTGCCAGAGCCGCTGAAACTGAGGCGAACTGGCTCTTACGTGCAAACGTCGAAACACACACCAATGTGCTTTACGACAGACTCCCACTTAACGTCAGATATTTTCTCGGCTCTTACGAGATGCCTATCTGAGTGGCCGTGAGGAACAATATTCTAACCCGTGCACACGCGGGGAAAAACCACCTCGCACCTCTTGAAAGACCAGCGGTGTAAACTAGTCTTATAAGATTCTATTAGAATTACTCGCTAATAATATTGCACCTACTTATGTAAAAAAGGAAAAAGCAATAACTCAGGAATATGACGATTGGACTGCCAAGAACTATGAGGGCTCGCATAAGCATAGTTTGAATTAATTAAGTAATGAATAATGAAAATATTGTGAGGAAACCTAAGCATACCTGAGAGATTCTCATTTCTCGACCCCATAGCAGGCTAGTGTTGAGGACTATATCCTGACTTCTCTCATTCTCAGAGTAGACTTGCCCCCAGCAGTGGAACAGTAAATGGGTCGATGATAAAATAAAACAAAAATGAATGTGGATTCACCAATAGCGTGCTCACGTCAAAACCGCATCATTACACCGTTAAAAGTACCCGTGACCAAAGCAAGAAGTCTAAATATGGCAACACTAAAAATATAACCTCAAAGGCTGCCATGTCCAAGCGAAAACGCGGCGAGCGCGTCCAAAACCACGATCGTGCAATACAGTTACACCACCGAGTGCGACGAGGTTTCATAAAGTAGAAAACTCAGCGACATTAGAACTCTGTCATAATAAAACACATTCGTTGTTTTGTGAGCACAATACCGGCTGTTGAATGACGTACTGAAACTTATTCGCTGGCGTGGGCAAGTAATCTATACGATTTTGAACTTAAACCCATGACAATAAGGTCGTTAGAGAAGTTTTGAGTTTGAAGTTGCGTATTGGTTTAGTTGCAGAAGCTATTCGGACTGGCCGTAATCATATTACTGCAAAGAGAAGTTACAATCGCGCTGAACGTGGTGCAGCATACATTAGGAAATATAGTTTCGCTTTCTAGATGGCTTTTTCTTTTGATAACACGTGTTAATGGCTATGTAATTAGCTGAAAGTGTCTAGACAACTCGATATGCATATAAACATACTTTAATTTATTCAGAACAAACAAGCTGTTCCGCTGTCACCGCGTTCTTGTGGTTATTTCCAATGCCAAAAAATGTTTCGAAACAAACTTTCAGATGGACAAAAAAAAAATTATCGGCATCGTGTGGATAGGAGTTTTGGCATTATTTTGAAACCACAGACAGACACTTCGATTTTATTTATTTCCGACCCGACTTCGCCCGGTTGCAATCTAGGCTACTAGTATTCTGACGTATCGTATAAGCCTTCCGGAAGAAATCATCTAAAAGATATAAAAAACCGGATTAAAACCCGTTGCCAAGTTTTAGGGGCCCCTAAACGATCAAGCATTGCAAAAATATAAACTTTCGTCAAGCATTATCACACGTAGTTTGCTCTTTAAGCACGGCAAGCATCGTTCTAGCATGCTTGACATGCACGTGACTTATTCTTCTTTCTTCTTGTCAAGAATTTTTGATCGTCTAGGGGCCCCATCAGGAGAACTAAGCGTATAGCGAGTATGTTTTGTAGTACATGTAACGTTAGTGAAGCCACTTCATCCCACTACATATTTATACATTCCAATAAGCTTAATAACTATCTAAGTATCTAGGTATTACTTTACGACTTTACTGCTTTGCACACATTTTTAGTTCTTTACAGAAATATTCATTTTTTTTATGGCAGTCGGATCGCCTGATGGTAAGCGATTACCGCCGCCCATGGACACCTGCAACACCAGAGGAGTTACAAGTGCGTTGCCAGCCTTTTAAAAGGGGATTGGGCCTCCGGTAACCTCACTCACTCGGCGAAACATAACGCAAAGCGTTGTTTGACGCCAGATTTCTGTGAGGCCGTGGTACTCCGGTCGAGCCGGCCCATTCGTGCCAAAGCAGGACTCTCCCACGTAAAAATCTACTACTATTATATTGCATTATTTAGCGTCTCGGAAAATATTTGACGATTCTCCTTATTCCTAAATATGCATCTTCTAAAGGTGTTCTGAACAGAAAGGTTCCAAGATTTCCGATGTATATTTTATTTAAAAGTTTTTAGTAGCTATGGACCTGTTACTGCACTAGGTAAGATGACGTTTCGTTCGAGGTTCCTCCCCTCCACGCACATTTTGAGTTGAAGATTTTATTCCACCAATTAATATCCAAACAATTTTATTTGGTATATTATCTGTGAAGGTATTGTTAGGTATCCAGATCTGGTTCTCTAATTATATAATTATTTTGACTTTACAAGTAAAAAAAATACCCCAAAAAAATTGTAAAACGAGAAATCTGATATGGCAATACTTACGGTGGCAGCGACATCGTCCCTGGCTACCAAAAATACTAACATTTTAAAATTTTGCTACTTTTTGGAGAAAACGCGGCAATTTGGGGACATTATTTATACTTTCATGAATATTTAATGTTTTTTATTTTATTTGGTGATATGATTGGGATACCTACCTATATGCCCCTTTCGAATTGTACAGAGATTTTTTAACGTAGTGTATTTATTAGACTACTTCGTTATTCTAGTGGTCTTATGTGCGACTGCTACGCTAGAGGGATTTTCTATGACATTCTCAGTAGCAGCTTGGAGTTTGGATTTGTGCCCGGTTAACAGCAATAGTCTCTGCCTAAACTTTTGGAGAATACAGGCGTGATAGTATCTACGTCATGTTTAAGTAACCTAAGTTACAAATACTCACATAATTTAGTCTCGCTCCGTCTCTTGACGCGTAGTTTGATCACACACGATGAAATACACTGGAACAAAACGATACTGTTATTGTTAGCTAAGCATTGTTGTCAGAATATTGACAATACTAGATGTCTGTAGGTAGCGGTGGTATTTGTTATACTGCCTTACCTATTACTGGAGCTGCAAGCAAAGAGTCATGGGCGGCAGGACTCAGTTCGATGTAAATAATAGGGAATGAGTAATGATGTTTGACAGAAAAATCGGATCTTTGTATTTGAGTGACAGATTCAACGCAAATAAAAAAGTTGCAATTTGGCTGTCTGTCACAATGATGCTAGCGGGTGTGCATGTGCCAGACACGAATAATTGCTTCAACTTTATACAACTTAAGTATAAATATATAAAATAGCCTAATGGCTAGGGCGTCAGACCTGCGATCAAGTGGTTGCCGGTTCGAAACCCACCCATTGCACTATCGACGTGAACCCATTCGTAACACAAGGATTTAGCTTAGCACGAGGGGTTAACAAATTACTAAAAATAGCGCGGGCGATAGCAAAAAAAAAATTTTGCTATCGCCCGCGGTTTCACTAGCTTTCCTAAGGACGTTTTGAGATAAAAGGTACCCTCAATCAATTAAAATTGATTCAGCGGTTTAGGTGTGAAAATGTAACGAACAGAAAAGTTACTTTCGCATTATAATATTAGTATGTATTCACCAACAGCTGAATGGCAATCAATAGCCAATCACAAAAAAAATGTCGCCCAAAATAAAATAAATTTGGATTCACTAAAAAGCATGTTGACCTCACAAGTCACAACCACTCGAAAAGACAGCTCTATTATTGCACAAAAAAAGATTGGTGATTTTGCTTGGATGCAAATTGACAAATTTTTTTGAGGCTAGCTGAACGCATTGCGCATCCATTTTAAACTATTACATTTATTTATAAAATGAACGCTATCAGATTTTTTCAAAAGCAAGCTTCGATTTAATTGAAGTTGAGAGCTACGCTAAGAGCGATGCTTGTCTAAAAAAAAGCGGAGCGCCTCACTTGCAGCTTGGTCAACACTGCAATAAGTCGTTACCAATACGTTTGTTTACTAGGAAATCTAACTATTGGCCCTTGTTAACCGAGGCTCCTAGTAATATAGAAAATTAATATACAATCAACATTCACACATAACTCTTTTCTCCCACAGGAGTAGGCAGAAACTATAGACCGCCACTTGCTACGATTCTTGCATACTTACTTCTTCCACATTCATACATCTTCTCATACATAAGCGGCGGTTGCGAGTACAACGCATCTGACCTTTTTGAAGGACTTCGCCAATAAGATCGGCAACAATCAAAATTATTGTAAATTCTAGGGTTTCTCACCTCATGTATATGTCCCAGCACCTCTGTCCGTGACATGTCCTCGAGCCGGGTCTCGTTCACATCCATGATCTCGTCGGCCAGCTCTAGGTTATCCCAGTTTCCAGCTGATGGTGACCCTGTGAAACAAATATATCAGTAGTATATCGGAGCTATTTAGGTAAATTACGAATGTTCTTATTTATTTTCATAGCCACATCATCATGATCCGCATTCCACTGGGAATGGAAGGAAAGTATGGAGTACTTTGCTCCAATGGGATGCGGACGACAATGGCTGGATACTTGTATGTATAATTATTTCGCGGCTGTCCACCATCGAACTACTTACTGTAATCGCCATTAAACGTGATGAGTTAGAGACAGTGAGATATAGGTATCTACCTATGTACTTCTTTCGAATTGGTGTCTGTGAGAAGCAGTTTCTGAATCCTCTTCTTAGATGGACCACTTAAAATTAATCATTCCTTGATTCTTGGCAGTTATAATCAACCCTATATTGGCCCACTGCTTGGCACGGCTCTCCTATCAGAATGAGAAGGATTAGGCTATAGTTCACCACGCTGGCCTAGTACGGGTTGGCAGACTTCACACGCCGTCGAGAAAATCTCTTATACATGTAGGTTTCCTCAAGATATTTTCCTTGGCCGTTTAAGTGCGTGATAAATAACTATTAATACGCACATGACTTCGAAAATCACTGCTCAGTATCAGCCTAGATCAACAAAGTGCCAAGATGAACTTGATCCGAGGAGCTGTTTTTGCAAATGATGCGATATCATTGACATGAAACTGTCGTGAGCTGTGCAGTACCTAATAGATTAAGTACCAATATATCTGAGGGATTATCTGAATTGAATAGTATTTGAGTTAAACATTGTCCATTTAGTGGGAGTTCTAGATTTACTGGACTCTAAACAGTAGTAGTGTTCCTGGGGGTTAAAATGGAAAAGCTTTTGAAGAATGACAATAGGTAGATATGTGTCACTATAACGTTTTTTTTTAACAAAAGAACACCCTAATTTTCTATGAAACACTTCGAGTATTTCATTGATACCAATAAATTGGTACAGAAGTGCATGTTGTCTTCACGCTTTCTACTTTCTACTTATTTATAAGTACTATCTATGTTGTCAAAAATGTTTTAAACCTATTCTTAAACAAATGGCGGCATTACTTATAACTATAAGAGATTTGAGAACAGCTCGACCGATTTGACTGTTTTTTTTTTTGTGTTCGTAATTGTCTGAAAGGAATGGACCAAGTTTGTATAAAACAAATCTACCGGAAGAGACGGATATTTGGATGGGAAAATTTACGCTTGGGAAGTGGCGTACGGGTCACTAGTTTTACTACTAAGTATGTAGTTATCATCACCTATCAACTTTTCTGTCGACGTTTTGGCCAGACCTTCAAGGGATAGTAATGCAAGTAAGTATAATTATTTTGTCTTCGTTGGTGAGAAAAATAAACCGTCGATAGCAATATAGTATTGCAGGGAAGTAAGTAAAATCACAGTTAAATGGTATTTAACTTGTAAAAAGTTAGATACTTATCTAAGTCACACGGACACCTAAAGTAGATACAACTAGGTAAATAGTGAAAAATCCGTAGGGATGTGTTGTTTATGCCTTGGAGTATTTTACTTAGCCTGCCATTATTCTAAGAGTGATCCCAAAACTGACGAATACATGATACAGTTTTCTTTTTTCAATGAGTGTTGCCAAATTATTTATTTTAATAAGTAAAGAGATTATAAAAAAGTAAACTTACCGTACAATTTAATTTTATTATCCTTAGTTTGCACTACTATAATAACATATCCCTCTAGGTCAACAGATTTGCATTTCACCGTGGTCATTTTATCAATCGCATTTATTTGCGTCGTTGGTGCGTTAAAAGTATTCATTTTGCTATATTTATTTAACTATGTACTATGTCTTAACACAAAATAGCTATGAATAAGACCCATTCACGCCCCCGTAGTGAGAATCAATTAAATATTTTTTAATTTCATGCCAACGCTTACGCCAACGCCACTTCAGACACAGCCCACTTTTTAAACAATTATTCATTTTTATTATTTTCCACATTATTTTTCCAAATCTAACCTGGAGACAGTAAATCGGCCATTATTATTTTCGATTCTCACTCGTTCTTAACTGAACACTGCTTGTACATCTAAATAATTACTATCACAATTTATTTTAGTCGGTGTTAACGTTATTTCACATGGTTTAAGCGTATTGTCGAGGTGTAGGCGAATTTTAGAGCAATTTCACTGTGACAAGTCACGTTACAGTGTTTAGAGTAAACGCGGTTGGTTTATCACACTTCCTATATATTTTTACTATCACGTGTACATGAATAGATAGGTTCTAGGTGATAATTCGGTTATTAATCCAATATATAAGGCGTATCAGCGTGTTTTTGAGAGTGAAAACCGGCCCCACGTTCGCGGCCTGGGTGGTCGCCGCGAATGGATACGACTATCCCATTTTCGCACGATCAATAATGCTCCCTACCCAGCATCCCTTCAGACTCCCACAGACTATCGCTCTATTTTCCCGGTATTTTACGTAATTTGTAGCTGTTTCAGTTCTAATACATTATAATCATTATTTAGTGTATCTTCTGGCAAAAAAAAGAAAATAATGTTAGTGTGATAAAGAAAACCAAAAAGAAGGACACAGGTCCCACCGAGATTTGAACTCGGATCGCTGGATTCAAAGTCCAGAGTGCTAACCATTACACCATGGGACCGCTTGAATGTGGTGTTGAAATTACCGTTCAATATGTTACAATAATATTAAAGCTATAATAGTGATATTTCATTAGAAATATAAAACAAAATATTTCATATAAAAACTAACTACACTGCTAATACCAGAAATACGGCTCAGAATTACTTTTAGATATCCCTAGTAGACTTTCTCAAAAGATTCAATAGATGGCGGTACAAAACACTATGAAATTTCTGATTCCTGTATACAGCGCCATCTAGAGTTCATTTACAAGACCAGCTAATCTAGGTATTTGGTTTCTTTGTTTAAAACGATGCTTCATTCAATGGCATTGAAATTCGTTACTAAATAATAATTATGGACCTGTATACCTATATTAACAGAATACATAAATAATATGTAACTATTTATTTTGTGCCTAGGTATTTTTATGGCATTATTTTTTGCACTAGCAAATTTCTTTTGATTTTATTTAATGTCTATAGCAACACTAAATGTCAGTTTGTCACTGACTACCGCTACGGTATGGTTGTCATTTCGTCCGTCTATCAAATAACGTGATAGATGAATGGAAAATAATTAACTTTATCGCAGCGAAGTCACCTCACGCATCTCCTCGAAACGTACCGTCGCGCGTGTTACAACACATTAGTGCCTAAAAAGAGTGCTCGCTTCTATACAACACCGCCATGATCGATGTTAGAAACAAAGATGGCGGAATAATACGGTGATCATAACCAAACGTGTTGTTTTGTCGTGTGTAGCGTTATGTGCTGTGGTGGGTGGCGGCTGCAGAAGTGTCGGGGTTCGTGAGTGAGGAGGAGAGGCGTGATGGGGGCGCGGCCGGGGTGATGCCGCCGCGGCCAGCGGCCGGCCGCGCGGCCATGGCGGCCGACAGCGAACGCCCGCCGCTCGCTCTGTTCACCGCCGTGTACGACTATGTGGCGCAGGGAGAAGACGAGCTCTCCCTGCGCCGCGGCGAGATCGTCGAGGTGCTGTCAAAGGACGCAAACATATCGGGTGACGAGGGCTGGTGGACGGGGAAGATCGGTGACCGCGTCGGTATCTTCCCCGCCGTGTATGTGACCGCGGAAGATCCTCTGGCCGTGGAGCCGCCGCGTGTGTCCTTCTCCGAGCTGAAGCTGGAGGAGGTAATAGGGGTGGGCGGCTTCGGGAAAGTGTACCGCGGTTACTGGAACGATGAGGTTGTGGCGGTGAAGGCGGCCCGTCAGGATGCCAACGAAGACATCGACGTTATAAAGGAGAGTGTGTTGCAAGAGGCGAGACTGTTCTGGGTGCTACAGCATCCAAATATAGTGTCATTGAAGGGTGTTTGTTTGGAAGAGCCGAACTTGTGTCTGGTGATGGAGTATGCGCGCGGCGGGCCCCTGAACCGTGTGTTATCGGGCCGTAAGATCCGGCCAGACATCTTGGTGGACTGGGCCATCCAAGTGGCGCAGGGCATGGCCTACCTTCACGTCGGGGCACCCATGTCCCTCATCCACAGAGACCTCAAGAGCTCAAATGGTGAGTTATTTTTCTGTGATATTATTACTCATATGGGTAAATACAATAATAATTTAATACTTAAATAACTTAAATTATCTACAAGTAACCAAAATAAAACAAACTACATAACTAAAATATTCATAATTGCATGTAAGTATATCAGTGTTGATAAAGATCACTGAACTAAATTACTTTTCATTTACCGTATGAAATTATAGTTATTGGATAAAACATGGTATTTTATCAGGTTTAGCATTTTGGTGAAGTTGGGCTATTTGTTTGTGACCATTTTGATACTTTCCTTTATTTTACCCCCATCAATTACTTATGTACCACAATAGAATAATTATTATTTAAATAACATCATCATTATCTTTTTTGTTGCTATTGTTGAAAACAAAGAATAATTATAAATATTGTTGATAGTAATCACAACATTTTTAATGTCATTAACCTAAATTCTAATCAGGTGCCGAATATCCTTGAGGTTTAACATTGTCACAAACACAGCTGTAGAACGGAAATTGTCCACATTCCATAGATAACACTGTATTGACGATTGATAACTTTCTGCAGGCTGTCAATCCCTAAATTGATTATTTTATCAATGTGGACAAGCCCTGCAAAGATAATATTGTTTAGCTATTTAGTTGAAGTGGCTACGCATTTCAAGTTAACTATGAAACCAGAGACATTTTCTAATTATTTATGAAACTTATTACACTTAAACAATCTATTTACATACTTAAATGTAAAACAATAATTTTCATCTAATCACTTCTCCACATCACTGTCATCCATACCCAACAAAAACTGGCAGCAGTGCCATTCATAGTTTGTCAGTTTTCTGACCCAAGAATAAAGCAACCCCTTTAAAAAGAAGAAAAAGAAAGAATAAATGTTTATTGAGCCCATATGGAAGCAATGCAAGGCCAAGGTAAGGTCTCAATAAACTCAATAATAATAATAGGCTCAATAAACCATATGCAATATAATGCTGATTATGCAAACAAACAAAAATTACTTAAGTATAATAATAAAAAAGATACAAAATTTTTACTTTTCAACTATGACAACCAATTTCGACCACAAAAAGTGTTTCATGTCTATTTTACCTACTTTAACAATTTTCAGTCAGGACACAAGTCTGCAGATAGATATCTTGTGTAAGGGACATGTAAGTTATTGAGATCGTTTTTGTGTGAAATTTGATCCAATAACAGAGTAATGGCAGACAGAACAGTTTTTTCCATCAACCCATTTTGTGTGTAACAACAAAATGTTTCCTCTCAGTATGAAGGATCTAGTTAAGCTCCAGACAACCACCATAGCATCTAGTGCAGAAGCTATGTCTGTATGGGCCAACAAGCCAATTTTTTAACTATACATTATGAGTTTAGTTTTCTGTGCCAACCTAATATTATTATACAATACCTATAATTACATATTATAAGATCAACAAGTTGAATATAATCAGAACAAAATGAAATTAACCCACAAAAACACTCATCATACCTGGTAGTTTCATACTACCTACTTAATCTTAGTGTTTATATTAAACCTACATACCTAGCTTAATCAGGTCACCAATATGATTACCTATAACAGAATCTATAATGTGACCCTTACAGCTTATGCAATTGTATGACATGACTAGCCACATTCACTTTTTGTACGCGCCTACATGTGATCAGAATTGACAGATGAAATATTTCAGTTGTTAGAATTATAATTGAACTTAAATGTCAAATGTACACATTTAATCTTTTCTAGATGGTTTTCATCATCATCGTATTAGCCCAAGACATCCTGATGGTTTTCAGAGAAATAAAAATATATTGATTTCTTTAACACTTACCAAGTCGGTCTTTTTAGTTTTTTAATGAGGTTGATGTTGCCAACTACTACTACTACTACTACGAAAAAAATTACAGACAATGCTTAATGAATTGTTCTTGTGCCCCATGCCCTTAACTTTGTTTAGAAGAATTTATATAGGTAGGCTATTATTATTTATTAAAGCCTTGAGAAGTACAATAATTTAATTGCATCTTTTAGACATACATGCACGTATTGCCCATTAACACTTGCTGTAGGTTTTATTCACCTTTATAGAAAAATCATGAACAGTTTAAATTACTGGTCAGCTAGACAAAAACGAAGATTTAAGCCATCCACATGTTATTAACATCTTTTTCCTTTTGTATGGTGTAATAATTACTTAACACTTAATTATTTTCTGCCATATATAAGTTTGAGCATGCTATTGTATGCTTTAAATGGTGCCAAAGCTGCAGATGTCAATTGGAATTTTCTCACCTTTTAGGGGACTGCATGTTTAACACTTCTCGAAACTGTGAAGCTAATTGCGCTCATTAGCAGACACCAGTTTATTGATTGCTTTAATTAGTCCCTTGTATAGAATGGAAGCAATCATCATCATATATTATAATCTGTTTACAGCCTTACCCTATAAAATAACTGACCAACTGACATCAATGCACAGCTGAAACATAGGCACTAGCTAGGTTTGAATTTATGTTCATGGTTTGAGTATCTAAAAACTCGAAATCTAGGAAGTAACTCCCTTATACAATGCAGACAATGATATTATATTTCATACTATGTGGCCCGGTGCCAGATTTATACTTTTCATAAGTATAGGTGCCCTCCTTCCCGGAGGTTCTCACCAAAGCGAATGATCGCCCTCTGAAATCTGCCCCTAAGCCACGGGCGGCACTAAGGGAAATTTATACAATTTTGTCTTTGAGAAATGCTGGAATAAAAATGGTAAAAGCTATCACTGGGTAACTGTAGTTCCTCACTCCTCAGCTAAACCGATCAACCTCACAATGACTGGCACATGAAACTAACAGAGGAAATATTGTCAAAATCACCATTCTGAGCACGGGTTCGGTACTTGGAAATAGCACTTTTGTTTTTCTATTGGAATACATTGCCAGGTTCTATAAAAAACTAATACGCAAATTTCTTTGTATTTATAAAGTGAACCAGGTCACGAGTGTCATTCAGCCTGTTCTAGGGTTTGTGACCTCTTTTCATACGATTTACACAATTCAACAAATTATACTTACGCAGTTTTCGTCGCGTCGCGCATCGTAGTTACAAAATGCACGGTTTAAGTTGTGCACGTTGTAGCACGTAAGTACTATAGATGCTTACGTGTGAATAGATTAGATTCAAGCACTAGATAGATTGTTTCAGAAAATGACTAGGTAGTTATTAACTTACTGTTCTCACTAGCATTCAATTCACTGTTTGTATAATTTAGACAATATAGGTACATGATACAATTTTCACGTCTGTCTCAAATTGGGGTAGTCAGAGACTTAAGATTTCCACTTGCTCCGATTGCACTGGACCTGGCACATCACTTCGCTTCATCAACTTTCATTAATCTCCTAAACCTCCTCATGCATGATGGTTGCTTTAGGTTACTCTTTACCTGGCCTTTTTAAGAACGTCCGCAATTTGATTGTGGTACATTCGCCGAAGTCGGCCCCTTCCAACTGCTCCATCTAGACTCACCACGTATTTCCTCCATCCTTTCTACATACTCAAACAAACCATCTGATCAACTCATCATTCGGAGGTAACCGTGATAATGTGTATTGTACCTACATTGCATGCCAAGATAACCCTTGCCTTTTAATTCTATCAAGGTACCAATATAAAATACTTCAACATAATAATATTTATAATACATACCTGGCAACAAGTTATAAATATGGCGAGTCATTTATAATTAATGGCGCTATAAAAATAACTTGATTTAATTATCATTTAATCCATAGTTACTCTGTTATGTCAGATGCGGTATATCAACGCGTTAGTTTTATTGTGATAGAACCGTTTTATTATGTTCTCATATCGTAACAATGATATAAAATCAATCCACTACTTTATTTGTTCCAACATTTTATTTACTCAATGTTTTGCAGCTATCATGTATGATTGCCTTGGGACATTAGATTCATGTCAAGCTTTTATAAGTCAATCCTAGTCTAGTCTGGAACGATACTATACTAATTCCAACAGACCACAGTAAAACTATTGGTCTTATACGTGTCTGTGGTAGCTAGATGTAGCTGTAGTGGTAGATTCTACCACCAAGTATACCCTGACTCGGCAACCGTAATATAAGACGCTTTCTGGCAAGATATAGTTATGATTTGCGAATGTTTGGAATGCTGGCTGCGACAAGCCGAGGTCGGGGTAAAATGGCATTACATTAGGAGAGGCCTTCGTCCAGCACTAAACTGATGTTGACTAAATTTACTAGATTTTATGGACTTTTACAACACACTGCCTCTTTGGGTTTGACCTTGAACTGACTGCTCAAGACTGCTGCTGACTGGGTTGAAACGTCCAAAATCCATATGAATATGTTAGCTTATCGACGAAATCATATCGTTAGAAGGGCCCATTTCTTTATCTTTCATCATTGTAAATGTTTACTTGTAAATATTGTCATTGTCAGTTTATACTGTTGGCGCTAAGAACTTCATTGTTCGGACGTCAGTCGTGACGTAAAGTTATAAAAGCATGACGCAATAACTGCATATTCGGCCAGTCTATGACGTTGTTGGATACGTTCAAGCAGTGTACTATGTATGTACATAATATATCTTAATGTATGTACATAATATACTCAAATCCTTTTTCAACTATCTCATAAGATAGTTGAAAAAGGATTTGAGTATAAAATACCGATTAATGGCTCTCCCCATTTCATAATTATGGAACCTGATAGCAACTAAAAACATACATACTAGTGTACTGTTGTGTATGGGTGTGCATCTGTACACCTCTGCCTAACTCTTCGGGGAAACGGGCGTGATGGTATATTATTATGTTATAAAACGAAAGCTGTGTAACTTATTTATACTTCTTGTTTTCTTTAAAACGTGTTAAAACGAGTTTGTAATTTTGCATAATTAACATTTATATTGCTAGTCAACATTGATCCGCACAACAGTACGTAATTAAATAAGCTAACCCACTTATTATTACTCCTAGACAAAAAACTACGTTTACAAATTTTATTGAACAGCTGATGTATCATCTCTGCAAGGCTTTTTGCAATTTTTGCCAAAAAAATGTTCAGAAATCCACTCTCTTAATGTTGTAAATATATTCTGTTTGTTTGGGTTGCTAATGGAAAAGAGAGACAGTGGGAGTCCAGTCCAACAGCAAGTAATGAATAGAACTTCAATAACAAATTACGACTGTGCTATCTCGATCCCCGTAAGGACACTTGTATGACAGGTGTCAGCCACACAAGTCTTCGATCTGTCAATAACACGTAACAAAATCTTATCAAATTGACTTCTTTTTAACAATATCACACAATAATCTACGCCCTCGTCATATATCTTTATTAATTTAATTTCCATATTGCTTTTAAACAGTAAACTACGTAAATCTCCTTTTATAAGAAAATTAATTTTTGTATCCCAGAAAATAGTCCCTCCAAATTCAGATGGACTAAAAAAGTTAACCAAATAAGAATTCGGTATTTAGAGACTGACTCAAAACTCCAATATCATGATATTTTCATCTTCCCCAATCGGTCGTTCCCCTGCGGATGGGGCGCTAACCCTTTTACGCCATCCAATCAGCTGAAAGCTTCCTGTCATCGTAGCTGCTACGTAATTGGACTATATTAAACGTAAATACGGATTACCCCGTAATCGCACATTTTAGCACTGAATTTTGAACGCTATTAATTTCCCTTTTAGTGGGTATTTTAGGTTGTTTAATCTAAGTAACATTGAGACTAAATTTTTGCATTCACAGCCATTAAGTAACATGGAAACAAACAATTAATATTAGGTGCTTGTTACGTAAACTAAAATTACTCTCGTAATCCACATAAGGGTCCGACGGAGCTTGCATTGCCCACAAAAACGTAATACCAAAATAAATCGTAATCCAAACTCAATTTTATTAAATTGTGTTATTATTCAGATTCAGGTTCCTACCGCACCAAATCACTACTAAGTACTTCACTGGAAATAAAAGGCCGGAAATTCGTTCCAAACTTAGTAAAGTTATCAAGAATTAAATTAGCTTACATTTATTTCCAGTGAAATATTTTGGACGAAATGGTAGAGTAGGAACCTTATTTAACGGTATCTGAATCCGATTAATAACACAGTTTGCTTAAATTGTATTTGAATTACGATTAATTTTGGTATTACTATTGTATGGAAAATTCGGTCCGCCGGACTCTTTAGATAAGTATTCCTTTGACGATAAACAGTGAAAGTTTAAAAAGCAAATAATAATATAAAATCTAGATAGAGCTTCACTGAGCGCACTTTTTTTTTTAAAGAGTGTTCATGGATATTCTTCCCGGATCTTCTTCATAATTATCAACTTTTTCGAACCGTGCAACTAGGCTCATAACGTTAATTATAATGTTTTTATGTATGGATCATGAACATATTTATTAAAATAAAGCTGGTTTACGGATTTTATCGCGTTAAATTCAAAATCCCGACGTTTCGGACGATTTTGTTAATGTGAATATAACGCGATAAAATCCGTAAATTGGTTTTATTATAATATGTCGGATATTCGTGTAGAAATCAATATGATTTCTGAGACAGGATCCTGAATTTAAAAAGTGACATTTTGTTTAGTGTATCGAATATGTCTGAAAGCTGGACTTGATATCTAATAAGAATTCCTTGCATAAAAACCGGGATCCATGACACATGACTCACATATCAATAACCTGATTCACGTAGGAGAGCCATGCTTCGGCACGAATGGGCCGGCTCGACCGGAGTGATACCACGGCCTCACAGAAAACCGGCGGCAAACAACGCTTATGTTGTGTTTCGCCGAGTGAGTGAGGTTACCGGAGGTCCAATCCCCTTTTAAAAGGTCGGCAACGCACTTGTGACTCCTATGGTGTTGCGGGTGTCCATGGGCGGCGGTAATCGCTTATTAGTCTAGTGATCCCAAGCGTAACTGCTACGCTAGAGATCCTGGGTTCGATCGAACGAAGTGTTATTGGGTTTTTCTATGGAATTCTCAGTAGCAGCTCGAAGTCTGGATTTTTTCTCGTTTAATAGACTCGCCCCCTATTACATGGGACTTAAACATACCGGAAAACTGTGGGTATACATAAGTACGCCTCTGCCTAACTCTTTGGGGAATACAGGCGTGATGTATGTTAATACAAATGTTTTCTCTAATTACCATGACAGCCATCTGTTTGCCTATTCAATTATTTATTCATAATTATACGCACATTTCCCATTTCTACATAACCTTGTCGGTATGTCACGGCCCCGTTTCCGTTCAATCTCCTCTGCGTTTCGTTGTTGCGCAAGATTAACATCCTTTGTTATCAGCCTTGAGATTTAATAAGCACCTTGTTAAGCTAAATGCTTCTAATACACGACACGAATAAGCTTTCGCGGGTTATATTTGTACTACCAGAAAGATTTTTGTGGTGGTATCAGTTATGATTAAGAATGCAGTACAGATAACCGCCCGTTGTGGAAATCTGTTGACTTTTGTTTGGCAATGGACATTCTTTGGATGATGATGATAGGGTTGGAGAGCATAAATTTGTCTCAAAGGAAAAACCAACCGTAAGATACGGAGATAAGTTCCACTCACAAATTCAAAATAAGTTCAAATTGCTCTCCTGACGCACTATGAACGCCATATTTATTAAACACAGTCCCAGAAACTAATATTCAGAGCTGTGCTGCATTGACAGAACTGGGTCAATGAAACGGTTTCATGTCCAATGTTTTGAGGACAATTTTCGAAATTGAAATGGCTCTGACAAATGACTAGGCTCACCCCCAATAGAACTTAATTCTTTCTTTGGCCAATTTTTTGTCCGACCGTTTACAGAAAAGAAAGAGTATTTCTTACACATGTATTGTAATTACTAGTTAAGGCATGTTTGAAAGAATTAATGAAGGGACTACTAACAAGAATAATTTATAAAGCGAAGGGCAGTGGAAGCGCTGGGAGGCCTTAGAAAGTACAATGGGTGGTAACAAAACCTTATGGGTGAGATCCTTCAAAAATGTCAGGTGCCAACCGGCAAGTGTATGAACGTGGACTAAGCAAAAGAAGTATGCAAGATTCGTAGCGAGTAGCGTTTTGTAGTATCGGCCCAGCTATGAAAAAGGCCTGAGTGTGTATGGTTGTAACTATTCTGGAAAACGACCCTGAAAATTCAATTCAGCCTGAAGAGAAGAACGGTACACGACTATTATATTTCTGAATCAAATTAACACGTAGGCCGTTAAACTTTCACTTGACAACTTGTTATTGAAACATGCCATTTATAATTGTTCGTGCCAAATTCAGGTGTCGGTACACAGATACGAGTGATTTTGTTGAATTAACATTAATTTACAATTCTCTTTATGGCCGAACGAACCACATGTGGCGTTGGAGTGACGTGGTAATGATTTGGGTACAGCTGCTTATTATAACTGTGACATTTGATGCGACCTGACTTCAATGAGTGTCGTAACTTCGAAGTCGTGTGTATAAAACAATACGTGTCGAGGTACTGAGCAGTCTCGATTTCGATACGTTCTTGTATTTTCCACTGTCCATAAAAAGTGAATGTTTTTTTACTGATTTAAATGCGTTTGGCCCTTATTTTTCCTAATGTCTTAGTATCATGTACAGAGAGGCAAATATAAAAGAGGAATAACAATGTAATGGAATCAAATTAAATATTTCTTGTTACTATTATTAGAGTTCCGCCGTGCCGGAACTCTACTACTAACTAACATACCTAGATCGTTTGAAATCCTATTAGCCTTTTCTTAGTGCATTTTTTATAACATTAGACTTTTAATCACTATTACAAAGGATCATGTCCCTGGTTTAGGCATTCTCCTTTTAAAAACTTCTCCGATTTGAGACGATATTATTGAATATTATATCCAAAAAAAAAATTTAAAATACTGATTTCCGACACTTACACGAATATTAGACATATTGAAATAAAACCACTTTACGGATTTTATCGCGTTATATTTACATTATTAAATCCCGTCGTTTCGGACCCTTTACCTTCAGCGTCCGTGACCATGGACGAAGTAACTGGACCATAGCCTCACGGGTAGACGAGACGTCGGGACTTAATAATGCAAATTTATCGCTATAAATTCCGTAAAGCGATTTTATTACAAAATATAAAATACTTACTTTAGTAATATTACGTACCTTTACGTAATAATACGTATACAAGAAACGGGACATTAGCATCCGCGAGCTAAGGCCAGTCGTATCCGTTTGCGGCGTAACTTTGAACATTTGTGTGACGCAAGCAGACGATGTAACGGCTCCGGATTTTTCTACAGCCAAGTAAGTAATAGTATTTGCTATATCCAGACTAACAACAACAGTAACTTTGTAGGACTATTTGTTACGTTTTCATGCCTAAACCGCTATTTTAAAGTAGTTAGATTGGAGCTTGGGGAAGGACATAAGAGATTGCGAGTGAAACGGCGGCTGCTAGTAATTATAATATTATCTTTATATATATAATTCTTCTGTCAGTGTGTATGTCACTGAACTTCTCTCAAACGACTGGACCGATTTTGATGAAATTTTTTGTGTGTGTTCAAGGGGATCTGGGAATGGTTTAGATCAAACGACTGGACCGATTTTGATGAAATTTTTTGGATCTGGGAATGGTTTTGTCCGCTGTCCGCTGTATTTCGCTTTATACGTAGCGAAGCACGTACCGGGCCGCTAGTTATATATATTACGTTACGTTGTGTTTCGCTGAGTGAGTGAGGTTACCGGAGGCCCAATCCCCTTTTAAAAGGTCGGCAACGCACTTGTGACTCCTCTGGTGTTGCGGGTGTCCATGGGCGGCGGTAATCGCTTACCATCAGGCGATCCGTCTGCTCGTTTGCCCTCCTATCCCATAAAAAAAACTAACGATAACTATAAGTACTTACCTATGAAATATCTGTATATGTATTTTGTATATTTGATATCAAATTAAATTTTGGTCATGATCGTGTCACAACAAAAACTGTCTTTCTTAGAACTAGATACGCGTCCTTTCTTTCGTTTAGTGAACATTTACTTGTGCTCTTCGAGGTACCTGCTTTTGTTGTTGATCTCACGAAAGTTTTAAATTGAGTTCGTAAATGTTTGTCTTGGAAGTTTAACGAGCGTATCCGACGATGTTTTGTAGTGTCCCATTATTTACGACCTTTTTTTAATAAAGATAACCCATTACTGTCCCAACTCCCAACTAAATGAGCACGTGCCTCCTCTCAGGTTGATAGGAATTAAGTTTCTAACTATCACGCTTACCTACAGTTGGTAGACTTCAAGCATTCAAGAACTGTGAAGCTTTCTTACATAATTGTATAGCTGTCATCACGATGTTTTGTTAATTATTATTGATAATGGTTCTAAAACTACAGTACTTAAATGATGAAAAAAGTCAGCGTGTCCCAGCCGCAGCAGGTCAGTGCCCTAACCGCCCTGGTATTGTATATATTCCTCTTATATTGAGTTATTTGATATAAATAGCATCACTAATCACCATTACAAAAGAAGCGTGGTCATCGTTGTGATCCTATTTAGTTACAATAACAGGAAAGTCGTGATGGATGGGGGCTCCCCTAAATATTGATATAATTGGACCAAGGTTTTTGTCCAAGTTACGTTTGCGTTTTTGTAGTAAAAGACCTCAGCTTTTGACGGTGGGACAATTGTCGTGTCTCTTTATCAACTGACTTTTGGTTTTCTCTATTTCCTAGCCTCTAATGTACATTTCCTTCAATTTTCCTTACTTAAAATCCTCCTAAATGAGGTATCTTGTCATATCAAGTGGCTTTTATTGTTATCAGTTAGTACACTACCTCATTTGTCAACTGCTTCTACATCATTCTCCAGCACCATTTCAAATGCCTTTAAATGTAAGTGAACTTAATATATTTTCCAGAAGATCAAAAATAAACGCAAGTTCTTTTCGCTTGCAGCTGAGTCCCTAGCCTTTTCATTTGTAGCTCAATAAATGTTTTTCAATCATAGCACTCACGCCTTTTTCCCACAGGGGAAGGCAGAACCTACAGAAATTGGAATGGAAAATGGAAATTGCTAGTTGCTAACAAACAACTATTAGGAACTAAACAAGAAAAATACGACAGCATGTATCTAACATACGATCTTTCTTCTGAAGCATCGCAACTAACTACCTAGCTTTATCGAAAAGCTCATTAATCCTCAAAAGGCGACCGTTAACCGCTAAATAACCTTATTGGTTGAAATACCGATTGGCGGAAGAAAAGCGGATACCGATCGACTTTCGTTTCACCGTGAGAAAACAGACACTCTAGTCATTTCTGTTCAATTAAAATGCCGATTTTGTAACTCTCGTGTCGCCAGTTAAACCGCAATTTGTGCGTGCGAATTGGAGGCGATGATAATCTTACCATAATTGTGATCATTCGTCTCAGCTCAAAAATCAGCTGACGAACCATTGCCAAATTTTGATTAAGGTAATTAGTAACTCTTTTAAGTATAGGCTGACAATCCATAAGGCGAATTAGGCCCCGGCCCAGGGCGGCCGAGACTACTAGGCTTCTCGGGGGCAGGCCGAGGAAATCCTGGCAAGACAACTGAGACACAATTGATTGGCATAGCCTTTTCGAACCAATTGTGGATAGTCATTGTGGTAGGGGGATATGGAAGGATATACGGGTGACCATTTTGCGTTCCATTGAGACACTACATTTTCAGCATTTCTATGGTGTGGTATGGTATTCTTAACCACTCTCAACATCCAATACAAATCCAGAGATGAGTTAACCAAGTGATTCTCTTCTTGCATGAGTTTCGTAAACCCAAAAGTTGTTTTATTACCTAGGCAATACGACCGACAGCTAGATAAATTAAACTGTTTATTTCGATCAACGGTACTTATTTCGGTTTCAATACGAATTTCCCAATTTCAAGCTTTTATCTAAAGTAGATCGTAACTGGTATAAAGTGAAATAATCGAGTTGAGTTTATCGCTACGCAACATTCAGACTGAGTGGAAGCAGAGGCTAAACTGTTGGCTAAATTATGTACTTACTGATTCATGCAGAATCTAAGATTATGATCACTTACTTGAATATCTACTTTAGTGACTGGCAGTTTGAGTTTATTTTTGAATGGCTACTTTTAGGGTGTAAGTAAGGCCTCGAATGCAGACCTATTACACTCGTGTAGTTTAAGGCCGTGACAGGTGTGGGTAAAGTATCCGTTTCCTTATCCTGATGGCAATCCCTGGGCTTCACGGCCTGTCTGTGTTAGGTTTAATAATCATTGGATCTAGGTAATAAAACACAGCACAAGTCCAAACTCCGAGCTATCACTGAGAATTTAGTAGAAAACCCCAATAACACTGCTCAAACTAGGAATCTCACCCAGGACCCCTAGCGCAGCATTCGCGCTTAGAACCACTTAACTAATGAGGCAGTTAATATCCAGATGATAATCAAAAAAAATAAAAATCTAATATTTAAGACAGCTTGTTATACGTTTACAAAGCTTCGTTGTGGTCTGGATCTCCTTCCTGAATCATATTATCATATCATAGGATTGAACATTATTTGCTGAAACTTATTATACTAGGTACTAATTTTGATGTAGATCTATTCATGGCCAAATAAACAATGTCCGATCTCACGACCTTTCTTTAGGTAATGCATAATTATCCGAAACAATAGATTGATTGATGCTACGATAGATCGGCACTTAATGAATGAAGGTTGAACCTTTTTGAACAGCCTACAGTTATACAATCTATCTGGATAGAGATATGGTTTTCGTAAGATACCCGCAATGCGGTGGTTCACGGTGGAATTGTAATTAAAAGGGGCAAGATGGAAACTAAAATCGTGGCTTAGATTAATGGGCTATTCCCCCCCTTAATCGGCTTTGAGTAAATAAAGTTGTAGACTACACTGTATTTTGTTGATAACAGTGTTTGTTGTGTTTTCATCAAAGTTCCAGGAAGTGCTATCAATATCCTAGTAGGTACTTTGTGAAAACATGACATAAACAATTTATTTGTTATAGAAATTGCTGTCATTATTAAGCAACACACATTCGGGTTTTTCGCGTATATTTTTTTTATTATAGGGTTTCTGTAAAATGTCACATTCATTTTATGCAGAAAATAAACAAATTGAAATACCTAGAACCTGCTTTACATCATCAACATACACACGGCTAGGCATCTAGCTGCCCAGTATAAAACCTATACAATACGAGATCAACCCACACTGGAAATGTATAGCTTGATGTGTGGTATGTACTACTAACACATTGCATTGCTCGCCGCTAATTCATTGCATTGAATACTATTTGAACCCTATACCCACGGAAAAATAAACGTTAAATCAGTATTCATTCATTGATCCAATACTTTGTGCATTGTTTATACTCAATAACAAATTATAAATACACCGGTAGGTACTTATTATCAATAGCCGACCGCAGGACATCATAATAAAGGACTCTGCTAACTGTCCCTTATTACAATAACTCCCGACACGTGCAAATAAATAAGTATTTGCACAAAGAGATATCAGTGTTCGAAACATTTACTTCCAACGGTTTTAATGGTACAGTGTGGTAAGCACATGCCTTTTTATAAACAGAAAAGCAACCCGAGACTTCGTTTTTGACTTGCGCACGCGCCTGACACGAGTGTCAGCCGTGTTATTGTAACACAAGATGTTTTACCAAAAGTGGGCAAAATGAAACCAGTTGTAACGCCACTGTTCTGATTACAGCGCACTGTTGAATATATGTGTGATATTTTATCATTTTGGCTGACTTCTCGGATAGTGTGCGAAGGTATTACCTATATAGTTTTTTTCTCATAACAATGTGTAGGTTTCTATAATATTATCCTACATTGTATAAAAAATGAATCTATATATAAAAAATATTTATGCCTTAGGAGCTGAATTTCTCTTCTTCCGTCTTCCTGTCATAAAAAGTCCTGACTTTGTTTCTTAGATTCTTATAGTATAGATTGTTTCGGTTTGAAGGGCAATGTAGTCAGTAAAGTTATTGGGCATATTATGACACTTAACAATTGAGATCTCAAGATGACAACGCGCCAAAACTTACTAGCACGTTCACAAAAAAAAATTAAGACTGTTTTGAAAGTTTATTTTTGAGAATTTTTACCTCCTCCATTTTGATGTCTGTTTTTGAAAAGGGAATTTAGCATCCGCCATGATTATTTTACACAATTATGAATGAATCTATCATTGATACTTAATGATCAGTGATTGGAATAGGTAGTTTCACTCGTGATAGCACTCAAATGTATTTGAGTGCTATCACGAAACTCGGGACACTTTTCGTATCAGAAAAAATTGTTCTCGTAAGGCAGTCTCCACATTTTTTTTTTTAAAAAACGTTGCCCCACACTAGGATTTTCTCCTGTATCGTGGGTGCGTTTACAAACACAAATTCTCACATACACAAACGCCCAGACCCGAAACAAGTACCTGTAGATCATACAAATAATTGCTCCGTGTGGGGATCGAACCCACAACACGTGGCGCAGAAGCCGATCGCTCATCCGCTACGCCAATCGTGTCGTCTGTTTTGTTTCTGTTCCTCTAAGTTTAGGTAAATAAGCACGAGACCTACTCTTTACTTTACTGATTTACTGATCTGATTACTGATAATGAGACATCGTGATCCTGAGAAGTACAAATGAAGCAGTCCTGTCGATACTAGGTCACATTTAGTGATACGTATTTTATTACTAAAATAATGGCCACTTATTTTCACCCTAGCAAACGGGCAGGCTCATAAATATTCATGAGTTCAACATTTTTTATAGCTTTTTATGGGTAACGAGTTACCCACCCAAACGTGGTCACAGTTTCCATGCCGTTAAGCATGGTTAATTATTCAAAAAGATTAAATTGTTAACCAATACTTTACTCATGGGTTACCATGCCATATCTGACGCAATTACGTTAAAAGCATATATAAAAATGAGGATTCAAAACTAATTATGAAACGATTGATTGATGCCCGAAAAGCTTATATATACTTTTGAACAACAATATTAAATTTCTTAATTTTAATTACTCTTCGAACATAATAAGAATACTGCGATAAATTGTAAAGGAATATTTTTTTTTAAATAAACGTTGCCATACACTAGGAATTTCTCCTGTATCATGGGTGCATTTCACAAACACAAATTATCACTTACACAAACACCCAAACCCGGAACCTGTAGATCATACAAATATTTGTTCCGTGCGGGGATCGAATCCACAACACGTAACGTAGAAGCCGATCGCTCAGCCGCTACGCCAAACGTGCCGTCATAACAATCATAATAATCATGTAATCCTTTCTTTATTAATAGGAATCATTAGGCAACCCTAGAAATCAATCAGTAGCCATCTAGCGATCTTCTACATCGTATATTATGTATAGTACTACTCCTCCACAAGTTTCCTAAGGTAACAAATTAAATTTACCTAAGAACTGTCCCACATATGAACTTATGTGCTTTACTTAATCTATTGAGCAATAAACATGTTCTCGTTCAACAAAATTCCAAAGAAACTGATACGGTGGACTGATAACTGACCGCTCGTCGGCTGGGTCGTAAAGCAGGTTAATTGTGAAACGAAACGTAATGAGAACGTTTAGGATTTACGCCCTTTGTTGACTTTATCGCCATGGTTTTACGGTGTGGTGAAAGCTATTTCTCGTTACATTACCTTTAATCTATTCAGTTTAATGATACTGAACAAAGAAAATCATTTTATCCCGCGTGGGGATAAGTTAGATTACAGTTCCTCACTGCCATTCAGATAAGCATCTCGTAAGAGGCGAGAAAATGTCTGACTTGCTCGGTGGAGGACCTCTTGAGGTCTGACGGGCTGGTGACCACCCGTACTTCGCGAGTCTGTCGTAAAGCACCTCAGTATGTGTATCGAATTTTTCGTATAAGAACCTCCTCGATTGCTGGGGCTCTGCAGTCCTTATTGGTGTTATTAAGGCTCGGTAACGCATCAGCAACTCCTATGGTGTTGATGGTGTCCATGTGCGGCAATGACTACTTACCATGGTTATATTAGTGCTTAACTATCTGAAATTTCTTTGCCGATTCTTGCGAATTGTTTGTCATGCTTTTTCCAAGCGTAAAGCACAGCGGTCAGTATAAGCTGACCCCTCTTTTTACGGAAAATCAGTAAATAAATAAAGAAAGAAAGAAAAATCATTTATTTCTGCCACACAATATAAATAACAAACGTACTTAAATAGTGATAAAATAAATAAGTACTTAAGTAACACAAAAAATTTAATTTTTTTTTTTTCCATTTGCAATTTCATCACTTAGTAATATGAAAAAAAAAATTATACTTTAAATGATGAAAAAATACTTTAAGTAAATGATATTTAATTCTGTAATATAGATCTTTTTTTAAAGTCACTTTTACCAAGTCACAATACAAAAAAACTTCAATACAAAGCAAGCCAATGCGATTATATAATATTCCTACAACGCGTGGTTCAGCTTAAACTGGAAATGTTCCTATAGCTTGTGTGTATCCGTGTGTACCACCGCAAAGAATATTAATGAATATACACAACACACATACAAGGACAAGTTTGAGTTTGACTCGCTCATGGAGGCTCCCGTAATATACAAATTTTCTAATTGCATCATGCATTAATTAGCTTTTAGCTTTGGAGCTCTCCCTCTCTCTCTTTAAGGGTAAATAGGTAATATGTTAATTGCACAAACAGCTGTTAACAGTTGTAAGTAAGAAGTTAAAAAATACGATCTCTTTGTCACAACTTAACTCCCAACCAATACAGCAAAGGGCCGTGGGAAAAATCTCCATTCGCAGTACTGCGTCGTTTTTTCTATGAAATAATACGTCATACTACCTATACTGTATTATGTCGAGTTGCTATTATAACACATTATAGATTAATCTCAGACCACAGTTGTGAGCGTACGCATTCAATGTCATTGGATTCATAAAGATTTTTTGTGTTACGCTATTAGTCTGGTTGTTGATTTTACTAACGTTTACACTTACTACGGTGTCTTGTATCGTTTGTCTCATTTATCTCAGTATCAGTAACTCAGTAATTAAAATAACAGTTAAGCCATGGAAACAATACCTAATTTTTGTAAATTAGACAGATACTTTAAGAATGCCACCAGCTTCACAGCCTAGCACATCATCAGCTTATAAAGGCAGATAAAAAATAATATCCTTACTAATATTTAACGTTTATGTTTGTGAGTATGGATGGATGGATGTATGGATGCTTGTTACTCTTTCACGCCAGAACGGCTGAACGGATTTGGATGAAATTTGGCACACAGATAGATTATAGCCTGGAATAACACAGGCTACTTTTTATCCAGGTCGGACCCAATCCTGAAGTCCACGCAGACAAAGTCGCAGGCAGAAGCTAGTATTCTATATTTTTTACGATTCTCGGAACAGTTTAGAACGAATTGGCGAACGTTTGCAATAATTCGTCTCGGAGCAACGCCTATTTAGTTTCATAGGTTTTTCCGTAAACAAGCACATTGTTTGCTATTCATATCGTATAATATATAAATTACTAACTAATTTTAAGTACCTAGATATTTGTCTTATAATAACCATTGAATATACATACCTACTAACAAAACCGTGTAATAACTTGCTTGTTCACATTTTCGGGAAAAGCAGCAATGAAATGTTTATCATTAAATTTTGTTGAAATTCAATTACATATTAACATTTGATATAATGAAAATGTTCTATTGTGAATATATTGAGGTATTAGGAGTGGAGTTAATGGAGTTCTCTAGAATAGAATATACATCCCATTTTCATCATCACGTTACAGACCGTGTAATGTAGAAACTCAACACGAATATTTTTCAGTAGTATAAAGTTTCTGCAGCTTAAGTTTATAAGCTGTTTACTATGAATTAAAAATAAATAAATCAACGCTATAAAATATAAGAAATTAATTAAGTTAGAGCTGATGTGATGCAAGAAAGTTTACAATAAAGCTTCAGGTGGAAGTTAGTAATTTAATATAAATTATTCAAACCTTTGTTCATCGACGTCACCTACATTTTCTTTGTCAGAAACAAAGACTTGTCATACAGAATACAACTGGTGTACAATATTGACCGCCTTGTTAAATTATTATTTATATTGACAATCAATAGATACTTAATTGTAATAAACAGATGATTACAAATTACTCAATTAATCTCTAAAAATTTAAAATAATATAAAAAGAAATACTTCCCTAACCATTATTATTGTCAAGGTGGAGTTCAGTTAGCTTTTCATAAATTTTTCGGGGATTGGCATACCATCGTAGTTACTGATCAATTTTATTCATCCATATTTATCATTAATTTACATATAGCAACCCATCATTAGGTTCGGTTGCCATAGATTCAAACGCCGAGCTGTTACTGAGAATTCACTATTGAAGAAATCTAACAAGACTTATTCGATCTAGACATCAAACCCAGAATTTCAGTCAGTAGCCGTGCTAGCGATCTCTAGATCACTGAGGCAGAAATGAATTTATTCATACAAGTACCTACACACTCAATATTATAAATGCGAAATGTTTGTTACGGTTTCGCACTAAATTTTAATGAATTTTAGTATGAAGATAATTTGGACCTTAAGGAAAGCCATAGGTTATCTTTCGTCTCAAAAAGTCCCATGGGACGCAAGTGAAACCGTAGGCAACAGCTAGTTCATAATAAGTTGTGAATCTATTCAACGGTCAACCTAATATTACATACGGATAGAATAGTAATATAAACAGTTATTTGCGTTATCGTCCAAGCTTCCTCAAACATGTTTAGCATGCGGCCAATGTTATGCAAAATTGATGATTACGGGTAAAACCCAGTGTATTGTATCGGCACTTTGGCAGACGAACGACTGACAAAGGTTTGGTACACACGACAAAACAGTTATATTGTTATGTATATCTGCAATAATATCGGCATTAAGTTGGGTCTCTACCAAAAGAAAATAGCTAATTTAATATTGCCTCCTTATTTTGTATCTTTTTGTGATTTTTTTGCATTTTCCATGCTATGATTATAAAGTTATTTTAGTAGAGGAATAGTTTAGTATTTCAATCAGGCGGGTGGGGTTCGCGGTGGCTTAGCGTTCAGAGCGTCTGGTGTATCAAACCAGAAGACGCAGGTTCGAATCCTGCCCGCGATTGAATTTTTCCTTTACTAAAATAACTATCCTTATTTTGTGTCCAAATAAATTTTCTTTATTTTTATTTATTGTTGTCCTTCGGTGGAGAATTATAAACTTAGCTTTAAACTTTTGTAGCAAAAGCTTTCAATTTTTCTTTTATGGAGATCCAGCTTTAGACGCATCACAATATAGATGATTTATTAATTAATATTTTATTAACTATTTTTTTAATGCGCCGGACGCATTGGGTGTGTCTTAGTACCAAGAAATAGCGATTGTCATTATTCTAGTCAAAGAAATTAAACTTAATAACAATTGCACCAACGTTATTCTAATTTATAGGACGACTAGAGTTGTTCTTTTCTTCTTGAAACTCTTAGTAGCAACTCGGAGTCTGTATTTGTACAGACAATAATATACCAATATTTTCGGTATATTTAGATTTGTAGATATGTTTATCTACAAATCTTAGTTTTTATCTATATACTTACTTATCTGTTTTGCCGACTGTACGAGTGTTAAAATACCTACGTTTGAACAAGTGACACAAGAAACGTGCACAAAACAATAGTATTTAAATATTATTTGTTAATTAATGTAGGTTGAATGTTAAAACAGGGAAAATATTGGTATTGGCTAAAGATTCTTTGTGGCGTTTGCGCAACCTTGAGTGCACGCAATTACTTGCAATGAAATTGATTACAGACAAAAAATTATAAAGTAAGTGCATCATTCAATTGTTTATTAACCATCCAAGAACAGACTACCATTACCATCCATCACGCCTGGATTCCCTGTAGGGTTATGCAGAGGAGTACTAATACACCTCCAAAACATACCGGCGAACTGAGGGTGTCTTCAGTTCATCGGTATGATTTGGTCGCATGTAATAGGGGGCGAGCCAGTTGCCGTCAGCCGGGCACAATTCCAAACTCCAAACTGCTACTGAATAGGTATTTCATTTAAAAACTCAATAACACTACCCGACTTGGGAATCGAACCCAGGACCTTAAGCGTTGCAGCCAAGAATACTTTTAAAACTCATTCAATGATGTGAGTGTAAGTCTTTTCCAATACGATTTAAGTATATTTTTAAACGGAACACGCTTACAAAGAAACTAAAACTCCCACGCGACATCAACAGTGGGTGAGTGACCCAGTCCGTATGATCGTTCGCAGAACAATAAAATACTTAATTACGATGCCATTAACGGCTTATTTCGCTTGTCACTACGTAACGCCCTGCGCAGTCGGCTGTGCCTTCAATTATTTTTTTCAAATCAAATGTCTGTCTCAATCTATGTCATTTTATTTATTTCTAATGAATCGTAATCTTTCTTTAACAAAGTTCAAATTTATTTATTAACTCGAGTAGGTACATTATGCAAATTACGGCCTAAATAGCCAACACGACGTGTATGCATATGCGACAGGCAATTTTGATTGCCGAAATCAAATACAGTCGCGCGAAATTGCAAATGCGACAGACTACTGTGGGATCTAAGTAATTATTTTTTTAAATCTTATTTATTATTAATGTTATGTATTGATGAATATGTATGAGTTAAGTTTTTACTTGTACCGGTAATACCGGATTACGAAAGAGATGTTTATCACAGACAGACGAACGATAATGGCCGCAGAGTACAGGTACAGAAGTTCAACTGCATTTATCATTCGGAATAGCAGACGGGACAGCATCAAAATTTTCCTACAAGCCATACATATCAACTATGTGGGTAGTTTTTTTTGGGTGGGGTTTAATTCACTTCAAAAAAGATACATCTGTTTTGTCATAAATATTAAAAAAGATATAATAATATCACATGTTTTACTTTATCTACCTAAACTAATATTATAAAACTCAAGAGTTTGTTTGTTTGGTTGATCGCGCTAATCTCAGGAACTACTGGTTCGAATTGAAAAAATATTTTCGTTTTGGATAGTCCATTTATCGTGGAAGGTTATAGCCTATATAACATCACGCTACGCCTCTTAGGAAGTTAGTTGAATTCATATATCGGCTTCTGCGTCACGTATTGTGGGTTCGATCCCCACACGGAGCAAATATTTGTATGATCTACAGGTAGTTGTTCCGGGTCTGGGCGTTTATGTATGTAAGAATTTGTGTTTGTAAACGCACCCACGATACAGGAGAAAATACTAGTGCGGGGCAAGTTTAAAAAAAAAAATTTTCGCCAGCTTTCTCTCCAACATTGCCCTCATCTACACTAAGAGTGTCCTTGCTAATCTTGCTAAAATTCTATGCAACCTAAAGCTTTTCTTATAGCTTTTCCCTATATATGCTTGGGCCTGCTTCCAGTAACCACATGCAATTATACAGGAACTGACTACCATCACACCTCCGCAATCCAATTTTTGGGTTGGGTTGATTATAAGATGAACGGGTTGTCAGACTTTTCGAGGTGCTGATTAGAAATAAAGAAAGAAGAAGAGGACGAAAAGTTCTCTGCTGAGAATAGTCCAATTAGACCTAACCGCGGTGCATGCGCAAATATACCTTACAAATAGATTGTTAAGCCTACCACCTAATTTGCAGGAACAATACAAAACAATTGTTTCGATCCTCTGGAGCAGAGGTCCCAAAACTTGTTGCTTTGTCGACCAGTTGGCATGTTTTGCGGCTTGGATAGACTCTACTTAGCTAATTTTTTTATTTTTGTGCAAAGCATACCCATTTGACCCTTATTTTTTTCCTCACTGACACGGACCCTTTTGCAGATCATCGTCAATGTCATGACAATGTCAATGTCAATGTAAACTACTTTGGGTACCACTGCTCCGGAGGATTACGGTTTTTTTAATAAAATAATATTGTATACAAAAAAAAACCATCTGTCCAGTATATTATTACATCGAAGATATCGAGTTTAATTTGGCTGGTTGCCAATAAGTTCGATATTATATTAGATAGAGATAGATAGAGTATTCTTTATTGCACACCAAAAAACTAATGTAAAGTACAATTTTGTAAGTCACAGAAAGGTACAATGGGCGGTCTTATCGCTAATAGCGATCTCTTACAGACAACCTTTGGATGGACTTGTGAGAAAAGGAAAGGCGAATACTAAGGTAGTCTGGCGTACTTAGAAAGAACAGGATTCTTAATTTTTAAACACATATTATCAATATATTACAAGAAAAAATAAAATACTGCATAACATACTGCTAAATATATAAATACTACTAAACATATTAACGGTAGATAATATATTTAAAGGGATATGCGTAGGTATATATCAACAGCAAAGTCAATTATATATCATAAAACCGTACTGTCCGAAATCAGACAGCCAAAAATTCGCGCCGATTAAAATGTAAACCGCGCGAAATCCTAATTGAGATTTTACGACCTTTTAATAGGTCTGAATTTCTTTTGGTATTTCAATATACAGTTTTCCTTGATCATTTGGTAAATTGCGTGCGCGCGCGTTATCATGACCTTCGTGTTGAAATGATTACAGTGTGTGCCAAGATAATAATCACTGTAAAACCCTTACAGAAATCCTTATGAATGCCAGTGAGCGTATCCAATAAATATGGGTTTCATTTGTTTTTAATACTATTACTTAGTTATGTAGGTAACCTAATTTTTAGATATCGTGGGTCAGAGGTGTACAACTACATAATATACTCGTATATATATACACCTACAGCTTGCTGGTATGTTTTAAGGGTCCGGCGTTGGTTGAATTACCCACAAAATCGTAATACCGAAATAAATCGTAATCCAGACAGTATTCTATCAAATTATGTTATTATTCGGATTTGGATACCGTTAATCTAGGTTCCTGCTGTACTATTTCGTCTACTACTACTTCACTGGAAATATAAGACCGGAAAATCGTTCCAAACCTGGTAAAGTTATCAAAAATTGCATTCGCTTAGATTGATTTCTAGTGAAGTATTTTGGATGAAATGGTAGAGTAGGAACCTAGATTAATGGTATCGGAATCCGAATAATAATAGAATTTGATTAAATTGTGTTTGAATTACGATTTATTTCGGTATTACTTTTGTAAGAAGGAGTACAGTACTTGTTACCACTAGATGAGTTAAGCAGTTCGATGTATTTGTTTGCAACTCCGACTTTTTCACAATAAAAAAAAATATATTGCCTATAATCTCGCCCCATATTACATGGGACCTAATAGGTACATAGGCGAACTGTGGATGTATGTCAGAACAGCTCTGCCTAACCCTTCGGGCAATACAGGCGTGATGGTATGTATGTATACGGCCTTATAAAAATGCCTATATTAATAGCAAGATTAAAGTAGAAATTGAAGTCACTCATGGACTGAACCCGTGACACACATCCAATTAGAAGTCGTTTGTATAATCTAAACTCAAATACCAAGCTGACCACACTGCTACAGGAGATCAAGTGGTCCAAATGTACCAAACCTGCCTAGGCTGAGTCACTCAGAAAGCGTGTTTTTAGACCTGATGATTCATCACGGAAGAAATCACTTTCAACCGATCTTGCGGAGTTCGGTGGGTTGACGTATAGAATTCATAATGGTGTCACACTTAAATAAAAACGAAGTTATATAAACTAAAACCCAACTAGGAAAAAAATTACTGGAAAGCATGAAACAAAAATATCCTGTAACTGTAAGTGGCCAAACACATCATTCGTTTTAAAGAACTATTAACTCAGAATTTACTATTTTTAACCCACAAAAAAACAGTTGGTATGCTACAGTTCGGCGATATCTTTAGGTCCCATGTAATAAGGGGCGAGCCTATTGCCATTAATCAGTCACAAATACCAAACTCCGAGTTGCTGCTGAAAATTTCATAGAATAACCCAATAACACTGCTCGACCTGGGAATCGAACTCAGGACGTCTAGCGTAACAGTCGCGCTCAGGACCACTAGGCTAACTAGACAGTTGCCAAAAATAAAACTGGTTTAATAAACGAATAAGTTACTGTGCAGATTTAAGTGGCAATTTATTGACTAATATATTAGATTTATTATTGAGCTCCTAAATTGGTAGGTAGTCTCCATAAAGTAAAGGGTAATGAACATTTATAAGATCGTTATCTTTTTATATTGACCAGCGGTATTTGCGCAGCAGACCTACGATATAGGTATCTCTAACTTGTTTACTCCTTTGTACCGAATTCTCAGAAGGTTGTACCGTTAAACAAAAAAATAATAATACGATTTTAGTGTCCTTGGCTTCGAGATAAGCTGTAGACGTCTAAGTTATACTTTTTGGGATAAACAAACAATTTAACTAGTATATTAGGCAATAAATAGCATCATCTGAGTGGATAATAATGTTAATCAAATCCGACAGTTTGCTTTAGAAAATAATTATGTTTATCCTAAAATTGGAAACTCGTTAGTTGAAAACATTCAAAGGTTCTTATTGCGAGAATATAATAATACTAGCGATCCGCTCGCGGTTTCACCCGCGGTGCTCCGTTCCTAAGGGGTGTAGCGTGATTTTATATAGCCTATAACCTGCATCGATAAATGGACTATCCAACACAAAAAGATTTTTCAAAATCGGTTTAGTAGATCTAGAGGTTACCCCCTACAACCTCACAAATTACCTCTTTTTGATATTAGTTAGATTTTATTATGTATGTTTTTTTTGCTTGTAAGCTGCATTTGGCAGTTTTAACATCATATTTTTATCTTTTTTGCTTTTTCAATCTTGATTTGTAAATCCTCTAGATGACTAGCATAAGATGATTACTTCATTGCTTCCCGTAACTGTTTCTCATAGGACGTGAGTAAACGCTTATATTGGGAACACGACAGCGTCCACTTGAGTACTGAAACATTATGTGGCATCATAGTTTGCCAGACAAGATCGCCGATGAGGAATCATCATTTATAAGCAGTAAATGTCGTGGTCATAGTCACAGAAGGTTGATATAAAAATATTGTAGCTGAAACAGTACCTAATTTTATTCGTTTTACTGCGAACTTCCTTTGTAAATAACACGTATTTTTTGTTCTTTGTTAAATCTCAAAAATTGTGTGAGTTTACTACTACAGTAAACAGTATTTTTGAAAGATTTGGTACTACTACTATTGGTTTTCTCCAATTAGCTTATTATTATGTATTCAATACCTACCAAGGTCAGCATGTTGACAAACTTTACCTAACCTTTTGTCTCCGGAAATTTGACAAATAGCCACCTGGTGATGAGACTTAAGTGTTCCCTAATGTGTAACTTATCACACCTCATACACCTCGGCAATATTATGTTTCATCTGTTCCTACTTCTTTTTAAAGGTTGCCTATGCCCTTCGTCATCAAAACCGTTCAGGTTCAGCTGGTTAGGCCTGAAAACTTAACAAACAATCAGGCACAGAGAGACGGAATGTTACTTTCGCATTTATAATATTCAGTAGGTAAGTATGGATTAATTAGAGGTTTATTTATTACACGTTTTCCCATCGTGTTCCATCGTTTTTCTTAAACATACTAATTGTCGCAAATCAGGTAGGTAATCGATCTTCAATAAAAACCTAACTGGTGTATTGACATCACGTGGTGCGCCTGTAAAAAATACTTAGGGTCAATTCATGCTAGCGTAGAGTCGAAGCGCATCGAAGCCTTGAAAGACCAAAAATTATTTGTGATAAAAATTCAAAGAGTAAAGCGTGGGAAAAAAATTGTATAGTGTATTGAAATTATCGGGTACCTAGTTAAGTAAAACAAGTTTGCGTGCGAATATTCGAGAAAACGCGCGCATTCGTGCGATTCGCTTTAATCATGAAGAATTTGGTGCTGCGATGCGCTTCGACTGCGCTAGCATGAATTGACCCTTACTGTTCTACAAAATACGAAGCATATTTTTTGCTTAATAGGCATGCGCTGTCAGCAACAGAGCGCAAACTGAGGTTCAAAGTACAGGCCTTTGCACTTAGTACCTAAACAAAAACATTTTAAAAGTAAGTGAACCATAGATTACGCGTGGTAAAGTAAAATCTAATGTCACGGTGACTCTCGATTTAGTGACACAGTTCTGTGTCGTTGGCCCGGCTTCCGAAAACTGTGCGTTATTAGCAAACGTTGTTATCAGATGTTTTGCGTGATCGTGGAGATATTTGCGTTTCGTTTGGTGCACGCTTTATCATCCTAGCCTTTTCTTGACTATGTTACGAGTCTCCTTCCCGTAACCGGATGAAAGTGTAAAAAACGACTTGACGACACGTTTGGCGTAGCGGCTGAGCGATCGGCTTCTGCGTCACGTGTTGTGGGTTCGATCCCCACACGGAGCAAATATTTGTATGTTCTACAGATAGTTGTTCCGGGTCTGGGCGTTTGTGTATGTGAGAATTTGTGTTTGTAAATGCACCCACGATACAGGAGAAAATCATAGTGTGGGGCAATGTTTAAAAAAAAAAAAATACTGTAGTTTACACGAGGCGACTATCATCGGACCACCGCAACCCAATTTCTGCCCAATACCGATATGCTTAGATTCAGGCTTTTTTAGCTTCTGACTTTCATAATCATAGGTCGAACGTCATGAATCCCATGGCCATGACTATAGGGCAGAGCGAGGTATTTACGGTTTTTCCAAAAACCACAACGAAACGCTTTAAGTTCACTTTTATCATGCGTACCGCTGAAATATGGAATGCACTTCCCGAGTGGGTCTTCCCTGATAGATATAATCTGGGTGTCTTTAAATCAAAGAGTGAATCGGTTTCTTCTAGGCAAGCGCGCTCCATCGTAGATCGCCGTATCGCTTAACATCAGGCGAACTGGCGGTAAAGCGTAAGCTTATCACGAATAAAAAAAAATCCTGAATTATAGGCTAGCTGTTGCCCGCTGTATCCCACGGACAGTACGCGCGACATAAGTTGGCCGGACTGAAGTTAGCTGTTTGGTTGCGCAGTACACAATTTTTAACGTAAACAATCCACTGCGCATTAAAACGGCGATCTTCACTCCGGCCAACTTATGCTGCGCGTACTGTACTCCAAAAGACTTTGATACAACAGGTGGTTTATGTCCATCTTGAAGGTCCATTCTATCTCTTTACTATAATAATTCATCATTGGTTCAACGGTTCAGACGTAAAAACTTAACAAACAAACATTATATAACATAATAGTTGCGATAGACAATAAAACTATCCTATAATGCCAACAGCGCGTCTGTGGAATATGACTTCCGAATCGGAAACACTATCTTGTCATATTCTTCAATGTAAGCGTCAATTTCCATAATATTATTCTAAGACAGAAACGTGACAAGCGGGTAGTGTTGCCACTGCGGTACCAGTAACCTTGGCCGGCCGTGCCATGCTCGGCCCGGCACTACTGTGAAGCCGGTCCGCGCTAGTGATGTGATTCTATGACACGACTTTATGTAAAAAATACAACATTATAAGAGAATTTGGCATTTGAAATATTTAGGACCTACCAGCTTGGGATACCTGCAAATAGGCTGTATAATACTGCATAAACCCCACACAGCTCATGTTCGCTTTGCAGCTTGGAGTTCCTATACATATTCTGTCATCAATATAATCTAATTTTAACTGGTCGATGTTTGTACATACAGGAGATATTTAATAAAATTAGTATGAGGAGAACCTTCCAAACATTAGTCATCTTTTTCAGTCATAATTTTTGTTTTTTTGTACGCGCATCACTGAAAATCCATTGAACGAAGTTCTATTTCCACAATTGCTGGAGGTGTATGTAAAAATATATTTCATATTTCCATCTTAAAATCCGAGTTTAGAAGTTAGTAAATCCTTTTAGGACGTTAGCGCACCCGCGGGCGGTAGCTAGCCAATTATGAAATAGATATTTTCACATGTCGTCTACAGAACAGTTAATAAATAATTAAATATCAAGTAGACTGTGATATTTATTATCTGTACTTACTATTTAAAGAATGAATGTGACAGACAAGCGAAAGTTGTAGGTCACACACCCGTATCAAAAATGCCTGGGGCCCTGTCTCGTTATGCTAATAAGTCTGACCGACATTCTCTTGCTATTTAAATATTATTATATTATCTCAAGTGTAAACTTGAGTAAATAACATTGTATATTTATGTCGAAGAATAAATACAAAATCTATTATTTTCTGCACAGCTATACAAAATCTACACCGTGCAAATGAAATAACTGAAAACCACTGACATGTTTTTAAACGTGGGAGAGCCATGCTTCGGCACGAATGGGCCTGCTCGACTGGCCGCCGGTTTTCTGTGACCACGGCCTCACAGAAAACCGGCGTCAAACAACGCTTACTTTGTGTTGCGCCGAGTGAGGTTACCGGAGGCCCAATCCCCTTTTAAAAGGCGGGCAACGCACTCGTGACTCCTCTGGTGTTGCGGGTGTCCATGGGGGCGGTAATCGCTTACCATCAGGCGATCCGTCTGCTCGTTTGTCCCCTTATCCCATAAAAAACACCTCATTTAATTTTTGTTATCTAATCGAAAGTTCCAAATTCGGCACTCGCCTATTTAATTGCTGATAGAAAAAAAGGGTTGATTTTTGATGATTTTGGCAGGGCCCACTCGCGAGACATGGTTTGGGAAATGCTGATCTAATCTAGTAGGTAAATTCCTGACGGGTTGACGGTTGACCGAAAAACATGTGAAGTGGTCGACAAGATTGGGAACCTCTGCTCTAAACTGTCCACGAAAACAAATTCCCATAATCGTAGGTTAAAAAAAGTTTTTAACATCGAAAGCCGACATTATTTCTAAGCCTAATTAATTCATTGCAGTTCGCAGCACTAGTGGCGCGGCGGCG
Source organism: Acronicta aceris (assembly GCA_910591435.1). Lineage (NCBI taxonomy): Eukaryota > Metazoa > Arthropoda > Insecta > Lepidoptera > Noctuidae > Acronicta > Acronicta aceris. The sequence goes on from OU342770.1 coordinate 13,554,853, forward strand.
CTGCGCTGTGCCGTGCGAAAACGCCACCGACAGCCTGACGCGAATGTTTTGCATTCTTTTGACCTGTTTATTTTGCATCTATTACTTACTTAGCTATTGACCGCGGCTTCACTCGCGTCCTAAAAGAATGTTCAAAATCATATTGTACCTAATGACATTAAAATCGTATTTTACTCCTTTGATGGATGTTTTTGTAAAAACGCTGAATACCGTTATTATCTATTTTTACTAAAAGCCAGTTTAGAATTCATTTCTTCCCCTATTTTAGCCCATTTTAACACAAAATGTAGCCTATGTCATAGTCCGGATTGCAGTCCATTTGCCAAATTTTGTTGAATTTTACGTAGAGAATTCCTTTGCCAGGGATTGGGACAGTTACTTTAATCGTTCTGTCACTTAAATTGTTTTTTTTTTTTCTGTTACAGGTAAGACACCAACACTAAAAAACCATTGCACAGTAAGATTACATAAACATAATCTTTGCAATCTCGCTAGGTATGTAAGGAACACAGATTTGTCACATTGCTGTGCGAAATCTTTTGATTTCACAAAAAAAAACTTACATTTTTTGAGGCTATACCTATCTATGTTTGAATTTCTGATCATAAGTCTAGCCTTAACTAAATACACCTAAACGTATATTCAAAGATTCTAAAATCACTCGAGTTTCAAGTAGAGTAATACCCGTTACGATGTCAACAAACATGATGTAGGTAAACAACACGCCACTTGGACATTCAAACTCACTTAACAGCAGTTACTTTCACGGTTAAGCAACACGTTACCCTACAAACTAATTAGTGAACAATTCTCTAAGTTACAATAACTTATGTCGCATCGTAAGGAGTCGGGATTGCTCGGAATGCGTGTTTTCGTCATGCAATTCATATTTTCACAGAATAAATTCAACCATAAATATATTCCTGTAAGAACGATTTTACATTGTTGGCGTATGTTGTTTACGTTCGCGGGTGAAACCTGACGAAACGTTGGAGTGCCCCATAAGGTATGTGAGAGACGGCAGGCCAAGGTAAAGCTATGTTCACACGATCGAAGCTAGACCGGAAAAAGGAGATCCGTGTCCGACTGCACTGGCCGGAATTATCGGTCGCCACACGAATTGAGAAGAATATATTGAGATGAATTCGGCATGTGGAGAGAATGTGTGAAAGGCGACTAACGAAAGGGATTTATAAAGTGTATGTCAGAGGAACTGCAGGGAACTTAAAAGACATACACCGACCTTATCAGTGAGAGCCTTCAAAGAGGTCAGGTGCGTAGTAATCGCAAACGGCGGGCGTGTATGACAAGATGTGTGAACGTGAATGAAGTAAAAGACGTGTGCAAGAATCATAGCAAGTGGCGTTCTGTAGTTTTTGCCTACCCCTATGGGAAAAGGGCGTGAGTGTATGCATCATTCAATAATTATGGAACGTATTATTTGTATCAAATGCTTATTGCAATATAGGGTATATTCTAAGTGAACGTCTTCTTAGCAATGGAGGTCCTAGCCCTAGATTTTGGTCTTCTTTTAGTCTTCTTGATTTAAGGACTCAACTCCCCATTCTGATCTCCAAGCGAAACCTCGTCGTTCCAGCAATCGCCTATCTCTCTCCAATCTTCTGTTTGACCTCTCGATATGATTCGATTCCCACTTTCTCATTTACTCGTTGTTCCATAAAGATTTCCGCAAGTTTCCTAAAACAACTAAATCAATGTATAATAGATTAATATCGCACAGTAATTGCAGACTAGTCATTATCAGCAGAAGCCAGCTGAAACTAAATATCTTTTATAAGAGCACAATTAAGATAAGCCCTGTATAAGGCTTAATAGTGTTACAGCCAGAACTATTAACTTTCGACCGCCGACTATTTATGGCGATTGTAATCGTCGCCATGTACTGTCAGGCGATTATTTACCAATTAAAGTACTATTAACATTTATACGTCTATTTGATGGCCCAAAGAAATGTCTAATGACGTGGTATATAGCAGAAAAGGCCTCGTTTTTGCGCATTTAGAACCATTAAATGATGTGGCAAATTTTTCAAATTGATTTAAGGACAACCTTCGTTGATACTTGGGTATAAATAAAACCCACCTATACAATCTAAGAATACTTCTATTCTACTAAGCGTAATCTAGACTTGTGGAATTATGCTGCAAAATGCCATACCAATATCTAGTCTCTCGACGATAGAGACAGGAGGTCCTTTAATAAATACCAAAATCATACTTAAAATGTCGACATTAATTTGATTTTCGTCATTGACTCTATCAAATTTTAGAGTATCATTTATGGATTATGATACCTCACCGCAGCTTCAGCTGTCGAGATATGAAAACGTTCTTACAGAATAGCTCTACAGTAAGCAAAAGTAGTTGTTTTGTTACTTTGTGAGAAAAGGATAGCATTATACATGCTTTATAACGCTATTACACTCTAACCATATCAGAACGATGTTCATAAACAAGACTTAAACGTACCTACACCCCTGCCCTGATTACCATAATACATTGTTAAAGAAACACGACTGTCTTCTCATTTACAGAACATTGATCTTGAGTTCGTAGACACCGTTTCTTAGAATTTCTTAGAACTGGTAACATCTTGGTTTATCTTCGTAAACAACATTTTTTCCACGCGTGCTGCCATTTGGAGCCTAGCGCACACGGTGGTTTTTGCATCGGCGATCAGCCGCAGCGATTATTTTACCTTTGCGGGTTGTTGAACATATTTTGTGTGATACCTGTTGACGCTGAGTCGCTGGATGAAGCTTTAGTAAAGCATAGTATAGTATGATCCTTGACACACAGAATCTGCCTAGTTTGTTTTGATATTTGGTTTTTGGTGTATTTTAGAAGTTATTATGACCAGGGTCCAGCGCGGTAACTAAAACTATAAGAGCTTTAGTTTAGTATTAATTTAACATTGTTCAATGCGAATTAACAAACAATGCGTTCTTAATAAGAACGCCAGCAATCTGTGTACGAACTATCAGCCATAATTATATCTGTAGAATCTGATAATAGTTTATAATTGCCTTATTTCTTATTATCTCTTTGAAGCATGCAATGAAACTTACAGTTACATCTCTTTGAGGATCAGGTTTCTGAAGCCAGTGGAAAACTATTTCGATGCATTAACTAGCAATTGTTCTGCATTTTGGCTGCTGCAAGCTGCATGCTACACCAGTAGTATCACAAGTGCATTGTCATATTGAGACCTTAGTTGTTAAGTCTCATTAGCCCAGTAATTCCGACATTGTCCTTCAATCCGGAACACAATAATGTTAGTACATTATTGCTTAGGGGTCGATTATTTGGCAATGCAGTATACTACCCCAGACACCACTGCCTACCAAAACTTATAGCATCAATTGAATGTAGTTTTAAGAGAGGCATTAGGGCATAGTGGAATCGAATAATTCCACTCACAATTGGAGCTGCTCGACTGGGGAAGTACCTCCACCTTGCAGAAAATCGTAGCCAAATAACATAGCTCCGTGCTATGTTGTGTTCCTAACGGTGACCAAGGTTGCCAGAGCTCCGCAGGAAGCGTTGTGTTGGCAGATAGGATAAGCATCACGCTATTGTCTCCTATGCTGCCAGCCCAACTATTCCTCCTTGATTTAGAAGGTCGGGAGTGATACCCTTAGTGTTGTAAGCGTCTATAGGTTATGGTAACCGCTTACCATCAGGCGGGCCGTAAGCTTGCTTACCACCTTACATGTATAAAAAAAACATTGTTCCAAAGTCGCTAACTGATCAGTATGTCCTAGCCTTTACTTCTTTTCGCACGCATCGTGCGAAACCTCTTCGTTTATTGAGGTGGCAGAATTCGTGTACAATCGCATATGGTATAATGTTATTAAAGCCGTATCTGCCATATTAGATTACTAAGCCAGATATTTCCATATGTTGAGTTTAAATAGGCGTTTATCGATTTTATGGGTAGTGATTTGAAGCGTTTATGTCTGCATACCTATTTTGTTATATAAATTTATTTCTTCGTTTTGTAACTGGATTAATTTATCAATTCTTCTCACATCTTTGGGTTGTCTGAGACGCTATTAAACGTCGGGATGAGTACAAAACGAAGTTTTAGTCGATAGGAGCTATCTTTTTAAGAAAAATTAACACTCAATGGTTAAATACCAAAAAAGTATAGTTAATTTCTTGCACAGATAACATTCTTAGCGGCACCTTTATCCCTTTCGCTGACACTTCCTATTCACTCAAGCTATTCTGAAAAACAACCAAACAATTCAGGTCCGATAAGCCCTAGAAAAGGGTTGGGAATGAACAATCCTGCTATGATTAGTCCGTTATTATCTTGTACGGAACCCTAAGCATACCATTGAATACGTTCACGCCCCTGAGCTACGTAGGTACTACCTTTTTACCAGTGTTTACGTTTAATAGACGTGTTTACTACCGTTCTAGTGGTTTTTAGAGGTAACGATGACGGCCAAGTAAAGTGTTGTGCGTCGTAAAAACGCTATCGCGACTACAATGCTTTATGCGACTATAATGGATTTTGTCATCGACCTGTCTGGCTAGCTGGAAGTTGGATTCTCTTACTTTGTCCGTTGATGGATTAGCTTGTAGAGATTCTATGTTCAACTCACAGTGAAAATATAATGAAAAAGATAGTTCAAAGTTCAACTGTTTTTATTTCAAATAAACTTCATGAAACGTTACACGCCAGAACGGTAGATCTGGATGAAATTTGGCACCAGAGATAGATTATAGTCTGGAATACATACGCTACTTTTTATCCAGGTCGGACCCAATTCTGAAGTCCACTCAGTAAAGTCGCGGGCAGAAACTAGTAATGATATATTTTTTTAAAGCTTACTAGTAATGTGGGTCGCATATTACTAGTATTCTTGTTAACCCCTCGCCCTAAGCTAAATGCTTGTGTTACGAGTGGGTTCACGTCGGTAGTGCAATGGGTGAGTTTTGAACCGGCAACCACATGATCGCCAATCCGACGCCCTAGCCACTAGGCTACCGCCGCTTTAATTAATTATGCATTAAGTTGTGCGATGGATAAAAGTAGAAAAAAAAATATTTAAGTTCTTCATCGAAAACAACCACGAAGACACAGTCACAACTTAATAACCGTAAAAGGAAAACTCTATTTATTACATTAGAAACCTATCTACATGGACGGCGTCGTGCTATAAATAATATTGGCTGGTGACAACTGGCTTACAATTCAATGACCGACAGAACAGAAGCCTGTTTATCTGTCTGTCACTGGCGCCTGATTATAAATACAGCTTTATGCTGAACCGCGACACTATTAATAACGCCCGGTTTTGCTCGTTCGGAAATCCCGTTATGGCATAAAAATGTTAGCTTTTTTTACGATACTTAATTGGCTCGAGGCTTGGGTATGTTTTGATGCAGTGTTTAGGCAAATATAACATAGTATTCTTAATATTTTAATGAGATTACGCAAAGTTAGTTTAATAGGTATAATGTTTAATTATTTTGTAAGGAGTGTATTAACTTGCGTGCGCCCCTAGATAATTTGAAACTAATCCGGTAGACTAATTATGTATTTTGGATTTTATCGCTTCTATTTCCCTATGAAAAACAGGGAATGCTAAAACACGTGGCATCTTGAGAGCTGTTTGATTTTTAACCTACGAGAAAACTGAGGAAAATCTCAATTTGATTATAATAGGCATATCTTCCTTCATGAGTCGATTTTAGTGATTCTCTTTTCATTAGTCCCATTTCTTTAAAAACTATCCCTTATTAATATTTATTATTATATATATAAAATTCTAAAAGCACTCCTTTTGTAGCTAATCCTATCTTGAAACTGAATGTTAATCTCTATTAAGAGTACACTATACTACACGCCTGTTTAGTGTTATGTATTTTGTCATTCTATATAACGAACCATCTAATTCCCTACAGCAATTCAACAGGGGCACGATAAAAACTATAAAAAAAAACCTACCAGCGATATCACACACTTTACAACACGAACATGAATGCTTACATGAAGTCGTAAATGCACAGTGCGGCTCTATTCCCCCGTCATAAAAAAATATAAACGCACAGACATCAATTCAGATGTATATCGACATGTACGCACGGCTGGATACCAAACTCCAGTATAAGCTGATCCCATATTGAACTGAAAGCCTATTCAATGCTAGTTCAGCTTATACTGGGAAAATATATAGTGTGATGTGTAGGTATACTACGTGGGTGGTCTACCAAGGCGCCGCAGAATATTGTTACATTTTTGATAAACAATGCCATTCCAGTAGTTTTATCGTTTTTACTAATACTATTGTAATGTTGTTTGGTTTTCATTGTTGGATTTGAACATCTGTTTGCGGTTATTCTCCTTTTATTGTGAGGTTTGACTAACGGCCGGTTCCAATGCTAACCAATTGGCAGCATTGGAACCGGCCGTTAGTAACAATGAAAACCAAACATATCTAATGAGAAGCTAGGCTTGCGTTATGGTGTGAGAAAAATTCATCAACCACTTTAAGTATTTGTTGGACTGGCTGAGAAACTCCCGCTGGAACATGGGCTTCCCCAGGAAGCTTTTGAAGATCTTTCTTCAAAAGGCCATTTTAGACAACGCCCTGCATTGTGACAGTCTAGACAAATCGTCCAGCCACAGCGGCTTTGAGTAGACCAGTCTCAGCCGACAAATTAATCTCGCTCAAGCTACGAAGATCAAAACTAATTATTTGACCTTTGTTCTATTAGGACAAATTATTGTGTTATTATAAAGTTTGTAACTTTTCTCACGGTTATAAAATTATTATATCCTAACAGTATGACATTGCATTTTCCTGTTCATGATACAAATTTTCCGCAAACGCAATCAACGTTCAAGTGTTCATTTAGAGAGCTCCGTTAGAGCCTGATACCTAGTAACTTAGCTAAACTAGAGCTTCCAATGATAGATAAATCTCAGATTTTAATACACAACAGCTTCATACTATAATTAATAGCGGTGAAAGGGCTTTGAGATGTCGTCCTGTAGATCATTCTAGATCTAAAACTGGTTCTAGAAATGTATTCTAATTACGTACAGAGTTGTGCGTGTCTTTAATTGTATACTAAATCGGTGCGTTGGAGTCCCTTATTTTACTAGAACTGCCCTATAGATAGGACAACAATTTATGAAGTAAAGATGAAATAACAGAAAGTATGTACTGTGAACTAGGTAGGTATATGTCTCATACCTAGTACTTTTTTTTATACGACTAAGGTGGCAAATAATCATACGGCCCGCCTGATAGTAATAGGCAGCCTATGGACGCTTGCAACACCAGGGGTATCACTCGTGCGTTGTCGATCCTATAAATAAGGGAGGAATAGTTGGGCTGGCAGCATAGAAGACAATAGCGTGATGCTTATCCTATCTGCCAACACAACTCTTAGGTACTTCCTTACTCGGGCAGCTCCAATTGTGAGTGGAATTTTTCAATTTTACTATGCCCTACCTCTCTGGTTCACCTCTCACATGGGGTGATACTCATCATTTACTAATCTGGTCTTCTTTTATATTTTGATGCATGCATATTATTATGGCTTGAAATTGTAGTTAAGTCGTCATTAATATCCTTTTCAGATTTAAAAACCTTTACATTATAAAATTATTTCAAGTGTCTAGGAAAATAAATGACGTCCCGATAAAATAAAAGGAGGTTCTGTTCTAAAGGACTACTAGACTAATGACCACTAGACTAATGAGGCAGTTTTAATTATTATAATCCAAAGACTAAATAAAAAGAAATACAGAAGAGTAATATATAATCTGTCCACACATATACCTAAAAACATTTCATCACACCTATATTCAAGGGTAAAGGATCGTAGCGTGATGTTAAATAGCTTAAAACCTTCCTCATAAATCACTCTGGGTATTGGTTAAAACGGCTAAAAAATCGTTTCAGTAATTTTCGAATTTATTGCGAACAGACAGTCGCGGCGAGGTACCTACATCGTTTTATATTATCTAGTGATGATAGTACGGTAATACCTAATTCAAATAGGCAGGTACAAAACTACAGAAGTCCACACAGACATATCTAACAATTATTCTAAAAACCCGTCTAGATAGACTCCCACCAAACAATAGCGTCTACGTCTGGGCTCCAAGCACTGCACACTACAGCTCGTTAATACAAGGACCTTCTGTCTGTTTAATTGAAGAACCGCTCCTCATCTCCACTTGTTTTTGTCTCCCCAGCTGCGTCGTGGAGCGTCCCCGCGTGGTAATTAATGCAGAACTAGGAACGTGGTTATTGTGGAAGACGTGTTGTTTATGTTAACAAGGGGTCTATTAGCAAATTAAGGGCTCGAGGGAGCTATTCATTGTAATTTCGCACTTGTGTCGCACTGTTATCCGCTAACTGTGAATATTCAAACATTATTTAACAATCATTCTTCTCATCATAGAAGTTCTCTCTTTCATAATTCAGATTGTTTTTATTCTTGTTTTATTGCTTGTTGGCAGTGGTGTAATTTAAGTTTTCATTATCATAATTGCAGTTTATTCATCTGCATTCTTATCTTTGGGATGAAGTTAATGACGTTCAAATTATTTCCAACTCCACGTTGTATCATGTATTTTGCGTATAATATTACGGTAAGAAAGAAAGAAAAACCGTTTATTTGGCCAACATCGAGACAGGTACTTAGGTACATAACAAAGACAAAAACAACAAAACACCGCCTTCAAATTCTCAGTAGCAGCTCGAAGTTTGGATTTGTGTCCGATTGATGGGTCACCCACTATTAATCGACGATAATGGAATAGAAAACAATAATAACGTGGGACCTAAACATACTGGTAATTGTGGATTATATACATTAGTACCTACATCTCTGCCTAACCTTTCGGGGCATACAGGCGTGATGGTATGTTATGTTTATGTTACGTCCAACTGTTAGGCCTTTCGTAATTAAATGGACAGAAAACAGGCCATGTTCACAATGTTAATTAATGTGTAAATTTTTCTGTCCCGTCTTTAAATCTGGATGGCTACGGCATGCGAAGGTCTTAGCCACATTTAAGACTTGCGAACAAATTGATTAAAATCAATAAACTTTCGACAGCACTTAGCAAGATCGAGAGGGTATAGCTACCTTTAGATTTTATGCGTCGGGTCCTCCAAAATATCTACTTTGTTAGTCCTCACGAAGACCCTCGTAATAGGCAAACGCTACCGGCAATAAAATAAGGATTCAAAGCCCATTTACTGGGTCGACACACAAACGGTTTGTCGAAGAAACAGACAAAAAAAGTAATAGCAGAAGATTGTCGACATCAATAACATTTCCATACGCACGTTTTATTTTAGGAAGTCGTTTGTCAATGTCGCCATGAATTTATAACGTATAGTTTTAGGACTACAAATTACATAGGTAATATCCATAACTTGTGTGAACAGGAATTTTATATACGATCATTTGGCAGAGACCCTAAAAACTGTTTACTCCGTTCCATTTGCTTTTATTAAAAAATGTTGGTCAACATATTCTCGCGGCTCTAATAAACTACTTTCAATCGTATTAGAAACAAATATACGAAGACGTTTTCGACCCTCGAGGGTTTTATTTTTTCGACAAAATGTATTACTGGATGCGAAATATCAATAGTGTTATAATTCCCAATGTGACCAAGAAGCCGTATAAAGTCTGAAGGTTGGGAAAATACGTGAAAAGCCTCGAATCGAAATGTTGCAATTTTCTTACTTCGGCAGGCCGTCCATTTCCTCTCGCTACGTTAAAGTGCTGATTAAATTTTAACCTGGATGTAGTCTAAAGGTCTAAATACATTTAATACTTTAGTATCAGTGCTGCTAAGTATTAAATTATTCTAGGCTTTACAAGATCTAAATCTTGGAATAAAATTGTGGTACAGTCGTATTGCGGAGAAAGAATAAAATTGTATCCCAGACAATGCATTTTTGTGCACTCTTAAGAAACCTCGAGGGACAATATCTCATTGAGATATTAAACCCAACTGACTAAAAGACTCCAAGCTAGAGACGCAAAAGAATGCTGTTGTCTAGAAAATATTCAAATAAGTTCATATTTATTCAGGAACAAGTTGAAAAATAAGTGAGGGCGACACGGCATCGTGTATGAATTTGGCAAGCATAAATATGAGGGCTAAGTGTTTCCAGTAATGTCTGTAATAAAAATATTTACGGTTAAAGCTACGAAGATCGAAGGTTGCTAATTGTGTTTAAAACACTAATTTACTTGTGTTCCAATTTCACATCGATTGGTTTGTAACATATTTTTGTCATATGATGAACCGTTCAAATTAACATAATTGAAGAAGATATTTCTAAATATTCTCCAAATGTTTCATAGTTCTGTATTATTAAAACAGTTTATTGATTATTTTCAAACATTGAAACCACGGCCACCGCGGTGTTTCCAAAACTTGAAACTCTAAAAAGAACAAAAATAATATCTGTCACAACTTTTGTGTGAAAAATAACCCTTCCCGTAACTGGCACCAGTTTAACGACAGTTTTAACCTGGCAATGACAAGGTCTTTTGTATAAAATACGCCTCTAAACTTGAGATATACGAAACTTTGAAACAAAACCCTTTATTCCTTCATCTCACGCCCAATTTGTCTTCAAACAAGCCAAACACTCCTCTATTTCCATATTATCCACCCTTCCGCTACATCACATTTCCTCGACATGTATAAGGTGATACGAACAATGCTCCCTCGCCCTTCTGATGTAAATGCCATGGTTAACGTTCGTTTTCGATGCTACCGTGCCGTTGGGTTTTAGGGGGTAGCATTGTTCAGATAGGATACTAGCAAGAATTACCGGAATCGAAGAATTAGCCTTAAGCTTCAACTCGTGTTGTATCTTCCAGCTTATGTATGATCTATGCTTATCTTTCACATAAAACAACATAATTCTCACGTAAAACATTGTAAATATTATATTATTTAGTGGAGTATCTAAGGAGTTTCTTGCCTGCTCTTTCACATGATACCCACTATTAGGAACAATGTTTAACTAGTTTTTGACATTTCAAAAGTACCTTTATTAATAAACCATTTGACTTTTGACTCTCATAATTGCCCAGGTCAGTTTTGTCTCAGCTCAATATAAATAAAAGCAACGTTATTCTAAACTCAAAGGTCCTCCACACAGACCCACCCATATAAATCGATGAATAACGTATTCAATTTACTTCTGATAAGTCTGGGCTAAAAATAGAGATTCGCTATTCTAAGGTAGACCTTATCATTCATGCTTGAGGTCATTACTACAAATATAAACATGTTTCTGGAATTAATAACGTCACAATTGTCACTATTTCCTAGACAAGGACAGCTCTACTAACGGAATACTGTCTCAGTCACTCTTAAAACCTTAACTAAGTCATACTGGTTTCTGACACATACGCGAATATTAGACATTGAAATATCAGGATGATCCGCGAGGCTATTGAAATTAAAAAACATCCAAATTTCAATAGAGAAGATGGTTGGGTCTTACCACCTGCTAGAAACCCCATTATAGATTCCATAAAATCAAAATCCAAGCCCAAAACTACAAGACCAAAGGATACGGTAAGATCTTTCTGCGTGAATCGGATCGCCAATAATTAACAAAAATGTAAGGTAGCTGTTAGTAATTGTAACATTAAGACGTTCAACAACTTAGTCTATCCGTGACCATGGATGCTGTAAAGGATCCGAAACGTCGGGAATCAAATAATATCAATACGACGCGATAAAATCCGTAAAAAGTAGTTTTATTTCAATATAAACTAAGTCTTCATACCGCAACCGTGATCTTTATTTTTATTGGATTATTTACAAGTACACGCAAAACAGTGTCGTATGGCTTTCTTGTTTTATGCCTTAAGCAGAGATCTACGTGTCGATAGTTCTTGAACAATGCGCGATGCCGCACGTAGACTAAACAAAATCGATTATGGTGCTTCACTGTCTATCTATTAAGATCGATTCTTGAAATTGCACACCTGAGGTTAATTTTAAAAACTGGCAATGACAGACATTATTGGCAACTAAAATGATTTTGTAACGCAGTAGATTTGGTCAAAATTGTCTTCCCATGACAAAGTGGGTATTAATTAGGAATTTTCTAGAGCACACAGATCTATTATTATGTCGATTGATTTTACATTTGTCAAGGAAATAGTTCGAATTCGAAATAGTTCTATACATCAACAATCAACATAATCATCAGACACGACAGCTTAATTGAATACCTAACCTTTTCGCCAGAAGATCAGCTTGAACTATTAGATCTGAGAAATTATGTGCCGGATCAGAACAGGTCACTTCCTTTAATTGACTTCTCGTCCGGGAACATAACAGCTGATGCCTACACTGACAATAATACTAATGCTTAAAATAATGCAGCTGGCTTTGAGCGATTCGATTCGATTAAATCAACCCATAATACGTAATCATTTGATAATATAATATACATTTACATATTTTTTGCTTTTGTCACTTTAACAGGCCACTTAGCTTAAGTCCACCAATTACAAATATACAATGTAATAATTTGTCAGATTATAATTCTTAAATACGACCTCGATTTCCTTATGCATGTTATACGATTCCTAAATCTCTTCAAGTAGTTTAAAGATATTATTCATGAAGTTAATTCTACATCCTATTTCCCATTCGAGACTTCAATTACTTCCTCAAAACACTTTCCTCCGAATATCTTCCAAAGCCAGGGAACAGAGGAACCGGAACTATATCCTGCGGCGGGTTCCGAGCTGAATAATTCATCACGCGTCGATCGCGTGCGCATTGATTGACGGCGATTCGGTGAAACCGTTTCTTTGTACGATCGATGACATCAGAGAGGGCTTGGAATGACAGGGAAAAAGTCTGTCAAAGTCAAACTGTTTTATATCAATTGCACTATTAAAATAGAATATTTATGCAAAAGTCAAAAATTAGTAGCACGTTTCCTAAGAGTGGGTCTTATGGAGAAGAACCGGCAAGTAACTCTATACACTTAGCTACTCTAATGATTTATATTATTTTTTATTTAACAACTAGCTTTTGCCAGCGACTTCGTCCGCGTGGAATAGTTACTTTGTTCCCTAGTTCTTCGCCCGCGGTTTCACCTGCGTTGCCCCGTTCCTAAGGGTTGTAGCGTGATGTTGTATAGCTTGAAACCTTTCTCATGAATCACTCATTTTCCCAACATTTCCCTTCACTGTTCTGCTCCTATTGATCGTAGCGTGATGAAAAGTATACTATAACCTGCCCAGGAGTATGAAGAACAATTGTACCAAGTTTCGTTGAAATCCGTCGAGTGGTTTTTGTTTCTATAACGAACATACATACAGACAGACAGACAAAAATTTTACTTATTGCATTTTTGGCGTCAGTATCGATCACTAATCACCCGCTGATAGTTATTTTGGAAATATATTTTATGTACAGAATTGACCTCTCTACAGATTTATTATAAGTATAGATTTTATTCAGACTGTTAATGGAACAGCTTTACCGTAATGGGATGTAGATATTCCGCGAATCTCAAGTTGAGAAATTGTAAGACAGATGACGATCATTACGTCAACTGGTAAATGTCCCTCTGAAAGTCAAGTAATGACTACTTAAACCAAATTATCATCTGTCATTTTAACTGAAATATTGCAAGCAATTCATCTGCAGAGCAACAACAATATCTTCATGTCAGCATTTTAGTACAAATTGCTCATCAAAATATCACCGTTTAATCCTCATTACGGGCTACAATCGATTGTCAGTCGCCTGACAAGCCTGCCTGTCCCTTTGTGAGATGATGGACGTATGAATTGACTGAGAAATCAGATGCGTGCGTTGGGTGTGACGGTAATGTGATTGTAAGCTTTTGAGAAATTTGCTGCTGTACATCACAAGATTTAAGTACTTATTTCATTTACATTTAAGCTTTATCATATTTCTATAAGAAATGATGGGAGTGGCTTCGTGTAAAATACTTAATATACTAGCTGGTAAGGACATGTGTGTTTTGGCAAAGATTATACATATACTTAATATTATATTACGCAATACGTATCAAAACGCAGGTGTTTTTAACTGCCTTCATACCAAAACCAAATCATTAGGCGGATAATTTATGTATAACACAATCTACATCAGACGCAGATGGCGTCGCCCTACCTTGCAAACCTAATTCTTTGTCGACAGTACACACGGCTACACCATGACACCGCTATACAGTTCCAAAATAGACAAACATTACATTGTACTTACTATTCGTACAATGAGAGCTACACATAAGCTGGAAATGTAAAGCTTAATGTGTAGCAGTGTGTACTACTAAAAGCATTCAAAAGGGGACATTCAAAATCTTCCACGACATAAGTATTCACGTAACAGGGTAATAATAATCAACCGATGCAAGTCTGATGAAACCACCTTCAAGCATAATTTCGTTCGGCACTAGTCGTTAAGTCCGAGGGGCGTGGTTGAACAGTGCCTATATATCATCAGAAGGTATAAAGACAGTAACATTTTCTTTAAAATTACATCGTGCTCGTTTGTCATTTATAGGTAGGTACTTCGGCAAGGCAAGGTGTGTGCTTGTAAGTTGAAAGCTTGTCCATTCCACACGATTGGAAAAAACATAAACGGAAGAAGTTTTAAAACTTTTGCATTATACAGAGTAGGTGGGGCTCGTGGCTACATAACAATACCATAGCATCATGCCAGTCAGTATTTCCCGAAGGGTTAGGAGTCTTATCATTCTGTGTCAGTAATAAATACGCTAATCAATCGAGTTCTTAGACTGGTGAGTGGTATGTTTCTTAACACAATCGGAAACTCGAATAGTGTATTAAGCTGGTAACTGGTGAGTACTAAAACTAATGGTTTTTTTACGCATAGACGCAGAAAAGTTATTCAATTTCTCATTCAAATTAATTAATATTTCAAATGATTTCAAACTCACCTTTTCAATGTTTCATCACATTCATATTGATTAAAGCTAAATAAAACTAGCGCCTTTTATTTTATTTTTGGTTACTCAATATCAAGCTGATTGAAGCTTCATTTTATTACGTACTAAAAATCTTCTGAAGCGAATCTACAAAATGCGCAGTCAATTTCCAATTCGAATAAAACCTTTCAAGTAAATTAACTAGAAAGTCTGAAATACTTTTAAAATTTTAAGTTAACAAACACGAAAGTCTTGCAATCATAATGGCTAATCTTCACACATTAGCATTAAAACTTATACGATTTCTAGTCTAAGAATATTCTGAGATGCTTTGGAAAAGTTGAAAGAATGGATGAAAGACGATTAACGAAAGGAAAGGCGACTGACAGCGGTAGTGTCGAAAGAGGTCGCCCTAGACGGATATACGCCGATCTTATTGGCAATCTCCTTCGAAAAAATACGGTGCATAGTACTCACAACCGGCGGGTATGTATGAGAAGATGTATGAATGTGGAAGAAGCAAAAGAAGTATGCAAGAATCGCAGCAAGTTATGGTCAATATTGTCTGCCTAGCCCTGTGGTAGAAAGGCGTGAGTGTAGGTACGATTTCTAGACGCAAAATGGTCACAACTATTCTTGTCAGATCTCTGAAAGTAATTTCTACTCGGCATTCGCAAGAAGTAATGGAATCAAACTGAATACCAAACGTTGTGCCGTCGTGGAAAACGTTCTGTAGCAAAGCTTCATGGCAAAGAAGTTTTTATACTAGATAATACTTTTTTATAGTGGATCGTCCATCCAGGGGGAGGCGGGGTTAATATCGTACCCTATGAGTCGTCGGGGCCAAGGGATTCGGTTATAACTTTCATCACCACCCCAATAGATCAAATCGTTCACTGAATTCAATAGTAGCACAAGTCAGAAATTATGAACAAACAAGTTAGTTCTTTAATGCATTATATTACGATGTAATTTAGAACGAGAATCCCGAAATGCTAATATTTTGACTTGTGCCACTATTGAATTCAGTCAACGAATAATGCTCAAACCCAATGTCAGAGTAGATTTCGGGCGGGCCATTTACCATTCTTTATTGCTGCCGCACAGGGCATACAATGTTAATGTAACGTCTGAAGTCTCAATTTTCAATGAACCTGTTACGTAGTCACTACTTGCGTTGCAGGTCACGTCAGCGTACGGTAAGCCATGGAAATAATATGAAGGTCATCTTCCAACACGTAGCCCTTCAACCTGGTGTATTGTTTTTTATTGTAATAACTGATAGAAGGAAAGGAATATCAAACTTCTCTGCACGCTGGGAGTCAAAGTCAACAAAACCCATCATAGTTCGTGGCAGGATCTAATGATCCATCTGGCTAGCTACCACCCTCACGTGTAAACCGGCAGTAATACACGAAGACCAATATTATTTTACAGGTCAGGTTATAATAAACCTTGTCCGTGTTAAGTAAAAAAAGTACCTACCCAGTTTTTTTCCGACATTCCCATTAAACTAGAGATAAATAACTGTACATAACGTTTTGAAAACTTTCCCTAGTATTTGGTAAATTAAATATTCAAGACTTTTCTTCATACTAAGCTTTTTTACTTTTCTTCCTGTTTTGATCTTCTATCCGAAGCCGACCAGAACTCACCGGACGTTCATAAATCAATTTAGTATCAATTTTTCAACGGAGTATCTGACTATCGATGGTGGGTATTCTTATGGTAATACAGTCTATAGTTTAGCTTTAGTTTGCGTTTACTAAAGTTATAGTAACTGGGTAGGTTCCCGCAGGAGTTTATGCTGGGTAAGTGAAATGGACCAGTGCAATGTTGATAGATGGCAAAGAACGAAAGAAAGAATCATTCATTTGCGTAGAATAATACACGCCTAATATGTATCTTTATCCTGTCATGGTCTTGAGCTCGTGACAGTCAAATATAGACTATAAAGCAAGTTCAGTTTTACATAGGTAAGTGTTTGACATACCCTGCTGCCTGGAGGTGGCAGATGATCCATGAGATTCCGCACTTTAAAGAACGGTGACATCTTCGATGTCGGTATTTTGGGTATCAAAATTCAGATCCCATTAACCTGTTCTTTTAAATCTTCGTCTAGATAAAGGATAGCCTTGTTCAATAACGATGTAAAGAGATCTAATCGCTTAATTGGCGCTCGCGACGATTGGGCAGCCATTGTGCAATTACCGTTAATTTTGATTTCCGTTGTGAACTAGTGTAAAATGTTACATAGATTTTCAGTTAAGTAACTGCTGATATGGAATACGAATTCATCATGAGACTATTTTTTAAGTCTCATTTGCCCAGTAATTTCACTGGCTTCATTACGCTTCAAACCGAAACACATTACTTAGCAGATTATTTTTAGGGCCTAGAATTTTTGGTTATGCGATTGTATCAAGTTATTAACACACACGAACTCTGGAGCTCTGGAACTCTGGGGTTCTTTCTTTTCAGATCCTCATAGATCCATGCGTTAAAATGGTCTTAATGTCCCTTCAAAGATTCTATTGAAAAATTCATTAAAGAACTGTGACTCTCCAGACAGTCGTATCAAATTTTTTTTTCTAGTGTGTCTGCAAATTGTTACTTGATATTCTTCACATATTAAAACTGAATAACCCAAACTTCTTCCTTAATAGGAAGTATACAAACTCTACAAATATGTTTGTTTGAGCTCGACTCAGTCTATATTTGGCTTAACACTTCTGAAACTCGGCCAGTCGACTTGAATAACACGAGATCGATTTATGAAGCTTTTGCTTGTGATCTACCTACTTGGAACACGAGCGAGAGTGTATAACAATATACCTATACATGTTCACTAATAGAAAATGTTTGGAATTTTTGTCGTATAAAGTATACCCGCTGCTCGTGGTTTCCCTCACATCTCAAAAGAAGGTTTATGTGTATAATACATGCTAAATATTAATGTATATTAGTCGTGCAGATCGCTACCTGCCCCAGCTTCGCACGATTAACCTCAATAGTAAACATTATCCTCTGGCTGGAACTTACTATCCTTCAAATATTCATATGACACAATATCATCAGGGTCAGGATCAATATTCTACATAATAAATAACAAAACAATCCATCACGCCTATATTCCCCTGTGCCTATGTAGCCAGAGGTGCACTGTTGTACACTTACATTTTGCCGCTATCATTAGAATTTAGAACCCCTTTTAATCAAGTGCAAGCCTATTGCCGGGCACAAAATGCAGACTCCGAGGTGCTACTAAGAATTTTATAAAAAAACTCAATAACTTTGCTTGTCCAGAGAATCCAGTAATCGGAATCCTCAAATTTAAAGCAATACAAATAATCTACATATTTTATTAATAAACTCATTTTTCTTATTCCAGTGTTACTGAGCGAGGCCATCCTGCCTGATGACCAATTGGAGGACAAGACTCTCAAGATCACAGACTTCGGACTGGCCAGGGAGGTGTACAAGACCACCAGGATGTCTGCAGCGGGGACGTACGCGTGGATGCCGCCAGAGGTGAGAGGGTAATCTTGGAACCTGATGAACTTTGGACATTGTCTCCTTGCTTCGGAATTCCTTAAAGAATGTTGACATTTGCCTCTGATAGATAAATGTGGCTTCTTGTTGGTTAGAATTTCTCAATGTTGAGCAATAAAATCTTACGTTGAAATGTAAAGGCTAAGCTGTACTAGGTAAAGTTAAGGCAACCTATTTGTATTTGTAACCTGGCTACAACTGTATCGATCGCATAATAACCCTGTATAATTGTCAGTTTTGTATGGAAAATAAACATTCTGTTTTCTCGTATAATACGAATAAATTCGCAGCCAAGAGTTTGCTGGCAATTTTAACCTTGAATAGCGGTCAAACGTCAAAGCTGTAATCACATAGTAATTATAAAGTCAAAATCAATAACTCAAATTAAGACCTGGCTTTGTTTTGGTGAAAGTAATTATCCTTGTCGATTATTCCGTCCAACTAGATTTTTTAACTTTTCAAAGCATTTTGACTTTTGAACAACACTATTTGTAGCTTAGTTACACTCCACATCGTTGTAATGTAAGTCTAATGTACTAAACCACAATAAAACATATAGGTACATGACCAGTAACTGTGTCACTCCTACGAAAACCAAGGTGAAACGGGCAGATCGAAATCAATGCCCACACTGCGTGGCCGTGAACTAAAATATGAGCTAGTAATGAATTAATTACCAGAGTACCCAGTGCCGATACACTATCGATAGTTCTCTCATTGCTTTAGGCCACGAACGACGATTAGTATTAGATACTACATGTAGACATATGTGGTGTCTTGTTGTAGTATTCCGTAATCTGTGGAGATACCAATGCCCAACACGGGCGTTAATCAATAAAATTTCAGTCAATTTATTTAATTTGAATTGCAATTAAAGTAATTTAATTACAATTAATTATTAATCAATTAATTGAAATAATAATAATTTTTAATCAATTGATTTAATTTTAACTGCAATTAAATTACTTCAATTACTTTTAATTATTAATCATTTAGGTAGTTGATTGAAATTGTAACTGAATAATACCCAACCCAGAGACAACTGAAGTCAGTAGAATTATACTTTTTATTGATCGATAATGTTAATATTCTGAATTCTGATTATGAATTTAATACAGTGATTATTGAGTTTTCTTAACGATGTTTTATCGAAGAAGTAAATTGATAGATTTTTATTCGAAACAGATTTGAAGATTGAAATATCGAGTCTTGCCAAGTCATTCTTGACGTCAATTTCTTTAGTTGCTGCCATTAAAAAAAAACCTTGACTAAACAACAATATCTCGATTTTCAGGTTATAAAACACTCGACGTTCTCCCACGCGTCCGACGTGTGGTCGTACGGCGTGTTACTCTGGGAACTCCTCACAGGGGAGACCCCCTACAAGGGCATCGACGCGCTGGCAGTCGCGTACGGGGTCGCTGTCAACAAGCTCACGCTACCCATACCCAGCACTTGCCCTGAACCGTGGAGGGTATTAATGGAAGGTAAGTGGCATCTCCGCATGATTGCAGGGGCGGGTTTCTTATTATATCTGGCTCAGAAATCGAACGTCCGAAGTTAATTCTTGACTATTGCCTTGCCTCTTCAAAAGGATACCTCAAACATGCTAATAATCACAGAGTCGGTAGGAGTTCGAAATTAACTCCATCTTCTTTAGGTGACGGGTAGGTATGCGTGATGGATAAATTCCAGATCATCAAAAAGCGAACAAAATGCACAGCTCTGTCGAAAAAATCATCAATATCGAAAATTTAACTGATAGTTTCAGAAGCTTACTAAGACGAGTAGAAAGTAACCTCAGACTATGATTTTTCCTGTATTGTAAAACAATTTTCTCATCATACCCTTCATAATCTTAGCATTACTCTCAGTAACTAACCTTTTAGCACATCTCTGGTTTTATATTCCATACATCCTTAATTTCTTTCTCCTCAGCGTGTTGGCGGTCAAATCCCCGCGAACGTCCCCTGTTCCCGGAGATCTTAGAACAGCTGGAGAGGATCAGTCAGTCAGAGTTCACGCGCGCGCCGCACGAGTCTTTCCACACGATGCAGGATGGATGGCGGCTGGAAATCGAGGAGGTGCTCCGGGACCTTAGGCGGAAGGAGAAGGTAGGACCTTTACAATATAGGACTGCATGCTACTCCAGTTTGTATTCCTTGATATAACTTTTATGGAGTCCTGTGATTGGAGAGAAGAGTGATAATTATTATTGACTAAGCTTATTTATCTTGTAAATATGCTATGTAATTAAGTCACTCACAGCTTCTGCAATAAATCCCTAAATAAAAAACATCATCCCTCTTGTCGAATTAAAGTCGAAAAAAATATACAATGTGATGCGATATATTATCATTTAATCGAATAACAATTTTATTCAATTAAATGATAATATATCGCATCAAATTGTATTTTTTTTTTATCAAAACGTTAATTTTGGCTTAATTTTTATAAAATTATCCTTTATTACTTACATTGTTACATTGTACAAAACACATTTGTACACAATATGAATTTCTAAAACTCAATGGGTTTTGACTGTGCGTTTGTAATAAATTAATTTACAAAAGAAACATATCTTTTGTATCATCAATTTCACTTCATTTTACCAATTTATAAATTAGCCTATTAAATGTAGCCTAGAATAATTTCTATTATTTAGACCTGTTTTTTAAAATTCCACTGTCTCAACTAATAATAATTGTATTTTCACATTGCTTGCGGATAGGAATGCAAAACTATAGAAGAGGTTAGTGTTTGATGTTTTTAGACTGTTCGTGTTGTTTAATATAGATTTTATGCGTTTTTTTTTATGTTAAATGTATGCTGCAGAAAACTAAGAAAATAATCATATTCATCGTATTTCTTTGTCCCAACATTTTAATTTGACCTGTTGAGGACTACTTACTTTTAATTTATTTTTCGTGAAGTTGCTTAGATTTAATTATATTTTTTTTAATAAAGATACCTATTTTAGTAGTATTATACTGTCACCATTAAGCTGATAGTATTCTGAATTGTGCTCTATACATTCTGTATCACACATCAGCCTGTATAAAAACAAACTTAGTAAACAAATAATACTATAATGACCTTCTCTAAGCTTTTTATATGCCCTCGAATTTCTGTTAAACATGCAATGTTATTTTAGCTGAATTATTTATTTTGATAAAAACTGTAGCCAGTCTTTTTTTTTTTCATTTTATACTATTCTCCTATTATTATATATTTCATTCCAGGAGCTCCGCTGTCGTGAAGAAGAGTTGACCCGCGCCCAGCTGCAGCAGCGCCTCATGGAGCAGAACCTCGCGCAGAAGGAGAGAGAGCTCGAGATGAGGGAGATCGACCTGGTCGCCAGGGAGCTACACATACTGATCTTTGCGAGCAATATGTCCGCTAACCAACCGCCACAGCCTAATAAACGGAAAGGTACTGTTTATTACCCTATTCAAGTAGAAATTGCCTTATAGACTAGTGGTCTTTAAGCAGTGTTAGGTATTGAAAGACTAAAATTTCAATCAATTCGATTGATTAAAATATTAATTGATTGAAATTTGAATTGTTAATGCTCAATACTGGTCCTATGTGTGACTGCTACGCTAGAAGTGCTGGGTTCAGTTCCCAAGTCGAACAGTGTTATTGGGTTTTTCTATGAAATTCTCAGTAGCAGCTCGGTGTTTGAATTAGTGCCCGGTTAACGCGTGATTATATGGTAGTTTATAACTCATTTTAGTAGAAAAAAATATTAATTAGCAGCAGCATGAAACCATAATTTTATTACACTTATATAACAGCTAATAATAAATACCTCAAGCCTTGGACCAACCCTTGGTATTATTCTAAGAATGTTCGACCTTCCATTTCTAAAAAAATTTAACATAAAAGTACAGTATGTTTTCTCCTATGAGTCAGTATCATTGACCTAGTGGCACAGTTGAGTACTAGGCCTTGATAATGATTTCGTTAGTAACCTTGACTATGACAGTTTAGCTTATAGTTATGAAATCTAATGTGTGATCACTTCAATATGTTAAGGTTTTCAGGTCACGCTGATAATAATTATAGTATCTCCTTAAAAAAAATTAGGGCTTCTGCCTGTGATTTTGTCTGCGTGGACAGAATTGGGTCTGACTTGGATATAAAGTAGCGTATGTGCTTTTCCAGACTATGATCTGTGTGCCAAATTTCATCCAGATTGACAGATTCGAGTAACAAACATACAAAACAGTACAAACATTATTATATTAGTATGGATTGATTATGCCCCTACATAACCCAATCTTCTATCTATACTTATAATAAATCTGTAGAGAGGTCAATTCTGTACATGAAATATATTTCCAAAATAACTATCAGCGGGTGATTAGTGATCGATACTGACGCCAAAAATGCAATCAGTAAATTTTTTTGTCTGTCTGTATGTTCGTTATAGAAACAAAAACCACTCGACGGATTTCAACGAAACTTGGTACAATTTTTCTTCATACTCCTGGGCAGGTTATAGTATACTTTTCATCACGCTACGATCAATAGGAGCGGAGCACAATTAAAAAATGTTGCAAAAACGGGAAATTTATTTGATTATTTTGTTCTGGGAAGTGACATGGGTCGTTGATAATGCGGGCGTAGCCGCTGGCGGAAGCTAGTCCATAATAATATTATAATGTTTGTACTGTCAAAATGAGACGGTAAAAGAGTTTTTGATTATGATAATTAAATTGGGTGACAACATTCATTCGTGATTAATTAAGGATGGGCTTGGATCCCATACATTTTCATTTATAAACTTGGCTTTAGCTTTTGAATAATTTTATTATACTAAGATGCCTTCTGATGGTAAGTGGCAACGAGGCTATAGATGCCAGCAACACCAGTAGTATTATTCACGTGTTGTCTATATCTATATTCAAGTATCAAGCCTCAGAATTTCACGTTACATTATCCTCCGAACCGGAATACAATAATGTTAGCACATTCTTGCTTAGGGGTAAAATTGGTATTGGTAAGTACCACAAAGACGTGTTTTTGATCTTGATAAATGATTATTTCAGGCAAATTCAGTAAGATAAAGCTCCTGAAGAAAGATACGATCTCGTCGCCGCTGGACTTCCGGCATACGCTGACGGTGCGGCCGTCGGAGGACGAGTGCAGCGTCAAGCAGCTGGTGGCCGTCGCCAAGGACACGCCGCCCGGCTCGCCCGCCATCATGAGGGCTATTGCCCGTACGTTTGTTACTTGCATGTAGTAATGTGTTGAACATGTTATGTTAGCATAATCCTAAATATGTATACCACTACTGATATTCAAATACAACTTAAAAAAAGAAATTAACTTAGTTGGCATAAATAAAACTAGTTGTTTGAGCTGCTGTCGATCATTTTTTTCAGTTGAACTTTAAAATTGTGAAATGTATCACCGAAGATGTTAATGTTTGGACGTTTGTTTGGATGATATTGCATTCATTTAGTATTCTATGTATTGGTGCTTGTTGGCCCAAATTGGTTCTAGAAAATGGTGTGTGAATTGCATTTTCGTCAAATTAAGCTTAATATTTGAAAATGTAAATTTTAAATGCATTTTTATGGCACTTATTGTCGTGTTTTTTTAGTGGTTTATTAGCACCATAGAATCTAGTTGAGGCAGGCACTTTTCGAAAATAGATGTAATACCCTATTTCTAATATACGTTTTCTTTCATCCTTCGTTTTCCTCTAAAGGAGAAATCGGTAAATTTTGTTTTATAATTTTGCAGAATTTTAGAGTCATTACAGCAAGTTTTGGTGTTGGTAGAATCCAATATGTGTATGTTTCGGTCGCAGTGCCGGCAGACGGCGTGAAGGGCAAGACGTGGGGCCCGTCGACGGTGCACCAGCGCTCGCGCACGCAGCTGGCCGCGGCGCACGCGCACGCGCACGCGCCGCACGCGCACGCGCACGCCGCCGCGCCGCTGCCGCGCCCGCGCCACGCGCGCTTCAGCAGCTCCGCGCCCGAGCTGCCGCCCGCGCCGCGCCCCGCAGGTAACCCCCCCGCAGCGCGCCGTCCCGCGCCCGCCCCCGCCCCCGCCCCCGCCGCGCCCCGCAAGCGCAGCGGCAGCCACGACGACCTGCTGTACGAGAACGCGGAGCCGCGCCGCAACCGGTTCCTGCTGTGCCCGATGTTCTCGTCGACGGCGGACATCCCGCACCAGTACGACACGGTGTTCGAGGTGGCGCCGGGCCACGCGCGCCGCAAGCCCTCGCACGGCGAGGTCAAGCGCAGCTTCCTCAAGACCGTCCGCTCCAATAGCCTCGCCGTCACCGGCAGCGACCACTCTGAAACTACGAAACTGCTTCGAGACGAGTAGTTTGGGATAAAGCTGTACCGCCGTACACGTAACAAAATATTCGAAAGAATACAAAAATATTCAAAAATAAAATACGTGTACGGTGCGTTTTCGAATATTCCGAATCTATTTTGCTGTTCTCTGAAAAACGAATCAAAATAGAATTAATAAACGGTGTTGCATTTAATGAAAATGGAACATTGACTCCCCTTTTTGCTACTATCTGTGGACAGTACAAAAATGTTGCCATATTTAAGACATATCATTTCTTACTAACACATTCCTCCACAATGCATTTGTCAGTTATTTCCTTTTTTTAAATTAATTAAAAAATGTGTTATAAGTTCTAAAAATAATTTCTTAATAAACTTTACCCCAAACTACGGTCTCGAATAACGAGCTCGAAATATTAATTTAATCTGCCTTTACGAAAAACGACTTCACTTAATATTCGATTATAATTCGACGCGAATTATTTATTTTTTCGAAAAAGACGACGATACTAAATCGACGCGATATTAAATCGGATAAATACACCATCCATCTGTAAATATGTTACTTATTTGATAAAGAAGTTCCAAGGATTTGATTTTAGTCAATAAGTTTATTTTTTAAGGATTTTAAAAAGACTTATTTTTTTAGTGTTTAATGTTTAGTCTTAAAACACCAGTGCTTGTTTTCTTCTACGTAAAATATACGTTTTACTACGGTAAACTAAAGTAAAAAAATCGGTAAATGCGTTGATTGGGTTCTTTCATAGTACGAGTATGTATCAAACTTATTAGCTTAAATATATTTATTTTGTAAAATGTTAAGTGTTAAAATAGTGCGACACGAGTGAACTGCATAATTATTTGTAAAAAATATGTTCTCATGTAAGTGACTATAATGTCTTTTTTGGGAATTAATGTCTTTAAACCTAAACCTAAAAAAAAGTTATAGGTACGTTTATATAGTTTAAATTAAAAAATATATATATAGCATGTTCGCATTTATTTTGATAAAAAATATAGTTTGCCGTGGTAAATAGTCCTATTTCACGCACATACGATCGACTGCCAAATGATTACATTTGAAATCTTTAGTATGGTGTGTTTTACAGTAATGAATCTATTTTCAGCTTTATTTGTTGAACATGAATGTCGTTTGGTCAATCAATATTTTTTTTTATTACGTTTTCATGAGTTTATTGCTATGAAGCTATGTTTGTGTATTTTCTAATGAATGTGTACAGTGAAGGGTTAATCTGATTTCTAAATTAATTCTTCAAGGATGCCGTATTGAAATTGATTTTCTCTTCTGCCTACAATTACTTGGAAGTGACCATAAAAAATATATAATACTTGAAATTCTTCTGTTACTTTCCCATTTATAAATCCCATCTCAAAAAAGATAACATCAAAAATAGTTTATCATCATTATCTTGCTCTAATCCCAAGTTACTTAGGGTAAAAATGCTATTTTATTATGTCGCACATGAAAGATTTGTTTCACCTTTTCTGCTGGCCGATGTCTCCCGTTTCTTCTTCACCTCTTTATTCCTAGTTATTATTCTTAAAAAAATGTTGCTTGACCAAACATTACAGTTGTTCCTTCTTATTTGAATTTGTAACTTATGACAACGATATAAGTCTTCTTATCAAATTGTGGAGAAACAACTGTATAATTATGTAACAACAGCCAAAATCAGCATTTAGGGATGTAGTGGCGATAGACCTAACTAGGAAGTAATGTATCTCGTAGCTAGGAAATTGTTAAGAAACTTTATTTAAATCAAAAGACTTCGTTTACCATAACTGTATCGACTGACAGGAAATTTTTAATTTTGGATCTTGCCAAATTGTATTAACAAATACTTACAATAATAAATCAAAAAGAAAAAATATTATTCCTTTTGATTTATATATTGTAATCAAAGTAAAAAAATAGTGAATTGTAAGAATTATGTTTTTAGTAAAATTATTTGTTTAACGTCAGCCATTTTGTTTGTTTCTCGCTGCGCTAAAGGAACTTCTCAAGACAACTTGCTCTATCCTTGTAAGTATGTTTTTCTTATTCCAAATTTATTTTGAACGCGTTCTGATTTACTTCTGCGGCTTAAATATAAAAGAGGTCAAATTTAATTTTAATATCATGATGCTATTTTAGTACTGATAAGTCCACATCGTTCAATTGTATAAATCTCTCCCTGTCTCTCTCTTTCTTAGACTTTTTCTACCTTAAAACTCAACCATAATTATTATCCTATTTTCTGAGTAATAATTAACTTTAAAGTTTATCTGTTGATGTTTAAAAAACCAGGTACCACCACTGCAAAAAAAATGTCTATTTGTTTTATTATTCAGTACTTTCATATCAATCTCATTCTTATTACTATTATCCCATAGTAGTTTTGGTAGATCTGTTATTGCACTTGAATTATTTTTTACTAAACTTGGACAATTTGAAAGCTCGTTTATTATGTCATATTTGTATAGTTCCCAGTTTCTATAATTAAAAGATAATCAGAACGCGTTTTATCCGTGTCACAAACTTATTGGCAGAAACACGTGTAGTGGCAAATGTAGAGAAATAGGTTAAGTTAGTTCATAATGTTTGGAATTGATTGTATAGTACTGTTATGTCCAGCGTGTGATACTCAATGTGTGCTAGTGTAGTGTTTAGTGGGTGGTACGACCAACCATGCAACGACCATGTAAGTAAACCTGATTGGACGCTCTATTATAATCAATAGAATGTATACATATTATTTTGGTTTAAAACCCTTATTTAGCACTCAAATACGATTAACATCTATGTAACTATTTATGTATATATGTATAAAAGTGAAATATAACTCACTGATTAATTAACTATGAAATCTCAGAAACTATAAGCCCTAGATTGGCAGAGAGGTTTCTTATAAGATATACATGTTCGCTAAGAAAAGATTTTAGGAAATTCATTTTTGGAGATCACACACGACGTTTTATATTCAATAAATCACATGGGTCAACAATGTATTCTGCTATTCTTTGTTGTTAATTGATGGGTTAATCCACATTTTGCAAGGGCCCAAACTCGGCCCAGAGGCCCTTATTCAGGCTATTCAGAGGCCCTTAGGTATAAACCTAAGGGCCTCTGAATAGCCTATGACGGCCCTGCATATATTAACTTCGACCGTTTTGTAGCCAGACTAAGATTCTTTGAATTATTTTTAGCGCTTATTGTATTTAGTAAGTAGGTTGTTTTTCGAGTGCCTAAATTCGATTGTAAAATTGTAAGGTCATACTCAATGATTGGTTGTACCAGCCCACACAGTATTTTTTATCATTACAGTAATTTAGTATCAGTTTTGACATTTGATATATGTATATATATATTTTTTTTTTGTTTGTAAATTGTAAGCATTTGTTTGCTTTCAGCCAAGTTTTTTTTTCTTAATTTTAAACACGTTATCTATAAGTGCTATGCATGCTTACCAGTTCATAGTATATGCTATATACAGTTTTTAAGGTATATATGTATCTGTTGTACTTACTTATTTGTTAGTTATTATGAATTTCGCTTTTATCACCACGTCATTATGGCACGCTTTCAAATGTTTACAATGATTCTGATACCTAATAACAGTGTATTTGGATGTCTATATGATTTTTTTGTTTGCTTGTAGATATTTTTGTGAGATCAAGGTAGTGTTTTATTTTTCGTAGTTCGATTCAATTTTTTTTTAGAATAACAGCTTGATTTTCGGATATAATTTTCGCTTATACAATTTCGAATGTTCCATATCGATATTATATTCGAATTATTAGCTCGATAATGTCCTATGTCAAAATGGTGTCTCAATTTTAATGCATAATAAAATCATATAGGCGTCCAGGTGTAAGTAGCGAATATGTACAGAGTACAAGCTGTCTCCCCTGTAACAATCAGTAACAATGTTCCTGAGGGTGGTGGAATAGTATTACTATTACGATATACCTGATCGAGAGGCTCACGTCACATGAGACGTCCTAGAGCGGTGGACTGCCTGTATGTCCCAAATATTCGGGACATTCCAAATTTGAGTGGGACATGTCGTATCGGGGATGTTCTGAAATACATATTTTTAATTTAGTCTCGCTTTGATAGTCAAGTTCGTGGTTTCATTTTCCAGAAAAAAAAACTATTAGATAGTCTATTGAATTAATAATTATTAGAATAAATTTATTAATTAATTGCTTCAATCCGGTTAATGTGTCCATATTTAGATTTTTTATCTACACGGGGTGCTTATTTCATAAATGAGTCGAAAAATTTTCATTATAAGCTTAGTATAATACAAAATTTCAATCGGGACATTCAATACGTAATCAAAATCGCCGGGACATACGGCAGCCCTAACCTCGATAATTTTAAGACGCTCGAAAACCATTTTGTAAAAAAAGAATTATAGCTCTTCGGTGATCTGGTTTTTTATATAGATTCTTTTTTTATATATCAAATAAAACCTTTTCCATAAAATCGAAATTGGTGTATTTTTTTAACATGGGTTTACTAATTAATCATTTAGTTACTAACAGACCCCTTAACTCCTAAAGAAAGAAGTCAAATGAGCCATAGTTAAATACAAATAATAAAAAGTTAGAACAGATTAAAACTCGGTGACGGATGACGCGCTTACGCTTTCTCACTATGGCTATCCTAATTCGGGAAAGGTTAAAAATAACAAGTTATTATTAACAATGTTATTTGGAATAAGTTAAAAGTGCTATCAAGTATTATTTGCACAATGTAAGTATAATAGATTCTTATTTTTGTTTGTTTTATTTTTTTTATTGCTTTTTATTGAATGAACTGTTTGGCATGTATAGTATGATATTTCATTGCATGAAATTTTAAAAAAGTAGAGGAAGAATGAGAGTTTCACTGTCACTTCTTTTTTTTTCAGAAAATCTCTTAAATTATTCCTCTATTTCTATAAATCGTTTTTAATCATTATACACTGTTTACTTCACACTACTGAAATAAATAATATGTTTGTTTCCTTGTTCATAGCAGTGTATAAATAGCTATATTGTATGCGTAGTTTTGATGTGAAATTATTGTAGACACTTTATATGAAATACGGTTCATATTCATTGGTTGTTCATGAGAGACAGACCGACCATTCATTATCTTTTTACATTGATAATTTATAGTGCTGTAGGAAATATGACACTAAACATTTTCATAACAGACAGAAATTGAAAAAACTAAAACGAATATAATTATTTAAACCCAAATTTTAACTGTGATGTGACTAAAGACTGTATTTAGGCTAAAATCTATAGAGCTGACAATCTTATGCATACAACACATTGATAAAAGTAACCTTAGCTCGTGTTGAGTCAGAACCTAAACAACTCGAGTCCATAGATTTCAGGTTTAAAGTTTGTCCTATGGCATAATTCAAGAATCAAGCCAATGATTTCGAATTAAATAAGTTTAATTTACTATTCATGTACTCACAGAAAGTATCTGCTACAACTAAATTGAAACTATTTCATAGCCGTAACTATTTCAAATACATACGTATTTTATTAATACGTATGTAATGCTTATCTTTTATAGAGGTACTAGCGACCCGACGGCCGTTTCACACGCGTTACCCCATTCCTAAAAGTCGTAGCGTGATGTTAAATGCTTAAAACCTTCCTCTTGAATCACTCGTATCTATTAAAAAAAACCGCTTCAAAATCCGTTGCGTAGTTTTAAAGATTTAAACATACATAGGGACGGACAGACAGCGACAGCGACTTTGTTTTATACTATGTAGTGAAGTAGATAAATAATAAGTCTATATTGTCGTTTTCGAGAGTATCGCCTATGACAGATAGGTAGACACCGTAATAAATTCCCAAGTCATTAAAATCACTAAACAGAATTTCACATCGAAGCTACAAGCTGCACACAGTCACGCACGCACGTATACACACTAATACCTATGTTTTCATTCACATAGGTTGTTTTCTTCCTTACACAGACTTCAGTCCGGACGACTGGGGACCTGAGTTTCCACTGTCGGCGGCCTCGAGATACTCTGTGCCTATGCCCACCCTGTATAGTACCGAAGGTATGTTATATTTTGTTGTGACGTCACTATACTGTATTTTGCCTTTTGAAGCCAGTGAAGGTCAAGCGAAAAAGTGCTTACTGTTTCAAAAGAAAAAAAAAATGAGGCTATTTAATATGTAGAGCGGCATCTCTTTCTCACAACGTAAAAATGATGGCGTTAACACGTCATAATACGGCCCCAGTACGGTTTTTAGTCGGTACGAGTCCAAAATATGTTTTTTTTTTCTTCTTTTGAAACAGTAAGCACTTTTTCATACACGTCATAATACGGCCCCTGGCCTTCCTATGCCCTTTTTTGTTTACGGGGGGAAACCTTCAAAAGGCGACCAGTCTTCGGAGATCTTTTTTACCAAATAAATCCACTCCGCGCGCTGGCCACCATCAGCACATGGGGGCACTGTGCTCTCTTAAAAGACCACTCCAAACAGATGTGCACATCGCTGGGGTCTTCGTATGCCTTATAGTCGCGCCAATGGATTCGTGAAATTCACCACGACCGTGACAGGCTGAGGTAGAAGCCTCTAATATATGCACCTCTTGCGGGGCGCCTCGCGCTTCCTACATACATACACCCAGGCCTCCCTCCGACAGGGGTATGCAGAAACTACAGACCGCCACTTGTTACGATTCCTGCATAGTTCTTTTGCTTTTTCCACATTCATACATCTTCTCATACTTTACTTGACCTTTTTGACGGATTTCGCCAATAAGATCGGCGTACGTCCTTCTAGGGCGACCTCTACCGACTGCAGCTGGCATTCGCCTTATAGATTCCTTACGTTAATCCGTCTTTCATTCATTCTTTCAACATGTGCAAAACCATCTGAGCATATTCTTTTTAATAGGTTTTTTTTTGGTTGTCTACCTTCATATAAAAGGTCTTGAGGCACTTTATCTTAGGTTAATGCGGCCCTGCGTATTGAAGCATGTTAAATGTCGTTACCTCTATTATATTCTGTGATGATAAGGTCTCTCATTTGCAGGTTATAAGTACAAAAAGCCGAGTATAATAGAGCTAGTGTTGTATAACATGGCAGCGCTGCTGGGCGGCGTGGCGGCCGGATATGACGTCAGAGTGTCCAACATTAGTCCGCTCCACCCTACACTGCAGCCACACAGGTGAGAAAAACAATGGCTATCTACATTTTTTTTTATTGTAAGTATTTGCTATAAATATGCCGAAATGTGGGCGTACTTTAATACGTTTGACCGTAAATTCTATTTTTTTTTTGTTTTATTATCATAGGTTTGTAAAAATTGATTCTAATCTACCTTTCGGTTTTGCGTTAGCCTCATAGTGAGGTAACGCTTGTGTCAGATTTGGTATTATTATTGTTATATTTCAGGCCTTATTGGTCTGTCTAGTGGTCCTGAGCGCGACTGCTACGCTAGAGATCTTGAGTGTGACTCTCAGGTTTCATTAGAAGTTCGGAGTTTGGATTTGGACTCAGTTAATGTCTCGTGTTAAAAATTGTCACCCATCCACATACTGACCGCAGCGAGCGCAGCTTAACCTTGCAGATCAGTTGATCAGGTTACGATCGGTCCCTATAACAAATTCGTCAATGGATTCGCTTACTAGAGATAGGATTTTGACATAAGGTGTATTCATGTTACGTCAAAATCCTATGTCTAGCAAGCATAGCTATCGACGGATTTGTTATTGGGATCAGCATTTAGTTATTAATTAACAAGGAGCCCGTCTAATGCAGGCGTGATGGTATGCGTATACTCGTAGTATCTTTGTTTGTATTAAAATATAAATTGTGAGTTCGAAATTAGTTAATATTATTGTGGAATAAATAGAAAACGGCGTTCGTCCAAGTTCAGAAATTTGACACAGACAATTTTTATAATTTATTTAAACCATAGTAAAAGTAGATAATTATTTTGTTTCATACTTCGCGGCGCCATCTAGTCGCTCCCGCGCGTACTAAGGCAGTAATGATCTGTGGTGGTACGCGCGTCTGCGGCCAGATGGCGCTTATCAGTATGTTGTCGCAGGGGCGAGGCGGAAGCGGAAGCGGCGGCGGCGGCGGCGGCGGGCGCGTGCGCGGCCGTGTTCGCGCACAACACGTACCACGGGCCCGCGCGGCACCTGCGCGCGCCGCTGCACGCGCTCACCGGCGACCCCGTCAGTAACCGTAACCATACAACTTTATTTCTTTTTTATTAAAAAATGTTACCACACACTAGGATTTTCTCCTGTATCGTGGGTTACAAATCAAATTCTCACATACACAAACGCCCAGACCCGGAACAACTACCTGTAAGTCATACAAATATTTGCTCTCACATTGTGGTTGAATTCTAAGAGGGTAATATGTGTAGGTTGATGATGCATTGATGGTTCAAGCACACGAGCATTCAAACCACCTGATCTGATGGGTTGCAAAGTCTTAAGAGCTCTTCCTAATCCAGGATCCTGAATTCTCTTCTGGATCAGGATTCCATAATTAACAAATATATTTTTTTCGGCGGGCTCTGATTAAACCCTTCTCTTATTATTCGATACTATTTCAGTTACTTTTTTATTTCAGATATCGGGCCTCCAATCGGAAGAACAAAAACCGATCAGGTTCACAGACTCCCCGACGCACTACGCGCACCCGTCGTCGTCGTCCGGCTACGGACACTCCGCGCCGCCGCTGTCCGGCACGTCCGGCCTCGGCACCAACTACACCTCCACCCAGTCGCCCACGCCCTCGCCCAGGCGGACCTCCTCCTCCACGTCCGATCATCTCGCGGACCTATACCACAACTACAGGGAGAACTTCCAACCTTCACCTTCACAAGACAGGGACTACTTTTACCGGGCAGAACCCTACACGTACGACAGAACCGCCGATTACGTCGTCAAACACCCTTACTACGGCTACGACGAATGCTCCTTCGAATACCGAGAACCGACGCCCGACTACCGACCCTCACCGCAATACCTCACCCACAGACGAACGCCGTCGAATTCCTCCGCGTCAAATTCCCACCCAGAAGAATTCTCCCCTTCGAGACAATATCGAAGCAAAGAGAAGAGAGAAGAATACAGACCGAAGACTGAGTACCCGCGGAAATCAAGCGACTATTCCTTGCCGAGAGACTTCTACAGACAAGAGTCGCAAGAGAAGAGCGAGCTCGAACGGCCCGCGAATCTAGGACTAGAATTAGCGCCAACAAAACTAAGATCTAGCTTGAAAAAGTACAATAAGAAGACGAGCGCGTCGGGCGGGAGCTCGGGGGGCGGCACCCCGACGAACCCGACGCCGCCCGACAGCCTGACGAGCGAGACCGACTCCTCGTACGTGTCGGCGCGGGACGCCTCCAGCGGGTCGGCCTCGCGCGTCCGCTTCAGCCCCGACGCGCTGGACGCGCCCGACCGCCACTCGTAGCGAAGGCTCAAGAAGTTCCACGACTACCTCGTGTGACCACCGCTGTACATAACTACATACGCTTGCGGGTAGTCCGTGGAACGCTTCGCTTCATTGTTTATTTCAAGTGACTGTACGCAGTTTTGATGTGGACGTAGCCAGGGCCGGCTTGTGTGTGATTTGAATTGTGACGTTTTTTTTCCATGCATTTAATTCTACTTGTAATGTTGAATGCATTTAATATTTAAAAGAAAAGACTAACAAGTTACTCTATATTGGGCGCAACTATCAGTAAAGCTATAAATTTTCTTCTCTCTCCAATAGACGACAATAGGTGAAAACGAATGGCAGGAGATGGAAGCCATTTAGTAGATATTTCTCATCTATAATCACTGGATTGTGTATGTCCCTACCATACTTGATACTTACAGGGGGATTACTATCTATTTTCTTCTCTTCATTAAATGAAGAACGTTTAGTCCAACGTAAATATTGAGTCTTTGGCTACGAATAACTACAATAAGCTAATGTATAAATGCAATTGTGTTCATTATTTAATGTATGCGTAGTTCCCATTGTACATTTTGTATGATACGTCGACATAATAAGATGTATGTAGCCATCAATGTAAAGCGAATTACCCTTTTACAGTGCCTATCGCGTGGAAATATTGATATTAATTGCATATGGCGTGATGTAGTAATTAAATACGATTATTTGGAGATTTTCATCGGTTGAGGCAGCCTCGTGCACCGAGCAAACAATGAAAAACATTTTTAAAACGGATAAAAGTATATAAATGTTTCAAGATTGCTTGCTTACCGAGGCTCCCTTGCACTATAATTATAAGATCAACATAATATATCGTAAATTTTATATAAATTATTATTCTGGTTTGATATTAGAAATGAGGAACAGTATAGGCACAAACTTATCATTGTACAAATTGTAAATATCTGATTATAAAGCTGATGTTATATTCAGTCTGTAATTTTTGTTAAATTGCGATTTTTTATTTCGTTAAATTTATTAATAGTACAAATGTATTTGTAAGTGTCAATGTGTTTGAACACGTGGGCTGAGAAAAAAAAAACATATTTTTAATTCAACGTAATCAGTGTATATTTTGAAACTAACAATTTAATATATTATGTAACTTATATCACTAAGTTGTATGCATTTTGTACAAAACATTAGATATTTTTTACTGAAAACATCAGTAACGTTAGTATATAGTATTGTGAGCAGCTTTTATATCCCACAATTATATGTAAATTAGTTAAAAAAAAATACTAGTCGGAAGTTTGTGAAAATCCTAAATATTGCATATCCAGCTGAAAAATTGATATTATATTCGATATTACGCTTCCCTTACACGAAAAACACTGGATTACTTTAAGAATCGACATATATACCCAACTCAATCTGTTCAAATGATGGCCTATAATTGGGAAGCTTGAAATTATCACATTAGCGTATAAATTAAAATTTAAGATGTATATCGGAAACTCGAATAATAATATTAGCTTTGATAATTATTGTTAGCCCGAATCAGTGCCTAATGTTTGCTGGAACGGTACTTAAGAGATTATGCCATGGAATGAAACGATTTTATCAAAACGAATTATTTTTTTACAATTATTATGGCCAGTAAAATTGATTTCGACAACCAAAAAGTTGTCTTATATTTTTTTCAATTTTTGTTTTTCATGTGCAATATGTGAAATTATTTTGCGTCCATATATTTTAATTTAATTATTATTTATATTTAAAACAAATCGTCGTGAATGTAACAGTATTGTATACAGTATTCGATTCGAAGTATTGTAAATTCGGAAAGATATATGTATGGTTGTATGTAGTATAATTTTTATTAAGTTATCTTGAACAGTGCCAATGTCGTCCAGTGTTTTACATTATCTTTTATTTCCATTTTAGTACAAACCAAATCCTAACCAAATTATCGTAAGAATCTCTTGTAAAATTAAGCTTCAGTTTAACAAGTCACAAATTCTGAGTCAACGATGAAAAGATTATGTAAATAATATATACCTGAGATTCACGGCGCGTTTACTTAAAAAAAACTCTAGTCCTGATTTTTTTATTTTATTTTAATATCTGGCTTGTATTCGAGTGGTAACGAACGACTGGCGAACGTACTTCGAATGAAAAAATGTAGTTTATTGGGCATTCCTGTTTTATATACATTCCATATGTTTTGAAGTGATATTATTGTATTCAGTGATGCGTTAAGACGAATGTAGAGGTTTTGTGTGCCAATAACATGAGGTGGGAGGATGCCTTACGTCTGTACGTTGAATCGACAAATAAAAACTAGATTAAGCTTTTTATGAAGTATTATTATTCCTTTTCCTAACTAACCCATAAAACCTAACATTCCGTAGAGATACTAAACACTTGAAATGACCCCTCATTTCATTTAACACATTTCCTTGAATATAAAATTTGCAATTCAATTCTGTAATTCGGATGCAAATCTTTTGACAAGGAGGATACCCAGCTTGATTCTGAATGCGTAACAATTCTTTATTACAACTTGCTTGAAACTGTTTATTAGATGGTTCAGACTCTTTAAAAAATAATAATAGGAGGGTAGTTTGCTGCACGCGCTGTATCTTGTCCAGTCTGGCTTTTTACGCACTATTTCCAAAAGCCTGCAATTATTTGGCTTCAATCTTCATTTAGTAGTCTAACAACACTAGAACTAAAATCGTCGACTAGAGAAAACACGGACCGAGTCCGTGAGTAACCTATTCTAGATTATTTTTTATTCTCATTATGGAAACACGAGTTGTTAGCTAAACTTGTTAGATGTACTTATATAGGTACCTACTTCATAACAGTGTCATAGTTATTGGAAAATCGAATAATAAATAAAATACACATTCGTTTTAAAAAAGGCCACGAAAATATACTTCCAAATTAGTCACTGGCTCATGGATCCTGTTGATTATCGTATCTGATATTGATATTATCCGCAATCAGTACGCGTAGATAAGGCCTGTATATAATCAATGTAGGTGGATCTCTATGATGTAAGTAGATAGGTATAGATTGTAATATTAGTAGGTTAGTAATCGAAGTTTACATAAAAATTGTGTCGGTACACTGCTTTTTATCAAACCCATTATTTAAATATATTATCTATTTTGTTATTAACGTAGTTGTCAAGACTAGAGTTATTACCCGAGGAAGTAGGTACGAATAGTAAAATAAATTATCAATACTCAATGAAACAATCCTCTGTATACTTAGGACAATTCGCAAAATAACTAACTCCATTCAATAGCAGGTTGTGTTCTTGAACTCCGACGAGCTGATTATGGCCAATTAAATGTTCATTACACTCAACTTATCACTTTCTCTTATCTGGTGCCAGGGTAACAAATGAGACGGGCCATTATATAAAAACAATTTATTCAATACTGCATACTTAAAATACTATGTCAGTGCGATGTAAAAATATACTTAGTGGGTAAATAGTGCTCTTACAGGCTAAAATATTTACAAAATAAACACTTCTGTCCACTAAGGTGTATCTTCATACAAATATATCGAGAAAATACTGTGGAAAGTGTAGAAAACAGAATTTTAATGTTAGTTTTATAGAAATCTACGGCCGTGTATAGGTACGTCTGAGTAGACAGAATATATTATAATCACATCTGTGGTTGACTCGTGGTACCCAGCGCAAATTAGTAAAGAACACTTTTGACAAATCGATCGCGCATTCTCTGTGCACAATGGACGGGAAAATTCTCAGGTAGCTCATTTCTCACGGCACTTGCGTAATTTTCTCCACTCGTTACAGTGTACCTGCGAGTCGTAACTTTCGTAAATATTTATCACACAGTAGTTACGTCTGTAACATAATATATTTTAATCTCTTGGATCGAATCAATTTGCAAAAGTGCCATTACTAACTCTGCTAGTCACGAACATTGTAAAAGAATTTATAAAATTGGATAATTTCACAAATTATGCCTTTAATTAACAAAATTGTCTTAGAAATACAAGAACTATGTTCTATAGAAATACACAAAAATTCAATAATTTTAAATTGCATGGAGAAACGTTAAAATTAAATTCATATAAAAATCACCCTGTGACAAAAATCCAATAAGCATTAATTTAGGTTTAGAACCAAAGTTCTTAAGTCTAAGTACTGGAAATTACCAGTAATATCACAATCAAGTGTCCCTAAATGCTTCTAATCTCTATTTCGTCTTATTTCTAGGGAACTCGTCTATTTGACTAGTAAAAATAACTTAGATGTTTTATTTTACTGAAGTTCATTTTAAGGTATTTTAAGATATTTTTACATCCAATTGTTTAAAAACGACATTACATTTCTACTTTAGCCGACTTATGAAGTCATTTTGTTTAACAATGAGATTTGCAAACTATAACATTACCTAGTAAATTTCAAATTGTCAGTTTCGTGTTCTCCTCATCAGATTCTCGTCCATTATCAGTCTATTTCGAAAGAACAAAGTCCAAAACTAGCGGGTTTTACTATTTGTTACATCTACTACAATCTACAAACCAATACGCCACACATATCTTTCCCCGGGATGCTGTTTATCTCATAAACAGGATGCTAGCATAAAATCTAACCATAAAGCAGATTTTTAAACATTTCTCATGCTCACAAAATACCGGCCTCGAATGATGACATTTGAAGCGCGACTCATGTTTATCTTTAACATTAGGAAGCAATAATCTTGTAGTTCACGCGATCGTTGAAAATCTGCACATTGTCGATAAAAATATTATCGCATTTTCGAATTTATAAGATGTTTCTCCATCCAAACAGCCATAACTATTCTTGTACAGGCTATAAAAACCAATTTCAATTGTAGTTATTATAGCCATATTTTACAGACTGCTTCAAGCACGATATAAGTACATTTTTGTTAAGAAAATATGTACTCAGAACAAATCTTTTATACAACTTTGTCTTTTGCATAATAATTTCATGTGTCAAGGGGATATTTAAATTTTACACTTATTAGTCCATTATGATCTGGCGCATCAGAGGAAAATTTTAATAAAAATTTTGCCACTCCATCCTCTGTATCATAGATTAAATGGTTTTTTTTGTCGCTTACAAGAAAGTAGTAATAACAGCCATTTCAATTACACTGTAAATACCTATTGGTATCTATGTCGGCCGCATAAAATTCTGGCCACACACCGACCAAAAAGTTAAACATATAAGAGAAACATTGCCGTTAAACTTTCTGTTTTCCAGTTGAATCAAATGAAATATCCATTGTTGTCTTCTAACTAAGTAAGCAACGATGAACACCTAAATACACATTTCGGCGTGTATGATTCGCTCGCCTAACGCTTGCCTACATTTTCAGCTTCAGAATATCAATGAGTGTAACTATTTATTTTTATCGTCTGTATTGTAATTTCAACACGATCTAAAACCGGTATTTCTATAGTTGCTATAGACGCTCGGTTTTACAAATTAATCTTGTTCGCGAATACTGAATCTTAAATTTTGTTGGGATCGCATAAATTTGTGTCAATACTTTCACGACTCGCGTCCATATAACAGCCTTGACCTTTTGCGTTATATCCATACGGTCTCGTATTGTATTAATGAACATTTGAGGCTACTTATCTCTATTAATTAAATCTTACGAAATAAAGCTCCACTCGTTACACACGTGGCATTAAAACAATTGGTTGTTTATTAATTAGGTCCTACAATCTATTTCGGTGTCGTGGCTTGTACACAGCTTCCGCCGCCATAAATCTCGGATAACGCGAACTAGGAGCATGCACGTCATAACATGCTAATATACTGACTCTCGATACATATCCCCAAAATTTATGATCATCATACAGTCTACATTGCAATCTGTAATTGTTAGCGGAAAAACAACTTTATACGTACAGACGAAAGATATTTTTTCACATTTGATGTTTTGCCTTCAAAATTAAATCTTCAGACAGAAAACGAGCTAAAGCAATCAATGAGATTAACTAGACAAGCGTCGACATGTATTGAGATAAATGTGACCACGGACAGCAATAGCGAAGACAAAACTCTAGCAAAAAAGATTTTGTATCGTGATATGCTAATGAGAAGTATTGTTATTTCTCTCATAGTTTAGAATATTCGAATAAGAGCTATTCGGTGGCCGGTTTATTAACATTACTTGATTGTAATCGGAGGAAGGAAAAAAAACACGGCAGCCTGTTTAAGCAGACGCCTCATTAGCATAGCACCTGAGCTCAAAACTAAGAAGCATATAAAAACTGCCAACGTCCTTCGCTTATGCGTAAATGCATGACCGAGCGTCAAGACTAATGGTAACAATTGTTTTAAAACTGACTCATTCCGACATTAGAAATCCTTGAACCCAACAACAGTATTCGAGGGGCATCCATGTCGGACGCTAAGCACCATTACGAAGGAATTTAAGAGGATTATTTCGAAATTCGACCCTCAAAAACACGAAAGGAGAAATATACTTTTACGAGCTACTATTACTTTGTAACAAAATTTCCCCACGTTTAATATGCTGTAGCTTCACGGTTCAAGCACATGTTCAAATAATGAATTTGAAATTCCTAAATCTGTAACTATCTGACTCGTATTTACGATACGTGCGCATCTAATCGTTTATGAGTAGCGGTTGTAACACAATTGCGTGCACGATTTCAGCAGATGATATAACTATGTATCGGCAAGTTAGCGTGTGCTCATGATTATAAAAGCGAAAATGAATAAATATTGATCAAAATTTAAGCAGCCAAAGAAGAAACACTCTGTACATTTTTGTACAACTCCCGACTACTAATGAACCTATTTATGGTAGGGAACTACAATTCCAAGTAAACGTGTGAGACTATTAGGTGGGTCTTTCCGTTACGGTTATTCGAATCATAACGCGTAACCGCTATACCTCAGGTGTTGCAAGCTAAAAATATAAATTACTTGCTTACGGACATCTGTCTAGCTTTGCCGATAACGGTACATAAATTGCTTTATACCTACAACTGAATTTACTATATTTTCATAAGTATATAAGTATAAATTATATCGTTTTAATACC
This sequence comes from Acronicta aceris, assembly GCA_910591435.1. Taxonomy (NCBI): domain Eukaryota; kingdom Metazoa; phylum Arthropoda; class Insecta; order Lepidoptera; family Noctuidae; genus Acronicta; species Acronicta aceris. The sequence goes on from OU342770.1 coordinate 13,596,249, forward strand.
TGTTTGTATCTAGTTTTTTATCTCGTTATTGGCATGGCAACACTCATCAATGTCCAGTCATCAATGTAATTATAATTCGACCAAGACCAAGAATATCTTAAGACAAACATTTTAACGCTGTCTTCGGAATCCAAGTCTAATACCTCCTACGAAAAATCCACAAATACACACCTAACTACCTAAAATGATTTCATTTCTAATTTGTGAAATTAATTCTTGCATAAAAATTAATGATACTCAATCCTATAATCTAATAATAATCCAATTTTAAAAGCCAATGCACAATAAGAAACGTATGACATTGAATTTAAATGAATCCGATTTTTCTAGATTTGAATTAATATAACGACACAAGTCCTCAGACTAGTCTGGCGTCAGACATGGGAAAAAGGTCGACGAATCTTTAAGTAAATATTTATATGTATTTTGCCCTTGAAAGGACGGCGAGTCCTAAACTCATTGACCGAGAGTGCACACATGCGTCTCGCGATATTTTCACTTCATATGACATTATTTTTTGAAAACAAAACGACGATGTGAACCCTTGTGAAACCGAGACATTATTTCATAGAAAATTGGTAAAATTCAATCTCGCCAAAACCATTGGTAGGTGTGGCAAAAAATTTCGTATTCAATCTTATGACGTCAATAGACATTGGACAGGGAAAAGGTCTCGTGAGATTGTAATAATGCCATACATGACACAGTGACGATACAATATGAGACACACCGACCACTTTACTGTCGAGTTTAGCAAGCTTTAATTTATCAATGTATTGGACCGAGTTATCTGTACCAACTAGTTACGTCATGCGGATAACAATATGCTGCGCGTTACGGCGATGTCCAAACTTGATCGTTGTCGGACATCGAGATCTTTGAGCTCCAATTACCTCAACGGCAAAATTCTTGGCACGTGTTTTAGTATGATTTTTATGTGCATTTTCCGACGGAACGGCTGTTAGGAAAAATCCAAATTTTCGCGCTTATTGATGCAACAGAAATATCTAACAACAATAAAAACTTTTTATAGGCTGTACGACAGCAAATTCTTCAGGTAAAACAGGCCAGCAAAATATTGATCGACTTTCAACTTTCGTAATCTCCAGAATTTTAACGGTCGATGAGTCAGTTTGGAGCAGTGTTATGCAAAATTACTGTACTGTTCCTTTACTCATTTCTGTAAGTTGGGGGCATGTATGAGTCACAAGCTCATGAGTACGTTTTTGATAAAGCAGTAGGGCAATGCAGAAACAGTCACCCGAATATTAACGATACTTCTTTCGATCGAACGAACACGTGTCGATATTTTTAGCATTTCTTATTTTACAACTTAAGATTTATCGCAAAAGGCATAAAACTTAACAATTTATAGCTGATGGATTATTGTACCTACCCAAAATGTGATAACAGAATACAATAAACATGCTACTACAAAAGTATCAAAATTACTTTAAACAACGCTAAGCTATACCTAGCAGACTAGAATTACTAAGTGACAAATACGTTACGTTTAAAAATTACACATCATTACTCACCATCTAGATGTCACGGCGTAATACTTACTTTCTACTTTCTCTCCTAAAACTGTTGTTTGGTACATAATTGTCCCGAGTAACAGGCACGGAGGGATTGGCACCTAGTGCTTTTAGTCTAATTTGTGGCAGTCTCTAATTGTGAGTAGGAAAATTAGTTTGGACCACTTCTTTGTTTGTATTTCAGTATTATCTTATCGGCTTCCTATATCCAAAGCGCTCCCAAAGATAATTGTTATCCTTGTCGATACATTGGCCGCACGCCACGTTCACTTCGCCTACCTACCTACCCTATCCTAATGGACTGACTGGAAGCCTTAAAAATGTAATAGAGATTAAAGCTCATTCGTCCACGACGGCATTAAAAAAATAAATAAATTTATAGTTTGTTAGACTACATTTTAGAAATTAGATGGCCTGACTTGTGCTTGCGCCAAAAATAATATTGAATAAGTAACTAATGACGGGATAAAACAATAACGGGAACCATAAATCCTGAGGTAACATAAACAAATAAAAACTTATTTCTGATCTCTCACTACGTACACAACATGCAATATTTAAGCGGTTTTACACAGCCGACCTGCCGCCGACAGACAATACACACAAGTATATATTATGTACATGTTAAACTACTGCCACAAATAAGTATATTATGTATGTATTATTACGTATATTATGTAAGTAAATAAAGGACACGACAGGGCGGGGAGTTAAGTATATAGAAAATAAAAATAGAGAAATATACAATAAACTCTATTTAAACATGAAATTTATTAAAGATTAAAAACATACAATGTTTTGTTTTACACAAAATAAAATACCTGGAGGGTTATTGTCGGGCGCCGGGGCGGCATTAGCAGAGGCGGGGCGCGCCCAGGCGCCCGCGGCAGATATACATAGTGCGACAGGTCCATATATAGTCCAATAATATAATACCATAGCATATGATAAAAAGTGTACACATATATGATACTGTCAAGCCAACTAAAAACTCACAAATAGTCATGTCGCGCTCTCGCGAATATAAAACTATGTTAAATCTTACAAAAATACTTATGTGACTAATTTGAAATGCACATATAGGATCTCGCTTTCCGTCTACAAAAATAATCTGAAATTGGAATGAAAATCTTTCTTAAGCATTGGGCCTGGGAACAATCACAAAAGTTACGGCGTTCACAACGTCCGTACACATCTTAATTATTTCTCTTCTGAGTCTTAAAGCTAACTGATAGAACCTGTCCGTTGAGCGTGTATCCATTGAGCGCCTGAATGGCCATAGCAGCCTCATCATACTCACGCATATTCACGAATGCAAAACCTTTGTTTTTCTTTGTCTCAGGATCTTTAATGACTTTTATGGAGTCGATTGCACCATAGGGACCAAAGAGTTGCCATAGTGCCAGCTCCTCTGTATCCTCACCAATGTTGTATACATACACTGTGGTCTGATGAGGTGCAGGTGCCGCACCAAGCAGTGGCACTGGACTGGCCGGTGCCCCCAGCAGTGGCAGTGGTGTGTGGTTGGTAGCAGCCATGGGGTTGAACCGCTGTTGGCCCTTGTTGATGAAAGGCAGGGCCTTGCCGGGTGACGGCAGCAGTGGCGGCGGTGAGGCCTGTGGGAAACCAGGAGCAAAGGCAGTTGGGCGCGCACCGAACGCCGCACTGAGGTTGGTGCCGTTGAAGGCGGCGGGCGCAGTGCCGTTGAACACAGCTGTGGCGCCGTTGTATGCGAGCGGCGCAGCGCCCACCGCGACCCGCGGAGCCGGCCGGGGCGCGTTCTTGTTCGCATTAGGCTTGTTCGCGAACTTGACCACGATGGCGCCCGCAGCGGGTATCGGTGACTGACCGTTCATGTGTTTTATCGCTTCCTCGGCCTGAGGCCGCGTTTCGTAGCATACGAAGCCGATGCCCTGCGACACCCGACTGTTTGTTATCACACCGAACTGACTGAATAAACTATTAAGACGTTCTAACGTCATGTCTGGAGGTAGATTGCTAATGTAAAGGTTAGATTCCGTGTCAGGTTTATGGCTGACCTTATTCTCGGGGTTGAGTAGTGCGAATGACACTTTCAAAGTCTTGCCTTGCATGAGGAGGCCGTTGAACGCCGCCCGCGCCTTCTCAGCATCCTCGTGTTTTTCATACTCGACGAAGCCGTAACCCCTGTTTGCTATGAGCTTGCAACTCTCAATCTTGCCCATGGCGGAAAAAAGCGCGTACATCATATCGCGCGTCATCAGTTCGGGTATGTAATTGACCATGAGTTTGGTCGGTGACACATTGTTAGCGTCGCCGCCGCCATTCTCCATTTCGTTTTTTATCATTGTTCTTTTATTGTTTAACTACACTACAGAAAACAAAATACTAATAAAACTCACACTATGAATAGTTGTTTACTTCATTTGCGACAAGTTTAACGAACAAAGAACGAACACAAAAAGTCCCAGTCACACTAAAATGCCACAGCGACGCCGGTTCACAAGTTCATCATCACACGAACGAGTTTGTTTTTAGAATGTTACCAGGTTTTGCCGTTTTTGTTTGGCAACTATGTAATGCAACTAGTTGGTGATTAATTACATTTCATTTCATTAAATGTTTGGTCCCTAGCAGATTTACAATAATTTATTAATCGGCACGTGTTTCGTTATTTGGTTACTGTCAAATTAATAAATTTTAGAATTTTTTGATCGCGTGGCACATCTTTATATTATTGTCTATGCTTCCATAAAAATGAGTAAAGCAAGCAACAATCAAAGCAATGTTGCTAAACCATTAATAGTACATACAAAAGTAAGTAAGTACTAGCATTTATTGTGTTCCACTGATATGGAAACAATTTATTTAACAATTTATTTTTGAATATATGAGAAGTGTTGCTGAATTGAAACAGAAAAGTTTGTAAATATATTAATTTTTACATTTGTAATTCTGTACCTATTTCTTTGACTTTATTTTATTTTTGTTGAAATGAAATGAAATGATATTTATTTCTGTAAATAGATCTCTCAAGGATGCTTTTACATGTCTTTTTTTTTAAGTACTAGATGGTGTCGGCATTTCCTAGCTGACGACCTCTGAGAAGAAACACCGAAACAAACTCAGAGAATCATGGTCTCTTTTGAAGTCCAGACATAATATTGTAAGAATATGTGAGTGATACAATGCAGGGCAGTGTCTGAAATGGCCTTTTGAAGAAAGATCCATAGCGGCTTTGAGTAGACCAGTCCCATCCGACGGCACGCATGCATCAGACATTGTGTAGCTCGACCATATTATAGGGAGCTCCACAATCCGTCACACGACGATACCAGATCGGCGGAACATTTGCGTAGGCCCCATAAAAAATCTCGAAGCCACCAGACAGTTAAAAGCTAAAAGACGTAGTATACCTAGCCTACATCGTACTCACATTTACATAAAATCCTTTTAACATTAATTTAATTGCATTATTTATTGAATTTAAGTGTAAAATTTGAATCATTTTGTATTATAATTGCAAAATGTCAGAGAATGTCAGATCAGAAATAATAAAATAATAATGTCAGATATCAGTCGGTCAGTCAGAGTTATTATCAGTAAAAATATGTGTAATGGCCTCGTTCATCAGAGCGGCTCAATCCCAGGCATTTTTATCATCTAAATAATCTCTTACTGAATAGAATCCTTTGAGACACAGTCTCCGTTTAACAATGGACTTAAATTTATTAAGACTTAATTTTTGTATGTTAGTTGGGATTTTATTGTACAAGCGTATACATTGACATTTGAATGATTTACTGATTTTCTGGAGCCTGGTAGTAGGAACAACAAATTTATTCTTGTTCCTAGTATTAAGATTATGGATATCACAACGTTTTGTAAAGAGATTAATATTCTTGTGTGCATATAATAAATTTTCATAAATAAATTGTGAAGGAACAGTCAGTATATTAATCTCCCTAAATTTTTCCCTCAGTGAATGTCTGGGACTTAAATTGTAAATTGACCGAATAGCCCTCTTCTGCAGCACGAAAATAGTTTGGATATCGGCAGCATTCCCCCACAGTAGAATACCATACGACATCACACTATGGAAATAACTAAAGTACACTAAGCGAGCTGTATCTATATCTGTTAAACTACGTATTTTTTTAACGGCGTATGCTGCAGAACTGAGCCTTTTGGACAACTTCTCTATATGTGGGCCCCACTGAAGCTTAGCATCTAGGGTAATACCCAGGAATACTGTAGTTTCTACAAGATCCAACTCTTTGCCGTTTATGAGTACGCTGGTCTCCACCTGTCTAACATTAGGCGTGGTAAATTTAATGCATTTGGTTTTCTTTTCATTTAAAAGCAAATTATTAGCATTGAACCAGTGTACCACCTTTGAGAGAGCACTGTTGACATCGTCAATATCTGGGTTCTGGCGTTTTAATTTAAATAGAAGTGAAGTATCGTCAGCAAACAGCACTATGTCGTGGTTATCTCGTATCAAATAGGGCAAATCATTAATATATATTAAGAATAGAAATGGGCCAAGAATTGAGCCTTGAGGAACTCCCATTGAAACTACAGACCCCGAAGACCTCTTTCCGTTGACGTCCACTTTCTGAATCCTATTACCCAGGTACGAAATAAGAAGATTCAGAGAAGTGTTTCTCACACCATAGTGGTGTAACTTCCTGATCAGTGTTTCATGAAGAACACAATCGAATGCCTTAGATAGATCACAGAAAATACCCAGTGCATCGCGTGAATTCTCCCATGCATCAAAAATGTGTCCTAAGAGTTCAACACCGGCGTCGGTTGTCGAACGACCCCTGGTAAAGCCAAACTGTTTACGATTGATAAATTTGTTTTCATAGAAGAACCTTTGCATTTGATCTAGTATTATTTTTTCGAAAATTTTACTAAATGTAGGTAGCACTGATATAGGTCTAAAATTTGTGGGGTCAGATGTGCTACCCGCTTTAAACAAAGGTATTATTTTGCTGGTTTTCATAAGATCAGGAAATTTTCCACAGTCTATACAATCATTAAAAATAAGGGCTAAGGTTGGTGCTACAATGTCGATTATTGATTTGACAACGTCTACAGAATTACCCCACAGGTCTGCAGTTTTTTTAACATTTAACATATTGAAAGCTTTGATTATGTCTCTATAGTTGATTTGATTAAAATGAAATTCGACATCACCAAATTTAACATTTTCTCGAAGTAAAGACTCCGCAACAGTGGGTGAAGAGTTTAAGTATCTGGTAGTAGAAACAGGAATGTCTGAGAAGAAATTTTCAAATGCTGTAGCAACTTGTTGTTTAAGTTAAACAAGTGTAACAGAGAATACTATACTAGCACCTCCAATTTATGTACACAGCAATAAATCTTTGACTTTGACAATTTTTTTTTTGTTAAGGAATTTTATGACCTGGTAACTTAGACCTTTAGATCATGTCTTTTTTGTAGTGTAAAACACATCACTATAACCCCAGTAAAACAGTGGAAACTTCACTAAAGGCTTCGATGGAGTTGAATGAACACACAAAAGTCGAGTTTTAGGCGGGAAAATGTAAAGTGCACTTAAGTAAACTCGGTTTTAAATTATTTTCACTCCTTAACTACATCGAAGCCATAGTGAAGTTTCCATTGTTTTACTAGGGATAAAGTGAAGTGTTTTCAACTACAAAAAAGACATAACCCTAAGGTCTAAGTTACCAGATCATAAAATTCCTTAAAAAAACACAAAAGTCACGATTTTCAATTTTATATCATTTGCCTACACTCGCACACGTTCACGAACACTTAATGATTAATTATCCACTATAATTACACATTATACTTCTGGGAAACACATGTTTAGGAAAATATAAAAAAACAGACAAAGTGCACTTTACATTTTCCCGCCTAAACTCCTAACTAGTAATATACTCTTTGTTATCAGATAGAGATGTCAACCGATTACAAACAACAGTTTAGGATTTCCGGTTTTCTCAAAACCGGTTGACATCACTGGTAACAGTGTTTATCAAGTGGCAATGGGGAACGAGTAGAAATAGAAAACGAGTTATCGAGCCACTATAGCTATACTATATTTAATTATTTATTTAATTACATGGAAGCCATAATCGAATAATTTCATTAGTAAATCAGAGTATATCTCATAATCGCTCACCGGTATTTTAGCCTTTAGCTGGATAGTTTTCCTATATACGTCTTGTTCTAGAACCTGGATGGACATGATTGCTATGACAGAACTCTTCTTGAAATAAAACTACTTTTTACGGATTTTATCGCGTTGTATTGATATTATTTATTATGCACCTGTAACAACAAAGTTCTACAAGCGGTACGTAGATACTTTTACCGTACTACCATCTCATAAAGTAACAGCATATTTAGACCACCTTAAGTCCTTAAACTCCAAAATTCAATTTACTATGGAGGCAGAGGCCAATAACTCTTTAGCTTTCTTGGATGTTTTGGTAATCCGTAATCCCAATAACACCTTGAGTCACACAGTGTATCGAAAGAAAACCTATACAGACAGACACAGACACCACCACCCAACACGGTTATCTACCGTCGGTAAATCATTGTTCCAGAAAGCGCGTGGGATCTGTGATGAGCAACATCTGGTTGCAGAACTTCAACATGTCAAGCAAGTACTGCATGACAACAAGCTCCGAATACCGCGCCCTCGTCACAGAAACCGCGTGAAACGTGCCACAGTCGAACGCCTACCTGCTATATTACCATAAGTTAGAGGAGTCACAGACAAGATTGGCTATTTCTTGAAGCGAGCTTCAATCAAAACATACTTCAAGCCGCTGAAGAAGATTAGTCAGTTCCTACCACCTGTCAAGTGCACATACCTCTGCAAGATGCAGGTGTATGTATACAAGCTAGATTGTGATTGCGGTCTCTCTTACTTATGCCAAACTAAAAGAAGCATATGGACCCGCGTAAAAGAACACATCGCTGATGTCAAACACCGCCGTTTCAAGAAGTCTGCAGTTTGTGAACATACTCTAGACAAGGCCCAGCACTACATCAGATTTGATAAACCACAAGTCCTCGCAAAAGAAAACAGATTCCTTCCCAGGATGATCCGCTCGTTCTGCGGGAATCGGATCGCCAATAATTAACAAAAATTTATGGTAACTGTTAGTAATTGTAACATTAAGACGTCCAACAACTCAGTCTACCCGTGACCATGGATGCTGTAAAGGATCCGAAACGTCGAGAATCAAATAATATCAATACAACGCGATAAAATCCGTAAAAAGTAGTTTTATTTCAATGTCGAATATTCGCGTAAGTTTCTGAAACCAGAATTCTTCTTCTACCGAGTGTTGTGTTTGTGACCCTTCCAGGGCTGAACTTTAATGTGCTGCAAGATATGCTGATTGATTTAACAAAAAGCACATAAAAATTTATAATTATTATTAGCAGTATCAATATAAATACGTTCGATATGCAGGCAATATCCCGTGAAAAAGAATTTGTCTAAGTACCTACTTATTTATTACCAAGATTTAAGGTCCTAGTCGAATTAAAACCGGGCAGTCTCTTAGTGGGGTTTGATTAACAAACACTAGTAGGTATTAAGAAACAAAACATAGAAAAATTAAAAAAGTAATAGCGAAGCTGACACACCTGTCAATTTTGTAACTGTCAGTGCCAGTGTCACAATTGTAATTGTCAAATTGAACTACTAATGGAAACTGGATGCGAATTGAAAATACAATTTTTGTATTTTGTGTACAGAATATCTTATTGTTACACTGATTCCAAGAGGATATAAAATTATAAATATGTTCCTGACGAACGTCCTATTCAAAAAGGCTAAGAGCAAGTCGGTATACTACTTATATTTTGCATTCTTAAAGCAATAAAAATATTGCAGTTGTTGTAACCTAACATTGGCTAACATTTTCAGAACAATTATGGTTTTAATGGAAAGTGTGGTGTCTGGCCACCAAGTTACGATGATAAGGGAACGTCTTGCTGATAAGTTGGAGTTTATTCGTTTTGATCCATACAGTAAGTAAAATTTTCGTATTTAATGACAAAATCCAACAAGTCATGAACCTATGTACGACAATTCCATGATCCCCTTTTGTCATTGCCATAGGCTGGTGGGAGTTGTTGAATCCCCCAAAATACCTTAGTCAACCCACAATGAAGACTTTTTTGGTCATGTTTTTATTATAAAATAAAGTTATTACTTAGTGTTTCTATCCATTTCCATTTTGGGTGCAAAAGCAAACGTACCTAGGTACCTACTTAGAAATGTAAAAAAAAATATACTTAGTCTTATTTTTTTTAAGTGTATACTTGTATGTACATTTGACCCAGAGTGGTTTATGAGTTTATTTTTCAGTGTGGTTTTATTGCATGCTAACTATTTAAATATCTTGGCCCAAAACATAATAGTATATTTGGTAACTATAACATACCATCATGCCTGTATTCCCCGAAGAGTTAGGCACAGGTGTACTTAATGTACACCTACAGTTCGCCGGTATGTTTAGGTTCCATGTTATAAGGGGCGAGCTATAGCCATTAACTGGGCACAAATCCAGACTCCGAGCTGCTAGAATAGAATTTCATAGAAAAACTCAATAAAACTTTGCTCGACGTGGGGATCGAACCCAGGACCCCTAGTGTAGCAGTCGCGCTTGGGACCACTAGACTAATGAAGCAGTACTTGGTAACTATATCAGTTAGTAAAGTATACCAACTATAGCCAGTATGGTTTTAAGTCCCATGTAAAAGGGGGCAAGTCGATTGCCAATAAACAGGCTCAAATCCAAGCTGCTATTGAGATTCTTATAAAAAATATCAGTATGATGTGGGAATAACTCAGAATTGCACACTCGGCAGTCACACTTGTTATCAAAGCAATATTGAACATTTTTCTAAATTGGTTTTTCAGTTCAACAAGAGAGCTTGTATAAGGAAAGGAAGAAGATTAGGAGCATAAAATCATCATAGGTTTGTAAATTTTAGTATTTCAAATGTAGATATTAGGTTTAAATAATATACAACTTGTTTTAAATGTTTTAATTTAGTTATTGTACTTTAAACAATAAACAAATCTTTGGATACAATGTGTTTCACTATTACTAGAAAATTATTAAACCTTTCTCATTAAGTACTGCATGTTACAATTCGCTACCAAATTTTTATTGTATATAGCAGAGTCTAATATATGTTCAATATAATGAGTTTAGAATATATGCTTCACTTGTCAAGTTCTTATGGCTAAATCCGATACTGTATGTAAGAAAACAAAGTTGTTAGGTATATAGTATAGTGTTCATCCAATGTGCCTTATTCAGACAAATAGTGCTAATAGTGCTAATAAAATTACAACATAAAACACCAATATTTTATGATTTCACATAGGATATGGCATAGATAAATCTAAATCTAATAAAATTTTCAAAAGAGAAATTTCAATTTATATAATATAGGCCAAATTGATTATATATATTTCTTATATCACAATACAAGAACTAAATAATTTATAATTTCGTTAATGATACTTAACAGTTAATTAAAATGTTATTTTTTTCTACATTTTCAAATTTTATTACATGAATAATTTCATTATTCCCAATTTTCAATAAAGTGCAATTCCGTTAATTTACCAACATCCCATTTCTAATAAATGTAAATATTTTTCCCAATCAATAAATATTTTGAAACACTTATTTTTTACTCTCACTGTATTCTTTAAATCTATTCAAATATTACTAGAGGGTTAGATGCATGACTTATATCTTAGAAAGACCTTTTAAGGTTCTTTATGTTCTAATACTGTGACCACTTACATGCAGCCATAATATCAATTAAAATAAAATAATTTGAATGAAATTGACTAGATTGTAATGTACTTAGGCACCTAAAAGAATCTTAATAATCAGATATAAATTGTTTACAATTAAATTATTTACATGTACAGATGAAATAATTTTTATATTGACATCAAAAGAGTCTTTAATTTAAAATCAAATAAAACTTATGATCTACTTATAATAAATGTACAATATGAGGAAATTCTTTGGCTTATGATAGTTTCTAAAGTATAATTAAGTTTAAAAAGATTAGAAATTATAGGAAGTTGGTCCTCTAACGACACAATGTATTGATAGAATAAAACTTAATTGGAATGATATTATTTTAACTTTTTGTGGATTATAATATATTATTTCTAAAATATTGTATGACTGTTAAGAGTAAACTGCATGATTTTATAATATTTTTAGGTATAATTATATAATTATTAAAGTGGTAAAAGGTTTTCATATACAGGATGGATAGTGTGAGCAATCATTAGTAATCAATTGCTTCGAAGTAATGTGGAGCCTCAAAATGAAGGAAGGACATGGGTATATATTTTTATTGGTTCCTTCTGAGATTCTTGCCACCTTTTAAGTATTTTTTCCAAATACATTTACCATGCATTTTAGATATTATATTGGAAATACACAGCAGTTTAGTAGGAAGATTTATTTCATAGACAAAACCTATTTTATTCTGTATACATAATAATACAGTTATAAATGACATATTTTACATGACATACTGTAATAATTCTTAGAACAATCGAAAAAAGTATGATTGATCCCATATCAACAATTAATATTATAATTCTAGATAAAACAATAGTTTGAAAATACACAATACATTGTCATGGAATACACAAGAATAATTGTTAATTAATAGAATAACATCAATAATTTATTTAGAAATATAGTTACGTATAAATAAAGAACATAAATATGATTATAAATTTTATTACCTAAAAGACTAGATAGTCACTGAAATGTTATATTGATAAAATTACATTTTAAAAATTTTAAACTATCATATATATATTAAAGTACCTATTTTTATGATAGGCACTATTATCTAATTTTCCTTTATTCTAATCAACTAAAATGAATGTTTTATAATTTATTTAGAATATGTCTACGTTATCGTATTCTTTACCCGTAAATATGATTGTTCTAATATTCTGACAATTGGTAGAATACCTAAATGCGATCCAGATTCCAATAGTTTTCATGAAATATAAAAAGGTGTGTCAGTAGAATTTGAATTCCGAAATTTCGGAACGTGTTTTATAATTCCTTCACACTGTATTCCATAGAATTATGCGAATCCGTATTTAGAAGTTGTAAGGTGCTTATATAATTGGAATATTAATTGTCAGACATTTACCTTTACCCCGCGTATGTTACTTAGAAGATAACTTAGAAATATAATTTATTAATTTCGAAAGGCCGAAAAATCACTTAAGTTTTCTCGTTTAATTTAATCGTTCCAATGTTTCGATTAATTATTATTACAGCTACCAACTCGATCTGAAGTGCCCTCAACAATTCCTTTTTCGGTCTGGGACCGCGTAACTAACCCTTAATTCCAATATTTGTATCCACAAATTGATACATTACTTAATAATAGAATAAAATAAGTTTTAATATCTTAATTTTAAAATAAACGACACGCACCAAGAAATGTTAAATGGTTATTATACATAATATTATACTTATTTTACAGTATTTTCGTCGAACAGCTGCGTGCCACCAAATAACTTTAAAAAATCCAAAACAGTATTTTGATTACATTATTTGAAAATAATTTAATAATTCTACATTTAAAATTTTAAAATTATTCTTTACTTCTAACCGTTACCGATTCTAATTTTAAAATTTGAATTAACTGTTCTAGAGAGTTCTATTCTAGAGAGATCACTGGTTCACTCACTTTTCAAGTCATTTGCTCCAACAGAGGAGCTATGTCAGGGTACTTTCATGCAAAGAACTCTGTTTTACTCGTCATGTCGAACTCGGACTCCTCCATCTTGTACATCTCGATCAGCTGGAACCAATAAAATAATTTGAAGTAATGGGTACAATATCCGCCTAACCGGCACATAATCCAAATTTTGAGTTGCTATTGAGAATTTCAGAAAATCCAGTAACACTTTGCTCGGCCTGGGGATCGAACCCAGGACCTCTAGCGTAGCAGTCGCACTTGGGACTGCTAGACTAATAAGGCAGGTTCATATATTATGTCATAGTGTTTTTCCTAGCCCATTTCTTCCCGGCACTTTATTCCCTTTGCTTCCTTCACTGCTGGCGCTGGGTAAAGATCTCCCTTCCCTCTATCAAAGCAGCTCTGTCTGTGTCTCTTTTAGCGACCCAATCTTTGTTTCTCTGTCTCTAGTTTAATGATAATATAGACGTACGTTATCGATGTCCTTGGAGAGTTCCTCCATCTGCTTGTCGTGGGTAACCTTCAACTTCTCCTTCTCGCGATTCTGCTTGATGGTTTGAGTCTGAAATGGTAAATGGAAGTTCATAAATCGAGCCTTATTATTTATTAGTTATTGCCCGCGGTTTAACTCGCTTCTCAAAGGATGTTGACAACAGCGCCATCTGCCGGTTCTAATTAAGAATTACGTAGGTAGGTATATAATTGACCCCTTATGTACAAAAAATATTATCAATCGATCAAACCGTTCAAAAACATAATACTAACGTTTTAACCATTGAATTTCATTTCTTAATACACCTCTACCCATCAAGACGTATACACCCTGCAAATTTCATGTCTCTACGATCAGCGGTTTAGGCTTGCGTTGTCTGTAAGTTAGGACTTTGATTCTTATAGGTCTACCGTGTCACGAATGGTCGGCGAATTACCAGTCCACATGAGCTAAAATATGGTCCGGGAAAGGTTTTACTAAAGTTTAATATCAGATTGACACAGTGGCCCCTGGTAAATTAAGGTCGAGAACCCCTGGTATAGAAGAGAGATTCTTCGAAAAATCGAGTGACCTTCATTATTTCGAAGCAAAAAGAGTTAGTTTTATAATGAATTGCAAAAAATATAAGGTTCCTCACCTTTCTCTCATCTAAGAACTTCTTGGTGTTGTTCTGTTTTTTCTCCCGGAGCCGTCGGTCCTTCTCCTGCTTGGTCTTCAACGTTTTGTCGTTGGCCACCTCTTTGCTCGTCTCCATGCTTATCTTGGCTTGGCGAGCATTCATCTCCTTTAGCTCCCTGGATTTTGAAATTGAGGGAATTTATTTTTTTACTTAAAGGCAGAGTAGGCAACTGCCTACGGGCTATGCTGCCTGCAACTCGAGCCAAAATAATATTATGTTTGTTTCTGTAGTCTAAGAAGGTAGGAAGAATCTAATTACTTACAGAGGTATCTATAAGGCTTTGAGACTGAGAGAACAGCGAAATTCAAGCATTTTCTGGTATACCTAATTAAAAAAAACCTTTTTGTATTTATTCCTATGTACCTATGTAATATTGCTGGAATTGCACAATATTTGTATGTCTGACTAATCACTGACTGACAATACCGGTGTGTCTAGAAATGGTCTCGAAGCGTAAAATCTTGCACAGGAGTCTCTTATACAATAACTTAGTTGAGCACTAAGATGGGATTTTGGAAAAAATTCACGGTATAGGGAAAAAATTCGTGGTCACATATAGCACAGATATCATATAGTTCGTATATTTAGTTAAAGTGAAAACGTTTTATTTCAATTAAAACATTGAAAAAGGTACTTTTGAAAAGTCAAAACTAGTTGCACGTTTCCAAAAAGTGGGTCTTATGAAGAAGAGTCGGCAATAAACTCCATAGATACTATTTTAAAAAGAAATAACATGAGATATTATTAATCTTAACAACTTTGTTTTAGTTTGAGAATTAACCAGTTTGATGTGTAATATTTATTCAGTATTTAAGTGTTCTATTAAAAGAAAGGGATTGGCACAGCAAGTAAGAGCTGACCAGTCCCGACAGACAGCACCCGTCCACGAGCATGACGTGTGTATCAGCGTGGTTCGACTCAACCATGCTGTAGGGAATAAAACGACCCAATACACAATATTTTGATAGATAAATATACTTACTTACATAAAATAATATACTTATTTATAATAAAATATATTCACAGAAAAATTAATACAGAACCTCCTACTTTTTTAAAAGTAGATAATTTAATAATAAATTGGGATGTGATCATAAAAAGTCAAAGCTGTAGTTATAATCGGGAATCGCAATTTAAAGATTTGTTTAGCAGTCGTAAATCGTACGAAAATGTCGAATTGAAAAAACTATCGGAACGTTTTAGTTTACGATATCATAATAAATCTTCACAGTGCTCAACGGTTTACGTTCTTTAGTTAATAGCTCTATCAATTGTGGTTTAGAGATTTTTGAGTCCTTTTAGAACCTTAGAAATATCTAGTTCCGTGTGCATACCATGTTCTATTAATCTTGGGCACTCTAGAAAATAGGCCCCCCTTGGATCGCGGGGCCCTGGGCAATTGCCTATAGTGCGCAATGGAACAGAGGGGCGTGGCTACCCCCGAAATAACAGTGCGCGTCGTTAACCGTTGCGAACAGTCGCTCAAGTCGAATAACTTATAAAACATTTATTTTTCTTAAGAGGCCGGCGGACCAAATTTCTCTTACAAACGTAATACCGAAATAAATCGTAATTCAAACACAATTTAGTCAATTTGTGTAGAAGCGTGCGTTGCGCTTACGATCAGAGGCAGAATAGAAGAAAAACAACTGGAGACTAACGACACAATTTTCATACTATTATGTCTGGACTTTAAAAGAGACCATGATTCTCTGAGTTTGATTCGGCGTTTTTTCTCAGAGGTCTTCAGTTAGGAAATGCCGGCGCCATCTAAGTAGTAGGTACATAAAGAAAATTGACTTGTAAAAGTATTTTTAAAAGATCTATTTACCTATAGAAATAACTATTGGCTACCCCTCTTAATAAATTCTACTATTTAAAATCCATCCCAAGGTTGTCTAGAACGTCGCTTTTAACGATAAGACCGCCATTGTACCTATTCAAACCAATATCATTTCTAAAATTATGTTACCATTAGAATAATGGTGTACAATAAAGAATATTCTACCTATCTCTCGTTTTATAATCAGTTCAAACTTCTAGTTTGCAAATACTCGTACCTCTCATGTTTCCCCTCGAGCTGCTTCATCTGTGCTAGCTGTGTGGCTTCCATCATCTTCTTGAGCAGGTCCCGCTGCTCGTTGAGGCGGCTGCGGGCGCTGGTCCACTCCTCGACGCGATGTTTGGCCACCAGCTCGCTCCACGCCGTGGCCTGCTCGTTTACCAGCTTGCGGAATGTCGCGTCGTTGCTCAGCTGGTCCTTACTGCAACATCAACAGAATTGGTCGTTGTAGATCTTGGAACATAACATCAGGCCCTGTATTCACCGAAGGGTTAGGCAGAGGGAACATGTTGGAACTTAGTAGTACCTACCTACCTAATTAAGAAAGGACCTACATAATGAATTATGGTGGAAAATCCTTATCCAATCAATCAGTAAGATTTCTTTTATGTATCTATGTGAATGACTGCCGCATTTAAGGGACAACACAGAAATCGGTTTGATACCATAGTAACTAATATAACTTTGGAAACCTAACTTACATGGAATACCTACTTAAGTAATTTGAGACTTTTATTGAAAGCAGGAAATATCCATTGAAAAGTATAATTGTGAAAGACACCATTTACTTTTGAATAACTGTTAAAACCAAAATAATTTATACTTTAAGTACGTTTACGTTCTTTCAATATCAAGTTAAGATATACCTACGTACAATCTACAATTTTGTCTGTTATTCACATTTCGTCCTTATAATAAAGAACACAAGGACGAAAAGTGGTCGACCGCCAACCTACTTCACCGTAAATTCAAAACATTCATCAAAGTCGAGCGGACATGAAACAGAACACAGAACTCATTCTCAAGGTAATCTGTCGAAATGTAATTAACGTTACGCGTGTCAGAAATTCGTGAGATTTTTAACAGCAGTCTGTATACTTTTACGTCTTACACTCATTTAATTTGCTGAGATGTGCTAATTTATACTACCTACATAAACATTTCGCAGGTCTGTGTTTTCGGTCCCATGTCATCCAATAAATGGGCGATCCTATTGCCATTTTTGACAAATCCAAACTCAACCTACCCCTTTCCAACCGGCTAACATATTTTTAATATTTTCGTGTGTAACTTATCTTGTAAGGTTATTTGGGCTTCAGGAAGCTTAAAAAAAATATTTAAAAAAAATCCCCTAACCATCCTTTCCCCACAAAAGTACCCTCACAATCGTGACAATCAGGAATAAATCAAATTTTGATGCAGTTTTTTTTTATCGATCGTCACGCTCGTATTGTACCGGTTGGAAAGGGCTACTGAAAATCTGTTTAAAGAAAACCTAATAATATTTTTGAAGATATACATTTTAGTGAAAGCAATGTATACCGTGTATACCTACTTTCACGTCAAATATTATAATTAAAAAAAAATAGCATTTCGCTGGAATTAAGATTTGAGTCCTGATGAATAGGTATAAACAATCTTCTTAAGATTTCAACGAAAAATTTAAGTCTTAAACACAAAATTAATTCGAAAAGTAAAATAATAAATGTCTTTTTAGCTTCTACTAAGATTATGGTGTTTTAGAGCGATTAAAGATGTTCGGAAAACATTTCAACATTCGGTAACTTCCTGTTTTTAAATCGGATAAAGAGAAAAGTCTACTCACTTTTTCCCTTTGATCATTTTTTCGAGCGCGGAGCACTGCGTTTTCTGAAGCGCCATCTTCTCCTTGGCGTGGCGCTTCCTCATGGCTTCCAGGTCCTTCTGCTGCTTCCTGCCGGTCTTCACGAAGCCTTTTTCCTGGCGGAGCGACTCCACCGTGATTGGCTCGAACACTAGAGGAGGTTCTAGTAACGAGAATGAAAGTTATTAAGAGATTGTTTTGGAAGTTCCAAAACAATCTCTAAAAAAAAGATCAGAAAAAAAAAGATCTTTAAAAAGAAAGTTCCAAATTGGAACTTTCTTTTTAAAGATCGAAAGGACCAGTGTTGTTAACGTTCACAGATAGTTTTTGGTCCTTGGGTACGAATAATAATAATTGGTATGTTTTTGTACAACCAATAAATGATACATTAAAAACGTAAACGCAACAGGTAAAATTTTCGATATTATGGGATTAATGCGTTTTCAGGAAAGCCTTTCAGTAGCACTATTCAGTATAAAGTGGGACTAAAGCTGTATTTAAAATGAACATTGATAGTACTCTATCATGAGTAGGAAATGCGCCTGTCTACATCAAATAATGACTCTTAATGAAAAATTATACCGACGGAAGGCAAATTTACTTATGAATAAAATAATCCAAGGTATGAAGACCGCGTATGCGTTTTCACATTATGCTGTGGCCATCAAAAACCTACTTAAAAAAACAGTCACAAAAATCACTATCACAAATCCACAACACTAGGGCAAAATAAACAAATAATAACATTATTACCGTACCTAAACAAAAAGACACAGTGCTCATTGCGCTTGGCACGAGGAGTTAACTTGAGTGAACTGGGAGCGTGCAGCGAAGATATCTGATACGAAACATCTGTATAGTGAATTATTTAAGGTAATATGTTAAGCGTATGGTGCAATTGAAGAGCGGAGCGATTTTGATGAAATAAATTACCGTTCTTCTTGGGAGAATTAGCTTCACTACGCGGATTTGAATTGACTTCACTTTCGCATACATTACATTGATTGAACGGAATCTGTTATATTTTGTGTAGCATAATTATGATTTTACGAATTCTGTTTTATTAAACAATATGAGATTTTTTTTGAAAAACAGCAATCGGGAAATTTGCAGACATACGGACAAGGGACTAGATGTATCCATGCAAGTTCCTCTTTTGGCATTCATCTATTTAATAAATTGGTTTATAATTTTTCTTAGTGTTTTATGGATCTTTCTATAGATTGATAATTAACACTCACCGATACAATTTACCGATTGGATGCAGTTTATGTAGTCCACATAATAGAATTGAAACTGCCGACATATTGCGTACCTACTGCACTCCCAGAATGTTTAATCCGCTACCTCTTACACTTCGCACCACACCCCATTATAGAATGATTCTCAAAATATCTACTGCATGTCATACACTGCGTGGATTAGTACGGTTAAAGCTCTGCGTAAATACTCGTCGGAAAATATGAATCCATGTCTATTTGTAGCGCACAGATCACTATAAACTAAACATGAGAGTAAAAACCTCGCTCTTTACGTTAATACACATGATTTAGCTTGGAAATGTACTGGGATAAGTGTATACAATGTACCGATTTGTTTATGGGATTGAAGCGTTTTTGCGGGATGTGTGGGGTATGTCGGAATGTCGACAGTTGCAATGATTCAAATGTCGAACATAAGGAGTGATTTTGAGAGTTAATTTGTTTTTTTTTTCATAGTGTGGACAGCAAATCTTATTCTGCCATGATTTGCTTTGTGCTTTGCTTTTTTAATTTGCACAGAGTATATATTTTTTTAAAAGCTGTATAGTGGGTCGCACATTACTAGTACTCTTGTTAAATCCTCGTGCTAAGCTAACTGCTTGTTAGGATTATGTTTATGTGATTGTTAAATAAAACATGATGCTGGTTCACAATCTGTCTCTTTATTCCGGTTACCACAGACTCCATCCAATCCCCCAAGGGCTGTCACCTGTCAGTGTCCAGTGACAGCTCTCACACATGATATAACATGTTACGAGTGAGTTCACGTTGGTAGATTAATGGGTGGGTTTTGAACCGGCAACCACATAATCGCCAGGCGGACGCCCTAGCCATTTCTACCGCCGCTTCAACTATGATACATTATCATCAGCCTTTTCCCACTTACTTTAACTACGTTGTGGTCTACTTTCAGTTTAGCCAGATGCGGAAAAACTGGCTTTTCGAGCTTCTGAATATCTCTAACGATTTTCATTTTTATACCTAAGTATGAAATTAAAAGGACAAACATAGGTATAAGTGTCTACTTAGATTTATTTTAAAATTGTATTATTGCCACTTAAAATCCATATTATAAGTGATATTAAAATTGTGCCATTTAAAAATGAGAGTCAAATCTACGAACAATATTTTAATGCAGTTAGAACTTTGTGAAATAAGTATTGTTTTGACAAAAAGTTTTATTTAACCTATTATTACGTCACGACAGAGCCTTATAAGGCTTGCACACTTAAGTACGAGTATAAGACATTGGCACTTTCTTTTTTATATAAGTATGTATCTACTTAAAAAAAGACTCATGAGTGGTAAGACGAACACAAAAATCAAGGTAAAAAGGTTTATTTTTACCTCTAGTTTACATAAACAATTGTTCTAGAGTTGTAGACGATAAATTTACGTCAGTAGCCGAACTAACTTATTTTTGCTTCTGCCGTCATTCATCATCATCAGCCTATATTCGTTCACTGCTGGACGTAGAACTCTCCTAGTGAACGCCACAGAGTCCAATCTTCGGCTTTCCTCATCCAGTCACTGCCGGCTTCCGCAAGTACACTACCTACGTTTGCCTAGAAGAGTAGCGTGGACTAATATGGACATTGGCGAAGTCTCATCAGCGAAGCCCCTTTTCTTCCGTTCCCAAGACCTACCCAATAGATCTATCCTACCAAATATGTGACGTTGTTTTTCGAGCGTGAACGTGATCAAATTAATTAGTCATTTGTGGTAAAGTCTGGGGGTACCTATCGCATTTAAAGGGACTTCGCGAGGCCCCTTTACGTGCGAGGCTGTGGAAAAGGGCCCATTTCGCCCACACCTTTTTTTGTTTACGGGGAAAACCATCCAAAAGGCGTCCGGTCTTCGGGGATTAGACCGGGAAGTGTAGGATATATACTCACTAAAACCAACCCGGTAAACACCATCAGGACATAAAGGGTGACTCCGCCCACGCCTAGCTACGCTACAAGCGATCTCCACTCGATTGTACCAAAGTTTCAAGGTAAAATATTAAATGATTCCTCACCTTCCTTCTTCTCCTCGATCTGCACCTTCTTCTCAGGGCCGGTTTCCTCGATGCCCATCTGCTTCACCTTGTCAGTTCGCTCCTTCGCAGCTCCCATGAAGGCACGGGGATCCGACAGGGCAGCCATGAAGTCTGTGCAAAAATTCATATCAGAATGATATTTTATATGGGAAGGCCAGGGAATTATTATCATTACATCTTTATAAGACAAAGGTAAACTGTTAATCCCAGTACATCTGTATACCCCGAAGGATTAGGCAGAGGTGTACTTATGTACACAACAACAACACAACACAGCCGGTATGTTTAGGTTCCATGTAATAAAGGGCGTGTCCGAGAAACCGGGCACAAATCCTATACTCCGAGCTGCCACTGAGAATTTCATAGAAAATCCCAATAACACTGCTCGACCAGGGATCGAAACCAGAACCCAGCAGTCGGGCTTAGGACCACTATACTAACGAGGCAGCTTATATTTGGATAGATACTTCTAAAAAGACTAGAATGGGACGCATTAATATTTTTTTTTCGAAAAAGGTACCTAAGCAAAGTACAACGACGTGTAGGATTGCTTCACAAGAATTCACAAAAGGTTACTATAATATTCATTATATTCACAGAGTAAAAAGAGATTAGTCTATAATAGACACAGTTTCGTAATAGACAAGATTATTGCACAAAAAAGTTTTACTTGTGACGCCGGTAGATGGCGTTATAAATTAATAATCTTAACAATAATAATAACCTTCAAATCCATCCGGCACGTAGATCTTGAGCTCGATGTTACAGAAGAGCATGGGCAGCGACATGGGGAAGTTGGCCTCAGTGCGCAGTGAGATGTGGCGGTAGCCCGCCTGCAGCCCGTCCAGCGGCAGGATGCGCTGGCCCAGCAGCTTGCCGTTCTCGTCGTACACGCCGAAGCGAAGCACCGCCAGGTCCGGCAGCACCACCTACCGGGGAAATTCGGAAAACATCATTACATAACATACATTCACGGCCTTTTCCCACATGGGTAGGCAGTAACTACAGATACATTCACACCATTTCGTCTGTGTAAGATGTGACGCACCGGTTGTACTAGTAGTAGAGTACTATGCATCTGATCTTTTTTGAAAGACCTCACCGAAAATAATGGAACATGAGATGTCAAGAGGAACAAAATAACAATGACAAGATGGGTAGAGAGGCAAATACCTTTTTTACCGTTAACCATTTGCTTGGAACCTCATTATAGATTCCATTAATTCAAAATCCAAGCCCAAACCTGCAAGACCGAAGGATACGGTGAGCTCGTTCTGCGTGAATCGGATCGCCAATAATTAACAAAAATGTAAGGTAGCTGTTAGTAATTGTAACATTAAGACATCCAACAACTTAGTCTACCCGTTACCATGGATGCTGTAAAGGATCCGAAACGTCAGGAATCAAATAATATTAATACAACGCGATAAAATCCGTAAAAAGTAGTTTTATTTCAATTCTTTTTAACTGTTATTTGTAGAAAAAATACGCCTGTCATTGAGTTGTCAGATAAGGATCTGTAAGGTAAATTCTGCCGTTTTTGGGGAATCTGAATGGGAGATTTAATTACAAATATGCTAGAGGTGTTCCTCACCTTTCTGAATAAGAATGGTTCCTCGTTGTAGACGGGGTTGAGTCCGTTGGCGGGCACCATGCGCGTGCGGAACTCCTTGCGGATAGTGTCGGACGGCAGCCCGTACATGTCCACCTCTACGTATGTACCGATCTTCTTGTCCGACAAGAACTGTCCCGCGATCACCTGCTCACCATTTTGAGTATTAAGTGTTGTATCAAAAATAGTTTATTTCTCACCACTAAAAAAGGGTTAAGTACAAAAGTTTACAAATTTTACACCTAGTTATGACCCTATCTCCTGAACTAGATGAGGACCTGTATCTCAGGATATAGCTGTTAACATTTTAATGCGTATTTAGTAATATAATAGTGACACTACTATTTTTATGAGCTATAAATGAATATGAAATAAAAAATAGAAATAGAAAATTTGCTGAAAAGGCTAGATAAAAAATTCCTATACATATTTTACAATGTTGGTTAAATTTTTCGTTCATGCAGACTGTAAATGTGTGTGTGTGCGGTATGAAGGTGAATGTTGTGTCGGTGCACTGTTATGTAAGAAAGGTCGATAGGCTTTCTGTAGTTTTAGCTTCATGTGTTGCAGCTTTAGAATGTTAAGATTTTTGTTTATTTTCTTGTAAAATAGAGTAGGATGGCTGTGAGCACTAAACATCTAACGCAATGAAAGGACAGTCTTATAAACACTATGTTAAAAAAACCCTGTCCGATCCGAAAAGGGCATACTTATACCTTTGTGATTGGGATAGGTAAACACCAAAATAAATAAATACTGTATAATTCATTTTATCAATATGCAGTGTATAATTAATTTCTAACAATCCTAATATTAAACATTCACTATTTTAAAAAATGAACTTAATTTATCTGTCATTTAGGATACATTTTTCAACAGGGATTTAATTTTCAACTAAACTAGCTGCCTACTAAATATGAAATCTGACTTTAGAGGATAAATCCAGTAAGATTTCTGATATCTTGGTATATATACATATACTAAAAGATAATAAATTCGAAAGTAAGTCTCTGTCTGTTACGGTTTCACGCCTAAACCGTTAAACTAACTTCGATGAATTTTAGAATACAGATAGATTGGATCTTGGAAAAGGACATAGGCTACCTTTTGTTTAAAAAATAACTTAGGTTGCGAATGATTAAACTGCAGACAAAAGCTAGTAAGACATAATGTGGCTAACCTGTACAGAGCACTGTGCAGCAATAACGCCATCTACCGGCGCATCGGCGAAGGGGTCGAAGCTCCTGTCAGCGCGCCGCATGAAGTCAGGCTTCAGCAGATAGCCGCAGTTGCCGTTGTACTCAAACTTGCCCTGGTTCAGCTGCATCGGCAGGTCTGACGTTTGGAAGTTCAACGACACCATTTGGCACCCGGCGTTCCAGAATACCTGGGATGAAACGA
This sequence comes from Acronicta aceris, assembly GCA_910591435.1. Lineage (NCBI taxonomy): Eukaryota > Metazoa > Arthropoda > Insecta > Lepidoptera > Noctuidae > Acronicta > Acronicta aceris. The sequence continues at coordinate 13,620,736 of OU342770.1, forward strand.
CTCGTTAAAAATAGCTTTTGGACGTCAGCTGGGCCAAAAAGGCCACAATGAATTCGTAATAGATCCTTAGAAAATATGCGTGGGGACGGATGGACGAGTAGAGGGAGACCAAAAAAACGATGGTGTGTTAAGGCCGATAATCATGGAAAATAGAGTGAATATTTAATGGAGAGAATGGACATGCTGCGCTGACCCCAAATAAATTGGAACAAGTGCAGGAAGATCAGGGGATAAATGGCCATATTTAGAAATTCCCCTAAATGAATTCATATTTAGGATCCATACACAACGATGATATTTAGGAGCCAAAAACGCCCTTTTTAGACCCCCAGATTTGTTATCAATTAAGATAATTGTAATATAGTAAACCTATCGGGTAACTATTTTGAGTCGTTTAAGGTCGAAATGCTCGGGGGTCGTGGGGCCCGCATACTCGTAAATTTCAAAGAGACTGGTCGACACTTCACGTGACCAGAGTGATGGCTTGTTTCTAGAGGTTTCGTATAAGCATTGCCATTCAACATGGCAATACTGTCAAGCTTCTGGGCACGTTGCCAGACAGCAATTCCGAGGAATATTTTGACGCCTAGTACCACTTTTTTTTGTACATGGAATTTATGTAAATAAGTTAGGTAGGTGTCAGTGTCTTTAAAACATCTATTTACAGAAACAAATAACTATTATTGATTTACAGGCTTCAAAGATGCTGCACAGTAAGAGCATCATTCAAGCCTGTATTGTCATCTTATTCTGTTTGATACCTGTGGCATGTAGTTGGAGGAGTCCGCCCTGGTGCCTTTGGGGTAGATCCTGGACATCTGCCTCTTATTGTAGTTCACAAAGTCGATGGCCTGTGTCTTCAGATAGTTCATTCCGGTGGTCTCCGCGAACGAAGACATGTTATGGTAGATGTTCTTCTCTGTAAGCAAGACGATAGAGTTTTTGATTACGTTTGGGAAGATCCTTGGCTGCTTTCTCATGGGGAATGGGGTTCAATGGGTTTAAAGCGTTCAGACCGTTATTATACATCCACCGTTCACCGGTAGGTTTAAATCCCATGTAATTGGGGGTGAGTCTATTACCATTAACCGGGCACAAATCGAACCCTCAAGCCGCTACTGAGAATTTTATAAAAAAATCCAATAACACTTTTGATCGACCTGGGAAATGAAGCCAGAAACTCTAGCGTAGCAGTCGCGTTTGGGATTACCGGACTAATGAGGCAGGCAGAAATAAGAGCAAAAAGATAAATAAATTGAAAATATAAATTATAAGAATAAATTGAAAGAAAATAAATAAATTGAAAGAAAATAAATAAATTGAATTGAATTGAATTGAGATTTTTTTAAAGATTTAGAGAACCCATGCTGTAGAGGGATGAGATTGGACCTCAAAAAGGACGAAAGTAGAAAATAAAGTGTTTAATTTGTGTCTTCTAGTTTATCTAAAAAACGGTGCGATGCCCATAGATAAGTATTTAGGATATTCGGTTCTTTCTTAACTAATCCTCTTTGATAAAATCAAGTGAACATGGTGTATACTAACTGTCGGCCTCCTCGAAGCCCTGGAACTTGATGGGCTGCGCGTAGTTGACCATGGAGGAGAGCCAGGGGTGCACGTTGGTGGTGGAGCCCGTGTAGGCCACCGGCGGCGGGGCGTCGTCCCCGGCCACCGCCGCCTCCGCCACTATCTCCTCTGGCTGTACACACACGTTCATATATAAACTTAGTAATCAGAAATCATCATCCCCATCATCATTCTAACAAAGCTATCGGTGAATAAGGTTGTCTGGAATAAAATATATAAATACGGCATTAAAATCGCCTTTATACCAACAGTGTATAGCATTTTACACATAGCAACATTTATATAACTTTTTTGTGTTTGGAAATCTTCATGGACTTCCGCCGCAGACAAGGTGTGTCGAACTCCACCCAGGGTGAGTAACCTACCGATTAAATCTATACAGGTATTTCGCCTTAGCACTTTTTACTGAAGTTTTACGTGGGAGAGCCATGCTTCGGCACGAATAGGCCGGCTCGACCGGAGTGATACCACGGCCTCACAGAAAACCGGCGTGTAACAACGCTTACGTTGTGTTTCACCGAGTGAGTGAGGTTACCGGAGGCCCAATCCCCTTTTAAAAGGTCGGCAATGCACTCGTGACTCCTCTGGTGTTGCGGGTGTCCATGGGCGCCGGTAATCGCTTACCATCAGGCGATCCGTCTGCTCGTTTGCCCTCCTATCCCATAAAAAAAGTTACGTTAAGTTTAGAGCGAGGTATCATTCCTCTGCGACAACGGTTATCTAACCTAACCCAACGAACCGACATCCGAAGGATCACCATCATCAACTTGTGGTCAAGTTTTTCGGACTACTGACTGCTACTGACTACCACTGGCAATTGTCATGTGTGTCATAATGACAACCGGGACAGGATAATATCCTTAGATTGGTCTTATCCTACTGATCTCTATCTTTCTCTATGCTATTAGTACTTACCGAGTACCAGAAATTACCGAAAAAGACAGAACAACTCAATCGTAATTTTACGCCAAAAGTTGACATTCTTTTCCCCTGTTTTCCCGCTAAACCAACGACAGATTGACAGCATTTTTTTTCTTTTTTACAGCTGCCAAATTAGTACATGTACAATAGAACAGTAGAAATATTTTGTAACCAACCTTTTTATCGAGAATAGCGACCGCCGATGCGTCTTCTTTTTCTTCGTCCTCGATAACGAACTGTCCCTGACGGAACAGTTCCAGCTCCTGCTTCTCCACCTCGGGCTTGAGCCGCTTGTTCTTGATCATGATCTTGCGCTTCAAGGCTGAGGGGGGCGGCAGAGGAACTCCAGGCTCCAGCTGGAATTGTCGTGACTTTGTTTGTAGGAACATTTATTTGCTACTGAGTACCATACGTACCATCATTTCTCAATACTCAATATTGCATTGCACAATGTAGGTATGTAGTTTTCATGGATGGTAAACTTTACAATAAAGTTAATTATGGACTCCCATATGGATTTCGTGCAATTGTCCCATTGAAAGAAAGAAAGAAAGCCTATTCCAACAGTTACATTGAAATTCTCACTAGAAGAGCTCGGAGTTTGGATAATTCATTAAAGAAACTGTGATCCCCAGAGGATCGAAACAACAGTTTGTCTATTGTGTCTTATGATTCATCTATTCTATACTTTATAATAAATCTGTAGAGAGGTCAATTTTGTACATGAAATATATTTCCAAAATAACTATCAGCGGGTGATTAGTGATCTATACCTACTGACGCCAAAAATGCAATCAGTAAAATTTTTGTCTGTCTGTCTGTATGTTCGTTATAGAAACAAAAACCACTGGACGGATTTCAACGAAACTTGGTACAATTGTTCTTCATACTCCTGGGCAGGTTATAGTATACTTTTCATCACGCTACGATCAATAGGAGCAGAGCAGTGAAGGGAAATGTTGGGAAAATGAGTGATTCATGAGAAAGGTTTCAAGCTATAAAACATCATGCTACAACCCTTAGGAACGGGGCAACGCAGGTGAAACCGCGGGCGAAGAACTAGGGAACAAAGTAACTATTCCACGCGGACGAAGTCGCTGGCAAAAGCTAGTAGGTAATATAATAATATCGGTTTTTTAGCCACAGCTACTCTTTCATAAGTAGATATACTCACAGGATGTTCTGGTAATGCCTCCTTCAGCAGCAGATCCCCAAGGATCTCATCACAGTATTTCGCCAGCTTGTACTGCTGGGCTTTGCAGCAGTGGTTCTCGAAGGACAGGATCACCGGATAGTCCGAGGTCACGAAGGCGGTGTCCCTCAGCGCGTATATGACGTCTTTGAACAGGATGTCGGTACACATGGCCATGCCGTGGGTTATGATCGGTTCCTCGTCTTCCCCTTTGCCGTCCCAGCAGTCGAGTTCCACGCACCTAAAAGAGAAAATCAAACGAGGTTCTAACACATGCGAATATTAGACGTTGAAATAAAACCACATTTTACGAATATATAATTTATAATAATTAACAAAAATGTTAGATAACTATTAGTACCTAATTGTAACATTAAGACGTCCAACAACTTAATCTACCCGTGAACAGGGATGCTGTAAAGGATCCGAAACGCCGGGAATTAAATAGTATCAATACAACGCAAAAAACTCCATAAAAGTAGTTCGTTTTATTTCAAAGAGAAAAACATATGACAGAATCATTAGCCGGTCTACCTCATAAGTCTAGTGGTCCCAAACGCGACTGCTACATAGAGGTCTTGGGTTCGATATTTGTGCCCGGTTAATGGCAATAGGCACGCCCCTCTAGTACATGGGATCTACACATACCGCCGAACTGTGGGTGTACATTGGTACATCTGTGTTAACCCTTCGGGTCCGCTTCCAGCACGGATCAAATATTTATATGGTAGGTATCCTGCAGGTAGTTCTTTCGGGTATGAGAATTTGTGTTTGATAACTGGATTTTATACAAAAATTTGTGTTTGTAAACGCAACCACGATACAGGACAAAATCTTAGAAAGTTTACGTTTAAAAAAAAATATTAGCTCGAAAAACTTGAAATCAACAAAGTGTAAGAATTAGAAGAAAAACCATTCAATCAAACAGGCCTTTCAGAAACACAAAAACAATTACTTACTCCTTAATCAAAGATTAAGAGCAAGTTAGCAAAGTTACTAATTGACTAATTAATAACAGCCGATAACTTTCTGTGACGCGGATGGATGGAGGGTGAAATCGTTACAAAATCCACCAATTATGACAATGAAATCTGCTCGTTCTAAATAAGTATTATTATATTATGCAGTGTTCAATTTCAAAGTCCGGCCAAATTTTAAATTTAAGACATTAAGGTCAAACAAAAAAAAAATATAGAAGTTTTGGTTAGCTGGTAACAACACTGTCCTAACTTTATTTTTGAGACGATAAAACAATATTTTTTAAATATATCTTTAAAAAAGTGGTTCTAAAAAAGTCTATATATAAAATAAATTGGAGGATCAAACATACCTGCACCCTGCCAGCAGGACTTGCCGATACATTTCCACGGAGCTCTTCCCACCGAACTGTCGTCCAGACAGGTATGTGTTGTGTGAGGAGTTGATGTAGTAGTGGGCCAGGGGTTGGTCCATGTCCATGTAGTTGTCCAACCGGTCAAGAAACACAGGCGCGTTCTCGTCCGACATCAGGTAGCGGATCAGACCGTCTTTTGTCAGGCATTCTGGAAGTTATTGACGTTTGTGTGAGAAGGGATTTATAATCTGAAATCGTCTGATCTAGTATCATCGTGCGACGGATTATCTGGCTCCTTAGGTTATGGTTGAGCAACAGAATGATAGCTGGGACTGGTCAACTTAAAGCCGCCGTTGCTCTTTCTTCAAAAGGCCATCTCAGACATTGCCATGCATTGTAACACTCACATATTGCTACTACTATGGCTGGACTTTAAAAGAGACCATGATTCTCTGAGTTTATCTCAGTGTTTAGTCTCAGAGTTTGTCAGTTAAGAAATGGCGGCGCCATCTACTTAGTTAAAAAAAAAAGTTTGACTTGTAAAAGTGTCTTTAAAAGATCCATTTACAGAAATGAATATCATTTAATGTTATCTGGCTTTGGAATTAGAAGTCTTTTACTGTAATAAGATGTGGTTGTGGCTGGACTACCAGTATTTTATACGAAGCGAGTGCCATCAAATTTCCGCCTACCGACACTCGATGGATAGACTGGTTTTCAGGTTTGTTGGCGTTTTGATTACCACAAACTAACGTTTGTCGGTGTTCGCACGATAACGGGAACCTAGGCTTTACTTTAAGCATGTGGATGGAGGGGTCTCGATGTGTCAATAATGGTCATCCTTCCATAAATTGCTCGGGGCAAGCGTTGTTTAACCTTTCAGATTGATTCATCAGCGTAATTATAACTGCCTCGAGCCACCTCTCCATCTTTCTTCTTCTCTGATGCAGGATCTTTTTCGATTGTGTATTGCAGTAAACGAGCAGACGAGCAACTTGCTGATGCATTGTGTAACCCTAAGACTCCAGATTGCCGGAGTCGCAGCAACCGAGGGGGAACTAGCTCTCACGCACAAGAAACTCACACCAAGGTGCTTTACGAGAGACTCCGAAGTACGGGTGGTCGCCAGCCTACCATCCAAGAGGTCCTACCACCGAGCAAGTCAGCTATTTTCTTGCCTCTTATAACATAAATCCTACTTAATACATTGAAACTTACTGTCATTCTTAGCCTCCTCGTTTTGCTCGTAGGTGTTGATTATCTCGGCGGCTCGCTTCTCGTCATACAGCGGGTACAGGATCTCGTTCAGCCGAGGGTCCCGCTGCTTCTCATTCAGGAAGTTCACGAACTGGTCCAGGTTGATGCGGTCTGACTTACCCTGGGTGCTATTTGTGGAAAGGGAAGATAAATATGTGAGATGGATTGGCTGAACATTGATAACATTAAGATGGCTATCCTATGTGTAAAGGTCAAAGTGAAGTGTTTAATAAAATTTATACCAATATTACATTTACGTATTTTTTAAATCTCAAAAATGGACTATACACCACAAAATTCTTTTTGTGTTGGATAGTCCATTTATCGAGGGAGGTTATAGGCTATATAACATCACGCTACGCCTCTTAGAAACGGAGCAACGCGGATCAAACTGCTGGCGCTGGTCGCTAGTACTTAATAATGTTTCAAATGTTTAGTTCTGTTTACAGTTCTGGATTCTCCTAGTAAACGCCACAGAGCCTTCAGAGTATTTTCATAAGTGTTAGCATGATAACTTGGACGGAGTGTTAGTGCAGCGATTGCCCTTAAAAGTATTGCTAGAAAAATTATAAACAATTTTAAGACCCGTAAAACAGACTCGTAAATCATTTTTGATTTATAATTTATCGTAATATGAAAAGTACGTAAGTAATCCGTAGTTAAACAGAAAGATAAGATCACATTAATAAATAAAGTAATACTCCCAGAGAATATAAAGATAGTACTTTTAAATCTCAAAGTTAACCGTGGATGCGAACCTGCCCCATCCCTTGGGGCTCATAAAACTCTACTAAACGATTCTATTAAGTGGATGGACGCTCAATGGATTACTTTGAGTAAGTATTTTTGTACCAGTAACTTACGTGAAGATGAGTGAAATGGTAAAAATCTTTACCACATAAAGTCACATATTGAAAACGTGATATATGTAGGGATCAAAGAAAACATGGATTGAGTGAAGAATGATAATGATTAAAAAAGAAAGGATAGAGAAAAGTTTATCTAAACAAAAATCGATGAAGCGTAAACGATTATAAAAATGACGGTGACGTAAAATGGGTTCATCCTGATTTCTGACAGCTATTTTTGATAAACGAATTTATTTCAATCGCCCTGTCAACTCTATGATGCAGCAAGTATGTTTCTGGAAAGTTTACCAGATATACAGAGATTAATCGAATATAATAACAAGCTGCGTCGACCCCAAATAATAAATGAAGACTAAAAAGATGAATAACTCCAGGAAAATGTTGTAAGATCACACACAGTCTTTCGACTTTTATGTTATCACTCGTTAGCCAATAAATATATATATACCTACCTTCATATAAAAAACTTGTAACAGGCCGATGGTCTGTACATTATAGATACTTATCAAAGAAAAACTAATATGGGGTCAATTTAGTGAAGGAAATACTCGACTGCGGGCAGGATTCGAACCTGCGTCGTCTGGTTCGATACACCAGACGCTATGGCTACGAAGCCACCACGGGTCCCACCCGCCAGATCGAAATTTGCCTTCACATTTTGAATTTACGTCATAAGGTGACAAAACTTAAAAATGTTAGCATGGAAAATGAAAAAAATACAAAATGTTAGTATTATGGGGTCTTTATTAGAGCGACAGAAGCCAAAAATTTTTTTTTTATATTTTATTTTTATATATACTACAATCAACCAAAGTTTAATTGCAATAGGATGAATGGTTTAGCAATGCATATAGGACAAACAAACAAATATTTTTTTTTTTTCTAGATATAAGATAAGGTTACGAAAGGATAAAGGATTTCTGACACAGTGATGTCACCATTGTTCTGCTTATTTTCGTGACAGCAGCATGTGAAGTCAGCCAAAACCTATATTGTCTGTCCTCTCTCTTTCTGAGACGAGACACGTGCCAGCACGAGACAGCAAATAGGATGATGATGGATTTTTGACCTTAAGGGGTACATATATAAGACTATATTCCTAGCACAGAACTAAGAAAAGGCAGCTGCATACTTACATGGATCTGAACAGCTCCTCAATATCATTCCTGGGGCAGATCTTGTGGTACAACGCGTAGAACTTGTCAAATGTGAATGCTTCCTTCTCCATGGCTTCATTCTTCCCGGACGGCAGTCCAAGTTCTGACAGGCACTGGTAGACCAGCTTCTCAGTCTTTCCCGACGCGAATGTCCGGGCTACAACCTTGACTGGCACCTTCCCACGAGGATCCGTGAGGAAGCAGAGGCGCATCCAACTGGAAAAGGTGGTGATTAGTGGAGTTTGTGATGGGTTTTTTTTTTAATAAGTTGTCAAATAAGCTCAAGAACGTCCTGGTGGTAAACAATCACAGCCTATAGCCACCAGCAACGCCAGTAGTAAGGTTAGCGTCTAGTTATCTTTAGTCCTAGGTTATGTGTCGTAATTTCACTGGCTTCATTACCCTTCAAACCAAAATAAGTTCACAACAATGCCATTATCCGTGCAAACCAATGGTCGGGTGTAAATGGTACGCCAACAAGATCAGTTTTATTCAGATGAAAAACTACCTAAAACGCAAATTTCCGGCTCTAATTTATTTGCGGTCGAAAGGCACGCACAAACGACGAGGAAATTGGTTAAAATTTTTTAGGGTAATAGAATTTTGTTCCGTTTGGGATAGCCAAATACTCTGCCACTAAGCAGTCCTGGTCATGCATGTGACGTTATGTTTGATTAATTCAGCAACGGCCGTTAGGACCCCCGGAGTACTTATAAATATTAGTAAGTACACTTTACTTGCCCCACACTAGGATTTTCTCCTGTATCGTGGGTGCATTTACAAACACAAATTCTCACATACACAAACGCCCAGACCCGTAACAACTACCTGTAGATCATACAAATATTTGCTCCGTGTGGGGATCGAACCCACAACACGTGGCGCAGAAGCCGATCGCTCAACCGCTACGCCAATCGTGTCGCTACGCCAATTAAGTATTTAACACAAGAAGAAATTCCTAATATAGATCAATGACTGCCTCATTAGTCTAGTGGTCCCAAGCGCGGCTGCTACGCTAGAGGTTCTGGGTTCGATCCCCAGGTCGAGCAAAGTGTTATTGAGTTTTTCTATGAAATTCTCAGTAGCAGCTCGGAGTCTGGATTTGTGCCCGGTTAATGGCCATAGGCTCGCCCCCTATTACATGGGACCTAAACATACCAGGCGAACTGTGGGTGTACATTAGTACGCCTCTGCCTAACCCTTCGGGGAGTACAGGCGTGATGGTATGTTGTGTTATGTTATCAATGTTTTATTTCTATCTACTAGTCTTATTACCAATAATTTTTAATTTTAAACACACTGTGTATGAATTACGCAAAAAAAATGTTGATAGAAACGCAAAACGTCAGACATCACTGCCTGGGTTGTATTCAATACGTTGAATGATACTGAATACCATTGAATTCCATTGAATACCAACCCTATCTACACAGCTACTCTATTGAAAACCACGATGTGAGCATACTGTTATCATAATGATCTCGATATAATGGAACTAGGGTTGCCAACTTTTTGTGCAAGAAATAAAGCATGTTAGGGTTGGAGAGCATTTTAGAAAAATGGAACGGTATATTTTTGAAGTATTGAAAAAAGAATATCTGTCACATTTTCATTTTGAATGGAAGTTTGTTTAATTACTGGCTCAAGATCTAGCGATAATAAAAACAATATTTTGAATATTTAAAAAAATCTATTTATTTAGAACAGTAAAAACTATTTCATAGCTATATAAAGTAATGTTGTTTTCAACCGAATTCAAAAGGAGGAGGTTCTCAATTCGACTGTATGTTTTTTTATTACTTATTTGTGTTTGTTACGCGATTATTCCGTCAATTATGAACCGAATACGTCATACTTCAGAGGTGGTCCCATAAAAAAATTGTCAAGATCTGATCTCAAAATTTAGAACAAACTGACGATAACACGTAACGACCGATAAACCGATAACGTCTCGTCTAGGTACATGTCAAATTCTACTCGCTATTCAAAATTTTGAAATAAAATAACTTTTAAGAAAAAGTAAAACCGCCTTCAATAACATATAAAATAATGTTATGTGCGATACAGTTGCGAAAGTCGGTGGCGAAATCAAACCGATCAAATCAAAGGCGCCGACTTTCGAAACTGTTTCGCACATAACATTATTTTATTAACAGTAGATATGGTTGGTAACCCTAAATGGAACAGGGTGGCTCCTGAATATCTGCTGATGAATTAATAACCACGTTATGATAGATACATGTTCAGATTATGCCAATCGAAATTATCCAGTTTTCCAGTAACTAGATACCAATAGGTACCCTTGGGGAATGCGTGAAGGGTAGTTAGAATATTGAAAGTTGAAAACATATTTCTTTAAGTGGGAGAGCCATGCTTCGCCACGAATGGGCCGGCTCGACCGGAGTCCACGGATACCACGGCGAGTGATATCACAGAAAACCGGCGTTAAACAACGCTTACGTTGTGTTTTGTCGAGTGAGTGAGGTTACCCGAGGCCCAATTCCCTTTTAAAAGGTCGGCAACGCGCTCGTGACTCCTCTGGTGCTGCAGGTGTCCATGGGCGGCGGTAATCGCTTACCATCAGGCGATCCGTCTGCTCGTTTGCCCTCCTATCACATAAAAAAAAACATATAGAAAAAATCTGTTCAGTTGGAGATATTTTATTTTTATATTATCCAGTAAATATAGTTAATAAATAGATTTCAGATTTTAGCGGCCCATGATCAGCCATTACTGGACATGGACAAGGACTTCTATCATCGCCATTGAGTTCGGTCTTTAGCAATACCTAGTATTATATTATCTGTGGCAATACTAATCTAGGTACCTACCCAGCTACCTATTTGTTATGTTTACCATGCGATATGATAAGTAAGTAAGTTAACCTAACATTATTTAAGTATAAATTTCTCCGAAGGGTATTTCCCCGGTACGTTTTAGGTCCCATGTAATAGTCCTATTACCATTAACCAGCCACAAATGTAATCTCCGAGCTGCTCTTAAGGATCATCACATAGAAAATCCCACTATCACTATTTGTACAACTTGGGAATCGATTCAGGACTAAACCTTGCTTGTGACCACTAGATAACTAAGGCAGTAATTAATTATACTTAATATTTAAAAACTATGGATGTCAGGGTTTTCCATCCCTGACATCCATTGTTTTTAATTTAATTGAATAAGAAACAGAGTATTGATTTGGAAGGAAATTAATCAGGTTAGTGCTAAAAGCTTAAGTTTTCAATTTCAAGTTCAAATTTGTTTATTTCAAATAAGCTTTTACAAGCGTTTATGAAACGTTATTGAGTCTAGTTGCACGGTTCCAAAAGTTGATCCTATGGAGAAGATTCCGGCAAGAAACTCCATGGACACTCTTTTAATCTTCCATTTAATAATCATAAATCAATGCAATAATTCCATCTTCTATATCTAAATTATAAAGGGCCATTCCAGATAATTTATCGCCACGATAAGTGTATTAATTCGGCCAAATTGCCGATTGAAAGTTAATTTGTATAATGGGTCATTCTATAGAAGCTATTTCCACGAATCTGAGATTGTAAATAGGTGGAATCGTTTTTTATGATTTATGTCAGAATGAACGGACTAGCTACTTGGTGGTAAGTGATCATTGCCGAACATGGAAACACCAGCTGATGCGTTGAAGGGAAAAGGAGAAGTGGCTTTGATGCGCAAAAGTCGACACACAAAAATGGTAAAGGAAACCATAGTAAGGACAAGGTGCATGTCTATGCAATGCCGGTTTTGGTGTATGAAGTCTGCAATCCCACATCAGGCCAGCGCAGCGTATTGGGCTTATGGGCTCATTCTGAAACGAGATCTGTGTCCTGGAATTGAGACCGGCAATAGATTGCTGATGAGATGGTCATCAATCTTTTAAATAATGGTCTCCCTGGGTACTAGTCCAGCACGGGCCTTATGTTATTTAGACAGTGTAGCATATCTTAAATTTTGGATTTAAAATCTGTCTCGTATCCTCCTGGACTTAAGGCTTGTATCAGAGTGAATATTATTGTACTAATAATGGAGATGTGAAAGTTTTTATATTTAAATGTTTGTTACTCAGTATCGCAAAAACATCCTAACGGAATTTGATAAAATTTGGCAAACAGACAGTTTAAAAACTGGATCCTAAGTTAGAACCAATTTTCATGTTCACTCAGACGAAGTCGCGGGTAGAAGTCTAGTAATTTTTAACTGTATACCTTAACTTTCTCAGGTCAAAGGTCGTTAACCACATAGCCTACTGAAAATCGCCCACACTGTACATTTCAAACATGGTAATTTTCTCGAAACTTCCAACAGGATTCTACTTTACATTGTAAAGCTCGTCAAAGAATATTAATCCCGTCCACTAGGCGTGGGTGGACGTTGAAAGTTCGCAAAGTAGGACAGTGTCTAGTTGATACTTAAATAAGTTAATATTGTACTCTCCCAGCGACAGTGTGTAAGTGAATTAGCAAATTCTCTGCACTCTGTGATGAGCGTATGGGACATAAAAGCCCATATTTGGTAATTCCTTTAAAATCCTATAGGTATAATATACTCAGCAGTTCCAGTTGTCAAAAGAGGTATTTTAACGTTGTGCATATCTGAGACGGACTCCTAAGGCCCGGTGCCCATTGGCGGCACGCTACCGCAAGACACTTTTATGTGACGGATCACAATAAAACTTAATATTATGACATTATAGTTGAAATTTCAAATAAAATAGTCGTTATTGCAAACACAAAAAGAAACAAATGATTACGCAAAAGAGAGAAAGATATTTTACTCTCTTAAAGTTAATTTTACCTGTATTGTATTATATGTATATGTAATTGTACCTGAAAGATAACTTCATTGATTTAGGGCCGATTTTTCCATCGCCAGATACCGTTATCGGCGAAATAAATACGATTTTTTGACAGTTTTTCTATACAAAATCTGTCAAACGTCCATTTTATTCCGATCTAAAAGATATCTAATGATTGAAAAATCGGCCCTTAGTGAAAAGTATTTAACGAAATATACGAAAATTTCGTTAGTAACCCGGAGCTTGGATTTAGGCCCCATTAGTAATATCACATGGGATCTAAAACATATCAGCGAACTGTGGGTGTAGATATATGGGTTCACCTCTGCCTGACCTTCCAAGGAATACATGTGTAGGTATGTAATCTACCTGACATAATGTCTTACATTAAAGCTTTAGTAGGAGTCTGCAACTAACAGAATGGCTATTATTTTCACCGTCGAGCACCATTTAGTGATGTTCCACCCAGTTGAGCTTCACTCGCACGCCACATTAGGCAACCAACGTCTTTTTTTACTCACAAAATATGGGAGACATTTACAAAAATAGAGATATTAAGTAACGTCGTACTAGAGCCATGTGAAATAAATCCACTTGACATAAAGTTCAGCGGATTTTCCGTTACGATATGATAGGTAGATAAAATATTTATTTACCAGCAGAATTCATTTTTTATAATATGATTTACACGATTGGACAAACACGTTAGTTTAGTACCTGCGTTGGGGTGGGATTCAGTGAGTTGTGAGTGTTACAACTTTCTCTAGTTGTAAGTAGGAACATAATATCTCAATATGTTTCTAATAAACAATAAAATATTTTACTATTCTCATTTGTTCACCTTCGAACTTGCAAGTAAAGTATAGCTGTCTCTAAGTATCAAGATATGTGAGACGCCAAATATATCAGGTACAGTCACCAACGACAGTCGCTGAACATACGATGACGCATTCTTCAAAACGTTTTAAAATATTTATTATCCAGAATTTTTGACCCGAAATGGGGCTACGAGCTCTATTAATTGAAGACGATTACAATCTAATGAAAATTTTTGGTGATTTCAACATTTGGTTGTATTCGGTGACTTTCGTTGCGGACCATACCTTAATATTGGCCACTGGCAAGTCGCCAAGTCGAAGTAAAAGTTGTCACTTTGTAGACACAATGCGTCGTAAAACTGAGTTTAATGATCTTTGCCTGGTTAATGATAATCTCACGTTTATAGTTAAGCGTAGTTAGTTGATGTTCTTATATCCTCAGCTCGATAACTTTTGACGTTATTTCCTCTATTTTTTAAGAATATCCTCCGATATTCTTAAAAAATATGACGTGCTAGTCCTAGTAGGTATGCGTCGGAATGTCAAACATCACACTCATAAACTGCCGGCAAGCAACACTGCTTAATTGCATGAAGACATTGATCGCAAAAAAAATTAAACAATGAATCTGAGGAGATTTGTTAATGCCAATTGGAAGGAAGAAAGAAATTTTGGCTAAGGTCTTGTGGATAACCTAATTTAACCCGTCTCTTCCTAAGATGACACTTACGGCGGATAGATAAGGAATCACATAATCTTAGATCGTTAACTACCTTTCAAAAATTTTATATCTGTAGTAAATATAGCCTGTAAATATATCCTACCAGAAAATCGATGAGTACGTTCGAAGAAAAACTACTTTTGTCAACTTGATATTAAATTGCTTTGCAGAATCTAGAGCGACACGCCGCCGGCGCCGACAGCGACATGTGTGATATTAATTTTTGAACTTGGAAGGCGAGAGATCCAATATCTTCAAGTGACGACACATCCACGTGGCTAAGTTGGTATATCGTACCTACTGTAGGTTACAGATAGAAAAATAGAGGCGCGATGGTGCTACGTAATGGGTAGAGAGGCGTTTCTAATTAATGTAGAAGAGAGGAGAAGTGGCATCAAGGAGCCAGGTTTTAAAAGACCCTTTTCCATTATTTCGGTAGTTTAGGAACGAATTTGGTTGGTGATATTATCACTCCTCCCCTATAAGATTAGATACAAAGTGGGATACTACAAAAACCGCATCTGGCGAGGCTCCATATCTGAAAGATACGGTCTGAAAGATTGGCATACACACTACGCCTGAGCTGGCTCCTGATACTGGACGCCTTACTACAAATCTCTTCAACTAGTGTAATTAACAGTGATCGGAATAGTTACTGCTAATTTAGTTGATTTTTATGTAGGCCATGGTTATTGTTAAGTTCGATTACCAACATATTTAAATTACACTTTGAAAACCTTTGGGAAGCCGTATAATCAAATCGATTACAATCTCTCGCAGACCGTATTGTTAATAAAAATAACTGGGAAACAAAAGGAAGCTGAGCAGCAGTTCAAAGGTAACCATGGAACAATAATTACCTGCGTATTTTCCAAACAATTCTGTGGTCATAAGAAGGGCATTACCGGCGACCTTGAAGATCCCATTAATTCTCTTTGTAAGGATTGTTTCCCTTTTATTCCAATAAATAAGCGTCTTTGATGTTTTGATTAAGTTGGTAACGTATTTTTGAATGGAAATGAAGTCCTATTAACTCTCGACGCAAAACGAGTGGCGTTAGATTGTGGTCGAAATATCTGCGCCGTCTGAACTTGTCTTGCAAGTGGTTTTGCAGTCGGTGTAAAGACTATTCCTAGTATCTAGTAAATTATTCGCATTTGTGATTATTGTCCGTACTAATTTCGATATTTTTGCACTAAAACATTTACTAGCCCGATTTTATCTAACCAAACAGCGACCTCAATAACTAACCACAACTCTTATTTCCGAGGTAGGTACTCAAAAACACAATTTCATTACCTGATAGTGACTTAGGTAGGTACCTAAGATAAAATTCTAGATGTTCTATTTGATTTTGCTAAATTTTTTTGTAGTTTTACCTACACAAAAAACCGTTGCTAAAATACCAGTAGTTTTTTTAACCTATAAAAAATATTGATTTGCTAAAACGATATAGCTGTTAGTGATTGCGTGCATTCGTTTTAATTAGTTTTCTTTGTTATGTCTTCATTACTAATCAAGGATAAATTATAATGAAGAAAACTATGACACGGTTAATTATACATAGCCACGACTATGATCAGAGACACGACGAGGATCAGAAAAATAAAACGCGTAGAACCAAAAAAAGTAATACAGACATGGATGTTTCGAAGGATAAAGAGATACAAGATAAAAAATACTAATAATATTCCTACAATTAATTAATAGTTGTCTTGTGTTTTTACGTAAATGCTCGCGCTTATTTATGGCCGGTATCAAACAGTCGGTCCTAGATATAGGAGTAGAGATAGGACTTTGACATAAGGCCTATACAAGTAGGTAATTTTTAAATATAAAAGAAGAACCTGACTGACTGAAAGTTTGCATGCTGGTTCCTCTTGCACTATAGACGAGCACTAAGAAAGGATTTTTGAAAATTCAACCCCTAAGATGGTGAAAAGGGGGGGTGAAAGTTTGTATGAAAGTACACTACCATGCGATTGACACACGATGACATCGTCAAGATATGTAGAATTGTTTTCTCCTTTTAAATGAGACAACACATTTTATGATATAAAACCTCCATGGTGTAGGTACAGCGGGGTCAGTTTATTTAGAAATAAAAAATAATTAAACGAAAAATGGCGAAGCTGCGCTCGAGAAGTCTACTGTATGTATATTAAAGTAATAGAAACCTAACTATTGGCTGAAAATATACATTGTGGTTTTCCAGCAACATTTAAAGTTTAAAGTTAAAGTTACGTGGGAGAGCCATGCTTCGGCACGAATGGGCCGGCTCGACCGGAGTGATACCACGGCCTCACAGAAAACCGGCGTTAAACAACGCTTACGTTGTGTTTCGCCGAGTGAGTGAGGTTACCGGAGGCCCAATCCTCTTTTAAAAGGTCGGCAACGCACTTGTGTGACGAATCATACACTTCAGACCGAGTATTACAAGTATTTATTCATCCAACAGTATGTAATTATCAACAATCACTTATCACTTAATCGCTCAATAATTATTAACAATTATACAACAACAGCACTGGCTTATAAGATATTATGTCTACTGCTCAACGCCTCGGAATAGAATGTCTCAGTACAGATTGATCCATTACCAGCCGAATGTTCCCCACTCTTAGACGTAGGCAAACACTCAGCTGGGTTAGACCAATCAGAGCGAAGTACACAGTACGCATGATCAATTGATTAATTTAAATACATTAGATTAACTTTAAATTTAGCAATAGTTATAAATTGATTACACAGACAAATTGATAATATAACACCTACTTATATTTGACTAATTTGTAATAAAAAGGGCGTTTAATAACGAATAGTTCAACTACAAGCGCCATCTGTCGCTCGTGATAAGGAAACCTATATAAATGTCTTGTCATTATTTTATAAAATCATTACATTCGGCCATCCGACAACGTGCGATCTCCTGACGCACGTTATCGTAATTCAATAACATAAGTCATACATACAGAAATATTACATGCTTAAACTGTTTAAACAAACACGAATCAAAAATGCAAAATCATTACATTCGGCTATTTATTGATGTCCGACTCCTTTCTATGAAATAGTTTGTCGTTATCATTATTGCTTTCAGAAGATGGGCTACTATTACGATCTGATGAATCTTTATGGTCAGGCGAATTTATATTTATATTTACATTTTTATTATATTTATTTATATTTTATAAGGTCTAACACGATCAGCGGAAACGACACTCTTAAATGAATCTCTACGTTTGCTAAAACCGGAATTTCAGTGATTTTATATCTGTCATTGCCCAAAACTTCTGTGGTTTTATCAGATCTATGAATTTAAAAAGTTTTATTGCCTTTATTATTATAGTCAGTTCTGGTAACCTTAGTCAAATCACCTTGTTTATAGGTTCTAGGGGTGCTACCGGCATCATAATAGTGTTTTTCGCGACTTTAGTATTAGTACGACCTCATCTCTTACGCTTTGTAACATGTTTTGTATAATGTCAGCTCCAACATCGAACTTATTACTCTAACTATCTCTGAATGTCAAAGTCAAAGTTCTTTATTGCTTCATGTGTAAATATACATAGATCTCTAGTTTGGTAAGTATCAACATGAAACCCCGTTGGGGCACAGCATAGAATACATGGGTACTAACAAGTTAATTACATAATTATAATTTAACAAATTACAATATTAGAAAATAAAATTATAAACTTTTACTTAAAATTAAATAACCATTTAGGTAGTCAATTTACAGAAATTTAAGGTATTGTTATTATTTTGGTAATTGTTTTTATTGCACAAAGATTTTATTGTTATTAATTATAATTTAATTATCTTTTATTTTTATCTTCAAAGAATTCTTTTAGCGTGTACATGTAATAACATTATTGTAATAGGTGTTTATTTAGTCTGTTTTTAAATACATCGTCATTTAGGATATCTTTTAGTTCTCGAGGTATTTTTATTGTGGTGCCAAATAAAGCCCCTATGGCAGTCTTTTTGGTAGAAGAATTAACTGAATTATTTACACCCCATTGGATTTTGCCAAGACACATTTCCCAATTGCGTTCGTCATTTCCGTCATTATGTTTTGCTAATGCGTTTAAGATGGTTTGGTTATATCTTTCAGTTTGACTTTTTGCCCTGCGACAAACTACAGCGATAGGGACATGTTTAGTGCTATGACTGTCGCAAAAGCTCGTGATCAGGTATTATTGGAGATGGTAAGCCAAAGTCATTTTTTTTTTTTGTTTTCGTGTCTTTTACCGCTTTCACATATATATATTTTGTAAAGCAATCAACTATTGTAATAATTTAGGCATTGCCGTTTTTACTCTGTACAAACGAACCAAGATGGTTTAGGTGAATTGTATGGAATGGGACGCTAACTTTTTCTATAGGATACAATTATTCAGTCTTTTGTCTGGATGCATCATCTTTATTATAAGCGTACCGAATGCACCGAATTTTATCGCCGCAGCCTTGGAAACCAAAAGACAGATTGAATTCTCTCAGTCGTTTTAGAAATGCCTAAATGTCCTATATCATCATGATTATAACGGCATATTTTCCAGCGAGCACTACGAGGGACAACTAGGCGTATTTCATAGTCAATTCTTTATACTCTATGATTTTCAATAACATAATTTTTCCTAATATCTTTAGATTCTTCGTCAGATTCAGGCTTAAGAATTTTTAAGTATACGCGAAATGTCTGGATCTACATTTGTAGTGTTAATATCCAATTGTCAGTCTCGATACTTTAACAGAACACTCGTCTTTAATGTCAGAAGGCAGAGAATGTTATTTCGGCTTAATGCATCGACATGTGTCATACGAATACCGGGTCTATACTCGTTTGGTTAGTATGGTTCGGAGCGTATTATGGTCTATTACAATTTTAAATTCTAATCCCAACAGATAAACACAAAACTTCAAATTTCATAAGATTGTAAATGACGCCTTTCAGGTGTCGTCTGCCTACTAAAATAAGCAACCGGCTTAAGTACCCGAAGGCTAGACTGCCACTGTACTTTCTCCCACACCTAAGGAACTAACATCTGTGTGCAACTCCGTATCAAGTTTAGGATTGTATAAGGCTAGTGTTGGTCTATTACTCAAACTTTTATTTTAATGCTTGAAATTGATCTTCTACCCAAATGATACTATAGAACTAGCACAATCGGAATCGGATTCTTGTATTACATCATTTCGCAACAAGTCATCAATAAATTCTCGTACCTGTCCTCTCTCGAAGTGCGATAAGCGATAGGGCCTATGTGTGACAGGTCTATCATTAAGCAAGTCTATCTTCATTTTAATAGAGTTATTACAACCTATCTCGCTCAAGTTAAATGCAAAAAATTCACGATACGACTGCGATAATGCGTAGGTAAGGCTTATCCATTTGCCAACTTGAGGGACCGACTTTGATTTCAGACTTTATCAAAGGAGCCAAGTCAGTAATATCTCTCGTGATTTTGTTAGGGCATATAATTCTTTTTTTCTTACACAAGGCATTGCTTTTGCAATTAGAGCATCGCAATGCAACGAATCTTGGGAAAAATTCTTTGGGAAAATTCAGGGTTTGATTAGCTAAATTTGATAATAAGGTGACATTTACCCATGCTTAGACGATATGTGCCTTGAGGTAAGTTATATTCTTTGCCAAGTTTATTACTATTATAACCTTCTATATAAACATTCCCAGGATAAGAAGAACCTAAATCCGAATCCGATTGAATGAAATCCGATAAGGTAAGCTTTAAGGGGCCCAAGTCATTGGTTTGCTGCGAAGCTCAGGACTTTAAAATTTTATCCAATGAGTAACGCAGTCTGCATAAACCCATAATTAACCATAAGTACATACTTCTACATTCGATTAGATTTCATCAATCCTAAGAACGTACTATATACGGGTGTCACTACCAAAACCTTTGACTATAGGTAATCTCGACACAGTTTTCACGGGGTCAAGGCTGTTTGCATCATATTCACGCATTACATAAGTCAAAAGTCAAATCATCCATTTCAAATAAACCAATAATACAGGTACTTTTGAATTGCCAAAACTAGGCGCACGGTTCCAAATAGTGGGTCCTACTATACCCAATCTTAATAATCTATCAATCCCAACGAAAACTCGATTATTTACCCGTTTGTAAAACTTGTTATTACTGTTACTGTGTGTAGAAGTTGTAAGGACTTTACGTTCTATTTCATCGCTTGACTTTGGGTCTATTCATGGAATTAACGGTGTCGGTTTGCAATTTTCGTTCTAGCGCCCTGTCACACTTTAGACGCTTGTCAAGGGACTTGGGACATCTGGTGTAAGAATGTTCTTTACGACGACAATTAAAACAAATAATTGGAGGTATCATTTGAAGTCGAAGGCGAGGTATGATCATGAGTTCATGACGCTTTCTATTTGTAGAAATAGGTTCTAACTAGGTATGCTGAGAACTGAGAATATGTAGCGAGTCTTTCCGGTTCATTACAATTTAAAGCTTGAGCTCCATTTCTAATGGATTTATCATAAATGCCGTGAGTTGCACAACCTACAGCCTTTTTATCACTAATATCATATCAGCTTGTATATCAGCATCAATTTATCATAAAAATATTAACGTAAACTTTCATTACTTCATGTTGTACCTTTTCATTTTGACACACATTATTGTAACTCGTAACATCCTAATTATATATGAAAACAATAAAGATTTGAATTTGAATTTGTACGTACCAATATTTCTTTACCTTTCCTTTTTTTTTTGCTAGCCCGACAAGTTTTTGTCGGGCAAAATGTATGGTCTGCTTCTCGTCCCATTCATATATTACACACTTACCTTTCATAAACAACCTTCAATACTCTGAGATTTACTGGAGGGATTGAACTTCGGTATAACATTTGGTAAATGGTTGTACGACTAAACTGGCGGCTCTTCGTCTGGAGTATGCATTCATTGGTTTTATCATCATTCATTGGTATCATCAGATTCCATGGCCTCAAAACATAAAAATGTATAAGTATTGTTTCAATTTGACACTAACAAGTTAAAAACTCCTTTTTTTTCTATTATTATTAAATTCATTTTATATTACTAAAATATCTACTCGAACTGGTTAAAATTAATAGCTCCATAAATTCGAAGTTATGCATGAAAAGATCAATAAAAAATATACGTCTTCCAATAAATGTTTCCCATTTCCAATTTATAAAATTAATAGAGGGTATATACACAACTATCTGCAACGCACTTAGTCGCATAATAATTCTTTTAATTGTTCTCTTAGTATAAATCATGCTTTACTTACGCGTCTGAGGATAGTTCCGTTCCTATTGGGCACACTTGGCCCAAAACTTTTGACTCACTTGGCCAAAATAACTTTAAGCACACTTGGCTTACTATCTTTAAGCACACTTGGCTTAATAGGCGTACATAGCCTCTAGTAGCTAGAGCACACTTGGCTTCCTATTGTAGGTACACATAACTCCTATTCCTACTGGTATACTAAAACTACTTTATACTTCTTTAGTGGAATCTATTTTGGATTATGCTCTTGATTGCTACGGCCTCACATTTAAAAACCTATATAGATAAACTGGAGAATATCCAAATAAGATTTATAAAACTGCGTGTAAATAAAAAAAATAAAATAACTTATAGATACCCTACCATAAAACATTAATTGTGCACTCCATTACTAATTATGTACCTACCTACATGTTATTAAGACTAAAATTGATCCCACAGTCAAACTGTTTGTACAGTTTTGTGGGGCTTATATTACTTCGTAAGACCTAATATGTACCTCATAAAAATTAAATAAATAAAATAAAAATAATTAACCTCTAACAATCTAAGCACACGTGGCTCAATAGGCATACATAGCTTCTAACAATCTAAGCACACATGCCTCAATAGGCATGCATAGCCTGCAGTAACTCAAGCACACTTGGCTTCCTATTGTAGTCACACATAACCTCTAACAATCTAAGAACACATGGCTCAATAGGCATACATAGCCTCTAGTAACTCAAGCACACTTGGCTTCCTATTGTAGGCACACATAACCTCTAACAATCTAAGCACACATGGCTCAATAGGCATACATAGCCTCTAGTAACTCGAGCACACTTGGCTTCCTATTGTAGGCACACATAACCTCTAACAATCTAAGCACACATGGCTCAATAGGCATACATAGCCTCTAGTAACTCGAGCACACTTGGCTTCCTATTGTAGGCACACATAACCTCTAACAATCTAAGCACACATGGCTCAATAGGCATACATAGCCTCTAGTAACTCAAGCACACTTGGCTTTCTATTGTAGGCACACATAACCTCTAGACATACGTCACTCAACATTACTGTATCTGTGGATTTTCTTGTAGGCATATCCCACTTCTGAAATGTGACGAATCATACACTTCAGACCGAGTATTACAAGTATTTATTCATCCAACAGTATGTAATTATCAACAATCACTTATCACTTAATCGCTCAATAATTATTAACAATTATACAACAACAGCACTGGCTTATAAGATATTATGTCTACTGCTCAACGCCTCGGAATAGAATGTCTCAGTACAGATTGATCCATTACCAGCCGAATGTTCCCCACTCTTAGACGTAGGCAAACACTCAGCTGGGTTAGACCAATCAGAGCGAAGTACACAGTACGCATGATCAATTGATTAATTTAAATACATTAGATTAACTTTAAATTTAGCAATAGTTATAAATTGATTACACAGACAAATTGATAATATAACACCTACTTATATTTGACTAATTTGTAATAAAAAGGGCGTTTAATAACGAATAGTTCAACTACAAGCGCCATCTGTCGCTCGTGATAAGGAAACCTATATAAATGTCTTGTCATTATTTTATAAAATCATTACACTTGTGACTCCTATGGTGTTGCGGGTGTCTATAATCGGCGGGCGGCGATAATCGCTTACCATCAGGCAATCCGCATGCTCGTTTGCCCTCCTATTCCATAAAAAAAACACGAACTATAAGCAAATATAATATTGACACCTCACCAAAAACACTTACTAATATAAATACACAATAATAACAAATAAAAGAAAGAAAAATAACAAAAATTCTACGTACTGTTTCATAAGATTAGTCCTGGGGCAGGTGTTGCTAATTTTGTTGTTGTGTGTTATCTCCCGAAGAGCCTCTTTCCATGCCTTTGACAAACAAAGCAAATGAACGAACGAATATGCATGCAAAAACTCGTGCAAGAACTTGTGAACTTTCAAGGGACGTTAATTTTGTGAGAAATTAATGATACATTTTGTAGAATGTAAAAACAACCTAATATGTGACGACATATACACAAAATTTTCATTGAATACCTAAATAAACTGTACCTTGATCAAGCTACAGATACTGCGAATGCTTAAATAAGATTAATTAATCATTTGGCAATTAAAAAACAATGATTGCTTGATTTGGAAGACATAATTTTTGTCCATAACAAAGTTAAACTTTACAATCATAATTTTATCCTGATTGAAAGATAGAAGATATTAAAATATGTAAACTTCGTGATTTTATGTATATTGGAGACAACCAATAAAAACTTTTTTATCCAAATATAATAAATTGAAAGACAGTAAAACATTATAAAGTTCGACGGCCCAATCAAATTGAGCTGTCCAAATATTGGTATAAATGATTTATGGAATTGTTTTAATGCATTAGAAGCACCCTTGGAAAGTACACAAGCCATTTAAATCGACATGAAAATATAAAACGACGTAATATTAAAGATGCTTTGGAGCAAGTCTTTGACCTGTTATTAAATGTGACAGTAGGAATTAACAGCGCATTTTATTAGTAGGTAATTTGTAAATAAAATAGACTCGGATGTAAGCTTAACGATTAATTTATGACAGCGCAAGTTAATTGCAGCATAGTAGTTAATTATTCCGAACAACTTGCTTCAAAGCCTCAAGCTACTGCTCTATTTCCAGTGCCTCGAAAATAGCAATGAATACTCTGAATATTTTAACCACGAGGTGCACTTTGCCCGGAGACTTGCATTCGAGGCATTAATTATGCCGTTATTTTGCTCTAGTCGAGGCATTGTAAAAAGGCAGTTTGTGTTAACACCAACTCAAATACAACAACAATATAAACTGCCAAGAATCCGAGTCTATGGAAGCCATGCCTTGTAAGCTTGCTATGAACTTACTGCTTCTTTAGACATGTCATCGGACAAACGTTATTCGCTTTGACATTGTGGGTGATCCTCCTGAGTCCTTGCAACCACACCTTTTTGGAAACATATCGATAATTTTAGGACAAAGAAATACATGATTCGATATTTGACTAAACCAATAATTTCGTTTAAAATCTGCCTCGTGAAAAGCAATGCTGAATGCTGATGCCTCGAAGTGAGTAGTGTTTTGTGGGCATTTTTCGTGGTAGTTATGCAAAAAAGTGGGCAGATGTAGGCAAGTGATGATTGGTACGATCGACCATCATTTTGTACTATTACAAAATATAATTCACAAAACTGACCATTTTGTTAAATATTGCAAATGTGTGCCTTGACTTTTGCCGATCTTCTTTAAGTGTCCGGCGGACCGAATTTCTCTTACAAACGTAATACCGAAATAAATCGTAATTCAAACACAATTTAATCAAATTCTGTTATTATTCAGATTCCGATACTGTTAATCTAGGTTCCTACGTTACCAATTTATCCAAAATACTTCACTGGAAATCAATCAAAGCGAATGCAATTTTTGTTAACTTTACCAAGTTTGGAACGGTTTTTCGGTCTTTTATTTCCAGTGAAGTAGTAGTAGACGAAATAGTATCGTAGAAACCTAGATTAACGGTATCCAAATCCGAATAATAAAATTTTTGTGGGCAATTCAAGCTCCGCCGGACCCTGAATTGTTCATTTGTACAGTCGCTTAAGAAAGTGTTAAATCAGATTTTTAAGGTTGCCATCTACTTAAATTTGTTTGATGCAGTTCAATCTAGTGATAATCGGTTGAAACTGACCTTAGCGGTGGCGGCGTCAGGACAGACCACGTGCTGGTAGTTTATGTTGATATAGTCTGTGCCGCTGCAAATTGTCAAAGACTTCTCTTCTAAATTCTCGCCGTGTTTGTTCACCAAGTTCATACTGAGTTTCGAGTCCTGATGAGAAAAAGAGAATGATAGACTTGTTACTAGCGATAAATATGTAGCAGTTCAATTACTTAAGATACATAGCTAGTGATTTACTTAATTATAAAAAAAAACACGAAATGGGAGATGAAGTATAGCACTTATAACTGTACAAATTTTTATGTGACTTGTCGTTGCTTGGCGTGACCAGGCTTGTCCTTTTTTAAAAAATTGGATGGAGTGGATACTTTGAAGATTTTTTTTTTATATGTTCGTAATATCACCTTCTCTTTTTAATTTTTTTTTTCAAAATACATATCTGATGGTATACATTCATCCTACTAACTAAAACAGAAAATACAAATACTCGACTCTGAAATATTTTAAATTAGTTTTGCGCTCCGGGTACCAGTATAGTATTAAATTATCTGTGCTCTGGGATTGTTTTTGTTCCTCCAATTTGGCCTCATTGCGGTTGATGAAACGCCTTCGGCCAACTAAAACATGATCAAAACTGGACGCTTTGTGGCGTCACTTGTTATGCGGCCGCTCTCCTAATATTTACGCTCAATGTTTACACGCGTGGCACTAGTGTTTTCACGATCGAGTTTCTTTTTTTTTTCAGGTGTAAAATTTTATTATTCGTAAATATAATTTATTAGAAAGTTTCTGTTCCCGTATAATGTATTTTAAGGTAAAATAGGACCATAACTAATTCCTTAGATGCCTACATGGATTTTATTACCTACTTTTAAGTGCTGTATCGATGTTCAAAAATTCGTCAATATTCCGTAATAGTGTAAATATTCGTCAATAGTGTCAAATTAATCTACAATACGCAATAAGCAACGTTATTTCATCGACCATAATGCTGATCAGGCTCTAGATTTGAAATGCCAAATTTGGATATAAAAAACTTTCATTACCCACTTAAAATTTCAAGTCTAATTAAGTTTAATTAACATCAAACTTTAACTACTTAATAATTTAAGGTGAAAATGCCTTTCAATGTTTTGTATCGATTCGCCCCCGCATCTCTGTTCACCCCGTCAAAAGTTCTAGCTTAAATTAATACATTCATTACCTTTGGCACACCGCCGGATCTAACGTCACTGACTTGACATAGCTCGATGACGTCACCGTCCTGTAACAAGGAATACAAATGTTTATAAATATGTAGAGGGTGACCAGCTATCGGGCTCGTATTTGTTATCTCTTGTACTTAAAATGCTAGTAGGTACACTACAGGTACTAATGTCATATATGTCATTCGAAAATCAGATGGACAGAATTACACAATTAATTAATCGTGGGAGAGTCATGCATCGGAACGAATGGGCCGGCTCTACCGAAATGATAATGAATGGCCTCACAGAAAACCGGCGTCAAACAACGCTTACGTAGTGTTTCGCCGAGTGAGTAAGGTTATCGGAGGCCCAATCCCCTTTTAAAAGGTTCCGTCTGGTCGTTTGTCCCCCTATCCCATAAAAAAATTCCCAAATTCAAGAATTCCTCATTGCCAATTCATATTTTGAACACCTAGTAATTCCTGAACAATTTTCTAATTGTGATTCTATTTCGACTTTTTTATTCTATAATATGCATGTATTATACATATAAACTTCCCAAAAAAAAAACTCCAAATAACAGTGAAAACCGTATCAAAGTCCGAGAAACAGACGAAAACATCGACGTTGCTTTATACTATTTAGATATAACTAGCGGCCCGCCCGCGGTTTTACCCGCGTTTCCCCATTCCTAAGAGCCTTCCTCTTGAATCACTCTATCTATAATATTTAAAAAAACCGCTTCAGCGTAGTTTTAAAGATTTAAGCATACATAGGGACGGACAGACAGCGACAGTCTTTGTTTTATACTATGTAGACATGTAGTGATAATGATGTTTTGTCTTCTTTTTCCTCTCACAAAATATCACGTATCAAAACAAGACAAAACAATTATTATAGCCGTAGGAGGCTTATAAGATGGTTTACATTTTACTATGAATAAGACTGTTAACAGATCCTAGTAGATATATATATATATATATATATATATATATATATATATATATGGTGGTATAAAGTCTGTTAAGCTTAATAATACACCAATTTGTCTCCAAATGAGTTTTACGCCTATTCGCCTAACCAATATTCCACGTGTAGTTACGGGCCAATGAAACTATTTAATTAATATGTAAATATAAAGGGAATATTTATGTAAAATAGTGTACACACAGTTCGCCCTATGTTTAAGTCACATGTGGCATGGAGGCGAGGCTACTACCATTAACCGGCACAAATCCAAACTAAGCTGCTACTGAGGATTTCACAGAAAAACCCAATAACACTTTGCTCGACCTGGAAATCGAAGCTAAGGCTTCTAGCGTAACAGTTGCATTTACGATCGTTAGACTAATAAGGTAGATATGCAATAAACTAATAGTTATTCTATCTAACACAGTTAACGTCATCAGTTGATAAGTTTACTGGATACCTAATAATAATGATAGTTCCCACAACACAACTTAGAACAATGCCTTTTAATTTTTCTGTAACAGTACAAAGGAACACCCACGCCTGTAGCGTAATTCTATCGAGCAGAAATAATAGTGTTGTAGGTAAATGTCATGATTTATCGGGGTTAAAATATTTAGCTATTTTTGTGTGTTTATCGTAATGGTAATTATAAAAAAGAAGAAAAGTCTTTGCTATAGATATCTACTCAGCATCCTTATATCAGTATTATAAGACATGACTGCCATCAAACCTCCGCAACCTAATTTCTGGGCTTTCACAATATCATAAGGACTATTCTCAAACGTTCTTGGTTAGACATGGGGAGACAGACTACCATAATTCTGCCTGCTTCTGGATAGATACTGCTGAATAAATTCGCATTTTTAATGGGTAAAGTAGAATCGAGCATTTAAATCTTAACTATCGTACTACAAGCTCTGACCTTTTCAAAAGCAAGTCTACAACGCTCCAGCGACAAAGGAAACCCATCTCAATGGGAAATGAGCTCCTAACTACATCCTGAGTTCTTGCCTATTATGTCATAGACTCCCACAGGGTTTGCAAGCAACGTAATGTTCGACGTTGCGTTTGTCATAGAGAAATCCAAGTCTGCTAAACAATTTTATCAGAACGGACGTCCATTGACACTAAATGATAGAATGACAAAAGAACTGATTTCGTAGACAAAACTGTCAAAAATGAATTCTGAAGTCATTGAATGACGATTGTAACGTAATAAAAGACTAAATTCGAGGCCCTGTACAGTCGAAATAAATGCGCTCATCTGAAGTTCCACGCCAGCCATTCCGAACAGCCACGAAGGTACTTAATACCACTTATAGAGCGTTTATGTGCAAAAATATCGAAATAAGTACGGACAATAATCACGAAAGCGACACATGAAATACTCGGTTTAAAGATAGAGAGGGTGTAAAAATTAAATGAAAAAAAATTTACTACAGTTTATCATCATGCTAGCCTTTTCCCGTAGCTGAATATTAGTATTTCATTATTCTTATTGCCTATTTCTTTCTTAATATTGAATCGCAAAAATAAAAACAGTATTTCTTTTCAATTCTCATTTGAAATAGAAACTCATGACAGCTGTCAATGTCAACGTCAGCTGTCATTTCATTTTCTAAAAAAGGAAAAATATTCATACCATTCCTCAATTGAAAATTTTGAATTAGATTTTTTCTCGTCCATGGCTATGAATGAATAAATTTAGAGTCGAGCGTAGGTATTATTACGAAGCTTGTGAAGTAAATGAACGTTGATTCACGTAAGTACAACAAAGAAATTTATCTATGAAAAATTTCGGAGTCCTTTCTTATGTTGCTTGCGTATTTCTAAGAGTTCTTATTGCTGTATTTGCCAACTAGGGTTAAAATGAAGGTACGATTTATGCATATGGATAAAATATTTAATTCAGCTTCGGTCAGGTATGAGCAGCTGTGCCCGTTTCCCGACTTATTCATCCCTTTCCTTTGGGGACTGGATAGTCCATTGGTGTGAAGGTCTTTTTATTGCGTGGAAATTTCATGGATAACCTGGTAACAAAAATGCAAAAAGATGATTCTAGCGTGAACTTACACTTCCAATTTCAAATTGTTTCCAAGGTTTATTGTGAACAATACTCGTATGAACTGTCATAATAGGTACCTAAACCTTCTTTGTTTCTTTATTTTTCACAACGTAGGCAACAAGAGTCTTGCTTACGACGCTTATCGACCGTAATCGATTGTCTTTGAATATTAGCCTAAGCGATTTCGAGTTAAACCTTAAAAATGCTGACGTAATAGCCAATAAAGTATGAACGACAAGTTTTACTACTTTTTGTACGGCTTCGCTCACGTGAAATTTTCGGGGATGCTCGACTAGTTTCGGCCTCGGCTTTCGCGTCGAGGTCACGAGGTCACAAGTTGAGCTATAAATTTTTTTTCTGTCTCCAATGGAAGATTTTTAACGACTTCTGGTTGACCTGAATAGCTGACATTATAAGATTTTTAATCATGACGTAAGCAATTCTGTTTGCTTGCCTTTATTTACAAAAATGCCACATTTTTATGAATAATAAATATGAAGATGTTTTTTTTCTACTTTAAAATTGTGCACGATAGTGTGCCGTACCAAGATCGAGTCAAGGTTCATGGAAAAACTCAGAAAAAAATCGCATTTGCTCGATCGAACAAATTAATGACGGCACTAGTAAGAATGATTCGATCAAACAACAGTAACAATATATTCCGTGGTAACAATTTTCAATTAATAAATTACATACTCCTGTTGCTCTTTTACTATTCTGTTTGACCGTTAAGAACGCGTAATGGTTCATTATTGGAACGACTCTTTTACCTAGCATTAGGTGGGTGTAACATGAATTATAAGTTCAGATTCCATTAGAAGTGGAGACTGCAGAATATCGATTGCGGAGTCTCTGAGGAAATCGAACTAGGTATACTCTATAGTGAGAAAAGATTCTGTACTTTCGTTTAAAATGGGTAAACATTAGGTGCAGCGATTACTTTGAGACCATGTTAAAAATACTAAATATTTTTCTAAACAAATCTCTATTACTTTAGGGCTGAAATTATTTCTCAGTAATTTAAAGTAAAATTAATTACTTAAATTTTAGATCATGTCCAAACACACTTATAAAGAAATATTTCAAGATCGTGCTGTGCAACTGCAACCACCAGATTCCATCAAAGCGAGAGACCTCTCGTCACTTTTTACTTAAGAGCGCGCGTGGAGTGTACACACTACAGGATTTGGATAACCTTAAACCGAGATATTTTATTAACAAGAGCTTACCAATATCGTGTAAGGGTAGCAATTAATTACCTCACAGTGCTCCGAAATAAGTGAAAATCCATGTCGAAATAAAATAATTGTAAGAACTAAAATCTAGGGGACTAATAATTTTGTTACCCGTGTCACGTAGCTCATTAATCACTGGTTCAAGTAAGTACATTAATTATCTTTAAGTATACGCCAATTTTACAGCAGTGATAGCCTGGTACTTAATAGAACCATTGGATTGTCAAGTTACAAATACATGTGCGTAGGTATTAATATTTGATTGTTACTCGCTTAAACGGATAAGCAAAAACATCGTGAGGAAACCTGCATGTGTAAGTTAGTTTTTCGACGATCGGCGCCAGCGCAAGCCGTTTGAACACTGCATTCAAATTAGTCCATCATAGATGACGCCTAACTCCTCTCAATTATGCATCATTCTTGTCTTGATTTACGGACAGAATATGTTAAAAAACCTGTCCGATTCGAGAAGGATTTATTAGGTATCGAGATGACTGCCTCATAAGTTCAATGCGCGACTCCTACGCTAGAGGTCCTGGATTAGATCCCCAGGTCGAGCAGTGTTATTGGGTTTTTCTATGAAATTCTGAGTGGCAGCTCGGAGTCTGGATTTGTGCCTGGTTAATGGCAATAGGCTCGCTCCCTATAACATGGGACCTGATCCAACTGTGGGTGTACATTAGTACACCTCTGCCTTACCCTTTCGGGGAATACGGGTGTGATGGTATGTTATGTAATTCTATATAAGTATATGTAAAATCCTTTTCAGATTACAAGTTTTTTTTTTTAAATAAAGTGAAGATACATAAGTATCAATATGGTGGCATTCGATATACGAGTACTAACGGCCAGTCCCAATGAAATATCAGTCAGTAGATTTGCTTACTAGAGTTAGGATTTTGACATTACTAAACCTTACGTCAAAATCCTAACTCTAGTAAGCAAATCTACTGACTGATTTGATATAGGGACTAGCCGTAGGGCTGATGGCGGTATTTCTACATATTAAAAAAATGCTAGATTTTGGAGATAAAAAAAAAAATTTTGGTCATAGGCTTACGCTTGACCGCCAGTTTGTCTGATACTGCGATCTATGATGGAGCGCGCTTGCCTAGAAGAAACCGATTCACTTGTTGGGAGTGAATGGTTTCTTTGGAATGAGTGTCATCCCTCACCAAATTGCGATAATTTGGGCATGACAATCGTGCATATTTAAACTTCAATAATATTATTTTTACTTTTATAAATATTTAATTTTTCTTATTTTATTTGGTAATGTGATTGGAATCCCTATAAGACCCTTTCGGGTTTTTTAACATGGTGTATAGTCCATCACGCTAACCTAGTGTTAGTGGCCCGTGAAAATGACACGTGATTTCTAATAGTCAGAGGTGCCTTAGTTTCAAATTGGATATCTATAATTTGGCAACCCGGAGGCCACTGTTCTGTCACTGCATGAGAAGGTTGCACTTCACTACATTTTTTTATAGGATACAGACAAGCAAACGACGGATCGCCTGATGGTAAGCGATTACCGTCCGCCCATAGACACCTGCAAAACCAGAGGAGTAACAAGCGCGTTGTTTCATACCGGTATTCTGTGAGGCCGTGATGGAAAATATGATGATATAACTATTGTAAAGGTTGGGTAAATACAACAAAACATGTACAAACAAATAGCTTCACAATACAGCGTCCGGTCAACGTCATGACGCAGCGACGTGCGACCTAGTTGCATCCCGCGTATCGGATCGCATCTCGATCAGCTGTCAGCTGCACTGGTGACAACCAGGACGCCGCCGTAGGAGGGACAAGCGTGTTACTGACAGGGCCTGTCAAGCTCGGGCTGTGCGTTCAATCAATGCTAAGAGCATAGACAAAGGATAAGGAAAAAGGTTGAGGTTTATTAGGTCTTGGAAAATGCATAATTGCGTCATGTTTCAAAGGAATGGTATGGTATTGACAGGTACGATACGGTTCTACACAAAAGGAATAAAAATAGGTAATTAGGTCTTGGAAAAGACATAATGGTGCCAGTAAGATATTGGTGTAGTAGGTATTAATTGAAAAGATTGAATGGTCTAAGGTGAGGTCTGTTCTTCTGTTATTGTGTAAAGCATACTTAGATGAAACTGCTTCATTAGCTAAGTAGTCCTAATCGCGATTGCTACGCTAGAGGTCTTGGATTCGATTCCTAAGCCGAACACACTGTGTTATTCGGTTTTTCTACAGCTCGGAGTTTGGGTTTGTGTGCCCTAAACATCCCGGTGAAGACTAGGTGTACATTAGTATACCTCTGCCTAACCCTTCTGGCAATACAAGCGTTATTGTATGTTATGCTAGACAAAACGGGGGACAAGAGTAAACCGCATCAAATATAAAGCTGTATGCTGTTTATTATAAGTACTGGGGCTTATGGCTAAGTAATAATTACGCTGATCAATTGATCTGCAAGTTAGGCTGCACTTGTCGTGGTCAGTCTATGGATGGGTGGTGACCTTTCTTCGCACACCGAGACACCTCCACCCCTCGGGGAACGCATTAAACAGATGGTAAAGTCGCATGATCACACTACATCTGTTTGAAAATAAAATTATCTACTAATTTAACCTTTTGTGATTTTTTTGCTTTTTCCATGTTAAGATTATAAAGTTATTTTAGTGTAGGAAAAATTCAATCGCGGGCAGGATTCTAAGATGCAGGTTCGAATCCTAAAAAAAAGGTATCGAATCGTAAAAATGTTAAAAGATAAGACATCGAACTAACTGTAAAAGTAAGTAGTGTCGGTTGAGAAGCAAAGTAACTTGCTTTTCAATAGATGTCGCCAACGTCACCAATTCAGAATGTGAGGGCAAATTTCGTCGGGCGGGTGGGACCCTCGGTGGCTTAGAGGTCAGAGCGTCTGGTGTATCTAACCAGTAGACGCAGGTTCAAATCCTGCCCGCGATTGAATTTTTCCTTCACTAAAATAAAACTACGAATTTTTTTAATTAGAAATTCCATAATTCCAGCTTTGAAATAATTTTTATTAAAACTCGAGCCAAACCACACTCTAAATCAGACGTTTTATTATAGCAAAATTTCCTAAACATAATTCCTGGAGCAGAATAATGGTAATTTAATTGCCTGGAATTATAAACTATTCTTAGTTCAGTTTCATAAATCATAACGTTTATGTTATCACGATATAGGTACGAATATTTCAACAATCTGTTGTATTAGAGTCAAAGAATTTATCAAATCCGTGTCCGGCGGACCGAATTTTCCATACAAACGTAATGCCAAAATTAATCGTAATTCAAACACCATTTAGGTCCACCAAGGGTCCGGCGGAGCTTGAATTGCTCACAAAAACGTAATACCGAAATAAATCATAATCCAGACAATATTCTATCAAATTATGTTATTATTCGGATTTGGATACCGTTAATCTAGGTTCCTGCGGTACTATTTCGTCTACCACTACTTCACTGGGAATAAAACACCGGAAAATATTTCCAAACTAGGTAAAGTTATCAAAAACTGCATTCGCTTACATTTATTTCCAGTGGAGTATTTTGGACAAAATGGTAAAGTAGGACCTTAGATTAACGGTATTGGAATTACAAAATTTGATTATATTGTGTTTGAATTACGATTTATTTCGGTATTACGTTTGTAACTCGCTCGCCCCCTCTAACATGGGACCTAAATATACCGGCGAACTGTGGGTGTACATACGCCTCTGCCTAACTCTTCGGGGAATACAGGCGTGATGGTATGTTATGGTAATTTTTATTGTTTTTGGCTATCCAAATTGTATTAAGTATTCGTTGTTCCTTCGGTAAATTCTTTTTGAAATCATTCAGAATGTAATTCAAATGTAAATTGTAATAATGTCCTAAATAGCAAGTGGTGTTTGCCTGTAAAGATTGTGCAGTTAGCATTTAATAATTACTCTTGTAAATTGTTAGTTAATTATCACTGTAACAATAGTTGGTAAACTTAAATGAATTACACGCGAATTACTATAGAAAATACACATATGTATATAATTTTTCCTGAACACATCCATCAAAATTACTTCTCTAGTAAAGGCGACCTACCCAAATCTCTCAAAAACACATTATCGAAACAATAGGCCGATCCATCAACACCATTGCTATCATATGACCCGTCTCGCATCATTTTACCCATAACGCGTCACAATGGACTTAACAAAGGTACCCCGGACAATGGGCTTCCGATCCTGAGTGGTACTTCAATAGGTAACTGCTAGTTCCCGCCAAGGGTTTGAGACGGAAACGGCTTTATCTAGTAGGGTAGTTACGTAAAACGGTCGTTATTGTGCGGATTTCGGGGTAGGTTTAACTAGACTATAGGTATCTTTTTGTGATTTTTTTTTTGCATTTTCCATGCTAAGATTATAAAGTTATTTTTTAGTAAAGGAAAAAATTCAATCGGTTCAATTTATAATCTTAGCATGGAAAATGCAAAAAAAAATCACAAAAAGATAGTTAAAAGGTAAGGTGGCATCGTACGACACTGACCTAACTGTAAAGTAAATCGTGTCGGTTGAGAAGTAAGGTAACTTGCCTCTCATAGATGTCACCAACGTCACATTATGACTTAAGTAAATTCAGAATGTGAAGGCAAAATTTCAATCATGCGGGTAGGGTTCGCGGTGGCTTAGAGGTCAGAGCGTCTGGTGTATCCAACCAGGAGACGCAGGTTCGAATCCTGCCCGCGATTAAATTTTTTCCTTTACTAAAAAATAACTATACTTACCTGAAATTACTTATGTGTATGATATTTTAATAAAACTGAAAACTGGCTAACACAATGAATAATTGCTTCTGGTAAATAAATTATGTATGAACTTTCCTAAACTCAAACAAACATGCACCAACACAGACATACCCATAAATATAGAAATCCCCCTAAGGCCTAAACACAAAGGTATTTATAGTTTCGTAATTTTGAACGCTGTAACGTTTTGTAAAGTTGCATGTGTATGCTTGTAAATAAATAGGTAGGTACCTACACAGATCTAGAACTTTCTACCACACTTATCACACACACACACACACTCTTAAGAATTATTCAGCATATACAAGCTGTATATACTCGAAGTGGACAAGTCCCCTATGACTCAAATTCAAAATGTTGTTATTTCAAATAAGCTTTTACAAGCGTTTATGAAACGTTATTGAGTCTAATTGCACGGTTCCAAAAAGTTGATCCTATGGAGAAGAATCCGGCAAGAAACTCCATGGACACTCTTTTAAAATAAGAGGTATTAAATTTTTCTGGTACAATAGTGCGAACAGGATGTGTGGACATTGAATGTTATGTCCAAGTTAACACGAAGTCGATATTATGAAAACTAATTTTAAAACTGGTGAGTCTTTTCGGGCTTTCGACGACCACTAACGAGGGGCATAGATTTCTCTAAAGAGACATTTTCAGAAATAAATATAATTTATTCAAATTTATCGAAACATTGAAATTTAAAATAAACACAGATATATTTTTCAATATTTCAAAAGGAAACATACAGTTACAGGAGTTTTGTATTCAAAGGCAAAATTAGATTTCTTCGCTTCCTTTTAATCTAGCATTTCTGTTGAAAATCATTTTAAATTCAATCTCAATCCCATTTCGATTTTACTGCAATACCAAGAGATAGGTATTATCTGTCTACTAATCAAAAATTCAGGATATTGAAATTGGTAAGCCACCGTTCAGCCGCGTGTCATGTTCGATTCTCGTTCGAGGTAAACATTCGTGTGTTTTAATATATTATTGACTAGCTTTTGCCAGCGACTTCGTCCGCGTGGAATAGTTCCTTTGTTCCCTAGTTCTTCGCCCGCGGTTTCACCTGCGTTGCCCCGTTCCTAAGGGTTGTAGCGTGATGTTTTATAGCTTGAAACCTTTCTCATGAATCACTCATTTTCCCAACATTTCCCTTCACTGCTCTGCTCCTATTGATCGTAGCGTGATGAAAAGTATACTATAACCGGCCCAGGAGTATGAAGAACAATTGTACCAAGTTTCGTTGAAATCCGTCGAGTGGTTTTTGTTTCTATAACGAACATATAGACAGACAGACAGACAGATAAAAATTTTACTGATTGCATTTTTGGCGTCAGTATCGATCACTAATCACCCGCTGATAGTTATTTTGGAAATTTATTTCATGTACAGAATTGACCTCTCTACAGATTTATTATAAGTATAGATTAATTTTAGTGAAATTTACTGTCTGAAATTCATAATGTATTATTTTTAGCTGTAATAAATTAATGAATGTAGGTACTATTTCAAACACAATGCGAATTGTTATACATATGAATAAATATATAAATAAATGATAGAAAATTTTCCGCTCTCTATTATATAATATAGGACCTAACTAAACGTACCGGCGAACTGTTTGTGTACATAAATACACCTTGGCCTAACCTATGAATATGATATGTTATAGTTATAATAAAAAAAAAACTATCTCGGTTAAATACATTGGTATTTATGATGTCATATTTAAAAAAAAACTTTGATTTTTTAAGTACGTACATCAAGTTATCACACACTGTCAAATTTCCCCAATGAATAATAAACTCTATTGGTTAGAGATTACATTGAAAACCGATTGAAGAAATTTGACAGTTTTGGATGACATGCTCTTGACTGTACCTACTTACTTATATTTTTAAAGACCGAAAAGAAAACGTCTCCATCGTACAAGTATACAGGTGACACAGATTCCAATCACTATCTTAAAGAAGGTCAGACGTACTAATGACTTCTACAAACAGGCCATAATAACTCGCTACCCTCTCTCTAGGGCTCTTTTGACCCATCCCTCACATTCTCGACCTTGCACACTTAGCGGTAACGACTTCGGAAAGAGGACTCTGTAGCCTTCACGGAAAGTGCTCTTTAGCTTGAGCGGTGAAGATCTTCGCTACTCGACAGGTATTTGAATATTTTTAAGAGGCTGCTAACGTGAAATGTGATATTAATTTCTAGGGGAAAACTTTTTGGGTGCTTTGTATATTTATATTAGCAGATATTTAAGATGGCGGTTGGGATGGAGATGTGAAGATATTTTTATTATGAAGACAGATTTATACAAAAGACACAAAGCTTGACCTCTTTCCAGACGAGTGTTTTTCAAAGTTCTTGTACACACGGCCCCTTTATAAGTACCTAAAAGAAAATTATTGATCCTCAGGTCGATATTAAAAGTATATATGTGTTCTATTTTTATTGTAGTCTAGCGACCGCGACTTAAGTTTTTTTTTATGGAATTGAGTCGGCAAACGTTTTGACGAGCCACCTGGTGGTAAGTAGTCATCGTCGCCCATGGACACCTGCAACACCAGAGGAGTTGCTGATGCGTTGTCGACCCTTCAGAGCCCCTACGGATTGCAGACTGCCAGAGCCACAACAACCGAGGGGAACTTGCTCTTACGCGCTAAAGTCAAAACACATATCGTGGTGCTTTACGAAAGACCGACGTATGGGTGGTCGCCGGCCAGTCAGTCAGAAATTATTGAGCAAGAGAATTGAGTATAGGGTTGCCAACATTTTTTCGGCAAAATATAATATTTTTCCGAATAAACTTATAAAAATATAGAGGTCTGGAGAGCAGTGATGGCCCAGTGATATGATCATTGGACTACAATTCAAAGGTTTCGAGTTCGAATCCAAAGCACACACCTCTGATTTTAGAATTATAACTCGCTTATACGATGAAGGAAAATATCGTGAGAAAACCTGCATGTCAGGGAGATTTTCTCGACGACTTATGAAGTCTGCCAACCCGTACTAGGCCAGCTTGTTCGACTATAGCCGACAACCCTTTTATTCTGACTGGACAGTGATAATGACAATGATGATGATGATGAATCAGTATTAAATCAGAAATACCCAAAGAACGATATCAAAATGTCCATCATCACCTCTCCAACTTTATTGCATATTGTGAACTATTTTGTAAGTAGCTACATAACGGTCGCGTTCCTATATTGTTACAGTTGATATATTGTACGCGTCAGCTGTGTATCTTGCGAGGCTTTAGCGAAATTGCTTCGGGTAACAGTGTACGTAAGACTTTTTGTCATAACAATTTTTCATAAAGTTCTGACTGCCTGGAAATATTGTTCGTAGATTTTGCTCTTATTTTTAGCATACCACCACGCCTGTTATCCCCGAAGGATTAGGCAGATGTGTCATTTACACCCACAGATTGATGTTTAGTTCCCATATTCCCATGTAATAGGGAACGAGCCTATTGCCATTAACCAGGCACAAAAAATCAAACTCCGAGCTGCTACTGAGAATGTTGTAGAAAAACTTACTTTAAAACTAAATAAAAACGTTAATTAATCATTACACTCAATCATGATATTACCAGGGCACATTTGCGTACCGTAGAAGCTAGAAGTGACCCTAATCACCCCCTAATGGATACGGGCTACGGCCCTTGATAGCGGGGTCAACATATAAACACTCCTTAGGTATTCCCTAAGGGGACCGACTTAATTATTATGTGTGTTCCAGGGCCGAATTAACTGAAGGCGTTTACCTAGCCTCCCAAATAATGTATTTTTTCAAATTGTAGAAGATTGTCTTTATCACATTGTTTGAAGACAAAACACATTT
The DNA here is from genome assembly GCA_910591435.1 of Acronicta aceris. Taxonomy (NCBI): domain Eukaryota; kingdom Metazoa; phylum Arthropoda; class Insecta; order Lepidoptera; family Noctuidae; genus Acronicta; species Acronicta aceris. Next base: position 13,660,537 of record OU342770.1, read on the forward strand.
TAGCTAAGATTAGGAGGTTTATTATAGGTTTCATAATGTTTTGAATAAGACTGGTAGTGAAGAAAGAGAGAAAGTTTATTTATTTTGCCACAAAAAAAAAACTTAACAACCTAAGTATTATGTATGTATAGATATAGGTATTAAAAAATAATAAATTAAGTACAATAAAAATATATTAAAAGTTTCGTGAAGAAAAAGTTTCACACTCAAGCCTGCAAGCTTGAAGCCGTATTAGGGCACAACCCACAATACAGCGCTAGTTTCAGTGTGAACCCCAAATGACGTAAGGACGTGTACCTACCAATATAATTAACACAAACGAAAAATGACAAAAAATAAGTAAAAACAACGTGAGGAATCCTAGTGCGGGGTAACGTTAAACTCGTAGGTAGATAGGTAATTAAAATCACTACATAGTATAGTATAAAACAAAGACGCTGTCTGTCCGTCCCTATGTATGCTTCTTAAATCTTTAAAACTACGCAACGGATTTTGAAGCGGTTTTTTTAATAGATAGAAGGATTCAAGAGGAAGGTTTTAAGCTATGTATTTAACATTACGCTACGGCTCTTAGGAATGGGGCAACGCGGGTGAAACCGCGGGCGGGCCGCTAGTAAGAAATAAAATAAAAATAAATAATACATAACAACGTAGATCCATAAATATAATATAATACATACTACTAATAATACATACTATGAATCAACCTATTAAATGTAAAAAGGCTTAGATATTTAGTGAGTGGAGAAATGTTTTTCTATAAGTTTCATTCCGTAAACCACGGTCCTTTGTTACGATTCTCCGTACGTCTCTTTCTTCATTTGATACGAGTTGTTGCCATAATTAAGAACTAAATACTGGTTTCTGAGACTTATATTATACATTGAACTACTTTTTACGGCTTTTGTCGCGTGGTATTGATATTATTTAAGTCCCGATTATTCGGCTCCTTTACAGCAATCAAAGATAGACTCAAGGTGTTGGACGTCTTAATGTTAAAATTACTAATAGCTACCTTAATTTTATTAGTAAGAACAAGGAGCCGAAACGTCAGGACTTAAATAATATCAATATAGCGCGATAAAATCCGTAAAAAGTAGTTTAAATTTCACAAATATCTACTAAATTTAATAATACAATAAGAATTTTGTATAGTTTATAATTATGTTGCATGCCTTGAGGTGGAATATGGTGGTACCTGCAAACTTTATTTGTAACATCTTATGCAATACCCATATTCGCAACAAATAAATGAATTTGAATTTGATTTTTTTTTCGAATGAATTAGTAACTGCCTAGGTTTTCATATAAATAATCTATCTGGATACTTTTTAGATCTAGAAATGAATCTAGTTATTGAAATTGGAAATAAACCCAGCTATGTAAATTATTCCGCTGCTTATTTAACTTTTGCATGTCCCGGAACGACTTCTCAAGTTGTTTGGACCAAAAGCAGTCGCGAAGCACAAACCATGAAACTAGATTCATGCCAACGTAAATACCTATCGTATATTCCAAACTGCATTTATGTAATAAGCATACGGTCCTTCTGATGGTAAACGGCAACCGCAGCCTATAGACGCCAGCAACACTAGTGATTGAAGTTGACTAATCTTATAATTATTATATGTAACTTATAAATAATAAAAAAACAGTGGTATGTTCCTATCACTCGCGCGTTGTCATGACCTCATTTCTTAAGTCTCATTTGCCCAGTAACAAACCGGAACACTGCAGAATATTCAATACGTTGGTAACTCAAATAGACTCAGCATTAGCTAAGATATTTGAGACTTTTATCTGGCCTACGCAATAACGCAAATGTTGCACTGATCTGGTATCAACGTGCGACGGGTTGTTTTGTTTAGCTCCCTAGAATATGGTCGAGATATTCAATGATTGATGCATGCGTGCCGTCAGATGGGACTAGTCTACTTAAAGCCGCAATGGCTCTTTCTTCTAAAGGCCATTTCAGACCATGATTCTCTGAGTTTGTTTCGGTGTTTCTTCTCAGAGGTCGTCAGTTAGGAAATGTCGGTGTCATATAGTTAAAAAAAACATTGACTTGTAAAAGTGTCCTTAAAGATCTATTTACGGAAATAATTATCATTTATCCTTAAATATCATTTATCATTTAAAAAAGCTAAATATCAAAAGTGGCCTTTTAGCCCCTTCCAAAAATCTCAACGGGGCGAAATAGGTATAACATGAAATAATGTTAAAAGAACTGTAATGTAAATAGTTGATAGACAAACTGATATATGAGAACAGATTGAAGTCTACAAAATAGCCGATCCCATTAATATTAGTAGCAATGTCTAATGTATTTGAATACTTTCAAAAAATATCTTTATAAGTACGGATTGATAGATTTATGAATTTAAGTGTTTCTAATAAAATATTCAAAATCTATCATTGTTGAAATGTAAGGATTGCTTTCTTGTCTAACCTGATAGAATGCTATGTTTTTAATACGAAGGAAATCATTTTGACTTCTGCGTCTGAGCTGCATAAACCTGGCATGGCGACGAAAACAGTGTGTATTAAAACTTATCATTTTAGCCCCCCATGGACTTAATTCTGCTATTTCCATTGTATCAGAACGTATCGTTCAATGACGCGAATTGACAGATTTAGTAGATTCAATATTGACAAAATTTCAGTTTCAATTTTGAAAGTATGAAAAAGTAGATTTGGGGCTTTGGGGGGTGAATTTGCATCAATGTTAATTATGTATTATATCAGTAGCTTATTATAATGTGACCCATCACAATGGTCAGTTCTCTTGGTTTTTTTTTACTCTGCCTTTTTGCTTGGATTTTTTCCAGTTTCGTGGGTTCGTTTGCAAACATAAATTGCCACATAAACGAAGACTCACAACAACTACTTGTAGGTCATTCAAATATTTGTTCCGTGCGGGGATCGAACGCACAATCCGTGGTGCAGAAGCCAATCGCTCAGCCACTGGGCCAAACAAGTCATCTGATTAAAGGTGAACATGCGATTTACCCAGCACATTTCTAAGATTAAGTAATACAATACACAGCGAGAGATTTCCCCAGCGATACCTATCAATTTAGAACCAAATATAAACGTATTAACTATTCCATACCCCCAGTTATCAAGGTCTTGTGGTCGGAGTCTAAGGGGAATCAATTTCCCAGTAACGAAATCAATTAAGTGAACTACCTAATTGATTTTTTATTCGGTATTCTAGGAAGAAAAACTAAAATAGTGACATAGTCATTATAATAACAAAAACCTGCCGCCTACATTTAGTTTCACTCACCAAAATTTCACCCAAAAAGATTAACATGCTTACTGTAAAGTCCGATTCTAGGCAGCGGCGGCGTATCAAGATGAAACATGCACCAGATTTTAAGGGAGACCTCTTGATACAACGGTGAAAGCTGCATTCAATTCCATTCAGTAGTTGTTTCGTGATACGCGTACAAACATATAGATAGACAGACAGACGGACAAAAAATGTTATTTTGGATTTTGTTGCTTTAATAAAGACCTCCCATATAAGTTTTTCTTTAATATCTATAATGTACAGACATCGGCCTGTTACAATTTTATTAAAAAGAATAAATGTTTTTCGTTTTCCAATAGGTATCGCTACGTTCATAGGCTGACCACATATCGATTCCAAGGCATACTTATTGATTGATCAGCGTTGAATTAGCCACGAGTCCCTCCTCAAGCAAAAGTAAATAAACAAAATGCTAATAAATTATAAAAAAATCGCATTTCTTACCGATACGTCACACCCTTCAAAAATATGAGCAATTACGAATCACTAAAAGCTGCGTACTTCAGGATCAAGTTTTTCGGCACGATAGCTATTATTTGTAAAAACTTCCAATCGCTTCCAATTTCGTAGTCGTTTTTGTATGATGCGCATACAAACACATAGAGAGAACAAAAATTCTAAAGATAATTGTTTTGGATTCTCATATTATTTTTTCTTAAATATCTCCTATGTAGAGACATCAGCAAGTTATAATTTTATTATACATATAAAAATAATACCGGATTTCAGCTTTTCCAAACTCAATTTCATAACTAGTCGAAATGTTGTTCGAATCATAAATAAAGTATGACCTAGATCCCTAGGGAAATACCGAGTCATGATAGACCGTTCAGGGGTAAAATTTGCCATTCCGTCACATATGCGTTATGTATGGAAGAAAATTAGTTTCTAGCTTGACGTGGGACCCTAGCAGGATTGACCTATATTAAACCTGACAGGCAACGAAGAATTTTGTATCATTTCTGAAGCTTTTTAGTTACTTTGGGAAATAATTTACCCCGTGAGAGAGTAGTCCTTATAATTTCACGCTCCATATAGTTTTTAATTCTAACTCGACAAAATGTTTGAAACCACTGCCTATTTGTCGTGACACAACGTATCAACAAAGCGCAGTCCAAAAATGTAGAGTGATATGGATACTTCCCATTTTCTTCGAAAAGGTTTTTTGAAGGTGTACATAAAATACTGAAAAAACTTGACAGCTCTTTAAATTTCTTTGGTGTTAAGCAGCTTAAAGTAGACCAGCTGATCCAACTGAATTTATGACTACGGGATTTTTGGGGGGCTAAAATAGACACTTTTATAGGAATCATAATAATTATGATTCATGGACATATGGCTACACTGTGATACAGGGTACCGGTAAAGGGGTGATTGACTACCCCTTTAAATACTGACCAACGTTGACATAATAACTGATACGTGAAAAATAAATTACTAGTCTACTTTTGTATATGAATCGATCGCCCGATCAATCCATTACACAGATACTTAAAACGTGGTATGACAATGCTTTGCAATTACAATAATTTACCTTTCTATTCACGAGAAATGAAGCAGTAGAGGTACTCTCCTTCCAAATACTATAAAGATTTAGAATTATTTTCCTTAATCACTAGCTCTAAATTTTCTCTAGAATCATTTTTTTTATTTGTCGGGTCTATTACATTTTTACCTGATAGTATAGCCTGATTTGTAGCCACGTGTCAATGAATGAGTGGCTATTTTAGCCCCCTATTTCTTTAGTATATGTGTTAGTTCATCTATCTTACCTTGCCGTCGCTCTTCCAGTATATGAAGAAGCCATACTCGTCGACCTTGAACAGGCAGTTCTGTTCGAACTCTGTGTTGTCCTTCTCTTCCGTCCAGCGGTCGAAGACAGCACCCTGTGGAAGATGGAGACGTTTAGTTTGTCTCTAGGATTTAAGATCGCTCCGGCCATTAAGATACCGGCATTAATAAGAATAATAATAATTATTTATTGACCAAAATGAGTTACAAATTATTTGTGAAACTCTGATTCCAGAGCTGTTTCAGGAGTCAGTGATTTCTTTCTAACATCGTCACAATTATGCAAGTTTTGAGCAACAAAGGTGAACAAAAAATAATATATATTTGCATGCATTTCACTTATCATGGACAATTAGAAGTGCAGTCATTTGTGGTAGAGCCGGTAGTATGGGGAGATCAAGGGATTTAGGTGATTAGGAATAGATAAAAGAGGAGGGAATTTAGCACTGGCAATTCTTCATACGTCAGATGTATATATGATCATAATGTTCTAGTACTTGTATTTGCATTTTACGTATTATGTAAAAAAATATGAGCAGCCTATTATATTTCATTTTACTTTACACGGCCGTAAAACAGTGCTTTTACCAGCCAATTAAAACAGGGGCACCAATAAAGGCTCCATAAAGATCGAGCCGTTTATTGCCAAAGCTATTCGCTCGTGGCAATAATGCCACTGTCATTTGTGACACATGAGTATCGCAGCGGGGGCTATTCCGTAAATTGAGCCGTCTTAACATCGTTAAAAAGTATGTTAATGTAAATTGTTCTGCAATTTTAATAGTTTTTAATTCAAGTGAGATTTGACAATAGGTAGATACACAATATTTAGACGGACAAACATCAATTTTTAACCGACTTCAAAAAGAAAGGATTTTCTCAGTTCGACTGTATGTTTTTTTGTATGTCTGTTAAGCGATTATTCCGTCAATTAGGAACTAACTTTGGTGATTTTTTGATCGGTAGGCCATACTTCAGTTTGTCCCATAAAAATTTGGTCAAGATCTTATCACAAAATTTAGAACAAAATGACCGAGTGTTAAACTATGCATGTACCTCTGATGGCTATAAAACAAATAGAACGTAATTTTAGGCCTGAATAGTTTCTCTAGTACAGCATTTCCCAAACTATAGGTCGCAAGGTCGCAATAGGTGAGTCCCGAATTTGAAAGATTTTATTTACAGATTTGGGTCTCGGTCCACACCAGTTTCGGAGCCACTGCTCTAGTAACTTCCCATAAATATCGCCCATTGAATACCCAATCCATTTCAATAGCTCTATAAACAGAGAACATAGTACAAATTACGCAAGTCACATGAAATAATGGAATTATCCGCACAAATCAAATGGAAAACGAAATCCTTGATATTTTCCTAGTCACAAGCCGATGTCGAGGTGAGCGTATTACAGAGGCGCGAGGCGACAGAGCGGATTACAATACGACGTTACGCAGACACTAACTACGGATTATGTTTTGGGCGCCAGTGTGAGCAGGTATAGGGATTGCAATCCGGAAAAACGGATCCTGTAATCCGGCGGATCCGGCAACATTAAACGTTCACTGGATCCGGTACCAATATACCGGATCCGGGGATAGCATGTTTTGGCAAAATAATAGAGCATAATAGAGCATGAGTAGGTACTTGTAAGTGCGTTAAGTTGATTAAACTAAGGAGTCGTAATTATAAGACAAACTCATTATTGTGATAATTGTGCCTCAGTGAGTGAGTGAGTGTGTACACATTGGACAGATTCATCAAATCATGATGGTGTCTGTCATAAATATAAGACTTGTTTGTTAGCAATAGTTAGCATTCTCAAATACTTAAATAATTATTGTGATCTCTTCTCAGTATTTTTTTTTATGGAACTAGGGGGCAAACGAGCAGACTGATCGCCTGATGGTAAGCAATTACCGCCGCCCATGGACACCCGCAACACCAGAGGAGTCACAAGTGCGTTACCGGCCTTTTAAAAAGGAGTACGCCCTTTTCTTGTAGGTCGTATTGGTCCGGTAATACTGCAGGCGAAAGTTCATTCCATAGTTTTGTTGTGCGAGGCAGAATGTTTCTAGAGAAACGCACTGTTGTGGACTGCCAACCATTAAGATGATGGGGATGGAACTGCTGCCGCGTAGAACGATGGCGGAAAGAGGCAGCAGGGATCAATCCGAACAATTCCTCGGAGCACTCCCCATAGTATAGGCGATAGAAGATGCATAGTAAATTACGTAAGGTTAATTATATTAGATTTTATAAAGTAAAATACTTTAAAGTAAATGACTGCCTCATTAGTCTAGTGGTCCCAAGCGCGACTGCTACGCTAGAGTGTCGGTCGAGCAAAGTGTTATTGAGTTTTTCTATGAAATTCTCAGTAGCAGCTCGGAGTCTGGATTTGTGCCCGGTTAATGGCTATAGGCTCGCCCCCTATTACATGGGACCTAAACATACCGGCGAACTGTGGGTGTACATTAGTACGCCTCTGCCTAGCCCTTCGGGGAATACAGGCGTGATGGTATGTTATGTTATGTTATTTTATAAAGTTACTTACTAAAATAATTGATGTATCTGTGAAAGTGAAATCTAGGAAGTCTGAGCTACTCGTTATATCATTAAAATTTTACTAGTAACACTACTAGATTTTATTTGGTTGCTCGTTGTATAAAGTTAAATAATAAAGTTGATTTTATTATCACAATCACACTTGATTAACTTAACAACAGTTCATTTTGAACCAAAAAGCGAAAATCATCCTGATTTGATCAATCCGGCCGGATCCGATGGGAATCCGGTCGGATCCAGCCGGACTGAAAATGACGCCGGATTGCAATCACTAAGCGGGTAGCGGTTTTGTCCCACGTTCATTTGTTACTAAACGATCTATTCAAAGCAGCTATCGTGTTTTCTTCAAAAGGCCATCTCAGGTTGCCCTGCATTGTAACTCACATATTGCTACGTCTGGACTTTAAAAGAGCATAATTCTCGGAGTTTGTTTCGATGTTTCTTCTCAGAGTCGTTAGTTAGGAAATGGCGGCAACGTCTTATTAAAAAGTGTCTTTAAACGATCTATTTACAGAAATAAATATCATTTACGTGCTACAGCGTTACAATGGGGCTAAAATAGCCAATTTTGATTGTTCAGAATATATTCAAGTGATTCAGAATATATACAACGGGCATAATATTCTAGTATAATCTGACCTCTCATTGTAGGTATAGGCTTTTCGATTAAAGATCACCTTATATGTTGCACGTTGTGAACTCGTGTGTCTATGAGCCATATTTTGATTCATAAAAAATGGCTTTTTTAGCCCCAGGAATGGATGAGGAGTGTGATCATTGTTGTGCCTTAATTTAACGATAGGCAACTTTTAATAAAATGTGTCCGAGTGTCAGAAATCTGGAAAACCTGACAAGCAGTTTATCCTTAGAATATCGATATTGCGTAGAATTAAGGTTGCCGAGGTCTTATAGCAATTACTTTGTGTGCAATACTGAATGAACCACAACATTGTTGGGATAAGGGTAAAAATGATTATGAATATAAGTTTTACTATAATAAACAGCGTTTTATTTGTATTTTTTTCCTTCACCTCATTATTGATTTAAATTTCAATATTGGGCAACTTTGGAATTCAATATATTTCTGTCAAATAAATAAAAACGAAACGAGGAATGAGTAATGTACATATATTCGAATTAACTTGTGGTTGACGACAAATCGCAAAACCACCATCGTAGTTACACTTGAGTAAAAATATTCAAAACGATTCGGCAAACATATTGGTGACGAAATAGCGCAAAATTATTATCTAAAAATTGCTTCTCATTATAGCTACCCGCTATTAATGGCACCATACCCTTACATAAATTCAGTGAGCATGTGCGATCGACTCTGATTTACGACGTGATTGGAACGTCTTCACGAAACGTTCGCTGCTGACTGCGCCGGGTGAGGTTTATCTATCGGATTATTATATCTTTGATCTCCATATACTTGAACACACACTGATAAACTTGGTGTTTCTGGAAATACCTGGGGTTTTCTCTTCCGATAGGAATTTTCTCCTGTATCATGAATACGTTTGAATGCATTCATCGAAAAAATAAGATATCACGGTTGTATTCCTCGAAGTGTTAGACAGAGGTGTACTAATGACTACCACATTGTACAGATATGTTAAGGTCACGGACAGCGGGGACTTTAATTTATAATATTTAGTGATGAAGTATGGAATACTGTATGGATTTACCTGAAGCAGTAGGTCAGGGACCGGGATCTGCCAGTTGAACTCGAACTTCTTAGTCATGGTGCTCGTCTGCAGACACCCTGGAGCTCAGAAGTTTAACATGCGGACATTCTTGACGTCCTGGGGACAAGCGATAAAACATGAATATTTTTTTTGCCGTTAATTGGAATGCGACTCTAGTCTTGCCTGATGTTCTAAATCCCCGATCCTCCTCAGATCAGGCTGCGCGGGAATTGAATTGCTCACAAAAACTGAATAACAAAATAAATCGTAATCCAGATAATATTTTCTCAAATTGTGTTATTATTCGTCTCCTAGAAAAAGACGACCGGAAAATCGTTCCTACCGTGGTAAAGTCACCAAGAATTGCATTCGCTTACATTTACTCCTAGTGAAGTATTTTTGACCAAATGGTAGAATAGGAACTGTGAATAACGGTAATGCAATCCGAATAATAACACAATTTGATTAAATTGTGTTTTAATAACAATTTATTTTGGTCGGTACCTATTACGTTTGTATGGGCAATTGGGTTCGCTGGACTCGTTAACGTAAAGCCTTTATAAGAACAGAACCGTCCTCAACACGAAGCTTGAGCAATGACCATCAAGATAGTCTGTACTCCTCTACGGAGATAGCGTGATGGTATCTCATTAAGACTTTTTGTCGGCCCAACGCTGAGATTAAGGGCTGTCACTTAATGAATTACTTCGTCCCAACCAAAACAAATTCATCGTATTTTTTCTCTGAGAAGTACAATGCCAACGACATTTCATTAAATCTGCTTATGTTAAAAGGATAAGTAGACGTCTAGATTTTGTAATTGAGTGTGGCGTTATTCAAAGAATAATTAAGACATTGTTTAAAATCTTCTGAATGATAATATCTTATTTTGGAAGTACCAGATCTCCGATTTACATTACATTATTTATCAGATTATTCCAGTCTTATAAACAATGCGTACCATTATTACAAATCTAATAAAATTACAGAAATCAAAGAATCAATAGAAAAAACTCCAGAGATATTAAGGCGAAGACAGAAAGAAAACCACATTTGTTCTTTTTCATTTTCTCATGAACTCTTGAAGGGGGGGGGGGGTGTGGATGATAGCATATTCCCCCCCCCCCCTTATTATACTAAAAATGTAATACATTAACATTAAAAAAACCCATCATGCTTAGTGGGGACCTAGTTGAAACAAACAACGCCGTACTGTATATCAAAATACTTTTGCACTTACTACTCTGTGTTTGCTTGTTAAGTATTAATTTTTTTTTTCCTATGTGTTTATCTTTTATATACACTTCGCTGTCCCTGGTTTGATAGCAATTAAATGTTTCGTTCTTTCTTTCATTACGCCATCAGATTCATTAGGTTTATCTCACAAAATCAACAGAGGTAAGTACCAGGATTTGAACAGTTGACCTCAATCGTCAATCAGCGCCTTTGTCGTTGTGCTATTGTTACCTTTGCCATATGTCACATGCCTACTCTATACTGTACAATCCTACTCGGTTCTTAACTAAACGCGTAAATAGGTTAGTTATAATTATTGTATAGAGAACATTCTTTATAAATTTAGTGAAAGAAAAATTCGAACTAAGGCAGGATTCGAACCTACGTACCTCCGGTTAGGTACACCGGACGCTTTAGCCACTAAGCTACCGAGACGCAGGTTAGAATCGTCTAAATCACAACTGTAATATTATACTATGATAAAAAATTGTTTTGTCTCTCTTCGGGGTCATTGCTACCCGCTCGCGTGTCAAGCAAAACTTACTTAAATCTTCCGTTAGTATTTCATGTCATGCCCAATTACACGGATTGACTTCCATTGTCATCGTAAACAATCTTATTGGGTCCTCTGAGGTCACACGCTGACCTCAGGCCTAACGACGCCACGCCCCTAAGAGGGCCAAAGGAAAAATATCGGAGAAATTCGAGAAGTTCCGCTCGAGGTAAAATTTTTGCGTAATCTGCCGAATATTTTGAAAGTTTGCCGGGTTATAAAGGGGAAAGTTTAGGAAATTCTTCGACGGCGTTGAATTTTCTGTGTAACTAAGCGAATTTTGTGGAATTTTTGTAAGTACCAATCAAAAAGTGACCTAACAACATTCAAGTAGCAACAGCAAATCATGGTTCTTTGACAAGTTCTTGTCACATTTTTGCAAAATATATCATTAAGTTTGTATTCAACTATTGGCTATGCAGAGGTATATCGTTGTGCACAAGTAGTATGCAGGCAGATACCATGTTTTTTTTATGGATTAAGTCGGCAAACGAGCTCACGAGCCACCTGGTGCTAAGTGGTTATTATCGCCCATAGACACCAGAGGAATTACTGATTCGTTGCCGACATTTAAGAACCCCTATGGACTGCAGACTGCCAGAGCCGCAGCAACCTCAAGTCAAAATCAAGGACTACGTTGACGATAAAGATGTGTGGTGTTTAAATACGGAAGCACTTGCGGCCTCCCTGGCAACCTGAGGCTATTGATTACTAGGGACTATCCAATTCCAACTTAGTATCTATAGTGAATATATGGACATACTGGTAGTTTTCACAGATTCTGTATTCATTACATTTCGAGATGTTTTCATATGGTTAGTATTGTTTACCTCAACTGAAACTGTAAATGTGTGTACATTGTGGCATGTCTAAGTGGACTCCTAATTTATCCTGCTTTGATGATGTGTGTACTTTACCACATAGTTCACTTATATTCTATTATTGAAATCGAGTTTTTCTCTTTTTTTTCAGTTTCTTTCTAAACTTTGACATCCAATGTTCACACATCCTCATATCGCAATATTGTACCAGTGAAGATTGTAACACCATTTATTTTAAAAGAGTGTCCATGGAGTTTCTTGCCGGATTCTTCTCCATAGGATCAACCTTTTGGAACCGTGCAACTAGAATCATAACGTTTTATAAACGCTTGTAAAAGCTTATTTGAAATAAAAATATTTGAACTTGAACTTGAACCGAGGGGAATTGGCTCTTATGTATAAGAGCCGAAACACATACCAAGGTGCTTTAAGACAGACTCCGACGTAAGGGTGGTCGCCAGCCAGTTAGATCCCAAGAGGTCCTACCACCGAGCAAGTCAGATATTTTCACTTGCGGGATGCCAATCTGAAAGGCAGTGAGGGGGGACAGTATTCTAACTCGTCCCCACACGGGGTGCCTACATGTAACAGCGAATGAGCCTAAATGGCTCCAATCTGAACCCAGCTGCTGCTAAGAATGTAATAGAAAAAATAAACAATATTCTCGACTTGGAAACAGCTTTCAGAAGTCGCAGCTTTTATATTGAACATAATTAAATTTAAAAATATGATTCGTTTTTATTTTTTCACAACTTTTTTACTATTCTAGAAAGACACCCGATTTATTCTAAGCGAAACTTGACACTAATTGACACATACCTTTAATGTTAAGTAGGTACCTGTTACGAAGGTACCTAACTATACTGCTTTCCCTTTTGTTAGAACAATAAATGCTTCTAAAAAGCAATAATAGTTTGCGAAGGAAAAGTTTCCTGCTTTTACTATGGCTTTGCAAGGATATTTCACATCATGTTTCAGACTTGTTGATCCTTCTCCTCCTCCTTGTTGATCCTTGTTGGACCTTTCAGTTTATATTATTATTAAAAATTCTTCCGGCCATTTTAGATAATGCTTAGTTTGTTGTGACTGTGACGTTTTGTTTTGTACTCGTAAATAGTATCAACTAGTTTTTGAGAGTACCTAATTTTGTTACTAACACGCTATGGGTCTTGTGTCTGAAAATAGAATAATTTTATTTATTTATTTCTTTAGTTTCCATTAAAAAAAAAATTCCGAATTAAAAATCAAGAATCATTTAAGTAGGGTCTCTATGTAAATTCAATGATTAGGATAGAATTTATATCTTGATTATACAGTACTTACGTACAGTTGACAAAAAAGATGAGTTAGGCAACAATGATGTGTTTCACCGTGTGTCGTGGGTTCGATTCCCATACGAGCCAAATATTTGTATGTTTCATGGATATTTTTATCGAGTGTGGGTGTACTCTGTGTTAATTGTACATTTGTAAAATATATATTTATGTGACATAGAGCTTTTTTCCAAGTGCGGAAGGTATTTTATTTTTTTAAAAGCGTTTTTTAAACGTAGAATCTATGTATCTCCATTGTCTTCAGTTAATTTATTCTGAAAGACTGATGCTATCTTGTAAATTAACTTTTGTATAAGCTGAATTTTAAATATATAGTTAATGATTGTAAATTTCCATTTCAATTGTCTTTTTTTATTAAATAAATTTGTTTATTTGTTACACGTCAAATACAATATGAGAACACCTAAAGCTAATTTACTAAGTAATTATAACTGTATCCCACACTATGATTCCCTATGTGATGAGGCACAATTTCAGTCACAGTATGTGCGCGTGTGTTTGTGAGTGTGTGCGCGTGCGTGCGTGGGAGTGTGCGTGCGTGGGTGCGTCAGAGTCGTGAATCGTGAGTAACTTTGTTACTATTTGATGAATAAGTAGATACTATAAGATTCATAATTCCAAACATGTTTAGAAAATACTAGGGGTTCTAAATGTGAATTGCTGAATGTTGCCTAAAAAGGCCTAGGTAATTAATTCATCTAATTCATATTTCAAACCCACAATTTTCTACGGTAAATCATAATTATTATGTTTCATCAATAGGCGAGCCCCCTATTACTTACAAGGGATCAAAACATGCCGGCGAACTGTGGGCGTATATTGTACACATCTGCCTAACCCTTCGGGGAATACAGGCGTGATGGTATGTTTATCATCTAAACCTTCTTAAAGTTTCTCCCTGACCTCAACAATGAACTATACCGAATTGTCAGTTAAACTATATTAACTATACTATACTCTGGATTAAAATAATCCCGAGTCACTTCGAGTCAACTATTAACTTATATGTCTCAATGAGCGTTGTGAGACTTATGACACTAAGTGGCAAGTTGCCGCCACTCGGACATCAGTGTCGACACTAATGGATGTCGGTCACCCTCTAATGTGGTAATGGCTTCGTCTTGCTGGGACGGAAAACTTTGTTAAGAAACTATTAATGGTAGAGAGACTAACTGTTTTAACAAGGAACATTGAAATAATCAGCTTTCACCCCGTATGGGGTTAAAACTTAAAATAGAATTTCTCACTGCCATTTTTTTTAGTGGGTAGGGAGCAAACGAGTAGACTGATCACCTGATGGTAAGCGATTACCGCCCCCATGGACACCCACAACACCAGAGTAGTCACAAGTGCGTTGCTGCCCTTTTAAAAGGGAGTACGCTCTTTTCTTGAAGGATTGAAGGTCCGGAAATACTACAGGCGATAGTTCATTCCATAGTTTTGTTGTGCGAGGCAGAAAGTTTCTAGAGAAACGCACAGTTGAGAACTGCCAACCATCAAGATGATGCGGATGGAACTGCTGTCGAGTAGAACGATGACCATAGAAATAGGCATCTCGTAAAAAGCCAGAATATCTGACTTGTTCGGTGGTAAGACCTCTTGGGTTTGAATAGCTGGCGACCACCCTTACGTCGGAGTCTGTCGTAAAGCACCTCGGTGTGTGTTTCGACTTTTGCGCGTAAGAGCCAGTTCTCCCTCAGTTGCTAGACCTTTGGCAATATGTAGTCCGTGGGGGCTCCATGCATCAGCAATGAATCCTCTGGTGTTGCAGGTGTCCATGGGCGGCGATAACCACTTACTTTCAGGTTGGTCATACCTATATCCTACCGCCTTATCCACATGGTTGTTGTTGCCAGAAATCGAATATTAAAATTCAACGCCAAAAGATATGATCTTTGATCAATTATTTGTGATATTTGATTTGATATGTGATCTTTTTGGCGTTGAACTCGGCTCATGCAACTCTAAATATTCAATTCCCAGGATGCAAAGTAAGCCTTCTTAATTAAAATACCCGGTGGTATACCGCTTGGTAATTGTCGCTACTCACAGCGGAACCATAGGTACCTATATCTCTTTTATCTGGACAGGGCTTTAACCAATACGTACTATAAATATATGCCAAAGACAAACAAGCGCCTTACGCAACAGTATTCAGCCTACGCACGCAAAGCCTACGTGAGGCACGTGGCTCACAAACGAGCACGTGGAATGTATTGTTAAGGTATTTGCGACCTTTTTGTACTCGTGACGTATTTTATCTCGGAAGGGCGAACATACAGTCGCGTTTGATGGTATTATGTGCCACGTGATAGAGATTCTCGAAATCTTTTGTAGGGATAACGACATTTTATAGGGTCCGTCGGAGTCTCAATTGCCAATACACGTGTCATATCAAAAATCAAAAGCGTAATTCAAACAGACTTCTATTCAATTGTGGCTACGACTGGCCGATTGTTACGCTAGAGTTCCTAGCTTCGGCCCCAGGTCGAGCAAAGTGTTCATGGGTTTTTTCTATAAAATTCTTAGTAGCATCACGGAGTTTGGATTTGGGTTCGGTTTTAAATGGCGATAGGTTGGTTGGACGTGAAACACCCATCACTAGCGAACAGTAACATTAAAACGGTTCATCCCTGGCTAACCTTTTGAGGATAATATAGACGAGATAAAATGAATTGAATCTATCAGTATTTTAGCCTCCCTGAATTCTCAAATTAGTAAATAATATGAATAAAAATGTAATCTTTATAAAGTAGTCATGTAACTCAATGTTGGAAATAATCCTTGGCCCATGGTTGACCTATTCTCGTGTAAATCGCATAGCACATACCTAGTTAATCTGTGTCGTGGGCGTGGCACTCAGCTGCGACAAAGAGAGGCCGCCACAAAGGACAATGGCGTTGGTCACCACTTGACTTTCCTACTAATTAACGTATATTGTTACAAAGTAGGTACGTTACTAACTACCAATAGTTATTCAAAAAAAGTTAATTCAATGAGGTTTGGTGGAATTTATTTTTATCTTTATTGGCTCATTAACCATTGTTTACACTGATACATTTCCGAAATGCGAATTTACGAATCGGAAAAAAAAATGGAATCTAGTTTGTATCGTGCTACGCGCGGAGACTACGCAGCTACGGTAGCGATGAAAAAAAAAATGTAAAAAAAGAATGTTTGGCTTACAAAATTCTCACTAGCAGATCGGAGTTTGGTTTGGTGTCCGGTTAATGTTAATGGCAATAGGCTCCCCTCCTATTACATGAAACAAACAGTGTGGGTGTACATCACTACCTTACCCTTCGGGGAATACAGGCGTGATGGTAGGCATGTTATCTTACTAAAAGATCACTATACTCATACAATGTCTCTGCTGCTAACACACAATTAGTTACTAATATGTTCCCGACCTGCCGTAGTTAGTTTTGCATAGAGAAGCAGCTTGTAAACTATCAAGCGTACGAGTAACTAATTTATTTACGATGCGACCTGGTTCCACTCACCACTACCAGCACCGTGTGACCTCTACGACACAAGAACCGATCAGTTTTACTTAATCATGTTGTATTTTCATTAGGACATGTTTTAGTATTCGATCACCCGATATAAGCAATGATAGCCTAGTTATATTATGATTATTGGACTGCCGAATCGTAGGACTTGAGTTCGAATCCAAAGTATGCATCTCTATCGTAATTATTAATCTCTTAAACGGTGAAGGAAAACATCGTTAGGAGACTTGCATGCCTGATTTCCTCGACGGCGTATGATGTCTGCTAGTGGTGGACTTTATCCTAATCCCTTTGATTCTGTGGAAAGATCCAAGACCAACATTGGGATATGGATTGTTGATGATGATGGTGATGAATTCGATATACGGTATGAATGAATAATAATCAATTCAACAGGGTGCGACTTTCAAGTCTGGAAGTGCTGTGCTGCTTGAGACAGAAAATAATCGAATTCAATCTTTCCCACCGACACAGAACACCTTGAAAAACATAATATTTGTCCTTCTTTACCAAGGACAATCTAAGATAGATACCACTAAAGTTCATATTAAAATGCCCAATATTTTTAAGCTAAACACACAATGTGTTTAGCTTAGACTGAGCCAAGAACTTTATATACCTAGGTACTACAGGATTTTGCACGTAGAACATTTTTCTGAAGAGTAAAAATTATCTCTAGTCGTTGTTGCATCTCTTTCTTCTGGGTGACAATAATGACTGGAAGAAACTCACGACGAATCAAACGAATAGATAAATTCTATATAGATATAGCAGATATACGAGTATAAGGTTCTTGGACTGAGCTAACTATTGTACCTAATAAGAATCTCTTAACTAGACAGATACTGGTCAATACATTAAAAAAAATTCACGTACTTAGAAAAAAGGTATTTTAAATCTAATTGTCACAATGACATTAGTGAAGCCTAGCCTGGTAATGGAATTACACCGTTATGACGCGATTAGTCCCCCCCACGACCCATACGGAGGCCGCAGTAATTGGATTTATTTATTAACAACTCTTGCGCAAGGACGGGGCGCTGGCAGGATGGATTTTTCGATGGATTGAATAAAAGATTTGGTAAATTATGAAGTTTGCATACAAATATTGGTATCTCACCATCGACCACGAAGTTAGGCCGTTATAGAAAACTGCCCCATTAGTCGTGTGTCATAGTGTTGTGTGTCATACGGGCGAAAATAAAAACTTTTTTTTTCTTTCTTTTCTTTCTAGTCTAGTTGTCCTAAACGCGAATGCTGTTCGATTCCCAGGTCGAGCAGAGTAATTGGGTTTTTCTATAAAATTTTCAGCAGCAACTTAACAGTCTAAGCCGTTATCATGAGTGTTGGTAGGGGCAATTTCAGTCTAACTAAACGCAACACACCCTAAACTTTCTGAAAAAGAAACATTTGATCTGATCATTTAACATCATAAATGCAGTCATATAGAGTGATCAACATTTTGTCGATTCGAAAAATGTTTATACAGGGGCCGTCTACGCTACTGTGTTGGGTATTAACTTTGTACATTAACTTGAATTACAAAGTGTATTTGCCATGGTCCCCGCACTAGGCAACTATCGAGAGGGTCCTAAACCGTCCTTATTGTACTGGTTTCTGACAATAATATCAATACAACGCGATAAAATCCGTAAAAAGTAATTTTATTTCAACGTCCTTATTGTATTTTACCGAAATACCTACCTACTGTTAATACTATTTTGCATGTCACTCCATAACAAATTGTCACACATTTCTTCTCGTTCGTCACACGGTAGTTTGTCAGTACCGTGATAGATCGATTCGCCACGGTTAATTTATTTACCCATTAATAAATTACGAGGACAAAAAACAAATTGAATTGGAGTTTTTGTTAGAATATTTTTTTTATTGGATACTGCTGCCAGTTCGCCTGATTTTAAGCGATACTGCGATCTACGATGGAGTGCGTTTGCTTAGAAGACCGATTCACTCGTGACTTGTTCACTCGTTAAAGACGCCCAGATTATATCTATCGGGAAGACCCACTCGGGAAGCACATTCCGCATAATGAATATTTGGATGAAAAATAAAATGTAGATCAGAATGGAGACTTCCTATCAAATCTATCATCTGAAATACCACTCTCACAAAGATTAATCACGAAATATAGTTAATCAAAATCTATTAGTAGGTGTACAATAATACACCTGTACGCAGCTTCGTCCGCGTAAATGTTCCAGTCAATAATACCGATTTTCAGTGGATTTTCAAAAAAAATTAATCATACACTTAAATATAATATATAACAAAAAATAGCCAAAACGGTCGCGCCGAACCGATGTTAATGGCAATAGGCTCGCCCCCTATTCCATGGGACCTACACATACCCGCGAACTGTAGGTGTACATAGTACGCCTCTGCCTAACCCTTCGGGGAATAAAGGCGTGATGGTATATTTATGTATAGATAGATTAGTCTTTAGTACCAGGTAATGCCATTTCCTGAAGACACGTGCGAAAGCTGCGTATTATAAAATTCCCTAAATCATGACGAAAAAGATTTCGCACTTTCGCACCCCGAAAATGCGTAGAACGTGCTTTCTCATTTTTACAACCCCTGTTTTGCATAGGTAGGTCTTTTTGCCGAGTCGTATAAAAATTTTAGGCTCGAATATGCGTTATTTCAGTCTGTACGGATTGTGGGGTGTGAAGATAAATTCTGTTTTGTGTGAAAACATTGTTTTAGGATGCCGTACCTACCGAAAATGTGTAAAAGTTGATAACGTTTACGACATGTAGGTATACGACCGTTTTCATGTCATCGATACTTTGCTCAGAATATTATTTATATGATCAAAGGAATTGCTTAAAATTTTGAATATTTTTAAGCCAAACAACATAACATACCATCACGCCTGTATTCCCCGAAGGGTTAGGCAGAGGCGTACTTAATGTATTCGTTCGCCGGTATGTTTAGGTCCCATGTTATAGGGGGCGAGCCTATAGCCAGGCACGAATCAGACTCCGAGCTGCTACTGAGAATTTCATAGAAAAACCCAATAACACGGCTTGACCTGGGGACCGAACCCAGGACCTCTAGTGTAGCAGTCGCGCTTGGGACCACTAGACTAATGAGGCAGTCAAATGTCCTAAATAATTCCTGCAATGCTTTAAATATTTAAATTTCCAATGGAATTCTCTTCTCTTCCTAATCTTCTCTTGTTCTTTGAATCTGCCTATAAATAAATTTAAAAAACAACTTTTCAGGTGGCTATGTGAACGCTGTTTTTACACCACTGAGGAATACTTAAAATATAAAATATAAGTGTTGAGCTGTGAAATTATTGCTTGCGATTATTGCCCTGTCTTGATGTATTTAAAAATTTGTATGTCATAAAAATTATATGACAAATGTGCTGAGCAATACCCTATAACTATAAGATCTATGTAACCACATTTATACGAATTAAAATTTGAATTTGAATAAGTACCTACATAGGCCACAGACCACAGGTCGAGTCATATGTTATTAGGTTTCTATATGTAATTCTCAGCAGCAGCTCAGAATTGGGATTTGTATCAAAAAAAAAACACGTGAAATATTAATTTCTTATCAAAACAACGAAGAACTAATGCGTTTCCTGTGTAAAAGTAATAAAAAATAAGTTTAATACCAGGTGAAGCCGCGAAAAAGACTGAATCGACTTTATAAATAGGATCAAAGAGAAACTTCATTAAAGAGGCCTTACTACTCACGAGCGATTGCGATTAAAAAACGCAAGAGAAAATTATCATCTTTCTACTTTCTTCTTATGGCCGGACTCCAGTCAAACTAGGGGCCGTATTATGACGTGTTAACGCCATCATTTTTCCGTTGTGAGAAAGAGATGCCGCTTTAATATTAAATAGCCTCATCTCTTTCTTACAACCTAAAAATGATTGCGTTAACACGTCATAATACGGCCCCAGATACGTTTTGATATCAATATTTAACACGAAACGATTACCATCAGATCTCTATATATAACAATTTCTGGAAAATATCGATATTTTACGAAGGATAGAAGTAATAGATTGTCCTGGTTTTTGAGCTTCTGACTACAGACAACGATAGTATTAGGTAGTTTATTTTTAGTCATCAAAGGTTTTAAATACTTCAATGAGAAATCAACATACCATCACGACCTATATTCCCCAGTGTTAGGCAGAGCTTTACTAATGTACTTACACCCACAGTTCACTAGTATGTTTTTGTCATGTAATAGGGGGCGAATTTATTGCCATTGAACGGGCACGAGCCACTCCTGCTGTCCAAGAAAACACTTCGCTCTACCTGGGAATCGAATCTAGGATCTCTAAAAGTTAAATGAGAAATCAATTAAAGACTACTTTCCAGTCTTACAGTTCAGTCCAGTCCCAGCTTTATCTTCTTCCGAAATCGACTTTTTGTCGCATCGTCTAGTCGCGATTATGCGGCCGGCCAAACACCATCTCGTGAAAATTTATTACACACGGCAGCAGATTTCGTATACAATGCGACATAAATCATTATACACGAACATTTTGACTTTGACCTTGATACTATAGTTCAAATTTTGTTACAAAATATATTAAACGGTATAATATTTGAAATAGCGCATTCAAGCGCTTTTTTTGCTGAGCTATCTAAAGGAATCAGTGCCAGAGAGAAATGGATAGATGCGACAGTTTTTATGGGATAGGGGGGCAAACGAGCAGACGGATCGCCTGATGGTAAGCGATTACTGCCGCCCATGGACACCCGCAACAACAGAGGAGTCACAAGTGCGTTCCCGACTTTTTAAAAAGGGGTTGGGCCTCCGGTAACCTCACTCACTCTATATTATTATAATGGTGGTGACCTCGCGTAATTTCTTCCATAAGGCTCTATTTTTTATTATACTCTTAATTGGATGAAATTCTGGTATATATACACTATGTTAAAACGCCCTGTCCGATCCGAAAGGGGCACATAGGTATCCCAATCACAACACCAAACAAAATAAGAAACATTAAATATTCATGAAAGTAACAAAGACAGCCTCATTAGTCTAATAGTCCCAAACGTGACTGCTACGCTAGAGGTCCTGGGTTCGATCCCCAGGTCGAGCAATTCTCAGTAGCAGCTCGGAGTCTGGATTTGTGCCTTGTTAATGGCAATAGGCTCGCCCTCTATTACACGGGACATAAAAATATCGGCGAACTGTGGGTGTACATTAGTACGCTTCTGCCTAACCCTTCGGGGAATACAGGCGTGATGGTATGTTATCAAAGTAACAACAGTTTTTTTCATATTTCATGGTGGGTCCCATAGTAAAAGTTGATCGTATGAATACGATCGTTTATTTGATACTACGTTCGTTTTGCTGTGGGAGAACAACCATCTAAATTTCATGGTATATAAATAGAACCGGACCTCGAAACCTAACAATATCTTCACGGGTCGGACAGGGTTCTCTTAACACATTGTATATTACATTGGGGTAAACGTTCATACAGGCCGCCTGATAAGTAAGCGGCAACTACAGCGTAATGTCAACACTACGTACGCCAGCAACACCAGTTGTACCACTGACGCGTTGTCATCTTGAAACCACTGTTGGTAAGTTTTATTTACCCAATAATATCACTGTCTACATTACCTTTCAAAGCGGAACACAATAATGTGAACAAATTATTGCTTATCGGCAGAAGACTGAAGCGAAGGAATTAATTTGTTTTATGTAGGTAGGATTGTTCCATTTCGATATCTTGTAGGATATATCTTCAGAAGATATTTATTAATATAAATATTTGTGGGATTGGGAATAAATAGACAAACGGGTAACTCCACGGGACCCAGCTAAACATATCATCACGCCTGTATTTACCTAAAGGATAGGCAGAGGTATGCTTAGGTCTCATATAGGAAGGGACAAGCTTACTCAGCGTTGATACTGAGAATTTCATAGAAAAATCCAATATCAATGCTCGAATCTAATACGTCTAGCTTAGCAGTCACACTTAGGACCACAAGACTAATGAATGACTGTCAGTTTCGTGCACAGATAATTAACTATTACACATCTAACAAGAATATAAATTCACGCATTCCAGTCAAGGCAAGTTGCTTATGCTAATTAACAAGCTTGTTACAATATATCTGGAACAAGTGAACTGTTGTAACCAACAATGGCTGTCAAAGTATCGCTAAGTGGCGCGCCAGAGCCATTGTGGAGTGTCTAGGTAAACAACGCTTTTCTTGGAACTACGATGCTAGCAAGAAGATGGATACTAAGCAGTAGCACCACATTATAAACAATTGTGGTTTTATACAACAACTTACATAAAATTATACCATCTCGCCTGTTTCCCGATTTGCCATTAATCCGGTATAATTCCAAACTCTTTTTTTATATGATAGGAAGGCAAACTAGCAGACGGATCGCCTGATGGTAAGCGATTACCGCCACCCGTGGACACCCGCAATACCATAGTAGTCACAAGTGCGTTCCCGACCTTTTAAAAGGTGATTGAGCCTACGGTAACCGCACTCATTCGGCGAAACACAACATAAGCGTTGTTTAACGCCGATTTTCTGTGAGGCCGTAGTATCACTCCCGTGGAGCAGGCCCATTCGTGCCGAAGCATGGCTCTCCCACGTAAAAAAAAACTGAACTCTGACTCTGAGCTGCTATTGGGAATTTCATAGAAAATCCTAATAACATTGCTCCACCTGGGAATAGAACCGGACATTGGGATATATACCCGATTAATGGTAATAACCTCGCCGCCTATTACCTATAGGACACCTAAATATACCGGCAAACTGTTGGTTTACATTAGTAGGTACACCTCTGCGTATCCTTTCGCAGAATACAGGCGTGTAAATATAA
The DNA here is from genome assembly GCA_910591435.1 of Acronicta aceris. Taxonomy (NCBI): domain Eukaryota; kingdom Metazoa; phylum Arthropoda; class Insecta; order Lepidoptera; family Noctuidae; genus Acronicta; species Acronicta aceris. The sequence continues at coordinate 13,684,227 of OU342770.1, forward strand.
TTCTCATGGATCTTACACCGCTTAGAAAAGCGTATGAGGTACCTGAAAGGGGGTTGACAAATAGACCTATACTACAAGCATTCACGGCTATAAGCTGGCTTCGCATTTTATAGCCTTTTCGTACTTTTTACTGGCAAAATGTACCACGATGTGTAGGTAATATACATATATGTGTCTGTGAATCATATTATGATTTATCGAAAGTGGTGATTAAAGGCCCTTTGATTTATCAAACGATTCACTCTCTAAGCCTACATTAGATATGATGATGTAAGTGTCGCCTGTCCGAAGGTTCGCAGCCTCCTGCATACTAATCCCTGGCATTGACATACGACACGATTTAGAGACAAGGGCACTTTCCTCTTGGCAAATTGTCGAAGGCTTAATCGAAGGTAAGATGGAAGCTTATATGAGGATAATAGAGAGAGGCACGTATTAATCTTGATTTTTTATTTTTATTTGATTCAGCATAAATCATGATACTCTACAAGGGGTGAATCAGTTGCCGTCTTAATGAGCCGATGTAAACTTTGATGAAATGAAATTGAAATGAAATGAAATTATTTATTCTGCAAGTAGATCTTTAGAGATACTTTTACATGTCAATGGTTTGGGGTTTTTTTTTTAGCTAGATGGCTTCGGCATTTCCTAACTGACGACCTCTGAGAAGAAACACCGAAACAAACTCAGAGAATCATGGTCTCTTTTAAAGTCCAGACATGGAAGAACACTTATATGTGAGTGGTACGATGTAGGGTAATGTCTGAAATGGCCTTTTGAGGAAAGAACCATTGCAGCTTTGAGTAGACCAGTCCCAACTGACGGCACGCATGCATCAGTCATCGTGTAGCTCAACCATAATTTAGGGAGCTCAACGACCTGTCGCACGACCATACCAGATCAGCAGGACATTCGTGTAGGTCTAATGAAGTTCCCAAAGCCTCCAGACTATAATAAGCTTGTTTAATTATCATGTATCAAAAGCCTACATGGTACTCACATTTACAAATTATATATTTTTTTTTATGAAATCTCTTGAATATCGCGGCAAAATAGTAACAAATTCATGGATGTCAAAATTCATTTCAATAATAAAAGAGTAATTAAAATGTGAACAATTAAAATGTCAACAATTAAAATGTCATAACAATGAAAATGTGATAACAATCAAAATGTCATAACAATTAAGATGTCAACACTCAAAATAACATTGTCACATTACATTTCGGATACACAATGTCAAGTCCCAAAAGTGGGTCATGTGAAGAGGAACCATCAAGGAGTCCCAGACACCTAAAAAAAAAACATATTTACATCATTATTCTTCAATAACATTAACAATTCTGTTCTGTGTAGTTTGCATTATGCAGTTTGATGTGACCCAATAAATAACAAAACATTGCCATAGCAAGTAAAAACCGACCAGCCCCGACAGACAGCACCCGTTCACGGGCATGACGTGTGTATTAGCGCCGTTCGACTCAACCATGTTGTAGGGAATAAAACGGCCCGTCACTGGATGAAGGATAATGACCCCATTATACTGCCCCAATGCTGGGCACGGGTCTCCTCTCAGAATGAGAGGGATTAGGCTATAGTCCACCAGCCTAGTACGGGTTGGCAGACTTTACACGCCGTCAAGAAAATCTCTCAGGCACGCAGGTTTCCTCAAGATGTTTTCCTTCACCGTTTAAGAACGTGATAATTAACTACTTATTAATACGCAGATAACTTCGAAAAGTCAGAGGTTGGATTCGAACTCATGACCTTTGACTTGGCAGTTCAACGGTCATTCCACTAGGCTATCACTGCACTGATGAAAGATAAATTTATAAATAAATAAAAGCAAAAGGTGGCAGCAGTTTTTCCATAACTTTTGGCTATATAGTAGGTCATGATCGTGACACTAAAAAAGTTGAGTAACGAGCACGTTTGGCTTAGTGGCTGAGCGATTGATTTCTGCATCACAGGTTGTCAGTTCAATCCCGCACGGAACAAATATTTGTATGAACAGTGGGTTAAATTTATATCTGTAAACACAAAGAGTGTCCATGGAGTTTCTTGCCGGATTCTTCTCCATAGGATCAACCTTTTGGACAACTTGAACTTGAACGACGAAACATAACAAAATATTAGAAAATTACATGATATTGTACCTTACATGAACACGTGTCACTTATAAATGCAATCCTTGTATTTAGTTGACGTGGATTGTCTCAAGTCTCATGTTCCGTGCAGTTATGCATCAGTAATCTTGACAAGGCCAATATGCGGCAACGACCAACACATAGAAGAAAACGTCTTCGCTGCCATTTATTAGTATAAACTTTTTTTTATGGATTAAGTAAGTTCAGTTAAGCAAACGAGCTGACGAGTCACCTGGTGGTAAGTAGTCATTGTCGCCCATGGACACCTACAACACCAGAGGAGTTGGACGGACTGCAGACTTCCAGAGCCGCAGCAACCGAGTGGAACAGGCTCTTACGTGCAAAAGTCGAAACACATACCAAGGTGCTTTACAACAGAATCCGACGTATGGGTGGTCGCCAGCCAGTCGGTCCCCAACAGGTCCTACCACCGAGCTAGTCAGATATTTTCATGCCTCTTACGGGATGCCTATCTGAAAGGCAGTAAGGAACAGTATTCTAACCCGTCCCATTAAAACTGGAATATATTTTATTGTACAATTTTCAAAACTGCCACCATACTCCCGCAACCTAATTTATTTTTGAAAGTGGCGCCAGTGACAAAAAAAAGTTGAAAAGGGAACGTTTGTCTTGGTATGGGTGTGTGATGAGGAGGGATGAAACGCATGTGATGTGACTAAAAGTGCGATTGAATGATGAGCTGACGGCTGACAGTAATGCATGGAAGAAAAAGACAATCTGGGTAGAGTTGAAGGGTGTTAAACGGCCAAGGTAAGATCACACTAAACTCATGATCGTGGAAAATCTATGGTTTCTGCCATTCCCAATGGTTAACGTAAGTATGAAGGCATGTAATAGAGTTCTCGTGAGCAACTTCGCCTGCGTACTTAGGTAATTTTCGTTTCTTTAATATACTGTGCCCACTGTACCTACACCATGGAGGTTTCATATCATAAAATTTGTCAAGTCAGGAACAAAACAATTGTCAAAATGTCAACAGCGAATGACAGCTGTACATAATCTTGACGATGTCATCGTCATTATATACGTTTAGGTGTGTGTGTGTGTATGTCAAACGCATAGAAGTGTGTGCGGACTTTCATACAAACTTTCATCCCCATTTTCACCACCTTAGGGGTTTAATTTTCAAAAATCCTTTCTTAGTGCTCGTACGAAAAGGAACTAGCATGCGCACTTTCAGGGATCTAGCTCCTGTAGTTACAGCTATGCGTTGATGCATCAGTCAGTCAGTCAGGTTCTTCTATAATATAGATCACACTAGCTTCTGCCTGCGACTTTGTCTGCGTGGACCTCAGAATTGGGTCCAACCTGGATAAAAGGCTAGTGTTAATTCAGACTATAATCTATCTCTATGCAAAATTTTATCCAAATCCGTTCAGCCGTTTTAGCGTGAAAGAGTGACAAACAGCCATACATACCATACAAACTTTCGCGTTTATAATATTAGTAAGGAAGTAAGGATTTACTGAGCACAGTAGAGAAATAAACATATATCTACATACGTGTACTAAGATCTATATTTAGATAAAACTGTCTCTGTATAAATTATCTCCAGCTAACATGTTATTATATATAAGCAATTTATTTACTTTTTGTATCCAATAATAACATTACTCTCCTAGCGTGACCGTGCGACATACTTATGTTACGCCACGACAAATTGACCATAATGATATCGCGGCGGTATTACAGCTTAATGTAATGTATATTATCTTACAATTCAAACAGTTGTATGGTTATTTACAGATATTACGTTGTTTATCTTGTTTTTTCTAGGCAAATCTAAGAGTAAGGAAAATAATTTTACTTGTTACATCGTATTTTATTTATGAAAATTGTTCAATTAATTTCCCTGTTTTCTTTTTATGTCGTCAAAATTTCAAACTCAAGTATTCTAATCAGACTATATACCTACTAGGAAATCTATATACCTATTTACAAGAAGAACCTGACTGACTGACGTATCAACGCACAGCCGAAACTACAGGAGCTAGATCCCTGAAAGTTTGCATGCTGGTTCCTTTTGCACTGTAAACGAGCACTAAGAAAAGATTTTTGATTTCAACCCCTAAGGTAATGAATAGGGGGGTACAATTTTTATGAAAGTCTGCACACACTGCCATGCGTTTGACATACACACACATATACATATTTAATAAACGATGACATCGCCAAGGTTATGATTCCATGCAAGAACCTTATATACCTTTCCATGATTCCATAGTACAGCTGTCATTCACTGTTGACATTTTGACAATTGTTTTCTTCCATATAAATTAGAATAACACATTATATGATATGAAGCCTCCATGGTGTAGGTACAGTGGGCACAGTATAATTTAGAAAAGAAAATTACCCAAGTACACAGCGCCGGTGAAGATTCGCACAGGAACTCTATAAATGACAAAAGATATCCTCAAAACGTCCGTGCTTCTTAATTCTACTGTGTTCCACAGGTATTTGTAAAAGAAATTGAATCCGCCAATCATTAATCTATAAGCCACTATATAGGTTTAATTCGCGTTCATAGAGCAATCAATAACGAGATATACTATGATTAGCCCTTCTACAGATTGATATGAGCTTTGTGTCTGTTAATCTTGGTATAATCTTGCGGCTACTAATGAATTAGCCTTGTTAATTATTGTGGTTGACCACAAAACACGCCTTGTGTAAGCCTACAGTGTCTACAAACTAATCTGTTTAGTTGGAAATGTAAGCAAGAGTAATGCTAACAAATCCTTGACTGAATTCAATAGTGGCTCTAAGTCAAAATATTATGAACTAGCAAGTTGGTTCCTTAATGCAACTAAAAATAGGATTTCTCAAAATGCCTATATTTTGACTTGTACAGTTGTACCACTATTGAATCCAGTCAAGGAAACTCATAAATTTTTCGTATTAAAAAAAAAACTGAAATGTTGACTCCAACAAAAGTGACGTACCTACCTAGTATATGAAACCTAAACTGCATTTTTCATTCTTCGGCATGGTCGTCCTTCTGCATCTCCTTGTGTCCCCACTTTCATTAAATTCTTCGTTTTAAGGCCTTTTTGGACCAATACTTCCTAAAACAGTCAATCTTGTCTCTCTGTCTTTATTTGGTCTGTCTCGCTTCATCATCAGCTATTTTATAGGACTGACTAGGTTTTTTAGTGGTAGATAAAGTTATAGAGTAAGAAAGAGACTGATATCACTCTTTTTCAATATTCAGCACCCTTGTTTCAAGAGAATTTAAACGAAATATTTGTAAGTTTTAACTAAATAAAATTGTGATAAAACAATCTTTTTGATAGTAGTTAAGTGCGGAACATCCTCATGGACCCTCTGCTCCCTGGAGAGACGGCCAGGTATGCCGTACTTGCTTTCGTTTGCCCTATGCACGGTCATAGCGATGACAGGCTGTAATCAGGGTCACTGCCAGACGTGGTCATGTCCGTGAATATTTCGCTGGACCCCTTCAAAAGAATATTAAAACAGCCTTGTGTAAAATCATCCAGGATGGGCTGGATACTGGAGGCAAAGGCACAATAGATATAGGTATTGAAAGTCCATCAAAATTTACCTAGGTACTGCGTAAAGGGTAGCAGGTGTCGCGCAACTCGAGAGAGAGGATGGCAGGTGTTAGGTACACTTTACTTTGATATTTAGTACTAAAATAAAGTACGTTTTAAACTTTGTAACATTACACCTATCCATTATAAGTATATTGTGTAACAAAATGTCTACTTTTATAAAAGAAAATAAAAATCTGTTATCTGCCATGCCACGATAAATAAATGTCAACTCACACAAAAGCGCTCCGCTGGTGTCTACAAAAGTGCGTCGGTGGCGGTGGCAAAGTTAGGTTCTTATAAAATATTCAGCAACCCACGTCAGCATTGAAAAAGAAAATGCTGAGGCTTTCAGCATTTAAGTCGACAAAGGTGTTTTATACCTACCCACTTGTGGAGTCTGCCTTTAAATGAGCCTCGCAATAGGACAATGAGAATGACAGTTTGCGTTAAAGGGAAGTGTCATGGCGGCCGTGTCGGCGGGAAAACGGGTAACGCCATCTTGCATTGTTTGCCGTTGGAAACTTCTTTTATATTTGCCTTGTTGAAATATGAGCATACTGAGCTTATTTAGCAGGGATTGTAAGTTATTTTCATGTCCCTAATATTTTTCTAGGAAAATGCCGAAAGTTCCATTGTTACTTTCGTATTTTAAAAAATCTGTTATTTTTCTTGCCTCTGTTTTAATTTTTTTTCAGCGTTTTATGTTATAGCCACCAAATTCCTAACCGATCAAGCGCAGTTTTTATGGGAATGAGGAAGGTCGACATATTACCGCCAAATAATATCGTCTACCGACGATGTATGAAGATTTTGTGCACCATAAAAAAGCAGGTTGGATAAGTTGGTCCCGCAAAGTATTTTTTTTATAAGTTCCGAAAAGAAAACCAATTAATGATAACATTAATTGGTCATCATAAGATGAAAAACGTCTTTATAAATTGTTGCTGACATTTTTATTTTAGAAGACACAATAACAATATTTTATATAAGTACCTATTATGTTAGATAAGTAGGTATATGGCAACCTTCATTGTCGTCTCTCCATAAGGGATAGAGGGTGAAAATAGGGCTGTTGTCTTTTACGACAGCCGGATATTAAAGGAAAGTATTGTTATTTGAAAATAATAAAACATCCCTGAACACTGTTGTGTGTATTTATTTCTATGTGGATAAGTAATGTTAGGGAGGGGAGGTGGGCGGCTGTTCTGTAAGTAGTACCTACATTACTACTATGGATGAATAATAAATTAATATTCATCCATGGTAGTAGTAGTGGACCGTGACACGCCCTGTAGGATCCTTCCTTTGGGTGGAGGGGCTAACTCCCCCCTCCTCAATCCTCGCCTCTTCACAGCTAGGTACTACTCGTTTTCAGTGCTTCTAGTAGGTAATTAAAACATTGTTTACTTAATCGTCTTTTGTCATTGTCTCGGTACAAGTCTGGGGCTAAAATGCTCACATTTGCCCATGCATCTAAATTTAATCATATTTAGAGCTTGTACCTAGCTATTTTCTATGGTAAGTATCATAATATGATTCATTAAGACGCCCTTTTAGAGCCCTGGTCGTCACGGAACCGTGCTACCGCAAATCAATACTTATTACGAAATAAATCCTCTTTGGATTACATCAACAATAAAATACAGTATTTCTAGAGACACAAGATATAGCTTGGATTATCATCATCATCCTATATTTGTCTACTGTTGGACATAGGCCTCTCCTAATGAACGCTACAGAGCACGATCTAGCTTAGATAGAGGAATTAATTTTGTCAAAAACTGTTTTGATAAATTCAGACAAAGTTTTATGCACCGTACCTACGAGAAAGCTAATTGATTTCAAAACAAGCCTTCTTAGTATAGAAGCGTCTGTTTTATTTAGCGTCAGTTATATAATTGACTGCTCTAAAGAGTAAATAACCTTGTTGCTGTTTTATACCGTTTTAGAAGTTCAGAGGCCGTATTATAACGTGTTAACGCCATAATTTTTAGGTTGTAAGAAAGAGATGCCGCTCTACATATTAAATAGCCTCATCTCTTTCTTACAACCTAAAGATGACGTTGGCGGCCCCTGTACAAAAGTACAGTCAACATCACATCAACTTACCACAAACTGACAAATTTCCCCAATAGATAATAAACTCTATTATTTGGAGATGAAATTGAAAATTGATTGCTGAAATTTATTTTTATGGGATAGGGGGCAAACGAGCAGACGCAACGCCTGATGGTAAGGGATTACTGCCGCCCATGAATACCCGCAACACCAGAGGAGTCACAAGTGCCTTTTAAAAGGAGATTGGGCCTCCGGTGTCCTCGCTCACTCGGCGAAACACAACGTAGGAATTGTTTCACGCTGGTTTTCTATGAGGCCGTGATATCACACCGGTCGAGCCGGCCCATTCGTGCCGAAGCATGGCTCTCCCACGGTAAAGGGAGGTGGTACCACTGTGTTTGAAATAAAAACATTTGAACTTGCGCTGCTATGTCCCAGCTAGACTTAACTCAACATCTTGATATCGCAATATTGTACCAATGAGAACTCTGAAAGTTTCTTGCCGGATTTTTCTCCATTGGATCAACCTTTCGGAACCGTGCAACTAAAATCATAACGTTTCATAAACGCTTGAAAAGCTTATTTGAAAGAAAAAACATTTGAACTTGAACCTCTCAAATCACTGATCTATGACGAGCCATAGCACCACAATCATTTCATATCCATCGCTGGCTCACTGAGCATGTGCAGTTCGATACGTCTCAAGCGTCAGAGGCTGACAAATAAAACGCGACGTATACCTCGCTCTGTGTGTACGAGGCCTTACTATCATGTTAACACGTGTGCAAGCCTCTCATATTTGAATCATGAAGACCCACATAACTTATTGTTTAACTTTCCAGTCCTCTTTTGACCGTATGCTATTTATGTAATTTACATGTTAAAATATTTACTTAGGTATTATATTTCCCATTGTTTACGGAAACATTGTTAAGCAATGTGTAATGTCACGGCCGGTAGATTAATTCGCAGCATTTTCTAGTTGTTTTGCTGCTGTATGGGCAAAATAATATCTAAGTATGGATAAAGTAATGCCAACGACAGAATAAAATAAATATATATTGTAAGGCCTATTCTCCAGAATGCTTATATAATCAATTATTATTATTGAGGTGTGGGTAGTACTACCAGCGTGGTTAGTGATTATGATAGCGCTGACGTTAGTGACAGAATAGTTCACTATTCATTCGTTCGTGCTGTCATAATTCACTGACAAGCAAAAAGTAATAGGTGGCTCCTCACTCTTGATTTTACCGAGCTAGCGCAAGGTTGTCTGATTTTAATACAAAATAAATCCATTGAAATCTCGATAATCTGATTTCATTTCTGAGATAAAAGAATTGATCCTTTATCTCAGAAGTGGGATATATCAAGTGCGCCCACGATTTTCGAAGAATTTTTAATAATCAGAAAAAATCTACCTACACGTGGTTTATTTTTTTTGTCTTGATTATCGAACATGGATACAACAAGTAGCGATAAAATTGATGAAAAAAGCCGCCGTCAGCGAAGAACATTAGCTCGAACGCACGATCGTCAAAAACGACTCCGAAACCGAAGTAGAACTAGTTCGGATGTACAGAAACGTCGACGGTATCGAGTAATGAGCAGTTCGTCGGAATCTCGGGACGGTAATAAAAACTGTCGTAGACATGGACGCCGCTACGAACGTGAATCCAGTACGGAAAGAAGCGATACGCGCAGGAGCCGTAGCAGCAGAAGACGTAGTCGCAGTGTGGTGAGGCACCACAACCGCAAGAGGTCCGGCCGCAGTTCGAAGATGAAACGTACGAGCAGAAAGCGCAGTGGCAGCAGGCGTAGCAGCAGGAGGCGCAGCCAACGCGATGCCAGTATGAGGTCGGTAGCATACGCTAGTGAGCGTTACACCCCTCCCATTCAAGTAAGTGGTGCTAATTCTCTTAGTGGTGATACACAGGCTCTTCTGTCCAACCTAGTAAAGGCTTTAACAAGTGATCGACCTCAAAGTAACAAATTTCCAATGTTAGGAAATGTGATACCCGAATTCGACCCGATGATTAAGGGTCAAACTATTCACATGTGGATACATAAGGTGGATGAGTGCGCCAGGCTTTATAATTGGGGCGATGACCAGATCATACACTACGCCTTACCTAAACTCTCAGGAGTGGCCAAAACCTGGTACCAAGCTCTCCCGACTATGTCGTTTTCGTGGCCTGAATGGAAAACCAAACTGGAGGAATCTTTTCCTAGTAGTGATGATTACGCCGAGCTGTTGACTGAAATGTTGTCCAAACGCGTTAGATTTAATGATTCTTTAGAACTTTACTATTACGAAAAAAATTAATTTACTTAACCGGTGTGAAATACAAGGTAGGAGGGCCGTAGACTGCTTATTATATGGAATCGACGATCGATCCCTAAGGTTAGGAGCGAAAGCTGCAAAATGTCAGCAACCTGAGCAAGTTCTTAAGTATTTTTTGTCGATTAAGCAACAATCTCGGGAAACAGATAGGTTAAAACCAAATAATGAAAAACGTTTTAACAATAGTATGACGTTGACAAGCAATAGCTCTAAACAAGCGGTGAACGGCAATGAACCAAGGGTTACTAGATCACAAAATACACCAATTATATGTTATAACTGCAATGAACCGGGACATTTCAGCACTAAGTGCACAAAAAAGATATTGAAGTGTAACGTGTGTAACAGGTTAGGACATTTAACTGTAAATTGCCCCAGATTGCCAAATGACTTTGCAAATAAAAATGATAAACCTAAAGACAAAGACGTTATGCGTATTGAAACTAATAACGTAAGTGATTCTAAATATTTAACTGATCTTAAAATCAATGGCGAAACCGTTCAAGGTTATATCGACTTGGGTAGCCAATGTACGTTACTCAGACATAGTGAGGCTGTTAAAAGAGGTATTTCTTGGACCGATAGGGGTTTGCCAACTATGAGAGGTATTGGCAATAATACAGTAAAACCATTAGGTGTTACGAATGTCAACATTGACATACAGAATATAGCGGAAGACGTCACTGTTTATATTGTCGATGATGACATTATTAAATATCCAGTTTTGATAGGTCATAGTTATACGGAGAAACCAGGTATTGTAATAACAAAAACTACTGATTCCTTGATCTTTTGCCGTGATAATTTAACAAAGCTGGAATTAAGACTACAGAATAACGTTACAATCCCTCCAAAGGAGATTTTCGCACTGCCAGTTATCTCTACAGTAGATTATTCAGGCACAACGTATGTAAGAGGTTCTTTGCGAGGCACGCCGCCACAATATTATTTACTACCTGGCGAGTATGATTTAGAACGTGGAAAAGGGGTGTTGCTAGTCCAAAACTTTTTTGATACACCTGTTACACTAAAACAAGATTTTCTTGTCACACGTGCCTTTTGCACTAAAACTTGTTTATGCATTAATTTGCTAGATTTTGATAGCACTGATACTGGTAATTTGCTTAACTACGGTAAACAACTTAACGATTATGAAGTTACAAAATTAAAAGAGTTACTTAAGAGATACGAAACATGTTTTTCGGATAATTTGAAGGATCTAGGCTTAACTACAGTAGTGCAAATGAATATTGAATTAAACGACACGCGTCCCGTAGTCTACCGACCATATAGGCTCTCATTTCCGGAACGTGAACAGGTTCGATCTATGGTTAAGGAGATGATCGATGCGGATATTGTGTGTGAATCAAATTCGTCATACGCCAGCCCAGTTCTCTTAGTGAAGAAAAAGACTGGCGAGAGCAGGTTGTGCATCGACTATCGTGCGTTAAATAATAAAACTCGCAAAGAACACTACCCGCTGCCCTTAATCGATGACCAGCTTGATCGTCTGGCTGGTAATTCATTATTTATAAGCTTAGATCTTGCCTCTGGCTATTATCAAATCGCGGTTAGTGCGAATTCGCAAGACAAGACTGCGTTTGTCACGCCTGATGGGCAGTACCAATTCAAACGCATGCCCTTTGGACTAGCAAACGCGCCTTCGGTTTTCCAACGGGCAATGAATACAATACTGTCAAAGGTCAGCTATATAATTATCTACATGGATGACGTGTTGATCCCAGCACGATCATATGATGAGGGGATAACACGTTTAGAAGAAGTACTACAAATTCTAAGAGACGCTGGACTTACTTTAAAATTAAAAAAATGTTATTTCTTTTGTACGGAACTAGATTTCTTAGGTTTCCATGTTAGTGGTGAAGGTATACGACCGGGTACACGAAAGACTTTGGCCGTCAGCAATTTCCCGACTCCACAGAACGTCCATGACGTTAGACGATTTATTGGTCTAGCCAGCTTCTTTCGTAGATTTGTAAAAGACTTTGCGCTTATAGCACGCCCATTGACAGACCTACTGAAGTCCAAATTCACTTGGAGATGGTCAGAAAAGGAGGAGGAAGCTTTTAACTCCTTAAGGATTAAATTAGTCGAACGTCCCATTTTGGCTTTATATGACGCTAAATTAGAAACTGAATTGCATACAGATGCTTCTAAATTAGGAATAGCTGGAATTCTCATGCAGAGGGGTAACGACGGTTTACTTAGACCTGTAGCTTACTACAGTCGTAAGACTTCTGTAGATGAACAAAGATTCCACTCATTCGAGTTAGAGACCCTCGCGGTAGTTGCGTCACTGAACCGTTTCCGTGTATATTTACTAGGTCTAAAATTCAAGATAGTCACTGATTGCAACGCACTTCGTACTACCTTAACCAAAAGAGACGTCATACCCCGAATTTCTCGTTGGTGGGTGCAGTTTCAGGAGTACGACTGCGAAATTGAGTACAGACCGGGTTCTCGAATGGCTCATGTGGACGCTCTCAGTCGTGGTCCTGTGGCTGGGCCTGCCGATGAGGACTCCGATCACGTCATTGACGTTTTAAACGTAGATGTCCGTGACTGGATCGCTACAGTACAAGGCGATGACAGTGAAATAAAACGCATACGAGATATATTAGAGGATGATGATACAAAGTTTGTCGCAGATGTTCGTAAAAATTATCAGTTAAAGGGTAGTCATGTGTATAGGATTTCGGATGACGGGTTGCGTTGGGTTGTTCCGAGGGGTTGCAGGTGGCAGGTGTTGCGCATGAACCACGACGATGTGGGTCATTTTGGTTATGAAAAAACATTGAATAGGTTAAAAGGTGCCTTTTGGTTCCCTAAGATGCGTAAATTTACCAAAAAGTATGTCGCCGCATGTTTGGAGTGCGCGCATCACAAAGCACCGGGCGGTCCCAAAGAAGGTATGCTCCACCCCATACCCAAAATAGAAAAACCTTTTCATACCATTCACGCTGATCATCTGGGCCCGTTCATTCGCTCGAAAAGGGGCAATATGTATCTGTTAATTATTATCGACGCGTTTACTAAATTTTTAAACATAAACGCAGTTAGAGACACAAAAACAACAACTGCAGTAAAGGTATTCAAACAACATTTCAGCTACTTTGGTTTGCCTTCGCGACTGATAACAGACCGCGGTTCATGCTTCACTAGTGCAAAATTTAAAGATTTCATAGACAAAGTAAAAATAAAACATATTCTGAACGCCGTAGCGACCCCAAGAGCGAATGGACAGGTCGAGAGGTTTAATCGGACTATTTCTGATGCCTTAAGCACTAAGTGTCACGGTGGGAATGACAATGTCTGGGATGACTATATTGGAGATATACAGCTGGGAATTAATACCACTGTTAATAAAACTACGGGTAAAAGCCCTTCCGAGTTGCTATTTGGTTATAAATTAGTCAGTGCGTCTGATAATTTACTAATTGATATCATAGATGAAACATCAGAACGACTTGCAGGCGAGGAGTTAATACGATTAAGGTCAGATGCTAAAGACAAAATTGAAAAACAACAGGAATATGCTAAGGAACAGTTTGATAAACGTAGGAAAAGACAAACAAAATACAAAGTAGGCGATCTTATTAGGATTGAGAGGACTGTCATCGACAAGGACCACTTGGGTAAATCAAAAAAGCTCATACCTAAATTCCAAGGTCCATACAGAATCTTGAAAGTTTTACCTAACGATCGGTTCCTTGTCGAGGACACTCCTTTGACAAGAAAAGGAAATAAAAGATATGTGAATGTTGTTGCTTTGGATAAAATTCATCCTTGGATGAATTTTAATAGTTATTCTAGTGGCACAGAGAGTGATCAAGGTAATGGCACTGATATGGCTGATGAGTGAATATTATGATCTAGAGTATCGCATTAGTATTTTTATTCTATAGACTTGTTTTCCCAGAGATTTGTCTTGACAGAAGAAGAAATTGTGCATCATTGCTGAGATTGACATTAGCAGGATTTAGACCCTTGCGAGCGATCAGTGCAGAATGAGAAAGGCATCGAGTTCGATGTCGCACAGATGATCGCAAGATAGTGATTAAGGCTTATGTTGTGAGCACAGCTAGTTAAGAGGTCAGTGCAGATTTAGAATGGTACCATATTAGTGCCGCACAGATGACCGTAGATAATAACGAACTGTGCAAGACGTGGAAACAGGATTTTAGAATTGTAAAATGAATTTGATTTAACTAAATTATTGTAGATACCATTTCATAACATGATTTAGAGTACCTATCTATTTTTTTTACAAGCATTATGTTGTTATTGTCTATTTTTTTCGAATTATTGTTTTGTTATTGCAATATTTTTGTATACTTAGGTATAAGTATATCGACGGGTAAAAGGCTATTTGACTTAAGCGCCATTTTTTGCGATATTGACTTATATACATATTTGGAATCAGCAAATTTTTCTGCGTATTTCAAGCCATATTTCACTTAAATTGGACGACTTTTTTGGCGGTTGAGTCAATGACGATTTTTGGTATCATTTCGTAATTCACGGAATGAAACGACACTGATTTCTCGATTTTTTTCAAATTATGTATTTAAGTCAGTTTTGTAGAAGCATAAATTTATCTGACTGTTTAATAAGTCTTTATGCCTTTTATGTATTTTCCATAACAGGTCGTTTCAATCTTTCTTCCTCAGTCAATAACAAATTATATTGTTATTTAAAGCAATTTTCCTTGATTATTTTTTTTACTGGACGTAATTTAAATCATTTTACCTGGTTCCAAAATATACATCTGTGTAACTTAAATCGTTTTAATCCATTAAACATTGTCACTTGAGCCTTTTGTCTCACAACCGATATAGTTGTTGCATGGAGGTTAAAACATTTTACGTCAAAACAAAAACTACTCATCAGGCGTATAAGCCGTTTATCCATGTTTATCCGTTTATCCATCTCATACACTGTACTGTTACTTAAATCATTTTACCTACTTAAATATTCACTATTTTATTAAATAAAGTAAGTATTATTTATTATTATTCTATTCATTTATTGATTTAACTTATTTATATACAATTTTAATTATTTTTATAAAAAAAAACATTTAAAAATATAAAAACAGTAGCCCACCGGTGTCGGGAGCAGAAAAGAGAAACTTCCTAACTATGCGGATTGCGGGCCGTGCCCAGGAGTTCTGTATCAAGCCCATGATCCAGCCACCCAATAAGAGCTTCCTTAGGTGTTGGTCGAGGCTCTTGGCTATTAAACCTGACATAACGACATAACGCTGACATAATGATTGGTACAGTGATCACCGAATTCACCTCCCACATGTCGACAACCTCGTGTGCCAAATCAAGTTATATAATCTACTTTATTTCTTTTTCGGCTTCCAAGAGGTTCTCGTCATGCAGGACTGTGATGTCAACAAATAGTCGGATACTCTCCCGGACGGTGCCATGCCCGACATATGTCAACCGTACCATCCTTCGCGATATATTTCCAGTAGTTATTCGTCATCATAACTTCTTCCATAATTGCACAAACAAACCCTTCGGTTTCTCCAAATAGATCTCCGAATCGTAACCGGGAAACGGACGCTAAGAAGTATATACCAGGCTCATCGAGAGTACCCTGTAATAGCGCCCGTGTAGCTTTTTGCTTTGCCATATATTCCTACGATCGTTCGTACTAAATACTACAGGCTTGCGTCAGTTCTCTTTAGCCATGGAGAGAGGAGTAAGTCCATTATCCACTGCAACCACATCTCGATGCATCCCCATTTCAGTTTTTAAGAAATGCTGTCTAGGGGACTACACACCTAGCGGTTGTGACGGTTTTTGGGCATTTAAAAATCCCCGACCCCCTCATTTCCGCGGGATGTATAGATCGATCCTCATTACCGAGGAGTGTGGGTTGTACATTCGATATGCCGTTAGCAGTGTACAGACCTTCCCATCCAGGGCCTCAAGTTCAGTCTGAGTCCACTTGAGTATGCCGAATGAGTACATTAAGTCTGGCATGACCTAACCGTTGAAAGCACGCAGTTGTTGAGATTCTCTGTAAATCATACAATAATATGTTTTATCCTCGATGCCCTTTTCTTGCTTGTGGAAATCCCCCCAAGTGGATGACCTACCGACTAAAACCACACGGGTATTTCGCCTCACCACTTTTTGCTGGGGTTACGGGAGCGAGGTTTCATTCCTCCCTGACCCCAGCAGTATGCTCTATGACCTGGTGCAACCCCTTTAAGAATTCAATTATTATAACTACTTAAATAGTAAAAACCAATAGAGTTCTTATTAATGCAAAAAAATACTATTTATAACTGGTATGTGTATTAATTTTTGTTAATTAAGTTGTCGAAATTATTGTTGGTTATTATTAGTTAAGAGTTTCTAAGACCTTTAATATTTTTTTTTATACCACTAAGGTGGCAAACAAGCATACAGCCCGCCTGATGGTAAGCGGTTACCGTAGATAGCCTATGAGCGTTTGCAACACCAGGAGTATCACTCGCGCGTTGCTGGCCCTGTAAATTAAGGAGAAATTGTTGGGCCGGCAGCATAGGAGACATGCTGCCATGCATGACAGTGGCGGTAACAAAACACCACCGGTCCCCCCCACTGCCAACACAATGCTTCCTCGCGGAGCTCTGGCGACCTTGCTCACCGTTAGGAACACAACATAGTACGGAGCTATGTTATTTGGCTACGATTTTCCGCAAGGTACTTCCCTCAATTTGGCAGCTCCAATTGTGAGTGGAATTATTCGATTCCACTAAGCCCTACCTCTCTTAAAAATCAATAAATAAGAAATAACTTTATTTCCTATCTAAAAAATCTACAATACAGTACCTAAGATTTAGTATAATTAACAAAATATAAAAAA
Source organism: Acronicta aceris (assembly GCA_910591435.1). Taxonomy (NCBI): domain Eukaryota; kingdom Metazoa; phylum Arthropoda; class Insecta; order Lepidoptera; family Noctuidae; genus Acronicta; species Acronicta aceris. The sequence continues at coordinate 13,701,245 of OU342770.1, forward strand.
GCTCAAAGACCACATTTTCCAAAGTCAATAATTTTCATAAACATAAGTCTATTTTTAAATTCAAAGGCTGTCTTGTGTGCCATTTTTACTTCTACTAATAAAGTTTTCCTTTGCTGTTGAAGTAATCTGCCTCATCAATACTTTATGTATTTTGAGTATAAATCTTTTTACCCCTTTTCATGAGAAGGTACTTTTTCGCTTAAGGTATTTCGACCTGAATCATTGATAACTATTGTGGCGTTTAAACCAATTTTCCCCCGTTAGATAATTTAATTTCCGTATTTTAAATTATTTTGCCTTGATCAGAAAATAGTGCAAAACGGCTTAAGTAACAACTATTTTATTAAATAATGGTTGGTTTTAAATAAATGTATAATTAAAAAATAGATTATATTTCATAGTTTTAATATTGATCTGGTGTGGTTCTGTTTTATTAATACGTTTCACATTATGAATTTTTTTCCAAAAAAAAAAACTTTAAAACGCTCTCCTGTAAAATTACCAAAATGGCGCTTAAATCAAATAGCCTTTTAACCGTCGATATTATAATTAAATAATTAATTTGAATGTACAAGTGAGAGGACTCACTTATACAGGATGGCCGAACTGTAAGGCCTATTCTCCAGAATGCTTATATAATCAATTATTATTATTGAGGTGTGGGTAGTACTACCAGCGTGGTTAGTGATTATGATAGCGCTGACGTTAGTGACAGAATAGTTCACTATTCATTCGTTCGTGCTGTCATAATTCACTGACAAGCAAAAAGTAATAGGTGGCTCCTCACTCTTGATTTTACCGAGCTAGCGCAAGGTTGTCTGATTTTAATACAAAATAAATCCATTGAAATCTCGATAATCTGATTTCATTTCTGAGATAAAAGAATTGATCCTTTAATATAAAGAGTCATTGCAAATAGTAACGCATAGGTAGGTACTCAGAACAGGGCAGTTACGATAACATAACATAATTAACATCACGCCTGTATTCCCCGAAAGATCAGTTAGAGGTGTACCATAGTGGGACCGTGGGAGAGCCATGTTTCGGACCGAATGGGCCGGCTGGACCGGAGTGATCCCACGGGCTCACAGAAAACTGGTGTGAAACAACGCTTACGTTGTGTTTCGTGTTGTGTGAGCCCAATCCCTTTTTAAAAGCCCGTTAACGCACTTGGTGTTACGGGTGTCCATGGGCGGCGGTAATCGCTTACCATCAGGCGATCCGTCAGCTGGTTTGCCCCTCCCTATCCCAAAAATAAAGTATACTCGCAGTTTGCTGGTATGTTAAGGTCCCATGTAATATGGGGTGAGCCTATTGCGATTATTCGAGCACTACCCCAAACTCCGAGTTGTAACTGAGAATGTCATGGAAAAACCAATAAGTAAGTAATAAAAAATAACAATTCGTTGCGGTTGAACCTTGGAATCGCACCCAGGATCTCTAGCGTAGCATTCGCGCTTAGGGACCACTACACTAATGTGGCAGTTTAAATTAATTATACTTAAATAAAATTTATTACTGTAAATAGATCTTAAGGACTTTTGTTACAAGTAAATATATTATCTGTCTTTGTACTAGATAACGCTGGCATTTTCAGACTGATTACTTCTAAAAACCAACGAAAATGCCGAAACAGACTGAGATTATTATCTCTTTTTCAAAAAGATGATAATCTGAATTGAATTGAGTTGAGAGATTATTATGTCTAAACTTTTTTTATTTGCGATAGGCTTACGCTTGACCGCCAGTGAAACTGCGATCTATGATGGAGCGCGCTTGTCTAGAAAAACCGATAATTCTGTCCAGACATAATAATATCAAAATACATATGTGAGTGTCACAGTGCAGGGAAATATCTGAAATGGCCTTTAGAAGAAAGGTCCATAGTGGCTTTGAGTAGACCAGTCCCATCCGACGGCACGCATGCATCAGTCATTGTGTAGCTCGACCATATAATATAGGGAGCTCAACAACCCGTCACACGACGATACCAGATCGTTGGTTATTAATATTCTATTTTAGATTTGACCTTTTAAGTAAGGTGTTACCAGTTTTACTGTCCAATGTTATGCGATAGAGGATACCTATTATTAACGTCAGCAGAAAAATAATATTATTATCTTATGATGGCGTCATTAAATCCCATTGCAATTTATCTCCTTGTCAAATTTTATCGAAATCTGTTCAGGTGTTTAGGCATGAAAAGGAATTTGTTTCAGGAGATTAATATGGAGGTACTATGAACTAGTCTTTGCCTCATAGGTCCTTAGCGCGACTGCTATGCTAGAAGGCCTTGGTTTCGATTCCAAGATCGAGCTATGTATTGGATTTTTCTATGAAATTCTCAATTTGGCTTTGTGCCCGATTAATGGCAATAGATTCGCCCCTATATTACGGAGGACCTAAATAGATATACCGGCGCACTGGGTGTACATTACACCTCTGCCTAACCCCGGGGAATACGGGCGTGATGGTATATTATTATGGATTAGTATACGAGTAGATATACTAATCCATGTACTTGAAAAATCTACTGCTGTAATGAGGAGAAAATCATTCACTAGCTGGTGTAAGTCTTGGTTAAAGGTCTTAAACAAATAATTTTGTTTGTCCTAATAACCAAAGCTTATCTCCATGCAGGATTATGGTGTGTACATCAAATATTTGTGTAGGTGACCGACCAATTTTATGTACACTCAACAAAAGAGATATGCAGGCAAGTAACGATATTTGTTTCGTGACATAGATTTTAGAGTAAGACATTACTGTATCAATAATCGTTTGTTCTACGCAACATGAGCACCTGGAGGAGGGAGGGGGGTTCCTAGCTGTGGACCAAAGATGACATTTTACGAATTTGCGTTCCTGTTGCGTTATAAAGAATAATTATTCGTCAAAAGGATATGAAGGCAGCTGAAAAAGCAGCTGGTTTTTTTTTAAACTTGGCCTCGCACCATAATTTTCTCCTGTATCGTGGGAGCGTTTACAAACACAAATTCTCACACACAAATGCCCAGACCCGAAACGACTACACGTAGGTCATTCAAGTGTTCGTTCCCTGCGAGAAAGAAGAAGTAGAAGCCGATCACTCGGCCGCGACACCAAACGTGTCGTCGTTTACGTTTGCATAGTTGGCTAACAGGCAAATGTTTCTATACCGTTAACGAATACATGGACACAAAATTTTAACTTGACTAGGTTCTTGTTTTCCTACTGGTTGTGTCTAAAATAATAATAATACTGTTAATTCTAGTTGTGGTTTTATGTATTCTCTCTTTAAATATGTAAAATTCAAATTTGCATGCTATTTTATTATGGCAAAATGTGTCAGAGCTTTTATTATATTATGTACCTACCATCTTTTGTAACCACCTTTTATGCAAATAAATGAAGTTTGAAGTTTGAAGTTTGAAGTTTGAAGTTTACTATTACACTTTAATCTTTGTCAAAACACAAAATCTCTTTAGCTGCCTGCATACTTATTATTATTATCATTGTTTTCTTGCAGCTGATCGGTCTATTGTGATCGCTACTGGTTGAGCTAAGAGTTCACCGCTTAATCCTGCAGCTATTATAAACTGCAGGATTTTCTTAGGGGTGAGCTCCTTTATTACATCTGGGCTTAAGGTGTGTTTCCCTAGATGAACACTACGCTTGTGTATTAGCGATCCGCATTCCTCAAGAAGGTGAAGTGGCGTTTCAATATAGCCGCGTCACAGCGTCGACAAGTTTGCGATCGCTCAACCTCAGGTTGAACATGGGCTTGTTTAAGCACCAATGTCCTGTTAAGGCTCTCGTCACAATGCGCAGGTTGTTCCTACTCAGCGCTAGTAAAAGGCTTGTGTGCCTTTCTTACCTCTATCTGCATACTTACCTCTTTTGTTGACTGTACACATTTAACTCTCTTAATCTTGAGGTATTACATTATAAGTCCTTTACACGCATATTGAGATAGTTCTCAGTACCTACAATTCCATTGAGCCAGCCTATTTACTAAGACTGTTTGAAGAACGAAGGTACCTACCTTATAGCAGCTTGGTGGTACCTTCGAATATATGCACTAGGTCAGCACGACATTAGGTAATTGCGCAACGGAGTAGCCTTAGTATTATTAGGATTTGTAATTTAGGTAACGTGATATTATATCACATTATCGAACTCCACCACATACACAGGCCATATTATATGCCAGCCAATATTCATATACCTAAAGATTAGTTCTATTAACAACATTTGGCGGAGTAGACCGCATGTCGTGAGTTCGTTTCTCATCCGAAGCAAAATTTTCTGTTCCACGGATATTCTATAAACGTTGTTTCAAGTCTATGCTATGTGTGTGTGTAGTTTGGGTTTTTTAATTCTACGAGTCCCCTGGAATACAGGGCTAGTTCCCTAGTGTGGGATGTTTCTTTTAAAAAATATATTAACCCTAAAATAGAAATAAATTTGTCGTTTTTCGAAAATGACGGTCAATTTTCGGCTGGTATGGTTATAATGAGTTTGCATAAACATTCTTACGGCTGAGACTTAATGCACGCCGCATTAGTTACTAAATACTTGAGACCTACGACTTGGTAGTTCAATTTAATTTAATATTTAATCATAATAATATACATATCATTTAATTGGAACGATCATCATATTCCACACCTACACATAAAAACGACAAATCAATAAATCCTTTGAACTAAGAACAAAAGCGATCTCTCTCACACCCCTACCCATATAATATACATACCTACGTTATGCTACCCCGATCAACAAGCGTGTAATATAACAATGGCGTCCATCTAAGCTATAAATAATACGAGTTTACCTCTGTCACGCACGTTAACTTAATTTCTTGGGTCACTAAACATTTAGTTTGTTTATTTACGATACAATGCGTATGGGTCACAGAACATATTTATTACTGGTTATTGCGCGCGGTTTCACTCCCATCCCAGAGGAAATTTTGAGACAAAAGAGAGTCTATGTCCTTCTCCACGGTCCAATTTATCTCTGTACCGAAAATCATCAAATTTGATTTAGCGTTTAAGGCGTGACGACGTAAAAAATAAACAAACAAACAACAGACAGGCAGATATAATTATATCAGTATGTATTACCAACATCGCATAAAATATGCCTTCAGCAGTCCAGTGCCACGCGCCAATTAAGCGTGTGCGTAAACGGATAGGGTTGCTATCTAACTAAATGAAATGAAAGCTTGTTTCGTAGTGTGAATTAAAGCATGAAAAGACGCCGAAACTACGTGAAAGAAGATAAACGAAGTTACCTCGCTCGCTTATAATAGATCGTGCTGTGGTTTGCGCTTCAGATACAACGAAATACGAAAAGCGATGAGGTATGTAATAGCAGGGAGAGGCAAAGAGTGGCCGATCTGTACCTACGTGGATAGTACTTACAATATATGTGTCAAAGGTTTGCGTAATAACAAAACTGGAATCAATCATGAAAATGTCGAATGTAGGTGACATTATGTCTTGTGGAAGCCAATTAACTTCAATGAAAGGTCGGCGTAACGTGGTTGCGTAAGTCGGATATAACATCATAACCTTATAGAGACTCTCGTTCCCCAGGAAAGGTGATATTGAATTAAATTGTTCTCATAATTATATACGCGGTTATATGACCGCAATTCCAAGTATAATTTTAATTAAATTTGTAGAAACGCCGGGACGCCCTACCCTACAAAGAAAGGTATACACCCACGTAATTAGTGATGTCCTTCAGAACAGTTGGTGCGAAATAAGTTATTTACTAATGAACATCGATATAGGAAATGTAGCATGCAAGAAGTAACAAGTGACTTTCTCAGTTTCTGGCCTTTCTTAGCCTTGTCTCAACTTTATTGGGGTCGGCTTTCATTCTAACGAGACTTAATATTAGTATGCGGATTAATATCTGTTGCCATCAGACCTTTGAAACCCAATTTTTGGCAATACTGAGATCCTGAGGATGTTTTTTTATGGGATAGGCAAACGAGCATGCGGATCGCCTTATGGTAGGTATGCGATTACCGCGGCCCATGGACATCCGCAACACCAGAGGAGTCACAGGTGCGTTGCCGGCCCTTTAAAAGGGGATTGGGCCTCCGGTATCCACACTCAATCGGCGAGACACAACATAAACTTTGTTTCACACCAGTTTTTTGTGAGGCCGTGCCGAAGCATGGCTCTCCCACGGGATGGACTAATTGTCAGGCTTTTTAGGCTTCGGAGTACCACTAAGCCACTAACGATTGTCATAGATGTTCGTAAGACAACCTTCGTCCGTATTACAAGTTTATAGTCACTCCTATGGGGAAAAGGCGTGTACCTAACGTAGGTAATTTTAATTAAAATTCAAGCTGTCAAAGCATGTGGCAAATAATGGCCATAGACTTGAGTGTAGTTGTGAAGAGACAAGAGTGGTAAAGCCCACTCTAATACCTCTTAGACAATCCTAAGAAAATCGTCAGTACTGAAGAACTATTTGTAATTTCTCATTAAATAACTGTGTATGTTTATCTGGACGGTTGCAAATCCCTAGCTGCGACTATGGGCCATCGATTGTAGAAAGTTAATTACCTAACTATCTACTTACTACCTCCATAAAATATGTTGGATGATTTTAGGTTGATTTGAACAGTCTCTAAAAACTACGTTGAAAGGGATCTTTTGCACAGAAGTTTTTTTTTGAGGTGGCAAACAAGCTTACGGCTCGCCTGATGGTAAGCAGTTACCGTAGTCTATGGACGTTTGCAACACCAGAGGTGTCGCTCGCGCGTTGACGACCCTATAAAAACGTTATCACTCCTTTTTGGAAGCACTCCATGCTGTAGTCTTTTGGGAAAACCTCGGCAGGTAGCTCTGGGTTTGCTTTTGAGAGGACACAGTAACTACGCCCTGTAGATAGGTATGTGGTGAAGGTAGCCACCGGTGTGGTATTAGTCGGCAAGAACCCCAGACTAAAAGGTCTCATCCCCGAAGACCGGTCGCCTTTGGGAGGTTTCCCCATAGTTAAACAAAAAGAGCTAGGTATTTTATACGAACGTAAAAGTCTATTCTGACAATAAATTCGGACGCGGTCGTTTTTCATAAAAAAAAAAACAAAATAAACACATTTAACTGAAAAATATACGCACACAAAATTATACTATAGTATATGGTACTATTTACTTACTTTTACAATCGCAGATTTGCAAGTCAACTGGATATTTATAGACATATTTACCTATATTTGCAATCCAAATAGTTTATTTACATCTTACTCATAACATAACATACCATCACGCCTGTATTCCCCGAAGGGTTAGGCAGAGGCGTACTTAATGTACACCCACAGTTCGCCTGGTATGTTTAGGTCCCATGTTATAGGGGGCGAGCCTATAGCCATTAACCGGGCACAAATCCAGACTCCGAGCTGCTACTGAGAATTTCATAGAAAACTCAATAACACTTTGCTCGACCTGGGGATCGAACCCAGGACCTCTAGGATAGCAGTCGCGCTTGGGACCACTAGACTAATGAGGCAGTCAGTTACATCTTACTCATAAATGAAATTTAAACGTGTAATAGGTATTATGAGTGAGGTCTGTGTTTTGGTATTCACATTAAATTTATATTGACATGAGGTGTAGATTTCGTTAAGGAATATAATATGTACCTACCTAACTATTATTGATTTTCCTTCCTTGAGTTGGAATTTATTTTTAGATTTTCTCGTTATTATCAATTCATTAATGATCCTATAGCCTAAGAGTCCTTTTACACGTTATGATGTCAGTAACTATCTTAAAAAAATACTTATTGAATTGGCCACAAAACCATAGGTAATACCAAAATAAATCGTAATTCAAACAATATTTTGTTATATTGTGTTAGTATTCGGATTGGCATACCGTTAAATCCAGGTTCCTACCTGACCATTTCGTCTACTACTAATTCACAGGAAAAAAAAAACGACGCAAAAATAGTTTCTTACTTATTAAGGCAGAGTTATTATATCAAAGTTATTAAAAATTACATTCGCCTACATTTATTTCCAGTGAAGTATTTTGGACGAAATGGAAGAGTAGGAACCTAGATTAACGTTATCTGAATCCGAATAATACCTAAATTGTAGTATTATTAAATTAAATTGTAGACTGCCTCATTAGTCTAGTGGTCCCAAGCGCGACTGCTACGCTAGAGATCCTGGGTTCTATCCCCAGGTCGAGCAAAGTGTTATTGGGTTTTTTATGAAATTCTCAGTAGCAGCTCGGAGTCTGGATTTGTGCCCAATATATTGTGTGGGCAATAGGCTCGCCCCCTATTACATAGGACCTAAACATACCATCGAACTGTGGGTGTATATTAGTACGCCTCTGCCTAACCCTTCAGGGAATACAGGCGTGATGGTATGTTATGTTATGTTTGTTTAAATTGTGTTTGAATTACGATTTATTTTGGTATTACATTTACTTATATGGAAAATTCACCTACCTACCTACTTATCCCTTACCTTACCTTACCTAATCTAAGACAATATAAAAAAATCTAGAAAAAAATCTTGAGATCAGCTCATACTTACTGTATAATATTGTAGATTGATGTATCGGCGTGCGTACCTACTTACCTAGGTACCTGTATCGTAATCTATTGTAGGTAATGTGAGTAATATCATTTCCGACTATTTACCTATATTTTTTTTAAATATTCGTGATAGGCTTACAACGCTTGACCGGCGCCAGTTCGCCTGATGTTAAGCTATACCTAGTGCGACTGCGATTGCGTTTGCCTAGAAGAAACCTGGAATATCCTTTTCTGTTGACGCTACAGAGAAATTCAATCACGGTAAACATTAAATCCCTTAAACATATAAAGTATCAATTTACCTTTATCAACTGAAAATGGTTCTCGAACTGTTAACAAGTTACTTTAGAACTTTGCTGATTCTGTTTGTTTTCAGACACTCGATACAGACACTTGTTTATGTCCAATAAATTGTATTGGAGTTTACTTTTGTTTAGTTAATTTCGGAACAATGGTTTGACGGTGAAAAGGTTTGCAAAGGGATTGTATTGATCGTGAAAATCGATATCTACACGAATAAAATGTCTGTCTGTGACTTCAAAATCATAAAGCATTATAAACCTGTATTCGCAATGGTAGTTAGGAATAAGTGCAAGGCAAGTGAAGTTTTTACTTGGTGAGTCCGACATACCCTGCTGTCTCCCCACTTGACAGATGATCCGTGAGGATTATCTGCACTCCCAAAAAATAATAATTAAATTTAAAATTAAAAAAAACTGCAGCATTAACGCATGGTTATCATGTAACAGGATAAAAAATTTCAAATCGATCAGACCTGTGAAAATTTTTCACCATCCTTCATGAACCAGAAAAGAGCTGATAATCTTCAAAGGGCTGGGCAGTTTTTCTTAAATCATAGCTAAGAACACGCTCGATCAAGTCACCTTTCAGACAAAAAAAAAACATAATCAAATTCGGTCCATTCGTTTGGGCGCTAGGATGCAACAGACAGACAGATACACAGATTGACGTTTTATCACCCCTGTTTTTGAGTCGGGGGTTAGAAAAAGGTTTATAATATCTAGTTCATGTTATTTTTACTATATTTAGCATTAACGCATGCAAAACATTTTTAAAAGAATTAATTAGCGATAGAAATATTAAATTATTCTTAACCGGAACGCAGGTTCGAACCCTTTCTAAGATGATCTTTACCTAATTCATATCAATAAATAAAAAATATGTTGCACATTAAATTCATTATTATATTATAAACACTGACCTAGGCATTCACTAAAAAAGAAACAGGAAATTATATTTTTAGACTGGCTGTAATTACGCGCGATTACGAATGTTACATCCGCGTATAACTCTGATTTATTTATGACATAAAAAAGTTAAATTTTAATCTGTTGCATAAAAATAAATAACATAAAAAGATCCGGGTAGCCGGTTTGCAACAAATTCTTTAGCGTGTTTTTTTTTTTAAGATATATTGCGAAGGAAATACCCAAATTTCTGAGCAAATGCTCCTGTTGGACTGTCAAGCATTTTTCGTGAGTAGTAGGTATCTACTCGCATCATGTAAACACATCGAACTATAGTAACAATAGGGTAGGTACCTAGTTAAATATGATCAGCTTACACACCGATAACCTACCTATCTGGTGACACCTATTATAACCCTCATAGATCTTTCATCGCGATTCAGAGTGGGATTCTCTGAATCGCAATGACACGTCGTGGTTCGGCCGGGATCAGGACCAATTTGTAATATACATATGTACCTACGCAAAATGGTCACATCGTGTTGCACTTATTACCTATAATCGCCCGCTTATCGGCTGTTATCAACATAACAATATTTGCGTTGGCTTGGCCAGTGTATTTGACTCTTCTTTAGCAGTATCGCTTACATTTCCGCGTTATAGATATTGTAAACTTTACATGTTGTATCTACATATGTACAAGTACCTACAGGTGATTCAAATAAAATAACTGCCTCATTAGCATGATGATCTTACGCTAGAGGCCCTGGGTTCGATTCCCAGATCGAGCAACATTTAATTGTAGTTTTCTATGAAATTCTCAGTAGGAGATCGGAGTTCGGAATTGTGGACCATTAAATGGGACCTAAATACATACAGTTTCTACAATCATATTTGTGTGCAGATAATATAGACTAGTTTACTTGAGGTTGGTTGTGGTGTTTCATATATCATTTCATCAGTTAATTGGAGGTATGAAACAATGCATAAACACATACAAAAATAGGCTCTTAAACTCTTAAGGCTCGGCAACACATCAGCAACTTCTCTACTGTTCCAGGTGTCTATGGGCGGCGATGACTACTTACCAATAGGTTCATCTGCTCGTTTTTATACAAAAAGTAAACTTCACTTCCGGGAAAATTAGTTATTTTTTGGTATAAGTAGGTACACTAACTGTGAGAGTAGGTAAACCAAAAAGAAACAAATTTTCCTGCTCAATGTTACCCTTTTAATATCAAAACAATCCCAGTTTTCCCGAAACCGTATAGCTAAATAGTATTTCATTATACCTAATACTCAAACCGTTTTCCGCAGTAGATTTTAACATGGTGCAAAAAATAATAAACTGTGGAGTTTATTTTCACCAGATCAGGAAATATGCGGACCGAAATACCTACCCATCTTTTTATAAATAATTGTATAATAATACGAAACACGTGTTACATACGGCAGTAAGTTGAAGCAGAGCTAAAATTAAAACAATTGAGCATTTATTTACAACATGTTCGTCTAGAATATTTAGTGTAGTGTATAGGTATTATTAAGAAGAATTACTATTACAAGAATTGCCGTATCAAAAATTGCCGTATTTAGAAAACAATACACAAGATTGTCGTAACATACAAATTAATCATATTTGTAGATCGCTGGTTTTTTGAGTCCGTACTTTTGTGCAGATATTGCCGTAAATACCTGAGAGTTTGCGGTATGACAACTATTGCCTGAAGTACCGTATAGTACGGCAATTGCCGTATAATATACGGTGAAGTTGTGAGGGAAGCCTGCATGCCTGTGAAGTCTGTCAACCCAAACTGATATTGCACTTAAATTCTAACCACTCTTCTTAGCATGGGACTCGTGCCCAACAGTAGAATAATAAATTGATGGATTATACCAAATTAATATAAAGGTTACACAAAAACTAACGTGAAACTAGAAATGAAACCAAAGAAGCTTAATTAGTGTCAGTTTCAAACGGTTAAAAAAAATCCTAGCTAGCTTGAAATTGGAAGTCACTTGAGAAATTGAAAGATCGCTTGATTGCAAAGTTTTCTAATTAATCACTTGCAATAATTGCACCTGAAAGCTTGGGTAAGCTTTCAGCTGCAATTCTTCCCGTTACGTTTCTTTTTTTTAAGAAATATATAGTGACGATACCTACTTGTAAAAATATGATATAACAAGCACATTTAAAGAAAAATATGAAGAGTATACTGATGTTCACCCACAGTTGTTCAGGGCGAGGGCAAAACCCAAACTTCATGCTACTGAGAATTTCATAGCAACACCCAAACATACCACACCCATAGCAGTGGCGCTTTTGACAGACTAATGAGGTAGAAAAAAGTTGACAATTAATTAGAAGGTACGTAGTTAAAAGATTGTAACACCGGCATTTCGAGTTTTTTTTTTCTTTTAGAGTACGTTGCCCCACACTAGGATTTTCTCCTGTATCGTGGGTGCGTTTACAAACACAAATTCTCACATACACAAACGCCCAGACCCGGAACAACTACCTGTAGATCATACAAATATTTGCTCCGTGTGGGGATCGAACCCACAACACGTCACGCAGAAGCCGATAGCTCAGCCGCTACGCCAAACGTGTCGTCAAAGTTTTAGTTTTAGTTGCCTCATTATGATTTAGTACCACTTACATATATTTAAGGGCATTACATCACTCAAATCCATGAAACACCCTAGCTTTAAGAGTCCGGCGGACCGATTTTCTCTTACAAACGTAATTCCGAAATAAATCGTAATCCAGACAATATTCTATGAAATTATGTTATCAGTCGGATTAAGATACTATTAATCTAGGCTCCTACGATCCTATTTCGTCCAAAATACTTCACTGGAAATAATTGTAAGCGAATGCAATTTTTGATAACTTTATCAAGTTTAGAACGATTTCTGGTCTTTTAATTTCATTGAAGTAGTAGCAGACGAAATTGGATCGTAGGAACCTAGATTAGCAGTATCTAAATCCGAATGATAACATAATTTGATAGAATATTGTCTGGATTACGATTTATTTCGGTATTACGTTTTTGTGAGTAATTCACGCTCCGCCGGACCCTTAAAGAAGTTTCTAGTGGAAGTCTTATGTGCGTTTGCCATATAAAATATATATGTTATACTTAAGGTCATCACAAACAAATTGTATTGTTTAATTTTTTTATTTTGCCCCAATTTTGGATAATAATTGAAGTAAATAGGCCTTTTTTAACCTATTTTGTATTTTTTTCTCTTTAACGGCTTAATAGTTAGTCATGAATTTTATACCAAATTAACAATTTGTATTGTTTTTATTTTCTTAGTTCTTTGAATATTTTGAAATAATAAAGAAATACCCGAAACCTCACTAGCACCCCGCGTGAAGCACTCCCGCAATGCCTGTGATGTGACTAACAAATACTAGCACAAAGACTAAATCCTCGAGGTCATTGGGCAATGTATTACCCTTAACATAAATAGGGTAGGTACCTACTCGTTAAGATTAGATAATAGTCAGTAGTATCTGCTACGATGTTAAAATCTATTAGGTATGTTATTGTATGTTAAAATTTGTTAAATTCAATATAAACGAATTGCCTTATTATACCTATGTAGGTATACTAGATACATTTACTAAAAAGTAAACTACCTACTCCCGATTGCTAAAAAACCGGAATCATTATTAAGATACCCAGTTCTGACAATTCTTTAGTCAATTGTAGGTAGGTACTATTATTATTTACATTATAGGTATTAGGAACCTAGGGACTTGCTTTCTTCTTGAAATTCTAATAATTGTACACAGATACCTAAGTACATGTAAGTAACAATAATATTAATCATGATTTAAGCCAGTATAGTTTGCACGAGTCTCATATTTTCATTAAATTTAAGTAAATTTGTGTTAGTTTATTTGTATTTACAATTAGAAATTGATACGATCAAAATTTTGGCTGTGATTAAATAAGCGTAAAGCGTAACCATGAAATAAACATTGTTTTATTTCATAGTGTACTCCTGAGTCACTACCTGAAGAATGAAAAAAGAACCGGGTAAGTAACTGGTTCTGTCCGGAATCGAGACTGAATATCCGGTACCTGAATAAGGACCGGTTCCATGATATTGTTGAATTGAAGTTTTTAGGGTTCCGTACCTCAAAAAGAAAAAATGGAACCCTTATAGGATCACTTTGTTGTCCGTCCGTCCGTCTGTGTGTCAAGACCCTTTATCTCGGGAATGCGTGGGGGTATTGAGTTGAAATTAAAACCATATACTCAAAACTATAGTCCCTTGAAGCTGTGAAAAAAATCAAACTTCTCAGTTAAAAAAAAGATACGGCCGTTTAAGCCGCAAAAAACATATATTTCGACACTCTCAAGGGAATCAAAATTTATAGGGTATTTTCCGTTGACCTAAAACTATGAAATTTGCAAGTAATACCGTCTCATACTACAAGCGTAGGGAAAAATCTGAAATCTATACATTTATAATTAATTATAATACCTACAAATATGTACGGAATCCTCGGTGGGCGAGTCCGACTTGAGCTTGTCTCGTTTTTTATGCTTAGTTTTTCATTAACAAGAAAATCATTGGCAATAGATAAAGCATTAAGTATGGACAAAAACTACAACAACCTATATAGATTATAAGACAGTACGTTTACTGCAGGTTTGGTGTAGATAGTGATTAAGGTGGCCACTATTGGCCACCTCGCCAATGACGTTGACGGCCTGGGTTCGATTCCCGCACGAGCAATAGGTAGATATTCTATGTGTTTCGCTTTCGCAAATATTATTTCGAGTCTGGGTGTACTTTCTTGTATATTTGTGAAGTTCCTTTAAAAAAATCCTAGAAACCTAAAGTTGTTGTCGGTGTTTTTACGTACTATCAACAAGATTTTATTTATTTATTGTACAACAATAATAGACAGGACGCAATAGTTTTGTAATTTTGTATTTTAGTGTCGTAAGTAGCGAATATTCGGTTACTACCTATTCGATATTCGGCTTATTTTTCGGTATTTAGTATTTGGTACACCTATAACGTATTCTGCATGTAATTTTGAGGGTTATATTTTATTTACAACATTATGGGCTAATAAAAAGGTAATATAAAACAAAAATAAATATTTTGACATATAGACAGATACCTATAAGCCATAATTTGTACTTAGGTAGCTGATTAAAGATAACAAGGATAAAATAATGATGAATGTTATGCTAAATAAAGTCTCCCATTGTGACGTGTGTTCAAGCTACTGAAGGCACAACTATTGGTGCTTAGCGGCCGTAAAAATAAATAGCGCACATTGTAATGTAAATAATAACGTAGCGATCATTGCCAGCTCAAATCAATTGTTACCTACCATTACAAATTTCTGAACAGGAATGTTTGTATTTCAGACCAATCAGTTCTAAAATTAGACACTCCTTCATAAAATAATCTGTTCTGTGGCTTCAATAGCGTAGTATATCTACCGATTATTAATTTTGAAATTTAAACTTAAATATCGATCAGTGACCTGTCAAAATTTTGACAGCTCTAAGTGTTTCCCAATCTTTTGATTCAATGATTCGAATTATTTAATTTCAGTGAAACAACACGGTTTTTTTACGCTCAAAGCCATTCCTCACCTAAATACACGTGTAGACTAAATAGAGAATTGTTTAGGCAAAGAAATCCTTCAGTTCCGATGAAATTCTAAGTGTTAATCAGACGTAGGCACTCGTAAAAGACACCATTACTACTGTACAATAAAAAACTAACGATCGACAATCCGATCGCAACTATCCATCAACAAACAGACATACAAACAAACCCGGTATGGATTGAACCTATTAACAGCGCATTGAATTGTCGAAACGTGACAGCTTAAAAGATTATCGCAATACTAACCTTAAATATATGTAGATTCCTTGCTCACGAGCCCACGACACACACAATAACAACTGTCAGCGTCGCGATATCGTCGGGGATAGTATTTATTTGATTTAGGTGAGGTTTTTGTGTTATCACGCGCTCGCGTTTTCCCGCATTCGCGGTGTGAGACGCTGCCGCCGTGAAGCGTTGTCGCGGACTGTGACCGGTGGCGCCGAGTCGCCGAGATCCGCCGATGTGTGGCTGGATGGGTCCGCGGGCCGCCGCACCGCGCATGCGCGCCGCCCAAGGTCATGCGCGAGAATACCGCTTGTGTACAGGCGCCGTGTTTACACACCGACTATGACCACTACAAATACCGCCGCCACCATTGCGCATAAAGTCCCCGCGATGTTTGAATTACAAGATTTATGGCGAGCAGTGTATAGTAACAGATGATTCAGTACTCACAGATTACTAAATCTCCCACGTTTCAAGTTATCAGCTGGGCTGGGAGGTGACGGGCGTAATCACCACGCCCACCGCACACTGCAACTGATTACAGATCCCTCACGTCTAAGAGGAAGTCAGTCGTCGATGAGATAAGGCTATAAAATTAAATTTACTGACTGGTTATTATAATAATTTTCATTAAAATTCATGTTAATAAACTCTTTTCTACAATTAGGTACCTAGGTATTTTATCGAATTAAATTGTACCTAATACAGATACAAACTTAATATCTATTATATGAAGATTATATTTTACTATAGTGTAATGTGGTACAGGGAAAATCTTGCATTTTTTACCTTATAAACCTAGTTATAAGAGTGAAAAGTCATCCACCATCGAAGTAATCGATTGCATCCATTGACTAAACCGTATCTTAATAAAATAAATATCATGGTGTCTAAATAATATAAGTCCTTAAATAGTATTAAATAAAATAACATTTTAAATAAGTAATAAATAAAGTTTTATTTCAATGTTTTTATAAATACTTAACAGAAACCATTTCCCCTTTTTATATAAACAATAAATAATGAGATCTCTTCTAGGTAACAAAATCTTTGAAATAATTAAAATAGAGATTGACCTGTCTTTATATATTTATAAGTTCATGATAACGATTTATTTGAGAAAATACCACCACCTCGAAAATACATTAAGTATAATACTTTTTAGTTGATTTAACTTTAAGAAAAAAATACACAAACTAAGCACTGTAAACCAATTCGAACCTAAAAAAACTGTACAATAAATTAGGTATGTCTTAGATTATTTTTGCTCGATGATTTAAAAAACCTCAACAATTTAACCTTTAAGACTCCGGCGGACCGAATTTCTCTCACAAACGTAATACCGAAATAAATCGTAATTCAAACACAATGTAATCAAATTCTGTTATTATTCGGATTCCGAAGCCGTTAATTTAGGTTCCTACTATTTCATTTCATCCAAAATACTTCACTGGAAGTAAATGTAAGCGAATGCAATTTTTTATAACTTACTCAGTTTGGAACGATTTTCCGATCTTTTATTTCCAGTGAAGTAGTAGTAGACAAAATAGCATCGTAGGAACCTAGATTAACGGTATCCAAATCCGAATAATAACATAATTTGTTAGAATATTTTATGGATTACGATTTATTTCGGTATTACGTTTTTGTGGGCAATTCAAGCTCTTAATAATTTTTTACATTTTAACATGATAATAAATAACAAAAAACAGCAAACAGCTTAAAAAAAATCTTACTTCTATAACAAAGATAAATAAATATAAATAAAAAAGTTTGAGATACACTTGACTTTATAAGCCTTGTTTATTTCTAGTATTAACGTTTCAAGCAAATATAAATAACTTATAAAAAACCTAATACTTTTACTAATCATAAAATCAGTCTCAATCTGTGAGGAATTAGGGGTTTCCTTATATTTAAAAAAAAATAGTCTATGACTCTCACCCTTAAAAATCGTTTAGATTTTTTGGAAAAACTAAGTACCTAATTACATTACATTAGCTTTTAACAGAAAAATAATAAAGGGCCCAGCCCTATTTACCTTCAATCATTTTCAATTTATTTTTCAGCTTCCACCGCAGTAGTCTTTTAGCTGGTGGTAAGATAGTATCATGTTCGTCGATACAGTGTCTTTTTAACTCAACGTATTTCCTGAACCTTGACCCACAGAATAGGCAATCAACGATCGCCTTCCTGACGCTATGGACCTGCCATTCATGGTCCCATTTATCCTTCAAACTTCCAAAATAATTACAACAAAACCTGCAGCGGAATTTGCTGGTGGCCTCTTTAGTATGAGCACATTTGATATGCTTGTTCAACATAGATTTGAAATGGTATACTTTATTGCAATACTGGCACTTGACTGGGCGATTTTTATTGTGATACTCCATGTGCTGAGTGATCATCTTTTTGGAATTGAATTTACGTTGGCAAATATCGCATTGAAAATAAGTAGTGCCGTGGATCTTCTTGTGTTTTGAGAAGTTGCTCGAATCGCTGAAGGATTTGTCGCAAAAGGTGCATTTGTACAAAGTTAATTTCGCGTGTTCCCTCAAATGAGCTTTGTATCTATCAATTTTTGTAAATACCTTCTCGTGGCAGATCTCGCATCGGATGTTGAGGACCCCGAACTTGTTGACTGGGTTCTTTGCCAGGGTACTTCTAATCACGTGCTCGATAAGGTGCCGTTTAAGATCACCGATCCGGTCAAACTTTTTGAGGCACACTTCACACGTCTGCAAAATAAAATATTTTTATTGTTACAACTCATGACTTGTTGCGGAAACTGGTTTTTGTGGTGTTTAAACTTTAAGTATGTCATTTTATATTTATGCATAATTTGTTGGATGCAGTATGAATATGGAATCACGACTATTTCTGTTTATTCCTCTATGAAAGCTGTTATGATAATATGCTTGAGTTTATATATTTCGTTATTAGTAGTAATTTCCAAATTTAGCTAATTTTATGCTCAATGAACTAGCTTTAGTACCTTTTCAGCAAAGTAAACGCTACTAAGTAAAGAATTACAATGGACAATAAAGATAAAATTTATATCTCGGTAAAGTTCTAGTAAAAAATATGGATTTAAAATAGCAAGTGTCTGGAGCTGTAGCTCAAGATTATCGCAGAGGGTGATAGAACCTTGCTGTTGAGTTTTTACTGCCACTAAGGAATAATGTGCTAACATTATTGAGTTTCGAATCGTAGCCAGCAAAATTACTGGGTATGTATGACTTTACAATGGAGGTCTCAAGATGGCAACTACTAGTGTGGTACTGGTGTTGCTGGCGTCTTTGCTGAGGTTGCTGCTTACCATCAGGCGGTCCGTATACTAGTGCATATAGTGTAGTCCATGTTAGAACTTATGACATAGCCTGTAATTGAAAAGGCCCCAGGCTTGTAGCACAGAATGCCAAACGAACCAAAAAATACATAAAATATCGTAAGATACAGTACCTACTTGTTGACAAATTTAATTAGGTTTTTGTCACTAGCCAACAGTATTTTAAAAACGGGTTATGCCTGTAGCACATGTGGGTCTCTGGTAGCACAGAAACTTATGCTAAACGAAGAGAATTATTATAATAGTAAAGTATGACCAACCTTGTTATACTTCCTCTGATTGGTATTCTTCTTGGAATCGTCTTGAAATATCTTATTGGACATAACCTTCGCAATGACCGAATCAGCACTTTGCATCCGTTCCTCCGTCTCTTGCTTCACAACGTCTTCTGACACCGAAATATCACTAATTATGTCGTCAAATAGACCATCACCATAGTCAGATTCACTGGAGATTTTCGAGGAAGCTGAGGAGTTCTTATGAACTTCTTGGTGACTCTCCAACTCAGAAAAAGTCATACAAACAAATGGACACAACTCACACATAATAGTACAGTGTACTTTCGCTAAATGCGCTTGCATCTCCGACGCTGTTGAAAAGGATTTGGAACAATTACCGCAAGGGTACATTCGAGAATGTATCTTACGGTGATTGCGTAAAGTAAATTTTGAAGCAAAGACTTTATGACACTTATTACATTCTAGATCAGGGTCACCGTGCCCGAGACAATGTTGCTCAAACTTTTTTTGACTTTTCAGGCTCTTTCCACATTCGGTGCACATGAACTTGACGTTTTTGGAGATGTCGTATAAGTTTGAGAGCCGGTGGCTGCCCACCATGTGTTGTTTAAAAGCTGATAGTTGCTCGAATATCTGCTTACATTTGTTGCATTGGTATTTTTTCGCACGTGGTTTCGAGATATCAGAGTCTTCTGGAATTAAAATTGTAATCTTAGATCAGGTCTATAATAATTTTCATTATACTTCAAATTTAAAATGTATGCAAGTACCTACTGACTATTGTATAAGTAAGTATTGGAAAAAAATGCGACATAAGTAATTATGTTGAAATAAATTATTGATTCATAACTAAAAAGTTAAAAAATGAAGTATACTTCCTCATATTATATGGCGTGAAAGTCAAATGAAAATTAGAAAGATAAGTACTTTCATAATAACAAATGAAATTTTTTTCATAGATACTCTACCAATGTGTGCCAATACATTTGTTACAACATCTATTTATAACACTAAAAATTAAAAAATCAAAAACTACATAAGTAGGTACAATGATTGGATTCTATACAAAGTCTGTTTTTTTTTCCACAATAATGTTAATAGAGTTAAGAGTCTAGACCAGGTGAGCTACTATTTTTTATATTTTTAAATATTTTTACAACCATGTTTTAATATTTTAAAATATGATGATCAATAAATAAAGGATATATAATTTTAGATTGATAGTGTTATTCAGTGGCGGTCTGAGGGGGCTATAACCCCCCAGTCTTTGGCTGAGACCGTCCCTGGTGTTGTTGGGGTTTTCCATGAAATTCTCAGTAGGAGCTCTCAGTTTGAACTTGTGCTCGGTTAATGGCAATAGGCTCGCCCCTATTACATGGGACTTAAAAATATGTACCTACATTAGTGCACCTCTGCCTAACCCTTCAGGGAATTCAGGTGTGATGGTATGCAAATTCAATTAGTAAAAGGAAAGTAAAAAAAAATAGGAATGTAAAAAAACTCACCAATAAGAACTTCACTCTCAGTAGCACCAGCTCCAGCACACTCCAAGGATGGATCATTGATGGCAATATTCTGTATTGTTTGTCCTGACTCCGAGTCATGGCCTAAGAATAGGATAGTCTTCTGTTGCCGTGACATAGACTGTATGTCAGAAGACATCAACTGTTTAAGAGCTTCATTGTCCGTCTTCAGACCAACAAACTTCTTCTCATCCCGAGCTCTTGTCTCTTTCTCATTGATAATCTCTTCTGACAGCTGTGAGAGAAAGACTCCACATTCAAACTCATCTTCTTCATACAAGTTATACCCATCCAAATTCTGACCATTTTCTTGTATTTTCTTCATCGACTTCTGTTCTTCGCTGGTGGGAGAGTACTGGATAGCTTCATTGTAATTATACACATTCTGTGTTATGTATGTGTTGTGCTGTTCAATGGTGATGTGGTTATCATGAGATTCATGTAAGGCATAAGTCTCTTGAGGTGGTGTGTCACAACGGTTGTACACATATGGGCTCCTGACCGGATCAATCCAGACTTGAGAATCGTTGAATGGGGGGAATGTCATCTGATTTGCTTCAGTCAAAACCAAAGGCATATTATCATCACTGGAGCAACTATCTGGTGATCTGTATCTAATATTAATATCATTGCTATCCACAACCTTTACATTACAAAGGCCTTGGTATATAATAGTTTCGTTACCTTCTGTGTCCGGTGATGAGATGTTTAAATGTATAAATACATTTTCCGACAACTCACAGTTGGTCTCCAATGCTGTACACACTTTAGGAATGAACATTATTGGATATGGCCCTTCAACATTCATATCACACTCTTCCCCTTCCATTTTTCGAATTTAAACCTTAAAAAACAAACGAAATTCATGTCGCTTATGGCTTGTTGGTCAAGATAAACTGATTGAAGGTAATACTGGAAAATTTTAATCATAAAAAAATGAGATAGTTAGTAAGTGTAGGCGTCTTACCTCGTGCGGCGTTGGTGTCTACGTAGAAAAAGGGTGGCCGGAGGTAGTAGTAACAGACCAGTAACTTGAAAATATTTAAATGTACCCTCCATTTTTGATATTTCGTAATTTCTGTTCCTATTTGAAGGTAAATTAGATTTTTAATTACAACAAAAGGATCGTTTTGAAAGTGAATTGTCTAAACAGGTATTTTTAAAAGTAGATGGATTAATTTTGAATTAAGAATTACACAAAACACTGCATTGTTTTTGTTTTGGAAACAAAAAAAAAACAAACAAACGTGCAAATTCTAAATGATCAAACGAGAATAGACTTTAATTAGAAACATGTAAGGTGCACAATGGTTTCACTTCAAGAAAACGTCATACTTATCTTTTTGAAAAAAATGACGTTTGCTTGACTTTAAATGCGTTCGGACTCACGCAGCGGGGTGGAGCAATCGATTAAAAAAATGATGACTTTAAAATATAATCCTACGACTTCCAAAATTTACTGAATTTCATAAACAGAAACCCAAAGGCAATAATTTTTAGTAAGTAATTACAATATAAATACTAGGTATATTTTTTATCACGAAAAACCAATTCATGCATTTAAATAATTGTAGTGATTCCAACTTGAATTCAAATCAAGTCACTTGACCTAATTTGAAAATTAACTCCTGATGTCAACGAGTTATTTTCTATCAGATGATAGCTATGGATTTTTGTTTTCATTAAAGGATTAGTCATAATTAGACTAAAATTTGGTGTAAGTATCGTGACGACAGAGAAAATATTGGTTTACGTAGGCACTAATATGTTTATTTAGTGACTAAATAAATCTAGTATAAGTGGTCTTAGAAGCAAATTGTCTTTTATTTCCATAACAGGCCGTGTCTTTTATAAAATAAATCAAAGGCAATGATTACAGAGTCCTCGGACTACAATATTTAGGTACCTACAACTATTTGCAAAAACTTCGCCAATACATTTACTGGAAATAGCTAGTTACATTATATATGTAGGTAAGTATTTACATTTGTTTGCAGTTTCACTACAATTTATGAAGACGCTTTTACTACGAGGTGTGCCATTCTGTTATACGGGTTCGGGGTTACCCGAACAATTTTTTGATTTTTTGTCTGTATGTGCATTACGCAAAAACTACAATTGAATGCAGTTTTCGATGTATTAGAGGTCTAATTTAAAATCTGGTGCATATTTCATCTTGATACGCCGCCTAGAATCGGACCTATAGTACCTATGTTAATATTTTTGGGACGTGAGTGAAACTGCGGGCAACAGCTAGTTAATAATAAAAGAAAAAAGACTCATCAGATCATCAATTATCAAGCCAATATCATGATTACATTGGTAGGTAAGTATCATCTCGATTTCCCCAAAACAAAAATCTTCACAAGTAAATTCAAAACCACGCTTCGATTCTAATCGGCAAAGTAGGACAATGTGACCCAACTTCCGCATTTCAGTTCGGCATAATATACGGAATGTGGGTAATCAGCTGCATGTACCCGTCAGGTCGTAAAACATTGAGAGGGTCACTCGCAAGATAGAATAGAAGCCGTAACTCCACTTTATGACTGTAATCTTAATATCCCAAAACGCTCGCTAAATATTATTTCAAATTGCGCAAAACCCTCGAACCCAAAGCCACCCAAAGCTAATGTTTGTTTTAGCGAATTTCAAGAAAATTTGATTCTATTTTGTTATGAAAATGGTGTGGTTACAATGGTAATGTAATGTAATTTGAATTGTGAAATCTGGGTTGGGTATGTATATCAATATTTGCTTAGGTATACAATTATATATTAGTTTGTTAGTTGCTTGCCAGATGGAAGAAGGCACCGACTCACTGAGTAGATTCTGTAGATTAATGACTGGCGGCACGAATGGCGTAATGGTAGACTCTCGGGTGTCATAATAGGTAGCAGGTTCGATCCCCGCTTGTAGCGAATATTTGTGTATGGGCTACAGGTTAGTTCCGAGTTTTTTTTATTGATTAGGTCGGCAAACAAGCAGACGAGCCACCTGATGGCAAGTAGTCATCGCCGCCCATGAACAACTGCAACACCCGAGGAGTTGCTGATGCGTTGCCGAACTTTAAGAGCCCCTACGGACTGCCAGCAGGGCGGGCTAAGGTCGCCACTTTTCATTATCACCATTATGAAATTATAGGTATACTGGCCCACTGCTCGGTACGGGTCTCATATTGAGATAGGTAAGTTAGACTAATCTACCACGCTAGCCTACTAACTACGGGTTGGCAGACGTCACACGCCCGCCGTTGAGAAAATCTCTCAGGCGTGCAGGTTTCCTCACGATGTTTTCCTTCACTGTTTAAGTGATAATTCAATACGCACGTTTCTGAAAAGTCAGAGGTGCGTGCCTTGGATTTGAACTTGAGACCTTTGACTTGGCAGTCCACCGGTCATATCACCAAACTATAACTATTTATTTTTTTAATTGCCGCTTTTGAACGATACCACAACGGGCCGTAGTTTGCAGTAGGTATAAAATGACGATGGAAGGATGGGAGAGACCTTTTCCCAGCAGTGGGATCATATAGGTTAGAAAAAAATAAGAAGACCTCACACTGGCCACTGTAAGTCGTGTCCAGGTGGTAATTAATTTCTCCCGTAGAGCAACAATGGCAGGAGTTGAAGGGTGGCATTCAATCCAGTTTGCGACGTAATACTGTTTACGATTGTTGTGCAAAGTATAACAAATAAACAATAAGCGTGCTTCTCAAATGTTATCAAAATAAACATCAATATCTAACTATACGTACTATCAACAAGGTTAAGCAAAGTGCACCAGTGTCTTTACTTTTGTTTACTATTAATTATCTTACACTAATTAGTCGCAATTCGCAAATGTGTTGAAAAGGTCAAGGTTATACACTAAAAAAATAAAAAGGTTATCGGCCGATTTAATCGTATACCATAAGAGAAGACTATGTATTTTGTATTAATAAGAGATATTTCTCACCTACAGCTCCCAGACTAGGTCACTGATCGAATAGCATAGAAATGGAGAGCAGTTTTGTGGTTGTAAAGAAGACACACTAATTCCAAAATATCACCCTTTGTTCCAAAACGCGCATAGTAGACGTGGGCGTCCAAACTGCGAGTTTGTAGTGGCGATGGGTGAGACTTTTGCCTAGCAGTAGAACGCACAAAAAGCATAGGTACCCACATAAAAAAATATGAGAGATATTTCTTTGGAAAGAAATCAGATGTAATAACTGGTTGGATAATAAATAAACACTAATTAAGTACGAACATGACATTCGCAGCTGTTAATTTTCACCCACGACGGAACGGAGAAGGTATGCAATTAGGGTGAGAGGCTGTTTGTTTATTTGTGTGTACCAACGAATGTTGCCATTTATCGTTTGAAGTTTTGACGAAAGTGGTATACGATAGGCAAGAAACTTAATAATTATAAGGTTCTTGACGGTAGGTATGAATTTTTGGTTCTAACTATATCGTTATGATATGATATACCCCAAAGGATTAGGCAGAGGCGTATTATTTTACACCCACAGCTTATCGATCGTGAGCGACAGCCGCGAGATTGCTGGCTACAAATTATAAGCTGCTACTGAGGTTAACCAAACAGACCTGCGAATAACTTGGCCCGGGTGTAACACAGCCACTTTTGAGGGGAGGGTAACCCTGACCAATATAAAATGTAGGTACTTACAGTCACTTTCTCCGAAACGCCGGGCGAGGATATTCCGTATATGTACCGACATATATAAAAAGATCTTTTCTTGAATCTTATATAACTCAGATTTTATGTAGAGACGCCATTAGTTTCAAATATTTTTTCTACTAAAGGACTTTTTAGATATGTGGGTATATATAACTGGGGTTAATTAAATAGTTTAAAGTTGATTTTTGTGCCATATTGAAGGTTTTAGCGGTAGTATACAAGAAAAAATATACCATTTAAAGATTTATTTAGATCTCAAATAAATCATTTACAATCGAAGTCCAAATACAGATGCTGTATGTCCTAGATTACGTTTAAACGATGTTGGCTTCCAACCAGGACTGGAAAGCGCTGACCCTGGCGAACATGTCGGGAGCACCACGAGCGCAGGGGAAGCCCCACGAGACCACACCGAATTGGTGGCCGTTGTCAACGCGGGTCAGAGCACTGCCGGAGTCACCCTGGTAAAGAAAATAATAGATGATTAACTTTTTGTCAAAAATAAAACGAAAGCCTTTAGTGGTGTAACTTTAAAACCAATGGTCAGACAACTAACAAATATGGGATTATCTGTATAAGTATGACGCCTTTCTCCCACAGGGATAGGCAGAAACTATAGACCACCACTTGCTACGATTGAGAGATAAAGAAAGAGACTGGACACATCCAAACACAGTTCCATAACCGCAATCGAGGCACAAAGAGCTCGGAGGTATATTTTATTAGATTAAGGGTCAGGCGGCGCTTGAATTGTTCACAAAATGTAATACCGAAATAAATCGTAATCTAGACAATATTCTATCAAATTATGTTATTATTCGGATTTGGATACCGTTAATCTAGGTTCCTACGGTACTATTTCGTGTACTACTACTTCACTGGAAATAAAAACCGGAAAATCGTTCCAAACTTGGTAAGGTTATAAAAAATTGCATTAGCTTACATTTATTTCCAGATAAGTATTTTGGACGAAATGGCAGAGTAGGAACCTAAATTAACAGTATCGGAACCCGAATAATAACAGAATTAAATTAAATTGTGTTTGAGAACAAAACACTCACGTTGCAAGTACCGAATCCAGCGGAGTGGAAGGTGCAGACTTCAAGGTGTGGCTCAACGGGAGGGGCGCGTACGTTGAAGTCCACGGAAGCCTGCGCCACGCTGTTCACGCAGTCCTCACCGTCGATGGTGGCCAAGAACAGCTCCAACAGAGTCGCAGACAGGGCACCGCCAGACTACAATAATAATAACAATAGAAAATAATGAAGAATAATTACAAACTAAATTAAATATCCTATATCGAACTACACATAAGATTCACAATTTTCTAATAATAAAAAAACGCTCCTCTCTTCTACTGTATAATCTTTGCTGTGCCCGATGGGATCCATAATTGTTTCTTAATTTTAAGCCATATATCTGTACCTACACATAATGGAATGCAATACAGTATTGAGTACAATATAACGGATCGAATAGAATACAACGAAATTTGTAGAATACTGGCTGAACCTCGCGGTTTCACCTGCTTTTAGCCTCCTGTAATGTTCCTCATGAATCACTTAGTCCATTAGTGAAAAACGTATCAAAATTCGTTCAATAGTTTTTGAGTTTATCGCGTTCAAACAGATACGGTTGCCTGTTGCTCATCTATCCAAAAAGACACTTTACGTTTACTGTTGTGTCTAGGCGCCCTAACCTACCTAGCTGGTCGAAATAGTTAGGTACAATGATACTAGTTAGGTAGATAGGCACGTAAGAATGAGGAGAAGTAGGTAAAGAGAATCTCTTCACTGAGCGCTTCTTCACTTTCTACGGTGGACCAGGGCGCCGCGGCACACACTTTGGGAACCCCTGACCTATATAACACACTCTTACTGTAAAGACGAATCAATTGACACTGTCCTGATACTTAATACATACATCTATACTATTATTACAAAGCTGAAGAGTTTGTTTGTTTGTTTCAACGCGCTAATCTCAGGAACTACTGCTTGAAATTGAAAAATTCTTTTTGTGTTCGATAGTCCGTTTATCGAGGAACGTTATAGGCTATATAACATCACGCTACGACCAATAGGAGCAGAGCAACGCGGGTGAAACCGCAGTCGGATCGCTAGTACTAGATAAAGTAATAACCATTTCTTTGCCATAATCTGTGTTCTGATTTTCCAACTCACCCTGATCCTGCCCCATCCGGCAACTCTAGCTTGGACACCTCCGGGGACGTACGCGTAGCTTAGGGGCACGACTTGTATGAGGTTGGTCAGGGCCACGTTGGCGGAGGTGATGAGGAGACCGATGTCGTTCTTGATGGTGGCGGACACGTAGTTGGGGTGCGTCACGTTGCGGGACAGGCTGTAGGCGGTGCCTCCGCTCGACCAACGGTTAGTGCCGACGGTCACGCGGAGAGTGCTGATACATGACAAATTGATTTGTTTTTCAAAATTCTGCAATACAAGCTTTGCCCAAAAATTCTTTTGTTTCTGCTTTAACTCATTTCTACTAATATATTCACTCCCAAAGTTTAAATATAAACAAGTCTCCACAACCTGGTTACTACAGCTTGATTACTGTAGTCCAGAAGATCTTCTTACAGTCCTCAAATAATATCTGACACACATACACACGCAAGTACGCACGCACACATGCGCGCGCACACACACACACACATGCGCGCGTGCACACACACACACATACCCGTACCCATAAATATACCTTTTTATTAATTTCTAATTTTATGTCAGTACTTTTATTGTCATCAATGTATGCATCATTCATTGTCGGTTCGAAGGGGGCCTGGTAATCTGTAAGTACCTGCCTACCTTTGTGAATGAGAAATAAACCTTTTTTATTATTTATTATTATAACTTAACAGACAGAAATGTGCGAGTTTGTTGCGCCCTTTTTTTTTCTCGGCGAAAACACTACGAAGCGATGAAGGGTGGGCGTTTTGGGGGCTGTCAATAATGTAAAATGACGTTCAGAAACTACTACTTAGGTCTATTTTGAATAAATGCTTTTGACTTTGATTTTATTGCGTGCTCTAGTTTTTTTTTACCTGGAAAGAGAACCGAAGCTGAACACAGCGTCGATACAATGCGCAGCGGTCAGGACAGTACGCTGGCTGACCAGGGACCCTCCGCAGAGGAAGCTCCTGATCAGCAGGCCGGTGGACATGGCCACCATGTGAGGGTGGCTGCCGGTCGCCGCCTGGGTGCCGCCCACGATACGGGACTCCACATCCACATGATCGAAGAACATAGACAAGTCATCTTCGGGCGCTGGGAGGGCTGCAATTGAGAATTTTTTGAGTATTTGATTTATCATCCAATCTTCATAAGGCTTAAGTAGAGGCACCGCACTCACAGTTCGCCGGTGTCTTTAGGTCCCATATAATATGGAGCTGTTCCTGTGAAATCATAGAACAATAGGCTCGCCCGCTGTTACGTGGGACCTAAACATACCGGTGAACTGTGAGTGTAGTACATTATAGTAGACATCTGCGCAACCATACGGGGAATACAGGCGCGCGATAGTATATATGTTATTACAGTATTTTAAATAGGTACTTCTTTATCTACAGGATTATTATTGCAATTTTTTGGTTAATTACTAATTAATTGATTATTGCTCACGTGTACGTTATCAATTAAGCTCTTAATGCGATTTACTGATGATTTTACTCACAAATCACTGTAATCTACATTATGTAGGTATATAATACGTCACCAAAATGATGATGATGCAAACATGGATAAAGGTCTTCAAAAATCATAAAATACCATCACGCCTGTATTCCCCTAAGGGCTAGGTGCTGTACTAATGTACATCAACAGTTCACTATTATGTTTAGGTTCCATGTAATAGGGAGTGAACCTTTGCAGTGAATCATCTTCATCAATCCATTTCCTGTCCCGTGGTGTACATTAGTACCTACACCTCTGCAGCCTTCGGGGAATAAAGGGGTGATGGTATTGAGGTATGTAATTTCAGAGACGAACAGTGCCAGGACTGTAAAATTGCCAAGGTTTTAGTAATGCGAGTTACCTGGGACCTGCACAGGCTTCGCAAAAGCGTGGCATTTCCGTTATCCCAGGACTAGGATATTAGAAAATTCGTGGTCAGTAAATTTACAATTAATCTAGTCAATTGTAAACTGTCAAAAGACTGAGATCTGTGGAACGCAATGTTGGGCCCTAGAGTTTAAGGATTACTTAGAGATAGATAGACGACAGACATATAGCCTAATTACCTACTATTTTTTAATACCTGGTTAGTCTGTAATTTTCGGCACAATAAAAAAAACGTTATCTAGGTACAATATTATCTACGAGAAGTATTTATCCTAATCTATAGTGATTGCAGCAATTGGACTTAAGACGTACCCACTTGAGATAAGCGAATATAAAACAAAATTACTTAGATACTGATTGCTTAAGAATTATAATTGAGAAATCTACAGTGGCGATCCCCAAAATCGTACATGTTTAACGTAACGATTATTGTTGTAACGTAACGATTCTAAAAAAGCTTCTTTTTCCAATCGATAAGTAGGCAAGTATTATGTCCACAATTTTCTCAAAAGTAGGGACTTTTTGAGAAAATTGTGGTCAACAGTCAACAAATTTAAATGCAAATAATTATATACTCGACCAATAAGTATGTTAGTATTATGTCCAAAATTTCCTCAAAAAGTAATGAAAATAAATGACTAAATAATTATACTAACAGATATGTTTGTACCAGTCTAAGTGAACAAATAAATACCATTGCGTGACGATAATAATTTTAAATATAAATACAAACTCTGAAAGGGATCTATCTGTATGCCGTCGAAAGTCTCTCAGACATGCAGATCAAGTCATTTTCCTTTATCATTGCAGCGAGTGTAATTATCTTCGATTCATAAAAACTTGGGTTCAAAATCAAGACTTATACGTCTTATATTATACTAGCTTTTTGCCCGCGACTTCGTCCGCGTGGAATAGTTACTTTGTTCCATATGAACTTTCAATCCAGCTCCAATCTTTAATTTCAGTTCAATCAGTCGAAAATCTAAGAAGATTCATACAAACTTTCATCCCCTATTGTATCCCCTTAGGGGTGGAATTTATCAACATCCTTTCTTAGTGGATGCCTACGTCATAACATCTAACTGCATGCCAAATTTCAGCCCGATCCCTCCAGTGGTTTGGGCTGTGCGTTGATAGATCACTATGTCAGTCAGTCACCTTTGAGTTTTATATATATAGAGACAACTTCGCATTCCATGGTTTTATTACTAGACTATTATTTTTTCAAAAATTAATTATCTATCGATTCATGCAGGTCAATAATGTTCAACAACTTACCAAAACACCCAACCAGGAACGTAAACACCAGAAGTCCGGTTTTGTAGTCCATATTTAACAACGCCCGAAGAGAATTTAAAAGTGTGAACTCACACAAACTGTTATATATAACATTAATAAGTGAATTATCTAATTGAGCACTGATTGATTAAGAGTGATAAGCTGTTAACTAAATCGTGCTACGCAATGCCGTGATTAGGAATCAGTGACGAGATACGCTTGACTGATTTTGGTTTGTGTTTTGAGAATTAAGAATTATTGTTGATAATTAAATTATTGACAAATTAATGTATATGGCCTGTTAGAAAAGATGGCTATAAAAATAGTCCAACAACGAAAACGAAATCGTAATCAGATAAAATATAAAGAAGTTACAAGCATTTTAATGTTAGCATAGACAGAGATTGCACTATATCACGTCGTGACGTAAAATCGCCATACGAATTCTATAGATACTAGACCAAAGACTAACAACACTCATTTTGCAGGAAAAGGTCAGAGCATCCCTTCTCCATACCCAACAAAAACTTGACACGCTTAGAACTTTATAAATAAATATTTAATGGCATGAGTAGGTAAGGGTTTTGTTTTTGTTAGTTTCGAAGTGGAAAAAAAATATTATTTTAAATATTTTTTTTTTACGTGGGAGAGCCATGCTTCGGCATGAATGGGCCGGCTCGACCGGAGTGATACCACGGCCTCACAGAAAACCGGCGTTAAACAACGCTTACGTTGTGTTTCGCCGAGTGAGTGAGGTTACCGGAGCTCCACTTCCCTTTTAAAAGGTCGGCAACGCGCTCGTGCCTCCTCTGGTGTTGCACGTGTCCATGGGCGGCGGTAATCGCTTATCATCAGGCGAACCGTCTGTTCGTTTGCCCTCCTATCACATAAAAAAAAATTACCTATTCAACTGAAATATAATTATAGTATCTTTCGAGTACTATATATATTTCTGCAACAGTACGTGTACCTATATAGTATGCATGCCTGAAATATAGTACAATAGCTACTAAGTATATAATGTACAGTTGCATACACAAAACCTTAGAGACTTTGATGGATATATATAATTGTAAAGCGAGGTAGGTACTTAGGTATTAATCGTATGCTGTTGATAAGAAGCGTTGATTGAATCATTCAACGTCATTATTATTAAGATAAGTTAATAAGACACATAGGTCATTGTGCCGAAAAAGTTGACACTTTTAAAAGCGGTTTTCACCCGACTCCGCCGGAAGGAGTGTTATGTTTTACGAGTGTATGTATATTTCTTTGGTACGCTCTGTAGCCGAAACGGCTTGATGGATTATTCGCGCTAGTGGCGTCATTAGATTCGTCTTAATTATGAGTGACTGGGTATAACAATAACTAAAGTGTCAAATTTGCTGGGGTTACGGGAGCGACAGTCATTCCTCCGAGACCCCAGCAGTTTATCTCGACGCTCTAACATAACCTATCTAGCTGGTCGAAATAGATAGATACAATAATACTAGTCTTCACTTTCTACGGCGCACGTAGAAAGTGAACGTTTCAGGGCGCCGCGGCGCATACTTTGGGAACCCCTGCACAAAGCAATTTTTACCAATTTCGGTATACCGGAAGCTTTACATGTGGTCTCAATAATAAAGCGGTTAGTAGATTGAATTACGAGAAATAGGTTTTTTAATTGTGTCAAATTCTTATTAGGAAAAACCGATTTTATTTTGATTGATAAAACAATAATAATCATAGCTAGATAACAATTTCATTAAATAATTGTGTTTGTATTTAAATCTAATGATAACATACGATAGATAAAGACATGTTTACCTGCTTATTAGAAGCGTGCCGAAGTACGCCAAACATCGTTTCGTTATGCGATCCTTAGCAAGAGAAATCCATCCATCAAAATGCAGTGTTACAAGAGATCCAGCTTTCAAGTTGATGAAAATCACACTGCATTATTAAAAAAATGGCAAAACTGAAAATAAAATAATATAGGTAGTAATTTTACTGGGGACGGGTTAAAATATAATTCCTCTTAGCTATTCAGATAGGCATCTCGAAAGAGGCAAGGAAATATCTGACTTGCTCGGTGGTAGGACCTCTTGGGGTCTGGCTGGCGACTACTTTTACGTCGGTGTTTGTCGTGAAGCATTGGTGTTTCTCACGAGAGCCAGTTCTTCCTCCGTTGCTGAGGTTCTGGCAGTCTGCAATCCATAGGCTCTTAAGGCCCAGCGACGCATCAGCAACTCCTCTGGTGTTGTAGGTGTCCATGGGCGATGACTACTTACCACCAGGGGGCAGGTCCGCTCATTTACCAACATAAACTATCAACCTCATCATACATTACCGTTTCCACAATATCGGTCATTCTCTCTTTGTCTCAATCCGATGGATGGATGGAGAGAGAGATAGAGAGAGGGAGGGAAAGACGGATGGAGAGAGGGGGAGGGAAAGACGGATGGAGAGAGAGGGAGGGAAAGACGGATGGAGAGAGGGGGAGGGAGAGAGAGGAAAGGAGAGAATGGGAGGGGAGAGAGAGAGAGAGAGAGGGGTTGGCCAATCTTTTCTTCGGTCCTTTCCACATTCATATTCACATACACCTTTCCACGTGCTCGTATCATGAGAATCTATTAGGGCTACAGGCTTAAACAATATATTAAGAAAACCCTGTCCGAACCGCGAACGTATTGTTAGGTATCGAGATCCGGTTCTAATTATATTATCGTCTTCACATTGAAATGGCAATACTTCAATTTCCTTGTTTTTTTAAAATGAAGACGTACCTGGGTGCCCGACATATTAAGTCATAATATGATGATTTTCTCACATATTTAAAAATTTGTTAGTTTTTGGGATACTTGCGGCAATTTATGTTTACTTTCATAAATATTTAATGTTTCTCATATTATTTGGTGATGTGATTGGGATACCTATATACCTATACCCTTTCGGATCAGACACAGTATTCTAACATAGTATATAGGAGCGTATATCTCATATACCAGCTTCAAACACATGGTTAACTTATATTTTTTAATATTTTTATTTGATAATTTCACGTATGACTAACATACAATAATATCACATTGCTCTTATATCATAGCCGACGATACTTAACATTAGGACAAAACTAACAATTATAAGAGAAAAGCTGTCACATTTACAGATAACAATTATGTTATTTGTTGACAAGGTTTGGTGCAGCAAAATGTACCTTATTCCTTTGATATAACGGTTTGACATGTAATTTAGGGCGTCCCTAAAGTAGGCCTTTTTCCCATTAAATGCAATTTAACTGGATAGTCTGTAAGTATTTTACCAAGAGAGTACAATCATTATACTTTAAAATTTATACATAAATTGTGTAGTTATTCCAAAATCACTGTTAGGAAAGAGTTACCCCTGAAGTTTTCTGAACTTTCTTATACAAAAATGTCACGGATAAATAAATAAATATACCTATTTATATTTTCAAGTATTTTTTAGTAGTCTTACTGGTAAAATTAGGGTCTTGTTGCACTAGCATACATCCGTTGCGTACAATTAGGACGAATTTTTGTACGCGTCTGAAGTTATCCACAGGTAAAATAACTAAAATATCGAAATTAATAAGAACAATAATCACGAAAACTAAAACATTTGCGACCTGTCTTTACAAAAAGATTTTTATATAAAAATATACCACTGATACCCACTTGGAGACAACTTCAGATACTGTAAATGCAGTGATTTAATGATAACAAGTCCTATAAGTAGAGTCCACGAGTGTTATTTGAAAGTGTACTTAATGTCGGTGGCATTAGAGTGCAGAGTCCCAGTCGTGCAGGCAGTGTCCGCGGCAGCGCGCGCGCGTGACGTAGCCGCGCCGCAGAGAGCGACATCATCTGAATAGTTCGCTGATCTTGCTCATACCTTCCACTGACAACGTGTCCAGGGTCAGCAACACTGACAGTTCATCTTCACCTGTTTGGAGAGATATCTACGTCTTATCTTTATTTTGCTAGTCCATGTTGAAAAAAATGTCTGGTGTTACAAGCGTCCATATATTACGGTAACCGCTTACCATCAGGCGGGCCGTATGCTTGATTGCCACCTTAGTAGTATAAAAAAATCTTTCCATACATTTCCAGTATAACATGATCCTATAGATGTATGAAAAGCTCAACTTATAGTGGATTTAATAGCCAGTTGTGTAGCCGTATGATGGTGAATGATATGTGTTTTATCAAAAGTGGCTATTTTAGCCATCAGAATAATTAATTCTTTCTGTCTTTCGAAAATAAAATATCTTTATAGACTCAATAAGCTCATTGTTAGTTTTGCATAATATCACGAATAATTAAATAGTTTTTCCAAAAGTTATAGAAGAAAAGTCACTAAATATCATAACTTCACATCGATGTTGCAAAAGTAATTAACTTAATAATAAGGATAAAAAATCACAATCGCCATATTTAAAATTATACATAAACCTTACTGATGTTCGGAAACTTTGATATTATTTTAAAATTATAAAACAAAACAGTAACCTTACCCATAGCATCTTTCAAAGCACCTTTCGGCAGATCGTGGTACACCAGGAACCCACTCAGAATCTTCTTAACATCATCATCACATGTGCTTATCCTTCTACTGCTAGGCAGGCCGAGATACTTCCTCAAGAAAGGTGTCAGTCTCGTCTCCCAAGTATCAAATATACTTGCTACTTTCTGTTTGATGGCTAGAGTGAATTCACTGGAGATTAGAGGTTCATTCTGTGTTTCCTGGCCGTCTACTTTCATCTCGTTCATGGCACGCCGATTGTGATTCTCAATTTGAGAGAGTAAGAGCTTAATTTGCCAGATATGGTATGATGAGGGGTCAGGTTTCATGGTTTTTATTATCTGAAATGGATATTATTGTTATGAATAACATTTTATATAGATATAAACTGCTATATCAACCAACTAGAGATAAATGACATTTCTGTGAATAAGGACTTTTTTAACATTAAAAAAAATGTTGTTCTCCTGTATGGTGGGATACCATAACAACCACCTGGTTATTGATCTTTGAAAAGCAATATATTTTGCATTGTGTCTGCAAATGTGTACGATAATAAACCGTAGGCTAATAACAATAGGCTTGCTCCCTGATCCACTGAACATAAAAAAACATACATTGCTGGCAGTATGCAAAAATACACTACTGCTAAATCCCTTGGGGAATACAAGCACGATGGTATATTTATACAAAATGTACAAGCGATGCCTACCTTCAAGAACGTAGTCCAAATAGGCAAGGCACATAGAATATCCCTGACGACGCATTCGTAGGTGACCATGCCCAACGTCTGCAGATGTTCCCGCTCCTCCTTCGTATACTTCCGACACTGACACTGTCTATTCAATACCACGTCCTTCACGCATTTCTTCTTCTTCGATAGCAATAAGCAGTCAGCACAAACATTGGGACCAATATCTTTGACCAAGTACTGTTTGACGAAGTTTCGTATTTTGTCGTCGTTGGTGAAGAGTTCTATGTTGTCGGTGGATGTGGACCAAATGTTGGATTTGTCGAGGGTTAACGTTTGGGCCAGTATGGTGAGGAAGCCTTGAGGGTCGTCGATGTATGAGAGGCAGCCGGCACGCTGCTTTATGTCAATGCACCACGAATATTCGAGGAATAATCTGATTGAGAGAGACAGAAAGATAGGACAAAACATGATTTTTGACGTCTAAATGAAGTGTCATTGTCAATATTTTACTGTAAACTGCTGGCTGGCCTCCTTTTAGATTGAGAAGAGTTAGGTACGTTAGTTATCACGCTCTGGCATAATTCAGATTGTCACTACACACACCATCAAAAATATCTAATGCATTCCTAACAATATTTTCCTTCACCGTATAAGCCTCTTGAATATATTTTATAATATTTTAATTGCCTAGCAGTAAAGTAACATAACAGTGCAACAGATTAATGTTTAGAAGTATCTACGTTTAGTTTGATACGATTTCGAATAATTCAGAGCATTATCGAAACATCGGAGTCATGCACAATTATAATACAAGTCCTAAGTCCCCGCCATGTCTATCCGTCAGTCTCAACGCAATAAACTCAAAAATTACCGAACATGAATGGACGGAGTAATTTATGAAGTTATAGGCTACTTAATTTAATATGAACTAGCGGATAAAACCGCGGGGTAAAGCTAGTGTGAAAGTACATTTGGGGAGCATATTCCATATCTACATTTAAAATACGTTGTTTGCTATTTGTAATGTATACTCGTATTTTTAGGTACTAACTTGAGCTGGTCCCAGTTGCGGTCTCTCTGGAAGGTGATGGGCCAGTACCTAGGATCGTTGATCTTCACCTCCTTCAAGGTATTGAGCTCGGGAATTATACAGGGCGCCTTCATTTCTTTAACTACGTTGTTTAGATCGATTACCTGAATATAATACCCATGTTTATGAGACACATTCACAATTATACACATACAATTTTTTCCTAAATTTTGGAGTCAGTAATTTTTAAGTATTTACCTTTCCTATATCATAACATCAAAATAGTATATGCGTTCCTTATGAAGTATGGGCGCTATAACTCGGAAGGATAGATTGACAAGTCAACGTTTCGTTTTGAAAAATGATGTAGACACAGGAATTGAAAAGACATGATTGAAAAAAAAATTGAAGAGAATTGAAAACATGAGATGGTTAAGGGTATTACATTGCCCAATGACCTTGAGGAGTTAGTCTTTGTGCTAGTATTTGTTAGTCACAGGCATCGCGGGGATGCTAGTGAGTTTTCGGGTATTTCTTTATTATTTCAAAATATTCAAAGAAATAAGAAAATAAAAACAATACAAATTGTTAATTAATTCATTACACTATTAAGCCGTTAAAGAGAAAAAATACAAATTAGGTTAAAAAAGGCCTATTTACTTCAATTATTATGCAAAATTAGGGCAAATTAAAAAAAAATTAAACAATACAATTTGTTTGTGATGACCTTAAGTATAACATATATTTTTTATATGGCAAACGCACATAAGGATTCCACTAGAAACGTCTATAAAGCTTTGAGCGATGTAATGCCCTTAAGGCATGTTGACACAATGAATGAAATACTATTACAAAAGGAATTTATAAAGTGAATCTCAGTGGCTGGTAACGTCGGTAGAGGATTCCTTAGAAGGACCTACGCCAATCTTATGAGAGGTCCTTCAAAGTGCGTGGTACTAGTCACCAACACGTACATACATGGGATTTTAGGAACAATTTACTATGGGACTGTAACAGAACTTGACAAGTACAATAACCCATAATTTTTACAGTATATAAAAAATAAGATTGAATATAATTTACCTGTATATGTGCGTAACATAGTTTTTCTGTACTGATGTCTCTAGGCAGGATCAATCTAGCCTCCACAGCCAATACATATAGATGTCTGAAGGCTTGTAAGTGGTACCTGTAAAATTAATAATTTATATTTTAAAATAGGTGTTCTCTGCGATATTACTAGAGTTAATCTTGTATTTTCAATATCCTTATTTAGCGGATGTCTGGAAATTATCTGCCAAATACGAATTTACAAAACTCATCAAATCGGTTCAGTTGTTCTCAAGTGATGATCTTTCATACATTCGAGAATTAGATAGAAGATTCAAACATGTTAAATACCGTAATTATTTGTAATATTATTACAGTAAAACGAAAAACTAAATAGTTGTTATAATTACAGGAACAATTGGTACCTGTTGTCTTCACTGTGCGTGGGGAACTTGGGGAAGAAGGCAGCTAACAAAGCTGCCACTGCTGTCGGTGACGTGCTCAGTGTGGCACGACCTCCACCCAGGAACAGCAGACCTATGGTGCAGTGGACTGCCATCTGAAAATATATTCTCCTATATTCCTCAAAAAGGCAGAGGTGTACATGTTAGTGCACGAATGTACTCCCACAGCTCAAAAAACGTGTGCGATCGGGAAATAAGTTTCTCACGATTTTTTTCAACTCCAAATCAATATCAGAAAATGTAACTCATGTATGAATTAAAACATTGAGAAAAAATATTTCGCTGGATATTAGTAATAAAATTAGGTATCTATTTGTGATTTTTTTTTTGCATTTTCGATGCTAAGATTCTAAAGTTATTTTTTAGTGAAGGAAAAATTCAATTTCGGGCAGGATTCGAACCTGTGTCTTCTGGTTAGATACACTAGACGCTCTGACCTTTAAGCCACCGCGAGTCCCACTCGCCAGATCGAAATTTGCCTTCACACTCCGAATTTACGTCATACTTTTGCTTTTCAACCGACACGACTTACTGTACAGTTGGTTAATAAATAATTGATTTTAATGTAAAAACTCCGAGACAGTTAGGGTCATAATTGTTTAGAATTCGTCAATGTTGTCCTTATTGATTTTTATATTTTAGCATATGAACACTTAATTAAGTTATTTGAGCTATGCGGCTGGTTGCAATTTTAAAGGCGCGTTGTTATATCGTTATCGTATAATATGTGTATCGAACTACCAGTGTATAGTGGTAGTTCTATCTACATACCTTACGCCGTGCGGCAGCGGTGTGGGTACGTACCTGTCCGGGGTGCGCGTGCGGCGGCGGTGTGGGTACGTACCTGTCCGGGGTGCGCGTGCGGCGGCGGTGTGGGTACGTACCTGTCCGCCGTGCGTGAGCGGCGGCGCGGGGTGCGCGTGCGGCGGCGGTGTGGGTACGTACCTGTCCGCCGTGCGTGAGCGGCGGCGCGGGGTGCGCGTGCGGCGGCGGTGTGGGTACGTACCTGTCCGGGGTGCGCGTGCGGCGGCGGTGTGGGTACGTACCTGTCCGCCGTGCGTGAGCGGCGGCGCGGGGTGCGCGTGCGGCGGCGGTGTGGGTACGTACCTGTCCGGGGTGCGCGTGCGGCGGCGGTGTGGGTACGTACCTGTCCGCCGTGCGTGAGCGGCGGCGCGGGGTGCGCGTGCGGCGGCGGTGTGGGTACGTACCTGTCCGGGGTGCGCGTGCGGCGGCGGTGTGGGTACGTACCTGTCCGCCGTGCGTGAGCGGCGGCGCGGGGTGCGCGTGCGGCGGCGGTGTGGGTACGTACCTGTCCGGGGTGCGCGTGCGGCGGCGGTGTGGGTACGTACCTGTCCGCCGTGCGTGAGCGGCGGCGCGGGGTGCGCGTGCGGCGGCGGTGTGGGTACGTACCTGTCCGGGGTGCGCGTGCGGCGGCGGTGTGGGTACGTACCTGTCCGGGGTGCGCGTGCGGCGGCGGTGTGGGTACGTACCTGTCCGCCGTGCGTGAGCGGCGGCGCGGGGTGCGCGTGCGGCGGCGGTGTGGGTACGTACCTGTCCGGGGTGCGCGTGCGGCGGCGGTGTGGGTACGTACCTGTCCGGGGTGCGCGTGCGGCGGCGGTGTGGGTACGTACCTGTCCGGGGTGCGCGTGCGGCGGCGGTGTGGGTACGTACCTGTCCGCCGTGCGTGAGCGGCGGCGCGGGGTGCGCGTGCGGCGGCGGTGTGGGTACGTACCTGTCCGGGGTGCGCGTGCGGCGGCGGTGTGGGTACGTACCTGTCCGCCGTGCGTGAGCGGCGGCGCGGGGTGCGCGTGCGGCGGCGGTGTGGGTACGTACCTGTCCGGGGTGCGCGTGCGGCGGCGGTGTGGGTACGTACCTGTCCGCCGTGCGTGAGCGGCGGCGCGGGGTGCGCGTGCGGCGGCGGTGTGGGTACGTACCTGTCCGGGGTGCGCGTGCGGCGGCGGTGTGGGTACGTACCTGTCCGGGGTGCGCGTGCGGCGGCGGTGTGGGTACGTACCTGTCCGCCGTGCGTGAGCGGCGGCGCGGGGTGCGCGTGCGGCGGCGGCGCGGGCGCGGGGGTGCGCGCGCGCATGCGCCGGCACACGCGCAACACGTCCAAGTCGCCGCGACCGCACATTATCTATCAACAATATATCAACATCATCATCAACCCATTTAGAAGACCCACAGAACAGTTATTATTGACTCAAAATAGCTCCCGTTAAATTATGTGTGGAATCGGTATGATCTACATTTGATAGTCGCACCAAAATTCATTCGCGTGAGTGTCAAAACAGTGATAACTGATAATCTAATGAAATGGAAGTCTCAAAGTTTTAGTACTTTTTTTTTCTATTTATTCCAATCAAAAGCACACATAAATGAAAGGAAAATGTAATGTAAATAAAAAAAATATGGTGTATACATGGCAACACAGATAGGTAAAGTCTGACAGTAGTATAAAGAACTTACCATGCCAGCAGATAACAAACACACACAGAGGCAGGTCTCCAGCGTGGAGCGGCCAGCTAGCTCCGCAACGCTCTTGCCGCCCACGGCTATGAACAGCTTGGCATAGTTCAGGGCGGTGTCCCTCGCCTCTTCGTCTCCCGAGCCCGCGAACCGCAGGCCCATCGCGAAGCAAGCCCCCGCTATTATATTGCAGTACGCCTGACTGGGACAAGTAATCAGTACGTTATCTTCACAAATGAGTTTTAATACAAAAAGTCGACGCTGTTCGATAACGCCAAACTTGACAAATAGTAGCTACACTGTTAACAATGTACGGTGTACCAATTGGATGACGTATAAGTTAGTGGTGAGTGTTAGTCAAAAAAAAATCCAATCAACTATTTTTTATGCAATTGCAATTAATATTTCAATCAATTTTTGCCGGTTCGAAACCCACCCTTTGCGCTACCGACGTGAACCCACTCGTAACAGAAGCATTTAGCTTAGCACGAGGGGTTAACGAGAATACTAGTAATGTGCAACCCACATTGCTAGTAAGCTTTTGATTAATTAAGTTTTTTTTTATTAATTTATTGAAATTTTCGATTAATTTATTGAAATTTTCGATTAATTGATTGACATTTGCGATTAATTTATTGAAATTTTGATTAATGCACTACATAGGTATCAGCTTTAAGTTATTATACGGAAAGTTGATCAGTATGCTGGTAGAATCACCCCTTTAACGGATGCAATTCGGCTCCCTGTATGTTCAGTATGAGTTATACTCACTTCATGGCTTCGTAGTCGATGTTATCTTCAGTGGGCTTGACGAAGCAGTACGGCTTGATAGTGGCCGGCACTTGACTCTCCACCCAGTCCTCAGTTGGCTCTATACTATCCCATAGCACCAACCCTAAAACAAACACAATGATACTTCATGATCTATTTAGACATTTTGACCTTTTACAGAGTACCGTATAACGCAAAAATGTCAAGTTATGTATAATGCGAATATATTAAATTATTGTTAAATAAAATAAAGTATTATTGGCTTATTAGTTTACGACTGCTACGCTAGAGGTCCTCGCTTCAATTTCCAAGTTGAGCAAAGTGTATTATTGTGTTTTTTTTATGAAATTCTCATCATGCCTGTATTCCCCGATGGGTTAGGCAGAGGCGTACTAATGTACACCCACAGTTGCTGGTAGGTTCTATGTAATAGGGGGCGAGCCTATTGCCATTAACCGGGCGCAAATCCAGACTGCGAGCTTTGTCATAATTATAGTATGAGCCGAGCGCAGGTGCAGCAGTGAGCAGTACAATGTACCTCTAGCGACAATCCTGAGCATGAGCAGGTCGGGGCGCACGAAGTCGAGGTGGTAGGCGGTGGTGGGCGGCGCCAGCCACGCCGCCGCGGCGCCGCAGCCCGAGCGCAGGTGCAGCAGGCCCAGCGCCAGCGTCGCGCCCGGTGACGTCACGTCCAGGTTCACCGTGGCGCCCTCGCGGATCGCGAACGAACCCTGCTTGTACTTCTCCTTTTGGGATCCTTTCACAAATAATCCAAATATTTACATACATTAAGATTATTTAGATTTAGAAAACTCCAATAGCTATTGCTACGGCTTTTTCAGACATTGTATCGCCTTGTATTGTAACACTCACATATTGCTATATCTATGTACTATTCGTGCGCGATAAGAAGTTGAAACTCGCGTGGAATGCGACTCCGCCCTCTTACCCCCTCACTTCCCTTCGGGTGCCCGTGTCGAAATTAAAA
Organism: Acronicta aceris; assembly: GCA_910591435.1. NCBI lineage: Eukaryota > Metazoa > Arthropoda > Insecta > Lepidoptera > Noctuidae > Acronicta > Acronicta aceris. Next base: position 13,744,035 of record OU342770.1, read on the forward strand.
GATCTATTTTCAAAAATAAATATAATTTATCAATCAAAATCAGTTGCAACTTTTTTCAATTTAATTGAACTTTTTCAGTTAAATTGCATCACCAATTAAATTGAACTTACGGCTGACCTGTAAGCGGATGTTTATCCCCTCCCAGCATGTAGGTCCGCAGCTTGTGCGCTAGGGGTGTGAGCGCGGCGCCGTGTCCGGCGGCGACTGCGCCCGCGCACACCATGCCGAGTGCCAACCCTGCCGCTAGCGCATACCCCTCGCGTTCTACGCAGTTCTCCATCTCGGGGCCAGGAGGTTTTCCTATGATGAAGCATGAATTTTTATAGGTGTTTTTTTTTTCTTAATGCGATTGAGAGGGAGGAATGGCGCTCTACACTTTAAATATCGCTATCCCGTTATCACAAAATAAAAATGATTGCGTTAACACTTTATGGTACAACCTCAACATCTCCAACTTCTATGACAGCCAGTTAAAACTCTTTACATTGACATTATCAATACACCACAAATTCGCTTTTAGATATCAGATAATAATTAATTAAACTACAGACAACAAAACAACCATATTCCGTTACCCCACACCAAATTCAAAAAAAATCTTAGCATCACCAGGTTAGTTGACTGTTGTTGAATATATTAAAAATAACAGGCTTAGGGATAAGTGTAAATCATTTTTTTTTCGTTTATGAGGCGTATCGGTTCGTGACGTCACACACTTGAAAATGCTTATAATTTCCTAATTTTTTACCGATTTTATTCTAGGTTTTGTTGATCGTCTCTGGTAAAAAAAGATGAGTACACAATATAATTTTCTTCTACTTTACCTATTTCATTGAGCAACACCTGCGCGTAATGCGTATGCGCAGTGGCCTGGTAAATAAGGCCAACGCCCAACAGCGCGGCCACCAGGATGTTCTGCTGGATGTCCAGCTCGATGGACGTGGGCGGCAGCAGCGGCTCCAGATGGATGCTCATCATCTTCGTGGCCTGCACGTCCATAGTGCCTGGTGGGAGAAAACAAGCTTTAAGAAAATTGAATATTGGAATCCAGGGTATAAATATAACCTTATGGAAACCGCTGAAAGACATACAATGCTGAAAATATCTTATACAAAAATAAGCAGATTATGTATGAAAATACGTCATTTTTCACGTATCAGTTATCGATTTTAGAAGGAACGTTGGTCATAATGACGGGTAGGATCACCCCGAAAATGACCTTTTTTTTGGCTCGTGAGAACTTTTATTGGGCTTAAGCTAAGGTGTTCTGTAACCCACACTACTGAGAACACACACCGTTTTAAATTGTATTGATTAGGCAAATCCCTGAAGTAATTTAGAGTTATTATTCGACATTGAAGTAACTGTGAACTACATAAGTAATGTCGGTTGAATAATATAGTAATGAATCAGTAGACGTTGCTGACGTGAGACGTCACTTACGACGTAGAAGATGGAAGAGGACTGTAACATCACAGATAATGATCTCCGTAGCTTAGTTGACTAAGGACGGATTATTCAATAATTAAATATTTTTAAACATCTACAAACAATCACGCCTGTATTCCCCGAAGGGTTAGGCAGAGGCGTACTAATGCACACCCACAGTTCGCCGGTATGTTTAGGTCCCATCTAATAGGGGGCGAGCCTATTGCCATTAACCGGGCACAAATGCAGACTGAGCTGCTACTGAGAATTTCATAGAAAAATCTCAATAACACTGCTCGCCCTGGGGGTCGAACCCAAGACCTCTAGCGTAGCAGTCGCGCTTGGGACCACTAGACTAATGAGGCAGTCAATATTTTTAAACTGAACAATAAAATTGCGTTTGACAGATTTTGTATAGAAAAACTGTCAAAAAGTCAGTCTTTTTTCTTGTATTACCTCTATAAGTAGCCGCCAATCCCAACAGCAGTCCCACGCTGATCATCTCGTTACACTTGACCAGATACTCGTATATGTTCATGAAGGGCATATCCCGAAGATGTCCGTTCAGTCCCAACGCCATGAGGAAGCCTGCGTGCTCCGTGGACATTTCTGCTGTGCCCTATTGATAAATAAACTTATTATATAGTAAGCCGCGCAGTTAAAATCACATAAATAAATGTTTTTGTACAACATATCGATAAGCAAGGGAACTTGCTTTTAAATAGATGTCACCAACGTCACCTTATGACGTAAATTCAGAATGTGAAGGCAAATTTCGATCAAGCGGGTGGGACTCGCGGTGGCTTAGAAGGCAGAGCAGAACGTCTGGTGTATCTAACCAGAAGACGCAGGTTCGAATCCTGCCCACGATTGAATTTTTCCTTCACTAAAATAACTTTATAATCTTAGTATGGAAAATGCAAAAAAAAAATCACAAATAGATAAAATATCGATATTTGAAAGAAAAAGAAAATACTTAAAATTTATTTAATAACACAATCGACACAAAAAGATAACCTGTACTTATAATTAGTCGACGTATACCATCTAAAGTATTGCAGTACATCAACAGTAGTAGGTATACAGAGTACTAGACTTAGTGTAGAGTTGTGCGTTTAAAAAGGTCACAGCTCAGCAGATGCTGTGGATATATGCAGCTTAATTTCATCTATGTTTGTAATGGGATTTGTTTTTATTTGTACTCTATTTTCAAAGTTTGGGGTCTAAGAAGCATACAGTATTATTCCATATCTTCGTATGAAAAAATATACGTATACATAAGTGGAAAAGGATGGTATAATTGGCGGATTTTTTTAGAATAACATATGCCATGCTTGTATTCCCTGAAGGGTTAGGTAGAGGCGTACTAGTGTACACCCACAGTTCGCCGGTATGTATGGTAATAGGGGGCGAGCCTATTTCCATTAACCGGGCACAAATCTAGACTCCGAGCTGCTACTGAGAATTTCATAGAAAAATCCAATAACACTTTTCTCGATCTGGGGAGCGAACTCAGGATCTTTAGCGTAGCAGTCGCGCTTGGGACCACTAGACTAATGAGGCAGTCTTTTTTAGAATAATGGTGGTGATTTGACATATATATGACACAGACCCTTGGTTTATTGTAGATGACCCACTCGGAGTGTATGGTGAAGCCGGAGAGCGGCACGAGCGCGAGGCCGGCGGCGGCGCCGTTGTGGAAGGCGGGCCACGCCGCCGCCGCCGCGTCCGCCCCCGCCCCCGCGCCCGCCCCCGCCGCGCGCCCGCGCCCCCACGCGCACAGGCGCGGCACGCCCGCGCCCTCCGTGGCGGGGCACGGCACCGTGCGCAGGCTCGCCATGCCCCTGCGCGACATCACCAACATTACGTATATATTGTTACTCCTCTTTTTTATGAGATAGGGGGGCCGAACCGAGCAGATGTATCGCTTGATGGTAAGCAATTACCGCCGCCCATGGACACCAGCACCACCAGAGGAGTCACAAGTGCGTTGCCGACCTTTTAAAAGAGGATTGGACCTCCAGTAAACTCACTCACTTGTTCGGCTAAGGTTATTCACAAGCACGGTTCGTATCTGCCAATAAATTTCTGATAATCTCTTTAATCATCCATACAACACCGATGATCGCGCCTACACACGGCGAATGGACCATACGTAAACCATACCAGTTCAATGTTTAAAATTGGTTCAAAAATGATATAGTTATTATAATTTTATGCTAGTCAGCGTACTATATCCAAAGATGACGTCATATCTTATGTGCGCCCTAACAATTCTATACTCGGCGCACTTTTGTGGGTTAGAAACAAAGCATCCCATCGCAATCCTTACTAATAACTTTAAAAACTTAATATGTTAGAGCTTTATTAGTCAATTTACATATTCTATGTTCAATATATTTTTTACTAGCCTGTTATTTTTCTATATATATAAAACAAAGTCGTGTTTGTCACAACACTTATAAATCGAAAACGGCGTGACCGATTTTTATGATGTTTGGTTTCTTTGATTTGTCTTCTCCCCGAATAGCAGAATACTTAGTAAAACATCGCAAAAATTCACAAAAAGGGCATTATGAAGAAAATTTATTTCGCTCATATATTTGTATCGGGAACAGATTGACAGATATAAAATACGGACACAAATGAACATGGCGTTGTTTTCTGTGAGGTTTTCTCAGGGCAAGAGAACGTTTGGCGGGTTCGCTGGTTTTTAATAAATCAAATAGCAGTCATATCATATCCATCACCATCTGTTACCCAATGTTCACTCATCCAAAAAAACATTTCCTATTTATTTTTGAGACAAAAGATTAGCCTATGTCCTGCTCCTGGATGTAATCTATCTTCATGCCAAAATATTATCGTATTTTTTTTACATGTGTAAAACAAAACCATTGCCTAGCAAAATTTCCATCTTACCTAGCGATGGGCAGCGCCAAGGTCCTGGTACTGATGGCATACAGGTACTTCTCCTGTTCCTCTATGAAGTCGTGATCGGACACCTCGGGCCGCTGCGTCAGGTTAATAGTCACTGGGATCGATGACTGCAGCAGGTTTATTACTTCTGTCATTCTGAATTGAGATACGGTATAATTAAGTATATCGGATATCTGGGCCTTCAGTTTGATATATTTTAAAATGGTCATCCAACCAATGACACTTTTTGACGTAAAAATTGACAGATGTCGTAGACAAAACTGTCAAAAATTAACAATTCTGAATTCATCAATAAAATAGAAGACTTGGGGATCAGTTTCGTCGCGTGCAGACAGCCCCAAAAAAACGTATTGTTTTTTCTTTTTGCTTTAGTCAATTTTAGAACAAGTGGGTAGAAACAGGGTAACCAATTGATCCAAGATCTTCATTTTTGCATATAATAGTCGTATTACCACTACGCCTGTTACCACTTTCATCATTATCACTGTATGGCCCTCTGTATCTACTTGTCTTGTGACTCAAAGCCAGCCACACACCTAACAATAAACTTGTACAAGTATAACACCACATGAGAGGCTGGCTTAAGGGTCCGGCGGAGCGTGAATTGCCCACAAAAACGTAATACCGAAATAAATCGTAAGACAATATTCTATCAAATTATGTTATTATTCGGATTTGGATACCGTTAATCTAGGATTTTACGGTACTATTTCGTCTACTACTACTTCACTGGAAATAAAAGACCGGAAAATCGTTCCAAACTTGGTAAGGTTATAAAAAATTGCATTCGCTTACATTTATTTCCAGATAAGTATTTTGGACGAGTTGGTAACATAGGAACCTAAATTAACGATCCCGGATTCCGAATAATAAGAGAATTTGATTAAATTGTGTTTGAATTACGATTTATTTCGGTATTACGTTTGTAAGAGAAATTCGGTCCGCCGGACTCTTAAGATTCATATGCAAGTATAAAACCAAATATAATACATGCAAGCTCTTTGCCACAATTAACATTTTAAAGATATAAATTTACATGCATGATGCCAGAGATAATAAAAAAATAGTTACAATTAATATTGATTGTAGTTTATTTTTTAGTAAAAATCTTGATTGAATTTTTTACTTTACTAAAAAATAAATTAATAATCTTAGCATGGAAAATGCAAAAAAATCACAAAAAGATAGTTAAAAGGTAAGGTGGCATCGTACGACACTGAACTAACTGTAAAGTAAGTCGTGTCGATTGAGAGGTAAGGTAACTTACCTCTCATAGATGTCACCAACGTCACCTTATGACGTAAATTCAGAATGTGAAGGCAAAATTTCAATCAAGCGGGTAGGGTTCGGGGTGGCTTAGAGGTCAGAGCGTCTGGTATATCAAACCAGAAGACGCAGGTTTGAATCCTGCCCGCGATTGAATTTTTTCCTTTACTAAAAAATAAATTAATAATCTTAGCATGGAAAATGCAAAAAAAACACAAAAAGATTGATTGTAGTTTCTTTGTACTCAATCCACTCACCTATGGTCCCTAGGGTACAGTAGACTAAGCAGTTGTGTATTGAGGTGTTCCATGCCAGTTATGACGTCAGCATCCTCAGGGTTGGTTCGCGACGGTTCCACGGGACGCTTCGCCAATGTGTATACTGTGTCCTTTTCTAACACCTCCAGGGCAATAACTGTATTTTAAAAAAAATAACATACATACCATCACGCCTTGTATTCCCCGAAGAGTAAGGCATAAAACTCAAACTCAAATTTTTTATTTCAATTATACCATATACAGGTACTTTTGAAATGTCAAGCACGGTTCCAAATAGTAAGTCTTATGGAGAAGAGCCGGCAAGAAACGCCATAGATACTCTTTTAAATAGATAATTGATGTTTACATATTTTTTATTCTATCAATGTGAGTATTGTGGAGTTTGATGTGAGTGATAAAAGTAGGTTACCCTCCAAAAGATAACATAATTGAATCCGGATTGACATGGCATGTAAGAGTTGACCAGTCCCGACAGACAGCACCCGTTCACGAGCATGACGTGTGTATCAGCGTTGTTCGACTCAACCAAGTTGTAGGGAATAAAACAACCCGACACACAACGCCACCATAGGTATATTAATGTACACCCACCGTTCGCCGGTATGTTTTTAGGTCCCATATAATAGGGGGGCGAGCCTATTGCCATTTACCGAGCACAAATCCTGACTCCGAGTTGCTACTGAGAATTTCATAGAAAAACCCAATAACACTGCTCGACCTGACATAACATAATCAACCGATTATATTATCTCACTGCTGGTCTCTGTCTCTGTCTGGAGATTAGAGAACGCTAGCCTAATGCGGATCGGCAGACTTCACAAGCCGTCGAGAAAATCTCTCAGTGTTTCACAATGTTATTTTCCTTCACCACTACCACCACTAAAAGTAGCTCGTGTCCATCTTTAAGGTCCAATCTATCTCTATACGAAATTTTTTAAATGTTCATACGTAAAAACGTAACAAACAAACAAAAATACAGATTTGCTTTCGCATTTATATTAGTTTGGATTAGTACTGACCATAAAATTTTCGTATAAATATTTGTATTCAACAACATATACAATAACTATTAAGGTCTAGTTGAAAACTAGTGCCAGACAGCTCACTGCGATCTGGCATTTAAATGAACTGGACCTATTTGGCAGAAAATAATTATATATTTTTTTTTGATAAGTTGATTTAAGCTTTATTATTATTTAATTTCTTTGTGAGCAGTGTCCGTAAATCTCTGTCAATAAAGTATGTCAAAATGTATAACTTACACTCCATATAGTCTGATGCGGTCTTCATGGTGTGTGCCACAGTGGCCTGGTGGGCCAGGTCCTCCCTCATCACGAGATTGTAGGCGGCCGGCGGCCAGTCTGCTGGCGGGGAACTCTTGCAGCGGCTGAAGATCGTAAGCAGGAGGAGTCCTAGCGCAGGAGGCAGGTTGTCGATTTCGCGGAGGGTTATACCTAATACGTGGATGTCATTTTAATAACTTGTAAGATTTAATTAAGAATGTATAAATGCGAGAAAAGTAGAATTTATTCATTAATTTCAGGAGTCTAATAATATAAAGTTTTTTTTTAATTTCCAAATTTTCTCAAATTTCCTATACCTTCGGTCCGGGCTGTATATTTTATATATAAATACATATTTAGATTAGCGGATTAGATACAGAATATTAGATATTGAAAAACTTAAAAGCTGACTTTATATTGAAAATTTGTATTATTGATATATATTATTATTATTTTTAAATTTAAGCTAAGCCACCTTTTATATAGTGCAGGAATATAAATCTTTCGCCGTCAAGGGTAGAGGTGGAGTATGTTCAAATTGTGTACAGTATTTATCGTCCCTTGGACGGGACCAGGGTGTCTTGATAGCATTCAGCACGACAGCTAGGGCCACGTACCTTTGTCGCAGGCGGTGATAACAGCGTGGCAGTAGGGCGAGCCGTGGCAGTAGGCATGCCTGCGCGCGCGCGGCGTGCTGGCGGCGGCCACGGGGTCGCGGCTACATATCGTGTGCACACCCGCGCCCCGCCCGCAACCCACTATTGTCACGATCTGAACGCGAAAGTAGTATTAGTGATAAAAAAATTATAAAATGATATTTATTTCTGTAAAAAGATCATTTAAGGACACTTTTACAAGTCAATTCTTTACATATTTTTTTTAAACTAGATGGCGCCGGCATTTCCTAACTGACGACCTCTGAGAAGAAACACCGAAACAAACTCAGAGAATCATGGTCTCTTTTAAAGTCCAGACAGTAGAAGTAGTATTACAACTATGAATAATATTATATGTGTGTTACGATGTAGGGTAATATCTGAACAGGCCTTTTAAAGAAAGAGCCTTAGCAACCTTGAGTTGACCTGTCCTGACTGACGGTGTACAGCACAACGACAACAGTCATCGTGTAGCTCAACCATCATTAAGGGAGCTCAACGACCCGTCGCACGACGATACCAGTAGCCTTAGCACGAACAACTTCCGAATAAGTATTCGTATCGTCACGATAGAGGCGCTGGTCCAAATCTCATACAAATTGGTCTCCATGACGATACGAATACTTTTTCGCAAGTTGTTCGTGCTAAGGCTACTGTAGCCTTAGCACGAACAACTTGCGAAAAAGTATTCGTATCGTCACGATAGAGGCGCTGGTCCAAATCTCATACAAATTGGTCTCCATGACGATGCTAAGGCTACTGTTCAGTAGCCTTAGCACGAACAACTTGCGAAAAAGTATTCGTATCGTCATGGAGACCAATTTGTATGAGATATGGACCAGCGCCTCTATCGTGACGATACGAATACTTTTTCGCAAGTTGTTCGTGCTAAGGCTACTGATCAGCAAGACATTTGCGTAGGCCATGTAAAATACTCACGACCGTCAGAATTTTTTTTATAATAAATCTTGCGTTTAAACTAGCCTACGCAGTACTCACATTTACATTTATTACAACTATTTAATAAGAAAATCAAAATAAAATTAATAAAATGCTGTAGTAGTAAAACTAATGTAGTAGTAAAACGAATGTAGTAGCAGTAGAAGTAAAACTAATGTAGTAGTAAAACGAATGTAGTAGCAGTAGAAGTAAAACTAATGTAGTAGTAAAACGAATGTAGTAGCAGTAGTAGTAAAACTAATGTAGTAGTAAAACGAATGTAGTAGCAGTAGAAGTAAAACTAATGTAGTAGTAAAACGAATGTAGTAGCAGTAGAAGTAAAACTAATGTAGTAGTAAAACGAATGTAGTAATAGTAGAAGTAAAACTAATGTAGTAGTAAAACGAATGTAGTAGCAGTAGTAGTAAAACTAATGTAGTAGTAAAACGAATGTAGTAGCAGTAGAAGTAAAACTAATGTAGTAGTAAAACGAATGTAGTAGCAGTAGAAGTAAAACTAATGTAGTAGTAAAACGAATGTAGTAGCAGTAGAAGTAAAACTAATGTAGTAGTAAAACGAATGTAGTAATAGTAGAAGTAAAACTAATGTAGTAGTAAAACGAATGTAGTAGCAGTAGTAGTAAAACTAATGTAGTAGTAAAACGAATGTAGTAGCAGTAGTAGTAAAACTAATGTAGTAGTAAAACGAATGTAGTAGCAGTAGAAGTAAAACTAATGTAGTAGTAAAACGAATGTAGTAATAGTAGAAGTAAAACTAATGTAGTAGTAAAACGAATGTAGTAATAGTAGAAGTAAAACTAATGTAGAAGTAAAACTAATGTAGTAGTAAAACGAATGTAGTAGTAAAACGAATGTAGTAGTAGTAGTAACAAAATAGTATTAATAGAAATAAAATTATAAATATAAATAATATTTGTATACTGGTTTCTGACACTTACGCGAATATTAGACATTGAAATAAAACTACTTTTTACGGATTTTATCGCGTTGTACGGTTAGTCTACCCGTGACCTTGGATGCTGTAAAGAATCCGAAACGTCGGGAATTAAATAGTATTAATACAACGCGATAAAATCCGTAAAAGTAGTTTTATTTCAATAATATTTGTAACTAACTAAATTTTTAATGTACTAGTTAGAGCCTTCAAACAAAAAAACTAGAGAGAAAGAGAGAGAGAGAGGAAAGATTATTAATCTGGAAGGGATGAACATGTATTTAATATTAGCTTCTGCCCGCGACTTTGTCTGCCTGGATTTCAGGATTGGGTCCGACCTGGATAAAAATTAGCCTTGGTGTTATTCCAGGCTATAATCTATCTGTGTTCCAAATTTTATACAGATCCATTCGGGCGTTTTGGCGTGACAGTGTAACTGTAAGTGTAAGTGTGTATTAGTAAGGATACAACATACCTCAATGATATCTCGAGACATATCATTCACTTCAGCTAAATAAGGGTAGGACCCCACATCCAAGTTTTTCAACATGGAATTCAAGTACGAATACACATTGGGTGGTTCTCTACTGAAGTACACTGGTTCACACAACTTCTTTAAATTGGCTTTCGTTATCTGTGAATCATCTTCATATTCCAAATTCAAATCCGTTGGGAAATCCAGCCAGTAATGATTGACGTACGATTCCAATTTTAAATCCTTTGACAACTGATACAAAAAGGTCGATAACGGCCTCAAATTGCTCCACAAAAGAGTATTTAGTTTAATTTCTTCGTATACTAAATGTAGGGAATATAATACTTGTAAAACGTAAGGAAATAAGATGGCATTTGTGTTGAATTGTGAAGGTTTTTCAGCATCTACGCTTAATCGTTTTCCTTTGCGATACCCATCAGAATTCGGTATGGGAAGCTTGAGCATAGTTAAGGAATGTCCTATAACTTTATGCATTTTTGAATTTAGAAGGTAATCCCAGTCATCTTGTGTTCCATCGCTAGACGTTCTTTGTTTTTTAGTGGCGACCTCTGCGTTGTCGATGACGTCATCGTTCTGCTTCGCGTGTAATCGTTCCACGTCGTAGCCTATGAGGGAGAGCAGAAGGTTCGAGAACATCGACCATTCTTGTTCTGGTGTTAGGTCTTGGGTGCCTGGAGCGTTGCGGACGCCGTACCATTTGATTATGACCTGTGTTAAGAAAAACAAAATTATAGAAATATTCTTATATTCGTTCTAATAGTCCCGGGAAGGTTAAGTAGAGATGTAATATACAGCAAGAGTTAGCCATTAACCGGACAAAATCCAAACTTCGAGTTGCCACTGAGAATTTCATAGAAAAATTAAATAACATTGCTCAACCTCGAATAGAACCCAGGACCTCTAATTTCAACTACTATACATGTCCAATTGTATTATCCTGAATTACTTTTTTTTGTAAATTTCCATTCATTCAATGTGACAATGTCTAACGTGAACAGTTTAATATATTGTAATGGATTCACAAAATTGAACCACCGCAAGATAATTGAATTTTGACATTTACGACATGGAAATAAGATTGGAAATATATTTTTGTTTTTTTTTATTACCTTCAAACTTAAAAAAACAAGCTTTGAGCTATACATGGAAAAGAAGTGATACCTGCATGGTTATATCCTTAGGCAATATAGCTCTCAACGCGACGTAACACCTTGTAACTAATGTAGAACAGGTGAGCGGTGGCAATGAGATCCGGTACATAGAACCAGCTTCGAATTGCAGCGTGAGGCGGGAGCCAGCCGCGTCACACAGACCACAAAGACCTGGGAACAGTACGAGAAAGAGTGAAAAAAAAATGGACAAGAGATTTTGAGTCTTATTGTAAAGCTAAAATTATTTCTAGATTGGAAGTGAGTGTCAATCATGTATAACTTTCAGATTGGCCGATATTAAATGGTTATGGGATTTTGAGTCTTATCATAACACTCGTAAGGTTACTTTTATATTGGAATGATCATAATATTTTTTTCCAAAGTGTGTGCTGATCAGTTTCTGATCTAACAATATGCGACTGAATATGTGTGGGTGAATAAGCGTCATCACTGTACAGATACCTGCGGTAAGTAGGTACAACTTGCATTATCTGCAATATACAATCTATATGTATAGTTTGTGAGAAGGTAAAAAAACCTCTATTCCGAGAGAAATAGGCTATGTTTTCCTTTAACTAGCTTTAAGACACAAAAGCTCATTCACGATCTGTGCTCATAAATGGTTTATTGCTTATGTTTTTTTTTAATGGAACAAGCAAAAATAATTCCTATAACCACTCACCCAAACTTTCTTTTTGCTCCAACCTTGCTGCGGAAGTGTGAGGCACTGGCGAGAGTAGATGTAGCGCTGAGTCATCGAAGTTGGAGGTCTCGTTACATCTGGTGGGGAGCAGGCTGCTGCGGCGGGGGAAAGGGGACTGGAAGGGGGCGCGCTTCGTGTAGGGGGAGTCTATCAGCCGCGCTAGCACGCCCCCCACGTGGACCTGACAACATAAGGGAACTTTTATAAGCCACTCAGTTCTTCTTTGCCATATAATAAACTAGCGACCTGCCTGCGGTTTCACCCACGTTGCTCTGCTCGGTTTGATCGTAGCGTGATGTTATATAGCCTATAACCTTCCTCGATAAATCGACTATCCAAAACAAAAATATTTTTTCAATTTTAACCAGTAGTTCCTGATATTAGCCCGTTCAAACAAACTCTTCAGCTTTATAATATTAGTGTAGATAAAAAAAAATAAAGCAAAAGAAATATACATACATTACTTCAAAATAAAAATGAGCATCGGCTAACTTCGTGATTCCGAAGATGACAGACACATCTAGGTAGTATAATGATATAGAGCTAGCAGCTCTTATCAAATAGCCCAAACCATTATACTAATCATACTTAAAAATATTACATCAAAACAAAATACCATGAAGGGTTATATCAACTCTGTATAGTTCTACAAAACAGTAGCGCACGTCGTTCCTGCTTTCAATACTATCTGCAACTGACTCATTAGTGACACCGCTGCGCCGCTCGCACGGCTTGCATCTAATTTGATTTTGTTAGAAATGACGTTGACATTTATTTCATTGCAATAAAGTTTGTAAATGATTTTTAGCGCCAAACTACTTTCTGATAATGTTATTGTCTTTGTTATATTAGACGATTGTTTCCGATGCCCATTATATATCTTGAAGCCCCCTCTTTCTGGCGCGGTCGGGTAAAAATACGGAGGTGACCGTAGCTTAGTTTGGCATGATTGGAGTTTCAGCTCCCGCTTGCTAAATTTTAAATTTTTCTTCACACAAATATTGTAATAAATAACCCTACTTCTGGCGCAGTCGGTTAAATATACAACATAAATATTTCAATCTCACCTGTATTCCCCAAAGGGTTATGCAGAGGTGTAGAGCTACACCTAATGTACAGTAAACCCTCTAAAGTCCATAAGGATGTTAAGGATTACATTGCTATGAACAGTACGAGGGAGCTTGATACAACCAGTGTGTCACTTGTTAAAGACAACGAATAGAAGGTCGTAAGTCAAACTAAACGTCAACCTATTGCGTTGTGAGATTGCCTATGGACTTTTGGTCGCCACTGTACACCTATGCGCCTGTGGAGCTGAATAAATGTTCCTTTCTTTCTACAGTTCGCCAAAATTTTCAGTAGTAGCTCAGAGTTTGAGATTTGTGACCGGTTAATAGGAATAGACATGGACTTAAACATACCGGCAACCTGTGAGTTTAAATTAATACGCCTTTGCCTTCCCTTCGAGAATTACAGGTGTGATGGTATAAAAACGTTTGCTATAAACACTAACCTTCCCAACAACATGATTCCCAGACTGCAATATAATGTTGCCAGCTTCATCGATCAGCGCAATCATATTCAAATGTTCCAACACTACAGCATCCTTAGCAAGAACTGTTGAAACTGCTCCAACCATCAAGTTCGTCTTAGAAGTTTGTCCGAGTGAATGAGATCTCTGCAACCTCATTATCTGCAACTTGCTAACAGCACCCACTTTAACGATAAAACACAAGTAATCATGACCAACTAAATCAGTATGGAGAAACGTCTTCATGTCTCTCGGAGATTCTATAGGATCCCGCCTGATCGTCTGAGTATCAGTCCAGATATGGTCCAAACAAATATCTGGATACAGAGGCAATGATGGAGGATTCTGTGGACCATTATTCGCTATCATAGAAGTATAGGATGCTTGACCAATAGAAGCATGGGGTGATAAGCCTTGTTGATGGAATACGCTGGCCATTGGACTGTTGACCCTCGATCTGGACATTGTTGGAGTACTAGGGATCTTTTTAGATTGGTACGGACTACCTATACCGGTAGCCCAGCTGGTTAGATTCCTCTGACTCTGCATTGGACTGCCAATATAATCACAGGATTGACTGAACACTGTTGTTGTTGAATTCATGTTAGGGCACATTGATAAGCACTCATCTCTGAGCGTTTTTCTGATCCTCCAAAGCGAATGAGTTCCCAATTTCCAGTCGTACAACAAAATAATACTTGGGTCAGTACTAACAAATATAATTTGTACATCCCCATCATTATAATACTGCAGCCCTTGTGAAGGAGACTTCATTAAAATGGGAGTTACTTCGTCCAAAGGATGGGTTAAAGAGAAACATGTAGGCAAAGAAACATCCTGGTCGAAACCAGACACAGATTCAGCACGCAACTTCGAACTCATGTTAAAGAGAAAATTGGTTCTTGACCTTGAAAAAGTACTGTTTTGAGATTCATTGAGCTTCGAAAATGAGTTTGGTAATATTGAGTTCTGATTTAAAGGTGTCGCTTCTTTTTCTAAAAGAACACCGTATTTCATCGGCCATACTCTTTTTACTTGGAATGGAATACTTGTGATGTATTCCCGACCTTCATTGGTGTAAACTTTCATGCATTTACTGTCTACCAATAATATCGCTGGCATGGTTTTCGTTTGTATGTGTTCAGTGGTATCTTCTATCTTTATGTTTTTCTTTACATCTCCTATTTGGGTGTTCAATGCGTCTATTAACATGGTGTTTTTGATATCAACATGAAAGTTGCAGAAGGCTGCATGTTTTATTGGATTCTCTATAGTATAACACGCTATTGTTTCTCGGTGCTCTGGATCTGAAAGCTTTGTAGCGGGAGTTGAAATAAGACCTGAAAAAAAGTAATATTATGAAATACTAGCTATTGTATTGTAAAGACTACACTTTTTATGAGACATCACACATGGTTCAGCAGTTTTGGTGTGAAAACGTAACAGAAACAGATATACCTTCGCATTTATAATATTAGTATGGATACAGGATTTCTATGCTAACTTGCTATCAAAATTTTCTGGCTAATTAATTAATAATGATTGCCTAATGTTAATTTTCATATTTAGTGTTTTCATATTAACTGTTATCTATAACTTGGCATGTAAATTATATTGACTTGCAAGTAAATGATATTCACCTAGATTATGTTTAGGTCCCATGTTATAGGGGGCGAGCTAGCCATTAACCTCAGTAGCAGCTCGGAGTTTGGATTTGTGGGCACATTTCATAGAGAAACCCAATAACACTTTGCTCTACCTGGGGATCGAACACAGGACCTCTAGTGAAGCTGTCGCACTTTTGACGACTAGACTAATGATAATGATGACATAGAGTCTATATCATTGTGACCATCATACCATCGAAATGAGCTAGAGGGTTACAAAAACTAATATTACCTTTAGACCACACAGCAGTACAGCCCTTCACATACAACTCTTCTTCATAAGAGCTATCAGTCTTTGGGTTTACCATAGATTTAGAATTACTGCTTGGTCCTGGTGTCAGGTTGAACTTCTTGGACATATTACTTGAGCTATTAGCACTGCCGCCACGAGACGGACCTGCAGAGCTCATACCTTCAGCATCCATCTTCTTCATCCCACTAATAAGTTCTGACTTAATGGAAATATTGAAGTCATTCTTGAGACGACTTGGTGCTCTAAACGATTCTGAGTTGTATTCATATTTAGAATCTTTAGGATGTTGTTCTTCTTCTTCGAAGTCTGTAAGAAAGAAAGAAGAAAGTGTATTTATATGTAGTAAGTAATAGAGTAACAAGTCAAATAATAAATTACAAGTTCATGCACATGCAGCATCTATTGCCTGGGCCATTCTTTTGCCTGGGCCTAACACAATAAATAATAAAATTAAAAATAGAATTTATTTTAAAGGTGCTGGTGCTGATTAGCTCAACGTAATGGTGGTTAACTGTTGATTAACTCAAATTAAAAAACATGTTTTTTATGGGATAGGAGGGCAAATAAGCAAACGGATCATGATGGTAAGCGATTACCGCCGCCCATGGACATCCGTAACACCACAAGTGCATTTCCGACCTTATAAAAGGATTTTATTCCATGCCAATAGGTTTGGCATTTTATAGGCTTAAACATTACATGAGCCTTAAAACATCAGCAGACAATCTGTTCAAGAGATTTCATGTAATACCAGAGTGATGATATGTCATATGTATATATATATATAATACACATATAATAAAATCTTCAACATTATTTGTGCATTTAGCAACACTGCTCGTGAACGGGTGCTGTCTGTCTTGGTTTGTCTGGACTGGTCAGCTCTTACTTGCTGTGGCAATCCCTTTCTTTCTATATAACTACTAAATATAACACCTACTTATACTGAATAAATCATCTAACACATCAAACTGCATAATTGTCAAACTATTTAAAACAAAGTTGTAAAGATTAATATTGTAATCATGTTTTTTTTTGTTAAAAGAGTATCTATGGAGTTTCTTGGCGGCTCTTCTCCATAAGACCCGTTTTGGAACCGTGCAATTAGTTTGACTTTTCAAAAGTACCTTTTTAATGGTCTAATTGAAATAAATAATTTTGACTTTGACTTTGACTTGACTGGATGTTAACTCTAAGATTGAACAGAAAGTAAAACAAATCTTGCTTTTTCCATTAGTATGAGTCATAACCAGCCATTTGCAATCTAATCATTTCTTTAAATCAACCTCATTGGAGCTCATTCAGTAGGAGCAGTGGCTTTAATCAGGAGATAAACATTTTAAATGCCTAATGCCCGGTTTCTGAAAATTCCAGTTAAAGTCTAATTAGCTATTGATTCAATAAAGTTATGTAAAAGTTAAATGTCCGATATCTGCCACTGTATTTCTGAATGTGCAAACATCCGTTTGATAACTAAGGAACCAATTTGCAATTCTACAATCTGACACTAGATGGGTCTGTTATGCAATACTAGTTTAAATTTATTTTTATTTGCCCAATTTCTGAGGAACATTTATTGCAGGTAAAAATAATTCTAAAATTACCTTTGTTATAGTTATATTTCCCATGTCTACACTGATGAATATAGATCTATGTTAACTTAACCATTTCTTGAACAATAAAGGATTCTTTACTATTCAAGAATCAGAAATTATAAATTATTACAGGAAAACATGAGCATCCATGCATAGCCAGGATTACCTGTTAAGGTGACTATTTACTTAATCTACTGCTCACTGCTGAACATATTTTTATAACATTCCACCTAAACAATTTTCATTTTAAAATGAATAAAGGATTATAAGTAATTACTCTGACATTGTAATAAGGACCGACCATCACTACTCTTGTAATACACTTCACGGATGCACCACCACTCCTGCTCCTCTGCCTCCTTAGCCTCCAACAGACTCTCATCCTTGATGGCAAAGTTGGTGAGCTTGTACAGCAAGGAGTTCTCCGACGCTGAAGTGTTGTGCTTGCTGTAAATCTGACCTGGGTGCCTCGTCAGCACTGTTCTGCCGTGAGGCACAAACTCCTGGGGAACGGAAATCAAAATTAAAAATGTACTTAAAGTAAGGGGTCATGAGGAGGTCCCTGTTTAATAATTTTATTTAGCAATATTGAAAGGTTTACATAACCCTTAGAGGTATAAACCGCGAGGCAAATGGACATAACTCTAAAAGAATTAGGACTCCTTTCAGAAATATAATTTAAATGTTTCTGCTTCAACAAAAACAAAAAATATCAATAACATACCAGAGGCTCAGATGCAGCGATCATAGTTTCTTCATCCAGATTTGAAACAATGTTTGTAACAACACACACACGTGAGCATAAAATGGTGGTATGATTATATTTCAACAGACAGTACTGAATAATTTTATTTATTTGTGATCTTAAGTTCGTAATCGTAACGCTAACGAATCTTCTCTTCGCTTGGAAATAAG
This sequence comes from Acronicta aceris, assembly GCA_910591435.1. Taxonomy (NCBI): domain Eukaryota; kingdom Metazoa; phylum Arthropoda; class Insecta; order Lepidoptera; family Noctuidae; genus Acronicta; species Acronicta aceris. The sequence goes on from OU342770.1 coordinate 13,762,090, forward strand.
AAATTTGACAGATGAATGAAATGAGTTTGACATAACTCTGACAGCCGGCTCCACCCGGCGCAGCCGCTATGCGTTTCGTATCACAAAATATGGGTTGATTATTGGTTAATTAATTATTTTACGCAAAAATTACAAAAATAATACTTAAATCTCTAAACTAATAATAATCTTTTAATTTTTATAGCTTTTTTTTAGTATAGTATATTCTTCAAACCAACTTCTAACTAAAGTTTCTAACCACGTGATACAGTATATAAGTGTATAATATAAGTGATATAAGTGTATTGTTTTGTAAGCAAGCATGCTCGGTATTTCCCCGAAAATAATGCCAAGAAAATACGTAAACTCGGGTCCGGGTTGGAGAGATATTGGTTCCTGCCGCGCAATACCCACTCACTCAGAACTCTTGTTCTCCTCTGTGTGACACCGAGTCTTAGTTTAGATGTAATTTATAAATATTTGCTTTTTGGCAACTACAATCTAGTTTTAGGACTATACCTTAAAAATTGAACTTATTATATCTTCTAAAATAAGACCCGAATAAATCTGTGACTTCGCGAAAGATTGCGACCAAATTTGGGAGAAAACAGATCGTCGCTAGGTTCCCCTTGTGCCCTTTTTTTTAAAATATAATTGTGGCCAAGCTGGGAAGATTATCCCTTTTTACCTAATTTTAAGTTAGAGCCAGTAATTATCAACTTTGAATATTATGGTAGTAGTTAAGAGTAGGTATTGTTTTATTACAACAAAATTTAAAAACCTTGTGATGATTCAAGTAAGATTTTATTTTTTTACAGCTTCGCCACTGTTATAAAGTGCTTTACACACCGAATCCGAAGAACCGCCGCGCCGTCCGCCAACACAACCTACTTTTTTTTTTAAACCTTGCCCCACACTAGGATTTTCTCCTGTATCGTGGGTGCGTTTACAAACACAAACGCCCAGACCCGGAACAACTAACTGTAGATCATACAAATATTTGCTCCGTGTGGGGATCGAACCCACAACACGTGGCGCAGAAGCCGATCGCTCAACCGCTACGCCAATCGTGTCGTCAAACTGGCTTGTAAACAAAGCATTGTGCTTGTAAATCAGGTCGTCGCCACAGACCATTCGATACTGATCTCATCGCATTCGGATGACTGTATTGATGTGAAAGCGCTTATTTTCGACACGATTGGCGTAGCGGTTGAGCGATCGGCTTCTGCGCCATGTGTTGTGGGTTCGATCCCCACACGGAGCAAATATTTGTATGATCTACAGGTAGTTGGTCCGGGTCTGGGCGTTTGTGTATATGAGAACTTGTGTTTGTAAACGCACCCACGATACAGGAGAAAATCCGAATGTTATAAAAAAATAAATAAATTTATCATTACAATAAATAGGTACCACTTATAATAAAACACGCGCTTTGTTAATATGAATAAACTTTATTACTACAATAAAAGGATATAGTTTATACCGCGTTCTGTAACAAAACATTCAACAATAGACTTTGGAACCAAACAGGTAAACACTTTGGGTACAGACTATTATGCCCTAACTTATTTATAACAGACCAGTGTTTCTCAAACGACATAAATTTTCCATACCAACACAAAAAAATATCAACAATCAATTTGCGCTTTAACAATGTACTGTTTGTTCAGGATATTTATATAAATACATATTTAGCACAAAGGATTATGATTCTCTTACAAATAACAATAATAATTCCTTACAATACCTACTTTGACTAATCGCCCATCGTGTGCTAAAGACGCGATCCTTAAAGTAATTTTAATACAGATCTTCCAGCACCATATTTATTTCAATCGGATCCTATAGGTTTTAATTTCGAGATTTTGATCTCACCATTCCCATAAATATATTATGTAATTTTAATTGTAAAAGTGAGTGTATAATTCTAAATTCCCGTTTCCGACACTGGCCCCCTCTTAATAGCCTTAATACTATTTTTCATCAAATATAAGGCTCTATCTCGACAAGGCAAAAATATATATATTTTTCATAAGTTTTGGGTAATTTATTCAGAATTAATTTAATTTAATTGATATCGTAAAGCCCTGTAAAGCTCATCATTAAAAATCTCGTATAGGAACCGTTAAAAAGCTCACCACTTTCTAATAAAACGTAACAATCAATTAAACTTTGCATAAAAATCAACATTTAGTTTTAAAAGCTATGTGAATATAGAAAAATGTTTGAAAACACAAAGAAAATGCAACAAATTTACAAATGAAATAATAAGTAAGCGTAGAGTAACATGATAATTTCGACATTTTGAAATGCCACAATATTGACGAGTTGTATAAGATATTTATTATACATAATATTTTATATATCACCTATATATTACATATACAATATCTACAGCCTAGCTTTTCTATTCTAAATACATTTGGTCTTTGGATGAGCATGTCACATTATGGCATTTTGTGTCATCGTTTGTAACTAAAAAATATAAGTGCACTTTTTGAATTTAGTACTTGATCATTTTTTGTTATAAATCCTAATCTAGACTAGATCTGCAAACGAAATCTTCACGCCAACAACCTTAACATAGGGAGATAGAATAAAATCACAGAAACCCCATAAAATCCATTAAAAAAATAAACAAGAACAAATATTTGAGAAACACTGTTCTTAAAAACATGTGAACTACTACAATTACATTGACATTTACTTTTTTAGCTTTTATTGGTTTCAAAATGATCGTAAAACTTTTTTTTTCTTTTTCGAATGAAATTTTGTCGATATACTTCAGGTACCTAATAGGGACAGGATTAATCTAATCAGTGTACGTTTAATCGAAAGGATTTTTATGATGAGTAAAACATTTTTCATGACATTTTGATAAATAATAAATGTGAAAAAGTTACAATATATTTAAAGTTTAAAACTAACAACACTATTAAAAGATTTTTATCACAAAGAAAATATTCGCGAGTTTGACTCGCAAGTGATACGGCCGGTACTCTGAGGCCTCTACTGGCAACTTGTAAAGTTTTTTTATAATCTTATCAACTTTCCGCCAATTGCCATCTTTATAAATAACATCACGTTTCCTTACTACTTACAAAAGATTTCACCTTTATCCATAGTTGTTACAATTTTTAAACCTCTGGTATAAAATCCTCCAAAAAGATAAATATATTATATTATCTATATTTTAGGGCTAAAAGGAAGAAAGAGACAATTAGTTGTGTCTATTAGTCCCTTTCAACCCCAATATATCAGATTTTTCAATAGTTTTTATTGGGATTTAGTCAAGCTATTGGTCAAAACAAGTAGTTGCTTTTAAATCAGGTTCGCACAAGCTACATGAGGTACAAGAGTAGCTAATTCACTCACACTACTTTTAATAGCTTGAGCATAAACCCCAATCTTAGGCTGGAAATAGTTTAACTTACTTGTGTAATGGTGGTCCGACACCAAATTCGGTTAAGCCGACTGCCGACCTACATAAAATAAGGTAGCAAATGTTAGTTGACCGACTGGAGCGTTTCTCTAACGATAATTTATCGGTCAGACATAGAAATTACTAATTCTGTATTTGTGCTTTTATTATAAAACAATTGATAATTATTATAGTGGAGACACATGGTAATGTTGCAATTGATTAAAAAAAAAGTGTCTCTTTCCATTATCCGGGACCAGACGAGAATATGGATCCAAAATAATTGATTTTAAGGGTTGAATTTTATTCACAGCGTACCTAATTGATAAGGGATCTCTAAGGTCCGACAATCGGACAAAATGTATTTAATGTCGGACTAGTTTATTTAAATATTTAATTTAAAGCTATTGATATTATTAATATTCCCAGCCTTATTAAAATAATTTATGTTACCTTTCCCCAGTTGCCATATATAATATTAATTGTGATAAATTCGCTTTATACAAAAACATGTGACTTCCGTCACTTATAAATATGTAACCAGGGTGGAAATGTGGATGGATCTTGGAGAAAGTACCCTATTAAAGTTAGTATTTTTTTTGGTAATTATGAAAAAATGCTGTTTCAATTAAATTAAAAAATAAAGTTTCCTTTGAATAAAACTTGCTAATAAATGGGGTACTTTGAATCCAGGACTCATCTCAAATTTCCCATCCTGTATAATATAAATATTTAATTATATATAAATGATAAATTGCATGTATGCAATTTTACATGAAAAATAAATCACCTTAAAAATGCAATGCAGTCTATGCATGTGGTGTCTTGTTTATATCTCTAAAGTATTAAGGCGATTTAAATAACCTAACTTTACATATAATGAGGTTTACATTTACCTAAAATGACTGATTGGTTTGGCAATTTCTTGCCATTATGATGTGATGAAATGGCGTCGACTTATTCCACAACACCTATCGTAAAGATAATATTTAAGTATTGTATTCTATTTGTATCTCATCTTACTATAAGTAAAATCCATTATGCTTTGTCGTTATTCGTGTGGATATTAACCTATCACTCTTACGTTTTCTAGTCCTAACAAAGCAGTATATAGCAGCCTAAACGACGTAACTAAAATAAGATATACATATAGTTTTTTTTTTCTATTTTCGATATAAATACTTCTATAGCTACGTTATAAAAACTACAGTTAAAAGTGTACAATAATATTATTTTTTATATCCGTACAATGTAAAATTAGATCTATATATAAATATTATCTGATTACAAAGTAAATAATATTTGGAATAGTTTAAGGCTAAAAGTGTTGGTATATTATACCATGGAAGCGTGGGGGTCGCTTGCTTTGGCCGTCATGTTCTGTATGATGGAGGAGTCTTCCAGCTTGGAGGTATTGGAGGCGACCTCGGCGAGGGTGGCGAGGGCCAGCAGGTCCACGTTGTGCTGCTGGACCGCAGTGCACGGCGCTTCCATGGCAATCTTTATCTCTGGGCTTATCTTGTGCGCCTCGTTCAGGTCGACGCTGGAAACCATGCTGTTGATCTCGAGTCTCGTGATGCTGATCTTCCGCGGCTTCCGCTTCTGGCTGCCGATCACCGTGTCCCGCCAGTGCTCCACCATATCCCGTCTATCGTCCAACATGGACCTAGGAACTGAATTGACTATGTGCGAAGACTCGAGCGCTTTCGGTTTCAGGTTGATGGTTTTCTTCTTGCGTTTGTTTTCGCGTTTCTTTTGCTGGAATTTCTCTAAGCTAAGTGAGGGCAAGGCTCTTATTTTAGCGTCTAAGTCGAAGTCGGCAGCCTTGAATGTTTTGTTAGCATTATTGTCGGGTTCAGGCGTGTCGGCTGTGTCGGTTTTGTCTTCGCCGTCAGCCGGCTTTTCGTTCGGCGAGCTGTTTTGCTTCGGCTCGTCGGCGTCCGTGTTCTCATCGCGCAGACTGCCAGGGTCCCAGCTACAGGTCGCGCTGTAGTTCTCGTCTGGCTTGTCGGAGTCCCTCTTTTGCCGCTTGTTCACAATGAGTCCCCCAACAGCCATAAACTCCTGGTACCTCTTACCCTTGCACGATCTGCCAGATCTCATGTTTTTCTCGTCATCAGACCAGTTCCTCTGATAACCGTACTCATCGTCTTTAGAATATCTCTTATCAACTATTTGGTCTATCACATCCTGGTTAGTGAACTGGTCGTTCGGTATCCCGTAATAAATCCTTTTTTTATCATCATCATCGAAGTCTTCCTCAAACACCCTGGAGGTTTCAGTGAGCGCGTTTTGCAACTCGCGTATGCTGTCTTCGCTGTGTGGACCTTTCGCCTTGGCCCTTTCTATTAAGTTATGAGATCTGTATTCGTTTGGCGTTGAGATCGCGTTGAACTTAAAACATGGGGGTGAGTAATAAGGGTTTGTGGTTTGAGTTTCAGTCTTAGTGGCTAGGAGGCTGCTGAGGCCTCCCATTTGGGCTTCGTCGGCCAGCTTTCCAGGCGTGAACATGGAAAGCGGTTTAGACACGGCTTCGAAGGGTTCATCTTTAGACTTTTTGTTAAAGTCTACTTTAGTGGAGTTGTTGTTAGTCTTTTCTAGTTCCAAGTCGTGATGTTCGCTGATGGGGGACTCCACGGGCTTCTCGTTGGACTCTCTGGGTCGGGAGGAGAGCGTCCGCAGCGGTGGCGCGGGCAACTTGTACCATTTGAAGTCGGGGTTAGCGCTGAAGAACGCGTCTTTGTACTGCAGAGAAAAAAAATAAAGTGAGGAAAAGCTTCAGCAAAATTTGGACTGCTTAGAAGAGTTACTTTTACAGATTTTAATAAATTCCGGATTAATATAAATTAGGATGACTGCCTCATTAGTCTAGTGGTCCTGGGTTCGATCCCCAGGTCGAGCAAAGTGTTACTTATGTGGTTTTTCTATAAAATTCTCAGTAGCAGCTCGAAGTCTGGATTTGTGTCCGATTTATGGCAATAGGCTCGCCCTATTACATGGGACATAAAACATATCCGGCGAACTATGGGTGTATACCAAGTACATCTCTGCCTAACCCTTCGGGGAACACAGGCGTGATGGTATATAAATTAGAAACTTGTTGTGATTTATTATGCAAAAAAACTAGGTCATATTCGTCATAAGACACAGGCTTCGGCCATTATGTGATGACATCTGTTTCATCTGTTTTTGTACGAATGTGGAAGAAGCAAAAGAAGTATGCAAGAATCGTAGCAAGCGGCGATCTATAGTTTCTGCCTACCCCTGTGGGAGGTGTATATATGTACGTATCTATTTCATAACTTCTAGAAGCAAATAAACTGTTTCTTATTAAAAAAGTACGACGTACCTGTTTAGCAAGACCTGTGTAACAAGCTTTCTCCTCTTTGTCCAAGTTGGCCCACCACTCGCCAAGGATCTTAGTTATTGATCTGTAAGGTAAGGCCATCATCAATTAGCTAAGTATAAAACTGTGTTGTACATATCTAATCAGTTGTTATCAAAGGAGTGTAGTGTAGCATGTTTTTATTCCTTGTTGGGTAACACAGGAAACCTGTTGGGTTAGGAAATCCCAGTGTAGGCCTTCGACAAGATAAGACAGGCAATCAGCTAACATGCCACATAATTATCACGCTTCCAGCCATACTTTCGGCACTGGTTATATATATATATATAAGCCTTTATTCAGACACAAAGTACATCAATTTAAAATCTTATTATCTATCCTATGTTTATATCCTATCTTATGTTTACGACTAAGGTGAGTCGATGACACCGACAATTTGGTCCGTTTGCCCAGCTTTGGCAAAGGCCTCCTCCAATTCCTTCCACTCTGATCTGTTTACAGCTTTCCTAGCACTGGATAACATAAACTCAAATGAGAGGGATTAGGCTATAGTCCGCCACGCTGGCCTAGTGCGGGTTGGCAGACTTCACACGCTATCGAGAAAATCTCTCAAGCATTCAGGTTTCCTCACGATGTTTTCCTTCACCGTTTAAGCGCGTGATAACTATTAATAAGAACGTGACTTCGAAAAGTCAGAGGTGCGTGCCTTGGATGCGAACTCGAGACCTTTGACTTGGCAGTCCAACGGTCATACCACTAGGCTATCACTGCTTTCACACGGCACTGGATAAGCGGCGACAAAATTATTTTGTGGCGTGCATGTCGGTAAAGCTAGCCGAGGGTTCAGAAAACCAGTCCTTGTGAAAATAGCAGAGACCTTTGTTCAGCAGTAGATGTCCTTTGGCTGACATGATCTTAATTGTGCTTACATTATCAAGACTAGGGCCAACGGTCAAACGCATTGAAATCAGCTGTAAAAATTTTGTTTTATTTTGAACAATACGTATGCCTCATAAAACGGATCAAAGGACCACATTAATTTCTTTTCTAAGGGTCACTAGAGAAGGGACGAAAGATGCCATAGTAAAATTTAACTCTCGGCATCAAATTTGGGGAATCAAAGGGTTTTAATGTAAACAAAAATTTGCTCACGTTTACAAAACCGAGGGGACGACTTTTCTCGAGACAATAACACTGTACCTAATTATTAAAATACGTACAGTATATAATATACAAATCAAAACGGTAAAGGCAGATGGTGCACAAGGGGGATTCTGGGGGAGTGGTATTTTCATAGGACACAGTACTGCGTAGTTTTGAGTAGGAAAGAATCCCATACTCCCCGGTCTTATGCCCGATGGCGATGTGCAAACGAAAACTGAAGGTTTGCCCCGTAAGGAAAAATATACTAACAGCCTCATTGGTCTAGTGGTGCTAAGCGCGACTGCTACGTTAGAGGTCCTGGGTTTGATTTCCAGACCAAAGTGTTATCGGGATTGTCTATGAAATTCTCAGTAGCAGCTCGTAGTTTGTATTTGTGCCCAAAGGCAATAAGGGTAATATATGAGAACTAAACATACCAGCTTGGGAGAGGCCTTTGTCTAGCAGTGGGAAAGTAAGGGCTAATAAAAGAAACCAGCGAATTTTGGGTGTACATTAGAACATTTCCGCCTTATTTTAAAAAGGCATGGACCGTCTGCCACCTAAAGTGGCGGTAGGACAGGATGTTCGACTAGAACAGCACTTAACTTCCCTTGCTTTATAATAAACTAGCGACCCGCTGGCGGTTTCACCCGCGCTGCTCCGTTCCTAAGAGGCGTAGCGTGATGTTATAAAGACTATGTTACTCAGTGATAATGTAGCTTTCTAACGGAAAAAGAATTTTTTAAATCGGTCTAGTACATTTTGAGCCAATTCGTTACAGACATACTTACATACAAATCTTTCGTCTTTATACATAATATTAGTATAGATAAATCGTATAATCGCGACATTCGCCACGACCATGACACTCCTGTCATACACTTCTGCCTACCCTTCGGGGAATACAAGCGTGATTGTATGTTATGTACACACCTGTTTTCAAGGTTGGGGTATTTGTCGCGCACCACGCTTCGGTGTCGCTTGCAGAAGATGAGGAACGCGTTCATGGGGCGGCGCGCGTGATGCGCCGGCTCACCGTCCGTCTCTTGATCGTGCATTTTCAACTATCTGAAACAAATAGCTTTAGTAAGTACTTAATCAATTGCGCTTAATCAAATGCGGACTGAAAGATGATGTAGTCACACATATTGAGAGAATAAATGAAATGCAATTAACAAAAGGAATTTATAATGCGAATGTTAGCTGCAGAGTAGCCGGGAAAGATCGCCCTAGAAGAATATATCGATCTTATCTGCAAGATCCTTCAAAAATAAAACCGACTGTCTAAAAAGATGGAAATAAGATGACCTATTTCTGTCTCTAATCCCACACCCCGTATAAGTACACCATAGGCCGAGATCTCTTGGGATTGAACAATTTCATGCAGTCGGAGGCAACAGGTCTTTACAGATACATATAAAAATGCTGTTAGTAATTTTAATAGTAAGATGTACTCATTCTACCGGTGTCGTACCCGTACCCATGGATGCTGTAAAGGATCCGAAACGTAGGGAATTAAGTAATATCAATATAACGCGATAAAATTTCTTTCAATGTAAATAAAAGACTAGTTTCAGATAACAATGGACGAGCGCGTTCCACACAACACGATTTTGGTTGACAATTTGTAATTAAGAATATCGTTTGCACTGGTTCTCACCCGATGTGGAGGTTTATCGCCAATGCGTTAAACTGTGGAGCGATTTGTGTCGTGTGACATAAGCTTTTTAACATAGGTATTTACGCTTATACTGACTTCATTAAGCAAATGCATTACTGAACAATACTTAATGACTAAACAATGTACATAGGTAATAAGATAATTAATTTGATTATTTATTGGTTGTAAACTTTTAATCGTTACTCACAAAAACGCATTTAGCTACTTAGGCGTAACAATGCTGCATTCAAAAAAGAATTTGTTTTAGTTTTATAAGTAGTACTAATTAGTATTGTAGAGATTGATACAAAGAGGCGACATCATTGTGGGGTTGCTGGTTGGAAAGGATTAAAGAATAAACAATCATTTTGAATTTTTATACTGACGTAAAAACTGTCTAGTTAGTAGTTTGAGAGAAGAGTCTTGACATACTTGTGTTTAAGAAATAAGGCTTTGCCTCCTAATAAATAACAGTATTAATTTAATTTCCAAGTTTGATAAGCTGCGCCTTCCCATTAGATTCGATCCCTACAGTACTAACTAATTAATGTATCTAATCATTTAAATTTTAAAATAAAAAATTAAAAAAAAAGGTCTGACAAGTAAATTAAAAAGTTATAGTTATTAAGTATTTAAGGAAAATTAACAGTGTTTTCTACACCACTACTGTGACCACGCTGCACTGACTTGTGTTAGGCATTTTGATGCTGAAAATAGTGTTTTGTATAAGTAGGTATTCCGCCTGTATTCCCTGGGGTTAGGCAGAGGTGTACTAATGTACACCCACAGTGCACCGGTACTTATACCTATTTAAGTCCTATGTAATAGAGGGGCGAGCCTATTGTTACCTTACCCGTGAGCCTATTGTCTCCTCGTTTGCCGTCCTATCCCATCAAAAAAAACATCCTGGACAGTGGATACCGGATTTATTTGTGGGTGGTACTTTTTGCCGGTATGTTTGGGTCCCATGTAACAGGGTAAGCCTATTGCCATTAATCGGTTACAAATCATACCCAATAGGATACACCCACAGTTCGTAATAGGGGGAGAACCTATTGCCATTAAGCCAATATAAATTCAAACTGCGAGCTGTAACTAAGAATTTCATAGAAATACCCATACACTGATCGACCTGGGGATCGAACCCAGGACCTCTAGAGTAGCAATCGCGCTTGGGACCACTAGACTAATGAGGCAGTCAGACCAATCAGGACAAACCAAACATAACAAAGTTACATCGATCATCGACCTCTGTTATCGTTATCGCACGAGGTACTGCACTTGGCAAAGAAAGGTGATAACAGGTTGAGGTTGATACAATATACCTAATCTAATCAAATTTGATGTTCACATTCACCCTACTTGGTCTCGACAAGTTTTATTATAAAATTGTAGTAGCCATGGCAAAGACATCAAGATCTTCAGTCTACTCTGTGACGTCACGAACTCAAGACTTCACGAGCAGAAGTTTAAGGATTTATTTAAATAAAATTTGCAATTGTTAGGAATGTTGTGGGTTGTTAGATGTTTCAAAATCTTTAAAATAAAAATCTCTGGAAAAAAACCTAGATACCGATTTAATCTAAATATATTTAAAACTCAAAGGTGACTGACTGACTGACATAGTGATCTATCAACGCACAGCCCAAACCACTGGAGGGATCGGGCTGAAATTTGGCATGCAGGTAGATGTTATGACGTAGGCATCCGCTAAGAAAGGATTTTGATAAATTCTACCCCCAAGGGGATAAAATAGGGGATGAAACTTTGTATGAAAGTTTGTCAATTTTAAACCGATCGGGCTGAGACTTGAGCATGCATATAGCTACTATGACGTAGGCATCCCCATTTTGATAAATTCCACCCCTAAGGGGATAAAATACGGGATGAAAGTGTATATAAATCTTCTTAGATTTTCGACTGTTTGAACTGAAATTAAAGATTGGAGCTACAATGATGAAGACGTCCGCTTAAATAGGATTTTGATAAATTCAACCCCCATGGGGATAAAATAAGGGATGATGGAGGATGTAAATGTATTAGTTTGAACTATCAGTACCTATTGGAACGAATAAATTAAGACGACCAAAATATTAATAGATAATAATACTTCTTAACGCGAGCGAAGCCGCGGGCAAAATAATTAATAAATTTCGAACTATGTAGGAGTGAAATAGGTGATGAAAGTTCATATGGAACAAAGTAACTATTCCACGCCGACGAAGTCGCGGGCAAAAAGCTAGTAATAGATAAATTACAGATAAGGGGCATTTTTAAGTAAGCCAAAGAAAAACAATATTTTTAATGATGGCATTAAAAGCCAACGTGTACACGATCACACGCCATAACATCATTATTACGAAGTAGGTAGGTACCCAGGAAAAAATATAAACAGCAATTAGGTGGTTTTTTGCATAGAATCTTATCCGGTTTGAAGGACAGACTCTCAAAGCCACAATGGAGCTTGAGCAGACGACCCCACTTCACGTCGCTAGCCGACACGATAATAAAAACTGGATTTTTGTGTAGTTTGGCAAACTTCAAGGCTTTGATATTATGTATCAGTGGTAAGTAGATACTAAAACCTAGGGAGAGAATTTAGGTGGTAGTTATTGTAATATCATTAATATACACATGTCTGTTTTCCCCGAAGGGTTAGGCAGAGGTGTACCAGTGTACACCCACAATTCGCCGGTATGTTTAGGTCCCACGTAATAGGGGGCAAGCCGGGCACAAATTTCATTGAAGCGACGGTAGTGGCGTCGGCCTTGCGATCATGTGGTTGCCGGTTCGAAACCCACCTATTGCACTACCGACGTGAACCCACTCGTAACACCTCTATTTAGATGTGCGACCCACATTTCTAGTAAGCATTTTTTTTAAAGGAATCCAAACTCCGAGCTGCTATTAAGAATTTCTTAGATAAACCTAATAACTAACTTTGCTCGAGCTGGAAATCGAATCTAATAGATTCGAACTACATAAGGACTACTAGCTAGCGTTTAGGATGATGACTAGACCTAATAAAGTAATGATGCTGTTTATATTGTGGTATCGAAGCTATATAGTTCAACTATAGGTGAATAATCTTGTCGACGTGGATAACTCGATCGAATAAAATGTTTGAACGACGCATCCCGGCCAGTCAGCTTTATTATCATGCACGACAAAACAAGCACAAATTAATTTTATTGTTGCTTAATTTGTTTTCACACTTCAAAAGGGTAATGAGTCTGCGTTTTCCGTGTTCTGTCACTGTTTAACCCCTAGTACCCTAGTAACACCTAGTTCTCTTTATATGCCGTAAAGTTACAGAGCTTAAAGCAATGACAAAAAAACGACCATAATAATATAATGTGGTACATAAGGCCAACACTCAACTCAACTGATCGAGTGAATTTATCAGGCTATCGCTGTAGAATAGGTTTTTCCCATCTCTCCGCATCCAGCGGAATCTAGTTTAGATTAGCGTTCTCTTCGATTATTTGTCCATCTGGAATAATCTGGATGGTGGACGTCCTGCGCAAAGCTTGCCCACTATTTTCCTTCATAAAAATTTAGCGTTAAATTCCGCCGCAAACAAAGAATATACCTTTTTATCAGAACGATGTAAAAAAGTAAGTAGTATAAAATATAAACACGTTATTATCTATTGAGATAAACAAAGCTTCGGGCATCAACATGAAATGTGTATCTACATAAGTTTTGTAAACACGTGAAGGAAAACGTGATAGCGCAGAATACAGGCTTTGCAGATAGTTTAATCTAGCTAGGTTTTAGACAGAGCCAAATAATATAGATTTAAGTCCGTCAGAATCAACCGGATTCACACGGACTTCAATTTGCTATAATTGTCATTCCAATACAATGTCACCGATATGTTGAGAACACCGTTACAAGAAACTCCTGTGCAGAAATTCAGCTTTCTAGTTCAACGGGGTTGGATTTCCAAATATGTATACTCCCTTACTCCTATATATGTAGGTATACTGTATAGGTACATCATACAGAAAATCTCTGTGCAAAATTTCTAGGTCCAAGGCTAAGGCAAGGCTGATAAATCAGTTAGTGAGTCTGGATTATTCATACGTATCTAGATTGTAAAATATTTGTAGTCCTCTCCGTAAACTTAACGATTTTCTTTGTAAGTGTTTCCCGTATTCTATCTTCTTCAACAACTATCCTAATTTTGACAGTTTCAAAAGTAAATTGAAATTGGCGTCAGCCGTCGTATCGTCAGCCGATTTGACGCAATTAATTGACACTATTGGCAGTCCAAATAGACGTGAGGATAAACAATAAAACCGCGCACAATTTATACCCAATTTAATTGGCAATAAAATTTTCGTGGTTTCAATACACGAGTAAGTTCACTATAAATTTAAATAAATATATTTCACTGAGTACACGGTACCTGCTACATTTCCATATCGGTAAAAACATGAGATAAACTGAGCAGCAGTATTAACAAAACATTCTAACACCCAGCTATAATGTGCTAACATTATGTGTTCCGTTTTGAAAGGTAATGTAGCTAGTGAAATTGGCGAAATGATATTTAACAACTAAGGTCTCAAGTGACAACGCGCAAGTGATACTACTGAAGGCGCCCCAAAAGGAGACAATACACTATTGACACGGACAACTAAAGACTATTAATAATTAACCATAAACGTCTTCATGAATAGCTCAAATCCATGGCAAAAAATATCTATTCTTTAAAACCGCTTCAAATTAACTGTCGAGTGCCTAGTTTATTAACAGAAGTATTTGTTAGTACCGAAGGTACCAAAATTGGGTTAATACATCAATGATTCAACGCTGGTAGTTGGAAATGATAACGAATTAGCAGGGTTGTCAAACAAACAAGATCACAGAGACAAATGCAGTTGGTTCAATAAACCAACGTGAGTCACAAATAATTTAGGTGAGCATCATAAAAATTACACAAAAAGTAAAATAATTTGTCTCATGGCTGTTGGCCGTATCAAAGAGAAGGCCAGTTCAGTTTTTTCGTCAGACACACACCTACCTAGTAAAAGTGGTTTTAAGTGTTTTAACCCATGTTTTCTTGACTCGGAGTTCAATTTGTTTACTATAGTAATATCATTACATAAAAAATCAAGACTACAAAATAATAATATGTTGGACATTTAACATTTTTAACTACCTAGTCATGTGAAAGAAACATAACTATGCTTCTGTCTTTGTTAATTGACATTGACGTCCATGATATTCTTTTCTTTACTGAAGTGAATTAGCCTGAGACATTGTTCGAAACGAGCGAACAGCTTGGTTTTAAAAAAAATCTGAATATCTGAAAAACAGATATAATATATCAGTAAAATAGTTCGATCAAAGAATAACAATAAATCAATTTTACGATAAAGGTAATTGAATCATAAATTCCATAACTTCACTATAAAACGTCAGCACAGAATCCCAAAATATATATGTTTTTTTGTAAAAATAAATATTCACATTTCGTCCCAAATGCGAAGGTCTCGTGCCATATCTCAAAGTCCCGTCGGTGCGACCTTGACCCAATGAGCTGAAGTATGCCGAGGTTGGCCGAAGGGGCAACGGCCCGTGAAAGTGAAAACTCGTGCGCACAGCCCGCAGGTCGCATGCGCAAAGCAAAGCTTTCGACTTTTTAAAGTGAGTGGAATCACAAGAATTTAGGTTACATCACTTAGTTCATAACGAAATCGTCCGTTTTGTTTGGAATTCGGTATTTTTTTCTTTTTAGAACAACTGCTAATGTTTACTACCTAAATTATCCATACATATTTATAAATGCGAAAGTAGCTGTCTGTTTGTTCAGTTTTTCCGTCTAAATTGGTGAATTTTGGTAAGTATAGAGATGGATTGGATCTTGGAAAAGGACAAAATGTAGGTAATTAATTTAATATTTGCCTCACCAAAATTCATTTGGGAAGCGAGAGAACAGCAGAGCAGACACAGCAGTAACAAAACGTGTACTAAAGTGATCCATTTTAGCGTTTATCAAATCCTAATAATAGAAAAATATTAAAATAGAAATCGTTTGGTAGCCATTTTGTTTTTCAGAAAAAAAAAACAATTACTGCAAGAATTCTGCAAGTTATATCAACAGGATGTTTCGTGTTATATTAGTAACACCTGGCACGCATAAAAACCATAGGGGGCTACTATGACAAACGAACTAAGAAGTTTCGACTATCGGACCGCAAGTTTTTCTTTTACGAGTGTTTCGGTATTAATTTTCACAAAATGACCTTGACCCCTTAAATCCCGAAATGTACTATCAAGCCTGTATTCCCCGCAGGGTTACACAGAGGTATATTACCTATCCACCTTTTTTTATGTATAGCAAATAGATGTTGATTCAGGGAATCTTTACAGCGTAACCTGACTTGGTGGCGACGCACCGAATGCCACCGTACAATGCCGGGTATGTAGCAGTGAGAATATTTTAATGGAGTCCTAAAATGTATTTATTTATCTCGTTTCAATTCGAAGTTTAGACGTCCGATTTTCGTAGTAGGCCCTTAGGTTCGATGCTCCATCTAATTTATTTGTAATGCAAGGTTGCCCCCTCCTTGGTCACGAGACAACAGTTCAGTAACTCAGTTAATAGAGAACTGTAATATTGAACGCTTGGTTGTTAACTCATTCAACCAGTAAATGTAATGCTAACTGTAACACGTAAAAAACGATCATAATATAGGTACGATTATGACATAATATTATACACATGTGGCTTATTTTTTGTTAATAAGTATTAAATGAAAAAAAAAAAATAGTTTCAAAATAAAAAGATTTCAATTTCAAAATTATTAACAGACGTAGACCTGCCTGAAATTCGGCGAGTGGGACGATGGTAAAAACTGGATTTTCATGAATTCTATGAATAATAACGACATATTCAAACCTAGCTGTTGGTTGCCCTAGGTTTCACTCGCATCGCGAAGGACTTGATAAGACAAAAGGTCTCATTCATCACGTCCTTTGCGAAGTCTACTTCTCCAATGTCCAATTTACCTCTATACCGAAATTCATCAAAATTGGTTTAGCGGTTTAGGCGTGAATACGTAACAAACAGACAATTACTTTCCCATTTATTATGCATGGATTGTGAAGTAAGTCTACAGTCTGGAAAACTTACAAAACACTTTTTATAGGATGTAGGCATCTCCCCACCAACAAAAACTAGTTTTTTAAAACCAAGGAGGACAGACCGTAAAAAATAAATCAACCAGTTCATTCGTCTAATTGATACAAAAACTCCATTAGAACGCACTTGTCTTTGCGTTAGCATTATTTCATAACGGAGTGACCTTCTTAGTGCAAAACTGGAAAGATGGCCGCCGGCCGTGACCTTGGCAAACATTTTGACAATAAGACCTTGAATTATTTATGGACATGTGAAAACAAAACAAACAGTTTTGGTATATTGAATAACACTTGAACAGGACATAAGATTTTTCTTCTTCAAAGACGTTTTGGTACTTGAAAATATAGGTTTTGGTATATCTTTACGTGGGAGAGCCATGCTTCGGCACGAATGGGCCGGCTCGACCGGAGTGATACTACGGCCTCACAAAAAACCTGCGATAAACAACGCTTACGTTGTGTTTCGCCGAGTGAGTGAGGTTACCGGAGGCCCAATCCCCTTTTAAAAGGTCGGCAACGCACTCGTGACTCCTCTGGTGTTGCGGGTGTCCATGGGCGGCGGTTACCGCTTACCATCAGGCGATCCGTCTGCTCGTTTGCCCTCCTATACCAAAAAACACTGCTGCAGATCTTGCGTAAGGCGCAACCGCTTGTACCTATGCTGTTACTAAAATATACAATAGAATCCAAATCTACTACATTTTACCCAACTATCAGGTACCGAGGCAACACTATACACATAAAAATGGCCGTTGGGTCAAATAAAATAATTGTATATTTAGTCATTTTTGGCAACGGAAATTGAAAATTCCTATACGCCTCTTAAAAATTGTTGTCAACTCTAGTAACCATGAAGAACGTTAAGTACTAACAAACACAATTTTGTATAATATTGTATTCACAAATTGTCGTTACCCGGAAAAGTTGAATGGTACCGAGAGCGTGCGCGTGCGCGTGCGCTTATCATAAAACAAAATACTAAAACAATAAGCAAGTTCACAGAGGTCGACAAGTGGCCAGTTTGCGGTACACACTTCCTGTTTGATAACGCTAAACTTGATTGAAGAAAGATCTGAATAACATACCATCACGCCTCTATCACCAAAGAGTTAGGCAGAGGTGTACAGTTTGCCGCTATGTTTTTTAGGTACCACGTAATAAGGGACTAATCTATTGGCATTAACTGGGCGTATAATACACTTCGAGTAGCTAATAAGATTTTGGGACAGCCCAATTACACTTTGCTCAACCTGGACATTGAACTCAGGACCTCCCAACTCGGCAGTCGAGCTTGTCGACCTTAAGCAATTATCAACTTTTAACTATCGTCGGGTTTTGTCGGAATATCTGTATCTGTTTTTTTGCTCTTCCTTTTTTGTCCGTATAATAAAATCTTTTTACGGTATGGTCAAAATAAGCGTACGTGTCTGAAGTTAGCTGTTCCAAACTGCCGTGCAGGGAAAATTACATAAATACGTGTTTATGTGCAACATATCGAAATTAATAAGGACAATATATACAAATGCGGAACGTTTACGACCCCATTATCTTCACATGGAGTTTTTATTTAAAAGGAAATGTTTGATATTGGGCCAGCACCATATCAACTACATAGATAAATGCGAAAAAATAGTTTTTTTTTTTAATAAAAACACAAACACATCCATTTGAAGAATAGAGTACACTTGTACAAAAATATTAAATATTATTTTTCTAAGATAGCCCTCTTTTTATGGCAGCCATGACAGTTGTTGCAAGACGTTTGACTACTTTGCCAGTTGTCTGAGTCGTTGGTAATTTATGATCTGTTGACGCAGTTCAGTGGGACATTTTGTAGTTATATTTTTTCTCTTCCTTGTGGCATTGATTAGATGGTAACTATTTTCTCCAATATTAGTATTGGTTGTCCTGTTTATAAAACAGGACAACCAATACTAATATATATAACTTAAGACCAGTGACAGGTAATGTCGGTGACATTTTGACAACTTAACGTCCAAATCGAATACAATCCACCATTAAGTGTCGTTGTGTTGCTCTTCTTGAACAAGATATTTTGAATGTACCTAGTTACAAGAAAACGAAGTGAAATTATAAAAACAATAAAATTAAAAACCGGTACCTATATTGTATAGCTATATTTACGTATAGTGTACATGGTGCTAGCCCAGGCTCCATACATTTTTAGCACATCTCCTTTACCATTGCAATACCACTTGCGGACAACTTCACATAAGCACAGTGACTTCGACTGAACTGTATATTTATAGCAATTTCTACTATAACACTATCAACCAGTCATACAATGATACAGTCAGCCACTCTAATTATAGTTTACGAGTAAAATAATCAGTAACATCATATAAAACTCAGATTAAAAACTTAATCATCATCTAATAAAGTTGAAATTTGATTGACATAACAATACAATGCAACCAGATAAATTGTAAAAGTACCTAGTATTTCATTACAAAATTGAACCTAATGTTTTAAATGACAAGGTGATTGTTTGATTGTACTAGTAACTTGTTAACGCAATTATTAATAGCTAGGCTTCCGCTCCGGCGTTTCTTGTTGCTAACAGTATAGTATAGTAATATCCCTCTGGGTCACGTGTGTTGAAAACAATACTATACACGAAATACACGTCTGTCCGTCTGTCGATACGCTATCTTTCTTCCCAGTTTTGTTTTTGTTTGTCTTATGCGCAAGTGCTACGCCAGTGTTTCAGGGTTCCAATCGCAGGTCGAGTTGTGTTATTGGGTTATCCTATCTAAGTAGCAGCTCGGAGTTTAATTTTTCCCCGGTTAGTGGCAATAAGCTCTCCCCCTATTACATGAGACCGAAACATACCGGAGAACTCTCTCAACCCTGTGCGTAACCCTTCGGTGAATACAGGCTTATTTATTATGTTAAGTAGTACCTACTAGATAAGTAATAAACATTCATGTTAAATACGACAATTATTCTCATAGTTCTCATACTATTCGTCCCAAAAAACCAGTTAAATAGTGACATCGAGATGTAATAGTGGATATCTGTGAATCTGGTGTGATGTGTATTGGTATTTGGCACGCACACCAACAGCCAGGTAGCCCGGCCTAGTTCATAGAAGGCTTTGCTGTAATAATTATCACCGAAATTCCGTGAACCGAATATAGGTCAATACAGATACCTACATACATTATACATATAGCTAAATACATTCATGACAAATGGTATCAACTGGGTGTCTTTAAATCACGAGTGAATCACGAGTGTTTCTTCTAGGCAACCGCGCTCCATCGTAGATCGCAGTGTCGCTTAACATCAGGCGAACGGGCGGTCAAGCGTAAGTCTACCAAAAATAAAAATAAAAAATTCGCCAAGTGAACCAATCTCGTTTATCATTGAGGTGGTAGACCTTCTTGGCCGAGTTGCCGAGTTCGACTGGGTTGGGATCACAGCATTGCTAGATATTGTGGCGCTAAACAAGAGGGTGAACTGGTGACCTGGGAATTGAACCAGGAGCTCACGTACAGCATCTTCGCTAACAACCACTACAACAATGATATAATTTTATATAATTTTTCGCACGCAACTCGTTTTTCTCTGCGTCTTTAACGTTACAAGAACATAAAAAAAATACTCAAAATAAGGACATTTACGCTTCGATGCTATAGCGAGTGCTAAAATGACAGGTAACTATGGCCGTGCGAATTACAATAATACCACTGACAGACAATATGTACATTATAATATTATAATGATATCTCATTATATGATTGTAGCTTCCTAGTTGAGCTATGTTAAGCTGGCAGTAAAGTAGCGGAATCCAATAATCTGTGATTCTATTGCTAATTTGTTGCCAAAATCCTGATTTTATTACTCGTCTTTTTGTGATTTTTTTGCATTTTCCATACTAAGATTATAAAGTTTGTTCCTTCACTAAATAACTTTATTACTCATGATATTAATTCCTAAAAAAAAGTTAAGTTTCTCCTGTCGTACGTAACGTGAGGAGCAATAGCAGTAAAAATCGCTGTAAGTCTAAGGTGTCTGTTGGGGATATCAGTAATACACAAAATGAATTTGTTATGGTGTGTGTGCCATAACAATTTAATTTTGGGGAAAAGATGGATGGATTGTATTAATCCCGATATGATGGGAAAAGAAGTGAATGATGAGGTGACGGCTAATAGGGATGAATGGCCAAATAAATTGGGACAAGGGCAGGAAGATGATGATCTTGAAGCTTTTACTGAAAATGTATAA
This sequence comes from Acronicta aceris, assembly GCA_910591435.1. NCBI lineage: Eukaryota > Metazoa > Arthropoda > Insecta > Lepidoptera > Noctuidae > Acronicta > Acronicta aceris. The sequence goes on from OU342770.1 coordinate 13,783,048, forward strand.
GCATATACATTTCCAGTAAAAACTGATTTTGCATTGCATAGGCTTTCCGTATAGTGAGAGGTCAGCTTATGCTGGAATTGCGTATTTTGGGCATAAGAACACAGCACCTCCTAACTTAAACTAAATGGTTGAAGCATAGTTAGTTCAAACGTAATCAAGTATCATTGGCCAACATTGGATGTCAACACATCTGTTTTCTCGCTTATAAGAATCAGTTTGCGCGTGCGACTCTTGTTTACAAACACTTGCTTGGTACATTCGCCATCTTATTTTAGCGCTGTCACTGAGCGGCCGCCATAACTGTGTTAATTAAAGTCATTTTAAGTAATTAGCTATTAATTTACTCAGAAATTCATTGTTATCGTTTAATTTTTAATTATCTTTTTGTTAACTGCTTGCCGTTACATTAATATGAAGACCTCGAAGCTACAGAACTACCAAGCTATTAATCCCAAGGGGGGTTAGGCAGAAGCGGTGCTTCGCATACATAGTGGTTATCTTTGTGCGTTAGCGCTTTGAATATAAAGATCTTTAAGCCTAGATTTCTTAACATTTAGTACTTCGTGGCATCTATCAGAAGATACGAATATGAATAAATAGTATCTAATGAATTTCTAAGCCACAGCAACTCATGGCCAGGAAAAGCTAGTTAGAAATAAAATTTAAACGATAAATGACGATGGCACCACTAGAGATGTGCCATATATTATATACTATGCCCATACTATACATTTTTAGGTTGTGAGAGAGAGATGGCGATATTTAATGTGTAGAGCGGTATCCCTTTCTCTCAATAACACATCACGGTATACAGTAAGCGGCAAACTTGAACAAGGAATGAAAGAGACGCCTAATGCAGCGTAGTACGCATTGTCACACAATAATATTCTATACCTCTTTTTACTTTGGTCAAGATATTTGCTGGGCTCCATACGGTCGGAAGTATCTTCTTTATAGTTCCACTGGGCGATGGATCAAGTCAAGATCACCACCACCACTACATGACGGTAAGTGCTATGTTGAGTATCTGCTCCATGGTGGGATCAACTATGGTCGTCATCCTTGGACACCAGACGGTTCAATAATTTATTTTATCCTTAAATAAACTAGCATGAACACGTACTTAGTACCTACTTGTATACTGTAAGTTATCTTTTCGAATTTCCTCTAATTAATTAATTGATTAAGTACCTAACTAATTAGTAGTTACGGTATTTAGAAACTTGTGTTATTTATAAAACATATTAAGTGAATTATTTCACAATGTTTTAAACATGAAATGATTTTATTATATTTTGTGAAACCTGTCAGGATCAGGACATGATAATATGGAGAGGATACACCTTTAACCGGGGGTTAATCGGTACATTACGCTAAATTATTATAGGTCTGCCCAGTAAGGTCCTGGGTTCGATTCCATGGTGGAGTAAAGTGATATTGCGTTTTCTATATTATTCTCAGCAGCAGATCAAGTTGAATTTGAGCCTATGGTTTTTGAGGCTTGCGAAACACACAAAACAGTGGCAGAATATGTTTTTTATTCACCTACACCTCTGCCTAAACATTAAGGGATACGGGCATGATGGTGTTTTATGTTCACAAATGCATAATTTCAAATAACTGACAAAAAATCGTAATTCATAATTCGTATGTTTGGGGAACTTAGTACATTTGAAGATAACCTATTACATTACATGATATTACATTTGAACCTTTGGGGTTTGACTGGTTGGCGACCACCCTTACGTCGGAATGTGTCGTTAAGGACCCTGGTGTGTCCGTCTTTTGCACGTAAGTCAGTTCCCCTCGGTTGGTCTGGCAGTCTGCAGTCCGTAGGGTTGGCAAGGCATCAGCAACTCCTCTGGTGTTGCAGGTGTCCATGGGTGACGATGACTACATACCACCAGGTGGCTCATCAGCTGATTTACAGACTTAATCCATAAAAAAATAAAAAAAGATGACGGAGAGGTGTGGTGGGTCCCCATGTGTGTGTGTTTGCCCATACCACAGAATACCTACATAATAGTACAGGTATCCCTACTGCGTCATTTAATAAATAAAAAAAAAAGTAAAGTACAGTAGATTTTTTTCCGGTCACTTTCAGTTTTTTACAAGTTGTTTTGACCAAAAATGTTGATAGACAAGAAAATAATTATGATCAATTGCCAAGTTGCTTACGTCATTCATCTGAGCAGGCGGAACTAGCGCCATCTATTATCAGGGAATGTTAAATATTTTTTCAACTTTCGAATTTTTCTTTTCAATATTACAACAATGAAACGTTAGAATTTATCAACGAACATAACATGCGCTTGTGTTCCCCGAACGGTTAGGGAGAGGTGTACTAATGTACGCCCACAGTTCGTCGATATATTTAGGTCCCATGTGGGCGATGATTATTGATTTGCTATTCGCGATTTTTTTTCCAGTTCGTTTTCGCAACGCAATTACACAGCTGGTGCATGTTTTGTTGAAAAAATCACATGCTCGGTTAACGAAATCAGACAACCGAAGGTCTTTGAATATATTTAAAGGTAGCTTGTAAGTATAAAGTAGTGATTTCTTACCGTGATATAACGACGAAAAACTTCCTTATATGTCTTGGAGATGGTCCTCCAGAGTCTGCGTTAAGCGGAGTAGAATTAGAGTCCAAAATCAATCAGGATCAATATCAGAACAGCACTTAATCAAAATGAAAACGTCCGAAAGGGACCGTGACGCAACGGGAATAGTTGAATTCTGTTGAAATTCCGTAGGGCGACTGACAGCCCAGCCAATGGAAATAGGTTACATTTCATCGATCCGTATTCCATGAAAGGAGATAGGATTGCGATTCCTGGAAATTTAAAGCGGGGGCATTTAAAAAATAAACGGGAGCTCCATCCCGGGGGTAGTTGCGTCGATTCTAGCCTATCACGTAGCTGCAGCATGATGCGCTAACCAATCACACGCGTCTACGAGAAAATGCTTAGTAAAACCTTGATGATTTTAGGTTATGACGGAGATGGCGCTATTTTATCTGTACAGCGCCATCTCAGTCCCTTAAATCAAATGATAGCGTTTACCACGTCATGGTACGGGGACTGTTAGAGCTAAAGGGACAGAGTAAATAGGAACTACTACAAGAACATACTGCGCAGTACTCGCAACCGGCGCGAGTCCATAACAAGATAGGTAGGTATATGCAACATGGACAAAGCAAAATGATTATTATAGGTACATGGATGTAACCGGAAAATTTAAAATCTCTCCTCATTAATCTAGTGGTCGTTAAGTGCGACTACTACGCTTGAAGTCGAAGCTACAGGTTCGATTGCTAGGTTGTGCAGTGTTATTGGGTTTTCCTATAAAAATCTCAGTAGCAGCTCGGGAGTTTATTTATGCCCGAGTAATGATTATAGGCTCTGGGACCTAAAAATACCGTCGAACTGTGGATGTATGTACATTAGTACACCTCTGCCTAACCCTTCGGGGAATACAGGCGGGATGGTATGTTATGTAAAATTGTTAATAACATACTGGTTTCTGACACTTACGCGAATATTAGACATTGAAATAAAACTACTTTTTACGGATTTTATCGCGTTGTACTAATATTATTTAATTCCCGACGTTTCGGACCAATAAATAACAAAAATGTAAGGTAGCTGTTGGTAATTGCAATATTAAGACGTCCAACAATTTAGTCTACCCGTGACCATGGATACTTTAAAGGATCCGAAACGTCGGGAATTCAATTATATGAATACAACGCGATAAAATCGGTAAAAAGTAGTTTTATTCCAATTGTTAATAACGTTACGTTTGATTGCCATGTGTAAATTTTTCGTCAGATTATTATTTCGCTCGTTTATTTACGGACAATCGGAGCACTGGTGATTAAATGGTGAAGACATAAGCAAGTAGCATTCTGTTTTTTATATCTTTGGAAAAAGGATCAATTAATGCAAGTACTTATTAAAAAAAATAGCTAAGTACCTGTGTCATTAAAATTACATTTTACAAAGTATTTTTTTATCACCCCGATATTAATTAGTGTACGATAACACGTGTGCGGTGATTTAAATTCAAATCTAGGACACACAACTCGAAACTTTTTAAAGTGTACAATATATTATATTTATTTACATTTCACTGTATCTTTGGTGTAGGTACCGTTGCAGCGAGGGTCGATTCCCAACTGAGGCAAATATATAATTATGTTCCCACGGATATAACTTGATCGAGTCTGGATCTAGGATAGGATGTACCTTGTTTCTGTCCGTTACTAGTATGTCTGTGAAATCCCCAATGGTTCTTCCTTGCTTTCAGAGTATTTTTTTAAAGAGGACGAATTTATTTTATTACTTAGTGTTACATTGTGTCCAGAACCTTTGGCATTGGCAGTTTCCCGGTAGTCATTCATATTTTTTTAATTACATGAATAACCTTAGTATACAATTACAATGTACATTGTAACCCTCTAATTCATAACAATATAAAACGTCATAAAAAGTTCTTATAGCTAAGTATAATGTTATATTTTGTCTGCTTTTCCCTGTCACAGAATAGGTATAACATGTCAAAACAAGACAAAACATAATTATTATAATAATAAGAAGTTTAAAAAATGATTAATATTTTTATGAAGGGGGTTAGACTATTAATTACACTCACATTATTGTATTGTTACGTCTAATATATAATGTAAAACGAGCCTTAGCACTATAGAGTTATGGTTGAAAAAGTTAAAAATACGACTAAAATAATTCCTAATTGGCCAGACAGCATTATTACTTATTGGATGTGGGCGTTATGAGAAGTTTATGAAAAGATTTTTTATTTTTATCAGTAGGAAAGTACAAAGTACGATGACGTCGTCTTATTATTCACATTTTCCTTCCTTTCATTTATTTATGACTGACGCAGGTCAAAGGTCAGAGAATTTCCAACGAGAGCTAAAAGTATTTTCCGCTTCGCTCTATTTGGGATCTCAGAACTTTAAACAAGGGGAGCACAAGACTTGGCTAAATTTTTACAAGAATTGTTTTTGAAGGAATGATTTATTTTACTCACGAAATTTAGGTTTCATCATTAAGTACCAGGGGAAAAAATTCATTACTTTTAATATAATTTATAATATAACTAGCGACCTGCCCGCGGTTCCACCCGCGTTGCCCCATTCCTAAAAGTCGTAGCGTAATGTTAAATAGCTTAAAACCTTACTCTTGAATCACTCTATCTATTAAAAAACCACTTCAAAATCCGTTGTGTAGTTTTAAAGATTTAAGCATACATAGGGACGAACAGACAGCGACAGCGACTTGTTTTATACTATGTAGTGATAAATAAATAAAATATTTCTTAATGCACACCAAAAACTGATATTTTATAGACAAGCTTTCAATGGACTCAAGAGAAAAGGAAATGCGATACCTAGGTAGTCTAGACCATTATTTCAATTTTATGGGATTGGCGCCCATTCTGTGACGTCTGACGTAGCAGACACGTGGGATGTTTGATTTTTTTCTGTCTGTTTAATTATAAGCACGATACAATGACCCGTAAGGTACCTTTTCAAGATCTATTTCATCCATCTCGACTTCAGGGAGCTAACGTGCAACGACATAATTATTTCGTAACATGTTCTCGTCTCTAGCCATTGTTTCGGAACAAGGTAAGTGACGACATAAGTGAAGTTTTCATGTCTCACATGTTATCCTAGCCGGCAAAGGAAAATATATTTTTCTCAGAGAAAATGCGTGTAAAAGCGGAAGGTTTTTATTAATTTCCGTTGCAGTTTCCGTTGGGATGGTAAGAATACCGCTTTATGTGTAAACGTGTGTATGGGTCTTGTCAAACTAGCTATAAATAAGTAGGTATAGGTAGGTAAGTCTTGATGATAAACGTAATTATGAACAGTAAGGCCGCGCTCACTTTGGATACGTTTTCGTACGAATTCCATTCGTGCAGAAACGTACGAACACGCACGAACATTCCCGACTTTCTGCGCGCGAGTTAGTCGTACGTATACGTACGTGCAAGTCCGACGTCCGAAATCAATCCGAACTTGTTGGGATTTTATTACACGTTCGTGCGTTCATCATCAATAATGGATGTAGAAAAGTTAATTAACTTGGTTCACGGGCATAAATCTTTGAGGGATCAAAGTGATTCCAGTTAGTTAGAAGATGATTATCCAAAAGATAAAGATTATTCATCGCAGCAAAGATGACTTCACGTATGCGCTAACACCGGTACTCTGTCTATTTGACGGAGAAAAACGTATTCAGTGTGCGCAGTCAATTCGTACGAACAGTGTTCATATGTTTACGTACGATATAATTCGCAGCCAAAGTGAGCGCGGCCTTACACGACAAAAGACATAGCATCACACCTATAGTCCCAGAAGAGTTAAGCAGAGGTGTTACTAATGTACAGCCAAGTTCGTCGATCGATATGTTTTGATCCGATTTACAGCCGATTATTGTATGACGAAGTTTCAGGAGTAAAGTTATCAGTGAAATAAAGTAAACCTACATACAAATACACAAATTCTTTCAAATCTTCGTATCCGGTGTTACTGTAGCGAAATTAGCATATTGTTGTTAATGAATGCAAAAAACTTAGAATTGTCTAACCTAATATTTTTGAGTTCTTTGAAGATGCCATAGAAGCTAAAAATATGGTGTGAGCTGAAATTGAAGTGGCACAACACATGAAACTGAAAATATAGTGCAACGACCTGTTGACACGGAGCAACCAAATTATACTTGCAAGACGGTACTATTTACTAATGAAATTATTTATTTGACACTACTTTTAAATTGTCATTTGAAAGTTACATATTCATAGAACATTTAATACTGAAATATTTAACAAGAACTTGGTTTACCCCAAGGGACGATGTTGGGTCCCATAGCGAAATTACAATCACCGAATCCGGTCCACCCATTAGCTATGACCACTTCAAAGCTAAGAAAGCGTACAAAATATGTAATACTTATTGTATTGTTGCTAATTACATAAGCTTCCGCCCATTGAGTTTTCCGAGGAGCCGTTTAAAACGGCTACCTTTTGACGAGTGTAAGTGGTATTACAATTGAAAACAACGTGGCTCTGTATGAATCATATTTTTATTATTATTCTGACAACTGAATACAGAATTCAATTGATAGCATGAAACCGGAATAAGTTACTATATAATAATTTTACTATAATTTCCGCTATCAGCTACAAATATACAAGTACTGTACATATTATAAGTAACTAGCGACCCGCCCGCGGTTTCACCCGCGTTGCCCCATTCCGAAGAGTCGTAGCGTAATGTTAAATAGCTTAAAACCTTCCTCTTGAATCACTCTATCTATTAAAAAAAAACGCTTCAAAATCCCCAGCGTAGTTTTAAAGATTTAAGTATACATAGGGACGGACAGACAGCGAGTTTGTTTTATACTATGTAGTGATGATATCTAGGTCCCATCAGAATGACGTTTTTTTTTCCAAAGTTATCAAAGATATGCATGTAAGCAATAAGGGCTTAGTGCTACTTTTTTAATGTCTTGTTTCACTCCATCCTCCTAATAGAATAAGTAGGTCAGCGTTCATTGCTCTATTTGCCCAGGTTAGCTGGCTTCTAGTCCTATCTAATGAATGACATACTAAATTCTATGACATTTTAAGTCAGGCAGAAAAGGTTTAAGCCACCCTAATGTTGAATGCTTTGGTCCCGTATAAAATAAGGTCGAGTTTCGCTTGCAACGCCAGTGTAGCAACAGAATTTATAAGAAAATAGTTAGGTAAATTTTGTACCTGCTGACTGACAATATTAGCGTTTTTCTGTGAAACCCATAAGGAAAAGAATAAGGAAACATCTTTATCAGAAATCCCCGACACTTTTACTAAAATATCGTATGTGTTAATTACGTTGATGCAGGAAACGATTTCGACGAGCCACCTGGTGGTAAGCAGTCTTCGTCGCCTATGGACACCTGCAATACCAGGGAGTTGCTGATGCGTTGCCGAGCCTTAAAAGCCCCTACAGACTGCAGACTGCCAGAGCCGCTGCAACCGAGGGGAACTGGCTCTTACGCGCAAATGTCGAAACACACACCAAGGTGCTTTACGACAAGCTCCGACGTAAGGGTGGTCGCCAGTCAGTCAGACCCCAAGAGGTCCTACCACCGAGCAAAGCATTTTCCAATAAGTGCACTTCTCAACATTTCTCTGAGTTCAGCACGTGAAAAACGTATGGTGTGTAGAACCTTTATTACAGGATAAATAAATGAAAAAAAAAAAACAGCTAACGATATCGAAGAATGATTAAAATATTATTTTAACAATTCATGATAATAAAGTAGACTAGATTAAAAATAATGCTTTAATAATAAAGCTGTAAGTTGTGTTATTGTTAGCTATGATAGAATGCACTATGGCATGAATTAGTGCTAGAGGTTGCATAATGTTAAACAAGAATTAATCTTTATTGCACAATATTTATCTCCAATTACGCAATTAATTCCTTCTTGTGACGTTCCTACGTATCGCGCATCCCTATGCGTGAAACACCCAGCATCTTCATTAGTCATAGACACATTACATATTCAGGATTTTATAGCCATCATCATCTTCATCCGCACTCCTAGACTCATTCATTGCTGGTAAAGTACGGGCCTCTCTTTTGTTGTTCTATTCTTTTTTTTACTTAGTGATTATGTCGGCAAACGAGCCATCTGATGGTAAGTAGCTTTCGCCGCCCATGGACAGAGGGGTTGCTGATGCCTTGCCGAGCTTTAAGAGCCTCTACGGACTGCAGACTGCCAGAACCACAGCAACAGAGGGGGAACTGGCTCTCACGCGCAAAAGTCGAAACACACACCAAGGTGCTTTACGTCAGTCTCCGACGTGAGTGTGGTTGCCAGTCAGTCCCCCATCAGACCCCAAGATGTCCTAGCACCGAGCTAGTCAGATATTTTCTCGGCTCTTAGGAGATGCCTATCTGAATAGCAGTGAGGAACTGTATTCTAATCTAACCCGTCCCCGCACGGGGGAAAATCTTCACGCTCCTGTGCAAGTCTTATTCATGTAATAATACTTCGACTTTACTATAACCTAGGTTGTCCTGTCACAAGTACATTATACTGTTGTGATGACATAAGCATGATTGAGATTTTTCACGAGGGCGAGTCTGCCACACTAGTCGAGCGTGGTGAATCCTAACAGCTTTAATTCTAAGAGAGACCCCTGCCCAGCAGATCTTAATGAATTGATGATAGATATTCTATATTATAAACCAAAGGACAAGTCAGAAAATAAAATGTATGACGCTAAGAGTGTAATTGGTGGTCTTATCATCGCTAAGAGCAATTCTTTTTTAAGAGGTCTGGAAAGCGATGGAGAATAATATGGCTTAGGGCTCAAAAGCTTGTTAGGTAGTTAAAAACTGCGAGGTTTGACCCCACAACCTAGCTCTTCAAATCTGTACCGTGGCCGTCAGGGTATTTTGAACACGCTGCGTAAACAGAAAAGCTACTTCCTGTCAGTAGTGCCAAAGACATCGAAAGCCCGATGTAGTCAAAGTAATGTAGATAATTTAAACAATCCAGCCATTTAAACGACAATCTCATATCGTGGTTGCTATATCTGCTACTGTGACTCATATATGTATGTTTAATCCAAAACACAATGCAAGATTTTTTAGTAATTACCTACGTGTAGTAATTGCACTAATTTCTACATCAACTTGAATATAAGTGATTAATTTTAAAAAGTATCTTGCTAATGCTCTTTCATTAAAGTGAATATTTTTGATTACATTTCTCTTTTCAATAGTACCGTCTAGATTTTTCTGTCTTACACGCAAAACCTCTTCATCATTTGGTCATAAAATGCTTGAAATCTTTCAGGACACGAATTCACCATTTCTATTTATTGTGTTACTGCCTTTAGTTACACCTACATCATCGATTTTTCCAATCTAATAATTCTCCCGTGTATCCAAAGGTTGTCTAGAAGATTATGTTAACCCGTGTTTTGCAGCGAATAAATTTGTATGGCGTACACATATTGAACTGTTCAGAATAAAACATTGGAATTTTCTCCTGCATGATGGGTGTGTTTATAGACAAGAATTCTCAAGTAAACTCAGAATTGAACTGTAGACCATTTTATTTGTTTTTTGGCTATAGCAATTACTGCAATCATAGTCAGTCTATTCGTGATCGCAACTCATCTATAGACCTTAGAAATATTTTAGGGAATCAAGGCTGCTACCCTTTGCGCAGAATCCATCATTCAACGCTGATCGTGCCGTGACTAGTATGATTCAATAGATAGCGATAAGATAATTCTCTTTTATTTTGGACAGTTATGAGTTAGAGCATGCGAAGGTCATGCAAAATTACCCTAATTAGCGGGTTGTATGGACATAAAACATTAATTAAAGGCCAGGCTTTTTAATCATTTTTGTAGTTAATTTTCTGTGTTTAATTCTGATGCTTTTTTCATAAAAAAAAAGAATACCACCGGTGTAGAAAAAATACCTATATATAAAAATTGAGATCTTTTTTTCTTTAAAACAGAATACAGGTTGCATGCCAGCCTATTGCCATGGGCTATAAGTTACTTATAATAGCTTAAATGATCATTATAAGTATCTAGATATCTATTTATAAATAAAATATACTTTCCTTAGATAAAAGGTCACTATTGAGAGTATTGAGCCCAGTCCTCCCTTATTAAATTTTGTTTATTATTAGAGCCAATGGAAGGTCGGAAGACATGCTGACGTCATCGCGATGCACCTGACGTCACAGCACAAAGGTCGTTAATACACTCGCATCAAGGTCATCGGTCATTAATTTAATTGTCGAGCATGAGATTTTGGCATAAATAACAGTACTTAAAGCCGCCTTCAAAAACATAAAAATAATGTTATGTGCGAAACAGTTTCGGAAGTCGGTAACTTTGATTTGATCGGACCTTTTGATTTCGCCACCGACTTCCGAAACTGTTTCGCATACCTATAACATTATTGTTTGTTTTTGAAGGCGGTTTTACTTTTTCTTAAATGTTATTTTATTTCAACATTCTTTTAGCTAGAGTTAGAGAGTTCTATAATTTGAAGCGTTGGGGCCGTATAACATGGCCATCATTTTTAGGTTGTTAGAAAAAGATGAGGCTATTTAATATGTAGAGCGGCATCTCTTTCTCACAACCTAAAAATGATGGCGTTAACACGTTATAATACGGCCTCTGATTGATAAGGTACTTGCCAATTTAGGTAGGTACCTACCTACAATTTGCACCTAAACATGGATAAGAAAAGGGTTGCAGATTTTTTCAGATTACCTACTGTTATTTATTTTCTAATTTTTTATAGGTACTACATTAACATTTTTCTGCCTCGTTAGTCTAGTGCTCCCAAGCGCGACTGCTAAGCTAGGGGTCCTGGGTTCGATTCTCAGGTCGAGCAAAATGTTATTGGGTTTTTCTATGAAATTCTCAATATCAGCTCTGAGTTTAGATTTTTGCTCGGTTTCTGGCAATAGGCTCGCTCCCTATTACCTACATCTACATGGGACCTAAACAAACCGGCGAACTGTGGGTGTACATCTCCACCTCCTCTCTCCTACAGGCGTGATGGTAGGTACGTAGGTATGTTAAATAATCTACCGTGATTTTGATTGATGTGTTAATTGACACTGAAAGTGACATTACTACCTATCTATCTACCTTTTTAATCTGTAGATCATCATGTGAAACTACAAATTAGGTAGATATGTAGATAGGTGACTTATCTGAAAATTTCATCATCTAAGTAATGAAATGCAAGGCACTGTGTGATATGTAGGTAGGTTAGGGTAGCTAAAGGTAGGTTATTATACAGATATTATAGGTATAAGCGAATTGTAGGGTAGGTAATGTAAAACCTATTGTACTTAGGTAGGTACCTATCTACCTATTTAGAATTAACAAATTAGCGAAATCCTCGAGTGCAAGCGCAAAGCAGAAACAAATTTGCGAACTTCCGACTGTGTAGGTAAACGCCATCTAGGTAGGAGGCACCTACATACTTAATGTAATAATAATAATATTATAATAGGTATATTAAGACATAAAAACAAACAAAAATTAGGTCGTGTGCACAACGACTGCGGTAACTTGACGTCACGTGATCATATACTACCTACCTACCTACAGTAAAAAATTACTTTGATATCGATGGAATTAAAACTAATAAAGCCGATCGGATACTCACAACGGCTATTAATAATTGTATAAATTCATACCATAATAAAAGGCGCCTGTTTATTTATATTCCTAGTATTCCTACCTATATCTATAATACTTTACACATAATATTGTTAAGTTTCGTTATAATTATCTATATGATACCTACCTATCACATAACCAGAAATAACACCAATTGTTGTATAAGCTACCTACACAACTAAAAAATCACTCGGTGTTATTGAATAATGTTACTTACTTGTACGGGGAAGTACCAATACATGTATGACTGTATGAGTGACGCCCACATAGGTATAAGTGAGATATATTAACGAGTATCACACGTAAACACTGCTAATGTAAAAATAGAGAGTAGGGAGGGATGTAAAATATTTACGATTGCGGTGCAGATACCTTTATATCCGAATGCATTTAACTTAGCATGTGAATCTACCTACGTAGCACGCTTTATGAAATGGAAAGTGTGTAAAAATATGTTATTCGTGTTATAAAAGGTTATCGAGCCGATAAACAGATATTAAACACATACTTTCGATGTCGGAGAACAATACTTTCTATGAGTCTCGAGCGTTCCATTTTTAGTCATGTCCGCAGTTATCCGTTGCCATGCGAAATCCGAAGGCAAAGTCGACGACGGAATAACAGAATTCATGAATGGAACTGTTCACTGCTTTTGCTCTTAGACACATAAACCATCGGCCCAGCAACGACGCGATTTTTGCTGCATAATTTTCAAGGGCATCCATACCTAACAGTCCGACGCGTATGGACAACCGAAGGGGCCCCACGGTTTCCCATCGATTCATGAATGAAACAAACAACATGCACTTATAGAAAACTACACAATATCTACAGTAAATTAATGAAATTAACACAGAAATAAAAGAAAATACTTACAAACTCGTCAGTCGCGATACGTGTATAATCACATACATGACGTCATTTGACGCAACACAAACGCGAAAAATCGAGTAAAATATATAGTAACTGCTTCGAAAACAACACAAACATGAAATATGCACGATACTTTATTAAATACAATAAGATAGTTATGTCATTTAGAGCGATTTAGGACATTTTACAATATTTATTTGTTGTCACCGACTCAGAGTTTTGACAAGATGGTCGCGCACCGACTGTTTTGCTTTGGTTGTCAGCTGATACGAAATACTGTTCTACTTTGAACGCAACCGCGAATTACATGTTCTCGCTCTAGCACTTGAAATCAGCGTGACTGTGCGAAAGAGACAAACACCATGACTCTTGTATTTGAACACGACTTCAAATACAGCAAACGTCATTTTCTTGTTGCATTTATTATTGCAAAAGAAAAGTCGCAAATAAAACTATTTATTCTATGTGATGAATTGAAAAGCAGTACGGCATTGGTAAAAAGATGTTTCTATTTCACAAGAACACGTAATCATGCATCAGTTAGTTATATTTGGGCGTGACATATTTTGTTGTTTTCATGTCAGTAGCGCCATCTAGTTATGAACAGTGGATTCAATTAGTTTGGGTCTTTAACAAGGTCATTTTGTATTTTATGTTAGAAATTATTAAACTATTAATCAATGTCGTTATAAACTACTGGTCTTGGACTTATTACTCGTATAGTTTCATTATATTACCATGGTTACAATTAATGTTTTTGCATTCTAAAAGTTAGAGACTACGACATTAAAAAAAACATTGACGTGCCCAATGCAGGGATCACTTTGTGTTTCCATGCGTTGCAGAAATTACTCGATAGATGGTGTTAGATGAATCATATCTTGCAAAATACGACGCAAAATATTAATACCGCGTCGTTTCAGTATTTTCAGTTTAAATATGTAAGTACTGTACTAATAAATATTCTTATAAAGTTATGAAATATTTGCCGCATTATCTATTGACTTTATCCGGCTTAACTACCCACGTAAGTACATTACCTACCATTACTCAAATTATTTTATACCTACCTAAGTAGGTACTACCTATCTACTATTCTTATTTTTGGTGGTGTACGTATTGGCACAGGAAAAGTTGTGTCATAAAACTAAACTATGAATTATGTACCTATTTTAACTTCTCCTAAGCTGATGAAACTATTACTAGGTAGGTAGTAGGTACCTACCTAATTGAGATTGCACATACATGCTATTACGCCTTTACGGGACTGTTTCAGTCGAGTGTCACCCCTCGAAAATTCACTTCGATGGCATTTTTTAGTAGAGAAGATCCTGAACCCCAACATGACTGTAATGGTAATTGCGACATTAACTATACAAAATTCACAATTTTTATCTAAAACCATTGCTTAAAAATCATTATTGTAGCTAAAAGTAGTGTAAAATGTCAATTTTGACCAATTACACAGATTGCGCCAAATTTTTGGCTTGATAAGGATTTATAAGTAAAGGTTTTAGTTCTCAATTGTGAATGTTGTGTAGTTAATGTCGCAATTACAACTGCCATGAATCTAGAACTTGTTATACACCTACAAACTGCGAAAAATCACTTGAAATTTGAATTTCGCGGGCTCAGCTGAACGATCCGCCTTAAAGGACAGCACCGACGGATTTTACCTATAGTGATTTTCTCACGTACTACTGAAGGTTTCAGCCAGGAGTAAATTTTAATCTAGCAGTATTTTTATATTTTGGCCCCCAAAATTTCTGTCTGTTTCTATTGCCTGAGTCTGTTTGCTTGTTCGTGTATCACGCAAAAACTACAGTGCTAAACTAGATTTGCTTTTTACAGTTGTAATGCTGTAAGTTTTACTTATAATCTGATGTGATATTTCATCTAGCTGTGCTGCCCAGCAGCTGAGTTAAAGAAAATCCTTTTAGGGCGCAAAGCCACACAATAAGTAGTTTCTTTTTAAATTAACTATGTATTTTTTTAAATCCTTTACTTAAAATTAAATTTTAATTTTATTGATTTTCGGCCCTACCAAACCTAGCCAAAACGCTGCGCTTCATGGCTTCTCTATCACGTCTTGCCAGGAATATGTTGCCAGTAACCCTGTATAACAAGATGTTTAAGTTGTTATATTTAAACTGCTGCTGATAATCTTCCTAAAAGTTAGATATATATCAAATATATAAAATGATAGCTAATACGTGGGTAATAAAATACTGAGTACATGATGCACCATTTATTTTAACATCAATAAATACAATATTATTTTACGTTCGCTAACATTTATACAGAATATTTACAAGTTAAATAATTATAAATATTATTTACATTTTTGGCATTAATACAATACAGCTGTGACTAGATTTTGCAAAAAAAGACTTAAATTATTAAATAAATTAATATAATAGCTATGATTACCTAGGATCTACCTACTTAGGATTTAAGAGACGGGCAGTTGTGGATTCATACACCCAATTTTTTGAAGGGCATACCTGTATAAATATTTTGGAATTCCATTTTGAATGTTTCGTGTAGCTTAAAATTTAAAATATTACTTCAAAACCATTCAGAATTTCGGCGAGGTTGAATTAAAACTAATTAAAATCCCTAAACGCTAAAATAACAGTACGGAATGCTTCATCACTTATAAAACAGTACATCTAGAAAGTATGAGCATAAATTATATTCATTTGGGATAAATAGTAGCTATTTGAAGTTTGTTTAGTCCGGGGCTCTAAATGAGAAGGGTGCTAATTTATGCTTTAGTGGCTAGTGGGGGTTAGCAGATTTATTAGTACACATACCATCACGCCTCTATTCCCCGAAGGGTTAGGGAGAGGTATAATTTGTACAACACAGTTTGCTGGTATGTTTAGGTCCCATGTAATAGTCGAGCGAGCCTATTGCCAATAACCGGGCACAAATCCAAACTCAAAACTGCTCCTGATAATCTCATAGAAAATCCTAATAACACTGCTCGACATGGAAATCGAAACCAGGACCTGTAGCGTAGCACTTGAGTTTATGATCACTACACCAATGAGGCAGTAGTTGTTGTATTAGATTCTTATATAATATCGAAATCAGTACATAAGGTTGTTAATGGGATTTTATATGAAAAATTACTGCTGCGACTTGCAGACAACATCAGACGCGCACTATGTAGTAATAATTGTGCTATAGAGAGGTTTGGAAAAAAGAGGGGTGTTTGCCTAGACGGAAGAAACAAAATGGGCCCTATTTCCAAATCTTTACGCCACCTTGTCGTTTTCACCTGTGTTAGCCTTTTCTGTCGCGTCGACAATTAACTTAGGTTCTTGACGTAGATATATTGTCCTTGGTTCCACAACTAATGTTATTTCTGTCTCCATATAAATTATACATACATACAACTAGTTTTTATATCCCTTATATATACACAATCATACATTTATTGCTTTAATTTAATTCGCTAAAGGAACATCACAACCACAGGATCAACTTAGGCGAAGTTAGAAAATGTTTACAAAGTATTAAAATTTTATCTCTTATTTCATAAGCTTCCAAATTATATATAGATATAGCATAGCTTCCAACAGGTAGCTTTTATAAGCTTAGGTTAAGTCAGTTTTTTGTTTACTTTACTCGGGTTTTATCAACAATTACTACGTTTTAGTTAATGGAAAACTCATGAAAAGGTTGTTTTACACCATCACAGTAATTTACTGTAATAGATAATAATATAATACTTATATTATTATTTATTAAATTAAATCAGGGCAATAAAAATAAAATACTAATATGCCTGACCGCTTGCGGTACGTAAGCGTGGTTCTACAGTCCCTACTGCAATAGTATTTGGGTAGGTGTAATTTGTAACCTGCAGCGCAATTCATCTATAAAATTATCAAAATTTACATACATGACAAGAAAACCAATGAATACAGAACGCAAGGAGTTTTCATCGCACTTATGATTAAATTTTTCACAATATCTTATTCTTATTATGAGTATCTTCGAGATAGCTCTGCCTATTCAGACGGATAGACTAGTAGAATACAGTACTACTGTCCGTGCCAAATATCCTCACAGGTGTGAAGTGGAAGGCAGGTGAGAAGAGCAAGTATAGAATTATTACTATTCCTTCTCTATTTCTACTTCTTCTTACTAGTTCATTTGGTATGAGGATACGCAACCAGACTGGCTTTCCGTGATGGTCAGCTTTCATCACCACACTGTGTTTATCACCCTGAGACAATTTAATATAATTTGTTAATAAATGAGCCCGAATTTGTAAAAATGAGACTTAATTTGGTTAAAATGTCATGAGTATTGCTGTATTGTCAAACACGGTGTGGCAATGAAAGCTAACCCAGGAACACAATAATGCATGAACAAGTTCGTTTGAAGAAATATCGCTCATTTAATGATATACAGATGAACCCATGCAACCAAGCTACTTCGTGGAATAGCAATGATCTATATATACATCATCTATTCTGTGACTACTATGCCATGCTCCCGCGAAATTATTTGGCGCGTACGTTCAGAAGCGTTACATTACAAAAGTATCATTCGTTCATTCAAAGATACGAGTACCATGTATTTTAAGTCAAAAGTACTACGTAGTTATATTAACTTGAGCTCAGACACAATTATGTATAGTTATGTACACAATCACCAGGCTAAAACGGTGATGTTAATTAGTATGTAAACAAAATTACCAGCTGCAAATGGTGAAATAATTATCTAATTAATGAAACGAAAAGACAAAGATTTGTCTTTTAAACTTAGCTTGTCAGAGGTGCAATTCAATTTAAGTTCATTTAAAACAATGAAAGCTCGCATTTCATTGGAAGACAAAAGGCTAATTTTTGTTATTTAAATGTTCGGAATTTGGTTCTAATCTAGTCTCTGTAACGTAAATACCATAATAATATGGTAGGTACTTACAAAAAAACATTTCTGTGTAATGAGATCGAAAAATGACTCGAAAGGGACCTTTCTATGAGTCTGAAACGCACAAAACGCAAGGAGCACATATAAATCTTAATAATTTGCCTGCAGATTAGTAAATAAATGGATAGAACAAGTGCTCCAGTTCCAAACGTCAATCGATCGTTAACATAATTTTGATCATGGAATACATCTTTACAATTGCACAGTCTTACAGACTTTCAAGCGTTGTCACTTCATTGAGTATTTAACGATGGCACAGATGCTAGGATACCTACTTCCTACAATCGGAGCGGAATCGAATTTCGATTGTTTTAACACTTATTGTGAATTCACATCCACGCAAGGTGGACATTTATGCGATCGAGCCTCAAGTACCATGCAAATTGGATGACGGTCTCGATCATGTTTATCTACTATCTTCTTACCATTCCATTTGCTCACTACCCTTTAAGGAACAAAGTAAGTAACTAATTTCATTAAAAACTTGAGCGAGTCCAGTCACAAGTCAGTCATAAACTACGTAGTAATCTAAAGGCTAGGTGCCGCAATGGAGTATCTTCCTGAACGCCTTCCGGAACTCAGGGTTGAAGATGGTGTAGATGACGGGGTTGAGAAACGAGTTGATATAGCCCAGCCACGTGGTTAGGATAAACACGGTGACCCCGGGCGAGTAGGGGAGACCGAATTTGAAGCACATCGCATCCAGGACTGAGCAGGTGAAGAATGGTGCCCAGCAAAAGAGAAATACTCCTGGAAGAAGAGAAATATTTAGAAGATGGAATTTCAGTGGAAGTGGATATCCTGAACTTATTGTTATTGCAAAATGTATTGGATTGCTAAATTGTTGTTAATTTTTTTTCATAGTTGCCCTAATAGCTAGACTGGATGGAAAGTTTGGGTAGTAGGATAAACGTGGAAGAAAAAACCGACAAAGAACCGACTTGGACTAGCTTTGACTCAGCTTATGCTTAGATAACCAGGCTACTCTTTACACTGGTCAATGCTTGGTCCTGATTGGTTAAGGTTATTGTAGATTGTATAAGTACTGAGTAAAAGTTTCAGACCAAGTTAGTTCTAATTTTAGTCTTACTACTCAGTTGGCTTCGAAATGTCTCTTACCCAACACAATGGCGAGAGTCTGCGTGGCCTTCTTCTCTTTTTTGGCAAAGGACTTAGCCCTCAGCTTGCCGGCCCTGTTAGCCCGGAAGATGGTGAATCTGGCCGCTGATGCTGCACTCCTGAATCGTCTCCGCGGAGTGGAGATGAGAGAGCTGTTACTTAACCTGCTCAACTTCTTCCTGTGGAGGGAATTGATGGTTATTGACAGTGTTGTTGCTGGAATGCAAAATATCAATTAAAATTACTAACAGCTACCTTACATTTTTGTTAATTATTAGCGATCAGATTCACGTAGAACGAGTTCACTGTGTCTTTTGATCATGCAGTTTTGGGCTTACGAAACGTTGGGAATCAAATAAGTAATATCAATTCAACTCGATAAAATCCGTAAAAAGTAGTCTTATATCAATGTCTCATATTCGCGGAAGTGTCAGAAACCAGTAAAGACAACTATCTTAGTTGTTGGATTTATATTGCTTTTTTTTGGGATCATAAATTACGCGACCGAAGATCGTGAACGTAAATTCGGTCAGATGTGGTTCGGCTCAGAGCTATCGAGGTAATTTTAGGAATCAATCGTTTTGGCAATTTCGCCGTAGGACAATGTCCATATAATCATTCTTATAAATGGCATCATTTCTACGCAGCAGAAAAATGAAGGTACATAGGTAAAATTGATTTGATTGAATTTTTCAAGCGAAAAGGAAATAGGTCAGTGAGACACTTATGGGCAATGGGTTTATATATCCCATCCTCGGACATGCCGTAACCTCGCTGGAATTGCGTCTCACGACGGCTGCAGCGCAAAAGGGACGGGACCATTATGAGGAACGTTAAGGTAGCCATTTTCCTCAGCCTTCCGAAGATGAGGACCAGATGACGCAGTTTATCCCTTTTTTTAATTTACACCGACCTGCGCTCAATCACTAGTATCAAGTGTTATAGCTATAGGTACCTTTTTTGTCAGAAAGAAATGACGTTATTAATCTGTAGTGCTATATCCCTCTCTAACAATTCTTTTATTATTCGATGGTAATCTTAAGATAGTATAAAACAAAGTCGCTTTCGCTGTCTGTTCGTCCCTATGTATGCTTAAGTCTTTAAAACTACACAACGGATTTTGACGCGGTTTTTTTCAATAGATAGAGTGATTCAAGAGGAAGGTTTTAACCTATTTAACATTACGCTACGACTCTTAGGAATGGGGCAACGCGGGTGAAACCGCGGGCGGGTCGCTAGTAAAATAATAAATAAACATATGAGCCACCTGATGGTGAGCGGGAACCGCGATCTTTAGACGTCACTACGCCAGCAACGCCAGTAGTATCACTACTTAGCGTGTCGTGATCTTGAGATCTCTTTTTTAGTTAAACCTCATTGTTTTTTTTTAAATAGCTTAGTAGGACAAGAATACTAGTAATGTGCGACCCACATGGTCGCACATTACTAGTATTCTTGTTAACCCATATTATTCTTTATGTTATTTGCCAAGTAATTCCTTTTTTTTAATGGGATAGGGGTAGAGATGGGTTTGGGTACGGATGGGATGCCAGGGCATTTATTTTTTTCGCCCAAAATGCCTGGGCGGAAACCCATCTATATAGATGCGTTTATGCCAGGGCATTTATTTTTTTCGCCCAAAATGCCTGGGCAGAAACCCATCTATAGATAGGGGCCAACGTATAGATGGATCGCCTGATGGTAGGCGATTACCGCCACCCATGGACACCCGCAACACCAGAGAAGTGATTGCAATCATTTTTATTTTGCTTGAATACTTATATGTCAACTTAGCTTTGGCCAAGATGTCAAATCCGACCCTGACTCTGTGACTCAGACACTAGAAGAAATAATTACAGAAATGTTACAAAACCAAGCAGTTTTGTTTTGATTGGTTGCTCACAGTTTCTTTCACTCACAAGGGGCACAAGCCCAGAGCCCCGGCATTTGATAAAAAAAAATCATAAATTAATTCCAATTTTTTACACTCTATAAGAGCTCCAAATTTTGTTATGCCCAAGAGCTCCAAGATGGCCTCAGACGGCCCTGGATGCCTACAAAAGAGGCTTATCCTCTTTTGTACTATCAACCTAATAAGGAACTAAAAATAGTTGCTAAACTAATAAATAAAGTTTGTAGCAACAATCTGACGTACAACTTCGAGCTACTGTTTACACGCTACCTGTAAAGTAGCACAAGTCAAGCTATTTGCCCGTAACAAACTACTTACTCGTTTGACTTTTAGCTCGCATCGAGCTTATATTCACTTCTGTTAGTTTTAGTTTCTGATACACACTTGCGCAGCGTTATTTACGACTGTAATGCTAAATTGAATTATACTTTTATACGTATATAGGTCTTATGGAGAATAATATAATCAGCTTAAGGCTGATCGTTCACCTGAGCCCGCGAAATTCAAATTTCAAGTGAATTTTCGCAGTTTGTAGGTCTATAACAAGTTCTAAATTCATGGCAGTAGTAATCGCGACATTAACTAAACAACATTCACAACTGAGAACTAAAACCTTTACTTAAAAATCCTTATCAAGCCAAAAACTTGGCGCAATCTGTGTAATTGGTCAAAATTGTCATTTTATACTACTTTTAGCTATAATAATGATTTTTTTTATGTTTTTGAAGGCTGCCTCATTAGTCTAGTGGTCCCTGCTACGCTAGAGGTCCTGGGTTCGATCCCCAGGTCGAGCAAAGTGTTATTAAGTTTTATATGAAATTCTCAGTAGCAGCTCGGAGTCTGGATTTGGCTATAGGCTCGCCCCCTATGACAAGGGACCTAAAATACCAGGCGAACTGTGGGTGTACATTAAAGTACGCCTCTACCTAACCCTTCGGGGAATACAGGCGTGATGGTATGTTATGTTATGTTTTTGAAGGCGGTTTTATTTTTTAGCCCCAAGATGAGCTGTATGCCAGTTATCGAACTTTGATTATGTTTCCCAGCACAAAATTAAATATTAGAATATTATACGAGTATATGCTATAATTAAATATTCCGCCGCTGGGTAATATAGCCCCGTAAAATTACAGGCGTATGATACTTAACAACTGATAGCGGCGGTAGCCTAATGGCTAGGGCGTCGGACTTGCGATCATATGATTGCTGGTTCAAAACCTACCCATTGCACTACCGACGTGAACCCACTCGTAACACAAGCATTTTTGCTTAGCACGAGGGGTTAACAAGAATACTAGTAATGTGCGACCCACACTGCTAGTTATCTTTTTAAAGAAGAAAAATGTCTCAAGGTGAGAACGCGCTGTGATTCTACTAGTGTTGCTGGCGTCTGTAGGCTACGGTTGCGGTTGCCGGTTACCATTAGGCGAAACAAATCTGATAAGTCTATGGAGCTAAAGCTTAATAGGTCATATCAAAAGGTATCTACAAAACGCGATAGCCGTAAAACCAATTTGCCAAAGTTTTTAAGCTTATTAACTTGAACGTGACCTTTGAACGTCAGAAACTAAGCCGAATTTACCTTGAAACTTAAAACTTTATTGTTGTAGCTTACATTCTGAATCAATCAACCAACTAAGCACGTATTAGTCACTTTTTCTGTCAAAGATTTCACGTATCTAGTATCTAATATCGCTTTTGCTTTGTTCACGTCACACAGACGCTGATTGCGAGTTAAGTTACGAGTAGATA
Source organism: Acronicta aceris (assembly GCA_910591435.1). NCBI lineage: Eukaryota > Metazoa > Arthropoda > Insecta > Lepidoptera > Noctuidae > Acronicta > Acronicta aceris. The sequence goes on from OU342770.1 coordinate 13,805,906, forward strand.
TTATAACCTTTTCGAAGGACCTCGCTAATAAGGTCGGCGTGTCCTTTTTTGTCTATAGTCATTCAGAATACTTAACTAGAGGACATATAGACAAGAGGGTTGTTACAATATCGAAAATAACATCCCTATAAAATAAAATTTTCGTGGTACCTGAGGTCTTTCAGATAAAATCTAACATTCTGAATTACGTATGGTTATTGGATTACCCTCATCAACTCGGCATCGTTAACCTTTTACTGCCGTACGCAAAAGCTGAATATTATAGTTATTGGATAAACTGTATTACCTATAATCTAAAGAACCATTTGTTTACCTATATTGTCTAACTACTTAAGCATAAAGACACGTGAGAAGCATAAACCTTCCGCGGTCAGGGTAAGATTCAGCCAGTGGAATTGCAGACTCAGATAAACATACTAACTAGGTACTCGCTTTAGGATCTAAAATGATTTTTTTCTGAAAACTTATTCTTTCAGAGTGTGGATGTATGGCCTGTTTTATTGGTCCAATTAAATGGAACTTGGAACTTATTGGAAGACTGTTGATGGAATACTTAGTCGAATTGCAGGAAAAAAACCGGACAGGTGCGAGTCGGACTAGCCTATCGAGGGTTCCGTACAAATCTGTAGATACATATTATTATAATTAATTACAAATTTCATAGTTCTAGGTCCCCCTTGGTAGTGTCAAAATATAAGTTTTATGCGACATAAACGGTCTTATCTTTTTTTTTACGTTAACTTAGAAGGTTTTTCACAGCTTCAAGGGACTGTAGACCTGAGTACTTATATGTAGAGTTTTAATTTCAACTCGATACCTCCACGCGTTCCCGAGATAAAGGGTCTTGACAAACAGACGGACGGACGGTACGACAGCAAAGTCATCCTATAAGGTACTGACACTTACGCCAATATTAAGAATTAAAATAAAATTAATTTTTACGGATTTTATAGCGTTGTATTGATCCGAAACGTCGGGTACTATATGATATCAATACAACGCGATAAAATCGGTAAATCCGCGATAAATAGGGTTCCGTTTTTCCCTTTTGCGGTACGGTACCCTAAAAATGGAGGAGGTGGGCGAAACACCGAGAGGAATGCCGTGGAATGGCCTGCACTCAGCATTGGGTGAATAGGGGCTGAGAAAGAAGGTTGTGGTACAGGGAATACTGTCGATGGTGACAGTGTTTATAATAATTCAGCAGCATTTTAGATTAAACTGTCTTGATACCAAGCAGTTTAGAATAAACTGTCTTGTAACCCCCAGCATTCATGGTTACCATGTTCTCGCAATATCATTGAAGTAACAGGATACCAAATTTTAAATTGATTAAACCTGTGGAAGTTGCTCACATCCCCTCATGAACTAGAAAAGAGCTGATGATCATCAAACGGCTGGCCAGATTTTCTTAAATCTAGCTAAGAACACTCTCAATCAAGTCACTTTTCAAACTAAAAAAACGGAGCTGATGCAATAGATAGACACACATATAGAGACACACATGTTAAACTTATAACACCTCTCTTTTTTGCGTCGTTGCGTTAATTAAAAAAGATAGCCTGCAACTGAAAATTAAAACCGTAAATGCGGTACAATTTAAAATGCTTACAACCATTAAATATTCTGACAACGTAATCTACCTGTCGGGTCGTTCGTTAACTACCGTCCACGCGGGACCCTGGCCTACCGAAACATTAGCATTTATATTCGATATCAAAGGGAATTAACATAACAATCGAGAACCGGATAATTCGTTGCACCTATCGATGTAATTAAATGAAATAAGGGTGGATCATTATCAGCGGATATTTCTGGGTTTTCACACATCCAGAAATATCCGCAAAACATTTTTTAGAAACACAAATATGAATAATTGCCGCTATGATGTTGATTGACAGGGCCTGAGATTGCCGCCAATCATAACATGACGTGTTATTGCTGAGGACTCTCAACTACATCCCCTTATCTTTATAGTCTTACCAGGTGTTACAGGGATAGATTTTATGATACACATCTTAATAAGGACATTCAATTAGCAACTAAATGTATACAAATTGAGCTAATAGACACGCAAAGAACAAGTTCACAGGTTGAGCGTTTAGCGATAACCATATTATTTAAAATAAAGTATCGCGTAATATCTAACGTGCCTGTAATTTGTTACAAGGGGCTAAATTAAACAATTATAAATACGTCACCGCTACGTGGAAATGCAAGCGTTTAATACAATTTAAGTTACCGTTGAACAATTAGTGTTCATTTGCAGGCAACCGCAGCAGAAACTTGCGAAATAATTATCGGATACGGGAGTGCGGTTAACGTTTCTTGGACTTCAGAATTGGGTCCGACCTGGATAAAAAGTCTATGTGTTATTCCAGACTATAATCTATCTCTGTGCTAAATTTCATCCAGATCCGTTCAGCGGTTCTGGCGTGACAGAGTAAGAAACATCCACACATCCATGCATACTCACAAACTTTCACGTTTATAATATTACTAAGGATTTCTTAGAAACGCGACTACGGTAGTAGTCGGTTCGATTCCCTGGAAAAGCAAAGAGTTATTAGGTTTTTCTAATTCTCAGAAGCTCGGAGTTTGGATTTGTGCTTACTTACATATGACCTAAACATATCGGCATATTGTAGATGTACAAGATTAGTACACCTCTGCTTCAACCTTCGGGGAATACAGGCGTGACGGTATGTTTTAGTAGTCTTATATTTAAAAGCCATTATTATGAAATGTATCTACTAAAAGCAAAATACCACAATATTTTTTGACGCTTTTAGGCATAAATTCTACCAAAATAATGAATGGTTCTCAGGTCTCAAGGGTTCTCAAGTTTCAAATGACGGTGTTCGTCCATTTGTTCCTGTTAACCAAAGATGATATTTCCCAAGGGTCCCCACACTTGGACAAAGAATAATCGAAGGTCATTCATTGTAATGAGTTCAACCAACGCAGGGTTTAATGTTTGTAGTTTTAATTAAGGGATCCGTCAGCACATGTACTTTACTTGTTACTATATTTAGGGTTGCCAGATACAGACTTATTACTACCGGGACAATTCTAGGGTAACAGAGTCCGGCCGTAGTAAAATATAAAAATAATAATAAATAGGTATTTATTGAAATAAAACTACTTTTTTACGGATATTATCAAGAACGAAGGATACGGTGAGCTCGTTCTGCGTGAATCAAATCGCCAATAATTAACAAGTGTAAGGTAGCTATTAATAATTGCAACATTAAGACGTCCAACAACTTAGTCTATCCGTGATCATGGATGCTGTAAAGAATCCGAAATGTCGTGAATTAAATAATATCAATACAAAGCGATAAAATCCGTATAAAGTAGTTATATTTCAATGTCTAATAGTCGCGTTAGTGTCAGAAACCAGTATAAATAGGTATTTAATTAAGCATTAATTATGTTTTTACTTGTATTTTATTTTTTTGTATTTTATTTTAAACCTTATGAATGGTTGTCTAAGATGTATTGCGACATACTTTGGAGCCGTGTCGTGAGTGTCGTACTGACAATCGCAGTTATATTCGTAACTTTAAAAAAAATAAGAAGGTGTCCGAAATCCGGGACACTAAAGTCTAATTACTGGACACGGGACAAGATGCAAAATTCCGGGACATTTCTGGGATTTCCCGGCCATCTGGCAACCTTAACTATACATATTACACGCTCATAGGCATTCATATATATTTCACGCCTGTCTACCAGGGTAGGCAGAGACTATAGGTTTGAACTTGCTACAATCCTGGCAATCTCGCTTTGATCATCAATTTATCTTCATCGACGTATAGGCGTTGATCTCTTCAGCTCAAAACTTAATTTGATCGATTAAACATAATATACCTACCATCACGCCTATATTCCCCGAAGGGTTAGGCAGAGACATACTAATGTATACCCACAGTTCGCCGGTATATTTAGGTCCCATGTAATAGGGGGCAAGCATATTGCTAGCCGGGCAAAAAATCCGAAACTCCGAGCTGCTGCTGCGAATTTGATAGGAAAACCCAATAACACTTTGTCCGACCTGGGAATCGTTCCCAGGATCTCTAGAGTAGCAGTCGCGCTTAGAAACACTAGGCTAAATGAGGCAGTGTTTGATCGATTTCTCAGTAAATAATTTTAAACTATTTTGCAAGGATGTACCTACTTGTCTCTGATTTCGGTGTGATTAAACAGATGACACCAAGTCAGAGACGAGTATTAAGAACATAAAATTATCACGGTAAATTGTAAGAGATATTTCATGAAAGATGAACACGCAGAGAGAAACACAACGAAATGTAAAAGGAACGAGGGAAAATGGTACACAAAGACATTGCATTTTTTTCAATAAAAGGAGGTACAAGAAATGATTGAAAGAAATATCGTGTATTTGGCTAACATCAAGACACAAGTAACTTAATAAAGAGAAAAAAACTAAACATATATAAAAGGATTAAACTAAAATACAAATCCTTATCTTATTCCACGTAAGGTATAATCTTATTGTTATACTATGTATAAATAATCTTTCCGAGGTAAAGTTCTAATGGGCTTATCGATTCGATACATTATATAGGCCTACTGGTGTTTCATAAAAGTTCATTTGTTTAAAATATACTCAAATCTTAAGCCCAACAATGTTGATCATTCATCGTTTTCTAGTGTTTGAGTTAGGAAGAACAAAGGAAGCTCCCAGTATCAATTACTTTTTTGTTTAGTGTTCATAACTATTTTAGAATTTTGTCGGACTATATCTAGTTTAATTACACACACCATCACGCCTGTGTTCCCCGAAGGGCTAAGAAGAGGTACATCAATGTGCACCCACAGTTCGCCGGTATGTTTAGGTCCGAAACTCCGAGCTGCTGCTGCGAATTTGATAGAAAAACCCAATAACACTTTGCTCGACCTGGGGATCGAACATCTGGCGTAGCAGTCGCGTTTACGACAGCTAGACTAATGAAGCTCAGTTTAATTACACATAAAATGTGCACCAGGTATTTATGAAATGATGTGTATAAAATGTAGATAGGTATATAGTTCTAAAATTTGATTCCTATGCAGAAGAAATGGCAAGAAATTCCGTTACATAAGAAAATAACCCCCTTATTCATAAAAAACTCAAAACTTCTTTTATTTATAATAATAATTATGTTTTGTCTGGTTTTGATACGTGATATTCTGTGACAGGAAAAAGAAAATAATAAATAAAGGTAATTTTCTTCAAATGAGGTATAATGGCTCAACTCACTAGTTTACACCGAAATAAGGATTTATGGTCATTACGTATCATGGCTCATCTTATTCTCATTAGGCTTTACCGCTCGTCAGCTGTTTCCCCCGGTTCCGTAACTAGGATAATTTAGCCCATTTTTATCATAGCCTAGTGCTCAAGAGATTTATTACAAAGTTATTTAAAGGAGACATTTGTATAATTTAGGGTACCTAAATTATACGCTTTATTATTTTGTCTAAAGCAAATACCTAACATCATGGCAGAATAAAAGATTTTGTACGCCCCAGGTATTCTGTTCCGGATGGATGTGGGAATTCTCCAAAGTGTATGGCTGGCCCCATATCGGAGATGGCTAGAATGTTTTATAGATTACTGCCTCCGATTCAGCAACAACTCTCACTATTGGGAGTTGTAGTTTTTCTTTTGTAATAACTTGGATTTCTAGTATGATGGAGCTAACGTTTCCATGAAGGAAAAAAGTTATTCTAAATCTTTTGAGAGATGGTTTATTGGTCTAGCTAGTGGTTCCGCGACTGCTACATTTCAGGTACTGGTTTCGACTCTCAGGTCAAACAAAGTGGTATCAGGTTGTTGTAATAAATTCTCAGTAACAGCTTGGAGTCTGAACTTGTGCCCGGTTAACGGCAACAGGCTCGCCCCTTTTACGTGGGACCTAAACTTACCAGCGAACTTTGAGCGTAAGTACATTGGTACACCTCTGCCTAACCCTATGGGGAATACAGGCGTGATGACATGTTATGTTATTTATATTGATATTATGTCAACTTACTTTAGCTCAGGCTTCTTAGGCACTTCAGTCTTATTCTCTGCCTTATCCTCCGGTTTCTTCTCTTCTTTCGTGGTGGGAGAGGCTGGGGGGGTGTGCTCCTTATCAACATCCATGTTGGATGGGGCGTACCCTGAGTCGTTGTTGGTGTTGGGGTCCATCATCGGGATCGGGGATGCGAGGTTCGCCATGATCCTGTAAAGGAGGAAAATGTTACAGAAATTGTGCTGAAGAAATAACTACAACACGTTTACGCATTCTCTTCTGTACCTACTCTTATGCGCGTTCAATTCTTCTCCAGCAATACACGAAAGAAGAAGAAAAATGGCATTCAAGCCTATGAGATCTATTCCAAACTCCACCATTACAAAAATAAATGCGATAATAATTCTAATATTATAAATGCGAAAGTAACTCTGTTTGTCTGTTACGTTTTCACGCATTAACAGCAGCACCAATTTTGATGAATTTTGCTATAGAGATAGATTATCTCTATCAAGGTATTTTGTCTCAAAAAGTCCTTTGGTATGTAAGTGGAACGACGGGCAACAGTTAGTAGGTGAACGTGAAATAAACGTGAAAGTATGTGTATGAATGTATGGATGTTTGTTACTCTTTCACGCCAGAACGGCTGGACGTATCTGGATGAAATTTGGCACAGAGATAGATTATAGTCTGGAATAACACATAGGCTATTTTTATCCAGGTCGGACCCAGTTCTCAAGTCCACGCATACAATGTCGCTAGTTAAGAATAAATTATAGGACCTACTACTTTTAAAAGTCGGTTTAAGCGCAACAGAGTACCATAATCATGTTTGTATTCAAACACCTAGTTTACGTCTGGATTCCTGTAAACTCTAGCTAATTCAGTTAAAGCAAGATGTCTTCCACAAATCAAGTTAAACAAACCGGTTCAGACCGGATTTAGCAGCAGGAGTTCTGATTAATAGTATTGTTTGTTTACCCGACTGCGGCGAGGAGGTATTTACACAATTTGTGATTCCAGATAGGTATGTATATTAGGCCATAATTACTAATAGCAAAAAGCGTGGTAAATACTAATAAATAATCGTCACTAAGATTTTGGAAAATCCCTGATAATACAGCTCGTATGTTTACAAAAATATTTTTTTGATTCCAATTATTCGGTTTTTTGCAATCGTCCTAGAATTTTTGAAACGAATCCGATTGTCAGATTATATGCAACGATATCTGCTGTAACTCGTCATCATCATCATATCAGCCTAGGTAGCCTGCCAGCCTGAACGTAGGTAGGCCTCCCCCAAAGAACGCCAACCATCCCGGTCTTGGGCAGCCCGCATCCATCCGCTACCAGCCACCTTCTTCAAATCGTCTGTCCATCGCGTCGCAGGGCGCCCCACACTAACACGGCCCAAACGCGGTCTCCACACTAACACTTGTCTGCTCCATCGGTAACTCGTATGATTACGAAAATATTTGTTAGAATCTCATTATACAGTCTTTTTTTCGATTTTTCGTATTCGTATTGCAAAGTCCTACGACAAATATGCCTCCTACGCCGAAAATTTACCTTTAATAAAAAAAATCAAACAGTCTGCCATATTTCTAACGTCTCCGCAGAGATTTCTAGTCTATCGGCATCATAACCAAGGTACAAAGAGCGATTTATTTCAAAGAACACCTGCTACTTTACAAAATTGAACTTCTAAAGTGAACGAGTTCCAATATGGCGATAATTTTTCGAAACCAACGAACCGTGGTGAGTGGTTGCATTTGATTTATTGAACCGTTTCAAATCTTTTGAAGTATTTTCGATTTTCTTTGCCTGAAGAAAATTGAGATGAAAGAAATGTTTTTAGTGTAGGTTAATGTAACGGGAGGGGTTGTTTGAAGATAATTGAGATGGTTTTAGTTACAGGCATTAAGAGTTCGGCGGACCGAATTTTCCAAACGTAATACCAAAATAAATCGTAATTCTAACACAATTTAATCAAATGATGTTATTATTCGGATTCAGATAATGTTAATATAGGTTTCTACACAGTCGTTTTGTCCAAAATAAATGGAAATAAATGTAAGAAAATGTATTTTTTGATAACTTTGCCAAGTTTGGAAGTATTTTCGGGTCATTTAGCTCCGGTGAAGTAAGTAGACGAAATAGTACGATAGGAACCTAGATTAACGGTATCCGAATGCGAATATTAACACAATTTGATTAATTATAGTTTGGATTAAGATTTAGTTTACTATTACGTTTTTGTGGACAATTCAGGCTCCACCCTTAAGACCAAATAAATGTGCATGTTCATTGTATGTATACTGTATATATATACACTTTGCTTGACCTCGGGATCAAATCCAGGACCTCGAGAGTATCAGTCGGTTGGGACCACTAGAACAATGTGGAAGTCCTCATTGGTATCATTATTTTAATTACATTTGCATTAATAAACTTACAGCCCAGTCTCTTCAACCACGGCAGCCAGCATAAACCTGGCTGACCTAGAGTTGACCAGCTCCTCAGCATACGCGCCCATCTCTGTCCTCCCAAAGCTGTAAGAAACAGAACACACTCGTAATGTTTCAGGTCACTTTCTAAGAGACTGCTACAGAATGAGTCCTAGAGACTGGATCACAACCTGTTAATGCGATCATTTTAAAATTGTGTTAAATGGCGAGCTGTATCCCTCTTTCTCATTCACAATTACAATGACTTCTCAAATTGTCCTTTTTATTGATTAAGCCAGGAAACGAGCCAGTAACTCGTTTAGATAGTTTCGTTCGTTTATGTAGTAGGTAGTTATCGTAACCCATGGACACCTGCAACACCAGAGGAGTTACTGATGCGTTGCCGAGCTGTCTTAAGAGTCCCTACGTACTGCAGACTGCCAGAGCCGCAGCAACCGTGGGGAACTGGCTCTTATGTACAAAAGTTGAAACACACACCAAGGTGCTTTACGACAGATTCCGACGTAAGGGTGGTCGCCAGACAGTCAGACCCCAAGAGGTCCTACGACCGAGTAAGTCAGATATTATCACGCCTCTTATGGGATGACTATCTGAAAGGTAGTGAGGAACCGTATTCTAACCCGTCCCCACACGGGGGAAAAATGTCTTTAAATACCTATTTACTATACTTATAAAATATGTCTTACTTGTGTTGTGTTGTAGTTCTGTTATAGCCTAGTGATATGATCGTTGGACTGTCAAGTTAAAGATCTCAAGTTCGAATCCAAAGCACACACCTCTGTCTTTTCTAAGTTATGTACATTAATAGTTAATTAACACATGCTTAAACGGCGAAGGAAAACATGGTGAGGAAACTTGCATGCCTGAGAGATTTTCTCGATGGAGTGTGAAGTCTGCCAACCCGCACTAGGCCAGCTTGGTGCACTATAACCGAATCCTTCTCATGCTGAGAGGAGATCCGTGTCCAACAGTAAAATATACCTAATCCTAATCGGTTAATGATTAGATGATTTCATAATTTCAGTGGGCATCATACCGCTGAATACCGCAGAACTCACTTCTCATCATCCTCATCCTCATTACTGCCCGACGCAGTGTTGGTGGGCGCGTCGTTCAGCGAGCCATCTAGCCGCTGCGTCTGCGCAACATTCTCTATCACTACCGCGGCGGTACCACTGGATACCGCAGAACTTAGTGCCGCCGAAGTTTTCTTTGCTATTCGCTGCTTTTTCGCTCGCTGTCTTATTGCCTGTAGACAAACATATGTTTTAAGTTGATAGTTCTGATTAAAGATAGATTTTCCTTTTCTCCTTTCTTAAATATTTCCTCTGAAATTCTAGAGATTGACTATGGAAAATTATAGGTTAACCGTAGTTTAGGTTGGGTAATGTTAAAAGATATCTATAAAATATATTGCCAATGTGGCTTGCGCGATGCAGAATACATTTCGTTGAAGTTTTTTTCTAGCGCGATAGATGTCGGTACACTTACTACAAACTTACCTAGTTAAGATGAGCCTTTCCGATTATAGACGAAACGCTGGCGAAAACAGACCACAAACTACAAGACCTTTTGATACTTAAAGCACAAAAAATAACCTTGACCTTGTGTGTGTGAATAACCTTGTGGTGACCTTCGCTCACCTTAAAAATATTATAATACAGGAACATCATGATGATGCAGGGTATGTAGAAGGAGCCCAGTGAGGAGTAGATGACGTAATCCTTGTTGTTGAAGAGGCAGTCGGCTGGGCGGCGGTCGCGCGTGTTGTTGAGTCCCAGCACCACGGGCGAGCCGATGGCTCCCGACACGAGCCACGCCACGCCGATCATGCACCACACGCGAGCATTGCTTTTGTGTTTCGCGTATTTGATTGGTTGAGTCACTGCTATGTATCTGTGGACAACGAGAGATAGAGTTATTTTTTTAGAATCGAAAGAATCATTCGTCTCTATTTTTTTTAAAGAAGGCTATATAGGTAGGTACAGTCAGCGCCAAAAGTCGCTGAACACGATGCAATCTTCAAAACGTTTTTACATTTTGGTTAGTAATGATGTACCTACTCTATGCGTTTAAAAAATCAATAGGATTTACTCATGTACCTATTGTGACTGTGTTTACAAAGGGTGCTAAATAACAAGACTTCTATTTAATTTATTATTATGCATTAGTCTCCTTTAAAAAACTACATTGTCCGCTGAATTCACTGAATTTCAATATCCATATTATAAAAATACCTAATTGTAACTTGAACTTGAACTTGAACAGAATTAGTCAGATTGGTCAGTAAGTCCTTATAACTGTTAATTGTTGTAATTGTGTAAATTGTTTGCCAATTTCTGGACAATCTAGCTTTATCAATGACGTGAAACTCTGTAACTGGCTAAGAGATACTTATTTGTCATCATTTCACTATCACTGCACAGTACTTATATGCAGACTCAATAGATGTTACCATACGACATTAAGCTGTTCATTGATGGTGAGGTGAACACTTGAAACTCATGTAAATTAGTAATAAGCTGTTGAGTTTCCACAAATAAATAAATGAATTACTAGTTCAGCCACTATCATTGTTCATCTAAAAAAAATATGTTACATAACATAATGCAAGGAATCTTCACTTGACCCATTCATTCTAAAAAGTAGTACGGCAAGGAAGGTGCTTAACCTTAAGTTTTTCAATTACTAGTTTTGTTTTCGGTTTAAAATAATTTATTGTAGTCGTAGTCAGTAATCGTAGGTACATGTTCTGCTATTGAGTGTTCCAGACATTCTTTGATTATTTCTACTACTATTCGTGAAAACCTATAATTGGCTTGCTGGTGTTTTCTCTTTCAATTTATTTTATTATGTGTTATTCCAGGCTAACTGTGTGCCAAATTTTATCCAGATCCGTTCAGCCGTTCTGCCGTGAATGAGTTACAAAATCCATACATCCATACTCACAAACTTTCACGTTTATAATATTAAGTAAGGATTTTATTCTAACACAATTTCTCTATAAATCTTGTTACATAACGCTATTAGGTGATGTAAAGCGCTCCAGCTGGCTAGGTACAAATGAGTCGTGTAGCCTGCACTATCACTCTCGAGCCAATGGCTCGCGCTAAACTGTGTAACGGATCTATTTAGAAGAACATACATACATAACATAATCAACCCATTATACTGTACCACTGCTGGGCAAGGGTCTCCTTTCAGAATTGAGAGGGATTAGGCTATAGTTAGTCCACCACGCTAGCCTAATGTGGAGACTTCACACACCGTCGAGAAAATTTCTCAGGCATGCACGTTTCCTCACGATGTTTTCTTTCACCGTTTAAGCGTGTGATAATTAACTATTAATACTCTCATGACATTAAAAAGTCAGAAGTGCGTGCCTTGAATTCGAACTCGAGACCTTTGACTTGGCAGTCCAATGGTCCTATAACTAGGCTATACTGCGGTCAAAATAACTATGCGTGTCTGACGTTCTCCGCAAATGGTTTTGCAGAGGTAAATCTTTATAGAATCAAATTCCTGACTTGATGACTGACATAAACAAAGCAGTCTTCTCCCCCTCGGACCGCGAACGCGTATAGTCGTGTGCACCCGTGCGAATTTTTATTAAATATTGAAAAATAAAATAAATCCACAAGTCAAATTACGAGCAAGTACTAGGCGCGCATAACCCGAAGAAGATAGTGTAGACGCAGTGAACGCAGTGAGTGGCGCGGCCGAATAAAGGAAAGCAACACCTGAGACGGAGATACATACCTAAGCTACGCTCCTCCACACTGCGCGTACGTCAAGTCGTCGCGACCGGTCGCCTTCCAGTGTGTGTACACCCTGTAGCAGTAGGCAGCGCACTCACACAAGCCTGTACGCTACGTTCGCCGCTTCCCATTCACAAGCGCACGGGTCTAGCCGGTAAATATTAGTTCCAGGCGCAATACTGACACCACATAACTAAAAATGTCGGTCAAACGCACACCACCGAAAAGTAGTTCTAAACTACGTACTTCACCTATACACTACGGATCTGACTCAGCACTTTATTCGCTTGAAAATCAGGATTGTGCGGATCTAAACATTACAAAGAGATGCAAGCGCCGACTGAATGACCCATCTACCGCCGCTGACATCACGCTATCTGATCTTATGGTAAGGATGGACGAGATAAAGAAACAACAGGATTCCAAGTTCTCTTCACTAGAATCATCTATAATCAAATCCCTATCAGCTCAAAATGAAGAATTGAAGGAGTCAATAACGTACCTCTCGGCAAAATACGATGATGTCCTCAGTAATTTAAAATCACTACAACAGGAAAATAACCTCTTTAAAACACACATTAAAACACTTGAATCGAAACTGGAGCAGTTCGAGATAAACGCTCGCTCATCTACAGTGGAGATTAGAAATGTCCCTTCATCAGATACCGAGACTAAGGAACACCTAGTTGAACTTGCAAAGAAAATCGGCACGCTTATTGAGGTACCAATTGAAGAATCAGATTTACGAGACGTCATTAGAATGAAACTCAAAAATAAGGAACCCGGTCCAATGTTAGTGGAATTTACCTCGACGATTAAGCGCGAGAAGTTTATAAGGGCTACAAGAAACTTCAATAAAAATAACATTGACCAACGCTTGAGTACAACTAGTCTCGGAATGAATTGCCCAACTAAACAAATATACGTATCTGAATCTCTCACTGCAACAGCGCGACGACTACACTACCTAGCTAGGATGTTTGCAAAAGATCACAACTACGAGCACTGCTGGACATCCTTTGGCAAAGTATACCTGAAACGTAGATCGAGTGAGACCCGCCTACGCATAAGTTGCGAAGAAGACCTCGAAAAATTGAAGAAAACTATCTGACTAGTTAAGTTTTCACTTTATAAAACTATTGCTCTTAACTTTACTGCATGCATAGTACTTTACCATATATATTTTGATACAGTCTTTTTTTCATTAAGTGTCTATCTGACTCATATATACATACACTATAATAACATTGATATCATACACAAAAAAAATACAACTACTAATAAACTACACAAACTAACTCACTACTTACTACAACTTTCATACACACTAACAAAAAACAAGAACAATACTACTTCGAAATATTACGTCACACTACTCTATACTAACAACTACACATCCGAGCCTAAAATACAAGGTCATACCAAAACTTTACCAACAATAAGCCTAATAGTAACTACGCTCGTTAACAATCATTCCACCACCATTCGATAATGCCCAAGAAAACCTTAACAACATAGACGCGGTATCTGTCTCCGATTCGTACTGTTGTGACCTGGATGACTGTATTCCTACTAACTGTTTATCTGAATGTTCACTTAAGGTCTTAAACCAAAACATTAGGAGCATCTCAAAAAACATTAACGGATTCTACACAATACTGACTAGAACAAAGGTAGACTGGGACGTAATAGTCCTGACAGAGTGCTGGCTAAGTGCTGATCCAAATATACCCAATCTGACAGGCTACAATCACTTCCAGACTACACACAATCTAACTCAAAACGAGGGCGTCGTAGTTTATATACGCGAAGACCTTAATGTTACTGTAGAAGAATCGTCTTTCCCAGGTGCTAACGGATTACTACTAAAACTTAGTAACATAGTTATACTAGCATTATATCGCCCCCCTGGTTACAGAGACATCACAAACTTTGTAAATAACCTAGGTGATGTTCTACTAAGAATAGAAAAATATGATAACATAGTAATTACCGGAGACATAAACATCAACATTCATCCTGACCACCGAGACTCAGATAAACTCACTTATCTCACACTATTAGCCACCTATGGCTTGCTACCAGCCCACACCATACCTACTCGACAAAATGCATGCCTAGACCACTTTATATTAAAGACTGTGCTGCCTGCCACAGTCCAGGTAGCCCATTCCGCTCTAACTGACCATGAAACCGTTATGTTATTTCTCACAACAAAAATTAAAAGAACAGCCGCCAAAAGAACAATAATACGTATTAACTATGAGCAATTAGATAGGGACCTAAATCAAATTAATTTCAATGAAATATACAACATACAAGACGCAAACCTAGCAGCTGATACCATGGTAAATCTTATTAGACAAGCTATTAAAACTAACTCCAAAACAGTTAAAGTGCCGAATAGAAAAAAGATAATCAAGGACTGGATCACCCAAGGTTTACTTCGATGCATACGGCACAGAGACAACTTACACAAACAACACAAAGAAGCACCCAACAATGAAATTTTAAAACTTTCCTTCTCCAGATATAGAAACTTTTGCAACAAACAGTTAAAAAAGGCTAAAATAGAGTATGATAAGCAAGAAATACACAGGGCAGGCAACAACACAAAACAACTATGGACGGCTATTAATAATATAACCAACAGAAGCAAAAAGAAAGAAAAAACCTCGCATCTACTAACACTATCTTCAACTGCACATAATTCTGTGAATGATATAAATAACTTCTTCGCTGATATTGGAAAAAACTTAGCAGAAAAAATTGTGAGTACCGAGGAGGACTGCACGGACACAAACACCTACAAAAACCTTAACTCTATGATACTGTTGCCCACTGACGAGACCGAGGTGGAAACTCTAATTATGTCTCTTCGTAGCGACTGTGCTGTGGGTTGGGACGGCATATCTAGCAACTTACTCAAACAATATCGAGCCATATTCGTACCCCCACTTACACATGTCTGTAACCTGGCTCTAACTACAGGTAGATTCCCCAAGATCTTCAAAAAATCGATCATACACCCGATCTACAAGAGTGGAAGCAGAGACCGTGTCAGCAACTATAGACCCATTGCTGTTCTTCCCGCTTTGTCAAAAGTGCTAGAACGTATCATGAACACAAGATTGGTCGACTATCTCGAAAAACAAAATATTTTGTCCCCGACCCAATATGGTTTTCGGGCGGGTCGATCGACCTCTGACGCCGTCCATGATCTAACAAGTTATGTGGTTGAGAACCTGGACCATCGGAAAAAGGTCATAGGTATCTTTATAGATCTCGCAAAAGCATTTGACACGGTCTCTGTTCCCATTCTAATGCAAAGGATGGAAAACGTAGGCATCAGGGGACAACAACTTGAGCTGTTTGAGGACTACCTCAGTGAGCGTACCCAGTGCGTTAAGGTGGATGATTTTGTTAGCAAGGACAGAACGGTGACATACGGAACGCCTCAGGGCAGTGTCCTTGGTCCCCAGCTCTTCCTAATTTACATAAATGACCTGGGTAGGCTCACTTTACAAAATGGCAAAATAATAACTTTTGCTGATGATACCGTTTTGCTCTTTGGTGATATTACATGGGATAAAGTATTCATGAGTGCGCAGTTGGGCTTGAACACTGTGACTAACTGGCTCCGTAATAGTAAACTAACACTAAACGCAGACAAGTCTAGCTATATCACCTTCTCTCACAAAGCTAACGCTGCGCCACACGTCGACCGATACAAAATTGTTGCTCACTCCTGCCCTAAACCAAACGATAACCTGTGTCAATGTAGTAACCTGATCAGAACGGAAAAAGTAAAATACCTTGGCGTGATTGTCGACAGTTACATGAGGTTTCAGGATCATATTGACTGCCTTGGCTCGAGGTTACGTAAGCTGATGTATGTCTTTAAAACAATGAGGAGGGTTGCAGATGACAAATTAAAGAAAACCGTATACCTTGCACTGGCTCAATCCTTGTTGTCGTACTGCATCACTTCCTGGGGAGGAGCTCCAAAATCAAACATGATAGACCTAGAGCGAGCGCAAAGAGCTATCCTAAAAGTAGCATACCATCTTCCGTACCGATACCCCACACATCAATTATACAAGGACACTAAAGTCCTGACGGTCCGTCAGCTCTTCCTGCTAGCCACAATACTCAAACAACATAGCCTATTGCATTATCACCCTTCATTAGTTGCTGGTAGAAGGCGAGTAAATCCAGTAGATCGACTCAATCACTCCCAAACCACCAAATTCTCAAAGCGCTTTTTCAGTCATTTGGGAGGTTTTCTTTATAATAAAATAAACGGCCTCATAGGCATCTTTCATCTAACAAAAAAATGTTGTAAAATGAAAGTAATGGATTGGCTCCAACACCTTAACTATAGCGAAACAGAAAAAATGCTTTATATCCCGGAGTAGTAGTACCACGAAAAGTACGCACACACACACACACACACACACACACACGTTCACACATACCCACATTCACAGACAAACACGCATGCAATACAACCGCACCCACACGTGTACACACACACACCATACATCACACACACACACAATACACACATGCATCACTCACTCACTCACACATATATTCAAATGTACATACACTTCATACACACACAAACACGAAACCCTTGCACACAAAACAAATTCACGCGCAAGCAAACCACAATATATTCACTATACACAAACCCGCATAACATACAATAAAAATAAAATAAGATATAATGTTACAATTACATGTACTAATTTACTAAAGAGGGGAAGACCTGGTGACCTGAAATACAGGCCAAAAGCCTAGCTTAGGCACCAGTCTCCCACAATAGAAATTCCGATTTGATGTAACTGTTATACTTTTGTAATTCTTGTAATATTGTGGTGAGAAATAAAAAAAAAAAAAAAAAAAAAAAAAAAAAAAAAAAAAAAAAAAAAAAAAGTCTAAATCAATGGTCGTAGAGACTTGAAATTCAAAGAGTGTACTTATTTATCTTGATATGTAGAGGTATACCACTAACGACTAGTCCCTTTAAATATCAAATCAGTCATTAGATTTGCTTACTATAGATAGGATTTTGACATAAGGTACATGCAAGTAATGTCAAAATCCTATCTCTAGCCAGCAAATCTATCGACAGATTTGTTATATGGACTGGCCGTTAGACAGGTTATTATGAAAAATTTCAAAAAAACCTTTCTTAGTTAGATTTATTATTCCTTTGGGGAATATAATCCCATGGGTTAAAACGGGGTAAGAACATTTGTATGAAAGTCTTTTGTGTTTAAACCACTTCAAGAAAGGAGGAGGTTCTCAGTTCGTCGGAATCTTTTTTTATGTATGTTTGACGCCTGGACCGATTTGGAAAATTCTTCATCTGATAGCCAGAAACCACATACGGTTTCATATAAATTTGATCAAGATCTGATAACAAAATTTAGAACAAATGACATTAACATGAACCGACCCTGTAAACGACAACTTCGTTGAGGTACGTACATTTCTATTCGCTACTCAAAATGTTGAAATAAAATAAATTTTAAGATAAAGTAAAACACCTTCAAAAACATAAAAAATAATGTTATATGCAAAACAGTTTTGGAAGTCGGTGGCGAAAACAAAAAAAACCGTCATCACTTAACATTTTTTTTTTGTTTTTGACGGCGGTTTTTTGAACCGACTAATTTACACGTTACTTTACCCGGTCTTATCAGAAATATCTATCTGTCTATCTAAATCTATCAAAGTTAATTAACTCATAGGTGTGTATCGCTTAATTATCCATCAGATTTAATCAATCTTTCTAATTAAGATCACACTGTGGCCAGTAGTGAATGTGATAGGGACTATCGTCTACAAAGCTGATTTTTGATTGTTAAACTTATTTTATTGTTACTAGCGTCATTAGGCTGCGGTTGCGGCTTCCCATCAGGCGGTTCAGTACAATGAAAAACTGGACAGGTGCGAGTTGGACTTGCCCACCGAGAGTTCCGTACAAATTTGTTCCGTACATATTATAATTAATTATAATATGTATAGTTTTCAGATTTTCCCTATACTTGTAGTATAAGACGGTATTACTTGCCAAATTTCATAGTTCTAGGTCAACGGAAAATACCTTCCCCATTTGGATTCCCTTGAGTGTCGAAATATACGTACGTTCTTTGCGGCATAAACGGCCGTATCTGTTTTTTACGTTAACTTACAAGTTTGATTTTTCACACATCACAGCTTCAAGGGTCTGTAAATCTGAGTATATGGTTTTCAATTCAATTCGATACCTCCACGCGTTCCCGAGATAAAGGGTTTTGACAGACGGACAGACGGACGGACAGAAGGACAACAAAGTGATCCTATAACGGTCCCGTTTTTTCCTTTTGAGGTACGGAACCCTAAAAACCTTATTCAATTCTGTAAAAAGTTGCCTCCTTTTAAGACATTTAAGAAGAAACCTTAAGTACACACAAAATGTACGAATGTTTGCGTCCGCCACTCAATTTCGTACGAACGTAATTTTTACAAGGTACTTAGAACCTTGTTTACAAAAGGGTAAGATAATAAATGGCCTACACAACACCGGCTCAGTTCACTAAAAACAGATGCCAATAATTAAAAAGACCTAGCAACCAGACGGTTCAGCATTACTAAGGGTTTTCAGGCAAAATGTCTGCCTGTTGCGAAATCTAATTAGTGTAGAAGAAAATAATAAATAGGTAAAATAATAGGCCCATATTTTGATGCTCACACTGAACGTGAAGGTATTGTTAAATAAAAACTAAAGAAAAAAAGACAAGCTTGTCTTTGCGCCTGGTTAATGACAATAGGCTCGCCCCTATTACATGGGACCTATACCGACAAACTGTGTACATTAGTACGCATCTGCCTAGCTCTTTGGGGAATACAGACGTGATGTTGTGTTATACTCGTATATAAAATCATTTATTTCAACGAATTTTTTATGAAAACATTTTTATCTTTCAAAGCAAAATGCTTCAGACAATCTGTATTTACATGTTTTTGTATTCAATTGGCGTTAAAGCGTTCTCTTTGTCTGTTGTGAAGATATTAAGGCTGAGACTAAAAGACAATAAGTTTTATTAACAACTAGATGTGATTCACGGTTCTACCTACTTAATAAGCTCCTAACAGTTGTAGCGTGATGATATATAGCCTGTAACTTTTATCAAGGATTGGATTGGATTGGCTATGAAAGGCAATTTTTTTTTCCAAATCCTACTGGTAGTTCCAGAGGTTAATGCTTCTCAACTTTATTATATAACATACCATCACACCTGCATTCACCGAAGGCTTAGGCAGAGGCATACTAATATACTCCCACAGTTCGACGTTATGTTTAGGTCCCATGTAAGAGGGAGCAAGCCTTTCCATTACGTGGACAAATTCCAAACTCCGAGCTGCTACTGAAATTTCCTATAGAAACCCAATAACACTTTTATCGACCTCTAGCGTAGCAGTCGCGCCCAAGACCACTAGGAAAAAAAGGCAAGTTGAAATGTTTTTGTTTCAAATAAGCGTTTATGAAACGTTATGATTCTAGTTGCACGGTTCTAAAAGATGGATCCTTTAGAGAAGAACCTGGCAAGAATCTCCGTGGACAATTTACCTAAATAGTGTTATCATACTAAAAACCATCAATCATTGTATAATTACTAACCTGTCAACAGATATCGCGACTAAGTTGAATATACTAGACGTGGAGCAGATTACATCGATGGCTATGTAGCAATCGCAAACGACCGCCGGCAGGCCCCACACGCCGTTGAACTGTGAACAAAGAGATACAATTGTTCATATAATGTTCCGATAAAAAAATCTTGACGTTTTTGAAGTACCTATGAGTACAACCTACTTATTGTCTTTCATAGACAAAAAATTTTTTCCCCAAAACTATCTCTAAAATGGTCCTTCGGTCCTTCTGAAAAATTGGTCCTTTAGAACAAGACCTTTTGAGACAATAATTTGTCTATATTCTTTTCCAAGGACCAGTCTATCTTTATTCTAAAATTAATCAAAATCGTTCAGCAGGTAGAGCGTGAAAACGTAACAGATAGACAGACAGAGTTATTTTCGCAATGGTAATGTTAGTATGGATGAAATTAAGATAAAGTAAATACTACGAAAGCTTAAATTTTTATTGTTATGAAACCTAAGACAATATCTTGTTTTGTGTGAATCTAACAATGAAAGATATTTATGCAAGTTTTCCTTGCACTTCGTTTTTAATTTCAATGTTTATAATTATTTTCTAGGATTCTGTAACCGAAACTGTTTAGTTTATCCGTCCCTACATTTCAGATGAATTTACCTCTAACATATTTTTTTTACTACATTTCTAAGGCTTTTGTAACACATGATTGCTACCTGTGTCAATTAGCTGAATAGAATTCATTAGGTCCACATAATAGGCGTCTTACAATAGGGCACTAGGTTAGAGAGGTTGGGTCCCAAACCACATGTCTATTGTGAAGTGTTTCTATTTGTAGAGACACTGGCCTCTGTGACTTTCAAGGTCAAGGACAATGTGACCGTACCTACATCACATATTGTATAGATAAGATAGAAAATTATCTACTATTGTATAAAGATATAGTGTTTCAAATATCCTACTTAATATTACAAACGTGAATGTTTGTGAGGATATGAATGTTTGTTAGTTAATCAAGTCAGAACGGCAGAACGGATCTGGATGAAATTTGGTACAGAGGTAGATTACAGTCTGAAATAGCACATAGGCTACTTTTCATCCAGGTCGGATCCAATTCTAAAGTTCACGCAGACGAATTCGCAGGCCAGAAGCCAGTATTGAATATCAATATTGCTTAAACTAGTGGTCATAACATACCCCAAGTACATCATGACCACTGGTAAAGAAATCACACTAAAACACGATTATCTATAATGTACATATACCGAATTTAGATTGAAGCGAAAAGCTTTTTTTATGAGATAGGGGTAAACGGGCAGACGGATCACCTGATGGTAAGCGATTACCGCCGCCCATGGACACCCGCAACACCAGAGGAGTCACAAGTGCTTTAAAGATTTGGGCCTTCGGTATCCTCACTCACTCGGCGAAACACAACGTAAGCGTTGTTTCACGCCGGTTATTATTATATTATTATTTTTATTTTATTGTATTCAGAAAACCAACAGCAATACATTAAATTAACAAATATAGTAATGTGTTTGACTGCCTCATTAGTCTAGTGGTCCCAAGCGCGACTGCTACACTAGAGGTCCTGGGTTCGATCCCCAGGTCGAGCAAAGTGTTACTGGGTTTTTCTATGAAATTCTCAGTAGCAGCTCGGAGTCTGGAGTCGTGCCCGGTGAATGGCTATAGGCTCGCCCCCTATAACATGGGACCTAATCATACCGGCGAACTGTGGGTGTACATTAAGTACGCCTCTGCCTAGCCCTTCGGGGAATACAGGCGTGATGGTATGTTAGTAATGTCTAAAAAGTAAGGCTAATGACAGGTTTCCCTTGGCTAACCTAACAAGTTTATTCAGTACGGTTGGCGAACGGACGAAAAAAGTTTAATTTAAAATCACTGTACACATGTTATTATAAAAACCATCATATTAGGAGCGACTATATTGATCATCATCATCAACCTATAGTAATCCACTGCTTGGCGGAGGCCTCCTCCAATATGCCCCTTTCACGCTGTTCTCGGCTTGTCGCATCGAGCTTCCGCCAGCAACCTTTCGCATATCATCACTCCATCTTGCCTAGCGGTTGTCGGTGCTTCTACAGATATGGAAAGCCCACTGCCACTTCAGCTTGCTAATTCGGTGCGCTATCTCGGCGACTATATTACAGAGACTTAAGGGTCCGGCGGAGCTTGAATTGCCCACAAAAACGTAATACCGAAATAAATCGTAATGCAGACAATATTCTATCAAATTGTGTTATTATTCGGATTTGGATACCGTTAAACTACTTTCCTACATTAAATAAAAAATTGAAAAATCGTTCCAAATTTGATAATTTTAGCAAAAATTTCATTCGCTTACATTTATTTCCAGTGGACAAGATATTGGACAAAATGGCAATGTACCCAGATAAACGGTATCGAAATCCGAATAATAACACAATTTGATTAAATTATGTTTGAATTACGATTTATTTCGGTATTATGTTTGTAAGAAAAATTCGGTCCGACTCTTAATAATTCTTGCTTCAAATGATAACTTTAATGAAATTTTCAGAGACAACTGAGAATTTCTGAAAAATATCCAGTAACCTCTAAAAGTAAAGTACCTACTTGTGTGCTCATAGTACCGACTTAAGTGAAGTTAACGATCTGTGTAGAAGATTACGGGTCCTTTTTCCGGATTACAAGGCGTGAGCAAGAAAATATCTTCCTATTTCAATTTAAGGTCATGGTCAAGTTCAGTCTGTGATATGGTGTATCTAGACAAGCTTGTTTGTTACCAAACTAAATTTGGTGAAAGATGGTTGATACAAGAAATTTCCTTTTGCGGATTTCAGGCAGTATTTAAATAAATTGTAGAAATATTTTCCTACATATCAGATGGCCGAAAGTTTTGTTATGTACCTGAATTATCAAGGCTTACAAATTATGTCGTAATTAAACCCTCATTCTCAGTAGCAGCTCAGTTTGGATTTGTGCCCGGTTAATGGCAATAGGCTCGCCTCTTATTACGTTGGACCTAAACATTTTTACGTGGGAGAGCCATGCTTGCATGCATGCGGCGCGAATGGGCCGGCTCGACCGGAGTGATAGAGGCCTCACGAGATCGATCGATGAGTTTATACAATTGCCGAGTGAGTAAGGTTACCGGAGGCCCAATCTCCTTTTAAAAGGTCGGCAACGTACTTGTGACTCCTATGGTGTTGCGGGTGTCCATGGGCGGCGGTAATCGGTTACCATCAGGCGATCCGTCTGCTCGTTTGCCCTCCTATCCCATAAAAAAAACATGTCGGTGTGCAATGTCTACATTAGTATGTACACCTGTACCTAACTCTTTTGCGAATACAGTCGTAATGGTATGTTATGTTATGATTACGAAATGTTCGCGTTAACAAAAGTGAGTACGAAAAACGTTACAAACGCTAAAAAAGTCATGAAAAATCCCGAAAGATAATGGCGAAAGAGGTAGCTTACCTTTTTTAAAAAATAATTTGCACATTCCCAGAGATATGAAAGACTCGTTTCCTACATCAATCTCATTTAAAGTCCTTTGTGGGTCCTGGATTAAGGGGAAAACGGTCCGAAACTTACACACTGTAGGGAACTGATAGGACTATCCAAATATACTTATTCCACCCCTTCCGTGTGGTACATACGTTAATTATGAATTTTCCTTTCGTAGATGAGATGACTTAGCCAGTTATGAGCGAGGAAAAGAGGTAACATATTGATCCGTTGTATGTACGACATGAGTGTTTTGGTTTCTGTCAAGAAGTACCAGTGTTAAGAGTCCGACGGACTGAATTTCTCTCACAAACGTAATACCGAAATAAATCGTAATTCAAACACAATTTCATCAATTGTCAATCTGTTATTATTCGGATTCCCATAACGTTAATAATAATACTTTACTGGAAATAATTGTAAGCGAATGCAATTTTTGATAACTTTACCAAGTTTGGAACGATTTTCCGGTGTTTTATTTTCAGTGAAGTAGTAGCAGACGAAATAGGACTGAACCTAGATTAACAGTATCTAAGTCCGAATAATAACATAATTTGATAGAATATTGTCTGGATTACAATTTATTTCGGTATTACGTTTTTGTGGGCAATTCACGCTCCGCCGGACCCTTTAGAATAAAGACGCATATTTTTAAATATTTATTATTTCATTTATCAACGTCCCTTTTAGGTCTCTACACTTTTATTAATGTTTCGGTCATTTTTTTAACTCCTCCAAAAAATTCGATTTCTCAAACTCTTCGAAATACGCTTCTGTCTCGGCGATAACCTCTTCGTTTGAGTTGATTTCTTCCCCCGAGCCATGTTTTCATGTTGGAGCACAGAAAAAAGTCGCAAGGAGCTATATCAGGTGAATACGGTGGGTGCGGCAATAATTCGTAGCGAAGTGCCTCTTATTTGGCAGTGACGATTCTAGATGAATGTGCTGGTAGGTCATTCACAAATCATTCATGGCAATTCTCTCTTTCATGGTTCAGATTATTTTTATTCTTGTCTTATTGCTTGCTGACAGTGGTGTAGGTTAAGTTTTCAGTATCATAATTGTAGTTTTAAGCATCTGCATTCATAACTTTGGGATGAAGTTGATGACGTTCTTATATTTTCCAAATTTTTTTTTTCGGGATAGGGCGACAAACGAGCATATGGGTCACCTGATCGTATGCGAACACTGCCGCCCATGGACAACCGCAACACCAGAGGGGATGGGGCCTCCGGTAACCTCACTCACTCGGCAAAACACAACGTAAGCGTTGTGTGACGCCGGTTTTCTGTGAGGCCGTGGTATCACTCCGGTCGAGCCGGCCCATTCGTGCCAAGGCATGGCTCTCCCACGTTAAAAAAATATTCACACTGGTCTATTATTATGGTGAAATATCATTTTTTTCTTATTGAAATAAAACTACTTTTTACGGATTTTATCGCGTTGTATTGATATTATTTGATTCCCGACGTTTCGGATCCTTTAATCGCGTGAAACGTGCACAGTCGAACGCCTACCTGCTATATTACCATATGTTAGAGGAGTCACAGACAAGATTGGCTATATCTTGAAGCGAGCTTCAATCAAAACATACTTCAAGCCGCTGAAGAAGATTAGTCAGTTCCTACCACCTGTCAAGTGCCACATACCTCTGCAAGATGCAGGTGTATACAAGCTAGATTGTGATTGCGGTCTCTCTTACATAGGCCAAACTAAAAGAAGCATAGGGATCCGCGTAAAAGAACACATCGCTGATGTCAAACACCGCCGTTTCAAGAAGTCAGCAGTTTGTGAACATACTCTAGACAAGGCCCAGCACTACATCAGATTTGATAAACCACAAGTCCTCGCAAAAGAAAACCGATTCCTTCCCAGGATGATCCGTGAGGCTATTGAAATTAAAAAACATCCAAATTTCAATAGAGAAGATGGCTGGGTCTTACCACCTGCTTGGAACCCCATTATAGATTCCATAAAATCAAAATCCAAGCCCAAAACTGCAAGACCGAAGGATACGGTGAGCTCGTTCTGCGTGAATCGGATCGCCAATAATTAACAAAAATGTAAGGTAGCTGTTAGTAATTGTAACATTAAGACGTCCAACAACTTAGTCTACCCGTGACCATGGATGCTGTAAAGGATCCGAAACGTCGGGAATCAAATAATATCAATACAACGCGATAAAATCCGTAAAAAGTAGTTTTATTTCAATGTCTAATATTCGCGTAAGTGTCAGAAACCAGTATTTTTTTCTTAGCCATCAACTTTGAACACCTCAATTTACAAGTGACCACAGATGCTGTAAAGGATTCGAAACGGAGATCTAGACTTCTCTTATGTTTACAAGACGCAAGCGCCGCTGGTGAGCGTTTGGGAATAGAACACAAGACCTTCGATTTCCAAGTCGAGCAAATTTTAATGCGGTTTTTCTGTGGATTGGTTTGGAATATTTTGTATGTACCCGGTTAATATGAACCTACATTTAAATTAACTCCGCGTACGTTTTTTAAGGGTAGGTAAAACCAAACTGCTATTGAGTATTATAACACTGCTCGATTTGTGAATCATGGGATAGAACCTAGAATTTCACGCTTAGCAGCCGCATAAACTATAAGCCTAGCTTTATATATCTATGACGCAGATATTTATAAAATATTGATATTCTGAGATAAATAGATAGCTTAAAATAGACTAAAAATAATCCTAAAATATTATGTAGTTAGATTATTTAATCTCTAAGATCTTCAGAGACAGAGTACAGTGGTTATACGCATGATTACACCGCTGACCAATCGAGTGGACGCCTTTGAATTATGGCTTTTAGCTAAAGGGAACCCTTCTCCATCGCCGTTACCAAGACGAGAAAATCGGAACACTTATTCTTCGCAACACTTGGGTGTGAAAGGAGGTGGGGTAATTTCGGTGCTTCTGTTAATGTATAGAAAGCAGAAAATGTCCTATTTATTCGCACAAAAAAGATCATGAATTATTTAGTTAAACTAGTATCCAGGTGCTAAAACGGCCATTTCTACATAATTAATCACAATATGATAAATTATATAGACCATAGTATCTAATATGTGAGTGTCACAAATCAGGGCAATATCTGAAAGGGTCTTTAGAAGAAAGAGCCACAGCGGAGTAGCTTGACCTAATCTAGGGAGTTCCGACAATCCGTCATCTGGCGATACCAGATCGGCCACATAAGCTAACGCAAATAAAATTGTATAATCTGACCTCAAGACTTTTTATACATTGAGAAGTCAGTTCATATTGGCAGTGTTTTAAGTATTCCATCATTCCTATAAAAGCACAAGGGGCACAGGTTCAGGGTCCCCTGCTGGGTTCTTTAAAAGAATCATACAATTATAATTTTTTTTAAAGGGCCCCGAACTCTGTTATTCCCAAGTGCCCTAGATGGCGATGAAGATCAGATATTTAATTTAAATCCACGGTATAGAAGATAATCAGTGCTGATTTTTACAAAGTCCAAATACTATTTCCCTAAATGTTGTTATTGCACTATTTGAACGAACGAACGAAAAGCTTTTTAACATTGTTATCGCATATCTGAATCTTTAGTCGTAAAGACTTTCATACTGAGTCTGTCTGTAGTTTTGTATGCCACCGATTTAGAGCAAGCAGGGAATATATTAAAATGTTTATCATAATCAAATGGGGTCGCTTGCCTTCATAGATGTACCGTGGTTTTTAAGTCCTGTTGAAAAGAAGTTCCTAGGTATTGTGTTGTGTGTTTTACTATGTTGCTAAGTCAGCAAGGTTAGATCTAACTATATAGTACAGTAGTATAACACACAAAGTATTAGTAAACTTTGATTGTTTGTTTAAACCCGGTTCTATAGTAGCAATTGTACTTATGTAGAGCCGCAAATGGAATGAACGACGAGCGAATGTCTAAAAATGTGCATGTTCACTGCCAGACAATATAATTAATGAAAAGGTGAGTAAGGAGGCTCTCAAGGAGAATATTAGTAACCGTATGGTATCTATTGAATAAAGGGCTTCCACGACCAAAAGGAATTAATTTTATTCCTTTGAAAAGCTGTGGCAAAAAATTAATAGAACGACAATCAAGTCGGAAAATGATAGTTTTTCTTTCTTCGACTTTCATTCTAAGAATATTTCTGTCACTTTTCTTGTAAACAATTTACTTAGGTTATTGAAATGAATACTGATGTTAACAAAAATGTAGTTACAGTGGTGTCCGATTATATATTCTTGGGATCAGGAGTAGGTAAACATTAAAAAAAAATTACAAGATCAATAACCTAAAGTTTATTACTACTGTTTACAAATTTAATTTTATAGGTCTAAGCGGAACAATCTGTTTTAACACGGAATTTAACAAAAATAAATCAAAATTAACAATATCCAAAAGTGGCTCACGTATCCCGTAGCGATTGTGTAACTTTGGCAGGTAAAACGTTGATGTGTCCGAGTCGAACGCCAACGAGCAAATGCACGCGCTCGTTTTTTTTTTTTTTTGAATGGTGATGGCTGTTGATTCAGGGAATCTTCACAGCGTAACCGGACTTGGTGGCGAGGCACCGAATGCCTCCAGCCAGGAGCATCTTATAACTAAGCAACAGCAGCTAAGGGCGTCCCCTGCGGGACTCGACCTCGGCTTAGGGCGTTGCTGGGGGGACAGCTAGGGACGGCTGGATCTGGGTTAGCACGCGCTCGTAGTTTGCATCGGCTTATATAGACTTAGTCTTCATCGGTGGGGGATTCGGCTAATAATATTATAATCGTGGTCGCATGCCGCTCTGACTCATTATTCTATAATTGAAGGGTGGGCGTTTTGGAGGTTGTCTATAATGTAAAAAAGACGTTCAAAAAGTTCCAGCTATTGGTCTATCTTCTTCAATAAATTATTTTGACTATGACTATATCTGTTGATTTGAATTCAGTAAGTAAATTGTTTACTTTACTATATATCTTGTTTAATCCTTTCGGTTGTTTTTTTGTAGTCAAGTTTTGTTTCAAATACTATCGATAGACGGGACATCAAGAAAAAAACTTACCTCCTCATTCATTCATCATAGCTACCTACTTACCTACCTGTCGGGTAACTATATTTTTGAGCCGTTTGGGGTCGAAACGCTCGGGTCGTGGGGTCCGAGTGCTCGTCTCCTTTTCAAGGAATTTTCGAGGAGACTGGTCGATACTTCGCGTGACCAGAGGGCTGGTTTGTTTCTAGGACAGCGTATAAGCATTGCCATTCAGCGTGGCAATGCTGCCAGTCTTCTGGGCACCTTCCCGGACGACAGCGATGCCGAGGAATACTTTGACGCTTAGTCACGCCTCTGTCTTTTAGATGTATATATAGCTTTTTTTTACGTTCGTTGTAATTAGATTAAGTTATATTTATGAAATAAACTAAATTGTCAGAGAGAAAATTGATCAATGTGGGATCAAAATATTTTGTATTCCTCTATCTATCCTGAAAAATCTCATTGATTTTTCTACTGTTTATATTTCAAAAAATTAAATAAAATTAATTTAATTTAACAATCTTTTTTTTAATTAATTTTATTTGCCCTTGCAAATATTTTATTTGCAAATATCTTTCTTCTTTACTCTTGACATTAGTTTTTGGTGGGCATTAAAGAATATTCTATTCTATTTTCCTTACTTCACGGGTCACCCCTGTTTTACCCAACGGCGATACAGGAGTTAATGTTATGAACTAGATACAATACCTTATAAAATAGCCGGTATTTTCTCAGGATACTGGTAATACTCAATTACATAGATGTATTGTCAAGATTGAGACTAATTTACCGCCCACCGTGAGCTACAAAGGAACTTAATTTGTGCCTACATTGTTAGTACTGCCTACATACCTGCCTACATGCCTACATTGTTAGTAGTACCGCTGTGTAGGAGAATTAACGGGAATCTAAAGAGATATATGTCGGGTTAGTATTAGTTCTTTAGTATTTATGGTTAACTAGATTACCTCATTTCGTAACTTTGATGAATCCCAATCGCACAGCACCATATTTTTTCGGTCAGATTAACAACGCAAACATTTTTTTTCTCAAATAGCATTTTTTTACGTGGGAGAGCCATGCTTCGGTACTAATGGGCCGGCTCGACCGGAATGATACCACGGTCTCACTGAAAACTGGCGTTAAACAATGCTTACGTTGTGTTTCGCCGAGTGAGTGAGGTTACCGGAGGCCCAATCACCTTTTAAAAGGTAAGAAACGCAATTGTGCCTCCTCTGGTGTTGTGGGTGTCCATGGGCGGCTGTAATCGCTTACCATCAGGCGAACCGTCTGCTCGTTTGCCTTCCTATACTATAAAAAAAAGCATCATGGTTAGGTTACTTTCTAGTGATGTCGTTGTTCCGTTTTTTCTCAGAGATTTGTCGAATCACCAGTACAACAACACTACAGTACTTTTTGTATGAATAAAATAAAAAATCTATGAAAATTGCCAGCATTATCATAGAGAAAAAGCCAGACTAGTATTTTTGAAATCGTTGTTATGTTATTTTTATTATAGTATAGTGAGGCGAGCGAGCAAGCTGGTCACCAGAGGGGTTGCAAGTGCGTTGCCGGCCTTTAAGAAAAGAATAGGTTCGCTTTTTGAAGGTTGCCATATCGTACCGGATCGGAAATAAATACTTAAATTAAATTAATAAATACCATCATAACATACCATACCATCACGCCTGTATTGCCCGAAGAGGTAGGCCGAGGCGTACTAATGTACACCAACAGTTCGCCGGTATGTTTAGGTCCCATGTAATAGGGGGCGAGCCTATTGCCATTTACCGGGTCCAAATCCAGACTCCGAGCTGCTACTCAGAATTTCATAGAAAAACCCAATGACACTGCTCGACCTGGCGATTCGAACCCAGGACCTCTAGCGTAGCAGTCGCACTTGGGACCACTAGACTAATGAGCAAATTAATAAGTATATCAAAATTTTAAGTACCACGAAGGTTGGGTCGAGGGGGCACAGGAAAAGAGTATTTGGAAGGTCTTGGAGGAGACATTTTCGTAGGAGTGGGACAGTAAAGGCAAAAAAAAAACACTTAATGCTCATTGCACGTAATTATGACCTCCTTGGTATGTTTACTAAGTGATGCCAACATAAAGACGAAACGCATTTAACTAGTTCATTAAACTTCAACTACCAACATGACAATACGCCTTTTCACCACAGATTAACCCTTATCTCGTCGAAACAAGCTAATTGTTTGGACCAACTCGACTCGTTGATAAATTCTAATTGTTGGTCCAAGCGACCTCCTTGGTGATTAGAGGGGTTAAATAATGAAGGCACTGTTGACCGATGTGACAGTGGCAAAGGGTTGGGTAATTAGCACATTTGAGGCCAAGTTAAAGCGATCATTTTTGTGGTGTGTGAAAGAGATGGCGCTCTACAGATCAAATAGCGCTGTTCCTCTCTAACAATCTACATCTAATCGAGTTAACACGATATAGTAGGCCTTTATTTGAGCTACGCGGCTTCATTAGCCTAGTGGTCCTTAACGCGACTACTGCGCTAGAGGTCCAGGTTTCGATTCCCAGGTGTTATTGGATTTTTTTATAATATTCTCAGTAGCAGCTCGATGTCTGGATTTGTGCCCGGGAAATGGCAATAGGGTCGCCCCCTATTACACGGGACTTAAACATACTGGCAAACTGTGGGTGTGCATTAATATGCTTTTGCCTAACCCTTTGGGGAATACAGGCGTGATGGTATGCATGAGAAGATGCAATGTCAACTTTTACTAGATATGTTTACCACGATACGTAGTCAGGTCTCCATGAATCATATTATGATTGAACAAAAGTGTACAGAAAAAAGAAAAATAACTTAAAAATCCCTCGCAGCATCAAGATATGGTTACCATATTATCGCAATATCTTTAAAGTAACAGGATACCAAGTTTCAAATCGATCAGACTTGTGGAAGTTGCTCACATCCCTTCAAGAACCTGAAAAGGCTTCAAACGGCTGGCCAGATTTTCTAAAATCATAGCTAAGAACACTCTCGATCAAATCACCTTTCAAACAAAAAAAAATGAATCAAAATCGGCCCATTCGTTTGGGCGCTACCATGGAACAGACACAGACACATAGATACACACGTTAAACTTATATAACACGCCTTTTTTGCATCGGGGGTTAAAAACAAATAAAATACAAGTATTTATTAGTACGGAAGAGTAAGTATGCATTGTAATCACCACCTCTCATTACGACTAATGGTCGAAGCTATCCATTATGTTGATTGAATGGCTACACCAGTCGTTAGCTCTCTAAATGTTCATTAATACCTCAATGTATGTATGGAATTTAGAATGAATTCGTTTTTGTATGTCTACGTCATAAACAAAACATACCATCGCGCCGGTATTCCCGAAGGGTTAAGTAGAGACTGCTGTGCTTGCACCCACAGGTCGTCAGTATTTTTTTTGGTTTACATGTAATACGGACCGAGACTACTGCCATTTACCGGGTATAATCCAAACATTAGGCTACTGCTGTTCATTGGTTCAAAACCCAATAACACTGCCCGACCTGCCGAACTTTTTGGGTTCGATTCTCAGGTCGGGCAGTGACTTGAGTGTAGGGCTCAATGACCCATTATTCAATATTTGATTTATTTATACAATATTTTCCTCTAAAATATAAAATAATCTTTACGTGGGAGAGCCATGCTTCGGCACGAATGGGCCATCTCGACCGGAGTGATACCACGGCCGGCACGACCGGCACGGCGACAGAAAACCGGCGTCAAACAACGCTTACGTTGTGATTCGCTAAGTGAGTGAGGTTACTGGAGGCCCAATCCCCTTTTTGAAAATAATCGAGCAGTGAAGACGATAAATCGAATATCTTGCAACATTTCGCTCATATGGGCATACCGCGCGTTCCTTTGTGACGCGCGCATTGTTATTGCAGGCTGGCCGAACGAGATAGTTCCTATTCAAGTGCGGATTATACGCTAATTAACACCACTAAAGGCTCATCAACGTGGCTCTAATGCTTGTACGCTGCTATATATCCGTTGATTGCACCGTGTGTATAAATAATTAGAGTTGTTGTATTATAGTCAATGATTCTCTAGAATAAAATAAGTTACATAACATAACATACCATCACGCCTGTATTCCCCGAAGGGTAAGGCAGAGGCGTCCTACGTGCGGGCGTACGGTATGTTTAGGTCCCATGTTATAGGGGGCGAGCCTATAGCCATTCACCGGGCACAAATCCAGACTTCGAGCTGCTACTGAGATTTTCATAGAAAAACCCAATAACACTTTTCTCGACCTGGGAATCGAACCCAGGACCTCTAGTGTTGCAGTCGCGCTTGGGACCACTAGATTAATGAGGCAGTCTCTACTATATCCAGTAAAATAAGTTAATCATAACATAAAAGACATAACAACCATCCAACCATCACGCCTGTATTCCTAGAATTTTAGAAAACTGTATTCCACTTACTTCGTACTGCTACTCTGTTCTTTTAAAAAAAAAGTTTACTTACCAGCAATGTGGGTCGCACATTACTAGTATTCTTGTTAACCCCTCGTGCTAAGCTAAATGCTTGTGTTACGAGTGGGTTCACGTCGGTAGTGCAATGGGTGGGGTCGAACCGACAACCACATGATCGCAAGTCCGACGCCCTAGCCCTTAGGCTAAGGTATAGTGGTTTCAAGTGCGACTGCTACGCTAGAGGTCCTGGGTTTGATTCCCAGGTCGATCAGTGTTATTGGGTTAAACCTAATGAGTTTTTCTATGAAAAATTCAGTCGCAGCTCGGAGTTTCGGATTGGTGTCCGGTAAATGGCAATAGGGTCGACTCCTATTAAATGGGACTTAAACATACCGGCGAACTGTGAGTGTACCTTAGTACACCTCCGTCTAACCCGTTAAGCATACCTACAGGCGTGATGGTATGTTATACTCGTTTTAATTTTATTTTCCTTATATTATGTTAATTATCCAATATCGGTACTCGGTATATTATGTAAAATAAATAAATCAATCAGAAAGTTGAATCTCTAATTGATTAGGGCTACCAATGGAATAACTTTTCAGTAAAAGAGATGTGAATTAATTTGTTTTCATTAGTAACAGAATACATTTACTTTTTCTCCAATAAAAATATCGTTAGTCTCCGTGTCGTTCTGTTAATTATATTATTATTCATGAATTAATGAGAGCAATTAAGCCAGATAAGTTTTTCTAAAAGAAATTTATTAGAATTTGTAGACCTACACAACAATCAATCTGGTTTAAATGAACCTATTCTAAATTTGAGTTCAACTAGTGTCTTGAGTAGCGTTTGAAAGACGTATTTATTTATTTAAGGGGAGTGTAAGATTTGAACCCACAAAAACCTCCCCGCCACCACCAGTACATAAAGACGGGCATTGTGTCCTCCTAAGATACTAACCCAGAATTTCCTTTGTGTAACGCCTGTTGGGTACATACATCTAAGTAAAATATTTTCTTTATTAAGACTAATCAAATGGTCTAACCAAGAACCTTAGTAGGTACTTATATAAGGTTCTTGGGTGTAACAGTTAGTTTGAATTATCAAAAACTAGGTGCACGGTTCCAAATAGTGGGTCTTGTGGAAAAGAACCGGCAAGAAACTCTATAGATACTCCTTTGACTATGCTTCTTTTTAAGAGACTAAATGGGTCTCCCTTCGGCCTCACTGTAAGTATACAACTTACAGTGAGGCATGAAGAAGAGAAGAAGAAAGTATGAAGTAGTGTAAGCACATATCCCAAAGTGAACATAAAAGACTTTTCTAATTACTTACCAAATAATAAACTCCAAATGGCATCACTACCACAGCTACTAGTAGATCAGCAACTGCTAAGCTCACAATAAAATAGTTCGTAGCTGTCTGCAAACTCCTTTCTCTTGAAACACTTAATATCACTAACACATTACCAAACAACGTCAATACGGGAAACACTAGTAAAGACAGCGCCCAAAAGTTATAGTCCACATCACTACACGTTCCATTTTTAAATGTACAATTCGAATCACTAAACGTTTCGTTGAAATAATCGATGTTGAATTCGGAATCGGAATTGTTGGAGTCGATGTAATTGCGGTAGAAGAATGTAGTGTTGGGGTCTGGTGGTTTGATATTGAACGATATTTTCGATGAATTTTGACATTCGCTTGTGCATATTTTCGATATTGTCATGTTTTGTATTAGATCTTCTTTGTGATTCATTTTAGAGCTTGATTTTAGGCTCTAAAATTGATTCGTATCTATCTGTTTTGTTCTACATCGTCGATTTCGGCTAGTTTTAGGTCCTTGGTTACGTATTTTTATTAACCATCATTGTTGTTATACTTATTGATATCAAATCCTTCTATGTTACAAAATTCCATTTTCCGATTAACTTTTCTTTCATCAGTGCTCTGTTTCGGTTGCATGGTTACCCGTTGTATTCATTGTGTCTGTACCTGAAACAAAATTGTTTTTCATTATAGATAGAATTTTCTTCAAATGAAATGTTAGCGAAGGAACAAAGGTGCTGATTTTCGTTTCTCCTGGTTGATCGGCATTGGAATTTTATTAAAATACCTTTGCATATGTATGGGGTTTGAAATCGAATATGTTAGGCTCTTGCTAATATTGAATGCTTTTATATTTAAAATTACCACCTGAAAAGCAATTAAGGTTATATATAACAAACACATAAATATTCGTATATATTTTTTTGACATTTGCCCATAAGTACCCACTTAGGACGATTATTTAGGACCTGGAAAATCAAGCCGTGCTAATATTTAAAACTGTTCCGTGCGGGAACCGAACCCTAGAACAGTGACGCGCAGCTGCTGCGCCAACCGTGCCATGAATGATTGAATAAATAGCGCTGTTCACGAGAGCGATGCGGGTCAATTGCAAGATTATAATGTCACAACATTCAAGAAAGTACATCTTGGTCCTGTGAAGTCGGCCTTGGCCTCAGTTTGAGGTCCTTGGTCGGTTTCCCACGTCAAGCAAAGGGTTACTGGGTTCTTCTACGAAATCCTCATTAGCCCTAGCGGCTTTATTAATAACGTGTAGGCTAAGTATAGTATTCCTCGCTGTCGAATGATTTCAAAGACCTTTCAAAAACGAAAGGAGTTTGGACTGGCAATAGGCTCACCCCTGATCCATAGGACCAAAAATATACCGGAGAGCTATAGCTGTAGATCAAAACACCTCTCTTTAATACTTTAGGGGTGCATACGTAATGGTATATGTTACCATGTAACTATAGATAAATTAATTTATTAGAATTACCCACAGCTTTTTGTTATAAATTAATGTGTTGAAGCAGATCATACCATAAAACCATTTAAGTAATGATATCCGTGTTAATTGCTAGCTTATCTACGACCATTGTACGATACCGTTCCCTTTAGTCACGCTGCGTGAGAGAATGCAATAAAAATGTTTTCTTTGCTTGCCCATGAGGACCACTACCCAATGATATATGGAAGGTTACGCACAGAAAACAAAGCTAGAACTTTATAAGCTGATGATTTGCAATCTTACTATATATTAACACTATTATTTCAATAACTAATACAGCTAATTATACTATAAGAATTAAATAATAATTTACAATCTTTACACGAAATTATATTAAAAACTTAAATTTTGACATGTTTACAATTGTATGCCTCATATTTACATCAAAAAGGCCCCAATTTTACAGAAACTGGTCCTTTAATACGGGACGCTGTGTAATTTCCGTATTGAAGGACCATACTACTAACTTTACATCCACAGACAAGAGTGTGCTAATTCGATTAACGGAAATATCAATCCTACAGCCAATCATCACTTTATGACTTCCATTTACCCCATACACTGATAAATTCAACCCTAAAGCCTATCCCAGGGTACCAGTAAATAATATTCTGATATAACACGTACATGCGTGCCGCACCGGATCCAATTACCGGAGACATAATGGCTGCCACCCATCAAACCGATACCACTTCTATTAAATATCTCAGTTCACGTCAAAAAAACTCAATCGGTTTTCGAATTCTGGCAAATGATTTTTTTAAGAACAATTTTGTGTATAGAAGATATTGACTGAGGAACTCGTGGCTTAGTCATAACTGCACTGATCTGCAAGATTAACTTGCGCCGCGGTCAGTTTATTGGTGGGTGACCATTCTTAACACAATCAAGACATCTTCCCGATATCCCAGTTTATTTCCCAACTATGTTTCGGGTCGGCTTCCAGTTTTTCCACTATCAATAACGACTGTCATAGGCTAACAGCCACTGACGGCTTGCTTTCCGAGGCAGAGACGACTCAAAATATTTAGAATGGTCACCCATCCGTAGACTTACACGAAAAGTGAAGCTTAACCTTTATTATTTTGAATGACAAATAACTTTTAATTTCCAGTGCGTCATGTCAACGCGAAGAAATATTTTTTTTTCTTTATTCTAATTATTTGATTTC
Organism: Acronicta aceris; assembly: GCA_910591435.1. Taxonomy (NCBI): domain Eukaryota; kingdom Metazoa; phylum Arthropoda; class Insecta; order Lepidoptera; family Noctuidae; genus Acronicta; species Acronicta aceris. The sequence continues at coordinate 13,842,831 of OU342770.1, forward strand.
TAAACTACATAGGTACAGTACATTGGATCGTAATTTTCCCAGAAATGTTATCATGTAACGCGTTTTCTAGTGATAAATCTAAACGAATAAATACAGTTTCGTACTGTTTACTTAACTGTTCAAACCGACCAACGATAACGTTTGAATGATTGAAACATTTAGTACTTACGTAGGTTTTTACTATTGATTACATTTATTTTACCTACCTATATTAATCTTTATCATTTTAATATGTTAATAACTTACATTGGACATTGAGTATTTTGTTAATTTAAAAAATTACATAAGTACTTACGTATCAAAGGTATAAAAGTTTATCACGCATTAATTCCAACTACCTACAGTAAAACTAACCTATAATTGAACGAATGGATGAATGAATTTTCATTACCCAATAACGAAATAGGAAGGGTAATGAGTTTAACAGTCTGTGTATGTATGTGTCTATGTATGTATGGATGTTCGATCCTAGCAAAATATATGTGTTGATTTCGATTCAGTAAATTGTATAGAAAGGTAACACAGGATTTTTTTTTTGTTTCAGGTTGTCAGTTTTTTTAGACGGGTTTTAGTTTTATATTTAACTTTTTTCACCTCAATTTTTCAATAAAAAAATTAAAATCACGTGTAAGGAATACCGTAATACACATCTACCGATTTCCTTTAAAACCACTTACATTTAGTGCGGTCAAACTGGTTACGAACTTTGACAGTTGGACAGACACCGTCTTGATTTTACGTCAACTTTTTGCAGGAAGGATTGGAGTTTGAAGTTGAGTTGATTCAAGAAAATTACAAAGAAAGATGTCTCTTTACTAACGGTGAATTAAAGTGGGACATCAAAGTAATTAATGTAGGAAATGGAAAGGCTTCAACGATCCCTACATTTAATTACGATAAAAAAATAATTGCGTTGAAATTATATAACGATAAAGCAAACAGTGAACAGGCGAGTGAATCGATTTCTTCTAGGCAAGCGCGCTCCGTCGTAGATCGCAGTGTCGCTTAACATCAGGCGAACTGGCGGTCAAGCGTAAGCCTATCATGACTAAAAAAAACATACATAAGTACCTACATATTTTCACGCCAGTCACCAGGGTAGGCAATGATTAGATTTCCTACGATCCTAGCACACCACTTTCGCTTCATCTACGTTCATTATCCTCCTCATGCACGAAGCAATATCTTATTGCCTATAGCTTATTGTTATTCAAAGTCAAAATGATTTATTCAAAGCTACTAGGTAGTACTTTTTGAACGTCATTTTATATTATAGACAGCCCTTCACCACCGTGTTTTCACTGGGAAGAAGAAGCGGCGCCTCAAAATCACATTTGGCGGTCATAGATCTTAGATAATTAACTTCGGACTCCTTTATTTTGTAGTTGGCTAAATATATATTTTATACCACACGTGTTTTGAGCAATTACATATATCTATAAGTTATCTTTATAATGCTTTTGTAATCAAAACTTGAGACACATTCGTTTTGAAGTTCTCTGAACGCTTGAAAACCCATCTAAGACAATAACTTACTTTATCGATGACAATAAATAAATATAACTTGTTAGCTTTGATTAAAGTTTTTTAATGGATACCATTTGTAATTAAGTTTTTCTACTCTACAAACAAGGACCAGTTTTTTCATTTAGTCATGTGTTATTGTTTTTTTTTTTTGGAAAAACTCAGTAGCAACTCGGAGTTTTGAGTTATGCCCGATTATTAAATGATCTTAATGCAAAAAGGACTCAATCGACACCTCACTTGCTAAAATCTGATGAGTCGTTTTTGAACTGGGATCGAACATCCATACGATACATACATACATAGACTGTTAAACTCATTACCCTTCCTTTATTCGCAGTCTGGTAAAAAAGGTTTGGCCTATTTCATGGGACCTAAACATACCGGCGGCGAACTGGGTTAGGCAGATTTGTAATAATGTACACCCACTGCCTAACCCTTCAGGAAATACTGTAGTCATGTTATGATAAAAACGAAATGAGAATACCCTCTCAATTTGTCTCTTTACTCAATTTTTTTCAACTTGTTTTTTTTTAATATTTCGGTCTGTGTATAATAAACATAATGAGTAATCATAATACCACATTGCGTGTTAGAATTTCACAAAGCATTTGTGTTCATTATGTGCTTACATTACCATAATAAAACCCACCCTAATTTCTGTCACTCCACCTTGATGGCAGATAATATCCAAAAAGGTTTTTTTGATATACGGACCGCCTGATGGTAAGCGGCAACTGCAGCAAGACGCTAGCAATACCAGTAGTATTACTCGGGCTTGTCATCTTGAGACCTCACATATACAAGGATTTATTGCACTAAAAAGGGCACTACCCATTACTATTTATTTATACCAACTTTCCAAATGCAGTAATAGCCTAGTAATATGATCATTGCACTGTCTACGTCTCGTGTTCAAGGCTCCATACATAGATATATTTAATTATCACTCGCTTAAACGCTGAAGGAAAACATCGTGAGGCCAACTGCATGCCTGAGAGATTTTCTTGATGGCGGGCTTGTGAAGCGACAAACGCTGGAGCAAACGAGTTCTCGAGTGGAGACCGCGTCTAGGCAAATAAATGTAGTGTAGGGCGCCGCCAAGCCAGTTGGAGGGACGACTTGCGGAAGGCAGTTGGCAGCAATTGGATGAAGAAAGCTGAAGATCGGGCTCTGTGGCGTTCACTAGGAGAGGCCTACGTCCAGCAGTGAACGAATATAGGCTGATGATGATGATGAGCATGTGAACTCTGCACAACCCACACTAGACCAGTATGGTGGACTTAGCCTAACCGTTCTCATTCTGAATGGAGACCCGTGCCCATCACAACAGTACCATAATTTACGTTAAAAGTCTGAATCAAACTTATTATATTATCAAAGATGTTGGCATTTACGCAGGAAGTTCTAGACTTTAGTATGATTGCGTTTGTTTCAAAGGTCAAGTTGTTTTGGATTAGACTGACCTTTCCATTTATGTCCTTCGAAAGGTCATTCGGGTAGCAATTGGTGAGCTTATAAAAACTTTTATGGGTGACTGACATGAACTACTTCTTATAACCCACGTAGCGTATTGATTGCATTTCGATTGATTGAAGGTATTTTTTACTAAGTATTTATTTTACCTGCTAGGTTACGCTGTGCTTACCGCGGTTAGTCTATGGATGGGTGAGTATTCTTAACACATGGAGACTTCTCTGTATTTTGGATTACGCGTTAAGCTGTCGGTCCATGTTGTTATCCTAACACCTATGACGGTAGAGGTAGTCAGAAACCCGTAAAGCTTGAGCCGTACATAAATATACCATCACGCCTGTATTCTCTGAAGGGTTAGGCAGAGGCGTGCCAATGTACGCCCACAGTTCGCTAGCATGTTAAGATCTCATGTAGTATTGGGCCAGCCACCAGCTTATTGCCATTAACCGGGCACAAATCGAAACTCTTAGAAAAAAACAAATAATTCTACTGGTACTGGGAATTAAAACTCAGGATCAAAACATTTTTCATATAATTGACCTGAATAAAATGTTACATTATTATTATTACTCATTAAATTCAATAATTTTTTGGCTTAACTGTACAGTTAGGACAAAATAAAATGTCAGTTTATTGTCTGCATATTAATAGCAAAAACCTCGTATTTACTTAGATAAAAGTACCTATGTATTATACCATATTAAAATCTTTATTAAACGCACATATTTTTCAAATAATTGACCACTTCGACTTTCGTACAGCTTTTTACCGCCAAGTTTAGATTAATTTTTATAAAAAACTAGCGTCCTGGCAAACGTTTTACCATGTAATAAAAAAAAAATGTAGAACCCGATCGCGGTGCCACCCATCGGCACAAATTGTGAATCTAAACTATACAGGTCCCCTGTACTTAAACACACTCAAGAAATTAACCAAAATACGCTTAGGACGTGTTCGGATAACACATAACACCATCTACTGGATCTTAAAAACAAAGATTTAAAAAATCAGTCCAGCTGTTTGTTCTTGAGTTATAAATGATGTAACTAACACGACTTTAGTTTGTGTGTTTTTTTCTTACGTGAATACTAGATATATTGAAATAAAACCAGTTTACCGATTTCATCGTGTTCGTTGCGTTTTTTTTTACTTACAGATTGATAAATAAAATGAATAAAATGAAGCATTCATTAATTGATAAGAATTTTTTTATGGGATAGGGGGGCAAATGAGTAAACGGATCGCCTGATGGTAAGCGATTACCGCCGCCCATGAACGCCCGAAATACCAGAGGAGTCTCAAGTGCGTTGCCGGCCCTTAAAAAGGGGATTGGGCCTCCGGTATTCTCACTCACTCGGTGAAACACAACGTAAGCGTTGTTTCATGCCGGTTTTCTGTGAGGCCGTTATATCACACCAGTCCCGAAGCATGGCTTTCCCACGAATACGGCTTTCCCTAGGATGTAGGTATTAGGTCATTCATTTATGAAGATACTGTATCGTTACTTACAACACAAATTTAACACAACACACACACACACACACACATACACTCATCTCTCTCTCTCTCTCTCTCTCACACACACACACACACATTTGTTAACATTTCGCTCAATTTTGGGCATCAGATCGGAATATCTCTTGTTACTCTTTTAATTAATATTTTTCCTAACTTGTTATCCTTATTTGTACTATCTACTCTTTTATGAAATATAAATAAATAAATAAATTCATTTATGATAAATAAACTATAATAATATGCTGTTTATTCACAGGTGTCATAACATTACTACAAATATTAAGGATATACGATTCATAAATGTTGCCAACAATCGAGTGAATTGCCATTTAGATATTCCATTCGAATGAATATAGTTGCGCTTTGACTGAAATATCTATATCGCGAATATTCCAACGATTCGAGTTGACCGAATTAATTCGCTCGGCGCTAGTCAACCGTCATCGAGTGACAGATTTGATGGATCCACGGAATAATCGACTAATTTCTATGGTATGTCGATTATTTTGATTGCATTCTGTCCATATCATGTGATCATTAGAATTTCTCTTTAGAGCACATCCATGATCCTGACCAGATGTTTATTTAGGATATGGATTAACCCTTTGACCTTTAAACAGAAAAAGCGTGCTCTTAGTTACTAAAGGTTACTAAAGGAAATTCGGAACTTGGCGTTCCGAATTTCCTTTAGTAATCTGTCACCTAATCGCGACCGTAGCATGCTGGGCATTTTGGTTTGTCGTCTATTCATGACTGTGCCTGTCAAAAAATTAAACATACTTAAACATTAAGTAACTGCCTCATTAGTCTACTGATCCTGGGTTCGATTTCTAGGTCCAGCAAATTGTTATTGAGTTTTTCTATGAAATTCTTTGTGCCTTTGTGCCTGTTTAATGGCAATAGGCTCGCCTCCGCCGGTGTGTTTAAGTCCCATGTAATAGCATGGGACTTAAACACACCGGCGAACTGTGCGTGTATATTACTAAGCCTCTGCCTAACCCTTTTGGGGAATACAGGCGTGATGGTATCTTATCTATAGGTACATATAAAATGCTGGGTCCTGAATGACTGCCTAAACCGCTGATCTTAGAGACCTGAAACTTGGAGAGTGTGTCCTTTGTATGACGTAGGCATCCGATAAGAAAGGATTTTCCGAAATTCTACCCCAAAGGGGGTGAAAAACGGGGGCAAAGTTTGAGATTTCGGGTGAAATCTCGTACAGCTAGTATGTAAATATAACGCGATAAAATCCGCAAACTGGTTATATTTAATTATTCCTCGTTATACCAATTTTTTTCTTGTTATATAAATAAAATTGGATCTCATACCTAACAATACCTTCACGGGTTGCACAGGGTTTTCATAACACATTGACATTGTATACGGTCTTGTTGTATACTTAGGGCGTACTTTAAGGCCACGGTAGCCTAATGGCTAGGGCGTCGGACTTGCGATCATGTGGTTGCCGGTTCGAACCCCACCCATTGCACTAGCGACGTGAACCCACTCGTAACACAGGCATTTAGCTTAGCACGACGGGTTAACAAGAATACTAGTAATGTGCGACCCATATTGCTAGTACGCTTTTATAAAAAAAAAACTTAGAGATCTCTGGAAACCTATAGCGCGTTGTGGCTTCATGATTGTGTCCGTGAATAATATTGTGATTCATTTTCAGCCCTCCTGTAAAAAAATAGGGCACGGTGGTCACAGCTTGTAATAAAGAGACAGGACGAAGGCCGAAAGCCGAAACAAGAAAATAAAAAAGTCTATACGCAAATTGAGTTACACAATTGTCAGTCCCTTGGTATGACCTTTCGCCATTTTGCAGGAAATCGCATCTATTTCTGATTTGTGCGTTGCCCGGGGTTAATTTAGTTTATTTTTAAAAGGTCAGCTGACCATTTTTTTACGTCCATAGTTATATCGGTATCGGTAACGCTGGTTCTGATTGATACGGGTTCGGGATTAATTCTATTTTTAAACAGTTAATCCTGAGATCGCGTAAGGTCTGTATTCGATGGCTAGGTAGGTTGAGAAGTGTTATTAGGTTTCTTTATTTAGAAATGCTCATTAGCAGCACCAAGTTAAGATTGGATTAGTGTCCGGTTAATGGCAATAGGCTTGCCTCCTATTATATCGGACCTAAACATACCGGCAAACGTGTAGTTTTATTAGTACCTTGCTAAACCTCTGTTTAGCTCTTTGGAGAATACGGGCCTGATGATATGATCATGAAAAAGTTATAAATTTTGTGAATGTAAGCTTCGACACCGACTTTACCATCTAAAGATGATACATGAAACACAGAACATAAACATTAACATTAAATTAAAAATTAAAAACCCCCGCATCATCTTGTCATGGTTACCATGTTCTTGCAATATCAGTGAAGTAACAGGATACCAAGTTTCAAATCGATGAGACCTGTGAAAGTTACTCACATACCTTCATGAATTAGAAAAGAGCTGATAATCTTCAAACGGCTGGTCAGATTGTCTTAAATCATAGCTAAAAACACTCTCGATCAACTCACCTATCAGACAAAAAAACTGAATCAAAATCAGTCCCATCGTTTGGGAGCTACGATGCAACAGAAAGACTCACAGATACACAAATACACACGTTAAACCTAAAACACTCCTCTTTTGTGCGTTTGTGTAAAAACAGATGTTGCTAACGTCACTATAAGATGACCAGAAAGGCAGAGATATTCAACATCACTGGTAGTAGTTTAGTTGACTATAACATACGGGAGTAACCACCGGTTTGAATCCCACTCGAGATCGATTTTTCTGTTCACAAGTCCGTATCAAAAATCACATTCATCTAATGACGAAATTATCATTAACACAAATATCTCTACACACAAAATCGATACATCTTCAGAATTTCTACCATCACATTCGCATATAACCATTAGAACTTTTAAATTTTCCCGATATCCATTGTCAACCGGTGTCAATTTAATATGTAATCAGAATGGACCACATAAAGGGGTTAAAAAACCTCTCGCGGTGGGATCTCCCGTACAATTGAATTAGATCCTGCCGAGACACTGTTAATGGAACACCGACAGGATTGGTACAGTCATGACGAAAAGTGACAGTCATGACATAAAATGTAGCGCGTGTGTTTCTCGGTTCTTAGAACGCGATATTTGGGTGAAACGGCAGAATATTTTATTTATTTTGTGACTGTACGCTAGCTACACATTAAGGTATGCATTTCCAGTAAGGTTGACTGGTGAGACACACCTACGATACTCGAGGATAGGAGTGATATTTAGCGATCATATATGAAGGAAGAAATAACATTAAAAATAAATATTAATTGACTACTAAATTATTGCTGCCTCATTAGTCTAGTGGTACCAAGCGCGACTGCTAAACTAGAGGTCCTGGGTTCGATCCCCATGTCGAGCAAAGTGTTATTGGGTTTTTCTATGAAATTCTTAGTAACAGCTCGGAGTCTGGATTTGTGCCCGGTGAATGGCTATAGGCTCGCCCCCTATAACATGGGATCTAAACATACCGGCGAACTGTGGGTGTACATTAAGTACGCCTCTGCCTAACCCTTCGGGGAATACAGGCGTGATGGTATGTATGTATGTATGTATTATATTATGTAATTAATTACGCAAAGTAAGGACATAGCGCGGACGCACGTGCTGCGCTATCAACACAGATTAGATGCCAAGCTTTCGTTGAAACGTTTGAAGCGGCGGTAGCCAAATGGAAACCCACCCATAACACTACTGACGTGAACCCACTCATAACACGAGCATTTAGCTTAGCATGAGGGGTTAACAAAAATACTAGTAATGAGCGACCCACATTGCTAGTAAGTTTAAAAAATAACATGTTCGTATAAGGTTCACTTTAAGGTAATTAATCCATTTTTGTCGATCAGCTTCGCTTACCAATGAGAACATATACTTACGTAGACCTTTTTGAAACACAATAAAAAACAACTTGAGTACCTGGAAAAGTATCAATAAAAACGTTTTCTACCGTAGTTTCTAGTGAATTGTAAATTAAAAACTATAAAAATCTAGCGCCACTTTGACGAACATTGCATTTTCATTAAACGTTTTAAAAGAAATGTAGATGAGGAGCTTAGTGAAGGGGAAAGGACAGAAATTTTCTTTTTCATAATTTTATTAAGTGCCGAGTTTCTGGAGAATCATGGTTTATTCGTTTTATGAACTTGTAATAAAGAAATTGTTTGTTGTTTTGCAACTAGTAGCTGTAGTAATAATAACTCTTGACTCTCGAAATTACCGCTAGCATTCATTATGTAAAGTACTTCTTAGATATTATTTTAATTTTATTATTTTTATAATAAAATATGCGCCATCTTGGTTTTAATACTAGTTTATTTTTCATTTGAGGTAAAAAAACGGCTAGTAGAATTTTTTACAAGCTTCTAGAAAATGTGTGAGAGAGAGGGAGATTTTGAATGATGTTGGTAACATATTACTTCTCTCTCGCACTATCATTACTACCAACTTAATCTTTACTAATATTATAAACGTGACAATTTGTGAGTATAGATGTATGGATGTTTGTTACTCTTTCAGGCCAGAACGGCTGAACGGGTCCGGATGAAATTTGGCACAGATTTAGATTATAGTCTGGAATAACACATAGGCTACTTTTTATTCAGGTCGGATTCAATTTTGAAGTCCATGCAGACGAAGTCGCGGGCAGAAGCTAGTATAATTTAAACAATCAAATGTTTAACATTGTTTAACAATTCTCAACAGTAATCAATCCATTATACTGTCCCACTGCTGGGAATGGGTCTCCTCTCTGAATGAGAGGGATTAGGCTATAGTCCACCACGCTGGCCTAGAGCGGGTTGGCAGACTTCACAGCCATCGAGAAAATCTCTCAGACATGCAGGTTTCCTCATGATTTTTCCTTCACCGTTTAAGCGCGTGATAATTAACTGTTTAATACGCACATGACTTCGAAAAGTCGGAGGTGCGTGCCTTGGGTTCCAACTCGAGACCTTTGACTTGGCAGTCCAGCGGTCATACCACTAGGCTATCACTGCTTCCACCAGCCAACTATTTATTTTAAGACTCAACATTCCTCAAAATAAATATCGCATGAGCTTTTCTAAACAATTTTATATAATTTTGTATCTAGTATACAAAATTATATAAAATTTCCTATGTTATTAAACTCTTCACTCGCTCGTTTTTTCGCTTTTTCTAGCAAATAAGTTGTATAAAAAAATCACTCTGTAGCTAAATTAAATTCCTCGTTTTTCAAGATGTTTTGTGCGCGATTGTACAAGCAATTGAGCTAGTCTTGCTTCATTATAATATGTATACCTAACGATTCTCTGGTCAGATTTTTTTAAAAGTCGATACCGATAATATCAAGTTTAATCTGGCTGTCTGGATTTTCATACCATCACGCTTGTATTCCCCGAAGGGTTAGACGGTGTGCTAATGTACACCCAATATGACGGGCCTATTGCCATTAACCTGGCACAAATCCAAACTCCGAGCTGCTACTGAGAATTTCATAGAAAAACCCAATATTTAGCACTTTGCTTGACCTTGGGAATTGAACCCAGTACCTCTAGCATAGCAGTCGCTTAAAGTAGCTCAAAAATGAGGTAGTTAGTAGAGAGGGTTGTACTTATGACCTACAGGTAGTTGTTCCGGGTCTGGGCGTTTGTGTATGTGAGAATTTGTGTTTGTAAGCGCATCCACGATACAGGAGAAAATCCTAGTGTGGGGCAACGTATAAAAATATATATTTGTATTTTGTGAGTGAGCGTACGCTCAATTGAGCTAGCGTCTTGAATGATGGGACTTGTCTAGAGTACGTCAGCATTGATGGACGTCGCTTATTATACTGTACTACTTCCTGGATGAAACACATTTATTTATATAAATTAAGGAGCTGAATGAAGTGTTGTTGACCCTGGGGGACACAGTGAGGAATCATCTGTTTCCTCTTGAAAAAAATACTCAAGGCCTATTAGCTAATAACCTTTTTTTGAGATGTTTGAACCTTCTTGTTGATATCCGTTGGAAAATCGTTCCAAACTTGATAATTTTATCAAAAGTAGCATTTGCTTACATTTATTTCCAGTGAAGTATTTTGGACAAAATGGTAACGTAGGAACCTAGATTAACGGTATCGGAATCCAAATAATAACACAATTTGATTAAATTGTGTTTGAATTGCGGATTATTTCGGATTTCGGTATTACGTTTTTAAGAGAAATTCGCTCCGCCGGACTCCAGCCGCATAGAACAAATAGTTAAATAAGTGTTGTGCTGATATGTCGAAAATATATCGAAATCAGTAAGGACACTATACACGAATGCCAAAAAAATTACGTCCATAGCTGTCTAAACACCGAGTTTTTATATTTAAACTAGCGACCCGCTCGCGGTTTCACCCGCTGCTCTGTTCCTAAGAGGCATAGCGTAATGTTATATAGCCTATAACCATCCTCGATAAATGGACTATTCAACACAAAAAGAATTTTTCAATTCCAACCTAGTTCCTGAGATTAGCGCGTTCAAACAAACTAACAACCTTTTCAGCGTTATTATTTACCACGGCAAAACAGCTTGTGGTTAACTTCAGACTCCCGATGTTAATTCGGGGGTACTGTACGCCTGTATTCTCCGAAGGGTTACAGAGGCTTAATAATAAACACTCATAGTTCATCGGTGTGTTTAAGTCCCACATAGGGGAGGCTACAAATCCCAAACATTTTGCTCGAACTGGGAATCCTATCCAGAACCGCTACTGTTAACAGTAGCGTTTATGACAACTAGATTAATAATGCAGCTATTAAATACGATATTAATTTAGCCTGTTTTCTGAATGAGAGCTACACAATTATCGACCCTATTAATAATACCCAGAGCCGACGAACCTCACTATCAGGTCCATTTCAAAAGAAATGGCGGCAAAAATGTATTAAAAAAAAACAGCGAGGATCGCATTGACAACGTAGAAAGCTATCGAATATGCAATCGCAGAGAGCTATCCATTACTTACCCGGTTTTTATTACGAACTGTTAACGGTAAATTTATATCGAGAAATCGATTGATGGGAAATCGAGAAGTTCATATCACTGAGGTGTAGGTGTGTATCAAGGTGTAGAGTAGATATTTGATATATACATCCGGAACATGGGATTAAATACAGCATTCGATAACTAAAAGAATTTTTGAATCGAAAAAAAAGGGGTTATTCTGAAATATTTAAGAGCCTATAATCGGAATCCTGATCCCGAATCCTGAAACCCTACACAGGGCCTCAATATATCGGCGAATCATGGGTGTATAGTACTACCTACACCTCTGCTTAACCCTTCGGGAAATACAGGCGTGATGGTATGTTATTTATGTGTTAGATAACGAATTACGGGTCCTATTACACCGAGATTGACGAATTTGTCCGAGAATTATGTTGTAATTGATAAAAAGAGATTTCTGTTTTTTTTTAATTAAGATTGTGCTAACACGCTTGATTTTCTAAACAGATAACATTAAATTTAAAATAAAAAAAAACCCCGCAGCATCAAGTCCTCGTTACTATGTTCTCGCAATATCATTGAAGTAACAGGATACCAAATTTCAAATCGATCAGACCTGTGAATCTTGTTCAGATCCCTTCATGAACCAGAAAAGAGCCGATAGGTAATCTTTAAACGGCTGACCAGATTTTCTTAAATCATATTAAGACCACTAGATCAAGTCACCTTTCAGACAAAAAAAAAACTGAATCAAAATCGGTCCATTCGTTTGGGCGCTACGATGCAACAGACAGACACACAGATACACACGTTAAACTAATAACACCCCTCTTTTAAACATGGTTATCAACATAGCTTGTGTATAATATTTACGTATTGAAAGAAAGAAAGAAAGAAGAAAGAGAACATATTTATTTTGCCACAAACACAAACAACAATTAGGTAAGTATTAAAAATAATTTAAATTACTTACAATAAAAATACATTTAAAGTGTTGTGACAAAAAAGATTCACACTCAGCATAAGATAAGATAAGATAAGATAATCGTTTATTGCCAAAAGTTTTACAATGCCTTAACCTAGTACATTAATATAATTATTTTAACTTAGTCGAATTTTTTGACTAGTGGTCTCCACACTAGGTCTAGCCTGAAAAGCATGAAGCTGTATTATGACGCAACCCACAATACAGCGCTGATTTTCAGTGTGAACCCCAAAACTATGCAGGGTTTCGATTCTGCGTGCAGGTGTCTGTATAATTATTATTGTCTTTGTTATGTCCCCATGGCACAGAAATTGTTCCCTAGTGCGGGAGCTGTCTTGATGAACAAGAACTGCGAACCGCCAGTGATTTCATCACTCACTCACTTAGCTGACTCATCACTAAACGTGATGATTGACGACACGATTGATGTAGCGGTTGAGCGTTCGGCTTCTGCGCCACGTGTTGTGGATTCGATCCCCACACGGAGCAAATATGTATATGTATGATCTACAGGTAGTTGTTCCGGGTCTGGGTGTTTGTGTATGTGAGAATTTGTGTTTGTAAGCGCACCCACGATACAGGAGAAAATCTTAGTGTGGGGCAACGTTTGAAAAAAAAAATGATGGTGATCAATATGACTGTATACAAATCCCTTTCTCGGAAAAAAAGCCAGTTAACTCAAATAATTTACATGATTTTATGCGAACACATCGCTCCGATTACCGGTATTAGACAGCTATTATTAGATGTATAAGTGGGGATTTGAGAATGACGTCAAAGTATGATAAATCAATTAATATCTTGTTGCTGTTAATTTGGCAAAAGATAAGAGTGCTTGTTTGTGCTTCGATAATGTGATTTTAATTTCAACAGCTTTCAGATAACACTTGCTTTTTTATGGAAAGGACGACACCAGTCTGCTGCAACACTGGTCTAATCTTTCTAAACGCGGTTGCTGAGAGTAAGGTGCTGGATTCAAATCAGAGGGAAAGCAGGAATATTTTTAGGTTCTTCAAAATTAGGACGATAAAAATTATCGATTAGATTTTTTATATACTTTTGATGGATGTTTTTACATAACGGTGTGGTTTATGAACCGATTTTGTATTTTTTTTATTTGATAGAGAGATATTCTATACATATAGAACCTCTATTGGTAGGTATATATACATAGACATTCTACCACCAAGGTCGTTAAAATTATTGAAATTTCAACTTTATGTCAATTACATGAAGGATTTCGTGAGATACAATGCTTATACGTAGGTACTTCTACGATCCCGTATATGTTGGTGACTATCAATACTAACCATTAGTTCTGAAGATAGACCACAAAGCTAGAAGTCGGTTTTCTTTTATAAACAGTCTATATAATTTGCATATTTTATTTCTTTTCCGGAGAATCCTTAATACGTGTTGGATACAAAACATTGGTTACGAAATTATTTCGTCAAAATTCATTGAAGCGTAGGTAAATTATTACACGTTTATGTAAATATCGGACGTGAGTTTGGAAGGAATATTACATAAATATACTTACCTACGTCATACAGTAAAACCAATTTTATGGGTCACTGCGCGTTGGCAAATAGGTACCTACCTGATGTTTGTTATAGGGTCAAAGGTCATCGCAGGGTTAATAATTTTAGATACAATTCGAAAGAAGATTACCTACATTTTTTTTATGGGATAGGAGGGCAAACGAGCAGACGGATCGCCTGATGGTAAGCGATTACCGCCGCCCATGGACACCCGCAACACCAGAGGAGTCACGAGCGCGTTGCCGACCTTTTAAAAGGGAATTGGGCCTCCGGTAACCTCACTCACTCGGCGAAACACAACGTAAGCGTTGTTTAACGCCGGTTATCTGTGAGGCCGTCGTATCACTCCGGTCGAGCCGGCCCATTCGTGCCGAAGCATGGCTCTCCCACGTAAAAAACTACAAACATAAAATAATAAACCCGCTATAATGTCTCGCTGCTGGGCACGACTCTTCTCTCAGAATAAGAGGGATTGGGGTCTATAGTTATCCATCACGCTAGCTTAATGCTGGCTGGCAGAAAGTCTCTGCCGAGAAAATCTCTCAGGCGTGCAGGTTTCCTCACGATGTTTTCCTTCACCGTTTAAGCGCGTGATAATTAACTATTAATACGCACATGACTTCGAAAAATTAGAGGTGCGTGTCTTGAATTCGAACTCGAGACCTCTAGGCTATGACTGCACTACATAACATACCATCACACCTGTATTCCCCAAAAGTTTAGACAGAGGTGTATTCATGTAGAGATAGGGCATAGTAGAATAGAATAATTCCACTCACAATTGGAGCTGCTCAACTGCGGAAGTATCTCCACCTTGCAGAACATCGTAGCCAAATAACTTAGCTCCGTGCTATGTTTTGTTCCTAACTGTGAGCAAGGTCACCAGAGCTCCGCGAGGAAGCATCGGTGGTATTTTTTTACCGCCGCTGTCATGCGTGGCAGAATGTCTCCTATGCTTCCAGCCCAGCCCAGTATGCTTGTTTGCTACCTTAGTGGTATAGAAAAAAGTAAACCCACAGTTCGTTGGTATCTTTAGGTCCCATGTAATACAGGACAAGCCTATTGCTATTATAGGGTCACAAAATCCAAATTTAGAGCTGCTACTGAGAATTTCATAGAAAACCCCTAATAACACTTCGCCCAAACCGGAATTCGAACCCATGACCTCTAGCGCAGCAGTCGTGCTTGGGACCACTAGAGTACTCAAGTCATACTTAAACTTTATATAAATTCCTTTAGATAGAAAAATATTTTTTTAGTAATTATCTAAAGATATTATTTTCACCTAAAATATATTTTCATCGATAAAATAACAAAGTATTTTTCGCTTCAAAATACGCTAGTAATGGGTACCAAATTCTCAATAATGATATTTTTACGACGAACATAAAAATGTGCAGTAAAATTTATTGCTTTCGTTACTAACCTTTCTGCCCCGCCCCCGAAGTTTAGCTGGGATAATAATAAATGCACTTCAGTAATACGTACTTTATGAACGGGAAGACCGTCGTAACTTTACATATTTTGGTTTTATTTCATGAATTTGTTACATTTCCATGTTATTCAAACCGAATCGAAAATAGATCAAAGATAATGATCCTTGATCTATTTTTCAACTGTCTCATTAACTCCTCTTTGGTCCTAAGTGCGATTGTTGCGTTAGAGGTCCTCGGTTATATATCCAGGTCGAGCAAATTGTTATTACATTAGGGTTTTCTATGAATTTCTCAGTAGCAGCGGAGTCTGTACTTAGTCTTCTGGTTTTGGATAACCCTGCCCCGAAAGGCGCATTCGCTTTATAGCTATTGCATCGCATGTACACAGAAGGTGTTCGATACTCAATTTCCCTTTTACTGCCCCTACAGGCTGATGTCTCCGTCAGACCCATCTTTTGTAGGAGAGCGTTAGTCCCGAAATGTTCAGTTAGCACCCCCATCGAGTGACGGGCCTGCCGGCAGTTCCAAATGTCATTATGCTATCTCGATCTCGATGAGAGGAACCTATGAATTTCTGCAAGCCCCGTGTTGTAAGACTTTAAATTTTTAACATTTAATAATAGGCAAAATTCTAAAATTTACATAAAACGAAGCTATGTGTTTAAAAAATAGGACAAAACAAGGGAAAAATTTACTTCGAGAAAAGGTACATAGATCTATGGTCTATGGGTCCCTGCCTACATACAATACATTACAATAAACATACGTAATACAAATAAAAAATACATTAATAAAATTAATACAATATAGGAAAAATTAGATTAAAATTAGATGAACAAAAAAATAGCCTGACATAGCCTAGTGATATGACCATAGGACTGCCAAGTTAAAGGTCTCAAGTTCAAATCCAAGGCACGCACCTCTGACTTTTCTAAGTCATGTGCGTAGCTATTATTAGTTAATTATCACGCGCTTAAACGGTGAAGGAAAACATCGTGAGGAAACCTGCACGCCTGAGATATTTTCTCGACGGCGCGTGAAGTCTGCCAATCCGCATTAGGCTAGCGTGGACTATAGCCTAATCCCTCTTATTCTGACAGGAGATCCGTGCCCAACAGTGGGACAATGTAAGGGTTGATATTTTTTTTTTTTTAATGGAAAGAAGTGCGTACTTCCTTCGTTAAAAATTCGTCTTATTTATACAAAGTCACGTATTGTATTATATTTGGAGGTTCCTAAGTATTTTCCGTGCAGGAGCGTCGAGGGCTAAATTATTTAAATTTATATAATGATGGTCTTGACAGTACGCCATGATGCCATGTGGCGAAGTCGTTCAATCAAATTGAGGAAAAATGTAATTATGTTTCTTGGGTTTAATGGAAAACATTTTTCTAGTATCATAATGAAGTAACGAGCTCATAAAAATTTGATTTGTTAGGTTGTGCTTGCCACGGTCAATTTATGGATGGGTGGTCTTAGTAAGTCGGGGCACGGTGGGGTGCCTCGCAAAAAACGTACAGCCTTTCTGTCACGGTTGTCATACGAACATCTATAACGATTATTAGTGGTAGTCAGAAGCCCAAAAATCTTGACAAAGCAGTCTATGCTGAGGAGATCGGTACAGCCCAAAAATCG
The DNA here is from genome assembly GCA_910591435.1 of Acronicta aceris. Lineage (NCBI taxonomy): Eukaryota > Metazoa > Arthropoda > Insecta > Lepidoptera > Noctuidae > Acronicta > Acronicta aceris. The sequence goes on from OU342770.1 coordinate 13,859,967, forward strand.
AGTTGCGAAGGTCCTGATGGCAGTTGCTTCGTGTAAAATACAGTATATCCAGCCGCATCTGGGTAGACAAGCCAACCTCAGCTTAGCTGAGTAAAAGCTAAGATTATGATGAAATTTTTCGAGCAGAGATTTTTCTTTGATAGGCTTATGCTTGACCGCCAGTTCGCTTGATGTTAAGCGATACTACAATCTACAATACGCACGCTTGCCTAGAAGAAACTTATTCACTCGTGATTTAAAGACAACCAGATTATATCTATCGCGGAAGATCCACTCGGGAAGCGCATTCCACTTGCAACTTTGCGGCAATGTTCCATACTTAGCAGTGAATCGCGAAGAACTAATATCGGTACCAGTTCTCACACATATTATTATTAACTTAACTCCTGGTACTTAAAGCTAAAGATGTTCATTTTCAACCCATATACTGTCCCATTACTGAACACGAGTCTACTCTCAGACTGAGAAGGGTTATTAGGCTATAGTCCACCACGCTAGCCTACTGCGGGTTGACAGACTTTACACACAGTTGAGAAAATCTCTCAAGTGGGCAGGTTTTCTCCAAGGATGATTTTCCTTTACCGTTTCAACGAGTGATAGTCCGTGCCTTGGATTCGAACTCGAGATTTTTGACTTGGCAGTGTAACGGTCGTACCACTAAGCTATCACTGCTTTTTAAAAGAACGTAGCCATATCTAAGTTTCGATTGCCACAATCACAACAAAAAACGCGACTTTCTACCTACTTATTTTTTACGATCCTTTTTTCTTTGTCCACAGTGTTTCTATTTCATTTTATTCTCGAATTTTCCGCAACAACAGCGAAACAAACACTCAAAAGAATAGTTTACGGTTTAACAGAGGCAATCCCTCGGGAATATCAACCCTTTAACCGATAAATCACTGCTGTGCTAGTCGTCAAAACATGTTGATCCTTGAGCCACATAATAGGTACATTTAGAAGTTACACATTATGCAGTGATGTAGAAACAAGTATCAGGGTGAATATTCAAAAAACAGAACTTCATTAGCTTCACCCCAAAGTTAAGAATGCAGATGTTTAAAACTACAATTATGGTAATGAAAACTTAAACTAAACCACTGCTGGCAGAAGACAAGAATAAAAACAATCTGAACTATGAAAGAGAGAACTACTTTAATGAAAAGAATGATAATGTTCGAATATTCTCCCATAAACTTTTTCTTTCTCAGTCATGAACAAACCGAGCAGGTTAACGGTAGATGACATGTTTCTAGTATCTATCATTAATTACACGTTTGGAATAGTGGATAAGCTATCTAGCTAGCTAGCTACTCGTTATCACGGCAAAGTCAAAGTCAAAGTTCTTTATTGCTTCATGTGTACATAATTAGGTCTTACAGTTAAGCATACAGAAGCTTCTGTATGCCGTGATACGAGTTCGATCCCCGCACGAAACCAATATTTGTATGACCTGGGTAATTGTTCCGTATACACGATATAGTAGAAAATTGTGGTGTGTGGCAATGTTTTTTTTTAATTAAAAAAACATGAGGCAAATCTAACACATACACTTATACAGTTATCAGACACCGCAGTTACATTTTTATCAAACAAATCTTTCTCAAGAATTGGGTTATCAAATGCAAAAATATTTTTTATATCCGTCTTCATTTCCACAGATTAACACCGTCAAACAAAAAGCAACTTCGAAACAAAACAAACTTTTCAGCTTTATTATATTAGTATAGTTTTTATTACGAACAACGAGGCCGACCTATTTTTATGATAGACTGTCCCATTGGACTTGTCCCTTAGGATGAGGTCATTGGGTCCGATTTCCGGGTAGAGCAGTGTTTTTTTTATGGATTAAGTCGGCAAACGAGCTGACGAGCCACCTGGTGGTAAGTAGTCATCGTCGCCCATGGACACCTGCCACACCAGAGGAGTTGCTGATGCGTTGCCGTCGCTTAAGGGCCCCTACGGTCTGCAAACTTGCAGAGCCGCAGCAACCGAGGGTTACTGGCTCTTACGTGCAAAAGTCGAAACACACACCGCGGTGCTTTACGACACACTTTGACGTAAGAGCGGTTGCCAGCCAGTCAGACCCCAAAAGGTCCTAGCACGAAGCAAGTCAGATATTTTCACGCCTTTTACGGGATGCCTATCTGAAAGGCAGTGAGGAACAGTATTCTAACCTATATTCCTATTATTGGTTTGTTAATATAATATTCATTGTCAATGTCAATTGACGACACGTTTGGCAGCAGCGTGTAGCAGCTGAGCGATCGGCTTCTGCGCAACGTGTTGTGGGTTCGATCCCCATACGGAGCAAATATTTGTATGATCGTGAATATGATTGTGTTTGTAAACGCACCCACGATACAGGAGAAAATCCTAGTGTGGGGCAACGTTTTAAAAAAAATTGGCAGACAAATGCACAAACCGGGAATGTAGATGTGGATGTTATGTATGTAATTTCTTGAGTGCAAGAAACTCTGGTATTTGACAGTTTTTTTTGGCTATAATACATTAACAATTTTATTTTATTTTTTAAATATTGTTTCAAGTGTAACTTCTGTCATCATTATTTTGTGTTGTGAACAAACTGACCTACTGACCTGTTACAATATTTTCTTTCTCCATACTTTGCTTACAATGTTTTTCACGTGGCTTAGATATGAAAATGATAGTTTTTTCTTGTTGATGTTGAGATGAAAGAGGACCCTCCCTCTATTAAGGGGGAAAATGTCGTTGTTATGATGTTTTTGCGACAATTTTATGCATTATTCTTTATATTCGTGGAGATAATACTTCAATAAGACATATCGAAAGAATCTTTTCTATAATAAAGAATGAGAAAACTGCAACGAAGTCAATGTGGCTTGGTAGGTATTTTTTGCTGAAATTACATCACTACACTTCACTACACTACAAATCACTACATATCACTTTACTATATTGTATTTTTTTATAATGTTAAGCATAGCTACCATTATAATATGGTTACTTAGATAACATAAGATACCATCACCCCTGTTTTCCCGAAGGGTTAGGCAGAGGTGTACTAATTCCCACAGTTTGCCGGCGAGCCTGTTGTCTACCGGGCACAAATTCCAAACCTCGAGCTGCTACTGAGAATTTCAAAGAAAATGAAATTAATCATGAGCTAGTTAGCACTGAAAGTTATTCATTATTATCTCAGCTAATACTGAGACATTTTGCTTAGAAGGAGACTAGTATTAAAAACGAAAGTTAAAATGTGTTTGAAATAAAACTACTTTTTACGGATTTTATCGCGTTATATTAATATTATTTGATTCCCGACGTTTCGGTCACGATCTAACGGCTACCTTACATTTTTTGAAACGTTGGGAACCAAATAATATTAATATAACGCGATAAAAACCCGTAAAAAGTAGGTTTATTTCAATACCTAATATTCGCGTAAGTGTCAGAAACCAATAAGTTAAAATGTTTTTTCGTATCGAGGCACAAGCGGCGGTAGCCAAATGGCTAGGTCGTCGGACTTGCAATAATGTGGTTGCCGTTTCGAAACCCACCTATTACACTACCAACGTGAACCCACTCGTAACACAAACATTTAGCTTAGCACGAGGGGTTAACAAGAATACTAGTAATGTGCGACCCACATTGCTAGTAAGCTGTTTAAAAAAAAACTCACTATATTTACATTCCACTTACAAAACGAAGATTCACTACAATACCAATTAATTCACAAACACCCCACTCACAGTCTTAAAACAAACACCATTACGTCATGAAGCGTACAACTATGATATATATTTCCAACTTGTCTACAAAGAATATCCCATTGAACTTGTCCAAACAACAAACAAGTTGTAAATAACTACAGTATGGCCGATAAAATTGATACGTTTAAATCCCGCGCACACTAGGCGACGAAATGGTGATGCTACATGCAACATTTTTTTCGCAGACAGGTAAGATTTGTTGTCAGTGTCACCCTATGATAAGTAGAATAAATTATTTCTATTTTGTCTCATTCGTTTAGTGGGCCCAAGTCTGACTGCTATGCTAGAGGTCCTGGTTTCGATCCTCAGGTCGAGCAAAGTGTCATTGGGTTTTCTATGAGAGTCTCAGTAACAGCTTGAAGTCTAGATTTATGCCCGGTTAATGGCAATAGGCTCGCCCTCTATTACGTGGGACATAAACATACCGGCGAACTATGGGTGCAGATTTGTGTACGTCTGCCTAGCCCTTCGGGAAATGCAAGTGTGATGGTATGCTATTATTTCTACAAATATTTAGCTTACAGGCTGGATATCGTCTGCCAAAGATGTGAAATCTCTAAGAATATTTTATCAGACTTCAAAAAAACAGAAAGCTTTTTGAACCGTAAACGAATTTGTTTAAAAGGACCCTCTTTTTGGTTATTCAATTATACATATCAATTTTATTAATGATGCAACGGACTTTGAAAGTACGTAATAAAACTCATCAAATTCTCCTTTAAAAGACCTTTCTTCTAAAATACTTTAATATTTTCACAGACATTTCCTTCATACGACCCAAAATACTGCAAACGATTCCCGGCTAATAGCTGGGATTCTATTATTTTATAGTGTCACAGTCGTCATTCAATTACTTCAGAATTGTTGATTTTTGACAGTTTTGTCTATGAAACCTGTCAGTCCTTATGTCATTGGACGACCATTCTGATAAAATCGAAATAGAGTTGGGCTCCTGTTGACCAACATTTTGTCGCTCAGTGTGTACTCAGCTTTTGGCAGCACCTCGTAACAAACCTTCGGTCTCTTAAAGTAAGCGAAAAACTTTCGAGTTGAAATATTACTTTGAAACTTTAATTCTGTTACTTTCTATGTAAAGTGGTGAGCAATTTATTATTCGTGTCTATTTTACAAATTGTTGACAACAACTAGTTGCTATTATCATTTAAATTTGAAAATGGGGAGTTGAATTAATTGTTGATTATAGTTTGTTTATCCTAGGGTCCTTTTGAATTGGATTCCGTTTACGACATGTTTCGACTTTTATCTATACTAATAGATATTATAAAGCTGAAGAGTTTGTTTGTTTGAACGCGCTAGTCTCAGGAACTACTGGTTGTAATTGAAAAATTCTTTTTGTATGGGATAGTCTATTTATCGAGGAAGGTTATAGGCTATATAATATCACGCTACGACCAATATGAACGGAGCAGCGCGAGTGAAACCGCGGGTCGCTAGTCCTATATAAATATGTAACAAAATTACAAATACCGAAACTAAGCTGTCTGAATCTAAGTAATCATAATATCCTTTCCACAGAAAAAAAGACGTGTGGCATTCGGGGACTGCCGCGGTAAAGCTTTTGCATAGCGTTTTTTAACAACTTATGTAATACAACCAATGCCACCTAAAGGCGGGTTGCTGAACTAAAGAGACAAGCGTGTTAGGTTTTTTTCGTTACGGAATTTCTGGATTCGGTCCCCACGCTCAAGGCCCGCGATAGAAGCTATGCAATAGCTTAAAAACCTAATGTACTTAGCGAAAAACTACTGTAGTCATTAACCTAATTAACTCCTATCACTTGCACGCAACCAACAGCTTTATTACTACTTTACCTTTTTTACTTCCTAGATCTAGATAGAAAGGTTGGAAACACGCAATATCATCACACCTTCCCGCTGCAGTAAGGCAAACAAACAATCCCATTAATCTGTCCTGTTAGCGTCCAACTTGATATGTATACAGGGTGTACATGAAAACCGGGACAATTTCTTAATGAATGAAAGGAAACATTACTAATATTCCATTACAAAAAGATTTTTTGGAAAAGTCCTGTCCATTATAAATTTATAGCGTTTTATAGTTGTGGGAATGATCACTACAATTCCGCATAAAATCAGTTGGAACCCGTAAGCTAAAATATTTTTGATGAATTAAATATATTTTTATTGTACCATTTAATTAGCTATTATTGTTTTTATGGGATAGGGGGACAAACAAGCAGACGGATCGCCTGACGGTAAGCGATTACCGCCGCCCATGGACACCCGCAACACCATAGGAGTCACAAGTGCGTTGCCGACCTTTTAAAAGGGGATTGGGCCTCCGGTAACCTCACTCACTCGTCGAAACACAACGTAAGCGTTGTTTGACGCCGGTGTTCTGTGAGGCCGTGGTATCACTCCAATCGAGCCGGCCCATTCGTGCCGAAGAATGGCTGGCAAAAAAACATGAAAAACACAAATATTTAAAGCGGCGGTAGCCTGATGGCTAGGGCGTCGGACTTGCGATCATGTGATTGCCGGTTCGAAACCCATCCATTGCACTACCGACGTGAACCCACTCGTAATACATAAGCATTTAACTTAGCACGAGGGGTTAACATGAATACTAGTAATGTGCCACCCACATTGTTAGTAAGCTTTAAAAAAATACATATAAAATAGGTACATACAAAAGTGCATTATCGCATCCTAATTAAGATGTATTCACGTTATACCTACTATAACATATAAAGCGGGTATCTCGTTTTCATGGACACCCTGTATGTAGACGCCATCTAGCGTTAACAAGATTAGTGTTAACTGGAATCCGGTAGGTGGCGGATGGTACTGATTGTTAATGTGTACCTATAAACTATTCGTTTGTATACCTAATTACATGCATGTATCTTTAGGTGTGGTCATGTTGCAGGATGAAAGCAAGAAACTTGGCTAGATAATATTAGGATTAATTTTATATTTAGATAGACTGTCTCTAGTCTAGTGTTTCCATTAGCGATATCTACGCACGCTAGAGGTAACTAGTGGGTTTGATTCCCAGGTAGAGCAAAGTGTTATTGGTTTTTTCTATAAAATTCTCTTTAGCAGCTCGAACTTTGGATTTGTGCCCGATTAATGGCAATGAGCTCGCATTCAGGTCAACTGTACACCTCTGCATAACCATTCGGGGAATAGAGGCATGAAGGTATCGTATGTTATGTAGTGACAATAACTTTTTCTTTTTTTTCAGGGTCTAAAGAAATTTCTATTACGATTCACCAGATCCTAGAGTCAAATATCCTATAACCGAAATAATAAATACCTAATAAAAACAAAATTCAATCTATTTGAACGTTATCTGCCGGATTTAGGTCACGTGTTCCTATTTTCACTATCATCTTGCGATAGCCATGTAACGAACTTTGGGAGTTTTCCCAAAGTTTCACGATGCCCAGTAGGTACTATTGATGTATATCACCCTGCTGACCTCGGAGAATTGGTGCGTGAAATAAAAGTATCTGTGAGAACCTTTTTCCGCGACTGCATACAAAGGTATAGGCCACATAATTATTTATTTCCTCGCAATTTTTTTAATGGATGCCAAAGATTTTCTGTAATTAAGTCGGATCGTTTACCTGAGCCTCCGAAATTCAAATTTCAAGTGGTTTTTCGCAGTTTATAGGTCTTTATTGTGTTCTACATTCATAGCAATAGTAATTGCGACATTGACTATACAACATTCACAACGTTTAATTAAAACCATTGCTTAAAAATCATTATTGTAGCTAAAAGTGTTAGTGTAGTGTCAATTTTGACCATTGACACAGTTTTTGGGAAGTGTTTGGCTTATTACAGATTTTTAAGTAAAGGTTTTAGTTCTCAGTTGTGAATGTTGTATAGTTAATGTCGTGATTACTACCACCATGAATCTAGAACTTGTTATAGACCTACAAACTGCGAAAAATCACTTAATATTTGAATTTCACGGGCTCAGCCTTAATATAATTGTTGGACATTGTCTGTCATGACTGTATTGTCTAACAGTAGTTTTTGCCTACAATGGTAGCATAGAAATATATTCAGGAAATTCACTGTGCAAATATATCTTACACACTAAGAATTAAATAATAAAAAAAGAGAAAAAAATGCCGCAGCATTTTCGTAAATTGTCATTATTATATGAAATACAATTCACTTCGTAAATTGACATTTATTTGACAAAGTATAAGTGCCTATATAAATATTGCTGTTGGATTATTGTTAAATGTAATTTTTGTTTGACAAAGTACTTTTGCTACTTTATAAATAACTAGCTACTGTTGCCTGTAGTTCCACTCACGTCTCAAAAAGATTAACATACTATAAGTCCGATTCTAGGCGGCTTATCAAGATGAAACATGCACCAGATTTTAAGTTAGACCTCTAGCAATACATCAGTAAAAACTGAAGTCAATTCCATGCACTAGTTTTTTATGTGATGCGCGTACAAACATACAGACAGACAGACAAAAATTCTAAAAAATGTTATTTTGGCTTCTGTTGCTCTAATAAAGACACCCCATTTTATTTTTTCTTTAATATCTTTAATGTACAGACATCAGCCAGTTACAATTTTAATATAGCTATATAGATATATATTAACAAATTATTGAACAAAATTCAAACGATATTGACATTTTAATTAGCTCGTTAATTAAAACCACCACAATTTTTGATACATTTTATATAATTCCTCTTTACATCGTCGGTTTTCCTTCAAAGGCTTTTTTTACAAGAAGATGTTTGTTTCCTTGTCATGAGAACCTTGTATTTAATTTTTCTTCTGAGTAAACTTTCTTCGGAGATGGAGTAAGATATTAGTTTTTACCTGCCCGAGCTTGAACTGTGTTCTTAAATGGTGTAAGTTGAAGAACTGTTGTTTAGTAACTTTCACATAACATAAGATACAATCACGCTTGTATTCCTAAAGGTGACGGCAGAGATGTTGTGAAAACCTCCCGGTCGCCGTTAGGTTTTCATATGTAGGTGTAACAGGCCTCGCCTGTTGTATTGTAAATAAACAGGCACAAATACAAATTTTTATTTATAAATGATATTTTTTTTATGGATTAAGTCGGCAAACGTATTTGCTATTGCGTCGCATAAGAAAATATTGTCATTATAAGAAAATAAATGAAGTATGTGGTAAAATACACACACATCATCAAAGCAGGAAATAAATTAGGTGTCGTAAAGTGTAAATTATTTAGATTTAACTTAAATATTATTATTGGTTTGAATTCTCAGACTTATCAATCGATGTGTATTGAAAAAAAACTAAGCTTTGAGCAAAATTTTCATCAAAGAAAGTATCAATAACGAAATAAAATAGCTTGCCAAATAGCTGTCAGACGATCAGAAAACTTCACAACAGATACATTTGAAGTTTTAACTAAAAAATAATTTCGGAAATTGAATTTCTTTTGAGATTGGTGTGTTTGATGTGTTTAGTCTAGAAATTTCGATTCAATTATTTATGGACAAGATTGGTACCGAATAACTAGTAATATATATGGAACTGCCCTTTGGCACTTTGTTTTTGCAACAAGCGAACATTACAGGACGCAGATAGGAGATGAGAAGGTGAAGAAAGGGAGCGGGTGAAAGAGAACACAGAGAGAAGGGGGAAAGTGGACAGAGAGAGATGTCGAGAGGGAAGGAGTGGCTAATATCATTATCCTCCTGCCCCCAATGTTCAGTCGGTGCTAGATAGAATCTAGTAAAAAGATGGATTTTTTTTTTATTATTCCAAACCCTAGTGTGAAAATATCCCTAAAATGGAGGGTAATTTTTACGGTACACAATCATGCCACACCCTGCTCCAACACTCAGAAATTTAATATGACGCAATTATCGGCGTGACATCGCATTATTTAGCTCTGATCCATAGATTAAATATATATACGCACCCTCTTAGAAAATCGTTTTAAAAAGAAAATACCGTTCCGATGTTGAAGAAGGGCGCAAATAAAATTGGGCCTAGACTTTGTAATGTATTAAAAATGTTTACGTAGGTGTTCCAAACGTGAGGATGCTGATTCGAATTCTGGTTGAGTACAATTTTGTTTGTCAAGATACCGAAACCATACATTTAGATTCTATTTAGATTTACACAAAAATATAAAACTTAATTACAAAATATGATCTATGTTATTTGACATTGCGAACTGCCTCATTAGACTAGTCCTGAGCGCGACTGTTACGCTAGAGGTCCTGGGGTCGATTCCCAGGTCGAGCATTGTTATTGGCACCCTATTACATGGGATCTTAACTTACCAGCGAACTGTGGATGTACATTAGTACATAATCCCACCCATTTTACTGTCCCACTGCTGGACACGGGTCTTCTCTCCGAATGAGAGGGATTAGGCTATAGTCCACCATGTTCTTAGGCATCCAGGTTTCCTCACGATGTTTTCCTTCACCGTTTAAGCGCGTGATAATTAACTATTTAATACGCACATGACTTCGAAAAGTCAGAGGTGCGTGCCTTGGGTTCGAACTCGAGACCTTTGACTTGGCAGTCCAACGGTCATACCACTAGGCTATCAGTGCTACATTAGTACGCCTCTGCCTAAACCTTCGGGGAATACAGGCGTGATGGTATTTGTGTAACCTAACCCAAGTTATTATCATAAAAATATAAAATTCTCCAACACTACCTGAGCCAAACTAGGGTCTATTATTTCATTAAACTTGAGTGCAACATTATGGGAGGGTCCGAACATATACTTGCCGTAATTGCAGGTACCTTTCCGATCCCTTTGGTACGGAAGGGTAGCTAACGGGTACTATAACAAAATCTGGCAAAATTTTCTTGTTGGTGAAACTAGAAATGTATGATAAAATTTACAACCTACACAATAATGTTATTAGAGGTTTATTAATATTTATAATATAACTAATATTATAACGAGGTAAACTTTGTAATTTTGTTTGTATAATAAATCAAACTGTATAATAATTCTCAGGCACAACTTAAAATAGAAGTGTAAAGATATTAATCTTTACACTTCGTAATCGATATTGTAATCAGTTATTTTTGTCTATAATATTATGTAATTTCGGAACTTCTCAAAACATCCAACTTTGTGGAACCGTGAAACTAGTTTTAGACTTTTCAAAAGTATATTTTTTAGAGGTCTAATTGGAATAAATGAATTTGACTTTTTAGCAATGTAATCTTTGACACTACTGATTCTAAAAATTCTTTTACATATTTGTAGAAGCCTTTTATTTTTATTCGTGATAGGTACGAGTTCGCCTGATGTTAAGCGATATTGCGATCTACTATTGAGCGGACTTGCCTACAAGAAACTGATTCACTCCTGACTTAAAGACACCCAGATTATATCTATCGGGACAGACCCACTCGGGAAGCGCATTCTACATTTCAACAGTATGCATGATACGCCATCACAAATTGGATCCGAGCGAAGCGACAGCGTTGTCGGTCCAGGGGGCTTACTCTTGAACTCAATTCCGATACATCGACATAGGAATTGTGGCGTTTCGTCAAGTTTCGTACTCTTGATTCCGAGACTAGCGCCAAATTGTTTCAATATTGCGCGGTGATTGTGAACTAAATAGGATTGGGAAACGACCCAACCATTGGCCAATATGGATGCCGATACAAGGTTAACGGATTTGTGCTCAAGAGTACGAAATCGCCCGACAGCCAAATTGACATTGGAATCGGATCACGTTTGGATTGGTATTGTATTGCTTTCAAGAGTAAGCCTGCTGACGGAGATGGCGCGATGTATTGGACTCTTACAATCACAGTCAGAGTGGATTGGAATAAGGGAAAGGCCTCTGGCAACCAGTGGGACGAAATGGGCTAGAAAAAAACATATTTATAGAAAACTATACTTAAGTACTATCCTTGATTATCGCAGGCTGTGTTTCATGGTGATTATATCCACCCAAACGAAGTCTCACATAATTTTATCTCTTAAAATATTATAAGTATGAATAAAATAAATACTTTCTTAAGAAAACAAAGCTTCTGTCTTCTTATAAAATAATATAAATAATATATCTCTATGTTCACTAACAAGCTGTCACTAGGTATTACTTTTACTTAAAATGACCTTTAAACTTGATACTTTATTTTATAAGTCTAGTGAAAGTCGAGCACATCATTATAATGTTACAAAATTTCATTTGATTCATTATATTGACTATTTCACACTGATTTTGTTTCCAAGGGTCTGATCGAACTGTTGGATTAGATTTCTTTAATCTGACTCTTTGTCTAAATTGGTCCTTTCAGAGTTAGAGCGCGAACATCCTCCGAGCCTTCCCCCAACTATGTTGGAGTTGGTTTCTAGTCTAACCAGATGCGGCTGAAAATCAGTATCTTTAACCCCCGACACAAAAACAACGGGGTGTTATAAATTTGCCGTGTCTGTGTGTGTGTCTGTCTGTGGCATCGTAGCTCCCGAACGGATCAATCGATTTTGATTGGTTTTTTTGCAAGGTGAATCAGTCGGGAGTGTTCTTAGCTATGTTTGATGAAAATCTGTCCAAGATGGCGGCCGCCTCAAAATGGCGCTGTCGGGGGTTTCTTTAAATTTTTTATTTAATGTAGTTATACACGAAGCTTCTGCAATCAGACCTCCGAAACCGAATATCTGGGTGACCAATATCCGGAGAGTAGACTGGTTGTCAGGCTTTTTGGGCTTCTGACTAACATTAACAATTATCATAGATGTTCGTATGACAACCGGGACCGACGGCTGTACGTGCTCTCAGAGGCACGCGAGGCAGCGCGAACATTTGATCTTATAGGGTAAATTTTATCTCTTACAGTACTACTTTTTTATGGGATAGGGGGGCAAACGAGAAGACGGATTGCCTGATGGTAAGCGATTATCGCCGCTCATGGGCACCCGAAATACCAGAGGAGACACAAGTGCGTTGCCGACCTTTTAAAAGGGGATTGGGCCTCCTGTATCCTCACTCACTCGGTGAAACACAACATAAGCATTGTTTCACGCCGGTTTTCTGTGAGGCCGTGGTATCACTCCGGTCGAGCCGGCTTATTCGTGCAGAAGCATGGCTCTCCCACATAAACATATATATTTAATTAGTAAAAATATATTTCAAAAATAAAATTAATTATGGTGGGAACGGATCCGATAATCGGGTCAGATTATCGGATCCGACTATCGTATGGAAAAATATGACTTGTATTCCCGGCTTTATAATATCTACATATTATTGTTCAATGTAGTTATTTGGTACCTATGTATCACATTATGTGTTAAGTATATATATTACATTGATATATACATGCATTATATACATATGAAATCTTGTTTTTCTTTTTTTTCTTTTATAATATTTATTTTTGTTTGCTTTGCCTCCTGCATATGGGCTCAATAAACATTTCTTTCTTTCTTTATTTTCTTTCTATATTATATACATGTTTAACTCTGAAGAGTTAGCCATGCTCCGTGTTCGGGATCTTAAATAAATAAGTAAGTCGAGTCGAGAAGGTATGTACTATGTCTTAATATTCAGTGAAAGCTTTACTTAAAATAAAATAAAATAGAAATGGTGTGATTAGTAAACGAGGAGTTCAACTCTGTAAATATGCCTTAAGGGTCCGGCGGAGCTTGAATTGCCCACAAAAACGTAATACCAAAATAAATCGTAATCCAGACAATATTCTATCAAATTATGTTATTATTCGGATTTGGATACCGTTAATCTAGGTTCCTACCGTCTATTTCGTCTACTACTACTTCACGATTGAAAAATCATTCCAAACTTGGTAATTTTATTAAAAATTACATTCGCTTACATTTATTTCCAGTGAAGTATTTTGGACAAAATGGTAGCGTAGGAATCTAGATTAACGGTATCGGAATTCGAATAATAACACAATTTGATTAAATTGTAAGTATTTGAATTTCGGTATTACGTTTGTAAGAGAAATTCGGTCCGCCGGACTCTTAATAAATTAATAAACTCTGAATAGGTGTAGTTGTTCCGGGTGAGGGGGTTTGTGTAAGTATGTAAGAATTTGTGTTGGTAAACGCACACACTAACATAACATACCATCACGCCTGTATTCCCCGAAGGGAAGGTGTAATAATGTACATCCACAGCTCGCCGGTATATTTAGGTCCCATGTAACGAGGGGCGAGCCTATTGCCATTAACCGGGCACAAATCCAGACACCGAGCTGCTACTGAGAATTTCATAGAAAAAACCCAATAATACTTTGCTCGACCGAACCCAGGACCTCTAGCGTAGCAGTCGCGCTTGGGACCACTAATATAGGCTTGGTGGTATGTATATAGCTGGGGAGACAGCAGCAACATTCACTCGTCTGAAACATTAACACAATCTGTACAAGCCTCGTCTCACGCATCGGTAACGGCATAACATGTCAGTAGTTTATCGCATTACAACTTTGTAAACATACGCACTAATATTTAGTTCAGGAGAGCTTCTTGTACGTAGACCCGTAGAATATTTTCGGATTCGAACTAATTGCAAATTTGGTATTAGCAATACGTTTGGCGTAGCGAAAAAGTTAAGCAAAATAGATATCTAGACTTGGCACATGAGATTGTCGATATGTGGGATGTTGACTCGGCAATCATTGCGCCGATAGTTGTGACCGCTAGTGGTCTAATAGCCAAGAGCCTCGACTCACAACTATGGAGGCTCTCATTAGGCAGCTGAGTGAAGGGCCTGATACAGAAAGCGGTACTCCTGGATACGGTTCGTATTGTTAGGAGGATCCTTTCTCTGGGGCCCTAACCATCGGTAGCTTGGACTCTGCTCCCGATGCCGATGGGCTACTATTTTTTATATTTTTAAATGTTTTATTTTATTTTTATAAAGGTTGAGGTAGCCCTAGAAGGACATACGCCGCCGGTCTTATTGGCGAAATCCTTCAAAAAGGTCAGGTGCGTAGCACTCGCAATCGGCGTATATATATGAGAACATGTATGAATGTGGAAGAAGCAAAAGAAGTATGCAGGAATCGTAGCAAGTGGCAGTCTATAGTTTCTGCTTACCCCTGTGGCAGAAAGGTGTGAGTGTATGTATGTATATATAAAAATAAGGAAAATGAATAAATAAATGGAATAATAATAAAAAAATATAAAAAATAACTGCCCTCTTGAAAAAAAAAACCGCTTTTTGAGCGTTGAAAACAAAACACTGACACACAACACAGCGCGGCCGTCTCCATAGGCATCCCGTATGTTTTCACAGTACAATGCTAAGCCGTTCCCGCCGACGATACACCGTCGTTTCGCGGCTTTTAAAATATTCAAAATGCGTCACCACCCCCGAATTCGTATTACTTTACATTGTTCCCAACTGAAAGCCTTCTTCGGGGAGTGAAATTGGATTTCATGGAGCTAGCCCCAGCTTCTCACTGGTTACGAAAACTTCGTTTGCGAATTTCGTTAGGCGAAACCTAATGAAATATTCCCACATTTTTTCCCACAACTTTTATAACGAAATGAATGATATTGTAACTGCTTCATTGTTTAGTGGTTGTGAGCGTGGATGCAGAGCTGTGAGGTTTGGGCTAGAATTTTTCGTTGGTTTTTCTTTGAAAATCAGAGTTCAGATTTGTGCCCAGTTAATGGCAATAGGCTCGCCCCCTAGATTTAAACCATGCCGGCGAACTGTGGGTGTATATTAGTCCACCTCTGCCTTACTCTTTAGGGAATACAGGGATCATGGTATGTATATGTTATGATGATGAGGTTTATTAAATCACAAAACATTCCTGTTCGTTTTAACTTTATACTAAGCTCTTAAATAACAAGTCTTTATTAAAAGCTTCCTCAATTAGCGAACTCTGTTAGAGTTATTATATTATTTAAGGAAGTTAAACTTTAACCCTGCGCTTGCCTGCTTCAGCAAATAAGTTAAATTACTTAAAATATAAACAAAAACTCTCTTTGTTTTTACCGTGAAAAAGTTGGCCATTTTTATGGATGAAGTCGGCAAACGAGCTGGCGAGCCACCTGGTGGAATGTAGTCATTGTCGCCCATGGATACCTGCAACGCCAGAGGAGTTGCTGAGGCGTTGCCGACCCTAAAGAGCCCGTACGGACTGCAAACTGCCAGAGCCGCAGCAAGCGAGGGGAACTGGCTCTTACGCGCAAAAGTCGAAACACACACCAAGATGCTTTACGACAGACTCCGACGTAAGGGTGGTCGCCAGGCAGTCAGACTTTAAGAGGTTCTACCACCTTGAAAGTCAGATATTTTCACGCCTCTTACGGGATGCCTACCTGAAAGGCAGCGAGGAACAATATTCTAACGGCTTAACGTGCATCGGAACAGTGGGAGAGCGCGTTGAGCCATCGTACCAGTTCTGCAGCTGACTCCTCAAGTTATGGTCGAGATTAGCCCAGAGCCGAAACGAATGGAAAATGCATGAAAAGGCCTTGGTTCAGCAGTGGATAGCATTGGGCTGATGATGCTGACTCCACAACATGATCACCGTCATATAAACATGAAATCTAGAGCTTGCAATATGCCTAAGGTCAAGTTTATAAAAAAATATATTATCATTGATAAGTGACAGGATTCCAAATTTTCTTCATCAATGGATGAAGAAAATTTGGAATCCTGTCACTTATCAATGATAATATATTTTTTTATTCCATACTTCCATACTTCCATATTTCCATATTCCATACTTCCATATTTCTTCATCAACTATAAAAGAGGCGATGATATTCAAACAGTTGAGTAGATTTTCTTGAAAGATAGCTCAATTAAGACATCTTTCAAACGAAACATCTTTATGGAAATCGGTCCATCCTTTCCTGGTCTATTTTTCGGGGGTTAAAAGAGGCTATAAGAGAGAGTTAATAGAGAGGTTATAAGGTCATTCATTTACTGCACCATAAAAAAAATTACCTACACAAAGTTTTAGCCGAAATAAATGGATATAAATATAATGACCACCAAATTTAGTAAATTGATCACCAAAAATTCTTACCAAAATAGATAAATGGTCACCAAATTTGGTTTAGGTTAGGTTAGAACTTATTTTGGTGATCATTTACTATTTTTTGGTGATCATTTACTATTTTTGGCAATATAAAGTGATTATCTTTTTAAGATTTTTTTTTTTTCATTTTCCATGCTAAGATTATTAAGTTATTTAATAGTAAAGGAAAAAAAATCAATCGCGGGCAGGATTCGAACCTGCGTCTTCTGGTTTGATATACCAGACGCTCTGACCTCTAAGCCTTTTTTAGGGTTCGCGTTTTTTAGTGTCCGTGACTGTGTCAATAAACTCTTTTCTTTATTTCTTTTTATATTAAATTGAATTACGAAATATGTCTGAATTTAAAAAAGAGTTAACGTCTTAGCATTCGTTGTAACATTTTCTTTTTGAAGGCTCTCAGGAAATACCGCCAGCTAGTGTTGTTTAAGCTCGTTTTAACTTGTCTGTGTCTAGTTCCCCTCGCTACCCTCGTCGCTGTCACGTTGAACGTGGTTTCCTGGCATACTTGTTGTATTTTTTCGTTAATTTTGCGTTTTTTGGCAGGTATCAAGCAAGCGGATCAAATAAAAAGAAAGAAAAACACAAATAAAGAAATATCTACTTGTAAAAAAATTTGGATGTGGATTTAGTTATCCTGATAGAACAAAACAGCATCGTTATTACACATATTGAAGCACCGTTTGACTTCTACTGGTCGCAGAACGCCTGTATTCTCCGAAGGTTTAGGCAGTGTACGCGAGTGATACGCTCTGTTCCTGGGTTCAAATCGAATCCTAGGGCAAGCAAAGTGTTGGTTTTTCTATGAAATTCTCAAAAGCAGTTCGGAGTTTGGATTTGTGCCTAAATAAAGGCAATAGGCTCGACCCCTATTACATAAGATCGAAACATACCGACGCAGTGGGTCTTTATTAGTAGATTTCTGCCTAACCCTTCGGGGAATGCAGGCGTGATGGTATGTCATGTGGAAAATCTCTATTAATCATTCATTCTCATTTGACAAGGGATAATCAAATTTTGGAATTCAATTAATGATTTAGTAGATTGGATCCCAACAAAGTAAGAAATATTTCCTTAATATTATTTTACGACAATCGGAAGTAGAGATTCCATTTTTCAACCTCAGGGAGGCTTGCGGATAATTGGAAAAGGGCTCAAGGGACATGCTTTACTGAAAGATGAACTGAGTTCTTTCTTGCTCCGCTTAGCTTTAATAACATCCATGCATTCCTAACAACTTTGGGGTTGTGACACCTCGTAGCGCACGATATTTTTTAATTATTATATTTTTTTAATGTAAAAAACAAGTGCCTAATTACATAATGGGGATTATTCAACAGTGCCCCACAATTGATAGGATAGTAATGTTAGATTAACAAGAAAAGTACTTATGTTTTTTTGTTCGTGACATGTTTATCTGAAGCTGAACGATTATTATCTATATCTTAGTCCATCATTAACTTACCTAAGGAATTTTAGCCACAGTAAATTCATCAATCATATTTTCATTGAAATACTAACCGCTTTTTATTGATGGATGCTAAGTTCATGCCTCTGAACAATGACTAAAGCAATTCATACGTTTTACAAATAAGAGGATTAAGATAGATTAAAATAACAATAAGTATTTTTTTAAATATTCTTGATAGGGCTAAGCTGTTACTTTATTTTGTGTACAAAGGGATTATCCAGAGAGATATTATATAAAGACTTTTCCCCTACATTCGCATCGTCGAACTGTCTTACGCTAAGTAAATGGTGGGACCTCGGCCAAACATAATGAAAGGTCCTATCGCTCGGGATTGCGGAGGTCGCGGCTTATCAGAACACAGCCGAATCTACCAGTTTGTCATGATTAATGTAATGAACTGAATACTGTTGTTCAACTCGTAACAAACGGGTTTATCTGCAAATTAATCTTTGATTATTCAGCGTTGTTGGGATATTTATTGATTGTGGAAAAATGATTTTATGAATTTATTGAATATTGGTTTGTAAGTGCTGATATAGACTTTGACGGTATCAATTATGTATTTATATGTAACTTATTTCAACATTTTTAGAAGCGAGTAACATTTTATATTGAAATTAAATATTGACTGCCTCATTAGTCCTAAGTGCGGCTGCTACACTGGAGGTCCTGGGTTCGATCCCTAGGTCGAGCAAAGTGTTATTTGGTTTTTTCTATGAAATTCTCAGTAGCAGCTCGATGTCTGCATTTGTGCCCGGTTAATGGCAATAGGCTCGCCCCTCGTTACATGGGACCTAAACATACCGGCGAACTGTGGGTGTACATTAGTGCGCTTCTGCCTAACCCTTCGGGGAATACAGGCGTGATAGTGCGTTATTAAATATTGAGTTATTTGTCGCGCACAAAAATGCAAAAAGACGAATAAGGTTTTCTCATGGATGCCATTACCATTGTCAGGGGCTCCACTTTCTCCTTCCAAATCTTTGCACGATATCCGGCTGTATATTTTTGAAAATCTTTAGAACGTCGTTAACTCCATTCCAAAGTTCAGAATGCAGATGTCTATAGCTACAATTTTGATAATGAAAACTTAAACTACACCACTGCCGTCAACCAATAAGACAAGAATAAAAACAATCTGAACTATGAAAGAGAGAACTATTATGATCAGAAGAATGATTTGTTATGTTATGTTTGAATATTCACCTATTCCGGCCATCTTTGCCTCGCAAATATATCGAGATCTTTGCGTCAGGCTGTAGAGGTTTTTCTTAATTTATTTAAGTACTTTTACTTACAGACATTAGTCTGTAAATTTTTAATTACCTATATTAATAGGTAATTAAAAATTTAGTTAAACTAATTGCTAATAACAAGCCTCCATAGCTTAATCTATACCTATAATGAAATTCTAACAGGCCGATGTCTGAACATTATAGATATTAAAGAAAAACTAACACGGGGGTCTTTATTAGAGCAACAGATACCAAAATCACAATTTTTAGAATTTTTGTCTGTCTGTCTGTTGGTCTGTATGTTTGCACACGCATCACGCAAAAGATACTGCATGAAATTGAATGTTTTCACCGATGTATTGCTAGAGGTCTAACTTAAAATCTGGTGCATGTTTCATCTTGATACGCCTCCTAGATTCGGACTTATAGTATATTAATCTTTTTGGAACGTGAGTGAAACTGCGGGCAACAGTTAGTCCTTACTTCCTTACTACTATTTGAAACGTGGAAATTTGTGAGTATGCATGGATGTAATGGATGTTTGTTACTATAGAGATAGATTATAGTCTGGAATAACACATAGGCAGGCTTTTAATAATGCTTTAGAGCAGTGATAGCCTAGTGGTATGACCGTTGGACTGCCAAGTCGAAGGTCTCGAGTTCGAACCCAAGGCACGCACCTCTGACTTTTCGACGTCATGTACGTATTAATAGTTAATTATCACGCGCTTAAACGGTGAAGGAAAACATCGTGAGGAAACCTGCATGCCTGAGAGATTTTCTCGATGGCGTGTGAAGTCTGCCAACCCGCACTAGGCCAGCGTGGTGGACTATAGCCTAATCACTCTCATTCTGAGAGGAGACCCGTGCCCAGCAGTGGGACAATATAATGGGTTGATTATGTAGGCTTTTAATACTTTTTATCCATTTCCGCCCCAATTCTGATGTCAACTCTTACATGCCATCTCAATCCGGATTCAGTTATATTATCTTTTGGAGGGTAGCTTACTTTTATCACTCACATCAAACTCCACAATACTCACATTGATAGAATAAAAAAATGTAAACATCAATTATCTATTTAAAAGAGTATCTATGGAGTTTCTTGCACTTCTCCATAAGATCTAGTATTTGGAACCGTGCATGTAGTTGTGACATTTCAAAAGTAAAAAAAATGAGTTTGAGTTTCTGTTTCTGTTATTAAATAAATTCAAATTCACGATATTGCATGTATATACCTATTCCAATTTATAACAGTAAGGTAAAAAAAATATATCGAAGTACCTACAGAATCAAGTTACTTCAAAGGGAATAAAATCGCAAAGATAGATAATCCGCTACATACTTTAAGAGAAAAAGATAAAAGAAACTTCTTATATCAATAGTAAGTTCAGCAACGCTTAAATAAGTTACAAAGATATTTAGTATCTTTTGTCGACGGGGCAATGTTTTTAAATACTTACTGTAAATGGATACCGAAGATGTCATAAAAAAGTCAAATTGTTTATCCAGAAGTTTTTTTTATATATATATTTATTATCTAAACATATTACTGCCTCATTACTCTAGTGGTCTCAAGCGCGGCTGCTACTCTAGAGGTCCTTGGTTCGATACCTAGGTCGAGCAAAGTATTATATTCTATGAAACTCTCAATAGCAGCTCGGAGTTTGGTATTTGTGCCCGGTTAATGGCAGCATCGCAGTAGGGTCGCTGTCTATTACATAGGACCTAAACATACCGGCGAAATGTGGATGTACATTAGTATGTAGGTACATTAGTACATGTATGTTGTAGTTCCTACGGCTCTGCCTAACACTTCGGGGAATACAGGCGTGATGGTATGTTGTCTAAACATATTATTAAACAGGTTTGTAGACATTTAATGTTACTACCTACTTAAAATATAATAACTACATAATTTAGTGTCATAAAGAGAGGCTTGAGATTCTTCTCAAAATGTGGGAGATTTGATATTGATTAATCACAAAATTAAAAAAAAGGTAAAGTTTTATAAAAAATACAAAAAGAATTCTCTCCGGCGGGGAATCGAACCCCGGTCTCCCGCGTGACAGGCGGGGATACTGACCACTATACTACCGAAGACTTGTTGGTTGGTCACCAAATAACGTTTCACACATGACGGATAAAGATTACAAGCTTGTTAACAATATTGTTATCGCAATGCTAAAAATTTGCAAGATAAACATATTTATTGAAATCATAAGCATGATTTTGTTTATCTGTAGTGCATTTTATTTCTTTTATAGGGGATAGGCTAACTCAAAATGCGTTCTGGGAATCCGAAATAGTCTTTCTCTTGTACTTTAACTTTTTTTTTCTTCTACTTTGAAAATCATAATTTATTTATATTTAAAAAAAAAACGTTGCCCCGCACTAGGATTTTCTCCTGTACTTTTACAAACACAAAATTTCAATATGATTCATATTATAAAATTGTTAATTAATTAAAATTGGTTTGTGATGACAAAGAAAGAAAACAAATCAATATGGTCTTAAAATTTTTGTATTAAAAATATTATCAATGTCCTTTTCTCCGGATTCAACCGATCAAGCTGCAGGTTGAGCGATTAGTTTGAATACCAGTCGTTGTCAACTCTTAGATGGGTATACTTCATGACACCATTCCTGTTCCTCAGTGTGCCTCGGATAACACGATAAGCTACCCGCCCGGTTCCGGCCGTCGTGACGCGGATGACATACTTCACTGGGGCACCAGTAAAGTTAAAAACAAAAGACAAATAAAGCTGTGAAAGTTGACAGATTGACTGACAGTAAAGATTAGCTCGAATCTTCTTGAATACTGACGTTATTATCCTTTTGTATTTTTTTTGCATTTTCCATGATAAGATTATAAAGTTATTTTAGTGAAGGGAAAATTCGAAGAAAATCCGCCAGATCGAAATTTGCCTTCACATTCTAATTTACGTCATAAGGTGCCGTTGGCGACATCTATTGAAACGTTGGTGACATCTATTGAAAAGCAAGTTCCGCAATTTCGATGGTACCTATGTTCGCTGGTCCCATGTAATAAGGAGTGGGTCTATGACCATTAACCAGCCAAAAATATAACTGTAATTAAGAATTTCATAAAAAACAAAATAACACTTTGCTCGACCTGGGAATTAAACACAGGAACTCAAGAATAGCAGTCGCGCTCAGGACCACTAGGCTAATGAGGTAGAGAAAACAGTTACAGTTACATGTAAGTTACAATCCAGTCAGAAGTCTGTCCACCCACTAACATGGCACAATCACTTCAAAAATTTTCATGTTATCAAATCAGCTTTTCCCCGCACTAGTCATAAAAACAGACACGATCCGCTTATAACATCAAAGTCTATGGGGAAAGGTCCCATAATATAATGCTCGTTTGGGTCGGTCATGGTCACTTTTTATGGTAAGCCATAGACGGCACGTTGACACTACAGAGACATACAAAGATATGTTTTTCGGTGTAATAGAGAGGAAATTGGATGTTGTGCCCTGAAATTTCTGTCAGGGTCAAGGGTATTTATCTTGAGGTATTTTATAATGAAGGTGTGCGAGTAGTTGGTCAATATAATGGGTACAATTTATAAGTGCCTATTTGTCTAGTGGTACTAAGTGCGTCTGCTATACTAGAGGTCCCGGGTTCGATTAACAGATCGAGCATAGTGTTATTGAGTTTTACTATAAAATTCTCATTAGCAGCTTGGAGTTTGGTTTATTTCCCGGATAAAAGCGATAGGCTCGCCTCCTATTACACGGGATCTATATATACCGGTGAACTGGGACAGGAACTATATTTGTTAGTCTTGTGTGGGTCCTGAACGTATGACCGAAAAGTCACGGTTCCGACCAGTAAACTAGGAGACACGTTTCCTAACCAAGAACTCTAATCGGTCCTAATAGTTCTTCGTAATGGTCGTACTCGTACATTACTGTACCGTACTTTTAATGTTTCTGAACGACCGAGATCAAATGAAAGACTGCGCAATTTTATTCTATGTCCTAATAGTACAGTACCGATTATAATTTAAGTATGAAGGAAAATTAAATTATGTACACGTAGATTAATTTTTATTATAATATACTAGCTTTTGCCAGCGACTTCGTCCGCGTGGAATAGTTACTTTGTTCCCTAGTTCTTCGCCCGCGGTTTCACCTGCGTTGCCCCGTTCTTAAGGGTTGTAGCGTGATGTTTTATAGCTTGAAACCTTTCTCATGAGTCACTCATTTTCCCAACATTTCCCTTCACTGCTCTGCTCCTATTGATCGTAGCGTGATGAAAAGTATACTATAACCTGCCCAGGAGTATGAAGAACAATTGTACCAAGTTTCGTTGAAATCCGTCGAGTGGTTTTTGTTTCTATAACGAACATACAGACAGACAGACAGACGGACAAAAATTTTACTGATTGCATTTTTGGCGTCAGTATCGATCACTAATCACCCGCTGATAGTTATTTTGGAAATATATTTTATGTACAGAATTGACCCCTCTACAGATTTATTATAAGTATAGATAGAAGATTATTTAGTACTAGCTTTTGCCAGCGACTTCGTCCGCGTGGAATAGTTACTTTGTTCCCTAGTTCTTCGCCCGCGGTTTCACTTGCGTTGCCCCGTTCCTAAGGGTTGTAGCGTGATGTTTTATAGCTTGAAACCTTTCTCATGAATCACTCATTTTCCCAACATTTCCCTTCACTGCTCTGCTCCTATTGATCGTAGCGTGATGAAAAGTATACTATAACCTGCCCAGGAGTATGAAGAACAATTGTACCAAGTTTCGTTGAAATCCGTCGAGTGGTTTTTGTTTCTATAACGAACATACAGACAGACAGACAGACAGACAGACAGACGGACAAAAATTTTACTGATTGCATTTTTGGCGTCAGTATCGATCACTAATCACCCGCTGATAGTTATTTTGGAAATATATTTCATGTACAGAATTGACCTCTCTACAGATTTATTTTAAGTATAGATTATTTATATATATAGTATTTAATATTTATTTTTTTATCATCAAGCTCAACGAATCAGTTGGACATTAAACCCTATTATTATTAGTATTCTCATGACAGTCGAAGTGTTGTGACGGGACCGAACGATGAACTATTAAGCAATTTGGTCAGATGTCCTAAAAGAACTAATAAGGTGAACTAGTTCACTGACCGAATTGTACGAGCTCGGAACGATCTCTTTACTGAACGAATAGGCACAAGAGTAATATTTGTAGACCTCTGCCTAACCCTCTGGGAAACATGCATGTTGTGGTATGCTGTATATTATAATCTATCCTCATTCTGAGGGCCTTGTAAATGAGGTCGTTTACTTCACAAATAAGTACGAATTACGATAGCCACATAAAATAAATGTATTTTTATGAAGATGGGATGGCTCATGACATAGTTATTGTGTTAAGTTATGAGAACAAATTGTTTGTACATGGGGTACCGTATAGGTAACTGACCCCATCTCCAATGTGTGAGGCTATCCAATTAGTAAAACTAGGTCTAACTGACATAAACGTAACATACCATCACCCTTGTATTCCCCATGGGGTTAGGCAGAGGTGTAATAATATACACCCACAGGTTCTTATTTTTTTAAGAAAGCTTACTAGCAATGTGGATCGCACGTTACTAGTATTCTTGTTAACCCCTCGGGCTAAGCTAAATGCTTTTGTTACGAGTGGGTTTACGTCGGCAGTGCAATGGGTGGGGTTTGAACCGGCAACCACATGATCGCAAGTACGACGACCTAGCCATTAGGCTACCACCTCTTGAAGTTGACCGATATGTTTAGATCCCAGTAATAAGGGGCAAGGCTATTACCCTTACCTACGCTCAAATCCAAACTACGAGGTTTTGGACTGAGAATTCCATAGGTTATAGGTTCCATACCCAACACTTTGCTCGACCTAGGAATCGAGCCCAAGAACCCTAGTGTAGCAGTCTTAATCAAATCTTTTTTAAGCCAGCCTAATACCCATACGCTCGAAAAACTATCACGCGCTATGTAGAAACATAATAATGTGTATATAACTGTCTCATTTCCCTATATAGGCTGTTTCTATTCATGTGTGAGCTTTGGTTTTCCAGTATTTCCCCGGGGAACATATTGTGGACTGTCGCGTTTGCCTTTTGCTTTTATGAAGTAAAAAACTTACAGAATTTTTGCTTTCTTGGTCCTTTTAGTTGTTGATTTAGTAAACATAATAATATAGATCCTGCATTATACTAGAAACATACCATTATGCTTGTATTCTCCGAAGGGTTAGGCAGAGGTGTACTAACGAACACCTACAGTTTTCCAGTAAGGTCCTGGGTTAAATTCCCAGACCGAGAAAAACGTGGACTTTGGAGTTGCATTGGAGTGCACGGTGGACATTCTAAAAACCCGAACGAAACATTTTAAGTCCACTTTTATCATGCGTACCGCTGAAATGTGGAATGCGCTGCCCGAGTGAGTCTTCCCCGATAGATATAATCTGGGTGTCTTTAAATCACGAGTGAATCGGTTTCTTCTAGGCAAGCGCGCGCTCCATCGTAGACCGCAGGGTCGCTTAACATCAGGCGAACTGGCGGTCAAGCGTAAGCATAACATACCATCCCGCGTGTATTCCCCGAGGAGTTAGGCAGAGGTATAGATACTAATGTACACCCAAAGTTCGCCGGTATGTTTAGATCCCATGTAATAGGGGGCGAGCCTATTGTCACTAACCGGACACAAGTCCAGATCCGAGCTGCTACTGAGAATTATCATAGAAAAACCCAATAAGACTGCTCGACGTGGGGATCGAACCCAGGACCTCTAGCGTAGCAGTCGCGCTTGGGACTACTAGACTAATGAGACAGTCTATCAAGAACACTAAGCTAGAAAACTATTAGTGTACAGTAATTCACTTCTGCCTTACCTTTCGGGGAATACAAGCGTGATATTTAATTATCTCCATCATTCTAATCTAATATATAGTATTTCAATTTAATATGTTCACATAAGTAAAAGCCTAATACGTGAGCGATAACTGAAGAGCTATTAACTGTTTTATATCACTTAACACAGATTTAAGGCGTCTAATTAAACTTAGTTTTATTGAGCCGAATTAACGGTCGTTAATTCCTAATGAGTGCTATAATAAAGAAGTTTTATACGTTGGTGGGATTACAGAATAAAAATACATTGTTAGGTGTATGGTTTGTGCTAACATATCATCACGCCTGTATTCCCCGAAGGGTTAGCCAGAGGCATACTAATGTACATCCACATTATCGCCCGGTATCTTTAGGTCCCATGTAGTAGGGGGCGAGCCTATTGCCATTTGTGGCACAAATCCCAAACTCCGAGCTGCTACTGAGAATTTCATAGATAAACTCGAATAACACTTTGCTCGGTCTGCGAACCCAAGACCTCAAGCGTAGCAGTCGCACTTTGGAGGCAGCTTCCAGTAAAACAAGATGCGGCTGAGTATATTAGTATTGGCCACCTTTGGTGAATCACAATCCTGACACCGCATTGTATACCTAGACTTTTCGTAGACTTAGAGATCAGTATAAACTGGATATTTGGCTTATTTCTGGTCAGGATTTTTGTGCTTCTGACTCTGTGTGAGTCATCTGCCAAACGATGAAACGCCACTTCGCCTTCTTGGGCAATGCGGATCGCTAATACACAAGCGCAGTGTTCACCTAGGAAAACATATATTAAGCCTGGATGAAATAAAGGAGCTCATAACATACATAATCAACCCATTATACTGTCAGAATGGAAAGAGGGATTAGGTTATAGTCCACCATGCTGGCCTAGTGCGGGTTGGCAGACTTCACACGCCATCGAGAAAATCTCGCAGGCATGCAAGTTTCCTCACGATGTTTTCCTTCACCGTTTAAGCGCGTGATAATTAAGTATTTAATACGCACATGACTTCGAAAAGTCAGAGGTGCGTGCCTTGGGTTCGAACTCGAGACCTTTGACTTGGCAGTCTAACGGTCATACAACTAGGGTATCACTGCTTCACTGCAAAGGAGCTCACCCCTATAAAAATCCTAAAATTCATAATAACTGAGGGATTCAGCGGTGAACTCTAACCCAAACAGTGCCAATCACAATAGACTGACTGCGATCGCAGTGATACTATAGCCGCAAGCCAAAAAAAGTTGAAACACACACGAAGATGCTTACGACAGACCGACGTAAGGGTGGTCGCCAGCCAGTCAGATCCCAAGAGGTCCTACAACCGAGCAAGTCGGATATTTTCACGCCTCTTACGGGATGCTTATCTGAAAGGCAGTGAGGAACAGTATTCTATCCCGTCCCCACACGGGATAAGACCATTTGTGGAATACGGGCGTGATGGTCTGCAGTATGCACCTTCTGTGGCTTCCGGACTTAGTGACTGCATATATTCTACAGTATCAGATATGTTTGCACTTGTTTAATTGTTCTTGCGAGGTTTACACTAGGAAGTTAAATGGCTTTGCTTACGTTGTGAGTTATAACATGTCTGGAGGGCATTGTTAATTTAATGTTTCAAGTACAAAGGCGAAAGGTGTACCTTTTGTCTAAGATAAAGGTTCGGGACAAAGTAAGCTAATTCTGATTCGATTTATCTTTTAGAGGTACTGTTTTTGAGCCGACATAATTAATTCGGACCTGGTGGTGAAAAAATGTTGCGTTTGTTTTATTTCTTCATTACTTGACGACACTTCATAATGGGAAATGGAAATAAGCAGGGAATAAGCTTCTTTCTATGTCATCCTTTTTTTTGGCCTATATCGGTGCAAATTTTAATTACTTATGCATTCGTGATACAGGGCTTACCTAGTACGACTGCCAAAGCACTCCTTAGACACCTTTAGCTGAAATATTTATTAACTAAACTGCTATATTGTATAATGTACGGAGATTCACTGTACATATTTTCTTGAAATAAATAATTATTAATTATTATGAAATTTGACTCCTAATCGTACTGTGGTCCTTGGCTTGCTGGAAAAATGAACTCACAAATTCAATTAATTTTTTTAAACCAATTATAATTTCCCAACGATCCTTTAGACATATTCTTTCTTCAAAACCAACATCACAGAAAGGGACCTCACTCTAATAGCAAGCAAAAATCTTTTAACTTACTTATGAAAATCAACAAACAAGCTTTAGGTCTTTGTAGGTCCCCAAAAAGGGTCAGAGAAGGGTCAGTAGAGGGTCATTTATTTACACACCACAAAGTTTGTGACTTCGGACCTCGGGAGGGTAGTTTTGACAAGTTTGGATACAAGTTACTGTAGTGTACGCCTGTTTGAGTGAGACTACTTTCAAGATTCTATGTTAGTTTCGTACGCAAAACAGTTGATTTGTGTGAAAATTTTGATTATGATTTATGATTTGACTATGTTTTTGTCGTTATTTTATTTAATTGGTAACGTAATATCACGATTTTTTCCCCGAAGGGTTCAGCAGAAGTGTACTAATGCAGGTACAGCCACAGTTCGCCAGTATGTTTAGGTCCCACGTAATAGGGGGCAAGTGTATTGTAATTAACTAAGCAACAATCCAAACTCCAAAGTATTATTGAGAATTTTGAAGGAAAACCCAATAAAACTTTGCTTGACCTGAGAATCAAACCAAGGACCTCTAGCGTAGCAGTCGCACTTATGACCAATGAGGAAAATTTTTTTAAAGCTTACTAGCAATGTGGGTCGCTCATTACTAGTATTCTTGTTAACCCCTCGTGCAAGTGGGTTTACGTCGGTAGTGCAATGGGTGGGTTACAAACCGGCAACCACATGGCACATGATCGCAAGTCCGATGCCTTAGCCATTAGGCTACCGCCGCTAATATATTTATAACAACTTTGGAAAAAGAATTTAATTCAAAACCTATTCTCATTAGCCAACAAAGGCTTTTTTATAGTTTTTTTATACCGTCAAAGGCTCAGCCTTTAAAAATTACCGTTACGTGGTTCAAGTGGCTCGTTAAATCAGGTACGTAGGTTCTACAAAAGCTCTACTCTCCTAATGGGGGTAGAATTACTTTTAGTCATTAAGAAATGGAGGCAAGCTTCGTAACATGATAATAGTTGCGGGAACTGGTTATACGGTTAAAGAGAGACTTGTGGCTTTATTAGTGTTATAACGGGTGTTGCTAGTGGTCGTAAAAAGTGCGAGGTCTCGGGTTCGATTTTAGAAATGTGTTATTGTGTTTTTCTAATTTAATGGCATTAAGGGTGTAATACCCTCGCTCAAATCCAAAAAACACCCTGGCTTTATAGAAGTTTCTAGTGGAATCCTTATGTGTGGTTGCCATATAAAAAATATATGTTATACTTAAGGTCATCACAAACAAATTGTATTGTTTAAAATCTGTATAAATTTACCCCAATGTTGGATAATAATTGCAGTAAATAGGTCTTTTTTAACCTAATTTTCTCTGTAACGGTCAATGAATTTTATGCCAAAAAAATTGTAATCACGTAATTAACAATTTGTATTGTTTTTATTTTCTTATTTCTTTGAATATTTTGAAATAATAAAGAAAAACCCGAAACCTCACTAGCACCCCGCGTGAAGCACCCCCACAATGCCTGTGACTAACAAATACTAGCACAAAGACTTAATCCTCAAGGTCATTGGGCAATGTAATACCCTACATGACTCACATTGGTCTCATTGGTGCTAGCAGCGTGAGGACCTAGGTTCTATTTCCAGCTCGAACAAAGTGCTATAAGATTTTTTTACGAAATTCCCAGTACAATAGAGAACGAGCTTAATCCCAATTAGCCGGACTCGAAGCCGCTACTGAGAATTTTATAGAAAACCCAATATCACTTTATTCCTGGGAATCAAACGTAAATTTAACAACCGCGCTGGCGACCACAAAACCATTGAAACAATAATCAAATCAGTCCCAATTTCAGGACGCCAAATGCATTTCCGCATCGAAGGTAGGTACCGATAGGTATATCCGTGTACTGTTGTATTAAGCTTTCATGGTAAGCTTCTAAGTAATCCGACAAGTCTATAGTGGATGGATGATTGAAATCTACAGCTCTATGCAGTGAGATTTAGAGTGTTAAATCTTATGTCATAGTAGTGTTGCTACTGTAGCTCAAGTGTAGCTACTAAAGTCATATTATAGGTTCGATTCGCATGTCAAGAGTGGTGTTATTAGCTTATTCGACGAAACGGCTGAATATTTTATTTTATTTTATTTATTTATTTAGGACAACTTACAAAACATACACTAATACATTTTTAAAGACAATTTTACAATGAAGTGGTAAGTGTTGTTTTATTTACAAGTTGCCACGGTATGCTAAGGGACAGTCATATAAAATGTTAATTTATTTATTTATATATATATATATATATATATATTTATTGTTATTTTTTAGTAATAATTATATATCTATTTTTAAAACACATATAAATATACAGTTATATATAAAACATACAGGACATGATCGAGATTACAGGAAATAATTACGTATTTATTTTTAAAATACAGGAGGATTGAACGATGCAATAGATATCAATATTTTACACGAAGCGACTGCCATAGGACGTCCGAAACGAAATTTCTGGGCAATAACGATATTCGGAGGGTAGACTGGTCAAGTCTGGGAAGTCAGACTTTTTTGGACCTCTAATAATTGTCCTATGACAATTATTAGAGGTCCAAAAAAGTCTACGGTTGTCATACGAACATATAGATGTTCTAAACTTACGTGCTCTCAGAGGCACGGAGGGTCTCGATGTGTTAAGAATGGTCACCCATCTACAGACTGACCGCAGCGAGCGCGGCTTAACCTTGCAGATCAGTTGATCGGCTTAGTTATCACTTAGCCACGAGCCCATCAGTCCCCCTGAGCCCCTCCTGAGTAGCGCTTGAGTATTTGGATATAAGAATTTCTGCGGACACTTGGATACTGATGGTCAAGGGCAAAAGCCTTCAGGTTCAGTGCTCGTGCTGATCAATTATGTATTTCGCTTGTAAGTGGAATAGCAGATGCTTCCCGCCCGAGGCTTCCAAGGCCTTTAAATACGGTTATCCTTGATGCTCGGTCAGGGTTGCGCAGCCCGATTATAATATTCATATTTGATAACCCTTAGTGTGAGGGTTCAAGGTTGAAAATTCATTAAAGATTTTGTTGAATTTCGTATTTTTTGACTTCACGAAAACGGCAATTGCTATGAGAATAAAACATTAAACTTTTATAGTTTACATATCACTACGCCTGTATTCCCCGAAGGGTTAGGCAGAGGCATACACCTACAGTTCACTGGTATATTTGGGTCCCATGTAATAGGGGGCGAGCCTATTGCCATTAATCGGGCACAAATCTCAAACTCTGAGCTTCTATTGAGATTTTCATAGAAAATCCCAATAACACTGCTCGACCTGGGAATTGAACCCAGGACCACTAGATTAATGAGGGATTTTTCTTTCAGTTTTTTAATAGTTTATTGTATTAGATACAATATTGTTTATTTATTTATTTGTTGTTGGAAAACCAATAGTTATACATGTATACAAAATTAACAATTAGTATAATAATATGCTACATTAAGCAAATTACAGGTTTTCACGGGTAGTGATAGAATAACTTTGTAGAAATCTTAACGAACACTTGTAATATGTGATGAAATAAAACTGTGCTGCCGAGTTGGTCTCGGTTGGTATATGGCATATGAGTATCCAGTCAAATTTCTTCAATCGATTTTTAATTTAACGTCCAAACTATATTATCCATTGGGGAAAATTGTCAGTTTGTAGTAACTTGATGCGCTGGTGTCCGTACCGCATTGTCAAATAAACTTTTGGAACGAAGTTCCTTATCGCGTGTTATGAAAGGGGGCTAGACGGAAAAAATTCTTACGAAAAGTTGTCACGACACGAAAAAGCGTGACACTTTTTGGTATAGTAAGCTATTGTATAATAAGATAATAAGATAGTAGTTCCTTTCGATTAATTTGCCATATGCTAGCATACGTTTATATTATGATTATGATTATGATTATGATTACGATTACGATTACGATTACGATTATGATGAAGATTATGATGAAGATTATGATTATGATTATGATTATGATTATGATTATGATTATGATTATGATTATGATTATGATTATGATTATGATTATGATTATGATTATGATTATGATTATGATTATGATTATGATTATGATTATGATTATGATTATGATTATGATTATGATTATGATTATGATTATGATTATGATTATGATTATGATTATGATTATGATTATGATTATGATTATGATTATGATTATGATTATGATTATGATTATGATTATGATTATGATTATATGTATAAATACTCGCTCCGTGCTGATTTTGAACTTGCATCCTATGGCACTGCGCTAATCGAGCCTTCAACTATTTCTAAATTTAAACTTCGTTCCATCCGGGTGTCCCTTGACACCTCTCATTCTTTCTTTTTTATACTACTTAAACTATTTTATATTTCCTACTGGTGTTGTTGGCGTCGTTATAATCCAACAGTGGTCCTTTTGCAGCTGATATGATATGTTTTAGTTATCCGTCAGAGAACTAAAGTACCCGACGTAGCTCAAAAGATTAGCAAGTAGCAATGGGCCGGTCACATCTGTAGGAGAACCGCCAAACGCTGGAGCAAACGAGTTCTCGAGTGGAGATCGCGTCTAGGCAAACGTAAACGACTTGCTTACTTGAAGGCAGCTGGCAGCGACTGGATGAGGAAAGCCGAAGATCGGGGTCTGTGGCGTTCACTAGGAGAGGCCTACGACCAGCAATGGATGAATATAGGTTGATGATGATGATGGTTTTTTTATGGATGTCACATGACATCAGTAACTTTACAAGAAGTTACTACTTCACTTATATCGTATCTGGGGCCTACGCCTATTTCAATTGTAGGTAACCAAATGGCCGTCCAATGGCACTAAATGACATAAAATATAAATTTTAAATTAATATAAAATCCCGCAGCATCAAGTCATGACTACCATGTTCTTGCAATATCATTGAAGTAACAGAATACTAAGTTTCAAATTAACCAGATCTGTGGAAGTCGCTCACATCCCTTCATCAACTAGAAAAGAACTGATAATCTTCAGTAAGGCGGGATAGGTTTTCTTAAATCAACATAACATAACATACCATCACGCCTGTATTCCCCGAAGGGTTAGGCAGAGGCGTACTTAATGTACACCCACAGTGCGCCGATATGTTTAGGTCCCATGTTATAAGGGACGAGCCTATAGCCATTAACCGGGCACAAATCCAGACTCCGAGCTGCTACTGAGAATTTCATAGAAAAACCCAATAACACTTTGCTCGACCTGGGGATCGAACCCAGGGCCTCTAGTGTAGCAGTGGCGCTTGGAACCACTAGACTAATGAGGCAGTCAGTCAGTTTTCTTAAATCATACATACATAGCTAAGAACAGTCATAATCGAGTCATCTTTCTAACTAAAAAAAACGGAATCAAAATTGATCCATTAGTATGGGGGCTACGAAACAGACAGACACACAAATACACACGTTAAGCATAAAACACCCCTCTTTTCGCGTAGGGGGTTAAAAATAGCACACTTGGGGTTTTAATTAGATTGGATGTCAACCTCAACCTTCATTTTTTTTTAAAGCAAAGGTTATTTGACAATGACCTTTGCTTTGAAAAAAATGTTTCGTCGGATATCTCCCACAATGGTGAAGGTTTGATGCCCTGTTTGTTTGTTCATAAACCAGTGCCCGCATTGTTGTGGAAATAAAGGAAGAGGTTGAAGAGACAAAGCAATGGAAGTGAAGCGCCAAGATAAGGACGCAAAAAATGAATTCACATTCAAATCTGTCTAGAACAAGAATGTATCTGTTGTTTAAAGGCCTAGAATAAAGTAGAACTTTATAGAGGACTCTATATTGTTTCTAGAACTTACGATCTATATGACACTCGATTTTATTTTGTATTTTTTTTTTCCTATACCCGTCTCCGGAAAATATAATGCTTTGAATTAATTTGTATATTTGTATTAATTAATGTCTTTGGCAATTTTTCAAATTATTATTTTTACATAACATAACATACCATCACGCCTGTATTCCCTGAAAGGTTGGGCAGAGGTGTACTAATGTACACCCACAGTTCCACAGCCGGTATGTTTAGGTCCCATGGTATATGGGGCGAGCCTATTGAAATTAACCGGGCACAAATCCAGACTCCGAGCTGCTACTGAGAATTTCATAGAAAAACCCAATAATAATTTGCTTGGCCTGTGGATCGAACCCAGGACCTTTAGAGATAGCAGTCGCACTTGGGACCACTAGACTAATGAGGCAGTAATTATTTATTAAGTCCATTTAAAATATATACTCGTACACACATACTTTTTCGTATATTTATGGATCCAATATATGTAAAAGGGCAGTCTAGTGCCATAGAAGCCAAAAAAAACCTCCAGACAAAAAATTACTAAAAAGGGAGAAAATATCTGGCATAAATAGTACCAGGCTAAATCCCAGTTGTCCGTTCATATTTAATCAACCCCAAATTTTATCCGATAACAAAGCTCAAAGCACTAACCTCATAAATATGGAAGAAGGTCAGAAAACCTCAGTTTTGACGCCGAAGAATTGTTAGTCACATCTTCAGCCTAGAAATAACATAATGGGCTAGATAAAATGCCAATATTTTACCCCACTGGGGTTTTGAGATAAAAACTATTTATTTGCCAAAGACAATGTTTGTTAACTTAAGCTTTTTAGGGTTAAATTGTCAAATCGAAACGAATTTTAACGAAAATTATTTCGGTGTCTGCCTGCCACAGAATCCATAAGTAATTTATACCAACCTCATATAGGATGATGTTCTTAATCTCTTTGGTTAGAATTGTGAACCTCATCAATTGGAATCCTCTCTGTCAATTTGCATAATTATTTCAAAGACCCAAAAACTTATCATTTCAACTTTTTTGGGTCATCCAAGTCGTAAAACAAAAGCTGTTTTATATTATGGAAAGCAATCCTATACACTATGTAAAAATAACCTGTCCGATCCGAAAGGAATATATCGCAATCACATCACCATATTAAATAAAAAACGTTAAATATTTAAGAAAAAACATATTAATGAAATTTAAAATTCAAGATTCTTGTACCCATATTGTCCCAATTACTCGTACTTACCCTAAAATCCATCAAATTTTAAAGGCATCATCGACCTTAGTATGTAGATACCCCATCAGAATTCTAGTCCCAAAGGGCAATTTCGGATCTACATTAACGTCATTTCAAAACGTTACCACACTAAAAATATTCAAAATTTCTCCGTCTGGCAACATTGACTGACATCCTATTTGCTTAGTGGCAATTGTACCCTTTTCTGAATAATATACCCCGAGGACCAGTAATGTGGTACTTTTACAACGATAAATCGGATGAAAGGACTGATCAAATATTTATAAGAGCATTTGGATAGATTTGATAGATATTACGTAGATTTTTCCTGATTTTATTCGTCCATTTGCGGAATTGTATGTATGAGAATTTGTTTCATCATTAATAACCTATACCTAAGACTGCCTCATTAGTCTAGTGGTCCCAAGCGCGACTGCTACGCTAGAGGTCCTGGGTTCGATCCCCATGTCGAGCAGTGTTATTGAGTTTTTCTGTGAAATTCTCAGTAGCAGTTCGGAGTCTGGATTTGTGCCCGGTTAATTGCAATAGGCCCGCTCCCTATTACATGGGACCTAAACATACGGGCGAACTATGGGTGTACATTAGTACGCCTCTGCCTAACCCTTCGGGAAATACAGGCGTGATGGTATGTTATATGTTAATAATAGCCTATCTTTACTGTTTCATTAGATACTATTTCTTCTCTTAAAATAAGCAATATTAGGCTATAGTCAAAAACGAGTGAGGGTTGGCAGTCTTCACACCCTGCAGCTAAGGATATTGTTTTCTATTCTCTGACCTATTATTGTGTAGCTCTTACACAGAGTACAAATTAAGAAGAATACCAAATATGCTACTAGATATTTCTAAAAGCTGTTATAAACGTACGTGGGTTACATTGGAAATATTAGAGAGTCCAAGAATAGAAAGTGATTTTCGTTTCAATATAAATAAACCTACGAAAAACCCCAAAAAATTATGGTTTTCAATACCTTTAACGGAACGGTAACGTAAAATTCAGGCTTTAGATACAACAATGATTCAGCAAGAAGCCATTTGTGTAATGTAGAAAACAGAGTAACTACCAGTCAGAAATATTTATCTATTTTCTATCTATCTGTTGCTTGCTATACGAGATTTTTATTTATGGAAATATGTAAGTCCTGGGTTTGATGCCCAGGTCGAGCAAAATGTTATTGGTTTTTTTTATAATATGCTCAGTAACAACTCGGAGTTGTGCACCGGTCATGACAACAGATTTACTCCTTATTACATGGAACCCAACTAATGGTATTGGCGAAATTGTGGTGTAAACCTAAATCTATACAATTCTGCCATACCGTTCAGAGAATACAGGCGTGATGGTATCCATCTAATTAAAATCGCAGAACATAGATAGTGGATGATGGAAAATGCAAAAACACTAAGAGTACTTAGAATCTCGTCTCTTCCACTCCCATCCATTTAATCACTATTTAATCCGCCATTCCAATAAATCCCCACCTTAAATTGGAACCAAGAATCCCCGTTATTACTATTGAATTAAATCCTGGAGCTGCTTAAGTAATATTACCGTGTAACAAAATAGTTATCGAAGGCTCACTCCACTTGGTGCACGAAATAGTCTCAAACACGAGGACGATTGACAAGACCGCTTGTTACCGACAAACTGCTGAACGTGCCATAATTCTCAAGTATAAGCTGAGTTGGCATTGTACATAAAAACTTTTCGTGCAGTCAGACGTCATTTTAGAGAAATATGGCCATTTAAATCCTCCTGAATGCGAGGAGAAACCATATCATCAAGTGACACAAGATAAAATTTTACTAATCATTTTACGAAGTTATCAGTCTTTACTTGGAAATGGAAATGGAAGTTATTACTTGGAAATGGAATGTTCAGTTAGGTTAGATTGAGAATTTTTAAGCAATTAATTCTTCTATTGCGTATATGCTATATTTTTTATACATAAGTTTTATGGCATACCTGCTAAGTCCTTTTAGCCAAATTTTAATAATAATTACTTATTTTTAGTTTAATGTTTGTAGGTAGCTTTCCGATGTGAGTGAGGTTGCTCAAGATCCTAGCAGAATACCAGCGCCACGTCATTTATTGCAATGACGAAGCACATGCTGAGCTGGAGTCCTTTTTTGTTCTCACAAATCAGCATATTCATAATTTTAGTTTTCTTATTTCATATTTTTACTGTTTTTAATGTGTTCTTTTTTATAAATACTACTATGTATTTTTTAAGTATTGTGAGGACAAAATAAATGTGTTTCTTTTTTCTTTCTTTATTGTGTAAATGAAAGGTGCTACCTACGCTGATCAACCGATCTGAATGATCTGAATGATCAACTGATCAGCTAGAATAAGCTGCGCGTGCCGCGGTCAACCTAAAGATTGGTTGGGAATATATTATGGTGTTGTCAGTGAGCCTTCTGTACTTATCTTCTCTGTGAACGTCGAGAGATACCCTTTTAGCTCAGACTATTGAAATGGAATCACTATTTCTAACAGGATTATGAAATGCATTCAAATTAATTATATGTAGTTTTTTATATAAATCCCAGCGTAAGCGCACAATATTGTTAACAATAGACTATTATTTTTTGCTATACTTTCACATTAACATACCATCACGTCTCTATATCCCGAAGGGTTAGGCAGAAGCGTATTCATGTACACGCATTCGCCGCTATGTTTAGGTCCCATGTAATAGGGGGCGAGCCTATTTCTAATTATATATTTTATGTATTAAAACATGGTATAACATAGGAGCTGACGCCGGCGCCATCTAGTTAAAAAAAAGTAAAGTATTGATTTGTAAAAATACCTTTAAAAGATCTATTTACATTAATATATATCTTTTAATTATTTAATAATCATTTAATCACACCAACTATCAAATCGTTTGCCGTGTCATGTTTTAAGTGTCATGTAATAGGATCAAGCCTTTTGTCATTAACCGGGAATTGAACCTCAGACTCAATAACCGCGCTTGAGACCACATGACCAATGAAACTGACTCTACATACGAAAATAATACTTCATTCAAATCGGTTGAAAAATCATACGGGTACATGAGGTGAAATCAAAATTGACATACTGAGAACCTCCTCCATTTTGAAGTCAGTTAAAAGGATAACTTGGCATTTTCTCTAAGTAAGAACCTATCCCCAAGAGTCCCCATTTTTATGGGGGCGTTAACACTTGCTACGATTTTTATTCGCATTTTACGGCGTTTTTATGGGAATTCAATTGAAGATGAAATACGACTGTGAATCCTGGCATTTACGGTATATTTGAGTGTTTTAATAAAAAAGATGGATGTAGCCTACATACTATACTCACGCATATTTACCAAAGGGGTAGGCAGAAATGACAGAACTCCACTTGCTACGATTTTGCAAACATTTTTCTTTTTGTCCACATATTGGTACATCTTTTTGCAATAGTCTTAGGTACATAGGGCCTAAACATACCGGTAAACTGGGGGTAAATTACACCTCTGCTTTAATCCTTCAGGCAATACAGCCGTCATTGTACCTATATTTTTTTATATGATACATCTTGTCATAATTATAATTATATATGCATCGGTTACGAGTATTAGGTACCTACACTGATGTATCTAAGGCGTTTCCTTCCGGCGCATTCGCTGACATTTGTCTTAAGTATAAATTATTTTTTCATACGTTCATAACATGTCCAAACCCTCATAGTTAATTTTAAAATTAAAATAACATACCATTACGCCTGTATTCCCCGAAGGGTTAGGCAGAGGCGTACTTAATGTACACCCACAGTTCGCCTGGTATGTTTAGGTCCCATGTTATAGGGGGCGAGCCTATAGCCATTAACCGGGCACAAATCCAGACTCCGAGCTGCTACTGAGAATTTCATAGAAAACTCAATAACACTTTGCTCGATCTGGGGATCGAACCCAGGACCTCTAGCGTAGCAGTAGCGCTTGGGACCACTAGACTGATGAGGCAGTCAGAGTCAAATTAAAATAATTAGGGTATTACCAGGATAGATGCCACACTTTATAAAATCACTCTATATCTCTCAGTACAAAAAACAAAATACTTTATTTGTAAAACTGACCGTTACTTTGGTAACTTACTTACTTACTTTTTCATCTACAAATTTATGAAAAGTAATAAACATTATCTTGAATATTTCCAGAGTATTAGCGATTTTTGCGCACCTCTATATTTTGGGACACCTATCCCTCTTATTGGATTGTTGCATAGTCCATGTAAATTACATTTAGAATAGATGCCCCGCTGAGAAACAGGACATTTATCCCCCAAAAACTTTGATCGCATTTTGCCTTCCCATGCAATCGCACAGACATGAGACACGATCAACTTAGTGGCAGTTGGAGAATCTTTCGATACATTAATAAAGCACGCAAGTTACATCCGCGAAACTATAGTAGATACCCAATTACAATCAGGGTAACTATACCCCTGAGGCAACTATCCAGTTTTTACCCTACTCTTTCTACCTTTAAGATGCAAACTACGCGATAGAGTAGGGTTAATCTCTATTTGCCGTGGCACGATTGAAGACGGGTTACCTTTTTAAAAACATAGGTTTTTCTCTGATTCAAATTAATTTTCCTTTCTGCTTCACATTAGGCTAATCTGGACACCTTTTGGTCCAGCCGTGGGAGATGCAAACTTGCCTTTCTATACATTTTTTTTATTGTTAATGACCTGTAATAATGAATCTGTGGCCCTAAATAAATATTTCATTATTTTCTATTTAATCAAGACGAATGGATGTTTAAATATGGGAAAAAAAATATCTCCCTTATAGGCTTTTTTCATCGGCATAAATCCTTACATACCTACACAAACATCTAGACCCATAACAAGTATCCTGTAGATCATACATATATTTGTTCCATTCATTAATTTTATTTTATTTTACCATATATTAAAATCCCATTGTACCATGTAACTTAGAAACAAAAACTAAATTCAACAATGTAATTAATTACAATGTTACTGGAGGCATGAGGCAGCTCATTAGTCTAGTGGTCCCAAGCTCGACTGCTACGATAGAGGTCCTGGGTTCGATCCCCAGGTCCAGCAGTGCTATTAAGTTTTTCTATGAAATTCTCAGTAGCGGCTCGGAGTCTGGATTTATGCTCGGTTAATGGCAATGCAATACCGGCGAACTGTGGGTGTACATTAATACACCTCTGCCTAACCCTTCGGGGAATACAGGCGTGATGGTATAAATAAAAAAAACATAAAAATGTAATTAATTACGTATCACGACATTATTCTGTAATTTTAAATGAAAGCTTCATTTAAATGTGTGTTTGAGATTCAATGTACCCACCACACCGCGGGTGGAGCTCCACCCAGAAAGCACATAAATGATTA
Organism: Acronicta aceris; assembly: GCA_910591435.1. Classification (NCBI taxonomy): domain Eukaryota; kingdom Metazoa; phylum Arthropoda; class Insecta; order Lepidoptera; family Noctuidae; genus Acronicta; species Acronicta aceris. Next base: position 13,901,037 of record OU342770.1, read on the forward strand.
CAAATGCATTAGCTTTGGGTGCAACGCTCTGAGAATAACATGTGAAGAATAATGGGTATGGCAGAGGAAGATATTTTATTTATGGAGGGAGAATTAACATGGTTTATGTATTATTAGCTTCTGCTCGCGACTTTGTTAGCGAGGACTTCAGAATTGTAATCGTGAAATAGGCACAGGGAGGTAAGTGCGATTTTTAGTCGGCAGATTTTAAGTCTGAGTCTGCCTCATTAGTCTAGTGGTTTCGATCCCCAGGTCGAGCAAAGTGTTATTGGGTTGTTCTATGAAGTTTTCAGTAGCAGCTCAGAGCCTGGATTTGTGCCCGGTTAATGGCAATAGGCTCGCAACCTATTTCTTACATGGGATCTAAACATACCGGCGAACTGTGGGTGTACATTAGTACACCTCTGCCTTACCCTTCAGCGAATACAGGCGTGATGGTATGTTATACGTCTGACATACCCAGCTGTCTCCCCCGCAGATGATCGATAAGGATTTGGCAACCTTTTAAAGAAATCAACACAATGTATACATTATATAAATGAGCAATACGCGAAGACATGTTTGGCGTAGCGGCTTAGCGATCGGCTTCTGAGTCACGGGTTGTGGCTTCGACAAATATCGTATGATCTACAGATAGTTGTTTTGGGTCTGGGTGTTTATGTATGTGATAATTTATGTTTGTAAAAGCACCTATAATACGGGAGAAAATCTTCGTGTGGGGTAACAGTATTTTTTAATAAGAAAAATATATTATAGACAGCTTGACTTCTCCCAAAAGGGCTGGCCCTTACTAGGACAGAACAGAAATCTGTGGACAATGTAGAGGGAGGCTATGCCCTGCAGTGGGACAATACAGGCTATATAGACAGATAGATATCTAGCATCCAATGACAAACATATAATAAAATAACAATCTAAAGTAAATAAAACAATTGTTTTCGAATTATTAAAATGTGTATGAGCAAACTTTTAGTTATACATTAGTTCTTAAACTGTAATTTGTGAATATAATATGTAAAATACTTCACAAGTTTATGAAATAACAAAGTTTGGTTGGAACTTACGCAGTTTGTTGGTTATTTGTACATTTGGAATTGAAACAGATGAAATTTTTGTTATTTTAGAATTACTACGTTTATATAAATAATGTATTTGGTAATGTGTTGTTAAATTATTTGATAGTCTAATATCGATTTATTAGACTATTTTGTTCCGTGGGAGAGCCTAGCTTCGGCACGAATGCGCCGGCTCGACCGGAGTGATAGGCCTCACAGAAAACCGGCGTCACACAACACTTACGTTGTGGCGGGCAACGCACTTGTGACTCCTCTGGTGTCGCGGGTGTCCATGGGCGAAGGTAATCGCTTACCATCAGGCGAAACGACGGCTGGTTTGCCCCCCTATCCCATAAAATAATAATAAAAAGGTCAATTGCCAGACTGGCCTAATAATAAAAACTAATTTGAGCTAGCTGATAATTACCTACTTCTATTATTAAAAGTTATTATCTGGCTCGCGGACCCGGATTTTTAGTGGACCAGTTAGTACCTAAAGCGAATTTACATACTAATCCGCTACAGCTCTATAAAATAATACAGATTTTTACAGCAGAAATGATACAAAAACAAATAAAATTTATCGTAAAGAAAAACAGACCGTATTTCGAAATTCAAAAATCGACTAGCTATTCGAAGTTCGAGGCAATTTTTATACTTTTATCTAAAATGGCTATAGACAAACGTTACAGCATTCGTTTGTTAAATACAGTTTTTAAACTGTATTTAGAATATTTTTGTTTGTTTTTATTTTTTTAATAGTCAAGAGAAGGTATGTGTGTGCGATGCGAACAGCCAATTAAAATATTTAAAGGTTTTTGTTATCTTTTTTATTGTAATTTTATTGTGAAAACTTTATATGTAACATATTTTAATAATCTTATTTATTACAAAATAATTGCTTAGTTTAGTTGCCTACTCTCCTATTTTTAAACGATTCTAATTAGGTACCTTCTTCATAAGTAAGTGTGACAAATATTTCAAATTCAACATTACTATCATAAACACTAAAAACTAAGCTGTCTAATTATATATAATTTTAGTCGATTTACTAGTAATTAAAGAAAACATACTGTCTCTTTATTTTGTTTATAAATAAAATATTCTTTATACAAAATAAAAAGATAGATATACAAAAATCCAATACACGCTATCACGAATATCATATATGACAATAAACAACATACCTATGTAATGAATACTGCATTGCTTCAAGCTAGGTTATGTTATATATTTTATATGAAACAATGAAGCAACGGAGGTACATGTTTTAAAGATGATCATATACGGGAAAATAAATACGAAGAAATAATGATGTAGTTCTATCATTATAATAAATATGAATTGCAATTCTTTCTTAAAATATCGTCTATAACAAACGCAATTTTCTTGAAAAGAATAAAATGCTATATACTAGACAGATAGTTGGAGTCCGGGACGGTTGGATAATTGAAGATTTATATATTTCGCTTGCGTGTGGTGAGCCATCTTGGGTGTTGGTTTGATAGTTTGATTACTCAATTGATTCATCATCGGAGAGGATATTCAAGACCTGATAAACTCCCGGACTCCAACTATCTGTCTATTTGGTCCTTCGAGCCGGATATCACTGGAAAAACTGAAGATTACTTGGATAATTGAAGATTTATATATTTCGCTTTCATGTGGTGAGCTATCTTGGGTGTTGGTTTGATAGTTTGATTACTCAATTGATTCATCATGGGAGAGGATATTCAAGACCTGATAAACTCCCGGACTCCAACTATCTACATACTCTTGGTTTTACTCATTTTATAAAGCTATTGTGACACTCACATTTGGTACAATTATGTACGTCTCGATTCTGAATAAGACCATCGACCATGATTGACTAAGTTTCGTCTTTCCAGATTTCGTAGTAGTCCTCTGAAGAACTACATAACTTTTCCGTAAAACTTAATTGATAGATATGCAAGCCATGGCCCATTCCATTGGTGGAATCTCGATGCTTTTTTTTAATTCTTGGTAGGCTCACGCTTGACCGACACTGCGAACTACGATGGAACGCGCCTGCCTACAAAAACCGATTCACTCGTGATTTAAAGACACTCAAAAGTAAATTGTATACGTATTATGACGACCTTTGTCCTACAGGGGCAGACATAAACTACAGACCGCCATTTGCTACGATTCTTGCATACTTCTTTTGCTTCTACCCACTGACTTCTATAATACTCTAAGAGAAATATAGAGATCAGATCATACATTTTGTCATAGACGGGCAGCGGTTGCGAGAATTTACGATGTACTTTTATGTAGGAACTTGTTAATAAGATAGGCACGTTTTACTAGGGCGACGTCTCCCGATGCTGATATTCGCCTTATAATTTTGAATCGTCTTTCATTTATTCTCTCAACATGTCCAAATCTCAGCATATTTCTTTTCAATTCATGTCATACTATTGTATATTTTATATCCTGTATTCCCCGAAGAGTTAAGCAGAGGTGTACTAATGTGCACCCAGAGTTTGCCGGTGTGTTTAGGTCCCATATAATAGGGGCGAGCCTATTGCCATTAACCGGGCACAAAACCAAAATCCGAGCTGCTACTGAGAATTAAAAAAAACCCAATAACACTGCTCGACCTAGGGATTGAACCCAGGACCACTAACGTAGCAGTCGCGCTTGAGATCACTAGACTAATGAGGCAGTCAATGTTATTAATACGCATACAAACATTAGTGTCACGGCTAGCATTCAAAATGTAATAAATGCTTTTAGGAGCTGCAAGCAGCTTCATAAGCACGTACCATTTTACTTAGGAGGGTAGCGACTTAGTTGGCCAAGGAAAGAGACAATGATCTTGAAATATTGTTAAAAATATTTTTTTAAACTTGAAATAGGAATAGCTCAACCAAGAGTTGATAAGGGTCCGGCGGAACTTGAATTGCTCACAAAAACGTAATACCGAAATAAATCATGCATGTAGTTTTGACATTTCAAAAGTACCTGAATATGGTCTAATTGAAATAAAAAAAATGAGTTTGAGTTTGAATCGTAATCCAGACAATATTTTATCAAATTATGTTATTATTCAGATTTGGATACCGTTAATCTAGGTTCCTACGGTACTATTTCGTCTACTACTGCTTCACTGGAAATAAAAACCGGAAAATTGTTCCAAACTTGGTAAAGTTATCAAAAATTGCATTCGCTTAAATTTATTTCCAGTGAAGTATTTTTGACGTATGGTACAGTAGGAACCTAGATTAATGTTATCGGAATCCAAATAAAAACAGAATTTGATTAAATTGTGTTTGAATTACGATTTATTTCGGTATTACGTCTGTAAGAGAAATTCGATTCTTCCAGACATTGCTCATTGTGACACTTAAATAATAACCATCATCATCAGGCTATAGCAGTCCACTGCTGGGCGTAGGCCTCCCCTAATGTGCGCTATTTCATCTTGTCCTCGGCTTGTCACATCCAGCTTCCGCCAGCAACCAAATAAATAATAATTATCTGTAATGTCTGCAATAAGAGCCCATGATTCCCGGTTTGTGCCGGTCTCTCTTCTTAGAGAAGAAATGCAGAAAATTCCCGCCAGAAAATGTCCCATCTAGTATCAAAAGAATTTAAAAATATTGACTTGAATGACTCCAAGAAATAATAAGATATTTTTAAATCTTTCAAAAATAAAGAAGGCGTTCGCTTGATCCGCCTAATTAAATTTTCATTCTAGGTTCATGGCACTGTTATCGCAAATATTCACAACTGAGAAGTAAAACCTTTGCTTAAAATCACTATCAATCATATATTGTCTAAATTGTTGTAAAATTATTTTATTTTATTGTAAAAAATTTAATGTCGTGATTATCACTACAATGAACCTAGAATTATGTTATAAACTTTCAAATTACGAAACCAATTCAAATTTGAATTTCGTCCCAGGCATCGTCTTCACCTTAACTTATGTAGATAGGTACTTCACCTTAACATTCAAAAAACATATTTACCAGAACAACTGGTAGCAATAAATTACAATATAAAAAGTATAAAAACCTAAAAGTTCGTATAAAATCCGGTTATCTCTGTTCTGTAGAAAAGTATAGTAGAATTCGAAACAGCTTGTAGCTGGAACTTGCTGAACATTGATTTGCTGCGGTACAAGTTACTATCGCGCCACAGTACATATATTAAGAAACAGTAGTATAAAATAACTAATAGTAGTTACCATCGAATATATCGGAACAAACAGACTGCTCATAATTATAGCTACTAAATAAATTAAACTTTATATCAATGGGATACAATACATGACAGACGAATGACAGTGTTCACTCAAAACCATCCTTTGAGTCATTGAGATATAGTTATTTTTGTAAAGGAAAAATTCAATCGCGGGCAGGATTCGAACCTGCGTCTTCTGGTTTGATACACCAGACGCTCTGACCGCTAAGCCACCGCGAATTTTTCCTTTACTAAAATAACTTTATAATCTTAGCATGGATAATGCAAAAAATAAAATAAAAAAAAGTCACAAAAAGATCATTGAGATATAGTTTAATTTCCTTTGTTGTTCAGATATTTTTTACCAGTTTTTTACGTCTATCTGATGCTGACTGTACTACATACAGAACTGCTACTCTCCTCCACTCTCTTCGTTGTTGTGTCTATTGTCTATTAAACAAGCTTAGCACACATAATAACGTACACATTATTTTGTGCGTGTCATTAATAAGCAAGTATCATCTTGCAGTATATCTTGTCCTGGAAGAGCATCGTATACAATAATTTTTGTTTTTGTCACATACGACAATCGCATGCATAATTCTTCCCATGTAAATAAGCCTATATTATACAAATTCTGTTCTATTTTGGAATTTATTCGGGGAGTAGAAGCTTCAGAAACATGGTGACATAGGCCTTAAGCTTAATATAAGACGAGTTTTAAATAAAAAATAGTAGGCACTTTAAAAATGTTTTCACTTAAGGGTTGTTCTACTGCTTCTACAAGTAGGTACTATGTCTCCATGTCTCGCTACTTGTATCCATGTGGTGTCGTAGAATTCAGTTCAAAATCCCGCTTCATATGGTAATATTATTTTCACTTGCCGACTTTTAGTTTTCGATACAAAACCTCGAAGTCGTAAATACGGAAAATGGTGGAAATTCAACCAAGAACTCTTACAAGTCCGACTGAGTCGAATTTTCGGCAGAAAAAAATCCTTTTTATACTTTTATCGAGCGGCGGTTGCCTAATGGCTAGGGTGTCGGACTTGCGATCATGTGGTTGCCGGTTCGAGCCTCACCCATTGCACTAGCGACGTGAATCCACTTGTAACACAAGCATTTAGCTTAGCAAGAGGGGTTAACAAGAATACTAGTAATGTGCGACCCACATTGCTAGTAAGCTTTTTTTTAAAAAAAGTACTATCTTTGAAATTCGTTGGTTAGCTCAAAGTTTTAAAAACATACCATCACATCTGTATTTCCCGAAGGATTAGGAAGAGACATACTAATGTACATATAATCCCAATTCGCCGGTATGTTTAGGCCCCATGTATATGCAAACCCAAACCCCGAACTGCTACCGAGAATTTCATCATAGAAAAATCTAACACTTTATTCGACATAGGAATCGATCCCAGGACGTAGTAATCGCCTTAAGGACGGCTAGACTAATGAGGCACTTCAGTATAAAGTATTACGACGAGAAAATTCATAATCTCAGATTACCCGTATATGATATTACAACTACATTTACAAGACAAATTATATTTCAAGTGTTTCCTTACCCGGATTGCGGGATCCCACGGATTTAATATTTGTGTTTACCGTCACGGTAAACGGTACGATTCTCGGGCTGAGCAGTGCTCGCCTCCTATGGTATGAGACCTAATCATTCCGGCGAACTGGGCGTACATTAGTACACCCCTCGCTAATCCTTCAGGGAAAATTGTCGTGATGGTGTGTTATGGTATGTTAGATCCTCATGAATCGTTATTTTAGTGCAGGAATAATTCGACTGCAGGCAGGATTCAAACCTGCGTCTTCTGGTTAGATACACCAGATGTTATCACCAACTAAGCCACTGCGTCCCAGTCCCAGTCCCACCCACCAAGTCGAAATTTAGCTTCACAATCTGAATTTTCATCTTTTAAGGTGACGTTTGAATCCATCACCACTACCGCCATCTTTAGCTTAAACCTGTGCAGCATTGCATCTGCTGAATAGGCAACATATCCACAAGAACTAGATGCTATTACTGTAATAATAATTCCTTTATCTCTAATCAACTTTTCGATTTCTTTTCTTTTCTTCTTCCTTACCGCACACATTAAACTTATTAAAACCAGGGAAAAAACCACAAAGGGAAAATTCCTTTAAAATGTTGTAACACATACGTTACACGTCCATACGTACGTAACACTGTGTACCGTCGACAAAAAAGTTGATTAAATAATTTTTTTTATCAACAATGTTGGTCCGGATTTTTACATTACGTCGGGAAATGAACAAACTTTGTTTTTCAAACGAGTTTCGGTATAAAATTGCGTTTTATTTAATCCCCTATTTGTTCGAGTTGCGATTAGGATTTTGTGTTCGTGGTCAGATGTTCCAATAATTCTTGTTTTGAGATCGAGTTTTTTGTTTTTACAATTTGTTTTGAATAATTTAAATGTATTGGGATGAACAATTTGTTGATCCGTGAGAAAAAAGTTATGGAAGTGCTTTTTGCAAGCTTCAGCGATTTATGCGTGACGAATAAATTATTTATTTATTCTATTTAGTTGTATTCAGAATTCAGGGTAAATACTTGCATCAGTCGACTTATCAGTCTATGGATAGGTGACTATTATTTACAAATTTAAAAAGTACGTTTGAGTATCGTCATACAGAAACGTATAATAGTCATGAAGTTAGGTTGACTTAAGGGATGCTAACCTTACCTTCATGCTAAGTACTTTTATATAGGTATAGGTTTTTTATAGTTGACCTGCCTGTAGCTATACACCGAGAAAAAGACGTCTGTAAAGTAAATTCAAATTTGAATATAATAAAAGTAGATTCATCAAATAATTTATTTTAAGTGCCTATGCAAAAAATTTAATTTAAAAAAGCCTATAAAATATATATTACAAAAATGGCTATCAATACTATCGTAACTCAAAGATTGTTATAATACAATGAATTTGTGTGCTAACGCTACAAAATTCTAACAAAAAAGTGAGTTGGGACGGTAGGACAGAAGTTGTTCTACACTGGAAGCCGTACTTTGTGCTGCTGTGTCCCTGTGCCCCTATTGTCTGTACATATTCCTATGATGTCATAACAATCGAATGTCGTGTTGGTTGTCATTGAGCGCAAAACATTTCTGGGGCATATTTCATGTTACTTCTCTGGAACTGCACTTCTCTCTCAATCAACACTCTGCTTCGACAAGTGACTAGATTGCATTATAAGTATATAAAAACTACATTACGATTAGGGTTAGGGTTCCTTGGTTTAGAATTCTTAGGTCTAGCAAAGTGTTAGATATTGAGTTTTTCTATGAAATTCTCAGTAGCATCTCGGAACTTTGGATTTACGTTAGTAGGTAGACTTATGCTTATCCGTTTCGGTGAATACAGGCGCGGTAGTGTGTTACGTTATCTAGTAAAATTTTCACAGCCTGCACGTCCTTGTACAAAATGTATACGTAAAATGCCTAGCTAGTTTAAGCCCTCGTCCACACAGGAGTTTAAAAAAACGTTAAGAAGAATGTGTTCGGCGTTTTTTTAACAAACCATCACGTCTGTATTCCCCGAAGGGTTAGGTGTACGCTGTTTAAACGAGCGTTAAAAAACACTCTGTCATTAACGTAGAGTTTTAAACAGAGCGCGGCGGTTAACAACCTCCCGGCGTTAAAAATCACCCATGTGCTCTCACACAGGATAACAGGAAAAGCCGTTCAGAGAGCCGTTCAGGAGTAGCCGGGCCTAGTGTGAGTTTCATTTCACCCACTCGATTTTACGTACCGACTGCGTTTGGCTCTCTGATTGGTGGAGAGTGATGAAGGTCACGGAAATCGCCAATCAACACGCCAAACGCGGTCCATGCGTAAAATTGAGTCGGCTCTGTTCTGAAAGCGGTTATTTTAAACGCTTTCAGAACAGAGCGTTTTTTGTTGAAAAACGCTCGTCCGTTCATTCGCATAATGGTTGATGAACTCCCCAAAGTCCGCTGCGCACGAAGTCTGTCAATCTGCTACAGCCCACATTCATCAATCAATCAGTGAGCTATCAATGTCCGGGGCATTACTCACTGACCAAGCAATTCGTAGCACGAATAATAATATTAGAACCATTTTGATTTAAGATTTAGACAACGAAGGTGCTTAATTCCTTAAGTGACACATTTGACAGGTGTCAATTGAAACAAAAGTTATGATGATTTCTATGAGCTCACTAGTTTGCTGCTGAGTAAGAGGTCCTAGGTTCTTTACGTGGGAGAGTCATGCTTCGGCACGAATAGGCCGGCTCGACCGGAGTGATACCACAGCCTCACAGAAAACCGGCGTCAAACAACGCTTACGTTGTGTTTCGCCGAGAGAGTGAGGTTACCGGAGGCCCAATCGCCTTTTAAAAGGCCGGCAACGCACTTGTGACTCCTCTGGTGTTGCGAGTGTCCATGGGCGGCGGTAATCGCTTACCATTAGGCGATCCGACAGATCGTATCTCATAAAAAAATCCTACTTTTCTGGTTTCAGGTTTTTCTGTGAAATTCTCAGTAGCTAGCAACAAATATAGTGGATGTACACAAATTACCTCTGCTTAACCCTTTGTGAATTACAGGCGTGTAGTATGTTATGATATTGCCAACTGCAGTATTTTGGAGGCTTGATTTCTTAAATATTATTATTACATGGGTAATGGCAATAGGCTGGCCCCCTATTACATGGGACCTAAACATACAGGCGAACTGTGGTGGTACCTACATCAGTACGCCTCTGCCTAACCTTGCGGGGAATACAGGCGTGTTGGTATATTCATGTGTTATTATTATAAAAATACCAAATATAAATTTTTGCTAATTTTGTAAATATTGAATAGTTTATAAATGATTTTATTCCTTACTATAACTTTTTAGAAAATTTCATGTCCATAAAAAAGAAACTTGCTTAGATACTTTTTTTATCAAATTAAAAAAGTAACTAAAATTGATCATTTCGTCCCATGACCGTGATTTGTCTAGCTTACATAAGGCCTAGCGTACATAACGATCTACGTCTCAATTTTATGGAAACTCAATAACAGACAAACGAGGCTTTTGGAAAAACCTTGACGAAACAAAAGAAAATATATCATATCGAGGATCATTGCTGATACAATTTTCTTTAAATAGGATTGCGGTCTTTTAACCAGCTTCAAAGAGGAGGAGGTTTTCAATTTTTTTTTTGTATAATGTATTAAGTACGTCATGTGAACCGATTTCGATTTTTAAACGACTCCAAGACGATGGTTTTCAATTCGAACCATTAGTAGGTAAGTACCTGTAATTATGAAATTCTCAGCAGCAAGCCAGCAACCCGAAATTTAGTTAGGTTCACCCCTATTATGGGAGCTAAACATTTACTGTACGAATATATATAATTATTTTAAGCATACCTATGAACATTTACATAATTACATAAGTGCGAACTGTTACATAAGTAGGGCTCTGCCGAAACCTTCGGGGAATACAGGCGTGATGATATGTTATGTTTCCAAGTCATGTAAATCAATTCTTATGGATATTAAAATATTCTATATATCTAAATACGATAGAATGTCATGCTAGTTGCATCTACAAAAATCACCAGTATTGCGACGTGATACCGGCGTTCTAAAGGGCATACCGTATAGATCAGTGATTCCCAATCTTTTTTCGACCAGGGACCACTTTGTTTTAATTGTTTTTAGCAAAGACTACAATTAAGTAAAATAAAACGTGTCGATCTAAAATTAAACTTTAAACATAAGTAAAAGATTTTTAGATTTTTCGCGGACCATATTTTAGGTTTTGTGGACCACTAGTGGTCCGCGGACCACTGGTTGGGAGGCACTGGTATAGATCGATGTGACGCAGTGTGTACCATGACACAATATGCTGAAATCAAGGAATAATAAAAGCCTTTTGTCTTCGGCATCGTTAAACAAAAAATGCAGAGAAATACATGTTCCAATCTATCCAATATTATGGAAGGAATGTTGACGAAAAATGTCGCAAATATTACAATTGCAAGGTCGGATGTAAAGGGTGGAGAGGAAAACCTAAATTAGAAATGGAATCAGTTTCAATGGAACAAAAGTGGCTTGTTATATTTTTTCCAACAATGCAAAACATTGGGAGGGATTTTTTGTATTATTTAATTTGAACAACTAACAATTACACAATGGATAATACATAGATTGAACTTAGAGTTAACAATTGCGTAATCGACAAACAGTATTACAAATGAGCTGTCAACTGTATATTAAATTTCATAGACGCGACATATTAAAATATATTATGATTCTATGTGTATCAATGAATATTTAGAACACGTGATTACGGAAAATAATTATACTCTTTACATATCATCATCACGCCTGTATTCCCCAAAGGGTTAGGCAGAGGCGTACTTAATGTACACCCACAGTTCGCCTAGTATGTTTAGGTCCCATGTTATAGGGGGCGAGCCTATAGCCATTAACCGGGCACAAATCCAGACTCCGAGCTGCTACTGAGAATTTCATAGAAAACTCAATAACACTGCTCGACCTGGGGGTCGAACCCAGGACCTATAGCGTAGCAGTCGCGCTTGGGACCACTAGACTAATGAGGCAGTCATTATACTTTTTTAGTATTGTAAAGAGAGTTTGGCAACGTCTCGTGCGACATTACTGCTACTTTTCTCGTAAATAGAAAAAATAGATAAATTATAGTAAGTTCAAGTAACGGCAATAGATTGATAATTGCTTGAAATCGTCAAAATAAATATGTAAAAATATCCTCAAAATATATAAGAATTAATGCCAGTCCCGGATTTTTTCGAACCGGGCAGAAATTTGTTAGGGGCGCCCCGTCTCTCTAGATTTTGAGATCATTATCATCATTATCATATCACCAATAGAAGTCCACTGCTGAACAAAGGTCTTCCCCAAAAACTTCCACAGGGGCTGGTTATATGCCGCGTGAATCCAACGACTCCCAGAAAACCGTCGTGAAAAAATGCTTACGTTGTGTTTCGCCGAGTGAGTGAGCATACTGGAGGCCCAATCCACTTTTAAAAGGCCGGCAATGCACTTGTGACTCCTCTGGTGTTGTCGCTTACCATCAGGCGATACGTCTGCGGGTTTGCCCCCCTATCCCATAAAAAAAATTAAAACAAAATAATTTTGGCGTCCCCTGAAACTGCCGCCCGCCCTCATGTGCCCCCTCCCCCCTTATCCTGTCCTAGATCCGGCGCTGGTATTAATTTAATGTCATCCATAAGCTCATTCAAACACACACCTTCACTATGGCCATGATAGGAATACGAAATACACCCCATAATCCCTCGTACTATTCCACGTGAGACGAATATTCAGTAGTAAATGTTTGCACCGCTGTCATGGAAGCTAAACAATTTATCGACAAACTATGTAGATAAAAATTCCGTGAGTCAATAAGCCTCTCGTAAACGCGCCAGCCGGTTCGATCAACAGCATGCGAAATGTTTTGCGTTCCTGATCTCACGTAGAGATGGGGCCGTCTCGAGTATTTGCGGATAATTTCGTATACGAATCTATTAATATAACGCGAAAAATCCGTAAAAAGTGCTGTTATTTCAATTCAGAATTTCGGAAACCAATAGGATAATTTCGCATTATGAATGTAAAAATTAAAGGCGGAAAAGCATTTGCCACGCCAGTCGCATAGTCCGTTGTTGTTGAGTTACCACTCTTCGCGTACAGAACAATTGAGGATTATTAGGTAGTGTTGAAGTCTGTCTGACCCAAGAGTATTAAAATCATCACTTTAACTTGATCACAGAGTGTATGATGATTGTGATCACTAGCTTACCGAAAATATGTAGGTACCTAAGTCATAACGACTATTGCATTAGTCTAACAGACGACAACGATGATATTCTGGAGTATAGCTAAAAATTATGATGGCAATCTTGCCGAAAACGAAGAATGTAAAATACTAATTTTGAAAAAAGATGGTAGATTATACAATGGCCCATGTTATCTCCTATCTAGGGAAAAACTTTAATTTCCTGTAGTAGTATTTTTTGTCATGTATATTATCAACATGTCAGATTCAGATACTAAACGAAATTTTTGTATACCATACCATCAGCTAATTAGCTACTTTGAAATGTTATTAGAATAATTAATCAATTACAGTTTTTGGTTATTTTAAGCAAAGATTTAGATGAAGTAAAGAATATTTATCCAAGCTTGTTGTGTTACAGCGATAAAGAGACTTGGCCGTTGGTTATAAGATATAAAAAATTAAGAGAGGTAGGGCATAGTGGAATCTAATAGTTCCACTCACAATTGGAGCTGCTCGACTGGGGAAGTACCTCCATCTTGCAGAAAATCTTAGCCAAATAACATAGTTCCATGCTATGTTGTGTTTCTAACGGTGAGCATGTCGCCAGAGCTCCGCGAGGAAGCGTTGTGTTGGCAGTGGGGGCCCCGGACCGGTGGTGTTTTGTTACCGCTGCTGTCATGCATGGCAGCTTGTCTCCTATACTGCCAGCTCAACTATTCCCCTTTAATTTACAGGGTCAGCAACGCGCGAGTGATACCCTTGGTGTTGCAAGCGTCTATACGCTACGGTAACCGCTTACGATCAGGCGGGCCGTATGCTTGTTTGCTACCTTAGTGGTATAAAAAAACCTAGTATTTATATCTGGAGCGAGCCTATATAGTATAATAAACTAATAACTATTATACATATGTACATAGTTTCGGATATCGATACCATGATCTCATCTCTATTAATCAGACACAATGTTAATTCGAAACGTTAATCGATTAAGCTCGGAGAACAGTGAGTGCATTTTTTTTTGCAATCAAGAACTCTTTCAATTTGTAATTAAAGGAACACCATATCCTTTTAAAGGGGCTCTCTAGCAGTGACAATATTGCTTTGACAGTGACTATACTTTGGCAGCTGCAAGAGAGCCCCGTTGAAAGGGTTTACTGTTCTTTGTAATTGTTGATTGAAAAAGCTCTATGGAGTGAAAATTTTAGGAATTTAAACATACTTTAAAAAAATTGGATAAAAATTTAGAAAAGCGTCTTGAAGACCTTTTCAAGGGCTTCTCTTTAGCTGTCAAAGTTGTATTGCCAGATAAATCCTGATAATGCAAAATTGGTATCCCTAACGAGTGCTAAGTCTAGCTTAAGTATATCTACAGAAAGTAAGTACAGCTTCTGTATTCATGAATACACAGGTAGCTTCCAACCATTTGTCCGATATTATACTTTACTCGCATTTTACGATACCCAAGAGTGAAGATAGTTCTCAGCTTCAGCACGAGGACACAGCATATCTGTATGCATAGCAATATTTTTACTTTACGAGTAAAATGTAACCTGAATTTTTATAGCAAGTAAAAACACAACTGCTTAAATTTTTTAAACTGTTTAACAATGACACAACTCCAAAAACAAGGCATCAATGACACAACTCGAACACAAGGGAACAATTTCAGTATTTCCGGACGTATGTATTATTTCGGGTAAACTTTGTTTGGCTGAGGATAACTCAGAATTTTCATTTAGTCAGAGTTGTGTCTATACCTACTGTCTTTGAGATACAACAACAGCATATAATTAGCAAATCTAGTATCATTACTTTCTTTATCTCATTGTGTCACTGCGAAAATATCTGTGAAAACTAAATTATATCCTATCGCGCTTGTTAGCTGGATTCATGTTTTGTTGAAACATGAAACAAACAGTATCTACTTACTCAATGTTTTAAAACTAAGAACATAACATATCTTCACGCCTGTATTCCCCGAAGGGTTAGGCAGAGGTGCACTAATGTACACCCATAGTTCGCCGGTATGTTTAGGTCCCATGTAATAGGGGGCGAGCCTATTGCTATTAACCGGGCACAAATCCAGACTTCGAGCTGCTACTGAGAATTTCATAGAAAAACCCAATAACATTTTACTCGACCTGGGGATCGAACCCAGGACCTCTAGCGTAGCAGTTGCGCTTGGAACCACTACACTAATGAGGCAGTCAACACTCTAAAACTAAGGTACTACCTATTTATGTTTAAGTTACTGTAAAAGTCCGATCTACGGCAAATCCTAAGATTTACCAACTCTGTAAAAGTCCGAAATGTTCCATTATGGTGAGGTTAGGTTGTTAGCTTTTTTTTAAAAGAAAACTTAACCACCTAAACTAACCATGGTGGAACATTTGCATGGCGTTGTTAGCATTAAAAAAAAAATCTGTTACGTAAATCAGAAAATGTTTGCCATCCCTGTCCAAAACATATCGGCGCGGGCGAACTGTGAGCGTGCATCAGTATCAGAAAATGTTTACATCCCTGACATAAACATATCATGTGTGTGAGCAGTACACTTATCTAATTCGATGCAGATATCAAATCTTCAATTCGTACCATAATATATGCAAAGAATAATTTATCCGTGTGTCTCTTCTGTCGATACAGCGTACGATTTTTTTTTCTTTAGCGAACGGGGAACATGCGTTTTGGCGCACAGCCCATCTGCGTTGTTTGCAAGCCTCGTTTTCGGGGCTCCACGTCTTTTTATTTATTTTTAATTAAAAGAATAACGGATGAAGCCAACGCTGGCAAAATTGTTTGGCTCCTCTGTGTCATTCAGTTTAAAAAATTGATTAAGCTGTTCCGGTAATTTATTACTGGAACGTGAGTTAATCTTTTATCACGCCTGTATTCCCCGTAGGGTTAGGCAGAGTTTTGATACTGTGGCAAACGTGAGAGGTGTACTGTACACCAACAGATTCAGATTCAGAACAGTTTTAGGTCTTATGTAATAGTTTCAGTTACGCCCAAATCCAATCTCAGGCTGCTACTGAGAAATTCCTAACAAGGAAATTCAATAACATTTTGTTCGAATTAAATATCGGACCCAAATAGACCATAAAATTATTTCTCAAAAAATGTGTGTAAGTAGATATCGGAGAACTCACCTTATTAGTCTAGTGGTCGCATGCGCTATTGCTGTACTACTCGTAGAGACATTAGGTTCGATTCCCAGGTCAAGAAAAATGTAATAACATTTTGAGCTCAGAGTTTGGATTTGTGAGCCCCGTATTATATGGGACCTAAAAATACCAGCGAACTTTACTGTGCTGGTACCTCTACCCATTCCTTTTGGGAATACAGGCGTGATGATGTGATATAATATTAGAAAAAGGCAGACAGAGTACATCTGCATTTTTTTTCCAATACCTATACTTTTTTTTTTCAATAAAAAAATCTTGTTAAGTACAGACACACTTTTTGGAAGATTAGGCAATTCTACATTATGCAAAACTTGCATCCGTAAAAGCAAAGGGTTTATAAAGACGCTGCTCTAGTACTGGTCGGAGCATTCAAACCATTTAGAACTCTTTTCTCGTTGTAATAAAAGCTCTTTTACTGCTCGTATAGATAAGAGTTACGACTACCCGACGAAGAAGTAACTACGTCAGTACATACGGTATTGCTATGTTCTTGGTGTTTTTAAGACTTTACTTAGGTCTTACGTAATGTCACCTTTTATGGAGGAGGGAGAGTAGCTTCCATTAGTACTGATGCATTTTTAAACACCTATGTTTAGTTAGATAACTCAATTGTTATTCTTTTTTTATGGGATAGGGGGACAAACGAGCAGACGGATCGCCTGATGGTAAGCGATTCCCGCCGTCCATGGACACCCGCAACACCAGAGGAGTCACAAGTGCGTTGCCCGCCTTTTATAAGGGGATTGGGCCTCCGGTAACCTTACTCACTCGGCGAAACACAACGTAAGCGTTGTTTAACGCCAGTTTTCTGTGAGGCCGTGGTATCACTCCGGTCGAGCCGACCCATTCGTGCCGAAGCATGGCTCTTCCACGTCTTAAAATGAAGTAAAACCCCTTCCTTCTTTAAGCAATCAGGCTAATTATATTTATTTAAGTTTTTTTTATGTCACCATAACGACAATACAATAAATTCTTTTTATTCCCATGATAAGTATTTATTGGAAATGACCTTCTATTAATAAATTATTTCTTCCATGCGAGATGACAGATACAGTTTTAATAAACTTCCTGGTTGAATTCTCAACCCTTGTCTCTTTTTCTCCCTGTCATTACTTTTTATTTTTATCAACCGACTTCAAAAAGCAGGAGGTTCTCAATTCGACTGTATATTTTTTTTTGTATGTTTGTTACGCGATTACTCCTATAAAAAAAGATCTGATCACAAAATTTAGAACAAAATGTTAATAACCGTAAATGATAAAATGATAACGTCATCTAGGTATACGAAAAATTTTACTCGCTGCTAAAAATGTTGAAATAAAATAACTTTTAACTAAAAGTAAAACCGCCTTCAAAAACATTAAAATAATGTTAGGTGTTAACAATTTCGGAAGTCGGTGGAAAACAAAAGTTCAAACCAAAGCGAAGGCACCACCGACATCCGAAACTGATGTGAACCTAACATTATTTTAATGTTTTTGAAGGCGGTTTTACTTTTAGTTAAAAGTTATTTTATTTCAACATTTTTAGCAGCGAGTAAAATTTTTCGTATACCTAGATGACGTTATCATTTTATCATTTACGTGTTATTAACATTTTGTTCTAAATTTTGTGATCAGATCTTTTTTTATAGGAGTAATCGCGTAACAAACATACAAAAAAAATATACAGTCGAATTGAGAACCTCCTGCTTTTTGAAGTCGGTTGATAAAAGTAAAAAGTAATGACAGGGAGAAAAAGAGACAAGGGTTGAGAATTCAACCAGGAAGTTTATTAAAACTGTATCTGTCATCTCGCATGGAAGAAATAATTTATGAACCTAACATTATTTTTATGTTTTTGAAGTCAGTTTTATAGTGGTTGTAATCACAACTTCTATATAGGTAACTGCTGTATTCGAAACTCATCTACAAACTTGGTGACTTGTAACTAGCTATGAATAGCATTTGACTGCTTCACTTTAGTTGAAAGCGCGTTCAAACGACGCGATAGAGATCCTGGGTTCGATTCCCAAATCAAGCAGTGTTACTGGGCTTTTCTATGAAATTCTTAGTAGCAGCTTGGGAGTTTGAATATGTGCCTGTTTAGACTGTATAGAATGGCTTATTATATGACACTTAAACATACCGGCGCACTATGGGTGTATTATTAGAACACCTCTGCCTAACCTTTACTGGGTATCGTCTCGAAGGTGCGTCGTTACTTCACACCGGAACAATTGCTCACATTGTATCAAGCACAAGTTCGGTCGTGCATGGAGTACTGTACGCACCTTTAGGATGGATCGGCTAAGTACTAGCTCGAGGCCTTGGAATCCATCGAAAAACGCGCCAAGAAGCTCATTGGCAAAGACTCCCTTGTCTGGGTTAAACTCCAAAGTCTGGAACATCGCGGCAAAGTTGCTAGCTTATCGGTTTTTTATCGGATAAATATCGGAGAGTGTACATCAGATCTCCACGATCTTATTCCCCCTAGCCCTTTCTACTATCGGACGACCAGAAGCACGAAAAAGCGACATAGACTCATGGAGGATATTCCAAAAACCCGAACAAAACGCTTTGAGTCCACTTTTATCATGCGTACCGCTGAAATATGGAATACACTTCCCGACTGGGTTTTCCCTGATAGATTTAATCTGGGTGTCTTTTAATCACGAGTGAATCGGTTTCTTCTAGACAAGCGTGATCCATCGTAGATCGCTGTATCGCTTAACATCAGGCGAACTGGTGGTAAAGCGTAAGCCTATCATGAATAAAAAAAGTATTTAGTAGAACATAAAACAAATTACTGAATACGTTAGATTTCAATTAACTTTTAAGACTGTCCGCTGTTTTCAAGGCCCAGTTTTATTCTAAATCTGTCCGCGTTTTCACTTCAAATTAGAACGTTCGAGAATGTTCTTTTATCTTCGAATTCATCGTAAAAACTAGGAGTGAGCTTTTTATTTTGTGAGAATTCTCTCAACACTTTCTTTGACACAATTTTTACAATTTTTCGGTATCCCTGACTTATACTTGTATTTTGTTTATTTTGATAATGATTCTGGATAAAAAGCTTATTCAGCTTACCTCCGAAATAACAACGTCGCTTCACGAAGTCTTCTTACCGTTAATGCTAGTGATAATTAACTATACTATCACGTCTGTATTCCCCCAAGGGTTAGGCTGAGGCGTACTAATGTACACCCACAGTTCGCCGGAATGTTTAGGGGAGTTGTCATGTAGGGGGCGAGCCTATTGCCATTAACAGGGCACAAATCCACATGATGATGATGATGTTGATGATAGCATGATTCCTAAAATGATAGACGTTCATAGAGGATCATTGATTTCATTACATTCGAGACCTTCCTTACATTTAATGAAACAAAGTCCCCCGTCTGTCTGTCTGTTCGCGATAAACTCAGAAAGTACTGAACTGATTTTCATGCGGTTGCGCTGCGACTCTTAGGAATGGGGCAACGGGAGTGAAACCGCGGACGGGTCGCTAGTAGATCGCAGTGTTGCTTAACATCAGGCGAACTGGATGTCAAGCGGAAGCCTATCGGGAATAAAAGAAAAGTTATATATGTACGCTCCATCTTGTATGTCACAAATTGTAGTAAATTTTCGATATCTTTTTATAACTTGTTTTCGTATAATTTTTTTTATTAATTTTGTAGAAAATCTCTTGAGATTTACGTCATTTATTAATTACCTTAATTGGCCTTCTAATATTAATTAATATACCTATTTTTCGATAAGAAAAATTAGGGTTCGTATATTGTTCTTGTTTTTAATTAGTTAATTACTCCCTATTTGAAAGGTCAATGGTAGGAGGTGAGAGGGATACGCTCGCTAAGCCTATTCAGGTTAAAATTAATATATTAGTCATCAATCTTGTGAGTGATCGTTTTAATATAATGAATGTTTGCAAATTATTCTTCCGGTTAACTTTTACAATTCCTTTGTTTTCAAAGCCTTTGTTTATTGTTGGAAGTCAGGATCAATCTGTTATCTGCCATGCTTGTGTAGGTGGTGTCCCGAAAGGGTACATATTTTATTTAAATAAAGAGTTCTTTTTTCTAAATAAACATTTTTTTAATATTTTTTTTTACCCACAGGGGTAAGCAGGAACTGCAGATCGCCAATTGCTACGATTCTTGCATATATCTTTTGCTGGTTATATCTTTGCATAGGTACTCACACCGAAACGGTTTTCTTGAAATGCGTTTTCTGCTTCATTAGTCTAGTGGTCCTAAGCACGATTGCTATATCTGGGTCCTGGGTTCTATTCCCAGGTCGAGCAGTGTTATAGGGTTTTTCCATGAAATTGTATACATAGGTAGTGAAATAGTCTGATAAGTCAACGTTGCGGCTTAAAAGATGATGTAGTGATTTGTCGGATTTGGCTGCAATGATACGCTTCTTCCCTTTTACATGGGACCTAAACATACCAGCAAACTGTGAGTGGATATTAGTACACCTCTGCCTAACCCTTCGGGAAATACAGGGGTGATGGTATCTGTTCTATAACTTAGACCATGTTTATGCACTGTAAGGCAAGAATAGGGTCAAACGCATTCACTTCAGCATTAAAAAATACAAGTATATATTATTAGAGTTTACCTACAGGAAATAGAAATTTTTCTCAGTGTTTAGGTCGGGAATCGTAAACTTTTCCTGCAGAAGTATAATTTATCTTCAGACACCGTCCACACAGGAACAAACAGACATAAATCCCGTAATCCGTCAATGTAAATACAACAAAACAATTTATCATCTCTCACTTTTCTATACAAACAAGAGGAGATGTTTGCGAACCCCCAAAAACGTTAATGTAACTTGACAAGACCGCTTTCAAAACTGGAGACAAAACCGCACCTGTCCAGGTTTGCGTTACGTGTTAGTTTTTCGGCTCGGACGTCGAGGTATGGCTGCATTGTTTTATGTGCGCCACGGAAATTGTGCGATCAGAATTTATAGGCACGTACCGGATATTTTTGGAGGAATTGGATTTGGAATGGACTATTCGTGGTTTTTTGATTAAATTGGAATATTTCCATTCATGCCTGATTGGACTGATCAGCTTCGCATTTACTGACGTCGTCGGTAATTATATCGTTAGTTTAGATGGATAGGTAAGTTTGAAAGGTCCATAACCACCCATAATAATTGATTAATATGTAAGCATGTATTGTTTCACTATTTTGTTTGGAAGCAGCGGTAGCCTAATGGCTAGGGCGTCGGACTTACGATTACGTGGTTGACGGTTCGAAACCCACCCATTGTACTACAGACCTGAACCCACTCGTAACATAAGCATTTAGCTTAGCACAAGAATACTAGTAATGTGCGACGCACATGGCTAGAAAGCTTTCTTTTTTTTTAAAGTAGCAAAATTCCTTCTTTAGACGTTCTTGTGGGCAGCAGATGCTTTTTGAAGGAATCCAGCATGTCTCACCATCTTCGTTAGGCCACGATGCCGTTAGACATTTTTAAAGCCCAATTGTTGGCTGTTTGACCTATAGGATCTGAGAGTCAGACGTCCTGGTAAAGATTGCTGGAAATTTTGTAAAAATATATAAAAACCTTTCTTCAATAGTAAACCAAATGATGACGATCTTTGAGTACATTGTATACCAGGCTATTGTGATTTTATTTTTTATTTATTTATTTAATTAGGTACACCAACAGCATACATATTTTACAATCGATAGAAAAGGTACATTGAAAAGGTCTGATACATATGCCAATTACAGGTATACACAACATTTACCACTGAAGCACACAATTATTATACTATAATTTAGCGATAAGGTTTAGAACCACTAAAATATAAAAACAAAACAATAATGGATGGAAGAAAGAAAGAAAAGAAGTAATTGGACCAGCACCAATGATAATAATACGTCGATAATTATAATGTAATATAATATTTTTTTTTTTTTTTAAAAACGTTGCCCCGCACTAGGATTTTCTCCTGTATCGTGGGTGCGTTTACAAACACAAATTCTCACAAACACAAACACCCAGACCCGGAGCAACTACCTGCAGATCATACAAATATTTGCTCTGTGTGGGGATCGAACCCACAACACGTTGCGCAGAAGCCGATCGCTCAGCCGCTACGCCAAACGTGTCGTCAATGCTTTTAATAACGCCGCTTTTATAAAAGCCTAAAAGCGGTGGTAGCCTTGGCTAGGGTTTCGGACTTCATCATGTAGTTGCCGGTTCAAATCCCACCCATTGCACTAACGACTTGAACCCATTCGTAACACAAGCATTCAGCTTAGCACGAGGGGTTAATAAGAATACTAGTACCTAATGTGCGACCCACATTGCAAATAAGCTTGTTTAAAAAAAAAAATGTAAATGTAAGAAGGAACTGGGTAACCAGACCAATGTAATACACACATACACTCACGCCTTTTTCCTACATGGGTAAGCAGAAACTACAAAAGACCAGCAGCGTAATTTCAAACAAAATTCCGTGTTATTCAACCGGAGTCATGATATTTTAAGAATTTTAGTGAGAAACGTTGTATTAATGCCATCATGTATGAGAGGAGTTCACAGGATCCCGAAATCGACAAAAAATGAAATGAAACAGGTGCTTTTAGGTCCGGCACGCTTGCATGGTCACTGCATTCGTTCTTCTTTGATACCGAATGACTAGTGTTTCCCTTTGACGTCGGGTCGAAAAACCGTCATCTATTTTTGATACTAGGGGAACAAAGTTAATTTCTATTTTTAACACGCTCTTGCATGTCATGAAATGACTATTATCTTTCTTAAAAATGTCCTTGATTAGTGACGAACGGTTGGTGACCTTATATTAAATGGCAAACTGCTTTTAAGCGGATCCAAATTTTATAAATTAGTATTGAGATAGATTGCAGCTTGGAGAAGTACTTACATGGTGGATGCAAGTGAAGCCACGGGCAACAGGCAGTTATAAATAAGATAAATCCCTATATGATTTTGAAAAGCTAGAGTTGGTATAGGTGAGTGTTGGAACTGGAAACAATGTATAAGCTATCACTTATATTTATTTTTATTTTTAGGGGATAGGTGGGCGATATTTTTAGGGGATACGAGCAGACGGATCGTCTGATAGTAAGCGATTACAAAACCCGAGGAGTCACAAGTGCGTTGCCGGCCTTTTAAAAGGGGATTGGGCCTCCGTTAACCTCACTCACTCGGCGAAACACAACGTAAGCGTTGTTTCTGTGAGGCCGTGGTATCACTCCAGTCGAGCCCATTCGTCTATCAACAAATTACTGAGACAATAGGTAATATTTTTTTTTCGAGCGTCAAGTTTTTTCATGCTACTTACTACTAACTTACTTAACTTATTACTGACTAATCACGTATTTGGCTATAAATACAGCCTGTCTCCCTTCTTCATTTCCCCATTATTAATAAAGTTGCCGTAAGGGTCGCTGCTATCAAGATCGGTAAAATACTCTTTATTGCGGAACTTGTAAATCGATTTGTCCGCACAAATTGTCGGCGAGGGGAACAAGTTAATTACATTCAACGATACAGGTGGGGTTGAAACGGTGGATAAGCGAGAAGTGGGTAAAAGTATGCGAAAAATTGAGCTTTATGAATGAAGATAATTGAGTTTTGAGTCGAGTAAAAAAAGAAGAGGTTCTCGAACCTCCTGTATTTTTATTTTTAGTGAAGGAAAAATCCAATCGCCGACAAGATCGGAACCTGCGTTTTCTGGTTACATACACCAGAAGCTCTGACCTCTAAGCCACTTCGAGTCCCATCCGCTAAATCGAAATTTGTTTTCACATTCTGAATTTACGTTAAAAGGTGATTATAACATCTATTTTTTCTGGTAATTATTCTTTTTTTTTTTAAGTATAGGACTGCGTCACATGTCATGTATAATAATAATATTTTTTTATGAATTGTTAATTTTGTGGTTAATTAATTAACTGATTTTGTCGATTCTTCCTTTGTGATAGCGTACTTCTTATCTCAGCAGCCAAAATGGGATTCCTGTGAAGGAACCAAATACCACGAAGATAGAAGTCCGATATACTCTGTCACTTCTCGAAGTGGCAAAACACACTCTAAAAAAAGGTACTTCAAATAATACCTCAGGAAGTAATACTTAGCCTGATTTCAAACGAAATAACGGAACCTTACTACTTAAAAGAGAACATTTTTGGAAGACTTTTCCTTGTTAGGCCTGTCTTCAATTTGAGTGCCTTTGAACGCAAGATTAGATTAGACAGTGATTACAACTTCAATTCTGATTACGTGAAATACATTATCTGAAATTAGATTCGTGACTTTCGGAACACAAGAGTTTATGGTAAAATCCGATGTGCGTACGAAAAGTAATTTCACCAAGGTACTATCTTTGGACCAAATAGTTCGTGCTAAAGGAAATTAGATTTCTGATGTTTACTTACAGTAAAACGGTGGGTTGATAGTTGCCAATCACCTGTTCCTGTAATATAAAAGAAAATAATTGTTATAAGTAAATCTATAAAGGTCAATGATTCTTAAAAAGTTGGTAATTTTAATGTAAAGTTACAATTTGAATGCGTTCAGAAACACAAAACCAAAAATAAATTGAGGATATGATTCTCAAAGTGGCATCATTTGCAGTGATGCCACTGGTAACTGCTTGTCACGGTATGGATGTCCATACCGTGACAAGCAGCACACTGATTATGCTTAGGGTATAAAGGAAAACAGAGACCATAAAAAAAAGAAAGATGGTAAATAGTTACATAGGAAATAACTGATGAGATTACTGTTAGTATATCATATATTAGATAGGGAGAGAAGAATTAGAGCGTGAGAATGATGATTTAATTTAATAATAAAATAAAATAATTTTAATTCAGGCATAATATCCCTTATAGAACGGTTTTAAAATACAACAAAAAAGGCTTGACATTTGATTCTATAAAATTAGTTAAAATTAAAATATTTAAAAAGTAAAAATAAATTTTATTAGTTTAAGTTCAGTATAAGTTCATTAAAAATTTTGTAATAAAATTAAAATTTAATAAATTCATAGTAATAATAAAATAAAATTAGAATTAATATTTAATAAATTAAAATTAGAAATTAAGAAAATGGATAAAATTATAATAAAATTAGAAATTAAAATAATGGATAAAATTAAAGTAAAATTAATGGAAAGGTGTAACAGAAGATATGGATTGAAATTGCACAAAAAACGAGGCTATAATGAAACAGTAGAAGCTTTATTAGTGACTAGCTTTTGCCAGCGACTTCGTCCGCGTGGAATAGTTACTTTGTTCCCTAGTTCTTCGCCCGCGGTTTCACCTGCGTTGCCCCGTTCCTAAGGGTTGTAGGAAGTAGTAGAAGAAAGAAGTAGGAACGGGGTTCCTAAGGGTTGTAGCGTGATGTTTTATAGCTTGAAACCTTTCTCATGAATCACTCATTTTCCCAACATTTCCCTTCACTGCTCTGTTCCTATTGATCGTAGTGTGATGAAGACTATACTGTAACCTGCCCAGGAGTATGAAGAACAATTGTACCAAGTTTCATTGAAATCCGTCGAGTGGTTTTTGTTTCTATAACGAACATACAGACAGACAGACAGACAGACAGACAAAAATTTTACTGATTGCATTTTTGGCGTCAGTATCGATCACTAATCACCCGCTGATAGTTATTTTGGAAATATATTTCATGTACAGAATTGACCTCTCTACAGATTTATTATAAGTATAGATTATAGACCTAGATTAACGGTATCCAAATCCGAATAATAACATAATTTGATGGAATATTGTCTGGATTACGATTTATTTCGGTATTACATTTTTGGGCAATTCAAGCTCTGCCGGACCCTTAACAAATTAACAAAAAAATTAAAACCATCTGATATTTGCCGCTATAATTAAAAAAATATTGTTACCTTTTTAAACAGAGGTTGGATAAATTTCTGATATTGAATTATTTTTTTTTCAAACAACGTATCGAGTTTAGACGTTTTTGTGTTTTGTTCAGTTCTGATTTATGTTTTTTTTTATAAACTAAGTTAAGGTGAGTGCCGTTGATGAAGGTCGGTACATTTCCAAAGACATACCATCACGCCAGTAGGTATGTGTCCAGAGGTTAGGCAGAGGTGTACTGATGTACACCCTACAGAACGCCGGTATGTGTAACTCCCATGTAATAGGAGACGAGCCTGTTGTGTATTTTCTTCCACATTGAGACTAATAGTAATACAGAGAGAAAAACAAAGAAAGATACATGTATTTATTGACACTCCCACTAAATAAGGCTGCGCGATTTTTGGGCCTCCATTTCTCAGCAAAAACACTAGGAGCTGTTTAGGGGCGGACGTTTTAGCCCTTTAACGGTAGACTTCGGTTGCGCCAATTATGTATATCCGACAATATCCGTAGATTCGCGCACGGCCGAAATTGTGCGATTTCTCCGCGTTCCTAAAACTACGATATCTCAGAAATTACGCATAATTGAAATTGTTATGAAATAAGCTATCTGATTATATGGGGTTTACAGTTTTGGACTGTTAATAATGTAAAAAATACATTCAAAATGTACCTAAGAGTTTTTTTATTCTTGATAGGCTTACGCTTGACCATCAGATCGCAATGATGTTAAGCGACACTGCGAACAAACAAACTAATAAAAAAATTGATTTAAATTCTTAGTGACTTTAGCGAAAAACATTAACTTCACATCACACATCCATCACCTTCAAAACAACCTTAAAACTTACACAAAGTTCCTTAAATTCTGCGCTCCATTACCTAAAGATATCACAACTGTCTCTCACATTATGTATGTCTCGGTTGACGCTAAGTCCTTGTCATTTCATGTGGGTGTGTGTTTTAAGAAATGATTAACAGGTTTATATATATCTTTTTGTGTTTTTTTTTTGCATTTTTCATGCTAAGATTATAAAGTTATTTTAGTGAAGGAAAAATTTAATCGCGGGCAGGATTCAAACCTGCGTCTTCTAGTTAGATACACCAGACGCTCTGACCTCTAAGCCACCGCGAGTCCTTAAAGGTCGGAGCGTCTGGTGTATCTAACCAGAAGACGCAGGGCAAAGTGTTAGTGGGTTTTTCTATAAAATTCTCAGTAGCAACGTAATCCTGTCAGGAATACAGGCGTGATGGTATTTTATTGGTTGAAATTAAACGAAAGATTTCTCTTTTATTAGTTACTAGCTTCTGCCTGTGACTTTGTGTGCCTGGAATTCAGAATTGGATCCGACTTCGATAAAAAGCTTAAGTGCAATTCCAGACTATAATATATTTCTGTACTAAAGTTCATCTAGATCCCTTCAGCTGTTCTGACGTGATTGAGTACCAAACATCCATACATCCTCACAAACTTTCACGTTTATAATATTAGCAGGATAAATAAGGTCGAAAGTACCTAAACAATCGTCCACAAAGCCGTCTACATCTCCCATCTTATTTTCCTCACTTGACTTTCATCTCACGACAGATAAGCCGATAACTCATTTCATCTTTCTTTCATTCAGAACGGAGCTAAATCATATAAAAGCAATCATACTTTTAAAAGGCATTTCGGCATATTTTGAATTCACTTTCGAGTTGTCGAATATAATTTCCGTTTCGATTTGCGAACGAGAAATTATGATATGAGAAGAGAAGGAAATACCATTCAATCTTGAATAATTTAATCATTGTTACATTGTAACTGCCTCTCTAGTGGTTATCATCTCGACTTCTATGCTATAGCTCCTGGATTTGATTCCTAGGAAGAGCAGTGTTATTGTTTTTTTTTTTAATGAAATTCTCAGTAACAGCATGGAGTTTGGATTTGTGTCAGAAAGCTTGCTGCTTAATTATATAAGTTTTAATTTATAAAATTTAGTTCCATCATGTACGGTAATTACTTAGTAGTTATCTTGTATGACAATAAATAGAACTATATCACACTTTAACATGAAGATTTAGTTATGCTAAAAACAATGATAAGATATATAATAACTATTATAAATGCGAAAGTGAGTTTTTTACACTTTCATGCCTAAATTAAAACTAAATAGAAATCTGCATTATCAAATCTGCATCAGCGAGTAAGATTTTTTTTTAATTATTGGTCCCTACGACAGTTACAATAATGTAACCAAAGTTAAAAAAAATGCCTATAAAAGGCAATTTGACGTGCGCTGCCATTTTGTTGTGTTAGAAAATTTAAGTTACATGATCCCTATGACATTTTGATATTTTAAATGTGAAAGTGTAATGAAAGTGTTTAGTACAGATATAGATTATAGTTTGGAATAGCACATAGGCTGCTTTTTATCCAGATCGGATCC
This sequence comes from Acronicta aceris, assembly GCA_910591435.1. Classification (NCBI taxonomy): domain Eukaryota; kingdom Metazoa; phylum Arthropoda; class Insecta; order Lepidoptera; family Noctuidae; genus Acronicta; species Acronicta aceris. Next base: position 13,929,616 of record OU342770.1, read on the forward strand.
AATTCTGAAGTCCACGCAGACGAAGTCGCGGGCAGATACTAGTATTAAAAAATAAATAAAAGCTGTTTTTTCATATTGTATTGCTTGAAAATTGCAGGCGCTTTGAGAAATCTATTCGCAACCTTATGAAAAGGGGCGTAGTGATCAAAATAAGATGGTTCCCTAATTCAAGTGGTCTTGTCAGACCTTCTTCAAGTTTCCAGATGATATTGAACGTTCTGTTTATTTTTAAACCATCGTACCTTTGTTATTATGCTCTTGTAATATAAAGGTTTCCGTTCCAAATAATTTTGTTGTCAACACAAATTTTGAGTTTCGATTTTAAATATAGGTACTTAAGGTTTTGATTTCCCAGATAGGCGATTCCGATTGGCGCAATGATAATGAGGTATTCATTTACGTTTCAGCGCCACGTTTTTTTTTCAGAGGAAAATTATAATGAATTTGATATACTGACCTGAGACCTGGGTGTTCTCCACACCCAGGTCTTTAATAAAGGTACAGTTAGCCCTCTTGGAGAAACTCGAGAGTGTCCTCTCTCCTTTATTACAAGGAGAAGACAGGTCGTGATGTATGTCCCAAATCCAAGAAAAGAAACCAAGTGCGGTTTGTAAGTCCGACATAACCCTTATATGTCGGACTTACAAACTATACAAGAGGATCTATCGATCTGGTGATGAATCTAATTTGGGCATTCAATTAGTTATCCATCCTTCAATTCTCCTTGGCATCCAATTTTCTTAAAGAAAGTATTCCCCTTAAAACGCTCGCTGCAATAAAGGCGTTATTACCAGCATACTAAACATCGAGTACGCCGTTTAGTTCTTGCTACAACACTGCACTTTTCTAAAATCGCGTTTAGTTCACGTTAAACAAGCCAGTCAGGTCTCGTCTTCCCGTCCGACCTAAGGGCTGTCGTCACACAATACTTTTATGGCCAAATATTGAAACGTAACTAAATAAATAAATAAATAAATAAATAAATAAATATAAATAAATAAATAATATATACATATAAATAAAGTGAAACTAAACAAATAAAGAAATGGTAATTACCAAATAATATACGTAGATACTATATTATACACGACAAAACATAAGCCTTCCTCCTCTCTCCTACATTGCCGTGCCCGACAGGGTCCATGATTGATACTTTTATATTTATTTTTTAACACCTGTTAACATTGTGGAGTGCAATAAACGAATTGAGTATTGAGTATTGAGTATTGAGTAACTTAATTTAAGACTCCGTTAAGTCTCATGCCCAGCAGTATATATGGGTTCATGTTAATGGATGATGAAAGGTTTTTCTTTATTAAAAAACATCACCTGTATTATGAAACAACCTGATATTATATTTTGGAAAACCGATTCGAGTAAATAATTAGACGACACGTTTGGCGTAGCGGCTGAGCGATCGACTTATGCGTCACGTGTCGTGGATTCGATTCCCACACGGAGCAAATATTTGTATGATTTACAGGTAGTTGTTCCGGGTCTGGGCGTTTGTGTATGTAAGAAATTGTGTTTGTAACGCACCTATGATACAGGAGAAAATCCCAATGTTTAAAAAAAAACGTATTTATATATAATAATATAAATATAATATTTAATATTATATAGATAATTAAACACACCTTTCAAATGCTATCCTAGAATAGTAATGTCAAATGTCAGTAATATCTCCTCATTTTACCGAGTCGTGAAATCGCAGATCATCGATGTTCAAAGTACCGTGTGCTTTGGCCTTTATTCTAGGAACTTTGTTATTGAGGGCATTGAACTTCCGAGACCTAGGATGTGTTTTATTAAAAAAAAAATATTCGGATTATAGAATAAAGTACACTTGATAAAGTTTTTGAAGATCATTATAGATATAACGTGTGCGCCAGCTGACATGTAGCAAAGAAAAAAATATTAGAGCATCTCAAACACAATTTATCGTGTTGATAATCCGTAATAAGTAGTTTTGCTTCGCTGTCGCTAGTGTAAAAAAAAAAATGTTTTTGCTGTGATGTATTACCTTGTATTACCTATTCACATGTACTATGTTGCCTTTTTTGATTTTGTGGCTGTTTTATTTGTAAATTTATTTTAAAATGTAAAATTCTTTGTTGTGGCAACACCAAACCGGTCCATTCGGAAGACCAGCGTCGATTTGCTGTAACTGGCAATTCGGCATTATGCTGAGATTGGACCGATTTGTAAGGTTCACCTGTGTACCACAATTTAGTTACGGTAACTATCTACGGTACCTACTTAGTTAAAAAAATTCTTACGGTATTCAGGTGCCTTTTAATATATTTCTTTCTTTCTTTTGTTTTATTTCAATGTCTAATATTCGCGTAAGTGTCAGAAACCAGTATGTTAAAATTATATTTTATGTAACTTTTAACGCCTTAATAATTTAACAGACAGAAATGTGTTGCTAGGTAGTTTGTTGCGCCGCTTCTTGTTCCCAGGGGAAAGACTAGGAAATGGTGAAAGGCGGACGTTTTGGGGCTGTCTATAAAGTAAAAATGACCTACCTAAATGACGTATCTTGTCTTGTCATGTTGTCTATCTTGAATAAATGATGTTGACTTGACTTCATCCTTCAGTGACTCATCATGGCCAAGCTGATCCATAACCATGCTGATCAATTAATCTACATAGTTACGAATAAGAGGGGTTAGGCTATAGTTCACCACGCTAGCCTATTGCCTAGTACGCACACATTTCAAATGCGCCATTGGGGCTTACTTGCGATGCTTACCTTCGTCGTTTCAGCGATTTACTTAATATTAATACGCAACTTATGACCGATGGACTGCCAAGTCAAAGGTCTCGAGTACGAACCCAAGGCACGCACCTCTGACTTTTCGAAGTCATGTGCGTATTAAATAGTTAATTATCACGCGCTTAAACGGTGAAGGAAAACATCGTGAGGAAACCTGCCTGAGAGATTTTCTCGATGGCGTGTGAAGTCTGCCAACCCTCACTAGGCCAGCGTGGTGGACTATATATAGTCGTATATATAGAGACTATATATAGTATTGTTGAAAAAAGAAAGGTACTTTAATACTTATTACGGTCTCCATTAAGAACAAAGTGACCCACGACTCACGACAATTTCCTTCTCAAAACAAACCGTAATCCGCTAACTTTTCACCTGACTCTTAAAACTTTAATTTGATATCTTATTCTTTTAAAAGTAGGCAAATTAATCTGCGACTACGGATTAAAAAAAATCTTCTGAGCGTGAGAAGTCGGGCTTTATTGCCAACAGCTCCGCAAACTGTCTCTTTGTAAATTAATTGACAAAATTCAGGCTTGAAGTGGGTAGCGGGGCGCAATTAGCCGGTTTTATTGCGTTCGCAGATGTCTTTATTGTTGGGATGTTGTATCCTGGTGAAGTTAATATGTTTTCTGTGGTATATAAACTTATTTTGCTTAGTTTGTGAAGGTTTTTTTATCGTGATTCTATTGGTGAGCAAGTCTCCCTATGAATAGTTGAGCTATACAATTACTTGTCAGCTGTCGGGATGGGTCAACTCAATGCCACTATGGCGCTTACTTCGAGAAGCCATTTCAGATATGTCCCTACATTGGGACACGCATAATTTACCTATGATATCTAGATTATAAAAGAGATCATGATTCTCTGAGTTTGTTTTGGTATTTCTTCTCAGAGGTCGTTAATTAAGAAATGATGGCCTGATCTAGTGTTAAAACATCTAAAACATTCAACTCAACAGTGAAACATATTTTAGATTTATTGTTGTCACCGGCCGGCTCGACTGGAGTGATACCACAACGTCACAGAAAACCGGCGTGAAACAACGCTTACGTTGTGTTTCGCCGAGTGAGGATACCGGAGGCATAATCCTCTTTTACAAGGGTGTCCATCGGCGGCGGTAATCGCTAACAATCAGGCGATCCGTCGGTTCGTTTGCCCCTACCCCATAAGAAAAATATATGTACGTCTGTTTCTACAATATCTAAACCAACTTCATTTTTCGCTTGGTTTAATATTTAATATTCTACAAAGTCGGAATTATTTATTCTTTTTACATTAGCTTCCACATTAGACTTATTTCAAAGATACCTTTTATTCCTAGAAAACGCGAATTATGAGTACAGAAAATTTGGTACTAGCATATACGAAGACAATATTTTATCTACCCTTCGGGGGCTTCATATATAAATCTTATATATTATAACGGAGCCTTTGTTTTCCTTTAATTTAGCCTTTGATATAAATTATATTCTCTAGGGACGGTAGCGTGTTGTTGTTCATATGTTTTAATTTGAAAAGAACTTTTTATCAAAATAATAGTGAAATAGTGTTTTAGTTTTAAAGGTATTACATTAAAATGCAGGTAAGAATTTAATATTTTGCTTTTTTATTGAGGTACTCGACCTTAACATAGACGAGAAAAAGTTCGAATTGTGATGTTAAATATGTAGTTGTCTGAAAGTAGCTTGTTTAGAATCGACTACTGAATCGATTACGGTGGTTTTTAATATGTGATAGGCTTACTCTTGACCGTTAGTTCGCCTGATGATACGCATTACTGCGATCTACGATGGAGCGCGCTTGTCTAGACAAAACCGATTACATAGATTACAATACCTGATATTATGGCCCTCTGATCCCTCAGTGGGTCTAGTTATGGAAAACTGAAACCTATTTTGACAAGGTGTTACCTATTGCGTAGTTTTTGTGATGTATACAACATTTTTGCTAGGATGCCTTAGTTATAACTCATTGCTAGTAAGGAGAGCATGTGACCAACTCACAATAGCATGCAAAACTTTTCGTGTCGCTATTGATGCACCAGATCTGCATAATGAGCTGACTCGACTCTTCACCCCAGATAATAACCGCCGTAATAGGAAACACAAACTATTTGCAGTGACAACAACTAACTCCCCTATTCCTCGCACTCTCGCAGCACTGAACGCACTGAACTTCTATCCAACCTGCGATCTGTTTGCGAATGAATGGTTTTGCGAAAGATTCATGAAAGTTCTTTATTTATTACTAGCTTTTGCCAGCGACTTCGTCCGCGTGGAATAGTTACTTTGTTCCCTAGTTCTTCGCCCGCGGTTTCACCTGCGTTGCCCCGTCCTAAGGGTTGTAGTGATGTTTTATAGCTTGAAACCTTTCTCATGAATCACTCATTTTCCCAACATTTCCCTTCACTGCTCTGCTCCTATTGATCGTAGCGTGATGAAAAGTATACTATAACCTGCCCAGGAGTATGAAGAGCAATTGTACCAAGTTTCGTTGAAATCCGTCGAGTGGTTTTTGTTTCTATAACGAACATACAGACAGACAGACAGACAGACAAAAATTTTACTGATTGCATTTTTGGCGTCAGTATCGATCACTAATCACCCGCTGATAGTTATTTTGGAAATATATTTCATGTACAGAATTGACCTCTCTACAGATTTATTATAAGTATAGATTATATTATATTATATTATATTATTATCTTTAATTACTGTAATTGGTCCTAGACTGTTGTACATAAAGTAAAAAATAAATACCTCTAATGTACTTAGTGTTTTAAAATGGAAGGTTTCTTTATATAACATTTTGTTTACTGCATTTAATGTTTACTGTGTAATTTAATGTTTACTGCATTTGCATTTACTTATTACTATTACACTATTTCTCACCACGTTTCTACTTTCTGATAAAGTTCACGGATGGAACGGGTTTCGGGGTTCTCACTCGCATCTCACACAGAGAGAAATAGAGTAATCGATCTTGTTCCTGCTTTTGTTGTAATCGATCAAGCCGCTCACACCGCTGGATCTTGGTTATGACTAAGCGGTTGCAGCGCAGATGCGCAGCTGCATAGAGTGTTGGTGCTTGTCAGTGTCGTCACAGAGACTGCCATTATTTTTATCATTATTTTTATTTTTATTATGATGCTAATATAAATTATCCAATCATCACAATCTCAAATAAATCTCATAAACACATAAAAGCCTTTTAGCACTATAGACCTTAGCATACACACTTTAACTTTACACCAAAATTCAGTTAGTATATTTACACAATAATTATGTTTTTATTTTTTCTTATCATAATATATCATAATCACCACCGGACACCGTAAAAACGACACACGTCACCTAGGCCATCGCTGAAAACCAGCGCTGTAGGTGTTGTTTGTTGCGACACCACAGCATTTAAGCTGAGCGTTGACCTAATTTTCGTACCGAGATGACACACTTCTTCTCTTTAGTTTGTTTACTATTCTCCTTAAATTGTTTGTACTATGTTACAATAATGTTTTAAGTTCTGTTTACCACTTATGTTTAGTTACATAAAATTTTGTTTGTTGTCATTTGATGTGCTTTACGCTATCTATGACATTCTGTGATTCAATAATTCATTCATTGAATAATTGTATACCACAGACTACATAGAGATACTGTTGTATTTAAAGTAACAACATTATTGGTTGCGTTTTGTTATTACATCAAAGATGGCACAGACAACTTACTAGTTAGTAGTTTATAGATAGAAAATTCAACGACTTGCTAGTTGTGCAAAATAATTTGGTACCACTTTTGTACTGGTCATAGATTAGTAAAAAATAGATCAAATTATGCACCTAGAACCGTAAACTTCTATAGTTTCCGTAATCTGTGGCTCTGGTAGATGGCCATGCCTGTTGTGTTGCCAGCTCCCCTTTTTTTGTTTTACTATTTTGCGCAACGTTTTGCTAGGTATTAATTAAGCTTTTGATTGTACAGTTGCATTTTTGATTTGTTGTGTGTCATAAGGGCGAAAATAAAAACATTTCTTTCTTTCTTTCTTTCTTATTTTCTTCGAAACGTGTGTAGTATATTTTGAAACACCTGTTTGCAAGGAATGGTTTCGTTTTAAAACTGTGTTAAAGCTACATATTGCACTCAATGATCTCGAAGCTTCGCTTTAGAACGGTACTTAGGTACCACGGGTAAATAAGTTTTAAGAGAACTTTCTTTAGAAATATACAGTAAGTACTGTTGTTATTTTTATTTGTTTTAAACTGTTTTAATGCTTCTTTTGACAGATACCTTTGCAGGCACGCACACAAAATACCATAAACAAATATAATTTTAAAAATATTTGGAAGGAAAATAGAAAATGAAATATGACCACACTAGCATTTTGTCTTGTTTAGTTGCGTTTGCTCATACAAAATTCTCACATACATTAACATCTCACTCGGTATAACTATTTGTATGTCTGTATATACTTGTTCACGACCAAATTATCGTTTATTATTGTAAATAACTGATAGGAAGCTCGATAGATGGCGTTGGCGTCGAAATACATCGCGGTATGGTTTCGTTACCACAACTTGTATAAGTAGTCATGTCTTTTTTTTAATAAATTGAATCAGATTAGATCAGAACACGGATGTGGTTTTATTTATCTTCAACCCTTCTAGTGTATCTCAGTAGGTCAGCAGATCAACTAGTGTAGCTAGTAAACATTGGTCCATTCGACCCGATTTTTGAATCAAGTGGCCCAGCTTGGACCACTAACCCCGTACTCGCAGTGGATCGCTGCGGCAAAGGTACGCGGTGTAGCAGTGGTACGCGGTGTAGCAGTGTCACCAGCAGAGACGGAGGTGAAGACAGTGTTGTCTAGCGGACGGAGGTGGACGACGGAAGTTCAGGTGACGTCGCAGGGGGCGCCACCAGTCACTTGTGGTAGTGATATCATCAGTTCAACCAGCAACCACCATCGTATACGTGAGTGAGAAGTGCAACTGTGAGTACTGTTCTGTGATTATTATAAAGTGCTGTTTGATAATATTACAAGCAATATTGAACTTTATGTATTTGAAGAATTCTACTTAGAAAATTTTCGAAGAAATTTTGGACTTCGTAAATTTATTGGAGTTGCGATCGTTATGGAAAGGACTTAAACTTAGAATAATAGTGTGCATGTTAGACTTAGAATAATTTTATAAAAAACGAGGGAACGGGGAACCTATGCCCGATTTCCTCCACAGTACATTTAAATCTAAAACACTTGTAAATTTTTTGTAAACTTTGTCTTGTTTTTTGTCACTTAGAAAAATTTTTGGTTAGTTTTAGTTGATTGTAAGGATTGATATCTGCAGTCAACTTTTATACTTTTTATATACACATACTCTTTATTTTCTTTTACTTTTGCATGTAATTACGTTTTAGATTACTTTGTTAAAATATCAGTTATATTGAAATGGAGGGATTAATTAATCTTTTAAAGGAACTTCAAAAGGTAATTCAACGTGGCTTAACTAATTTTAAAAAGAGTCCCAAGGATAGGCTCTCGCTTGAATATATTCAAACGAGACAAGAATTATTAGAAAGAGATTGGGGTTTATTTACCAGTAATTACACTAAACTTCACGAATTACATAAAACACAAGGAAATCCAGAAATAGCAGAATTATATGATAGTACAGAAGACACATATATTACATATAAATGTTTAATAAAATCGATGGTCAATAAGTATAATTTAAAAGAGACTAGTAAAGAATCGGGTACGTCCAGTAGTGTAACTAAGTCAAGTACAAGTGCATTGGTTAAATTACCTAAGATCGCCATTCCTTCATTTAGCGGTAAATATGCAGAATGGACAACATTTCGGGACTTATTTGTTTCACTTGTACACAAAAATGATAGCCTAGACAATGTACAAAAAATGCACTATCTAAAAAGTCACCTTAGCGGCGAAGCCGAACAATTAGTAAGACAAACACCGGTTACTGAGTCAAATTACAATCAGTGCTGGGCTCAATTAGAAAAAAGATATAATAATAAAAAATACTTAGTTAACTGTACTTTAAAACGGCTTTTTGGCCAAAAACGCATGCAGGTTGAGTCAGCAACATCTTTAAAGGAGTTACTTGACACAACAAACGACTGCTTAAACTCTTTAAAAAATTTAAAAGTGGATGTGACTACGTGGGACGTAATCATAATTCATATAGTTACTTTCAAGCTTGATCCAGAAACGCGAAAGCAATGGGAATTTAGTGTTAGTAATCATGACTCAAATGACTTGCCTACCTTCGTAGAATTTGCAACCTTTTTAGAGAATCGGTTTCGCGCCCTAGAATTTATAGAGCCAAAAAGAAATTGGCCTAATCAATCCAACAATTCACATAGTGCAAAGGCCATGGTTGTGAGTTCAAGCAGCATACAGTGTGAGTTTTGTAGTGAAGCTCATAAACTTTGCTTCTGTAAAGGATTTGCAAAACAACCACTTAGTGATCGACGTGAATTCGTTGCAAATCATAAAATTTGTTTTAACTGCTTAGGCGGCAACCACACGGTATTAAATTGTAAAAAATCAACTTCTTGCAAAATTTGTCAAAAACGTCACCACTCTTTGTTGCATCCTAATGGGGAGTTCAATAAAAGTGACACATTACCAAAATCAACTGCCGTTGAAACTAGTCCGACGACTAGTTCCACTCCGGTAGTTTCTTGCTTATCTACCAACAGAGTTCCCATGCCTGGACAAGTTTTACTAGCCACTGCGCTAGTAAAGGCTAAGTCTAAGATAGGTAATGACCAGGTGGTAAGAGCTTTGCTCGACCAAGGTTCACAGGCTTGTTTTGTGACCGAATCCACAGTGCAATTGCTCAGACTGACAAAGATTCCGATTCAGGGAATCGTCTCAGGATTGGGTCACAAGTCAACCATTGCCAAATATATGGTAAATATAACGATCCAATCCCGCGTGGATTCAGAGTTTACATTAACTATAAACGCCTACGTTATGAGTAAAATTACTTCATACTTACCAGATCATACCATAGACAGAAATGCTTTCAATTGGATCGACATAACAAACCTCGAGTTGGCAGATCCACAGTTCAATCAACCTAATAGGATTGACATTTTACTAGGTGCAGACGTATATGGCTGCATAATGAAGGCAGGCATAGTAAAGAGTCCAACTTCTACTTTAATCGCGCAGAGCACCACTTTAGGGTGGATTTTGTCTGGTGTAGTAAATAGTCCAAAAATCAATGATAGTTCAAATTACACACAAACAAGAGTTAGTGTAATGCATGCTCAATGCAATTTAGATCAAATACTAAAGCAATTTTGGGAAATTGAAAACCAAATAAGTACAAAAAAAATGCTTACCTCAGAAGAACAAAAATGTGAAGAATTCTATAAAGCTAGTACAAAAAGAAAACAGGATGGCAGGTATGAAGTCCGGTTGCCATTTCGAGTCGAAGATCCTCCATGCACGTCGGGTGATTCTCGCGCGATAGCTGAAAGCAGATTAAAATCATTAGAAAAGCGGTTAGCAAAAAATACAGATTTAAAAGAAAAGTACACTGAAGTAATTAATGAATACTTACAGTTGGGACATTTGAGACCTGTAGAAGAAAACGATAACAAAAGGGAAATAGCTGTATACTTGCCACACCATGCCGTTGTAAGGGATGACAAAACGACTACCAAGGTACGGGTTGTGTTTAACGCATCTGAAAAAAATAATCGAGGGGTATCTCTAAATGATACATTGATGGTTGGACCAACATTGCAGGCGGATTTGAGGCACACAGTTTTAAGGTGGCGAATTTACTCGATCGGTCTTGTGGCAGACATCGTTAAAATGTACCGGCAAATTAGAGTAGCTGATGAGGACACTATGTTTCAAAGAATACTGTGGCGTGGCAACCCTAAAGAGGAAATCAAAGATTATGAACTCGTTACAGTTACCTTTGGAACAGCTTCAGCACCTTATCAAGCTGTCAGAACACTTCATCAGCTTGTGTATGATGAAGGTGATAAGTATCCACTTGCTGCTGATAAGGTCTTAAAGTGCTTCTATATGGATGATTTAATGACTGGCTGCGATGAAGTTACAAATGGAATAGAGATATATAAACAAACAAAGGAAATGTTACACAAAGGGGGATTTCAACTTCAAAAGTGGAACAGCAACAACCAACAAATTTTGGATATAATTAGTACAATAGAAGGTAAGCAAAGGGACAACGACAAAAACAGAACAAAGGGTCAAGAAAAAAAGGAAGTACAAATTAAGCTGGATAATACAATGAAAATACTGGGACTCACCTGGGACCGCAACGAAGATTCCTTCCAGTACACGGTGAATCTCCCGCCGCTGAAGGGTAAACCTGTAACAAAAAGAACTGTAATTTCTGATATTGCTAGATTATTTGATCCGTTAGGATGGTTGGCTCCTACCATAGTATTAGCCAAAATCTTTATACAAAAATTATGGCTTTCAGGTCTTGGTTGGGATGACCAACTAAATACTGAATTGACAAAAGAATGGAGCACTTACCGCGAAGAGTTATCTTTTCTTACCAAAGTTCACATACCTCGGTGGCTCGGCACAACTTCAGATAATGATCTGGAGCTTCACGGCTTCTGTGACGCCTCGAAGGTAGCCTACTCCGCTGTGGTATACTTGCGATCAATTAATGTTGCAGGTAAGGTCAAGGTGTCATTACTGGTTGCAAAGACCAGAGTGGCACCTATAAAGCAAATAAGCATTCCGCGTTTAGAGTTGTGTGGGGCAGTCTTACTGTCACAGCTTTTGACGGAAACGGCTGAAGTGTTAGATGTCTCAAAAGAAAAGATCAAGGCTTGGACAGACTCTACTGTGGTGTTGGCCTGGATTAACAGCCACCCCAGTAGGTGGAAGACATTTGTAGCAAACAGAACAGCTGAAATATTAACAACAATGAATTCTTCGCAGTGGTTTCATGTTTCAACAAACGACAACCCTGCAGACTGTGCCTCACGAGGGTTGTCGCCAAGTTTATTTATACAAACGATGCCATGGTTCTCAGGACCACAGTTTTTGAAAGAAAAGGAAATTATTTACAAAAGACCAAACGATTTACGAGTAAACTTAGAACAGTCTATTAAGACTCACATAGCTATTGATAGTTATGATATATTAGATAGGTTTTCTTCATTACAAAAATTACTAAGGGTGATTGCTTATTGTCGTCGATTTATAACTAGGAACGCAAAAGGTAAACCTTACCTGCAAAAGAAGGAAATAGAAGAAGCATTACAATGTTGTATAAAAATGGTACAAAAGAGAGATTTTAGAATAGAGTACACACAATTACAGGGTAAGGCGCACTCACCATTAAAAACTAGCAACCTTAAATCCTTATGTCCTTATCTTGATAATAAAGGCATTATGAGAGTTCAAGGTAGACTCGAAAAGGCTGCATTGGATGAACAAATGAAACATCCAGTAATTTTACCAAATACGTCTCATTTTACACGATTATTAGTAGCAGACGCTCACAACAGGACTCTTCACGGAGGTCCGCAACTAATGATCAATTATTTGAGAGCAACTTACTGGATCATTGGTGTGAGAAACCTAGTGAAGCAATATATTCGGAAGTGTGTGTCGTGTGCCAAACAAAGAGCAAGTATGAAAAATCAATTTATGGGTTCACTTCCATCTGTCCGCTGTACACCAGCTAGACCATTTTTGCACAGTGGCGTTGACTACGCAGGGCCTATAAATATACGGACAACCAAGGGGCGTGGTCATAGATCTTATAAGGGCTACGTGTGTTTATTTGTGTGTATGTCCACTCGCGCTATACACCTGGAGGTGGTCAGTGACATGACAACTCAGGCATTTTTAGCCGCGTTTAGACGGTTCGTATCCAGGCGAGGTCATTGCACCAAGTTGTGGAGCGATAATGGAACCACATTTGTCCTCCAGAGAACTGCAGCAAATGTTAACTATTCAATCCTCTGTTGCCGAACACCTGGAAACAAATGGCACGGAATGGCATTTCATTCCCCCTCATGCACCGAATTTTGGCGGTTTATGGGAAGCGGGAGTGAAATCCACCAAATTTCACCTCAAACGAGTGGTAGGTGAGTCTACACTCACGTATGAGGAGCTAAGTACCCTACTTAGTCAGATAGAGGCTTGCTTGAACTCACGTCCTATAAGTGTTATTAATTTAGAAGACCCAAGTGAGCCGGTGCCGTTGACTCCTGGGCATTTTTTGATCGGAGAACCTGTAATCACTGTACCGGATTATAATTACGACAGTTTATCAGTAAATTCTCTAACAAGGTGGCAATTTGTGCAACGATTAGTACAATCGTTTTGGAAGCGATGGTCTAATGAATATTTGGCTAATTTAATGAATAGATATAAATGGTCTTCCAAGGTTCCTGAGCCAAACATTGGAGACGTCGTTCTCATCAAGGAAGACGATTTGCCCCCTAGTCGTTGGATGTTAGGGCGTGTTTTAGAAAAACATCCAGGAAACGATAAGATCACTCGTGTTGTAACGTTACGCACAAAAACAGCTACTATTAAGAGACCAACAAACAAGCTATGTATTTTACCCATAGCAGATCCTTGAAATTAATATGTTACGTTGTTAATTTTTTTGTTTTTATACTTCCTACTTACTTTTATACTTGTTTATATTTTCTAATAAAGTTGCTTATAGATCAAATCAAATTATATATATGGAACATTGGATATGTTAATCCTTACTACTTATAATGAATTTATGTTTTTTATTTGATATAAGCATCTACATATTGTTCGGAGATATTAAATGGAGTTTTTTTTAAATTTGTTAAAGTACCTACGGCGTTTATTTTTTGTTTATTGAGGCATAAGCCATTAGCTATGTATAAGGGCAAATTGTAAAGGACATTCCGCCACTAAATGTCCTTGGTGGGCGGTATGTTCACGACCAAATTATCGTTTATTATTGTAAATAACTGATAGGAAGCTCGATAGATGGCGTTGGCGTCGAAATACATCGCGGTATGGTTTCGTTACCACAACTTGTATAAGTAGTCATGTCTTTTTTTTAATAAATTGAATCAGATTAGATCAGAACACGGATGTGGTTTTATTTATCTTCAACCCTTCTAGTGTATCTCAGTAGGTCAGCAGATCAACTAGTGTAGCTAGTAAACAATACTGGTAATATGATATTTGCTCTATATGGGAATTGCATCCTCGACCGGCCGCTGAGCTGCTGTTCCGTCAATTAAGTAGGTACTATACTTTTGTTTAATGGGTAGCTAAATGATATAAATTAAGAATGATAGAGTGTCTCTTTGGCCCAGTATCCAGGGTTCGGTTTTCTGGTCATGCAAAGTCTTGTTAGGTTTTTTTATGAAATTCTCAGCAGCAGTTTGTATAGATTTAAAGAAGAAAATAATCAAACATGTGTGTGAGTTTATTTACCAAGAACTCATTTATAACACTCGCTCAAGATATAGATTTCCTACCATCAATAATATTAATGATACCTATCTCCACGGCGAAAATAAATATTTTATTTGCTCACAAAAGTGTTCTAAACACTAGACATAAGAGATAAATTGCAAAACTATCGTAAAAGTAAACGCTTTCTTTTACACGCGCATATAAGATTTATTTATCGCGAAACTTGGGTTATCAATGTTTTTATGTTGGTAATAGAAAGGGCAAAGATTCGGGAAATTGTAAAAAGAATACACATCAAAGGTACCTATATAAAACCAGTGATCTCACGTATGCTATGTTGGCAACACATTATGAAAGAAACAAAGAAAGAAAGATTTTATCTATATCTATAATAAAAGACTGGTAATGTCTGGAAATTATAGATATTAAAGAAAAACTAATATGGGGGGTCTTTATTAGAGGAACAGAAGCCGAAATAACAATTTTTAGAATTTTTGTCTGTCTGTATGTTTGTACGCACATCTCGCAAGAACTACTGCATGGAATTGAATGCAGTTTTCACCGATGTATTGCTAGAGGTCTAATATAAAATCTGGTGCATGTTACATCTTGATACGTTGTCTAGAATCGGACTTAGAGTATGTTAATCTTTTTGGGACGTGAGTGAAACTCCAGCTAGGAGTATATAAATATGTTTTTTTTTTATGGATTAAGTCGGCAATCGAGCTGGCCACCTGTTGGTAGGTAGTCATCGTCGCCCATGGACACCTGCAATAGCAGAGGAGATGCTGATGCGTTGCCGAGCCTTAAGAGCCTCTACGGATTGCAAATTACTAGAGCCGCAGCAACCGAGGGGAACTGAATGGCTCTTGGTTCTTACTTGCAAAAGTCGAAACCCGCCAAGGTGATTTACAACAGACTCCGACGTAAGGGTGGTCGCCAGCCAGTCAGACCGCAAAAGGTCCTAGCACCGAGCAAGTCGGTATTTTCACTCCTCTTACGGGATGCCTATTTGAAAGGCAGTGAGGTACAGTATTCTAACCCGTCCCCACACGGGGTGAATAGAAAATGTTTCAAATGTTTTAGTTTCATGCATACGTAGTTTATTTTTAATATAAAAGAGCACACAGACCAGTCCGTATATTAACTTAATTCTATCTTACCACAACTTTGCACTAGCAATGACCTTTACGAAATTAACTTGCTACCTAACTTAACCTAAGTACTATTCGTATAATATAAAGCTAGGTACACAAGTAAAGTAAGGTCCCCAAGAGAAATTTCACATAATTAGCAAAGAATGAGCGAGCTTAGGACAGTGTCCCCTTACCTTTTAATTAAATACATTTAATGTAGCTTAGTGTCGGAATTTATTCAGTTCAGGCGAAGACTGAAAAAAGTAGCTCGGGAATTGTGACGTAATATGAAAAAAAATAGAAGTTATGAGGTTAAAACCGGGAGCGATGGATTTACGTGCTTTCCTAGGTGCCTAGGGTCGCGAATGGGTTAAGAATGGTTACCCATCCATAGATTGACCGCGGTAAGCGCAGCTTAACCCTGCAGCTCAATTGTTCAGTGTAGTTATTACTAGCTTCTGCCCGTAACTTTGTCTGTGTGTTATTCCAGACTATAGTCTATCTATGTGCCAAATTTTATACAGATCCGTTCAGCCGTTCTGGCGTGAAAGAGTAACAAACATACATCCTCACAAACTTTCACTTTTAAATTATTAGTGAGAAGAAAGATGTAGCCACGAGCTACTCTTTCTTAATTAAATATTTCTTATTTTTTCTTGATTTCTGCTCTTTCAACAGCTTCATTAGTCTAGTGGTCGTAAGCGTGACTGCTACGCTAGAGTTCCTGGGTTCGGTTCCCAGATAGAGGAAAGTGTTTTAAGGATCTAAACATACATTAGTACACCTCTGTTTCCCGCCTTGGCGTATACAGGCGTGATGGTACCTGAATTGTTGGTAGGATCATGTTATTTTCTATTTCGTGTCTTTCCATTCCACCTAACCCATGACATTTCAAGTTCCTCTAATCACGCAGAGAACTCATCACTCAACACACATCTCGGATTTCCAAAACAACCCCAAATTGTGATAACTCAATCCTCAAAGTTGTGACGTGGCAATTTGACACTCCACGAGAACATTATACAGTAGTACGAGGTACAGTTAGCAAAAGTAATTAGTATACAGGTTTACATTACAGCAAAATAATCCATACTATATTCTATCTTCTATCTATATTTTAAAAAGAAGAACCTGACTGACTGACTGACGTATCAACGCACAGCAGAAACTACAGGAGCCAGATCCTTGAAAGTTTGCATACTAGTTCCTTTTGCATTGTAGACGAGCATTAAGAAATAGTTTTTGGAAGTTCAACCCCTAAGGTGGTGAAAAGGGGAATGAAATTTTGTATGAATGTCCGTCATTTTTAGCGGGTGAAAGCACGGGTACAGCTAGTGTATTATAAACGTGAAAGTTTCTGAGGATGTATGAATGTTTGTTACTCAATCACGTCAAAACGGCTGAACGGATCTAGATGAAATTTGGTACGGAGATATAATCTGGAATAGCACATAGGCTACTTTTTATCTGGGCTGGATTCAATTCTGAAGTCCACGCAGATGAAGTCGCGGGCAGAAGCTAGTTTAAATGTTTTATATACGAAAGTAACTCTGTCTGTTATGTTTTCGGGACTAAATAGCTGACCCAATTTTAATGAATATTGGTAGAGACAGATTGGACCTTGGAGAAGGATATAGGCTACCCTCATCCTTCATCCTCACCCTCACCCTTTACGTGTGAGAGCCATGCCTCTGCACGAATGGGCCGGCTCGACCGGAGTGATACCACGGCCTTCCAGAAAACCGCTGTTAAACGCTTACGTTGTGTTTCGCCGAGTGAGTGAGGTGACCGGAGGCCCAATCCCCTTTTAAAAGGTCAGCAACGCACTCGTGACTCCTCTGGTGTTGCGGGTGTTTATGGGCGGTTTACATCAGGCGATCCGTCTGCTAGTTTGCCGTCCTATCCCATAAAAAAAAAGTTCTTTGTAATGCAAGCGAAACAGCGGGCAAAAGCTAGTTATGTAGGTACATATAATAATGAGCTACACTGTTACAAACTTCCGAAGATCAAAGAAACACTGAGCAAACTGGATGTCGACTTAAACTCAGTTGATTATTTGTTTAATCACTTACTTAAGTGTCGTGTGTACATGATTGTAGTACATTACACCTCACTGTACCTACATTTATAGTTGTTAAAGACTAACAAACAAACAATAATTGCTGCCTTCCGTGTTACTAAGGAAGTTATTACATGCAATGGTGCAAGTTATGGCAATGAGAGGTTTGACCCTCGAATGGATACAGAAGAACATGATAGTCATACCAATGATGCCACGGTCTTATACCTAATTGAATCATAAGGTATTCCTAATTATTAAGCTTTCTAAATAAATTATTATAATTATAATTATTGTAGTGTCTTTAAACCACGAGTGAGTCGGTTTCTTCTACCGTAGATCGCAGTGTCGCTTAACATCCATGAAAAATCTAATCAAAATCCATGAAAGTACTTTTGAAGGTGATAAAACTGTGTTACTGTTGGTCTGTGTTGGTACCATTGAATTGCCAAATTCTGTCGCTAACTCGCTAAGCAATAACGTGCGAATATTATTGTGTACCAGTTTGAAGGGTAATGTAGCCAGTGACATTACTGGGCAATTGCAGACGACAACTGTGAACTCGGCAATTGCCCAGACTGCCTGTAGATCATACAACTATTTGCTCCGTGTGGGGAGTTTAGTTTTTTGTTTAACCCACAACACGTGGCGCGGAAGCCAATAGCTCAGCCGCTACGCCAAACGTGTCGTGAAATTAAAATGTTATTCAAGCGTTCAATTAAATTTCAAAATATAAACCCTGGCCTGCCTGTATCTTATAACTTATACCCCATTTCAGCATCTTACGGAATAAATTACGTCACTCCAAAATGGAAACCAGAAAGTCGAGATTACAATCAAAACAATAAAGTAACACAAATACCTTGAACTTTTACAGTGAGTAATAATTATTATCGAATTTGATTGATTGTGGGCTTTCACTTTAATGATGAGATAACATAGTACGTCACGCTATTGTTGCCCGAAGGGTTTTTTTGTATCACTAAGGTGGCAAACAAGCATACGGCCCGCCTGATGGTAAGCGGGTACCGTAGCCTATAGACACTTGCAACACCAAGCGTCTCACTCGCGCGTTGCCGGCCCTGTAAATTAAGGAGGAATAGTTGGGCTGGCAGCATAGGAGACGTACTGCCATGCATGACAGCGGCGGTAACAAAACACCACCGGTCTCCCTCACTGCCAACACAACGCTTCCTCTCGGAGCACTGGCGACCTTGCTCACCGTTAGGAACGGTTATTATTAGCTATGTTATTTGCCTAAGATTTTCTGCAAGGTGAAGGTACTTCCCCAGACGAGCAGCTTCAATTGTGAGTGGAATTATTGGATTACACTACGCCCTACCTCTCTTAAAACAAAGGTTAGGAATAGCTGTATTTATGTAGGTACCTATACCTATGTATGGTTCACTAGTACTTTTCTACTTCACAAATAATTAAGGGCGAACCGATATCCATTAACTAGTCACGAATGAAAAATTCAAACTGCTACTGAGCATTTCGTAGAAAAATCCAATAATATTTTGCTCGATTTGCTCGGCCTAGGAATCGGACCCAAGACTTTACTTAGCCACGCTAGTGACTACGAGACTAATGAGACAGTAAACGGTTTTGAAGATGTCAGGTTTGAGTCCCAAGTCAAAGTCTAATTGGGTTTTCTATGAAATTATCAGTAGCAGATGGGCTTTGAGCCCAGTTTTTTATTTAGGCTCGCTGCTATCACTTTTTAAACATTGGACTTAAAATTACCGGCGAACTGTTCAAGATCCCTAGAACCATAAGAGAACTAAGTAACCTATGTGACGTTAAAGTAGCTTTCTTAAAATTGTTTTTTTTTAAACTAATTATTCGATAAATCTGTCTGACGATTTATCTTTAATAAGATAATTTGTTTCCGTTAAATATATACGAGTAATATACTCGTATACCTACTTAGGTTTATGTTTTGTTATGATAGGTATCTTAAAGTTTAATAGTTATCGCATATTATTTAGTGATTTTATATTTGTACGCCATTATTGTTAAGACATAGCGCTCTTTATAATATTGTGAACACCTTATAAATAAGTACCTATGTTCTACAAATAAAAAAAAAGACGTGTGGCACTCGGGGACTGCCGCGGTAAAGCTATTGCATAGCGTTTTTTATCAACTTATGTAATACAACCAATGCCACCTAAAGGCGGGTTGCTGAACTAAAGAGACAAGCGTGTTTCTCTTTAGTTCAGCAACCCGCCTTTAGGTGGTATTGGTTTTTATCAACTTATGTAATACAACCAATGCCACCTAAAGGCGGGTTGCTGAACTAAAGAGACAAGCGTGTTAGGTTTTTTTCGTTACGGAATTACTGGATTCGGTCCCACGCTCAAGGCCCGCGATAGAAGCTATGCAATAGCTTAAAATATATGTAACTGTTTGTATACATACTTAAGTACATCTCTCTCATCTCTCCATGGAACAGGTGTGAAGGTATTTTTTCCACCCGCCAGATCGTAATTAGTCAAATTAGAAAGTAGTCTTCACATTCACGTCTAAAGGTGACGTCAGAATGTGAAGGCAAATTTCGATCTGGCGGGTGAGACTCGCGGTGGCTTAGAGGTCATAGTGTCTGGTCTACCTAACCAGAAGACGCAGGTTCAAGTCCAGCCCGCGACCGAAAATTTCCTTCACTCAAATATTTTTGTAATCTTAGCATGGAAAATGGAAAAAAAATACAAAAAGATAGTAATTTTGTACGTTTATGTATAAATCTAGATTGTTATCCATAAACTTAGCTAGACGTAATAACGTTCACGAATACGCACTCGAACCTTGAACTCCGCGGTAACAATGAACGCAATCGTTTGTATAAATCAGATGGATTTATTACATTGCCCTGTTGACTTTATAACTCAGTTTGCGCCGATGAAGGAATAAAGTTTTTATGCCTTATTAAGGAACTAGCTTTTTGCCCGCGACTGCGTCCACGTGGAATAATTACTTTGTTCCATATGAACTTTCATCCCCTATTTTAATCTCCTTGGGGGTCGAATTTATCAAAATCCTTTCTTAGCGGATGCGTACGTCATAACATCTACCTGCATGCCAAATTTCAGCCCGATCCCTCCAGTGGTTTGGGCTGTGCGTTGATAGATCACTATGTCAGTCAGTCAGTCAGTCACCTTTGAGTTTTATATATATTTAGATTAGATATTGCCTGGCATTGGCAATCGTTTCGTTTTTTTGATAATTGGGACGGCAATCCCACGAGTAGAATTCTGAATTTTCTTTATTATAATTTATTTATTTTCGAGTAACAATTATATTCATAATAATTATTATGCTCATAAATTCAATAAAATAAAATACAAATAAATTGCATTGCCAGTCAGTCAAACACAAGTCATAACTCAAAAAATAAAACATAATTGCAATAAGATGACGAAAGAAAATAAGTTTCGTGTTATAAAAGTTAATAATAGAGTTGGATTCTCACAATAAACCCATATAAATAGCCGTTGAAAAAGAGAAGTTATTTATAAACTTGCCTAGAAAGTTTCTGTTGGGCCTGCTACGAGTATTAAACGCTCAAACAACTACAAGCTTCGTGGAAAAAGTGACAAAACCACTCGCCTGGCTCTACCGTTGGCTAGCTTCAACCAATTTTAAAACACAAAAGATCTCTCACAAAAGAAAAACTCAGTTTCTCTAGGAATTTTAGTGTTATAGATTGAAAACGTGTCCTTTGACACACTCACTCTCGTGCCATTTTCATAAGTTCCTTTTTATACTCGAGGAACTTGGAAATTCGAAACCCACCCATTGCACTACCGACGTGAACCCACTCGTAACACAAGCATTTAAGCTTAGCACGAGGGGTTAACAAGAATACTAGTAATGTGCTGCCCACATTAGGCACACAGTAAGTTTTTTTTTTAAAAAGAAAGAAATTAAATTTTAATTAAAAGAACTGCTTCATCGTAGAACGCGACTACTACGCTAGAGGTCTTGGGTTTGATTGACAGGTCGAGTAAAGTGATATTGTGTTTTTTTTTATTAAATTCTTATGTCTGTGAGCAGCTCGGATTTTGAAGTTGTGCTCGGTTAATGGCAATAGGCTCGCCTCCTATTACAAGGGACTTAAAGATACCGGCGAACTGTGTATGTTCATTAGTACACCTCTGCCTAACCCTTCGGGGAATACAGGCGTGAAAGTATATTATGTGTTATAAATATTTCTTCATAAGTGCCATGTAAAAGCACTTATATACCCAAGTAGTAAGTGATAAATACTCTGGGCTTAATGTACGCGTAACCTAGAGGTAATAACCTCATCAATATCGCAAATAGCAATAAGTGGACGTTGCTCAGAACTTTTAAATCTCATAAATAGCTGTTTTTTAAACCTGGCTTGAGGTTTCTTCCCGCTCAATCTTTACAGGTACATACATAATGAACCCATTATACTGTCCCACTGCTAGGCTAGGTTCATGGGGTCGTTCTCCTTTCAGAATGAGATGGATCAGGCTATAGTCCACCACGTTAGCCTGATGCGGTTTGGCAGACTTATCATGCCGTCAAGAAAATCCTTCTGGCTTGCAGGTTTCCTCACGATGTTTTCCTTCATCGTTTAAGCGCGTGATAATAACTATTAATACACACATGACTTCGAAAAGTGAGAGGTGCGTGTCTTGGATTCGAACTCGAGACTCGAGAACTTGGCAGTCCAACGATCATACCACTAGACTGCTCCACTGGCCAATCTTTAGCTAATTATAATAATATTACCAAGAGATAAAAATTGTTAATTTGTATGTAAGCCATAATCTCCGAAAGTAATGATCCGATTCAAAACGTGGAAGAGCCATGCTTCGGCACAAATTGGCCGGCTCGACCGGAGTGATACCCCACGGCCTCACAGAAAACCGGCGTCAAACAACGCTTACGTTGTGTTTCGCCGAGTGAGTGAGGTTACCGGAGGCCCAATCCCCTTTTAAAACGACGGCAACGCACTTGTGACTTCTGTGGTGTTGCGGGTGTCCATGGGCGGCGGTAATCGCTTAGCATCAGGCGATCCGTCCGCTAGTTTGCCCTCCTATCCCATAAAAAAAAACCTCTTTTATACTCTAAGAACTTTGTTTATGTGAGTATTTTTTGTTAGTAAAACTTAGAACTTACTCCTAATAAAAATAAAAACAAAATAAACTTCTCCTAATCTCAGTCAAAATGGTCCATTTAATATCGTAAAAATACAAACCTCAAAATTCTACTATAGTACCCACCATTTCTCCTAACTGAAGCTTCAAATTTTTCATTCCAATAACATTTGTAAATGTCGCCTTTACACCCGCGTTCACTCAAAGGTACGAAACGAATGAAATTCTTGATCAAAATTCCCAGGGTGTTCAAGAAATACCTGTGATTAAAACTGTTTCTGCTATTACTTTGAAATGTCTCGCTTTTGAGTACAATTTCGTTTTATTTAATCTGTTTGGAACTATATAAGTTATGGTATTGGGAGAACTGAAGTAATTATTTTGGAGTGACAGCCTTGCGACAGATATCTGCCTCGTTAGTCTAGTGGTCCAAAGCGCGACTGTTACGCTAGAGGTCCTGTGTTTGATTCCCAGGTCGAGCAAAGTGTTATTGGGTTTTTCTATGAAATTCTCAGTAGCAGCTCGAAGTTCGGAGTTCGTGTATTTGTGCCCGGACAATGATCTAAACATGTCGGCGAACTGTGGGTATACAATGTATAATACATAAGTACACCTCTGCCTAATCCTTCGGGGAATACAGGCGTGATGCTATATTATGTTATCATAGCCTTATGATACGTCCGTTGGACTGCCCAGTTAAAGGTCTCGAGTTTATTTTCAAGGCAAACACCTCTGACTTTTCGGAATCTTCTGCGTATTCATATTTTAAACGGTGAAGGAAAACATCGTGAGGAAACCTGCACGCCTGAGAGATTTTCTCAATAGCTTGTGAAGTCTGCCAACCCGTAGTAGGCGAGCGTGGTGGACCCTAATCCCTCTCACTTTGAGAGAAGCATAGCAGTCAGCAATGGGACAGTTTAGGGATTGATGAAGGTATTTTCCAAATTTCTACAGTATCTCGTTGTTATAGGAGTCGCAAGCGTTATGAATCTTTGTTTCTTGGTATTCCGAGGTCCAGCAAAGTTTTATTGGATTTTTTTCTTATTAAATTCTCAGTATGTACCCATGTTTATGTCCAGTAGAGGGAACAAGATTCGTTAAATATGGCTAGCTGGAGATATACAACACTACATTTCTATGTTTTTGGAAGTCCAAACATGTTTTCATGTTGTAACTAGTGCATTGTACATAATAGGTACATAATTGTTATATTAGAGGGTATTTGAATATTTACAAGTTACATTATTGATGCATACGGTATTAAGGTAGCCTCTTCAAATTAATCCGGATTATCCCCTGTTGGCAACCCAGTGACCGGTAGCAGCCACCCCAGCGCCTCCTACCGGACGACCGTGATCACTTACCTAGCTACTGTCAGTACGAGAAGATAAAAAGACTGGACACCAACGGCTCGCTCTCTTTTTACTTCGGATTTCGTGTGAAACAGTTGCTCTGTTAGATTGTATTGAAATTAGATTAAATTATTGAAGTATATGTAAGTTATTTATAGGTTATCAGTTTATCAAATAATAAGGTATTTTAGCTATTTATTTCTACTCAACTCTCTCAGTGTTGCCTTCAGCCTAGTTAGTTTATATCAGAAGCGGGATTAGCGTTGGTTCAAACATAATATGGCATTGGTGAGCACAGTCTACCAAATTTTGTGATCGATTATTGAAACGGTAAACACCAAAATCTGGTGAGTGTTTTAATTTTGACAATATTCTGGTATCGAATGTTCATTGGTAAAGTTTAATGAAAAACATATCTTTGTGTTGACTCTTCGATTTAAAATATATAAAATCGAGTGACTACACTTGAGTACTAATCGGTAGAAATGTTATATTTTATCGATGCTAAATTGCATTAAGATTTCTGTTGCTATGGTCATTATGAGAGAATGAGGGTAATCGCACATGTCGCACAATGTTCATCTTCGAAAAAAGTTAACGGATATAATTATGTGTACTAAATATGTCCCGGTTTAAATATTTTATTGTACCCACCAATAGGTAATTTGTTACTGATTTTTATATCGTTATTTCTTGTGAAATGAATGAATGATACTTGTGAAATCACAACATTGGAATACTGAAGTCTCTGATTGGAAAGAGTTATGCAATAATTTCTTGGTATAAAATAAATCTACCGCCATTGGCGGGTCCCTACTAATGTGAAATTACAGATTACTGAGCAGTGATTACGTGTGAGTGCAACTACTGGGCTAGCTTCGGAGGTCAATCCGTAGCTTCAGTAGCTGCTGGAGAATCGAGGCAGGAATGCTGCCGTGATGTTGTATCTTGGTGAAATCTGACCAATTTGCTTATGTCTAAATTTGTTTGATGATAATGAATGTTGATGCACGTGATTAAGGTGATCATGGCTAAAATAATTGAGATTTACAATTGAAATTGGGATGGCCGAACGGTATTGGTTTTTATTGCAAAATGTCACCAATGTACCTAACCATCATATTGTTAATGTTAATAACTGTACAAGTTATGTCAAAGTCAATGTTGTTTGATAATGCCTCTGTCCAAACACGTATGTGTTCCGCATTTAATGACACTGGTAGTAGCTGTTCCATCATTAGGGAAAATCTGTGTAGAGAGTTATTGATACCAATAGCTACCCTAGCGCCCCTGTGATCTGGCAAGAGTTTTCAAACGATAGCATACAAACTGTAAATATCTACAGAAGTTCAAGTAAATATTAAATTACGATTCGGTCAACTTAGAAAATATGGAGTTTTATGTTTTGAACGAACTGTCGGATTGTGATATATTATTAGACAGAAATATAACGGAACGACATGACATAATGTACTCGCGAGTGGGTCACAAAATATTTATTTTTGTAATAATGCTTTTATTTTTTCTAATTATTCTGCTCCATTCAGCGTTTAGGTTTACTGCATTCTAATATTTTTGCTACAAATATTTATCAAGTTTATTATTATTATGACATAAATTGTACTTGTTTCTGGCACATTATAGCTTTTGTGGCATTACTAGCACTCGACAGCACTTGATACTCATGTCAATTGAAATCTGTCAAAGGTGTTTCCTAAGCCTAAAGGTGCATCTGGAAAAGATAGATGGACGTAGCCTAAGCCTAAAGGTGCATCTGGAAAAGATAGATGGACGTAGCCTAAGCCTAAAGGTGCGTCCTGACGATGAGGATCTTGGAGCTGGGAGAATCTAAACAGTGAAATTACCTAAGTCTAAAGGAAATTTTCACGTTGGGGCCGAGTAGACTTGCTAATTATGAATCGTGCCTTGTTTGACATGATGACCGACTCGGGTTATTGTTAAACTATGAGCATAATTGTACAAGTGATATATGTATATGTTTACAGAATCGAACCTACTCGACTGCTACAAAAATAATTATCCAGGTGGAGTGAGCGTGCCCGGGGCTGGCACGGTGCAGCATGGCCGTGTTGGCAACCCAGTGACCGGTAGCAGCCACCCCAGCGCCTCCTACCGGACGACCGTGATCACTTACCTAGCTACTGTCAGTACGAGAAGATAAAAAGACTGGACACCAACGGCTCGCTCTCTTTTTACTTCGGATTTCGTGTGAAACAGTTGCTCTGTTAGATTGTATTGAAATTAGATTAAATTATTGAAGTATATGTAAGTTATTTATAGGTTATCAGTTTATCAAATAATAAGGTATTTTAGCTATTTATTTCTACTCAACTCTCTCAGTGTTGCCTTCAGCCTAGTTAGTTTATACCCCTGAGAACTGTTGAAGGGTAATCCCTTCAACAGTTGAATAGATGGACAGCAGCGGTATAAATAGATTTATGTACCTACTTGGATGATTATTTAAAGATTATTATGTACCTATTACTAGTATTTTGTATTTCTGGCTATGGTTAAGGTATGGTTTCTTACAAAATATATTGTATTTTCACTTCCAAGTTGACCGAATCGCCTCTTATATCTAGAAAGTTGGGATGTGTAATATTATTATTGCTCGTGAAGGCATACATACGTATGTTGACTGTTTCTAGGTGGTGGCAAAGGGGGGAGCGTTTTAGGGGTTGTCTATAATGTAAAAATTACTCGAAAAATAATAGCCTATACGAGTATCTTAGTACCTAAATGCTCGGCAAGAAGTCAAAATAATAGGGATAACTGTACTTTTTTTTATTTATTTTTTAAAAACGCTACCCCACACTAGGTTTTTCTCCTGTATCGTGGGTGCGTTTACAAACACAATTTCTCACATACACAAACGCCCAGACCCGGAACAAATACCTGTAGATTATACAAGTATTTGCTCCGTGTGGGGATCGAACCCACAACACGTGACGCAGAAGCCGATCGCTCAGCCGCTACGCCAAACGTGTCGTAACCACAAATAAAAGTTGGTAATAGATTTAAATTTTGATTCTTGTCTGTGACAGACAGAAAGACAAACGAGGTACTTAAAGAGATGGAATAGAAATTCTTAATCGAAATATTTAAGCTACTCATATGTAAAAAGTTCCAAGACAATTATTTTTAGGAACTATTCCATTGACAACTCGTTATCGGGAAATTTGGCTAAATTGAAAACAACATTTTAGATAAAGATGGGACCTTAATTCATATCGTAATGTTACGGTTGATTTTTAGATTTTTATGACAATTAATACTAATAATTACTTGCTATAATTTGTTCCTTAATTCCTAGAGGTTTAAGTTTATAACGTTAATGATTCGTTTTTGATTTCTGAATATGAATGATCTGCTAATTTGTCAACAATCTTTCTAATTTTGTTTAACTTGTACTATGTTAACCCTGGTAAGGGTTGTCAGAAACCAGCATAGGGTTTGTTTTTGTTATAATTTATTCTACGTATATTGTAGTATTGAATACAGAAAATTAAATACAATAATTGTGAAGTCATAACAACCATTTCAAAAGGGATTCACTCTACTCTAACGAAGAGTAAATTATTAATGATTTCACAAAGACATCTTGTGTTGCGTTCATCTGAAATAAACAAAACATAGAAGGTAAATTGTTGACCTCATTGTTCAAAATATTTCATTTATAGCCTTCCGTACCCCTTGCATTAAGCTGCCCCACATTATCCACAATGGTTGGGGCAAGATGGCCGAGGTCAGGTCGAGTTATCACTGCCGGATGACGTCACAACTCACCCCGGGGGCCACCGACCTCCCAAAACCATATATAAGATAATAAAATTAAAATTAATGTGCCCCAATTTTCAAAATGAATAAACCAATTTTCCAAGAGCCAACCACTTGATTCTAAGAAAATTGGAATTTCACTCTGATTTATGGTTGAAATATGAATCAATTAAATTCTGTTCCGTATAATTAATTGTATTAATTAAATTGCTGTGTTTGCACATTTTAAATGAAAAAGAGTTTCTATTTTGAAACCGGCTTGATACTAGCTTATTCAAAAGCATTGTTTTTCAATAATCAAGTAGTCCTGCTGCTGTTCTCCTGTTTATTCATTTAATAACTTTCACAAGGATAAAGTGATAGCTTCATTCTTCATAAAGGAAGACTCTTCTCAGGGCAAAATATTTATTTAGTTCTTTATAAAATTTCCAACAGTGAAATCTACTTAATATAAACTCGTCAAATAGTCTAATTACTAATGAATTGAATAATTTATATCATGTACAGTCGACAAAAGCGTTAGGTACACAGGTAGCTAATGACATCTGTGTTTTGTTAATTATTGTGTAATAATTATTATTCACGCAGTATAATTATGTCAAAAGGCACAACAAACACTTTGGCGGATAATAATTACTTATTCCAAATTGTGTGTAAGGAAAATTTGACTGAGATCAGCATTTAAAAAATGCTTAGGATTCGAATTGTTTGTTAGCGTTAAAAAATTATAATTATATTGATATATTTAGTTACATGAACATGGTTAGATTATAAATGATCACCAACTTGCTTCCACATACATTTAATAAGCATGTGCTAAAACTTTATATAACAATTTGAATTATTCAAACATTTACAAAATTACGCATAGGTTTTGTCAGTTTCCAACTAAAAGCGTTGTCACAACCACTCTAGTTTATATGCAAGCTGTCGATAATTTAACTGACATTCGTTTGAAACTAACGTTATAGTATTACATGCATTGAGCATGTGCTAAACGTGGATAGAAATGAATATTTACTTTTTTATGCCATACTGTTTTGCTATATTTTAATAGCGACCTGCTTCGGAATGTAGGTTGATACATGCATGTTCATAAATAAACAATCCCACTTTCTATTGGTGAAAATCTTGTGAAAATTCATACAGTTGTTTCTGAGATTAGCCCGTACAAAAACTTTTGTTTTGAACTTATTACTTATTAACCATAACTATTATTACTTAAACTGCCTCATTAGCTTATTGGTCCTGAGCGCGACTCCTGGGTTCGATTCCGAGGTCAAAGCAAGCAAAGTGTTATTGAGTCTTTCTATAAAATTCTTACTAGTAACGGTTTGGAATTTAATTGAATTTAATGGCAAGAGGCTAACTCCATGGGCTAAACATGGAACCTAAACGTTAGGTACTTTTTGTACCGACAAATTGTGGGTGTACATTAGTACGGCTCTGCCTATCCCTTCGGGGAATACAGTCGTGATAGTATGTATGTTATTACATAAGACTACAAAGGGAGCAAATAATGTGATGACGGTTGATAGAGATATATGGTAGAAAAATACATATTGCGCCGACCCCAAGCAACTGGGGATAAGGGCAGGAAGATAATTAATTACTATTGCCTTCGTATACATAATAATTTTCAATTACTTAATGGTTAAGATGTCGACCTTAAATATTAAGGGTTTTAATATCTTCTATTCATTGGTATCACTAATGTATTACAGTTTTCTTCCAACAGTAACAGTTCCTATGTAAACATGGCATAGTTATTTAATATTTTTATACTGAAATTGAGGAAATTGCTCCTTATCGCCTAACCTGAAGGCATCGTTCTCGCACGCAATGTGCTCATCAGTGAATGGCGCAATCAGGGGAGATATTTTTAGGCTTTTAATGCTTCCTGTCCAATTTGGTCGTTGGTAATATTTGGAGAAAAAAAATACCAACTTTTTTCTTGATAATTTGAAGTCTGTTTGAGAAAATTCTAAGGGGCATTACTTGTTAGGAGGGCTTCAGAAAGTTGTTAATGTTAGTTCGTAGTTCTTTGTGGGTGAAACGTGATTCATACAGTAACTCGATGCCTACAAGAAGGGCTGGCCAAAAATAGCAAAAGTGACGTGTCAAAGAAAGAAAGAGAGCGTTTGCCGTGTAGTGGGATTTTTACAGGTTCTTAAAATCAATCCATTCTTATATAGGTATGTCTGATACTTTTTGACGCCTGAACCGTTGAATATAACAGAACATAATAATATCACGCCTGTATTCCCTTCCCTAACCCTAAGGGTTAGGCAGAGGTGTACTAATTTACACCCACTGTTCGCCGGTATGTTTAGGCCCCTTGTAATAGGGGCGAGTCAATTGCCATTAACCGGGCACAAATCCAGCTACTGAGAATTTCATAGAAAAACCAATAACACTTTGCTCGACCTGGGGATCGATACCCAGGACCTCTAGCGGAGCAGCCGGGCTTGGGACCACTAGACTAATGAGGCAATCTAGTGCAAATTTTATCAAAATATACCATTGAATATATTTCGATAAAATTTGGCAAGGAGATAAATTGCATATTGAGGATGAGAAAAATATAGTAAATAGTCCGTTTGGGACACACCTGAAATCACGGGCAACAGCTTATAATATTTATAGAGTTCTTGTAAGAGTGAATTATTAATACGATTCTACTGGAAATGTTTCCACTTAAACCAAGAAAAGTGAAAAAGATAAAGATGAAATATAACTTTAACAGCCTCAAGCAGACGTTAAAGAAATAGAAAGATACCATTATGTCACATTCACATTATTTATAACAGTTCGTAAACATCGTGAAAGTGAAAAACTCTTAATAGTACATACGTAATTTTCACTACATTTGCTAAGGGTGACCACGCACGAACCGACTATTGCGTGGAAAGTTAGATTGAAGGAAAAAGTCACGGACAATGCATACAATAACATATTTTTTTATGGGATAGGTGGACAAACGTGCAGACGGATCGCCTGCTGGTAAGCGGTTACCGCCGCTCATAGACACCCGCAACACCAGAGGAGTAACAAGTGCATTGCCCGCCTTTTGAAAGGGGATTGGGCCTCCGGTAATCTCACTCACTCGACGAAACACAACGTAAGCGTTGTTTGACGCCGGTTTTCTGTGTTTTAATTAACTTAAAAAATCAAATCAAATAAAAATAAAACGTTGTGTGCTCCAAAGCTGAGGCGAATAGGTAAATTTGTTGTTTTGTCTTTACCTTTAAAACAAAGAAGACTGAATCAAAAGCGATCCATTCGTTTGGGGGCTACGAGGCCACAGACAGACATAGATACACACGTTAAACTTATAACACCCCTCTTTTTTGCGTCGGGGGTTATAAAGGGTTTCGTTAGTAATATTTAAATGTCGTTGGCACCAAATAAGGTAATCGATATTGACACCAATATCTGCAATACAATAAAATTAATTACTAGCAATGACAGAAAGTTGCTAAGACAAAAGCACGGTTGCTCAACGAGCATGTCGAGGGTTTATCACGAAAATCATTATGTGAGGCTTAATTTTCCAATTTTTGGGTTAGACCGACACGCAGAAAGCAGCTATCAGAGACTGGATGAGAAGAGCTGAAGATCAGGCTCTGTGGTATTAATTATAAGTAGGTCAGGCCTACTTCCAGTAATTCGATAAGCGGCGGTAGCCTAATGGCCAGGGCGTCGGACTTGCGATCATGTGGTTGCCAGTTCGAAACTCACCCATTGCACTACCGATGTAAACCCACTCGTAATACAACTATTTAGCTTAGCACGAGGGGTTAACAGGAATACTGTAATGTGCGACCCACATTACTAGTAAGCTTTAAAAAAAACGTGGGCTAATGATATACATAATTTGTAAGCGGTACAAGCCTCGATTAAGTTAAAATCATTTAATCATTAGCTGTTGAGGACAGTTGCCCATTCACAAATCAAGCGCTATAGTCGCTTAACCGACCAATAAATAGCGAGCAACTCCAATCGTTCATTTGCTGATGCAATAGTGACGTCATCATCCGTGTATAGTCAGCCTAAATCCAGGCGCCTAATATATTACAGATACTAACACAAACATCAAATTCATATATTATGTTCACTGAGATTTATCGCATGTTTTCTCGCAAAAACACATTACTACGATCGTGTAGGCAATAAAGAGTTGCGATAAAAATCTCGTCTCATTTTGTACATAATCTGTGGTACAATCAGCCAGATTGGCACCTTACCACGCATGAGACTAAAGTCGCCCACACCTTGCGTTTTAATCTTAGTGATAGCTCTGATCTAACTTGCAACTTGTACTTTATAAAATTAAATTATTTAGATTTTTCAAAGATTGGAAATAAAATGACTAACATGTATACTATATTATTTAGTGAACAGCCTTTAGTGGTCGCAAGTTTGACTTGTATATTAGATGTCCTGGGTTCGATTCCTAGGTCGAGCAAGGTGTTATTGTGTTTTTATATGATTCTCAGTAGCAAGCAGCCCAGAGTTCGAGATTTGTGCCCGGCTAATGGCAATAGGCTCGCTCCTTATTACATTGGACCTGAAACATACCAGCGAACTGTGGGTGTACATTAGTACGCCTCTGCCTAACCTTTCGGGGAATACAGGCGTTATGGTAGGTTATGTTATGTTATGGATGGATTAGATGGATAGTTATGGATTTTCAACAGATTGCTGTTTAAAATACAGTTTCATTTACAGTGTTCTATTCGTCTTTGTCGTCTGTACTTTTATAAAAGTTTCTGTTGCCAGAGTTGCCTTTTTGTGGTGGTTGGGTTTATGTTGGGGATGGCTTCCAGTCTAACTAGATGCGGCTGACTATCAGGATTATACACGAAGTGACAGACTTCCGTCAGCCAATGTCAGGGCAATACCTATATCCTAAGAATAGACTGATTGTCAGGCTTTTTGGACTTCTGACTTTACAATTGTCACAGTTATTTTTATGACAACCGGTACCGGCTTTACATACTCTCTGAGAAACGGAGAGGTGTCGGTGTTTTAAGAATGGTCACCCATCCACAGACTGACCGCGGCAGGCGCAGCTTAACCTCGTAGATATTACTTCAAGCCTGTTTCCCTTCAGCTTAAAAACCAGCACCAGGCAGCTCACCGGCGATCTGGAATTTAGCTGAACTGGAACTAATTGGAAGAGCCGTGGGGCACACGATATTTTATATTTATTTATGTTATTGTGTACAGTATCCGTCACTGTGTCAATAAACCATTTTTATTTCCGTCTTTCTTTCTTTCTTTTTCTAGTTGTAAGTCCTAAAGACTAAACACATTACGCGAGGTGAACGCTCACACTATTAAAATAAATAAGGTGTTAATTAAATGGTTTCCCATGAGGTTATCGTGGCTGTTAGCACTAAAGAGGCTTTAGAGGTTTCAGAGGTACTCCCTCCGTATAGAAAAGCACGTAATTAGTAATTAGAGGGAAGAGGGACCCTAGAGCCTTTGTAAAGGAAAATACGCTAAAATAAAGCTGTTTTTCTTTTATTTTTGAACTGTCAACGCAAAAAGACTAGTGTTATTTAGTTTAACGTGTGTATTTGTGTGTGTGTGTGGCATCGTAGCTCCTAAACGAATGGACTGATTTTGATTCGATTTTTTGTTGGAAAGGACTTGATCTAGAGCGTTTTTATCTCTGATTTAAGAAAAGCTGGCCAGCCGTTTGACGATTATCAACTCTGTTCTAAGCTAGTAACCATGACTTGATGCTGCAGGGTTGAATTTCAAATTTATTTTTATTTCTTTTTGCTTCGTAAGTGCATTGCCGTATGACGTGTTATTGATTGAGATCGTTTTGTGATTGAGAGGGATGCCGCTCTACATATTGAATATCGCCATCTATTTCTTACAACCTAAGAATTGTAGAAATTCTCACTGTGAATACGTTCGCTGTTACTACGTCTGCGTTCTGGGCACATTCCATTAAACAAATTTGGATTTATGATGGGAAAAGTAAATTCCCCTAATTGTAATGACTGCGGAGTACCGGAAGATGTTTATCATATCACAATGGAATGTGGCCGGAACGCGGCACATCGTCAACTAATTTTTACTAGAAGCTATCAGGTTGGTATTGTAAACAGCATCCTAGCCGTTCCGGATTCCCACCAGGCCAAAGAATTAATAGATTTAGTTATAATAGGTATTAAGAATAAATTAGCTTAATTTCTTTTTGGCTATATAGTATAAGAGAGCCACGATGAGGGTGGCATATTTGTAAAACCCTCTATAAATAAATAAAGATTTAAAAAAAAAATTCGTTCGCTGTTCGCCGGCTGACTTTGGGCCATGAATCAGCGACCAATGAGCGTTATGGAGTGAGCGGCAGACTGTAGCAAAATAACACACTGCCATATTAGTTGTTAAACATTCCAAATGATCCGATACAAACAGGTCACTATTGAAGAACCATTTTTAAGTATACTTAATAAAGTCTATTTTTATTCCTGTCTAATAGGAAAATGATGTAGTATTTTTTCACAGTAGGTACTTTCTCTAATGTTACGGGGACATACTCTTCCTGATTTATTACATTAGAGATAAGGGAGTAGAGTGGGGTCAAATGGACCATAATTTCGCCGAGATCGCCGCTTTCCTTTATACATTTAATCTAAATTATTATAACCTCTTATAATTAATACTTAGGTATAAAAAAAATGCTTAAATTAAATTGAAAATTTGTAACCTTACAAAATACCTTACTATCACGCCTTTAATCACCGAGGGGTTAGGCAGAGGCGTACTTACTAATGTACAAACACAGTTCACCGGTATCTTTAGGTCCCATGTAATAGGGGGCGAGTCTATTGGCATTAACCGGGCACAAATCCTGACTCCGAGCTACTACAGACAGTTTCATAGAAAAACCCAATAACACTTTGCTCGTCCTGGGAATCGAACTCAGGACCTCTAGCGTAGCAGTCACGCTTGGGACCACTAGACTAATGAGGCAGAATACTTACAAAAGTTTAATTAAAAAAAAAACCAGACAAGTGCGAGTCGGACTGGCTCACCGAGGGTTCCGTACAAATTTGATTACATACTTTAATAAAGAATAAGTTTCTTTATGATTTAATTACAAATATATAGTTTTAAGATTTTTCCCTTTATTTGTAGACGGTATTACTCGCCAATTTTAATATTACTGGGCCTACGGAAAATACCCTATAAATTTTGATTCCTTTGAGAGTGTCTTTTTCACTTTTTGGCCATATCTTGTTTTTACATTTATTTAGAAGTTTGATTTTTTCACAGCTTCAAGGGACTGTAGACCTATCTTTATGGTTTTAACTTCAACTCGATACCTCCACTCGTTCTCGAGATAAAGGGTTTTGACAGACAGACGGACGGACGGACAACGAACTGATCCCATAAGGGTTGATTCCATAAGTGATCCCATTGTACGTGGGAGAGCCATGCTTCGGCACGAATGGGCCGGCTCGACCGGAGTGATACCACGGCCTCACAGAAAACCGGCGTTAAACAACGCTTACGTTGTGACTGAGGTTTTGGTTTTGGAGGTATGTGAGTGAGGTTACCGGAGGCCCAATCCCCTTTTAAAAGGTCGGCAACGCACTTGTGACTCCTATGGTGTTGTGGGTGTCCATGGGCAGCGGTGATCTCTTACCATCAGGCGATCGGTCTGCTCGTTTGCCGTCCTATTTCATAAAAAAAGGATTCTGATTTTTCCTTTTGAGGTACGGAACCCTGAAAATGCCCTTGGAATTTAAACATTACTGAAAGGTATTTTTCTTATAAATAAACATACAGCCCCAGTAACCGTAGCGAACAACATCTTACTAAAAACCAGCGCTGGGTACGCAGAGCAAAACGCTGAGCTGGTAGCCCATTTGGGGCAAGCAGTCCGACAGCACATCCTGGTGACCTTGATTTATTTGTACATTTCTTTTTTTTATCTGTGTGTTGTACGGACCTTGTCACAATAAATGTGTTTTTCTTTCTTTCTTCTTTCTTTCTTACTTAGACTGTCCTGAGGCGCCAGTTTTATACTTTTCAGTGGATTTTTTTCGTTGTCGGGTTTTTCAGTCAAGTCAAATTCAATTAGACTACTAAATAGGTACCTACTTTCTAAAAGTTAAAACTAGTTTTAGATTTTGACGTTCGTTTTTTTTTAATAAATCCAACACCAGTCCGCTGCCCTATTACTTACTTCCAAATGCCTCCTAATAACCCCTTTCAAGCATTTTCAGAGTGAAATATTACTTTAAGTTTCTCAGTGGTTTCGTGGAGTACCTAGCTTATTTTCTTAAGAACACTTACATAAGATGCACTTGAAGAGATTTTCTTCTTTAAAATATTAGTATCTAGTAAGAAAAATATATTATGTATATTTTATGCATAGCTTGTTGCTTTTTGTTGGCGCGAGTTGGAGCAAATGATAGTAATATTGTTGTGAATGAATGCTTGTAATTAGTCGTAAGCTTTTTAAAATTATTTAAAAAGTTTTTTAGATAGTTAGTAGGTATTGTAATCTCGTTATGTCATTTTAAATTGGTTTTGTTATAATATGCTAGACAAATTTTACTTAGTTTTATGCAACATAAATTTTGAATTTCCAATGGCTGAATTTGTTTTGGTATGAAAATTGCTTTCTTAGGGAAAGTTGGTCAATAATTCATTTTTTTTTATTTTAATTAGACCACTAAAATAGAGATGATGTAAAAACTAGTTGTTCCAAGAAGTGCTTGAGTACAGAAATACATATATACAATCGCACCTATTTCCAAATATTTGCGTACTTCGTCTTAAAATTTTTCGAGGATCCTTTTTGTAGGATCAAAATAATGACATCATTATTCATTACTCAAAAGTATAAAAATCCACTCTACATCGTAAAGTGATGTTTATGGCGGTCATTTTAAAACACAAACTTGAGAAAAGTACGTGATCCCAATTTGAATCCCAAGACAAATTCAATGACTCTTGGTCATTTTCTAGTTACCATCTCAAGAGTTTTCTGATAATACTTTCACCGTACTTACTTCAACATTTAGATACTAGTTTCTCGAACAAATTTGGATCAATTTAGAATTACAATAGAGGAGTTTCGAATTCAACACTCGAATAAATTGCTTCAATTCAATCTCTACATAAAACTTAATGATTATTACGGTAATTATCTAGAACTAAAACTCGAGATGTGTTAGAGATTTCAACTTTATTCTAAACTAGCTTTTGCCAGCGACTTCGTCCGCGTGGAATAGTTACTTTGTTCCCTAGTTCTTCGCCCGTGGTTTCACCTGCGTTGCCCCGTTCCTAAGGGTTGTAGCGTGATGTTTTATAGCTTGAAAGCTTTCTCATGGGTCACTCATTTTCCCAACATTTCCCTTCACTGCTTTGCTCCTATTGCTCGTAGCGTGATGAAAAGTATACTATAATCTGCCCAGAAGTATGAAGAACAATTGTACCAAGTTTCGTTGAAATCCGTCGAGTGGTTTCTGTTTCTATAACGAACATACAGACACACAAAAATTTTACTGATTGCATTTTTGGCGTCAGTATCGACCACTAATCACCCGCTGATAGTTATTTTGGAAATATATTTCATGTACAGAATTGACCTCTCTACAGATTTATTTTATGTATAGATAACCCGTACATATCTTAGTCATTTTCTAATTCGCAACTTAAGAACTTTGTCGCATAAGACTTACATTGTACGTTACCATTCAGACACAAGGTTGAAACAAGTTTCGCCAACAATTTTGTTGGTATTGCAATAAACAAAACATTTGTAGCTTCAAGTTATCTCGTGTGGACGTAGTAAGTACAAAGTTTGACAGCCAAGTGGGAATTTATGAACGCTGCAAAATGTTTTGGCATTTCGATTCTCGTTTTATGGGAAATAATATAAGATGTAAGATTTAGGACTTTCTAAGTATTAAGTTTAAGTAACTAACTTATCATTCTACCGTACTTATCGTAAAGTATTTATTGGGTTAACAAAAACTGGTCTGAAAAGGATATATTTCATAGTTTTCTATTTGAATCATTAAATGGAAAATAATGATGATAATTTATAAGCACGCAACAGAAAGGTTCTCGAGTGGAGATCACCCACCGGAAAACTCGGTATCGGACGACCTCCAACGAAGTGGACGGACGACCTGGTAAAGATGGTTGGATGCCGGTGGCATATAGCCGCTCCTTTTAGAAGTCTTTGGGAGAGGTCTTTGTTCAGCAGTGAACTTCTTTTGGCTAATATGATGATGATGATGAAACCCGTTCAAAGTCAATATTTTTTATTTTTATATCGTTGTAATACTTACAACTCAAGCTCTATTGCGCATGACAATATTTAACTAGCTGGAAGACTCCCTGAAGCGATTTGTCCACATCATTTACGTCTTGAACCTTGTCGTCATCGCTCATAAGTCTATCCCGGCTGTCGTTACCACGTTAATCTTAATAGCATCACGTTGGTAAAGAAAGTGTTTTGAGAGAATTGGCTATTTGACATTGTACGTGATACCTGACAACCTTGAAGAGGGAAAACAATACTAGGTAGTTCAAGTAGATACAAACTAAGTTTTGAAAAGTTAGATGGATGCTAGTGGGATGTTTTTTTTAATACCATTACGCCTGTATTCCCCGAAGGGCTAGGCAGAGGCGTACTTAATGTACACTAGCTTCTGCCCGAGACTAAGTCTGCGTGGACTTCAGAATTGGGTCCGACCTGGATAAAAAGTAGCCTATGTGTTATTCCAGACTATATTCTATGTCTGTGCCAAATGTCATCCAGATCTGTTCAGCCGTTCTGGCGTAAAAGAGTAACAAACATCCATACATCCAGACATCCATACATCCATATTTACAAACATTCACGTTTATAATATTAGTATCTCGTTTCTTTTATGTACGCCAGACTACGTTGTTATTGGTTAATTTTTTCACTCGAGTCCATCCAAAGGATGTCTGTAAGAGATCGCTTTTAGCGATAAGACCGCCCATTGTACCTACCATTAAGTAACTTGCACTTGGAATCATGTACTTAGCGTTAGTTTTTGGTGTGCAATAAAGAATATTCTATCTATCTATCTATCTACGGAAGTACGTAAGTAAGTGTATATTTGACAACGAGCGGTTTCAGTAGATAAGAAACAGTAGATAAGTTTATATATAGAGAGTTCAGTAAACTATTGGATGTAAGTTTATTAAGAGCTGTCACGTATAGGAACAAAGGTAACTACGTGCCAACCGCACTTGTGTGAAATTTGGCTAATTTCAAAAGGGAAGGTTGGGAACTTGTAGCTGATGTTAATTTTAATTAATAATTGCATTACTCCGTTACACTAGCTCTTGCTCGCGATTTCTTTCACGTCTCAAAAGAACATTTTTTTTTAAAAAGGTAGCCTATGTCTTTCATCTCGATGTAATCGATCTCCTTGACAAATTTTATCATAATCTGTTCAGCGGTTTAGGCGTGAAAAGGTAACATATAAACAGATACAGTTACTCCCGTACTTATAATATTACTTAACTGCTTCACTATTTTAGTGGTCCTAAGCCCTACTGCTACGCTAGAGATCCCGGGTTCAATAGCCAGTTCGAGCAATGTAATTAAATTTTCTATGAAATTCTCAGTAACAGCTCGGAGTTTGGATTTGAGCTCAGTTAATAGCAATAGGCTCGTCCCCCATTACATAGAACCTAAACATACCGCCATACTGTGGGTGTACATTAGTACACCCTGCCTAACCCTTCGGGGAGCATAGGCGTGATGTTATGTTAATATGAGTATTGATTTTAAGTATGGACAACATCGTTTGGACAAAATATACCTAAATCTTTATATCGAAACTAACAATAGATACTTACATGATAAGTTTCAAAGTATCAGTTTCGAAGCTAACTTTGGTAGGGTTGTGACGTGCCCGATCCTGTGAAACTACGTGCCTGAGTCGAGAATAATTCGGTGCTGGCGACTACGGCTCTTAATGTTAGCTACTGGTTATTTATTGGCTATGTGACAACCTTGATACATACTTTTAGTCCCAAAAATATTAGTTAGGAAAATAAAAATCTTCTAACAAAATATAACCTGGCTATAGCTAAAATGACTGTGTTTTTTTATGGGATAGGGGGGCAAACGAGCAGACGGTTCGCCTGATGGTCAGCGATTACCGCCGCCCATGGACACCCGTAACACCAGAGGAGCGGATAAAGCTAATTTTATTGTACAGTGAAATAGATTTTAAAATTCTCACCGGAGTATTCCACTTTATTGATTTTAAATTTTATTCTGTCCATGATCGACAGTACACCGTCGTGCACAGACACAGACTGTATACATATAATTATGTGACTTATTATCTACTGCAGGACATGAAAAAAGAAACCTTATTGCTTTTTTATTGTGTGCGCGCGAGCAACTGTTTGCCTTGGTATAATAATTTCTATTTATTTTTTTATTGTCACGTGCATATATTGTCTTGACGACACTTTTGGCGAAGGGGCTGAGCGATTGTCTTCTGTGCACCGGATTCTTTGTTAGATTCCTACGACACAAATATTTGTATGACCTACTGAAAGTGTTGGACATTACTGGACATTAATCAAATAACTTAAAAAAAAAACAATTGCAAATTATTTCATTTTTTTTATGGGATATGGCAAACGAGCAGACGGATCGCCTGATGGTAAGCGATAACCGGCGCCCATGGACACCCGCAACACCAGAGAAGTCACAAGTGCGTTGCCGGCCTTTTAAAAGGGGATTGGGACTCCGGTAACCTCACTCACTCGACGAAATACAACGTAAGCGTTGTGTCGCGCCGGTTTTCTGTGAGGCCGTGGTATCACTCCGGTTGAGCCGGCCCATTCGTGCCGAAGCATGGCTCTACCACTTCAAAATTATTAGCCTAACTAAACCATAGTTCTATATAATATTGTACGCTTTCTAGCTATGTGCCTGATAACAATAAATTATTGTATTCTATGCTTTTCTATTTTTATATTAAATTATACAACATAAAGGCGCCGGTAGCCATTAATTAGGCTAGGGCGTCGGACTTGCGATCATCTGGCTGCCAGTTCGAACCATCCATTGCACTACCGATGTGAACCCATTCGTAACATTTAGCTTAGCACGAGGGGTTAACAAGAATAAAAAAAAGTAATCTCGCTCTTATTCCCATACGGATTAGCCAGAGACGTATCTACTGATGGTCCTATCTAATAAGGGAAAGCCTATTGCAATTTTTCGGACACAAATACAAACTTCGAGATGCTAAAGAAATTTATGAAATAACCTAACGATGTGTCCGAACTCGGAATTGAACCCAAGAGAGTCACTCAGTGGTCACGCTTGCGACACCTAGACCAGTGAGATAGTTGATTACATTTATTGGGCTTTTATTTCTTTAATGTGTCATAAACATCACAAATTTCACTTTTGGGTCCAATTTTCAATAACAATTCAATCTAATTTGTTCGCGTTTGAAGTTGTTTTAGTTTGTTAGAACACTATTTGACATTTACGAAATTGAGACTTTATTGGTGTTATATTTTGTAAATGTTTATGTAACCTTCTGATAAAGGTCACTGAGAGTAGTTGGATTAAACTCAAGCTCTTATTTCAATAGAGTATTACCTACACCCATTTTTTTATGGGATAGGAGGGCAAACGCGCAGACGGATCGCCTGATGGTAAGCGATTACCGCCGCGCATGGACACCCGCAACACCATAGGAGTCACAAGTGCGTTGCCGACCTTTTAAAAGGGCCTCCGGTAACCTCACTCACTCGGCGAAACACAAGGTAAGCGTTGTTTACCGCCGGTTTTCTGTGAGGCCGTGGTATCACTCCGGTCGAACCGGCTCAATCGTGCCGAAGAATGGC
Source organism: Acronicta aceris (assembly GCA_910591435.1). Classification (NCBI taxonomy): domain Eukaryota; kingdom Metazoa; phylum Arthropoda; class Insecta; order Lepidoptera; family Noctuidae; genus Acronicta; species Acronicta aceris. The sequence continues at coordinate 13,971,225 of OU342770.1, forward strand.
TCTCCCACGTTTAAAAAAAATCTTGCCAAGAAATCCTTGAAATAAAGCTACTTATTACGGATTTTATCACGATTATATCAATGTCTAATATTTGCGTAAGTGTCTAATATTTGCGTCTGTTAAAAATAACATGTTTTTAAAATCCCCTACTTCCCTACTAATATTATAAACGCGAACGTCTGTGGGGATGTACGGATGTTTGTTACTTTTTCACGCCAGAACTGCTGAACGGATCTGGATAGAATTTGGCACTAAGATAGTTTATAGTCTGGAAAAATACATAGACTAGTCTTTATCCACGGAGACGAAAATGCAGGCAGAAATTAGTATTGACATAAAATCAATTTTACGAATTTTATCGTGTTATGTTTATATTATCAAATCCCGACGATTCGGATCCTTTACAGCGTCCATGGTCATAGGCTGACTGTTCCTCGAAATCAGTCTGGTTTACCCGACTGCACCAAAAGGAGGATTATTAAAATACTAACTGCTGAACGGCCTGAAAGGCCTTCCCCATTGATTCCACAAAGTCAGGTTATATGCTACCTGGAAGGTTTCTTGCCTAGGAAGAGTAGGCAAGAAACTATTAGACCTATTTGGAACCGTGCATATATTTTTATTTTATAACGCTTACGTTGTGTTTCGTCGAGTGAGTGAGGCTACCGGAGGCCCAATCCCCTTTTAAAAGGCGGGCAACGCACTAGTGACTCCTCTGGTATAGCGGGTGTCCATGGGCGGCGGTAATCGCTTACTATCAGGCGATCCGTCTGCTCGTTTGTCCCCCATCCCATAAAAAAACAACCCTGCACAATAAAACCACTCATTTTAATTTACACTGCCATTATTTCTGAAGTCAGCTTAGCGAATACAGATCATATGCCATACTTCTACAGTGATATAAAGCAAAAATAACGAGATTATAAAAGTTACATCACACAGATGCAGCGCCTTAAAGCGATTTAAGCGCTCCGTAGCGTTGCAGCGATATTTTTCAGCCTTTCTATTCACAAAGGGATTGTGTTTCCGAGTCGGCCTTGTAGCTACAAGCGTATTGTATGGCTGCCTGAAAAGCCTGAAAATTTCTGGAGATACTCTACTTATTACATTTTTGCAGGTTTATCTTTTAAGCCCTTTTAGGAGGGAATGTTGAACAACATCTTACGGCTGGTCTCAATAACAAATCCGTAGATAGATTTGCTTACTAGAGATAGATTTTTGACATTACTTTGTATGGTCCATAAGTCAAAATCCTATCTCTAGTAAGCAAATTTACTGACTGATTTGTTATTGAGACCGGTCGCCATTTGCATACTAAGTATCACGCCTTTGCAAGATTAGACAGACTTACACATAAAGCAACTGCCTTAGGGTCCTAAGCGCGACTGCTACGCTAGAGGTCTTATATTCGATTCCTCGGTCGAGCAATGTTATTGGGTTTTTCTATGAAATTCTTAGTAGCAGCTCGAAGTTTGGATTTGTGCCCGGTTAATGGCAATAAGCTCGCCCCTATTACATGGGACCTAAATATACCGGCAAGCCGTGGGTGTACATTAGTATACCTCTGCGTATACCTGCAGGAAATACAGTCGTGATGGTATGTTATGTTACTCACACCCAGAGTTTGTTTGTTTATTGGCAGTAACCGAGCACAAATTCAAACTTATAAATTAATGGGAAAGTCTGTTATTTGTTTGTTTGTTACATTTTCACGGCTAAACCACTGAACTAATTTAGATGAATTTTGGTAGAGATATTGATTGGAGCTTAGGGAAGAACACAGGCAACGTTCTGTATTAAAATGTTCTTTGCGATACGAGTGAAGCTGCGAGCAAAAACAAAAGTCCACCTATTATTGTGCATAGAAGTACTTATAAATAAGATGATAAGATAAGATAAGATAAGATAAATTTATTATGTCAAAAAATGGGTAGTACAATAAGACAAAAAAAATGTCTGCATGCATGATCACAAAAATATTTTTTACGTAGCTACATGTTTTGCTGACGCGGCAGTCTTCGTACTTTCATATTTATTCACCTTTTAAACCTTCTCTGGACTTCCACAAATAATTCAAGACCAAAATTAGCCTAATTGGTCCAGCCGTTCTCGAGTTTTAGCGAGACTAACGAACAGCAATAATTTTTTATATAGATAATTCAAATCCCCACATAAAAACATAATAAAATTTCAACAATTCAATTTCAAATTTGAATTGTTGAAATGTTGAGATGATGGCATCGATGTCTATAGATTACACTTGTTGATCCACTAGAGGACGAAGAGGTGCACAAAAGTATTCCTAAAAATAGGGGTGATTTCAAATGGGGACGAAATGAGGCGTAAACCCAAAAAAGGGTTTTATCAAAAACCCATATATGAACATTCACGCGGTACCTATTTCAAATAAATATCTTTATCTTTTACCTTTGAAAGCATACGTACACGCTCGATAGGTAGAAATCAAATAAAATCCGGGAACCGGTCCAAAGGGTACATCGAGTGTGTAATACCGGTTTAAACAAACGTTCTATATTAACCCTTCACCGAAAAGGCGGTTCAAATTCACGGTCTCTTTTGTTTGAAATACCTGTTTGAATAAAGAAAATCACGTGGAAATCCGGGGGTTAGCCAAAGAGGTAGAAAAGAAAGAAAAGAAGAAAGAAACACGAGGTACACTTAAATACACTTAAAGCTGCACACATACATCAGTTTCTGGGACTTTTTTTACGGCTCTCGTATACATAATAAAAATTAGTTTACATCAGGACTACTTATTAGCTTCTCTTAGGGCTCGTGTCTAAGTGATGACTAAGCCGATCTGCAAGGTTAAGCTGCTCTCGCTGCGGTCAGTCTGTGGATGGGTGACCATTCTTAACACATCAAGACCCCTCCGTGCCTCGGAGAGCACGTAAAGCCGTTGGTCCCGGTTGTCATACAAACATCTATAACAATTGATAGTGGTAGTCAGAAGCTCAAAAAAGCCTGACAACCGGTCTACCTTCCGATATTGGTAAGTATTGGGTTTCGGAGGTACGATGGTAGACGCTTCGTGTAAAATATTGATAGTCAGCCACATTTGGTTAGACTGGAAACCGATTTCAATATAGTTGGGAAATGGCTTGGACTTCAGAAATGCGTCCGCCCTGGATAAAAAATGGCCTATGTGTTGGTCCAGGCTATAATCTATCCCTGTGCCAAATTTTATCCAGATCTGTTCTGCCGTTCTAGCGTAAAAGAGTAACAAACATTCGTACATCCATACTCACAAACTTTTACTTTTAGGTATAGGTAATATTAGGAAGTAGTAGGTCGCTAGTGATGTATAACTCGTACAGAAATACGCTAACTCTCCGTCCTTCCCTTACTTCGAGACCGCTCCTTGCATTTAATTGTACTGTTTGTTGTTTATAACATAATATGGGAAGGTTAGAAATAATGCTCTAGAAACAGATTTATAAAAACAATATAATGTACCATCACCCTTGTATTCCTCAATGGGTTGTACAGAGGTGTACTTGTCAGTATTTACATGTAGAGTGCCGGTAAAATTAACCGGGTACAAAACTAAACTGCTATTGAGAATTTCTTATATCTCAATTTCATTTTATACAATTTTTGCTTGACGTTAGAATCGAACCCAGAACCGCACGTTTGGCAGTCTCACTGGCAACTCTAGACAAATACTAACCTTCCTTAACCTTCATTGGAAAAGTAACACCCCTATTAACCTCAAAACAAAATACACGAACAATGGACCCAGAAATATACTTTTGTACGTAACACAATCTTTGTAACAGGAAACATTACCTTAAGGCTTGTAAGGAGGTCATTTATTGACCCTAATTAGCTGATGAAATGAGCGGGGTTGGCAAAACCTTGGTAATTAACGGGCTCAGTCATTGTTTTACTGACTGTTCTTTTGTTAATAGGCCTTCTGAATTAAATACTGTAGCTTTGGAGTCAATAAATCTACGGCTATTGCCGCCGACACAAAGTTCTAAGGGCCCGGCGGAGCTTGAATTGCACACAATAACAATACTCACCGAAATAAATTGTAATCCAGATAATATTTTATCAAATTATGTTATTATTCGTATTTGGATACCTTAATCTAGGTTCGTACGGTACTATTTCGTCTACTGCTACTTCACTGGAAATAAAAGACCGAAAAATCGTTCCAAACTTGGTAAACTTATCAAAAATGCATTCGCTTACATTTGTTTCCAGTGTAGTATTTTAGACGAAATGGTAGAGTAGGAACCTAGATTAACGGTATTGGAATCCGAATAATAACAGAATTTGATTTAATTGTGTTTGAATTACGATTTATTTTGGTATTCAATTTGTATTGGAAATTCGGTCCGCCGGACTCTTAAGTTAGTACTTAAGAGTCCGTCCGTATCATTTTAACCATTAAATTTTTTCTGCAATTCGGTTTTTAACATAAGTAGCTCGATGTTCTGATTCGGTGCCTGGTTAATGAAAAACACTGGCAAAATTGGGTATACCTTAGTACACTGTTGTACGAGTATCTTACTTACATAATATTATATCTTCAAAAAAATTGAAAGTCCCGCGATTTTCTAAAAATCTTGCATAAAATCAAGATATATTATATAGCCCCAATGCCGAAATTATAAAGCTAGTTGATAAATTGTGTTACACCAATTATTTAGATCAGGTGTTTAGCACGTAAACCTGATTTATGGACGCATAAATAATGAAAGATATTGGCTTACTGATCTGAGAATGAAAAATTATTACCTCAATGTTTCCCCTGACACCCGAGTTCTACTATAATGTCTACTTATTTATTTTCGGAGATGGCGGGATGAGCTTGACTTCTTCAGGAAGGATTGGCCCAAAATAGCCTTGAGTCGTGAGGAGTGGAAAGAGGGTAGAGAGGCCTTTGCCCTGCAGTGGGACGACAACGGCTGAATAATAATAATAATTTATTTTCTACCGACTTCCCAACATGGAGGAGGTGCTCTTATAATGCTGCTAGGCTCAAAACTAACATCACTTACACACTGTATTTTACAGGCAAAAATGTTTTTTTTTTGTTTTTATATTTTATAAAATTAAAATATTAGGTATAAGTCAAAGAATTACGCCTCTAAAAAGTTCTTTGTAGAAACATAAAAAAGAACCGTTATACTCAAATTAAAAACAATTTATTTTAAGTTGGTACCGCCTCACTGCTCACTCAGGCCAACAAAAAGAATTACACAAACCACCATTAAGCATAAATAATGCTGATTTCCACCACAAATTATACAATTACGTAGAGAAACAGGATGTAGTCAGTAAATCTGATTTATTTGTTAAAATTTATCAAATTACATCGTGATTTAGATTGGGTACAGGGTGCGCTTGTATTTTAGTTATACAATAAACCGAGTGGGGATTGTAAACATTTCCGTTTAGTAGGTTTATTAGTATTTTTGTAATAAAACGATGCCCTATTGGCTCATTAGTGTAGTGTTTCTAAGCTGGACTGCTGTGCCAGAGGTAATGGTAAAGTGGTATTGGGTTTTTCTATGAAATTCTCAGTGGCAGCTTGGATTTGTGCCCAGGTTCGCCCTCTATCACATCAGACATAACATAACGGCCAACGTGTGTGTACGTATCTGCCTAATCTTTCAGGGAATATAGGCGTGATAGCATTAGTCCAAAACGTCGGGATTTGTTAATAATTATATAGTGCGATAAAATCCTAGTGGTTTTATTTCATATAATATACTAGCTTCTGCCCGCGACATTGTCTACGTGGACGTCAGGATTGCGTCCGACTGGGATAAAAAGTAGCCTATGTGTTATTCCAGACTATAATCTATCTGTGTGCCAAATTTTATCAAGATCCACTGAGCCGTTCTGGCGTGAAAGAGTAACAAACATACATCTGTGCACAAACTTTCACGTTTATAATATTAATAGGATCTAGGTAAGTAGGTACTATTCGCATAAGTCTCAGAAATCAGTAAGTATGCCTATTTGTTGTTAATTTCCATTTGCCTTTATTTGTGGACAACGAAGTGAAATCGATTTACGAAATTTTTACCCGATTACGGAAAGGAAGGGTAAAGAGTTTAACAGTCTATGTATGCGTGTGTCTATGTACCTATGGTATGTAGTTATGGATGGTTTGTGTCTATGTATGGATGTTTTTTTATGGGATAGGAGGGCAATCGAGTAGACGGATTGCCTGATGGTAAGCGATTACCACCGTCCATGTACACCTGCAACACCAGAGGAGTCACAAGTGCGTTGCCGACCTTTTAAAAGGGGATTGGGCCTCCGGTAACCTCACTCAGTCGGCGAAACACAACGTAAGCGTTGTTTGACGTCGGTTTTCTGTGAGGCCGTGGTATCACTCCGGTCGAGCCGGCCCATTCGTGCCGAAGCATGGCTCTCCCACGTATAAAAATGTGTAGATTGATTCATCTTTGTAGGAAGATAATTTTTGTAAAAATATGGTGCTGCGCCGCTGTAATTTTACCTCATTTCTACTTTTGCACCGTACAGGTCATAACGGCATTCGACCATGGCTACAAAGTTTACTGGACACCACTGTTCCTGGACATAGTGGACATAGGAAAATTTACTTGTTTTATACTTTCAGTTGATTTTTTCGGCTTTTAGTTTTTTAATTTCCTTTTGAGGTGCTGAATTCTAAAATAGTAAGGTTTCTGTTCTAATTTTGAAAGCTTTCGTTTTAATTAATTTGCACATGGCCGCCATTCGCGTCGGTTAACTTGTGTCGTGTAACTTCGCTCAATGTAAGCGGTTTTACTCGCTAACTTCCAAGCTCCACGTGAATTAAGTCCTACAATTAAGTGCAGTTCCGACACGTATTGCTTGCGTTGAGTCTCGGAATAAGAGTGATTTGAAATATTATGAGGAACTAGCGACCCTCCCGCGGTTTCAACCGCGTTGACCCCATTCCTAAGAGTCGTAGCGTAATGTTAAATAGCTTAAAACTTTCCTCTTGAATCACTCTATCTATTAAAAAAAACTGCTTCAAAATCCGTTGCGTATTTTTAAAGATTTAAGCATACATAGGGACGGACAGACAGCGACAGCGACTTTGTTTTATAATGTAAAGATAATTACAAAATAAATCTTAATATAATTACTAAATCTTCTATACTTATAATAAATCTTTAGAGAGGTCAATTCTGTACATGAAATATATTTCCAAAATAACTATCAGCGGGTGATTAGTGATCGATACTGATGCCAAAAATGCAATCAGTAAAATTTTTGTCTGTCTGTCTGTCTGTATGTTCGTTATAGAAACAAAAACCACTCGACGGATTTCAACGAAACTTGGTACAATTGTTCTTCATACTCCTGGGCAGGTTATAGTATACTTTTCATCACACTACGATCAATAGGAGCAGAGCAGTGAAGGGAAATGTTGGGAAAATGAGTGATTCATGAGAAAGGTTTCAAGCTATAAAACATCACGCTACATCCCTTAGGAACGTGGCAACGCAGGTGAAACCGCGGGCGAAGAACTAGGGAACAAAGTAACTATTCCACGCGGACGAAGTCGCTGGCAAAAGCTAGTACGAAATAATATTAACAATTTTCTAAAAACAACCTTCCTCTCTTCTACTGTATAATCTTTGCTGTACGCGACGGGGTCCATGATTGTTTCTTATTTTTAAGCCATAGATCTGTACCTACACATTATGGAATGCAATAAAATATTGAGTATTATCTTCATACCATCACGCCTGTATTCCCCGAAGGTTTAGGCTGAGGCGTACTAATGTACACCCACAGTTCACTGGTACGATTAGGTCCCATGTAATAGAGGGCGAGCTTATTGCTATTTACAGTTCATAAATCCCAAACTCGAAAGAAAAGAAGAATGCAAGAATCGTAGCAAGTTGCGGTCCATAGTATCTGCCTACCCCTGTGGGATTAAGGCGTAGGTATGTATGTAACTCTGAGCTGCTAAGAATTGTATAGAAAAATCCAATAACACTTTGCTCGACCTAGGATTTGAACCTAGGCGCTGTAGCGTAGCAGTCGCGCTTGGGTCCACTAGATTTTAGAGACAGTCGTAAATTCCAAAAAATCTTTGCTATTTTGTTTCGAAGATACGAGTCTGTACTTTTTTTTTATGGAATAGGAGGGCAAACGAGCAGACGAATCGCCTGATGGTAAGCGATTACCGCCGCTCATGTGACCGCCAACCTGTGAGGCCGTGGTATCTCTCCGGTCGAGCCGGCCCATTCGTGCCGAAGCATGGCTCTGTCACGTAAAAAGTAACTTATACTTTTTTGATAATATTACGTGAAAAAAACATCCAACTAAAGTGCCAACCACTCTGAATTTACAGCTCATTTCATCTCATTGAATATTCTTTAGTGTTTTTACCTGTACGACACACTCAGAATTTACGACAATCGGAATCACATGTCTATCATTCAGGAAATCCAATTGGATAGTTTTATAACACCATAAAATACACTATGAATACAGAACATAACAGAGTAAACTTACTTCCATAACAATTCACAAGACATTTTAAACTCTATGTTTGGAAATTTAAGCCTAGTTTTAGTTCGATGTATCTTAAGTACTCTTTAATGTACTATTATACTAATTGCCAAGTGAATTCTAAACTCTATTTGTTGGAGACTAACGTTTGTTTTTGCTTATTGTAACAAATTTTAATAGGTTGTATTGAAGATCTAAGGCTGTCTAGACTAATAGGGAATGGAAAATTACCGTCATTTGTAATCAACTCTTCGAGTTAGCTTCGGACTTTGTTTTTAATTGAGAATCTGACTAATTATTCATATTAATTATTTTCCGTCTCCCATCGCATCTCTAATGGGAGTACCAAAAATAATAGCTAGGTACTACTAAAATTATAAATACCAATGTAGCTCTGTTTATTTGGCCATGCCTAAAACATTGAACAGATTTTGAAACAATCTACCAAGGATAAAAAACATAACATACCTACTTTCACGCCTGTATTCCCCGAAGGGTTAGTCAGAGGTGTACTTAATGTACACCCACAGTTCCCCGGTATGTTTAGGTCCTATGTAATAGGGGGCGAGCCTATTGCCATTAACCAGGCAGAAATCCAGACTCCGAGCTGCTAATGACAATTTCATAGAAAAACTCAATAACACTGCTCGACCTGGGGATTAAACCCAGCACTTCAAGCGTAGCAGTTCCGCTTAGGACTACAATTGGGTTGCGCTAAAAATTCATGTAAAATACGAATGTTCAGTAGGATTTGGCAGGACTGAAAGCCGTCCCTAACTGAATTGGAAAAAGGGTGATGGGATGGGATGATGAAACTGTGCCAGTGCGTTTGTGTGTCTTTCTCTCCGTCGGGAATCCGTTTCTAATCGTAATATTTGCTTCACGTGAGCGAAACCGCAGGCAAAAGATAGTAAAAAATAAAATAGTCCGAATTTCCGCTTACCGACATTGAACCATATATACAATCAGGTAGGTACTCAATTCCTGTATGTTATTTCCCTTACCCCTACTTATCCAATAACTTAGCAGCATCAAAAGAAAAGAATAAATCTTACGGTTCTCCACGAGTTCCACAGCCATTAACTTGTCCATAAAATATCCTGATGTGGGATTTACAAGTGGTTAATTCCTGGTTCAAGACGGTTGGTGGCTAAATGCCAACCTGGATCGATCTATTTCGACTCATAGAGGCATCCTGTGCCTCTTTGTGTGAATTTATACAGGTGAACACATTACGACGTAAATGAAACAAAAGCTTATATTAATTTAAATAAGCACTATTTTTTATGATGATTATGTCGACAAACGAGCTGACGAGTCACCTGGTGGTAAGTAGTCATCGCCGTCAATGGACACCTGCAACACGAGAGGAGTCGCTGATGCGTTGCCGAGTCTTAAGAGCCCCTACGGACTACAGACTACCAGAGCCGCAGCAATCGAGGGGGAATTGGCTCTCACGCGCTAAAGTTGAAAGACACAACACGTTGCTTTACGACAGAATGCGACATAAGGGTGGTCGCCAGCCAGTCCGACCCCAAGAGGTCGAACCACCGAGTTAGTCAGATATTTTATCGCCTCTTACGAGATGTCCATCTAAATAGTAGTGAGGAATTGTATCCCTTCCGGCACGGGTACATACCTACTAACTTTAACAAAAATAACTTCCCATACAAGTTCAATTCAATATAGTTATCAAAATTATGTCAAAAAATTATTCAAAATTTTTCAAAATTTTTTTTCTATAGGTAATAGGGAATATCCATAAGATTCAAATTTGAGTAAAATATTTTTATTTGTAATATTTATTGCTAAAGAATGATGTCCATGCCATAATTTTTTTACATAATCACTTTTCCAGCAAGATTTTAATTATTTAAAAGTAGAAAAAGTGCGCGGCTAATTTAACAGATAAAAACGGTACTTACGACAAAGTCTACGTTGTGACGCTCTCGTGACGTCACCGTAAACATTTAGGTTTGTAATTACTAGGTATAAAATTGAATACAGTCCTCTCTCATGTTCGAATTAGTTAGTAAACTTAAACATTTATGTAATTGATTGGATAAAACGATCAATAAATTTTAATAAAAACGATAAAACAGTGACTGTTTTTGCGGAAACTGACGTCACAGTACACGCGGCCAATATGGCGGCGTTTAAATCTCTCGTATCTGATTGCAGTTTTGATTATATATTTTTATGACTGAATATTAATATTTACTGCCTCATTAGTCTAGTGGTCCCAAGCGCGACTGCTACACTAGAGTTCCTGGGTTCGATCCCCAGGTCGAGCACAGTGTTATTGGGATTTTCTATGAAATTCTCAAGTAGCAGCTCGGAGTCTGGATTTGTGCCCGGTTAATGGCTATAGGCTCGCCGCCTATAACATGGGACCTAACATACCGGCGAACTGTGGCTGTACATTAAGTACGCCTCTGCCTAACCCTTCGGGGAATACAGGCGTGATGGTATGTTATGTTATGTATATTAATATTTTTGTCAAAGAAATATTTTTAGGGTGCTTTATTAATATAAACAATTTTTTTTATGGGATAGGAGGGCAAACGAGCAGACGGATCGCCTGATGGTAAGCGATTACCGCCGCCCATGGACACCTGCAACACCATAGGAGTCACGAGTGCGATGCCAACCTTTTAAAAGGGGATTGGTCCTCCGGGAACCTCACTCACTCGGCGAAACACAACGTAAGCCTTGGTTCGCGCCGGTTTTCTGGGAGCCGTGGTATCACTCCGGTCGAGCCGGCCCATTCGTCCCGAAGCATGGCTCTCCAACGTCAGCAAAATACATGCATATTCCCTATTTTCACGATTTAATGTGCACAGTCCTTTATATTTCAAACAAAGTTTATTATTACGATGTAGTTGTAACCTCTTCACAGTTTACCCGACGGTGCATGGAGAAGTTCTTCCAAACTTCGGTATTGTCGTTTTTTGACTATAATTAACGACTTTAATTTTAAAGTTCGTTACGACCTCGGCTTTGTAGTGAAAGACAAATAACTTTTTTCGGAAAAGAAAAGAAACACAGACACACAAGTATGCCGTGTTCTTTCATCCCTATCATAACGATTGTATTCTCCCAAGGGTTAGACAGATGCATACTAGTGTATAGGTTCATCCACAGTTTGCCGGTATGTTCGGGTTAGTTTTTTTTTATGGGATAGGAGGGCAAACGAGCAGACGGATCGCCTGATGGTAAGCGATTACAGCCGCCCATGGACACCCGCAACACCAGAGGAGTCACAGGTGCGTTGCCGACCTTTAAAAGTGGATTGGGCCTCCGGTAACCTCACTCACTCGGCGAAACACAGCGTAAGCGTTGTTTTACGCCGGTTTTCTGTGAGGCCGTGGTATCACTCCGGTCGAGCCGGAGTTCTTCTCTTCGTCGTTCTTTCTTCCTCGTTCTTGTCTTATTGCTTGACGGCAGTGGTATTGAAAATAACATAACATAAACATACCATCACGCCTGTATTCCCCGAATGGTTAGGCTGAGGCGTACTTATGTGCACCCACAGTTCGCCAGTATGTTTAGGTTCCATGTAATAGGGCAAGCCTATTGCCATTAACTGGGCACAAATTCCAAACTCCGAGCTACTATTGAGAATCGCACAGAAAACCCAATAACACTTTGCTCGACCTGGGAATCGAACCCAGGATCCGTAGTATAGTAGTCGCACTTTTAGCCTAGTGGTCCTGCCACTAGGCTAACGAACATGGACATGACGGCATATAATTAAGATACCAAGAAATCTCATTTTATAACCTTTTTTTTATCAATGATAAAGTATTTCTACCATTTCGGTTATCAAAATTCATACGTTCAAACTTCACCCGAAGACTTCTCCAATCATGAATATTTGATGTTCCTTATATTGTAAGAGGCACTTGGCAATCGATTCCAAATGGAAATCATGATTTTTCAATTAAAATTGAAAATGTTTTCAGAACAGTGTTTTTCTTGTGGGTACCTACTTTACACTTTAGTTTTTCTTTCGATACATACTTTCCGCTTTATGACCAATTTTGAGAGAAGAGGTTATCATTTATTCAAAAACTTTAGAAATAGATGGTAAAGTCGGAGTCTTTAGTCAGTCGCGATTATGCGGTCACGAATAGCATCCCTGATGGGGCGAGTGCGGGGTAGCTCCAACAGCCTCGTAGCCATTGTGGCACAAAAAATGGAAAGCCCAATTATGTGGCACTGGATGACGAGTCACCGACCGTCATTCAAATATATTAAATAATGTATTTACTTTTATTTATAACTGCTTTTATTGTATGTATCTCTGTGTTTTGTAATGTTTCCTTAATACGGACTATGGTCTGATCATATAGATTTTATTATGATTTTTTTTTGGATATCACGGCATGCCTCCCGTGAGGAAGACATTCGGTCCTTTGGAAGGCTTGCGGGGGGACACAGGTCCAACGCGCAGAGGCCCCTTGGAGAACTTTGATCTAATATGGGATGGGGCATACACCCGGGACACTCCACAACTGCACTATGGGAGTACAGCCATGAAGTATTCCGGGCGGCTGCAGGACTATTGTAAAATATGGAAATTAAAACTGAGATTATGGATGTGGGTGTTAGGTGGACCGATAACTTCTATTGCCGGAAAAAAACGGCGTCTGCCTTGAGCCTCGAATAATCATCCATAGGGATGGCAGACGGTGATTTGCCACCTCACTAGCTGGGCCCCCCAAACAGCTTATTATTATTATTTGCTGATAAATAACCCTTATCTGATATTAATAAATTTAATTTAATTATGTAATTATTTTTTTTAATAAAACGTTGTTCCACTTTTGATTTTCTCCTGTATCGTGGGTGCGTTTACAAACACAAATTCTCACATACACAAACGCCCAGACCCGGAACAACTACCTGTAGATCATACAAATATTTACTCCGTGTGCGGATGGAACCGTCGCGTGAACATGTGGTGTAGAAGCTGATCACTCAGCCGCTGAAATATAGGTTTGCCCCCTATTACCTGTGTAACTGAGGTGTAACTGTAAATCGGGTGCATGTTTCACCTTAAGACGTCTATGCCGAGTATAGTAAGTAAATCCATTTGGGACGTGAGCAAAACCCCGAGCGACAGCTAGTTAAGAAATGAAAGCTTGTAATAATAGGCATGTCAATATTTCAACGACTCTTTACAAAAACCCTAAATCTTGAGTCCTATTTGCATAAAATTCGCCGTAAAAACAGAGATTCTGTTGTAATTTTGCTCCAATGTAATTTTCGTTCCGGCCCGGATAAAGACAGATGGACCGAATCACTCCGTCAAAAATTGTTTCCGATTTCCATGGTAAAGCCGAATCTGGTTTAATAATTTCAGCGGAAAATTTCCAGATTTGGTTACATTACTTTGAGGTTCTTTCAAGTTTAATTACTTAGAGTAGATAGCAAGTTTTTGGAACTTTTTAACATGATGCCGTATTTTAGAAACTGGACTTAGTACTTGAATATTATAGCGCTTGTATAAGCCATAAGTATGGAAGTGAATGTTGGGTATGGCAGAAGCAACATGAAAGTAAAATAAATGGTGTAGAAATGCGTGCCTTGCGAAATATGTGCCGTGTAACTCGGAATGATAGATTGAGAAATAGTATGGTAAGACAACGTTGTGGCATAAAAGTTATTATAGTGTTACGAATTGAGAAGAATGTGCTGAGATGGTGAGTGAAAATATGTGAGTGTCACTGTGACCTTTGTATACGAATGACCTATGAATTTCAGGCATTGCACTGCAATGTTTGAAATGGCCTTTTGAAGAAGGAGCAATAGTGGCTCTGAGGAGACCAGTCCCAGCCCATGGCACGCATGCATCAGTCATTGTGTAGCTCGACCATATTAAAGAGAGGTCAAATGTCTGCCTACTCATAAAGTGAAAAGGCGTAAATGTGCGTATATATGTATAAATAATAGAACCAGTTTATCCTTAGAATATCAGAAATTGCTAAGCCCGGTTGCTTTCCCCAGGGATGTGCCCAAAGAGGGTTCTAGGGTGATCTTTTAAGAGGGCACAGTGTCCTCCTTCATGTGCTGATGGTAGCCTAACATGTCTAATCCTCGAAGACCGGTCACCCTTTGAAGGTTTCCTGCCGTAAACAAAGTCCGGTTGCTTCGCTGGACCATGACCCGTTGGGATCGTCATCGGCCAAATAAAGGTAATGTTTCTATAAACATTTCCTTCTGGACTAGAGGTTTAGGTCAGTGTATTATTTATCCATAGATGTCTGATATAACCAGTTGTTTTACCACGGCAGGCATCCATGATAAATTTCCACACCTCAAAAATAGACAGGAATTGGGCCATTGGAAAATGGCATAGCGGAAATGATGTTAACGATCTTATCCGAGAAACTCTGAATAAACAACACAACAAAACGCCAAATAGGCCACGAGGCTAAACAACATCGTAACATATCATAGTTAATATGTCTTGAGCAGAAATTAATGAAGGATTAATGGCGACTGATGGGGAAAACACTCCATAATGTTCTTTGTGCCAACATTCGATCAGTATCAAGGCAGAAGTTTTCCGCAGGTGTTAGAGAGGTCAGATGGTTAGGCAAACTACAAGAAAGAATTTGTCGTAATATATTGAGGGATTACTTCCGAGTACATTTCATTAGTAACTTTGAGCAGAGGAGACAAGAACATAATTAATTTATGAACAGTAATATAACATACCATTAAACTTGTATCCTTGAAGAGTTAGGCAGAATTTTACTAATATACACTCCTGTGAGTGAAGCGTTATGTTTATACATACCGTCGACTGCTGCTAATGGTCCTGGGTTCGATTCTCAGGTGGGAAAAACGTTATTGGGATTTTCTATGAAATTTGCAGTGCCACGAATATAGAAAAATGCAGAAGAATCCCAAAAGCCACAACCAACGTATCAGACGATAACCACGACCACTCTGCCAGGAGTGTACCACTAAGAAAAAGAAGGAAATTCTCACTGGGTAGCCGTTTGGAGTTTGGATTCGTGGGTCCAATGTACACACTGGTGAACTGTGGTGTACATTGGCACACCTCTACTGAGCTTTTCAGGGATATTAAGACTTTCTATATTTTAAAATTAAAACAGTTTACTTTTTCCACATTGAGTGCGGAACGCTAAATAACATTTCGTTCAAAAACAAATCCTTTTAATTACTATTTCGATCAATTCTAGACTGATGTTGTTAGTGAAAGAAACTAGGAATGTTTTGTTTTTAAAAGGAACGGAGTTTGCTATTGAATCCGCTTCTACTTTGTTAAATCTGTTTAGTAAAGCCAGATAACAGGTTTAAGTTTAAAATAGATTTATCTCAGCTAACTGTGGCACTATACCTCGCCTTCATATATTTTTTATTGATTAGGTCGGCAAACGAGCAGACTAGCCATCTGCAATAACAAAGGAGTTGCTGATGCGTTGCCGAGCTATAAGAGCCGCTACGGACTGCAGACTGACAGAACCATCGCAACCGAGAGGGAACTGGCTCTTACACGCAAAGGTCGGAACACATACCAAGGTGTTTTACGACTGACTCTGACGTAAGGGTGGTCGCCAGCCAGTCAGACCTCGAGAAGTCCTACCACCGAGCAAGTCAGATGCCTCTAATGGTCGTGAGGAACTGTATTCAAACCCGTCCCCACACGGAGAAAAATAATTCCCACAAACAAACATCTAATTATTCCCAATTACACAAATATTTATATTTTTATTATTATCTGAAGAACTCTGCAAAAGGGGCTAGTGGTAAATTAATAAGGAAGCTGATCAACTGATCTGCAAGGTTAGCCTGCTCTTGCTGCGGTCAGTCAGTCAGTTTATAAGCGGCGGTAGCCTAATGGCTAGGATTTCGGACTTACGACCATGTGGTTGCCGGTTCGAAACCCACCCATTGCACTACCGACGTGAACCCACTAATAACACAGGAATTTAGTTTAGCACGAGGGGTTAAAAAGAATACTAGTAAAGTGCATTACTAGTATGCTTTAAAAAAAAGTCTGTGGATAGGTGACTATTCCTAAATCCTAACACATCGGGAAACCTCTGTGTTTCGGAGAGCAAGTAAAACCGTCGGTTCAACTTGTCATACGAACATCTATGCCAATCGTTAGTGGTAGTTGAAGGCCAAAAAGCCAGTCTGACCTCCGGATATCGATATTGCCCAGAAATTGGGTTTCGGAGTTCCGATAGCAGTCGGTTCGTGGACTTCTGGTAGTATCCGGCTAGACTGGAAGTCGACCCGACATAGTTGGGAAAAGGCTCGGAGGATATGAAGAACTCTGTACGATAACGAAATGTGACGCGAAAACCTCAGTTCGTTGATATGTTTTTAATTTCTGTATAATAATGGGGACCCTATTGCCATTAAACGGGGATTAGTCCCATGTATTAGGCGGCAAGCCTATTATTACCAGGATTTTCAGACAGACAAACCCAATAATAAATTGCTCGAACTATAAATCGAACATAGAACCGCCACACTTGCGACTTCTATCACGAATCTCTCCTCATTTCTTGAGAAAAAAGCGGCGCAAGTAACTTCTTAAATTTTAGTATAACTACATAACTAACCCACTTTACTGTCCCACTGTTGGGCACGTCGGCGGGGTATCGCTTTGCCGACCCTGTAAATCAAGGAGGAATAGTTGGGCTGGCAGCCTAAGAGACAATAGCGTGATACTTATCCTATCTGCCAGCACAACGCTACCTCGCGGAGCTCTGGCGACCTTGCTCACCGTTAGGAACACAACATATCACGGAGCTATGTTATTTGGCTACGATTTTCTGCAAGGTGGAGGTACTTCCCCATTCGGGTAGCTTCAATTGTGAGTTGAATTATTCGATTCCACTATGCCCTAAGAACTTAATTGAAAACTCCATGAACATAACAATCTCTAGGAATTCATTTATATGAAACACGCTGATAGCCAAACTTACCTTCTAATAGGGACCGACCATCGGGAAACTTCGGCAAACTTCGGCGAACTTCGAGTAACCGTACCCTTGTATACGAATCGGACTTAGCTTTTGAGAAAACTTTCCTGCTATTGTCGTTGTCAGCTTTAAATTTATAACGATAAAGTTCAAATTACTTTGTAGTTTGACGGGCCTGTGTTAAGGTGATGTATGGTCGTCCTTAGCTTAATGTTTTGGAAGTAATGCCGTCGTTTTAGTACTTATGGTTTACTTACAACATGTGTTATTGACATGTCAATGTCATTACATTTTCAAGTTATTTATGTACATATATCTAACCCTGGCTTGTGAATATAAAATAAATGTTCAAATCAATTTAGACAGAAAACTGCACCCCTGTATTCCTCGAAGGGTTAGACAGAGGCGTACTTATGTACCACCCACATTTCGCCGGTATGTTAAGGTGCCATGTAATAGGGGGCGAGCCTATTGGCATTAACCAGGCACCAATCCCAAACTTCGAGCTATTACTGAGAATTTCATTGGAAATCTAAAGGGCCAAAAACATTATTTAGAGTATTTTGAGAAATGGTTGACCATTTAACCCTAAATCGCTGATGTGAATAAAATTTATACTATCTACTATCAGAAAGTGTTTTTATACGGGGAAATCAGTGCCATGTGAATAAAATTAACTCATAATATTTCTTTGCAAACATGGGTATTATAAATAGTAATTATTCTCAGAGGTAGTTTTTCACATTATTTTGCCATCATATGAGTAAATTTTACAGTAGAAAAAATAAAATAATTATAATATTCTGACATAAACATATACGCAATTATTATTCTAACAACACATTCCTACGTCGTCGTGAACGTATAGTTCTGCATAATAAAAAAAATACACAGTAATCCTTTGATTAGTTTGGGCTTATAATTATATTTTATGTATCTAGACTATCAACACAAGATATTGTACCGCCGGATATTCATCCCGCACAATACCGCCGCCATTTTGAAACCTGTCAATGTAAAACCATTTATCATACACTCTCGTAAGTGTTTTACAAAAGGACGATATTATTTTTGAATAGAATCCCGGCATTATGGCCTGTTCAACCGTGAAGTGCTGGTTTTGATAACACCAATATTATTCATTTCTCTTTCGCCGAGAGTTAAAGAAAAAATACTTTTTGTTAATAAAAGTCTTACTAGAACGAAGAAGGGTTAAAGTTTTTTTTTTTACTCGTCTGTGTATGTTTTTATTATTATTATTATGTTGATGTATAGTGTGTTCGAAATAATAATATATAATTATGTGCATCTAAAGTTGTCTATCTTTAATAAATTTTAATATAAAAATTGGGGCCGTAAATGTTATTTTCAGAAATAATATTGCCATAAACCGGGTACAGATCCAAACTCTGAGCTGCTACTGTGAATTTCATAGAAAATCCCAGTCCTAGAAAATCACTTGCTCGACCTAGGAATCGAACCTTCTGGCGTAGCAGTCACGCTTAAGATCACTAGGTAAATAAGCAGGCTATTATATATACCAGAAATAATTTCGGAGATTTAACGCAGCTATTATTTTAGGAGGACACTCTGTACTTAAATGAATATATTTATTTGCATGATTGGGTAACAAACATTCACATATACAACGGAAAATGGAAACACTGAGCTCGTTATTTATCAGAATGGCAATTTTGAAATTTATGGTCATGGGGTTATGTTGATCTGTACCGACGTCGTACATAGGTACTACTGAGTTTTATCTCGAAAATTGCTGAAATTAGTTTAATCAATATTTTTTTTAATTCTGAAGTCCATGCACACGATGTCGTGACCAGAAGGTATTACATCCATATTTTTATGCTTGTCTCCCATTGGAGATTACATTTCCACTTGCTACGATCCTAGCACACCTTTTTCGATTTATATACGTTTATTAACCTCCTCATGCATGATCAACCATTTAAGGTAGTGTGGAGGGGCGAGGTGTGTTGCCCCTCACACCAAAGGGAGGATCCTCCAACCAGGCGGGTGTTGTGCCTGGCGGGCCACGGCCCGACAGTTGATGTCGGGCGGTTGTATATATGCAGGTTGCGATGCAAACTTCACTTGCGCGATTCAGGACATGTCCAGTTTGTATGTAGCGCGGTAGATGTCGCTACAGTAGTGTTGTTAAAACGAGCTCTGAGGCCGAGCCTCGAACACTTAGACACAAGGCTCGAGCCTTTAACCCTCAAGCGCTCATGTCTCTCGAGCTTGGACTATAACTTGAGCTCAAGCGTTACTTATAGTCCAAGCTTTCGACGCTCGTGAGATTTGAGCGCTTGAGCGTTTTTTTAGGCTCGAGCCTTGTGTCTAAGCGCTCGAGGCTCGGCCTCAAGGCTCATTTTTACAACACTAGTTTAAGGCCAGGTTGAGACCCTGAGCTTTTTAGACTGTCCGCAATAAAATTTATAAGGTAGGTAAGAGATTACTGATTCTAATTACCTAGTCGATAAACTTTTATCAACCGTTATGAAATATTATAACAAGTCTAGAAGGTCAGTTTACATAAAGTTTGTTACGGAACATCAATCAAATAGCTCGGTGATTGATTACCATGAAAATCGGTTAATAAAGCCTTTCAATTATAAAGTAGGTATCGATTATAAAGTTTCAGTACTGAAGTCATTTTTGGAGAGTTCCTTTATGTGCGTAAGTCGTCTTTTTCGAAGTGTTTTTTTTTTTTTATTACCCCTGTATTCTCTGAAGGTTTAGGCAGAGGGGAATTACTAATGTAATATAAAAGCAAGCGTAGTTGCTGAGTGTGACTGTCACCTGGGCTCAATTTCCAGTTCCAGCGAATTCTTAAGTTTAGTTCCCTATAATATGGTCAATCCCTATAAACTGCCCCGTTAGTTTAGAGGATCCAAGCGCTACTGCTAAGTTAGAGGTCATGGATTCGATTCCCAGTTCGAGCAAGGTGTTATTCGGTTTTCTATGAAATTCTCAGTAACAGCTCGGAGTTTGGGATTTATGCCTGCTTAATAACAATAGGCTCATACTCTATTACATGGCACCTCAAATATACCGGTGAATTGGAGGGTATTGAGTGTGTATTGAGTACACCTCTGCCTAACCCTTCGGGGAATACAGGTGTGATGGTATTTTTGTTTATGTAATGTGATAGAGCTACACAATGACTGATACATACGTACGGTCATCGGCTGGGACTGGTCTACTTAAAGCCTCTGTGGCCTTTCTTCAAAAGGCTATTTAAGACAGTGTCTTGCATTGTAACTCACATAACTATTTTCTACTAAGTACTGTCTTTACTTTAAAATAGACCATCATTCTCTGATTTCAGCATTTCTTTTCAGAGATTTTCAGCTAGAAAATGCTAGTGCCTTCTAGTACTTAATACTTGAAAATGTTGACTTCCTTAAGGGTCTAACGGAGCTTGAATTGCCCACAAAAACGTAATACGAAAATAGTTCGTAATCTAAATATTTTATCAAATTATGTTATCATTTGGATTCGGATACCGTTAATTTAGGTTCCTACCATACCATTTCTTCTACTACTAGGTACTTCACTGGAAATAAACGACCCGAAAATAGTTCCAAATTTAGGCAAAGTTATAAAAAATTACATTCGCCTAATTTCCAGTGAAGTATTTTGGACGAAATGGTAGTGTAGGAATACTATAAGTAGATTAACATTATCTGAATCCGAATAATAACACAATTTGGTTAAATTATCTAAGAATAACGATTTATGTTGGTATTACGTTTGTATAGAAAATTCGGTCCACCGGACACATAAAATATCAATTTACTGAAATAAATATAATTTTGATAAATTGAGCCTTCTGTATATTAACGTAACCAATTACGGTTGATTATTTTTAGATTGTAAGAAAGAGACGTCGCTATACATTGTGTAGAGCGACATCCCTCTCTCTCAAACGCATCATGTCCCGACCTCCGGACACCCTGACTTCTAATTGCATTAAATCAAATATGCATTACGTTCACTTTGTCGCTGTTAGCTGCGGTTTACTCCGAGCACCCTTGGCTGACCAGCGCTGGCAATGTTATATTATGTATAACATTGCCAGTCATTCTATAATTTTGCCCTTATATCTTATTACTCTAGTAGTCTGAAGAGCAACTGCTACGCTAGAAATCCTGGGTTCGACTCTCAGGTCGATTTTTCCCTGAAATTCGCTGTAGTAGCAAGTACTACTATATTCTTCGAAGGGTTAGGCAGAACTGTTCTCATGGACACTCATAGCTTGCCGGTATGTCTATATCCCGTGTAATTAATCGAACCTATTGCCATTAACCCGACACAAGATCAAATTCTGAACTACTGCGAGAATTTCTTATACTCTGAAAAACCCAATATCAAGCACTTTTCTTGAAATCAGAAATCGAACCTAGGACCTCACTCAGCAGTGGTGTTTATGAACAGTAGACTAATCTTACTACTATTGTAATGTCAAAGATTGGATGGATTTTTTATATACGGCAAACGAGCAGACAGATCGCCTGATGATAAGCGATTAGCGTCGCATATGGACACCCGCAACACTAGAGGAGTCACAAATGCGTTGCCGGCCTGGGATTGGGCCTCCAGTAACCTCACTCAATCGGCGAAACACAACGGACGTTTGTTATTTAATTACGCTAGAATGGCTGAACGGATCTGGATGAAATTTGATGTAGATTATAGTCTGTGTATGCATGAGGAGATGAATGTGATGATGATGATGATGATAATGATGTATGAATGTGGAAGAAGCAGAAGAAGTATGAAATAATCGTAATAGCAAGTGGCGGTCTATAGTTTTTGCCTACCTCTGTGGGAGAAAGGTGTGACTGTATTTATGTATGTAGGTTTTTGTTTTCATTAAAAAGATCATCATCATATTAGCCTATTGCGGTCCACTGCTGAACGTAGGCCTCCCCCAAAGAGCGCCAACCATCCCGGTTTTGGGCAGCTCGCATCCATCCGCTGCCAGCCGCTTTTTTCAAATCGTCGGTCCATGGCGTCGCAGGGCGTCCCACACTACGGTTGTCCAAACGCGGTCTCCATTCTAACACTTGTCTGCTCCATCAGTCGTTTGTCCATCTGCAGACATGGCCGGCCCACTTCCACTTCAGCGTGCTTATTCTTCGCGCAATGTCGGTGACTTTAGTTCTTTGGCGAATTACTTCGTTGCGAATGCTATCCACTCCAAAGAAACTCCAAGCAGTTCGCCGAGTGAGTTAGGCTACCGGAGGTCCAATCCTCTTTTAAAAGACTCGTGACTCCTCTGGTGTTGCGGGTGTCCATGAGCGGCGGTAATCGCTTACCATCAGGCGATCCACCTGCTCGTTTGCCCTTCTATCCCATAAAAAAAAACCGCTGGCTAGCTCAGTGCACCCATAAAACCTAACGAGCCAATAGTCTGGTCTAGCTCTGTTGTTTTAAAGTAACTATCAACATAAATGGACATGAAACACGTAACACGTGTAAATTCGTCGTTCAGTGCCGTTGCAGCTGTTCGAATCGTGAATACTCAATCGACTGTAAATTCAGTATCGATGTATCGATTCCAGTGTATCGTTTTAAAATATCGTATTCGGTGAATTGGTAGAAGTTGTACCTACCTACATCGATGACATTATTACTTGACATTAGTTTTTAGCGTGTAATAAAAACTATTCTATCTATCTATCTAATATATAGTTTAAAACATGCCTACAATATAACTATTATAAATGCAAAAGTACGTTTGTTTGTTTGCTTTTTATGTTTTCACGCCTAAACCACTAAACCGATTTTCACGAAGAGAAAGCTACATTATCAGCGACTAACATGGCTGTATTTTATTTTATTTTTAGAGATCCCTACGAAAATTACAATAATAACATACCATCACGCCTGTATTCCCCGAAAGGTTAGGCAGAGGCGTACTAATGTACACCCACAGTTCGCCGGTATGTTTAGGTCCCATGGGGGCGAGCCTATTGCCATTAACCGGGCACAATTCCAGACTCCAAGTTGCTACTGAGAATTTCATAGAAAAAAATTTTTACAATAATGTACTAAAACTTTGCCTATAAAAGTCATTATTTGACGTGCGCTGCAATTTTGTTATTTGTTAAAAACTTTAGGTTACTAAGGAGGAGTTTATTTGACACCGATCTTGATGAAATTTTGGTATAGAAATGGATTATAGTCTGCAATAGCACATAGGCTGCTTTTTATCCAGATCGGATCCAATTCTCAAGTCCACGCAGACGAAGTCGCGGACAGAATAGCTAGTAATGTTATAAAAGTAGTTGCCTAACAGGTCGTTGGTTTTTATGAGATAGGAGGGCAAACGAGCAGACGGATCGCCTGATGGTAAGCGATAACCGCCGCCCATGGACACCCGCAACACCAGAGGAGTCACGAGTGCGCCTCCGGTAACCTCACTTACTCGGCGAAACACAATGTAAGCGTTGCTTAACGCCGGTTTTCTGTGAGGCCGTGGTATTATCACTCCGGTCGAGCCAGCCCATTCGTGCCGAAGCATAGCTCTCCCACGTAAAAATATATACAGAAACTTTCGGTGTTTCCCAAATTAGATTTTTTTCTGAATTATAATTTTTTCTAATTTTTCTTTCTGACATAGCTCCTCGTTTTCAGTTGTTTTTAAATACAAATCTTTCTTGTGAACATCAAGTTCAAATTGAGGTAACACAAATTAAGCATTATTTTAACAAAACCGCTATAATTCTACATAGTTCTAGGAAACATTTGCGGTTTGCTTCGCTTTTAGCCCTGTTTTGGTCTTGTCATCAACAGGCATTAGATATTAATATTGCTTTTCTGCAATGTAATGTGGTATGTCATGGAAAATTGTGGTTAAATTGCAAAACCACAATTGGGAGAACCACAAAATTCAAAATAATATTTATAATTTATTTTAGATAAAACGTTTCAGATTAAACGTTGAAATCAAACTAAGAAAATATTATGCATTTAGTGCCAACGCTGATGCAAAAAATTGCGTAAATAAGCAAAAGCATCTTTCTCACTCTAACATAATTATACTACTATATCTACTCATCGTAGATCGCAGTGTCGCTTAACATCAGGCGAACTGGCGGTCAAGCGTAAACCGATCACGAATAAAAAAAAGCATAAGTGATTTCCTATCTCCTTCGTCTACACACGATGACACAAGGGGCAGGGTAAGAACCTAACAAGGGGGTTTTGAGCTAGTATCTCTCTTAGAGAACAATATTTCCCATTCCATGCGTTGATACTGACCACCCGGTGACTTTAAAGAATCTCACACTCGGCTGGCCTTATCCCCGACGGTCGGTCGCCTTTTGAAAGTTTCCAACCGTAAACTAAAAAAGTAAAATATAGTCTCACTCAGAGAGAGAGTCTTTAGGTCGGTACCAATCTTATCCTATATAGATTAAGGGTCGATGTTCGCAAATATATTAATCCAATTAAATTCGGAAATACATTAGGTCGGTCAAAGCTTTGGATTGAATTAATCGTATGTAAAACCGGAATTGAATCTAAATAGGATTGGTGCGGTTTTGTGGTGGAAGCAGGGATGGATTGCTCTATAGGCCGAGTAGGAGTGAGTAGAAAATTCCGGAGGCAGCATGACTTAGTGAAATTTTTTTAGTAGTCTAGAAACTCTAAAATGTGGTCATAGTTTGCCTCTTTATACTACCGCGACTGTTATTTTCTCCTTCGTAACGCGTGAGTTCTGCTTCCTAACCCTAATACCTGATTCTGTTTTCGATTCTCAGGTCGAGCAAACTGTTATTGGAAATTAACTCGCCTTACCCCTCTAAAAAAAACAAAAAAAAATTTTTTTCTGCAAAGTCGAAGTCCCGGGAATTCCCAGAACTTTGATAATAAGCTGTATCGTGTCCTGAGACTTTGAAATTGTGGGGAATTCCTAAACCCTAGTTTTGAAATTCTCAGTAGCACCTCGGAGTTTGGATCTGTGCCCGGTTAATGGTAATAGGCTCAACCTCTATTACATGGGACCTGAACATATTGGCAAATACTGTGGTTGTACACTACTACATTTCTGCCTAATCCTTCATTCATTTATTCGGCTGTATACAGCCGTGAGGCTATGAATCCATAGCACCTCGCAAGAAATACCCGTGTAGCGACATCTACCGCGCTACATACAAACTGGACAAGTTCTGAATCGCGCAAGTGAAGTTTGCATCGCAACCTGCATATATACAACTGCCCGACATCAACCGTTGGGCCGTAGCCCGCCAGGCAAAACACCCGCCTGGTCGGAGGATCCTCCATTTGGTGTGAGGGGCAACATACCTCGCCCCTCCACACCCGTATAGAGATTCGGGATATTGAATATTCAAACTTTTGTGTTCAAGTATAATATCATTTTTATTTTGATCTATTAAAGATATTGTAGGGACTGGCCCAACAATCTTTTGCCTAAGGTAACTATGGTATAAAATCCGCCCCTGTGTCAAAGGGCCGACACAGGGGTTTGAAAAATGACATTTATACGACATTTTTCAAACAAACCGTTCTATTTTAGATGGAATTATAGGAATGAGTCTATTATTTTGTCAATTCTTAAATGGGTGTAGTTCGGCATTAATTGGCTTAAGAATAATGATGTAGGTAGGTCCCCAACCTAATCAGATGTGGCTGCTCAGTACCTATTTCTACACGAAGCAACTGCCATCAGACTTCAACAACCCAAGTTCTGGACAATACCGATATTCGAAGGCTAGACTGGTTGACAGGATTTTTGGATTTCTGACTATTTCTAACTAGAGAGTGTACAATAGCACGTTGTGACGTCAAGCCGTGCGTGAGCCATACAAATTTTACACTGACATTTGTTTTGCGTCGAGGGGACAGAGTAATCCCTCTCTATCCCCACCAAAAACTTTGAAAAGAAAAAGAAACTTGAAAGATATAAGCATAGAATTTTATATTTTACAACTCGATGCAAACGCAAACACAGAGGTACACACTTTACACACATATTACATACACACAGATACACATGTTAAACTTATAAATTATAAGTTTAACGTGAAAGAAGAAAGAAAGAAATGTGTGTATCGGTTGCATCATAGCGCCCAAACGACTGGACCGATTTTGATTCGGTTTTTTATGTTTGAAAGGTTACTTGACCGCAAGTGTTCTTAGCTATAATTTTAGAAAATCTGGCTAGCCGTTTGATGATTATCAGCTCTTTTCTTGTTCATGAAGGGATGTCAGCAACTTCTACAGATCTAAACGATATAAAATACGGTATCCTGTTACATTAATGATATTGCAAAAGCATGGTAACCATATCTTGATGCTGCGGGAGTATTTTAAATATAATGTTATTCAGTATTTTTGTAGGATTTTTAGTAAATCAAACATAAGTCAACTAGATACTCTATAGTGTAGGTAAATAATGATAATTAAGTATCTTAAATTTTTTCTTTCTATATCAGAAAGATTATCGGTTTATGTCCGTAGAAGGCACCCTATTTCATCTCGGTAGGTACTATGTTATGATTCTAAGGAGGGACCAAGTTTCTTATCATGATTAATGATCTTCGGAACTTCCAAAAACTGAAGGACAAATGTCATAAGTTTGCTGAGGCGACATCCTTACCACTGAAATACCAACTACCTAAATTATTTTCAACCCTGGGGAGCTACTAAGAAGTTTCGGCTGACAGATCGCACGTTTTTCTACCATGCAAGTGTCTCGATACCGACCATAGATTAGATTTTCGCTATTTGACTTATCATTAGCCTCATTAGCCTAGTGGTCCTGAGTGCGACTGCTACGGTAGAGGTCCTGGGTTCGATTCCCAGGTCAAGCTATTTGTTATTGGGTATTTTCTATGGAATTCTTAGTAGTAGCTCGAAGTTTATATTTGCGCTTAGCTACGGTAACAGGAATAATCGAAGGACGGAGGCCTAGAGAGCCCCATACGGTGGACAGACCAAATCCGCACCACACTCGACACTGGAATCCACGACGCTATACAAGTCACCAAAGGTCGCAAGAAGTGGAAGATTTTTGTGCAGGAGAGAATCATGAAGGCAGTCGCGACCCTTAGAAATAAGGAGACGACGTACAAAGAGAGAGAAGAATGACAATAGGTACGCCCCCTATAGCACGGCACCTAAACTTAACGGCGAACTGACAGTTCGCATTAATACGCCTCTGCCTAACCTTTCGGGGAATACAGGCGTGATGATAGGTTATGTTGGCTTGCTCAAATTTCTCATGTTCCCAAATACTCTGAAATGTTAATTGACGTAAATGCGACTGCTACATTAGAGGTTCGATTCTCATGTCTAGCAAAGTTTTAGATTCTCAGTAGCAGCTTGAAGTTTGTATTTGTGCTAAGTTAAGGGGACTATTCCCATTAACTTAGCACAAATTCCATGACTTAAACTTACCGTGGAACTGTGCGTTATAAATATAACATCTCTACCTTAACCCCTCGGAGAATACAGGCTTAATGTTATGTCATGCAAGTTAAAAAAGTTTATTTTAGTAGATATTTTTAACGTTTGTACTTTATATGTATTTCCTGAATAAGTAATATTCCACTTCAATACTATCTAGGTGCATAGAATATCTGACGCCCATATTTAGTATTCAGTAGGCATTTCAACTTGAAATACCGGAATACATGTATGTCTAAGGCAATTATGTATATATATGTATATTATATTATTATAATATATATGTAGATTCTGCGCCAAGTCACAAGTATGCGTTACATACATAGAGATACCTATATTATAATACTAGAAATATAATTCTCTATTATATATATATATATTCCTATGTTACTAGCTTGCAGAAAATCGTAGCCAAATAACATAGCTCCGTCCTATGTTGTGTTCCTATCGGTGAGCAAGATCGCCACAGCACAGCGAGGAACCGTTGTCGCCGAGTCGCGGTCTCCACTCGAGAACACGTCTTGCCTAGATTGTCGGTTCTTCTACAGATACGTGGGAGAGCCATGCTTCGGCACGAATGGGCCGGCTCGATCGGAGTGATACCACGGCCTCGCAGAAAATCGGTCTCAAACATCGCTTACGTTGTGTTTCGCCGAGTGAGTGAGGTTACAAAACCGGCGTGATCAACGCTTACGTTGTGTTTCGCCGAGTGAGTAAGGATACCGGAGGCCCAATCCCCTTTTAAAAGGTCGGCAACGCACTTGTAACTCCTCTGGTCTTGCGGGTGTCTATGGGTAGCGGTAATCGCTTACCATCAGGCGATCCGGTTACCCTCCTATCCCATAAAAAGATATGGCCAGGCCACTGCCACTTTAGCTTGCTATTTCGGTAACTTTGATTCTATCAAGTAGCCACTTTAAATTCTGATTAGGAGGCAATGTTTAATATTAACAGCACAACATGTACAAAGGGCATGCGGGCCTTCAAAGTGTATTTACTCAACGCATTAGTGGTTAATTAATTGATTTGTTAGCAAACACGCTTTGTAAAGGCATGTCAAATGATAATTAGAAGTGCTCACACTAATAATTAATACTAATATTAGAAATGCGAAAGTATACCATAACATACCATCACGCCTGTATTCCCCGAAGGGTTCGGCAGAGGCGTACTAAATTAACACCCACAGTTTGCCGGTATGTTTAGGTCCAATGTAATAGAGGGCGAGTCCGGGCAGAAATCCCATTAAAATGCTAGATATATATATTAAAATGCTAGATAGATAATGCTAGGCTCTTCTAGAAAAGGCCAATAACACTGCTTGAATTGGGTATCGAACCCATAGCAGTTGCGCTTCAGACCGCTAGTCTAATGAGGCTGTCAAATTAGACATATTAAAATAAAACCACTTTACAGATTTTAACTCTTAAAGCCTAACAATTCGGATAATTTACAGATACATGTTTTTTATTTTTAAAAATAATTGGTGTACGAACTGTGCGTGACGCGTGTACCTATGCCTCTGCCTAACTCTTCACAGGTGTAATGTATGTCTTATATATATTCACGTAAGTTTCAGAAATCAGTATAAACAAAGTATTGATTAAATACATTTTGAATAAATTTTAACTTCCAGCTCGCTTACTCTGCAACTGTGTACATAATAAAAAATATTAAAAATTCTCTAGATGCGTCCACACGGACGACAAACAAAAACGCATTCTTTTGTTCTTTGTAATAAGATAAATGGTACCGACACAAAGGGTGGACATTTATAATGTCCGTCGCAATGTTTGTTTGAAATTTCCACGTCTTGACGTCAGTTCTCGAGTTTCTTTTTAATTTGAAATGTGCTACGACTGCAGTAGACTGCTACGCTAGAGGTTCTAGGTTCAATTTACAGTTAAGTTAAAGTTAAGTTTCGGTTTTTGCCCGGTTAATGGCTATAGGCTGGACGCCTATTACATTCCGGCGAATTTCGGGCGTAAGTAAATTATTACACCTCTGCCTAACCTTGCGCGGCGTGGTATGTTATAATAAGTGAAAAATTCAAGGATGCCTGTAACCAGCCTTCTTTTTTGACTGTCACGACAAAACAGAAAAACTGTGCCCTCAGCGCCAAGCTTCAACACAAATTAAATAAAATTGCGAAGCCATAGAACTAACTATGGCAAAAAAACCATTACATACGAAGGAGCACAATTACATAATAACCTACCAAATAATATTAAGGATGTCAAATCACTTGCTGTGTTTAAAGTAAAATTAAAAATTCTTTGAACAGGATCTTTCACCTAGTCGTGGCTGTGGCAAGCTAAGCACATTGTGGTTTGTTGTCTATAGGTACATGATTATGGCTCTCAAAAGTTCAACACAGTCTCAATTCATTCAACCTACCCCTTAACAAAGAGACAGCGCCGTCTAAAATATATTCCCCACTAAAAGAGTTTCGCCCCAATGATTTATCTGCCTTCATCAACAGCTGATGCGTAAAATTTGATATTGCACAGTGGACCGACACCGGCCTAGACGTGAACTGAATTCTTATATCGAATATATTTTTCGATACAGTTCGAAATTTTATTCTTTCTACCGTGAAGTTTTAGTGAAGACCCTTTCTGTTACGTATATATGAATAAAAATCTCGAGTCACGGTTTTTGTGGCCGCACTCCTCCGAAACGGCTCGATCAATTTTTATGAAATTTTTTATGTATATTTGGTATGTATGATAATAGGTCGTAAAGTATATTCATACCGTTAGGTGATTAGGAACCTATTCAGAAAAAAAAAACGATAAAAGAGGCATTGCAACGCATGGCGAAATGCATTCGTGCCGAACCATGGCTCTCCCACGGTATCGGATCGGCGTAACATGATTTTAAAAAGTCTGAGGTCCGTAGATTCTATGTTAAGATCTAAAACTTTCCTAGAGGGATCTCGAAGTCTAAAGAGATTTTTATGGTCTCAAGTTTTAAGACATTATTTAGCCGAAGTCACGGGCACATCTGGTGACATTTCAAATTTGCATCAGCCGCATTAAAAAGTTTTAATAGTCAAACACTAATTGCTCGTGTATAAACTTTGACACAAACGATGTGACGTCACCAAGTAATTGCCCGCAAAAACTGTAAAGTTGTGCAAGTTTTAAAAGCGTTTTGCTGTCAATGTACTAGTAATGGATGCATTATGGCGAGGTGAAGGACGCAGTAATTCAAGCACTCACATTTTCTTCCCCACTGGGAATGGCCAGGACTTCGTAAACCACAGGATCTCGAACTAGAAGTCTCTTGGAGGGCTGACTTACAGAACTTTTTAACATTTGGTCAACAATTTTAAAGAAAACTTTATTTTAACAGTCCGGCGGACCGAATTTCTCTTACAAACGTAATACCGAAATACGTATATATAATTAAATTTCGTTATTATTCGGATTCCGATACCGTTATTCTAGGTTCCTACTCTACCATTTCGTCCAAAATACTTCACTGGAAATAAATGTAAGCGAATGAATGTTTTGAGAACTTTACCAAGTTTGGAACGATTTGGCGGTCTTTTGTTTCCAGTGAAGTAGTAGTAGACGAAATAGTACCGTACGAACCTAGATTAACGGTATCCAGATCCGAATAATTTGATAGAATATTGTCTGGATTAGGATTTTTTATTTTGGTAATACGTTTTTGTGGACAATTCAAACTCCGCCGGACCTTTAACGATAAATATCACGATAATATCACGATAATAACCAAAATTTATAATAACTTTTCAATGATCTTACAACATTTTTCACTATACATATATTGAAGATCAATTGAAGGTGATTTAATTACGCTTATGAATTTGATAAATTATTTTAGATTTTTTTTTAAATCTTTGAGGACTGTTCGCCATCCAGATTATATACCTACCTAATAGATATAAATAAAAACGACTCGGTGTTATTGACACCATACATTTTGGTAGATTAATCCAACTTGGACGGTTAAGGGGTTAAAATAGCGTTAGATAGTTTATTCCTTTCAGTATTACTTCCAATTTCGGGTTTCCCGGAACCTTTTCGAAACCACCGTGACGTAATCAATAACCTGCCAACAATAATTTTTCATAAGCCCGACAATAGACAATAACCAATATCGTGACCATCAATCACGATGAGAAACGACAGGACCCCATGAAATATGGGAGGGATGCCCTTTGTCAAACGCGTTGTTCCCATTGCAGGGGAAAAGTGATACAAAGATGTATTCAGATATTTATAAACCAATAAATTGGTAAATGGTATACTTAGCTAAAATTTAAATTATGATAAGACAACGTTGCGGACTGAAAGATGATGCAGTGACACGTTTTCAAAAGAATATGCTGAGAGGGTTTGGACACGTGAAGAAAATGAATGAAAGACGATTCACGCAAGGAGTTTATATGGCGAATGTCAGTGGTAGCCTCGGAAGAGGTCATCCTAGAAAAACATACGCCGATCTTATTGGCGAGGTCCTTCAAAAAGGTTAGGTGCGTAGTACTCTGACTTGCTGGAGGAAGCTGGATGTGACAAAGTGAAGACAGGGTGACATGGTGGGGATTGGGTGATTGGGAGAGGCCTACGTCCAGCGGTGGACTGCTATAGGTTAATGATGAGGCGTCGAGATCTCGATTATGGAGACCTGGACGCCTAAGGACATTAAAGTCTAATAGATAAAGTATCAGCTCTAAGTTGGTAGCTTAAGTAAGTATAGGTTTTTTTATCGATCACGGTCCCTTAGCCCTTTCTATCAGACGACCAGAAGTACGAAAAAGCAATCCATTCATGGTGGACATTCAAAAAACCCCAACGAAACGCTTTAAGTCCACTTTTATCATGCGCACCGCCGAAATGTGGAATGCGCTTCCCGAGTGGGTCTTCCCCAATAGACATAATATGGGTGTCTTTAAATCACAAGTAAATCGGTTTCTTCTAGGCAAGCGCACTCTATCGTAGATCGCAGTGTCGCTTAACATCAGGCGAACAGGCGGTCAAGCGTAAGCCTATCAAGAATAAAAAAATACAGTTCATGACGTCATTTTCATTTATTTTTTGCTTTAGTGCTACAGGCCTTTGAATTGATTTGCGCTATCATGTATGAAAGCTTTAAATTAAATATAAATGAAAGTACTCCATTTTGGATCACGTATCTACTTTATCTGACACGATCACGTTCACGCGGCTCGTTTATATCCGAATTTTTATGTTTGCTGTTGAAATAGCTATTGGGAATTTATTAAGCTCAGTATATTTTTGTTTCAGTCAGGTTTCATCCCACGAGGGCCGTAATGTTTGGTGGATTTATTATGGACACACATTATAATAACTTTTTAATAAATAAAACCGGCCAAGTGCGAGTCGGACTTGCGCACGAAGGGTTCCTATTATCTATAAAAACGGAAAAAAAATCATGTCTGTTGTATGGGGGCCCCCTTAAATATTAATTTTATTCTGTTTTTTATATGTTGTTATAGCGGCAAAAGAAATACATCATTTGTGAAAATTTCAACTAACTATCACGGTTCATGAGATACAGCCTGGTGACAGACGGACGGACAGCGGTTTGGGTACGGAACCCTAAAAACCGAGTTATATATCTTTTGAACTAATGATCAGACCCTAAACAAAATATAAGACCAACTAGGAAATATACCTAGTAAAATAATACCAAAATTATCATAATTGGCAAAGATATCGCGCTTTGCTAATGCGACGTTAGAGGTGCTGGGTTCGATCTCAAGTCGAGCAAAGTGTTACTGAGCTTTTATACGAAATTCTCTATAAACTTCAGTTGGGAGTTTGAACCGCTCCCTATCACATGGGACTAAAAGATACCTGGTAAACGGTGGTTGTACATTAATAGACCTCTGCTTCAACTATCGGGGAATACAGGCGTAATGGTAAGTGCATTGTGTATGTACCGTGTTCCGTTGTGTTTGTGAAGCCAGAGATCGATAGAGTTTTTATTTACATCACTACCAAGTAAAATTGAGTGGAATTTACTATTCACCAGTCAAAGATATAACATCTTTGTTGAAGTCTATTAAAAAGTTACATAACCATTAATCCATGTCCAATAAAACACCCATCCATGTATTTATAACATAACATACCATCACGCCTTTATTCCCCGAAGGGTTAGGCAGAGGCGTACTTAATGTACACCCACAGTTCACCAGTATGTTTAGGTCCCATGTAATAGGGGGCGAGCCTATAGCCATTCACCGGGCACAAATCTAGACTCCGAGCTGCTACTGAGAATTTCATAGAAAACTATTTATACGTATTTATTATAAGGGTAAAATAAAAACATGTCAAACAACGCTTACGTTGTGTTTCACCGGGTGAATTAAGTTACCGGAGGCTCAATCCCCTTTTAAAAGGCTGGCAACGCACTTGTAACTCCTCTGGTGTTGCGGGTGTCCATGGGCGGCGGTAATCGCTTACCATCAGGCGATCCGTCTGCTTGTTTGCCCTCCTATCTTATAAAAAAAGAAAACAAAAACATGTAACCTTCCTTTTGAAGGAGTCAGGTAATAAAACGAAAGAAGTTGTAAGCACGACTGCTACTTGAAGGTCCTGGGTTCGATTTCTGAATGTAGCAGTTAATGAGTTTTTCTAAAAAAATCATGTCGAAGTGTGAATTTGTACGCGGGTAATGGCATTAGGCTCGGCCCCTAATATATGGGACCTAAACATACTGGCGAACTGTGACTGTACCTGTATGAGTACCTACACATCTGCCTAACCCTTTGGCGAACAAGCGTTATGCTATATTTTAGTGTCTTTAACAACGGTCGAACTTTACCCATCAGACGTTTTAAATGAGTTTACATGCTTGTATAAGCACTTGTACAATAAGTTGGATAATCAAAGCCTTTGTCTAAAATATTGAATTATTATTTTATTTGATTGTCATAGAACTTGAGTGCCTAATCAATAGAGGTGTTTACATAATCAACCCATTATACTGTCCCACTGATGGGCACGGGTCTCCTCTCAGAATGAAAGGGATTAAGCTATAGTCCACCACGCTGGCCTAGTGCGGGTTGGCAGACTTCACACGCCATCGAGAAAATCTCTTAGGCATGCAGGTTTCCTCACGATGTTTTCCTTCACCGTTTAAGCGCGTGATAATTAACTATTTAATACGCACATGACTTCGAAAAGTCAGAGGTGCGTGCCTTGGATTCGAACTCGAGACCTTTTGACTTGGCAGTCCAATAGTCATATCACTAGGCTATCACTACTATTAAAAAAAAATATATAACATTTTATTCAAAGTCTACAGATTTATTAAAATTTCAATTAGAATAACGGGTAGGTAAGTACTTTAGAATTAAAAATTATTTGCAAATTTCTAAATACTAAAAAAACTGCATAGATACTCATTTAAATAATGTTTACAAAGCATTTTATTTGTGTACCATTTGTTCTACCAATATATTAGAATTATGCAGTTTGAAATAAAAAAATGTAGGATATTATCATCATCATCATCATCCTGCCCTTGTCCTCATATATTTGGGGTCAGCGTGTCCTTTTCTTCCATCATCCCAATCAGCCGTCAACTTCATCATTCACCTTTCCCATCATATTAGAATATTTATCAACTGTCTCTAATAAATCGCGAACAAATTATGTAATGAGGTTTGAATTGTTTTGGCAATAATGTTATTACAACATAATGTAAAAACTTTTGTGATGAGAGAATAAATTTAAAAATCATTATGATATACGTATCTATAATATAAATGCAAAATATATAATGTTTATTAATAATTAGCGTCTAATTAATTACCTTTGAAGATTTGTTACAAAAGAGTTAGTAGTATTATCAAAATTATTAACTGTACGAAGGATTATAAAACCATTGAGGATGCCTGCTGAAATTATAATATCAAAATATGTGTAGCCAAGGAAAACAGAGTATTAAGATACAAAGTTTATTTAGTCATTTAATTATGGACCTTCAACATAGGATAAAAACAATACATGACATATAATAAAAGTAGGTACATTTACTGCCTCATTAGTCTAGTGGTCCCAAGCGCGACTGCTACGCTAGAGGTCCTGGGTTCGATCCCCAGGTCGAGCAAAGTGTTATTGAGTTTTTCTATGAAATTCTCAGTAGCAGCTCGGAGTCTGGATTTGTGCCCGGTTAATGGCAATAGGCTCGCCCCCTATTACATGGGACTTAAACATACCGGCGAACTGTGGGTGTCTATTAGTACGCCTCTGTCTAACCCTTCGGGGAATACAGGCGTGATGGTATGGTATGTTATGTACATTTTTTTATAATACATGTGTTCCTCCACTTATAGAAGGTCACAGCATGCACTTTCAATCTAGGCGAACAAAGGAAATTGAACATTTACAAAAATAATATTAAATATTTAATAAAAAATTAAATAAAAAAAAATAGAAAATTAGATAACAAATGAAACACTTAAGGGTTAGAAATTAATGTAAATCTGAGAGTATGATTTTCAACTTCTTATATTTTACGCTTTAAAATCACTTTATTTCTCAAGATTACAATCACTTCGAGGAGAAATAAACAAACATAATATATATTAGTTACAATTCACAGAGTGCGTAAACAGATAGACGGTATACAAAAATAAAATACAAAATATTAGCGATTAAGTATGTAGGATTGTGGGTAGATTTCAATAGTTTGTCTTGTCGATTTATATTCACCTAGCTGAGCAGATGTAAGGGACGGTTTACATGAAGACAAAATTGTGAAAAGATAATTATAATTATTTTATAGTATTGCCATTGAAGATGTGCTCTTTTAATAATCTTTTATAAATTGTTATTGTTTTTGCGTCTTTTATATAATTTGGTAACGAGTTGTAGATTTAAAATAAATACTTACTAATACACTTTATACTTTTTATATTTTCCATATTTCCGCTGAAATATGGAATGCACTTTCCGAGTGGGTCTTCCCTGATAGATATAATCTGGGTGTCTTTAAATCACGAGTGATTCGGTTTCTTCTGGGCAAGCGCGCTCCATCGTAGATCAAAGTATCGCTTAACATCAGGCGAACTGGCGGTCAAGCAATAAAAAAAAAGCTATGTCCAGACCATGGCGCTCAGACAGGTCATTGAAGTCATATATTATAATCTCTCGAATAAGTACTTCGAAGTCGAAAAGTTGAATATTTTTATAAAAATAAACCAAGTAGTTATTATAGTGGCTAAAATATATTACCTAAATATTTTCGATAAAAAACTATTTCCGAAAAAATCTCGGAACCTATAAAACAACTTAATAATAGATTTATTTTGTATCTCCTTAAAATTTATAATAACAACAACATACGTACCTCGCACCAAACAACACCACACAACACAAAATGAAATCACGAAACACCACTTTTGAAGCACCAAATAAAACTTACAACAATTGTTAATTCCACGAACTTTTTTGGGCGGGCAGATAGGGCGGGGCGCCTTACTCTCGCGACTCCTGAAGCCGACTGAAGGCTGTATCGTAAGCTTGAAACGCACACGCGCACTGCTACATAAGTTACCGAGAAGTATTTATAGTAAGTATTAAGTTTTTCTCTTTGGAGAACATAATAATGGCGTGCGTATATTACAAGATGTATGAGCGTGGACGCAGCAAAAAAGTATATTTATTTACTAGCTTTTGCCAGCGACTTCGTCCGCGTGGAATAGTTACTTTGTTCCCTAGTTCTTCGCCCGCGGTTTCACCTGCGTTGCCCCGTTCCTAAGGGTTGTAGCGTGATGTTTTATAGCTTGAAACCTTTCTCATGAATAACTCATTTTCCCAACATTTCCCTTCACTGCTCTGCTCCTATTGATCGTAGCGTGATGAAAAGTATACTATAACCTGTGGTTTGGGCTGTGCGTTGATAGATCACTATGTCAATCAGTCAGTCACCTAACGTAAGAGTAGACAAATATAATCAGAAAGCTCCGAACTGCTAAGCTATCGGGAGTTACACGTGTTATTGTGAGTCAACCATAAAAGATAGACATTTGCTGTCGTGGAATATTTTTTATATAATTTTAAGGAGAACATTTCCGTCATACATGATTTCTGTGTAGCTTTAACCATTAAGGCTGCACACGCGACGGAAGCCTAAAAAATGGAGTAAGTTCTCCTGTTTTCCCAACATTTCCCTTCACTGCTCTGCTCTTATTGATCGTAGCGTGATGAAAAGTATACTATAACCTGCCCAGGTGTATGAAGAACAATTGTACTTAGTTTCGTTGGTTTTTGTTTCTATAAAGAACATACAGACAGACAGACAGACAGACAGACCGACAGACAAAAATTTTACTGATTGCATTTTTGGCGTCAGTATCGATCACTAATCACTCGCTGATAGTTATTTTGGAAATATATTTCATGTACAGAATTGACCTCTCTACAGATTTATTATAAGTATAGATTAATAAGATAAGACTAGCTGTTAGCCGCAGTTTCACTCACGTCCCAAAAAAATTAACATACTATAAGTCCGTAGAAATAAAACTTCTTTTTAAGGATTTTATTGCGTTATATTAATATTATTAGATTCCCGATGTTTTGGATCTTTTACTGCATTCTGTAAAGGATCCTATGCATTTTTGTCGGAAACCAGTATAGTATAAGTCCGATTTTGGGCGGCGTACCAAGATGAAACATGCACTGAATTTTAAGTTAGACCTCTACTAATACATCGGTGAAAATTGCATTCAATTCTATGAAGTAGTTTTTGCGTGATGCGCGTACAAACATACAGACAGACAAAAATTCAAAAAATGGTTATTTAGGCTTCTGTTGCTCTAATAAAGACCCTCCATATTAGTTTTTCTTTAATATCTATAATGTACAGACATCGGCCTGTTACAATTTTTTAATAGATATAGATAAGATAAAGACTGCCTCATTAGTCTAGTGGTCCTAAGGGCGACTGCTACGCTAGACGGCTTAGGTTCGATTCCCAGGTCAAGCAAAGTGTTATTGGGTTTTTCTATGGAATTCTCAGTAGCAGCTCGGAGTCTTTCACATGTGACCTAAACATACCGGCGAACTGTAAGTGTACATTAGAACATTACGTCTACATTAGAACATCTTTGTCTAACCCATCAGGGAATACAGGCGTGAAGGTAAATATGCTATGCTTATTGTTTTTTTATGGATCAAGTCGACAAACGAACTGACGAGCTACCTGGTGGTAAGTAGTCATCGTCGTCCATAGACACCTGCAACACCAGAGGAGTTGCTGATACGTTGCCGACCCTTAAGAGCCCCTACGGACTGCAGCCGCAGCAACCGAGGGGAACTGGCTCTTACGTGCAAAAGTCGAAACACACACCTACGTGCTTTACGACAGACTCCGACGTAAGGGTGGTCCCAACCAGTCAGACCCCAAGAGGTCCTACCATTACCATACTTATTTGATTTAAGAAATCCAATTATCGATCACGAGGTGTCAGTATATGAATTTTCTATTACTAACATCTGTTAAATTTCAATAATTAATTACTCTTGTATATGGTTTTGAGTATCTCAAATGAATGAAATGATTTAAATCATTTTATCTAATTAATTAAAGTATTTCAGCCAAGATTTTACCTGACGGCTGACACTGACAAATAAAATACCTATATGTGATTAAATATGAAAATACGCAATGTCATGTTAATACGTTGGAAATTTAATTAAATTACATTTTGACATATTAATTACGAGGTGTTATCAGTTTAGCGGCAGACTAGGGTTAATAACTGGTGGTTTTAATCCTCCAGTTAAATTTATTTTGAAATAATTTTAAGTAGTAATAAGTAACTGTTATAAACGACGTGAGTATTCATTTGGATTTAATTAATTTAAACTCATTAGTCTAGTGACTAATGTCTAGGACTGCCTCATTAGTCTAGTGGTCCCAAGCGCGACTGCTACGCTAGAGGTCCTGGGTTCGATCCCCAGGTCGAGCAAAGTGTTATTGGGTTTTTCTATGAAATTCTCAGTAGCAGCTCGGAGTCTGGATTTGTGCCCGGTTAACGGCAATAGGCTCGCCCCCTATTACATGGGACCTAAACATACCGGCGAACTGTGGGTGTACATTAGTACGCCTCTGCCTAACCTTTCGGGGAATACAGGCGTGATGGTATGTGTTAATTAATTTAAATTTATATCGGTGAGCGTTTTATTTTATTTTTACATACATAGGAACATACACGCCTTTCTCCCACAGGGGTAGGCAGAAACTATAGACTGTCACTTGCTACTATTCTTGCATACTTCTTTTTTTTATATAAATAATAATTCTATAATGAGATTATTCGGTTAACAGATTTGTAAAGCTCTGAATCCAGAGCTAGGTTAGTACCTGTGTGTTCAGGAGTCAGTGTCTTCTTCCTAAATAAATGGTGCTTATTTAATGCAATAATTATTAAATGTTTGAAAGTGATTACAATAAAATTTATGAAATATTATGTAAATTTCGGACAACTCATAACAATAACCAATTAAAAATAATGTGTGTGCACGTGTGTGTGTGCACGTGTGTGTGTGTGTATGTGTGTGGATGTGAGAGGTTCTTTTGCTTCTTCCATATTCATACATCTTCTCATATATTTTATTTTTTATTATGTTTAAAATCATTTCGAATCTAAAAAGGTTTTCAGGTCCTATGTATTTAGTAGAGGGTCAAGCTCATTAAAAACTGAAAGCTTAAAGAGTATTCAAATATTAATTGCATCATTAGTCTAGTAGCCCCGAGCGTGACTAATACGCTAGGCAGCTCAAAGTTTGGGATTTGTGTCCGATTAATGGCAATAAGCTCGCCCCATATTACATGGGACCTAAGCATACCGGCGAACTGTGGTTGTATAAACTAATTAATTTTGTTTAGTGTACACTAGTACCCTTCTGCTTCCCCTTTGGGAAATACGGGTGTGATAGTAGATACATTTTGATTATACTAAAGTTATTCGACATCGATGTACCTATTAATAAAAAAAACTTACTAGCAATGTGGGTCGCACATTACTAGTATTCTTGTTAACCCCTCGTGCTAAGCTAAATGCTTGTGTTACGAGTGGGTTCACGTCGGTAGCGCAATGGGTGGGTTTCGAACTGGCAACCACGTGATCGTAAATCCGACGCCCTAACCATTAGGCTACCGCCGCTTTCCAATATTGATTGATTATTTATCCTTTTGACATTAAACCTTGATATTAAATATATTACAATGTTATTACATTTTCTTGGAAAGGACAAACATTAGTAAGATTATTAGATTTCGAATACAATTTCCGAGTATTGAGGATCATTATAATACACGCAAATCATTGTAATGGATCATACGGTTGGGTCAACGACATCCTTTGAATTAAAACTGTTATGTTATATCGATAAATACATGTCTGCTAGAGATGTGCTTAAGCATAGACTATCTAACTTGTTTATTTCTTAAGATAGGCACGGCCCTAGCACTATGGCGGCGGTCTCCTCTCTAGTGCCTCTAAAACATTGAGCTCTGTTCTGTATTGTCTAAACCAAGACAATTACAGGCATGTTCTGGATGTGCTCGCTCCACCGTCACCCCATTTTTGCCCCGGAGGCGAGATTGACGTCAAGAGTAAGATATAAAAAATATACATATAAAAAAAATATACTCAAAATAAATGCGTATTGTTTTACAATGTCCTTACAGATAAATAGCGTTCACACTGTTACGGGAATCGATCGTAAAAAATGTTTGAATTTGGACAACAAATGTGGACGCAAATAGAATATTGTATTAGTCGCGTCCCAACTTTTAATTGATTTATTAATTACTTCTCTCGAAAAAGAAATAGGCATGGGCCCAAATATTATGTCGCGCCATTGATTATTAATTATTCGATATTAAATAGGCTCGCCCCCTATTACATGGGACCTAAACATACCGGCGAACTGTGTGTACATTAGTACGCCTCTGCCTAACCTTTCGCGGAATAAAGGCGTGATGGTATGTTATGTATGTTAATCGATATTAAATAAGGAAGGCAGAGGTAGGGCATAGTGGCATCGAATAATTCCACTCACAATTGGAGCTGCTCGACTGGGGAAGTACCTCCACATTGCAGAAAATCTTAGCCAAATAACATAGCTCCGTGCTATGTTACACTCATAACGGTGAGCAAGGTCAGAAGGCCAGAGCTCCGCAAGGAAGCGTTGTGTTGGCAGTGGGGGTGGATCGGTCGTGTTTTATTACCACCGCTGTCATGCATGGCAGCATGTCTCCTATGCTGCCAGCACACCTATTATTCCTTAATTTACAGGATCGGCAATGCGCGAGTTATACCCTTGATGTGCAAGCGTTCACAAGCATTTAGCTTAGCACGAGGGGTTAATAAGAATACTAGTAATGTGCGACCCACATTGCTAGTAAGCTTTTTAAATAAAGAAAAAAAAACCGCTGATTTGATTTTGATGAATTCTGATATAGAGATAAAATTGGCCGTAGAGAAGGTCAAAAGCTTCCTTTTGTCTCAAATCGACGGGCACAACTAGTCGCAAATAATAATACAAAATAATTTAAGACTGACTTAACTGTAATAAACAATGACAGTTTAAGAATGCGTAAGTACCTCATTAGCGTAGTGGTCTTGAGCAGGACTGCTACGCTAACGGTCTTAGGTTCGGTTCCCAGGACAAGCAAAGTGATATTGGGTTTTTCTATGAAATTCTTAGTAGCAGTTCGAAGTCTGGATTTGTGCCCGGTTAATGGCAATAGGCTCACCCCTTATTACATGGGACCTGTGTAATGTACATCACATTAGTACAATTCTGCCTAACAATTTGGGGAATACAGGCGTGATGTTATGTAGTTACTAAGATAAATAAAGCGCAACGTATTTGATGGTTTTTACGTCTTACTAGCGACCTTCTCGCGGTTTCACCCGCGCTGCTCCGTTCCTAAGAGGCGTAGCGTGATGTTATATAGCCTATGTTATTCAGTGATAATGTAGCTTTCTAACGGCAAAATATTTTTTTAAATCGGTCCAGTACTTTTTGAGCCAATTCGTAACAAACGTACTTATTTACATACAAATATTTCCTCTTTATAATATTACTAGCGACCCGCCCGCGGTTTCACACGCGTTACCCCATTCCTAGGAATCGTAGCGTAATGTTAAATAGCTTAAAACCTTCCTCTTGAATCACTCTATTAAAAAAAACCGCTTCAAAATCTGTTGCGTAGTTTTAAAGATTTAAGCATACATAGGGACGGACAGACAGCGACAGCGACTTTGTTTTATACTATGTAGTGATTATAGAGTACAGATAAATACAGAAGTTCACATTCTTCTGTTTGTTTATGGTGTATAAAAGTAAACAACCCTTGAAGGTCATGGACGAAGGACCACGCTCACTCCAGATCACGAAACCTTTTGCCAATTAATTATTTTCTCGCGTGCAAAGGTTGAAATAAACGGTACTAGAAGCTAGGTTGAATATTTATATATGTTTACAAGTTTTAACATACCATCACGCCTGTATTCCTCGAAGGTATGGGCAGAGGCGTACTAATATACACCCACAATTTGCCGGTATGTTTAGGTCTTATGTAAAATATGTCCTATTGCCACAAATGCCAAACTCGGATCTGCTACTCAGAATTTCATAGAAAGCCCCAATAATTTTGCTCGACCAAAGAATAGAACCTGGGATCTTTAGTATAACACAACTACTAGACTATGAGGTAGTCTTCACTTCACTTCAAAGTATTTTTTAAGGTTAAGTTGATTTGAGTTCACGTCGGTTGTGCAATGGGTGGGTTTCGAACCGGCAACCAGATGATTGCAAGTCCATTCCAGACAATCTATACTCCATTATTAATCCTACTAATATTATAAACGTGAAAGATTGTAAGGATGTATGGATGCTTGTAACTCAATCACGTCAAAACGGCTGAACGGATTTGGATGAAATTTGATACAGAGATAGGACGATTATAGTCTGGTATACCACATACTAAGGCTACTTTTTAGCCAGGTCGGATCCATTTATGAAGTCCACGCAGATGAATTCGTGGGCAGTAGTTTATTATAAATGCGAAATTAACTCTGTTTATCTGTTGTTTACCTGTGATTTCACGCTTAAACTGCTGTAACAATATTGATGACGGTATAGAGGTAGTTTGTAGCTTGGAGAAGGAAATACTTATTTATGATGCGAGTAGATAAAGGTACAGTACGCGCAGCATAAGTTGGCCGGAGTGAAGTTCGCCGTTTTAATGCGCAGTGGATTGTTTACGTTAAAAATTGTGTACTGCGCAACCAAACAGCTAACTTTAGTCCGGCCAACTTGTGTCGCGCGTACTGTAAAAGCTGACGTCGAATAAGTGTCACAGGTTAGAAGTCAGATCATAACCACAATGCTATTGGTTGGCGATGGCATGCACAGAAAATTCCTGACGTGTGCAGGTTCTCTTTCCTATATTATCCTTCACTGTATTAGTGAGTGATCCATCACCCCTGTAACCCCGAAAGGTTAGGCAGAGATGTATTGATATGTAACTCGCAGTTCCAAGTAGTTTCTAAGTCCCACGTAATAGGACATTAACGGTAATATTACCATCAACCGGGCACAAATCCAAACTCCTA
This sequence comes from Acronicta aceris, assembly GCA_910591435.1. NCBI lineage: Eukaryota > Metazoa > Arthropoda > Insecta > Lepidoptera > Noctuidae > Acronicta > Acronicta aceris. Next base: position 14,015,814 of record OU342770.1, read on the forward strand.
CTTATTTTATGCGTTGCTCGCTCCCTGGACCTCACAGTCGAAGCTGCGCGTGCGGCCACTATGTCATGAGGTAGTTTAAGCAATTTACGTCATAATTAATTAGATAACTGTACAAAATCAATCCTTTCATCGAAACCAAAACAGTGAAAACAAACGCTTTAAGAGCCCGACGGACCGAATTTCTCTTACAAACGTAATACCGAAATAAATCGTAATAGAAATACAATTTAATCAAATTGTGTGATTGTTCGGATTCCGATACTGTTAATCTAGGTTCCTACGCTACCATTTTGTCCAAAATATTTCACTGGAAATAAATGTAAGCGAATGGAATTTTTGATAAAATTACCAAGTTTTGAACGATTTTCCAATCTTACCTATATAACCAGTGAAGTAGTAGTAGACGAAATAGTACGGTAGGATCCTAGATTGACGGTATGCAGATCCGAATAATAACATAATTTGATAGAATATTGTCTGGATTACGTTTTTTTGGTATTACGTTTTTGACGGCAATTCAAGCTCCGCCGGTCCCATAAGGAAATACAACATTTTAACCGCAAAACAAATATATTATTCAGAGCAAGTTGAACAAAGTTCCTCATTACCTTAGTAATTAACATTTAAAAAGCACATTAAAAATTTTGCCAAAATCTTTGCAATTCAACTCGAAAAAAATTTACAAAAAATGGTGCTTAAAAATCTTCAAGTGTTCCCTCGAAAGTTGTAACACAGATGTAGAGTGAAATAGATAGCTCTAGTAATCATTAATAAATAAATATACGTATAGCGCAACGGCTACGCTAGAGGTATTTGGTTCGATTGCAAAGTGGTATTGGGTTTTTCTATGAAATTTTCGGATTTGTGCTCGGTTAATAGCAATAGACTATGGATGCTGTAAAGTATCCAAACGTCAAGATTTAAAATGTGACAAAATCCGTTAAAAATAGTTTTATTTCAATATCACTACATGAACATCATAGTTTTAAATGTTATTTTAAATTAACTTTCGAGTATTTTTTATGATTATAATAAGCATTAACGAATAATTATGTAAGTGTCAAGAATTCATATGTATTCCAGGTTAGGTATTTACAGGAGACTTTTACAATGAATACTCACCAAGACAGATAAACACTTCTAGGCATTAGTCTCTTTCCTTTTCTCTATATCTGTGTACTACACCCATACCGAGCCTTTAATTACAATGAAATTTGCATACTTTAGAAGTTTTTTAATTTCATAAATATATTCATGGTTAGGGATGTCCCTTTATTAAATTATTACGACCTGCCCACGCAATTTGGTGGCTACTTGTACTTGGCTACTTCTGATCTATAAACCCTCTGTGCCAAGTTCAGGTTGACAATGTATTGTTAACTTTAAAAGAAATAAAAAAATACTATAAAAGCATATTAGCAACTAAATACTTACGCTAAATGAAAACCGGCATCAAACAACGCCTACGTTGTGTTTCGCCGAGTGAGTGAGGTTACCGAAGGCCCAATCCCCTTTTCAAAGGTCGGGTATGCACTTGTGACTTCTATGGTGTTGCGGGTGTACATGGGCGGCGGTAATCGCTTACCATCAGGTGATCCGTCTGCTCGTTTGCCTTTCTATCCCATAAAAAAAAACGAATTAGCTAAGAATAACCTTTTTTCACATTGTGAGACAAATCAATAATTCAGGGTGGTAGAGCTCTTTTGTATACATACAACTTATTATGACATCTGTATTCCTCGAAGGGTTCAGCAGAGGCGTACTTATGCATACCCACAGTTCGCCGGTATGTTTAGGCCCCATGGTGGCGATCTTATAGCTAAGTAATGAAGTGCTAACATCATGGTGTTTTGGTTTGAAGGTTTATATAGCCAACAAAATTCCTGCAAATGAGACTAAATAACTGAGATCTTACGATGACATTGTAAGAGTGATACCACTGGTGTTGCTGGCGTCTATAGGCTGCGATATCCTTATTAACTACCTGGTAACTAGCTTTTTTGATCACAGCGTGAAATTATATTGCGATATTTAAGAAGCATTTTAATAATATCATGATCCTGCTAAATACGAATCTTATTACGATAAAAACAGCTGTCAACCTAAATCAAATATCTGAAAGAACGTAAGCACAGATAGCAATTATTTAATTAAACCATAACATTGCGTGTTCCAGAACATTCCAAGTTTCAGCCTTGTCCTGGACGCATTAGCCATTATTAATGTCGCGTAAACACGCGATAATTGGCTCGTGCAATCGGTAAGTTATCGTTTAAAAACTAGTGAATAAAATATTGAAAATAGTTGCGTAAAAGAAAATAGTTTTGGATTTCGAAAGTTTCGAAATGAACGTTCTTGAAGGTTTTGATGAATTTTTTTTTACGTGGGAGAGCAATGCTTCGGCACCAATGGGCCGGCTCGACCGAAGTGATACCACGGCCTCACAAAAAACCGGCGTTAAACAATACTTACGTTGTGTTTCGCCGAGTGAGTGAGGTTACCGGAGACCCAATCCCCTTTTAAAACGACGGCAACGCCCTTGTGACTCCTATGGTGTTGCGGGTGTCCATGGGCGGCGGTAATCGCTTACCATCAGGCGATCCGTCAGCTCGTTTGCCCTCGTAACCCATAAAAAAATGTGTGATTTTTTTGTGTTTGGTTATTTTTTATGACCTTCATTATTTATCATATATACTATAACCTTTACGTATCGTCAGAAAACCTGCACGCCTGAGAGATTTTCATGACGATGTGTGAAGACTGCCAACCCGCAGTAAGTCAGCATAGTGGTATACCACCACCATGCTGACTATTGTTTACCCCACCTACTATAGTCTAACTGGAGTAACTAGTTTGGGCTATAATCTCACAACTCTCATTCTGAGGAGACCCGTGCCCAGCAGTGGGAAAATAAACCGGGTTAATGATCAGCTCGTATAAGTTATACCATTTGGCACCTATTTTATGGGAATTAAAAAACATTCCAGGGAACTATGTACGTCAGTGTCTAACCCTTCAAGAATAGAAGCGTAATGATATGTTACGTAACATAAACCTTGTAAGAGATACGACAACCATAATTTATAACCGTCTCGTTAAAATGTAAACGTCAACGCGATGTCCGGGTTCGACCCCGGGAGCAAAATTATAAATGAACCCTTCAGACTCTTGTACAGTTTGAAATAAAATAGTGTTTGCAGTGTCAATAGACCTTTAAGTATTATGAGAATTATATATTATAGTCTAGCATCCCTATACCTATCCGATAGCTCTGTCTGAAAACCAGCACTGCATTATGCTTTTTTTAAATGCTGCAGCAATATGCTGAGTTAGGGGCCTTTTTTTGGCTTCGCGCAGGGTCGCTGTATTTAAGTAATGTACCTACATACCTATATAATGCGAGTCTAAAATAAAGAGCCGATCCTAAGAGCCGTAGCGTAATGTTAAATAGCTTAAAACCATCCTATTGAATAACTCTATCTATTAAAAAAACCGCTTCAAAATCCGTTGTGTAGTTTTAAAGATTTAAGCATACATAGGGACGGACAGACAGCGACAGCGACTTTGTTTTATACTATGTAGTGATAAGTAAATAAAATGCATATCATTCTTATTTTTTAACCATTTTTAATTTTATTTACACAATTACGCCATTATTCCCCGAAGGGTTAGGCAGATACGTACAAATGTATATCCATAGTTTGTGGGTATGTTTAGAATAAATCACAAACTCCGAGCTGTGACTGAGAATTTCAAAGGAAAACCCAATAATACTTTGGTCGACATGAGAATTGAACCCTCTAGTGCAGCAGTGCGCAGTAGTTTATTATTATTTTAATTAAAAGCTCTCTTGTCGGTAGAGCAATTGCCATTGTCTATGCTTTCCGTTTTACCGCTTGATACGGCTCGATCCCCGCCCTTTCCTTCACTTGTCTTCTTCTTGTCTTCTTCTTCCTCGTTTTCCTTCAATTTTATCTTCTAGTATAGTTCTATAGAAGTCGTCGTGTCGCATCAAGTGGCGAAACATCTTACCTCTCCTATTCTCTATGGTTCTTAGCAACTGTCTTTTCTCGTCTACAATTACTAATACTTCTTCATTTGTTTATTTGTTGTTAACTTTTTTATGAGACCTTAAAAATAATAATCAAGTAGCTAGCTAATGATATTCCAACCCGTACGTACTTACAGGGAGCAGCCTGCTAAGGCGGAAAGCTATGGATTCTATCTGCTTACTATGGTTTAAATTACGACCGGAATCGGGAGTAGCGATCCTATCCACTAAGTATAGGCTATGAGTGCATATACTGTTTTGCATTAGCATAAAACTATTCTACTCTACTGGCACGTCGAGTTTCCCGTCCTTTAAATTCAACGTGATAAAATTTCACGGACGAGTCCATTAGATTTTATTAGGAACGTAATAGTTTCCTTACGATATCTTTTCGGTTTTAGGTCAAAGTTTCTGACTGTTATGGAAAACACAGTTCGTAGGTATTAGGTCCCATTTAATAGGGGGCGATTGCCATTAAATGCCCGATTAATGCAAATCGGTAAATCGCAAAATCCGAGCTGCTACTGAGAATTTCATAGAAAACCCAATAACAATTTGACCTGGGAATCGACCCTAGGACCTCTAGCGATAGCAGTCGCGCTTGGAACTACTTACTAGATTAATCAGGCATTATGAAAAATATGGTATTATTCTATTTTTCAATGACTAAAGATACAAACATCATCCAAAATAATGAATTGATATAATTAATAATGAATTAAGTGCTTTAGTTTCATAAATTCTTATGACTTAGTACAGGAACTATCAACAAGGTCTCAGGAACTATCAAGGTATTATAAAATTTAAATGGATTAAATAATACTAAATGAAGAAATAAATATTATATCAAAAATTATACAGACTCTCCGTACTTTCGCCATCGGTGTGGAGTTCATCCACATACATTAGAACAAGTCTGGTCACATAAAAAAAATTTGGAGGACACGCACACTCAGGCTGTGGAATCAGCTCCACGCCAAGGTTTTCCCAAAGGACTACAGCATAGGGTTCTTCAAAAAGGGTGTGAATAGATTTTTAAAGGGTCGGCAACGCGCAAGTGATACCGCTGGTGTTGCAAGCGTGCATAGGCTACGGTAACCGCTTACCATCAGGCGGGCCGTATGCTTGTTTGCCACCTTAGTGGTACAAAAAAAGGCTTAAAAAACATAAGTTGTTTTTTTATTTCAGAATATTTCGAGTCACAGATATCTGAAAAATTTCGTATATTTGATTTTTCGACTTTTTGAACAGTTTCTTTGACACAAACAACCATTACGACTGTATAATCTGAAGTGTTAGACGGAGTTGTACAAATTTAGGGACACCACTAGAATCCGGAATACTTAAATAAAATTCAAGTGAAACCGACACACACCTAGTTTCCATATAAATAGAATCCCCTGAAAGTGGTTTTATGAAGGGTAGGGCCAATACATTGTGAGTTATCACGTAAAATATTCCCATAGAATTTATGTAATGCTTCCAACACATTTTTGTAAATTTCGTATATTTGATTTTTCGACTTTTTGAACAGTTTCTTTGACACAAACAACCATTACGACTGTATAATCTGAAGTGTTAGACGGAGTTGTACAAATTTAGGGACACCACTAGAATCCGGAATACTTAAATAAAATTCAAGTGAAACCGACACACACCTAGTTTCCATATAAATAGAATCCCCTGAAAGTGGTTTTATGAAGGGTAGGGCCAATACATTGTGAGTTATCACGTAAAATATTCCCATAGAATTTATGTAATGCTTCCAACACATTTTTGTTATAAATATATTGGTCATATTTTAGCTTTCAGGAAACCGTTTTATGCTTAGCATCTTCAGGTAATAGGTAGGAATTTCTAGGTGTGCCTACCTCATTATTGTAGTGGAGGATCGCTACGACTACCAAGTGCGACTGCTACGCTAGAGCTCTTGAGTTTGATTTCCAAGTCGAGCAAAGAATTATAGTTTTCCCCTCATAAACAATAGATACTTACATTAGGCTTTAACCGAAATGTACGTTTCGTTTGCTTTAATTGTACTGTTGCTATAATTATAGCAAACGAAAAATACAGTAACTCCTGATCACATTCATAGAGTATTTCCAATAATTCCCATTTATTTCAAACTAGCGGGCCCAGCAAACGTTGTCTTGCCTTGTATCATAATCTTCCTGCTTCTTCCATTCATCCCTATCAGCCGTCATCTCAATCATTCATTCAATTTCCCGTGTCTTACCCTGATAAAAAAATTTTAGAACCCGATTACGGCGCCACCTACTGGCTCAAATTGTAAATCTAAATCATCCAGGGGGACCCATTTAAACATACACAAAAAAAAAAATCAAAATCACACCAGCAGCTTATGAGTAGGTCGGAAAATGCACAGAACGCCATCTACCGAAATAGAAACCTCACAGAAAACAACGCCATTTGTGTTCGTGTTTTAATTCTGTCAAATCTGTCAATCCGTTCCCGATACAAAATGTATGAGAAAATATTTTTTCTGCATGTTCTTTTTCTTTAGCGAATGTTTAGATATGATTGAATTTGAACTTTGTAAAGCGGTAATAAAGTGCAAATTGACTCTTTGACGTTAGGAACACACCTACATTGCTTAGACAACAATGAGTGCTTGTAATTTAATATGAACTTTATGCAATTGTAATAAAGCTCAAATTGACTCTACGTTTTAGTTAGAAAACGTTTGTATGGGAAAAAGAAAAGGGCTGTTTTTAGGGTTTTTCCGGCAATTATTTGAATTTTTCTCGCCGTAAAAACCATCCTTGAACTTCAACGAACATTTAAAAAAAAGAATTGGCCAAATTGGTCCAGGCGTTGTTGAGTTATGCGCTTACCAACACATTTTGCGATTCATTTTTATATTATAGATAGAAGAAGAAGATATACATAATAACATAACAGCCGAAGCCAATGCGTTATTTTGTTAAAATATATTAAAAAAAATACAGTTAAAGTAAAATTAAAATAGAAAAATAGGTCCACAAGACAACAAAAACAATGCATGGTAGGTATACTTACCTAATTACCATCAAATTTTTAACTGACCACTATCATTCATGTTCTCACAAAACGATGTTTGACGTTTCACGACATACTTCCAATCATCGCATCACAAACAAATCACATTCTGGAGCTGATGCCAGGAGAGCATTGAGCATCGCGAGAGCACGGACAAACGGTGAATTGGCATGCGACACTGTGCGCGCTGACGGTACTGCCAGTAAGGGGTGCTTGCGAGGTCTGAGTTGAAAGAGCTTAGGTATATTTAGCCTCACAACTTGTGACACTAGTTCGAAGCAATTGGATATACCCATATAAAATAATAGCATGAAAATATGCACTGTTTATGCGGCGTAAAAGATATTAAAAAACTTTACGTTTTCCTAATTACAGCTGTTGAAAGAAAATGTCAAGAACACGTAGTGTGTGGGATGTACGGGAGCCGCCTATCATCTTAAGGCTCCAAGCCAACCCTACCTGCCCGCGGTCATCCTGCTGAAGAACGGACGGGCTCTGGCGACCGGCTGACGGCGGTATAACGCAGCTCCACGGACACAGCTTAAATATTTGGCCGTTGACAGGCAGCAGTGTCAATGGTACGAAAAGCTGTGTCCCTGCGATCGCCAATCCGCTTGCCCCGCGTGGCGATTATGGGCATATTTCCCCCCATGAGCAGAATTCATGCTAAACGGCCCCCAGTTCCCGGTAGCCCTGTTATTCCCGACCAAGGCGGCGGTCACGGTAACGGCAGGGCGGGGGGTGCGAAGAATCCCCGGGCTACGGAAGGCCGCCCATCCCACCTAACCCTGGCTACGTATAACGGACGAAGTCTGAGGCTTGACGCACACCTAGCACAGTTGGAAGTGGAGCTGGAGAACATTAGGTGGCATGTTTTGGGGTTGTGTGAAGTCCGACGAGAGGGAGAGGACACCATAACCTTAGACTCGGGCCACCTACTGTACTTCCGCGAGGGTGATAAAACATCCCAGGGTGGCGTAGGGTTCCTTGTCAATAGGGCCCTCTCTAACAACGTCGAAGAAATCTCCAGTGTGTCGACCAGGGTAGCGTACCTGATAATCCGACTATCCAAACGATACTCCATTAAGATTATTCAGGTTTACGCACCGACCTCGGCACATTCGGATGATGAAGTCGAAGATATGTACGAGGACATATCTAGAGCCTTGCACAACACCACAAAGGCTCACTTCAACGTTGTTATGGGGGACCTCAACGCCAAAGTGGGAGTCCAGAATTGCAACGAATCCAGAATAGGACCTCATGGCTATGGATGTCGGAATCACAGGGGGCAAATGCTTGTCAACTTTCTAGAGAAGGAGGGGCTCTTCTTAATGAACTCGTTCTTTAAGAAGAAGCCACAGAGAAAGTGGACCTGGCGAAGCCCCGATACTGTGACAAAAAACGAGATTGACTTCATCATGACGGATAAGAGGCACATATTCAGGGATGTCTCTGTGATCAATAGGTTTAATACCGGATCTGATCACCGACTTGTCCGAGGATCTCTGAATATCGATCTGAAGCTCGAAAGGAATCGTCTGATGAAGTCCACGCTCCGACCAAATCCACACCATATCATGACGGGCAGCGAGAAGTTTCAAAAGCTTCTCGCTGACAGATTCGATGCCATGGAACCCACCGAGGATATTGACGAGGCCTTACAAAACGTAGTTAGAACGTTGAAAGACGAGGGCATCAAGTTGTGCCAATCGCGGCATAAAGGTAAGAAGTCCATACTCTCGGAGGAGACTCTACGTCTTATGACAAAAAGGCGGGAAACCTCCCGATTGACTTCGTCAGACAGGTCAGACCTGAACAGGCAAATTGCGAAGTTGATACGGCGTGACCTTCGGAGCTCCAATACGCGAAGAATTGAGCAGGCGATAGAGCGAAACCGAGGGGCCAAAGTATTCACTCAGCAGCTTGGAAGGAGCCACCTGACGAAGCTCACCACTAACGATGGTAGGACCGTTTTGTCAAAGCCGGGGATTCTTGCCGAGATAGAAGACTTCTATGGCCGACTTTATGCCGCCCATGTACCTCGTCCACAGCGGGACAACTGCGTTTCTAGAGCCACTCTGATACGCCACTACACCGACGAACTGCCGGAGATCAGCCACGAAGAGATCGTGTTGGCTCTAAGACAACTGAAAAATGGAAAAGCCCCTGGTGAAGATGGAATCACTTCAGAACTTCTGAAGATAGGAGGAGCCCCCGTAGTACAAGAGCTGCGAAAACTATTTAATTCCATCATTCACTGTGGGAGAACTCCGATGGCGTGGCATGGGAGCGTGGTGGTTCTGTTTTTTAAGAAGGGAGACAAAACTCTCCTTAAGAATTACAGACCCATCTCTCTTTTAAGCCACGTCTATAAGTTGTTCTCTAGAGTCATCACAAATCGTCTCGCTAGGAGGCTTGACGAGTTTCAGCCTCCGGAACAGGCCGGGTTTCGCACAGGGTATGGCACCATAGACCACATTCACACAGTGAGGCAGATTATACAGAAGTCCGAAGAGTATAATCGGCCCCTGTGTCTAGCGTTTGTGGACTATGAGAAAGCCTTTGACTCTGTGGAAACCTGGGCAGTTCTGGAATCCTTACAGCGGTGCCAAGTGGACTATCGTTACATCGAGGTGCTGAGATCGCTCTATGAATCTGCCTTTATGAATGTCCAAGTACAGGACCAACAGTCTAAACCCATCCAATTGCGCAGAGGCGTGAGACAGGGGGACGTAATATCTCCGAAACTGTTCACGAGCGCATTGGAAGACTTGTTTAAGACGTTGGACTGGAAAGGTAAGGGCATAAACATAAACGGCGATTACATCTCACACTTACGATTCGCAGACGACATAGTCCTAATGGCAGAATCGCTAGAGGAGCTGCAACAGATGCTGGACAGCCTATCTTCAGCCTCGCAAAGCGTAGGTCTCAGCATGAATTTGGATAAAACCAAAGTCATGTTCAATGAGCACATTGATCTGGTCTCAGATCAATATTGCTGTAAATGGTCATCTTCTTGAAGTTGTTTCAGAGTACACTTACCTTGGGCAGATTTTGCAGTTAGGTAAAAACAACTTCGAGAGAGAGGCCAAGAGGTGGATTCAGCTGGGCTGGGCAGCATTTGGAAAACTGCGTCAAGTCTTCTCATCACCCATACCGCAATGCTTGAAAACGAAAGTTTTCAACCAGTGCGTCCTACCCGTCATGACCTACGGTGCTGAGACATGGACACTCACAGTACGACTAGTCCATCAATTTAAAGTCGCTCAGCGTGCCATGGAGCGTGCTATGCTCGGAGTTTCTCTGAAGGATAAAATCCGCAACGAGGTTATCCGACAGAGAACCAAAATTACCGACATAGCGCACCGAATTAGCAAGCTGAAGTGGCAGTGGGCTGGTCATATCTGTCGAAGAACCGATAACCGCTGGGGTAGACGTGTTCTTGAGTGGAGACCGCGACTCGGCAAACGTAGCGTAGGACGCCCTCCGGCAAGATGGAGTGATGATTTGCGAAAGGTTGCGGGCGGAAGCTGGATGCGACAAGCCGAGGACAGGGTGAAATGGCGCACATTGGGGGAGGCCTATGTCCAACAGTGGACTGCTATAGGCTGATGATGAAACGTAGTGTGTCCTTATAAATCACAGTAATTAACTACGTCAACGTTGGTGTTGCAGTGAAACTTATGAGTTTAAGAGGTCATGCAGTGTTAAGGTTTGAGTCCAGTATAGTACAGTACAGTAGGTTGGGGATTTGGGCCCATTTGGCAGAATTAATAAAGCATCTATCTAACTGGATACTTATATTGTACATAACACACATAATCAACCCATTATACTGTCACACTGCTGGGTACAGGTCTCCTCTCAGAATCAGAGGGATTAGGCTATAGTCTACCACGCTGGCCTAGTGCGGGTTGGCAGACTTCACACACCGCCAAGAAAATCTCTCAGGCATGCAGGTTTCCTCACGATCGTTTCCTACACCGTATAAGCGCGTGATAATTAACTATTAAGACGCACATGACTTAGTCAGAGTGTCAGTCAGGTCCGAGGTGCGTGCCTTGGGTAGGGACTAGAGACCTTTGACTTGGCAGTCCAACGGTCATACCACTAGGCTACCATTGCTATATTGTAACATATCCATGTTGGTTTTCCACCAATAATCAATACTTTTGACGTCTCTGATGTTAGTTGAGATCCACCGTGAAATTTTAGAAGTTGAGACTTATCAATTAGTAGTTTCGTAAAACGACAATTTTTTATAGAATTATGCTTCATTTAATGATACATGTTGGCACGTTTGAGCCTCCCGCTGACTCGAAGAATACCGTCTTGATCAAGAAAGGGATTCAAGTCTCTTTGGGTGTGCATATGAACGCTTCTAGCATACGGGCCGCCTAATAGTAAGGCAACCGCAGCCTATAGAAGCTAGCAATACAAGTGGCATCACTCGCGCGTTGTCATCTTGAAACCTCAGTTGTTAAGTCTCATTTACCCCGTAGTTTCACGACACCGACATCAAAACATTTCATGTTTCGGTGTTTCTTCCCAGACGTCGTCAGTTATAAAATGCCGGTGTCATCTAGTTAAAAATAAAAAATTGACTTGTAAACGTGTCCTTAAAAGATCTATTTAAAGAAATAAATATCATCACATCTCCATGATCTTATCCCCCTAGACCTTTTTACTATCGGACTACTAGAAGCCCCAAAAAGCGACATCTATTCATGGTGGATATTTCAAAATCCAGACCGAAACGCTTTAAGGCCACTTGTATCATGCGTGCTGCTGAAATGTAGAATCTGTTTCCCGAGTGGGTCTTACCCGATAGATATAATCTGGGTATTTTCAAAGGACGTGTGAATCGGTTTCTTCTAGGCAAGCGCGCTCTATCGTAGATCGCAGTGTTACTTCAGATCAGGCGAACTGGCGTCAAGCATAAGCCTATCACGAATAAAAAAAAAAGACGTGTGGCACTCGGGGACTGCCGCGGTAAAGCTATTGCATAGCGTTTTTTATCAACTTATGTAATACAACCAACGCCACCTAAAGGCGGGTTGCTGAACTAAAGAGACAAGCGTGTTTCTCTTTAGTTCAGCAACCCGCCTTTAGGTGGCATTGGTTTTTATCAACTTATGTAATACAACCAATGCCACCTAAAGGCGGGTTGCTGAACTAAAGAGACAAGCGTGTTAGGTTTTTTTTCGTTACGGAATTTCTGGATTCGGTCCCCACGCTCAAGGCCCGCGATAGAAGCTATGCAATAAGCTTAAAAACATTTTGTGCAATAATTATAGCAATAATGTGGTAGCATTAGTGGCAGATATTATAAGGTAAGATGTACATATTTTGTTTGTGTTGTTGTGAGTGTGACATTGTATTGGTTTATATTGCAACATAAGGTAACAAACTACCGTCGTTCAACTTTGTTATGGCCGCTGTAAAGTTTGCTAGGTGAAGCATTAAAGGAAGAAGTATTAACTAGACACACATAAACCACCACGCTTGTATTCTTTGAAGGGTTAGGCAGTGCACTCACAGTTCGCTGGTATGCTTAAGTAGGTACTTATAACGCCGCATTTATAACGTAAAAAAATAAGGTATAATATTAGTATTTGATATACTTTTTTAATAATCTTATAACTGTTAAATCATAAATTTATTCTCAACTATTTTATCTCGTTATTTACAAAAAACGTTTATATAATTAGGAGGAACATAAGAAGAATCGACTTCAGATTTACATCGTTGAAAGTAACACTGAAAAATGTTTGGGCTTAAGAGTGCGGCGGACCGAATTTCTCTTACAAACGTAATACCAAAATAAATCTTAATTCAAACACAATTTAATCAAATTTCGTTATTATTCGGATTCCGATACCATTAATCTAGGTTTCTACTCTACCATTTCGTTCAAAATACTTCACTGGAAATTAATGTAAGCGAATGCAATTTTTGGTAACAAAGTTTGGAACGATGTTCCGGTCTTTTATTTCCAGTGAAGTAGTAGTAGACGAAATAGTATGGTAGGAACCTAGATTAATGGTATTCAAATCTGAATAATAACATAATTTGATAGAGTATTGTCTGGATTACGATTTATTTCGGTATTACGTTTTTGTGGGCAATTCATGCTCCGCCGGAACCTTCAGTACTGGCAACAAGCCCAGAACTCTCGAAAGAAAATGCATCTCAATTGGATCTAATAAAGTTTATTTTTTGATGACCAAAAGATCATAAAATGGGATGCGCAAAACCAGTGAATCTTACATGAATTGATGCAATAAACTTCCATTTTGTTACAAGTTTTGTTGGATTGTAAAGATGCATTTCCTATAAGCAATAATGTGCTAATATATATATAGTGTTCTGGCTGCGATTGCCGCTTATCATCAGGAGGCGGACCGTCTGTGTTCTTCGTCAGTTTCCAATAAAGTAATTGATTACTACTAACATTGTAACGTAACTAAGACGGATTAACGTGCTTTCCGAAACACGTTCTTTCTCTCCGCACTGTTCTTAGAACGGAGAGTTCTGAAGTGAAGAGTCACCCATCCATAGATTGACGGCGGCCTAACTTAACCTTGCAGATAGAATAATCAGCGTAATTATTATTTTTAGCTTATGAATTTATAATTAAAAAATAATAAATTATTACTTTGATAAAGATTGGAGATTACAAACCTAAGCACCTGACTTTAATGAATGCTATTGATATTAAATTTACTCTAATTAACCTTTTTTGATTAGAATATTCGGATTACAAAACTAAATGGAATACATTTTCGTTTCACCTTTTATGTGGTTTGATATTTTACAGATTTAATTAATTAACACTTACTGCCTCATTAGTCTAGTGGTCCCAAGCGCGACTGCTACGCTAGACGTCCTGGATTCGAGCAAAGTGTTATTGAGTTTTTCTATGAAATTCTCAGTAGCAGCTCGGAGTCTGGATTTGTGCCGGTTAATGGTTATAGGCTCGCCCCCTATTACATGGGACCTAAACATACCGGCGAACTGTGGGTGTACATTAAGTATGCCTCTGCCTAACCCTTCGGGGAATACAGGCGTGATGGTATGTTATGTTAATATTATTTTTAAAAAGACTACGAATATAACACTTGAAAATTTATTATGGCGTATCCACGCGGGTAATACTAATAACTATATTGGTTTTTTTGGGTAAAAGTTACCCATATTCTCTCCCATCATTACCCACTGATTATGTGACAAAGCAATGGTCAAGGGTCGTAATTATCACACAAGGTTACATATTATAATTAATACATAAATAAAATATAATTTTAAGTCTAAAATACCGGATAGTTTATGACGCAAAATAGGGGTAGGTAAAATTATCCTAGGCCATAACTATAGGTACCTAATTTAAATATATTGTCAATAAAGTTTCTTGCTGGTTCTTCTACATGGAGTCAACATTTGGCCTGAGTTCCCAATTCTTAAGAGAATGACTTTGAAGTGTGTAAAAGCTTTAGAGTGAAAAAAAAAACTAACTTGAACCTGGTGGATTTATGTCCAATATTTTATGTCTACTTGAAAAAAGCTGCGATCAAAAACTAGCTTAATTTAAAAACCTTTCTTTGTAACTTGCATAATACTGTAATAATTCTATTCAAGTTTTAATATTTTCCCGTACTTAATTTCACGCAAAATTGAGCAACTTAGCAATATATTTTCATGATTCGTACATTTAACTCTAAAAATTTAAATCCCAACATCATTTCGAGCCACTCCCCCAAGCGGAGGGAACAAAAATGAAATATTACCCAATCCGTCGCGGGGTACTTATGACCGAGCGTTCCCCAAGGTAGATAATATAATGTTAAAAATATTTGTTTTAAACAAAATTTTAAAGTTTTTAAATAAAAGAGATCACTTGAAGTGCAAAAGTTGATGAAAAGGGGTGTTAAAATTCAAAACAGACTGCATTGTGTCTGTTAGTTAGGTAGTTAGTTGACGGGTTAAACCGTTTATATTTACCCAATGAGGTTTGAGGCGGGAAAATGTAAAGTGCACTTTATCGGTTTTATATTATTTTCCAAAACTTGTGTTTACCAAAATTTAATGTGTAATTATAGTGGATAGTTAACCATTAAGTGTTCGCGAACGTGTGCGAGCGTAGGCAAATGATATAAAATTGAAAATTGTGACTTTTGTGTTCTCTCCTAAAGTCCATCGAAGCCTTAGTGAAGTTTCCACTGTTTTACTGGGGATAAAGTGATGTTATAAACTACAAAAAAGACATGACCTAAAGATCTAAGTTACCAGATCATAAAATTCCTTAAAAAAAAATATTAACCCAATCGTTTTTATTTAGGTACCTACTTATGATGACTTATGTATGCGTGCCGTCAGTTAGGACAGGTCAACTTAAAGCTGCTAAGGCTCTTTCTTCAAAAGGCCTGTTCAGATATTGCCCTCCATCGTAACACTAACATCTGATCTGATAATACTACGACTACTGTCTGGACTATAAAAGAGACCATGATTCTCCGAGTTTGTTTCGGCATTTCTTCTCAGAGGTCGTCAGTTGGGAAATGCCGGCGCCATTTAGTAAAAAAAAACATCGACTTGTAAATGTATTCTTAAATGATCTATTTACAGAAATAAATATCATTTTATCATCATTTTACATAAGTAACAATGTGTTAATAAAACCCTGTCCGAATCGTGAAGGTAGTGTTAGGTATTGAGATCCGGTTCTATTTTTAAAGGAATCATTTTCAATTTACGAGAAAAAGAAATCCACGAAAAATAATTATAAACCGAGAACATTGAATTGGCAATACTTACGGTGGAAGCGACACCTTTCATGGGTACCAAACAAAATAAAGCGCAGGGTGGATTAATTACATTTAAAAAAATTGCTGGATTTTGAGGTAATTGAGGTAATTTAGGTACATTGACCGTCAATTTTAAACTTCAATTAAGATATATGTTTAGTTTCATGAATATTTAATGTTCATTATTTTATTTGATGACTAGCGACCCGATCGCGGTTTCACCCGCGCTGCTCCGCTCCTTTTGGTCGTAGGGTGATGTTATATAGCCTATAACCTTCCTCGATAAATAGACTATCCAATATACAAAGAATTTTTCAATTCCAACTAGTAGTTCCTAAAATTAGCGCGTTCAAACAAACAAACTCTTCAGCTTTATAATATTAGTATAGATATGATTGGGATACCTATATGCCCCTTTCGGATCGGACTGTTTTTTTAACATAGTGTATATTTTCTTTTTTGTATATTTTTTATTATTCTTATTCAGTTCGCCTGATGTAAAGCGATACAGCGATCTACGATGGAGCGCGCTTGCCTAGAAGAAACCGATTCACTCGTGATTTAAAGACACCCAGATTATATCTATCGGGGAAGACTCACCCGGGAAGCGCATCTTCTGGTTACAAAACTAGATTAATATACTGCTGAGAATTGTAACACACTTGAAATTATGGTATTTAATTTGAGGGCTACTTTGACGTTTGATGCAGTGTTCGAGGTATCAGATTCGGCACTACAGACTGTAGAGTTTCATATCCGCATAGAAGAAACACTTAAATGGCCTATATATGTATAAATAGTTGTTCCGGATCTATGTGTTTGTGTGTAATCTACGAAAGCCCAACAAAAACAACAACAAGCAGATCTATAATTAATCGCATTACTTGATTGAACCCAATTTAACATTGATGCATACATAACTGTATATACATATTTCCATACAGACGCCGAGTTCCGTGACGTCATCGATCGTAATTAAATCCATTCAGAAGGCTTCGCTTAGACGTTGGCTAGTGTTTCTCAAACATAAAGTCATGTATTCACTTGTAAACATTTGTTTATTTAACAATGTTTCCTGTTTGTGAAACACGATGAAAATGTTTTTAGAAACAATTTTTTTTATGGGATATAATTGCCTGATGGTAAGCGATTACTGCCGCCTATGGACACCCGCAACACCAGAGGAGTCACGAGTGCGTTGCCGGCCTTTTAAAAGAGGATTGGGCCTCCGGTAACCTCTCTCATTTCGCAAAACACAACGTAAGCGTAACGTAACGTTAAGGTCGATGGCCTGAAGATTAGAAGGTAAAATCAACATAAAGAGCTGAACAATAAAACGAAACAACAAAGTTGACGTGGGAGAGTCATGCTTCGGCACGAATGGGCCGGCTCGACCGGAGTGATACCACGGACTCACAGAAAACCGGCGTGAAAAAAACGCCGGTTTTCTGTGAGTCCGTGGTATCACTCCGGTCGAGCCGGCCCATTCGTGCCGAAGCATGGCTCTCCCACGTAAGAAAGTGACGGAGGTTTTTGTAAGTCTGCATTGTCAGTCCTAGACTATGTGCAATCATTTAATTTGCTGGTTAAGTTTATCAGAAAGAAATTTCTCAAATAAAAACCTCTCAAAGAAGGCACAAGTGTACTTTTCTATAAAAAAACAGCTCGAAGTTTATTTAGATTTGTGCTCAGTTGATGGAGACAGACGGAGAAAAGATCTTTATCTATATAGCGTTTTCATTACGTAAATTTTTTGTTCAGCCAATACACATCGGATTACTCCCACATTATCATCTAATGCCTAACCACTAAGGGGTCGTAAATAATATAATACAAGATACCAAGTTGCCTTTATATCCAAAAGCGTTAGGTAGAAAGAAGTGTGTATACCAATACTGTTCGATACTATAGAGGTTGCCGCAAAAAGGCGACATCACTATGGGTTGGCTGGTTTGAAATTCAATAAAGAATAATCATTTCATTTAAAATAAATATAATGTTTTGAAGGGTGATGATTATTATTCCATATATCTTATTTATATATCTCTTTATAATAAAAATGAATTGCAAAATTTGTTGCTAAGCGCAAATCTCGAAGACGGCTGGACCAATTGGAGTATTTTTATTTTTAATTTATTCCTAGAACTCTGAGGAAGGTTTTTATGGAGAGAAAAATTGAAATAATTGCAAAAAAAATGGGGCAACGCGGGTGAAACCGCGTGCGGATCGGTAGTATTTTTATAAAATTAACAGAAACATTTAAAAATATAAAAAAATTGTAGCCCATCGGCATCGGGAGCAGGGTCCAAGCTACCGGTTATTATTATTAAAAGCCCGTAGTGTCCCACTGCAGGGCAAAGGCCTCCCCTCTCTCCTTTCACTTCTCTCTGTCTATTGCTGTTAGGGACCAGTGTTTCTGAAAAGAGTCCAGCTTTGAAGGGTGAAGTGAATAAAAATTGTAAAAAAATCGTCAATTAGTTCTCTGCTGGAATGCAAGTTTTCAAACTGATGTTGAATTTTCCTTCAAAGTATCCCATAGAAATCCTGGTACTCCTACAATATTTATATATGTAATGGGAGATACAATGTTACTAAATTTTCCGTTAGTGCAACACATGAATTCTAGCACTTAACTGCAACAATGTTAATAAACAAATGTTTACTAGTGAATACTTGGCTTTACAATATAGCTCCCTTGGAGACCCCATAATGGATCTAAGTTTGTTTGCTTAAATTATCATTGAGAGCGAAATGAGTTTGAGACGCCAGCAGCACATTTTAGGGGTAAATATTTTTGCAGTGTTAAGGGTAACACCCTAAATTGTATGTTTTGGGTAAACATATCCAATCCAACGCCTCGCTTCACGTTGTCACCATCATTTACTTCATAACTCATTACAAGTGTTTGTTTTCTTTAAAAACTGAACATCCATTGTGTGTTTGTTATGTCAACCAACTGAGCCTATTAATTTAAAATGGCACCTTTGGATAATATATATTAATATACTAAAGAGGTAAAGTTTGTGAGTTTGGGAGGTTGTATGGGGGTAATCTCTGGATCTACCACGGCCTCACAGAAAACCGGCGTCAAACAACGCTTACGTTGTGTTTCGCTGAGTGAGTGAGGTTACCGGAGGCCCAATCCCCTTTTAAAAGGCAACGCACTTGTGACTCCTCTGGTGTTGCGGGTATCCATGGGCGGCGGTAATCGCTTACCATCAGGCGATCTGTCTGGTAGTTTGTCGCCCTATCCCATAAAAAATCATGGAGTGTTAGAAGACCAATGGCCCAGTAGAGTAATGATGTGATAAAGTGTATGGAAAGACCTGGTTAACAATAGCGCAAAAAGGGATGAATGCCGTAAAAGGAAGGAGCAGTGGGTCGATTAAAGCTGTGAACGATGATGATGATCATCATCATTCATAGATGACAACACCTGAGTAATGTCACTGGTGTTGCTGGCGTCTATAGTCTGCGGTTTCCGCTTACAATTAGGCGGATATATGCTTGTTTGTGATCTTAGGACAATAAAAGTCAACAATTCTGCTGTGAATAGTGTTGGGTGGGGTTCGAAACGGCAACCATATGATCGCAAGTCCGACGCCCTAGCCATTAGGCTACCGCCGCTTCGTGCAATATTGCTTACAGCATGCTTTACGGGTGCTGTAAGCAATATTTTCATGTTATATCCTATTTTGAATGAACTCTGCAGAGGGTTCTGCAGAGTTCATTTTTATGTCGAAGAGCCAGAAAAACCATAAATCTTAAATACCATAAAACATAAAAATATTGTTTAGAAAATATTAATAATATTATTAATTATTAAGGCTAATTATTTAGAAAATATAGCAATTAAGATATTAAGTAATAAATTTAACATTAAAAATGAAATACTAGAAACTGGACTTGAATTAAAATTATTTCTAAAAGTAAACTACACTAAGTACACTAACTAAGTAAACTACACACACACAAAACACTTAGACGATGAACTAATTAAACTTATGCTTTCGTATGCAGTCCTTTGTTAATTTTATTGTTTTAAACCTGCATAAATATAAACTTTCATTTGATCAAACAATTCCAACAAACGTCAAATTGTCTACCAAACTCAAGAATAATTTTAACATTCTTGACTAAACTATACTGAAATATCTTTTTGTGATTTTCTTGCATTTTCCATGCTAAGATTATTAAGTTATTTTTTAGTAAAGGAAAAAATTCAATCGCGGGCAGGATTCGAACCTGCGTCTTCTGGTTTGATATACCAGACGCTCTGTGTGTGAAGTGTGATGTATTTACAGAAATAAATATCATTTATCACACCCGTCGAGAAAACTCTTAGGTATCTAAGTTTCCTTACGATGTTTTCCTTTGCTGTATAAACGAGTAATCATTATTTTGACTACAGGTGCGTGAGTTGGATTCAAAATCAAGACCTTTGACTTGGCAGTCCAGTGGTAATATCACTAGGCTATCATTACTTTTAAGAAGATTTTGTGACTTTTTAACAGCTACGCTGTTCAATGGATCAGAAAGGTTATGCTGAGAAGCTAGTCAGCTGTTACGGGAAGAGCGTATTTAAAGATTAAAGAAAGTTAATCTAACAGCAACAATACAAGAAAAAATTAGTTATTGATACCAAAAACGTTTGTTATATTTCTCGCTGTTCGAATTCTTTTTTAGATTAAAATTTTGATAATTTTTTTTGTGGTGTTAATATACTAGCTTCTGCCTCTTCAACCCGGATAAAAATAGTGATAAAAATAGTAGGTTATGTGTTTATTCCAGACTATAATATATCTCTACCAAATTTCATCCAGATCCGATCTGCCGTTCTGACGAGATTGAGTAACAAATATTCATACATCCATACATCCTCACAAACTTTCACGATTATAATATTACTAGGAACTAGGATGTACGTACCTATCTTACATTAACTATAGCTAAGTCTAAAGTTCTCATTAAGATAAATGAAATACCTAAATCCAAACGCGAGGTAGTTGAAAAATAATCAATTCCTGTTTTTCTACGAATAAGGGTGGAATTTTTTGTTTTTCTTTTTTCAGATACTTATTTTACCAACTTCGAGGATATTGGAAGACTGCCGAAAGCTACGCGTAGTTAAAAAAAGGCCGTCGAATTGAGTACATCTTCCTATTTTCGTCAGTTTGAAATACAAGCTGCTTCTGAGACTTTTCTAGAAAATCCCAATAACACTGTTTGACTTGGAAATCGAACCCAGGGGTGTAAAGCTTGCGATCACTTGACCAAAGAGCCTGTTGACACAGTATCTCGTTTAAAATTCATAGAAAAATGTGTCTCCATTAAAAACTTTGACAAACCTCGTTCGCTACATATGAACTCAAAGTGAGTTAATTTAGAACTACATTAACTTGACGTAGCCTCTGTACAACTACTTTGTTTGAAATGCCCCGACTAGACCTGAGTCTCGTACATTACTTATCTTAGGTAAATTCATTGTATGTACTGCCTTATTACGTTGTGAACATCCTTTTTTTATACCACTAAGGTGGCAAACAAGCATACAGCCCGCTTACCGGTAACCGCTTACCACGATGGTAAGCGGGTACCGCGTAGCCTATGGACGCTTGCAACACCAGGGGCACTCGCGCGTTGCCGATCCTGTAAATGAAGAAGGAATAGTTGGATTAGTTGGTTGTTATATAATGTCGCCAACATTGGAAACAATAGCGTGATGCTTATACTATTTGCTAACACAACGCTTCCTCGCGGAGCTCTGGCGACCTTGCTTACCGTTAGGAACACAACATAGCACGGAGCTATGTACATTGGCTACGACCATTTGTCTATTACTAATGGTTTTTGAATTTTTGTATTTCAGTCCCAATCCAAAGATAACTTATATTTTGATACTGATATTTTGTTAATATCTCTGCCCTCAAAATTTTTTTGACAGAACGTAATTGAGTGTACGTTATCTTTTCCTTAATGAATGAAAGTTGCGTTTGAGGTTAAAAGTCGAGAAAAGATGATTCCAAATTTTCCTTGAATGTCCGAACGTTTACAAAAGCAATTCAAAGAATTAAGATATTAATTAATGTTAATGATTTTGAGAAAAAAATGTTAAATGTAAGACGTCACTTCGTCTGCTGTAAAGGGTCCGAAACGTCGGGATTATTAATGTGAGTTCGACGCGATAGAATCCGTAAGCTGTTTTGTTTTCAATATGTCGAATATTCGCGTAAGTCTCAGAAATAAATACGTCACTTCGTGTTTGAAATGTTGGAAGACGGGAATAAAATGAATTCATTTGTAATTAGGAATGACAGTGTCCTTAAATCACGAGTGAAACGGTTTCTTCTAGGCAAGCGCGCTCCATCGTAGATTGAAGTGTCGCACCAGGGGAACTGGCGGGCAGGCATAAGCCAGATTTTTTTATCACGAATAAAAAAAATCGAATATCAACCGTCGAGATATGACGTAACATAAACAGTCGAAATGAAGACCTCCATTTTTGAAGTCGGTTAAAAAGAAAACGAACATACCTATGTACCTATACAGAAGTACATCGTCTCGCCGTCTGTTTCGGTGAGCGAATTTAAATTATTTAGCATTTAAATAAACTGTCTGGGTTTGACTCCTGAAGTTCAGAGTCAGCATTGAAATGGATTTTCATGAATTGATCTTGAGTTTGTTGACATACCAATAAACTAACCTGTTTGAAGTTGAACTCCTGAATTTTTATTAAACGTTGCCTCGTACAAATATTTCCTTTACAGAAAGTTTCACATACACGGAATCTGTAGGTCATAAAAAATATTCGTTCCTTTCGGGAATCGAACCCACAATGCATGGTGCAGAAACGTTTTACTCTGACACTACGCTAAATATGCAGTTATGCCAGTTAATGGTTCGCCCCCTACTACTACTACCGGCGAACTATGGGTGTCTATTTGTGCACCTCTGCTTAACCCGTCGGGGAATACAGACGTGATAGTCTGTACAGCACATCACGGTATCCAAAACTTTCTTCAATCCATTTTCTATGTAATCTACAAGCAATAGAGTTTATTAGCCATTGGGGAAAGACAGTTTGTAATAACTTGATGTGCTGGCTATTGTATATAAAAAATACTGATATTTAGCTGCATCTGTTTCTACTGGAAGTCAACTATCAAAAAGTTAGAAGGCTGGTCTGATGATAGATCTTGGTATGCCCTTTTTTTTCGGGTGGGGAAATTCGCCTTATAGGTGTCGCCCCGCTTCGGGGATGCAGGACGGTTATGTCGTGCTCTCCGGCCAGGTTGCCAGAATACCGACTAAAACCACCACCACTGCCACCTTCTGCATAGGAGAATCACGGCCATCGCTCTCGCATGATCCGCGATCCCACCGCGGCCATCCTGGACCAAGCCAGCAGGAGTAAAACCTCCCTGGGGTTCTACTTACCTTCACCGTGGGGATTCAAGCCACGGTAACTGAGCCACCCGCCGTGACAAGGCGAGCCCCTTGGAAACCCTGCTTATCGTCACTTCCGAATATCTATTATTTTGCTGATTCACTAACTTTTCGGATGACATGACGTAGATGCTATCGAGATGTTAAGTCACTCTCCCTCAATTAGGAAGCCCTTATCTCTCCACTCGAGTTCCCTAAAGATGTTTTTGAGGCTGCTGTTAACAACTTTGGTATTATTGTATCTCCTTGGCTGACAACAAGGAATTAATTTAAAAATATATTTTCATCGTAGCTAGTTTTTTAAAGACAGCTTTCGCATAGAACAAACTTTGTGTAGCAAGAGTTAAGAATATAAAGATTAACATAACATACCATGATGCCTGTTTCCCGATAGCTTAGGCAGAGGAGTACTAGTGTACTCCCACAGTTTGCCAGCATGTTTAGGTATCATGTAATTAGGAGTGAGCCTTTAACCAGGTACAGATCCCAAACTCCGAGCTGCTACTGAGAATTTCTTGCATTTTATAGAAAAAGCAATACCTAACACTTGGCTCGACCTCTTATAAGTCTAGGGTGGGAATGAAACCCACGACACTCGGCACAACATGGGGTTTCCTCCCTTTAACCTTTTTTTAACCCGACGCAAAAGAGAGGCGTGTTATAAATTGAACGTGTGTTCTGTATGTCAGTCTGTTGCATTGTAACGCCCAAACGATTGAACCAATTTTGATTGAGTTTTTGTTTTGAGCTATGATTTAAGATAATTTGGATAACTATTTGAAGATTATAGACTCTTTTCTACTTGTTGAAAGGATGTAAACAACATCCACAGGTCTGATCGATTTTAAACTTGGTATCGTATATAATATATATAAGGATATTGGAAGAACATGGTAACCAAGATTTGATGCTGCGGGTTTTTATGGGATAGGAGGGCAAACGAGCAGACGGATCGCCTGAAGGTAAGCGATTACCACCGCCCATGGACACCCGCAACATCAGAGGAGTCACGAGTGCGTTGCCGACCTTTTAAAAGGGGATTGGGCCTCCGGTAACCTCACTCACTCGGCGAAACACAACGCAAGCGATGTTTAACGCCGGTCTTCTGTGAGGCCGTGGTATCACTCCGGTCGAGCCGGCCCCTTCGTGCCGAAGCATGGCTCTCCCACGTAAAATATTAGGGGTTTTTAAATTTAATGTTTCATATTTAAATCATTCTGTTAACTACAGACAGAGATTCTGTTAAACGACTGACACAGTTACGAAGACCAATAAAAAGTTATATAGTTACAATGAATATACTTACAAATATTTATAAAATTCCCATTTCTAAGCAAAGCAAATTTGATTTTCCATTTTCAATAGTAGCAATTCACTTTTCAATCTTGACAACCCCAATTCGGGAGTCACTCGAAATACTTACATTAAATACCACTTAGATATTGTAAACATTTATCCCCCCTTTCGCATACCCAATATTGATGTTACAGTTAAATTCATCACCAGTCAAAACGAATTTTGACTGGTTTTCACAGTTAAAAACCTAAAAGCGGCGGTAGTCTAATAATGGCTAGGGCGTCGGACTTGCGATCTTGTGGTTGCCGGTTTGAAACCCACCCATTGCACTACTAACGTGAACCCACTCGTAACGCAAGCATTTAGCTTAGCACGAGGGGTTAACAAGAATACTAGTAATGTGCGTACATTGCTTGAATTAACGTATGCTAAACATTCCCAAAGATAAAAATTATTGAAGAAATTAAGCAAAGCAAGTTGAAGAAAAATTCGACGTCGCAGGCAGTGGTCTCGATAGCTTAGTTGGGTAGGAGGGACGCCATTTCGGACCCTGTCCGAGTCCGAATATTTCTTCCATTAAAATTTATATCTTCAGTTTTGATCAATTTCAATTCCTATACTAAATTGTGCATTGGCTTTTTGTTGATATTTTATTACGTAAGTAGAACTCAATCGTCAAAAAATTTCATAATATAACTTTTCCCCAACAGTACATACCATCACGTCTGTATTACTTGAAGAATTAGACAGAACAGTTCACCGGTATGTTTAGGTGCCATAAAAATTTCACAGTCAATATTAGGTATGACCGGTTACGAGTTTTGACTGTAACATTGATACCAATTCGAAGGTAAGAGCGCTCTTTGTAATGTTTTGAGAACAAACAATACAACATTGAATTCAAATTAGCGTGACTCTGTAGGCAGCGAAATAATGTAGTACTATTGAGGGTGACTATTTGGAACTCTGTAAAATTTGCATTTTTAAACGGTATTTTATTTAAATTTTGATGTGTTTCTTTGTAGAGATTGACTTAATAACTTTGAACAGATAACGACATTTTGCAATATAACTTTGAATGTGGCGACCTTTTTAAATTCATTCTAATTATCTAGGGACACAATAGCTGATATTTTTTTTTTTTTATTGTTTAACCATTTATTACCAAAACATTTACAGCATAATTTAACTAGAATAAGAACTATAAAAATATTATTACTAGCTTCTGCTAGCGACTTTGTCTGCGTGGACTTCAGAATTGGGTCCGACCTGGATAAAAAAAGCCTATGTGTTATTCCAGACTATATCTATCTCTGTGCCAAATTTCATCCAGATCAGTTCAGCCACATCCATACTGACAAACCTTCACGTTTATAATACTAGCAAAGATAAAGATAAAGAAAATTGTCACGCTTCTAGATGTCAAACTTCTCCTCCACATCACTGTAATCTGGTAACGTCTCTAAGAAGACTGGTAACATTGCCACGTTGAATGGCAATGCTCATTTCTTGACCCTAGAATAAACCAGCCCTAGTTTTTTTTTCTACCATTTATCTCCTCAAAAACATTATAGCTCTTTCTTCAAAAGGCCATTGCAGGCACTATGAGTAACACCGACAGGCTTGATAACTACGGTCCGGACTTTATAATAGACCGTGATTCTCTGAGTTAGTTTCTGGATTGGAGTTTTGACTAGTTGGCGATCACCCTTAAGTCAGTGTCTGTCATAAAACCTTGTGTGTTTTCGACTTTTGCGCGTGAGAGACAGTTCTCCCTCCTCGGTTGCTGTAGCTTCGGCAGTCTGCAGTCCTTATGTGCTCTTAAAGCTCGGCAACAAATTAGCAATTTCTCTGGATGCGATTATTACTTACCATTCGGCGACTAGTCTGTTCGTTTCCAATATATTTACGTGGGAGAGCCATGCTTCGGCACGAATGGGCCGGCTCGACCGGGTGATACCACGGCCTCACAGAAAACCAGCGTTAAACAATGCTTACGTTGTGTTTCGCCGAGTGAGTGAGGTAACCGGACCTAATGCCCTTTTAAAAGGTCGGCAACGCAATTGTGACTTCTGTGATGTTGCGGGTGTCCATGGGTGGCGGTAATCGCTTACCATCAGGCGATCCGTCTGCTCGTTTGCGCTCCTATCCCATAAAAAAAATTAAAATAGTAAACACGCTGATACACACGTCATGCTCGTGAACGGGTGCTGTCTGTCGGGGCTGGTCAGCTCTTACTTGTGGCAATCTCTTTCTTTCTAATTATAACACCTATACCGAATAAATCTTACACATCAAACTGCATAATTCTCAAACTATTTAAAACAAAGTTATGTAATCATGTTTTTTTTCAAAGATTATCTATGGAGATTCTTGCCGGCTCTTCTTCATAAGACCCACTTTTTGGAACCGTGCAACTAGACTTTACAGGAGTACCTTTTTTAATTGTCTAATTGAAATAAAACATTTTGACTTTAAAGAATTTCTGAAACTTTCAATAGCAGAACAAATACGATTACCACGCCTATTGTAAATTGTTAAAAACATAAAACAAAAATATTTATTGAAAAACTTAAGTATAACATATATACAAGGAGGCGGTGAGGGGCTCTCAAAAAAGTAAAAATGACGTTCCAAAAGTACCCACATATTTATAAAGTCTATCCTGAGCGAAAGATTGTCACTTTTGCCCTTAAAAGAAATTCCCTGAATATCTATCTACAGTCAAATTTTCAAAACACCACAGAAACAAAACTCAACGAAAAATTTAGATACATATACGTGTTCACTTTGAGAATTTATTAATTTTAACCCTGTCTAAAAAACAACTCAACATTTTCTTAAAAAATACTAGATTGGCCAAAAAAACAGGTAAAAAGAAAACACTAATCATTTTTTTTTAATAACAGGCTGAATATTAGAACCTATATTTCTGGTAACGAAGACGAAGCCAGATTCATTAGTGAAAGAATAAAATGTAGGTACTACAATGTAATTTATTTCTTGGCTTAGGTTATATTTTCCTTAAAAAATACAAAGCCAGAGGTTTTTTATTACTTACCTACTTACTTTTTTCTTGCAAACGTCTGAGCTTATTATAATCTCTTGGTCATAAATGTTTTATAAGCTGTGTATATATACTTACACCATTTTGTTTGGCTCTTTTTATTTAGATAAAATGTTATGTTATTCGATTGACTGCCTCATTAGTCTAGTGGTCCCAAGCGCGACTTATACACTAGAGGTCCTGGGTTCGATCCCCAGGTCGAGCAAAGTGTTATTGGGTTTTTCTATGAAATTCTCAGTAGCAGCTCGGAGTCTGGAGTTGTGCCCGGTGAATGGCTATAGGCTCGCCACCTATAACATGGGACCTAAACATACCGGCGAACTGTGGGTGTACATTAAGTACGCCTCTGCCTAACCCTTCGGGGAATACAGGCGTGATGGTATGTGTATGTGTGTTATTCGATAGTAGAGGCCCGTCTTATTATTATAAAATAATAGCTGTTTTCTGCAGTTTCACTCGCGAACCAAAATTATATTATGAATATGATAAATATTAAAAAAAACTATACTCCAAACGTTATGCTTATTTGTAAATTTTATTACAACAATAGAAACTACTTTAAATGATCATCAAATCATTAACGTTTTATAGGTACCTACATTCCCACTGCTGGGCATGGATCTTCTCTCAGAATGAGAGAGGGATTAGGCTATAGTCCACCACGCTGTCTTAATATGGGTTGGTTCCACACGTCGTCGAGAAAATCTCTCAGGCATGCAGGTTACCTCACTATGTTTTCCTTCACCGTTTAAGCGCATGATAATTAACTATTAATACGCACATGACTTCGAAAAGTCAGAGGTGCGTGCATTGGATTTGAACTCGAGACCTTTGGCAGTTTCAGTGCACTACTTTAAATCATGATCATCATAAGCCTATATTCGTTCACTGTTAGGTAGGCCTCTCCTTATGAACGCCGCAGAGCCCGATCTTCGGCTTTCTTAATCCAGTCACTGCCAGATGCTTTCCGCAAGTCATCACTCCACCTGGCCAGCGGGCGCCCTACACTACGTTTGCCTAGACGCGGTCTACACTCGAGAACTCGTTTGCTCCAGCGTTTGTCGGTTCTCCAACAGATGTGACTGGCCCATTACCGGTGTCATCCAAAACTAGGTACTTTAAATATTAACCGTCTTAGATTAGCAAACATTTATTGGTGTCAAATTTAATGTGGTCCATAAAATACCTAACCTTCTTCAGAAATATTATTACCTGATAGTCAATCCTTTGACATAGATCGAAATACCTAAAGCTATTTGAGTAAGTACTTAAACCTTTATGGGTCGTTTTACTTGTCGCTTTATTACTTTAACATCTAGGTAATATGACTACATAGTTCAGTAGGTAATTCAAACGTGGGTTTATCAAATAACTTGGAAAATAAGTAATTGGCATTGAGATAACACCCTCTATCAGATTATTTTAATTACAGATTGTACTAAAAAGAATGGTTTTAGTAATTTATTTTCGTTTTTGTATTATTATCACGAAGTTGCGATAGAAAAAAATATGTAATTAATTAAATAACATGCCCTATACAAACTAAATTTTATATGTATATAGTATCTTTTTGTGATTTTTATGCATTTTTCATGCTAAGATTATATAGTTATTTTAGTAAAGGAAAAATTCAATCGCGGGCAGGTGACAAACCTACGTCTTCTGGTTTGATATACCAGACGCTCTGACCTCTAAGCCACCGCGAACCCTACCCGCATGGTTGAAATTTTGCCTTCACATTCTGAATTTACGTCATAAGGTTACGTTGGCGACATCTATGAGAAAGATATAAGATATACATATAGATGTAGATAGTAGATAGAATTTCTTCTTTCTTTATGGTTTTTGCTCGTAAAAGTATGACTAAGAAAACAAATACCTCCCCTCCACTATGATGAAATGTGTTTTGTAAATAAAAGAGACAGGGTAAGTTTATAATTGTAAATGTACATTATACACGCCGGCCGGTTGCGAGTGCTACACACCTGACCTTTTAGAAAGATTTCGCCAATAAGATCGGAGTATGTCCTTCTTGTGCAATGCTTGGAGTTTCTTTGGTGGATAGAATTCGCAACGAAATAATTTGCTAAAGAACTAAAATCACCGACATTGCGCGAAGAATAAGCACGCTGAAGTGGAAGTGGGCTGGCCATGTCTGCAGACGGACAGACGACCGATGGTGCAGACAAGTGGAGACCGCGGTTGGGCAAGCGTAGTGTGGGACGCCCTGCGACGCGATGGACCGACGGCATCCCGCACGGATCCGCAGCGGATGGATGCGAGCTGACCAAGACCGGGATGGTTGGCGCTCCTTCGGGGAGGCCTACGTTCAGAGAGATGTCCTTCTAGGGCGATCTCTACCGACGCTGTCGCTGACATTCGCCTTATATATTCCGTTCGTTTATCGACTTTCATTCATTCTTTCAACATGTCCAAACCACACTTATCAGCATATTCTTTTCAATACGTGTCACTACATCATCTTTCAGCCCGCAACGTTGTCTTATCACACTGTTCCTCAATTCCGAGTTACACCGCACATACTTCGCAAGAAACGCATTTCTACTGCATTTATTATGTATATATATTATATAGAAATTTAGCTGTACCACCCGCTAAAAAATTACATACTTTCACTCCCCTTTCCACCCCCATTAGGGGTTAAATTTCCAAAAATCCTTTCTTGGTGCTCGTCTACAGTGCTAAAGGAACCAGCATGCAATCTTTCAGGGATCTAGCTCCTGTAGTTTCGGCTGTGCGTTGATACCTCAGTCAGTCAGGTTCTTATTTATACATATATAGAAAATACAGTCCAAAGCGTCGGTATTCATTCCAGTATCATTTCACTTCACACAAGTGTTTCTTGATTGCCTGTTCTTACCCATCCCGGTTTCCATGCATACCGATGCATTAAATACTTCCACTTAACTTCGAGTAGATGGAAAAACTTCACACGTTATTCCCGAGTGGAGAAAGGAAAATTGCAAGCGACATTTGTATTAGTTCTGATGTTGAAAACTGATTTTAATAACTTTCTTCACGCCTGTATTCTCCAGAGAGTAAGGCAGAGGTGTACTAATATGTCCACCGACATCTCGCCAGTATGTTTAGGTCCCATGTTATAGAGTAATCATAATCAACCCATTACATTGTCTATTGCTGAGTACAGGTTTATACGATTAGGCTGTAGTCCACCACGCTGGCCTAATGCGGGTTGGCGGACTTTACATGCCGTCAAGAAAATCTCTCAGGCATGCAGGTTTCCTCACGATATTTTCCTTCACCGTTTAACCACGTGATAATTAACTATTAATACGCACATAACTTCGAAAAGTCAGAGGCAATCCTATGGTTAAATCACTAGGCTATCACTGCACTCAATGTAGGGTAATAGGCTTGTCCTATTACCATCTATCATCATATCACTAATTTACACATTTAAGCGTCCGGCGGAGCTTGAATTGCCCACAAAAACGTAATACCGAAATAAATCGTAATCCAGACAATATTCTATCAAATTATGTTATTATTCGGATTTGGATACCGTTAATCTAGGTTCCTACAGTACTATTTCTTCTACTACTACATCACTGTAAATAAAAGACCGGAAAAACTTTTCAAACTTGGTAAAGTTATCAGAAATTGCATTCGCTTACATTTATTTCCAGTAAAGTATTTTGGTTGAAATGGTAAAGTAGTCACCTAGATTATAGTTATCGGAATCCGAATAATAACAGAATTTGATTAAATTGTGTTTGAATAACGATTTATTTCGGTATTACGTTTGTAAAAGAAATTCGGTCCGCCGGACTCTTAATGTAACAAAATTGCAAGTCAATACAAAATATTATCCAAGCAAACATCGAAACAAACAATCGTTCCGAATCAAAACTAAAAAACTATTTTTAAAATATCCATCCGACGTGAAATATGGAGTGAATTTGAAATGTTCCACGCTTTCAATGGAAAGCGGTAGTGACGATACTCGACAACTGGATTTTAGAAGCTATTTTATAAATATATATTTTTCACGTTACCCGCCAAGTCGAAGCGTATATTCGTAAAAAGAAATGACAGTAAAATATGACGTGTTGTAGTGTTTCTGCCGGAAGTTTCTGTGAGAATTGTCTTGGGAAAAATATGGGCTTGTGTTAAACATTTTAGATGTGGGAGAGCCATGCTTCGGCACGAATGTGCCGGCTCGACCGGAGTGATACCACGGCGTGCCAGAAAACGGGCGTTAAACAACGCTTACGTTGTGTTTCGCCGAGTGAGTGAGGTTACCGGAGGCCCAATCCCCTTTTAAAAGGTCGGCAACGCACACATGACTCCTCTGGTGTTGCGGGTGCCCATGGGCGCTGGTAATCGCTTACCATCAGGCGATCCATCTGCTCGTTAGCCCTCCTGTTCCATAAAAAAACTGGACTATAAAAATTTTATTATTTATAATCTGACTTCATCCACTGTTGAGCATTAACATAATCAACCCATTATACTGTCCCACTGCCGGGCACTGCTCCTCTCAGAATTAGAGGGATTATTAGGCTATAGTCCACCACGATGGCCTAGTGCGGGTTGGCAGACATCACACGCCGCCGAGAAAATCTCTCAGGCATACAGGTTTCCTCACGATGTTTTCTTTTACCGTTAAAGCGCGTTATACTTAATTAGCTATTAATACGTACATGACTTCGAAAAGTCAGAGGTGCGTGCCTTGGGTTCGAATTCGAGACCTTTGATTTGGCAGTCCAACGGTCATACCACTAGAGCATTAATCAATTACAATTTCAATCAATTGCAATTGATTTAATTCAATTCCAATTGAAATAATTTTAATCCAAATTAATTTCAATTAGACTATCTTATTAGTGTAGTGGTCCCAAGCGGGGTTGCTACGCTAGAGGTCCTGGGTTCGAACCACAGGTCGAGCAATGTGTTATTGAGTTTTTCTATGAAATTTTCAGGTTTGGGATTTTTGCTCGCCCCCTATTACATGGGACCTAAACATACCGGCGAACTGTGGGTGTACATTAGCACGCCTCTGCCTAACCCTTCGTGGAATACAGGCTTGATGGTATATATTATGTATTAATTGCAATTATTATTTAATCAATTGTTTCTCGTTCCCAATCTGGGAATCGAATTCAAGATCTGCCGGCACCGGCAGATCTAAAAGTTCTTCAGTAGCTAAAAGTTCTTGGTGGGCGGAATGTTCACGCCGTTCAGTCCTAGATGGCGACACCGGTCTCGTCAATTCAATATTTAACATCATCGCGAGTGATTAGTGATTCCTTTTTTTTTGTGCCTATATGTTTTTGAAATCTGTCAAAAATACAGCGATCTTTACTATTGGTGTTACTTTTTTCTCCCTCAATTAATAAATTAAGTAACTCGGTGATAAACAGGCAAACAACCACAAAGCCAATAAACAGTTATTATGTAAATTAAGAGGATAACTTGAAGAAACAGTAGTGAGACGGACAACAATGTTATTACCTTACATTTAGTTAAAGTAACTTAAGCGCTTGGTTTAGAATTCTTTAAACACAATTTAGAACTATAGGCTTTTGTAATGAAAGCGCTTATAATTTTCCGTTGAATTATTATAATTTATTAAGTGTTGTTTGGGAATTGTTGACGGAATTCTAAGTAATGGTAGTTAGAGAAATCAGTTCTCAGTAAAGATTAGGCCGTTCTTGCTAGGAGTGGTTTAGTTGTTTTTCTTTTCAAGTTGGACCCACACTGCCTCAGTAGTCGTAAGGCCGTTTTTCATTCGGTCCCGAGTTCCATTTTCATGTCGGAATTTTCAGTAACAGCTCTGAGTTTGGACTTGTAGTTAATAGCAATAGGCTAGTCCTGTGTTACAAGGGACATACATATCATATTTTTTTTATTGCAGGGAGAGATTTGGGGAGACACGTGAATCTCTACTTTGTTTATTTTTTCTTTTATTTATTTCAAGAGGCACCTTCTGCATAGAAGAATAAAGGTGCGTTTCCAATGACCCGGAGCTGGGTGGAGTGGAGCGGAGAAGAGCAGTGAAAAGTGGCAAGTGTTTCCATTGAAACGGAGCGGCTACACACACAAAACAAAACCACAGCCTGCTGTTCTGTGCCATTCGGGGCCGCATGTTCATATACACGCGTGTTCATATACATATTTTATAAGAAAGTCCGCTCCGCTCCACTTACATTATTTCCACTGATGCGGAGTGGATATTTCTAGCATTGTGATTGGACAATTCACGGTCCGCTTCCCTCCACTCCGCCGAGATCCGCGGCCGTGAAATCGCACCTTAAGCCTTGTATCACATGAGACTTCCCAAACATACAATTAACATCTAAAAAGAGGTTTATACCTATAGCATCATTTTTTTTTAATTTAACAACAACTGAAAACCAGATTGGTATATTTTTTTTAATTTTCCGATCAGTACAGATCCTTATCAACATCTGCAAAAAAAACCTTTGGCAAAAAACGTAAAACCTTTTTCAAAGAAAATAAAGGTGCGATTGGAATGTCTCAAAAGTGTAAGATCTAGGAAATATCAAGTGAAGTGTGAAATCAAAGGCAGACGTTTAACGCCTTTGGAGACACGGAATATCGATATTGAAAAGATATATAAAGTACAGGTTCATGTTTAGGTAGATCCTTACTAACAATGAAAACGTCAAAGCTTGAGTATGGATGTATGGATGTTTGTTACTCTTTCACGCCAGAACGGCTGAACGGATTTGGATGAAATTTGGCACAAAGGTAGATTGTAGCCTGGAATAACACATAGGCTTTTTTTACCCAGGTTGGGCCTAATCCTGAAGTCCAAGCAGACAAAGTCGCGGGCAAAAGCGGATAAAAAAAAATCTTTCAAATCCTTTAAATAAAAATTTGAACGAAACTACAGAGTTTTCGATAATAACATAACATAAAATATCATCACGTCTGTATTCCCCGAAGGCTTAGGCAGAGGCAAAATGCACCCACAGTTCGCCGGTATGTTTAGGTCCCATGTAATAGAGGGCGAGCCTATTGCGATTAACCGGTCACAAATTCCAAACTCCGAGCTGCTACTTAGAATGCTGCTACACTGAGAAGGAGAACGATAGCCGGACAGGCCTTATAGTCGTTTAGTCGGACATGTCTATGTCCGGCTAAATCTGAAAATCTGGCAACCCTACTCTTAAGTAACATTACATTTAGAACTTTATTATGATACATTAAGTGTACGGGCAATAAAGCTCAGGTCACGTCAGCCTTAAGAAGAATCTGTTGGCTGCTTTAGTACTGAAAGACACATTAAGTTATTTAATAGTAAAGGAAAAAATTCAATCGCGGGCAGGATTCGAACCTGCGTCTTCTGGTTTGATATACCAGACGCTCTGACCTCTAAGCCACCGCGAACCCTACCCGCATGACTGAAATTTTGCCTTCACATTCTGAATTTACGTCATAAGGTGACGTTTGGTGACATCTATGAGAGGCAAGTTACCTTACCTCTCAACCTCAACTTGCCTCTCATAGATGTCACCAAACGTCACCTTATGACGTAAATTCAGAATGTGAAGGCAAAATTTCAATCATGCGGGTAGGGTTCGCGGTGGCTTAGAGGTCAGAGCGTCTGGTATATCAAACCAGAAGACGCAGGTTCGAATCCTGCCCGCGATTGAATTTTTTCCTTTACTATTAAATAACTTAATAATCTTAGCATGGAAAATGCAAAAAAATCACAAAAAGATATGAAAGACACATTGTTAATTTTGTCTTTATAGAATTAATACAAGGTAGGTACTTAGGAAAGGAAAAAATTGTTACCTTTTTTTTATAGGACAGGCGGGCAAACGAATACACGGATAGTCTGATGGTAAGCGATTACCGCCGCCCATGGACACCCGCAACACCAGAGGAGTCACAAGTGCGCCCGCCTTTTAAAAGGGGATTGGGCCTCCGGTAACTTCACTCGGCGAAACACAACGTAAGCGTTGTTTGACGCCGGTCTTCTGTGAGGCCGTGGTATCACTCCGGTCGAGCCGGCCCATTCGTGCCGAAGCATGGCTCTCCCAAGTCAACTTTGTTGTTTCGTTTTATTGTTCAGCTCTATAAGTTGATTTTACCTTCTAATCTTCAGGCCATCGACCTTAAAAAACGAATCATATAATTCTTACTGTTATAAGACATAAAATATACATTATACACATTCAGCAATTTACGCTAGAATTCTTCTTCCCTACGTTAGATTCAATATTCCCTTTGTATTTCACGAAAGCGATACATTACCCGCACCGTTATAACTGTGTTCCAACATTTATTGCCCCTGCGCATATAAATCAGATAATGTTATTGAAGCAACCCTATCATATTGCTACCAGAGTACCCAACTACGTATATTGAATTTGAATACAGACCATGACTTTTGAGAAAGAACTTCTTTTGAACGTACTAACATATCATCACGCCTGTATTCCCCGAAGGGTTTGGCAGAGGTGTACTAATGTACACCCACAATTTGTCGGTATGTTTCGTTTCCATGTAATAGGGGACGGCGAGCCTCTTGCCATTAACTGGGCACAAATCTTAAATTCCAAGCTGCTACTGAGTATTTCATAGAATAATCCAATAATGAATAAATGAGACAGTCCAGTGAAATTATCATATGTATATTATATTTTTTTCTATTACGTCTCCCTCTAAAATGAGTCCTATAAAATTTGTCTTTAGTTATGCTTAAACTTAGATTTAATCTCTACAAGACTTAGGGCCGAATTTTTCCATCGCCAGATAAATTATAAGCATTAAATAGTAAACTAAAAATATATTAAAAAATATAATTAGTAAGTAAATTAAATATCCTACAGCGAACTTATTATTAGCAATTTTTACCATTAAATAATAATAATAGGGAATAATAAATTAACATAACATAACATACCATCACGCCTGTATTCCCCGAAGGGTTAGGCAGAGGCGTACTTAATGTACACCCACAGTTCGCATGTTTAGGTCCCATGTTATAGGGGGCGAGCCTATAGCCATTCACCGGGCACAAATCCAGACTCCGAGCTGCTACTGAGAATTTCAAAGAAAAACCCAATAACACTGCTCGACCGGGGGTTCGAACCCAGGACCTCTAGTGTAGCAGTCGCGCTTGGGACCACTAGACTAATGAGGCGTCAATAATAAATTAATGACGAATAATTACAAAATAAAAACTAAAATATACTTAATTATTAAATTAAATATCCTTTAACATATACATAATATTAACAAATTTATAAAAAAAAAACCTCCCTCTCTTCTACTGTATAAACTTTGCTGTACGCGACGGGGTCTATTATTGTTTCTTAATTTTAAACCATAGATCTGTACCTACAGATTTTCTATACAAAATCTGTAAAAAATTTGAATCTATTACTCCGATAAAGTTATCTGGCGATGGAAAAATCGGAGGTAAAATAGTGTTTAGGTGTGCCTTAGAAATCTGTTACGGTTAACCCTTCATCTTTCTTCCTTCATCTATTATATCCGTGGACGAAGGTCCAGATGTTGCCGTCCCTTAATTTATCACATTACTTATTTCACTCGGCTTCTATGTAAACCCTAAAAAGGCCATTTGAGCTAATTCCTAAAACGTGTTAAGTTTCTTTTTTCTCTAAATTACATACTTTCTTTTTATTAGTAAGCCCTTTTCCTAGGGCTGTGCTCATAAATCTCGGTCAGAAACCCGAAATAAACCTTTTTCTCAACATTACACTATGCCTACACAAAGTGCCACAGAGGCGCGTCTGGTACGTGATCGAGGCACTAAAGACGCGTCATAAAAAGTGGCGCGCGCGGCAAAATCTACGAACAGAAGTGATAAAGACAATGAGGAAATGTATTTGGGGTAGAAACTTTTTTAACATAACTTTCTATACCACCACACTTATATTCCTCGAAGGCATAATGAGAGGTGACCCATGTAGGAGGAGAGCCTATTATTATTAAACCACAACACTTTGCTCAACCTGGGAATCCTCTGTTGTAGTAATAGCGTTAAGGACTACTTTTATTGGTACTATTCTTTTTTATAGAATTTAAGAGGTAGACAACACAAAGAAAAGTGGAATAATGCTAATGCATCTTTCTTCAGATGGCAAAGAGCCGCAATTAGATCAGGATGTCAGTGCGAATGCTTTCAAAGCGTCCGTTTCAGGACTGTAAAATTCTTTTGTACTGAAAGATCTTCGGATTACTGCCATTGTGGTGGAGAGCGGGGTCAATTGATTCAGGTGGCACGCCAAATGATGCATTCTTCAATAGGAATAAATTTTCCGTTGAAACCTTTTCAAAATGTATGCTACGATGGAATATGTTGAGAGAGGGTTTTTGAATAAAATATGAAGGTGAAACAAAAGTACTTTTTTACGAATTTTATCGCGTTGTATTGATATTATTTAATTCCCGATGTTTCGGATCCTTTACAGCATCCATGGTCACGGGTACACAGAGAAGTTGGACAGCTAAATTTTAAAATTATTAACAGCTACCTTAAATTTTTGGTAATTAATTAGGTTATGGTTCCCGTTAGTAATTTTAACAGTGAGAATCGCTAGCTGTTACCCACGGTTTTTCTACGTCCTTTCTCAGGATCAAATCTATCTCCTTGTAAAATTTTATCGAAAACCGTTTATTGTTTTAGGCGTGGAAAGGTAAGAGACAAACAGATTTACTTTTAATTATACATATTGAATATATTTTATCTATTTAAATTCAAAAGAGCCTTTAAAATCCTTTGGATACATAAATGTAAAGTAACAATAACTTTGTCTCTGAACATGATTTCAAACGTTCTTTGATAAGTTGCCGTATAAACAACAAAGGCCCTAAAAACGTAAAAACCCTTCCAACACAATAATAACGCAAGGATTTATTCAAAAACTAGTTGTTTAGGGTTAGCTAACAATTCTGTACGCTAAGCAAGTGTACCTAATTGTTTGTGCGGTTGTTTAAACATTGCCTCCGGCGAGTTGACTGTTAGGGACCATTTGCCAATTAAGGCAGGCAAAGTTTATGTCAGAAATATGGCTATTTAGATTTTTCTTGTATTTTTGCCTATTTAAATTTTACATATTGCCTCATTAGTTAAGTCGAGACTGCCACAGGGAATTAAACTCCCAAGTCGAGTAGTGTTAGTGAGTGTGTATTCGATTCTCAATAGCAGCTCAGGCGTTTGGATTTACATATACATATCATCACGCCTGTATTCCCCGAAGGGTTAGGCAGAGGGGTACTAATGTACACCCACAGTTCGCCGGTATGTTTAGGTCCCATGTAATAAGGGGCGAGTCTATTGCTATTAACCGGGAACAAATTCCAAACTCCGAGCTGCTACTGAGAATTTCATAGAAAAGCCCAAT
The DNA here is from genome assembly GCA_910591435.1 of Acronicta aceris. Classification (NCBI taxonomy): domain Eukaryota; kingdom Metazoa; phylum Arthropoda; class Insecta; order Lepidoptera; family Noctuidae; genus Acronicta; species Acronicta aceris. Next base: position 14,054,913 of record OU342770.1, read on the forward strand.
AACATATTGCTTGACCTAGAAAACGAACCCAGGACTTCTAGCGTAGCAGTCGCGATCAGGACCACTAGATTAATGAGGCAGAAATGGATTGTGATCATTATTCTCAGTCTCCTAAATGATTATTTTTGGAAATATTAGCATCTCGAAACTTACATTCTTAGTGTATCCAACCAGGAGACGCAGGTTTGAATCCTGCCCGCGATTGAATTTTTCCTTCACTTATTTTAGTGAGGTGAGCTTTATAATCTTAGCACGGGAAATCCAAAAAACATCAAAAAGATAGTTACATTTTTATTTATGTACTAGTTCTTCGCCCGCGGTTTCACCTGCGTTGCCCCGTTCCTAAGGGTTGTAGCGTGATGTTTTATAGCTTGAAACCTTTCTCATGAATCACTCATTTTCCCAACATTTCCCTTCACTGCTCTGCTCCTATTGATCGTGGCGTGATGAAAAGTATACTATAACCTGCCCAGGGGTATGAAGAACAATTGTACCAAGTTTCGTTGAAATCCGTCGAGTGGTTTTTGTTTCTATAACGAACATACTGACAGACAAAAATTTTACTGATTGCATTTTTGGCGTCAGTATCGACCACTAATCACCCGCTGATAGTTATTATTTTGGAAATATATTTCATGTACAGAATTGACCTCTCTACAGATTTATTATAAGTATAGATTATATTGATAATGATAATGTAGCATTTATTGGCTTCCATTATCGTACCCAAGTGCACGTGTACCAAGCACTTACGTTCCTATACACGCTTTTACAATTAATGAACTAAAATTAGCTATGCGTCTACCATTTAGACGTGGAAAACGTTTGACATTTAAATTAAAATTCTAAAGGTCTGAACAGACTTGTGTCTGTTTTGTTTTTTATTTACGTATACTTATTGCGTCTTTTGCTTTTTAATTTATTTGAAAGAAAGAAGAAAGAAAGAAATGTTTTTATTTTCGCCCTTATGACACACAACAAATCAAAATGCAACTGTACAATCAAAAACTTATATAGTACTGTAGAGATTGCTACAAAGAGGCGACATCATTGTGGGGTTGCTGGTTGGAAAGGATTAAAGAATAAACAATCATTTTGAATTTTCATACTGACGTAAGGACTGTCTAGTCTGAGAGAAGAGTCTTGACAGACTGGTGTTTAAGAGTTAGGGCTTTGCCCCTTAATAAATGACAGTATTAATTTAATTTCAAAGTTTGTTTAGCTGCGTTTCCCCATTACATTAGATCCCTACAGTACCTAGCAAAAGGTTGCGCAAAATAGAAAAATAAAAAAGGGGAGCTGGCAACACAACAGGCAAAGCCATCTACCAGAGCCACAGATTAAGGAAACTATAGAAGTTTACGGTTCTCGGTGCATAATTTGATCTATTTCATAATACTTATTGAAATAAAACCACTTTTTACGGATTTTATCGCGTTGTATCGATATTATTTGATTGCCGATGTTTTTCAGATGTGACTGTCAGTCAGTCAGTGTCGGTATGTCTACCCGTGACCATGGATGCTGTAACGGATCCGAAACTAAACCAATTTACGTGGGAGAGCCATGCTTCGGCACGAATGGGCCGGCTCGACCGGAGTGATACCCCGGCCTCACAGAAAACCGGCGTAAAACAACGCTTACGTTGTGTTTCGCCGAGTGAGGTTACCGGAGGCCCAATCCTCTCTTAAAGGTCGGCATCGCACTTGTTACTCCTCTTTTGGTGTTGCGGGTGTCCATGGGCGGCGGTAATCGCTTACCATCAGGTGATCCGTCTGCTAGTTTGCCCTCCTATCCCATAAAAAAAAAACGTCGGGAATCAAATAATATCAATACAACGCGATAAAATCCGTAAAAAGTAGTTTTATTTCAATAAGTATTTTTTTTAAATTAAATGATGCCTCACACTAAGATTTTCTCCTGTATCGTGGGTGCGCTTACAAACACAAATTCTCACATGCGCAAACGGCCCGACTCGGAACAACTACCTATAGATCATACAAATATTTCCGTGTAGGGATCGAACCCACAACACGTGGCGCAGAAACCGATCGCTCAGCCGCTACGCAAAACGTGTGATTCATATATGAATTATGAATTAGAACTGCGTCATTAATCTAGTGGTCACAAGCGTAACTGTTACACTAGAGGTCCTGGGTTCGATTCCCAGGTCGAGCAAAGTGTTATTTGGGGTTTTCTCTGAAATTCTCAGTAGCATTTCGGAGTGGCAATACTCGCCCCTATTATATGGGACCTAAACATATCGGTGAACTGCTTATCCCTTCGGGGAATTAAATAATGTATATATTTAGTTTAAAAATAAAAATTCTAGACAGTCGCATGGAAATAATTTAAATTGTCTAACGAAACTTAAAGAATGTTGAGAATGTTCAATGTTTTTCATGAAAAATGTAAGTAGATATTTAATTAAACTGCACTAGCGACGAGGTCTTTTTATTATTTTTTTAATGAAATTATAAAACAAAGGTATTACTTACTTCTAAACTCGCCAAACTTTTACGATTGATGGCGAGAGGCGCTCTTTTACGAAACAATGATCCACCTTACACTCAGTATTGTACACAAAATATATTGATATATACATTTATGACATATTATGTATTAAAATATTGGTCAATCGGTGAAAATTGTATTCAATTCCATGAAGTAATTTTTGCTTGATACGCGTATAAACATACAGACAGACAGACGGACTGAAAAAAATCTAAAAATTAATTTTTTGGCTTCTTTTGCTCTATTAAAGACCATAATAGTTTTTCGTTAATATCTATAACATAGGCTTGTTAAAATTTTATCATAGGTTTCGTCTCTACAATAATTAATGAAATGTTATGAGCCTAGTTGCACGGTTCCAAAAACTTGATCCTGTGGAGAATCCACCAACAAACTCCATTTTTTAAAAAAATATGTGATACAATCTTCACTGTCGCATTAGTGCGATAACAATATGATAACTAAGACTCGAAGATGAAATTGTCAAAAGTAATGGCATAATACATGACAGAAAAAATCACTCAATAAATTAATTATGAATCCCTATCTACATTTGCTTGAATATCTCGGAAAAATTAACCAAATATGCATGTAGTATGAACGCGGCTTTATCAAGGCATATTCTCAGTTCACACTAACTAAATTAGATCACTGGGAGGCCTGATTCCGTTATCCAGATGCAATTGTCCCACGACACGATAGTCCCACTTCCATGACGCGTGACACTAAATTTAGTTCTGCATGCTGGTATTTAAATGGTCGATAGCGTGGATTTAAATGTCAAGTTTCTAGTTAAGACTCGCCTTTATGAGAAAAATTATAATAACAAAATATATAAAGCCATGAATTGGATGTTTTTACTTATTTATGTAATGATTAAAAACATGATTATCATGGCAAAAAATTGTGTCTGAAGCCAGATTGGGTCGGCTAAGAATCGGGTAATAAAATCTTAAAACACGCTGCTATTGCATTAACATATTCCCCTGCATCGTGGGTGATTTTCTGGTAACATTTCTTTTTTTTTAAAGCTACTAAAATTGCCGTTCCCTAAGTAATGCATAAGTCTCACATCCAGGCCCAAACAAATGATCTGTAGGCCATGCAGATATTTGTTCCGTCCCTTGTACCATAAAAATTATATTAAACAAAATTAATTAGCAGAATTTCATCTCTTAAAACCACGTCAGGCGTATTGTGTCATAAATGATTATGTGATAATTATTGTGTTCATATTCGCCGTCACAAATAATTAAGTACGCATTGTGTAATGCGGCCAACTGACAACTGTGGTGTGTGACCATAATTTGTACAGAGAAAGAGAAGAGTTATAAAACGAATCTAATTTTAACCAAATTAAAAAAGCAATTGTTCTATATTCCTGTATTGTTTATGTATGTTCACCGATATTTTCGTCAATTATGGATAGACTTAAATTATTGTATTTTTAATATCATACCTTTGAAACAAACCATAATACCGTCAACATAAGTAAAATTATACTCGCCACTCAAAATAAAATAAAAAACACTTTTACTTTTAACAAAAAGAAAGGTTTCCAAAACCTAAAAAATAATGTTAGTGATGTGCAAAACAGTTTCGGAAGTCGGTGGTGACAACAAAAGATCGAAATCGAACGCACTGACTTCCAAAACAGTTTTGCACATAGTTATGTTTGTAGAAAGATTAATAAACAAATAAAATTATTGAATTTGGTGACTACCCAGATTAAAGGCAGGTGCTGTCAGCTAGGGCAATATTGACCAGCTTAGGAATTCCTTTCTGCCAAGGAAGCAATATTATAATGCAATTTTCTCCAATCGTGCATTTTTGCTGTGATCAATTTTCTGAGGGAAATCCATCAGAAAATTTCAAATAATTTGAATATTTATATTAAGATTGCAATAAATATATGTCCAATTTACTAAAAGCCAGCATTCACAGCGTTACCCTACGACCTTGTACCAAGAGATCATGACTTATGTTTTTAAGGTGAATATAATATCTATAAAGCAGTGATAGCCTAGTGGTATGACCGTCGGACTACCAAGTCAAAGGTCTCGAGTTCGAACCCAAGGCACGCACCTCTGACTTTTCGAAGTCATGTACGTATTAGTTAGTTAATTATCACGCGCTTAAACGGTGAAGGAAAACATCGTGAGGAAACCTGCATGCCTGAGAGTCTTTCTCGATGGCGTGTGAAGTCTGCCAACCCGCACTAGGCCAGCGTGGTGGACTATAGCCTAATCCCTCTCATTCTGAGAGGAGACCCGTGCCCAGCAGTGGGACATAATGGGTTGATTATGTTATGTTTTATGTATGTATGTATGTATAATATCTATATATATATACCGTCAAGTCTGTATTCCTGAAGAGTTAGGCAGAGGTGTACCAGTGTACACCCACAGTACAGTACCCAGTATATTTAGGTCATATGTAATAGGGGGCAAGCCTAATGATATTAGCCGGGCTCAAAATCAAACTAAGAATTTTATAGGAAAGCCAATAACACTTTGCTCGACCTGGGAATTAAACCCAAGACCTCTAGCGTAGCAGTCCCGCTTAGGACCACTAGATTAATGAGGCAGTTTATGTCTTAAATTTAGGTACCTATATATCTGATGAAATCCGTGAAGAAGCCTCTATCAGACATAATAATTATCATCAATTACCTATCACTACATAGTTAAAAACAAAGTCGCTTCCCGCTGTCTGTCCGTCCCTATGTAGGCTTAGATCTTTAAAACTACGCAACGGATTTTGATGCGGTTTGTTTTAATAGATAGAATGAATCCAGAGGAAGCTTTTAAGCTATTTAGCATTACGCTACGACTCTTAGGAATGGGGAAACGCGGGTGAAACCGCGGGCAGGTCGCTAGTTATTGATAATTTCAACGTGGTCTTTCTTTATTACTAGTGTCAACCCATGTTTGAACTTAAGTTTAGTATTACCTGCCTGTTACCAAACACGTGCTGCTACTAAATAATGTCCCAAACTAAACTGAAGCGTGGCTCAAACCAATTAGCGCCGGGCGAACATCCGAGTCCCAACAGAACTTTAATGAATAATCAAGAGGACTGTCCCAGCGTGGAAGCGATCGGGGACAACCTACACTTGCAATATTAAAGCAATTTCATCCGTATTGTATGCAATCAAATATGTAGGGGTTTTCCAAATAATAGCGACCGTCTTTTGTTAAAGACGTTTCGTCCAAATAAGTAAGTAGTAGGTATATAAAGTTCATGATTGCCTAGAAGTAAATAATAACATAACAATAGTAAATAAACATACATACCATCACGCCTGTATTCCCCGTAAGGTTAGGCAGAGGTGTACTAATGTACACCTACAGTTCGCCGGTATGTTTAGGTCCCATGTAATAAGGGGCGAGCCTATTGCCATTAACCGGGCACAAATCCAGACTCCGAGCTGCTACTGAGAATTTTATGGGAAGACCCAATAACACTTTGCTCGACCTGGGAATCGAAATCAAGACCTCTAGCGCAGCAGTCGCGCTTAGGACCACTAGGCTAATGAAGCAGTTACATAACAACATATTCAACCCATAGCATTGTCCCTGCGTGCCCTGCTGGGCACGAGTCTCCTCCCAGAATGAAAGGGATTAGGCTATAGTCCACCACGCTAGCCTAATGCGGTTTGGCAGACATCACTCGCCGTCGAGAAAATCTCTCAGGCATGCAGGTTTCCTCACGATGTTTTCCTTTACCGTTTAAGCGCGTGATAATTAACTATTAATACGCACATGACTTCGAAAAGTCAGAGGTCTTTCCACATTGATGAATGGGTGTCCACCACCGTGCGGTTCTTCAGAAACTTTTTACCACGCCCGACTACCCTGTGGAATCAATTACCAGCGGAGGTAGATACCTATTTCCGATCTGGTACGACATGGCAATCTTCAAGAAGCGAGCCTCTTTTCTCAAAGGCCGGTCGCACTTGCGACCCCTCTGGTGTTGTGGGTGTCAATGGGTGGCGGTGATCGCTTAGCATCAGGTGACCCACTTGTTCGATTGCCCTCCTATTCTGTAAAAAAGAGATGCGTGTCTTGGATTCAAACTCGACACCTTTGTCATATCACTAGACTATCACTGCTCATAAAGCAGTTATTATTGCTTAATTTTTAGTAATATATTTGCTGCTTTATAGCGGACAAACTGTGAATAACTGCTTAGTAGGACAACTCTGCCTAAATTCTCGGGGATTTGGGCGTGATGATAACGAGAGCCTGTTCCTTTGTAAATTCAATAGGTTTCTTATATGTATAGTAGTAACACAAATACAGTTAAGTAATAAATAATTATATTATTTTGGTGACTTTTATCTAGAAAGAAAGAAAGAAAAGAAAGTTATCTAACCTACTTAGTTTTACTCATAGTTTTTATAATTATCATGTGAGAGAAAGATTTTTTTATTACGGATAAGTAGGTACTTACAAGAGAAATAACGTAATGCGACATGACCTACCTGTATGTCGGAATAATTATTTTTGTAGAATCCTGCTTACTGTTCGTCTGATTTGCCACCAACGCATTTCCAAATATTCTATCGCTTTATTTGGTCATTTCAGCCATCTTTATTAAAAAACAATCCAAGTGTCGCCATCTAGCTTCTATATTATAAATCTCCCCATAAAGCACAGAGTGGAAGTCGTCGAATAATACTGTCAAGATATGTGTTACTTCTGCCATCTAGTGGTTGTTTTAAAAAACAGAAAGATGAAGAGCTTGGCAGGACATGACTGTCGTGACCTGTCTTAATTTGGTTGCTCATAATTCTCACAAGATGGCAGGCTAAGTAAAATTTTTTTAGTGTTTTCAACACCTAGATTATCAATGTATCTAAGTACAAACATACCCAAACCCATTGTCAAATACCCAAATACTCAGACCTGGAATAGTCACCTGTAAGAAAAATATTTTGTACTGTGTGGGAATTGAATCCTTCAGCCGAAGCGCAGATGGTGATCGCTCAGCCAATGTTCCATTCATTGTCAAGAATATTGTAATTGCCTCATTAGTCTAGTGGTCCCTAGCGCGACTGCTACGCTAGAGGTCCTGGGCTCGATCTCCAGGTCAAGTGTTATTGGGTTTTTCCATGAAATTCTCAGTAGCAGCTTGACGTCTGGTCTTGTGCCCGGTTAACGGCAATAGGCTCGCCTCCTATTACATGGGACCTAAACATCCCGCGAACTGTGGGTTTACACCTCTGCCTAACCCTTCGAGGAGTACAGGCGTGATGGTATGCTGATGATTGCTTCACGGGAGAGGGTAGTAAGGATAATTACACAATTTATGTAGGTACTGTCCGAAATAAATTGAACTTGAAGAATTCGCTTCACACCTCTTACTCCTACTCGTGCCTCTACCGTGATCGTCTCTGACCACCCATTGGCGTCTAGTACAAAATACCTAAGGCACCACGACCGCCTTTGTACACATCTGTACATCTATACTTATAATAAATCTGTAGAGAGGTCAATTCTGTACATGAAATATATTTCCAAAATAACTATCAGCGGGTGATTAGTGATCGATACTGACGCCAAAAATGCAATCAGTAAAATTTTAGTCTGTCTGTCTGTCTGTCTGTATGTTCGTTATAGAAACAAAAACCACTCGACGGATTTCAACGAAACTTGGTACAATTGTTCTTCATACTCCTGGGCAGGTTATAGTATACTTTTAATCACGCTACGATCAATAGGAGCGGAGAACAATTAAAAAATGTTGCAAAAACGGGAAAATTATTTGATTATTTTGTTCTGGGAAGTGATATGGTCGTTGATAAAGCGGGCAGAGCCGCTGGCGGAAGCTAGTACAGTATAAATTAATACAATAAGAATGAACACCCATCCTAGAAGTAACAGTGCCAAGGGGCATTGAACTTTACAGATCAGCCGCGTTTCCACGGGCCTCTAAAGTGGAATCCTTCTGAGCTAAGAGTAATTAAAACATTATGAATAATTAAATAATTATACTTATGTACAACCCTATCAAAGCCAACACAAACTCCCTAAACGGGAAGTAGGGTTGAACGAAAAAAAATACATAATTACTGGCTTAATCTTCCCTAATTTATTTACTCGGTTTCTGTTCGAACTTCGCTAATTAGTGTAATATTTGGATTTTCAAACTTTTAATGGGGTATCCCTAGCGAGAGACGCCTTTGATGTAAAAATAATTTGTTTAGCGAGTTATAAATACGATTATCTTTGGTTGATAACCCTGTTGGACAACTTCAAATGCGCAATTATTATATATGTTCGACTTTTTTTTTTATGGGATAGGCGGGCAAACGAACCGACGGATCGCCTGATGGTAAGCGATTTCCGCTGCCCATGGACACCCGCAACCTCAGAGGAGTCAAGTGTGTTGCCGGCCTTTTAAAAGCGGATCGGACCTCCGGTAACCTTACTCACTCGGCGAAACACAACGTAATCGTTGTTTGACGCCGGTTTTCTGTGAGGGGTTATCACTCCGGTCGAGCTGGTCCATTCGTGCCGAAGCATGGCTCTCCCACGTTTTGCGCGTTTGAAGATGTTAGGCAACCCATTGTATGTTTTTTGTCTCACTATGTCCTGTCCTATGAGTAATTTGGTGTACATTAATGCATATAATAATAATAATAATGTCCGCAAGTGGTATTCAAGTGGTCAATTTTAATAGTAGGTACCTAACATAAAAATTAAATTAAAGATTCAAAGAAAACCCCGATACAAAAATCTTTTACAAGGGAAATAAAATGTTATCTAGAAGAATATTGTCTAGGTTTATGATGAATCTTCAATACACTTTTTTATTACCGACTTCAAAATCGGTAAACTTAATCATGTGGTATTGCATAAAAGAATAGTAGTCTTCTGTGCAAAAAGAACATTCAGGAATACGGAGCATACAATTTTAATTTTAAAACATCATTCGTTCATCTTTAGGGCTGGCTCACAAACTTTTTTAATATTATTTTGTTTTACGTAATCCCAGACGTGCCAAAATAAGTAAGTTGTAGGTATTCTTTTTGGACCTGTTTTAAGATTTAGAGGGTAGATATAAAATAAATTTATTTTTAAAGTAAATTTAAATGAAAATTCTTTTAAATTTTACGAGGATTATTTTTACCGGACTGCGCCAGAAGGAGGGTTATGTTTTTTCGAGTGTATGTATGTATATTATATACTATATATTTGCACTGCACTGCACAGGACTTGCTCACTCCAAGAAATTCATTGGTTCCTCATCGAAATGGCAAAATGCCATTTGGAACTTAAGCAGGCGGCAGGCCCGTCACTTGATGGGGGCGCTGACCGGACATTTCGTAGCAGCTCGGAGTCTGGATATGTGCCCGGTTAATGGAAATAGGCTCGCCCCCTATTACATGGGACCTAAACATACCGGCGAACTGTGGGTGTTACATTAGTACTGTTAAATCAACATTTGTAATAATGATTCCTGCTCAAACAATTCATAATATTGTGTACAAACCTTTACTCCGCGAATCGTTGTTAAAAGTACGAGCAATCCTGCAATGCCGCACGTTTGCTTGTTACTTTTTTACAGGCGCTATCGTCCGTATAGCTGTGATTTTTCTCTTTGTGAGTCTGATGCTAATTGCGGACTCCTGTGGTGAACTATGAGTTAAGCTTCGTGCTTTGTATATGATATTATTCTGTTCATATGATTATGGGGTAGACTTTAAGGTCAGGAGGGCTCAAAAATCAAGTCAAAATGTTCCATTTCAATAAGACCAATAAAATAGGTACTTTTGAAAAATCTAAAATTAATAATTTGAACGGTTCCAAAAAGTGGGTGTTATGGTTGTCCATAACCAGCCGAGCCGCCAAGAAAATCTATAGACACTCTAAAATCTATAGACAATCATAGACACTCTATCCTTTAAAAAAATATTACAATATTAATGTAATAAAAATGCTACAAAATCATAATTATGATTGTTGCAAACTTAACAAAATCTCGAAATATTTGAAAACTTAAAGATTTTAAAGTTTGTAGTCAGTAGGTAGGTACCTAATATAAAATTAGAATCACTTTGTTATTACAATTTCGCAACTTTGCTAAAGCTTAAGATAAAATTAATAATTACATATTATTTCAAATTTGAACGCCATATTAAACTTAAAGTACTGTTTAGGTAAAATTTTACGAGCAATTAGAGTTCTACCAAACATTGGAATTATTACCATAAAGTTACATTGCCACAGCAGGCGAACAACGGACAATATAATACATAACATCAAGCCTGCATTCCCGAAAGGTTAGACACCGGTGTACTTATATGCACCCAGTTTTGCGGTAGCTATGTTTTTAGGTCCCATGTAATTGACGGCGAGCTTATTGCCATTACTCGGGCACAAATCTGAATTCCGAGCTGCCAATGAGAATTTATTAATAGAAAAACCTAGCTAACACTGCTTTACCTGGACATCGAACCTTAAATCTCACACTTAGCTTGTCAGCCGCTTTATCAATGCAGTATGTAATATATATATAAGCTTTTTATACATAAATTGAATCCACGGGAATGCGATGAAACTGCCGATTTTAAACGTATTGTTACTATGATCGCTTATGCTTATACGCATTCCGCTATCTCTTATAACATGAACACAGCCTAACTCCCTAGGTGAGTAATCTTGAAAAACTTAATAAAAGTTTACAAGTGTCATCAAGAACATTGTACAATCCATTAGACATCCGCGCTTCAATTCTTAAGCCATATCTTTTAACCAAACTTCTGTATCATTATAATTATTGTGTTTTACGAATTTATAAATTACTAGCGGCCCACTCGCGGTTTCACCCGCGTTGCCCCAAACTTAAGAGCCATAGCGTAATGTTAAATAGCTTAAAACCTTCCTCTTGAATCACTCTATCTATTAAAAAGAACCGCTTCAAAATCCGTTGCGTAGTTTATAGATTTAAGCATACATAGGGACGGACAGACAGCGACTTTGTTTTATACTACGAGTATATAGTGATGATAACCAGCACGATTCTATTTTATGCATATTCACTAGTCTTAGCCCGCGACTTCGTCTGCGTGGTCTTTAGAATTGAGGCCAACCTGGATAAAAGTATCCTATGTGTTAATCCAAACAAGTTTAGCCGTTTTTGTGTGATTGAGTAACAAATATCCAAATATCTACACATCAAAACATACGAACTTTTTTCTTTTAACTGTAAATTTCTTTTCTGCTTTTCTTAAAAACTAAACTAAAGCTGTTATAAAAGGTTCGAAAATTATTGTAACGCAGTCATCATCATCATCATCATAACAAAGGCCTCCCCCAAAGTCTTCCACAGAGACCGGTTATATGCCGCCTGCATCCAACGATACCCAGCGATCTTTACCAGGTCGTCCGTCAATTTCGTTGGAGGTCGTCCCACACTGCGCCTTCCGGATAAGGTGTAGGAAGGTAAATGGATTATAAACAAAAGTAATTTGGTTTTAATTAATATTTTATTTAGATATTTACAAAGACTCTCAGGCAATATTTTGCTGTATAAAAATTGTGGCAAGCGTTAGCTTACTGCATTGTTAAATAAATCAATCAATAGACTATGGGCATAAATACTACATATTCACAAACAAATCATCATGACATTATCACAAAAAATATCCCAATATCGATCACAGATTATACAAAACTCAAGAACACATAGTCCATTGCGTGGAGTATTAAAAAATATTTACTTATGTTGAAAAAAATGAACACAATTTGGAACTTGAAGTCGCAGGTTTAGTGATGTCCGTAGTATCCGAGACCACTGCCGTATCCGAGGCCGTGACCGCCGTATCCGAGTCCGTGCGCGCCGTATCCACCGTAACCGCCGTAGGCGACCTGGTTGGCGTAGCTGACCGCGGGGGCGGCGCTGTAGTAACCACCATGACCGTAGCCTGGAAAGAATATTGTAAGCGTTAATACAAGAATCTTTTTCGACGTTATTGAAATCTCTTTTGTATATTGTTATGTAACTAGCGAATGTAGTCTCAAGTCTCACGTCTTGCTTGGTTTTAGTTAGGTATCTAAAAACTTGTTATACTATCGATATTATTGTTGCTTGGAACAATACTAGCATTGTGCTTGAGATTAAAATCACCATTATTTAAAAACTATTTTACTCCTGATTCGCATTCTCACGGTTTTAGGGTTCTGTTTTATAGAAGCTGTATAAATATCAGACATTTTGATAGTTGTTTAAACGACACTCTCAGGTTTATATTTATCATTTTTTATGTAATTGGAATATGTTTGCATGAAATACTTTGTTATTTAACATTTAATATAATATCTCTTTTAGGAAGAAAATTTAAATATTGTATTATATTTTTGAAATTAATTTTCTAATTGTGCACACTTGTCATTTCCATCTGCGAATGTAAGTAATAAATTCCTTATCTTCAAACGAATAAATACCGCACACTCGCTGTTAGTATATTATAATTCTTAATTGTTTTCGGACTTACCAAGGCCGCTGTAGCCGCTAAGACCGTTGTATCCGCCGAGGCCGCTGTATCCGCCGTATCCACCGTATCCGCCAAGGCCTCCGTAGCCGGCGCCGTGAGCGGTGGTGTAAGCAACCTTGCTGACCGCTACTGGTGCGGCAGCTGAAGATAAAAATAAGAGAAATATAAGGAACTGTTCAGAGTTCTTACTTTTTATGAAAATCGAATAGCGATATAATCTTATTTTGAATTTGTTAAGAAGTATATGAAACCTTAACTATAAGTGAACGTTGCCAGAGATATAACAGTAGCACTAAGTAGCTTAAGACTAGGAAGTAAGTATGTTGTCTTTTGTGTCTGATTGCTTTCATACAGAACAGCAGGATTGAATAGGCTTCTTTTTCATAATATTATTCACAATTAGATAATAGTTTCGTTAGGAGATTCGCTCTTCCCGGGATGTGTCCGAACAAGTGTTACACAGGGGGAGATCTGGGTTGGTTATTTAACATATGAATGGTGGCACAGTGTCCGTACCACCATTCATATGTTGATGATAGTTTTAGTGGGTAAAAATCCCACACCCCAGGTCAAATTCCCGAAGACCTGTTGCCTTTCACCCCGTAAACCCTTTTGAAGATTTCTGCCCATAAACTAAAAAGAGGCCATAGCCTCGAAAAATATAAGTTGATACCCAAAAAAAACCAGTAGCCTTATTAAACCACATTATTCTACCTCTATTTTTTGAAAAAAAGCTTACTAGAAATGTGGGTCCCACATTACTAGTATTATTAACCCCTCGTGCTAAGCTAATTGCTAGTGTTACGAGTGAGTTCACGTCGGTAGTGCAATGGGTTGATTTCGAACCGGCCACCACATGATCGCAAGTCCGACGCCCTAACCATTAGGCTACCGCCGCTTCTATAATGTACCTACATTCACTAATTAGGCGTCTAAAGTAACCTCATAAACGTAAAACAAACAAGCAACTCATTACTTGCCCCTTGCGTTACAGCTGCAGGCGTAACACAAAATTACATGTATTACTGTGCACAGTGTGCCAAGGACCGCAAATTCTCACACGTTACTTTGTGACATTGATGACGAACAATGAACGACAATTATTGCTATTTGCTTTGTTTTTAATTGAGGTTTGATAGAGAATTGATTATGCATTAATTTCCGTCTTTGCCATTGTTAAAATTCCATAGCCGAAAAGTTTAGAAGGAAATCGTTTTTTAACAAAATTTATATTAAATTCAATTGTGTAATGCAGCCATCACAGCGTCCTAGGAACTCCACATATATCATGACCCGTGGGAATACACTATGTCATTCCGTAGCAAAACGAACGCAATATTATGTTAGACAGTTTGCAAATTAGATCACAAGTTAGCAATACAGGTACAGTTTTACCAGAAGCAAAATCTAATATGTACCTACTTAAAATTCGCAGAGTCAGCATCAAACAACTATTTAAAATAATCTGAACAACTCAGAAAATTAAAGTGTCATCTTCACTTATTGTGATGCAGACACTTACTTTATAATTATCTATGTAAATATAATTTATTTCTACATCTCTTATATCCAATGATACTAGATGTAGAATGAATATGTAATGCCAAGCAAAATAAAGTTATTTTTTTTAGGATTTTTTTATACTTTTAATTATAACAATTATATTCGTTCTCAATTAATTATGTGTTGCTAAGTGTACTTTTCAAAATCGAAAGAAACAGGTCATTTACCAGCCTCACAAAGAGACAAACTAGAATTATCTCGAATACTTTGTAGATTTTCTAGTGAATGACTTCGATAAAAAAAATAGCTGATTCATACAATCACTGTGGTCAGTCATGCGGACAAGATAATTATTATAAAAGATATAAGTTACGATACTTTTTGTGCCTAATTGACAATGTTGTGACCTTTACATTCAATTCATTGACCATTTATTGATGGATTTTTGGGAAAAAATTGAAGCAAAAACATTAGGTACATCCTTGCCCGGATGTTGAGTCATCGATTTATTGTTTGAATTTTTTTTTTTTTTAATTGTGATATGATTTGGAAAAGATGATCAAATATTATAAAATACGTCAAATTCATAATAAAATGTAAGGATGTAACTTTATCATTAATACTATTTACCATCGTAAAAATAAAACAGACACAGGGCTTGTTACCTAGTACGGGAACCTAATCTAATTCTTTAAAGCAAAGTCAATTGGCTAATTTGAGATTAGAGGTTTACAGAAATCATACATATTTAAAGTAATTTCCTTATTTCAAACCTATTCTTACTTCAAAAGAGAATTTAAAATTAATCGGAAATAGACTAATTTCATTAAACATTGCTAAAGTTAAAATCAACTTTACTTCAGCATGGAAATAAGATTGGAAATCCTTTATTCAGTCAGGATAAAGACTTTTTAAATGAGCACTTGTTCGTAGTATTAATCTCTAAGAAACTATAGCGCAGTAGCGCTGTTTTAATGGTCGTCTAAGAGCAGTTAATTTCATGCAATAATGTTCAGCGATTTGCGCTTTAAAATTTACAGATAATTGAAACCAGAAACGAATAGCCTGATCGATTTCTATTATATTTTTCTTAAATGACTTCATTAGTTTATCGTTGATGAACTAAAATGTGTCTTCGGTGTGTACTTGACAGTTTTTTATCTTTGAAGATATCATACAGGTGTTAATATGGTATGGTATTATTATAAGCAATGTATACGTCAAATCGAGATGTTCGCACATCGGACTGCCATTTAAAAACAAACACTTTTTAAACGTTCTAAAATGAGCCAACCAGAGCCGAGTGTTTGGCGCCCGCGTCACGTCTCCCCGATGTAAGGCTCTTGGGCAATTTAAAGTTGGGCAGACAACTTGGCTGCGGTAGATTGTTTGAAATTTCCACTGAATCCTCCAATATTAGGTATGTTTAAGCCTGTTAGACGTGAGTTACGTAGCAGTTATTATGACATTTTATGGGTATTTTTAGGCGATTTAGCGTGTTTGTTATACAAGTGTTTTCAGTGGCACGTGTACTTTAACTTCCTTTCGAATAATGTCAATGATTCTGAATCTTATTCACAAGAGAACACTGTCTAGTATAGTGAAGTTTAATTGTAAAATGTAGCATGACAATGACATAATATATTCATTCTAACATAGTACAACACTTACCGTATCCACCATAGCCGAGACCGCCGTATCCGTAACCGCCGTATCCGAGTCCACCATATCCAAGGCCATCGTATCCGACACCGCTGTATCCGTGGCCACCATATCCCAGGCTAGAGAGGCCTCGTTTCTCGGTCTTCTTCGCGGCTTCCTCAGCGGAGACTGCCACCAGGGCTACGGCGAGGACAATCTGGAGATAGACAAATGGAACGTGGAATTAATTTCATCTCTTTACATGTGTGTATGATGTGGTTTGGATGGTTCAATTTGTCAAGTAACAAATTGCATTTGATGAATTAACATAATGATTGATTGATTAGTTTACTTCGCTAGGTAATTTAGATTTAATTTTCTGACACAATATATTACGGATACTATATGGGTGTGTGTGTGTGTTTGTTGTTCCTATAGCGTGGATATGTTCACACATACTTATAACCCGGATAGTCTTGACACAACTATCTATCTAATAAAAGTGACAAACGCTAAACTCTATCCCATTATGGGAATAATTTGTAATACCCATCGATACAATTCCTTTTGTCTTCTTGGTAAAGGAAATCCTCAGCTGCGACACTTTTGTCGCAAGTTGAGACATAAGTGCGCACAATTATCTGGAGCTCATTGTCGTACCTATTATCGCAATCGTTATTAGATTAAGCAAGAGGTATGGAGAATCCTGATTGATGATGATTAAGGTCCTAATGTAATATAATAGAGATGCTTCTTCAGAAATAAGCATGTAGTTGAAATGTCACTCCATTTGAAATATAAGTATAAATCGAATCTGTTTAAATTATCGCATAGAAAAAAAAAACAACAGCCTACACGTAATACGTACTTAAACAAGCCTACATTTTTTTAAGAAAAATGTTGACCTGAATAATATATCCAGTTATTGTTAGACACTTCAATAACGGTAATTTTTGGTCCGATGGACATCCATCTTTGTCGCAGGCACATATTGACAATAATATTAAATAAAATCATTTAGCAAATTCTAAAACATCCTTTTGGAGATGACTTGACAGACGTTGTTCTTTCAATAGCAATAAATGTTATAAAATCCTATACAAAAACATCCTTTCCGTCAATATCTCTATCCCTAAAAACTTTATTCGGACTAATACGAACAGTAATAAAGCAGCTAAGTCGGTCCAACCGATCTTAAGTAATGCGCTTACCAACGAACAGCAATTAATTTTTCATTTGTATAGATTTTAAAGATAGATACAAAAGTTATATAAACTCTGAATTTTGTTAAAAGTAATGTGTTCACGCCTCCACAGAATCTTAATTTTCGTGAGAAAAAAAACCTGATAAAAAATTAAATGATAATTGAATGAATCCGATCGTTATCTCTGTATAATTAATTTGAATAATGATGTCTAGCAACGCCCACTGTAGCATTGTTATAATTATGTTCTTAATAATTAACAGTACGTTTACTTTGTAATGTAAGATACTAAGTTATTTCAGATTCATGAAATACGGTCTTATTGCGAAAATACATTACAGACCAATTCAAAATTAATATACCTAAATATTTTTTAATCTAATTGTATTTTACGAATTGCTACAGAGTTCTGAAATTGTTAATAAAAATAAATTAGGTTTAGCCCAATAAGAGCAACAATTCAACTAGATTTTAGAAAGTTGCCAAAGAAAAATTAACCTAGTTATAATAGCTAGCCATAGTAGCTAGCTAGGTATAGTACCTAACTATGTGATATCGGAAACAAATGCTTATTGTATTCTTTAGACTCGAAATTTTAAAGCCATTTCAGGAATTATTCCAATTCAAATACAATAATAATTTTCTCTTATCGGATCGTAGCAAGTGGAAATCTATACTCTCTGCCTACCCCAATGGGAGACAGGCGTAAAAAATATGTATAATAATTTTCTGACGCACTCATAAATTTTTATCTGAGATCTGTGTAAACTGGATTTGAATTTCAACCAGTAATACAGAATGCAAGCATTATAATAAAATGTACGAAATATATCTACCATCACGCCTGTATTCCCCGGAAAGGTTAGGCAGAGGCGTACTAATCACCGTTCGCCGGTATGTAATGTAGTTTGCACCGTTCGCCGGTCCCTTGTAATAGGGGCTAAGAAATATATTATGTGCAGTGAATTAGTTACTATTAAATAATCTACAAAATCTAAACTAACCTTTACTACCACAATTTGCCCTTTATTACACTAGCTAAAAGGTGAAGGCGTGGACCGGCGATTCAGGTCAGTAGTTCAGGTCCAGTTCCGATTTTAGACCAGTACTAAATTATTGTTTGGAAAGGTTAGTCAAATACTGCTGATTACAAGAAGGGGTTAATTATGATCAAAATTACAAAAAATCTGTTAAATATTACGAAACTTATAGGTACTTATAGGCAATACTGGTTTCTGACACTTACGCGAATATTAGACATTGAAATAAAACTACTTTTACGCATTTTATCGCGTTGTATTGATATTATTTAAATCCCGACGTTTCGGATTCTTTACAGCATCCATGGTCACGGGTAGTAAGTTGTTGGACTGTTGCAATTACTAATAGCTACCTTACATTTTTGTTATTTATTGGCGATCCGATTCACGCAGAACGAGCTCACCGTATCCTTCGGTCTTGCAGTTTTGGGCTTGGATTTTGATTTAATGGAATCTATAACAGGGTTTCAAGCAATACAACGCGATAAAATCCGTCAAAGTAGTTTTATTTCAACTTATAGGCAATTTTATTGATTCTGGATTATTTGGTGATTTTTAAAATTGAGACTGATATCCAGCCATATTTATTGTGCCTACGGTCCATAAATTAGACTTTTTTAGTATTACTTTGAATAAGTATTCGTACGAACTTTAATATTTCGCGATGAAGAAGAAGAGAAGAAAATATATCTGAATATAGTAAAGAGAATAGCAATGCGGCCAGCCTTCTGGGTACCTTTCCGGCTGATAGTGATGCGGAGAAGTTCTTGGATACCCTATTTTAGTTGTATTTATTTAGTTTTATTTTAGTTAGTTACTTAGTTTACTTATTTATTATTTACTTAATATTTGTAAAAATCTTTCTGATGTTAAACCTTAAGGAAAATAATAATATCTACCTAATTATTAACTAAATTGTGGTACCTACCTCAGCGAACCTTACAAATCGGTCCAATTTCAGTATAATGCCGAATTGCCACTTACGGCATATCGATTATGTATAATAGTCTATTGATTACTTTACAGTGTACACTTATAAACTTAATAAACATATAATTATTATGGTAGGTATTGATTACCTTATGAATTCACATTATCGTACACTGGATTGGTGTAGATTTATTAATTCAGGTATGATTTAGAGTCTATTAATTGGTAAAAAGCCTACACAGAATACTAACGACCACATTTCAACACAATTAATGACAAATAATGAGCCACGCTGCTACTATAGTTTCTTGCAATGTTAAATGTCGACAATCGTATGAGTCATATCCTATAGCCCCGGTCTGTACTAAGGTATAATTTGCCATGGTGATCTAGGGCGAACTATGCAATTTCCTATAGCAGGCGTATCGGCCATATTGGACATAATGCCAGAGGCTTGTAAGTAATAGGGGTTTGGAATTACGCAGCCGGTTTTAGGGTGACTGCTATTACGTGCAATTATTTTGTAGGTGGTATTTGTGAAATGTATTGCAGTTATAGATAAGTGATTCAGTCAAGGCATGCAGTGTAGTCCCGAAATTAGAATGAAATTAATTTTAATTAATACCCCTGGGGTAGGGTAGGGTGTAATAGGGGCGAGCCATTTGCCATTAACCGAGCACAAATGTAGACTCCAAGCTGCTACTAGAATTAGAAATAGCAAACCCAAAACCACTTTGCTCGACCTGGGGATCGAACCCAGGACCTCTAGCGTAGCAGTCGCCCTTGGGACCACTAGACTACTGAGGCGGTGAAATTAATTATATATAGTTAAATTAATATTTAATTTATGTGACTTAAAGTTAAGTACGAATATCGTAATAAATAACGAAGCAAATTGGGTGATCTAAAGTTCTGCAGGGATAAAAAGGCCTCTTTCGATCAATCATCATAATTATGATTCACATTAGAAAATTGCTAAGGATTTCTTTCGGGTTCTAAATATGAATTGATTTCAGAATAATTGATTATTAAGACCTTTTTAACCAACTAGTGCTGTGCTGTATGATATTGTAAGCTAAACTGCTTTGTGCGACGGTTACAATTGTAACTTGACATAATTGAGTGTATGAATTTAATTATCTATAAAAATTAAATTAAAAAATAATTGCATAAGGTCTAATTCAATTAGGTATCTACGTGCAATCGGTTCTACAAATATTTGGTGCAATTCATGTTGCATGCAAAGCTGTCTACATAAATTATATATAGATATAGATAGGTGCATACTTCTTCTAATAATTGTATACATTTAAAGGAACATGCATG
Organism: Acronicta aceris; assembly: GCA_910591435.1. Taxonomy (NCBI): domain Eukaryota; kingdom Metazoa; phylum Arthropoda; class Insecta; order Lepidoptera; family Noctuidae; genus Acronicta; species Acronicta aceris. The sequence goes on from OU342770.1 coordinate 14,075,575, forward strand.
AAAGTTGAAATAAATACATAGTAAGAATATGAATAACATGCACTGAAAATCCGAGTTTATAAAGTTTATAAATATTCAAATAATTTTTGTATATAATAAACAATTAAAATAAATTATAAACCAACTCCAGATTTATTTTAAAGATTAAAAATATGCATAAAATGCTCTGAAAATTCGAGTTTATAATGTTTACAAATCTCGAAATAATTCTTGTTTATAAAATAATGAACAATGAAAATAAATTATAAATCAACTCTCCAGATTTTATAATTAGAATTGGTTAGTTATAAACATATTTAAATTTTTTAACACATTTAAATTTTAAAATACAATAATTTCGTAATAAACAAACAATTGTGGAATAGCCGCAATTGTGCAGAATTTTATTTAAAAAATAAATAAAGATAATTATAACTATTGGTTGGTATTTTTTGACCTGATTTATATTTATACCAAAAATATTATTAAATCCTAATTTAGGCCCAAAAATAATAAAACAAAAGATGCCTTACCAAGAATTTCATGTTGGCTACAATGTTTCACTGCAACGACTGATGACCGACTCCTGCGCAGACCGCTTATATACCGCACTGAGCCGACAAAGTACATTGCTACAATTATTTACAATTTTTTTCTACTGCCAAGGATATACGATACGTAGGGATGAAGTGAGTTAGGTAATACTTCGCAATGAATGGCGAACGAGGTAATTTGGACCGAATAATCTTGTGTATAGAAGTTACATTTGAAAGTCTGGGTTTTATGATGAAGGGATTACCACTAAGTAGATTACATCAGAGAAATATTAAATATAACCTTATTTTTATACTTTAATTTAACTATGTTTCCAATATTCGAGAAGTGATCTATGACAATATTATTTAATCGTGCCACGAAGTCTTAAAGATTTAAACGAGTGGCTGTACGATGGGTCGCTGGTTCGATAGCCGTACGGAACAAAAAATTGTGATGTCTAGGTTTATTTGCAAGGAATTTCTTACTGGCTCTCTACAGATTTAATTCAAGAGAATCCATAATAAATATTTATTATTTGATATGTGACAGATTATATTAGATTTATCGACTTGCTAATCGCTCACAGATCTCCTAGATAGGCTGCAGGAGCCAACAAAGAAAAACCAATTAGGCAGAGGCGTACTAATGTACACCCAGTTCGCCGGTACGTTTTAGGTCCTATGCAATAGGTGAGCCTATTGCTGTCAACCGGGCACAATTCCCAAATTCAGAGCCTACTAAGAATTTCATAAAAATCCCAACAACACTTTGCTCGAACTGGGAATCGGACATAATATTTACGGTTCCACTGCTATTCAGACAGGCATCTCGTAAGAGGCGAGAAAATATCTGACTTGCTCTGTGGCAGAACCTCTTAGGGTTTGACTGGCTGGCGACCACCCTCACGTCGGAGTCTATCGTAAAGTATCTTAATGTGTTTCGATTTTTGCGCGTGAGAGACAGTACTCCTTTAGCTGCTGTGGCTTTGGCAATTTGCAGTTCGTAACCTCTTAAGGCTCGGTAAGGCTTCAGCAGCTCTTTCGTCTACATCAGGTGGCTCGTCTCTTCGTTTGCCGACTTAACCATTTTTTTATTTTTTTCAGAAAAAGTGCCAAAATATTTTATATTTATTTTATTTTATTAGGATCTCCAACAAAGAATACGCCTTACGTGCTATAGTAGTGTTTACAATAATAGTTATTCCTAGCGTTTCCTCAATTACAGGAGACCACATCAAGCAGTAATATAAAACAATCAGACAGAAAGTTGAATTAAATGCACTTGGGATGTAAAATTAAAATTAAATTGAATCTATAAGCTTAAAAAAAAGTTTTTTGGACGTGGGAGAGCCATGCTTCGGCACGAATGGGCCGGCTCGACCGGAGTGATACCACGGCCTCACAGAAAACCGGCGTTAAACAACGCTTACGTTGTGTTTCGCCGAGTGAGTGAGGTTACCGGAGGCCCAATCCTCTTTTAAAGGTCGGCAACGTACTTGTGACTCCTCTTTTGGTGTTGCGGGTGTCCATGGGCGGCGGTAATCGCTTACCATCAGGTGATCCGTCTGCTCGTTTGCCCTCCTATCCCATAAAAAAAAGACATATAAAAAGCTAGAAATTTAACAAGAAATTTTCGACCAGAAATATATTTATGAACATTTGAATACTTATTTTATATTCAGAGTGACATATTCTGGAAGACTCGAGCCTGGAAGCTGACCTTAATATTAGACCTTGGAGAAAGACTGCCAATGAATGTTGATGACAGGATATGTATACAATTGTTGGTTTTAACGTTTCAAGGGTGTTTAGATACAGATTCGAGTACATTCCACAGTGTTCCGATTTGTTTAAACAATCATACCGCTAGTTTTTAATCGTTGCCCCACACTAGGATTTTCTCCTGTATCGTGGGTGCGTTCAAATTATAGATATAGAAAAGATTATAGATTATAGAAATATTTGTCTGTGTGGGGATCGAACCCACAATAGGTGGCGCAGAAGTCAAACCTATCGTCAATTGTTTAGTATCAAAAATCTTCAAAGTCGGACCTAGAGATTGTTTTACTTCCCAAGATTTTTATAATTTTGTTCCTGTATTCGATTCCCATATCGGGCAAAGTTTTCCTATTTTAGGATGATAATATAATAAGAGCAAGGATTTTCTAGTAAAATATTCAGTGGTAATTTTACTCATTCGTTTAGTAAAGCGCCAAGCGCGATTGCGACGGTAGAGGTCCTAGGGTCGATTCCCAGGTCGAGCAGTGTTATTGGGTTTTTCTATGAAATTCTCAGAAGCAGCTCGGAGTCTGGATTTGGGCACGGTTAATGGCAATAAGCTCGCCGTACATGGCACCTAAAATATACCGGTTAACTGCGGGTCTAAATTAGTAGACCTCTGCCTAACCCTTCGGGGAATACAGGCGTGATTGTATGTTATATTCAGTGGCCAGTCAGAGTTTGGATTTGTACCCGGTCTATGGTAATGGGTCCTCACAGTCTCGGTCAGCTCTTCGTCGTGGTTTGTTTTTGACCCATGTCATTGCAAAGGTGTAATTATGTACACCCGCAGCGCCTTAGGGGGACTACTATAATAATGAGGCATTTTGTTTTTAAAAACGTTGCCCCACATTAGGATTTTTTCCTGTATCGTGGGTGACAATTCTCACATACACAAACGCCCAGACCCGGAACAATCTGTAGATCATTATAATATACTAGCGACCCGCTCGCGGTTTCACCCGCGCTGCTCCGTTCCTAATACACGTAGTGTGATGTTATATAGCCTATGTTACTCAGTGATAATGTAGCTTTTTAACAAGAAAATAATTTTTGAAATCGGTCCAGTACTTTTTGAGCCAAATCGTTACAAACATACTTACATACAAATCTTTCCTCTTTATAATACGAGTATAGATTGGTGGACATTCCGGAAACCCGAACGAAACGTTTCAAATCCAATTTTATCATGCGTACCGCTGAAATGTGGAATGCGCTTCCCGAGTGGGTCTTACCCGATGGATATAATCTGGGTGTCTTCAAATCACGAGTGAATCGGTTTCTTCTAGGCAAGCGCACTCCATCGTAGATCGCAGTATCAGGCGAACTGGCGGTCAAGCGTAAGCTTATCAAGAATAAAAAAAATATAGTTCATGACGTCATTTTCATATATTTTTTGCTTTAGTGACAGGTTTCCATTGAATGGAATTGCGCTATCATTTAAGAAAGCTTTAAAATAAATATAAATGAAAGTACTCCATTTTGGATCTGGCGGTCAAGCGTAAGCCTATCACGAATAAAAAAAAACATTTGCTCTGTGTCGGGATCGAAACAACAACACGTGGCGCACAAGCCGATCGCTCAGCCGCTACGCTAAACGTGTCGTAAAAAGTTCCAGTTGGAAGGATTTAGTAAGTAAGTCATTAAATACCTACTTATGCATAAATGTTTACTGTTCCGGGTAAAAATTTCCAGTAAGTACCTTACCTTTCCTACCTATATACCTTGCCCTTCATTCTATTAATACTTATTTTTCAATGTTACGAAATTATACGATACTAGCTTCTGCCCACGACCTTGTCTGCGTGTACTTCAGGATTGGGCCCGACCTGGATAAAAGGTAGCCTATGTGTTATTCTAGTCTATAATCTATCTGTGTGCCAAATTTTATCCAGATCAGTTCAGCTGTTCTGACGTGAAATAGTAACATACTTCCATACATCCATACTCCCAAACTTTCACGTTTATAATATTAGTAAGGACCAACTCTGTACCCGCGGTGTTACCCGCCATTATCTGATCATGCCTGATTTCCCCGGTAGGTTAGGCAGAGGCGTACTTAGGTACGCTCACAGTTCACCGGTAGTTTAGATCCCATGTAATACGGAGTAAGCCAATTGCCATTTTTTATGGGATAGGGGGGCAAACGAGCAAACTGATCGCCTGATAGTAAGCGAGTACCGTCGCCCATGGACACCCGCAGCACCAGAGGAGTCACAAGTGCGTTTACGGACTTTTAAAAGCGGATTAGGCCTCCGGTAACCTCACACACTCGGCGAAACACAACGTAAGCGTTGTTTAACGCCGGTTTTCTGTGAGGCCGTGGTATCACTCCGGTCGAGCCGGCCCATTCGTGCCGAAGTATGGCACTCCCACGTATAAACCAGGCACAAATCAAAACTCCCAGCTACTACTGAGAATTTCATAGAAAACCCCAATAACACTTTGCTCGAATTAGAATCCCAGATCGAGCAGTGTTATTGGGTTTTTCTATTTTCTTTTCTAAGAACTTCCTCTAGGGAGTTTTCGCATTAGGATTAAAAGTGGTTAATCGCGATAAGGGTTATTCGCGGGGATTTGATATGTCAAATAAAAATTCATAACATACCATCACGCCTGTATTCCCCGAAGGGTTGGGCAGAGGCGTACTAATGTACACCCACAGTTCGCCGGTATGTTTAGGTCCCATGTAATAGGGGGCGAGCCTATTGCCATTAACCGGGCACAAATCCAGACTCCGAGCTGCTACTGAGAATTTCATAGAAAAACTCAATAACACTTTGCTCGACCTGGGGATCGAACCCAGGACCTCTAGCGTAGCAGTCGCGCTTGGGACCACTAGACTAATGAGGCAGTCTTAAAAATTCAATATGTCTAATACTATAATATTTGAATGACTCACTAGTTTAGTGGCCCCAACCGCGACTGCTACACTAGAGGTCCTGAGCTTGATCCCCAGGTCGAGCAATGTTATTGGGTTTTTCTATGAAATTCTCAGTAGCAGCTTGGAGTCTGGATTTGTGCAATAGGCCCGATTAATGGCAATATGCTCGCCCCCTATTACATGGGACCTAAACATACCGGCGAACTGTGGATGTAAATTAGTATGCCTCTGCCTAACCCTTTCGGGGAATACAGGTGTGATGGTATATTTCCTTCAGTTCATTGAATGTTTTTTTTCTCAGTGTTAAAACTAGTGGAATTCTGACAAAAGATACTATTATTAGATACTTTTCGTTGTATTTCTAAACGACCTTGATAAACAATGACTTGCATAACGAGATGAAATTGACCTTTTTGAATGAATCATTACCTTATTTAGCGTTATTATCATCATTGTCTCATTAGGTCAGTGGTCGTAAGTGCGACTGCTACGCTAGAGGTCTGGAGTTCAATTCCCAAATTGAGCAAAGTATTATGAGGTTTTAGGGGAAAGTTTTAGCATCTCGAAGATTGCCATAGTTTTTTTTATGGGATAGGAGGGCAAACGAGCAGACGGATCGCCTGATGATAAGCGATTACCGTCGCCCATGGACACCCGCTATACCAGAGGAGGCACAAGTATGTTGCCGACCTTTTAAAAGGGGATTGGGCCTCCGGAAACCTCACTCACTCGGCGAAACACAACGTAAGTGTTGTTTAACGCCGGTTTTCTATGAGGCTGTGGTATCACTCCGGGCGAGCCGGCCCATTCGTGCCGAAGCATGGCTCTTCCACGTAAAAAATGTTCTCGGTTAATGGCAATAGGCTCACCCACATACCTACACATGGGCCTTAAACATACCATACTATCATATTTATCATATATGATATCATTCAATTGACTGAACGTTTAGGTGGTCACCTCACCGCTGCCGCTACCGAGTGTCGAGGATAGGATTTCCACCCAAGAGAAATATTTATCTTCTCCAAAGATTTTTTCATTTTAAAAAACAGTCTTGATGAACAGACAGACGGACAATGAAGTAATTCTACAAGGATTCTTTTTTAACTGACTTATAAAAAGGAGGAGGTTCTCAATTCGGATGTATGTTGGTTGCGTCAGAACCGTTTCTCTCGACCGAATCAACGATGACATCGTCGAAGAACCTAAATTCTACTCACCACTCAAATTGTTGACATAAAATATAATACAATAAAATAATTTTTTTACAAAAGTAAAGCCAACAAAAACAAAAAAAAATGTTATGTACAAAAAAGTTTCGTCGCCTCCGATTTAGTCGGATCTTTTGGTTTCGCTTCCGACTTCCGAAACTGTTTTGCACATAAAATTAATTTTGGTTTTTGTAGGCTTTACTTATTTTAAGGGTTCGGAATAAATCGTAATCAAGACAATATTCTATCAAATTATGTTATTATTCGGATTTGGATGCCGTTAATCTAGGTTTCTACGGTACTATTTCGTCTAGTACTACTTCACTGGAAATAAAAGACCGAAAAACCGTTCCAAACTTGGTAAAGTTATCAAAAATTGCATTCGCTTACATTTATTTCCAGTGAAGTATTTTGGACGAAATAGTAACGTAGGAACCTAGATTAAGGGTATCTGAATCCAAATAATAACAGAATTTGATTAAATTGTGTTCGAATTACGATTTATTTCGGTATTACGTTTGTAAGAGAATTTCGGTCCGCCGGACTCTTAAGTTATTCTATTCCTTTTAAGTATGTTGTAATACGTGTGTTTAAAGATACCATGCATTTCGATGGGTTTATAACGGCTCTTCTGCCTTTCTCAGCCTATAACTCAACCATACAAAGCTTCAATACAAGATGAATCAGCTGTTGACGTAATATTTGCAACACAAACCTCCAACTATAATTCTGGAACGTATCGGCTAATTGCATCTAACGCTTTGTAATTAAAACAATGAATGCATTGTACGTATGTCATGTACAAGGTGTTGCCTTTTGTTTAAGTAAATCACATAAACATACCATCACGCGTGTATTTCCCGAAGGGTTAGGCAGATGTGTAGGTACTACAGCACACTCACAGTTCATCGGCATGTTTAGGTCCCATGTAATCGGGGGCGAGCTTATTGCTGAGAATTTCATAGAAGAACTCAATTACACTTTGCTCGACCTGGGAATCGAACCTAGCAACTCTAGCCAAGCAGATGCACTAGGGACCACTACACTAACTAGACAATTTTGAGTAAACCAATATAAATAACCTGGCAGTTATTAACTGATGTTTTGGTCGAGCGATCAGTTGCTGCACACCGCAAGCGGGTTCGATTCACGTACAGAGCCAATATTTTTGTACAGATAGTTATTCCATATCTAATTTTATATTTGTGTTTGTAAAAGCTTCTACGAGATACAGGAGAGAAGCTTGTATTCACCTTTAGATGAAATTCAGCGAACGATGGATTACAGCCTGTCATGGTCATGGCCAATGTCATGAATCCCATAGGGAAAAGAAAGTACAGTTTTTAGTCGGTACTAGTCGGACATACCCTGCTGATTCGCTGGGTAGCAGACGATTGATGGGGATTATCTGAACAACAACAAAAAAATTACGAAAAAAAAAATTATGATTCATCCCTTTTATAATACTGTCCTATTGCTGAACACGGATCTCCTCGTATGAGCCTAATGTAGGTTGGAAAATGTTATGTTATTTGTAAATTCAAAATAAGTCGATAGGCCCATAAGTGAAACTAACCGCAAAACCTAGAAAGTACTGTATCTATCCGTGGATCAACTTACTACTAGACCATTGCATGTTTTAATCAGGAAGATAATTTATAAAATCATTATAATATACCTTATTAGGCTGGTGGTCCCAAGCGCGACTGCTACGTTAGAGGTCCGTTAGATCCTCAGGTCGAGCAAAGTGTTATTGAGATTTTTCTATGAAATTCTCAGTAGCAGCTCGGAGTCTGGGTTTGTGCGCGGTTAATGGCAACAGGCTCGCCCCCTATTACACCCTAATGTACACCTCTGCCTAACCCTTCAGGGGATACAGGCTTGATGGTATGTATGTATAATATACCATATATACCATCATTCCCCTTAATTATAGAAATTTTCTAGTCTGGTCCATTTTTTTATATGAAAAAAGGGTATGAAAAATGGGAGCACATAATATGTATCTCGCAAGTCTCAAGATAAATGAGCCAAATTCGACGTGTTTATGTGAAATAGTTTTTGAGTTATGAGGGGGTCAAACGTGGCTCCAAATGGTTCGTGTAATATAACATACGGTGCTGCTCGCCAGTTCTGTTAGCTTGAACTTGGCTTGACACGCTGCCGCGTGTCCAGATAACAAATTCTGGAATATTATCTTTACTTTCTCTTTCCTAAACATGTTTATAAATAGTACTATGATTCAGTATTTTAAAAAATATTGGAGAAATAGTTCTTCTCACTAACATCCTGTATACAGCATGGCAAACTTATAAGGAAATTTTAGGACATCAATTTCTACTTACATGGGATGATTTTTGTTTCGTAACTCGATTAAGTATAGGTCTTTGGTTAATTTTGTGATTATCTTAGTTTCTGTTGGAATTGAACTGTGGACTATTATGCTCTATTATGCAATTATGTTCACAATGATATTGTGATAAGCTACATTTGAATTTGAATCCTAAAGGGATTGCAAATTATTAGCTTTCGTCAAGCATCACGCACGTACCTAGTTTTATTTTCGAGCATCGTGCTTTAAAAATGCTTAAAAAAGGAGGGTAATGTAGTCAGTAAAGTTACTGAGCAAATGAGACTTATCAACTGAAGTGTTAAGAAAATAAAATAGCTTAACATAACATACCATTACGCCTATATTCCCCGAAGGGTTAGGCAGAGGTGTACTAATATATGTACACCCACAATTCGCCAGTATATTAAGGCCCCTTGAGCGGCCCCTTAAAAGGGCGAGCCTATTGCCATTGACCGGTCACAAGTACAAACTCCGAGCAATTATTGAGAATTTCATAAAAAACCCTATAACACTTTACTCGACCTGGGAATCGAACCCAAGACCTCTAGCGTAGCAGTTGCACTTGGACCACTATACTAACGAAGAGAAAATAAAATAAATGCATAATGTATAAATAGCGATATATTTTTATCTGTTGTTTTAAAAGCGTCTATAAGTGATGATATTTGGGGTGCATTTCCACGGACGTGGAGTTGGACGGAGTGGAGAGGAGCGGACCGTGAATGGCCAATCACAATGCTAGAAATCTCCACTTCGCATCAGTGGAAATAGTGTAAGTGGAGCGGAGCGGAGCTGAGCGGACTTTTAAATAAAATATATGAAAACGCGGCCCCGAGCCGGACAGAACAGACTCGAGCAGGCTGTGATTTTGTTCTGTGTGATACACTTGCCACTTTTCATTACTCTTCTCCGCTCCACTCCGCCCAGCTCCGTGTCAGTGGAAACGCACCCTTAGTGTGTACACTAGCTTCACGTCATGTCCTAACAAATAAATAATTATTAATAGCAAATTTCTAAATACATATCCCAATTTCAAGGCAGGACGTTATTAAAAATTTCAACTAATTACCTACAAAATTACACAGTTTTATTACTGAATTCCTACTAATTAGAAATGAAGAAATATTGATACCTATTTTTTAGCACGTAATTCATCAATAAATACCACAACATTTTTAGGTCCCATGTAATAGGAGGCGAGCCTATTGCCATTAACCGGGCACAAGTCCAGACGTCAAGCTGCTACTGAGAATTTTATAGAAAGCCCCAATAACACTTTGCTCGACTTAGGAATCGAACTCAAGACCTCTAGCGTAGCAGTCGCGCTTGAGACCACTAGATTAACGAGGCAGTTAACCTTAGAACTTGAAGTTGAAAAATGACAAAATGAACGTTTTTTATGATTTTTTTTTTATTTCAATGTTTGCGTACCTATCACAGGACAGGTTTTCTCAGAAATTGTTTGACTAAGTGAAAGGCTAAGGTAGGCACCTATTTCGTACAGCCTATTTCATTCTGAGAGGATACCCGAGCCCAGCAGTGGGACAGTATAACTATAGGTAATTATGAAGTGAAAGGCAACAAAATTGACATAAAAAGTGCAAGAATAAAACGTAGAATTTGGTTTTTTATTCATCCTTTATGCGTTCCTACGTAAACAAAAAGTTATACGGATTATGAGGCATTACAATGTTTACCTACTATATCGGACACAGGTAGTAAATTAAGAAAAAAAAATCTCAGTTCAAGTTCATTAGTCTGTACGCAATTTATTTTAAACAATTATGTGACTACACTGTAATGTCTTTACACAATATTTTAAGTGCAATTAAAATGTAGAACGACAACCATTTCCTTTGTTTTTTTTTAATGCTCAGATGACGCATTTGAGTCACGGACAGAGCAGCAATGTATATTAAAATTGACAGTCTTACTGACTATATTTATAATAAAGCCCTTTTTTACTTACCCTACTACGGAAAGAAAGGGTAAATACACGTGGTATATAATGACGCATAAATAATGACGTTTAGGGACTTCTAAGAGAAGGCATAGTGTAATCGAATAATTCCACTCACAATTGGAGCTGCTCGAATCGGGAAGTACCTCCATCTTGCAGAAAATTTTAGCCAAATAACATAGCTCCGTGCTATGTTGTGTTCCTAACGGTGAGCAAGGTCGCCAGAGCTCCGCGAGGAAGCGTTGTGTTGGCAGTATGGGGGACCGGTTGTGTTTTGTTACCACCACTGTCATATAATGGCAGCAGGTCTCCTATGCTAGCCCAACTATTCCTCCTTCATTTACAGGGTCGGCAACGCACGAGTGTTACCCCTGGTGTTGCAAGCGTCCATAGGCTATGGTAACCGCTTACCATCAGGCGGACCGTACTAGCAACTACTTTTACTTATTTCTCGAAGTTTCTTCTGATTACCTATATAGGTACCTTCACAATTAATTTATTAACGACATTAATTCGCATTTTTTCAATGAGCAAATAATACAAACTAACAGTAATAATGTAAGTATGTAAACAAGGTCGTGTGCACAACTAGTGCAGTAGTAAAATGTACAAAACATTTTAAATACGACCACTAAATATATATATCAACATACATACATACATACACTCACGCCTTTCTCCCACAGGGGTAGGCAGAAACTATAGACTGCCACTTGCTACGATTCTTGCATACTTCTTTTGATTCTTCCACATTCATACATCTTCTCATACATACACGCCGGTTGCGAGTGCTACGCACCTGACCTTTTTGAAGGATTTCGCCAATCAGATCGGCGTATGTCCTTCTAGAGCGATATATCAACATAAAGACATTAAATACTTACTTAGGTACTATTTTCACCCAAGCATATAATTATAATTAATATATTATGTAAATAATATACAAAAATAACACTAAAAGTTACTGTAAAAAAATCATAAGTATGTAAGTAGCAAGTAATATATCACACGCTTGTTTTTTTTAATGAGATAAAGGGACAAATGAACAGACGGATCGCTTGATGGTAAGCGATTACCGCCGCCCATGGACACCCGGAATACTAAGTGCGCTGCCGACCTTTTAAAAGAGAGTTGGGTCTCCGGTAACCTCACTTACTCGGCGAAACACAACGTAAGCTTTGTTTAACGCTGGTTTTCTGTAAGGCCGTGGTATCACTCCATGAGAAGCATGGCTCTCCCTGTATTCCCCGAAGGGTAAACAGTTCACTGGTATTTTTAGGTCCCATGTAATAGGAGGCGAGCCTATTACCATTAACCGGGCACGATACTTTGCTCAACCTGGGAATACCACTGAGGACTACTTTTTTAACACGTTTTTAATATATTACTACCGAGTATTAAGAAACTACGATGCGCCATCTAATATACAACGTATCACAATGTCGCGTATCTTTCCCAGCTAATTACGATTATAATTTTAAGTCAGGCTATTGTTGAGAGAAAAAACTAATTACATGCGACAGCCCATCTGTCCATACTTGTCCTATTGTCGGTGGTTTTCCCACAAAAAAGTATCGCCTCGCGTCTCTGAGGTCGCTCCAATTACTGCCAAGTACGTTATATGTTTGTTTTTATGATACAACGCCTAAACTACAAGGTTTACAGAGAAACTTGCGTTGACTTTGATGATTTTGTCGTAATTTTTTTTTGGTTAGCTTTGGCCTAGATTAAATAATAGTTTTTGCGTAAGTATTGACTAAAGAGCTGCCCTACACTTCTTTGTGACTGTTCAAATTCGACGACACGTTTAGCGTAGCCGCTGAGTGATCTGCTTCTGCACCACGTGTTGTGGGTTCGATCCCCATACGGAACAAATATTTGTATGATCTACAGGTAGTTGTTCCGGGTCTGGGTGTTTGTGTATGTGAGAATTTGTGTTTGTAAACGCACCCACGATACAGGAGAAAATACTAGTGTGGGGCGAAGTTTAAAAAAAAATCCAGTAGCTTTTTCAGGCGTAGTGAATGATAGACGCATTTTCCAAAAAAAGTATTGTGATTTTGGTTATTCAGTAGGGAACCATGAGAACTTTCCAGACCAAAAAGGGACTAGCATTTATTGTTCACTAAACTAAAGAAACACGCACGTTTAGATTCTGGGTGTCGAGTAATATTGGAACATAGTACCGTGTATTCTTTTACGTGAGAGAGCCATGCTTCGGCACGAATGGGCCGTCTCGACCGGAGGGATACCACGGCCTTACAGAAAACCGGCGTCAAACAACGCTTACGTTGTGTTTCTTCGAGTGAGTAAGGTTACCGGAGGCCCAATCCCCTTTTAAAAGGCGGGCAACGCACTTGTGACTCGGCGGCGGTAATCGCTTACCATTAGGCGATCCGTGTGCTCGTTTGTCCCCCTATTCCATAAAAAAAATTACTGTACTGTATATAGTCAGATTGAAATAAAAAAAAAATTGTTTGAGTTTTAGTTTATTATTATTTTACCATCGTGTGAAAAACATAGTAATTCGTTACTTTACATTCAAATGAATTATTTTGTTGCCGACTTAATCTAAACTGTTGGCTTAAAATCGTCTTGCTAATGAGCAGGGTAGTTATAATATACACGAGCTTAGCTTAGCAGCAGCTATGAGTTCATGGTCACGTGTCTGGGAATCGAGTCGCATTACAGTCTTCCCATGTGCCGTTGTCTTAGTGTATTTTTATGTACCTAGATACATAAAATCACGTTATCGTACGTATTATATGAAGATATAACATTTCAAAACAATTTTATGGACTTAGGAATCGGATTCAGATCTGCTAGCTCAGCGGTCCAATAGTTCTTTTTTTTTTATTAGCTTACTAGCAAAGTGGGTCGCACATTACTAGTATTCTTGTTAACTCCTTGTGCTATGCTAAATGCTTGTGTTACCAGTGGGTTCACGCCGGTAGTGCAATGGGTGGGTTTCGAACCGGCAACCACATGATCACAAGTCCGACGCCCCAGCCATTAGGCTATCGCCGCTTCATAGCTTCATTAGCTTTCATAACATCCATATTTACAAAGCCACAATATAATTATAATGAAATTAAGAATTAGCTGATCAACGGAACCCAATCAAGAAACTAATTTCTGCAATAAATCCTCATAGAAAGCAGATATTAAACGTAAGTTATAATCGTTTTTTGATGAAAGTCTCACACGCTCTAGTAGACAATAAGACCCTGATTTATCGAGTGATCCGACAATGCATCGCAGATTTTGTTCGATACCATTACCATTGGTTTGTACACATATTTTTCTGACGTGTAATATACAGGGTTAAGTTTCAAAGGCAAAATTTTTAAATGAAAACATTAAATGTATTTAAAACATTATTGTCAAATTAACACAATAGGAATTTTGTAAAAACATTAATTTGAGAATGTCCGAAAAAATCTAAACTTATAAAAATTGCTGCTTTGTGGTCGTGTAAGCGCGTTGCCTAACTTACGTATTGATTTAGATTTATTCCAATTTAATTTAAATGTTTACTATCTAGTTTATTGAAATTGCGCAACGGTAACATATCCACGCGTTCTGTAATTTACACAGGGACAGTAATAAAATCATGTGAAAAAAATTTTTTTTTTTATTTTCATGAATATGAACAGCCTCTGTGTAATATGGCCTTGAAAAATAACCCTGTATATTTCCACTTTTATTTGCTTTAATTTTTTTATGAGGGCCTCGTAGTGAAGGTACGTTGGTTTATCAATTTGCAAGGTTGTAGTGTTTCGCGGTCAGTCTATGGATGGGTGATCGTAACATCGGTTTTGGTTGTCATACAAACACCAATGACTATCGTTAGTGACAGTAAGAATCGCGAAATTAAATTCTTTATTGTACACCAAAGAATCAATATAAACAGGACAAACATTAATGTAATAATAATGTACCATGGTAGGGGTTTTAAGTATTAAACTAGTTATAGCGGAGAGAAACGGTACTCTATTTATCGGCGCGATTTGTATTCGGTCCCGCGGCGCGATCAGCATACGATACCTACTAGGTATACGGAACATTTTTAATTACACATCATTTTTGTAGAAATGGAGAATGGAAATACAGGTAAGAAAGATAGAGCATAGTTGAATCGAATAATTCCACTTACAATTGCAGCTTATTGACTGGGGAAGTACCTCTACCTTGCAGAAAATCGTAACCAAATAACATAGCTATGGTAACCGTTTACCATCAGTCGGGCCGTATGCTTGTTTGCCACTTTAGTGGTATAAAAAAGGTAGCTTTTTATTTTTAAAGGAGATAACTATAATGACTCCCATTTTTTTTAAAATTAACGTGGGTAACGTTTATTTAAAAAAAAATGGGAGTTACATTACATATCACACTAGCATTTTCTCCTGGATCGTGGGTGCGTTTACAAACATAAATTCTCACATACACAAACGCCCAGACCCGGAACAACTACCTGTAAATCATACAAATACTTGCTCCGTGTGGGGATCGAACCCACAAACCGGTGCCCAGAAGCTGATCGCTCAGCCGCTATGCCAACGCTATGTATGAATTTGAACTATACAGGCACAAAATTTGTAACAGATTCATTGAGCTTTGATTATCTACATAACACACCATAATCACGCTTGTATTCCCCATAGGGTTAGGCAGAGGCTAAAACCCACAGTTCGCCGGTTAGTTTAGTTTCCATGTAATAGGGGGCCGGCCTTTAATTGTCAGTTAAAATTTGTGTATACATTCTAGAAATACATTGATGCGTGTGCATTACTGACATGATTACAAGATTATATACGATAATGTTAAACTTATGCTTTGGAACTAATTAACTCAAGGCTCTAAATGAATGAGTAGATTACACTGAGCTACTATGTTCTACGGTATGTAAGTAAAAATCGAAAATAAAATCATAATCATATTCAAAAAAGTCAATCGGTGCAGGTCTGATTCGGGACATTTTTATTTTTGTTTCATGTTTCCGTGTTCCGGGTATGAATGAGAGAAAATTTTCTTAGTAAACTCACCCATGATGCATTTAATTTGATTTTTCATAGGTATGTAATTCCTTTTAATTTGATTTTATGCAAAATTTATAGTTTATAAGTAACTAAATTAATTATAGAATTCATACTACAACGCGTGGACTAACAACTTACGCTGTATGTGTACATAATAGCTCAATGGTTAATTAAAACTATCGCATTAAAAATGTAAGATATCTACCGACATACAATTATGATAGCGAAATTATTTCAATGTTAATTATTTTTCGGGTGTGGAAACAAGGCAAAAGAATTTACATAGGTCTAAATCTATTTTTTTTTATGTTAGGTTACTAGTTTTAATTATAGGTAATTATAACCTAAATAATTTTCTCAAACATACCATCATCCTTGTATTCCCTTAAGGTTTAGGCAGACATGTACTAATGTACATGTACACCTCTGTGTGTAGGTTTCATTTAATAAGGCGAGCCTAATAACATTATCAAAATTAGAGTTACTACTAAGAATTCCATAGAAGAACTCAGTAACTTTGCTTGATCGGGGAATAAAACCGAGGTCCTCGTTTGTAGCTGTCAAGTGTAACACCACTAGACTAATGAGATAGACCAATCCCAGTGTTATTGGGATCATCCCAGTGTTCTACAATCTTGAATTTTGGGAGGGGAAAATAAATTGCGCACGTGCTATTTATTTTAATATATGGGTGAAATGAAATTAAATGATATTTATTTCTGTAAATAGATCTGTCATAGATACTTTTACATGTCTTTTTTTTAAGTACTAGATGGAGTCGGCATTTCCTAGCTGACGACCTCTGTGAAGAAACACCGAAATAAACTCAGAGAATCATGGTCTCTTTTGAAGTCCAGACATAATAGTCTAAGAATATGTGAGTGATACAATATGCGGGGCAGTGTCTGAAATGGCCTTTTGAAGAAAGATCCATGGCGGCTTTGAGTAGACCAGTCCCATCCAACGGTACGCATGCATCAGACATTGTGTAGCTCGACCATATTTTAGGGAGCTCAACAATCCGTCACTCGATACCAGATCGGCGAAACATTTGCGTAGGTCACATAAAAAAATCTCGAAGCCACCAGACAATTAAAATACGTAGTATATCTAGCCTACATCGTACTCACATTTACATAAAAATCCTTTTAAAATTAATTTAATTGCATTATTAATTAGAGAATTTAAGTGTAAAATTTGCCAATAATGTCATCATTTTGTATAATAATTGCAACATGTCAAAGTATGTCAGATCAAAAATAATAAAATAATAATGTCAGATATGTCAGTGATTATCATTAAAAATATGTGTAATGACCTCGTTCATCAGAGCGGCTCAATCCCAGGCATTTTTATCATCTAAATAATCTCTTACTGAATAGAATCCTTTGAGACACAGTCTCCGTTTAACAATGGATTTAAATTTATTAAGACTTAATATTTGTATGTTAGTTGGGATTTTATTGTACAAGCGTATACATTGACATTTGTTTGGTGTTTGGTGAATAGTTGAAAAACATCTGAACGTTATTAACTTCATCCTAAAGTAAAGAATGCAGATGTTTAAAATTACAATTATGATAATGAAAACTTAAACTACACCACTGCCGACAATAACAGAAGAATAAAAACAATCTGTACTATGAAAGACAGCTACTATGATAAACGGAACTCATGCGCAATGCGAACCTGTATTTTATCAGTTTTTTTTTTCTGTTAAAACTTCGTCGTTAAAGTAAACGCCTCAGAACATTTATAATTTTTTCATCATAATTATAAAATAATTTATTAGTAGCAAGCAATTAAGATAGATAACATTATTAAATTAATTAGGAATCATTAAAGCCCTTCCGAGTAAAGTAAAAAACTTTGACGATATAGATAATAAAAACTCTTTGATGTAATTTTAACAAAAAAAAGGAAGTAAATTTATCATGACAAAAATTAAAAAAAGATTGATGATGATACTATCAAAAAATATTCAGTAGGTACCTCTACATGGTAGGTAATTAAAAATTTTAAATATAGAATTGAATTTTAAAGCTTTAAACAAGTCATAGACATGGAGGGAGTTTTTATCATGCCATTGTTTTTTAAAAAGAGGTCAGTGAACCATAAATGTAAATTATATTACTAGAATTAATTTTATATATAATTAACAGATCACACTTTACGAGCCATGCTTCGGCACGAATGGACCGGTTCGACCGGAGTGATACCACGGCCTCACAGAAAACCGGCGTTAAACAACGCTTACGTTGTGTTTCGCCGAGGGAGTGATGTTACCGGAGGCCCAATCCCCTTTAAAAAGTTCGGCAACGCACTCGTGACTCCTCTGGTGTTACGGGTGTCCATGGGCGGCGGTAATCGCTTACCATCAGGCGATCCATCTGCTCGTTTGCCCTCCTATCCCATAAAAAAAACAGGAAGTATTATTGGGGTTTTGATGACCGGTTAATGGCAATAAGCTCACCTCTATTACATGGGACTTAAACATACCGGATAACTGTGGATATAATTATATTAGTACCTACACCTCTGCCTAAACCTTTGGATAATACCGCCGTGATGATAAATGTTTGACTAAGTAAAAAAAATGCTCGGAATCAAAATTTTTCTATGAAAAAGATCCCAATGGGGTCATTGGGATCCAGGAAGGAAGGAAGGAAGGATTAAAACCCTTTTGTATAGGAGTTACAAAAACATCACTGACTGCCTCATTAGTCTAGTGGTCCCAAGCGCAACTGCTACGCTAGAGGTCCTGGGTTCGATCCCCAGGTCGAGCAAAGTGTTATTGGGATTTTCCATGAAATTCTCAGTAGCAGCTCGGAGTCTGGATTTGTGCCCGGTTAATGGCAATAGGCTCGCCCCCTATTACATGGGACCTAAACATACCGGCGAACTGTGGGTGTACATTAGTACGCCTCTGCCTAACCCTTCGGGGAATACAGGCGTGATGGTATGTTACAAAAACATTATCCATATGTGAGAATAGTCTTTGTTTCAAATCATATTTGACGGCCGCTGTCTACCCTTGACATACATACCGTGAAGATATAATTTAGTATTCATCGCAAGCTTCGGGTATTTCTGGCCAATAATTGGCGATAATTGATGTTAATTTCCTGCGATAACTTACTTATGAAGAATATATATCTCTTGTTACCAATTGGCAAACTAAGAGAGTAATGTAGTTCAACTTGGGCTCCTCCGATTTGAACTTATTTATTTATTTATTTATTTATTTATATATACTTTATTGTACACCAATAAAAACACAAATTAACTTAAATTTATTATAAAGAACAATGGCGAAAAATTTTTTGATCAAATTAATAAAAATATCATCTTTATAGATAGATGTATATAAAATAATTTCTCAAGATTTTTCAAGTAATTTATTTATTTATTCATATATAACAATTCGTATTGTGTTTGAAATAGGTAAGTAGTACATTAATTAATTTACTATAGCTAAAAAAACTCCAAGCTGCATCTGAGATTTAATAGAAAAACCCAATAACACTTTGCTCGACCTGGGAATTTAACCCAGGACTTCTACGTAGCAGTTGCGCTTGCGGCCAGTAGACTAATGAGGCATGTATAATGTAGGTATTCATATAATGTAGGTAATTCAAACTGTAATGTTTCCTAAACTTTATATTTTATAATTAAGGAAGTCGATTACTCAAAAGGAAACGCTAGAACCGGACTCGTGAGATTTATTTCGGTTCTCATACGGTGCATAGCGAAATTATTAAATTACAAATATAAGAACACACAGTTTGCATTATTTTTAGGGCTCCGTCCCTCAAAAGGAAAAAAACGGAACCCTTATAGGATCACTTTGTTGTCCGTTCGTCTGTCTGCTAGGAACCTTTATCGTGGGAACGCGTGGAAGTATCGAGTTGAAATTAAAACCGCTGTCTCTCTTAACATCAGGCGAACTGGCGGTCAAGCATAAGGCTATCACGATAAAAAAAAACATATACTCTGGTTTCAAAGATACGGCCGTTTAAGCCGCAAAAAACGCATATTTCGACCCTCTCAAGGGAATCAAAATTTATAGGGTTTTTTCCGTTGACCTAAAACTATGAAAACAAGTAATACCGTCTTATACTACAAGTATAGGAAAAAATTGAAAACTATACGTAATCAACCCATTATATTGTCCCACTGCTGGGCACGGGTCTCCTCTCGGAATGAGAGGGATTAGGCTATAGTCCACCACGCTGGCCTAGTGCGGGTTGGCAGACAAATAACTATACATTTGTAATAAATTATAATTAGTACCTACAAATTTGTACGGAACCGTCGGTGAGCGAGTCCGACCCGCGCTTGTCCATTTTTTATTTTTTTCTTGACAGCATTAGTTAGTGATTAGCACTAGTTCATAAATATAGCGTAACAGCCTGTATTTTCCGAAGGGTCAGGCAGAGTTCTCTTAAGAAACAGGTTACCCTAGTTTAATAGACAGAGTTTAATCTGTTGTGTATAGATTTCAGCAGCATCCAAATGTTTTCTACTAAATGTTTTCTACTTTTAGTATAATTATCTGTATTGTTTGAGAAATAAAAATATTTATTATTATTCCATTTATTTATTATTTTAACTTATTTGTATATATTTTTAAATATTTTTATAAAAATAAGAAATACATTTAAAAATATAAAAAATAGTCATCAGGCCATCGGCATCGGGAGCAGAGTCCAAGCTACCGATGGTCAGGGTCCCAGAGAGAAAAACCTCCTAACAATGCGGGCCGTGTCCAGAAGTACTACTTTCTGTATCAAACCCTTGATCCAACCAACTCCTTAGGTGTCGGTCGAGGCTCTTAGCTATTAAACCATTGGCAGACACAACGATTGGTACTATGATCGCCGCATCCACCCCCACATGTCGACAATCTCGTGTGCCAAATCAAGATACTTTATTTCTTTTTCTTTTTCGGCTTTGAAGAGGTTCTCGTCATGCAGGACGGTTATTATTATTATTATTACTATTGTACGCCCAAGCCTATTGCCATTAACCGGACAAAAAATCAAACTCGGCGAGCTGCTACTGAGAATTTCACAATAGATTCGCCCTTTATTACATGGGACCTAAACATACCGGCGAATTGTGAGTGTACATTAGTATCCGTCTACCTTATGATGGTAAATTAAGATTCTTGTATTTAGCAATAATCATGTGCATCGTGGCACAATTTTCCATTTTGCACAATTTAAAAAAATCTGCACATAAAACACAGAATAGTATCTCTAACAAATGAACCAAAACCACAAACTGCGAAGTCATAAAACGTAATATGTATTGTTACGAGCTGGGGTTCGGGATAAATTTAATTAACACTAATTTCACCGAAACAACAAATATTTTAATTAACTTGACAAATACACAACAGAAATTACTGAGAGAGTCACTACAGTATCACTTATCGCACTATAATGTCGCACTTGTAATCACTTAACTTCACTTCGATATTCACTTCACCGTGTTCAGAACTAAACTGCTCCGGCCGACCCTCACGACCAGTATTTATAGGAGTCACGAAGATTCTAGAATCGAACATTCTCGATAGGTCCACAAAATACGAGTAGGTAAGTACCTAAGTACCTACTTATAAACAATAGACGATAAAGTGATCGTCTATTGTTTACGGTCGTCCAACTTGAACCCGGCTTTTCTTCGAATGTTCTACGTGCTTCTACGACTTATCTAGAATCTTCATGACCCATCCCCGTACTAATAGTTACTCGGCGTAACACTACCCCCTTCTAAGACATGCTCGTCCCGAGCATGATTAGATCCGTAATAACGCGTCAAACGATCCACATGAACGATCTTCGGAGCACCTCTTGGCCCTTTTTGAATCCGGTAGGTGACATCGTTGATCTTAGTCACGACTCGGTAGGGACCGTCCCATTTTGCCCGTAACTTAGATGACTTTCCTTTGCTGCGAACCGGGTTATGTAGCCATACTAGTGAGCCCTCATCAAATCTGCCTTTGTTGTTCATCTTGCGGTCAAAACGGGACTTCATTCTCTCGGACTTTTGGCAACCTGGTTGTCTGACATGCTTTGAGCATTCTTCTCGTACATCACTCAAATTTGCTCTCAATATCCTCACAGGCACCGGTACTGTAGTCTCTTGTCGGACGCCAAAATAATCGCCATCTCTATTCTTCCTCCAGTTTTCGGAGCTCGGTCTGCTCGAAAAACTTCCAATGGTACTTCTTCGCTTAGGGCAACTCATCCGAAGGTGATCTTTTTCTCCACAGATGTAACATCTTGGAGCTGCCATCCTGTTCTTTTCTTCATGTAGTCGGTCCTTTTTCAACATTTGACCTCTCCAACAACTAGCTTGAAGGTGTCCCCGTTTACCACAGGTGTAGCATCTAGGCGATAATACACCTTCTCTTCGAACTTCGCTGCGCCTTGCACAACCCACCTGGAAGTGGCCCTTTTCTCCGCAGATGTAGCATCTAGGCCATGCTACACCATCCCTTCGACCCTCTCTGCGCTTAGGGCATCTCGACTGGAAATGCCCCTTTTCTCCACAAATGTAGCATCTAGGTGATGCTGCACCAACCCATCGACCCTCACTGCGCCCCGGACATCCCGCCTGGATATGCCCCTTCTCCCCGCAGATATGACATGTTGGCAACACGACTTCTCGGATGCAATGAGTCCCATGGTCCTGTCTAACTGCCTCTACTTCTAAGGCATGGGCTAAGGCGTCTTTCAATGTCTTGTGGTGTCCAAGCCTCACAGCAGCTCTGACTTCAAGGTCACGAACTCCATCGATGAACGCTTGGACAAGATTACCGTCGATGAGCGCAGGTGTAGACTGGTATGCTTTTCGAACCAGCTTTTCAACTTCCACGGCCCACTGCTGTAGGGTCTCGGCACTACCCTGTACCCGATCCTTTAGCTGAGCACGAAACACGTATTCCAGATGGGCGTCACCGTATCTCGAGTCCAGCGCCTCGATGAGCTGATCATATGTCATGCCCTCGCCGAGGGCCTCCAGTACTGTTAAAGCCTGGTCGCGGAGGCATAAAGTAAGTGCCGTCTTAGCCTGATCTTTGTCCCATCCGTTTGACTCAATAAAGGCTTTAAACTGCATTTTGTAAGCCGACCATGAGGAGGTCCCGTCAAATGGTGGCACTTTGAATCCACGTAGGGAGGACGTTATGGGAGTAGTATCCACGGAAGCCGCAAGTAAGTTTCGTGCTTTTAGGTCACCTAAAGTCTTTGTCAGGTTAGCAATCTGTTCCTCAGTTTTAAAAATCCGGATCTCGTGCTGTTCCACCTGCTCCTTCATAACACCAAGTTGTTTGCCAAGGGTCCCATGAAGGTCTTTTATGAGGAGCATCTGTTCCTCTTGATGTCTGGTCTGCTCCTCTTTGTCGCGTTGCAGCTGTTCCCGCAGTTGGTGTGCCTGCTCTTCCTGACGGCGAGCCTGCTCTTCCTGACGGCGAGCCTGCTCTTCGTGACGGCGAGCCTGCTCTTCCTGACGGCGGGCCTGCTCCTGCATCATTGCCATCAAGGCCGCTAGGTTAACTGTTGGTGCTGGAGAAGTTCCAGATGGACCAGAAACTGGGTCCATAGTTGGTTGCTGATGACCCACAGATAGTGCCGAAGAATCTCCAAATCGTCTCTGATCCATCTCTTGCTGCCGCTGACTTCTAGTACGGATACCTTCCGTGTCTTCCTTCGGTAAAACCGGCATAATTTATCCCACGACTTCTGACACCAAATGTTACGAGCTGGGGTTCGGGATAAATTTAATTAACACTAATTTCACCGAAACAACAAATATTTTAATTAACTTGACAAATACACAACAGAAATTACTGAGAGAGTCACTACAGTATCACTTATCGCACTATAATGTCGCACTTGTAATCACTTAACTTCACTTCGATATTCACTTCACCGTGTTCAGAACTAAACTGCTCCGGCCGACCCTCACGACCAGTATTTATAGGAGTCACGAAGATTCTAGAATCGAACATTCTCGATAGGTCCACAAAATACGAGTAGGTAAGTACCTAAGTACCTACTTATAAACAATAGACGATAAAGTGATCGTCTATTGTTTACGGTCGTCCAACTTGAACCCGGCTTTTCTTCGAATGTTCTACGTGCTTCTACGACTTATCTAGAATCTTCATGACCCATCCCCGTACTAATAGTTACTCGGCGTAACAGTATCATGTTAGACCCCATTACGTTACGTTTCACACATAAATAATTCCGTATTATACGTGTCGTAATAGTTAACGTTGCTGTCCATGACAGTGTAATCATAGCGATCAGATTTATTTGGACTGTGTTTTTGGCGTGTTTACGAGTTAGTAGCGTGTCTTATTTCTTTTTCATAAAATTTTAATCGTCATTTCCTTCTTTTAATATTATCGACTTTGGTCCAACTCTGACTTTCAATGTTCACATATCCTGATATTGCAATATTGTATGTACTTGCCAGTGAAGATTGTAACACCATCTATTTTAAAAGAGTGTCCATGGAGTTTCTTGCCGGATTTTTCTCCGTAGGATATACCTTTTGGAATCATCCATCATGTTTCATAAACGCTCGTAAAAGCTTATTTGAACGAAATACTTTGAACTATTAACCGTCAAATAAATTACACCTGTGTTATGCATTAGTTGACAAGAACCTTTAGATACAGGTTGCAGTAAACTCGCGCCCTACTTTGTGAGTCACTGTCACAGCTTTGTCTCACTTGCTTGAAGGTGATTATTGTTTACTGTGATTATTACTTCTGGTCATTAAGCAGAAGGGCCTGGGAAAATCTGTGTGACAAGGAAAAATGTAAATGTAAAGTCGTGTGATATCGATAAAAGCGTGACATATTTTTTGAGTCATTCATTTTGTAATAAGACTCGTTTGATCGGTCATGGAAATAACTATTTTGTCGTCGATTCCTACATTTTCTGGAGACAATAATTGTCATAAATTTTGTCTTAGTGATGATTTAATGTGGCAAGTTGTAATGGCTGGGATATTAGCTTCGAAGGCGCCATAATTTTATCGTCATTTTGATTCCGATTTAATTTGCCTTCTCTTTTAGTCAGGTTGATATTATGATTATGGCAGATACGGAGCGTTTTGTTTCCAATTGGATAGTTAGCCAAATAGATTAGATATTTATTTCAATAAACGGATCTTTTAAAGACACTCTTACAAGACAATGTTTTAATTTTTCTTTACATGGCGCCGGCATTTCCTAACTGACGACCTCTGAGAAGAAACACCTAAACAAACTCAGAGAGTCATGGTCTCTTTTAAAGTCCATAACATAATAGCAATATGTAAGTGGTACAATGCAGGGCAATGTCTGAGATGGTCTTTTGAAGAAAGAGTTATAGCGGCTTTGAGTAGACCAGTCTCAGCTGACGGCACGCATGCATCAGTCATTGTGTACCTCGACCAGCCAGACAACTTAAGAGAGGTAGCGCATAGTGGAATCAAATAATTCCACTCACAATTGGAACTGCTCGACTGAGGAAGTACCTCCGACTTGCAGAAAATCGTAGCCAAATAACGGTGAGAACGGTTCCTAACGGTGAGTAAGGTCGCCAGAGCTCCGCGAGGAAGCATAGTGTTGGCAGTGTGGGGGACCGGTGGTGTTTTGTTACCGCCGCTGTCATGTATGGCAGCATGTCTCCTGTGCTGCCAGCCCGACTATTCCTCCTTAATTTACAGGGTCGGCAACGCACGAGTGATACCCTTGGGTTACCCCAACGCGAGCGTCTATAGGCTACGGTAACCGCTTACCATCAGGCGGGCTGTATGCTTGTATGCCACCTTACAAAAAAACTTTGAATTTTGTTGTTTGCAAGAGAGCAAAAAGAAAATATTTAGCTATTATATTAACATCATAAAGTAAAGCATTGTGATATTCCAGTGAAAAGGGAATAGACTCCAGTATAAACGCTCGCAGCCTACGCTATATCAGAATACATTCAAGCAAGTATTTCATTGATATTAATGACACTTATTTAACGGCTAGTTAAAGCAAGCGTAAAGTTAAATAAGTTAGCCAATTGACCAGTATTGAAGTTAAGTAGCAAAACAAAACAGTTTTGTGTACCACAAAAGCTGATGTAGGTCGGCTAAACAAGTCATATTGTGTGTTTGTTTGACACAAACGGATAGTTTTCACGCGTATTTGTGACTTGGTATTGATGATAGTTGGAACTTGGGACTTTTGATGCAATTAAAAAAAAGGCAAACTATGTAACTAAACTAAACTGAAGAAGTGAAAGAACAGGAGAAGTGCTTTGAAGATCCAGTGAATCACATAGTCAATCAAAAAGCATTGAAAGAATGCTAATTATATTAATTTAAAAAGTGATTCGACAAATTTTACAACTTGCGATCCTACATAAAGCAATTAACTCCAAATTATAAATAAATAAAATAAAAATCATTTATAACATAACATACCATGACGCCTGTACTGCCCGAATGGTTAGGCAGAGGCGTACTAATGTACACCTACAGTTCGCCGGTATGTTTAGGTACCATGTAATAGGGGGCGAGCCTATTGCCATTAACAGTTTACAAATCAAGACTCCGAGCTGCTACTGAGAATTTCATAGAATAACACTTTGCTCGCCCTAGGGATCGAACCCAGGACCTCTAGCGTAACAGTCGCGCTTGGGACCACTAGTCTAAAGAGTCAGTTTAAAAAAAACATTATTTCCGACAAAAAAGTCCATAGTCCGTGCCTTGCCGCACGGGTGTTAGTACCAAGAATTTAGCTTATAACTAATGTTAGTACCTAATTAAAAAGTTGCCGCGGCACGCTTGCTTCGCTCGCTCGGCTTGTGCGTGGTGGTCGCAGCTCTAACCTAACCTAAACCTAATATGGCAATAATGGCACTCCTCGGCCGCTACCGCGGCACGCTTGCTTCGCTCGCTCGGCTTGTGCGTCGTGGTCGCAGCTGTAACCTAACCTAAACCTAATATTTGGTGACTATTTATCCATTTTGTTTAGCATTTTATCACCAAAATGGATAAATGGTACTTTAGTGGACAATTTACTAAATTTAGTGGTCATTATATTAGGATCAATTAGGTGACACAAACACAAGAACTTTATCCCGCCGCCGTTTGGCTTAGTCTCGCATAGAGACAAACTATGTTCCAACTCCAAAGCATCTGTAGCGCCCGTGAATTCTCACAAATGGACGCCGACGTGCCAGATCACGCAGCGCCATTACAAAATTAGTTTTGCCATTGGAAATACGTGCGCTGTTAGATTATTAATATTTTTACGTGATAAGGAAGGACTAGGTAATCGTCCATTGTGAACAACCTTGGTTACTGATGCGTAACCATAGGTTTTCGTGGATAGAGTTAATGGTAAGTTAAGAATAAAACTAAATTGGATTTTTTTACCATAACCTTGGTTGAAATACCACCAACTGAAAGGAAATTGGGATATCATAAGGTATTAAAGCTATCAGGATTTAAAAGTGGGTTAGTCTTAAACTTGGATAATTGCATATGTTACTGTAAAAGCCCGAACTACGGCAAATTCTAAGATTTACCAACTCTGACTGGTAAATGTCCAAATAAACCAATTAGGTTTGTTATTACCTTTTTTTTTTAAATATATCCACCTAACCTAAGCATGGTGGAACATTTGCATGGCGTTGTAAGTTTTTTTTTAAAAAAAAACCTAACAACCTAACCTAACCATGGTGGAACATTTCGAACTTTTACCAGTCAGAGTTGGTAAATCTTAGAATTTGCCGTAGTTCGGGCTTTTACAGTAACACATACACTCTTCTATCAACCATACAATTTTTGTGTAAAAATCTTCAAAAGCACATTTAACATTGTTTTCAGTATTATATTATTCAAGAGAGACTAGCCAATATCGTTAGTAATTGCAACATTAAGACGTCCAACAACTTAGTCTACCCGTGACCATGGATGCTGTAAAGGATCCGAAACGTCATTAATTAAATAATATCAATAAAACGCGATAAAATCCGTAAAAAGTAGTTTTATTTCAATGTCTAATATTCGCGTAAGTGTCAGAAACCAGTAGAATATCTATCTTATTTAATGGATAATCGGGTAACTTGTCGCAGCCCAGTCACCTATATAAGGACTGCTAACTACATGTGTAAGATTTGCTTTGGAAATTGTATAAACTAAGCCATTAGATTAGTATTACAATGGAATTATTATTTATTCATTTGTGTCTTTATGAGGTTCCTAGATTTATCAATATTTATAAAGGTATATTGGATAAATGAGTAGCACATCGAAGCTCCGAATCACCATCACAGAAAGTCATAGAACGCAGTAGCTGCGAGTTAGATGGCATCATCATGACTACCATTTACTATATTATTGTATTATAAATTTTAAGTAGTATAGTATAGAATATATAATATAATAGAATGTGAAGGTAAAATTTCAATCATGCGGGTAGGGTTCGCGGTGGCTTAGAGGTCAGAGCGTCTGGTATATCAAACCAGAAGACGCAGGTTCGAATCCTGCCCCCGATTGAATTTTTTCCTTTACTAAAAAATAACTAGTATAGTATAGTATAAATATTTTGGATCAAAGATGTATGTTTATTTGTTATTCAATCTAGGTATTTAATTATTTATTATGTATGTACACCTGCAACCGCCCGCTGTCGTTTCTACTCAACTCTTGTCCATCCAATGGTTGTCTGTAAGAAATTGCATTGAGCGATAAGACCGACAATTGTACCTACTCATGTAACATTTGTGTATTTTAGCTCTGTCTTTTGGTTTTCCATAAAGAATACTCTATCTATCTACCACATAGAGTAGTGACGTTAAAACCCATTTCGTAATTAATAATAATGATTAAAAAGAAAGTTAAAGCATAATCATGAATATTCAGCTTTTTAAAACACCTTCAGTATCTTTTCGAAGTCCGGTATGCTAGTGTTGCATAACAACAAAGAAGTTCGCCAGTGAACTTGACAATAAACGGTTGAAGGCCGCCGTCTCGCTTCACTGAACACGATGCTCTGATTCACGTTTAGAACACATTCGCTATTACTGTAACGTCTTTTGAATAAAATAGCAGGAACGCTGATAAATTTAACCCGCTGACTGTTCCTAATTGTGTGTACGAGATTGGATTATAGTCACACACTAGCCAATTGAGTGTTGGAAGAAATGTTACCCGTGTAATTAAAAAAAATGATTTATCTATTTCGGAGAGTGTGCATCAGATCTCCACGATCTTATTCCCCCTAGCCCTTTCTACTTATCGGACCAGAAGCAAGAAAAAGTGATATCGATTCATGGACATTCCAAAAAACGAAATGCTCTAAGTCGTCTTTTACGTATCGCTGAAATGTGGAATGCGCTTCCTGAGTGGATCTTCCCCGATAGATATAATTTGAGTGTTAAATTGAAATATTGAATTGGTTTCTTCTAGGCAAGTGCGCTCCATCGTAGATCACAGTATCGCTTATCAGGTAAACTAGCGGTCAAACGCGTAAGCCTATCACGAATAAAAAAAACAGTATAGAGCCAACGGCATACTAAACTAGAAGGCGTAGAAGCTAATAATACTACATAAAATTGCAATAATTTAAATGTTTATTCATAACTGAAATAAGTGCACTGCTATCATCGAAACACACTTTAGCAATTACGTTTAGTTAGATCTTAATGTTTTTTACACAAAAATCAAATGTATCGTTACTATTATTGTGTTACCTACTAGATTGATTGAGAGCCTAATTTCTTCAATTTAATTTTGTATTGTAGTTGAATCCATGGCCAATTAAGATCTACATGGTTGGGTTGAATCAGTCGCTGAACTGAAATCTACGTAAGATAGGAAGTATTTAATTGATACGGCAAGGTTTTACCTTATCTATACCAAATTACCATTACAACTACTGCTGCCCATAACATCTTTTGGCATTTCTATGTATTAATAATTATTAATCGTTAATATGATATTTCATAATTTGTTTATAAAGGCCAAAAAACAGCGTCAGTTATTCGACTCGCGCCTCTGCGATAGTTGAGACGCGAGCGAGCGGATTATAATCACTAGGATCATTTCCATACTCATCATTCGCTGTTCAGTCGAGTCAGTTAAGACCCTCCTGATGGCAACTTAATCAGCGTTCGCCGAGCGACGTCGTGTTTCGCCGGTAACGAAACCATAGCGCGATCTATTTCGATCCCAACGCCATCTATCGAGCAAGGGGTCAGTTTTGTTCGATTTTGGTTTAACCCTTATCCCGCTACGGTTATTATTTATATAATAGTATTAGATGATTTTTATATTATAAAAGTGAGATTATAATTTTTGGGTGTTATTGAATTGATTTTATGTTCATTTACGTCACATCGTTTCCAAAATGGCGTTTGGCTATCTCTAAAAATATATCAATTGGGTAAGTACCTTGTTAAACATTATTATTGAAATTGCAAATTCGAGTATCCAAATAAGAAAAGTTTGTAGTTTGAAGATATTAATTTATTTAGTTAATTTCAGATTCTACGAATTAGAATGAAGATACAATAATAATAATGCCACACTAGCGCCATCTATGTGTCCAGTTATAAACTAAATTAATTTCCATCCATTATTATTTAAAGATTCTTATAGATATAAATGGGCAGATTTATAATAAAAGGATTACAATATAAACTTGGCATAAAATCACAATGAAATTATCTTCCTAACATTGTAACGTTATAATAGTTATAATTAACTGCTGTGTCCCCTGATAATAACGGTGAATACGGATAGCTAGCTAGAAACTATAATACTTTCAAATACTTACACAGCTGAGTAAATCAGTCGTGAAGTTCATGCTCAGCTTATTGTATGTGTATTCATACCATACCATCACACCTGTATTCCCCGAAGGGTTAGGCAGAGGTGTACTAATGTACACCCACAGTTCGCCGGTATGTTTAGGTACCGTGTAAGGGTCGAAGCCATATAGCCATTAACCGGGCATTAATCCAGACTCCGAGCTGCTACTAAGAATTTCATAGAAAAACCCAATAACACTTTGCTCGCCCGAGGGATCATGGTGTGTATATATTAAGATATATTATTAAAACTTAATCTCCTTTTTCAATTAGGTAAAGAAAAAGAAATTCAAAATTAAATTCTTCAGTGTTTTCTTTATAAAAAAATGTCAATAGTAGATATATTAAGTGGTAAGAAATAGACACATCAAAATAAATTCTACATTTTATAAGTAACTAAATCTATGGACTTTTTGTTATAAAAATGGTAAAGGATTTATAAAAATATCTCACAGATATTTTTTCTAATAGTCTACGATATCTCTCCATGATTGAATTGTATGGCTATGGATTTGTGTAAGCCAAGATACACGGATTCAATGGATTTTGGTACAATCATATTTTTCCCCTCATAGATTTCCAAGGGCCTATATAAATATAATGAAGACTTTCTGAAGATTGATAAAATAGATAAACATGGGAAATGGTAGGTATGTACGTGTAACAAGTACACATAAACAAAAAAAAAGTAGTTTAATGTGATAACTTCAATAAAATAATGCAAAAAATAAATTACACAAAAAATAATAACACATTATATACGTGTTATATATATGCAACTTCATTTGAAGGTTACTCAAAAATGTAGGTATGAGTTTATGGAAAATAATAAAATTTTGTATTCAACAATTTCTAGATAGGAACGTTAGAAAAAAACCTAGGTATATAGAATAATATAATAATTAAATGTATAGAAATATTAATAATTATTTCACAAGTTAAATTACCGCTTCTACATCAAACGCATAAAATATTTTGCATCAAAGTTATTACATATTTATAATTTTGGGTTAGGTATGTTTGGTGAAACCGGATGTAAGTTCAAATTGGTACCGAAATCCGGAAATAACGTACATCACACGCTCTGTTTTGTGGAATACTGTGGAACAGTTATATTTAACGTTTATTTTATCCCATTTTACATATAACAAGTTAACTGAACTGAATATTCTCTTTTGTGTTTATTTATATTTGGTTTTGTGGCTGTTTTAATTGCATGAATTCCTTTGTAGGTATTATTTGTACCGCAAATACTCTGTATACCGATATGTTACTGAAAAAGCTGGACTTTTACTCGTCAGAGGTAAATCTTAGAATTTACCGTACCTAGTCGGCTTTTACAGTAAAAATAGCAATAAAATAAATAGAACAATAAAATATTATTGTGACTAGTGATCCTATAAGGGTTCCGGTTTTTCCTTTGAGGTACGGAACCCTAAAAATATGATTACTGTTGCGTTTTTAAATAAAAATGCAATTTTGGCAAGAACCTAGATAACAAATATATTAAAAAAATATATTAAAGAAAAATTGTGATAGCATTTTTGTTGTCTTTATAATTATTTCGTAATCATCGCTGCAAAGCTATACAAATGATCACGATATAATCCTTAAGTAGGTACTATAGGGATCGAAACTAGGAAGGCGCTACTTATTAAACTTTATTTTTTCAATTAACTCTTTTATTTATTATGGGGAAAAGCCCTAACTCATACACAAGTCTGTCAACTCCTCTCACTAGAAAGTTCTCTACATCGCATTATATAAAAAAATATTTCATTATTTAAAATAGAAATAAATATATAAATAATTTACTACATATACTAATATATACTTACTACTATATAATAATAAATTTGGAAATAAATTAATAAAGATGAACTTATACCTCCACGCGTTCCCGAGATAAAGGGTCTTGACAAATGGACGGATGAACAACAAAGTGAGGGTTCCGTAGGAAATGTGCTCCTCCTCTCTCCTACTTATTAATTTTGCTGTGCCCGACAGGGTCCATAATTGTTTCTGTCTATTATTCTTACCACCTGTTTATACATACATTATGGATTGCAATAAATATATGAATATAAATAAATTCAAAAATCCAATCCCACAATGAGACGTCACCTCTTTGCGGCAACCTCTACAGTACCTACGGACGATTGTAATAAGGAGGTAAATTATATATATCAGTTTTTGCAACAAGATGCAGACTGTCACGTCTATGGTTGACACGGAATTTATTAAGATAATGGAATGGTAGGTTCAATCTCAAATATTGATGTCGGAAATACAAGATCGTGATGTGAAAATGAATAGATAATATTTTATTTCCCGGTCCGATTATTTGATTGTTCTTTTAATAAATGCCAAGGTCATAGTTACTTTATATAGGTAAGTAAATTATTATGGAGTCAATAATTTAAGTGGCCTTAAAACCAAATAACTAGACTGCCTCAGCCTAATGGCAAATATGAAGTCCTAAATGTAAAAGTCAAAAACGTTTATATTCCAATTGCGGCTGCATATTTTGTGTCACTAGGTGCTTACCATTACGCCGAGTGTCGTGGGATCAATTCCCGACCATGATAATTAAGTATCTGTGTGATCTACAGATATTTTTTCGGGTCTCGGTTTTCTTTTGTGTCATTAATAAGTACCACAGGACTTGCTCCTAACTGCGAGAATGGACGAGATGAATCGACAAGAAATTTTACTATTATGATAAATATTTGATCAGTAGCCAGTACCTAAGTATAACATAATATAATCAACCCATTACATTGTCCCACTGCTGGGCACGGATCACCTCTCAGAATTAGAGGGATTCGGCTATAGTCAACCACGCTGGCCTAACGCGGGTTGGCAGACTTCACACACCGTCGAGAAAATCTCTTCGGCATGCAGGTTTCCTCACGATGTTTTCCTTTATCGTTTAAACGCGTGATTATTAACTATTAATAAGCACATGACTTCGAAAAGTCAGAGGTGTGCCTTGGATTCGATTCGAGACCTTTGACTTGGCAGTCCAACGGTCATAATTTATTTATTTATTGGTTCACCAACAATTGTTACACATAATACAACTGTTTTTATTATGCCAAACTTATATCCAAGTGTACAATATTAAGAGGTAAACACTACATGCGATGTAGTCATTCAAACATTATATAAAGATAAAGAGTCGAGAAAACATTGATACTATATCACTAGGATATCACTGCTATTGCTATTATTATACCTAAGTTTATGTATCGTTATATTATAAGACATTATCCTTTTTTGGTGAGGAAAATCCTCAAGGATCGTCTGCCACCCTGGTGGACTCGTACCGACTAAAAACCTTGCATTTTTGCCCTAAAGTCATGGCTTAACATGACAGGTTGTGTTCTAGCGTTCGATAGACCCCTTCGAAGAAATAATAATTATTATACTGTTACGAGCTGGGGTTCGGGATAAATTAAAAACCACTAATTTCACCGAAATAAATAGTCACTTTATTCACTACACAAACTCACACAGAAATCACACGAACAATCACTATACTAGCACTTGTTACACTTCAACGTCGCACTGATAATCACTTGGTACTTCACTCCGATCTTCACTTCGATGTGTCCAAAACTGAACTCCCCTGGCCGGCGCTGTCGACCATTATTTATATGAGCCACGAAGATTCTGGATTCGAAAAATCTCGATAAATCTCAAGAATGCGACCCGCCTGAATTCTTGAGACAATAGATGTTTACATCCTTTATTCAACTTACGAACAATAGATGTTTACAATCGCCATTGTTAATGTTGACCTTGAGCCCGGTCTCAAACTATTGTTTTTGTTTGTTTTTATTTTTGTTGCGGGTGCCGCATTCTAGCGTATTCCTCTTGTTTGTTTTCTACCTGTTTCATCGACTAATCCAGAATCTTCGTGACCCATCTCCGTCGTCCTAGTTACTCGTAGGTAACAATACCAAAAAACGATATCACAAATCCACGACCTTTCGCTCGTCAGTCAGCGTGTGCGCAAATCATATTTTACAGGCGTCTATTAAATATAATAATCGTAATAACTCAGAGATATCCAACAGTAAAAAACTCATAGAATCGTGAAATGTTTCCCGGTCATTTCCTAGTCCGCACCTGCTTATTAGAATGTTGGCTACTTTAGTTAGTATCAAGGTCTGGCCAACGGCGCCAATTTATTAAGAGGCAAGTATAGATAGTTATAATATTATAGTGAACGAATGAAATACCTATATCCTACAATGACGATTGAAAATATACAAGTTAAACTTTATTCAGCAGATTTATAAGATTGCCGAAGGTTTGGAAAATCTAGATATAGGCAGGAAAGTCTTCATCCAGAAATAATAGTGGTCAGCTAGAGAATAATGGAAATAATCATCGTGCTCGGTGGTAGAACCTCTTGAGGTTTGACCGAAATGTTGGAGTTTGTCGTAAACCACATTGGTGTCTGTTTCGACGTTTGCGGGAAGAGCCAGTTCCCCATTGATTGCTGCGGCTTTGCCAGTCTGCAGTTTGCAACTCATCAGCAACTCCTCTAGTGATGCAAGTGTCCATGCTATGATTTTTTATATGAGATAGGGGGCAAACGAGCAGGCGGATCGCCTGATGGTAAGCGATTACCGCCGCCCATGGACACAACAACAACAGCAGCAACAATAGAGGAGTCACAAGTTCGTTACCGGCCTTTTAAAATGGGATTGGGACTCCGCGCTCCGGTATCCTCACTCGCTCGGCGAAACATAACGTAAGCGTTGTTTCACGCTCGTTTTCTGTGAGGCCGTGGTATCACTCCGGTCGAGCCGTCCTATTCGTGCCGAAGCATGGGTCTCCCACGTAAAAAGTAGATTCGTCTGCTCGTTTCCCTAATTTTTAAAAGTAAATTATCATTTACTTGCTCACTGTTGGGCACGGGTCTCTTCTCGGTAATTTTGGGTCTTCTGCATTAATTTAGTGATGGAAGCTAGGTTGCTGTAGCTAGGAGGTTCAGTAGAACCTCGGTATTTAAATATGTAACCTCCGGCGAACTATGGGTGCACATTAGAACACCTCTGTTTACCCCTTGGAATACAGGCGTGATGGTAGGTATGTTTATAAAAGCATTTGCAAAAAATAGATATCTATCGGATGACCAGAAACACGAAAAAGCGACATCGATTCATGGTAGACATTTTTATCATGCGTGTGTACCGTTGAAATGTGGAATGTGCTTCCCGAGTGGGTCTTCCCCTATACATATAATCTGGGTGTCTTAAAATCACGAGTGAATTGGTTTGTTCTAGGCAAGCGCGCTCTATGGCGGGACAAGCATATAGCTATCAACTAGCTAGAACAAAACAAAACAAAAAACCGAGTGTTTCCACTTTCATTTTTAACTTGGGAGTTATTTTCGTCTTAATTGTTTCTCTGTAATAGGATTGATTATATTTTTTCGCTACGAATGACGTGGAAAATTTGTAATTAATTTAGACAAAAGAACATAAGACCTTCGCTTTCATTGTGAGCGTTCTTTCAATTTTGAGGCGTTTGTATAATATACACTAGTATGTAGGTACGTACAAGTACTTCACAGTCAGAATGTAATAAAAAAAACATACAAATAGTTGGAAGAGGTTGAAAACTAAATCTTTAAAGTAGAAGTTATATTTATAAGTCACTCTCTACTCCGTGCTAAGTGCTGATCCCCGGTTGACAGTCCGTAATTTTGGTAGACCTAAAGGATTGACAAGTCAAGTGATACTTCTTTGTGAAATAAAAATATAATCAGTCTCTGGAATAATCTAGGGACACACAAAAAATTGTCATGCGAAACTGTAGTAAGTACCTACATATATTCACAAAAGAATGATATCGAGTTAATTGCTAGTAAAAGTTCAAAATTAACGATGATCACAGATCATTTCGGAACTTTACTATTCAGAGTTGGTAAATCTTAGGTTAGGTTAGAATTAGGCAAAAGTAGTGTAGGGCGCCCGCCGGCCAGGTGGAGTGACGACTTGCGGAAGGAAGCTGGTAGTGACTAGATGAGGAAAGCCGAAGATCGGGCTCTGTGGCGTTCAGTAGGAGAGGCCTACGTCCAGCAGTAGACAAATATAGGCTAATGATAATGATTATGATGAAATCTTAGATGTTACTGGAAAAAGAAAGAACATTATTTCACTTGGACGCCAACTGTGTCTTCCACCTTATTATTACTCATTATACAGACCCCACAACTGTAGTACTTGTAAGTATTACTTTATACACGTAACTAGTGTCGATAAGTATCAATTTGTAGCATATAATCATAGGTCATAAGGTCTTATTTCAATGTTCTGCTCCAATGCACTCTGACATTTGTTACACAAAGAGAATTATTTATTAGGTACTAGTTTGTATGGGAAATTGCATTGTATGCATTGTTGTTATAATTTTTTCATTATCGTTGGAAAGGCAATACATTATTAGACGAAGCAGAGTGATTGGTAAACTATTTTTTTTTATATTAGACATTTTTGTTATATGCTAAAGTAATTTAAAAAAATAAAATAAAATAATCTTTATTTCGGACGAATTAAATCCATAGTGGGTAAGTAAATAAAATAATCTTATAACTATGTTAGTAAACCTTAATATTTAGTTACAAGATTATTGTTTGAGATGCATCTACGAACAATATCATACAATAGTGGAGAGTCGTACATCCCCGCTATAGTCTTCAGGATGGGGTTGGAGCTGCTCCGCACTATGGAGAGCAACGAGGCAGATTTCTGCCTGATGATGGCATTGAAGCCATCGACGTGTGCATGGGTGAACATACCAGATGCGATGCAAAACATAGCCAAATCTCGAATTTTGCCCGTTTAAGGTTTTGTCTGTAACCTGTCACCTTTCCACAGCCTAACCACAGTAAGCATTGGCATGCATTGAAGATTTCTCGATTAATTTAGCCAGGAGGCGCTCCTGGCGCTCAAATTATACCTACACTATTAATTCTTCCCGTGTGACGGGTTAGAGTACAGTTCCTCCTTTCCATTCAGATAGGCATTTCGTAAGAGCCGAGAAAATATCTGACATGCTCGGTGGTAGGACCTCTTGGGGTCTGACTGGCTGGCGATCATCTTTACGTCGGAGTCTTAGTCGTAAAGCACTTTTGCGCATAAGAGCTAGTTCCCTTTCGATTGCTGTGGCTCTGGCAGTCTGTAGTCCACAGGGGTTATCGGCAACGCATCAGCATCTCCTCTGGTGTTGCAGGTGTACAAGGGCGACGATGACTACTTACCACCAGCACTGCGCACTCAGACATATTTGTACCATGATCATACAAAACAGTGACTCATTCAATTTGTACGTACTTATCTACTTAGACTTTATTGCCGTCTAGTTTTTATGGCCATCATTATTACATAATTAGCTTTTATATTTTGCTGGACGGCAAGTGTCTGAAGGCGTTTCAGAAAAACGTTGACCATGAATATCGATCTATCTGCGGCAATTGATTTTTATTTATATTATTGTACCTACTATTTATCTAGATATATATAAAATAAGTAAGATCCCATTGCTAGAAAATGGGTAGAAATCCCAACTCCGAGCTGAAAATTCATTATCATTTTGCTAGATTTTTTTTTATGGGATAGCAGGGCATACGAGCAGACGGATCGCCTGATGGTAAGCGATTACCGCCGCCCATGGACACCCGTAACACCAGAGTAGTCACGAGTGGGTTGCC
Source organism: Acronicta aceris (assembly GCA_910591435.1). Classification (NCBI taxonomy): domain Eukaryota; kingdom Metazoa; phylum Arthropoda; class Insecta; order Lepidoptera; family Noctuidae; genus Acronicta; species Acronicta aceris. The sequence goes on from OU342770.1 coordinate 14,113,921, forward strand.
GACCTTTTAAAAGGGGATTGGGCCTCCGGTAACCTCACTCACTCGGCGAAACACAACGTAAGCGTTGTTTGATGCCGGTTTTCTGTGAGGCCGTGGTATCACTCCGGTCGAGATGGCCAATTCGTGCCGAAGCATGGCTCTCCCACGTAAAAAATGGTATGGAAATTGAACCCAGTTTCCCCTAGGATTAACTAATTAATGAACCCGTCTTTGCTTAAATGAAGATAACTGCAAAAGGACATTTTTTTCATATACTATTATATATATTTCATAAAAATATTCAAAAAGATAGTATAATATAGCGAAGAAAACGACTTAGGATTGAATCCCGCTTGGGGTTGAATTTTTCTTTCGATAAAATTTATAATCATGCGAAATGTATACATACAGAAATTGCATACTTACGGGGATTCAGAACGTAATTTTGCAAGAATATAACCTAATATACCTATTGGAAATGATTATTACAACCCAGAAGTAATTAATACTTAAAGGATTGCTTTTAATTGATGATATCCACTTTCTTGACTTTCTAACTCCAAACATCAGCATCCAAAAGGCCCTGAAAGTAGGTTATTCAATAAATTCGGCCCTTTCTCCCTCAAATCTCATTGTAAATTCAATATTTGGCGCGTTTCTATTGAATTCTGATGCATTGTTGAGATCACAATATGGAACTGCGGCGTATTGCTTTCAATTCCAACCGTGGACGTATTCTACGGATACTTAGGTATTTCTTTATTTGACGATTATTAAATACTAGCTTCTGCCCGCAACTTTGTCTGCATAGCCTCCAGAATTGAGTCCCACCTAATAAAAAGTAGCTTATGTGTTATTCCAGACTAGAATCTGGCTGGCTATAATCTGGTTTATAAAAACTTAAAGCAAAAAGTAAAACCACCTTATAAAATAATGATAAATAAAATTATCTTACTCATGTGCAAAACAGTTTCGGAAGTCGTTGGCGAGAACACAAGGTACGACCAGATCGAAGACACTAACTTCTGAAACTGTTTTGGACAGGGTAACATTATTTTATTTTAGGTTAAGGGTTTAGAAGACGGTTTTAATTTTTGTTATTGAAAAAGTATTTCGTGCAAAAGCAAATATAAACTTATACGTAATTCAAGTATCTAAGTGAAATAATCAACCAATTATAGATTATACACAAAATTGTATAACATTCTTGGATAATCGTATCGATGACCGTAAATACTGTTGGTATATTTACGACTACGCACATAAGGTATGGTAATTGTACCGATTACCTGTTTTACCGTATACTTAGCAGCAAATGTTTTCACATTGAGGTCTAAAGTGACATCGTATTAGCTACGTCCAATTAAATTTTGTTTCTTTATACAGGTACTTATTAATTTAGTTAACTCAAACTAATTTGCCATAATACCTCTTTGTTTTGGTTCCACATAAAATACGTCTTTCTTTCAATGTAGCAATCAATGTACTTATGTCGATAATCACGTCTGATGTCATGTTTGTGTTTTTTTAGTTATTTTACTCGGTGGTAGGACTTCTTGGCTTACGTCGGAATCTGAAGTTTACATAAAACACAGTTATTTTAACCGTACTATACATTATTACCTCAATGTAAGGTATAACAAAAAGTTCACACCCTGCACCGCTTATACTGCTAAGCTAAGCTAATGAATCTAAGTTGAAAGCGATTAGAGGTCGGAGTATCAACAAGGATAATCGATAAATACACACTAGCTTATGCTCGCGTCTTCACTCGCATCCCGAACCATAAAAATTTTTAAAATTGTTTCAGCGGTTGACATAGCGGTATTATCCTGCAATTGCATTACGGAAGTCTGATAGAAGTCGCTTCGTATATCAAATTGATATTTAGCCATATCTGGTTGGAAGCCTATCCCAAATTGGGAAAACATGCATGAAAATGTAACTACGTCATTAATGACAGAGAGGGGCCATTGCATTTGGTCCAATATCCATTATCCTATAAATCATTGCAGCGTCGAATGGCCGCGGCTTCCTGCAGCATACGATATTGTTTTCGTCGGAATTGGGTCGAAATAAGATTGAATGAGTTGAATGGGTCTTATAATCAGAAGTGTACATCACTATTGTTCATTAAAAATTAAAGATAGCAAGCAAATTATGCTTTCAGACTATGAAAATAATGTTAAAATGCTATTAAATCAATGACTGCCTCACTAGTCTAGTGGTCTCATGCACGGCTGCTACACATAAGGTCCTGGTTTCAATCCCCAGGTCGAGCAGTGTTATTGGGTTTTTCGGTCGGAGTCTGCCCCCTATTACATGGGACCTAAACATACCGGCGAGCTGTAGGTGTACTTTGGCACACCTCTGCCTAATCCTTCGAGGAATACAGGCGTGACGGTATGTTATGTAATGTTATATAATTCCATAATAATATTATAATGTATTGGTAGGTACTACTGCGGCGTTAATCTAGTAATCGTAAACACGACTGCTACGCTAGAGATCCTGGATTCGATTCGAAGGTCGAGCAGTTGTTAGAGTTTGCTAAGAAATTCGTTCTTCGTAAGATAATAACACCTACTTATACTGAATAAATAATCATACACATCAAACTGCATAATTGTCAAACTATTTAAAACAAAGTTGTAAAGATTAATATTGTAATCATGTTTAAAAGAGTATCTATGGAGTTTCTTGCCGGCTCTTCTCCATAAGACCCACTTTTTGGAACCGTGCAATTAGTTTGACTTTTCAAAAGTACCTTTTTAATGGTCTAATTGAAATAAATAATTTTGACTTTTGACTTTTTGACTTTAATATACCATCACGACTGTATACGCAGAGGCATACTTAGGTACATCCACAATTCGCCGGTATGTTTAGGTTCCATGTAATACGGGACGAGCCTACTGCCATTAACCGGGCACAAATCCACACTCCGAGCTGCTACGGAGGTTTTGTTAGAAAAACCCAATAACACTGCTCGACCTGGCAATCGACTACTAGTGTAGCAGTCGCGCTTGGGATCACTAGACTAATGAGGCAGTCATCATTTAATCGAATTCAGTTCAGAGTTTGGATTTGTGCCCGGTTAATGGCTGTAGGTTCGCCTCCTATTGCTTAGGATCTAAATATACTAGCGAACTAGTGGGTAAATCTACCTAACCTACAGCTTACCATTGCAAATCGATTTATTTGCCTAGTTATTATTTTAACCACGAGCCCCTTTTACTAAACTCTAAAATAGATCGGAAATTATTAATTAATTATCGCAACTAGCAATAGATGGCGCGGTGGAGCAAACTTTCTACGCCTAAACTTGTCCAAAGCCCCGCCGAGTTTACAACTATCGCGTTGTTTGGGGTTGCAGATTATTTACACCTCAGCTGTTTTGTATTAATTTTGGAAGCCATAATATTTGCCTTAAGTACACTTAATGAGTACCTACATCCTGTTTTCCTGATACAAAATAGGTGATGTTATGAGGTTGTATTATCAGCAGAGATTTACGCGAAATTGACGGGTGCGCGAGTTTAAAAATTCACATAGTAGCGTTTGTTTCTGGTGGAAATGTATTGGTGGAGTCTTTCCTTAGATTCCTCGGACATCTCTCATGGAAAGACAACCCCTTACAAAAATATTATAAACATACGTCCTCAGGATCTAGATTACTACGTAGTACTTACCTTCTAGGCAAAACCACATTACGTACTGGTTTCTGACATTTACGCGAATATTAGAAATTGAAATAAAACTACTTTTTACGGATTTTATCGCGTTGTATTGATATTATTTGATGCCCGACGTTTCTTTACAGCATCCATGGTAGACTAAGTTGTTGGACGTCTTAATGTTACAATTACTAAGAGCTCCCTTACATTTTTGTTAATTATTGGCGATCCGATTCACGCAGAACGAGCTCATCGTATCCTTCGGTCTTGCAGTTTTGGGCTTCGAATCTATAATGGAGTTCCAAGCAGAGTACATTACGTAGCTCATACCGACGTGAAAAAACAAAAACAAAATACTGAATCTACCGTTTTATGTTCAGCGTAACCTAAACCTTAAAAGCTTCCAACTCCTCATTAAAACTTCATCGTAAAACACATAATTAATAAAGACCGCCAATAGATGGCGCCACCTGCAAACTTTCGACACGGTAGCCCGAAGTTTGTCAAACTATCGCGCTTACTACCCGAGTCTGCATATTATTCACACGTGGACCAGTCTTGTTTAATTTTTATGCAAGTTATTGTAGTAGTTGCTAACTTTGAGAAACAAATGCTCAGAATGCGAGTTTTTTAGATACTTAGAAGAGCAGGATACCTAGTTAAAATAAGACCACTATAAGGATCTTATCGCGTTATATTTACATAATTAAATCCTGACTAGGTTAGGGACTCGAGATGTCGAGAACTCTCCAGCTTTATTTCCCGGGAATTCCCGAAAACTCGAGAAAAACTACAAAGTCTCTTATATAATCTTTTATAATTGAAAGAAAGTTACTTTTTACGGATTTTATCGCGTTATATTTACATAATTAAATTCTAACGTTTCGGGCCCTTTACAGCGTGTACATTAGTACATTTCTATCTAAATCTACAGGAAATACAGGCGTGATAGTATATTATGTGTATTGTTTTCAACAGAAAAATATATAAAAAGCTAAAAAACCTGCGCTATCTAGAAAAAACTAATACATTGACTTGTAAAAATATCTAAAAAGATCCATTTACAGAAATAAATACTTATCATTTTATCATTTACTAGCTTTTGCCAGCGACTTCGTCCGCGTGGAATAGTTACTTTGTTCCCTAGTTCTTCGCCCGCGGTTTCACCTGCGTTGCCCCGTTCCTAAGGGTTGTAGCGTGATGTTTTATAGCTTGAAACCTTTCTCATGAATCACTCATTTTCCTAACATTTCCCTTCACTGCTCTGCTCCTATTGATCGTAGCGTGATGAAAAGTATACTATAACCTGCCCAGGAGTATGAAGAACAATTGTACCAAGTTTCGTTGAAATCCGTCGAGTGGTTTTTGTTTCTATTACGAACATACAGACAGACAGACAGACAGACAGACAGACAGACAGAGAGACAGACAAAAATTTTACTGATTGCATTTTTGGCGTCAGTATCGATCACTAATCACCCGCTGATAGTTATTTTGGAAATATATTTCATGTACAGAATTGACCTCTCTACAGATTTATTATAAGTATATAGAATAGATTTTATTTTATCATTTATTTTAGACGAAATGAGAAAAACCGCGACCAATTCATTTATCATCAAAATTACAAATCCCAAACAACCATTTTGATAATAAAACAATGCTATTAACCTACTCGGACCTATTATCTATCGATACAATATCGAATCTATTCCGTAAATATTGACTTACGAATTTGGCATTGACGGTAGTTCGACAAATCGAATGCGCCCGTTGGGAAATTAGAGGACAGCTCTACGTACTAGGCGCTCATAGAATATTGAAGTTGTAGTTTTAAATAAGATGGATTTTATATTACGTCGAGTGTTCTCTGTACGGAGACAGAATATTAATAATTCCAGGCTCAACTGTAAACTGTGCTTGAAAGGTTTTTATTCTGTAAAAATGAAAGGAAAGTAAGAAAACAAAAAATAGTAAGTAGGTACCTACCTAATTTAGTCAAGCAAAGGTAGTAAGTGTGGTATTCTGTAGGTAAGAAAAACCATCAGTATGAGTGTTGGATTCCAAACTAAATTCCAAGCACCAAATAAAAATAATATTTTTTTTATTATTAAGTATTATTCTTACACTTTCCGCCCGCGGTTCCACTCGCATCCTAAAACGATTTCTTAAGACAAAAGGTCTAGACCTACGTCCATCCCCAGAATGCAACCTTTCTCCTTGCCTGATTTTATCGAAATCTGTTCAGCGGTTAGGGCATTAAAAGGTGACAGAAAACAAATAAAAAGAGAGTTGGTTTCGCATTTATAATATTGGGTATAGCTGTTGCTCTCGGTTTCATTTGCAGAATAATTTTTTTCTTGAATATCAATACAACGCGTTAGGGTGGAATTAATAGAAAATATTTCGATTCTAAATATATAGGTACTGTTTCTACACCGTGGAGGTTTCACGTTATAAATTGACTTTGCCTACGTTCCTTCAAAGGAAGAAAACAACTGTCATGTCAACATAAATGACACCTGTAATGTCAAATCAAATATTGAATGAGGTAATATTGACATCGTATTAGTTGTGAGAGAAAAAATGTACACCCTGTTAACTTCTTTACTTTACTCTAAAATGGGTTAAATCAGTACGTTACCATTTATTTTATCTTATTCAGTATCCTTAAGTATATACATATATATTTTTAAATAAGCTTTATTTTGTTATATTTTTAACCTCAAGTCTAGTACATATTTATATGTGAAATTAACTTTAATGGTTATTTTAATGTTCGTTTTCAATGGGTAGTTAAATATTGCAATAACTTTAGATAAAGTGAACAGATTTAAATAAAATTAAGCTCAAAAGTTGCCTTATGATACTACCGAAACTGCAAATGTATTTCTTTTCAATTCTCTGAATGATTAAGGATGTTCTAAGAAAAGTATGGAAAAAACAGTATCCCTCTTTTTTGCGCAGTTGTAGTCGGATAAAATGTAATGAATGTATGATTTATTATGTATCATATCATATACGATTTATTATGTACCTATGTATCCCGGATTAAAATGTAAGTACGTGAAAAATTGTGGGGAAAGCAAAAGATGTTCGCAGAATCGTAGCAAGTGGCGGTCTATAGTTTTTGCCTACCCCTGTGGGAGAAAGGCGTGAGTGTTTGTATGTATGTAAAATTTACATCTCCTTTGTGGATATTTTAACTAATTTTAGGTGTGTTTAAAATCAATAATTAGCACTATTAAGTATTAAAATGTACTCTTAAGTTAAGGTTTTATTTTTAAGCAGAAGCTTATGTCCTTACAAAAGATTTCCAAAGCTTTTAAAAAAGTTCTTGCGGCAAATTCTTCCCTTGATAAAATCTTATGTAGCTAGGTACAAAGACACTTAAACTTCAGGCTTTGTTTCCGAGCCGATCTAAAAGTGTAATGGCGAAATGGGGGACCTATTATTTGAGTTGTAGTTCAAAAATACGCACACCTATCTTGAAACACTGTCCTACCATTTGTTGCTAGTTTCAAAATATTTTTGATGTGATTATTTTGTGAGAAGATGATTCAGTCATTATGATCAAGTGTTTTAACTTGATTTGTAGAGTAGTTGTAGGCTAGGCTAGCTGGCTAGGAAACTTGAATTTTCAGAAAAAGTCAGGTGCGTAGTACTAGCAACAGAAGCGTATGTATGAGAAGATGTATGAATGTGGAAGAAGCAAAGAAAGTATGCAAGAATCGTAACAACGTATACAACGTATTCTATGCATGTGTGTAATTTGAACTTTCTGTGTTTTGCTCTGTGGGGTCTAATTGGCTGGCGACCACCCTTACGTCGGAGTCTATCGTAAAGCACTTTGGTGTGTGTTTCGACTTTTGCGCCTAAGAGCCAGTACCCCTCGGTTGCAGGAGCTCTAGCAGTCTGCAGTCCGTAGGGGCTCTTAAGGGTCGGCAACACATCAGCAACTCCTCTGGTGTTGCAGATATCCATGGGCAACGATGACTACTAACCACCAGGTGGCTCGTCAGCTCGTTTGCCGACATAATTCCATAAAAAAATGTGAAATGTAGGTACATGAAATATCTATAATTATAAATAAAAATCCATTGCCGTATGTATGTAAGATCATCACATAAAAATCGCTCCAGAAATTTGCCAATTTTTTTTTGTAGTGTTTATGATTGTCTTTCTGATAACCGTTGTTATTTTTCGTCGTGTTGCCCTGACAAAGGATTGTCTATACTTATATTATAAAGAGGAAAGATTTGTATGTAAGTATGTTTGTAACGAAATGGCTCAAAAAGTACTGGACCGATTTCAAAAATTCTTTTGCCGTTAGAAAGCTACATTATCACTGAGTAACATAGGCATAACATCACGCTACGCCTCTTAGGAACGGAGCAGCGCGTGTGAAACCGCAAGCGGGTCGCTAATTTACAATAAAATTTCTAAGGACCTTTAGATTAACGAAGTAATTTAGAAATTGAAAGGCTAGCAATACTAACAACTAAGATATCGTGATATTCACTTACCAACTCTCACTTACAATTCACAAATAGTATGAAATCTCACTAAATTCTCACCTACCAATCACAAATGGTATGAGAACTCACAAACTCAATCCGCTACTCAGTGTTTGAGTTACCTGCGTTTAGTAAATACAGCTGAAGTTTTGACACGAAAAGCCTTTCCAAATTACATTTAAAGAGAAACTCAAGTACGATTGTGAGCTACAATAGAGGTACGTGTAGCTTCTAAAGAATGTAACGTTGGTACCACTCTCTATACAGTGTTTTAGAGAACTGTTTTGTATAAAAGAACTTTGATAGTGATACATGAGGAATAACTACGCGCCTGTTCTGCCAGAAGAGTTACGCAAAGATGATGATAGGTGCTAAAAAGACCTCTTAATCCTGAAACCAATTTATATTTAGAATTGGCAACATTTCAAAATTCCAAAAAACATTCCAAAAAAATACCGTGTCTTTTTTTCCTATCCTGGGTTCCAAAACGTTTTTATTTATTTTTAATATTTCTTTATTTTGGAGAAAAAAAATTAAAACCAAAGAATGTGTAATGACGTCACTTATACGACGGAAAATGAGAAAATAGAAATTTTGACGAAATAATAGTATATAAACAACAAAATAGAAAATGTAAGATTATCAATAAATAAGATAGATGCCAAACTGACATAATTATCATCAACACGTCATTTTTCTAACCCTGGAATGACAATTCCAGGTTTAGAAAAATGACGTGTTGTGACCTTTTAGCCCATATAACCATACAAATGACGTCATTTGGTACTTACGTCTGTTTGGAATAGAAAGAACTTCAAAGTCGAAAATAATTATGAAAATTATTGAATATCGGAAAAATAAAAAATACGCGTCATAATACGATTATTCGATCTAGTTTCAAATAAAATTATAATATATGGATGTTAAAAAAATGAAATGTTTTCAATGTTTAATTAACAGTTATGAATTAGCAAGTAATTAGGATTAATCAAACGCGGCAATTAATCGCCTCATTAGTCTAACGGTCCCTAGCGCTACTGCTACGCCGTAGGTCCTGGGTTCAATTTCTAGGTCGAGCAGTCAACTACGCTCTTCTATGAGGTCGGAGATTGGATTTGTGACTTACTGGCAAGCCTATTGTCATTGGATTGCCCAACATACCAGTGAACTGGTAGGTGTATCTATACTAGCAAATAGCCATACCGTTCGAGAAATACAGGCTTGATGCAATGTTATGATAACCAAGGCAGCCATTTTAAGTCTATCGAAATATAAGTAATAATTAAGTAATAATTTATTTCCAGAAAAGTACTAATTATAGATACAAACATGTAAATGCTACACAATATTATGCACACAAAAGCTTTAGCATCTGGAGCCGAACTAGGGGGTACCTGTATTTCGGCTTACAGCGCCATCTCCCTCGAGTTACATTAAATGAGGTTTCTTATATGCTAGCATTTTACAATACTATTGAGCATCTAGTATTTATTATAATAATTTTGTAGTTGTGGTCTGATCCTCTCTTTGTGTATTGTGCCAATATTAAAACAGAATAGCAATCTGTCACTGTGCGTGTTTGCTATCATTTTTCTGCAGGCGTTTTAGCACGAAGTTGAATCGAACAAATCTTACTTAAACTCAATGCTCAACTCTATACAAAATACTCATCATCTTCATCATATCAGCCAAAAGAAGTCTACTACCAAATAAAAGGTTCCCCCATAGACTTCCATACGGTCCTGTTATATGGCGCCAGCATCCAACGACTCCTAACGAGATTTACTGCATTCATCCAAAAAAAAAAATGCCTCATTAGTCTAGTAGTCCCATGCGCGACTGCTACGCTAGAGGCCCTGGGTTCGATTTCCAGGTGGAGTAATGTGTTATTGGGTTTTTCTTTAAAATTCTCATTTGCACCTCGGAGCTTGTATCCGGTAATTGTTATCTTCGCACCTTATTCCAGGGAACCTAAACATGCGAACTGTTGGCGTTCATTAGTATGCATCAGCCTAACTCTTCGGGGAATCCAGGCGAGATGGGCTATTATCCACTGCTATTATTTTTGCCTATCCAAATGTGTTTTTGCCTTCGTTCGCACATAGGTACACGATATATATTCTAAACATAAATTATCGAGATACGTTGATTTGTCAGCGTCAATGTAAAATCAGCTGGCGTTTGGCTTTGTCATTAGATCCATCAATCAATTTGCACGATTTCGCTTGGTTAAAACTAGCGAATCCATCACTTAGTGACCCATAAATGCTAATGTGTAAACCTAATTTGAATGAATGGCGTAACAATATATATTTTGGACTAGCTCTAGATCGCAGTTTCAGTCGCGTCGCAAAAGAAAAAAGCGTTGCAAAAGTAGTAGGTACTAGTTTATCCATATAATATCTGCTATCTACCAGTGAAAGTCCCGTCAAAATCGGTCAAGCTGTTTCGGAGATTAGCCGGAACAAACAGAAACTCCAATTTTATTTATTAGTATAAATTATAAGTTTTAACTTTTAAGGTAGTATAGAACATTGCTGCTGAGTTCTTCTGAGTTCGTACCTACCATCGCATTGTTAAATACTCTATCGGTAAGTAATATTATTATGTTCCAGTTTGAAGATTAGGTATCTATGTAATTTAGGTATTTAGTGAAACGATTGGACATAATAGACAACTGAGATCTCGAGACTGCTACGCAAGAACTCCTTAATTCCCAGGTCGGAGAAAATGTTATTTGTTAATCAGAGTTTGGATTTGTGCCAGATTAATGTCAGTTACTCTTACCATCACCAGCAACCATTACAAGAACAGTAAAACATACCGGAGAATTGCGGATACAGGTCCATCAGGTACACCTTTGCCTATATTTTCAAGGAATACAGACGTGATAGTGGCCAGATATTTCTATCCAGCACAACAAAATAGTAATGTAATTACGTAAATACAAACTATGACATCAAATATGACAAAAAAAAAAACAACAAACTATGACATCAATAAGAAAACTATTTTATTCCCAACTCGTATCAATGCCGAAGCTATAAATAAATTCCTCCTGAAAAAACAAGCAATGTGTAGCTTTATATCCAGACTAGATCGAGGGACAGTTAAAATGACTTTAATACACAATAGAAAAGTTTCAACTTCGCTGACACAAATAAATCCATTGACTGGAACTTTATATTGAAGCAATAAGGCTGGGATTCGTTTCTCGAAAAAAAAAGACAACATTCCCAAACTATTGCGTGATATTTATGATGATATTTTTAAAAAAACCGGACTCGTGCGAATTGGACTCACCCACCGCGCGTTCCGTACAAGTTTGATTACATACTTACTTTAAATAAAAACTATATTTTTTATGATTTAATTACAAATGTATAGTTTTCAGATTTTTCCCTATACTTGTAGTTTAAGACGATATTACTTGCCAAATTTCATAGTAATAATTCAACGGAAAATACAACAAAAATTTATATATTTAAGCGGCGGTAGCCTAATGGCTATGGCGTCGGACTTGCGATCATGTGGTTGCCGGTTCGAAACCTGGGTGGGTTTCGAACTTGCACTTCCGACGTGAACCCACTCGTAACACAAGCATTTTGGCTTAGCACGAGGGGTTAACAAGAATACTAGTAATGTACCACCCACATTGTTAATAAGCTTTAAAAAATAAATAAAAAAAATACGATTTTTCGGCATAAACGACCTTATGTTGTTTTAACGTTAACTTGAAGAAGTTAACGTTAAAACAACATAGAAGTTTGATTTTTTCTCAGCTTCAAGGGATTGAAGCCGAGTTTAAAGTTTTGATTTAAACTCGATACCTCCACGCGTTCTCGAGATAAAGGGTCTTGACAGACAGACGGACGGACGGACGGACCGATAACAAAGTGATCCTATAAGTGCTCTCGGGGTCTGACTGACTTACGTCGTGTGTTTCGACTTTTGCGTGTAAGAGCCAGTTCCCCCTCGGTTGCCGCGGCTCTGATAGACTGCAGTCTGAGGGGCTCTTAAAGCTCGGAAGCGCATCAGCAACTCCTCTGGTGTTGCAGGTGTCCATGGGCGGCGATGACTATTTACCATCAGGTGGCTCGTCTGCTCGTTAACCGACCTAATCGATAAAAAAGCGTCTACGTCCAGCAGTGGACTGTTATAAGCTGACGATAATGATAAGTTAATACTAACAGTTTTCTTATTGATGTCATAGTTTGTTGGTTTTTTTTTGTATTTACGTAATTGCAGTACTATTTTGCTATGCTGGATAGAACTATTTGATCCATCGTACTATCACGCCTGTAATCCTTAAAAATATAGGTAGAGGTATACCTGAGGGATCTATATCCGCAATTCTCTGGTATCTTTTACCAGGTTTCATGTAATGGTTGCTGGTAATGGTTGGAGTTACTGACATTAATTGATCATTAATTGGGCACATATCCAAACTGTGATTAACAAATAACATTTTCTCCGACCTGGGAATTTTTAGGACTTCTTGTGTAGCAGTCGCACTTAGGACCACTAAGCTTCTGAGGCAGTTTGTATTTCAGAGAATTATTTCAGAATATTTCTGCCTAAAAAACAAACTTGTCATCGTCAAATTCGCCAGCATATAACTTGCATCTCAAAGAAAGCTAACTACACGAAAAGACAGCAACCTCTCTGCTAGTTCAAGCGAATATTAAACAAAGGTGGTCCTTAAAAGGGAGGCTATAAATAAGGCTTGTGAAAGTTGTGCCCAAAGTGTGATGAATTTATAGTCAAACCTCCTCGGAGGATATTTTTATTCACATCTTGTGTGAATTGCCAGTAATCGCCGCTTGTGGGGTTAAAAAAGGAACTTATATAAAAAGACCAAGGAACAGGCGTATTAATAAAATTGGTATTGGAAATGCATAAGAAATATTATCTTAAAGAAAGTTACACAAATGTTATTGAAATATAGATGTAAGTAACTTCTGAAGAGTTCCTTGAAAAAAGGCAGAGGTGTAGCTAGGTACTAATGTACACCCATAGTTCGCTGGTATTTTTAGGTCCCCTGTAATAGAGGTCGAAGAAATTCTGAATGGGATCTAAATTATTTGGATGGGCCAAATAATTTAGATCCTATTCAGAATTTCTTAGAAAAACCTAGCGCGAATAAAATATATTCGCCCGGGGAATCGAACCTAAGACCTATAGCGTATTTAAATACACCTTCGGTTTAACGGTAAGTATGTTTAAAGGTACAATCGGGGTGAGCCTATTGCCTCAAACCCTGCCACACTTTGCTCAACCAGGGAATCATATCAAAATAAATGAATCCAAAATCTGGTTCACAATCTTTACTCTATTCAGCCCTTACAAGATGGGCTAATTAATAACATAATTTAATTAAAGAGAACATAATTAAGTCCGATTATATGGGTGCCGGCGCACGCTTCGTTATCGCTTAATTGTCATTTTATAAAGACGGTAATAAGGAAGCTATGATAGCCTAGCGAATACATTCGTGGACTGACAAGTAATTCGTCTTAAGTTATTTATTACCTGTAATTTTTCAATAGCATAATATGCTTGTGCGTATTAATAGTATCTATCGCTATACATTGTGTTATATGACCGCCAGTTCGCCCGATGTTAAGCTATACTGCGATCTACGATGGAACTGGAACTGGAAACTAATTCACTCGTGATTTAAAAACATCCAGATTATAACTATCGGGGTAGACCCACTCGGGAAGCGCGTTCCACGTTTCGTTCGTTGGTCGAAATGTCCACCATGAATCGATGTCGCTTTTTCGTGCTTCTGGTCAGCCGATAGTACTCGTAGAAAGGGCTAGAGGGAATAAGATCGTGGAGTTGTGCTGCACACTCTACGAAATGTATCCGATAAAACACCGAAAAGCTAGCAAATTTGCGGCGATGTTTCAGACTTAGGAGTTTAGCCTAGACAAGGGAGTCATTGCCAATGACCTTCATGGCACGTTTCTCGGCGGATTCTAATGCCTTGAGCTGGTAATTAGCCGATCCATCCCAAAGGTGTGATCAGAACTCCATGCACGACCGAACTTGTGCTTTATACAATGTGAGCAATTGTTCCGGCATGAAGTAACGACACACCTTCGAGAGGATACCCAGCTTTCTGGCAGCTCCTCGGTTATAACTATAATTTATTGAACATGTTCTCAATTTTTTTTAAAGATTACTAGCAATGTAGGTCGCACATTACTAATATTCTTGTTAACCCCTCATGCTAAGCTGAATGCTTGTGTTACGAGTGGGATCCTGTCGGTAGTTCAATGGGTAGGTTTTGAACCGGCAACCACATTATCGTCAGTCTAACGCCCCTGCCATTTTATCGCCGCTTTCTTGCATGTTTAACCATTTTTCAATAATGTTGCAATGCTTGAAAAGGCACTAAGTCATAAGTACCTCCTCATTGAAATTATGAAAAAGCCACCGTAATTACGTACACTATGTATTAGTTTGCAATAAATACTTTCAATTTGACTCAGAACTTAATAATTCCTCTCATTTTGAGAGGAGATCCATAACCAACAGTGAAAAAGTAAATGAGTTGCTGCTTATAATTAAACTAACTACACATGACACCAATAAGCAGATTTATGATGTAAAAAAGTTTATCCATCCACCAATTGACCGCGGAAAGTTCAGCTTAACCTCCAACATAAATATCTGCGTGGTTATTACTTATCCAGAAATCCCCTCATTACTTCATTTACTATCCTAATCCTAATACACTTCTCCCAAACGTTCACAATACCGAAAATCTCATTAGAAAACATAAACGGTTGGCAGTTCATTATGACTCTGTTATTGAAAGTCAGGATTACACAACCCTGGTAAAGGGACCCTGAGCACATTACACTTTCATAGACAAAAGCTTATGTCTTAGAACAGTTGCCTCTTCTAATTGGTCTACTCCCGCCTAATAACTGTTGCGATATTTAGAGGAGACGATTTTTTTGGAGGTATACGGTATCAAAACGACATCTAGGCATCTCAATACATACCCCACAAACTTCTTGCAAAAGTTTGAGCGGCGGTAGCCTAATGGCTAGGGCGTCGGACTTGCGATCATGTTGTTGCCGGTTCGAACCCCACCCATTGCACTACCGACGTGAACCCACTCGTAACACAAGCATTTAGCTTAGCACGACGGGTTAACAAAAATACTAGTAATGTGCGACCCACATTACTAGTAAACTTAAAAAAAAAAGTCTTTGAATGATCGCGCAGGAGTCGTTCGATGCAGTCGGCATAATATAACTGATCCTTGTGGAAGTCTTTGTTCAACAATGGATTTCTATTGGCTGATATGGTGATGATGATAATGATGATCGCGCAGGGATAGGGCACAGTTTCGGTAAACATAAATGTCAAAAACCAGAAATTCTCAACTCATCGAGGACCGATTTTAGCAATGAAGTCGCCGCTTTTCATAATTAAAATTTTAAAATTTCTAATATAAGGAGCTGCTACGGCTGTGGCTTTATTATCCGAATTGGTTGCCATGGTTGGATTGGAATGGTTTATCAGGTAAGGCATGCGAGCATGTATCTCATAACTCGATAAACCATTGTCTCTCTGACATTTAGCCAATAATCAAAGTTAAAGTCCAAAGTTGTATTTACATAAGATAAGATAGATAATCGTTTATTGCCAAAAGTTTTACAATGCCTTAACCTAATACATGAATATAATTATTTTAACTTTTTGACTAGTGGTCTCCACACTAGGTCTAGCCTGTCACGTCACAATTATCATCTCATATACGTACTTGAAAACTGTGAATCTATCGATCGTAATAGAGACAAGGACTATCCTAGTAGTATTATTGGTGAAGAGATTATTGTGAATTCCCCGATAACTTTACACGTGTGGTGGACATCTAGTGCAGCTTATGTATTTATAGCAGTAACAGCAGTAGGTAGCAGTTTATGTACTAACATAAAGTCTCTACTACCGATTACGTACAGGATGATCCAACTGACATAACTACATTTGCTTTACCGCTTACACAAAACACATAGTGGTCGTGTCGTCCCCGTCTCGTGAAGTCTAACTAAGCTTGGAATCTTATTAACAGCAGGGCGTATCCATGTGACGTGTTCAGTACGAGATCTTATTATTGGACATAACCGCTTAATTGGCTCACTTGATTGCTCAGAGACGATACAGAGCAGATGTGTGAAACTGCTTTGCTGAATATAGCGATATGACGTAATGATTATTGTCGGGTTTTAAGGAAAAGATTCATTTGACAGATAATATTTGTTACGGCTATTATTGTCGCCGGATTGTAGGAAGCATTTTTCCCCATTTGTTACAATCAAATAATTATCTTCTAGAATATATTAATTGCTATTTAATATTAATTGATATTTACCTAGATTAATTATGAATTCAAATCATAATATTAAATATACCTACTGTTTATCTGGCGTGTAAATAAGTCCAAACCTAAAAGTTTTTTTTTATACATATAAATATGGCCTAAAGAAATATTATCATTTGCTATAATGGCCTGACCTTGTGCCTTGACCCTGTGTATGACAAGACTTATGAATGTGGACGAAGCAAAAGAAGTATGCAAGAATCGCAGCAAGTGGCATTCTGTTGTTTCTGCCTAATCTCCATGGGAAAAGGGGGGCAACATCTGCTTACTAGCACCTCATAGTGTGGTGTTGGGAGCTTAGCAATAGTACAGTACCTAATGAATGAAAATACTATCGACATTAATTTATCTATGCCGGTGGTAAATTAGGTTCTTTCTCTACATCACGCAATTTAAGCCAGTCCTAAGAAAACTTCAACGAGGTCTTCATACAAATAAAAGATCTTACCACATCGAGCCATATCCGACAAACGATCTGCAGTATACCCAAGAAATCCTTAGCTTCATAAACCCTTTCCCAACTGGCACGGACAAACGTTCGTAATAAATTGTATGACTAACGCCCCGGAAAGAGATCCGTTCTTGGGGATATATACATCGTGCTTTAGTGTAAGTTTTATTTGGTTTAGAAAGTTTGTTCTTAGATTTTTGAGATAAGGTAGGAAATGTTTTTGTATCGAGTTTGAATTTAAAATTATCAGTTGTGGCTGTGATTGTGAATAAACCGTAACTTCGGTGTTCACATATTATTAATGACGATACTATTTTATGATATTTTAAACATAGGTCCAGTTTTCCTTGATGGCTCCGATGTTTGCTTACAGGTATTAAACAACAAACCTCGTAGTGTAGATTCAATGCAAAATATTAAATCTTTCCCGGAGACCAAGATAAGGTCTCATTGCTGGCTTTGCTGAAATAAGTACAGTCCCGGCCGCGCGGTAAAGCTCCATTATTATGTGATTTTGTGCAAAATTAGAAACATTTACAATTAGAACTGCCTTTACAGCGTTTTTTATCGTTTATTTTACTGGTTAATTTAATTATAATGCTCCTACGGTTTATTTTTTGAAAGATTTTTTAATTTTCATGAGTAGTCAGTTTCATCTTTTGAATAATCTTTACAAAAAGGATTCTATCAGAAAAAAACAAGACAAGCCATTAAATTATACAAAAATGTGCAACTGTCATGAATGACGGTCATGTCACGAAACGATGTTACGACTCCTTTATTTATTAAGTTTCTTATTATGTATCGAATTATCATTTTGTTATAACTATATTGACGAGGTCACAGAGCGCAATCCAAATAAATTGGGAAGAAATGTGAGAAGGGAAAGACTCAGGAGGTTGAGAAGACCAAAAGAACGGAAGATTCTCATACGTCAAGAGTATGATTATGACAAGAGTCCGGTAGAATTTGATGTTGCTAGCTTTATTCAGCCTGATGAGGAAACCTTAGATGATGAAGAAGCTATTAGGCATAGAAATAAGAAACGGTTAGTTATATTTTCATCGAAAATTGTATTTATGATCATCTATGGCATCAGCTGCCGCATTCAATTGTCTTTATTTAAAAAGTAATGAGATTTTATAAAACATGGGTATGAATTTTTTTAATGAGATAAATAAGTCTCATTGCGATTTCTTCCGATTCGATCCGAGATTTGTTACGTTCACTAATCCGAAAAAAAGAAAGAAGAAAGAAAAATTTATTGATATTGATATTTCTTTCTTTCTTTCTTTCCGAAAAAAAAAACATTTGTTGGTTTTAGCTAATAAATACGTAGTAAGTTTTTTCTCAAAAATATAAACACACGTTTCAGGCGACGAACTCCAAAAAATTACGACTACGGCTCTGTTATGGGCATCGAGGATGGAATCAAAAAGAGAGATAAGAGTCCAGATTATCTAAACATCGGAGATAACCCATCAGATTTAAATATTAACCCACCTCTTTTTAAGGATTCAATAAACACAAAACATTTGAATAATTATAACTCACTAGATGATCTTCATAGCGAAAAATATGGACATGAAAAATTTAGGAATATCTATAAAGATGATTTACTTATGGATCAAAATGTAGTACACAGTCACGAGAAGAAATGGTAAGCACGAGTTCAAAATTAGATCTTACGCGTGCAATTATTCCGAAATGAAACAAATGTCAAAAACTAAAAAAGCTATGCTTTCTTTCACATCTCTTTCTATATTTCAACCTAACGCAACGATCAGGGGCCGTATTATAACGTGTTAACGCCATCATTTTTACGTTGCGAGAAAGAGATGCCACTCTACATATTAAATAGCCTCATCTCTTTCTTACAACCTAAAAATGATGTCATAATAAGGCCTCTGAAATTTAAGTTGTTAATGTATCATCAATCGATATTAAAGTTTATGCAGCGTTTAAATATTTTTTCGTGTTTAAAATAAATAAAGCAAAAATACTTCAAAATAAATCAAAATAAATAAAAGTTTTGGTATGTTTCAGCACACTCAAATATATAAAGTTCCCGTTTTTTTCCCATAACAAATCAGAACCACTAAAACCAAAGAAAAACAAAAAAAGAAAGCTTTTCTGCTTCAATTGTCCCAAGAAAGGTGATCGTGGATTGAAAATCCCGGATGATTTAAAGATAGGCAACGACGCAGAACTCCACTACAAGAAGAAGAGATCCTACCAAGGGAAGCTGTGCCCAGCATGCAAGAAGCTATTCCTCACCAACGAAGAAAATACGAGGCTTAGAAGAACTCCAAAGAGAATAATACACAACAGCCGACAGTTCTACCAAACCCCAAAGAACTTCCCTGAAACTAAATTAAAGGATGATATAAAGAATATAAGAAAAAACAATTTTGTAAATTCAGAAGATGATTATGATGCTTATTACAGGAAGAAAAGGGAAGATGATAGAGAAAGGCAATTAAAAGAACTCGAAGAAGTACAAAGGAAGATCGATAATGTCGAAATTCATTTACCTACATTTGTCAAACCACCCGAAAATAGTCAATAATTGTTCTGTAGTTGTGTATTGTTTAAAATTTGTTTATTTTAGAGTAGACGTATTTTTAATTTTAATAAAATATGAATTACTGATTTTCTGGTTTATAAAATTGAAATACCCAGCCTTCTATTGTTGCTTCTACTGGAACTAAGGGACCTTAGTTCATGCAGTTAGTAGTTGAGGTTACCATGCGGCAACCATACTGCTAGTAGTAAGGCTGCGTACACAAACTCAGCGGCGGCGGGTGGCGGCGGCCGCGGCGGTGCGGCGAGCGGCGCGGTAACGCTGACACGTTCTCGAAGCCAGCAGACGGATCGCGCGGTGCTAGAGCGCCGTAGTGTTGTGTTATAAGAAATTAGTGACTTTGTTCGCGACGAAATGTCTAAAAAGCGACGACATCTTTTTGTTACAAATTTCTTCGTAACGTGATAAACGTCTGTCGTTAAAAAGCAAAGAATTAAGGGACCGGCGGAGCTTGTATTGCCCACCAAAACGTAATACCGAAATAAATTGTAATTCAGAAAATATTCTATCAAATTATGTTATTATTCGGATTTGGATACCGTTAATCTAGGTTCCTACGGTACTATTTCGTTTACTACTATCTAATCGTTCTAAACTTGGTAAAATTATCAAAAATTGCATTGGCTAACATTTATTTCCAATGAAATATTTTGGTCAAAATCGTAGAGTAGGAACCTAGATTAACGGTATCAGAATCCGAATAAAAACAATTTAATATGATTAAATTGTGTTTGAATTACGATTAATTCCGGTATTACATTTGTAAGAGATATTGGTCCGCCGGACTCTTAAATGCACAACACTACGTCAATGCAGACGCGCAGACACACCTCGACAGGCACCGCTCGACAGGCACCGTACTGACAGCACCGAGACAACCGCTCAGGGGTCTCGTCGATGCGCATGTTTGTGTGAGTATGCCGTTTCGAGCGTTTGCAGGTAGTTTCCGTACTGTTCCATATTTATACAGTGACCGCGCCGCGCCAATCGCCGCGCCGCTGCCTTCGAGAACAGTCTCATACAAATCTATGCTTTGGAACTCGCCACTCGCCGCGCCGCTCCCGCTGAGTTCGTGTACGCGGCCTAAGGGGAGATGGTCTGACTCCCTATTTCACTCTCTCGTAGTCATAACTTTGTTCTTTCATCTTCTTTGCCAATCTATCTGGACGCACTGACCTCCATAATACTATTTTCTACACTAGAATATAATAAACTAGCGACCCGCCCGTGGTTTCACCCGCGTTGCCCCATTCCTAAGAGTCGTAGCGTAATGTTAAATAGCTTAAAACCTTCCTCTTGAATCACTCTTATCTATAAAAAAAAACCGCTTCAAAATCCGTTGCGTTGTTTTAAAGATTTAAGCATAGGTACATAGGGATGGACAGACAGCGACAGCAACTTTGTTTTTTAATAAGTAGTGATATGGAGAACAAAGATCAGTGGATGACAAAAAAATATCTATGGTCTGTACACTTGCACGTTTGAGGACTCATACAATGCGACTGATGCCGTAATTACCGTGGCCACTGACCAGCTACTGGGCTCGAAAGAATAAAAGTATTCACTATTGATACAAAAAGATAAAATACTAACAGATTTTTAATTGGTACTCCATACAATAAATTGAAAATTTTACATTTCATCGTGTGAGTATATGTTTCTTGTTCGTACATAGGGACTCTTCTCATGCCTCCTAGTAAATATTTTTATGCAATATATCGGGCCCCTTCGTCATTGCCTTGGTTTGAAATATGATTTTTACCTTCACCTCAACTATGCTAAATAAAAGAGCTTGGTTTTGTAAAATTTCACGATTCGCTTATATTTTTGTAATATTTATAACATTTAATAAATCGTAAAAATAACAAGGCTAAAGCATATTTAATTAAATTTAAAATCTTCATCCCTTGTTTCACACGCCAAACATATTTGATCAGTTGTGTATGGACCATCTGAAAAGTACACAAAGATATTTTTTACAAATTAAAGTATAGAAATAATGATTTTAATTGGTGTAATATTTCTGGGCTTATAGTTTTAAATTATCAACATTTCAAATAATTATTTAAAATTAAGTAGAAGAATTATCAACCTTTATCATCAATCAGTTTTTAGTTTTCATATTTAAGCCCTCAATCTGTTTTTTTTTTACTGATTACGCCGGCAACGAGCCACCTGATGGTACCTAAGTAGTCATCGTCGCCCATATACACCTGCAACACCAGAGGAGTTGCTGATGCGTTGCTGAGCTTTAAGAGCCCCTCCGGACTGCAGACTGCCAGAGCTGCAGCAACCGAGACGGAACTGGTTCTTACGCGCAAAAGTCGAAACACACACCAAGGTGCTTTACGACAGACTCCGACGTAAGGGTGGTCGCCAGCCAGTCAGTCTTCGAGAGGTCCTACCACCGAGCAAGTACGATATTTTCCCGGCTCTTACGAGATGCCTATCTGAACGGCAGTGAGGAAAAGTATTCTAACCGGATTATAATTCTAACACACGGGGAAAATGATTAGAGTCATGCTCATTAGAGTGGTAAATAGGTTGATGATAATAATGACTTTGTTGGTGATGGGAAGATGAATTGGAACACTTACCAATATTAAACCATGTGGTGCTAGGTAAGCCAGCTTCTTGCCTGGCACACACGATAGCTTCTCTTATTGCAATGGGTATAGCCACTGACATGCAAGTAGGTGGTTCACTGCATGCTGTGAATTACACCAAATATTAGTGTCAGATTTAGTAGTTACAATACAGAAATATGATTATGATTTTTCTGCGAAATCCACTGCCTCATTAGTACAATGGTACGACTGCTACGCTGAAGGTCCTGGATCCCATTCCCAGGACGAGCAGTGTTATTGAGTTTTTCTATGAAATTATCATTAGCAGCCCGGTGTTTGGATTTGTGCCAATGGCAATAGACTCATCTCCCAGTCCGTCACCACCGGTGTACTTCTGCCTAATCCTTTGGGGAATACAGGGGGGATTGTATTTTTCTGCGAAATTCTAATCATGAACGTCTAAAGTTCCCTATGATTGTTTTGGGAGTTTGAAATTGATCCAAGGATGTAGAAAATATATATTTATTGAAACATTTTAGAAAAGGCTTAACCTATTTTATATGCTTTACAAATAAAATGAAGTAGGTGTATCTTGCAAGCTGTCGCTTCGGTCGGCGCCGTGCCAAGGAGGCTAACGGAATTTCCTTATTTTACAGTTAAAATAACTTGCTTCAGTCATGAAACTGATACCTTGTATTAGTTTCTGAAATTTGATATTGGTGAACCATGAGAATATTCAGTTATCCATTTTTTGTTATTGCGTTATAATCCTTACTTCCTTACTAATAGTATAAACGTGATTTTTTTTAGTATGGCTGTTTGTTATTCTTACACGTCAGAACGGCTGAAAGGATGAAGGGACAGAGATAGATTATAGTCTGGAATCACACATACATACTTTTTATCAAGGCCGGACCCAAATCTGAAGTACATGCAGACAAAATCGCGGGCAGAAGTTAGTATTCAATAATGATTTGTTGTTATTTAACACATACTGATATTAATAGAAATACCAAAATTCTCTAATAACAATAATTTACTGACTTAAACTCCAAATAAACGTTTTTTTATATACTGTCCATCTTACCTTTAGACCCAAATATCGGCTTAGTAGAATAAGATTTTTTTCTCAAATATACCCTGAAATCTTGTGGTATGTCTCTTGCTTGTGGCACGTAGTAGTTCCAAGTGCGGTCAGTGAGTAGTTCTCCTGTATTGGAATCATAGACCAAATTCTCGATCGTCCAATATCCAATACCCATGACAAAAGCGCCCTCTACCTGTTAAATCAGAATTTTAATATGATTTTCATATTATCTTTGAATGTAGAACTTGATACCGGCTAATTGATAGATGTTTGTCCAGATTTGGTGTATACTTTCAAAATGCAGCTTCCTCGGAATCGTGCCCAGTTAGTAGCAATAGACACGCCCTCTATTACATGGGACTGTGGGTGTACATTAGTACTCTGCCTAACCCTACGTGGAATACAGCCTTGGTGGCATGATATGTTAGGTAGGTAGAATTATTTAAAATTTGTCTTACCTGACCAACATCAAGCTCAGGATTTACACTTCTACCAACATCATGGAGCACATCAACTCTCAGTATTTCTGTTTCTCCAGTTAACACATCAATTTCGACTTCAGCTAGTGTTACACCATAAATCTCATAATGCTGAACATCGTTTTCTCCAGCAAATCCATGAGTTTGCAGATCTATGTACATTTCAAAACTTTTCTCAATCAATTCTTCCCAACTTGGGTTCTTTAGCTGTTTTCTTATCGGCTCTAGTCTTGCAAGTAATTGTTCACAACATTTCTCAACAGCTATAATTATATTCTGGGTTGTGAGACTTCCTCCTGTTACTACTGCATTTGGACTTACTATTGTGTTGTTTTCTTTTATTATAACTTTTTCTATAGGTATGTTTAACATGTAAGCAGCTACTTGCGTTGCTTTAGTATTTATACCTTGGCCTATTTCAACTCCTCCGTGGCTTATGGCTACTGTTCCATCAGCTCGATATACTGCAAGGTTGACATCAAAATATCTTGGGTAAATATTTTCCCATCTAAGAAACACAAATCTTAGGCCACGTTTCTTCCACCTGTTTTCTGTGTTAAATTTATTAGCAGTATTTCTTCTTGTCGTATAATCTGAGGTAGTTTTTAAAGTTTCATACATTTCTCTCAAGTCATCATGTTGAGGATCTAAGTTAGACAACCGCAGATTAATTGGGTCCACTGAAAGCTCGTAAGATATTCGTTCCATCATCAACTCGGCCATTGCAATATTTTCTAAAGAGCCTGTAATTGTTTTTGATATTTCAAAAATTTACATAGTGCTTATTATGTCATACCGTAGTTCTTCAAGAAAAACTTTACCCTCTTAAAAAAGGATTGACACCTAAGTTTACTTAAAAAAAAATTAGGTACCTGGTGATCGGTACCAAGTGTTCTTTGCAGTATCAGTGAGAGTATTAATACATTTATAGTTCCACGTTGCCGCATTGTAGCAATTATTATACACGTTAACACCAAATTGCGACAAGTTTTCATTTACTGAGTATCCATTGTCTTCATGTAGATTGTAGTTCACGTATTGAAAAACGCCTAATTTGTTGACACCTGTCTAGAATAAACACTTTAAACAAGATTTTAAAATAAAATATTATTAAAAATTTATATTCGCTGTGTGGAACAAAGTGAAGTAGATTTTTAAGCTGAAAATATAATATTAACCTCAAAATTAGTATAACATGGGAACCTTTTCCCAAGTGCTCTCGTGTTAGTTTCCATTCTGTGTATGATTCTGCAGGGGCGATTCAATTTCATAGCTACCATGCTTGAAGCCACTGATGTTAGTATGCTACGCGATATTTTGATGCCATAAGACCCTCCAATTCGACGAATATGTACATCAATTCTGAAATGTGCAGACAAATACTTATTATCAGCCCGTATTCCCGCACTGTTAGACATAAGCTTCTTTTAGTACTAACGCCACAAAGGCCGATCTTCAGTTCATCTCATTCAGTCACTACCCAGCTGGTAGTTTGCTGTCATCCATCCACCTTGCCAACGGACATTCCACGCTACACTCGCCCGGTTTCCACATACAAATACTAACTCATAACTATTATTAAACTTAAAAAAAGTATAAGTATTCCACGGAATATTCATGTTTTTTTCCTTCTCAAAAAGTATAAAAATAATATTGATAAGTCAACAAAAGATTACTAAGAATTGTCGATAAAGACTTGTGATGTTTTTCGCTAAAATACCTGTTCTGATCGATTTTTAAAGCACGTGATACCATGACCTGTGTTGCAGCAGGCCATTGCGCCGTTGCATATACAACCAACCCCTCTTCTGTAGGCTTGGTTACACTGACCAACGTCTCGATGGAAAAGTGATATTGTCCCTTAATATAATTTTCTCCTTTTATGACTTTTGCTACATCCTGTCCCCTTTTTGTAGCTTTAATCTCTTGATATAGAATGTTTCGTTTAGGGATTTTTTGAGCTTCTTTTACATCAATGACTGGTCTTTCAGTATTTGTATATTTGACTTTAACTAGAAAAACGGCTTTATCAGCAGTGTCTTGGGTATCGGCAACTACTAAACCTAGAGGTTGGCTATAATATTTGACTTGGCCACTGCAGAATACTTCTTCATTTATTTGGTAGACAGGATCATCTGCTGGGGTAAACGAGTTCAAGCCAGGGATATCTTTGGCAGAGTAGAACGCTATAACACCTGGGTAGCTCTAAAATTGCAATTAAAGGATTCATTATTATAATATCGATAATGTAGAGGTTTTTTTAAACAAGATAAAGAAAGAATTTTTTATAAACTTACAAGAGCAGCTGAAGGATCTATGGATACAATGCGACCTTTACCGACAGTAGTTAGAACAAACGCGGCATGAACTTCGTTTGGAAAAGTGGGAATGTCATCGGTATACATAGCTTCCCCTGCACACTGAATCTGCAAAATATATTTATTTATTTATATACTCTTTATTGTACACCAGAAATATAAATATATAGATAGGATACAAATCACAATTTACAACATACAATGGGTGGCCTGATCGCGACCAGCGATCTCTTCCAGGCAACCTTTATAATATACATTGTGTTTGAACTTTTCTATCCATCTGATTTCTGATTTTATTCCAGAAGAACTAAACAATTGTTCCGTGTCATCTTTATGTTGTGACTGCACTGTTTCCAATAAATTGTGATGATTATTTACCAGCATATGTTGTACAAATATTTATGATTAACAAAATATTTTTTCTACCACTTTTTCATTGCTAGGACACAAAGTTGTTCGTTTTTATAGTTCTAATAGATAATTCGTCTCCTCTTTACTTCTTATCCATATTATTCCGTACTTGAAATAGGTATCCTTAACTCTTTACAACTTACCAAACCTTCGATTTTCGGTATGGGCTGATTGAGCGGCCAGGTGCTGGGGTTGGTGTCAAATATCTGGCGTCCATCAGATACTGACCTCGATTCATGTAGTCGGATAGTTCCCGATTTATAACGAGGATTGAGAATGGAGTCTGGACATTGTGTTAGCAGTCCCTAGAATTTAAAACATAATAACTATTCCTATTGCGTATCTAGACGATTACACATATCATGCTCGTGAACGAGTGCTGTCAATCGGGGCTGGTCTTTTTATAATTATAATGAATAAATCTTACACATAAAACTGCATGATTCTCAGCAACCATTCAAAATAAAGTTGTTAAGCTTATCAAAATTGTAATCATGATTTTTTTTAAAGAGTATCTATGTAGTTTCTTGCCTGTTCTTCTCCATAAGACTCACTTTTGGATCCGTGCAACTAGTTTTGACTTTTCAAAAGTTCCTATTTCACTGGGCTAGTGGCAATAAAATATAATTATAATTTTGACTTTGACATTAGTTTATAAAATTGTATTTTACATCTCTTAGTTCCTAAAATTTTGCGTAGGCTTATAAGCTGCGTTACAACTATTGTAAAAAGAATCTTGTTTTATTAAGTCACTAATGTAATACCATAAATACTTAACAGAGATACTAGGTAAGGAACGCAAGGAACTTTATTACTTAAATGAAAAAATAGCTTAATACAACTGATTTTAGTATGGAGTATTCACCTTATAAAAAAGCCCCAACGCCACCTTCCGCCTATAATCAACGGAAGGTTCAGGTGGATTTTCAGTTACCACTAATTCAGTTTTCAAAATATTGACCGCAGCTTGCAATGTCGTATTCGTGAACAATGATTTTCCTGATAAGAACCGCTCAGTTGCTGATGCCCTATTGAACGACGCTGAAAGACCACCGAATACTATCCTTGCTTCAATAACAATATTATTCGGAGTCAATTTATATAGAAAACCTGAGTTTACTATCGCGTGTGCGTTTTGTGAGCGTGGCATTACCTGTGAAATAAATAATAAAATATTATACTAAAAATAAATATTGATAAGACATTTGAAAACATACATACATACATTAAATTACATTTATGATATAGACATTCAGATATCACAGATAGGTCACTAATTATTAAGTATTATTATATAATGCATAATTAGATATAAGATTAACATAGTCATGGTATTAAAATTCTATAATTGTATATAAATTTAATTTAACTTTAAGCTATTGCTGTGCCCTAACGGGGTTCATGTTTGATACCACTTATATATTTACTTACCATCTATGTAAACAACATGAGTGCAGAATAAATGAATATGAAATAGCAATATTTTTAAAGTTTTCAATCAAAGCATTAAATACAATATGGAAATTATATCTGAGTATATTGAGCAACATACCTTGAATGTGATTAGTTTATCCTGTTTATTCAGTGGTGGTAACATCACATTAACAATTACTTTTGCCTTCATATCGAGTTTTAAGAATTGTTGCATCGTCACTACTATAGTTGTACCAGACGAATTCACTGAAATTAAAGTGTTTGTAGGTATCGGATAAATAAGGTTACAATTAGATGAAATATAAAAGAGAGGCATAGTGCATAGTGGAATCGAATAATTCCATTCACAATTGGAGCTCTCCGATTGGGGAAATAACTCCACCTTGCAGAAAATCGTAGCCAAATAACTTCTTCCGTGCAACGGTAAGCAAGGTCGCCAGAGCTCCGCGAGAAAGCGTTATGTTGGAAAGACGATTAACGAAAGGAATTTATAAGGTGAATGTCAGCGGCAGCGTCGGTAGCGGTCGCCCTAGAACGACATACGCCGATATTATTACAAGCACGTGGCAGTCTATAGTTTCTGCCGACCCCTAAGGGAGAAAGGCGTGAGTGTATGTATTTATAAGATAAGTATCACGCTTTTGTTTCCTGTGCCGCCAGCCGAACTGTTCGTCCTTATAATTTACAGGGTCTGCAACGCGGGAGTGATCCCGTGTTGCCAGCGTCCACGTCTGTAGTAACCGCTTACCATCAGGGGGGCCGTATGCTTGTTTACCACCTAAGTGGTACAAAAAAATATATATACCTAGTTTAAACTAACTAAATTGTGATTTGAAAAAAAGATTATTCGGTATATTAGAAACAAAAGTAAAGATACTACTTACCAATAGTCAACTGAGCCCCAATGGTTTCAAATAACAGAAAAATATCCGACTGAAACTCATTGTGCCTGTGTTTTATCATCAAGTTGCCCGCTATTGAGCCTACCTAAAAATGTTTTAGTAATTTTAGATACTAAGTATAAAATTAATACAAACACGGTATTTTTGTTGTAACATGACGTGTTTGAATTTCTTATTGTAGATATCCATGAAGGTTTAAAAAGTCCACACTTTGGACGACCACAAAGCTTGGAAACGCATCGTATGTGGTCGCGATCCTTTGCAATAAGGAAACGAAGAAGAAAGGGTTAAATGATAAATTATATTTATTTCTGTAAATAGATCTTTTAAGGACACTTACAGGTCAATTATTTTTTTAATTAGATGACACCGGTATTTCCTAACTGACGACCTCTGAGAAGGAACACCGAAACAAACTCAGAGAATCATGGTCTCTTTTAAATTCCAGACAATACCTAATAGCAAATATGTGAGTTCCAATGGCAGCCAATGTCTGAAATGGCATTTAAAATAAAGACCTGTTGCAGCTTTAAGTAGACCAGTCCCATCTAACGGCACGCATGTATCAGTCATTGGATAGCTTGACCATAATCTAGGGAGCTAAACAACCCGTCGCACGACGATACCAGATCAGTGGAACATTTTTGTGTGGGCCAGATAAAAGTCTCAAAGCCGCCAGACCGCTTAAATCTGTGTATATCTAATTACTGAGTGGTTAAAATAACAGGATCATAATTTTTATATACCAAACAGGAAACTGAAAAAAAACTTACATTTCTAACAGCTAGATGGGCGACCAGCGTAATGTGATCATATAATATCTTCAGATAACTGAAATATTCTGTGTCGGAAACTGTTTGTAAAATATTCAACATGTTTGTTAGAGTTGTTTCAGCGCCAATGATGAGATTTTGATCTAAAACATAACCTATCAAGTCTTGGACTTCATTTATACCTATGAGAACTCGAGAATCATCAATCATTTCGTCTTCTGGGTACACTCCTGAAACCATATTTTGCTTGTATTTACTATTTTATCACAAGCCTTTTAATGTATTTACATTCATAAAATATACTGCTGTTAAAATACATTTTAGTTTGAAAATGCCAAAATATTGTCTAGTATATGTTTACTAGACATGTCGCTATCAGTGATAATATTCATATAACTATTATTTTTATCATAATATCACAAAAAGAAAATCATTATTTTATTTGGAACCTTCTCACCTTTTGCTGTATTACCACATATCAATTTGTATGAATCATAGCCTTCAGTTCTTAGCACACTAAATATATCAGCGACTTTATATACTTTGTACCAAGTTTTGCCGTCTTTTAAATTAATTTTAATTATACCATCATCTGCATTGAGATCTTTCATTGATACAATACACCAATCATCATCGTCACAAGATTTCTCAAATTTATTACAAATTTTTAAGTCTTCTATGTCAGGGATTTTATTAGGCTCGGGTGCATCTCTTGCAAAAGTTTTAAATGCTTCTAAGATTGATCTATAACCTGTACACCTGCATATATTGCTAGCAAATGACTTTTCTATTTCTAGCATTGTTAAATCTTTTTTACTTTGTAGGAGGCTGCAAGAATATTTTTATTTATTTGTATAAGCATTATTAAAATATTTATTTAATTATGGGTTCTTTATCCATAAATAGGTTATCAATGTTGTAGTTTCTTAAACTTGTTATTTGTACCTGTACATAGCCATGATCCATCCAGGAGTACAGTAGCCGCACTGCGTACCATTGTATTTAGCAAGCGTGGTCTGCAAGGGATGGTAACCTTTCTTTCTGTTGCCTACCTCCTCTATTGTGGTAATCTCCAGTCCTTGGCACGCAGTGACTGGGAGAATGCACTGTAATCAAGAATTGTAGTGATAAATCTGTGTATCTTAATATTTTTAGTCTTGGTATAATAATGCCAAGGCTAATCGTAAATTAGGGTTTTATATATAGGGGCCACTTTTACTTTCTAATTACGATAAAACATTATTGTTATCAAAGACATAACATTATCCTGGACCTACAATATTTAAATTAAATTTCAAATTACATTCTAGTTTATTTTTTTCCTGTATGGGTAAAAGGCCTGAATTTATGTACGTAAGATTTATTTGGTCACTAAAGTTTCAGATGGTTACCGAGTTGACAGCATATGGCAAGCCAGGAGGCCGTTGGACTGTGATGATGCATGCTCCGCAACCAGCTTGGCGACACATGTACTTAGTGCCACGCAAATCCAGATATTCCCTGAGGTAGTCTAGCAGCATCACGTTGGAGCTTACTTCACTACCAACTGGCAAATAATAATGACATTTCAGTAAATAGATCTTCAGACACCTAGAAATCATTGTTTTAGCTTTTGGTACTACATTGCGCCGGGATTTCAGGATTTACGACGGATCGCCTGATGGTAAGCGATTACTGCCGCCCATGAACACCCGCAACACCAGAGGAGTCACGAGCGCGTTGCCGACCTTTTAAAAGGGAATTGGGCCTCCAGTAACCTCACTCACTCGGCGAAACACAACGTAAGCGTTGTTTAGCGCCGGTTTTCTGGGAGGCCATGGTATCACTCCGGTCGAGCCGGCCAATTCGTGCCGAAGCATGGCTCTCCCACGTAAATATATTGGAAATGAACAGATTAGTCACCGAATGGTAAGTAATAATCGCATCCAGACACTGACTTAAGGGTGATAGCCAGCTAGTCAAAACTCCAATCCAGAAACTAACTCAGAGAATCACGGTCTATTATAAAGTCCGGACCGTAGTTATCAAGCCTGTCGGTGTCACTCATAGTGCCTGCAATGGCCTTTTGAAGAAAGAGCTATAATGTTTTTGAGGAGATAAATGGTAGAAAATGATTATTGAGCTGTCTCGCAGTTGTTAACACATTATCCTTTACAATAATTTTAATGATCACTTTCAAAAGTACTTATATCGCATCTAAGTGCACCAAACTTACAAAAATATTTAAATTCGTGACCGTGTATCTACAGAATGGCAATTTTTATTGTAAAGAAATCACGATTCGTGTTATAAGCCGTAAATATAAAATATTTTAAGAGGTGCGATAAAAATATTGTTTTTTTTTTGTCTAAAATTAAAGTCTTGTCTACTTGTAATTTTTGCCTAAAGCAAGTAAAAAAAATGCATGAAAAACAGCGTTCGCACAAGAAAGTTAAAGTGAAATGTTATAGATATCTATCTATTTAAATAAAACAAAGTCGAGTTTGTTACAAAAACTCGAAAACTGCTGGACCGATTTTCATGGTTTTTGATTTGTTGGATTTGTCTCCACCGCGAATAGCAGAATAACTGAAAAAACTTCATAAAAAGAAAATCGTTTTGTCATACAATTTGTATCACACCCATTCGTTTGAATGATGTACTATTGCAACAGGTCATATTTGGGGCACTGCGTAACAGCTGACTTGAGTGACGGTGTTGACATCAAACCTGACACTTTTTATTAATATTTAGTCTCGTTGTATTTATTTGTATGGTTATTTTATTTATTTTGTCTGCTTTATGGGTTCTTATTATGGTTGCCTGAAATGATTTAGATGCATTTTATTTTATTGTAACAGCTTAGTTCTACAGTATAAAAATTAAAATAAAATATTTCTGACGCATAATTCAATAATAAATATAATTTAGTATTACATAGCGGCGTGTACAAAGACGACACAGGGTGTTTGGCGCATGGACCGACATAATTTTTTCAGGGATTTGGGAGGTCATTAGCTAGGTTCTACCCATACACCCTTTGTCCCAAATGTCACGGTTGGTTACATATGATTTTTTTTTTAAATGAAAAAAAATGCCCAAAATGTTTCCTTTAATTCGATATAACTTTTTTGTTTGTGGGTGTAGTGACACAAAACAAATTTTGTTGCATTCTCAAAAGTCTTTTAAATCTAAAAACATCTTTGTTTTATACAACTGGTTTCAAGAAAATTCCTTACAAGCTTCCAAAGTTATTTTTTTTATTTAATGAATGAAATTTTACAACTTCTAAATTAATTATAAAAAAAACTAAAAGCCATTTTGAACTTAGCTTTATTTTAAAAAGTTCTTTAGTTGATACCCTTTCTAACGGTATGCTACATGTCATAGAAATTATTCATTATGTTGTAAAAATAAGGGATACTACTATGCCACGGCCGAACCGCACACAACAATGGAACCAGTTTGAATGATACCGTCAATGTAAGCGCAGGTAAAAAGTTCGTCTCTTTCTTGCACATGTAAAATGATTTTTGTCTTTGTATAACATTGGGTTGGACGTTCGGGATGTGACAGGTACGGTACAGTCAGTTGAGGTCTGACTATCTCTGCTGTTGGAAGTGCCCGTGTGTTTCACATTCTTCTCTTTTTTTTCGTTGAGTTTTGTTTGTTAAATCTTGTTATTGTTGAGGTCAATTTGAACAAGATTTATAACTTTTTTTTAACTAGCCTATTCTGTCCCAGTGCTGGGCAAAGGCCTCCCCCATTACTTTCCACCTCTCTCGGTGTTTTGCCTCCTTTTTTATAACTTTAGTTTAATAAAAACAAAATAACCTTAAAAAGTCTTTTCTTAACCCTGACTCTCCTAACTAGTATTTTGACTACATAATGAATCATTTCTATGACATGTAGCATACCGTTAGAAAGGGTATCAACTAAAGAACTTTTTAAAATAAAGATAAGTTCAATATGGCTTTTAGTTTTTTTTAGAATTAATTTAGAAGTTGTAAAATTTCATTCATTAAATAAAAAAATTAACTTTGGAAGCTTGTAAGGAATTTTCTTGAAAACAGTTGTAATAAAACAAAGATGTTTTTAGATTTAAAAGACTTTGGAGAATGCAACAAAATTTGTTTTGTGTCACTACACCCACAAACAAAAAAGTTATTTCGAATTAAAGGAAGCATTTTGGGCATTTTTTTTTCATTTAAAAAAAAAATCATATGTAACCAACCGTGACATTTGGGACAAAGGGTGTATGGGTAGAACTTAGCTAATGACCTCCCAAATCCCTGAAAAAATTGTGTCGGTCCATGCGCCAAACACCCTGTATATACAACATTAGGTACCTATATTTTAACTTTCAAGAAAGTAAAGTACCTAAATGAATAAAAGTACATAACAAATAGAGTAAACAACAGTAATTACTACTTAAGTCAACAAAATAAACGATTTATAGTTGTTATTGTATACACAGATGTTTCTCACGTCACTTTCTGGCCGACTTGGTACTCTCAGAATATATACGTCGAAAGCCAACGCACGTTTGTCACCATTGCGAGGACTACCCCGAGGATACAGTGCAACACACCGCGGAGTAATGCTTAGCGCGGGCAATCAACCAATCCATGATCGAGTCGGGAGCAAGAGCGCGTGGGTAGCCGTCGCCTTCTACTGCAAGTAAGTTCTAAAAAGGCGTTGGAAAGCTTGAGAGAAATATTCATCTCTCTCTCGATCTGCAAGACACACTTCCGGCCTCAATGAGCAGTGGCCTGCCGCGGTTGACCACCACCACCCGACCAGACAATGGACACAATAGGAGGCGCGGCGTGGCGCGATGAATTTTCCCAACCCATTATATTGTCCCATTGCTGGACACGGGTCTCCTCTCAAATGAGAGGGATTAGAGGGGTTGGCAGACTCCACACACCGTCGAGAAAATCTCTCAGGCATGCAGGTTTCCTCACGATGCTTTCCTTCACTGTTTAAGCGCGTGATAATTAACTATTAATCCGCACATGACTTCGAATATTCAGAGGTCCGTGCCTTGGATTTGAACACGAGACTTTTGACTTGGCAGTATAGCGGTCATACCACCTAGGCTATCACTGCTCCACACGTTTTTTTATTATATATCGTAGGTAGGTACATGATTATTTCATTTCAGTACGTAGGTATGTTTAACATATTCCATTAGGTACACGTTTTATAACGTACCTAACCTAAAACTATGAGCTTATTTGCCTGAAGCATCTGGTATACCAAACTGGAGCACACAGGTTCGAATTCTGTGTGAGACCATATTTTTATGTCACCAGATTTATCATCCTATAATATAAACATACCATCAAGCTTGTATTTCCCGAAAGGTTAGACAGAGGTGTACTAATGTACACCCACAATTCGCCAATATGTGTAGGTCCCATGTAATAAATAGGCGCCGAGCCTATGGCCATTAACTGGGCACCAAACTGTTTTTCAAAAACTCATTAACACACTGCTCTACCTGAGAATCAAATCCAGGACCTCCAGTGTATCAGTCGCGCTTACAACCACTAAAGTAAGTATAAATTAAAATTATATTATATTTAAGTATAAATTTAAATATAATAAGACTGTCTCATTAGTCTAGTGGTCCAAAGTGAGACTGCTACACTAGAGGTCCTGGGTTCGATCCCCAGGTCGAGCAAAGTGTTATTGGGTTTTTCTATGAAATTCTCATTAGCAGCCCGGAGTCTGGATTTGTGGTTAATGGCTTTAGGCTCGCCCCCTATAATATGGGACCTAAACATACCGGCGAACTGTGGGTGTACATTAAGTACACCTCTGCCTAACCCTTCGGGGAATACAGGCGTGATGGTATGTTATTTATGTTATAAATTTAAAAAAGTAAGTAGTCTTAACTCTTATATAATTTCTTAGGTATGTAGGTATCCTACGTGAGTGAAGCCGCAGATAAAGCTAATTTTATTGTACAGTGAAATAGATTTTAAAATTCTCACCGGAGTATTCCACTTTATTGATTTTAAATTTTATTCTGTCCATGATCGACAGTACACCGTCGTGCACAGACACAGACTGTATACATATAATTATGTGACTTATTATCTACTGCAGGACATGAAAAAAGAAACCTTATTGCTTTTTTATTGTGTGCGCGCGAGCAACTGTTTGCCTTGGTATAATAATTCTATTTATTTTTTTATTGTCACGTGCATATATTGTCTTGACGACACTTTTGGCGGAGGGGCTGAGCGATTGTCTTCTGTGCACCGGATTCTTTGTTCGATTTCCGCAAAACAAATATTTGTATGACCAGCTAAAAGTGTTGGACCTTAACGGACATTAATCAATTAACTTAAAAAAAAACAATTGCAAATTATTTCTTTTTTATTTTATGGGATATGGCAAACGAGCAGACGGATCGCCTGATGGTAAGCGATAACCGGCGCCCATGGACACCCGCAACACCAGAGAAGTCACGAGTGCGTTGCCGACCTTTTAAAAGGGGATTGGGCCTCCGGTAACCTCACTCACTCGGCGAAACACAACGTAAGCGTTGTTTAACGCCGGTTTTCTGTGAGGCCGTGGTATCACTCCGGTCGAGCCGGCCCATTTGTGCCGAAGCATGGCTCTCCCACGTAAAAAAATGTTTAATTCAATATAGCAAATGTCGGCAAATGAGCCGACGAGCCACCTGATGGTAAGTAGTCATCGTCGCCCATGGACACCTGCAGCACCAGAGGAGTTGCTGATGCGTTGCCGGCCCTTAAAAGCCCTGTATACGCGCCGTTTGAAGATCCCCATGTCATAGCGCAATGGCAAAATAATAGATCAATAAAGTTTGGGTAATAGTGTACCTCTGTGAAAAGTGTTTGTAAATTCACCCAGCTGTTACTGGGTACAATGTCAGCAAATAGCATAGAGGTCGGAGTCCTATCCGATGGTCTGATCAGATCCACCAATCTATGAACTAACCATTACTCTAGCCAAGATACCTGTGGCTAAGATACAGAGTGTTGGACTGCCAAGACAGATATATACCCATCGGACAGGGTTTTTGTTAACATAGTGTATCTCTATCAATATAATTCTGTCCAAATACTATCTATATATCAATGACATTATATAGTTAAAAAGATATATCATTACTATATACGCAATGATATAATACTATTTAACTATATAATGTCATTGTATATACGTATATATAAAACAATTTCGGGTTTGTACCAACACTTATAACTCGAGAACGGCCGGACCGATTTTTATGATCTTTGGTTTGTTGGAATCGTCTCCTCCCCAAATAGCAGTATAATAACAAACATCGAAAAATTCACGGAAAAAAACATTATGAAGAAAATTTATATTCTCATACATTTTGTATCGGGAATGGATTGACAGATTTGACAAATAAAACACGGACACAAATGAACATGGCGTTTTTTTCCGTGAGGTTTTATGTTTCGGTATGGCCAGTAAATGACGTTCTGTGTATTGTCCGAACTCCTCATAAGCATTCACAAGTTGAGCCGGTAGGTGGTACCGGAATCGGGTTCTACGATTTTTTTTATATACTGAGCAACATTTTTTATAGATTGAGGTGACGGCTAATAGGGATGAATGGAAGAAAAAGACATGCTGCGTCGACCACAAATAAATTGGGACAAGGGCAGGAAGATGATGATACAGAGCAAGACAACGTTTTCTGGGTCCGCTAGTACTTTTATATTTTTCATATGTTTTCTATCTTTAAGAAGCATTCAATATTCATGAAAATAAACATAATAATGAAATTTAAAATTCACGATTCTAAGTCTTGCCAAAATTGCCGCAATTACATAACATACCATCACGCCTGTATTCCTCAAAGGGCAAAGGAAAGGTTACGCACGAAAGTACAGTGGCGACTAAAAGTCCATAGACAATCTCACAACGTAATAGCTTGACATTTAGTTTGACTTACGATCTTCTATTCATTGACGTTAACAAGTGACACGCACTGGCTGTATCGGGCTCGCACTGTTCATAGCAATGAAAACCTTAGCGTGCTTATAGACTTTTGAGCGTTTACTGTACGTACACCCACATCTCGCCGGTATGTTTAGGTTCCATTGAATAAGGTCCAGCCTATTGCCATTAACCGTGCACAAATCCCTAACTCCGAGCTGTAATTTAGAATTTCATAGAAAAACTCAATAACACTTTGCTCGACCCGAGAATTGAATGGGACCAGTTGAATGTTTTCGGAGGTTGGAGTATATATAGTAGTCGAACAGCAAGGTATACAATGTATACTGTATACAATCAGTATACAGTTACTGAGTCGGATATATGAACGGCCGAAAGAATATTAGTTTAAGTAAGGCACATTGCGCTCTTTCCATGTGCAAAAATGTAGTCTTGTTAGCACCGCCCCAAACAGGCAAATAATAGGATAGAAGGCACTGGCAAAGGGCAGAATACACAAGTTTCAGGGATTCAGCTGATTTCTGAAGCTTCTTAAAAAAAATTTTAGAACACGTGCAGATACGATGTCTATGTGTTTGTGCCAGTTAAGCTGGCAAACACGGCCTTATATACAACTATATTGTGTAATTATTATAATATTCAACTATATTATTGTATATACTTACTGTATTTTTTTTGCATCACACTAAATGGATCATGTACTAATTAGTGTATGTATTTAAATATAATCAGAGACGAGATGAAAACCAATATTTTAGCCAATATTTGGAAGCTTCATTTACATAACGTCACCTAAGCGTCACGTGAAGCAACGCAGTCATGCTAAACCTCACGCCGAACGCCCATCCAATCTTGGAGTGCATCCAATTCCTCTAATGTGTGCAAGGTCTACGACTGCCATCGTAAAACCAGTGAACCGATGAGCTGGTCAGGACCAGTCGGTGGAAATAGCATCGATCGATATGATTTTGACACCTGGTTTAGTTCATTGCTATACAACATTATTAAAAAAATAAGGTACGAAGTCGCAAAATCATTTATTGTTATAAAATCTTTCTTTTTTATCAACCATTCTTTACTTACAATGTTTACGATATTTGCAGCATTTGCCTTATTAAGTTACTTTTTGCGATGCAATTTTTTATTCACAAGATAATCTTTCACAGTCTTCTTAGTAGATCTAAACGTTAATAATAAATAAATATAACAGTACTAACATAGATTTTTAATAAAATTTAAAGTCCGTCGTCTGAGTATTAATTGCCAGGCAAATATTTTCGGTAGAACATGGTCCATCTGAAAATAGAAGTAGGTACAAGGATTACATACTCGTAATATTAATGACCTTTGCATAGATCATACACTTTTTCTCATTCTCACTAATAAAAACAATTTTATTAGGTGTCGTTTTCTCCAATAAAATTTATACTGTTGGTACAAAGGCGGTCTTAATGCCACGATATTAAAATAATGATAGATAATGTTTTTTTTTTTGTGTATAATAGAAAAAAAAGAGTAGTTCTTTAGTAAATGTTTGTAGCAATGGAAAAAAAAATCATTAGATTTTGGTAAATATTTTTTTTTTAATGTCACAGCAGAACGTTAAACATGCAACAAAAGCGCGGAGACACATTAGGCTAAGTATAATTCGCCCTTTGGAAAGTCCTTATTCCGTCACAGCAGACGTGAATTTTTAAATGCATAATGTACATTCAACAAAAGGTTTAGGTACCTATACAAGGAGCTAGCGACATCTGTATTTTAAAAGTTTTTTTTAGTTGCGTCCAAAAGTCCATAGGCAATCTCACAACGCAATAGCTTGATGTTTAGTTTGACTTACGACCTTCTATTCATTGTCGTTAACAAGTGACACGCACTGGCTGTATCGAGCTCGCTCTTACTGTTTATAGCAATGTAATCCTGAGCGTGCTTATGGACTTTTGCGCGTTTACTGTACATGCTGCCCTTTACAACGCAATTTCTGCCAAAACGGAGATGTCGTTCGCTACATGTATACTTAACTTATTGTCATCTGTACTTACATGATCGAGACAAGTTATTTTTAGATATAAAAAATTTGCATTAGACTAGGTATAGAAAGAACAATTTTGTCTTCCTTAATGAAAGCAAAGGAAATTAATGAAAGGTAAAAAGGCCCCCGATTGTCTATCACTAGAAATGAAACAAGGTTCTTACCAATCGTAAACCATTGTGTGGTGGGGATCCCACATTCCCTTCTAGCTTGAGCTATAGCTTCTCTGATGGCAAACGCTACTACCACTGAAGAACAGGTCGCTGGCTCTCCAGTTGCTTTAACAGACAATGAGAACGTGATGAAAGAAGATAAAACTATAAATTCTAACTGCTACTGAAATACTATAGAATAAATGGTGTTATACTGATTTCGGAGACTTACGCGACTATTAATAAATATAATATTAATAAATATATTGACAGTACCTTCTCAGTACATCTATGAGAATATTATGTACGTAAGAAAAAATCTACACCTTTATTCAAAAAAATGTGAACTGCATAGTTATAATACGAGACATAAATCAAAACTAATGCAGCCGCAGTTTCGTCTCGCTAAAGTCCATACTTCTTTTATGGGATACTGTGTAAGATTTTATAATAAAATTCCGGAATTCATTTTAAAATTCCCAGAAAACAAATTCAAAAAAATTATTAAGTTTACTCTGTGCAGGCAAGCTTACTATAAATTGGAAGATTATCTTTTAGATAAAAATGTTTGGCA
The DNA here is from genome assembly GCA_910591435.1 of Acronicta aceris. Classification (NCBI taxonomy): domain Eukaryota; kingdom Metazoa; phylum Arthropoda; class Insecta; order Lepidoptera; family Noctuidae; genus Acronicta; species Acronicta aceris. The sequence continues at coordinate 14,154,212 of OU342770.1, forward strand.
AATTGCTGGTCCAGCTCCACAGGATGATGTCATGGATAATTTTAATGTAGACTATACAATTTGACATACCCAATTGGCAATATTATATTTGATGACATTATATTAATATTTATTTTCTATTACCATTTGTCAGCATAATTATTTAATTGAATATACCATACAATATACGAGTATACATTATGATAACAATTTGATGTACATATTGATTGAACTAGTATGGTATAATTTCCTAATTAGTATACCTACTGTAAAGTGTGGGGATCGTGCAGATATTGATGTAACAATTGTGTTAGTATATTTATCTATAAGAATATTGTGCCCACGGTCTGAGCTTGTCATGCTCACTTAAATGTCCTGCTGATGGTGGCGTTGTGTGTCGGGTCGTTTTATTCCCTACAATATGGTTGAGTCGAACCGCGCCGATACACACGTCATGCTCGTGAACGGGTGCTGTCTGTCGGGACTGGTCAGCTCTTACTTGCTGTGGCAATCCCTTTCTTTCTATATAATTACTAAATATAACGCCTACTTATACTGAATAAATCATCATACACATCAAACTGCATAATTGTCAAACTATTTAAAACAAAGTTGTAAAGATTAATATTGTAATCATGTTTAAAAGAGTATCTATGGAGTTTCTTGCCGGCTCTTCTCCATAAGACCCACTTTTTGGAACCGTGCAATTAGTTTGACTTTTCAAAAGTACCTTTTTAATGGTCTAATTGAAATAAATAATTTTGACTTTGACTTTTGACTTTTGACTTTGACTTTGACTTTGACTATTCGACGTATTAGAACAAAACCAGCTTATGGATTCTATAAATGGTGTTTCTAATAGCGAAGCTCCTCATGTTTATTAAATTCATAACATGACATAAATATAATATCACGCCTGAATTCCTCAATAAGTAAGGCAGAGGTGTATTACAGACTGTTCACCCACAGTTCGGTAGTATGTTAGGTTAGGAGGATCCTATAGCTATAAACTGGACATAAATTGAAACTCCAAGCTAATACGAATAATCTTACAGAAAAATCCAATAACAATTTGCTCCATTCTGGAATGGAACCCACAATCTTACGCGCAAATTTTAAATTGCTTCATTAGTCAAGTAATCATGTGTGGCTGACATGATTACTTGACTAATGAAGCAATTTAAAATTTCACAATCATCATTAGAGAAAAGAAAGAAAGAAAAAGAGTTTATTGACACAGTCACGGACACTGCATACGTAGCATAAAAAAACTAAACTAATTATCTTATAAAATAATGAGACAAGGAAAGAAAAGCAAAAATAAATAAATATTGTGTGTCTCACGGCTGTGCCAATCATCATTATCAATCATCAATTTTATTCATTCATTATTTTACCTTTAGATCCAAGTATGACATCGTTACTGAATGAGCCTCTTTTAAAGTATACCCTGAAGTCTTGTGGTATATCTCTGGCTTCAGGTAAGTGGTAGTCCCAAGTTCTGTCTGTAAGGAGTGCACCGGTATCAGCATAGTAGAGTTTCTCACAAGTCCAGTACCCTTGTCCCATGATAAAAGCTCCTTCCACCTTAAAAAAAATTAAGTAAAACAGATTAAATACTGGTTTCTGACATTTACGCGAATATAAGACATTGAGATAAAACTAATTTTTACGGATTTTATCGCGTTATATTAATATTATTAGATTTCCGACGTTTCGGATCCTTTACAGCATCCATGGTCATGGCTCATGGGTAGACTGAGGTGTAGGACATCTTAATGTTAAAATTACTAACCTATCTTACATGTTTTGTTGGCAATCCGAGCTCGAGAACAAAAAATGACAATTTCAGTCTACTCGTGACCATGGATGCTGTAAAGGATCTAAAACGGGAATCAAATAAAATAATATTAATATAATGCGATAAAATCCATAGAAAGTAGTTTTATTTCAAAATAGATTAAAATCGAACACTACGACGTGGATAGTTCCAGCTATATCTATGTATCTAATATTTTAAATAACTATTGGTTTTATAGACTACCTCATTGATCCAAATAAATGCAGCAAAAAATGAAACTATTTTGTTTTAACCCTACTACTGAAAAAGGATGTATAACAATTTTTACCAGCCGTATGTATATGTTTAAGTATTTATACAGATTGGAGCTCTTAAACGTTGACAAATAGGGAGTCGATTAATTCGTTTTTACAGTAAGAAGTTGGGGATGGATTAAAAAAAAAAACAATCTGGCATACTTCCCATAGCAAAATTTACCCCGTTAAAAGTAATAAGCTTACTCTCTCCGTCCCTAAATAAACTCATATTGGTGAACTGAGATGGTCACTTCACTTAAAAGTTGCTAAGGTAAACTCTTAAGCAAAATCTAGAATTAAAACATTTACCTGTCCTACATCAATCTCAGGGCTGACACTAAGGCCCACATCCTGCAATATATCTACTCTTAATACTTCAAATTCTCCTGTCAATACATCAACTTCTACTTCACACAAAGCCATCCCATACACGTTGTATGACTGTATATCGGCTAAACTAACGAAGCCGTGAGCTTGAAGATCTACATTTGCATTATACGCTGCAGTTATCAGTTCCTCCCAAGTTGGATTAGTCAAAGTAGTTCTAATAGGATCCAATCTTGCATTCAATTCATCACAACATCTTTTTAAAGAAATTATTACATTTTGTGTCGTTAGACTCCCACCAGATATGAAACTGTTTGGTGCAATTATGGTATTGTTGCCTTTAATTTGTATTTTATCTACTGGTATTTTGAGGAAGTAAGCGGCAACTTGAGCGGCTTTGGTGTTTATACCTTGTCCCATTTCAACGCCAGCATGAGTGATTACTACAGAACCGTCTGCGTGGAATACAGACAGGTTTACGTCAAAGCGTTGCGCGCCAGCTGGGGCCCATCTTGCAAAAGCCCACCTTAGTCCTCGTTTCTTCCACCTATTCTGTGTATTAAAAGAATCTACTGCTGCTCTTCTAGTAGTGTATTCAGCATTTGTTTTTAAAACTTCTACCATATCTGATATGTCATTATATTTAGTTCTGTCAAGATTGGCAAGGCGTACAGCAACTGGGTCTAAAGATAGTTCATAAGATATTCGCTCCATTATAAATTCAATGCCAGCTATGGCTTCTAATGTTCCTGCGAAAAAGAAAATAAATAGATATTATTAATATTATTATTTTAGAAAAACAAAATCCATTTTCACTACTCGGATTAAATACTTAGTTGCATTCATACAAAGATCGAAACATTTATATGGGGTAATTAAGAATAAGATCGACAATTTAAAAAAAGTATGACATAATTACCGGGTGATCTGCACCACGAATTTTTTGGTGTATCAGTAACAGTGTCAAAAGCTTTGAAGTTAATTTTGGTTACATCATAGCAATTATAATATACATCAAACCCAAGAGCTGTCAATGTTTCATTCAATTTGTATCCATTGTCTTCGTAAATTGTTGAAGTCAGAGATTGGATCTCACCTGTTCTATTTACTACAACCTGGAAAATTTAATTATTTATTCTATTGTTTACAATACAAAATCTTCCTATTGTCTTTCATTGTTTATTTATTTACGTTATATTGAATATACCAGTATTTTTATTAAATATCCAGTGCTTAGGAACTAGTTAATATTGTGTGATCTAATTTATTTTTAATTATACTAAATATTTTTAGGACCCATACCTCGTAATCATTCACAAAGGGCAATCTTTTGCCAACAGCTCTCATATTTGTAGTGAGAGGCTGAATGAACCGACATGGTCGATTCAGCTTCTGTACCACAAGACTGCACGCGACAGCTGATTGGATGCTACGGGAGATCTTCATGCCATACCCACCACCAACACGACGTACATAGACGTCAATTCTAAAAAAAAGTATTAAAGAAATCAGTAGCATCTCAGAGTTGGGATTTACGAGTATGTCTAGATAATAATCTTACTCTTTATTACTTACATGACTTCTAAAATATACCGGCGAACTGTAGGTATATAATAATATACTTCTGCCTTAACTACCCACCCTTCAGTTTAAAAAGTAATTATTATAAAAAATAATTTATTTTAAAATCGTTCCAAACATTGGTATCAGTAGATACTGTACCTACCAATGTTTGGAAGCAACACATTTAGTTTAAAGATATACGGTATACTCACTTATTTTCGTCAATATTCAGTGCCCTTGATATCATGACATGTGTTCCATCAAGCCACTGTGTTGCTGAATGTACTTCTAATCCTTCTTCCGTGGGCTTTGCGACACAGACTAAAGTCTCCATAGTAAAGTGATACTGCCCGTAGAATGCGTTACTTCCAGTGAACGTCTTGTACACATCTGTACCAGTATTTGTAGCGTCTACTGACCCAAACAAAGTATTTCTTGTACTGTCATTTCTAGCTTCTTTGATGTCTATGACAGGTTTGGTAACGTTTCTGTATGTTGCTGTTACTAATTTTGAAGCTCTGTCAGCTATGTACTGAGTTTCTGCTACAATTATACCAATCGGCTGGTTGTAATACTTGACAGTGCCGTCGCATAGAATTTCTTCATTAGCTACGTATAGCAAGCTATCTGCAGGCGTAAAGGAATTCAGGCCCGGTATGTCTTTGGCTGTATAAAATGCTATTACACCGGGGTATTTCTACAAAATACAAAAAATATATATATTTATAGGTAGACACAAAAAATAAGGACAACTGTGTTTAATGATTCATCAATATAATACTTTTAAAAGTGTTGAACTATTTTGGTCTAGTTTTTATTAGCGTGGTTATTGAGTGTGAAGTCGATTATTCGATGCGAAGGCTTAGGAAAGTATTATTGAGTCTTTTTCTCTCACTCTTTTCGGTAGGTAGCTAATCGGATTTTAGATTTGGCACAAATGTCCAGATAATGGCAATAGGGTGAGTGAATTTCCATTAACTGGGCACAAAAGTAAGCCTCGTAATTTCAATAATAAATTATATTAATTTCGATATTATATATTTCACTTTCAGTAAATTCAGTTCAGTTCAGTATGTTTTACACATACTTTGTAAATTATAATATTTAGATTTCAAATACGTTGTAAAATACACAAACATTTCTGTGTTTGGTGTAAGCAGACAATTTATTAGCAATATACCTTTCCTAGGGATTACAAAATACTCACCAGAGCAGTGCTTGCATTAATTTTAACAATAGTTCCTTTAGCTACAGTACTGAGTACAAAAGCACCAAATACTTCGTTGTGGAAAGAGGGAATATCTTCAGTGTATTGAGCTTCTCCGGCACATTGGATCTGATGAGAAGAAGCATTTCTGTTATTAACCGTAGTTCTTACTTTTTTGTTATAGTAAATTTCCTAGGTGCCTTGGCAGTCTTTAAATATTCTACCTACAAATTTTTAGATAAAATCTTCGATTGTTTTAAATGGTACTGTTTTACAGATAAATACACTCACGTCTGTCACTTACAGACACATTTTAATAAATGCCTGGATCCATATTTCGGTCTTTTCAAACGGTTCTGAGATTTTCTATTGTCTATGCATTAGATACTGTTTCCTTCTATCAATGGTATTTTGTAAAAATTGAGTCGCTGCCGTACAATTTGTATTTAGGTGAAGCGTGTGATTACTGATAGTTTGGTATTAAATAATGATATTATTAATAAAATAATAAAAGCTAACTAGTAAATGGAATAGGTATAAAGTTATTATATTATTATTATACTATAATATAATACTATATTATTATATTAGTTTTGAATTTACCACAGCTTCCAGTTTTGCAATAGGTTGATTCAAAGGCCATTTAGTAGGATCAGTAGTAAAGATCTGTCGCGCATCTGACACAGGTCTGGATGCATGGATGTTAATAGTACCTGAATCAAAGCGTGTTGCTCTAGTAGATGTTGGGCAGAGAGTTAAAAGACCCTGAAATGAAAGTGGAAAAAATGATAAGGACCAATATTGGAAAATCTGAAAGAATCAGAAAATAAAGTCGTGCACAGATATAATATCGATAATTATGTTGAAAACAGTTTCAACAGTATTTATTACCACGAACACGATTAAGCCATTAATAAAATTCATTTTATCTTCTTGATAATAACTTTTAATAGTTTCAAATTTTTTGTTTCCTTAAATTCTATTTCTACATTGCATGACTTATAATATCAATGAGTTTTAAGTAAAGAAACAGTAATTCTACTACACATAACTAAACTGACTGCCTCATTAGTCTAGTGGTCCCAAGTGAGACTGCTACACTAGAGGTCCTGGGTTCGATCCCCAGGTCGAGCAAAGTATTATTGGGTTTTTCTATGAAATTCTCATTAGCAGCTCGGAGTCTGGATTTGTGCCCGGTTAATGGCTATAGGCTCGCCCCCTATAACATGGGACCTAAACATACCGGCGAACTGTGGGTGTACATTAAGTACACCTCTGCCTAACCCTTCGGGGAATACAGGCGTGATGGTATGTATGTTTGTTGTATGTTTAACCAACATAAAAACGAGAAAGTTTAATGGCGTATGTTGTAATGCATTTTACCGTTTGTGCTACAAAGTAATCATGGAATTCGAGCGCGCTTCTCATTTTTCGGGACGGAAACATACACCTGAAAAACATGGAAGCAGGAAAATATTTATTCCGTAAGAATGTAGAAGATTGTTCGTTTTTTCTTTCTGGTCATTAATGTGTCTTGTTGTATGTAAGAAGCTGAGCAGCAGCGCCCTTCTGTCTGTTACTTGAAACACAATGGCAGAGTAATAATTTTAGCGATTTCCTTTTGAGTATTATAATTTTTTTTAAATAAATTTTAATATTGAAATTTTGATAGCAGTACTTAATTAGGGAAGTTGTTTATTTAGCAAGGGAAGTTTTCAAACTGATAATTATGATGATTATCAGTTTTCGAGTTGAGACGACTAGTAGTAGGATGACCTTCAAGGAGAGGGATCGGCGACCTGGTAAAGGTCGCTGGTAGTCGTTGGATAACCGATTCTTATGTAAGTCTATAGTGTATGATGATGATGATTTGCATGGAAGCACAACTTTACAATAGACAACTCCAAATCCTACCGCACATAACATTATGAGTTCGGCGGACCGAATTTCCCTTACAAACGTAATACCGAAATAAATCGTAACTCAAACACAATTTAATCAAATTATGTTATTATTCGGATTCCGATACTGTTAATCTAGGTTCTTACTCTACCATTTCGCCCAAAATACTTCACTGGAAATATATGTAAGCGAATTTAAATAGTCCTAGTAAATTACTCTTACCTTAAAGAACAGTGATTTGGCAATAAACCTTCTATATTCCACTGATGGTTCAGGTGGATTTGGCTCAACGATCATTTCTCCATCCAAGACCCTTAAAGCTCCTTGCAATGTCTCGTTGGTGAATAAGGGTTTCCCAACTAGATATCTCTCCGTGGCTCTTGCTCTAGGAAATTTGGTGGAAAGGGCTCCGTAAGTAATTCTAGCTGATTGAACAACGTTATTCGAGTTTAATTTGTAGAGGAATCCTGCGTTGACAATGGCGTGAGCACTTTGAGCTCTTGGCATAAGCTGGAAGAAAACAGAATTTATATTACTATCAAAATATACGATAGTTGATATTAATACTAATAATTATAATTTAGCATAAAATATACAAAACTAAAACGATATGAGCTGCATTAAATCAAACTATCAAACTGAATTTAAAAACATACAAAGACTAATAAATTTTAGCGGCGGTAGACTAATGACTAGGGCGTCGGACTTGCGATCGTGTGGTTGCCGGTTCGAAACCCACCCATTGCACTGCCGTCGTGAACCCAAACGTTATACAAACATTTAGGTTAGCATGAGGGGTTAACAAGAATACTAGTAATCTTTCCATGAGTGACGAATATATAAAAATCCATACTAATCATATCAATCTGGTTGACTGGCTAAACTTTTTACGTCAGCATGCTCATGGCGAATGGGTAAAATTCGATGTAATACTCACTCGAGTTGTTATGCTTAAACCTACAAATGAATTCCTGTAAAGCATTTTTTTCTATATTTGTTTTACTGTTCAATAAAACCCTGTACCTAACATACAACGTTCATTAATCTATTACGAACACTGACACAATGCCAGATTGTCAAACATTTTATCTTCCCTTGATGTAGGTTCCACAGTCACTCGAGAAATTTTGTTATAACCAACACACCTATGAATTCTGATTAAGCTCTTAAAGTTTCATTAAGTCTGCCAACATGCATTAACATCCACCAGATAAATGCATTATGTCCATAATTTTAGTTCTGTAAATGTGGAAGAAGTAAAAGAAGTATGTAAGAATCACAGCAAGTGGCGATATGTAATTTCTACGTATCCTTATCGAAAAAGGCTGAGTATATATGCATGTACATATCTACCTTATAAGTAAACAGTTTGTGTGCATCGCTGAGTGGCGGTAACAAAACGTTCACAATCACTTTCCCTTTCATGTTCAATTTTAAGAAGTTCTCCATAGTCACTATTTCAACAGTATCGTGCCAGCCAACTGGAAAAGGAGACGTCAAGATATTATTATTTTTTATACATCCTCTAGCTATTTTCTCTTCCTTATTTTTTTATACTTCAACTAAAACAGATGGAGCATAAAGCATAATGTATGTTACGAAATAAATACAAAATTGAATTGGTTTTTCCGGGTTTCACTACAAAATGATGCTTATGGGACAGAAAAGGTCGAAAAACTCTGATTTGTATTGGAAAAGGATCTGAAATATATTTATTGTACTTTATATCTGCAAATTCTGCAATTACTATAAACAGATGTGTCTTACGTACTGTGGAGTCGGGAGTGCCTTCCAGTGACAGCATCTACTTAGGAGACTACTGGTTCAGTTTTTTGTATTTAGTGCTAGTAAGTCTATTTTTAGTCATTAAGCACAGCTTGATCAGCTGCCATCTCGTTTGGGTGATTTTAAAGACAAGTATTTAATATAAAAACTATGTCCATACCAATAGTCAACTGAGCTCCCACGGTGTCAAACAGCAGATATAAGTCAGATTGGTACGAGTTGTCCCTGTGCTTGATCATCAAGTTGCCAGCTATTGTACCCACCTGAAAACAGCAAGGAGGAGATTAAAATCTTTCTTTTTATTAACGAGATAAAAATAAGACATCAATTAAAGAGCTCAACACTGGGACAAATATTAGATTTGTGATGAAACAAAATATAATACTTACATTTCTAACAGGGATATGGGCTACCAAATCGATATGTGTATACAACTTTGACAAATAACCAAAGTATTCCCGTGTAGATCCAGCTTTAAGGATTTCCAGAAATTCTGTGAGTGTTGTCCCAGCTCCAACTATGAGATTCTGATCATATGTAACAATTTTCAACTCTCTTAAGGAGCTGACGTCAATCAGTAGACGAGGGTATTCGTCTATTGGAACTGCACCTGTAACACAACAGGATATTTTAGTAGTATTATCAAAAACTTTCTAAATGATGAAAGATTTTGAATTCACTTGAATACTTGGTTGGGGAATAAGTCTTTTCGCATTTAGTATGTAAATACTTTTAATAAAAAATCTTTGGCTGTACTATTTTTATCTGGCTGATTTTGATAACATTAAAAAAGTTACATTTTAAAGAAATAAACAAATTAGTAAAAATTTGTTTCCCGCTATTTTTCATTTGTTTTTCTTTCTGTCAAAATGAGTGAATCTAATGAAGAAATTCGATACATTTTAAAGTTTTATTACAAAAAGGGGAAAAATGCAACGCAAGCCGCGAAAAAAATTTATGACGTTTATGGACCTAATGCAGTGTCAGCAAGAGTAGCACAAAGTTGGTTTAAGCGTTTTCAATCCGGGAATTTTGATGTTAAAGATGCACCTCGCTGTGGTCGCCCTGTTACAAATAAAATTGACGCAATTTTTGAAAAAGTGGAGCCAGATATCAGTAGTTACGACGTAGCTGAAGAACTGGGGATTGACCACAAAACAGTTTTGACCCATTTGAAAAAAGCTGGGTTTACAAAAAGGCTGGATATTTGGGTGCCTCACGAGCTCACTGAAAGAAACTTAATTAACCGTGTACTCATTTGCGATTCTTTTTTCAGACGTAATGAAACTGAACCGTTTTTAAAGAGATTGATAACTGGTGATAAAAAGTGGATCACGTCACGATCACGTGGTCGGTCAGGCTTCACAGACTGTGGCAAAACCCGGGTTAACTCGCAATAAGGTGATGCTGTGTATCTGGTGGGATTGGAAGGGCATTGTTCATTATGAGCTTTTATCGCCAGGCAGAACCATCGATTCGGATCTTTACTGCCAACAACTGATGAGATTAAAGCAAGAAATTGGAAGAAAGCAGCCGAAATTGATCAATAGAAAGGGTGTGGTCTTTCATCACGATAACGCTAGACCACACACATCTAGGCCACTCAGCAAAAATTAAGAGAGTTTGACTGGGAGGTGTTAATGCATCCGCCATATAGCCCTGACCTTGCACCTTCAGATTTCCACCTGTTTCGATCTCTTCAGAATTCTTTAGGCAGTGTCAGGTTAACATCAAGAGAGGACTGCCAAAACTACTTGTCACGTTTTTTTGATCAGAAGTCCCAAAATTTCTACAACAATGGGATCATTTCACTACCCACAAGATGGCAAAAAGTCGTTGAGCAAAATGGTACATATATATTATAATTAAATGTAAATTAACTTTGAAAAAAAAATGTCTTGAGTTTTCATATTAAATGCGAAGAAACTTTTTCCCCCACCTATTACATATTTTATTTGTTTTTTTGCAAATGTAACTTTTAGCAGTACTTACCTTTAGCAGTATTCCCAGCAACTAACATATACGAATTCGGAGATTCATGCAATATATTGAGAACGTCTTGCAAAATCCTAGGTTGAAACCAAATTCTCCCGTCCTTCAGTATTATTCTCTTGGTCTTCCCCACATATAAATCATCTTCACTTACTATACACCAATCATCTTCATCGCTACATTCAGACTTATTGCATTGCTTCCCAGATTTCTTGCAGATATACAGATCTTCTATGTCCATAATTCTGTCTTCTTTCGGAGCATCTTTGGCAAATTTCTTAAAAGCTTCCAGGATAGGTCTGTAGCCAGTACAACGGCAGAGATTGCTCCCAAAAGACTGTTCTATTTCCAACATGGTGAGGTCCTTCTTGCTTTCTAGCAGGCTGTGAATTATATAATAAAGATTATTTACATCAATAGTACAGCCATGAACACTGATCAGTCTCGGGTTAATGCTTCGTTTTTTCTTATGTTACCTACCTATTTTTTAACGAGGCAATTGTGCAATGTAAGAACACTCCAAAAAAATCATGATAAAATGATTATTATTTCTGTAAATATACACACAGTGACACAATTTCACAGAAAGTTAAATCAATGTTTTACTTTTTTAAACTAGATGGCACCGGCCTATCCTAAAGTCTGAGAAAAAACACTGAAACAAACATAAAAATCATGGTCTTTTTTAAAATCAAAACACTAGTATTATCAGTTCTATGAGTTTTACAATGTAGGGCTTCATCTAAACAGGCTGTTTGAAGAGTGCTATCGCAGTTTTGAATTGACCTGTCCTAGGGAGCTCATTCAAGTAATATCAAACTCCTCATTCATAGAATACGGGCCTAATATTAATGTCCGGACTACTGACGCACCCATGCATAGCCATGATCCATCCAGTAGTGCAGTACCCACACTGGCTTCCATGGTGCTCTGCCAGCGTAGTCTGCAGTTTGTGGTACCCATTTTTCCTGTTGCCCAGACCTTCAATTGTCCTGATATCCCAGCCATCACATGATCCGATAGATGCCATACACTGTAAAAGAAAAAATATATGCGTTATCTTTTAAAAGAGGATTATCTTCTGTATCGTGGCTGCATTTACCACAAATTCACACATATACAAACGCCCAGACCCGGAACAACTACTTGTAGATCATACAAATATTTTCTCCCTGTGGGGATCGAACTCACAACGTACGGCGCAGAAGCTCAGATCGCTCAGCCCCTACGCCAAACGGTAATGGTACGCCAAAGAGTAGCGTATATAAGTATTTGGCCATAGCAAATACAAACAAGTAGGTACTTACAGAATTGATGGCGACGTGAGGTGTTCCTGGACTCTTGGAGGCTGTGACTATGCAAGCTCCGCAGCCAGCTTCACGACACATGTACTTAGTACCGCGCAACTGCAGGTAGTTGCGGAGGTAGTCCAGCAACATCACATCTGAGCTCACCTCGCTGCCCACTGTTAAAGAAAAATCAGATCAATTTAAATATTCATATGTCCTAAAATAAGTTAAAGATTCGACATCAAATGCTTAGCCAACTACGTTACAGTGATCTTCATCCGTAATGTAAAATTTCTCATCCACATTGGCCACATCTAATAAGTCTATGCAGTGGAGCATCACTGACTCCTAAGAGTCCGGCGGACGCTGAATTGCCCATACAAACGTAATACCGAAATAAATCGTAATTCAAACTCAATTTAATCCCATTTCTTCAACTACTGCTTCACTGGAAATAAATGACCGGAAAACCGGTCGAAATTTTGTAGATTATCAAAAATTACACTCACATTTATTTCCAAAGAAGTATTTTGCGCGAAATGGTAGTAAGTATTAAGTAATATATGTATAAAGAAAATTCAAATTAGAATTGCTTGAATTACAATTTATTTTGGTAATACGTTTGTACGGGCAAATCAATCCGTCGGACCCATAAGACATGCTTCCTAGTTTAGGAGTCTGCGAATTTATTATAAAGATAGTATCGCGCCTCTATTTCCCGAAGTGTTCGGCAGAGATTTGTTAAAGAGATTTATACATACATACAATACACTCACACCTTTTTCCCACAGGAGTAGGCAGAAACTATAGACCGCCACTGGCTATGATTCTTGCATACTTCTTTTGCTTCTTCCATATTCATACTTCTTCTCATACTTCCATGCCGGTTGCGAGTGCTACGCATCTGACCTTTTTGAAGGATTTCGCCAATAATAATAATAATCCGACGCTGTCGCTGACATTCGCCTTCTAAATTCCTTTCGTTAATTGCCTTTCATCCATTCCTTCAACATGTCCAAACCATCTCAGCATATTCTTTTCAATACGTGTCACTGCATCATCTTTCAGCCCGCAATCACACTGTTCCTCAATCTATCATTCCGAGTTACACCACAAATACTTCGCAAGGAACAAGAGATATATATGAGATTTATACTATATTAAAAAACCCTGTCCGATTCGAAAAGCATATAGATATACTAATTTCATCACCAAATAAAATAAGAAACATGCACTGTACCGTAATACAAAATTAAACTTAAAAAAATTAAATTGCGAAGCCATTGAACTAACTTTGGCAAAAAAAACTATTACATACGAAGAAGCACAATTATTATAAAACTAGCTTTTGCCAGCGACTTCGTCCGCGTGGAATAGTTACTTTGTTCCCTAGTTCTTCGCCTGCGGTTTCACCTGCGTTGCTCCGTTCCTAAGGGTTGTAGCGTGATGTTTTATAGCTTGAAACCTTTCTCATGAATCACTCATTTTCCCAACATTTCCCTTCACTGCTCTGCTCCTATTGATCGTAGCGTGATGAAAAGTATACTATAACCTGCCCAGGAGTATGAAGAACAATTGTACCAAGTTTCGTTGAAATCCGTCGAGTGAGTTTTTGTTTCTATAACGAACATACAGACAGACAGACAGACAGACAAAAATTTTACTGATTGCATTTTTGGCGTCAGTATCGATCACTAATCACCCGCTGATAGTTATTTTGGAAATATATTTCATGTACAGAATTGAACTCTCTACAGATTTATTATAAGTATAGATAAGCTACCAAATAATATGAAGGCTGCTGTGCTGTGTTTAAAATAAAATTTAAAAAATATATTTATGGTAATGTATACTAGAACAGCTCGACCACTTAATGTTATACTAGAAAATTATCTATTTAAGCTCATTATTAAGTGAATGAACTATGTATTGTTCTTTATGAGTAAAAAATTCGTTGAACAGAATATTTTTTAATATTATTAAAAGTAAACATATTAATGAAGCTTAAAATTCACGATAGTGCTGTCCAAATTGCCGCAATTAACTACCCCAAAATTTAGCAAATCACTTAAAGGTCCGGCGGAGCTTGAATTGCCCACAAAAACGTAATTCCGAAATAAATCGTATTCCAGACAATATTCTATCAAATTATGTTATCATTCGGATTTGGATACCATTAATCTAGGTTCCTACGGTACGATTTCGTCTACTACTAGGTCACTGGAAATAAAAGACCGAAAAATAGTTCCAAACTTGGTAAAGTTATCAAAAATTGCATTCGCCTACATTTATTTTCAATGAAGTATTTTGGACAAAATGACAACGTAGGAACCTAGATTAACGGTATCCGAATTCGAATAATAACAGAATTTGATTAAATTGCGTTTGAATTACAATTTATTTCGGAATTACGTTTGTAAGAGAAATTCGCTCCGCCGGACTCTTTTGTTATTACGAAACAGGGGACGAGCCTATTGCCATAAACCGAGCTTAAATCTACACACACTCCGACTGAGAATTTCATAGAAAAACCCGATAACACTGCTCTACCTGGGGATCGACCTCTAGTTTAGCAGTCGCACTTGGGACCACTAGACTAATGAGGGAGGATGATAACATAAATCGTACTTCATTAAATAAAGAGATGGCGCTAGTAGTAAAAAAAATTACAGACCATGTTTTTTTGCGTAAGTCCAGGGTTTAATATTTTTTTTATAACGCCAAACCTCTTCTAGAATCTCTTTGGATTTAGGCAAATCGAAAGACATCAATTTTTTTTGGACCCAGTTTTTATCTCGTCGGCCATCATGTTTTTATTTTTCAAAAATTAATAACCTGTGAGTTAAAGGAATTGTAAAAACGAATCAATCGACACCTCATTTATCAAAATCTGATTAGTAGTTTTTGAGCTAGGATCGTACATCCATTCATAGCCACATAGACACATGTATACAAACATACATACCTATTTACATACATAGACTGTTTCAATCATTATGCTTCATTTTTCGTAGTTAAGTAAAAAAAGAAAAAGAAGCTTGAACATCAATTTAGGAGGTCAATGTCCCGAATTAAGATCAATCTCTATCAAGAATCATAGTCTAATAAGATTGGATTATGATGCGTTTCTTCAATACACACAAAAAACACTCGCTAGCTGATTTGCTATCTAAAAAAAGTTAGAAATTTTATGATGACAAGGAATAAAAGAACTTGACTGTTTTTTTGTACGTGTGTTTTTTTAAATTATTTTAAATAACGGTAAAATACTGTTAGCATTGACGGCACTACATACGATAATAAATTATAATTTATGAATTCCTATTGCGACGTTAAAATTTTTGGCACTTTTTTATGACTCAATAAACATGATTTCAATTCAAACCTAACTTAAAATATTGTATATTATACGTTTGTACAGCTTTGTATTTTGTACTAAACCGTTTCTAACTATTACTTCACGCTTGTATTTCCCGAAGGATTCGGCTAGGCGTAATAATGTACAACCACAGTTCGCCGGTATGCTAACCGGGCACAAATTTCAAACTCCGAGGTGCCACTGAGAAGAGAAACACACAGAAAAACCCAATAACACTTTGCTCGACCTGGGATTTGGACCCAGGACCTCTAGCGTAGCAGTCGCGCTCATGACCACTAGGTTAATGAAGCAGATTTATTATTATTTTTAACCGACTTCAAAAAAAGGAAGAGGTTCTGAATTCGGTTTTTTTTTCATGTATGTTCGGGCATAACTCCGTCATAAACGGATTTGGATAGACAAACAAATGATCCGCGATTGCGGCAATCATAATATCTATGCATTGTTTTCAGCATCCCATAACATAACATCAAGCTTTGACGGGGTAAGCAGACGTATAGAGTAAAATTGAAATAAAACTACTTTTTACGGATTTTATCGCGTTGTATTGATATTATTTGATTCCCGACGTTTCGGATCCTTTACAGCATCCATGGTCACAGGTAGACTAAGTTGTTGGACGTCTTAATGTTGCAATTACTAACAGCTACCTTACGTTTTTGTTAATTATTGGCGTATCCTTCGGTCTTGCAGTTTTGGGCTTGGATGTTGATTTTATGGAATCTATAATGGGGTTCCAAGCAGGTGGTACATTAAAATTCAGTAGAGTAAAATTCTTCTCGCCACTAATACTTATTGTCGAAATAAAATAACTTTTAGCAAAAAGTAAAACCGCCTTCAAAAACGTAAAAAATAATGTTACGTGCAAAACAGTATCAGTTGTGACGGCCCAATGATCGCTGGATCGCAACCTGTCATGGCCGTTGCACATATCAGGAATCCCATGGCTATGACAATGTAACAAATGAAGGCAAGTATGGTTTTTAATATTAATAGTTAATTATCGGTGAAGGATAAACATCGTGAGGAAACCTGCATGCCTGAGAGATTTTCTCGATGGCGTGTGAAGTCTGCCAACCCGCGCTAGGCCTCTCATTTGAGAGGAGATCCGTGCCCAGCAGGCAGCAGTGGTATAATAGAATGGGTTGATTATGTTATGGTTTTTAATCGATCGAGTCCAAGATACACTGCTGCCTGTCCAGGTGGCAAACGATCCACGATGATTTTCAGCGTAGGTTATTATGTTATTTTAAATGGTTATTTGGTAACCATTTAAAATAACATAATAAACCTACATGCCTGAATTCCCAGAAGGGGGAGGTTAGGTTAGGTGAGGTGAACTTAGACACACATAATTTAGCTATATGTTTAAGTCACTCTGTCGCCATAATAGAGGGTGAGCCTATTACCATTAGTTGCCCAAATACACTTCTAAAAAACCCAATAACACTTCGCTCGACCTGGCAAAACTAGAAAGAAAGTTGAAAAGAAAGAAACACATTTATTATGTCCTCACATTACTTAAAAAATACTTAGTAAAGAAGATCACATTAGAAAGAGTAAACATATGAAATAAGACCTAGAATCTTGGACGCCTGAATTCCCGGAAGGGTTAGGTAAGAGGTGAACTTGATAGACACACACAGTTCCCCAGTATATTTAAGTGCAGATTTGGATGTTGACGTCGGTGGCGAAATAAATCCGGGAAGGACTTCCGAAACTGTTTGTAATTATGTCAAAATCCTATCTCTAAGATTTTGACAAAATGTCCATAAAATTAATGTCAAAATCCTGTCTCATGTAAGCAAATCTATCGACAGGTTTGCTATTGAGTCTGACCGTAAGTTAATGAGGCAGTCATTACGGTGTGTGATTATATTTCTACTTTCACTTTGCTTTAAAAAGTAGCTTAGTGTAAAATGTAGGTAATCTAGATAGCTACATTCTACACGGTATTTTTATGAACTGGCTGTTGCCCGCGAATCCACTCGAATCTTAAAGGATTTTTGAGACGAAAGGTAGCCTATATCCTTATTCAAGTTTCTGTCTATCTCTGTACCAAAATTAATCAAAATTTGTTCAGCAGTTTAGGCGTGAAAATATAATAAAGAGACAGATTTACTTTCGCAGGTATAATTTAATTTCACTTGCAAAGGACTTTTTTGATGTCCTTTTCCATAAGCTGTCTCTATAATATATAACTACTGTGAAATGTTATCCTAAATGTTATGTATATCTATATTTGATATAAACACTAGTCTTTGCCTCTGTATTTTGCTACTAACCAATTTTTGTGTTTATATTGTTGATGTGCCTTGTGTAAATAAATAAAAAAATATATATACTAAAATGCATGTGGCAGTTTTGGCGTAAAAACAAAACGTAGCAAAACAAACAAACAGATAAGTATACTTAGTACTTTTGCATTTGTATCTGAATTATCTGCCGGAGGCCTAATGATGTTGGATCGCAGCCTGTCATGGCCGTTGCAAATATCACGAATCTCATGGCTATGACAATAGAATAAATAAAGGCAGGTATGGTTTTTATTCGATCGAGTCCAAGATACACTGCTGCCTGTCCAGGTGGCAAACGAACCACGATGATTTTCGGCGTAGGTACCAAATAAAAATGTTACCCAAAACGATGGCCAAACTAATAATCTACCTGCACACCAGATATCATAGAAATCTGTCAAGTATATCTTGAGTTATAAGCGGACATACAGATTGACAACAATACTAAAAATCAATAATTTGGCTTCTCAATATTGTACAATTAGTTTCGTTCACTTTATTTTCTTTTCCAATTATATTGCAATTACAGACATGACTATTTTACAGACTCATTTAATTGTATAGATTTATCTTATTTCTATTGGTATTCCATTACCTTGTAATTTCCACATAAAATCCGTGATCCCTGTCATTGTCATCATTGTTCTATAAGTTTTTATGCATTTTCTCTATAATTAGTATAATTACTCGCAGTTACACGAAATTGAGTAGGTAATTAATTTTGTTGTCAACCTGCAATTAGGGCCTTTTAAACGTGACCTGAAATTGTTAACTGTAGCCTTAGCACGAACAACTTGCGAAAAAGTATTCGTATCGTCACGATAGAAGCGCTGGTCCAAATCTCATACAAATTGGTCTCCATGACGATGCTAAGGCTACTGTTCAGTAGCCTTAGCACGAACAACTTGCGAAAAAGTATTCGTATCGTCATGGAGACCAATTTGTATGAGATATGGACCAGCGCCTCTATCGTGACGATACGAATACTTTTTCGCAAGTTGTTCGTGCTAAGGCTACTGTACACTTTTCAGTTAACGGTTTTAAATAACATAACATACGTAAGAGCTGCCATTAACCGGGCACAAATTCAGATTCCGAGCGCTACTGAGAATTTCATAGAAAAACCCAATAACACTGCTCGACCTGGGGATCGAAACCAGGACCTCTAGCGTAACAGTCGCGCTTGGACCCACTAGACTAATGAGGCAGGCAGACAAACTTTTTAATTTTTAACGCTAAAATTATTGAGGATATTATAATATAATACTAGTAAATACGTCAGTTTACTGTATTCTGTCCTGTGTAGGTACCGAATGATAGATACCATTTTTGTTAATCCCATAGGAATTTTTACAATTTCCTTTCTTAGAACATAACTAAGTATACTTTTGCGACATAACAAGTTTGTGAACTGCTTAGTGAGTGAATGGTATTTTGCTTTTACATGCACAAGGTACATAAAACCACGCAGTTGCATCATAGAAATAGCTTGACTGATATGAGATAATATATCTGTATCAAAGTTAGCGAAAGTACGCGGAAGGCGTAAGAACAGGTGTCGTAGCGGTGACTGGGCGAGACGCATATCTAGCGATAGTTAACTTCATAATATGAACTACATACTAGCTAAGTATATTGTAAAACCACATGGGTGGCAAGCCTTTCATCTATTCTTTCGGCGGTGGACCGAATTCTGTTACAAACGTAATATCGAAATAAATCGTAATTCAAGCACAATTTAATCAAATTCTGTTATTATTTGGATTCCGATACCGTTAATCTAGGTTCTTACTCTACCATTTTGTCCAAAATACTTCACTGGAAATAAATGTAAGCGAATGCAATTTTTGATAACTTTACCAATTTTGGAACTATTTTCCGGTCTTTTATTTCCAGTGAAGTAGTAGTAGATGAAATAGTACCGTAGGAACCTAGATTAACGGTATCCAAATCCGAATAATTTTATAGAATTTTGGCTGGATTACGATTTATTTTAGAAGGCAATTCAAGCTCCGCCGGACTCTTAAATCGTGTAACAAAATGTACCCTCATGCCTGTATTCCCTGAAGGGATAAGCAGAGGTGTACTAATGTACACCCACAGTTCGCCGGTATTTTTGGATAACGGCGAATGCGTATTTTTTAAATATTTTTAGATACGGCAATCCAAGTAATAGGGAGCGAGGCTATTGACATTTACCGGGCACAAATTGAAACTTCCAGTTATTATACAAAAACCCAATCACACTTTGTTCGACCTGGAAATCAAACCCAGGACCTGTAACATAGCAGTCTAAGTCTAATTGGTTTTTTATCATGAAATTCTCATTAGCCCATCGCAGTTTGGATTCGTGCGTGGGTGATAGCAATAGGCCCATCCCCAATTACGGGGGGCTTAAAAAATACGGGTATGTATCTTTAAGCAAATAGCATGAACTTTTGAAGCAAATTCCATCTACAAATTGTTGCAAAAAAAACAAATAACTACCTTGTCAAAATATTTTTAAACATACTATTGTTCTCGTGGGATATTCTTGTGTTTTACTTTTGTTTTAATTCTCAGTTTGAAGGCCAATACTACTATGTACTTGACGTCCTCAACAGAGCTGTGAATTAAAAAAAACCGGCAAGTGCGAGTCGGACTCGACCACAGAGGGTTCTGTACAAATTAGTAGGTACATAATTATTATAATTAATTACAAATGTATAGTTTTCAGATTTTTTTCTATACTTGTAGTATAAGACAGTATTGCTTGTCAAATTTGATAGTTCTAGGTCATCGAAAAATAAGCTATAAATTTTGATTCCATTGAGTGTCGAAATAAACGTTTTTTTGCGACATAAATGGCCGTATCTTTTCCTTAAGTTAACTAAGAAGTTTGATTTTTTCACATCTTCAAAGGACTATAGACTTGAGAATATCGTTTTTATTTCAAGTCGATAACTCCACACGATTCCGAGATAAAGAACTTGACAGAAAGATGGACGGACGGACGGACAACAATGTGATGCTATAAGGGTTTGTTTTTTTTCCATTTGAGGTACGGAACCCTAAAAGGGGATGATACTGCGTTTTTTTTATTTAGTCTTTGTTTATTTTTCAGATAACTTAAATGTGGTTGACCTTAGTCATTCCTGATGGAAACTACAGACGTGTGCAATAATTGCAATGAGTACCTATAATAAAGATGGTCGTTGACCCCGGAAACGGCTGTAGAATAAATGTCATATGTTTTAAAAGACATTATCTACATTTTAATGTATCGTGCAAAACAATTTATTTAAGAAGAAATGCAATACCATCACGCCCGTATTCCCCGAAGGTTTAGGCAAAGTTGTACCAATGTACACCTAAAGTTCTGCACGCATGGTGCAGGCAGCGGTTAAGGTGGTTATACCATTGCGTCGCGTGTTGTGAGTTCGATTCCCATCAGAGCCAAATATTTGGGTGATCCACGGATATTTGTTTCGAGTGTGGTTATAGGTACTACGACTAAACTAATGCGGTCACTAATAATTACCGCTCGTAATTCCCCATGTATATATTTTAACAAGTAATGAAGAGATAATGTACAGTAGTTAATTGTAAATTATCTCTACATTACTCAGTAGTTGAGTAATTTTATAATCATAAGTAATAATTTAATTGCATTTTTTTTATAATTATTTCCGGGATCAAAGCTCTACGTCAGATATCTATCTAGTTGACTCTTGAACGTGTTATTGTTTTTATATTTTTTACTAGCGACCCGTCTGCGATTTCACCCGCGTTGCTCTGCTCCTATTGGTCGCAGCGTGATGTCATATAGCCTATAACCTTCCTCGATAAATGGACTATCCAACACAAAAACAATTTTTCAATTCTAACTAGTAGTTCCTGAGATTAGCGCGTTCAAACAAACAAACTCTTCAGTTTTATAATATTAATATAGATATTTTTTATTTTCATTTTTTTTAAAGCATCTGGATATTATTTGTCGCATATTACTTGTGCTAAGCTAAATGCTTGTGTTACGAGTGGGTTCACGTCGGAAGTGCAATGGATGGTTTTCGAACCGGCAACCACATGATCGCAAGTCCTAATGGCTACTGCCGCTTGTATTCGTATATTAGTATTATTGTATTGTATTAATAATATAATAATAAAATAAATAAATATTGACTGCTTTATTAGCAGTGATCAGAATAGGTAGTGCATATTTGTGGGATTTCGTGACATTATCTTAATATGTATATGCCTTTAAATCCCCGTTAGTTAGTTATCCCATTAGTTGGAATTTATAAAAAAAATATTGTTGCTGTTTATACAAAAAGTATTTACAAGTATTTTTCTCTAAATACTTTACAATCTTACAAAGGATTTCTTGTATGAAGCCGCAAAAATATTTAGAATTTTAAAGTATGGCAATGAATTACTTACCTAAATATTTATTTTTTATTAGAAGTAAATCATTTGATTATAACAAATCATTAAATCCCGCTTCCCAAAAAATAATACAAAGTTTAAGGTCATTCA
The DNA here is from genome assembly GCA_910591435.1 of Acronicta aceris. Taxonomy (NCBI): domain Eukaryota; kingdom Metazoa; phylum Arthropoda; class Insecta; order Lepidoptera; family Noctuidae; genus Acronicta; species Acronicta aceris. The sequence goes on from OU342770.1 coordinate 14,176,544, forward strand.
CCTTAAAGTAGAACTTTAGGGTGAATGACCTGTTCCGATCACTGCCCATTTGTATAGTCGTCATTAGAGCTAATGCTACGTATGCGGTCCTGGATTCTATTCACAAGTCAAGTAAAGTTCTAGTAAAGTTCTCAGTGGCAGCTCGGAGTTTGGAATTTGTGCCCGGTGACTGGGAATAGGCTCGCTTCCTGTTACATGGGAGTTAAATATACTGAATTGTCGGTGTACATTATTATGCCTCTGGCTAACCCTTCGGGGAATACAGCCATGGCATGTTATTTTTTTTATGAGATAGCAAACGGTCAGACGGATCGCCTGATGGTAAGTGATTCCCGCCGCCTATGGACACCCGCAACACCAGAGGAGTTACAAGTTGCCTGTGCTTAAAAAATAATCATTTGAATATGTCACTTTTGGTCTAAATTCAAAAGCAATAAAACATCTGCCAATAAAAAAATAAACAAACAACTTAACCTACCAAATTACTAGTTAGTTTACCGATAAAGAGAGTATATTATTTCCCAAAGGGTTCAAAAGCTATGGACAAAAATTGCTATCACAAAAATATTCCATCAAAAGCTCTTTGACATTTCTCATTTCATTTAAAATCAATTTCATCACACGCATAAAATAAAGACAAGAATAAAAAACTGACCTGCATATTCCACTCCATTAACCTTAAACTTGATGCAGTTCATGACTGTACCTTACGAGTCCGTGCCACAAACTGACCGACAAACCATAATCTTCAAGCGACGTTAATAAATAAAAAAATATACAGTGGAACACACAGCGAGATATTTCGAACGCGCACGTTGAATCTACAGATGCATAAAAAATGCTTATGTATGTGCATAATTGTGTATATTGTTTATAATTTTAATTTGGATTAGTTGTTGTCCTCGGTTTCACTCATATCCCAAAAAGATTAACAGACTATAAGTCGGAGTCTGACAGACAGACTGGCAGACAGACAGACATACAAAAATTCTAAAAAAAATTGTTTGGCTTCTGTTACTCTAATAAATATCCCCATATTAGTTTTTCTTTAATATCTAACATAACATACCATCATGCCTGTATTCCCCGAAGGGTTAGGCAGAGGCGTAGGTACTTATGTACAACCACAGTTCGCATTTTTCATTGTTCCTATGTTTAGGTCCCGTCGTGATGGTAGGTATGTTATGTTTGACTTTTAATACATCTTCACTTTTTTATTGATTGTCGTCACTGGAGATTCTCGTAAGAGGTGACAAAATATCTGTAAAGCACCTCGGCGTGTGTTTCGACTTTTGCGGCTCTGGTAGTCTCCAGCCCTTAGCGGCCATTAAAGCTCGGCAATGCATCGGCAACTCCTCTGGTATTGCAGGTACTTATCTACGACTACTTACCATCATGGCTCATCAGCTCGTGTGCTGACTAAACCAATAAAAAAAATTAAACAGACACAACAATTTTATTTATTTGCATGGAATTTAATGTAGATTTGTTACTTAGCTACGAACCCCATGGCTCATTAAATCGTTAGTGGGTAAATGATACGTTTTTACTAGGGTAGGTACCTAGGTATGTAGGTACACAAAGCAAAACAGATCGGTTTACAGGGCACACCAACGTAGATGTTGGTGTGCGTAATCTCAATGCGTTCATTACTTCGCCTATTACTAGTGTTAGCTTTACAATAACCCGTTGTCCACGCACACATTTGCAATTTCTTGTCATTTTAAAGTTGCAGGGAATATGATGCATAAATTTAGCTAATGAATCAGACTCCACTGTGGCGCATTAGTTGAGCGTGCGAACAATACTTCTTGTCGCCGGCGCCGTAAGATCGAATCTTATTACCAACGGCTCAACTTTTTGTATGTTTTAAAAAATATTTTACATTTGTTTGTTCAATTCATTGTATAGTATTAGCAAGTCTTCTTTATATTTGGTTTGGATTATATTAATGGTCTACCCTCTAAAAATGACAAATCATAATATGTTAGTGGTTTAATTTCATCGTCATAATGCTATTGACTATCGAGCTTTTGTTACGTTTTAACCCACCAAACCAGACATTATACCCTGCGTATTTTGAGAAGTGCTATTATTTGTGAATCAATATGAATCACTTAACTACACTTTTAAGAGCTGAGATAATTATTTTGCATGAGCAAAACGTTTCAATTAGTGAAATTGCGAGGCGTTTAAAGATATCGGTGAGTAACAAAATATCATTATTACGTTTAGAAGTTTATTATGTTTCAATAATACACATCTTGTTTATTGATGTTTTATGTAACAATATTTAATTATTGTTCACAGAGAAGAACTGTGCAATTGTGGGTCCATCGTTATGCAGATTCGGGAAGCATTGATCCTTGCCGACCGGGACCAAAGGCTGGATTTGCATATACAGATACCAATGCACGACACCGTGATATAGTTGCTACGCATTTGACTGAGCCCTTCCTCACTACTCGTTCCACGGCGACTAAACATGACGTGACGTTACAAACTGTGCGGAACCACTTGCGTGCAGCTGGTGTGAAATGTCGTAGGCCAGCCAAGAAAATATTACTGTCTGATATTCACATGCAAAACCGGGTTCGCTTCGCAAGAGAATATTTGGATTTTGATTGTTGCAATAATATAGTTATATTTAGCGATGAAAAATGTTTTAAGTCGGACAAGGACGGTCGTAAAATATTATGGCGAAAAGATGGTGAACGCTATAACAAAAAAAATATTATTCCATGCAGGTCTAGTGGCCGCATTACATTGGGTTATTGGGGATGGATGTCATCAATGGGTCCCGGTGAATTAGTGCAGGTAGGGGGTCGCAATACCAGTCAAGGTTACTTGGATGTTTTACGAAACGTGATGCTACCAACTGTGCGTGTTGCATACCCGCAAGAACACATTTACTTCGTGCATGATAACTGCGCTGTGCATCGCGCGCGACTCGTGCAAAGTTGGTTAAACGTCCAAGAAAACTTTACTGTTATTGAATGACCATCAAAAAGTCCTGACCTGAACCCCATTGAAAACCTATGGGGTCACATGGTGCTAAACTGGGACTCATCTGAAGTCAGGTCCAAATTTAATTTAGACGATGTCGTTACCTCGTCATGGGAATCGTTTCGTGGCTCTGATTTGTGCTGGAATATGGTTGCTAGCATGAGGACACGTTTGCAACAAGTAATAGATAGTGATGGCGCACCAATCGGCTATTAAAAATATCAGGGGGTAATTTGTATTACATGATTGATGTTATTGTTAGTGAGATTACAATTTAGGATAGCCAGTATCTTATTATCTAACTTACTAACATGTTTATTCATATCATTAATAAATAAATTACCCTCTTGAATATGAAAAAAAAAGTGAATTCTTGTCCCACTTAGAATATTTGTCATGAACCATACTTTATAATTTGTATTTATAATTTTAAAAAACCATGTCAATAAATATTGTTGTTATCATATTACACATTGTTTAATATTTTCTTCCATATATCATTTTTTCTGGAATAATGTTCTTATTATCAGGTAAATAATAAAAATAAAAATTCAACAAAACGAAAAAAAATAATGATAATAATGCAAAAAGTTAGCGCCGGGCCGGCGTGGTTTGATCATAAGACTAATGTCACACCAGCTGCTTGCATATACACCTATGCCACGGTATCAGTTGATAATACCTTTGAATTTATGCTTCATATTCTTTGTTTCATATATAATGTGAAGCAACAAGAAATTGCAAGTGTGTGCGTGGACAACGGGTTATTGTAAAGCTAACACTAGTAAATAGGCGAAGTAATAACGCGTTGAGTATACGCACACCAACATCTACGTTGGTGTGCCCTGTAAACCGATCTGTTTTGTTTTGTGTACATACCTGCTCTATGGAAAATAAAGAAAACATGCGAATGGCTTCAAAGCACATTTTATTACTGATCAACCAAGGAGACGCGCATTGACCGCGTACCGCGATCGCGCCGCCCGCCATCATCGCTCGAAGCGCCCATGCGTGTGTTTAAGTAACTACATACATCACACCAAGACGCTGCCTAGCCGCTCTGGAATACTGGTGTAAGGTGAACGTACCTACACAATTTTTAATCTGTGTCCTGTGGATTTTTATGCCATATTCACCTATCCAGTATTCTACTGCAACAAATGCAGCTAGAAAGTCAATTTCAAAGGCCCTCGTTTGAAACCAATCTAATCTAAATATATATATAACCCAAAGGTGACTGACTGACATAGTGATCTATCAACGCACAGCCCAAACCACTGGGGGGATCGGGCTGAAATTTGGCATGCAGGTAGATGTTATGACGTAGGCATCCGCTAAGAAAGGATTTTGATAAATTCTACCCCCAAGGGGATAAAATAGGGGATGAAAGGTTGTATGAAACTTTGTCAATTTTAATCCGATCGGGCTGAGACTTTGAATACATATAGCTACTATGACGTAGGCATCCCCTAAGAAAGGATTTTGATACATTTTGACCTATGTAGGGGTGAAATTAGAGGATGAAAGTTCATATGGATCAAAGTAACTATTCCACGCGGACGAAGTCGCGGGCAAAAAGCTAGTGATAATATAATTAATTATATCTGATGACATGTAACTTTGCTCACTCACACACATACAAAGACATGGCAATAAGTTCCTATATGACATACATGTTGAGCATAATTTTATCTGAACTACTTTCACTACGCAAGCAATCTATCAACTGTGCTATGTTTATAAGATTTATCACACTTGAAGGGCCCAAAAATAAATGTCAAAATAACAGCTTGTTATTAATACATAAATATGAACATTTTTTTTTCTTTCCACTGTGAGTTTGTTTCGTCTAATCTTCGAAACGGCTAGATCTATTTTGACAGGACTTTCCATAACAAATAAGCAAATAATTTAAGAAACTTCTCCGTTCCTCGAAGAATTAGTGTGCATAGCTTAGATTGTTAAACGAACTATTATAAAAATCGTTAAATAGATGCCCAAATAGCCTGATAACTATCTTTACATAAATTTCAATGCTGCTCTTAGCACTCTAAAACATCTTTCATCTTTTCAGAGGTCATCATCACTAATAAAACGAAAAATTTATAAATATCATTTATTGTAATAAAATCTTTCTTCAGTTACTTTTTGCGATGCATTTTTTTATTCAAACAATCTTTTATAGTCGTCATGGTAGATCGAAAAGTTAATATCTAAAAGTCCATAAGTATCTTTTTGTGATTTTTTTGCATTTTTCATGCTAAGATTATTAAGTTATATTTTAGTAAAGGAAAAAATTCAATCGCGGGCAGGATTCGAACCTGCGTCTTCTGGTTTGATATAAGTACCAGACGCTCTGACCTCTAAGCCACCGCGAACCCTACCCGCATGATTGAAATTTTGCCTTCACATTCTGAATTTACGTCATTAGGTGACGTTGCTGATATCTATGAGAGTTAAGTTACCTTACCTCTCAACCGACACGACTTACTTTATTCAGAATTCAGTTTAAATACGGATGCACTTGCGGCCTCCCTGGCAACCTGAGGCTATTGATTACTAGGGACTATCAAATTCCAATGTAGTATTATCTATAGTGAATACATGGACATAGTTTTCACAGAATCTGTATTCATTACATTTCGAGATGTCTTCATATGGTTAGTATTGTTTACCTTACTGAACCTGTAAATGTGTGTACATTGTGGCATGTCTGAGTGGACTCCTAATTTATATCCTGCTTTGATGATATATGTATTTTACCACATAGTTCATTTATTTTCTTATAATGACATCGAGTTCTCAAACACTGAGAAGCCTCTAGTAATTATCGACTTTGGTTCAACTTTGGCATTCAATGTTCACACATCCTTATATCGCAACATTGTACCAGTGAAGATTGTAACACCATTTATTTATTTTAAAAGAGTGTCCATGGAGTTTCTTGCCGGATACTTCTCCATAGGTCCAACTAGCATCATAACGTTTCATAAACGCTTGTAAAAGCTTATTTGAAATAAAAACATTTAAACTTGAACTTGAACACATAGTATCTATTGATAATCGCCTAATGAATCATTTGTCTCCAATTCAATTATTGCTGAATAATTATATTTTTTTTTGTTTATAGAAATGAAATATTAATAGAGTTAAGTTTTTAAGTAAAAGTTAGTGACATTATTATGTTATTGAAACTGTTCAGCAAAAATCATCGCATTAGAGGTGATTTATGCACAGTAAGTATCTATAGTTTGACGTTTTGTGGTGTGTACAATCAACAAAAGCCTTAGGTATACAGGTAGATAGCGACATCTGTGTTTTAACAAAGATAGTATAATAATGTATCGCGCGATATGGGTCAAAACGCAGGTTTTTTAGTTGCCTCCATACAGAACGCTTTAAGAGATCATTATTTATAACGAAATCGCTGCCAGAATGAAGATGTCGTTCGCTGCCAGAATGAAGATGTCATCGAAGACGTCGCCTAAGTATTACATCTTTTGTTCATCTGTACATGAACGAGACGAGTTAGTCTTGGATATTACAAAATATTTACTTAGGACTAGGTATGGGAAGAACAAGCTTGTCTTCATTGATGAAGAAAGGTCCTCGATTGTCAATTACAGCTCGCGGAGCAGTCTCGAGAAAAGAAACAAAGCTCTTACCAATCGTAAACCATTCTGAGGTGGGGATCCCACATTCCCGTCTAGCTTGAGCTATGGCTTCTCTGATGGCAAACGCTACCACCACTGATAAACAGGTCGGTGGTTCTCCAGTTCCTTTTAACAAAGAATTGACAACTTCGTGATAGATAGAAGATAAAATTAGTCAGTGCAGCATGTCCTTTTTTTGCATTCATACCGATCAGCCGTCCCCTCATCATTCACTCCCTTTTCCATCATATCGGATTTCACACAATCCGCCCATCTTTTCATTTTCATAAATCAGACACACATCCAAACTTTAAACAGCTACGTACGTAATTTTATAGAAAATCATAATTGATGACCTCACTATAAGGAGCTGGCAGTTTAAAATTTCATCATCAATTACATTGGTTCATTATTTTTTACCTTTAGTTCCAAGTATGACATCGTTACTGAATGAGCCACTTTTAAAGTATACCCTGAAGTCTTGTGGTATATCTCTGGCTTCAGGTAAGTGGTAGTCCCAAGTTCTGTCTGTAAGGAGTGCACCGGTATCAGCATAGTAGAGTTTCTCTCAAGTCCAGTACCCTTGTCCCATGATAAAAGCACCTTCCACCTTAAAAAAAAGAATGAAATAAAATTAATGATAACATACCATCACTGTATTCCCCGAAGAATTAGGCAGAGGTGTACTAATGTACACCCAAAGTTTCCGGTATGTTTAGGTCCCATATAATAGGGCCGAGCCTAATAAACCATAACTCTGAGAAGCTACTGAGAATTTCACAGAAAAACCCAATAACAATTGCTCGACCTGGCAATCTATTCAAATCCAGAACCTCTAGCGTAGCAGTCACGCATAGGGCCACTAGACTAATGCAGTAGTTATATAAATAGTTATATGTGTAATGATACAGTAAAAATATAGATAAGCGCACTCCATCATAGATCGCAGTGTCGCTTGACATCCGGGGAACTAGCTGCAAAGCGTAGGCTTAGCAAGAATTAAAAATTAAAAGCTTTATTAAAACACAATGATAATTCCAGTTGCATAAAAAAAACTTAATAAAGGTATTAACGAATTGTAAATGACTATAGGATTTATTTTATAGTCTACTTCAATGATGCAATAAACGAAAGCGCAGCTAAGAAGCTTGAGGTTGACGCAAACATCTTTCAAAATTAATCCGACTAACTGTATTAACCGACTAATGTAAATGAATCTATGCATGTATGTTTGTATTTAGGCATGGATGTTATATCGGAGCTCATAAAGTATTTAATATAATATATCAGATTTTGAGAAATAATTCTTACAGTTTTTATAGTAAGAAGGTTATGGATTTTTAAACAAATAAGTCATGTTTTACCAGGATATAAGTAATTAGCTCGCTTTCTCTCTTTAAATTTCAATCGGCACACTTCACGTAATTGTGAAAATTTTAATAAAAATCTAGAATTAAAACATTTACCTGTCCAACATCAATCTCAGGGCTGACACTAAGGCCCACATCTTGCAATATATCTACTCTTAATACTTCAAATTCTCCTGTCAATACATCAACTTCTATTTCACACAAAGCCATACCATACACGTTGTCTGACTGTATATCGTCAAAATTAACAAAGCCGTGAGCTTGAAGATCTACATTTGCATTATACGCTGCAGTTATGAGTTCCTCCCAAGTTGGATTAGTTAATGTATTTCTAATAGGATCCAGTCTCGCGTTCAACTCATCACAACACCTCTTCAAAGCAATTATTACATTTTATGTCGTCTTACCAGTCAAGAAACTGTTAGGTGCAATGTTCGTATTGTTACCTTTAATTTGTATTTTATCTACTGGTATTTTTTAAAAGTAAGCGGCTACTTGAGCTGCTTTTGTGTTAATGCCTTGTCCCATTTCGACACCAGGATGAGTGATGACTACAGAACCATCTGCGTGGAATACAGACAGGTTTACGTCAAAGCGTTGCGCGCCAGCTAGGGCCCACCTCAAACCTCGTTTCTTCCACCTATTCTGTGTATTAAAAGAATCTACTGCTGCTCTCCTAGTAGTGTATTCAGCGTTTGTTTTTAAGACTTCTACCATATCTGATATGTCATTAAATTTAGTACTGTCTAGATTGACAAGGCGTACAGCAACTGGGTCCAAAGACAGTTCATAAGATATTCGCTCCATTATAAATTCAATGCTAGCTATGGCTTCCAGTGTTCCTGTGAAAAAAAAATGATATTATTTAAGAAATATTTTTTTTTTTCTATCTTTACCACTCGGAATATAATACGAGACCTATTAGTCTACTCAGTCACTTTCTTGGAGATGATCAAATACCTAGACGTAGAAACATACATACTCTTGCCTTTCTCCTACAGGGGCTGGCAGAAACTACAGACTGCCACTTGCTACGATTGTTGCATACTTCTTTTTGCTTCTTAAAGATGTTAGTTCTCAGTTGTGAATGTTAAGTTAATGTTGAATTTTGAATTTCGCGAGCTCATGTGAACGATCAGCCTTAACATATGAAAAACGGGATATTTTTCCTCGAAAGGTCCAAAAGCTATGTTGGATATTATATTGAAAAAAAATATATATTAAAATTTCTTCAGTCAAAAGCTTTCTGTCAGTTCTCATTAACCCTTTAAAATTTAATCAAACGCATGAAACGAGACAAAAAAAAAACAAAAATAACTGACCTGCATATTCCACTCCATTGACCTTAAACTTGAGGTAGTCCAAGACTGAACCTTACAAGTCCGCACAACAAACTAACCACACAGCGAGGAGTCTCGAATGCGCACGTTGAATCTAAAGATGCATAAAAAATATAATAATGTTGTGTTGTAATACATGCCAAGTCAAAGGTCTCGAGGTCGAACCCAAGTCCTCAGACCTCTGACTTTTCGAAGTCATGTGCGTATTAAATAGTTAATTATTCCGCGCATAAACGGTGACGGAAAACATCGTGAGGAAACCTGCATGCCTGAGAGATTTTCTCGATGGCGTGTGAAGTCTGCCAACCCGCACTAGGCCAGCGTGGTGGACTATAGCCTAATTCCTCTCATTTTAAGAGGAAACCCGTGCCCAGCAGTGGGACAGTATAATGGGTTGATTATATAAACTTAGGGACCTTTTACAAGCATTGCAATGCTTGTAAAAGGTCCCTAAGTCATAAGTCCATAAGTCTAAGTCATAAGTACGCTAAAATATAATGTAACACCAATTTATGTACACCTAGTATGCAATAAATCTTTGACTTTGACTTTGACATTTGGTTAGCCTGGAAGCCGACCCCAACATAGCAGGCAAAAGATGATGATGATTGATTACGTGATCTTTAGAAGCAAGAGCTGTACCTAAATAATTATGTCTAAACAACACGTGACGTAAAAAAGTGCTCACGTGTTCAAATAATATGTACTCGGTTTTTCCAATAAACAGCTGAATACATTTTTGAAAATGCTTAATCATTATTGTTTTAGTTCCAAATAGTGAAATTCAAACAAAAATATAAGAGCGTACAGTACTTCAAGATAAATAATGGGCATCGGAAAACATCGGAAACAATCGTCTAACATAACAAAGACAATTAAAAAAAAGTAGTTTGGCCCTAAAAATCATTTACAATTTCAACTTTATTGCAATGTAATAAACGTCATTTCTAAGAAAAGCAAATTAGTTGCAAGCCGTGCGAGCAGCGCGCCGGTGTCACTAATGAGTCAGTTCCACATAGCTGTGGTAGACAGTATTGAAAGCAGGAAGGACGTACACTACCATTTCGTAGAACTATACAGAGCTGATATAACTCTCCATCGTGTTTTGTTTTGATGTAATATTTGCAACTCAGGTACAAGGGCTATTAATTTGATAACAGCAGCTCTATATGATTAAACTGCCTACATGTGTCGGTCATCTTCGGAAACACGAAGTTAGCCGATGGCCATTACTTAATTAATGCACGCATTATTTAATTATCCTTTACCCTGTTGTACTTCGGCACGAATGGGCCGGCTCGACCGGAGTTATATCACGGCCTCACAGAGAACCGGCGTTAAACAACGCTTACGTTGTGTTTCGCCGAGTGAGTGAAGTTACCAGGGGTCCAGTCCCCTTTTAAAAGGTCGGCAACGCACTTGTGACTCCTATGGTATTGCGGGTGTCCATGGGCGGCGGTAATCGCTTATCATCAGGCGATACGTCTGCTCGTTTGCCCTTTTATTCCAATAAAAAATAACAAACTTATAGCTTGTAAGGCCGCATTAATTCACCATGCTCGAGTAGAACGGAATTTTCATGTTTTTAACTGCTGAGTAATTAAACTAGAACTTACTCGCAGTTTGGAAAATGTGTCTTAAGAAATGCATTAATATACTGATATTCAACGAATAACCTTGTGTTTAATTTGACACCATATGCCACGTCATTAAGAGTTACCCTAATAAGAGTTACCCATGAGACTGAAAAACAGGGTAATGGATATGTGTATTCTCCCCATTCTAATATAATTATGGTGCACAGACTTGGTCTTTGACTAAGATTCAGAAGTCCAAACTCAAGGTTTGCCGATGGGCCATGGAGCGCAGTATACTTGGCGTCAAATTAACAGATCGAGTCCGGAACTCTATCCTGCACTCCAAAACCCAAATTATAGACATAGCTCGAAAAGCCGCAACGATTGAATGCAGAAAGGGCAGGCTATATCTGCTGTATGCTGGATGAACTGTGGGCTTTAATTGCACAGAACTGGAGCCCTGAAACAGTTAACCGAAGACGCGGCAGACCACGGAGGAGATGGCGGGATGATCTGGATGTCTTTCTAGACAATTGACAACCTCACAAACTATCTCTTTATAATCTACGAGTATATACATTTATAACTAAAAGAAGAAGTTGACTGACTGACCTATTGATTGACGTATCAACGCACACCCGAAACTAAAGGAGCTAGAGCCCTGAAAGTTTGCATGCTGGTTCCTTGGATACAAGGATTTTTGGAAATTCAACCCCTAAGGTGGTGAAAATGGGGGGTGAAAGTACACATACTACCATGCGTTTGACACGCATAACTTCAAGATATGTACAGCTGTCATTCGCTGTTGACATTTTGACAATTGTTTTCTTCCATAAAAATTAGACTAAACATATTTTATGATATGAAACCTCCATGGTGTAGGTACTATTGGCACCGTATATTTTAGAAACAAAAATAACACGGGAAGTCTAGTATTACGACCAGTATACATAATGTGAACTACTCCGTCACTTATTTAAAATAATGTGCAGTTTCTAGCCGGATTTTTCGATTAAATTTTGAAACGTTCCAACTAACTATTAACTAACTTCTAACGTTCCGAAAATGCTTGTAAAATCTTATACATACTAGAGAACGGCTCGATTCGCCTAATTTTATGAAAGTATTTTTTTTATAAATTCAAATCTTTTATGAAGTCAAATTTTCCCAATGGTTTATAAACTATAATAATTGCAGATTAAATTGAAAATCGATTAAAGAAATTTGTCAGTTTTGGATACTATGTTGACCGTACGCAGGCGAATACACGTAATGGTTGGTGGTTTTAAAAAAATACATTTGAATTAAATTTGAACTTTTTGTTAGTAATCAACCCTAGATCTAGGACTTTCTTCTTAGGTATCCCTAAGAAGAAAGTCCTAGATCTAGGGTCTCCTTACTTATAAATAATTCGGTAGTGTTTCAAATGTCCTAAGTAGCATGACTAGGTGCTTTTGATAAAATAAATGCGGTGTCATCCCCATGAGTATTTATTTATTCACATCTCTGAAAACAATTCGTTTGAACAAGTGTTATTTCAAATTTAATGTATTCCGTCTCTTAATTTAAGTAATAAAAAATTATCAATGTGAATTCTTATTTTATTTTATTTATTTTTGAAACGAAGTAACTGCCGCTGCTAAGTAATTATTATTTATTCTTTCTTTCTTTTTCTATCTTTCTATCTGACCTGGCCTAACCAACATTGCCGCAACATCGATATCCAAAGTAAATTTGATTGTTAGATTTCTTGGACTTCTAAATATTACCTACGAACAATCATTGTCAATTCGTGGTTCTCGGATATTAGCCAAAACTTACTACTTAATATGCTCTTAAAAGCTTGAAGAAATAAGGGTTACTTGGTGTATTAATTCAACGCATCGGTACAAACGAAGAGGTCTAAAACATAGAATGATAGCGTATCGATTAATAATACTTAATTTCCGCAAAAGCATAATTTTACAAGTTGTAATGTATTTGTACATTTCTAAATGCGTGATGACTTTGCGTTTTGCACCAGAGACCTCTTAACTTTGCATGCCCAATAGCAGCTGTAATTTTTTTACTTTAATAGCGAAACCAGCAATGACACTTAAAAAAGAAGCAATCTTAATATCATGAGCATGTATTTTTATTTTTTTATTTAAAAAAAAACGTTGCCCCACATTAGGATTTTCTCCTGTATCGTGGGTGCGTTTACAAACACAAATTCTCACATACACAAACGCCCAAACCCGGAGCAACTACCTGTAGATCATACAAATATTTGCTCCGTGTGGGGATCGAACCCAAAACACGTGAGGCAGAAGTCGATCGCACAACCGTTACGCCAATCGTGTCGTCAAAAATGTCAATTGTGTGCGTCTTGCTTGATGTCATCACCCGTTGCAAGCATTTTGTAATGTTGGTTTTATACAAAAAAAGGACAGATTAGGCATACGATGGTATTTCTGACAAAATGAGCAAAACAAAATTAACCTACCTATAATTTTTTATTTCATGATACCTTAAGTTTACACAGCTGCCAAATAATTTTATTGTAAACGGTTACTGCTGAAATTTATAGGGTTGAATCTATAGTTAAAAAAGAGAAACCAAATAATGCGAGGTTAATAAACGAGGAAGATAAAAATATTGATAAGGCACGAGTAGCAGGAAACACGCAAAATATTAGTATAAGTATAGTATATATATAAGTATAAAGAACGTCGCGCAGAAGCGTTTGGTTTGTGCGCCACGTGTTATGGGTTCGATCCCCACACGGAGCAATTATTTGTATGACCTACATGCATTGTTCGGGATCTGGGCATTTGTGTATGTAAGAATTTGTGTTTGTAAACGCATAGGAGAAAATCCCAGTGTGGGGCAACGTTTTTTTAAAAAAGAAAAGCGTTTAGTAGAAGATTAAGAGTCATCCACAAAAGAATTCTCAGAATAAGAATTTGCTTCAACGGCGTCAAACATTAAAAAATAGCATTGCCTATTTGGACAACCCTGAACAAATATTTAATTAAAATTGTTTATCTCAATAACATTATTTGAAATAAAGCGAGACAAAGAAAGAAAATGTTTGAATCAGTTAATATAATACATACTTGAAAGCATTCTGGTGTATCAGTCAGTGACGAGACACCACCTAGTGCAACCATGACTACAACAGATAATGAAACGGATATTATCAAGTTTAAAGTTAATGGTGTTGAGCATACAGGTCAGGAGTTATTGAGATATTTCATAAATATTCAACCAAAATATGTATTTTATGTTCTAATTCAGTGTTACATTTTAATACGGCAATAACTTTGTATTACCTAAAAAAGATATCTCTTTTAAAAAGCTTTCAGTCTTGTTTAATTTTCGTAGCTCTTACTTACGTAGGTACGTTTAAGCCTGAAAAGTCTCCCGTAATACAGGGTTTAAAAAAAACATCTATAAGATGTATAATATTATTATAATTTATGAATTTTACCCTTGTAGCATCGTTAAGTAGATACAAAAATGAAAATAGTGTACTTATAAATATTTATGCTTAGTGTCCCACAAGGTAGCATTTTGGGTCCATAAGCTTAACAAAGTAAAGCATAATGAACTATTTAATATTAACTCACAGTTTATGTACGTAAGAAATATATATATATATATATATATATATATATATATATATATATATATATATATATAGGTATATCGCTCCCTGGCTAGGAAATAGATTGCATCCTACGAGTGCAATCGAGGGTAATAGGTATTTCTTAAATAAATAATTATAAATTTAATTTTTTTTTACTACTTGTGCAAAATTTTGATTGTAACGCCAATCAAAATTTTGCAAAAAGAAGAATTAGTTAATTACTTGCATTTCTAATTCTTCTTGAAAATTTTTAATCAGATTAATTATACAATGACTAATATTATGTATGTATATGATCTCGTGATTCCGAATTACGAGTATTATGGCTAACGGTGTTATTTTACGAAAATGTCGTTTGAGAAATTTTTAAATAAAATTTTCTAGCATCCTTCATCGTTCGATCGATCGTTGTTAAAAATTTCAATGCTTCTCTAAATATTCTTACCTAGTGGGCAGCGAGGTGAGTTCAGATGTGATGTTGCTGGACTACCTCCGCAACTACCTGCAGTTGCGCGGCACTAAGTACATGTGTCGCGAAGGTGGCTGCGGATCATGCATGGTCACAGCTGCCAAGACTTCTTCATCATCACATGTCGCTATCAATTCTGTAAGTGCCTACAAAATAATGATACTGAATGAAATAACGATACGTGGGAGAGTCATGCTTCGGCACGAATGGGCTCGACCGGAGTGATACCACGGCCTCACAGAGAACCGGCGTTAAACAACGCTTACGTTGTGTTTCGCCGAGTGAGTGAGGTTACCGGAGGCCTAATCCCCTTTTAAAAGGCTGGCAACGCACTTGTAACTCCTCTGGTGTTGCGGGTGTCCATGGGCGGCGGTAATCGCTTACCATCAGGCGATCCGTCTGCTAGTTTGCCCCCCAATCCCATAAAAAAATACTGATCAAACATATAGAACAGCACCAAACATTATCGATTTATGAGAGTAGTCTGCTTGCCTTAGATAATGCTGAGTAAAAACAGATTACGGGCATCCTACTAACTCTATAAAAGTGAGATGAGGATGAAAATAAGGTTGTCTTTGTATGTCTACGTATATATTTGGATGCAAGCGATGTAATAATGCTTTGCCTTAAAAAGTAAAAAAAAAAAAATCACAGTTCTTGGCAAAACACTTAAACAAATAGATGGCGCGGAAGTTAAATATGTATACATAATTATAATTATAAAAAATGTATGGTCTAGCCATGAAAATTCAATTCAATGAAAAAATATAGCAATCTACTTTTTATATTATACCATCACACCTGTATTCTTTGAAGGATTAAGCAGAGGTGTACAGCTACAGTTTTCCGGTATGTATTAGATCCCATGCAATTAGCGGTTGAGCGTTTTTCCATTAACCGGGCATAGATCCAGACTCCGAGATCCAGATTCTGTTACTGAGTATTTGCTTGACCTGGGGATCGAACCCTCAAGCGTAGCAGTCGCGACCACTATTAGACTCATGAGACCGTTCTATTTTTATTATTACAGTATAGATATCTTTATTTCTAAGATAATTATGTTTTACATATGTATATACAGGTGCTTCAGCTGCAGAAACACATAAATGTATACAAAGCGGCGGTACCTTATTGGTTAGGGCGTCGGACTGGCGATTATGTGGTTGCCGGTTCGAATACCCACCTATTACACTACCAACGTGAACCCACTCATAACACAAGCATTTAGCTTAGCACGAGGGGTTAACAAGAATACTAGTAATGTGCGACCCACATTACTAGTAAGCTTTAAAAAAAATATTATTCTGTTATTTTTTAGTAAAGGAAAAATTCAATCGCGGGCAGGATTCGAACCTGCGTTTCCTGGTTGGATACATCAACCAGAAGAATTTTTCATGGAAATGCAAAAAAATCACAAAGAGATAAAATGTTGTCCTATTGTCCCCTTGTTTAGGGATCAAAGATGAGGATGAGGAATTTCTTTGCGATTTGTACCATGCCCGGATTACATACTTCTGTATTAGACTCATAATTCTG
Organism: Acronicta aceris; assembly: GCA_910591435.1. Taxonomy (NCBI): domain Eukaryota; kingdom Metazoa; phylum Arthropoda; class Insecta; order Lepidoptera; family Noctuidae; genus Acronicta; species Acronicta aceris. Next base: position 14,193,126 of record OU342770.1, read on the forward strand.
CTTTTTAGCATGAGCTCCTCAATATACCTACCATTTATCGACACAACTATCAATACAATAATTTATTAATTTTTAATTACAATTAATTTAAATAATATATCTGGAACAGTGTATGATTGCCATCGGATCGTGCCATGGTTGGGACATCAAAACGATTGAGGGTCTTGGCAACAGGAAGGATGGGTACCATAAGCTGCAGACTACGATGGCAGAGAACCATGCTAGCCAATGTGGCTACTGCACTCCTGGTTGGATCATGGCTATGCATGGGTTGGTTGATCTATACATTTCAACTGTATTTATTTATTCATCAATGCTTTCTTCCACTTTTGAGAATTATATCCCTCTGACGGAAAGCGATGAATGAGATCTGATGAAAGAATGATGCCTTTTTACTGTTTCTTGAGTTTGACGATGCGCAATATGAAGGTTGATGAGAATCGCTGAGAACAGGATTTTCGTATCGAAATTTCTGTATCAATTATTTTCTTGATTCCTTACACGCCATTGCGTTATATCAAAGAGTAATTAGCGGAAAGGATAAATATCATAAACGACATTGCAATTAACGCTTAAACTTCAATTGTGATTGCAGATTACATTTGAGCTATAGTGCACAAATGTAATCTGCACAATTTATTTAATACACATTTACATATTATCTCATAAGTTTCATCTTTCTCACTTTCTCATAAATTTAATCATCTTTCTCGCTCTCTATGATGCTTCTAGTTTTAATTAGTTCATAAATTTTAATTATAGGTTAATGGAAAGTAAAAAAGAACTTACCATGTTGGAAATAGAACAATCATTCGGTAGCAATCTGTGCCGGTGTACCGGCTACAGACCTATCCTAACTGCTTTCAAGAAATTTGCAAAAGACGCTCCAGCCTCAGAAAAGATTATGAATATAGAGGACTTAAGCATTTGCAAGAAACCCGGGGGCTGTTGCCAAAATGCAAGTTTCGAAACAGATGATTGGTGTATGGTTCGCCAAGATGATTATCGTGAGGAAAAGATGAAGAAAATTGTGCTTAAAGATGGAAAGAAGTGGTACAGGCCTATTAAACTACAGGAAGTTTTAGATTTACTGTTGGAGGATTCAGAATCGTATATGTTGGTTGCTGGCAACACTGCTAAAGGTAATAATTTGATGCATAGTTAATAAAATAATAGTTAATCAAACGGTGCTAGATCTCATGTAAGACCGGCGTTAAATAATTGTGTGTTCTAAGTTGCATTAAAAAAATATAGTATGGCCGATCCGTTTTGCTTGCTTGATTAGGCGGTGGTACTATTGTGTCCCAAGATTCCATCGCTTATAATGTTCATGAGCTAGAACCTGAAAGGATATATTGTGGGAGCCTCTCAGTGTCTGTTTGTGATTTTCATCAAGCAAGACTACGAGTAGGTTCACGTTTTACTTGAATGAATGTTCACGTTTTTCTTAGTTCTGACCGCTAAGCAATATTTCTGTATTACATACAGTATGTTCTCATTGAAGTGATACGTGCTGCTCAACTGTATCATTTAAGTTGACAAAACATTATCATTTTTTATATAGGAAATAGTCTCAACTTTAGTTCGCCAACTCGACCGACAACCTATTAAAAAATGCCATTATTAATTTAATTTCAGGAGCTTTCCCAATAACCGAATATCCTAAAGTTCTGATAGATATCAGCTGTCTCCAAGAATTGAAGGCCAACGAGTTCGATCAGAACCTAATAGTGGGGGCTGGGTTGACCCTGGCAGAATTCATGGATGTCCTAAAGACTGGAGCTACACAAGACTATTTCAGCTATTTGTCGAAGGTCTATGATCATGTGGACTTAGTGGCTCATATACCTCTTAGAAATGTAAGTCTAATGTTTTTTATTACATACTGGAACTGTGGGCGTCAGCCACTTTTATTTAAAATAGTGATATTCCGAAGCACCTAATAATGAGAAAAGGTCTTCTGGCACCATATTTCGGACTTATTTACTGCTCCACTGTTGTGCACGGGTATCCACACAGAATGAGAGGGGCCAAGATATCTACCACGCTGACATAATACAAGTTGGCTGACTTCATGTATGGTCGAGGAAATCTCCTAGACAGTTATTTCCATTCAACAAAATACATTCATATTATCCTATTGAGGTAGGTAGACTATAGATCTTCATTTCTTACGATCCTGGTACAACACTTTCGCTATATATAAGTTCATTATATCCTCATACATGTTCTCCAGTTAGGGTCTTAAACTAGCCTTTTTTCAGTATCTTTTTTCGTCTGGGTCATCTTCTCATATAGTTATTTTATTTCAGGTAGCTACTATTGCAGGGAACCTGATGATTAAGCATACGTATAATTCATTCCAATCTGACATATATCTTCTTTTGAATACCATTGGTGCTCAATTAACGATTGGTACGTAAATTTGAACCTTGTGTACAATTTTGTTTGTGGAGTATTTTTTTTTTAATGTTTTTGTGTTTGTGCCCGGTTAGATAATAGACTTGTTCCCTATTAAAGGGAGTCTAAACACATATTTCACGTGGGAGAGCCATGCTTCGGCACGAATGGGCTGGCTCGACCGGAGTGATACCACGGCTTCACAGAAAACCGGCGTTAAACAACGCTTACGTTGTGTTTCGCCGAGTGAGTGAGGTTACCGGAGGCCCAATCCTCTTTAAAAGGTTGGCAACGCACTTGTGACTCCTCTTTTGGTGTTGTGGGTGTCCATGGGCGGCGGTAATCTCTTACCATCAGACGATCCGTCTGCTCGTTTGCCCTCCTATCCCATAAATATATATATATATATATATATGTTAAGTATTGTTGTACAATGGTACACCTCCGTCTAACTCCTCGGAGATACAGGCGTGGTTGTATTTACATACATATTATAATATTAAAAATTAAGTATTATAATATTGTGTCTTAAAATAAACAATAGATAGATAGACAGACATAATCTGGGTAGACACCCAGATTATATCTGTTTGTGATTTAAAGACTTAAATCACGCGTGAATCGGTTTCTTCTAAGCAACCGCGCTCCATCGTAGATCGCATTATCGCTTAACATCAGGCGAACTGGTGGACAAGCCATATCACGAATTCGCCTTTCACGAATGAAAAAAAGACACTTTTACAAATCAATGTAGGCAATGAGGTTTATCTGACGATCTCTGAGAAGATAATATACTCGTAGATAAATTTAATGATATATTTCATTCTGTTGCTCTTGATTCACTTACTGCGAGTTATAATATTTCCTTTTTTTAAATTTCAGTCGATTATAATGGTACGAAACAAGTGGTTACAATGGAATATTTCTTAAAAGTAGATATGAAAGGAAAAGTAATCTTGAATGTGTTGCTGCCACCTATGAGTGATGAATATAAATTTATTTCTTTCAAGGTAAGTTTTAAGAAAAGCAATTAACTAAGTTATGGAACTAAAATAAAAAAGACGAAGGTACTGCACCGACCCTATGTAAATTTAGATAATTATGGGCGGGATGATGATAATGATGATGGTGATGAATTAAGAAAATGTTTTTTTTTGTAATTTTAATTTGACTTAGTCTTTACGATTCAGTGGTGTTATACTAAAATAAAGCAAGCGGAGACTGCACCCTATACATGCCAAAAACGTCAGTGGTCATCTGGAGACCTCAGTTGTTAAGTCTCATTTGCCCAGTTATTTCACTCTCTACAATACTCTTCTGTGGAGGGGCGAGGTGTGTTGCCCCTCACACCAAACGGAGGATCCTCCGACCAGGCGGGTGTTTTGCCTGGCGGGCCACGGCCCGACGGTTGATGTCGGGCGGTTGTATATATCCAAGTTGCGTTGCAAACTTCACTTGCGCGATTCAGGACTTGTTCGTATGTAGCGCGGTAGATGTCGCTACATCACTCCCCCCCGAGACCGGAGGTCGATGGTCGTGTCGATGAGTCAGCGGTCAGTGCGTCTGAAGAGCTTGCCAGTGCCAGTGGAGTGTGTTCCAGTGAGTCGGAACAGGATGCCGCGTAGTCCGCAGTGAGTCGGGACTGTGTTGCGGTGAGAGCCCCAGTGAGTCGGGGTGATGCTGCGTAGTCCTCAGTGAGTCGAGGTGGTGCAGTGTTGAGTAGTGGCTGGCTGCTGCGTCGACCAGGAGAGACTGCCTCTGCTTGTTGACCGGCCGAAGTGCAGTGTGCTGTGCCAAGTTGCTTGATGTCGGCTGAGGGTGCTGACCAGGCATGCGCGTTCGCTGCAGGCGTGTGGTCAGGATGCCCGTTGAAGCCGGAAGAGTGCTGGCTGGCTGTGTGACTCGCTGCTCGTGCTGTGAGGGAAGGAAGACGACGGTGTGATGAAGCTGCTGGTCTTCGAAGGCTGCGCTGGTGTTCTTCTCGGGGTCCCCAGGGTGGATACACTGGAATCACGTCGGGGTCACCACTGTGGAGGGGCGAGGTATGTTGCCCCTCACACCAAAGGGAGGATCCTCCGACCAGGCGGGTGTTTTGCCTGGCGGGCCACGGCCCGACGGTTGATGTCGGGCGGTTGTATATATCCAAGTTGCGTTGCAAACTTCACTTGCGCGATTCAGGACTTGTTCGTATGTAGCGCGGTAGATGTCGCTACACTTCAAAGTAGAATGTTAATAATGTTAGCATATTACTGTTTGGTGGCAGGATATTAAAGAATGCGACAATACAAGCACGTAGGGACTCGGACTGCACGTTTAGCACGCTGCCATTGCGCCGCATGTCGTTGGTTTGATTCTAAGCGAAGGCAAATTTTTGTGTTATTCGCGGATTTTGATTTGAGTCGCTGTACTACGTGTCTGGTTATATGTTTTTGAATCCCCCCATGACACAGGGCTTCTTCTCTAGTACGGACCTCCCGGACTTTAAAAAAAAGCCATGGTTCCACCTCAAATAACTATTATTTTCTTTGGCAAAATTTTTTTCAGGTGATGCCAAGAGCTCAAAGTTCTCATGCAGTTGTTAACGCTGGTTTTCTTTACAAACTGAATTCAAGTAATGAGGTTGAAGAAGCCAGGATCGTTTACGGAGCTCTGTCAGTCAATTTCACCAGGGCGACGGCAACTGAGAGCTATCTGGTTGGAAAGAGCCTATTCAACAATGACACTCTGCAAGGAGCTCTCCGGGTATTGGATGGAGAGATGATAGTTGATGCTAATCCACCTGAACCGTCTGTAGAGTTCAGAAGGTATCTTGCCAAGGCATTGTTCTTTAAGGTAAGGGCTTAAGATAATGACAATATCTTCGTTTTCTGTATTACTAATGTGCAATTTTGTAACGTCAATTGTCAATCGTCAATTCATATAAAATTATACAATTTAACTAAAAGTGTAATAATAATTAAAACTTCAAAAGATTTTGTAACAAAATTGAGCTTATCTATATTTCAGGGTCTTCTTAATCTGTGCCCGACCCGTGGAACACGCATAGACTCTGCAATCGTTGATCTACATCAAACTAGGCCTTGCTCAAGTGCGAAGCAGACGTTTACTACTGATTCGACACTGTGGCCGATGAACCAACCTATAGCTAAATTAGAAGCAACGGTAACTAAATGACAAATACTCCACAATTACAATTATTTGTTTCATTATCTGCCTCGTTGCCACACCAGAGCAAAAGCCGTACTAAGGCAAGTACGGTACTTCTAATCCTCACGGTTTCAGGCTTTTCGGGCCAATCTCTCAAATTAAATAGGAGACCAGATCATCTCGCCAACTCAGTTTAGGCTCCTACGTCGTCTTACGCCTTGTGAACTCTAGTCTATTGTAAATCATTTCCCAAGATAACAAGCTTTGCTTGTTGAAACTCACACTGATGGGTTCCCTCCATTATACATTAGTTGAAGGTTAGCAGTACCCTATTGTTATTAGTTGACAACGATAAATTTTGTAATGTTAAAGCATGGGATGAGTATTATACCTCCAATGTACCCCTACCGTTTCCCTTCCAGATACAATGTGCTGGAGAAGCCCAATACACTGATGACATTCCCTCTTTCCACAACGAAGTATTTGGTGCTTATGTACTCAGCACTATAGCCGTAGGTACCATTATCAAGATGGATGCCAGCGAAGCTTTGGTAAGTTCAATAATTTATGACTTTAGTTTGTCCCAAAAGTTGGATCAATTTTTTATTAGCCTGTATTATTCCACTCCTGAGCAAAGGCTACTAATCTAATCTGCTTATGTATTTATTATTTAAATTGAAAATGAGTCTTTTAATACGACCTTCACCATCACCAATCTATTTAGATTATACAGCTAGAGACACGGAGGTCCTCTCAAGATGAGTTGGGTTAGGGTATAGGCCACCACGAGGGTCTAGTGCCGGTTAGCGGTTTCTTCACAATGTTTTGCTTTATTACACGTATTGTATTAATTATTACACGTACTATAAATGTAATAGTTTAATAATTACGTTTCACTTATGTGTTTCATTACTTCACTTTCAGGCTTTAGATGGTGTAATAGCATTTTATACGGCCAAAGATATACCTGGCTTGAACTCTTTTACCCCCGCGGATGGTGCCTTCACCGTAGCCAACGAGGAAGTATTGTGTGGTGGCGCCGTCAAATACTACGGCCAACCAATTGGAATCATCGTGGCTGATGATCAACATGTAGCTGAGAGAGCTGCAAAGCTTGTAAAAGTTAAATACAGTAATACAACCACTCCCGTTGTAGATATAGAAGTGGCTAGAAAAGACAGTTCCAGGAATACTCTGTACACATCAATAGATGCTACTAGTACGGGTACAGATGTATACAAGACTATAACTGGAAGTAATGTTCTACATGGTCAGTACCATTTCCACATGGAAACTATGGTATGTGTAGCTAAGCCTACGGAAGAAGGATTGGAAGTGCATCTATCAACGCAGTGGATGGATGGACCACAAATTATGATATCGAGGGCATTAAACATACCTCTTAATAAGTAAGTATCTTAAATCAAATTTATCAATTATTCATTTAAATTAACCAAAAAATGTTTTTAAAATAAGAATCTTTTTTCATGTTGGGTCGCAAACTTTGAGTAATATGTAAATATAAATCTAATATGTATTTATATAAACAGAAAATTGATTGTTTGTTCATTCTTTATGCATATATTTAATATTATATACCTAGTTTTTAAATCATCTTTAAATGCTGACCGTTTGAAATTTTCACGCATCATTCTGGTAAAATAAAAATAAATAATTATAAAAGCGTTTTGGCTTCCGGCTAGAATCAAGAGGAGTAATGAAGAAGTGACTGAGAGCATAAATTGAGATGTATAGAGAGCGTAGCCTCAATAGGCGCCTTCGAGTATTATAGGTTTAAGGAGGTCTAGGTCGGCATTTTATTAGATCAAATGTAATAAGGGGTGAGCCTATTGCCATCCACCAATCCAAATTCCGAGCTGTTACTGAGAATTTTATAGAAAATCTTAATAAAAATTCACTACGTTCGGCTAGAACATTGGGGCAGTTTTACGTTTCCTATAAAAAAATATTTCTTCAGGATTGACGTGCATGTCGGTCGCGTTGGTGGCTCATACGGAATGAAGATTACTCGAGCCACCCAATCAGCCGTCGCCTGCAGTCTTGTGGTACACAAGCTAAACCGTCCTTGTCGAATTATTCAACCGCTGATAACCAACCTTAAAGCTTTTGGAAAGAGGATGCCATCTGTTGGGGACTATGAGGTTTGTTTCACATAGTTATATACGAACGAGAATTGTCAACTAGTATCAGTAGTCTTATGCGCTATTCTTAATTTACAAGTTGTCTGATGAAAATATTAATATTTATATTACAAGCCTAATTTCACCTGTTCCAAATTTATGTTTGTCAAAAATACCTATTAATAACACATTTTTGCAGTGTGCAGTGAACAGCACGGGAGTGATCCAATACTTAAACTTAAACTTATATACGGATAATGGTTATAAGGTTAATGAACCCGTTTCAGTTTATGGTTCTGATGTGTATTATAATTGCTACGATGTCACTAAAATAAACTTTAAGACATATGACACTATTACTGACACAGCTAAAAATACCTACTGCAGATCACCAGGTAAACTTTAAATTCTTTTACAACATTATATAATTATACTTTTCGCATGACAGCAATAGTGACTGATATTATAGATACAAATGGATGACAAACAGATCATGACCAGAAGATCGTGATCTACATTAATTTTTTTATATTTTTTTTAGTCACAAAATCTATTCATTTGTAAATACCAAAAAATCTGATATTATTATCGAGTTATCACAAAGAATGCTTTGTGATTAATTTATAATAATTTTGTATTTTTCTGTTGCCAGGCACACTTGAGGCCATCGCTAACATTGAAATGATAATGGAAAGAATTTCCTATGAACTGTCTTTAGACCCAATAACTGTCCGTCTGGCTAATCTAGACAAAACCAATTTTAGCGAAATGGAAACTGTCTTGGACACCCTTAAGACCAGTTCTGAATATACCACTAGAAGAGCTGCGGTAGATTCTTTCAATACTCTGAATAGATGGAAAAAGAGAGGAATAAGGTTCGCTTTTTGCAGATGGTGTCCATTAGGTGGCATGTACTTAGATGTAAATTTGGCAGTGTATCATGGAGATGGAAGTATTGTAATAACCCACGGCGGAGTTGAAATGGGACAAGGCCTGAACACTAAAGTTGCTCAAGTTACCGCTCATCTCCTAAACGTACCTTTGTCCAAGATTCAAGTCAAGCGCAATAATACTATAATAGCGCCAAACAGTTTCACTACTGGTGGAAGCATTTCTGCTGACTGTATCATTATTGCAGCTAAGAAATGTGTTGAGCAGTTGAAGACGAGATTAGAACCTGTCAAGGTCACTTTAACTAATCCAACCTGGGAAGAGCTAGTCACTGCAGCATATGCGGCTGATGTAGACCTACAAGTGCATGGTCACGTGGGTGTCACTGAAGCGCAGACGTATAATATTTATGGTATGGCAGTAGTTGAAGTAGAAGTGGATGTACTGACAGGAGAAACTGAAATATTGAGAGTTGATATGTTGCAAGATGTAGGGGTTAGTATCAGCCCCGAGATCGACGTAGGACAAGTAAGTAATTTTTTATACTACAATATGTAATTTCAGGTCCATACACCTAATCTAGCTAAAAAACTTTACATGTTAAGTGTCGCTACTCACAGAAATTATTAAAATCCATCCATTTCATTTTATCCTCATGATCGTACAAAATTGTATGGTCTTTAATATCGTCTCAATTTGGTGTCATTAAATGACAAAGATACGTATAGATAATTTATTGTAATGAAGAAGTTTGAGAAAGAAGACGACTAAGAAGAAGACCGAGTGGACTATTCTAAGTAACAAAAATAAATAAAAGTCGTAGGTTCACTCTCAAGAGCACCATAAAGTGGGACGGCAACAGTCCGCACCCTCGAAAATCCAGTTCATGTGTAGTGTTATCTGCCGCGCTACATAGAAAATAGACGGAGTAGTCCTGAATCGCGCAAGTAAAGTTTGCAACGCAACTTGGATATATACAACCGCCCGACATCAACCATCGGGCCGTGGCCCGCCAGGCAAAACACCCGCCTGGTCGGAGGATCCTCCCTTTGGTGTGAGGGGCAACACTCCTCGCCCCGCCACACATGCATAATGAGGCATTATTATTATAATCATACAAATATAATAAAATTCTAACTGGCCGATGTGTATTCATGGGAGATATTTAAGAAAAAATGTTATGAGGGGTCTTTCAAAGAGCAAAAGAAACCGAAACAATAAATCTTTAGAGTTTTTATTTGTTTAATGTTTACTGAAAAGTGTAAAATTACTGCATGAGATTACATTCGGTTTTCTTCGTTTTATTACTAGAGGTCTAACTTATAACCTGGTGAAAGTCTGATCTTGATATTAATTAGATAAAAAGTATATCATTACTTTACTCAAATGTTAGATTTTTACTTTAAAAACTTTTTCATTCAGATTGAGGGAGGGTTCATGATGGGTCTTGGCTACTGGACGTGTGAGAAGCTTGCCTATGATTCTGATACAGGCGAGATTCTTACAGACAGATCTTGGGACTACCACTTACCAGAAGCTAGGGATATACCTCAAGACTTCAGAGTGTCTTTTTTAAATAACACATACAGCAATTCAATAATACTTGGATCAAAAGGTAAGAAAAATCTAGTGGTAATCTAGTCTAGTGGTCTTAAGCGCGACTGCAAAGAATCGACTGTTTAGCAGTGTTGTTGGGTATTCCTATGAAATTCTCAGTAGCAGCTCGGAATTTGGCAATACACTATTACTTTAAACCTAATCACATGGGTAAACTGTGTGTGATCAGATATAATGAAATGTTATTTAAAAAAAAAACAATCAACAGGTGTAGGAGAGCCGACAACATGTTTGTCGATAGGGGTGGCGTTTGCAATAAGAGAAGCAATAACTCACGCAAGACAAGAGTCTGGGATACCTTGCAATACTTGGTTTGAAATTGGTATGTATTAAGTTTGTCTTCGACACCTTTATCGATTGGTGAGTAGAAGCCTTAGACTTAAGGCGGTAGCATAATGGCTAGGGCGTCAGACTTGCGATCATGTGGTTGCCGATTTGAACCCCACCCATTGCACTACCGACGTGAACCCACACGTAACACAAGCATTTAGCTTAGCTCGAAGGGTTAACAAGAATACTAGTAATGTGCGACCCACATTGCTAGTAATCTTTTTGTTAAAAAAAACAGTGATATTGGCTTCTTCTATAAAAGTCCCAATAGCAGCTCGGAGTTTAGTATATCAGTACATCCCTAGGATTCCATCGCTGGAATGGTATGTTATATGTCAACTGGTGCCAAAAATTCTTGCAAGACATCTCCTTCATTGTCATTACGTTCCAAGTTCTAATTTATTTGGGGTCGGTGCGAATAAGGCTAAATTTAATAAATTATATATTTTGTGCATTTTATTTAGTGATTTGCCGTAGTCAATTGATACGGATTTTAAATATTAATTGATCTGTAAGTGAGTCCTTAAAAAAATGTAATATGAAACATAATTATGATTCACAGATGTCATACAGACGAAAAAAGAATCCTAAATGGACGATTGCACGACATTACAATTAGTGTATAATGTATTTAAATTTTCAGGTGGACCCTATTCCATTGAGAAAATATGCATGGCGATGAAAACTAATACGGAAGACTTTAAAATGTATTAGGATAACAATATACTTACTTATTATTCCATGCGAATATCGTGCTATCTCTGTCACACAGTAAATAGTGTGCTGTGCGAGACAGAGATGGCTAGATGGACAATTGTTGCGTAAAATTATTCTTCTTTAAATTTATAACAGTATACGTCATATTAATGCTTCCTTCTTTCTTCAAGTTCCATGTTTGATAGAGTTAAATCGTAATCTGTAGTTTATGGAGTTGGCTCAGGAGAGCACATTTTAGAAGATTAACATTGAGTCAGTAACTGGCGCCAGCGCTGATGACAGAACAACCATTTTTGTTAGATATAATGTCAGAATGAAAAATATTGGTTGGATTTTAGAAACGCAAAGGAAACTCATCAATAACGCTTTTTCCGATCTAGTTTTTACCATTGCCTTTCAATTTAATTAGACGCTGCTAAATATTTTAAGCAAAGTGTCTCCAAACAGACCTCCGCAATCCAACTTCTAGGCAAATCAGACTTTTCGGCCCACTAACTAACGCTAATGATTTCGTATGAGAACTAGGTCCGACGCTAACCGTGATATCTGAAGCAAGGAGTGGTCTTAGATGACTAAGAAGGTCAAGCATTCCTAGACAGTGGCAGGAAATTAAACCAAAATGAGAGCTAAAGATAGGTAGTTAAAATTTCTACGTGGTCTAGCAGCATTGGGTTGATTCGAGATTGGAAATCAGTAACTAATTCAAAACGAATCTGGATTAAAAGCATCTAGAATCGCATGGTTTTAACGTTTTTGTTTCCATTCTTAATTGTTTTTTTTATGTTTGATGTTGTTTTTCTTTATTTTAAACAGTTCTTGGTGATTTTTATGAGGATTTTCTTTTCTTATAATGATATTTCCGTGATTTTTTCAATTTTCTTGATGTTTCTTTTTGAAAGTCATCTAAAATGGGTTTAAAATTAAATTTGTTTTATTGAATTTCGTTATTTTCGTTATGTTTTATTGCAATAAATCTTTGGCAAGTTGTTTTATGGTTTTTATTCTATTTTTCCTTGAAATTAAATATTTTTCTTACAACTCCATTCAACACTTTCTCTTTTTATGTGTAATAATTTTGAGAATTCGTTTAAAATAGCTTAAGTAAGGATTCCTTTTAATTAGTAGGCATAATCTTGTTTAACCTGTTTAAGCTTGATCATTCCAAATAAAATTACTTTTTATCGGGGCAATAAAGAGCCATATCATTAACTTTAGTCTGGCAAATTTTTACGTACTTAACTACAAGATAATATTATAATTGTTTTGATTAATCTATACTATCTTACTTTTTTGTGTCTGAAATTTACGGGCGAGCACAGTCTCCACACAGTCCATCTCCACAGTTTCACCGAAATCGATAAAATGCCTAAAGGACGAATAAAGACCAACTATTCATAAAAGTAGATAATTAACTTTAGTGAAATTCGGAAGCTGAATGGCATTTCAGGTAAAAAAAAAAATCTGAATATAATCCCAATCTAATCTCAATATCGTTTATTTTATTATGTTTCCCAACATTCAATTATTTTATCGGTGGTTCACTTTTGTGATTTTATTGCTATTTAAATTGTTCATATTATGTTGACTATGTGGTGAATTAATTTTTATTTATGTCAGTAAAAGAGCAAACGATCTACTTGATGTTAAAGAGTCATCGCCGTCAATGGACATCTGCAACACCAGAGTAGTAGCTGATGTGTTACCGAGCCTTAAGAGCCCCTACGGACTGCAGACTGCACCATAGCAAACAAGAGGGGGTACTGGCTCTCACGCGTAATAGCCCAAACACACAAGAAGGTGCCTTATGACAGACTCTGACGTATGCGTGGTCGCCAGCCAGTCAAACCCCAAGAGGTCCTACGACCGAACAAGTCAGATACTTTCTTGCCTATTGTGAGATTTCTATCTAAATTGCAGTGAGGAATTGTATGAATGAATGTCTAACCCGTTCCTACACGGGGTATTATTATTGGGTTTTTCGATAAAACTCCCAGCAATAGCTGTTCGGACTTGGATTTGTGCCCGGTTAATGGCAATAGACTTGCCCCTATTACACGGAATCTTAGACCGATTGCACCGTGAGTGTATAGTACGTCTCTGCTTAACCCATCGGGGAATACAGGCGTTATGACATGTTATGTTTACTCTTCAATGTTAACTGACTTAAAGCTTTGAGCAAGCTGTGACTCACAGTCAACAACTGTGTTGATTTAGGCCACTTTCCAGCGACCCCACTGTAATGGTTATTACAGCCACATATAACCTTACTAATTGCAAGGATTACTGGTCAAAGTGTCTTCTTAAGTGAGTAAAGTTGTGTGTGAAACTAGGCGTTGTTGTTAGCTCCAACTAATACTGTTACCACACAAGTAAACTGTGTTAACACACCAATTAAATTGTGTTAAATTTTCGATATTATTTTTAAATTATTTCGAGTTTGTTAAGCAAATCAAAACCTAAAATAAAAATAGGTAAGTAAACATTTGATAAAGAAAAAGAGACTTCGTCTAAGAATTGGAAAGGAAAGGACAGGAGAACCTCTGTCGATTCATTATATAAAGCATGGTGTATGAAAACGGAGGATTCAGGTCCAAATCCTGCCCCTTGTAAAGAGTCTCTTTTACAAACATTTAACGTTAGAAAATCGTAATCCGAATCCAAAACACAAACAACGGCGCAGGTTTGAGTCCTGGCTAAGATTGAATTTTTCTTTTTCTTTAAATTTTGAAATTGAACAGTTAGTTTCTTTAAATGTGCTAATGTACTCGACGAAACACAACGTAGAAACACAACGCTTCCGTTGTGATTCGCCGAGTGAGTGAGGTTACCGGAGGCCCAATTCCCTTTTAAAAGGACGGAACGCACTTGTGACTCCTCTGGTGTTGCGAGTGTCTATGGGCGGTGATAATCGCTTACCATCAGGCGATCCGTTTGCTCGTTTGACCTCACATGCGAATTTAAAAAATATTTATGCATTTGATATTATAATGCTTTAGGAAGGTTATAGACTATCTAACATCACGCTTACGACCCTTAGGAGCCGAGCAAGCAGGTGAAACCACGACACAAAACTAGTAATTCATACAGAACAGGGTAATAACGCCACTGTTGAGGTTATGTAACTAATCATATATATATAACAGTGAACAGTATATATATAACGGTGAACAGAGATGGCTACGCGTACAATATATGTTTGTCTAGCTGTCTATAATAATAAAAGTCCATTATCGTCTTATCTTACACTACTAATATGTCTGAGATATAATAATATGATATATATTATATACTACAAGCAACTTTAAGGATCGCTGTTGATTTTCCTTGAAATCATAGATATTATAGAAGAAAAATAAAGCTGAATATTGTTTGGAAGTTAATGGATACGTGTATGAAATATTGCCACAAAAAGTAAATCAACTGTTGTTATAGTTTAAAATGGGTAACGTTAAAGTAATTTTTACGGATATAATTTTTTTTTACGAGTTATTGGTATTGATATTATTTGATTAATAACCCGTTCTGATTTCTCCTCTCTTTTCCACTCCTGATTAATATAAAAAAGATCCTTTTAAAAGAGTTTTTAAAAGGCCCTTTTAAAAGGCCGGCAACGCACTTATCACTCTTCTGTTGTCCATGGACGGTGGTAATAGTCCTGTCTGCCCCCTAGCCTTTAAAAAAAAATTACGTCTTATGTACAAAATCAAAATAAATATATTTTAACGGATTTTATTGCGTTCTTTTGATATTATGCAATACTATACTAAAATGAACATGTAATGGCTATTATGTAGGTAGGTTTATAGATTTACCTACTTTATTATCAATAATTCGCATATTTGTGAGAAATCGATCAATTTAATAGAAAGTGGTAATAAGGATATTTCCTTTACTAAAAATAACTTTATAATCCTAGCATGGAAAATGCAAAAAAATCACAAAAAGATGGTTAAAAGGTAAGGTGGCATCGTACGATATCGAACTAACTGTAAAGTAAGTCATGTCGGTTGAGAAACAAGGTAACTTGCTTCTCAATAGATGTCGCCAACGTCACCTTATGACGTGAACTCAGAATGTGAAGGCAAATTTCAATCAGGCGGGTGGGGTTCGCTGTGGCTTAGCGGTCAGAGCGTCTGGTGTATCTAACCAGAAGACCGCGATTGAATTTTTCCTTTACTAAAAATAACTTTATAATCCTAGCATGGAAAATGCAAAAAAATCACAAATAGATAGGATATTTCCAGTTTTAAGAGATAATTATTTGAGTTTAAAAAAATTTGACAGTAGGCTCACTCCTATTACATGAAACCTAACACATACCGAAAAAATGTACAGATGGAATACATTATTTGTACAATTTCATCGTTAATAACATCTACTGATACAATTTTATTTGATACGTAAACCGAAACTCTATCTTTCAGTAAAATAAGAATCATAAGTTCACCGAAAGGTATTAAGCGCAAATCTCATGGAATCCTCTGTCGGAAGGTCGAAGTCGGAGCTCATCCGTCGGTGCATTCCTGTGGCCTCTCGAAAGGTACTCACTACGCTAAGTAAATGTCTCTTGAGAGGCTTATAGAGGAGTATGATATCGGCCAAGAATACATATAACAGATTTGATTATTTTAAAGAATATTTTAATGTTTCTTGGGCACTTGCTTGTATTATTGAAAACTCAATGTGAGACGGTACATATAACTTTCTGATTTCTGACTCGTAAACATTAGACATTGAAATAAAGCTATGTGCACAATTTGGATCCGCTTAATAGCTACAGACTCGCTCTACGGAACCTTTTTTGATTATATTTAGACGACAAACAAGCTGGCCGCCTGATGGTAAGCGTCAAACCAAGCGTCAAATGCAGCGACGAGAGCCACACCAGTAGCCACTAACGCGTAGTCATCTTGACACCTAAGTAGAAGTTCAGTTAAAGACATGCTCACTTGCTTAGTAATGTCACTGGCTACATTACATTTTAAACAAGAACAGAAGAATGTTAGCACACTATTACAACATAATCAACCCATTATACTGTCCCACTGCTGGGCACGGGTCTCCTCTCAGAATGTGAGGGATTCGGCTATTCGGCCATCGAGAAAATCTCTCAGGCATGCAGGTTTCCTCACGATGTTTTCCTTCACCGTTTAAGCGCGTGATAATTAACTATTAATAAGCAATGACTTCGAAAAGTCAGAGGTGCGTGCCTTGGGTTCAAACTTGAGACCTTTGACTTGGCAGTCTAACGATCATACCTCTAAGCTATCACTGCTGTTGCCTAGCAGCAAAATATTTGGCCTCCGACTCCAAAAATTGTACTTCCTAACTTCTCAGCGAATAAATGCGTGGATATGTTGTTATATGTAAGGTGAAGTACCTTGAAAGTAGCACTGTTCCTGACGTCACATCGAGCCGTATCGAGGAGTCGACCTTTCAGCCTACCTCAGCGGATCACTCACTCGCTGTTACAGAACTGCGCGTACGCATCTGTCGTCTTCTCTTTTATTGTAATTAGCCTATCGAAATACAGTTTATCAAGAAGTTAAACAGTTTTATTATCAGTTGAGACCCCCAGCAACACACCTGGAGCCTGAAGCTTGACATGCAAACAAGCACCCGTATTTATAGGAATTATCTATACTTATAATAAATCTGTAGAGTACAGAATTGACCTCCAATTCTGTACATGAAATATATTTCCAAAATAACTATCAGCGGGTGATTAGTGATCGATACTGACGCCAAAAATGCAATCAGTAAAATTTTTGTCTGTCTGTCTGTCTGTCTGTCTGTCTGTCTGTCTGTATGTTCGTTATAGAAACAAAAACCACTCGACGGATTTCAACGAAACTTGGTACGATTGTTCTTCATACTCCTGGGCAGGTTATAGTATACTTTTCATCACGCTACGATCAATAGGAGCAGAGCAGTGAAGGGAAATGTTGGGAAAACAGGAGAACTTACTCCATTTTTTAAGCTTCCGTCGCGTGTGCAGCCTTAATGGTTAAAGCTACACAGAAATCATGTATGACGGAAATGTTCTCCTTAAAATTATATAAAAAATATTCCACGATAGCAAATGTCTATCTTTTATGGTTGACTCACAATAACACGTGTAACTCCCAATAGCTTAGCAGTTCGGAGCTTTCTGATTATATTTGTCTACTCTTACGTTAGGTGACTGACTGACTGACATAGTGATCTATCAACGCACAGCCCAAACCACAGGTTATAGCATACTTTTCATCACGCTACGATCAATAGGAGCAGAGCAGTGAAGGGAAATGTTGGGAAAATGAGTGATTCATGAGAAAGGTTTCAAGCTATAAAACATCACGCTACAACCCTTAGGAACGGGGCAACGCAGGTGAAACCGCGGGCGAAGAACTAGGGAACAAAGTAACTATTCCACGCGGACGAAGTCGCTGGCAAAAGCTAGTATTTAATAAAATTTTTCATTAAGATTGTTACGTCACTTGAGAAAAGGTCGACGGACTTGATAGTTTTTTTTTTGTTTGTAATTGAAAACAACACAAAACGTAAAAATAACAACACAACACGTGTGATGACGTCACATATACGGCGAAAACTCAGAAAATTGAAATTTTGTCGAAATAATAGTAAATCAACAACGAAATAGGTAATATAAGGTTATGATAGATGCCAAACTGACACTGGACAATTTTTTTAAGGGTCGGACAAAAATATGACTTCATGTCACCGTTTAACCGTACAAATGACGATATTTGGCACTTACATCTGTTTAGAATAGAAAGAACTTCAAAGTCGAAATAAATATGAAAATGATTGAATATCGGAAAAATAAAAAATACGGGTATCCAATTTTTCTAGTCTAGTCTAGATGTAGTTTCAAATAAAGTAATAATATACGGGTGTTAAATTGTCAGGAATTAGTTAGACGAAGCTGAGCACAGGTCACTACTTTTTAATAAATCAGAAACCAGACAACCAACCCTTTCTTATGTCTGATCAAAATCCTCAATACATATATGGAAGTATTCGACGTCTCTATACGTATCTTTCCATCACATTACGGACGGACCATGCAATTTGCACGTCGAAGCCTTTGGGACTTGACGGGCTTCGGCTTTGGGCGGGATCCGTACGAGATATAGGAAAATTATCTCTTCATACTTTATTACTATACGTAAGTTAGGACTTATGCGTTCTTGCTTTGAAAATTAACGTCTGAGAGCGGCTTGCACCACAGTTTTCTATAAAGATTTGGCGATGACGTCACTCAAAACGTAGTCCCGTTTCTATCAAATCATCATGAACCTATTCACTGCCGTACAGCTGGCACGGGTCTTTTCTTAAATTGAGGTTATGACATAGTCCACCACGGTAGGGTGTTAAAAAATACAAAACATCAATATTTTATGTAAATTTTTTAACACACGGGTTTTCAGCAGGCACCACTGTCTATTACAATGAAAGAGAGATAAATAAGTTAAGAGTCTGGTGGACCGAATTTCCCTTACAAAGATAATACTGAAATAAATCGTAATTCAAACACAATTTAATGCAATTCTGTTATCATTCGGATTCCAATACCATTTTGTCCAAAATACTTCACTGGAAATAAATGTATGCGAATTTAATTTTTGATAACTTTACAACGTTTGGAACGATTTTCAGTCTTTTATTTCCAGTGAAGTAGTAGTAGACGAAATAGTACGGTAGGAACCTAGATTAATGGTATCCAAATCCGAATAATAACATACCTAATTAGATAGAAATTGGGATTATTCCATATTTATGTTAGTATCGTATTATTGGGGGCAATTAATGCTCCGCCCCACTCTTATGTACTATTTATAAAAAAATATTATGTAATGAAAATATAGTATCTGAATATATATAAATTAATAGCTTATATGTAATTATTTATTAAGTATTATGTACACCTGCAGGAGTCCATTGTCTTTTCTACTCAACTCTATTCCATCCAATGGTTGTCTGTAAGAAATTGCATTTAGCTTTATGACCGCAAATTGTAACTACTCATGTAACTTTTGTATTTGTATTTTCACTCTGTCGTCTGCTGTACAATAAAAAATAATCTATATAACTATCTAAAATATAACAAACTTTTTACTTCCATCTGTCACGCGACACATCATTAAAATCACAAGCGAAATGAATCGCCATGTCTCTTGACGTGCAGTTTTCTTAAATCATCGTCCCCTTTTCATTGAGGCTGGCTTTCAGAGCACGTGCGGCCTATCTTCATGTGGGGCCAACAAAACAGCGGTAACCGCAGCCTATAGACTCCAGCTACACCAGTGCTATCACTCGCGTGTTCTTAAGATCTCAGATTGTTCTGTCTTATTTGACTAGTAATTTGACTGGCTAACCCTTTAATACAGAACTCATTCATGTTGTTAGCACATTATTTCTTCATAATCATCAGCCTATAGTAGTCCACTGCTGGTCTTAGGCCTCCCCCAATGTGCGTCATTTAGAAAGAAAAAGAAAAGAACAACGGGAATAAATATTTTTTTATCAGTAATTTTTTAAAACTGTGACTGAAACTGTCCCTAAAAGCTGACGTCCAGTGTGATTCGATAGATAATTGCTGTATGCACAAAATTTGGCTCTCGGCTTGCATCTAGCTTCCGCCAGCAACCTTTCGCAAATCATCACTCTCATCTTGCCGGAAGGCGTCCTATGTTACATTGTGCAACATGTAATTATTGCTTAGCGCAGAAATTTTTGGCACTATGATGGTGACGATGCAGATGAACACAGCAGCAAAGATTTACCAATTCAAAATCCTTGCTCATCGCTGATTTCGTGGCCCCAACAGTCTAGCATGCAAATGTTCTAACACGAACTAACGAGGCACTCGCCTCAGTTCTAACGAGTGCTATTCGGATAGCTTCTGTCACTGGACATATTAGTCACTATACTCTCACTCACTAGTCACTTCGTCACTGTGTCTGTGTCTTATATAGGACTATTTATTTATTTATTTATTTATACTTATATGCACATTGATGGTATCTACATAAGGCGGACCTAATACCGTAAGACATTCTCTTCCAGTCAACCTTCGGGTTAAAAGAAAATTAAACTAAATTAGGGTAAGTACCTACGGAAAGATAAAATAACAACCTGCATAGGTAAAAAAAAAAACATAATAAAATATTATTACTATTCAGTAATAACGTGTTGATTGGCACGGCTAGTAAGAAGGCAGTAGATATTTTACTGATAAAATATTTATTTATTTGATGGTGAAGTGATATAAATAGAGAAGAATATGCTGAGATGGTTTGGGAATGACAATGGATGAAAGGCGACAACGAAAAAATTGCCGCCAGAAGAGGACGCCCTAGAAAGATATAGACTGAGCTTACTGGTGAGGTTCTCTCTGTAGTTGCGGGTGTGCATTTTTATTAATATAGTAATCTATATTAATAAAAATGTTTGTTTGTTTGTCCTCTATGCATTGCTAACCCATTCATCCTATTGCAATGAAACTTTGGTGAATTTTTGTGTCATGCCTGGGAAGATTTATATTGAAAAAAAAAACACAAATTAAAAGTATTAAACGCATGCTGGGGGAAAACACATTGCTTGAATCCAATACGTACTTGCAAAATACATAAAGATATTGTTTCGTGATGGAATTGAAACTGCTACCCGTGGCACAGAAGCTGAGCACTCAGCCTCATCGCCAAATCATGCTATCACTTCTGACTTAACATTGAAACATCTCCTAAAATATTCCCAAAAACGTAAGAGACAATTAGTGTAGTGGTCCCAAGCGCGACTGCTACGCTAAAGGTCCTGGGTTCGATCCCCAGGTCGAGCAAAGTGTGATTGGGTTTATCTATGAAATACTCGGTAGCAGCTCGCAGTCTGGATTT
The DNA here is from genome assembly GCA_910591435.1 of Acronicta aceris. NCBI lineage: Eukaryota > Metazoa > Arthropoda > Insecta > Lepidoptera > Noctuidae > Acronicta > Acronicta aceris. The sequence goes on from OU342770.1 coordinate 14,214,268, forward strand.
GTGCTCGCCCTCTATTACATGGGACCTAAACATACCAGCAAACTGTGGGTGTACATTAGTATGCCTCTGCCTAATCCTTCGGGGAATAGAGGGGTGATGGTATGTTATGTAAAAGCCAATATTGTCATTAAATACATTTATTAAACATAATTTCGTCCTTAGTAACGCGTCGCAGGTAGCTTGATGAAGATATAATAAGCGTCCGCGTATAATGAATTATCACATAATATCACTGAGCTATTTACGGCATTTTATATTTATATTAGTGGGCCCGGAAAACGTTGTCTTGCCCTGTATCATCATCTTCCTGCCCTTGTATCAATTTATTTGTGGTCGGCGCAGCATGTCCTTTTCTTCCATTCATCCCTATCAGCCGTCACCTCAATCATTCACTCCCTGTCCCATGTCTTGCCTTGTATATAAAAAAAATCGTCGAACCCGATTGTGGTGCCACCTACCGGCTCAAATTGTGAATTTAAGCCATCCAGGGACCCATTTAAACATACACAAAAAAGATAATCAAAATCACATTGTTTTATGTCATTATTTTATAATTATATAGTTTTCATTATATTATATAAAATGCTTTGTCCTGAATAACTGACTAGCGGATCAACGCATAGCCTAAACCGCTGATCGCAGACCTGAAACTTGGAGGGTGTGTTCTTTGTTTGACGTAGGCATCCGATAAGAAAGGATTTTTGGAGATTCAACCCCTAAGGTAGTGAAAAGGGGGGGGTGAAAGTTTCTATGAAATCGCGGAGTACAGCTAGTATATAGATTGTTATTTCCGACATCAAAAATTCAATACTTTGCTATTACTTCAAACTTATTTAATAACACATGATTTCCTGGGTTTGATTTCCAGGTCAAGCAGTTTCAATTGTATATAGGATTTTTCTTTGAAATTCTACAAGGAATTTCCATTAAAATTAATGGTTAGGATTATCGCCTATTAAGTACGACACAAAACGAGTGAAGAGCTTTCACAAGCAGTCTTACCTCTAAAATTTAGTCTCGTTGAGTATGTGTGTGAATACAGAGTAATCCTTTTCAGCATTTTCAAACTAAACGGGATTTTGGGAGCCACGCGTCACAGCCCGTTTATGTTGACCAGCCGACCGAGACGTCACTTACTGCACCGTGCTCGTTACTTACGCCACGCTGGCGTACGTAAGCAGTTTAAATTCAAGTGTGTTAGAATAGTTACTGGGAATTTAAGTAGTGAAAAAATCTAGTCAGATTTTGTCTAACATTAAGCTCCATGACCACAGGCTGTGATTGGCTATTGTGCTATGAATTGTGGGTTCAGCCTCGCACTAATTACCTATTGGTGTAAGAGAGGCTCGTGGGTAATAATAATTACGCTGATTAACTGATCTGACTGCCTCATCAGTCTAGTGGTCCCAAGCTCGACTGTTACGCTAGAGGTCCTGGGTACGATCCCCAGGTCGAGCAAAGTGTTATTGGGTTTTTACTATGAAATCTTCAGTAGCAGCTCGGAGTCTGGATTTTTGTCCGATTAATTGCAATAGGCTCGCCCCCAATTACATGGGACCTAATCATACCGGCGAACTGTGGGTGTACATTAGTACACTTCTGCCTAATCCTTCGGGCATGATGTTACGTTAACGGATCTGTAAGGTTAATCTGCGCTTGCCATGGGCAATGTGTTGCCTGCCCATTCTTATCCCTACAAGATTTATCTTCATTCCTCGAAGAGAAAGTAATGCGTAGACCGTCTGACAATCATTATTGGTAGTCAGAAGCCCAAGAAGCATGACAACCACTCTATACTCAGGATTCCGGTAATGCTCATAATTAGGTTACCGAGGTCTGATTGCAGTTGCTTCGTGTAAAATCATTATCACTTTTATAGACTGAATAAGAAGAAAAATCTTTCAAGGTACTTCTTCTAATCGTGTCAATGGTCAAGCAATTGCGATCATGTGGTTGTCGGTTGGAAACCCACCATTGCACTACCGACGTGAACCCACTCGTAACACAAGCATTTAGCTTAGCATGAGGGGTTAACAAGAATACCAGTAATGTGCGACCCACATTACTAGTAAGCTTTTTTAAAAAAATCGAGTAATATGAGGCCTGGATATGAATTACCTACAGTGGCCAGTGTGAAGGTCCTTAAATCGACTAATATATGCAATGTACTTAATAAGCTACTTCCAGTTAAGTGTCTGCAAGCCTCGTAACGTAAAACGAGCAGGAAGTGGCACACTATGACAGTTCCTTCATGAATATTCAAAAGTCGTAAACTTACGACTCTTAAGTTCGGCGAGAAAACGAGAAAGCTCATCAGTTTTCCGGCCAATAAGCGATTTATTTCAGCTCCTAAATGCAAGGATTTGGAAAAAGTAAGTAGTAAGTCTATTCCAAAAATTCTTTCCCAAAGGGTTAGGCAGAGATGGATTAATGTGCACCCGAAGTTCACAGATCCTTGTGGAACTCTATTGATGGTTTTTGTTCAGCAGTGGAACTCTTTTGAAATGATGCTGAATCTTTCCGCGTCGCTCTTGTTTCCTTAATTTTTCTCCAACTATTATCTGCTTAAGATATGGCCCTTGCCATATCATGCGCATATATAAATGGGGAGTTTGTTGATCTAAAAACGGTCTTCCTGACTCCTATATTCTAGCGATAAAATGTGCCTGGTTGGCGTCCAATTGCGATTTAGATAAAAGGTGTTTTACAGCTTTTGCTTTGGATTTAAGCCATTCCATCCCGCTCCAAAGTACGTACAATATATCTAGATGCACTCTAGTAATCTTTATATATATAATTCTTCTGTGAGTGTGTATGTGACTGAACTTCTCTCAAACAACTGGACCGATTTTGATGAAATTTTTTGTGTGTGTTCAAGGGGATCTGGGAATGGTTTAGATCAAACGACTGGACCGATTTTGATGAAATTGGGGATCTGGGAATGGTTTTGTCCGCTGTCCGCTGTATTTCGCTTTATACGTAGCGAAGCACGTACCGGGCCGCTAGTAAACTATAAAGTTTTAAAGAGCATAGTTACATCATAGATATTGTAGCGTTTATCGCAATTTCGTCATCAACTGATGCTAAAATTAAAAGTTATGAAGTTGAAATAAAGAGTCTATCAATCAAGCACAGGCCTTATTTGTCTAAGTTAGTTTTCCAAAATACAGCATCAAGCACTATTTCTAAAGATTGAAGTATACCCCAGGACCACGACAATTGTACGTATTGTGCGATATATATGGCTTGGAGACAATCCTTACTAATATTATAAACGTGAAAGTTTGTGAGTATGGGTGTATTGTATGGATGTTTGTTACTCTTTCACACGAGAACGGCTTGTGGAGGGGCGAGGTATGTTGCCCCTCACACCAAAGGGAGGATCCTCCAACCAGGCGGGTGTTTTGTCTGGTGGGCCACGGCCCTACGGTTGATGTCGGGCGGTTGTATATTTATGCAGGTTGCGTTGCAAACTTCACTTGCGCGATTCAGGACTTGTCCGTATAGTTGTATGTAGCACGGTAGATGTTGCTACAGCTAAGCGGATGTGGATAAAATTTGGCACACAGATAGATTATAGCCTAGACTAATACCTATGTTACTTTTTATCTAGGTCAGGCTCAATCCTGAAATCCACGCAGACAAAGTCGTGGGCAGAAGCTAGTGAAAAAATAAAACGAAATGCACATGACATATTATCATGGCTGTATTCTCCAAAGAGCTACGTACTAATTATGTATAGGTCCCAACAATTTGCCGGTATGTTTTAGTTCCATATAATTAGGCTACTGCTATTAGCCTGGCAAAAGTTCTAACTATGGGCTTCTACTGAGAATTCCATAGAAAAACCCAAATACACTGCTCGATCTGGGAATAGAAACCAGGCGCCCACGGGCAACAGTCGCACTAATGACCACTAGATTAATAAGGTAAAATGCACATCTTAAAACACCTAAGATATTTCAAAATCCGTGCCATTGTAAAGCATGACATATTATCATAATATAATAGAGCTCAATTTGTCCAACGCTACATAAAATATGTAATATATAGAATTGCAGCTGGGTGGACTCTCATGAATAAAAAGATGCAATCCGCGCCAGAAACAAGCTGTTATAACCGAATGCGATAGCTTTGTAGCAGCTATTTTAGCTCGATAAGCTTGGAACCGGAACCGTGTGAAGAATATAAAAACATTTTATTAGGTACACACATATTTTCAAGCCTGCCAACCATTAGGGCAGGTAGAGACTATAGATTACCACTTGCTACGATCCTGGCAGACAATTTTCGCTTCATCATAACATAAATTATTCTCCGAAGGGAATGGCAGAGGCGTAAATGAACACAGTTTGCCGCTATGTTTAGGCTATCCAAACTCCAAATTGCTACAGAGAATTTCATAGAAAATCTAATGACACTGCTCGACCTAAGAATCGAACCCAGGACCTCTAGAATAGTAGTCGCGCTCAGGATCACTAAACTAATGAGGTAGTTCTTTTTATAATAATTTATTGAAGTCCATGAAGCTTATGTAACAAAGGTTATGTTTATTTAACGCCATCTATGAGTTTTCTATGAACCATTCTTGTCTGCGTACACCTCATATAATATTATATCTCCGATACATAAATGTACAATGATTCACTAACAAAATGTACGAACAGATTTTTATTTTCTACATTTATTGCAAATAAATTGATATATTAAATTCCATGTTACATTTTGCCGCTGGACTCCCGATGCTCATCCTGCCAAAGCTCAACCACCATTGAGTACAAAAGTTTGAGGTGTACAACCCAGTAATTGCTTGTTTTGGGGTTAAGATTTACACTCTGCCAAAGATTAAAAAACTTTCTAAATAAATCGGACATTCAGCTGAACTCATTCTACAGGCTGATTCATTTTTTTTCCTAAAAAATATAGCTTAAATATATAGATAGATGATAAGTAGCCCTCGTGTGGGAGACGGGTCAGAATACAGTTTCAATGCCATTCAGACAGGCATCTCGTAAGAGCCGAGTAAATATCTGACTTGCTCGGTGGTATGACATCTTGGGGTCTGACTGGCTGGCGACCCTTACATCGGAGTCTATCTCCGTAAAGCTACTTTCCCTTCGGTTGCTGTGGCTCTGACAATCCAGTCCGTTCCGTTCCGCTCTAATGGGTCGCATCAGCAACTCCTCTGCTGTTGCATGTGTCCATGGGCGATGATGACTACTTCACACTTGTATCTTCCGTTCGTTTGCCGACTTAATCAATAAAAAATGTAGCTCACACAGTACAATACAAACACTGTGCTTATACATCCATACAAATAATATCAGATACAAATTACACCCAGACCACAAACAAATATTTATGTGTCATAAAAAAAATGTGTATTGATTATTACTAAAGAATTTATTATTTGTACACGTTGTCTATAATTATATTATTATTAAAAGAAGAACCTGACTGACTTACGTATCAACGCACAGCCGAAACTACAGGAGCTAGAGACCTGAAAGTTTGCATGCTGGTTCCTTGTGCACTGCAGACGAGCACTAACAAAGTATTTTTGGAAATTCAACACCTAAGGTGGTGAAAAGGAGGGTGAAAGTTTGTATGAAAGTTCACACACTATACGTGCCTTTATTTTATATTTTTTTAATTTATTCTTTTTTCTTGAGTAACAAAAGACTCATAATAATTAAAAAATCACAAATTCAATAAAATAATATAAAAATAAAATACAATACAAAAATAAAATCATAACTCAAAATAAAATCATCACAAAACCATCAATCAAAATCATATCATCCAAAAATGTAAAAAAATAAAAAGTTTCTCGGTGTTATTGAATTAATTCAATATGTATTATTAATTTATTGGGTTTTTCTATGAAATTCTCAGTAGCAACTCGGAGTTTGGAATTTGTGCCCGGTTAATGGCAATAGGCTATTATATGGGACCTAAAGTATGGGTGTACATTAGTACGCCTTTGCCTTATCCTTCCGGGAATACAGGCGTGGTGGTATTCTATGTCGTTTTTATGTTAAGTAATCATCCTGTAGGTAGTATTTATTTATCCGCCAAATTTCATAAAGAAATCTCCACTACTGTAAGTAATGAATCATCTTCCCTCGAGCTATGTCATAAACAGTATTTTGATCTAAAAAGTTTATCTAGTAAACAAAATAACGAGATATTTTAAGACTACATCAAATAAGGCGTACTAAACTAACGTAATAATGTTTCAGATTCTAGAAATTGAGAAAGACATGCAGGATTTTCTGGATAAGGCTTTTCAAATTCAAAAAGTACACAGATAATAATATTTAATTCGATTCAATTAGCTTTTTTTTATTCGTGACAGGCTTACGCTTGACCGCCTGTTCGCTTGATGTTAAGCGATACTGCGATCTACGATGAAGCGCGCTTGCCTAGAAGAAACCGATTCACTACACCCAGATTATAGCTATCGATTACATCTATCTATTAAAGATTATACTGCCTCATTAGCCTAGTGGTCCCAAGCGCGACTGCAATGCTAGAGGTCCCCGGTTCGATCCCCAGGTCGAGCAAAAGTGTTATTGGGTTTTTCTATGAATTTCTCAGTAGCAGCTCGCAGGCTGGATTTGTGCCCGGATAATGGCAATAGGCTTGCCCCCTCTTACATGGGACCTAAACATACCGGTAAACTGTAGGGTATACATTAGTACATCTCTGCCCAAACCTTCGGGGAATACAAGCGTGATGGTAAGTTATGTTATTTTAAAAATAATTGCTTCATTAGGGAAGTGTTCGTAATCGCAGCTGCTACGTTAGGAGTCTTGGGTTTGATTCTCAGATTCTCGTGCAAAGCATAGCCGTCGACCTCTAGACTAATGGCTCAGTTTTGAGGGTATCTTGTGCTGTATAAAATTTCTTTCATTTTCCTGAGATTTTACAAACAAAGTAAAGGACATTAGGTACTAAACTGGGAATCGAACCTTCAATCTGAACAGAGGAAGAGACAACTAATAAACTGTTTTATTAATATAATAAGGAAGCAGTGATAGCCTAGTGGTATGACCGTTGGACTGCCAAGTCAAAGGTCTCGAGTTCGAACCCAAGGCACGCACCTCTGACTTTTCGAAGTCATGTACGTATTAATAGTTAATTATCACGCGCTTAAACGGTGAAGGAAAACATCGTGAGGAAACCTGCATGCCTGAGAGATTTTCTCGATGGCGTGTGAAGTCTGCCAACCCGCACTAGGCCAGCGTGGTGGACTATAGCCTAATCCCTCTCATTCTGAGAGGAGACCCGTGCCCAGCAGTGGGACAATATAATGGGTTGATTATGTTATTATTAATATAATGGTCCTAAGTGGGACTGCTACCATAGAGATCTTGGGTTCGATCCCTAGATCGAGCAAAGAGTTATTGGGTTTATCTATAAAATTCTTAGTAGCAACTCGGAGTTTGAATCTGTGGCCGGTTAATAGCAATAGAAAGGCATTCTTCTTGATGTTAAAAAATATAACGACCATAATATATTTCTTTTTTCTTTATCTTTGCATAAGTCAGTATAAACGAAATTATTGGATACATAGTTAGGAAAACAGAATTATGTTAGAGACATTGTTTACTGACAGGAAATTGAACGAAGACCTTCTACATACCTAGTTCGATTGAATTTTGTCAAGAAAGTTGATTTACTTTTAATATTTACGCGTACGTACGTTTTTTTTACGTGGGAGAGCCATGCTTCGGCACGAATGGGCCGGCTTGACCGGAGTGATCCGACGGCCTCACAGAAAACCGGCGTGAAACCACGCTTACGTTGTGTTTCGCCGGGTGAGTGAGGTTACCGAAGGCCCAATCCCCTTTTAAAAGGTCGGCAACGCACTCGTGACTCCTCTGGTGTGGCGGGTGTCCATGGGCGGCAGTAATCGCTTACCATCAGGCGATTCGTCTGCTCGTTTGCCCTCCTATCCAATAAAAAAAAAATATAATAGAATAGGCTGTATCTTTTTAAAGTATATCGAATATACCTTTTTTTTACTTTTGACTTGAATGTACATCATAAGAGGCTCACAGCAATCAAGTAATAACAATGCTTATCTGTTGTACAGTAAAGTTAAGCTACTCCTGATGCGGTCAGTTCGTGGATGGATCGTAACACATCGAAATCCTTTCTGTTGTAATTCCCATGGGCCCCTTTATTCATGTAAAGCTAAAGCTAATTATTAAACACTAGCGGCCTGTCCCGGCTTTGCATGGGTGGACATTATTTAAGTTTTAGTCGGGATCCCTAATTTTTTCTAGAAATAAATCTATAACTATACTTATAATAAATCTGTAGAGAGGTCAATTCTGTACATGAAATATATTTCCAAAATAACTATCAGCGGGTGATTAGTGATCGATACTGACGCCAAAAATGCAATCAGTAAAATTTTTGTCTGTCTGTCTGTCTGTCTGTATGTTCGTTATAGAAACAAAAACCACTCGACGGATTTCAACGAAACTTGGTACAATTGTTCTTCATACTCCTGGGCAGGTTATAGTATACTTTTCATCACGCTACGATCAATAGAAGCAGATCAGTGGAGGGAAATCTTTGGAAAATGAGTGATTCATGAGAAAGGTTTCAAGCTATAAAACATCATGCTACAACCCTTAGGACCGGGGCAATGCAGGTGAAACCGCGGGCGAAGAACTGGGGAACAAAGTAACTATTCCACGCGGACGAAGTCGCTGGCAAAAGCTAGTATAGACTATGTTACTTAGTGATAATGTAGCTTGCTAACGGCAAAAGAATTTTCGAAATTGGTCCAGTAGTTTTTAAGTTTATTTGTTACATACAAAAATACAAATCTTTCCTCTTTTCTTTATAATATTAGTGTAGATTTAGCTAATAATCTACCATAGTGCGTGTTAGTGGCGGTGGCAAGCGCTTAGTTTCAGTTTCAGAATCAATGTTTATCAGGTAATTTATTCTCGTCACTTACACTCCACAATACTCACATTGATAGAAAAAAAAAATGTAAACATCAATTATCTATTTAAAAGAGTATCTATGGAGTTTCTTACCGGCTCTTCTCCATAAGATCTGCTATGTATTTGGAACCGTGCAGCGTGTTAGCTTTTGATTTTTCAAAACCTACCTCTAATTGAAATAAAATATTTGAATTTGAATTTATCAAAAACAAGTGACCCGCCAGCGGTTACCTTACATTTTTGTTAATAATTGCAACATTAAGGGTCCAGCGGAGCTTGAATTGTTCACAAAAACGTAATACCGAAATAAATCGTAATCCAGACAATATTCTATCAAATTATGTTATTTTTCGGATTTGGATAACGTTAATCTCGGTTCTTCCGATACTATTTCGTCTATTACTACTTCACTGGAAATAAAAGACCGGAAAATAGTTCCAAATCGTTATCAAAAATTGCATTCGCTTACATTTATTTCCAGTGAAGTATTTTGGACGAAATGGCAGAGTAGGAACCTAGATTCACGGTATCGGAACCCGAATAATAACAGAATTTGATTAAATTGTGTTTGAATTACGATTTATTTCGGTATTACGTTTGTAAGAGAAATTCGGTCCGCCGGACTCTTAAGACGTCCAACAATTTAGTCTACCCGTGACCATGGATGCTGTAAAGGATCCGAAACGCCGGGAATCAAATAATATCAATAGAATGCGATAAAATCCGTAAAAAGTAGTTTTATTTCACTATACAGCGATGTTAATAAATTGTTACAAATTGCTAAAAATATATAATTGTATACAATGAAAGTAACTTTGTCTGCCTGTTTGTTGATTACGTCATCGCATTTAAAACAATTTTGATGATTTTTTGTATGGAGATAAATTTGGATAACTTTATGCCAAAATTCATCAAAATTTGTGAAGAATTTAAGTTACCTTTTTTGTCTCAAACAATCCTTTGCGATGCAACTGAAATAGCGGTCACCCGCTTGTTATGAAATAAAGCTAAGAAACTCGAGGTATTTTCTAAAAATAAAGTTTAGTAACATACAGGTGTTTACGAACCAAAACCTTTAAATTTTTCCTCCAATAAAACATATCCTTCAAAAAATTATCCTGCAAAAAATTTCATATTACACGGAGAGTTTCCACAATAACTTGCTATAATAACATTCTTTGTACATAAAGTGAACAATATGGGCCCACAAAGGGAACTGATATAGAATGCCATCAAATTATGAACAGGCCTCATGTTTATGAGCCTAGGATGAAAAGTTGTGACGTTATAAAAAAGTGATGAAATAAAACTACTTTTTATGTATTTTATCGTTTTATATCGATATAAATCGCTTTATATGTATTAATCTATATTATGATAATGTACTACCTAATGTTATAAATGAGAAAGATTGTCTATTTGTTTATTCAATTTTTTTACTCCTAAACCGCTGAACAGATTTCGATAATATTTGGCAAGAACATGGACTGTATCCATAGAAAGAACATAGGCTATGTTTTTTCTCAAAAAACTCTTTGGATCGCGAGTGAAATCGCGGGAAATATTATAATTTTATATCGAAATATCTTTTTGTGATTTTTTTACATTTCCCATGTTCCAAGGTACGATATCGAACTAACTTACACCTTATGACGTAAATTCAGTATGTGAAGGCAAATTTCGATCAAGTAGGTGGGACTCGCAGTGACTTAGCGGTCAGAGCGTCTGGTGTATCTAACCAAAAGACGCAGGTTCGAATCCTACCCGCGATTGAATTTTTCCTTCACCAAAATAACTTTATAATCATAGCATGGAAAATGCAAAAAAAAATCACAAAAAGATAGTTAAAAGGTAAGGTGGCATCGTTCGATATTGAACTAACTGAAAAGTAAGTCATGTCGGTTGAGAAGCAGGGTACCTTGCTTTTCAAAAGTTGTCGCCAACGTCACCTTATGACGTAAATTCAGAATGTGAAGGCAAATTTCGATCAAGCGGGTGGGACTCGCGGTGGCTTAGCGGTCAGAGCGTCTGGTGTATCCAACCAGAAGACGCAGGTTCGAATCCTGAATTTTTCCTTCACTAAAATAACTTTATAATCTTAGCATGGAAAATGCAAAAAAATCACAAAAAGATAATATACATCTTACTAAACCAATCAGCTTGGCAACAAGCGATACCAACAAACACTACAACAATTCAGATCCAACTCCCAGACGACTCATGTGTGCTAAGTATTCTGTTGTTGAATACTACAGAACATTATAGTTTAGACCAAAACAATTATTGTCTGCAAACATTAATAGATATGGTAATGAGATCGTTCTAAACTTTAAACGGTTTTCTCCTATCTTTGTTTAGTTAGGGACAAGTTGTATTTAGAATTCTCCATTTCTTTTTAGGTTTTGGTTTTGATTCCGAGATCGGGCAAAGTGTTATTGGGTTAATCTATAAAATTCTCGGTCACAGCTCGGAATTTGGATTTGTGACCGGTTAATGGCAATAAGCTCGCACCCTATTACAAGGCTGAACTGAAGGTGTAGATTAGTATACCTCTGCCTAACTCTTCGGGAATGCAGGCGGGATGGTATTTAATTTTTTTAAACGGGCTATAATACTCTTCTGCCATTCAGACGAGCGTCTCGTAAGAGGTGAGAAAATATCTGACTTGCTTGATTGTAATACCTTTTCAGGTCTGACAAGCTGATGACCACCCTTACGTCGGAGTCCTTCGTAAAGCACCTCGGTGTTATTTTTAGTAAAGGAACCTAGGACCTCTAAGCTTAGAGGTCAGAGCGTCTGGTGTATCCATCCAGGAGACGCAGGTTCAAATCCTGCCAGCGATTGAATTTTTCGTTTACTAAAAATAACATTATAATCCTAGCATGCAAAATGCATAAAAATCAAAAAGATACCTCGGTGTGTGTTTCGACTATTGCGCATGAGATCCAGTTCCCCCTCGGTTGCTGCACTCATTGATACTATTTATTTGCCGAATTCATACATTTTTTTGTGGGTGAGTTTACAAACAAATTCTCACATCACAAATGCCCAGACCCGAAACAACTACATGTAGATCATACAAATATTTGCTCCGTGTGGGGATCGAAACCACAACACGTAACGCAGAAGCCGATCACTCAGCCACCACGCTAAACGTGTCCACAAATTCCAAAATAGCGAATCCAATTAAAATTCAACAACAATTTTCGAATAAACGAGTCTCAATCAAATCGTACCTATACAATATATTATCAACCAAATTGGCCCAAACATCTTCTACATAGAAATAGCAAAAGGACTTTCAAGGACCGAAATAGTTGAAACACCTGACGTCCTGCGTACTACGCATGCGTGAAAACTTCACCCGTCTTGTTTCGTAGTTGTGTGTCAGTGTCGTATGGGCTCCGCCGCGTATCAACCGCGTGTCGTATCAATCACCGGTTGGCCGCGTATCAACCGCGCGAAACGTAGTGTTGTGTTTTTAATTGTTAGTGGTGTTTGATTGATTGAGTGATGTGTGATGTGTAAACAAGGTGAGTTTTTGATTGCATGTCAATATTTTTTTTATTTGTTTATTTTTTCTTAATAATAAAGATGAAGCTGTGAATATAATTACTCATTTAATTTGAAGGTGGCGTTTTAATTGCCGTGTATGATATACAGGGCTGTTTTAATTATGTTGAAACTTTTGCGCCAAATCGTTATGTTGTTAATTAATTAAAAGACGAATGAGATAATTATGATTGATGGTACCTATGGTAACTAAACATAATTATGGAGGGTATCTTTGTATAAATTGAATTAATAATTATATAAGATTCATTAATAGAATATAAGATTGACAAAAAATACTGTCATGTTTTTATTGATGAGTTTAGTTCCCTAAGTATTAAATAACGGAGATAGCTACGCCCATATTCACACGTGGTTCATTGATTTATTATACTTAAATAGCTAGCTTATTGGTATTTTATCGGATACATATCGGAGAGTGTGCATCAGATCTCCACGAACTTCTATCGGACGACCAAAAGCACGAACAATCCAAAAACCCGAACGAAACGCTTTAAGTCCACTTTTATCGTGCGTACCTCTGATATGTGGAATGCGCTTCCCGAGTGGGTCTTCCTCTATAGATATAATCTGAGTGTCTTTAAATCACGAGTGAATCGGTTTCTTTAAGGCGACCGCGCTCCATCGTAGATCGCAGTCGCTTAACATCAGGCGAACTGGTGGACAAGCGTAAGCCTATCAGGAATTAAAAAAAAAGACTAATATAATAAAGATAATTGACAACATTTAATTTTTTTAACTATAATTTGATTTGAAACTAAATCGAAAAATAGTACCTATTTTTTATAATCCCGATATTCAATCATTTTCAAATGTAATTTCGACTTTGAAGTTTTCTATTCTAAACAGACGTAAGTGCCAAATGACGTCATTTGTACGGTTAAACGGCGAAATGACGTCATTTATCTGTCACTTAAAAAAATCGTCGTCGTTTTTTGATTTTTATTTTTTTGTCTCCCTAAATTAAGAAATAAATAAAAATATATTGAAGCTCAGGATAGGAAAATAAAGTAACGTTATTTTTGTTTTGAAGACTTCGTAATTTTTACGCCATCCTTTAAAAATAATAGTCTTAGATAAACCGTAGACTTGACTGCTTATTCCCCACCTTATTTCATAAATGAACTTGTTACTGCAATAATTATGCGTCTAAGTTACTCAAAATACATTATTACATACCATCACGCCTGTATTCCCAGACAGGTTAGGTAGAGGTATAAATACTATTTGTACACCCACAGTTCGCCGGTGTGTTTAGGTCCCATGTAATAGGGGGCGAGCCTATTGCCATTAATTGGACACAAATCCAACGTCCGAGCTGCTACTGAGAATTTGATAGGTACGTTAGTACCTACTCATCTGCTTTACCCTTCGTGGAATACAGTTATGTTATGATGAATACATAATATGGTTGATAATTAATGCGAGGAATTTATTTGGGTCGTTGAGCTCCCTAAAATATGGTAGAGTTATACAATTATTGTGTAGCTCAAACATATTCAAAGGAGCTGAAACGTCGGGATTTATTAACATCAATGTAACGCTATAAAATTTGAACGCTACAAAAACTTCTGGGCAATATCTATAATAACATAACATACCATCACGCCTGTATTCCCGCAAGGGTTAGGCAGAGGCGTACTAATGTACACCCACAGTTCGCCGGTATGTTTCAGTTCCATGTAATAGGGGGCACGCCTATTGCCATTAACCGGGCACAAATCCAGACTCCGAGCTGCTGCTGAGAATTTCGTAGAAAAACTCAATAACACTTTGCTCGACTTGGGGATCGAACCCAGGACCTCTAGCGTAGCAGTCGCGCTCAGGACCACTACGCCAATGAGGCAGTCAATATCTATAATCTAAAGATAAATAGCCAGCTTTTTTAGGCTTGCTTGTCATGGTCGTGGATGTCACGAATCCCATGGCCATGACTATTAGGACAGAGGAAGGCAACTATGGTTTTTAGTCGGTACCAGTCCGACATACCCTGAAGAGTCTCCAGGCGGTAGATGTTCCATGAGGAGTTTCAGTGAGAGGGCTTCTGACTATTACTAACGATTTTTTTTATGGGATAGGAGGGCAAACGAGCGGACGGATCGCCTGATGGTAAGCGATTACCCTTGATTGCCCCCATGGACACCCGCAACACCAGAGGAGTAACAAGTGCGTTGCCGACCTTTCAAATGGGGATTGGGCCTCCGGTAACCTCACTCACTCGGCGAAACACAACGTAAGATCAACATAAGATCGGGAGCTTATGACAATTGTTAGTGGTGGTCAAATGCCTATAAAGGTTAGCCTATTAAATGAAGATCGAGAGCTTAACGTGTTCTCCGGATCACGGAGAGATTTTGATATCCTTAGAATTATCACCCATCTAAAGACAAACGGCGACTCGCATAGCTTTACTTTCCAGATCAGTTGATCAGCGTAGTCAATTACTTAGCCATAAGACTCTATATAAGGTGACCAGTGGTGCTTATTTCAGGTTTTCCTTTGAACTTGTCCCAACTTGATGCCAACTTGCAAGCGTGGCTATTCAAATTAAGGATCTAGATTCAATTCCCAGGTAAAGAAAAATGATCCTAGTTTATAAAATTTATCTTGCACGTCAAGCTGTATAGTTCTGACAATGTTAGAACAAAATTGTAAACAGAAATGAAAAAAAAAACAATGTTATAATTTTTATATTAAGTATCTATAGAGTTTCTTGCCGGTTCTTCTCCATAAAACCTGCTATTTAGAACCGTGCACCTATTCTCCTGATAATGGTCTAATTGAAAAAGAAATACTTTGACTTTTTTACTGGGTTCTTGTAAGACAATCTTAGTAGTAGCGCGGATGGAATTAGAAAGTATTCTGGCTTACCGAACCGATAAAGGGTAAATATGTAATGGGTCTTAATCATAGTTTTATACTGTACACATACTTCTCTAGTTTTTTTTTAAAGTTGCCCCACACTAGGATTTCCTCCTGTATCGTGGGTGAGTTTAATCGCAAATTCTCACATACACAAACGCCCAGACCCGGAACAACTACCTGTAGATCATAAAAATATTTGCATAAGAACATACAAAGTTTACATTATTTACCACCAATTTAATCTCCATCCCAACTATTTATATACCTATAATAAAATTGTAACAGGTCGAAGTCTGTACATTATAGATATTAAAGAAAAACTAATATGGGATCGTTGTTAGAGCAAAAGAAGCCAAAATACCAATTATTAGATTTTTTGTCTGTCTGTCTGTTTGCGCATCACGTAAAAACTACAGCATAGAATTGAATGCAGTTTTCACCGATGTATTCCTAGAGGTCTCACTTAAAATCTGGTGCATGTTTCATCTTGATACGCCGCCTAGATTCGGACATATAGTATGTTATTCTTTTTGGGACGTGAGTGAAACTGCGGGCAACAGTTAGTCCGTAATAACATTATTATAATATATTGTAAGCCTTTGCTTAGAACGAAATATTTCATTATCCAAATCGTCTTCATTAATTCATTCCCTCAGTCTTCTTTATTTGATTTTTTTTTTCAAACAAAGATGTATAAAAAATTAATTAAGATTTAATAAATTTCTCGTTAAATACGAGTTTATGTGCTGAAACATTTAATTAAGTTAAACGTTAGAATAGATAGAATACGACATGTAACAATTTAAGTTGGCAACGTCTTGTTTGCTGATTTGAGTACATACTTCTTAATATATAAACAGAATTCTAATTATATTCAACGATGTTAAAGTGGAAGCTATCGCCATTAATTCTACACAGTAGGTACAACTTTAATTAGGAAGGCACTGTTCTGTAAATCTTTTTGGCAACAAATATTTAGCATATAAGAATTTTAAAAAATCATTCGTTTTATTATGGATTAAGTCGGCTTTCGAGCTGACGAGCCATCTGGTAAGTAGTCATCGTCGCCCATAAACACTAAAGGAGTTACTGATGCCTTGCCGAACTTTACTTGTGCTCAAACGGATTTACTTATTAATAATTCGGGTTCCAAGCTTTGTGCGTGTGCGTATAAAAATATGGACAGAAAATAGACAAAGAAAAATTCCAAAAAAATATTGTTTTTGGGTATATTTTTTTACAAATAACTCCTATTTATAGACATCGACAATTTAAACTTTTATCATATTATTAGTATGATAGTTAATACTAAACTGACGATTCGATTAGTGCAGTCTTCGAAGAAACGGCTGCTGTGTTAGAGATCGTGGGTTCGATGCCCACATTAAACAAATATTTACTTTCTAATTAAAAATAATCAACAATAATAGAACCCGATTGCAGCGCTACCTACCGGGTCTAATTGTATTTTCAAACCATCCAATTACCACTCCAATTTCACCCTAATGGGTCCAGCTGTTTAGGAGGAGTAAGGTGACAAACACACGTACAGAATTATATATAAATAAAGATAATATACCCATGAATTCAATAAGAAATAAGGGTAGCGAGGACTATAGCCTAATCCCTCTCATAGTAAGATAAAAGCCATACCCAGCAGTGGGAAAATCAAAGGGAAATGTTCTTTATTTCATATAAGCCGCGTTTTCACTAGGAGCTATGCTATACATTCACGTGGCATGTCGTTGCGACTCTGTGTGTTTTTGTCGCTCGACATTTGTCTAGTTCACACCACCTAGTGGTGAGTAGTATGTCGCCCGAGGAGTTAGTGTTGTTCAGTGCAGCTTACATACAAAGAGACATGCATCCTCACTATTCAAAGCTTGTCGGGCGATTGTTGAGGGACACGGAGGTCGCGCGTGTCGATGCTCGCAGTGGATCGACTGGCGACAAGTCCCGCGACTCGTAGATGTCGCAAGTGCTGTCCGGCGACATCGCGCGGGATACATAAATTTCGTGTCGAGCAACAAAGTCGCAGGACAAATGTCTCCTAGTGAAAATGCGGCTTTAGACCAATATTACAGGTACTTTTGAAAAGTCAAAACTAGTTGCACGGTTCCAAATAGTGGGTGTTATTGAGAAGAACCGGCAAGAAACTCCATAGATTCTCCTATTGTTGGGACAATAGATTGTCCGTGGAATACCACGGACAATCTATTATCTCACTTCTGTGGGTTTCTCGCTGTATATTTTGTTTCGTTTCGTTCTATTTAAAACAAAGTTGTAAAGATTAATATTGTAATCATGATTTGAGTATCTATGGAGTTTCTTGCCGGCTCTTCTCCATAAGACCCACTTTTTGGAACCGTGCAATTAGTTTGACTTTTCAAAAGTACCCTTTTAATGGTCTAATTGAAATAAATAATTTTGACTTTGACTTTGATATGAGGTCATAAAGTTAGAAAGAGAATCCGAGACATGAGTAGATAGTCGAATGGTTATATCTCTAGGCAACTATACCTTAATCAAATACATGTTTCTTTAAAATAAAAACACAGTGCTAATTAAAACAAGATCGAAGCGCAGGCACGCCTAACAGGGTATTACGAAGGGTTTTTAATCATGCCACCCTGATAATCTGGGTGTAACCCGGGTAATGACGATAAAATGGACGCTTCCGGGTATTATTGACCGGGGATTGTGAATGGAGGTTGACTCCGGACCCGCTAAAGGAAAGAGTTGGCAATGTAAATTAAAAATAGAATAGGTATTTTCTTTATCTTTTTTATTAAAACCATGGCCCTGCTAGGATTATTTTAGCACCATGGGTGTGTTTACTAATGGAAATTTTCACATATACTCCGCAAAACGTCTTAGTGGTCCGACAAATATTGAACCTAAAATCCGTGGGGAAGAAGCCAAATACTCAGCAACTGCGCCAAATGGGCCATTTAATCTGTGTTAAGTTACTCACGCCTCATTGGAGGTGCAAGCAGATCTGTAGATCGTAACTTAAGAAGATTCTTGCACACTTATTTTGTTTCATCATTCATACATCTTGTCATAGTACCACTCCGATTTTGTATACTGCGCACCAGACTTTCTTTGTTCAAACCAAATTAAAATATTTGTTTTCTTTACTTGAAAAGCGTATTCCATATTAGAGCTGATTTGTGTTTATGTGAAATATATTAAAGTCAATGTATGAAAAAATCCTTATTTTTTAAGAAAATCTGTCTAACCCGCCTTAACCGCAATGGTAATTTTATTTAGGTACGCGAAAATTTAAACATGGTTTAACCAAAATCAGCAAAATTCACAAAGAAGCTAGGGTCCTATCTAGTTTTATATTACTTTTACATGTAAAGATACATAATACAATTTCCTGTATATGTAAATATGAGACAATGAGGGTTGCGCTCGGAAATAAAATGGACCCCACAAAGTTCTTTGACTGCTAAGCCCTGTGGACCCCAAAATCGCTTTATATTTTTATGGTAATGATCTCCGCGGACCCTTACATAAAGGGTAAGGTCCGTTTTAACATCGTCTTTGAGGAAATTCTCTCTTTTTGTCGTGTATTGGTTAATTTTTAATATTAAAAGAAAATTGTGTTTATTTTGTTGAAAGGATAACATTTTTGCAAGTTGTTTTTTGTATTAAGACGTTTGAGGGAGATATTTATAAAGAACTAGCTTCTTCCCGCAACTCTGTCTGCTTTGACTTCAGAATTGAATCCAACCAGATAAAAAGTATAAGTTGTTATTGGGATTATTATTTGCATATAAACACATAGTTTCACACCCTATGGACTCTTGCCTTCCAAACTAAGTAAGAATTTAGTGCATCCAAATCTATTCAGCCGTTTTTATAATAAAATAATTTAAATGTGAAAAGAATGTATAATATTAGTAGAATTATTAGCAGAAGTGAGAACTTTAAACGTGTGATGCCAAAATGAAGATTTTGATAAAGATGTAAGATAATATAAATTATATTTAAGTGACGTTTCTAATGTATTTACAAATGAGTTTCTAGCTATAACACGTAGGTAGTCAGCTTGTCTTACTAAGATCGCAATAGGTCATTTTCAAGCGTTGAAAGAACATACCATTACGCCTGTATTCCCCGAAAGGTTAGGCAGAGGCGTACAAATGTACACCCACAGTTCGCCGGTATGTTTAGGTCGCATTTAATACGGGGCGAGCCTATTGCCCGGGCACAAATCCTGACTCCGAGCTGCTACTGAGAATTTCATAGAAAATCCCAATAACACTTTGCTCGACCTAGGGATTGAACCCAGGACCTCTAGCGTAGCAGTCGCGCTTGGGACCACTAGACTAATGAGGCGTTGAAAGAAATAATAGTAATAGTAGGTAATACATTTGTAATTTTAGTGTCCGAAGTGGAGGATCTGGGTTTCATTCTTCGGTCAAGTAATAGGTATTTTTATAAAAATTTCAATAGCAACTCGGAGTTTGCTTTTATGCCCAGTTAATAATGGTATTAGGCTTGCCTCCTATTATATTAATTAGGGTGTGAGCCTGTTACTATTATCAAGTATCTATAAAAATTTCACTGACCTATACTTAGGTAAAATAAAATACTTTACCCACCGGGGATTCAGGTATATTAAATTGTTTTAAAAAATAAGAAAAATTTGCAGAACGAAATCTAAAATTTTCCGTGCATAATATGGAGTGAAACTCATTTGTATTTTTTAGTTTCTACATATATGACTATCAAAGACTTGCATTTCATACTCTCACATAAAATAATAGAAGAAAATGCTCAGCTAGCCACTGCTAACGCTAACAAAGAATTTCTAGTGTATGCTTTACATTTAAATTTCAAAAGGTCTGAGTTTATTTAGGCCTGAAACCTTTGCTGAAAATTACGAAAGACAAAATTGTAAAATACCAATAGCTTCACAGGCTCGGTGTTGGTTAAATATCATAACTGTTAATTTCGCTGTAATTAAAGGTAAATTAATTATGGTATTGAGGGTGTTGTGGCCAGAGAATTACGTAGCTTTTGCGCAGTCCAGCCGTAACTCAGTCCATGGATGGGTTAACACTTATATCTTTAATGATGGTTTCTGGGACGAATACGCGAATATTAGACATTGAAATTAAACTACTTCTTAGGATTTTTACCTACCATTTTCTTACAATATTACTGAAGTAACAGGATACCAAATTTTTAAAAAGATCAGACTTGTGAAGTGGGGCATCTCGCATCAAAAAAAAAAAGGTAAAAAGGAGACAAAAGAGGGCCTTTATGCTTGTTCGCGCATCATCCAAATACAAGGCACGACACGAAATTGGATGCTATTGTCACAATTGATTTTCTGGAGGTTTAACTTATCTTGATACGCCCGAAAGCTGAATTATATAGTAACTAAATCCTTTTAGGATGCAAATGAAAACGCGGTATGATAAAATAAGTTACTTGCAATAGAACAAAGCTTCTCGCACCGTTGACATTATCGTTCACTGGCTGGTGTATAGGGGCTGGTTTGTCGGGCTACTATACTAATATACATATATAGAAAAAACACAAATCTTTTACATAACATACCATCACGCCTGTATTCCCCGAAGGGTTAGGCAGAGGCGTACTTAATGTACACCCACAGTTCGACGGTATGTTTAGGTCCCATGTTATAGGGGGCGAGCCTATAGCCATTCACCGGGCACAAATCCAGGCTCCGAGCTGCTACTGAGTATTTCATAGAAAAACTCAATAACACTTTGCTCGACCTGGGGATCGAACCCAGGACCTCTAGTGTAGCAGTCGCGCTTGGGACCACTAGACCAATGAGGCAGTCACAAATCTTTTACGTGGTGAATATAAACACTCTTCTGTTGAAGAAGAGCTTAAGTGTTTATTTATTTATTTTTTTATTCGTGATAGGCTTACGCTTGACCGCCACGCCAGTTCGCCTGATGTTAAGCGATACTGCGATATTCAGCAATAATCTTATTGCACTTGTGGTTACAGGCAGATTTTGGATGTCCAGTAACTCACTCCATGAATATTTATAGTACATAATTATTTCAAAATATATAATCCAGGTTCTTAAATATTGTTCAAAACATAATTCCAATCCAGTCTCAATGTATCATTATCTTTTCTGTTTTCTTTTTTTATAAAAAGCAAAAAGAAAAGAAATTGATATGACATTTAAACCCCTCGTGCTAAGCTAAATGTTTGTGTAACGAGTAGGTTCACGTCGGTAGAGCAATGGGTGGGTTTCGAACCGGCAACCACATGATCGCAAGTCCGAATTCGCTTCTTAATTAATGTCGTATAGTACTTACTCTTCCAAGTTACTAATTAACATCTAATATATTGTAATGTTATCACAGGATTGTACCACCGAAAAATATTAATAGCTACTTACTTGGGTAAGTAGCTATTAATGTTTGTGTGTGTGCCGTGGACTGCACAAAGAACAAACGCCTCAGTACTGGCTCTCGACTAAAGGCTCTCGACCGTATGCCTGGCCCGTACCCTGGAATATTTTAGCCACATTGCAAAGCGAAGTCCTGACAACCTCGAGAGGCTAACGGTAACAGGAAAAATCGAAGGATGGAGGCCTAGAGGGCGTAGCCCCATACGGTGGACAGACCAAATCCGCACCACACTCGACACCGCAATCCACGATGCGATACACGTCGCCAAAGATCGCAAGAAATGGAAGATCCTTATGCAGGAGAAAATCATGAAGAGAGGTCGCGACCCTTAGAAATGAGGAAACGACGCACAGACAGAGAGAGCCAAGAGTATTGATATTATTTTTTAGCATTAAGATGAGATTGGAATTATATTTTGAACATAATTCAAGTACTTTCTAAAACTAACCTTCTATTTAAAGCTAAATGCAGGACACAACTATTATAATTCTTATAATATGAATTTTATCCCCTTGAGATAAAGTAATATTGTAGATTAAATGATATTTATTTCTGTAAATAGATCATTTAAGGACACTTTTACATGTCATTTTTTCTTTAAAACCAGGTGACACCGGCATTTCCTAACTGACGAACACTGAGAAGAAACACCGAAACAAACTCAGAGAATCATGGTCTCTTTTTAAGTCCAGACATAATACTTAGTAGCAAATATGTGAGTCTCAATGTAAGACAATCTCTGAAATGGCCTTTAGAAGAAAGAGCCATTGCGGCTTTAAGTAGACCAGTCCCATCTGACGGCACGCATGCAAAAGTCATTGGATAGCTCGACCATAATCTAGGGAGCTAAACAACCCGTCGCACGACGATACCAGATCAGTGGAACATTTGCGTAGGCCAGATAAATATCTCAAATCTGCCAGACTACTTAAATCTGTGTATATCTAATAGCTTACATAATACTTACATTAACATTTACTTTTTTTTTATGTACCACCATTTATAGATATTTATGAATAATCTGTTCCTACCGATATGTCAAGCTAACTGTACAATTTATACCTTGACATGCTGAATGCCGACCTCAGGATAAACAGCCGGAGGAATTCATTAATGATGAAGCAATTAAATTATACATCACTAAGTTCCCGACAGGTATTTCAGGAGAATGTGCGACTCCCACGCGAATAGTAAGTTTCATGTGCGAAACATGTCTACCTACGAGTTATGTGTGGTAACGACAAAACCCCATCTGTCAATGTATTCCATAATATTGTAACCATTGAGGAAATACAGAATGCGTCCGAACGTTTGAATGGTGACTTTCCTGCGGTGAAGGGAAGATTTGATATTAGACGGGATTTTGCGCAGTAGAACCGAAAAATATTTGGCAATGGTTACAAGTATCAACCAAGACGAACTTAGTAGCAGAGTTCTAATATATACTAATATTATAAAGCTGAAGAGTTTTTTTGTTTGAACCCGCTAATCTCAGGAACTACTGGTTGAAATTGAAAAAATATTTTTGTGTTGGATAGTCCATTTATCGAGAAAGGTTATAGGCTATATAAAATCACGCTACGCCTCTTAAGAACGGAGCAGCGCGGGTGAAACCGCTGGCGGGTCGCTTGTAACTCTATAAAGTGGAGACAATGAGTTACAACATACAGCAGTGAAGTAGTAACAGATAATCGATTTAAAAAACAAATTAAACAAAATATTATTGTTTACTTTATAGCTAAAATGATAAATGTATTTTTGTTGGTTGCTACTAATCAGTTGAACTGAAGAGACAATGATGCAAGGCAAGATGTTGTGTACTCGCAGTAAATAACATCGTACAGAGAAAAGCTCTAAGAGCGGTTAGCGTTGAATGAATTCTGCCAAAACACAAAACTTAAATTAAAAAACTAAAAGGAAAATTTTTATATACATCACATTTCTATACTATAAGCATTTATTACCATATGTTATGAGATGATAAACAAGCATACTGACCGCCTGATGGCAAGAGGCAACTGCAACCCATACGCCAGCAACACCAACGGCATCACTCGTCTCGCATTGTCATCTGATGGTACTTCAGTTTTTAAGCCTCAGATGCTTAGTAAACTCAGATCTCAGCATATTATTGCTTAGCGGCAGATTATTTTAACCCTAACGAACTCAGCAGCTCAATCTACGAGCTCAAAAATAATTTAAAATATTTATTCTGGTATAAATTTTGGTTGCTCTCTGGTACATAATACTTCAATGGTAGTAACAATGTTTGACGTCTACGCAAACGACCTACCGAAATTGTTTGCTAGTGCCGCGGGTTTGTAGTGAAACGGGTCATTTGGGAATTTTATGTGGGCGATAATGAGACCTACATTTGTGTCTATATGAGAGAACTTCTGCTGTCAGTCGTTGTGTCGTGGCTCCTACTTTTGATTAACAAACTTTGTTGGAGGTTGATTACATATCCTGACAAGGCGTAGTAGCCAAGTCTGGAGGAAGGAATGTCAGATATATGAGCATGGATGGAACTAGCACAAGAGACCACCCTTACGTCGACGTCTGTAAAGCACCTTGGAGTGTGTTTCGACTTTGCGTATGGGACCCAATTCCTCCTATCTTGTTGCGGCTCTGGCAGTCTGCAGTCCGTAGGGTATCAATTTTATATACCATTATGCCTGTATTCCTTGAATGGGTAGACAGAGGTGTACTCAATATATACCCAAAGTTCACTACGAGAACGAAGACGGATTCGGAGACGAGCCTATTGCCATTAACCGGGCACAAATCCAGACTTCGAGCTGCTACTGAGTATTTCACAGAAAACTCAATAACACATTGTTCGACCTGGGAATCGAATCCAGAACCTCTAGCGTACACTAATAAGGCAGTATATTATAGAAATATATATCATTTATCAATTTATTAAACCCATGATTTATACAATAGAAAGATTAATTAATCTAGAACAAAATAGAGTCTATGCCTAGACCAATAGACGGTACAATCGGACCAATTGAGGGTCTCAAAGGTCTAGATAGCACAAATGAACCCGAAATCGAACGATAAATGCGATCACAAAGCATTTATTACGTGATAAAGACGAAAGTAATTTATTATTTACTTACGCTTTTGTCTCGAAATGGTACTCGAACCTCGTTACTTATGCAAAGGCCTACTGAATGTATTTCTGCGATATTGTTGGAGATAAAGATTTCGAAATGTATATTATGTAACTGAAAACGGCGGTAGCCTAAAGGCTAGTGCGACGGCCTTGCGATCATCTGGTTGCCGGTTCGAACCCCACCCATTGCACTACCGACGTGAACCCACTCGTAACACAAGCATTTAACTTAGCACGAGGAGTTAACAAGAATACTAGTAATGTGCGTCCCACATTGCTAGTAAGCTTTAAAAAAAAACTGCCTCATCAATTCCTCTGCTGACTAACTGCCGTACAGTTTGGCAGATGTAAATGTTGGAAATATATATTTTTTTTTCAATAAAAGAAAGAAAAGTGGTGGTATGACTCCTACGCTCAACGTCCTGGAGTTCGATCTTCAAGTCGAGCAAAGTGTTATTGAATATTTTTTTTATGGGATAGGAGGGCAAACTAGCAGACGGATTGCCTGATGGTAAGCGATTACCGCCGCCCATGGACACCCGCAACACCAGAGGAGTCACGAGTGCGTTGCCGACCTTTTAAAAGGGGATTGGGCCTCCGGTAACCTCATTCACTCGGCGAAACACAACGTAAGCGTTGTGTAACGCCGGTTTTCTGTGAGGCCGTGGTATCACTCCGGTCGAGCCGGCCCATTCGTGCCGAAGCATGGCTCTCCCACGTAAAGCATGGCTCTCACACATAA
This sequence comes from Acronicta aceris, assembly GCA_910591435.1. Classification (NCBI taxonomy): domain Eukaryota; kingdom Metazoa; phylum Arthropoda; class Insecta; order Lepidoptera; family Noctuidae; genus Acronicta; species Acronicta aceris. The sequence continues at coordinate 14,239,957 of OU342770.1, forward strand.
AGCATTGTTGACGAAATTCACCGTAGCAGCTCGGAGTTTTGAATTTTGCTCGGTTGTGGCTATAGACTCACCCCCTATTATATGGAACCTAAATATATCAACGAATGATGGGTGTATAATATTATATTAAACCCCTGTCTAACCCTTCAGGGTATTCGAGCGTGAAGCGTCAGTCTTTCGTCTTCTGCAAACCGAAGATGTCACAACAAAACATTATTCACCCTATTCAAATAATAATTAAGTCCAAAGCAGAAATCGCTTCTAATCAAGGAGGCTGCATGTCAATCAAAGAGAGGTAAGTTAACTACTAGCAGTTGGTAGCTCGTTACTTGTGTATCAAGTGCGGCGCGTTCTGCCAACATAACTGTATTAATGCGTCTGTTTGATGAGTGTGTGGGCTCAGTGATAGCGATTGAGGTATCGTAAAACAAACAAGGATCTAGGAAATTTAGTTAAAAACGCTATGCCAGTTTGTGTTCGATGTGGGTGTGACACATCTTGATTCCAAGAAACCATTATATGTATATATCACATAGAGAATTTAAATTAAATTTGATCTCTGTTATACACATTTTATACTATCAGAACTATATAACTTGAAGTATTATGTAGACTGTTGATATTTTTTGATATCCTTACTAGGGGGCTATTTATTAGCCACATGATTATAAACGCCAGCCAGCTACTAAAAGATATCTGACAGAAAAATTCAATTGCTAATGCATCTGTGCATGTGTTAGTCTGACTCCTATTCATACCCCAGTTGGTACTACTGAGACTTGTGTCTTATGAGTGACATAATAATCGCTGACACAGATGCCCCACCCTCTCCTTTAGAACGTCACTGTCTAAATGATATCAGTGTGAAACGGAAAGGGGGTATTCAGACACTTCCAGCTGAATTACTTGACAAATACTCAACTCTAAAGTGACAGTGCTAGGACGACAAATTGTGTGAGCTTCGTGAACGATCTTATACTATAATATGAGCAATAACAGTTACTATGCTAGCTGTCTCGCCAAAGGAAAATAGACTATCCTACTTTGTAAATATAGTTGAGTTTTCTTCTATAAGAAATTATTATATATATAAGTATTATTGATGTGTAAAATTATCTTTAGCATATTAGTTTTTTAAGGGGGGCCACCGCATACTAATTACTACGCTTACTAATCGATATGTCATGGTCCATTTGTGGATTGGTGACCGCTCCGTAGCTCTCAGACCACGTAAGACGTCGTTCACGGTTGTCATACCAACACCTATGACCTTAGTGGTAGATAAAAGTCGAAAAAGCCTGACAACCAGTGTATTCTTAGGAAAACGGTATTGCGCAGCATTTCGGGTTCTCAGGAACTCAGGTTTTGCGAAGATCTGATGGCAGTCACTTCGTGTAAAATACTGATTTTCAGCTGTATATGGTTAGACTGAAGGTCGACTTTAGCATACTTGGGAAAAAGCTAGGAGAATGAAGATGTTTATTGCAATATGCTTTTTAAATCTTAAGGACTGCTTTATTATTGGTGGTATTGGGATTTTCTATGAAATTCTCAGTAGCAGCTCTGAGTCTGGTGCCCGATTAATAGCAATAGGCTCGTTCTCTACTATATGCGACTTAAATATACCGGCGAACTGAGGGTGTACATTAGTAGACCTCTGCCTGACTCTTCGGGACATACTGGCGTGATGGTATGTTAAAATCTTATGGATTATCTCACAAAATTTTAATCTACAGTATCAAGCAGCTAGGTACCCTCAACTTGAGTATAAGCCGGCTGGAAGGCGACACGAATCAATTCCAATATCCTGCTTGATGTTCAAACATCGATACCTACTTAACGTGCCTATTGATGTATCGATATAAGGTATACACAGGAAGAATATAGATTATTCAGTTACTCTAATAAGTAAATCTAGCTTAGTTATGTAACTGTCTCGAGTTCGAATTTTAAGCACGCAGCTCTGATTGTACTATATAACATAACATGCCATCACGCCTGTATTCCCCGAAGGGTTATGCAGAGGCGTACCAATGTACGCCACAGTTCGCCGGTATGTTTAGGTCCCATGTATCTAATAGGGGGCGAGCCAATTGCCATTAACCGGGCACAAATCCAGACTACGAGCTTCTACTGAACCCAGGACTTCTAGCGTAGCAGTCGCGCTTGGGGTCACTAGAGGCAGTCTGTACTAATGCACACTGATAGTCATACTGACTGTATTTATTAAACGGTGAAGGAAAACATCGTGAGGAAACCTGCATGCCTGAGAGATTTTCGCGACGGCGTGTGATGCAAAGCTGGTTTCGGCTAGCGTGGAGGACTATAGCCTAATCCCTCTTATTCTGAGAGGCGACCCTGGAATAATTCTATATTGTGACTAACAGTTGAGCAATATAGCTTTATCTGCTCGAAATAAAAAAATATTTTTTTTTACAGTACATACAACTCCTTAGTTTTCATCTTATATAATATATTTTGTGAGTGTTATAGCTAGGCAAAGGTCTACCAAATAATGTGTTAAGCCCAATCTATATTTATAAGAATTAATTGCTGTTCGTTAGTCTCGCTTAAACTCGAGAACGGCTGGACCAATTTGGCTAATTTTGGTCTTGAATTATTTGTGGAAGTCCAGAGAAGGTTTAAAAGGTGAATAAATATGAAAGTACGAAGTCTGCCGGGTCAGCTAGTAACATATATTTACTCGACCTGGGTATTGAACCCTGCCCAGTGCCCTCATGTTGCTCTCAGTATAAGATATTGGGTTCAATTCTCATTGTGCTGTGACTCGCCATAAAACAAGGAGGCACCAAGTCATCAAATTAATAATTTATATCAATGTTCCATGAAATTTTTAGAGTATCAATATCTTAATCTAATATCAGAGGCGAGATGAAATATTGAGTACCTTACAAGTCGTCAAGTTGCCAGCCTAAAAAAACATAACACAAATTGTTGGAAAACCAATCAGCAACTCGGGGTATTTAATTCGCCCAATATGTCTTTTTCGGTAAACATTTAATTTGATTAAACGCCGCAGTCGGCAAGTTTACGCCCGCGATTGGGTGTAAAGTCTAACTAATTTCATTAATTGCTGAAATTTCGCCTCAGCGAGCATAAATATTTGAAACTTATCCTACTTGGGGTTGGGTCAGCACAAAATGCGGCGCTGGGCGTAATTTTATTATTTGTTTTTATTTGCTTATAAATGAGGGTATTAGGACGTTTAATGTATTGGGGTTGCTATTGTGAAAATTATTAAATAATAAAATAAATTAATACGTAATTTGTTAGCAGTTTGTATTAGTCTAATCTTTGACTTAATTTTATTGTGGGTGCTTGCCATAGTCTAGAGATGGGTTATAATAGCGGCAAAAAGATGATTCAAAATCTGTCTTTGTATGTACAAAGTAAGATTGAATATTTAAGTAAGAAAAAGAATGTAACATTGACTTAAATCAGCATTTCCCGATATTTCATATCTAAGACCTTACGCATCCCAAAAAGGGATTTGCAACCTCACACCCGACTGAGTCACATCAAAAACGTTAGGATTCTTATTTAAAACATAATTTGAACGTAAGCTGAAATAAATCGATTACGCGAAAAATACTCGAGTTCCCAATTCGTAAATCGTTTAGGTATCTACGTTTTGTGGCGCAATTAAACTCTCGGTTGGAAAGGAAGTTCGAAATTCAATTTTAGAGAAACCATTTTGTTTCTTTAAGATTTCGAAAATGGAAAGATTTATAATAAACTTTCGAAGCTTTAAAGCTTTCCGGTACGCGACCGAAGATCAGAGGACCAATAAATTTAAAATTTAAATCTTACGTCATTGACAAAAAATTACATTGATAATGTAACTGATACGGGTTTCCGATAGATTTACGAAAATTTATTTTCTTCTAAGTTCGGAGATTATGATAATCATTAAATCAGGTAGACAGCTATGATAAATGGTGGGGTCTTGAAGACACACTGCCATTATTACCACGCCTGGCAGGGTGCCAAAGGACCAACGGAAAGGTACCAAAAATTATACTAGGAAATTCATGAACTTCATTATAATTTCTACTACCCGCGTATTTTTCCACGTTCGCACTTTTAATAATTTTGTCAGCGACCTCATCAATCACACTTTATTGATCCCGAGGAAAGCCTATTACGTACTTTTCTTCGTTCCGCCGATTTTCTGGTAGAAATTCGTGGAGTACCTTAATGGATCTAGTAAACCATGTATAAAGATAAATTAGTGTGTTGTTGTTTAAAATAGACTGTTGTGTTGTTACTGGTTGCTGGTTGTTGTAGGCTTTTTGGGCTTCTGACTACCACTAACGACTGACGGATTTATGTGCTCTCCAAAGCACAAAAATGGTCAATCAGTATAAGTACCTATATTTATCTGTAAAAATATTGCACCCGCGTCGGTCGGTCGTGTCGGTCGGTCGCGTCGGTCGGAGCGTGAAATGCTCACGGCGTTGTGTGTCTTGTCGATTTATTCCCTACAACATGGTTGAGTCGAACCACGCCGATATACACGTCATGCTCGTGAACGGGTGCTGTCTGTGGGGGTTGGTCAGCTCTAGTTGTGGCAATCCATTTTTTTAAATACTAGTAATGAATAAATGTTACAAATCAAACTGCATAGGTAATTTTCAGCAACTATTTAAAACTATTTGTATAGCTTAATATTGTCAACATGTTTTTTTTTTAACATAACATAACATACCATCACGCCTGTATTCCCCGAAGAGTTAGGCAGAGGCGTACTAATGTACACCCACAGTTCGCCGGTATGTTTAGGTCCCATGTAATAGGGGGCGAGCCTATTGCCATTAACCGGGCACAAATCCAGACTCCGAGCTGCTACTGAGAATTTCATAGAAAAACCCAATAACACTTTGCTCGACCTGGGGATCGAACCCAGGACCTCTAGAGTAGCAGTCGCGCTTGGGACCACTAGACTAATGAGGCAGGCATGTTTTTTTTTTAAGAGTATCTAATAGAGTTCTTTGCCGGATCTTCTCCATAAGACCCCTTTATTGGAAGTGCCTGTTGTAGTGGTGTAATAAAAAAAAAAGTTGACTTTGACATTTTGACTTTACTTTGGACACCCATCCACAAACAAACCGCAATAGGTGCAGCTTAACTGTGCAGATCGCTTGATGAGGGTAGTTATTACATTACGAGCCCCTATGGATAAAGCATAATTAAATGGTATTAATTTAACTATTATGACTTACTTACCTTTTATGACAAGCACTATTAACTACCTCGTTAGTCTAGTGGTTCTAAGTACGACTGCTATGCTAGAGATCCTGGGTTCATTTCAGCAGGTTGGTAAAGTATTATTGCGTTTTTCTTATAAAATTCTCAGTAGCAGCTCAGAGTACCCGGATAATGCCAACAGGCTCGTCCACTATTACATTTTTTTTAATGGTATATGAGGGTTAACGAGCAGATGAATCACCTGATGGTAAGCGATTACTGCCGCCCATGGACACCCGCAACGACAGAGGAGTCACAAGTGCATTGCCGACCTTTTAAAAGGGGATTGGGCCTCCGGTAACCTCAGTCGCTCGGCGAAACACAACGTAAGCATTGTTTCACGTCGGTTTTCTGTGAGGCCGGGGTATCACTACAGTCGAGCCGGCCCATTCGTGCCGAAGCATGGCTCTCCCACGTATTAACATGGCACCTAAACATACCGGTGAACTGTGGCTCTAGTACACCTCTGCCTAACCCTTCGGGGAATACAGGTGTGATGGTATGGTTTTTTTATTAAATTCCTAATAGCCTATAAAAAAAATTAACATCGACCAACGACCGATCAGGGGTGCCCCAAAAATTCATTTAGGCTTATTCCCCCAGACACCCTGCGACCCATCGAGACGACCCCAATAATTACTTGTACACCCCCCAAAAACATTTTTCGGTGAAAAAATTAAATGTCAGGTTTTAATTACTCTGTATTGATAAAAATTATCTTGTTTATACGGAGGTCAATAAAAAAACGCTGCGAAGGTAATTTTGTTAGGGTTTGGATTAAATTGGATTTTTTGTTGGCGTGAGGCATATCATTCAATTATTTTTTCAATATTTTTTCGTGTTTTTTATTGGTTTAATGAAAATCATAGCGCAGAATATTTTTTTACAGACTAGAAGCTAATTAGTTTGTATTGCTTTTAATTGTAATAAACACACGAAACACTCTAGGCAATGATGTGAATAAAAAAATCTAATTACCAACGTAGGTGCAGTATTGATAGCTTAGTGAATTGATCAAAGTTCTCGAGTTCAAATTGCAAAAGCACGCAATTATGACTCTTCAAAGTTATAAGCACCCACTTAACCGGTGAAAGAAAACCATCGTAAAGAAAACCTGCATGCCTGAAACATTTTAAAGTTATTTTTAGTGAAGGAAAGATTCGACTACGGGTAGGATTCGAACCTATGTCTTCTGGTTAGATACACCAGACCTATGACCACTAAGCGAATCCGAGTGCCACCCGCCAGATCGAAATTTGCCTTCACATTCTGAATTTACGTCTGGTGAGACATTTTCTCAATGGTGTGTGAATATACTACAGTAATTATTGAGAATATCACCAGACCGTGATGGAAGGCACAAATTGTGGATAATAATGAATAGGTTAGACCCCCATGATATCGGACCTAAAAACACATCAGTCAACTGTGTGACCCTTGCCTACCCTTTTGTGGAATATAGAAATGATGCTAAATAATTATATTAAATACATTCAAAATTCTACTAAGATTCGTTCTTACTAATCCGTGCATATATTCTGGTCCTTACTTCTGTTATTTTTACCCGACTTCAAGAACGGAGGAAGCTCCATTTTAGTCTCATTCAAGTTGGATTGGCAATTTAAATAGTAGATGTAGACCCCGGTACCATAGCTACAATATAATAACACTTGTGTTCACCCGGCTAAAACAGCGCTGCTACATAAAAGTGTAGTATGCAAGGCTCCATTAATTTATAACAAAATTCCAAATGAAATAAAACATTTAAATATAGATGAATTTAAGAAAACATAAAAAAAAATATTGACCCAAAAGTGCTATTATAATGTTGATGACTTCCTAAATGATAAATCTCTATTAGTGAATATGCAATAATAGTATTTAGAAAGTATTGTTATTAAATTTTGTTTTATGAAATATTTTGACATAAATAATTATAATTCAAATTATTATTACTATTACTATTTTCATGTAATTAGCTACCGATTTGTAACATTATAAACTTGTATAATACCTACATTATAAAAATATTTGTACACCTATTATGGTCAAACATGTTGGTCCAAACTATTATTTCCTACCTGTAATATGCATCTCAACCATGTATTATTACTTACACATGTTTTTACAAATAAATCTATCTTTATCTTTATCTTTATCTTTATCACTTTACTTGACCTGGGAATTGCAATACTATACAACTCTTTCCTGAATAACAGTACACAAAGTACACGAGTACACAGCAAGTTATGCTGACCTTGTATTGTATAGCTTATCGGTAAATTATTAGCTTGATATTTACCTATCCATGCGTGGAGTAACTGCCTCATTAGACTAGAAATCCTAAGCGCAACTGCTACACTGTAGGATTGATTCCCAGGTCAATCGATATGTTATTTAGATTTTCTATGAAATTCTCAGTAACATCGGGAGTTTGGATTTGTATCCAGTTATTCGCAAAAATCTGCTATTACAAGGAGCCTAAACAAGTGCAGCTATGCCTAACCCTTTGTGGAATACGGGCGTGATGGTATATTACTTCAGAGATTTGTCGCAAAAAGGCGAGGTTGGCTGGTAAGAAATTCAAAAAAGAATAAACATTGATTTGATTTAAAACTTGTAGAATTGTTAAGATGGGTGAAATGAAAACAATGAAGACAGCAAAATTGTATAGCATTCGTCAATTGGTTTTAAATCATAGCCTATGACACTCTTACTGCTAAGACGAATCAATCAATACATCATTTGTTAAAATCTGATGAGTAGAGATGAGATACGATACATACATACTATTAAACTCATTACCCTTCCATTTTCGTAGTCGGATAAAAAGATCCCTTAACGCCTCCATGTGTACATTTTGTCTTATCAACATCGGTTATTTCAACCTTGGAGTCCATTGTTTCACCCAAATTACACGGAATCCACTTCAAACAAGTTCTAATGCTCTTGTGTTGAAGTTCGCCTTGTCTTGCCTCCTTATATCCTCTTGCATTGTTTGTGGGATTATCTCAACACAACAGTTCTATTGAAAGTTGTGAGTGTATAGTATCAGTCATTAAGAGTCCGGCGGAGCGAATTTCTCTTACAAATCATAATTCAAACGCAATTTAATAAAATTCTGTTATTATTCGGATTCGGATACCGTTAATCTAGGTTCCTACGTTACCATTTTGTCCAAAATACTTCACTGAAAATAAATGTAAGCGAATGCAATTTTTGATAACTTTACCAAGTTTGGAACTATTTTTCGGTCTTTTTTAGCCAGTGAACTAGCAGTAGACGAAATCGTACCGTAGGAACCTAGACTAATGGTATCCAAATCCGAATAATAACATAATTTGATAGAATATTGTCCGGATTACGATTTATTTCGGAATATCGTTTTAGTGGGCAATTCAAGCTCCGCCGGACCCTTAAATATTTAATTATGTGGTGTTGTTGCGAAATTTAAGCTGGTTCGTTCTTCTAGTACTATTAGTACATTTAGTACTGTAGCACACGAAATAGAAGGAATAGTGATTGTATTGTCATGAACATAAAGTTCAAAATAGCTTTATGAATCCATGAATGAGATCCATAATCATTCCCGCTCGTTCAGTCGCGTTCCGTGTTAATTGTGCTAGCGAGCGACAGTTCTAGGCCTTTGTAGTTCCTCGCGTAGTTCGTACAGAAACAGAGACTAAGAATACTTCGCGAATGACGAAGTACTAAATGAATGATGTACTAAAAAGGAAAAGGAATAGTTCGTACTAGTCAGTGTCGGGAATTAATTCCTAATAGTACTTAGTACATGTACTACACAAGCCTAGCGAAATTTCTTCTTCCCAGTAAAAGCGTGCGGAAATCGTGTCAAGCTAAAGATTCTGGTTTTCTTTTTTGCTTATTATGCCATCTTGCATAAATTCCCCGAAGCGTTAGGCTATACTATGTACAACCACATTTCGTCGGTATGTTTTAGTTTTCACATTCTCTTTCCCCATTCACCTGGAGTGAAAGAGAAACGCATGACATAGGAATTGTCGAAGACAAGCAGCCTCTCACGCCCTGATTGTCTCTAATTTTTAACACCCGACGCAAAAACGACGCGGTTTTATAAGTTTGACGTGTCTGTGTGTGTGTGTCTGTCTGTGGCATCGTAGCTCCCGAAAGGATGAACCGATTTTGTTTTTTTTTGTTTGAATGGTGAATTAGTCGGGAATGTTCTTAGCTATGTTTAATGAAAATCTATCCAAGATGGCCCCCGCCACAAAATAGTTTTTATTAATTATTAATTTATTATTATTTATTAATATTAATTTAATTTGGTTATTCTTGGTATACCTACTTGTTCTTTCTTACTTATCTTTCTTATTCTTCCTTACAACATGTTTTTTGGGCAAATTATCCCAATAAAAAATAAAAAACGTGTTTACTGGTTTTGTGTCAATTTTGGCACAATAGTAGCAAGTGACGGTCTATAGTTTCTGGCTACCTCTGTGAGAAAGGCGTGAGTGTATGTATGTGTAAATTTTGGAAAATAAAAACACTTTTGGTCTTTGCTCTTTGAAGTTCAGGTAAATTGCCTCATTAGTCCAGTTGTCCTAAGCGCGATTGCTACGCTAGAGATCCTGGGTTCGATCCCCAGGTCGAGCAAAGTGCTATTGGGTTTTTCTGTGAAATTCTCAGTAGCAGCTTGGAATCTGGATTTGTGCCCCGTTAATGGCAATAGGCTCGCCCCTTATTACATAGGACCTAAACATACCAGCAAACTGTGGGTGTATATTAGTACACCTCTGCCTAACCCTTCGGGGAATATAGTCGTGACGGTATGTTAAGTTTAGGTAAATTATCTCACCTTTTTCCAATCACTGATAATAACGAACACTATCAATCTGTCACAAAATGTTGAAGGCAAGCAACTCACTACGCAGTCAGACCCCAGAAACCCTCGGGGAAATTAGGATGTAGTTGCTATCGGCTCACAGGTGGTTGCTACTGTCAATCCACTTGATAAATGGTTTTAGTATTATTCTGTATGGACATTCATTCTGCAAGGCTTTGGAACAGCATAGCTTCGAGTATATTGTTTCGTTCTGTACCAAAATACATTTTTAAGCGACTTCAAATAAGAAGGAGGTTCTCAATTCGACTGTATTTTTAAGCTATTGCATAGCTTCTATCGCGGGCCTTGAGCGTGGGGACCGAATCCAGAAATTCCGTAACGAAAAAAACCTAACACGCTTGTCTCTTTAGTTCAGCAACCCGCCTTTAGGTGGCATTGGTTGTATTACATAAGTTGATAAAAACCAATGCCACCTAGAGACAAGCGTGTTTCTCTTTAGTTCAGCAACCCTATGCCACCTAGAGACAAGCGTGTTTCTCTTTAGTTCAGCAACCCGCCTTTAGGTGGCATTGGTTGTATTACATAAGTTGATAAAAACCAATGCCACCTAGAGACAAGCGTGTTTCTCTTTAGTTCAGCAACCTTATGCCACCTAGAGACAAGCGTGTTTCTCTTTAGTTCAGCAACCCGCCTTTAGGTGGCATTGGTTGTATTACATAAGTTGATAAAAAACGCTATGCAATAGCTTTACCGCGGCAGTCCCCGAGTGCCACACGTCTTTTTTTTTATATGTTTGTTACGCGATTATTCCGTCAATTATGAATCGATCTTGATGATTCTTTTATGATCGGTAGGTCATACTTCAGAGGTAGTCCCATAAAAATTTGGTCAAGATCTGATCACAAAATGTAGAACAAAATGATAATAGCACGTAACGACTGAGTAAATGATAACGTCGTCTAGGTACTACAATTTTACTCGCTACTCAAAATGTTGAAATAAAACAACTTTTAAGAAAAAGTAAAACCGCTTTCAAAAACATCCAACTTTAGGAAATACATTCAATACAACTGGAAATCACACTGAGGACCCGTAGCGTAACAGTCGGGTTTGGGATCACTAGGCTAAGTAGCAAGTTTAGTATCATGGTGATTGCATAAATATCATGAGAAAATATCTGTCTTGCTCGAGGGTGAAACCCCTTGGGGTTTGACTGGTTGGCAACTACCCTTACGTCGGAGATTGTCGTAAAGCACCTTAGTTTGTTTCGACTTTTGTGTGTGAGAGTCTTCGGAGATCCTCTTCGGTTGCTGCGGCTCTGGTAGTCTGCAGTCCGTAGGACCTCAACACATCAGCAACTCTTCCAGTGTTACAGGTGTCCATGGATGACAATAACTACTTACCATTAGCTGGCTCATCTGCTCGTTTGCCAACATAATTAATAATAAAAAGGATAACTCCGTCAAGCTAAATGCTCAACAGAACTCCGTGACTAACCTTAACACAATGTTTAATTAAAATATTCTGCACGAAATTAATTGACATCGTTTAGAACACTGCACTTCCCTAGAGAATATCGAGCGATATATTTGGCCAACGCTTTAGGGTGTCAGCACCAATTTCTGTCCGGCTCACAGGCCAGCCTTGGGGACATTAATACCCCATTATTGTGTACATTAGTCGGATTACTTACTAAATGTAGCGCTTTTATGGATGTTGAGACTGATTTGTAAGTGATTATTTTCTTCATTACAGAAAGTAGAGAAGTATGTTTAAAAGCATATTATCATAATCGTATATCCATACTAAGAAGAGGTGGATAGAGGACGAATTTGAGCTTTATATCATTGATACTTTATATGATTGATCTGACGACACGTTTGACGTAGCGGCTGAGCGATCGGCTTCTGCGTCACGTGTTGTGGGTTCGAACCCCACACGGAGCAACTATTTGTATGATCTACAGGTAGTTGTTCCGGATCTGGGCGTTTGTGTATGTGAGAATTTGTATTTGTGAATGCACCCACAATACAGGAGAAAATCCTAGTGTAGGGCAACGTTTTATTAAGACAAAAAAAAAAATATAAAGCTCAAATTCGTCCTTCATGAAACAGACTTTCTGTTTCATGAAGGCCGAATCATCACGCCTGTATACCCCGAGAGTAATGGCAGAGATTGGACATATGTCCTAAGTATGTTTCCCACATTTTGCCGATATGTTTTTAGGATTCTGAAACGTCAGGATTTAAGAGTCCGGGGACTGAATTTCTCTTACAAACGTAATTCCGAAATAAATCGTAATTTAAACACAATTTAATCAAATTATATTATTATTCTGATTCCGATACCGTTAATCTAGGTTCCTACTTCACCATTTCGTCCAAAATACTTCACTGGAAATAAATTTAAGCGAATGCAATTTTTGAAAAATGGTTTGAAAATCGTTCCAACCTTGGTAGTTTTTATTGATTTTCCGGTCTTTTATTTCCAGTGAAGTGGTAGTAGACAAAATAGTACCGTAGGAGCCTAGATTACCGGTCTCAAATCCGAATAATAACGTAATTTGATAGAATATTGTCTGAATTACGATTTATTTCGGTATTACGTTTTTGTCGGCAATTCAAGCTCCGCCGGACCCTTAACAACACAAGCTCCCATAATAATATTACAAAGCAACTCTTTTCTGACTGTTATATTTTCATTTCTAAACTGCTGTACCAATTTTTATGAAATTTATTTGGCTAAGTACGTTTTGTCTAGAAGTCTTATGGGGTGTGAGTAAAATGGCGTCGAGTAACTCGTATCAATATCTCACGAAAAAATCAGTAAAATGTAATTATATTTCAACGTGAAATAAATGGCAAAAATCCCCCTACGATTAACATTATCCAGTTAATTATATCATCTCACGAAGCTTACTTTAATGCGCTGCCAGTAAAAACAGATCTGTTTAACTATATCTTAAGCGATATAGTTAAACAGATCTGTTTTTACTGGCAGCCGTACCGTGGGTTCTTAAACCACTTAATTAAGGAGAAATCGATCGACTATCGGTATAATCAGCTATTAATGCGGTTTATGTGATGAAAGCGGATTACGTTCCTTCCATAATAGGCTCGATCAAAATTGTGGGATGTGTTGTCTTTGGGATGGACCAGGTTTTCTACTTTCCCTTCAACTGCCTATGTATTGGTGTTATTTTTCCTTCCAGCTTAACTATAAAACAGTAGAGTAATTAAATATCATTTCAATTAATGAATGAGAGACTGCCTCATTGGTTTCAGTGATCCCAAGCGCGACTGCTACCTAGAGGTCCTGGGTTCGATCCGCAGGTCGAGCAAAGTGTTATTGGGTTTTTCTGTGAAATTTACAGTAGCAACTCGAAATTAGTTTTACAGGATGTACTTATGTGGTAAGTTACACAGATTCTCTGGACCCCACACTAGGATTCCCTGTGTCGTGGGGATTTGTGCCCGGTCAACGGCTATAGGCTCGCCCCCTATTACATGGGACCTAAACATTCCGGCGAACTGTGGGTGTACACTTTTACACCTCTGCCTAACCCTTTGAGGAAGACAGGCGTGATGGTATATTATGTTGTATACAAAACAAATTGTGGCTAAACATTTATTTTAAATTTTAGGTCTAGTCTATAAACTCTTAAAGTAATATAAGTTTGTCGACACGTTTGGCGTAGCGGCTGAGCGATCGGCTTCTGCGTCACGTGTTGTGGGTTCGATCCCCACACGGAGCAAATATTTATACGATCTACAGGTAGTTGTTCCGGGTCTGGGCGTTTGTGTATGTGAGTATTTGTGTTTGTAAACGCACCCACGATACAGGAGTAAATCCTGAGAAAAGTGTGGGGCAACGTTTTTTCTAAAAAAAAAGTATATTCCTTATTACAAACTAGTTTTTCGCCCGCGGTTTCACACGCGTTGCCCTGTTTCTACGGGTCATAGCGTGATATTTAATAGTTTGGATCCGTCCTCATGAATCATTCTAGGTCATTCTTCGTTTATTTAATGGTGAAAGCCACATGAAAATCCGTTCAGTAGTTTTCGAGTTTATCGCGAACAGACAGACGCAGGGGCGACTTTGTTTTATAATATGTAAGGATTCCTACAGGCTTTTTTCTAGATTTTTCGGTTTCTAACCTGAACAAACAGTTTTATCCAGACATTCAAACGTAGTATAAAGAATATTATAATTATTATCTAGTTTTTAGTATAAATAAGACCAATACGAGCCTAAAAAATAATTTATATAAGACAATTGAAGATATAATATAATATAATAATTATTTTTTTAATTAATTAGAATAATTAATCACAGTCCAAAAAATACTTCCTACATTGTACCCAGTCCAATCCAGTCCAGCCTCATCCCTATTTCGTTCCATCCCAGGTTATATTCTGGCCTCGGTGTAGTGTTTTGTTTGTACCCATTGTGTCTTGTAAGTGTTTAGGTCTCAATGAGACCTGCCCTTTGTTGAATCTAGACCGGTTTTTGTACCGTTAGCTTATCTAGTTCTTGGATTAAGAGGGTGAATTGGTTTGTCTGTTTGCTTTGGCGGGATATACCTGTATAATGTTTTACTCTCTGCATTTATTTTTAGCTCAAGATGTATATTTATATCTAGCATATTTATGTAGCCAAAACATACAGAAAGAAGGTTGAATGACTTTGGAGGCAGAGGATTAAGCACTTTAAGCAGTCTACGGATTTATTTTAAAGCTTTGATCTACACTAAGATTTCCTTCGATGGTTCGAGGTAGTAGATAGTGCGTATTTCTAGAATAACTTTTAACAAATAGGAAAATCGCCTTCAAAAATATGAAAATATTGTTAGGTGCACAACAGTTTCGGATGTCGATGCCTTCGATTTGGTTTGAACTTTTGTTTTTGCCACAGAAACATCAAAATCGGTTCATAATTGACGGAGTAATCGCGTAACAAACATACAAAAAAACATCAGTCGAATTGAGAACCTCTTCCTTTTTGAAGATGGTTGAAATGGGGGGTCGCGTGGTCGATCCCTATACACAAGTAAAAAAATATTTGGCCAGTCAGTTATCCATTCTGGGGCAGTCTAACGTGAACAATTTAACGCATAGGTACCTAGTAATAATTAAGTAATTAAGTATTTAGTGTTTGCTGTTCGTATAATATTTGCTCGACGCACAGTGTGGTAAAATGTACCTGGCTCTGAATCAAATTATTGAACCGTCTTCATACAACCTACATTTTATGCAAATAAACGATTTTATTTCATCACTACATAGTATAAAATAAAACAAAGTCGCTGTCGCTGTCTGTCCGTCCCTATGTATGCTTAAATATTTAAAACTACGCAACGGATTTTGATGCAGTTCCTTTTAATAGATAGAATGATTCAAGAGGAAGGTTTTAAGCTATTTATCATTACGCTACAACTCTTAGGAACGGGGCAGCGCGGGTGAAACCGCGGGCGGATCGCTAGTTTCAAATAAATCACAAAATTAATTACCAAAATCACCTAATATTGACGCTAAACATTGAGATTGATATACACTTTTGTTTTTATTATCAGGAATTGGCCTTCAGATCTTCTAAATCTGTTAATGTGATTTTTTTTTGCATTTTCCATGCTAAGATTATAAAGTTATTTTAGTGAAGGAAAATCAGAATGTGAAGGCAAATTTCGATCTGGCGGGTGGGACTCGCGGTGGCTTCGTTGTCATAGCGTCTGGTGTATCTAACCAGAAGACGCAGGTTCGAATTCAGCCCGAGGTCGAATATTTTTCGTTTACCAAAATAACAATATTGTCATTCAAAACGCATAGCCGAGACGTGGTCGTAAGTTCGGGGGGTGCATGCGGCATGCCGGCCCGGTAAGCTTCACACTCCACTACGCCAAGCTTTGATTTTCCACATGATAGCTACTGCTTCAAATAAACCGCCCCAGACAGAGACGGCTATAGGCTGTTTTATTAGGCCGATACTTCATGATTGAAATATGTAGCGGGTGAACGGAATTGTATGGGAGTTTAGTAACATCACGCCTGTATTCCCCGTAGGGTTAGGCAGAGATGGGCATTAGTGCACTATGTAATAGTGGGCGACTATAATAGCTGTTATTAGGAATTTTATAGAAAACCTCCATATCTAACACTTTTTCGATCCGGGAATTGAAACTCCTCTTACTCAGTAGTTGCGCGGAAGACTGCTAGATTTATGAGGCTTCTTATTGTGTCATTCCTATATGGAGATAAATTTAATGCCTGCCTCGTTAGCCTAGTGGTCCTGAGCGCGACTGCTATGCTAGAGGTCCTGGGTTCGATTCCCAGGTCGAGCAAAGTGTTATTGGGTTTTTCTATGGAATTCTCTGTAGCAGCTCGAGGTCTGGATTTGTGCCCGGTTAAAGGCACAAATCCAGACGTCGAGCCCTAGGCTAAGACTCGCCCCCTATTACATGGGACTTATACCGGCGAACTGTGGGTGTACATTAGTACGCCTCTGCCTAACCCTTCGGGGAATACAGGCGTGATCGGTGATGGTATGTTAATACATATGTTTTGTCTAATTAATAACATAAAATAATTTTTATCACTGCATTTTGCTTAGCGATGGCCGTGTTTTCGTGGGTGTTTCGCTTGTGTTCCATGGTTACATTTTGAGTTCCATTTTGTTGTTGTTACTTTTCCGTGCGTCATGTCAACGTGCATAAAAGTATTTTTTCTTTCTTCTTTATCGGAAAGAAAATCAAATATATTATTGGAAAGGGCACCACGTTATGCATGCAGTTTTTAACTTTAGTATTAGGTATTAAAACAAGATTCACGGCGTTTTACTGGTGTAAAAATATTAATAAACAATTTTTAAGTTATGTTTAATACATAACTTAAAAATTGTTTAAGTCTTAGAAGTCAGAGCGTCTGGTGTATCCAACCAGGAGACCCAGGTTCGAATCTTGCTCGCGATTGAATTTTTCCTTCACTAAAATAACTTTCTAATATTAGCATGGAAAATGCAAAAAAAAATCACAAAAATATAGTTAAAAATTAATTTTTTCTCGTATAAATGGGTCTAGTTAAAATGCGAACTGCGGATCCATTTAACTTTTGAAAGGTAAGTCTATACGTATGATTAAAGTCAAATATCTGCACGGAACGAATTGAAATGTAACAAAGTGCACTGTGCAAGTCCCGTACGGGGAATTAAAAAAAAATATAGAGTCTGCCAACTGCCATCGATACGAGAAAAACGTATATACCTCCTGTCAATGTAGGTGGAGTACCTGAATTTAAACTCTATCATGTCAAGTATAGGACTTTATATTCTTTGAAGGAACCTCCCGGACTATACAACAAGCCCTGTGTTGCGTTGGGGGGTCTTCACAAACATATACTTACGTACATCTACACGCGAAATATTTATCCGTATAACACACAATATTTGTCTTGAGTGGGAATCAAACCACATTTCAGTCAGCATAATTTTCCATTACTGAACCACAACTCCGGCCTAGAATATTGTAAATTATAGTGCAAGATAGAATGTCTATTAAAAAAAATATAACGCAAATCACTAAGTACCATGCTTAGCATAATGATTGTAAGGTCGGGTTCACATTACCTGGTCACCCTGGTGGGAGCTTAAATTTGCCCACAGAGTAAAGAATCTAATATAGGCCGGTTTCATATGGTCCGGTAAATCCATTTAAATCAGTGAGACTCGACAAATGCCGGCGCTGGGGTCAAATATGTTTTATCTTGTTTGTCCAGAGCCTAATAAGAGACTTTGTGCCTTTATTTTGTCCCAGTGATAAAATACTTTTTGCGTCGCTCGGATAGGTATGTTAAACATCCCTTGGGATTTTTTTCCTAAGTACACAGATATTATTTATGAATCTTTTTGCTTATTTTGGCTTATTCAACAAATAAAATACCTACACACATAATTGAAAATAACTTATTTTAGTGCAGGACTTGAACCTGCGTGCTCCAGTTTGGTAGAACGGACGCTTTAGCCAACTGAGCTACATATCTGTCCATTTCTACGTAACGTCGAATTTCCCTTCCATATCCACATTCGTAAATGTGTATATCCTACTAATATTATAAACGTGAATGTTTGTATGGATGTATGGATGTTTGTTACTCTTTCACGCTAGAACGGCTGAACGAATCTGGATAAAATTTGGCCCAGAGATGATTGCTTATAAAGTCCAGAATTGTAACAAATATACAATTAAGGGACACAAAGTTATATCTAGACTGGAATTTAGGGCAATATCTGAGTCGGTATTTTGAAGAAAGAACCATAGAGGAACCAAATCTGCTCTTTCTGATTCGTTCTTTTTTTGCATTTATCTCAGATTTTAATAAGTCCCGACACTGTATTCCTTCGCTATTAAGTACTATACAATGTAATCGGCATGTGTATTGCAAACAACACCAAACTTGAAGGATTTATACCGTGTATCGATACATTAAACTCACTGCTACTTCGTAACCTTGGCAGAATTAGAGTTTCCAATTAGGGAGCAACTTGGGGGCCTCTGTATCAAGTTCTAATCAGTTTGTGATATCTGGCAAGTTGCGCGTGTCACAATAGCAACGGATAATTAGATGATTTATGTTCTTGTCAATTATGGGGGGCTCGTGGCTAATTAATAACCGATCTGCATATTATTGTAATAGAAAACTAAATTTCACTATTGAAATAAAAAATGGATGATTCATCATCATTATCCTCCAAGCCTTGTTCCCAACTGTGTTGGGGTCGGCTTCCAGTCTAACTAAATGCGGCTGAAATATCAATATTTTATCACGAAGTGGCTGCCATCAGACTTCTGCAATACCGGTAATACCGGTATCTGGAGAGTAGACTGCTTGTCAGGCTTTTTTGGGCTTCTGACTACCACTAAAAAATGTCATAGATGTTTGTATGACAACCGGGACTGACGGCTTTACGTGCTCTCTGAGGCACGGAGGGGTCTCGATGTGTTAAGAATGGTCACCCATCCACAGACTGACCGCAGCGAGCTTACAGATCGGTTAGTTGTTACTGACCCACGAGCCCCTCCCCTGACTTTTTTTCAATCAAATCGAGTTTTTCATCAAATCCTAGCTATGAGCCTTACAAAAATTGATGATAGAATATGACAAAGTAACGGCGACAAGATAACAAAAGAACGCGTTATGTCATTTAGGAAGTTACCAAACATTCAAATTATAAATTATAAGTTGCTAGCACAACAAATTAATACATTTTTATGTTCAGTAAATCATTATTAAAAATGAAACTACTACATCTGCTGTGTACCTAACACAGCAGATTGGTAGACAAGTAGCTACAATATTGAACATTCTAAAGTCTAAAGAGACAGTAGTAAAAGTTTATTACAAGACAAGAAATCGTAAAACACGGCATGTGACGACATCTTAAAGCATAATGTTAACGTTAAATACTATATCATATACGTTTTAGGTCATACTGCTAGCGAGTAGCGTTTTTTCCGCTTATGAAATCCGCTTTATTAAGTAACAATGAGTTCAAAAGTAATCTAGTAGTACTAGCTTCAACTGACTTTAAGTTCGAAGAAACTGTGCAAATAACCTCACAGTGATTACCTGCTAATCGTACTATTACATCTTGCCTGTGTTCCTCGAAGAGTTACACATAGTCCTATTAATGTAAACACACAGTTTGCTGGTATAATTAGATTTTATGTAATAGGGGGCGAGCCTCATAATGCCACACTCCGAGCTGCTACTGAGAATTTCATAGAAAAAATCCAATATCACATCCCGCTCGACCTGGGAATCGAACCCAAGACTCTAACGTACCACGTAAAAAAACTGCCTTATTAGGCAGTTCTTTTAGAGGCCTTCTTTGGAGTGTAAGAAATATTCATTGACCGTTTGCCATTCGCGGAGGGGGCAGGATATATTGGAGACCTACCAATAAAAAAATTGGACTTGCCTACCCTATAGTCATGGTGATGGGATTATCACAATATGATTAACTTTAATGTTTGTAGGGCTTTAAGCGTATTTGCCACCTTATATATTGATAGCGAAGTCTTATCGAAATACCATTCACACACTCACTGACTATGACTGACTGACTGACTGACTGAATTATCAGAAACTCAAACTTAGGTAGGTAGGTAAGTCCCTTGTTTCGTGATGAATAATGATCACAAGACCATTATAGGATATATAGACGAAATAGAAAGAAGGAATTTAAAAAATAAATGTTGCAATACGGCATACTCAGATTTTCAGCTGGATATTGTAAAAACCCCGAACGCCTCCCCTTACAGCGAACTCGTCATGTGATTTTCCCACACTATAAAAATGGTGGGTTCTTCATAACGCATAAGCCCCTGCGTAAGAATTTAGAAGATAGCAAAACATGAGATTGGATAAATGAGAGATTAGGTAACATCGTAGGGACAAAGCTAGTATTAAAGAAAAACTTAAGAGTTAAGAACTTGTTATGCGTGGGAGAGTCATGCTTCAGCATGAATGAACCGGCTCGACCGGAGTGATACCACGGACTCACAGAAAACCGGCGTCAAACAACGCTTACGTTGTGTTTCGCCGAGTGAGTGAGATTACTGGAGGCCCAATCCCCGTTTAAAAGGCCAGCAATACACTTGTGACTCCTCTGGTATTGCGGGTGTTCATAGGCGGCAGTAATCGCTTACCATTAGGGGATCCGTCTGCTCGTTTGCCCTTCCCCATCCCATAAAAAAAAATTTGAACTCAATAGAATCGCTCCTCGCTTACAGTGACACCTCAAACACATAATAAAACGAGATCATATTTAAATACGTATCTATACGCTAGGGTTATTTCCCTTCGTGTAATTTACTCTTATTTTGCAACTCGCCTCGCTTTAGCCCCTAAAATTCTAATTAACTTGTTATACTGGTTAATATATTGTAATTTGCGACTTTTGCGAATGTTGTTTCATGACGTAATTAACGCCGCAAATACAGATATAATTATGGTATTTAGTATATACCTACTTTATTGTATACCAAATTATACATAGGATAGGACATAGTGAGCCAAAAAATATACAATGGGTGGCCTTATCGCTAACTATAATTTTTTCCAGGCAACCGTATAATTATTTCTTTATAAAGGAATTATTTAATTACCGGGATAGTTGGCGCTCTCTGGGGGAGCCCTACGTTCAGCAGTGGACGGCAATAGGCTGATATGATGATCATGAAAGGAATTGTCAATATCTGCCTCTTGATGACTAAGTTTTTGAACTCCTTGGCTAAGTTACACAATGACTGATGCATGCGTGTCGTCAGCTGTGACTGGTCTACTCAAAGCTAGTTCTTTCCTCAAAACGCAATTTCAACAACAACCAAACTAACAAATTTCAATAACAACCAAATTATTGTAATAATTTGGTTTATAGTGGGTGCGTTTACAAACACAAATCGTCACATACACAAACGCCCAACCCCGGAACAAATACCTGTGGGTAGTTTCTCCGTGTGGGGATCGAACCCACAACACTTGGCGCAGAAGCCAATCGCTCAGCCTCTACGTCAAACGTGTCTTCAAATTTGTTCTACTATAACATAAAGAGAGCATGATTATCTGCATTTGTTTTGGTGTTCCTTCTTAGTTATTACAAGTAAGAAATGCTAGTGCTATCTAGTACTAAAAATCGACTTCGTATAAACTTACGTTTTATCCCAATCTCCGAAACGAAACAAAATGAAAACCCGATATCCTTTCAAAAAACGAGCCTTCATCCCCAGCTTCTAACAGAACATATCAAAGGCCAAACCGCTATCACCGGTCACTGAAACTGTTGGTAACTACTCACTGCTTACCTTTTCATCTGAACTTAGTTGAGGGAGATCAGTGAAGCTTTGATACTGGCTCAAAAGTTTTCGAGTGCGTTCAACATAATATTTTGTGTACGTGTTGTGTTTACTGTGGATGGGTTGTGGTTCTAATGATAGCGGGCTGGATATTGTAATATTAAGTTTTTTTTTTAATATTTACAGTATGAACCGAAAAATAGACCAAAGGATTGTAAGTCGCAGTGAGTTTGACGTCACAACTTACTAAACTCTGTCTAGTATTAAAATGCAAATAAATTCCTTGTTTTGAATCGAATTTAAATAAATATAATTTTGATTGAATTTTTCCTTTACTAAAATAACTTTAAAAGTTTAATTTTGTTGATCGACTCGATGCATGCTAAATATGTTCATGAGGCCTAAAAAAAACTGGTATATTACTTACTTTATGGTGTAGGATGGTTATCGATGTCGTGGTGAAAGTGACTCGAGTCCCATCTTACAATCCAAATCTGCTACAGGCTATCCGCTTACTCTGAGGACCCCACAACAAACTTCTTCTACCTGTATCTCCAACCCTAAACTACATAGATAAATACTAAATAGATCTTCAAAGAAAGCCAGCAAATTAGATTTAAATCCACACACCGAAAAGTTTGCTTACATAAACTTATGAGATTAGGATCCAATACGTGGTTTAGAAACGTAGTCATAAGGTCGATTTTGCTGGGAATAGTTAGAGAGTTTAGAGATACTTTCTTTCTAAACTCTGTACCTATTGTAAGGCAGGTAACTTCTAACTGAACTGCTTACACACGAGGAATGTAAGACATCCTATCTTATATTCCTCGTGGCTTCTTCGCTTCCTCGTGGATTTCGGCCACTAAATTGTTCCCGTTAGATTCGTAATTTAGGGGACTATTTAACATTACATAACATTGGAATTTTATTTAGATTTTTTTTGAATACAATAATTACCTTTCACCACTTGTCATAGAGCCCCAGTAAACAGACAGCAGGAGGTCTGTCTACCCTCATTTCGTAACGATATCAAACAAATCGCATTATCTGGACCACTGCACTGGAAAACGCTGAAACACTAAAGTTTACTGTTCATACGAGAACATTACTGACCTGTTGTTAGAATCATACGTGATTTTGTGATGACTTTGCTTTTATAGGTAAGTTGGATTATTTTTGGCCAAAAATTTCAAGTAGTGGGGTATTTAGTTAAGACTAGATTCGGTATGAATAGTCAATTGATAATAAGGATTAAAAAATATTTAAAAACTGGCAATTTTTTTTTATCAGACACTAGCTGACCCGGCAGACTTCGTACTTTCATATTTATTCACCTTTTAAACCTTCTCTAGACTTCCACAAATAATTCAAGACCAAAATTATCCAAATCGGTCCAGCCGTTCTCGAACTAACGAACAGCAATAAATTTTTATATTATTATTTTATACTAGCTTTTGCCAGCGACTTCGTCCGCGTGGAATAGTTACTTTGTTCCCTAGTTCTTCGCCCGCGGTTTCACCTGCGTTGCCCCATTCCTAAGGGTTGTAGCGTGAAGTTTTATAGCGTGAAACCTTTCTCATGAATCACTCATTTTCCCAACATTTCCCTTCACTGCTCTGCTCCTATTGATCGTAGCGTGATGAAAAGTATACTATAACCTGCCCAGGAGTATGGAGAACAATTGTACCAAGTTTCGTTGAAATACGTCGAGTGGTTTTTGTTTCTATAACGAACATACAGACAGACAGACAGATTTATTATAAGTATATATATAGAAGAAGATAGATTTGAAGTTGAAAACTCAAAAAGCATTTTCAAAGTTTCAAATTGATCACTGGTACCGTTTTACTAAAGTTTTAGTATTTTGTTTTACAAAGTTTTGTGTGTTTAATACAATGAAATCTTTTTTATGTTATTTTTATTTAAATGCAATTTTTCCACCCATCTTTGCAAAACCGCTTAGGTATATCTCGGAAACCAAACGCAAAGAACTGGATCCTTTATGCTTTGACGACTTCAAATGGGTAAACACAAATACCTACTTCTGAGAACCGTTTTTCGGAAGTCTGACAACCACACTATCCTCATGATGTCAGTATTGCCCAAAATTGGGTTTCGGAGATCTAATGACAGTCATTTCATATGAAAGTACAGCTACACTAGATGCCCAATATAGTTGTGAAAATACTACGAGGATGATGAGATATAGATTTTAATATGTATTCCTTATCTGTTCATAGAAGCATGGAGGTATTACATCCACGCTTAAATATTATAATAACGGGTACTATATTCCCGTCTCATGTTAATTTATAACGTACCCGTGACTCCACTCGCGCTCAATTTGCGTTGATTTTCATGAATTTATTCAACAGTTTAGGGGCATATATTATGAATATTATGGAACTTAAGGCAAGATGATGTGCTAAGATCTCTATAGTAGAAGAGCTGCGGAATTTTTTTAATTCTATATCAAAAAAATTCCACAGATAATAATATCTGATTTGCTCGGTGGATTTGATGACCTCTTGGGATCCAACTGGCTGGCGACCACACTTACGTCAGAATCCGTCGGGAAGCAACTTGGTGTGTGTTTCGACTTTTGTCCGAGAGTGCCAGTTCCCCCGCAGCAGCTGCGGGTTGCTGTGGGCTGCCAACAGGGGCTCATAAGGCTCGGCAATATATCAGCCTTAGTTGTTGCTGTTGTTCATGGGCGGCAATCTTTACTTACCATTAGGTGACTCGTCTACTTGCTTGCCGACTTAACAAAAAAGCCTTTCTTAGCGGATGTTTTGATCGTAATGGGAAAGTTTCTGCGAATTTCAAAGTTGTAGACTATAAGTTTCTGAGATTTCACGATAATTAAGTGAACGAGTGTTATGGTTATCTCAAAGAGCACAAAGCTTTTCTCCAAATAAACATCAAACCAACACAAACAAAAGCATCCATATCATTTAACCCGCTCAATTAGTAGCAGTCGCTGCAAATTGTTCTTTTGCAGCTGTAGCGGTTGCACGTCATAAAACTAGCCACCAGTTACTGATTCTGGTCGCGTCACGTTCAACAAAGCCGCAATTAGTGGCCAACTACAATCGTGGTCTATTTGCCGAGTTTTATCGACAGTTTTACAATGCGATTTTTAAGCTCTTGAAATAAGGCTCTTCTATGTGAAAGCTGGCAGGAAGAATAATAAAATGCATTGCCGAATGACCTTTTTTAAAAAAAAGACAGCTCGGCCCCTTCAGAATTTATCTTATATCGCGGACTTCACATACAATATATAATTTAATAAAAATATAAGAAAATAATACCACTAGGGACCACTAGACTAATGACTGCCTCATTAGTCCAGTGGTCCCAAGCGCGACTGCTACGCTAGTGGTCCTGGATTAGATCCCCAGGTCGAGCAAAGAATTATTATTGGGTTTTTCTATGAAATTCTCAGTAGCAGCTCGGAGTCTGAATTTGTGCCCGGTTAATGGTAATAGGCTCGCTCTCTATTACATGGTACCTAAACATATCAGGCGAACTGTGGGTGTACATTAGTACGCCTCTGCCTAATCCTTCTACCTGTACTCCCCGTACAGGCGTGATGGTATATTATGGTATAAGAAAAAGTATCTAATATTTGGCTCGGGTAGGAATTGGCACAACAGTACGGGTGAGGCCTTAATTGTTACACCAAACGTGCAATAAAATTCTGCCGTGATGCAGCAATGTGATGTCAAAATATAACCTAACCCACGATAAAATAATGATTCTAAGATTTCATCATTATGATGATGATGATGAATCTCACAGAGAGAGCCTACCTTTGTCACGTATCGAGACAACGCTGTACATACACTTTTAGCAGAAAAAAAAACCAGGGAAAATGTAACATTCTAACATTATTACAAAAAAACACCCATGGATCACTAGGAAGATGATTGACTGTCCCGACTATGCGGCCTGATGGAGCCGATATGCGGGTCATTGAACTCCCTAAAAGTAGGGTTGAGATTTCCAATGACAGTCATTGATACCTGCTAGCTGTCGACACAGATAAAGGTAAACCCAAATCACATGAAATGTTGAAGCTTTTAAAAAGATTTCTCTACGTCACTACGTCTCATCTGACAGAAAACATTATGACACTATATACTTTCTTCCCGTCTATCCAGATGCGATTATATATTATATTTTACACGCTAAAATGGTGAAGAAAAACATTGTGAGGAAATCTGTTTGTCTGAGAGATTTTTTGACGGCATGTGAAGTTTGCCACTCCACATTAGGCTAGCGTGGTTGTCTATAGCCTAATCCCTCTCATTCTGACAGGAGACCCGTGCCCAGCAGTGGATATTAACGGGTTGATGATGATGATGATTTTACTGTAAGTAGCTGCTATCAGACCTCTGCAAACCAATTTCTAAGCATATCCTAAGAAATGGTTTTCAAGGCTTCTGATTACCACTAACGATTATCAGATGTTTGGACTTGATGTGCTTAGAATGGTCAATAGACTAACCTTTTTATAATAAAGGGGGGGGGGGGGGCAACATATTAAAAAGTCCTTCATGGCTAGCCTGGTTTTTTTACTAACTCCAAAACAGGTGGAGTTTTTCAATTAATTGGTATATTTTTATTGACGTTTGCGCATAATTTTGTATATTTATAAATGATCTCTTGATGATCGGTTTGAATTAATAGAATACAGTCCCTTAATACATTTTGTTGGTGTCCCATATTTAATGCCAAAAATGCATCAGTAATTGTCAGTTTTCGAATAAAAATTACTCATATATCATCATTAAGATAGCAATAATTACCACGAAGGAAAACATTATAAGGAATGGAATTAATGGACTCAAATGACCGAAACGCCTAATGACTGTTTCGTTTTCGCCATAGCTCTTTAGTCAAACAATCAGTAATAATGTTATTGTATATATTTCTGCTCATACAAAAAACGTATAGAACAACGATTATTCTAAATGGAAAATCGATTTGTTTCTTTATCGATACACGAAAAACGAAAAGTTATTTGTAGGGTATTTGGAAGCGAGGCAAAGATCTGTTTGTGAGATAAACAGTGTCGTCGTTTGAGAAACGACACTTTAACTAGACTTCGAAACGATTTTATTTGGTTTTGTGTCTGTATATAGTTTATTTTTTGGTATTTTAGCTAATAGCACTCGGATAAGACTACATACCATTCCGCCTGTATTCTCTGAAGGGATAGGCAGAGGTGTACTAATATGCACCCACAATTCGCTGGTATGTTTAGGTTCCATAAGGAGGCGAGATGAGGCACAAATCCCAAGCTGTTGCTAGTGAAAATTAAAAAAAAAACCCTATATCACTGCTCGACCTAGGAAACGAACCTGGAACCTCTAGAGTAGCAGTCGCGCTTACGACCACTAGATTAGTAAAGCAATTACCTACCGTAAAATGATCTAAATAAGGTCGAAATATAACATAGCTCCGTCCTCTTATAAAATATATGTTTTACTTCAAAATTTGGTAGAATTCCTTCTCGGAATAAAGAGCTACGCACACCGGGACGGAATGGCAGAGGATTTTGCCAATGGTCAACGCACACTAGCCGCTTAGATACTGTAGCATTCTGGCGGCCTACCAAGACATCCCGCGACGTGCCGCGGCATGCGTGCGAAGTGGGTAGCGGCTGTACTCTCGCTTTCACTGCCTCATCCCGCGGCATGTCACAACATGCTGTTGCATACCGCAGTGCGTTGCGGCATCCTGCCGCGGGATCCCTTAAAGCGCTCTTCAATGTCGTGTCAAGGAATCCCTTTCGATGCCACGGAATCAATTGAAAACATTGGAAATTATGTCGTATTACTACTAGATATGTTTAAATGTCCTTTGGTAAAAAAAAAACATCTGCCATTCCGGCCCGGTATGCGTAGGCCTTATACCACCAATATCATTATAAACGTATCAAAAGTACGTATACGTCACAGAAACTTGTCAAGTCGACATATTTCGCCATTATTGTGTGGAAGTAAGTTGTGAGCGTTACTTGTAAATTGGTACATTCAAGTTTATGCCCTTACCATTGGATATTATTCTCAGTTTAAAGCGACTTTGCGAAGTACTTAAAGGGATATATTTTTCCCCGTGTGGGGACGGGTTAGAATACTGTTCCTTCCTTTCAGATAGGCATCCCGTAAGAGGCGTGAAAATATCTGACTTGCTCGGTGGTAGGCCCTCTTGGGGTCTGACTAGCTGGCGACCACCCTTACGACGGAGTCTGTCGTAAAGCGCCTTGGTGTGTGTTTCGACTTTTGCAAGTAAGAGCCAGGTCCCCTTGGTTGCAGCGGTTCCAGCAGTCTGCAGTCCGTAGGGGCTCTTAAGGGTCGGCAACGCCAGCAACTCCTCTGGTGTTGCAGGTGTCCATGGGCGATGATGACTACTTACCACCAGGTGGCTCGTCAGGTCGTTTAATCCATAAAAGAAGTATATACTCGTATAATTGTTTAATATAAACAATTAATTAATAGCGACTTCTACCGCGCTACAATACTACAATAAATTGAGGTTACAGAACTCCGTCGCTAAGTAATAATGTGCTAATGTCGGTAGTGAAATCACTGGACATATAAGGCTTAAGAACTAATACTGGTAGCGTCTATTGCCGCTTTCCATCAGGGGGCCCGTATGCTCGTTTGTCATGTGATTACATACTAGCTGTCGTGCAATGCCTTTTTTTCATCATAAACCACCCCGGCAAGCACACAAAAATTCACCAAGGTTCCATCGCAATGTAATGAAATTGAATGCAGTTTTCACCGATGTATTGCTAGAGGTCTAACTTAAAATCCGGTGCATGTTTCATCTTGATACGCCGCCTAGATTCGGACTTATAGTATGTTAATCTTTTTGGGACGCGAGTGAAACTGCCGCCAACAGCTAGTATATAATAATAATAAACCATCTCAGAACCATTGAACCATCAACACCAAATATCATAGAAGATAAGTTATATCAAAAACAAACGTGAAAGACAACCTTATAACTTTACGTGAGATATAACTTACGTCACACCTTGTGAACTCCCTACGTTCCCCATAGTCACGAAGATCGAATAAATATCGTCGCCATATGAATATTTTTTTTTGTTCGTAGCGATTTTTGCTCCGAATTCGTATTATGTTTTTGTGAAAACAAATGGATGCTCCACAGTGTGATGATAGGGAGGTAATTTATGGAAAGTAATTCCATACTTTGAGTGCTATTTCGTATACCTACCTACTTGCTTTACAAAGTCCTGAGTATAGGACTTTTCTTTTCAAAACCAACCAATGTGAGTACATTGTAGTATGTCCAAGTGGACACCTAATTTTATATTTATTTTATTTATTTATTTACCATTATACCTATCTTTACAGGTCTTAAACCTTTATACCTTGATGATGTGTGTTTTTCCACTGAATATATTAATTTTTTATACATAATGACATTCATTTCTCCAACGCTGAGAACTTTCTTTTTCTATTATCGACTTCGATCTAACTTGGACATAAAATCAATGTCAGCACATCCTGTTATTGCACTGTTGTACCTACTTGAAGATTGTAATACAAATTATTTTAAAAAAGTGTCCATGGAGTTTCTTGCCGGATTCTTCTCCATAGGATCAACCGTGCAACTAGAGTCGTTAACGTTTCATAAACGCTTGTAAAAGCTTATCTTCTTCTATACTTATAATAAATCTGTAGAGAGGTCAATTCTGTACATGAAATATATTTCCAAAATAACTATCAGCGGGTGATTAGTGATCGATACTGACGCCAAAAATGCAATCAGTAAAATTTTTGTCTGTCTGTCTGTCTGTCTGTATGTTCGTTATAGAAACAAAAACCACTCGACGGATTTCAACGAAACTTGGTACAATTGTTCTTCATACTCCTGGGCAGGTTATAGTATACTTTTCATCACGCTACGATCAATAGGAGCAGAGCAGTAAAGGGAAATCTTGGGAAAACAGGAGAACTTACTCCTTTTTTTAAGCTTCCGCCGCGTGTGCAGCCTTAATGGTTAAAGCTACACAGAAATCATGTATGAAGGAAATGTTCTCCTTAAAATTATATAAAAAATATTCCACGACAGCAAATGTCTATCTTTTATGGTTGAATCACAATAACACGTGTAACTCCTGATAGCTTAGCAGTTCGGAGCTTTCTGATTATATTTGTCTACTCTTACGTCAGGTGACTGACTGACTGACATAGTGATCTGTCAACGCACAGCCCAAACCACTGGAGGGATCGGGCTGAAATTTGGCATGCATATAGCTACTATGATGTAGGCATCCCCTAAGATAGGATTTTGATAAATTTCGACCTACAATGTAGGAGTGAAATAGAGGATGAAAGTTCATATGGAACAAAGTAACTATTCCACGCGGACGAAGTCGCTGGCAAAAGCTAGTTTGAAATAAAAACATTTTGAACTTTGAACAAGATTTTTTCTTGATGACTGTCTCATTAGTTTAGTGGTCCCAAGCGCGACTGCTACACTAGAGGTCCTGGGTTCGATTCCCAGGTCGAGCAAATTGTTATTGGGTTTTTCTATGAAATTCTCAGTAGCAGCTTTGAGTCTGGATTTGTGCTCGGTTAATGGCTATAGTCTCGCCCCCTATAACATGGGACCTAAAGATACCGGCGCACTGTGGGTGTACATTAGGTGCGCCTTTGCCTAGCCCTTCGGAGAGTGCAGGCGTGATGGTATGTTATGTTAAGACGTTTTTCTTTTTGACAACATGTTTGGCCTTGCGGTAATTGTTCAGGGTTTGGGCGTTGGTGTATGTTAAAATCTTGATGGCGTATAAAGTCTGCCAACCCGCACTAGGCTAGCGTGACTAGCTATAGCCTAACCCCTCTCGTTCTGAGAGGAGACCCGTACCCAACAGTGAGATAGTTTATACATTGATGATGAAGATTCCTCCTTTATTATAATTCCATCTAAGACGTATTTTTTATAATTTTTATGTTCGTTTGAGTATTTTTAACCGATTTGAAATAGCGAGGTTTTGATATTTTAATCACAGGATTCCACGTTGCTGATAATTTAAAATACGTACACAGTACACATAAATACAATCTATCTATACTTATAATAAATCTGTAGAGAGGTCAATTCTGTACATGAAATATATTTCCAAAATAACTATCAGCGGGTGATTAGTGATCGATACTGACGCGAAAAAAGCAAACAGTAAATTTTTTGTCTGTCTGTATGTTCGTTATAGAAACAAAAACCACTCGACGGATTTCAACGAAACTTGGTACAATTGTTCTTCATACTCCTGGGCAGGTTATAGTATACTTTTCATCACGCTACGATCAAAAGGAGCTGAGCACAATTAAAAGATGTTGCAAAAACGGGAAAATTATTTGATTATTTTGTTCTGGGAAGTGACATGGGTAGTTGATAAAGCGGGCGTAGCCGCTGGCGGAAGCTAGTATGTAATATAATAAATAATAAATACACATAAATAGTGTATTGTGGGCTCTATAATAATAATGTACATGTGGGGGCGGAAAGTTGAAGAAAAATCAACAAACGCAATGACGAAGTGAACTCGCTGCATTGGTCTGCTTGTGACCACGATCCGTGTAACCTGGTAAATTTGAATATTTTCGAAAAATATTGCCTGATACCAATGGTAGGGGCTCGTCTCAAATTCATCCCGCCATAATGTTTCAGATAATAGCTTTTATAAGTTGAGCATAACTTCTAAATACGTTTACACGATGGAAGGGACGGTGTGGGCGGTATACAAATAAACTGTATTCACAAGTCATTGGCGCACTGCTAGGGTTTTCGAAAGTATTACATTAACATTTTCTAGTCTGTGGTCGCGTATTGTTATGTGCATTTTTAATTTCTGTAGCGTTGTGAGGGAATGCTGTTTGTGGAACTTTATCGTCTGGTGAGTAGTAAAAATGTAGTGGAATGCGAGATAACTTTTTATTGCTGCTCTTTTAAAAACAAAACTAGTGTACTCTCTGATTTATGCGCTCATTAGCGAAGAGAGTACTGGAAATAATACACAATATACTATCACGCCTGTATTCCCTGAAGGGTTCGGCAGAGGCATACTAATGTACACAGTTTGTTAGAATGTTTATGTCTCATATAATCGGGGGTGCATACCGGGCACAAATCCAAGCTTATTGCTATTAAGACTTTCACAAAAAGATCCTATAACACTGCTTAACATGGGCATCAAATCCATGATCTCACGCAGCATGCACGCACAGCAACTAAACCAATGAAGAAGTCTTTTTTTATAGTTTAGTCATTTCTTTTCTTTCCCTTTTCTTTCTGTAAAATAACACCTTCGTAAGATTTTCTCCTGTATCATTGGTAAACAAAATTATACGTGGGAGAGCCATGCTTCGGCACGAATGGGCCAGCTCGACCGGAGTGATACCACGGCTTCACAGAAAACTGGCGTCAAACAACGCTTACGTTGTGTTGGCCCAATCCTCTTTTAAAAGGTCGGCAACGCACTTGTGACTCCTATGGCGTTGCGGGTGTCCATGGGCGGCGGTAATCGCTTACCATCAGGCGATCCGTATGCTCGTTTGGCCTCCTATCCCATAAAAAAATAAGCACATATTATGTACTTAAAAACCCAGACCCGAACCTGTGGACGTTCGTCTCTGACTCTCCTGCCCCTAACGACTGCCACATGAAAAAATTACTGCAGCTTTAAGCAAAAATATCTTCAGCCTATAACGGTAATGGCGTTAGCAAGGAGAATAAGGAAAATATCCCAAGACCCGGCCCATATTGAATGATATTATATTATAAATCCCGATGGACCAGATATCTCTCGATTTCCGACTCTTATTGATTCTGGGCTATTTTCGAGGCAACTCAGCCCTGGAATGGATGGGTATTTGGATATGGAAATGTTGTGTAACTCTGATATAATGAAATATGGTCCATTTGTTGAGCATCGGGTTGCCAGATCGTATGGTACAAATATCAAACGTATTCATTTATAGGTATTTTTGGACATAGTTAACCTAAATTCTTCAGTAAGACTGCCTCATTGGTCTAATGGTCCCAAGGGCGTCTGGTACGCTAGAGGTCCTGGGTTCGATCCACAGGTCGAGCAAAGTGTTATTGAGATTTTCTATGTAATTATGAAAATATTCTGAATAAAACAGTAAAACTAATAATGACATGGCTGGAATCTAATAACCTTTATGCTAATGTATCGAAATCAAAATAAATTAAATTTTTAAATTATAAAGCAACACATGAATTGATTAATATTTCTTACAAAGATGAAAAACTTGACATGGTTAATGACACAAAATTTTTAGGACTTCACATAGATCAACACTGTAATTGGAAAATACATGTAAAAAATGTCTGCACGAAATTGAATAAATTTGTTTATGCACTTCGTAAAGTACAACATGTAGCTGGAAAGGAGGCTGCGCTAGTTGCATATTATGGGTACGTGGAATCTGTGTTGAGATACGGATTGGTACTGTGGGGAAACTCAACAAATGTAAATAATGCTTTCATAAGCCAGAAAAAATGTATTAGAGCCCTTTGTAATCTTGGACCTCTAGAGACATGTAGACTATTGTTTAAGAGCAATAATATCCTCACCCTGGTAAGCCTATATATGTATAATGGAAGTCTGTGTGCATGTAAAAAAATGTTCAAATGAATTCACTAGTGCTCGTGACAACTCTATGATAGGAAAGCGAGATCCAACTAAACTACTAATGCCTGTAGTGAAATCATCTTTATTCCACAAAAACTGTTATGTGATGTGTATAAAGGTTTTCAACAAAATACCAAAATCTATAAGGGAATTACCATTATGCCCAATGAACATTGAATTAAAAAAATGGCTTTTACAGCACACATTTTATAATCTCCGAGAGTTTTTTGACAGTTGACATGACATAAATGGTAGATGAACAATAATTGTATGGTAACTTTAAAATAATTGTAATTCTTCATTTAAATTGACATTCATAATTTAACTAATTATTTATAAATTGACATGTCTAACTTCTATGAATCTTTAATATTCTGTGTTAAAAAATTGCCCACTGGAAACATTATAATTATATTGTGTTTGTAGGATTCTGCATGCTATAAGTCCGAAACATTTGCACACCGAAATGGTGAAATGTGTAAATAGAACTAAAATTATATTATAACACCTGTACATGTACCACATTTCATGCAAATAAACTATTTGATTTGATTTGATTGATATGAAATTCTCAGTAACAGCTCGGATTGCTGTTCCCGGTTAATGGCAATAGGTTCGCCCCCTTTTACATGGGACCTAAACATACCAGGTGAACTATGGGTGTACATTAGTACGCCTCTGCCTAACCTTTTTTTATATTATGTATTATTAAAAACCAATATCAGATTTTTTTGTTTAATATGTTTGGACAACGTATAAATACAATTGTTTGTTGGTTAACAAGGTATTTTTTTTCGAATGAAATAATTGACAATAGAACCGCCAATCCAATTATTTTCACATCACCGATAGGATTTCATGAAATTGAGGAAAATTATACACAAAAAGTACAGTCCTTAGCGCGTTTCTTTTTTTATGTTTATCTTGAGTGATGGAGCCGGGGCGGAGGCTTGGTCCTACACCCCGGAAATCAAACAATTTCTAAAATAATTTTGATAAGGAAAGCGTAAAAAAATACAAATAAAATACCTACTAATAATTTTCTAATGTAATGACATAAATGTATGTTGGATTGTACTATTTGGGACATAACATACCACCACGCCTATATTGCCCGAAGGGTTAGGCAGAGGTGTATTAATGTACACCCACAATTCGCCGGTATGTTTAGGTCCCACGTAAAAGAGGGCGAGCCTATTGCCATTAACCGGACACAAATCCAGACTCCGAGCTGCTACCGAGAATTTCATAGAAAAACCCAATAACACTTTGCTCGACCTGGGGATCGAACCCAGGACCTCTAGCGTAGCAGTCGCAGCGTAGCAGTCACCACTAGACTAATGGGGCAGTCAATTATTTGGGACAATAATTGATTCTCGGGAGTGAATTATACTTCAGTTTTTTTTATTCTTAAATATAAGGTTTCGTTTGGTTCGTTTTCACATCTCTATATAACATCTGGAACTCAGTTCTTTTTAGATAATTTACGTCATCTAATCATACATCCTTAACGAATATTCGTTATCTCGTTCACACCCTACCAGTCATAATACTTCATCTCACTCACTCATCACGTTCCATAACTACATGACGTATTATATTTGTAGTAATGTAAGTAATAAGTACCTACTTACCAAACTCTATGGGTTTGTATATGGCCAATACAGCACGAATTCAATTTCAATATTACCAGACAGAAGCACTTCATGAAGGCACCGACATCCATCACATAACACAAAAAGTATGTTCGATACATTGAGGTATTAAGTACTTAAAATATTGTAATAGATTAGTAATTTTTTTACGTGGGAGAGCCATGCTTCGGCACGAATGGGCCCGCTCGACCGGAGTGATACCACGGCCTCACAGAAAACCGGCGTGAAACAACGCTTACGTTGTGTTTCGCCGAGTGCGTGAGGTTACCGGAGGCCCAATCCCCTTTTAAAAGGCCGGCAACGCACTTGTGACTCCTCTGGTGTTGCGGGTGTCCATGGGCGGCGGTAATCGTTTACCATCAGGCAATCCGTCTGCTCGTTTGCCCTCCTATCCCATAAAAAAAAAGTTATGTCAAAATAAAATGTGTGCTGGAAAATACTCAACAATTGAGTTAATCCTTTCAACTCATACTAGGCCAGGCTTGTGAAAAATGTAGCCTAATACAAAATATATATCTAGGTACATAATTATACTTAAAGAATGAATCACCATCATTAGATCCACACCATATCCGGACATCGGTTTCTTTGCATGTCATAAGATACTTAGTGTCATCACGGGCTCATGTGGCCTGCTAATCCGACTTTCGTCTTATAGACCCTTTCACCTACGATGAATACTCTATCATGGTCAGTATTTTTGCTATTTTACGAAGGCAGAACCCGCTTCTCTAGCTCAGAAATAATTCGTTTCGAAGCGTCAGCATGAACATTCTACCTCAATGGTTCATTCCTAGATGTCGTACATTTGAACGAGAAACGTCTCCTCGCACGTCGCCTGAACTTCATCAAACAACACAATCACTTCGCACTTGACCCTTATTGTGTTCACACTGGGTCCATATTTGCTTAGCAAGCGAGAAGTGGGACAGATGTTGTTGAATTAAGGATACTGGAAGTGGTGTTATTTGAAATTGTACCTACTTTGTTTTCGCTCCTTTTGACATAACTCGTGTTGAATAAGTATTTCTGTGTAATATATCATCCCTTTGATATATTTTTCCGATCTTCCATGGTCTTTGACAAAACAAAAATATCTGACCTATGTGATATTTATATGGAGTAATGATGTAGGTAATGTAATGATTACACTAGTTTACAAAGAAAAAAACCCAGAGGTAAGGCACATCATGTCTTGTAGATTTTTTTATGCTAAATCTATATCCGGCAACAGAATAATTCTAGGACGTCAGAATTTGAAGATATACAAATCACAAAGTACTAAAAACACTGTTTTTGGTGATATTAGAAATTATTTTTCGAGGAGAGTTAATTTTTATGGTAATTTCTAACTAAAGCATCCTTTAGTGTTACTCTTTTCCTTTCAAATCTATTTTAGTTTGCTTCGCTACGCGTGTTTTTTCTCAAGATATACTATTTTATTTTCATAATGTAGTCCATTAGTACTAACATTCAAAATAATAATACAGGTAATGTCGAAGTGCTGTAGCTAAAAATTTATATCTTGAGAATAAAAAATGGTAGCGAAACAAACCAAAATGGATTTGAAAGGTGAAGAGAAGTACTAAAGGATGCTTTAGTTAGAAATGACCGTAAAAATTTGCTGTCTTCAAAAAAAATCTTCAAATATCGTCAAGAAGTCTTTAGCACTTTGAGATTGGTATATCTTCAAATTCTAAAAAAAAAATAGGGCAAAAAAAATTTTTTTTTTGTAAACTAGTGTTATTGATTGATAAACTATATTGTTTACCTACTTTTCGTCTCTCCGAAGCAATTCACCTACATCATAATCGGTGCATGAGACCCAGATGTCACATGGTCCTCTTAGCCTATAATATAATCAAGATTATAAAGAAGAAGCATGATAAATTCGAAGCTAATATTAATTAATTTCTACTAATTCTTACTTATTTTTACAAATTATAATACAATTTTAGTTCATTTTTAACGTTATTATTATTTAACATTAACAACAGCTTATTTAATATAATTATAATATTTATCTACTGTGAAATGTTATCCTAAATGTTGTGCATATCTATAATTGATATAAACACTACTCTTTGTCTCTGTATTTTGCTACTAACCAATGTTTGTGTTTATATTGTTGATGTGCCTTGTGTAAATAAATAAATAAATAAATAAGATAATATTAGTAATAGACCAGAGCCCAGCAGTGGGACAGTATAATGGGTTGATTATGTTATGTTATTATTAGTAAGCGGTAGAAGCTAGTTAGTATCTCTGGTACTTTTTATCTATTTTTTATTAATTTTTCTTATCTTTTTATGACTGCCTCATTAGTCTAGTGGTCCCGAGCGCGACTGCTATGCTAGAGGTCTTGGGTTCGATTACCAGCTCGAGCAAAGTGTTATTGGGTTTTTCTATGAAATTCTCAGTAGCAGCGCGGAGTCTGGATGTGTGCCCGGTTAATGACAATAGGCTCGCCCCTATTACATGGGATCTAAACATACCGGCGAACTGCGGGTGTACATTAGTACGCCTCTGCCTAACCTTTCGGGGAGCACAGGCGTGTTGGTATGTTATGGTACTTTTTATCCTTTAGCAGTTACTTAACTCCTAACTAGTACTATAGTTACCTAAGGGTAACAAGCATACAGGTATTTAGACTACTTTCATTATTCTGTCTACAAAGTTTAGTGTTTCAGATTCAGACAATATGATCCGTTTCATATCATCATGTGATTAGAGTCCTGACCTTGTACTGCCCGTTCATTCCGTCTACTAAGACCATTGCTAATAAAAGTCTATTTTACTAGGATATGAGATTTATTCGTCAGCGAAAAGCTCGTGATAGATAAAATTTTATTAAAGTGAGGAAGGTTTAATAAACGTTTAGGACCGTTTTTTGTCGCCACTTTCAAACAGTTACATATTGTATTAACTTCAACGAGTGAAAATAACAATATAACTACCTAAAGTCAAGTATTATTTTTTTGCATATTGATAAAGCCCATAATATTTTCGATATAAATTTGCCATAAAAAAACTGAACAAAATTTTTATTTGAAAATAAAACAAAGACCTTTTGGTCCTTTGATTCGCGTCTTTTTATTATTATCCAATAATCCTGTAATTGCCTTTAGGAATTCTTTTATGTTTAAAGATCATACTCGACTATTTTTATGCATCTTTTACTTGTTCGGCTTACTTAAAGTTATGGAGGCTTAACTATTTAAATAGCATTACTTTATATCATTTTTGTATCTCAATTCAAGTAAATATTTACTTTTATTATCCCTGCATGATTATTTCGAACGCAACTTTACGCCCTCTTTCTCACTTTAACTTATGTAATTTTCTATGCCTGTCTCTTTTATGCCGCATTTCGCAATTGTTTCCAGCTATACGCGCCGGTGTGCTAATGGCGTTAATATGCGAAATAATATAAGTGTAGGTAGATCAATGCTATTTAAAAATAAAATATTAACCAAAAATCTTAAGTACTAAATCTCACATGGTCGAGATAACGCCACAAAGCTCGCACATTTTTTGCAATACACAATAGAAATATATTTTTAATACCAACATTGCTCGCCGTTGAAAAAGATAAAAAGTTGTATTTTCACTCACATATTTTACAGAAAACTGTATGGATTTCGCAGTAAATCCGAACTTGATACCTAAATCTATTTCTCATTGAATTGAGAATAAA
Organism: Acronicta aceris; assembly: GCA_910591435.1. NCBI lineage: Eukaryota > Metazoa > Arthropoda > Insecta > Lepidoptera > Noctuidae > Acronicta > Acronicta aceris. The sequence continues at coordinate 14,278,951 of OU342770.1, forward strand.
TGCGGATTACTTGGCATAACTTTACAGACATTTACTAGCGTTTTTATTCTATGGGTAAGTAATAGCTACAGAACGCTTTTATTCTTACGTACTTTTCGTCTATGTTTATACATACACAGTCTTCAAAGGTTCACAGTCATCCTAATAATTAGGGGTCGTTTTCCAGTCTAACCAGATACTGAATATCAATATCTTATACGAAGCGACTAGCATCAGACCTCCGCAATCCAATTTCAGGGCAAGACCGATATCCCAAAGATATACTGGCTGTCAGGCTTTCTGAGCTTCTGGTTACTACTAACGATGATCATAGGCGTTCGTGACAACTGGGATCGACAATTTTACGTATATTGACACTCCGTTGAGTGACAACTCCGTGCGTCAATGTGTTGAGAATTGTCACCAACCATAGACTGACCGCTGCAAACGGAGTTTAACTTCGAGCTAGTGTAGTTACGAGCCCTTCACACCAAGTCATAAACTTTCGTCGGATAAAAGTACTACGCATCTGACCTTTTTAAAGGATCTTTGCATAAAGGTCATTTTGTTTTCATTTAAAAACCTTTACAACCAGTATGGGTTTTATTTATTATTTGATATTAAAGTGTAAGCCTAAAGTGCTTAATTTAAGATTAAGTAGGCTTAAGAGGCTGAATTCAAATGTCTTGAAATTTATTTTAATCTTAAAAAGATATTATTAATAGCGGCTATTTTTATTTCTTTTAAAGTGTGCCTACGACCTTTATTAAATGGTGCTATAATACTTCTTTGTATAAAATGTTAAGCTCCTATAATTACGGTTTTTATTGCCTTAGTGTTAACTTTCTATACCTATCTTAAATAAACGTGACTGTGAAAATTACTAAGAAAACCATGTACTGATCAGGGCTCGTTGTTTTAAGTTTGAATAATAACCAGCAGAACATATACTGATCGTGTGTTGTTTTTATGGAGCCACGATCCCCCGAACTAAAATATGAAAAATAATGTGAAAGATGTGTGAACTACTTTTTTATTATGGATTATATCGCGGTATATTGATAACATAACATAACATAATCAACCCATTATACTGTCCCTCTGCCGGGCACGGGTCTCCTCTCAGAATGAGAGAGATTAGGCTATAGTCCAACACGCTGGCCTAGTGCGGCTTGGCAGACTTCACACGACATCGAGAAAATCTCTCAGGCATGCAGGTTGCTTCACGATGTTTTCCTTGACCGTTTAAGCGCGTGATAATTAACTATTCAATACGCACATGACTTCGAAAAGTCAGAGATGCGTGTCTTGGGTTCGAACTCGTGACCTTTTGACTTGGCAGTCCAATGGTCATACCACTAGGCTATCACTGCTACTTTCTTAGGCTATCATTGATTATTATTATTAAATCTCGACTCACTCTTGTTGTAGACACAATAATCTTTCTCTAATTTAGCAGTAATATTCTAAATTATTTGATCAATTGTTGAACTGATTAGTCAATCTTAATATTATTTAAACTTATCACGCCGTTCTCTACAATTACATATCTGAAGTACAAATAAAATTAATTATGATAATTGTATAACGTTACTGTATTTCAATGGAGTGCACCTCGCCGCATCCAGTCTCGCTAAATCAATGTAAAATAAAGTGTATTAGAGTTGGTTGAAGGCGCTCTTAGAGCAGGAAATGTGTCTCATCGATTAGCACATTAGTGCGGGTTCAGTGCCCACGCGAGTACCAGCCTTTGAACCCGGTGTAACAGGCTGCCGTTTAACCAAACGCTTTTTTTCATGAGATAATTTTATTTTAGTTAAGTCACTCTTTGTGAATAGTCTGTCTGACATTCGTAAATTATTACGTTTTAATAAATTTAGATGCAAGTCTTGCAACCAATAATAATATGATTTTATAAATATTTTATAAAATATGCTTATTCTCCTAATTTGTCTCGTTTTTTAAAAAAAGCTTACTAGCAATGTGAGTCGTACATTACTAGTATTCTTGTTAACCCCTCGTGCTAAGCTAAATGCTTGTGTTACGAGTAGGTTCACGTCGGTAGTGCAAAGGGTGGGTTTCGAACCGGCAACCACACGATCGCAAGTCCAACGTCCTAGCCATTAGGCTACCACCGCTCTTTATGCGGGCATACCTTAATGGAACTGTAAATAAATATTATGGGCCATATTCTTAATCAAACAAGACTTGCGTCGTCCCCTAATGATCCATGAATCAATCAAATACTTGTCGGGGAATCGAACTCACAACAGCGCTATGATTGTGGCAAAGTGAACCACCAACCAACACTAATATTATAAAGAGGAAAGATTTGTATTTTTTGTATGTTACTAATAAACATAAAAACTACTGAACCGAGTTTAAAAATTCTTTTGCCGTTAGAAAGCTACATTATTACTAAGTAACATAGGCTACCTATATTATTAGACTGCCTCAATAGTCTTGACTGCCTCATTAGTCTAGTGGTCCCAAGCGCGACTGCTACGCTAGAGGTCCTGGGTTCGATCCCCAGGTCGAGCAAAGTGTTATTGAGTTTTTCTATGAAATTCTCAGTAGCAGCTCGGAGTCTGGATTTTTACCCGGTTAATGGCAATAGGTTGGCCCCCTATTACATGGGACCTAAACATACCAGGCGAACTGTGGTGTACAGTAGTACGCCTCTGCCTAACCCTTCGGGGAGTACAGGCGTGATGGTATGTATGTATAGGCTATATTTATTACTAGAAAAAATAAGGGACCCCGACTGAAACTTCAATAATGTTCACCCGTCCGAAGCCGGGACAGGCCGCTAGTGTAGTATAATTTTGACTGAACATTTTTTAACGTTGACATAACATAACTTACCTGTATTTCTCAAAGGGTAAGGGCTGTCGTGTACTATGTATGTTCACAGTTGGTTGGTACCTATATTATTTAAGTTCCATGTAAAAGAGGGCGCGTCTATTGCCATTAACCGAGCACAACTCCTCTGGTCTTGCAGATTTTCATGGTCGACGATGACTACTTACCATCCGGGGGGCTCGTCTGCTCGTTTACCAAATTTTTTTAATTAAGATTACTAGCAGTTTGGGTCGTATATTACTAGTATTCAAGTTAACTCTTCGCCCTAAGATAAATGCTTTTGTTACGAGTGTGTTCACATCGGTAGTGCAATGGGTCAGTTTTGAACCGGCAACCACAAGTGATCTCAAGTTCGACGCCCTAGCCATTATGGCATCATTGATGCAATAAAAAAAAACAAATTCAAACAGTAATACTGAGAATTTCACAGAAAATTTCTATAATACTCGACTTGGGAATAGAACATAGAATTTCTATTGTAGCAAAATAATGAGGTACATTGACTTTAGCGTAATTTTGACGGATCTGTTCTAAAATCTCTTTCGCCATATTAACTACGTATTTAATAACGCCACGTGTGACGTATAACACCTCTAAAATTAATACCTACGCTGTACGTGTCGGTCGCGCCGTCTGGACAGGCTCTTAGCAGTTATTCATCTTATGCAAATTTGCTCTCTCTTGAGCATTATAATTCCCATCTTATGGCAGGGCTTATTCTTCATTTTCTCGTACACTTTACTCGGATTAATGTTTTATGCGAATTTAAGATAATTTTTAAGATCTTTTATCAGGTGTGCCACAGAGATTCATATGTCAAATTACGACTAAAACATCTAATGAACTCTTTGTGTACGGACACCATCACATTAAGTTACCACAAACTGCCAAACTGCCCCAATGGATAATAAACTCTAATGTTCGAAAATTAATTTGAAAATTGATTAAAGAAATTTTACAATCCTGGATATAATGATGTGACTGTACATTAGCAGACCGCTGTTCTCACCTAATTATGAAGCCTAATATAAAAGTGGAACATTGGCTGATTAAGATAAGATAACATTTGAGTACTGTACATGTTTTATATGACCTTATTATAATAATTATATGTATTTCAATAAATTGTATTCCAGCTGCGTTTCCAACAGTAGATACAATTTGTGTTTGAAATCCTGCCATTACTTTTGCACTATCTAGTGGTTCGCAAACTCGACACGTTCCTAGCTTGCAACGAGATCCGAGATCTTTGGTCCTCAGAGACGCGTCCAGTGGAAATGCGTTATGATACTAGTGTATGCATTTGCAGAATTTACGACTACAAAACTACGAGTTAGAGCTCACTTAGTTAGCCTGAATACTAAATTTTATATCAAACTCACATCACACTCAGGGGAGATCTTCAAGGGATTATGATTTCCGACATAAAACTTGTGTATTAGTTGTAAGTTGTGTATTAAGAGAGGTAGGGCATAGTTGAATCGAATAATGGAGGTTCCCGACTAGGGAAGTACCTCCACCTTATACGAGTAGAACATCGTAACCAAATAACATAGCAGCGGTGAGCAAGGTCGCCAGAGCTCCGCGAGGAAGCGTCGTATTATCAATGGGGGATCGGTAGTGTTTTGTTACTGCCGCTGTCATGCATGGCAGCATGTCTCCTATGCTGCCAGCCCAACCTCCTTAATTTACAGGGTCGAAAACGAGATACCCCTGGTGTTTCAAGTGTCCATAGGATACGATAACCGCTTACCTTTAGGCGGACCGTATGCTTAGTTGTGCCTTAGTGGTATAAAAAAATGCTTGTATATAAGCTTGTCACTGGAGTAATCGATGTTGCGAATGGAAGACTAGAAATTAAAAAATAGCTTGCCGGGGGCCAATATTAAATGCTACAAATGTTTTTTCGTCCCATCTACTGAAACTTTATTATGGACGGTAGGACCATAATAAAGTAAAAGATCTCTAATACATAAGAACCTAATTTCCTTAATGTCGTTATATATTAAATGGTTCGCTTAACGGTTATTAATTAATTCCTTACAGGGGAACTGCGTTATCAAGACATTTTCCTTCTGCCCCCCTTCTCCCCCACCCTGCGTTCGTTTCTTTGAGTCATTTATGTCAGGAACCGCTCAGAAATAAAGAATTTAACATTTAATTTGTAAATTACAGAAGGCTTATCCTTCTGTAATTTACAAATTAAATGTTAAATTCTTTATTTCTTTTTTTATAGCTACATTTGTGGGTTTTCTTTTATTTTCGAGGTAAATTCACCTAATGGAGATTGATTATAATTGCAAGAGACGTGAATGCCAAATTAGATTTGGTGTATTTTATATTGCTGTTAATTTGGTAGCCAATTCAAAGCATTATGAGTTTATATAGAAGGGTTATTTTCGAAATATGAAAAAGTGTGACAGTAAAAAAAGTATGTTTATTTTTCTTTTTGGATTATTTAACATACCATCACGCCTGTATTCCCCGAAGGGTTAGGCAGAGGCGTACTAATGTACACCCACAGTTCGCCGGTATGTTTCGGTCCCATGTAATAGGGGGCGAGCCGATTGCCATTAACAAGGCACACATCCAGACTTTGAGCTGCTATTGAGAATTTATTTATTATTTTATATTTATTAGAAAAACCACAATATATCTTTGCTCGACCTGGGGATCGAACCCAAGACCTCTAGCGTAGCAGTCGCGCTTGGAATTGTTCAAAATGACTGCCTCATTAGTCTAGTACTAATGAGGCAGTCATTTTGAACAATTTCTGCCGAGGATTACTTTGACGCCCAGTCACGCCTCTGTATTTTAGATTTATATACATACCTTTTTTATCTTCATGTATTTTATGTAAAGTGTATATTAATAGGTTTCTTTTTATAATGTATGTAGTTATTGTTGAGATGTAAATAAATGTATGAAAAACAACGGCATCTCATACATTTTTCCATTAAACCTTTTAGGCAATATTATTAGATAATTACGTCATAATGGCATGATTAATTGTGCCGCGAAGAACATCACTATTTAATTAACTGACCTCAAAAAGGAGGAGGTTCTCAATTCGACTGTAGGTATGTTTTTATTGTTTTTCTCTTGTAACATGTTTTTTACGCGATTATTCGTCAAACATGAATCGATTGTTACGATTCTTCTTCAGAGGTGGTCGCATAAAATTTTTATCGAGATCTGATCACAAAATTGAAAATAAAATGAGAATAACATATAACGACTGAGTAAATAATAATGTCGCCCGGAAACGTAAAATTCTACAACAAAATGTTGAAATAAAATAACTAAGTAAAACCGCCTTCAAAACTTAAAAACTAAATATGAGCGAAACGGTTTCGGAAGTCGGTGGCGAAATCAAAAGATCCGACCAAATCAAAGGCTCCGACTTCCGAAACTGTTTCGCACATAAAATTATGTTTTATGTTTTTGAAGGCAGTTTTACTGAGCACAGTTGGTAATAAATAAAGTATACACAGTACTTCCATAGTCGCTTCAACGTTCCGCATGACTAGTGACGCTTTGTTCCGTGACGTCACTCAGCGTGGCGACACGTGATAATACAACGATGATCCACGAAGTGCTACGACAACGAGCCTATGAAATGCTACGTACGTAGTACCTCGTAGCGTCGCAGCTACGAGGTACTACGCAGAAAATGTAGGACGTGCTACGGTATTTTACAGAAAAAGTGGTCATGAGAATTATTTGGAAGGCGTACGTAATCTAAACTTCTATACTTCACTACAAAGTATAAAACAAAGCCGCTGTCGCTGTCTGTCCGTCCCTATGTATGCTTAAATCTTTAAAACTACGCAACAGATTTGGAAGCGGTTTTTTTTAATAGATAGAGTGATTCAAGAGGAAGCTTTTAAGCTATTTAACATTACGCTACGACTCCTAGGAATGGGGCAACGTGGGTGAATCCGAGGGCGGGTCGCTAGTATATTATAAAGCTGAAGAGTTTGTTTGTTTGTTTGAACGCGCTAATCTCAGGACATACTGGTTGGAATTGAAAAATTCTTTTTGTGTTGGATAGTCCATTTATCGAGGAAGGTTATAGGCTATATAACATCACGCTACAATCAATAGGAGCAGAGCTGCGCGGGTGAAACCGCGGGCGGGTCGTTAGTTTAATTATAATTATGTGGTTTAAAATAATAATAGAACTCTAGTGGTCTCAGGCGCGACTGCTGCGAGGTCGAGAAAGTGTTATTGGGTTTTTCTATCAAATTCCCAGTAGCAGTTCGGAGTTTGGTATTTGCGTCCGATTAATCGCAATAGGCTCGCCCCCTATTACATGGGACCTTTACCGGCGAACTGAGGGTGTACATAAGTATGCCTCTGCCTAACCCTTCAGGGAATACAGGCGTGATGGTATGTTATGTGTAGTACTAATCTACATTTATTTTTTGTTTCAGGTAATACTTCACTTGAATAAATGAAAGTGTAAGGTACAAAATAAATAACAGAATTAAGCATTTTCGTTTAAATAATAATTAATTATTTAAGGAAAGCGGCGGTAGTCTAACGGCTAGGGCGTCTGACTTGCGATCATGTGGTTGCCGGTTCGAAACCCACCCATTGCACTACCGTCGTGAACCCACTCGTAACACAAGCATTTAGCTTAGCACGAGGGGTTAACAAGAATACTAGTAATGTGCGACCCACATTGCTAGTAAGCTTTTTTTAAAAAAAAATATTATTTGCACACTCATCAGTTTCACTTAGGAACAATCGATTAACAAGTATTAATGAGGTGCTGAGAATTTACTTACATAAAATCCTAATAAACTAGGAATATCTCCCACTACGGCCCCAAGAAAATAAGTCCCCGATAGATATAATCTGGGTGTCTTTAAATCACCAGTGAATCAGTTTTTTCAAGGTGTATGCCATCGTAGATCTCAGTATCGCTTAACATTAGGCGAACTGGCGGTTAAGCGTATAGCGAGAATAAAATAAATTCCACTAAGTTGCTAAGCTAGAGCTCCTAGGTTCAATTCCAAGGTAGAGCATGTTGTAATTCTCAGTTCATAGTTCCGAATAGTTTGTTACGTGGGAGAGCCATGCTTCGGCACGAATGGGCTGGCTCGACCGGAGTGATACCACGGCCTCACAGAAAACCGGCGTTAAACAACGCTTACGTTGTGTTTCGCCGAGTGAGTGAGGTTACCGGAGGCCCAATCCTCTTTTAAAAGGTCGGCAACGCATTTGTGACTCCTCTAGTGTTGCGGGTGTCCATGGGCGGCGGTAATCGCTTACCATCAGGTGATCCGTCTGCTCGTTTGCCCTCCTACCCCATAAAAAAAAAATCTGAATATAATTAGGCGGCTTGAATACTTTCCCTTATCAAATTATCATAAAAACACATCCCTATAGAACGGTTTCCCATATATGCAAAACCATGCACGTGCTTATCTGATCTACCCATAAAAGTAGAACGTACAGTTCCTGATTCCGTTAAATTCTGCGTGGATTTCGGCTTTGTATCGACGCAAATACAACTTGTACGTGTCAGCGTTTCGATTTCGAAGCATGTCACGTGGAGAGGGGATGACGTCATTTAAATGATCTTGGTAGACAATTCTAGATGTGGTATTTTTATTTATGCTTTTTATTGCAAGCCAACAACTATATCTAAAAGTTTGATGTGAAATTGAAACCATAACATTACGCCTGTATTTCCCGAACTGCCTGCCTAACCCGGCAGAGATGTATTAATGTACACCCACAGTTCACTGCTATGTTTTAGATCCCATGTAATAGAGGACGTGCCTATTACCATTAACCGGACACAGATCCAATTCCGAGCTGCTACTGAGAATTTTATGGAAATCTCAATAAAACTTTGTTCGACCAGGGGATTGAATCTAGGACCTCTAGCGTAGCAGTCGCGTTTAAGGCCACTAAACTAATGAGGTAGTTGATCCTTTTCTTTCTATATATAACAACTACTTCTACTGAATAAATCTTACACATCAAACTGCAAAATTGTCAAACTTGCAAATGCAAATGGACGACACGTTTGGCGTAGCGGCTGAGCGATCGGCTTCTGCGTCACGTGTTGTGGGTTCAATCCCCACACGGAGCAAATATTTGTATGATCTACAGGTAGTTGTTCCGGGTCTGGGTGGTTGTGTATGTGAGAATTTGTGTTTGTAAACGCACCCACGATACAGGAGAAAATGCTAGGGTGGGGCAACGTTTTCTTTAAAAAAAAAACTATTTAAAACACAGTTGTAAAGATTATGAATGTAATCATGTTTTTTTTAAAAGAGTATCTGTGGAGTTTCTCGCCGGCTCTTCTCCATAAAACCCAGTTTTTGGAACCGTGCAACTAGTTTGACTTTTCAAAGTACCTTTTTAATGGTCTAATTGAAATAAAACATGTTGATTTATGACAATTTTATTATTTAAAATCTTTTATTTGTTCCTAGCGACCTCATTAGTCTAGTAGTCCCAAGCGCGACTGCTACGCTAGAGGTCCTGGGTTCGATTCCCAAGTCGAGAAAAGTATTATTGGGTTTTTCTATGAAATTCTCAGTAGCAGCTCGGAGTCTAGATTTGTGTCCGGTTAATGGCAATAGGCTCGCCCCCTATTACATGGGACCTAAACATACCGGCGAACTGTGGGTGTACATTAGTACGCCTCTGCCTAACCCTTCGGGGAATACAGGCGTGATGAGGCCGCTAGGAACATACCGTTCCTAGCGGCCTGTCCCGGCTTCGCACGTGTGGAAATTATTGAAATTTTAGTCAGGATCCCTAATTTTTTCTAGTAATAAATATAGCCTATGTTACTCAGTAATAATATAGCTTTCTAACGGCAAAAGAATTTTTAAACTCGGTTCAATAGTTTTTAAGTTTATTAGTAACATACAAATAATACAAATCTTTCCTCTTTATAATATTAGCGAAGATAGCGGTTTCCCGCGGTTTTACACGTATTCCGATCTTTGTCTCAAAAAGCTCTTTAATTTTTGATACAAAGTTGCCAATATGGGAGAGCCATGCTTTGGCACGAATGGGCCGGCTCGACCGGAGTGATACCACGGCCTCACAGAAAACCGGCGTCAAACAACGCTTACGTTTTGTTTCGCCGAGTGAGTGAGGTTACCGGAGTCCCAATCCCCTTTTAAAAGGCAGGCAACGCACTTGTGACTCCTCTGGTGTTGCGGGTGTCCATGGGCGGCGGTAATCGCTTACCATCATGCGATCAGTCTGCTCGTTTGTCCCCCTATCCCATAAAAAAGTACCAAAATAAATAAAAATTGTTTTAGCGGTTTAGGCGTAAAACAGACAGAATTACTTTCACATCTATAATATTAGTCAAAAAATTAATACGTTTGTTATTTTTTAACACGGTCTTCGCTGTTTACTCAATAACAGCTCATCCAGCGTACACGTTTCGTCCATAAATCGAGCGCTCAATACAAGCAGGCAATGTGAAGCTATGTCAGCATTCATTCACACGCGGAAGCCATACTTGTTACAGTCACTCATGCTCGTAACACTTTATTGCTTCAAATATACACAGATGTGAAGGTGTCGAGCAATATGTAGCTTGTCGGAAATTGAGGCAATTTATATTTTAGTACTTTATCTGTAAGTATCGGCTTGCAGAGAGTACATACTTCGTTCGTAATACTTGAAAACGATCTGAAAACCTGGATAATTGAAGTCACCTTAAGACGTAAAATATGATAAAAAATTCAACATCAGAGATCTCGGTAGCTTAGTGGCTAAAAGCGTCCGTTCATCCGGTGTACTTAACCGCAGAGACGCAGGTTCGAATCCTGCTTGACATCGAATTTTATTTCATTAAAATTTATATCTTTAACCTGGATAAACTTTTGGTCACTGGAAAGATGGGATACAAAAGACGTAGAGAAGGTAGTTTTATATGATAGCCTAACGGAGTAAAAGAACACCTAAACACCAAGATCTCAGATACAATACAACTGCCATAAGATAGACGGCCAGAGAACAAAAAAGGGTCATCGATTTATGGTGGACATTCCAGAAACCCGAATGAAACGCTATAAGACCACTTTTATCAAGCGTACCGCTGAAATATGGAACGCACTTCCCAAGTGGATCTTCCCTGATAGATAAAATGTGAGTGTCTTTAAATTAGAAGTGAATCGGTTTCTACTAAGCAATCGCGCCCCATCGTAGATATCATGGTGGCAGTATCACTTAACATCAGGCGAACTGGCGGTCAAGCGTAAGCCTATCACGAATAAAAGAATCGTCATTTACATAACATACTATCATGCCCGTGTACAAAAGAGTCTGGCTCGGTTAAGAGACTTGCTCGGTTGTTGGATTTGGCTTAACTGGCGTGGTTAATCTTAAAGAATCTTGGTGTGTGTTTCGACTTTTGCGCGTAAGAGCTAGTTCCTTGGTTGCTGCAATTCCGGCAGTCTGCAGTCCGTAGGGCCTCTTAAGGCTTGGGAGCACATCAGTAACTCTTTTAGTGCTGTCCATGTGGCAATGACTATTTACCATCAGGTGGTTCGTCTGCTCGTTTGTGGACTTAACTAATAAAGAAATTGTCCACGTTGTGAGGAGGCTGATGACTGTCACTGTCTTCACCTTGGTAGTGCTGACTTTGTAGTGGGTAGTAACAAAAAAAAAACAAAGTAATGTAGCCAGTGAGATTATTGCTCAGATAAGCCTTAAAAACCGAGTTCTCAAGATGCACTAGTGAATTCACTGGTTAACAGAAGTGATATCACTGGCATCTATCTATAGACTAGTGGAAAAAAAACAAGTGATTGCATTTAATGTTCTTGAGATTCCAGATCAGCATAAAATCGAGTACACAAGCCATATTGTGTTAAGTATAAAAAGGACGTAAATTATAGAGGAGTGTAATAAAATAGAGACTTAAACGGTTCTTCACGCTTCGCTTTTATCGTAGAGCGGTGCTTAGGGCTGGCACATTTTTCCTTTTGCGCTGGAATATTTTTTAATAAATTGTAAATCTCGGCGAGCAGTCACAAAGTTTTGCGCCGCGAATTTTCGTGTTACGGTCTTGTTATAGTAAATTTTCTTTATAAAGTAATATTGATTTTTTGCCATGTTGTTACACATACTGTATCGATACTTTGAGGCTAAAAATAACGATGTTTACTCATGCTTTTTTAAACATCTTGTTTATTTAGGCATGGATTGGAACCTATTTTATAACATAAACTTATATCCCCGAAGGCTGATTATTCCGTGGCTATCGATCATCGCACCTGTATTACCTTAAGTGGTGTATTAATATCTACAATATGCCAATATATTTTTAAGTTCAATATAACAGGGGTCGAACCTATCGCCGTTAACCGGGCACAAATCTAAGCACCAAACTACTAAGAAGATTTCATAGAATAACCCAAGAATACTTTACTGGGACGACATGAAAAACGAACCCAGGATCCACACGCTCAGCAGCTCCGCTTTTCCACTAGACTGTTTATGTATTTTTTCTGGTCATGACTATCACTGTTTAAGTATAAAAAGTAAAATTAGCTTTGTTTGCGAACAGGGATCATAAAGGTACTTAACAGTAGCTCACACAATATTTACTCGCCACCCCTATCTTTCACACACACACACATACGCACTTATTTATTTTTGTAACATGTGGTCCCTCTGTACACACTGGCCACACAGTGTCGTTACCGCAACACGCGTTTTTTGTTACTACGCTATTTTCTCCACTGTTTCACCATCAATATGAGCTAGAATAGTTTGAGCGTAAATGAGAAAGGATGCATAGAACGAAGACCAAAGGAATGGGTGGTTTGTTTGAAATTATATTGTCAAGAAAAATATAGGTGAATATAATATAACATACGCCTGTATTTTCCGAAGGGTAAGGTAGAGATCTACCAATATGCACCCACAGTTAGGTCCTATTAAGAGGCGAGCCTATTGCCATGCACTGTGTACAAAGTCAAAATTGGACCTGCTATTGCGAATAAAGAACCTTTGACCCAAGATCGCTAGAGGAGCTGTACAGACCCCATTTTTGATAGACTATTGATAATAAAACAGTATCCAACTAAAAAGACTATGGAACTGTGTTTGTTTTACCAAATCATTCAAATATTTTTTTCTAAAATCATATTTTTTCTTAATACACACACAACGGTAGACGACAACGCGGCAGACCTAGACGGAGATGGCGGGATGAGCTTGATTTCTTTAGGAAGGATTGGCCCAAAATAGCCTTCAGTCGTGAGGAGTGGAAAGAGGGTAGGGAGGCCTTTGCCTTGCAGTGGGACGAAAACGGCTAAATAATAATAATAATAATATTTTTTCTTAACATCGCGTGTTGTATAGCAATGTCCAAATGGACATTGGTGATATTTCTTCGTACTAGTCGTATGTCTTATATATCTTGGCAAATTTTCATTCGTGAAAATTGTAAGCTCAGACAAACGAGCTCTCATTCGCATTTATAATATTTATTCTGTATTCAGCGTACTGAGGAAATATGCCATAAATTTCACGATTACCTCCAAAGAAATACGAGTTTGAATATAATTCAAGCTCAAGAAAATGTCTGAGAACTTCGAATCTTAACAGTTACACAAAATATGATTTTCGCAGTCCGATGGGTACAAATTTGAAAGGCGGTGCCGAAAATGCGAGGTGCCTATTTACCGTTGTTGGCTTATTAAATAAAGTTATTGATAGCACTTCTAAGACCAAGCTTTGGATGTTGGGACGTTTTTGTTTGAGCATTTTCTTTGAAGAATCGTCGCGATTCTCCGAGCTGAAATGTTTTGGACAAATTTTGATGGTCATTTGGGATTTACGCGAAATTTCGCATCGTAAACTTTAAGTTGAAGGGAATTTATTTACGTATAAAAATAATTCTTAAGTTTTGTCACAAACATGATAAGTGATCTGGAATTTGATCAAATTCCATGACGCATCATCAAGACTTCATCATCATCATCGGTTACCATCTTTATAAGGTCACATCACTTATTGTTACATTTTCAGGTGCAATATTGGGTGGTGGTTTGTAAAATGGTGATAAATTACTGGTATCCACAAATGGGCAATCCATCAATCAGATCATGAAAATTCTATGACTATATAAGAATTTTAAATTGAGGGTAAGAACACTGAAATAAGCATCCACTGCTATCCTTTGTGCAATAGGTTAAAAAATCCAATTAGGAGTTCCAATACCTAAATGAAATAGAGTAAGAAAAAAGGAAATTCAAGGAAATTAAAAAATACGGTCCCTATTCTGTGACATAAACATTAAATACAGGGGCTTTACAAATAACACTCTCTGGATGAATAGCAAGCAGCAATATTAAAACCCGAACACGTAATGTATAAGATTTTTTTTTTAATTTGGTCACTTGGCTATTGCTAGATTTACAAGTCTCGCTTTTATGTATTTCAAGATTGACATCTATACATATAAATCTATATATATCTAAATAAAAGAAGAACCTGACTGACTGAGGTATCAACGCACAGCCGAAACTACAAGAGCTAGATCCCTGAAAGTTTGTATGCTGGGTCTTTTTGCACTGTAGACGAGCACTAAGAAAGGAATTTTGGAAATTCAACCCCTAAGGTGGTGAAAAGGGGGGTGAAAGTTTGTATGAAAGTCCGCACACACTACCATGCGTTTGACATTCACGCACATATGCACAGACTACTAAGAAATACTTGTATCAGACCGCCAACTCTCGAACTCTGATTGTTTGAAAAAAAAAATATTGTTTTCATCATTTGTATTTGGGTTGACTTAAAATTTAAAGTTTGGTTAGCTAATTTCGTACTGTAACATTAGACTATTGGAGTAATTTTTGTCATTTGTTTCATATTATGTCACTGGAATAGAATTGCTTACCATTTATCCTTTTTATATTTTTACGCCTATACTTTTTACGTTCTCTGCATAATCCCATTCCCTGTTTCCACAATCCACATCTATAACTAAATGCTTCGTACTAATTACTGCGGCCGGAACCTTTATCTCCCCAATTTACTCGCACAAAGTACCTTTAAAATATCTTAAAGTCTCTAAAACCTTTATTTTTAAACACAACATAACTGCGTTGCTTCTGGTTAATCACGAGCCTCTTTCTCGGTGTTGGCAAAATGAAAATTTTATGTTTCATCGCTAATCTGCAACCATTAAGATAATACCTACCTATCTGTAAAATCTGAGAGCCTGTCTTTTAAAAACTGCATAATGTTAACGTACTCTATAAAATGTTTAATTACAATAGGAGTTAGCTTCCCGGATTTTTTATGTGTTTGATCGTAATCCACTTTATGGTTATGCTATCAAGGTTTATTTTTAGAGTCTGTCATGCTAAATAGTAGTAATAATATTCTGGTAAGCAGTCTATATTTGGTGTACAACGAATTTTGCTATTTAACAATAGGTAGTTTTTGATTTTCCATTTAGTTCTTTCTTAATACAAACATAAGACATTATTTCTTTTTCTTTTAAAATGTTTCTTCTTTTTTCGCGACGATTATGTGGAGAAGTAATACCACCTGGGTGTACCATCAAATGGAATTCTTATATAGTATGCGAGTGTGTAAAATGTGTGTGTGTGTGTGTGTGTGTTGTATGTTTCTTTCTTTCTAAAATGCTGGGTCTCTCATGCATGCTATCCGATATAACGTTATGTTTGTTTTAAGGTATGTGGGCACATGCCTAAAAACTGTATAGGGATACAGCATTGTACGTGCTTCATGTAGATGGCTCTCCCGATGTTAAGCGTCAGTTACTTGAATCATTTGGGAATGAGCCAAAATGTCATTATAAGGCTCTTCTTGAAATAGTAAACTTATCTAATTATTTATAAAACATTTGTAAATCGTAGTTTCTGAATATTTAAAAGGTTATCCGTCGAAGGACACGACACTGAAGGTTCATGAATTATTTAGCAATGGACGACTTTTGTTATTAACGGCTCAAGATGGCGAGTTTAATTTTTAAAATTGACTCTCAATCAGATTTTTAAAGGGTTGTTTTGATATAGGCTATACTCAATTATGTAAGTAACAAATAGACAGAGTTACTTTCGCTTTTATAATATTTATTTGTATATTAAACATAGGTGTTTAATATACAAATAATTAATATTATTTATTATATTAATATAAAAGTATTTATTTGTATATTAAACATAGGTGTTTAAGAGCCGAGCATGTCAGATATTGTCATGGCATGCACTTTGAGCACGTTGAAGCA
This sequence comes from Acronicta aceris, assembly GCA_910591435.1. Lineage (NCBI taxonomy): Eukaryota > Metazoa > Arthropoda > Insecta > Lepidoptera > Noctuidae > Acronicta > Acronicta aceris. The sequence continues at coordinate 14,295,050 of OU342770.1, forward strand.
GTGATAGCCTAGTGGTATGACCGTTGGACTGCCAAGTCAAAGGTCTCGAGTTCGAATCCAAGGCATGCACCTCTGACTTTTCGAAGTCATGTGCGTATTTAATTTAATTATCACGCGCTTAAATGGTGAAGGAAAACATCGCGAGGAAACCTGCGCGCCTGAGAGATTTTCTCGATGGCATGTGAAGTCTGCCAACCCGCACTAGGCCAGCGTGGTGGACTATAGCCTAATCCCTCTCTTTCTGAGAGGAGACCCGTGCCCAGCAGTGGGACAGTATAATTGGGTTGATTATGTTATGCACTTTGAGATTTTCTGAAAATCAGCGCTGCGAAAGATTGGCGCCGTATTTTGGCCTTGGATACTTTTATGTTTTGTTGTATGCTTCTTGATTTTTAATTTTATTTATATTTAAACTTGTGAGGGTGCAAAATATTAATAAAAAATTCTTCTTTCTTTCTTTCTATATTACAAGATTCCTTTCTGAAGGCAGTGAGTGAGGATTTGTATTTCAATCCGTCTCCACACTCTATAAATTTATAATAAATCGGTGCAGCGTTTTAAGTTTAGTTAATTCCATTAATGAAAATAGTAATGTTATGTCATGATTCATTAGTCTTAGCAGTGTATCTACTGTGCTTTTAATCATGCATGATGTATCTTGTTACAAAGCGTGGGAGCTTGTTTACGTGGGAGAGCCATGCTTCGTCACGAATGGGCCGGCTCGACCGGAGAGATACCACGGCTTCACAGAAAACCGGCGTCAAACAACGCTTACGTTGTGTTTCGCCGAGTGAGTGAGGTTACTGGAGGCCCAATCCCCTTTTAAAAGGTCGGCAATGCACTTGTGACTCTTGCACTTTGGTGTTACGGGTGTCCATGGGCGGCGGTAATCGCTTACCATCAGGCGATCCGTCTGCTCGTTGGCCCTCCTATCCTATAAAAAAAACTAAGCTGCATTTATCAATAAATAATCGCTACCGGTTATAGTAACACACTTTCATCGTTTTCTTCGCTGCAAATCATTTTCTATCTTTGATGTTTCAAGCCAAATGGCGCCCCGTACCTCAGTTCCCACAACGTTACAAGCGTCAGACAATTTATTATTTAGCGCAAGAGTTCTACAGAAAGTTTTGCTGCGTAGTTCAAAAGTGAAACATTAAATGTAAGCATGTTTACTATAGATTGTTATTATTAAACAAGTTCCACGCTTGACTAAATCATTTATCAACTTAGAATATTAGATTCATTTAAGGTGGAATTTTGGATCACCAAAACGTACGTATGTACTGGGAGAGCCAAGCTTCGGCACGAATGGGCCGGCTCAACTGGAGTGATACCACGGCCACACAGAAAACCGGCGTTAAACAACGCTTACGTTGTGATTCGCCGAGTTAGTGAGGTTACCGGAGGTCTAATTCCCTTTTAAAAGGCCGGCAACGCACTTGTGACTCCTCTGGTGTTGCGAGTGTCCATGGGCGGCGGTAATCGCTTACCATCAGGCGATCCGTCTGCTCGTTTGTCCCCCTATGCCATAAAAAAACCAAGGTATGCATATTAGATAGACTACAAGAACTGGTTATGGGTTTATTATAAAGGTACAATAATATAATAAGTGAAAATTCTAATGTGTCGCATCATCATCATTGTCATCACCACACCATATACTGTACCATCACTGGGCACGGGACTCTTCTTAGACTGAGAGGGGTAAGCGGGGAGGAGGGGGCTATACTCCACCTCTCACATCTAATATATATAATCTACATCTCTAAAAAAGATACAAAATGTAAGATGTACGTAACATTAACACAAACATTCACAATTCTCTAAACCTTAAGAGTCCGGCGGACCGAATTTCTCATACAAACGTAATTCCGAAATAAATCGTAATTCAAACACAATTAATAGCTATATTTATTTATTTATTAGTATAATATTTACAGCATTATTTTACCAAAATAATAACTATAAAAATATAACGTACAGATAAACAAAAAAAATAAAAAAATTGTCGTACCTAGGCGTCAAAGTACTCCTCCACATCACTGTCATCTGGTAACGTACCCAGAAGACTAGCAGCATTGCCACGTTGAATGGCAATGCTAATTCTTTGACCCAAGAATAAACCAGCCCTCTGATCACGCGAAGAGTCGACAAGTCTCTTAGAGATTTCCTTAAAAAGATGGCGCGCACTCGAACCCCATGGCCCGAGCGTTTCCACCCCAAACGGCTCAAAATTATAGCTTCCATTAAGGTTGCTATATTTACGCCGTTTGAGGGTCTCAGCGGCTGCAGCAGCAGCGCCAGCACAACCCGCCGTGCTTGGAACATGGGATGGAGCAAGGGTGTCGACGCAAGTTGCATCCCACACCAAAGGCCTGCCCAACTTCCATGGCAACAATGACATACCGTCTGGTCTCTTCCCATCGTCGCGTGCCAAGCCATTGGGCTCTAATACAGCTGGCACACCGGCGGTGACAAGAGCACGACGAATAATGTCATTAATATTGGCATGCCGTGCTATGCGCCCTGCACTCTTGCAGCAAGACAAGCCATGGTGTCCGAGGCTGTCGACTGCTTCACCACAGTGACACCGATGTGGAGAAACACAAGGGGCTCCCAGGCGTAAGCAAATAGCACACCGAAAAGTAGTGTCATCCAACAAGCTCCCTATATTAGGTGATGGAAGTGCCTGAAGCCAAAGACCCGACTCCCATTCACCCACGGCCAGCAGACGAGCGCGCTCGGCAGTATTGATTGACGTATTTATCATATATTTCCGTGTCAAACTGCACAGCGGCCAGTCCCACTGTTTTTGGGAAGATGGGACGACGGGCAGGGCTGTATTGGGACAAGCCAATTTCCAAGCGTTCACAGCATCAGTCAAACACGGCACCTCAAAATCAACCAGTGAACGTGATAAAATTTTCCTGGTTAAAATGTCAGTGCCGTGTGCTGAGGACAGAAAAGCCGGTAAACTAAGACTGGAAATTTTGCGGACGCCAAGACCACCCAGCCGAATAGGGAGAGTGGCTTGAAGCCAAGCTCGGTCGTCCAAAGCCACGTTTAAAACAGTTGTTAGGAAGTTCCTAATAATTTTGTCGACTTTGTCTAAAAGTTGTGGGTGCTTCCACAAGTGGGAAGAGCGTAAGTTATAAATGAATTTAGGGCCAAAACAACAGTAACGAATAATAGTAAGAGCCGAATGAATATTGATTTTGAGAAGTTTTTCCGATGTATCACTAAAATTTTTTATTTTTCCATCGACAAAAGATGCAAACGATTCATCAAAAATTGGAGACCCTAGAAGGTGAAGATTACTCTTCTCCATGATTTTAATACCCGGGGCTATTGCATTGAATTTTGAAATCGTCTGTTGTCGGTCAGAGGTGTGAGGTAAATAAATTTCACATTTGGAAGAATTAAGTTCCAAACCAATTAAATTAAATTTTTCATTCAACATTTTTAGATCATTTAAAACTGTGTCCACGTCACCTCCTAGGGTTCCGTCATCTAAATACCAAACGTTAAATTTTGAATTTAACTGCCGAATTATTGGATTTATAGCCAAACTGAAAATGACTGGCCCAAGGGGGTCACCCTGTTGACAACCAACGGCCGAATTTATAAGATTGTCCTTATACAGTAATTTTGAGGGATGTCTGTAACATTGCCAAAGAAAACTATAAATTTGAGGAATTTCTTTTTTCACTTCTGTCAACAAGGTGTCCCTATTTACGGAGTTAAAGGCATTCCTTATATCAACCTTAAGAATGACCTCTCCTTCATCACTGTTGAGATAAGTAGTTAGGGCATGTACGGCAGCCTCACAGCCACCTTTTGAACCATAACCTAATTGAAGGGGCTGGAATTTATTAGTTAATAAAGATTTATAAGATGCGCAGCATATCTTGGCTGCCGTACGCCTGTAAGTGCAACCTACGGCAATGGGACGAATGCCGCCATCCCTCTTACGTAGGGCACAAAGATTCGCCCCATACAGAACATCTATGACGGATTCATGCACATTGCCGGAGAGCATCAGATTGATCAAAGCCATAAGTTCCTTCAAGAGCGACTCACCAGATTCCCCGGCACTTGCACCTGTCAAGTCTTTCAGATGCTGCGGTGTTAAGCCGTCAAGTCCGCCCGCAGAGCCGCTCGGGAACGAACCTATGGCTTCAGACAATTGGCGACCAGTTACTATGAGGGAATTGGAATCAAGGTTAGGGGGGTCGGGGAAGGAGAGGTTATTCGCTGGAGCTGGGTGCTTACTTTCCAAAGCTCTAAGTGTCTCTGGAGAGTAAGGTGCAACCACGTCAGTGCTAAAAATAATCCTAGCCGCCCCCTTTATGTCACCTTCACTTAATTTAGATTCTACATGATGGAAAGAAACCTTGTGCTGCTGATATTTCTGAATTGGTAATTTTGGTTCTAAAGTTGTGGCCGAAATATTACAATTTTCTTTAATTTGGGTTGTTAGAGATTTTGTGGTAGCCAAAGATTTTTGCACATGTAGAATTCTATAAGGGAAGGTGAGTAGTTGCTCCCAAGCACTAAGTGAGTTTTCCCGGGTTGCGAGGCGGACAGACCGCGCTAAGCTTAACGCAACCAACGGCCTCACCCCACGGGGAACCCTCTTTAAAACGGGTGTAGAATTTTTTAATTTTGATAGTGATTGCCAAAGGGGCTGAGAAATATTGGTAGTTGATGCTGCTGCCGCAGTAGGCGTAACTGAAAGGTCTGGAGGCACATTGCCAGATTTATGTACCTTGCCACAATGGACCTTCAGACCCCGCTCGCCCTTAAAAAAACGTGGTTGAGAGCAAAGGGGACATCTTATTAGGTTATCTAGCGAAGAGTTAGGTTGGACAGCACTAACCTCGGCATCACTATTGCAATCACTAATCATTTACTTTATTATCACAATGTAATATACATAAAGGTAAACTTAATATTCTAGTGACAAATGTTGTTGACAGGCGCAGCCGCGTTGGGGGAGGCCCATTCAATTTTCATCCTTTTTTTTAACCCCCTGCCTGCTTCTTGTTTTGCAGTAAAGAGTAAATTTTAAAATAGTCACAGCTGTATATTTATGATGACGGACGACTTCGAGCGACGTTGTCTTCTTTTCGATAAAATTTCTCTATGGATAAAATGACGAGAGATCTCAAAGAACGGAGTCTTCTGTTGAAATTCAGTCCCGACGTTTATCCCTCCATTTAATATTATTTGAATATGTTGACAATATACGAAAAATCCTTAGAGAACCGGACTCAGATATCAGATTATGGAAAAATCATTTAATATTATTTTATTTAGAAAACCGGTTGATTTGACAGTTTTGACAGTTTTATCTATATTAGCTATAGATACTGTTACGCCGAGTAACTATTAGTACGGGGATGGGTCACGAAGATTCTAGATAAGTCGTAGAAGCACGTAGAACATTCGAAGAAAAGCCGGGTTCAAGGTGAATGACCGTACACAATTTAATAAAAATTCTATTATTATTCGGATTCCAATACCGTTAATCTAGGTTCCTACGTTACCATTTCGTCCAAAATACTTCACTGGAAATAAATGTAGGCGAATGCAATATTTTATAACTTTACCAAGTTTAGAACGATTTTTCGGTCTTTTATTTCCAGTGAAGTAGTAGCTGACGAAATAGTATCGTGGAAACCTAGATTAACGGTATATCAATCCGAATAATAACATAATTTGATAGAATATTGTCTGGATTACGATTTATTTCGGTAGTACATTTTTGTGGGCAATTCAAGCTCCGTCGGACCCTTAATTGCAAGTCCATCAAACTCAAACGCAAAACGTATATAAACGGCTTCATTTAAGCTGCAAATATAAGAAAACTCTCACCAACAGGTGCAAACAAACTTGCGATATAAATCTCTGGCTTCGTGATTTACAGTCCAACTTGGGGTCCAACGTTCAATGCCTCGGCAGGATGTATGGCAGTTCCCACTTCTGTCTTTTTTATCGTTTCGTTTGCGAACTGCAGGTAATTGGAATGAGAAACCTTTGGAAGATTTGTTTGGTATTATGTTTTCCTACTGAATACAATGGTTATCAGGTAAAAATACCTACTAAATCCAACAATACCAGCCTTAGTGAGAAAGCTCTAGGAAAAAGTCAACTCTGAGTTGAGTATGTGGTGGTCCAAACGATGTGAATATAATGAATAATATACATACCATCACGCCTGTATTTCCCGAAAGGTTAAGCAGAGGCAATAGCGTACAACATGTTAAGGTACAGTTCGTCCACATGTTAAAGTCTCATGTAGTGGGCGAGTCTATCCAGCTCTCTCGACTCCGAGCTGCTATTGAGAATTTCATAGAGATACCCAATAACACTTTTCTAGACCTGAGAATCAAATCCAAGACCTTACAACCACTAGAGTGATGAGACAGTACATTAATCAGCAATTGCATTAAAAATTATAACATACCATAATTATACTTGTAACTACATTAATAAATAGATCTATATATATCTAAAATAAAACAATTGTAACAGGCCAATGTCTGTACATTATAGATATTGAAAAAAAAACTAATATGGGGAGTCTTTTTTAAAGCAACAGAAGCCGACATATCAATTTTTAGAATTTTTGTCTGTCTGTATGTTTGTACACGCATCACGCAAAAACTACTGCATGGAATTGAATGCAGTTTTCACTGATACATTGCTAGAGGTCTAACTTAAAATTTCGTGCATGTTTCATCTTGATACGCCGCCTAGAATCGGACTTATAGTATGGTAATCTTTTTGGGACGTGAGAAAATAAACAACTTTCCCAAAAAAATATATATTTTTTAAATCCACTCCACCTGTAGGTACCTACTTCTGTCAAGCAGATAATAATTGATCAAATCAGTTTGAAGCACGTCACCTTCACTCGAACTCCGGTCATTAACTCGACCTCACCTAACGAATTAGGAGAACTATTTGAAACTGATTGAAGATGAGAATTGAACTGATTTATTTCAACTTTTTCAATGTGAAAAGTTTAATTATTTGACCGTTTCGGTTTAATTGCTCTCGCTGTGCGCTGGAGTGCTAAGATTTATAAAAGTTTTTAAGTTCTAGACGCTTATTTGTTTGATGGCGGCGTCTAATTTTAGAAACTTGTCCAAAATTGCATTTTTATTTATTTAAGACATTTCAAAGCAGAGGTTCTCAATTCGAATGGTTTTTTTTTAATGTTTGTTACCTCAGAACTTTCGACTGGGAGAACCGATTTTGATGATTCTTTTTTTATTTGAAAGCTGGTGAAAAAAAAATTATAGTATAATAATAATAATAATAAAATAATTTATTTCCAGAAAAAATATTACAAGTTTTGTCATAATTATTAGCTAGTAGATAACAATGATTCAAATATTTATAATAGCATCCGCTGCCGTACTAGGTTAGGACCTGTATTTCAGCAAACGGCGCCACTCCCCGTAGTGTCAGAATTTAAACTAGCTTATTTTACAAAAATCAAGATAGAAAATAAATGTGAAATAAATGGTTTGTGAGAGTGCCTCTCTTTGTATATTGGTGTAGTGTACGTCTGTGTGTGAGGATGTGTATTGTTTGCATATCTGACTTATGAACACTAATAGTATACACAGAAGATACTCTGCTGGAAGTCGGTGGTGAAGTTCAAACCAAATCGAAGGCACTGACATCCGAAACTGTTGTGCACCTTACATTATTTTTATGTTTTTGAAGGCGATTTTACTTTTTGTTATAAAAGTTATTTTGACAAATAACCTCAGAATGAATACTGTACCTTTAAAGCGTATCTTCTGTGTACGAGTATACTATATTTTATTCTATAGGTCTAGATACAACTGATAATGACATTGTGATTGAAATCGTTACATGCTGTTGAGAGTGTTAAAATTAAGTTATGTAGATGTATGTCAATTTTTTAACTAATTTTTTAGTAGCCTATTTTGTGTCCCACTGCTGGGAAAAGGCCTCCTCTAACTGAATCCATGATTTTCTATCCTGGGATTCTTCATACCACGTTAGCAAAAAGCGGTTGAAATCGTCTCCTAGGCTAACCCCACGGATAGCATTGTGAAGTATCCACTCGATAGCTAGTTGTTAATAATTTAAAAAAAGATGAAATTGCTTAATTTCGGAAACAAATTAGTATGTACTAGTATCCCGGCAAGCAGGTCAAAGCTAGACTATTGTGATCTTAATTGCAATATAGTTATCTATCTATCAAATATTAAAAAAAATATAGGTATCAAATAATTATTCATTTTTTTTTAAAAGAGTATATATGGAGTTTCTTGCCGGCTCTTCTCCATAAGACCCACTTTTTGGAACCGTGCAATTTGTTTGACTTTTCAAAAGTGCCTTTCTAATGGTCTAATTGAAATAAATAATTTTGACTTTGACTTTGACTATTGTAATAAAACTACTTTTTACGGATTTTATTTGTTTGTTTGTATTTGTTTTTGGATATTATTTGATTCCCGACGTTTCGGATCCTTTACAGAATCAAATAATATCAATACAACGCGATAAAATCCGTAAAAGGAATAATTCAATATGATTTCAAAATGCAAAAAGTAGCTTTACCTAAAGCTACTACTTACTAAATTACGTTTTTTGCATATTTTCCTTTTTTAGGTGTACTTTGGTGATCCAAATCTCATTATTCACAATCATTTACTCTAGGGACATAATTATGTAAGTCTAGACTGTCCGCAACTGTAACCAAACATTTAAACTTAATCACAGAAGTTTTGAAAATACGCTACACAATCTGAACATAGGCCTAACCTCTAAACGAGAAGGCACCACCAACATTACTTAAACACTTTGCAGAGCAACGCCGCAAGAAATACATGAGTGGCACTTCTTACATTCCCTTTCACACAAAAAGTACATTAAAACTAAGAAAGTGGCACACAAAGAGCTTTAAAACAAAAAGATCGCGGACAAATACTAAATCTCAGCGTAAGTAGAGCGTTACCTGTGGAAAGTTTGACTGTAATGGCAGTTGGCGATGTTGGTGACAAATGTTTACATCGCTATTGGTTTTGAATGTTTGTTAGAATTAGAATTTTTGAGTTCCATCACAAATAAATAAGTCGCATAACCTAGTTTAAACTCATGTTAAAATATTTGATGTTACATAGCGATATTGAACTGGCTCATTAGAATTGCGATATTGAAATTCTCAGTAGCAGAAATCCCGATTTGTGCCCCGGTAATGACAATAGGCTCGCCCCCTATTACATGGGACTTAAACATACCGGCGAACTGTGGGTATAGGTACATTGGTACACCTCTGCCTATCCCTTCGGGGAAATACGTTGAAAATACCAAATAAGAAGAAAATACACGCCGTTCTTAAGTAGATCCTGTTTGAAATAACAAGCATCATGTCGTAGTTTTTTAAAGGTCCCTTACTCCACTAAAATACATGAAAAGTAAGAACGAAGGTAGAAGCAGCTCTTACTTGGAGAATGTCCGATCAATTAGAAGTCTTAATGCGACAACCACAGGGTTTAAAATGTAGGCATTTAAGACTCCACTGCACGAATGTTCACCAAAACAGCATTGGGTCAGCAACCTGTCTTAAAGTAACCTATGTGTTGTTCCAGGCTATAATCTATCTGTGTGCCAAATTTCATCTAGATCCGTTCAGCCGTTCTGGCGTGAAAGAGTAACAAACATCCATACATCCATACTCACAAACTTTCACGTTTATAATATTATCCGTTTATTATTATTAGGTCCTGAGTTGGATTCTCAGGTCAAGCAAAATGTTATGCCATTTTCTATGAAATTCTCAGTAACAGCTCGGAGTTTAGATTTGTGCCAGGTTAACCTTTCAGCGCCACAAGATGACAAACCAAAATGAGCCCAGCACGCCACAGTCACGACTGGGTGACAAGTTTCTGTGTGTTTTGTGTGTGTGTGTGTGTGTGTGTGACCCACACAACACTTTCAGGTTTATCGTAGGACAACATATAAAGCCAGTTCGTTACTTTATCGATGTTGGCATACCGCCTTTTAAATAGAAATTCCATCCCAGCAAAAAACATTAATGTTCTGATGAGAACCTAAACCATTACGCAAAACTGATCCATCCTGAAATAAATCCAATCATCCTATTAATAACATACATACCATCACGCCTGTATTCCTCAAAGGGTATGGCAGAGGCGTACTAATGTACACCCACAATTCGCCGGTATGTTTAGGTCCTATGTTATAGGGACAAATCTATAGCTTAAAGCCATTAACTGGGCAAAAATCCAGACTCCGAGCTGCTAATCAGAATTTCATAGAAAAACCCAATAACACTTTACTCGACCTGGGGATCGAAACCAGGACCTCTAGCGTAGCAGTCGCGCTTAGGACCACTAGACTAATGAGGCAGTCATCCTTTCAATATTTACGCAAACCAAAAATCAACAGCTTGAATATTTTTCCCACTGAACTAGAGTAAAAACTTCAGTAGCTTTTAGCCATAAATCTAGGTTTAAACCTACTTCGGTTAGTGTCAATAGCCAGTTATCGTATATTAAGCTTTTTTATAGGTGTTAAAGTAACTGTCGACAGCTTTACAATGCTCGTAGATTTTATATAGTGCTGTTTTGAACGATTTTTGAGTGGCGTTCCCAGTTTATGGATAGCGATAGTAAAATTGAGTTTGAAATTTTTGCTGTTTTATTTTTGTTTGATATAGAGTTTAAATTTGGTTTTATTGGCGTTGATAATTCTTTCCTGCTTATATTTATAGTGCTTCATATAGCTGGTTGGCCGTGAGTGCTCCTGCTGAGTAAGAGGCCCTGGGTTCGAATCCTGGATTAAGCTTTTTATTGAGTTTTTCAATGAAGTTCACAGTAGCAGCTCGAAGTTTACATTTATGCCCGGTTACTGGCTTGCCTCCTATTACATGGGACCTAAACATACCACTGAATTATGGGTGTGCAGCAGTAGGTAGATACACCCCTGCCTAACCCTTCGAGGAATACAGGCGTAATGATATGTTATGTTATTTATAGTTCTTGTGAGTTATTTCATTTATGTTTATTGAATGGCTCGAATAACAGCTATTTTATACTTTACTACATGGACCCCAGGGTTCCACCCGCTAAAAAATTACGGACTTTCATACAAACTTTCTATCCCCACCACCTTGCATTACATCACCTTAGGGGTTGAATTTCCAAAAATCCTTTCTTAGTGCTCGTATTCAGTGCAAAAAGAACCAGCATGCATCTTTCAGGAGTTCATCGAGTTCTCAAACACTGAGAACCTTCTACCTAACTTTGATCATCCTCATATCGCAATATTGTACCAGTGAAGATTGTAACACCATTTATTTTAAAAGAGTGTCCATGGAGTTTCTTGCCGGAGTCTTCTCCATAGGATCAACCTTTTGGAACCGAGCAACTAGAATCATAACGTTTCATAAACGCTTGTTAAAGCTTATTTGAAATAAAAACATTTGAACTTGAACTTGAACTTGAATAGGGATCTAACTCCTGTAGTTTCGGCTGTGCATTGATACGTCAGTCAGTCAGTTAGGTTGTTCTTTGATATATCTAGATTATTATCATCAACAAACCATTTACTGTCTTCTTATTACTCTAACAGTATTTTTACGTATTATATACGTTTTTTTTTCATTTGATTTCATTCATTCAGTCAACTTTATTCGTTTGATTCAATAGTTTTTATGTTTAAAGTTACGTTTGGCATAGTAGTACGTGGAAAAGACTGTACATTATATTCTCGTTACTATTTTAAATGACTATCTTTTCTTTATAAATTACTTTTTCTAAAAAAAAAACTAATGACACAAAAGTGAACATTTAGTGTGCGAGGCAGCTGACGTCACAGCGTCCGCACAATCCATCACTACGTGCAGACGGCAAGTTATTAAATGAAAGTACCTACCTACCAAAAAACGTGATGGATTGCAAAATGTACTCTCGTGTATTTACAATAGAGTACAATTAAATATTGCGCATGCAGGCGTAGTATTGTGCGATTCCATCCATCTTGTTATTTATTTAATTTATAACATCATATTTCATTTACTATACAGGGTTATTTTTCAATGACCGGCCAAATTAACAGAGGTTGTTCAAAATCGATGATATTTTCGATCTACGAAATAAAAAAGTGAAAATTAATCTTGTTTTCTCATGATTTTATTTCTGTCCCTCTCTAAATTACAGAACGCGTGGACCTATTTACCAATAAACTTCTCCTCTTCTTTCTCAGTCTTTATTCACCCAATGCTGATTGTAGGCCTCCTCCATTCCTCTCGGTATTTCGCCCTCCTCATCCGTTTATTTCCCGCAATTTTTACTATATCGTCAGCCGGCTGATGACCGACACTTCTTCGCCCGGTCCTTGGTCTCCACTCTAACACTTTCCTGCACCACCTGTAATCGGTTCTTCGGCTAATATGTCCCGCTCATCTCCATTTACGTATCACTACATAATTCAGTTATATAACCTAAATAGCAAACATTAATACATAAGTTTGACAGTGCACAAACATGACCACAAATCTGCAATATTTATGCATTTCGTTTTAGGCTATGGTCCACCACGCTGGCCAAGTGCGGGTTGGCAGACTTCACAAGCCGTCGAGAAAATCTCTCAGATATTCAGCTTTCCTCACGATGTTTTCCTTCACCGTTTAAGCGCGTGATAATTAACTATTAATACGCACATGAAAAGTCAGAGGTGCGTGCCTTGGTATCGAAATTTTCGGGGCTAGAATTCTGCTATAACTCTAGGATCCCGGGATCGCATCCTCTTAATTAATACAAGACTATCTTACAACTTACAACAGTAAGAATATACTTTTGTCCTAATTAGGTAATATCTATTATAATATTATTTGACCGCCCATTGTAGGTACGATTCTGTAATTAAATAATACTTGTAAGAATGTACTTAGCGTAACAAAGATTGAGAAAGGTATATTAAGGTGGTTTGGGCATTCAGAGAGGAAGGATGAACGGAGATTGACGAAACTAGTATACATGGAGAGTACGGATGGAAGAGTTGGAAGAGGCCGACCTCGGCGAACGTACCACAACCAAATTGCGGACGTTCTCAAAAAAGGTCAGGTTAAGAGCACCCTAAATCGACGATCATGCATGAGGAGGATAATGAACGTAGATGAAGCGAAAATGGTGTACCAGGATCGTAGCAGTGGAAATATAGTCTTTGCCTACTCCAATGGGAGACAGACGTGAAAATAGAATATGTACTTATGTATCTATCTATCGTCCGGATTTTTAATTAAGATAATCCTATGGCGTTTACTGTCCTTATATATTTTTTTATTTCAAGTACAACAAGCAGCCTTTCGCTAGGTTTTCAGTAAGTAATTCCTTCGTCTTCAATGATCTATATGTAGTTATAGTATAACTAAACAAAAGTAAGTACAAGAAACCGCAAAATCACCGACTACCCACACTCAACTATTATTAATGGATTAAATAACAATACCGACTCAAATTCGCGACAAACTATGAGCCAAGTGTACTGGAAACTTGGTTAATCAGAGTTGGACACCACGGACACCGCTGACACAAACTTTCAGACACAAAAACATAGTCTCGACACTCGAGTTGTGGCGACTTCGGCTCATAAATAGAAGTGGGTGGAATTCAATCGCTGGGCTGTTTTGTTTGGGAAATTTATGGCTGGCTTTGTTGTTGACGTATCTAGGTACGTATGTGTAAAGAAAGAAGGTACTCAGACTGACGATATGAAGCATAAATAAAGATAAATAATTTTATATTTATGTGCCTTTTTATTTATATACGAAAGATAAAGTGGACGGTGCTGTTCTTAGTGCAATGATAGCCTAGTGGTATAACCGTTAGACTGCCAAGTCAAAGGTCTCGTGTTGGAATCCAAAGCCTCAACCTCTGACTTTTCAAGTTAATTATCACAAGCATAAACGGTGAAGGAAAACATCACAAGGAAGTAGAAGCCGCGGTAGCCTAATGGCTAGGGCGGCGGACTTGCGATCATGTGGTTGACTGATCGAAACCCACCCATTGCAATACTGACGTGAACTCACTCGTAACACAATCATTTAGCTTAGCACGACGGGTTAACAAGAATACTAGTAATGTACCCACAGAACTAGTCAATTTTTAAAAAAATAACGTCTGCCAACCGCATTAGACCGGCGTGGTGGACTATAGTCTTATCCCTCTCATCCTGAGAGGAGACCTATGCCCAGCAGTGGGACCGGCTACTTGGCTAAGACTTCCTCATTATTATATTGGTCCTAAGTGCGCTAGAGATCCTGGGCTCGAATCCGAGGTTTTGAGGGTCCTCAGTTGGGGAAAAGTGTTAATGGGTTCTTCTATAAAATTCTCCGTAGCAGTTCGAAGTTTGTATTTATACCCGGTTAATGGCAATAGGCTCCCTATAACATAGGACCTAAATATATCGGTGAACTGTGGATGTGAATTAGTACACCTGTGCCTTACCTTTCAGGAGTACAGGCGTGATGGTAAGTTATGATAGAAACTAGTAAATATAAAAGTTATATCGACTCTCCATGAACATTTTTATTTCAATTCGTACACTAACTACTAGCCTCTAATAATTTATTTACCCTACCATTGAACGGTTACCGAGGTAAATAATATATTAATTGACATTAGTTTAAACTGTTGGTTTACGTCAGAAAGGTCAAGGATTCAATGCCAGGTAAACAAACACGTTGTTCACAAGTCGTTTTCTATGTTGGCTTAAGAATTAAAGACACGACATCATAATATTTTTTTTTTATTTAAGAGAAGTAGGGCATAGAGTAATCGAATAATTCCACTCACAATTGGAGCTACACGACTGGGGAAGTACCTCCACCTTGCAGAAAATCGTAGCCAAATAACATAGCCCCGTGCTATGTTGTGTTCCTACCGGTGAGCAAAGTCGCCAGAGCTCCGCGAGGAAGCGTTGTGTTGACAGTATGGGACCGGTGGTGTTTTGTTACCGCCGCTGTCATGTATGGCAGCATGTCTCCTATGCTGCCAGCCCAACTATTCCTCAGATAGGGTCGGCAACCCGCGAGTGTATACCCCTGGTGGCAAGCGTCCATAGGCAACGGTAACCGCTTCCCACCAGACGGGCCACAGACTTGTTTGCCACCTTAATGGTATAAAAAAAATACTTTAGGCACTTTCTCAGTCAATACATACTTGGTAGACTATTTTACAAGGTTCACTCGTGACGTTCATCGCGGCCAGTATATGGACGGGTGGCCATTTTTAACACATCGAGACCCTCGGTAACTAAGAAAGCTCATTGATCCGTTGGTCTCGGTTGTCATACGAATGTCTGTGATAACCGCTAGAGGTAGTCAGAAGCTCAAGAAGTCTGACAACCAGTCTATACTCCAGATATCGGTATTGCTCCGATTTTTTTAACTTCTTGATAGGTTTACGCTTGACCGTCAGTTCGCCTGATGTTAAGCGACACTGCGATCTACGATGGAGCGCGCTTGCCTGGAAGAAACCGATTCAGTCGTGATTTAAAGAGACCCAGATTATGTTGCGGAGGTCTGATGGTAGTCGCTTAGTGTAAAATATTGATGCTCAGCAGTAACTGGTTAGACTGGAAGTCAACCCCAACATAGTTGGGAAAAGGTTAGGAAGATGATTTAGCGAGCCTTATTTCAGTATTCTAAACGTAAAAAGGTCATAAATACCCCAGAAAAAAAAAATTGCCTCCTCAAGGAGTCCAGGTTCTTTTTAAATTTCCCTTTGAAGTCAAAGCTGTGCCGAATATTTTACGGCTACTTATCCTAAATGACAAAAACATAAATCTATTTTTTGCAGACACAAAAGAAAAGAGGTAAAAATGTCATACATGAATAAATTGAGTTAGTAATAACGTTGTTTTTCACCTGTTTGTGTTAGAAATATGCTTTACCAAGCATTAGGGGCACATTTGGATTTTATTTTTCTGTGAGATAAATTCTTGTTTATTTTAAATGGAATGGATTCAAGTGGAACGGGTCCAGTAATAAGAAAACAAATAAAAGAAACAGGATTATCACAATTATCTCCTTTTTATTTCGTGATACTGGTAACATGACGCTCTTTGCCTATAAGATGACAATTTATCAGCAAACAATAACACTTCACAGCCACGGTAAAAGAGAATAGTCTTCAGATTAGCCACCATTTCCTTTATTTCAGGATTGGCAAATTGAGGGAAATTAGATTGTAGTCCTTTTTAGATTGATAAAAACAAATGCAGGGTGATTTTAGATAATCTTAAGATAACTATTTGGTTTCTAATTTCTTTTAATTTTTCTAATTTATAATAAACGTGATAACGTTCAAACTTACATACCATCACGCTTGTATTCCCAGAAGGGTTAGGCAGGGGCGTACTTGATACACACAGTTCGCCGGTTTAGTTCCCATGTTATAGGGAGCGAGACTATAACCATTAACCGGGCACAAAATCCAGACACCGAGCTGCTACTGAGAATTCTTAAAAAAACCCAATAACAGTTTGCTCAACCTGGGGATCGAAGCCAGGACCTCTAATGAAGCAGTCACGCTTGGGACTACTAGACTAATGAGGCAGTCTAATAAGGCACTAGACTAATGATGACGTTCAAAAACTTTCAATTTAGAAATGTCACACATTAAAGAAACAATAAAGAATCTGTATTGTAGGTACTGTAGAGGTTGCTGCAAAGAGGCAACATCATTGTAGGGTTGCTGATTGATAATTATTAAAAACTAAACAATCATTTTGAATTATGATGCTGACGTAGAGAACTGTCTAGTCAGAGAAGAGTCTTGACAGACTTGTAATTCGAGTTAGGGCTTCGCCCCTTATTAAATAACAGAATTAATTGAAAATCCAAGTTTGATTGGCTGCGCCTTTCCATTAGTTTCGATCCCTATAGTACCTACTGTAATAGGGGGTGAAAATATAGCCATTAACCGGGAACAAATCTTAACCTCGAACTGCCAATGCGAAAACCCAAACTTCTTCATAAACCCAATAACACTTTGCTCGACCGAATCTCAAAATTCGAGAAAAATCTCAGATTTCGAGACTTTCCTTACCTTTCGGTAATGAGGCAATTAATAATGACTTCCTACCTATCCTTCCTTCCTACCTGTTTTCCTACATAACACAACATAATCAACCTATTATATTGTCCTACTGCTGGGCACGGGTCTCCTCACAGAATGAGACGGATTAGGCTATATTCCACCACGCTGGCCTAATGCGGGTTGGCAGACTTCACACGCCGCCAAGAAAATCTCTCAGGCATACAGGTTTTCTCACGACGTTTTCCTTCACCGTTTAAGCGCGTGATAATTAACTATTATTACGCACATGACTTCGAAAAGTCAAAGGTGCCTTGGATTCAACCTTAGATTTGGCATTCCTATGGTCATATCACTAGACTATCACTGCTTTCCTACCTACCTAATAATACAATATTTTCCTACCATCAACTATGTACCTTAAATCGTCCCAATTTTTAATATCTCAAAGCCTGGCAAGACCAAGACCATGTCTCTATTTATTTTGGTTGTAAATAAAATATCTCAACCTTTATCAGTATTAACTTGTACGTTAGCCGATGTGCAACGAAGTAAGAGAACTACTTTGACATCCTTATTGAGTAGTTCCACTCCCGATGCAAATTGTGTCGTATCACTGCAGTGCATACGCCGAGTTATGTTTAGCCACATATTTAGATCTTCGGTTTTCTTTAGTTAGCTTTGTTGGTTGAGAAATAACACTAGTTTTTTAAATATATTTTATTAACATTGTATTCGAAATCCAATTATTTATAAATAAGTTTAAATTTTGGTTGATAAAAGAGTTTTTAAAATACAACTGAAAATAAGCTGTCGCTTATAATCTTCTTTAAAAATAAATAATGCTGCTTTAAAAAAAAAAATAGTACATTGAGAGTCTACATGTAATAAATACATACATATTTTCACGCCTGTCTCCCACTGGGGAAGGCAGAGATCGTCGATTTAGGGTACTAACGTCTTAATAATTTAAATAAACGTGTTTTTTAAAACGATATTTATTTCGCCTCTGCCTCTGCCTCATTTATATAGTGGTCCTGAACACGACTGCAAAGCTAGAGGTCCTGGGTTCGATTACCAGCTCGAGCAAAGTGTTATTGGGTTTTTCTATGAAATTTTCAGTAGCAGCTCGAAGTTTAGAATTTATGCCCGGTTAATTGCAATTGGCTCGCTCCTATTACATGGGACCTAAACATACCGGCGAACTGTGGGTGTACTAATTAGTACGCCTCTGCCTAACCCATCGGGGAGTACTGGCGTGATGGTATATTATGTTATTTATTTATGCATTTAAAGACACTATAGCAATTAATAAAAATTCGTAAACCGTAAAAAAAAAAATTAGTCAAATTGTGTTATTATTCGGATTTCTATACTGTTATTCTAGGTTTTTGTTCAAATCCGAATAATAACATAATTTAATAGTTGTATATTTATATAATTAGTATGAATACAATTACAAGAATAGTTAAATTTGCTGGTTCCAATGAACCAAAAAAAAAACTGCTGTCGTTTGTTTTATACAAATTCCCACCCAAACCCAATCATACCAAACAGCTATCGACGAAACACATAAATTTTATCTTCCCCAACACATCATAAATAAGCATTAATATTTCTGGTCGTAAAAATAAGACGGTTTTACGTAAAGACGTCGTAATACCCAGACGTAGGCTTATTTTTAGAACTCTGAGCATGACCTTGCAGACTGTCTTTGATTGATTTAGGTTCGTAAGACAGGCGACAGATAAAGATTTAAATTTAGCTTGTTCGGAGGAAAGCAAGACAAATCTTCCCTTGGACAGATTTTGAAGTTAGGATCAGTATAGATGATGTCTGTATTTTGTTCATGTTAGATATAGAATTTTGATAGAAACATTGTTCGTAAAGAAACGACTATTTTGAAGCTTTAGAAAGAAAGAAAGCCATTGAAATAAAACTACTTTTTACGGATATTGTTTGATGTCAAACACCGCCGTTTCAAGAAGTCAGCACTTTGTGAACATACTCTAGACAAGGCCCAGCACTACATCAGATTTGATAAACCACAAGTCCTTGCAAAAGAAAGAAAACCGATTCCTTCCCAGGATTATCCGTGAGGCTATTGAAATTAAAAAACATCCAAATTTCAATAGAGAAGATGGCTGGGTCTTACCACCTGCTTGATGGATGGATGCTGTAAAGGATCCGAAACGTCGGGAATGAAATAATATCAATACAACGCGATAAAATCCGTAAAAAGTAGTTTTATTTCAATGTCTAATATTCGCGTAAATGTCAGAAACCAGTAAGAGAGAAAGAAAGAATGAAAGAAAAAGTTTTATTTGGAGCGAAACCGTCACACATACAACATAAGATACAATTATATTATAAGGAAATGTGTACATATTAGAAACGTGGGAGAGCCATGCTTCGGCACAAATAGGCCGGCTCGACCGGAGTGATGCGAAAATTATTATTTTAAGAGTCCGGCGGAACGAATTTGAAAAACACAATTTAATCCAATTATTATTAACTAGCTTTTGCCAGCGACTTCGTCCGCGTGGAATAGTTACTTTGTTCCCTAGTTCTTCGCCCGCGGTTTCACCTGCGTTGCCCCGTTCCTAAGGGTTGTAGCGTGATGTTTTATAGCTTGAAACCTTTCTCATGAATCACTCATTTTTCCAACATTTCCCTTCACTGCTCTGCTCCTATTGATCGTAGCGTGATGAAAAGTCTACTATAACCTGCCCAGGAGTATGAAGAACAATTGTAACAAGTTTCGTTGAAATCCGTCGAGTGGTTTTTGTTTCTATAACGAACATACAGACAGACAGACAGACAGACAAAAATTTTACTGATTGCATTTTTGGCGTCAGTATCGATCACTAATTACTCGCTGATAGTTATTTTGGAAATATATTTCATGTACAGAATTGACCTCTCTACAGATTTATTATAAGTATAGATAGGTTTATTTTTATAATGTATATAGTTTATTCTTAATGTAAATTAATATTTTATTAAATAAAAATTCGTAAACCGTAAAAAAAAATTAGTCAAATTGTGTTATTATTCGGATTTCTATACTGTTATTCTAGGTTTTTGTTCAAATCCGAATAATAATATAATTTAATAAAATATTGTTTGGATTATGATTTATTTTGGTATTACGTTTTTGTGGACAATTCGAGCTCCGCCGGATCCTTTATGGTTTAAATACCCGGGTGTAGACAGTCCTTGATGTCGCGTCAATGAAATGATAGATGGCACCGGCATTTCCTAACTGAAGACTTCTGAGAAAAAAAGCCATTATGACAATGTTACTATCTATGTTTGAAATAGCCCTTTGAAGAAAGAACTCTGAGAATAAATATTACCACGTAAAATAATATTTTTTTTAAATTTCAAAACTTAAACTACGTAAATTTTACAGTACCCTTGAAGCGGATAACTTTTTTCATTATCGTGTTAAATTACGGCTGATATTCTTCCATCAGTCATAATTCACATTGTGATTTATCAATTTACTGCTTGAACTGTCAATGAGTGTAATTAAAAAAATATATATATGTATTAATTTTTTTTTGTTACTTTTTGTCTGTTTTTGTGTGTCCTCGTGAACATGAAATAAATATTTTTCTTTCTTTTACTTTTTTCTTTATTAATTCAGTAGTCATTGTTGCCAACTCTCACAAAAATACACCGTGACCCATATTTCGAAAATACATTACTTTTCTAACAAAATATACAAAGGAACGCACACAATATCCCCACTAATCCTGACCACTCCACACGGTATAAAGAAAATCCCGCACAAACAAAAAACAACTCTAACGCAATAACAAGCCCAAGCACGTAGTTGACAGACAGGCATAATTATAACAATAATAATGGCAACACGAGCACGTGACGTCACACTACACAGAGAAACAGCAGTTTGTGACGAGTTGGAGGGTTTTGTCCTTTATTTCAATGCAGACCTAGAATAAAATAAAAACTGAGCGATGAAATTTTAACTAGACTGAGTAACAAAATATGTAGCTTTACTGATATGGCTCAGTAACACCGGTTACAATGTACCTATGTGTAGGAACTGCCTCATCAACCTAGTGGTCCTGAGCACGACAGCTACGCTAGAGGTCTTGAGTCTGATTCCCAGGTCGAGCAAATTATAAAAAAATATTGGGATTTTTAACCGAGTAAAATGAATTTAGAAGGGTTATTTGGTCGCACGGGTTTCTGCTGTATTTCACTAGCTCCTGCGAATTTATCAACACATTCAATGCCAATGATGCCCGCACGACCCGGTACCTAACTTAAAACTTGACTTTTCCCCATCGCTAGAGATTTTAGTCCGTTCATGGAGTCTTTCATTAATTTAGACGATCAAAGCAGATGAAAAATGTTTTGTATGAACTTATATTCAATTTGATATTTCAAGAGACTAACCACATCAAATATTTACATCTGCAATATTGTATAAACTGATTGTAGGTAATAAAACGAACTTCTTATTTCAAAAGCCCAGAATTGAAAAGAAATCTTCAGAATGTTATGAATGTTGTTGAAAAATAGACGTATCATAGCATCAAATAAAGGGTTGCCTTTTCAAAGTATATGACAAATTGTGACAAGAGTGGGGACTAGCTGTTTCATTACCGACGCTTCTCCGCGAATAAAGTATGAATTATGCGTCGTAGGTATCTCTAAAGTGGGCGACTCGAAATATATTCCTATGATATAGTGTTTCTATGATATGAATATTTTATTACTTAAAGTACTTTCTGGAGCAAATTTTATATATACAGATTTGTTAACATCTTTTTCTTTAAGCACACTCTTTGCTGAATCTATTATGTAAAGCCTTATGTGCTACAAATTTTTTTAAAACGGAAACTGAGAAACTAATATGACCACACAAAAACGCTAGACAGGCTAGAATCTATTGCTTATCCGTCAATTGAAATCTGCTATCCGAATAGACCATAGACGAGCTGACTTATCACAATGTTCTTACAGGTATACGAAGTCTGCCAGGTTCACAGATTAGATTCCATCCAATTTGAGAGAAAGCAACCATTCTCAGCAGAAAGATATTAACAAGTTTAATTGATATTTGTGAGCGACCTGATTGTGGCTAGACTGATAACCAAAATCAATATACTTTGTAATAATATGGTTGGCAGATGATAATTAATCATCTAGGTAAATACACTTTACGTTTCATGACGTTAACCGCAGGTGTAACCCTTTTGTTAATGTGCCAATTTATTTACGGCGTTTATAATAGGTACCGTTGGGCGTTTGGTGATAAGTCGGGTAGGGCTTTTGTTTGACATATAAAAGCCTAATTTGATATTTCAAGGGGATTTTAAGGCTATTGGTGGTAACCGTAATTAAAGGCACCATTTGGTGATGATAAGATTAAAAAATATTCTCTGGAAATTACACAGTAATGAATAGATACGTTATATGAAGGACAAGTGTGTATCAAGAATAGACCAGATACATATAATTTTGGAGGACAAAACAAACATCACACACTTTTTTATTTCATAATTGGAGTATTATTAGATTTGTAAATAATATTACGTATACTTCTTTCTTCTTTCTTTGTTTCGGAGTTACCTAACACGGGCTTTTTCAGCTTAAAAGGAGGCTCCAATCACTAGTTGATAAGAAAAAACTTTAATACTAATAAATCATTCTTCATTTTTTTTCATACTACAAAGTAGTAGGGTAATATTTTAGTGAGAAATACCTACTCTAGAGTTATTTGAAATTGAAAAGTGAAAAATGGAAATCAGTTCACAATACTATCAAAATAATATCACAGGTATATTGCAAATACTTCAATTAATTTAAATAAGCATTAAACAGTAATATTGGTTTCAAATTATACTGTTGATTTTATAGGTCAAAGGCAGAATGATAGTCTATTTGTTTACCCAGAATTATTGGAATTTGTTAATTGCATTGAAATCACATTAATTAGTGAGAATAAATTTTAATTAAATGTCGGGTGAAACTATCTATAGGTCCGTTGAACTTAGATTGAACATTACTATTTATATCAAAGTCTGAGCCTAAATCTACAAAGAAAATTACTATAACGTTCAGATTCTTAGATTTCATTTATTTTTGAATTCTGCTTAGGAATGTAATGGAAAACTTAGGTACTTTGTCAGTAATCCAGGAGCTTTATGGTAAATCCAGACCCCATTTTAATTTACCTTTTTGGTGCTTAGATAAAAGCTTACATCGTAAATCAATTATGTAAGGAGTCGTTGCAAAACTTGTCAAAGTATATATATTATATATACGAGTATATATTAGATTCTCAATCTCTGCGAATGACTGCCTCATTAGTCTAGTGGTCCCAAACGCGACTGCTACGCTAGAGATCCTGGGTTCGATCCCCAGGTCGAGCAAAGTGTTATTGGGTTTTTCTATGAAATTCTCAGTAGCAGCTCGGAGTCTGGATTTGTGCCCGGTTAATGGCAATAGGCTCGCCCCCTATTACATGGGACCTAAACATACCGACGAACTGTGGGTGTACATTGGTACGCCTCTGCCTAACCTTTCGGGGAATACAGGCGTGATGGTATGTTTCTCAATCTCTTGGGAAGAATGTCTTGGGCAATAATCACAGGTCAACAGTATCAGACCATTCATAACCTCTCTAATACAAAATTTTCTTCAGTTGCTCCTTCAAACTCTCAGCCCATTTTGACTCATTTAACAAGTAACTTTAAAACCTAATTTTCAACTTCTAAGCCCCTCTTAAACCCATTTATAACGTCTAAACTAATTACTGAACTAAAACTACGCCTTCGTGTGTCAGTATATAAATTGGCTAAGATAAATGAGTTCTGCCGAGCTCCCTGGCTTAATGGCGTGATCTATCATCTATCACGGGTGTCGGGAAACTGGTGGTGCTGTCCACTTAACGATCTTAACTTTTTGAGCGAATCTTGGGCAAAGGGAAGTGTTGCCATCTGCATATCATTACGATCTGGAAAGCATTGAACTGGTCATATTAGAAAGGAACTGTTGTGAAATAAAAAATTGGTAGAGGTGTACTAAATAATGTACACCACAGTTCGCTGGTTTTTTATGTGATAGGGGGGCAAACGAGCATACGGATCGCTTGATGGTAAGCGATTACCACCGCCCATGGACACCCGCAACACCAGAGGAGTCACAAGTGCGTTGCCAGCCTTTTATAAGAGGATTGGGCCTCCGGTAACCGCACTCACTCGGCGAAACACAACGGAAGCGTTGTTTGACGCCGGTTTTCTGTGAGGCCGTGGTATCACTCCGGTCGGATATAAAATCGTAAATCCCTTATAATAGAAAGCGAATAAATGAAAAACACTAAGCAATAAATATTGGTGATTCAAGTCGTATAAAATATTTGATTGATTTGGGCTTCCTTTTAAAATTAGCTATAGTGGTTTACTTTGAATATTCCTATCTTACAAATTGGTATATCTCATCAATGACCGCCTTAACAAGTTTCCATTCGCACCTCTGCAATATTCTTGCTGTAATCTTTTGCTGCAATTGATAATTAGGCTTGTTGAGTTTGAGCAATCTAATTAAATGGACTCTAAAAGTATTATCTTTTTTTACCGTCACGCCCCGAAGGATTAGGCAGAGGCGTACTAATGTACACCCACATTTCGCTGGTATGTTTAGGTCCCACATAATAGGGGCGAGCCTATTGGCATTAACCGGACACAAATCCAGACTCCGAGCTTCTACTGAGAATTACATAGAAATCCCAATAACACTTTGCTCGACCTGGGGATCGAACCCAGGACCTAAAGCGTAGCAGTCGCGCTTGGGACCTTATCCTATCTTTTTTTTATATCTTATAATTATTTAACTTAGGACTTTATTTTACGGGTCTTGAATTTAATTTATATAGCTGTAAACTGACAACATTAATTATCAGCTGTTATTGAAATGGCCGAATTAAATCAATAATACCATGAATGAAATACACCAGTTTCATACTGAAGAACATTATGGTAATGTTGTCCCGGGATTTGACGGAACCCCGGTCCGCCCAGGACTTTCCCGAACAATTTATTGCTTAATGTTGTGCACTTACCAAGCATTGGGAATTTCTGATGGATCAGCGTGTATTATGAGGAAATATAATTTAGAAACCGCTAAATCATCAAAAATCTAAAAAAATAAAAATATTATGCTGGTTGTTTTTTATTTTCCTGGAAAAATAATCTAAATTGAAAAATTCTTTATGTGTGTTATTGTGTACTTACAGGAAAAAAATCATATAATGATTGATTTAAATATTTTAGATATTAAGACTTTAGCACAAGACTGACGTGAAACTGAAAGTTTTTCGTTTTTTTTTTTTTTTAAAAGCTTACTAGCAATGTGGGTCATAATATACCTATTCAAAGTCAAAAACAAATTACAATCAAACTGCCAAAACAAAACGTGCTCTCACTTAACCCATCAGAACACAAATTCAGATAACAAACCCATTTTTCTGCCGACGACACCACAATTTAGATTTTAATCGGCAGAACATTCTACAAACGCATTATCACGTGAAATGCTAATAAGAAAGCTGTCATTGTGTCTGTCATGCCATTTTCATGTGAGCGAACTTAATTAGAGTTTAATGGTGTCGAAAATGGGTGAGTAGAATCGGTACTGTCAGTCATTAGAAGCTTGGCATGATATTACCATGAAAATTTCATGCTTGGAGAGCCTAACTGTCTTAGAAGACGTGCAAATTATGACTTCCTAATGTTTAAATTAACTTAAAATTGTTTTAATTATTTTAGAAACAAAAAGACTAAAATATACCACATTACACCTATATTCCCCGAAGAGGTGTTCAGCAGAGGTGTACTTATGTACACCTAGAGTTCGTCGGTACCTGTTTATATCCCAAATATAATGGTTTTGGCGAATGTCACGAATACTTCTATCCTGGGAATAAAACCCAAAACTGTAGCAGTCAAGGGTACAAAATAGAAGTTCTATAGTTCCATGTAAGTATATATTTTTGTGAAAAAGATTATATCTAATATATCTAATTCACTTCACGAAGACGTATGTATCAATTGAATTTGAACTCTATGCTTGTGACATGAGATTCAACAATGCGGATTATCATGAAATGAACTTACTATATTGAAATAAATTATTATTTACGGATTTTATTGCATTATATCAAGTAGTGATCGCCTAGTGATATGACCATAGGACTGCCAAGTCAAAGGTCTCGAGATCGAATGCAAGGCACGCACTTCTGACTTTCCGAAGTCATGTGCGTATTAATAGTTAATTATCAAGCGCATACGATGAAGGAAAACATCTGAGAGATTTTCTCGACGGCGGATGAAGTCTGCCAACCTGCATTAGGCTAGCGTGGTGGACTTTAGCCTAATCCCTCTCATTCTGAGAGGATACCCGTGCCCAGCAGTGGGACAATGTAATGGATTGATTATGTATGTTTAACCGTAGTTACAGGTAGACTATGGTGTTAGACGACATTTTTATTGACTATTTAATTAAGTATTAACGATCCGATTCACCTAAAGTTTTTTGCAGCTTTGTGCTAGAATTAAGATTTAAAAATCATCCCCAATAAACTATAAAAATTAGAATCTTGTACAATAATGTTTTAAAACAGCAAAACATTAGGCAAAGGTGTTCATAAAAACGAATTCAGCAGCAAAATTTTATCACCGATAAGAATACTCAAAAACAAATTGCTTTCATGTTCAATGCTCCAATAACGGAGCACTTAGAGAATTAGTAATTAAAGCAGCGTTTAACGGAAACTCAAGGATAATCTATCATCCCGATAACCTCTTAGATTTTTCTCGAATCAATCATTTTAAATTGACTTGGAGAATTATAAAAAAGATTGCGGATGAGTGCCTCAATCGAAGTCCTTGAGCATTGATTGATGAGGTGACTCCCGTGATCCGTGGGAACAAATCGGATTTGTTCATTTGAAAGATCAAGGTTAATGATATTTAATGTCCTTGTTACGGCGCATACTTCGCTTTTTTCTGTTCGTTAAAGAAAAATGAGGTACTTATGTTTACCAGCCAAAAACTTTATCAACTTCGAATAAAATTGAATGA
Organism: Acronicta aceris; assembly: GCA_910591435.1. Lineage (NCBI taxonomy): Eukaryota > Metazoa > Arthropoda > Insecta > Lepidoptera > Noctuidae > Acronicta > Acronicta aceris. Next base: position 14,322,285 of record OU342770.1, read on the forward strand.
TTTACATACTTACTTAAGAGTAACTAAAAAAAAAAACTTAAAATAAATTGGTTTTCTACACGAAGTCTAGAATAAAAGATTTGCAATATCCTTTCGAAGCAAAAGATTCTGGCAGCTGTTTATTTTAGATCAGCTAATCTGCAAAATAATCGTATTCATAATTTTGTAAGAGAAAATAGTTTACCGAAAGCCTTTCCAGAGATAATAAATAGTTGTTCCCATTACAGAATAAAAATATTAATTCTCTCTAGCTTTGAATAATAACTCTATTTAGCGAAACATAAATCAACTTTTTCTTTGTTACAGATGCGACGCCTCAACTAGCACAAATGGACGCGTCGGAGACGAGGAGAAATGACGCTAAAGCCTTACAGCTCAAACCCGAGAACTGAAGCTACCATGAGCACAACACTAGTGCCATACCACAACAACACACATTATACCACATACTTGTACCCGTCAAAAAGGCCACCTGACGTTAGGAATGCTACCGTCAAAGTGGAAGTCAGAGACACCAACACCAGCGGTGACTTTATGAAGCTAGTTGAAGACTTTAGTGATTACTTCTACGGCAACACATCCCATGACTTCAGCACAAACTCAAGTTTAGACTTGGCAGACGTGTACGGTTACACAAACTGTAGTTATAACGGCACTTTCAATATATCATGTTATAATAGACAAGTGGATGATTCGGACCAGAATCTGTGGGCACTTTTGCTGTTAATCTTTCCTTTTTTCACGTTGTTCGGGAATGTGTTAGTGATAATGAGTGTTGTGAGGGAGAGGACGCTGCAAACTGTGACAAATTATTTTATAGTGAGCTTGGCTGTTGCTGATCTCCTTGTGGCAGTCGTCGTGATGCCGTTTGGAGTTTATTATTTGGTAAGTGCTAGATTTTAATTTCTTTGAAAATTAAACTCTTACATATGTATGAATCAGAACTGCAAAAGGAGTATCGATACGTTAACTACGGCTATATACTTGTGTGTAAATTTTAGATTTAGTATTGTTGTATTTTTGACACTTTGAACTTTAATTAGTCCTAACATGATCACCTGTATTATTTCATAACCTAGACTAGATTAGCAAGATTACGATATAATTTAATATCTCACTGAGTTTTGAACGCACAACATCAGGTAAAAGAAACAGAATCTAATTCCACGTCAATTTTGATGTTTCTTACATTTGTGACTAAGAGCTTGTTGATACTAAAAATAGGAAGGATCTTTAAGAACTTTTTAATGAACAAACACAACATTTTTCCTTAAGTACTGAGTGCTTTTTAACAACCGTCCGTTGCCGGAACTCTCCTTTCACGAGTATAATACATTATATAGTTTATGGCGCCTAGAGGTGACGACGTGTGCTTCCGTTTTAAAGAGTGCCAAGTACTGCTATTCAAAATACTCGTTCACATATATTTCAAATATATTTGGTAAACTTTCGTGTACTTGGGAACTGATCTTTTTATAGAATTCTACATACATATATTATAAATTATTAAGTATTATAGATATAATTTTTATATTGATTTTATTATTAGTATAATTTATGGATCTATTATTTTTTTAAGGCTAGTTTTTTATTGGTTTTCAGTTTCAATTTCAGTATACCTGTCTTGAACAAACTTATTAAACTTCTTTGTAAGTTTTCTAAAATTAATTGCAAGAAAGAAACAGAAAAAAATTGCTCTGAAAAATGTCATTTCCATGTACTGTTTACCATAGTAACATTATTAAAATAGCTCGTAATATTTTATAAGTAAGGAATAGTTACAGTTTGTCTTTAATTCTTAATAAAAAGCGACAACAAAGAACGCTACTAATAACAATATCAGTAAAAGAGCACTGTAACGAAACATACGAATGTATGCAGCTGTCTTGTATAAAACGAAAACCATTTTGAACATACAAAGTAGCAAGTTTGAATCCTCTGAAATTCCTACGTGGAAGGCAGTTGGTAGTTGCGAGACAGTTCCAACTAACTACTAAACAAAAGGATTAAATGAAATTGCAACTAGTTGTACCTTGCAACATTTGTCGCAGTTTAGTTTAAAGTTTATGGAATTAAAGAATTGTGTTGACAAAATTGTTGAGGAAACTTATAATTGATAGTCACTTTTTTGAGAAGTTAAGGTTTAAAGCAGGTTTAAATGTAGGCTACCTTAATATATATTCTATTCTAAATGAAAATCAACCAATAATAATACCTACATGAGCAGTGATTGCCTAGTGATATGACCATAGGACGCACGTACCTCAGACTTTACAAAGTCATGTGCGTATTAATAGTTAATTATCACGCGCATAAACGATGAAGGAAAACATCGTGAGGAAATTGATTTTCTCGACGGCGTGTGAAGTCTGCCAACCCGTAATAAGCTAGCGTGTTGGACTATAGCTTGATCCCTGTCATGCTGAGAGGAGACCCGTGCCCCAGCAGTGGGATAATGTAATGGGTTGATAACGAATACCTACATAGCGTAGACACATTCAAAACGGTTATTTTTGAAAAACATACCTTTATTTAAAATTTAATATAGTACGGTATTTTTAAAAGACGCAAAAAAAAATATCGTCGATATTTTTATATACATAAAATATTGTAAAATCTGTTTTACTATGATGTACACACCATTCAGTTTTCCACACCGTCGAACGTCAACCATTGATTAAAAACTAATAAAGAATTCACCTGCACATCTGTTTACCCCAAAACGCAACTAGAGCGTGAAGATAGCTAAATAATAGCTGAAAAGACCACAAATTATGTACTAAACCTCTCCCTACAACTCCCTCTAAGTCACATTGTCGATCCGAAATAAGACGAACACAATAAAAAGATAGTCTACAATTTTACAGCTACCCTCACGCATGATCCGTTTTATGTGATACACCCCCGATACAGAGGGAAGGACGTAAAAATTTTAGGGTGCCACATGAATTCCAGTTCGTCATAAAATATAATAATAAAATTATATTCGCGATAGAGACGATTGAGTTTTTTGTAGAACTTGTATTGCTGTATTTTCTGACATTGGATTTTTATTGAGTCTCAACTAATAGAAATTCGGTGTTTTTCAAAGATATTTGCTTCGCCGTGACATTAACTTACAGTGTGAGGACGGGTTAGAATACAATTTCTCACTAGCATTAAAATAGATATCTCGTGAATAGAGAGTGGTAAGACCTCGTGGAGTTGACTGGCTGATAACCACCCTTACGTCAGAGTCCGTCAAAGCACCTCGGTGTGTGTTTCGACTATTGCGCGTAAGAGCCAGTTTCTTCTCTCGATTGCTGCGGCTCTGGTAGTCCGCAGTTCATAGGGGCCCATAGTAGGGGTTCATAGTCTCGGCAACACATCAGTAACTCCTTTGGTTACATGTATCTCTAGACAACGATGACTATTTACTATCAAGTTGCTCGTCTGCTCGTTTGCCGACTTAAGGATGACTCACGCTAGACCGCATCGGGTCCGGACCGAGCGTTGGGCATAGCACGATCAACTAATATTATACATATATTTTGTATGGACACACTCACGTTATACCGAGCGGCAACCGAGTGATGGCCGAGCAACGGACAACACTCGGAATCAGCTCGGTCCCGCTTCGGCTCGGCCACAGCCCGTTGCATGAATACAGTCCCACCCAGTGTAGTTGAAGATTTATCAGCTTCTTCATCGTCCAGAGCGATCGCAATAGCCGCTAATTCCTGATCGTCAAAATTCAACATGATTGTAGTCTAGTTACAATACTATATTTGCTCGGACGAGTATACTGCGCAACGGTAATTGTTCGGTCGAGGCCCGTCTTTGTAATTACAGGCACAGGCCCGGTTCGGTGACTGGGCTACGGCCGACACTCGGCTCAGAGCCGACGTGGTCTAGCGTGAGTAATCCTTTATTCAATAAAAAATATATTATTAGCCGCAAATTCCACGGTGAACATTAAATTTTTTCAGTCACGGCTTCCTTTCAATCAACTTAAGAATTTTGATGGTCAGTAGTAGGACTTAAACTAGACATTCCCTTTTGTGTATTTGGCTTTTGCTACAAAGAACGGTTGCAATAAAAATGAATTTGAACGTCACTGGAAACAATCCTGGCAATCAGTCGATGTCACACGAGAAGAGAATCGACATTTTCCGAAATCACAAGATCTGAAAAGATAGGTTTCGAGTTCATATCAGTTTATTTCGTGTCGTTCGTTTTACAAATAGTGTTAGCGGAGAGGAGCTGAAGGGACTATTTTGACTAATTTTATTTTGAGCAACTCCCCCACTGTCTCATTAGTCTAGCGGCTCTTAGAGGAACTGCTATTTAGAGAAATACAAACTAAGAGCTACGGCCTGGGACTTGAACCCAGGATGTTCAAGTCCCAGGCCGTAGCTCTTAGTTTGTATTTAAGTCTGATAGGCTTGCCTTCTATTACATAATGATCTAAAAATACCAGCGAATTGTAGGACTATATTAGTAAACTTTTGCGTACCCCTTCGGAGAATATAAGAGTGATAATAAATAATGATGGTCCGCGAACAATATTTAGCATCAATTAGATAGGTACTGCAGAAATTGAAGCCACATCATTCCATTTTTTTTGTACAGATTCGTTTTACGATACCAAATCTACAGATCAAGTTTATTCACTCAGTGCGAATCTCTCCTGATACAGATCATAATTCAATTGACTTTTGTATTCAATATGTTTTATTTATACTCCGTTAGGAATAGATACTGAAATGTCTGCAGACAAAACATATATATATTATATAAATCTGTCGGATATGGTCTTTTAATATAGGTTTAGCTACATGTTGCGCATAAATACGAGTATTAAGGTTACTTTCATGATATAAATTGTGCTATTGTAAAGTAAAAAATTACGTTATTTTTATTCTAGATATTTATGGCAGACGCCACCGCGGCAGGCCCAGACAGAGATGGCGGGATGAACCGGACTCTTTTTACAAAGACTGGTCCTTAAGAGCAATATACAAAGAGAAGTGGGGAGGCCTTTGGCCTGCAGTGGGACACTACGGGCTTTTAATAATATAACATATTTTTACCCACTATCGACGTGAATATCACCGGCTTGCCATCCTTTCGTCTCCACACGGAGCTACCTTCTGCGCTATCTGCTTTACTCTTCTTAGATACCTTCTACGGGCCTTTCTTCTTAGGCTTAGTGCAGAAGAATTATCGCTTCATGCCATTTATAAAATTTAGGCATAACGTACCACGTGCTTGTATACCTCGAGAGAGCAGAGGTAATAAGAGGAGAGGAGGCTCTTGTAATAAGAGGCCAGCTTATTGCCATCCAAACTCCGAGCTACTATTGAGAATTCCGTAGAAAAAGATAGCTTCATGTATACAGTGGGGTTTCATTTTACTAAGAACGTGTTTTTTAATAAGGCTGAATGAAAAAGGGAAATAAAAAAGATAGTTATGCATTAATGCGAGCTATCAAGTTGAAAACGAAATGATTGCTGAGAACGAACAAATATTGGAGAGTAAAAGAGCAAAAGAAAGAGAACAGAGAAAATAATTAGAACTTTTAAGAACATTTTTAAAAACAACATCAAAGTGAAAATTATTTTCCGTTCCAAGACAGACTTGGAGCCGGCGGAGCTTGAATTGCCCACAAAAACGTAATACCGAAATAAATCGTAATCCAGACAATATTCTATACCGTTAATCTAGGTCCATACGGTACTACGAGTATTTCGTCTATTAATACTTCACTGGAATTAAAAAACCGGAAAATCGTTCCAAACTTGGTAAAGTTGTCAAAAATTGCATTCTCTTACATTTATTTCCAGTGAATTATTTTGGATGAAATGGTAAAGTAGGAACCTAGATTAAAGGTAACGGAATCCGAATAATAACAGAATTTGATTAAATTCTGTTTGAATTTCGATTTATTTCGGTATTACGTTTGTAAGAGAAATTCGGTCCGCCGGACTCTTAACGTGGGGTCCTAAGAGCAAAATTCTACATTTAAATAATCTTTTAATCTGTCAATCAAGTAAGGTGTTGTATTGTTTTATTTGATTAGCTTGTATTCGAAACTTCCATGACGAAGGTTTGGTAATTATTATTGTCTTTGTACGCATAATATTTAACATTAATTTGATTTTGATGAGGGCCATTTTGACTCTCAACCACGACCTTGAACAGGAAAATGTTTACTTCCTGAACTTTCTAGTCTATTGATCTAAATTTGTGTTAAATATTATTGAAATATTACTTGTCTTGGTGTATAAATTATTGATAATGAGAATGATTACATTTTGGGAAAACTAATAATAATTAATATATTTTATATACTAACTAGCGACCCGCTAGTTAGTAGGAGGCCTACGTTCAGTAGTGGACGGCAATAGGCTGATTTGATTGATTGATTGATAGCGACCCGCTCGCGGTTTCACCCGCGCTGCTCCGTTCCTAAGAGGTATAGCGTGATGTTATGTAGCCTATGTCACTCAGTGATATTGTAGCTTTCTAACGGCAAAAGAATTTTTGAAATCGGTCCAGTACTTTTTGAGCCAATTCATTACAAACATACTTACATACAAATCTTTACTCTTTATAATGTAGTATAGATTGTTTCGCCAATCTAATAGTCTGACGTATTTCATTAGTGGTTAGACTTGCAGGCCTGATCATCCAAAATTTTCTATAAACAATACCAGCTCTATTCCAAATCATATTACCAACATTTATACTAGTATTATTTTTCTTCTCTCCAATCCTTATAAAATACATGTACCTACATAACACATTGTTTTGACAAAGACCCCCAACGTTATAAAAAGCCACTTTTACGTACTTAACTGCGTCGAACATTTACGGATAAAAATAGCCGAAAACGGTACTTATTGAGGAATTTGTGTGTAGGGGTTCCTAATGGCACTTTATTGGGTACCGATTTGCTGCTGTAACAACCTGAACATTTTGAAATCATTTAAACTTTGACGTTGCTGATTTGAATGGCTGGATGGGGTTCCGATTCTAAAGATTCCATCTTTGTGGTTTGAGAAATAATAGATCCTTGAGTAACAACTGTAAGCCTTATATTTAATACAGTTTTATACACTAATGCTAGAGTATGCAAAGAGTAAGTAAATACATATTCCGAATCACGTGTATGACAAATGGATAACTAGTCATTTCTGTAATTACCCTTAAACAGTCCTACAACTTATCACCGCAATTATGATTAATGACTGGTGACCCTTATGTGTATGAAAAGTATAAAGTTTATACTCGCAAAATTACTATCATCCTACCCTACATAACAAATTGCGAACTTCCCTTGTAACGAACGAAACTATTTGGAATTAGGAGTTCTTCACCCACCGTGTTATCAACAACATATTTTTCTCCAGAGATCAGCACGGCAAATTCCAAACATACAAAAAAAAAATCATAGTTGCTTTACTCAAATAAAGAGTAAAGCAACAACTGTGAAATTCCCTTTGTATATTCATAATGGGATGAAGCTCATACGAGAAGTTTTTCTTTATAAGTGAATAAGTAATGCGCGTTCTCTAATTCATAATAAATAATATTATGTCTGGCGCTTATTTTAAGGTACTTTGTGAGAGGAAGGGTTGTGTGGTCTTTGTGTTTTTATATCTTCTCAGGCTTTGTTGCTTTGATTTTGGTGTTTTAAGTGGCCTTTGCAGTATTATACCTATCTCATATTGTATAATTTTACCTACCTACTTTTTTTATTGCATAATAAGTATTTATACGTCATTTTCATATTTTCTGTATCTTTTTTTATATCGTCTTGTAACGATACGGCGAATGATGGATCACGGTTTCCTAGAAGGGAGTTATTCTCTCGTGACTTGAAGACTCCTTGTTAGTTTATTAGATATTATTGTTTTTAATTTCTATGGTGCTTCTAAATTAATAATTGACATATTTTCTGAATCTTTGATCTCTGAATCTTTCAAAAAATTGATACATGAATTAATGAATAGATGAATACTGACTACTGACCCAACATACGTTGTTCCGTCCAGATTTCAATAAATCTTACAAAAATCCCATTAAAACGGCAACAATTTTCCTAGGTCACGTTAAAAAATGTTCTCTCCCTAAAAACCTTATTCGGAGTACTACGAACATTTAAAATCAAAGCATGCTCATACCATCAAACAGCATTTAATTTTTATCTATAGATTTTGAAACATATTTTGTAAGTAAGGCTACAAGATGATCTTATTTAGTTAAAACGATTTTTAAATTTAATATAGCGGTCGTTCAAGCACGTCCGCGCGTCCCACCGAACTCTTGACGGACAAGTTTTGACTTGAAGTACTCAGCACTGCCACCGATTTAAGTGCTTTGAGGACTCCTTTAGAAAAATCTTAAGGATTTACACCTAATTTTCTGGAAAGTAAAATTAAAAACCAAGATTATACTTGGTTATCTTATGAAGTAGAATGTAGATATTTAGATGTACTAGGTACATATATGTAACATTAAACTATCAAACATTGATTATCACAGTTGAGGAGAATTTGACTTTTTTGTTTTGCTTCAGTTATATAATTGTAAAATAATATTTAGCTGTTATTATTATGCCTTGGAAATTTAATAATCTTAATACTTACCAAAATAATTACCTACCTGTCCCGCGATTTATCCTGTTAATAAATCCAAACCCTCCATGTCCTGCGCTCATCGTGAAATAATGATATCACATTATCAACGTCTGATGGATTATAAATTATTAGCTTAGCTATCGGTCCATTTAGCATCAGGGAAGCGAAAAAAATTACATTATTAATCACTGGTGCGATTGAAGCGTAGAATATCGAGTGCAAATTCACATTGAAAGAAAAATGGTCACTAATTAAAATTCAGAAAGATTTAATAAAATCAAATCGTTTGTAAATAATTATAGGTATTCATTCATCACTTACTGACAGGTTTCCATTTATTTTGGCTAGTCCTGTTAATTTTATTATTAATTTGAATTTTATTTTTTAAATTTATGAGATCTCTTGCAATAGAAGGAATAACGTCTTTATTAAGATTTCTTCTATTAGATATAGACTGTCTAACTGACAGTCTTTATGTATGCCTTCATCTAGTAACTCAAACAACATGACTTGTAAAAAGGTACTGAACTGGCCAAGAGCATGTTAGTCAATGATACTTTTTAACTATATAATGTCATCGATGTTGGTAGTATTTTCATAGAACATCCCGTGTCATCCACAACAATTTTGGAATTCTTGCGATTAATATTTTTTAAATAGATCCACGTGATCACTAGCCAAGGTTTCTTAACCTTTTGACCGCCACATCGAAACAGAAAAAGCGTGCCTTCAGCGCCAAGCTCCGTATTTCCTTTAGAAATCTGTCACCCAGTCGCAACTGCGGCTTGCTGGGCCTATTTTGGTTTGTAAAAATGCGACGGTCAAAAGGTTTTACAATGTTGTTCTTGTTGAATGATGTTACTGAAAAGCTTTTCAATGAAGAAGAAAGCTATTTACCTAACAATGTGGTTGAAATGAAATGAAATGAAATCTTTAGAGATACTTTTACATGTTTAATGGTTTGGGTTTTTTTTTAGCTAGATGGCTTCGGCATTTCCTAACTGACGACCTCTGAGAAGAAACACCGAAAAAAACTCAGAGAATCATGGTCTCTTTTAAAGTCCAGACATGGAAGAACACTTATATGTGAGTGGTACGATGTAGGGTAATGTCTGAAATGGCCTTTAGAGGAAAGAACCATAGCAGATAGTTAGTTACAGACAATTATTATCATTCCAACACATTCCTTCCGTCAATTTGATGTATCTCGGTGTCAACAAAGAGCATTCCGCGGTCGCGTCGCGCGCCGCGCAATACTGTGTCACCGCAAATGTCATGAGCGTGCGGATGCGGTCTTTCATAATGGAGATTTGAAGCCAATTTCTGCTAATTTAGAATAGTTAAAATGTAGTCACAAGGTATCATAAATGTCGAATGGAATTCTTTAAAAATATTAATCAACGTATAACATTCACAATTATTTAACGTAAATTTCAATGAAATCACAAAATTAAATCGCCGAAAAATATAATACCAATCTTTTTTTTATTCGATAGGTTTACGCTTGACCGCCAATTCGCCTGGCATCGCCTGGCTAACATCAGGCAAACGGGCGGGCAAGCGTAAGCCTATCACGAATAAAAAAAAAAGCGCGCTTGCCTAGAAGATACCGATTCACTCGTGATTTAAAGACACCCAGATTATATATATTATGGAATATCCACTCGGGAAGCGCATTCTACATTTCAGCGATACGCATGATAAAAGTGGATTTAAAGCGTTTCGTTTGGGTTTTTGGAATGTCCACCATGAATGTCCAATCTAATCTCTATGCCATCATTGATTAGATTGGTAGTATATTTTGATTATTTTTTAACCGACTTCAAATTCAAAATAAGGAGGAGGTTCTATGTTTATATATATGTATATGTTCTATGGTCTTATATACGGTGCTAGTAAATAATCATTGTTCTAGTTTGTTTGTCATTTATCATCGTATCTTCATAAAATACTGATTTTGTATCCTACTACAACTATAGATTCGTATGCAGTTCACTCGCTTCCTTGATTGTAAGGTGATAAATTGTTAGTGGTAATTTCTTATTACTAACAGCTTCATGATTTGATGATTAAATAGGTAATCATGGAAAGATTACAACGATTACTACTGATACGTCATTACTGAACTGAAACGTGATTTCAATAAAATATTATAATAGTTATCCCGAATATAAATTTGTACAAATATAACGATGCAAAATAATTATGTAATTATAAAAAACTTTAAAGCTGAGGGCCACATTGAGGAATTCCTCTTTTGTTCCTTTTTTTGTTTTTCCGTTTTTATACCACTAAGGTGGCAAACAAGCATACGGCCCGCCTGATGGTAAGCGGTTACCGTAGCCTATAGACGCTTGCAACATCAAAGGTATCATATGCGCGTTGCCGACCTTGTAAATTAAGGAAGAATAGTTGGGCTGGCAGCATAGGAGTCATGGTGCTATGCATGACAGCGGCGCTAACAAAACACCACCGGTTCCCCACACTGCCAACACAACGTTTCCTCGCGAAGCTCTGGCAACCTTGCTCACGGTTAAGAACACAACATAGCATGGAGCTATGTTATTTAGCTAAGATGTTCTGCAAGGTGGAGGTACTTCCCCAGTCGAGCGGATCCAATTGTGAGTTGAATTATTCGATTCCTCTCTCTCTTAAGTGAATTGCCCATCATCAAAAGCGGCCTTTTTAGCAATGATTTAACAACAATTCTTATTCATCATAATGATTTATTATATAAATAACGCATACATTACAGCGAACAAACATGGAAATCGAACAACAAATACACAAACGGACGTATCATATTTTATAGCAGCGAAATTTCTAAATTATCTTATGAACTGTATCAGTTCAAAGTCTGCTCTATCTTCAAAATTCTAAAGTCGAATTTTAATTGGAGTTTATTCGTATATGCTTTTAGAAACTGAACTCTATTCTATACGGAATGGGTCTAAAATTTCAGTGGCTGTGATATGTCATTTCATAAATTGAAATCTGATTACGCGAGACCGGATTTTCGGACGTGTGGTTTCCATGGCAGAGTCCAATCTGAAATTGTTTATTGTTACGGTTAGTTTGTGGTCGGAATTAGGCGTTCTGTTAGTGTAGGATATCGGCAACGGTAAACCTAGCTTTATTGCTCTGGTTTTTAGCGTAGAAGCTAATTGCTGAATGGAACCAAAGGAGAATATGTGGGTGCTATTGAAACTAACTATGCTCGGATTTTAGGATTATGTCACCCACACGAACAATAGCGAACGCGACAAAGAGGAGCTTTGTACACACAGGACGATAAATTGTGCCAAGAATTTCAAGCAAAAAAGATAAATAAATAATATTAAATATCAGGTTTATATTTTGCCTACTTTCTGCTAGTGAGCAGTGAGCATTCTTTTTTTATTGATTAGGTCGGCAAACGAGCAGACGAGCCACCCGATGGTAAGTAGACATCGCCGACCATGCACACCTGCAACACCAGAAGAGTTGCTTATGCGTTGCCGAGCTTTATTCGACAGATTTATCTTTTGAGGTCGTTTAACTCAAACTCAAAAGGTGTAGGAAGTTGTATTGAACCAATGTATTGAATTTATCTCATAAAGATTCTCCAACGTTCTCGAATCTTGGGAAAGAGTACTCGTGTTCTACAATAAATTAAATTCACAAAGCAATAATGTTGGTATATTAATATTAACTCATATTTAACATACTCAAAACAATACTAACAGTGTCGTCAACATAATTAAAGTACCAAAAGCTGAAATTGAAGCGTACAATAAACCAGAAACAAATAAAATTAAAAGTAATTACATCCAATTACACGGAACCTTGAAAGCTTACACTTGGCGTTTCTGTAATGGCATGTAAGTACCAAAGTAGGGGCGTTGGAACACTTTATCATTTACCGGGTTCAATTTCATTATGATGTTAATGGAACCCGTTCGACCCGATCCAATAGTCAATAACTAATTCAAATAGTTGCCTTATTGATTCAAACCTACTGTATGGTTTTACCTTTTCTAATTACATAAAGTTGTGGCAATTTATGTATGTGGAAAATATTTTAATCTTTTACGATGCAGATACCTATTATATTAACCCCGGCTTGTAAAAGTAATTTAGTTTTGATCAAAATATTAAAGAAACTAAATTCAGACTAAAGATAAAAAAAGGTTGCAGGCTTCGCTAAATAAAAAAATTAAGAAACCTAAGTCTGTGCCAAGTTCTATTTTATAAATATAATAAAGATCCTATGCAAGTCATCACAACATGTTTTATCGTGTAAGAACCAATAATGATATTTTTTATGCATTACTGCACTATCGATTTAAAAAAAAAACATTCAATGCATGAAAATAATGATGTCATCCAAATACATTTGTATCTTTTTGCTCACTTCACAGTCATTGTTTTACGGAGCTTTAATTAAAATTTATTGTCACTGGGTATCAGTATCTTTGATCTAAATAATTTAAAACGCAATGAACTCACAGTAAATATTATCAGAATATAATGATTATTAAATAATTATGGATATTTGATAAAACGCTTACTGAAGGTTAACGTCTTTACTTTTTATTTTCGGTGAACAGTTTTCGGTGATTAAAACTATCTAATAATTCCATATTAGACGTGACAGTATGCTAAAATTTTCAATATGAATTCAATAAAATCATTACGGAAGAGATTTTTTCCAGTAATAAGCTTAATTAAAAAATCTTCTATTTCAACGAAGTATGTGTGTAGACCGAGATTATACATTTCACCCAAGCATGCTTCAGCTCATAGAATAGTTTTCTTTCCAGCCCAAAAAGCAAAAGCCTTTCATAGTATCCTAATTAGCATACTCTTGCTCATCTCTGCGTCATAGTACTCAATACAAAGTTCATTAAAACAAGTTGCCTTCTTCTCATTTATTTTCGTCGTTGGAGCTTGTAAATTTAATTATTCATCAAGCTCTCATTACTTTTAGTTATATTTTGATTTTGTATCGAATTAGCCTTTAATATTTATATCCTAAAGTATAATTGGTGTTTTCTTTTCAGTGACTTTTTATATTTTTTTATTAAGATAAAGATTGTTGGTACAAACTATAGTATTAACTTCATAATGAACATTACTAATTATTCCGTCACGTTGTACCACCTCAACCAGATTAGTATAATAGCATTAAAAATTATTGCTAATTTGGTTCTCAGTCGTAAAGGCTCGTTTCCAGAATAAATTTGTCGTATTATTGACTCTCAAACAGACGAAAATAATAAGTTTTTGGTAGTTACTATTTAATTAACGCTCATCTTCATACTTGGCCTTTGCGAGAGAGTGAACTATCTCAGCTTAAGTTTGTTTGGTAAACAAGAAGTTGATACTTTATTAATTAGGACTTTGAGTTGCAGTCAGCGACTGACAACTTAACGATGAATTTTAAAGTTTTTATGTGCAACAGCATGTAATCTTGTTTATCTTATAAAACAGTTTTGTTGAAATATTATTCGAAATTAAAATAATTTATTTGTAAAACATAGGTATAACGATGTTATAAATTAGGATGATGGATATGGCTAGGCTTTTGCCTTGATAGGCCTACAAATGAATTAATAAACTAAATTAGATTACAGTAACTTACAATGTACAGGCCTACGTTCAGCAGTGGACGGCAATAGGCCGATATGGTGATGATGATGATGAACTTAAAATTTATAGGGCCTAACAAAGAATTATAGTTTATGAATGTTTTTAACTTTATATATTTACTACTAAATAAACGAATAACTTTTAATAAATAACCATTTCTATTCAATATAAATCATAATCTTAATATATCAATTATCATCTGCTCGATCCTATATCGAAACATTTCTTTGTGTACTATTTTCAACTTTATTTAAATAGGATTTAGGGTTATCATTTAATTCTTGATGTGAAAATACTTGAATAGTTTTCCACTTCAACTAAACTAACCTCAAGAAAAGTTATGAATAATAAAGGGTACGTACGTGATCTGATGAAAGGAAATATATGGATAAGGTAAGGACCTATTAAAGAAGGTAGATAAGACGCTCAAGTAAGCCCTTTGATCCCTTAAAATAAGTTTAATAATATCGTAGTCGGTAGATACGCCTAACTTGCTACAATGCCACGTGTAGCTATGGTGTATGTCAACCTTAATTCTACATACTTTTGAAGTGGTTCCTTTTTTTTGCTCAGATATTTTTATTTGGCACATAAAATGATATTATTCCCATAGCTATAATTTTAATAGAAGAAAAAATCGGTCTTAGTCAGGGTTTGAACATGCGTCTATCCGGTTATGTATACCGCACGCTTTAGCCAACTAAGCTACCCTTTCGAACCCTGCCTAAGACCGAATCTTTCTTCCATTAAAATTTGTATCTTTGAGAATATTTAGCATGCGCTTATGAAAAGCAATAAAAAAAGGAACTAAACAATATTATTTTAAAAATCGGTAACATAAAATAATATATATAAGTCATTATGGACTTACTGCAAATGCCAATGACTATTTCTCTCTGAATTCTCTCAATTAGTTCTGTGATAAAAGTAACCATTATTGACAAATCTAATAATGAAATAAAATAAAATCATCAATCAATCGTCTGAATCGTCCAATTACTTTATTTCTTTACCCTGTTTTCACAATCTACTAAAGCATGCATGTACTTTAGTATTTCAGCTGTAATAATATCTGAAAACAGATCAACTATAAAAATACTGAATATGTCTATGGTATCAATGTCGCTTACAAGGTCACCCTTCAAAAATACTGCATACAAAAATTCAGCCAGAATTTTAATAGTTTTGTTTTTCTCTGGCATAACTGCTGTTCTTGACTCTGTGTTGGCTTTGATAACATAAAGACTGAACTCATTTGAAATAATTCTTGAAGGTTTCAACAGAAAACAGCTATATTTAGCTTAGCAAATCAAAATCAACGTAAATTAGTGTCCTATTTTCACTAGTCAATTATACTGGTATTTTTGAATAGTCGAAATGTTTTGCACGGTTTTAAATAGTAATAATAACATAATATTTTGGAGAAGAACCGGCGAAAAAATAACCCGAACTAGGTCAGCGTAATAGACTATAGCTCAACCCATCCCATCCCATCAGGAATTCATTCATCCATTTAAATGGATTCCTGATGGGACAAAATATAGTTAACTGAAATAAAACTACTTTTTTACGGATTTTGTCCCGAATGTGTCAAAAATTAGTAAGTAATTTTAAATTAACGCGATTTATCATCATCATCGTCTTCCCCTATCTGTATTTTACAAACGAAGCATCTGCTATCAGACCTCCGCATCCCAATTAGTGGGAAAAACCGATATTATAAGGATAGGTAGTCTAGTTAATCGATTGTCCTAGACCACCAATTGTCAATAGGTGGTCGTATGACAACAGGGACCTATAGCTTTACGTGCTCTCCGAGGCACGAAAGGGTTTTGATGTCATAAAGCCGGTCACCCATCCCTGAACTGATTTATTAAAATCTTGTTTGACAAAGGTTTTCCAAACAAATCGTCTCTGTCATGGTCTGAATATATGATCCACCAAAATTTTTCGTACTAGGTATAAAAAAAAAACTGAGATAAAAATATCTCTATTTATTTAGCTATATCTATTTTATAATATTGGACGATGCAGTTACAAGATTTATGTGGTACTTCAATATAAATCTGTCCAATACTTCAAGCCTCTTATTTCAGTTAGACCGCTCAGGGACATCGAGTTACATTATAACGAGTTGTGAGTACATAATTTACGCACGTAGCAATGATATACGAGTATATTTATATATTGCCCGCGATTTTCATCGCCTCACAAAAAGACAAACATTTTTTTTAAACAAGATAGCCGGTGAGGCCTCTCATGAGGACGCTATGCATCTCCTTGCCTAATTTTATTGAAATAAGTTCAGCGGCTTAGGCGTGAAAAGGTAAAAATCTTTTAATCTGAATTTGCACGCCTCTTCAATGTATTTACCCTGACATGTAAATAAAAATTGATATTTTTTTGGTTTTTATGGGATAGCTGGGCAAACGAGCAGACGGATCGCCTGATGGTAATTACCGCCACTCATGGACACCCGCAACACCAGAGGAGTCCCAAGTGCATTGCAAAAGGAGATTGGGCCTCCGGTAACCTCACACATTCGGTGAATCACAATGTAATTTTAATACCGGTTTTCTGTTAGGCCGTGGTATCACTCCGGTCGAGCTGGTCCATTCGTGCTGAAGCATGGCTCTCCCACGTAAATTTTTTGACCTGCTAGATAGACACGTAAGAGAAATTTTAGCGAAACTACCAGATCTGTTGGCCAATTAGTACTCTCTAATAGTCTCTCTACTCCAATGGGAGACAGTCGTGAAATGTATTTCTTAAATTGGTACAACGATACGAACGCACGACAGAGCGGATGTATCATTGAATAATGACAAGAATAACAAATATCCATTTGGTTCCTTGTAAAATCAACGTTTTTAAACATTTTTATCTACATAGAACAACAAAATGGATCGTTTGTCTATTGTACTAAACATACCTACGTTAACATCGCCATTGTAGCTTACATCAGCAAATTTGAAAGCCTGAAAATGTTAGAATTTTAGGCTTCTTCACGCCCCATTTGGTTTCATGTCAAGGCAGTTAGGTTTATTATCTATCGTACTAGAATGAATTGTAATAAATTGATGTACATACGTACCTATGTTCAACAAAATTGATGATTATACACAACCATCTTTAAAAGCTTTCTTAAAGTTTGGCGTATGACGAAGCATCTTTTCATGATTCGTTGCGTAAAAGTATTTAGGTACAAGCAAGTCTTAAGTCACAAGTGAAGGGTTAATTTTTGATGGATTGTTGAAGATAAACCTTATTCCTTATGTTTGAAAAAATTCATTACTAAACTTTAACCTTACATTGTTACTATAGTTAAATTGTAACATATACCTACAACCTGAGTGATACCACGGCCTCACAGAAAACCGGCGTGAAACGACGCTTACCTTGTAAAAGACTGGCAACGAATTTGTGACTTCTCTGGTGTTGCGTGTGTCCATGAGCGGCTGTAATCGCTTAATATCAGGCGAAAAAAAATTTTTTTTTTATTTTGTCTTTATCGTCCCACTGCAGGATAAAGGCCTCACTACCCTTCTTCAGTCTTCCCGGTTTAGAGTCTTCTGCTTCCAATACTTTCAATAAAGGTCGTCGTCCTGCCATCTCCTCCGTTTAAAACATAACTATCGAAAAGTCTGTGCGGGATAAGTTTAAATGATAAGTGAAATAACTTTAGAATGAAAGGTTCGAAATATAAAAAAATCTATGAATAGAATCATTTATTTGCTAGGGATACGGTTTTAAAGCTGTTACTATAATTATTATGTTATATTCATATGGGAACATCTCTGGAGCATATTTTATCGATTAATAGCCACAATTGGTTAATATATAAAGTCATGCGTGAACATAGAAAATATTACGTACCTACTTGATAACCTCCTTCTTTTTCAAAGTCTTTTAAACCATGATAATGCCTATCATTGGCGACTATGTACCAGATTTCATGGGTCGTCGATAACAATCAGCTAACCCATTATGCTGTTAGTACGTACTCGTATATTCATGTAAACCACAATGCACGTAGGTGGTCCCATGTAATAGAGGCGAGCCTATTGCCATTAACTGGGCACAAATGCCAAACTCCGAGCTGCTATTGAGAATTTCATAGAAAAACCCAATAACATTTTAGGACCTCTAGCGTAGCAATCGCGCTTGGGACTGCTAGACTAACGAAGTAGTTACACATAGATTATTTATTTTTCTTTTCTTTGAAACGAAAATTAATGGTTACCAATTGTATGATACTTCTGATATTAATGACAGCTGTAATTATTTTACGCCAACCCTAATGGATCGATCCAACAAAAAATTGAAAGCTTACATTCGTCAACATCAGTTTGACAAATTGTGTGTAAAAAAAAACTCAAAGTTTGTATCGAGAAAAATAAATATTTAATTGTTTTTATTAACCCAAGCATGTCCAAGTTCAGTGTATTGCGTATACCTACGTGCAATGTCAAGATCAATTGCATCTTTGAATGGGTAGATAGCCAGGCTATGGAGGGTTTGCCTTTTCACACCTAAACCGCTGAATCAATTTTGGTGAATTTTGGTATACAGGCTAAATCATGCAACATGTTTAGTAATCATTACTTATTCATTTTAAAATGTAATTTCAACGATTTTTTTTATACCACTAAGGTGGCAATCTAGCATACGGCCCGCCTGATGGTAAGCGGTTACCGTGGCATATGGACGATTGCAACACCAAGGGTATCACTCGCGCGTTGCCAACCCTGTAAATTAAGAAGGAATAGTTGGGATGACAGTATAGGAGACATGCTGCCATGCATGAAAGCGGCGGTAACAAAACACCACCGGTCTCTTGCTCTGGCGACCTTGCTCGCCGTTAGGAACACAACATAGCATGGAGCTACGTTATTTGGCCAAGATTTGTAAGGTGGAAGTACTTCCCCAGTCGAGCAGCTATAATTGTGAGTGGAATTATTAGATTCCACCTTGCCCTACCTCTCTTGAATATCTAAATATTGTCCAAAAAATAACTTTATTTTTTATTTTAGATGGTACAAACTAAGCTATTGACTTCAGGTAGGAATGTATTAACCGTATTTAACTAAATAAATACAAATAAATAATTTCAAGCAAGTATCACAATATTCGGGGCGCTCGGTCAAACCATTACGCAGATACATACTACGTAAAGTACTGACGCTTTGCACTTTACCAATGAAGAGCACCTGCCAATATTGGTAGGTGCCTTTCGTGGACTAAGCAAGGTGCCATTCACGCAGGTGCCATTTGGACGAGTGCTCTAGGTTGAATACGTCATTTTTTTCTATTTACGAGAAATGTAGCAGTAGAGCACTCTGGTCTCATACTGTGCGATTCCAGAGGAATTTCCTCCCACGCACACTCAGGTTGTGGAATCAACTCCTCGCCGAGGTTTTCCCAAAGGACTACAGCATGGGATTCTTCAAAAAGGGTGTGAAAAGATTTTTAAAGGGTCGGCAACACGCGAGTGATACCCCTGGTGTTGCAGGCGTCCATAGGCTGCTTGTTTGCCACCTTAGTAGTAAAAACAGAGGCGCACGAGATGTTGCCAAACTGGCTTTACAATTATTTTTAGTAAAGGAAAAATTCAATCGCGGGCAGGATTCGAACCTGCGTCTCCTGGTTAGATACAATGTCTTTACAATTCTAAAAAAGCACCTTTAATTATTTTCCTTAATCACGTGTTCAAAATTTTCTTTGTTACACATAGAATCATGTATTTTAATTTGTCGCGTCTATTAAATTTCACCCCGTAGAGATAGATTGGACCTTTGAGAAGGACATAGACTACCTTTTGTCTAGAAAAATCCATTCAGATGTGACAGAAACCATGGACAACAGCTAGTATAAAATATATATTTACTTTTACTATATGAGTGGTCACTGGAGTGAAAAATTTGCTGGCCACATCCATTATGATGTCTGACAACAATAATAATTTTAGTGACGTCGTAAAAACTCCATTTCGCCACAATGTGAGATGGAGCATTCAGGCGGAAAATGTTGCGGCACTCGAGTTATGTGTAGCGTGTAGCATGTAACATGTTGCAAGTTGTATCGTCTATTCACGTCCTAATTTTAGAAAGGATAAAATATCATTAGCCTTTCGACTACTACTACCAGGTCCTGGGATTGGATTGTTTTATGAAATTCTCAGTAGTTGCTTGGAGTTTTTTTAGCTTAGCTTACCAGAAATGTGAGTCGCACATTACTAGTATTCTTGTTAACCCCTCGTGCTAAGCTATATACTTGTGTTACGAGTGGGTTCACATCGTTCGTGCAATGGGTGGGCAACCACATGATCGCAAGTCCGACGCCCAGTGTTTGGATTCGTGCCCGAGTTAATGGCACCAGGCATTCTCCGACCAGCAACCTGTGGGTGTAAATTAGTACACCTCTGCTTCACCCTTCGGGGAATACAGGCGTGATGGTATGTTAATTCAGTAATAAAATATCTACTTACACCCGTATAACCCAACCGCGTTTATCACAAACATAATCTTTATTAAGATAATCCCTTATGTTAAGTAGAGTTGCCATAAAACATTTTTATCAACTCACTGATATCCGGATACCCTCGTTTTTAATAAAAAATATTTATATGTTCGCTTTGTTGTTTTATCTACACGAGATTCGGTTGGCAACGGAAGTGAATGAAAGGATTAATGTGGCTATTGTTTTGATATAGATATTCATTCAGCCATCGTTAAAGGTAAAACAATGGATATTTCGTCATTTTTTGAGGGAAAAAATTCAAAGAGTTAGCAATTATTGTTATTTTATTAAGGGTAAGCGTGACTAAAGGGTAAATATTAAAAACATAATAGGAACGTCACCTCATCCCGAAGTTAAGAATGCAGGTATTTAAAACTACAATTATGATAATGAAATCTTAAACCAGACCACTGCCGTCAAGTAATAAGGTTAGAATAAAAACAATCTGAACTATGAAAGAGAGAGCTACTTTGATGGGAAGAATTTTTTTTAAATATGTTCGAATATTCACCCAAATATACGCGATGTATCGTGGAGATGTGACGCGCTATTACTGCCTATAGAATATAGTTACTCTTCAGAGAACTAAGGTTACCGACATAACTCAAAGTATTAGCAAGCAGTAGCCTTAGCACGAACAACTTGCGAAAAAGTATTCGTATCGTCATGGAGACCAATTTGTATGAGATTTGGACCAGCGCCTCTATCGTGACGATACGAATACTTTTTCGCAAGTTGTTCGTGCTAAGGCTACTGAAGTCGCAATGAGCCGGTCATATCTGTCGGAGAACCGTCAAACGCTCAGTAAACGAGTTCTCGAGTGGAGACCGCGTCTAAGCAAACGTAGTGTAGGGCGCCCGCCGGCCAGGTGGAGTGACGACTTGCGGAAGGCAGCTGGCAGTGACTGCATGAGGAAAGCCGAAGATAGGGCTCCGTGGAGGCCGTAGGAGAGGCCTACGTCCAGCAGTGGACGAATATAGGCTGATGATGATTACTTCCTATACTATATTTATCATATAGGTGGGTGTGATTTAGTGAGCCGTCTGTAGATATAAGAATTTGCTGCTGAGAAATTAATTGATACTTCTTGGCACAAAAGACATTTATAGCCCAACAGGTGATAACACATTTAGAAAAGGTTTTTTATGCAACTTGAATATATAAAACTATTATTTATTATACACGATATTAAGATATACGGAAAAACGTGGACAAACCCGTAATCTATTTTTTTAAAAAGACGCTCTGTCTAGTGTGACAAAGACAGAAATCAATGTAAATGGGTAATAACACTACCTCATTAATCTAGTGATTGTTAGAGATCCTCGGATCGATCATACCGGCAAACTGTGGGAACTGTTACATAAGTAAACCTCTGTCTAGCCCTTCGGAAAATACAAGCGTGATAGTATATTATTTCCATACATTAACTATACTATTCGTAATAGGTACCAAGTTGTAGTTGAAACTTAGTGACACTTGCAAGCAAGCTGGCCTCTCAGACGTCGGGCGATTTGCAATGCTAAAATGTATACGTCTTAGATAGCTATGCTCTTAGCTCTAGTCTTCTTGTTGCAAATGTTTGCCAAGTGCTTGGACTATACAACAACCTAGATCTTATTAGTATTTCGTTCTAAAATATTGGTTCAAACGTTGGGTTAATAGTTAAAATGTTGTATTTCCATTACCTAGAACATTATAATTAGAATTTAATAAGAACGTTATTAATAAGAACCCATTTTATACTGTACCACCTTATAAAAGCCCTCATACTTATTAATTTTCCCAAAAAATACATATTTATTGGTGGTACCACCTGGTGGTAAGTAGTCATCGTCGCCCATGGAAACCTGCAACACCAAAGCAGTTGCTGATGCGTTGCCGATCCTTAAAAGCCCCTACGGACTGCAGACTGTCAGAGCCGCTGCAACCGAGGGGAACTGTCTCTTACGTGCAAAAGTCGAAACACACACCAATTTACTTTATGACAGACTCCGACATAAAGGTGGTCGTCTGCCAGTCAGACCCCAAGACGTCCTACCACCGAGCAAGTCAGATATTTTCACGCCTCTTACGGGATGCCTATCTGAATGGCAGTGCGGTACAGTATTCTAACCCGTCCCCACACGGAGAAATGTACAATCATCGGCCAGTTATATTATATGTTTATTATATTAGTTAAAAATTCTAAACAAGTTTATAACAAAACTTTACACAGTGAAGCTAACATGACCAAAATCCCAACGGAAACATATAAAAAGGTTGTTAATCTGCCCTGACGAAATGTTTACATTATGATTTTTATATTATCATAATACAAATATTTATAACAATAAACAAAATATTTGGGCTCGTCCGGGATTTGAACCCGGGACCTCTCGCACCCTAAGCGAAAATCATACCCCTAGACCAACGAGCCGGCTGATTAAATTGTCCAAATAACCTTACACATAATCAACACTAGTGATTTGGTAATGTACGAGTATACTCCTATAATCTAATTATCTATACCATTACAACATAGTATCTTTAGTGAAAGGCATTCGCGCAATCTTTATAAGTACTTGCATGTTTTGTTTAATCTGTCAGCCGGCTCGTTGGTCTAGGGGTATGATTTTCGCTTAGGGTGCGAGAGGTCCCGGGTTCAAATCCCGGACGAGCCCAATTTTTTGTTTTTTTTTTACCTACATTTTCAATTCGATGCGGGATTCTTTTTAATGGAGATAGATATTTTTTTTGCTTAATGCATAAAGGTTTAGGTAATTACATCTTTTTATATTTTGTCTAGTTTATTTTTTTAAATCTACATTGCTTCATGCATTAGTGTTGTGGTCGTAAGTGTAACTGCTATGCTAGAGGTCTTAGCTATGATTCCCAGGTCGAGTAAAATAGGTATTATTGAGATTCCCTATGAAATTCTCAGTAGAAGCTCAAAGATTACATATGTGCCCGGTTAATGGGAATAAACTCACTCTTTATTACATAGTACCTAAACATACCGGCGAACTGTGGGTGTACTTCAGTACACCTCTACCCACCCTCCGGGGATTACGGTCGCGATGATACCTGATGAACCTACGTTGACTTATTAGGCTAGTGGTCATACGTTTATACGTATCTAGCATAGCAAAATTTTAATGGACTTTCATTTTTGCCAAATAGATATCGAGTCTAATAACTGTCCAGATTAAGATGGAGGCTCTCTTTTTTATATTTAGACGTCGGCAAACGAGCAGACAAGCCACCTGATGGTAAGTAGTCACTAGGTACTTGTAATCAAATTTAAATGCATCGATTGATAGCTTTCGAAACCAGACAGCCATGCTTCGACACGAATGGGCCGGCTCGACCTGAGTGATGCCACGGCCTCACAGAAAACCGCCGTCAAACAACGCTTACTTTGTATTTCGCCGAGTGAGTGAGGTTACCGGAAGCCCAATTCCCTTTTAAAAGGCGGGCAATGCACTTGTGACTCCTCTGGTGTTGCGGGTGTCCATGGGCGGCGGTAATCGATTACCAACAGGCGATCCGTCTGCTCGTTTGTCCTACTATCCCATAAAAAAACGTAACACATTATCACTCAACTCGAATCACATGAAACGTTCAAACGTAATGTAATGTACAAACTACCTTATCCCGACATTATTTGCCTTTCAAAGATACAGGATAGCATTGAACGCTTCCGCTGTTTATTTTCAGGAGCCTACTACGAACATCGAACATCGAAACTTCGGATCGAAACGAAATAATCGTTATTTCGCTTCGCACAAAAACACGAAATAATCGTTATTTCGGATCTGTCGTCGTGTGCGAAACACATTATGTGCGATACGTTTTACAAAACATCTATTACGATGCAGTGGTCGATTTAATATTTGCGATTTAACTTCTAGCCTTGTATTGAAGAAAATTCATCTTATTTGATGCATTGATAGTTCCTGACTGTAAAGGGGCCGAAATATCTGGATTTAATAATATAAATATTTACGTAACATAACATACCATCACGCCTGTATTCCCCGAAAGGTTAGGCAGAGGCGTACTAATGTACACCCACAGTTCGCCGGTATGTTTAGGTCCCATGTAATAGGGGGCGAGCCTATGCCATTAACCGGGCACAAAACCAGACTCCGAGCTGCTACTGAGAATTTAATAGAAAAACCCAATAACACTTTGCTCGACCAGGGGATCGAACCCAGGACCTCTAGCGTAGCAGTCGCGCTTGGGACCACAAGACTAATGAGGCAGTCATTAAATATATAAATATTTAACGCGATAAAATCCGTAAAAAATGTCTAATATTCGCTCATTAGTCTAGTGATACTGGGTTTGATTCCCAAATTTTATTGGGTTTTACTTTGCAATTTTCAGGAACAGTTCGAAGTTTATATTTGTGCCCGGTTAATGGCAATAGGCTCGTCCTACTTTATGGGAGCAGAACATACCGGTGAACTGTTTATGTACATTAGTAGGTACAATTCTGCCTAATCATTCGGGGAATACAAGTACGATGGAATGTTAAGTCTAATATTCGCATAAGTGGCAGAAATACTTCGTTATGTCGAATACGTTTAGTTCTCATAGTAGCCCCCTGATACCTTCCGTACTGATACAGAATAATATTTGCTAGTTATTATGTGAATGTGTTTGAATTATTTGAATAGTGTGAGTATTAATCGATATTCTGTACTTAATGGAAGTAGTTTATGGATAGTAAAATAATGCTATTGAACTGCCAAGTCAAAAGTCTCGAGTTCAAATCCAAGGTACCTGTTTTATGGGATAGAGGGACAAACGAGCAGACGGATTGCCTGATGGTAAGGGATTACCGCCGCCCATGGACACTCGCAACATCAAAGGTGTCACAAGTGCGTTGCCCGCCTTTTAAAAGGGGATTGGGCCTCCGGTAACCTCACTCACTCGGCGAAACAACGTAATCACTCCGGTCGAGCCGGCCCATTCGTGCCGAAACCGATTAATTGCCATTAATATGCGAATTACCGATTAATTATATTATAACTCACTTAAATGGTGCAGGAAAACATCGTGAGAAAACCTGCATGCCTGAGAGATTTTCCCATATTCTCTGCTTAATGGAACTAATTTATTGATAGTAAAATATGTTGTAATATAACAGTGATATCTTAGTGATATCCTATCGAACTGCCAAGTCACTGGTGTGTTTAGGTCCCATAAAATAGAGAGAGTCTATTGCCACTAACCGGGTACCAACCCAAACTACAAGCTGCTACAGAGAATTTTGTAGGAAAACCAAATAATACACTTTACGTCAAACTGCCTCAAAGTCAAACTTAAAGTATTTTATGTGATTTTTTTGCATTTTAAATTTCATTTCCGAAAAAGATAGTTAAAAGGTAAGGTGGCATCGTACGACACTGAACTAACTGTAAAGTAAGTCGTGTCGGTTGAGAAGTAAGGTAACTTGCCTTTCATAGATGTCACCAACGTCACCTTATGACGTAAATTCAGAATGTGAAGGCAAAATTTCAATCATGCGGGTAGGGTTCGCGGTGGCTTAGAGGTCAGAGCGTCTGGTGTATCCAACCAGGAGACGCAGGTTCGAATCCTGCCCGCGATTGAATTTTTTTCCTTTACTTAATAACTTAATAATCTTAGCATGGAAAATGTAAAAAAATCACAAAAATATATTTTATTTCAATTAGACCATTTCCTTCCCCAGGATGCTCATTATGACTACTAGAACAATCAAGATATTGTACCTACTATAAATATTTCCAATATTCCAACCCATTTCGTACTTCCTCTAAGCCATCAAGTCAGACTTCACTTCGGCAAAACGATATTAAGTCTTAGCTTGCTATTGAATTTCCTAACATTGGTTAGGCCAAACCCCCAAATCTGAAGTTACGACCAGCAGCCTAAAATACCTATAGAATATTCTGGAGCCGAAATTGAAATTCGGACTGCTTCGCAAAACGAACCCAAATATGGAAACTGTTCAGAATATGCATGTATGTAGACTTGCTTGGATTTGTATAGGTTTTTTTATAAAAAAGCTTCCTAGCAATGTGGGTCGCACATTATTATTATTCTTCGTGTTAACTCCTGTGTTAAGCTAATTTTAGAAGCGGCTGTAGCCTAATGGCTAAGGCGTCGGACTTGCAATCATGTGGTTGTCGGTTCGAACCCCACCCATTGCACTACTGACGTGAACCCATTCGTAACACAAGCATTTAGCTAAGTACGAGGGGTTAACAAGAATACTAGTAATGTGCGACCCACATTGCTAGTAAGTTTTTTTTTTTAAATGCTTGTGATACCATGGCTAGGTTTCGAACCGGCAATCACATGATCACAAGTCCGACGATTGTATTCGCTTACATTTATTTCCAGTGAAGTATATTGGACGAAATTGTAGAGTAGGAACCTAGATTTATCGGTATCGGAATAAAATAATAACAGAATTTGATTAAATTGTGTTCGAATTACCATTGATTTCGGTATTACGTTTGTAAGAGAAATTCGGTCCAACGGACCGACCAACGGACGGACTGACGGACCAACCGGACCAACTGGAATGGCTAATTTCAGACAAGCACACAATTATTTCGTCGAAACTGTGCGATTTAAAACATATCGTCAATGTGTTGGTGTTAGAGTATATCTACCTCTGGCTTATATATCCCGATATTTGAGATGCAGAATATTGCAAATATCTTGAAATATTGACTCTGCAAACACTACCTCGTATTTGTTGAATGCTGCATAGGAAATGAAATATGTTTGCTATGAAGTTATGATGTATGCCATATTTTAACATCAAAGGAGTTTGTGGGTAACCGTAGTTTTAGAAAAAATATAAAAGAAAATCAGCAGTTTTTTATGGTTATACATAATCTAAAATACCTCATAATTATGGAAAATATAATTATATAGTTATAAATGTAGTTTGAACAAAACATTTGGGCTCGTCCGGGATTTGAACCCGGGACGTCTCGCACCCTAAGCGAAAATCATACCCCTAGACCAACGAGCCGGCTGACTACTACATTCAAACACAAGACACCTATCAGCTTTAAACACCTTTGCCAAATGTTTGGTGGCACGTCTGGCGTAGTGGCTGAGCGATTGACTTTTACGCTACGTGTTGTGGGTTCGATCCCCGCACGGAGCAAATATTCGTATGACCTACAGGTAGTTGTTCCGGGTCTGGGTGTTTGTGTACTTATATGATAATAATTTGTGATTGTAAACGCACTCCCGATACAGTAGAAAATCCTAGTATAGGGCAACGTTTTTATAAAAGAAGAAAAAAGAAAACTTAGAGAACCATGGTTACTTTTAAAGACCTGTCAGTTATACCTACTATTTTTTATATCATATCATGATACAAATGCTAACAACAATTATAACAATGTACAAAAGATTTTGGGCTCGTCCGGGATTTGAACCCGGGACCTCTCGCACCCTAAGCGAAAATCATATCCCTAGACCAACGAGCCGGCTGACTACTACATTGAAACACAAGACACCTATCAGCTTTAAACTCATTTCACGCTCAGTATTATATAAATACCGAAGCCATATAGATTATAGTTACGTAGATAAGAAGTACCTTGGTATGTATTTCGACTTTTGCACGAGGGAGTCAGTTCCTCCTCTCAGTTGCTGCGGCTCTGGCAGTCTGCAGTCAATAGGGACTATATAATGCATCAGCAACTCCTCTAGCATTGAAGGTGTCCATGACTACTTACCATCAGGTGGCTCATCTACTTGTTTTCCGTCTAAGTAATAAAAAAAATCTACCTACATGTTTTTCATGTCTATGATCTGCAGCAGTCTTAAAGATCATACCCAATTTTTAAGACTGCATTGTAGATAGTAGATACTTCTAAAAAAACACTGTTTTGTCTTATAGAGAGCTCAAAAATAGAGAACATATGCAATTCAAGTATTTCAAGTGCGTCAAATCCTCGTGAATTACCCCCACAGGCAGCTAGGTTTCATACTGACTAAAAACTACACTTTCCTTCACTCGCTGCTGGTACGAGACCATGGGTTTGAACCCTGGCTGTGAGAATTATACACAAATGGGACGCAGTAAAACAATTTGATGTCATAAATAATATTTATTTCTATATTTAATTTTATCATGCGTACCTCTGAAATGTGGATTGCGCTACCCGAGTGAGTTTTCCCCGATAGATACAATCTATCTTTAATCTTTAAATCACGAGTGAATAGGTTTCTTTTGGGCAAGCGCGCTCCAACGTAGATCGCAGTGTCGCTTAACATCAGGCGAACTAGCGGTCAAGCGTTAGCCTAACAAGAATTAAAAAAATATATATCACTTTTACAAATCAATGTAAAAACAGACTCAAAGAACCATGGTCTCTCTCTGTCTCTCTCTGTCTCTAAGTCCAGAAAGTATTATATTATTATTAAATAATAAATATGAGCCTTTAGGCCTTTTGAAGAAAGAACCATAGCAGCTTTTTGTTAATCTGCCCTGACGAAATGTTTACATTATGATTTTTATATTATCATAATACAAATATTTATAACAATAAACAAAATATTTGGGCTCGTCCGGGATTTGAACCCGGAACCTCTCGCACCCTAAGCGAAAATCATACCCCTAGACCAACGAGCCGGCTGACGAATACGTATAAATTAGTGCTCACTTTGTGTTTCTTAACAACCAGATAAGATTTAGTTTATATAACATTTTAACACGTTGATTACTTTCTATACGGAAACACGTTTTGTGACGTCATGCGACGGCTGAGGTATGCGTAAACGCACGTATGTAGGACACCATTCACCGCACGACTTTGATACTGATTACTAATTTGGAAGTAATAGTCAGCCGGCTCGTTGGTCTAGGGGTATGATTTTCGCTTAGGGTGCGAGAGGTCCCGGGTTCAAATCCCGGACGAGCCCAATGTTTTTTGTAGAAATTTGTATAAAAAATTATACAAATATTTATAAAAAAATTAGGCTTAATTTACAATATTTAAGAAGGATGTATTATTTTATTATACCTATTTGCTAAAAATTTTATTTTATCATTAATCAGCTAGTACAGATAGCATTATAATAAACTATTGCTATTATAATATCCGCAATAAAAATTGTACGTAGGTTGATAAAAATCTAGATGTTATAAATTTAAATTCATATATTTGATAACAATATTATTCGAGAGTAGTACCTATCTTTATATATATAATTCTTCTGTAAGTGTGTATGTGACTGAACTTCTCTCAAACGACTGGACCGATTTTGATGAAATTTTTTGTGTGTGTTCAAGGGGATCTGGGAATGGTTTAGATTCACAATTGGACCCGGTAGGTGGCGCTGCAATCGAGTTTTGAGTTATTTTCAGGGCAGGACAACGTCTGCTGGGTCCACTAGTATATATATATATAAACAGGAACTGTAAATGTGAGTGCATGGTAACCATTGATGTCTAAGTAGATACCTTGTTTTATATATTTTGATTATGTATATTTTTTAGGTCTTACAAAATAATATTAACTCCTAGAGGAGAACGAAAAAAATGGCGGAAAATTTAAAACATCACATAGATTCATAGACTAGTTAGGTGTCGCTAGTGTTGATGACATTGTTTTTAACCCCCCACGCAAAAAGAGGGTGAGAGTGTTCTATGTCTAATATGTGTATTTGTATACCTGTGTGTAGCCCTCGTAGCTCCCAAACGAATGAGAACGTTTTTCACGTGGGAGAGCCATGCTTCCACGGTCTCACACAAAACCGGCGTTAAACAACGCTTACGTTGTGTTTCGCCGAGTGAGTGAGGTTACCGGAGGCCCAATTCCCTTTTAAAAGGTCGGCAACGCACTTGTGACTCCTTTGGTGTTGCGGGTGTCCATGGGCGGTGGTAATCGCTGAACATCAGGCGATCCGTACGCTCGTCTGCCCTCCTATCCTATAAAAAAAAAGAATGAATCGATTTTGATCCAGATTTTTTTGTTTGAAAGTTGACTTGATCGAGTGTTCTTAACTATGATTTAAGAAAATCTAGCCAGCATTTTGAAGATTATCAGCTGATTGATATTGCAAGAACATAGTAACCATGGCTTGATGCTCCAAGGTTTTTTTTTTTTCATTTTAAATTTAATGTTATTTTATCGAACTACTGACTACCTAACATTTGTCGGCTGATATACTAATTACTGACTAGCCAAACCTTCAAAATTATGAATATATTACATTTTTAGATGGACATACTCATTGTTAGATCAAACACTATTGTGAAATAAAATAGTTATTAATTGATAGAAGTTACATAATAATTTGCGGCTGTGGTCACATGGGTAGCGATATTTAAATTTCTGATTTAAATATTTAAGAAAATAATTATTAGCATAGGGAGGCCTTTGCCCTGCAGTGGGACGACAACGGCTGAATAATAATAATAATAATAATAATACTGGTTTCTGACACTTACGCGAATATTAGACATTGAAATAAAACTACTTTTTACGGATTTTACCGTGTTATCGTGGTAATATCAATACAACGCGATAAAATCCGTAAAAAGTAGTTTTATTTCAATAATTATTAGCAGTTAATTAACTAGTAGGTCAGCTTACCAAAATATTTTAATATATAACACTATAAAATTTAAAATTAAAATGTTTTTTTTTTTCATAATTATAAACCTTCATAAACATTCAAGAAATTAAAAATAGTATTTTATTTTCTTCCATAATTACTGGATACAGCTCAGACGTATCAAAAACTGAAAGATGACCCAACTTTAAGAAATTGTTATTGCCTAGATCAGGGGTACTGCGGTTCTCCGGTTGTGCCCGGTTGCGCCCTGGTGCACCGTAGAAAGTGACTGGACAATATTTGCCTCTATCTACCTAACAAGTATCATTATATCTATCTATTTTGATCAGTTAGATAGGTTAGGGCACCGAGAGAAAATAGTAAACATGTGGGCCGTGGACTGAAAAAGATTGGGAGCCCTGGCCTGGATAATAACTTTACGTTAATTATGCGGGTTTATTTCTGAATATTTAATTGAAATACTAACCTAAAATTTATCGAGAAAAAACAGACGATAAGCAAATCTAGATATTATTGTCTACTCTGATGACCTAGATTAATTCATCCGTACACATCTAAATACTTGTACACATTTACATACGATGTTAGCTTTACTAAGTAACTAACATAGGAGCATATAGTACTTAGGATATAGGCAGAATAGATGCAAGTATAATTTAGGTTTATGTAAATATTGTTTCAATTGAAATTATGAAATATTAGGTTATAAAACCAAAAGGCACTCTTATATGAGCACGCACTCATACGAACACGCATCAACATACACGCACACGCGCATACACACACGCACAAACGCATACACACACGCACAAACGCGCGCACACACACAAACACACACCTAACTCAACCATTCACTCAACAATAGTAACCGCTGTCCTATACCTTATACCAAAAATATAATGTAATTACCAAATATAAAACCTATGTATTGGGGAAGTCAATGTTTCCTGAGGTACAGGTTGTTCAGGGGCCGTATTATAACGTGTTAACGCCATCATTTTTACGTTGTGAGAAGAGAGAGATACCGCTCTACATATTAAATAGCCTTATCTCTTTTTTACAATCAAGAAATGATGGCGTTACCACGTCATAATACGGTCCCAGGAGACAAAGCTCCATGGTATTGTGTCATATTTAGTTGCTAATAAACGTTATTATTGTTTTTTTTTATTATAATGCGCATTTTGAACGTAATAATTAGATATGCCCTTTTTCGCACAGTATTGTTTAGTTATAGAATATTTTGGCAATGCGGTGGAGAAACTACAAAATCGGCTGTTAGATTTCATCCGGGTGGTAGCCTTCATTTTGTAGCTTCTTATGTTGGATGTTGATAACCATATTGTATAATAGCTGTTTCACGCTGTTTTACTCGCATCTGAAAGGTTTTTCCTAGACAAAAGGTACCCTATAAAAAGGTTCTCTAAGGTCCCATCTATCTTTGTTCCAATATTAATCGAAATTGGTTCAGCGGTTTAAGCGTGAAAAGGTAACAGACAGCTATCTGTCTGTTGAAAATTATGCTACTAATATTTTAATTATTAAAATCACTATGGAATAAAATTCTCCAAAGCCGTGCTTACATTTTCATACATTGACAGTAGTGCATAATAATCTTGAATCCGCTCCGCTACCATCGCCGCCGGCTATCAAACCACTGCCTGACATTTATCGCTGACAAAGTGAAAGGTGGAATCGTCATTCATATGATTATAAATTTCAACGTATTTCTCAGTCGGCTCGTTGGTCTAGGGGTATGATTTTCGCTTAGGGTGCGAGAGGTCCCGGGTTCAAATCCCGGACGAGCCCAAGTTTTTTGTGCTGTAATGTTTTATATTTTATTTTTATATTTTTTGGGGTAATTTGAATTGTTATACAAAAAAAATCTTCATGAACGTATAAATAAATATAAAACGACGATAATTTTAAAGCATACTAAATTTATAAATTCAATAGACTCGGTATCTTTATCTTGGATTAGGTTCCAAGATAAAGATACCGAGTCTATTGAATTTACCATACATACCTGTGAAATGTGTTTTTTTATACCATTAAGGTGGCAAACAAGCATACTGCCCACCTGATGGTAAACGGTTACCGTAGCCTATGGATGCTTGCAACACCAGGAGTATCACTCACGCGTGCTGACCCTGTAAATTAAGGAGGATTAATTGGGCTAGTTGGGCAGCATAGGAGACACGCTTCTTTACAGAGTTCTGGCGACCTTGTTCACCGTTAGGAACACAATATAGTGCGGGGCTATGTTATTTGGCTACGATTTTCTGCAAGGTGGAGGTAGTTCCCCAGTCGAGCAGCTCGAATTGTGAGTGGAATTTTCGATTCCACTATGCCCTAATTACATGTAGGTACATTAGTACGCCTCTGCCAAGCTCTTCGGGGAATATAGGCGTAATGGCATGGTTTGGTTAAGGTTACTACTCAAGTCATTATCTAGAAAACAATAAATCTATAGGTAGCAATATTTCAATAAAAATACCTAGCGATATAAGATATAAAAATTCGTTGTTGAAACCAGCCGGCTCGTTGGTCTAGGGGTATGATTTTCGCTTAGGGTGCGAGAGGTCCCGGGTTCAAATCCCGGACGAGCCCAAACTTTTTCGCATTAGCTTTTTAACGAGTTTCAAAAGTTACATCGAAGGGTCAGATGTTGGTAAAAGGCTTTTTACTTGACGTTTATTTATTCCGGCGATTGTCAGTTGGATTTCATTTGTGTCGATTTTATGTAACACTAGCAGAGCATGGTTATAAAGTTTTTGTTTTTAACTTTACTGAAGGAATAATTATTATAATGACATACACACACTCACGCCTTTCTCATACAGGGGTAGGCAGACCGCCACTTGCTACGATTTTTGCATACTTCTTTTACTTCATCCACACTCATATATCTTGTCATACATACGCGCCGGCTGCGAGTACTATGCATCTGACCTTTTACGACGATCTTTTCAAGTAAAATATACGTAATTTGGTGATAATGTTTATTACATTATCACCAAATTTCATGTTTATAGGTCAATGCGAAGGTAAAAAATTCTTCGGAACAAAATTTTGTGACTGACTGACAAACGGACAAGAGAGTAACACAATAGGGTTCCGTTTGGAACCTTCGGGTACGGAACCCTTAAAAGGGGTCCTCAGTAAGACTGCTACGCTAGAGGTCCTGGGTTTTTCTATGGAATACTGAGTAGCATCTCGTTCTTTTCATCTCTCGCATACCACCTAAACATACCGGCAAACTGTGGGTGTACAATGATACACCTTTGGGCCCTGCCTACCCCTTCGGGGAACACAAACGTGATGGTAAGTCGTATTTATAGGAATTCTCAGCTAAGTGACTTCTGCTTACCTTAATAATATAAGTAGGTACTTCGCCAGTGTAACTGACTGACATGCAATCATGGCTAAAGCTAATTAATTTAGTAATTACTGACGCTGATGACTAATGAGTTAACTGTGTAAGCATTCTATTACTGTATTCAATGATGGATTGTGTGTGGTATTAACTTTTCACGACTATTATTTTACTTGTTATGTTGTTATTTTAGTTAAGGAAATATCGACCGAGTCTTCTGGTTAGATTCTGACTTCTAGACTCTCTGACTTCTAAGCCACTGTGGGTCCCACCTGCCAGATAGAAATTTGCCTTCACATTCTGAATTTACGTTAGCGACACGACTTACTTTACAGTTAGTTCGATGTCGTATGATGCCACCTTACCTTCTAAAGGCCATTGTCTTACATTGGATCTCACATATATTTGCTACTAAGTATTATGTCTGGACTTTAAAAGAGACCATGTTTCTCTGAGTTTCTTTCGGTGTTTCTTCGCAGAGGTCGTCAGATGACGTATAAACATTGACTTGTAAAAGTGTCCTTATCATTTATTTATCATTTATCTTTTAACTATGTTATTTTAATAATGGAAAAATTAGACCGCTTGCAGGATTCGAACTTGCATCCTCTGATTTGTTACAGTGGATGCTTTAGTCAATTAACTGAGGCGATGTCGATGGTAACCGCCCGTGATGTTGAATTTTCTTCGTTAATAATAACTTGACCGTCTCATTAGTCTAGTGGTCCCAAGCGCAACTGCTACGCTAGAGGTCCTGGGTTCGATCCCCAGGTCGGGTAGTGTTATTGAGTTTTACTATGAAATTCTCAGTAGCAGCTCGGTGCCTGGATTTCTGCCCGGTTAATGACAATACGCTCGCCCACTATTACATTGGACCTAAACATACCGGCGAAATGTGGGTGTACATTAGTACGCTTCTGCCTAACCCTTCAGGGAATACAGGCGTGATGGTATGGTATGTTAATAAAAACTTAAGTAATATTAAATACTCTTATTATTAATATTAGTATATTGCTGAAATAAACTTAACCTCAGCGATTACCGGCGATAAATGTCAATTAAATTCCTTGTTAGCGGATCAGTTACCAACGACCGGTGAAAGCGTAATTATCCTATTTATCTGAAAACTTGATTAAAATTTGATAAGCAAACGTTACCGGGGCAGAGTTAACATCGGCCACTAATTAGTGGGATCGAATTAAATAGATTTAGCGCCGAATCGACGGGGATTTAGGCTCGTCAATACTGATGCAAACTGTCAACGATGATTTGTATGAACAATGAAACGCTGGGAATCATTTTTAATTTGTGAACTCGTATACGGTAGTTATAGAGGTTTTATCTACATACATACATATGTACACTCACGCCGTTAGTAGGCAGAACTTTTTGCTACGATTCTTGCATACTTATTTTGCTTCTTTCACATTCATACATCTTCTCATACATACACGCCGGTTGCGAGTGCTACGCACCTGACCTTTTTGAAGGTTTCGCCAAAGTGTTACGTCTTTGACATTTGTCATATTTTTTTTCAGTTGATTCTTTTTTCCACTGGGGTTACCTCTTGAAATAAGAGGGATGTTTTGGTTTGACGATACGTTTGGCATAGCGTCATGGATTTAGACTTGAGCACTAAGACTGAACAGTTTAATTTTGTGTATTGTTTTATCACAGATAGGTATAGTTTGTATTATATTGGTATTATTATTGGTTAGGCAGAGGCGTACTTATTGTACACCCACAGTTCGCCAGTATGTTTAGGTCCTATGTGGCGAGCCAATAGCCATTAACCGGGCACAAATTCAGACTCCGAGCTGCTACTGCTTTCATAGAAAAACCCAATAACAGTTTGCTCGACCTGGGGATCGAACCCAGGACCGAGCGTATCAGTCGCGTTTGGGACCACTATACTAATGAGGCAGTCAATATTAATTTACGTCATGATCAAATCAGACTGTTGTAGCCTTTCCTGCTTACCCATTAGCAAAATTAAGCGTCAAGTTACGCTACGCGTTACACAAACAACCATTTATTTCCCCACTCAACGCAAACAAAACACACAAAACAAAACAGACATGTAAAACAAATGTTCTTTCATTTAATCAATTAATGTAAACAAAACGCCAGTTTGCCCCGAAAGCGGAGACAATGAACAATTTTTACCGCTATCGAACCATAGCTTGAGGCCTCCCTTTGATCCAAATATCGCCTTACAATATAAAAAAACAAATTACATGAGTCAATTTACTCGAACAAATCAATGTTTAAATTGAATTTTAGGAGTTTGTCTAAACGCGTGTACACACTAACCATTTGGGGCGAATCGTCATCACGTACATATTTGGGGCGAATTTATTTGGTTTATTAGATACTTTGCATTACTTGCTAAAACTGGTATGAATTTTTAACACTATTCAGCTGTCATTTATGATTAGGATTACTTAACATGTATCCTCGACGGATTAACAACAATTTTCTTATTGGTATAATATTTTCATTTTAGTTTTCGGTCCATTAAAACATATTTTACATAATGCAAGTCAATTTATAAGCGTTTGTTTATCAACATTTTATAAATTAAACATTACTGTAATAATCGTATGTAAGGTTAAGTTAAATGTTTTATAAAGACGTATTTTGTCTGCAGCAAACATAAGTCTATACAGATAACATGTTTCTAAGTGAAATGTAAATGTGTTTATTTTTATGATAATAAAGACATTTGAAATCAAATCATAATATTTTACACTGAAATATTGACATATAAGGACTAACGGCTGGAATAAATAACATCTTCCTGGATTGTTTTCCGATCGAAGATCGAAATTTGCCATTATTCTTCATAGAAGTAATGTCAAATTTCGATCTCCAGCGTGGAAAATAATTGAGAGATTAGTTAATTCCGGCCATAATCCAATTGTCAGTAGGTATTAACATCGTTATTAGCTTTTGTTGGAAAATATGATGATATTTTGTTGATATTATATTAATATAAGAGTTCTTAAATACGATCGATATTCGTATTCGGAAGTGTGCACACATCTTTATGTAGGGTTTTGCGAGTTATGTAAGAGTATCATATGGAAATTCTAGACTTCAGGTAAAACTAATATTAGTACTGTATTTTAATCTGGCTCGGATGGAAGGTACTTTTATTATACGAGGTCGTAGAAAAAACAAGATGATAAAAAGTCACATTTATTGTTTGGTACGTAGATATTTTTTTTTTGCGTTCCCTAACATTTGTTTTCTTTTACATCGTGGTTTATAAGCTTCGTAATTATGGCTGTAGGCTAGGCTACAGGATTATCGAATAGTTTTATTCCTTTTCCCATCGCTTCTGCAAATCAGATCACCTCTCAACAAATATTTGTATGACATGCAGATAATTGTTCCCGGTGTAGCTATTTTTGTATGTGAAAAATTCTAAACGTAACCACGATAGGAAAAAATCCTAGTATGGGTCAACGTTTAATTAATTGACTGTTGGAGTCGGCTTACAATATAATCAAATTCAACTGAATATTAGTAGATATTTTACGCTAGAATATAATTATAATAATTACTTAATATCAGGCAGTGTGTCGGTAACAAATATTTTATATTTTTATTTTGTAAAATTTAAACTTGCTTTTAGCGATAAGACAAGCCAATCGTACTTTTGAAGATGTATATAAATTGTTTTCTGACCTGTCCTTTTGGTGTACAATAAAGAATACTCTATCTATCTTAATTCTATGTAAAACTTTTAGTTATTTAATATTATTGTATTTTATATGATTACTGCCCAATCTGTAAAAGCTGTGCACACCTATAGGTAAGTGACAAGCTCACATTAATAATGAAATACTATGTTTGTGTTGATCTATATATTATGCATTTGTGAACTTGTTGTCGGAGTGCCATAAATAAATCAATAAAAGCAATAAATATATTTTTTTTACATTATTCTAGCCGATAATGTTTCTTAAGTTACAAGCCAGTCCTAGTTAAAGGTACAGGGTTCACTATTTGTGTATGATATTAGCAAGCGAGGGACATCCCTGGTGTTTCAAGCGTCCATAGGCTACGATAACCGGTTACCATCAGGCGGGCTGTGTGCTTGTTTGCCATCTTAGTGGTATAAAAAAAGCTTCTGTACCACTAGTAAGCTAAAGTACCTACCACTTTTTTACTATATCCATATATGTTATAACATAACATGTAGTTACTATCCTTAGTAATATTATAAACGTGAAGGTTTGTGAGTATGGATGTATCGATATTTGTCACTCTTTCACGCCAGAACGGCTTAACGGATCTAGATGAAATTTGGCACAGAGATAGATTATAGCCTGCAATAACACATAGGCTACTTTTATCCTGGTCGGACCCAATTCTGAAGTCCACACAGACTAAGTCGCGGGCAGAAGCTAGTTATTATTATAAAAAAGGGAATGCTAAGTTGACAGATTGTTATAATGTCCTTTTTCAAGACTGCTCCCATAGGGAACAAGCTTTGTTTCTTCACAAACATACAATTAACCAACCTACCTACTCCAATAAAATTTTACAGTCATATTATTATGCCTATGCGTGGCAAATGACCATAAAACTTCGATTCGTTTGCGATCATAAACCGATTGTCTATTTCGGTGTATGATTGACGTTCGATACTTCCACGATACCAATAGAAATAATCTTGGATATTCCATTTATATGAACACGCGCAAACGTTTTGCGCTTTCCTGCTCTTTATCCTGTACATAAGTCTGTTATAACCTGCTATATTATTTTGAATGGAGCATTGATAGCCATGTTATTGTATGACCGTTGGACTGCCAAGTCAGTGGTCTGGAAAGAGTTAGAATTCAAATCACGCACCTCTGACATTTCGGAATGATGTGCGTAGGTTAGGTTAGGATTAATGATTAAATGATTTATCACTTGCATAAACGGTGACTGAAAACATCGTGAGGAATTCTTCACTTCTGAGAAATGTTCTTAAGGGTCCGGTGGACCGAATTTCTCATACAAACGTAATACCAGAATAAATCGAAATTCAAACACAATTTAATCAAATTGTGTTATTATTCTCTACGATTTTGTCCAAAATAATGTTGCTGGAAATAAATGTAAGCAAATGTAATTCTTGATAACTACCAAGTTTGGAATGATTTTCTGATCGTTTATTTGCTGTGCAGTAGTAGTAGATGAAATGGTAAGGTA
Source organism: Acronicta aceris (assembly GCA_910591435.1). Classification (NCBI taxonomy): domain Eukaryota; kingdom Metazoa; phylum Arthropoda; class Insecta; order Lepidoptera; family Noctuidae; genus Acronicta; species Acronicta aceris. Next base: position 14,362,230 of record OU342770.1, read on the forward strand.
ACCTAGATTAAAAGGATCCGAATCCGAATACTAACACAATTTGATTAAATTGTGTGTTGGATTATTATTATATTTTGGTTTTTATGAGCTATTCAGGTTCCACTGGACCTTGAAAAGCGTGTGTCTGCCAACCTGTACTTAGTAGGCTAGCGTGGTAGACTGTAGCCTAACCCCTCTCACTCTGAAAGGAGACCGAGTAGACAGTACTTATATGGGTTGATGATGAGACAGTCAATTTAATACAAATTATAGAATCAATATAAACACCCTTAGTAGTCTAGTGATCGAAAAACGCTACGTTAAAAGTCTTGAGATCGATTCCCAAATCGGGCAATGTTATTAAAGTCAATAAAATTGCCCGGTTAATGGCAATAAGCTCGTTCTCTTTAATGACTAAATATATCAATGAACTGAGGGTATAAATTAGCACAATTCTGCTTACCCCTCCGGGGAATACAGGCGTGGTGGTATATTTTTTGTTGTTATTGTAAATGTAAAATTTACTTCCCAACGCCACTGAATAATTATTTCCAGCTAAATTTAGTAAGCAGTAATTTTATTGTAGACAAGAAAACATTTTAATTGAAAAACTTATGCGCTCTCATTAGCGACTCTCATAATTAATTATTTGTTGTGCCGCGAGAGTTGGACTCCAGAATTTTGTTCTCACTTTTTTTACGAATGGAAAAAGTTTTTGTTAAGATTGTATTTTCGTGTTTCAATCGGATGTCGTAAATTTAAATTATGCCTTGTCATTAGGCAGACGTGGTAGACAGAGCTATCGTTGGTACAGTTACCACCATGCAAAATCCTGCATCCTTTATTTTACAAGCTCGCTGTCAGTTAAGCATCTAGTTTGAAATAAAATTATTGAAGTATGATAATTTTTTTTTCTATAAAAAGTTTATTTAGGCGGTTTATTTATCTATCTAGGCGGCGTATCAAGATGACATAATTACCAGATTTTACTCACATGATTCCGTAATTAACTTTTTAGGGAAAGAAAATCGACTAGACTTAATGCTTGAAGTCGATTTTTCCAACATAAGAAAAAGTCACTAAGCAAAAAATTCCGTAGAAAAATACTGAGAAACTCCTCCTATTTTTAGTTGGTTAAAAGATCCAAAAGATTTGAATTCGAGAATTGACTTAGCAGTTTCTCATCTTTATCTTTACATTGTATAAAACAAAGTCGCTGTCGCTGTCTGTCCGTCCCTATGTATGCTTAAATCTTTAAAACTACGTAACGGATTTTGAAGCGGATTTTTTTAATAGATAGAGTGATTCAAGAGGAAGGTTTTAAGCTATTTAACATTACGCTACGACTCTTAAGAATGGGGCAACGCGGGTAAAACCGCAGGCGGGTCGCTGGTTTCACTATAAAATACGAATTGTGTTACCACAGTGAAATTGCCCTACAGCACTGATTTTATAAGCGCCACGTTTCATAAAATATATTCCTGTTCCGTGTAAAATAACATTTTGCAGTGAATATGCTAACTCGCCGGTTTTAATAGGTGTAAACTTCACACGAGTGGATATTACGCGCTCGGCAAGTTGCCGGCAAGCTTGGCAAAGCCCTCTTGTTGTACCCACATGCTATTATACTCTAGAAAAAGAGTTCTGGAATGTTCAGGCTTTGGAAAATTAATTTACTAAAAATATTCGAATTGAATTTGGCTTATTGAATAGTTTATGTGGAGACTATTTAGTGAAAAGTGAGAGGTGTAGTTGCACGTTTAATCAACAACATAAAACATACCATCACACCTGCATTCCCCAAAGGATATGGCAGAGGTATAGTAATGTACACCCACAGTTCGCCGATATGTTTAGGTCCCATGTAATAGGGGGCGAACCCGGGCACAAATCCAGACTCTGAGCTGCTACTGGGAATTTCATAGAAAACGCAATTAACACTTTGCTCGACCTGATAATCGCATCCAGAACCTCTAGCATCGCAGTCAACTAATTATTATAATAATGAAAACTTAAACTACACTACTGCCGTCAAGCAATAAGACAAGAATAAAAACAATCTGAACTATGAAAGAGAGAACTACTATGATGAGAAGAATGATTTGTTATATAATGTTCGATTCTTTACCCTGGAGCAATGATAGCCTAGTGATATGACCATAGGACTGCCAAGTCAAAGGTCTCGAGTTTAAATCCAAGGCACGCACCTCTGACTTTTCGAAGTTGTTTGCGTATTAATAGTGAATTATCACCCGCTTAAACGGTGAAGGAAAACATCGTGAGGAAACCTGCACGTCTGAGAGATTTTCTCGACAGCTTGTGTACCTAGTCGGCCAACCCGCACTAGGTGGTGGATTATAGCCTAATCCCTCTTATTCTGAGAGAAGACCCGTGCCCAGCATTGGGACAATGTAATGGGTTGATTATGTTATGTTATGTATTCACCCAGTTAGCAACGATTAAAGGTTAGGCTACCTTAAAATGTTTCATGATTTTAATTATGTATGAAATGAAAACCACTGCGTTATCATTGAATTTTTGATTAACAGGGGATTAACACAGATTTCATTTACAAAAGTAGACATTTTATCGTATCAATCATGTTAAGCCCTTATTTATTTAATATATTATACAGATCAGACGACATCACTTTTATCAAAAGCTTAAAATTATTGTAGATGTAAATAAATTTAATCTAGTAGTCCCAAGCGCAACTGCTGCGCCAGAGGTCCTGGGTTCGATCATCAGGTTGCGCAGTGTTATTGGGTTATTCTATAAAATTCTCAGTAGCAGCTCGGAGTTAGGATTATTTTAGGCTTCTTGATTTTATTAATAGCAATAGACTCGCCCCCTATTACATAGGACCTAAACTTACCGGCGACATGATGGTGTACGTTAGCACAGCTCTGCCTTACCCTTCGAGGAATAAAGGCGTGATGGTATGTTATGTAAAGAGGAAATTAAATTTCCTAACTATGTCAAGGTCGATTTTCAGTCTAACCAGATGCTGAACATTAGTATTTTACACGAAGCGATTAGATACAATTAAACCTTTGCAACCCAATTTCTAGACAATACCGAATTTTCGTGTTTCTCATTCCCATTTAATGTTGGGACTAAAAGTTGAACGTGCTCTCCGAGACACAGTAGGGTCTTGATTTGCTAAGAACACTCACCCATCCAAAGACGGACCTTGGCAAACGCAGCTTACCTTGAATAGGAACTAATAAGAGTAGTTATTACGTGACCCTCATAAGCTAATACTTCGCTTTTGTAACTCTTATCTACAAAAAGAGGCGGCTCGATAAATCTAACAGCGTTGTAATATCGATCCTGAGGGTCATAAATTTGTAGATCTTCAAGGTCACGAAGGAAGGAACATGCTCCTCTTAAACACATAAATCTCTTGAAACCACTTGATTGCACGAATGTTCTTGACCGCTGACATTGGCCTACTAATAAAGGGTAGTGCCATTGAGGTATTATGCCGTGATAAATTAGCCTAAATTATTTTATTCAGTTCAGCGTTTTTACTTCTCAGGTAGATAAAGAAGTCTTGATTATGTTTAAATCCTGTGTATATCGGTCTGTGGCAAAACTATTTCTAACAAATGATTGAATTTCTTAAATCTTTATAATAGCTCATAGAATAGAATCGGAAATATATATAAATACCTGCTCATGTTAACAATATAATTAAAAAGATATTGAAGAATTATTTTGTTGTTAATTTTTTTAATAGATGTATAGATACTTGTGACTGTGTGATGCATAGAGTTAATTGACACGCTCACTTCGTGACCTACTCAACTCACAAGGAAATGTGGTGCATGCTCCACAATTCATAGATCTAACACTGGCTTGCCGGTTCTGGAGTGTATGTATATCATAACTCAATGCGTGGTACACGCAAGTTTTGCATAGTGATTTATGAATTGGTGCTGATTACAGGGTAGGTACTAAATTATGGTTGAGCTAATACTTAGAGGTAATATTTCCAAAATTCTCATTTGGCCAGTACTTACACTGGCTACATTACCATTCAACCCGGAACACGATAATTTTGGTACAAAATTTTGCTTAGTCGCAGAAAAAGTATTTGGCAATGCGGTGATACGAATTCACGCAAACTCAGTAACAAAATTCTACCAACTCAATTTATTTTAGCCACAAACATTATTAACAACTCAAACTTAATTATTATAAAGCTATACACAACAACATTGATATCTAAGATCCTTGATACTAAAATAATATTAATTTACAATGAACAGCTATTATTAACAATGATATTTTAACAATAGTTTGCGGCATCTAACGAAGCGATCACGGCATCTACATTAATTAATGATAGTTAAGATTCTGTAATCGTATTAAAGGTTCTGTATTGATAAAATCTTAATTGTGCTATGTAATTATCTGTTGTAAGTTTTGGTGTACCATCACGCCTCTATTCCCCGATGGGTTAGACAGAGAAGAGCTGTTGTATTCCCACAGTTCATTTTTAGGTCCCATATTTATGATCATATTGGTTTTTAGAATCATATTGCCAAATTTAAAACGCTGAGTAGCTGCTGAGAATTTTATATAATTTGGTTAGTCTGGGAATCGAACCCAGGAATTTCTCAGTAGCTACAATTTCTATCATCATCATAAAACCATTTTTCGTCCCACTACTGGGCACGGGTCTCCTCTCAGAATCATAGTGGTTAGGTTATAAGTCCACGCAATGCACAATGACGAGTTAAAAGACGATTCCTCACTACTATTGAGATAAATTCGGAGAACCATACACAAGAGGCTAACCCAATAACTATTCACACATTTCCACATCACAAAGACTAGAGAATCAGTTCAACAAAAGCCGGTTCTGAGCTGTCAAACAACACGCCTGGATCCCATTTTAATTGGCACCGCAAGGATTAACGAGTACTCGATGGAAATTGCGAGACAATGGCATTTGTTGGGATCCCCACCGTATTAGTCTTGGGATTCCAGCCGCAAGAAACTCATTAGAATAGCGAAGTGCTAGGAAAACTTATTCCTAGGTTAGTTTGACACATGTTGTGGTTTGCAATTAGTATGTTAAAGTAAAAGAACTGCTTGTTTGACCAATTGGCAAGCGTAACGTTTATTTCAGTAAACCAACTGACGAGACACCTGCTAAGAAGTAGTCATCATGCCACCTGCAACACTAGAGAAGTCACTAATGCCGAGTATGAGCATTGAAAGCTGTCAGAGTTATAGCAAACGAGAGAGGAACAGAATTTAACGCGCAAAATACGAAAGACACACCAAAGTTCATGGGCGGCGATGAATACTTACTATCAGATGGCTCGTATTCACGTTTGCCGGCTTAATCAATAAAAAAAAGAAAATAAGTCCTTTACTCCTACAGACTCCAACTTCTGGGTGGTCGCCAGCCACTCTAATCACCAAGATGTCTTACCACTGAGCAAGTCACATATTGTTTCGCCTCTGACGAGATGCCTACCTGAATAACGGTAAGGAATTAAATTCTAATCCACACGAGGTAAAATTGGAATGTTTTACGTAATTCGCAACGTTTGGGGAATAGGGTGAATGTTTGAAAAACATTTGAATGTCATTAACTTCATCCCAAAGTTAAGAATACAGATGTTTTAAACTACAATCATGATAATGAATAATTAAACTACACCACTACCATCAGACAGACAAGAATAAAAACAATCTGAACTATGAAAGAGAGACCTACTATGGTGAGAAGAATGATCTGTTATAGTGTTCGAATATTCACCCAATAACATATGCTCCAGAAATATAGTCACGGCCAATTCTCGTGCAAAGCTGCCAGCTAGTAGTATTGAGTATTTGTTTGTTCGTAAATCGGCCCATATTTAATTTGCGCTCGAATGTAGCTCGATAGCGCGCGCAGAGCGGGATAGGTACGCCATTTTGTTTAATTTATATCTTCGTTTCATTTGAAATATAGGGTACCTAAGTGGAATTTTTAAATGTGTGTAATATTGACACGTTTAATATTGAAATGAATTGCAAAATTGCTACTTTTTTGAACAGCAGCGTTATATGGAGATTCCATGCGATTCTAGTCTGACTTAATTCATTTAGTTTTCCTCCTTTCCCATATTGAAGATGAAAAAATTAGAATTGTGCTATTCAAATAAATGAATTTCGTAGCAACCAGATTAATATATATGTAAATAGGTGATTCAATATAGATGTTGTATTTACCGCCTCATTGGTCTGGTACAACTCCCAGTCCGAGCAAACAAAGGCATAGTGTACCTAATCATTATAGAGTTTTGGAGTTACATATGATTAAATCTCAGTTAAGGCAATAAGAGAACCTGCTTTGTTTATCCTGTGAGGATATCCCCATGGATGCCATATCAAATGGTTACGTCAGACTCCTACGGACTAAAAACCACAGCATCCACTTTCCGCCCATTATGAGGAGGCGCTAAAGTAAACGCTACCATGAGCCCTCCGGTGAAAAATGCAGGCTAGGCTATGTCTTACCGATTTCCATTCACTGTACGATTTTATTACTTTGCCCCCATGTGATATGGTGCCTATACCTTTTTTAATGGGATAGGAGCAGATGGATCGCCTAATGGTAAGCGATTACCGCCGCCTATTTACACCCGCAACATCAGAAGAGTCACAAGTGCGTTGCCGGCCTTTTAAAAGGGGATTGAGCCTCCGGCATCCTCACTCACTGCGCGAAACACAACGTAATCGTTGATTCACACCGGTTTTCTGTGAGGCTGTGTTATCACTCCAGTCGAACCGGCCCATTCGTGCCGAAGTATGGCTCTCTATTACCTCTTCCATCTCTTCTCTTCATTTTTATGTCACCATCTTTCTTTTTCGCAAAAGTACTAATAAATAGCTATATAGCTTGTATATTGCTCTCGTAGCATCGCTTCTACGTGGATAGCAAACTTTACTCAGCAGGTGGGTTGATGATAATAAATTTTAAACTTTACTTTTAAGCCTGGATTAAAATCCAGCCCCTTTCAAATATATCGCTTTATTTCGCGTTTGATTTTTGACACCCGCGGGAGGCTGGCGTGTAAATTGATTAGCTGTCTGTACTTTTGTTTCATTAAGCGAGACTCGTAAAATGTATTTCGGGAATAAATTGAAATTTATTTGGATGTACAAATTCATTTCGTATTTTGAAAATTACAATTGAATGCGTATCTAATAATCAACCATTTTATTATTAAAATGCTTTGTATCATAATCTTAATTTAAGTAATGTGTACATAACATACCATCACGCCTGTAATCCCCAAAAGGTTCAGCATAACTTATCGCTTAAATTTTAATATTAAAATTCGGTGTAAGGACCAATGCGGTCGTAGATGTTTCGCATTGGTGAATATTGTCCATAGTAATTTTAATTTTTTTGCACATAAACACTTAATTTTTCCCCTTATCCCACAGTTTAAATATATTATTTAGTCGATATGTATAATTGTATAGGTCCCATGTAGTGGGCGAGCCTGCACAAATCCAAACTCCGAGCTGCTACGGAGAATTTTGTAGAAAAACCCAGAAACACTTTGCTTGAATGGACGAGTCGAGTTTAGGAAATATTTATGCCTGTATTCCCCCAGAGGATAGGCAAAGGCGTACTAATGTACACCCACAGTTCTCCGGTATGTTTAGGTCCTATGTAATAGGGGGCGAGCCTATTGACATTAACCATTAACAAATTCCAAACTCCGAGCTGCTACTGAGAAAAAATCATAGAAAAACCCCATTAACACTTTACTCGACCTGGGAATCAAACCCTGGACGTTAGCAGTCGCGCTCAGGACCACTAGGCTGAGCAGTTAGCCTAGTGGTCGAGTTTAGGACTTCTTGGCTATAATAAAGCAGAATCAATAACAGTTTGCGAATAGCAATTTCCCTGTGCTGCACTGCACCTCATGTGCGCCGATCCTTAACATCTTAAGGGAAAACAAGGTGTCAAACTTGTTTCATAAAATCAATTTGCTCTCGACCACATGTTGCCATCGTGGGCTCCGTAATGTGCTCTTATGGCGAAACTTGACAGATTTGGGCCCCTGCTAGGAAATTGTTGGGAGGCAAGTTTTGTGTGTAATTGTTTAATTATGTTATTGTTGGGTTCACTGTGAGAGATTGTGTTGTTTTGTTGTTGTTGATTTAAGGTCGTTACACATAAGAGCGAGGTATTTCCATTAAGAGTCCGGCGGACCGAATTTCTCTTACAAACGTAATACCGAAATAAATCGAAATTCAATCACAATTTAATTTAATTGTGTTATTATTCGAAATCCGATACCGTTAATCTAGGTTCCTACGCTACCATTTTGTCCAAAATACTTCACTGGAAATAAATCTAGGCGACTGCAATTTTTGATAAAATTTGATAAAGTTTGGAACGATTTTCCAATCTGTTATTTCCAGTGAAGTAGTAGTAGTCGAAATAGTATGGTAGGAACCTAGATTGACGGTATTCAAATCCGAATAATAACATCATTTGATAGAATATTGTCTGGATTACGACTGATTTTCATATTACGTTTTTGTGAGCCATTCAAGCTCCGCCGGACCCTTAATAACTTACCGCAAAACTAACTACACGATTGTATACCTACCCAACACTAAATATTTCCCGCAATTTCATTCGCTGTCCAAATTATTTTTCGAGACTACAGGTACAATATGTTGTTCCCTGAGATACAATCTATCTGTATACCAAAATTCATCAAAATGTATTCAGCTGTTTAGCCGTGAAAACATAACAAACGAACTGATAGAGTCACAGTCGCATTTTCGCAATTAATTATAATCTTTTTTTAGTTTGTCAAAATTCTAAGTTAATTGTAAATAAGCCATCTAATTTTTAACCATATTAATAATGTGTATATTATGTATTTAATTTAATTAAGTTTTTTGGTAATTTAATGTATATTAATGTAATCTTAACTAATCAAATAAATAATGTATTAAATAAGTATTATAAATGTTCTTCCCACGTAATTTTTGCATACTGTTCTGGCTGGTGATACATTGTATATTTTTGTAAGAACTCTAATACCCGTAGATCTCAAAATAAATAGTTTCATTTCACTTCAATTTTACGCTTAAATAAAATTGTGGCGAAATTACAGATACTATTTTATAATTACATGATAAGTATTCATAAAAAAAATGCAAATAAAATAAGCTATACACATTACAACACATTTTTATATTTCATTTGTCTCTTCGCCGAGTTTAACTCGAAAACATGTTACAAAAGATATAAAGGGAACATTTTGTAAGTGTCGGATACACACGTCGTAATTAATGGTAGGACCATACTTAGGATACTCGCCTGTCTAGATTATTGAAGGTAATTGTGTAACAAGAAACGACTCAGAAGATCTTCTTGACTTTTCGGTATGTAAGAGCATGTAACATACTTATCAACGGTCACGTGTTTTAGGACGAAACCTGACTACAATATCTAAACCTATAAAATTGACTGATCTGTCAACGCACACCCGAAACGAAATTTGCAATAGATAGGTTTAAGTATTTTCGTAACCGTTCGCTAAGAAAGGATTTTTGGATTACATACTGGTTTCTGACACTTACGCGAATATTAGACATTGAAATAAAACTACTTTTTACGGATTTTATCGCGTTGTATTGATATTATTTGATTCCCGACGTTTCGGATCCTTTACAGCATCCATGGTCACGGGTAAGCATAGGGACCCGCGTAAAAGAACACATCGCTGATGTCAAACACCGCCGTTTCAAGAAGTCAGCAGTTTGTGAACATACTCTAGACAAGGCCCAGCACTACATCAGATTTGATAATCCACAAGTCCTCGCAAAAGAAAACCGATTCCTTCCCAGGATGATCCGCGAGGCTATTGAAATCGCTTGACCGCTAGTTTGCCTGATGTTAAGCGATACTGCGATCTACGATGGAGATTATTTCTTTCTTCTTTCTTCACGGGACGGCCTTAGTTAGCTGAAACGATTATCAAATTCCCGGAGCAAGTACCAGGGAGTCACGAACGTGCTAGAGGTGGCGTTTAGTAAAGTTAACAAGAAACTTCATTACGGCGCGGGCATCCCGTGATTAACGTTAACATTATCGTGTACCGACCACCGGTGCCGCCTTGTGTTACTATTATAGAGTCGTTCTATGTATTTTATAGAATATCGATAATCGATAAAAACTCACTTTTTGAATTCTATTAATTGAATTTAGTGTGCAAACTTATGCAAGCAAAATGTTAAAATGTGGATTTTTCTACAAAGATTTTGCTCAGGCTTCTTCAAAATTGCGAAGGTTATAAACTTATCAGATTAAAACACACAAATCGAAAAAAGCTACGAAACTATTGGGCAAAAATTCGATCTAAGGCGAATCGATCGAAGCTGCGCTGCGGTCGAATACACTGAAAGCTTTAGTCAACTAAACTACTGAGACTATTCATTGCCTGTGATATTAAATCACAGGTCGATTTTTTTCGCTAAAATTGATGTCTTTAAAAGTTGCTCACAAAAAAATCTTGCTGATGGTGGCGTTGTGTGTCGGGTCGTTTTATTCCATACAACATCGTTGAGACAGACGACGCTGACACACCCGTCATGCTCGTGAACGGGCGCCGTCTATCGGGGCAGGTCGGCTCTTACGTGCTATGGCAGTCATTTTCTTTTTTTTGGGGGTGAGGGGGCGCAATCTGTCGTAGACTATTAAATTTATCCTACACATCAAGCTGCATGATCCTAACATTAAAAGAACAAGATGTGAAAATAACAATGTTACAATTTTTATATACAGGAGTATTTATGGAGTTTCTTGCTGGTTTTTCTCCATAAAACCCACTTTGGAACCGTTCAACCAGTTTTGACAATTCAAAAGTACCTGTAATATTAGTGTAATTGAAATGAAACATTTGACTTTATTCAAGTTCAAATGTTTTTATTTCGTTATGAGTCTAGTTGCTCGGTTTCAAAAAGTGATTGACTGATTATTTTTTTGTGTGTTTGTGTTGTTTATATTTAACTGTTCCTTATACAATAAAAATAAGTAGCACGTAATATTTTTTATCGACACAAGCCCACCTCTAGTAGCTGTATTCGCAATCTAGTGTAACGATCGGCTATTAAGAGGCAGGTAAAAGAGGGTTAGACGTGTGAGACGTAACAGACGTCTCTAGTTGCCACACACGTACAAGTCTTAACATTAAATACCTGTAAGTACTTAGAATACGCTCGTAAATCGGAGACGAGTTTATTTTATCTCTTTGGGTAAATTTTTATTTATGTTCTACGTGGCTCTGGAAGGGTTATATATCACATAATATCACGCCTGTATTCCCCGAAGGGTTAGACAGAGTAGTTATACAAACACAGTTCGGCGGTATATTTAGGTGCCATGTAATATTGGGCGATCCCGTCGCCAACTGGGCACAAAGAATTTCACAGAGAACCCAATAGCACTTTGCTCGGCCTGGGAATCAAAATCTAAATTGCTCCATTGCCCAATTGCCCTACTACCAACAGCCTCAAAAATATTTGAAAAAGCCATGTGTAACCGCGTTTATGCGTTCTGTGAAAAATATAGTATATTCAATGACAGCCAAAATGGATTTCGCAAGAACCGATCCACCGTTTTGGCTGTCTACAAGTATATCCAAGAAGCACTCACAATTATTGATAATAAAAAATATGCTATTGGTTTGTTATTAGACATGACCAAAGCTTACGATAAAGTACAATTTGATATACTATTAAATAAACTTTACAACATAGGCATCCGAGGTAAAAGTCATAACTGGTTTACATCATATTTAGAAAACAGAGAACAAGTCGTAGAAATAGAACACTACAATACACTAACACAACAAATTGAACAAATTAGATCCCAAAACATACCCGTTAACGCCTCCATACCACAGGGAAGTGTCATAGGATGCCTGCTGTTCTTAATCTACATAAACGATCTCCCTAACCACATAAACGAAACATGCGTATTGTTTGCCGATGACGTCTCTATTTTAACATCATATAACAATAACCAAAACTTAAACCAAACACTAACATCAATACTTGACACCACAACATATTGGATGAATGAACACAACCTGGAAATTAACTTTAATAAGACAAAAATTATTACTTTTCACCCGCGACAAAAAACCCCCATAAATATAAATTTTGAATACAAAGGATCCAAATTAGAAATAGTTAATAAATTCACCCTTTTAGGCCTAGACATAGATACACACATAGACTGGAAACCACACATACAGAAATTAAAAACTAAGCTTTCTAAATTTGCATATGCCCTCAGAGAAATAAAGAAAACAACAGACCTCAAAACAGCAATAGTAACATACTATGCATATGCGTTCGCTTGGCTTAGATATGGAATTATATTATGGGGTAACAGTACAGACGCGCCTTCACTATTTACAATACAGAAGAAACTAATAAGAATACTGATTAACATCAATGACACCGACTCATGTAAACCACACTTCAAAGAACTAAACATCTTAACACTAGCCTGTCTCTATATATTTGAAATTTGCAAATTTGTAAGGAAGTACCCACAATTCTACAGCAAAAGAGAAGACATTCAAACAAAAATCAAACTTAGACATGGAAATAGACTAAATTTACCAACTTCACGGCTAAAAATGCACTCCTCTAGTGCATTTGTTACGTCCATTAAAATCTACAATAAATTACCTGAATACATAAAAAACACAGAATCAAATAATATATTTACCAATAAATTAAAACGATTTCTCTTAGATAAAAGTTACTACACAATTGACGAATACCTCAAAGATAAATTTCAACTAGGGAAATAGGGATAATATATTAAACAAGCAGTACTTAAATATATTTATTTACCTTACTCACCGTGCAAACTTTAATTACTTACAATCTATTTGATTAAAATTACAGCAAATATATAAATATATATAAAAAATAAACAATAACAATTAATACATAATCTAGAATATAAATATTAATAATAAATAAATATATGAATATTAATAAATAAAATGAATATAAATCTACATTTAAATAGGTATTATTAACCTACTTAAACATCTAAATATCATATCTTCCTTTATTTCAATATATTATGTTTTAAAAAGCGCTCTTCATCCTCTCCTCTAAAAAAACTAACTTGCTGTGCCCGACAGGGTCCATAATTGTTTCTCTTTAATTTTACCCACCAGCTTTTGTATACATTATGGGATGCAATAAAGTTATTGAGTATTGAGTATTGAGTATTAGAATTTCTTGAAATTTAACTGGCTAACCAACACTCTTATGTCAGTCTGCCGTATACTACCTTGCTGAGTGTTTCAACTTTTGCGCGTGAGAGTCAGTTGCCCCTTTTGGTTGCTGCGGCTCAGCCGATAACACATTAGCAACTCTTCTGGTGTTCATGGTTCATGGTTCATCACGCAGGTGTTCATGGTAGGCCATGACTACTTACCATGGCTGGTCTGATAAATAATTTACCAACTAATCACTTAAAAAAACTCATTCCTGGGATCCGAACAAAGGTAATCCCGCTTGACAGCCACACAGTTGACACACAAAAATCTTATCTTACTAACATCTCTTCTCAAATATTTATTTTAATAGGTACCTTCTGAAAATAACTGTACAAGGCTTCAAACAGTTAATGGTTGCCGCTGTACTATTACCCAGCCTTCAAAGTTAATCCTAACTAGCAATTCAACAACATCACACATTGTTATTAAATATGAATCAGGGTTGACCTTAATTTTGAGGGCAGTTGTTACGGCATATTTTCATTGAAACGCTGTAGAAAAGTATTGTGGCCTTTTCAGAAAACAAAGGGCTATTTATTCAAAAGTAGCTGTTCATACGGGTACATAAATTAAGCTATAAATATTTCCAGTAGAGGCTTTACGTACCTACACTGAGAGGTCAGCTTTTATTGGAAAGATATTGCTTAGTGCCTAATTTTGACGACACGTCAAACTCTCAACCTATCTGCTATCAGGCTTTTGCGCCACGTGTTGTGGGATCAATACACGGAGCAAATATTTGTGAGATTTATAGGTAGGTAATTGTTCCGGGTCCGGGTAATTATTGCGTGTCCGGTTGTTAAACGAGTAACAGTGTATTAAACGTGCTCCCAAATATTAATCGAAAATAGAAGCAAACACCAACAAAACTGAAACAAACCTGCCGAAAAACAATATTAAGACGCGGATAGAACTTGGATTCAACAAAAAGAAGCTTAGTTACACTAACCACTGCAAATAAAGGCAAGATAATTCATATAGCTAAAAGTAAACAAAATTGAGGTTAACTTCATAGTTTGACCAGAGACTATATAAAAAGTTAAGAGTGGACTAAAGAAATAACAAAGGTTCTGCAGTACTACCAACCTAACGGACATAACCACTAAACTGCGTCCCGTTTCACGCATCTCGGAACGTTTAGTTACTGCGTTATGGATATTACAGGAATGTCGGAAGATATGTTGAAACTGTTCCAAATGATGAAAATGGAATTAGAAAAACAAACAACAATAATAACTCAGAACATAACTGATACTCTAATGTGTTCTATAGACGACAAAATACAACCAATAGTACAAGAAAATAAAAATTTAAAAGTAGAAGTAGAATTATTAAACATGAAAATAAAGCACTTAGAGGATATGAATAGGAAAAACAATATAATAATACACGGCGTAAAGGAAACTGAAGGATCGTACGAAGAACTATTTAACATCATTAAAAATATTTTGGACAACTTGAAAGTTAAAATCGAAAAATTTGAAATAAATAAATATTATAGACTAGGTCAAAAGCATGAAGGAAAAACAAGACCTATACTGATCACCTTCACGTCACAACAAAAGAGAGCAGAAATTATGAAAAATAAACACCAAATTCCACACCAAACTTATATAACTGAAGACCTCTCAAAAGAATCAATAGAAGCGCGTAAAAACCTACAGCAGCAATTAAAACAAGAAAAAGAACGTGGAAATGTAGCATTCATTAGGAACAATAAGCTTATAATAAAAGAAAAATCGGAGGCCGAAAAAAGGAAAAGGGACTCTTCTATGTCACCCAGTGAAGTACAAACATCACTACGCAAAACAGAGGTAAAGAATATTATAGCCCCTTCCAAAATGCACAAAACCGACGCATTCGCATATATGAGGGCCCGATCCTTTTCACTGACTGACAAACAGACACAACAAAATAAGGCTTAACAATTATCGAACACCGGAAAAGCGAAGAATATAAATATAAATAATACAGAAAACATAACAATAAACACTAACCAGATCCCCAATACGGTTGGTCACCGCGGGGAGAAAGACCATAACCCCCAAAAGCTTAAGTTTAGGGAGGGTAACTCGAAGAAAAAAATACTCAATAACCACAGGACTAAACTAAATATAGCTACTCTTAATACAAGATCACTAAAGTCTAAGGAATCTCTTCTAGAACTAGAACACGCTTTAGAAACAATAAACTGGGATATTATAGGATTAAGCGAAACACGAAAAGCAGACGAGAAAATTGAAGAACACGAAAACTACATATTATACTACAAAAATGAAACAGTCGGTTTGTATGGAGTAGGATTTATTGTGAAAAAATACCTTAAAAACAATATAATAGAATTTCAAGGAATGTCAGACAGAATCGCCGTTTTGAATATTAAGCTACCTGGTCACAAACAACCAACTTCAATTGTCCAGGTATATGCTCCAACAGAAATTGCCAAAGAAGAAATTAAAAATGAATTTTACAACGAACTGAACAAAACTATTACGACTTTGAACAAAACCTTGATTATAATAGGAGACTTTAATGGGCAAATCGGAAAAAAGAAAACAAATGAAGACAAAATACTTGGACCTTATACAACAGGAAAAAGGAATAGTAATGGACAGAAACTTGTAAACTTCGCTCTGGAAAATAACTTATACATTATGAACAGCTACTATAAACGGAAAATTAATAGAAAATGGACGTGGGTATCACCGGATGGAAAGACAAGAAACGAAATAGATTATATTGTCACAAACAAACCAAAACTGTTCTCAAATATAGATGTCGTAAACCAGCTCAACTTCAACACTGATCATAGAATGCTTAGAGGTCAATTATACACAGTAGAGCCAAAAACGCCAAGGAACACCATTCAAAAGAAACCAATAATTTTACCAATCCCCGAAAATATTTTAGACTCTTTAGAATCAAATCTAGCTAGACTACGAAACTCCAAGGAAACTCAAAATACGATGCCCTAGAAAAAGAATTAATAGAAATAGAAAACAACATTACAAAAAACAAACCAATAAAAGATAAACTAGGCTCAAAAGCCAGAGGCTTAATCGAACAGAGGAAAATCTTGTTTAAGGACCGGAAGACCAACGGACTGGACATAGTAAAGCTAAGTAAATTAATAAATTTACAAATACGTAAACATAAGCAGATCACTAGAACAGAAACAATCAACTATTATTTAGAAAAAACAGGTGGGGTTCAAAAAGCATGGCAGCAACTGAAAGAAAGCTTAGATTGGATTGGGAACATGACTCATCTAAGGACTAAAAAGAACAAAACAAACAGAATCGAAATACTAAAAATCGCAACAGATTATTACCGAGAGCTATACAGCGACAATGAAATATTATCTGAACCAAGCCAACCAACTGTTTACGAGAACAAAGAGGAGGAAGAGATCCCAAAAATAATGCGAGAAGAGGTTATCAAAGCAACCAAATCACAGAAAAGAGGAAGAGCACCGGGCGAAGACCGTATATCTAACGAACTCATAATAGGGACATCTGACAAAACAGTAAACATCATCACAGAACTATTCAACGAAATTTTATACACGGAATATGTACCACATCAATGGACATCCTCAACCATAGTACTTCTACACAAAAAAGGAAAGAAAAATGATATCGCTAACTATAGACCCATCAGCCTGATGTCCAACATATATAAAATATTTTCTAAGATACTACTAGATCGCTTAACAAAGATTTTAGACGAAAACCAACCAAAAGAACAAGCAGGATTTCGCAGTGGCTTTTCAACGCTAGATCACATTCACACCATTAAACAGGTTATCCAAAAATGTAATGAATACGGTATTACCTATTACCTTGCATTCGTAGATTACAACAAAGCGTTCGACTCACTCAAACACGCCAAAATATGGGAAGCGCTAGAAACACAAGGAGTAGACAAGAAATACATACGTCTTATTAACAATATATACAAGAACATGAAAGCTAAAATACTAACAGAAAGGGTGGGCGAAGAGTTTTCTATACAAAAAGGAGTTAGGCAAGGAGACCCGTTGTCACCCAAACTTTTCTCGGCAGTGCTTCAACACGTATTTAGACACCTCGAATGGAACAACTACGGACTAAATATTAACGGTGCCCGACTAAACCATCTAAGGTTTGCAGACGATCTAATACTAGTTTCAGGCGAGGCGAAGGATTTGCAAGACATGCTCGAACAACTTGTATACGAAAGTGGAAGGGTTGGATTGATAATGAACAGCTCAAAAACCAAATTGATGACAAACATAGAGAAAATCCCTATAATGGTTAATGGTACAATCATAGAATATGTAGACGAATATACATATCTCGGTCAAACTATATCTCCGAGGGACCTTGCGACAAAAGAGATCAACAATAGAATTAATCTGGCTTGGAAAAGATACTGGTCTCTAAAGGAAATAGTTAAAAACCCCATTGTACCACTTAAATCTAAGAAAAAAGTATTTGATACGTGTATTCTGCCTATTCTGACATATGGATGCCAAACGTGGAGTTTAACAGAACACAACATACACAAACTAGAGACCTGCCAACATAGTATGGAAAGAAGCATGCTCAATGTTAAACTACGAAACAAAATAAAATAGAAACAATTCGTAAGAAAACTGGAATAACAGATGTAACGTATTGTATCAAAAAACTAAAATGGAGATGGACAGGACACATGATAAGGAACAAAAAAGATAAATGGACCAAGGACGTAACAGAGTGGTGTCCAAGACAATACAAAAGAAAGAAAGGGAGACAACGTCGTAGGTGGGAGGACGATATTAAAAGAATAGCAGGCATCACGTGGACAAGGAAGACATACGATCGCACTCTGTGGCAAGCTCTAGGGGAGGCCTATGCTGGGAAGCAAGACAATCTTCGCAAAACCGGTGTCAAGTAATAAATATTTTGTATATAGGAAGATTGTTAAATAAAGGCTATTATTATTATTATTATTATTATTGTTCCGGGTCTAGGCGTTTATGTATGTGAGAATTTGTGTTTGTAAATGCAGCCACGAATCAAAATAATTTCCAGTAAAAATCCTAGTGTGGGGCAATGATTTTTTAATGCGTTTTTTTTTCTTGTCACAATGCGGACTTTATAAAGATACAATTCAGCAATCTTCAATTTTCGATAAACATACATACCATCAGGAGTAAAGATACGTACTAACGACACTTATAATAGTTTATCAGTATGTTTACGTCCCATGTAATAGGAAACAAATATAACATACCATCACCCCTGTATTCCCCGAAAAGTTAGGCAGAGGCGTACTGATGGGGCGAGCCTATTGCCATTAACTGGGCACAAATCCAGACTCCGAGCTGCTACTGAGAATTTTATAGAAAAACCCAATAACACTGCTCGACCTAGGGATCGAACCCAGGACCTCTAGCGTAGCAGTCGCACTTGGGACCACTAGACTAATGAGGCTACTACTAGCTATTGCCAATAACTAAAATGTATATCTTTGCATTGAACAATTGCTGCAGATAGAGATCGATCGGCTTTGGCGCCGGATGTGGATTCCACTCCTGCATAACAAGAAATTCATCAATATTTATAGTCCTGCTTCTTTCCAATTTTGGTGTATTTCTTTCCTTTTCAAAGGACGATGAATAAAGAAGTAATAAACCCCTCAATGGGGTATATAGCTCATTGCATTTGCGTGTTTATGTCCTCCAAATCTGTTTCACAACTAGGTCACTTCACTGTAACGGGGGACTCAACTATGGGGAATTGAAGGACTCGGGGTGCATACTTATGTGTTTACGACCCGACAGGGGGCGCTATCTGTCCTATACAGAGGACCAGGTAGATGTAGCAGTACGATTGACGAGGTTTATAGTGACATTATGTATGGGGTAAAGTTGTTATGCTTAACTCTGATTTTATTATAGAGCATAAACATACCATTATGCCAGTATTTCCCAAGGGATTCGACAGTGGGGTACTGATGTATTTCCATGTTTGTTTTACGTCCTATGTTTAGTGGGAGAGCCGGACTACAAGCAGCTATTGCGATTTAACAATATATACAACCAGTAAGCGCAAGACCTGAAAGTAGTTAGTTCAGAATCGACAACTGCATCGATTACAGTAGTTTTTTTATGGGATGGGAAACGAGCAGACGGATCGCCTGATGGTAAGTGATTACCGCCGCCCATGAACACCCGCAGCACCATAGGAGTCACAAGTGCGTTGCCGAACTTTTAAAAGGGGATTGAGCCTCCGGTAACCTCCCTCACTCGGCGAAACACAACGTAAGCTTTGTTTGACGCCGGTTTTCTGCGAGGCCGTGATATCACTCCGGTCGAGCCGGCCTATTCGTGCCAAAGTATGGCTCTCCCACGTAAGATGGGTTTGGGTTTCTTGATTGATGTGGTTGGTAAATGAATGTACGTCGGCACGTGATATATATTATGAACTTTACTGGTACCAGTTGAAATACATATTTATACTTATTAACTAACTCTGAGCGACCAAACTACTTGGGTGTGGGGAGACGACTGCCGCGCCGCGCAAAGTCACAAGTTAATACAATCAAAATCTAATGCGTCAGCAGTGTCTCTACAATGGTTTGGTTTTTAATATGTCTTAATTTTTCCCGAAAAGATAATTACAATACTTGAAATTATGGCCCCCTGATCCATCAGTGGGTCAAGGTATGATAAATTGAAACGTATTTGCACAAATCGTTATTGTGTGCGTGCGCGCAACGATATTGTAGTTATTCTGAGTATGACTGTAGTACGCTCACAATTTTTGCATTAAACTTTTATAACTTATGCGGTTTCACCCGCGTTGCTCTGCTCCTATTGGTCGTAGCGTGATTTATAACCTATAACCTTCCTCGATAAATGGACTATCACACCCAAAAAGAATTTTTCAATTCCAAGCAGTAGTTCCTGAGATTAGCGCGTTCAAACAAACAAGCAAACAAACAAACTCTTCAGCTTTATAATATTAGTATAGATTTCTTGAAAATATAAAACCCTAAAGTCACTTTGAGACGTGTAAGCAACACGTCTCAAAATGACTTTAGGTTTTCGTTATTATAATTATGACTCTATTTAGACTAATCGACGTGTTTGAGGTCTCGCGCTGTTCCTACTTTACCCGGAAATCGAACTTAGGACAATGCAATCCAGGCAGTTATGAGATAATTCAAAGCATTTTCCTATATTTCTTTTGTGATTTTTTTGCATTTTCCATGCTAAGATTATTAAGTTATTTTTTAGTAAAGGAAAAAATTCAATCGCGAGCAGGATTCGGACCTGCGTCTTCTGGTTTGATATACCAGACGCTCTGACCTCTAAGCCACCGCGTACCCTACCCGCATGATTAAAATTTTGCCACCACATTATGAATTTACGTCATTTACGCCATTTTCCTATACTTTCGAAGATGCTAAGGTGTTAATATACCATTTTTTGTTCATGACATATTGACGAGGGCGTGATGGTACGTTAGAAATTATGAAGGAACTCACTCTCGGAGTATCACGACTCATGGTACTTAATATGAAGAAAATTAGTATCACGTAAATATATACTTACCTTGGTTATCGGAAAAACCTATCGCCAAAATCATAATATTTTGATCATTATTGACATTTCGTTTTTATTTTTTCCGAGTTAGATTATGTTACATTTCATTGTTTGATTAGTTATGATTACTAAAAACTGCATTGATCCATGTCATAAACATACGATAAGAAGTTATTTCTGATAACTATTGATAATGATAAATTATATTACCCACGGATTTACGTTATCGTAAAAGTTAATTTATTGCAGTTTACAGTAGCTTATTTATATAAACTTGTATGTTAATCTTAAATTGGACGTATCTTTCAGCCGGCTCGTTGGTCTAGGGGTATGATTTTCGCTTAGGGTGCGAGAGGTCCCGGGTTCAAATCCCGGACGAGCCCAATTTTGCTTTTTCTATTTTTACTCCGTATTTTTGGTAAAATTATTAATCTACTGGAAATTTAAAACGACTTAATATTTATTATTCCGTGAAAATTTTTGAACCGTAGTAATTTAATGATCTAAATTAGTTAATAGGTTGATTTTATTGGAAAAATGAATGAAAAGCCGCTGGGGTTTCGCTCATTAACGACTGCTTTAAGCTTTTTATATAATTTTGCAAAATATCGTTGAGCGAAATTACTGGGAAAATGAGGTCTGAAAATAATAAAATGTAAGTTATAGTACTGCTGTTGCTAGCCTCTCTGCGGTTGCCGATTACCACACGTATAATATTATTACAATTAAAAAAATATTAAATAGGTACGCAGTTCAGCATGTCCGTACCAAACCGTATATTATTTGTGTGCTCAAGTGAGTTTACACACTGACTGCCGCACTTAGAGACGTCAATTAAGGTACTGAATCATTAGCTAATAGTAACCAGTGTATTTTAAAAAGAATAGGACAAGATTATAGTAACCATTGTGGCCTTTTATTTTTTCCTGCCTCAGCTTAGTTTAGGCAGCAGTTCCTCACAAATAAATATTGTCATGCCAAATTTAACCTTATAAGTAAGTTATTTTAAGTGTTATTTCTAGATTTTTTTTTTATGAGGTAAATACTCACGAAAAATCCTCATGGATCTTCTCAGTATTTATTTAGGTACCAAATTATACATAGGACAGGACATAATATTGAGTCAAAAAAGAACTTACAATATGGCAGTGGCCTTATCGCTAACTGCAATAATTTCATTCAGGCAACCTTAGAATGGACATAATTATATGAACTGAACTTAGAAACGGGGTTGACGGGTTGAACACGGTGCACATACCTATACAGATAGATGATATGGTCTGGTTGACTTAAGAGTCCGGCGGACCAAATTTCCCTTACAAACGTAATACCGAAATAAATCGTAATTCAAACACAATTTAATAAAATGCTATTATTATTCGGATTCCGATACCGTTAATCTAGGTTCCTACTCTACCATTTCGTTCAAAATACTTCACCGGAAATAAATGTAAGCGAATGCAATTTTTGACAAATTTACAAAGTTTGGAACGGTATTTCGGTTTTTTATATCCAGTAAAGTAGTAGTACACGAAATAGTATTGTAGGAACCTAGGTTCCTTAGGATCCTATGGTAGGAACGTAGGATTGAGATTAACAGTATCAAAATCCGAATAATAACATAATTTGATAGAATATTGTCTTGATTACGATTTATTTTGGTATTACTTTTTATGGGCAATCCAAGCACCGCCGGACCCCTAAACGATTTATTACCATTGACGTCTCTGAATGCGGCAGTTACAACTAGTTCCCTCAAAGCCCTGCAGAGAGCGCCACTTTGCATAGCGCTTCTCTATTACCCAAAATAAACATTACATTAGAGTCAATGAACCCCAGGGCTGGTATAATCAGGCAAATTGCGGTGCGCAGCAGTGACAATGTTGTTATACGGTCCTCCCGGCCCCTCTGCACCTCTTCCAAGCCTCCGTGTGAGCAAACAAAATTAAATTAAACGCCCGCGTTTTTATGTGAAATGACGCTGTGAGGTACGTCGCGGGGTTTTATGACGAATAAGAAAAAAACTAACAATGTTTTTAAATGTGCAGTCAACAAATTATAGACACAATGAACACTATGACGACACGTTTGCGTAGCGGCTGAGGGATCGGCTTCTGCGCCACGTGTTGTAGGTTCGGCGCCACACACGGAGCAAATATTTGTACGATCAAATTGTGTATGTGAGAATTCGTGTTTGTAAACACACCCACGATACAGAAAATCCTAGTGTGGGGCAACGATATATTTAAACAAAAAAATACTTTTGTTTGCTGATTTTTCATTACATCAAACACGAGTACCATGACCGCTTGTATTTTGTAAATTATTAGGTAGGGTATTGTTCTATTGTACACTTCCATTCGCTACTGATATTTTTTTTAACATAACATACTATCACGCCTGTATTCACCGAAGGGCTGGGCTGTGTATGTACACCAGTTCGTCGGTATGTTTAGGTCCCATGTAATAAGAGGCGAGCCCATTGCCATTAACTGGATACAAATCCCAAACTCCGAGCTACTACTAAACTGCCTCATTAGTCTAGTGGTCCTAAATGCGACTGCTACGGTAGAAGTCTGCTACGGTTCGATTCCCAGGTCGCGCAGTGTTATTGGATTTTTCTGTGAAATTCGCAGTAGCAGCTCGGAGTTTCTCTTTGTGCCAGATAATTTCAAGTTCACAGTCAAATGTTTTTTTTTTCTAATAAGCTTTTACAAGCGTTTATGAAACGTTATTGAGTCTCATTGCACGGTTCCAAAAATAGACCATAGACGCTGTAAAGAGTCCGAAATGTCGGGATTTGTTAACGTGAAATTGACGCGATAAAATACGTAAACTCGTTTTATTTTAATATGACAAATATTGTTTGTTTTTTTTTGGACTCAAGTTCGAACCCAAGACACGCACCTCTGCCTTTTCGAAGTTATGTGTGTGTTTATAATTAATTATCAGGCGCTTGAACGCTGAAGGAAAACATTGTGAGGAAACCTGCATGCCTGAGAGATTTTATCGACGGCGTGTGAAGTTTGCCAACCCGCACTAGGCCAGCGTGGTGGATTATAGCCTAATTCCGGGAGGATGCCCAGCAGTGGGACAACATAAAAGGTTGATTATGAATATTCGCGTAAGTCTCAGAAATCAATACGGATCCAAAAAGTTGATCCCGTGGAGAAGAACCCGGCAAGTCACTCTATGGACCATAACAGAACTATGATATTCTATTTTCCCAATACATCCTCTCATTGTGAATAATTAACATGTCTCTTTATCCCTAATAACCCGGCCTTTCCCTAGGGCAGTCAGTAGAATTACTGTGTTAGTGTGTATTTACGAAAGGGTTTGCGCCAGCTCGCTTAATTAACGCAGGTAATTATTAATGATAATCAATGGAGGCTGTAGTTCAGGTTAATATGTCTACTCCACTCATGGGATTTGTATAGGGCTGAGCGATTATTTTAGGAAGAAATCAATGTAACTATATCGGTGTTATCCAGAAAGGATCATGGGCAAAGGTGGTACCAAAATGTCTTCGGAAAATAACTTCAGAACCCGGATTTTATTCACAAATACAACATTTATAGGAGTTAATATGTTAAATTTAGTTTCTAAAAAACAAGGTTTGACTTTGATGCAACTTGAGACAGTGAAATCCTGTCTCAAGTTGCATCAAAGTCAAATAAAGTTAGTAAATCAAAGTCAAATAAAGTAAGTAAGTAGTCAAAAATATATTGATGCGCATTGCCGAATCAAGGGATCATACATTTTTACATAGGATAAATTTTCCGAGATTTTCCTACTGTGGGCAGCTGTGCTTACTGCCCTAGCAGGCGCTGGACACAGGTGTCTTCAAAAATAAGATCGTCTTACAAATTTTAAGATGATTCTTTATTCTTCTGAAGAACATGAAATACAGATTTCTTTAAAATAAATAAAATCGTCATACAATTCTCATCCAGTAACATACCACATCGCAGCCGGAGTTTGCGTGGAAATTGAATTGTTTTGTTTAATGCTTCTGAAAGGGGGAGCTCACAAAAACGGAACCCCTTCGAAGAAGCCATACACACATAATACATTATGTATTTATGTGTCAAGTTATTTCAATTGTTTATCGAAAATTGCGAGAAAAATACTGTCTATTATTATTACAAATAGATAGATAGAATATTCTTTATTGTACGCCAAAAGACAAAGCGAAAATAAGCAAATATTACATGAGTAGGTACAATTGGCGGTCTTATCGGTAAATGCAATTTCTTACAGACAACCACTGGATGGACAAGAGTTGAGTAGAAAAGACAATGGGCTGTTGCAGGTTTACAGACATAATAAATAAATAAATACCTAGATTGAATAATAATTGATTGGACTGCCTCATTAGTCTAGTGGTCCCAAGTGCGACTGGTACACTAGAGGTCCTGGGTTCGATCTCCAGGTCGAGCAAAGTTTTATTGGGTTTTTCTATGAAATTCTCATTAGCAGCTCGGAGTCTGGATTTGTGCCCGGTTAATGGCTATAGGCTCGCCCCCTATAGCATGGGACCTAAACATACCGGCGAAATGTGAGTGTACATTAAGTACACCTCTGCCTAACCCTTCGGGGAATACAGGCGTGATGATATGTTATTGAATAATAAATAAACATACATCTTTGATGCAAAATATTTATACTATACATACAATATAAATAAGAATATTATACAATACTTATAAATACTATACTCTCTTTTCTGTCATCACACTCTTGGCAGAATGGTCGTGGTTATCATGATAGGGGTAGTGGCAAGCTTCACAATTCGTCGCCATTCCTCTCGTACTGTTGCTTGTCGTGGAGTGGACCATTTAGTGTGGTTTTGACCTGGTCGGTCCAGCGCATTAGTGATCTACCGCGCGCCCTCGTGCCCTCATTTTTGCCCTGAACCACGAGTCGCTCCACAAACGTGTCCTCTCGACGTGTAATATGTCCAAAGAAAGTGAGAATACGACCTTGAACGATGGAAGAAAGACTACTGTACTACTTAAAATTTATAATAATATTTACAATAATATAGGAACAATTTAGGTACAAGAAGCCAAGTAATGCTGCTTCAACATTATTTTAAACTAGCTTTTGCCAGCGACTTCGTCCGCGTGGAATAGTTACTTTGTTCC
This sequence comes from Acronicta aceris, assembly GCA_910591435.1. Taxonomy (NCBI): domain Eukaryota; kingdom Metazoa; phylum Arthropoda; class Insecta; order Lepidoptera; family Noctuidae; genus Acronicta; species Acronicta aceris. The sequence goes on from OU342770.1 coordinate 14,388,284, forward strand.
CTAGTTCTTTGCCCGCGGTTTCACTGGCGTTGCCCCGTTCCTAAGGGTTGTAGCGTGATGTTTTATAGCTTGAAACCTTTCTCATGAATCACTCATTTTCCCAACATTTCCCTTCACTGCTCTGCTCCTATTGATCGTAGCGTGATGAAAAGTATACTATAACCTGCCCAGGAGTATGAAAAACAATTGTACCAAGTTTCGGTGAAATCCGTCGAGTGGTTTTTGTTTCTATAACGAACATACAGACAGACAGACAGACAGACAAAAATTTTACTGATTGCATTTTTGGCGTCAGTATCGATCACTAATCACCCGCTGATAGTTATTTTGGAAATATATTTCATGTACAGAATTGACCTCTCTACAGATTTATTATAATGTTACGCCGAGTAACTAGGCCGACGGAGATGGGTCACGGAGATTCTGGATTAGTCGATGAAGCAGGTAGAAAACAAACAAGAGGAATATGCTAGAATGCGGCACCCGCAACAAAAAGAAAAACAAACAAAACACAATAGCGTGAGACCGGGCTCAAGGTCAAGGATTAACAATGGCGATTGTAAACATCTATTGTTCGCAAGTTGAATAAAGGACGTAAACATCTATTGTTCGCAAGTTGAATAAAGGACGTAAACATCTATTGTCTCAAAAATGCGGGCGGATCGCATTATTGAGATTTATCGAGATTTTTCGAATCCAGAATCTTCGTGGCTCATATAAATAATGGTCGACAGCGTCGGAAGGGCAGTTCAGTTTTGGACGCATCCAAGTGAAGATCGAAGTGAAGTTACAAGTGATTATCAGTGCGACGTTAAGTGTAACAAGTGCTAGTGTATAGTGACTGTTCGTGTGATTTCTGTGTGTTTGTGTGGTGAATAAAGTGACTGTTTTCGGTGAAATTAGTGATTTTAATTTATCCCGAACCCCAGCTCGTAACATTTGGTGTCAGAAGTAGTGGGATAAATTATGCCGGTTTTACCGAAAGAAGATACGGAGGGTATCCGGACAAGAAGTCAGCGGCAGCAGGAGATGGACCAGAGACGATTTGCAGATTCGCCGTCACTACCTTCGGGTCATGAGCAACCACCTAATGACCCAGTCGCTGGTCCATCCGGGACATCTCCAGCACCTGCAGTTGACCTTGCAGCCTTAATGGCACTGATGCAGGAGCAAGCCCGCCGTCAAGAGGAGCAGGCACGCCTGCTACGGGAACAGCGGCAGCAAGATAAGGAGGAGCAGGCACGTCGGGAGGAGGAGCAGGCACGTCGGGAGGAGGAACAGGCCCGCCGCCAAGAGGAACAGATGAACCTCATAAAGGACCTCCATGGAACCCTTGGCAAACAGCTGGGTGCAATGAAGGAGCTGGTAGAACAGCACGAGAGTCGACTTGCAAAAGCCGAAGAACAGATTGCAAACTTGAAAAAGGCGTTGAATGATCTAAAGGCAGGCAACGGAATTGTGGCTCCGCTGGTTGCTGCTCCCACGATCCCCTCAGTACGTGGATTTAAGATGCCACCGTTTGATGGAACCTTTTCATGGTCAGCTTACAAAGTCCAGTTTGAAGCTTATGTGGAGTCAAATGGATGGGACAAAGCTCAAGCCAAGACAGCACTCACCTTATGCCTCCGTGACCAGGCTTTAACTGTACTGGAGGCGCTCGACAAGGACATGACCTACGACCAACTACTGGAAGCATTGGACTCAAGATACGGCGACGCGCATCTAGAATACGTGTTTCGTGCCCAGCTGAAGGACCGAGTACAGCGCGGTGCAGAGACCCTACAGCAGTGGGCTCTAGAGGTCGAAAAGATGGTCCGCAAAGCCTACCAGTCCACACCTGCGCTTATCGACGGGAATCTAGTTCAGGCGTTCGTCGATGGAATTCGTGACCTAGAAGTCAGAGCCGCTGTGAGACTTGGGCACCACAAGACCTTAAAAGACGCGTTGGCCCATGCTTTGGAAGTGGAAGTAGTCAGACAGGACTATCGGGCTCACCGTATCCGGGAAGTTGAGTTAACGACGTGCCACCTATGCGGGGAAAAGGGCCATTCCCAGGAGGGTTGCCAGAAGCGCAGCGAAGTACGAAGGGAAGGTGTAATATTGCCTAGATGCTACATCTGTGGAAGACGGGGACACTGGCAAGCTAGTTGCTGGAGAAAGGAAGATAGAAAAAGGAAGATTATGGCTGCCCCAAGATGTCACATCTGTGGAGAAAGAGGCCACCTCCGGATGAATTGCCCGAAGCAAAACAGGTCCCGTGGAAGTTTTCCGACTAGACCGTGCTCTGAAAACTGGAGGAAGAATAGAGATGACGCATATTCTGTAGTCAGGCAAGAGACTAAGGAAGCAGTACCCGTGCGGATGTTAAGAACAGAGCTGAGTGATATACAGAAAGGAAGCAAGGAGCATGTCAGACAGTCAAGCCAACAAACATCTGAGAGGATGAAGACCCGCTATGACCGCAAGATGAACAACAAAGGCTTCGACGAAGGCTCACTAGTGTGGCTACATAACCCGGTACGCAGCAAAGGAAAGTCGCCGAAGTTACAGGCAAAATGGGACGGTCCCTACCGAGTCGTGACTAAGATCAACGATGTGACCTACCGGATACAGAAAGGACCAAGAGGTGCTCCGAAGATCGTTCATGTGGATCGTTTGGCACGTTATCACGGATGTAATAATGCTCGGGACGAGCATGTCTTAGGAGGGGGCAGTGTTACGCCGAGTAACTAGGCCGACGGAGATGGGTCACGGAGATTCTGGATTAGTCGATGAAGCAGGTAGAAAACAAACAAGAGGAATATGCTAGAATGCGGCACCCGCAACAAAAAGAAAAACAAACAAAACACAATAGCGTGAGACCGGGCTCAAGGTCAAGGATTAACAATGGCGATTGTAAACATCTATTGTTCGCAAGTTGAATAAAGGACGTAAACATCTATTGTTCGCAAGTTGAATAAAGGACGTAAACATCTATTGTCTCAAAAATGCGGGCGGATCGCATTATTGAGATTTATCGAGATTTTTCGAATCCAGAATCTTCGTGGCTCATATAAATAATGGTCGACAGCGTCGGAAGGGCAGTTCAGTTTTGGACGCATCCAAGTGAAGATCGAAGTGAAGTTACAAGTGATTATCAGTGCGACGTTAAGTGTAACAAGTGCTAGTGTATAGTGACTGTTCGTGTGATTTCTGTGTGTTTGTGTGGTGAATAAAGTGACTGTTTTCGGTGAAATTAGTGATTTTAATTTATCCCGAACCCCAGCTCGTAACAATAAGTATAGATATAGATGATGCCAAAGTTTGTGCACGTCTCAAAACTTTTTGGTGTGCATTGGCATCTTTAGCTTTAAGTTATTTGATGAACGTAAGGATCGCTTAAGAGAGTTTTTTATTTATTTGTGATAGGCTTACGCTTGACCGTCAGTTTGGAGATACTGCGATCTACGATGGAGCGCGCTTACCTAGAAGAAACCGATTCACTCGTGATTTAAAGACACCCATATTATTTCTATCGGGGAAGACCCATTCGGGAAGCGCATTCCACATTTCAGCGGTACGCATGATAAAAGTAGACATGGCTTAGTGTTCATAGCCTTCGGAGTATCTAACCAGAAGACGCAGGCTCGAATCCTGCCCGCAGTCGAATTTCTTCATTACTATAATAACTTTTTAATCTTAGCCATGGCAGATGTAAAAAAAACACAAAATGACAGAACATACCAACTACTTACAATTATTTTTCGGTAGATTATAATGTAACGAAGTAAAATATTATTTAGGTTAGGTTAGAACTGTGACCATACGATGCCAGATTCGACCTAATGTATTCAATTTTTAGCAGCATGTTACGGTTCACAATCTTTCGACAGTTTACAGTCTCGCGAGATGGATTAAAATCTAACGCTAAATCTGGCATTTAGCTGAAATGGACCTATTTGGCACAGCCGTGGGACACACAATATTTATTTTATTTTTGCTTCTCTTTCCTCGTCTCATTATTTTATAAGATAATTAGTTTAGTTTTTTTATGCTATGTGTGCAGTGTCCGTGACTGTGTCAATAAACTCTTTTTCTTTCTTTCTTTCTAACGGTATTTACATTTTACGGTGACATATATCACCTACTAATCTATAAGATGTTAATAGTCGTAATGCTGTCTTGATGAGAGGTCTTACCACAACATAACATACCTTCACGCCTGTATTTCCTGAAGGCTTATGCAGATATATTGCCAACCAGACACATACTCAGAGCAACTACTGAATTTTGGTATAGAAAAACCTCATAACACTTTGTTGGACCTGGAAATCGAATATAGACCTCACACTCAGCAGACGCGCTTGCGACCACTAGACTCATTATCTTATTTGAGCTCTATTTTCAGAAGATAATGTTCTATTCATCCATAATACTCTATCATGCCGGTTTTGTTTGTTAAAAGTGAGAAAGAGAGGTGTACCAATGTACACCCACAGTTTGCCAGTATAGTTATGATCCATATAATGGCAATCCTTGTGCTATATCGAGCACAAATCCAAACACCGAGCTGCTGTCTCACAATGACTGTAAAATTGTATAATTAAATTCCAATAGACATCAGAGAATCCCTATCAATACAAATATTTAAGTCAAAACTGTTTAATTTTTTAATTATGAACGGGTTTTATAATGTAAAGGAATATTTAAATTATCAAAAGTGACGCAGTCTATCACTTTCAAATGACTATAAATCGCTGACTATTCTTGACACATTTTAAAGATTATTATATGGTTAATATACTATGACCACTATTTTCGCTTGTCGACATTTGCATGCCAGTTCGGCGAAACATGTCTGTACCTAATTTAATATAATATATGACCATCTGTATTACCGTGTTTCACGTGAATAAATGAATTTGAATTTGAATTTGCTATATTGAGAATTTAATAGACAAACACTTTGCTTGTCCTAGGAACCAAATCCAGGACCTTCAGCATCGCAGTCGCCCAAGATTTTATCAATATAGAATAACCCTTAAATCTCGTAAAATATTTCATGCGCGCCATTCCTTTGAATCCCTAAACTATACTAAACACTCGACCTTAAAATAGTTTTACCGAAATAATCAAAGTGGTTCCTTTTCCTTTTCATGTAAAAGGTTAGTCTCCTCTAATTTCCTCGGCTGAGTAAAATTCTTTTTTGCAATAAGTGGCACGATCGCTTCCGTAGTAAAAAGTATTAAAATACTTTCTTTAGTTATGAGCTGTTAAACGTTTACTGACTTTTAATATCTTTTACGGTTATTACCATTGAACTTTTTTTAATTAGTTACTTAGTTAGATATCCTTCTTCAACGATAATAAAATATAACTTATGATATACTGTTATATCATGCTAATTGACGCTATTAATAAAATGAAATATTGATTAAACTAATTAATTCTTATTAAGTATTAAATGAGACAACGTTACCTTGAAATGATTAGCTTTTAAATCTAAATATATATAAAACTCAAAGGTGACTGACTGTCTGACTGACATAATGATCTATCAACGCACAGCCCAAACCACTGGAGGGATCGGGCTGAAATTTGGCATGCATGTAGATGTTATGACGTAGGCATCCGCTAAGAAAGGATTTTGATAAATTCTACCCCCAAGAGGATAAAATAGGGGATGAAACTTTGTCAATTTTAAACCGATCGGGCTGAGACTTTGCATGCATATAGCTACTATGACGCAGGCATCCCCTAAGAAAGGATTTTGATAAATTCCACCCTTAAGGGGATAAAATAGGGGATGAAAGTTTGTATGGAACAAAGTAACTATTCCACGCGGACGAAGTCGCGGGCAAAAAGCTAGTTATTACAATGATCCCTTTTTTGAATTTCAAAAAATAATGAAAATAAATGTAGCCGTAAGACAAAAAACATGAGCCAACTCGTACAGTGCCTGAATTTTCATTTATTTTACATACATACATACATACACTCACGCCTTTCTCCCACAGGGGTAGGCAGAAACTATAGACTGCCACTTGCTACGATTCTTGCATACTTCTTTATTTTATTTTATTTATTTTATTCTTTATTATAACAAAGACCCATAGAAAAACAAACTGCAATAATACAATAATACATAAGAAATGATCCCACAAAAAAATAAAAGGGGCCTAAGTCTCCCATTTCAATGGTATCCAATATATCTATATATTTTCAATTACCTTTAAAATGTTATTAATTGGTTGCACAATGACACTAAATGACACCAACACTGACAGATTTAGTAGATAAAACTGTCAAAAATCAACAATTCCGAAGTCGTGTAATAACGATATTAAAATAAAATAGCAAACTTGACATGAATTTTCAATGCTTTAATGACACAATCCTCAAAAATATCTTCAAATATTCGATATTGAAAGGAATGCTAGACTATGTACTTTCATTTTATGGCATCAAAATAGGTCATTATGTCACTAGTAAGACGGTGAAGGGTTACAGTTGAGTGGGAAAACACAGAAACACTTTTGATAGGATTTTATTGAGAGAATTGGTTCGCGTTACCGGCGCAAATTGATTTATATTCTGTGTAAAAACGTGTGTGAAAAAAACTTCGGAAATATATTAAAATACTGATAGTCCGCATTTGTTTACATTGGAAGCCTTTTAACGACACGGTTGGCGTAGCGGCTGAGCTATCGGGTTCTGGGCCATGTGTTATGGGTTTGATCCCCACAAGGAGCAAATATTTGTATGATCTAGAGGTAGTTGTTCCGGGTCTGGGCGTTTGTGTATGTAAGAATTTATGATTGTAAACGCACCCACGATATAGGAGAAAATCCTAGTGTAAAAATATAAAAATGCTAATTTCAACCAAAACAAAAATCAAGCTTTCTATACATTATTTTTTTAAAAAGGTTACTAGCAATGTGGGTCGTACATTACTGGTATTCTTGTTAACCCCTCGTGGTAAGCTAAGCTTCTTTTTATAGAATAGGAGGGCAAACGAGCTAGTGGGTCACCTGATAGTAAGTGATCACCGCCGCCCATTGACACCCATAACACCAGAGGGGTTGCAAGTACGTTGCCGGCCTTGTGATACGAGTGGGTTCACGTCGGTTGTGCGTCGGTTTTGAACCGGTAACCACAATGATCGCAAGTCCTACGCCCTAGCCATTAGGCTAACGCTGCTTCTTGCATTAAATTGATGATTTTACAAACTTGACTACTGGCTAGACTTTCATTATCGTATTGTCATTTCCACCCTGTATATTCACGAGTATGATGTATTACATTGTATAGCAAAGAAAAACACGCACCATCTAAAATTAATTTTACTCCATAAAATGTATTCCCGAAACCTGCCATCGAGCAAACAAAGGGTGAGCTTCCGAAATCTAATTTGGATGCCAATAAACGTATTAACCTAATTCCGGTTGGGTTTGATTTTCCACCGAATTCTTTAAATGATTTATTTTTATAAAATACTACCTTCCGCCCGCGACTTTTTCTGCGTGAACTTCAGGGTTGAGTCCTGTATGAATAAAGAATGTGTGCCAAATTTTACCCAGATCCGTTCGGCCGATCTGGCGTGAAAGAGTAACAAACATCCATACTTCCAAACATCCATACAAACATTCACGTTTATAATATTTATAAGGATAGAGATATTTCAAATGTGACTACTTAATCCTTAAACAAAGTATTTACTAGATAGTGAGTTAGTGCCCCGACATAAAAAAAATTGGGTCAGTCTTGGAATTTAATCTATATCTATACTTATAATAAATCTGTAGAGAGGTCAATTCTGTACATGAAATATATTTCCAAAATAACTATCAGCGGGTGATTAGTGATCGATACTGACGCCAAAAATGCAATCAGTAAAATTTTTGTCTGTCTGTCTGTATGTTCGTTATAGAAACAAAAACCACTCGACGGATTTCAACGAAACTTGGTACAATTGTTCTTCATACTCCTGGGCAGGTTATAGTATACTTTTCATCACGCTACGATCAATAGGAGCAGAGCAGTGAAGGGAAATGTTGGGAAAATGAGTGATTCATGAGAAAGGTTTCAAGCTATAAAACATCACGCTACAACCCTTAGGAACGGGGCAACGCAGGTGAAACCGCGGGCGAAGAACTAGGGAACAAAGTAACTATTCCACGCGGACGAAGTCGCTGGCAAAAGCTAGTATTAAATATAACCGAACACAAAGTCATTTTGACCGGTTACATACTTTTGGGTTTTTTTATATATATAAATGCGGTGTTCAGATGAGCTATGACAAATTGCTCTGTGCCTTTAAATAGAGCAAGACCAATCGAATCGTCGAACGAAAATCTTCCGGCATATAAAAATCACGTGCGGATACACACAGTAGAAACCTGATCTATTCAAAGCATTACAAATAACGCGCGTTAAATTGATGAAAAAGGAGTCTTTATTAGTTTAAATCAATTTATATTTATAAAATGTAAAAATTAATTCATAATAATTTAGCTTCAATTTTGTAAAATAATTATGATTTATTATTAGTATTAGATTTGCATGCTTAATTAAGGCAGACCATAGCATTGTTCTTAAACCACAAATTTTATACCTGTACCACCTGTATTAATGATTATTTCTTTCTTTCACAAATAAGTTCTGTGTATTTGCTTGTTTACAACAAAATTTTGCGAACAGAACAAAGATACATTGTATAACAGTATCGTACTGCAAAACAAACTTTTGTATTTCAATTACAAACAAAACAATATTCAACGCTTACTCAATCAATGGGCTAGGTTAAAATCGCTAGTCGTTAACGAGAGTGCCGACAATGTTTCCAATTTAATAGATTACTCAAATTTAAACTCGCGGTTGGATCGAAATAAATAGAAATTATTCAGCAAAGTTTTGGCAAGATTTCTTGTAATTTCAACCAGTTTGGTTTAGATTGAAGGAGTGGTGATAATTAACATTATTTATAAGATTAAATGTTTACACATTAATAGATACTAAATATTATCACGAAATATTTCACTAATCTGCGTTATCTGTTTCCTTAAATTTACCTCGTACAGTTCTGATTAAAGAATTTTCATACCTACCTGATTATTCAATCATAATTTAGTTGTTTTATTGTGTATTTTGTGTGAATCAAATCGTTCAATATCTTTATATAAAACAAAGTAGTGTTAGTTACACCATTTATAACTCAAGAACGGCTGGAGGGATTTTTATGAACTTTAATTAGTTAGATTTTTCCTAAACATCTGAAAATTTACGTTGAAACGTAATATGTATTGAGAACAAATTGAGTTGTTTTACAGAAACAAAACACGGTCAAAAATGAACATGACGCGAGTGAAACTGGGGGCAATTGCTAGTAAGGAATATAAATGAAAATCCTTCGCCAAGTTCACGCCAAGCCAATATAGTAGACAGCTGACATCTGTAAAGCGCTACTTGGGCGCTTTAAGCAGCGCTATATTAATACCAGGATTTATTTTATTTAGGAATACAGATTTATTTATAGCTACAAAAGCAATAATGTGTATTGCTCTCTTATTTTTTGTGCTAAAAATGAAATATGGTGCTTATTTTTTGTTTTTTTTTCTGTTGTTAATAAAAATGACGGAACTTGTAAATGATATATCTGATTTTCAGCCATATTTGTATTTGTTTTTATAAGGAATGTCGTATCGTTTTAGTTATGAGGGTCTTACATAACCGTATTATTCAAGATTAATAAAAATAATACCTACCAAACCTTTAGGAATATTGTGTGTCTGTTTTATATACCAGCTTTGATGATGTATGTTTTCACATACCCAGTTTATTTATTTTCTTATAATGAGTTCTCAATTGCTGAGAACCTTCTTTTAGAACTATACAATAAAATATTTTTATTTGTAAATAATTCGCACGTTTATTTTATAGAGGCAAGACCTAGACTAAAAATATTTAAAGAAAAGTAGGTAATAATCATAACACTACTATACAAGCAATGACTGCCTCATTAGTCTAGTGGTCCCAAGCGCGACTGCTACGCTAGAGGTCCTGGGTTCGATCCCCAGGTCGAGCAGTGTTATTGAGTATTTCTATGAAATTCTCAGTAGCAGCTCGGAGTCTGGAATTGTGCCCGGTTAATGGCAATAGGCTCGCCCCCTATTACATGGGACCTAAACATACCAGGCGAACTGTGGGTGTACATTAATACGCCTCTGCCTAACCCTTCGGAGAGTACAGGCGTGATGGTATGTTATGTTATGTTAATCACAACACCTGGCCGTTATCCTGATTAACAACAGCTGATCAACATCATGTATCAGACAAGTATAAGTAAACCGATACATCGTTTACCCAAATCTTCCGTTAGCATGTAACGCAATAGTAATTGGGTCATGCCAGTTAAGTATAATCGCCGAATTAAACCTTGTTTAATTGCAATCTCGCCAAAATGCCAACAAGACAGATTAGGAACGTAAACTTGACGTTAGGATTTGAATTGGTAATTGGTAGATACTGTCTCATTGTTTAAATTATTCATTTGTGCGTTAAAGATTTCCGCGTTATGGTTAGATGTTGTTTGGCTAAAGTGTTTAGTGTTAAATGTGTGTCAATCCGCTCAAGTTTTAAACGGTCTGCCTAAACTAAGTTTAACGAACGAGCTTGGGATCGTTTTTTCTCGAAAGGTTGGAACATTATATATATAGGTACCATTAAATTGCCTGTATAGTAAAGTGTGTGAATTAATATTTTTGAAGACTATTACATTTTTTTTATTAGCCGCCAAACAAACGATTAAGCCTTCTAGATTTTCCACTTCGTTGTTTCCTTCACATTTCAGTACCTATATCTAATTTACATAAACATACACATATTTTGATGTCAATAATATTATGGTTACATGTATCTTATTTGATGTATAAATAAGAGTAATAGTTGCTAAGCGAAGAAGATAACTAAGAGATATTTGTAACCTTAAACTATCAAGTAACATTAGCAGACAGCAGACAAAATAGAAAAAATCTTTAAATCACGAGTGAATCACTCGTGACTCAGACTCAGACACTCCATCGTAGATTGCAGTGTCGCTTACCATCAACTGGGAACTGGCGGTAAAGCGTACGCCTATCACGAATAAAAAAAATATATAAAAACAATAATTAAAGTCATGTATTTTCTCTAGAGAATTGAATTTTCATGAAAAAAATTAACTGCATGCATATTAATTTCTTATATTTAACTTAATGGGATCACTATGGTACCCTTAAATATTAACAGATATCAACTATGTTGACTAAGTATACAAAAAAGTAAAACACCAAAATCAAAATACTTCCATTATATATAGAACGAAACCCAAACCTATTTAAACGGAGATTACGAACCGATTTCAAATGACACCCCAAAGTAGCTCTTCAAAAAATAAGGATACCGTAGTTAACACTTTGCATGCGAAATGGTCGATATGTAAGCAAAATTTTGTCCCCGAGGCGTATTTCAATGTACACAGTGTTGATCGAGCATGCCTCAAGACTTAAATGGATATTACTGGGATCGATCTTGGATCCATTACCCACACCACGGTTTGGATTGGAAACGTACGGGGTCACTGCGGCGACGGTCACGCGGCGGTTCTCTCAAGGTACGTCGGGAAATTTTGTTAATGGATTTGTGGTGGACGCGTGTCACGACCAATATGTGACGTGTATAGCGTCCCAATATTAGGTTGAAATCTTAAACGCCTAGAAGAAGTTAATAGTTCGTTATTACAGTATATCAGTGGTTGTAAACGCATCTGCTACGCTCGAAGTCATTAGTTTAATTCCCAGGTCGAGCATTGTTATTGGATTTTCCTATGAAACTCTAAGTAGCAGCTTAGGCTTGGGTATGTGCCCGGTTAATGGTAATAGGCTCACCCCCTAGCACAGAACTAATACATAAACTGTGGGCGTACAGAAGTACACCTCTGCCCAACGCTGCGAAGAATACACAATGTTTTCTATATTTGAAAGAAGAAAGAAAGAAAAAACTTTTATTTTGTACCTCTCACAAGATATAACAGAGAAATTACAAAACAGAAAAGAGAACACCATATCGGTATGAGGCCAAAATACGGTGCCAATCTCAGCTGATGTTACAGCCGCATAGTTGCTGCAGCGCTGATTTTCAGTATTTATGTATCCTTAACTTGTTTTTAAATCGCCAACGCATTTTTTCCCGTATGTCACTAAACTTTGCGTCTATGATTTCAATAACAATTCGAGAACGGAAATCTAAATGAAAGAAAAAAATCATCTCAAATACATCCAAATAACATAAAGAGGATTTTATATTATCACTGAAAGCATAGATACAAGTTTGGAATAAAAGTGATTACTTAAAATATATTTTCTTAGAAGCTGTAAAATATGGAGCGAACCAGCTGCATTGCTTTCACGATAAGTAATGAGAGAAAAGAGAAACGTGTTGTACAAAGATATATTATGTTCAATCAATAAAGTATGTTCTTGAATTAAAATAACAAAAATTTTTTTTTACAATACGTGTCACATATGAAATTTCTCTTAAGGGTCCGGCGGAATTTGATATGCCCACAAAAAATAATACCGAAATAAATCGTAATCCAGACAATATTGTATTAAATTATGGTATTATTTGGATTTGGATACCATTAATCTAGGTTCCTACGGTACTATTTCGTCTGTAACTACTTCACTGGAAATAAAAGATCGGAAAATCGTTCCAAACTTGTATCAAAAATTGCATTCGCTTACAAATATTTGTGTAGTATGAAGTATTTTGGACGAAATGGTAGAATAGGAACCTAGATTAACGGTATTGGAATCCGAATAATAACAGAATTTGTTTAAATTGCATTTGAATTACGATTTATTATATAGTATTACGTTTGCAAGAGAAAGTCGGTGGAAAATTAAATGTCATAATTAATTCAATACTCAACTCAAAATAGTTTTCTTGTCATACGAGTAATATTTATATTCATGGGTTCCTTTTATTATTGGTATAATCAAGAATATGGAACTCTTACGGATTAAAAACAATATTAATATTCAATTAAATACAAACAAAAAAAGTATAAATAATATTCATTGACAACACCATATTATAAATAATTAAAACGATACCTCTATCTAATAACGATCCTCCTCAGCATATGGAAGTCAGCTCTAGGATCATTGCTGGAATGGACACAGAATCATTGCCTATGGTGCTTCCTGGAAAAAAAGAGATTCCTTCAAAAGCGTCGCAGAGTGATAAGTGTTTTGGGGCTCATACTAAAATTATTAGGGACGTGGCCTTGATCCAGTCAACCCCAGCTTCTCATCGTCTCCGTATTTACCAATGACGTATCCAAAGTTTCCATAATCGCGGTCAAAGGACTCCGTCTGCTCTAACAGTCGGTGCTTTGGCAAACATGGGGACGGAGTTGCAACTTATAACTTCTTAAGTACACCTAAGTTGTAAGTCAAACGTGTGTGCCTGCACGTATACTAAAACTGCCCTGGATCTTATAATAGAATGTTGCCGAGTACATGTGTATGGTCAAATCGTCTATCTTCTTCTTCTATACTTATAATAAATCTGTAGAGAGGTCAATTCTGTACATGAAATATATTTCCAAAATAACTATCAGCGGGTGATTAGTAATCGATACTGACGCTAAAATGCAATCAGTAAAATTTTTGTCTGTCTGTCTGTATGTTCGTTATAGAAACAAAAATCACTCGATGGATTTCAACGAAACTTGGTACAATTGTTCTTCATACTCCTGGGCAGGTTATAGTATACTTTTCATCACGCTACGATCAATAGGAGCAGAGCAGTGAAGGGAAATGTTGGGAAAATGAGGGATTCATGAGAAAGGTTTCAAGTTATAAAACACCACGCTACAACCCTTAGGAACGGGGCAACGCAGGTGAAACCGCGGGCGAAGAACTAGGGAACAAAGTAACTATTCCACGCGGACGAAGTTGCTGGCAAAAGCTAGTAGTTAAATAAAATTTTAAGTCAATGCAACTAACTGCCATAGTAGACTAGTTGTCCTAAACGTGACTGCTACGCTATATTATTTGGTTGTCCTATGAAATTCTAAGAAGTAGCTCGGAGTTAAGATTTGTGCTCGAACTCGTCGCCTATTAACTAGCACTCCTCTACCTAATTTTAGCCTATATTGGTCCACTGCTGAATATGATATGATTTCGTTTAAAAGGACAGGAAAATTGGCAGAAAACGAACACTTTTTCCCAAATTAAATCGTATCAAATTACGAGTACGTATCGGCACCGAATGCTTATTGCTTCTCAACTGTCACTTAACAAAATAAGAATTGAGAGTAAGAATGGCAACTGACTGTATTTTCGCTATTTCTTGGAATCAGCTATTTTTCAAAACAATATAAATTAGAAAAAAAATGGAAGTAAGGTAATATTTTTTTTAACGTTGCACACTAGGGTTTTCTCATGTTTAGTGGATGCGTTTAACACAAATTCTCACATACACAAACGCCCAGACCCGGAACAACTTTTACCGAAAACCCGTACTTGTGACTCCTCTGGTGTTGCGGGTGTCCATGGGCGGCGGTAATCGCTTACCATCAGGCGATCCGTCTGCTCGTTAGCGCCCTATGCCATAAAAAAAATAACTACCTGTAGGTCATACCTACAAATATTTTCTCCGTGTGGGGATCGAAGAAGATCGAAGAAGCTCCGGGAGCGCAGAAGCCGATCACTCAGCCGCTACGCCAAAAGTGTCGTCAAAAAATACGTCAATATTGGGCTTGGCACAAATCATTATGTGATTTTCATTCTAAATTATTTTATTTATTAACTAGTGACCCGCCCGCGGTTTCACCCGCGTTGCCCCATTCCTAAGCGCCGTAGCGTAATGTTAAATAACTTAAAACCTTCCTCTTGAATCAATCTATCAACCGCTTCAAAATCCGTTACGTAGTTTTAAAGATTTAAGCATACATAGGGACGGACAGACAGCGACAGCGACTTTGTTTTATACTATGTAGTGAAGAACCAACTGGCTGGTTCATAATATTTTGTCTAAGGCCACTATTGAAATCAATCAATGATAATATCATAATTATCCAGATTTATTTAAATTGAAAGACCGTTTCTAACTAGGAGTTTAGTTTTTGGTTAGATTTTTTTATGTACCTACCGGGGAACCGTGAATGTACACGTCTGCCTTACCCTTCGGGGACTACAAGCTTAACATAACATATTCAACCCATTATACTGTCCCACTGCTGGGCACGGGTCTCCTCTCAGAATGAGAGGGATTAATAGGCTATAGTCCACCACGCTAGCCTAGTGCGGGTTGGCAGACTTCACACGCCATCGAGAAAATCTCTCAGGCAAGCAGGTTTCCTCACGATGTTTTCCTTCACCGTTTAAGCGCGTGATAATTAACTATTTAACGCCTTGGGTTCGAACTCAAGACCTTTGACTTGGCAGTCCAACGGTCATACCACTAGGCTATCACTGCGTTCACTACAAGCGTAATAATATGTTATGTTGATTGATGTACCTACAGAAATCTCTCTTACAGACCAACGCTCCTACCCGAAGAACTAAAATCGCCATACAAAAGTTAACCAGACTCGCAAACGTAAAGCACTTACGAAACTCCTCATTACACTACCGTTACATTCTTCAAACTAAAAATGCGTAAAAATAAAGAAGATTGAGCGGCTGTGATTCAAACTTATAGCGACAATACAGAAATACACACGTAGAGGGGCACGAAGCTAAGCAGGATTTATGACGTCATGTGTCGTTACGAGAGCCGCCAGTGATTCAGGGCTGCCCCTGCGCGAATGTGAATTAATTTTCTGTATTGAATGATTTATATTTAAAATTCAATTAATAATAGTCAGGTGACCATTATTAATTGCACTATGACTACTACCACTACTATTTCTCGTAACAATATTAAAACATACACATGTTCGTGGGAGAGCCATGCTGCGGCACGAATGGGCCGGCTCGACCGGAGTGATACCAAGACCTCACAGAAAACCGGCGTTAAACAATGCTTACGTTGTGTTTCGCCAAGTGAGTGAGGTTACCGGAGGCCCAATTCCCTTTTAAAAGGTCGGCAACGCACTTGTGACTCCTATGGTGTCGCGGGCGTCCATGGGCGGCGGTAATCGCTGAACATCCGGCGATCCGTCTGCTCGTTTGCCATAAAAAAGAAAAAATACCATCACGCCTATATTCCTTGAAGCATTAGGCCGAGGTGTACTAATGTACACCCACAGTTCGCCGGTATGGTTAGGTCCCTATGTTATTTGGCTACAGTTTTCTGCAAGTGTGAGTGGAATTATTCAATTCCATTATGTCCTAACTCTCTACTACTAAATTGATGCAACACTTTTCGCTCGGACAACCCTGCAGAGTCCGTAAAGCGTGACTTATCTGGCCTAGAAGCGAGCTCCAAGCAAACAGGCTGTTGGCCTCACATTCAGGCTCCAAGCTCATTGTTGCTACACTTATTCCTCAGAAATGCTCGTTTGACTCGCTTTGTAGATATTATGGTGTCGAGTAATCTTATTATGCAAATGTGATTAATTGCCTTGCTCGTGTACTTTTTTTTTCCATTGGCTTGCTTTTAAAAAAAAAAATATTAATTTTCTTTAGCATCTTTTGTTTTGACAATGGAGTTTGTGCATCTGTTCTTCAATACTTTTTTTATGGAATAGGAGGGCAAACGAGCAGACGGAACGCCTGATGGTAAGCGATTACCGCCGCCCATGGACACCCGTAACACTAAAGGAGTCACAAGTGCGTTGCCGGCCTTTTAAAATCTCACGCCTAAACGTCTTTCCTCGGTTAGGTAGTCTTTGGTCTCACATTTTTTCCATGATCACCCTAATATGGAGACCTGGCTCTCATTTTCTTGCTCAATATCTGAGAGATGGCACTAAAAACGTGATGATAAACCTCTTTCTAACCTCTTTCAGCCATGATATAAATATTAGAAACTAGCGACCCGCTCGCGGTTTCACCCGCGCTGCTAAGAGGCGTAGCGTAATGTTATATAGCCTACAACCTTCCTCGATAAATGGACTATCCAACACAAAAATAATTTTCAAAATCGGTTCAGTAGCTCCAGAGATGCTTCCTATAACCTCACAAATTCTACTTCTTAAATAATGATAGGTAGAGTATTTATTTCTGTCCGTAAATGAAACTAGAATAAAAAACATAAACCGTGACGTCATTTATATAACACTTTCATTATCTTTTTATAGGTGGTAAGACTCCGTTGCTGATGTTCGTATAGGATGCTACCACTGCATTGTCAATTTTTTCCGGTTTGAAGTGTAATTAAAGTCTCTACAATTATACTGAGTAAATTTGACTTAACGAGTGGTGTAAAAGGTGTCAAAATGACAACGCGCTAGTGATACGAGACAGCTGATGCCTGATGATTTCCGCTTACCATATGCTTTGACCGTATGCTTTTTTGAAGCTGCGATTGCCACCTCATCAGGCGTCCCGTATGTTTGTTTATCAGACTCAGTCACTTTTTTATTACACCATTAAAAAGGTACTTTTGAAAAGTCAAAACTAGTTGCACGATTCCAAAAAATGGGTTTTATGGAGAAGAGCCGGCATGACACTCAATAGATACTCCTTAAAAGAACATGATTAAATCTCACAACTTTGTTTTAAATAGTTACTGAGAATGATGCAGTGTATCATCCTTTATAATAATAAAAACATCATCTAACAACAAATCATTTTGGAAATTACATAACGAGCTGCATCTCATTTTGTTCAGCAAACAAAAACTGTTCTATGAAAGTAAAACCTGAATAGCTCCCCTAACCCACTAGTGTAAGATTACAAGAACAATAAACTTTATTCAAAACAAAATACCAAGAGGATCAAAGACTGCGTTACTTGACAATTTGATGTCCCTACTTGTCGTAACATGAAACTTAATCACAATTTTTGGGTTAAGACCCCCTTGTGACACATTTGAACTAAATTGTTCCGTAACGGTCTTATTTTGACATTTTGGAAGGAGACGTTATTGAAATGACGTGTAACCTACGTTATATTTTGCATGAATATAAATGCCTAAAAATTAATAATACTTACGTCGAAGTCTATCGTAAAGCACCTTGGTGTATGTTTCGACTTATGCGCGTGATAGTCAGCGCCCCCGCTCGGTTGCTGCGGCTCTGGCAGTCTGCAGTCTGTAGGAACTCATGCAACCACAACTTGTTTGGTGTAGCAGGTGTCCATGGATGGCGATATCTACTTATCATAACTTGAATGAGTAAGAGAAGATAGTAAGAGTACCTATTTACTTGAATAGCGTGCTTCATCTTAACTCCACCTTGTTGGTGATTTCTATCAGGCTAGACCAGAGCCAAATGGTCTTTTGCAAGTCAATATTAAAAAGCATTGCTCAAATCTCAAATTGCTCAATAAAAAGCATTGCCAACATAGTTCAAAGTATTAGCGTTGGCAGGGCACATCTCGTAGAACTGACGGCCGTTGGGGCAGAAAGGTTCTCGAGTAGAGACCACGCATTGGAAAGCGCAGTGAGGGACGACCTCCAACGAGATGGACGGACGACCTGGTATAGGTCTCTGGGAGTCGTTGGATGCGGCAGCATATAACCGGTTCCTGTGGAAGTCTTTGGGGGAGGTCTTTGTTCAGCAGTGGATTTCTATTGGCTGATATGAAGAGGATGATGATGATTAAAAAACATTGTGGGAGAGCTTACTTACATGGGAGAGCCATGCTTCGGCACGAATGGGCGGGCTCGACCGTAATGATACCACGGCCTCACAGGAAACCCGCGTTAAACAACGCTTATGTTGTGTTTCGCCGAGTGAGTGAGGTTACCGGAGGCCCAATCCGCTTTTAAAAGGTCGGCAACGCACTTGTGACTCCTATGGTGTTGCGGGTGTCCATGGGCGGCGGTAATCGCTTACCATCAGTCGACCCGATTGCTAGTTTGCCGTCCTATCCCATAAAAAAATGTATTAATGCTTTTGAGCAGAATAAAGGAATCTTAAAGTACTGTTTATATTTTGCATATTTGTATCATATGCTGTAATGAAAAACAGCTAAAGCTGAATTTCCCCAAAACATTATTCTATTCAAAACACAAATGTTGGTCCGGAATCCAAAACACCTTGGGACTAATAAAGTCAATGTTGTTGAGTCCTTGGGCTCGTTACAGTTATGTTATGAGCCCAAAAACAACTCAAGTTCAACAATAAAATTAATTCAGCGCACACAATTGTGTTAAGCTGAGAATACACGTCAGAATTCGTTTCCGACAGTCTGATCAAACTGTCGGATCATATTTTATTCAATCACCGTCTGATTTTCAGTCCGACTCTGTGTAAACTAGTCTTTTCAGAGCTATCTGCGCGAACGTCTGATACAGCAATTATATCTTACAATTATGAAATAAAATATTTTATGCAGAGCGTAGGTACCTTCAGAAAATCGGAAAGGCATTGAAATTGTTTCCGCTTTGGCACTGTTTCCGACTTGAGTGTATGATCCGACTATCGTATTGGACGTGTATTGATTTTTCGACGAAATATCTATATGGCGGGAACGCCTTCCGACAGTTGGATCAGACCATCGGATCCAATAGACTGCTTATTTTTTATGACCGCCTCATTAGTCTAGTGGTCCCAAGCGCGACTGCTACATTAGAGGTGCTGGGTTCGATCCCCAGGTCGAGCAAAGTGTTATTGGATTTTTCTAAGAAATTCTCAGTAGCAGCTCGGAGTCTGTATTTGTGCCCGGTTAATGGCTATTGGCTCGCTCCCTATAACATGTTGAATAAATCAAATACCCGTCAACTATCTTACTATCGTATGAAAAAGTCTGACGTGTATTCCGGGCCTTATGCTCGGTAACCGCCAGCTTCGTTACCATAAATATGTTATTGTTTCAATTTCAAAATTTCTTCGATTAGAATTTCAGCTATTTGCGAATGAGGAACTGGAGTTATACATGGTAATTTGATATGGATTTACTAGTAGTGATTTATTAGTAACTTTCTTGGGATAATGGAACTCTGAAATTATGTTTCAGAGGCATGATAACATACTTGATAAATAACATTCTGAGTTCTATTTATATACCTGACCCATATATGGCCGGTATGTTTTAGGTTTCATGTAATACATACATATTTTCACGTCTGTCTCCCTTTGGGGTAGGCAGAGACTATAGATTTCCACTTGCTACGATCCTGGCACACCACTTTCGCTTCATCTACATTCATTAATTTCCTCATGCATGATCGTCGGTTTAAGGTGCTGTTAACGTGACCTTTTTTGAGAACGTCCGCAATTGCAACCGCTACGCCAATCGACGACACGATTGTTGACACGGCTTCTGCGCCACGTGTTGTGGGTTCGATCCCCACACGGAGCAAATATTTGTATGATCTACAGGTAGTTGTTCCGGGTCTGGGCGTTTGTGCATGTGAGAATTTGTGTTTGTGTAAACGCGCCCACGATACAGGAGAAAATCCTAGTGTGGGGCAACGTTTTTATTATGAAAAAAAAAATAAAAACAATTTGATTGTGGTTCGCCGAGGTCGGCCGCTTCCAACTTTTCCATCCGTTCTTGCCATGTATACTTGTTTCCTCTATCTTAGTTCATCTATCCTCTCTACATGCCCAAACCATCTTAACATCATGTAATACATAATATATACATATTCACCCCATTAAACTGTCCCACTGCTGGGCACGGGTCTCCTCTCAGAATGAGAGGGCTTAGGCTATAGTCCACCACGCTGGCCTAGTGCGGGTCGGCAGACTTCACACGCCATCGAGAAAATCTCTCAGCCATGCAGGTTTCCTCACGATGTTTTTCTTCACCGTTTAAGCGCGTGATGATTAACTATTTAATACGCACATGACTTTGAAAAGTCAGAGGTGCATGCCTTGGGTTCGAACTCGAGATCTTTGACTTGGCAGTCCAACGGTCATACCACTAGGCTATCACAGCTTCATCATCATGTAATAGGTTGCTTCAATTGTCGTTAATGAGGCACAAATCAAAACTCCCAGCAGCTACCTGTAATTCTGCAAAAGATAAAACTGATGGCATCTTTTATTGTTTAAAAATAGAGGTATTTTTTGTATTTTTTTTGCATTTTCCATGCTAAGATTATAAAGTTGTTATAGTGAAGAAAAAAATCAATCGCCTTATGACGTAAATTCAGAATGTGAAGGCAAATTTCAATCAGGCGTGTGCGGTTCGCGGTGGCTTAGAGGTCAGAGCGTCTGGTGTATCCAACCAGGAGTCGCAAGTTCGAATCATGCCCGCGACTGACTTTTTCTTTCACTATAATAACTTAAACGTATAAACGTTAAAAAGAAAATATTATTACTAGTATCATAAATGCGAAAGGTTGAATAGATGGATGTTTGTTACTCAATCACGCCGGAACGGCTAAACGGATCTGGATTAAATTTCACACATGGATAGATTATAGCCTCGAAGAGCACAGGCTATTATCCAGGTCTGACCCAAATCTGAAGTCCACCCAGACGAAGTCGCGGGAAAAATTCCAATAACACGTTGGTCATCCTAGGATTTGAACCCACAACCACATTCAGCGGATGCGCTTGCAGCCTCGATATTATACTTTGTATATATACGTTACTTAAATACATTCATAATACTTTATATTGAGGAAAATAAGTATAAAAAATTTCTACCGATTTCCAGTACCTCAGCGTAAAACTCGACTATCTACGTATTTACATTGTTCTCCATCCAATATTTCATGGCATCACATTTTTTAGCTCGAGCGCGGTATTATTATGCGTCAAGAGCCTTCGAATCGTGTCAACAACGTACTTCGTTACGGCGTGCGATATTTTATCGCTTCATTAGTGTAGCTATCCAGCAAAAAATCTTATTTACCCCAATTCGGTACTGATATCGAAACAGACGCGTATGGAGATCTTTACGGTGGCTAAAATCGCCACAATATGGTTCACGACTACTCAACGGCTCATAATTTTGTAATATATAAGCTGACCTCGCATTGACTTTTGATATTATTGGAGATTGTCATATCAATCAAGCAAAATCATTTATTATCAGGCATCTATGACCCATAGATATATACCTTACACACTAACATATATGAAATAAATAACAATTGATGTTAGTTAGATATAAACTTAACCTATGTTAGTAAAACACTTCACTTGGCACTAGTCACCGTCACAGTGCGTTCTTGTGGCACTTGTCCGCGGAAGCGACGAAGCACTATGTCCTGCGGCCAGAAGTCCTCTTCCATGACGAGGTGCAGATAACACGTTGGTATTCGCACTACAAACGTCTTAAAATTGATATACTGAATTAATTTGGAATGTTGTGAAGTGTGTCCGTCCATTTTAGTCATAGGAACTAAACACGGAGTAATGTCAAATCAGGTGAATAGGACGCGTTCATGAAAGGCCGAAAAGTGTCCAAATAGGCGCAGCGGGGTAATTGGGGGAGTGCTGGCGCCGACAATAATGAATGGTAGTGAAAGTTGTGTGTGGCTGAGGAAACATGAATGTTGAATAAATACCGTAGAGATAAGAGCGTTGAGATGTATATCTGGGGTAACATTGAAAGAGAAACCTTAAGTGAGAAATAGCGTTATATACAAATTCAAATCTTTATTGCTTTCATATATAATTAGGATGTTACAAGTTACAATAATATGGGAGCGGTGTGGTGTGAAAGGAGAT
Organism: Acronicta aceris; assembly: GCA_910591435.1. NCBI lineage: Eukaryota > Metazoa > Arthropoda > Insecta > Lepidoptera > Noctuidae > Acronicta > Acronicta aceris. Next base: position 14,411,052 of record OU342770.1, read on the forward strand.
GTAGTAACAAAGACTAGTCCATTTTGCAATATCACCAATGTAACTTCAACAGAGCTTAAACGAACAACAGCAACACAAACTTAGTTAACATCTTATCACAAGACTCGGACAAACAACATAAAATAAATGTATCAACACAAACAACTCTACACAATTGTTTATTTTGGATACAATAGTATTGGCGACTATCTATTTATAACGGTGTAACTATTTACAATGGCGGTATATTGTTCATCTTCAAAGATTTAAAAAAGATTGCCTTAGACCATTTTCTATATATATCATCATTCTGACTGCCTCATTAGTCTAGTGGACCTAAGCGCGACTGCTATGCTAGAGGTCCTGGGTTCGATCCCCAGGTGGAGCAAAAGTGTTATTAGGTTTTTCTATGAAATTCTCAGTAGCAGCTCAGAGTCTGGTTAATGGCAATAGGCTCGCCCCCTATTACATGGGACCTAAATATACCGGCGAACTGTGGGTGTACATTAAGTACGCCTCTGCCTATATCATCATTCTATAATATCAAAATCTATTTCTTTATAAGATTATGATGGGTTAGACCACAGTTCACCGCGCTGGCCTAATGCGCGTTGGCAGACTTCAAACACTCGAAATAATCTCTGAGGTCTCCTTGCGATGTATCATTCCGTGCCTTGGATTCAAAGTCGAGACCTTTGACTTGGCAGACCAATCACTAGACTGTAACTGCTCGTAAATCAAATTGGGGGACAAAATGACCCCATGTTTTTCCAGCGCAGTAAATTGCAAGCTATTTAGGTATAACGGTATCCTATTTTTCTTTCTAAACACGTAACATGTTGCTTGACTTTGAAATCGAACTGAGAATCTTTCGTTTATCAACTGCTTGCCACTAAGCCAATGATACAATACAATACAATATAGTTTATTTGCACAAACATGCGTATACATTCACGAATAAGGTATCGTGGGTATGCAAGATCACACAAAATAATAGGTCCGACATGTTTGCCATATGTCATGGCATGCAAATTTTTAAAATTTACAAGTTTTAATACAAATTATTTTATACAACATTAATTTTGTTAAATTTAGTTAATTCTAATGATTATGTAAATAAATATGTTACATTGAAGTTTCCATTAAAAATCGTTGACATTATAATAGGCTTTTTCTTTTAAAAATTACTTTATTTTATTTTTAAAATGTACAACACTGAGTTCTTTCCAGTGCTTAGGTAACTTATTGTAAATAACTGGGGCCATGCAGAAAACACTTTTGCGCATAAGTGCAGTCCTAGAAACATGTAGGCAAATTTTACTATTATCCCGTCTATTTCGGGGAACTATGTCGGCCTGTCGCGGAAATAAATTCGGATTGGTTTTAACAAATGTTACAGTTTCTAAAATGTACAGGCATGGCAACGTCAATATCTTATATCGGATGAAGTATGGTTTGCAACTGTCTGTCGTTTTAAACTTAAACATAGATCGGAGGCATCTCTTTTGCGCTTTAAATACAATTTCTTTATCAGTTGAGTTGCCCCAAAAGATAACACCATATCTGAGAATGGATTCAGTTAGACCGTAGTAGGCTGTTAGTAACGCGTCTGTATTTAGTGTTCGTGACAAAGTGTATAAAGCGTAAGAGTTATTACTTACTTTTTTACTCAAAGCCTCTATATGAGCTTTCCAATTTAAATTCTGGTCAATTATTAGTCCAAGAAACTTAGTTGTATTAACTGTGTCGATTGGGGTATTATTAAATTTTATGTCAAGGTTTGGTAATGTCAAAGAACGCTGATTAAAATGCATAATTAAAGTTTTATTTATATTAATTTTATTGGTAATGCAGCCATCATATATCTAGGTCAACATAATACCTACACCATTAATGTAAATACAAAATATTCAAGGCTTTAAAGTTTTTTTTAATACAAAGGGAAGTTAGACAGAAACATTTCCAAAATCTCATATTCCAACTTTTTACAAAAAGCCTCCTGATATTCTTTGTATTTTTGTAACACAATTCGCATCATACAATACAGACGGATTATTGCATAACAGTAAACAACCAAACAGATATCAAATTGTTTCTCAAAGTTGCTACTCCGTTGGATAATCAGGTATTTTTATCTCCGCACTTCAGACAGATGTATGCAATAACACAAAGTTGTCAAATTATACCAAACAACAGCGCTGCAACTTTTCTGGAATCTGTTATTAAAATTCTTGACGAAGTATTTTTTATTGGCGGAAATACTTTCTGCAACGTTCTACCCAGAGGCAACGGCGCCCATCTTAGTGATATTGTATCTATAATGGGATGGTAAATTAATAATTATTATCCGTGACCCAAAAATCTATGTGAGATTTTCCGATTGTTTGCAATAAAACTGCTTTTGTTGCGACCAATTTTAGTCTTATTAGTCTAACTGGCTCATTAGTCCTAAGCGCGACTGCTACCCGGTCTTGGGTTGGTTGAGCAGTGTTCGGTTGGTCGAGCAGTGTTATTGAGTTTTTCTATAAAAATTCTCAGTAGCAGCTTGGAGTCTGTGCCCGGTTAATGGCAATAGGCTCGCCCCCTATTTCATGGAACCTAAACATACCGGCGAACTGTGGGTGTACATTAGTACACCTCTGCCTAACACTTCGGGGAATACAGGCGTGATGGTATGATTAGTCTCCTCTTTTTGAGAAAAACTTTAGAAAAATAGAATTATTTTAGAAAAAAGAAGATTTTTACTGAACAACAGAAATCCTTACTCAGGTTTGCCCACAATCAGTAGGGGGCAGCATCCAGCAACGAGGATTTAGACCGACTGTTTGAACCCCTGCTCTTCATAACTGAACCACGCTGTTACGCATGTTAGTGAAAAAACAGTCAGTGATCACGTAAATGGAAACCAATGTGCAAAAATTGACACCAACTGGACCCCTGGACGATCTCGATGAGTATTCAGGACAAGTATGGACTGAAATCGCATCAAATGCAGCGGAGCTTGAATTGCCTACAAAAACGTAATACCAAAATAAATTGTAACCAATGATACAACATTGGTCCTCCTGGCGCTCCTTGGGGGAGGCCTACGTTCAGCAGTGGACGGCAATAGGCTGATTTGATTGATTGATTAAATGTTGTATCAAATTATGTTATTATTCGGATTCGGATTAGATTCCTACCGTACTATCTCGTCTACTACTACATCACTGGAAATAAACGAACTAAAATCGTTCCAAACTTGGTAAAGTTATCAAGAATTGCATTCGCTTACATTTATTTTCAGTGAAGTATTTTGAACGAAATGGTAGAGTAGGATCCTAGATTAACGTCATCGGAGTTTGAACAATAACACAATTTGATAAAATGTTGTTTGAATTATGATTTATTTTGGTATTACGTTTATATGGGATATTCGGTCTGCCTTTTAATGAAAAAAGGGGTAGCTTCTGCCAAGTATTGGCACACATATTAGACAAAATCCAAATATATGTGTAGTCACATAAAAGATTAATATTTGTGTCACAATTGCTTGTTTGTGCTTCAAAACTCGTTGCCAGAAACAACAGCGAACAAGTTGTTTTGAAACAAACACAAAACGTGTTCTAAGCAACACATATAATTCTTTTCTAACAAACATAAACAATTCTAATCTCCGCCAACATTACACGTGAATCTGGTACACAAAATGTGAAACTAAGTTAACGTGTAACTTTTAATTATTCTACCAGTCATAATTTATACTTGTCGGAGTTTGCTTAACTTGTAATCAAGGAGTTGGACATTGTTTTCTACATCGTTATTAAATCATTATGCGTGTGAAATAAATATGCTGATACACAGATTATTTAATTATACATGGTTGTAACTTGTCTTATTTAATAAGACGACAAATAAGCATACAGGGCCCCTGATAGCAAATTTCAAGTTTAGGCACCAGAATCACCAGTAGTTTATTGAACTGAGTTGTTAATCTAAGTTAAAAAATAAACTACTAATAGTATCTAATGGCATGATAGCGGGTAAACCCAATCCGGGTCCGCACCTCTCTATACCCTTAGCCGTTCACACCGCTGTTGCCGCCTTCTGCCTGTCAGCTGTACGGGGGTCCAGATAGTGAGGTGGAAAGCCACCGTCTGCCATCCGTAAGGATGTTTATTCGAGGCTCAAAGCAGATGCCGTTTTTTTCCAGCAATAAAAAATATCGGTCCACCTTAATTACACGTTGATGACTTCAATGCCATCATCAGGCAGCAATCTGCTTCGTTGCTCTGCAGAGTGCGGAGCAGTTCCAATTCCATCCTGAAGACAGTAGCGAGGAGGTACGACTCTCCACTATTGTAATAGAAGTACCCTATAGGTTTTTATGCGAAAACCTATATGGTAGTTCTCGTTGACTTAGAATCACGAAATTTGGCAAAAAGCAAGGTCTTACAGCCAATTTTATCATGTTGGTATAATGGGTAGGTACGTAACCCTTGGCGGACGAGTTCAACTCGCACTTGACCGGTTTTTTATTACAATATAGACAGTCCCCAAAACGCCCGCCCTTCACCGCCTCCTAGTGATTTCCCTGGGAAGAAGAAAGGGCGCAACAAACTCCTCAGCAATACATTTCTGTCTATTAAATTACTAAGGCGTTAAAAAATACATAAAATATAATTTTTATTTTTGTTTGGGGTGCTTAACTAATATTTTTTTCATAGCTACATGTTAGCTGGCGCTGACATAATATTATGGCATCGAAGTCAAACATCAAGCATTATACCTATTAATAAAATTATCAAGCCCCTTTTTTGGGCGCAGCTAAATAAATTTTCTTTTTTTCTTTCTTCCCTATTGAGTTACATGGCAATGATAATAATATGCATGATAACTAGGACCTCCAAGGCGATTCAGTCAAGTTTTTAAGAGATTAAGAGAGATTTTTTTATTTTTATTATGTAGACGTCGGCAAACTAGCCGACGAGCCACCTGATGGTAAGTAGTCATTGTCGGCCATGGACACAACAACACCAGAGCAACACCAGACGAATTGCTGATGCGTTGCCGGCCCTTAAGAGCCCTGTATACGCACCGTTTCAAGATCCCCCTGACATAGCGCAATGGGACCACTTCAGGAGAAAGATCATTCCAAACCTTGAAGGTGCGTGGGAGAAAACCTCGCGACGCTCTAACATTCTTGAAGACCCAGGTCTCCAGAATGTGAGGATGGGCCCTACTCCTGAGGTGGGTAGTGCGGTGATGAAAAGGTGACGGAGGCACCAGTTCGAACAGCACTTCGGAACACTCCCCAAAAAACAGAGAGCCAACGTCTCTCCGAAGACTAAGGGTATCTACCGTTAATCTTCGGAGTCCCTTAGACATTAGCTCTTATACACTCACAGACGATCTGTCTAGATCGTCAAATAGTCACAAGCCATTACTAAACCATGACCAGCATGGCCAGTCGACCAGTTAATAGTATTTGTAGACACAAACAATAAAAGACTAAACCTTCTCATATTTTTCTTTCATCCCGCAAGTTTTAATTCAAGTCTGACGGAAATAAGCACTTCATTTAATTTTATAACTAGCTCCTATGTTAACTTAAGAAACGGATCGACGGAGAAATTAAATTTTACTTCTTTTCTCTCTGATTTTATGAACTCGGTCGAGATGGCTTGGATGAAAGAAAAATAGCTCTGTAAAAGCTAAGGGAAATCTGTCACTAGTGTTGGAAGGCGATGGGGAACTGTAATCCTCTGTAAGACTGTTAGTAATAACGTACGATTTGGGGCTTTTTTTTACTTGACAAACAAGCATTACGGGTCTAGCCTACGGACTATACTTAGGCTTTTGTCGACAGATACATTGTATAGGTATTCTTTATTGTACACCAAAAACATAATAGTACAATAATTGTCATCGCTAAAATTAGGCCAGTTAGCTTTTTTAATTGTGTTAAAAATATTTTTGCTCCAAGAATTGTAATCGGAAATAACGTCACAAGACACAAGGGCTTGGGGAGATCACTCCTTGGTAGACCCATTATGCATTTGAAGGTTTTTTAGCCATATATTATATAGTATCTAATTTATGATCATGCGTTACAAGTAATATATGTAGTCCGTTTTTTCATTAAACGTTTATTACTGTTATTCTTATTTGGTTATAAATCTGAAACTAGTTTTTACAACCAAAGGGGCGTAAAACACATTCAATTCCAACAACATACTCGTAATATTACCCTGCCAAATAAAAAGCTCGTATAAAATGCCCTCTTTGGAAATACACCATAGAGTACCTACATCACTTATCTCCACATGCGTCATCAAAAATTACATAAAACGACTTTATAGCTCATCAGACTTTACGTTGCAAATTAACTCTCAACGGTATAAAAATATTATATTCAAACGTGGAAACAGTGGTCATTTCCCCACCTTTAGGATAAATCGTCAAAAATATCGCAAATAAGGGCCTTCATAGACGAGGCACTTTTATCCGCGAGTCCGCGAAAACTATACACAGGGCGAAATAAACACACGCGTTTTATGTTGGTTTATGATCCATTTTTTATCAATAATTTCTTGTATAGAAACACTTTGTCTGGTTGAATTTACGCAGAACAAAATACTCGTGACTTTGGCCACGCGAGGTGTTTTTTACAGAATACCTAACTTATTATGTAAACCCTAAATTTAGTGTTTAATTAATTATGGTTGAGACATCCCAGCCTTCAAGTTTTATTTAAATAAGTACAGTAATTTAGTTAATAATAAGTAGTGTATACAGACACACTTTCACATTTATCATTTTATTATCGATGTGTTTAATCTATACACGTAGTCATATAAATATACAGTAGATATTCATACAACTTTTATGGCTCATCAAAGTTTATATAGCGAATTAACTCAGTGGAACGTAAAAAAACATAAAAGGTAACGCTTACTACGTTAGGTATGTACTTGTGACGCATATTTTGAGTTTAATCGTGTCATAAAGTCTTTGTTTCATTATACTTTGTGTGATGTGAGCCCAAGGGGGTAAGTACCTACAGTTTATGATAATCAACGGCTAACAAAATATATTTATTCTTAGAAAATTAAAGGAATGATGGATGTTTTTTAAACGTCTACGCAAAAGAAGTACGTGTTGATATTGTCTGTAATTCTGTCATTTCACTTTAATACTAAAACAACAGGGATGTCATTATTAGGGCATCAGCAGACGAGGCTCTTTTATCCGCAAAAGTCCGCTGTATGTAATGTATGTATATGTATGAAATGTTTATGCAAAAACAATTGCGTGTCATCTACTGAGTCCCATGTAATATTACTTACTTAAATTCCAAATTACATCAATCGAAAGAAATGGAAGAAATCTTAACAATTTATTTTTAGTAAGTACCTTTATTTTTATATATCTACACTACATTAGCATATTATGATAGTGGTCTGATTAAGGAGTTTTGTCCAGTTACTATCTATCTATACTAATATTACAAAGCTGAAGAGTTTGTTTGTTTGAACGCGCTAATCTAAGGAACTGCTGGTTCGAATTGAAAAAGAAAATTGTGTTGGATAGTCCATTTATTGAAAAAGGTTATAGGCTATATAATATCACGCGACGCCTCTTAGGATCGGAGCAGCGCGAGTGAAACCGCAGGCGGGTCGCTAGTATTATTATATCATGTATACTAACATAATCTATAAGTTATATTGTTACTAACACTCTATGGATCTGATGGTCTGAAAATAAATGATTTTTATTTTATTTTTTATTTATTTTATTTTTTATTATATACATCCACCTAAACGAAGCTGCCGCCAAAAACTAGTATTACAGTAACATTTAATTACTTGCCCAATGAATAAAGTATAATCTTATTATAACCTTACAGTTACCATCTTTATTTTTGCTATGACATTTCATCCCTTTAACCCTTCATATTTCATTATATGAGCTGTCAAAATTTTACTATCAAAAACGGTATAAAACCTTATTCGTCGAACCTACTTTACGTTTGTAATGTGTTTTTATTATGAGTTACATGGACTATGTGTTTAATATAAAAGTCTTTAATATATTTTCTTTTACACCTTAACCTCCAAAAAGCGGCGGTAGCCTAATGGCTATGGTATCGGAATTGCGATCATGTGGTTACCAGTTCGAAATCCACCCATTGCACTACCGACATGACTCCACTCGTAACACAAGCATTTAGCTTAGCACGAGGGTTTAACAAGAATAATATTAATGAGCGAACCGCATTGCTAGTAAGCTGTTTAAAATCAAAACAAAAAATAAGTATTATGTTTTATTAACAATAATTTAGCAATATTTGAAACGTTTAAGAAAATTTGAAAGGTTTTTAGACCGTTACTCACATTCTGAAAATGACGCAATTTTATTCTAAATTTTTTTAAGCATATTTGTGGAATTAGGTCTTAAATATTTCTCTCTATCTCTCCATAAATTAGCTTAGAAATAAAACGAAAAATAAAGAGAAAATACAAAAAATATTTAGGGTATAAATTAGCGTTTATTTTATTATTTGCTTATCGCAGAATTTTGCTGAAAAAATTACATTAAGCTAATAAAGGCTAAATAAGCAAAATAAATATTTCTTCTAATCAACCCTCAGCTGCTCATGTTTAATTCAGTTCGCATGAATGCAGTGAAACCAATTATTAGGGACTGAGCGCACAAGGTTTGCGGTAATAATATGGTGCAATCTCACCTCTGGACTAATAATGCGATGAGGCTCGTCACACCAGCCCATGTTACCTTGAAATCTAGGGCTGTATAAGCGAAAATCTCATAGAGTGTGATATTGAGTAACATGTAAAAAATAACTACGCCATTAGTGTAGTGGTGCTTATCGCGACTGCTACGTTAGCGGTCCTGGGTTCCATTACAGGAATGTTACAGAACATTACGAGCAGTGTTACTGGGGTTTAATGAATTTTAGATTTATATCCGGTTAATGGCAATAGATTCGGAAGCGGCGGTAGCCTAATGGCTAGGGCGTCGGACTGGCGATCATGTGGTTGCCAGTTCGAAACCCACCCATTGCACTACCGACGTGAACCCACTCGTAACACAAGCATTAAGCTTAGCACGAGGGTTTAACAAGAATACTAGTGATGTGCGACCCACATTGCTAGTAAGCTTAAAAAAAAAACTAGCTATTACATCGGACCTAAATATATTCATTTACTGTATGTAGGTGTATATTAGAATACCTCTGCTTAAGCCTTCGGCAAATACAGGTGTGATAATATAAACATATGTATGGAAAAAAAGGGCAGATAGTTAAACATAAAAAAAACATACCATCACGCCTGTATTCCCCGAAGGGTTAGGCAGAGGCGTACTTAATGTACACCCACAGTTCGGGCACAAATCCAGACTCCGAGCTGCTACTGAGAATTTAATAGAAAACTCAATAACACTTTGCTCGACCTGGGAATCGAACCCAGGACCACTAGACTAATGAGGCAGTCAATAAGTGATTATATAATAATTATGAATATGGTGAAATTATGCGGGCAATGGAGTGCAGCATAATTAATGTAAAAAGAACGGATCGTATACGATACACTACATTGCGTTCTAAAACCCAAATCGCTGACGTAGCCCAAACGGTCGCTAAGCTTAAGTGGAGCTGGGCTGGCCATGTCTATCGCATGTCCGATGATCGGTGGGCTAAAATTACCACTGAGTGGAGCCCTGATACCAATAGGCGGCGTCGTGGCAGACCAAAGAAGAGATGGCGTGACGATTTTGATTAATTTAATGCAGATTGGGTCCAAATAGCAAAAGATCGCGATAGATGGAGATATGACGGGGAGGCCTTTGCGCAGCAGTGGAACACACCAGGCTAATCATAATCATGGTGAAACTCAATTAGACACGCATCTCTTTTTTAAATAATTTGCATATTTACTCATAAGAAGAAAATATCGCGAGGAAACCTTTAAAATCCTCGAGTAATTTTATCGACAGCGTGTGAAGCCTGCCAATCGGCACTGGGTCAGCGGAATGTAGCTTATCAAAGAGATTAATTTATATAATATTTATTACAATAACTATTACTCACTGCTAAATATTGCATCAAATCAATTTCGAAACGTGTATTCAAGTAGGTAACTACTTCAAATTCAACCCTAATTAATCCGTCTGAGACCCTACACGTGATTTTATGTATGTATTTAACCCTCCACTGCTCACTTTCAATTAAATCGCTTTCATTGCACTGAAACCAATTAATTGTCTTAGCAATCAAATGAGAGAGTAGCGGGACATTTAATATACCGTCGCAATCTTGCTGGATGTACATTTTATTGCATCGATTGAAGTTAATGCAGTGAATGGAGCTTAAATTGTTCTTAAGTGCGTTCGAGATTTTATGTTCTTGAATGATTTCGTTGGAAAATTTAGCAGCACTTTCATAATCGCTAGAATGGTTATGTAATCTATTTTAAAAACTATTTGATCTTATTAAAAGAAAATATTCAAAACTTTCAAAGTTAAAAATTATTGTAAAAGCTTCGCGCTGAATTTTTCGTAGGTACTGAATTATTGATTTATTTGGTGTATAATCTAACTACCCCAATCTCTAGTTAGAAGATTTGCCAAAAATCCTGACAGCCTGTCTATTCTGATATCAGAAATGCCCTGTAATTGGGTCGCAGATGTCTTAAAGCAGTCGAGTAATTATTGTGTATTTAGTTGGTTCACGTAAATAAAAAAAAAAAATATTATTAGCCGCGTCTGGTTGGACGGTAAGCCGACCCCAATATAAGAAGTTGTAGAAAAGGCAAGGATGGTTTAACTTTATTTAATAACTTTAAACAAGTTGTCTTGACTTTTGATTGATTCATTAGCCTAGTGGTCCCAAGCGCGACTGCTACACTAGAGGTCTTGGGTTCGATCCCCAGGTCGAGCAAAGTGTTATTGGGTTTTTCTATGATATTCTCAGTAGCAGCTCGGAATCTGGATTTGTGCCCAGTTAGCTACCTCAATAACCCAGTGGTACTGAGCACGACTGTTACGCTAGAGGTTGTGGATTAGATTCCCACGTCGTGCAAAGTTTTATTGGGTTTTTCTTTGAAATTCTCAGTAGCAGCGGAGTGTGGAATTTGTGCCCAGATAATGACAATAGACTCGCCCCCTATGACATGGGACCTAAACATACCGGTGAACTGTGGGTGTACAATAACAGCCAGTCCCTATAACAAAACCGCCGATAGATTTGCTTACTAGAGATAGGATTTTGACATTACTTGTATGGACTTTAAGTCAAAATCCTATCTGTAGTAAGCAAATCTATTGACGAATTTACTATAGGGACTGGCCGTAAGTACGCCTCTGCCTAACCCTTCAGGGAACACAGGCGTGATGGTATGTTAAACAAGTTGTCTTGTCAACTTAGCAAGGGTGCTGGTGTAGCCACATTATTGTATGCCTACATAAATTGTATGTACTACCATGTTGTTTAAATGTAATTTTTGTTATGTTATGACTCACTCACTCCGGTCGAGCCGGCCCATTCGTACCGAAGCATGGCTCTCCCACGTAAGTTTACAATAAAAAAACAAAAATATACCTTTAAACAAGTTTTCATCAAAGCTTCGAATAACACAAATAAAAAAACCCAAATTACAAAAAAGAACCCAATTTCACACTGCTCCCATATTTCTTTGAACTCATTCCAATTCATTGATTCCAATATATGCTTCACTACTAAACAAACGTAAACACTATCTACAATTTCTGCAAGTGAGAATAAACGACATATTTTTCTCTTTTCAGGTAAGCATTGACTTTTAGAAAAAATCCCGTAACGCATTTAGGTGAGTTAACTTCATTATTTTCAAGGTAAATCAAATTTGTGATACAGATCGTATCGGGGACTCTCAACAAATCGTAAGGTGTATCTTCGTAACCCAATAAAAAACGGCGAGGCGTATCGTACGTCCTTCGAAATTTGATAACGCGCATCTTGGGTACAATTATTGTGTTATGACGGTATATTCGACCCACGTGTCGCGTACGGAGAGTTATTTTTTGGGAAAAAGTTATATGCGCTGGATTGGCGTGCTGAACTTGTGTGCAGGTAAGATTTATATATTTTCAAGATGACTAGTATTTTGTTATCCGAATATGTTAGTTTAGGCAAAATAAATTGCCAGGTAAGTTTTAAAATTACCGGTTTCTGCGCTACGGATTGTGTAGTTTCAATACTCCACGGAATAAATATTTGTATAGCCTCCAGGTAATTGCTGTGAGTCTGATTGGTTGAGTAGGTATTTAATTTTTTTCTTTCTAAATACATAAAAAAAAACAAACAAAAAAAATAAAAATTACCAATACAGGAAAAATCTAGGGTTGGACATAGAATTTTTGGTTTTCAAAAATTATATGCTTTAGAACCTACATAGTGGTCCTATTAATATCAAAACACTTACTTATTTACACTGTTCAACTCAATACACTCACAATACAGTATTCAACACACACTCGACTGAAAAATAAATCAGATTGTTTGTATTTTAATATTACCTACCCTCTAAGGAAAATAAAGGCAGCATTTTCACATAACTCCGATCAACATGGAAAAAGGTGCCTATAAATTTTGGATACAAACACGGCACGCCCCTTGTTCAACCGTAAATAAATCTAACCACAGCTCACCGATTTCCCGACAAAAAAAAGAAGACAAAACGCGATCAAAAAATAGTCGCATCAGCTACGTAGAACCGCGTGAAATCTGTCAGTCGCATAAAGTCGTGTTTTCGCGTTCGGGAATTTTGTCTGCGGGTAGGATATCTCTCAGCGATTGACGTGTACCGCGGACGTACATTGATGTTACCACCGATTTTTAGCATTAAAAAAATACAAATTCAAAACAATGTGCCTTTTATTTTATCGGACAACTGACACAAAAAATCGAGTATTTGTCGGTAAAAGGTGTTTCGATATGCAAATGTACCGCTCTGGATATATGCGCTGGATAAATGTGTCTCCTAAAAATGGTGTACCTACCTAGAGAGGTGTGTGCCTTGGATTCGAACCCGAGTTCTACGACTTGGCACTCCACTATCGTATGATCACTACCAATACTTATGAGGCTTAAAAACTGTTGTCTTGGGCTTTTAATCAGAGACGATTCTGAGCATAATTATACGATTTCTTATATCGATATTCATAAAAAATAATAATAACTGAAGCATACATTTACACTGAGAATCATCGCTGAGTATAATTATAATAATAAGCCTTAAATATGCACATTTTGACGATATTTAGAACCAATTTTTTTATACCGGAGCATTCGTTATGTGTCACTGTAATTTGATTGTGAATGGCCGACTTTATTCCGTCAGCAACAAATAAAAAAACAGATTTATCGTCTACATAAATGCTCCATAAATCCCTCAAAACAACTCTAAAAATGAAAATACCAAAATAGGATAACACTATAAGAATCCAGGGCTTGAAGCTTTACGATTTCTCTTTCAACACATTATTTTCCCTCTCGGTTGGAGCGTCGTGTCTGGCTCACAGTCCGGTCACGTTACTACGCTTGTGACAGCGCGACCGCTTACCGGCGACCGTGATGTCGGATTATGTCGGACAGTGAGTGCGCTGCTTTATGTGAGCTTACGCTATAAGTGTGCTTCAACATTTGGGTTTATTTTTGATGTTTTTTTGTTGAATATTTGTTTTTATTTGGAATACATCGACAGAAGAGAAGTGAAAATGTAAAAGCACCATTTTGGCAACTGTACAGTGAAGAAATTCAAAATTTACTTTTTGACAGCTTATACTTTTGGAGAAAATATTTACATCTATGATTTTATTTCGAGATTTTTATGTAATTACTCCTAGAAAATTCCCTAAATATTATCATGATACATTTTAGATAACATAAAATCACGCCTGTATTCCCCGAAGGGTTAGGCAGAGACGTACTAATGTAACCCGCAGTTCGCCGGTATGTTTAGGTTCTATGTAATAGGGGGCAAACCTATTACCATTAACCGGGCACAAATCCCAAACTCTGAGCTGCTACTGAGAATTTCATAGAAAAACCCAATAACACGTTGCTCGACCTGGGAATCGAATCCAGGACCTCTAGCGTGGCAGTCGCGTTAAGGAATCAAAGTCAAAGTCAAAATGTTTTATTTCAATTAGACCAAAATAGGTACTTTTGAAAAGTCAAAACTAGTTGCACGGTTCCTAAAAGTGGGTCTTATGGAGAAGAGCCGGCAAGAAACTCCATAGATAGGTACACATATTTAAAAAAAAAAGTGGCAGATACATTTTATTTGTCATCAGAATCATTTACAGAAATTCTTTAAATGGCACATTCTCTGGCAGGTTAGCCCTCTCTCTTACTCACTCTTCTCATATTAAGTCCTCTCATTTTGAGAAGAGATATGTACGTACTTACGAGTTAAGGCTATATCTAGCACACTAGCGTAGCACACTAACCACTAGCGCAGTGTGCGTTGGCAGCCTTCACACGGTATCTTTAAAATCTCCCAGGCTAAGGCTAGCACTACTTCGGAAGAAATTATTCACTCTTAGAACTCAAAATTTCAAAGGTATAGTACTGGGACTGAGGCCCAGGTTTCAGAGATAAGGAATGAATTCGAATAATGCGAGAATTCAGAGACTGATCCTCTAAAGTTTGGCTAATAGTTTTATAAATTACGATTTAGATTGAAATCATTTTCGTAAAACATATATGTATCTTCAAATCACTACATAGTGTAAAACAAAGTCGCTGTCGCTGTCTATCCGTCCCTATGTAACTATGCTGAAATCTTTAAAACTACGCAACGGATTTTGATGCGGTTTTTAATAGATAGAATAATTCAAGAGGAAGGTTTTAAGCTATTTAACATTACGCTACGACTCTTAGGAACAGGGCACTGCGGGTGAAACCGCGGGCCGGTCGCTAGTCACTACATAGTATAAAACAAAGTCGCTGTCGCTGTCTGTCCGTCCCTATGTATGCTTCAATCTTTAAAACTACGCAACGGATTTTGATGCGGTTTTTTTTAATAGATAGAGTGATTCAAGAGGAAGATTTTAAGCTATTTAACATTACGCTACAACTCTTAGGAACGGGGTGAAACCGCGGGCGGGTCGCTAGTATAAAATAAAACGTAGCTTAATGCAATTAAACTAAATTTCTAAAGCGTTCGGAGTACCAAACCGAAGAATGTATGTTGAGTCCAATACGTGACATATTTATTCTTGTAGATAGAAATTAACTTAGCATGTATGCATTCAAAATACGATAAATAATCTATAACTGAAGAGTTTGTTTGTTTGGATGCATTAGGACCTACTAGTTAAAATTGAAAAAATCTTTTTGTGTTGGATAATCCATTTCTCGAGGAAGGTTATAAACTATATAATATCATGCTATATACCTCTTAGGAACGGAGCAATGTGGGTGAAACAAAATACAACAAAAAAATATAAAATTTTATTATTATATAGATACTCATAGTCAGAGATATAGTCAGAGAAAACGAAACCAAACAATACTTGGATTTACATATGAAAGATTGGAGCCTAAATTCTCAATTATAATATTTTTCCAATAATTTTTACGTCGACCCATTTTATGAGCCATTTTTCGATGCAATTTATATCGATAACACCGTTTTACACAATTTATGTATTAAACGGGCCCCATATGTTTTCAGAACATACCCATATAAAATTTCCCATAATTTCCATAACAGCATAATTAGGTTACCTTTCCTTACCCTACGATCAATCGTAAAAAAATGCAATCAGAAAGTCGACTCGTAAAAAAAAGCAAATTGCTGGGAAGAGTCGATAAATTATATCGAGAATCGTCGTTTAGTGATGGTCTATAAACATCGACGTTTAAGTGCCGGGTACACGCTATAAATTCACGCTTACAGCAATAGGGGGCCGGCAGATTTAAATTTGATGACGATTGGCAAGTGGAATTTATGAAGGCAATATGGTAGGGTTTTTGGAAGCTGCCGAAATATGTAGGTGAGCTCAGCCTTTTTTTCTTCGAAGGCTTTTTAACAGATATTGGGTTTGATTTTTTTATTATGGGATAGGGGGGCAGACGGATCGCCTGATGGTAAGCGATTACCGCCGCCCATGGACACCGGCAAAATCAGAGGAGGTAACTGGCGGTCAAGCGTAAGCCTATCACGAATAAAAAAAAATGCGTTACCGGCCTTTTAAAAGGGGATTGGCCTTCCAGTATCCTCACTCACTCGCCAAAACACAACGTAAGCGTTGTTTAACGCCGGTTTTTTGGGGGGTCCTGCTATTACTCCAGTAGAGCCGGCCCATTCCAGCCGAAGCATGGCTCTTCCACGTATAAATTTTCCATCTCCAGTGAAAGTGTTGGTGGATTTCTCTGAAGTTGACCCCCTTAAGGGTCCGGCGGAGCTTGAATTGCCCGCAAAAACGTAATACCGAAATAAATCGTAATAACATAACATAACATACCATCACGCCTGTATTCCCCGAAGGGTTAGGCAGAGGCGTACTAATGTACACCCACAGTTCGCCGGTATGTTTAGGTCCCATGTAATAGGGGCGAGCCTATTGCCATTAACCGGGCACAAATCCAGACTCCGAGCTGCTACTGAGAATTTCATAGAAAAACCCAATAACACTGCTCGACCTGGGTATCGAACCCAGGACCTCTACAGTAGCAGTCGCGCTTGGGACCACTAGACTAATGAGGCAGTAAATCGTAATCCAGACAATATTCTATCAAATTAAAAGTGTTAGTTATTAGCCGGATTTGGATACTGTTAATCTAGGTTCCTACGATACTATTTTGTCTACTACTACTTCACTGGAAACAAAAGACCGGAAAATCGTTCCAAACTTGGTAAAGTTATCAAAAATTTCATTCGCTTACATTCATTTCCAGTGAAGTATTTTGGATGAAAAGGTACAGTAGGAACCTAGATTTACGGTATCGGAATCCGAATAATAACAGAATTTGATTAAATAGTCTTTGAATTACGATTTATTTCGGTATTACGTTTGTAAGAGAAATTCGGTCCGCCGGACTCTTAAGGCCTCCTGTTATGCACGTCATTCTTCTCGGTGTTTACCCTTTCTCTTCCAGTTCTTCCGTACAATTTTTACGATATTGGCAGCTTCTTTATCATCCGTCGTACTACTGTTACTTCTTCGCCCGGTTCTAGGTCTCTACTCCAACACTTTCGCACTCCATCTGCCATCGGTTTTTTAGCTTATATGGCCTACCCACATCTTTTTACATTGTCCAATGACTTGGACCACATCGAAATAATGCGTTCCCGAATGTCGGCATTCCTGACTCACACGGCACAGAAACTATTATTTCTATATCATTAATATAATAAATCAAAATGGATTTTATAAACGTGTCTATTGCCACAAATTTGAGCTCAGGACTATTAATGAGAATATTCCAATCGAAAATCCCAATATCATTTTGCTCAACCTGAAAATCGAATCCAGGACATTACCATAACCAGCCGCGCTGACTATCACTTGACCAGGACACACTCAAATAAATCCCCATAATATTTCAGTTCAACGAGTTTTACGTGATGTGCGTGCAAATAGACTTATCTGGTTTATCTTCACGGCCGTATTGTTTTACTGGGTGAGCAGGAAGTTCCAAGCTCCAAGTATTGGATAAAAGATTCGATATAAGATGCAAAGAGCAGCGAAAGGATTTGAGGATATTCCAATCGATTAAACTTTTATTTACTTGGATTACTTGACAGTTCTATTGGCGTAGCGATCTTACATTTTTTTACGGAATCTACGTAATACTACGTTCTGACTACCTAGGCTGTCTTATCAGCCTAGTGGCACGATTTTTCGTTTATGACGGCTTCGTTTCCCAGGTCAAGCAAAGTTATATTGGATGTTTCTATGAAATTCTCAGTAGTAGGTCGGAGTTTGGTATTTGTGTTCAATATGCACGTTACATAGGATCTAAACATACCGGCGAACTGTGAGTGTATATTAGTACGCCTCTGCCTATCTCTTCGGGGAATAGAGACGCGATGGTATGTTACTACATTACGTAAATCGTGTGAGCAAAACTTGCTCACAAATTAAATAGTTAGTTATCACGCGCTTAAACGGTGAAGGAAAACATCGTGAGGAAACCTGCATGCCTGAGAGATTTTCTCGATGGCGTGTGAAGTCTGCCAACCCGCACTAGGCCAGCGTGGTGGACTATAGCCTCTGATTCTGAGAGGAGACCCGTGTCCAGCAGTGGGACAGTGTAATGGGTTGATTATGTAAGCGAAACTATAGCGCGATTTAAAAGTCCACAGGCAATCTCACAACGCAATAGCTTGACGTTTAGTTTGACTTACGACCTTCTTTTCATGCATCATCATTGTCGTTAACAAGTGACACGCACTGGCTATATCGACCTCGCTCTTACTGTTCATAGCAATGTAATCCTAAGCGTGCTTATGGACTTTTGAGCGTTTACTGTACATTCGAGACCAAAAAGCTTAAGGGATATTAAATTCGATGTCCTCTACGCCCATTCAGGAAGCCGTATATAAAAATAATATGAACTATAACCAACACACTAATGACGTATACGAAACACATTCAAACCTCTCTTCTTTGATGTCTGATATTTGATATTTGGGTCATTCAATAGAGCGCAGTAATTATATTTAGCAATAGATATAAAAGACACAAAGCTCTCGATATAAAAAGAAATGTTGTGTAATGGATATTGTTGCTATGATTTTCGACATGTATTGATAGGGCCATCCGTTTTGTGGTGGTTGGTGGTGACTGTACAAATATTTTAGGATATTGATACGCCTTGAGATTTGCTTGAATTACGAAATTGAGGGAAAAAACTTTGACTGCCTTATTAGTCTACTAGAGGCTGCTTGCGGCTGTTGATCGTGACGTCCTGTGTTCGGTTCCCAGGTCCGAAAAATAGTTAAAGCCTTAATTGAGTCTATTTTTTAAAGCCAGCTCCCTCTAGTAACAAGTACTATGTCGCAGGGGACTTAACAAACAGAAAGTACACCCAGATTCGAAATAAAATATCTGTGGAACTAACAAATACATATTTGTCTTATATGGGAATCGATGTATAGCAGTGATAGTCTAGTGATATGACCATTGGACTGCCAAATCAAAAGTCTCGAGTTCAAAACCAAGCCATGTACTTCTTACATTTCGAAGTTATGTGCGTATTAATAGTTAATTATCACGCGCTTAAACGGCGAAGGAAAACATCGATTTCAATCTTAGTTATTTTAGTAAAGGAAAAATTCAATCGCGGGCAGGATTCGAACCTGCGTCTTCTGGTTTGATACACCAGACGCTCTGACCGCTAAGCCACTGCGAACCCCACCCGCCTGATTGAAATTTGCCTTCACATTCTGAGTTTACGTCATAAGGTGACGCTGGCGTACGATTTCAATTTCAATTACAATTCTGATGGGCCGGCTCGACCGGAGTGATACCACGGCCTCACAGAAAACCGGCGTTAAACAACGCTTACGTTGTGTTTCGCCGAGTGAGTGAGGTTACCGGAGGCCCAAACCTCTTTTAAAGATCGGCAACGCACTTATAACTCTTCTTTTGGTGTTGCGGGTGTCCATGGGCGGCGATAATCGCTTACCATCAGGTGATTCGTCTGCTAGTTTGCCGTCCTATCCCATAAAAAAAAAATCGTGAGGAAACCTGCATGCCTGGGAGATTTTCTCGACGGTGTGTGAAGTCTGCCAACACGCATTAGGCTAGTGTGGTGGACTATAGCCTAATCCTTTTCATTTTGAGAGGAGACCCGTGCCTAGCAGTGGGAAATTATATTGGGTTGATTATATTATGGAAATTGATGTCGGGATACTCGGTGCGTACCTTAATCGCAACACCAAACAAACATTTATAGAAAGTAAATAACGTTTCCACATGAGTTTCAAAGATAGTCTCAGTCATTCATTTATTATTGCAATCAGTTACGTATTTCAGACGGCTTGTTTCATTTTTATTTCAATTTATCCCACGGACCATTAACAGTACTTTTTCATGTACTAACATAATAACTCATTCGCGTCGCGAGAAAAAAAGAAATGGTGAATTCTTTTTTCAAACTCATGTGCCATTACTTGTTTAGTATTCAACACGCGCGGACGTGTGGCGTTGCTGTCACGTGTACCGATAGTTTTATTTATTTGACACTTGGAACTTGCGTAACAAAATACACATAGGTATATGTATTTAATGTTTAGCTTGCTTACAAGTTCACGTATGGCAACCAAGGCTCTGCTATTTCATTTAGGTTTTTTTATATGATATGCCTATATCTTTCTTCACAATTTTATTTTCAAACTTCATTTCTTTAATTTTATTAAAGTGCGTAGGAATTTTATATAAAATATATTTTACTTAAAAAGTTATCTAAATCGGTATGCAGTGATCAGATCATCTAAATTACAGCGAAAATATTTCATTAAAAAATCCATTCTTTGTTAAGAATTTCTTATTTACTCTATAATATATATTTAGTATATATTTATATGCACCAGAATTTTTAAGATTACCTTCTTTTAGCTGAAAAGCTTACAAAGACATTGCAAGGGTTCTAGTATGTGATTTTATGTAGTGGAAGATAAGCACGCTCGCTGCATCAGAAATATTCACATAATGCCTTGGAAAGTTTTCTTCTTTGCTGTACACATATGTTTACATAGCTTTAGTTTTATATTATACATACATATGTATACTCACTCCTTTCTACCACAGGGTCTAGCAGAAATTATAGACCGCCACTTACTGTGATTCTTGCATACTTATCTTGCTTTTTCCACATTCATACATCTTCTGATAAATACGTTATACCTATTGTTTAATTTTATGCACTTACTTCTTGACAGCAAACGGAAAGAGAAGAGAAATAAATAATTAATACACATTAAACTAGATTGGCCCTTACACGCTACTGCATCTGTTTTCTCAAATGTATCAATGTGATTTCTGTCAATCAGTCGATATATTTATAAAAGGGTATGGTGACATCTTTATTTAGGAATTAAATTTCCAATAATCCTTTCTTATCGGATGCCTACGTCACACAAAGAACACACCCTCCAAGTTTCAGGTCTCTGCGATCAGTGATTTAGGCTGTGCGTTGATCCGTCAGTTAGTCATTCAGGACAAAAGCATTTTATATGTATAGATGATTGCTTATTAATGATATTATTTTTTTAATAAAAGCTACTAGCAATGTGTGTCGCACATTACTAGTATTCTTGTTAACCCCTCATGGTAAGCGAAAAGCACGAGGGGTTAAAAATTACGAGTGGGTTCACTACCAACGTGAACCCACTCGTAACACAAGCATTTTAAGCAATGGGTGGGTTTCGAATCGGCCATCTCATGATTCGACCGCTTCATTTATGTTTTGATTTAATCGAATTCATCATCTATCATCGAGCAGACAATAACTATTAACATACGAGTATATACCAAATAATACTCGTACAATAAACAATGAACACAAAAAAAAATCCATTTTTCAAATCACCATCCAATTTCGTTGAGTTCCAACAGTCCTCAACAAACCGTTCATACAATATTCACTTTGTAAATACTCATTCGTCCTGTCAGTAGCAACGTTACATTCTGCCAGCATCTGCTTCGATTGTACTCTGTTTCAACTTATCTGTCGTAAAAATGATACGAAACGTTTTATGAAGCCATCTTCAAACAGATGTACTATCTCGTACTCTGTTGTGACAGTAAAATTGATGTATACATTAAGAACCAATGAGGTTATTTTGAAACAGGACTTTAAAATTTGCAATTTTTAAGCTTACTAGCAATGTGGGTCGCACATTACTAGTATTCTTGTTAACCCCTCGTGCTAAGCTAAATGCTTGTGTTACTACGTCGGTAGTGCAATGGGTCGGTTTCGAACCGGCAACCTCATGATCGCATGTCCGACGCCCTAGCCATTATTTTAGCATTTATTTGACTACTAGGGACTCGTGCGAAGCTTTGGCATCGAAACGTTTCTGGGGCTTTTCGAAAAACTTTCGAAAAGCCCCAAATACAGGGAAAAAAAACAAATCGATCGAGCCGTTCTAGTTCAACTAATGATGAATGAAAAAATATGCGAGTGTTCCGATGTGAAAGATATCGGAACACTCAAATATTTTGTTTTACTATGTCTGGACATTAAAAGAAACCATGACTCATGTAGAAGTTACGATGTATCTTTTTATAAATCATCAGGAAATAGTAACAGTAATAGTATTAGGTCTAATAATCTAAAACTTGTAAAAGAAAACTCTTGTTTTTAGTAAGAAGATCTATATAAAGAAATAACTGTCATTTAAAATAGTTATTTACAGATATAAATATAATATAATAAGACACGCAGATTATATCTATCAGGGAATATCCACTCGGGAGCGCATTCCACATTTCAGCGGTACGCATGATAAAAGTGGACTTAAAGCGTTTCGTTCGGGTTTTTGGAATGTCCACCATGAAGTGATGTCGCTTTTTCGTGCCTCTGGTAATATTTTAAATAGTGGATTTCTAGTGATTTATTATATTTTTACTGGAAACTGAAGTATTTAAATGTATATATAATATTTACCATTCTGGCCATGTAAGACAGGTTCCAAACAGTTTAACTGTGTGTTCAGTGGTACACACCACTCACCATGTGAGAGTCAGAGCCTTAAAGGGAATATTTGCTTAAATTGCGTGCTCTTAGACCCTGTCTATGCTTTCCATCAGACAATACTAGGCCAATACATTCAAATAGATGTAAAAAAACGAATAATATCAAGTGATCTCGCGTCGTTTATCGCTTCTGATCAGAATTAATCCTACCAAAGGCGGTCCGTTTTTGTCGGCCATTTGTAACTGAGCTCCTTTGTAAGTGATAACGCTGTGATGTCACTCCAATTCTGTTAAAAAGGCCCTTTACATTCAATCGTTAGCGACTTTTGGTGCCTTTTAATTCAGTTTTGAATCTTTGGATGTTATTGTAACAGCCCATTACATTGTCCCACTGCTGAGCACCGGTCTCCTGGGCTATAACCCACCACGCTGGCCTAATGCAGGTTGGCAGTCTTCATACGCCGTCGAAAAAATCTCTCAGGCATGCAGGTTTCGTAACTATATCATCTTCACCGTTTAAGCGTGTGATAAATAATATAACTGTTAATACGTACATGACTTCGAAAAATCAGAGGTACATACGTGCCTTTGATTCGAACTCGAGACCTTTAACGTGGTAATAGTTTTTCTATTCTGCTAATTTATTGTACATTGACAGGTCAAAGGATCTGTTTAGAAGAAAAAAATATTATTTA
Organism: Acronicta aceris; assembly: GCA_910591435.1. Taxonomy (NCBI): domain Eukaryota; kingdom Metazoa; phylum Arthropoda; class Insecta; order Lepidoptera; family Noctuidae; genus Acronicta; species Acronicta aceris. The sequence continues at coordinate 14,434,421 of OU342770.1, forward strand.
TCATACATACATATTATCACGCTTGTATTCCCCGAAGGGTAAGGCAGAGGCGTACTAATGTACACATTATACACCCAAAGTTCCTCGGTATGTTTAGGTCCCATGTCATAGGGGGCTAGTCTATTCTCATTATCCGGGCACAAATTCCACAATCCGAGCTGCTACTGAGAATTTCAAAGAAAAACCCAATAACACTTTGCACGACGTGGGAATCTAATCCAGAACCTCTAGCAAAACAGTCGTGCTCAGTACCACTGGGCTAAAAAATATAGCAAAAGACACTATAACATTTCTATCATTTCTATAATATTTCCATACCCTACAATAATTCTCCAGCAAATTCAAATATAATACCCCTGTACAACATAAATAATACTGATGTATGGTATTCAGTTCACATAACTTGTATTAGTCTCAAACTTTATGCAACTCGTTCTAGCTTCGAGCCAAAGTATCTCCGCGAGACGAAATATAAAGTTACAACTTTGATTTGTACTGTATTGTACCTTGCCAAATATCTATGCAATGTGTATTTTGTGAAGATTACAATTTTGTTATATATTGTACTGAATAAAATAACTTTTAAGAAAAAGTAAAACCGCCTACAAAAACATAAAAAGTAATGTTATGTGCGAAACGGTTTCGGAAGTCAGTGGGGAAATCAAAAGATCCGATGAAATCAAAGGCGCTGACCTCCGAAACTGTTTCGCATATAAAATTATTTTTTACTTTTTCTTAAAAGTTATTTTATTTCAATATTTTGACTAGCGAGTAGAATTTTACGTATACCTAGATGACGTTATCATTTTGTCGGTCGTTACGTGTATTTATTTTTTTAAAAAAAGCTTACTAGCAATGTGGGTCGCACATTACTAGTATTCTTGTTAACCCCTCGTGCTAAACTAAATGCTTGTGGTACGAGTTGGTTTACATCGGTAGTGCAATGGGTGGGTTTCAAACCGGCAACCACATGATCGCAAGTGAGACCTATCAGCCGTCATCTCATCAGTCGGTTGCTTATTTTGTAACCATAACATTGTTCAGTCCTTCCATCTTTTTTTTTTGGTCTGCATCATCCCTTATAATAATCAAAACCTTCCTGGTAATATTTAATCTATTATGCTATTTAATCGTGCATAATGGAGTGACAAGTCTACCCCATTAAATGTGGAATTAAAATTTTGGTGGGTAATATAAACACCAAAATAATATAACTTCAAATATACAAAATACTTATGCAATTAAATAAAATGACAGCAAATCTCTATTTTCTTAATCATCAGATAAACTCTTCTTAGTTTCTGGTTAAAACGGAAATTAAAACCACACAGTTTAGTTTAGATATCTAGTTAAAAATGTGTTTTAGTCCATTCCAAAACCTCAGCGAAACTTTAATAGAATTTCCATCTTTAAAAACACTTTTTAAGACTGTCTATTACGACTTTTAACCTATTTTGCGTCCTTCTATTTGGCTCAGACTTGAACCCGGAAGCTATATTCGAAGACAGAAATTGGCGGACGTGCCAACAAGTTTCAAATAGTTTCTAAAAAACATTTTCATTGGAATGAAGTACCCAGAATTAAATGACCCTTCAGTGTAAGGAACGAATGCTATAAAAAGTACTAAATGTTGTACTTTATAAGAAGTCTTTACAAATTGGACCTTAAAATCCAGTGTTAAATGAGCTGCTTCTGCATTATAGTAGCACCAGTGTACGGGTCTAGTTTTTTGGTGGTAATAATGCTAAGCAATAATTTGGATCGTTCGTTGGATTGTTGGATTCAATTAGGTACGTATTCTCAGTGTTTTGTTTTAGTATCGCAATTTGTAGAATAGTCTTGTAATGAATATCATTGTCTTAGTAGTGAATAGAATATTCAAGGAAAATAGCGATATCAATATTTTGTTCTAGAAAATGAACTTATAGCAGGAATTTAAAATTATGTATTGATATATATCACGTGTGTATTATAATTAAAGGCAAAAATTAGATGTCTAAATAAAAATTAATAAAAAAATGAAAGGTACGGTTAAATTTATGAGCTCTTCCTTATTTTGACTTCGCAAAATTCGTGTCTGATTGTAAAATTAGAGTAGAAACCGCAGAGACGAATCTTTTTTTAGGATGTGCGGAATATCGTCTTGGATGGTCTACCACCTGGGGTGGTATCATGGTATGTGACCACATTTCCCTTACTCTATACAACCATGGGATTCGAGACATTTGCCACAAACAATTTTCTTTTTATATTTTGAACCGCAAATTCTCACATACTCAAACGCCCAGACCTGGAACAACTAACTGTAGATCATACAAATATTTCTTCCGTGTGGTGATCGAACCCACAACACTTGGCGCTGAATCAGATCGCTCAGCCGCTACGCCAAACATTTCGTCAATCAAATTGAACTCGAAATGCCAAAGGGTTGAATTTTCTCCACAAACATTTTATAACTTCTTTTTAACTCAGTTGAAAACAAAGTAGAATCAATTATCCTTAGATATTATCAATCCGAGTACCAGAAAAAATCAAGCATACACGCTCACATTCTTACTCAAGTTATTTTGATCACGAATACGGACATAATACTTAAAAAACAAAATATCTTTCCTCAAAATGAGCTCACAACGAACACGGAACCCAGCAATTATCTTAATGTAGGATAGTTTTAAGCACACGGGCACTCCACTAAGCGATTCTCCATTCACATTAAAACTCTAGGTTTAGTTTAAATAAGAAAGAACTTGTATGCTTCATTTAAGGTACTTTTTAACAGACTTCAAGAAAAAGAAGGAGGTTCCCAATTCTGTTATATACTTCTATTTAATTTATTTGTTACCTCATAACTTCATCATTTTAAGTCTAAATGAATTTGAGATATAAATACTTAGATTAAAATTAGTCTCAGTTAGTCTGAGGCTAACTTATGCTTCCAAAAAATATATCAATTTTAAACGAAATTTTGTAATATTTCTTTTATCCGTATTAAGAAAAAAAAATCTTTGTCTCATTTCGGAATCACAGAATAATATAATATATTGAAATATAATAAAAATAATTACCAATGAAACAGTAAATTTTTATAAATTTTGACCATCAAGGTAAGCTTAATAAATATCTACGCTTATTTTGTACATAATTTATGTACAAAAATAAGGTCGTAAGTCAAACTAAACGTCAAGCTATTGCGTTGTGAGATTGCCTATGGACTTTTGGTCGCCACTGTAGATATTATAATGAATAACAAATGTGTAGTTTTCAGATTTTCCTTGTTTTTTTTTGTAATATAAGACGGTTTTATTTGTCAAATTTCATAGTTCTAGGTCAATGGAAAATATACTATAAATTTTGATTCCCGTGAGTGTGTCGAAATATACGTATTTTTTTGGCATAAACGACAAAGTGATCCCATAAGGGTTCCTGTTTTTCCTTTTGAGGTACGGAACCCTAAAAAGAATGCGTCGTAAATCACGAGTGAATCGGTTTCTTCTAGGCAAGCGCCCTCCATCGTAGATCGCAGTATCGCTTAACAGCAGACAAACTGGCGATCAAGCGTAAGCCTATCACGAATAAAAAAAAATGCAATTGAATATTTGATGAGCATAAAGACATGACGCTCAAGAGGAACCAAAAAGAGATATTATTAGCAAATTATACGACATTATTTCCTTTATACATGCTATAATCTACTTTGAAAATATCTTATTACGTTCTATTTCTGACAACAATACGCCTCATTACGGATTCACAGCAACAGGAGAGTTCCCCATCAAATTCCCATAGTCACTGTCATCCACGACATTCCGTAGTGTGCTATGTTGTCAAATATCGCGATATTAAGCCCCACCTGGCGCTCACGTTCATGGGGGAGTAAAATTAATGGTGTTTTAAACACCATTAATCTTTGGCTGTACAGGAAGCAAGGACGTGTTTTATGGTTTTTTTTTTGTGAATTTTTGGTAAAATTTACATTAAAATATACAGTGATTTCCTGATTAGCGCTGTTGGTTGAGAAATAGGCTTCTGCGCTATAGATTGCGTGATCAATGCCTACACGAAACAAGTTATTCTGATAATATTTGAAAATACACTAGGGTCAAATGAGAAATTTATTTTGGGCTTTTTTAGCATAATTTCAGTATACCATCATGCCTGTATTCCCCTCAAGGTTAGGCAGAGGCATACTAATGTACACCCAGAGTTCACCGGTATGTTTAAGTCGCATGTAATAGGGGGCGAGCCTATTGCCATTAACCGGTCACAAATCCCAAATTCCGAGCTGCTACTGAGAGTTTCATAGAAAATCCTAATAAACACTTTGCTTGACCTAGGAATCGAACCCAGCACCTCTAGCATAGCAGTCGCGCTCAGGACCACTAGGCTAATGAGGCATTTAACATAATTATTCATTAACAAAATATTTTTTACCTCACACACTGTTAGCCATCATGGTGACGTCATCGTGTAGATGGAGAACCGAACGCGGCTTTATTCTTTTAGGGATCTTGATGTAAAAAATGTTCCTCCATCCATACACAGACCGCGGTGAGCGCTGTTTAACATAGCAGATTAGTTGATCAGATTCGTTATTACCTAGCCAAGAGCCGAGATTCAATAGTGGCACGTTAATTGTCTAGTCAACGAAATTTACTTTCTTCTTTGCTACATTAATGTGACATAAATAATTCTGATTCTTCTGAATGTTACTCAATGGTTTTATTATTATGGCTCCAGATATTCACCCTCGAATACTGCGGAAACAATATTTTTCCCTAATGCCTCAGCTTACGAGCGAAGCCAGGCCTTGATTACCGTCTCCTGTCAATTTTAAGCCAGCAGGATATAACTGAAGATAATACTTGCTTAGGAAACCTTGTGTAATTATTATTTACCTTAAGAGTCCGGCGGACCGATTTCTTTTACAAACGTAATACCGAAATAAATCGTAATTCAAACAAAATTTTATCAATTTTTGTTATTATTCGGATTCCGATACTGTTAATCTAGGTTCCTACGCTGCCATTTCGTCTAAAATACTCACTAGAAATAAATGTAAGCGAATGCAATTTTTGATAATTTGAACAATTTTGGAACGATTTTCCGTTCTTTTATTTCCAGTGAAGTAGTAGTAGACGAAGTAGCGCCGTAGGAACCTAGATTAACGGTATCCAAATCCGAATAATAACATAGTTTGATAGATATTGTCTGGATTACGATTTATTTCAGTATTACGTTTTTGTGAGCAATTCAAGCTCCGCCGGACCCTTAAATGGTTAATTTATTTCACACGCTCTTGAACAAAAAACACAAATGTAGCCAATACTCGTAAGCATTGACACGGTCGTTTGGTGCGTTCGTTGAAAGATTGGCTTCTGCGCTACGGATAGCGGGGTCCAATTCCCACACATAAGATTATATTACTACCTATACACATTCGTTTTCACTTGATTGTATTCCATAGTCTATATAAATAATTATGAATCGTCGAAATTTATGTACGCGCATTATTTCTGAATGACTGCACCAAATTGGATAATTCTTTTATTGTTGAAGTCTGTAGAAAATATTATTTTGTAATCCGGAAAAGTCGAGAAAATTACGCAAGCTTGAAGCTGCGCACGGATCGCTAGTGTTTTATAAAGGTGAACTCTGATATCATTTGATATGGACCCTGTCATAATGTATCAAAATATTGCAGAGAGGAAGAGGGTTAAGTAGCTATAGGTTAATTATTCTGGGTCTGTATGTTAATGCTTATAATATTTGTATTTTTAAACATACCTACCTACTGCGTTGGAGGAAATGTTATTGTGATGTAAAATTTAAAAAAGTATTCGTTCAGGGTTTGTACGTGCGACTGCTACGCTAGAAGTTTTGAGTTTGATTCCTAGGCTACGATACTAGTATTATTGATGGCATTATTAATGGCAATAGGTTTGCGCTCTATTACGTGTGACCAAAACATTCCGGAAAAATGTGGATGTACAATAAGTACGCTTCTGCATAACCCTTCGGGGAATACAGGCGTGATGGTAATTTATGTGGTTTTGGGTTACAAGCATTCCAACGAAATGACCTTCCACAAACAAACAACTAAGATATTTTACAAGCATCTTTCACACGCTAAATCGTACCAATCCATTACCCTGTCTCCGTTGCACAAAAGCTTGCAAGATATTACAAATCATACTTACATACATCGCCACAATACAAAAAGATAAATGCTTTAGTTCCAGCGCAAGTGGCGTGCAGTTTAGATCAAAGTTAAGAACTAGTTCGTTGTGCGAAATATCTTAAATGGCTTGTTCCGAACGGATGCGTGGCTTGATTGCGCGGCCAGTAGGGATGGCGCGCGAATCAATGTTAGTTTTATTGCTTATAAATTATTTACTAAAACAAATTTTAAGATAAATTCATCGTAAGATCAATAAGAAAACTGTAGACTAGACTGATATTTTTAATGGTCTCATAAAAAAGTTGACAATTTTTTTATGGGTTAGCGGGTCAAACGGACAGACGGATCGCCTGATGGTAAGTGATTACCGCCGCCCTTGGACACCCATAACACCAGAGTCGCAAGTGCATTGCCCGCCTTTTAAAAAGGGATTGGGCCTTCGGTAACCTCACTCACTCGACGAAACACAACGTAAGCGTTGTTTCACGCCGGTTTTCTGTGAGGCCGTGGTATCATTCCGGTTGAGCCGGCCCATTCGTGTCGAAGCATGGCTCTCTCACGTTAATGCCATCGACCATAAACAAAGCCGAACAACAAAATTAAAATCGGTTAAAAAATAAGGAAGTTATAAGCATTTTAATTTTATGCGAGACGAAGAGCGTACTATCATAGCACGTTGTGACGTGACACCGTGCATGCGCCATACAAATTATAATACTGAAATTCGTTTTGCGGGAAAGGGACAGAGCATCCTCACTCAATCCCCACCAAAAAGTTTAAAAGCTTTAGAACTTTATGATTCGATTTTAATAATTTTTTCAGTCTAGGAATTATTTTTAATAACATTTTACGATGGGACCATTATCACTACATAAAACAAAGTCGGTTCCCGCTGTCTGTCTGTCCCTATGTATGCTTAGATGTTTAAAACTACGCAACGGATTTTGATGCGGTTTTTTTTAATAGATAAAGGAAGGAAGAAAAGAAATGAAGAATATATAGAGGAAGGTTTTAAGCTATTTAACATTACGCTACGACTCTTAGGTATAGGGCAACGCGGGTGAAACCGCGGTCGAGTCGCTAGTTCTTCATAAATTAAAGACCAGTCAGTAATCAAAGAACTAGCCTATTGTCAATTACCAAAGTCAAAGACAAAATTATTCATTTCATTATGACCATTAAAAGGGGTAGGCAGTGAACTAGTTGCACGGTTCCAAAAAAAGGAATCCCTATAGATATGAAGGGTTTCCTTTGTAATTCGCCTAATAACTGTCTGCAGTTTGCAAAAGGATTTCAACGCCAACCAGTAGGTACGTCAATAGCCTATTTACTATAAAAAAATATGAATCTCTTTTTTGAGCTGCGGAAAATCCTCATAGAGCTGGGACTTCGCAAGTGGGTCTTCCCTGATAGATATAATCTGGGTGTCTCTAAATCACGAGTGAATCGGTTTCTTCTAGGCAAGCGCGCTCCATCGTAGGTCGCAGTATCGCTTAACATCAGGCGAACTGGCGGTCAAGTGTAAGCCTATCACGAATAAAAAAAAGCTTCTGCTACCTAGGGAGGCGACCTCCTACCAACTAAAAACCTCACATAATTCTCATAATTTATAATCAGCCAATTTTAATTTAAAACAGTACTCATATACACTTTCAGAGGGCCTAGTGCGAGTTTCATTTCACCGACTCGATTTTACGCATCGACTGCGTTTGGCTGTCCGATTGGTGGAGGGTGGTGAAGGTCACGGAAATCGCCAATCGGCACGCCAAACGCGGTCGATGCGTAAAATCGAGTCAGTGAAATGAAACTCACACTAGGCCCTCTGAACACTTCAATAGTCGATCAAAGTCTAATGCCACGAAATAATATCAAAGATCAAAGACAAATCCGCGACTTTGTCAGCGTAGACTACAGAATTGTATCCGATCTGGATAAATAGCCAACCTATATAGCCTATGTGCTAGTCCAGACTATTATTTATCTCTGTACCAAATTTCAACCAGATCCGTTCGGCCGTTCTGACGTGATTGAGTAACAAACATCCGTAAATCCATGCATCCTCACAAACTTATAATTATAATACTTAATACTTTATTGCATTCCACAATATGTAGGTACAGATCAGTGGCTTAAAATTAAGAAACACGTGGGAGAGCCATGCTTCGGCACGAATGGGCCGGCTCGACCGGAGTGATACCACGGCCTCACAGAAAACCGGCGTTAAACAACGATTACGTTGTGTTTCGCCGAGTGAGTGAGGTTACCGGAGGCCCAATCCTATTTTTAATCTCGGCAACGCACTTGTGACTCCTCTTTTGGTGTTGCGGGTGTCCATGGGCGGCGGTAATCGCTTACCATCAGGTGATCCGTCTACTCCTATCCCATAAAAAAAACAATTATAGACCCTGTCAGGCACAGCAAAATTTATACAGTAGAAGAGAGGAGCGTTTTTTTAGAAAATTGTTAATATTACGTGTAGTTCGATATAGGATATTTAATTTAGTACAGTACGCGCGACATAACTTGGCCGGACTGAAGTTAGCTGTTTGTCAGTTTTTGGTTGCGCAGTACACAATTTTTAACGTAAACAATCCACTGCGCATTAAAACGGCGAACTTCACTCCGGCTGCTCCGGCCAACTTATGCCGCGCGTACTGTAATTATATTTAGTTTTATTTTGTAATTATTCTTCACTAATTTATTATTCTCTATTGTTATTATTATTTTATCGTAAATTTTTTTAATAATAAGTGAAGTTCGCTGTAGGATATTTAATTTACTAACTATTTTTTTTTATTTATTATTCTCTATTTTTTTTAAATATTAGTAGGAAGTAGGATGTCCTATATCCGTAGTGGGCCAGCCCTGTGTGGCCGCGGTGCCCGTTCCGTATTCGCCGCCTTTGTTCAAATTCCTTTTCACCCACTGAAAGAACCTTTATCTTGCGTCTTCTGAAATTTCTGCACGTGACACAGTTTCAGCCTGAAGAGATGCTTTGTTGATTGGCTTGATGCGATTGTGTTTAACTTAATTAAATACTGTTTTGTAGGCATTTCTGAGAGAAAGGTTTAAAAAAATATTGGAACGCTATTACCTAAATAGCTTTTAACGTAACGGGGAAAAATAACAGTTTTATAAACTATTCAAATAATAACGTTAGTTTTTCTGAGTGTATGTGTAGTAAAAATTGTATTGCTAGGATACCCTATGACTTAATAATGTTTCTTTCTTCGTTCTTAACAATGATAAACAATTTTCGATATTATCTTTTTGTGATTTTTTTTGCATTTTCCATGCTAAGATTATTACCTAGAACCCTACCCACATGATTGAAATTTTGCCTTCACATTCTGAAATTTTCAATCAAGCGGGTAGGGTTCGCGGTGGCTTAGAGGTCAGAGCGTCTGGTATATCAAACCAGAAGACGCAGGTTCGAATCCTGCCCGAGATTGAAATTTTTTCCTTTACTAAAAAAATAACTTAATTATCGATATTTTTAATTTTATGCTAAATATAGGTATTATTTCACATTTTAAAGAAAAAGTGTAACAAAACAGACAAAACATATTTCAGGGAAAAAACATAATTTGCTCAAAAAACCTCTAAATTCGGCCAATTAGATATTTTGCATAAAATATAACTTTATAATTGCCGCGTACACCTAATAAATAATTCCCTTAAAAAAATACATCGACCGTTCTTAATTAGAGCTAATTTAAATAAATATACAATAAACGCTCACCATTTTGTGTGGCGGCCATCTTAGCGCGTAGCGCGTACAATGTGACACGAAAAATGAGGGTCGAATTTTATGTGCAATCCCACAAATTCGTGATGATATGAAATTAAATGAAAGTAATAACAGGAAAATTTTATGAATAAATTTTAGAACTTTGTATGTTAACCGACCTCAAAGAGGAGGTCATCAATTCGTGTATAAACATATACAATGTTCTTATATGTCTGGCTTTGTCTGCTTATCTCTGACCGGTCACATTGCGAAATTCGTTTGAAACCAACAAGGGTTCGAGTAGATTCCTAGCAATTTAATTAATTTAAAAAATACATAGGAATGCTCAAGGTACATACTGATTTGTTTATAATTATAATATACTGCCTCATTAGTCTAGTGGTCCTAAGCGCAACTGGTACGCTTGAGGTCCTGGTTTCGATTCCCTTAACGAGCAAAGAACGTCGCAGAAAGTGGAATAATCCAGTTTTAATTAATGGGTTTTTTTATGGGATAGGAGGACAAACGAGCATACGGATCGCCTGATGGTAAGCGATTACCGCCGCCCATGGACAACCACAACACCAGAGGAGTCACAAGCGTTGACCGCCTTTTAAAAGGGGTTTGGGCCTGCGGTAACCTCACTCACTCGGCGAAACACAACGTAAGCGCTGTTTGATGCCGGTTTTCTGTGAGGCCGTGGTATCACTCCGGTGGAGCTGGCCCATTTGTGCCGAAGCATGGCTCTCCCTCGTTATTATTATTATAAATTTCTCAGTATTATCTTAGAGTTTGGATTATGCCCGGTTAATGGCAATAGGTTCTTTCTATCTTGTAATATATCCCCTTTTACGTGGGACCTAAACATACCAAAACTACAAGTGGTTAAGCACGGTCGTTTTGACTTTCTGACAATGGTTTTCTTCAATTTCTAATATAAATGACGACACGTTTGGCGTAGCGGCTGAGCAATGGGCTTATGCGCAAAGTGTTAAGGGTTCGATCCCCACACGGAGTAAATATTTATATGATCTACAGGTAGTTGTTCCGGGTCGGGGCGTTTGTGTGTGTGAGAATATGTGTTTGTAAACGCACCCACGATACTGGAGAAAATCCTAGTGGGAGGCATAGGCATAGGCATAATTATGATTCAACGAATATTTTTTGAACAAAACCGTTGCTTAGATGTTTTGTGTTAATTTTCAGTTATCTGCTTTTCGTTCCAAATATTAGTATTACCTCGGGGTTACATACATTAAACTTTGCTCGTCACACCAACCTAATTTTAGTTAATTAATCACAAAAAGTTTGCCACCCGACGTTTATAGCTGGCACCTGAGGATATCGCAGGTTCGATGTCCTCACGTAACAAAATTTTCGTATGACCTAGTTTTTCCAGAATTACTTATTTCAGATTTTTTATTGTAAACGCACCATGCACACATAACACATACCATCACGCACGTATTCTTCGAAGGGTTAAGCAGAGGCGTACTTATGTACACCGACAGTTCGCCGTTATGTTTAGGTCCCATGTAATAGGGGGCGAGCCTATTACCATTAACTGGCCATAAATCCCAAACTACGAGCTGCTACTGGGAATTTCACAGAAAACGTAATAACACTTTGCTCGAACCTGGAATCGAACCCAGGACCTCTAGCGTAGCAGTCGCACTCAGGACCACTAGGCTATCGAAGCAGTTTAACTTTTACTAATGAGTAATTTAAAGCAAGTTAAATTTTATAAATAGAATTCAACGTTTCTGATGATATCATTTTTAATTACACTCACATCTCAAGTAAGCACATAAACGAAACTAAATCTCCATAACTTGAGCGCAAATAGTCAAAATTAAACGTATTATTTGAGAACAAATACGAGACTTTAATGTCTCAAGTTGGCTGCTTTAATTAATTGTATTAATTTGTTTACACAGAATATGTAGATTCCATTACTTATCTTTATAATTATATGTAACGAGCTGTTATCCTCCGTTTCAGTTACATTACAAAATACTTAGAAAAAACGGTGTCCCGCATTAGGATTTTCTCCTGTACCGTGAGCGCTTTTACAAACACAGATTATCACATACGCAAACATGCAGCCCCAGAAAATCTGTACGGGGATCGAACCCACAACCCGTGGGTGAAGCACTAGCCGACTGCTCAGCCGCTACGCCGAACGTGTCATCAAACTTCAAGACAAAAGGTCTCCTTTAACCTTAGGATGCAGTTTGCAGAATTTTCTCGAAATCTGTTCAGCGGTTTAGAAGTGACTAGGTAACAGACAAACGGACAGAGTTACTTTCGCATTTATATCTGAGAATAATGAGAGGAATTTTTAACATTTGCTTAACGCAAGCAGTGATAGCTTAGTGGTATGACCGTTGGACTGCCAAGGCAAAGGTCTCGAACCCAAGGCACGCACCTCTGACTTTTCGAAGTCATGTGCGTATTAAATAGTTAATTATCACGTGCTTAAACGGTGAAGGAAAACATCGTGAGGAAACCTGCATACCTGAGAGATTATTACATGGAACCTAAATGTGGCGAATACCGGCGAAATGTGGGTGTATGTATGTATGTATTTTTAACGTTTCATTTTGTGCTACTTATCATCACATTGTAGCCTTTTCCCAAGTATGTTATTAGGATCAGCTTAGAATATAGCCAGATGCGACAATTATCAATCAGTCTCTTCGAAGGAGCAACTACCATCAGAACTCCGCAACCCAATTTCTGGGTAATATCGATATCCTAATTGTAAATTGTCGTTCCTGTTTCCTGAAAAACCTCTAAATTATACCGGGTAGTGTAAATAATGCCACAAATAAATTGGTATCAAGTGTCCACAAGCAATGCTAAAAATAATTTACCTTGAAACCTAATTAACATCGGCACCTATCACCTAAAGCGATTTATTTTTAGAAATATCGATAATTAGTCCCAAAAACAAAGCATACGACAAATAAGTTCGTGAAAGTTGACCCTTATCACATGGCCCCCTGTCACACACATAATGCTTCGCGTAATCGAATTAATTACGCCAAATAAAGCCGGACATTCATGACGCGACACGCGCGACAGTGAATCGCGACACGCCCTAGAGTTACATTATTCATCACGCATTGTGGTATTGACAATTACTTGTATAGGGTAGGGTTCTATTCAGCCTGTATCGGTTTTCAATGCCTCTGAATGGGAACGTGTTCGGGGTTTTGTCTGTGGCGACTACGGTAGGCTAGATCGTATGTTTTTATGACATAGGATGGTTTGGTAACAAATGGTTGTATTATTGAAACATAAGCCTCTATTGGAATGATATTATCAATTGAGAAGTTTTTGCCAGACACTATTTTTATATTATTGTTTTTAAACTTATTTATTCACAACAACATCATATTCAACCTTGATATCACGCCTGTATTCCCCGAAAGGTAAGACAGAAGCGTACTAATGTACACTACTACACAGTTCGCACAGCTTATTGCCATTAACCGGGCGCAAATTTCAAACTCTGAACTGCTACTGAGAATTTCATAGAAAAACCCAATAACGCTTTGCCGACCTAGGAATCTATCCCAGGACCTCTAGCGTAGCAATCGCGCTCAGAATCCCAAGTCCAACGAGGTAGTTTGAAACATTGATTTAGGTTATCATACAAGATTTTCAAGGAATGCTAAAACACCTTATCGGCGAACTGTAGGTGTAGGTACAGTAAACGCTCAAAAGCCCATAAGCACGCTAAGGATTACATTGCTATGAACAGTACGAGCGAGCCCGATACAGCCAGTGCGTGTCACTTGTTAACGACAATGATGAATTGATGATGCATGAAAATAGAAGGTCGTAAGTCAAACTAAACGTCAAGCTATTGCGTTGTGAGATTGCCTATGGACTTTTGGTCGCCACTGTACATTAGTATGTCTCTGTCTAACCCTTCCTGAACTTGTCGGATAATACAGGCAGGTAGGTATGTATGGACCTATGTTCGTTCTTTTTTTAAAGTCGCATTCAAGTCGCACATTTAATAGAATCCTTTTAACAATGCGTTCGATTTCGTAGGAACTCATAAATCCGTTTATTTGCAGGCAATAAAAGGTGAGAATAATTGGATTGTACGGAAACGGAGTTATCTGTAAATTTGGATCTATTAGAGACGGTACCTTTTTAGGTTTCCGTGCCTTAGCTACGTCATCCGTTTCGTGATGGAACAGTTTTACTTTAATATAAAATGTAAGTTCTTACGTTCACATTGTGTATTTGCATTTGTATGTTAATTAATGTTATTGGAATTTTACCATTTTGAAACAATAGGAAAAATATAAAGGATTATAATCTCACTTGACCTTTTTTTTGTTAATGGGAGGAAACCTTCAAAAAGTTAGTGCTTAATTATTCAAGTTCAAGTTCAAACGTTTTTATTTCAAATTACAAGCGTTTATGAAACCTCATTGAGTTTATTTGCACGGATCCAAATATTGAATTGTGCGGTTGAAGACCCTCTGAAGCTTCTGGGTGGCCACCATCAGCACAAAGAACAGGAATGTGTCTTAAAACACCCTCAACAACGCCTGAATAGGGCATAGTGAAATCGAATAATTCCACTATCCATTGGAGCTGCTCGACTGGGGAAGTACCTCCACCTTGCAGGAAATCGTAGCCGAATAACATAGCTCCGTGTTATGGCAAGGTCACCAGAGCTCCTCGTGGATGCGTTGTGTTGGCAGTGGGTGGTGTTTTGTTACCACCGCTATCATGCATGGCAGTATGTCTCCTATGCTGCCAGCCCATCTATTCCTCCTTAATTTACAGGGTCAACAAAGCGCAAGTGATACCCCTGGTGTTGTAAGCGTCGATAGGCTACGGTAACCGCTTACCATCAGGCGGGCCGTATTCTTGTTTGTATGCTTGTATGAAAAAACTGACGATGATAAATTACACCTATTACCTAGAAATCACACGAAAGTTTGGCGTCGTCAGCGGATTATTTTACATAGAAACTGAAAACAGGACCTCTTAACAACCGCACTTGTAATTATAACCACTGTACCATTGAAGCAATTTTCGTGCTGAGTTTTCGAGTTTGTATCGAGAAGCGAATTAATATCGTCTATAAGTGATTTTTTTGCATTTTTGATTTGCAATGTCACCCTATGATGTAAATTCAGAATATGAAGGCAAATTTCGATCTAGCGGGTGGGACTCGCGGTGGCTTAGATGTCAGAGCGTCTGGTGTATCTAACCAGAAGATGCAGGTTGGAATCCTGCCCGCTATTAATTTTTTCTTCACTAAAAATAACTTAATATCATCAGTATTCAATTGAAACCAATAGGTAGATATATAGTTATAATTTTAGTGATGTCATGATATGATTCAGATCGTTGATTGTAAATAACAAATTGATACAATTAACTCGGTGACACGCTGTCCGTTTGTTTAAATCATTTCTTGTTTGGAAAACTGGAATATTGTTTATGCAAACTTTCATGTAGTTTTGTTGATTTTTACCTAATTATATAAAATAAATAAATAGTTTATTTATTATATAATGAGTTTAATACGTTTTACTAATACTATTTTACAATTCAATTTTAGCATAATTTCATATATATGCCTGGAATAGGTTGGACCTGTGTTTCAGGAAAGGCAAAACTTTTATAAGTTAACAATTAAAAATAAACTTAAACTAAAGTAGTAACCCCATGTATCATTAGGGTTATTTTACAATAAGCTACAGTTAGTTTCGGTTCAATGTCCTGCTTTAATTTGAATTATGATTCAATGTACTGCTGTTTCTGTGTTTTTTTATACCAAACAAGCATACGGCTCGCCTGATGTTATGCGGTTACCGCAGCCTATGGACGCTTGCAACACCAAGTAAGTCGTAAGCGTGACTTGCGAGGTTTAGGTTCGAATCCCAGGTCGAGCAGTGTTATTGTAGTTTTCTATGAAATTCTAAATACCTAGCAAAATCTCGGAGTTTGTATTTGTGCCCAATTAATAAAAATAACCGGCAAACTAGGGATATACCTAATAATATAGGTACCTGTGCCTAACTTTACCGGGAATAAGTCGGGATGGTGATTTTTTTTTCTAGCAACTTCTTAAATCGTTTTCTATTAAAATGAATGCCATTTTTTACCGCGTAAAAATGTAAATTTCTTACGGATTGCTACTAAATTAGCGCTCGGGAAGACCTCGCTGTATTAATTACGAAACCACTTTAATAAATTACTTCAGATTTTTTATTATTCCCTATTAATTTGGATTGGAGATTTCTGTTTTTTTTTATGGGATTGGCGGGCAAACGACGGATCGCCTGATGGTAAGCGATTACCGCTGCTCATGGACACCCGCAACACCAGAGGAGTCACAAGTGCGTTGCCAGCCTTTTAAAAGGAGATTGGGCTTCCGGTTACCTCAGTCACTCGGCGAAACACAACGTAGGCGTTGTTTCACGCCGGTCTTCTGTGAGGCCGTGGTATCACTCCGGTCGAGCCGGCCCATTAGTGCCAAAGCATGGCTCTCCTACGTACACTCTCTGTGTGTTTGAAATTCCAATGCAAAATTAATATATGTAATTCTTCTTTCTTTTCTTTATTCTTGTAATTGAATAGCATACAAGAATACATAGTGGTAGCCTAATCTTAAAAAAAGCCTAATCTAAAATCTTATGAAGCGGCGGTAGCCTAATAGCTAGGGCGTCGGACTTGCGATCATGTAGTTGCCAGTTCGAAACCCACCCATTGCACTACCGATGTGAACCCACTCGTAACACAAGCATTTAGCTTAGCACGAGGGGTTAACAAGAATACGTTATGTGCGACCCACATTGCTAGTAAACTTGTTTTTTTTTTAAAAAAAACAACTTACCAACACACTTGTATTTACTCAAGGCTTAGACAGAGGTGTACTAATTTACACCAACAGATCGCCGGTATGTTTACGTCCGATGTAATAGGGGACAAGCCTATAGCCACAAATCCTAACTCCGAGCTGCTAGTGGTCGCTAAGCGTGACTGCTACGCTAGAGATCCTGGGTTACATTTCCAAGCCGAGCAGTGTTATTGGGTTTTTCTAAAGGCATAAAAAGTAATATACGCCAGCAAAGCTAGCATTTAAAATAAAAACTATACCGCCCATATATTTTGTACTTTATCCACCAACCCTGCAAAATATCATGTCTGTTGTGCGAAAGAAATATAGTTTAATTAACGACATCTCCTTTTAGTCGGGTTGGCTGGCTTCGTTACGGAAATTATAGAGCTTTGAGTATAAATAAGGTAAGGTGTAACAGTGCCATATGGTTCATGATTCTAACAGACAAAGTCTCTTCTTGTTATTTGTCTCCTCGTGGTGAACTTGCTAATTATTATTATGATAAGAATATAATTCATTATCTATAATCACCTACATAGTTTTCAGAAAAATAAGAAATATTATAGTCTTCACTGGTACAACATTGCGATACCAAGATGCAAGTGGACAATGCAGATTATTATCTTAATTAAACCGTAGTATAAATTATTATAATCGTAGTGGTACAGAAACTATTAGAAGTCAAGTCAAAAGATATTATTTTGCAAAAATAGGTTATACAAAATGTAGAGGCAAAAGAAAGATACAGGTTCAGCGATATTTTATCATTAAGTATAGATACAAACAACACAATGTACAAGACTTTATCCTATTTATTATTAGACAAAATTTAGATACTATTAGTAATATTATAATTAATTACATAAATAAAGCAGTAATTCCCTACATTAGCGTAACGCGTAGGATTTATAGCGTATCAAGTGTAGGAACAGTGCCGTCTATAATGTTTTTTCGCTACCATTCCTTAGATGCACGTTTTAGCTTGTCTTATTCATACTCAATCATTATGATAGTCTTCAGTAACGAAGGGACCATTTTGTAATTTTATGGCAGTGTTAATATATTAAACAGGGTTGTGGCTAAGGCTTGCAAGGGTTTATTATGTACTCCTTGGATTTTATGGGACTAAAATATGTGGCTTGAATCTAAGCTTCCATAATTTTATATCATTTCAATACACAGATATTTAGATAAAACTCTAGTAAATATTATCATTATTAGCCTGTCCCACTGTCAAGTAGAGGTCTCATACTCGTAATAATAACAGAGATTCCAGAATTCATCTAGGTATTTGTTCAATTTTTTTATAGGATAGGAGGGCAAACGAACAGACGGATCGCCTGATGGTAAGCGATTATCGCCGCCCATGGACATCCGCAATACCAGAGGAGTCACAAGTGCGTTGCCGACCTTTTAAAAGGGGATTGGCTCTCGGCGAAACACAACGTAAGCGTTGTTTAACGCCGGTTTTCTGTGAGGCCGTGGTATCACTCCGGTCGAGCCGGCCCATTCGTGCCGAAGCATAGCTCTCCCACGTAATATGTGGTCGCGATTTAAAAAATTTAAATAGCTACATACTTACACAAACGCCTTTCTCGCACTGGGGTGGAGAAACTATAGACTGGCACTTGCTACGATTCTTGCATACTTCTTAATATTTAAAAGTATGTAATTTTCCCATAATATGTTTGCGTTTCGATGTCTGTAGCGCAATCTATTTGGACGGTTTTATAATAAGTTCCTACCTATCTAAACAATCGAACTTTTATTAAGGAGTTGGTAATAATGTTCAGGTTTAATGCTTTACGGTAGTTTCAGCTTTTAAAGGAACATAATTATACTACCCGATATTAGTGGATATACTACATTATTCATAATTAATAAAACACCATCTTTCCTGCACCATAATCCCAAACAATTAAGCGAGTAACACTTCCCTTTAATCACACTGAATCGATGCTGACATAATTACAGAACAAATTAATTGAACTAATTGATCATGCAATTTGTAGGGCATAGCTTTTCAATTAATTGAATACGCTGATTTCTAATGGTGTTAATATAATTAATGTTGTAATGGTGGTTAACAATTAGTGTTTAAAAGAGCAAGCAAAGGGGGTTGTTCGACATTTAATATATTATTATTTGCATTTATGATAAAACATATATACGTACATGAAATGAAATGAAATTGAAATGAAGTGAAATTGAAATGAATTGAAATGAAATGAAATGAAATGAAATGAAATGAAATGAAATGAAATGAAATGAAATGAAATGAAATGAAATGAAATGAAATGAAATGAAATGAAATGAAATGCAATGAAATGAAATGAAATGAAATGAAATGAAATGAAATGCAATGAAATGAAATGAAATGAAATGAAATGAAATGAAATGAAATGAAATGAAATGAAATGAAATGAAATGAAATGAAATGAAATGAAATGAAATGAAATGAAATGAAATGAAATGAAATGAAATGAAATGAAATGAAATGAAATGAAATGAAATGAAATGAAATGAAATGAAATGAAATGAAATGAAATGAAATGAAATTAAATTAAATTAAATTAAATTAAATTAAATTAAATTAAATTAAATTAAATTAAATTAAATTAAATTAAATTAAATTAAATTAAATTAAATTAAATTAAATTAAATTAAATTAAATTAAATGAAATTAAATGAAATTAAATTTTACATGTCAATGGTTTGGGTTTTTTAGCTAGATGGCATGATAAAAGATAAAACACTATAGGTAATAAACATATAAAAATAGGCGGGTGGGGTTTGCTGTGGCTTAGAGAGAGAGAGTCAGAGCGTCTGGTGTATCTGTGGGATTAATAGTGGGAATAAAGAGGAACGTTATCATCAACGGATTTTTATTCCAAAACCCTTACATATCCAACGAGAAGACGTAGGTTCGAATCCTGCCCGCAATTGAATTTTTCCTTTACTAAAATAACTTTATAAACTGAGCATGGAAAATGCAAAAAAAACATAAAAAGATAGTAAAAGGTAAAGTGACATCGTACGACATTGAAATAACTGTAAAGTAAGTCGTGTCGGTTGAGAAGCAAGGTAAGTTGCTTTTCATAGATGTCGCCAACGTCACCTTATGATGTAAATTCAGAATGTCAAGGCAAAATTTCAATCAGGCGGGTGGGGTTCGCGGTGGCTTAGAGGTCAGAGCGTCTGGTGTATCCAACCAGGAGACGCAGGTTCGAATCCAGCCCGCGATTGAATTTTTCCTTTACTAAATTATCCACATATTTTTATGCTTGTTTTGCCATGATGATTATGGCAAGAAAATAACGAGACAAGGTGTTATAACGTCTCATAACGTCTCTTTTATTTTGGGTATAATATGGCTTATATACTATGTTAATACGTGCCTATTACAATCTTAACTTATCGGTGAACAGTGTGCTTAATCTACCTACGTGAAAATATTATATACAGTTGATACGTGCAGGTATGTAGTCGCTACACTTGTCTCACATTGCGGTGGCTAGAAATTATAGATTTCCACTTGGTACGATCCTTGCATTCATTATCGTCGATTTGAGGCGAAATAAAGATAGTGTTACTTATATTGTTGAAATTACTACTTTTTTTAAGATTAAATTTGTATGTAATGGTAGATAACATTCCTTTGTGTTTATCGAAATAACGATGGTGTTATAACTTTATTTTTAACGTTTTTAATTAACAAGCGATTCGGTTTCGCTTCAAAAAAATCTCGCGTGAAAACTATAAAAAATCTGCTAAAATATTTGTAATACTAGGCCCAAGAAACACAAGCTCAGTCTGGTGGTTTTTTTAATGGGATAGGAGGGCAAACGAGCAAACGGATCGCCTGATGGTAAGCGATCACCGCCGCTCATGGACACCCGCAACACCAGAGGAGTCACGAGTGCGTTGCCGACCTTTTAAAAGGGGATTGGGCCTCCGGTAACCTCACTCACTCGTCGAAACACAACGTAAGCGTTGTCTAACGCCGGTTTTCTGTTAGGCCGTGGTATCACTCCGGTTGAGCCGGCCCATTCGTGCCGAAGCATGGCTCTCCCACGTAAACTTAAGCGTGGAATTAATTTTATAATTATGTAGTAATCGAGTGTAATACATTTCGATTTCTGTGTGTGACCGTCTTTACCCACCCTTTGTTTTACACATCACAGCTTGGCCCATCGATATGACCGTCCCCCGTCACCCAGTGACGACAGCACCCGTCCGTTTGATGTAGGTAAATGTCATAACTCAATGACGTCACTATAATAAGGTATAATCCGATTTGTCTCGAATGTGTAGTGTTATGAATTGATGTTGAGTGAAGAAGGATAATCATGCCAACCGTGTTCAGTTTTGGGGTGGACAACCGAGGAACTAATAGCGCTAGTGTTGCTTATTCTTACACTTCTATTGGTTAATAATTTTGTCTATAAATCGTATAAATAAAACTGTTCGACCATAAATTGATTAAAATGTATTCCGGATTTTACGTGGATTGTTTGCCAACTCAATTCCATAAAAAAACCGGCCAAGTGCGAGTCGGACTCGCGCACGAACGGTTCCGTACCATTATCTATAAAAACGGCAAATAAATCATGTCTGTTGTGTGGAAGCCCCCTTAAATATTTATTTTATTCTGTTTTTTAGTGTTTGTTGTTATAGCGGCAACGAAATACATCATCTGTAAAAATTTCAACTGTCTAGCTATCACGGTTCATCAGATACAGCCTGGTAACGGACAGACCACATACGGACGGACAGCGGAGTCTTAGTAATAGGGTTCCGTTTTACCCTTTGGATACGGAACCCTAAAAAAACAATGGCACGTCAAAAATGACATTTTGTGTTTATACAAGTAGGAGGAGTACCCGACTCCAACACAGATAGTTGGGAAAAGCAGAGAATGACATCTATCTAATTAAAAAAAAAATCTCTCTTCTTCACACGTATCTCTACTGGTAAATAAAAATAAAACAAAGTAAACTCTGTCCATTAAACTAGTCATGAATAACGTAAAGTCTCATTAAAAGCCACACAATATCATAACAGAGCCATTAAAAATTCTGCTTGTCACTGTTAGTAATGAAAGCTCTGTTTGGGCCCTAGGTATTAAAACATACGTTAAAATGTTCCAAACTAATTAGACCCGGGATGTTGTACATTAGCCGAAAAGAATACGCTTATACCCGCGTAGGGTGAGGTTACGTTAATGACCGAAAAGCGGAGCGTTGTTTTAACGCTCGGACGTCCACTTGTCCACTTTGAAACAGTTACGCGTTCTCATTTTATTAAATTCTATTAATATTTTTTAATAATAATTTAATGTTTTATTGACATAAAAGGATTTTTTAGTAAAGGAAAAAATTCAATCGCGGGCAGGATTCGAACCTGCGTCTTCTGGTTTGATATACCAGACGCTCTGACCTCTGAGCCACCGCGAACCCTACCCGCATAATTGAAATTTTGCCTTCACATTCTGAATTTACGTCATAAGGTGACGTTGGTGACATCTATGAGGGGTAAGTTACCTTACCTCTCAACCGACACGACTTACTTTACAGTTAATTCAGTGTCGTACGATGCTACCTTACCATTTAACTATCTTTTTGTGTTTTTTTTTACTAAAAAATAACTTAATAATCTTAGCATGGAAAATGCAAAAAAATCACAAAAAGATAATAAAATGATTTGTTACAACATATTAAAACCCTGACTCCTGAGCCAGGTAATAACCTGTGTTGCAGGAATCAGTATCTTCAGTCGCTAGTAAAATATTAACATCAAATGCAATTTAAAACTAAATAAAAAGAGTTGGGTCTAATGCATGTTGTCGCTTGGAAGTGCTGTGTGTGTGTGTAAATTACACATATTACAGTCTAACAATGCACACCCCTCAATTAAACGTCACTAGGTATTATCAACCTATATAATTATTATGTATCTCACGGCTAGGCTAGGTTCTCCTCGGAGTGAGAGGGGTTGGCCTATAATGGTTCACCACGCTAGCCTATTATGGGTTAGCAGACTTCAGACGCTGTTGAGAAAATCTCGGAAAGGCATCATGCAGGTTTCTTCACTGTTTACGCACGTGGTTTCGAAAAGTCGGAACAGGTCATGGCAATAAGTCTTTAAAAAAAAAAAAAAATTAAGAATTAAACATTTAAAAGTAACTTAAGTTATCCCGCTCCTCTACCCGCTCGTTCTTATGCTCATATCCTCTCCTTTAGCAAGAATTAGGGTGCTCTAATTGACTTGCCCTGTGCACGCGACCCGGTGTGGTTACACTTTCGTTTCAAACAGAAATTAATGTTTAATTGAACCTACTTAGGTAACAAACACATAACTATGTTATACCAGACTTTTATATCACATACTCACGCTATTCTCCCATGGGGGTAAGCAGAAACATGGAGCTGCTACAGTAAATTTTCAAAAAAATACTTTGCTCGACTTGGAATTCGAGTACAAGGCCTCACGCGCAGCAATGACACTTATAACCGCTAAACCATTGAGGCTAATGAGGTTTACTTAGCAAGACTTTCTGAATATTTTTTAATAAATTACATATTATGTATAATCAACCCATTATACTGTCCCACTGCTGGGCACGGGTCTCCTCTCAGAATGAGAGGGATTAGGCTATAGTCCACCACGCTGGCCTAGTGCGGGTTGACAGACTTCATACGCCATCGAGAAAATCTCTCAGGCATGCCGGTTTCCTCATGATGTTTTCCTTCACCGTTTAAGCGCGTGATAATTGTATTTAATATGTACATGACTTCGAAAAGTCAGAGGTGCGTGCCTTGGCTTCGAACTCGAGACCTTTGACTTGGCAGTCCAACGGTCATACCACTAGGCTATCACTGCATGTATACCATTACGCCTGTATTCCCGAAAAGGTTAGACAGGTGTACTGACGTACGAGTTTTTCCTGTCCTGTGTGATAGGAGGCGAGCTATTGCCATTAACCGGGCACAAATCCAAACATCGAGCTGATTGGTTTTTTTAGAAAAAAACCAATATCACTTTGCTCGACCTGGAATTCGAACCCAGAATCTCAAACACAGTAGTCGCGTTCACGACTACTAAACGAACAAGACAGTGGTTCGGACATCTGAGTTTGCCGAACATTATTGAAGTCTAATAGTACGCTTAAACGACTTCTTAAGCAAAAAATCAAGTCCTAAAATTGTTAAATGAAATGTTAAAACACCAGAACTATTGCAAATTGAATGAAAGATGGCAAAAAATCCAAATTGACTCGTCTGCGACGCCCTGGGCGACAAAGTGAACCAATTAGCGGCCGGCCCGTTAATCCGTCTGTCTGCAGTATGTATCCTACCTAGCCGCAGGCTGGCTCACTCCACGGCTAAATGCAGCGATATAATTAAAAAAATGATGGATATAACTAGGTTACGTGTTTTTGACTATTGACTAATTTTTTTTGGGATTGGGGGCAAACGAGCAGACGGGTCGCCTGATGGTAAGCGATTACCGCCGCTCATTGGCACCCGCAACACTACAGAAGTCACAAAGTGCGTCGCCGGCCTTTTAAAAAGGGGTTTGGGTAACGTCACTCACTCGGCAAAACACAACATAAGCGTTGTTTCACGGCAGTTTTCCGTGAGGCCGCGGTATCACTCCGGTAGGGCCGGCCCATTCGTGCTGAAGTATGGCTCTCCCCCGGTCAAATTTTTCGGGAAAATAGAAAGAAACCTCTGGAAGGAGGGTCTGTCTAGACCCTTTTTGGCAGAAACGTGTGGAAATAACAAGTTGGAATTAAAAAAAAAAACTTAGGACTACGATTCTTTAGCGCTGCAAAATAATCAAGCTTGTAATTCAATGCAACAAAATATTACGGTAAGTTATGGTTTAATTACGTCTTTAGTCTAATAGTCCCAAGCGCGATTGCTACCCTAGAGGTCCTGAGTTCGATTCCCAGATCGAGCAGTGTTATTGAGTTTTTCTATGAAATTCTTAGTAGTAGCTGGGAGTCTGGATTCGTGCCTGGTTAATGGCAATAAGCTCGCCCCCTGTGACATGGGACCTAAACATATCGGTTTATCGCATTGTATTGATATTATTTAATTCCCAACCTTTCGGATCCTTTACAGAATCCATGGTTACGGGTAGACTAAGTTGTTAGACGTTTTAATGTTCCGTATCCTTCGGTCTTGGGCTTGGGTTATCTGTTCTGGGCTTGGATTTTAATTTAATGGAATCTATAATAGAGTTCCAAGTAGGTGGTAAGACCCAGCGGTCTTTTCTATTGAATTTAACTGTTGTGGCTCTGTGTACTTTAAGAACATATTATTATTGTGTTGTACTTTTGTTGTTGAGGGAGAGTTGAGAAAATATATATATTCTGTGGCAGAAATGTGACTGCTACACTAGAGGCACTGAGTTCGATTCGAATTCTCAACAGCAGCTCGGAGTTTGGGATTTGTAGGCTCGCCCCCTATTACATGGGACCTAAACATACCGGCGAACTGTGGGTTACATTAGTACGCCTCTGCAAGCCCTTTCGGGAATACAGGCGTGATAGTATGGTGGTACGGTATGTTATTTTATTCGTATTTACTGCATTGCAAGAAATTTATTATTAAGGTAACTACATTTTAAATTGAGAACCGAGTTTGTTTTACGGGGTTGCAACTACAGTTGCTGGATCTAATATTTATATGTACTGGCGTGTCTTGGCGTGTCTTGGCGTGTCTTGACGTGTCCTGGGCAAATAAACCCAAGAATCGGCGGCGGTAGCCTAATGGCTAGGGCGACGGACTTGCGATCATGTGGTTGCCGGTTCGAACCCCACCCATTACACTACCGACGTGAACCCACTCATAATACAAGCATTTAGCTTAGTACGAGGGGTTAACAAGAATACTAGTAATGTGCGACCCACATTGCTAGTAAGCTTTTTAAAAAAAAAAATCATCACGACATGCCAGGACACGCTACTCTGAATAGATAAGAATAAGTTCTAGAGTACTTGGGCCGTATTATAACGTGTTAACGCGATCATTTTTAGGTTGTAAGAAAGAGATGAGGCTATTTAATATGTAAAACGGCATCTCTTTCTCAGAACCTAAAAATGATCGCGTTAACACGTTATAATACAGCCCCTGGTATGTTTGTACTGTTTTGAAATTATGGCCCTTGTGTTGTTGGCAGCAAGGATGGATAAGGGATTGCAATTTAAAAGCCACCCATAAAAAAATGTGCGATAATTATTATTTAATAAAATACTTGCCAAGAAGTAATCCTTTAAGGGTTAGGCAGAGGTCTACTAATGTACACCCATAGTTTTCCGAAATGTTTAGGTCCCATGTAATAGGAGGCGAGCCTGGGCACAAATCCAAACTCCGAGCTGCTACTGAGAATTTCATATAAAATAACAATAATACTTTTGTCGACCCGGGAATCAAACCCAGAACCTCTAGCGTAGCAGACGCGCTCAGGACCACTAAACTAATGAGGCAGTTCTTAAAATGATTTTAGCTGAGATTATGTGAGTTATCATGGAATTGCAAATTTAGTTTTCTTCTTTTTGAAAACGCTGTGAAGCACTGACCTGAATCGAATCTAAGAAAATATGGTTCAAGAAAACTCACGCGGGTACTGATGTCACTTGTGGGCTGCCGACCGACAAATCTATATCGAATTTTCTCGAATATATACCGAACTTTGTACCCAAACAGACTAACTTATTCAATACAAGATGTCTTGCATGCGAGTATTTACCTGTAAGCTGTTTCGTATTTATATCTCGCATCGCACGTATTGCACGGCTGTCTTTGTTCGATAAAATGTTACACAAATTCGCTTGTTTGTTTGTGAAATCAAGATACCCAAGATACAATACCGAACTCCGAGCGGCTTCTGAGAATTACTTAAAAAATATCACTTTGCTTGACCTGACAATTGAACCTAGGATCTCTAGTGTAGCAATCGCGCAAACTACTTGACTATGAGGCAGTTTAGATTTGTAGCCAGTATACAATATTTGCGCTTCCTGAGAGGGTCTTCCACGATATGTATAAACTGGGTGTATATCGAGTGAATCGGTTTCTTCTAGGCAAGCACGCTCCATCGTAGATCGCAGTGTCGCTTAACATCAGGCGAACTGCTACTCACACGAACCGAGCATTGAGCATGATACCTACTTGAAGTTTTGTTACTAAATGCTCTGACGTGGGAGAGCCATGCTTCGGCACGAATGGGCCGACTCGACCGGAGTGATACCACGGTCTCACAGAAAACCGGCGTGAAACAACGCTTACGTTATGTTTCGCCGAGTGAGTGAGGTTACCGGAGGCCCAATCCTCTTTTAAAAGGTCGGCAACGCACTTGTGACTCCTCTGGTGTTGCGGATGTCCATGGGCGGCGGTAATCGCTTACCATCAGGTGATCCGTCTGCTAGTTTGCCTTCCTATCACATAAAAAAAAACTTAACATTCCCTAACCTTTTGGATAATACAGGCCACTACTACTCTTATGGATTTTTTACTTAAGGCTGATTGTATTTGTTACAGGTAAGAATGATTGAAGGTCCAAGTGGTTGGAGGTGTATTTGAACTACATTAGATATCAGGTATTTTTCAAGCGAATGACATAAATGTGTTACCTAAACCATAACACTGTATACTATCATCGTTGACTACATAATCAGTAGATACATTTTAATTGTAACATATAAATTAAAATCTATTAGTGTTATTTTAGTGGAGGAAAAATTCAATCGCGGGCAAGATTCGAACCTGCGTCTTCTGGTTAGATACACCAGATGCTCTGACCGCTAAGCCACCGCGAGTCCCACCCGCTTGATCGAAATTTGCCTTCACATTCTGAATTTACGTCATAAGGTGACGTTGGCGACATCTATTGAAAAGCAAGTTACCTTGCTTCTCAATCGACATGACTTACTTTACAGTTAGACCGATATCGTACGATGCCACCTTACCTTTTTAACTATCCTTTTGTGATTTTTTTGCATTTTCCATGCTAAGATTATAAAGTTATTTTAGTGAAGGAAAAATTCAATCGCGGGCAGGATTCGAACCGGCGTCAGTCGATTCGGGCGTCTTCTGGCTAACCTGAAGACGCAGGTTACTTTATAGTCTTAGCATAGAAAAAGCAAAAAGATAGTTAAAAAGGTAAGGTGGCATTGTACGATATCGGACTAACTGTAAAGTAAGTCATGTCGATTAAGAAGCAAGGTAACTTGCTTTTCAATAGATGTCGCCAACGTCACTTTATGACGTAAATTCAGAATGTTTGTTTGACCTCTGTGCGTTCTTATCCCATTCATCTAATTACGATGAAACTTTGGTCAGTTTTGTGCATGCCTGCGCAGAAATAATTCTGAAAAACAACAGGCATTTCAAAGTATAAAATAACCTATAGAAGAGCGTCGAGACAAGCAATTTATAATGATTTAATTTAGTATTGTAATAAGATGACAAACAAGCATAGGTACGTGCTTCCTGACGGTAAGTGGCAACCGCGGCCTGAAGCCAGCAACACTTGTAAGTTTACTAGCGCATTGTTATCTTGAGACCTCAGTTATTATGTTTTATACGTCCTAATACCATGTAAATTCATACTGAAACTAAGTTTTAAGGACGATTTTCCGCTATCCATTTCTATTTTTACAAAAAAATATGTGTCACAACTAATCCCATTAAAAATACAGCAGAGAGCATTCCTCACACGCCCAGTGAAACTGAGTCGGCTTCCTGGGCTCGCACAAAGGCAACAGGAAATTGCGCCGCATCCGTTCCTAGCGCACTTGTTGGTAAACCGTCTACAATATTGTGGCGACACTAAACGTGTGCTATAAGAATAAGGTTTGCGAATGATTTATGCTTTTTTTACAGGAATTTTAGCAATTAGATTATACATATAGCATTATATTATTTTTACGTGGGAGAGCCATGCTTCGGCACGAATGGGCCGGCTCGACCGGAATGATACCCCGGCCTCACAGAAAACCGGCGTTAAACAACACTTACGTTGTGTTTCGCCGAGTGAGTGAGGTTACCGGAGGCCCAATCCCCTCTTATAAGATCGGCAACACACTTATGACTTCTATGGTGTTGCGGGTGTCCATGGGCGGCGGTAATCGCGTACCATCAGGCGATTGGTCTGCTCGTTTGCCCTCCTATCACATTAAAAAAAAAATTTTTTTTAATTGGATCTTACGGTCATCTCTCAAACTGACAAATTTCTTCAATAGATTTTCAATTTAATTGATATAAATCGTAATTCAATCACAATTTAATCAAATTGTGTTATTATTCCAATTCGGATACCGTTAATCTAGGTTCCTCCACAATTTGATTTGATTTATTTTTAAAGATACAATACCATGCTACAATATTTTATTCTAAATTTTTATTCATTCTGTATTTCCATTCCTAAAAATTCCATGTCCAATGCCAGAATATATTTGATTTGCTGACATCATGAATGACAGGTGTTGGTGGGATCTACTCCGCTAAATTGACATCTCCCGACGGTTATATTTTTGTACAAAGTGGATAAAAAAAAAACTTTTTTGCCTTTTAGTACCGACATTTACTTTTTTTAATGTTTTTTTATTATACTACAATAATTATGTATATATTAATAATTAACAATTAATTATGACGATCTTTATTATTAGTGCATAAAACTCGTAAGTGTATCCGAACATAATTGAGGTTATTTCCAACTTACGCAACCGCTAAATTGTGTCACGACCGGTGCGCTTACTGTTGCCACTATAATAAATTTACCAAAAAGGTATTTTAACAATATTACGTAGGTTCTAGCCATGGTAGAAGAAAATGAACCGTGTCAAAAGTTCCGAAGCTAAAATAATGCCACGTCTTCTTCGTGCTATATTTTATTTAAATTTGTTGAGTGGTGTTTTTGGAATGATCGAACGTTCAGAAATGGAACACTGAGCCCAACTGACATTATCAAAATGACGAGTTTCAAAGTAACATTAGTTCCATTAACAATTACTGTGCTAGCCTGCTAGGTAAATTTGTAGCACTGTAAAGAGGAATTACTCGTAGAAAAAGGATAATGTTGTTATGTTGCAAACGTAAAATTAAAAATATTACTGCGAATGTGGGTAGAACTATATTGAATGTATTTAACTAGTAACGTCTCAGTACATTTGTGTGAATTCATGCTAAAATTGATAGAAAACTGTGAACAATTTTGTTGTGAAATATTTTATTCGATTTGGTTTAATATGGGATAAAGATGAAAATGCCGGTTGAGGTGAGTATGTATGTGTAATATTATTTATTTATGTTTTATGGAGACGGGTGTGGCATATCATGACCATAATAATGATAATCTATTGATAGAAAAAGGACTCGAATTTTTTGATGTAACTCATAAACGTTAAAAAATTGATTAAAAATTACTACAGGTATTTTGTAGGAATTATATTTGATCATTATTATAGGGCATATTTTACGAAAAATAATACCTACAAATGACTTAGAAATGTTATATTTTAGATTTAATATTGGCGTACAGGCCTCTCTTTTCCGTTGAGCACTATTTGCAATTGTCCAAGGCCCCGTGATTCAATGGGGCCCCTAGTTCCCACTCCCTTTGATTTTTTTGTATTTATTTATAAAATAGTCCCAAGATATATCGTTGTCCTAACCCCATTATCCTAAAGTGCCCAAGGCCATCGATAGGTTAAAGACTATTGACGTACTATTTTGCCGCGACATTATTGAACCGTGACATTTATATTCCAGTCATAAAATATATATATATATATATATACATATATATATATATATATATATATATATATATATATACATATATATATATATATATAATTTGTAAATGTGAGTACCATGTAGGCTTTTGATACATGATAATTAAACAAACTTATTATAGTCTGGAGGCTTTGGGGACTTCATTAGACCTACACGAATGTCCTGCTGATCTGGTATGGTCGTGCGACAGGTCTTTCCTCAAAAGGCCATTTCAGACATTACCCTACATCGTACCACTCACTTATAAGTGTTCTTCCATGTCTGGACTTTAAAAGAGACCATGATTCTCTGAGTTTGTTTCGGTGTTTCTTCTCAGAGGTCGTCAGTTAGGAAATGCCGAAGCCATCTAGCTAAAAAAAAAACCCAAACCATGACATGTAAAAGTATCTCTAAAGATCTACTTGCAGAATAAATAATTTCATTTCATTTCATACTAATAACGATACATGACATCGAAATTATTCCTATTTTAGGATACAAATTCTCAGTGTGGTATAATAATAATGAGTTTTATCCAACAATTGCCTATCATCTATTCGTCCTTTCCTTACAATTAACCAGAGCAATATCAATATTGAAATAATATATTTTTATTGTGAATCATAATTACTTAAATATATATTTGTGTAATACTTTAAATTGAAATCATAATTAGGTATATAGGATTTTTTCCAGCACCAGGCAGAGTCCGAGAATATATCCGCTAATCCCGGTTTTGAAAAATCTTTTTGGCATTAAATCGAAACCTAAAATCCTGCTTAAATAAATACGTACAAATAAAACTTTCATTATTTGCTAAAAAGATACTACGAGGTAAATTGCTTTTGCATATTTAACACGTCAATTTCCGACACAACGTTTTACAACAAAAGTCGTATGAAAAAAGCATTCCAAGTTAATCTTAATTGCATCTGTATAGTCGCGCTCTGGCGGGTGATCCCGTGGGAATAGCCCATCCGGGATCCGTGAATCGCAGTAGACATCACTAGTTATTAACGGGGGATAAATATAATGACCACCAAATTTAGTAAATTAATCACCAAAATTAATAAAATAGACACTAAAATGCCTAAACCTTCCTCAACCTGGTCTCACTTTTAACTTAACCTAAACCTAATATTTGGTGACCATTTATCGGTCACCAAATATTAGGTTTAGGTTAAGTTAAAAGTGAGACCATAACCAGAGCCAAATTCTATCTATTAAACTTGGGTGGTGAATTTATTTGGATTAGATAATTATAATTGCCTTGCCTATAGACTTTTTTGTCTGAAAAAAATTATTTTTTATTTATTTTATTATGATTTTGGTGTAGGATCGCAACTAGTAAAATTTTTGGTTCAAATTTCACGCTAAAATGAGGATTTATTTTGGCGATCATTTACATTTTCTGGCAAAATAAAGTATTTTTATGTCGTTAGATATATTTTACTAGATCTAGTGATTAGTTAAACATAAATTGCGATAGGCATAGGAGATAAAGATAAATTACATAGGGTTGGGCTTGATTAAATCCATTATTTCGGATTTCTATACCTACAAATAACTGTACAAATCCTTATGTCACCTTTTACCCCCTCACGTCTACTTACTTTCAACACGAACACACATTTCCAATATGAATAGCTGTTTGATCCCCGCCAAGACATTCGGTGACAACGTGTCAAAACATTTACGGATTACCTACTTACTTTCTTTGAGAGGCAAAAAGGGTTAGGATGGAGGGAGTATTTACTTTGCCATCTATTTTGTGTCAATTTATATAATACTAGCTACTGCCCACGGTTTTGCTGGCATCAAAAAAGGATTTTTTGCGACAAAATGTAGGTTTGTTTTTCCCCAGGATGCAATCTGTTTCCCTGTTTTGAAATCAAATATATAAATCAATCAATTAACCGCCTCATTGGTTCCAGTATGTAAGATCCCATGTTCGAGTCCTGCGTCGAGCAAAATCTTATTGTATATTTCCCTGAATATCCAGTAACGCTACGAGGCGCGCCCTGTAATAGAGAGGAGAAACACCGGAAAACTGCGGATGTATATTTGTACATAGCTTTATTTATGTATGGTGGTTCATTAAAAATACTAAGTATATCTATAATTATTGAAGTAAAATGTACTTCAATTCAACACAAACATTTTGTTCATACTAGAATATAACACTATTCCCAAAACACAACTACATATAACATACACGTTAGTATCCACTCCGCCTAACCTTGGCCGCGTGTAGAACACATTTGGTCGGTAATGCGGTTGGGTCGTACACGCTTTCGCTTTTTGCTAAGCCTGTCCCGGCACGTACCAGAGTTTGGAGTTATGCAGCCTCGGAAATGTACTTAGGAATACGTTGACTTTGTTGGAAACTTGGTGTTGAATCTCGTGATCTTTAAATGATGTTTTGAGAGGCTTGCCTGTTGTTAGGAATACATTTATAATATGTAGGACACAGCCTCGTGGTAAGAGCAGTATCTACTATTTACGGCTATCCGAATTTGACTCCAAATTTCTGACTATTTCATGTGTAGATCTGATGATCATTAGATTTAATGGCATCTCCTCATTTTGCCTTTACGTTTCGGGCCTCGTATAATAAGGGATGACCTTATTGCCTGAAAAAAATCAAACCAAAGCAAACACATAGCAATTGCACTTGCAACCTCAAAACAGTTAAAGATTAGGGAAAATTATTTCTAGTATATAATTGAACGATTTATTCACGTGCTTATAAAATATCAATCTAACAAAAACTATAATCAGTGGAAGCCATCGTGACATGAATCACTCGTTCCCGTATCAAATGGTCGAGGATTACTAGCAGGCTGTTAGCAATCAGGTCAACAAGGCAATCAGAACCGCAAACACATGCACACGATGCAGCTTCTCTAATTACTGAGTGATAACGAAATTGTAACCGTAGTGAATAGAAATTGGTACTTAATTTTCAAGTATTTGGAGTGATGTAGATGGGAATGTAGGTTTTGGGGTTAAGATACTAGTACTTAGTAAGATCTACAGTAGGCATAGTAAGGCATTTAACAGGATTGTAAATCTTTTGCTAATGATGATGTGCATTTAAACATTAAATTTGTATATTATATTCTAACTTATTATTAATTTTACTTTCATTCCATTTGCAGACCTCGTTATAAAATCATCAATCAGAATTTATAAAACATTTTTTGATAAAACGCCTTCTTCAAGTTCACCTTCATCGAAGATTTAAATATAATGAAAGTTCTCTGAACTATTTTTGGAAATAATTTAATTGTATACTGTTATACTATCTTAATTATTGTGTTTAATGGTATAACGCTGAAAACAATTATGAAGATAATATAAAATATTGTAATATTTCCAAATATATTTATAGAAATACTAGCTTCAGCCCGCGACTTTGTCTGCATGGACTTCAGGATTGGGTCCGACCTGGATAAAAATAGCCTGAATGAATAATTAGTAGCCTAATTGTTATTCCAGACTATAATCTATCTCTGTGCCAAATTTCATCCAGATCCGTTCAGCCGTTCTGGTGTGAAAGAGTAACAAACATCCCTACATCCATACATTCATACTCACATACTTTCAGGTTTATGATATTAGTAAGGATAATAAGATTTGGGTTGAAATATAGGTAAGGTATAAAAATACTGCAAGATAATAATAATATGCATAGGTCATCTACCTAAAGAGTAAAAATTATTCTTACGCATAGTTTCCTTATTATATCAAAAGATTGACATTAAATATTACGTCGGCTAGGTATGTAATTTCAGAAAAATAATTTTTACGTCCCGTCATCTGAAAATAATTTCGCAACTCATAATTATTGCAAATGTTTTCGCGTGATACGTGATGAATAATATTCGCTATTCTGAAATAAATTCGAACAAACGTGTGCGAAATTAAATGATGAAAGTTGTAATGCAGTTTTTAAGGAATGTGAGCATTTTATAGATAACAGTACTTAATATTTATTGGTAAACTGTCTAAAAATGACAACTGATATATATTAAGTTGAAACGACATTTCCAGGTACGTTGCATAGTGTGTCAATTAGTTTTCTGCTGCGCCGATTGCCGTCGAAGGCACGAGAAAATAACTCACGGCCTTACATACGACTGCCCCATCTGTCGAGGATTCCCATTCCTCTGCAGACTTGAACAACTTAACCAAGATTTCCTAATCCATTTAACGGAAGAACACACCCCTTTACACTGTAGAAAGTGCAACAAAATTTTCAACAATATGGACGATTTCTTAAATATAGATAAGTGTACAAGCATATCTGAATTAGTAGGCAAAGAAGCTGATGCTGGCAATTCTCAAATTAAAGAATTAGATGAGAAATTTGATTCTATTTATGAAAAAGTGAACAAATATGCTGAAAACTTCGAAGGTATTATTTCTGTTAATAAGAATAGTAAAACTGCTGTTATAACACCAATTGTTAGGAAGAAACATCTAGTAGATTATGAGTCTAGTGACACCGAGGATGATGACCAAGTAGAAATTTTGACTCCTTATCCAAAGCTAGTTCCAAAAACCCCTAGATTAAAGAGGCAAAGAGCTGCAACTCCTCACTCTAAAAAGTTTTTGACTCTGATGAAACAAAAAGTTGTGGAAGAATATGAGGAAACCATTGGAGATGGAATCTTTGATGGGTCTCCAGTAAATAAAACTACGCCAGTGAGAACTGACAATCTAGGTAAGTATTTTTACTAGTACCTACCTACTTACACCAAAAAATATTTGTAATTTATGCTAACTCAAAATCTAGCCTTGTCCATTGAGCATTGTTATGCTCAACAGTCGTGTATGATAATATATAAAAAAGTATGTCCTTTTCACATACGTATAAGTAAGTAGTACTCGTGAACCAATGAAATGGTTGATCAAACAAAGACCATAGTCTGGATTCATTTGTTTTTAGTTACTAAAAGCACAATTCCTAAATTCTTCGGCAACCGTTATTAACTTAAAATTGTAATTCTAATAGTGAAAGCTACTTCGTCGTTTTTTTTTACTATTCCTTACTTGTGTTATGATTACTTTCCCGTCAGTTACAGATCCTCAAAAAGAGATGACAACACCCACATCCCACTTACCGCACCTGATCAAACTTGCTCAGATTGTCACCACCAGTACGCCCACCCATCCTGCTGGTAATGGCTGGCCGCTCTTTGCTGATCAGGGAGCCGATTCTCCACTCTCAGAGATTGAGAACACCGAGAGTCCTGCTCAGAGTATTAATATTGAGGTAGGGGTTTTATAATAATAAATATGTTATTAAAAGTCAGTGATTCATGTGGAAAGGTTTAGAGTAAAGAGAGTAATTTTCAGCAGCAGTAGTAACTTGTAAGCAGTACAAGAAATTATTCTGAATGTTTCACCATAAATAACTATGTACTAGACTTGCTAGAGCTAGTTTTGTGTTCCAATTTTGTTCCGCAAATTATTTTATCTAAAATAGCTAGCGATAGACAGATGCCAATTAGCATTGCTAGCGAAGCAATGCTAATTTGGTAAATTTTGACTTCAAACTCCAAAAATAGTTGGTGAAATGATGCACTTTTCACAATTACAAACCTTATGAGTAATGGCAAAAATAATTTTACTATTTCCTTGTGTATTAGGCCCTGTTTCTATCAGGCAAGATTGATGATGTAACACACTCAATTGATCAATAAAATGAAAAAGCGATACAATATAACATGTTTATTATAACAAAGTTATTATTTCTTCAGCCATCCAAATCCGAGCTTGATCCAGTACATCCGAAGTTGAAGAGTATCATAGTAACTGGTAGTAAAGTGCGCGTTGGAAGTCAAGATAGCACAGAGAAACACGTGACCTTCCAGGATTCCAACGAAGGCTCCATAAAAACTAAGAAGGTCAAGTTTGCCGATGACACAGTTTTTGAACAGGCTAAAGTTAAGCGAGGTAAGTGAAATATGGTCCAATTCTTGCTAACAATAGCATTTGAAATTTTTTTAAACAAAACCATTATTACGACATTTGAAACCACAGCTTAAACTAGTCTAAAAAAGCACTAAAACAACTAATGGTAATAAAAAAAACATCTATTTCCCATAGGAGATTGTCAGATCAATAGAAAAATATTAATTCACCTCTGCCTAATCCTTCGGGAATTTAGGCGTGGTGAGATATTGTTGTGATATAAACCACCCGTCCATGTGGTTGCATGCATCCTTCCCAGCTACGACTAACCTTGCTTAGCAATTGATACCTTAATAATAGCGCCAATTATTGTTGAGTCTTGAATACTTTTATTATTAGCATAAAAATTTTCTTTAGAGAACTTTGAAAGTTATTCTGTCGTGTCTTTCAGATCCCTATATTTCATCATCTACTTAAGATGCTGACTGTATTAAATTGTAATTTTTCAACTGATACGCGGGTAGCTACCCTTTTCATTGCGATAACTTAAACACTTTGCATATTAAAATGCCCAACGCAAATTGTTAAAGTTTGAAATTTTCTTCAATAAACATTTCAAAATAATGTTCTTTTTATGTTTTATTAATATTTCAGTTTTTAGAAAACCAAAGAGGATGCTTACACCAGGACCACAGAGACCAAAGTTCTGTTATAATCCTCGCTTTCAAGCGTTAGTCAACCGTTTTGAGAACCAAGGAATGATTATGGCTAGAACTCCAAAAACAAGGGACAAAGTTACCAACGAGCCAGAAAATACACCGCCCGTCGGGGAACCCTCCAACATGCCCGCCAGAGCCATAAACTTTAAAGAAGACAGTCCCCAAATCGAATCAGAAAACTCTAAAGAATCTAATGAATTATTCAAAACATGTATCGGTACTCCAGAAGTAGGTAAAAACGCAATATCAGCACTAACAACGAACATAGCTGGTTCGTTACAAAACTGCCTTACGTCAGTATTAATGAACACAGAAGAAGAAACGGAAATTCAGTTTAAGTTTGTTATAACTAAAAAGAAAGTTAGTGTAAAGAGGATCATGGAGGAACCTGGCGGCGTAGATGAGAAATCGACTGCAATCGATAAGAATCTGGAATCGATTAAAGAGAACATCTGGTCGAGCGTGGCGAGGGCTGTGAGAAATGTGTTTTGGGGTGAGCAAGCCGCTAATTTAGGTGAGTATGTTTATTGGTTTCCTTTCTATTAATGGGGGTTCTCACTTGTTTATTTTCGTAGCAGTGTTTCTGTTAGCCATAACTTTTGTCGGCATGTAATAGATTTCACGGTCATTTGAGGGTATAACCAAAATATTTGCTTTTCTGGTTTCCATTAGGAAATCAGAAAAGCAGTGAAAGTCATTCTATGATTAGTTATTTGATGGGAATATATAACTCCACATTTTCCGTTTACAATTTCATTTTCACTAACTTGCCTAAATCATGTTTTCCTTAAATAATTTCCTTCCTACATTACAAAATTAACCTATCACAATACCACTTAACTGTCACAAATTACGCGTCTCCTATAAATGAAAACCCAACAGTATTCTGATACTAACCGACGTCAAATTTTCCACCAATTTTCATATTGCTTGAAATTTCCCAATAATTACGTTCTAAATTCAACGTATTAACCCACCCTCGCTGCGAACGGTAAACACTGCGCGCAAATATTGACAAACTCATCATGTTTTGCGATCACAACTTCTTAACTTAAATGTTTATTGGAAAATAGAACTTATTTTATGGGTAATAAATTTCATTTGAAAAAAGTCTGTGAGTTTTGGGACAGTATAGGTTTGAATTAGCCATAGAGGGTGAAATACACATATTTTTATTATAAGGGTTTTATAAAATTCACTTTTCATAAAGCATGACTGATCATAATATCTTGCATGCTTGTCCTTATTGAAATAAAACCACTTGAAAAATTATTTTAGTGAAGGCAAAATTTGGAATTCAGAATGAGAAGGCAAATTTCAATCTGGCGGGTGGGACTCGCGTCTGGTGTTCTGACCTCTGATGTGATATAACCAGAAGACGCAGATTCGAATCAAGCCCACTATTATATATTTCTTCACTAAAATAACTTTATAATCTTAGCATGAGAAATGCAAAAAAAAAACACAAAAAGTCACTTGATGAATTGTATCGCGTTATATTTACACTATTAAATGCCGACGTTTCGGATCCTGTACAGTGTAAAGGAACGTTGTAAAGTGATTTTATTGCAATATGTCTAATATTCATAACTCCTCCGATTTCATAACTGTCACAAATCAGTATGCGTGTCCTTTATTCCTTCTTTAACAAAGTAATAATGATAAATATTATTTTTGTGATTTTTTTGCATTTTCCATGCTAAGATTATTAAGTTATTTTTTTAGTAAAGGAAAAAATTCAATCGCGGGCAGGATTCGAACCAGCGTCTTCTGGTTTGATATACCAGACGCTCTGACCTCTAAGCCACCGCGAACACCTGCGTCTCCTGGTATATCAAACCAGAAGACGCAGGTTCGAATCCTGCCCGCGATTGAATTTTTTCCTTTACTAAAAAAATAACATGATAAATATTATCCTATATCCTTCCTATCCTATCCTATATACCTTTAGCTTCAGTTCTTAAAAACTGTAGAAAATAAATAGAAAATAACGATATTACGATTATATTTATTATCTCAATGCATTTATAGATTCAGGTTTATACTGCAAACGTTTTTACAGAGATGAATATATATATTTTATAATTTTCTAATGTTAAGATTCTGAGGCATGTTTCAGCGTAAATTTATACCTACACTATGTCAAAACCTAATTCATTCATTTGGCATATCATTAGAAGAAATATTATTAATATATGTAACAGTCTTAACAATTTTAATATTAATAGGATTTAAGAAGTAAAAGTAATACATTCCCAGTTTGTATTAATTTTTGTGCTTCATACTTATTATTAAAAGTGAACTGTAATGTTGCCGTTGTTATATATTTGAATACCGGGAAATTCTTTGCCTTCTAAGTGACAAACGCTTTGTCAGAGTATAACAACAATAAAGAATTGTTCGGTATTTATCCCTAAAAATGTCCCGTCCATTTTTATTCTCAGTCGCGAATGAAGGACAGATATAAGCTGCCACTTTTCAGTAAAATGTTTACCAATTAAAGTGATGTTAATACCTCACCATCTTCTACTACATTTTGTGTAGAAGTAATGATATTAAATGTCGTACAATACAATCGTACAGTTTAGGGTTGATGAGGATTCGTCTTCCGCTTTCTTTTTTTTTTAATTATTGTCCCATTCGCAATCAATCTTTTACTTTAATTTTCAATATGAAATCACAGATTCTATTTTCTATCTTTCTCATCCGCATCCTCTTTTTTCATCTCATACCCTCATCCTCATCCACTTTCTCAAAACATATTTCTAATACTTCCTCATCCGCATCCACCTCAACCCTAGTACAGTTAATAAAAATTACATCTACGATGAATAATTATTAAAATTCTTTACGACTTTTATATCAAGCTATATAAATAACTTTTATATTGTACAAGTCACAAGATTCAGTTTATCTAATATGTGAATATATTAATGTCTCGCACTATGTGCCCTTGTTTGGATATAGCTGCAAATCAATGCCTAAGTCTCTAACAATTAGTCCTAGACTATCCAATAATGCTTTTACGTGTGACAATACCGATGTGTTGCTAATTGAAGCTTGTAAAGCAAACACTGTAGCAGTTACACCAATAGCCATTATATCTATGTACATTGTGGTGATAGCACTCAATAGATACACATTATCATCAATATAGTTAATTGGTACGCTTGAAATCCTGCGAGACACGCAAAGGTGCTCCATCTTCTAGCTAACTTAACAAATTACTTGAGATACCTACTACTACGATAAAAACAATAATTCTACAACTGTATCGTATAAATAACTAGATTTATTAATGGTTATTTATTGTTCACTTCAATAGATAATACTAATTTATACAATAAATTTAAACATACTACGAGACTAGAATCCAATTATCGTTAATAGAAAATCTTTATATAAAACAAGCCTCCCTTCATTTCTTAAAAAAAAATAGCACTATTACGAGTACCTTCCAAACTGAACAACGAGACTGGATATCGTCCAAAAACTTTATAGGTACCCCAGGAACATATTTCTAGAGTAAAAAAGTACAGGCGAAGAGAATTCAAATCGTAAATTTTGCAACGGCCCATAATTTCGTTCCGTGTCAAGTGTCAGGCATTATTGCATTTTTCTATTCATGAGGAGTCTCGCTTCAATCATATTGCGTTGCGCCGCTTTTTCATTTTTTCTTGCGTTCTTGATCTTTTTCACTTTTAAATTTATTACTTTCCGCTCTTCTGCTTCGGAAATTGTTGCTTTGAATTTTTGTCGCTTGAGTTTTAGATTGATGGTGACGTTTTAATCATGTAATTCTGTCGACAGTCGCTTTTTGATTTGGATTTATTCTAAGGGCTGTACTTTTAGTACATTTTATTGTAAATATGAAATAGATTAATGATGCCTCTATTTGTGCAGTGCCTGGGCAATTTGGTAGCTACGTGTCGTGGACTTGTCTTCGCACAAATCATTTTTTATATATAATTATTCGTATGATTTACATTAATCGAAAATACAGGATAACAAGTGAGTGAGGTTACCGGAGGCCCAATCCCCTTTTAAAAGTTCGGCAACGCACTTGTGACTCCTATGGTGTTGCGGGTCTCCATGGGCGGCGGTAATCGCTTACCATCAGGCAATCCGTCTGCTCGTTTGCCCTCCTATCCCATAAAAAAACGTATATATATTATTAATTCTAGTAAAGATAATCCATTATTTAATACATAATAAGATTAAAATATACTTTATTCAGTTCCTTCCATCTTTTGGTATTGGATTGTATTTCTTATTTCAGCAGAAATTTAATTTGTAAAATAAATAAATTTTACAAATTCTTAAATCTTTTGCAGCACCGACAACTCCGCAAAGATCAATTTCCTTCAACTCAACGTCATCGTCATGTAAACGTAAATGCGACGAGCTCTCAGACACTGAAAGTCCTGTGAACCACAAGAGGCACAAATACGAAGGCAGGATCCGAGGCAGACCACCTTTGAGGAGGAGCAAGACCTGCGTGGCAAGCCTGAGGAGTTCCATGTCAGCGGAGCAAAAGTCTTTGATCAGTGAACTTACAATGAGCCACGAT
Source organism: Acronicta aceris (assembly GCA_910591435.1). Lineage (NCBI taxonomy): Eukaryota > Metazoa > Arthropoda > Insecta > Lepidoptera > Noctuidae > Acronicta > Acronicta aceris. The sequence continues at coordinate 14,476,213 of OU342770.1, forward strand.
GATAATATGAATTTGAGCTTTTGAGACTTCGAGAAAGATCTTTTGAGACTAAAATAACGTTGATAAGAGTCTGCGTCAAAAACTGCGCGGTTTCGATTACTGCAAGAAACTTTTATCTATTTAGTTATTTATTTTATTCTTATCTATGTATATGGTCTACTAGTAGGTGTTCTAGGCCTGGGTTTTTATCTTCTTCCACTTCTATTGAGTCAGCATGAGTTATACAATAGATACTTAATCCTTGCTGTTGTAAAATTGACATATTTACCCGTAAGAAGGTTATCGAAATTGTCAGCATAAGTTGCGCTGAAGGGACCTTAAATATTATCATTAATCTTGGAGGCTCTTGTAATGCACCCAATAGTTTTTAATAATATTATTACCCAGTATCTATGTCGGCCTGTATTTTTCTAAATATGCTAGAAATTTGTTTTAATCAGAATGAACAAACATTTTCTTACGGGTAAATAAATGAGTCAGTTTATACAAGCACTAGTCTTAATAAATAATTTATACGTGAAAGTAATTATAAGGTAGGTAAGTTAAGAAATAGAATAATTTAATTGTATTCAACTTAACTATTCAAGTTAAATTAAGTGTAGTAGATTGATTGCAAACAGTTGAATATAAGAAATATTTTTATTATGCTTTTTTTATTCGTGGTTTCGTCCTAGAAAATCTTTTCTTACTATAATTTGCTGATTCGATTCGGTGGACACCATTTAGTGCTGGACGGCTATGAAAGTCATAGTCAGTTTTGTTGACTTTTACAATTCGTATCTCATTACACCATTTCGTGTTGGAAGTGAAATCCTTTTGATGTTCATCAATAATTTACAGTAAAAGTTAACTACAAAACAAGCTTCGTAATTATCAAATATTAGTTAATACACCAATATCGAGAGCTGATAAATTATGACTTCCTTACAACCCACAATAAATAATTCACTATATCCTACCCAACATTATGACCCATACTCGCCCATAAACCACGACCACATACATGGAAATAAATAACCAAACTAACAACAGCATGTAAGCAAGATAACTTAATAACCCGTGCAATAACGCTGCGGGTACGAATGACCACGCACTATTCGGATACGTAATATCCGAAACCCTTCGCCGCCGGACGTGAGCCGAATTCGGCCGGGAGAACAACCCTAATGCCATCGTTTAGCTCGAATCAATCAGTGGGCTGGTTTCTGCTCGATAAAATGCCGATCGTGTTGGGTTATGATTTCAATTGTTTATGAGACCAAATTGCGGGAAACGGAGTCATTATTGTGAATGGGATAGACTAACTGTTAGTTTGATATTTTAGGTACCTAATGAGGAGCAAGTGGTGTACTTACCTACTTATGTGTTAATGAAGTCTATTGATGCTTATCTAAATAATACTATTACATGGCCTAAAGCATACTAGCTAACTGTCACCTATACCTAATCCTTCGGAGAATACTGATAAGATGTGACTGAGAATACTGATACTTATGCCAAGTAAAAAGCAAATGTGTCTCTAAACCCACAGCATAATATGGGTAGATTCTTTTGGGTACTCTAAGCTACTACTGATTATTTCTTAAAAAAACCCACACTGATCCACCTTAATTCAGCAATCAAACGCAAGATTCAAGTTCAGCAATAACCACTGGACCAGTGAGGCTGTTAGTATGTATTATATGAATATAAATAATAAAAAAATTAAGGTATTCTGCTTATCTAGACCAATTAGCTGAATAGTCCAAAATTGTTATGACCTGGATTACTCTGATATTATTTTTTAGCTAAAAAAACTTGGATATGTGGCGTGGTGATAAAACGTGATCTACAATATCATAGTCTATACGATACCTATTATATATATATATAGTTACATAACATACCATCACGCCTGTATTCCCCGAAGGGTTAGCCAGAGTTGTACTTAATGTACACCCACAGTTCACCGGTATGTTTAGGTCCCATGTTATAGGGGGCGAGCCTATACCCATTAACCGGGCACAAATCCAGACTCCGAGCCGCTAATGAGAATTCCATAGAAAAACCCAATAACACTTTGCTCGACCTGGGATCGAACCCAGGACCTCTAGTGTAGCAGTCTCACTTGGGACCACTAGACTAATGAGGCAGTTTATAGTTACATAAATGATACATATATGCCTGCAAGAACATAAAAATTGGCAATATGGTGGTATTAAGTCATCATATTGTTATATTTAATAATAATGAAGGGCTCTTTATTTCATTAATAGAAATTTCAGTATAGGTACCTTGTACCTGTCTCCAGCTCTATTAATTGATTCACTTTCGCTTCAAACCCTCAAGATGTTTTCAAATGTTCTTATTTTAGTTCTGGCTGTTAATTAAATTGACCTTTCGGCGTTCCGAAGTTATTTTAATAATATAATTTGGAAGAATGTCTGTAACTAACTTTTGTCCAAAATAACAACTTTATTGAGTGCTTAATTTTCCTCAAAAAGTCTGCAAAAGACGTTTCTACACCACGTGTCACACATTCGAGCCGCGCACTATATAAATAAAATACTTCTATGATCTTTTTTGCGGGGAGAACCCTTCAAAAGGCGGCCGTCTCAAGGATCAGATTGGGGAGTGTAGGATTTTTTACCCATTAAAACCACCTCCATTAAGTGGCATATGAGAGAGAGAAATGTGTCTTCTTAAAGGATTACTCCCGACAAAACTTTGTATGTCCAGGTATGGGTCAGGATACTTAATTGTACACTTACAGAAAATCCTCTTGGAGCATCTGTCACTTGGGGAGTCAGTAGGGTACGTCGGAATCTACTGAAATGAAATGAAATGAAATGAAATGAAATGAAATGAAATGAAATGAAATGAAATGAAATGAAATGAAATGAAATGAAATGAAATGAAATGAAATGAAATGAAATGAAATGAAATGAAATGAAATTATTTATTCTGCAAGTAGATCTTTAGAGATACTTTTACATGTCATGGTTTGGGTTTTTTTTTTAGCTAGATGGCTTCGGCATTTCCTAACTGACGACCTCTGAGAAGAAACACCGAAACAAACTCAGAGAATCATGGTCTCTTTTAAAGTCCAGACATGAAAGAACACTTATAAGTGAGTGGTACAATGTAGGGTAATGTCTGAAATGGCCTTTTGAGGAAAGAACCATAGCAGCTTTGAGTAGACCAGTCCCAACTGACGGCACGCATGCATCAGTCATCGTGTAGCTCAACCATAATTTAGGGAGCTCAACGACCTGTCGCACGGCCATACCAGATCAGCAGGACATTCGTGTAGGTCTAATGAAGTTCCCAAAGCCTCCAGACTATAATAAGTTTGTTTAATTAACATGTATCAAAAGCCTACATGGTACTCACATTTACAAATTATACATATATTTTTTTATGACTGCAATATAAATGTCACGGTTCAATAATGTCGCGGCAAAATACTAACAAATTCATAGATGTCAACAATTAAAATGTCAACAATTAAAATGTCAACAATTAAAATGTCAACAATTAAAATGTCAACAATTAAAATGTCAACAATTAAAATGTCATAACAATTAAAATGTCAACACTTAAAATAAAATTGTCACATTAAATTTCGGATACACAATGTCAACTAACTAGCATGGTAATAGCCCGGTTCATCAGAGCAGCTCAATCCCAAGCATTTTTATCGTTCAAATAATCGATTACTCTATAAAAACCCTTTTTGCATAGTACATTTTTAATATGCAATTTAAATTTGTTGATAGTTAGATTTTGAATGTGGCTTGGGATTTTGTTGTAGAAACGAATACTTTGACACTTAAATGAATTACTGATTTTTTGGAGTCTGGTCATTGGTAATATTAGCTTATTTTTATTTCTAGTATTGACATCATGAATATCGCAATTCCTAGAGTATTGTGTAATATTCTTTTTGACATGAATCAGGTTTTCATAGATATATTGCGATGCGACAGTCATAATGTCAATTTCTTTAAATTTATCCCTCAGTGAATGTCTAGAATTAAGGTTATAAATTGCGCGAATCGCCCTTTTCTGCAATACAAATATAGTTTGAATGTCGGCAGCATTTCCCCACAATAAAATGCCGTACGACATTACACTATGAAAATAACTAAAATATACTAGTCTTGCCGTATCTACATCAGTCAACTGGCGAATTTTAAAGACCGCGTACGCTGCAGAACTGAGCCTTTTCGCCAACTTATTTATATGTGGGCCCCACTGTAGTTTTGAATCTAAAGTGATACCTAAAAACGTAGTGGTATCCACAAGGTCCAACTCTTCCCCATCTACTAATACACTGGTTTTCACTTGCTTAACATTAGGTGTTATAAATCGAATACACTTAGTCTTTTTTTTATTTAAAAGTAAATTATTAACATTAAACCAATGTACTATCTTAGAAAGAGCGTTATTTACATCGTCAGTTATGGGCTTTTGTCGTTTCAATTTAAATAAAAGTGATGTGTCATCTGCAAATAACACTACTTCGTGACTATCTTTTATTAGGCTAGGTAAGTCATTAATATATACAAGAAATAAAAACGGGCCAAGAATTGAGCCCTGTGGAACTCCCATGGTAACTATAGACCCAGGGGACCTTTCTCCGTTAACATCCACTCTTTGAATCCTGTTACTCAAATAAGAAGTAAGAAGATCCAAAGCAATGTTCCTTATTCCATAGTGATGTAATTTCCTGACTAGTGTTTCATGAAAAACGCAATCGAAAGCCTTAGACAAGTCGCAAAAAATACCTAAAGCATCATGCGACTCCTCCCAGGCATCAAAGATATGTTCCAGAAGCTCGACACCGGCATCGGTTGTCGAGCGACCCCTAGTGAACCCAAACTGTTTTTTGTGTAATAATTGATTTTTATTGAAATGGCTAAGGAGCTGATCAAGCAATAACTTTTCAAATATTTTACTAAAGGTAGGTAGCACAGAAATAGGTCGGAAATTTGTGGGGTCAGACGTGCTACCCGATTTAAACAAAGGTATTATTTTACTACTTTTCATCAGGTCCGGAAATACACCACATTCTATACTCTTATTAAATATGTTCACTAGCTCAGGTGCAACTATGTTAATAATTGTTTTCGTGACTTGTACAGAGTGTCCCCACAGGTCAGCAGTCTTTTTTACATTAAGTGTGTTAAAAGTTTTAATAATATCTCTAACACTGACATAAGCGAAATTAAATTGAAGATTGCACATATTAACATTTCCTATCAATAAAGTCTCAGCTACTATTGGTGATGAATTTAAGGATTTTGTGGTTTCAACTGGAATGTCAGTAAAGAAATTTTCAAATATGGTGGCCACTTCCGAATTATCTGCGACTGTCTTGTTGTTAACAAAAAGGCTATAGTCAGTGTTTTGGTTCTTCACTTTTCCAGTCTCATTGTTTATGATGTCCCAGGTCATTTTTGTTTTATTAGAACTAGCTTTTATCTTAGAACTTAAATATCTAGTCTTAGCTGCACTACAGATTCTTTTAAATAATTTAGCATATTTTTTAACATATTCATAGAATTCTTTACTCCTATTAATATTTCTTTCTTCATATAACTCATAAAGCCTCTGTCTACTTTTGTGAATTCCAATAGTAGCCCATTCACTGAAGGTTGCAGTACCCTTGACCGAGATCTTCTTGGGGACAAATGTTGAATTAAACACTGTACAATACATAGAAAAAAAGGTATTGTACATTTCATTTGGATTCTCACTATGATAGAAATACGGTAATTTATTAATTAATTTATTTTTAAACCCCTCCAAACGACCCATTGTCTTAGGTACTACAATAATATCTTTTTTCCCTACAATATTCCCTTGCTTGACAAATGTAATTAACTGTCCACAATGATCCGAATCTAGCTGGTTTATAATCTGTTTGTTAATTGGTACAATGTCAGTAAAAATATTGTCTAAGCATGTAGATGTGGTTGCAGTTATTCTAGTAGGTTCCAAAAAAATATTTTCAAGATTGTAAGATTTAAACAAGTTTTTAATTTTTGAGCTCATTGGAGTATCTTCCAATAAGTTTATATTGAAGTCACCACAGACGGCAATGTTTTTATTTAATTTGCAAATTTTTGTCAGCACATCATCCATGGTACTTTCAAAGCATTCATATAATGACGACGGAGGCCTGTACACGCTTAATACAACAAGCCGCTCTAATTCCACACAGGCTAGTTCAACAGTCCGTTCAACAGACAGGCTCACTATGTCCTTACGTTCTTTATATTTAAGCTGGTTATTTAATAATATCAAAGAGCCACCATGTATAGCATTTTGTCTGCTAAATGAACTGCAAATTTGATGATTATTGAAATTGAACATGAACTGGTGGCTTTTAAGCCAATGTTCTGTGATACATAAAATGTCAATATTATTACAGTTCATGAACAATTCAATATCTAGTTCTTTATTTAACATTCCCTGAATATTTTGATGAACTAAGTTAAGGACTGATTTTTTACAATTATGAGCATATAAAACTGGAGTTTCGCTAAAAGAATGTAAATAATTTTTATTTGTGTGTAAATTTTTGCAAGAGATTTCCTCTATTGTCTTATTATTTAATTTAAATTATGTGAAATGTCAATACCTGAAAGTTGCTCAATAGAAGCAACATGTCGACTTGCCAAATTCCTGGCTGATATATCAAAATAATAAACTAGAGAGACAGCTATCTGTCTCATAAAATACTTTGAAAGATAGTAATTATCTTTAGTCAAATAAAAATATTTACTAACATAGTTGTTAGTGTCAATCAAATGTAATTTATCATTATTATATGTTATAGTATGTAAAATTAAATTAAGCTTATATCTAAGGTTGTTCTCCTCCTGTGGCAAACTTTGAGAGTAGGGAAATGTAAATATTATAACTTTTTTGACATTTAATGTACTAAGCTGCATGTGAGACTGTACTAACATCTGTTTATTCACATTACCTCTGTTACCAACAAATATAAGGAGGGTAGTGTCTGCGCTGAAATTATAATTCATTATTTTATTTGTGATGTCATTATAAGTCAAACCAGGGAAACAGTGGTTAGTAGTTGTGTGTCCCACATACATATTTGACAATAATGGACCCATACCTTGGCCTATTTCATCACTAAATATAACTAGTTGCTTACTTTTAGGTTTTTCAACATTTATGGTGTTATTTAACTTTTTAGTAGATTGCAGGGAACTATTAGTGTCTAATAAATTATGGCACTTTTGAGATATTATGGAATCACAGGTTGGCAATGAATGAGACGGTGACATGTGAAGTGAGCTGTTGTTGTTCAATGATTGGCGGTGTTCACTGTTACATGAACATGCAGCCACCAGCTCATTCACAGCCAGCATGTACTCCTTCATCTGTAATTCAGAACTTTTGTATTTATTGGTCATGGAAATTAACTTATTATGAAGAGATTCAAGTTCCAAATGTAAACATTCTATGTCTGATTCATATTTATTTGTATTATTTTTTAGTTTTGATGAATATACATCTAATTTTTTGAGCAGCCGAAGCCGTTCTCCATTTAATTTAACATTCTTTATAAAATATTTTTGTCTCTTAACTAATTTTTGTGTTTTTCTAATATATTTGTTTATTTTTACATATTTTTTTAACTTGTTTTTGCTGCATTTAATTACCCTTAAGTTGGATGTTATTTCTCCTTCATCTGTGAGATGTTTTGTGTCAGAGGGCTTTAAATTGATCACAGCAGAAACCCTACTCGGAGCGTTAACAACCAACTCATTGAAAAGACTATGGGTAGCCGAGGCTGTGAGATTAAGTTGTTCATTCTCCAATTGTGAAATCTTTTTGTTTGCCTCATGTAGCTGCTGTTCTAAGAAATGGGTATGATTGAGAGCTTGTTCATACTCAATGCTACATTGACTGAACCCGTCCACAATGAGCTGGAGGTGATCCCGAGTAGCTATGGCATCATCATACTTAACATGCATTTGAGCCATTTCTGATTTCATCTTTCTATTTTTCTCTAGCATATCTAATAGCTCCCTCTCATTGTCATCCCTTTCCCCATACAGTCTGTCACACAACTCCCTAGACGCCTTCAGTTCACTCAAAGCCAGTTGGAGCTTGGATTCCTCCTGGCGAGCAGAGGCCTTACGAGTCAGCATGATTAGAGTAGGTAGAAAAGAGGTGAAAATAAAAGTAGATAGGTAGTCCTGATAAAGTTATGGAGTTAAGTAAGACTGGTAATTAGTAACAAGATTTGAAGAAAAGAAACGAGTTGTGTCACCGAACTGTACTAGGTTATGTTTACGTTCAATAAGTCTACAAAATATACTTGTATGGTGTAAAATGGCATACAAGTCTAAAATACTCTACTAAAAGCACTACAAAATCTAGGTAAACTCATTAAACGCAAATTTGTACCTGATTTAAAGATGACAATTTACAATTGTGCCGGTACCTAAACGTCACTGTTTCACACACGTTATTTACCACTTATTTTGATAATATTATGCACAATATACGATTATCCACCCTAATATGATGCAATGAAATGAAAATGGGACTATTTTTTAAGATATTTGTTAATTTTTATCATAAAAATACGGAGACAATTCAAATCAGCTGTTATCGGTTAGTGTTGCCACAGGAGAAAAAAAAGTACTAAATACTGACTAGAAACTGCATAATTTCGGCTACGGGATTCATGATATTCGCCACGACCAAGACAGGCTGTGGTCTTACATTAATGGCAGGACTACAGATAAAAGCCTTAGTGTGAAACAATGTTTGTTAAAAAATGATACAAACATTAATACAAAAATACTATACAGGTTTTATAGTTGGAAAAACGAGAGAAGATAGTATTAGTAACCTAATAAATTATCTATATCAAATTGTAATAGGCATCTGGGTGTCTACGATAGCTGTTATAGAACATTATTCGTAAAATGCCAATTCTAGGCAATACAAGTAAGTGATGCCACTCGACGGGCGACTATACAGCCTAACATAGTATCGATACTCGATATATCGGAAAACGGTTATACTTAACTGTTTGCAATATTATCTATTTTCGTACTAGTGCTAGATTAGGCAAATGTAAAGGTATGTACTGATGAAAGTATTCATTATCGCCCGTTTAGAAATTTGTAATAAGGGACCAGAGTGAATCTGTAAATTCTACGAGTAAATTCTATTTTAAATATTAAAATGAAATACTGTAAAATACTCGTAAAACTTTACTCATAAAACAAAGATTGTTATTTTTTATTAAATGGAATTACCTATCTCCTTAAATATTATGTCCTTTTAAACGATAATCTACATGATGTTACAACAAGTCATAAAATCGATATCTCAACAATCTTGATAGTTTCGATAATAGTACCACTATCGATAGTTCGGCAAGACTAAATAACATAATCGTGAACAAAAGACATTACTTTGTCTCAAAGTATATTACGTATTACGATATTTATCACCTACACGATACATGGAGCATACACGACATATTTTCCGCCTAGCAACAAAACGCTAGTGAAAGTATAATATCCTTTCGGATCAAAAGGCACTAAAAATTCGAAGCTTGTCCAAAGCGGTGAGATTTACGTAAAGGGTCTAACTTCGATCATATTACACGATAAAGTTTATTTCACAGAATGTCGATGCTATTCCTATACATCGGTTTCTGGATCGGCACAGGGTTTTCAGAATATACTTCTACTGATATCCGACGACTTTTAGTGATTATACGCAACCTTAAGGTAGCCTAGGTACCTTAAGGTATACAGCAGTGATAGCCTAGTGGTATGACCGTTGGACTGCCAAGTCAAAGGTCTCGAGTTCGAACCCAAGGCGCGCACCTCTGACTTTTCGAAGTCATGTACGTATTAATAGTTAATTATCACGCGCTTAAACGGTGAAGGAAAACATCGTGAGGAAACCTGCATGCCTGAGAGATTTTCTCGATGGGGTGTGAAGTCTCCCAACCCGCACTAGGCCAGCGTGGTGGACTATAGCCGAATCCCTCTCATTCTGAGAGGAGACCCGTGCCCAGCAGTGGGACAATATAATGGGTTGATTATGTATGTTATGTTAAGGTAGCCAGGTATCAATTGGCGAATCTTGATTTTCAATAAAAAATATTGAAATCAGTTAAAAACAAAGAAGTACAGTTTATTTTTACAATGACGTAGTTCATATTTTGGAAATAATCAAGTAAGTACCTTACTATTTTATTGAAGTGGATTTCCTAAGATATGAGATGAGATGAGACTTGTAGTATAAATTATTTGGTAATTTGTGGCTTGTGGAGATACTATTACTCTTCCAACAAAAATCTTTAGTCCCTTGCGTGACAAATATGCAACCCTTTCTATATCCGAATAACCGCGAAATATATCCGAATCATTCCAAAATATTCGCATACCGACAGCCCTAGCCGCAAAATTCCGATCACGCTCTTACCACGTGACGGTATTATTTCAAATTCAAAGGGTAAAAAGCGGAGGCTGTATTAAAAAGGATAGCCCCCTTGTAATAGAAGCTTGGCATGAAGCGTTTCTACTTCACCACGATTGGCTGTCACAGTCGGAACACTTGAACAAACTTTTCTTTGCAGACTTTCTCAATCTTACAGCTTCAGAAATAGGGTATGTTTTGGCTTAAAATATATCCAAGATAAGTTTGTGCAACCCGCTCTGGGAATAACGGCAGTTGAATATGAAAAAATCTTAAGTGATATAGCACTGCGGTGGGGATTTCGAAGTTAGCTCTCGCGATTTTAAAAGGTTGAATAAAAGTTGTGTTTTGTATTCAAAGTTTGTCCTAGACTGTCGCGCCTGGGAGGAATAAAATCTATGAAATTAGACTTTATTTCTAGTTATGTTATCGTTTGTACGTGAAAAATGCTCACGATTATTTGCGGAAAAATGTACCTACATCACTAGTAACTTCATGTCGAAGTCATTCAGTTCGAAGTATATTATTAAACAAATTTAACTATAAGAGGAACCATTATTCGTTCAATACTGACCACCTTTGTAAAATAAGCATATAATCTAATCTATCAGACATAACCAGCTGACAGTGAGATATACACCTCGTCGTATGAGCGTAAATAGCCGGACATCGAGATACGGACCTTCAACAAAAGATGTAGGGCTGGCACGTTATGGCCCACTCTAACAATTTGGGACATCACTTGGTTTTTATGTGTTTAATTCTCAGTCGCTAGGGATGACAACACACAACCGTTGGTATACACTATAAAATCAGGATATGAATACAACATATATTGGCTCTTAAATTTTATCAATAAAAAAATAACATAATGTCAGTCAATATGACACCAACTACAAAAGTCAAAATGGCGAAAATTCTGCTTTGTTTTTTCTCACATTTATAAAATATGTATGGAGAAGGTTAACCCTTCGGCTGACCCTTTTACTACAGAAATGCTTACAAAATGTTTAGCTACATAGAATTATTGTTTATAATAACGTCCCTATCCTAAGTAAACACATAGTGAACCTGATAAATACGTCATTTCTGGTTCAGTTCATGTCCGACAATGTTTTTAAAGTCCGTTCTAAGAATAAATATCGCGAAAAAGCTATTAAAATATTACAAGACTAAATAAGCGTTGCTGGAATTAAAAAAAATACGTTTATATTTATATTTGGAAGATAAAAAATATAAAATAATATATTTATTGTATAAATTGTATACCAATGATTAATTAAATAAATAGGCCAAGGGAATATAAGGCGTAAAGTTTATATATTATAAAAGCATGTCAAAAGTTATTTACCGTCTTACGTTACATAGCTTTTAACATTATTTAATTTTATCCAGGGCTGGGTTGAGCCTTCCTCTCATATTAATTGTAAGACATACCATCCCGCCTATAGACCGGGAAGGGCTAGGCAGAGGTGTACTAATAATATACACCCGCAGTTCGCCAGTATGTTTTAGTCCCATGTAAGTGCGCGAGCGTACGTATTGCTCATTAACGCATGAACGGGGCACAAATCCCAATTTCGAGTTGCTACTAATAATTTAATCAATAAACTCAATAGGTTACACTTTGCTAGACCTGGAAATCGAACCCAGAAACCGTAGCAATCGCGCTTAGTAATCATGAGACGAATGAGGCAGTTATGAGACAATACTTAGGTACTTGTTTGGCTCAGCCGCTGAGCCATCGACTTCTCGTGTGAATCGTGAGTTTGATCCCCGTACGGAACGAATAAACAAAATAAAAAAGTAGCGGTAGCCTAATGGCTAGGGCGTCGGACTTGCGATCATGTGGTTGCCAGTTCGAAACCCTCCCATTACACTACCGACGTGAACCCACTCGAAACACCAGCATTTAGCGTAGCGCGAGGGGTTAACAAGAATACTAGTAATGTGCGACCCCATTGCTAGTAAGCTTTAAAAAAATATTTGTATGATAGATGTTCCGGGTCCGGGTGCTTGTATATGTGAGAATTATTGTTCGTTAAAAAGCACCCACAATACAGGAGAAAATCCTTGTGTGGGGCAACGTTTATATAAAAAAAATAACAATACGGGACATTTTTTTGACAGCCCTAGTAATACAAATCTACTGATAAACGCCCGATTATTCCGTAACCGAGTGTCTACGTCCCGATACTTTTGTGCAGGATGCCTTTGTTTTGTTATATTTTTCCTTGAAACCCCGTTTATGGGACATGAAGCGAGTATGAGTGAGCGTAAACTTGAATGGCTGGCTTTTTTATGATATTATACAGGGTGTAAGTGGTTTGTTATCGGGAATGGTTTGAAAGTGTTCCGTGTCTATTTTTGGGTTTATATTGTGACGATAATATTTTTTTGTACATAATATGTTGCTCTAGAAACTGAGCAAGTAATAATGCTACGTTAGAATAGCTACTCTCCGCCGCTTCACAAGTTTTTATGTTAATGTTGTGTTATGTTAAACGTTACAAATCTAATTGCGCAGTTCCAAAAAGTTGAACCTATGGAACCAGGCAAGAAACTCCATGAACACTCGTTTAAATAAGTTGTGTTACATTCTTCACTGATACTCATTGAATATTTAATGGCCATTTCAAGTTCAAATTGAAAAAGCAAATGTTTTTATTTCAAATAAGCTTTTACAAGCGTTTATGAAACGTTATTGAGTCTAGTTGCAAGGTTCCAAAAAAGTTAATCCTATGGAGAAGAATCCAGCAAGAAACTCATTGGACACTTTTTTTAAATAGTTTGAAGGTTAATTTCAGAGCTAATCTCAAGTTTAGAATTATTAAAAGAAGATTCCCAGCATACGAAAACACACCAACGTCTTAAAAAAATAAAATCTACTTAGATATTAATGGTTAGAATTTAGATACCTCAGCGGGGCTGTAATTATTGAGGAAGAAATACAAAAAATCTCCAAAAATAGATAATATAGTTTATACGTTACTTTATTATAAATCTATAGTGTGGATTTGTAAATGGCTTTCTGGTGACTATGGTTTCCTTTTTTGCCTACTTTTATTAGTTGTAAGTCCTCCATGTACTAAAAAAAAAATAAGCTTCTGTCCAAGACTACAATTTTAAATGGTTTTTTCCTTCCGATATCCAACAAATAACGTTGTGTAATTCACGTTAGCTCAGTACCTACTCGTAGTACCGACGAGGACATATCCAGAGCAATAACAAAATGTTCAAGAAACACATGAGGCACTGTCCTCGTGTCCATTTATAATGTGCAACCAGGGCCCGATGTGTCACATGTGCGCTTATTAAATATTTACACGTTACGACTTTTGTGTTCATTAAAAAATATTCTGTCATTTTATTCGTGGTCACAGCCTCAATTCTACTATTATATTGTGTGACAATCGTAATTCAATATCTTCAGAATTGTTGATTTTTGTCAGTTTTTATGTCATTAAGTATCATTGGACGCTCAGTTTGATACGGTTTCTTCTAGGCAAGCGCGCTCCATCGTAGATCGCAGTATCGCTTAACATCAGGCAAACTAGCGGTCAAGCGTAAGCCTATCACGAATAAAAAAAAAACAAAAAAAAAGTGAAATAGTAGACTTGGACTTCCAGTTATCGTCAACTCCAAGAATGAACTGTTAGTTTTTTTTTAATCCCGTCAAGGGATATTTCGCCGCCCTTTTTTGTGTATTTGCCAGTGTCAAGTTAAAGGAGTAAGCAATTAATAATTAGTTCCCGTCATGGGATTATATTATATTTTATGGCGCCACACTTTTTGTCCTTGCCAGTATACAGATTAATCCCCAGTAAAACAGTGAAAACTTCACTAAGGCTATGATGGAATTTAGGAGTGAACACGACAGTCACGCTTTTCAATTTTATATTATTTGCCTACACTCGCACACGTTCAAAAATATTTAGGTAATGAAAAAACACATTAAACTTCGGAGAAACACAAGTTTTGGACAATAATAATATATACAATCCAGAAAGTATACTTTACATTTTCCCGCCTAAACTCAAACTGTTAGTTATAACATAATTATTACAAATTAGCTTCTGTCCGCGACTTTATTTGCGTGAACTTCAGAATTGGGTCTGACCTGGATGTATGACTCTAGACTATAATCTATCTCTGTGCCAAATTCATCCATACATACACTCACAAACTTTCACGTTAATAATATATGTAAGGAAGTAAGGTTGAGGATTTGATACAATAATCATTTTATTGTTTATTCTCTCTTTAGTGAACCGAATTGGGCGATTCTTTTTTTATTTGATAAATTAAGCTTCATAATTTATCAAATAAAAAAGAATTCTTTTTTTATTTGATAAATTAAGCTTCATAATTTATCAAATAAAAAAAGAATCGCCTATATGTTAACTTCCATATTTTTGTTGAAGTTAAAATGTTGAGCTAAGTGTTATTGACTTTTTCTATGAAATTCTCAGTAGCAGCTCGGAGTTAAGGATATATTCCCGGTTAATGGCTCGGTTAAGGCCCGTGCCAATTGCCATTAACCGGGCAAATATAGGTCCAAAAATAGGTATGTTTAGGTCCCATGTAATAGATTGTGACTTTCTATTACATGGGACCTAAACATACTAACGTAACTATTCGGGAAATACAAGCGTGATGGTATAAGCGCGATACCTATATACATACCATCACGCCTGTATTCCCCGAATGGTTAGGCAGAGGCGTACTAATGTACACCCACAGTTTGCCGGTATGTTTAGGTCCCATGTAATAGGGGGCGAGCCTATTGCCATTAACCGGGGACAAATCCAGACTCCGAGCTGCTATTGAGAATTTCATAGAAAAACCCAATAACACCTTGCTCGACCTGGGGATCGAACCCAGGACCTTTAGCGTAGCAGTCGCGCTTGGGACCACTAGACTTTGTTGTTTATAAAAAATATTAATATTATTATTCAATCGTGACGTAGTCGTGTCGTCAATTCTAAATCTGACTTGACTACCTTCGAGAGGACAAACTAATAAAACGGGGGACAAGACAGAGGTCACAGGACATTGAACGCACGTAATGCCCACCGGATGACGGATACCGGAAGCAGGGTGACGTCACAAAGAAACTAAGGCAACGTTTTGGAATTAATAAAAGCATTTGAGATTCTGTATTCGTGGAAAATTACTGTTTCCTAAATGTTACCTAAACCAATCAATGTCAATATTAATATAATCACAAAAATCACAAATCATTTTTAATAAACGATGATATCGTCAAGATTACCTTTAAAAAATATGTAGGTGTCATTCGCTGTTGACATTTTGACAATTGTTTTCTTCCTTTTTTATAGACTTAACACATTTTATGATATGAATCCTCTATGGTGTAGGTACAGTGGGCACAGTATATTTTAGAAACGAAAACTACCTAAGTACGCAGGTGAAGCTGCGCTCGCAAAAAGGCTTCAATTTATTACTTGGTCCATAACATAATGTATAAAGCATACTAATGATAACTATAGCCACATATAGGTAAGTTTTCCAATTTGCCTTCCCTTAAAACTGATCACATGGACCACATCGCATCAACAGTATGAATATTCATGCGCAGGCATCGAACTGTGTACGACATGCCCCTGTTTAAACCTGATAAATATTTGCTAGGTGGATGTGATGGTGTTTTTCATCATAATCATTTTCATAGTTGAATTCTTGGTAAAATAAATATGTAGTTAATGAAGAAAAGTTATTTTAGAACATTGTATCGCGAAATAAGTTTTTCTGATATTCTAATAAATATTTCGACTTTGTTTCTTGTGTTGGAGGCGTTTTATTTTATTTTCTTTATTTGAGAAAATTTGTACAATGAGACAACAATTGCATAATGAGTATTACATCTAGTTAGATTTACAACTAACATAGATAATTATAATGTACAATTGTTTTCTGTTTGTTGGTAAAAACTATTTACCGACGGGTTTTACTACAAAAAATTTCTAAAAATCTTGACTGAAATCTGTCCCAAATATTTTTTTAAACACAAAAATCTTGAAATAAATACTTAAGTAAGTAAGACTTGCGTATTAACAAAACGTCTCAAGTTGACAACGCGCAAGTAATATATCTGCTTGCGTCTATAAACTACGGTTATCAGTATCACTTATCACCAGGCGGACAGTATACTCTTTTATCCTCTTGATATTAAAGAAGAGCATTAACCGGGAAATGTGGAGGGAGAGCAGAAAATAAACTGCAATCCTATGCTAATCTTTTGTAGATTACATCTTCTCTCAATCAATATTTTAAAGTGCAACTTTTACTTACATCATCAAAACTATTTACACAGCATATCTAACAGTACTATACTGCCCTCCTCAATTTATAATAGCGTTTTTGGTCTACTCAGAGACCACCTGTATAAACGTCATCTGCAGGCACAGGAACCGGAGCAAATTTCAAGTGTGCTTAACGATGATAATGTTTGTTACAGGTAAACGGCTCGTGGGGTCTGCCAGCCTTCGTGTGTGACGTGTACATCGCGATGGATGTCACGTCCTCCACCTCCAGCATATTTAACCTTGTCGCCATATCCGTTGATAGGTAAGTAAGAATGTTACTGTGACTTTACGGAAAGGCCCCTCCTTTATAGCGGTTTTTAGTCCGTAGGAATCCGACATACCCTGACGCCTCCGGGTTAGTGTCAAAATCCCGTTTATAAATCCCTTTAGAAGAGGAATTTTGGACACTAAGCGTCCAAAAAATTCCCTTTCTTAGAGCATGTTGTGCTCACCTGTACGAAGCTACTTACTGTACTTAGCTTTTCAGTATTACTATAAAAAAGTAAAATGTTAAAACTATTAAACCTATTCAAGATGGCTGCTATGCACCTCTTGAGAAATAGGGTTCTCAGTTTCCATAGGTACTGACCAAGCATTTTTCCCTAAAAGATCAGTCTGCGAATATACATATGGTACCATGACATGTACCATCACGTCTGTCTTAAAATCCTATATATGGAGATAATGTTGTCAGTAAAATTATTTGCCAAATGAGGTTAAAATTGAGGATTCAAGATGACAACACGCTAGTGTTACTACGGGTGTTGCTGGCGCTGCGATTGCCGCTTACCGTCAGGCGGCCCTTTTGTTTTTATGTCATCTTAGTATCTACAGTTAAAAAACCCTAGGTATATAACTGCCAACCTATCTATAACTGCCTCTAGTCCAGTACACAAAGCGCAACTACTACTGTGAGGTCCTGGGTTCGATTCCCAGGTCAAACAGTCTTTATTTATTTATTTTATGGAAAATCAACAGCTAAAAATACATGATTATGTAGCAATAGTTGGAATTCAGAGAGCCAATTACAGATTTTCACAGATAGAAAAGTGGTGTTATATTTTTCAATGAAATTCTCTGTAGAAATAAAATTATGAAATTCTCTGTAGCAGCTTGGAGCTTGTATCTTGTCGCTTGTATTTCCCGAAGGGTTAGGTTAGAGGCGTACTAATGTACACCCACAGTTCGCCGTTGTTTAGGTCCCCTATTGCCATTAACCGAACACAAATCCAGACTCCGAGCTGCTACTGAGAATTTCATAGAAAAACCCAATAACACTTTGCTCGACCTGGAGATCGAATCCAGGACCTCCAGCGTAGCAGTCGCGCTTGGTATCACTAGACTAATGAAGCAAATGAAGTCATCCTATTTTTGTCCCCAGGTATATCGCAGTAACCCAGCCAATAAAATATGCAAAGCACAAGAACAACCGTCGCGTGTGGTTCACCATCGTGCTGGTGTGGCTCATCTCGGCAGCCATCGGCGCCCCCATCGTTCTGGGACTCAACGACACCCCCGACAGAAACTTCGACGAGTGCCTCTTCAATAGCCAGAACTACGTCATCTACTCCTCCCTCGGATCCTTTTATATTCCCTGCATCATGATGATGTTCCTTTATTATAATATATTTAAGGTAAGTATGCATTTATGAAAGGACTTTTTGAGACATAAAAATATCTTTAACAAAAAGTAACAGTTATTTTGAGTAACGAGTAGAATTTACGTACCTTGACAACGTTGTCAATTATTCAGTCGGTACGTGTTTATTGTCATTTAAATTTTGTGATCAGACCTTGACCAAAATTTATATGGGATCACCTCTGAAGTATGACCTACCGTCAAACCAAAATTCTAAAAAATCGACTCTGGCGGAATACTTGCATACAAAAAAAAAGGTCGGAACGGTAGCCTATGTAGGTATCCTCTCTCAAGAGTCTATTTTAAACTACAAGACTAATTCCTTTCTTAATTTTATCGAAATATTTTCTATCATTTAGGTGTGAAAGGTAACAGATAAACAGACAGAGGTACTTTCGCATCTATAAAATTTATGAACATACCTCTGCATATCCGGGGTGGGTCGCTAGTTTCAGAAGAAAACTTACTTCAACTCTTCCAACCAAGTGCATGTGACTTATTTTCTGATTTTATAAATATTAGATACAATAGAAAAGACCATAAGATCAATAAAGTAATGTGGGAGAGAAGCGTGAAAAAATCTAGATAAATAATATTTTTTTATTACCATACATAGGTATAATTATTCCATATAATTCTGCACATAGTTTTTGTACCTAATGAAACCAATAAATTATTATTAATATTAATTATGGTAACCTTCCAAGCTTAACAGGGTGTTCTTAATCTAGCCAAACATAGTAATGGATACATACCACGTTAACGGTAACATTCGATTTAACAAGATTAACATTCCAGTTTCAATTAGACCCGGTACGACCCAAGATGGGATCTAGGTTAATATCGGATACCTAAATATTAGGTCGCTTTTCAATAGAAACGTCTAGACCAGATAGTGTGAATGTCGTACGTAGACCAATTATGAATTTTGCGTTATATATATATTATAATAAAAAATATTTTGTCCACAATGTGGTGAACGAATTTTAGTTTGGTAATAATTCGGTGGGATTGTCGTAGAGAAATTGTGATGTTATTAATAGTTAATATACAACGCGGGAAAGGCAATTCAGTATAGTAATAAATGCCTGAAGGAAAATAATTTAGTTTTGGAGACAATTGCGAATATTTAGCTCCGTTTTTTATTAACACAAAATGTATAGTTACAGAAGGTGGATATCAAAAGTTTAAGGATTTTCATACATAAAACGTAAGGTTTATATAAATATTATACAGGCTGTATTGCTTGTATGACAATATTATAATAAAAATATATGACTTAATAATAATATCTTTGTATAATGTTTAGCATACAGAAATACGAAACACAATAAAAATTATCGAAATGGATTGAACACCTACAATGAATTAACATTCATTTCCACGTTATCCTTTTTTTCACATAATTCAAATCTTAAATCATTGTTAGTTATAAGGAAACCAAGAGTTTTTAGTACACCAGTAAAGTTTTAAAGTTAAAACATTCTATACATAGTCAAGTAGCGTAGGTTACTACTATTCAGTACACATGTCGTGCACGTTTTGGCACGAACCCTGTAGTGTTGTGCACGACACTGTACCCCGAAACTTAAACATGATACTGGTATAACCTGGTTGCGAGCTGACATATTTTCTAGATTCGTCGAAATCTGGTAGATAAAAATCTACGAACAAAGTTCTTGTAGTTTCTTTTAATTTAAGACTGACTGCCTTATCATACTTACTAGTGGTGGTGGTGGTGGTGGTGGTGGTGGTGGTTATCATACTTACTACTAGTGGTGGTGGTGGTGGTGGTACTAAGTGTGACTGCTGTGTCCGATTTCCAGGTCTAGAAAAAAATGTTATTGGGTTTTTCTGCAGCTCAGAGTTTGGATTTGTGCCTGGTTAATAAACCTTAACATACTGCGCATTATTAAACCTCTGCTTGCCCCTTCAGGGAATACAAGCGTGATAGTATGTTTAGTTTAGACCATAGAACGATAAAAAACAGTTGAGTTTCAGTTTTTTTTATATAGAAATTGCAGATGTAACTGAGTGATTGGCTCCTCAACTCCGCAACTCATACTTTCAATTTTCCCACAAAGAACAAATGATTTTAAAAAAGATATACTTACTACAGTAATAGGTAGATATTAGCTAAACAGTCGGCATTTTTATTCTTGACCTTTATTTCAGACAAGAAAATAATCTACAAATTAAATGTCCTCTTATTTCTCCAGGCGTTAAGAAACCGTGCCAAAAAGCAGAGAGCAGCGAAGAAGCCTCCGGTGTCTGGGGAACCACACACGGGAACCACCACCGCTGTGGTAATAGAAAACGTGGCGCAGACGAGGAGACTGGCGGAGACCGCGCTGCATGACGACAGACCTACCAACACTGGGTCAGGGAGCAATGAGGATGACCACGAAGATAGGTAAAGATGTATATAAGGATATTTGTGACAGCTCATCCATCGTCTTCCATCCCGTGTCCCAATTTATTTCTTGTCATACTTGTCCTTTTTTTCCATTCATCTCCGTCAGCCATCCGCCATCATTCCCTATTCCATCATAATCATCCTTGATGCAATCCATCCAACTGATCTTTGGTCTCCCTCTTTATCCCTCCATTTTATATTCACCAATCTATTAGTAACACGCGTTTCATCTCTCCTCTCCTCGTGACAAAACACTATTAACATCATATCATTGAGCTCCATAAATAAAATGGTTGAGCTACGCGATGCCCGATGCATGCGTGCAGGGCAAGTCAACTTAATGCTGCTATGGTTCTTTCTTCAAAAGGCCTGTTCAGATATTGCCCTACATTATAAAACTCACATAATATCTGACGAGAGCAACGGGTATACCCAATATTGTAAATACGAAACTAACTCTTTTTATTTGTTTTCTGTCACCTTTGAATGCCCTAACCGCTGAACAGATTTCGATAAAATCAGGCAAGGAGAAAGGGTGCATTCTGGTGAAGGACATAGGTCTCTAGACCTTTTGTCTCAAGAAGACGTTTTAGGATGCGGGTGAAGCCGCGGGCTGCGGCTAGTATCTGATAATACTACTACTTCTGTCTGGACTTTGAAATGGACCATGATTCTCAGTTTATTTCGGTGTTTCTTATTAGGACTCCAATTCAAATAAACAGTTTAAAATGTTGTATTAATCAAAGATTACAATAGCATCACCCATAATGTAAACAAATACGATACCATCATCTAATTATTTTCTAAGTCTCGGTATAAACTGTAGCACACGTGCCACGGGTGGCACAAGGCGGAGTATTCTCCTTAAAGCCTGCTGTTTTAATTATAAATGTGTTTATATTATTTACAATACTACAACACATAACAATGTAAAAACAAAAAAAAAATTATATTTCTAGGGCAAAAAATAGTACTTTACCCAAGTGATCGATAAAAAGGCAGATTTTGACTATAATGTTTGATTTGATTATACTAAAAACTGGTTACACAATAAGTTAGCAAAGCCTTATTCGAAATGGGCAAAAGGTATCGCAATCATTATCATCTCCAAGTAAAGTAAGAAACATTTAATATTTATAAAAGTAAAAAATTAACGATTGTCGTGCATAAATTACCGCAATTTCCCCTAAATCTAGCAAATTTTTTAAATGTAAAAATATCGACCTTAGTATGTTTGGTACCAGCTGACGATGTTTGTTAAGTTTCTTAACATACCATCACGCCTGTATTCCCCGAAGGGGTAGGCAGAGGCGTACCAATGTACACCCACAGTTCGCCGGCATGATAATTAACTATTAATAATATGTACATGACTTCAAAAAGTCAGAGGTGCGTGCCTTGGGTTCGAACTCGAGACCTTTGACTTGGCAGTCCAACAGTCATACCACTAGGCTATCACTGCTTTTTTATCATATTATTGTATAATAGTCTCATTATCTTATAACGGATTTTTAATGTAATTAACTAAAGTTTTTGTTGAAATAATATCTCAATTTACTTTGAACACTGTGTTTTAATTACAGTGCCTAAATAATAAATGGTGCTAATCTATAGTCTAGATACTTCATCCATGTTGTACCTTATTTTGAAATAACTTTGTACTCACTTCTAAGTTCCAGAAAAACTAGTACGAGAAAATTAATAACCTAGAAAAAGTTTTTTCAAAGATTTCATTATTTCTTTACATTAGTTTTATTTAGAAACGAATAAAATAAGTATGTAGAAAAATCCACATTTCAGAAGCGTATACATTATCCGTAATTTATTATTTACTAGCTTCTACCAATGACTTCCTCCGCGTGAACCTCAAAATTGAATCTGACCTGGATGAAAAGTAACTTATGTGCTATTCCAGACTATAATCTATCTCTGTAACATATTTCATCCAGATCCGTTCAGCCATTCTGGCGTGAAAGTGTAACAAACATCCATACATCCATACTCACAAACTTTACGTTTCTAATATTAGTTGGATCATTATTATGTTATTCTAAGAAATAAATATCATATAATTTATAAACTAAATTATTCTTACCCAATTTCTCATAAAAACGTAATACCAAAATAAATCGTAATTCCAACACAATTTAATCAAATTCTGTTATTATTTAGATTCCGATATCGTTATTCTCTACCATTTCGTCTAAAATACTTCACTGGAAATAAATGTAAGCGGATCCAGTTCTAGATAACTTTACCATGTTAAATAGTTTCCAGTTAAATAGTACAGTAGGAACCTAGATTAACGGTATCCAAATCCGAATAATAACACCATTTGATAAAATATTGTTTGGATTACAATTTATTTTGATATGACGTTTTTGTGAGCAATTCAGGCTCCGCCGGACCCTTAATACCCTTAACTGATGTATATTTTTAAATTATCATTTGCCATGCACAGTTTCGACAAGAGGTCGGCAGACTTGGAGGCGGACGCGGATGACTGCCATGTTATCCCCAACGACAAGTCTACTGAGTTCATGCTGGCTACCGTTACTGAGGAGACAGCTAAGTGAGTTAAATAATAATAAAAATAATACCTACTTCATTTTTAAATTTAATAATTCCTTTGGATTTTCATAAAAACCGTCAAGTTTTTGTGAAATTCCTTCTTTTTATCAATCAAATAATTAATATTATTAGCGTTCATCTGCATAAGTAACACGTAAATTACACGCTTCTAGACTCACCGCTGTATACTGTACGTTGTATGTCAATCGGCAAGTTTTAGAATTTACGAATGAATCCCGTGGCGTGACTATAGATACGGGACCATCAACTTTTAGTCAGAGAGGTTTGCCTCGCGTAGTCAGTGAATAATTTTGTTTACTTTAATTTTTGCTTATCTTTTGTGTGGCTGTACAAGGAACGGACAAAACCTGAAGTTGGATTCCCAGTCCGGGCAGTTACATATTGAGATTTTCTACTAGAATATGTATTTTGTGTAAATTTTCCTGAAGAAACTGACTGCCTTATTAGTCTAGAGGTCCCAAGCGCGACTGCTACACTAGATGTCCTTGGTTCGATCCCCGAATCGAGCAAATTATTGGGTTTTTCTATGAAATTCTCAGTAGCAGCTCGGAGTCTGGATTTGCGCCCGGTTAATGGCTATAGACTCGCCCCCTGTAACATGGGACCTAAACATACTGGTGAACTGTGGGTGTACATTAAGTACGCCTCTGCCTAACCCTTGTGGTTAAAGATATCCACATTATCGGACAACTATGGTGTATATAATAATATACACTTCTAAAGGAATACAAGTGTATCACTACATAGTATAAAACAAAGTCGCTGTCGCTGTCTGTCCGTCCCTATGTATGCTGCTATCTTTAAAACTACGCAACGGATTTTGAAACGGTTTTTTTATAGATAGAGTGATTCAAGAGGAAGGTTTTAAGCTATTTAACATTACGCTACGACTCTTAGGAATGGGGCAACGCGGGTGAAACCGCGGGCGGGTCGCTAGTAATTGATAAAGTTTTAAATAAACAAAAGAGGTTGTACAACGAGTATATAAAAAAACAAACGGAACACGACCTACTTTAAAAACACGTCCATACAATTTATTAATAACTTTTAATTTTCACGGATGTACCAGACATTTTTCATGATTTTTCGTGCTCATTGCTATGTAAATGATGATCCATTAATCACTCAGTCGTCCGTTTATTTTGATTCAAAGTTACGCCAACATTTTATCAGATTCAAAAGGATTCGTTATGACAGGACTCACCTGTTTCATTACGATTTTAATAAGTAACATAATTGAGTTATTACTGACATTCCAGATGTCAAATAGGCTAGATATATACCTCTGCTACTATGACATTTTCAGTTGCTGGTCGGGATTTGAATTCAATTTTCTACTTATTTTGAAATTAAAACGCTTTTGTTGATGAACTTCGCAAATTCTTTGTATTCCAATTACTAGTCATTCTTATACCTTAACTAGCGGCCCGTCGCTACGTATAAAGCGAAATACAGCGGACAGCGGACAAAACCATTCCCAGATCCCCAATTTCATCAAAATCGGTCCAGTCGTTTGATCTAAACCATTCCCAGATCCCCTTGAACACACACAAAAAAATTCATCAAAATCGGTCCATTCGTTTGAGAGAAGTTCAGTGACATACACACTCACAGAAGAATTATATATATTATATATATAGATTTCTCACATTTAATGTGGTGTTTTCCAGTACTCTGTGACATAATAACTCATTAACAAAAAATAATTTAGCAAACGTAAAATCTCTATGCACAACCAGATAAGCATCTTTTTGCGTAATATCGTAATAGTAATCAATACGGTTGTTAATTTAGAAATTGCTTTGATTGTAGTATCAGAAGCAATAGACAAAGACATTAAATTATGTTCTGTAGATAATAATAACATATCATAGTTTCAAAGGCATATTGTAATGTTTATCTAAAACATATTCCGAGTCGTTAGTCGTGATTAAAATCTGCGAATAGTTGCTGTGATTGACTTAAAATGTGTTTCTTCTTATCTCGTTTACATTATGGAATAATTTAACATAACACACCATCACGCCTGTATTCCCCGAAGGGTTAGGCAGAGGCGTACTTAATGTACCAGTTCGCCTGGTATGTTTAGGTCCAATTTTATAGGGGGCAAGCCTTGGCCATTAACCGGGCACAAATCTAAATTCCGAACTGCTACTAAGAATTTCATAGAAACACCCAATCAACTCTTTGCTCGACCTGGGGATCTAACCCAGGACCTCTAGTGTAGCAGTCGCGCATGGGACCACTTGACTAATGAGGCAGTCTATGAAATAATTTATCGATTTTAATCAAAGTTCTTTACAATGTTTTAGTAGACAACCTACAAAATAGTAGGTACATGGTCCATGACTGACAAATGTACCGAATATAATCACAATAGGACTATAGTATATACTGTAGAACCTACCAAAGAATTAGACATACATACACTCAGACCAATCCAATCCAGCAGTCAGGTAAAAGTCCGATTTCAATCTATTTATTTATCTATCTAGCCTGTATTGTATTCGGTTTCATTGAATCATAAAATATCAAATAAAAAAATTGCTAAGGATCTGCTTGGGATTCCAGATCCTCTATTTCAGATCGCAGATTCTTAGCAATTTCTAGCAAATATATTTTGCAGTGCTGCCGAATCCTGAATTGCCGTCAAAGCGCGATGAATCTGACTTTCATCTTCTTTATAGCCTTTCAAAATGTCCAATAGGTATAGGAATCCTTAGACTGCCTTACCATTGATGTAAGTTTCTTTGCCCAGTACACCCAAGAGAAACATCAAGTCCCAGCCGATCCCAGACCCAAACGGGAATAACGACTCTGGGTACGCGCCCTCGAACCTGGAAGATACGATCAGAGAACACGTATCCCCGCCAGGCTCGCCAGGATTGAAAGACGCCACGGTCCTGAAGAACATGGCCTGTGATGGCTCCAAGTGGAAGAAGAATGGGAAGACGTCAAAGTTGTCCGTGGACTCGAGGTAAGAAATGTAGTTTTGGTCTGGATAAGTTTTATTTATTGTAAATCAAAAATGTTACAAGATAATAATAAGAATAATTTATTATTAAAGAAATTACATTCAAGATTTATATATAATACTACGTGAACAAAAAATCTTTAATCAATTCCCAATATGTATTTTAACCTGCAAGACGTAGTTATAAAAACTCTTACTATACCACACAAATGTTTAAATCCTTAAAGTGTTCATACTTGTTTTTAAAAAAGATTCTAATTACAGTCTAGGTGCATACATTTGAACACAAAATTTTTTAGACTGTTCCGATTTAAAGAAATAAACGTAAGTTACAAACAGCAGTTGTTACTGACTGTATCTACGGAGTTCAGCGCTTACCTCTGCAAAGTTTTACATATTTTTTCCGGTAGCTTTAGTAAGAAGTTTTTTTCTCTTTATTTAAGACAACCGCTGCGTTCGTTTCTGCATTTTCTTGCGAGTTTGTTTATTTTTGAATAGGACACAGAACTACATAAAAACCAATTAACGTAAAGAAACAGTTACATTCCGAACTATCTATAGACTAAATAAAATATTTGTTCCATTGAAACCACGACTCGTGGCGCACAAGCCGATCGCACAGCCAATTTATCTTGCGTCAAGTATTATTTGGTTGAAAGTTCATAGAAAAAAACATTCAAGACAAAGATTTAAAAAATTCAAGAATGAGGCATTTTATATTGACATTTTTGTTCTAGGAACGTCTCCTTAGCTCCTCGGTCGGACGACGACGTCACAGCCAGCCAGTATGACCTACGAGATGGATCTAGTTCTAAGAAGGAGAGAAAGGCGAGTGCAGCGACCGCGCGTTTTACAATATACAAGGCCAATAAGGCGAGCAAGAAGAAACGAGAGAAATCCTCTGCGAAGAAAGAGAGGAAAGCTACTAAGACACTGGCGATAGTTTTAGGTAAGTTTAAACTTTTTAAAGTCCGAATATAACATAAAAATACCATCACGACTGTATTCACTGAAGGTTATGGAAGACGGGAATTTACAGCTAGAATTCTCTGGTATGTTTTTTTCCATGCACCGTAAATGCAAGTTCCAAGCTACTACTGAGAATTTCCAAAAGGAATCTCCAATCCAAGGAAAATCCAAGTCTTCTTAGGTACCCGGGTTCAAAATGATGATATTTTCTTTCATAGATTTATCCATGCAGCATCCAGCAATTTATCCATATATTCAAAAATAAGAGCTTTGATGCCACGAATTTAATTGAGGATATTAAAACATGTATAATTTAAATAAAATATAATTCACACAGCTCCTCCTTTCCAGGCGTCTTCCTCTTCTGCTGGGCACCATTCTTCACCTGCTCAGTCCTGGGCGCCATCTGCGATAAGATCGGCCTCTCCTTCGATCCTGGCGTGACCGTGTTCATCCTGACCACGTGGCTGGGCTACATCAACTCGTTCCTCAACCCCGTCATCTACACGATATTCAACCCTGAGTTCCGGAAGGCGTTCAGGAAGATACTCCATTGCGGCACCTAGCCCGTAGACTATTTGGTCGTCTTTACGCAGTAGATCTCGTTTGTTGGGAAGATTTTTTCCATACACATTATACCAAAATCGTTAATCGATTATTATTGATGGTAAATGCTGCCAGTGTAACGTTATGTAATATGTTTGTTTATGGTTAAAGATGGTTTTCGGGAGAAAAGAAAGTACCTAATTTTACTAGTTTAACCACACAGTGTTGGAGTTCCCCAGTAGTTTGAATGCAACTCCTTTTTACAAAAACTGCTTCTGAAACTTGCTACGCCTAATCTATGAACCTTACTTTCGTTTCGAAATTGGAACGCCTTGATTGATAATAATAGCAATTATCAGGTCGCTACGCAAAGGCAGGCAGTAGTTGCAGTTACTTAATAATTGAAAGTTTCCTAATTGTATCAGATTAGATTGGAAACCTGTAGAAACAGAGCGAATTGAAGAGACAGGTATTAGGTATTAGGTTGGGGAATAAGTCTTTTCGCATTTAGTATGTAATTACTTTTAATAAAAAATCTTTGGCTGTACTATTTTTATCTGGCTGATTTAAAACAAATTAGTAAAAATTTGTTTCCCGCTATTTTTCATTTGTTTTTCTTTCTGTCAAAATGAGTGAATCTAATCAAGAAATTCGATACATTTTAAAGTTTTATTATAAAAAGGGGAAAATGCAACGCAAGCCGCGAAAAAAATGTGTGACGTTTATGGACCTAATGCAGTGTCAGCAAGAGTAGCACAAAGTCCGTTTAAGCGTTTTCAATCCGGGAATTTTGATGTTAAAGATGCACCTCGCTCTGGTCGCCCTGTTACAGATAAAATTGACGCAATTTTTGAAAAAGTGGAGCTAGATCGGCATATCAGTAGTTACGACGTAGCTAAAGAACTGGGGATTAACCACAAAACAGTTTTGACCCATTTGAAAAAGCTGGGTTTACAAAAAATCTCGATATTTGGGTGCCACACGAGCTCACTGAAAGAAACCTAATGAACCGTGTACTCATTTGCGATTCTTTATTGAGACGTAATGAAACTGAACCGTTTTTAAAGAGATTGATAACTGGTGATGAAAAGTGGATCACGTACGACAAGGACGTGCGAAAAAGGTCGTGGTCAAAGGTCGGTCAGGCTTCACAGACTTTGGCAAAACCCGGGTTAACTCGCAATAAGAT
This sequence comes from Acronicta aceris, assembly GCA_910591435.1. NCBI lineage: Eukaryota > Metazoa > Arthropoda > Insecta > Lepidoptera > Noctuidae > Acronicta > Acronicta aceris. The sequence continues at coordinate 14,505,334 of OU342770.1, forward strand.
GATGTTGTGTCTATGGTGGGATTGGAAGGGCATTGTTCATTATGAGCTTTTACCGCCAGGCAGAACCATCGATTTGGATCTTTACTGCCAACAACTGATGAGATTAAAGCAAGAAATTGGGAGAAAGCGGCCGGTCAATAGAAAGGGTGTGGTCTTTCATCACGATAACGCCACACACATCTTTGGCCACTCAGCAAAAATTAAGAGAGTTTGGCTGGGAGGTGTTAATGCATCCGCCATATAACCTTACCTTGCACCTTCAGATTTCCACCTGTTTCGGTCTCTTCAGAATTCTTTATGCAGTGTCGGGTTAACATCAAGAGAGGACTGCCAAAACTACTTGTCACGTTTTTCTGATCAGAAGTCCCAAAATTTCTACAACAATAGGATCATGTCACTACATACATATTATAATTAAATGTAAATTAACTTTGAAAAAAAAAATGTCTTGAGTTTTCATATTAAATGCGAAGAAACTTTTTCCTCCACCTATTATAAGTATCACACTGTCATAAGATTAATCAAATTATAACCTAACTTTAAGTTATATGGGCCAAAATTAAGTTATCAATTTGGGCAGTTGCATAGCAGGACATTTTATTATTATGTCTTGCTAGGTCATGATAAGAAATATCCTGCTATGAAACTAACTACCATTTATTATAATACCGTTTCTGGCTAAAATATTACTTATAATATGTGATATTTGATATGTTACACCTGGCACGTTCAAGATACAGTCAATTGGTGCCAAATGAGTCGAAGAAAAGTGTATCAAGAGAAAATCATTATAATATGGATGGAAAAATCTACAGCAAAATGTTAACTCTTTTCTATTTTCAAGAGATCTACTAGACGACCAAATTGTACAAGGTACAGTCGAATATAAAAGTTTATATAATGTGATAAACCAACAAACTAAATGTGTCGTGTTAGCAGTAGAAAAATAGCATATCAAAATGTATTTAAAAAATGTAATAGGTACTATAAAATTATTGTAAAAATGCATTGTATAGCTTCTTTAGCTAATAATAATCTAGTCATCAGTATTATTATAATATGCCAAAGATATTTAAAGCGGTATTACTAAGCTTAAGTTATTTTTATGGTTGTGATTATTTTAATTTTCAATTTATTGTTAATCGTTTCTGAATGTAGGTACGGTAGTGTAAATGTATAATCGCCAACAGAAGTGTTACTTTTTTGTTGAAGTGAGAACAAAATGTACTCAAACCATAATAAGACAATGCAGTGAATTAATTAAGGAAAACAAAACATTTTGTTTAATATTTTTTATTTTATTTTATATTAAAATATTTGTTTAGTTGTATAGCAAGCCGAAAAGGAGCTTAAAAACTTAAGATATTTCATATCTTGTACCATTTGTCTTGCAAGCTAAAAAGGGATCGTTATTTGCCAATCACTCAAAATGCCATTAACAATTGCATTTATTGCTAAATATGCGATCTGGAAGTTTTTTTATCAAAATAAATTAAAATGTTCATTCGTCTAGCAAAATGCGAGTAAACTTAAAAAAATCTAAGGTTTTTTTTTAATTTTTGGTTCCTCATATAAATAATATATTATTTTGTTATCTTGCCTCTTTCCGTCCACGCGTTTCTCACTCGCGTTTTTCTCACCCATTCTAGTTATTTAAATATAATTATCGTATATAAATATAATATTAGATACTAGATAGTTCTGGACCTTTGAATGACAAAGTCGATGGAAGAAAATGCACTGCGAGATTTGACAAGGTAGTATGTAATTAACTTGCCAAATATACTTTATTAGGACAGCAAAACAATAATGATTGCGTAGATTTCTATTTTTTTTTTATTGTACTTTTTTGACATTGCCACTTGTATTATTATTTAAATGTAAGTAATCGAATTCTTAAAAGCTAAGATTCTGAAAAAATATATCAAAATTGTATTACTCAATCATTATTATTTTGGTCTAAATAGTACCTACGCGTTTAAAATCATATCAAAAGTTATTTTGTAGTTGATAAATTAGCTCATTATTTTCTAGAATAAAAAAAATGCAATTTAAAGTATAATAAAATGTCTATCGATGATCTTTCAAGAATCTAATTTCTATATAATTTTTTTAAGAAATATATATACCTATTGACCATTCTTCTAGAAATTTGGATTTCTTGTATTTTTTTTTTAATGGTCAGAGGCAAATTCTGGTAATAAAAAAAACCGTTAAAAGTTGTCCAATGTACCTATACTACAAGGTCTTTAGTCTATCTTCAGTCTTTAAAAGCTACAAATGTAGATTACAGTTAATAATACTTTAGTCAAACTACAGAATGTGTTATATAGGTTATTTTCAACAAGTTCCTACATGAGTTTTAAATATTAAATTAATAATAATTAACGTTTCAGAATTTTGAATAGGTAATTCGTGATATTGCTTTTTCTTTATCACCTTTCCTAAACCCTGCTTAGATTATATTGAATCTTTACTGTAAAGATCATTGCGGTTTTTCATTTTCGTTAAGTAGTACGAATAAGTTTAATAAATCGTGCAATTTAAATAAGGTGGGAGTGTCTACACGCCTCAACACTTCAAGTAATATGAACTTAGAAACATTAGGTAGTAACTTATGAAAATATTTTTCATGCTCAATAAAAAGGGTCCCAATATTATGGGTCCTTCCATTATGATCTCACATTTATTTGCTCAATTTTTTCTGCACCTAATCATATTTTGTGATGTAGACTAGTCATGTTATTAAGAAAAAAAAACAATCTATGGTTATGATAATGTCATGATTTCGAAATGGTGTAATGAGTTGTCATACATGAAATAGTAAAGAAATTTTGTTATATGTAGAAATATTATCAAAGTAAGCAATTCTTATTAACACAATTATTATCCATAAAATTAAAAATTATTTCAATTAATGGCCTATGCCACCAAATTTTAAGACAAAATAATGTACGCCAAACCTATACTTTAGAAAAAGTACGAAATTCGGGCGCTAAATTGCAATTACCAGTTTTGATTGTTAAGTTTTCGATTTCACAATTAAGTTACTTGGATTTTTTTATTTTAATTATAAGGTTTTACTTCAAATAGTAAATCGCATTCATAGTAGGTACATCATTAGATAAATATAAATAATAAATATGTACATAAATCTTTTATTTCATTGTAAAGTGAATTAATATCAACTAAAATAAATTTAAGTTGCTCAACAAATTTTTTGTCTCGACTCAATGTAAATTTGTTTAAGCAATACTGATGAATAACGAAACAATAATATTACATGTCTGTCTATTGTAATCTATTTATATGTAAATTGTAAAATTGTATATAAAAACAACAGGGTTCATCGTAAGAATCCGCGTATTTAATCATTTTATCAAAATCGTTAGGTAAAAACTTTAAAATAATTTAATTATAAGACGTTTTGTCTGTATTCTATCTATAGATAGAGGAATATATATAAATAATGTTATCCAATGTCGGGCTTAATAGAAACGTTTTAGTACTTGCAACGTAGACGATACTCTATTAAACCAATATCGTATTTGTTTTTCATTACCTTTACAAAGTTCCCTTTATTAAAAAGAATATTAGGTATATATTATATTACGTTGAAACTGTAAATATTGCAATAAGTATTAGTGAATTTAAACTGTTTCTAAAAATTCTGTTGATTTTTGAATCGCAATTTTTTTGAGTTAAGTCAATAACAATAATGTTATATGAAATATATTTGAATACTCTATAAAAAATGTGTAATAGATCTCATAAATTTTAATAAAATCATCCTACGTTTATTTTTCGTGTAAATAATATATAAAAACTAATATTGTTTGTAAAAATAAAGGAAATAATATGTACTTAGGGAATATTTAGAAAAGCAATAATAAATTTTATTAAATAATAAATGTATATTGTTATTGACTGTACTCACTGTCAGTATGTATGTCACGGGCACCATGTTAGGCGCCAGCGTTTTATCTTTCTATGCGAAAATTGTGATGATTTAAATATATTATATTCTGTTTTTACACACATTTGTTTTATTCAATAAAATAACCTTTGTTTGTAATAATCGTCTCAAATGTCAATTACTGAAAGATTCAGTTCAAACGCATTTTGTTTTCGTGAAAGAACTGTTTAGAAAAAAAAACTATCTCTAAGTTATCATCAATTGCTATGTTTCAGTTGCTATAATAACAGTCACAATCATAAAACTTTTGTACTTTCTGTCCGTGTAATTTGCGCTAATCGCTTACCCCCGTGCGTTGTCCCCTTAAAAGGCGGGTAACGCACTTGTGAGTCCTATGGTGTTGCGGGTGTCCATAGCAGCGGTATTCGCTTACCATCAGGCGATCCGTCTGCTCGTTTGTCGCCCTATACCATAAAAAAAAGTATGTCCATGGAGTTTCTTGCCGGATTCTTCTCCAGAGGATCAAATTTTTTGGAACCATACAACTAGACTCAATAACGTTTTATAAACGCTTAGTTGAAATAAAAACATTTGAACTTTGAATTAGACTATTAAAAGTAAAAAGTAAAAAAAAAAATATATTCATAATTACAAAGGTAAAATATACTACAATGAGACTATATGTAGGTATATCTCTGTCTCGAAGCGATTCGTGATTTTTCATACCTCCTGACATATGTTTTGGATACGTTATGCCCAGGTTTTTCTGAGATGAAACACGCAATTTAATTAAATACCATATCGGGGTGTAGCTCTTACAACTCACTTAGAACCTTTTGGGACGATCTCACATGTGGAAGTGGTTACTAGCTAGGCGGATCGTTAAATCCTGCCGCCAAACGTGTTGGGTTTTATTTACTTTTACTATACAAGACACGTTTCTTTCTAGAGTAGAAATTTTGCATTGTTATTTTCTAAGAAACCTCTTTCGTAGGTACCCCAAGAAACGATTCAGGTAAAGTTACCGTATTTTCTCAGAATTCTTATAATAAAACCAAGTTTACCTAATTATGTCTTATTAATCTAGTGATCTTAAGCGCGACTATAGATGGGTTTCTGCCCAGGCATTTTGGGCGTAAAAAATAAATGCCCTGGCATAAACCCATCTATATAGATGGGTTTCCGCCCAGGCATTTTGGGCGAAAAAAATAAATGCCCTGGCATAAACCCATCTCTAAGCGCGACTGCTACGCTGGAGATCCTGAGTATTATTCGGTTAAAGGTTGAATTTGTGTTTGATTAGGCCTTCTCGGATCTAAACAATGAAAAGTATACAGAAATACACCTCAGCCAGACCCTTAAGGAAATACGTGCGTGGTGGTAAGTTAGATAACTTCTTAGAATACATTGTTCAGTCACACGTAATTAACCGTTTATTAGTTTTTCGGCTTCATTTAATGGTTATCGCCCCAGCCTAAAGTAATCACTAGCCGATCTATTACTCATTAATCGAATAGATTGATTACTCAATTTTCTAGATAGACTTTTTATGTGGGCCTAGGGAGTGCGTGGTGCTGCGCGGTATTGATAGTAAATGGATAAGTTTATGTTGGCGACTATTTTATAGGTACTTACGAAATTAATCCTATATATTAAGCTAGTAATATTCTCCAACTGCTGGCTATTGTCTCATACTTGCTATGTGTAGGAGATAACTGATGTAGGCACACTGGAAATATTTAAAACGAATTCCTGTTGCCTGCAGTTTTACTCACGTCACAAAAAGATAAGTAACCTACCTATAACTACCTATAAGCTGAGTTAGGGTCCTTTTTCGGCCTTGTGCAGGATTTTATTAAATTGTTAATGAATTACCATCTACCAAATATGCTTTGTCTGTGCGAGTCTGAAATAAAATGTTTTTCTTTCTTTCTATAACCTACTAGAAATTCGATTCTAGGCAGCGTATCAAGAAGACACATGCACCAGATTTTAAGTTAGACCTCTAGCAATACATCGGTGAAAACTGCATTCAAATCCATGCAGTAGTTTTTGCGTGCATGCAGTAGGGTTTCGTTTGGACTCTTTGGGTACGGAACCCTAAAAACATAGGATAGGTTTTTTGTGTGCGCTTTTACAAAACACAAATTGTCGTATACAAATACCCAAATCTGCAATAACTAACATATTTTTTCCGTGCGGGAAACAAACCCATGACCCATCGTGTCTATCGTTCGGTCACTACGCCATTCGTGCCATACATAAATATTGCTTTGAAAAACAAAACGGTGAATTTCGTATTTATGCGTTGCTACTTAAAAACTACTGAGTAGAATTTAATGGGACTTTTACGATTAAACTCGTGCTTCAATAAAGATTTAACGCTTCTAATCAGAACATTAAGGTTTGTTTATGATGATCATTAAAGAAAGTGATTTTTAATACGTAGGACTAATATTTTTGCTTGTGATTATAATCAAAAATAATTAGTTTTTGAAGTTAAGTGTCTAGTTAGGTAAAACTTCAATGACTTGTTAGTACCTAACTTTTAGGTTGGTACCTACTTAAAAAACAATCCTCTTTTTTTCGAAAACAATATTAGGATAACATCACGCCTGTATTCCCCGAAGGGTAGGACAGAGGCGTACTTAATGTACACCCACTGTTCGCCGGTATGTTTAGGTCCCATGTTATAGGGGGCGAGTTTATTGTTACCCGGGCATAAATCCAGACTCCCGGCTGCTACTGAGAATTTCATAGAAAAACTCAATAACACTTTGCGCGATCTGGGTATTCAACCCAGGACTGCTACGCTAGAGTAGCACTAGACTAATGAGGTAGTCGAAGACAATATTATTTTATTTTATGAGTTTAAGATAATAGAAGTGTATTTGGGAAGTCCTACATAATCATACTAACGTTATAAATGCGTAAGTAACTCTATCTGTCCGTCTGTTACTTTTTCACGCCTAAACAGCTGAAGCAATTTTAATGAAATTTGGGTAAAGAGATAAATTGAAGCTTGGAGACCGAATTTTACGTTTTGAATCGAAAAGTCCGGAGTGCAAGGGAACGCGCGAGCAACAGCTAGTTACTACTGAAGCTGAAAATAATTAACCTACCTTATTAAAGATGGTAGGTTCTGCCAAAATTCGCCAAATATTCTGGCGTCAAGCAATAATGTGCTAAAATTATTGTGTTCCGGTTTTAAGGATAATTAGGCCAGTGAAATGGCTAGGCTGATAATTAACAAAATACAGTCTCAAGACGGCAATGCACAAGTGATACCACTAGTGCTGCAGGCGTGAATTGGCTGCTTATGCTTCTTTGTGATCTTATTATAACAAATAACCCTCTTTCTGGTGCATTCAGGTAATGAAGAATAAGATACTCTTCATATAATTATGAGATTACATAACATTCTTAACACACCATCACGCCTGCATACTCAAAGGAGGGGGGATGGCAGAGGCGTACTAATTCTAGATCTAAAAGTGACAGTTCCCCGGTATGTTCAGGTTCCATGTCATAGGGCACCAGCCTATAACCACTATACTGAGAACCACCCACCTCTAGCGTAGCAGTCGCGTTTGGGCCCACTAGACTAACAAGGCAAGGCACCTTTTAGCTACTCTATAAATACTGGTTTCTGACACTTACGCGAATATTAGACATTGAAATAAAACTACTTTTTACGGATTTTATCGCGTTGTATTGATATTATTTAATTCGAATTCTAAATTTATTATTGAATCGGATTACCAATAAATCACAAAACTGCTGCAGTAATTGCAACATTAAGACGTCCAACAACTTAGTCTACCCGTGACCATGGATGCTGTAAAGGATCCGAAACGTCGGGAATTAAATAATATTAATACAACGCGATAAAATCCGTAAAAAGTTGTTTTATTTCAATACTCTATAAATATTAATTATTGACTGTCTCATTAGTCTAGTGGTTCCAAGTGCGACTACTACACTAGAGGTCCTGGGTTCGATCCCCAGGTCGAGCAAAGTGTTATGGAGTTTTTCTATGAAATACTCAGTAGCAGCTCGGAGTCCTGATTTGTGCCCGGTGAATGGCTATAGGCTCGCCCCCTATAACATGGGACCTAAACATACCGGCGAACTGTGGGTGTACATTAAGTACGCCTCTGCCTAACCCTTCGGGGAATACAGGCGTGATGGTATGTTATTAATTATTACAGTTAAAACTACAAAGAATCAACACGAATACCTAGATACTCTTAAATAAACTAAAAAAGCAGAATTTAAATCCAAAGTGCACGTCTTTCCCAACTATACAGCTCCGAAGTTAAATAGAGGCACTTGCAGACATTTTCTAATAAAATTGTCTAAAAGTACATTTAGCGGGCGTCCCCGGAGATCGGCTCGGTCTTTCTGCCGGGACAATATGCCGGGAATTGACTTCGGGATTCAAGACAACTCGACCATTATCCGTGGTGAGGCGAGGCTCAAGGCGTAAGCGGAGCGGGACAGAGATTTAACACTACTTTTCAACCGACTTCAAAAAGGAGGAGGTTCTCAATTCGACTTTTTGTTTTGTTTGTATGTTTGTTACGAGATTATTTCGTCAATTATGAACCGATTTTGATGATTCTTTTATTCATACCTCAGAGGTGGTCCCATAAAACTTTGTCAAGATCTGATCACAAAATTTAGAACACGTACCTATAATTTTACTCGCTACTAAAAATGTTGAAATAAAATGACTTTTAAGATAAAGTAATTCCACCTTTAATAACATAAAAAATAATGTTATGTGCGAAACAGTTTCGTCGGTGAAGGCGGTGGCGAAATCAAAAGATCCGATCAAATCAAAGGCACCGACTTTCGAAACTGTTTCGCACATATTATTTTTTATGTTTTTGAAGGAATTGTTTTTTTTAAAGTAATTTTATTTCAATTAATCGTTACCTACCTTACACGAGGATTAATATAAAAGTATTTTCATAAAATAGACTACGTGGCTACATGCCACCACGCCAAGGGTAAGGCAGAGGCGTACTGATTAGACCTATAGTTCGCCAGTATATTTAAGGTCCCAAGTTATAGAGGGTAGGCCTATTAACATAACATAACATACATAATCAACCCATTATACTGACTCACTGCTGGGCACGGGTCTCCTCTCAGAATGAGAGGGATAGGGATGTTTTCCTTCACCGTTTAATCGCGTGATAATTAACTATTTAATATCGAATAGCCTATTAACCGGGCACAAATTCCAAACGAGCTACTACTGAGAATTTCATTCCATAGAAAAACTCAATAATACTTTGGGCTTGGGAATCGAACCCAGGACTTCTAGCGTAGCAGTCGCGCCCAGGACCACTAGGCTCATGAGGCTAATGGCGCACGGCTACATTCAAGCTATACATGTAGGTATTTCTAGTTACCTATACTAGAAATATGTAGGTTCTACCTAAATAATAGCTTTTTCTTTGTGGTTTACGGCTTAGTTCATAGCTCATAGGTCGTCCGTCCACCTCGCTGGAGGTCGTCCGTCCACCTCGCTGGAGGTCCTCCCACACTGCTTATTACACAGTCGCCACACCAACCCGCCAGGCAAAACACCCGCTTGGTCGGGGGATCCTCCCTTTGGTTGGAGAAGCAACACACCTCATATATAATGAAAATCGAGTTCATCACGCATTACTCAGAATGCCAATCCAGAGTGAATTACTTTTGAACTGCACAGAGCTGCGATAGCTCTGTGCAGTTCAAAAGTATAAGTAATAAGTCATTGAACACATGTACGCATCCTCTTCTGCCTTGAACCCCTATAAAATATAAGAGTGTATTGGTGGTGTGAGCCGCTTTGTGTCGCCTACAATGCCGTGGTGTATTAGATCCGGCTCCCGACTACCCTCATATTACACCTGCGCAATCACATATACTTAGGTACTTACTAACTTTAGGTAGGTACCACTACTTGCATGGGCGGTACTAAGATACTATAACTGGAATGGCAATTTAGTACGGGATCACTAATCTTTTCTTTAAGGATTTTGATCAAACGATTGGCATTACCACTCTATTAGGACTGTAATGTGATCAAGAGTTAGTTTTTCTTGAAACAGTGGTGTTTGAACAAATCGCCGATGTCAAACGCCGCTGTTTCAAGAAGTCAGCAGTTTGTGAACATACTCTAGACAAGGCCGAGCACTACATCAGATTTGATAAACCACAAGTCCTCGCAAAAGAAAACCGATTCCTTCCCAGGATGATTCGCGAGGCTATTGAAATAAAAAAAACATCCAAATTTCAATAGAGAAGATGGCTGGATCTTACCACCTGCTTGGAACCCCCATTATAGATTCCATAAAATCAAAATCCAAGCCCAAAACTGCAAGACCGAAGGATACGATGAGCTCGTTTTGCGTGAATCGGATCGCCAATAATTAACAAAAATTTAAGTAATTCCAACACTAGGACGTCCAACAACTTAGTCTACCCACGACCATGGATGCTGTAAAGGATCCGAAACGTCGGGAATCAAATAATATCAATACAACGCGATAAAATCCGTAAAAAGTAGTTTTATTTCAATGTCTAATATTCGCGTAAGTGTCAGATACTGGTTATAATAGCCTGTTAGACTTTTTTATAGAAAGTCTAATTGATATTTTTATACTTAGCCTATATTCACGAGGATTAAAAAATCAAATACCATTAAAACCGGTTTAGAAATAACTACATAACGGAGTGCCTGCTAAAAATAACCGTAGTTATTCACCGTCTATTCAAAAAATTGCATTGTCACAGCCGTCTCAACTTCGCACAAATTTAACTTCCATCCACTAACGGTAAGCAAAAGCATTTGAAATAAAAGCGAGTTGATTCAACGAGAGACGCAATATAAACTGCACAATTCCTTTCAACTATTCGTCGACGCCCATCACTATATTTCTCGTGCAAAATTCCTATACACGCATCCATTGCTTACTTAACATTAGATCGCCCTTCACCCATCTCGCAATAAACCAGCAATAGATCTATTTCACGGGTTTCAATCACGTTATGAGTGAAATGAACAGAAGTGCCAGTTTCCACGAAGTAGGTATAAAAGGAGCCACAGAATAAATTCAAAGTTAAATCGCCCTAAGAATAAGTGGGCAAAGAATAAAATTAAGTTTACTCGTGAATAAGACGACTTATTTTAAGTTGGACGTTAAGTTGAAGAAGTGCTGGGCTTATACGTTTTGAATATTATGGCGGCATTTTGATGAGAAACTATTTTCTTTGAAAAGAATTAAAAGTTTCACAGGTTTATGTTGCTGGCTTATTAATCTAGAGTGGCTGCTGAACAAGAGGACATACGTCCGTACGACGTGAATTTCTCAGTAGCACGTTCGTATTCAATTTAAGATAATGAAACACCTCATTAGGACCAAATATTAAAAATTATTTGCATTTAGTAGCATTGCAAATTCTACACCACTCATAGTATCGTATCATCGTATAATATCTCTATACATATCAATAAGCTATGATCTACCACACAACGATTATAATGTTGTACCTAGTTGGTCCATATTCCATTCACTTTAAAGAATTTAAATTACTCATTGAGGAGTCTTCACTATAGGCACAAAGATCAATCGCACAATATTCCATTCTGATTCCAACAATGTGCTCTCAACAATAAGGAAAGAAAAAGGCGCGTCTCCCCGCTTGATTTGAACCGAGGCGCTCGAGAACTGAGCATTTTCTTCAGCTACGCAGATAATCATCGCTATAGAGGCATTGAAACCCTTTGCATTTAGAACTGCCTCTTTTAATATTTGCAATGTTTGATTGTTTTTTATTTAAAGTTAATTGATAGTGGTTCTGTAAATAAGTAACATATTTTTGTTTAACGACACATGCAACACCAGAGTAGTTGCTTGAGAGGTGTAGACTACCAGAGCCGCAGCAATCGGGAAAGGGACTGGCACAAAAGTAAGAATGCACACAAAGGTTACCACAGACTCCGTAGACTCCGACTCCGGAGTCTGTGGTAACCTCTTCGATGGTCGCGAGATAGTCAGATCTCAAGTGTTCCTACCTCCGAGTAAGTCCGATAATTTCTCGCTTCTTATGAGAAACCAATCTAAATGGTAGTGAGGAATTGTTTTCTAACTCATCCCCATGGGGAATTTCTTAAAGAAGATTTCTTTCTTTTTTAATTTATACTGTTTTTATACTTTTATATTTATTTCATGTGGGAATCGAGTCCGCGATCTGTTGCACAAAAACCAATCGCAAATCCTCTGCGCCAACCGTACCGTATAATTAAAATACTTTCAGTAATTACGAATAATCCAGTATTTTAAGCATGTTAATTAATAGGTGGGGGAAAAAGTTTCTTCGCATTTAATATGAAAACTCAAGACATTTTTTTCAAAGTTAATTTACATTTAATTATAATATATATGTACCATTTTGCTCAACGACTTTTTGCCATCTTGTGGGTAGTGACATGATCCCATTGTTGTAGAAATTTTGGGACTTCTGATCAAAAAAACGTGACAAGTAGTTTTGGCAGTCCTCTCTTGATGTTAACCTGACAATGCCTAAAGAATTCTGAAGAGATCTAAACAGGTGGAAATCTGAAGGTGCAAGGTCAGGATTGTATGGCGGATGCATTAACACCTCCGAACCAAACTCTCTTAATTTTTGCTGAGTGGCCAAAGATGTGTCTAGCGTTATCGTGATGAAAGACCACACCCTTTCTATTGGTCAATTCCGGCCGCTTTCTCCCAATTTCTTGGCATTAATGCACACATTGGCAGTAATGATCCGAATCGACGGTTCTGCCTGGCGGTAAAAGCTCATAATGAACAATGCCCTTCCAATCCCACCATACACACAGCATCACCTTATTACGAGTTAACCCGGGTTTTGCCACAGTCTGTGAAGCGTGACCGACCTTTGACCACGACCTTTTTCGCACGTCCTTGTCGTACGTGATCCACTTTTCATCACCAGTTATCAATCTCTTTAAAAACGGTTCAGTTTCATTACGTCTCAATAAAGAATCGCAAATGAGTACACGGTTCATTAGGTTTCTTTCAGTGAGCTCGTGTGGCACCCAAATATCGAGCTTTTTTATAATCCCAGCTTTTTTCAAATGGGTCAAAACTGTTTTGTGGTCAATCCTCAGTTCTTCAGCTACGTCGTAACTACTGATATCTTGCTCCACTTTTTCAAAAATTGTGTCAATTTTATCTGTAACAGGGCGACCAGAGCGTGGTGCATCTTTAACATCAAAATTCCCGGATTGAAAACGCTTAAACCTACTTTGTGCTACTCTTGCTGACACTGCATTAGGTCCATAAACGTCACAATTTTTTTTTGCGGCTTGCGTTGCATTTTTCCCCTTTTTGTAATAAAACTTTAAAATGTATCGAATTTCTTTATTAGATTCACTCATTTTGACAGAAAGAAAAACAAATGAAAAATTGCGGGAAACAATTTTTTACTAATTTGTTACTTTTTTTTAATTTAACTTTTTTAATGTTATCAAAATCAGCCAGATAAAAATAGCACAGCCAAAGATTTTTTATTAAAAGTATTTACATACTAAATGCGAAAAGACTTATTCCTCAACCTAATACAAATATAGTATGTACTTAATATAAGGGACGGAAAATTTAAATTATAACAGTATTATCCCCGTCTCATCTCTGGGCGCCTGGTTATTCAAAGTTGGGTACCCAATTATTGTTACTTGGAATCCTGCCAAATATACGACTACCCATAATTACTTGGCTTATAATAATTGAGTACAGAAGTATAATAATTAAGGTTAAAATTACAAATTAAAAGGTTATAAAAATGAACTGGCGACATTACAGAAACTTTAATAAAAAAAAATGAATTTATACCACTAAGGTGGCAAATAAGCATACGGCCCGCCTGATGGTAAGCGGTTACCGTAGCCTATGCACACTTGCACTGGAGTATCACTCGCGCGTTACCGACCCTGTAAATCAAGCGAGGAATAGTTGGGCTGGCAGCATAGGAGACAATAGCGTGATGCTTATCCTATCTGCCAACACAACGCTTTCTCACGGAGGTCTGGCGACTTTGCTCACCGTTAGGAACACATCATAGCACGGTGCTATGTTATTTGGCTACGATTATCTGCAAGGTGGAGGTACAGTAAACCCTCAAAAGTCCATAAGGACGCTAAGGATTACATTGCTATGAACAGTACGAGCGAGCTCGATATAGCCAGTGCGTGTCACTTGTTATCGACAATGATGATGCATGAAAATAGAAGGTCGTAAGTCAATCTAAACGTCAAGCTATTACGTTGTGAGATTATGGAATTATTAGATTCCACTATGCCCTATGGCTGGAGATGGAAAATATTATCTATCAATTAGTTGTTGTTCGCGATTTCACTCGTATCCCAAAGGATTTTCTGAAATAAGGAGTACTTAGTAATCCATTTCTCGAGTCACTTTTGCGTAATATTATTTAACTATGAAATTATGAAAAACACGTAGAGGTGAATAAAAATTGTTAGATACTTTTAGCAACAGAAATTATTCTCTAGTTGCTCAATTATGATTGTGCATACTTTTTTAAGCTAGAAACAATTTTGTACAATTTTGTATTAACTAATTTCATTTCACTCCATGATCTAAGGAATCGATTTGTGCTAAAGGAAACGATGAGACGCAGAATGTTGAAAACTTTCTCTGAGAAAGACACGAATTATTTTTAGCAACATCCAGTAACGTTAGAGGACACTCTAGAAAGACATAACATAACATACCATCACGCCGGTATTCCCCGAAGGGTTAGGCAGAGGTGTACTAATTAAAACCCACATTACGCCGGTATGTTTAAGTCTCATGTAATAGGGAGCGACTTATTGTAGTTCACCGGGTCCGGGTACAAATCCGAGCTGCTACTACTGAGAATTTATTATTTTTTCAGAAACTAAACCCAAGACCTCTAGAGAAGCAGTCGTTCTTAGGAGCGTTACTCTAATAAGGCAGTTTAAAAAAGGAAAAGAGTGCCTGTGACTATGGATGGGTGTTAATAATAATTTATGTATGCAGACGATATTAAATTCTCACGGATAATTGAATCTGAAAACGATTGTACATTACTTCAGAGGGACGTAGACTCATTGGTTAAATGGTGTAATGATAATGAAATGAGCTTAAACATAAAAAAGTGCTACCACGTGAAATACACCCGAAAAAAGAAAGCAACTGCTAGTGTATATCGCGTGGGCCGTAACGTTATCCAAGAGGTAGATCAAACAAGGGACTTAGGAGTTGTTTTCGACAGCGCCTTGACATTTGTACCTCAGATCGAGGACGTCATCAAAAAGGCTTATAGAATGCTAGGTTTTGTCATAAGGAATGTTGCTGGTTTTAAGCGTAATTGGACGAAGATCTTATTGTACAACTGCATCGTTCGTAGTATCTTAGAATACTGCAGCACGATTTGGAGACCTCATTACTCTACGCACATTCTTTGACTGGAGCGAACACAAAAGAGATTCCTCTGGCATCTAGCCTATGCTAGCGGAAATGCTAAAAGGATACGATCCTATGAATCCCGACTATGTTATTTTAAGATGGTCTCACTTGAGAAACGTAGAACAATCATTGACTCTTCCTTCGTTTATAAGCTACTCCGGTGTAAAATTGATTGTCCTCTACTACTATCAAAGTTTCAGTTTCGTGCTCCTGCTAGAATCCCTCGTGCTCCTATAACTCCTTTACACCCTCCACTCCGCAGAACTATACTTGGTGCGGACTCTGTCGTTCCTCGTCTTTGCACATTGTTAAATAGCTGCAGTGATCTTATTGACGTGCATTTTGACTCATATGCCGAGTTTCATAGAACAACTATATCAATTGTTTAATTTTAACTTTGATTTTAATTTAATATAGATTTGATTTTACTTATATTTTAATTTCAACTTAAATTTTGATTTTGATTTTGATTTTAATACTAATTGCTATATTAATTTGACTTTTGATTCGGATTTTTGTTAACTTTGATTTTAATATTAATAGTGATTTTAATTTGACTTTTAATTCGGATTCCAATTTTGCTATTAAGTACTGTTTCAATGTGTTTCCTTTGCTTTTCGTACTGTAAATGATGGTTTTTTTTTATATATAGATAGTTTTATATCCCATCACGTAATGCTTGTTAAACCTATTAATTTCAATTTTTGTTAAGTACTCAAATATTAATCTTTAATTATAGTTCAGTGCTTGTGGCACATCTTATTTGTTTATGGGGCATGCGGTGTTAACCTGTAATTAATTGTTACACTAACCTTAGATAATAAATACTTACTTTAAATGTTATCAGTGTAAACAATTGTTGGTTGGCCAATAAAGGAAAAATAAAAATAATATAATTATACATACATACACTCACGACTTTACCATAGGGGTACGCAGAAACAACAGAAAGCCACGAAAGCTACGATTCTTGCATACCTGTTTTGCTTCATCCACATTCATACATCTTATCATACATACGCGCCGTATATTAACTGCCTCATTAGTCTAGTGGTCCCAAGCGCGACAGCAACGGTAGAGGTCCCGGTATCGACCCCCAGGTCGGGCAAAGTGTTTTGGGTTTTTCTATGAAATTCTCAGTAGCAGCTCGGAATCTGGATTTGTCCCGATTAATGGCTATAGGCTCGCCCCCTATAACATGGGACTTTAACATACCGGCGAACTGTGGGTGTACATTAAGTACGCCTCTGCCTAACCCTTCGGGGAATACAGGCATGATGGTATGTTATGTCTTTCTAGAGCGTCGTCTCCCGGGGCGTCTCCCCTGACAAATATAATTATATCGCGATAAAATCCGGACAGTGGATTTATTTCAAAGGAAAAGAGACTAAATAAAAAGATTTTAAAGTAACGATAAAATGTTTTCTTGATTCTCCAATGATAAGGATATACCCTCAGTAAATGATACAAGGATGGCAATTAAGAAATTACTGAGAGGACCCCTTGTAGGCCCTTGTCGTCGAGATGTCCCCGGATTTGGGCATAGGGAATTAATTTCGGAAGTCGTACCTACAGCTATGTCTTGATAATGTAGATTTAATATAATTATATTCGCTTATTAATTTCATTTCAGTCCATGATCTAAGGAATCGATTTGTGCTAAAGGAAACTGTGAGACGCAGAATGTTGAAAACTTTCTCTGAGAAAGACATGCATTATTTTTAGCAGCATCCAATAACGGTACGTATGGTCGCGTTTCTTGGGTCACTAAAAAATATTTGTAATAAATCACGCCTGTATTCCCCGAAAGGTTAGACAGAGGCGTACCCCACAGTTCGCCGGTATGTTTAGCTCCCATTATATAGGGGGCCAGCCTATAGCCATTAACCGGGCACAAATCCAGACTCAGAGCTGTTGAAAAACCCAATAACACTTTGCTCGACCTGGGAATTTAACCCAGGACCTCATGTGTAGCAGTCGCGCTTGTTAGATTTGATATAATGATTTAAAATTAAATAAATAAATATTGTTGTTGTAGTGTCATATTTATTAATTTTTTTTTTTGTTGTAAAAATAGTAGTTTTTTTCTATTGTACACAACCGGCAGGTGGAATAGTGACTCAAATTTTTAAATTATTAAGGATAGAATAAGTATTTTATATATTTTTATTTATACATTATTTATTTTATATTTTTTTTTTTGTTATGTCTGACTGTAGCAACAGTGATACTGAATTTTATTCTGTTAGTTCCAGTAACGACGACAGCTTTTTGAGTATCCCTTCTTTAGCTGATACTCTAATGTCTCAATTTTCTGATGTCCCTAGAAACTTTAATGTTGTCCACATCAATGCCCAGAGCATTCCGGCCCATTTCCCCGATATGCTGGCAAGTTTTGACTGTAAGGATATTCATGCGATTCTAGTCTCCGAGTCATGGTTAAAGCCATGTCTCTCCTCTTTGTCTTATTCTCTTCCTGGTTTCCAGCTTATAAGGAATGATCGCTTGGTTGGCCGTGGTGGCGGTGTGGCCATATACCTTCGTAATCATATTTCCTTCACAGTTGTAAGTATGTCTCCACAGCCACCACCGTCTAATTCTGGTGAACATCTCTTTTTAGAACTGGATTTATGTCATTCCAAAGTCCTTCTTGGAGTGTACTATTGTCCTTCTTTGCGCATTGATTTCTTTTCCTCCTTCGAAAATATTTTAGAACGCTTAATACCTGCTTACAGTCACTCAATAATTATGGGTGATTTTAACACCTGTCTACTCAAAAAAGATAACCGTTCTTCATTGCTTTATTCTATTATTGAATCTAGTAATATGTCTATACTTAATTCTGATGCTACTCATCACTTCCCTGATTCTGTCCCCTCACTCCTTGACCTTATACTTGTATCCTCCAATAATCATGTCGCCATGTTTGGACAGAGCCCTGCTGATTTATTTTCTTATCATGATTTACTCTATCTTTCTTACAAAGTACGTCCACCCAAGGCTAGGTCTAAAATTCTCATGCTGCGTAATTTTAGTGGTATTAATCTGGATAGCCTTCGTGATGATGCGAGCAACATTGATTGGACTCCTCTTGTTACCTCTGATTCAGTCGATGAACAAGTGGATTTGTTTATTGCAAATGTCGTTGAACTATTTGACCGGCACGCTCCAGTTCGGGCAGTCAAAATTAAACATGCACCAGCTCCTTGGCTTACGGATGAGATAAAAAAGTTAATGGCCAAAAAAGCAGCTGCTAAATTTAAATATAAAAGTCGGCCTAATGATTCTAATAGAGAGAAATATGTGACAGTTCGAAATCGCTGCAATAACGTGTGTAGGAATGCACAACGCCAACACATCCATAAATCAGTTGAAAATAATGATCCAGCTAAAGTCTGGAAATTTCTCAAATCACTCGGGATCGGAAAATCACGACATGATAATCTACTTAAAGACTTCGATATTAATTCACTCAATCAACATTTCGTCACTTCGTCTGATTTTGATAAGACTACTAAAAATAACACATTAAATTTTCTTTCAAATCTTCCGATTCCCGATTATTCTCCCTTTGTCATTAGTCAATTCACTGCTTGTGATGTTAAGAAAAGTATTGTATCAATTTCTTCCAATGCTGTTGGATGTGACTCTATTAGCCGTAATATGATAATCCCTATCCTTGATGAAATTCTTCCCGTCCTTTGCCATATCCTTAATTTCTCCGCAACTAATGGTGTATTTCCTAGTGCATGGAAGAATGCTCAAATAATTCCTTTACCTAAAATATCTAATCCTACATCTTTCTCTGATTATCGTCCAATCTCCATCTTACCGTTCCTTTCTAAAGTACTTGAAAATCTTGTCCACAGCCAACTTTCCTCTTTCCTTATCAAAAATAATCTTCTTAATCCTTTTCAATCCGGTTTCCGTGCTGGTCACAGTACTACAACAGCCTTAGTTCATATTACGGATAATATCAGGTCTGGGATGGAGGTTGGAAATCTGACGGTATTGGCATTGTTAGATTTTAGCAATGCTTTTAATACCGTAGATTTTGATATTTTACTTGGAATGCTCCTTTCTCTTAACATATCTCCAATAGTGATTGACTGGTTTCGTAGTTACCTGTTTGGTCGCCGGCAACGTATTTGTATTGAAAATTCCTCTTCCTCTTGGTGCGATACCTCTGCCGGTGTACCGCAGGGTGGCGTTCTTTCCCCATTACTTTTCTCAATTTTCATAAATTCAATCTCTGATCAACTCACATCTTCCTACCATCTTTATGCAGACGATCTTCAGATTTACTGTCAAGCTTCTCTTGATACCCTCTCTGAAGCATTTAATAAAATCAATGAGGACTTGGCTCGAATAATGGACTGGAGCACTAAATTTGGACTAAAGGTGAACCCCACTAAAACACAAGTGACTGTCATTGGTAGTTCTAGAATGACCGCTAGGATAAACTGGCCGGTACTTCCCCCAATTCTTTTCAATGGGGTTGTTATGCCGATACGTGATAAAGTCAAGAACTTGGGGATTCACATGGATAGAACTTTGTCATGGACTGCACACCTGAAGGAGGTCAGCCGAAAAATGTTTGCTTCGGCATCTTCACTAAGAAGACTTCGGAACTTCCTGCCTACAGCTACTAAAATTGCGCTTGCACAGTCTCTCCTTCTTCCAATATTAGACTATGCCGATGCCAGCTATCTTGACCTCACTGAAGAACAACTAGATAGACTTGAGCGGCTTCAAAACTTTTGCATTAGATTTATATTTGGCTTGCGTAAATATGATCACGTCTCCGAATTTCGTAGTAAGCTCAACTGGTTGCCTATCCGACTTCGCCGGAATTCTCATATCCTTTCTTTGCTTTATAATGTGCTTTTTAATCCTTCTACCCCTGCTTATCTTAAAGAACGTTTTGAGTTCCTCTGTGACACACATTCTAGGGTTCTGAGGTCATTGGAAAATCTGGAACTAAAAATCCCAACGCATTCCACAAAATTTACCGATAAATCTTTTTTCGTACAGGCAGCTCGCTTGTGGAATGCGCTACCACTTACTGTAAGACGTGCACAATCCCTGTCGCTGTTTAAAAAGCTTCTAAAAAAGCACTACTTAGGACAGTAACAATGTAATACTTAGTATTTACTTAAAATTCTTACGTTTTATATGTATATAAATATATATACGTATTTATATTTTTATATATTATTAAATAAATACTTAATTTTATTTTATATACTCTATTTAAATTTAAATTTTGGTTAAAATTTATTATATGTATGGTGACCTACGTTTTTGTACACCTGTATATATTTCAATGTTTATGCCCGTTTTTCTTGTCCAGTGCTCATATCACTTTGGTTGCCTGGAAGAAATCACTTTAAGCGATAAGGCCGCCCATTGTACATGTTCTTAGATAAGTCGGTATATAAAATCATTGTCTTTTTGTATTTCTGGTGTACAATAAAGAATTTAATAAATAAATAAATAATAATAAATAAATATTCAATTGCAAATGTTAGGTTACTTTACATAAGAGAAGTAGATATTTTATATTTATGGTTATAGAATCCAATTAAATAGTAATAACAGAAAACGAGGAACAGATGTTATATACTCGTCAATGTATTTAATAGGTACTTATAAAGATAATAAAATACTTTTTTTTACGAATTATAATAATTATTAATGTGTACCATAATCTATTACGCTCAGGATCACTAGGCTAATGAATCAGTTTCCTACCTAGTATGGAGAAATCCAAGAAACAAAACAAGAGACGGCGCAGGATTTTTAAAGAAATATTATCTATTGCACTGAACATTTTTCACACTTCATAATACAAAAGTATGTAAATAAATCTTCTCGAAATAATATAAAGGCTGCACCCCACCAGCACGATATATCACTGATGTCAATTCGTAGCTCGCTCCGCAAATCCCGAGCTAAAATATTGCACGAACATTGTGGAGGTGATGCTTCAGTAAGTTGTTTTAGAGATATGTTGAGTTTTTAAATAAAGAAATATTTGGTTTGGAAAAAGGAATACGATCTGATTTTACAAGAAAACCATCACTTTTTATTTTTACTACCTAAAGAATAATAATAACCCAATATTTTAAGATCACAGCTTCAATCTCTTTATTATTTCGATCGGTTCCAATAAAAATGAAATTTTATTTCAATTTCAGTAATCTTGGGCTGCCTCCTCAAGACAGCTTTTATACGAAAGGATTGAAGCAATTTTGTTCATGTCAAATGCGATATATGCGAATAGATGTGTTTGAACGTAATTTTATATTTGTACCTACAGATGTCGAAATTTGACAACTAGGTAATATGGTACCCGAGCTTTTGAAGTGAAAATGTTCAGGAATTCTATGAAAACGACACGTTTGGCGTAGGGGCTAAGCAATCGGCTTCTGCTCCCACTGTTGTGGGTTCGATCCCCACACGGAGCAAATATTTGTATGATCTAAAATTAGTTGTTCCGGGTCTGGGTGTTAGTGTATGTGAGAATTTGTGTTTGTATACGCACCCACGATACAGGGGAAAATCCTAGTGTTCCCAACGTTTTTATAAAAAAAAAGAATTAGAATTGTGATAGGGCAGAGTTGAAAAAGAAAGACGAGATCCACCAGAAACAGTGACAGAAGATACCTTGCAATGCCTTTCAAGTCTTGTCATCGTTTTTAGTGATAAGGGTCATTAATCTTCAAACTAACTAATGTCCAACCACGGGTTAGTTACATAACATAATCGTTTCGTTTAATCCATAAGTTTCAGAATAACAGTCAGAACAAATAATCATTTTACAGACTTGCCTACCGAACTGAAATAAATGTCAAAATGAATGAGTAATGAGGTCCCATATCTATTTAGGCTTCCATTTTATACTCGAGAGAGTTAAATGATTCGTCAAATAAAGTTTTACAACTAACTTTAAGGATGATGAGGGCTTTAAAATATTTTAATGGCGAAACTAATTGTGATTATTAATATTCACTGCCTCATTAGCCTAGTGGTCCTAAGCGCGACTGCTACGCTAAAGGTCCTGGGTTCGATCCCCAAGTCGAGCAAAGTGTTATTGGGTTTTTCTATGAAATTCTCAATAGCAGCTCGGAGTCTGGATTTGTGGCCGGTTAATGGCGATAGGCGAACTGTAAGTGTACATTAGTACGCCTCTGCCTAACACTCGGGGAATACAGGCGTGATGGTATGTTATTAATATTCATCTGACACGAGGAATCGTTGATATGACATTATTATTTAATACATCTTCTCATTATAATTATCCTAGTCCATTATCCCAGCTATGATGCCGACGACTTTCAGTCTAAGCAGGTAATCTAGCACTATGTACATACAAATATATAGGTACGGCCTGTCCGGCTATTATCAACCAACAATTTTCCTACTTTTAAAAACTAGTGTGTTAGACTTTTCTAGTTTTGACAACCCTATGTACGACTGACTTACAGTCAGTTCCAATAACAAATCCATCGATAGATTTGCTATACTAGAGATAGGATTTTGACATAAAATCCATATAAGTATTGTCAAAATCCTATCTCGAGTAAGCAAATCTATCGGCGGATTTGTTATTGGAACTGGCTGTAAATATCCGTGTTTTATACAAAACAAGTACCGTCGGACCTCCCTAATCAATTTTTTGGGCTACACCAAAAGCCGAGGTTAAACGAATTGTCAAGTTTTTCGGCACATACTACTTAGAGATACTTACAAGTATTTTTTCGGAATTCTGACTTTTTTTTTATGGAACTAACGAGCAGACGGATCACCTGATGGTAAGCGATTACGAGTGGTCTCGATGACAGCTGTCACGCGTATCGATCCATCTATTTTTACAAAGTTTAATGAATGTCATGGGCTAATTTTTATCATAAACTAGGACGATTTAATTAAATCATCCTAGGGCTAACAAGATTTGAAGCAGGTTTCAAATTATAACTTTTTAAAATTATAATCAAACTCATAAGAAGTCTGATTGACATTGTAAAATTAAAAATGTTTTCTTAAATGCAACACGAGCAATAGAATTTCTTAAAAAAACTGAAAACCATTCTTAATTTCAACTCTTGACAGTATTTTGACAAATTCATTGCTATGTAATGAATGATGGATGCGATGGCAAACAATTTCTAAATTGCAAAGCTGTAACTGAAAAATAAAATTGAATTAAGATTAAAATCAATGTCAAACAAACAGGGTTTTTTTTTAAATTTAATTATAAGACTTCGTTTGTTTTATATTTTCGCGAGAATAGAAAATATTTTTTAGAGATACAACCTGTTTGCTTTATGTCAAAATACACCAACTAGTTTTTCTCGTATTTAATACACTAGAGCCCGTGTCAGAATATAATTATCTACGCAATATTGCGAGTAAAGCAAGCACGCTGGATATATTAAAAGCTGTAATATAATAAATATTGTGAGGAGGCCCACTCGGTTCCTTCCATTATGAATTCCAACTAGGCGCTTACATAATTTATGAGTATTTCTCTGGGAGCCCGTAACCCATTATCGAGTGAAGAGGTCAATTTTGAACGTTTGCGCGTAAAAAGCCCATCCTTTGCTCTCACAGGAATTATTTAATCATATACCTAAGGTTTTGTATATTTATCGACGATTCTTTACACATCCATACATACAAGATAACATTTTAATAATTATTTAATGTAAGGCGCAAGCAAACAATACGTGGAAGGACCTGAGGAAGGGCTGATTCAAGTATTCTTTTATCAATCCTTAAGTAGTCCATAATATAGTCCTATAGAATTACGATTTCAAGTTCAGATTTAATTTAGATTCAGAATTTCGAATTCGACCATTTCGAATTCCAGTCCATCCAAGTTTCAAGAGCTTACTGAAGTCGCGCGCTTATAGATGTTATCTATTACCATATTTTCTTTCACACATGGTGTACTTAATCTCGGAGACGAGAATTTATTCCTACAATGGCACAGCTGCTATATGCATAATTCCTCACTTCGCCGTCAGTAAAATCTATGCTTGCTAGCGCAGAATTAAATGCTTTTGCAGGGATTGTCGAGCAGAGAACATACGTATGCCATACCTAGGATATTAAACCAGCTTTTATGACTAAGATCCAAGGCTAAAACAAGAAAATGAAAAATCTATTAAAACTTAGGTATTTTTCGGATGCAGATCTTTTTCGGCGATGCAGTTTTCGGGAACTGGTAATGATTTGACTTTTCCGAATGATATATTTTAGTAATACCGAATTCCATCATACCAATAACAAAGTATAGTTTAATGTTAAACACTAGGAGGTGACCATAATTAATTCATTTGGTTCGTGGAAATACACTTGTCCATGGCTCCTACTTATACGAGTAGGAGAAGAAACCGTGTGTTCTTCAATTGTTAGGAATCCAGAATAACCCTTCGCTTATTAAAACATTATTGAAGATTTTCCCATATTACATGGTGAATCTTTTCGGGTACTGTCAAACAGGGCTAGGATCTTGAAGTCCATTAAGAAGAAGCTTAAGTCTATAAAACGTTCATTAAAAAAAAACAGATTTTTACTATAATTGATTGATGTCGTCAGTGTACATATAGATACGGTGAGTAGGTCTGTCAAAATATGTGGTTATTTACCTTTGTCAGAATATAAATTGTATAAAAAAATAGTTATCAATCATCATCATCAATATATATAAAAATCAATGCCACTTTTCGTTGTAATTTTATAACTCAAGAACGGGCTCATCTATCCAAACCAAATGTTTAGGCTTTGTTCAGACTATTTAGTAGATAGTTTATGTGACGTTTGTACAAAATCGGTCGAGTGGTTCTTCATTTATCACATTTTTTGTAACAAATGATGAATTTGAAGTTCCAATTAATTTTTTTTATTATTTCACTTAATACGTAGCGAAGCACGTACTGGGCCGCTAGTATAAATATATATTCATATTCCATGGTATCTATAGAAATGACTCACAGCGTTTGTCAGCTGGGATTAAAAGCATTCGCAGGAACTATCGCAGATTATCGCTCAGTGAGCACGCGTTCGACACAGATGCGAGAAAATTTGATGTGCTAACGTAACAGGGGAAAGGGAGTAAATTAGAAACAAAGAAAGCATTTATTTCGGTCTTATCTATCTTAGGGCCGATTTTTCCATGGTGATGGAAAAATTGGCCCTTATACACAGGAACATATTGTTAGCCCCAGGCGGAAATAGTTTGTAGTACGCTACATAATCTCAGTTTGAATCCTATCTTTTAACCTGAACGTGTTATTTGTAACATATCAATCGATTACATGTTTATTAACGCCCATTTAATGGCTGCGAACCCACACTAAACCAGTGTGAACTAACGCCTCTCATTCTAAATGTAGGTCCGTGCCAAGTTCATATAGAATTACTTACCATAATTTTCTAGTTAATTATTTAACTACACAAAAGTCACTGTGCTTAATAAAACTAAAAGAAGCTGCAAATTATAGTCTATTTACCTATGTTTATCTAAGAAGTTTATCTCAATTATTATATCTATACTAAAAGCTGTCAAAAAATACGACATCAAGACGCACAACACCTCAGTCTGCTCGTGACCATGGACGCTGTAAAGGATCCGAAACGTCGGGATTTTGTTGATATATCTAATATCTTGTTGATATGAATAATATTCGCGTAACCTCAGAAATCAATATGGATTCACCGTCTCTTTCTACATTTATAAATATACCGCATCTAAACATTCCTTTGCCCCGTGACGACAGTGGCGCCATCTTACGTTCACTCGGGTAAAGTTTATTCTTCTCGACAACTAATATAAGTAGGATTTCCTACGCTATGAAATCTTCTATTATATAATCGGTCTTCGCCTGTACTTCCCAAAGGCTTAGGCAGAGGTGTACTAATGTACACCCACATTTTGCCAGTATGTTCAGGTCCCATGTAATAAGGGGCAAGCCTATTGCCATTAACGGAGCAAAAATTCAGACAACGAACTATTACCCTGAAAAATCCAATAACACTTTGCTCGTCCTGGGAATCGAACCCAAGACATCTAGCGTAGCAGTCGCACTTGGGGCCAGTAGACCAATGATGCAGTCGTACGTAGTATCTTCTACTAGTCTGTTATTCAGTGGGTTTACGCCAAAATTCGCATGCAGTCAAATTCCCCCGGCAACCCAGATCCATTTGATTAACAATTACCGAGCCTAAGGGAGGAAGTTATATAGCCTCCTTAGGGAGGGCTAAATAAGTTGGTTCGGCCAAGAGTGGCGCTAAATTACCGAGGAGTGACCCTTCACTACATTAGGTACATGCAAAGGGAGGTTACGAGTAAATGTTTTTTTTATTAGGGTATGGGATTTTTTAGGGTTTAGCGAAGATTACGTAACGTGTTCGTAACTTTCTAAAATGTTTCAGATTTCTGTTAATATTTTTTGATGTTTGCTAAATAAATGTATACATTCATATGTTCCACTAGCTTTTGCCAGTGACTTCGTCCGCGTGGAATAGTTACTTTGTTCCCTAGTTCTTCGCCCGCGGTTTCACCTGCGTTGCCCCGTTCCTAAGGGTTGTAGCGTGATGTTTTATAGCTTGAAACCTTTCTCATGAATCACTCATTTTCCCAACATTTCCCTTCACTGCTCTGCTCCTATTGATCGTAGCGTGATGAAAAGTATACTATAACCTGTGGTTTGGGCTGTGCTTTGATAGATCACTATGTCAGTCAGTCAGTCACCTAACGTAAGAGTAGACAAATATAATCAGAAAGCTCCGAACTGCTAAGCTATCGGGAGTTACACGTGTTATTGTGAGTCAACCATAAAAGATAGACATTTGCTGTCGTGGAATATTTTTTATATAATTTTAAGGAGAACATTTCCGTCATACATTATTTCTGTGTAGCTTTAACCATTAAGGCTGCACACGCGACGGAAGCTTAAAAAATGGAGTAAGTTCTCCAGTTTTCCCAACATTTCCCTTCACTACTCTGCTCCTATTGATCGTAGCGTGATGAAAAGTATACTATAACCTGCCCAGGAGTATGAAGAACAATTGTACCAAGTTTCGTTGAAATCCGTCGAGTGGTTTTTGTTTCTATAACGAACATACAGACAGACAGACAGACAGACAAAAATTTTACTGATTGCATTTTTGGCGTCAGTATCGATCACTAATCACCCGCTGATAGTTATTTTGGAAATATATTTCATGTACAGAATTGACCTCTCTACAGATTTATTATAAGTATAGATTTAATATGTTCCATTTAAGATAAAAAATGTGCACTGCGGTCTTATAGACAACAAGCATAAAAATCATTTTTCGTTAGGTAATACCAAATTTAAAAAAATCTTTTAGACTGATTTATTACAGGAGATGAGTTTACCACACAAATTCTCACTCCAGACTGCTACTGATTTTTCTTCCGAGTATCTATAGTTACTTTTTTTTAGTTATAGGCTTACCGCCATTTCGCCTGATGTTAAGCAATACTGCGATCTACGATGGACCACGCTTGCCTAGAAGAAACCGATTCACTCGTGATTTAAACACACCCAGATTATATCTATCGGGGAAGACGCACTCGGGAAGCGCATTCCACATTTCAGCGGTGCGCATAATAAAAGTGGACTTAAGTAAGTGGGTTTTCGGAATGTCCACCATGAATCGATGTCGCTTTTTCATTCTTCTGGTCGTCCGAATAGAAAGGGTCAGGGGGAATAAGATCGTGAAGATCTGATGCATCATTATTGGGAACCACGCTAGATACTACTATTTGACAATTCAAAAGCAGCTGTTATAATGATTTAATTGAAACTTTGATATTCAGTTACATCCGGTTGGACTAGAAAGTGACCCTAACCATTAGAAAAGAACTAGAAGGGCGAGGAGGATAATAATTGATTGATATGAACTCTAAAAAAAGATTAAGATCAATGTTCACAGGTACTGTACTCAAAAGTTTGCGAAGTGTCGTGACCTGCAGGTTACCGGACAAATTCCCGGGAGCGGTCCGCCCTTTTGCTCCGGGACCGGAAATTTTGTTGCTCCTATAAATATTGTATTGTTTCCCTGACATACTAGTTTCGTAGCAGTTTTTTTGGCGAGGATTATATTTCTTGAGAAACTAATAAGAAGTTAAAAATAAAATACTTCCCCTTTCGCTTGTCGCTTTCCTATTTTCTTGTCTTTTCTTGTAAAATTCATTTAAAGAAGGAAATATTGAGGGCCCGATTGCCGTAAACGCTGATCGATACACGTTGTGGGATCGATCCCCGCACGGCAAAAAAAAACTGTATGACCTACAATCACGCAGTTGTTCCGGGTCTGGTGTGATAATTTGTGTTTGTAAACGCACCTATACGACACGATACAGGACTAGTGTGGGGAAACGTTTTTTTTTAATTAAAAATTATTTAATATTTAGTGTTTAATATTGGAATTTTGTTTATTTATTGAAAGAAAGAAAGGCTGTGAACCTTACAATTTTTGAAGTATGCTCTCATGTATTTCTAACAACCTTAAATTTCAAAATGGAGGAGGTTCTATGTTCGGCTAAAAAAGTATCTTTTTATGATCTATTTACAGAAATAAATATTAATGTAATCATCATCATAATTTTTTAATCATTTTTACGGTTGGAGCGGCACTACACAAAAATGTATGCACAATAAAATATTGTAATCATTGTAACGTGCAATTAATTATGTGTTCGCACAATTATGTTAAATAGTAATTAAATCATTATATTGTACAGTATAATACTGTAGTGTGTGAATTGCGCCTAATCTTGACTGGCCTTTTGTTTAAAATAATGTACAGTAATTTATTATTCTATTCTGTTGTGTACCCGAAACAATTGTTTCTACATAAATTCAATTTTCAAGTGACCATCTACTGTGACGATACACCATGGTATTCCTTTACGGCAAATAAAAATAATCTTTATTGTCTTAATATCAAAGTGAACAATTATATAAATACTACCAATCTAAATATATATAAAACTCAAAGTGACTGACTGACTGACATAGTGATCTATATCAACGCACAGCCCAAACCACTGGAGGGATCGGGCTGAAATTTAGCATGCAGGTAGATGTTATGACGTAGGCATCCGCTAAGAAAGGATTTTGATAAATTCTACCCCCAAGGGGATAAAAGTTCATATGGAACAAAGTAACTATACAGCAAAAAGCTAGTTTAACTGTATAATGTCATTGCAGTGAAGTATTTTTCATGAAATGAATTAAATGCGTCCCATCCATTATTGTGTTAATTTCTCAGTCTACTCGTAAATTCAGTAATGAGGAATGTATTTAGCAATGGCAATGATAAGGTTTTTAAGTTTAAGTAGGTAATTGGCTATCAAGTGCTCAAAAAGGTAAATGCCTACCTGCCTACCTACGCATACTGAATCATTGGACTACAGTACCTACTTTAGTACGAGCTGGTGCAGTCAGTTCACGATCAGAAATGAGTGTCATAACATTTAAAGTTAACGGAATCGAACATAATGGTAAGTAAATAATAATATTTTTTTTTATTTATTTTAATAATGAATAAGCAACTTTTATTTATTTTTGTAGCCCATCAGGCGGACTAATGGCATTCTCTATCTTTGGGTTATAAAAAGGACAAGTTAAAAATATTTATCAACAAATAATAAAAACAATTTGAATACTGATGGTAAACTATAAAATATAAATATATATTATATATACTAGCTTTTGCCAGCGACTTCGTCCGCGTGGAATAGTTACTTTGTTCCCTAGTTCTTCGCCCGCAGTTTCACCTGCGTTGCCCCGTTCCTAAGGGTTGTAGCGTGATGTTTTATAGCTTGAAACCTTTCTCATGAATCACTCATTTTCCCAACATTTCCCTTCACTGCTCTGCTCCGATTGATCGTAGCGTGACGAAAAGTATACTATAACCTGCCCAGGAGTATGAAGAACAATTGTATCAAGTTTTGTTGAAATCCGGCGATTGGTTTTTGTTTCTATAACGAACATACAGACAGACAGACAGACAGACAGACTGACTAAAATTTTACTAATTGCATTTTTGGCGGCAGTATCGATCACTAATCACCCGCTGATAGTTATTTTGGAAATATATTTCATGTACAGAATTGACCTCTCTACAGATTTATTATAAGTATAGATTTACGGTAATATAGGATACTTAGGATTTATTAAATACTAGTTTCTGCCCGCGACTTCGTCTGCGTGGACTTCAAGATTTCGTCCGACCTGGATAAAATGTAACCTATGTGTTATTCCAGGCTATAATCTATCTGTCTGCCCAATTTTATCCAGATCCGTTCAGCCGTTCTGGGGTGAAAGAGTACTTACAAACTTTCACGTTTTTAATATTAGTAAAGATTGACCACTAGACTGCCTCATTAGTCTAGTGGTCCCAAGTGCAACTGCTACACTAGAGGTCCTGGGTTCGATCCCCAGGTCGAGCAAAGTGTTATTGGGTTTTTCTATTAAATTCTCATTAGCAGCTCGGAGTCTGGATTTGTGCCCGGTTAATGGCTATAGGCTCGCCCCCTATAACATGGGACCTAAACATACTGGCGAACTGTGGGCGTACATAAAGTACACCTCTGCCTAACCCTTTGGGGAATACAGGCGTGATGGTAAGATTGAAAATTCGCAAAACGGACACAACCGTCAATGACTTCTCGCACGCAGGGCGTCCGACCGCCCGCCGACCGCACCAGAGTATCGCGCACTGGGTTGGTCATCGTCGTAACTATTAAAGTATTTGTCCAAATGATGTAGTGTGAAAGACAAAGTTTAACTACTTTAAATACCAGAAACGATAAAAGTATTTATTCTAATATAAGGCTCAATTTGTTACTACCAAAAGAGCATTAGAAATAAATTATCATTTTTTATTGTATTTATGGTTCACTATTTTGGCGATAATGACTTAAACATAAAAGATAGATATATGCTGTCCCGAGCTTTTTTGTAGGACTATTTAAGATAAACATTTCCATAATACATTATATACGTGTAACTTTAACGGTTGTTGCAGCGCACGCCAAAATAGCTCGTAGATGGCTGAATTTTTTCCTACTAACTTGACACTAAACTTATCGTTATATTTTGGTCAATTCATACAATATCTTTATAAATTATAGCCTATGTGTTATTCTGATGTATAAGCTATATTATTGTTAAGTTTCATTAAAATCCATTTAGTAGTTTTTGCGTGAAAAAGTAACAAACATCCATATACATCCATACTCACAAACTTTCACGTTTATAATATTATGAGTAGGATAGTAGGAATAATATATTACCGATATTCTGTTTCTTAAAGAAATTTTAAAATATTTTGGAGGCATCAATTGGGCTGGACAATGGTAAGATCGATAATATTAGGTCCTTAAATATGAAATTAGCGTTTTGTCGTACTGACCACTTTGATCTGAAATATCTCCACTTTGGTCAAGAATTCCAAATTCAAATTTATAAATTCATTTAGCTGGTACATTTGAGTTTTGAAAACAGTCATTCATTTGTTTTTTCCTCATTAATTTTTTCTTTGGCGTCGCTTATTACCGCACAATGGAAAACTATGAAATATCGATATCGGAGTTCTACCGTGGCACCAGTGCTGCAGAAACAGTTCGAAGGATTAATGATGTGTACGGCGCTTATGTCGCAATAGTATGGTGCGTTTTTGGTTTCAACGTTTTCGTTCTTGAAATTTCGACCTTTAGAACCAACCCCGTAGACGGCCGGAGACCAAAGTGGAGAATGAAGAATTAAAGGCTATTGTAGAAGCGGATCCAACAAAGCACTTCAGAGATAGCTGCAGGCTTCGGGGTAAGTGACAAAACTGTATTAATCCACTTGAAGCAAATCGGGAAAGTAAAAAAACATGAACGATGGTGGATGGTACCTCATGAATTGAGTGAATCGAACTTGCAAACCCGCGTCGACTGCTGTGTTACTTTGCTCAACCGACACAAT
Organism: Acronicta aceris; assembly: GCA_910591435.1. Taxonomy (NCBI): domain Eukaryota; kingdom Metazoa; phylum Arthropoda; class Insecta; order Lepidoptera; family Noctuidae; genus Acronicta; species Acronicta aceris. The sequence continues at coordinate 14,537,781 of OU342770.1, forward strand.
AATGAAGGGATTTTAAATCGAATCATTACTTGTGATGAAAACTGGATACTGTACGATAATCGGAAGCGCTCGTCGCAATGGTTGAACCCAACCCCCAACCCAATGGAGACCCAGCCCAATCCTGCCCTAAACGAATTGACTCAGAAAAAGTTACTAAGTTAGTGAGTGTTTGGTGGACTAGCGCTGGTGTCGTTCACTACAGCTTTCTAAAATCTGGCCAAACGATTACAGCAGATATCTATTGTCAGCAACTGCAAAACATGAAGGAAGAACTAGCTGCTTAACAACCGAGATTGGTCAACCGCTCTAGGCCACTGCTTCTTCACGACAACGCAAGACCACACACTGCACAACAAACAACCACTAAGTTAGATGAGCTACAATTGGAATGTCTGCGACATCCACCGTACTCCCCGGACCATGCTCCAACAGATTACCATTTTTTCCGGAATTTGCACAACTCTTACAAGGAAAAAAATTTAACTCCGATGCGGCAGTCCAAACCGCCTTCAAAGAGTTTATTGATTCTCGCCCCCATGGTTTTTTTAGTAAAGGGATCAATGGAACTACCTATGAGATGGCAAAAGTGCATAGATAGATAACAACAGTAAATACTTTGATTAATTAAATATATTTTACAAAAAAAAATTGACTTTATATTCCTCCCGGTACAAAACGCCAATTTCACATGTAAGGACCTAATATTTTCTTAATTACTTATCTTGGTTTATTTTTTTTATTTCTGAAAAAGTGAAGACCATAATCAAAATAAAATTTTGCTAAATTTTCGTATTAACTTAAAAATAAGTATTTAAGAATGGATTAATTCCCTCTTTTCGCATTCGCGAGGTTGTTACAGAGGTATCAGCTGTAATTTTTTACCCGACTTCGAAAAAAGGAAGGATAATGAATTTAACAGTCTATGTATGTATATATACACCGTGATATTTAAGTCGTTTTGGAGCCGAAAGGATGGTATTATACTCATCATTAGGAATACCTTTTACTATGGAACCAACCCTGAAATCACGAAAAAAAAAACAGCTGTTCCATACATTTTGTCGAGTTCATTGTACACAAATTGTGTTCGTCTGGACCCGGAACAACCACCTGTATAATTATGACATGTTATTGTTAATGTGATCATTGAGCGATTAAAAAAAAGGATGCGACTCTACACATTAAATAGACCTATTCCTTTCTCACAACTCATACGACACACGTCATAGTAATTGCTCAGTTGGCGGACGATCTATGACAAAATTTTATCACTTTAAAATAATGCTTCGAATTAAGGTAGGTACGCACGAACGCTTTTTGACAAATTAACGCGCGTTATTTTTAACGCTTTCAATAGAACTTATCATTTATTCAATCATGTGTGTTTGAAAGTCGATGGTGTGGGCACAGAATAATTATTATGTATATACAATATAATATATTATTATGATTATCTTTAATACTTGATCAGCGGAGCAACAATTCGCCGGGAACATTGTACGTAACTTTTTTAAATTCCAGTGCGAACGAGGTCTGTTATTACAGCCCCTTTTTGTGTGATATTATAAGGAAACTATAACTATTTGTATGTTTGTTCACCAGTGGGATGCGATGTCAGCTCGGATGTGACGCTGCTAGATTACTTGCGGCACTACCTGGGTCTACCCGGCACAAAGTACATGTGCCGTGAAGCCGGCTGTGGCAGCTGTATCGTCAACGCTAAAAGACCTTCTGCAACTCCTTACGCTGTCAACTCGGTAACCTTACCTAATTAACTTTAACACTATGATGAAACATCTAGTCGATTGATGCGTTAGCTAAATTTTAATTTTAGCTTCAGAGCCAGTCCATTACCTACCTACCAATAGAATACAAACAGTTGTTTCTGATTCTAAGCTATCTAACTTCTGTGTTCCGTTTGAAAGAATGCTGGTGATATCGCAAGATGTTTCAACTTTTTTACTAAGTAATGAAGGATAATATTGATAAAAATACTATTTAAGAGCGATCTACTATCTCTAACTTTCACCGCTTACGTACATAAATATCTTTATTTTTTTATTCCTGGTAGGCTTACGATATATTCTTCCTGATCGTCCCATAAATTTTAAAGTTAGTCTAATGGTCCCAAGCGCGACTGCTACGCTAGAAGTCCTGGGTTCGTTTCCGAGTAGAGCGTTATGAGGTTCTCTATGAAATTTTCAGTAGCAGCTCGGAGCTTGGATTTGTGGCCGGTTATAAATAAAATGCCTTTATTGCTGACTTAATTTTTACATACTGAATTACAAATGTATGCCGATTTTGTAGATTTTTCTTAGAGCGTGGATGTGATATAGTTAAAAAAAATCTACTAAATCCGGCTTGTTCTTTAAGCTGATTTTCTGCAAAGGTATTGGTAATTCTAGACAATATATATTTTTTAAATACCTTGTAAACATCAGACATTAGGCCAATAAGTCTGTAATTTGCTATATCTCCATTAGCCCCTTTTTATGTAGCAGAATAATTTTCGAATTAGTTCAATCTTTTGAGCAATCACTTGTAATGCAGTTTTTATTAGGTCATTGGTAACAGGATCTGATCCAGGCGCTTTATCGAACTTTTGTGTACTAATTGCTTTTATGGTTTCCTCCTCTAGTATTTCAAGTATTTGCTCTTCATCAATTGGTGCATAATATTCTTTTACCGCTTGTCCCACCTTTTTGGTTTTGTATAAATTTCGATAAAATTCAGAAGCAACTTTTAGTATCTCGGGTCTTTTATCTGTAGCTTTGCCATCTTTCCTTTTCATATTTGGTATCTAATCCAATATTTTTATGATTTAGTTCTTTCAGTGCCTTTTTATTCCTCCTGTTTTTTCTATATAATTTTTAATCGAATTATTGTTTTCTTTTCTTTCCTAAGTTGTTCGCTAATCATTTTGCTAAATACTTTTATTCTGACGGTTATCTTTACTCTTCCCTTGTTGCAATAGTTCTTTACGCTCTTGTAGTAATTGTTTGATTTTATGTAAGATTTCCTTCGTACTATTGGTGTTCGTTTTCCTAGTTAAACTTTTTAGTTGATTTAGTAATTTGTTGTATTTTTATTGTATTGAATCTTTTTTCTCGAGTTTAGTGACGTTTGGAGGTTGTTAAGCAATAATTCCGTGTTACCTATGTATTGAACAGCTGCGTATTTATTATGAAATCGTCTTGTTTTCTTGGGACGTGTTCCCGTTAATGTAGACCGAATCATCCTATGGTCTGTGTTAAAATTTAAATTATTTATGATAGATAAATCTTTAAAAACTTTTCTGATATTTGACATATAATAATTGAGTTCCTTCTTATAGAGTGCGTTAGGTAAGATCCATGTCCATTTCCTTTATTGTTTATTTTTCTAAAAGCTATTTAAAATACTTGAATGTGTTTTTTTGATAATAGACCATTCTTCTTCTGTTTCTCTATTTACAGTTAGAGTTATATTAAAAATAAAAATACATTCTAAGATTCCTCTAATTTCTTCGATGTTGCATAGAAGATTTGTTTTAACCGTGAATCCGACTCCATACAGTCCCGGCGTTACCCCTTTATAGTGTAAAATATACTTTCCATGATATACTTTCTCCAAATCTTCTCATTTCACTAATCCCGATAATATCTCATTTCATTTCTTCTATTGCGAGATCTAGATATTGAAGCTTTTCGGTTCTAAGAGATCGACAGTTGATAGTTGCTATATGAAAATCATTGTTGTTCTTTTTCTTTGGAGTGTTATTGTTTTTTTATGTTAAGAGAGTCGTGGTAATTTTTCCCCATGAGGACCAGTCGACTTGGGGAAGTCCAGGGCTTCTTGTGTCCGATTAATATATATATAGCGGCAAACTGTGGGTGTACATTAGTACACCTCTGCCTAACCCTTCGGGGAATATAGGCGTGATGGTATGTATGTATGTATACATTTTAAAACAATGTATTCATCCACTAAATAGTGAAGAATAGCGAAGAAAATCTTACATTATTAAGTTATTTTTAGTAAAGGAAAAAATTCAATCGCGGGCAGGATCGAACCTGCGTCTTCTGGTTTGATATACCAGACGCTCTGACCTCTAAGCAACCGCGAACCCTACCCGCATGATTGAAATTTTGCCTTCACATTCTGAATTTACGTCACGTCGAAGAAAATCTTACTCTACTATTTATCGTAGTCGGTGATTTAAGTGTTATTAGTTATTGGAGATTTATTAAGTGTTTTGGAATATAATATGTTTAATATTATTTTTTCTGTAGTGCATGATAGCAGTTACATCATGCCACGGCTGGGAGGTCACTACCATTGAGGAGCTGGGCAACAGGAAAAAGGGGTACCATCCACTCCAGACCCGATTGGCTGAGGAAAATGGCACCCAGTGTGGATACTGCTCTCCTGCATGGGTTATGTCGATGTACGGGTAAGTAACTAGCTCAACCTTTCTGCCCACGACGGAACGGAGACGGTATATGCGTTTAGGGTGAGAGGGTGTTTGTTTCCTTTTTATGTATTATTTTACTGACTGATTTTTTAGGTATGATTTTGGACTTAGGATCTCTTGTATGGCTCCTCATACACAGTAGGGGTAGTGAATGATAGCCTTGACTATAAACATAGGGTAGTAGTGAAATATTTTTAGGCAGGTAGATGTTCGATACCCGATTCTATAACAGCTGGATGGTGATAAGCATCCACTTTTTTTACACTCAGCATCCTCAAACTTCTGTCAGTTCCAATTAGGTACCTCCTTACATGTTACGTTACTTTTACAGTCTTCTTCAACAAAACCCTGATATCACAATGCTAGAAGTTGAAAAGTCATTAGCAAGTAACGTCTGCCGCTGTACTGGATATAGGCCAATCTTAGATGCCTTCAAAAAGTTTGCTTCAGATGCTCCAAGACAAGTGAAGCTGTTAGATATCGAAGATCTTCACATCTGCAAGAAAACTGGAGACCTCTGTGATATAAATAAATGTGAGGATAGTGAATGGTGTATCGTAAACCAAGAAGATGTAAAAGAAGATATAATAGAGATCAAATTGAAGGATGACAGGCTTTGGTTTCGAGTGCAAAAGGTTAAAGATATATTTGCGATATTGGGAAGAGAGGGAGATGACTCCTATATGTTAGTTTGCGGGAATACTGCCCGAGGTTAGTCTTTTATGTCGTTTATTATAAAGCATAACAATTAATTATTAAATAATAAAGCTAAAAATGGTCCATAGCCATATTATGTCCATATTACATTTTTGTTTGTGTAATTGTCTCGTCAGTCTAGTGGGTCCAAGCGCGACTGCTACGCTAAAGGTCCTGGCTTCGATTCCCAGGTCGAGCAAAGTGATAATGAGTTTTTTTATGAAATTCTCAATAGCAACTCTGAGTTTGGAGTTTGTGCACGGTTATTGGCAATAGGCTCGCCCCCTAGTATATGGGACCTAAACATACCGACGAACTATAGGTGTACATTAGTACGCCTCTGTCTAACCTTTCGAGGAATACAGGCGTGATGGTATGTTATGTTACATTTTGTTTTTGCAAAGTAACTATGCAAATTCAGGCCGTCTTCAAATCTATACAATCCACATTAAGATGGTTACTATTAAAGCATTTTTTACAGGAGTTTATCCAATAGATGAATACCCTCGTGTCTTAATAGATGTGAGTTCCATACAAGAATTGAAAGGTTACACATTGGACCAGAACTTGATAGTAAACGCAGGAAATACACTCACAGAGTTTCTGGTTATACTAAAAACTGTAGCTAAGGAAGAATACTTTGAATATCTGGAGAAACTATACGATCATGTGCAAAAGGTGGCGCATATTCCTGTTAGAAATGTGAGTGTCAATAAGCATTATCATATAAAAAGCAGCAATCTTAATTTTGGTTACAACAGCTGTTACTTGGAGTACTTGTATTTTGACAACTGGCTGTTTGACAATTATCAAAATGACTTGTTTGCCGGATTGGGTATTTTATTTTTAGGAATTGAACACAGGTTCTTATCTATAAAAATGTTCAGTATGCAAATCTACTAACAGACAGGTTGTCCTACATTTTGACTATTTTGTAATTTAAATTGAAGTTATTTGAATAGTTAGGTATCCAAGTGGCTCTCAGTTCTGACAAGTTTAATTTATTTCTAGGTAGCGTCGATAGCAGGTAACCTTATGATCAAGAATCAGCACAACTGGTTCTCATCCGATATTTTCTTGCTTTTAGAAACAGTTGGGGCCCAAGTTACTATAGGTGAGTATCACTTTAACTTTATAATATTCTCACTGGTGAAAAGTGGTAACATGAATCCCACGGTGCGCCAGACGATCATTTTAAAAGCATCAGTCTTAGAAGTTCTTTCTAACATTCCCGCTTTTGCATTGCACTGACCAAATTAAGGCTGCAATGATGCCCTTTATGAGTGAATCAGAAAGCAAACAATATTTCGCCAATTTATTTATTATCGCCAAGCCTGACGCTGAACTTTAAATAATGACCGTATATCATTATGGAAGACGTGACAGGTTCCTCATAATATACTAGTTTACAGTATCGATAGGGCGCGCACAAGGTAGGTATATAAAATTTTAAAGAAATATCATTCTGCGTGTACAAGTACATGACTCCCGCTCATTATTTTTTATTTATTTTAGAGGACAGATGGGGCGCAAAGGAAACACTGACAATGCAACAGTTTCTGAAAGTCAATATGCAGGGGCGTGTGATTTGGAACGTGATGTTGCCCCCACTAAGCAGGATACATCGTGTGGTAACCTTCAAGGTATTCTTTTTCAACTTTTTTAACAATAATTGTCAAATTCTGGTCAATATCAATATCCTGAGGATAAACTGTTGCTGGAGAGACTAGTATTATATTATCTATCCACATTAATAGTTTTATCTGAATTTGTGGTCGTTTACTTGCATAATTTTAGATGACTCAACTACTAGCTAGTTTATATATTGCAATATTAAGAACAATAGACAGGACATCGTGAACAAAATTGTAATCCCATATCGTGTTAATCTCACGATAGAGCTGACCTAACCTAACATGCACTGACAGACCTAATTGATACCTATCTTAGGTATCAAATTGTACTGTATATTTTCATACGATAGCCTGACAAAGAAAGAAATCAAATCAAATTGGGATCAACATTCCCAATGTCCTTTCTATAGCGGTTTTATTCTCTTTGGTTCCAGGTAATGCCACGCTCCCAAAATGCTCATGCTATAGTTAATGCAGGATTTATGTACCAACTATCGTCTAAGAACGTGTTGAACTGTGCTAGGATAGTCTTTGGAGGTCTCTCGCCATCATTTGTCCGTGCTCTTGAGACGGAACATTCTCTAGTTGGGATGAAGCTGTTCACCAATGAAACTCTGGCATCAGCATTGAAGATCTTGGAGGCAGAATTGGTTGTAGAAGATAATCCACCAGAACCTTCAGTGGAGTATAGAAAGAAACTTGCTTTAGGATTGTTTTACAAAGTGAGGAAGGATTTCTTTTTTGTTTATTGAAGACTAGCTTCTGCCCGCGACTTTTTCTGCGTGGACTTTAGGATTGGGTCCGATTGGGACCTGGATAAAAAGTAGCCTATGTGTTATTCCAGGCTATAAATCTATCTGTGTATCAAATTTTATCCAGATCCGTTCAGCCGTTCTGGCGTGAAAGAGTAACGAACATTCATACATCCATACTCACAAACTTTGATGTTTATATTATAAGTAAGTATTTTTTATGAAGACGATGAAGGGTGCTTTAGCTACTACATATTGTAATTGATTTGACTTCAGTAGATATATTTTTAAGGTTTCATCAATAATATATAATTATAGGGATCAATATAAATAATATTAATAGGTAATTATTTATTTACGTGGAAGAGCCAAGCTTCGGCATGAATGGGCCGTCTCGACCGGGGTGAAACCACGGCCTAACAGAAAATCGGCGTCAAACAACGCTTAATTATATTGTGATTTTACCGAGTGAGTGAGGTTACCGGAGGCCCTTTTAAAAGGCCGGCAAGCACGTGTGATTCCTCTAGTGTGATTGATTTAGATGTGACGTGTGATTCCGCGAGTGTCCATGGGCGGAGGTAATCGCTTACCATCAGGTGATCCGTCTGATCGTTTGCCCCACTATCCCATAAAAAAGGGATTATTGTTCTGATATCTGATTTTTTATACCTTGGGTTACATTATTGTAATTTTCGTAGGGATCTATAATTATAAAAAAATAAAAATACAGCCTATGTTACTCGCTGATAATGTAGCTTTCTATTGGTAAAAGAATTTTTATAATCGATTAAGAGTCCGGCGGACCGAATTCTCGATACAAAAGTAATACCAAAATAAATGGTATTCGTATTCAAATAATGTTAATCTAGATTTCTACACTACCATTTCGTCCAAAATCCTTCACCGGAAATAAATGTAAACGAATGTAATTTTTGATAACTTTGCCAAGTTTGGAACTATTTTCGGGTCATTTATTTCCAGTGAAGTAGTAGTAGACGAAATGGTATGGTAGGAACCTCGACTAATGGTATCCGAATCCGAATAATAATACAATTTGATAAAATATTGTTTGGATTGCGAATTATTTTGGTATTACGGTTTAGTGGGCTATTCAAGCTCCGCCGGACCCATAAGTAGTTTTAGTGTGAAAGCGTAGCAACAAACAAATAAAGAAACTGACTTTCGAATTTATAAAATTAGTTAGGATTATGCTACGGGTAAAAGTTCATTCTAATAAATTCTTCTAGTTCATTTTATTAATTTTAAACTGTGAATATAATTAAGATTAATTTACCACTGGTAGTATCAATGATATTAAAAATGCCATAAATTCATAAAGAAATAGCATATAATATTCTTAACTGCACACTTAAAATTAATTGATTTTTTTTTTATATATAGAAATATAATTTTTACATTTCTTCACTGCCTCAGGGTCTACTGACGCTATCTCCAGAGACAAATATTAAAGCTTGTTACAAATCTGGAGCCACGAACTTGGATGATGTCCGACCAGTGTCAAGAGCTACTCAAGTATTTGAGACTGATCCGTCGGTCTGGCCCTTGACCCAGCCTATACCTAAAGTGGAAGCTTTGGTAAGGAATAGTACTTTTGTTAACATCTTTATATATATAATTCTTCTGTGAGTGTGTATGTGACTGAACTTCTCTCAAACGACTGGACCGATTTTGATGAAATTTTTTGTGTGTGTTCAAGGGGATCTGGGAATGCTTTAGATTCACAATTGGACCCGGTAGGTGGCGCTGCAATCGAGTTTTGGGTTATTTTCAGGGCAGGACAACGTCTGCTGGGTCCACTAGTTATTAATAAGACTGAAGTAATTTTACAATATCAGGTCATAATAATTGTTAAAAAACCTTTTTACAATAATCTTTATTTGATCTAAACGAAATTAGTGATATGTATGTTTCATTTTTTAATTATCGTTAAAATTCTATCCGGTACTGGTCTTTGTAATGGTTGATTAAAAAACAAAAAAAAATGACAATTATTTTTTTTACTCAGATCATATAATCCAATATCCAGCAATTGAAAGACAAATATTTACTTGATCAAATTTTCCTTCTAAGGAAAGTACAATTGTACAATTGTATATGGTTGTTGTTGACCTAGGTAAATTAAATACTGGTTATTTGATTCTTTCCTACATACTTTAAATATATAAATAATCGTTACGTACGTCTCCTACATACTTTGTAGATACAATGTGCTGGAGAGGCTTCCTACACAGAAGATCTGCCTAAGTTTCCTAATGAAGTATTCTGTGCCTTCGCTCTAAGTACGGTTGCATTAGGAGATATTGTATCCATTAATTCTAGCAAAGCTCTGGTAAGGATTAATTTAAATTTCTTATTTATAATCAACATAAACAATATCAGCAGTTCTGGTATTCAACCACCATCATTTTAACATGGTACAAGCGATTATTCAGTGAAAATAAATTTACATTTTTTAGGCTTATCCAGGCGTAATAGCTGTCTACACAGCAAAAGATATACCGGGAATAAATTCATTTACTCCACCGGACGCTCTTGTTTACTCTGCAAATGAAGAAATATTATGCGAGGGTTCCGTCAAATACTTCAACCAAGCAATCGCCATTGTCGTAGCTGAAACCCGCTATATCGCAGACAGAGCTGCTAAATTAGTAACAGCTACGTATAAAAATGTTAAAAAACCACTTCTAGATGTAAGGCAGACGATAGACAATACAAGAAGAAGCACCGTTAATATAATAGTTAATGCTACTGATAGAGGTAACGATGTAGTTAAAGTACTAAATGGTCTAAATTCAATTTATGGACAGTACCATTTTACTATAGAAACATTGACTACCGTTGTTAAGCCGTCTGATGAAGGATTGGACGTGTACTGTGCGACGCAGTGGATGGAAGGTGCTCAACTGACGATATCGAGGGCGTTGAATATGGATCAGAATCGGTTTGTAGTTTTTAATCACATTGAATTTTACTTCAGGTAATAATTTACTACTATATGTTGACTAGAATGACCCTAGTTTTGTCTATTGGAATTTGGAAAGCACAAACAACGTCAAAGATGGGGAATGCAATTCAAGTAAATACCATTTTGGGAACTGGCTCTTATAGCTAGACATATTATTAAATCCTACCAACAAACAGGAACCGCTTAAATACAGTAATTAATATTGCTTAGGTTTATAAAAAATAATTTTCATTTTCTAGGATCGATGTCCACGTTCGTCGTGTTGGAGGTGCGTACGGTATAAAATTATCCCGCAGCGCCCAGGGGGCAATTGCTGCGGCATTGGTAGTAAAAAAACTCAATAGACCTTGCCGTATCATCCAGTCCCTGACTACTAACACGCGAGCGGTCGGCAAGAGGCTGCCTTGTTGTTCCGATTTTGAGGTACCTACTGTTTTGTCAATATTTCTAACAGAACTATGCTAACTCCAAAATTTGTGTAATACGCTGATGCTAAGTACACTTTTTATAGACTTTATTAACAATATCCAATTCGTCACTTCTTGTTTATAGGTCGGTGTGAATAGCACTGGAATTATACAGTATATAAACTATAGAGTATTCGAAGACAATGGGTACAAAACCAACGAACGGTTTTTTATATTTGGCATTGGGCAGTTCAATAACCCCTACAACAGGTCTCGGTGGACCTACAAAATCTATGATTCTATTACTGATACCGCTAAGAATACTTGGGCAAGAGCACCAGGTAAGGCTTCTATAACTTTTTTTTTCTCCGGAGACAGACGTTACCGACTTTACTCCTAAGCATATTATCTTTCGAGTCTTATGAAACTATTCACATATTATTATTCTAATAAGCGCGTTGTTACTATTTCTTATCACAAAGTAATTTTAATTACTAATTACTTACAGGCACACTAGAACACGTGGCAATGGCAGAATTTATGGTGGAACAGATAGCATACGAAATGAACCTAGATCCTCTTGACGTAAGACTAGCTAATCTAGATACAGAGTACGCCAGTGATATGAAAGAAGTAGTAAACAATCTCATAATTAAATCTGATTACGTTAAAAGGCGGAGTATAGTCAACAAATTCAACACTGAAAACAGATGGAAGAAAAGAGGCTTAAGGTTTGCATTTCTAAGATGGACTCCAGTAGGAGGAATCAACCTATATATAAATCTAGCAGTATATCGTGGAGATGGGTCCGTAGTAATCACTCACGGTGCTATAGAAATGGGACAAGGAATAAATACTAAGGCTGTACAAGTAGCAGCTTATATGCTCAAGATTCCCGTGGAAAAAATTATAATAAAGGAGAATAACACAGTGATAGCTCCCAACTGCTATTTATCTGGAGGGAGTATTGTGAATCAGAATGTAATTATAGGTGTAAGAAGGGCGTGCCAGCAACTCTTGGATAGACTAAAGCCTATAAGAGACCAGATGGATAATCCTACCTGGGAGGAATTGATAAAGAAAGCATACAATAGTAATGTAGACTTGCAAACTCATGGGTTTACAAGGACTGATGAGGAATATCCATACCCTATTTTTGGAGCGACGTTGGCAGAAGTTGAATTAGATATACTGACAGGGGAGTTCCAATTAGTAAGAGTAGACCTTAGTGAAGATGTTGGGCAAAGTATTAGTCCAGAAATTGATATTGGCCAGGTGGGTTTTTAGTACATAAGTTAGTTAAGGTGTTTTTAATTAATTCACTTTAAGTTTTGACATGGCACGCATATTATAATTTATGGCATTAAGTTCTGTGTCATTATCGTCACTACATTATTATAAAGTCCACACCGTGCTGAGTTCGTGTTTGTTCGGATTAATCTAATAAACTACTGGATTATCATACGGTTTTCATCAATAGAAAGAGGTATTAACTGGAAGGTAATAGGCTATAATTTATAAACATACCCATGCAAAGCCGAGAGCGCCTTGCCCCGGCTTTGCATATTACATAAAATATAAGTAAATATTTGGGACGTTTCATTTAATGTTTTCTATGGTAATTATGGTATGCTTTAAGGTAAAATAATTGGGAATTTAAGTACACTCTCATTAGGTGGCGCATAAATAGTTGAATTTAAAGGACGTGTTCTCGGAAATTAAGAAGTCGTCAGCATCGCATTATAACTACTATTATTGGTATTATATTCGTATCGTGTCGAATAAAATGTAGTTGCGACGCTTAATACAAAAGTAATGAAAGTGAACCAGCGCGAAACTGAAATCAATTTAATGTATATTATAAAGATATCTACATTCTACCAAGTACCAACCTTTTAATCAAAACAACTCCCTTCTCACGTCTATTAGATAGAAGGTGCCTTCATGATGGGAGTAGGCTACTGGACTTGTGAGCACCTGGTATACGCTGAAACAGGAGAACTCCTCACAGACCGCACCTGGAACTACTACGTCCCTCTAGCCAGGGACATTCCCCAGGACTGGAGAGTCTACTTCAGGAAGAATTCTTACAGCGGCGATGCTATTTTTGGTTCCAAATGTATGTACTATAATCACCGTTTAATGCTATCAAGAAGAAAAAGATGATTTTGAATAAAATCACAGTTCAAACTGTTGCTAAGCGTGAGGTTCTAGGTTTAATTTGAAATTTACTGCGACGGAGTTTTTATTTTTGCCTGATTTAATGAACAGACTTATATATCTGTCTAATGGTAATTGGTTGCCTATTGTCTTTGTGGGCAGTAATTTATTTCCTTGGGTTAAGCTTATCATAGCTCACCATTATGATTCTATTTTTTCTCTAAAATGTATATAGTGTTATATTTGAATATAACACTATCTACATTTAATCTCGAATATCTCTCATTCGAGCTTTTATGGGATTTCTTATTTAATGGCTAGACCCCATTGTTAAGAGTTCTTTACAGCAAAAGGATCACTTTAGTGTTCTTCTGACTGTCTGTCTTTCAAGACCTTTTTCGTGGAGTTGTCAAGTTAGAATTCATAACAAATAATTTTAGGTTTACGGTCCCTTGGAGCTGTATAAAAATCAAGTTTCTAAAACACAATAGAATATAATACTTATATGAAGCTGTAACGGCAAGCTTATAAATAACGCAGGAAAACTTTCGAGAATAGAAAAGAAATACATCTTTAAGTAATGGTAATCAGACAAGTTTGAACTTTATACAGGCATTGGTGAGCCGCCAATTTGCATGGCAGTGGTAGTAGCCTTAGCACTGAGAGAAGCGATCGTGGCGGCGAGACTCGACTCATGCATTCCTACCACGAAGTGGTTCCCAGAAGGTAAGCAGAGGATAGCTAGAGATCTTTGGGTGGCGCTGAGCTCATCAGGATCTTCACATATACTATAAATAGGCGTGAACTACACAATTATATGATTATGCTGAGGCAAAATTATTAGTCAGTTAACGGTTTGATAGAAACTAACTGCCCAAAGTCCGTCAAACACAAAAGTTTTTTTAAAAGTCAGCTCCCAGCACCAGGCAACAAAACCTGTGCCGCGGTTTTTGTCGTACAGTATATATAAAACATAATACATATACAACAAGCTAAACATACTAAAATAACAAAACTAAAACGTAACTAGAATACCTATTAATAAAAAATACAAGAAAACTAAAACAGGGCATCATAGAATTTCGCACTGCGCTGCACACATGTGTTACACCTTAATTAACTTTGTAACTGACAATTGAATGTGCGTTTACGAAGCCAGTATTAACTAATCTGTCGATATTGTTGATTGATAAGCGAAATATCACAATTATAATTACCTACTATGGATTACACTAGCTAAGGTTGCGTTACTTTGATCTCGTTCATCATTCAACTAATTGTGATCTGTAGGTATAAGGTTCGGCGAGAGCAGAAATGATCGGGACCAATTATATATGTTCTCGGCACGCATGGGCCGGCTCGACTGGAGTGATACAACGGCCTCACAGAAAACCGGCGTCAAACAACGCTTACATTGTGTTTCGCCGAGTGAGTGAGGTTACCGGAGGCCCAACCCCCTATTAAAAGGTCGGCAACGCACTTGTAACTCCTCTGGTGTTGCGGGTGTCCATAGGCGGCGGTAATCGCTTACCAACAGGCGATCCGTCTGCTCGTTTGTTCCCCTATCCCATAAAAAAAATAAGTGCAGTTCGTTGGTAAGAGCGTTACTTGAGAGTGGTTTTCCCAATTTAGCAAATTTTCTTCTATGTTCGTACTACGTATTCTGAATAAGGTGTTTAACCTTCGGAGTATATGATCGTGATGGACATTATATGAGTTTTAATGACAAATTCATTTTTACAGATGGGCCCTACACAGTGGAGAGAAACTGCTTACTGTCTTCAACGAGCACCAAAGATTATAAATTTCATTAGGCGTACGAATGTTACGTGGCCTGTAGAATATCTTGGCTTTTTAAGGTAGACCTTTTTGCAATATAAATAAAATACAGTATTTTTATTCCTTTTTCTTTTGGTTTCTTCGTTCTAAGCCGGGGGCCTAGTTATACTGGGCACCGGTATGCTCTGACAGGATATGTGAAGGTCATTTGTCAATGTCAAGTGTTGTCAGATTAAGATCGTTATAATATCAACTTTCATATATTCCGACTTGGGTAGGATTTAATGTTAGATTATATAAAAAAAATATGTGCAATCCAATATTGTAATACCTACATGATTTTAGTGTGATTTTTTTTGTGAACAGTCTTTTTTTTTGTCACAGTAGTCACAGTTATTTATTATGTAATTGATAACCAGTTGCGGCCATCGAAGTCTGATCTATTTATTAATGGCAATTGTGGCTGAATTGACTGGTTTTTGCACTACGGATTATAGTGTTCATTCTTGCACAGAGAAATAAAATAATTAATACAAGTTTTGGGTGATTATTGTTCAGTCAACAGCACATCATGCCATCCAAAACTGTCAAATTTTTTCAATATATTTTCAATTTAATCTCCAAATAATAGAGTTTACTATCCATTGGGGAAATTTGACAGTTGTGGTAAATTTATGTTCTGTTGACTGTACAATAGAAAACCTAGTGTCAGGCAATAGTCATACATTTTATTAATATCGAAATAGCTGTTTAAGCCCCTATAAGCAGCGGTAGACTAATGGCTAGGGCGTCGATCGTCGGGACTGACGATCATGTGGTTGCCGGTTCGAAACCCACCCATTGCACTAACGACGTGAACCCACTCGTAACACAAGGATTAAGTTTAGCTCGAGGGCTTAACAAGAATATTAGTAATGTGCGACCCACATTGCTAGTAAGCATTTTTTTATGTTTAGAAATTCAGCTGAACTTTGTTACGTTCTGTGTTTTTATAGAAGTTATATTTACTTGGGTACCTATTTATTTTTTGTACTTGGAACTTTAGAGACAATTTTATAGTGTGTAATTTTATGTACCAGATAAACAATATTTAAAAAATCATAGACTTTCTATCGTGTCTGTTATTTGTTGCTAAAGGGTTGTTGTATAAAAACAATAAACTATATTAATACATATTATAGACTAGATTAAGAATATCATCGTCATCATCATCAGTTCTGATAAAGGCCTATGTCCGGACATTCAAGTTTGTAAGTACATAAATTAAATTTAAGTTAATATGTCATAAATTCATAACAAAGGTTAGGATGAAATGGGAGTGCATACCTATAGTGAATCGTCAAATTGGCGATTTTAATCCCCCTGTACTCCAAATTATAATCGAAGTATCGAAGCGTATTCAACGGTTTTAATCTAAAAACCAATACATCCGGAACTTAAAACGCCTTTGTTTTGATGAATTTGATTTGCGAGGGATCGTCCCAAGGCCGGCCGGATTGGAATTTATTTGATTTTCGTTCTCATCGAGAGCAACCCTAAATGAGTCGATGGTTAGTCCCGACACGTACACTCAACATCGAACTGAAATACGAACGAAGTAATGCCACGCTCATCTATACTTGCGATTTGTTTTAAATTAGTTTAGTTGAGTTTGAGAGGCGTGATACATACGTTTTGCATGTATTTTTAATCCATTTTGTGATTGTTTTTTTTGAATTTAGAATTGCTGCTTTATCGCATCTGGCGATGTTGATGTGTATTTTAATGCTATAACAATATAAAAACTAATATCTCAATGGTTTGATGTCCAATTTCAATGTTCCAGGTGTAAATTCCGAGGTCGAGCTGTGTTGTTGAATTAATCTGTAACATTTTTAGCCGCAGGTTTGAGTTTGCATTGATTTAAAAAAACGTAAAATAATTAATTATTTAAATTAAAATTATAAATAAATAATTATTACTGCCTTAATATTATGACTGCTTCATTAGTCTAGTGGACCCAAGCGCGACTACTACACTAGAGGTGCTGGGTTCGATCCCCAGGTCGAGCAGTGTTAATGAGTTTTTCTATGAAATTCTCAGTATCAGGCACCTAAACATACCGGCGAGCTATGGGTGTACATTAACTATTCAAATATAACCTAACCCTTCGGGAAATACAGGCGTGATGGTATGTTATCTTAAATAATAATAATTATTTAAATAAATAAATAAAAAATTAACTATTTATGTTAGTTTGGATTTGTGCCAGGTAAAAGGAAACAGACTCGCTCCTCGTTTATGGAAATAGGGATAGCTATTAGCAGCTATTAGCCTGGAACACCAGTATACCTCTGTCTAACCCTTCGAAAAATACGACCATCATCTTATTACCCGACTGCACCAGAAGGGGGGTTATGTATGTTTTTATATTGTTATGCCTTAGAAAAGTAGTGACAATTCCATTTATTTTAAAACTTCATCCCTTTTCCTTTCCTATAATATTATATAATATACTTTTATATCATAATAAGGGAGAGATAGTTACAAAAAAGTTACCGAAATACATCGTGTTAAGATTATGTAATTGTAAACAAAAACAGGTTGGTTTACATGTAAATTTATAAAACAGGATCGTGTCAAAATGCCACTAAAAGTGCCGGGGTCAGTGGAACTGCGACACATTTGCACCGAGGGATCTTTTATGTTTAGAGCATTAAGGATGAGGTTTGTTTTACGCGACACAAAAATTAATACTCGTTACCTCGACGGGAACCACTCGGAATAAACAGAGTGCAAAGTTTTGATGTCAAGAGTTTCGGATTATTTTTACTTTTATTGCTTAGTGCTATTGAGCAGAGATATTAAAGTTCTAAATGATACTCTAGTAGTATGCATGAGATGATATGTTTTTATTTACGTTGAGTACGGTTTTGTTTATAACAGATATAATTTTAAAAGTCTTTTAAAATAAATAATATCAGGGATTCTTTTGATTGGTAATGTTAGATACTAATTCAATATTCCCTTACAGCATATCCATTTTTTATTTGTTTTTAATGTTTATTCAGGAAGTATATGTAGCCACATATCTCACTTGTGGAGCTTAATAATCGTTAAAAGTCAATAGAATGCTTTCAGGCTATTATAACTGCACTCTCAACTCAATAGCATAGTTGTCTTGAGCATGACTGCTACGCTTAATGTCCTGGGTTCGATTTTCAGGTCGACCAAAGTGTTATTGGATATTTCTATGAAATCCTCGGTAGCAGCTCAGCGTTTGGAATTTGGCTCGCGCCCTATAACGTGGGACCTAAACAGCCGGCTAACCTAACCTAACTATTCGAAAAATACAAGCGTTTTGGTATGTTATAATCTATTCTGCTAGAAAGTGGCATAAACGAAGAGGTAGGTACACCAACTTTGGATCCCATAATATAGGTGCTGTAAGGATATTTTATAAGTGGAAACCTACGTCCTCTAGTAGACTGATATAGGCTGATTAAGGAAATTTTATAAAGACGATCCCAACGTAACTTTTTACAGTTTTTCCTTTCTTTGTACTTGACTTTTATTTTTTTTACGATCGCGTAAAACAACAGTAGCCCTACCGAAGTTTTATTTCTCACGTATTTGGCGGTATTCTGAGACTACCTTTTTGTGGATAAAAGTAAAACTTTACTCGCGTTTACACACGACTTGCACGCGACTATAGCATTTATATTGGTGTCATAAAAGCTCTTTTACTGTAAAAGCCACTTAGAGGAAACTTCCATAGTAAATTAGACTCTGATTTAAGAAGGTAGGGTTGAATTTTGTAGGTTTGTATGGGGGTTAAGTAACGTTTATTCATTATAATGCATCGTATTAGCAGAGGATTCGTTTTAATTCAGTTGGTTAATCTTGTAAGAGATTTGTTGATCGCACTTTTATTTTCTTTACGGTATCATCTCCCAATAGCAAAACCGTCGATAGATTTGCTTACTAGAGATAAGATTTTGACATTACTTGTATGGACCTTATGTCAAAATCCGAACTCTAATAAGCAAATCTACTGACAGATTTGTTATTGCGACTGGCCGGTAGATGTAAAGCGAATATTTCAATTGTATTGAGAATCTTTATTTGCTAAATATATAACTTAAATAAAAATGAATTGTTGTACATTGGTAAGCGCATAACTTGAAAACGGCTGAATCGATTTGGGTTTTAAAATATTCGTAATTCGTAACATTTTTAGGAAAATAACATAAACAACATACCACGCCTGTATTCCCCGAAGGGTTAGGCAGAGGCGTACTTAATGTACACCCACAATTCGCCGGCATGTTTAGGGCCATGTTATAGGGTGCGAGCCTATAGCCATTAACCGGGCACAAATCCAGACTCCGAGCTGCTACTAAGAATTTCATAGAAAAGCCCAATAACACTTTGCTCGACCTTCGGATCGAACCCAGGACCTCTAGTGTAGCAGTCGCGCTTGGGACCACTAGACTAATGGGACAGGCTTTTAGGAAAATAAAAAGTGGAAAAGTAACCCGGAAAATAGTAAAACTGAAAGTGTCAAGGGATTTTTACCAATTTAGACAAGAACCAGACAACATCTATAGTTTTAGTAAGATGTTTCTATAGTTCCTAATATAGTTTTTAAGGTATTTTTGATTTATTGAATTTTTACAACGATATTTGGGTCAGTTATGGATAAACAAAACACAATAAACATTTAGAGATCTTATCTTATCTTATCTTATATAGGGCCGCGGCAGCAATGCCACAGTGCACTTCGACCCAATGGGATCTTTTGTGCTTCCCCTAGATACCTAAGACTCATCCCCGCCCAGTTCTTCAAACAGCTCTTCCATGAGCTTTGAACTCCCATGAACATTTAGAGATAATAATCTTCAAATGTCTAACATTTGTGTACATTATTACAGCATAATTAAGCGTTCCTCGCCACTATTACAGAGCTTCCTAGCCGTAACCGCAGTTAAATACCTTAATAGTTGCGGTAACTAGTCCATAACAGATATTTCAGTAATTCTGCCTTGCTATTTCACCTAATACCGGGTTAGTAGGTAAATTATATAGATTTAGTGGCTAGCTGCGTGTTTACCTACATTATTACTGTCAGATACGATGACCTTGGGATCCCATGGCCGTAACTGTAAGATCAGGTCAGGATATTGACAACATTTCATTTTTTAACACCCATATATTATTATAGACGTCATTTGTACGGTTATATGGGTTAAACGGTGACATGACGTAATTTTTCTGACCCATTTTTGTTAAGTCAGTCTGGCATCTATCATAACATTATCTGTTTCGTTCTATGCTCGACCTGGGGATCAAACCCAGGACCTCTAGGGTAGCAGTCATCAGTAGCTTGGGGCCATTCGACTAATGAGGCAATGAAATATTTGCTCTGAAATGGAGAAATATAAAAATAAATAAAAAATGTTTTGGAACTCAGGATAGGAAAACAAAGAAACAGTCTTTTCAGTTTTGTTTTGGCGGCTTAATAATTTTGAAATGTTGTCAAGTGAGGTTTTGTAGTCAGAGCGAGCATACCCAGCATACCCTGTCACCTCTCCAAGTGATAGAAGACTATCCATAAGAATTAGACTTTTCCACATTCGTTCATTGGGTCCTTCTATGAAATTGGCACCGACAGCTCAAAGTTACTAGAGACTAATTTCCTCTAGTACATGGGACCTAAACATACTGACGAACTTTGGGTGTACAATTGTACATTAATTAGTACACTTCTGACTAACCTTTAGGGGAACAGGCGTTATGGTATGTATGTTTGACTTGAATTGAGCGTTTGCCTGATGGAAAAGTATAAATTGGGTCTATTATGCAGGTAATCTTAATTGATACTTTCCCCGTGTGAGAAGGGGTCGGAATCAGTATTCTAACCCGTTCCCTCAGTGGAACAAAAGCAGTATGGAACAGTTTCCTGAATGCCTTTCAGATAGGCATCCCGGAAGAGGCG
This sequence comes from Acronicta aceris, assembly GCA_910591435.1. Classification (NCBI taxonomy): domain Eukaryota; kingdom Metazoa; phylum Arthropoda; class Insecta; order Lepidoptera; family Noctuidae; genus Acronicta; species Acronicta aceris. The sequence goes on from OU342770.1 coordinate 14,558,625, forward strand.
TGAAAATATCTGATTTGCTCGGTGGTAGGACCTCTTGGGGTCTGACTGGCTGGCGACTACCCTTACGTTGGAGTCTGTCGTAAAGCACCTTGGTTTGTGTTTCGACTTTTGTACGTAAGACCCAGTTCCCTCTCGGTTGTTGCGGCTCTGGCAGTCTGCAGTCCGTAGGGGCTCTTAAGAATCGGCAACGCATCCGCTCCTCTGGTGTTGCAGGAATCTATGAGCGATGAGGACTACTTATCACCAGGTAGTACGTCAACTCGATTGCCGACTTAATCCATAAAAAAGCCTTGGAACTGCACGGTGAATTGTCTCAACTCTTCTGCCCCGTAAACTATAGCCGTAACAGGAGACAGATTGTTCGCAGTACCCGCGTGCCGGACGTCTCGCGAGCACATTCTCCTGTACCCCGCACACTGACTACGCTCAACGCTCTCCTGGAAGCCAAGCCTGAGTGTGACGTGTTCGCGGATTAACAGAAGACACTTTTGTCAGTATATTTGGAGTATTGTGAGAGCAGTGTATGAATGCTATTTGTTTCTTTAATTAATGTAATTGGCCAGCCGCCGTTTTAATAAATAAATATAAATAAATAAAAATTATACCCTCTCGGGTTCTGACTATCTTATACTTACACAAAATTGAAGGCAGTAAAATAGTTTGAAGCCAGTCTTACATAAAAAGGTGGGGCGGATTATTACGTCATACCACCAAGCAGCAATAACCAAATTTTTAAGATTTTTAAACAAATTAAATAAAACGCTTACTTTGTATTTCGCCGAGTGAGTGAGGTTACCGGAGGCCCAAACCTCTTTTAAAAGGTCGGCAACGCATTTGTGACTCCTCTGGTGTTGCGGGTGTCCATGGGCGGCGGTAATCGCTTACCATCAGGTGATCCGTCTGCTCGTTTGCCCTCCTATCCCATAAAAAAAAAAAATTTGGACAGTTGAAATATCAATTCATTTGCTTTTTATTAACTCCATCTACCTATTTTGTTTTTTGTATTAGACTTGGGTCCAATAGATGGCAATACTAATCACGCCATCACGCGGACTGTGTTAAATTTCCTAAGGAGCTGGTGTACGGCAAAATAAACTGAAAAATACGACATCTTTGACCTACTCCTCTACCGACCTCGTGAACCTAGAAGAGCTTGAAGATAAACCAAATATATGGCTACATTAATAAGTCGGAGCGTTGACACTGTTTATATAAGTCTTGTACGAGTAAGTACCAAGTTCACAATACATACATACTGGCTCTGAGATACAAATTCAAGAATCGTCATAATTGGAATAGAAACTACACTATGCTAATAACATGACATACATAAATACTATCACGCCTGTATCTGAGGGCAAGTATGAGTTTAATTTCATTTCACCGACTCGATTTTACGCGTTTTGCGTGCTGATTGGGCGACTTCCGTGACCTTCAGCACTTTCCACCAACCAGACAGACGAACGCAGTCGATACGTAAAATCGAGTCTGTGAAGTAAAACTCGCACTAGGCCCTCTGAAGGATAGGCCGGCTCTTACTTGCTGTGGCAATCCTATTTTTTATGTGTAATGATTAAATCTTACACATCAAACATAATTCTTAGCAACTATTTCGAACAAAGTTGTAAAGCTTAATATTGTAATCATGTTTTTCTTTAAAAAAAGACTACTTATACAAGGAGTTTCTTGCCGGCTCTTCTCCATAAGACCCGTTATTTTGGAACCGTGCAACTAGTTTTGACTTTTCAAAAGTACCTATTTTACTGGTCTACATGAAATAAAACACTTTTGACTTTGACAAGATGGAGGTACTAATGTAATGTCTGGGATCTTTGGTACTTTTAGTTCTTATGTAATAGGAGGCCAGTCTATGGCATAATTACCTGGCTCAAATGGCATGGTGGAGTCTTCTTATGCTTAGAAGGGTCAACCATCTGTAAATTTCCCGCAGCATATAGCAGCTTAACCTCATAGATCCATTAGTATTAGTTATCATTAGTTAGTTATTATGGTTGAGCTACACGATGACTGATGCATGCGTGCCGTCAGTTGGGACTGGTCTACTCAAAGCTGCTATGGTTCTTTCCTCAAAAGGCCATTTCAGACATTACCCTATATCGTACCACTCACTTATAAGTGTTCTTCCATGTCTGGACTTTAAAAGAGACCATGATTCTCTGAGTTTGTTTCGGTGTTTCTTCTCAGAGGTCGTCAGTTAGGAAATGCCGAAGCCATCTAGCTAAAAAAAAACCAAACCATGACATGTAAAAGTATCTCTAAAGATCTACTTGCAGAATAAATAATTTCATTTCATTTCATTTCATATCATTCAGCAACAAACCCTCTCACTTAGCACGCCTTATTTTTAATTTAATAATTTAATTAATAATTGTTTGAAATAAAAATGTTGCTCAATGCATTTTCTCGCGTCTCGTTGTTACAAACAATTTCCACATATCTACACGTTTATTTGATCCATGTGGGGTTTAATATCCGCGTCTTATTGCACAGAAGCCGATAGCTCAGCCACTACGCCGAACGCATCATCAAAATGACTTAATGGTCCGTAGGCTTGCAATTGGGAAAAAACTAAAGCAATTTTAGCTCGAAAATCGTAGATTGCTTTTAGGGATGAAAAGTTGTAACCCACAAACATTTCCTACACAAGCTGCGTATCCCAGGTATGACCTCAACCCTCCTCTGAATATTCAAACGAAGGCTAAACAAATTCCGAATATTAATGCAATGGCCACTCTCCGACTCGCGTTTATTAGCATTACTGTCAAATACTTTGCATTCCCTTTGGCAGCGGATACTCCATGTTATATTAATATTTAGTCAGTGTTTCTGGTAAGTGGAGGTACCGCATCCTGATGGAAGGACCAGAATTCATGGTCAGTGCCGCAGTGAGTTTTGTAGAATTTGAGTCAATCAAAATGTAAATTATTCACTAGAATAGATAACCTGGTCATATCTGGATGTTATCTTTCTTTTTCTCATTTTGAAGTAATTTCTTTAATCCTTTCTATCCGATATTTTGATCCAAAACACACACCTCAAACTTATGAATTGAATCTCTTTACTTCAATTATTATTTATGATGGGAGGTGGGAGAGCTATGCTTCGACACGAATGGGCCGGCTCGGGCGGAGTGATAGGCCACGCCACGGCCTCACAGAAAACCGGCGCCAAACAACGCTTACGTTGTGTTTCGTCGAGTAAGTGAGGATACCGGAGGTCCAATCCCCTTTTAAAAGGCCGTCCCCTTTTAAACGCACTTGTGAGTCCTCCGGTGTTGTAGGTGTCCATAAGCGGCGGCGATCCGTCTGCTCGTTTGTCCCCAAGATCCCATAAAAAAATACTAACCTTCAAGTAACTATTTAATTATAGACACAATGCAAAATACTATTGCCTTGTTCTCTGGTGGTCCTTACGAAGGTTTTTTAAGGCATAAATTCTGCCAACCAGCACTAGCTTAAAAAATACACTGTAGTGCTGATAAGTTCAAACGTTGACTTCATTCAGCACTTTAAGGCTCCCTCTGATAGCGATTTATTTCTGACGAAACTCGTAAATCTTTTGTTATTTACTACGAACAAAGATAGCAGTTGATCAATTAACAAGTCTAAGCTTGGGATAATAAGTTGAAATTACTCAAACCTCCAACGATACTTTTACTAAAGACTCTTATAGTGATGTTCTTTTTTTACAAACGTCACATCACATGAGGATTTGTAAATATATGTCTCTAGCTATTATCCAACTGATTTACATCTGTAACTCCTCGCAAGAGTCCAGTTGAAAAACAGCGTCAAGCACTGGTGGCTTGACAAAATGCTGAACTGGACCTATTTGGCGCAGCTGCCAGACACAGACTACCAGTGCTTACACTTATGTATACTATGTACTTTCCTACTTGTATAATGGTGTAAGCTGCGTAAAGCTGTGCCAAATAAATTTCTTTTCTTTCTTTCTTTCTAGCTATACCTCGCGATTTCACCCAGCTTGCCCCGTTCCTAAGGGTTGTAGCGTGCTGTTAATAACGCGAGCGTCATACATAATAAAAAATCTATTGTTTTTGGACCAATTGGTCCAGGTGACTCTCAAGGGATTAAATAGCCTATCACCATTCACCATTATCATGAATCACTCCGTCCATTTGTGAAACCGAATGAAAATCTGTTCGGTAGTTTTTGAATTTATCGCGTTCGGACAGACGGACAAAACACTACACAAGCAATTTTATAAAAACGAATATATACTTATACAATATTAGTGTATGACCTTCTCGATGTGAACACTATGCATTAATAAAAGAATGAGGTGCATCACGGTGCGTGACCAAAGAGTATTATTTTATTTTATACGTGGGAGAGCCATGCTTCGGCACGAATGAGCCAGCGCAACCGGAGTGATACCAGGGCCTCAAAGAAAACCGGCGTCAAACAACGCTTACGTTGTGTTTCGCCGTGTGAGTGGGTGTTTGCCGGCCATTTAAAAAGGGTCGGAGGCCCAAGCCCTTTTTAAATGGCCGGCAAAGCACTTGTAACTTCTCTGGTGTTGCGGGTGTCCATGGGCGGCGGTAATCGCTTACCATCAGGCGATCCGTCTGCACGTTTGCCCCCCTATCCCATAAAAAAGGGATTATTGTTCTGATATTTTTTATACCTCGGGTTACATTCTTGTAATTTTTGTAGGGATTTATAAATAAGAAAAATAAAAATACAGCCTATGTTACTCGCTAATAATGTAGTTTTCCATTGGTAAAAGAATTTTCATAATCGATGTTTTAACAAGTAAAATTTCAAAGAGCTATACCTCGCGATTTCACCCGGCTTGCCCCGTTCCTAAGGGTTGAAGCGTGCTGTTACTATCGCGAGCGTCATACACAATAAAAATCTATTGTTTTTGGACCAATTGGTCCAGGTGACTCTCAAGGGATTAAATAGATTCTCGATGTGAACACTATGCATTAATAAAAGAATGAGGTGCATCACGGTGCGTGACCAAAGAGTATTAATTTATTTTCTACGTGGGAGAGCCATGCTTCGGCACGAATGAGCCAGCTCGACCGGAGTGATACCAGGGCCTCACAGAAAACCGGCGTCAAGCAACGCTTACGTTGTGTTTCGCCGTGTGAGTGGGGTTACCGGAGGCCCAACCCCCTTTTAAATGGCCGGCAAAGCACTTGTAACTTCTCTGGTGTTGCGGGTGTCCATGGACGGCGGTAATCGCTTACCATCAGGCGATCCGTCTGCACGTTTGCCCCCCTATCCCATAAAAAAGGGATTATTGTTCTGATATTTTTTATACCTCGGGTTACATTCTTGTAATTTTTGTAGGGATTTATAAATAAGAATAATAAAAATACAGCCTATGTTACTCGCTAATAATGTAGTTTTCCATTGGTAAAAGAATTTTCATAATCGATGTTTTAACAAGTAAAATTTCAAAGAGCTAACAGACACATTAAATATTATATTAATCTCGTTAAATTAAATTGTTATATTTATATTTACCTATTACCTATTTACTTATATAAGCATGCAACATCCTGAAAAAGATATTTGAAAAGTAATTAATTACGTGAAAGTATATTTCGAATAAAAGGTTATCGGTTATATATGTAATTTAAGTTATAAAACTTTACATTTACTAAGAGCTTGAAAGTTATTTCAGAAGTGAAATAAACACAGGCCTATATTTCAAAGTTGGGCGATAATAAAAATGTCGGATAAAGTTTGGTAGTTCTTAGAACAGCTTATCTTTTGTTGTGTTATACAATATCGCTTTGTATTGATTGATGGATGGAATTTTGTGAGATTGGATGTAATGTGAATATTATTTGTTTTCGCTCAGGGGGCTAAAACATTGTTTGGGGACTATATTTTATAAAAGAAATATTTTTTAGAATATCTCATAACCCTCGAGGCTTTTTTAGTTACCAGCTCCTCAAATTTTGTCTCTTTTTTTTTTTGCTGTGAACCCCTTGATTTTATCCCCTTATTCTCAGCTAAACTTTAATAGCGAGCCACTCAACATACAATTAAAAAATTAAGAACATCACACAAGTTTAATTAATAATCTTCCTTCTAAAAACAGTAGAACTGTGAACTAATTCCGTGGAATATTTTCTATTCATTATCTCGCTGTACGAGTACGTACTCGTACGCGACATATTGCGACACTTTCGTGAATTTTCACACTAATTTTATTATAGTCCCGTTAATTGAGTTCATAGTTTTGTCATATTATTCGGTCCAAAATTAACGAACAATTATGGGAAAAATTTAATTAAGATTTGAGACATAGTTAAAAGTTATTGTATGTTATTTTGATAACATAAAAATAGCTTTTATAATCTTATAATTATTATAACATAGATAACATAATCAAGCCATTATACTGTCCCACTGCTGGGCACGGGTCTCCTCTCAGAATGAGAGGGATTAGGCTATAGTCCACCATCCTGGCCTAATCCGTGTTGGCAGACTTCACACGCCATCGAGAAAATCTCTCGGGCATGCAGGTTTCCTCACAATATTTTTCTTCACCGTTTAAGCGCGTGATAATTAACTATTAATACGCACATGACTTTGAAAAGTCAGAGGTGCGTGCCTTGGGTTCGCACTCGAGACCTTTGACTTGGCAGTCCAACGGTCATGCCACTAGGTTATCACTGCTTATTATAAAATCTTAAAATCTTATAATTACGCAAAAAATATTATTGTTTGCCGATTCACTCACATCATTATTTAAGAAGCTTTAGTCAGGTACTGATGACGTCTATGCATATTTTGAAACAGTAAGTGAGCAATCTCGAAATTAGTTGCGCAATTTTAAACTAGCTGGGAGAGTTCGTGTAGTATATTTCCGAAAATAATAATAATTATTAGTTTATTGAGACCAAAAATAGTTGATCAATTTCGAAACATGTAGTTAAGTGAGTAAATCTATTATCTTACGATATAGCAGTTCACGAACGATATCTATATAACTGATAAACGTAGGAACAAAAAATATTTATCGTGAATATACTTCAAAAACTTCACAAGAATGGGAAACATCATTATGTTACGTGTGTGTTTCGCTGGGCACAAGGGCGGCGCCTCCAGGTGGAATGGAGACCCATTTTTCCGCGCGTTGGCTATGCTAATTTGTCTTTGTGTCCCTACACGCGTTGATAATGTTTTGCGCCATACATTATAACGCTGGTGCTGCAATGGTTGGCAACTGACATTTAAAATACTTAAAGACTTTAATATTTCATAGCTACTTCTTTCTTTTTCTTCTCTTATTTACCTATACTTTCTATTTTGAGTGCTAGGAGAATGTGTCTTACTTCGAAAATGTCATCGTTTATTCGGTCGGTACGTATGATTATCTCGTGCTCAAAATATTGTGATCGTGATATTACATATTATCTTTACCTTTGAATGGGACTACCTCAGAGTAAGTATGTAAATAAAATAAAAAATGAATTTTCTTAATCGGTTTATGAATGACAGAATTCTGAGGTAACATACAATAAAAGATACAACCGAAATTTATTTACATTGTTAAAATATATCTATATAAAAAATACAGTTATAGTCAAATATAAAATATAATAACAATGCATGGTAGTTATTTACCAACAATTTTTAACTGACCAATAACATTTTTTATATATATAATAACAATTTTTTTACGTGGGAAAGCCATGCTTCGGCACGAATGGGCCGGCTCGACCGGAGTGATACAACGGTCTCACAGAAAACGGGCGTTAAACAACGCTTACGTAGTGTTTCGCCGAGTGATTGAGGTTACCGGAGGCCCAATCTACTTTTAAAAGGCCGGCAACGCACTCGTGACTCCTCTGGTGTTGCGGGTGTCCATGGGCGGCGGTAATCGCTTACCATCAGGCGATCCGTCTGCTCGTTTGCCCTCCTATCCCATAAAAAAAAATCTCAATGAAATGAGAACCTCATTTTTTTAAAGAGCAAATGTGTTGTCTAAAATGTGAATTAAAACAATACACATCCTTTTCACCACAACAAAAGCAACAGCGCTCTCTCAACTTCCAAAAATGGGAAAACTCAAAACTTTCCACCTTACAGTTACCCACTTTTTCCGGAGCAACGCAAAACGTCCCCGTCCGCTTGAAAAATGCAGAGGGCAATCTGCATAACAAATCAGATGCGCTTTGTTACTGACATTTTTGTACGCTAATTGCCCGGTCAAAGTGGGTAATGCTATTTGATGCCCGAATACATGAGTTGTGGAAAATTTTATTAAAAAAATGGCGCTTTTACACCAATTTAATAGTAACTTTTTATACTTTTACGACACGTTTGGCGCAGCGACTGAGAGATCATCTTCTGCGCTACGGGTTGCAGGTTCGATCTTCGAACGAAACAAATATTTGTATAACTCACAGATTATTCCGAGTCGAGCGATTTACTATGTGACATTTTGTTTGTAAAAAATACACGCTACAGGAAAAAAATCTAGTATAGTGGGTACTATTTTTAAATGAAAATTCATTTAAATATAAAAAATTCATTATTTTTTTATATTTAAATGAATAGTCATAAAATAGCATGTGAATGATAATAATTATTATCTTTGTCGCAACCACAGTTAAAAGGCCGCAAAACCAAAATCGAGCGACTATTTTCAGAAGAGCCGATAATTATTTCGAACACAGTCATGTATGTAATGACGACATGTTTCGTCCGAATATGCGTTGAATTATACCATTTGTCCGATTTCTGAGCGAATAGCCTATTTTTAAGGTGACGTAAGATGAGGACTAGCGGTTTGACACAGTTTCACTCACGACCCAAAGTAATAACATCTACTGCAAAATTACACCATGCAAATGTTTGTACCAAACTGTCACCACGCACCGAAAACACAACTTAGGCCTCGCTTGCATCTATATGAAGTTATTATGTAAATCGAAATAAAAAGTATTTAAATCAGGGTTTATTTCGATAAATTAGACACTAAAACTTCATAGTATTTATATAAAATAAAAATAACTAGCACAAGAGAAAAACAAGTTTAAATATTAACAGAAGTTGCTAGGTAATATACTTAAAAAAATCTTTAAGGCTAGCATTGCGCTATTACAACCTTCATGAAAGAACAACAAATGTTATCCACATTGTCCGATCTCTAAAATTGGTTCCGTTATTGCTCGCTTGTGCTATCAGCGCCAAAATGGCGAAAATCAAAGGGGTCAATAAAACGTTGACAGTTGACGTCCAGTGTAACTATAGAGTAATAAAGAGGTCAGTGAGTCAACAGCACATAAAGTTACCACAAACTGTCAAATTGCCCCGGCGGATAATAAGCTCTATTATTTGGAGATTAAATTGGAAAATCGACTGAAAAATTTGACAGTTTTGGATACCATGATGTAGTGATGTTGACTGTACAATAATCACCAAAAACTTACATTAATTATTTTTGCTCTGTGCAAGCATCGAAACTACAAACCATAGTGCAAAAACTAGTCAGTAAGTAACTGGTTATCATAATATTATAAACGTGAAAGTTTGTGAGTATATGTTTGATAATCTTTCACGCCAGAACGGCTGAACGGATCTAGATGAAATTTGGCACAGAGATAGATTATAGTCTGATAGAATACATAGGCTACTTTTTATCAAGATCAAACCCAATTCTGAAGTCCACGCGGCAAAGTCGCGGGTGTCAGAAAGGGGGGGGGGGGGTCTTTAATAGAATGTTAAATATGTAAATGTCAGGATTATGATATTATCAAGTTATAACTATGTGACCAAGTTAGCAGCTAATCTGTTAATAAAATATAATTGTCGGAAATATTTGCCAAGGATAATCATAAGGAATGAAACAATGCATTATATATTTCTCAGTGGAAAGCGTAAAGTAATATAAACATTAGCAATAATAATAAGATACAATTCAGTAGAACTGTTTTAAAACATGATAGGATAATTGAGCTAATTTGAAAACCAACAAATGTATTAACATTAGCTTTAACTCGGTAAATATTGCGTCAATTGACAGTCTTATATAAATTAAATTAACAGAATAAAACCTGAGGATCATTCCAAATATCATTAATTAATTTATAGTCATTAAACATATTAAACATATTTATGCTAATAAATATGTACTTTGTATTATTATAAATAGTACCATAGATCATAACTTTTGTTCCGAAATCATGATCTATGCTATATAACAGCTTTAAAGTAAAATATTACAGAAATCTTTAAAAACAGAACCGAGGGATATATACATATCTAACATGGCCATACTGACAATACTTCGTCCTCGAAGTACAAATCTATTTCGCTTTCAGTCTCATACAATATGTATAATGACAATTGTAATCATGAATCTTAGTACAGTGCCAATTTGTATATATCTAACACGGGCAGAAGCTAGTAAATTATAAATTACATAGATATTGTAATTAAAAAAAAAACTCACTCACAGATCATAGATGTTACAATATTGGAACACGCATAGGTATATTTATTTTTTTCCAACTTGGACATAACCTTCAATATCTACACATCCTGTTCGCACTATTGTACCTGAAGAATGTAATACCTTTTATTTTAAAAGAGTGTCCATGGAGTTTCTTTTCGGATTCTTCTCCATAGGATCAACTATTTGGATCCGTGCAACTAGACTCAATAACGTTTCATAAACGCTTGTAGAAGCTTATTTGAAATAACAACATTTGAACATGAACTTCAACTTTTATATTTCTAACATTAAATCCTACCCAATTCGTAATTAAGTATATGAAAATTTTATATTTTATCGATCTTAATTTGACAACATTTGACATTAACAAATGACCTTCACATATCCTGCCAGAGCATACTCGTACCGGTGCCCAGTATAACTAGGCCCCGGCAAACGAAGAAACCAAAGAAAAAAAGAATAAAAATACTGTATTTTATATTGCAAAAAGGTCTAGCTTAAAAAGCCAAGATATTCTACAGGCCACGTAACATTCGTACGCCTAATGAAATTTATAATCTTTGGTGCTCGTTGAAGACAGTAAGCAGTTTCTCTCCACTGTGTAGGGCCCATCTGTAAAAATAAATATATCATCAAAACACGTACTATCACGAGTCACGATCATATACCCCGAACTTAGGAGACCTTATTGGGAATATTACGAACATAGAAGAAAATTTGTTAAATTAAAATAAACACTTTCAAGTGACATGCTTACCACCGAACTGCACTTAATTTGTTTATTTACATACTTAAGTAGATAAAGGATAACTTAGTCGTTTAATTTTAGATAAAAATAATTTCATAGTAAAATGATAATTTTACCGAAAACATAATCATATAATTGGTCCCGATCATTTCTGCCCTCGCCAAACCTTATACCTACAATGTAATTATAATTGTGATATTCGCGTTCGCGTATTAATAATGAACAATATCGACACATTTGCTAGTGACTTCGTAAACGCACATTCAATTGTCAGTTACCTACATAGATAATGAAGGTGTAACAGATGATTTAATCACGTGCTGTGGAGAAAGTTTTAGTTTTCTTGTACTTTTTAATAATATGTGTTCTAGTTACGTTTTAGTTTTGTTATTTTATTATATTTAGCTTGTACCTATATGTATTATATTTTATATTGTAACACGACATAAACCGCAGCATACGATTTGTTGCCTAGAGCTGGGAGCTGCTTTTAAAAAAAATGTGTTTGACTGACTTTGGGCAGTTAGTTTCTGTCAAACCGTTAACTGACTAATAATGTTGCCGCAGCATAATCTAGCATTGTTTACGCCTCTTTATAGTGTACGAGAAGATCCTGATGAGCTCAGCGCCACCCGAAGATCTGTAGCTATCCTCTGCTTACCTTCTGGGAACCACTTCGTGGTAGCAATGCATGAGTCGAGTCTCGCCGCCACGATCGCTTCTCTCAGTGCTAAGGCTACCACCACTGCCATGCAAATTGGTGGCTCACCAATGCCTGTAGAAAGTTTAAACTTGTCCGATTACCGTTACTTAAAGATGTATTTCTATTCTATTCTCAAAAGCTTTATTACGTTATTAAGCTTACTTGATTTTACAGCTCCAAGAACGGGAAAAGTATTTGTTATTCATTTTAAGTTGGCACCTATAGGGCTCCTTTGACTTATAGATTTTGATTATCGAAATATGAACCATATTTACATATTGATTTATTTTTTTGTATGTTGTCTTAGAAACTTGTTTGTATGCAGCTCCAAGGGACCGTAAACCTAAATATTTGTTATGAATTCTAACTTGATAACTCCACGAAAAAGGTCTTGAAAGACAGACAGACAGACAATAAAGTGATCGTTTTGATGTAAAGAACTGTTAAGAGTCCGGCGGACCGAATTTTCCATACACACGTAATACCAAAATAAATCGTAATCCAAACACAATTTAATCAAATTGTATTATTAGTCGGATTTCGATACTGTTATTCTAGGTTTCCACTCTACCATTTTGTCAAAAATACTTCACTGGAAATAAATGCAATTCTTGATAAATTTATCAGGTTGGGACGATTTTCCTGTCGTTTGTTTCCATTGAAGTAATAGTAGACGAAATGGTAGTGTAGAAACTTAGAGGTATCAAATCCGAAAAATAACACATTTTGATAAAATAGTGTTTGGATTATTATTATTACGTTTTTGTGGACAATTCAAGCTCCGCCGGACCCTTAACAATGTAGTCTAGCCATTAAACAAGAAATCCCATAAAAGCTCGAATGAGAGATTTAAATAATATTCAAATATAACACTATAAATTTTAGAGAAATAATAGAACCGTAATGGCGAGCTATGATAAGCTTAACCCAAGGAAATAAATTACTACCCACAAAGACAATAGGCAACCAATTACCATTAATATACTGTGTTGTCTTGTTACCCCAAAGGGAATTATTGCCCATGATTGCATTTTGAGAATTGCTTATATTGAACACGATACCAGAGGCTTTGCCTTAATACGAGGACCCTTTTGTGCCTTATGGAGTACTAGGATGATTTATGCAAGACCGTGTTAGGATGCCTGACATAAACCGGATTAAATTCGTAGCCGTATGCCTCGTACGTGCCACACCCATAAAAATGTATTCTTCAGAGGGTCATGCAGAGATATAAGTCGGTCCAATAAATCGAACAGAAATCAAAACTCCGTGGCAGTAAAATAAACCCAGGACCTTAGGCTTAGCAGCAGTGTGAACTGTGATTTTATTTAAAATCTTCTTCTTCTTGATAGCATTCAAAGTGACCATAGTACTCACATTTAGAACCAAAAACAGCATCGCCGCTGTAAGAATTCTTCCTGAAGTAGACTCTCCAGTCCTGGGGAATGTCCCTGGCTAGAGGCACGTAATAGTGCCAGGTGCGGTCTGTGAGGAGTTCTCCTGTTTCAGCGTATACCAGGTGCTCGCACGTCCAGTAGCCTACTCCCATCATGAAGGCACCTTCTATCTAATGGAGGCGAGAAGGGAGAAGTTTTGATTAAAAAATTGGTAGATGGTAGAATGTATCTTTAGTTCTTTAGTAGGGGTAAACACAGGACTAAGGGCGACATATCTCATAATTTTCCACCTGGGGAAAGATATAAACGTGAGCTCAAGCAAGCCAAGTATTATAGCTGATGACCCATTTCCAAGAACTGGGTACAATTTTAGACCCGGTGACGTCGCTGTAAATTTCCTTACTGAAAATTCCAATACCTGCCTCACCTGAGACTCGAATTCACTTCTTAAACTAAGCCGTTTGGCTCAATATGCAGTCATGTTATTTTAATATCTACTACTACTAGGAATAATGAAACGAGACATATATTATTTTTATGCCAGTTTTGAGGCGTATATTTAAGTTAGAAAAATTCTCTAGACAAGCTAGACATAGAATGTAAATTAACTTGATTTCAGATTCTCGCCGGCTCACATTCATAACTTTCGTGTTAAGCCTCATAACTACCTACATTTTATTCGACACGATGCGTGTATAATACCAATCATAGTAGTTATATTGTAATGCTGATGACTTCTTCATTTCGGAGAACACGTCCTTAAAATTCAACAATGTAATTATGCAACACCTAATGAGAGTGTATTTAAATTCCGAATGATTTTAGCCTAGAACAAACGATAAACATAGAAAACAATAGCAATTAAACGTACCACTAAATTTATCAGTATATTTTATGTGATACTGGCCACTTGCCCCGGCTTCGCATGAGTATGTTAATAAATTATAGCTAATAACCTTCCAGATAATCCCTCTATCTATTGGTGAAAATTGTGATTGTGACTTTAATTTATAATTTTAGTGATAATAAAGAATATAATCCCATAAATAAAGGTATTCATTGCATGTCAAAAATAAAAGTAAATTAAAAATAAAAACACCTTAACTAACAGCTGAATTATGTACTAAAAACAATTTACCCACCTGGCCAATATCAATTTCTGGACTAATACTTTGCCCAACATCTTCACTAAGGTCTACTCTTAGTAATTGGAACTCCCCTGTGAGTACATCTAATTCTACTTCTGCCAACGTCGCTCCAAAAATAGGATATGTATATTCCTCATCAGTCCTTGTAAACCCATGAGTTTGCAAGTCTACATTACTATTGTATGCTTTCTTTATCAATTCCTCCCAGGTAGGATTATCCATCTGGTCTCTTATAGGCTTTAGTCTATCCAAGAGTTGCTGACAAGCCCTTCTTACTCCTATAATTACATTCTGATTCATAATGCTTCCTCCAGATAAATAGCAGTTGGGAGCTATCACTGTGTTATTCTCCTTTATTATAATTTTTTCCACGGGAATCTTGAGCATATAAGCTGCTACTTGTACAGCCTTAGTATTTATTCCTTGTCCCATTTCTATAGCACCGTGAGTGATTACTACGGACCCATCTCCACGATATACTGCTAGATTTATATATAGGTTGATTCCTCCTAATGGAGTCCATCTTAGAAATGCAAACCTTAAGCCTCTTTTCTTCCATCTGTTTTCAGTGTTGAATTTGTTGACTATACTCCGCCTTTTAACGTAATCAGATTTAATTATGAGATTGTTTACTACTTCTTTCATATCACTGGCATACTCTGTATCTAGATTAGCTAGTCTTACGTCAAGAGGATCTAGGTTCATTTCGTATGCTATCTGTTCCACCATAAATTCTGCCATTGCCACGTGTTCTAGTGTGCCTGTAAGTACTTAGTAATTGAATAGTTTCATAAGACTCGAAAGATAATTAGTGAATAGTTTCATAAGACTCGAAAGATAATATGCTTAGGAGTAAAGTCGGTAACGTCTGTCTCCCGAGAAAAAAAAAAGTTATAGAAGCCTTACCTGGTGCTCTTGCCCAAGTATTCTTAGCGGTATCAGTAGTAGAATCATAACTTTTGTAGGTCCAACGAGACCTGTTGTAGGAGTTGTTGAACTGCCCAGTGCCAAGCATAGTGAACAGTTCATTGATTTTGTACCCATTGTCTTCAAATACTCTGTAGTTTATATATTGAATAATTCCAGCGCTATTCACGCCTACCTATAAACAGGTTTTAAAAAAGTGTTTTTATCAACGTATTACACAAATTTTGGAGTTAGCATAGTTCTGTTAGAAATATTGACAAAACAGTTGGTAGGTACCTCAAAATCGGAACAACAAGGCAGCCTCTTGCCGACCGCTCGCGTGTTAGTAGTCAGGGACTGGATGATACGACAAGGTCTATTGAGTTTTTTTACTACCAATGACGCAGCAATTGCCCCCTGGGCGCTGCGGGACATTTTTATACCGTACGCACCTCCAACACGACGAGTGTGGACATCAATTCTAGAAAATGAAAATTAGCTTATTGTATTGCTATATTCAAGGGTTTTCTGCTTGGTGGTAGGATTTAATGATACGTTTAGCTATAAGAGCCAGTTCCCAAAAAGGTATTTACTTGAATTGCATTCCCCATCTTTGACGTTATTTGTGCTTTCCAATAGACAAGACTAGGGTCAAACGCATTCCAGTCAACAGTAAAAAAATATTACCTGAAGTAGAATTCAAGATGATTAAAAACTACAAACCGATTTTGATCCATATTCAAAGCCCTCGATATCATCAGCTGAGCACCTTCTATCCACTGCGTCGCACAGTACACGTCCAATCCTTCATCAGACGGCTTAACAACGGTAGTCAATGTTTCTATAGTAAAATGGTACTGTCCATAAATTGAATTTACACCTTTTATTATTTTAACTACATCGTTACCTCTGTCAGTAGCATTAACTACTGTATTAACAGTGCTTCTTCGTGTATTGTCTATCGTCTCTCTTACATCTAGAAGTGGTTTTTTTACATTTTTATACGTAGCTGTTACTAATTTAGCAGCTCTGTCTGCGATATAGCGGGTTTCAGCTACGACGATGGCGATTGCTTGGTTGAAGTATTTGACGGAACCCTCGCATAATATTTCTTCATTTGCAGAGTAAAGGAAAGAGTCCGGTGGAGTAAATGAATTTATTCCTGGTATATCTTTTGCTATGTAGACAGCTATGACGCCCGGATAAGCCTAAAAACAGGTAAAGGCTTATCTTAGCATTAAATAATCGCTTTTACCATGATAAAGTGATGGTGGTTGAATACCAATACTGCTGATGTTGTTAAGTTTGATTATAAATGAGGAATTTAAATGAATTCTTACCAGAGCTTTGCTAGAATTGATGGATACAATATCTCCTAGTGCGACCGTACTTAGAGCGAAGGCACAAAATACTTCATTAGGAAACTTAGGCAGATCTTCTGTGTAAAAAGCCTCTCCAGCACATTGTATCTACAAAGTACGTAGGAAATAATCAAATAACCAGTAACTGAGTTACCTACGTCAATAACAACCATATACAATTGTACAAACGTACTTTCCTTAGAAGGAAAATTTGAATTTCAAGTAAATATTTGTCTTCCGATTACTGTCTAAATATTGGATTATATGATCTGAGTAAAAAGACTTCATTTTTTTCTCGATTGTTAATCAACCATTCAAAATACCAGCAGCGGATAGAATTTTAATGAGATGAGAATTAAGAAATAAAAAAACATACCTCATTTAACTTCGTTCAGATAAAATAAAAATTATTAAATGCATTTTGTACCTTTAAAAATGATTATTATAAAAATAGCATATTTACTAAAAAATATAGTTACCTGAGTAATTTTATAATAAATTACTTTAGTATTGTTAATAAAGTCCTCATAAATACTATTTCTTACCAAAGCTTCCACTTTAGGAATAGGCTGGGTCAATGGCCACACCGAGGGATCAGTCTCAAATACTTGGGTAGCTCTTGATACTGGTCGGATATCGTCCAAGTTGGTAGCTCCAGATTTGTAACAAGTTTTAAGATTTGTCTCTGGAGATAGCGTCAGCAGACCCTGAGGCAGAAATATTAAAAAAATAATATTTCTGTAGATAAAAATTATTAAATTAATTTTAGGTGTGCAATAATGAATATTCTATTTCTCTATGAATCGAAATTTTTAATATCATGAATGTCGTCTTCTAGTTAATTTCTTAACTAGTTCAAATTATATTAATACACGATTATACTCTTATAACTGTGTATATTTAATTATATTTACAATTAACAATTAATAAAATGAATTAGATTATGTTAATAGAATGTAGTACCTACTTTATCAGCAGCATAATAAATAAATTAATAAATAGATAACTGATACTGGTAACAGTCACTGATTTATTTGATTTCAATACCAAATATGAAACTGAATAAGAAAATAGACGAGTTAACCGATGAATGAGAGATATCTAGCTATGCCGATCAAATTGCTCAATATGCCGCGAGCTTGCAAATTGATATTTGGAAATGTTTCGCCTGTTCGACCAATATCAGAGATTGTGAATGGACTCTTTTTTTTCATACGTATGTTAGCTAGTAGGTATCAAAGTTTTACAAGGTTTAGCGCAATGATACGTGATAGTTTCAGGGAATAAAATGCTTAATAAGAGCTGTCATCATTATCATAATATATATAATTGCAAGAGTATTTATAATATATATATATATATAGTTGCAAGAGCTGTCCTTATAATATATATAATTTCAACCGTGGCAATTTCTTAATACATTTTTGTAAAAATAATTGACCTTAACGGTCTTCTTCAGAAAAAACTTTAAAAGCAAGATGTTCTAGCTATTATATTTGTATCCAAAATCAGGACAATAATTACTATAATTACATACAAAAAAGAAATCCCTCCTCACTTTGTAAAACAATCCTAAAGCAAGTTTCTTTCTATACTCCACTGAAGGTTCCGGTGGATTATCTTCTACGACAAATTCTGCCTCCAAGGTCTTTAATGCCAATGCCAGAGTTTCATTGGTAAACAGTTTCTTTCCAACTAGACAATGTTCCGTCTCCAGAGCATGGACAAATGATGGCGAAAGACCTCCAAAGACTATCCTAGCACAGTTCACCACATTGTTAGAGGATAGTTGATACATAAATCCAGCATTAACTATAGCATGAGCATTTTGGGAGCGTGGCATTACCTGGAACCAAAGAGAATAAAACGGCTAAAGAACAGGCATTGGAAATTTTGATCCCAACTTGATTTGGTTTCTTTCTTTGTCAGGCTAACGTATGAAACTAGACAGAGCCATTTGATACCTATCTAGCTTAAAACGTTATGTGATTACAGTTTTGTTCGCGATGTCCTGTCTATTGTCCTTAATTTTTAAATGGACCAATATAAAAACTAGCTAGTAGTTGAGGCATCTAAAATTATGCAAGTAAACGGACACACATTCAGATCAAACTATTAATGTGGATAGATAATATAATATTAGTCTTTCCAGTAACAGTTTATCCTCAGGATATTGGTATTGCCCAGAATTTGAGTTCCGGAGTCTGGTGGCAGTCGCATCCTGAAAATACTGATAAGTATTCTGTGTTAATTAGAAGTGTGTATTCATATGTGTATGTGTGTAGGGTAATTATCAGGTAATTAAAAAATTTCCCACGTCATTCAATAATAAATAATTCATTCGGACTGCAGAAAAAAGAATTAACTCAATTATTATCAGTGGTTTCGCCGGATGTAGGGCAACAACCTTTTAACGATTGACGCAAATTGTAACTTTGCGTATCAACGCCTCATGCCTTAATAATTTCCCAAAAGAAACAAATATTGCTGAATATCTTTTAATAATTGTTCATTGCCACATACCATCACGCCTGTATTCCTCAAAAGTTTGGGCGACAGTTTCGCAGTGCCATTAAACGGCCACAAATCAAAACTCCGAGCTACTGGGAACACTTTGCTTGACCTGTAAATCGAGGCCAAAACCTACTACAGAACCACTAGACGCATTATTGTTAAAACAAAAAAGTTACCTTGAAAGTTACCACACGATGTAACCTGCTTAGTGGGGGCAACATCACGTTCCAAATCACGCGCCCCCGCATATTGACTTTCAGAAACTGTTGCATTGTCAGTGATTCCTTTGCGGCCCATCTGTCCTCTAAAATAAATAAAAAATAATGAGCGAGAGTCATGTACTGGTACATGCCATTACTTTACCATTTTATATAACTTGTGCACTACTGCGTGCACTACCGATACAGTACCGTATATTGTAAGAAAAATTAAACGTCTTCCTTATTGATACACGGTCATCATTTAAAGGTCAGCGTGAGGCTTGGTAATCTAACATAATTCATCAAATACTGTCCTTTCTGATCCACTCATAAAGGGGATTAATTTGGTCAGTCGAACGCAAAACAGGAATGTTAAAAAGGACTTCTAAGACTCATGCTTTAAAAATGATCGTCTGGCGCACCCTGGGATCAATGTTACCATTTTTCACCATCCAAGTTTACATATAAAGTTAAAATGATACTCACCTATAGTAACTTGGGCCCCAACTGTTTCTAAAAGCAAGAAAATATCGGATGAGAACCAGTGGTGTTGGTTCTTGATCATAAGGTTTCCTGCTATCGACGCTACCTAGAAATACATTCAACATGTCAGAGCTGCGAGTTTAGACTTCTAGCTATTCAAATAACTTCAATCTAAATTACAAAATAGTCCATAATATGTAGGACAAACTTCTGTTAGTAGATTTGCATAATGATAATTTTTTCGATATCAAAACAACCTGTGTGTGTTAAATATTATATAATATATCGAATATTTTCCACTCGACGTTAGTGGCTTTCGAGCAAGAACTTCTACAGTAGCTCCACTAGGAGTTTAGTGATCGATATAAAATGTGATAAGGAGTTTGTTTAAAAAAAGAACAACTTTTTTGCATAACTCTCAATTTAAGTAAAGCGTCGATCTATGTCTTCTACTGTCAGTTTTCGGACACTCCTCGGCATAATAAGGAAAAAATAAATACATTTTAATACCTAAAAATAAAATAACTAATCCGGCTAACAAAATATGTTTAAAAGTACCCCTAGTAACAGCTGTTGTTACCAAAATTAAGAATATTGCTTTTAAGATGATAATGCTTTGTGACACTCACATTTCTGACAGGAATATGCGCCACCTTTTGCACATGATCGTATAGTTTCTCCAGATATTCAAAGTATTCTTCCTTAGCTACAGTTTTTAGTATAACCAGAAACTCTGTGAGTGTATTTCCTGCTTTTACTATCAAGTTCTGGTCCAATGTGTAACCTTTTAATTCTTGTATGGAACTCACATCTATTAAGACACGAGGGTATTCATCTATTGGATAAACTCCTGTAAAAAATGCTTTCATAGTAACCATCTATATAATGTGGATTATTTGAAGACAACCTGAATTACCATAGTTAATTAGCACAATATCATTATCCCATAATAAAAATGTAATATAACATACCATCATGCCTGTATTCTCCGAAAGGTTAGGCAGAGGCGTACTAATGTACATTGTACACCCACAGTACGTTTAGGTCCCATGTACTAGGGGGCGAGCCTATTGCCAATAACCGGGCACAAACTCCAAACTTCGAGTTGCTATTGAGAATTTCTTAGAAAAACTCATTACCACTTTACTCGGGAATCAAACCCAGAACCACTAGCGTAATGGTCGCGCTTGAAACTACTAGACTAACGAGACAGTTACACAAACTAAAATGTAATAAGGACATAATATGGCTATGAACAATTTTGAGCGTTATTATTTACACCTTAAATAATTGTTCTGCTCAATAATAAACCGCGTAAAAGACTAACCTCGGGCAGTATTCCCGCCAACTAACATATAGGAGTCATCTCCCTCTCTACCCAAAATCGCAAATATATCTTTAACCTTTTGCACTCGAAACCAAAGCCTGTCATCCTTCAATTTGATCTCTATTATATCTTCTTTTACATCTTCTTGGTTTACGATACACCATTCACTATCCAGACATTTATTTATATCACATGGGTCTCCAGTTTTCTTGCAGATGTGAAGATCTTCGATATCTAACAGCTTCAGTTGTCTTGGAGCATCTGAAGCAAACTTTTTGAAGGCATCTAAGATTGGCCTATATCCAGTACATCGGCAGACGTTGCTTGCTAATGACTTTTCAACTTCTAGCATTGTGATATCAGGGTTTTGTTGAAGCAGACTGTAAAAGTAACATAACATGTAAGAAGGTGACTGGAGCTGATGGAAGTCTGTGGATGCTAAATGTAAAAAAATGGCTGCTTATAGTCATTAACAATAAGGCCCGTCTTTTTTTATAATGTCGGAAATCCAGCGGTCAGAGAATTAGGCATGAAACTTCTACCAGCTCAAAATGTTCCACTTTGTATTTATAGTCAAGGCTTTCACTACTTGACAGTAAATGAGGAGCCTTACAAGACGTCCTAAGTCCAAAATATGTCAGTAAAATAATACATAAAAAATGGTTGAGCTAGTTACTTACCCGTACATCGACATAACCCACGCAGGAGAGCAGTATCCACACTGGGTGCCATTTTCCTCAGCCAATCGGGTCTGGAGTGGATGGTACCCCTTTTTCCTGTTGCCCAACTCCTCGATAGTGGTAACCTCCCAGCCGTGGCATGATGTTACAGGTATCATGCACTACAGATAATAAGTACTTATTAAACCTTTTTTATTCCAAAACATAAGTTAAACTAATTAGGTAGTTATATTTGTCGTGGACCATAAAGATTTTTTTCGGTATTCTTCATAATTTACTGGAATTATAACATTACTACCTTCTTCCCGCGACTTTTTCTGCGTGTAGGTACTTCGGAATTGGGCTCAACCTGGATAAAAAGTGGCCTATGTGTTATTCTAGAATATAATCTATGTATATCTGTGCCGAATTTTATCCAGATCCATTTAGCCGTTCTGGCGTGAAAGATTAACAAACATCCATACATCCTCAAAAACTTTTACGTTTATAACATTAGTAGGATTTTAAATAGGATGATATTTATGTAATTAAATATTGGAACTTATTCATGGTGACCTAATGGTTCACCTGATCTTGTTCAGTAGTTTAATCAATGTTCCCTATACTTACTAACCAAGTTGAAACATCTTGAGATGTCACTAGTGTAATGATTTTATAAAATAATGACAAGACATTTATAAAGGTTTCCTTATCACGAGCGACAGATGGCGCTTGTAGTTGAACTATTCGTTATTAAACGCCCTTTTTATTACAAATTAGTCAAATATAAGTAGGTGTTATATTATCAATTTGTCTGTGTAATCAATTTATAACTATTGCTAAATTTAAAGTTAATCTAATGTATTTAAATTAATCAATTGATCATGCGTACTGTGTACTTCGCTCTGATTGGTCTAACCCAGCTGAGTGTTTGCCTACGTTTAAGAGTGGGGAACATTCGGCTGGTAATAGATCAATCTGTACTGAGACATTCTATTCCGAGGCGTTGAGCAGTAGACATAATATCTTATAAGCCAGTGCTGTTGTTGTATAATTGTTAATAATTATTGAGCGATTAAGTGATAAGTGATTGTTGATAATTACATACTGTTGGATGAATAAATACTTGTAATACTCAGTCTGAAGTGTATGATTCGTCTCATTTCAGAAGTGGGATATGCCTACAAGAAAATCCACAGATACAGTAATGTTGAGTGACGTATGTAGAGGTTATGTGTGCCTACAATAGAAAGCCAAGTGTGCTTGAGTTACTAGAGGCTATGTATGCCTATTGAGCCATGTGTGCTTAGATTGTTAGAGGTTATGTGTGCCTACAATAGGAAGCCAAGTGTGCTCGAGTTACTAGAGGCTATGTATGCCTATTGAGCCATGTGTGCTTAGATTGTTAGAGGTTATGTGTGCCTACAATAGGAAGCCAAGTGTGCTTGAGTTACTAGAGGCTATGTATGCCTATTGAGCCATGTGTTCTTAGATTGTTAGAGGTTATGTGTGACTACAATAGGAAGCCAAGTGTGCTTGAGTTACTAGAGGCTATGCATGCCTATTGAGGCATGTGTGCTTAGATTGTTAGAAGCTATGTATGCCTATTGAGCCACGTGTGCTTAGATTGTTAGAGGTTAATTATTTTTATTTTATTTATTTAATTTTTATGAGGTACATATTAGGTCTTACGAAGTAATATAAGCCCCACAAAACTGTACAAACAGTTTGACTGTGGGATCAATTTTAGTCTTAATAACATGTAGGTAGGTACATAATTAGTAATGGAGTGCACAATTAATGTTTTATGGTAGGGTATCTATAAGTTATTTTATTTTTTTATTTACACGCAGTTTTATAAATCTTATTTGGATATTCTCCAGTTTATCTATATAGGTTTTTAAATGTGAGGCCGTAGCAATCAAGAGCATAATCCAAAATAGATTCCACTAAAGAAGTATAAAGTAGTTTTAGTATACCAGTAGGAATAGGAGTTATGTGTACCTACAATAGGAAGCCAAGTGTGCTCTAGCTACTAGAGGCTATGTACGCCTATTAAGCCAAGTGTGCTTAAAGATAGTAAGCCAAGTGTGCTTAAAGTTATTTTGGCCAAGTGAGTCAAAAGTTTTGGGCCAAGTGTGCCCAATAGGAACGGAACTATCCTCAGACGCGTAAGTAAAGCATGATTTATACTAAGAGAACAATTAAAAGAATTATTATGCGACTAAGTGCGTTGCAGATAGTTGTGTATATACCCTCTATTAATTTTATAAATTGGAAATGGGAAACATTTATTGGAAGACGTATATTTTTGATTGATCTTTCATGCATAACTTCGAATTTATGGAGCTATTAATTTTAACCAGTTCGAGTAGATATTTTAGTAATATAAAATGAATTTAATAATAATAGTAAAAAAAAGGAGTTTTTAACTTGTTAGTGTCAAATTGAAACAATACTTATACATTTTTATGTTTTGAGGCCATGGAATCTGATGATACCAATGAATGATGATGAAACCAATGAATGCATACTCCAGACGAAGAGCCGCCAGTTTAGTCGTACAACCATTTACCAAATGTTATACCGAAGTTCAATCCCTCCAGTAAATCTCAGAGTATTGAAGGTTGTTTATGAAAGGTAAGTGTGTAATATATGAATGGGACGAGAAGCAGACCATACATTTTGCCCGACAAAAACTTGTCGGGCTAGCAAAAAAAAAAAGGAAAGGTAAAGAAATATTGGTACGTACAAATTCAAATTCAAATCTTTATTGTTTTCATATATAATTAGGATGTTACGAGTTACAATAATGTGTGTCAAAATGAAAAGGTACAACATGAAGTAATGAAAGTTTACGTGAATATTTTTATGATAAATTGATGCTGATATACAAGCTGATATGATATTAGTGATAAAAAGGCTGTAGGTTGTGCAACTCACGGCATTTATGATAAATCCATTAGAAATGGAGCTCAAGCTTTAAATTGTAATGAACCGGAAAGACTCGCTACATATTCTCAGTTCTCAGCATACCTAGTTAGAACCTATTTCTACAAATAGAAAGCGTCATGAACTCATGATCATACCTCGCCTTCGACTTCAAATGATACCTCCAATTATTTGTTTTAATTGTCGTCGTAAAGAACACTCTTACACCAGATGTCCCAAGTCCCTTGACAAGCGTCTAAAGTGTGACAGGGCGCTAGAACGAAAATTGCAAACCGACACCGTTAATTTCATGAATAGACCCAAAGTCAAGCGATGAAATAGAACGTAAAGTCCTTACAACTTCTACACACAGTAACAGTAATAACAAGTTTTACAAACGGGTAAATAATCGAGTTTTCGTTGGGATTGATAGATTATTAAGATTGGGTATAGTAGGACCCACTATTTGGAACCGTGCACCTAGTTTTGGCAATTCAAAAGTACCTGTATTATTGGTTTATTTGAAATGGATGATTTGACTTTTGACTTATGTAATGCGTGAATATGATGCAAACAGCCTTGACCCCGTGAAAACTGTGTCGAGATTACCTATAGTCAAAGGTTTTGGTAGTGACACCCGTATATAGTACGTTCTTAGGATTGATGAAATCGAATCGAATGTAGAAGTACCTACTTATGGTTAATTATGGGTTTATGCAGACTGCGTTACTCATTGGATAAAATTTTAAAGTCCTGAGCTTCGCAGCAAACCAATGATTTGGGCCCCTTAAAGCTTACCTTATCGGATTTCATTCAATTAGCCAGAAACAAATCGGAATTAGTTGAAGTTTCGGATTTAGGTTCTTCTTATCCTGGGAATGTTTATATAGAAGGTTATAATAGTAATAAACTTGGCAAAGAATATAACTTACCTCAAGGCACATATCGTCTAAGCATGGGTAAATGTCACCTTATTATCAAATTTAGCTAATCAAACCCTGAATTTTCCCAAAGAATTTTTCCCAAGATTCGTTGCATTGCGATGCTCTAATTGCAAAAGCAATGCCTTTTGTAAGAAAAAAGAATTATATGCCCTAACAAAATCACGAGAGATATTACTGACTTGGCTCCTTTGATAAAGTCTGAAATCAAAGTCGGTCCCTCAAGTTGGCAAATGGATAAGCCTTACCTACGCATTATCGCAGTCGTATCGTGAATTTTTTGCATTTAACTTGAGCGAGATAGGTTGTAATAACTCTATTAAAATGAAGATAGACTTGCTTAATGATAGACCTGTCACACATAGACCCTATCGCTTATCGCACTTCGAGAGAGGACAGGTACGAGAATTTATTGATGACTTGTTGCGAAATGATATAATACAAGAATCCGATTCCGATTGTGCTAGTTCTATAGTATCATTTGGGTAGAAGATCAATTTCAAGCATTAAAATAAAAGTTTGAGTAATAGACCAACACTAGCCTTATACAATCCTAAACTTGATACGGAGTTGCACACAGATGTTAGTTCCTTAGGTGTGGGAGAAAGTACAGTGGTAGTCTAGCCTTCGGGTACTTAAGCCGGTTGCTTATTTTAGTAGGCAGACGACACCTGAAAGGCGTCATTTACAATCTTATGAAATTTGAAGTTTTGTGTTTCTGTTGGGATTAGAATTTAAAATTGTAATAGACCATAATACGCTCCGAACCATACTAACCAAACAAGTATAGACCCGGTATTCGTATGACACATGTCGATGCATTAAGCCGAAATAACATTCTCTGCCTTCTGACATTAAAGACGAGTCTTCTGTTAAAGTATCGAGACTGACAATTGGATATTAACACTACAAATGTAGATCCAGACATTTCGCGTATACTTAAAAATTCTTAATCCTGAATCTGACGAAGAATCTAAAGATATTAGGAAAAATTATGTTATTAAAAATCATAGAGTATAAAGAATTGACGATGAAATACGCCTAGTTGTCCCTCGTAGTGCTCGCTGGAAAATATGCCGTTATAATCATGATGATATAGGACATTTAGGCATTTCTAAAACGACTGAGAGAATTCAATCTGTCTTTTGGTTTCCAAGGCTGCGGCGATAAAATTCGGTGCATTCGGTACGCTTATAATAAAGATGATGCATCCAGACAAAAGACTGAATAATTGTATCCTATAGAAAAAGTTAGCGTCCCATTCCATACAATTCACCTAAACCATCTTGGTTCGTTTGTAAAGAGTAAAAACGGCAATGCCTAAATTATTACAATAGTTGATTGCTTTACAAAATATATATATATGTGAAAGCGGTAAAAGACACGAAAACAAAAAAAAAAAGACTTTGGCTTACCATCTCCACTAATACCTGATCACGAGCTTTTGCGACAGTCATAGCACTAAACATGTCCCTATCGCTGTAGTTTGTCGCAGGGCAAAAAGTCAAACTGAAAGATATAACCAAACCATCTTAAACGCATTAGCAAAACATAACGACGGAAATGACGAACGCAATTGGGAAATGTGTCTTGGCAAAATCTAATGGGGTGTAAATAATTCAGTTAATTCTTCTACCAAAAGACTGCCATAGGGGCTTTATTTGGCACCACAATAAAAATACCTCGAGAACTAAAAGATATCCTAAATGACGATGTATTTAAAAACAGACTAAATAAACACCTATTACAATAATGTTATTACATGTACACGCTAAAAGAATTCTTTGAAGATAAAAATAAAAGATAATTAAATTATAATTAATAACAATAAAATCTTTGTGCAATAAAAACAATTACCAAAATAATAACAATACCTTAAATTTCTGTAAATTGACTACCTAAATGGTTATTTAATTTTAAGTAAAAGTTTATAATTTTATTTTCTAATATTGTAATTTGTTAAATTATAATTATGTAATTAACTTGTTAGTACCCATGTATTCTATGCTGTGCCCCAACGGGGTTTCATGTTGATACTTACCAAACTAGAGATCTATGTATATTTACACATGAAGCAATAAAGAACTTTGACTTTGACATTCAGAGATAGTTAGAGTAATAAGTTCGATGTTGGAGCTGACATTATACAAAACATGTTACAAAGCGTAAGAGATGAGGTCGTACTAATACTAAAGTCGCGAAAAACACTATTATGATGCCGGTAGCACCCCTAGAACCTATAAACAAGGTGATTTGACTAAGGTTACCAGAACTGACTATAATAATAAAGGCAATAAAACTTTTTAAATTCATAGATCTGATAAAACCACAGAAGTTTTGGGCAATGACAGATATAAAATCACTGAAATTCCGGTTTTAGCAAACGTAGAGATTCATTTAAGAGTGTCGTTTCCGCTGATCGTGTTAGACCTTATAAAATATAAATAAATATAATAAAAATGTAAATATAAATATAAATTCGCCTGACCATAAAGATTCATCAGATCGTAATAGTAGCCCATCTTCTGAAAGCAATAATGATAACGACAAACTATTTCATAGAAAGGAGTCGGACATCAATGAATAGCCGAATGTAATGATTTTTGCATTTTTGATTCGTGTTTGTTCAAACAGTTTAAGCATGTAATATTTCTGTATGTATGACTTATGTTATTGAATTACGATAACGTGCGTCAGGAGATCGCACGTTGTCGGATGGCCGAATGTAATGATTTTATAAAATAATGACAAGACATTTATAAAGGTTTCCTTATCACGAGCGACAGATGGCGCTTGTAGTTGAACTATTCGTTATTAAACGCCCTTTTTATTACAAATTAGTCAAATATAAGTAGGTGTTATATTATCAATTTGTCTGTGTAATCAATTTATAACTATTGCTAAATTTAAAGTTAATCTAATGTATTTAAATTAATCAATTGATCATGCGTACTGTGTACTTCGCTCTGATTGGTCTAACCCAGCTGAGTGTTTGCCTACGTTTAAGAGTGGGGAACATTCGGCTGGTAATAGATCAATCTGTACTGAGACATTCTATTCCGAGGCGTTGAGCAGTAGACATAATATCTTATAAGCCAGTGCTGTTGTTGTATAATTGTTAATAATTATTGAGCGATTAAGTGATTGTTGATAATTACATACTGTTGGATGAATAAATACTTGTAATACTCAGTCTGAAGTGTATGATTCGTCTCACTAGCAATCTTTAAAAGAAGTTAGATAGCTTGGAATCAGAAACAACTTTTTGTATACCATTGATAGGTTTTATGGGGTAAAGGACTGGCTCTGAAGCTAATATTTAGTCACCGCATAAATCGAATAGATGTTTTATAAGTATAAGTGTTAAAGTGAATTAGGTAAGGTTACCGAGTTGACAGCGTAAGGAGTAGCAGAAGGTCTTTTAGCGTTGACGATACAGCTGCCACAGCCGGCTTCACGGCACATGTACTTTGTGCCGGGTAGACCCAGGTAGTGCCGCAAGTAATCAAGCAGCGTCACATCCGAGCTGACATCGCATCCCACTGGTGAACAAACATACAAATAGTTATAGATTCCTTATAATGTCCATCAAAAAGGGGCTGTAATAAGACCTCGTTCGCAATGGACTTTAAAAACATTTCGTAAACATGCTTGGCCATATTTTACCGCTTTGCTGCCACGCTGTTCATCATATCAGCCAAAAAACGTCCACCACTGAACAAAGACCTTCCCTAAAGACTGCCACAAGGACCAATTATGTCCACGCTACCACGATCACACAAGTATTAAAAATAATCACACTGTGCTCACACCGCCAACTTGCGAACACACAAACTTACATGCATACGCTCACTCACGCTTTTCTCCCTCACCCCTGTGGGCAGTAGGCAGAAACTATAGACCCCCACTTGCTACGATTCTTGCCTATTTCTTTTGCTTCTTCTACATTTATACATCTTCTTATACATACGCGCCGGTTGCGAGTACTACGAAGTTGACCTTTTCGAACACACATAGCTGAATCAATCATAAATTCTATTCAAAACGTTAAAAATAACGCGCGTTAAATTGTCAAAAAGCGCTCTTGCGTATATACCGTAATTTGAGGCATTCTTTTACAGTGAGATTTTTTTTCAGAGATCGTCCGCCACCTGACCCAGTACCGTGACATATTATTACGATTATTTTTACGTTGTGAGAAAGGGATGGTCCTATTTAATGTGTAGAGTGGCATCGAGGGATGCGATCGTTTTGCAATTGAGAGAGAGAGGTCTCTCAATCGCAAAACGATCGCAATATCACGTAATTGTACGGTCTTTGGGGAGGCGATGAGTTATTCAGGACAAAAGACCTTAACACACGATACTTTGAATGACAACTATTTGTTTTTGATTTCATTGACGACACGTTTGGCGTAGCGGCTGAGCGATCGGCTTCTACGCCACGTATTGTGGGTTCGATCCCCATACGTAATAAATATTTGTATGATGTACAGGCGGTTGTTTCGGGTCAAGGCATTTGTATATGAGAGAATTTGTGTTTGCTACACGCACAATACAATGCACTCATGATACATAATATGAAAATCCTACTGTGGGTTAACGTTATTTAAAAGTAGTGATAATAAAGAAAAATTTAATAAAAAAGATAATAAAACAGAAGAAAAGCTTAGATCTGTGATTTAGACACACTTTGAAAGTTTGAAGCAGCGATATGCATCGATACAGTTGCAAAATCGATCGTCGATGCTAAAAGTATTAATAGTATTAAAATGTTGTTATGTTACTGGTTATATAAAAAAATATAGCTAATACTTTTGTAACAACCTCGCGAATTCAACTAGGAGGAATTACTCCATTCTTATTTACTCTTTTTTTAAGTAAATAGGAAAAATTGGCAAAACTGTATTTTAAGACGGTCTTTACTTTTTCAGAAATATTAAAAAAAAAAATAACAAAGGGAGGTAATTAAGAGCCCATCAAATATTATTGTTCTTACATTGTCCAGCCCACTTGATGCGGTATTATATAGTTTACCACCAGTATTCAAATAATATTTAATTATTAAATATGTTTTATTTATTTTTGTAGATAAATATTTTTAACTTGTCCTTTTTATAACCCAAAGATAGATAATGCCATTAATCCGCCTGATGAGCTACTGTTGTAGAATATATTAGAATATAAAAAAAGATTCTTTATTGTACACAAAAACTTATGTAAAGTACAATTTTATAAATCATAGAATATTATGAATATTCTATGATTTATAAAATTGTACTTTAATAAATAATAGTAGCTTATTCGTTAATAAAATAAATAAATAAATTATTATTATTTACTTACCATTATGTTCGATTCCGTTAACTTTAAATGTTATGACACTCATTGCTGACAGATCGTGAACTCACTGCACCAGCTCGTGCTACTACAGTCCAATGATTCAGTCCGTGAAATATGTGTAGGCATGTACGTTCTTGAGTAGGTACTTGAAAGCCAATTAATGAAACTTAAAAAAGAACCTTATCTTTAATAATTTACGAATAGATTGTTATTGTAAAGGAATTAACACAATAATGGATCTGACGCATTTAATTTTCTCTTTTCGTTTCTTTTTTTTGTAATTATATAGTCTCAGAAAATAATGGTTAATTAATAATAAACAACAGTAATAAATCATTCTGTTGATTATAATTATTCTTACTACTATTATTTTGTGAGACAATAATAATACGAAAAAGAAAAAAATACAATTAAATGCGTAATTTTTTTACGCTGTTAGCATCAACAATTGGTAATAAATGTCATTGCACAATTATTGTAATACAAGTACTATTGTAAAAAATAATTATCTAAATGAGGTTGTTTTTGTTGAACATCTTAATTTTTTTCAAAATGGTAACAATTTGATTTAATTTATTGCATGTAATGTTTTTGTTAATAATAATTTATGCACGTAAGCCATAATAATGATTATAAGACTCTTTTTGCACACACTATATAAAGGTGTAAATACATTTACACCTTTATATAATATTGGTAGTATCTATATAATTTTTCACTTTAATATTAAGACAGTAAAGATTATTTTTATTTGCCGTAAGGAAATAACATGGTGTACCGTCACAGTAGATGGTCACTTGAAAATTGATTTTATGTAGAAGCAATTGTTTCAGGTTTAAACTCAGAATAAAATAATAAATTACTGTACAGTTTTTTAAACAAAAGGCCAGACAAGGTCAGGTGCAGTTCACACACTACACTATTATACTATACAATATAATAGTTTAATTGCTATTTAATATAATTGTGCGAAAACAGAATTAATTGGACAAGTACGAGATATTCTTGTTCAAGCAGCTGTGTGTGTTGTGTACTGTAAGTTATAGTCGTTACAATGATTACAATATTTTATTGTGCAAACATCTTTGTATAGGGCCGCACCAACCGTAAAAAATATTACGAAATGCAATTTTAATATTGTCTTACTCGTGCTAAGTTACTCAATATTCAATATTTTATTGCATTCCATAATGTTTTACGAAGGTGGACTATAAATAAATTAGATCATTATTATTATTAAGCAAAAGATTAGGACAGAAGAGGGTTTAGCATCATTTGGCAACTGGATTGCCCATGTAGTAAACATGCTAAATAAGCTAAATGATTGTGTTACGAGTGGGTTCACGTCACTAGTGCAATGGGTGGATTTCGAACCGGCAATCACATGATCGCTAGGCCGACTCCCTACCGCCGCTTCTTTACCATTTACGGATTACCATCAAAATAAACTGTTATTTTTTTTTATTCTACGTAACAAGACCTGAATTGTATTCAATTATTTTACTGTATAAATAACATTAATTTTAATGTAACTGAATGATATCCCGACGGATAATTTTCATCCCACAAAGTGTTGTCATAAGACAGATTCCACTTTTTGTTTCTGTTCCTCGAGATTTAGGTAAATTAGTTTATCCCTTTTTCTTCTTTTTTTTATGGAATTAAGTCGGCAAACGAGCCAACGAGCCACCTGGTGGTAAGTAGTCATCGTCGCCCATGGACACCTGCAACACCAGAGGAGTTGCTGATTGATGTGTTGCCGACCCTTAAGAGCCCCTACGGACTGCAGTCTGCCAGAGCCTCTGCAACCGAGGGAAACTAGCTGTTACGCGTAAAAGTCGAAACACACACCAAGGTGCTTTACGACAGACTCCGACGTAAGGGTGGTCGCCAGCCAGTCAGACCCCAAGAGGGTCTACCACCGAGCAAGTCAGATATTTACACGCCTCTTACGGAATGCCTATCTGAAAGGCAGTGTGGAACAGTATACTAAACCCTTCCCACGGGGAGTACCTTTTTCCTATCACTTCTATTTACCTGTCTGCTAAACGAAAGAAAACACTTTTGATTTCTGAGACTTACGCGAATATTCGACATATTGAAACCAAACAGCTTACAGATTCTATCGCGTCTAACTCACATTAATAATCCCGCCCGACGTTTCGGACCCTTTACAGCGTCCATGGTCACGGGCAGACTGAGGTGTTGTGCGTCTTGATGTCGTATTTATTGACAGCTCCCCTCCACTTACCCTCCCACTTTAGTCGTTAGTCATCCGATTTACACAAAATGAGCTCACCGTATCATTCGGTCTTGCAGTTTTTGGCTTGGATTTATATTTAATCGCATCTATAATAGGATTCCAAGCAGGTGGTATGACCCAGCCATCCTCTCTTTTGAAATTTGGGTGTTTCTTAATTTCAATCGCCTCGCGAATCATCCTGGGTAGGAATCGGTCTTCCTTAGCAAGGACTTGTGGTTTGTCAAATCTGATATAATGCTGGGCCTTGTATAATGTGTGTTCACAAACTGCCGACTTTTTAAAACGGCGGTGCTTGACATCAGCAATGTGCTCTCTCACACGGGTCCCTATACTTCTTTTTGTTTGGCCTATATATGAGAGACCGCAATCACAGTCAAGCTTGTATACACCTGCATCTTGTAGAGGTAAGTGACATTTGACCGGCGGCAAGAACTGACTGATCTTTTTAAGCGGCTTGAAATAAGTCTTTATTGAAGCACGCTTTAAGATGTAGCCAATCTTGTCGGTGACTCCTCGTACATACGGTAGTACGGCAGGTAATCGACTGTGGCACGTTTCTCACGTTTCCTGTGACTGGAGTGTGGTATTTGGAGCTTGTTGTCGTGCAATACCTTCCTGACATGCTGGAGCTCTTCAGCCAGATGTTGCTCGTCACAGATCCCACGCGCTCTCTGGAATAGTGATTTACCGACGGTAGATAACTGTGTTGGGTGGTGATGTAATTTGCCATTTAAATATCTATCTGTATGGGTTTTCTTTCGATACACAGTATGACTCAGGCTATTATTACTATTACGAATGACTAAAACATCTAAGAAAGGTAAAGAATTATTGGCCTCTGACTCCATAGTAAATTGAATTTTAGGATTCAAGGAGTTAAGGTGGTCTAGAAATGCTGTTACTTTGTTAGATGGCAATATAGTAAAAGTATCATCTACGTAACGCTTGTAGAGCTTAGGTTTTACAGGAGCAGATTGTAGGGCGTTCTCCTCAAAATCTTCCATGAAAATATCAGCAATAATGGGAGATACTGGAGAGCCCATGGCTACTCCATCTACTTGCGTGTAGAATTTATTATTCCATAACATATAGCCTGATGTTAGGCAATGTTTTAATAATTCAGCATATTCAATAGGCATATTATTCTCCACAAGTTTCTTAGATACAATTCTGATGCAGTCGTGAATAAGGACTGAACATCAAAACTGACCATAGTTTCATTGTCAGCGAGATGTAATGATACGGTGAGCTTAATTTGTGTAAATCGGATGACTAACGACTAAAGTGGGAGGGTAAGTGGAGGGGAGCTGTCAATAAATACGACATCAAGACGCACAACACCTCAGTCTGCCCGTGACCATGGACGCTGTAAAGGGTCCGAAACGTCGGGATTATTCATGTGAGTTAGACACGATAGAATCCGTAAGCTGTTTGGTTTCAATATGAAAGAAAACACTTTTATTTTGCACCCCACATTAGATAAAACACAGTGAGAAAAAATAAATAAACAAAAAGCATACAAACAGACAGTGACAGACAGGCAGGCTCAAGCCTTTTTTTTATCTTTTTATTATTTTACAACAAAAAGATGTTAAAAATAAAATATAATAATGTATACACGTAGATACATACGTCTTTTTTTAATTACTAATGAATAATGTTCCATAATTGCATTTTTTGTGGTTTAATTTGTTCATTTACCTACATTTCATTTGCTATGTCTTGTCTGTGCATCGTTGTCAGTCAGACACATCGTTTTTTTACTCTTTAACTAGCTTCGGCCCGCGACTTAGCCTGCGTGGACTTCAGAATTGAGTCCGATCTGGATAAAAAGTAGCCCATGTGTTATTCCGAACTCTAATCTACCTCTGTGCCAAAAATTATCACCATACAGAAAGACTCAGACCCGGAACAACTACCTGTAAAGTCTTACAAACATTTGTTCTGTGTGGGGATTAACCCACAAAATATAAGATCGAAGAAGAAGCCGATCATTCAGCCACTACGCCAAACGTGTCATCAAAAACTTTGACGTCAATGTTAAAACCTGTTTACGAAAACCAGACGTTTGAAAGTCGTAAATTGAACACACTAAAATTATTTCTTCCTTTTGACTCCGACTCCGACACGATAAATAGGTAGTAGTAATATAACAACAAAAGTAACAAAGTAATAAAAAAGATAAGAGTATGTCCGTCACGAACGATAACGATATGAAGGCTGGGTCACACGGAACGTCTGCGAAACCGATGCGAAACAGCATGCGCGAAGTGTCACAGCATATTCGTGTAATGTCAAGGAATAGTGCTTTTGGTCGAAAGGTGGGCTCTACTAACTGGATTGTTGTGTATTTAGTTAGAGCGTTGCTTACTAATATGAAAAAATCGCTATTAGGCAGCGTACGGATACTTTAAAAGTAACAAAACCAAGCAACAATCAAGGATCGAAAATATTTTCGTTATCCTTCAGGTGAATCGATTATTAGAAAGGAAAGCACATATTTTGCTACCTTATAACGTTACCCCTCTCCATCGTCTATGCTCCAACGCTCACTGATGATAGCTCTATCATATTTACGCACACACACAAACGTGTGCATACAGGCTCGTGAACGTGTAGAAGTAATAGACATTTAAATCGGTGTCGGGGTTATGGTAATGTAGCAATAAGTAATATGTGAAACTGATGCTTAGTGTCACACTTTTTTCTGCAGAACCGATGCAGAACTGCACCGCAGAAACTGTTCGGTAATTGAAATTGGTGGAACGGCAATAGTGCATTAAGGTCAACGTGACACCGCAAATTTTGTATAACAACTATCCCGCATCAGTGCACATGCATGCTGTGTGCCCCAGCCTTAACATGTCTTCTAAAGTCTGCTTCCACCACGATTCACTCGACACCCTTTGCTTATTTATATGATAAACCATGTAGGATGATGATAGTTTAGGAGTTTTATTTCAATGATGATATTTTCTATGATAACTATGACGTACCTAACTTAAATCTACATCTAGGTAACGTAAATATCAGGCTTGCCGGTTGCCTGCCTGTCTGTCGAGGCTGGTCGGCTCTAGACATTTTTTTTTTCTTTTGGACGGCAAGTGATCGATGTCTGTAGAATTAAGATGCTTGATATGCAGGATAACACCTAATATAGTGTTATCCTGCACATCAAGCTACATGAGTCTCACATTATAATACGTAACAAAATTGTAAACAACCAAAATGTCATAATTTTTATTTAAAAGAGTATCTATGGAGTTTCTTGCCGATTCTTCTCCATAAGACCCACTATTTGGATCCGTGCACCTAGTTTTGACAATTCAAAAGTACCTGTATTATTGGTTTATTTGAAATAAAAGATTTGACTTTGACATAAAGAACATATTTAAAAAAATAGACAATAGACTTGAATCTATGTATATAGAATAATAAGACTGCCTCATTAGTCTAGTGGTCCCAAGCGCGACTGCTACACTAGAGGTCCTGAGTTCGATCCCCAGGTCGAGCGAAGTGTTATTGAGTTTTCTATGAAATTCTCAGTAGCAGCTCGGAGTCTGGATTTGTGCCCGGTTAATGGCTATAGGCTCGCCCTGTGGGTGTACATTAAGTACGCCTCTGCCTAACCCTTCGGGGAATACAGGCGTGATGGTATGTTTAGAATAATAAGCTCAAGTTTTAAAACTATTATCTTTCATCATAATCAAGTAACTACCACAATTTGTGTTTATAAAGGTACTTGGAATTAATTTGTAGCTAAGTAATATTTGCATAATTTTTTGCACAAATTATTATGGGTTTGTCCCATGCCTCCAACTTCTTTTGTTCTCAAAAAATGAAAATTTCAAACTTTATGTCCCGTTGCCTCCAAGAAAAATATTAAATAAATATTAATATATCAATTTATGTCCCACTGCCTCCAACTGCTGAGACAGTAACGACAGCAGCAAAAACTGGTGTTGTGTGTATAAATATAATTGGTTTCCCTTGCAAAATATCGATCTGTGTGTCGATGCTAGTGGGATCTACTAAGGGTAAATGTTAAAATGACTTAGAGGGGATTTCGTCAAAGATAAAATCGCGATCAATGGAAACTGAAATGTATCGATTAAAATATACGGAAGTTTGAATAAGTTATATAAAATAAAGTTTTAAGAAAAGCTATGAACATCAATGTTTTAAAATACAGTGGAAAAAGGACAAGTGCGATTTATTCAAGATGTATCAATGTTTTAGTAAAGAAAAACAAAGCTAATTAAACGTGTTTATTTAAATATTTATATAATCGCTGGCATGAATATTTCCTTTAAGCTGGATACAAAGTATCGAGGAAAAATTGAAAATTTTGAAACAGTAAGAACATAGTTTACATAGAATTATCGACAAAATATTTTTTATAGTATTTAGCGCCTAAATCGATATTACCTTTACTTAATCTAACCATATTTATGACAAGTTTTATCACAGATAATCAACCTTAAAATTATTAAACAAAAAGGCAATACAAATATTCCTAAAATAGCCATAAAAACAAATAGAAAAAATAAAAAAACAAATCTTATAAACAAAGTGATAATAAATCTAAATAGTTATATACTGGTTGAGTGCTTCCATTATTGTGATTGATTTCAGTCGGTATTCGTTTTCTATTACTTTTATTTTTTCATCTCTTCTTATTGATTTATTTTTTCGGTTATCGGTAGGGCAATAATATTTGTCGTATTAATCAGCCTGTTCACTAAAAAAAAAATTGCAAATTGCAAAATTACCAAAGCTGAATAAATGTATTATTTTTTGCGAACCATACTCTACCTTCATTTGTTGGAGGCAATGGTACATAATTTGATATTTAATTATATATTAAAATTTATTTTTGGAGGCACTGGGACAAAATTTTTGGAGGCATGGGATTAACCCATTATTATCTATGATGTATGAATGTAGATGAAGCAAAAGATGCTATGCAAGAATCTTGGCAAGTGGCGTTCTGTAGTTTCTGCCTACCCCTATAATGGGAAAAGGGCGTGAGTGTATAATTAAGTATTATGTAGATATTTATTATCTAAGTGATGCTCGAAACTCATCGAGTGGGTCTTCTCCAATAGATATAATCTGGGTGTCTTTTTATTTACTACTATTGTGTATTTTTTTAATAAACAACTTATAATATAAGTATAAATAAATAAATATTACGAGAAAATCGGTTATTTCTAGACAAGCGCGCTTCATGGTAGATCGCAGTGTCGAACTAAGCCTACCAAGAATAAAAAAAAACTTTACTTACACCAAGATTACAAAATAGAAAGCAAAAATATTTTCTACTTATATTGTTCCTAGACGGATACCTACCTACCATCCCCTATTCTTATAAGAAGCTGTATTTCCATACACTGTCCTCTATTCGTTATAACATGAACGTAAACCCAGGTAAGGCAGGGGACTCGCCTATATTTCACTAAATAAAGTGACCCAGGCAATTCATCAAGGCGACCTTCCTTGCCAACATGGATTAGAATGCCAATGAAGTGATAATGTAAAGACGAACAATATAAAACAAATGTATAAACATTGATCCTACATGACGAGAGATATTACACTAGAATAAGCCTGCCAGTGTTCTTACACTACTGTGTTAAACGCTATTTCTCTGTTCTCTTACTGTTTACTAGTTCAACTATTTCAGTAGACACAGCGATGTTTGCCCAATCGTGCTTAGTAAAGCACGATTGGGCAAACATTCACAAATTATTGAAAAAGTAATGAAATGAAATGAAATGAAATGAAATTATTTATGAAATGAAATGAAATTATTTATTCTGCAAGTAGATCTTTAGAGATACTTTTACATGTCATGGTTTGGGTTTTTTTTTTAGCTAGATGGCTTCGGCATTTCCTAACTGACGACCTCTGAGAAGAAACACCGAAACAAACTCAGAGAATCATGGTCTCTTTTAAAGTCCAGACATGAAAGAACACTTATAAGTGAGTGGTACGATGTAGGGTAATGTCTGAAATGGCCTTTTGAGGAAAGAACCATAGCAGCTTTGAGTAGACCAGTCCCAACTGACGGCACGCATGCATCAGTCATCGTGTAGCTCAACCATAATTTAGGGAGCTCAACGACCTGTCGCACGGCCATACCAGATCAGCAGGACATTCGTGTAGGTCTAATGAAGTTCCCAAAGCCTCCAGACTATAATAAGTTTGTTTAATTAACATGTATCAAAAGCCTACATGGTACTCACATTTACAAATTATATATATATTTTTTTATGACTGCAATATAAATGTCACGGTTCAATAATGTCGCGGCAAAATACTAACAAATTCATAGATGTCAAAATTCAATAATATGAGAGTAATTAAAATGTCAACAATTAAAATGTCAACAATTAAAATGTCAACAATTAAAATGTCATAACAATTAAAATGTCAACACTTAAAATAAAATTGTCACATTAAATTTCGGATACACAATGTCAACTAACTAGCATGGTAATAGCCCGGTTCATCAGAGCAGCTCAATCCCAAGCATTTTTATCGTTCAAATAATCAATGACTCTATAAAAACCCTTTTTGCATAGTACATTTTTAATATGCAATTTAAATTTGTTGATAGTTAGATTTTGAATGTGGCTTGGGATTTTGTTGTAGAAACGAATACTTTGACACTTAAATGAATTACTGATTTTTTGGAGTC
The DNA here is from genome assembly GCA_910591435.1 of Acronicta aceris. NCBI lineage: Eukaryota > Metazoa > Arthropoda > Insecta > Lepidoptera > Noctuidae > Acronicta > Acronicta aceris. The sequence continues at coordinate 14,598,721 of OU342770.1, forward strand.
TGGTCATTGGTAATATTAGCTTATTTTTATTTCTAGTATTGACATCATGAATATCGCAATTCCTAGAGTATTGTGTAATATTCTTTTTGACATGAATCAGGTTTTCATAGATATATTGCGATGCGACAGTCATAATGTCAATTTCTTTAAATTTATCCCTCAGTGAATGTCTAGAATTAAGGTTATAAATTGCGCGAATCGCCCTTTTCTGCAATACAAATATAGTTTGAATGTCGGCAGCATTTCCCCACAATAAAATGCCGTACGACATTACACTATGAAAATAACTAAAATATACTAGTCTTGCCGTATCTACATCAGTCAACTGGCGAATTTTAAAGACCGCGTACGCTGCAGAACTGAGCCTTTTCGCCAACTTATTTATATGTGGGCCCCACTGTAGTTTTGAATCTAAAGTGATACCTAAAAACGTAGTGGTATCCACAAGGTCCAACTCTTCCCCATCTACTAATACACTGGTTTTCACTTGCTTAACATTAGGTGTTATAAATCGAATACACTTAGTCTTTTTTTTATTTAAAAGTAAATTATTAACATTAAACCAATGTACTATCTTAGAAAGAGCGTTATTTACATCGTCAGTTATGGGCTTTTGTCGTTTCAATTTAAATAAAAGTGATGTGTCATCTGCAAATAACACTACTTCGTGACTATCTTTTATTAGGCTAGGTAAGTCATTAATATATACAAGAAATAAAAACGGGCCAAGAATTGAGCCCTGTGGAACTCCCATGGTAACTATAGACCCAAAAGTAACTTAGACCCTGGCCGCATATAACCGGTCCTTGAGGAAGTCTTTTGAGGCAACGTTTGTTTAGCAGTGGATGTATTTTGGTTGATATGATGATGATGAGATTTATTTATATAGCCTATATTAATGACTGTCATCCATAGCAGAAGAGTTATCATCATGGGCTTAGAAGGGCGATAACCGCCGGCACTCAGTGGAAATGGAACCCACGACACTCGATGTATCTATAGTGACGATGGGACTACTATAATTATTGTGCAGTAGATACGCAAAACAAGCTAAGTACAACCTATGACCAACAATATTCTTAGCATTTAAATAAAATGCAATCGTTTAATGGACTATTGTGAATGAACACTCCATTTACGCACTACTCCTTGTCAACCTCACCCACCGACCCAACCCTTTTAGTCCCCGCATGACAGCATATGAAATTTTAATTAAAAAATATCTGGCAGAAAGCGCATGTAAGATGCGGGGACGTTATGCGGAGTATGTGGGACTAATGGCATCGTGTAATAGGGTCCTAGTACAGGCAGTAAAACTTTCATATAACACAACAGAACGGAATTTCTGCTCTGGAATGAGATATGTGTCTAATTGTTGTTTTTAATGTATCTTCTTCGAAGTGTGTCACTTGGAGTTGCTTCGAAGTAATTTACTGAAGTAAGGAGACCATTAGGAACTGTTACCATATTTTTGTTATTGCCTATTAAACATAATACATCAGTAGAAAGTTATAACTACTTAAAATTTACTCCCAATCAATTGCCATCGCCAAGTACATTTCACAATTTTATAATTTTGCCTCTAAAACATATATAATTATCATTCTTTCTCACGAAGACCAGTGTATATTGTATATTTGTTTCATTGACATAATTTCACGTGTATCAATGTTTTATTTGAAATGTAAATTCCTTTGCTGTAAACCTTTTTTGAAAACTGACTCTACTGATATTGCAAAAATAATATTTCCTGTACAAATTACAGACTTTTCCAGCACTGCTCTGAGTTTCGAACGAATTTCATACAGATTTTATCGATACGAACAAACCTCGAAACATAGTAAGCGGCGTACTACAAAACAAGTGTTATATTCTGCAGGCAGTCCACAAAGTGCAAACATTCACTGAACGTTTGGAACAGTTCACAGCTGATGTTAATACGCGGCGTACTGCAATACGCTCGTAGTACGCGTGGGGGGCCATGGAAATGGCGAAGAATTTACTTTGAATTTAAAAAGAAATCATCACGTTTCTTTTTCTTTTTAGGCAGTGTACATCCACAGTTTTCCCTGTAATAGCGAGCCTATTGCCACCAACCAACCGGCACAAATCCAAACTTCGAGCAGCTACTGTTTATGTTGAAAGAAATAACAATAACTGACGATGTGGTAAAAAAAATTCACCTTGATTATGGTGAAGGTTTTGTTATGGGATAGCGGGCAAACGAGCAGATGAATCGCCGGATGGTAAGTGAATACCGCCGCCCATAAGCACCCGCAACACCAGAGAAGTCACAAGTCCGTTGTCGGACTTTTATAAGGGAGTACGCTCTTGCTCGCTTTGGCTTGAAGGTCATATAGATCCGTAAATACTGCAGGCGATAGTTAATTCCACAGTTTGGTTATGCGAGGCAGAAAGTGTCTAGAGAAATGCACAGTCGTGGATGAATAGGTGTTTTGTTGTACGAACACGAATTGAAGGAGACGGCCATACATAAATAAATTTCAGTCGGTATATGACTATCTCTTCTAATGATAGACCAAACAATACTTGAAGTAGTTCGTTTATCTATATATAAAGAGTTATATTTAACCGGTTGAGTTAACTAACTCTCCTCAAAATACGGTTTAATTAAACCGTTCCTAAATTCTATTTTGGTAGCCCTTCCTAGAGCGGGTGTGAAAGTAGCCGAACATAGTAGATTCGCCTGTCTCCAAAAACAGATTGTGTCGCTAAGAATTCGTATCCGAATTTTGTTTGTATTTGTATCCATTTGGAGCAGATCGACGCGATTGAGCGGTTTTAGATTGAGTTACTGTGTCTGTGTGTACATTGAGCTGGTGTGTGTGCTACTGTACCTATTGTATCCCCCACTCACATCGCTATGGAAAGATCTCTTTGGCGTGAATTAATTTAGCTTCAAGTTTTCGTTTAGCTTTTTGAACTTTGAACTGACATAATTGATATGTTTTTAATAAAAAATATTTTTTACGAACGAAGTAGGTACGTTAGATTCGTAAAACATTGGGAGAGTCCAAATTGCTCCAAATTCTAACGGCACGCCTATAAAGCTCGCCACTAAATCATACGGCCAACCTAAATATCATAAGATCCCGCTATCCATCCTTACTTTGTGACGGGTGACCGTCCCATAGTTTATACGGACAGGGTCACCCCCAACGACCCGGTGTTAACTGAACTGAAAGGTACCCCTTTATAGGTGCTACACAAAATAAGGGTTTGGAGACAGAAAATTGGAATAAAATGTAAAATCTTTTAGTCCGTTTTTAGGGACATGCTAGATTACAATTCCTCACTACTATTCAGATAGGCCCCTTATAACAAGAAAATATCTGACTATGACAGTTTGACTGGCTTACGACCACTTCATCTTCTGACACTGTTGGGGTCTGTCGTAAGGCACCCTGGTGTATTTCGACGTTTGCGCGTGTGAGGCAGTTACCCCGCGGTTGCTGCGGCTTCGGCAAACTGATTTAAAAGAAAACGTATTTGTTTTCCAACCCTAATCACAACTCACAATCACAAAACAATTCACAATCAATATTCTTGACCTAACAGTGGAATGATACAAAATCTACACTCCTTTTAACGCATAACGACCCTATCACATTTATAGAAAGAAAGAAGATGATTCCAGTCTGGACAAAGACTACCAAACGATAAAGGAATCTGAATCGATTCTTTAAAGAGACCATAAGAGACATTAAAACTAGTCTCCTTTATGTCTTTACAACCCCTAATGTTCGATCGAGTTGAAATTACACTTGGCTCTGCCGCCAAGTATTGGCCAAGTTGGATCTCTAAGCTTTCAACTAAAGCTATCTAACCATTTGGGACTGACCACTTCTAGGAACTATTCAGATAATTCTAAAAGCGCAATGCAAGGCTTGATATATTGCCCGGTGAACACGAAAAAGCAATTCGAAGCTACCTGAAATGTGGTCAGAAAAATTGCTATCGTCTGCTTGCAATTCTGCTACTCGTATGTGAGAGTTTTGTAAAGATTTCATAATTTGGTAGGTACATTATAACTTTGTAAGTAAGGTCACACTTGTGTGATTAAAGTTAAAATTATAGAAAGTTGATAAGATTTAGTTTTGGTGACACCCAAGCACTATGCATTAGGTGCTAATATCAAATCAAGGCTGGCAATAAAGATCAAATCAAGACTAGTCTAAACAAAAAAGATCTCTTTGTGATACTGGTGCAACCTGTCAAAGAAAATACATTGAATATATTACTAGACACTGAAATCCATTCCTGACCTCTTGATATAACTTTAGAGACCAGCATTAAAAGACAAGAAGACACTACAAGGAAATTGCATTCCATCTCCAACAATGAAATGAAACGTTCCAACAATACAATATCACAAGAGAACAACAAAGTAAGCAATTAATATCCATATTAAGACGATAAAATCTCGCTGGAACAAAAGTATGGCGCTTTCTGGATTCCCGAGTGCCTCCTTAGCCAAGCCTCTTCCTAGGCTCAAAACGAGCCAGTGCCGACAGCCAGGTCTTGCACAAAGCTAATTCAGAGGCCACTGCATCTCTTGTTATTTATTACACCCACTATTGCATGCTGCTAGTTTAGTATAGATTATAAGATTGAGCGGTCGTGGAAGAAAAATTGGGGTTTGTGCTTGGGTGAAAGATGGACTGTTCCTTTGTACATTAATTGTCAAAACAAAACATTCAGGCTCGTACCTATAGTACAATTATTTATAATTGTTCAATTGTGTTTAAAATTTAATTGATATCCATGGAAGTCGGACAGTTTTTTTTCGTCTGTTTTATCCGGAGACTCGGGAATGTCGGTTTTACTAGTCTAGTGGTCCTAAGCGCAACTGATACGTAATAGAGTGGTTTGATTCCAAGGTTGAGCAAAATGTTATAGGGTTGATTTATGAAATTCTCTGCAGCAACTCGGAGTTTGGGATTTCTGTCCGGTTAATGAGACCTAAATATACCGGCAAACCATGGGTGTACATTAGTACACCTCTACCTAACCGTACGCTAGCCTGTCCCCCAGTGTAGCCAGTTTTCTGTATCATAATTAATGCATAAGTATCTACTTATGTACTGCAATACAAATCGCTTTCCGCTCTACACTTACTCCATTCATAACTCCAACCTGAGCACCCCAGTGCCATACATATTGCATTATGCACCTTATCATAACGCCAAATGGTCTAATTTAGATAATTGGCGGTGTTTTATTAATACCGCAAGTCCCCTTTGCCCAGAATGATGTTGTAACATGATTTAATTTCCGCGAGCAACAACAAATCTTTAGAATTAGGATATTTATGGTTTTGATTTCTAGAATAGTACAATTTTGCTAGACCTTGTAGACTCTTGTAACATGTTTTTTTAATTACGGAAATAATAATAATAGAGTTTATTTCTGAAGCCATTATGGGATACACTCCTCAGTAACAGTCAGATTTTTACATACCATCACGGCTACATTTCCCGAAGGGTAAAGGAGAGAGGTGCTTATACTAAAGTACCTACACTCACAGTTCACCAGTATGTATAATGTTTACGTCTAATGCAATAGAGGGTGAGCCTTTTGCCATTAACCGGGCACAGTCCCAAACATCGACGATACTGAGAATTTCATAGAAAAACCCCATAAAACTTTCTTTGACCTAGGAATCGAACCAAAGACCTCTAAGTAGCACAGACAGATTTTTATTTTCAAAATTAGCTTGTTACCGGTGGATTGATTACACTGCTTCTTTTAGCTAGATCTTAGGGTGCCTATATATACACATACCATCACGCCTGTATTCCCCGAAGGGTTAGGCAGAGGGTTACACCCACAGTTCGCCGGTATGTTCAGGTCCCATGTTATAGGGGGTGAGCCTATAGCTATTAACCAGGCGACCGGGCACAAATCCAGACTCCGAGAAACCCAATAACACTTTGCTCGACCTGGGGATTGAACCCAGGACCTCTAGTGTAGCAGTCGCACTTTTTTTTTTTTTTTAAGCGTTGCCCCACACTAGGATTTTCTCCTGTATCGTGGGTGCGTTTACAAACACAAATTCTTACATACACAACGCCCAGACCCGGAACAACTATCTGTAGATCATACAAATATTTGCTCCGTGTGGGGATCGAACCCACAACACGTGGCGCAGAAGCCGATCGCTCAACCGCTACGCCAATCGTGTCGTCGAAACTTGGAACCACTAGACTAATGAGGCAGTCTATATATACCTACATCATTAATTAGGTATCATACATCATAGGCCTGTCTATTGTAATCTTCACATCTTATCTGTACAAAACATTTACAACATACCATGGCAGAACAAAATTGTTTACGCACCAGGTATTCCATTCCCGAAAATGACCCGCAGTGACGTCATGAAACTCACATATGTCATGATCAGTGTTGCCGATGATTGACAGCTTCGATATCATTATGGAATTTTCATGATTAATATAAAAGAAATAGTTACTAGCTCAACTATTTTTGTCTCGTGTTATTTGAATAAAAAAGTAATCTTCTTTAAAATTACTAATTGAAAATTCCACTAACAAAGAAGCAAGAAAATTAAAAAATGCATCTTGTCCGGCTAATTTATTTACACATAGTGGTATCATTTTAAACAATGACGTAGCCGCGTTCCATCCACGTGACCTAGCTCACCTGTTTTCTTCTACTACGCATCATACTGCCATATTCAATCAACATGACATGTATGACAGCTGTCAAGCTGAAAAGACGGAGCCGCTAAGGTGCATTCATAGAATATGGATGCATCCCTATGATAAACAAATGCTTTTTGCACGCACTTCTTTGTTCTATAAGAAAATATAAATGTTATAGCAATTTCCACCAGACGCCCTTGCTGCAGTGTTCTTTTGTAAAGGCGCTCTGTCCACAGCGTAAAATTTATACAGCAAAATATTTGGCTATGCGGTGAGCAAACCCAGACTAATTCTGCAGCAAATTCCTCCCACCATAAAAAAGGTAAATAAATAAATAATCCATTATTTCAAAATTTTTTACATGTAGGTTTCTTAAAACAAAACTTTCCACACTAGGCTTAGCCTGTATCGTGGAAATCTTAATGATTAATATTTGTATTGTCCGGTCTAGAAGTAGTAGGAAAGTATACATAGATTTTTTATGGGATAGGGGGGCAAACGAATAGACGGATCGCCTGATGGTAAGCGATTACCGCCGCCCCTTTTTTTAAATAAAGCTTACTAGCAATGTGGGTTACACATTACTAGTATTCTTGTTAACCCCTCGTGCTAAGCTAAATGCTTGTGTTACGAGTGGGTTCACGTCAGTAGTGCAATGGGTGGGTTTCGAACCGGCAACCACATGATCGTAAGTCCGACGCCCTAACCATTAGGCTACCGCCGCTTCATAACACTCACTTGGCGAAACACAACGTAAACGTTTTTTCACGCCTATTTTATGTAAAGCCGTGGTATCACACCAGCCGGCCAATTTGTGCCGAAGCATGGCTCTCCCACGGTAAAAATAATTTCGTTCCCGGTGTTTCTGAAAAATTTACAGAAAGGTAAACTCAATTTCCTCTTAATTTAGTATAAATATATATCTGAGGTGACGAACTAAAGATAAAGAACGTTGAACTAAGCTATTTCCTGACTAATGAAGCGGTAAATTTTCCCTAACATAACCTTAACCTAAATTTCTCTCAACAATAATCCAAGATTGTAAAAAGATCGTTGGGAAAGACAACATGAAATATATTTGAAGGGGCGGTGATAGCCTTAACGATATTTCCTCGGCGAAGACAGTTTTAAATGTAGTTAAACCGAGTTTAACTTAGCGCACGTTTTTTCGTTTCTCCGACTTGAGCTTGATACAATAAACAAGGCGTGTGGGGTTCCGTACCTACATTAAAATACAAAACTAGGTTTCAATTCTTGATGTCGTTTTGATTCAGTTTTACTGAACTGAAAGCCGACTTCTGTATAGTTGAGAAAAAGTTTAGGAGAATTATTTGTTTGTAATCCAAAAATTTTCTTTTTTATCCTACGTAATGAAATTATCAAAAAAATGATGCCTAATATCTTTCTTACTTTCTAAGCTTAAAATTTTACTAGACAACTGAAAAGGCTACGATTCAGCATAGTTTTATGACTCGCTTAACAGCTTAGCGTAGCATGATTTTAACTCATACGATTTTTATTAGCTACTCACTGTACTTGCTATAATTATAATTCCATTTTATCCTTTTTATTTCTTTAGACAGGGTTTAATTACACAAATCAATGAGAAAATTAAGATTGTGATGTTTAAGAAGGTCCAAGAATTAGATCTAAATAGAGACCTGTGGTCTCATAGTTCATAAATGGAAAAACTATTCATTTTAGGTGACGGTGACGAATTTTAATGTAAATTATTAATATAACATTATAGTCGAAATTTCGGAGGCAATGGTTGTAGCAATAAAAATTAACAAAAGATATCTATATACAACTATAGCTATTAGTTGATTAATGTTTAAGTAATGAATTATGACTTAAAAATTCCTCACCGTGCCGTTCCATTTGTGTGCGACGGACCTTAGTGCCCACTAAAACATTATTTATAATCCTAATACTAGCTTAAAAGGTAAGACCATAATGTGTCATAAAAGGGCTTTTACAATATTTAAAATATTATCATCCAACCTCCTATTTTCAGCGTCCATCAAGAACCCGATCCCTATGGCTGACTTTGCCCGCTCTTCGGTACATTAGCATAAATTAAGCGAGGGAAAATTTCACCGTCGACACAAAAAATGTGTAAGTTAAAAAATATGGCAATTTAGCATAGCTTTAATTGCTTTGGGACCGAATTAATTGTAGCAGGGCGATGCTTTCTTGTTTATTTTTTTCTTTTTAGTCTAAGGAGAATTAGTCTAGATAGGGGTTATTTGTGGAAGGGTAGCAGTTGTTTACATTTGGTAAAAGTACCTAATTTAGTTTTGAGGTTATTTTTTGGTATAAGGCTTAAGTTTATTTAGTGATAGGTCTTAGTGATCTGTCTGGCCAGCTACAACCCCAACGTCCTGTAAGAGCAAGGCAAGAATTTTACTGTGTGTTCAATCGTATGGTACCTATGAAAGCCAGAGAAAGGGCATTTATTTCAATTATTCTATTCAATCGCGTGGTTAGTTGTATTTTCCATTGTTCAAACAAAACTAGTCCGTAAAGCATTCAACGCAACAATGAAAACCCAACGTAAAACAACAAAATTTAGATTCCTTTTTCAACTTCCACATACAAGGAAAAAGGATCTCCAATTTCCTCTAACTTTTCCAAATCAACATAGGAACGAGACCTAGCTAGTTAATTAATGAAATGGACCGATACTAATTAACATACTTCGACAGCTTTGAATTCATTGTCATGTAAAATTAATTGAGTTCGTGAGACAAATACAAAATTATAAGGAAATACAAATTCAATAATTGTGAATCAGTTTGGTTTATAAAATTTCAGTAACTTATCTGAATTGAGGGCTGAGTCATGGTGAAGATTTCCACGTCACCTTTAAGCAACTGTTGTATAGATACTTAGAAGGTAACTCTGTCAGTAACCTTTTCATGCCGTAACCCCTGAACAGATGTCAACCGAATTTGCCAAGGAGATAAATTAATAATTAATACAGCTGTAATTTCTATCTACATAAGAAAGACTTATGTTTAACTAACCACCAGATGTGGTAAAATGTTATGGCAAAAAATCACTTTATATTGCCAAAAATAGTAAATTATCACCAAAATAAGTTCTAACCTAACCTAAACCTAATTTTTGGTGACCATTTATCCATTTTGGTAAGCATTTTGGTGATTAATTTACTAAATTTGGTGGTCTTTATATGTATCCCCCATAAGAAATACTATTTTGATAGCAAGAGGACTGGCGAGCAAGTGCTTGTATCTCAAACTCTGCACGCTGCAGTAATGACACGAGAATAATTTAGCTTACTTTGTGGTTTCAAATAGTGGACTTGGCCCATTCCATTCCATTCCATTCGTAAATATCAGTGTAGCATGAACTAAGGACCTCGATGTAAAGTGCTGCATCGAGCGATCCCAAAGGTACCATAAGGATTGCGGTCGGGAAATAGATGCGCTGCAGTCTGCCTGACCGTACCCACACGTTGGCTTAATTTCCACGCTTTTTTAGGATTCCGTGATTTAACTACAAACCCAAGCAATCTTGATTAAAGAAACAATCGAGAATTTTTGGTTTATGATGCAATGAAACATTTTGCGATAAAATCTTTTTGTAACATATTTGGGGCTCTAATCATGATATTTTTGCACAAATAACTTATGTATTTAATACAGTTCGGAATGGCTCACTTCAGACAGGTGCATTTATTTCGTCGGAATTATAATATAAGTCAGTCTATCAATCAGTATGACTGCCTCATTAGTCTAGTAGTCCCGAACGCTACGCTAGCGGTCCTGGGTTCGATTCCCAGGTCGAGCAGTGTTATTGGGTTTTTCTATGAAATTCTCAGCAACAGTTCGTAGTCTGGATTTGAGGCTCGCCCCCTATAACATGTGACCTAAATATACCGGCGAACTGTGGGTGTACATTTAGTTCGCCTCTGCCTAACCCTTCGGGGAATACAGGTATGATGGTATGTTATGTTACTTATTTCTTATCTGCCAAGAGCAATGTACGTGCTAGAAAATTGCTGAGTTCTTAGCGATTTGTTAATTTTAATTTTTGAAATGTGCTATTTTATACATACTAACGTGTCATATAAAAATACGAAAGACATCATGTTTTCTTTATTAAGCCCCTACCTACCTCTACCGAACCTCTAACATAGCATCGCAGCATCTTAACACGACTAGAATAATGAGGCAGTTATTTATTATCTAACCGTCGAATAGGCACAGTGAGTGTAGAATAGGTAAACATTGTTTGCTAACCGTGATTACATTGAGAGCGCAGTTAATGGGTCAAACTGAGACAAACAAGACATTGTCTTCATACGATTGCCTACAGCGATACATTTGCTTGTAGTTCTAGAACCAAGTTGTTTTCTATCGAAAGTAGTCAGTCTATAGCTGGTAAAAAATCTATGGAAATGATACAACTACTTTTTATACATTTTATCGGGTAAATCTCGACTTGCTGATAGGTACTACAGTACCTACAGTACAATGTGACGTAAAACACTTAACACCATTTTTCAAAAAACGTCCTTTCTCTTGGACCATCGCTCGCCGAATGAATGTGGCCCGCCCGAGCTGCGAAGTGCAAAGCGCACTCGCACTCAACTCGCGCCGAACCCCACCTTTCTACAATATTTTTTACATATGTATGTAGGTTAAATATTTCATTTATTTATTATTATGTTTATATTATAATTTTAGTACAAGTATAGTTTAATAACATAACATACCATCACGCCTGTATTCGAAATGAAACTTCTGATACTTACGCAAATGTTAACAGGCAGTAACAGGTAACTTGAAAGGTTGAAAGAACTGACAGCAGTAGCTGGGGTTCGATCCCCAGGTTGAGCAGTGTTATTGGGTTTTTCTATGAAATTCTCAGTAGCAGCTCGGAGTCTGGATTTGTGCCCGGTTAATGGCAATAGGCTCGGCCCCTATTACATAGGACTTAGACATACCGGTGAACTATGGATGTACAATAGTACGCCTCTGCCTAACCCTTCGGGAAATACAGGCATGATGATATGTTATGTTAATTATAAATATATACAAACTAAAACTATATAAATAAAAATAAATATATAACATTATTATACATATCTTATGTACCTTTTATATTGAATAAAACTGTTATGCCGATTCTTACACTACGCTCACGTTTTTTCCTTTAACGCTGTCCTTTTTCACAACCTAAAAAGAACCACATTATCACATTGTGGTACAGCCTCTGATTGGCCGATAGTTATGTCTTAATAATGAGATTTTATTATGTAACATCAAGTTCACTTCACTAAGACCATTCTCTTCGCGATCCAGGCGTAATTACATTATAATAATGTCTATCTCATAATTACTAGGGTGGCCAACAGCGCCAAATTACCCAGGAAATGTCCCGTCCTACTTCTCTTCTTTACGACCATTAGTCGTCATTTTCCCCAAAACGGCATCAATTTAAATTGTTGCTAAGTGATTTCAGTACTTTATTCTCTAGTTTCACATTTTGAAGTGCTCTACGCCTTAACAGAAGTAATCAGGATAATCGGTACCACACACGTATTTTTTATGGAAACCGTAGTTCCGCATGTGACCGCTGGCTGCCTCATTATTCTAAGGACCCTGAGTTCGATTCCCGAGTTTTTCTTTGATTTTAGAGTTCTGCCCGGTTAATGGCAATAGGCGCACCTCCTATTCATCATCATCATTATATTAGCCAATAGAAGTCCACTGCTGATCAAAGGCCTCCCCCAAAGACTTCCACAGGGACCGGTTATATGCCGCTAGAGACACGTTTCAAATGCAAAATGATTACTTACCGGGTTAATCAGGTATCTTGATTTATCGGTGAAGGAATCGTTATTTTTATCGAGTTTCACTTTTGATTGAACGTCGACTTAAATCTTTAAAACTATATTATGTCAATAAAGATAAATTGTAACACATCACCTTATCAGACATCACCTTATCAGATGCTTAATAAATCCGATATCGTGTTATAAAGACACTATACAAGTTAATTTAATGTTTTACTTTTTTAACTATGGCGTCGTCGGCGTGGCGTCGATATTTGAGGAACTCTGGGAAGAAACACCGAAACAATATCACAGAATCATGGTCTCTTTTAAACTCGAAACTGTAGCTGTAAAATTTGTTAACTAAACATGTTGTAAATGCTATTGTTGATCGAAGCATAAATGTCGATCTAAAAATACGTCACTATTAACACTGTGTGGACTGCATCATTAGTCTAGTGGTCCCAAGGGCGACTGCTACGCTAGAGGTCATGAGTTCGATCCGCAGGTCGAGCAAAGTGTTATTAGGTTTTTCTATGAAATTCTCATTAGCAGCTCAGAGTCTGGATTTGTGCCCGGTAAATCGCAATAGGCTCGGCCCCTATTGCATGGGAGCTAAACATACCGGCGAACTGTGGGTGTACATTAGTACACCGCTGCCTAACCCTTCGGGGAATACAGATGTGAAAAAAAAAAGTGTCTAGAGATTGTAAGAGTTATCCATGTTGCCAATACGGTGTGAATAAACTGTAATAATATCGTTACATTAGTTTTTTTTGTTATTTTTTTATCAGCATAGTAATAAAGATTGACGACGTGTGTGACCCAGATTACTTTGCCAGTGAAAGGTGACACAGTAACTGTTGAAATGTATTAGAATGACTATTTCGGATGTTTTGTCAGCCGGCTCGTTGGTCTAGGGGTATGATTTTCGCTTAGGGTGCGAGAGGTCCCGGGTTCAAATCCCGGACGAGCCCAACACTTTTTGCAATATTTTTTGTATTTTTTGGAATATTTTCTTCGTAAAAACTTTAATGTAAGTAGTATTTTTCTTCCCTTAGTTTAGCCGTTTCAGCATGATTATTTTCACAGTACGGGATGCAAAAGATTTTTTCATAAATCTTGATTTCAAGTGCGATACCGGTTGAATAATATAACAGACACATTGCTTGACAGTCGCCCTGGCGGATAAACAGGAAACGAGAGGGTGCTGGGGGTGTCAGGGGGTGTTGGAGGTGTCAGAGGGTGGTAAAACGTGTTGTATTGTAACGCGACGTTCGGATTTATTTGATTTTTATAATTTATCATTCTTAAGCGTTATGTTGCTTTGCGAGAAATCCATATAAATTATTGTAGCGTCGCTCAGAGAAGCCACAGAATATTATGTTATTGTGGATACGGAATTTAAATATATATATATTTTTTGTAAATATGGAATTTTCTGAATAAGAATACTTAGTTATAGTGCTTCTCAGACATTCACGATGGATATCTTTTTGTGATTTTTTTGCATTTTCCATGCTAATATTATAAAGTTATTTTAGTAAAGGAAAAATTCAATCGCGGGCAGGATTCGAACCTGCGTTTGCTGGTTTGATACACCAGACGCTCTGACCGCTAAGCCACGGCGATTCACGATGGATGATTCACGATTCACGATGGACTTCATTCATTTGTATGTGATACAGTCTTGCAACTTTTTAACCAAAAACAAATTATTTGATGAACCGGCGGTAGCCTAATGGCTAGTTGATTCCCAGGAAGAGCAGCAGCTCGAAGTTTGAATGTAGTTAGGTAAAAATATCTGTAGATCACACAAATATTAATGTCTTAGGTAGGAATCGAACCCACGAAAATCAGTGGCGGGTTGATGATCTTAACCGCTACGCCAAACGTACAACACCGAAGTACTCTAATGTAAACAATATACGGGTGTATTTTCCATTAAACTATAAAAAAGTCAGTAAAACCCCGATTTCAGAGAAAACAGAATTACTCCTGCACTCAAACCTTTTCAATAATTACATGGCGTAAAAGAAGCCTCTAATCTAAACAATTAGGGTCAATTGAGTGCCTCTGCTTAAGCCCTCTAGTGACTAATTAATAAAATTACCGACCGAAATGTAACTGATACTTTTGGATAAAGTGGTGGGATCACGACATAAAGGTAATAGGGGCTGTGAGGTCTATTTGCGATAATTTACCTGTCTCCTACCAAAGCTTGAAGTACTTAGACCAGGGGTCGGCAACCTTTTGAGTTGGAAGAGTCAAAAATTACAATTTACAGATATATTTTTTTATAGAGCCACAAAAAAAATTCTGGCCAACAATAAATAGTAAGTACTTGCATAAATAAAGATTTTTGATAAAAAAAAAGTAATCTATTTATTCATTCCTGGCTGGGAGATAGAAATGGTGCCTAAACCTCGTTAATCGATTCAGAACGATTTTTAAACGTTTTTTTTTTAATTTTTGCGAATGGAACTAAAGAACCGCAGCTTCACACCCAAAGAGCCGCATGTGGCTCGCGAGCCGCAGGTTGCCGACCGCTGACCTAGACCTCACTAAAAAAATATTGGTTTTAAGCTAGTATCGTCGTTCAAAGGTGCGACAGTAATTAGTGCAAACTGATTTAATTGAAATGTCGCATCTATCAAGCAAATTCGGATTTACATTATTCACAGGTTTTTATGATTAAATTCTTTAGTAGAGTTATAGAATGCTTGCAAGTCAGTACTAAAAAAAACTAAAAAACACATACACACATAAACTAACCTATTAGGAGATAGACAAGAATCAAGTTGACTTGTGAAGAGCCTTATTAAATCCATTTATGGTTTTATAATTTATCTTATACTGACTGCCTCATTAGTCTAGTGGTCCCAAGCGCGAATGCTACGCTAGAAGTCCTGGGTTCGATCCCCAGGTCGAGCAAAGTATTATTGGGTTTTTCTATGAAATTCTCAGTAACAGCTCGGAGTCTGGATTTGTGCCCGGTTAATGGCTATAGGCTCGCCCCCTATAACATGGAACTTAAACATACCGGCGAACTGTGAGTGTACATTAAGTACGCCTCTGCCTAACCTTTCGGGGAATACAGGCGTGATGGTATGTATGTAGATGTCATTTATCTTAGAACTATAGATTTATTTTACTTTTACAGACGTAATGTGATAATAAAACTTGTTATAATTGACAATAACTAGACCAGGGCCCTAATTATAGAGACATCCAGACATCCATCCAGGATTAATATTCACAAACTTTCACGTTTATAATATTAGTAAGGATTATTACTAGCTACTACTATTTAAAGCTCATATTGAGCTATTTAGTATTTTAGTATCAAACCCTGGAATTTCATGGATCCAAAGTAAATACAATATAATTAGGCAACACATTACCTATATGTATATATAGAGCTACACCGCTTTGTTCTGTAACTAGGTCCCTCCCTATCAAAATGAAAATTTATTCTTTCTCTAAGACTTTCCAACTAACTTTCCAGTTTCAGAATTACAATATTCAAGAACTTTAAATGTTGATATTGAGAGTTTTAAAAGAAATTACATGCGTACATAATATATCTACTTCTTTGAATAAAAATAACTTTGAACCGTCTTGATATAGGAGTTGGTTCATAATTTAACTTTATTTACATTTTTGACTAGTTGTCGTCAAAAAAGTCCCAAAAAGATCAACATAAGTCCGATTCTAGGCAACGTATCAAGATGAAACATGCACCAGATTTTAAGTTATACCTCTAGCAATATACTGTTGAAATCTGTATTCAATTCCATGCAGAAGTTTTTGCGTGGTGCGCCTACAAACATAGGTATAGACAGACAGACAACAGTTATAAAAATTTATATTTTGGCTTCTGTTGCTCTAATAAAGACCCCCATGGTACTTTTTCTTTAATATCTATATTGTACAGACATTGGCCTGTTACAATTTTATTATAGGTATAGATATAGATGTGTTACAATATTCTGTTACTCCACAATCCACGAAAAAACTGTGATTGTCCGCAACCCAACTTCTAGGCAATAGCGCCATTCAAAGGATAAACTAGTCGCCCAATCCAGAGTCTCCAAATATTGATTTGGAGACTCTGGATTGGAACTGGATTGGAACTTATTGGAGTTACACAATAATATAATATTTGTTTTTGTACTAATGTGTTATCCCTACCAAAACCAAAGGTTAAAATCCTACATGTTATTTTAATTATAATAATGTAATGTAAAATGAATCGCCTCAGCAGGCCGTGCGTGAACTCGTGCGTACTATCCATAATAACCGCCTGTAGCTGACACTTCAATGTCGACTCATCACGAAATGTGACACATTTTCAACTTATTTCATGTTGCATGGCAAAGAAATATAATATATAAATTTTTACGTAAACGGTGATACTGATTGGCATAAACGTCAGAGGGACACATACAGTGATCGAAACGTCACAAAAATCGAGCCTTAAAAAGTGGTTGATATAAATAACGAACACGTCAGTCTAATAAGTAAATACGGCTGCGAAACGTGAAGTCTTGAGTTCGTTTCCCGGGTCGGGTAGTGTTATTGGATTTTTCTATGAAATTCTCAGTAGCAGCTTGGAGTGGTCAAAATGATTAGAGCAATTTTCCCGGCGTCGCAGATATTATCTGACCACTCAATATCCAGCTACAAGGCCACACTAAGTAATAATTCCTCTGGACTAGATACCCGCAGTTTCCACGAATGTTTAGGTCCTATGTAATAGGGGACGTGCTTATTGTCATTATCTGGGCACATCGAGCAAACTACGAGCTGCTATTGGGAATTTAAAAGAAAAACCCTGTAATACCGCTCGACCTGGGAAAGGAACCCAGGACATCTAGCATAGTATTCGCACTTACAATCAATGGACTATTTGAAGGAGTTTATCATATTTTGATTCATTAAAAGCTACTAGCTTTCAGTTCAGCAAGTATGTTATTATTCTATTATCCAACTCATAAAACCAAGAATGAATATCTTCACCCCACTAACTGTATGCAGGTAGGCAGTAAAGTAATTGACATAATCACTTGGCGCGATTTACGTTCGGCTCACGTACACCTGCGCCATCCGGGAAGCGAACCCGGACCGTTTACGTTAAATACGAGGCTAATATATATTTAATGACCGCCTTAACTGGGCGAGTTGAGATATGTTTACCCTTGTTAAATGAAGGGGTCGAATTTGTGCATAATTATTTGTGTGAGAGGTGGAAGACATGACTTTAACCTATCAGAATAGAATAAGAATTATTTATTTGTTTTTTATTTATTTATGCAAAATATACACACATATAGGACTAAGACTATACTAATGAGTACATAACCCTGTTAGGGTATCGCAAAAGAACAAGATAACATTTTAAATTCTAACTTACATCTAGGTACAGGTTATGTTTTAGTTTATATAAACTCAATGATATTTAAACTATATAATGCCATTGGATATACTTATATAATATTTTAAATAAGAATATTAAATATTTATTTATTTATTTCCACTTATCTTCCATAAATTCTTTTATACTACAGTAGCATTTTTCTAATAGTATTAATCTAAGTTTAGTCTTAAAGATGTTAAGTGTATCTGTGTTTCTTATAGAATCAGGTAACTTATTGTATATTTGAATGCCGCGGTACTCTACCAGATGATTTCTGGTGTGCAAATATATGGTTGCCATTTCTAATGTGATGAAACAATAGTCAATACAATATTAATTCCATTCGTTGTCAATTTAAGTACATATTTATTTATTTATTTATTTATTAGTAAAGGTACACCAACAGCTTCTGTATACAACATTTAAAATTATAAACAATTGGTAATGGACTTATACAGTTGCCAATAACAGGCGAACCAACATTCCCAAAATACAAGTGATTAACGTAAGCTTAAACCTAAATATACTAAAAACTAAGTGGTAGAAAACTATATAATCAGAAATACAAGAATACAGACAAAAAGAAAATATCTATATTTTAATATATATCTAATATTTTATTGTTTTTTATTGTTGTATTGTATGCCTTGGGACATTAAAATTTTTGTTTTGAAGACATTTACAGAGTCATGATATATGTCAACATCTGGAGTGGATTTTATATAAGAGTTCATCTCTTGTCTGAGCCTATTTAGGGGTGAGTTTACTCCTAAATTTGTGTTGGATGCTTTGGTGTGAAATAAATGGGTAATGGGATGTCTTGGTATTCTATATGGGACTTTTAGTCCAATTTGTTCAGTTAGGTTATCACAGTCTAATTTATTATTAACTAATTTGAAAAAGAACATGAGGTCTTGTACCCGTCGACGTTCGCGCAGAGTGATCATTTTATAACATTGAATACGTTGCTCGTAAGGACTCCGGTGAGATATATCACCAAAAGTGTATGCTAGGTGTTTAGTGAAGGCCCTCTGGATGCTTTCTACCCTTTGTGAGTGTACTGCATAGTGCGGATTCCACACCACACTGCCAAATTCAAGGTGGCTCCGAACTAAGGCGTTATATAGCACAATTTTTGTTCTTACCAGCTTAAACCCTTTAGTATTTCTCTTAAGAAATCCTAGTAGCCGTGCCGATTTCGTAATGATGTTATCAATATGGTTTCTGAAGTTGAGTTTACTGTCCATGATGATGCCAAGATCACGAACCTCATTTACAGTTTCCAGAAATGCTCCGTTTATATTATATGAGACAGTATTGGATTGTTTTTTCCTCGTGAATCGTATATGGCTACACTTTTGAACGTTAAGTTTCATGCTATTAAGGTTGCACCAATTTTCAATTCTGTCTAAATCCTTTTGAACTAGTGCAGGATCATCATTTGAAGTTATAGTTTTATAGATTTTAAGATCGTCAGCAAACATTAGATATTTACAATGACGGATTTGTATAGTAATATCGTTAATGAAGAGCAAAAACAGAACCGGTGCAAGGTGAGAACCCTGAGGAACTCCTGAGTCGGCATAATATGGGTAAGATTCGTAACCATTAACAACAACAATTTGCGATCTATGGAGTAAGTAAGATGAGAACCAGTTCAAAAGTGAGCCACGTATACCGTTATATTCCAACTTGGACAATAACAGAGAATGGTCAACCTTGTCAAAAGCACTGCTAAAGTCCGTGTACACGGCATCTACTTCTAATCTGTTGTCAAGAGCTTGGGTCACGTCAGACACAAATTCAACGAGGTTTGTCTCTACGCTGCGTCCAGATTTAAAGCCGTGCTGACTTGGTGAAACAATTCTGTCAATGTGGCGAGTAATGATTGGACAAACAAGAGACTCAAAGACTTTTGAGAAACATGACAATATTGAAATAGCAGAATAGTTAAATACTTTACATTTCATTTTGAACTGGCCGTAATAAATAAATGGAAAATCGTCGAAAAGTCACAGATTATCAATAAAAAACATCGAAATATTATAATAAGATTTATTTAAAAGAAAGTATTTTAAATGTTTTTAAACAGGCATTTATTTACAGTGAAGTATTTTTGACAAAATGGTAGAGTAGGAACCTAGATTAACGGTATCGGAACCCGAATAATAACAGAATTTGATTAAATTGTGTTTGAATTACGTTTTATTTCGGTATTACGATTGTAAGAGAAATTCGGTCCGCCGGACTCTTAATATGCGGATAATATAGTGGGCTGCAATATTGTTAATATTTTGTATTAACACTACCACTTTTCTCTTCTTCTAGCTTCTAGCTTCTTCTTCGTTCTAGCACATATTGTAGCTGTTTATTGTCCCTGAATAAATAAAATAAAATATAAGAATAATCAAAATCGGATCTTAAACCAATTTTGATGACTTTTGGTATACAAATATGTTCGACCTTAGAACATAGACTAACTTTTATCTGAAAGTGTAACATCTTGTTGTGGAGCAAGTGAAACAGCTAGTTCGAAATAATTTGAAAAAGAAATTTGAAATATCTATACTTATATTAAATCTGTAGAGAGGTCAATTCTGTACATGAAATATATTTCCAAAATAACTATCAGCGGGTGATTAGTGATCGATACTGACGCCAAAAATGCAATCAGTAAAATTTTTGTCTGTCTGTCTGTATGTTCGTTATAGAAACAAAAACCACTCAACGGATTTCAACGAAACTTGGTACAATTGTTCTTCATACTCCTGGGCAGGTTATAGTATTATATACTTTTCATCACGCTACAATCAATAGGAGCAGAGCAGTGAAGGGAAATGTGGGGAAATGAGTGATTCATGAGAAAGGTTTCAAGCTATAAAACATCACGCTACAACCCTTAGGAAAGGGGCAACGCAGGTGAAACCGAGGGCGAAGAACTAGGCAATAAAGTAACTATTCCACGCGGACGAAGTCGCTGGCAAAAGCTAGTATACAATAAAAAATCCTAAATAATACCTAAGTCTGTAGAAGAGTCGTGTCTGTAATTGCAAAATAATTGGGAAAAAAAGTAAAAAACGTCTCCCTCACTTCAGTATCGGTCAATTTAGTGATAGAGAAGCCGAATTAGTGATTTTTAGAATTGTTGTGTGTCTGTATGTCTGCATATAATTCGAGATCTACTTGATAGATATCTATGAAATCTGGTGTACAGTAAGATTATGAGCCTGGTCATCATTTAGGGTACTTTTTATTGTTTTGACCCTTAAATACTTTCTTACTACTTTACGCTAGCGGAAGCTAGTATAAAACTAAACATAATAATGTTACAAACACATTTTAGTACCTTCTCATTTTTACGGAACCCTTATAGGATCACTGTGTCGTCCGTCCGTCCGTCTGTCTGTCAAGACCCTATACCTCTGTAACACGTGGAGGTAAGTTAACGTAAAAAAGATACGGCCGTTTATCCCCCAAATATCGTATATTTCGATACTCTCAAGGAAATCAAAATTTTCATTTTCCGTTGACCTTTCTAGGTCAACAGAAGGTAGGTATAACATTTCTAGGTATAACATTTAATACCGTCTTATACTACAAGTATAGGGAAAACTATACATTTGTAATTAATTATAATAAGTACCTCCAAATTGGTCAGAACCCTCGGTGTGCGAATTCGACTCGCACTTGTCCGGTTTTTTAAATAATGTTATAGCTACCTCATTATTAAAGTAAATTAATGCCGTTGATAATGAAATAACATAACGTTCATAGCAATCTTAAAGCAAGAGACATTCATGTTGATAAATAATGAAAGAATCCCGACATTCTTGTCTTATTTGCAAAACAATGGGGACACGATACTTTTCTAAATAACAATAATAGGTATAAAAAAATGTATGTAAACTATTTACGCTGTTTAACATTTCTTCGTCTTACTTTGTCGGCGAGTTCTTGCAATAATCAACAAATAGTTTTACCGTAATACTGTATAGCTTCATGACTACATAGTATAAAACAAAGTCGCTGCCGCTGTCTGTCCGTCCCTATGTATGCTTAAATCTTTAAAACTACGCAACGAATTTTGAAGCGGTTTTTTTTAATAGATAGAGTGATTCAAGAGGAAGGTTTTAAGCTATTTAACATTACGGTACGACTCTTAAGAATGGGGCAACGCGGGTGATACCGCGGGCGGGTCGCTAGTCTATAAATAAATACATGAATAGGTATCTTTTTGTGATTTATTTGTATTTTCCATGCTAACATACACCAGACACAGTACCACTTTAAGGTGTAAATTTCGATCTGGCGGGTGGAACTAGCGGTTGCTCACGGCCAGTCCCCATATCAAATCGGCCGATAGATCTGCTTACTAGGGATAGGATTTTGACATTACTTGTATAGACTTTATGTCAAAATCCTATCTCTAGTAAGCAAATCTATCGGCAGATTTGTTATTGGGACTGGCCGTTAGAGGTCATAGCGTCTGGGGTAACCAGAAGACGCAGGTTCGAATCCTGCCCGAGGTCCGAATATTACATGAATAGGTATTTATTTAAAAAAAAATGTCTATAACTGCATCATATGACTGCCAAGTAAATTAAAATACCTATGTATAATTTATTAATTAAGTTATTAATAGAGTTACACGAAAAAAATGGTAAATGATTGTAATCACGAGGGGCTATACCTACAGTAAAAACTATATTATTTAGTAAAAGTATATTAAATATTGTTTAATGTCATACATAAATTCATTGTTACCTTTTGCTACAAAGGGGTTGCAAAGAGTGATTCTTGTCTTTATAATAACGGACGACTAGACGAGCACGAAAAAGCGACATCGTTACATGGTGGTCATTCCAGAAACTCGAACAAATCGCTATAAGTCCACTTTTATAATGCGTACTGCTGAAATGTGGAATGCGCTTCCCGAGTGGGTCTTCCCTGATAGATATACTTTGAGGCAAGCGCGCTCGATAGTAGATCACAGTGTCGCTTATCATCAGGCGAACTGGCGGTCAAGTGTAAGCCTATTAAGAATAATAAAAAATGCTCTTATTGCCGATGCGGTATTATCATATATTTATGACATTAACCAATGTGTCGACACAATCCAACTATACCGTGAGAAATGTCTGCCTGTAACTAATTAGTAAGAAACCCACTATTGTCGTTAAGTAATTTCATCATGCGTTGGGTTTTGAATTGTCACTGACCTTTATATGGGTATTTTACAGTAATTGTAATGTTAGAGAAGAATCCGCGGAAGGGTTCCACACTTGAGAGACATCTTGTCTAATGAAATATTGTTTAATTAATAAGATAACAAAATAAAACTTAATTGCTTATTTTATGGATTAAGTCGGAAAACGAGCTGACGAGCCACCTGGTGGTAGTCATCGTACAACACCAGACGAGTTGCTAATGCGCTGCCGACCCTTAAGCGCCCCTACGGACTGTAGACTGCTAGAGCCGCAGCAACCGAGGGGAACTCACGTGCAAAAGTCGAAACACACACCAATGTGCTTTATGACAGACTCCAATGTAAGGGTGGTCGCCAGCCAGTCAGACCCCAAGAGGTCCTACCACCGAGCAAATCAGATATTTTTACCCCTCTTACGGGATGCCTATCTGAAAGGCAGTGAGGAACAGTATTCTAACCCGTGCCCACACGCTTTATAATGAATTAGCCTTTTACCCGCGTTTTCATTCGCATAGCCCCGTTTCTAAGGGTCGTAGTAAAAGTTTAAAAGCTTGAAACCTTCCTCATGAATCTCTCTGTCTATTGAGGCAAACCGCATGAAAGTCCGTTCAGTAGTTTATGAGTTTATCGCAAACAGACAGACGCGCCGGGAGACTTTATTTTATAATTATGTAAGGACACTGTCTTTTGGCTCCACATTTGGCGTAACGGTTAAGGTGGTCAGCTCGCGATTACCGTTGCGCCGCGTGTCGTAGGTTCAATTCTCACCCGAGACAAATATTTGTATTTTCTACGGATGTTTGTTTCGAATTTGGGTGTACTTTGTGTATGTTTTGAAGTCCCCAGCGGCGGGTCTTTTTTAATAAAACAACAAATAGATAATAAATAAAACATACCTATCTAATTATTTTTACTTTCAGCGACCGAAAGCAATGTTACATCAGTGTTTCCCAATCTTGTTTTGATCAGGGACCACTTTGATTTAATTGTTAATACGGGACCACAAGTAAAATAAAATTTATCAATCTGATATTCAAATTTTTTAACACAAGTACCTACCTACTTTCTTACAAGATTTTTAGATGTTTCGCAGACTATATTTTAGTTCATGGGGACCACTAGTGGTCCCCGGATCACTGGTTGGGAACCACTGGTTTCGATAATAATAATTAAGTATATACCTACTATTCTTTGGCTTAGACACTTGTCTACATTGATATCTCAATAATAAACATTAAAAAAGAGCGTCATTAGTCCGTTGGTCTCAAGCGCGACTGCTACGCTAGAGTCCTTGGTTCGATTCCCAGGCCAAGCAAAGTGTTTTTCTATGAAGTTCTCAGTAGCAGCTTGGATTTTGGATTTGTGCCTGGTTATGGGCTCGCCCCCTATTACGTGGAACCTAACATACCGGCAAACTGAGGGTGTACAGTCGAAGCCATCTAGCTAAAAAAAAACCCCAAACCATTGACATGTAAAAGTATCTCTAAAGATCTACTTGCAGAATAAATAATTTCATTTCATTTCATTTCAACACTCATAAGTCCATAAGCACGCTAAGGATTACGTGTCACTTGTTAACGACAATGAATAGAAGGTCGTAAGTCAAACTAAACGTCAAGCTATTGCGTTGTGAGTAGAGATGGGCATTTTTGTTATTTTTCATCATCGATGCGCATCGTTGTTTCGTTAACGTCACCCGTTGTCAACATCGTTATTTCCGACAACGATGTCGGACATCATACATCTAGCCTCTAGCGTACTCGTTTGGTGAGATGTTAATACGTTGGCGTTTTCATCAATGTTGTTAAAATACCATTATCGTAGTTCAACGTAATCGTTCGGTCGCAATCGTACTCGTTCGTATTATTGACATCGGTAGTTGTCAGTTATGGTCGGCATTATTTTTTTTTTTTATAAAACGTTGCCCCACACTAGGATTTTCTCCTGTATCGTGGGTGCGTTTACAAACACAAATTCTCACATACACAAACGCCTAGACCCGGAACAACTACCTGTAGATCATACAAATATTTGCTCCGTGTGGGGATCGAACCTGTGGAGGGGCGAGGTGTGTTGCCCCTCACACCAAAGGGAGGATCCTCCGACCAGGCGGGTGTTTTTGCCTGGCGGGCCACGGCCCGACGGTTGATGTCGGACGGTTTGTATATATCCAAGTTGCGTTGCAAACTTCACTTGCGCGATTCAGGACTTGTTCGTATAATTTGTATGTAGCGCGGTAGATGTCGCTACATCACTTCCCCCCGAGACCGGAGGTCGATGGTCGTGTCGATAAGTCAGCGGTCAGTGCGTCTGAAGAGCTTGCCAGTGCCAGTGGAGTGTGTTCCAGTGAGTCGGAACAGGATGCCGCGTAGTCCGCAGTGAGTCGGGACTGTGTTGCGGTGAGAGCCCCAGTGAGTCGGGGTGATGCTGCGTAGTCCTCAGTGAGTCGAGGTGGTGCAGTGTTGAGCAGTGGCTGGCTGCTGCGTCGACCAGGAGAGACTGCCTCTGCTTGTTGACCGGCCGAAGTGCAGTGTGCTGTGCCAAGTTGCTTGATGTCGGCTGAGGGTGCTGACCAGGCATGCGCGTTCGCTGCAGGCGTGTGGTCAGGATGCCCGTTGAAGCCGGAAGAGTGCTGGCTGGCTGTGTGACTCGCTGCTCGTGCTGTGAGGGAGGGAAGACAACGGTGTGATGAAGCTGCTGGTCTTCGAAGGCTGCGCTGATGTTCTTCTTCTGGGTCTCCAGTGTGGATACACTGGGATCACGTCGGGGTCACCACTGTGGAGGGGCGAGGTGTGTTGCCCCTCACACCAAAGGGAGGATCCTCCGACCAGGCGGGTGTTTTTGCCTGGCGGGCCACGGCCCGACGGTTGATGTCGGGCGGTTTGTATATATCCAAGTTGCGTTGCAAACTTCACTTGCGCGATTCAGGACTTGTTCGTATAATTTGTATGTAGCGCGGTAGATGTCGCTACAAACCCACAACACGTGGTAGAAGCCGATCGCTCAACCACTACGCCAATCGTGTCGTCAAATTCGGTACTTCTGATCGCGTTGAATTTGGGTGTTACTGCCATCCGTTGTTCAATATTTCGGCATCGGATACCACCACCATATACTAATATCGTTGGTCAACAACGTTTTTTTAAAAACGGCCACCTCTAGTTGTGAGATTGCCTATGGACTTTTGGTCGCCACTGTACATTAGTTCACCTCCGCCAAACCCTTCGGGGAACATAAATGTGATAGTATTGTATGGTACATTACAAAAAAACTGCATAGCGTATATACATTTCCACGTACTACGATTCCAGTCCACTATTTTGCGCTTCATCTACATTCCATTTAAACTCAGCGAAGGCTAATACCTCAACGAACTGGTCTGCTGGTTTAAATAAAATACTGGCCAACATTTCATAAAAAGTCGGTATACCAAACGTGCGCACAGCTGATATAAAACAATACGGTTATTACCTAAAATTTTATGAAAATCGCTCCAGTAAACTGGGATAAAAACGTACGTATTCAAATATAAAAAATAACGCGTAGAACTAAGTCATTTTTATCGAACGCAGCTGTGCATACGGCTTTACTTGTGAAAATTATACTGGAGCTGAAAAAATATAAGAATTGGTTGACCACAACCTGTTTTTATGTATTTTCACACACATCCAAACCCCAATACTATAGATAAGAAAATATTTATTTTTATTTTACTACGACTGCTACGCTATAGGTCCTGGGTTCGATTCACAGGTCGAGCAATGTGTTATTGGGTTTCTCTATGAAATTCGTAGTAGCAGCTCGGAGTTTGGAATTTGTGCCCAGTTAATGGCAATAGGCTCGTCCCCTATTAGATGGGATCTAAACATACCGATGAACTATAGGTGTTCATAAGTACGCCTCTGCCTAACCTTTCGGGGAATACAGGCATGATGTTATGTTATTTTATTGAATTTTTATATAATTATCACACACGTATTCCTCGTAAATTTATATGTATTTATACGTTTACTTAGGTTCGCGTATGGTGTTTCTTCAATTTAATATGGGGCGCGCCAATAATCGCACACAAATTTGCCCCTTATGGGGACGGGTTAAAATACAATTTCCCACTGCCATTCAGATAGGCATCTCGTAAGAGCCGAGAAAATATCTAACTCGCTCGGTCCCTTACATCGGAGACTATAATAAAGGTACTTGTGTTTCAACTACTGCGCGTGAGAGCCAGTTCCCCCTCGGTTACTGTGGCTCTACCAGTCTGCAGTCCGTAGGGGCTCGTAAAGCTCGGCAACGCATCAGCAACTCCTCAGTTGTAGGTGTTCATGGGTGGTGATAAGTACTTACCATCAAGTGCCTTGTCTGCTGGTTTGCCGACATAATTAATAATAAAAAAAAAAAACAAATACAATCTCCAAGCTGCTACGGAAAATTTTATTGAACAAACCTAATTACAATTTCTGGATCTGTACAAAAGTAGAATCACCTTCTTATACATAATTATTTTGTATCTGCAATACTGTTTCCAAAGTGGGTGCCTTCGATTTAATCAGATCTTTTGTTTTCGCCACCGACTTCAGAAATCGCAACAACACTTTGCTTAACTGGAAATCGAATCCGGAAACAGACCTCACCTCTCGCTTTCCACCGATATATATGTATACCAATTGCTCAGTTACTAAGGGGTACATAAAAACAATTCCAAGGAACTTCAACAAATCAAATACATAATATTGGTTCCGGGATGTTACGATAACTGATCTGTTGACTTTGACTATAAAATATGCGAGTTGAACCTGACTCAATTATAAGTTCAGTGTAATTGTTTCGCTCGTGTTCATTTGGATTGGGGGCACCCACTGACTGTCGGCTTTGAGATAACATAAGATAACATAATAAGAAAGAAAAAGTATTTGCATTTGATAGCTCAATTCTTGAGGCTGGGTTTACGAGCAAAATAAGTCAGAAACGGCGGCTGAATCCTCGAGGCACGGATAGTATTACATATAGCTTTTAATTAAGCTGTTTTCTTTTGTGACTAGATAGCTTGATTAACATAATCATTAGTTAGCTACAAGCCCTTCGAATTTCAGCTAAGGCAACTAATTTTAAATATCAATTTACCTACATTCAAAATGTAAGCTTTAACTGAAACATCGCTACAGAACTGTGTAGCACGTTGCAGCAACCGGTCGCTGTTTGCATACTAATATTATTGCAACAAGCACTAAGCCGCGCCTCAGGTTCACTCTAAGACCTGGTTCATGTTTATTGAACAGGTCTGTGTAAGCTCTTATTAAGCTGGAATAAAATAACTTTGTACCGAGATGCATAATTAAATAGTGTAGTGTAGTGCTGGGCGGAAGAAATGAGCGAAAATTTTAATTTTAAAATTGTGGAGGGCGAGGTTGTGTTGCCCTCCAACCAAAGGCAGGATCCTCCGACCAGGCGGGTGTTTTGCCTGGGGGGCCACGGCCCGACGGTTGATGTCGGGCGGTTGTATATATCCAAGTTGCGTTGCAAACTTAACTTGCGCGATTCAAGACTTGTCCATCTAGTTTATATGTAGCACGGTAGATGTCGCTACATCACTCCCCCCGAGACCAGAGGTCAATGGTCGTGTCGATGCTGAGTCAGCAGTCATTGCGTCCGAAGAGTTTGCCAGTGCCAGTTAAGTGAGTGTTTCAGTGAGTCGGAACAGGATGCCGCGTAGTCCGTAGTGAGTCGGGACTGTGTTGTGGTGAGTGCGTTGGATGCCCCAGGGAGTCGGGGTGATGCTGCGTAGTCCTCAGTGAATCGAGGTGGTGCAATGTTCTACTCGTATATCATCCTAGCGTATCCCCAACTATGTTGGGGTCGGCTGAATATCAGGATTTTACACGAAGCGGCTGCCATCAGACCGCAATAATATTTCAAGACAATGTCAATAAAATAGTTGTCAGATTCTTAGGGCTACTCACTAGCACTAATGATTATTATAGGTGTTCAAAATCAAAGTCATAATGTTTTAGATCATTAAAATAGATAAGTACTTTTGAAAAGTCAAAATTAGTTGCACGGTTTCAAAAAGTGTTTAATGGAGAAGAGCCGACAACTCTAGAGATACTCGTTCGTGAAACAGATGGTATAAACTTATGAAGTAAAAATTATAAATTCCAATAATTATTTTTAGTTTTTTTTTAATACTGACTTTACTCTGTGCACTTATACATAAATACATTATACAAAAATGTTTCTCCTTTAATAAAATAATTACCAAATAATGTAGTGCCAAATATTTCATTTTTGTATAATTGTTTGTAATTGTATTTTGTATAAATGTATCACATTTTTGTATAATGTATTTATTTATAAGTGCACAGTGTAAAGTCAGACACTGTGCACTTATAAATAAATACATTATACAAAAATGTATCTCCTTTAATAAAATAATAACCAAATAATGTATTGCCAAATATTTCTATAATAAGTACAGGATCATAAATATTATTGATGCTTTTAATGGCAAGTATCACGAACATACGTCTATTACTATGTAACTAATACTCTCGATACCCAAAATTCCCGATTCCCAGCTCCCAGGGGACACAAAACATTTAGGTTACATTGTCTACGCCCCCTCTCCCCTACCCCAAGCCCTCACGTCCCAGGAGGGCAGAATTCCCGATTTACTTCAAATATTTACTATCCACATTACGCACTGCTTACGACAAATACGGCTGTGTACAGTCAACAACGAATACTTTATACCCACTTATTTCAGGACGATTTCCTTAATGGACCAAATATACCAGCTGTATCATTCGAACAGAGAAATAAATGATGATGTAAAAGGGATATTAATGAAAAACTTTTTGTTTGTAGCACATACCTTCACGCCTGTATTACCCTAAAGGTTAGACAGACGTGTATTTGTATACTTTAACGCTGTAAAAGGTCCTTCAATTTGGGGCAAGCCTATTGCCATTTATTGAACTCAAATCCGGATTCTGTCAGGCGATAGGATTTTTTTTTAAATATTACCATACTTACTTACATAGACACGATCAACAAAAATAAATAGGTTCAACAAAGAGGAAGTTACTATAAGTAGTTATAAGCATTTTAATGGGACGTCTAATTATTGGTAGGCTATAAAAATTCTACACAAATACTGGTTTATGCAAAGGGTAACGCAGCCCCTCTCAATCCTTATCAACGTATATATTTTTCACTAAGCTTACTAATTTGAATAAATCAAACATCTTCCAACTATTCTAGATAGAAAACCATATCACTGTTAACCAAAATTCGGCTAGTAATTCAAGTAAAATTCTAACATGAATAAACAAAACCCCGCGGTTTCATCCACTACAAAATGACGGACTTTTATACTAACTTTCAGCCCCCGTTTCACCACCTTAGGAGATGAATTTCCAAAAATCCTTTCTTATCGGATGCCTACGTCATACAAAGAACACACCCTCCAAGTTTCAGATCTCTGCGATTAACGATTTAGGCTGTGCGTTGATCTGTCAGTCAGTCATTCAGAACAACGCATTTTTTATGTACCTATAGATGAATCAATCTCCTAACACCAATATAACTAAGTACCTATAAAAAGATACCTGTGTAGTAATTATTTTGAAATTCATTCATCGCTATTAAGGTCAAGGTTAAAATTATGCCACGCGTCAAGAAAATGAAACTTAAATAATAAAGTTGAAACAATCCGTTAATTATGTGGGCGTCAAATAAGCTATCTCATCACTTAAGTCTGTTCAAAGTTTAACTCAAGTAAAGCCGGGTTCACACAAAGTAGTAAAGTCAAACTTAAAGTCAAAATGTTTTATTTCAAAAATACCATTAAACAAGGTACTTTTAAAAAGACAAAACTAGTTGCACGGATCTAGAGAGTGGGTCTTATGGAGAAGAGCCGGCAAAAAACTCAATAGATACTTTAAAAAAAAAACTTGAAATGAAAGCGCTCTCTTTGCTAGCTTAAGGACATTATCATGTACAACATAAGACCCACGCTATTATGCCTGAATTTCCCGAAGGCCTAAGCAGAAGTGAACTACGAGTAATGTACAATAATAGGTCGCCGGTCTTCAGGTAAGGCAAACCTAGGTATTAAGATTAACCATACACGCCCTGCAACACGATGGACCGACGATTTGAAGAAAGTGGCAGGGAGTGGATGGATGCGAGCTGCCCAAGACCGGGATGGTTGACCTACGTTTAGCAGTGGATGGCAATAATAGGTTGATATGATAAAGATGATGATCAAATGCATACTCCGAGTAGCTACTGAGAATTTTCTAGTGGTTTTTTTTTTTAATAAACATTGCCCCACACTAGGATTTTCTCCTGTATCGTAGGTGCGTTTACAAACACAAATTCTCACATACACAAACGCCCAGACCCGGAACAACCTGCAGATCATACAAATATTTGCTCCGTGTGGGGATCGAACCCACAACACGTGGCGCAGAAGCCGATCGTTCAACCGCTACGCCAAACGTGTCGTCAAACTTTATAACCTACTCGATCTGGAAACCGAATCCAAGGCTGCAGATTCAGCAACAGCTGTACTAATGAATTACATAATCAATAACATTATCCTCAGAGCCTGTTTCACATGTTGGAGTCACTTCCAGTCTAAACTGACTGCCACCAGACCTCCACAATCCAATTACTGAGCAATACTGACATCCAAAGAAGAGACTGGCTTACGGGCTTTTTGAGCTTCTGACTTCCACTAACAATTGTTATCAACAAGTGGTATCGTATGGCAACTGGAACCGGCGGGTTTATGTGCTCTCCGAGGCACAAAGAGGGTTAGTAATAATAAATTACATATGAGACATTAAAACTATGACCCAGTTTCATACAGCAGTTAGGTCATTAGAAGTACGTATACTTTTCTTTCCACACACCTCTATCTGCTACTCGCTTCACTATACTTCACTGTACCTACTATCCTAAGCCGCCAGTCTACAAATACACTGCTGATGTAAACTAGGCTTTAGTTTGCAATGTCGCCATTTAAAAAAACATTACTAAGGATCATTAGAAAAACAAAGCGGAGTGAGCAATGGTTAGCAAAACATATTTCAATCATATTAAGTCCCATAAAAATTTGTCCCGTAAAATTTT
Organism: Acronicta aceris; assembly: GCA_910591435.1. Classification (NCBI taxonomy): domain Eukaryota; kingdom Metazoa; phylum Arthropoda; class Insecta; order Lepidoptera; family Noctuidae; genus Acronicta; species Acronicta aceris. The sequence continues at coordinate 14,630,976 of OU342770.1, forward strand.
ACTCGCTACTAAAATTTTTGAAATAAAATTACGTTTAAGAAAAAGTACGAAACAGTTTCGGAAACCAAACCGAAACTGCACCGACTCCCAAAACTGTTTCACACATAACATTGTTTTTATGTTTCTGAAGGTGGTTTTACTTTTTCTTAAAAGTTATGTTATTATATTTACAATATTGGTAGATGGCATAGCAATAACAGAATTAAGAGGGTTATTTGACTACGGAACTCTAAACCATGTTAACCCTTTTGAACCCTTTTACTGGATGCTTACGAGTTTACTACCAGCGTAAGGATTAGTGTACATGCATATCTGGATTTTCGTGTATCTGTCTGTGAGAAACGGGCCTAAGATCGCCATTATTTTCTTTTGTTTGTAGTAAGCGTTTGTATGAGAATAGTATTTAGAAACTTGGGATTCGGATTGTAGATCCATTGAAGTTGTTGTTTGACCTAGTTAAGGGAATTATGTCACCATGATGATAAAAGCAAAGCTGTGGTGTTTTAAGTAATTATTAGAAGAAGCTTGATGCTGTTTTTGCACTACATATAATTTTAATAACATACTATCACGCCTGTATTCCCCGAAGGGTAAGGCAGAGGCGTACTTAATGTACACCCACAGTTCGCCGGTATATTTAAGTCCCATGTTATAGGGGGCGAGTCTATAGCCGTTAACCGGGCACAAATCCAGACTCCGAACTGCTACTGAGAATTTCATAGAAAAACCCAATAACACTTTGCTCGACCTGGGGATCGAACCCAGGACCTCTAGTGTAGCAGTCGCACTTGGGACCACTAGACTAATGAGGCAGTCTGAGTAATGAGCATATAATTTTAATATGTCATGATAAGCCTAAGGTGTCTCACTACAGGTCGAAAGCTTTCTCCACTTATCCCTGTCTAGTTTGCCCTGTGTAGATTGCGGTTTTAAACCAATCTAACTTGAAACAGAAAGGAGTGACTAATAATCTTATAAAAATTATGTTAAAGTCATTACCTCTTCCAAACTAATATTATAAAATGCATCTGTGTGTTCTTTTGTTACATTTTCACACATAAACATGAATTAATTTTGATGAATTCTAGTGTAATAATAGATTGAACCTTAGGAAAATCATATGCTACCCTTTTTGGAGGCTATTTGACGTAATTATTCTACACAGACGAAGTTGCGTGCATCATAAAAGATAAAAATTAACATCCGCACGATCAGCTCTAAACAAGACATAAAATAATTCCTTGAACAAAGTAAAAGTTAATATTTTCTTGACAATAGAAAGGTAAAAGTATTAGCAGGTATTATACCCAGTTGCTCATTACTGCCGGTTGTTGGTTGTTACCTTACTTAGCTCGCAAACTTATGCGCTTTTATCCAACGAGTACAGTTTCAACAAACTCTTATATACGGAATGTTGTTGAGAAAATATCTACGAGTTAGGGGGGTATTGTTATAATTAAATGTACGCTAACTACTTTTCTTACTTCTCCGTGGACGATTTTAAAATTTTCCGGCACAATTTTTTCTGTCTCATACACGGGTTATAATACAGTTCCTCACTGTCATTCAGATAGGCATCTCGTAGGAGCCGTGAAAATATCTGACTTACTCGGTGGTAGGACCTCTCGGGGTCTGACTGGTTGGCGACCACCCTTACGTTGGAGTCTGTCGAAAAGCACCTTGGTGTGTGTTTCGACTATTGCACGTAAGAGCCAGCTCCCCTCAGTTGCTGCGGCTCTGGCAGTCTGCAGTCCGTAGGGGCTTTTAAAGCTCGGCAACGCATCAGCAACTCCTCTGGTCATGCAGGTGTCCATGGGCGGCGATGACTAGTTACAATCTCTTAACATTGCTTTTATACAAAATTCTATTACTACTTTAACGAAATAGTTTTGAGACAAGCTTCATAATAAAACTATTGTATATTTTCCTTTGTTATACGAGTTATATATCTACGACGTTATAACTTGCAAGTTGATGTTGGTTTTTCTTTTCGTAAAAAGGTAAGAAATACAAACTGTGCACAAAATTACACTGTATCGTCAAAATCAGAAGGTCAAGAAAACCCAATCTTTTCACCACAACTTGAACTATTATTGAGTAATTTTGAAAGAATAGGCATAGTGTTTATCAGGGGAAGTTTTTGTTTCTACCGTCATACTTTTTTCAAGCTTTTATTGCTTGCATGTTTGTTTATTTATTTAAAATCTTGCAAGCTGAATTAGAACCACTTCCTATTATCCTACAAAGTTATAGATAAACCTTTTTTATTATTTATTATTATTAAAGTTGTTTTTTTTACTGCGTATTTTTTTATGGATTAAATCGGCAAACAAGCTGACGACCCACCCTGGTGGTAAGTATTCATCGTCGCCCATAGACACCTGCAATACCGGAGGAGTTGCTGATGCATTGCCGACCCTCAAGAGCCCTTACGGACTGCAGACTGCCAGTGCAAACCGCACAGTCAGACCCCAAGACATCCCTTTAGAGCGTTGATAATTGACATCAATCAGGCAATTTATTGTTAGTCTAAAACGTTGAAACAGGTCAATGCTCGACGTTATATAGCAAATTCAATTCTCATAGTTATACAAAAAGTTGATAATCGGGATCGTAGATGGTAGCATTATAGCGTCCCTTTTTTGTAGAACTTCTGTTTCTTATATTATGGCATTGTTAATACAAGCACCGGGTGTGACGCTGGAGCTACGTCACAATAAGCGTTACAACATGTCTTGTGCGTTGTCGAGTGAAAATGCTTTTAAAGAAATGTAATGTTAGGCGGCGGGCACACAGCGAGCGGTTTCCTGTCACTGGGCGATTACAATTTTTAAACATTTTTGGTGTAACTTTTGCTCTCATTTTAAATAGCTTTGCTTGTACAAGCAAGTGTATTAATTCAGAGTTCCAGATGCAATCAGACCTTTGTGGATGTCAGGCGTATGACGACTGGAAATGACGGCTTTACTTGGTCTGTGTTAAGAATGGTCACCTATCTACATATTGACCACAGCAAGCACAGCTTAAACTTAGAGGTCAATCAACATCTTTATAAATATCATTGTTCTGTACGTGCGTGTCACTGAACTTCTGAACCGCTGGACCGATTTTGATGAAATTTTTGATGTCCCTATGTGGTTTAGATTCACAGTGGACCCGGCAGGTGGCGCTGTCTATCGTTCCGGTAGAACAACGTTTACGCTAGAAATTTGTAATAATAGATAAGTATATTATTGCTGCCGATCGATTGATCAGCTTCGTTATTATCTACCTAGAGCCTCTATAAGTAGCTGTGGTGCTAAAGCATTTCGTAATATTGAAAGTCCTGAATACATGTGTGTACAGGTCACCGCACATTGTAGGTGTTAGTGTTGCAACGTGTTCTAGACTTAGCCACAGCCGTGTCCCACATAATTATGAGTAATTGAAGGGGAAATTATACAACTTGATTGGTGCACTAAGGAAATAATTAACTATCAATGGCCTGATTTTATTAAAGAGTGACCTCGGTCCACGGGCCACAAGATCAGAGGGACGAATCAGCATTAGCTAGCTGTACCCTGCGGTTTCAGCCGCTTTGCCCCGTTCTTAAGAATCGTAGCGTGATGATAAATAGCTTAAAACCTTCCTAATAAATCACTCTGTCCATTGGTGAAAACCGTATAAAAATCTGTTCGATAGTTTTTGAGTTTATCGCGATTAGACAGACAGAGGTAGAGGGACTTTGTTTTATAATATGTAAGGATTCTCTTAAAATGTGCAGCAAATAAGTAATACCTTTACGTGGGAGAGCCATGCTTCGGCACGAATAGGCCGGGTCGACCGGAGTGATACCACGGCCTCACAGAAAACCGGCGTTAATTAACACAACGCTTACGTTGTATTTCGCCGAGTGAGTGAGGTTACCGGAGGCCCGAACCCCTTTTTAAAGGTCGGCAACGCACTTGTGACCCCTATGATGTTGCGGGTGTCCATGGACGGCGGTAATCGCTTACCATCAGGCGATCCGTATGCTCGTTTGCCCTCTTATTCCATAAAAAAATATATATATATAATGTACGTAGGTATAAAGTTTCCAAATCTTTTAATTACCTTAATATGTATGTGTAGAAAAATAAAGGGTACTAGCGTACAACATTGCATTATAAATGCACAAAACTATACATAAATAAAAGCTGGTATATCTCACACTAGCCGACAGTGTTGCAACGCTGCGCAGCTGTGACACACGAGTTAATTCGCGTAGTGTCGCTACGTACTGCCGCGAGCTCGCAACATAAACAACACAGAATACTCACCCATATTAAAGTGTAGTAAGCAATATAGCTGCATGAGGAGCCAAATAATAACTAAGCTATACTGTCAGTGTGTGGATGGTTGACCATTTTTAACACACTTTTTAACGTGGGAGAGCCATGCTTCGGCACGAATGGGCCGGCTCGACCGGAGTGATTCCACGGCCTCACAGAAAACTGGCGTCAAACAACGCTTACGTTGTGTTTCGCCGAGTGAGTGAGGTTACCGGAGGCCCAATCCCCTTTTAAAAGGCGGGCAACGCAGTTTTGACTCACTCCTCTTGTGATGTGGGTGTCCATGGACGGCGGTAATCGCTTACCATCAGGCGATCCGTCTGCTCGTTTGTCCCCCTATTCCATAAAAAACACATCGAAACTCCCTTTCTCTTTCTTCTAAGCCAGTGCGCTCCATCGTAGATAGCAGTGTCGCTTATCATCACGCGAACTGGCGCTCAAGCGTAAGCCTATCAAGAATCAACTAACTTTTCTATCGATTGTAAAATATGTATGCTTTTGGTGTACCTAATGAAATAAATAATAGAATAAAAAAAACTTCTCCGTACCTTATCGTGTAATGTGCAAAGCCAGGCTTCGCCTTTGAAGGGGTCCTGTGAATGCTGGACCATAGCCTGTCACGGTCGCCGTGAATGTTGATAATCCCATGATCGTAACTATAGAGCCAGAGAAGACAAGTGCGGTATTTAGTTGTTTATGAGTCCGACATACTCTGCCACCTCCCTAGATGGTAAACGATCCACGAAGATTTTCAGTACACAAATAAGGTCGTCGTTTTTCTGTTAGGAAATTTTCGGTAGCGGCTCGATCTGGATTTTAATACCCGGCAATTGGAAAAAGGCGCGACCCGCTATTACCTATTATTTTATCATTGGTGTGGAGAGCCTCACACCAAAGGGAGGATCCTCCGACAAGGCGGGTGTTTTGTCTGGCGGGCCACGATCCGACGGTTAATGTTGGTCGGTTGTATATATGCAAGTTGCACTGCAAACTTCACTTGCGCGATTCAGGATTTGTTCGTCTACTTTCTATGTAGCGTGGTAGATGTCGCTACATTGGATTCTGGCTCTCTATGCCTACATAATGGAACACCGTAAAACTTGACGGTCTTACACGTTAGAGTGGTAGCCAGGTAGGAGAATCATTAGATTCTTCCTCCAAGTGGGTATACTGGGTTTCATTGATATTTACTTCATGGGTTTCTTACGTATGGAGACTAAGTTTTATACCATTAGCCTTACTCTCACGGGCGACAATTAGATGGTTGTGTGGAGTGGACCTTCTCACTCGTTCATTGTACTACTTACAATATGTGGTGCTACCTAATGTCGCAGCGATTAAACGCAATTTGTCTGTCGTGCTAACTGTTGCCAGTTTACATTTTATTCACCTCATTATTAAATTATTTTTGTGATTGAGTTTTCCTAGATGTTTTTGTATTTGGAATTTTAATTATGCTCTTTTATGCTGTGCCATGTCACAACACGAAGTTCAGTGGATGGGTCAATCGATTTTTTATTGACAACAAATCCGCTGTTCAGTAAATGGCATAAGGGTCGATCCTAATAAATGGGCTCTCTTTGTTTTCATAGTACGGTAAATGCTTATGAGTGGTGTTCCATCAGGTAGTGGTGGTGTATGACGGATGTGTACCCACTAAATACCACACTTGCCTTCAAATACTCTATTGTCCGGACCATGAAACTTTCTGCCGTAACTCAAACTCTTACATACACTCTTAATTTTACATGGGACCTTTTTTTAAAAAAAAAACCTTACCAGCTATGTGGATCGCACATTACTAGTATTCTTGTTAACCCCTCGTGCTAAGCTAAATGCTTGTGTTACGAGTACCCACTCGTACTCATGTCGGTAGTGGATGGGGTGCGAACCGGCAAACACATGAGCGCAAGTCCGATGCCCTAGCCATTAGGCTACCGTCGCTTACCTTTTTCCTTCACTAGCAAACTACAGATAAATTATGACAAATTATATTTATTTCTGTAAATAGATCTCATATATCCACTTTTACAACTCAATGTTATTTTCATTTCAACTCATGTTTTTTTCAGTGGAACACTACACCTTGAGGGAACACCAGAGTGATATGTTTGTAGGTATGTACTTGTATGCGAACAGAACTATTTTTTATACTATCTTCTGCCCGCGACATTGTCTGCGTGGACTTCAGAGTAGGGTCGGACCTGGATAAAAAGTAACCTATGTGTAATTCTAGACTATAATCTATCTCTGTGCCAAATTTCTTCCAGATCCGTTCAGCGTGAAAGAGTAACAAACATCCATACATCCATACTCACCAACTATTAGTAAGGATGTTATGAAAACCCTCTTCGACCCGTAAAGGTATTGTTAGGTATCGAGATCCGGTTTTATTTAAATAATCATTTTCGATTTGCAACAAAAAAAATCTCCGAAAATAATAATTACAATACGAGGAAACTGAAATGGCAATACTACTATAATACTGAAATGGAAATACTACGGTGGCAGCGACACTATCCCTGGGTGCCAAACATAATAAGGCTCATGATGGTTTTATAACACTTAAAAAGAATTTAGGTACCTACCTAACTATGGAAAGGGCACGACGACCTTGAATTTTATGCTTCATTAATATGTTTACTTTCATGAATATTTAATGCTTCTTATTTTATTTGGTGATGTTATTTGGATAGGTACCTATATGCCCCTTTCGGATCGGACACGGTTCTTTTAACAAAGTGTATCTTAAGTAGACATAAATTACTATGTACAGTCGGGAAACAGGATATGACAGGGCAACTCGCCGGATCTGACGCAATCACTACGCCAACAATTCGCTCTACGAGTACCTATGTGAGGAAAGTAGCAATTATAGTAAGTGGGATTTAATAAATACTTGAGTAACTTTTAGTGTAATTTAAAAAAGGGATTAAAGAAAAATAATGTACATAAGTACTTAACGAATCACTCACTCGTTGCGACATAGTTATTTGGAACCTTCAACTTCTCTTACCTTTTAACTATCTTTTTGTGATTTTTTTTTTACTTTACTGTTACATATATGTAGTGTGGTCGAAATAACATTTATTTTGACATTGTGATGATGATGTGTGGCATGCTAAGTGGATTCTAAAGTCAATCTTGTTTATAAAAGGACTACCACCAGCAACTATATAGTATACTGAACCAGTCAGGGGCTTGAAGTCCCAGCCGACGTCCAACATTTCAAGTTCACTACATATATTGCATTTACTTCTAAATAAATATATTATTACCTATTTCGATCACAAATATGAACAATATAATTATCAATTATTCCATCGTCCTTGCATTCAACACAGTATTTCACAGTATTTCAGAACTTTCAGCATATTACAATCACCTTGTTCAAGGCCACCTTCTCAACGAAGATCGAATAAGATAAGTGTTATGCGAAAGGCACTCATAATATTAGTCATTACATTGCAATCATTACAGTGGACTCAAAATGCGCAAGAGACATTAAATTTACCATTAATTCAGTTTTGATTGCTCGTTTGATTTTCCGGGGTGGCTGCCACTGGCACCACCGTTTCCTCTGATACCTACCTAAAATAATAATTAGTGTGTTGCGCAGATATTTACTCCGATGACCCGGTCACCCTTCTGCAGGAGTCCAACCGAGAGACTAGCACTCTCAAAACACACATAAACAGACGATACACCGTCCTTGCCGGCAAGGCCCGATGCGAAGACCCTCAAACGGTAACCCTCCCCGTCTCTTGCTCGAACCGACCCGCGCCGAGCCAGTAGCTTTAATAATAATAATAAAAAATTTAAATTCGCCCCTAAATAATTTAACCAGATCCAGCCGTCCCTAGCTGCCCCCCCAGTAACGCCGCAAGCCGAGGTTCGAGGCCCGCAGGGGACGCCCATAGCTGCTGTTGCTTAGTTATAAGTTGCTCCTGGCTGGATGCATTCGGTGCCTCGCCACCAAGTCCGGTTATGCTGTAAAGATTCCCGGAATCAACAGCTGCTGTACATAAAAAAAAGTACGCAGATATTTGTTTCCGAAATTATGGGCTTCGAAAAAAGTTTGCGTTCGCTTGGTTCGCTATTTGTTTTTCTGAAAACGTTTAATTTTATTTTTAAGCATTTGTTCTTTAAAACTCTAAAAGCATACCGGTCAACTGCGAAAAGACACATCATACCTGTGCATAACCCTTCGGGGAGTCTGGCGTGATAGTATGTTTGGCATTTCACCAAAATCTTTATATTTGCATTTTGTACACATTAACACTTAACTACATTTCAAAGTTAATAATGTTGCGAAATAATATTTTAGAAGCGAGCTACTTCGTAAATACGTTCAAATTATTTATAGGAACGTTATCCGTCCAAATAAAAGCTCAGGTGATTCGAAATTTACTGCCCTCATTTTATCTCACGTTTGGAGCTTTTAAAGCTCGAAAACTCACCTCGATTTTACTACGATCATCTGTATAATATTTTATTTATTCAAGGTATAAAATTACCTAGGTGCGAAACATTTTCTCCAGTTTACAAGGCAACAAAAATTAATTTCGTTTGCAAAATTAAAATAATATTATGTACTTAATTTGCTACATAACTTCGCTTCGCAACTCTGTTTGTGTCTCACGTCAAATGGCCGGGCTTTGGCTGAGTTAGTGGTGATAAAACAGCGAAAATGACTTAACTCAAATAATTACTATAATTTGAGTTCATCTTCAACAAATATCTTGCTAATTAGAGTTAATTTCAATGCAATCAGCCGTTCCACAATCAACATTTTTTCTCAGATCTATTACAAAAATGCAAAACACAGTTCTGGCATAATAGCTCTATACCCGATAGTCATCTTCATGATTCACTGTAATCACTATCCCTCGATTATGCGCAAGAGCATATAAGCCCCACCCACAGGGGCACGCATGCGCAGATCTGTGGTGGTCGCGAGTCGCCTCGCGCAACTCACGCGTATCGGACGTCTCGTGGGAAAAAATGAAGCTACCGGTTAGTTTCACGTGGTGTTTAGTGCATTATTGATTTGTGTTTAATTTAATTGTCGTCGGTGTTTATAGTAGAAATCATGGTAGCTTACTACGTACCTAATGTCATCTGGAAGCCCAAGACCACAATCCTTATTTGTTTTTATATTTTTCCTTTGAGTCCTGAAACAAGAAAATGAGATTCATGAAATATTGAAAACATCCTTAGCTATTAATTTACGTTACTTAGATAAATATTTTGACCACTCGAGAATCTAAATTCGTTGTAGCAGTCTATGACCTACAAGGCCAATATAAATGAAATGGTCTGATTTCTTCTTCTTCGCCTTCTTGTGCTTATTAGAGGGACATAATAATTGGCTGAATTGAGTCGTCAGATCTAATTATTAATTAATTGAATTGTTAAGGGTGTTGAGTCTTATAACCATTTAAAGAGAATATTTTTTTTGTATCCTATTAAAAGAAAAATATAAGTAAAGTATAATAGCATCCAGGCGGTTGTCATCAATCTCTGAATTGTGCATTACATCCCTCAGATCTCGCTACTACTGTTAGTGGCATTGGGCCACGCTGCCTCTACAGAATCTGCAGCCAAGGGCTCAGATGCAAAGAGCCCAAAGACCAAGAGCCCAGAGACTAAGATCTCAGCCTCCAAGCAGACGGACAATAGCCAGACCAGCAAAAGAGAACTCTTTGAAGGCAACTTCGGGGAAAGAAAAGATGGACTACTGGCAAAATACGGTAAGCTGCATACTTCTTATTTCATGAAGTGCACCTTGGTGGTTTAATGTAACATCATGCTAATATTCCCCGAGAGATTAAGCAGAGGTGTACTAATGCAGGTACATCCACATTTCACTGGTATATTTTTAAGATTACGTATATTTCCATTTACTAGGAAGAAACTCCAGACCGTTACTGAGAATTTCTAACAGGAACATGTAATAACACACTGCCGACCTAGGAATCGAACTTAGGACCTCACGATTAGCATTCGCGCCCACATCTATGTGTCAGTAACTTTACTATGTGACAATTAATTCGCCAATATGCAACATTAATCTTTCCAACACTGTCTAAGTTAAGACTAGGCCAGACTGATAAGCGAGCTATTTATTAATTTATTTATTTTTGGCTCACCAACAATTGTTGACAAAAATACATGTTAATATTAAAAAGTCTAGTGTCACAATCACTTACAGGTGGGCACCACATACACTATAAATTATTGGGTAAAAACTAAAAGAACTAACTTAACCTATAACATGAAAATAAGTCGGTACAAACTGCATACTAATAACTAAAAAGTACTACGAAAAGAAAAATTTATACCTTTAATACGACAAAATAAGTTTAAGAAAATATAAAACGTGAAAACTACATGCTGAAACTATCAGATATTATTTTGTGGAGCTTGCTAAGTGAGTCAGCTGAATGGATATCAACCAGATCACTGCAGTCATTCAGGAGCTTACATATCACTACTTTGCAAACAATTAACTACGTGAAATGTTAATGTAATTAAAAATATTGCATTCTATTAATCTAGCAAACAATGAATGTACGAAGGGATGTATAGGGAATTAAAACATTTCATACCACTTTTTTTTTCAAATAAAAATTGATCTTGATTTTTCCTAACCACTATTTATAAATAAGTTGTTACTGACATAAACAAGTAACATAATAACATTAATTACATACACATACAATATCGACAACTACAAACTAATATTATCGAACAGTAATTTGCATATAGGCTCGGAAATTCAATGTAATCTGTGAATAATGTTTATGTTTTGAAAATACAAACATTATTAATGAAATTTAAAGCGTAATCAAATTTAATGACGCCGCGATAGAACTGTGGGAAGACCACTGACAAGCTATGCATATTAAGTTCGAATTCGGAGTACGGAAATACAGGGAACAAATGTTAGAGAAACTGATTAAACGAATACTAAGTTAAATTAGTGGAGATAGCAAGATGGAGCGATGATTAGCGAATGGTTGCTGGCGGAAGCTGGATGCGACAAGCCGAGGACAGGGTGAAATGGCGCACATTGGGGGATGCCTACGTCCAGCAGTGGACTGCTATAGGCTGATGATGATAATGAAGTTATTTTTTTTTTATTAAAATAAAACGTTGCCCCCACACTAGGATTTTCTCCTGTATCGTGGGTGCGTTTACAAACACAAATTCTCACATACACAAACGCCCAGACCCGGAACAACTACCTGTAGATCATACAAATATTTGCTCCGTGTGGGGATCGACTAATCCGTCTCATTCTGAGAGGAGACCCGTGCCCAGCAGTGGGACAGTTAAGGTTGATTATGTTATGTTATGTGGGGATCGAACCCACAACACGTGACGCAGAAGCCGATCGCTCAGCTGCTACGCCACACGTGTCGTCATTCAATTAAATCAATTGTTTTACAAACAGATTATTATTTTTGTTAAATACAAGAATTTATAAAAATAGTTATAGTCGTAATAGCTTTAGTCCGAATAATTTCCGCACGAAACCCATATTAGTAAGCCCTAATAGTTATTCCGGGTGTTATATTTGTGTATGTTAGATAACCAAGTCTAAATGTACGAAATCCTTGTATTTGGTCACGTAATTGTACCATGTAGGCCACGCATTACTTTATAAGTACATACATACACTCACGCCTTTCTCCTACAGGGGTAGGTAGAAACTATAGACCGCCACTTGCTACGATTCTTGCATACTTCTTTTGCTTCTTCCACATTCATACATCTTCTCTTATAGACACGCCTATTGCAAGTGCTATACACCTGACCTTTTTGAAGGATTTCGACCAATAAGATCGGCGTATGTCCTTCTAGGGCGACCTCTACCGATGCTGTCGCTGCCATTCGCCTTATAAATTCCTTTCGTTAATCTTCTTTCATTCATTCTTTCAACATGTCCAAACCATCTCAGCATATTCTTTTCAATACGTGTCTCTACATCATCTTTCAGCCCGCAACGTTGTCTTATCACACACTTCCTCAATCTATCATTCCAAGTTACACCGCCCTTACTTCGCAAGAACCACAAAGTTTTACATTTGTAATGATTAAATACTTATGATTTGAATCCTTAGTTTTTCGACATCCTGTGGTCTCGAGCAGACTCTAAAAAGTAGTTGTTTTATTTCAATTTCGCACGGAAAGTAATTAATTATCTCGCGTTATCGTTTATGTGACACTGTACTTTTCAAACACAGCTCTTCCTCATTTTTATGATCCCCTTGGGTAGTGTTGAGGCTGCCTTCACGCCTAAAACTTAGGACATACATCAAAAACTTTCAAGGATTATAAATTTGTATCTATACTGTCCTTCCTTTAAAATAATTGGGTAACAAGCCCCTTGGCAGTCGATACCCGACAATTGGCACGGCCGGCACGCTTGGCGTAGTGGTTGAGCGATCGGCTTCTACACCACGTGTACAGGTAATTGTTCCTGGTCTGGGTGTTTATGTGTGTGATAATTTGTGTTTGCAAATGCACCCACGATACAGGAGAAAATGTATTGGAGCACTTTAAAAATACAACAACATTGTTGAAAAAACCTGGGGTAAATGATGATCGTCTTAATGACAACTTTAATTATGACTTTTATCGTAAGTATGAATGTGTCAGGTTTCCAACCAAACGGTTGGAAACCTGACACATTCATACATTCATATATACATTCATATATTCATATTTTTCATGATTATTTAACTGTTCTTAAACTCAAACGTAACATTGTGATACCTAATAATAATACCTAATGGGACAAGCCTGAAAGCAATGAGCGTCATCAAAGAAAAATGTACCCCGTGGGGACGGGTCAGAATACTATTCCTCATTGCTTTTCAGATAGGCATCCCGTAAGAGGCGGGAAAATATCTGACTCGCTCGATGGTAGGACCTCTTGGGGTCTGACTGGCTGACGACCACCCTTACATCGGAGTCTGTCATAAAGCACCTTGGTGTGTTTCGATTTCTGCACGTAAGAGCCAGTTCCACTCGGTTGCTGCGGCTCTGGTAGTCAATAGTCCGTAGGGACTCTTAAGAGTCGGCAACGCATCAGCAACTCCTCTGGTGTAGCAGGTGTCCATGGGCGATGATGACTACTTACCACCAGGTGGCTCGTCAGCTCGTTTGTCGACATAATCAATAAAAAAAATAACTTAACAGAACTAATGAATAGTCTAAGTTTGTGATTGCCGATCCTATAAAAACTATTTTTATGTATATATTTCAGGTGCCTCAGGGATATCTCATGGAATCCAGTATGCTCAAGATCTAAAAGATATACCTCCAGACCAGTCCCCAGCACATGTGAGTACCTAAAACAACTACTTAAGTGAATCTTTCAGCAGGGCAAAAGGCTACCCCTTAACACTCTACTTACTTATGCATATTTAACCCAGTCGATGTTATAAAAGTCAAGATCATTGAACCATCTCCAAACATACAATATTATACAAAAGCCATGTTAAACCTTTCAGCAGAATCTAAATTATTGTAAAAATCATTTGCATTTTTTTAAGCTATTGCATAGCTTCTATCGCGGGCCTTGAGCGTGGGGACCGAATCCAGAAATTCCGTAACGAAAAAAACCCAACACGCTTGTCTCTTTAGTTCAGCAACCCGCCTTTAGGTGGCATTGGTTGTATTACATAAGTTGATAAAAACCAATACCACCTAAAGGCGGGTTGCTGAACTAAAGAGAAACACGCTTGTCTCTTTAGTTCAGCAACCCGCCTTTAGGTGGCATTGGTTGTATTACATAAGTTGATAAAAAACGCTATGCGATAGCTTTACCGCGGCAGTCCCCGAGTGTTTATTTGATGATTTCTGCAAAGCATGTGACGTTGAGGCGAGGGATGTGCTACTAGATCTTGAATGTGTCATCTTCCTTAGCTGTTTACAACTTTGCACTCGACTTCAAAAAGGAGGATGTCGACTGTATGTTTTGTTTTGTTACGCAATTATTCCGTCAATTATGAACCAATTTTGATGATTCTTTTTTTGATCGGTAGATCATAATTCACATAAAAACAAATAAAAAAATAAAAAAACCGAGTAAAGGATAAAATGATAACGTCGTCTAGCTATACGTATAATTTTAAAAACATAAAAAATAATCTTATGTGCAAACAGTTTCGGAAGTCGGAGGCGAAATAAAAGATCCGATCAAATCAAAGGCACCGACTTCTAAAACTTTTTTACACATAACTTTATTTTTCAGGTTTTTGAAGGCGGACTTAACTCTTTATTAAAAGTTTATATTCTATTATCGGTATATTTTGAAAATGTGATCTTTAAGTTATAATGTCGTTGGTTTGTAATATCACAAGCCATTATGTTGTGTTAATTTCCATAACTGATACAGGGTGTCGCTTATGGTTATGTATTTTGAATAATTAATTTTTATTTTATTTTCCTTATATTAATTATACTAGTGATGATGAACAATGCTATGCTTCACGACATAAGCTATATAGTTCAGTAAAATATTTACAACAAAGTTCAATTTTTATTGGTTTATTTTGAATAAAATTTTCGTTATGTTACTCATTTTCACGTTAGCATTCCGACATCTGATAAGGCAATAAAACTTTTTAAAAGCGTATCATGCGAACTATTCATAAGGAAACTTTTTAAAAATGTGTGCCCCAACAAAATGGAAGGCGCAGCTTTTTTATGCCTGCCAAGTTTTATATTAAATTTCTTGGAACTTGGCTCCGGGCGATGTTAAGGTTATGTCACTCTCGTTCCCAAGGTTTTAGGGGATTATGAACTTGTCAACTTATGGTAAACGTATGTGTATAAGTAGATATGCTACCGTAATGGAAAAAGTCAGTATGTTGTTTTTTATGGGATAGGAGGGCAAACGAGCAGACGGATCGCCTGATGGTAAGCGATTACCGCCGCCCATGAACACCCGCAACACCAGAGGAGTCACGAGTGCGTCGCCGACCTTTTAAAAGGGGATTGGGCCTCCGATAACCTCACTCACTCGTCGAAACACAACGTAAGCGTTGTTTGACGCCGGTTTTCTGTGAGGCCGTGGTATCGCTCCGGTCGAGCCGGCCCATTCGTGCCGAAGCATGGCTCTCCCACGTAATAAATAAGTATGTTTTTTTTCGTGTTTTTATGTAGATATCGATTAGAAATTAAAACAAAAAGTCACACAAATATATTGCAGTAGGTACCGGGGCCATCGTTTATAACAAAAGTATCGTGAAATAATTATGCTTTTTTGTTTAAAGTTTTTCTTAGTTAAACCTCACTTCTTAGTTGAAAAAAAAAAATCTTATATCAAAGCCGCATATTTGGTAAACTTAACATTGACATAATACGTAGGTACCTATATCAGGTTTACTCACTGACCTCTATAATCCTTACTAATATTATAAACATGAAAGTTTGTAAGTATGGGTCTATGGATGGATGTATGCATGTATGGATGTATGGATGTTTGTTACTCTTTCACGCAAGAACGACTGAACGAATCTGGGCGAAAATTGGCACACAGATAGATTATAGCCTGGAATAACACACAGGCTGGACTGCCTCATAAGTCTAGGCTAGCCCCCTACATAGGGACTTACATGGGACCTAAAAATACCGGCGAACTGTAGGTGTACATTAGTATGCCTCTGCCTACCCCTTCGGGGAATACAGGCGTGATGGTATGTTATGTTATGTTATAACACATAGGCTTTTTATCCAGATCGGACCCAATCCTGAAGTCCACGCAGACACAGTCGCGGACAGAAACTAGTACTTTATCATAGAGAATTATACAGATCAGTGGGTGTACTTACGAAGATTGCAATATGTACTAGTTACGTTAAAGAGTTGTGCACTTACGGGTATATATATTATCTCGTATTCGCACAATAATTTTAAGATTACATTCCTTAAAAAAGATAAATAACCAAAACCACGCGATCTCTTTAAACGTAACCATGCGAAAAAGGAAAAAAATGCATCACATCAACAAATTCGGTACACCACTTCGGCAGTAATTGTGTTTACAAAATCACATCGCAATGTACCTAGATGATCGACTTGCGTTTGCGTCAACATTACATACGACATTAGCATACTGACAGACAGACACATTAACATAATTTTGACATAGATACGTAATTAGCGTTGAGACATGTCATTAACCAACTGTAATATCTATCGGTAATGTACCTATATGTATTGTTTAGGGATAAATAATGTGGCTGTCTTTTTTTTATGGGATAGGAGGGCAAACGAGCAGACGGATTGCCTGATGGTAAGACCGCCGCCCATGGACACCCGCAACACCAGAGGAGTCACGAGTGCTTTGCCGACCTTTCCAAAGGGCCTCCTGTAACCTCACTCACTCGGCGAAAAACAACGTAAGCGTTGTTTGACGCCGGTTTTCTGTGAGGCCCTGGTATCACTCCGGTCGAGCCCATTTGTGCCGAAGCATGGCTCTTCCACGTAAAAACATAACAGTTTTTTACAGTTGACTTGAATACGTCTGACCCAAATCTTGCCAGTTGGATATCGAATATGTCAAAATAATTCGTAGATATGGAATCTTTCAATTATTTTGTATTGAACATCTAGTCTCAGAAAAAAGTCTAGTAGTCAGAAAACTGTCAATTATTTTGTATTGAACATCTAGTTCTTTAGGCGACAACTAGAGGCGCTACCTATGTTTTTTTTTGTTTAAGGATACGATCCTTGTTATGTTATTTATCGAACGTCCTCTATAAGGGTCTGCGCTTCTGATGGCACCCTGCACCCCGCGCCCCGCTCCTTAATCGCTGGATTTGGATCATTGATTTATGTTTAAAGAGTCTTTATTCTTAAGAGAAAATTACAGTTCACTTTAATGAGAAGTTTAAAATCGAGTTAAAAAATACATTTCAGCGCTAATGACAAAGTCCCTATGCAGAGCTAACATAAAAAAGATTTAGAAAAATGATTGAAAACAAAGTCCATCATCTTCTTCGATTATTTTTTTACAAACAGTAGCACCTCGGAGTTTGCATTCGACCTCCCCCTATTATATGGGATTTAAACATGAACTGTGTCAATCATCCTAGCCTTCCTTTATTTTCTTATAAGTCGGTATTTCAGAATAAGCAACTTAGAATAATAAAAAATATTATATCGCTATACAATACAATGTTTTTTTAAATAAAATGTATCTAGCACCTAACAGTTGAGGTAGATTGGAGGTACGCCAATAATTAGCGGTCAATTTGTAAGCCGAACGATCCTAACGAAACGCAGTGTGAACGCTACCAATTAAATCGTGTCAAACGAGTAGGTACGGTTAATGGCTCTATATAAATCAATTAGTTAAATCGTAGATACAAATATCAGTTGTGACCCGTAAAATTCACAGTGCGAGTCGGACTCGCCCACCGACGGTTCAAATTTGTAGATTTTCAAAATTGTACAAATTTTTAGGTACCTCCATAATAAAATTAATTAAGAATGTATAGTTTTCAGATTTTTCCCTTTACTTGTAGTATAAGACGGTATTACTTGCCAAATTTCATAGTTCTAGGTCAACGGAAACTAAACGGTATAAACGGAAATATGCGGAATCGGAAAATATTTCTTGCGGCATAAACGGCTGTATCTTTTTTTTACGTTAACTTAGAAGTTTGATTTTTTCACAGCTTCAAGGAACTTTAGACCTGAGTATATGGTTTTTATTTCAACTCCACACATCCACGTGTTCCATAAATAAAGGGTCTTGACAGACAGACGGACGGATGGACAAATAAGTGATCTTATAAGGGTTATGTTTTTTTCCTTTTGAGTAACGGAACCTTACAAAATATCAAAATTATGCTTAACATACCAGTGCAGCTGTATTTTCCAAAAGGTTAAGTAAGGGTTATTGTACCTACACCTACAGTTCGCCGGTATATTTAGGTCCTACGTAATAGAGGGAGCCTATTGTCAAAATATACATAATTTTGATTTAGATAAGATTTTAGATCTCTTCACAATAATAGTATCGCCTCACGTTTTACGTGGCTTTTTAGTTTAGGAGGATACCAATAGATATTTTACACTAGAACGACTTATGAGTTCTTGGGTGCGATTCCCGAGTCGAGTAAGATGTTATTGGAATTTTCAATGAAATTCTCAGTATCAGCTCGGAATTTGGATATTGCCCCTGTATATGGGACCTAAGTATACCGACAAATTATGGATGTACTGCCGCAGTATACCTTTGCCTAACTCTTCGGGCAATAATAGCGTGATGGTACTAGATCGGAACTATATTTTGAACATGTTTAATTGCGAGAATTATGTTTCTGAAACATGATTTCAATTCGTAATACAACCATTTGTTTCGGGTTATTAACTCACATGAAACAATGTTGTAACGTGTGTGAACTGGGCCGAATCTAGCACCCAATCCCACGATACTGTGCTACTAATGTATTGTTTACTAAGGACATTCGTGTCAAGAGACATTATTGAAATTTTATTTTGATCAAATCTAGTTTTAGTAATTGCGGTGAAGGTCAGGAGGCAATTCAGATAATTAAAAATAATTCCGGTATTTTTGTTAATGTCGAATGTAGTTCACATAAACGTAAAACAATGTCAAACGTGAGAGAGGTATTTGTAATGAGATCAACAATGAATACAGAAGGTTCTGAGAACAATGATATTTATAATAAAATAGAATTTTCGGATTTCTGAAAACCGAAATGAGTTACTTACGTGTTTTATTGTTATACAAAGGACTTTCCCGAAAATTAAATCGCCCGAAATCCATATAAAAAAGTATTTATAAAATTTGTGTGGTGAAAGATAATAATAGTTTGATTAGATAATAGTTGTTTACAACTCTAAGTCAAGGCCGACTCACGACTAAATTGAGGAACCGCCGAAGAAAACGAAGAAATTAAATATTCATCTATCACGGAACAAATAGCACATTAACTAAGAAAACAATCATTTTTAAGACCCATTGGCGGGTCACGGTTCTTCATTAATATATTAAAGAACCGTATTGAATAGAATATGTACTGCCCTTCGTAAAATAATTGGTATTGGTATAATGCATAATCCAATCTAAAATAAAAGGTAATCAAGGATTCGATTTGCAAAAAAAAAAAAGTATAGTTACGCCATGGTTAGCGTATGCAACTAATCCCTAGTTAGCAATAATAACAGCTTGCTAAGTAACGACTCGTTAAGTAGATACATTAACCTGTTACATCACACCGACCACATTACACTGTCGCGACAGTCTAATAACGTAACTCAATAGCAATCGTTTCATCTGATAAGTTCACCTGACATTACCAATCGCTATTATATGATGGAAGTTTCGCAAAATTTAGTAAGAACTGTTAAAAAGAACAAAATAATTGTCTTTGAATTGAATGTCATTTGTTCAGAAGCAAGATAATCTGGAACATGTTGTAATAATATTCGGTTGACAGTTCCTGTTCCTATCGCTGATACAAGCAATAGAAAGGCGATAGCAACAAGTGACAATTACTGGTATCATGTCAAAATACTTGACACAATTATGTCAATGGTATGAGTGTAAGAGATGTGTTATGCCACCAATTCACTCGAAACAAATGGTATACCAAATCGATGGAGTAGGTACTTGTAAGTGCCGTCAGTTGGGACTGGTCTACTCAAAGCTTATGGTTCTTTCTTCAAAAGGCCATTTCAGACATTACCCTACATCGTACCACTCACATATAAGTATTTTCCATGTCTGGATTTTAAAAGAGACCATTATTTGTTTCGGTGTTTCTTCTCAGAGGTCGTCAGTTAGGAAATGCCGAAGCCATCTAGCTATAAAAAAAAAACAAACCATTGACATGTAAAAGTATCTCTAAAGATCTACTTGCGGAATAAAATATAATTTCATCATGTCATTTCACCTATCACTTTGTTTTTTTAAATACCGTGTAAAAGCGTACCACACCTGTAACACTGCAAAAACATGCAAAAAACTCGGTGTGGTTGCCTAACTGAGATTGAACATAGAAAAAACAATTAAGCTTTGCTCGCCATGGGAATCGAACATGTCATGGCTTCACACATAATAGCTATATTAAACGTGACGGTAAAAGATCTATACTATTATATAAAATGTAAAAGTAACTCTGTCTGTTTCACTGTTACTTTTAACGCCTAAACCGTTGAACCTATTTTAATGAATTTTGGTATAGAGATAGAATGGATCTTGGAGAAGGATTGGAAGCTTTTGTCTCAAAAGTTCTTTGAAATGCGAGTGAAACCGAGGGTTAATAATCGATAAATAATCGGTTTATTTTGCGTTACGTTTTTCTGAATAATCGGATAAAAATAAGCAGATTCCACCAAGTTCCAAATCCGTAGTGAAATCATTTTGAATAATATTTATTGGTACAATTATTTTTTTTCTGAGTACCTACGACATCGACTTAACAAAATCTTTTATTGCCATCTTCCAGTTCTCACAGTCATTCGGCTCTAGAGGCTCATAATTACTTCTTCAACGGTTCAAGCCCAAGTTCCCAAATCCTTATTGCTTTCCGTTCGGCCAAATCTAAAACGGACCTTTTCTTACGAAGTTGTCCAAAAAAGTACAATCGACCCGAAGAAATTAATTAAAAGAACAACTTTTATTAATTTGTATAATACGAGTTTCGAGAAGTTTCGAGAAATGTTTTATTTCGGCCCCGATTAATTAAGAGTTGCTGTTACGTTTTGTGTATTGTGGTTGGGTAGAATATTGTAATTTATATTAAGTATATGGAGTGTCTTAAAAAACCGGACAAGTGCAAGTCAGACTGACTCACCGAGGCTTTCCTTTCGTACAAACTTGCCGCTTCCACTAGTATCATTAGCATCTGAAGTTAATAAGCTAAAAGACATAATCATTGTATTAATATTCAAGTATTAGGAAAACATCGTGAGGAAACCTGCATGCCTGAAAGATTTTCTCGAGAGCGTGTGAAGTCTGCCAAACTGCAGCATTAGAGCAAGACATAATCATTTTGTTAGCTGACTTCGAAGCTTCATTTTTTTACAAGTTCATGGGATCGGAGACTTTATTAATAATTGCAACTTAATACATTCACACGTTCCCTGAGAAAAAGAGTAGAGAAAGAGTGTAAAAGACGGACTACGAAGTAATCCTCATAATGTTAAGTATTCCATATTTTTCTTTCTAAAAACGTTGCCCTACTCAAGGATTTTCTCCTACGTCGTGGCTGTGTTTACAAACACAAATTCTCACATGCACGTACTGTTTTTAAGGGATATGGGACAAACGAGCGGACAGATCGCCTGATGGTCAGCGATTACCGCCGCACATGGACACCCGCAATAACAGAGGAGTGACAAGTGCGTTGCCGGCCTTTTAAAGGAGATTTGGCCTCCGGTATTCTCACTCACTGGGACACAACGTAAGCATTAATTTGTTTCACGCCGGTTTTCTGTGAGGCCGTGGTACCACTCCGGTCGAGCCAGGCCATTCGTGCCAAAGCTTGGCTCTCCCACGGTATAAATACACTTCAACTAGTGCTTCAGAATAATAACCTAGTCCATATAAATATTTGTTTCGAGGGCTTTAATTCACTGCTCGCAACGCATGACAGTCGCTGATTACTCGACTACTGCTCCAATGGATGAATTTATTTTCTTTAATTTATTCTTATAGTAAAATGCTGTTTTACTTGTTATAAAAATTTCCTCTCTCCCACAAAATCTAAGTCACCGCTACACCGCTGCACCGGTCCCTATAAGTGACAAGTCCACATGCGCCCGCGCCGGTGAGAGTTGATCCACTAGTTACATAACACATAATCCGATCATACGTAATACTAACCGGTCTCATGTAGTAGTTATGGAGATTAGCACTTGAAAACCATGGTTTATAATAATTGTGGTGTTTAGAAAAACATTTACGATGGAAGGGAATCGATGTTAATGAATGTATAAAACCGATTCGTGATTCGGTCAGCAGCCTAGGCAGGAATTCTCGTTTTCGCTACACTAGCTTTCGTGTGTACGTGAAATGCGATCAAGATTAACTATTGTTCCTCAGGAGGACCCATTAGAACTGACGCGTGCAAGCTCAAGGTGCGTATGAATGCATCTGGAGCCAAATAATTAAACTAGTTATAAAATCCTTAGAAAAGATTCAGGTCAGTACAGAAAAGCAAAATGCAAACATACGTGATTAAACGAAACATCTCGTGAGCCAAGAGGAATATAAAAATAATTATTACGAAAGTGCCCGAATTCCGGGCGGCTCCGGCCGGGAAAAGGGTCGAAGCGTTAATTTGAGAGGCTTAGGGCGAGACCGGCCGCCATGACAAATTCACATAAATACCTTAACCGCGACTCACAGGGACTGGTTTACGACAACAATTTGTCTTGCGACCACAAATAGGTAAGTACGCGAGTACATACTAATATATATTCGTATTTCATGTTTTTTTTTATTTCAATAAGAATATTGTTATAGGTATCTACTTAGCTAACTTACGAATGGTCAAAAACTAGTTACATGGTTTCAAATACTTAGTTTATTGTGTAAGCGGCGACAGCTTTATGGCTAGGACGTCGGACTTGCGATCATGTGGTTGCCGGTGCGAATCCCACCCATTGCACTACCGACGTGAACCCAACACAAGCATTTAGCTTAGCACGAGGGGTTAACAAGAATACTAGTAATGTGCGACCCACATTGCTAGTAAGCTTTAAGAACCATTAAGTGAGTCATTAAATATTATGTACCTTAAAGTAATCAACGTTTTTCTTTTGTTTACACTATTTTGCGCTATTGATGTAAGAATCATACAGTTTGATGTAAAATATAAGAATATATATAAACTTTTGATCATAGAAAATTGATATTTACACACATCTTATATATATCCGTATTGTGTAACCGCCGAAAAAGGGAAGAAGTTAAGTAAGTACTGTGGTTTAGAATTGATTCATATAGATGATCATAAAATTAACTGCTGACCTAAGAAGCTTTCAAATTCAGTAATGACCACAATTTCCGCAATTAAAAAAAAAATATTACAAATTACTTCCTAAAACGATAATGTTACCTAACAAATATATTGATGTATAATCATGTACCACAAAAACTTGTGTTATGTAAGAATTAATAATTCAATGGTAGCAGCGCGCCCTCTGGTTGGACGTAGAGGTCATAAAAACGCCAAACTTGTGGGCACCCGCGATATATTTCTTCAAATATATGTATTACGTGCTTAGAAGTTCGGATTGTATCAGCTTGATCAATAACTGTGAAACTGTGAATTGGTGAAAATATTAACTAGTTTAGTTGGTTTAAAAGCAGTAAGTAAGTTTTTACGTGGGAAAGCCATGCTTCGGCACGAATGGGCCGGCTCGACCGGAGTGATACCATGACCTCACAAAAAACCGGCGTTCAACAACGCTTACGTTGTGTTTCCCCGAGTGAGTGAGGTTACCGGAGGCCCAATCCCCTTTTAAAAGGCCAGCAACGCATTTGTGACTCCTCTGGTGTTGCGAATGTCCATGGGCGGCGGTAATCGCTTACCATCAAGCGATCCGTCTGCTCGTTTGTCCCCCTATCCTATAAAAAAAGTAATAGTCAATAGATAGGACTGTTGGACTGCTATGGTCAGACTAGAATTCAAATCTAAAGCACCTCTGACTTTTCAGTTTCATTTGCGTATTTATATTTAAGTATTAGGAAAACATCGTGAGGAAACCTGCATGCCTGAGAGATTTTCTCAAAATTGTGTGAAGTCTGCCAAACCGTAGCAGTTATAGTGTGATCGACCATAGCCTAACCTGTCTCACTCTGAGAGGAGATCCATGCCAGGTGAAAAAAAATGCCAGCACAATTGTTTGTCAAACGGCACGTCCGTCCGCCATTTCGTGTTTTTATTGTTATTTATAATTTTCAATATAGACAAGTCTTATCTATTGTCTCCAAGACTTTGTTTCGTAATTGTTATAAGTGACTTTGAAGTTTTAAAGTCTATTTTAGTAACTAATTTACCTTTTTAAGCCTGGTCTTACAGTTTCTAACTCCTACTTGAAACTAAGTACATAAAACATGAATTGTCATCACGCTCGTATTCCCCAAAAGGTTAGGCAGAAGTGTACCTGCTGTTGTACACCCACAAGTATGTTTAGGTCCCATGTTATATTTGCGAGCTTACTACCAACAGACAAAAATACGAACTCCGAGCTGCTAATTTTATATAAAAATCCAATTGACACTTTACACGTCCTGAGAATCGAACGGAAGACCTATTTGCTCAACAAACTACTTCTGTTAACTTATACTATCACAGTTGACCACAAATGTATGTTTTTTCGGGACATCCCACATACGGCCTGCGTAGTTGGGAGCGTGTCAATAACGTTTGAAACTATCTCACACAACCCACACCCACATGCTGTAACTCAAATAGGCTCGCACTATACAGTGTGGTTGCGGCTAAAACATATTTTTTATACGATAGGCACTACATAGAGAAAACACCACAAAGGAAATTTTACATTGTTGGCAACATTGTGCAAATACAAACATCAAATTGATTGTTAAATATTACTTTGATAATGAGTTAGTTTATTTTTTATAATAATAAAATAATTTTCCCTTCAATACTCTCGCACAGTATTGACACTATGTGAACATTTTAGTACCTACCACCTATTAGAAGAGAGCGTATTGGTACTAACTGGGTACGAATCCTAATCACTGGGCAGCAACTGAGAAATTATCCTCGATAAAACTTTATAAGACACTGTAAAATGTTAATAAGTAAATAATACTGAAAGTTAAAACATGAATTTACCCGTCAAAACTCCGTTCGTAAAGTTAGTTCACGCTAGGAATGCGCTCTACGCATACCGCTTCTAGCAAACGAGCGCATACCGAGACCAGTGTTACCAGAGGAGGAGTTACTCCCTTAATTTATGGTAAAATTGACAAGGGATAAAGCAGTGGTAAAACGTCGATGACTCCAAGTTAAGACAAACATAGGACAGAGTATAATAGCATTTATGTATAAGCTAATCACTCATATTCGGAAATCGATTTTAGATGGACAGATAGATATTCAAATCTCAACACTGTAAGAAGTAAAGTAGACGACAGCTAACTCACAGACACAGGGCAGATTTTAATAGAAGTTGGTTCAAATAAAGCATACTGGAACCGAAAATTAAATTAAATACCGAAAATTGAATCACAAATGTTTTACGAGAAAATTACTTTTGTACCCACATATTTCTAAACAGCCACAAAGTTGTGTTATGTTAATAACTTTGAGGGAAAATAGCACAATTGTAGTCGATAATTTTAAAACGGTAAGACAGAAAAGTCTCAACCAGTAGCATTACTAAGTGTCAGAGGAAGTGTTTTTTTTTTTAATTCAGACCGAGATGATTCCCAAATCTGTCAGCCGAAACAATCCTGTTAGCCCCACATCAGCGTATATGTACAGTAGCGACCAAAAGTCCATAGGCAATCTCACAACGCAATAGCTTGACGTTTAGTTTGACTTACGACCTTCTACTCATTGTCATTAACGAGTGACATGCACTGGCTGTATCGAGCTCGCTCGTACTGTTCATAGCAATGTAATCCTTAACGTGCTCATGGACTTTTGGGCGTTTACTATACCTATGTAGCACAAAAATTCAAAAGCGCAGCCTAAGGGCTACAAATTCCAACAATTCTTCAAAACTGGATAAAACTTGAAATTGCTCAATATTCCGCGGCTGGGCAGGTCATGTCTACCGCATGCCGAATGAACTGTGGCATTTTATTGCACAGAACTGGAGCCTTGAAACGGTTAACCGGTAACGCGGCAGACCACGGAGGAGATGGCGGGATGATCTGGATGTCTTTCAAGACAATTGGAATCTAGTAGCACAGCAACGAGAAGAGTGGAAAAAATAGGGGAATGCCTTTGCCCAGGAGTAGGACAATACAGGCGAATAGAAAAAAGTTTTATGTGTAATATAACCAGTTAAATGACTGAGCAAATGAGGCTTAACAACAATGAAATCTCAACATAACAACGTGCAATTATGTTGCTAGCAGCTATAGGCTGGGGTTGCAGCTTACCATTAGGCGGGCCTCATACTAGTTTCTCATCTCTTAATTACAATAAAAAAGTAAGACTAAGGGGGAAATTTGTAAGATTCTGGCAACATCTAGCCAATGTCAATTGACCCATCAGCAGATCGGTCGGGACGGGACGTCTTAATATCGTTTGAATGCGATGCCCGCGCCAACGACTCGACTGCGTAATGAAGTTCGCATTACACTGACGATTATGTTCTTGTAATTGTTTCTAAATGGACGCTGCAGAGGCAATGAAATGGTTTCTACGATAGTAATCTTTTTGAGAATGGTTAATGATGACACTGAATTCTGTTATCAGCATGAATAATGTGGGATAATGCATTCTTTATAAATGAACGTAATTCAATTTAGTTTGATAAGTTCATCATATTGTTAATATTTCTTAAATTTATATTTGACCCACAAAATTCTAAATTAGTTTTTTTATCTACTTAATTTTTGTTTCAATTTCAATCTTTTTTGTTGCACTTCGCTTGTGGCAGAGAAACAGTCACGAATAAGTACGATAATAATATACTTATTTATATAAAAATGATAATATTTTCTCTTACTTTCATAAAATTATTCCATAAGCATACATTTTGGCACGGAAAATATTGAAAACCTAATCCATTTATAGAGGAAGACGCTCCAATTCAAGGAGTGTATTAAAAATCTAAGCACATCCAGCATTACTGTCGTTTGAAAGAGAAGGCAGACGTACTCAAACTTAGATTATTCTAAAACCGTTATAGAAGAGAAGTTATCAGTGCAAATGGACCGCTCACTCCGCTACTTAAATCTATTAAATCATACAGAACCTTTTTGATTGGAACCGGCACGCTAGATAATTACAAAAGATGACTGGCAGCTACTCTATGAGAAGAGCTTAGAGAGCTCACTGGAAGAGGCTTACTTCCAGCAGTGATGAGGCAACGTTATTTGCAATATCAGAAAGCCTTGTCCTATCAGAAAACTAGTGATGCAATTCGAAAAATGAACTGAGATAGAGTCCAATTTTCCTTACCATATCTACATAAATAAAGAAGTCAATACCTACATTTAGTATCCCAATACTGTGTCTGCCTTCAGAATAAGGACCACGCTGGCATTGTGCGGGGTGGAAAACTTCAAACAGCGTCTTTCAATTTTTTTTTTATGGGATAGGAGAGCAAACGAGCAGACGGGTCGCCTGATGGTAAGCGATTACACCCGCAACACCATAGGAGTCACAAATGCGTTTCCGACGGCATAAAACGGCATTGGGCCTCACTCACTTGGCGAAACACAACGTAAGCGCTGTTTAACGCCGGTTTTCTGTGAGGCCGGTAATAGCTGAGGTTAAACTGCGGGATGACGATGATAATCATTCTTATTTTTTCATTGTTTTTAGAGCGAAATTTTTGTCTGTAGTATTTTTTTATTCGTGATAAACTTACGCTTGACCGCCAGTTCGCCTGATGTTATGCAATACTGCGAAGGCAGAGTGCGCTTGCCTAGAAGAAACCGATTCACTCATGAATTAAAGACACCCAGATTATATCCATCGGGGAAGACCCACTCTGGAAGCACATTCCACATTTCAGCGGTACGCATGATAAAAGTGGAAAATTAAATTAAAATTGCCGTTAAAAACACTGCCTACAGCAATTTGCTGCACGCTCATACAGACGTTTCGTTCGAAATAATCCTCCCGTATGTTTTCGAAGCTGTAAAACATAGTCTCCTCTTTTTTATGTAGGCGAGGTTATCTGGATATTTGTCTGAGCGTCCATCCACTCAACGACCTCAGTGGATCTATTGGGATGTACTAGAACCTACTCAGTCACACTCTGCAAACGACGAGGAGCAGAGACTTGAAGTATTTTTCTCATTCAACCTGATTTTGAACTGCTATAGATAAGCACATAAAACCAATTGCTTAACAAACTTTTACAAGCACGGAGGATCTTTTAATTTATTTGGATTCGGATACATATTCTGGCTTCGGCTACATACATCATAAATGTGAGAGTAACCATTCGTTTATAACGCGTAAACCGCTGAACTAATTTTGATAAATTTTGGTATAGAGATAGATTAGATCTTGGAAAAGGACATACCCAGGTTACCCTTTGTCTCAAAATTTCCATGGCAGCAGCTAATTCAATGTAAGGTGAAATCTAACTGTCCGGATCCTATAGAATTCAAGGTCAGCTTATATTGGACATGTTTAGTTTAATGTTTGTACAAGAATGTCATCCATCCAATATCAGACCGCAGCAAGCACAGCTTAAACACCATAATCAATACAAGTAACTAACCACAAAGCCTTTATTTTTACGACCTAAGTCCATAAGTTTCCCCGCTCTGCAATATTAATTTTAATAGCGGAATTAAGACGTTTAGCGCGGTAACAATGAAGTATTGTGTTGCCAGACTATAATTTTACGGGTGCGAAGTACGCAGTGTCTGTGATTTATATTTTTAATTTCGCTTTAATGAGTTAACGGAGTTTTATGACCGGTCGATTATTGTGTTAAATAGTGGATATTAGTATTTTAGGTGACGTATGGTTAAAAACCGGACAAGCGCGAGTTGGAATCGCCTACCGAGGGGTTCCGTACAAATTTGTAGATACTTCTTATAATTAATTACAAATGTTTAGTTTTCAGAATTTACCTATACTTGAAGTAAAACACGGTATTACTTGCCAAATTTCATAGTTCTAGGTCAATGAAAAATACCCTATATATTAATTCCCTTGAGAGTGTCGAAATATACGTTTTTTGCGGCATTAACGGCCGTATCTTTTACGTTAACTTAAAAGTTAGATTTTTTCACAGCTTTAAGGGACTGTAGACCTGAATATATTGAACTCGATACCTCCACGCGTTCCCGAGATAAAGGGTCTTGACAGACAGACGGACGGACAACAAAGTGATCCTATAAGGGTTCCGTGTTTTCCTTTTGAGGTACGGAACCCTACAGAAGTGGATGGTTTATCCTTCTCAGATAAAACACTAAAATGTGATGAGAGAATGTGTTTTGACAGCTTTCTTTTTAAAACCTCATTGAAGTCAAAGACAGAATACTAGCAAGCTTTATTTTAAATAAATTCATGTTCTATTTTCTTCTAAGAGAGTACAGAGATGTAATCCACATAGTTCCAGATAGATGATTTTACTTTCTTTACACGGGAAATTACTCATACGAATTACATATGACTGCATTATTCATTAGTATAGCAGTCGTAGCTACTGCTACACTATGGGTCCTGGATTCTATTGCCATGTCGAGCAAAGAGTTATTGAGTTTTTTTACGAAAATCTCAGTAGCAGCTCGGAGTTTGTGCCCAGTGAATGGCAATAGAAAATGACCAACCCTACTACGTGGGACCTAAGTAAAGCAGGGAACTATTATTCATATATATAAGAACAACTTTACCTAACACCTTCGAGAACCCATAACGTACTATAGCATTTGACAGCACGAAAAGCGTAGTGGCCGTGCGGGAATGATCTGCTTCTAAGGTAACAGGTCCCTTAAAACAGAAGCCGATCATTCCCGCACGGCTTTATAAGCTTTACAAGTATTTGTTCTGCGTGTGGACGTTTGTGTATAATAAGTTATAATTTGTGTTTGTGTACCAAAATTATAACATATATCCACGTACATACATAAGGGAGAATTTTTGTACGAATGATGTATTTAATGTAACAAACCCCGTAACACATAATGCAAAATCTTTTCTTTTGGTCTCCAGGGTTCATTACCGGCCATTGCTGCTGAATTAAAAAAGACGTGTGGCACTCGGGGACTGCCGCGGTAAAGCTATTGCATAGCGTTTTTTATCAACTTATGTAATACAACCAATGCCACCTAAAGGCGGGTTGCTGAACTAAAGAGACAAGCGTGTTAGGATTTTTTTGTTACGGAATTTCTGGATTCGGTCCCCACGCTCAAGGCCCGCGATAGAAGCTATGCAATAGCTTAAAATTATTGTGTGTACTTATGTATTATATCGGCCACAGTGGCGAAATAGAGAAGAGGCCTTCACTCAGTAGTTGTCGATTATAATCTCTCACTCTTTGGCAACGTTACCTATTTACCTATATAAATATAGGTAATATGTATACCTCGCGACAATTTATTTAGCTGCTTAGCTTCACTGCCTTTTTAACCGAAAACAAAAACGCACCTAACACAAAGCACGGACGTGACTTAAACTCACACCTCCACTTACTTAAACCTCACTAAACCCTTGGAAGCCGAGAGGGAAATAGCCCCACGGCCCATAGCCCGGTAATCCGCCGCATTATCGGCTATGATGGCCACGATAGCCCCGTGACTTTATTGTCTTCCGTCCGGATCGTACGCGCCACGCCGTTTTTACGCTGTATTTAGTAAGGCTATTCGGTAAAACAAGAGCGATATCTTCTTTAGAGATGCGTGTTCCAAAAATATTTTGATCTTTTGTACTCCACGAAGGGTTAGGCAGAGGTGTACTAATGTAGTCCCACAGTTTGCCGGTATGTTTAGGTCCCATGTAATAGGGGGCGAGCCTATTACCAATAACGGGGCACAAATTCCAATCTCCGAGCTGCTACTGAGAATTTCATACAAGAATCTAATAACACTGCTCGACCTGGGGCATCCCTTATCTATGTATTATATCTAATATACTAGTAATACATAATCACAAGCAAGCATTTTTGTTAGTTTAGGTACATATATGTACGGGGTAAGCTCCTGGACTAATGATCCGAATCTGAAAATTCTTTTACTGATAGATAGCTTCAATATCCCCTGAGAAATACGCTAGATTTTATTGTAGTCACGCCATCAATGTTGAGGACGAAACCTAATTTTATAGGTAGGTACAAAAAATTGCCTAACAGAAGGATTTTCTTTTTTATGGCGGTGAGTTTTAATCTAATAAAAGAAGATTAAAAGAATACATTGATGATAAAGATTTATAATAAATAAATACAAAAATAAAATAAATATATATAATATTATACAATATGATATTTAAATAATTAATAAAGAGATATATAGTAATAATTAGAATAACAATAAAATAATAATAAACAATATAAATAATAATACCTAATAACATTTGAAATAATAGTTTAACTGCCCAAATGAGTTTAACTAAATAGAAACTTGAACGTAAATACTAAAATAAAAAATAGTATCCTTCTCTCCCCTAAGTTGCCGTGCTGTACAGGGTCCATATTGTACCTACTTATATATTATGTAACACCTTAATATGACACATGGAGTGCAATAAAGATATTGTATTGTATTGTATCTCAATTTCGTGCATATACCCAAAACGACCTATGGGCCATAAAAAATATTTGTTCCGTGCAGGAATCGAACTCGTGACTCGCGAAGCAAAAGTAAATATTACTTTATTTAATTATTTTAAGCCCAGGTGTGAAAAACACTCAAAAAATTAGTAATAGGGTGATTGCATTGCATTACTTGAACCTATAAACACCAGCCTTCAAGGACAGACGATGAAAAAAACGAGGTTCAAAACTATTAGGTTATTTTTAGTGAAGGAAAAATTCAATCGCGGGCTGGGATTCGAATCTGCGTCTTCTGGTTAGATACACCAGACGCTCTGACCTCTGAGCCACCGCGAGTGCCACCAGCCAAATCGAAATTTGCCTTCACATTTTGAATTTACGTCATAAGGTGACGTTGGCGACATCTATTGAAAAGCAAGTTACTTTTTTTTTCCTTCACTAAAAAATAACTTTATAATCTTAGCGTATAAATTGCAAAAAAAAACACACAAGGAGGTTCAAAACTATATTATTATACTTTCCCATCTTTTCCCCCAGTATAAAGGTAGACGGAACCCTGTGTACTGTGAACAAGACTCCTTTTGTTTTTCCTCCATAAAGTGACTACTGTAGTGAGGAGTTATGACTCCTACTATAGAACTTCGCTAAACCGTGCATGAAAATTGAACGAACAAATTATGTACCTACCTCAATAAATTACCTATTTTTAGTTTTAAATACATTCACTTTTAAATCGATTTATTTACCGCGGCAACACTGCAGCGAATTTAATAAATTACCCTAAACTTTGCCTACGCGTTTCGTGTGCATCGGTAAATTTCGGGAAGCTTTACGATCACGGGAGCATTACAGAAGTGACAGAAATGATTGCAAAAGTACAACTTCGTGCGAAACACGGGATATAAAAAATGTGTAGAGAAAAATGGCTCTGTTTTGGTCGTGGTAATTGTGTTCAGCCCGATGCTTCTCGCATGGGGCTTGTGCGATTTTTAGTCGACATGAGATTTTACATAACATACCATCACGCCTGTATTCCCCGAAAGGTTAGGCAGAGGTGTACTAATGTACACCCAAGTTCGCCAATATGTTTAGGCCCCATTTAATAGGGGACAAGCCTATTGCCATTAACTATTGCTATTGCTACTGAAAATTTTATAGAAATACTTAATAACACTTTGCTCGACCTGGGAATCGAACCCTGGGCCTCTAGAGTAGTAGTCGCGCTCAGGACCACTAGGCTAACGAGACAGTTTTTATACATTATAAAAAAATACCACCATTCAGATAGGCATCTCGTAAGAGAAGCTAGAAAAAATCTCACTTTCTTGTCCGACTTTCTGTCTGTCTGTCGAGAACTTTTTCATAAGATCGCATAAAGATACATACGTCTGTAGTGGCAATACCTACGAGTCACTTCACCTTACCTCCTTCACAATCATAACCGTTACCACCACATTACCTTCACCACGTTTTGACCCGAGAGATAGTGAAAAACCGTCTTGAAAAAGACGCACGTTTTGATGCTACAGAGACAGGATGCCGTCTTGACAAAGACGCTTCCGCGGCAGCGACGCGACACAACATCGACGCGGCGCCACATCGAAATCACGCCACGCCGCCGCACGCGTCAGTTCGCTCCGATATAGAGCGTTTGGTGGATAGCGACGAAGCAAACACAGCACGGCACATGCACAGCACAACAGCGGCATCATGGAACATGGAGAGCAGCAGAGCAGAGGTGGTCACTCGACGACGGCGCTCGGCGAAAGGGCAGAGTTCGCGCGCCGACCTCTATTTATAACCTCTGTCACATTAGTGCCGTGTGCAAAACGCGCCCCGCGCCCGCACCCCGCGGCGCGGCGCGCGCTCCCTAGATAGACTCTGATTGGTTGTAAATATGTGTAAGTAGGTTTAGGATACTGGCTAAATGTAAGGTGAAGTTTGTAAATATAAATAGGGAATTTTTGGTTACAAAATATATACACACATTGGACATCGACACGTATACTTTTATTATCTACGACCCTCATCCTCCAAAGTGGTGACCCCGACCCCGAAGTACTAAGCTGAATCCCTGCAAGATGTCGAAATCAACCGAAGAGTTCACCGATGCGCAGGACGTCACGACCGTGAAGAGCAACGTGGCTACAATATCCCTACCTGCCCGAATACCACCATTTTGGCGCCAAAATCCGCGTCTGTGGTTCGCGCAGTTTGAAGCCGCAGTTGCTGCCAGCAAAATTGGAGATGAGCAGAAGTTCAACCTCGTCGTCCCGCTGCTCGGCTGCAGCGACCTGGAGCAGATCGCAGACATCATCCTGGAGCCACCGGCCAGTGGTAAATACAGCACGCTCAAGGACAGACTCATCTCGACGTACCAGGAGTCAGACCATCGCCAGCTGCAGAAGCTACTCAGCGGCCTCGAACTCGGCGACCAGAAACCGAGCCAGCTGCTGCGTAAGATGAGAGACCTCAGTGGCAAGCTACTGTCTAACGAAGCACTAAAGGTCATGTGGCTCAACCATCTGCCCGCACAAGTTCGCGCCGTGCTCTCCGTGAACACCGAATCATCGCTCGAAATCCTAGCTGCCATGGCCGATAAAATGATGGAGCATTTCGAGCCAGCTACAGTCGCC
The DNA here is from genome assembly GCA_910591435.1 of Acronicta aceris. Classification (NCBI taxonomy): domain Eukaryota; kingdom Metazoa; phylum Arthropoda; class Insecta; order Lepidoptera; family Noctuidae; genus Acronicta; species Acronicta aceris. The sequence continues at coordinate 14,665,366 of OU342770.1, forward strand.
GCAGTCTCGTCAGAAAACCCACCGTCAACCAGTATATCAGTCAACGAAGTGCAGCAAAATTCCATAACTAGTCTACAAATCAACATGTTATCAAAACAAATCGAAAAAATTTCTTTCGAACTCGCCGAGCTTCGAAATCAACAATATTCCACGTATCGCTGCTCCCGCCCGCACCCCCCGCACCGAAGCCGCTCTCGCTCGCAGTCAAGACAGCGTGCAAATTGCGCGCGAAAACCCGGCGATCCCGATTGGCTGTGCCGTTATCACTACCGATTTGGCAACGAGGCACGAAAATGTGAATCGCCGTGCTCAAAAAGCAAGCAGGAAAACTAGAGAATACATCGGTTTTGGCGGGAATCGATGTAAATCAGAAGTCTCACCGCCTATGTGTAATTGACATCATCAACAGAGAGAGATTTCTTGTGGACACGGGAGCCGACATATCTGTGCTAGCCGCCCGAAACAAGAAAAACTTGAAGCCGGCAGAAAATACCTACAGACTATTCGCGGCAAACGGAACAGAAATTCGTACCTACGGTGAGCGAACACTCGAGCTCAACTTAGGTCTACGAAGAAGTTTCAAATGGACTTTCGTCGTCGCGGATGTCAAGACGTCTCTATTGGGTGCTGATTTCTTAGCTCATCACAAATTACTAGTCGACTTACATCAAAGAAAACTCGTCGATCGCATAACCGAGCTCAGCGTGAACGCCATCAAGATAAATAATAACAACCAAGAATCTGTGTACATTATCAACCGAGACCACGCATACCACGACCTGCTGAAAAAATATCCAGATGTACTTCGACCCATGTCACTCAAGACTCCGACCAAACATGCCGTGACCCACCGCATAGAAACAACCGGCCAACCCATTTACTCGCGGCCACGCCCCCTGCCTCCGGATAAATATAAAGCTGCAAAATTAGAATTCGAGAAGATGATGGAGATGGGTATCTGCAAACCATCTAACAGTCCGTGGGCCAGTCCGCTACATGTAGTCAAGAAGAAGGACGGATCGCTACGTGTATGCGGCGATTACCGACGACTTAACGCCGTGACTGTACCAGACCGGTACCCCATTCCCCGAATACAAGATTTTACGTACCAACTTCATGGGAAGAAAATCTTTTCGAAGCTAGATATCAAAATGGCATATTTTTGGATACCCATAGAAAAAGAAGACGCTGCGAAAACTGCCATAATAACTCCTTTCGGCCTCTTCGAATTCAACTGCATGACGTTCGGCTTACGTAACTCAGGTCAGACGTTTCAACGTTTCATGCACGAAGTACTACGAGGACTTGACGACTTCGTATTCTGTTTTGTCGACGATTTGCTTGTACATTCGGACAACGAAGAGGAACACAAGCGCCATCTACAGCAAGTACTCGAACGACTCAACAAATATGGCGTCACACTTAACATCGACAAGTGTGAATTTGGTAAAAATAAAATTCAATTTCTCGGCTACGAAGTTACACCCGACGGAATCAAACCCACTCAAGAACGCGTGCAAGCAATAGTCGATTATCCGAAGCCCAACTCGGTACAAGAATTAAGACGATTTTTGGGCATGATTAATTTCTACCGTAGCTGCTTACCCCATCAAGCCGAACATCAACACCTACTCAATAAATACCTACACAATAGCAAGAAGAATGACAAATCACCAATAGAATGGACGCCTGAAGCAGAAAAAGCCTTCGAACATTGCCGTCAAAGCATACTCGAGGCGACTACTCTGACGCACCCCGTACCGAACGCACCGCTATGCTTACTCACTGACGCATCCGACACAAGTATTGGCGCCGTACTTCAACAGAAAATAAATGACATCTGGAAACCACTTGCTTTCTTCTCAAAAACGATGAGCGAGACGCAGCGTAGATACAGTGTGTACGATCGCGAACTACTAGCTATGTATACAGCTGTCAAAAATTTACGTCGACTGATAGAGGGCAATGAACTTACAATCTGCACGGATCATAAGCCATTGACGTACGCGCTGACCAGAACGCCCAGCAGCAGTGACACACCCAGAAGAGAGCGACAACTACACTATATAAGTCAGTTCTGCACAAACATAAAATATATTCACGGCGATAAGAATGAAGCAGCTGATGCGTTGTCCCGCATAGCAGAAGTCGAACTACTCAACTCGTCCATCAATTATCAACAACTTTCTGAAGACCAAGAAACCGATACCGAACTTGAATCATGTATGAAAAACCGTAACCTCAAATTCACTCGCATCTACCTTCCCGGAGTTCAACGACCTATACTGTGCGAAACATCTACAGCGAACCTACGACCGTACCTACCACGAACTTATCGTTTTGATGCCTACAAAGCTCAACACGAACTAAGTCACCCTGGGGTACGAACAACAAGAAAAATCATGGCATCGAAGTTCTTCTGGCCGTCTATGAACAGAGACGTTGGTGAATGGGCGAAGTCGTGCATCGGATGTCAGCGCGCCAAAGTTCAACGACACGTTATCAGTCCGCTAGGTGAATTCCAAAAATCGTCGCGATTTGAACACATTCACGTGGACATAGTCGGACCACTACTGCCATCTAATGATTATAGATACCTAGTTACTATCATTGACCGCTGCACTAAATGGCCGGAGGCCATACCTACTCGTGACATCACAGCCGAAACAGTTGCAAGAGCCGTGTACGAGGGGTGGATATCACGATTTGGTTGCCCACTGCGACTTACTACAGACCAAGGCAGACAATTCGAATCATCACTGTTCAACTCGCTAATGAAAAAATTCGGCATCACTCGCATACGTACAACTGCATTCCACCCACAGGCGAATGGACAGGTTGAACGCTGGCACCGTACACTGAAGTCCGCACTGATGGCTAGAGCCGCCGGCACGCGATGGAGCGAGGAATTACCTACAGTTCTGCTTGGACTACGTACCGTTCTGCGTGAAGATACCTCCGTCAGCCCGGCCTTAATGACATACGGAACAACACTACGCGTCCCGTCTGATTTCTTCGTGCCTACGACGCCGAAAATTGATGACGCAGATTTCGTCCGCCAGCTGACTGAAACAATGTCAACCTTGTCACCAAGCAGCAAATCGCACAACAACAACACGAGCACGTTCGTATATAAAGACCTAGCGACGTGTTCCCATGTGTTCGTGCGTAATGACACCGTGCGAAGTCCGTTGACCCCACCATATGACGGCCCGTTCAAAGTTCTGCAACGCAACAGCAAACAATTCACCATACAGATGCCCTTACGAACTGCAGTAGTTTCAATAGACAGACTGAAGCCAGCTCACCTACTCGACGAAGAACCTACCACCAGAACAACACCACTGCAACAACAGGAAACAGCGCGCACCACGAGCGACGAGCCACGGTCAGCAACCCCAGAGACAACGCGCGATACCTACGTCACTCGTTCTGGCCGATCAGTGAAACCGAACGTACGCTTCGCTTAGGGGGGAGTGATGTAGTGGCAATACCTACGAGTCACTTCACCTTACCTCCTTCACAATCATAACCGTTACCACCACATTACCTTCACCACGTTTTGACCCGAGAGATAGTGAAAAACCGTCTTGAAAAAGACGCACGTTTTGATGCTACAGAGACAGGATGCCGTCTTGACAAAGACGCTTCCGCGGCAGCGACGCGACACAACATCGACGCGGCGCCACATCGAAATCACGCCACGCCGCCGCACGCGTCAGTTCGCTCCGATATAGAGCGTTTGGTGGATAGCGACGAAGCAAACACAGCACGGCACATGCACAGCACAACAGCGGCATCATGGAACATGGAGAGCAGCAGAGCAGAGGTGGTCACTCGACGACGGCGCTCGGCGAAAGGGCAGAGTTCGCGCGCCGACCTCTATTTATAACCTCTGTCACATTAGTGCCGTGTGCAAAACGCGCCCCGCGCCCGCACCCCGCGGCGCGGCGCGCGCTCCCTAGATAGACTCTGATTGGTTGTAAATATGTGTAAGTAGGTTTAGGATACTGGCTAAATGTAAGGTGAAGTTTGTAAATATAAATAGGGAATTTTTGGTTACAAAATATATACACACATTGGACATCGACACGTATACTTTTATTATCTACGACCCTCATCCTCCAAACGTCTATCAATGGTCATTTGAAGCTGTAGAATAATCAATTAAGCTTCTAAGTCAACGCAATAAAAAGATACTGTCATTTATGACTCATATTACGACGGTTCAATGCTTTCATAGTTCTGAACTTCAATAATATTAATGATGCAAGTACCAAGTTTGTAAGGAAGCCTCGGATTTTAGTTGATTTATTCGTTGGTACTTTTTGACATAGCTAGGACCAATTCTACTGCCTTTCTCTGTGCAATGGTGTTGATTTAGCTCCTCGTGCAGACTTATGAGCTTGCGATTTGGGAATTTTCGGCGTTTTTCGAGATCCACGATAGAGCGCGTTAGGATATTAGGTTATTATCACAGTTAGCTCGACGCACTTTTTGCTCGTTTTGTAAAACGCCTGTAATGTCGATAGATGAGCTCGTATTTCTTCGGCACTGATCGTTTTGTTACGATTAACATTTGCATGTCGGATTGACAGTTGAGATTAAACTATTTATATTTGAGATCTCCGAGAGAAGTTAAAGTTCTTGTAAGTGGCAACAAAATATCTGACTTGCTCGATGATAGGACCTTTTGAAGTCTGACTGGATAGCGACCACCCGTACCTCTGAGTCTATCGTAAATTGTTTGATTCGACTTTTGCATGTGAGAGCCGTTCCCCCTCTCGGTTGCTATCTGCAATCCCCGGGGACTCTTAAGAATCCGCAAATCTTCTGATATTGGAGGTGTCCATGGGCAGCGATGACTACCTACCATCAGGTGGCTCGACGTCTCGCTTACATAGTCAATAAAAAAACCTTTCAAGATACAGGTGTGATGGTCTATTATGGTTGCTTAATCAGGCCTTGTGCTCTTTCTACCTTTTTAAGGCTTCCTAGTGACTCAATATCATCAAACAACTGCAAGGGAGAGCTATAAAAATAAAACCATCACTTCCAACAGTAGACATTTTCTTTTATTATGACGACTGCCAAACTTCGCCGTGACGCAAAACTTGTACAAAACAAACGATAGTATTAAGAAGGCGGACGCTTTATTATGATTTTTGTTCACAATTTACCCCCAAGTTTTATTTGTAAAGGGTTGTGTCTTTTTATGAGTTACGAACTTGCTGTATTCATTCCACTGACCTCTATAAGAAATATAGAGATCAGTGATTAATTCTGATAAAATTATGACATTTAAGGCGTGGGTTTGTAGATGTGTCCGTATTGATGTTATTTTTAAAATTGTAGGACTTTTTTAATAGTAATATTGAGTCCTCTTATTTTTTTTATTAACTAGGAGGGGAAAATAACTTTGATTTTACCTTCTCTTTTATATCAGGTTTCAATTAACTTTTATATTGCTTGATATCCGTATTTATGTCAATTTAAATATATATTACCTACCGTTAATTAATGTTTTCTTCTGTATTGGTGACATTAAATGTTTTATGCTTTATAGTTAGATACAACTACATAAATATTGTTACTGTATGTGGCTAACTATAAAATCATTGTAAATGATAATTGATTATATATAAATACTAGCTTTTTTCCGCGACTTCGTCCGCGTGGAATAGTTACTTTGTTCCATATGAACTTTCATCCCCTATTTTATCCCCTTGGGGGTAGAATTTATCAAAATCCTTTCTTAGCGGATGCCTACGTCATAACATCTACCTGCATGCCAAATTTCAGCCCGATCCCTCCAGTGGTTTGGGCTGTGCGTTGTCACTATGTCAGTCAGTCAGTCAGTCAATCACCTTTAAGTTTTATATATATTAAGATATAGTACGAACGTCTCGATCACGGTTATCTCAATCAGAAATCTTGGCAACAACTATTTATATGGGATTTTACAACAAATCTAAAATAAATACAATGGTCTAGTAACATTTTGATTGATTACGTTTTTTGAAAGGTTTTATCTCAATAAGACAAAGTAACGAGCATTATGTACGGTGTGCATACTTAAATTCTCACACTCACGAATGTCATAAGTATGCGACTGTCAGTCTGCAGGTTGCGACACTCCAGCAATTAAAGATTGTTAGCACGTTGCGACACTGTTGCCACAGCCAGGCGTTTCCCGTAATTACCAACACCTATATTATGTACATTGACTTCGCGGATGATTTGTCTTTTGAGACTTAATAGTTTATGACTGTATCTTGTGAAAGGGCTCGTGATTAGTAAGACTGTGGCAACAACAGTTGCCATTCTCGAATTGTGCCGATTTCCCGAACATGTCCGGAAATCTTCGAAACGCGTGTTTATAGCACTGATTTTTTCGTAGAATACGAGTAAACCTCGAATACAATAAGTCACCTATTATTGAAGTGTTTTCAAATAGCCTTATACTAGGTATATAAGTAAAACATAACATACCATCACACGTGTATTTTTTTTTCATTCGTGATAGGCTTACGCTTGACCACCAAGTTCGCCTGATGTTAAGCGACACTGCGATCTACGATGGAGCGCGCTTGCCTAGATAAAACTGATTCACACGTGATTTGAAAACACCCAGATTATAATCTATCGGGAAAGACCGACGGAAAGCACTCGGGAAGCACGTTTCAGCCACATTCAGCGGTACGCATGATAAACGTTCGGGATTTTGGAATGTCCACTATTCGATGTCCACTATTCGAATCGATGTCGCTTTTTCGTCTTCTGGTCGTCCGTCGTATTCTCCGAAGGATTAGGCAGCGGTGTACTAATGTACAACCACAGTTCGCCGGTATGTTTAGGTGCGAGCTTATTGCCGTTAAGCGGGCACAAAACCAAACTCCGAGCTACTACTAGGAAAATAGGAAACCCACTTAAGAAATGACACTTTGCTCGACCTGGGAATCGAACCCAGGACCTCTAGCATAGCAGTCGCGCTTAGAACCACGCTAGCTCCTATCGCTCACTATAATTATGTCCTTCTGAAGTCAAAGTCAGTCTGATTAAACTACAATTTGTTTTCCTGCGACTCTGTCTGTAGGTTTTCATATATTTATCCAACTTCAAAAAAAAAGGTGGAAGTTTTCAATTCGACTGGTTTTTGTGTGAAAATTGTGTGTTGTTTTATTTCTTCTGTTGTCCATCTTCTGAGGTTCTGAAGACCTCTAGCACTAAATTCTTGAAGTCAATTTTCTTCTCAGTTAATATACTCATGACATCATAGGTACGTCAAGTTATATCTACCCCTATCACATGGGACATAAACATACCGGTGAAAAGTGGATATACATTAGTACGCCTCTGCGTAACCCATCGGGAATACAGGCTTGATGGTATGTTCTAAATTATATCTAGAAGTAAATCTCAAACGGTATAACTCGATTATATCAGCCGTACTATATAGACACTCGCTCGTGTTTTCCTGTACGGTAAATAAAGGGATATGTATTGAGTAATCGCCTCCTAACACGACACAGAATGGCGGAAGCAGCTCGTTGCGTTGCAATTCACTTCTGTTATCCTCACGCTATCATTTTATGGGGTGAATAGAAAGGGATATTTGGGAGACTTGAAACGCAAACTAGAGTTAATTATGAATGATGTGGGAATGTGTTATTGGGTTTTTCTATAAAATTCTTTGTAGCAGCTCGGAGTCTGGATTTTCACCCAGATAATGGCAATAAGTGAGCCTAGTGAAAAGCAGTGATAGCCTAGTGATATGACCATAAGACTGCCAAGTCAAAAGTCTCAAGTTAGAATCCAAGGCACGCACCTCTGACTTTTCGAAGTCATGTGTGTATTAATAGTTAATTATCACGCGCTTAAACGGTGAAGGATAACATAAGGAGGAAACCTGCATGCCTGAGAGATTTTCTCGACGGCGTATGAAGTCTGCCAACCCGCATTAGGCTAGCGAGGTGGACTATAGCCTAATCCCGCTCATTCTGAGAGGAGAGCCCAGCAGTGGGACAATGTAATGGGTTGATTATGTATGTAATGGCAATAGGCTCGCCCCCTATTACATGGGGCCTAAACATACCGGCAAACTGTGGGTGTACATTAGTACGCCTTTGCCTAACCCTTCGGGGAATACAGGCGTGATGGTATGTTCTTTCATTTTTTAATTAATTGGGGGAGTAGCAAATACACACGGTGAAATGCGCCTTAATGTATTATTAAATGACAGGAGGTTTGAGTCCCACCCGTGGTCGAAATTTTCTTTCACAACCTTACAAACTTGTCTTACTATAATATTCATAAAGTAAGCTCAATTTTCTCCATTCTATTCTTATAAACATTCATTCACGCCTTATTAAAGAAACAAAGAGTGCCAAGATATTTTGTAGGACAAGTTACAAATGTTGTAGTCACAGGACATTTATGGACAGAAGTCCTATTCATTGCAGATCTTGAAATAAGACTTGCTCATACGTAATTGGTAATAACATAACTTAAACATGCTTATGATCCACTTGGAGAACACGTAAGGCTCTCGTGTGTTGTCTATACGAGATTTTCTCAACCGGCGTGTTTAACTGGCACTCTGATAACCCGCTTAAGGCTATCGTGGTGGATTTATAGCTTAACCTCTCTCATTTTGAGAGGAGAACTAAGCTTTGGTTTTTATTTAGAATAAGTTTCTGCCATACAAATATTTGTTTGCATTGGGTTCCAAACTCGTCATTCCCCAAAACCGAATGATTTATGTATATCGTAATAATAATAATATTCTAGGTGTTTGTAATCGATAAACTCTGAAACTACTAAACTGATCTTAGTCATTCTTTCACCATTAGACAGCTACATTATTCCAGATTAACATAAGCTTAACATAAGCACAGGATAACATAATCTCACGCAGGCGAAGCCGCGGGAAACTCTATTACGCCAATAAAGGGACAGTAGCCCTTCTGTAACTTTTATTGTAGGTTCGGCTTCTGTAGATATAATTTAAAAGCAACAAGTCAAAATTATTGTGTAGGAGTTAGCGAACTGGCCGGCGACAAATCACAGCTCCGAGGAGAGTCGTTATGAAAAAAAAAGTAATATCCGTCCTGTTTATTTTTTGTCAGAACGACATTTATTTTATTTTACTAGCTGTACTCTAGCGGCCTTACCCGGGATGTTCTTATTTTTTCTAATCCCGTGGGAATTTCCCAAAATCTCGTCTTCGGCTGCCCACTGTATAATAACACTAATACATTTAAGAAGGTTGGCAGTGTTTGTTGACTTTCAGTTCGCTAATGCCGATCAGCAAGTCTATGATGACAGCTGATGAAGCTTTTTTTGTGGTGCAAAAAATCCTCATGGGTCGTCAATCCACCTGGGAAGGCGGTAAGGTACCTATGTCAGACTCGTTCCCTTGTCCCATAGTCACCACAACCGTTACAGGCTGTAGTCCTTTACAGAGCCCCTTCAAAGGCCGACGTCTTTCCTTACATCCTACTCGAAGCCATGCGTGTATGTAAACACTTGCTCCACCTACTGGGGCCATTGTCTGGTCGGGTGGCGCACGCCCCAAGTAAGCCACCCGCAGCTCTTGGAAGACGGAAATTTGTCTGCACCCTCTGGCGCCTGGTGCGTCTACTCCGGATCGAGAGGGAGGTGGATACTTTTATCACCTTTTCTGCCTGCTCTTTTGCAAGCATTACTTGCTCGCAGAATATCATGGACCGAATGACGACCGGGAGTGAGAGGCTTCCAGACAGCTGAAGAAATATAATGATGTATAATTTTCTTTTTATGGTATAGGAGGGCAAACGAGCAGACGGATCGCCTGATGGTAAGCGATTACCGCCGCCCATGGACACCCGCAACACCATAGGAGTCACAAGTCCGTTGCCGACCTTTTAAAAGGGGATTGGGCCTCACTCGCTCGGCTAAACAACGTAAGCGTTGTTTAAAGCCGGTTTTCTATGAGGCTGTGGAATCACTCCGGTCGAGCCGACCCATTCGTGCCGAAGCATGTCTCTCCCACGTAAGATTATACCTCTTCATTAAATAGGTGTAAAAGTGTAGGCGGTAGACGGTTTGTAAGGTCTGCTAATGAGGCCAACCAGCACAGTCTGTAGCTTAACCTTTCTCATTCTGAGACTCGTGTCCAGCAATAGGACAGTATAATGGTTTGATGCTGAATACACAGAGTTCAGCCACAAAGCTTATTTTATCTTCCCATCGTCTAGAAACGGGAAGGACCTGTTGCCTGTAGTTTGCTCGGAACTTACAAGAGCTATCGAAACAACTTCAAAAGTTACTTCAGTTCACTTTCATTCAGTTACCTGTACGTTAATAAGATAACTTGATCAGGGACTTGATCGATCCGCGAGCTTAAGTTCTCGGAGTGTCTATTGAAATTTATCTAGGCCTTGGATCAAGCTTTCGATACCGGTTTTCATGCATAATTGTGGTGTCATAAATAGTAAGTAAATTTTGTTGTATTGTGAAGACTAATTCGGATGAATACACTACACAGACCAATATTGGGAATACATTACACTTAAAAATCTAACCTATGTAGATAAACGTTACGCGTACCAACTGAAAGGGTAATCCATCCATAATGATATTATTTGTACAAAAGTAACTTTGTCTGTCAGTTTGTTTCCTTTTCTCGCCTATACCACTGAATCAATTTTGATGAATCTTGGTAAGGAAAATAATAAGACCTTGATAAAGGACGACCTCCACCGAGATGGTTGGACGACCTGGTAAAAGTCGCTGGGTGTCGTTGGATACAGGCGGCATATAACCGGTTCCTGTAGAAGTCTTTGGGGGAGGCCTTTTTTCAGCAGTAGACTTCTATTGGCTGATATGATGATGTTGAAAGGACATAGGCTACCTTTTGTCTCGAAAAGTCGGTTGAGATGCGAGTGAAACCGCGGGAAACAACTAGTAAACATATCTAATCTGCACATAAATACAAAAAATCGGAGGTATCTATGGTATTCCAACATACAGTAGTCAAGCAAAGACACAGAAACACTACCAATTTAATAGATTTATCCTCTAATATCATAGCCGTTTAGAACAATGGTTGTGTATCCAGAGACAAATGAATGAATGAAACTATTCACCCATTGTCGTCGGCATGTCTCCGAGCTCATTCTCGCCCCCTAGCATTAACAACCCCTTATTATGCATGGTGATGGCCTATTATTGTTCATGGCACTGCACAGCCCCACTATTATACCATATTATGTAACCCATCAAATTTTAAATGAACCTAATTGTTGACATTTTATGTGACTTAGGGTAGACTATGTCATTGATTTATGGGGTTTACCATAATAAATGTATCAATGATCATTAGCCTAGTGGTCCTGGGTTCGATTCCCAGGTCGAGAAAAGTGTTATTATGTTTTTTTATGAAATTCTCAGTAGCAGCTCAGAGTTCGGATGTGTGTGTTTTTTATGGGATAGGGGGACAAACTAGCAGACGGATCACTTGATGGTAATATGTGCCCGGTTAATGGCAATTGGCTCGCCCCCTATTACATGGGACCTAAACATACCGGCGAACTGTGTGTGTACTTTAGTACGCCTCTGCCTAACGCTTCAGGGAATACAGGCGTGATGGTATGCTATGTTATGTATAAACTTTTTTTAAATGCCTAAATTGCATTTGATTGTCCAAATAGCACTAGTTACTACTGCCGCATAACACATAGGTAGTTTTAATTCTTAATATCCTACAAACTTAAAATAACATCACACCTGTATTCCCCGAAGGGATGCAGAGGTATACTAATGTTCCCCCACAGTTCACCGGTATATTTAGATCCCACGTAATAAATAGCGGATAAGCCTATTGCCATTAACCGGGCACAAATCCAGACTCCGAGCTGCTACTGAGAATTTCATCGAAAAACCCAATAACACTTTGCTCGACCTGGGGATCTAACCCAGGACCTCTAGCGTAGCAGTCACGCTTGGGACCACTAGACTAATAAGGCAGTCAGTCAGTCCTAGATACTTAAGTAGGTGAAAAACAAAATAAGATAATTGCAGGCATATAGATGTGTGTGTACTTTGCACTACACCGATACCTTTATCCCTAAAAAACGTTAATATCTCTTAAACTGTTTGAGCACTAATTACGAAAATAACCTTCTATCAGGACCAATGAAAAGAGGAGTTATAGGTAGAAATATACAGGCTATAGTCAATTTCGAGCCCCCCAAGATCTGCCTTATCAGCATATCGAAGTCAGACTAGACTACTTCCAAAAACTAGCTGACTGGACCAATGAAACGCTCAAATTGATTCCAGCTACGTAAAACTGTCTCCGAGTTTTAAAAGCCCATAAATCGTGCAGGCTTTATTGCCAGAAGTGTTGGACATCGTCCAAGATAGATTGCAAGTTATCATATTTAATGTCAGCGTATAATATGTGCCATTTATATTAGAGTAAAGTTATGGTGATGGTCGTAACTGCGCTAAGCAATCGATAGGTAATGCTTGATGACACGAGTGGTACCGTAACTGAGCTATGGGATCCTAAGGGTCACAAAGACAGTTCCTACACTGAGTAGGTAAACAATGTAGGAACCGACGCTACTAGCTAGCAAGCTAGTACAAAAGTATGTATGTACAAAAACGTATACGATAGCTTATGAATTTACCTGTTTAGGCGTGAAGACGTATCAAACAAACTTACTCTCGCATTTAGAGTATTGTTATGGATATCATTATTTTTAATTTCTAACAATATTTTTGCTCACCGTACTTTATATGTACTTGAAGTAACGCCGTTCTGGCGTGAAAAAGTAACAAACATCCACACTCACAAACTTTCATGTCCATATTATTAGTACGAGTATATATACTGTATATACAGAGGAATGAACAAGTACGGTTCAAAGGTACAGAAAACCACTTTGTAAACATTACGTCTCAGGATGAAAACTAAGAATGTACTAATTTGACTTCTCGACCTCGAGCGAAATACTCGAGACATTTTTGTTTAGTCAGAAGCGTTGTGGGGTTATGTGAGTAATCTTATTAGCACCAAATGTCTGAACCAGCGGCTGTGGGGGGAGGACTCGCCGGCAAGATAAGGCGATTAGTGTCATAATAATGGCGTAGAGGAAACGAGCACAGAAGGTCAGGTTTTAACAAGATATAGGAGCTTTCAAATTGTTGATTTAAATTTAGAAGCGGTGGTAGCATAAGGTTTAGGGCGTTGGACTTGCGATCATGTGGTTGCCGGATCTAAATCCACCCATTGCACTACCGACGTGAACCCGTACCACAAGCATTTATCTTATCACGAGGGGTTAACAAGAATACTAGTAATGTGCAACCCATATTACCCGTAAGTTTTAATTTTTAATTTAATTTCAATTTTATTATACATATTAGTATGATTCGTAACTTCACCATGTTTAGCTGTGTCTATTGTATACTCGAGTTATATTATTCGTTTATGACCTAAACCTTCTGTAGTGTTTTATTTGTAGTATTGTAGGTACCCCAGACTAAGAGAACGTGTTGCCAGAACAGAAATTTACTGGGCTGAAATAATATCAGGAACGTTGCAATCTAGTGCTGATAAGAAACTTAATAGTTGCTTTAAATAAACCTTTTTTACGAATATTTAGTGATGGCAAATGCTTTTGTTTACGTTTTGGAAAACCTCTTTGCGATAAACTGTTCGAGAATTATTATTATCTACAAATTATTTAATACTAGCTACTACTTACTCCATTCCTAAGAGTCGTAGCGTCGTGTTAAATAGCTTAAAACCTTCCTCTTGAATCACTCTATCTATTAAAAAAACCGCTTCAAAATCTGTTGCGTAGTTTTAAAGATTTAAGCATACATAGGGACGGACAGACAGCGACAGCGACTTTGTTTTATACTATGTAGTAACTGTACTTATCAATTACTTATTGATTGATACGACTCAATAACTATACAATCTATCTTCTTCTATACTTATAATAAATCTGTAGAGAGGTCAATTCTGTACATGAAATATATTTCCAAAATAACTATCAGCGGGTGATTAGTGATCGATACTGACGCCAAAAATGCAATCAGTAAAATTTTTGTCTGTCTGTCTGTCTGTCTGTCTGTATGTTCGTTATAGAAACAAAAACCACTCAACGGATTTCAACAAAACTTGGTACAATTGTTCTTCATACTCCTAGGCAGGTTATAGTATACTTTTCATCACGCTACGATCAATAGGAGCAGAGCAGTGAAGGGAAATCTTGGGAAAACAGGAGAACTTACTCCATTTTTTAAGCTTCCGTCGCGTGTGCAGCCTTAATGGTTAAAGCTACACAGAAATCATGTATGACGGAAATGTTCTCCTTAAAATTATATAAAAAATATTCCACGACAGCAAATGTCTATCTTTTGTGGTTGAATCACAGTAACACGTGTAACTCCCGATAGCTTAGCAGTTCGGAGCTTTCTGATTATATTTGTCTACTCTTACGTTAGGTGACTGACTGACTGACATAGTGATCTATCAACGCACAGCCCAAACCACTGGAGGGATCGGGCTGAAATTTGGCATGCATATAGCTACTATGATGTAGGCATCCCCTAAAAAAGGATTTTGATAAATTTCGACCTACAATGTAGGGGTGAAATAGAGGATGAAAGTTCATATGGAACAAAGTAACTATTCCACGCGGACGAAGTCGCTGGCAAAAGCTAGTACAATAATAAGTCGATGTCTTCGGACGTAGTAGGTAAATTATGTCTCGCAAAAATAATCATAGTTATGCAAATATTTTTTAATGATATGTAGGTAGGCAAGTACCTATCTATTAAATTTACCTGTAGATAACTTCCGTACTTAGTTAACTTACAAATAACATGTTATTCAGAAAGACAGAAACATTTTCTAACCCTGGGGCGACACTTGCACGGCAGTATAATCGGTGATGTCATAAAATATATAGCATACTCTATCACCATGTAAATATGAAACGGAGACAAGATAATTTAGTATGGATTTCAATATACAAACGTTATATTAACCTAAATTAATAGGTATGTAGCAAGCTTACAACATGTTCGTGGTGAACGAAGACTGGAAAACGCGCCACTAGAATGTGTTAAGAAAACATTGTCTGACCCGTGAAGTTATTGTTAAATATCGGGATCCAATTCTTTATGAACCATTTTAACTTTACAAGATATGGTGTCTAAAGCCCACGGTGGTTATGGTATATATAAACGTTTTAAAAATTTGCTAGGTTTTAGGGTAATTTCGGCAATTTAGCCAGGACAATCGTGAATTTGAAACTTCATTAATATTATTTACTTTGACAAATATATAATGTTTCATATTTTATTTTCGATGTGATCAAATATCAACGCATAAGCACAACCCATCACTAATAATAAATTTATTTATTTTCTCTTCACAATAGGTATAGATCGTATAATTAATTAAGCTATCACATTCTCTTAAATTTCACCTATGTGAGAGACTGGTGCCTGATGTAGGATTTTTATTATAAGTCCATCCATCACTCAGCCCATCATCCTTTAAAAACTCATTCTAAACCAGAAAAATAACATTTGAAACAAATACACTCACCTTTCTAAGTAAAATAAAATGTCGGCCGTTCTTAAATATGCTCACAACCGATGCCTTAAGTAAGGTTTAATGAATGAAATTTACTTGGCGCTCTTATCAAGTGGAGGGTAATGGACAGGGGCTCTTACATCTGCGCTGTACTAAGTACTGGCTCCTTTTTATTTTCCGCCGGGAAATCTTTTTGGAGACCCGTTTCTCACTCTTTGGGGAAGTATTCATAGTATAGGGAAACAAGAATATGAATGAATTATGTTTTTGTTCATCGGATATACTATATTTTTTGTATTTTTTTAAAAGAAAGTTTTCTAATTTTGCTGTTTTACAACTAACAGCTAATCTGTAAAACTTTAAGGGCTTAAATCATTCTATGTATAAAAATCAATACTTATAGTATTGATTTACTTACTGGATACTTACTGCCTTTTGTACTTATAAATTATAACAACTTTAATTTCAGATGTTCCGAAGCACTTCTAAAGTGAAATAAGTGATAATGAAAGTGATTTTTATGGGAAAACATATTACACTCGTCTGTGTAATATTTTAAAAAATAAATAATTTAGCAATGCAAAGTACCAGAAATCGGCCTCATTTCGTATAGAAATATTTTCAACTTATTTGAAATAACTGCACTGGGAAAACATTATTATCATCGCAGCAGAACCTTACGTAACAACTTGTTTTACAAAGTACCGTGTAATGAAAAGAACAATAAAAAAAAACAGGACTATACATACATCCCTCGTACTTTGTTGCTTCGTGATTTGTGTGTCAATTGCGTAAAAGTGACTTTCTACTGAGACGCGAGACAGGCGGACTCGGAGGCGAAAAATGATTATTTTGTATGTCAACTAAAATACTTTGCTGCTACATATTAAACATGCGTTATTTCATTTACCTTACCTTTTTATTTACTTTACCTTTTATCGTCCCAAAGTCAGGGAGAATTGGTGCTTTCTTTTTTATTGGTTGAAATGAAATCAGTAATGTCATCTAGATGTAGTGATGACGTAAAAGTTGTTGCATGAACATTTCTAATTTTGGTTGGTTTGTGTGCTTTGTGCTTTGATCCATTTAAAAAAGTTTTTTGTCAGATTGGCACAGTTTCTGTTCTATTTTACTCTCCCGATGTTGCAGTTTTAATTAATTATTATTTAAGATTTTATGTTGGTTGGTACCACTGGATTACCTACTAATGCCGCAATCAGAGATTCCAATCAAGGTTAATAAATAGTTAGCTGACAGTGGTTAGTATATCTTGGACAATTTTTCGTATTTGAATTTGTTGACAGCATCCGGTACTAAAATATACTGGTTCAATTAACATTAATTGATGTCTCTGAGTAAATTGCTGAATGATTCAAACTCGATCAGCGGCTAAATTTACAAAATATTCTGTCTCGCACAAATCAAAAATGAACTTAACAATTACAGCGCTCTTCATTTCAACACTGGCTTTAAAATGAAGGGCCGAGCTTAGCGAAAATTTGCAGAACTCAGTGATGTGATTAAGTCACCGTGACGAGTCGTAGTCAGCATTTAGCCAGTAGATTAGTGTCTGTCACTCTGGCTAGGTGCCTGGGGACTGCTATAATGATGCCTCGAAGGATATCAAAGATTATAATACCCAAGAAAGAAATGTCAATTTGGTAACAGTCCAATAGAATTAAAGTGCACGTTTGGTAGTTACCTCGCCCCAACCATTGCACCACGTGTCGTGTGTTCAATTCCCACCTGAAGCACATATTTGTGTGTTCCATGGATATACGTTTCTAGAATTTTCTCGAATGGAATTGGAGTCCGTTACTCGTAACTATGTTTGTGAAGTCCTCGGCAACACAGAGCTTGTTCCCGAGTGCGGGGGGGACTCTTTTATTTCAACGTCAAGTCAACTTATGTGTTTATTGCAGAATGATTATGTAATCAGTATTCATTAATATTATTGCCTCATTAGTCTAGTGGTCCCAAGCGTGACTGCAACGCTAGAGGTCCTGGGTTTGATCTCCAGTGTTATTGGGTTTTGTTATAAAATTCTCAGTAGCTCGAAGTCTGGATCTGTGCCCGGTTAATGGCAATAAGCTCGCCCTCTATTAAATGAGACCTAAAACATAACGGCGAACTATGTGACCTACATTAGAAGATACACCTCTGCCTCGCCCTTAGATTAATACAGGCGTGATGGTATGAATTAAAGAAATGAAATTATTACTAGAATACAAAATAATATTCAACAAATGTTCCTGTTAGATTGTAATCAATTTAAGACGACTAATCCTAAAAAACTTCGAACTACATAATAGCACTAATGAACCTAAAAATAACTTTACCAGTATCATCTTGAACAATTCCCGAACTAAACTGGGATTACGTCTTGATCATCTATTAAACGTGCGCCCAAATTTATCTCACACACTCATTATTGATTTCAGTGAACATCTAAAAATAACCTTGTCTCTCCAACATAATTACAACTTTCTGTTGTTGATAATAAAGTGTTTTCTTCTTCAGCAAATCTTCGGGACTCGGCTGCCTCAAATTGCCAAGATATCAGACGTGCTGACGGGGCAGGGTCCCTCCTTCGAGGCGGCGGTCGCCAATCATCTCTATGCGCCGGTTTCCGTCTACCAAGCCAGGGTAAGCTGCATTATGAGTATTCAGAATTATAGTCTTGCCTTTGCCTTAGATGCTTCAAATTCGGAATAGAAATATTTATTGCTACGTCAAGCGTCAAAAAGAAACACAATATTCTAATAACATTATTCGTTACTAAAAAAACCATTAGCTCACGCTTAACTTGCGTAGTGACTGGTAGCTCATCTTTTCCCTAACATTAGTCTGGAGTTAGTGTTTTCCAGAAATAATGTGTAACATAGGGCTTTAATCCTCATTTCGGTTTTCACAGGCTATAAGATAGGCTACGTGATATCTCTAAAAGATAAGATACGTGATCCACTACTGCTTTCTATAATTATTTTACTCTCACTGAAGTGGTGCTGAATCCTGCGCCATTTTTTATTTTATTAGGATGTGTGGAATCCTCTATCGGAGAAAAATATATCTGAAAGGTTGTCTGTAAGATATCGCTTTTAGCGATAAAACTTTCCATTGTACCATTCTATGATTATAACTTGAGAGCATGTACTTGGCATTAGTTAATGGTCTGCAATCTGCAATATTCCATCTAAAAGCTGCAAAAAATTGAGGTTGGAAGGAACGCAGTTTCATTCGTAATGTATATCCTTCTGACGTAGTCAGATAAAATGGTATATATAATACGCTAACTCCTCTTAAAAGTTTAATAAAGTTTATTTAAAAAAGACATATTATGTACCCATTGGTTTAGGAAATAAATTAGCAAATAGAAGATATATGTCACAAAGCCTAATATGTTCCATGGAATATAAACAGATATCACATTTGGCATCAGTAGTCAATAAGCAAGTTATAGTTTACGATCGCTAAACGCTGTGACACTGTGCCAAACCGATTGCGAATTGAAGCAGTGTGTGCCAAATACACATAAAATATAGTCGTTCAACATCATTCGTCACGTTTGGGGATATTGATAGTATTATTCCATGATTGCAAACTGATTTAAAAAATGATCTTGTATTTTCGAAGATATCCGATACTTACTAACTCTTAAAAAACCATTGTAGAGTAGAAGTATACCTTCTCTATCAATTAAAAAAGAATCGAAATTACAAACAACATAATATGTATTAGGTGCGAAAATTCATTATATAGATACTATCTATACATAAACAGACAAATACAAAAACCTCCACCTTCTTGTAAGTCATGTATTTTGTTAGTACGTAGGTAAACGGCTGAATCAACTAACATCGATATTTATCTTATTATTATTCACAGCTATCGTCACCAACATTATTTGAAGTACCTACACCTGCAGCATCTCAAATAGCCTACCCTAATCAGAAGGCATACCAGCCACGCAAATCTGCAGAAAATGACAAGAAACTGCAAGAACTACCAACAAAAGAGACGGAATTACCAAGAGTTAACTTCAATAATGCACCAGTATTTGCTGTAAAGCAACCAATATTCAACAAACAACACTTTGAGTCCTACGGGCCTAAATTTTCTCGCCAGCAATCAAGCCTCCCTCAAGACATTCTTTTCCAGCCACGACAATTTTCTAAAACACCTGCATCTTCATTGTTCCCGCTGGTGTACGACCAGCTCAGACCTATTAGATATCAAGGGGACAACCTGCCGTCGCAGTTTTTGCACCAGCAAGGAGTGTATCATCTCCTGCCTGTTGGACTCAGCAACCAAGAACAGATCCGTGGTGAAAACCCTAATCAAGGAAGTCGCGAGGAATTACAAGCAGAACCAACGCAAAGACCTAAGTTGCAGAATATACCAGCGCCTAAACAGGTTCGTAAAAATACAATTTATGAACTCTCCCTCATGTCCATACCTACGTCTGTTATTATTATAGCCTATCAGGTCTGGCTTTTATTAGATTCCTGTACGGAATAAACTTTTAAGGGGAAAAATAATATTTGTAGTGTAATATTTGTAATAATGCTTTGGCAAAAAAAAATGTTTTACGCCTATTGTTCTACCATGATTAGGTGTAACTTCCACATGTATTGAGTCCCCTCTGAAAATGTGTTTAAGCTACAGTGTGAAGTTAAATACGAAAAAAATGGAAATACAAAAATCTTTAGTATAATTTTTTAGAACCAGATGAAATGGAACCGTTTTCGTATTGCATTAATACAATTTATTTCACTTTCAGGGTTATCACGCTCATCCAAATGGAGCTATTAGTTTCGCAAGTTTCTCACAAAATCTTCCTTTCAACATGCAACTAGAACAGCTTGTGACACCACAATCACAAGCTGCCAAACCTCTTACACAGCAGCAACTAGAAGAGTTATCTTCTCAATATCAAGCTTTAGTTCGCCGACCGCATCTTCAGAAAGAAAAAATAGTCCCACTGAAACAAAAACTTCAGTATACGCCGATATCACATAAATTCATTCAACAAGTTCCAAAGTATCAGCCAGAACCCCAGTTCATCACTCTCCAACAACCGATACAAAATCAGATTAGGTCATTAAATCCATTGCATCGTTTACTTTTCCAAGATCCCCCTCATTTAACTCAGCAACAAACGATTCAATTTCAGTATTTACCTGCATTCAAGCCGTTACCCCAGTCTCAACTTACTGCTGAATCATTTTTTCAACCGTCAAATACATCACCATATGTCCCGCTGACTCATATCAAACAAATACCTAAACCAAATGGTTATCAAGATCTGTCTACGCAAAACCCGAACCATAATGACCAACAAATAACCCTGGTATTGCCACAGCAGAATTTAACTTCTTTACCTCCACTGAAGCCTAACTATAACCAATATGTCAAGCCATTGGACCCGCGTACTCGAACATCACCAATTTTCTTACCGACACCCTTGCAACCACTCCCGACATCAACCCCAAAATTACAGCTAAATGCTGATCAACTTGTATCATCGACGACAATTCGACCTGATATAAAAGACGACGAAAAAACTAGAGCCGCCACTGATAATGTAGAAATACAATCGCAGTCTCCAACACCACAACCTGAAATAATTCACCAGTCCCAACCTACTGCACTGCCGTTATCTTTTCAATCTACAACGCAGCAACCATTGTCTACGTACGAAGCACAGTCAGAACACGTACAATATTCTACTCTAAGACCGGAATATCAATCAACAATACATCCACAATCAATACAAACATCACCTCGTCACGAAGTTATAATACAGCAACAAGAGCTACAAGAGTTAGTTTTTGAACCCTCTCCTCAACCTTCCAGCGCACCCAATTACCAGCCAATAAGACAACAACAGAACAGTCAACAACAACAAGAATCACACCAATTACAGTCACAACAACTTCTAACCGAATTAGATCAGTTACGGAATCAGGAATTCCAGCAAGGGTTACAAGAATTACTTGCTCGACAATACCAACAAGGAGCTCGGCAGTTACAATTTCTGCAATCTATAGAACAAATAGAGCCTCAAAAGTACCAGAATCAACATTTGGACTCGCAACAACATCAATCTCAACAACTATATCCACAACAACAAAACGAACCAAAACAGTCTCAACTGCAACAGAATACGGAAAAAATACAGTCACAACAAAACCAAAAACATTATTCAGAAACTCAAAATCAAATTGAGACTACAACAAATCCTACTCAAGACATTGAAAAACAATTAGAACAGCTACAAAACCATCAATCACAATCTCTGCCCCAAACTCAACATCAACCAGACTTTAAAACAACGACAGGAGAACCGCATGAACCACAAGAGAAAGCACCTGCACCGACTGAGCCAAATCCTACTCCTGATTTTAGTAGATTCCTAGATCCAATTCTATCGCCTTTTCAGCCAATTCTGCCTGAAATTTATACTCAGCCACAAGAGTTCGTAACTCGACCAGGATTTAATGGCAATTTTGGGGCACCAACGATACCTGATGTGCAATACTTTGGAAAGTACGCTCAGTCTTTGTTTGGACACTGACTGGAGTTTGAACTTTTGCGTTTTTTGTTTTAAGTAAATCGCCGTGGATATAATTATATTGATTTAGGGGTGTAAAAATAAAATAATAATCGAACCATTTGTTTACAAGAGTTAAATGAGGTTTGTATCATATTCTAAGTTTTTCAAACCAAAAATGAACATTTTAAACATTTCTTGTAACGAAAAACTTTGTGAATAAACGCATGTAAATATGTGTGTAGTGTTGTACATAAAATATTAGTATTATTGTTATTTTACGAGTATTGTTATATTAGGTGTGGATGATAGAATGTTCAGAATATTGATAGTGCGTGCTCAACTGTGATGCCATATGTATTGAGATTTGTATAGCTTTTGTAATAAAATTGTATGAAAATTTCTTTGTCTTTATTATTTTACAGTTCCTTCAATCCTTCAATGACCCACTTTATATTTTGAAAATATAAATCTGCTGCAATTTCCAAAATAAACCGACTTAAAAAAGGAGTTATTAAATTAATGTCAAACCACTAAACGTTTCAAGTCGATTATTTTACTATAAAATGACAATATCTCATCAATAAAAAAATATCAGTGCCTAAGTAGGTAGTAGATTTTGGTTTAGTGTCCCTTTAAATCATAATAAGCTTGCCCCTATTTACCTTAAACCATATCGGCGTACACCTTTATGCCTTTGCCTAACCCTGCGGGATATATAAGTAACAAGCTTTTGCCCGCGATCTGTCTGCGTTGACTTCAGGATTGGGTCTGACCTGGATAAAAAGTAGCCTGTTATTGTAGGCTTACAAACTAATAGACATGTATGATATAAAGAACATGTTATTAACAAATTTCTAATTACAAGCCTTCATATAGCTAAAAATTAGTCGATAAGAAAAAAATACATAGTTTCATTTGATTGTTGCCGAAAAATAACTGTGCAAAAGTCCTCTTGCTGTCGCCACACTTATTCCAGGGTATAATCTCTCTGTGTGCCAAATTTCATCAAATAACAGACAGCCATACATCCATCCATACTCACAAACTTTCACGTTTATAATATAAAGTAAGGATGTTACGATAAAATGGTACTTAAATTTTCTAAAAATCAGTGAAACACGTCACTCTTAAACTAAGTATCTTAAAGACTAAGAAAATAACTTGCAACATAAGTACCACAGCTTCTCTCACCAACAAAACTCCATGATCGTCGGGTTATCGTAAAGGTTACACGAAAGTTAACACATAAATAACAGATAACGCAGACTCAACCCTTCCTCACCTGCTGTTACTTTGACTTATATTATCAGCACCCAACTTCCACAGACTTGATTAACACTATCGCGAGGAGCTAATCTCAGGATTTATTTGTTTTAAAATAGGTACGTAGGTACTGATTCAGAAGACTTTAAGGGCCCGGCGGAGCTTGAATTGCCCACAAAAACGTAATACCGAAATAAATCGTAATCCAGACAATTGTCTATCAAATTAGGTATGATATTATTCGAATTTGGATACCTTTAATCTAGGTTTCTACGGTACTACTTCACTAAAAATAAAAGACCGAAAAATCGTTCCAAACTTGGTAAAGTTATCAAAAATTGCATTCGCTTATATTTATTTCCAGTCAAGTATTTTGGACGAAATGGTAACGTAGGAACCTAGATTAACGGTATCGGAATCCGAATAATAACATAATTTGATTAAATTGTGTTTAAATTACGATTTATTTCGGTATTACGTTTGTAAGAGTAATTCGGTCTGCCGGACTCTTAAAGACGTAATTTTAAATTTTAAAAACGAATTCTGCTTTATTTGAAAGATGTGCAAAGCTAGCTTGCTACCTATTAATTACGGTCTATCAATACAAAATAAAAAATTCAATAAGAATTTAATTTAGCTGCCAGGTAAGCTAAGCTAAGCTAGAGGTCCTAGGTCCGAATCTCAGGTCGAGCAAAGTGTTATTAGGTTTTTCTATGAAATTTTCAGTAGCAGCTCGGAGTTTGGTATTTCTGCCCAGTCAACGGCAATAGGCTCGCCCCCAATACCCCATGTATTGGGGGCGAGCCTATTGCCGTTGACTGTTGACTGTTGACCGAAACGTACCGGTGAACTGTGGGTGTGCATTAGTACGCCTCTGCCTAATCATTCGGGGAATACAGGCGTGGTATGTATGCAATAAGAATTTCAAGTTCGTATCATACCTACATAGTTCAGTTTGACATTAGAATATGGATCATGAATCTGGAACTCGCAGTGACATCTATGACCGCAGTGAGAACCAAAAAATGCGTCTACGCCATTTTGTATTACCTACACGACGGAACGAGGAACTACTTACTTCACCAGATGTCATTTCTGATTTTTTTGTGACGTGTGCACGTCACAAGTTGTCTCATTTTCCTATTGTTCAAAGAACTACTCATGTTCGGAATACTTATTAGGTATCACCTGGGTGCCTAAATTGAAACAGATTGAAGTAAATGATTATTTAGAGTGACTTTCGGTTCCTTTGTAAGAAAATATAGGAATTTGGATGCGAATGTGTAAAAGGTAACATGTTCCGACCGTTGATAAAAAAAATCCTATTATATAAAAAAGTCAATTTTCATCATTTGATCTCAATACGATGAAGAATTCAATAATTAGTACCTATAAGTTTATTATTTACGTCACGATACATTATTTTATTCTCAAAAATTATAACAACTGATACAATTTTAAGGTACTGTTATTTTATTTCTATCCTGACAAACTAATTTGGCATTTTACTGTAAGTTTATTTTTACCTAAATAAAAATAAATATCGGACTGCCTCATTAGTCTAGTGGTCCCGAGCGCGACTGCTACCCTAGAAGTCCTGGGTTCGATCCCCAGGTCGAGCAAAGAGTTATTGGGTTTTTCTATGAATTTCTCAGTAGCAGTCTGGATTTGTGCCCGGTTAATGGCAATAGGCTCGCCTCCATTACATGGGACCTAAACATACCAGCGAACTGTGGGTGTACATTAGTACACCTCTACGTAACCCTTCGGGGAATACAGGCGTGATGATGGTACGTAAAAATAAATATTAATTTCTAAAAAACAATATGAAAGTATCAATAAAAAACTTAATGATTATTTAGACATCGTTCGGTATCTATTTTCTTTATCCCATTCAAATCCAAACGGTTATACGAAAAAGTTATTCGAGAAACGCACAATATTGTCTAATAACTTCCCCACAACGATCTCTTCATAAACAGTAAAAATGAAAAGATAACGAAAGAATAAAAAATAACGATAATACTTACCGCTATCCGAGCCAAAAACAAAAGATTATAGCAATGAGTTAGACGCATAGATGATACTCTTTTTGTACCGAAACATACCCTATTATCGTTACGTTTGATCCGAAGCACGGTATTATTTTGTAAATTTACCCGTTATTTTTCCTTTATTGGGAACAACACTAATTTACACATATAACACACCATCACGTTTAAATATCTCCGAAGGGTTTGGCATAACAGTACAATAGATACTGTCGAAATAAAAATCCGAACGAAACGCTTTACGGGCATTGCATCGCTCAAATCCAAAAAACACCCTAGCTTTAAAGAAGTTTCTAGTGGAATCCTTATGTGCGTTTGCCATATAAAAAATATATGTTATACTTAAGGTCATCACAAACAAATTTTATTGTTTAAAATTTTTATAAATTTGCCCCAATTTTGGATAATAATTGAAGTAAATAGGCCTTTTTTAACCTATTTTGTATTTTTTTCTCTTTAACGGCTTAGTCATGAATTTTATACCAAAAAAATTGTAATGACATAATTAACAATTGTTTTTATTTTCTTATTTCTTTGAATATTTTGAAATAATAAAGAAATACCCGAAACCCACCCGCACCCCGCGTGAAGCACCCCTGCAATGCCTGTGACTAACAAAACTAGCACAAAGACCAAATCCTCAAGGTCATTGGGCAATGTAATACCCTTAAGCCCACTTATTATTATGCATACCGCTGATATGTGGAATGCGCTTCCTGAGTTGGTGTTGCCCGATAGATATAATCTGGGTGTCTTTAAATCACGAGTGAATCGGTTTCTCCTAGGCAAGCATCCTGTAGATCGCAGTGTCGCTTAACATCTGGCGAACTGGCGGTCAAGCGTAAGCCTATCGAATAAAAAAACGAACTAATAAAAAAAATATAAAAAAATAACTGTGTGCTTTTGAACCATACCGAACAGCCGCGCAGGTAAAGTCACATAAATTAGTAGTAGTAATTAGTATTTGTCAAAGTCAAAGTCAAAATGTTTTATTTCAATTAGACCACTAAATAGGTACTTTTGAAAAGTCAAAACTATTTGCACGGTTCCAAAAAGTGGGTCGTATGGAGAAGTATTTGTGCAAAAATATCGACATTAGTAAGCCATAAGTACCTAATAATCACGAATTATTTTGGTTTTATAGCAACGAATGTTTCTTTGCAATTTACTATCTATACACCGAGATATTTATATTGTTGAACACTACAAAACCTACTGACAACTTCAGACGAGCACATTTACTTCAACCGTAAAATATCAAGCGCCTAACATTAATTCAATAGCAACGTTGTCTCTACGTGACAATTTTCCGGCGGCTACTTATTATTAAGCAGCTACATATTATTAAATAAAAAATAAAAGGTTTTTATTGTCATGTATTAAACAATCTAAGACCCTTTTCAAGATCGGCGTATACTGAGGGTAAGCTATGATATACATGATCTATGTAATGGTAAGTAATTAATTAGCGGCGCTACGCGGCAGCCCTGGATTACTGCTTATACAAGCTAGATGTCTGGTGGTAACTAACTGCTATGAACCGGGACAATGGTCGAATCTTTTCTCATTGGTTAATCTCTGGTCATCACTTCTCCCGTTCCAGGACCTCCTTCACAGAAATTACTCTTGTTCATAGGCGGCGCCTTCACAAATGCTCTCGATGTCGGCCAAGATAGATTACCACCCATTGTCAAGACTGCTCTACCCAAGCTGAGCTTGCTCTAGTTACCAGGTATTAACTGTCCTCCTTTTTTAATTAGAAAAATCACAAGAATCTCTCAAGTCATTACTATACATAAGCTTAAAATATATAATATCGCATTTTCCAAGATATTTAACTAAATTATCCTGTCATTTTAATGTAATCGTCTCGTTCTGAGTATAACAATTACGATGTAGATCGTAACGATGCTGAAAGTACCTGAAAACCCCTGAAAATGTGGGTAACAGGTTGTTAATGACCCGGCCGCGGTGCTGTGTGTAATGCGGGGAGAATCGCCTAAATTGGAACTTATTATTTTGTTTTCTTTTATTTGTTCGTGGTTTGTGGGATGAAAATCGTTAAATAAGACATTAGACTACAATACGCAACATATTTTACGTAATATTGCGCTACCATATTTACTTTCAATTCAAAGTTTAAATAAGACTAGTGAGTTGCTTTAAAAAATATTTTGAATTTATAGATATAGTTTTGAAGTGAACATTTTAAAGCAGACATAAATCTTTATTTTATCAGAAATTGCTTTACTATTCTCTAAAGAAAAGAAAAACCTTTGGACTGTTATTACATCCAGATTTTTCATAAGTCGTCTCACAACAAAAAGACTTAAATCCCTTGGGTTGACTATACAACCTGATTCTCTCTAATATTACATCCGAGCAACGTATCAGGCCAGACATTAAGATACAAATCCCTACTGGCTATCGAAAATCAGGCCCATTATTATATCAGACAAAAGACAGCTTTATGGACTAGGCCACGGCCTCGTCGGGATACGGGCGACCTGACAAAAGCCAATGTACACAATGTTCAAGGACTGGGACGTGGCCCTTTTGGGCCTTTCGTTATTGTTAAGTTGGACTTTGTTTGAAGATTCCAAGTACTTGTGATATTGTCTCGATATTCCAATCAAACATAACTGGCATATTGATCTATTGAAAGCATAATTGTACGTAAGATATTCGAAGTTTGAGAGAATGCCCTAGTAGTGTATTGTGGAGCAAGGAATAGTTCAACAAATGATCTTGAGAGATTTTTCAACGATACGATAGTGCAATATCGTATAACGAAATATAATTTATTGACATTTAATCAACACAATTCAAATTAAATCACATCATTCTTTACGTATGTCTTAGTAATTTATACAAAACCGATTACTATCTTCTGTGACAAAAACGCAAATACTCTAACAATAATAATATTGTCCTGCCATTCATCCGCAAACAAGACAGTACAGATAAACTAATCAAGGAAGGTCAAATGATTACAGACACTAAGTAGGTACTTACCTACCTATTGAAAATATCATTATCTTAAAACATCCAGATTATATCTATTGAGGAAAAACCCCTCGGAATAGGTCACCCAGATTATAATCTATCGAGGAAAACCCATTAAGAAAGTGCATTCCACATTTCAGCGGTACCTACGCATTATAAAAGTAGACTTAAAGCTTAAATGACTTATGTGAGCATATTAATAAGATTTATGAATGCTAAATACCGTCAGCTTTAGTTGTAAAGGGCTATTTTTTACGTAAGTTTTCCAATTATATTCAATAAAACGTGTCCAAAATATGTTACCATTTTTCTTAGAAAGTTTTCATTGAACATTTCACCTTCTAATACCTTACAAAACTTTTGAGAAACATCACAAAATTACAAGCAGACAAAACTGTCTGTCTAGACATATCATTTGCCGTTATCATCTTTAGAATCACTTTTGAGTTTTACTTTGAACCTGAACGTTACGTCTGATGTTACAAGTTGTTACCAACAAAATTTAATGGTAGGTACTTAATATAGGTACTCGTATGCAGATAAAGAAACTTATACATGTAATTTGTGTAGATATTATTTTTTCAAAATGGGTTTTGTTTTTACTTAAGTGTTATAATAATTATTAAGTGATATACTAATCATGTGATACATCAGCTACTCCTAAACTTTTACGGCTTTGGAACTCTCAAAATATCTTTTTTTTATTTTAAGGCAGGCTGTGTATTAAAAAAAAGATACTTAACTTTTTTATTTATTTTATTATACTAGTTGTTCGCGTCACGGCGCTCTTCGTCACTTTCTACGCACAAAAGGGAACACACACTTTGGGAACCCCTGCCATAGCATATGGATGCTCGTATCCCACAGACAAACGAAGGCGTACAAACTTCCATAGATTCATCTAGGTAAAAACCACAGCGGCCGACAAGCAAATATGAAACTTAATTTAATACTAAAAAATAATTTAATTACAATCCCGTTCCTCACAACCCCAACTCACCCGCATTAACCCTCTGAATGCATCAGAATGTCAATTTAGTGTGCAAACATACGCGAGGTGTGGATCACAAGCACACAGCTTTACTACTAGTTAAACCACAATAAACTTCCAGATTAACCAAGATCGAATAAAGTGTTTCAATTCCTAGCTAGCTTGGAGGTGAGTTTAACTTACTTTGTTTACTGGTTTCTGACACTTACGCGAATACTCGTATTAGACATTGAAATAAAACTACTTTTGACGGATTTTACCGCGTTTTATTGATATTATTTGATTCCCGACGTTTCGGATCCTTTACAGCATCCAATCAGATGTTGTGGTATTCTAACAACAGCTACCTTACAACATGTAAGGTAGCTGTTGCTGTAGCTGTATCTACCATCTGGTTAAAATACATAGCCGATCTTACCCAAATTAGCGGCAAAGAAAGTAAGTTAGAACGGCCTTAATTGGGAGACAAAAGTGTAAGGCCACACAGGCCCTAGGGGGAGGCCGTGCGAATAGATAAATCATTTACATACACTTCGGTCTAGATCAATTTATCACAATGTCTTACTTCCAATGGACCACGAGCTCTTTGGCAGTAAATTATGATAGTGACGCACCGCGCGTCGCATCATCATTATCAACCACTCAGAATAAGAAGCTATGCCCTCTGTTGCTTCATCGTCAATTCATAACAAACCATCACGCCTGTATTCCCCGAAGTGTTCGACAGAGGTGTACTAATGTACACCCACAGTTCGCCGGTAGGTTTAGGTCCCATGTATGTAAATAGAGAATACCTCTAGAGAGTTTGAAATTTGATAATAGCTATTGCTGAGCTGCTACTGAGAATTTCGTAGAAAAACCCAATAACACTTTGCTCGATCTGAGAAACAAACCCAGGCTCTCTAATGTAGCAGTCGCGCTCAGGACCAGGCATTTCGTCAATTCGTCATTATTTATTCTATAACTTCAGGATGTCTTCACGAGCCCACGAGCTGTATAGCACTACTGAAACTGGCAGCCAACACTGGCTTCGTCTAAACCTTGCTTAATTTAAGTTCTTGACCCACCGCGCGTCGTCTGCGGCATCGACGTATACAATAAATAATTATTATATAATGTTAGCATGTATTCCCGGATTCCTTCGGGTGCTTTTAAATATATAAATGTATGAAGTCCTATGTTTCTAAATAGGGAGCTCCCAGTTTTATCCAAAAAAAAATAATATAGGTATAAAAGCACGCGTTGGATTGGGCTCTCAAGAGCCAAACCGTTGCGTACCCGATCATGGTGACGAAGGCAATTTAGCTTAGTTAACTATGTTCAGGTCCGATCTTTAAATAAAATACTTATTAATATACGGATACCTAAAACGTTCGCCCTTTACCGCTCTTCGTAACTGGAAATAAGAAACAGTAACACAACGCTCTCATTATTG
This sequence comes from Acronicta aceris, assembly GCA_910591435.1. Lineage (NCBI taxonomy): Eukaryota > Metazoa > Arthropoda > Insecta > Lepidoptera > Noctuidae > Acronicta > Acronicta aceris. The sequence continues at coordinate 14,696,272 of OU342770.1, forward strand.
TCGGTACTTACAATTTTCTTTGTAATCACAATCATCTACGTGTTTTATTCACCCACACATTCATACGTTATCCGACAGTACATTCCAGTGTAATCCTGGCTCCACCAAACTCTAATAAAATGCGGGCTCATCCCATTTTTCGTCCGGCCGGACATCATTATGTAAAAAAATCGGACACAGCTGTAATCCGCTTGAATTTTCTCCGGACGTATATATTTTCAATTCCGCGATGATTGAGCTGTGATTCTGTTTTGCATACTGAATATATGACTTTTAATTATGCGGCGAACGAGCTTATGGATGGTAGGTATATTTTTTAGAATTCCGTACTTCACGATTAAAAACGATATTATGACTCATAGTACAAACATAACATAATATACCATCATACCTGTATCCCCCGAAGGGTTAGACAGATGCGTACTAATGTACACCTACAGTTCGCCGGTATGTTTAGGTCCCATGTAATAGGGGGCGAGCCTATTACCATTAACCAGGCACAAATCCAGACTCCGAGCTGCTACTGAGGATTTCATAGAAAAACCCAATAACGCTGTTCGACCTGGAGATCGAACCCAGGATCTCTAGCGTAGCAGTCGCGTTTGGGACCGCTAGACTAATGAGGCGGTACAAAATGAAGGGAAAAACCAAAAATAAACTGTAATCCTTAAAGTTTCACTTGCCTAAGCTTAGCTCGGCTCAATACTGATAGGTAGTACCCAGATAGAGTTTTAAACACACAATAAAACGGAACGAAGTCATGCTTCACTTTTATAATTTTTAATTAGGTTTAATTTTTATTTTTTTAAATGTAATTGTATATTCGAGTTAATGTTAAATTATCAATAAATATGTTTTATTTTAAAATTCGTCCCACTATGAGTAATGCGCATAAATAATTGACTAATTGACTTAATCAATTATAACCTATTTTGAATAGTTAACAACTTCTATACCCGCGTCATTGCATTTCGCAGATAAAGTTTGATGTCAAAATACAGCAACGACGCTTACAGTAGTCAGGAAGGCCGAAACAGCAGATAAATAGCTCTCCTCGAAGAAAGATCTCCGGGGACTCCTCTATTACTAAATTACGAATGCAGCATCTAAATCATCGTTCACAAAAATATAACTCAACCTCTGGTCACGGTGACTGCCTAGATTGAGGCCAACTACAATCACAATGAGTTTAATCGATACAGGTATGTATGTAGGACGTAAAACGACACCAAATTTATGCTATAATCATTTGTAGCTTTTGTGAAGTTTACGTTGATTTATTTACAAGTGTGACCTAGAGATTAAAGACTATTTTACATCTTCCTGGATGTCGGATGAAGTGAAGTGTTATTTCCGATATGCAAGTACCGTACAAAATTATAACGTGTACACAGGAAACGTGGTGTAATTTAGTTACATAATAGAGACTGCTTGGATGTCAAGTATGTTACAGTAAGTAGAATATTATAATATCTATAATATAGATAGATATTTCAAAGGAAAATCCCTTGCAGTCCCGTCTAGTGGATGATATTATCTATGTTTTTTTTTACAGTGACAATAACGTGCGATAATAATAATCATGATCCATCTAGACTGAGATTTTTCTTTTCTGTACCAAATACAATACATCCTCTAAAAATCAAAATTTAATACCTACAAAAGTAAACATGAATTGAACGTCAATAATTTTATCAATAAGAAAAACTACAAATCTCAAAAACGGCATTGCAGAATAAGAAAAATATACTGACGCAAAAGGATCACAAAGACAAGTCTCAATTTGGGCAAAAAGACGTAAAGCCTAATGCATTTCCCGGGTATATCGCACACCGGTGCGGCCGGACATCAATCATGGACGCCCAGCTGAATACTAAATAAGAGGGCATGACCCGGCTATGCCTACCTGGGTACGTGGACTTTCATTGTACGGAGACAGGGATAGTGGCAGTGATTGGTGGGACAATCATTGTAAAGTACAATATTGATAGTTCGGTGGCAGTTTTGATTAAAACTTTTTTAATGCGAGGCATTCATAACTTAATAATAATAAAAACAACAACATAAATGATTGACAAAATTATTTGTTCCGTTCAAAAACCAATTTCAATGTACTCGTATATATTGGTTTATTGCTAGGATCGTGAGTTTGATTCTTGCACGAGACTCTTTTAAAGAATGTTTTATTAAACTAAAGCTTACTAGCAATGTAGGTTGCACATTACTTGTAAGTATTCTTGTTAACCCCTGGTGCTAAGCTAAATGCTTGTGTTACGAGTGGGTTCACGTCAGTAGTGCAATAGGTAGGTTTCGAACAGTCAACTACATGATCGCAAGTCCGGCGCCCTAGCCTATTAGGCTTAAATATTAGCTAACCTAAAAATTATTTTCAATACATATAATAATTATATATGATATATATCCTGTCTGTATGTGTACAATAAAGAGTATATAAATAAATAAAATAAATATATTTGTGTACTTTAAAAAGATCTAGCCACTTTCCCCTTTCCCAAAATACCCGCATAAGGATATTCCTTGGATTTGTTATAAATTATTCATAATATATTCATCAATGCGCGATGTCACATAATATTTGAAGGCGTCGTCGTGGTGGTATATGGTGTCCTTTCCCCGTTACGTCTTAAGCATGCAACTGACTGCTAGGCCATAAAACCAGCGGAATGAAGCACGCAATTTTCAAATGGAATTATAGTAAAAATGTTTATTAGAAAAAAAAAGTTTTTACACTATTAGTGATTATTAATTCAAATAAATAAACAGTCAATCAATAGCCAATGCTTTAATAACGACATTTTAGATTGCCTCACAGAGGAGCGCTCATTTGACGCAGAGCATAGACCAACTGTAAGATTTGTGAAATTATATTTGTTAATACAGATTTTTTTAGTCTTAAACGACATAGGTACCAAAAACGATATTTAATATTTTTCGCAAATATGGAAGGTACATCAGTTACATTTCATCAACTTTTACTAAAATATTAAAGCCATTGCGCAATTTCACACCATTATTATGAATTCATAATTATGGTTTTCCTTTCACACATTAAAATAATTAATTGTATGCGTTAGCGTGCTTTTAATTGTAAACTTTATAATTCAGCTATTTCTAGAGTAGTCTAGGATAATGTCAGTCACGTGAGTCATGGGATCTCTACTCTAGATAGCTGGCTTCGTGACAGACGCCTTTTTTTATCTGAATCACTTCGATCTACTGCACTAATTTCTACGTCACAACTATAAAACTGTTTTTCTCCAAAACAAACACTTTTAATCGACTTTTACTCGTATTTTATCGCTGATTTAATGGCCCGCCGGCTCGCTCCGTCCGTCACTTGGGCTCAACGGTGCAGTGTGTTGGTAGAATTTGACCATGTCGCAGGCCTTATAACACAATCTGTGGGCTACACGTTTTATAGTATTTTGAATATATTCATTTAGATAAAAGTTTAACTACAGTGTCCTGAAAGTGTTATTGAAAGGTAAGACTTTAGTGCTCTTAATTATTATTTTTATCTTTTATAAAGGTTGATTACCCATGACTATTATTTCTTTGCCGCTAGTCTTTATCCTTGTGCTTTATATCGTGACTGTGTTTACAAACATAAATTTCTCGTCCACAAACCCGAAAGAACCATGGGTCATGCAAAATCAGTGCAGTGTGAGAATCGAAGCCGCAACGTTTACCGTAAAAACCACTGCACCTACCCATTTACTTAAGTTATTGTGGTTTGTAAGCAATTAAACCTTTTCTCATAAACGACTAACTACTCGATCAGTTGATCATACAACATAGAGTTGTCTAAATGTAAACCCTGACTAAAGGCCCAGTGGGGCCTAAGCAGTAAATACCAAATTCCCAACATAAAAAAGACATCAGTATCAAATGATAACTTTAGGATAAAATTTAGCAATTATTTATTTTGAATTTTGTCATTATAATACTATATACGGTGATTATTATCCTGAAATATTATTGGTCTTTTTTTGGATAAGGCCCTAGGTAAGGCCTCATCAGCGGCTAGACCCTTTAGCCTGGTTGGCTTACGCCTGCAATTTAGGGACCTAATTGCATTATGTGCCGTGTTTTGTCCAAATAAATATTAAACTATATCTAAACAATACTGTCATTACATCATTATAATTAACAATGACATAACATCACCAGTCTGAAAGCCCAAGCAATCATCATTACCTAAGCAAAGCTCTGTGTTGCTTAACTGTAACAATCTACTTCAAACTACAGTGAAGCAATAACGACACAATCACAAATGTACTATTTTACTGAGTGTATTTATTAGAGGTTAAAATGTACTTTTTAAGTAAGAAGAATCATTATAAAGGCTTGCTGACAACCCTGTAGTTCTTTTTATATGTTATAGGCTTACACTTGACCGCCAGTTCGCCTAATGTTAAGCGATACTGCGATCTATGCAGTTCCATCAAAAACAAAAAGGTGTGACAACGATTATTTTATCGAAACGATAAGCAATTTATTTACAATTATCTGGGTTTTTTTAACATCGTTTATGGCTTTAATAATAATAATTAGTTAGATAGCTTTCGTGAAGCATTAACGACAACAAAGTGTCATTTGGACTCAAATAAAAATATAATTTAGAATGACCTTACGCATATTTTATGTTAATGTCAGGACTGTCTGCGGTCTTGTTATCTTTGGAAAAAGTAAAGGTCAACACATACATAACTAACACATTACTAGGTAGTACACATTTTAAATAGTTACCACAGACCTTAAGTATATTGTTGTATTGTTTAATTTTTTTATAAATTTGCCCCTATTTTATATAATATTTGAAGTAAATAGGCCTTTTTTTAACCTTATTTGTATTTTTTCTCTTTAACGGCTTAATAGTTAGTCATGAATTTTATACCAAAAAATTGTATCGACGTAATTAACAATTTGTATTGTTTTTATTTTCTTATTTCTTTGAATATTTTGAAATAATAAAGAAATACCCGAAACCTAACTAACGCCCCGCGTGAAGCACCATCGCAATGCTTGTGACTAACAATACTAGCACAAAGACTAAATCTTCAAGGTCATTGGGCAATGACCTTGAGGGTTTAGTTACCCTTAAGGGTCCGGCGGACGCTGAATTATCCATACAAACGTAACATCAAAATAAATCTCGTAATTCATCGTAATTTTTAATAAAATATTTAATTGAGCTACATACCATCATACCATCACGCCTGTATTCCCATGTTATAGGGGGCGAGCCTATAGCCATTAACCGGGCACAAATCCAGACTTCGAGATGCTACTGAGAATTTCATAGAAAACTCAATAACACTTTGAGGCAGTCGTTATTATTCGGATTCGGATACCGTTTATCTATCTTCCTACACCGACTAAACGATCAGAAAATCGTTCCAAACTTGGTAAAGTTATAAAAAATTGCATTCGCTTACATTTATTTCCAGTGAAGGATTTTGGACGAAATGGTAGAGCAGCAACCTAGATTAACGGTATCCGAATAATAACATAATTTGATGTGTTTGAATTACGATTTATTTTGGTAATACGTTTCTATGGGAAAATCGGTCCGCCGGACTCTTAATACCAAGTGCCATATTCCAAAAGGCTTAGTTATCTACTTATTAAAAAGTTAAAATAATAGCAGCTTAAAATAATATGATTGTCTTTGTTATTCATATGAGAATGAAATAAATACTTACGACACAAATAACCTTTACGAAGTAATTAACTGTGACTACTAATAAAAAAAAAAAATTGTCACCCTACTATCACCAACCCCTATTTTTTAATAGACATTTTAGTAATATAATCATTTTTCATCCCGTTCGATAACTGATCAATTACCACTTGGTAAGTTATCCCCGCCAGTTTAGCCTAACATTTAATTGAAACATTTTTTTTAAATCCCGTTATGGGATATGGCGCCACACTTTTTGTGTATTTGCCAGTGTCAAGTGTATGGAGTAAACAAGTACGAGTAATATTTATTAATTCCCGTCATGGTATTATAATATATGGCGCCACACTTTCAGTGTTTGCCAGTGTGAAGTATACAGAATAATCCCCAGTAAAACAGTGGAAACTTTACTAAGGCTTGGATAGAGTTTAGGAGTGAACAAGGCACGATTTTCAATTTTATATCATTTGCCTACACTCGCACACGTTCACAAACACTTAATGGTTAAATATCCACTAAAATTACACATTAAACTTCGGAGAAACACAAGTTTTGGAAAATAATAGAAACCGACAAAGTGCACTTTACATTTTCCCGCCTAAACTCCTAATTGAAACTTTTTACATGGTAACATTCTATCAATGTCATTTTGTCACCCGTCATAACAAATTGTAAACAATTCGTATACGCTTTAGCGATATCTATTGAGAAGCAAGTTACCTTGTTTCTCAACCAACATGACTTACTTTACAGATAGTTGATGCCACCTTACCTTTTAACTATCTTTTTGCATTTTCCACGGAACATGGAGTAGGGATGAGACTATTAATGTTTGGTGTTTTGTTATTTTTATATTCCCTCATCGTTCACAGCGCTCCACGCCACTTTAACTCATATACCACATCCTTACACACTTACAATAAGTTACATTTTTTACTACCCTAGAAATTCCCTAGAAATCATTTATATGGCAAGACAACGTTTGCCGGGTCTGCTAGTAATAATTAAATAAATTTATTTCAAGTAACGTGACGTCATAGCGTTAGTAACAATTTCTCTTACAAACTATGTCAATATTATCTATAAATTAAACCTTATTCAAAATACATATAATATATTTACCACTGCACTAACTAAAACTAACTTTACTTGCAGCTCAGCTAGTTTTATAATAAGGAGGTAAGGAAGCTTATTTATGCGAATTCAATTCCTGGACGATTACCCAGGAGACCAATTCTATTAATTATCGACGGTTCGATTTACCTTAATTAACTCCAAAGACGTTGTAATAGCAGGATCAGTACTCGTGAGTGGTAAAATAAAAGTAATTTAGAAAAATTTAAAATAAAAAAAAACCCAAACCTCAAGATATCAAAAACTTCAAGTCGAACAGACCTGTGGATGTTACTCACATCCCTTCATGAACCAGAAAAGAGTTGATAATCTTTAAACAGCTGGCCAGATTATCTTTTTGCGTCGGGCGTTAAAAATAAAGTAATGTAGCTGTTACTAAAATCATTTATCAAGGATTTAACAGATATCCGTAACCATACTAATCCATATTCCATACTATAGATGGGTTTCTGCCCAGGCATTTTGGGCTAAAAAAATAAATACCCTGGCATAAACCCGTCTCATTCCATACCAATTCATAACATACCATACCATCACGCCTGTACTCCCCGAAGGGTTTGGCAGAGGCGTACTAATGTACACCCACAGTTCGCCTGGTATGTTTAGGTCCCATGTAATAGGGGGCGAGCCTATTGCCATTAACCGGGCACAAATCCAGACTCCGAGCTGCTACTGAGAATTTCACAAAAACTCAATAACACTGCTCGACCTGGGGATCGAACCCAGGACCTCTAGCGTAGCAGTCGCGCTTGGGACCACTAGACTAATGAGGCAATTCATACTCGATAATTAATATTATAAATGTGGAAGTACCTCTGTTTGTCTGTATGTTTGTTACGATATTATAGAGATTGAGCCTTTCAGAATGTCATCTAGTAAAAGCGCAGGTAAAAGCTAGTAGTATTATATTCTACATAATAGAATTCTATTTAATATTATACCGTGCAGTAAATATTTACGATCGGAATGTTTTGTCTAGAAACGCGTCCAAAATGTATAATTCATAAGAACTTGTTATGCTTAAAAAGCATATAATTATATAACCTACTTATTTATGATGTGTTTAAAAATTATATGTGTTTGTGAATGTGAGAATTCGTGTTTGCAAACGCACCTATAATCCGGAGGAAAATCCTACGGCAACGCATAAAAAATATTCACCTCCGGCACGGCGCCGATAATTTTCCCGTTCAATCAGTTCATGCCTCACACGTTCAGAGTTCAATGCACCGAATATTATTGCACTTCCGGGTTTGGAGACGAGCTGGTCATACAAACAAAAGCATATAATTTATATTCCTCTAGTGTCACTAATAAAAATATAATAACAAAGGAAGGCTTAAGGAAAACAACTAACAAAAAAAATACGGCGACCTCTAGTTTATCATGATGGTATTAATTTAGTTGTAAACAGTTGAAAATCGCTTCCTTGTCACAAAAAGTAAAATGGCGGCCGTCATTAATTTTTACGCTGGGCATCAATCATTGACTTAAATAAAACTTTGCCTATTAAGTTTCTATGATAGAAGAATAAAACCGAATCGCGATTATTAAAAGTCCCTATCAATCGTATATCTAGACGCGAGTGTTGTGTGTAAGGCTTTAATTACCCAAGAATTACATAGGTAAATACATACACTTACGCCTTTGTCCCACAAGGGTAGGCAGATACTATCTATAGTATCTGCCGCTACTTGCTACGATTCTTGCATACTTCTTCTACTTCTACCACACTTTGACGACACGTTTGGCATCGCGGCTGAGCGATCGGCGTCTGCGCCACGTGTTGTGGGTTCGATCTCCACACGGAACAAATATTTGTATGGTCTACAGATAGTTATTCAGGGTCTGGGCGTTTGTGTATGTGAGAATTTGTGTTTGTAAACGCACCAAATATACGGGAGAAAATCCTAGGTTGGAGCAACGTTTTTTAAGAAAAAAATATATTCATACATCTTCCCATACATACACGCCGGTTGCGATAGTCAATAGTTAATAATTAAACAATATTTTATCTAATTATGTTATTATTCGGATTCAGATACCTTTAATCTAGGTTCCTACCATAATATTTCGTCTACTACTACTTCAGTGGAAATAAAAAACTGAAAAATCGTTCCGGACATGTTAAAGACCAAGCATTGCATTTGCTTACATTTATTTCCAGTGAAATATTTTGGACAAAATGGTGGAGTAGGAACCTAGATTAACGGTATCTAAACGGTAAATTGTGTTTAAATCACGAGATATTTGTGTATTACCTTTGTATGAGAAATTCTGTGTGTCTATAACCATACATAGTATTATATTCTCTGTGACCACACATACATGCATATGAAATTAATTACCTCCTTTTTTTCAGTAGGTCGAAAATAACTTCAAACTCCCCGAATTTAATCTCACTTCAGTTTCCAATTAAATTTCTTATTGATTGAATCTAATGTATATTTAACTTAATTGTAAGCTCGGAATTAGATAAACTTAATTAACGGAAAGTTATACTATGGAGTACTTGCAAAGGCTCGAGCGATGACGCTGTCTAATTTAATTAGGTAAGCAGCGTTTGAGATGAAACTGATGAAAGTAAACAGTAGGTGTTTGAACCTTTTTCGCGAAAGAGCCTTATTTGACTACCATGTTGATTTAGTAGTTGTAAGCACGACTACTAAGAAAGTAGTTCTAGGTTCGATTTCTGGATTCAACCGAAACATACCTACGAACTGACAGAATATTGAGGAGACTTTTAGCCCAGATCTAGTACTGGAAAAATAAAATGTAATAGCAATAAAACAATAATATTTATTTAATGGGAAGCGTAGTGATAAGCTAATTTTTTTATTGATTATGTCAGCAAACGAGGAGACGCGCTACGTGATTATAAGTAGTTATTGCGGCCCATGGACACCTGCAACACTAGACGAATTGCTGATGCGTTTAAGAGCTCCTACGGACTGCACGCTGCCAGAGCCGCAGCAACCGAGAGGGAACTGGCTCTTACGCACAAAAGTCTAAACACACACGAAAGTGCTTTAAGGCCGTCTCCGACGTAAGGGTTGTCACCAGCCAGTCAGGCCCCGAGACGTCCTACCACTGAGAAAGTCAGATATTTTCTCAGCTCTAACGAGATGCCAATCTGAATGGCAGTAGAGAACTGTATTCTAACCCGTCACCACAGGGGGTTAAATTAAATTTCAACAGTCCTTCCGCCATTAAAAAACACTCTTCTATTTTGATCTTCTTAAAGACCTCAAGAGAGTGTGCAAGCCTTACGTAAGGCTGTAGTTAATGATCGGTGTATAACAAGCGGCAATTAAAATCCACGTGCGGTATATCGAGCATGACCGGCGCGCGGCGATAGCGCGCAGGCGGCGCCCGCGCAACGCAGACAGGACACACGACGCAGCTAGGGAAAATGTGACGTAGATGGCACAAGCATCTGAGGACTATGATAACTGTTCCGAAATTTTGCCCAGTCCTGTGCCATATTTGCCATTAATGTTACTCGGTAGTATGCAGATAATAGTAAAACGTGGTTTTTCAAAAGTCTCGTCTAAACCATAATTATATATTTTTAACATTTTCAGACTAAGATTTTCTCGTACGCCAAGAACAAGAACTGTCTGCAGGCTATACAAGCATTTTATTCATTACGCAATTCATTCCGTTTAAGCATCGATAGATCCAAATGATACCCTATCCATGATCTTCCTAAAAAATTTTGGAAAGACTAAAACATACCTATGTCTGGCACATTTGGCCTGCCATAAGAAAAATAAATATATACACGAAATGCTCCTGTAATGAGCCATTTCTTCAGTCTTTTAGTTTAGAAATAATTTTGAATCAAATCACCTACCCATTGTTTTATTGCTTTTTCTGCCTTCTTCTCATCACCAAGTTATACCTACATCAAATCAACAGACATACCTATCTCCATCGTATATTCTATGGCCCGTCCTTGCGTCAGTGACACACAATTGTATCAGAATAGAGCGTCAACTGAAAACCTGTTTGTCCAATTATGAATGTTATTATGCAAATATTATTGGCGCCGTAAGAGTGGTATATGGACTCAATGAAATTGGACTAAAAAACTTTAGGATATTGAGTCGAAAGTGATTAAAGATAAAAGTCTGGGGTTGTATGCTTCGCTAGCTTTTGAAGAGCGTAAAAAACATTGTGGTGTTAAGGTATTTTTTACATTATAGATATCTGGAAACAATATAAAATGCCATGACGCCTCAATGTCCTTTACACCCTTTGAAGCCAAAGGGATCGCTGTGATCCGAAGCTGGTTTATTACGGCACATTTCACTCCGAAAACCCAGTGTTTTCATGAAAACTATGGATAGCTTATTTTCCCTTTAAGCAATGATCTTTACACAAATGCCTAGGTCAATTGGTACCAATTGACTCTGAAGTGTCAATTGGCCAATATCATAATTTGTACTAGCGACTCGTGCGCAGCTTCGCCTGCGTACATTTTCCCGACTTTTCCAGTGGATTTAAAAAAAACTTTCATACAAATCTTGTCCAACAAAAAAAATATCCAATTTGATGCAATCGTTCGGAAATTATGCTGGTACATACATATTCGGCGATTAATTTTTATTTATATCTATTTATAAATAGATAGATATACCTACTAACTCTCTTATCAACGTTTATCATTTTACATCAATGTTTTAGTTACTCAGGCCAATATCCGGTTTAAATTATTTTAATTATGTCAATTTATTGCTTTTGCGATGTTAATCAAAACAAATTGCTTGATAATTTCAACCTGTCAAGTGCAATGAGCGTGCGAACTCAACTTTTGTGATCTTTATTTAGAAATGATTTAGCGTAACATTCAATAAATAATTGTACTAATTTGTTGAAATTACCATTTATTAAAATTATCACATCATAAAATCAGGGCAATTTATTTTAATAGCTTCGTTTATATTATCCGTGGTTTCGTTATTCTGCTATAGAAAAACTATCTAAATAAAGCCCGATATAATAAACAATTATTTTGAAAACAAAAGGTAACGGCATTAGTCAGAAGACAAAAAACCAGCCCAGAAATTTGGTTTCGGAGGTGTGATGGCAGTCGCTTCGTATAAATACATTTATTCAGCCGCATCTGGTTAGACTCAAAGCCGACCTCAACATAAATGGAAAAAGACTCGGAGGATGATGATGTATATAAGGGTTTTACCACGGTGGTAGGACATCTTGGGATGGCTGCTGTGTGTTTCGACTTTTGCACGTAAGAGTCAGTTCCCCCTCGGTTGCTGCGGCTCTGGCAGTCTGGAGTCCGTAGGGTTGCTTAAAGCTCGGTAACGCATCAGCAACTCCTTTAGTGTTGCAAGTGTCAATGGGCGGCGATGACTTACCATCAGTTGGCTCTTCTGCTCATTTGCCGAAACAATCAATAAAAAAAAGAAAAATAAAGGCAATTTTAGAAATGTCCGGAAACATAATTATTAAAATTCATACCATTTCTAATGTGGGAACTAACAGTGATTAATTACCATTTTATATATTAATCAACTGATTTACAATAAAATGGTCACAAATAAAACGGAGTCATTCGACCCAGTCATCAATACCTAACGGAAACCGTTCATCAACTAGAAACTTACAAATTACCTGTTTATCGTCTAGGAATTAGAAAAATAATGATTCAGTATTGATTTAGGAGCTATAAAGCCATATTTATGAGTTTCACATGTGTGCCGGCGACGCTCATTTTAATATTTAGAATGGTGACTTTTTAACATTTATAATGCTCAATGCTGGAATTGCTTAAAAACAAAACATACTTTTAATTTTTACTTCAATTGCCTTTCCACACTCGATATGAAATTATTTAAAAAAATCAAAATGAAAAATACAACTACGCCCGCACTAGGGAATAAGCTCTGTGTTGCTGTAAAGTCTCCCACTTTACAGACATACAAATACTCGTAACGGACACAGGTAGGTATCCCCAGACTAGAAACAAATATCTGTGGGTCACACAAATATTTCCCTCCGGTGGGAATGTTACCCCATGATACGGCGCAATGGTAGTGTCGAGGTGACCACCTTAACCGCTATGCTAAACGCAGTCAAGAGAAGGAAGTCTTACAAATGTAAAGGAACGACAGGTTGTAGCAGGCTGTTTAAAAAATAATAAACGCGTAACAATCAATGGGGCACAGGAAAGATTCAAAGAGGACAGGCCACGGGTGATTGAGTAAACGGTGGAATATTTTTTTTAAAGCTTAGGTACTAGGAACGTGGGTTGCACATTACTAGTATTGTTGTTAAGCGCTCGTGCCAAGCTAAATGCTTGTGTTTCGAGTGGGTTCACGCCGGTAGTGCAGTGGGTTAGTTTCGTACCGGCAACCACATGATCGCAAGTCCAACGCCCTAGCCATTAGGCTACCGCCGCTTCCAATTATATTATATTTAGAACACAGAATACACACATATTTATGTACTGCTCACATGTATTGCGCAGCAATTTGGTTCAGGAAGCCTGAATCACCTTTAAATCTAACATCTTTTAATCTTTAAAAATGTTTCATCTTCATTTTACCAGTGTTGTCATAAATCAAAAGTAGCTCGACCTCACAGACAAATAATTTATTATTAGTGACCCATCGCCATAGACCTATAATAAAACAGTGTTCATGATTTTAAAAACAAGCTGACATTAGTAATTGATATGAACGTTGAAAAGTCGTAGCGAGCGGCCTCTAGGGAACAACTTTGTTGCTTCGCGAAATTGATCACAACCTCGGCATTCAAACAACGCTTGCACGTATTATAACGCTAAACATAATTAGTGTTAGCCAGATATTATGCTAAGCAGGTATGACCTAATTATTTTGTGGGAAAACACGTTAAGTTAATGAATAGTTACGTTTTATGAGCTTGACGCCTGTGTTTGGAAAGGTAGTCACGGCATATTCCATTCCATAATATTCTAAAAATGCAATATGCAAGTTTTAGACAGTATCTATTTACGAGTATACATACCACGCCAGGACCTATTCCCCGAAGCGATAGGCAGAGGCGTGCTCATGTACACCCACAGTTCGGCGGTATGTCTAGCTTCCATGTAATAGGGGGCGAACCTATTCAAATTCCAAACTCCGAACTGCTACTGAGAATTTCATAAAAAACCCAATAACACTTTGCACGACCTAGGAATCGAACTCAGGACCTCTAGCGTAGCAGTCGCGCTCACGACCACTATGCTAATGAGGTACCTATTTATATTAAGGTGAAATCAATATTGTTCTCTCTAATCGAGTGAGACTTTATAACGTTATAAAAAAGAAACTCGACAAATTCTGTTAGTTTTCTCCCGGAGATCTTATCTAACACAAAACACTATGTTTATATAAACACTAACAAATAGTAACCCCTGATATAAAAATGAACAAGATAATCTGGATCTTATCTAACACAAAACACTACCTATGTTTATATAAACACTAACAAATAGTAACCCCTGATATGAAAATAAACAAGCTAATCTGCCCTTTGTTCATCTATCGACAACCCTCCTTGCACTCACTAATTAGTTTCCAACTCCATGTTGGAAAAAGTTCGATTTTCAACCTTTTTTATTAAAAAAGAATCAGTTGTAATCCTCTGTGCATCTCTAAATTAGTATGGGATTATGTTTTTTTATCAATTTCGAGTGATTAAGTGAACTAAATGAAAGTGGTTACTTAGTGGTCGCAATTTAGATAATTTATTCGTCAGATCATCTCGCTAAAACACTGGGTGATTTTGAATAATATAATCAAGCTTTATAGATTTTTATCTTTCCACCGTTTAACTTAATGATGCCTCGACAATTTGGCTGATCCTTTTTCTTATTAGTTGACACAATGGTAAAACAAGGTTTGTTGGCATTTTAGGTACCTACCGCCGTATTGGCGATGTGGTTATTAAATTATTAAAGAAACGAACTAGGTATCTTACGTACTAGCACACATAGAATAGAGCATTCTACGCCACTAATAAACATAATCTGGTCGTTCAATCTCCACCTAATCCCGTCAAACGACGGTATCAACCGTTTGTAATACAGTCATTAATATGGCGCCGGTCAAAATGGCGGCAATGACGCGCGTGACGTTGCCACGTCATTACCGGCCACTGACAGTTATTAACAGCCGCACCTGATGCCACTCTGAGTTATAGCTCAACTGAAATGATACATTCTGTGAGAGACTTTAGCAACGATATTTAAAAATGAACCGACATTTTCACCTATCAAAATATACTAAATAGAGTCTAAGGAAAAACCTAACCTAATTCATTTTGTTGCAGATGGTGACAAAACTAACTCTCCTGGTCATACTTGCTCATCTCCACTCAGTATTCAACGTACCGTTACGTCAGTACCGCGAACTGAAACCCGGTCAAGAAATACCGATAATACTACCACAACACCACGCAACGATACCGATTCAGCACGTCGTCGTCCACGCGCCCACGAGAGAGAAGAAAAGTCCGAACATCATATCTATACCGATACAGCAGATTCTAGTACCGAAGTTCCACATAATACCGATACACAACGGCCCACCACAATCGAATATACACCACAGCACCATCCATACAGACGTCAAGCATATTATTACTCACGATAATGTAAAAATACCGATAATCTCCCAAACTGTATCCCATAGTGGTGCGAACATTACGCACCCAACGTCGGTAATACCAATTCTGATACCGCTACACCACAATCTAGTCCCGGTACAGGACTTATCGGTAATACCGTTACAGAAAACTGTTCACAAGTTAGACCAGAAGCTGGATCATTACACGGTTATGGAGAAGAAGGATGATAATGATAATGAAGAAGTGAATAGGTTTAGGACCTTTTATGGTGGTTATGGTACCGGTCTGTTCTTTGGAGGACAAGGCGCTGGCCATGGGTTTCATATATTCGGGTAGCAGATATGTCAGTAGTAGTAAAATATAAATTTAATATTCAATAAATTATTTATTATAAATTTGTTTTTATTTTCATTTCATAAATAACACTCTATTCATAATTTGGGTGTCGTGAAAATGGACATCTACTTAAACAGTTAAACTAATGTAATAAAGCTGAAGAGTTTGTTTGTTTGAACGCGCTAATCTCTGAAACTACCAGACGGATTTGAAAAAATAATGTTTTTCTTTGATAGCCCAATTCTTGAGGAAGAATATAGACTATTTAATATCACGCCAAAGAAGCGGGTGAAACAGCAGGGCAGAGCTTTGAATATCTCCATCACATTATTTTAGTGCTCCTTCTATCTAGGCAAAAATTATAACTGTTACTAGGTTTAATTTCTTTTATACGCATTTGCGTTATACAGGCTGTTTGGTAGAACGTTGAACATACGAAAATGGTGGTTAGTTGGGGTCATCTGCCACCCACTTGGCCGAAATTATTTGACTTTGGCCGCACCGTTTTTTTTTACTTTTTTTTTATTTCACAGAAAATTACCAGTTTTTTTTAACTTTAAATTCGAATATCTTTATTTGTGACGGGTAAAACAGGCAGGATGTTGTTTTGTATTAATGTCTTATTGTAGCAGACTCTCATAAAATTATTGTTTGGTACAGATTTTAATGGAAAAAAAAGTTATGAGTCTTTAAAGGTACAAATCCCACGGTAGCTGCCTGTTGTACCCGTCACAAGTAAAGATATTCGAATTTAAAGTTAAAAAAAAACTGGTAATTTTCTGTGAAATTAAAAAAGTAAAAAAAAAACGGTGCGGCCAAGGTCAAATAATTTGGGCCAAGTGGGTAGCAGATGACCCTGTGGAGGGGCGAGGTATGTTGCCCCTCACACCAAAGGGAGGATCCTCCGACCAGGCGGGTGTTTTGCCTGGCGGGCCACGGCCCGACGGTTGATGTCGGGCGGTTGTATATATTCAAGTTGCGTTGCAAACTTCACTTGCGCGATTCAGGACTTGTTCGTATGTAGCGCCGTAGATGTCGCTACATCACTCCCCCCCGAGACCGGAGGTCGATGGTCGTGTCGATGAGTCAGCGGTCAGTGCGTCTGAAGAGCTTGCCAGTGCCAGTGGAGTGTGTTCCAGTGAGTCGGAACAGGATGCCGCGTAGTCCGCAGTGAGTCGGGACTATGTTGCGGTGAGAGCCCCAGTGAGTCGGGGTGATGCTGCGTAGTCCTCAGTGAGTCGAGGTGGTGCAGTGTTGAGCAGTGGCTGGCTGCTGCGTCGACCAGGAGAGACTGCCTCTGCTTGTTGACCGGCCGAAGTGCAGTGTGCTGTGCCAAGTTGCTTGATGTCGGCTGAGGGTGCTGACCAGGCATGCGCGTTCGCTGCAGGCTTGTGGTCAGGATGCCCGTTGAAGCCGGAAGAGTGCTGGCTGGCTGTGTGACTCGCTGCTCGTGCTGTGAGGGAAGGAAGGCGACGATGATGATGAAGCTGCTGGTCTTCGAAGGCTGCGCTGATGTTCTTCTTCGGGGTCCCCAGTGTGGATACACTGGGATCACGTCGGGGTCACCACTGTGGAGGGGCGAGGTATGTTGCCCCTCACACCAAAGGGAGGATCCTCCGACCAGGCGGGTGTTTTGCCTGGCGGGCCACGGCCCGACGGTTGATGTCGGGCGGTTGTATATATTCAAGTTGCGTTGCAAACTTCACTTGCGCGATTCAGGACTTGTTCGTATGTAGCGCCGTAGATGTCGCTACAACCCCAACTAACCACCATTTTCGTATGTTCAACGTTCTACCAAACACCCTGTATAATATGTTGGTTGTTAAGAGGTGAGAAACAAAAATACAATACTATATTATATCTTACGAAACATAAGTGCCTGCCAATTTATGAGAGCAACAAACGAGCATCTCGACGGCTTTGCTAGTAAGTAGTATGCAATGATATCTACTCAGTAGGTACTTAGTACATATTCATCAGAATTAAATCACGTCATGCTCGTGAACTTGTGTTGTCTATCGGGGCTGGTCAGTTCTTACTGTGCAACTAGCTTTAACTTTTCAAGGGTACCTATTTTAGTTGTCTAATTGAAATAAAACATTTTGAATTTGACTTTGACAACACTTCATAATAAATAAGGGTCTGTAAATTTGTAACAAACGTTCCTGACGAAAATAAAGAAAACAATTGAATTAAGAGGAACTAAAAAGGGGAAGTACATTAAAAGGAACGTCAAATTTTCTCGAAATTTTTACTTGAATTCACGTGCGCTGATGTGTAATTAAATTATGACGTTTGCCAAATATTTGGCTCAGAAAACACACGGGTGCACCGCAATGGCCCGCAGTGTACTCGTATCAACAGCAAAACTAAGTAAGCAAGTCAGAAGGCTTACATATAACAACTTGCCTAAAAAACTCATGGGAAGGTTAATTTAATAATAATATGATTTTAAGTATATAATAATTATAAGCAGTAATAGCCTAGTGGTATGACCGTTGGACTGTCAAGCCAAAGGTCTCGAGTTCGAAACCAAGGCACGCACCTCCGACTTTTCGAAGTCATGTGCGTATTAAATAGTTCATTATCACGCGCTTAAACGGTGAAGGATAATATCTTGAGGAAACCTGCATGCCTGAGAGATTTTCTCGATGGCGTCTGAAGTCTGCCAACCCGCACTAAGCCAGCGTGGTGGACAATGAAAAGCTTCTTTCTTCTTTCTTCTTTCTCTCATTCTGAGAGAAGACTCGTGCCCCGCAGTGGGACAGTATAATGGGTTGATTATCAGTATTATATAATAATTATATAAACTTAAGTAATATAATATTGCATACTTATGTCTATATATAAGTATGCAATACTATATAGGTACTATTATATAATAGTATAGATAGAAGTTAACCTTACAAACTTTACTTGGTAGCCGTATATTACACAATTCTTCCCGTTACAGTAGAATTGGAATGTATCCCTCACATTCAAGAAATACTGCATTCAGGCTAGTTTTTCTACTTCTGCATCAGCTGATAAGTCTGCCACTTATTGCTATTGAGGATTGCATAGAATTTCTCTATGAAATCAACCCAAATCTCTTTTAAAGTAGAATGAACAGGCATGTTCTGGGTGTGCTCATTCCACCGTCAAGTCAAGATTCAAAGATTGAAGTCAAGTGGAAGCCCATTTATATAAAAAAATACAAGAAAAATTTGGTAGAAGCCCAGAGTTTGGATTTGTGCCCGGTAAATGGTAAATAGTCTGGCCCTCTATTCCATGAAACATACCAGCGAGCTGTGAGTGTACATTGGTACACCTCTACCTAACCCTTCGGGGAATACAGGCGTGATGATAATATTATGTTATGTTCCGCATCGGTATTACAATAAAATTTAATAAAAATGGGTGAAAGTATACCTACTTAACCTTGTTCATATCTGTCATGGTGTTTACCTTCTGATTCTCCCGTACGACATCAGGTAATTTTAACAAATTGTAGCAATGTTTTATTTGTACGTTTTATCTGGAGTGCTCTTTGTTGCGCCAGATGTGTACCTCGACAGATATTCGTTTAATTTTATTGATTATGTCCAACTTTTACTTTCCTTTTCTAATGACGTATGAGATTATAGTACTTAATTGTTATTTAACTATACTGGTACTTTTTTTATGGGATAGGGGTCAAACGAGCAAACGGATCGTCTGATGGTAAGCTATTACCGCCACCCATGGGACACCCGCAACACCAGAGGATTCACAAGCGCGTTGCCAGCCCTTATAAGTTGATTGGACTTCCGGTAACCTCACTCACTCGGCGAAACACAACGTAAGCATTGTTTCACGCCGGCTTTCTGTGAGGCCGTGGTATCACTCCGGTCGAGCCGACTCATTCGTGCTGAAGCATGGCTCTCCCACGTAGCAACTACTTATTATTCATATTTTTTAGAGCTTGTAGTCTAAAAATAGACGATTTGGGATCAAAAAGGACTGTATTGGGCCGTTTTTGTCTATTTTCTTTGCCCAAAACAATCGATTACAACATCAAAAAGGACCGGTTCCCAGGTCAAGCAGTGTTTTTAGATTTTTCTATGAATTCTCAGTAGAAGCTCGGAATTTGGTTTTGTGCCCGGTTAATGTAATAATTGTTGACATTTTAATTACTCTTATATTATTGAATTGAATTTTGACATCTATAAATTTGTTACTATTTTGCCGCGACATTATTGAACCGTGACACTTATATTCAAGTCATAAAAAAATATATATATAATTTGTAAATGTGAGTACCATGTAGGCTTTTGATACATGATAATTAAACAAGCTTATTATAGTCTGGAGGCTTTGGGAACTTCATTAGACCTACACGAATGTCCTGCTGATCTGGTATGGTCGTGCGACAGGTCGTTGAGCTCCCTAAATTATGGTTGAGCTACACGATAACTGATGCATGCGTGCCGTCAGTTGGGACTGGTCTACTCAAAGCTGCAATGGTTCTTTCCTCAAAAGGCCATTTCAGACATTACCCTACATCGTACCACTCACATATAAGTGTTCTTCCATGTCTGGACTTTAAAAGAGACCATGATTCTCTGAGTTTGTTTCGGTGTTTCTTCTCAGAGGTCGTCAGTTAGGAAATGCCGAAGCCATCTAGCTAAAAAAAAAACCCCAAACCATTGACATGTAAAAGTATCTCTAAAGATCTACTTGCAGAATAAATAATTTCATTTCATTTCAATGACAATAGGCTCGCCCCCATTACCTAAATGGTACCTAAATATACCGGTGGACTGTGTGGAATATACTTATCATCAGAGAGCCGGGCTCTGTTAAGTAGTTTATCAGGAACAACTGGACTCGTTTTATAAATTGAAGAAATCTTAATATTTTGATGTTGATTTATCTTTGCGTAGTAGTCTTAGTGTAACCGTAGCATCATCTTAACTTTTTTATTATTACGTAATTAAAAATGTTTTCCTCATGGATGTCAATTTGAGTTTTAAGGTTAAAAAAAACTGTTTTTTTATGGATTAAGTCGGCGAACGATGGTGACCACCTGGTGGTAAGTAGTCATCATCGCCCATGGACACCTGCAACACCATAAGAGTTGCTGGTACGTTGCCGACCCTTAAGAGCCCCTACGGACTGTAGACTGCCAGAGCCGCAGCAACCGAAGGGAACTGGCTCTTCCGTGCAAAAGTCGAAACTGTGTGTTTCGACTTTTGCCAAGGTGCTTTACAACAGACTACGACGTAAGAGTGGTCGTCAGCCAGTCAGACCCCAAGAGGTCCTACCACAGAGCAAGACGGAATTTTCACGCCACTTACGGGATGCCTATCTTAATGGCAGTGAGGAACAGTATTCTAACCCGTCCCCACACGGGCTAAAATTGTTTACAATCATAACAACTAGGTACATATAACAAATGAATCCACATAAACAACCTGTGTGTATCAACATTTCATGTGCTGAAAGAAATGAATGCTTGATTGATACAGTATTCAGAGTGACTCAGTGTTTGTTTACTCCATTAGGGTCGCGACACATGAAGAATTTAATATATATTACCAAGACACGTTGCCAATAAAAACGAGAATTCTAACCCTAGAAGGATATTTAGACACATTTTAAAAAAGTACAGTAAATAAAAGGACTGGCAGGAAAAAAACTAGTAGAAGCCAAAATATACATTATCGCAATAACTAAATGCCCCAGGATGTTTTTTTAGAACCGGTGCTAAGCTGAATCTTCTAGAGAAGTTTAATAATATTTGGCTGTAACAATAAAAAAAAAACTAAATAACAACTTCAATGTAACGGTACTATGATAGGTTTCAGACTGACAAAATCACATAATTATCAATGTAAGTTGCAATGGGGCTATCTGTGATAAACAAAACTAAGATCTTTAATTCAAATTAATGAATAATATCTTTTTGGACGCAGGCAGATCATCTTACACATAAATATTTCGCGCCAGTCTAAATAGTGTCAATATAAATCCTCATCTATATGCCCGTCAGTTTCTACTTTCACTGCGACGAACAAAGGCTAGCAAAACTGACCACTGACCGACACCGAGTGGAAGTGATAATACATGGGGACAGGTTATTATTAGTGAATAATAGTGAGTCAAAAGCCAAAGTTCCACGTATAAATAAAAAAAAATAAAAAACTTTATGTTAAAAAAAAACAATATTTTAAAATGTAAAACAAAAATATAGAAAATATTTGACTGTGTTCTTATTTTAAAATTTAAATTAGGTACACCTAATAGAATTTAGTGTGTGAATCCGAATTTGTGTTTTTTAAAATTCAATAAGATGTCGAGATAAAAATATAGTGTGAATGAATAATATATTTTTTCTAAATATTGGTGGGTGGGCCAAGTTCGCGAGATCAGTATACCGTTAGCATACTGATAAATAATAGCAAATTAATTTTCAGAAATTGTGATAAATTTTTGAAATGTCCAGTGTATTTTTAGATAGTGTCAAAATATTTTACTTTAACATTGGATTTGTGAAATTGATGTGATTATTTCGTGCGATAAAATATCAGTCAGACGTATAGCCAGACAGTGAGATATCGGTGAGATAACCAAGATTACCCTCAAACGCATTCACGTTGATGACATTACGTGGTCACTTTTTCGATTTCATTGATACACATGCAGATTATTTAAACCGTTTTAGAAGTCAGTCAGCAGGGACCAAAATATTTAAATATATATTTTGCCAGTTCGTCTACATACTTATACGAGTACATAGTTTAATGAAAATATTAATGTGATAAAAGGCACGTACCCCATTATCATGCCATGTCATTTTTTTTTTTTTTTATATGCTTACGCTTGACCGCCAGTTCGCCTGATGTTAAGCGATACTGCGATCTACTATAGAGCGCGCTTGCCTAGAAGAAACCGATGCACTTGTGATTTAAAGACACCCAGTATCTATCAGGGAAGACCCACTCGGGGAGTGCATTCCATATTTCAGCGGTACGCATGATAAAAGTGGACTTAAAGCGTTTCGTTCGGGTTTTCGGAATGTCCACCATGAATCGATGACGCTTTTTCGTGCTTCTGGTGGTAGTGGAAAGGGCTGGAGGGAATACGATCGTGGAGATCTGATGCGCACTCTCTGAAATGTATCCGATAAAAAACCGATAAGCTAGCAACTTTGCGGCGATGTTCAAGACTTTTGAGTTTAGCCCGGACTAGAGAGTCGTTGCGTTGAATGAGCTTCTTGGCGCGTTTCTCGACGGATTCCAACGCCTCGAGCTGGTACTTAGCCGATCCATCTCAAAGGTGCGAACAGTACTCCATGCACGACCGAACTTGTGCTTTATACAACGTGAGCCATTGTTCCGGCGTGAAGTAACGACGCACCTTCGAGAGGATACCCAGCTTTCTGGCAGCAATTTGAGCCTTGGACTCTATACAGGAGCCGAAGTTGAGGGTTGACGTCAGAGTAACGCCCAAGGGCTCAAGGTGGTCAGGTATCGGCACAGATACATTCCAGAAAGTAGGAGCCAGTTGGAATGAGCTCTTTTTGGCGGAAAACAAACACGCCTGTGACCTGATTGGCATCGCTGTCTCTATACGTAATATTATAAATACGAATCTGTGTCCGTCTATTAGTTTGTTACGTACCTACGCTTTCATGCCTAAACCTCTGAACCAATTTTGATGAAATTTGGTCTAGAAATAAATTGAACTTTGGAGAAGGAGATAGGCTACCTTTTGTCTAAAAAAGTCTGAGGAACTGTGGATGTACATCAGTAGATACCTACAGGTCTGCCTTACTCTTCACATAAACTCTTCGCAGTCAGCACGTCTGTCTATTGCTTGACTACAGCAAGAACAAAGTTTTATTTTGAGCTATTTTGTGTTCCTAACGGTGAGCAAGGACGCCAGAGCTCCGCGAGGAAGCGTTGTGTTGGCAGTGTGGGGGACCGGTGGTGTTTTGTTACAACCGCTGTCATGCATGGCAGCATGTCTCCTATATTGCCAGCCCAACTATTCCTCCTTAGGTAATTTACAGGGTCGGCAACGCACAAGTGATACCCCCGCTGTTGCAAGCGTCCATAGGCTACGGTAACCGTATGCTAGTTTGCCACCTTAGTGGTATAAAAAAAATTGTTATAGTGATCTTCTGTCTGGAGATAAAAGTATTACCTACGTATATTTACAAAATAAGGTGCTTATCAGAAATAGACCATTATACGTAGGGAAATCAGCCGATCTACGAGTGATAAATTAATGTGTCGGTATGTCCATTATGTAAACTGATGTTAGTTCCTTTAATCTTATCTGTTGCTAACGACGCGATGTCTGGAGTCTGGAAACACCTTGTGAAGTCAATCGAAGATGTGTTTTCCACGTGAACAGAGGCTCAAAATAAATTGCTTGTGATACAAATTTAATACCGAACACTCGTGATCTCACTTTAAGACCGCTAATTGATTGATTTGTATTTAATAAATGTTTTTCCATTTATTTATTTTTCATACAGTGATGTTATGTCAGTACCTATTAAAAAAAACTGTAATAAAAGATTGTGCTGCTGTAATTTTTAAGCTTTTACCTCTGCATCACCCAAAGGTTGTCTGGTAGAATATGCCGCCTTTTTCTAATCTTTAAATATTTTTTAATTTTCGGAGGTACGTTTACAGGAATACGTTACACAATCACAAAAACCTTTCCCAAAAAAATATTATATTTACCCATATTTCATTGAAATTAATGTTATTGAATAAATACAAATAGGTATATCTTTCGGTGTACAAGTAAGATGGCCGGATATAATCAATTTCAGACTTGTTTAGAAATCATTTAAAATTCAATTCTATAAATATCAGTCGACGGTGGAGGGTTATGTCTCATGCCGAATAAAGCTAGCTGCACACTGGCGACTGGCCGACATCATTTGAAAGTAACGTAACATGTTACAAAGCGAGCATTTGTATAATCAGTATAGTCGTACAGTGAATCGAGTACACCTATCGGTTGCGGTGTAACGTAACACGCTCGTTGCGAATGTTACGTTACAATAAAATGTTTATGTGAGGTGTCACCTTTATTTTCAAATGTCTATCGGTAAAACTCTGCTCTCTGCGCATACATAGGTATATTATATACTAGGTAAATTCCGCAGACTGTCCGGATTTTATATATAGCGTCAGTATACATTTTACCGTGAGATAGTTTTTCTAACAGACAGTCTGCGACCAGACAAAAACCGCATAATGCTACTTGTTTTACGAATTATCTACAAAAATGTAGGTACTACAAATCCTGGATCTAGTACCAGGTGCATTTATAGTAGATAGTTTTCTCCTTTTCCCACGAGATTACGTCTACGTCTCAACTACGCCCACTACCTGTGCCATTACTCTGGAATAAAAAACAAAACGCTATCAGCCACTTATCTCCGGCAATTCGTTCACGAATGCGCGCCATTTTTTCCACGCGGCTTAAGACTCGATTGAGTACAATTGCTCTGTGTAAGCCGAAAGGGTGAAGAAATGGGTCACTGTGCCAGCAAGCCCCGTACAATTACTTAGCGAAATGATTGTAAACGCTGGCTTTCAACTGGCAATTTAAAGAAACAAAAACTTATTTCAGTTGATAGCTTAACTTCGTTAGGCAGTTTATCCTACTTCTTCTTTCCAGCTTTACAATGAAATCAAATCAAATATGCGAATATGGGTATACAATCTCACGCGTTGAGACTACAGTAATATAACTGGGTACATTACCCTTCAAACCAGAACACAATAATGTTAGCACATGCTACGGCAGAAAATTTGGCAAATCATCCCAAATTAACTGTAGCAGCAGGCTCGGGCTCCTACCACTTATACCTAAGGGTCCGGCGGAGGCTGAATTGCCCGCAAAAACTAAATACCAAAATAAATCGTAATTCAAACAATATGTTAACTAATTCTGTTATTATTTGGATTCGGATACTGTTAATCTAAGTTCCTGCCTGACCATTTCGTTTACTACTTTTTCACTGAAAATAAACAACCGAAAAACCGTTCGAAAGTTATTAAATTATCAAGTAATAAATTCGCTTACATTTGTTTCTAGTGAAGTATTTTGGACAAAATGGCAGAGGAGGGACCTAGATTAACGCTATCCAAACGCGAATAATAAAAATTATTATTATTTATGTATTCCAATCAACTTTGGAATACATAAATAATAATATTTTGTATTATTATTTATGCATTATATTTATATATATAAGTATTCGATTTAAATGTATTTTTTAAATACAAAGTTATATTTATAACTTTGTATTTTAAAAAATGCATAATTCGATAAATAATCGATAATAACACGAATAAATTACGAAACATAAATAATATAATAAAACGAAAATAGTAAATATTATATATTTAGCCAATTTCTATTCTTAAATTAACACTTATTCCTAAACAGTAACGTATAAAAAGTACCTAATGAAAACATATTATACCTAAATTATCAGGTAATCGTTTATTTACAAAAAAAAACATAAAAGTGCGACTTCGTTCATTTATCACGTTGTATCGACGTGATTACGTGAACTTGGCTATGTTTTGCATTTACGTCAATTATCTTCGTACATATAAACCATGTTGTCAATTCATACGACTCAGTATTTAACCTCTTTGCATAACAGTCGGTTTCATTATATTTTAGAGTAAAAAAAAAAACAAAATTGAAACATATAGTAATCGTTTAGTAACAAAAAGGAAATATTTTGATAGTGCAAGGTGACCAGATTGTATTTTTTAAACAAGGAATCACAATATAAATATGCGGTGAGTAAAATAATCTTTTCTAAAATGATTTACACCCCCATTAAGCTTAGCAAAAAGGCAGCCAAGATTGTCTTATTAGGTGTGAGGTGCTGGGATCAATTCCCATGGCAGGCGACGTGTTATTTTTAAGTCTATTAGAAATATGGTAGTACCTAGCAGTAGCAGGTTGGAGTTTGATTGGAGTTTATAGAGGCCCATTGGATCTGAAACATGCCAGCGAAATTAGTACACCTTTGCTTCATCATCATCATCATCATCAGCCCATGTTCGTCCACTGCTGGACGTAGGCCTCTCCTCTCCTCTCCTCACCTTTGCTTAACTAAGAACAATTAATGTTACATATTTAATGAATCCAAAATATAAAAAAAGAAAACAAACAAACAAAAACTACTCGCGTTACCTACTTAGTTTAAATAATGTTGTCATTTTTTAAAACAAATTTTTATTTTATTTTACTACATCTATATTATGTAGACTTCAATTAATTAATTGATTAAATTAATTAATTATTTGATTTAATTAGTTAATTAATTGATTGATTGATAGCCTAGTGGTATGACCGTTGGACTGCCAAGTCAAAGGTCTCGAGTTCGAACCCAAGGCATGCACCTCTGACTATTCGAAGTCACGTGCGTATTAAATAGTTAATTATCACGCGCTTAATGGGTGAAGGAAAACATCGCGAGGAAGCCTGCATGCCTGAGAGATTTTCTCGATGGCGTGTGAAGTCTGCCAACCCGCACTAGGCCAGCGTGGTGGACAATAGCCTAATCCCTCTCATTCTTAGAGGAGACCCGTGCCCAGCAGTGGGACAGTATAATGGGTTGATTATGTTATGTTATTCGTAATTAATAAAATAGTGACGTCATTTTACAGTACCTCTAATTTAATTTTGCAGAGCTATTGGCGTCATCGCGCTCTTGGCGGCAGTAGTCTGCGTACAAAGCAAAGCCCCTGATGGTAAGCTGTACTACAACTAATTAGTTCACTGGAGAAACGACCGAAGTCTTTTAAAAGATCTCCGTTTTACAGAAATTACATTTTAAGAATGCATTAACGCACTCTCCTCGAACTGCTTCATTAGTCTAGTAGTCCCAAGCGCGACTGCCACGCTAGAGGTCCTGGGTTCGATTCCCAGGTCGAGCAAAGTGTTATTAGGTTTTTCTATGAAGTCTTCAGTAGCAGCTCGGAGTTTGTGCCCAGTTAATGGCAATAGGCTCACCCCCTATTACATGGGACCTAAGCATAACGACGAACTGTGGGTGTACATTAGTATGCCTCTGCCTAACCCTTCGGGGAATACAGGCACAACTTGATTTGACACAGTATAGACACACAAGAAAATACATAGGTGGTCTCTGAAATTTACTTTTATGATCTAAAGCTCTATGTTCCTTTTTTGCTGTTGATAATCTTGGTTCAATTCTCGGGTTCAAATATCACTGCTCAACCAACAATTGAATCAAAGTTTGGAATTTTCAGTAGCAGCTCGACGTTATGTGCCCAGTTACTGACAGTGATTTCGCCACCTATTTCATGGGATATAAATACATATAGGCACATTAAGTGTGTATCTAAGTACACCACTGCCCCTGCCATCCCCGGGGAAACATGCGTGATGGCATATTATGATTGAAAGCTGAACCGTACAAATCCAATAATTTACTGAAATAAGTATGTAGTTGCAAGGTTAAATTATAAATACCCGCATGCTAGCGATTTCTATTTACATTAACATTGTAGAAAAAACTTTCCACACAATCTCAACAAACCTTGCATGGCATTGTTATCGTTTTTACTTCCTAAAGATATCGGACAAAAGCAGTCCAGAAGCTTGAGAGTAGGAAATAAAAAAACGTTTTAAAAAATAAATCAACGTTATAAACCAAGTCATAGATAATCAAATGTCATAGTAAAAAATGCTCTCAAGCTTATCATGTTATACGTAGATATGATATTATTGAATCCCGATGTTTCGGATCCTTTAGGTACACTTTCATATTAATTATTATGTGCTTTATCTTCCTAGATTATTTATTCCGTAAAGGATCCAAAACAAGATTTTTAATAATATCTTAACTAAAACGCGATAAGCTTGATAACATTTTTTACGATGACCCTAATAATGTATTAATTTATATTTATTTCAGGATACATAGTAAACAAAGAAGCCGGCAAAGCATACAGGGTCATGTACCAGTCTCAAACGTGGAGCCGAGCGAAAGAAGAGTGTGAGAAAGATGGCGCCACGCTCGCTGTACCTAAATCACAGGTGAGTTCATGACCTTTGGTATTTTTGCAATGTACAATGGCAACAAGGATATAAGAGGCGTCCTATGTGATAACCGCTAAAAACACCAGCATTACTTACCAATTATTACTCGCGCATGTTGTCATCTTGTGACATTGACTTCTGTAAGATCTGTTGTCCAGAAATTTCATTAGCTTTATTCTTCAAACCGGAACACAATAATGTTAGCAATTATTACTTTTAATGTTTATAAAGTCGATGACAGCCTATGTAACAAACTTTGTACAGGTACAAATAGAATAACACATTTTTGTATCTCTTGTATTAATAAGTAAATAAAGACATTTCGGTTGTCAGCCCGCTAGATTGACGATATCATAAAAATTGTAGAGAAAACTGTATGAGATAGGCCGAAAAGAATGACATACAAATGAGGACATCTAAGCAGCATTGGGTGAACAAAGGCTAAAAGCCAAAGAAAAAGAAGGCAGAATATTTGGCAGTACGTTGGTACCAACCCAGAAAACTCAGTTGAGGGATACTATAAGTCCTCAGAATGAGAGATACATTTTTGCATTACAAGTTGCAATCCCGTCGTTATGTTTTAAATATATTTTCTAGTAAGACAGTCAGGAAATAATAATTGTTTTCCTTGAGTACCTATAGCGAAATTGTGAGTAATAAATGAATCGTAAATTGTAGGTATTATTTAGTAAATATAAAGAAGGAATAATATTTATACGAGTAAGTAACTCTTTGTTCGTCACCCATACTACCAAGTATTATAATTATCTGTCCCTATACGCACGTATTCTGCATTAATACGGTTGGGGTTTGAAAGCAAAAAAAGACCATTTCATCTCCGAGCTGCGGGTGTGATCCGATACGTAGGATACGCCCTTGTTGGATCTTTTGCTCGGTTGTAGGAACTCTTGGGGTCTGACTGGCTGGCGACCACCCTTACGTCGTAGTCTGTCGCAAAGCACCTTGGTGTATGTTTCGACTTTTGCACGTAAGAGACAGTTCCCCTCGGTTACTACGGCTCTGGCAATCTGCAGTCCGTAGGGACTCTTAAAGATCGACAACGCATCAACAACTCCTCAGGTGTTGCAGGTGTGTTGTAGGTACTCGTCCTTTTGGCAAACAAAAAGATTTTAGCTGCTAGTGCCTGTATGCTTGAAGTAAAACCATTTATTTCGACTATAGGTAACACCATGACTAGATTCCTAAAATTTTTCTGAACCTATAAAATTTGCACTAAAAATAACATCAGAACAGCGTAGCTTGAGTGTTAACAAGTAAAAGTTAAGTGACAGGTGGAGCGGGAACCAATCCAAGTTTGTTCACACAAAGTAAAGTAAAGAAATAACTTGTACAATGTAGAGCTAGCGCCAACGTTAAATGGTCGACACAAGTTTTAAGAGATCTCTGACTAACTTCACACTACTATAACTTTCAAATAAAGAACTAGGAATCGTTTTCTTTGGAAATTCGTAATTGGAATCATGTGGGGAGTTCGACCCGCAATACTACAGACTCTTTTTGCAATGACTTAAAAAAATTATAAGCATATCTCGTCACAATACCAATGACGAAATGGTTTTCTTACACCAACTATTATATATATTAAGATAAGATCAAGTGATGCTTGTTAAAAATTTAACCCGTCATACAACAAAATTACTGTACTAGACACTAGAGATGTCATTGTAGGTACTCAGGTTAGGTGATTGACTGAAATAACCATAATTTACTCATCTTTTAATTATGTAAGCTATGTTAAATTCTAATTATGGTAAATGATATTTCTGTAAATAGATCTTATAAAGATTCTTTTACAAATCAATGTCTTACATTTTTTTAACTAGATGGCGCCGACATTTCCTAACTAATGACCTCTGAGAAGAAACACCGAAACAAACTCAGAGAATAATGGTCTCTTTTTATGTTAAATGTTATTTTATTAGCTTCAGTTTCAGCACTAAAACATTCTCGTACGTAACGTGTATGTCTTTGCAGAAGGAGTTCCAGTTCATCCAGAAGTTGGTCCGCGGCATGTCTTACCCGCACATCACCGGCACCAGGTACAAGCTGCTGGTGTGGCTCGGCATCAACAACCTCGAGGACTACACTGTCTGGATGAATATCGATGGTAGGACCAGGGGACCTTTAAGTTTACGAAAAAGCCAAGTCAACTTGTAAAAACAATCATCTCACCTGTATGCCCCGAAGAGTTAGGCAGAGGCTTACTAATGTACACCCACGGTTAGCCGGTATGTTTTAGGGCGCAAGTAATAGGGGTCGAGCCTAGTGCCATTAATCAGGCACAAATCCCAATTTCAAACTCCGAGCTACTACTGACACTTTCATAGAAAAACCCAATAATATATTGCTCGACTTGGGAATCGAACCGGACATCTAGCGTAGCAGTTGCGCTTGGGACAACCAGACTAATGAGGCAGTCAGCTTATACTGGACCCTCCTTTCGTTTTTTTAATTCTTACAAGATACGATGATACAAGATGCAACGTAGGAAAAAAAAAATCCAACTAAGTACTAACCTACTTAGTAATTTTCGGTGTTATTTTCAGGTGAGAATATAAATGACACCGGATTCCACGAGTGGGCTAGCAGTGATGTTGGATTCAGGTAATACACTTAATGCTGTCAAAATACTAAGGCCCTAGGCTAAGCAGATTCTATTTTATCATCGGGCGTTATCTTGATCCTAAAGCAGGATACCCACTTAAAGATGCAGCGAGTA
This sequence comes from Acronicta aceris, assembly GCA_910591435.1. NCBI lineage: Eukaryota > Metazoa > Arthropoda > Insecta > Lepidoptera > Noctuidae > Acronicta > Acronicta aceris. Next base: position 14,727,885 of record OU342770.1, read on the forward strand.
CCTAATAACCTTATCATAGGCTCACGCCAACGTACTAACTGGATACAGCAATAGACACATTACTTACAATCATGTTGTATTATCACCGCAATGTGCACTCCGAGATACAGGTTTACACCTAGTTCGGATGCAGATGGTCCTATGTTACGAAGTACCGCTTGTCAACTAACGAAACTATTCTCTTCCAATGTAGAATAATATTTATTTAAAATTAAATTAAGCTTTGTAACATTTTGTGCAAAAATTTTTTGGTGTAATATATAAATAAAAAAAGGACTCATGACATTTGATCATGCCGTGGCCGCAAACGTGGCCATTATACAACTGAGCTTTGCCTGAAAATAGACTGCCTTCTAGAACAAAGTCAACACGTAAATATAACCTGTATTTACAACAAATTTTGTGCATTTTTTTCATAAACAGCGATGACCCAAAGGAGCCTCACTGCGTGGTCATGGACGCCGTGAACCCTGGCTTCAGGGACTACTGGTGCCACCTGCGACAGCCCTACATCTGTCAGGTCCACTTGGACTGAAACGTCAAGTACCTAACAAAGAAAATGACGCGACAATTGACTGAACATTTTCTACTTAGTTAAGACTTGAATTAACATTATTTATTTATGGAAATACAATATTGATAAGATGGACATTCGCAGACACACCCACACACACACAAACACTTCCACAAAACACAACACATCTATACTTATTACCCTATCATGCTGCACTTGCACTCGCGCGCACACCGAGTCTGTCCCTCATTTTAGTATAGGTAGGTAGGTACCTTTCAAACAGGAATCCTTGTTTGTAAGACGCTGGCAACTGTGATACAGTTTACACTAGTACAGTTGTCACCGTTAACCTTATTGTTTAGTGTAACTACAACGATTGCTTAGATTATATTTATTAGATTATATGGTATAATGTAACTTATGTTTTGGCTAAATAAATTATTTATTTATTGATAAGATGTAAATAAAAAACGGCCATAGTCTACCTACTACACGTGCATTCGAGAGTTGGCATCTCACCTTCGAAAATTTTAAACAGCCCCCCTTAAACCTCAACATTCTTATGGCAATACTTTAATTATTGAATTATGAGCCATTTAGAAATACGTTGACTTCGACAAAAGGAGCAGCAATCAAATCGCAGACTTTCTCAATAAGCCTAAACCAACAAAAATGCATGAGGAGCCTAATAAACGTAGATACATGAAGCGAAAGTGGTGTGGAAATCTATAGTCTCTGCCTACCATTATGTGATAAAATAATAATAATCCGCCTTTAAATATTCAACAATAGCTAGGTACATATTTCATCGTTAACTCAACGAAGGCCAACATTATTAGGTACATCAGACAGAAGCATGTAACCTATAGCAGTAAATCCTCAGTAGAAGACGCTGACAGTTCATTAATTTTGTGTATTCAGAAGACTGTCTCCGCAGACATTATCAGGCTCATTCAACAGAATCCCGCCTGACGCCTAGGCACATTACATGGACAACAAAAACCAACCACAATACAAGCCAGTTCGTTAAAACGTTTACGTCCATTAAACGTCAGCACATTTCACTCGACGATAAATTATCAAAAGGTCACGAAGGAAATAAAATAAAAACCTTTGGAAAGGTGTCAAGTAGGAATCACTTAGACAGACTTTTCGCCGGATTATGTTAAAATTCCAATATAAATGTTAAAAGTCAAATTTTCGCGAAGCGGCTCCAATAAAACTTGGCTTGAATTACGACAGATTTTTTTAATTTAATCCTAAATGTATGAGAAATAAAAGCTTTGTAGCAGTGCCTATTGTTTTATTCATTCGCCTGTCACGGCGCGACCTTCCAATAAAAATGCTTTATATAAAACAACATCTACCTAGTCCATTTTTTTATAAAAAGTATTGGATTCGATAATCATTCTACATGCAACAACTTTACACTTACTGCTATTTCCCTTTCAGACAGTTGAAATGATGTTGAAATGTAATTTAATTTACCTACCCATATTTTTTTAACTATAACACAGACGCGTGATTTAACGACGTTAATGTCGCCTTTAGTAACTCAAACGGAAGTATTGCCATTATCATACACCAAAATTGTCCAATACCTAGGTGTTGGATTGAGTGACGGTTGGTTTGGCGCAGGAGAGCAAAGTTTGTTTTAAATACTTCATTCAGCAAAGCACTCAAGGGCCCTGTAACACAAGAACCTGCAACCCATCAAATTAAAAGCGATTAAAAAACATGACTTCGTTAAATAACAGTTATAACTGTATCGTTAACGTTGGTCATCATCATTGCGTATGGCATCGTTCCTGCGTGGATCAAACCCAAATATCCAAGTTTTTTAGCTAGCTTGCGGCGGCAGGTGTATATTTGTGGACTTCCAGCATTCCACCAAAAAAAAACAGCGAAGTGGGCATTCGTTTACCACATGGGAAAGTGTTTGGTCAGGTGCCCCGCAATCGCACTGTGGTGACTCTATTAATCCCCATTTATGGAGGTAGTGGTTAATTTTCCCGTGGTTGGAACGAAATCTGTTCAGTTGGGTCCAAGATTTACGGTCCGAGTCAGAACCGGGCAGTCTTTTAGTGAGGTCCGATACGAGATCCGCATTAATGTGTCCAAAGCGGCCCCACTCCGAACGCCACGCCTCGTTTAGGTCGAACTGGTTTTTAATCCGCTCGTCTGTCCAGATTGGGGACCTTGAACTTAGACGGGGGTATGGGAGATCATCCAGTGTCTCCCTGATGGGCATGAGTTTGGAGCTGTTTCGCTGGAAACATTTCTCCCATTCGTTGGCAGCTGCTCTACATCTACGAGGCTTAGGCGGTGGGATGTGCGTTAGTACGGGGAGCCATGGAAGTGGGGTTGATTTTATTACTACCGATATTAGGCGCATAACTTCGTTCAGCAATAAGGTCGACACTCAGACCTTATTTCTGTGTATACTATGACACCATACAGGCGCGCAGTACTCTGCGGTCGAGTATACTAACGCTAGAGCGGATGTGCGTAGAACAGTTGCAGAGGCGCCCCAGCTTGTACCTGCCAGTCTACGGATGATGTTAATTCTCGTTTTCACCTTCTGCTTGACGTTTTCGAGATGAGGCTTAAAAATCAGTGAACGATCAAGTATTACGCCTAGGTATTTAGGTGTGTGTGCTTCACTGTTTCGCCGCAGAAGGTCACTCGGAGTTTTCTTTTGGCCAGGCAGTTGGTGAGATGACGAGAGAGAAATGACGAGACCTCATTTTTCGATGGATTGGGGCGTAGACGCCATTTTGTGTAGTAGTCCCCCATAGTACTAAAATCCTCAGTTGGTTCTTTTATTTCATCGATCTCTGCATCCGCAAGTAATTTAACAAATTGTAGCTATGTCTGTTGCCTAATACGAGTAGAAAATGTTTTGAATGTTTCATTTTAGTTGAAGAGAAGATCGATTGTGTCACTGTTTTGTACGTTTGTGCAAAACAGTGACAAAATCGATCATCTTCGTAAGCCGAAGTAGGGTTGAACCTCTGACTATTGCTTGTCGTACAAAATAGGGTGACTTTTTACTAGGTACCTACGTAATTCAAACTAATTTTTCGACATCCTCGCCTCACTCGCCGTTGTCGGCGTTGTTTCACTTCACACGTTTCGCCTCTGTTGCGTGTCCGACATAACCGTTGGGTATCCATGAGGATTTCCACACGGGATAAAAAAAAGGTACCTACCTCCCTACATAAGTTACCGACTGCCTCGACTCTCACTCTCGCTTCGCTTTCCTGGCGCTTAGCGGAGTCGTACTATTATCATGAATTTCATGTTACTAGTACCATTCATTTGTCTCACTTACCTACTTAGTCCGTAATCGTTCTTCTAACTATGCTTATAAAAATGTTGTTTCCAAAACTCAATTTTTATGCAATCAAGTACCTACCTATTTGTTTCAATTGTCATTAGGAAAAATATATTTAAATTTGCGTTGTTTATGTATTCTTAAGGCGGATCGTTCACCTGAGCCCGCCAAATTCAAATTTCGAGTGGTTTTTCGCAGTTTGTAGGTCTGTAATAAGTTCTGCATTCATGGTAATGGTAATTGCGACATTAACTATACAAAATTCACAATTTTTATCTAAAACCATTGCTTAAAAATCATTATTGTAGCTAAAAGTAGTGTAAATGTCAACTTTGACCAATTACACAGATTGCGCTAAGTTTTTGGCTTGATAAGGATTTATAATTTTATGTAAAGGTTTTAGTTCTCAGTCGTGAATGTTGTATAGTTGATGTCGCAATTATAACTGCCATGAATCTAGAACTTGTTATACACCTACAAACTGCGAAAAATCATTTAAAATTTGAATTTCGCGGGCTCAGCTGAACGATCCGCCTTAATGTAGGTGGTATATTTATAAAAAAATAAAACGTGGCAAATTTTGTCACAAAGTTGTTTAGCAATTTATTTTATTTATAATTAAGCTCCATCTGTCGGCGAATGTTAAAACTATCATGTTTTAGTTAGCTAGAGTACGTCTACTCAACGCTAGATGGAGGATCCCTGAGCGCAACAGCGACATTAATTAATATGAATAAGAGTTTTGGCCATACTAACGTAGGTAATAATTATTAATACAAAAAATGTACTAAAATAATAATTTTAGTTTTGTAAATAAACAAAACTCATAAATTTTTTTAAGCATCTTGACAGTATGTGGAATCTGGAACGTCAAAACAAAATCACTGTCAAAATAAAAGAGGTTAGAAAAAAACCATTTTATTATTTTTTTTGATAAAAACATCTTAAAAAATTAGTTGTTATAAGCTGACATTATTTTATTTCTTGTAGAAAAAGGTAAAATATGCATTATTGACATTGCAAACACAATATAAAATAATGTACAGTTGATGAATACTTTTGACTTCATTTTTGTTTTTAGATGAATTTCTTGCAACGGGGTTTATCACTACTATCAATTGGTATCAAGGCACAATGTAAACAAATCATAGGTAAGATGTTCACTGATTTTCGTTTAGATTTTGAGCTACAAGCAAATGTCATACCTGCATAACCAAATCACTACTTATTTTGAAATCTTAATAAAGAGATACTCTTTGGTCTACATAATAAAGGAGTGGTATGATCCCAAAATTAAAGGCCTCCTCTGGAATTGACTGGAATGAGTCCACTACAATGACCTTGTGTGGGTTACACTCATCTTCAAAAACAAAAAAAAAAAACAAGAAAAGAGTTCAATAGTTAATATTTTATTTCGTAAAATTTTTGCCTTGATATTAAGGGGCAACTCAGGGTAGAAACCTATATCGGAATAGGTTTTTATTTTATTTGGAATTATATATTAGTACCTAAAATAGTACTTAACCTATACCACTGTATCTGTATAATCACTGTCAATCCATCTACTGCGGCGGAGCTTGAATTACCCACAAAAACGTAATAACGAAATAAATCGTAATCCAGACAATATTCTATCAAATTATGTTATTATTCGAGTTTGGATACTGTTAATCTAGGTTTCTACGATACTATTTTGTCTACTACTACTTCACTGGAAAAAAACACCGAAAAATCGTTCTTAACTTGGTACAGTTATCAAAAATTGCATTTGCTTACATTTATTTTCAGTGAAGTATTTCAGATGAAATGGTAACATAGGAACCTAGATTAATGGTACCGCAATCCGAATAATAACAGAATTGATTAAATTGTGTTTGAATTAAGATTTCTTTTGGTATTACATTTGTAAGAAAAATTCGGTCCGCCGGACTCTTAAGATCTCAGAATAAAAGAAGTTAGTTCACCACACTGTTCTAAGTGATAAAACCATCACATGCATAAGCACAAATTATATTACCTACCTACTTAAGGTTTTTCTTGTATGGTAATATTTTATAGTTTCACTAGTCCCTACCCAATGTTCATACTACCTTACAAATGGAACAGAGCAGTGATTCCCAAAGTGGTCTCTATCAACCCTCAGAGGTTGACGATGACCTACGAGGGGTTCATGTCCGCAGTAAAAAACTAGGGATCCATGAGGGATCCATGAGGTATTATAAGGTATATTCAATTTGCAAAAATCTTAAATTAGGCAAACAGGTCTGAAAAACATGTGAAGTGGCCGTTAAGATAAAAATGTTTGGGGACCTCTGGAATAGAGTATCATCATCATCCACCCATTTACCATCTGTTGTTTGCTGGGCACTGATTTCCTCTCAAAATGAGTGGTTTGGCTATAATCCACCATGCTGGCCTAGTGCATGCTACTAGACAGACTTGCATTGGCATACTTTACACACCATAGAAAAAAGACCCAATTTCTAATCTTAACATAATGCTATTATTATTAGAGAAATTTGTCCATACAACTGTAAATCCATTTTTCTAAAAGATTTCAAAATCAAACCTACAAATCTTTGTAACCTAAAAATATTGTTTTTTTTTTATTTATGTCAGTGACATACAGGAATTTTTGAGAGAGTGACTACGACAAAACATTTGCTTTACTTACATACAATGAATAATGTAGTACATATTTTTAGTTTAGGTGTAATTTGGATTTAATTTATACCATGGATTGATGTTTACATGGATATTTATGGTTTCCTGTACTGTTATTTACTGTCAACATCTTATAAGATGAAAAATTCTTGATTACCGTTAAGAGTTTTTTTAAGCATTTAATATTATTTAACTGTTTCAACTGAAATCATATAAATTGTAAACCCATTTTTATTATAGAGCTAGCTATCTTTCTAACTAAGCCAACAATTCCTTGCCGTGCACAATAAAATAAGAACACAGAACATGTGCAATGTGCAAAAAGGCTTTGGTTATGGTCCTTTTCCTTTGCTTCCCCAATTATAGCGACACATTTTTACCGCACTCAAACCCGTTTGATAATATCGCAACGAGTATATAGGAAATTGCACATAACTGTCAAATATAGCGGACAATCGACATCTGCATCTAACTGCAGCTGTGACTATCTTCATATAGAAATCAACCTATTCTAACAAGCCATAAATGTTATATTTCCCTGTATGAGACAGTACGATAATCTTTGCAAGGGTTTGTCACACTCCCGTCATTTGGAACCCTTCCGCGTGGACACGGATTATATCCCCGGGGATCGGGTACAGTTCGCAAAAAAGATATTGTGTTACACAGTTTGAGGAAAGATAACTGTACTTTTGTTTTTGGAGTGTTTGAGTAAGTTATTACGGGTTTAAATTTTTGGCGAAGCTAAACGAAACGCAACGGCGTTTATGTTGTAATCCTGAAATGGTGTCGTATTTCTACTTGATCGTATCGTTCTGTAATAACTAAAATACCGCTTGTAGTTTAAAATATACATGAGCAATTAGCCGGAAACTTCTCGGTACATCATTATTTTGTAAACTCTAAAAATGATGTACGGGATTCAACGCAAATGGTCGACATCACATATAACCTATGTAGTTTCATTCTTCCACAACAAGCGGTTAGGTTGGATCTACCTAGTGCATTTTTTGGAAAATTCCGTGCATTCTTGGCCACATTTGTAAACTTTTCTGCCAACCACACCAAAAACCATCAAAATTGCGAAGGGTTGCAATGAGTCAGCAGATCCCGCACTGACCGCAACTGCGCACGGTTTCTATAATCTCGTCCACCCCCATTCACACTTCGACCATTGTCCGAAGGCTTGCGTGACTTGATGTTTCTATTTACTAAGCCTTTATCGCTTTCAAATCGAATTTGACTGAAGTTCTTGAATCGACAACGTCTGAAGAATAGAATTTGATGTATGTATGATCAAGACTCCTCAGTTCTCTTCAATAGTTCTGTAGCTGCAATTTGTTAGATTCAAAAGCGACGATTTAGTTGAGAGATCAATGGCAAAAATTGATAGATTGTAACTAAATAGTTGACTAATATCTTGCCGCTTACATTTTTAACATTTATGCCTCTCTCTAAATATTTACATCGCTGGTGCTTTCACACCATCTTAAACTAATAAAGCCATTATTACAGGTAAACCAAGGTAATCTTAGTTTTGGAATGTTTTTTATTATCCATTGATCTCTTTGAAACCTATACCTAAATAAATAATAGATTGCATGATATATCAATCGGTTGAATATAGCTGTTAATATTTTTTACTTTAATTTTATCAGATATTCTGGAAGCTTTTGTAGAAGTACTTACATCAGTTTGCAATCCTTTGATACACAACAGTCTAATGACAAACACTACAATAATCGATCGTAGGCGTAACGTGGGACCTCCCCGTGAGACAGTTTCTCATAGAAAGTGTCCGGGTATCAATGCCTCACCCTCGATCGCCTCTCTTAAGAACCGCTCTACCAAACATTAGCTTTTTATTTACATCTCAACGGAAGTTTGTATCAACAATGTGTAATGATTGTGAAACATCTTTGTTTGCGAATTTTTGGTTGTAAATTTTGAGTTTGTACATCTTTTCAGCTCCGATTCATTCCATATATTTTACCGAATAACGCTCAGCGTTTGTAGAGAAATTTCGATACATAAATATATTAGTTACAGTAAGCCTAAGCGTCCGGCGGAGCTTGAATTGCCCACAAAAACGTAATACCAAAATAAAAACGTAATCCAGACAATATTCTATCAAATTATGTTATTATTCGGATTTGGATACCATCAATTTAGGTTCCTACCGTACTATTTCGACTACTACTAGGTACTTCACTGGAAATAAAAAATTTGAAAATCGTTCCAAACTTGGTAATTTAATCAAAAATTGCATTTATTTTATTTGCAGTGGAGTATTTTGGACAAAATAGTAGCGCAGGAACCTAGATTAACGGTATCAAATTGTGTTTGAATTACGGTATTACGTTTGTAACAGAAAATACCTAAAGATAATAATATGCCTCTGATAGTGAGCCCTTTGATACAGTCACAGGCATATTTTTTTTCAAATTTTTACAAGTTCTCTCATAACTGAAGCAAATTATAACAGATCCTTCTCGGAAAAATATGAATTTTGTTTGATATTCAAACAGAGGCCCACTGCGTAATAGTCGCATGGGATTAAAAACTGATAAATCCCTGTTATTTGTTACAACAGGCTGTCTTTACGGAGTAGGTGAATGACTATTGCGAAAGGCTTCGAAGTTCGAACGGTAACAATGGATCTTGGTTTTGAATATTTAACATTTATCAGTTCTGTGATATAATTGTGTTACATTTTGCAGTTTATAATCTTCAAAGATTAAGTTCAGGATGTGATTTTAGCATAATTATCTTGGTATATTCTGGACTAAACATAAGCTACCATAAGCACCTACTAACGAAATAATTTTGAGTAGTTTTACCTAATTTATCTGCTGATGTTTATGATTATTACTGTTTTATGGAATTTAGAATTGCTACTAGTAAATTCCGATAAGAGAGCTGAATATTTTGTTCATTCATTCATTGATGGCAGGCAATTGCATACTTTTTTGTCCGAGCTCTGTCTAAAATGTGAATCATTCTTCAGTTTCGTCTAACGACCCTTGGGTGTCCTTACAACTTGTGAATTTTACATAAAAAATATCAAACACGTCTTAGACATAAAACCTCCAATCACCTAAAATAGGTCCCTGAGGCATCCTTCAACTTGTACTCTAGCTTCCTTAACACATTTTTTTGGAACGTATTGGGAATCCCAGATTGAAACGGACATAAACGCCATTTACAATCAAATTTTTCTCTTTTCCAAATTCTTGCACATTTTGCTGATTGTTATCATCACAAGTTATTAATGTTATTCTTACACAAATATGATTTACAGCGTTTCCCAGAACGTCAAAGCTGGTTGCTAACTCTTCCCCATTGTATTTGCTGTCCCCGATTTTTTCTTGGTCTCTGCGATTGTAACAAGAGTCATGCTGTCAGAAATGAATCGTTTTGAGTCTGTGTGTCCGTCATCTGTGGACAATGCCCACTATTAGCGGATTATAATCCGCAAAAAGAGCAGGTACTGTCGTGAGGACTGCGTCTTGTGGTCCAAGCGATGCGATTATTAAGATAGATATGTGATTGCATATATTGTTTACATAATCTGTATGCTATCTAATTTTTCGTAAACAGTGTATTGCTATCTTAATATAAACATGCTGGTATACTTTAATAGTATTTCGTAACACATTTATATTTCTCTAGCCGTTTTAAGGCTCATGCTAAATGAATTGTCAGATCTTTAAATCTTTGTCTCCTAATATTTGCAAGCTTAGGCAATTATTTTAGCTCACTCTGCAATTATATTCTACAGTTCGTATTGGCGTGTCGATAGTCTTATTCGCTCTCATAGAACATTCATTCAATTCTTTCAGTGTACCTACGCTTCCTCCTATCTCTTGAGTCGTAATATTTGCTTGCATTAGCAGATGCAAGGTTGTCAATGCTCGTCATCGTCCCACGGGATCTGTCGATTATCCCAAACAATAATAGCACTGGACTGACCAAAACGTGACCAGTCTTCAGGGAGTCAGTTGCTGTTGCGTTTGTTATTCTAAGCTGATCACAAATACTACCAATTTCTGGTCCTTTGGTTTCCCAGAACGAACATAATTCCAGAATATATATTGTGTTGAATGTATAAAAATTTTACTCCTGTTTGTGAATTAAATTAAAAATTCTCACTTCTCCATTGTATCTATGACCAAAAGGATTTGGCGGGCAATTTCCTTTATGCCTACTTAAATCAACTAAAAATACATCTTTATCATTACTACTTTGGCTTTTATATTATCCTTTTACATTGATCTTTTCAATTACTTCCTTAATATTTCTTTCACCGACTGGCTAAACCCGGCCGCGCTTCGATGTGGCTTATTTACTATTTACCTATGTAAAACACATGCATGTATTTGAATGCAACGCTGTGTTGCTGTGATACTTTGATGAATTGTCATAAGTACCTAAGTTATGATTGTTATGTAGCTTAGGTTGCTCAACCTTGCTAGAGAAGGGGTCTAACTTGTTCAGCTCCTTAAATTGAAACGAGGACACAAAATATCATCCAAAATTGTTACTTGTATATTTGGCCTGAACCACACTTTCTTTGGTTCTAAAATAAAATACACCTTTGAAATTCACAGTGTTTGTAAGCTCTATTATGAGGGTTCTTGTACCGTTTACTTCACATGCATTCCAACCATACAAGTTTCCCACATTTCACCACAAACTCTTCCTGTACAAAGGCTCACAAACTGGCCAGCTATATTGACATGTCAATCATAGCCCGCTATGCGCCACGCAAATCGCAGGCTTATGCGAATCGAATCGCAAGCCTCCACAATGCCCACAATTGACACAATATATTACGGGAACGCCTCGAAACCTCCGACAATACGATAACTGTTTTATTTTACCCTTTCTAGGGATCCGTAATCCGTAACTCGTTTTTTTACGTCCTTACTTCAGTGTTATTTGACTACCTATTGGTCAATAAATTTATATATTATAAATCTATTTATATACATTACTAGCTTCTGCCCGCGACTTTGACTGAGTGGACTTCAGGATTGGGTCCAACCTGATCCAGGCTATAATCTATCTAATCTAATCTAATCTATCTATGTACTAACTTTATCCAGTTCCGTTCAGCCGTTCTGACGGAAAAGAGTAGCAAACATCCATACATCCATACTCACAAATTTTCACGTTTATAATATTAGTAAAGATATGAATCTACATATATATGATTCGCTTTCTAATCATTATTTAACTTCAACGTATTGATATCAAAGTGACGATATCTCTTAAATTACGCTCGTCGTATTAGTACCGTACTGAACCTTAGGCAGCCAAGACCAGTAAACACTTGGCCGTGCATTTGGTCTTAGGTCCGCGCCAGTCTTTTGCCACTACTAACTCACTTGTGCCTATCGTGTAAGTCTCAAAATTGTTTGACAACGTGATTTTGTGTGAGGTTTAAACAAAATCCTTAGTTAAAGGTTTATCCCGTATGACAATATGCCCTTAGCACCTGCTTTTTATTGTGAAATTTGGGCATTTTGGGTAGGTAACGGTATGCAAAGATGGTATTGATAATTTTCACAATGATGCACTGCTGTTGTGCTTGAGATTATTTTTTGAAATGGCACATGTCTATGCATAGAAGCAACTTGGAGATTACCAGTTTTGTACATTGCATTATGTAAGATCAACAATGTTATTATATTATTTATTTTGAATGCAGTATTATAAAAATGTTTAGTTCATTCAAAAACAAATTCTCCCTAGATAGGCAAGTTGACAGACATTAATTTATTCTCTGTGTAATATTAATTTCTTATCTGTACCAGTTCCAGCCCTACCGGCCACCTTAGTGCCCGTTGCGCCAGTATTCGCGCCGATGGACCTGCTCACCAGGACTATGGCCTCGCTCAACCAGATGCACAGGAGCGGCCCTCACATGAAATCGAGAAAGTCGAGAAATCCACTCAATGGAAACCCTTTTGCTAAGGTATTATCTATACATATAATATGAATCTACTTGAAATGTTAATAGGTCTTTGCATTTTTAGCGTAGAGTTGTTTGTATCCTAAAGCTCCCACGGGAACGTGAAATATTTTTAGGTTGCTATGGTAACCGTTATTGTCTGATAAATTATATTTATAAACTTAGTTTTTCCGTTACCATCTTCAAAGACAAAGCCACAGCAAAGCGTGGGTTTAGCTAGAACTAAATCTTATTTAGAATGAGGCACCTCCCTACATACAATTTCTTTTGAGTTAGGTACAGGCATCGTTGTTGTTTTTTTGTGGTTACATTTAATTCAAAATACTTGGTCTTTTGCATAGTTACGCCTTCTTAAATTAGAGGTTCCTAAACTTTTTCACTCCGTGGCGCACAATGTTGTACATTTACTATTTTGTATCGGCGTTCTAACTTATCTAGTTAGTCGAAATAGATAGGTTCACTAGTTAGATAGATAGACACAAACATGAATAAGGAGAATGGTTAAGAGAACGATTCAGGGCACCCTTTTTCACTTTCTACGGCGCACACTGGGAACAGAGCTTAAATAATTAATTTTAGATACCATTGCGCCAATTTTTATGGTTCCGTACCCAAAGGGTAAAACGGGACCCTATTACTAAGACTCCGCTGTGCATCCGTCTGTCTGTCTGTCCGTCTGTCACCAGGCCGTATCTCATGAACTGTGACAGTTAGACAGTTGAAATTTTCACAGATGATGTATTTCTGTTGCCGCTATAACAACAAATACTAAAAAAAAATATTTAAGGGGGCTCCCATACAACAAACGGGATCTTTTTGCCGTTTTTATAGATAATGGTAGGTGATATGGAACCGTTCGTGCACGAGTCCGACTCGCGAGCACATGGCTGGTTTTTTACCCATATTTTATTTAACACACCAAGCAAATTTACTGATAGCAATAAGATCCAACGCAAACGCTGTTTTGATTTGATTCTGTGGAATTTTAATTATAAAACATGTTTGCATCATGACATGACTAAATAGTAACAAAAAACCTGCTTATTATTATTTTTTATCACAAATGCACATGCAATAAAAATATTTACTTATTTTATTATTCAAAACTGAAACTGAAAGGATTGCACAAAATATTTATTACGGATTTCAAAATTCCAGGGCGTAGTTTTAAAAACAGTGATCAAGAAACCAAAGAAGCCAAACTCTGCGAATCGTAAGTGCGTGCTGGTGCGGTTGTCCAACGGTAAAGAGATGGTAGCCTACGTGCCGGGCATCGGACACAACTTGCAGGAGCACAACATTGTACTCGTGAGAGTTGGCAGGTCAGTTTGGGACAGACCATACGTGGGAAAGGGCCTGTTACTATATAATATATGCGGTACTACTGTTTAAAGCTCAAACAGATATCGGTAGCGAAACTTAATTCTCGTCCGCCGTCCGATGGAACTTATTTCACAACGCAAGCCAAAATATACCGCCTAAACTCAACAGTATGGCGTGGTATTCTTTCGCCGCGGCATTTCAAACTATATCTAAATATCTGGCGGTATTCTGCTTGATATTTCTCGCTGCCCACAGCGTTAGTAAATAGCCGCTTATATCTAAAAAGGCCTTACTTTTTGAAATCATTTAGTTTTTTTTTTAATATACTAATATATGATATTAATACATACATACTGTCCCACTTCTGGGCACGGGTCTCCTCTCAGAATGAGAGGGATTAGGCTATGGTTCACCACGCTGGCCTAATGCGGGTTGGTAGACTTCAGACGCCGTCGAAAAATTCTCTGAGGCATCATGCAGGTTTCCTCACGATGTTTTTCCTTCACCGTTTAAGCGCGTGATAATTAACTATTTAATACGCACATGATTTCGAAAAGTCAGAGGTGCGTGCCTTGGGTTCGAACTCGAGTCCTTTGACTTGGCATTCCAACGGTCATACCACTCGGCTATCACTGCTTATCACTATCTAAATGATAAAAACGTTATGAAACCTAATGTAGTGTATCTATCCGTTACTACCAGCATAATGGACTAAAGTCTAACAGCTCTAAATCTGGAAACTCGTGCTCAGCTGGCGAAAAGATCTACTTTTCGGGTTAAGAATTATTGCTACAATTGCCAATCTTAGCGTATGACCGAATAAGTGTGATGAGTTTCACACTTCATTTTAGGAAGACAAGGTCTAAAAGTCATCCGCCGTAATTTTTCCCTGTATGGTATATACAGGGAAAAATTACGGCGGTTGACTTATTTCTTATTGCCTTCTTCGAAGCAAATAAGTAAGTATCTAACTCATGCAGACAAAGTTCTGTTGATCCTTTTAGTAATGTAGGGACACTGCTGACGCATTCGATTTTGATTGTATTAACTTGTGACTTAGCGCGGCGCGGCAGTCGTCTCCCCACACCCAAGCAGTTTGGTCGCTCATAGTTAATAAGTATAAATATGTAGTTCAACTGGTACCAGTAAAGATTATATATCAAGTGACGACCTTCAATCATTTAACCAACCACATCACCATGCAACCCCACAGTAAATTAAAAAGTAGGTACTAAGTTTGCCACTGCTGTAGATTTTTTTTTTTGGTCCTTACCGCGTTTGTTCCTGGTCCTAGTGTCCGCGTTTATTTCTAGTCCTAACATCAGCGTTGTGACGTTCCAGGTTGAAGGACTGTCCCGGTGTAAAGCTGAAGTGTGTCCGCGGCAAGTACGACCTGCCGCATGTGATCAAACAAAAAGTGTAGTCTCAACTAATTCTAATGCCTCTAGTACAATATATACGTCATAGTTTTATTACAATACGGGAGTTTCATTTATTGCCAACTTACTATTGATAAGATTAATAATCACGACTGAAAAACAATAAAATATCTAAACAATGGTAGATATTCGGAAATGGGGCTTATTTACTAAGCCAAAAGAGTATTTATTCGTAAAGCAGCACTATAATAAATAATTAGTTTTACAACCATCTTAAACGATCTAGTATCGGAGAATCCTCATAAAAAATATACCAAGACAATTGAACGCAAAGCAGCTTCTAAGGATATGCGGGTTTTTACAATTTGAACTTGTAAACAATAAAAAAAAATAGGTAAGTACCTATATTGATCTGAACATAATTGTGCGTACGTTATTAACAGCAACACATCAGAAATGTTTTCTTTTGACATTTAAATCAACCAAAAATACTGAGTTTTTACCTTCAACCATTATGTTTTATATAAAACGTAGACTCGATTCCTATTGGACTATAGCTTCAAAGTCACGAGTTGTGCGCTAGCGCAAGCCACGCCCATTTAACGATACTCTGCTTAGCCGAATTTATTGTGCTCATCAAAAATTAAATAAGTTTTAATTGGTAGGTAAGTAGGTACAATTGGAAGCAAAATGTTTGGTTTATACATTCGTTTTAATTTTATCGTATTAAATTATAAATTAGAACAACGTTTCCTTAAACTATAATTAAAGTGTACAGATAAGTTAGTAATAATTTACCTAATTATATAAGTTATTTGTACACCCACAAATAACTCATTTATAAATTACTTTTAAAATAAATAATTGCACAATATACTACAGAGGTAGGTTTTCTAAACATTTTATACTAACTTAATTCTAACTACCAATAAATTGCACAGTCTTTGAATAGGAACCTAATTTACAAACTTATTCTAATAGTCTTGTGAAATTAGCAAAGACACGTCTGCTGACACCTACCACAAACTCTTGTACTTAAGGCCGCTTTTAGCGCAGCAACTTCCTTCCTCAAGTAACTCACTTTGAGAGCCAAGTGGATCTCTCTCAACTTCCTCCTATCTCTGCTCTGCTTTGCGGCGTAGTTGTTCCTCTCCCGCTGACGTCGGTACGCGTCGTCGGCGGCGTCGGAGTTGGTGGAACGGACTGACCGGCGCATGCGTGGATTGTTGCCTAGCAATGCACCGCCATTTTTCTCCGCCATCACTCGAAGCGCGTTCCTCTCGAACTCTTGAAAGTCTGGGTCGTCTGATAATGAGTCCACATCGACCATATGATAAGGCCTCTTTGGTGTAACTTCCGTAGGAGATGCTGGAGGTGATAGTGTGATGTGGCGAGGCGCCATCGGACTGAATGACACTGAATCGTAGCCCGAAGAACTGCCTCCTGGCGATATTTGTCCAACTGGCGCGTAAAATCCATTGTAGGGAAGGTAGTCTTGCGGTACTGACACCTGCGGTGGGTATGAGAATTCCGGCGTATAGTTTGAAAAACGAGATTCTTGGACGGCAGTCTTCGATAGGTCCAAGGCGGCGTCCTCAGCGTAAGGTGTCCAGAGAGCCATGTTTGCGTGTGCGTTCGGTACAGAGTGAGCGGGGAATGATCCGGAGGGTTGCCCACGCGCCCTTAAATGGTCGGGGGCGGAGCGCGGTGGTAGGGGCCGCGCCTGGAAGGGTTGCTCGTGCCGATACCTGCCTCCCTAACGGAACTGTGGGGAGAAAACAATGGCGTAAATATTTTTGGGCGCAAATAAGTTGGTGCAACTGCCTACTGTTTTACAAAATGTTGCGTGTGTGTTCTATAATAGAAAAGTAGAACGTATATGCTATGATTCGGAAGCAAATTGTGTGTCATTATTATCACTAAATTGTTTGTTTGATTTAAATATTATTTTCATCATTTTGATAAAAGGAAACGTAGATTTATCACAAGATATCCTAAGAATGAATAATCGAAATTTTTGCAAAGCCTAAATAAATTATGAATTAATAAATTGCTAGGGATATGTTTTGTTCCTCGTTTGTAAACATAACCGTTCATTTGAATAAACAGGGTACTAACTCAAAATGACGTACAAATTATGAATACTAAATTTAAAAATACAGTTCTACTAAAAATCATTCGATTTTTCTAATGAACAGCGTTGCATAACGATATGACGTCAAATCCGATGGGGACGGGGTAGTATATTTGTTAACTATTCTTTATAGAAATGTAAAGGTTTGTTTTGTGTGTTGTTTGAATGTTTTTGCTAATACCCTGTTCATCCAAACCAGCAATATTATTTACACATAATTATTTTAACATAACATACCTTCACACCAGTATTCCCCGAAGGGTTAGGCAGAGGCGTACTAATGTACACCCACATTTCGCGGGTATGTTTGGGTCCCATGTAATAGGTTGCGAGCCTAAGCCCACAAATTGCTACTGAGAATTTCATGGAAAAACTCAGAACCTCTAGCGTAGCAGTCGCGCCAATAGACATAACTAGGCAGTTATACTTATTTTAAGTACCTACCTACCTAAATATATTTTCGTAAGATGCGATATCTAAACTTACAAAACTAACATAGGAACCGGTTTCTAATAAAATTAACATAGCGAACTTTATAAATAATAAGTAAATATCTTAATGACCAAAATAATATTTTGTTCAAGTTGAAATTGCTAATCACTTTGTTTTTCACCTCCTGCGCTATCTACATCTGCGCAAATGACTTTCATGAGTTACTAATAATTATCTTAGTTAATCCTTTAATAGCCTTACATTAAGTTCGTAAACAGCTTTTGATGTCTACAATTTTTAATGAGCTCTCTTATCCAAAACATCGTTATACTAATTACGTTCACCCACAATATTTTCGATACTTAATTATAAATCTGTACAATTGAGATTTCCTTTTATTTTATTTTATTTAATAAGGCACACTAACGATATATTTACAGAAAATTGGTTAAGTACCTACATAATATTTATCTCATGCTGTGTAAATACGTCACTTAAGGGTCCGGCGGAGCTTAAATTACCCACAAAAACGTAATACCGAAATAAATGGTGTTCCAGACAATATTCTATCAAATTATGTTATTATTCGGATTTGGATACCGTTAATGTAGATTCCCACGGTACTATTTCGTCTATTACTACTTCACTGGAAATAAAAGATCGCATGGTCGCAAGATGCATATGCTTAGACATTTATTTCCAGTGAAGTATTTTGGACGAAATGGTAGAGTAGGAACCTAGATTAACGGTATCGGAATCCGAATAATAACACAATTTGATTAAATTGTGTTTGAATTACGATTTATTTCGGTATTACGTTTGTAAGAGAAATTCAGTCCGCCGGATTCTTAAAGGTACACACTATTCACAATATAATTATAATTTGCATCATTACATTAACATTGAAATTTAGATGGAAATTGCATTACATTATCTACTTGATTTTAAATTACTTAGAATAGAATACAGTGAATTAAATTAATCCATAACTGACACCACACATAAACATGCTTTGCAGCCTACAATAGAAAACTTTTTTCGTATCTATACGTACTACTGGTTTTTTTACATTAATTTACTAAGTAGGTATTTTTAAAGATAAATATTGTTACCTAACACTTTTTAATCAAGTATCAAATACAGTACCTACTTTAATTTATTTTATAGGTATTATAATTTAAATTCCTCGAAATGGACATATTTTTCCAAAAAAAATTACAGTTGTTTATGTATGGCCATATAACGACCTATTCAGTAGCCTTAGTGGCTATTACAATAGTCTTCACACACGCAACACCTTTGTAAAACGCAACATAAACAATAAAACAATACCAACAAATATTTAGGTAATATAACATAACATTACCTAACAAACATCACAAAGGCACGCGCCGAAGACACCGTACCTGCGCGGGCGCCGCCCAATCATTGTCTTCCACCGACCATAAGCAACCGTTTACACAACCATTTTACAATACGGGTGTATTATTTTATGCTTTTATCTAAAAAAGGTAGCCATTTTTATGACTTTCTTCTTTTATGGAACTTTTTGAGGGATTAAAAGTACCCAGTAGATTAAAATTCGCTCAAATGAAAATATTATTGCTTTATTGTAACCGCTCATGAAAGCGGCAAATTAATTCCAACTTTTGTTTAAGTTATTAAAAGATTAGTAAAGGTAAAGGATTAAGATTCGATACCGATTGAGGCCCGCATAATAAAACAGTATTACTTATGTCAAATTAAATCGGTTTAAAAGTAATTACAATAAATATTACTTATAGCGTTAACACTTGGAACGACTCCAGCTAGGATTTTTTCCAGTGTTGACAGTGTTGACTTTTCAGTAGGTAGTTCAGTAGTTCAGTGCAACTTTTAACGTTTATTTACAGATTTCGTCGATTATTATTTTCGTATCTAACTAAAAAATCTCAAAAGAATATACCCCATTTTTTCAGTTTAACATGCAGCATTGCATGCAGCCTAATCATTTGAAATCGCGTCTAAGAATCTTCTCTTCTCCAACATCTTAGATAAATAAGTACTTAATGTAGATCTGTGCGAATATTAGAGACTGCTCTAATTCACAATACTTATAACCGGACAGATAGCTTTTCTTTATACTTCCAAACAATTTAAAAACGTGATATTATTTGAAAAAATCCATTGAATAATCATAGTAACATATCCCTTTTCATGGGACCACCATGACATCATAATCGTAATAAAGAGTTACACGGACAATGCGGCTGCCGGACGACAGTTGCGAAGTTATTGTCGCATGACCAAGTCTTATGTGCTGTATCGTGGACATGCGCGTGAGTGGACAACTGAGATGTTACAGAAACGGATTTGTATGAATATTGTTATTGATATAATACGCTGGCCAGTCTGTCGTTGGCTAATTGAAAATCTGGTGTCCTGTCATTTTTTTAAGATACTTAAGTTTACAAAAGCAATTGGGAACTACTTTGTATTAGGTATCATTCTCACAAGCATCTTATTTTAAACGAAACAAATACGTACCTACATATTATAAGTAATAATCTCTGTGTATGTATGTATATATATATGTAAGTGCTGTGGACGAACCTAAGATAATAAATAAATAAATAAAATCTCTATGGTACCTAGACAGTTCTAGAAACAACGTGGTTTCTACGTCTCCGTGCAGAAACCTCGCTCTTTTCCTCAGAGGAGAACTGGAGAAAAAACATTAGTAGGTAGGTAGGTTATGGACATGGAATGAGATTATAGCCTCTAGCCTAGTATTCAGTTACTTCCTTTTATATTCTAATATTATTAAACTGCTCAATTCCCTCAAGCTGGGTGTCCGGAACTGAACTCCATCAATCTAGCTGACACAATAGTGGTGTCGTCCAGTGAATGGGTTACCATCCCTCTGCGACCACTGTTGGACAACGTGATCGATGGATTTGTCATCGACAATTAACGGGAATTGACATAGTTTTGGTGCAATTTCAGCTCTATTTCCTAAATATTGGACATCCGCCTATAATTAATATTGTACTAAATTGCGAACAGTGCTAGCGTTTACTCACTGTCATATTTCGCAAGCGGCTGCTGAGCGCAAAGTCCTAGGTTCGATTCCTAGACCGAGCAAAGTGTTATTGACGTATGTTTAATGACAATAGGCTCGTCTCCTAATAAAGGACCTCAAAATACGATTATAAGATAATATTTATAAGAGATTCTAAAATACATAACAGTAATCTTTAGCCAGCGCGGGTGCAGGCGCAGGGTGTAGTAAATACAACAGTAAGCTACAACACCAAAAAATTTGGGTGTCGATACCATTGAATTGACAGCACGATGACAAAATTCACCTCCACAATCGCCACTGCTATAATCAAAGCTTCCCCTATTGCTTCTATATTATAGATCTTGAAACAGTCTCCGACCAACTGTCTAAAAACCGTTCTCTATATCGGTTTGAACTGAAAGCGAAATCTACATAAATATAAAACTATCTCTTCTGCCAAAGGCGCTTATGATCGTAAAATATAGTTTTAATAAAACTGTACAATACGCAAACAGATTCATTGTGAAGAATTTGAAAAGGATTATCGCAAGGACTCGAAACAATAGGAATTCCACGTAGACTTGCGAAATAACCAACGGTACACTACAATGATGGAATTATCTGATTGAAGACGTCGTGCGGACAGGATTTTAACAGTATCTTGGTGGGCTCGGAAATAAAGAACAGAGAATAAGTACTTACAGTTTTTAATCCGTTGCTAGCTGTTCTGCAGATTCTGCGCGTCATCTCCTACAGCATGAGCTGATTTTTTACAGACACTACCTACACATAGTTCCGTCTTTTCTATAAGGACACAGTTACACGCATTACACATAAGGCTTCTAGGGGCCCTCGATCAGATCAGAAAAAAATATCTAAAATTTTACTAAAATTTAATTTTTTACTATAACTTGATCTAAACTCTGTTGACACCCATCAAGTTTTATAGCCAACGGCAGCGCAAGCTTAAATATTTTGTATTCAGTAGGTACTACCTATTTCAGATAAAATGGTCCCACGCTAGTTAGCTAATAGGTCCAATAGTGAGCCCTACGGAAAAGCAAAAAAAAAAATATCTTCAAACTGCAAGTCCATTTTTGCATACTTAATGAAAACAACACATAGCTATGTTTATTTTTATGAACCAAAATATGAGGTAGCGCATTTACTAAATCAATCAATCTATTTTACCTTACTTGTTACTTACATTCTGCAGACCCACCTACGACATTCGACCAATCGCGTAGCTTGAAGAGTGCACATTGTGCAAGGCGCCATACCACACGCAAGGATTAGGGAGGTGGCATGACATGAATAGTCATTGTGCAACCAATGCACTTGCTAGTCCCAAAAACTGGTCAAGTGCGACTTTGAGTCTCGCACAAAGGTTTTAACTGCAGGCAATCTTCAAAGCGAATGTGGCCCATTCGGTCTTGTAGGGAGCACAAATCTTGATAAGAGATATTTAATTTGTAAAAACATGAGTAGACATAAGTATGTACTCATTAAAAATAGCTTGCAGTGTAAGTGTGTCAAAAATTAGTGGTCTACATGTTTTACCATATAGGTATTATGACATTTATGGCGCACAAAATTCAATGGGAAAGTAGCAATTACAATAATATATGTTATAATCGAGGTATGTATCGCTCGCTAGTGTGAATATGTACTAGTCCACTAGTACATATTCACACTAGCGAGCGCACATTGCTAGTGCGATTTATATAGGTAGGTACTCCAGTACCTACCTATAAAGCAGAACGATGGTTCGATTAAAGAACTGCAGTCTTCGGTCAGTCGGCCATGATTCTTGGACGCTGGTCATTGACGCCACTTCTTGGTGACGTTTTCATTATGAAAGTATTTAAATCAAGAAGTAATTCCAAAATCGGAATGTTAGTGCAGGGCCGGATTCAAAGTCAGCTACTATCTCCGGGCCCCATATCGCTTAGAGGGCCCCGTGGCTCGAAACAGAATAATAATTTAACATAATAAAATTAATTGCACGTAATAACAAAAAAAAAACAGTATTTATTTTTATTATGACTGCCTCATTAGTCTAGTGGTCCCAAGTGAGATTGCTACACTAGATGTCCTGGGTTCGATCCCCAGGTCGAGCAAAGTGTTATTGGGTTTTTCTATGAAATTCTCATTAGCAGCTCGGAGTCTGGATTTGTGCCCGGTTAATGGCTATAGGCTCGCCCCCTATAACATGGGACCTAAAACATACCGGCGTGATTGTATGATGGTATGTTATGACTTGTAGTACAACATAGCATTATGTAACTACCTATTTATTTTATCAAAAATTTTCGTTTTCCCCTGCTGGACAAAAATATTTCGCAATGACTAACTAGATGGCGTTGCCGCGTTTAAATTCGAGCTATGGTTTCGTTCACAATATCGAATTAGGGGTGGCATTCAGACAGACATCAGATTAATATGCAATGCAATAGACATGCGCAGTTAAAACATTAAATCTTTATTTTTGGATAGTTGCAGTTGCAGTAGTTGTAATCTGCGACTTTATCACGAGCAACGGTTCCCAAACTTCCCAAACCGAATATTTTATTTTAACCAGGGAGGGAAGGGACCACTATTATTTTATTGATGTCAACAGGGACTACAAAGTAATATATAAAAAAATAATAAATAATAATAAAATAAAAGTACAAAGTAAAATGAACTGTGTCGATCTGAAATAAACTTACAGTAGGTACCCCCGTAATAACAACGCGCGGCTGACATTATCCGCAAGTGGTTTTGCTGTGGTCAATTGTACATAATAAAAAAATCTCTGTGTAAAAACAGTTGGGGTCATAATTGTTTTCGTGAATATTGTCCTTACCGATTTTGCTATTTTTACATAAAAACACTTGGTAATTATTTAACCTGTTTGTTTGTTTGTTATTTCGGCGGTACTTTAAAACTTTGAACGTATTTATTTAAGTAAAAGATTTAAATTTTTCGCGGACCATATTTTAGCTCTTGTGAATCACTGGTTGGGAACCGCTGCCCTGCTCTTAAGTCTAAGTCAATCTTTGCGGTGTTTTTTTTTTAGGTTTTTTTAGTGTTGTCGAAGAGAGTGAGATTAAAAAGAGGGTGTACTCTATAATATCTACCTACTTATTTTATTAAGCATAATTATGGGTTCTCTGAAAGACCAACTGTAAGAGACTCTCGTTTGAAATCGTGCAACTACTTAGGTGCTTTTGACAATCTCGTAATATTGGTGTAATTAACTGCCTCATTAGCCTAGTGGACCCTAGAGGTCCTGGGTTCTATCCCCAGGTCGAGCAGTGTTATTGGGTTTTTCAATAAATTACTCAGTAGCGGCTCGGAGTCTGGATTTGTGCCCGGTTAATAGCAATAGGCTTGCCCCTTATTACATGGGACCTAAACATACCGGCGAACTGTGGGTGTACATTAGTACGCCTCTGCCTGACCCTTCAGGGAATACAGGCGTGATAGTATGTTTTATGTTGACTTCATCTGAATTGACACCTACCTACTTTTTAGTAAAAATAAAATAACTCCATCCGAATAATTGTTTGATATTTACTTTAAAATCGATTCTTAGAATAAAATAATTGGAAAAATAATTATTTCCTAAAACAATGTTCTTGGTGTGATCGAGTTATAGGTATCCCTGGTCCCCTTGTCCCCTGGTCACGTTGCATGGAGGGTGCAACACTAATTGAGTGAGGGTTCTCCCCTAGCCGGCGCAATAACAAACCCTTGCGTTGATGAGTGCAATATACCTACAGTGAGTAGATATATGTATATACCTACCTAGTATTGATCAATTGGAAGAATAGAACTGTTTGTTAGATAAATGGAAGACCGCTCACCGTCAGCGTCGAACGCAGTACCTACCTAATCTTAAAAAGATTGTATCATAAAGTCCGAAGCTTGAATTGCCCACATAAACGTAATACCGAAACAAATCATAATCCTGACAATATTCTATCAAATTATGTTAGTATCCGGATTTGGATACTATGGATACCCTTAATCTAGGTTTCTACGATATTATTTCATCTATTACTACCTTCACTGGAACTAAAAGACCGAGAAATCGTACCAAACTTGGTAAAGTTAAAAAAAATTGCATTCGCTTACATTTATTTCCAGTGTGAAGTATTTTTGATGAAATGGTAACGTAGGAACCTAGATTAAGGTTCGGAATCCGAATAATAACATAATTTGATTAAATGTGTTTGAATTACGATTTATATCGGTAGATATTACGTTTGTATGAGAAATTCGGCCCGGACTTAATATTTTTGAGATGTACCTAGGTAGGTAACATCAAAAATATGAATCAGGCACTGATATAAAAATGGAAGTAGGTAGGTATCATAATGTGGTTGTGTTCTAAGTTCGTTTCCAATATGAAAAACAATAATTATTTTATCTGAGGGACTAGCTGTACCCCGCGGTTTCATCCGCTAAAAAATGTCAGACTTTCATACACACTTTCACCCCCCTTTTCACCACCTCAGCAGTTGAATTTCCAAAAATCCTTTCTTATCGGATGCCTACGTCATACAAAGAATACACCCTCCAAGTTTCAGCTCTCTACGATCAGGTTTAGGCTGTGCGGTGATCCGTCATTCAGTAATTCAGGACAAAGCATTTTATATGTATAGATATAGATAAATACATTTTCGGCATTATCAAGACACAACACAAGCGACCGCAATGTACCTTGTTAGCTAAAACTTTAACAGAGTATCTACTTAGTTATTTTAGTGAAGGAAAAGTTCGATCGCGGCCAGTATTCGAACCTGCGTCTTGGTTATCTAAACCAGACGCTAAGCCACCGCGAATCCCGTCCGCCAGATCGAAAACCATTCTGAATTTGGTGTCTTTTTATTAATGTGTTAATATACATAATAGATTTGTAGAAGATAGATGAATAAAGTGTCGTGCATTTTCCGTAAAACAAATGAAGTCAAACATGGTTAGAAAAAGCTTAAAAATTAAACAGCGGTGACGCCACGTCACTTATGTTGCACCATTGGGACCCTAAATATCATATTATTGCCATCAATATGATACTGCATTCGGTATCGTATGGTTTTGCGGAATCCAGCTGGAAAAAATGTCACGTGCCAATCTGTCAGCATGTGCCGGGTGAATATTGCTATTGTAATAAATAACACTTCCGGGAGGAAATGTTATTAGTTTTAAAGTGTAACCAAACCATGAAACCAAATGAAATTTAGGTACAAATTCCATGAATGTTGCTAAGATTATGTTACCATAGACATACATAGTTACATGTAGGTTGTTATATGAGGAAAAAAACGTAAACTTGCATAACGAGTAGACGTTTTAGGAAACGATAAGATATGTAGGTACCTACCTAAATTTTTATGCTTGTTAAGTTGCAAGTTGCATTACACATAAGTAGCTAACTAAAAGCAAAGGGAATCTGAAATCTTGTAGGTACCTAAGTCATTCGCAAGCTAATTTCTATCACAAAAACAAGAGATTGGGGTTTTTTTTAAATAAAGTTTTCAATCAATAAAACAAAACCAATCATAATAAATAATGCCTCATAGTATCAATATTTTTGCCTTACATTGTATTTATGTACAATAGTACACACGAGTCATAAAGTAGGCGTTGCCTGCGCGTGCGCAATGTAAGCACGCGTACCTAATGCCAACCAATGAAAGTGAAGCTGGGGTGACATAGGTAGTGTAACTAAAACTTAATTATTGTTACAGTAGGTATCGTATTTTTATAATAGCACAGAGTAGTTAAGTGAAAATAGTACCTCAACCTAGCCTTCATTTTATATAAGTAGGTACCTACCTAATTAAATTAACAGTTCATTGAGGTAAGTACCTAAAACGAGGCATAAAAACTCTGTTGTAAATAAATCATAATTCATTTTAATAACTTTAACGCAGGTAAAATAGGTACTATAATGAGTATTTCTATTTGTTCTTCTAAGACTGATAAAAAAACTGGAAAATCCTGGTACTTTCCAATAATTTATTTTATTTCCTATTATGTTTTATAATTCGCAATGAACTGTAGAGATTCTAGAACTAGTAATAAAACATTGTTGTAACAAAAGGTTCATAATATAAAAATAATCCTCAACCCTATAACTGCCGCCGTAATCCGTTAGCCAGCGGCAGGTCATAAATGGTCATAATGGCCGAAATCATTGCTAGATACTCTTTTTAAGCTTTTAAGATGAAAAACATCTGCAATAAGTAGCGGCAAGAATAAACGCCCACGAGATATTTTTAACTGTCAAGTACGATAATTTTATTAGGGATTAGGTACGGTTTTTCCAGCGATTAGGAATACTTCTAAAATTTCATGCTAATATTAAAATATTGATGCTGCTTACAAAATAAGTCACAAATTTGCAGTATTTATCTAAGCAGTAATTTTAATAAATTTGTAGGTAACAAAATAATGCTATTATTTATTGAATTTAAAGGTTAGACAGTTTATGTCGCCACTAAACTATTTCTGACCATTATAAACGCTTACATATTTATTTTTAAAAACTTACAAAATTACACATAAGCAGTAAAATAAGAAAATCGAATTCGTCTATAAATTTTATTTATACACTATTATTAATTTATTTAGTTACAATGCCTATCTATGTACAATTGCACAAAAATAAATACAATCCGAATAATTAAATTTCATTTGATAAACCAACGTTTTAAAATCTTTTTAAATATGTACCTAATTTCTACAATTATTTACTATGTAATACCTAAGATTTATATTTACAGTTATGAATAAGTTTAACTTTTTCACTCTTTAAAGTCCAAACACAGTATCATCTTGTTTATCAACACTCGCAGATTAGTCGGCAGCGTCCACAAACTCCGGCTGTCAATCTAGCTCTCAATTCCGCCATCTTCTTCTTTAAATATGTCACTTGAAAAGCTAATCTCACTTCTCTCAGCTTCCTTCTATCTCTACTTTGCTTGGCAGCATAGTTATTCCGCTCGCGTTGTTTTCTGTACGAATCGTCAGCAGCCTGGCTCGTCTGCACTGCTCTCCGCATTCTCGGGTTATTACCCAATAATGTTCCTCCATTCTTCTCGGCCATAGCCCTTAGTGCATCTCGTTCAAACGCTTGATATTCCACATCATCAGATAATGACTCTGAGTCGTAGAACTCGGGGGAATCCGGCGGTGAAGGCGCGGTCGGCTTGATGTGTGACCAACTTCCGGTCGACTCGGGAGACATCGCTGATGGCACTGCATACGTCACTGGCTGGTAAGGATACGTGGCGTAGAATTGGGCGTCTGTATACGATGGATGCAGTCCCGATAGAGGTGGTGACTGAGGAGCACTGGATGCGGGAAGCGGAGAAGCTCTCTCCGACTTCACTGTGCTTTTACTTAAGTCCAAGGCAGCTTCCTGCGCGTAAGGAGTCCACAGGGCCATTTTAAGAACTTGTTTGCTTGACGTGCAAATCACGAATGTCCGTACATTTTGGCGGGCGAGTGTCGTTTAAAAGAGGCGGGGCTCTAGTGACCACCCCTAGTGGAAGGGTTGAATGCAGGTAGCCACCCTAACGGACCTCTTCGTTTGATTTATGGGTCTGTATTTGATTTTTCGAATGAAGTAAATGAACGTAACGTTATAGTTCTCACCATTCCATGGAGGGAGGTATCGATAGTGGCGATTGTCATTATAACAGTTTGTGATGCGAACCTAATTTAGGTAATGATTATAAAGCAAAACAATCCTTTAATGATTCTGTTTGCGACATTTTAAAATAATAATTATAATGAGGACCTTCCTTGCGAACAACTCTCTGAACTCTTCTCAAGGCTAACAAGTTCTTAGGTAGATAGCATGAAGAACTTTTAAGTATGCGAACTAACGATAGATTTAAAGGTGGGTCCACCTAAGAGACCCTAAACTTATTGATAACAGCCCATTGTTTCATCTGATAAATATAACATACACTGCAACTAAAGCCATTTATCAGTAATCTACAATTATTGTATTAGGTACTGTTCTACCGGTTCTACGGAGCTGAGTTTAAAAAAGAAGAAACCAAGGCATCAACAACGCTCGGCCAGTGTAGGTAATTTTTAATTGACCACCACATAGGGCTAGCCTGCTGGTCCCCGAATTATTATATGAACAGATTGTATTACGGAACTAATACTTTCTGGACACAGCTGCATAGGATTTCATTGACCATACCTCGAATTAAGAACCTTATATATATAGGGGTAATGGTTATTTTTATGTCAACATTTCAGTTAAGGGATTAGATTGTCACTTGGCTGTCAATTGCAGAACCCTTCCGCATTCACGTTAGTTAAGGGTATTATTATTTCTCAGAGCATTTTCTGGACTTTTCCCTAAAAAAATTGATTAGGAGACCTATCAAAATTGATTAGTTATTATAGATTAAAATTATGCTAGTACACGATCAGTGATTTTCTAAATACAAGAATTTGAGGTAATTTGGTGTCCTTAGAAAATATTTATAAGCCTGTACAATACAGGAAATTGGTACTTAGAGATTACGATAAAGGATCCAATACCTACTATAATCTGAAAGAGGAACTGTGGAATATACTTACGCACTTTATAATCTATTATTTATTTGTCTAAGCTTTTTGTAGAATTATAATAGTGACTTATTTTTGCCGCCGATACAGTAGGATTTAATATTTCAGGCAACTTGTTTATGATCTTCCAATTTGAGGCCGTAGGACCATAATCCCGTGTAGTTATCTAGGTCGTAAGATTATCTCTAGCCAGACGATGACCAATAAAACAATTGTGTTGGGAATATAAATAGAATGAATGCCTTAATTTCAATTAAGGCAATTTCTTGTATTTTTTAAGACACAGTACTTGGAAACCGTGCCTTTACCATTCTCAAAAGAAATGAAATAATTTAAAATAGTACACATAAATTACCTATATAGAATTTCTAAACCAAACCTTTACCGCTTACTTTAAAACATAACTGGGAAGAAGTCGGAAAAAATGGAAAACTGCTATCGCAGTCTGTTAAAATTCGTAACTCTAGAGACAAATTAAAAAGTCTTGTATTCAAGAATTTAGCCCGACTCCCGTTGCACTTGTACTCTCATACATTAGTGTAAAATGCTATATCCTCTTCATAAAGACCACCGCGACTGCGACATTGCTTAAATAGTCGCAGAAAATCGGAAGTGAAGCACACAATACGACTTTGCGGCAAAAACTGGATGATCATGTCTAAAACGCGACAGTTGCGACATTATTAACGCACAGGTGATTTTTATGAAAGCGTGCGCTGGACAAGTGATTATTTCTTTGAAGTTATTATTATGGGTCCTGGGCAATATGCAGACATTACTGTCA
Organism: Acronicta aceris; assembly: GCA_910591435.1. Classification (NCBI taxonomy): domain Eukaryota; kingdom Metazoa; phylum Arthropoda; class Insecta; order Lepidoptera; family Noctuidae; genus Acronicta; species Acronicta aceris. The sequence goes on from OU342770.1 coordinate 14,758,058, forward strand.
AAAATTACTTATACTTTTTCCTTCGAAGGGAAATGGTAAACGTCTACATAAAGATTCCACGTGAATTAAATTGGGCAACAATAATGATGTAATAATTAGTGCCATTAAATTTTGTAGTTGAAGGATGAATAAACTGAAGGTACCTATACTATCTATACCTAGGTACAGTTTAAAATGTAGGGCCCATTATGTATTCTAGAATGGTAGCTATACCTACGTACAGATTTATCTATGTCATTTCATCCACAGTTACCTAAATAACACGATACCTCAATACTATAATCCAACATGATTACTGGAATATTTTTAAAAACACATATCGTCAGCTCTATCCAATATCTTACACATTTCACTCAATGATGTTATTATTCCAGGATTCTCATGTGAAACTGGCTGTAAAAACATTGAGCGCGTGGCGGGTTGAACAAGCTGGCAATGTTTGTTCGTTGAAAGGATTCGTGTTATCTTTGCGCACGCGACTATTTCATTTAGTAAATTAAATAATATTTAAATAAAAGTTATATCTGTTTTACACTGCGTACGCGCTGTAGAGTATGCTAGTAAGTACTGTAACATATAACAGTGACATTGCAAATACCTCCCTATTACTTACATAATTATCATATTCATAAAATGATGAAACATAAATTCTGTATTAATTATACTGGAGTTGGTTAAAACAATCTCAAAATTAGTTCATAGGTACTTACATTATTCTTAGCAAAAATTGCAGGCGTACCTAGGTAAGTACGCCTGCAATTCTAAAAATCTCTTGGACGGTGCGATTGGGTAGGTACCCAATCGCACCGTCCAAGAGATTTTGCATTGTCTGTAATTAGTTACTTGGCAGGTTATTACTAATTTATCTTATCCTACTTACATAGCAAGAGTAGTATGATTAACACTATATGTGGACACCTCGAAAAAGATCTACAGTACAGCCAGGCAAAACTTGTTGTCGCCATGAATGTGGCGTAAATAACGGTGTTTATTGTTCAGAAGAAAGTTTTATTTTGAATTTTGCTTTGTCTCTAAGAGCATAAAAGGGTTGGTCCTTTGAAAATTTAGCACAATGCGGATTATACAATTTGCATGTTGCGTTTGCAGGGTTAGTTCTGAGAATGCTGAGTTGCACTAATTATTAAATAACAACCGTATCTTTGCGCCAAACATGCAGGTTTGGTTAGTCAAAATAAATTAGACGTTAAAAACTGATATACCTCAGTACCTACCTAGGTAAAATGCCTGCCTAAATTATAATTTTGTTACAATCAATAGAAGAAAAGAGAAAGTACCTACTTAATTACAATCATGATACCTGTACCTACCAAATATCTAAATCTCATAAGTACTAGGAGGTAGGTACTAGGTAATCTCTACTTACAAGTCAAGCTTTTGATATTGTGATGTGAATCGCATGATTTTTGATTATTCATTAAGTACTTACCTAGCTAACTAGGTAAGTACAATCCGATAACTACACAGAGCACGGCGCAGAGGGGAACGCTGTGCTAGTGGCTAGATAAAAGATGAATCATGAAGGGATATTATCGCACAAAAAAGATTAGGTATGCTGGTAAGTAAGTAGATGCCTACCTAGGTAGGTAAATTACCTATAATAATTAAATAGAATTTAGGTACTTAGTTATAACGTGATTATCACGACATTACATAAGGTTTAAAATATCAAACGTTTCAGCTCCCTTATCTACTTATCAACTTTACGAACAGTCAAGCAGAAAATCTTCTAAAGTATTGCGTCTACTATTGTCTGTTGTCCAAAGACATATTAGTGACGAACGAACACACATTACCTAACAAAACCAAAGTAATACATACCTTATATCCATAAAAATAAAGTTGTTTCTAGTAATATTCTCGCAATGTAGTCGATATTTAAAGGATTGGGCGACAATCTTCAGTTGTACAATCGCAAAGACCACCAACGCTGTCTCCTGTTTAAAAATATATATTCTACATGTTAAGTAATATATAGGCGAAATATATCGCAATAAGTATATCCAGTAAAACTAATAGTAGGAATACTCAAGCTACCAATGCGGCGCGGCGGCGCACGCTGGTCAATTATTAAAAGTTAGCGTCCTATAATTATTTTTGGTCAATATGTCGGTAGTTCGAAAAATAATTTTATTAAGACTTGAAGATAAGTTGTTTACATTATACTAAAACATCAACATCATGCAGCCAGTAGTTTAATGGATATGCCATTTTAAAGTTATCTTGAAAGCAAAACTAATATAATAAGACTGATTTAGCGTTGTTTTGCGCTCCTATTCAGTTTAAGTTGGTTATGTTATCGGTGTAAACTATGAATTGAAAAAAAATGGTGCATATTAAGGAAGGTCTGTACAGACTTGACAGACAGCGAGAGCGACTTTGTTCTATACTATGTAGTGATAAAAAAATATAAAATAAATCTATCTATATTATAAAAAAAACAATATAGTAACGTAACGTAACAATTTACTAACTTTTCTAAGTTTGAACTGTGTTACGTTTAAAAGTACGAGTTAGTACACTATGATTTTGATACCATTACATATATAGCAGGGACTATTGTTGCAATGTTTTACCGGTGAATGCCGGTTTCTATAGTAAAAACTGTTTTTTATGTAACGGTGCCTCAATAAAAAATGTTGATTTATTCAATACTTGATCGTTACATCGACCAGTGAAGCCGCTATTAAAGGACAATAAAGATAAACTACTTAGATATATTTTGGAGACATTAGAAGTATCAGAACTGCCTACTACAAGCAGGGATAGTCTTCAAAATGTTATTAAAACCACTATAGCCACTTCCGAGATATTGGTAAAAAAAAAATTACAATTAATTTTGGAAAATGCTCCCTATATGTCTAGAGAAGCATGAAGTCCAAAACGAGCTTTTGTGGCCTATCTGCTAAAGCTAAACGTAGAAGGTTCAATAAACAGGTGAAATTATAAAATAAAGAAGAACTCTGTCTCGCTGCTTTGATGAAGTTATACTCAGAAGGAAACCAGAGTGCAGCTTCATTTGTCCTAGTATACCCCACCCGTAAAAGGTCAGATTGTAAAAGAAATTTGTAAAACGCAGGACAACTGCAGTATATCTTATTCATGTCAAGAAGCTTTATCGTTATTTTACGATTGGCAAAATCCACGACTAAACACTGTGCGATATTGCCGACCCAATTGGAACTAGAATTCAATATATTTCATTTCACGATTATGTACCTATCGACCTTAATTGAATTATAAATAATGAACTCATAAATAAGTAAGAATCATCCGAATCTACTGATTGAAATGCCTGTTTAAATTTTTTTTGGCTTCCCCTACCATCAGCATCCCACTTCAATGTAAGTAGATAATTTCTAAACTTGAGTCGTCATTTCTCAAAACTTCCAATTGATGAGATAAAATACGCGTAACCGTGTGATCAATAATATGATCATAAAAGAACTTCGATTGACTTTTCTGTAACAGTACCTACCCTCCCAATGTTTTAATTTTTTAATGCTTTGGATAACACTTAGTTTTTTCTTCAATAATCTTACTAGTAAGGAGAAAACAAGTTTCTAACGTTTTTACGGTAGTAACGATGGCGAGTTAAATTTAAATGAGTAAATATAAATAACGTTAAAGCTTCAGTTCATACTTACATAAAATATTAATTACCAAGTTCACGATTTCAGTGTTTAATAATTTCGTCCCCCTAACTTTTAGAAATTGACCAGTGTGCGGCGGCGGGTGTATTTGTCCAATCATTTGAATGAAAATACGATAATTAGAACCGAGTGGGTACCTACTTACATATTTATTCAAATTGGTATGTAGATAGATACCATTACTCAAAAAACACTAATCCTAGAGTATTTAGAAAAGACTTTGATATCGTGTTCACACCTTATTTTCGGTTACATATACCTTTACCTACCTATATTAATTTTAAACGGTACATAGTTTGAATATAACTATGTACCATTTAAAATTAGAACTTTATTTGTATCTAACTGTTAGATACTAATAAAGTACCTACCTACTAAATAATACAATAGCTATACCTAAACCTATAGTAAAAAAGTACCCACTATACATTATATAATAATTATTATTTAGATATTAGTAAGACCTTTTTATGTTATTTATACCTATCTAAAATATATTTGTAGAGCTGACTTTATTTCTTAATTTCAAAATATGCCTCCTGACCTGACATCTAGCGTCAAGTAGCAGAAATGAAGTACCGTAAAAGTCTAAAAAGTTACGAAATTGGTAGGTACTCGACTAAATAAAAAAAAAACTTCTATGTACCTACCTAAAAATTTAAAAAACCTTTTATTTTTTTACAGCTTTTTCGTTCCGAGATGATTAATAGCGCAGACGATCCAATCAGTCAGTTGTCATTCCAAAGGCAAAAAAAGTTCAAACATACTTAGATATTTGTTATCTGTGGTCGGCCATTTTGGATTTTGATAATCCAATTGACCGTCGAAATAATTTCGATGTTTTTCAATCTACCTGTAATTTTATTACTAAATTAACGTGTCCATTACGCGACATAATTGCGGCCCTTTCGCCACCGTCATTGCCTCGTGTACCACTTGTCTCCAAAGGGGTCAAATAGTGCCTCAACGATCAGCTGTCACGTACTACTGACGTGTAGAACACAAACAAATCTGATATTTTGGGTTTGCTATGCTGTTTTCACGATGAACGGCACGTTTTACGAGCAGCTCGGGGGCGTAGCCGGGGTGTTCGAGCAATGGGGGGCGTGCGAGCAGACTGTGTTGGCTTGCACGTTGGCACGGCGGGTGCCGTGGCCGGGGCTGAAGTTGGTGCAGCGGGCTGTGGAGGCGGCGCTGAGGAGCCACGTAGAGGACGAGCGCCTTGAGCGGGACGCCAATGACGAGATCCTGCTGGCCAGCCTGCTCACCGTCCGTGATGATGACGACGACGATGGTATGTCAAAGAACTTTTTTAACAATTCATGTTTTTACCCAGTTTTCCTTATACGGGAAATACTAGTATCGCACTGATATTGAACAGTTCCAATGCAAAAGATTTATAATTGTGTTTATTAAGTACTGTATGTTTCTTTTACCGCAATAAATAAATAAATAAATACAGGACTTGTTGGGTTAAAATATCTATCTTAATGGAAAATCTGTAGTTTAGATGTACCTGTCAAGGAACAATTAGTAAACACAATAGATAAACAATTTCTACAATCCGCTGGAGGGTTATAGTTTTTTAATATAATAACCTGACCCATCAATCCTATGTTTCAACAGTCCTGACACCAACTTTTTAGTCTATTAGTTATGGTGATGGTTTACTTACTTCTACTTCTATAGGCATCATCTACACAATTATAGCCTTTGTGTAATAGGATTAGTCAGTCAGCATGTTCAGTGAGGGTTGAGATGTGTCAGAGAATCACTTAAAATTATTTTCTTAATGTAAGTTCACAGAATTTATTCCAAAAGACTTATATTTTAATTACAAAAATATTGCAAAATCAGTACTGGGTAAATAGAGCCAATCCATCAAAAGTTAAGCTACTTAAAACTAAGAAAAAGATATATACATTTACATATTTGATATGGTCTATCATAGAAAATTCCAGATCTAAGTAGATAGATAGATAGAATATTCTTTATTGCACACCAAAAACTAACGTTAAGTACATGATTCCAAGTACAAGTTACTTACTTAATGGTGAATGTAATGTTTAAATTCACACATGGAGACCCCTTTAATGCCCCCTACAACTTATAAGCTATGTAATCTTTATCAACATACTTATTTCCAAAAGTGACACTTAAAAATTTTACTTGAATTGACATAAAATTTACATTTTCCAGGCAAAAATCACTGGTCTCTATATTTCTCTTATATAGGGGTAAATGGCAAAATTGCATTATTATTGACGACTTAACATCAATGTGGTGAGTACCAACTCACTACACTGACATACTGTTTGAAAAGTGGTAATTTCAAACAGTAAAAGTATGATGTTTCAAATAAATATGTATGTCATAATATCCTGTTTACAAGTAAATTATTTGCCCCATTGTTCTTGACTTTCACAAATTAAAAAGTATAAAAGAAATCATAGCTGATGCAGTTATCTGTTAGCTTTCCTGTAATTATTGTCCACAAGTTCTATACTTGGGCTGTAACTGAAACTTCATTCTATGTGCTCAATATAACCTTTGACTTAAGTATTAATTATTTAAATATATAGCCCTCCATATTGCAATGCTTGTAAAGGGCCCCTAAGTCATAAGTACACTAAAATATAATGTAACACCAATTTATGTACGCTTAGTATGCAATAAATCTTTGCGTTTGAATATTTGTTAATAATAATATTAACAAATATTCTTGTCCCATTTGATTCAGATGGTCATGTTCATAAATTATAGTGTATAATCTTTCTAAATAATCCCCATTGGTGACAACCATATGAAAATATACTTACAGTAGTTTTCAAGATTACCACAAACAAACACAAACTCAGAGGGAGTTTTAATTTTATATTATTAAAATAAACATAAAATATTTAATATTGGCACGATATGTTTGCAAAATAGAGAAGTTTAGAACAAGAAAGGGGAGGTCTATGCTCAGGGAAACAAATTAGGCTATTAAAAAAACATTGAATATAATAATAAAATATCAATCTATACATTTTTGTTTACAGGCTGTGAGCGTCTCCATCGCCTACTCACTCTACTGCCGTTACTGCGCATGGAGAGCGATCGCTGTAAAGACGTGTACGTGACCGCTGCGCCCGCGCTGGTGCAGCGCTGCGTGGACGCGCCGCGCCGCTCCTCGGTGGTGCCCGAGCTGTGCCGACAGCTGCTGTCATACTTGCTTGTGCACCCTGCTCTTACGCACCATGATCAGGGGTATGTTACTAAGTTTGAGGTTTATGTCGATAGTATCAAGAATTTTAGGAATTTTCTTCATAGTTGTTCAATGTTCTTACTTATCAATGTTTACCCAAGAAGCTAGAAACATTATATGTGACACATAAGCAGTAGAGTACCTTTATACCAAAAAAGGTTCATAACTTAATTTTATGACACTGTGATGGCCAATAATCTATATGATGTCATGGCCAATAATTTGACCATTTTGTATTACACTTTATTTCAGAATATTGACACCATGGTTAAAGTACCTAGAAAATTACATATCTGGCAACAGAACAGAGAGTGTGTGGCAACAAAGGATAGACCCCTGTCTGATGCCAGACACCAACATTTGGAGCACAAACAACACTTTCAGACGGACAATCGGCAAAAATGTCGAATTCAGAGGCATCATAGACAATGTAGACCACTTCAATACAGACTTATTACAAGAATCATTCTCAAAAAATGGCCGAGATGTAGACATAAGTATAGAAGGAGAGAAATTAAATTTTGACGCGACAATAGCACAGCCGAAATCGCAAAGATCCAACAGTTTGACACCTCCTTCTACAAATTTCATGCACATGTCTTCCTCTGCCGAAAATTTGAGTGACGAACCATTTGTACAGAAACCTAGGAGCTTTTCATTGTCGAGTGAGCATAGTTTGAGTCAAATTAGGCCTATTAGTATAATGTATGGGACAACAGGTAGTGAGACGAGGTTGGATGACTTAAGGTCGCACAATTTTGGTGACCACCCTGGTATGTCAAATGTGGCACAGTGGCTAAAGAGCTTGCGGCTACATAAATATGTATGGCTGTTCACTAATATGAGTTATGAACACATGATGACCATGGATGAGAAGTATCTGGAGAAATTAGGTGAGTTTCTTTGTTGTTTAAGCTTACTTTTGCAGGGTGGCATAAAACACAAGGTCTGGTCAAATTGAACTCTTAGACTATGTACACTACTGTTAAAGTGTACATAGTCTTTTGCTATATTTTGTATCACTATGTAGTATTTACATATATTATTGGACTTAAATTGCATAGTTTATTTATTTTCCTATAATGAGTAATTTCTTCTCCATAGGATCAACCTTTTGAAACCATGCAACCGGAATCATAATGTTTCATATACACTTGTAAAATCTAATTTCAAATAAAATCATTTAAACTTGAAAAACTTTGAAACAAAAAAACATTCAAGTTCATTGAATGTTTTTCTAATTTTCTGCTAATACAAAAACTATTGACTTGTTGCACATTGCGTTGTGACTCATATGAATAGTAACCTATTCACTTAAATCATTCTATTATTTCAATAGTCTGCAAAAGTTCACATCACATAATTATTGTGAAAATGTATGAATCATGAGTTTCTGTCTTGTTTGTTTTGTCCACGCTATTAAACTGTTTGCAAATTACTAACCAAACACCTGCCTTATGTGTTTTGTCAGCAAATTGCAATATTTGAGACAGTTTTACACTACCTAATTTTTTTTTTCATTTCGATAAATGTTTCCGGTTATGTTATATATAACAACTGATTGAGATGACGCATTTTACTATAGTAGGCTTTGTTTTATTTGTTTCGTGCGGGAATTAAAACTGCGATCTATAACATAAAAGCCAATCGGTCTACCGCTGGGTCAGCTGAGACGTCATCATCGTAGTTTAAACAGCATTTTATTGTTATAGGTGTAACAAAAGGTGCGCGGCACAAGCTGCTGCTGTCTATAAAGAAGCTGAACGAGCGCGGCGCCGCGCTGGAGGCGGTCGAGAGTGAGCTGCGCGGCGGTGCGGCCGGCTCCGTGCCGCGAGCGCTGCAGCGCCTGCGACAAGTGCTGCTCAGCCCCATGCCGCCCAGCTCCGACCTGCCGGCGGCCATCGTGAGGGCGCTGCATCTAGGTAACCTGCCAACAAACAACCTACTTTGAAACTCCTTAAGAGACCAGGATTCTCCTAGTTTCGTTTCAGTGTTTCTTCTCAGATCGTCAGTTAGAAAATGCCAATGACATCTAGCTATACAAAAAACCAAATCAATTGACTTTTAAAAGTGTCTAAGAGCTACTTACAGAAATAAATTTATAATTTCATTTCATAAAGTCTAAAATCGTGAGTCATTATGACTGGCATAATATTATAGCCAACAGCACAAAGTTAATAGGGCAAGACGCTATTTTGTGTTGATTTACAGATGAATTATAAAATGTGTTTATAATTTTGATTGTAGCATCAAAGTGTGTGAACAATACGTCGTCGCCGGCCAACGTGGCTAACGCGGCGAGCGCGCGGCTGTCGGCGCCGGCGCTGGCCGACGAGGGCGAGCACGAGCCGCCCGTGGACCCGCTGTCGCTGCACTGCTGGCTCGTCGAGAAGGTACAACACTATCACCTATAATAACCGCACGACTCCACTATCGCACCACTCCAAACACCTTGTCATTTAAATTAAGTCTTGAAAGTCATGTACAGTAAAGTACACTTTACGGTAACAAGATCAGCTACGGCTTGCAATGCTTGCAATCAACTCGTTTTTAGGGTACCATACAAAAATTAACTTCTATAGGATCATTTCATTGACCATCTATCTCTCTGTCTAGTGTAGACCTTTTTGTCTCAAGGGCAAATTATAGGTGTTAACTTAAATAAATACAGAGGTCTACGGTCCCTTGGAACATATATGTCACAAAATTAAGCTTCTAATTTAACACAATAAAATTTGCACACTCCCGCCGCTCTAAACACCTTATTATTAACTTAAATGATAACTTATGCATTTTCTGTTATTCACCAATCATATTCAAGGTGGTACACCAACATTGCCGCACTGTTGTTATAATTTAATGGCTGTTATATATAGTTGGTTCATTAGATTTTGGAATTGCATGATTGAGTTATAGATTTTTCAGTGTTTCCTTCAGAATTTACGAAGTTTTTACACTGTTGTAGGCGTTACACCACGAAGCGTTCAACCGGCCCGAGCTACAGGAAGCGCTGAAGGGTCTGCGGCACCGGCTGCCGCCCCGACAGTTTTTCCACCACGTGTCAGACATGCCGCTTAACAGGAGATGTCCTAAACCTAGGTATTAACATCTATTATGTATTCGTTTACTAAAATGATTATGTACTGTTATAGTTTAATGAAATGAAATGATAGGACGAGAGTCAATTTTCATAAGAAATATGATGCCTATATTATAATATTTATGTACACTTGTCAGATGGCGCATCGGCCCACACCACAACGGGCACCCGAAGCCGCTGCGGGCGCGCATATGGGGCGCGGGTCCAGGGCCCGGGCTCGGGGCGGGGGCGGCGGGGCCCGGGGCGGGCGCGGCGCCGGGCCCCCGCGGCAAGTCGCACTCGTACCCGCCGGCGCCGCCGCGCGCGCCGCCGCACGACTACGCGAGCCTGGACGCGCTGTGCCTGCAGGTGGCCGAGCACGCCATCGACTGACCCGCGCCCGCCGGCCCTGCGCCTGCGCCTGAGCCTGCGCCCCGTCACCCGCGCCGCTCCTCCTTATTTATTCTTACGATTATGTAACTTTATTTACGCACGATTTCCTATGGAATCCTTAGTTTTGTTGACCGCGGGCTCGCGGCGGGCGGGCCCCTAGTGACGCAGCTAGAGAAATTCCGGTTCTAGGTGTCGATTCGAGTTTGACGACCGGACGACGCCCGCCGATAACGTATACAAATTATTACTAGGTAGGCCAGGATCATAGCTTTTTATAACAGATCCCCCGCATTTTTTCAGTATAGTTCGCTCCCCGAATACTTAATGTTTAGTATTCTATCGATAATGCTAGTGTAATCAATCGGTGACATCGACTCGATCGTATACAAGTAATCGTATCCTAAATTTCTCTGGTGCTAATTTTGCGAGGTTTTTATTTGTAGTTAGCTATATAGTGTAGGTAGTCAGGGCGCGACCATGCGATCGTGGAACGGACGCCGTAGGTAGTTTACGTTGTAATGTATGTGTGTGTTGCCGTGAGAATAATTACATGTATAGAAGCTAATCTTGGTTTGTCACAAATGGCGCCAATTGTATAACTAAAAAATGTCAAGGTGCAACCTGCATGATAGTACCTGAATACAAAATACTAACAATGATTAGCGTATTAAATAATACCAACTTGTAGACTTCGCGATATTGAACATGTTTGGTTTCTATAAAATTCATTATTCTTACGGTACTGCTATGTCGACTTAGCTTGGCATCTCGTGACTGTGACGTAACCACAATGCTATACAGATTATGTCGAAGCACAAAAGACGAGCAGAAGATCCTCTCTGTACAATGCTTGGACACCTGGAAAATCCTGTCGTAATGTGACTATAAGTGGTATTAGGGTTACCAAGCTGATTCAAAGCAGAAATGAATATTTATAATATTGTTGTCTGTGTATGGCCGGGTTATTGTTGAAGTGACTGTTCGCGCGATCTACGCGGTTCATAAAGAACATAATTATTATTATAATGTTAACGTGAATTAGTTATTAACTTGTTGACTGATGTTTGCATAATTTATAAAGTTCGCAAACTGTTTATTATTATTTTTTATTTTAATCTTTATTATTTTAGTGTAATGGATATTTATATTCAGCAATTAACATTTTGACTGGATCAAAAATCTGATTGTAATGTGTGCAATTTATTACTTTTTATTTACGCAATATTTTGTCTATATTATGAAACATTGAATTCAAATGTAAATAATAAACTATTTCACATTGTATTGATAAGGGTTATTGTTTTGTACAAAACATGTGTTGATGACAGATATAATGTAATATTATAATGAAATGTATTGGTTTATTGTGTTAGGAATTGTTTCGTTTGGGGCTTACAAGCTGTCTACAGATGTTTATATTTAGCCAATTGTACAGAAGTTTATGGATTATATGTCTTGTTTACCCCACTTACCTCAATTCTTGTTCTGTTAATATTTTCGTTCACATCTGTGTTCAAGAGCTTTAGTTACTAATCTGTAGCGGACTGTGATACGGTTTGTTTTTGGATCATGGATCATGATATTCATCAGCACTAAAAATAAATATTGTATAACATTCGGTGTTTATCTTATTACCATAAATAAAACCTGAAAGCCTATGAAGCTGTTCACACCAGTTTTTCTTTCAGAACCAAATGCTATTTGTGGATTTTGCAGAGCCAAGTACTGGAAATTCAGTTTGCAATTAATAGTAGCTTGCAAAATAAATGTTTTTGAATGGAATGAACATCCGTCTCGCTGTCAGTATGTTCGTGAGTCCAGCATGATGCCTTTATCACGTAAGGGACGCACACAATGCATCTTCAAACTCCTATAGCTGTTCCCCGCGGTTTCACCCGCATTTCAAAGGTTTTTTTGAGACAAAAGGTAGCCTTTGTCCATTTCCAAGGTGTACAATATATCTATACCAAAATTCATCAAAATTGGTTTAGCAGTGTGTTTGTGATAAATGGACAGAGAGATATACTTTTGTATTTATAGTTAAGTAATGATGAATAAGGTTACTTACACAGAAACTACCAGCAATCTACAGCACAGTGTGTCTCCCTAACAACTGACAGGCATGAGACAATATTCCCTATTTAGTTCCTAATCATCTTGTGAGTATGGTTGTGCTATGCTAATCATCAACATCTTTTGAAACAGGGTTATTAATTAAGGTAACACAAAAGAAATTATTTATCACAATTTATTACTTACATAATTTCAGACTAGACAGTTAATAGTGATTATTAATAAATATTTTTGGTCTTGTTACAAAAATGGTTACAGCTTTACATCATGAGAAATATCATACAACTAGACAAGTCTTTCTTTATGTGTGCCTATTTTATGTCTTGCTAGATCGTTCTTCCTATAAAATGCCCTAGTACACCTGTCACATGGGAACGGGATGTGAGTGCTGTGAAGTTTGGCTGTATGGAAGTCTAGCATTGGTCTTGATGGAAATTTCATCAGGCAACCTTCAACCTCACACTTATATCGATCAGTTTTCTTATGCCTAAAGTTCATGTGACGAGCTAATGCCTTCAGCTCATAAAAACTACTTGTACAAAGTTCACATTTCAATGGTCTTTGCCCTGTATGTCTCCACATGTGCACTTCAATATTAGGAACATTCTTTGAGCAAACAGAACAGTGACCTGACTTTTCAGAATGTTGTTTATCAATGTGAATTTTTAAATTTCCTTTAACATTGAAAGTACGACCACAATGATTACACACAAATCTATTGGGCTCGGAGTGCAGTCTTAGATGTTTCTTTAAATTGTTAGGGTATTTAAATAAGACATTACACAATGGGCAGGCATAATTTTTCTCAGTACTGTGTACCATGAGGTGATTTTTAAGTTCCTCCTTAGTACAGAATCTTTTTGGGCATGTTGTGCATAAATGGTCCTTTTCACCAGTGTGACGTTTTCTATGTCTCTGTAATGCACTGATCTGTGTGAACCTGACGCCACATATTGAACAACCATATGGAGTTTCTCCTGTATGTGTTCTCATGTGAATTTTTACATCATTTTTTGAAAAGAAGCCTTTGCCACAATTCTCACAAATGAAGTTACGCTGTCTCTTGTGCTGGATGTGGTTTCTTTCTCTGTGACGCTTTAGGGTACCACTGTCTTTGTATCTCTTTTCACAAGAAGGACACTGGTATGGTTTCTCATTTGTATGAGATCTCATGTGGATCTTTAAAGTTGATGGGTTAGCACATTGTCGACCACAGACTGGGCAGGTACACATGTGCACACCTTTGAATTTAGATCTTGTTTTATATGATTTACTTTTGACTTCATTGACATTTTCCGTTTTAATTTCTAATTTCCCTTGCCTCATCTGTTCGAGAGTAATATCATCGTCTTGTAAATCATCGTAATGGTGATCATCGTCGCTGTTGTGTAGTATTTCATGCTTTACTTCCACTTTCGGCGAGCAGTCGTCTAGACCTGCGATAACTTGGGAAATTACTTCCAATGCTTGAGACCGTAATTTCTTATCTGAAGCTTCACATTTTAGAAGAAATTGGTAACAGGCAGCCAGTTCCTTCTCGCAGGTAACACAAATACGAGATGGAAGCCCATCACCGTCTTTGATGATTATATTCGAACAACAATATATTATTTTTGCACGTATTGAGATATCACTCGTTTCTTTCCTAAAAATATGGAAAGTACCTTCATTCTCACAGCACAATCTACACAGTTTTTTGTCCATAATTTTAACTGCATGCGACATACATCATGGACTTATAATTTTTATCAAAAAATGAAATTGTATACAACAACACAACACAAACTTATATCAATGTCAATCCATTGTGAATTTGACATTTTTGAATGTGATGGTAAATTTTGCGATTGACATTCACCTAAAAAATAATAGAGAAACTTTTTTCTAGCAAGCTGTCATAAGAAAACCCAATGCATGAACTTTTGATCAAATGATACGTCAAAAAATCGTACCGTGATTTTTCTGGTTTATCTTCAGACATCAGCAAAGGAACATATAAACATTGCCTGCAGCACAGATAATAGCAGTCAGAGATAACAATTAATATTATATCTTTCTAATAGTGAAAGAATTTTTTAAATCAGTTTAGTAGTAACTGAGATAACCCCGACTGAACATTCAAACTCACTTTACCTCTTTATAATATTAGTTAGTATAGAAATTCCATAAATCGATCGGTGGTAGGGAACGTGCATGACGAAGGCGTTACAACTGGTGGCACGTGCTACTAATATATTGGAAACCCTTATAGTTCGTGCACGTTCCCTATACCAATATTTCCAAGAATAATGCTAAACATTCTTGCCTTTCAAACGAATCTATAGAATGTCAAAAAATCACCCCAGAGTGTTTTATGACTTTTAACTTTAAGGCAGGTTAGGCGGGAAAATGTAAAGTGCACTTGTCGGTTTTATAATATTTTCCAAAACTTGTGTTTCCCCGAAGTTTAATGTCTAATTACAGTGGATAGTGTTCGTGAACGCGTGCGAGTGTAGGCAAATGATATAAAATTGAATAATCGTGACTTTTGTGTTCAGTCATAAACTCCATTGAAGCCTTAAGTTTCCACTGTTTTACTGGGGATAAAGTGATGTGTTATATACTACAAAAAAGATATGACCTAAAGGTCTAAGTTACCAGGACATAAAATTCCTTAAAAAAAGACTTCTATGTCAAAATCATGTAAATTCACAAGTAAAACAAGAGTTTAGGCGGGAAAATGTAAAGTGCACTATGTCGGTTTTTTATTATTTTCCAAAACTTGTGTTTCCCCGAAGTTTAATGTGTAATTATAGTGGTAGTTAACCATTATGTGTTCGTGAACGTGTGCGAGTGTAGGCAAATGATATAAAATTGAAAATCGTGACTTTTGTGTTCACTACTAAATTCCATCGAAGCCCTAGTGAAGTTTCCATTGTTTTACTGGGGATAAATTAAAGTGAAGTGTTTTAAACTTAAAAAAAGACTAAGTTACCAGGTCATAAAATTCCTTAAAAAAAAAACAAGTATGACATTGACGTTTCACGTTGTTGACGCTCACGGCACAATGCGATGTCAAAGTTGTGATCACAAAGTACTTTTTAATATACTGGTTGTGATGTTATTGAATTTGAATGAGATTCTCTTGATTTGATTGTCTGGGGAAAAATAAGAAACATTTGTTCTGATTACATTGTTGTTGTTAAAGAAAATAGACAGTTAAGACTGAGTATGGAGTCCAAAATATGCCGTTTATGTCTTAACAAAGCAGCAGCCATATCCCTATTTGATAAACAGGACGATATTCAGTTTAGCACTAAGGTGATGCGGTGCGTTAATGTAGTGGTGGTCGAGGGTGATGGGCTTCCCGACAGCATATGTGTGCGCTGTGTCGCTGAACTAACTGCAACGTACGAATTCGTGAACAAATGCGAAGCTTCCGACAAGGCTCTCCGCTGTGCTAACGTTACAGACCTATTTATTGATTTTGTGCCGAAATCAGAACCACAAATCAAATTAGAAAACATTAAGGAAGAAAATGGACTCGACGACCAAGATCATTTTGATCATTTTTTATTAGAAAACCCCACAGAGTCTTGTGATATCTACAATGTTAAAAAAGTGAAACGAAAATATAAGAAGTCGAAAAAAGTCAAGGAAAAAATTGTTGGAAGGAAATTAAGAAGACCTAAAATAGGGCCAGTAAGGTGTGTGGTATGTGGCCTAATAGCATCATGTCAGTCTGCCTTGGAAAGTCACATGAGGACTCATACTGGGGAGAAACCATTTGCTTGTGACTCCTGTGATGCACGGTTTAATATTAAAGGTTCTCTCAAAAGACATATAATTACACATCACACCCAAAGGGAACGTAAATTTATATGTGAGACATGTGGGAACAGCTTTTTTACAAAGAATGATATTATTACCCACATTAGAGTTCATACTGATGAAAGACCATATTCTTGTCCTTACTGTGGGAAGGCATTCAGACAGATTGCTTCAATGATACGTCACAAACGCATGCACACCGGTGAGAGGCCTTTCTCATGCTCCATTTGTTTTAAAAAGTTCACAGACAAAAGCCATATGATAAGACACCAGTATGTGCACACTGATGAGAAGAACTTCACTTGTCACCTGTGCAGTAAATCAGTTAAAACTAGACATGCACTCAAAACTCATATGAGAACACATTCCAATGAAAAAGATAACATTTGCAGCTACTGTGGCATGACATTCTCTTTGAAGGGTAACCTCCAGGTTCATATAAAAAGGATACACTCTGAGAAATCAGGTCAATGCAATGTCTGTTTAAAAACATTCCCAGATTTAGAGGCACATATGCGGAAACACACAGGAGAAAAACCTTTTGTGTGCAAGCTTTGTGATCAATGTTTTGCAAGTAAGAGGAGTTTGTCAAACCACATGGGTTTTAAGCATGAGAATGCATCAAAGTTTAAGTGTTCTATAGGAGAATGCACTAAAACTTTCCCAACTACCATGATGCTAGAGTTCCACCTCCTCAAGCAGCACACCAACCACACTCCATACATTTGCCATCACTGCTGCAAAGGGTTTTTCAGGATGAGTGATTTGTCTAGACACCTCAGGGTTAGTCATATGGATACAGCTACCATTGAATCTCGAATACCCAGGCCCCAGATATCAGGATCTCCACTTATTGGGACCAATAACTGTTCCCTACAAATAGGTAATGAGTAGAGTTTGTTTAAAAAT
This sequence comes from Acronicta aceris, assembly GCA_910591435.1. Classification (NCBI taxonomy): domain Eukaryota; kingdom Metazoa; phylum Arthropoda; class Insecta; order Lepidoptera; family Noctuidae; genus Acronicta; species Acronicta aceris. Next base: position 14,775,240 of record OU342770.1, read on the forward strand.
ATAGTTTTAACTTATAAGTATTGTTATTCAGTGTTTAAGTCATGCTATTCGTAAGCTTTAGTTAATACAAAATAAGTAAGTAATACAAGTAAGTCTCAACTGGGCTTAGATAATGTAATAAACTTTTGGTTAGTAACATAAATCACAGAGGGTAAATAACTCGTTTTGACTATGTGTTGTGTAGAACAGCCAGCTATCAAGGGCCCTATTAATCAATATATTATTTATCAATTTTTTATTATTTTAATAGCGGCGCGCTAGGGGCACTGTAATTGATATTACATCAAGCGCTTAAAAGGTTAATTATAAATATATTAGAATAAATGAATTAATAATCAATTGTCAATTGAAGATTGAAATTTTACTTTACTTTTATGGAGCTTATATTAAATTCCAATCTCCAGGACAACAAAAAATCTAAATAGTTAAAATAATATTTAATTAATTCTGGCCATTACTCAACAAAGATATCACTTTATTTTCAATTCGTAATTATGAAAATATTGATCCTAAAAAATGGTGCCATAACTTCTAATAATGGTGGATTCTTCCATCGCCAGATAACTTTATAGGAGGAATAAATTCGAATTTTTGACAGCTTTTCTATACAAAATCATAAACATCAATTTTATTCCTCAGTTAAAAGTTATCCGGCGATGGAAAAATCGGCCCTAAGTACAGTACATAAAGTTCTGATAAGTACCTCAATAAGGATATTAGATTTAGAATTAAGAGGAATATGTATGTATAAGACTGGATACAAAAAATGCTACTATTTATTTGATTTCCATGCTGATATTTTTTTATACATTCATCACATCATCATGCCTGTATTCCGAAGTGTTAGGCAGAGGTGTACTTTTGTATACCGCTACAAATATTATCAAGACTCCAAGCTGCTAATGAGTTTTTTTATTAAAAATGGGTTTGCTCTTGACCTCAATCTTGCCTCCGGGGTAAAGATGAGGTCTATGGTGGAGTAAGTACACCTAAAAGTTGCCTGCTGACCCTACTTTTGGATAGATTCGGGTTGTTCGTACTCGGAAATTTCATGAAAAACCCAATAACACTGCTCGACCTGGGAAACGAACCCAGAACGTCTAGTGTAGCAGTCGCGCTTGGGACCGCTACACTAATGAGGTGGTATTTTTTTTTCCGGGTTTATTATGTATTGGGTCACTATCATTTACTTACGTAGGCACGAGGAGGGGGTGGGGGGGTTAATTAAAGTATGTAATTAGTTTACATACTTAATAAAGTAAGCTGAGAATGATAGACCTTCAAGGCTGTCTACCTGAAATTAAATGAAATTATTTATTCTGCAAGTAGATCTTTAGAGATACTTTTACATGTCATGGTTTGGGTTTTTTTTTAGCTAGATGGCTTCGGCCTAGTTTTAATAGTTATAAACTATTGTGCTAGTCATTACTTTGTAAGAGAAATAAACTTTATATTTTAATACCTACTTACGATCTTGTTTTATTACGAAAGAAGTCTGATAACCTGCACGGTAGATAAATCTAAAATCTGATGATTTTCGACATACTTAATTTTAAACATTAATTTTGTAAAGTTATTTTAGTGAAGGAAAAATTCAATCGCGGGTAGGATTCGAACGTCTGCGTCTTCTGGTTCTACATCTGTATCTAATCAGAAGACGCAGGTTCGAATCCTGCCCGCGATTGAATTTTTCTTTCACTAAAAACTTTATAATCTTAGCATGAAAAAAATCACAAAAAGTTAATTAATTTTCTATCATCAATATGTATGCTATACCAAATTAATTTTTTGTATTGTTTTTAAAGATACCTGCACTAGGGAACGAGCCTTGCTTGCGGGGGACTTCGCAAACACACTTAGCGGACTCAAAGGAAACATACATACATACCGTCACGCACGCCTGTATTCCCCGGAGGGTTAGGCAGAGGCGTACTAATGAACACCCACAGTTCGCCTATGTTTAGTTTAGATTTCATGTAATACGATAAGGGGGCGAGCGCGAGCCTATTGCCGTTAACCAGACGCAAATTCAAAACGCCGAGCTGCTATCGAGAATTTCATAGAAAAATCCAATAACACTGCTCAATAATGTAGACCGGTATAACATTCTTGGGTTTGGCCAAGTTGTTGTTGACTAAAAATACCTATTTTTATATATAGGAGAGCCATGCTTCGGCACGAATGGTCCGGCTCGACCGGAGTGATACCACGGCCTCACAGAAAACCGGCGTCAAACAACACTTACGTTGTGTTTCGACGAGTGAGTGAGATTACCGGAGGCCCAATCCCCTTTTAAAAGGCTGGCAACGCACTTGTAACTCCTCTGGTGCTGCGGGTGTCCATGGCCGTGGTAATCGCTTACCATCAGGCGACCCGTCTGCTAGTTTGTCCCCTATCCCATAAAAAAAAATCAGGTTCATACGGAAAACTTTTTGGTAACCAACTATTTAAAGTAACATTCCGTTTCGGCTTGTGATGTGCCTGTTATTCGGTAAATCTTTCAGTATTAGTCTGGAACACTGTGTGGTTTCATTAGGTAGGTATCTACTTAATTATTTTTTACCTTTATACCTTTTTAATCCTTCATCCTGTGTCCTCATTATAAAGGTACAACAGGCACCTTGTTATTATTCGCTCTATGCGCAATAGAACTCACGAATCATCTAAGAGCTGAACGGTGTCATGAATTTTGCCTAAACGAAACGTAAAGTAAACATTGATATAGAGTATTTTGACTGAGGATTTAGGTACCTATAAATACTAATATTTTCCTTTTCAGGTTTTTTCTTTTTATTTACCTAAAAGACGACCTAATCATACCACGTAGGTCATCGGCATTAAGAACTAATCGTTCATTATAACAATGTCTATCAAATAAGTACATTCTGATAAAGATATCAAGTGGATCAATAACACTGATCCATTGAAAGCCTTCAATGGGGTTGGGGGAAAATTACTTTGTAAGGATTTTTTATTATAACATTATGTAGGTACGGGTTTCTGACACTGACGCGAATATTAGGTACCTACATACTTTGAGAATTGAATTGAGATTACACCCATTCTTAAAATATCTAAGTCGGTACTTACACGTAACCTACCGTAGCTTGATCGTCATGATAGGTATTAGAATTTATAGCTAAAATGTAAAGTTCTAATGTAAGTACTACAACAAGCTTAATATAGTTTGATAAGGAATACACGCGTACCTCTGTAGGTTAGTTAGGAACGCATGTATGTACTATCACGCCTGTATTCCCCCAAAGATAGAGCAGAGTTTTATTGTGTCTTAGGTCCCGTGTAATAGCGGAGACATTATTTCCAAAATTCCCTTACAAAATCAGATTACAGGCTGCTGCTGAAAACTTCCCATTCAATAGAAAAACCTAGTTACGCTGCCCGAACTCTGCATCTGACACTCAACAGCTGCGCTCGTTGTCACTAGACACAAATACAGGGTAGGTACCTACCTACCCACAACAACAAACAAATTGAAAACACAGATGTAACTAGGTATCTACCTGAGTAGTGTGGTGCACAGTAGGTACGGATGTGTTCAGTTAATCCGACTGGCTGCCAGCTGGTTCCCACGCGTAACAAGATATTTTAATTAACGTTCCGTTACAGGAATTATGAACAGGTTCCTTAATTAAAGCCCGCTTCCTGTCCGACAGTAGGGGAGCGACAGGACAGACCCTCCGACCCAATGGCGCGGAAATCCGCCGCCAAGTTTTTAAACGCGCGCCCTCACTTTCATATGGTAAAACAGTAAACGCCGTCGGTAAAACAGCTACAGGTGTTATGAGTTGCTATACATTTCTCTTTTCATCGTATGACGTCGTCGCACTGTCTCGCTCTCGCGCCAATTAAGCGGCCAGGTGAGTGATACGCGGAGGCTTCGCGAGTTGCCGTAGACTCGCGTAGAGGACGTTAGCCCGCGACCGTCCGCCGTAACGCACGTATCGCCTCGCGACAATATTACTATCGTGGCAGGTGTCGGTGCCGTGATGGTTTAGACCGTGTTATAGTTCGTGTGTGCTCGACTTTACTATACCTGTGCGGATTGTTGGATACCTTCGTGTTTCACTATGGGTGAAGTGAGTATTGTCCGTTTGAGTCCATGGAATGCGAGCGTGCTCTAGTTTAGATGGTGGCAGAGAGGCTAGTCCTGTGAGATCGTAATCGTAGGTTCGTAGGTCGTCGGCATGAGGTACAGTTGTGCAGAGCGGTGTTGCGGGTCGCCGCTCGCGCCCCACGGATTAATTAACGCTTTCATACTCTCGACAATGGTGTGTTCGGGTATGTGTGTCGAGATCGAAGCCCGGTAGAAAGCTCTGAGACATGTCGCCGAACCGCCTCATCGCATCGGTAAAAGTATTCGATGTACTGTTATACATCTGATAACACTCGCTTCAGATACATTATCATTGATATTGTTCGGTTTTTTACATTTATAGGCGTCGAACGTTCTTGCAATAATAAATGAGTGGCTATTGTCTTATCTCTAGGAATTAACAGGCTACGTGTACCTAAGCTTCGATTGTATTGTTTTAATCTATGAATTCACAATAATAAGTTCCATGAAGTCACGATTACCGGTAGGTACCTACTTGGAAAAGATATTAAATCTGTGTACCTACGTGAAGTGGGCAAATACTTCTCCAAGTAACACCGGCCTGCTAAACTTGAATCGTCGCCAGTGGGGCGGAGTGGGCCGGCCAGTGAAACTGAATATGGCATTACGTAGGTCAACGAGCATATTGCACATACAGCTGCAACAGCGTGACCTCTTTTTCAAGAATAAATGCACGTAATTATGAAATACTTACCTAGCACTTCACGCTGACGCGAAAAACTGCAATACTTTTATAAATGCGGAACTAACCCAAACATGTCAAGGAGATAAGTACTCGAAGAAAGTTCTTAATACGATTAATACATTAGTCAGCCAAATCACAGACGACATACCTACTTATCCACTCAACCAGGTAATCACATCTAGGTCAAACAAAAAATATAAGTAAATAAACTCGCCTCCCACACATACTCTATACACAACACTATTTCTTGTACAAGTCAAAGATTAAAAAGAAATTGCAAGACATTTCACAACTTATTCTCGTTTCGCTTAATCATTATAATTTGATGGTGTTTTAGAAGTGAAAACTTCAGATACCGTCTGCTTAGAAAGCCGAAATAAGCGCCTAATGTTGCAATGAGTTGCATGTTTTCGCCTTTCGGTGACCAAGCATCGTTAAACTTAGGTTAAAGTTCGCCAAAATTGCTATAGAAGTGCAATGACATTTTAAAATAAGATTCTGTGCGAAAGTAAAACAAGGTAGGTAATAGGTAATCGCTTTTGTTATAAAGCGGTCTTTAGGCGTTTATGCAACTCTGACAAAATTGGTTATACCGGCAGAATATACCAGGCATGACTATCATTGATTTGTACATTATTGGATCTTTTCACAGCAATAAATTATAACACTCAAATGTTAAGTTTTCCCTAGTATCTTCCAATCAAGATGTTGTGTAGGCAATAGCATCTGATAGAGGCTTAGGAAAGAATAGTAGCAGTGAATTAAGGTGTTTTAGAAACAAAACAGGTCGATCATCTTGCAAAATGTATAGGCGAAACTTCCATTGATGGACAAACTACTTGTTTTTAGGTATCGAAAGTTCGAAACTCCTTGGGTATTAACCTACCGCCACAATTTTTTTATCACTTCTGAAGGTTTCTTTTTAATGTAAATGCAATTTTATTAGTAGGTGTTGTCAGAAGGGAAAGAAGCATAAAGATTATTATGATATATAGTCAATTTACATAAAACAGGATGCCGCTATCATCTAAAACGTAGGAAATTAGTTTCCGAAAATTAAGATAGATATGAATCTACCCGGATATCATTTGAAAATTCTTTAGATAATCGAATATATATAACAGGCACGGCAAACGAAGATAAATGAACAAACCTACAAGTATATCAAATAAAGTACGTGTTTCTGGAAATTAATTTATCTATCAATGCAATCTGTCGATTAAATTAATGAGATAACAGAACAATAGAAGTGTTTTTGTATTTCCTTGACTGTTATTTTAATTTTATTTAAGTATCGGTCTATTCTTTTAGTTGAAGGAGGATTAACTTCATCCATATATGTCATTTGTAATTTTATTGCCAGCTAGTTACTTGAATATAAAAATATGTGGTCTGGTAGATCGTGGATAATAAATAGATTTTAGAAACTTAAAGATCTATCCTCAAGAGCCATACTACAATGCAATGACGCTATAAAAACTATGATGGAAATACTTAAGGATGTAAGAATTTTACACCCAATAAAAATCTAAGCTCTCTCTAAGATGAAGTCTTTAGAGGACATTTAATATCATGTAGGTACCTATTTATTGGTTGTCCGAGATCTCGAAAGTTTATATTGATATCATATTGAAGAACATATATAATTTTGACCAAAATCATGCTTTAGTAGTGTTCCAGTGACGATATAGTATGTCTGAAAGTTCTAAAATAAATTTTCGCTACGGCCATATATTTCTCAAAGAATCAAGATTCGAAAATGTATGACGAGTTTTCATCACCTAAGTATTAGAATGCTCCAATATTTATTTACTTATATAATCTATTGATATGGGCTGGAACGATATCGATCGTTCGTATCTGTAAGGTCAACGCGACGTGTGCGCAACTTCGAAGTCGACCGAGACATACATAAACTCGAGTATGATGTGGAAAAACTAGTATCGCCTATTAAAATGGCGTCATAATCGTAGCGCCCGCGATGTTAATAGGGGTACATACTGCATCTATTAATAGTAACATTGAAAAATGTAAACAGGACTTGAGCAAATCGATAGTTTAACTAACTACTGTATTGTAAATTCAATTATGTCACGACTAAATTAGTATTCAATCTGCACAGGGCGTGAGCTTCTGTCGTTCAAAGCAAGATACAATAATGACTTTATTTGAAACCTACATACTATCACGCCTGTATTCCTCGAAGGGTTAGGCAGAGGCGTACTAATGTACACCCACAGCTCACCGGAATGTTTAGGTCCCATGTAATAGGGGGCGAGTTTATTAGAAACCTCTCTTTACATTTTATCTAAATACACTAAATCTTTTAAATGGTACTCCTGAAACATTATAATTAACAAAAATATTTTCTTTCTGTTCCAGTCGTTGCTAAAAGAGGATCCTCTCTCCAGGATCCAGCGAGAGATTATAGAAGTGACGGAGAGAGAAAGAGAGTTCAAGGAGGGACATTTTCGTATAAACCGATTGATGTCAGAGTCTACCATAGACGTAAACCACCAGAACGGTCATGTGAACGGTGACACCGACCTCAAACCGCAGAAGACCCTCAACAGAGCCGTGTCTACCTCTCACCTACTCGGCCCAATCGCACCCTCGCCCCCGATAGCACCCTCACTACTCAACACAAATGGATACACGCGCCGTTTCACACCCCAAACGGGAACAAAAGGAATCATGCAGCGATTTATCGCTAACAAAGGCAAGTTGCCGAACTCTCCGGGAGGGCCCATGCCCCCCACACCTACCACACCACTCGCGCCACCCCTCGTGTTTCCTACGTCGCCAGTAATCGCGCCTGTGGTGTCACCTCCCATAATCAGCCGTACCCCAGAAGGCAAACCTGTCAGAAAGGGCTACGTACCCGTCGAAGAGAAAATACAGAAAGAATTACAGGAAATGAAAGACAGAGAACATGAGCTGAAGAAAATGAGGAAGAAGCAAAAGCCATACGACTTGGAGTTGAGTGACACTGAGACCACCTCCGAGTCTGAGGATGAGGAAATCCCCATGCCCGGGAAACTAAAGGCCACCAAGTCAATAGGCGAGCTTTACGAGGCTCTTAACGAGGAGCTGCGGTCGCCATCTCCACGAAATAGCTCCGGGCACGACTCGATTGGCAGTTTAAAGCCGGCTAAGTCGTTAGCAGAATTGTGCACACTTGCCCCGGGAGAAGAATTCCTCGCGCCTAGCTCCACGCGGCTCATAGCCAAGTGGGAGTCCCTCATACAGCAGAAACAAGAAGCCGGCGCTGCTTAGGATCGTAACAAATGTTCAGAAAGGCTAACTGGTTCAAATATTTTGATGTAACGCGCGCTTAGCGCCTCCAAAAACCGACGCATAGTGAAAATTATATGCAAAGCCGAAAGTTGCAGCGTTCGGGTAGCTTCGGCATGTGCGCGAACGATTATAAGAACAGGTGTAAGTGATGTTTATCCAATTAAAAATCGCCTCGATTTAATACGGCCACGTTTAATTTTTACGTAAATGATTCCTCCGGTGCAGTGCGCGTTGGGAGTCATGTTTCACTGATCGATTTCTTTCGTCTGCCAATCGATTGTGAAGCAATTAATTTTCTCCCGATTGCGAACAATGCAAATGATGGTTATCCGTCGTAACAGCAATTATCTCGCGCGATCGCGCACTTGGAAAGCGGCCAACACATGATGCGAACTCCTCTTCGAAGTGTGAGTAAAGTGGTTTCTTCCTATTGTTTCACGTCAATATAGCGAATTGAAAAACTGTAAGAGGTTTTTTTCGGTGTGGCGCCGCTTTCCCGCGCCGTACCATACTTACGTGGAGCTGTATGCCGCGCTAGCTGCAGACCTATGCTCTTTGTCATTGTGAGAAAATGTATTGAGTGTAAGAAACAAGTTAATAACACCTTGAAATCGGCTCCCAGTATTGTCATGATTATAGATTTATGAGCCATTAGACAGTGTTTCCGGTTTATTTTGTAAGCATATAAGTAGTTTGCATACCTTTTTAAGTAACTAAAGTTTCAAACACCTCAAAAAGTTTCGAGGTTTATTAATCAGAAAGTATTTTAACTTAGAAATTGCTTTCGCTTTAGGTAAAGTTATTAATTCCCAGCAAGACACAATATGTATGATTAAGTGTTATCTGCTGTACTTTCGTTTATTGCATTCACTATGCTGCGCGGTTACATGATTTATTCATTGTTAAAACATTATAGCATTGTTTCACATAATGTTGAGATGTGTGGCCATGTTGGCTGTCGTTCGACTCGAGCACCGGTAGATATGAACTAGTCGAAGCTGGACTTCGTGTTTTGTATTTATTGTAATAAATATTAACACTGTTTTTATTATTAAAAATATCATAAACCAGGCTATCATCTATATACTCGATTTTGCTATTCAGAAATAAAGGCCAATCCAATACCAATGGTACCAACTAACTTTTATCGTTGCATATCATTGTTATCTACGCAATGCCTTAGAACAAATCGACAATATGCAAAAAGCCTTATTTTTCGAATTTTTGAAACGAATTAAGCCTCTTACGAAATGACAAATTTTGAAATATGTAGTTTAGACCATTTGTTCGTAATTTTATATCTGTCATGTCTAAATATCATATTGTTAGAAGTGTCAAATAGTCTGTGCCTTATATATTTGTACTGTAGAATTTAGCACAACATCTAAAGTTATAGAAAAATGTGCATTTCCTATATAATATATAAGTATCTATGATAAAGCTGTTTTAATAGGGCTAACGAAGATATTAGTAACGGAAGTTAATACATTACTTATCTACTGAGTAATAAATAATACTTATAAATGATACCCAAGTGCCTTTGTAATAATGAGGAAGATTTTTTTATTTTGAATTATTGAGTACATAGTAGAACTTTCATAATTAATACTTACGACATTTCATTCGATTACTAATATCTGCGTTACGCGTGCCTTAAAAATGTCAATTTCAATAATATTTTATTAGCACTAGCAACAAAATGTCACTAGTACTAAAACGTATAAATTATTTGTTAGGTACTTAATCGAAACATTTTCCTTTAGCATAATAATAAATTAGTCAATTTAATTTAATGGTATAGTGCATAGATCAAAATAATAATTACTGAGATTGATAGCGTTAATTGTTGCAATATTTTATAAGTAGTTATTTAAGTTTGTTTCTATTTATGATCAGTGCCACGTGGTGTAAACAATAAAGTATTTATTGTTAAAAAGAGGCCTTGATGAAATAAATTCCTATTTATACAAAAAGAATAGATTTTTTCAGCATAATCTTAACAAATTGTGATATGAAATTGCCTTAAAATAATATATTTAAAATAAAACTATTTGTACGTTATAAGCCACTGTCGTTTACTCGTAAACTTTACAAAAAGTACCTATACTGTCCATATTAGATATCAAATGTTAATTTATGTTTGTTTAAGAATTTTTCGCAATAAATATTGTAAAAAGGTAATTTTTAATGTTTTATTTTGTTAACTGCGGGCTTCCCTCGCGTCACTCCTCCGGTGCCAAGAGCAGGGTGTCGCATTGCGTATTCCTAAACGTTACCTAAGTATGTATCTCCATTATAGTAGTCTATACAATATTATCACCTTAACAATATCGCAGTGACATTATGTATAAAAAGGTTACAGTTCAGAAAAAATGTTTTGGAGGATGGAAAGTAGCCCTTTGCACAAGTTACAAATTAGTAAAATGGTCCTAACTTAACCGCAACTTCCATGCTTAGCAGATATAGTAGATATTACATACCTATTCTGTATTATAAATCGAGAGGATACCAGCAAAAAATATTACAAAATAGAAATCGATGTTGCGTAATGGCTGAGTGATCGGTTTCTGCACATGTCACGGGTTCTGTTTCCGTTCGGATAATCATATGATTTATAAGAAGTTTTAACGTGGCTGGGTGTTTGTATATTTCAAATTTTGATATTGTGAACGTTCCCCATGTAACAGGAGAAAATCTAGTGCGATGCGAACTTTTTCTTCTTGGCTCTAAAAACAATTTCTTACAGACAACCGTTGTATGCACAAGAGCTGTATAAGAAAGATACCTACCTAAGTTTTTGGCAGGACTTTGGAATACTTCGGTAGCTACTAGTGCATTTTTAGCATTGGCCTCATTATTCGGCCCTTAGACATATTTTGCCCATGTGAAGGCTGACAATATTTCTTCCCGAATTATCATTTACGCTTCACTACAAAAAGAAATGGGCGTATTGCGTTTTTAAATAAAATTTTCTCAACACGTCACAAAATAATCAGAATTATAATTATGTAGGTACTTACGATAAATGCTAGGATAATTTTAAGCCTATTGTCGGTCCATTTCATTGGATTTAAACTGGCGCCTATTTAAAATACTCTCTTCAAATCGTCCTGCAACTTTGCTGCAGGAGTAACATAAACTTAATTCAGTTCAGTAGTAAACATCGTGTCAAGAGAACAATTGAATTACCTCAGCGATTCGTGATAATCATCCACTACTGTCATCATTGACATCAATCTATTGAACGAACTAGCCTGATCTTACCGCCATTGTTTCTATTCACGGTTATCACTTTCATAATACATTCAAAATTCAATTATAATGGACAATAGCCTCAGACAAAATTATAGAAATAATCGTTATTAACGAGGACAGATATAATACCTCTTTATCTTTGATAAATAAGTTTTTTCTTGAGAACAATCGTTGGCATAGATATAAAGTCACGCCACGATTTGGGAACTCTGTAGTCTTACATTGTAAACCCTGTTGCGTGTTGGCAAAGGCGATAATTGAGTGTTTATACCTAGCTATTACTGAATGGTTACTGAAAATAGATACACAGAACCGTACAGGTTAATTTGTACTCATTTAGTTTTATTAATATTGAGACCCATTGATGCGCAAGCAGTGATCACCTTTTAATGAGAAATGGCAGTGTGCGCTAGACAAGATTAGTGCTTAACGACTCGTTTTTCTTTTTTTAATAACGGTAGATACAGCTAGGACTCCTACATCAGTAGTGTGTGTTTTTAGAAAAATCTGACGTTTTTATTCGACTGCGAATAAGTTCAGGTACGCCGATTTTCCATCTTGCCTTTCCAATTTTTCTCTCTTCTCCTTTATACGCCTCGTCTAAAACATGCCCAATCCTCTGGTCCTCAGGAAACTGAGTATTTACATTATAATATCGATAGGTTTTATATTTATCTCCACCCGGATCATTAATTTAAATCCTCCACAAGATATACATATACGTTACATAAAGTTGTAAATTATAGTTTGTTTAGGATACGTTGTGTGTAGATACTGTGCGGTTCTCGTGTTTGAATGTTTGTAAAATGTTATCACTGTTTGTTAACCGCTTACCTGTGTTATTTCACACGCTTCCGAAATAATAATTTAGAATTACAAGATTAAAATATATGATAAGAATATCGTTGACCTAGCCTACGGTAATCTCGAATATAGACTACCATTCGACCATATTATGCGACCTCCTAACTACTCTTAACTTTCCCAATAAAAAATAAAGATATTTTTATCTTCCACCTTCAAAACAATAATCGAATACATAATATGTAGATATACTATATATATTATCATTATACAGAATGACTGGAATATCATAGCTTGCACAATCTGTTTCGACAACTTTGTTTAATGACTTCCGAAATTCGAACGTTTCCGTTACGTCAATTTCTTTTTAATTTCAAATCATTGCGTATGCTCATGCATCATGCAGAATCAACGGTTCATTTAGAACTCGGCGCAAAAAAAAGAACATTTGGTTTTGCTCTCAATTTAAACATAACTGGTTTTAGAAAACTGATGGAGTTGGGACTAAACCATGGAGTTTCTTGTCGGATTTTTCTCCATAGGATCAACCTTTTGGAACCGTGCAACTAGAATCATAACGTTTCATAAACGCTACGTTTTTATTTAGCTCGTGTAGCTTTTGCCAGCGACTTCGTCCGCGTGGAATAGTTACTTTGTTCCCTAGTTCTTCGCCCGTGGTTTCACCTGCGTTGCCCCGTTCCTAAGGGTTGTAGCGTGATGTTTTATAGCTTGAAACCTTTCTTATGAATCACTCATTTTCCCAACATTTCCCTTCACTGCTCTGCTCCTATTGATCGTAGCGTGATGAAAAGTATACTATAACCTGCCCAGGAGTATGAAGAACAATTGTACAAAGTTTCGTTGAAATCCGTCGAGTGGTTTTTTTTTCTATAACGAACATACAGACAGACAGACAGACAAAAAATTTACTGATTGCATTTTTGGCGTCAGCATCGATCACTTATTACCCGCTGATAGTTATTTTGGAAATATATTTCATGTACAGAATTGATCTCTCTACAGATTTATTATAAGTATAGAAGAAGATAAAAACATTTTAACTTGAACTTCATGTTTTATATTATATCGTTAGCGTCTTGTCATCTGATTACTATGCCAAATAATGGATATCGTATATAAGTGTTCAAACATATTCCAATAAAGAAAAAACTATTAGTTCAATAAAAATGAAATGCTGTGCGTTCCTAAGTGCAGCACTTGAGAACTGCTTGTACAGTACGCGCGGCATAAGTTGGCCGGAGTGAAGTTCGCCGTTTTAATGCGCAATGGATTGTTTACGTTAAAAATTGTGTACTGCGCAACCAAACAGCTAACTTCAGTCCGGCCAACTTATGTCGCGCGTACTGTAGTCTCGTAGAATAATATTTTAGGGAAAGCATAATTTTATTGGAAAATATATCTGGATCTTTTTATGTTTCTTTGAAATTTTGACAGGACAAGGTCTGTCGCAGAGATATCGTGTAGAGTAGCTACTATAATTTTTTAAATGGTTCTGGTTAAATGGTTCAAAATTTATTTGTGTTATGGACAGGGCAGAAATACGTTCAATTATATTTAGCGGGAATAAATAAATAAATCTTTAAAGGTTTATTTTCTTACCCGTTTATTTTCTTAGTTCAATCTGTTATTAAAATACAATACAAGTATAGATAGCTATCTCCGTTGTGTATAGTCGGTATAATGTCAAGTTCGGAGTCACGAGTCGCTCACCTTGGCTCGTCATGCTTGCTCTGCTGTCCTTATTGGTAAGGTGTAAAGGTTTAGTTTTGCCTGGCAACTGCGTAAAGATAGACGACCTCTGTGTGGTCATGTCTAGTCATTTAGAAACTGGAGTGCTAACGTCTGGATCATTACGGTCGTGTAGGTACCTACTTAAAGATTTTGTTAATGAGTACCTACTTACCTTATTAGACAATACCTTCACACTACACGGCTAAACCGCCTCGTTAGTCTAGTGCTTGGTTCTCCCACAAGGGTAGGCAGAAACTATAGACCGCTACTTGCTACGATTCTTGCATACTTCTTTTGGGTCTTACACATTCATACATCTTCTCATAAACTGGCGCCGGTTGCGAGTACTACGTACCTGATCTTTTTGAAGGACTAGATCCATGTCAACAAGATCGGCGTATGTCCTTCTACTTCCTACGGTTGCTCCAACAATTTTGGTTGTTTGCTTCGAACAATACTCTTCCTTAAAAAGGAATAACAAAATTAGCACTAACCCGCAAGTTATTATTAAATGTAATTAAGCGTCATGCCATGCACCGTCACGGTCGGCGACGGCGCCTACGTTCACTAGCTGCATACTTATATACTTACAAAGTACATAACACACGTAATATTGTTCATATTGCTATTGAAAGTTAAAGAAAAAAGTATACTTCCTGTAATGTGACGAGTGTGGCGAGGAACTTGCAGCAGCGCGAGCGCAGCGGTCAGGTTACTCCGAACTGTGTGACGTAGAACCTTTTACTAATTTTTTTTCCAGACTGGGCCAGAAGGAGGGTTATGTTTTTCAAGTATACCTATGCATGTATAATGTATATTTCTTTGTCACTCTGCACTCGTACGGCTTGATGGGTTTTAGCTTGAGAAGTGTCGTTAGATTCGTCTCAATTGTAAGAGTAACACTGGGTATTTCAAAATTCTGAAATTCTTAAAAATTTTTTGTCCTCAAAATAAAGTGTCTTATAAGGTAATACTCTACAGGTATATAGGAAAATCCAGCAACACTTTGCTCGACCTGGGAATCGATACCAGGACAGTAGCAGTAGTAGTGATAGCAGTCGCGCTTACGATCAATAGACTAATGAGTTTAGAAGCATGGAATTTTGCAAAGGAACTGACAACCCGAGACAAATTAACTTTGCGCAGAAAAGTGAGGAGACCGAGGCGGTAATCGATTACCATCAGGCGATCCGTCTGCTAATTTGCCCTCCTATCCCATAAAAAAAAAAAATCATACTTCAATAATTTTCGTCCAAAATTTGTCTATCTAACTGGGTAGGTGCACGTGTTATCTATATAATCATCGCTGAATATAATATAAATGATAATGTGGGTGTAATCTGTTGATTTTATCGATGACACGACAACAGGAATTTGAATACATTCTTTTATTAAATTGTTATAATATATTCCTAAACGAATGTATGTTTGTCAATATTTTTTTTATTTATTCTTCAAAGGATATCCGAGTCCATTCTTAAAATAAAGTGGGTTCAACATGAGGCTCGTGGTCCTTAGTGCGACTGCCATACTTGGATCGGATTCGACCCAGGTCGAGCAAAGTGTTATTGGCTTTTTCTATAAAATTCTCAGTTGCTGCTGAGTTTAGGATTTGTGCCCGGTTTATCGCAATAGGCTCGCTCCTAAGCTATTACTTGGTCCTAAACATACCCATAAGCTGAGGGTATACATTAGTACACCTCTGCCTAATCTTTCAAAGAATATTTACAGGCGCAATGGTATGGGTTGGACTTCGACTGAAATGAACTGAAAAAAAATAGCAACCACTAAGACACGATTCAAACTGTCTTCACTAAAAGTAGGTGAAGCAAGCAGGGACTTGTGTCGTCAGTAATTGGATTTAGCACTGAACTCTGTAAGGTTATGTACTCATAATAACTTGCTAAGCCTCTTAACGGTTAAGTTAGCTGTACAAATTAACAACAATTATGGTCCTTAATTAGGTGTGTTATTCGATAGGAAATTAGACGTTGCCATTGACGTTGGTTTCCAATCAGAATTGAAGCGAGCAGACGGAATATTATTACACGAAGTGACTGCCGTCGGTCCTCACGAAGTCCCTAATTTATTAACTGATACCCTAAAGTTAGACAGTTGGCAGAATACTTTCAGACTTCTGACTACCTGTAACTGAGCACTCAGCAGGTTTTCATGATTTTCAAGGTCTATACTGCTTAAACTCTATATTTTACTTTTCCCAGGGTATTAAGACCTATATACGATCGGTGTAATTACATCAACCAACAAGCATAGCTCAACTTTAAGTAAGTATATTTCAACCGTTTTTAGTGTTTGTTATTTAGCTACGATTAATTATCTTTGACTGTAGACTTGTAATCTTAATAATTATGTAAAAAGACATCTTGCGTTTAATGTTGTAAATTAATGTGTGCGAATTTTAATGAATAAACATTTTTAGTAACTAAATTAAGAATTTTGTATTGAAATAAAACTACTTTTTACGGATTGTATCGCGTTTATAGATGGGTTTCTGCCCAGGCATTTTGGGCAAAAAAAATAAATGCTCTGGCATAAACTCATCTATATAGATGGGTTTCCGCCCAGGCATTAAGGGTGAAAAAAATAAATGCCCTGGAATAAATCCATCTCTAATCGCGTTATATGATATTACTAGCTTTTTGCCCGCGACTTCGTCCGCGTGGAATAGTTACTTTGTTACATATGAACTTTCATCCCCTATTTTATTCCCTTGGGGGTAGAATTTATCAAAATCCTTTCTTAGCGGATGCCTACGTCATAACATCTACCCGCATGCCAAATTTCAGCCCGATCTCTCCAGTGGTTTGGGCTGTGCGTTGATAGATCACTATGTCAGTCAGTCAGTCACCTTTGAGTTTTATATATATTTATATTAAACTTTTCGGAGCCTTTACAACATCCACGGTTACAGGTAGACTGAGGTGTTGGCCTTCCTAAAAAGTACCTAGTTTTATTTCAATGTCTAATATTCGCGTAAGTGTCAGAAAAAGAATTTTGTTATGCCTGATTAAAGTAACTAATGAATCACTAATAAATATTCAAATGACCAATCCATTTTAGTCAATTAGTAGTTAGTTCTAATACCAGAACTGTTGAGTTAAACAGGTGCCTCGCTAATTGGCTATGCATTTGTTATTTAAATTTGGTCGATGTTTTGTCGTATTTCGCGGTCATGATTACACATTACAAGCCTATTATGGGTGACATGGCCTTTAAAAATCACAAATGTGGCAACTTCACAATTTTTTTTGTTGTTTTTCTTTTGTAGTCGATCCCGTGACCGAAAGCCATTGATTCGATAAAAAATATTTAACAGTCCGGCGGACCGAATTTCTCTTACAGACGTAATACCGAAATAAATCGTAATTCAAATACAACTTAATCAAATTGTCTTATTATTCGGATTCCGATACCGTTAATCTAGGTTCCTATCATTTTGTTTTTGTCGTTGTCCAAAATACTTCACTGGAAATAAATATAAGCGAATGCAATTTTTGATAAAATTACCAAGTTTGGAACGATTTTCCAATCTTTTATTTCCAGTGAAGTAGTAGTACACGAAATAGTACCTACAGTAGGAACCTAGATTGACAGTACAATTTGATTAAATTGTGTTTGAATTACGATTTATTTCGGTATTACGTTTGTAAGAAATATACCGTCCGCCGGACTCTTAAACACTCTATGATGGACATTCAATCACAAATCAAACAAAAAGCTTATACGCTGACTGTATGACGAAGTGCCTTTTACCGGTCGTTATAGTTTACCCACACGTCATCGACTTTATTGACATTTAATTGATGGTATTTTATGTTTCGCGCTTTCACCTAGCTATGTGGTAAGGCAAGGTGTTACTGAAAGCGGAGATCCCGCTTCATTTCGAGAGGCCCTTATCACTTATCTACTTACAAGCTTAGTAGGTACCTAGTATTCATATTTTCTAAAAGGGTAAGTAGCTGCATTTATATAGACAATAAGTATATTGCTGCACAGTATATCTTAGTATGTTTTATTCGCTTATCAAAAGTAACAAAAAAAACATCTTGATACAGACATGCTAAGTTTAAAACGCTCTGGCTCACTCCGCTCACAGTATCGCCTTGTCACTACAGACCTAGTTTATGACTTCGCGTCAAGTGAAATATGATATGGATGGATTACGAAATAATTCGTTCATCTGTTTGTGTGCTACATTTGGATTTTAATAGCTATTATATTTCCAAAAAATATCGTTTCTCTTTAAGTCCAATTGTGATCGTATGTTTAAAAAGTTTATACTGTTGGGAACTGGGCCATCTTTTGGGTAGACAGAGTATAGTAGCGGAACATTTATTAACAGTCCGACGGATCGGATTGCTCGTATAATCGTAATACCAAAATATTTATCGTAATTCAAAAATAATTCATTCTTTACATCATCATCAGCCTATACTAGACCACTACTGGACGTAGGCATCCCCCAATGTGCGCCATTTCGCCCTGTCCTCGGCTTGTCGCATCCAAACTTCGGCAAGCAGCCTGTCGCAAATCATCACTCCATCTAGCCGGAGGGCGTCCTATACTATGTTTGCCGAGTCGCGGTCTCTACTCGAGAACACGTCTTCCCCAGCGGTTGTCAGTTCGTTAACAGATATGGCCAACCCACTGCCACTTCAGCTTGCAAATTCGGTACACTATGTCGGTTACTTTGGTTGTCTGTCGGATAATCTCATTGCGGATTTTATCCTTCAGAGACTCCGAGCATAGCACGCTCCATAGCATGCTGAGCGACTTTAAATTGATGGATTAGCCGTACTGTGAGTGTCTACGTCTCAGCACCGTAGGTCATTACGGGTAGGACGCATTATCCTTTACACATTATGATTAAATTGTGTTTGAATTACGATTTATTTTGGTATTACGCTTCTATGGGCAATTTGGCGTCCACCGGACCCAATGTTTTTGTAGCTATAAAAAAGAATGTTTCACGGGGCCATCATGCATTACACTGGGCCATTGTACGTTAATTGGTATATCAATCGATTTTTTGTCGTTCTAGTAAATAATATCGACGTATGTAAATGATGCAGTGATAAATGGTCAAGACTTTGACACAGTTTTGGAACCTTTTACCAAACATTCCATATA
Organism: Acronicta aceris; assembly: GCA_910591435.1. Taxonomy (NCBI): domain Eukaryota; kingdom Metazoa; phylum Arthropoda; class Insecta; order Lepidoptera; family Noctuidae; genus Acronicta; species Acronicta aceris. The sequence continues at coordinate 14,794,319 of OU342770.1, forward strand.
GTCATCAATCTTTTGAAACTGGGCCTTTGAAGCGAGGTAAACATCGTGAGAAGATACTCACGTCAACAAGATACGTGTGATGTATGACAACGACTGAGGGGAGGCTTTGGACGTGAAACTTTTACATACCTACTACACCCTCAGTAGATAAGAGCACCTACCTACCAGGAGGTTTTAACTGGCTAGATTTCTGACTTGAACTTGAACGTGTAGGTACTTTTTTTGGGTTATAGATTAAAACAAAACATAATATGTTCTTTTTTATAGGTTCCAAGTCACTATTTGGTTTCTGAATATAGCAACGGCGAGAACCACCCTACCGGGCGACCAAACGTCAAAACAAAGTGGACAACAAAACAGTCTTCCTACACGGCAATGTGAAATAACGCGTAATGACCGACAATTACACGCAGACACCCGGGCTTTTCAATTACCTACTTTGTCTAGCTGATCATGCGATTAATCGGATGTGACAGTTCACAGACAAAAACATACACTACAAAAGGTGATATAGAGTTTGTTTTCGGTTGAATCATTTCGTTCAGCTGTATGCAAAGAATTGATGGATCGTATCCTTAATTGGAAACCAACAATTATTTTTATAACTGTACTTTGTAGTTCACTGTCACCAAAACTAGAATCAGCGATTTGTATCTAATATAAAATTACTGCGTGGGAGTCGATAATTTGTTTGTGATAGTACAGTCGCTGAAGAACGTGATTTTAACATTTTTAGCTGATCAAAGTTTTGCATTACTATTATCAACTACGTAAGTAGTTAGTATTTTGAAGATATGCTGATAATTTTTTTAAAAGCATTTAATATTAACAGTAATCCAAAAATTTTAAAAATGCTGCTAATTTTCTAACCGATTAAACGAGTATCTAATAACAGTTTTATTATTAGAAACGTTTTTATTAACAATCGATTTGTTATCTTAATAATTGGTTTCTTAATTACTGATATAACTTGACTTAGTTTTTAACGGTCGTTAAGAAGAACAGTAACTGTAAATAATTTGGTCGATATTTATCTGTATAAGCAATGTATTTTATCATAGTATATATAGTTTTTTTTAAGGGATAATGGGACAAACGTGCAGACGGATCGCCTGATGGTAAGCGATTACCGCCGCCCATGGACAGCCGCAACACTATAGGAATCACAAGTGCGTTGCCGACCTTTTAAAAGGGGATTGGGTCTCCGGTAACCTCACTCACTCGGCGAAACACAACGTAAGCGTTGTTTGACGCCGGTTTTCTGTGAGGCTGTGGTATCACTCCGGTCGAGCCGGCCCATTCGTGCCGAGGCATGGCTCTCTCACGTTAATTATATGTATGTATGGCAACAACCACAATCTCCTTGGTTTCTCCAGTAACAGGGAACATTACCTTTATCTCTGAATGAAAAATTAGACCAAAGTCGAAAGAATTGGTCATTTCTTCTCTGAGAATTTTATTTAAACTTTTGAGAAGCCCTATATCCTTCCCCAAAGTTCAATCTATCTTTACACCAATGAAAATTGGTTCAGCGATTTAAGCGTGAAAACGTAACAAACAGTTATCTACTTTCACATTCAGAATATTAAGTTTTAAAATATATTAATTTTTGTTCACAGGCCTTCATTGATCAACAGGGAAACATTTTATTAAACACACTATATATTCTGTATCGGTCCTGCAACTTAGCGTCAACATTGTAAGTACAGTATGATGCTCATGCGCATACTAACGCACTGATTTGCAAGCGCGCGCGTCGCATACAGATACAGATTTGAATTTGTGTTGATTGCAAGCTTATATTAAGTAACCGAATTCTACTAAGTACAATGAAAGTTTTAATAGGTATACATACCACCACGCCTGTATTCCCTGAAGGGTAAGGCAGGGTGTAGGTACCAATGTACACCCACAGTTCGTCGGTATGTTTGTAGGTCCCATGTAATAGGGGGCATATTGCCATTAACCGGGCACAAATCCAGACTACGATCTGCTACTGAGAATTTTATAGAAAAACCCAACAACACATTGCTCGACCTGGGGATTGAATCCAAGACCTCTAGCGTAGCAGTCGCGCTCAGGAACACTAGAGTAACGAGGTAGTTACGACGGAGTGGCTTATTATTGCGATCATTTTAAGGTTGTGAGATAGGGATGTTGCTACAGTCATCTCGCTCTCTCTCTCAATCGCAAAATGATCGCAAAATGATCGCAAAAACACGTCATGGTACTTACTGCGAGTCTGCAATGTCTGCGTAGAGCTTTGAAAACTATACCTGGAAGGACTTGAGGGAGGCCTTTATCCAAGTGTCGGACATCAATGACTATGCCTATAAAAAAATTCTAAAGATTTATTTAAATCACCTGACGGAGAGATTAGGCGCAAGCGCAACAGAATGCGGAAGGAAAGTCTCCCGCACTTCATTATAGTTAATTGTTTTAAGCAGCGGCACACTCGATGCGATGTGACACCGACACATAAATCTACGAGACAATAATATTGTCTTCTGTTAATTACCGGTGTTGGGGTAATTAATAACAGCTACTAGGCAACACCAACTGAATCATAAAACTGGCTGAATACATAGCAACACCTTTTTCTGATGAATGTCATTGTTACGTATATTTATTTATAGAAAATAAAATTTTTGGTCACGACGTTGGATGCTATGCGTTATGCTTGACCTTCATTAACAGGTTGACGTCATTTGGCTGGTTTGATCGTAATGGTGCTGGGTCAGCCAGTTTGTTTGGAATCGCGGGTAAGGGTATTTGAAGATATGCTCTGCATTTGGATTACAAACTAGTAACACTATTTCAATATGGCAAAGTTAGCGTGCACTTAGCGTAGGTGCAATTGTAAGAATGTCCAGCAACTTAATTGCACGCGGATTGCTCAGACTGATCCCAACCAGCGGTATACAAGGAGGCACATATTCCTTATGGTTTTTGGTTTGGTTGATCGGTAAGAGGCCGATATAACTCTCCTCTGCTTTCCTTCCTTCTTTGTTCTTCCAGGTCCCATAGGGATCATCATCATCAGTCTTAAAAATTCTTATAGCTATTTTATAAACATCTATGTCAATTGAGTGAGTAAACAGATGCCAATGATGTATTGTGTCAAGGAGGATACGTGAGGTAAGCCGTCAATGAGTGTGCAGGGCATGGCTGATGAGTACCGATGATGCCACACACCTCATCTGACCGCAGTGATGCAAGCGTAGAATTTTATACCTACTCTGTGGAAGTTCCCTACCAGTTACCCTTAGGTAAGTTAGGAGCGATGCCTACGGATCGTTTGTACGCTTGTATGGGCACTAGTACTACTAGGTACTCCTCACGAAGGTTTAAAGATGACTCTAGAATCAGAGACGTGACTACCTTGTTGGAAAAATTTCTATCAATAGGTATCTAAGTATATGGAGTAGGAGGCAAAAGAATAATCAAACATATGAATATGTACAACAGAAAATAATTTCCTTACGTTACCCAGCGTAATCCACAGCTCCTAACACAATTTTAATTTATTGAAACTCGTCTCCATTTTTGCCTGGATACAATAATATCGTGCCTTCACAATCGTTATCTACAGTAATATTGCTAATGTATCGCCAACGACTAAACATATTTATACTATAAATTGCTCTTCTTGATCACAAAAACGTTTTACTTAATTTACAAAACTTGCCAAAAATATCTCCTCTCGTTCCTTCACCAGCTCTGTCGTAGGTAAGAGGAAGACAACAATAGATAAGTACCGTAATGTAAAAGTAAGTCAAATTCTCATGTGTGTTGACAAACGTCCTTGCGGACACAGTGTCAATTGAGACGACCGTAAAGACAGTAAAAAAGAAAACGAAAAGTATTACCAGAGAAGCGGTAGTATTTTGTTTCTAAACACACACAAAACAATAAGGATACGCATTTGAGCGAAATATGGTACCATTACAAGAATATGAAACTGTTCGTCACATCTGTGCAAAATACAATAAATAGGTAGTCGTAGTTCAGTACAAAGCAATGCTTAGTGAAAATCCTTAACAAATTTCCATTTCCTTGCATGATATCAGACTCATAAGGGGTTACGTTGCAAATACTGATGTGGGTCATTCCAAGTAGCTTCTATTGTTTTCATACCGTTTCCAGTGTGACGGGGACAGTTTCTTTGCATGACTGGTTGCTTTAGTGGTTCTAAGATATGCCAAATTTTGCGCGATGTTTCCTTCATAGTTTGACTACTGGCAGGAACTGGTTGGTGCAGTGATGGAACAATGCGAACATCAGTTCATGAGCAGATAAGTTTTAGTGGCCACTATACAGCTGTCAAGCAGCACCGTTAACTGTCACCCATAATCTAGTCGTCCAGTCTAGTAGTCAGTAATGGTTGCTCAACATTTTCTCCTTCATCTAAGGAGTGTCAAGTCTCCAGACACTCCCATACTGTTCAGGATACGACTAGGAGTTTAACGCTCGCTAAGGGACGCTTTGGCTAAGTACTCATCACTGACTATATAAAGTAGAACTTCTGTCTATATATATTTAGTGTTCACACACAGTGTCTCTAGGTTGCGCATATATTATGAATGAACGTGTAAACTAGAGCGATGATTAACGAGCCGTTTGTTATTATCTTCTAACTTTGGACACAAAGCTTTTCTATTGATTAGGAAAACGTACTGCGAGTAACGAAATACTATAATATCGGTTAAGAGGTTTACCACTGATTACTATATAATTGAAACCCTCTCTCTTCACAGTTAATCTCGTCAACTGGTACAGTCAGGTAAATTGGATCAGATGAAATTGATCTTAAACCCTGGACTGAAATGGCACTTTTGGGGCCATCACCAAGAAAAGTAGTACTAATATATAGTAGTATTAATAATAGTAGCAATAATGATACCGTAGTACGATTTTTTTATTCAGAACCAACTCCCGACTCAGGTTCGTCCTACTTTAGTAAACGCATACATAGGATATTTGTACTCATCCGGTGCTCCAAAATTTTCTTGAAGTAAATAAGAAATTCTAGGGAAAACAAGAAGAAACCTAAAACGTAAGACTACTCATTATAAAAAAAATGCTTTTCGGAAGTACATTGCACATTTGCATCGAGTTTTAATGCAGTTTTGTATGAAACAGCTAATAATATCTTTTTCGATATTTCAGGTTTTGTCTCATAGTGAAAGTTGTTTATAATCATTATTACTTTCGTTCCCCGAAAGGTTAACAATCAGTCACCATGTAAAGTGCGTTTTATTTACTCCATCGCTGTACCTCATGTACCACTACGAATATATGAAGCCTGCTGAAATTGAATTTGGAACCTAAAATGCGAGATGTCAGTGACTAGCTATAGCCATGCATGCATCATACCTACCTTCGAATATAATGCGCGTCTGGCTCATCAGTACGGGGACAAAACTTTCTTCACATTCAGATGCTGGTACCTTTTTTTAGAAAGCTTGACACAAGTTAACATATACAATGACTTACGAGAAAAAAGCGTCCTTCCTTATTAAAAGAATTCCTCGTCATGCAGTTCTTGTTTATTTATATCAAAACAATAGCTACAATGATATTAGTCTATATCCCTCGAATTCCTCAGCGGGCTGCGTTTGCGCAGGTGTGCGCGATTCAGGCCAGCAGTTGGACATTCCGGGTGCGTTTGGTTTCGAAACAGCAGCGTTCGGCGATACAGCCCGAGATATCTGTACCTCATTATGAGGTAATCTCAATACTGCTACCAGTTGCCAAGTTCCTTGCTAAATTTGTCGTGAACTGTGTCAAAGGTTGCTTAAAGGATAGCTGTTTACTATACGTTCTCATTTATTAGGAAATCGGGTATGGCAGACACAGTTGTTTAAAAAAAAATGACGAAAATGGGTAAAATTACATTAACAACCTTGGCTAGCACAGGTCCACTGCCTCATTCACCTAAAGTTACCTCATGAGCGTAGTTGTTCTGAGCGCGACTGCTACGATAGGTGTCCTGGGTTCGATTCTCAGGTCGAGCAAAATTTTATAGGGTTTTTCTATGAATTTCGCAGTTGCAGCTCGGAGTTTGGATCTCTGCCTCGTTAATGGCAATAGGATATTGAAATGGAACCTAAACCTTCGAACTGTTGGTGTAGTACACCTCTGCCTAACCCTTCGGGGAATACAGGCATGATGGTATATATTGTTTTTAGCACTTTTTATTAGCAGTAGCAGTTCGGATTTTGGATTTGTGCCCGGTTAATGGAAATAGACCCGCCCCGTCGGGTACATGGGATCTAATCTAAACGATTTAAAATACACCGTATAACTACCTCTGTCTAAACATTCAGGCATACAGGCGTCAAGGTTTTTAAGTTAATATCTCTCTTGAGTGACTCACATAATATCCCAGTACTGACAGCGACTAGAAAAGGTTAAAAGTGAGTGACCCTTTCCATAGAGAGATGTGAATATTATATATCTTTGAAAACAAAAACTAGATCTAGATGAAACTATATAGCAGATAATAGGCGAAGCGGCAGGACTCGCCACTCAGTTGTTGTAAGCTAGCATTCCGTCGAGAGCAAAGTGGTCCACAGTGTGACGCGACTCACGCGACCACTTTCCATAGATGGCTGACCTGCCCAGATTGCTAGCTCTAGTAGATAGCCTTATATGGTGTAATGTACCATGTACCACCATTACATGAAGAGTAATGTTTCTATCAACATTGTAAGTTTCCATAGGGATCATAACAACATAACATCACCATCACGTCGGTAGTTCCCGAAGGGTAAAACAGAGGTTGTAGTACTCCGGTTAAGACCCAGTAGAACCACAGTTTGGCGGTATGTTTGGCTCGACCAATTTGGCTGACCTTTTTTGTTGATTTCTTAATTGTCAGAAAAACGTCGGGAAACACAGGTGACGCAGCGCACGAGTCGCTTGTAAATAATAAAATAAAATAGAAGTTATCTGTATTTCCCCAGAACTGTGATGCATCATTTGTGCAAGGATCCGAAACCACCTAGTATTTAGGCGCCACCTGATACATACTCGTAATTTACATCTATTAACACGAGGCTCATTCATCTTCCTCGAGATACGCTCGTTTACACTCGTATCACAACATCAGATAACAGTAAAATATCTGTCAATATGTACAAAGAGATACAGCTGCATACAACCATGAATTATTTTAATATGCTTTTCGTGTCCATAGGGATTAATTTCTTATACCTACAATTCATAATAAATATATAGATAGCAGCTTCCACCCGTAACTTCGTTTGTCTTATGTTACTCAGGCGTAGTGTAGCTTTCTCTGATTGAAAGAATTTTCAGAATCGGAGCATTATTTCTGGAGATTACCCATGCTAAGGACTTTAGGGACAAACTCACAAACTTAGAAAGGTTAACTTCTTTATACCTAATACCTATATTATAAGTATAGATAAACTTTTTATAGAACCTTCCGTAGTAAACAGAACAGAGACCATATCATAACATGTTAACGCGATCATCTTTAGGTTATGAGAAAGGGGTGGCGCTATTAAACCTGTATTAGCATCCTGTTCTTACATCCTGTGGTTTTACCTCGGAAGTTTTCTACATCGAACACAATCCAAAATGCATTGCATTGCACCTAAATTGTAGCTTTAGTCAGTAGGAGAAACCCTTTTCTTTCCAGGGCGACACGACTGTCAAATTTCTTCAATCGATTTCCAATTTACTCTCCAAATAATATCTAGAGTTTATTATCCATTGGGGAAGTTTGTGGTAACTTGATGTGCTGTTGAATGTATATAGCCAACCATAGCCAAACGGACTTCGTGATATGGAATATCTGTGCAAGATCTCTACGCGCAAGACAAAGGAACTACAATGGCGGCAAACGAAACGTCAAAACAAAGAGGATCAACCTTGCGACCCTCAAGGAAATAAAAAAATAGGTCAGTGAACCAGGCTACGCAAGCAGTATAACTCCATCGTCCTCGAAGCCATTACTGTCTCAATTCCATGTACATGTACAACTATAATACTATAAAGCCAACTCCTTAAACAGGTTTGCGAAACTGATATAGGTCATAAAGTTTTACGAGTATATCCATTACAGTCCTGATATTATATCCGATTTGCAATGTAGCAAACAATGTCGTTTGGTCTGTGATTTTACTGGAAAAGTTGTTGACTTTAATCTACGCTGAACCATTTTATGATTGTTTGCTATATATTCCTTATGTCTAGACTTCGTAGAATGAACATAGCACCATTAAACATGCAACATAGGAACTTTAACCTCTGATGAAGTCTTAATTTTAGCCATGAGTTTATAAATTATGACGGTTACAGCCTAATATCACTCTAGGCACCACTACATTACTCAATGAGACTGACTATCAAAATAATAACTCAAATGATAATATATACCTCGCCTTAGGATACTATTAGAATACCATTAAATGTCATTCTACGACTTAATTTATCATTGTCACTGGAGTTTCGTAACAGAAGGGGCAATTATCATTCCATTTATGGATATAGTACTGACATTAATATTGTAGTTGTTATGTAAATGTGATTGTTACCAATAAGTATGAGTGGGACTGACAGAATTGGTGTAGGAGTGACAGAAGTACTCCATGATTTCAACGCTGACCTAAAGGTTTAAGAAGTGGCTCTTTTGACGGAATACTTGAAACGAGGTCATGCAAAACTGTACTACTGTAACATAATTAGCCTATGATCTGAAAGGCTGACATGATATCTATACTTAATCCATAATTAACAATGATTGACTCAAAAGCACGATTTTTGAAAATACAAAGGAACTCATCTTCAAAATTATTAATTTGTTTTTGTAAATAAAGAATGATTTCATACCACGTCCGTGCAAACCCATCTTGCCTGTATGAAAAGTATTTTTCCATGCAACCAGGACAACGGAACAGGCTGAACTACATTTCGAAAGGATATGAATGGAAATTCAGTAGCAGATTATAACAATAAAGTGTTTTGCATGTAGTTGCTCATATTGCAAAAGGTCGATGTCTCCATATTTTGCGATGACAGCAAAAGCAAGATACTTCCTCAGTACTGGATTTGTAAAACGTAATACCTAACAGTTTTGAGCAATATGTAAGTGATTATTTGCAGAATTCTACAGAAACACATTACCCATTAACGGAATCTGTTTATTTTTGTAGGTACCTACAATAGACTTGAAACTTACTTTACTTACATGTAGATATTTCTTTGGCATTTTTAAATTACAGGTATTTCTATAAGTACAGTAATATTTGACCCCTTTAGTGACCAGGGCGACGACCTACGTCCTGTAACACAGTTGTGCGAGAAACTACTAGATATGTATGTATGTATCTTTATTAAAACTTTCAAAAATTACAAGGTTATGCAAAGCCCCACAAAACCGTCTTTACGGTTTGTCTGTGGGTACAGAAAACAACTTACGCACTAATAATATAAACTTATTTAGCTTATTGCACTAAACATAAATACTTAGTAGTAATTCTACAATTACACAATTTCTGCAAAGGTAACAACAATGTATCAGAAAGTATGATGGTAGGTGGGTAGTATGTATAAAGTGGGTAGTATGTATAAAGTAAGTGTACTGTTAAAGGCAAGTTAATAGGAATTCTTTAAGCAATTTTGCAAATTTACTTTTTTTAGGCTCATTTCGTATACTAGAAGGCAATCTATTGAGCAGGTAAGGTATTCGTTTGTCCAGCGTTCTGTCACCGTAGTAGTTCCCTACTCTGGGGACTTCAAATTTAGCCTGTGTTACCGATCTGGTGCCGTGTTTATGTGAAACTAATGAGTAACGCTCCCAACTGCCATGACTGTTTACAAGTAGAAGATATTTATGTTTTAAACTCACAGGTAGAATTTTACATATTTTAAACAACTTTTTATAGTCGCCTTTACAGAGCTTTCGCGTTTTTTTATTTACTAAAAATTTTAAAAATCGTATTTGTTGTGCTTCTAGTTTGTCTAAGTTAGTTTTGAAAGTAAGTCCATAACAGTCGAGTGCGTAACCTAGTATAGGGTCTACCAAGGCTGTATAAAGGCATTTAAGGGTACTACTAGGAACTCTAAAGCTTAGGTGGTAAAATTTACCAATTAGCGTTCTAAGTTTATTACAAAGGTAATCTATATGGTATGACCAAGATAAGTTCTCATCGACTTTCACCCCTAGGTAAGTAATACATTTAACTCGTTCTATTGGTTTACAGTTACATTTTTGATCCTTATGAATGCATGAGAAACTATGTGTATATATAGGTGGGGAAACTTCGGGTGGACATAAATACGGAGAATGGATTATGATTAATTTAGTCTTATCTGTATTTAATATAATGCCATTGTCGTGAGACCATTTCACTACTCCGTCCACATCATGTTGGACGAGACGACAGGTATCGTCAAGGTCGGTGCCCGCGCGTAGTGCGCACAGGTCGTCCGCAAACATGTACGCTGTACAGTGGCGTAGTACGCCACACAGACTGTTTACGTGCATGAGATAACATACAGGGCCGCATCCTGCGCCTTGAGGCACCCCGCACCTCACCTCCCTTGCGTCACCATATGACTCGCCCACTTTTACACGATAACGCCGCGCGGTGAGATAATCGCTAAACCATTTGTTTAGCGGTTCTCCCACCCCGCACTCCTCCATCGCATTCAATAAAGTTTTTGTTTCTAAAGTATCAAATGCCCTTTTAAAGTCAAAAAACACAGCTACTATAAATTTTTTCTCGTGAAGATAGTTATTAATTTCGTTACCGAACTTTGATAAAAGAGTTGTTGTACTTTTACTTTTCTGAAATCCATGTTGACAGTCGTTAATTATTTTATTATTTTGGAGATAACTCCCTAATTGGTTAACTATGCATTTTTCTATTACTTTTTCTACACTTGACAGTATTGAAATTGGTCTATAATTGGATAATATTGAGCGGTCACCTTTTTTATGAATTGGGCGCACTATTGCCTCTTTCAACTTATCTGGACATATATAATTTTTAACACACAGGTTTACTAGACGCGCAAGTACTGGGCTAACTTTATTAACAATACATTTAAGATCGGACATGCGTACAAGATCGCTACCAGGTGATTTATTTGTTTTCATTCCCATAATAACTCTCTTGACATATAGACTAGTCACTGGTTGCCATCTCATACACACTCCGTTTTCCTTTACATATGTTATTCTATTTATCCATTTTTCATCACAGTTATGCTTTATACATTCTATTTCTTCAGAAAAACTTTTTGAAAAATTATTACATATGTCTTAATATAATGACGCTATCATTGTGTTAGCCCCAGAGGACGTAAGTATACGTCCTATATATTAAAACATACTGAACTTCCTAAAGCGTATAGCTTGCTAGGCACCAAATTAATATTATCATTTGGTAGTGTACAATATCACTATGTACATACATACATACATTCATACATAATCAACCCATTATACTGTCCCACTGCTGGGCACGGGTCTCCTCTCAGAATGAAAGGGATTAGGCATAAGGCGAATATTATTTATGTAGATAAGTTATCTATCTTTGAAAATCAGTTTTAAACTTTTGGTTCAATCCGTAACTATTTATCTAGTAGGTACTCGAAAGTGCCTTTTTTAAGTTTTTGCTAAGTGAAAGCCCTACCGCATTCCACATTACAGGGCCGATGTGCCGATACGTCATAATTGCCCATTGTTCTGGTTGGGCAACGCCACCTTATCCTGGATGTACGCGTTATTGCCTCCGTTTGCTCACTCACGTTATGACATTGTGCTAGATATTGATGACATGGTGACTATAACAGTGCCGCGGTGTCCGCTTGTAGCGGTCAGGGCCGCACGATTGATTTTTGCAGAGACAGTTATTCAGAGACCAAAATACCATGATAAGATTTTTTTTTTGTGTTCTTTAATCCTTACACTACGATTCTCCTGTATCGTGGATACCATTATAAACGTTCACTGCGTTAATCGGTTTTCAATTTGTGATGATAAAACAGAACCCACCGGGTAAAACCCTCCTCTCAATCCCTACTCTTATTCCAACAGTGTGTTACTTTTTGTAACTTCCATTATCTTCCTATGAATTCCGAGCCAATCCAATCGCTCATAATTTTTTTTTGTTGTTTTAAATAGCCTATTTTGTGTCCCACTGCTGGGCAAAGGCCTCCCCTAACTCAGTCACTCAGTCCAGGATTTTCTATCCTGGGCTTCCTCATACCACGTCGGCAAAAAGCGGTTAATATCATCTCGCCAACGTCTCCTAGGCCGACCTCGTCCACGAATAACATTGTCAGGTACTCACTCTGTAGCTAGTCTTGCCCACCTGTTTGAATGCATACGCTTGATGTGGCCAGCCCACCGCCACTTTAAACTCGCAGTTTGAACGGCCACATCAACTATGCGCGTTTTGGAACGAAGGGTTGTAATTCGGACGTGGTCTGTCCTCTTTACACCCAAAATACTGCGTTCCATTGCTCGCTGGCAAACCTTAAGTTTGAGAACCACAAAATACCTAACGCCAAAATACTAGAGTAACTAGGTATAATTACACAGAACAACCACGACGAGACTAGACCTAAGACACACACACAGTGACAGTGTAAGAAGTAAATTCCTTTACATTTATTCAAGGAAAAGACATTTACTTATGTATGAAATACCTAAGAAACAAATAAACAATATTGAAAGTTACCGCTTATAGGATTTTCCTCTCAATGACGCATGGTCCATGACCTCCGGAGGTGAAATCATGGAACCTGCGTCATCGTTTATGTCAGTTATTTTATAACGAGGGGACAGTTTTGAGAAGTATTTTAAAAATGTGTAATTACTTAGGCTCGCTTGTACGCCGTTAGACCTACTGAATGAACAACTGTGGCGATCATGAACTTCCTCAGCATTTCCTCGTGTGGGGACGGGACAGAATACAATTCCTCACTACCATTTAGATAAGCATTTCGTAGGGGGCGAGAAAATATTTGACTTGCTCGGTGGTAGGACCTCTTGAGGTCTGACTGGCTGGCGACCACCCTTATGTGTCTGTTGTAAAGCACTTTGGTGTGTGTTTCGACTTTTGCGCGTAAGAGCCAGTTCGCCCTCTCGGTGCTATGGTTCTGGTAGTTTGCAATCCTTAGAGGCTCTTTAAGCTCAGCAACGCATCAGTAATTCCTTTGGTGTCCATGGGCGAAGATGACAGCTTACCATCAGGTAGCTCGTCTGCTCGTTTGGCTTCATAATCATTAAAAAATTAACAGTTCGGGCTGATAGCATTGGTTTTATATTCTGGAAATATTTTAAGTTACCTTCCTCTAATAATACCACCTAATTCTGAGATTTGGTATGCGGAGACATAGGTCAAACTCGCAGACGCTTTGAGAACTTTGATCTCTATAAAATAGTATGTTTTCCACATAGTTATCTACAATAAAAACTTTTTAGACATTAATTATGTTTTTATACTGCTTCGTATAAAAACATAATTAAAGTATTTTATCTACAAATTAAGTCTGTATACCTAGTAATTGAGATCTATATTTTATTATTCACGTAGGAACACTACTTAGTACCTAGGTAGTTACAATACAATTGTTTCAAGGTGTGAGTGGTGTGATGCAGATATGTGCCTGTAATAAATATTGATTGGACATTTTACCTATAGATAACAGTAATCATTATGTTTGTGTCATTGTCAATGATTTAATGCTTTAAGTATGTCCATATGTAGAATAATTCTAGAACGCTGGAGTACTAATGTTAGAATTGGCCTCCAGTCTAACTAGATGTGGCTGAGTATTTTACACGAAGCGACTGCCATCGGACTTCCGTAAGATCAATTATTCCACGGTTAGACCGGTTGGCGAATTTACGGGTTTATAACTACCCGTGACGATATCACGTCGTGTATGTTATTTGTATGAACACCCGGAAAAAATGTGTTTTGCAACGTGTGATCGTAAAAGATTGACGCACGGGTCTTCATGTGTAAAGAATGGTCCTCTCCAGCATAACTCAACCTCCCAAATCACACGATTCGATTCAGTCATAAATATTTTGTATAACCAGCCAGATATGTTTCATTTACACACACTGCAATCAAACCATCAAACCAGTAATCCGCACTCCTGATAACGAACTCCATACATATAAACAATACAATACAGTAATAGGTACATATCGATAGGTAGATAGGTCTGCATGTGTGCCAGTAATCAGCTGATCGATCGGTCGTCGATAATATGTGATAGTGTGGGTGACGCACACATGCACACACCCGCCTCATGTTGTGTCAATGTCAAGTGTTATAAAAGCAAAATTAATATTAGCTGTTATTTTTATGTCAACAGAAGAGTAAAAAAATTGGGAAAAGAGGAAGGAATATCTAAAATATTTAACTTGAATGTAATGACTATGTTTTACGTATTATGCTAAATAAATTCCATAAAAAACACCTGTCATAGTGACCTTAAATATAATTCTTATCATAAAACGTAAAAATATATGATAGGTACGTTGCAAACAAAACTTCATCAAGATGAACACACCTATTCGTTTTATCATAATTAATTTCCTGCGAATATTAATCACCGATACAAAAATAAAGAAAACAATAGCAAAAGCCAATTAGGAAGCTCAAAAACCCTTGGTGACCTGAAAGCATAAAATTAATCAATTCGATATTTTTGTCTACCCGTAGGGAGTTGCAACGTAGTAGGTACTAGATTGAACTTAGAAATAAATTAAAAATATTTGAAAAGGAATATTTAAATGATGTTATGAGATATTTTTACAAATATCTACTAATTCCCCTTCTTTTGGTCCTTGTAGTTAATTCATAGTTACCTACAGATTGGAGTTTAGAAACTGATGTTTGGAATAATTTTCACAATCGTTTTTGCTGCAATTAAGAAACGATGCAATATGAATTAACAGAATGAATGCAACATTGACTTATAAGTAATTAACTGTTTGCAAAATCGTTATGTAAGTGTCGATTAGCTCCACATGATATTTCATAAAGCACTCCATAATAATGTAGTCACACGCCATAATTTCATTATTTTTAAATAAAAAAAACGTTGTCCCGCACTAGGCTTTTCTCGTGTATCGTGAGTGCGTTTACAAACACAAATTCTCACATACACAAACACCAGATCCGGGACCTGTAGGTATAGATAAAAAGGCAAAGATAAAAATATTTGCTCCGTCGAACTCACAAAAGCTCAAAAAAGATCGAGCTCAGCCGCTACGCCAACCGTATCGTCGAGTTATAAAATACCCACAGATCTAATAGACAGATAGTTTAGCTACTTCCGTGACCAGTACCTCTGCTGCAAATAAGTAGCTTGTCATCTGTCACCCGCCTGATGTCCCTACTTTCCATCTCACCAAATGAGGTCACAGTTTTCACTTGGAACTGCCTCCTCTGACGACTTGTCCTGAGCGTGACTGCCACTGCTGAGTAGCAGCTTTGACGTCGGAATTTGTGCCCGGTTAATGGCAATAGGCTTGCCTCTTATTACATGGGACTAAAACATGCCGGCAAAGTGTGGGAGTACCTTAGTAGACCTCTGCCTAACCCTTCGGGGAATACAGGCATGATGTTATGTTATGTAGTTTCTACTTGCTTTCGCTAAATACTATGGATGTACTCCTTACACTCAAATGTTATGTTTCGGTAGTCCACTACTTCTATTCTGTGATTCCGAATTATACTAATGAGTGTAAAAAGTCTATATAGTTTTTCCCCAAAGCACGAGCCTGTCTTCAAAATGTTCCTCGTGTGTTTTAGTTAAAACTTTACCCCATACTAGGATTATCTCCTCCTTATCTCCAATTATCTGGGTTTGATGATGGATACCGTGCTATGTTGTGGTCTTAACGGTGAGCATGCAGATAGGAGTAAGCAGATAGGATAAGCATCACGCATTGTCTCCTATGCTACCAGCTCAAATATTCCTCCTTGATTTACAGGGTCGGCAACGCGCGAGTGATAACCGCTTACCTTCAGGCAGGCTGTATGCTTGTTTTCCACCGTAGTGGTATAAAAAAAATACAATGTAGAGATCGACATACATTTCTCCTGCCCTTTGAGGAGGTTTCCTAACCATGAAGGCAGCCCCTTATGAGTTGCACAATGGAAATCTCTCCCATCCAACAAAGGTATTTATGTTACTATTAAATAGTTGCAAAAGTATTGACAATGTTACGTTATAAAGAATTAATTAGATCGATTCGTACGATAAATATCGGTGATAAGCTATCAGTGAATTCGTGTGTGCAGGTGGCGGTGCGCGGCGGTGACTCAGAACAAACACCGATACCTTGGGACTTGGGGACCAATGAATTAACGACTTAAACAACAGTAAATCAGTCTTGACTTTACTGAGAGGGATTACACCCATTAACCTATATCGACAATTGTGCCTCATTGGTCTAGTGATTGTAAGCCTGACTGCTACGCTAGAGGTCCTCGGTTCCCAGGTCGAACAGTGTTATTGGATTTTTTTTATAAAATTCTCAGTAGCAGCTCGGAGTTTGGATTATTGCCCTGTTAATGGCAATAGCCTCGCCTTCTATTACACGGGACCCAAACATACTAGCGAACTGTGTTGTACTGCATTATAACTGTTATATTAGTACATCTCCGCCTAACCCTTTGGGGAATACAAGCGTGATGGTATGTTATTTATATTACCTATGTGAAAATTCGGAACCCATAAATGATCATAATCAAAACCATCACCGGAATTTGGCAAACTTCTAAGTGCACAACACATTTCCGAAGAATAGCGTTCTGAGCTTCACTTCCTCTGGAATCAAACCGAGATATTGACCCTCCCTCCTACCAAAACCAAGGCAGCGACTGCGCCTGCCATTGACGAGTCCATCACACGAACAAGGTTTGGTTAGAAGGAAATTTAGCCATACATTGCAGCTGCACCACACGTGCATTGATGATTGTAGCAGTATTTTGTAATGAGACCACAAGACACTACAAATGCGTCCCCTTATCTCCATATATCTTATCACAACTGTTGTCCCTCGATATCTTTCAATGAGAGAAAGTTGATAATAATACTCTTTCTATGTCATTCTAACACATATATTACAGGTGCTTTACAAAATAAGTAGTGGCTAGGCGCATCAGCCTTTCGCACGGAGATTTCAAAAAAACGCGCTTGGTGCGGATTGGATTGGCTTGGATTTAGAGTCAGTAGTTATGCAATTAAAATAATAGAGCTTTAGAGCGCGGCGAATTGAAAAACTGTCAGCGTAAATAAAACGCCTAAGGACACACAGGAGGAGTCATAACGTCTATTAAAAGCGTTGAAAATAACGCACTTGAAAAAGCGCAAGCGGAACACGCTGAGATTCTAGGCGTGTTACGTTTAATCTACATAAATAAGTATGAACAGTAAGTACTGCATACTGTTTACGCGCCCAGTTCTCACATACTCCATCTGCGGCCGCGTTGTACCGTAACGGCGATCACCGCGATATAGATCAGACACATACACACAGCATGCGTGCGCGATTGTACCGAATCGTACGCAACATTCTCTATGCATAGCTGAGAAGGTGATTGAGCGACCGTTCTTAAGTGTTGAGCGAACAGCGGATGTACAGGATATTTTTCTAATTGAATATATTTTCAGTAAGAAGTCGTCACATAGGTAAGACAAAAAGAGTTTTGATTGACTTTACGATTATAAGGCAGGATATTATTTGGGCTTGGGTACGGAGAAAAAATAAAAGTAAAACACCTTTTTACTAATACATAACATACATCATCAACCCATTATACTGTCCCACTGCTGGGCACGGGTCTCCTCTCAGAATGAGAGGGATTAGGCTATAGTCCACCAAGCTGGCCTAGTGCGGGTTGACAGACTTCACACGCCATCGAGAAAATCTCTCAGGGATGCAGGTTTCCTCACGATGTTTTCCTTCACCGTTTAAGCGGGTGATACTTAACTATTAATACGCACATGACCTCGAAAAGTCAGAGGTGCATGCCTTGGGTTCGAACTCGAGACCTTTGACTTGGCAGTCCAACGGTCATACCACTAGGCTATCACTGCTATATATTTTTACTAATGTTTTACTTAAATAGGTATACTTTTATTATTTTTTATTTAAGTAGGTATCCATACCCATCACATTGCTCGAAGGTTGTGTGATGTGTCTAATAAATCTATTTCTTTCTTTCTGCCATTCTTCAATGCTGCTTCGTTATTTCTGACATTGTATAAGAGCAAAAAAATACCGATAACGCTTTCCGCTAGTAACTTATTCCGTATACAAATTTAGCGGAACATAGCAATCAATTAACCGGTGACGTTATCGCAGTAGACAACACTTTTGACGCGTACATCACTACTGTTCCAGCGCGTCTTCATTTAATAACAGGTGACGGCGTCTTGGACGTTATCAAGTATAGACAACTTTATCGACTTGTACATCACTACTTTTCTCACCGCGTCTTATTTTAATGATGACTGGCTGTGTCCCGTGGTTTCACTCGTATCCCAAAAGAGTTTAGAATATAATTTGGCTTCTAGGCGACGTATCGAGAAGAAATGTACACCATATTTTAAGTTAGAGCTCCAGCAATACGAAATCTGACTAATTTCGTGTTAATCATTTTCTTTTTATTATACTAATGACTCAATCCTCGGATTTTGGGAGTGGGTATATTTGAATATGCTTTGTATGAAACTATCCACATTATTTTGATTTTAACTATCATTCAAGTGACATTGTGTGTACCAGGTGAGATACCACCGATGTCTGTCAATTATCGATCTGGATATTGCGCCCGCGCCGTTTGCAGATTAGTGTGGGTGTTGCGCGAAGTCACGAGTTGCATATGACTCGTCGTGTTGTGGTGAGTGACCAGATCCTAGTCCCGCGATGACGAAATAACAATTGATTCGTGAAGTGTGAGATATAAGAACACGTATTCCTTAGACAGACTGACGCGTGGCCCATATTAAATTGCTGCAGCTGTACACGGCTCTGGTACAGTCAATAGCACATGAAGCTACTTACCACAAACTGTCAAACCCCAATGGATATCTAGTAAAATCAAATATTTGAAGATTAAATTAAATCTTCTGAAGAGTTTTTACAGTTTTGAATACCATGAAGTGCTGTTGAGCGTACTTAAGTTCGTTGCTATAATATAGCTTTATAATTCTTTATTGTTTCGTTAGTAATATATATTATATTATGTAGAGTATAGTAGGTGTACAGGCACAAGAATTGTTGGATATTTAAACTGGTTTTGTTTTGAGACTGATTTGTATTTATTTGCAACTATGTAACTTACAGAATTATATTGTTCGAAAAATGTTCCACAGACCACAGACTCATAGAAAATACGGTGACAGTGACAGACTTGACAGAGTATACTTTCTATGACTTCAAGTATATGACCATGGATTGCCAGGTCTTGAATTTGAATCCAAGGCACTACCTTATCTTACTTAACCTTAACTGCCTCGTTAGCCTACTGGTCCTGAGCACGACTGCTACGATAGAGGTGCTGGGTTCGATTCCCAGCTCGAGCAAAGTGTTATTGGGTTTTTCTATGAAATTCTCAGGAGCCGTTCGGAGTTTGGGATTTTTACCCGGTTAATGGCAATAGACTCGCCCCCTATTACATGGGGACCTAAACGTACCGGCGAACTGTGGATGTACATTAGTAATCCTCGGTCTAACCTTTTGGGGAATACAGGCGTGATGGGACGCACTTATTCACAATGATAATAGGGTATTTGACTAGTGTTTGATTAATTTAAAATACCAGGCTGAGTGAATAATGAAATTAAATACAAATCGTATTCTGAAAAATAAATTAAATTGGTTAATACATTTCAAAGATATAAGCATTTAAATTTTTTGGTGGAGATTGAGAGGGGATGCATTGCCCCTTTCCCCCAAACGAGTGTTACTATAGGATTTGTATAGGGCGTTGGTTTGTGACGTCACAAACCAGTATAGTACGTTCTCTGTCTAGCATAAAATTAAAATGCTTGTGACTTCCTTATTTTAAACCGATTTTATTTTGTAGTTGTTGATGGCTTCTATTTATGGTAAATATTTGCATACGGCTATAAAAAATTATCAGTCAAATAGCCTACTTGTGATTGCACCGACCAAACTGGATATGCTCGTCAATGCACTGTGAGAACTAAAACTAAGCGTAGTTTGGGTCTTCGCTTAATTGTAGTTCTCACAGTGTAATGAATTTGACTCAAAACTAGCTCCACAGTTCCATCTCTTTTCTTGTTTGGCTAATTACCACTTAAAATAAATGATTGCTGTCAATGATTGTAAAGCCGGAATATTTAACCGTTTTAAAGCGTTAATTAATGGTTTAAAAAAAACTGGCCAAGTTCAATAACTAGACGGAAAGCATTTCTCAATAATTATAATTATCATCTACGATTTTGAATGCACAGTCGTCGACAATTTGACGTCACAGTGAATATATTAAATATTAATAATTAAATGCAATAGTGTTATCTCTACTGATTGTGACTGTATAATAATCACGCTATTAGCATAACCAATGAATACCATCACACCTTCGCGTACAGACAGGAGATAAAGCGCATAGATAAAATTGAAAAAAAACTTATTAGGTACGATATTTTTGTATAAATAGGTAAATTGTGAAATAAACCATAAGGAAACAACTAGGTATATGACATTATGTTGATTGTGTTGATTCTAACGCAGTTTGATTTACTTACATAACACTCGAACCTTTATAGGAATGGTATTTTGTAGGTACTTACGAGTATAAGGTATAAGGTTTTGGCACAACTCCAAACCCTAACATCGGAAAAATATGTTGATGTTACGAATTATGCCGTCAAGGGCATATACATATACTACCTATATAGGTACTTACCGTACCATATCGTCTTACTACTAGTTCACTGAAAATAAACGACCGGAAAACAAAATATTTAGTTATTCAGTCATTTTCGGTTCCGGTTTTCCGGTTCAGTCTTAATGAATAACATACCTACCTACTAAACCAACCAGCGAAATGTGGGTGTACATTAGTCCGCCTCTGGCTAACCCTTCAGGGAATACAGCCGTGATGTTATAGTATTTCAAATTACATTAACTTACATTTATTTTCAGTGAATGATTTTGCACGAAATGGTAAGATGTGAACCTAGATAAATGGTACTCAAAAGAACCTTAGGGCACATTTTGTCTTTGTTTGAAATAGGACAGACTCAGACAAAATGTTGCAGAACATCCATGACACTTTATTTTATGTAAAATATCTAGGTACTGTTATTTTTTCCCATTTAACTATACTGACTGTACACAGTGTACACTTTCGGCTGCGCGAGCGCCGCCGCGCCGTGCTCATACGATTTACATAGACGTTTATCTGGCGAGTTCGAGATTATTGAATTAGTTCATCGCCCCCGCGGCCGCGTCGTGTGTCTGTCTGTTTGTGTAGCGATGATGCTTGTATGACAGTCGTGATCGCTTATCTTGACAGATGTTTTATTGAGTCTAGTTGGATCTCCGCGAACAAAAAAACATACTTTCTTCTCATATAAGCAGTTAGGGAGTTGTCAACAGTTTTCTTGGGAATTATAACGATCGAAATCATTGCAGTGACACACCACTTGACACCTTAAAAGTTATTAATAACATATAAGGATTCGTTTTATTTGTTATTGATCTCTATAAGACTGCCTCATTAGTCTAGTGGTCCCAAGCGCGACTGCTACGCTAGAGGTCCTGGGCTCGATTCCCAGGTCGAGTAAAGTGTTATTGGGTTTTTCTATGAAATTCTCAGTAGCAGCTCGAAGTCTGGATTTGTTCGGTTAATGGCAACAACTACGTGTATAAAAATATTTGCTCCATGTGGGGATCGAACCCACAACATGTGACGCAAAAACTGATCGGTCAGCCGCTACGTCACACGTATCGTCTTGACATGATTAATTCGCTAATAAAAGATCATGATTTCGTATAATTTACAACACTATATCACAGATATCCGAACCTTAGTGAAGAACATAGACAATAGTGGTTAGTGTCGAGGACAGACCAGGGTGGGCCGGGCCCATCCCTGACCTACTTCGTCCCCTACACAACGTCTTATGGTACGTATTAGTATAAAGCGAGGGACGGTTTAATGTTGTTGACTTGTTTTATAAAGGTTGTAGCGACGGACGCGACGCCCGCCGGCGGCTGCGGGACATGAGGGAATGTTTTAGGTTTATGTAATACTCGATATAATATATCGAGATTTTGGTAATACTCGATAGACTGGTAGACTCGATATTTTTAGAACAATAATAGTTTATAATAATAATATTAGCAACAAGAACTGTTCCAAATAATGATGAAACCTTGACTCCAGGGCTAGGTAGGTTACCTGTGTTTCAGGAGTTAGTGACTTCTTCCAGTTACAATTGTACAAGTTTTTGCAACAAAGATGTCTTTTTAATTTAATCAGACATAATTATTAAGAATTGAATAGAATATTTTTCATATTATAATAAAGTTATAGTTTTAACAATTATTGTTTTTATGTTTGTGAAGTAATTGATGCGTACGGAGAATGTGCGAGTATATTGAATGTGTGTGTGTGTTTTATTCATCAGTGTCGATATACCTATAGATAGAATGCCCTTTTTGCAGATATTTTTACCATCTCCGATGGAACACGTTGAACGTGTGTTTTACTGGTGGGAGACTTGGTAAAGTTTCTACATGAAACGTTTTCGATTGGATAAAGATTGTTCGCTATAAAGTAAAAAATGAAGATAAATGATAAAATGCTAATAACATTTTACTAACAAATCCGTCACAGGGCCTTGGCCGGTGATTTAAAAGAAAGAATATTAATATTACTTGTACATTTTGTTGATCATTGCCTGCATTTACATAGGTATATATCTACTTACTAATTTATAGTCCCTGAGCTTACATACATATATTATATCACGTAGCCAATGTAATTACAATAACTCGAAGATGATTTGATGCTACTAAAATCATTAAAAAACTTTTGGACTAACTGTTGCCTTCGGTTTCACTCGCAGCCCAAATGACTTTTTGAGATTTGTCTCACAGTCACTTCATTACGTCAAAGGTAGCCTCTAGATATCTCTCTTCAAGGTTCAATCTATCCATGTCTATACCAACATTAATCAAATATGGTTTAGCAGTTTAGGTGTTTAGTTGATTATGCTATAGCACTGATAGCTGGCGATAGTATAACTATGTTATATATTTTCTTAACATGCGTGGGCAAAAATAAGGACAGTATCTGCCTAAGAAATTAACACTCCATGAATCCATTCACAAATTTTCGCAACGCGAACGGCCCGAAAGACGTCACATTGAGAAATTAACACAATTGGAAAACTGTTGATAATTCTGTGAGATGCGGTGCGGGGGAGGCGGGGGCGGGGTAAACAAACAGCGGCGAATCAGTAGCGAAGTGATCCGTCACGCCGCGACCGAGTATGACACACCCTTAATCGAATCTGCCTTATACCGATATCAGCGCACCGATTCGACTCGAATCGTTTGTCTCGGAAGGGTGTGACCACTGCCGGATCCGTTACTAGGGAAAATCTTATTGCATTAGAATAAAAATTTGTTTTCTTAATAACATTAAATTAAAAATTTAAAGAAACCCAAGACACAAAATTCTCTGAAAAGGAAACAAAATCTAAAATATGATTAAATTTTTAACCTATCTATTATGACCCTCGTCATGTGCTCGTCAAAACGCATCGTATGAGCCCAAACACAAGCTAGATGCCGTACAGCGTTGAGGAGTTCTTCTGGCGGGTATGCTGATGCGGATTTTGTAATATCATTGACAAGTGACAGGATTTCAAATTTCGAATCGATCAGACTTGTGGAAGTCGTTTATGATGATTGAAGATTACATCTCTTCATCAAGAAGAGATGTAATCTTCAAACGGCTAAGTAGATTTCTTGAAATATATGTCGCTAAGAACACCCTCGATTAATACACCTTTCTAACAAAAAATAATAATCAAAATCGGTTCGTCGATCAGGCGCTACGATGCAACAGACATCGATACACACTACAAAAAAAAACTACAAACTTATAACACCTCTCTTTTTCGTCGGCAAGCTTCATTCCCATAGGATTATATATAAAATAAAATAAAAATAAGAGCTTCAGTTTTATTGACCTTACCTTTACCTTTCTAAATTCGAAATTATGAGATTATTTAACAACAACATCATGACAAAACGACATATTTACTCCTAACTTCTTCCAAAAGAATGCAAAGGAACAACAAACTAAAGCAAGGTCCCCAAATCCTCAACAAGTCACCTGAATTATTCATAGCACTCAACCCTTTGTCCCACATTGGTGTCACACACTGAACTCTTCTATCACAATCGGGAGTAAACCGTACGCGGCTCCTTGACAATAAGTATCAATTTGTCAACTATTCATAGATACTCCAAGGAGACTGTGACAAAGTGATTGGAAATTTTATGGATAGTCCCAGATATTTATTTTTTTCAAATCTAACATTTCGTATTATTTTTTGCGTGCAAATGGTGGTTTCAAATTTAAATCACCAATTATACGCACATTAGGTACTTTGAATTTGAATTTAAACTTTATATTTCATAAAATTTCTAGTGAAGTGGTGAAAGATCGTTTTTGTAGGCTGGCTAAAATTGCAATATTCTAGTAGGCTATTCCGAAAAAAAAAAATTTTTTTAAATTAAAATAGTCAAAGTCAAAATGATCTTTTTTCAATTAAACCATTAAAAAAGGTACTCCTGAAAAGTCAAAACTAGGTGCACGGTTCCAAAAAGTGGGTCTTATGGAGAAGAGCCGGCAAGAAACTCCATAGATTTGCTTTTAAAAAACATGATTACATTATTAATCTTTACAACTTAGTTTTAAATAGTTGCTGAGAATTATGCAGTTTGATGTGTAAGGAAGTATATCCTATTTATGTAAACATATCTTTCACTATATACAATAAAACCCGAGCTTTTTTTCAAGAAAGGTCTATTATACTGTTCTATCCCGAACTTGTAGTGATTTAAATGGTTGTTGAGATTGTGTCCACGGGGCGTGACGCCCGCGCCGCCGCCGCCGCGCGCCGCCGACGTGACAGCTCATTGTGATGATAATGCGTGTCACAGCCGTACCACTGCGCTGTCACACATAGTTGTGTATCAAAATTATACGTAGCGTTAGTATTTACCGTGAACATTGTGCCGTCGAGCGAGGATCACGCCTAGTGTTGACAATATAGGTACAGGCAACAGCACATAATGTATCCAAAGCAGTCAAATTTCTTCAATAGATTTTCAATTTGATCTCCAAATAAGTTCCAAGCGGCGGTCGGACTTGCGATCATGTGGTGGCCGGTTCGAAACCCATCCATTGCACTATCGACATGGATGTGGCTTCGTAACACAAGCACTTAGAACCGAAATAAAACTCGTTTGTACATGTACATAGTTTTATTTCAATGTCTAATATTCGCGTAAGTGTCAGAAACCAGTAGAAGCATTTACCTTAGCACGAGGGGTTAACAAGAATACTACTAGTAATGTGCGACCCACATTGCTAGTAAGCCTCGGAAGCGGAGTGATACCACGGTCTCACAGAAAACCGGCGTTAAACAACGCTTACGTTGTGTTTCGCCGAGTGAGTGAGGTTACCGGAGGCCCAATCCCCTTTTAAAAGGCCGGCAACGCACTCGTGACTCCTCTGGTGTTGCGGGTGTCCATGGGAGGCGGTAATCGCTTACCATCAGGCGATCCGTCTGCTCGTTTGCCCTCCTATCCCATAAAAAAAACCTTTTAAAAAAGAATATTAAGAGTTTAATATCCATTTGAGAAATTTGACAGTTTATAACTTGATGTGCTGTTGACTGTACATTGAATATTTTTTATTCAGTAGAGCCCAGGCTAGCTATTTAATTACAATACGTTAGTGCGTAATTAACAATGTAATTTAATACACATCAAAATCTAATGACTAAGAATTTATTGAGAAAGCGACACGTATTTCGCTAAGGTTTGAAAGTGCGTGAACGCACAGTAAACGGAATATTTTGAACTGACATAAATATGCTGCTGTACATAAAATACTTATTTCACTGCATAAGATGCTTACGCTTATAAAATAACACTCATTTTTATATTCAAATATGTTTATGGCAATTGTAGGTACATCTAGTGATAAGAAAAGTTATTTGCAAATACTATAAAATGATTCACGGACTGAGAGGCGGGAAGCCATCTGCTTTGTATTAGCTACGTGTGGTCACCTGCAAAAATATTGCCGACCTCAAACATTTAGAAAGTCTCTTCAATAATAATTGTGTTATGGTCAAAGTGGGCACGGCAATTCAGTTACGAGTGTGTTGTAACAGAACAATTTCTTTAACTTATAACCTGAAACGCTAATCTTCATAAAAATAACAGCATAATATAATATAATTGGAAAACTGTAAAATAAACGCTCTAACTGGCAACAGAGCTGAACAATAATAAATTGCACCGTGTACCTACCCACGTTATTGATAAGGAAAACTAATATTACCGAACATAATCTGAGGCGTTTGCGGACTCCTTGAGAACTTCACATAAATTGGTCACACTCTTAAAAGCGGATCAACATAACATAACATACCATCATACTTGTATTCTCTGAAGGGCTAGGCAGGTGTAATGGTACATCCAAAGTTCACCAGTCCCATGTAGCAGGGGGCGAGCCCATTGCCATTAACCGGGCACAAATTAAGTCTCCGAGCTGCTACTGAGAATTTCATAGAAAATCTCAATAACACCTTGCTCAACCTGGAAATCGAATGCAGGATAGCGTAGCAGTCGCGTACGACCACTCAAGAGTCAGTTGAATTAATTGAAAATTATAAAGCGAAACCTTTTACGAGCAAAATGTTTCGTGTACGTTTCAAAAAAATTGTTCCGTAAAGACTTAAAGAAAGTAGTATTTTTACGATTTCGATCCGCTCGGATCAATTACTTTGAATGCATCCTTCACCAGTTAACAGGTGGTGTTACTTTCACGACAATTCGATACGTCTTATAACAAATGGATTGTGACGCCGCGCGGTATTACCGATTAAAATGTATGATTTACTTGTCAGGTGAACAAACAAATAAACATAATACTTGGTTACACTCTCTCTTTGTGTATTAATGGTCGACATAAGGAAATAAGCTGTATATTTTTATCTCGGCACATTCGTAGCGTATGAGCCCGTGTGCGGACGGGTTACAATACAGTTCCTCGCTGTCATTCAAATCAGCATCTCGTAAGAGCCGAGAAAATATCTGACTTGCTTAATGGTAGGACCTCTTGGGGTCGGATTGGCTGGCGACCACCCTTACGTCGGTGTCTGTCGGGTCACGTCCGTCGTCCGGACGTCCGTCAGACTTTTGAGCGTTTACTGTACTTACTACTTTACTAGTTCTTCCCTTTCGGTTGTTGCGGCTCCGGAAGTCTGCAGTCCGTAGGAGCTTTTGAGGTTCGGTGATGCATTGGAACTCCTCTGGTGTTACAGATGTTTATGAGCAGTGATTACTACTTACAATAATGGCTCGTCTACTCCTTTACCGACTTATAAACCCATTAAAAATAAAATACAAATATTTATTTTAAAATAAGTTGCCTTAGTTAAAGTGCAAGTTTAAATAAAACTGTAGACGTGTATAATATGCAATATATATGTATAATACCTATATCGGCAGTTTTTAATAGCATACGTATTACTAGATACATCTGCATTGATTAATCTATTAACCTTTGCCGTAATTGGGCTTCAAATTGAATTGGACTCACCTTCGTATTGATGCTAAAAGTCATTGCAATATTTTTAACACCGTTTGCGACAGGGAAACCTTCAAAGCTCGTTTTGATAGTTATGTGACGTCATCATATACAATCACTTACGCTCTTAAGGTTTCAGATAAATAATTATTAGGGAAAGTATGACAATTTTGAAAAAAAATCTTTACTAGGTATTTATTTACAAGTCGATGATAACTATAAATTAAAAGATAAATTAAATAAGCTCAGTGCTACAAGCATGTTTTGTCAATGTAGGAATTGAAGGATAGTGTTTTTTTTTTATTCGTGATAGGCTTACTCTTGACCGCTAGTTTGCCTGATGTTAAGCGATACTGCGATCTACGATGAAACCGATTTGTCATCTATTCTTTCAGAAAAGTCAAAATCCTTGCTTGAACTTGTAAGGTGCTTTGCAACAGATTACAACGTAAGTTCGGTCGCCATCCAGTCAGACCCCAAGAGGTCTTACCACCGAGCAAGTCAGATATTTTCTCAGCTCTCACAATATGCTTATCCGAATGAAAATGAGAAACTACATTCTAAAGTTTCTAAACCGTCCCCATATGAATCTAGTCCCCATCTTAAAAAATATAAAGCTTTTAATCACAAAGTTCCACATAGATAACCGTACTTACAACTTACTTATCTCCCGTGTTATAAAATGATACAGTGCGGTGAACTCCAATTAGGAGGGTATTACGTAAAGTGCAGCGAGAAGCCGGAAGCATGCGGACGCGCCGCGTAATGCATATTATCCTACGTATGCGACGACCTCCAAGAAGTAAATGGGCAGAAGGCCCACTTGTATATTATACGTATTGTTGCATTAAGAAAAGTATAACATTAAAGGCGAATTAAGGCATTTAATGATTAGATTTGATTTGAAACGCAACGCAAATAAAAACAAAACAATTTCTCAGACTTCGAACAATTTTAAATACCTAATAATAGAAACAGTGGTAAATTCCATCAAGGAATAAAATTAAGCATTTATAGATGAAAATAACGTACAATTCGAAAAAATATTGCCAATGACCGAACAAAAATCCAAAACTCTGAGATACTACTGAAAATTTCACAGAGTAATCCAATAAGACTGGTTTAGGTTTGCGTTTACGACCGCTCTAATAAAAAGCAGCAATAACTTGAGGAGAAATAATAACAAATTGATTAAATTAAGGTAAAATAAGTAAATCGTTGTTCAATTGGATCAGTTTGTCAGTTTAAGTATTTGTATGACAGTTGTTCTGGAGTTAAAAAAAACTAACAAACATACCGAAAATCCTTTGTAGTTAGTTTAAAACCTACCTACGTATTATTCCACAACAGGTTTTAAAGCGCTTACTTGTACTAAAATAATATTTGATTAGGTCGTTTATTTAAGTTGGTCTTCTATGCTTGACTTATCTTTCCATTAAAGGACGTATTAAAACATTGTTCGGAGTAGATGTTCTGTTCTACTATATTGTAGTGGCACGCTACCATCCCACTGTGTGAGAAGAGTTACGTAGATGTTCGCTTTTGGTATAAAATAATGGGCCGGAAAGGTCATCTATATAATTTGTGCGTCTGTATTTGGATATTATTGCAATTTGAGAGTCATTAGACAAGTCGATTTCTACCGTGGTTACGTCGTAAATTGATACCAAGAAATTGTCACCTACGATACCTCGTTATCAATGGTTAAGGCTGACAGTGCACCGTGTTCCGTATTCAAATCGGAGGCACATTTATAAATATACTATCGCGAGTGTATTTCTTGAGAGGATAAGCAGAGCTGAGGTGTAATGAGTTACAATTTTATACGCACATTGCACAGATTGTCTTTCTAGACAGATGTGGCCGATATGTCAGGTTAGTCTAGGTAAGGGCTTTTTACCATTTAGCGGTCACAAATCCACTCCGGAATAGTGTGAATTATCTATAAAAAAAAGAACTAACGCTAGGCAGATACACATGCAGCAATCTAGCCAAAAAACAAATGAGAGTTTTTAACATAAAGCGGCTTACGCAAGCGCTATAAATTCTTCATTTTAAAATCGAATTCATAAGTAATTAGTCTTACCTACTACATTTAGAGCAAGAATTATGTAAATCCCATTATTATGTATCGCTAGGAGTATCTCATCGTGTAACATTATTATTACCTATGTATTCCGAGGCAAACGAAGCGTGCTATGCGGAGCGTCCGCATGGCATCGTACATCAATGGCGATACAGGCACCGTGTAACATCGCAGGTTATGGTAATACAAGTCTTTTGACGAGCGTGGAAATGTTTAGTCTAATTAGACCATTTAGGGTTCCGCAATGAAATTGAACTTTTACTATTTCATAATTATGCCCATTTCCCTATTTGTTACATACTATTTTTTTTACATTTGGTACTGAATGATTATAATATTAATTAATACAGATCAGAAAGGTACTTAAGTTTTAAAATAAAAACCAAGTGATTATTTTTTACAGAAGCGACGTAATTTTTTTTTAAATAATTCTATATACTTTTTCACTGCTAGGCACAGGTTGTGCCTAGCAGTGAAAAAGTAATAGTAATTATTTTTTTAAAGCTTACTAGCAATGTATGTCGCACATAACAAGTCTTGTTAACTCCTCGTGCTAACCTAAATGCTTGTGTTACGAGTGGGTTCACGTCGGTAGTGCAATGGGTGAGATTCAAATCGGTAAGCCCATGATCGTAAGTCTGACGCCCTTTTTGATGACAATGTGTTGTATTTTATTTTACTCGATTCCAATGTCCCATATTCACAAATTGCAATGCAAATAACTTAGCATAAACATTCAAACAAAACAATGCTGTTAGTTTAACAATTTAACACAAATTGTCATTTCGTACACAATGTCACTCGGTCACGCATTCATCCACCATTATTTCTATGTAAACAATTTAATAGAAATTACTATAATG
Organism: Acronicta aceris; assembly: GCA_910591435.1. Classification (NCBI taxonomy): domain Eukaryota; kingdom Metazoa; phylum Arthropoda; class Insecta; order Lepidoptera; family Noctuidae; genus Acronicta; species Acronicta aceris. The sequence continues at coordinate 14,825,161 of OU342770.1, forward strand.
TGAAGACCTTTTGAGATAGTAAAACTATGCTGCTGAGTTTTCTATATTGTTACCACCGCATTGTACTCAATATTCTACCGCTAAGTACTTAATAATATAGGTACCTACGAACATTATTTTATTCCGGTTTAAAGGGTAATAAAGCCAGTGAAATTACAAGGGATTCAAGATGACAACCCGCGAATGATAGTACTGGTACCTACTTATTGCTGACGTCTAGAGGCTGTGGTTGTAACTTATTTATTTATTTATTTTATTGGTTTACCAGCAGTTATTACAATAAAACATTCGTTACAGAGCAGGACATGATATTTACTTAATCTAAGTGCACAACCTATGTAGATTATGGACTCGGTTCTTAAATCGTTGATATGTCATAAATATATCTACCTGTTTACTGTAGTGATTGTAATTCTTACTTAGCCGTAAAATAGGCGAGTTGGAGCCTATAACTGACTTTCGAAAAGGTGGATGTAAGAGGGATATTTGTGAGGAAAATATCCCTCACAAATATCCCATCTATCCTCACAAATATAATTCCACGCCATCTGGGCAATCAATATTGTTGTGTAATAATTTAAATAAAAATAATAATTCAGACGAGTTTCTGCGTTTTTCTAGAGAGTCAATTGTGAAATATTTAACTTTGGTACGATGGGACAGCCCGAATGTTTGATTTGTCATCTTATTCCAAAAAAAAATCTCTTACTGCTATTCAGCCTGAATTAGACGGGGAGGGAGCCGACATAATAATATAGTTCAGTAAATAAAATAACTTTTTATTTGATCTGCCTTTGATTTGATCGGATCTGTTGATTTCACCACCGACTTCCGAAACTGTTTCGCACATAACATTTTGTTATTAAGTTTTTAATAGCGAGTAAAATTTTACGTATACCTCGTCGACGTTTTCATTTTATAATTTACTCGGTCGTTACGTGTTATTTCTAAATTTTGTGATCAGATCTTGACCAAATTTTTATGGAAAAAGAAGAATCATCAAAGTCGGTTCATAGTTGACGGAATAATCGCGTAACAAACATACAACAAAAAAACCATAGAGTCGAGTTGAGAACCTCCTCCTTTTTGGAATTCGGTTAAAAATAGGATGATAGGATAACAACAAAAAACGAAGTAGTACTATTGTACTTAATTTCATGATTAATGATTATTAAGCTACCTGGAGTTGTAGAGAATAATTAACAAATACTCTCATATGCGTACGCGCAACTAATTGCTCGTTAAGATGGATCGCTAACTGTATAATGTGCGTGCTGTCCAATTACCTACTTCTTTGCAGTAGGAGCCATTAACGCCATAGCTTTTAAGATTCGTTGGACACAATGCATCGAATATATACATAAATATCTATGAATTACTATACTAATAGATTTTTTCCACATTGATTTTATTTGACAAACTTTGACTTTTTATTTCTTTACTCCAGTGAGTATTAGCATTCATATAAAATGCCCAACAAGAAACAATTACATAGTTACTTTCACGAACTTTATGTTCCTGCAACTTAGTTGCAACTTAACATAATAACATACCATCAAGCCTGTATTCCCCGAAGGGTTAGGCAAAGGCATACTTAATGTACACCCACAGTTCGCCGGTATATTTAAGTCCCATGTTATAAGGCCTATAGCCATTAACCGGGCACGAATCCAGACTTCGAGCTGCTACTGAGAATTTCATAGAAAAACCCAATAACACTTTGTCCGACCTGGGGATCGAACCCAGGACCTCTAGTCTAGCAGTCGCGCTTGGGACCACTAGACTAAGGACTGCCTCATTAGTCTAGTGGTCCCAAGCGCGACTGTTACACTAGCGGTATAATAACTTAACACAATAATTATAATAAATACATTTATTCTCATGTATCACGAGTTCATGACTAGTGTTAGTTACAGTGTGACTTACAAAGACTTAACTTACTCGAGGTTCCACCTCCAGCTGAAACCTTGCAGCAGCAATTCACAAACTGGCAGTCTAGTCTGCTTGTTATCATGTTCAGGATGCTGTCGGTACTGGCCCGCACTCAATGCACTAGGGATGCGCTTCGCTTTCGCAATACTGTATAAAAACAGTCTACTGATCGCAGCTTACAAAGTTCTTTCACTTTCCAATCTGCAGTTCCAATCCTTTACGAAATACTTTTTAAGATATTGGAGAGCAGAGAAACATGTTATTTTTGTTTGCCGATAAAATATTAACGTTTACGTTAACGACTAGCATTTCCCAGGTTAAGCAAATTGTTATTGTAAGTATTGGGTATTTCTATGAAACTCTCAGTACCTGCTCGGAGTTCCGATTTGCGCCTTTACAGTTGTTTGTGATACGTGACGGTATAGAAATAATATGCTTACATACATCTAGATACTACCTATACATACTGTAGCTACACATGCAAGCCCTTTCAATACGCGGGAAACAATGGGCAAAAGTACTTTGAAATTAACTTAAGTTTTATTATTGTGTGAGCTTTGAAAGCTCTCCGTACGTTGTTGCCTGTCCGTCAGGAGAAAATACCCACAAGCGTTACCACAACGTCAAAGATAGTTTTAAGGTTATAATATTACCATTGGTTGGTGGTTAGCAGTTTTATGGGACTTTGAGAAAAGGTAGTAATATAGATATTCAGCGTGCAGCGTGGTCGAGCAAAGTGTTATCGTAGCAGCTTGATGTTTGTATCTGTTTGAACTAAACATTGCGAACTGTGGGTGTTCAGCAGTATAGGTACTTTTGCCTAACTGTTACGGGAAATAGGGGCGTAATGGTATATTTTATCAATAAGAATAATTATTATCTGGTATCTCTCATACTCCACTGTATCGGATCGATAACACGCGTACATAATAACCATGTCGCAACTGCATCATTCATGCAATCATTCATCATCTTAGCTACATTTATGAGTTAATTCTTTCATCTATTAGGTAATCATTATAACAGCGTATCTTTCCGGCCCAACTTTCCACCTCATTGCTCTTACGTACGCAGGTTAATTGAAGTAAAGCAAAAAATTGCAAAGGTCATACACGCAATTTTATTGGATAGAGTTTCCCAAACTTGTGCGGTCAATGACCTAAGTCACTGAAGCACCCAAGTTTTGAAGATATCACAGCACCTGAACTTCATTCGATTCTAAGTAATTAAGGTAAAGCATAATTATTGTCATTTAAGATTGCTAAACGTAGTCGTTTTCTTGTCGAAACTAAATTTGATAAGTACAAATGATACGCATAAATGTCAGTTTAGGATTGGCAGCCCCTGGAAATTCAAGAAGTAACTGTCGTTTGAATGTAATGAATCTGAAAGACGTGTTGTTAATTCGGTCGGTTAAAACTATGTGGCGTGTAATGCTTTCTCAGACATCTAGTGATAAGGTTTCACTTTCATACTGATGGTCGACCTGCGATGGTCGGCAGATTACCTACGTCTGGTTACGTAATAGTGTGGAGCTTGAAATGTTTCCTATTGTCTTAAAAACTTTCTGTTTATTCTTAAGCTGATGTAATTAAGGAATTCTTTTATAATGAGAGAAGCGTAGGTAATATGTTGTCTTTAATTATATTAGGCACTATTGACCAGGGCTGGAGAGTACCGTCTTTTTCTTCTTATACGTAAGTTTTCATCGCAAGAACTCAAGTTTCTAGAAAGACTGAATTTAATTCCCGAAAACGATCTTATTTGAAATCTTTGGTATCACCGCCTTACGATTATCTCCGTCGCCGCTAGTTCTACTGGCAATATTTAAGACAATTCAAGCGAATAATTAGTCATGGTCTATTTATTAGTTAATACAGAAGGCAAGGTGTCTTGTGACGTCAAAATCTCGCCTAGTTCTCACGCGGCGTCTGTGATTGTCGAGAGGTCGCTCCACGGCTTATTAATCCGCCTCGGACGTCAGAACAAATTAGTGATGAATCTATCAAACTGTAGATGGAAGATTTTTGAACTCGTGTGAAGCTGAGTCCCTGTGGGTTGCTACTACCACATTGCCTCGAAACAATATAATAATGAGCAAATATTATTCTGTTCTGGTTAAATGTAATGTAGCCAGTGAAATTACTGGGCAAATGAGACTAAACGACTAAGGTGTCATGATGAAAACGCGCGAGTAGTATCTCTGGTGTTGCTGACGTCTTTAGGCTGCGGTAGCCACTATTAGGCGCCCCGTATGCTTGTTTGTCATCTACAATAAAATAAAGCTCGCGATAAACAAAAAGAAAATAAGCATAACATAACATCACGCCTGTTTTCTCCGAAGGGAAAAGAGAGGGATACTAATGTAAGTACGTCCACAGTTTGCCGGTACGTTAAGGTCCCATGTAAGCGTGCGAGACCGAGCATATTGCCATTAACTGGACACAAATCCAAAATCTGAACATTTAGTAGGATAACCGAATAACACTGCTAGAAATCCTGAGAATTAAACCCAGCACCTCCAGGGTAGCAGTCGCGCTTTCGACCACTAAACTAATGAGGCAGTCAAGAAAGTAGACCCGCATAAAAAACCCCAACATTTCCAACAGTTTCCTGTATAATTTGTCACGGAGAACGTAATGATACTAATTTACTGATAACTACATAAACTGCGACGGACATCGCATTGTCTGGCAAGACATAACGGTGTCTCTCGTAAATATAAACATCATATTGAAAACGTCTTTATAGTAACTACTGGTGCTATGTAGGTTGGGACCTAGAGCCCGTGCCAGCAAGAAGTGATATAAGGAATTGTATTATTATGTATTGTACCCTTTAAAAGCTGCATCGCTATTTGCGAGGGTAATTCTGGTACTTACAAATCGTTTAAATATAATTTTACTGCAGTCTCAATGTATCAGAAGCGTCTTTCGAATGCTAGTCTTCATAAACCAATCAACATCTAACGTGAATAATTAAATATATTATATTGAAATCACAAAATTATTCCAGAGGTATAATGGACAGCAGAGAGAAGTATTCTGCAATGACAACTCCGTGTAAAAAAGTAGTCTTTTCAAACAGTTTGCTGTAAATATTGCTATAATATGCACTGCATTTTTTATAAAATTTATTACCTATTTTATTCTTTACATTTTTAGCTTGTCCATAATTGTGGCATACATTCCCATTCTCGATATGGTCGACTGGTAGAAAATGTTTACCTCTATACTATTTTGTGCATAAAGTATTAAATAAATAAATATACTTAACTATTGAAGCGAAGAATAAACTGTAACTACTCACAAAATAATTATTCCTAGAAATGTTCACCACGACGATACAGACAATTAAAATTCTCGTAGCGAATCATTGACTCCTCAAATTGTCTTCCACTTACAAAGTTAATTTGATCTAGACATCCGTACAAAAACTAGGAAAACGACCGACGCAGTTATTGAAACATTTGTTGACGTCGATATTTAATATTATTAACCAAGTCACGATTTTCTACAACAGTCCAAAAACTAGTTTAATAGAAATGTTAAGAATTGCTACATAGTACTGTAACAATTAAATTTATTGGGATTACTTGGAAATGGCTTGACCTTATTTCGCTGCTTAGACCAATGTCTCTTAATAACGATAATATCCTGTTCGTTGTCAATATTTATACATATACGCATATCATCAATAATCGATTTTCATGATATCATAAAATGGTCATCTAAGTTTCATTCTCATCCGTTTATTAACATTTCCACTGCTGGAAATTGGGCCTTACCCTTATTAGCCATACCGAATAGGTGACCATTTAGACAAGCTGTTTGTCGGACAAATACGAGTAAAACTGATCGTATTGTTTTTTACTACTGTCCAATTTTCTATTCAGGCGACAGTGTCTGTTCTGCGCACGAGCTCGAAGATAGCTCGCGCAGGCATGTAATTGGACGCGTGCGCATCACGTTAGTTCCGTACAACGGGCTGTATAGCGGTGTGTAATGAATATGGTCTCTAGAGCGACAAAAAATATGCCTTATTCGCATGTATATTATGTATATAATACGAGTATAAGTCATGATAGAAGAAAAAAAAGTACGTGGAAAATCAGAAGTAAAAAAGTAACGAAAGAAGCAATTGTTTTTAAAACACTAGTTCACTGGATAAGAAACAGATTTAAAGAGATGTTGCTGTCCAGGGTCTCTTTATACATCAATTCATGTCTTGGAGACTTCAGATTACAGCAAATTGAACAGAAAAACCATACAGAGAATTGTATTACATTCCACTCAATATTACAACATAGTCAACCCATGTCCCACTGCAGCTGGACACGGGTCTCTTCTCCGAATGAGAGGGATTAGGCTAATGTTATGACAGGACATTAAAATCTGTTTTTCTTTGTGGCAGCCCTATCATGTATGGCAATTTAGCCGACATGCAATTGCTCCGTGACGCAGCTTACGCGCGTCGACCCTTGCGCTATGCTGTGATACCATCGCCTAACAGCTGTTGTTTTTGTACTAGCTACTAGCACCAGCACCAAGATGGACCAGCGGGTACTATTGGCGGAAATTTTCTGTAGGTAGTCGTCTTGACACGAACCTGCGATGCATTTAAAAAAATATCTCGGTAAATAGCCAAGTATTACAAGGGACATAGTAAAGCTGGCCAGTAAGGTCGTAAGTGTTGGTGTAAAAGAACTTGACGATTCTTCTTCAAAAGTTTTTCAAGCCGTATTGCGCCAAGGTAATCGCCGTTGACGAAATACGTCATCATCATCACTCAAGCATTAGATATTAGTTACGATAGTAAGTGTAGATTCTTTGTTAGTTACTATGCTCTAACTCAAATGTTAATTCAAAGGTTTTCTGATGGTCGTAGATATGTATCGCAAACAAACACGCAGACATACTTTCGCATTTATAATATTGGTATAGATTATGTTATGTATTTTCATCTGTTTAAAATGGTCTAAGGTTTTTTCATATCAAATCAATTAAGAAATCAATGACAGACCCCAGATACCCAATCCACAAAGGCCGTTAGAGTATACCTCAATAAAATATTCAAGAATGTTGCAGCCAATTAGTCTTAATCAGGAGATAATCATTATTACTAAAATGAGAGAAAGTTCTTAACGTGTCACGTCACGCTGATGACGTACAAGTGCGTCGCGTGGCGTCTCACGACTGCGCTAGCGCACTGACTCACGCGTTTGCACAGTTGACATTCGTCGCTCATTATTGTAAAAACGTGAACTATTACTATAGGCACTATTGCTATTGTATTTAGTTATGGGAACGTAAGAAATTCCTATTTTTTCCTTTGTGTTGTATTTTGTCGTTCGGTATAATAAAAATACATTTTATATATGTAGTTAGTCTGCACATTGATAGCGGGGCTGTATGTCCAGCAGAGAGTACCCCATGATTACTTCTTCTCCCTTGACGGGGTCTGGCGGATACTGGATTTCGGTTACGGTCGTGATGCATGAATGATTTACGAATCTCGTGGCATAAGGCGAGGGAAAGCTAATAGAAATTTGATTTTAATCGGTACTAGTCCACCTCACATGGTGGTAGTAGATCCATGAGGATTTTCTAAGCTGTTTCACCACATCTCCTCAGAGGATGTAGTTGTCGTTACGTAGGCATCGGCGTCTAATACTGTAAGTAGGTTTAAAGTGCGCACGACTATAGTTGTGAGGCTTGTGAGCACTTGAGCAAACATAAATCTTACTCACATAAGTTTATTCAGCCATATGTTGCTGATTTTCATTTAAATTATCATTTGTCATGCATGGCTCCCGCAGTACTAAATGATTGAGAAACAGGAATCTTTCATTGTTTTTCTTTTATCTTTTCTTTTTCATTTAAATACTGAAATACACATTTTTCTAAAGCATTGTTATTTACCAGCCTGGTAGTAAATGGCAACCCGTTTAATGTTATTTTTTTTTTTTAAAAACGTTGCCCCACACTACGATTTTCTCCTGTATCGTGGGTGCGTTTACAAACACAAATTCTCACATACACAAACGCCCAGACCCGGAACAACTACCTGTAGATCATACAAATATTTGCTCCGTGTGGGGATCGAACCCACAACACGTGACGCAGAAGCCGATCGCTCAGCCGCTACGCCAAACATGTCGTCATTATGTCAAACATTATGAAAATTTACTTTCAATGTAATCAGATGTGTCTGTATTTCAGACAGTTTGCCAACTAGTTTGCACATTTCGGGATACTGTGGTAATGCTAATCTCCTAAGATTAGACAGTTATTCAGTTTTTAGACTCAGTCCCTCGAAAAGCTACGGCGACCTAATGTTTTCCATAAGATATTTTGATATCAACAGAATATCATACCGAATGATTTTTCTAGCTTCTATGATCCTCCTCCTCCTCCTAGTGGTATTGCAGGGCAACGGTCTCCCTCTCCCTTTCCTTCCATCTTCGCCTTGGTTGCGTCCATAAAAATTACTTGAGCGCAAATCTTGTCCAGGTCTTTCCAACGCACTACACTATGTCATGAATCCATCGATCGTAAGTTCTCATCTATGCTTACTTACTTGTTTGTTCGTTTATTTGTTATACATCTCGTAGGTGGTCTTACATCTAAAAGCCTACTTTCTCCAGACAGTGCTAAATAATCGAAAGTGCACATACATTTATATATTCATATGCCTTCCTTCATATGTAGTATTATATATCCATCTACTTGCTACACAAATCGTTTATTAACGAGTTGTTTTTGAAGCCTTTCTCGTGAGTCACGTATAATTTTATAGTTTTATGATAGTCATTATATTACATAGTACTTACATTTTAACGTTTACAATATAATTTAGAGGAGAAGGCTCGTTTTGTCGTGTAACTCAGTCTGCCAGTCTCTACGACGCTATCGATGATGCGTGCCGTAGCCAAAATTGATCAATTGCATAATTTGCTTAGCTCCGGCACATCGGGAGCTCGATCTTTTGTATTGGTATATAAGTCAAGTTTATGTGGTAAACTGGTAATAGATAAAAAAAAAACAGGTAAAAATACAGTGATCACTATACTCGTTACCACTTATATTTAGAGAATCCCAACAGTAAAGTGTAAAATGACACTGTATCGAGCAGCTACAAGTGAAATTTTATTTGATAAATACTTTCAACCGGCAAGCTGAATCGTTTTATTACAAATATTAATATTCTTTTTAATTTGAAGGTTGATTGGTAGAGAACGTCTTATGGCATTTAAGTCTGTCTTGTGTACCATCAATGTGCCATCATTGTGTCATCATTTAAGACGATTTTAATTATTTATTTCGATAAGTATATTATATTAACAAAGTGCTGTTTGTTACCAATCAGGCATTGCATATTGTAAGAACTGTATGTGACACTATGACACACACAACCACACAAAGGTGAGTGTCTTGACTGTCACCAGCACGTTACATCAATTTTCAATATCATACAAACTGGACCTACTGGACTAGCCTCTACGCGTTATTTGTGTGTATTTCTCGCGTCTGGCGCGGTGAGTCACCGAACAAACAAACAGACAGAACACACTGTTTACTTAGCGAAGTATACTCAATACTGAGTGTGCAGTATTTAGTCACTTAACTTTCGTTGAAGGTATTTCTGTTGTTTCCTGGATAGTGCACTTGTTTAAATCATATCGTGTATATTCGCTATTGCACACTTTAAAGGGAAACAAGCACTGCCATAAATTCATGTTCCATGTAGCAGGGGACGAGTCTAGGGCACACATCTAGTCTAGCTCCTGAGAATTATTAAAATAATAGTATTTGGGACACATTTGCCGCATGTCAAATGAAGTGGTCGGCCAGACAGAGGTGGCGCGATGAACTGGACAGGATTGGGTCGCTAATACAACAGACAGAAGTACGGAGAAAATAAAAAGTAGGTATATTTATTTATTTATGCACACTATAATACAAAATAGTAACATAAAACTTAGGACTACTACGTACAAAGGTACTGCTTATCTCTAAAGAAATCTCTTCCAGCAGACCTGCGAGAGGAGAGTTTAAACAAGAAATGTAGACAGAAGTGTGAAAATAATAGTAATAATTAGATAAATACTATATATTATACAAGTAAACACGTAACCAATTATAAAACAACATACAGATATATATAAATACATATAATACTTAAACAATAATATAATAAATAAACAAAATTACACAAATAAGTAAAATAACAACATACATACATACAAAAGCTACAAAATAAAAAGTTGCAAACATAATGATTTCAAGGTGCAGAAAGATAATGTTCTTTGACTCGTTTCTTGAATATAGAAACAGTTTTACAGTCCCGAATATCAGGAGGGAGCGAATTCCACAACCTAACCGCATGCACAGACAGGGAGTAGGAATAGAAATCAGTTTTGTGGGACTGAAATTTGAGGACGGTACAGAGATGGGACCTGCAGGGAGAGCCAGCTGAATGAGTATAGGAAAAGCGTTCCCGCAGGTAGGAAGGGGCAGAGGGATTGTGTAGGATGTTGAATAGTAGACACAAATTCCGAGTATTCCTGCGAAGACGAATAGGGAGCCACTTGAGAGTATATTTGTTTAATGATGACTAAGATTTTCTCATGCATGCATTTACAAACACAAATCTCATATGTACCTAACACCCAAACCCAAAATGACTATCACCCACGAATATTATGTTCCGTACGGAGATCGAACCCATGAGCCGTTACGCAGCAATCGATTGCTCGACCACTGGGCTAAACGAACATACCTGTTTTATAGTAACATTTGTCGATAGCTGCTAGCGACTATCGGCCACTCAAACTCCATTACAATCTCCGTGCATTCAACAAGCTGTGTTGATCCGTCATCGTCAAAGAGGCCTAGCACGTGCATTGTGTAGAAAATCCGTAACATTTTTTACATCAAAGTAATCGAGTAAGCTTTACAAATGCTCTCTATTTGTCCATAGATGTTCGTGACTGTCGGAAATGGACGCCGTGACGAGAGCTCAGTGTCCGCCGTCATTGGCTTTATTTGATTATAATTATGTGTTGCCGTTACTCCGAAATAGCTAATAATAGCGAATAAATACAAATAGTGAGGAAATTCTACACAAAAACTTCGTTTAGCGAGTTCGGGAACAGCAATCTGCACTGTACTTAGACTGTGATAGTAAAATAAACGTCACAGCACAATCCTATCCTGTAATTGCGAATGTACCCGCTAAACGGCGTTCTAGCTCCGTATTCCGATTATTAGTAAGTTTGTGAGTAAGGGATGTTACTGTTTGAAATATTGACAAAAAAAACAAATAGTTAAAAATCTTTCAACTTTAAAATATTTCTGGTCTTGGTTCTAATTCGCTCTGCAAGTGCATTTTCGATAACCGAAAAGTTTATAAATATTGTTATCTCTAATATTTTCATCGTCATGGCTTTGAGCAGGTGCGTCACGGCTATTCAACTGCACTTGATGCAACTGTTTGTAGAACTGATTCATTACTTAATTGATTTCACAACTCCTAATTAACTTGTTGCTTTTATCATTGTCTTATTTTTTATATCTTTGGTAGTTTCTAAGCTGGGCTTGCTGCCCAGCTTAGAAACAGGAACGCTGTGCTAATTGCTAATAACAATAATTGTTGTGAGCTTCCTCATTACTCATTAGATTACCAATAGGTCCCAAGCGCGACTGCTACGCTAGAGGTCTTGGGTTTGATCCCCAGGTCGAGCAATGTGTTATTAGGTTTTACTATGAAATTCTCAATAACAGTTCGGAGTCTGGATCTGTGCCCGGTTAATGGCAATAGGCTCGCCCTAGGTTACATGGGACCTAAACATACCGGCGAACTGTGGGTGTACATTAGTACGCCTCTACCTAACCCTTCGGGAAATACAGGCGTGATGGTATGTGTTGTGAGCTTAATTATATTTTTCTTAGACATCTAGTATCAACCGGCTACCGACGCCCGATTACCTACAGTAAATGCTTTGTTGTATCTACGAATAGACTTAAAATTAAACAGAGCTCTACGGCACATATTCTCCTTTATCAAAGCAGATAAAAATCTTGCAAAAGACAACCAAATCGGCCCACGTTTTGAATTATTCACTAAGTGTATTAGTATATATACCGATTTCCATTTCCTCACTCCTAATAAATCTGCGAGTTACAATACTGTCGTAGAGTGTTACATGGTTTTGTAAGCTCAAACGCAAAACTACCCAACAATAAAGCGAAACAGCTTATCAAATAAACGTAAATTACAAATAACGACACTATTCTGTTCAGTAGAGATTTCCTCGAAACGGTGAAATTTCGGAATCGAATCAGTTCCTCGAACTCGTACTAATTGATTGGGTTCGACGTGAAAGTGAACGGAGACGTGCGGCACTAACTCTGTCCGCTGATAAACTCAAGAAAAATATATTTCAGTTCAACTGGATCGATTGGTCGCGTTGGGCCACTGGCCAGCGCTCACTCACAATGTTTGAGCACGATTTTGGCATATGATTTCCACAAGAACTTTGCTGAAGCTCAAAATTCAATGTGCCGAAAAGATAGCCCCTAAATGAGGATAGCGGAAGCCTAATGGTTTGGAAGCGGCGGTAGCCTAATGGTTAGGGCGTCGGACTTGCGATCATGTGGTTGCCGGTTCGAACCCCACCCATTGCACTACCAACGTGAACCCACTCGTAACACAAGCATTTAGCTTAGCACGAGGGGTTAACAAGAATACTAGTAATGTGCGACCCACATAGCTAGTAAGCTTAAAAAAAAAAAAAAAAACCCAATATGACAGGATTCATTGATGCTAGATAAACTAAGCTTTATATGTCTTTTGTAGAAAGAACTAAATTAGACGTACCAGGCATCACACTTGGAATTGTATCATCGGCGACTCGTCCCATAATTAATTAGATACAAAACGCAGGTGCACTTGACTTCTTTAAAACAAAACACAGTTTTTTGCTCGCTAAGTAAACATTATATTGTTCCTATACACAGAGACCCTGTTGAAATTCCACCATTATCTACAACAACTCTAGTCTGAGAGTCCTCGCGCGAGTGCCTATTGTTTCAAGTAGGCATTAGTTGACACAACACTACACGGTACACGTAGGACCAACAAACAATATTGAAGTAAATTCCAATTGTGTTATAGAGCCTATGTATATCAAACAAAACAATCCTGTTAAAGATACCACATTTCCCGAAGACGTAATCAGGTAACGGACATCGAATTCTTGCATGAAATAAATATTTTGATTGGTGATAAATTGATGAGAGTTTTTTTTTATATTTAACCGAGAATTCTGTATCTGGACGAGAGTTGATATATATGGCCAAGTGGTTATAGAATACTATGCTGATTAAAGTTGCTTCAACTTCCTTACTAAGCACCGGCTTAAGTTCTCACAAAACTGACGTGGCGTTCTAAGTTCTTCTTAGAAAATACTGACTTATAGTGACATAGGTATATCCGTAACACAGGATACTCCTAGCACGGGGGTCATTGATCAATTACCCTTTTTTAAGTGAAATGTAAATTTCGCACATATTTTTTGTACCTAAAGAAACCAATAACATTTTATATATTTATAATTCTGTATCGTTTTGTATTAAGTATCTTTTTGTGATTTTTTGCATTTCCATGCTAAGATTATTAAGTTATTTTTTAGTAAAGGAAAAAATTCAATCGCGGGCAGGATTCGAACCTGCGTCTTCTGGTTTGATACACCAGACGCTCTGGTGTATCAAATCGCGATTGAATTTTTTCCTTTACTAAAAAATAACTTATTTATATTTGTCAATAAAGGAAGTAAGGTTATAGAAAAATGTGAAGAAGTATCTAATCTTTACAGTCTTAAATTGCCAATATCCAAACAGAATATGGTGACAAAGATCGTCTCTTCTTTATTAAATATGTGCCCATGTGAAAAGCTTGTCTGAAACGAATGTGTGCAATCCCAGCATCCATTGAATATAAGTCAATAGAATCATTGTGCTTTTGTGTGTTGTTTAAAACATTAAGCAAAGCATGAACAGGACACATAACTAACAATAAAAGTGTAAATCACTTGAAATAAACTACAGTTTGCCAACAAACATTTTGCAAAGCATTTTGAAACACAATGGATAGATTTGGAAACTTGTTGACTAGGTAGGTACATCTACAAACATATAATGTGTTATCTTTAGTGAGCTGTGGATTTTGTGAATATTATATAAAAAAATAACATGTAAACATGTACATAAATAATTAAAATATTACAAACTAGAGACGAAATGTGAAGAAAATGTTTGCTTCGTAAGTTGTGGAGTAAATGCCACAGTTATGAATTAGTTCGATTTTTAATTGGATTCAGTAACTTGACAGTTCCAAGAAAAATAATGATACTAGGTATATAGGTACTACAACTAATAGTGTCGGGGTAGTGAACGATTTTGCGCAAAGAACGAATGATAAAAATGGTTTAATTTGAGTAAAACTATATCAAATCGTATACATAGGTACGAGTACAAGATATGGAACATAAGAATAATTAATAACTATTAATGAAAGTCATTTCCTTCTTTATTTTCTTCTAATAGAAATAAACTAAGAATAAAAATCATGTAATTTAACTTTTTTTTACTTTTGTTATTTTATGTCCTCTGACAAACTTCTACAATGTTTAATAGTGTATATTGCTTTTTTAAGACAAGTTATTAAATTTAAAATAAAAGTTAGCAATTATTTAATTTAAGTACATTATTTAAGTTAATTCCATTTCGTTTATTCTTTCACCACCACACTATCTTTTTTTTTGTCAAAAACTGGTAACCCGTCAACTTTCAAGTTACTGAATACAATTAAAAATCGAAGTATATGCCGCGAACTGACCTAAATATTATGAAATGTAGTACCTAACAATAAAAAGCAGCATTTGAAAAAATACGCGTGAAATATATAAATTGACTGTAGGGTATATTCATTGATTATTGAATACCTGGTTCCAAATTTTGCTGTAGAAAATAAGATTCCCGGTGAATATACCACAATGGTAAAATACCTGATTTTATTGACCGACAATGGCCGAATGTGAGTTGCTTGCGAAATTATACTAAACGTAAGTAATGCTGATCACAGAAATGTTGTCGATACAGTTATGTAAAACGGAGGCTAAGGAATTTGCAGCGGGAGAATTCGGCCGGGTTACATGACTAAATTGCAGATGTACCGCGCACGTGCTTCTTATAAGATAGTTCCGGAGTATTTCATTTAGTCGGTTAGTTGAAAACAACGGTTCAATACGACAGTTTTATGTGTTTTTCTTAAAATTCGATTACTTTCTCACCGATTATATATTAAAAAGTTTAATGTTATTCATTAAGCAGTCGCCGCCGACGTCAGGATTATATTTCTTATAGATATGTATTATATGGTTCCTGGCGCCACATTATCGCGATCTTTCACTTCATGTAACACTCATAAAAAATGATTAGTGACGCAACAACATTTACATATTGCCAAAATGGCAAAATTTATTACCTTTTTAAATAAAATATAGGTAAACGTGACTGCTTATAAGATTAGCTAATTTATTGTAGGAGATATATCGCATAATAAGTAGATTTACACCGAATATTTGATTGTATAACGAAAACACGAGTTCTTTAAAGTTAAAAATGCTTTATTAATTATTAGGTACCTTCATCCCGTAACTAATCATGAAATTGTGAAAAGGTTGTCTGGTTCTATATAAACTTCGCTTCTTATTATAGTGTAGGTATATTATATTAGTGATTATATTCTATTCTGAATTACATAACATAGGTACCGTCTCGCCTGCGTATTCTTCGAATGGTTTGGAAGAGGTGTATTAATGTAGGTACACCCACAGTTCGCCGGTATGTCTAGGTCCCATGTAATAGGGGCGAGTCTATTGCTTTTATATATATATATGAGTTGCTGACGATTCGGACACAATATATTGGGACACATTGTCCGAATTGACACATTTTAATTTTAATATATTTTTAGTGACAATTCGGATACCATTAAATTATTGAAGCTATTTAGTACAGTCAGACAAAAAAGCGTTACCAAATCTATTTTAGAGTGGTTTAGACTTTTATATATGCATGTTGAAAAAAGAAACAAAAATCATTCAAAACGTTTATTTAGTATAAAGTCAACATAAATACTGGTTTTTATTAATTTACAATATAATCATAAAAAATATCTCGACAACATTGATTGATTTGGCAGCCACGTTACTTGTTATTAAACAAAAACTCATAACCCTATAATGCATAAAAATCACAGATAATAATCAGTTCAAACATAGACTAAATAATAGTATTAAGTCTAGTAAAATGACAAAATATGTAGTAGTTATATAGATAGAAAGAAATAGAACTACTACATATTTTGTCATTTTACTGGAAAAACAATAAAAATCTTGAACAAAATAAAATAACCTACATCAATCACAATATTTTTCCACAGCATTTGGCGAAATTCTAATCACAGATTTTTATTAACAGTCACTAAATAACAATCTTAAAATAAATCTTAAAACTATCGAGAAACCATTTTCCGTAAATATTATAAAATAAGGCGTTCTATGCACAATCCAACATTTATTTCTCCTTGTTTAAATTCGATCATTGTAGCAATAAGGTTCTCATCGAACTCATAATTTCTTTTTTCACTTTAACCACTTGCACTGACCTTGACTTAGGACGAATGGCTTGCTGTTCGTCGGTGGTGCGTCAGAGCAAAACGAGCGAGAGAGACCTTTACTAATAAAAGAGATAGAAAGAGTGTCTTTTCTATGCATCTATTAGCGCTTCAAATACTTATTACCCAACTGCCAAGGCGCGTATCTATGTATGTGGGTTTAGAATTTTATTTATTAAAAACGCCATCTTTCGTTAAAAATAAAACTGTATTTTACGGATGGAGGACGGATTTCTACAATTAAGGTATCGTTAGATTTTTTTTATCTGACTGTACAAAACAGCTTTTTTTTATTGGTGTCCGAATCATCAGTGAAAGAAATATTAAAATTAAAATGTGTCAATTCGGACACTGTGTCCCAATATATTGTGTCCGAATCGTCAGCAACTCATATATATATATATACATATAGTAGCACCACTACACTAATGACTACTAATTAGGCAGTTAAGACACTGAGATAATTATTTTCTCAATTAATTCATTTTGGCGTAACGTACACAAAACTGTATGACGTCGTAATCAACAATGAATTGTCTCACGGAACTCTAGTTAGTTCACCATCCATCATTTGGCTCCCCTCCTCCGTCCCATCACACGGTGTGTCAGGAGCTGATCATCTGCCACCGATACAAATGATCCGGTGCTCATCTCCAGCGCCGTGTGATAATGACTAATGGTCATCCATCTTACTTTCTCCAACGGATTGATATTAATGATCGTTGTGTTGCGTACTAAGTAGGAATTTATTTTTTTCAATCGTGAATGTGATTATCAGATAGATCCAGCACCTTTTCGGATTTTACATTTATTTTATTTATTTATTTATTAGGTCTACCAACAGTTGTTACAGTGGAATATAATTAATATTTAGGATACAATGTTGGTCTTAACAATATAACTGCACAACTAATTATAAGTAAACACAGCATGCGATGCGTTCACAGTTATTCTGGAACACATCGGCGAAAGTCAATTTTTCTTTTTTACATAATACAGATAACAATGTATAGTAATGGTATAGTATCAGCACATCAGTTAATCGCTTTTCGCAAGATTTAATTTGTAGGAAAGAAAAACAATACGTAGTTAACAAACACTGCGAGCAAATGCTGACGTCGTTAAGGTCACTGTATTAATTAATGGGCCTACATAGTCGTGGGGCTGGTGAGTTTGGGTCAAATTTAATTCGACGAAAGGGTGGGACCAAATTTGTGATAGGCTTTCGATAGGCTTTAGGTACAGCATCGTCTATTGTCAGAAGCGGCGGTACTACATGTCAACACGATAATTTTTAAGTTGTGAAAATAATAATGGGATGGCGCTATTTTATGTGTAGAGTGGCATCTTTCATCCTCTCTCTCACTGAGTCACAAAGAGATGACAATAACACGCCATGGTTCAACCTCAATTGGCTAAAAACTTTGTAGACATTCCACAGACTAACAGAAAATAACGTAAACGTATTGCATAGATAGCAAACAATACCAGCTGACAGTAGCGTTAAATCGTTTCACAACTTAAAGCGTCCCAGGCCGAGAAATCTAGGCTAATTCCAATAACTAACTCAGTTAGTTTTAACGATATTTTATTCTCAAAAAAGACAAACCGTCACAAACATGAGAACATGTTGATAACAATAAAGTTGTTTGCTTATGCACTTAACTTTCCAACGCCTTACATCATTAAAAGTTTACAAAATTATACTAATCTAGCTGCACTCGCAGTTTCACCGCTTTACGTTGCTATGGGTGATAGCGTGATAAAAAATAGCTTATAACCTTTCTAATAAATCACTCGGTCCATTAGTGAAAAGCGCATGAAAATCCGGTCGGTATATTGAGTTCAGACAGATAGACGCGACGAGAGGACTGTCTTATGATATGTAGTTTCCAGTTTTCGATAATATATTGAGCAAGTGTTAATTTAAATGAACTTGCATTTGTTATCACTGACTGTATTTCACGGTAAACTCAGTTTAAAAATCAAACCTCAATAAAATTTACATAATATTCATAGTAAATTTATCTTTACCGTATTATTTTAAGTATAAACCATTAGTTATAACAGTAATTGTTGCTTAACCTATAAGCTTTAACCGCTGGTTATGTTCATTGATTATTGTACGGCTAATAAGTTATTTTAACGATTACTTATCTTTAACATGTTTTATGTTGATAAGTAACTGTAAATTGATTGGCTCATAAAGGTACTTTTAATTAGTTAAGTTAATTGTCTTAACAATGGCATTTCCATTAAAATTATGGACTTGCAAGCTTAGATTCCTCTATATTCTACTTATATTATGAATGTTTGTATGTTTGTCCCGCAAACGTTTGAACGAGTTTATAATCTAAACTAACACATAGGATACTTTTTGTCCAGGTTGGATCCACTAAACTCGCGGCACACAAAGAAGCGGTAGATATCTCCGATAGATATAACTTGGGTGTCTTTGGTTTCTTGTGAGCAAGCGCGCTCCATCGTAGATCGCTGTATCGCTTAACATCAGGCGAACTGGTGGTCAAAGGTAAGCCTACCATGAATAAAAAAAAAGCGGGTATACGGTAGTACCTAACCTATGTATGTACCTAAATACATATAAATAAAAAACTTGATGTAACCCGCGGTTTCACTCACATAACAAAAGACTTTTTGAGACACAAGGTAGCCTATGTCGTTCTCCAAGATCTATAATCATATCAAAATTCTCGGTTTAAGAGTAAAAACGTAAGAAACAAACAGCCAGAGTAACTTTTACATTTATTAGATACCTATATAGTGTGGATAATTAAATGATGTACCAGTAGTATCTTGGTTAAGAGAGCTTAGCTTAAGAGTGAACCACACTATTTTAATAAACAAAGTATTATTCAACGAACATAAAGAGGATTTTTTCCAATTATTTAACAAGCAAAGACAAAAGCAATTAATTTGTCTTAATTATATAAACATAATTTAATGAAAAACTAATTATAATTGCATTGTATTTAAGTAATGATAGTCCGGAAGCGCAGAGTCCTGTTCACACGGAAGCTGAAGCTATATACAATAATGTGACGTCGGAGCAGTATCTACTCCTATCAGTTCTAACAGCAACTCTCACATATAAATGTAAAGTTAAGACAAACATTTATAGAGCTAGAACCTTTTTTACACATTAAAAGTTTCCCAGAAGGTAATACACTTTCAAGCACCCCGTAGGCAGGGGTGAGGGGCTTCCGAAACCACAACATTAAAATAAATATGTTTACTTACTGCTCGAAATGAATTCCTTGCTTATATCAAAAGGTTTGTTTTATGCGTGTTGCTGTAATCATTTTGCAGGAAAACCAAGAAGAAGAAGATGCTATTTGTCTTGATATCCTTCGTTGAGGTCGTCCTACAGGGGGTCACGTCTCACACGGTGCTCTGCACGAAGCGTAAAATTGCTATATAACCTTTGCAACCCATTGCCTGCGCAGTGTCTGAAGGTTACACTGCTTTACGGACTTTCAGACTTCTGATTACCCATAACGACTGCCTTGGTATTCGCATAACCATGAACAACGTCTTAACCCATCAACGGGTCGACCGCAGTAAGCAGGTCTTAAACTCGCATCGAAACAAATCGGTCAGTTACATGACCTAGTTACAAATTTTATGATGCACCTAAAATGTGTTACAGTAACCAATTTCGTGGCCGATTATAAGATGCGCGAAAATTAACATGCAATGCTGTTGCTGTTATCTGCGATGGCATAAAAATACATATGTAAGTACGTGATAGGATTTAACATTTATATTATTGTACACGATTTTGTTATTCGCATATTTTTTTCGTTTACATATGCATTAATATATTCAGTATTTGTTAATTAGGTTCTTATTCATTAGAACATTAGGAAATGAACAATGAGAAATGTTTCAAAGTGCATTTGTAGGCAAAAATACTCTTGAGACCATCTCGCGACATAGTTACCTGTTGATAATATAATTGATTTCGAGCTGGATTTGTTCACATTGACATACTAGTAGTTATGGTTTGGATTCTTTAGATCAGATTAATAACAGTTTTGGTCTCAAAGTTTGCTTTAGATCAATTTGCACAATCTACATATAAATCAGTAGGTATAGATTAGCTAAATTGAACATGAGAACCTGAATGTACTATCATTTAAACATTTCCCAAGTGTTACATCCGCAAGAATTACCTAGAATAGTCCGATGTAATCAATGCACAAATCTAATTGAACGCTACATTAACGCTAATTTGACCTGCAGACGTGCATTGTCCATTTTAGGTAGGTACTGATCTCCGATACGATGCTGAAGAATAGAGATTAATATTGGAATTACAATTAAGTATTGCAATGGTCTGCAATAAACGCGATTTTCGGTTCTTTAGCTTTAAGTTCATCGACCTTTGCTTTTTTAAGGTATATTTGGATGAAGGTTCATATAACTTGAGTTGGTCAGGACACTTGGCGACACGGAGTGACTACAGCTGGAGGAGAGTAACGAGTGGAGGGATGGCAAGAGGAGTGTCAGACGTCCAGCAGTGAGATGGGTCCACAACATATTCAAGTCGAAGGGCGAACTTGGATGAAAGTAGAACAAGATCGTGGTGGATGGCACAAACATATACGCCTATACCCAAATTGAGGGATATAGAACGATATCCCTCAGTGTGCTGAGTAGTCAGCAGTGAGCGAAGTCAGTCGTATGTAGTTCTAGACGTATGTTTAGAATTGGATTAGTGATCACAGACAATGTGCATATTGTGCATGACGTAATAGTTATCAATAATTTGGATCAGTTAGTGCGTGTCCGCTTGGGTTTGAATCCCATCCCAATTATCATTAAATCGCAATGAGACATCATAGTCATTCAAACCGTTAGTCCCATCACCATCAGAAAATATCACCCAAAGGACATCCACTGCACCATTTACATGGTCTTTTGCCCATCTATTTCAAGGCTGTTCTAATTCGTTTGCAGTGCATACCTACCTTATAAGTTTTCTCACGGTGTTTTCCTTCGCCATTTAAGCAAGTGATATTAATTTAATACGCAAATGATTTAGAAAAGTCAGAGGTGCGTCCCTTGGATTTGAACTCGAGACCTTTGACTGGGCAGTCCAATGATCATATCACTAAGCCATCGCTGTCATTACACAAATATATTTATGTCCTAATATCTATAACACGTCGTGTATCGACAGTTGATCGTTAATTTGCCAACGGTACCCACAGTGCTGACCGTACACGCCAAAATCCAATTACGAGCGCGTGACGAGACACGCATGTGTTTGATACAAATTGAATTATTTCAAGCTTCATATCACATTAATTGACGTTAGCCTACTAATTGCTTCAACGAGACTACTGTTATTAATACAGATAGTTCGGTGAAAAAGTTCTTGAGTGTACACACATATGTACTTACGCCTTTCTCCCACAGGGGTAAGCAGAAACTATAGACCGACACTTGCTACTATTCTTGCATACTTCTTTTGCTACTTCTACATTCATACATTTTCTCATACACACGTGCCGGTTGCCAGTACTACGCACCTGACTTTTGAGAGAGTACATACCTACTTTTGTATGTATCCATTTTTCGGGCTGTGAGAAATCCTCGTGGATCGTCCTCCCTTATGAGGAGAGGCGGCAGAGAATGTCGGAAACAAATTCACTAAAAATAGCATGGCCTTCTGAGCTACGAACAGGGTCATGGGATTCGACCATGACAGCCTGCGGTCCCCTCACCATTGGACCGCTTTAAAGATCCTTTCTAAGTAAACATATATGCATTATTAAAACGCCTAATTAATTTTGCATTGTTGAATTATTTATACCGTTTAGTACAGAATAAATTTTCAAATTCGCTTAGGTGCATAACATAGTCAACCTATTATACTTTCCTATTGCTGGGCACGGATCTCCTCTCAGAATCAGAGGGATTAGGCTATCGTTCATCAAATTCATTTATGGGTAACGATGACAATGTTTGTTTTCATGGATTTCTTCGGGGACCACAAAATGTTACGTTTTCCTGCCTGAATTTTGGTATAGAGATAGATTGGACCTTGAGGAAGGACAAAAGCTGCCTTATGTCTCAAAAAGTCCTTTGGATTACGAGCGAAACCGCGGGCAACAGCTAATTATTTAGATCAATGTAAATAGCTCATCTGTGGGTTTTAATCGTTAACCCAATTAGGTCAATCATAGAGGGGTGAATGATCCGACACTCGTCCGCGCTTCACTTAATAGGATTTGTGTTTAATTTCGTTTTTGTTCGACATTGAGAGTCACGTGGCGGACTTGTTGGAAATAACATAAATATATTGATTAATAAGTACAAAATAAAGATTTGAAGCCAGCGTTATTATGGTCAAAATAGACATCAGGCTTGATTTAAAAGACTTACTGAGAAAAAAATTAAAGGAAAAGCGCCTACAAGAAAACTCAATGCAATTTCTATAATTACTGAGCCCCGTTTTGTTTTACTTCAGTGCCTGCATAAAAATTGATAGCAAAATTTTTTGTTTGAGCCTCCGTGAGCAATTTATACCACAGGCGCTTGTATAGGCCTTCATACTTAACGCTTGCACTCTGCTCTTAGAATAAGGACTATAAAAGCAGCTTTGCTACTGAAAAACTTTGACAGGGTTGCCAACCGATAAACAGTCAAATGTCCGTAATTATAAGAAAGTGAAATTAACATAAATAATATTTTGATTCGCCACAACGAAGTGAAAGCAATAAAAACATTTTTGTCAATAGTCTCATTGCAATGTGCGCGTGTGTCGCTAAGCGCGAGGTATTGGATTGGATTCCTAAGTTGAGCAATGTTATTGAGTTTTAATGAAAATGTTAGTAGCGCTTAGATTCTAAGGAATGAGAATCAGAATTTACCTTATAAGGCTTAGAAGGTAAGGTCAAAGTAAAGGTAAAATTTCTTGAAGAAATCTCTTCCAGCAGACATCTTATATTATTCTTATATTGTTTAGTTTCATTATGGAATTGAACCCACAACCCGTGGCACAGAAGCCAATCGCTCAGCCACACGATATTATATCGTTGCTACAACTTTATATTTTTATTTTCAACAGTTTCTTATTAAAATGATTTACGATTACTAATTTGTTTCTTGTCTATGGCGAATTTGTGGCCCGGGCACCTTGACCCGCTTGCAGAAATCGAGGCGTCTGACGTAGGTCACATTAATCATAACCAATTTAATTTAAACAAGGTTTACTTCTATCTAAATGTTTTCCGGGCACTTTTCTGGTTTTAGGAACTATGTTAATAATTATGTTTTGAGAGACAGTGAAGTCTTGCTGACTTTGTTTTTTAAAATTCCTTGTTCGCTCCAAAATACTTAGGACTTTCTCTTTCAGCTATACCTTGGTAGGTATAGTGGTTGTTTAGCTTTAGCTAAATTATAAATTGTCTGGCCTATATCTGCAGGCCATACAATTTTTTTGTACGTCCGGGGATCGCCCCTCGGCCCATATTACATATATATTTTTAAAGCTAATAACATTTTTATGAATTTATAGTACCTAAGCCATACGAACCATTAATCTTGATTACGTATCTAGTACTTACTATAAAGTCATTGTGTCTGGACATCCTGATTTTCTGACGACACGTTTGGCGTAGCAGCTAAGCGATCAGCTTCATTGCCACGGATTGTGGGTTCGATCCCCGCACGGAACATATATTTGTATGACCTACATAATATAGTAGTTCCAGGTTTGGTTGTATGTGAGAATATGAATTTGTAAAAGCACGAGATACAAGGGATATCTGTTTACTTAGTAGGGACCTACTTAGAGTGGGGTAACGTTTTTTTTTTAAAAAGTACTTATAAATACTTTTTCACCTAGCTCCTATAACGTATTTGACGTTGTCTACCTATTCCAATAATGCGTTGTTGACGAAAATTTCGTGAATTGTTATTGAAACCTTTAAAATGTCATGCTTCAATAATCGCCTTGATAATAAACAGGCACTTGTCGATTAATTCAAAATTACTGTACATTCATAAATTAGATAATTACTTGAAAATGTAATCAACACTTAATTGAATAAAATATAATTTTCAGTTATGGCCACATCGATAAGGTTTTGTCTTCGTCAGTCTAGTGATTTGTAATCACGGTCACGTAAAGCAATGTCGTTCTTGAGGGCGGGGTAAAATTTTTGCCGTCTTTACTATTACGTATTTACGTACCTATAATGAGAGGTCTGCCTATACCTACTGGGAATGTAAGGCGCTACATTTAGCTCAATATATCCGTGAAACATATTCATAATACTATAGTGTAATTCATCAAGAGTGGTCATTTCAGCCCCCAGCCTGCCCACAGTTCTAAATTAGGTAGGTGCAATACTTCAGTCCTTTTAAGGCAGGTAGGTACTTAAAGGATGTAAAGGTGAATTGCCTCTGGTGTAGTGCCGCGACTGGGCTAAGGAGGGTTGGATTCTCGGGTCGAGTATGTTATTTGCTTTTTCTAATAAGAAACAACCTGACAAATTGAACGACTGAATATAATATACCTGATTCAACGACCCCTTTATAATACGGTATTAAGCTATCAAGGCTGTTTCAATTCGATTGAATAACCAATTTTTGTAAAAATGTTTCACGACTCAAGATTAAGACATTATTTAATCGGCCTGATAGGCCATCCGTCTGCAGCGGGTTGCATAAATACAGTGCACATAGTGGGGACAGTGACAACACTGGTTTTACGGATAAGTTGCAGCTCTATTCTTTAAAGTATTAAGACGAGATTACAACATCTTCCTTGGATATTAGAATTTAGCTAGATATAACTAGATAAGTAAATATAGATATAGGTACCTAAACCGTAACGTTATCCACTGCTAAACTTGTGTCGATGGATGGATATCACATAATATCATAGTTTTTTTTGGTTTTAAGATCTCTTGCACTGTGAAGGAAAAAATAATCTTCTTCACAACAAAGTACAAAATGCAACTTCTGCACCACCGAAATCAACTTGCCGTGGAACTTACAGTTCTGAGAACCCTAAGACGACTAAAAGGCGTGAAATATTGGAATCGGATGCAATCCCCGCTGCATAAAGAAATATTCCCAATGGAGTACTGTTACCTACTTAGCTGCGCTTATCTTGCCGATATTCAACACATCTGCTCATAGTCCAGAGACTGATTGCAAGATATATGCAGTACCTACCTAAATAAATTAATTTGATGTCGGTTAAAAAAGGAATCTCTTTTCACGCTTCCATCGCCGTAAGCAGTGATGAATATAATACGCATTTAAGCATACTTACCTATTTATGCCCAGAGCTCACCCCTAATCCTGCAGATCAGATCCCCTTCGTCAATGGAACAGTCCCCCTTGGATTTTATCGAGTCACGAACTCACGAGCTAGATACGAGGAGTTACGAGAGCTTATCCTGCCGCACGGAGACCTTAGGTTTTCGTTCAAAATACAGTTTGTTGCAGTCACTCCAACACCTGCATGCAGTGTACTTTACAAATTACCATATCTGACCCAGTTATAATTAACATAGCTGACCGCAATCAGGCGTTCTTTTTTCATTTTAGCCGTTAATTGATAATATTATCTAGTTTCGCCATACAGCTACTTATGTCGAAAGTTACTTTTACTCAGTTGGACAATGGGCAAGTATTACAACCACAAATAAGGTGCGACATGGCGAAATGTTTAGATTAAATTCTGTAATTAGGTATCTCGGGCAAAAAAAGTTTAGTGATATAACTTTGGACTGCGAAGTCATAAGTCTTAAGTTCGGTTCCAAGGAAAGAATTTAAACTTTACTAGGCCATGTGCGTATGTACCTATGTAGGTAATATAATTCACTATTACCTACTCGCTTAATAAAAACAATGAAGAAGAACATCGTGAGGAAACTCCGTACGAAGACGGTCAGCCTGACTAGACTCACTTTCATGGTGAATTATCTCAGAGGAGGCTGGCAAATAGTTGGTCAGGGAATGTGATGGTTTGTCAGTACATACCTACCAAAAGGTAGACCCAATCAATCAATCATAATCAAATTTGATACCTACTTATTTAGTCTGTAGAAGTCCGACATATCTATCTATCCCGTTGTATTCCCGTTTTCGAAGAAGACTTTTAATAGGTACTGTAAGACAGAACTGGAGACCAGCCAATAAGTCCTGGTAATTCCTAGTAATGTTGGATTTTCCTTTGTTTCCTTTTTAAATAACATTAAAAAGTCAGAGCCGGTTTAGATTGCTGAAAAATAAAAAAAATGCTTTAACTTAATACCTACTCTCACTACAGCTCATTGCATTACTATATCTAATCGATTTTAGGATAATTAAACAAATACAATAGTCGGTTACAAACAAAATAATTCTAATAAAAAATAACAAGATATTTTCGGTTTAGTAGATTAGGTGCTAATATTGTTTCCATATTGCATCTTATTCTGATTCATTATTATATCAATTAGATGTCCAATACAAATCGGTGCACGTCTGCAGCGGAGCGTAACGATGCTTGAGCAAGGCTCGGTGCGACAAAACCGCGCGCGCGGCCCTCCCGCGCGACACTCACACTCCCGCCATGCGCCGCGCGCCACCGCTGCTGCTGCTGCTGCTACTGGCAGCAGTCGCCGCCGACGAACCTCCACAAGTAGTAGCTAGCGAGTCCATAGACACACTTATCAGCAATGACACCATCGTCGTTGACAATGAAAACGGTACGCTCGTCTTGCGCGATGTCAATGGCACTATCATCGAACTTGACGGCAACCCCGAGGAAGTGGTGCGTAAGAAACGGACATTCGGCGATATAGTGTTTAGAGGACTGGCTGACGTGCTTGGGTATAGTGTGGCGAGGAAGCCCCCACAGGCTGCGTTCCCGCCGCCGCTGCCGCCAGTGCCCGGTATAGACACACCGTTAGCTGCCCCAGCGCCGCCGCCAGCACCAGCGCCCGCTGCCGCGACTGCGCCGTGCGGACAGCCCCGCGCGGCTGGCCCCCCGCCCTGCAGAGCTCAGATGCCGCCGCCGCCGCCACCGCCGCAGCCGAAAGCAGTTCCTCCCTGCCCTAAACCAAGAGCTGCACCACGACGCAAGGCCAAAGCAAAATCAACGACTCCACCGCCACCTCCACCACCACCACCGCCGCCACCGTGTGCTCAGCCTAGAGCCAACCCAGCCACACCAGCACCCTGTGCTCCTTCCCCGCCTCCACCAAAACAGGCCGACAACCTTGAAAGGATTACCTCTAACCTTAGGTTAAACTTTAATTTTAACAGAGGTGTAATTACCCCAGTTACTCCGGCGCCCGCTGCTGAGGCCACAGCTGCTGAGGTTGCAGCTGCTGAAGAGGCAGAACCTGAGGCAGATAACCAGGAGCAATTTGTACCAATCCCCATAGAGCCCCGTGCAGCTAAATTACCACAAACCGAGCCCCGCAAGCCGCGAGTTTATGTCGACGCATTTGTCGTCAGAAACGGAGTAGCGCGTCGTGTGGACACAGTGGACGCGAAACAGTTGAACCCGCAACAAGCCAATGCCGATGAGGATTATCTCGCGTATGATGACGACACCTCTCAACAACAACTAGACGACGATGACTACGAGGATGTGCAGGAGTCCCGTGACCGCCAGGCTGCTGTGCAACAGTTCGGCAATGCTGTCGACCAGTTTTGGCAACATAAGCAACAGCAGAGGCGACCAGTACAGCAAAAAGCGCAGAGGCTTCCTGCAAACCATTACCAAAACGTACATTTCGGAGATCGAGATCTAGCCGATGATATCCGCCACCACGGTGAGTCTCATCAGAGTCTCCAACGCGAGCGACCGCGTCCTAACAGAATCCCGCAGCCTGCGCCTGAAGCCGAAGACGACTCGGAAGTCACAACTACAACAGAAGACCCAAAGAAACCTCTTAAGCCGCGTGTGTTGCCCCCGACCGAACACAATCCGAACCAAATAGATACAGTGACGGTGCGAGTACCGCCCATATACCGCGAAAAGCGACCAAGAAAGTTGCATCGCGAGCGTCCAGAGCATCCGGATAGAGATGAGGATACTGAAGAGTCTAGGGATTTTAGCAGCCGGGAACACGAATACGAGCAGGATACGGACGGGGACAACAGTTCGCTGGCGCCGCGCACCGAAAGACCCATTAACCGCAGGCGACGACGCAAGCAGACCCGCAAGACCCGCGCCGTAGATCACGAACGCTACACAGCTGGCGACTACGACTACTACGGCAACAAAGTTCCCGTATCTAAAGAGGAGAAGTTCTATTTGGAACTAACGGTACCGCCACCTACGTTGGACGCGGATGTCGCGAGACACGAAAAGCCGGTCGATAGCGGGTACTTCTTGGAAGACCATGAACGGATACGGGAAGATCCGAGCCACCGGATTCGCGATGAGGTTAAAAGCGACGATTCAGAAGACTCCGAACAAGCTGACGATGGAGAGCGATCGGGCGAGAAGGAGCGTTCGGAGGAGGACAAAGAGCGGTCGGTGGAGGACAAAGAGCGGGCGGGCGAAGAGGATCGAGCTGATGAGCAGGAGCGGAGTGACAAACTAAGCCCGAATGCGCGCGTGCTGGAGTCCGCCTACAAGAACAATTACGTGCGAGCCACCAACGTACAGGTGGACGACCCACGGCCGGCGGTCGCCACCGTCAAAAGGAAAGAGGTGAAGACAGGCCAGGCGTGACCCGCCGCACAACACACGCCATAATTGTAATTATTATTTATTGGGAAGAGTTGGTGACTCGTCATGTTTGTAAAAGAAATTATATAATCGCAGATTACATACTATAGAGACAATGGACAACCTTCATTACCGCACGAGTACGCACACATACGCAACTATAATTTAAACTGAATTCACGGGGGACGGGAGGGAGCTTGCTCTAGACTTCCACACGAAATGCTATGTGAAGAAAGTTTTTTCGTGTGTGCGGCTGAGGTAAATGTAGGAAGGCCAATGTTCTTCGTGATCTGTGAAAGAACGGCTCCCATGTCGGGATCGCAGTGGAGCGGCTACCTGTGATGTTCTAGTTGTAATGTACCTACGCGTTGCATATATCGATAGTCTTGTTATTTTTATATTTAGCTTAAGCGAATTGTAATAAGTTTCTAAATAAACTGTTTCTAAATAATCGATTTCATTACTGAGACCGAGTCGAATCTGTTGGGGCGTGAAATCGCCGGGTCGGGGACCGTCAGTAACTGGGTGAAGGTCCCGGTGCCACGTCGAGTAGAAAACGACTAGAAAAGGCCGTTCCGAGAGAGGTGCAATGACCTAATTGATTTTCGCAAAGTTGCCAGTCTTTTGTGGAATTGCAACTGCGGTTGCAGCCAGCCAGCGGCCGGTCCGTGCCAACTGCCGATCAAAGTATTCACATCAGATTTACGTCACACCATCAATGTTTCACAAAACTTCACATAATATAATTAGAAGACAGGTGTGTTTAGCGACGGGACATGATTGACAGCGCAATAGCCATTCTTATATTATTTATTTCTCATTCTCAATAGCTTACCTAATAATTTACAGCATTCACATTGCCAAACACTTTCATCATTAGTTCTAATAAAATACAATTAAATGAAAATAAGTTTATAATCTGTGACAAATAGGTATATTATCACGTAGCGTCGGCGACTGGCCCACAGCGCCGGCCTTGACCGCGGCACTGCGACAAATGCACAGGTTTCACTAAACCACAACATTTTTGACACCTTGAAAAAATAAACTTACAAACCACACAAGTTATTAAATTACTACCTTAAAAATATATCTTAGGCTTCTTATCTTACTACAACTACAAATGATATAATAGGTTTCTTTCTGAATCTTTTTGCGCACCAATACCCAGACCCGGAATAACCCTGTACAGACAGTGTACAAAACACAAATATTTTCTCCGACCGGGAATTGAGCCAGCGACCCGTAATGCAGAAACCATGACCGTGTCAATACCATGTCTGCGTCTGTGTAGTTCAAACGTATTAAAAAAAATACATAAGCGACAGTTTCATTAGAAATTTCAACGACTAATTAACCAAGGTAACATTTGAATTAGGTATGCACCACCGACGCAATCCCCTTAATACAATATTATCGACATCATCATTTACAGTCACTACAGCTGGGCACTGGTCTTCTATGGAGTGAGAATGAATATGATATTACTATTCCGTGACATTACAATAATTATGTACATCAGCAAATAAAAAAATTACAAATAAATCTATAAATAGGTATAATTTATTAGGCAGGTAGGTACATAATTTCACTTAATATGACGAGTACAGTATGGTGATGTTAACATTATATTCTATTTTATTCAGAGATCACTTTGCATTTCTTGGGGTATTTCGATAGTCTCCGCTTCACTTGCAATTGGTTTCTGTAACAATTGATACAATTCTCCCGTTAGGGTTTCAAAATAGTGATATTCAGCCAGAGTGCCCACACGTCTTGTTTGAAAAAGGCTGTCCCATTTTCCTTATTAAACAAACCAACATACATACAGAAAAATGATTAAAAATCCTTGTCTATTGTACCGTATATATTTTCATTATGCGTTTAGTAAAAAGCTACTATTTTAATATTACAAACAGACATTTCAATTTTATTTACCCTTACTAATATTATAAACGTGAAAGTTTGTGAGTATGGATGTATGGATGTTTGTTACTCTTTCACGCCAGAACGGCTGAACGGGTCTGAATGAAATTCGGCACAGATACATTATAGTCTGGAATAACACATAGGCTACTTTTTAGCTAGGTCCAAGTGGTCCGACCTAATTCTGAATGTCCACGCAGACAATGTCGCGGACAGAAGCTAATTTGTATACACTTAGATAGATTAGATGTGTAGTTTTAGTCTCTGTGGAGTAATGTAATTATGAGATTTTCCCATATCTGTCATATTTCTGAATGAAAGATAAAAAAAATATCTGCATGACAGTGTCACAGACCTGAGTGTGTTGCTTCCTCACGTGCTTATTGAGCGATTGCTTGTGTCGATAGCGCGCCGAGCACAGCGCGCAGGCGTGCGCGGGCCACGGCGCGCGCGGCCCCTGCGCGGGCCCCGGCGCGCGCGGCCCCTGCGCGTGCCCCTGCGCGGGCCCCGGCGCGCGCGGCCCCTGCGCGTGCCCCTGCGCGGGCCCCGGCGCGCGCGGCCCCTGCGCGTGCGCCCGCGCGTGCCGGTGCAGCGCCGGCCGCGACGCGAAGCGCCGCCCGCAGCCCGCCGCCGCGCACGCGTGCCGCGCGCCCGCGTGCCCGCTCATGTGGACCGACAGCTTGTTCGTACGAAAACGCTTACCGCATATAGGACAGACGTATGGCAACGCACCTGTAAAGTACACGAATTTTCAACTGAAAGGTCTCGACTCTCACTGGGTTTTTATTTATTTATTTATTTATTTAATAAGGCACACCAACGACATATTTACAGGAAATTGTTTAGGTACATAATATTTATCTCATGCTGTGTAAATACGTCACTTATAGGTGTACACACTATTCACATTATAATTTGCACCATTACAGTAACATTGAAATACAGATTAAAATTGAATTACATTACTTGATTTTAAATTGCTTAGAATAGAATACATTGAATTACATACATAAATCATATTATACTGTCATTACCGCATTATATTAAATTTCAGATAAATTTAATTACACTACATATTGGCAAGGAATTAACTAGGCAAATTACATGGTCACGAGAAAAGTAATAGTCAATCATGTATTAATAATATTAATAAGAGTTTACAACTACTTAAAACTATTTAAAACTATAACTATGGAATTAAGATTAAGAAGATGAAAGTGAATGTGAAGGCAGCCAATTACAGGTCAACAATATTCAACACTTTAGTTTTAAAACTTGACAGACTATCAAAATATATATCAATAGTGCTATTACACGAACAGGCTTTATTATACGTGGACATCATTCTGTTTAGAGGGGCATGTTGACCTAGATTTGTGCGACATGATCTGGCAGCAAACGTTCTTATTATTTTGTTAGGCCGAACATGCCACTGACGGGGTACCTCTAAGTTTATTCTACCAAGCAGATCCGGAGTTGACGTTATTCCGTTGAATTTTGTATAGCGTACAAAGATCATTAAGTGTCCTACGTCGTTTCAATGAAAACAAATTAAAGTGACTAAGTCGTTTTTCGTAGTCAGCTCTGTAAGGACATTGATGGTCTTTAAATCTCAAATATTTCGTGAATTTTTGTTGTATGCGCTCAATGCGGCTTGTGTGTATTCCGTATACTGGGTTCCAAACGGGAGATGCATATTCGACCACACTGCGTACAAAAGAATTATACAGCACCTTTAATGCAATAGTTCCTTTAAACTCTTTGCCCACTCTATTAATGAATCCTACCATTTTCATAGCTTTCGTGATTGTGTTATTTATATGTGTGGTAAATGAGAGGTCACTACTTATTACTACCCCTAGGTCCCGTATGTTTTTGACCTGCTCCAATTTTGTTCCATTTAGGCGATAATTAGATAGCACTACAGGGTTAAAACTCTTCTCAAAATACAAATTGATCCTCTCCTATAGATGTACCGACCTGTATGTATCCTTTTGTGATTCTGCAAAGTATCCTTGCTAGCAAATTTCTTGTCACAATCATTGCACTCGAAAGGTCTTTCACCTGCAACAAAATTATGGCTAAACACATAACCCATAGCAAAAAAGCCAGCAAATAAAAAAAATGTAACCTATTTCCAAAGCTACTTCCAATTGAACCCGCGGCAGTTATTTTACATAGAGCGACGAACCCAATTTTTAAGCAAACCTATTTGAAAATCTAAAGGCTTGCTTAACGTGTTCTCCAAGAAACCGCGATATTACGTAGAAAACAATCAAATGGACTAATTAGACAGAACTAGACATCTTATATCCTTTTCTCCCATAAAAAGACACGGCGACTATTGTAAGGGTAAAAACGAAGCACCTTCTTCAACTACGCACCATTATGTCTCCTGAGGTGCGTGTTGAGGTTGGTGGCGGTGGTGTATGTCTTGCCGCAGCCGGGCACGGGGCAGGCGCGGCGCGGGCGCGGGCGGCAGTGCTGCGCCGCCAGCCCGCGCGACGCGCACCACGCGCCGCACCGCGCGCACCACCACTCGCTCTGTCTACTGTGCCGCTTCCTGTAGTAGAAACCGAAAGCATTCCGTCAAGCTTTCGGCCTTCCGACTACCACACTAACAATTGTCTTAGGTGTTCATACGACAGCCAATATAAATAACAACATGATCTTCGAGATAGAAAACTGTCTCTATGAGTCACCCATCCTCGCAATCCGCCATCCATCGTGGCAAGCAGAGCTTGAACTTGCGACTAATTATTATTTAGTTACAAAGCCCTCTAGTGCATGGTGGAATGTATGAAATCATACCAATATAATAAAATTCTAGAATAATAAGACATGGAAAGCAATAGCCATTTATTTTGGCTTGGCGAAAATGATACTGATACTGTAACCCTGTTACTTATACAGGTATAGAGATGACGTGGCGTGTAAGAGCAAAAGAAGCCAAAAGGTTAAAATAAGCTTTAAAACTTTTGTTTGTCTGCTTGACTGTTTGTATACATATTACGCAAAAACTACTGTACGAAATTCACGAATCACAGTTTTCACGATTGTTTTGTTTGAGGTATATCTTAATATCTAATAATAAATAATGTTTTATCTTGATATTCCGCCTACAAGTTGAGTTATACTAAATAAATAAATCCTTTTGGGATGCAAGTGAAACCGTGGGCAACAGCTAATGTAATTTATAATTAATTTGAAACCAAAAAATCCTTTTCAATTGTTCAAGGGCTATGAAATTATAAAGGGTTGTCCTGAACATGGTGGGTGGACTACCATATCATGGTCACCCTATCTTGGGATTCCCTATTGCAATCAGTACCTACTTCCGATTACTATAGTGAATCCCTCAAGAAATAGTAACACATGCAGACTGGAACTGTCATAGCATTCATAGCACATACTTAATTTCACTTTCACATTGAATTACTTGTTGAGTCATACATTTCTTTGATGCCCTGTGTAGTGTTGGCTAACACACTGTACATATTATTATGTGAAACATTAATGGCTTCGAGCCATTAACATGTACCTTAAGGCAAAGTGTGAAGTATACAATTTGTGCATGTAAGTTCTGACAAACTACACTAAGTCAGTGTGATGGACCTAGCCTGTCATTCTGAGAGAAGACCTGGCAGTGACGGATGAAATGCCACTTCACCTTATTGGGGAATATGGATTGCTAATACACAATGCTGATCTAGAGAAATATATTTTAAGCTCATATGGTATAAAGGACTCATAAGTTAATCTTGTAGTATATAGTTATTTTTTAGTAAAGGGAAAAATTCAATCGTGGGCAGGATTTGAACCTGCGTCTCCTGGTTGGATACACCAGACATTCTGACCTCTAAGCCACCGCGAAAAAAAAACACAAAAAGATAGTTAAAAGGTAAGGTGGCATCATACGACACTGAACTAACTGTAAAGTAACTCGTGTCGGTTGAGAAGTAAGGTAACTTGCCTTTCATAGATGTCACCAACGTCACCTTATGACGTAAATTCATAATGTGAAGGCAAAATTTCAATCAGGCGGGTAGGGTTCAAATTTTTTCCTTTACTAAAAAATAACTTTTTAATCTTAGCATGGAAAATGCAAAAAAATCACAAAAGGATACTTGTGGTATATAATCGCTGCATGACAGAGGATTATAATGCTCAACAGTGGGATAGTACTAGAATAGGTTCATGATCCAGCTTACTGCTTTACTTACAGAAATTGAGAATAGAAGAGGCAGACTTATTACAGAATACCATAGACATTTTCTACTTACCAGTTTTATTTGCTATAGAAAATAAAACTGTTTTCTAAATAAAATGGACTTTGTGAGACAAAAGTAACCTTTCTTTTTCTCCAAGGTCCAATCTATCTACATAACAAAATTCATGGAAATCTGTTCAGTGTTTTAGGTGGGGAAACATAATAATCAAACAGACAGAGTTACTTTTGCATTTCTAATATTAGCATGAATTATTTCCTGTTAGCTGGTCAGTCCAACTTGACTGGCTTAAAGATGATAAATGCAATGGTTTTAAATATTGTACCATTCAAGGTTGTCAGGACAACATACCAACAGGTACAATGTCAAGACCAGACAGGGTTAAGTTATTAAATAATTCTATATGAGTAGCACATTTCTTTAACATGCATAGAATAACAAACAGTTATGTTTTATGAATATAATACTGAGTAGTTCAGCTTATTTTGGCATTTATATTTATGTAAGGGTAGTTTTTAGTGGCAATCTGGTTTGAAAAGAACTAGGTATGTAGCCTCTGGTATCATTTCCCAAATAAATGAGTCTTGATTTACAAGTAGGTAGTCAAGTAATATACAATAGAAAAAATATTGTTCTTGAGCGCTGGGACTCTATAAATGAGATTTAGTAAAATAATGTATCTGTAATTTGTTAGGTACATGATTTGTTAATATTATACAATTCTTAGTCTGTAATAAAAGTACCTAGTTACAGGTTAGGAATCTCAATTCTCCATAGTAAATAGTTGTTGAGACCAATACTCACAGATGCAATTTAAAGTTGAATTTCCTAGTAAACACTTTGTTGCATTGAGGACATGTGTGTGTTGCTGGCGGTGTCCAGTGCCGGCAGCGCCTCCGAGACCCGCACTCCTTACAACATGCGTCTTCCCACACTAGACCCTCACTAATCTTCACATCTCCACTATTAGAGTCCACATTCTCATCTTGTACACCCTCCCCTACTCTATTTTCAAAGTTTAAAGCATCATTGTCTAGTTTTACCTTCGTGCCGTTTATATAACGCTCAGATTCTTCCGTAAATTCAAGTCCTTTAGAGAAATGTTCCGCAATGACTTGGTTTGACTTTTGACATTTTTCTAGGAAATTAACTGTTGTTTCTAACTCTGCGAGACAGTGGCAACAAATACAAGTAGGTCCTGCATCGTTCACATCAGTTTTCACACCTATTTTGTTTAATTCCTCGTATGGAGAAAGGCCTTTACGTTTACGAAATAATGAGTATACTGTATCTTCTTTTTTAAAACATATCCTGCAAGTGGTCTCGTCACTTAGCTTATCCATTGTGCCGATAAATATTGGATGTATTTACTTGCTAAACTTACTCCACATTTCTTTCTTCGTATTTAGTTAGTTTAAAATAATGTCTTTCCATAGTTTCCATTTCATTATAGTAAATAGTTTAAATTTATTTATTGAACTCTAGCTTATCACTGACTGACATTTGTAATTGTAATAAAAGAAACAAAAATATATTTTTGTATAGGTGTAAGCAAGAGACATTATAAAGTTTAAGTTATAATATGTAATAATTATTTCTGATTCGGAATACAACTGTCAGTTGCTAACTGTCAGTGTCATAATAATCAAGTCACGTCAAGAAAAAAGCGCGGGAAACTTTTAATTTAGCGGACGCGATTTTTTTGGCTCTTTTCTTTTTATTTGTTAATTCGTAATTAATAAGGTCAATTGAGTTATATATTTATGATATATTAGTAATTAGTAATATTGTTTATATTTATTAGTGTTTAGTCTCGTCTTTCGGTAAGTTTTCTTTTATTTGTATTCTATAGGTGGTGGTCATGAACGACCCGCCTGATCCGGAGGGCTTTGTCCCTCCGGCAGGCAACTTTATCACAGTTAATACTGATAATACTAATATTTCTATTGTTTCGAATGAGTCGGGTATGGATACGGATGGATCTACATCTGCCCGTTCCTTGAAACGCAGCCGTTTGCACGTTTGTAAGCACTGCAATAAGAGGCGACGTAAACATCATGGTTCTCATGGGACAACGGGTTGTGCTTGCTCTGATTCTCAATCGGTGTTACCGATTGAGGAATCTTTGCATAATAACTTAAGTAAAAATATTTCTCAAGCCCCAATAATTCCACCTGTCCTAACTCCATCTCCAGTTGGACGTAAATTATATGATATACATGATAGCTCCCCATATGTGGTTCACGTGCAAAAAAAAATAGTTTCACCTGATGACAGCTCCACACTGCATCCACTCTCATTTGGAAAATTTCTAAAAGGGAAAGGCTTTCAAAACATAATAAATGGCAGTGTGAAAAAAATCGGCCGCAATAAAATTTCTATGGCATTTTCTTCATACATTGATTGAGGTTATACAAAATATCTCTGTTCCATTGGGATGTGGTCCCATACTAAAAGTTCGTCGCTTAAATTTCAAGACCTTTGTATATGGCTCAGCAGTCTGGAAACCGTCCCAAACTATTGTTGTTACTTTTGATGGTCAAGTTTTACCTAAGCGGATATTTATCTGTTATAATGCTTTGCCTGTGGATCTCTATATCTATCCTACTATTCAGTGTTTTAACTGTTGCCGTTTTGGGCATACAAAAATACAATGCCGTTCTAAACCTCTCTGTTACAAATGTGGTCAGAGTCATTCAGGTGATTCCTGTAATACTGATGAAATAAATGCGATATGTTGCTTATGCTCAGGGTATCATTTTGCAACGAGCAAGATATGCCCTGAATTTGAGCGACAACAGCAAATCAAAACTTATATGGCTCATAATTCAGTTTCATACGCAGAAGCTGCAAAATTCCACCCTTCTATATCTAAATCATATGCTGACACCTTAGTTTCTTCTCCCTCCAAGAATGTTCTTGAAAAATCTCCTTCCATAGCTTTTAAAAAAAGAGAACCAGCCTCAAGTCATAAAAAAACTGTATTCCTCAAACCCCGTGCTCCTCCTTCTCCTTCTCATGGGTACGATAAACATGCCCACAACTCCATCATCAAAGAATTTTCAATCCCAGAACCAACAAATGGTAGTGCTCTCTTTAATAAACATAATAATGAACCAAACAATCAGTTTTCCTTATCAGACTTTATTTCAGCTTTATTTAATCTGTTTACACAATTTAACTTTTTACCGTCCAACGTTGCCCCTATAGTAGAATTGATTTCCCACCTTAATAATAATGGACAGACCGACAGACACACTAATACAATGGAATTGTCGCAGTCTAATCAGCAAAAAAAGTGAAGTAATATATCTCTTAAATAAATATGAGCCCTTTGTATTTGCATTGTCAGAGACTTGGCTCAAACCAAATCATGTTTTTAAAGTTCTTAATTACTCTGCAATTAGAGATGACAGATCTGATGGGTATGGTGGAGTTGCCATACTTATTAGAGATTCCATTCCCTTCAACATCATTTCATTACCTTCTCATAGTAATGAAATATCAATTGTAGCAATAAATGTAAACAATATTTGTCTTGTTTCTGTATATATTCCTCATCCTTCATCATCTATCCTTCAAGAGATTAACAGTCTCCTTTCTTCTCTGCCTAGACCATTCCTATTATTGGGGGATTTCAACTGTCACCATCAATCTTGGGGCAGCTCTATTTCAAATTGTTATGGTGAAGAACTGTTAGATATATTTGACCTCCATAACCTGTGCACCTTAAATACAGGTAGTGCCACTCGCCGGTCTGATCCCAGCCAGAACCAAAGTGCAGTTGACCTTTCTATCTGCACCCCCAGCTTAGCTTCTTCTTTATCTTGGTGTACCCTTTCTTCTTCTTTTGGTAGTGATCACTTCCCTATTATAATATCTTTTCCATTTTCTAAACCAGCTAGTTTTCTTAAGCGATCATATTTAAAATATAAACTCCCTGACAAAGCTGCCAGTGATTGGGAGAAATATAAAGCTAATGTGGAGAAGAAGTTTTCTTCACTTCCTATCCTATCTGAGAATAATGAAAGTTTATGTGCTGAGGCTTTAGCTCGCATATTAATAGAAGCCGCAGATGAGGTGTTTCCTAAAAAAAATAATTCAATTAGTCGAATTCCTTCTCCTCCTTGGTGGGACTCTGAGTGCACTGAGTCAGTTAAGAAACGAAAAGACGCCGAAATAAATTACAATATGAATATGTCTCAATCCAATTATGAAATAGTTTCAAAAATCATTACAGATACTCGCAAACTGTTTAAAAGGAAAAAATATGAAGGGTGGCAAAAATTTTGTTCATCTATTTCACCAAACACTCACCCCACAATTCTATGGCGTAATATTAAAAGATTTAGGTCAGTCTATAACAACACCTCTTGTTCTCTTATGTCCGAGCCTTTAGCAAACGACTTTTTAGATAAATTAGCCCCTGCGTGGGTTCCCCAGCCCCTTTATTTACAATTACCTCCGGTAATTGATAATACGATCACTGATAATGGTAACTATTCTAGTTTGAGCCAGCCTTTTTCACTCCCCGAGCTGAAAGGCGTTATACTCAATACTGTTGATACTGCTCCTGGTATTGACGGTATTCCATATTCCTTCTTTGCAAATCTAAGTGATAACGTCCTTATTTACTATTTAGATTTGATTAATTCTTTATTGAAATCCGGTAATATCCCACATGAATGGAAACGCCAAGTAGTATTGCCAATTCTAAAACCGAATAAATTACCATCGGATGTATCGTCGTACCGTCCTATTGTGTTATCCTCTATTTTGATAAAATTAGCGGAACACCTAATTAAAAATCGACTTGAATGGTATGTTGAAAGCAAAGGCCTTTTAGCATCTTCTCAATACGGCTTTAGGAAAGGCAAAAGTACGATTGATTGTTTGAGTATTTTTACTGCTGATATCCGGTTATCCTTTTCTTGTAATCATTCCACAGTAGCAGTATTTTTGGATGTTAATTCCGCCTATGATAATGTTATATTAACAGTTTTATATAATAAATTACAAGCTCTAAAAGTTCCGATCATTCTTTCTAAATTTATTTTAAATATTTTATCCGAACGGTCGGTATTATTGTCAGTGGCTGACCATCAAATGTCGCGACTCGTATGGCGGGGCCTCCCACAGGGTTCAGTGCTGAGTCCTCTATTGTACAACATATATACATATGATTTAGATACTTCATTTAGTAACGATATTAAGGTATTGCAGTATGCTGATGATTTATTATTATATCATTCAAGTGACTCGGTTGAACATGCCTGCACAGTTCTTTCTTCGGCTTTGACTTCTCTATCATCATGGTTGCATTTAAATGGCTTAGATTTATCTACGTCTAAGAGTTCAGCAGTTTTATTCACCCGTAAAAGAATTGCTCCCTTTATTAATATTTTGTGTAATGACATCCCTATCCCAGTTAATGATAATTTTAAATATTTGGGAATTATCCTTGATTCTAAATTGAGTGGAGTACCTCACTGCGACAATGTTATTAACAAATGTGAAAGACAATTAAATATACTCAGATGCCTGTCCGGTGTGTGGTGGGGTGCTCACCCATCCTCTTTAAAACTCATATACAATGCCATAATAAGAAGCATTCTTGACTATGCTATATTTCTTCTTGAACCTGGCAGTATTATGGCTCTCCAAAAATTAGACCGCATTCAGTCAAAAGCTCTACGTATTATTTCAGGTGCCATGAAATCTAGTCCCATAAACGCTCTCCAAGTAGAGTGCGTTGAAGCTCCCTTATATCTAAGAAGGCAATTTCTATCAGACAAATATCTTTTTAAAGTCATTCAGTTTACTAATCACCCTCTTATTTCAATATTACAATCTCTCCTCTCACAAATTCATACATCCAATTACTGGGCACATAAAACTGCTCCATCTTTAGTCACAAGTTATCAAAAATTCCTTTCTTTATCCTCTCCCACCCATCGTTCCAACAGGCTCCCTTTATTCAGCTGTAACTATGACAGTTTATTATTTTCTCCCAACATTATATATGACCTAATTGATAAATCGGACACTAATGCCAACACCACTCTTAGAGTAATCCTGTCAGAAAAGTTTGAAGGATATCATCACATTTTCACAGATGCGTCGAAACGTACCCCAACAGGTTGTGTTGGAGTAGGTGTCTATCACTCTCAATATAATATTGTCCAAAAAATCAAACTTCCTCCAGAGTCTTCGGTTTTCACTGGTGAATGTTACGGCCTTCTCAAAGCCGTAGAATATGTTAATTTAGTTAAACTTAAAAAAGCTATTATTTTTACAGAC
The DNA here is from genome assembly GCA_910591435.1 of Acronicta aceris. NCBI lineage: Eukaryota > Metazoa > Arthropoda > Insecta > Lepidoptera > Noctuidae > Acronicta > Acronicta aceris. Next base: position 14,867,005 of record OU342770.1, read on the forward strand.
TCTCTCAGCGCTCTTCAAGCTTTTCATAAATTCCCATTTAAATTAAATTGTCAAAATCCCGTTATTTTTGGCATTAGAGACTTTACATTTAGTAGTATTTCAAAAGGTTATTCTTTACAATTTGCTTGGATTCCAGCTCACATTGGAATCCATGGTAATGAAGTAGCTGACAAACTCGCCAGTGATGCAGTGCAGTGTGGAGACATGCATCCTTATAAAAATTTCTGCTGCGATATCATAGCTTTACCAAAGTCTTTCCTTCGAGATTCATGGAGGGAAGCTTGGGAGTCAAGTAAACTCACAAAAGGCCGTTATTTTTCGTTGATTCAACCCGATGTCCCAGTGAAGCCATGGTTTTCCAAAACTAATATTGGAAAAGCATCTACTTCCATATTAATAAGAATGAGACTGGGACATGTTTGTTCCCCAGCCCACCTTGCCAGGCTTCACATTGTGGCTAGCTCATTGTGTTCGTGTGGATTTGAGGTGGGGGATGTTAATCATATTCTGTTTTCCTGCCCTCTTTTTGATCACTCTTCCTTTTTTAATGATCTAGTATCCCTTGATATTCCTTTCCCTACGTCTATTCTTTCTCTCCTATGCTCAAATAATCTTTCAGTGTATAAATGTATAGCTTCATTTATTTTCCATAATAATATTAAACTGTAAATAATTTATTGGTATCCTCATCTCATTGTAGTTTTTGTTTGTAAATTATTGTGTAAGTACGTATTCATAAATCCATATTTTACTTAAATATTCCCAAAACTCTCCTGACCTGTTCAAATTCCGTTTTTCCTAATTCCTTTTAATATTTCGTTTCCCTACCTTTATCAAAAAATTACCATTCTTACTTGTCATTGGCTAAATGCACAAACCGTGCGGAGCCAGAATTAAAAAAAAAAAAAAAAAAATAAGTCACGTCAATCTGATTTATTAGCCTTTGCTGTCACTACCGGGTAATGGTCACCCCCGCATCCTTCCAATGTGAGATCTTCCCACACCTTTCTACACTTTTTTTTTTAAATTGATGTCATTCTTCTACCAAACGTTCTAAAAGTTCTGGGCCTACGAAATTAATAAAAAATCGATCCTGCAAATTATAGTTAGTAAAAAAATACTAATTACTGTAAAAAAGCAAGTAGTTATTTAGATAAATAATCTGTTGAAAAACTGTTATGCACCTACAATTTGTGGTTTTGCGTGTCACCTTAAAAACATACCCACATCATCATTAACTTATTTACTGTAGGTACCACTGCTGGGCACGGGTCACCTCTCAGAATAAGATGAGTAACTATGTAGGTACAGCTATAGTCCACCATGGTGGCCTAATGCGAGTTGGCTTCACACGTCGTCGACGAAAACTGGCAAGATGCCCAATGGTGGTGGTGCGCATACATAACCTAATTTGCAGTTCAAGAAATGATACTGATGCTTATTACCTAACAAGACATAAAATTCTATTTACGATTTATTCTGAACAATGTAAGTAAAACCAACCTAACTACGTGTTTTAAATCTCTATTATTGTGCAGGAGTCGGAATTCTGTCCCAGATAGCTTAAATACCAGAAGGTTTATAGGCGCCACTCTTCCCAAATAAAAAATAACTTTAGTAATTCGGATTATCAGGTCGTAATTGTCTAAAATCCGGTAAAGTACTTTTTTAATGGATTAATAACCACTCATTGCGATTTAAACCATAACGTCCAGGTATCAAGTCTCACAACCGTTCAAGTATTAGATCAACAGCTCAAGTATTGGCCCTATTTGGGCTTCTGCATCTATTTATATTTTATGTGTTACTATAAAGTCAGTTACGCAATCGTGTATGTCGCATACAGGCGGCGATGGCGAGTGATCTGAGCGCGGCCGGTGAGAGCCAAGGAAAGTGATCGCTGTACATTTGGTAACCGCTGGGCGTGTGCCCGCATATCGATATCCTCGCCCACCAGAGACGGAGTTAGAAGGGTCATCAACGGGGTTTTGTTTTATCAATTGGGGTGTCAGTTTGTGGTAACTTGATGTGCTGTTGATGACTGTACATGGAAATGCTCTATTGCTATTGAATTTATGTATGCGCCCGTAACGCCGACAGTGCTGGTCAGCGTGACTGGAAAGTCAGCTTACACTGAGTAAAGTATCTACCCTGGATTCAGCCATTTTTAAGGTTGAACGAGCACACGTCTATTAAATTGAGTTCTACCTATGTTTGCCAACCAATCTTTAGGGTTTATTTTTGTTGTTGTAGTTTATTGAATTGAATTGAATTGAATGATTTTTATTTCGGACAACAATACAGATCCATATTTTGTTAGTAAAGTGACTTATGAACTAATGTTAGTAAGCAAAGTATGTGAGTTGGTACTATCAATAAAATAAAATAAATTAAATTACATTATGTTATTATAGAATTATTTATAAACAAAAACTGTAGGTAAATATTTAGTAATGTGAGCCGGCAAACGGATGACTGGTAAAACATCTACAAATATCTACTTTTAATTAAGTATGATTGTTACTTTAGCCTTTGACAATGGCAATGATTGTGATAGTTGCATATTTTATTTTATATACTAAAATGCACAATTATATTAAAGAATTCGTCCCTGCACCGACTGGTACAATTTTCTCTCGATTACGTTTCTTAATCATTTGGCATGCGCGAACGCACACTTGTTACACAGGAATGACGGCAGCCACCTACGTGACGCCTAAAACATACCAATGTAACACCAAATTCAACCCTGCACGAGAGCTATAGAATTGAATTTTGTATAACGCATAATCGGAAGAAGAATTTAGCTGCATTCGTTTAGGAACGGTCGAAAGCATAATCGCGTAAGGACGAAGTTCGCAGCTGGCACGTCCGGCTGCCTAGTGAAACCTGCACGCCTGCTACATACTAATTTGGAATGTTTTAAGTTATAAGTATGGGTGGAAGACTCTGATGACAATCGGTTTCTGAGTGGTAGTCGCGCCGACCGGGTGACCGTATCGACATGAGACTTACAATCGTAAGTACTAAAGCTCTGGAATAAACGGGAAATCTTGTGACAGTGACAGTGATAGTGCCTTAGTGCGATTCATAATTAAAATGGTGCGTGGTGTATTTCAGATTGCGTTGGTGTTGTGCGCGTGCGTGTGGTTGTCGGCGGGAGATGTTGCTCACCTGAAAGCAGCCAAGACGAAGCTGATAGGTCGGCTTGCGCGAGGCAAGCACCATAAACGAGGAGTGCTGTCCTCTGTGCCACCCTACAAGCTTGGATACGACATCCCAGTTGTAACGCATTCTGTCGTGAAACCTCTCGTAGTGTCTTACCCGCCTACAGCCGCTGTAACCGCTGTGAAGGTCCCTCTCGCTCATCCGCTAACATCGCGTTATCCTGTGCCAGTAGGACATAAAGTCCCTGTGCCCCATCCTCATTATGGTCTCAAATTTCCTCATCATACAAAAACAGTATTATTGCCAAAACCGGATCAGCATTTCCATCACCATCATCACCACGTTGCTCCAAAACCCGTGATTCCTGTGGTACCGGCTCCCGTACCAGTTCCTGCTACTCCAGTGGTACCACTGGCGCAGCCTACGGCAACTATAGCTCATCCCGTGCCGGCGCCACCTCCTCCATTGGTTCTGCAACAAGAACCCATCCCCGCGCCCGCTCCTATTTTCCCTGCCGGACGTCTCGCGCATACCCATCTCTTTGCCCAGGAGCATGCCCACCTGAGACCTGAAGTACAAGCTGCTGCAGTCCCTGCTGCACCTGCACCAATTGCTTCTCCTTTTACTCCGCTCCTACCGTATGCTAATCAGTTTCCTTACGTTCTTCGTCCTGGTAACGCAGTTCAGACTTCTTTCTTTGCAACGTACCCCAGATATCCATTGCTTAACTTCCAAAGTCCTGTGTATCCGTTGGCGCAGCCTGCCCCATCTGTCAGCCAAGTCCTGTACGAGCGGCCTCAAGTGCCCCACTTACATTTAATTCCGCAAGCAGCTCAAGACGGCTTTGTGATCGAGCAGCCAGGTGCCCACGTGGAGCCTACATTCCTACATGCTCATGGAGAGATTCCCCAACATACAGTCCATCTGCAGCCTACTCAGCCAACCCTTCACTTGCAACCAACGCAACCGGGTATTCACTTGCAACCTGATGTACACTTGCACCCGGGTCAACAGGAAGTCCATCTGCACTCCGCTCAGCCGGATGTCCATTTACATCCCGGTCAGCCTGAAATTCACCTGCATCCAGGTCAATCTGAGGTTCACCTACATCCGGGTCAATCTGAGGTTCATCTGCATCCGGGTCAGCCGGAGGTTCATTTGCACTCGGCTCAGCCTGGCATCCTACCCACTCAACCGACTGTACACCTGCAGCCTACTCAGCCAACGCTCGAGCAAGACGGCTGGCATCCTGTACAAACGCAACCCCATGACCTGGGCACAGCTCAACCGGGAAACCAGTTTGTCCAAGATGGGCAATTCACTCACTTTGGTCAAGACGGACAATTTGGGCAAGACATCCATCACCAATTCACTCAGGAACATGGTACACAAGTGTATGAGCAACACACCGGAGACCAACAGTACCACGACTTTCAGAATCAGCTCCAGCATCACATACAACAGCAGCTTGAGCAGGCGCAGTACGAACAACACATAAACAACCAGCAACACCATCAACTGGGTCAGGAGTACGGCACGCCTCAACTCGATCAGAACTTTGGTCACGGTGGACAGGACTTCTCTCAAGGGCAGAACTTTGGCCAGCCAGGCCAGGACTTCAGTCAACACGAACAGAATTTCGGTCAGCAAGGCCGTGATTATAGTCAACAGGGACAGAATTTTGGTCAAGATTTTAACCAACAGAATTTCGGGCAAGATTTTAACCAACAGAATTTCGGGCAGAACTTTAACCAGCAGCAGCCCGCGGCGGAGTATGGTGTGCCTCAGGGCGCTGAGGGTCGGAGCAGTGAGCAAGGCGAAGAGGAGCCCCAGTACCACAACCACATCCCTCTGATGCTACAGCCGCCTCTAGAAAGGCCGCTCGAACATTTCCGGTAGTTCGATCTACCGCATACGGACTAATGTTCAGCATTTATTACCTCGACGAGTGAATGAGAGCTGTGTAAACTACTGGCAGATATAGGGGTCAACGACATCATGTCACGATTTTTCAAAAAACATATTCAGTCGAACTTGAAATCAAACATAAATAAACCGTAAAGTCAATCCAATTTAGCGCCAATTCTCAAAATATTTTGTTGCTAATGATTTGCAAACACATCATTACCTACTTAATAAGTAGGTACCTACCTACGTAAGTTACTAGAAACAGAAGACAAGAATATTGTGACAAGTCGGTAATTAAGATGAGATCTACGCGAGATCCAGTTGCGATCTGTCGTTAGAATGTGTCTCTTTATGTCTCGCCTTGTATAATAAGTATGTAGATAAAGTTACGTTCATGTATTGCCTAATAACATTAAATAGTTTTAGTTATTAACATAGTCATAAGAAAGATTTATTTATTTATTTTTTGTAAATAAAAATATTTTTGAAGCGTTCTTGAATTTTATTTTGATCGAAAAGGAGGTTGATTTAATCGTAAAATTAAATATACCTACCGGTATACATATTCAATGTAATTAAATTATAACATCTGTTATACCAGAAGGAATAACGCCCATTTTAGTGACAAAACGATAATATTCGTAGAATATTTAAAGACAAAGGGGTAAATTAACACTGACACTGACAGGACTACAAAGCACGTACCTACTCGAGTACATACTCATAAATCAAGCCCTCAGTACCTTTATTGTTATGTAGCTCAACTCGATACTCGCTGAAAAGATTTCGATAAAACGCAAGATGCATTCTAGGGAGATATAAGCTACCATAATATTTCTCTTCTCCTATAACTACTTAATTTATGGATAAAACAGGTAGGTACCTATCTAGATACTTCTCGCTAGGTACACATACATACCACCAGTAAAGTTAAACATGATAGATAAATCTCTGTAGATAGATATACCCGGGGAATGACTTAACTATTAGGCAATACTTTGGCGGGCATGTGGTAGTTAGCTGTCAATGTGGGGCACACGTGTGTTTGGTAGCTATCATACGTTTATACTACGCACCGTAGCCGACACGCGAGCGCCACGCGTCCTGCGCCCGCGCCACACCTGCACACGTTCAATAGCTGACAGTTAAAAGCACTGCAAGTAGATACTTATTTGCATAAATGAGCATGCTAAATGGCGAATATAATGTGTGTAGTTATTAAATTGCATAGTACTTGTCAAAACTGTTGAGTAACCTAGATATATATTTATGGCAAAATATTAATATTACTGATAAGTGAACTTGCGTTTGCGCCACTATTTCACCTGAAGCACACGAAAATATAGTGTACCTAATGTACATTGTACACATTACAAGTTTAAGAAATTAGTCCATATCCTTCATCGGTATTCAAAATGTGGGCCTCAGTAGCGGCCCGAGGGGGAGGGGCTGGGGGTCATGACTCCCACCCCCCCACAATCGTACACGTTTAATTGACAAACCTCCTATTACTTAGTCACGAGTACTTACGTACTCTCCGACTATGACCCTCCCCAAAGTCTTTGGCTGGGAGCGCACCTGATGGGCCTGATCACGTTACTTAAACTTTGAGACAATAAGACATATCTATCAACCAAAGTAGGTATACCATACCAAGTGAATATAACCTAATGAATAATTGTTGGTGTTGGCCTAAACTCTACATGCACTGTAACCCGATTATAGTCGTGAGCGCACCATTATCACGATCAAAACAGTTAGCTACGAGAGAATTTGAGTTACTGCGAATATAATTGTGTGTTTTTCTTTAGGTGGGCGCATTAAAGAATCTCCACGGATGATTGCAAAAAAAGTTGAAGCAGTTGATTTGTATCCATGCCATACCGCTATGAGTTTATGACGCTGCGCTTACTGAAATCGAATCGATACAAAAAAGTACCTATCTATATTATTGTAAGAAATATTTGTAAACTGCCCCATTAGCCTAGTGGTCCTGAGCGCGACTGCTATGCTAGAGGTCCTGGGTCCGATTCCCAGGTCGAGCAGTGTTATTGAGTTATTCCATGAAATTCTCAGTAGCAACTCAGTGTTTGGGATTTGTGCCCGGTTAATAGCAATAGGTTCGCCTCCTGTTATATGGAAACTAAACATAACCTAAGCGTACTGTGGGTGTACATTAGGTACACTTCTGCCTAACCCTTCGGAGACTACAGGCGTGATGGTATGTTGAGTTATGTACTTAGTACTTATGTGTTATCATACCGCAGGTCAAAGGCTTTCCGTTTCTCAGCCCTTTGTGTCTGCGCAACTTAGAACTTAAAGGTTGCGATTCTATTGCCGATGTCTTCAAAATATTTTGGCCATCGCTTGTCTAGCATGCTCTTTCACCAAAATGCAGTAAGCTAACCTAAATATAATCTCACCCTTAGAGGACAGTTGTTAATGATCTCACGTGAACGGAACTGGCCGGTGCGAGCGTACTGCATAATATCCTGTCAGGATACGCATTAGAAAGGAATGACAAGACAGGGACATATCTAGCGTGTGTTATTAAATACAAGGCTGAAGCGGCGCGGGCGCAGCGGAGTGGTTTGGACGTATTAGTCATAGATATTGGCAAGTGGAAAAACACTGTTTGTTTATTATGTGATTATGCCCGTCCAGCTTAACTTACTTATATGGTAACTTGTTATTGCACCATTATCTATTTTTTGTCTCAATGCTGGGTCCAAAGCTACATAAAGAATAAAAGGTGCCTGGCCTGGCGCAGGTAGACTTCACACGGCCGTCGAGAGATTTTCTCAGATATTTCCTTCACCATTTAACTATATAACTAAAGGTGTAAAAAGAAGACCATTAGTTAAGAGGGTTCACATGAAAATTCTCACGTGCACACTATACCCAAAGCTGGAAATCCTATTCGTATCCGGGGGTTATCCGAGTATCGTACCCGCACAGTCCGTATCGCAATCAAACCATCTACATCATTAAATCAGTTGGATATGTACCTCCTACTCATAAGTAGCTCTGAAGTCACTCTGCGCAAACTACGCAACTCAGATATTCACCTCATACACAAGCACATAACCTAATCCTAGTAAGGCGTAAAGCACTTACAAATAACATAGGCTCAATGTCTGCCTAGATCCAGATATAGACTTTTACGAGGACGGCGTTTGGTTACACCAGCGGCACCGTATATGACAGGTTATTAACAAACATTCTTCATGCAATACGACGATAAACATACTAAAAATCCATTACATAGCAGGGGAAAACTAAATGAACGGTAAACGAGTCGTCACCGCACGACGCGTTTGACAACACATTGCAGTAAAATATAGCCAGGCGCGTCTCATCATTTACGTAGGTAAAGTACATAAAAAACATAGGTAAAAAAACATAATAACAATGACTATAGAGTCATTGTTATTATGTTTTTAAAAACGCTGTCTCCTGCATGATCTACGACAGTAAATAAACAGTTTTCTCGAACCCAAATATCGCAGTCACAACTGGAATTTTCAAACAATTGAGTCTCATACAGATTGAGCTAGTAGGTATACCTACTTTTAAACTCCAATATCTAACAAGCCTAAGCCCAAATATATTAAAAACCAATATATTTTTTACAAAAATAATGGATATTTATTGAAAATTGTAAATAAGCTGATTCAGCTTGACGTACTCACGTCGACAACAGCAGCTATCTCAACTGTCAGACCGTTGGCACGCAGGTTACGGAGGTACCAGTTCTATTCTATGGCCTATTCATGTGTGGATAAGAATGCAGGTAACACCTGTGCATCCAAGAAGACTTTATGAACTCCTGAGAGTGGTCAGCAACGACTCAATATTTACCAGAACATACCAGGTCACAAGACGAGGTTTAACCACTGCCCAAACCGTCGGCCTATTTGCCAATCATACAAAAGCACTCCACAAAAACCTAGACAACGTAGTATTAACAATAGAACAGCTAGTCAGATTCATTCCGTGCGTATCAATAGTAAGGTTGGCCAATCAATATAGTGTTCGCTGGGACAATGCAGTGGTCGCACGAATGACGCATTGTGCCCTATTGTGAGACCAGCAAAACCTATGCCTCGGAGTAGGGACTCGGGCATATGGGAATCAAAATCTGCACGATTACTATAAGGCGAGGATCTCCTGTATAGTTGTTTTGTATAGAGTCTCAAGGTGGTAACGCTCGAGCGCCTCTGGTATTGATAGCGTCCATGGGCTACGATTAGGTTGGCCTTATGCTTATTTGCCACCTATGAACCTGCAGACATACCTATCATCATTATACCCGAAGGTTAAAGCAGAGGGTGGCAGGTCACTGCAATACTTTTAACTCCCTAAGGGGCGAGTCTATTGCCTCATAAACTAGGCACAAACTCAATACTCTTAAGAATTTGCTAATAGAAAAACCCAATAAGGTTTTACTTGACCTTGGAATCAAATACAAGACCTCATATTCAACAGCCACGCTTGCGATCGCTAAACCAAAGAGGCAGCATCGCTTTAGCTGTGTAAATAGAATATCCAAACTTGGTCAGAATCGCGTTCAAGTTCCTTTCAACTTAATTACTTTATTCGTAGATATCTAGAAAGAAAGAAAGAAAGAAAAAAAGTTCATTTGCCATAGACAAGACACTCTATAAGGGCGCTATGTAAGTAAATAAAAAAGATACAAATAATACTGGTTTCTGACACTTACGCGAATATTAGACATTGAAATAAAATCTAGACATTGTGCTCTAGTCCTAACTGTGTTGTACAGTATGTGTATAACAATCATTGTGAACGTTTGAAAGGTTAATCGAAGTAGTTTTTGTGGATTAGGTATGATTTAATTCAACTTACTTAACTTTAGCTAGGTACACAAGTAGTAAAGGGCGACCTTTCTCAACTGAAATCTCACTGCATCAGTCAGACTTGTCGCACAGCTTCAGGTCTTTAGAAGATTTGTGCAGGTCGCATGGTATTCCCAAATTATATATTAAGTTTCTTATTTTATTTTATTTATACAACGTCTACAGGGAGTATGTATGACAAACTATCACTTACCCAATAATGTTGCGACGGAAGTCAGCGCGAGCAAAAAGTTGTATGCTGATCAATTGGTAATTCCAGTGAAATAAGGGCAAAACTACTTGGAAAAACACACGTAAACACCTTAAAAAGTAATTAAAGCCATATATTTTAATTAACGATTTTCTCCATACCTAATATACATTGATAAGAATGTTTAGTACTATATACTGGTAGAATGACGGAGTAGTGACACAGATCTAATCTGTCTTTTCTACTCGACTCTTATCCAACCAATGGTAAGAAATTGCATTTAGCGATAAAACCCATGTAACATTTGTATTTTCGCACTGTCCTCTTGTGTACAATAAAGAATATTATCTCTCTATCTATCTTCCAGAATCACTTTTACAGTCTCTATACAATTTTGGGCCCGTGACCAGCGTCGGGCACTAAGCAAGTAAAATTAAATAAATATTTACTGGAACAATAACACTTTTTACAAAATTGTTTGCGTACGTAAATAGCTACATTAGTTACAAAACTATGTTACAGCTATTTATGCCCACCTCCAAGAGGGAGACGACAGCGTTCCAGATTAAAGAAAGGCAATTCAAACAACAATTATTTAAAAATTAAAAGTGTTTAGTGTTTTGCATGTGGGAGTGTTGTGTGTGAGTGTAGTGCATGTCTGGAGGGTGTGATTGTGGAACCTCCCCACGAGCATACTCTGCGCTACGTGTATTTGGTGTGCATACCTTCCGAGCAAGGATTTTTAGGGACTTTGAATCAATTAATCAATTGCAATTCATTTAATTCAATTGTACCTAATTGATTAAAAATTTAATTGATTAAAATTTTGTGAACACTGCCATATTTTAGCAACAACAATAGCTAGTTTGAAAATCACATTATGTCAGCGTACCTGTGCTTGGCGTCCGTCAATTTCTCTGTTGTTCAGAAGCATGTTGAATCGTTAGCTCCAGAAGTAGGTACTATCTACCAAAATTGGGACTGGCCTCGGCAATAGCGACTTCTAGCTTGCGTATTCTCACGTCCACCCACATGAACCGTATCGCGCAATCTGCGATAATGTAATTAGCAACAATTAATGTTTTTAATATAACCTTTCTTGTGTTTGAATTGTTATTGAAACTGCACCCACACTGATCTAGTCAATAAGGGCATCGAGTAGGTACATTTTTGAGCTCGGGTAAAAAAAATCTACTTTTTTTTAATTATTCATTTATTCATATTTATAGACATTACAGATCCAAAGCGTCAACAAACTAATTACAAATAGGTAGAATAAATTACATAACACTACTAAGTTACAGTTCTTATAATCAAATGTAAAGAATTTAAACAGCACTAGGGAAGTTGGTGCTAAGGGAGACCCAATCATTAAAAAAATTGCATATATATAAAGTACCATCACACCTGTATTCCTCAAAGGGTTAAGCAGAGGTGTACTTACTAATTTACACCCACAGTTCGTGGCATGTTTAAGTATGTACTATGTAATAGGGAGCGAACTTATTAGCCGTTTGAGTTCGTGCCTGTATAAATTATATAATAATATAAATACGAAATATCAGACATATACATATAGACATCCGCAAAAAATATATTTTGGGAAATTCTCACGGGATTGGCAATAACTAGATGAACGCGAGAAGCACCTCGGGGCACAGACGTAGTACCTACTTATGTCCAAACTGTTTGTCAGAGACTTTTGTCAAAGGTACTTTTAGGATCCCGTACATCAAAGGAAAAAAAGAACCCACTAGGATCATGTCATTGCGCGTCTTCCAAGTAGACCCTTTTTTCTTACATAATTTCGACACTCACAATAAATCAAAACCTATAGGTTACTTTCAGTTGAACTAGAATCATGAAATTTGGCAAGAAGCCTAGCTAGGTCCTCAGTACAAATAACTGGAAATACTAAATAGAGATAGTACACTGAGTTATTGGCGCTATTGTTATATACTCAATTTGTGTAATACATCTAAGAATAATTTGCAAAAAAAAAACGAATTAATGAAATTTTAATTTGGGGCAGCACCCCAATCTACTTAGCCTTAAATCGTCTTGTTTTGGGCCGTTCTAGAAATACGTTAACTTGGTACAGGGTCTTTGTAGGGCTAACCACAGTACTTGCGTTACACTTAGCATGGTGGTACGCGGGCTGCCAGGAGTTATAAGCTGCGCGGCGCCGGCGCAGGACTAGTGCTTGTCCGACCAACACATTGATAACATGAAGGCTGCTGTAAGTTTCATACATTTCTATTAAACCCTTTTATTCAGTGACTAAATTACATATTAAGCTCTAGTCTCAGAAAAAAAAAACAAAATTCGCACTTTAAGAAATAATCTGCAGGTTCAGCTTAAATTTTTTGTTATTAATGCACACTGTCATATATTAAATGGAAGCTTTTAATATCTTCGAGATAGATAAATAATTATCTTATTTATCAGACAGAACTTCATGACGATTGCGCTGGGGCATGGTCAAAGGTCACACCAAAAGCTTAAAAGAAAACTATATATCTATTTACCTATAATCTCGTAGTCTCCCAACAAACCTTCTTTAATAGAGATGAATCCACGATATTTTGAAAGAAGAATTATTTATTACTAGCTGTTGCCCGCGGTTTCATTCACGTCCCAAAAAGATTAACATACTATAAGTCGGATTCTAGGCGTAACAAGATTAAACATGCACCAGATTTTAAGTTAGACCTCTAGTAATCATAAAAAATACATCGGTGAAAACTGCATTATATACAATACTAATACAATAATAATGTATTCTATACAAAACTATGCAATCGTTTTGGCTTCTGTTGCTCTAATAAAGATCCTCATAATAATTTTTCTTTAATATCTATAATGTACAGACATCGGCCTGTTATAATTTGATTATATGTACGTAATAGATAATAGATATCCTTTTCTTAGTTATGCGCTATCACCCTTACATGTAAGACTGGCTTCAAACAGTTCTATTATGTTTGGTCGTACATATGTATGTGAGAAGCAGAGCCCTACAGAGCTGGCATTTACTTGAATTGTGTACTCTATCTATACTTAAATCAGGAAAAACCAAAGCTCCTGCCTATGGTTGAATTTTCCTTTTCTTTTTTGGTACTGAAAGCATTAATGTAAGTCACCTAACCTATAATTGATTAGTAACTGCTCAAGTTGACTAGCCGACGTCGCGGAGTTGAACCCAGGACGCGGCTCTTGCCTCACAGTCCGTCACGACGCTATGCTAATACTAGAGCGGCGCGGACACGATTGGGTGGCAACATTACTGGTTCACACGGCTCAGTTGAAAGGATCTCCATTGAGACATTTTCACGATAGCTAATGGCTTACAATCTATGTAGTTGTATAATCATTGTTTTAGTCTTGTTTTGAGATATGAAATCCAAGCAACTTCTCGGCCTGAATTTATTAATCATTTGAGAATCGTTAGTCACTATCTGTATCGGTATCTGAAGAGTAAAGGAAAAGTATCTTCAGGATAGATAAGAACCGGAGTGTTATAGAAAGTTAAATGTTTACTCATGACTTTCCATGCATCGTACTAAATATTACTGTCAAAATTAGAATAGAGAGATAATTGATGAGAATAGAATCTATTAAAGATTATCTCTAACTTTGACTATAAACATATCAAACGGCTGTGCTGATCAGTATTCCTCTGCTTCTCCCTCATGGGATTAAAATCGTGATGCTATGATAAAGTTTACAAAAATCTTATGTTATCTTCTACTATAACATGATATTAGGTATATACCAGATTGTCAGATCAAATTTAGTTTTGATTTTCCGACGAAATACCTGTGTGTGTGTGTATGTGTGTGAAATATTGTGCGCGCACTCATCACTGTTATGTTTTGTTTTGATTCAGCTGTGTGTCCTCCTGCTGGTGGTGGCCCTGGTGTCAGCCGCGGAAGAGAAGAAGAACGAGAAGAGAGGCTTGCTAGGCCTCGGTTACGGCGGCTATGGCGGCTACGGTGGCTACGGGCACGGGCTCGGCCTCTACTCGCACACGCCGCTCATCAGCCACAGCGCGCCGATCATTAGCCATAGCGCACCAATAATCAGCCACAGCGCGCCGATCATCAGCCACGGCTACGACTTCGGCGGCTACAGCGGCGGCTACGGACACGGGTACGGCCTCGGACTCGGCCATGGTGTGATCGCGTCGGCTCCTGTTGTGTCACATTCGTACTCCGCCCCGCTGGTGAGCGGTCATTACGGGAGCCCACTCCTCGGGTTAGGCCATGGCTGGCATTGAGGCTAATAATACATAATTTCAATCTGTGAAAGTGTTTGTTTAGTGCCAAATTAGTAAGTTTTGCTGGTGATTTGATACGAAATTTTCTATTAAACATTATTTTGTGTAACTAAATAGTTTTATTTGAATGAACACCTGAAATATTATCTACTGAAAAATATTGTGGATCATTTACACTATGAATATTTGTCGACGAAGCTACCGGTTTACCACAGAAGATCAACCAATACTTCATTATTCTCTTACAAAAACAAGTATAATGAACAGTCCTTATTATTTAGTTACGTTACCACACGCAGCAGTACGCAAACTGCACTTATGCAATATTAATGTATAGTAAAATACTAAACTTATTATCGGACACTAGATATCAATGAAGTACTTAGTGATAAGAAATGTTAAGGTAATTCTCCTCGGCACTCGGCTGACACAGGGCCAGGATGTACCGAACAAGGTTTACATTGTACCCTCATGGAGTTTCTTGTGATGAAATACAGTAAATGTTGATTGATTCACTCAAAATTACCGCCGAATTTATGTATTTCCGCCTTCAATGAATAAATTATTAGATAGTAGTCGCTAGATGGCGTGTCGCAACCGGAAGCTGCGCCGGCGCCGTCCGGAAGTTGTGAAACATGTGGTTGTGACACATCTAGTAGTAATATGCAGTTACTTGAGAATTAATTGCAATCTGTGAATGAATCACGCACTGGGGTCATAGCACCTATAGCTGGGGCAATGTTCTTAATTAAAAACATTAACTAAATACAACTGGATACCTTCTAATATAAAGACACGAAGAAGCTTTTCAAAATACGTTTTATTAATAAAATTTAGATTTTTAAAATTAACCAAAAAACCCAATAGCTCTACCAGAATTATAGTGAATGGTTACTGCTGAGCATGCATGCATTTAGAGTTCCATTTGATTTCTTAGAAAATTCGATTTTGAGAAATTCCCCAATTGCATCGGCCATATACAGGGCACTTAAGGGCCGGAAACACATCAGCAACTCCTCCTATGGGCGGCGATGACCACTTACCGTCAGGTGACTCGTCTGCTCGTATACCGATGTCACAATATAACATTCGCGTGTTTAATTAAGGGCTTAGTTATTGGCAAAATGGTCGCCCCAGTACGTACGTAACATTACAAGTATACAAGCTTGTAATGTTACGTAACTAAAATTGTATTACGTTTATTTTAAAACAGTAGTCACCTAGTATTAGTCGCATTTCCCACCGCACAGATTCAGATCTAGATCTCGCGTGACACAGATAGCTTCCCTGTCAGGGCGCGGTTTCCATACCAGTACCACACTATCAGGTTATGGCTGCCGGCTATTTCATAATTCACCTACATTGGTCAATGTTTTAGCATTAAGAAATGGTTCATGTATTCATTAATTGAATTATATTATTTATTATACAAGAGAAATAAATAATCCTGTCCTGTGTATTCTGTACCATATATACGAATAGAATAGGAAATTGGGAGAGGTGGTCCTAGAAGGACATATCGGTCTTATTGGTGAGGTCCTTCAAAAATGTCAGGTCCTTAGTACGAGCACTCGCAACCGTCGCGTGTGTATGAGAAGATGTATGAATGTGGATGAAGCAAAAGAAGTATGCAAGAATCATAGCAAGTGGCGGTCTACAGTTTCTGCTTACCCCTGTGGGAGAAAAGCGTGAGTGTATGTAATATAGAATAAGTATTCTTTATTGCAGACCAAGAAACGTATCGTGGTAAGTAAATTTATAACAATAAATAAAATCTAATAATAATATCAACATAACGCGATAATATCCGTAAAATAGTTTTATTACAATTCCACATCAATTATTATACAAATAATTACAAATATCTCAAAGACCCATAATTTATACAGAGTCCTAGTCTATAAACGGTGTTAAGTGTGATGTGAATAATTGTAGAAAATCTACTCTGTGCTACAATACAGCAGGTGACTTGGAAAGCAATCGCCATTCCCGGTAGTGCAAAAACTCGATCCATTTTGGCACGGCTTGCAAAGTTACAGCATAGTACAATACAGCTAACTAGCTACTATGCAGATAGCTACTATGTATATGTCAAGCGCACCCCTTTCTAAACTATTGCTGAAGAATCCTATATTATGCGGATATTGCGGGCTAGATAGTTCAAGGAAATAAACCTCAAAAGCAAATAAGTTTAAAATATATTATTGCCTGAACATGTACTACGAAGTAAGCCCACCTTATCCGAAAGCATTAAGGTGATCTTCGAAATATGGTCCTGGGTTCCATTGCCCTGGAATAGAATAAGTCCTTTTCGCTATGAATTAAATAATAGTTGTAATTGTAGGATAAAAAATAATTCTATATGCAATGGTATCCTGTACGAATGTTTTAATTGAATTTAATTAGCATTCTCTACATTTTAGTAACATTCTGATATCTATTGAAGTATACTGAAGAATGTTATACTTATTATTTGTGTGGTAGTGTACATGTTATTAGTTCTGTAGCTTAATTTTGTGTATTAGCTATCCCACTAACTTAGTAACATTTAACAGCAGGTTGTACAAATTATCTGTGTTATTCCACTTTATATTACACATAGTTCATGTAATGTCCTTCTATTAAAGTGTCACAGTGCTGCGGTACGATACGACTGGACTGTACTTGTGAAAGTTATATAATGTGATCATAAATAGCCCATAGCTGATAGCCAATATTACAAAGTAGAATTGGTAAAGAAGGGAAATCACGGAATTGATGGTGAACCACTTATGTAGATACGATTTTGGTTTTATAGTGTAGGTATGTACTATAACCACTCGGTAGAGGTTAGGAGCTCGAAATACTGATCAAAACTTAGGATATGAGTATTACCCAACAATTTATTGGGCCCTAAGGGTGATTGATTTGTGTAAAATTCTGATATTATAAGTTCTATTATATCAGTACGAAATGGAAGCCGATCACAACATAGTTGGCTAGGATCAAAATAATTATGATTTAAGGGAGCTTCGTTATGTTTTACAACATTTAGACGGTGGTGTTTAGTTGGCGTGACGCGTTACGATGGAGTACAATATCTAGTACAACAGACGAGTCTAAGTAACTAGTAGGTAATAGTACCCATATCAAGACAGTTTTATGATTATCTTTTTTTATAGGATAGGAGGGCAAACGACCAGACGGATCGCCTGATGGTAAGCGACTACCGCCGCCCATGGACACCCGCAACACCATAGGAGTCACAAGTGCGTTGCCGACCTTTTAAAAGAGAATTGGGCCTCCG
Source organism: Acronicta aceris (assembly GCA_910591435.1). Classification (NCBI taxonomy): domain Eukaryota; kingdom Metazoa; phylum Arthropoda; class Insecta; order Lepidoptera; family Noctuidae; genus Acronicta; species Acronicta aceris. The sequence continues at coordinate 14,884,716 of OU342770.1, forward strand.
GTAATCTGGCGGCGACAAGCAATAAATGATCATTCGGACAAAAGCTAAATTATTAAAATAAATTGAGTTTAATTACGTAAATTATTACGTAATTAAACTCAATTTAGATTGTTAGTGGAAGTGTAAGGTCGCGCTGACATTTGTGCAGAGCTGACAGGGCCGAGCTAAAGGGCCGCCGATGACCGACGCGGCATCCGACACATCTCGATTTCATTTAGTTCAACGGTCGTTGCATAATTAATGAGTACATGAGTTATACTACGAATATTCAATATTTATTCGTATCTTCAATGTTGTATGTTCGATATCAAGGTAATACATACATACATACACTCACGCCTTTCTCCCACAGGGGTAGGCAGAAACTATAGTCTGCCACTTGCTACGATTCTTGCATACTTCTTTTGCTTCTTCCACATTCATACATCTTGTCATACGGTTGCGAGTGCTACGCACCTGACCTTTTTGAAGGATTTCGCCAATAAGATCGGCGTATGTCCTTCAAGATAATACAATTTTATTATACTATTTTTTTTTAAATTATACATGTTCCCTTAGTAATGCAAATTAGTCACAGGGAATCCAAGGTGACAATGGAATTGGTTGGGATTTTCCAAGTGCGAATTCCGCTTGCTTCCCTTCACTTATAGGAGACCACATCATCACATTTTAAACAGGTATTTAAATAAATAACAATCTAAAAGAAATAATACTTTAATAAAACCTACCTAATGTTGAGCGATAAAAATTTATATTAGGTACTTAACAAAATAAAAAATAATATGCAGTTATAAAATTCACACCAGCTTTAGAGAGCTTATTGTACTGCCTACAAAGTCTTGGCACAGGTGGTATCCGAGGTTCGTTATTGAATAAGGAATATGAAAAAGTGCACCTTTATGTATTTTTCGAGTATAGGGTAGGGTATACGAGTCCGATGTTAATTTGAAAATTACTTAGTAGTTCGTTGCGGTCTATGATTCCGTTAAAAAGTTTATTAAGGAAAATAGCGTCATATTTCTACTACTTAGTTAGATAGTGTGGACTTAACGTTTTAATCTAGCTGTGTAGTTGGAAAGTTGTTTTGCATTATGATCTCTGTTACAAAGGTGGTAGGTATTAAAAACGCTTCTGAACCCTTTCTAGGCGCTATTTGTAAACGTCACTGTGGGTTCCTTATTATAGAATCACGTAGTTTATACCGTTTACAATTAAATGCTGAAGACGGCCACTGAAAAAAACAATCTAGACCGTTTATTGAGGGAGATAAGAAAGCATAATAAATAATGATAACTAATTAAATAAAACATAGTGGCAAGTTACATAGACTCATATTGCTCTAAACAAAATGCAAGACGCTAAACCTTCTCCCGTGCATATTTTGTAGACTGCTAAATATGCGTTGATAACAGGTCAAAGTAAAAGTGATCAATGAATTTTCTTCCTCATAATATATTCTTATATCTCCATTCTCAATCCAAAAAGCTGCCAGCATTATAGATTTGAGGAGACTAAATTCAAACCGCCTACGATTTACCGCTTCACACTTCTACAACTATCGCGATTGAACATATTGCTAAACTATTTCAATCAGGCGCTAATCTAAATATGTCGATTGTAGACTTGTTTTAATGAAAACTATCACCTACCCCGGATACGCCAATTTTCCTACCACGAAAGTGTATCAGACATAATTATAGATTCGATTTTCACATTTTGATTTCTAGTCTTAGGTACGATTACCCTCCTCCTGAATGTAATTTGATTTGATAATACATGGACTTAGAATAGTAAAATCGTAAGATTGATGTGCGTGGTAATTTCGATCCGAACCTTTGACATTAGCCTTTTGTAATTAGGCTCCTGAATCAGATACCACGAAATAGGCCTCATTCAATATGATACGTAACCTCATTCTTAATGTAGCGATAATAATGGTGTCACACTGGCACATTATGATGGTGTGCGATAACACAAGATATCGTGGGGTTCTGAATGGTTTTGTTGACATAGTTGCATAAATAAATCTAATAAAAACGGATGGGTCCGCTTTGTTCCGGTGAAATCATACATAAATCGAATGGTTTATAATGCGGCAGGTTTGTTGAATAATATAACAAACATTATAATGCGTATTATATAATTTTCTCAAATTAAATTTCGTCCAATATGCTCTGCTAAGCTCGTGCCTCCTCTGATAAGGCATGGGGCGTTTTCCCAATATTCAAATTAATTTCCCAGAAAAAGTTTTGGAATAATAATATTCTGCTGGCAAAAACGTTTCCTTAGTAAAAAAAGGTTTGCATGTTTGTTACTTAATCACGCTAAACCCGCTAAACGGATTTCAGTACACAGATAGTTTAAAACCTGGACTAACACATAGGATACTTCGAGATTGAACCCAATTCTGAAGCCACACGGACAAAGTCGCGGTCGGAAGCTAGCATCTTATAAAAAGGGAAGTAACTATATTCTAACCCAAATATAGAGCCGCAATAATGCGACATAATCTCCTCATTAGCTATTCATAACATATTTTATTGGTATTACTAATGATTAATTTTATGTTTAGTTTTAAATTATAACTGTTACGTAAGGGCGCGTTTGGAGATGTCTCAACATGTCGGAGGGCAATTTACGTAACTTCCGAATTATAAATTACCCTAGTGGTATATATTGAGACCGACGTAGGCGCAGGGCGTCAATACTTTGTCGATATTGTGATCTAACACAGCGAAGATGAAACTTTTTGTGAGTAGATATACCTAAGTTGTTATTAGTCAATTAGTAATATCAGGCGTGGTGGTAATAACAAGAGAGTGCAAGTGCATTATAACTAATACCAAGGAGTTGACATCAGCTGACCAAGCACAATATTAACTTTTCATTTTAAGTACTTAATAATAATTAAATTAAAACTATTTACAGAAAGGAAACCGACCAATAACTTTGTGGCGTACCTTTAGATTCGATGGTCAAACACGAGAACCACGGAAATCTTTTAACAAAGTTATAAATGATAATATAGTTATCTACTGTATTTTTCATATAAATATCTTCTTCTTTCTTTATTTTGAGCTCAGTATTTTTAGCATTTACATACCTAGGTATCTATTATTTGTAAACTATATTCATTATTATGTAGATTGGATTGTTACAATATATAGTCCGTGCATTTACGCAATATTTATTTAAATATTGTTTTGATTTAATACTTGAGCAATATCTATACATAGCTTAGAGAATTAAGTCTGTCATTGCAAAATTACTCAAATTTATGATAAATTATGATCATATTTATCATCACAAGTGACGTGACGTGTTGCAAACAATACCACAAGAACAGTTTTCACTAGCGGAGGCTTTTATACTACAAGTGGCAGGTTCGACTCCCGATCGATCTTTAAACTGGAATGTATAAAAGTTATTTATTCTTGTAGGATTAGTGATTTTAATATGTTGTTCTTGGTATAGGAGGAAGCACGATTGCTAATTATACCTATAATATAATTATGACTGTACATTACTCAATGTACTTACTTACTTAGGAGTTACTGTAAATTGATACACTAAGTAATTACCTACATGAGAAATTAAAAATTTTGGACAAACAGGTTTAAAGAAACAGAGGCAATCGCATATTATATTGACACTGCAAAATATTTATGTTATTTTTATTGTTTGGCAGATATGCACGCTGGTGCTCATAGCGAGCTCGGTAGCATCCCGGGAAAAGCGCGGCATTTTCGGCGAGCCGGGCGGCCTGCTCAGCGGGCTCAATAGCCTGCTCTCCCATGGCTCACTCGGCGCCCAGCCGCGGGGACACAGCTCGCACGGAGCCCATGGGCATGGAGCACCACTGCATTCTCACAGCTCACTCCACGCCGCACCTCTGCTAAGCTCTCACTCGGAGCCCCTGCACGGATCACATTCTCTGCACGCACAGCCACTTCATGGCCCTCATTCACTCCATCAAGAGCCTTTGCACAGTACACACGCAGAGCCTCTCGGCTACGCGTACCCTGCCCCACATATTCACTCGGCGCCTCTTAATTTGCATTCCCATTCTGCTCCGCTCTCGAGCTCTAGTCTGGATTCGCCTGCACATTTGAGCCCCCCTTCCTTGCATTCGGCCCCTCTCCATCTGGACCACTCAGCACCATTGCATTCGGCTCCTCTCCATCTGGACCACTCAGCCCCCTTGCATTCGGCCCCTCTCCATCTGGACCACTCATCCCCCTTGCATTCGGCTCCTCTCCATCTAGACCATTCAGCCCCCTTGCATTCGGCCCCTCTCCATCTGGACCACTCAGCCCCCTTGCATTCGGCTCCTCTCCATCTGGACCACTCAGCCTCCTTGCATTCAGCCCCTCTCCATCTGGACCACTCAGCCCCCTTGCATTCGGCCCCTCTCCATCTGGATCACTCAGCCCCCTTGCATTCGGCTCCTCTCCATCTAGACCACTCAGCCCCCTTGCATTCGGCCCCTCTCCATCTGGACCACTCAGCCCCCTTGCATTCGGCTCCTCTACACCTGGACCACTCAGCACCCTTACATTCAAGCCATCTCAGTTTAAGTCACTCAGCTCCTCTCAGTTTAGGGCACTCTGCTCCTCTCAGTTTGAGCCACTCTGCCCCTCTCAGTTTGAGCCATTCTAGCTTGAGCCACTATAGCCCCTTGAGTTTGGGTCATGCTGAACCTCTCAGTTTAAGCCACTCTGCTCCCTTAAGTTTGAGTCACTCTGAACCTCTTAGTTTAAGCCATTCCACCCCCATAAGTCTGAGCCACTCTGCTCCCCTTACTTTGGGCCATTCTGCACCTCTATCTAGTCATTATGCTCCGCATTATTCAAGCCATTCAGCACCATTAAGTCTAAGCCATTCTGAACCACTAAGTTTGAGCCACTCCGCTCCCCACTACTCAGACCATTCCTCTCCCCATTTAAGCCACTCGTATCTAAATTCCTACGCGCCGGCCCACAGCCACTATGGCCATGTAAGCCACAGTCCTCACCATAGTCATGGCGCCGTTGTTCTTAAAGTAATCAAGAAACCCTCTAGTCACAGCTCCGGCTGGTGGTGAACGGGATTAGGGAATATGACTGTTATCATTAAAAATATAAAACATTTTTTTTTTATGAGGAGGTTTGAAGATCGATGTAGATGCGCATCAATTCTGGACCTCATGCCTCAGCCAATATACCAATGGAGTAGTCTAGTCTTTTTAATTAATGTAATAAATTATGGACTGGATTGTTGTTTGATGTAGGAACACACTTTTGTAAAATTTGCTGGTGTTACAATTTAACTTTCTGTATAAAGTCTTACTTTTACTTACACGGTACACCTAAATAGAATTCAAGTTATTTAGTTTTATATTATTATTTTTACGTACTATGTATAAAATATTGTTAAGTTATAAAATAATAGTAAATGATTTATTGTAAATTATATTATTGAAAATAAACATATAGAAATAAAAGTTTCATTTATTTACATAAACACAAAATACTCGGAATGTACACCTAAGTACGTGATGTAGGTATAAGTTAGGTAGTAGTAGGTATGTAGGTATCATTCGTACTGATACATGATTGGAGTGTTGACTTCCTAGCAATCATGGTTCAATCTGCCAACTATCAATATAACTTGTTCAATGTGTTTTTTTTCCTTAATTTTCTAGGCTATATTGGCTCACTGTGAAGAACTTGCCAAGGAATAGATCTGGAAACGCGGTGCTCAATGCATCTTGCGTCTTTCTTTCGAAAAACATAAATAAGCTACAATTACAGACTAATATCATGATACATGAGAAGTCACACAATATTTCCAAACAAATTGCAATACGGTTTCTTCACGTGGAGTACTATCAAAGGTTTCGCTTGCTTCATTTCATTCAATCTTTGACATCTTATATGTCTCCACGGTACTGTCCTATAGTTACAACGTATATGATTTGCATACTCTTTCGTCTCTTCCCATATAAGGGTCAATCCCCATATATGCGACAGTCGCAGATCTGTGAGCATTTTGTCAACTCTCCTTAGCGGGCGTGAGGACAGGTGCGGCGATCTTGTGCAAGCTGTCCCTTGTTCATTTTTATGTGTTCAAATATTTTGTTACTTCGCCGTCTGTCTGTTTTATATTGATCCATGGAAATTTTCCGGAAAGAATTTGAGACAATTTGCCCCAAGGTGAATGCTAAATTAATTTCAAGGCATCATTCTTTACCTACTGAAAAATAAAGCCATACACATAAAAATAAAGCCATACACATAAAATCGTTAGTCCTAACTGACTGACTGATGCTAAAACTACAAAGTCTAGAAAGCTGAAATTTGGAACATTGCTTTATTTTATAACGTAAGCATCGCTTAGAAAGGATTTTTGGAAATTTCAACTTTATAGGAGTTAAATGGGGGGTGATGATTGACATAATTTCTAGGCATTTGCTCGTACTGACTAGTTGAATCATAAGTGTTTGTATGACATCTGAGATCGACAATGTAACGTGCTTTCCAAGGCATGTGGTAAGAATGGCCACCCATTAATAAACTTACCGGGGTAAGCGCAGCTTTACTTTTGCAAATCAATAATTACTATTATATACGTTACTCTTTACTCGTTAGTGTCTCCTACTAATATATACAGGCATCTTGGGTACAATCTCATGGAATACACGTTTGATTTAAAAATAAACCTAGTTTCATTGAGCACGCCTTTCGTAATAAGGCGTCGAACCCGTCAACAGGAAACCGCTGCCGCTGACTATCCGCCACACTCGCCTTCATTTATTGAGATCGAAAGCTGTATAGCTATGTGTTTAGACATACAAGCCTGAGGCGTGGCCCCAGCGCAGCGCGGCAATTACTTAAACTGTCTTTGATTACACTTTATATTTTTTTATTAGCAAACATAAATATAATTGATGAAACCTGACAGATTAACCAAACCTATAACTTTATTATACGATTAAACCTAATTAAATCCAATGTACAGACAGTTATGAAGGCGTCATTATGAGTAGCGTCGGTTTTGAAGGCGTCGTTATTCCTGGCGTCGGTTTTAAAGGCGTTGGTTTCGGAGGTCTCATCATAATTGTTTAGTTTTTTGTTTAAAAAGAGATAAAATATGAAAGAGTTATGAAAACATCAACAAAATCCAGATAGTACCTTCTTAAAAGATTACTGTATAGGGACTTTTGATCTGTAGCTTTATTTCTCAGCAGTTTACTTAAATTATCTAGTCCGCAATTAAATAAAGCTGAGCAAGGATCATAAAATTAGATACAGATGTGTTACTATTATGAAAGCGATCGCAATCAGCCTTTACTGGGCCAACACTCATTGGAACATCGTAACGATCCTCAATTAAGTAAAAATAAACTAAATCGCTATGTAGGTAAGGTTTTTTTTTAATCTTTATTTAATTAGAGGGTTTTTTCAATATTGAAAATGCCTCATTATTGTTTACAGAGGGAAAAATATAAAACTAGAACCTAGAATAGTTACATAGATCAAATTAACCTACCCGCAACCTTAGACCCAAGTAAGGTAAGGTGAGTAAGTAGGTAAGGTTGTATTATTAAACAATGTGTTAAAAAACGTTGTCCGACCCCTGAAGGTATTGTAAGGTATCGAGATCTGATTCTATTTATACATATAATCATTTTCACGTTACAGGAAAAAAATCCCCGTTTTTTTTATAAAACGAGGAATCCGAAATGTTAATACTTACGGTGGCAGCGACTTCGTCCCTGGGTGCCAAACATACTAATGATCGTTTTGTCATATATAAAAAATATTTAGGATTTTGGGGTAATTGCGGCACGACAATTGTAAATTTTAAACTTCATTATTGTTTTGAAATGCTAATTAGTAACATAACTATTACATCACTATAACATAACTATTACATCACTATAACATAGCATACCATCACGCCTGTATTTCCGAAGTGTTAGGCAGAAGCATACTATTGTAAACCCACAGTTTGCCGGTATATTTAGGTCCCATGTAATAGGGGACGAGCTTATTTCTATTAACAGGCCACAAATCCCAAACTCCGAGCTGCTACTGAGAATTTTATAGAAAAACACTGCTACACTGTGAATCGAACCTAAGACCTCTAACATAACATTCACACTCAGGACCATTACGCAAATGAGGCAACTCATTATAATGTGTACAGAAGGAAAGAAAATTAGAATTGATTTCGAATTGATTCGAAATTTTTTAATTGAAACGTTTAAATCTTAATAAGTCATCACAAATTAGTACTGAATTATTTGATACATAACAAAATAAACCAGCATAATTACATTAATGCATGCATGCCCCGTGCATGCTGCTTATACACGGGGAAGGTGAAGATATTGGTACCTTTAATACTACCATAACTTATGATATAAATCTAGATCCTAAATGAATATCAACTTGTTTTCAAATTAAGATGCGTGTAAATTACTAAGCTATTGTTTGGCTTTGAGAGTTCAATGTGTTCAAGGTCATCACAATTAGGTCAATAGTATTTGTATAAATATATATTAATATTTATATATTAATGTATAAATTACTTTAATCAATAAATTTATAAAATTAATATAAAATCAAAACTGTCGCGGATTACTAGCCCCAGCAACGACGTAAGTTTAAATCTAGATGCGCGCACATCAACGGCTTTCTTATGTCCATGCCAGCAAAGAAAGATATTAAATATTATATAGTAGGAGTCTGCGTAGTATTTGCATTTGCTACACGAATTAGATATTAAATAGTCTGAAAAAAGTTTCTTGAAAGATAAAACTATTGTTGCCTTTTTACTGACATAACTGAACCGTCCAAAAATTAGATGGTATTTTTTTTTTATTCTTGATAGGTTTACGCTTGACCGCCAGTTTGCACTGCGATCTACGATGGAGCGCGCTTGCCTAAAAGAGACCGATTCACTCGTTATTTAAAGACACCTAGATTATATCTATCAAGGAAGGTCCACTCGTGAAGCGCGTTCCACATTTCAGCAGTACGCATGATAAAAGTGGTCTTAAAGCGTTTCGTTCAGGTTTTTGGAATGTCCACCATGAATTGATGTCGCTTTTTTGTGCTTTTGGCCTTTGTCTTGTCAAATTGTCTTTACAGTAGGTATTATAATTTAATGATGAATGGTAGGTTCTCCAGAAAGGCACCGGTATTAATCCATTATTAATCCTATAATTCACAAACCTATCATTCATCATTAGATTAAATGCATATTATCAAGACGTCATGTATCATTACATCCTAAGATTGACGAGCTGTAAAATACAATCAAAACTTTATGGTGCATCAAATAAAAGGATTCCTACTGCACCATAAATTTTCCTTAATAACATTGTCATTACTTCAGAAGCCAATGAGGCAAGGGTTAAAGTAGTAAAGTTTACTTCAGAAACAAAGCAGATTGCAGTTTCAATTACCTCGAACAATTATGTTCAATATAAATTACATTCACGAAAATTTTTTTATACCACCACTAAGGTGGCAAACACGCATACGGCCCGCTTGATGGTAAGCAGTTACCGTAGCCTATGGACGCTTGCAACACCAGGGGTATCACTCGCGCGTTGCCAACCCTGTAAATTAAGGAAGAATAGTGGGCTGGTAGCGTAGGAGACATGCTCCCATACATGACAGTGGCGGTAATAAAACATCACCGGTCCCCCACACTGCCAACACAACGCTTCCTGGCAGAGATCTGGCGACCTTGCTCGCCGTTAGGAACACAAAATAGCCATGTTATTTGACTACGATTTTCGGCAAGGTGCTCCAATTGTGAGTGAAATTATTCCATTCCACTATGCCCTACCTCTCTTGAATGACGATAAATATAATGATTTATTTCTCACCACAATATTACAAGAATTACAAAAGTATAACAGTTACATCAAATCGGAATTTCTATTGTGGGAGACTGGTGCCTAAGCTAGGCTTTTGGCCTGTATTTCAGGTCACCAGGTCTTCCCCTCTTTAGTAAATTAGTACATGTAATTGTAACATTATATCTTATTTTATTTATAAATAAGTTATTTTTAGTGTATGTTATGCGGATTTGTGTATAGTGAGTATATTGTGGTTTGCTTGCGCGTGAATTTGTTTTGTGTGCAAGGGTTTCGTGTTTGTGTGTGTATGAAGTGTATATACATTTGAATATATGTGTGAGTGAGATGCATGTGTATTGTGTGTGTGTGATGTATGGTGTGTGTGTACACGTGTGAGTGCGGTTGTATTGCATGCGTGTTTGTCTGTGAATATGGGTATGTGTGTTTGTGTGTGTGTGTGTGTGTGTGTGTGTGCGCGCGTACTTTTCGTGGTACTACTACTCCGGGATATAAAGCATTTTTTCTGTTTCGCTATAGTTAAGGTGTTGGAGCCAGTCCATTACTTTCATTTTACAACATTTTTTTGTTAGATGAAAGATGCCTATGAGGCCGTTTATTTTATTATAAAGAAAACCTCCCAAATGACTGAAAAAGCGCTTTGAGAATTTGGTGGTTTGGGAGTGATTGAGTCGATCAACTGGATTTACTCGCCTTCTACCAGCAACTAATGAAGGGTGATAATCCAATAGGCTATGTTGTTTGAGTATTGTGGCTAGCAGGAAGAGCTGACGGACCGTCAGGACTTTAGTGTCCTTGTATAATTGATGTGTGGGGTATCGGTACGGGAGATGGTATGCTACTTTTAGGATAGCTCTTTGCGCTCGCTCTAGGTCTATCATGTTTGATTTTGGAGCTCCTCCCCAGGAAGTGATGCAGTACGACAACAAGGATTGAGCCAGTGCAAGATATACGGTTTTCTTTAATTTGTCATCTGCAACCCTCCTCATTGTTTTAAAGACATACATCAGCTTACGTAACCTCAAGCCAAGGCAGTCAATATGATCCTGAAACCTCATGTAACTGTCGACGATCACGCCAAGGTATTTTACTTTTTCCGTTCTGATCAGGTTACTACATTGACACAGGTTATCGTTTGGTTTAGGGCAGGAGTGAGCAACAATTTTGTATCGGTCGACGTGTGGCGCAGCGTTAGCTTTGTGAGAGAAGGTGATATAGCTGGACTTGTCTGCGTTTAGTGTTAGTTTACTATTACGGAGCCAGTTAGTCACAGTGTTCAAGCCCAACTGCGCACTCATGAATACTTTATCCCATGTAATATCACCAAAGAGCAAAACGGTATCATCAGCAAAAGTTATTATTTTGCCATTTTGTAAAGTGAGCCTACCCAGGTCATTTATGTAAATTAGGAAGAGCTGGGGACCAAGGACACTGCCCTGAGGCGTTCCGTATGTCACCGCTCTGTCCTTGCTGACAAAATCATCCACCTTAACGCACTGGGTACGCTCACTGAGGTAGTCCTCAAACAGCTCAAGTTGTTGTCCCCTGATGCCTACGTTTTCCATCTTTTGCATTAGAATGGGAACAGAGACCGTGTCAAATGCTTTTGCGAGATCTATAAAGATACCTATGACCTTTTTCCGATGGCCCAGGTTCTCAACCACATAACTTGTTAGATCATGGACGGCGTCAGAGGTCGATCGACGATAAAGTCAATTAAGTATCTAATAAGTAAATATCGCATGTTAAGCGAACAATATTTAATATCTAGTGGTATTTTTTCTCTGCTTAGCCAACGGAAGCGCCAACATAATAGTGAACATGACTTATTGTGCATGTGCGTGGTATGTATGACAATTATAATTAATCATAAAACATTTCATAGCATCTAATCAACTGTAGGTTTCACTAGATATAGCAAATATGCTGATTAATATCATAAACTATGATAATTTTTTTATTAATATTACGATATTTAAGCATATAAAATGGCATATTAACTGAAGCGAAATCGTATTGCTGCATAATTTTGATTTAAAAATTGACATTTTCAAAACAAAAGCTGACCGTGGGACGAGGTTAGTAATATAATAAATCTACATTGTTTATCTAGTATCACATGCACTTATTATAGAGTCAGTGACCCAGTATTATTGCAGATGCTAGCCTCCAAATAATAATTCGACCATTGAAATGCTTAGCTCTTTGCGACAAACATATTCTACGAAATGATGCATCGCACATTTACTATATACATCGCTGGTTATCAACAACGTTATTCCTTTAGACATTAAATTAGATATGCAATGGACGGCAATCTCACTTTGGGATAGAAACAACATTTTTTTCTACGTTGGGAGGGCTTCCTCCGCCGCAGGCAAAATATCACAGATTGAAATTATTAATTATGATCCTTCACAAGACGCAGTTGCTCAAAACTCGTTGCACTGGCGTTGAGAACAATGTTATCTAGTCTGTGATGTGAAGCTTTGTGATGAGATGGGAGTGTTAGTAATATATAAGGATGTGGATGCAATGCCGGGTGCATACAAAGTGCAGCGGTTCATCTGGTACCAACTAACATGAAGCTTCTTGTAAGTGCATTTACTGTACATATTCCGTTTAATAAATAAATAAAAATAAGTGCAACTAAAAATTAACAGTAATACTATGGCAATAATAACAATAACTGACTAATAAGACTGCTTCAGTAGTCTAGGGGTCCCAAGCGCGACTGCTGAACTAGAGGTCCTGGGTTCCATCCCCATGTCGAACAAAGTGTTGTTGGGTTTTTCTATGAAATTCTCAGTAGCAGCTCGGAGTCTGGATTTGTACCCGGTTAATGGCAATCAGCTCGCCCCCTACAAGTTTTTAGGTACTACAAGGGACCTAAAAACATACCGACGACCTGTGGGTGTACGTTAACACACCTCTGCCTAACCATTCGGGGAATACGGGTGTGATGGTATGTATGTAATAAAAATAATTTCAAATCATTATAGAACAAAGTTTTCGATCTTTGTTTGTCAATGTTTCTTAATTATTTAGTACTTCCAATTTAAATTCAATTTAATTCATTATTTCTAACGTAACCATGTGCACATACATGTCCTAATGTGTGACATTTTCGTTCAACACACGATATCGTAGTGTCATAACTGTCTGTTGCGTCTCACAGATTATATTCCAAGATGCATCGGCGCATGCGCAACAATCATAAATTTTGAAAAACTAAACTAGAAAAAAGATACAAATTTTATAAACTGATGCAATTTACTATTTCCATATACATATATCTATAAGGATTTTTTCCTACAATTTACGAGTCGTCGCTTGCAAATCATAAACGACTAATAAATTTTATTCATTAAGTTATTCTTATATTCCTTTTCTTTAACTTTTGCCTGTAATTAATTAATAAAAAAAAGCTGCGGTAGCCTAATGGCTAGGGCGTCGGATTGGCGATCATGTGGTTGCCGGTTCGTAACCCACCCATTGCACTACCAACGTGAACCCACTCGGAACATAAGCATATTTAGCTTAGTACGAGGGTTTAATAAGAATGCTAGTACTGTGGGTTGCACATTACTAGTAAGGTTTATTAAAAAAAAAAAGTTTCTCGCTAACGATAATACACAAAATGTCCCGATAATAGAAAAAATAACATTATTTTTGAGACATTAGTTATATTTTTATTGCTTGCTAAACTTTTTAAGGTTATCGGTTTATGGAGAAATTATGATAATGTGGGAATGATTTATATTAACAGACAATTAACATGATTTTACAAAATATTTCTTAACAAGGAGGGAATGAATAGACTGCTTAAACAAAATAAATCAGAATTTATCATAATGTAATATAGAGCGACGCGCCTGCGCATGCGCAGGCCGCTTTGTGTAACACTATGCAGAAATAACGAGGATCGTTTAAAATAATTCGCGAGTGATGTTTATTATCAAAGTGTCGAAATGTGCGAGTGGCATGCTCCGGCTAATTGTGAGCAAATACAGGCTGAGTGCGGGCCGAAACCGACACCGACACCGACACCGACACTGCTCTGATTAAGAGGTGTAGCAACCGTCACCGTCGGCCGCTGCATCAATACCTACTATATTATGTATATATATTAAGAATCAACCTTGATAATATTTGATATGAAATTCTAATATTAAACCCAAGAAAGAATCTTTTAGACAAAATAGTTACAAGCTACACATAATGTTATAGAAAAAAAGTAAATTATTTGCATCGTAAATATTTTTATAATTAATATTAGTACATAGTTTACTATGTACTAGTAAACTAGATATTTACCAGAACTTGGGACAATGGCGAGTTACGTTTAATGGTCATTACCATGAATACAGAGGTGCCGCGCGTTGATGTCTTTTGTATGAACGAATATTCAGCGCCATTATTTACTATTTTGAAAATGATATTTGAACATTATACTTGTTATCTTTTTTTCGTTACATATCAAAAATCTTATTATTTGGTATCAAAAAAACAATTAGATTTTTTTCTTTTATAAATATTACGCATAATATAATATAATTTTCAGGTGACATTCGTAGCTCTGTCCGTCTCGCTGGCAGTAGCGTCTGCTGGCTACATCAAGAGCGGATGGTCTTCACCTATCGTGTACTCCCGCCCCTCGTACAGCTCCGGTTGGGCGGGCGGCAGCGGCTGGCGCTCTGGCGGCTGGAGCGGCTCTGGTGGCTGGCCGGGCGGCTCTAACGGCTGGTCAGGCGGTTCTGGCGGATGGTCGAGCGGCTCTGGAGGCTGGTTGGGTGGCTCCCGTGGATGGTCGGGCGGCTCTGGCGGATGGTCGGGCGGCTCTGGCGGATGGTCTGGCGGCTCTGGCGGGTGGCGCGGCGGGTGGTGGTAGACAACAGAAGTGAAATGTGGAAAATTATACATTAAAGTCATAAGTTACCTTAATAGTCATTTATAACTAAATATACATAAATTATTAATCAAATTACTAACATATCAATTGTTGTTTTTTAATAATTGGCTTATTAAATGGGATGTATATTCTAAAACTACAATTTGTATTTTATTAATCATTTGACTAATGTTTGTGTAGGAACTAAACCTACGACTGGGGCTACCGAATGTAGTCACTCAGCTAATTCACAGGTTAGAACATATTCCTTGTATTAACTAATCGCGAATATATTTGTTTGATACGACTTTGTGTTGAATTTCATAGAAAAACTCAATAACACTTTACCTGAAAATCGGAACCAGGACCTCTAGAATAACAGTCGCGCTTGGGACCACTAGACTAATGACGCTGTTAATACTGGTAGCTAAATAATAAATTATAATAATTAATAAGGGTTAAAGTTTCTACCTGTATACTTACGATGGCCGGGGCCTTACCCACATCCTTCAAAATGACTCGATTGATTCATACGAATAAGTAACAAAGTGTGATCACTGTGTCGAGACTCGAGCTCCGTGAGTCACGTGTAGCCGCTCCCCGTCGCGGTCGAAGTTGCGAAGTCACTCTTTCGAAGTCAATTTATACATCCTCTCCGTGTGAACGCGTACGAGATATACAACAATTAGAATCGTTCATTTCTCAATTATATTTTTCCACTAATGCTTTAGGACCCATTCTTACTTAATTGTAAGAACAAATAGGGTCAGTAAATATCCCTTTCGGATTCTGGCTCTCACAAACATATGAAGAAACACTGTAAAACTATTTGGAGCCGATGTTACACGTGGTAGCTAGCCAGATGCATCATTAAATTCTCGACCCTAAGACACAATATTATAGTATGCATCTTGATAAAGATTTATATATCTTTATCAGGGTATATTATTGATGATATCTATGATATCTCATTAGTCTAGTAGTCCTAAACGCAACTGCTACGCTAGAGTCCTGGATTCGGTCAAGCAAAACGTTATTGTGTTTTTCTATGAAATTCTCAGTAGTAGCTTGAAGTTTGGATTTGTGCCCGGTTAATGGCAATAGGCTCTCTTTTACATGGGATATAAACATACCGGCGACCTATAGGTGTACATTAGTATGCCAGATTATATCTGTTACCTTATTCAGATCAAAAGACAATATAAGCATCTATTGCCAATAGATCCGATAGATGCATCACTTTGCTTCACTCCCTCTAGTTTGTATGCATCGCACAGGTTACCTAATTTTAATATCTTGTAGTAAAACATAAGAATCCCGAAAGGTATCCAACGTGTATTGCAATTTTGCGTTCCAAACGCTCGCAGCGATTGACAGCCACATTAAACGCAAATATAATGATTATCGCAGAACCTATACCTACCTGTACCAGTTAAACTTGATAGTTAAACTGTTATAAACACGGTACATGTTGTAATGCTTGTGATTCGTAGGCTTCGATTAGTGCGTAGGCTGACTTTACGAGACTAATATTGTACTGCTTCACCCGTTATAATTATATGAGAGAAATTATTACGTAAGGGTACGTACATAGGAAACAACTGTAACATGGCCTGCTAGACGGTATTATGTAATAGCAAACAATGTTTTGATTTTGACGAGATTTTAAATTACGAGTGAATCGGTTTCTTCTAGGCAAGCACGCTCCATCGTAGATCACAGTATCAATTAACATCGGTAAAGCGTAAGCCCATCAAGAATTCTCTCTATCAAACTCATCAAATGGAAACAAAAGAAATGTAAACAAACTAACACAACCTGTCTACAACATAGCGAAGGCTAAAAGCAAGAAATTGCCAACCCTTTAGAACGGTAATATGATCATTTTATGTAACAAACTATTAAACCATTCGAGAAAATATCAACTGCATAACTGCGTTTCCGTTATTACCCGACTGCGCAAGACTAAGGAAGTTTAATGTTACCTACCACTAAAAATTAAAGGGCAAGCATAAAAAAACAATTCCAGCTCTCAGAAATTGATACAAATATTCAATATTGAAGCTATTCACGATCATTATGAAAAACATACCTACGCGAGTTTATTTAATAATGACGATAATATTGTTCTCGCATCTCGTCGTATAAGTACTTCCAGTGAATTTTGTCATAATCGATATCAACTCGATAAAACATTACGGAATCGGACATCCAGCATCCTTGGAATATTAATGTAATATTTGCAAACCAAAAGAACCAAGTGTTTTGTCGAAACTAACCGAAATACACGAAATAAAACATAAGTAATTACATTGTAAATTATATGATTACTACATATTATTACCTAATTGTTTTTAGAAGTTACTGAAATTTCATTCAAAAGTATCTAATTAACATTTATTGTAAGTCTGTCTTATACTCGTATGTATATTTAATGTTAGAATTGAATTTTTTTAAACAGAATATTTTAGATTTTATGATGTTCTTTTCATAAAATGTACATGTAAATGTTGTATGTTGGTGATACGATTCACGCAGAATTGATTTTGCAATTTTGGGCTTAGAATTAAATTTAATCTATAAAGAGGTTCCAGGCAGATGGTGGTAGGATTATTTTCTTAAAATATGTGACTATTTGATAAATAATTTATAAACTATTTGTCAGTAGTTGCTAACTACTACCAAGCGCAAACCTTATGACCGACCACAGCAGGTGTGTTATTGCATTAAATACTCGCAACTGTACAATAATCTGCGCCCGCACATAACCGCGCGTCGTTACCGACAATTTGTCCGCGTCAGACACACCTGTGTGGTATTTACTAGACTTCGGTAGGTACCATACCGCAGACTGTGTACAATGTACCTATACCTATGGTATACTGTATAGTCGGTAGTAACACTAATTAATCAATGCCGTTCTACTCCAGGTGTTGCATCACCGTGGCGAATCGAGAAGCCTAGAAATCTGACAATAAATATCTTAGACTTAAATATAGTCTGGATATTTTGAATTATAAGTAGGTCATAAATCTATAGTTACGAGTATAATGCAATGCTTGCCACACTTAATATTGGCACAAAGTTTGAACGATTGGATTTTGTCCTGCAGGCATGGGCACAATTCCCTTAAAGAACAGTTAATGTATGTCATTAAAAGTTTTAATAGACTTTGCATGGAGTTTTTTGCCAAACTCTGCTCCATAGAAACAACTTTTTAACGTTTAATAAACGCTTGTAAAAGCTTATTTGAACTTGAACTTGAACATTATTGTTCAGAGTTTAAGCGTTTGTCGTTGTCGTATATCCTGACCATTTAACCGATTTTTATTATTATAATTTAATTTCACATCAGATAATGCTAAAATGTGGTATGTGTGTAGCTCGAGGCCGATGCGCATATGCCATAAATTATTTCAATATGTAATTAACTCGCCGAGGTCAATAGCGGAATTAGTGATATTTTGAGTGATGCGGTGCGTGAGAATGAGTCTAACTGTGAGGATGATAGATTTATGGATCTGTTTACCTACTACAAAACACGCTGTGCCAGCGTACCTGGTTCATTGCGTTAGCATTTATCCAACTTTTGAAGCCAGTCGGCTACAGGATGCGGCTACTTCTATCAATAACATGGGCTATTATGTATGATGTGATGTGTTCTGAAAACAATATGAATGTAATGACTTACTTAAAGGTAATACTTTTACTTATGACATTCAGATCAAAATCTATACATATAATAAAGCTGAAGAGTTAATTTTTTTGTTGTTTGAACGCGCCAATCTCAGGAATTACAAGATGGATTTGAAAAAATCTTTTTGTATATGATAGCCACATTTATGAGGAAGGTTATATGTCTGCTTAACACCACGCTTCGACTCAAAAGCAGATCAAGCGAGGTAAACCACGGGGCACAGTTAGTTGTTTGTAAAATAAAGGTCATCCCAGCTATATGTTTACGGAAATGGAACGGGTCCGTTGGTAATGTGTGTAAAAATATATAATAAAATTCCAGAAAATATAAAAACCATTCAGTGTGAAAGTAAATTTAAAAACGAATTACAAAAATATTTAATATTAAAATGTTATTATAACCTAACTGCATTCTTTACTGATAAATAAATACTATTAATTAATTAATAAATAAATAATATGAATAAATAAAATAATATACTAAAAATAAATATTTATAAGACATTTTAAAACATACATAAAATAGGTCACTAATTACTAAGTATTATTATATAATGTATAATTAGATATAAGATTAACATAGTCATGATATTAAAATTCTATAATTGTATATAAATTTAATTTAACTTTAAGCTATTGCTGTGCCCTAACGGGGTTCATGTTTGATACCACTTATATACTTACTTACCATCTATGTAAACAACATGACTGCAAAATAAATGAATATGAATAAAAATTAGGTAAAAAACTACAAAACATAGTAACCTTACACAATGTGCATGAGCACTCACGTGTTAGTGTGTCTACATGAAAATAAATTAAAACAAAAACATTATCAGTAACGAGTGCAACTAGCTTTGACTTTTGAAAAGTCAAGTACTTTTTTTAATGGTATTATTGTAATAAAACATTTTGACTTTTGAATGATGAACGAAAATCATCATCGTCATCCACAGATATCAATTGCCACAGATCCCTGCCATCACGCATATCCTTCACAAAGCAATAAATTGTGGAATGCATGCGTAAATATATTGAGTCATCTTAATTTATTTAATTCCATATGAAGGATGAGTCGGCTATTAACATTTTAATAGGTATTTCAATCTTATTTGCTTGCAGCCGAGGTCAAGCGAAAAAAGGATCACTGATTTAGATCGCTATTGCTAGAATTATTTTTGGTACGAGAGAAAAATGTCCCATGAGATTTTTTTGCACCGAAAAAAATGGGGGTTACATGAGCCATTGACCGACAGAGACAAAAGCCAAATATGAGATTTAAAACTTGTGTATAGCGTTTACCACGTAATACTCGTGAATCTTAGTAACTTTTCATACTATTTTTTTTTATCACGCAATCACAAAAGGTGGTCATGAGAAACATTGTAGGTAAATACTTAATTATGTTAATGACTTACTGGTTTCTGACACTTACGCGAATATTAGACATTGAAATAAAATTACTTTCGTCACATCGCTGATGTCAAACACCGCCGTTTCAAGAAGTCAGCAGTTTGTGAACATACTCTAGACAAGGCCCAGCACTACATCAGATTTGATAAACCACAAGTCCTCGCAAAAGAAAACCGATTCCTTTCCAGGATGATCCGTGAGGCTATTGAAATTAAAAAACATCCAAATTTCAATAGAGAAGATGGCTGGGTCTTACCACCTGCTTGGAACCCCATTATAGATTCCATAAAATCAAAATCCAAGCCCAAAACTGCAAGACCGAAGGATACGGTGAGCTCGTTCTGCGTGAATCGGATCGCCAATAATTAATAAAAATGTAAGGTAGCTGTTAGTAATTGTAACATTAAGACGTCCAACAACTTAGTCTACCCGTGACCATGGATGCTGTAAAGGGTCCGAAACGTCGGGAATCAAATAATATCAATATAACGCGATAAAATCCGTAAAAAGTAGTTTTATTTCTATGTTAATATCAGTGAAGCTTTTACAGATTATGTCGGTTTTTGTCCTGCTTTGTGATGAAGTGCCGAGAAGTGATGATAAGTAATAAATATTAGTGTCCCACTTCGGGGTAAGCACTTCCTCCCATACGTAGTGATTTTATGACCTTCTCAGATATCTAGATTCGGTTTTCTTAACGATGTTTTTTTCTCACAAATGAAGGGATAGCGAGAGCAAAGTGATAATAATTTTCATCAACACATAATTTCGAAATGTCCGAGGCTCGTCCGCTGTTTATGGAATAACCACTGGACTAGGTTTGAAAACAAAAAGTTAAATAAATGTATGGACTGTTAAACATGATATTTTTATTAAATGTAGTACAATCTAATCACGTAACAGCGTTACATAAAATAAAGTAGTAAGTGGAGCGCGCGGGTCGCGGGCGCGGCGCGGCGCGGACATCTCACTGTCAAGGTCACGGCTACCAGGTCGGAGAGCGGACGACAGAAGTAGCGGCACTGCGGACAACTATTTTTGAAACTTTTTTGATGCATTGGTATAAAATGTGATATTTGTAGAATTCTTATACTGTTTGTTATTGATTTGCATAAAAGAATTTTGATTATAAATGTTATTTTTTTAACTTATCTGTAGTATATGGATATTAATAAATTATATCACCGTCTTCCGTCATATTTGCAGTTATATTATTATAACTTCAAATATAATTTACTAAAACAACAACTTTGATGATTATATCATATCTCCGCGCTTCCACTAAATGTACGATGATTAGACATCTCTAATAGGTTTTAAAGTAAAATTATTATAGTTTTCGTTCCAATTCGTGAAATATTTTCTCATGTTGTAAATGCCACTGTCACTAAGTCACTAGTACCTACAGAGCGAGTACATACATACATCGGTACCGGTATTTACCCGACGCCAACAGCACAAAGGTCAAGTATTTGATCTTTAAACAAATTATACCGCTCTCGGTTTACTTAAAGTTGTCCGGACATTAAAAATGTACATGATGACCATAAAACGTAATGTGAGGCATGGAGTGAGGCTCACATAATTGCTGGCATTTCGATAATTATCATAATTACCTTTAAAACATAAAATATCGAGATATTGTTCCAATACAGTTTGAATTAATGCTGACAACTGCATTTTTCGCATAAGAACGCTATATTTTAAAAAGTAGGAAGGTATCCCATTTCTTATAATTATTAATGAAACTTAACTAACTCAGTTCCCATTACTCACACTACCATTACACATTAATTAAAGACACACTCCTTCCTTATTCCCACGGGGGTAAGAAGTAACTACAGACCGCCACGCTACGATCTAGTATGTGCATAGTTATTTTGCGTCTTCCACATTGCTATACGCGGCGGTTGTGAGTATTACATAATCACCTGAGTAAGGATATTTAAATACAACAAGTACAGCACTAAACGCTATGCACTATATCTACAACCTATTTATTACGAGAAAATATATAAATAGCTTAGCTTATATAGCTTAAAAACACACTTCTGTCAATTATTAATTTCTTCAATTCGTATTTCCACCACCAATGACATGGTCTATGGCCTAATTTAGTGATATAAATAAATGAGGTAACTACTTAGATATTCTCGGCAGATGGAATAGATAAATGTCGAATTTGGAGCTTGAATAAATATTCAAATTTAGTCTCAATCTAGTTGGTCTGCACGTTAAAGTTCACGGCCACTACTGGGCATGCACCAGGAGCGGTCAATGATGCGGCGACACAAAAACTGAGCCGAGACTATTCTATTATTGTTAGTTCTGCCATTGAATGTTCAATATAAAACTAGTTTAAATATAAAAACTAATATTATAAACGCGAAAGTAGCTCTGTCTGTCTGTTTGTTGCGTTTCCACGCCTAAACTGATTAATGAATTTTAGTACAGAGATATCTAGATATCTCTAATCTATAAAGATAGATTAGACCTTTAACCTACGTACGAATATATTCATTACATAGGCTACGTTGTGTCTCAAAAGGTCCTTTGAGATGCGAGTGCAGCCGCGGGACAAGTTTTAAAGATATTAGTCACTTCAATCATAATATTATTTCACTGAATTAGATATAATAATTATGTAATATAGAATTAGTGGCTTGTTTAGTGATGTATTGTAACATAAAAACACTGTGCGTAGTAGTGCTAATCAAAATGTGCGTGTACTAAGTGCACCTCTGCCTAACCTTACAAATTACAGGCGTGATGGTATTATATCATAATTAAACACATCACGGGTAAAAGGACCATCTTTTATATGAGCTGGGCATAGTTCCGTCGCACTGTGGTCACGGCTCACCAGCTCGCTAACACCGTCACGGATCGATCGTCCACACTGCTCACCGGGCGCTAACAAAGTAGCACGTTAATGAACTAATCAGCGTAATTAATTAAATCACAATCAACGTTCGGTACAATGCTTCGAGCCGTGGCTCACGTGACACAGTGAACGTACTCACATGGTTATCACGTGTAAAGCATCGTGTTTGAGTCTTATAAACGTAAGCTTATAAACAGGGTTGTTCTCAAACTGATCATAATTTTTAATCTCTCTACTTTCAAAAGTAACTATACTTACTCCCGCACTCATTAATCTCAAAACATCAGAATCTATAATGCCTAGAACCTTGAAATTTGGTAGATAGTTTATCTTTAAAATATAGGCATCTGTAAAGAAAGGATTTTGGAAAATTTCCATGGGATTAGGAAATAAATGAGTCATACCGCGGAGTATAGGCAGTCCACCTGCCTATAGGTATGTGTATCTTCGTTTTTGTCCTCAATCTATGTTTATTCTCTAGTATAAATAAGCATGCAAGTTAGACACCCCTTAACGCTGAGAATATTTGGACTGTTTTACTACTAAGTACCTACTTATATCATCCTTCATACAGTGCACAGAACTATTGCATAACTAGACGACTTTATTTAATCACAGATGTGTGTCAAAACGTTTACGGTAACACTTATCTAATATCCTTTCCGTTAAACTGATCTTGGCAATAAAGGAAGCACGTCAAGCTCGTCTTAAGCTTTGACAAGACCAAACAGTGCCATACAAACAGGTTGGACGACCGGCCAATGACGACACTGTTCTATGTTAAACGAATATTTTCGTTTAACATAGAACAGTTATATGTTCCAGTTTTACTAAGGTTTCCGTCTGAGGGAACAGGAGAGGTGTATAATCTCTCACCACTTATATAAAACTGACAGGTGTTCTCTATATCAATCATCAATCAGTCATTGTGTGACATCTGTTATAGTATATCACGATGGGTACCCTAAATCATTTTATTCTTTCTTCTTCTCAGTGAAGAGGGAAGGTGACTCTCTACCTACTGAGAACGCCAAAAAGAACAAAATATTTTTCCCTATATCTAAAACATAGAATTGCATTCCTATTGTTACTATTGTAGTATTGTTGTATTTAGTTATATTATGACCCACTGCTGCCACCGGTTCCACCGAAATAGGAATTCGAAACTACGACGCGGCATTTAATCGGGATTTTTTTTTAAACGTTGCCCCACGCTAGGATTTTCTCCTTTATCGTGGGTGCGTTTACAAACACAAATTCTCACATACACAAACGCCCAGACCCGGGACAACTACCTGTAGATCATACAAATATTTGCTCCGTGTGGGGATCGAACCCACAACACGTGACGCAGAAGCCGATCGCTCAGCCGCTACGCCAAACGTGTCGTCCAATATAATAATCGTCGTTTTCAATATAAGGACTTATTAAAATATGTGACCCAAGAACCTATACAATGTTCTTGATCGTGATCCTTCGAAAAATATATTCGTAGGTAATGGTAAGTATGATGATAACTAATATAATAAGTATGATGATGGTATTCCTGTTTGTTGAGCTCTCTATAAAGTGGGTGTCACATTACTAGTAATCTTTTTAACCCCTCGTGCTAAGCTAAAATGCTTGTGTTACGAGTGGGTTCACGTCGGTAGTGCAATGGGAGGGGATCGAACCGGCAACCACATAATCGCAAATCCGACGCCGTAGCCTTTAGGCTACCGCCGCTTCAAAATTAACACTTTAATTACGAGATACCTAATAGAGGTTTGGAATTAAAGGCTTAGTCTTTTCTACACTTTCAAAATGTTAGGCTTAACTTTGACGTGGTTCACAAGTTCTTGCTCAGTGTGCCTTTTACAATAGCATTCAAACACTAATAGGTACCTTATAGTATGTTTTACTACCTGACTGCCGCCCAGGACACTATGTGTATTACCTAACTTAAACAAAATTTATAAGTATCTATATGATTTTAAATAACATAAACAACTGTTCCAAGGATACGCAGAATTATGAAGTTGCATTGTTTTCTCAATATTACATTATACAATATTTTTACAGTTTCACGTCGCGTTTCAACTTCACGTGGGTTATGTCCTTTTTCAATTTAACAAGTATTACAATAATTAGCTTAATGAAAAGCAGTATTCGTACAATGTGAGCTTGGTTGGTCAACAGTGGGATGTACTAATTGCGTGAACGTTTCGCAACGCGCTGAACATCAAGGTGAAGACGAAATGTAATTGTTTAGTGTTGGCTGAAGACGACACGTTGCCACATGTGTGTCTAGTGAGCAAAGCAGCGCACACTACCAACACAGGTATGTCATTCAGCCTACTAGGTACCACCCCACCCCACAATTGATTCATAGGTCTGCTTGCAAGTGCAGCTACTGAGCGTGCCTTCCTGGATTCGATTCCAAGGTCACACAAACAGTTATTTGGTTATTCTAGAAATTCTCATCAGAATCTCGGAGTTTAGATTTGTGCAGGCTCATCTCCTTTCTATTGCATACTTACCTAGGAACTTCAAAAATACCGATAAATTAATTGCCTATAAAACTAGAAATCTTTTTTTTATAAATATTATTCGTGGTTGACACAAATTGTACATAATCATACGAAGAATGCACTGGATCCTGTACTACAGTTAATAACTAGCTCAGGATCCAGCGGATTCATGTAACTACGCAACATACTTATGTCAAATAAAAAATAATTTTACTAAAAAAGAACCATTTGTTATACAAAATATAATGTACAATCCCGCTGCAGAGGGCGGGCCTCCCGAGAGGAGTCAGCCTACAGCCCATCAAGCAAACGTTTGACAGGACAGTTCTGCAGGACTTTTCTAAATTTTGGAGATAATTTTAATTTTTTATTAGTGATTGTGATAATTGATACATTCTGTCGTAGTAGTTCTATATTTAAGCACCTCTAACAACAAAATGATGTTTGTACATATTATCCGATTAATTATTATCACTCGCTTTTGTGGTGAAGACAAACATCGTGAAGGAACCTGCATCCGCAGAAGTTTTCTCGACAAAGCGACGACATCAGAACAACACCAACATGATCGACTCTATGCTATAGCCATCATAGTGAAAGGAGACCCATGCTCAGCAGTGACACATTGATAACGATCATGATGAAGATTATTTAACTGTTCAAAACATGGAACATAACTGTCTGTATTCCGAGTAAATAAATAACAGGTAAAAAGTAACAGTGTAACCACACCATATTAACACACAGCTATAGACTTAGTAAAAGTCATAAAGTCAAGAGTCAAGGAGGTGTCGCTTCAGCTAGTCGCGTATTATTAACTCAAAACGATTGTACATCAGAACAAAACGTGGTATATTCTGTTGTTTTCCCCATCATTTTCTATTTAAGATCCCGGTGGCTAGGGCAGCGCGTGCGTAGCTGACGTCACTGCCGCGGTATATATGCCGGCGCGACCTCGACCGCGCATCACTCAAGTCATCACCCGCCCCACGACATGAAAGCCTTTGTGAGTATTACAAAAGTACCTAACAATCATTACTTAAATCAATTACCTACATCATATAAACCACATAAATAATAAGTCATTTCATACTACATGTTGAAAAGTTTGCTGAACCGTCAGTCGGGATCATGACGTAAACAGATATTTCATTAGTATACAATTTTTACTGTATTTTTCACGATTCTATACAATTTACAACTATGTTTTATTCGTAAACTTAATTAGAAACTAGTTTTGATTCAATATCATCTGAAACGAATCAATCATCCTTGCAGTTGACACCGTTCTATAACTGTGAAGCCTCGAAATTATACGACAAACATTAGAGCATTATTTGTGATTACAGCTGGTACTGTGCGCCCTAGCGGGCCTGACTACTGCCGCCGAAGAGCGTGAGAAGCGCTTTTTGCACGGACTGCTGGGCTCCGACCTCAGCAGTGGGTTCACTGGCTACGGCAGCGGCAACAGCGGCGGATACCGCAGGAACTACGACCAATCATACGGCTACGGCACCGCGTCAAGCGGCTACGGCGTTGCACCTGGCAGCGGCTACGGCGCCGGCCACGGCTACTACAGCAACACCGCGCCGGTCGCCGTCCCGTACAACGCCTACTCATCTCCCGCAGCCAGCTACACTCCACCGGTGTCGTACTCGCCTGCTGCGTATGCTGTGCCGGCGTCTTCGTACGCGGTCGCGTCCAGCTACGCGGCGCCGGTCACCCGCGTGGTCGCCGTCAGCAAGGTGGTGAACGTGCAGCGCGAGGTCACCGTGCCGCAGGTCGTCAACGTGCGCAAGGTCATTACGGAGCCGAAGGTTATCACGGTAAAGCAAGTGGTGCCCTCTGCCGGGTACACGGGCTACGGCGCGGGAGTAGCTAGCGGGTATTCCGGCGCGGGGGTAGCTAGCGGGTATTCCGGCGCGGGGGTAGCTAGCGGGTATTCCGGCGCCAGGGTAGCTAGCGGGTACTCCGGCGTGGGGGTGGCAAGCGGGTACTCTGGTGTTGGAGTGGCAAGCAGGTACGCCGGCGGAGGGACACCCAGTGGATACTCAGGCGGGTACTCCGACGCTTACTCCGGGGCGTACTCCGGCGCGTACTCCAGTGAAAACTCAGAAGGCAACTCAGCGAGCTCCGGAGGCGACAACAAGTGGTGGTGATGTGATCAAACCTTAAGTGATGACAATAGTCGGCTCATTAAAATGACTTTTGTATAAAAATGAGTTGTTTTCTTAAAAATAATTTGTACGCACCGTAAGTAGTTGATTTAAGTTGGTCAGACAATTTATTTCTCCACAGGAAAAATAGCCAAATGTGGTTGACTAGATAAAATAAATTTTGCAGAGGTACCGTATATTTGTGACGAAAAATATGTTTATAGTGAAATCCTATTAAATAATGCTTTGATCTATTTCTAGAATCAACGTAGCTACTTTAGCAAGCTTTATGTTAAAACAGATTATTTAAATTATTACGTAATTAAATCAATTTGTTTTATTTCTTTTCATCGCAAGCGCCAATGTTTGTCTAGGTATTATATATACAAAATAAATGTTAGTTATGTTAATTTGTAAAAACTGTATGTGATCTGATATTATTCATCCACGATCACTATAAACCTGATAAAAGTTATTACATAATAGTTTTAAATTGGTGAATAAGTTGTTAGAAAAATTTAGTTCAGTATTTTTAAAAATATATATATTTTGAATACGTAACATAACAAATAACAAATAGCCTATCACGAATAAAAAAAAAACAAATATCTATAAAGTAGGAAGATGCATCTCAACGTTTTATTTATGAATGTCGGACACGTTAACACCGCGACTCGAAGGACCACAAGATGTGGGCTGTACTATACAGCCAGCAGTTGCAGCTGCTTAAGTTGCACACAAGGAACTATTCCTCTTCACAAAGTCTCCCATTGTTGAATATAAATATAACCTTGAATAAAACTACAAGCAGCATTAGCTTAGTGTATCCTGATATGGTAACCGAACTGCGAGTAAAATATTTATGTGACCTTTGGGTTGGGCTCACGTCCACAGATTAGGTAGAAGGTGGGCATTTCAACCACGGGATCATAATCAATATATACTATCTTAATTCCTGCACAGATATAAACTATTTTTATTTATTTATTTTCCAACTTCACTTTTATCATTTCAGGCTTATATCTAATGCGATAGTATTTTTTTTTTGCTATCCTCTACGTTTTGTGGTATACTAGCTTCTGCCCGCGACTTTGTCTGCGGGGACTTCAGGATTGGGTCCAACCTAGATAAAAAGTAGCCTATGTGTTATTCCAGGATATAATCTATCTGTGTGTTAAATTTTATCCATATCAGTTCAGCCATTCTACCGTTAAAGAGTAACAAACATCCATACATCCATCCATACTCACAAACTTTTACGTTTATAATATTAGTAAGGATAGCACCTAATTTATTAAGTAGGTGTAAGTTACATAATAAATTGGTTTAGTCTGACGAGGTAAGGGTCCAAGTTTCGGTTCCACACTAACCACCGCTTCCACAGGTCCAGCACTACTTACATTATCTATACTAACATTATAAAGAGTTTTATTGAAATGAATTAAATCAAAAACTACTGGACCAATTTTAAAAATTCTTTGCTTTGAATCAGCGATCGGAATAGGTAGAGTAGATATACTATTTATCTAAAGTTCGAGGTAGTAAGTAACATAGAGTTGATAATACCTCGTTATTTTTTTAACTTTTTTTAAAGGCCTTTGTCCAGCAGTGGACTTATATTGGCTGATATGATGATGATGATGAACTTTTTTTAAAACGTTGCCCCGTGGTGCTTTTACAAATTCTCACATACACAAACGTCCAGACCCTTTGTATGTAGGTCATGCAAATATTTCCGTACGGTGATCGAACCCCATAACCCGTGAGCCGTGACGCAGAATCCGATCGCTCAGCCGCTACACCAGAAGTGTCATCAAATATTGATGATAAGCTGGATGATTTACATATATATAAAATTTGAAGCTATGACAGGACAGCTAGAAGATCTATGATAATACGTATAGTGTTTAATTATATAAGACGGCGGCAAAAAGCATTAGCATCTACATCCACTGCCCAGTGGCTTCCATGAAAAGAAAAAGCCGAAACGTTCAGGTCTCCACCAAACTAGAAATAACTTCTTGACCAAGTTTGAATTAATATACCTAGTTAGGGGCTTTTAAATGTAGGTGCTTGGCTCTACACAATACCTCACAAATTTTTAAAGTAAAAGAATTGCGTTGTGTCTTTACGAGATTTGGCGTTTTTGTACAATTTATGAATATTATATATAATGTAATAATAATTTATAGAATTTATACTAATCCTAAGTAAGCTCATTATAATTTAATGGACCGCAAATATAATCATGAAGTCATTGTGTAAAGCTTCACAGCCGTAGTATCTTGAACTGCTACGCCGTAGCTGTACGATATGACAATTGTTTTATTCATGTACTACGTGTGCGTGGCAGTGTGTGCCAGACGTCACCGACGATACGTGCGTGTGCGTGAACATCACCAAGGATTGTAGGAATAACTTTAACACATTCGTCGTTAGCCAATAATGATCTGATTTAAATATGATCTGATCTATAGTTTTCGTAATGTCTTATTTTACACAACACGATTTATGCATGAGGTTTGGTAAAACATAACTTTATATTAGTATTAGCACACAAGGCAGCTCCTCTCATGGAGGACATGTGGCGTGTATATATATATGCACGTTATGTGACAACACGCATCAGTGATCCAGCGATCAGTCCGATAAGCAACTACAACATGAACACCCTGGTGAGTGGTGGAGTACGTGTGATGACGTAGCAGACTTGGGCATTATTCGAATAAATTGTTATCTAGATAATTATCCGAATAAAATTTTATTCGCCATATAATTATCCGCGAATGATTCATTCACGAATGAATTATTCGTAGATAAATTGCCTACGAATAAATTATTCGTGATTTTATTCGTTATTTTAAATAATAATTTTTTGGATAGCAATAGTGTCTGCCAAACAAACGGTGATACCTTGAATATTACATTTCTAGATTCATACACTAGAATATCCTAAACCTATCATATCCCTTGCTTTTTTTAGATAAAACCTAGACTAAAGCTATCGGAAATATTCTATATAGATAAAGTACTACTCCTCGACGATAGATGGCGTTTGCACGCGAACCAAAGTAGGTAGATAATCTACAGGATGTCCCGCATGGTTCAAGTAGTATAGAAATTCTCAATTCAATTCTCAGTAGTATAGAAATGATCACTATTTTAAAAAAATCTACGTTTTTAGTTAAATTTATGCTTATGTGAAGAGACTGTCCAACACAGAGCGCTCAAATTTGACTCGGAAAATCTTAATAGTTTAGATACAAGATAAGATTGACGACACGTTTGGCGTAGCGGCTGAGCGATCGGCTTCTGCGCAACGTGTTGTGGGTTCGATCCCCACACAGAGCAAATATTTGTATGATCTGCAGGTAGTTGCTCCGGGTCTGGGTGTTTGTGTTTGTGAGAATTTGTGTTTGTAAACGCACCCACGATACAGGAGAAAATCCTAGTGTGGGGCAACGTTTAAAAAAAAGGTGTAATTTACATTCAGTGCGTTAAGACTCTCTTAACCTATGACTTAATAATTTAATTGTATTAAGATTTTTTATTCTTATGTCTGTATTCTAACTAGAGGGCGGATTGGCATAAAAAGTACTGCCTGGTTTGTTCACACATAGGTACATGTATGTTTTTTTTATATTTAATAAAAATAATGTTTCATATTTGTGCAAAAAGTATGTAAATGCAATAAAATTACCATCATAAAAAAATATAATTATTGCGTAAAACTGTATAGGTACATAAAGATCAACAATCTACCCAATCGGGTCTAGCAATCTTAGAGCTAGGACTGTTTTTTTTTTAATGATATTGATTATATAATATGATCAACCGCCCATCCCAGGTTTCCTTTTGCACCACTAGGTATGGGACATTCTGTATATAAACTGTCAATTAATACCTACGTTGTATTCCTCCATTTGACAATAGATGGCGTTCGCATAGCCAAGCTAAATAATTATTAATTTTCTACTTATTATTCCTCCATTTGACAATAGATGGCATACATAGTACCTAACGTTTTACTAGGGTAAAACAGACAAATTTCGGCGCACCTTAACAAAAAATCGAACTCAAAGCTTACCACGCCGATGCCTTACAAGTTCGACGGGATAGTCACCGACAATGATATCGTTAGAATGTTATTTACGCGATTCTTCTAGAATAGAGATGTGCTATGTTAGAAATGTGTTATTATGAAATATAACCATTTATGAAATGTAAAATAAAGTAACAACCATTCTAAGATCTGGCCATACACCTTATGTAAGCATTTAAAAAATAAACAATTCTGAAGGGTTCCGCTGGCTTGATTTTAAAAAGTAGGTAGGCACATACGTTATTGTATACTAGCTTCCGCCCGCGGCTTCGCCCGCGTGGAGTTCGCTATCACTTGAAGTCTTTATCGACGACCAGTGTCACTTCCCAGCTCAAAATAATCAAATAATTTTCCTTTATCTTTATACCTCAACAGAAAATGCTCATCAGGCTGAACAACTTTTGTTAAGGCGTAATTTCTATATTTCTTATAGTTTAGCTAGCTCATTATGGTCCTGCAGTTTCCAAAATCAATTATACCCTATATGTTGCCCAGGCTTAATAGGTATAAAACAAAAAAGTTTCATTCGAATCCGTCCAGTATTTCTGGTGATTAGCGTGTACAATAAGACAAACAAACAGTCAGATTTTTTAATTCTTACCCTATTACTGTCTCCATCGCTTAAATTTTTTTTGTAAATATATTCAATGTACAAACACATTTTTTTACTGTTTTATTATCAGTTGCGGTCACAAAATAATTATTTTGTTTTTATAAATCTGGTACTAATATTGTGGCTACTCTGCCCAGTCATCTGGAATCTGTTTACCATAGCGGGCCGGCTAATCAAATAACTAGTACATAATATATTGTCGGCGACCATCCCGTCAAATCGCATGGCATAGGCGTGGTAAGTTCGATTTTACGTTAACAAGCCAACATTTGGGAGTTTTACCCCAGTCTAAAGTTACTACTATCACCATCTATCGTCGAATGGAAGAAAAAAATAGATAATCAATAGTCAAATAGCTTATTTACCTTAGTGTGCCAACGCCATCTATCGTCGAATGGAGGAAAAAAGGTAATCAAATATAGTTAAGTAAGAGTATATTATTTACCTTAGTGTGACAACGCCATCTATCGTCGAATGGAGGAAAAATATAGGTAATCAATAGTTATTGTAAATTATTAACCTTAGTATGCCAACGCCATCTATCGTTGAATGGAGGATTCTATGTAGAATATCACGAAAGAAATAACACATTGACAATAAACATTGACTTTATGTAAAAATACTAAAAAAAGGTCATGTTTGGAAGCTTAAAATGCGTTTTCTTAACGTTTACTTACCACTTCCTTACGATTTTAAGGAAAAATAATAAGTTTTGATATTTTATTAATAAGATGATAAGAATTAAATATCTAGAAATTTAAATAGTACTGGTTGTGTATGGAAGTATGTTTGGATATGTGTTATTAGTCATATTAGAAGGATCTAGTAAGATCACAACAAATGTTCAGTTGTAGGTAACATATCGGGTTCAGTTTCCAGAAATTTCCCTCGCCGCAATGTTATTTCGCGATCGTTCTAGAATATTAATATGCTATTTCGCAATTTCGCGTAAACATTTTATGTAATTAGTTGAATCTTGCCTAGAAAGTAATTCATACCATCACGCCTGTATTCTCCGAAGGGTTAGGCAGAGGCGTACTTAATGTACACCCACAATTCGCCGGTATGTTTAGGTCCCATGTTATAGGGGGCGAGCCTATAGCCATTCACCGGGCACAAATCCAGACTCCGAGCTGTTACTGACTATTTCATAGAAAAATCCAATAACACTGCTCAATCTGGGGATCGAACCCAGGACCTCTGCTTGCTACCATTACACCACGTGAACAAAGACCAATAAAAATATTATAAAATAAAAATAATCATAACATGACATACCGTCACGCCTGTATTACCCGAAGGGTTAAGCAGAGGCGTACTTAATGTACACCCACAGTTCACCTGGTATGTTCACCATTAAACGGGCACGAATCTGGATTCGTGCCCGGTTAATGGCTCGGAGTCTGGACTCCGAGGTGCTACTGAGAATTTCATAGTAAACTGAATAACAACACTTTGCTCGACCTGGGAATCGAACAGGTAGCAGTCGCGCTTGGGACCACTAGACTAATGAGGGAGTCAGGCAGGCAATTAATAAAAATAATCATAACTGTAAATGCCTAATAAATAATTGAAATCAAATAAATATTTAATTTAAATACCATTTTTCCTCGTTTCGTTTTATTTTTATTCGTTATCCGACTAACGAATAAAATAATTTATTCGTCATCCGAATAATTTTTCTTTGAATAAATGAAATTATTTATTATTCGTGAATAACGCAAGAAACAAATAATTCATTCGTTATTCGTCATTCGGATAAATTTTGCCCAACTCTGTGACGTAGGCAGTTGTGTGACGTCATGCGGCAGGTGCAGCAACAGTAACACGCTTCAATGTTTGCAGGTGATAATGTGCGCGCTGGTGTGTGCGGCTACCGCGGGCACCGTGCGCGACAAGCGCTGGGTGGAGCACGGGCTAGCCAGCTTCGCGGCACCAGTAGTCAGCTACTCCGCGCCAGCTGTTAGCTACACAGGCCCGGCACTCAGCTACGCGGCGCCTGCGCTCAGCTTGTCTGCGCCGGCGTCGCGCATCGTGTCCGTCAACAAGGTGGTGAATGTGCAGCGCGAGGTCTCCGTCCCGGAGGTGGTGCACGTGCGCAAGGTGATCTCCGAGCCGAAGATCGTCACGGTCAACAAGCTCGTGCCGGCGGAGAGCTACAGCTCCTTATCGTTGGGAGGGCTCTACTCCGCCGCTTTCGCTTCCAGCCAAGGCTTAGGATACGCCAGTGGCTGGTGGTGAAGCTACCTAGTCAAATTATACTTATATTTTTAGATCAATAAAGTCATTAATATTATTTTAATGGTGGTGAAGTTTTTTTACAAGCTTTTGATTACTTCTAATCAGCTTGCATTTCCTCCTATCTACGCAGTTGATTTTTGACATGTTGATTTAGTTCCAAGTACAAAGCAATTTTCGATCGAGGATCAGCTCCAGATAAAGGAACTCTTCCCTAGTCAATCAACTAGAGGTCCTGGTCCAAACCCCAGGTCGAGCAGTATTTAATCAGGCAAGCGCGCTCCATCGTAGATCGCAGTGTCGCTTAAGATTAGGCAAACTGACGGCCAAATGTAACCCTATCCAGAATTTTAAAAAATATTCGGATTTTTCTATGAATCTCTCAGCTGGATGTCTAGATTTAGGGTTATTTAAAGTAGTTTATTTCCACAAACAACAAACAAACAAAGTTTTATTGTGTTTTTTTAACTATTTATGGTATAGTATTAGTATTACTAGTATACAAAAAAAAATGTTTTACTGTATATAGTAATTTTACAAAACATCCATTAACCAACACCTAGGCCTAGAACTACTATACTGTTTTGTAATAAGATGACAAACAAGCAAACGGCTCGTCACATGGGAAGCGTCAGCGCAGCCTGTACACGCTAACAACACCATTTGTCCAACACCAGTAGCGAGTTGTCAACTTCAGACTAAAGTAGACGCCCAGAGCGGACCATGCCCGCTTTCTAAGGTCATGCGCGTGAACTTCAACTTGTGCGCTTGTGTCTTATGCGCGTGCGACATCGTGTGGGGTCAAGCGTCAGCGCTTGCAATTACTCATACCTCATACTAACAAACTTACAAAATTAATTGAGAACAAAAAAAATGTATTTAATAAGGCAAACGTATTCATACACAGTTGAACTAATTGGATTGCTAACAGCTACTTTACAGATTTATTTAAAACTACAAATTAAGGTAACGTATTGCCTCAATTTAGAAGTTACTTAATTAGAAGTTAGTTAATTACTTTTTTTATTCTTGATAGGCTGAATGATTTATTTGTGTTAGGAGAAATCGGTATGTGTGATCAATGCAGACATTCGTTGGTAACGGATATTGATGTGTCGGGGACAAATCAATTGAAAGCGTATTACGCATCGGCAACAAATATTGGTGCACTTACGAGGTCGTATCTATGACGGTTTGGTGAGAAGTGTGGCGTCATCTTACAATACGATCAGTACGCCGACAGTGAGTGTGGGAATGTAAACAGGAGAGTCACAGTGCATGTACTAATCTTACTAAGGTAATTACCTTCGTACGGCACTCCACTCCTGTTACTCAACTGATTACTAGTTATACCACCAAGCCAGTTTAATTTTTCTAATTTTAGAGATTTCTGTTATACCTAATCGTGAAAGTAAATTAAAATGCAATATTTTCTCATAGAAATCGTATGATCTTGCTGTACGCCACAATGATCGCTAGCTACAGAATTTAAAATATTTTCGAGTTTGAAATCGGTTAAAAAACTTAAAAGAGATTCGATTATTATAATAATGAAAATAACGAAATATATATATATAAATATTTTCATGTTTATATATATATATATATATATATATAAACATGAAAATAAGTTCCTTCACTAAAAATAACTTAAAAATGCAAATAATCACAAAACGATATAATTATGTTATACATTCTGTAATCAATGCCTATGAGTGGTCTATTAGATAATAAGAACACACACGCAGTGTATGTGCAATACAAACCTGTAAGTGAGCTCCTATTGATCAACCGGCTGGGCTGCGCCCGCGCACAGACTACCGCTGACTCATGTGTTGCAAACAAATAAAAACTCAAAACTTTTGCATGCTAATAAAGAGCATTCTAGATAAGTAAATCAGATTAATCATATAATTACGACATGACACGATGAATATAATTTATTGATAGCTTGAAAACATATAAGTGTCTGTGTTGATATAATTTTACTGTACTATATATAGCTTTCTTGACTTTCTTGACTTCAACGCCAAGAAATAACTCGATTGAATTTATATGTAATTTATACAAAGGACAATCGCCAAAAATGTATGAAAGCTGGTGTGCGGACCAAAAGGGATAAGACATATATCATTAGAAAGCTATTTCCCACTACTATAGTCCGTATGGTAAGTTACCATACAAAAGTATTGTAGTGGGAAATTCAATTCCATACCATCACGACTATATCTCCTGAAGGGTCAGGCAGAGGCCGGTATGTTTAAATCCTATGTTATAGGGAGCATTCATTTCTAATCGCCGTGAAAAAAGCTATGGCTATTCAAAATTTCCAGGTCCAAGAGGCTTAAAGATAACCGTCAAAAAATGTCGTATGTATGCTGGGCCAGTTGACTGATAAGGAGCAGACATCCCTATGTCTATACTATCACTACAATAGCTTAAATTACACCTTGTTTCAAGTCACTAGTTATGTTATGTAGACCATTTTGTGCGATTCTTGTTTGCAAATCTATTTTTCTATTTCAATAAAAAAACTGCCTCAGTAGTCTAGTGGTCCTAAGCGTGACTGCCACGCCAGAGCTCCTGGGTTCGATTCCCAGGTCGAGCAGAGTATTATAGGGTTTTTCTATAAATTCTCGTAGCAGCTCAGAGTTTTGATTTGTGCCAATAATATTATGTTAAAGGTAACATTAAAAAAAAAACAATGGCAATAGGCTCGCCTCCTATTTGATGAGACGTAAACGTAAACACACCGGAAAACTGTGGGTATTATTAAATCTCTGGCTAATCCTTCGGGGAACACAGGCGTGATGATATGTTATGTTATGGAAATGTTATTGATCTGCACAACGTGCTAGTGGCTCCTTGCGGCGCGATGCGACCGTGGAGGACGCCGCGTGGTTGCGTCAGCGCAGCGCACAAGTATATAAGCGTCGGGATCGCGGTACACATATCACACAACAACCGCTCACAACAACAACATGAAAGCCTTTGTGAGTACACAACTTATAAAAATATCTGCTAATTATTTTTATGATGAATTCATTATGAGACTGCCTCATTAGTCTAGTGGTCCCAAGCGCGACTGCTACGCTAGAGGTCCTGGGTTCGATCCCCTGGTCGAGCAAAGTGTTATTGGGTTTTTCTATGAAATTCTCAGTAGCAGCTCGGAGTCTGGATTTGTGCCCGGTTAATGGCAATAGGCTCGCCCCCTATTACATGGGACCTAAACATACCGGCGAACTGTGGGTGTACATTAGTACACCTCTGCCTAACCTTTCGGGGAATAAAGGCGTGATGGTATGTTATGTTATGTTCATTATGAAATAAAATCTAAAACAAATGACGTCTCAAACCCTTACTTTTACAAATTGCTAAAGTGAAAATGTTAATTCCAGATCGTCCTGTGTGCGTTGGTGGCTGCGGCGGCGGGTGCAGCGGTGCGCGAGAAGCGCGGCTACAGCAGCGGCTGGGAGGGAGCGAGCCTGGGCTCGGGCTTGAGCGGCGGCAGCTCGCTCGGCTACTCCGGCGGTTACACCAGCGGCTGGGCCGCGCCCGCCGCGCAGGTGGTCTCCGTCAACAAGGTGGTGAACGTGCAGCGCGAGATCTCCGTGCCGCAGGTCATCAACGTGCGCAAGGTCGTCTCCGTGCCGCAGGTCGTCACAGTCAAGAAAATCGTGCCCGTCTCCAGCGGATACAGCGGTGGATACTCCGGCGGCTACGGCGGCGGATACTCCAGCGGATACTCGGGCGGATACTCCGGCGGTCACTCCAGCAGTGGTTGGTGGTGAACACTCTAGTCTACATCAGTGCGAAATGTGATTTATTTAAAGTTCGTTTAATAAAAGTTTATTTTTGTATTTACTTTGTGGTATAATTTAATTTTCTGAGAACCCTAACAATAAAAAGAAAATACTAATATTATAATACCTTTCGGCAGTTCGGGCTAGTTATACCAGTGGAGGACTGGCCAAAGCAGCCCCTGCACAGGATATGACATATATCAACGTAAAAACATGAGTCCTATAGAGTAACATGCTCGGAATAACACTGTCTCATGATTACAGAATAATATGTACATAATTATGATAAAATTGATCCTTCAAAAAGGTCAGGCGTAGTACTCGCCACCGGCGCGTAAGTGACATGTGTGAGAAGATGTATGAATGTGGAAGAAGCAAAAGAAGTATGCAAGAATCGTAGTAAATGGCGGTCTATAAGTTCTGCCTATCTCTGTGGGACAAAGGCGTGAGTGTATGTCTATGTATAATAAAATTGTAACTGGCCAAGTTACAGACAGGCCACATTATAGATATTGAAAAAAAACTAATATGAAGAGTCTTTATTAGAGCAACAGAAGACAAAACATTTTTTTTTTGTCTGTCTGTCCGTATGTACGCGTATCAAGCGAAAACTATGCATGCATGATGCAGTTTTCACAGTATTATTGCTGGAGGTCTAACTTAAAATCTGGTGCACATTTCATCTTGATACGCCGTCTAGAAGCTGGGTAAATCCTTTTGGGAAGCGAGTGACACCGCGGACAGTAACTAGTTAAGTAAAATCTACCATTCTCTAAACTACTTCTTAACTACAGAAAGAAATGTGCGTCGTCGTCGTGCGTTTGAAACACTACGCCGACACTCCTAGGATAGGTTTGTATCTCTTCAGTGTTAAAACAGGAATTTCGACGACATGTGCCGCAAACCTTATGGACAGCCTGAGCCTAAGCCTAATGAATATTTTGTAACCAAACATAATATTTTCAATTTGGTAGCTTACTTAAATAAGAAAACACGGAATTTGTATATTATAATATTCACAAATAAGTTACTTTTTTGATACAGTACATAACTGCAAATTAAATATGTTAATCATATTGATACAGCTGAAATGTGGAATGCGCTTCCCGAGTGAGTCTTCCCCGATAGATATAATCTGGGAGTCTTTTTAAAAAAAAAGAAAGCTTAGTAGCAGTGCGGTTCACACATTACTAGTATTCTTATTAACCCCTCGTGCTAAGCTAAATGCTTGTGTTACGAGTGGGTTCACGTCAGTAGTGCAATGGGTGGGTTTTGAACCGGCAACCACATGACCGCAAGTCCGACGCCCTAGCCATTAGGCTACCGCCACTTTAAATCACGAGTGAATCAGTTTCTTCTAGGCAAGCGCGCTTCATCGTAGATCGCACTGTCGCTTAACATCAGGCGAACTGGCGGTCAAGCGTGAGCCTATCAGGAATAAAAAATATTTATACATATTTAAAAATATTTCTGTCGAAGCATAATATGGTAAATTTTCCGTCTATACTAGTAATTTTCAGTCCTATACGACTAGTATAGATGATGATAATAATGTGGTAAATTGAAATTAGGTTTAGGACTGTAAAGTACAAAGGCAATGCTTATATGTATAAAAGAAATCATTTTCAGCAGACCTGAACGAGAAAAATTATAGCGATAGTTTTACTTATTTTAACTGCCTCATTAGTCTAGTGCTAGTACTAAGTGTGACTTGTAAGCTAGACGTCCAGGGTTAGATTCTTAAATCGAGTAAAGTATTACTGGGTGTTTCTATGAAATTCTCAGGAGCAACTCGGAGTGTGATTTGTGCCAGGATTGTAGCAAGTAGAAGTCTATAATCTCTGCCTACCCCAATGGGTAACCAATGAAGTGTCATTGTACCTCCATACATAAATACACGCGGAAATATAAGCAAAACATCTCATGTTATCGCAGCCAAATTGGAAATTAAATTACGCACATAATCTATTATTTTATACCGTATTGTACAAATCATTGTCATTTTTGGTGTGGAACCGAGTGAAATCATGTAAATATATAATACTGTATAATAAATAATCTCGAGAAACTTTGGATGCTACGTTGTTTCTCAATGCCATCGCAAGGATTAATCAGATTATGACTTTCGCAAGTGGCCGCAAGTTCGTCACGCTCCCTTAGTTATTATTGCAATGATAAACGAGTCGCCTTCTTCCGAATGAAATGTCTTCCTACCACGTTCTTGTTTTAATTCAATATAGCCTTGACTGGTATAGTTACAGGTCTATTTAAACCTGGATTTAAATATTAATTATTACCTTATATACATATAGCAAAAGTAAGACTACATACTATCACAGAACCTGTCAACTACAACGACAAATAATGTTCCGTAACCATTTTTTGAATGTAGGCAATGTAAATAAGTAAATAAAATGGTAGATTATTTACAATTATTTGTTAGTTCCCTGGTTTTTCAAAAGATAACTCGCACACTAAGGAACAAGGCCTGTGTTAGTGCTTTCCGTGTCCGTTAAATGTATATACATTTAACGGACACAAAGTACCCAGACTCAAGACAAATATCCTTGAGACACGAATATTTGTGTCGTTGGGAGTCGAACCCACGATACGGCACGGTGACGGGGTGACCAACTTAACTGCTACACCAAACGTGCAGTCAAGATAATAAATATATTCATGTTTCTTCCCAATTAAGGAAGTTGGTATGTACTTGTCATAATGGAGCAGTGTTATAGAGCGGCGTTCCACGTACGCCGCTCCCGGGCGGCGGCGCCGGCGGTGGCGCGGCGGTGGTAGGCGCGTCAGTGGAGGGCGCGGTTGCGTCAGCGCACCGCAACCAACGTATATATACGTGGGGAGCGCCACGCATATCACACAACAACCACCAACAACAACAACATGAAAGCCTTTGTGAGTCAAATTAATTAAATGATATTTATATCATTAAATTTAATTGATATATAATTATTAGTATAATTAACTTTATCTTCTTAAATGTAGACGTAAAAACAAATTTCAGAGAAAGATATTTGTAGATATATTTTGCAATTTTTTGGGTGTTAAATACAGTTATATTTTTTGAATCTCCACTCCACAATCTTATGCATAAATTATTTTATTATGTAAAAATATTAAAGAAAATGTAAATTCCAGATCGTCCTGTGCGCGCTGGTGGCAGTGGCTGCGGCCGCGGCGGTGCGCGAGAAGCGCGGCTACAGCAGCGGCTGGGAGGGAGCCTCGGGCTTGAGCGGCGGCAGCTCGCTCGGCTACTCCGGCGGCTACTCCAGCGGCTGGGCCGCGCCCGCCGCGCAGCTCGTCTCCGTCAACAAGGTGGTGAACGTGCAGCGCGAGATCTCCGTGCCGCAGGTCATCAACGTGCGCAAAGTCGTCTCCGTGCCGCAGGTCGTCACAGTCAAGAAAGTCGTGCCGGTCTCCAGTGGATACAGCGGCGGATACTCCGGCGGATACGGCGGCGGACACTCCAGTGGATACTCCGGCGGATACGCAGGCGGATACTCTGGCGGATACGGTGGCGGATATTCCAACGGATACTCAGGCGGATACTCCGGCGGTCACTCCAGCAGTGGTTGGTGGTGAACACTCTAGTCTACATCGGTGTGAAATGTGATTTTAAGTTTAATAAATATTGTATTTAATATAATTGCAGTCTAATTATTATTACTCCTAATTAACTGTTTACAAGACTATACCTAAATACTTTGAATGGACGATGCAGTACTACAGGTATTAGTTACCGTCCGCCGGTCGAAGATCTGAAACTGCATTGCTTTACTGGGAGCTAATCCTGTTATAAATCTCTTTGTACGCGCCGCAGCTGGCGTCGCCATCGCCCCGGTGTGTTGCAACAATCAAGCTTTCCCAACATTTACTCATTCATCTTAAATACCTACCTGCTTTGGACACACACATTGCACTGTAGATATATTTATTTTAAGTATTTTAATTAAATATAATGGTTTCCCGTATGACTGGTGGTATAAAGTGTACCTCTTGTTAACTAAGGCCGTATTCACCAACTTCAACTTCATTTACATTTACTACATACCAGTCCCGCTCCATTTTTTTTTTTAGTTAACGTTCTTCACTTCTCCAACTTCGTGAAATGCGACCTAAAACATCACCTCTTTATTGAAAAGCAACCCGAGAATCGTACCCGTAGCGTAGCAGTCGCGTTTAGCTTACGACCAATAGACCAAAGAGGCATACTTATCTAATATGTATTTTTTACACTGCAGAGCAAAGGCCTTCCTACCCTCCTTCCACTCCTCTCGGTTTAAAGCATTCTGCAGCCAATCCCTCCTAAATAAGGTGTAGCTCGTCCTGCAATCTCCTCCGGGGACTGCCGCGACGTCGTCTAACGTAGTGTGGGTTCTACTCAGTATAACTGCACTAATAATCATATGCAATTTTATGATTATTTTACCGTTCTATTTCTATACAAATTTTAATTTCTTTAATAATTGTATTACACTATTTTAATATAATATATAATTTGCTGTTTCTGTATCTTTTATTGTCAGCTTCTATACTCGATTATTTGCGCCAGCTGTGATTCAGTAGACATTACGTATAATATAGGCTTAATCTGTTGAATAATTGATAATCAACGAATAAATTTACTTAATTTATAATTTTGTATATCGTTTTTAAAAAAATATTTCGTCATAAAATTAATATTTCCAAATTATTAAAATAAATGGAATCTCATGTGTATATTTTTATGTTCATTCATTAGTAATCCTTCAGTAAGTAAATAAATAAACATTGTATCCAGTAAGTTTAGTTATTCTCTTGTATTTAATATTACAAATCATTTAAATCAGTTACATAAGGTCATTGTTGCAAATTTACTGCATTAATTACGAGTCATTTTGAGGTTAGAAATTAAATGTAGTTGTGTTTATTTCAATTTCATCAGCCTACAACAAACTCTGCTTTTGTATCAAATAAGTAGGTAGTCTTGTTTTTGAGAGAGTCTTAAAATTATTTCGATTCTCCATTTAATTGAATTTTTGTAGTTACAAAATCACTACTTTGATGAAAACCTGGGAGGCTGAAAAGCTTTTGGAAGTCTTACAAGATCGTTGGCAATATTTTAATGAGAAGGCATCATGAAATTCAAGGCCGGGAAATTCGGCAAACGAGCCGACGAGCCACCTGGTGGTAAATAGTCATCCCCGCCCATGGACTCCTGCAACACCAGAGGAGTTGCTGATGCGTTGCCAAGCTTTAAGTGCCCCTACGGACGCAGACTCCCAGAGCCGCAGCTACCGAGGGAGAACTGGCTCCGAGGTTAGGGTAGTCGCCAGCCAGTCTTACCCCGAGAGGTGCTACCACCGAGCAAGTCAGATATTTTCTCGGCTCTTACGAGATGCCTATCAATAAGGCAGTCAGGAACTGTATTCTAACCCACACAATGAAAAACAATTTAGATATACTGGTTTTTTAGACACGCGAATATCAGACATTGAGATAAAACTACTTTTCACGGATTTTATCGCGTTGTATTGATATTATTTGATTCCCGACGTTTCGGATCCTTTACAGCAGTGTTTTTCAACGTGTGGGTCGCGACCCGCTGGGGGGTCGCGAAGCCTCTTTAGGGGGGTCGCGAAGCTTCTATAGCGGAGTTGCAAAAGGTTGGGAAGGCTACTGCAGTAAAACAAAAAAAAAACAATAAAGTTTAAAAAGATTTATTAAGAAAAATTTTAACTAAAGGACATAATCTTTTGTATCAAATAAACAAAAAATAAAAATTAACTTATAAGATCTCTTCCATCATAAACATTTGTACGTATTTATCCGA
This sequence comes from Acronicta aceris, assembly GCA_910591435.1. Classification (NCBI taxonomy): domain Eukaryota; kingdom Metazoa; phylum Arthropoda; class Insecta; order Lepidoptera; family Noctuidae; genus Acronicta; species Acronicta aceris. The sequence goes on from OU342770.1 coordinate 14,928,726, forward strand.
AATGAATAAATATGTCGGATTGAATATTTGTCACAAAATAAAATACATGAAAAAAATCAACGGGTAGGGGGGTCGCGAAATATTTCTTCATACTAAAGGGGCCGTTTCATGAAAGAGGTTGAAAAACACTGCTTTACAGCATCCATGGTCACGGGGAGACTAAGTTGTAGGACGTCTTAATGTTGCAATTACTAACAGTTACCTTACATTTTTGTTAATTATTGGCGATCCGATTCACGCAGAACGAGCTCACCGTATCCTTCGGTCTTGCAGTTTTGGGTTTGGATTTTGATTTTATGGAATCTATAATGGGGTTCCAAGCAGGTGGTAGGACCCATCTTCTCTATTGAAATTCCAATGTTTTTTAATTTCAATAGCTTCGCGAATCATTATGGGAAGGAATCGGTTTTCTTTTTCGTGGACTTGTGGTTTATCAAATCTGATGTACTGCTGGGCCTTGTCTAGAGTATGTTCACAAACTGGTGACTTCTTGAAACGGCGGTGTTTGATGATATCGGCGGTGTTCTTTTACGCGGGTCCCTATGCTTATCCGAAACGTCGGGAATTAAATAATATCAATACAACGCAATAAAATCCGTAAAAAGTAGTTTTATTACAATTTAGATAGTTTTCACAATTTGTTGGCTTGTTATCTCTGTTCCGTCTCAATCTGATCGTGCCGCTGAGCACCAAATTTTATCTACAATTAAATAAAGAGAAGTAAATACCTACGCGTTACTCATTTAGATGCTTTAAATAAAATGAAAACCATACATAAATATTACATCGTCAACTTCACATTTGATATTTCGTACCTAAACCCTAATGTATAAGCTTTATCTTAGGTATTTAATCTATATAGTCAAACCATTGCAACGGTTTTGTGGGGCTTAGCTTATAAGTTACGATTACTGTTTTTGGAATAAAGATAATAAATAAAAAATATATATATATATAAAAATCAATGCCACTTTTCGTTGTAATTTTATAACTCAAGAACGGGCTCACCTATCCAAACCAAATGTTTAGGCTTTGTTCGGACTATTTAGTAGATGGTTTATGTGAAGTTTGCACAAAATCGGTCAAGCGGTTCTTCATTTATCACATTTTTATAACAAATGATGAATTTGATGTTCCAATTTTTTTTATTATTTCACTTTATACGTAGCGAAGCACATAACGGGCCGCTAGTTATATTTATAAAATCGTTGCCCTACACTAGGATATTCCCCTGCATCGTGGGTGTTTTCACAAACACAAATTCTCACACACACTAACGCCCAGACCCGGAACAACTACCTGTAGGTCATACAAATACTTATTTCCTCCATGTGCGATTGAACCTACAACACGCGCCGCAGAAGCCAATCGCTCAGCCGCAACACCCAAACGTGTCGTCAAGAGAAAAACGCTTTTGCGATTGAAACAACTTTATATTAATTATTATCATATATCAATATTTACATCGACATCATTTTTGTAACCGGATTTTAAATAAATACAGATTTCGGAAGGATAAGAAACAATTTAAATAATATTATTAATGCACAAGACTTATAAATCTACATTTTACAACATTCATAAAATTCACAACCAGTTGGTCCAATGTGAAGTAAGTATTGTATGGAGGAGTTTTCAACTGTGTATAAATGTAAAAGTTACTTGTAGTAAGTAGATCCATTACACAGAGTACCTATAGGAGAAAAATAATCAATAACGAATTCGTCACAATCACAAGTCGTCGTAGTCATCTTATCCAAAAAGTTGTCAACCACACACGTACCGAGTGAAGAGTGTCGACTAGTGTCGATGTCGGGAGTGTCGCAAGCAGAGATCTTCAACACTCTTGTTATTGTCCGTTCAAGTCCGCGAACTAAGGAGGTTGCCTTAATGAAACATTATACGACATTACTTCATTTGAAAGAAGGAAGCTTAATTGCGAGACATACATTACTCCATATTACGCACAAGTCCAGTTCCCGAGTATAAGGCAACCAGTATTCTAATTCGCAATACCTACTTACATGTAAGTCTTAGTACAGTATTGCAACTTGCACTAATTTTCGTCATGTTATCTACCATCTGTAATGGCCGAGGACGATTTCGACACTTTTTCCTAAAAAAACAATTGTTACTTTTTATGATCATAAATAAGTGGACAGGTTAAAGCCATTTAATTCTGAGAGTAGATTGTTGAAATATAGCGGAGATTTGATTTACTATCAGACCTTCTCGGCTGCTCTAGATGTGTATCTCGGCTAGTTTACCAAATTACTTGCGTTTCGATTAACAAAACCAATTAAACCGAAGCTCTTATGCAATTTAAGGATCTACCGACACTTCAATTAGAAATAATTCAAGAAATAACCAGAAGCAGTCGTAGTATGCACTTAGGCCGATATTACGGCGTGCTCCTAAGATTACTACCTTTCATTCAAATACTTCGCTCCAACATTACATACTTAAGTAGTGACCACGGTTAGTTAGAATGCTATTTTAGAATATAGGCCATATCATACCAATTATATTTCGAATAAAGTATCGGAAAGGTAGCTATAATGGAACTCGATGAGGCGGAATCTGTCCGCGCGAAACTATTGATTGATGTTGATGTAAACATCAACTACTAATCCAATTTATTAACGAATATGAAGAACGATGAATATACAGTAATTACTTATCAGTCACGTATAGCTGGCACTTAATTGCTAGAAATTCAATTTCCTGAGTAGACTGTTTGACGCGGGTTACTGAATTACACAATTTGAATTTGAGAATTGATGCCTCGGATTTGAACTTAGACTACCATGCACGAAATGTGAGCGCTCTAAATTGCTATGTCATTACTAAGTGTTTGATATTAAAAACGGATAAAGGTTTAAAATTTTCCTATTTGGGTGTAAATGAAGATTGATCAACGGGTGCGCGGGAGCAGAGATAACCGGCGCATACGCAGAGCGGCGCAATAATTCATATTACTTTTGTATTTCACAATTTGCTCACATTTATTTCTTCATGATAACCGTCCGCTGAACATTATTATTTTATTTGGAGGTGTAATACCTTGATAAGTAACGTTCACCGAAGTAATATAGATTACACATTAGTTTTGAATTTGTCGGTCCGACAGGAAACATGCAACAGTTATCTAGTTTCAAACAGATCTATATACATAGATATTGGAACACAAGAAGCAAGAACAGTGGAAGACATTAAAATTATTATATTTAATTAAGCAGGTGTAATTAAAAAGATTTTAATAACCGACGCTATAAAAAAAATATTCCCCTATATTCAGCACCATATTCTTGATTTTCCAAGTGTCCACCATATTCTTTTATATATGGAGTGTGAGGTCCTGAATATTCTGAATAGCAGCTCTGAGCTTGGTACGATCAGTTAAGACCAATAAATAGCCTGTACATCTAACCTAAAAACATACACACTTAGTAAAGAGAGTAACTTCTGGTTATATACAAACAAATACAATAAAAATATAAAACAGAGCGTAGCTGCGTAGTGTTAGTCCTTGCAAGGTTTAGCTAAATAACCTTGCCCTTACTAGGCGTCGGCATCAGCGAGGCACAAATACACAGGCATATTTTGGTTCATTTACATTTTTGTCACATAATTCATGTGAACCAATTTAGCGATAGACACGGGGCCATTAATTACGACGTGAGTACCACTAGTTACCAACAACTGTAATCAACGATGGCTGGTAAACTTTAATCATTTTACATTCGAATACTAAACACAACATCACATAATAAGCTTTAAGCTTAAGTCCACTTTTATCACGCATACCGCTAAAATGTGGAATGCGCTTCCCGAGTGGGTCTTCCTCGATCGATATAATCTGGGTGTCTTTAAATCACGAGTGAAGCGGTTTCTTCTAGGCAAGCGCGCTACGTCGTAGATCGCAATATCGCACTGGCGGTCGAGCATAAGCCTATCACGAATAAAAATATAACATAATACTCAATCACGCCTGTATTCTCCGAAAAGGCGCCAATATAGTGATGTAAGTTCGAACCGGCGAACTGTATGTGATCCCATACAAGGCCAAGACTAGGCACAAATCCTAACCTTCTAGCTACTACTGCGGAAACCCAGTAAAACATTTCATGAAATGGATCTTGACCTGGAAATCGAACCAAGTCGGCGGTCACTAAACACATCTGAGAAAAGACAAGAATATGTTGATGTCCTACACTTTGGAAAGACCGACACTGACCGTAGTGAGGTCCTTTTTTAAACAAGTCTGGCGCGTAGTACTTGGGACCTACTCGCATGACTTACAAATTATATTGCAATCAATGTGGTTCAAACAAAAGGCACAAGGACCACGTGGTGAGACCGGGGATTGTGGGAACCCACTAAAACCACCCCGGTGGCAGCCATCAGGTGCCATCAGGGGACACTGAGTCCTCTTCTGTAAGTCCTATAGGACAGTATAGTGATAATGGTACGGATGTATCTTGATGTCATGGCAGTTCCAAACTAATGAGCAATTTAATGTTTGCAAATAAGCGTTTAATTAGGTATATGTAAGGATTAAGTATTATTTGCAGCGTTGAAGCTCATCATATAATTATGTAATGATAAGGATCCGGGCTCTCACTAATCCCAAGATCGCGATCATGAACTGCAGCTTATTTAATTTGTATAAAAAGATATTTTTTTATATGTTAGCCTACGCTGAATGTTGTGCGGATGCATTCTGTGGATGTTCCCAGTGGCAGTGGTCGGGGCGGCGCATGCGCGAGGCCGCCGTTGCGTCAGCGCATTACGCTTGTCGTATATAACCATCGGGAGCGCGGCACACACATCATTCAACAACCGCTCACTACAACAACATGAAAGCCTTTGTGAGTATCTAAAAATCATCTATATGTAGTTGTACTTATATATGTATATCAACATCTTTAACTATACCTATAATAAAATTGTAACAGGCCGATGTCTGTACATTAAAGATATTAACGTAAAAGCTCCTATTAACGACCCCCTAAAATATGTACTCTATTAACGATCTAATTTTTAAATCACTCATATTAGACATAATATGGGTTCCAGAAAAGTCATACCTTAAAAATTAGTTACGTATTTTTGTTGGACAACAAAAAGAGTAAAGTTTGTGTGTTTAAATAGCCAGTGAAAGAAATAATTTGACAATGAGTGGGACGCGCCCGAAACGGACGCACTTTTCATAGTGTCGCGTCTCTGGCCACGTAAGTACACCTAAATATTACTTAAGGAAAATAACACACTAAAAATGGATTTGTCTTCTTGCTATCACATTACAACTGTAACGTATATATTCGTTTTCTAAAGTAACTCTTAATATAATACTTTTTATTGGTTTTTGTGGTATAAAATCATGTTTTAATTTAAGGCGGTAATAGAATCCAAATTTCAAAACTTGATTCTAATAACGACCCATGGCGTTGTTAAACTTTGAGAACATTTAGTATTTTAGAATAATATCTATTATAAACTACCTCATTTGATTTTACTTTTTTTTTTGTTCAATTCTTAAAATTATTTTATTTCGTTAGATCTATTAACGACAAAGCTATTTCTTAAAGTTTTTGTGTAAAACTCGATTCAACGTTAGACAATATCCCTATTATTTTAATGATATTATACTGTAAATAACCTTTATTATTTGAATTAAAGACTAACTGTCATTAAAAGAAATAATATAGCAATGAGATCGAATTTAACAGTATTCCATAAAGCGGATATTTTATCTGTTTATTATTAATTTTATTGGTCGCTAATAGAATATTGTAACCTTCATACTTGATTCTATTACCGACTCACAGCTGTGACAATATTTTTGGTAATATTACAGTACACAAAAACAAAATGTATATTTTTGAAAAAATTGGCTTATTTCTTGTATACGTGACGTTTTGAGAGATTTTGTCTCAGGACATATTATTAATGTAAAATAATATTTGCTATCCAGTTTCATTCATGACTGCATGGCATTGGCTTCTTTTCTTAGCTTCATTCATATGTTTTCAAATCAAATAAAAATGGCAGGACGGAATGGGGGCCATGTAACTTTTTAAAGCTTCTTTCGAAGAATTAAATTCTATATCTCTTTAAAGATTGTGTTCTTTTATAAAATCATAGAGCCGCAGAAGCACAAGCAGTACGCCTCTGCTCAACTAGAAGCTTCTCGCTTCTCGCTACTAGCTATAAATGAAGGGACCAGCATACACATAAGCTTCAAAAACCTATGGCATACCAAGGACCACTCTGCGTGACAAGAGAAATAATAAATATATATAAATGAACATTGTAGAAAATAAACTGTTTTAACGAAGGAGGAAGAAAAAAACGTTTTTTATTTTATTTAATAGTATAGAAGAAGTGACAACTTCGTAGTGGTCGGTAAAAGAAGTAGGAAAATCGGTAATAGAATTTTGCCGCATTCTATGGGTCGGTAATAGAATCAACTACTCTTTTGGATTAAATAATTATTTAGTAACTATTGTGTTAATGAAAATTTAATTTAAGTACTGAATTGCAAAGAATACTTCGTTGAGATTAATTATAAATTATAACATCTTTCCTAACATAACAGCTTATATCTATTTTTTTAAAGTGAAACCTAAGACAGCTAAAACTGGCGGTAATAGGAGCATTTACGTTAAAGAAAAACTAATATGGGGGGTCTTTATTAGAGCAACAGAAGCTAAAATACGCGCATCACGCAAAAAAGTTTACGTAAAAAGTACGTAAATAGTATGTAAATCTTTTTGGGATGTGAGGGAAACTGCGGGCAACAGCAAGTAGTAAGTATATAAAAATCTTGTGTCACGGTGTTTGTGGTCGCACTTCTCCGAAACGGTTCAACCGATTTTTATGATTTTTTTTATTATGTATATTTGGTAGGTATGAGAATTAGGTCGTGAAGTATATTTCATACCACTGTATGATTAGGGGGACACCCTAATCACACAGTGGTATGAAATATACTACTATATACTATCGATAAAAAAAATTAAAACCAAAATACGTCACTGTATGATTAGGGGGACACCCTAATCACACAGTGGTATGAAATATACTATCGATAAAAAAAATTAAAACCAAAATACGATAAAAGAGGCATTGCAATGCATGCCGGGGGATAGCTGGTAAAATTATTAAAACCTGTGGTCTCTTTTTTTTGAAACCCTGGTTTTGTCATGTTTACAATGTCTATACAATAATCATTAATGATATTTTTAGTTAATAATTCTGGTAAAGCTTGACCTCACTGGCTATTGCTACAAATGATGTTCTTTTTTCTATAAGCAAAGCTAAAATTTAATCTTATCCATTCATTTTGATAATAGCTAGGGGATTATCACCAGGATATCAAGTCTAGGATTTTGGGTCCTAGACTTGTGATTTACTTAATACAACCTATCACCACTGCAGCCAGACTGTATATACCTTAATTTTATCTAATCACGACTAATTTTATGACCAGATCGTCCTGTGTGCGTTGGTGGCTGCGGCGGCGGGTGCAGCGGTGCGCGAGAAGCGCGGCTACAGCAGCGGCTGGGAGGGAGCGAGCCTGGGCTCGGGCTTGAGCGGCGGCAGCTCGCTCGGCTACTCCGGCGGCTACTCCAGCGGCTGGGCCGCGCCCGCCGCGCAGCTCGTCTCCGTCAACAAGGTGGTGAACGTGCAGCGCGAGATCTCCGTGCCGCAGGTCATCAACGTGCGCAAGGTCGTCTCCGTGCCGCAGGTCGTCACAGTCAAGAAAATCGTGCCCGTCTCCAGCGGATACAGCGGCGGATACGGTGGCGGACACTCCAGTGGATACTCCGGCGGATACTCCAGTGGATACTCCGGCGGATACTCCGGCGGATACTCTGGCGGTCACTCCAACAGTGGTTGGTGGTGAACACTCTAGTCTACATCAGTGCGAAATGTGATTTATTTAAAGTTCGTTTAATAAATATTTTTATTTTTGTAAGATTTTGTTATTATCTAAACATCAAAGTCAAAGTCAAAGTCAAAATTATTTATTTCAATTAGACCATTAAAAAGGTACTTTTGAAAAGTCAAACTAATTGCACGGTTCCAAAAAGTGGGTCTTATGGAGAAGAGCCGGCAAGAAACTCCATGGATACTCTTTTTAAAAAAAAACATGATAATTACACAATATTAATTTATCATCAAATAGTATATTACTTTTCAATATTTGAACAATTTTTTTTGTCATCGGCTGCAATTAGAATACACAGAAGTAAGTCAATAGAACTCCTTTAATTATAACTAGAGTTTCCGTACGCAACCTACACCATGGAGGTTTCATATCATAAAATGTGTTAAGTCTAATTTAAAAAGAAAAATAAAACTTGAGAGGTGTCAAGGGACACCCGGATGGAACGAAGTTTAAATTTATAAATAGTTGAAGGCTCGATTAGCGCAGTGCCATAGGATGCAAGTTCAAAATCAGCACGGAGCGAGTATTTATACATATAATCATAATCATAATCATAATCATAATCATAATCATAATCATAATCATAATCATAATCATAATCATAATCATAATCATAATCATAATCATAATCATAATCATAATCATAATCATAATCATAATCATAATCATAATCATAATCATAATCATAATCATAATCATAATCATAATCATAATATAATATACATAATATGCTAGCATATGGCAAATTAATCGAAAGGAACTACTATCTTATTAGAGAGAGAGATACAGACAGAGAAATATGCGCACGCCGCAGTGTCGCAAAAAGTGTCGTGACAACTTTTCGTAAGAATTTTTTCCGTCTAGCCCCCTTTCACAACGCGCGATAAGGAACTTCGTTCCAAAAAAACAATTGTCAACATGTCAACAGCGAATGACACAGCTGTACCTGTACCTCTCTGAGGTGAAACGTATCTTGACGATGTCATCATTTATTAAATATGTAATTATGTGTGTGTGTATGTTAAACGCATGGGGTAGGTGTGTGGATTCATAAAAACTTTCACCACCCCTTTTCACCACCTTAGGGGTTGAATTTTCAAAAATCCTTCCTTAGTGCTTGTCTACAGTGCAAAAGGAACCTGTATGTTCGGCTATGCGTTGATACGTCACTCAGTCAGTCTGGTTCTTCATTCATTAATCTATAAATAATTAATGAATGTTTTTTTTTCTTTCTTTCTTCTATAATTATAGAATCAATCATTATTTATTGTTAAAAAGCCTTATACCGTAAAAACCGGGACAGAACCATAAGACACCACTTAAAATTTAAAAATCAGTAAAAGATCATGATCATATTCTACATACTAGCTTTTGCTAGCGACTTCGTCCGCGTGGAATAGTTACTTTGTTCCCTAGTTCTTCGCCCGCGGTTTCACCTGCGTTGCCCCGTTCCTAAGGGTTGTAGCGTGATGTTTTATAGCTTGAAATCTTTCTTATGAATCACTCATTTTCCCAACATTTCCCTTCATTACTCTGCTCCTATTGATCGTAGCGTGATGAAAAGTATACTATAACCTGCCCAGGAGTATGAAGAACAATTGTACCAAGTTTCGTTGAAATCCGTCGAGTGGTTTTTGTTTCTATAACGAACATACAGACAGACAGACAAAAATTTTACTGATTGCATTTTTGGCGTCAGTATCGGTCACTAATCACCCGCTGATAGTTATTTTGGAAATATATTTCATGTACAGAATTGACCTCTCTACAGATTTATTATAAGTATAGATTATGACGAAATCTTGCTAAAATTAAACTACCTAGGTACTACTTAATTATCTTTTGGTGAAGGTATGTGTCTCAAATACTGACCAAAAAGGTTTCGCGTTAGCAAAATTATTTTTAGCTCTTTTTGAACGTCCAATATGATAACAAGGTCAACAATCGACTACTGGCCATTCGTCGCCTTTAGGAAAAGCCTTCGACGCAATTTAAAAAAAAAAGGATTCCGAATATTCTCGGCCTTTTTACATTCTTTCGAAATACCACTCACTCATTGATTAAACGCAAAATCTAAAAACTGTAACTATTTTGCGTAATGTACACAATCACCGCAGGGCACAGCAAGAATTTATTTAACATACCTTCAATCACGTCTCAGGTGGTATAAAGTGGTATTCCTCGAAGGGTTAGACAATTGTATACAGCAATATTCCAGGTGTTCCAGGTTCCATGCAACTAATAGGTGACGAGAATAGACTATGCTAACAGCAAGAATTAATTCAAATAGGACGATACAGACAGACATCAAGTTACTCTGATTTTAACAAAGCTTTGCTTAATTAGTATGTGCATATGTATCAAAATCCGAAGACCGAAAAACGTTTTAGTTGAGAGCGCCAACCATCCCGGTTCATAGATAAGTAGGTACTATTAAATTAGATATAATGTACTGTATAATATCTTTATTTTATTTATAAGAAGGCGCTTAAAGCGCCTTTTACAAAATATATAATTTGCAGTGTGCCACATTGTCCATAGAGAACTACCACTAATACGAGACCGGTTTAATCAATGGAATATTAGGAAATTATCAATTTTTTAATATCAATGATGTCCAGATACTGAAAATAGTAATTTAGCCCTGCATCAAACCAATTTCTTGAAGTTGAAGGAATTCTTGTCTTACATACCTATATGTATAGCAAATAGCAACACGTAGTATTACATTTTGTTTGACAAATAGTATTAGGCTCCACCCGCTTATTGTATTATAGTATTGTGGACTGAGTCATAGTTGCTTTGACATAATTATTATGTTATGTAGTTAACAAGAGTTCCGCAAAAAGTCCCATAGAATATTAAATGCGCCAACAGATATGGCGCCATCAAAATAGCTATATTGTACCTACCGTGTACGTACTTATATTGAACATAATAGGTATGTCTTATCCAAAGATTGTCTGAGTAGGCTCGGTGACTGGTTATTTTTATAGTCTCGGATAAAAAAGATGACCGTAAATAGAGTTGAACAATATAAACAAATTGTAAAGCGACTCAAAAATAAGGCAGTTATAATGCTAGACATAGGGCGCACTATAGCACGTTGTGACGTCAAATCGTGCGTGCACCATACATATTTCATACTGACGTTATTTCCGTCTGCTCGTTTGCCCCCGTTTCCATAAAAAAAAAATACTGACATCCATTTTGCTGTCAGAATATGGGTGTTTTTATTAAATCACGAGTTAATCGGTTTCTTCTGGGCAAGCGGGTTCCATCGTAAATCGCAGTGTCGCTTAACATCAGGCGAACTCGCGGTAAAGCGTAGCGCTAAAAATTGGCGCCATTGGCGCAGTGGTATCTATGCTCTGCGGCCATGGATCCCTGAAGCAATGTGACTGTGTATGTATGTACGTAATAGAATCGACACAGATCAGACCCAGACTGGGTAGACCGCATGGCGCCTCATAATATCTTGTTATCCCACGCATAGCCACCTCCCCGAAATGGTAATAAAAATACAAATTCGTCGTCCAGAGCTACATTCAAAATGTTGGTTAGGGTTTCACGGATAATATAGTCTATTTTTTCTAAAAGTTCCGGACGTTTCCATAAAGGGGAAGAGCGAAGGAAATAAGTGAATTGGGGTCCGAAGCAACAATAACGAATAATAGTAAGTGCCGAATGTGTTGGCAACCCAGTGACCGGTAGCAGCCACCCCAGCGCCTCCTACCGGACGACCGTGATCACTTACCTAGCTACTGTCAGTACGAGAAGATAAAAAGACTGGACACCAACGGCTCGCTCTCTTTTTACTTCGGATTTCGTGTGAAATAGTTGCTCTGTTAGATTGTATTGAAATTAGATTAAATTATTAAAGTATTTGTAAGTTATTTATAGGTTATCAGTTTATCAATTAATAAGGTATTTTAGCTATTTGTTTCTACCCAACTCTGTGTTGCCTTCAGCCTAGTTAGTTTATATCAGAAGCGGGATTAGCGTTGGTTCAAACATAATATGGCATAGGTGAGCACAGTCTACCAAATTTTGTGATCGATTATTGAAACGGTAAACACCAAAATCTGGTGAGTGTTTTAATTTTGACAATATTCGGGTATCGAATGTTCATTGGTAAAGTTTAATGAAAAACATATCTTGTGTTGACTCTTCGATTTAAAATATATAAAATCGAGTGACTACACTTGAGTACTAATCGGTAGAAATGTTATATTTTATCGTTGCTAAATTGCATTAAGATTTCTGTTGCTATGGTCATTATGAGAGAATGAGGGTAATCGCACATGTCGCACAATGTTCATCTTCGAAAAAAGTTAACGGATATAATTATGTGTACTAAATATGTCCCGGTTTAAATATTTTATCGTACCCACCAATAGGTAATTTGTTACTGATTTTTATATCGTTATTTCTTAATGATACTTGTGAAATCACAATATTGGAATACTGAAGTCTCTGATTGGAAAGAGTTATGCAATAATTTCTTGGTATAAAGTAAAACTACCGCCATTGGCGGGTCCCTACTAATGTGAAATTACAGATTACTGAGCAGTGATTACGTGTGAGTGCAACTACTGGGCTAGCTTCGGAGGTCAATCCGTAGCTTCAGTAGCTGCTGGAGAATCGAGGCAGGAATGCTGCCGTGATGTTGTATCTTGGTGAAATCTGACCAATTTGCTTATGTCTAAATTTGTTTGATGATAATGATGATGATGATGTTGATGCAAGTGATAAAGGTGATCATGGCTAAAATCACTGAGATTTACAATTGAAATTGGGATGGCCGAACGGTATTGGTTTTTATTGCAAAATGTAACCAATGTACCTAACCATCATATTGTTAATGTTAATAACTGTACAAGTTATGTCAGTCAATGTTGTTTGATAATGCCTCTGTCCAAACACGTATGTGTTCCGCATTTATTGACACTGGTAGTAGCTGTTCCATCATTAGGGAAAATCTGTGTAGAGAGTTATTGATACCAATAGCTACCCTAGCGCCCCTGTGATCTTGCAAGAGTTTTCAAACGATAGCATACAAACTGTAAATATCTACAAAAGTTCAAGTAAATATTAAATTACGATTCGGTCAACTTAGAAAATATGGAGTTTTATGTTTTGAACGAACTGTCGGATTGTGATATATTATTAGACAGAAATATAACGGAACGACATGACATAATGTACTCGCGAGTGGGTCACAAAATATTTATTTTTGTAATAATGCTTTTATTTTTTCTAATTATTCTGCTCCATTCAGCGTTTAGGTTTACTGCATTCTAATATTTTTGCTACAAATATTTATCAAGTTTATTATTATTATGACATAAATTGTACTTGTTTCTGGCACATTATAGCTTTTGTGACATTACTAGCACTCGACAGCACTTGATACTCATGTCAATTGAAATCTGTCAAAGGTGTTTCCTAAGCCTAAAGGTGCATCTGAAAAAGATAGATGGACGTAGCCTAAGCCTAAAGGTGCATCTGGAAAAGATAGATGGACGTAGCCTAAGCCTAAAGGTGCGTCCTGACGATGAGGATCTTGGAGCTGGGAGAATATGCTTTTCCCTAAACAGTGAAATTACCTAAGTCTAAAGGAAATTTTCACGTTGGGGCCGAGTAGACTTGCTATGAATCGTGCCTTGTTTGACATGATGACCGACTCGGGTTATTGTTAAACTATGAGCATAATTGTACAAGTGATATATGTATATGTTTACAGAATCGAACCTACTCGACTGCTACAAAAATAATTATCCAGGTGGAGTGAGCGTGCCCGGGGCTGGCACGGTGCAGCATGGCCGTGTTGGCAACCCAGTGACCGGTAGCAGCCACCCCAGCGCCTCCTACCGGACGACCGTGATCACTTACCTAGCTACTGTCAGTACGAGAAGATAAAAAGACTGGACACCAACGGCTCGCTCTCTTTTTACTTCGGATTTCGTGTGAAATAGTTGCTCTGTTAGATTGTATTGAAATTAGATTAAATTATTAAAGTATTTGTAAGTTATTTATAGGTTATCAGTTTATCAATTAATAAGGTATTTTAGCTATTTGTTTCTACCCAACTCTGTGTTGCCTTCAGCCTAGTTAGTTTATAAATGCATGTTAATTTTTAAGAGTTTTTCAGAAATGTTGTTAGAATTTTATTTATTATAATTTAGTTAGTTATTTAGGTTACATCTGCCTTTTAAATAAACTTATGTACTACACGCTTAATTTATAGAGTAAATAAAAATAAATACCTATTGAAATAAATTAAAGATTACATAACGTCATTATCATTATTATATTGATAATGAGTCTGGGCGTTTGTGTATGTGAGTATTTGTGTTTGTAAACGCACCCACGATACAGGAGAAAATCCTAGTGTGGGGCCACGTTTCTTATAAACAAACAAAAAAAAATTCACTCAACAATTAGCTACCTAGATACACGACACATGCACACAGAGATAGACGTTATGGACGGGCCGCGCCGATACGATGCCGACACACCTGACGTGTGTTGATTAACATACATAGTGCATTCTCTGTGTGAAGTTTCTCTGTCTGGTGGCTTCGAAATTTTTTATGTTTTTTTTTGGTATAATATGGTTGAGCTACACAATGTCTGATGCATGCGTGCCATCGGGTGGGACTGGTCTACTCAAAGCCGCAATGGATCTTTCTTCAAAAGGTCATTTCAGACACTGCCCTGCATTGTATCACTCACATATGCTGATACTATTATGTCTGGACTTCAAAAGAGACCATGATTCTCTGAGTTTGTTTCGGTGTTTCTTCTCAGAGGTCGTCAGCTAGGAAATGCCGACACCATCTAATACTTAAAAAAAAGATATGTAAAAGTATCTTTAAGAGATCTATTTACAGAAATAAATATCATTTCATTTCATTATTTCATTCCATCTCTATAACATGTCGAAGGCGGTAGGTACTCTGTTGCCATTAGTCAACTACGAATCTCAACTCCGTACTGCTATTAAGTATTGCTTAATTAAAATCCCAATAGACCTTGTCCATCCCGGGATTCGAACCTTGGTAGTCACACTCAACCGCGCTTGCGAACGCTCGACCAAGGCAGTTAACATCATTCGTATATACGTGGAAAGTGATTAATATAACAGTTCCGTTAATGAATCATGCATGCAGGCAGGCACAAGCAGTGATTGCTATAATTTTCGCACGATATTTATTTTAACATTTAACATACCATCACGCCTGTATTCCCCGGAAGGTTAGGCAGAGGCGTACTAATGTACACCCACCATATGCCGGTATGTTTGGATCCCATGTAAGAGGGGACGAGCCTATTGCCATTATCCGGGCACAAATTCCAAACTCCGAGCTGCTACTGTGAAACCCAATAACACATTGGACCTGAGAATGGAACCGAGGACCTCTAATATAGCAGTCGCGCTCAGGACCGCTAGGCTAACGAGGCAGATATTTATAATTTTTGGTATTCTTTAAATGCAAAGTAGGTATGAATGTATAAGCCAAACCCACACACTGCTTCCGGTGCAATAATGATACTGCATCCTGGTTTTTTATATATCTGTTCCGATTCTTCTTCATAAAACCCACTTTTTAGACCTGTGTTACCTACTTGCTAATCTTGACATTGACTTATTTAGAACCTATTTATCCATGTGATCACAAAGAAACATTTAACCTAGCTGTAGATATATATGTAATACTTCATCCTATTTGCATTAAGAACTTTCTGAAAGATAGCACAGAAGTATCACTGCGAACGCAGTCGTTCTATTGTGATCGCCACTGACTGGTTGAGTTAGAGTTCACCGCTGAGGCGTTAGCTCCTTTATTTCATCCGGTGAGATGCCCTAGATGAACACTACGCTAACGCTTGTGTATTAGCAATTCGCATTCCCTAAGAAGTCAAGGTTAGTATAATCAATATAGTGCATACAATATTGAATAGACTAAAGTCATTAAACAATATTGAATTCAGTAAGCAATTTGTTTTTTTATGGATAAGTGGGCGCTGACGAGCCGCCTGGTGGTAAGTAGTCATCGTCGCCCATGGACACCTGCAGCACCATTGGAGTTGCTGATGCGTTGCCGACCCATAAGAGTTATGGACTGCAGACTGCCAGAGCTACAGCAATCGGGGAGAACTGGCCCATATGCGCAAAAGTCGAAACACCCACCAAGGTATAGGTACACGAGATAATTATTATCTAGCCTCGATGCCTATCCGAGTGGCAGTGAGGAACAGTATTCTGACCAGTTCCCATAGAAGACGGACAATTAACCTAATTTTTGTAAATGGGATATTATAGTTAAGTTGACTGGACTGCCTCATTAGTCTAGTGGTCCCAAGCGCGACTGCTACGCTAGAGGTCCTGGGTTCGATCCCCAGGTCGAGCAAAGTGTTATTGGGTTTTTCTATGAAATTCTCAGTAGCAGCTCGGAGTCTGGATTTGTGCCCGGTTAATGGCTATAGGCTCGCCCCCTATAACATGGGACCTAAACATGCCAGCGAACTGTGAGTGTACATTAAGTACGCCTCTGCCTAACCCTTCGGGGAATACAGGCTTGATGGTATGTTATGTTAGTTAAGTTGGTAGTTAGTGCAACAAAGCTTAACTTACAACTACCATCACTCATTAGCTGAATTATTAGTGAATAACGATAGACGATAGCGAACTAATAAATATCATACTAACTAGTGCGCACTGCCAAATGCCCAACACTGACTGACACATTACATTAAGCCGATCGGTTGTTCCGTTGTATGATTTTAATTCCAGGTACTAACTATGTTAGCGTTATCGCTGTGATAGTTAGAAAGGGAAGGCGCTATAAAGAGTGTATAGCATAGTCTTTCTCTTAAAACTCAATATTATGTTGAAGTACGCCGTAGAACCGTCACAAGTTATTATCGCGTGTTTTGGCTTGTGTATAATTAATGGCCAACCCATCCCGTTTCCTACTTCCACGTTCATTCAACACACTAAACTAAATGCATTAATTACTAATGCGATGATATTGTATCATCATAACGACCCGTAAACGTCCACTACGCATCTACCACGGAGAATTATGGTAGGTAAGGAACATCAAAGTCATAATTAACACGCTTGGACCACCAACAATAAGTCTTGGATACTTAGCAAGTAAATTCCTAGTAGAAACTGCTTGATCCACAAATACTTTATGTACAGCTGCAGCAGCTCCGGCCAGTAGCCTCACAGGCTTGATCGATAGACATTGTCTCCGGCAAATCGTACATAAATCATGTATAAATCTTAAATCCAAACTTGACGCTCTAATATTATTTTAATCTACTTATATATAACTGTTATTTTAAGATTCCAATAAACTGCTTATCTGTGTCAATATCTATAGGTACATACGTAAAAAGTTGTGTCATTAGAGACAGATACGAAAGCACGCTAAAACTGAATCGAATCTTCGAACGAAATCATGATTGCACACGTAACGTATCCCTGGATTTTCATAATTATGTGCATGTTAAATAATATTAATTATGACATATCTAAGGGTTCATGGTAATGATTCTGAAAACATTTTTTTATTGAAAAGCCCTATATAGTATGTCAATACCTACCTGTGATCCCATAGCACAGAATTAGAAAGAATGCTGTCCGATTTTTACTTCTCTCTTTTTTACCACCTTAGCCATCAAGAAGTAGGCAAAATATTGGTCTCTATATTATTATTATAAACGACTTGTTTTTCATTTTCACGTGGCAAAGCAACCGCCGCACGCGCCGCCCGCCGCCCGCGCTGCCAGGTGCGTGTCAGTCGATTCTCGGCGCAACGACATAAGATATTCAGCTTGATCGACAGTGATGTCACTCACTAAACTGCGAATGGGTCTATTTAATTATAATACGTGAGTTTTCGCAACAATGGCAACGTTTTTGCGGAATTTTGTAACTTGTCACAGTGCGTTTGTATATAACGCCTGCGCGGCGCAGTCCCGGACATCAGTGTGACTCCTGCACCACCAGTAACATATTTTATCTACAAACAACATGAAGACTTTTGTGAGTATCTACCTCGTCATCTTTCCAGTAATACTGTGAAAATTATACTAGTTCAAATTATTCATTATTCCATTCATAAATATAACAATTGAACAGGAAATCGCTAAACCATCGTTTATTGTCAGGTATGCATCGTCTTGTTGGCGGCGGCGTGTGCGCGCGCGGCGCCCTGGGGCTTGGGTCTATCCGAGCTCGGCTACAGCAGCGTGCACAGCCTGGGCGCGCCCCTCTTCAGGCACGCACCATTAGTGTACTCCGCGCCCGCCGCCGTCATCCACGAGCCAGCTATCGTCTCCGTCAAGAAGATTGTAAGCGTGCCCCAGGTAAGATTATCTGCGTAACTCTAGAAGTTTATGTAGGTACAGGAAACTTGATTTGAATACCGTAAATGGAACATATATGATGATCATAACTGATGATTATTAATATTAAAGACTGCAGGGATTTCAGGCCGTGTTTATGTGGTAGGTAATACGTACACCGTTTGCAATCTAGTAGATTGCTGTAGAGAGCTCATGTCTCATTACAAACTTTTCACAGCCTGTGTGATCTTACCGCTGAGTAATGAAGTCCTCCATCCTACATTACATTGATATTAGCAATTATTATAGACAGTTAGCTATGCTAATCTTCCAAAATACGTCAAAGGCACCTTGGCTCTTTTGAACCCTTCGAACTCCATCGTGGAGCCACCGTTGTACGATGTACAAAACTCAATATTTTCTACAACGGTGGCCCCGTTTTGGAGTTCAAAGGACACAGCAATTTGGAACCTGGGCGGCCTCGTAAAGTATGGATCCGCCCTCCATTTTCTCAACCTGTTCAGCGTCAAAGACAGCCTAATTTTTCTATATACGGGAATTTATTGAATTCGGCTACGGCACATTTAAAATATTCGTTTGTATTCCAGGTGGTGTCTGTCCGCAAGGTGGTGTCGGCCCCGCACGTGCACGTGGCGCGCTACGTGTCGGCCGCGCCGTCCTACTCCGCCGGCTGGTGGTGATCCGCCAACTACATTTTAGGCTATTTTTTAACAATAGATATTTTTTTAAATAAAACTACTCGTTTTAATTAAAACCCCAAATAAATTAGCAAAATGAAATGGTACCTACAAAGAATGTTAAAATGCTTGTTAGTTAGTAGTTAGTTAGTTCCATAGTGCTAGTATATATTCTTAGAAATTGGTATCGTAACTACTTAGGTATCTCGAATTATATCAAAATATCTCGGATTTGTATATTTCTTTTAGGTAGGTATTTATTTTACGAGTAGATATTACATTGGTGTAATATAGCCTATTTTAAGTACCCAATGTTTAGTTAAAAGTTTAAAACACATTGTTTACGAAATTTTTTATGTTTTCCTAGGACCACTTCTCTACAACAGGCTTAATGCAAAAATTAATATCTACCACCTAAACTTAAGTAACTGTAAAAAAAATCTCCAGGAGGCCCTAAAAAGTATGTCCTACGAAGATACAGAGAATTTACTAATCGTGCTTAAGTAAAATTAATTATTGATTTTGTTATGTTTTACCTGATTAGGGAATTTATTTTTTGTTAATTAATATATTTAATGATTACTTATCCTTCGGTTAATTTATAATTTATTTTTATTAATTTGTATTTAGTTTGTGATTATTTTAGTCTTTATTAGCTCTTTTTGCCTGAAACACAGGGTTACCTAGTTCAGGCACATGTATTATATTGTAACTAATTTATAATTTGTATTACCTAGTTTAAACTATCTTAGCAAAAAATGTTTACTCAATAAAAAAAAAAAAAAAAAAAAAAGTAATTCTAAACGATAGGTACTACTTACTTACTATACACATTATTTTATTCACAATGCGTGAGTGGTGTTAAAAGAAGCCACTTAACATAAGGCAAGTCATAGAACATCGCTTCATTACCAAAAATCAAATACTTGTTACATAGCCTGCCCGAGTGCCTGGGTAAGTGTTACACATTGAATTGAATTGATCTCGTTTGAATGTGTGACTGTGTGTAACGCTTCGCCAAATGAAATGCTACAGGCGTACGGTGGTCACTGTACCAGTGCAAGTGATAGCATGAATCTAGCACAAGATCACGCGCACTAGCTTGCGCAGCCACGCACGCTGCACATTTGTAGTTTTACCACAGAGTTTTAGTTTTACAATAGAATAAATCAACTCAGTAAATAACTACATCAACTAACATCGTGTCTCATGAAGGAATTTTGATCATAGAGCTAATTTTGTGCGAGTGATAGCAGAACCTAACCATAATTATAATATAATGGTAGTGGAAATGGAAACCACAAAAGAAGATTACCTACTTACCTTCTTATACCTAATCGAAATGTTTACAATATGAAAACCAAATCGTAGCCTGCAGAGAATGGTAATTTCATCGATCGATCAGAATGTCTGAAAAAGGAAACTCAATAAATTTGGTAATTAATTGTACCTACCGAATAAAAAACCTGAATGTACCTACTTATGCCTAATTACATGTTTGTGTCGCACGCACCGACGCGGAAGGAAACGCCCGAGCCGCCGCGCCGCGCCGCCGCCCTGCAGCACCTGTCAACAACTGCACACGACTAGTTGCGCACGCGCCTCGACGGGCATAGAGCTGGATGCTCGAAATTATACCATTTAATGTAACATGGGTCATTTAAATTGACAGAAAAAGACAAGAGATTCTTGTCGTAGCTGGCGGTAAGTTACGACAAGAACTTTTAGCCCTATGTAACTTCTTCTCTATGACAATTTCACATTCTTACCTTCAGAACGATTTGCGGCACGCAATCTGTTCAGAAAAAGGTGCTTATTTGGAGAGAGACAATTTTCTTACGTGGTATTCATATACAAGAAATCGTGAAAATGTTTCATTATAGAATAAGCGACCCGCCAGCGGTTTCAGGCGGACAGACGGGGCGGGGGACTTTTTTATAATATTACATAAGGATTAGTTATGATGAAAGCCAACGTCTCAGTGTGATCTCAAGGAAATCATCAAATGCACAAGTGATGACACCAGAGGCCCCGTTGTAATTGGTATGTATAAGTTTACATAGTATTCACACTCGAGCTTTAGCTCTACTGCGGCATTGCATACAAACGAGGTAATGACATCCGACGAATTTAGTTCACCTTTTAGTATTCATGACTTAGTATGTACCTACCTAGTAAATATAGGTAACAGCTATTCAGATTGCACAGATTTTTTATGCCCCACACTAAGATTTTCTCCTGTATCGTGGGTGCGTTTACTAACACAAACGCCCAGACCCCGAACAACTACCTGTAGATCATACAGATATTTTCTCCGTGTGGGGATCGAACAACACGTGGCGTAGAAGCCGAACGCTCAGCCGCTACGGCATACGTGTCGTTAAATACAAGATATAATATATATGTAAGAATATTTCATAATTTGCAACTTACTGACTGTCACAGGAAGTGAGGCTATCGTCACGGTGTAACAGCTCGATGTGGTGGCACGCGATGTCCTGCTGAAGCTGAAGTTGAGTGTGCGCGAGCGCCGCCGCCAGTTGTACGCACACCTCGTGGACGACATGGACGCACTCGTGAGTGGAACTGCCATATACTTTACCTAACTAAACACGCCTCAACATTGTGCACGATGCCCGTGAACTATGATAATAATATATTTAGTCGTTTTCTTTCAACTTAAAATAGAGTGAACTTTTAATGATAAGTGAAGTGCACTTCTTGCTAACAACAGTCAGGTCTTCCTTCTGTGGCAAGCACTTCACCCATTCGTGGCATAAAAAACTATATGCAATTATTCACCTTTGAGACTTTGCGTCCTGTTTACGGGCCCCGCTTCGGGTCCTCCGGTGTGATTAGGACAGGCTGTTTAAAATGCTAAATTTGTGTTGCTGAAATATTGACCGAGATGTTCAATTTCAGAGACAACTGGTATTGCTATACGTGATGGCGTGCGCGTGCGGCGAGCCCCTGGGCGACGCTCTGCGACGACACAGCAGCTACGGCGTATACGCTAGTGAATTTTCGGGCGACTACGAGCCCTACATGTTCGCGGCCATCCCGCTGCACGCACCCGTGCCCGTGCTGCGCGTGTTGTCGGCGGTGCCGCTCGCGCGCGACCGCAAGCACGCGCCATCCGTACACCACCCAGTGTATGCGCGCGCGCCGTACACAGACAACGAGTACGTGTCGTCCGCGCATTCCGAGTACGAGACCCGGTCATACGAGCCGCAGCAGTACAATTCAGCTCACTACGGAGTCGTACCAGACACGAAGCAGTACCAGTCCTCGCAGCTGTACGCGGCGGCGTCGAGCACCCCGGAGGAGCCGACCATCCTGTACGCGCGCGCCAGCCCGCACGGCGGCTACACGTACCACAGCGCGCCCAGCAAGCACGCCGGCAAGCGCGCGCCTGCCGCAGCCGCAGCCGCCGCCGCTGACGCACCATACATCATACGAGTGCACAAGTATAGAATAGTTAAAGAACGGTAGATCCCGTAGAATCAAATCAATTTAATTTAATGTATTATAGCGTTTCTCCAATAATAATGACCGTGTATATATAGGTATGACCTACTAGTGATGCACTTTATTAGTTTAAGGCTACATTTAGTTTCGTTTGTAAAACTAATCTTTTGTAGAATTTAAGTTTTGTTGTTCCATTACAAATTAAAGACTTGTTGGTCTTTTACCGCTTTTTTAACTGTACGAGTACCTACGTAGGGTTGTATTGTATAAGTATATGTAGGTCTTCTCTTCGAAATAACTAAATAATATGTCGTACTTACTAATGTTATGTGTACAATGTTTGTAAGTAGGTACTTTGAGGTACCAGGTTGGGGTTAATATTTGGACTTTGATACACTCTTAAACGGCGGCGAAGCTCTAGCTCATGCGAGACGAGTCTGTTACGACTCTCAGACTAGACCTGAAGACTAGACACTTCCAATCTTCTTCTATACTTATAATAAATCTGTAGAAAGGTCAATTCTGTACATGAAATATATTTCCAAAATAACTATCAGCGGGTGATTAGTGATCGATACTGACGCCAAAAATGCAATCAGTAAAATTTTTGTCTGTCTGTCTGTATGTTCGTTATAGAAACAAAAACCACTCGACGGATTTCAACGAAACTTGGTACAATTGTTCTTCATACTCCTGGGCAGGTTATAGTATACTTTTCATCACGCTACGATCAATAGGAGCAGAGCAGTGAAGGGAAATGTTGGGAAAATGAGTGATTCATGAGAAAGGTTTCAAGCTATAAAACATCACGCTACAACCCTTAGGAACGGGGCAACGCAGGTGAAACCGCGGGCGAAGAACTAGGGAACAAAGTAACTATTCCACGCGGACGAAGTCGCTGGCAAAAGCTAGTTGGTATATAAAAATTCAAATGATTGTTTATTCTTTATTAATTTCCAATCAGCCAACCCACGGTAATATTCACTTTTTGGGCGATCCCTACAGTCGCCTACCTAGTACCTACAATGTTTAGCACTTATCTATCAAACACCTACCTATTTATCCTTCAATCATTGTAGCATAATTTTAATAGAAAGCGCGGTTTAAGTATCAATACTGATTATTTTATTGGTAGGGATGATACAGAATTGTATCCCACACACTGGAGATTAAGTACCTATGAATACCTTGAAATATCGGGCACGACACGACAGTGGCCGGTAAGGTGAGGCCCGTCATGGAGAAATGGCTATAGATTCTAAATAGCACCCACAGTTTCCAGCTGGTGCAAGTAGATACTCTTGGGACATAGAGAGATGGGCGTTTCAGGAAGTAGGTAGGCACCTGTGTCGCAAAGTTAAAGATTGCTCGAACGGAACCAATGATTCAATGATTAGGTACTTATTTAATTTAATATTATAAACTGCCTCGTTAGCCTAGTGATCCTGAGCGCGACTACTAGGTAGGTACGCTAGAGGTTCGATTCCAAGGTCGAACAGATTTATTGGGTTTTTCTATGAAATTCTCAATACCAGCTCGGATTTTAGTAGGTATTTCTGCCCGGCTAATGGCAATAAGGTCGTCCCTTATTACATATGAGACTTAAACATATCGGTGAACTGTAGGTGTACACTTAGTAAGTACGCCTCAGCCTATACCTTTACGGAATGCAGGCGTGATGGTATGCTATATTAATTTAATATTCGATTACCAATGTAATGCATTAATATTCCAGTCTCTTCATTACATTAACTACTTATAAAGTGTATCTACTATCTACGTGCGTGCGAAAAATACTTATTCAACTTTAATGCTCAAACCTAATTATCACACGCAACTACACTGATTATGCAGAGCATAAGTTAATTACTATCGGCGGAATTCAATCAAACTATTCTAATTCGCTATTTTAGTTACAATTGTTTCGTTTATGTTACAACCTAAATGCGCCATAAAAAATCGCAAAAGTAAAAATCTTCAGAACCACAGACCCTACAGTTAAAATAACTGTGCGCGTCTGAAGGTGTCCGCAAGTGATTGTGCAGTGGTAAATTTTAATAGTTATAAAATGTTTGGGTAAGGTTCAGAAAAATAAATGTAGTCCATATTAATACCTGTAAAGACAATGAGGGCTACCAAAGAACCATATAATAAAATTCTTGGGGCTACGTTTATA
Source organism: Acronicta aceris (assembly GCA_910591435.1). NCBI lineage: Eukaryota > Metazoa > Arthropoda > Insecta > Lepidoptera > Noctuidae > Acronicta > Acronicta aceris. The sequence continues at coordinate 14,953,390 of OU342770.1, forward strand.
AGCTCACCAGTTGGCGCCTCTGGCGGAGTTTATGTAGCGGTCAATTTCTTATTAAATACCTATGCGCCTGAAAACTTTGTTTTTGTCTTTTGTAGGTATTTACACAAGTATACTATATTAATACATTAAAAGTATCGACATGCCGCAGTGTTGCTGTTGCGCAGTCCCGTTTTGCTTGGAAAAAAGGAGGATATAAGCTTCCGAAAGATAACACTGTCATAAAGCACTGACATTCATTGATCCGTAACTCACCTATTCTCAGTTATTGCAAATATTCACAACTATATTCTAATCACAATTTATTAAACAAAATTGTGTTAATTATAATAAATTTATTTATTATAGTTTAGTTTAATAAAGTATCAAGTCAATTCATATCGCAATGTCAATAAGGTCTATTAAAAAAAATCACATAAAAAAAATGATTTATTTTTCTTATCCTCAAATTATTATACCTAAGTATATCCATTTACATAAGTTATTTTTTAGCAAAGGAAAAAAATCAATCGCGGGCAGGATTCGAACCTGCGTCTTCTGGTTTGATATATCAGACGCTCTGACCTCTAAGCCACCGCGAACCCTACCCGCATGACTGAAATTTTGCCTTCACATTCTGAATTTCTGTACGATGCCACCTTACCTTTTAACTATATTTTTGTGATTTTTCTGCATTTTCCATGCTAAGATTATTAAGTTATTTTTTAGTAAAGGAAAGGTTTTTTTCCTTTACTAAAAGGTAAGGTGGCATCGTACGACACTGAACTAACTGTAAAAGTAAGTCGTGTATGTTGAGAAGTAAGATAACTTGCCTCTCATAGATGTTACCAACGTCACCTTATGACGTAAATTCAGAATGTGAAGGCAAAATTTCAATCATGCGGGTAGGTTTCGCGGTGGCTTAGAGGTCAGAGCGTCTGGTAAATCAAACCAGAAGACGCAGGTTCGAATCCTGCCCGCGATTGAATTTTTTCCTTTACTAAAAAATAACTTAATAATCTTAGCATGAAAAAAGAAAATGCAAAAAAATCACAAAAAGACATTTACATAAGTGTTTAAATAAGTTATAAAATTCTTAGCTTCCGTACAATTTATTTTATTTTTTTCGTTGCAAATAGAATTTAAAATGAAAGAAAGAGTCAGCGCATGCCTTATCAGTATGAGAGAACGGGACCCATTAAGTACTTTTCACATCACACGTCACTATATACGGACATACTGGACATATCAAATCTGTTTAGACTAGATATACTACGTCTATTAACTTTTGACTGTCTGGTGGCTTCGAGATTTTTTATGTGGCCTACGCAAATGTTCCGCCGATCTGGTATCGTGTGACGGATTGTTGAGCTCCCTATAATATGGTTGAGCTACACAATATCTGAAGCATGCGTGTCGTCGGATGGGACTGGTCTACTCAAAGCCGCTATGGATATTTCTTCAAAAGGCCATTTCAGACACTGCCCTGCATTGTATCACTCACATATTCTGATACTATTATGTCTGGACTTCAAAAGAGACCATGATTCTCTGAGTTTGTTTCGGTGTTTCTTCTCAGAGGTCGTCAGCTAGGAAATGCCGACACCATCTAGTACTTAAAAAAAAGACATGTAAAAGTAGATATCTTTAGGAGATCTATCTATTTAGAGAAATATATATCATTTCATTTCAATTGAATGATTGTCCAATTAATCATATTTTTTATAAAGTTAAACGAACATATAATTATAATTAGTTACCCGTTAGAGCGCAATATTAGCTCTCATTTATAAGAAATTAATATTGGCTTTATTCTCCGGTGATCACCGGTGAATTACCGGAGAATGCCTAATAATCAGAATTTCGCGCCGGTGCAAACCTCTAGAAAGAGGCCCTAAGGCGGATCGTTCAGCTGAGCCCACGAAATTCAAATTTCAAGTGATTTTTCGCAGTTTGTAGGTGTATAACAAGTTCTAGATTCATGGCAGTTGTAATTGTGTGAGGTTTCGGGTATTTCTTAATATTCAAAGAAATAAGAAAATAAAAACAATACAATTTGATAATTACGTCATTACAATTTCTTGGCATAAAATTAATAACTAACTATTAAGCCGTTAAAGAGAAAAATACAAATTAGGTTAAAAAAGGCCTATTTACTTCAATTATTATCCAAACTTGGGGCAAAATTATAAAAATTTTAAACAATGCAATTTGTTTGTGATGACCTTAAGTATAACATATATTTTTTATATGGCAAACGCACACAAGGATTCTAATAAAAACTTCTTTATAGCTAGGGTGTTTTTTTAATTTGAGTGATGAAGGTACAGAGTAAGGTGTCAAGTATTTAAGTGCTAGATTAGAAAGAATTTGGGTAATAAGTAGGAAAATAGCTTACATTTCTATGTATGTACACAGAGATAGTATTTGTGATCACTAGATCACAAATATTATTGCAGACGATAGATTTGTAAGCTATTATTTAAATTTCAACCGCCAGATGTCATAACCTATTGGTCAGTTCCCAATACACTTACTTTTTTCTGTTCGTTCCTATCCTTTATGGTTTTGAAATCTAGTGACTTTTGTTTGGATAAATTACAACTTTCGATATTGGATATTTTGTATCGATGTATCAGATCAAAATATATCGGCTAAATATATCGATATATTGAATTAAAAATATCGATATATCGATATTTTTAAGCCTACAACTTACTTGCTAGTTGATTTGAATGAAAATACGAAACTAATTCAAAGAGTTTAACAAATAAATAGGAAAGTTGAGTTGATCGAGTTGCTTTGACTTTAATCAAATTATTTTACCATCGCCACCAACTGGTATCTATACATAATGATAAGTAGTCTCATAATCTGATAACCACTCACTAAGTGCCAAATTATCACTCACTCAAGCAAGTTTTATATTTATTACTATACTCTTTAAATTCCATTCAGAGAAGTGACCATACTAGTATCTTTAAGTAGTCTGTGAAGTGAAGTGACCAATCAATTCAGCATCACAACACTATCAAGTCATCATCGTCAAATTGTGCGTCAAATCAATCAATTCAATTATGGGACGGATGCTATGTATTGCTAATTAGTGATGCGACTCGAGCCCCATTTTACCACTCGAGTCATGCGAGTCATTTTGCAATATAGATCGAGTACCACTCGAATGGTCTAGTCACTCGAGTGGTTTTCAAGGACTCAAATCACTCGAGTAATCGGTCATAATCCTTGATGAAAACATGTACCTATTAAAAGAAATGGAAGCGTAATAAAACCATAAGCTTAATTAATTAATCAGTTATAAGTTCATGTTTAACCGAACACTAGAGTTTTCTTTATTATCGTGTATTTTTATATAATCTGTACTGTTACAGGTTATCTACATACACCAAAATTTTTATATACACCATAAAACTTGTTAAGTCATTGCGCAATGACTACGATATCGATGCACACACGCACACAATAACAATTTGTGCAAAAAGGTTTCAGTTTTCCACGCCTCGACCCACTAATGGATCAGGGGGTCATATTTCAGGTACTAAAAAACAATTAACAAATCCCTTTTTTTAGTTGTATTTTTTTCGAAACATTTTCAAACCAGCGACTTCTGTATTATCTTCACTTATTTTGAAAATAAAAGCTTGTAAGAAAATAAACACTTAAATTATCTTAATTTCTAAGCACCGAACATTCACTCAACACATCAATACAACACTAGTGCGTTAACTTGTAATACTCGTACAGGCATCAACTTGTTTGTCTTGGTGAGTGACTCGAGTGCATGTGAACTCGATTCGATATTTTTTTCACTCGAGTACGATTTTTTCCGCAGTTACTCGAGTTACTCGAATGAAAGTGAACTCGAGTGCATAATAAAATTAAATATTATTATGAAGATTAAAGAATTCTTAGTCAATCAATATCAATTCAATTGCCACAAAGAAGACGGAATTAAGTTATTGAGTTATAATTAACAACTTGTACATAATGCCGCGAGTGAAAATAGATTATGTCGTCAGTTTTAGCAGCGAAGATCCCGTAAGTATATCTCTATCCTTCATCAATATAACATAGCATCACACATCACACCTGTATTGCTCAAAGGACTAAGCAGAGGTGTACTAATGTACACCAACAGTTTGCCGGTATGATCCAATGTAATAAGAGGCGAGCCTATTACCATTAAACATGCACAAATCCATATTAATTTTTTCCTTTGCATATGCTGTGAGATTCTAAGTCAATGGGAAGTATTTCTGAGTATGTTAGTGAAATATGAGGCATAAACGGCTGACGTTTTTTTAAGTTGCTGATTATTTCAAAAATAAACTTAAAACATCTATTGGGGAAAGGCTATTATAGTATTGATGAGTTTATTAATGACAAACAGTAGAGATAATAACCTATTATTTTTGACATCCTTAGATTAAATTAATTAATTTCTATGAAATTTATATTGTAAATAATTATTATTGGAATTCATATTATTAATTATTATTGAAATTGTGGTTCTTTAAATTGTGGTTATTGTGAATTTGATGTAGTTTATAATTTTATTATTGTTTCAATTGTAAAACATATTTTCAACACAATGTATATTGTTAAGAAATAAGATAATTTCACAGTAAAATGCAATAACACTGCCCAATGAACCGAGAACCTTATGCTCAAGAACTGTGTCTATAACTCCGGGATCAGGCAAATTAAAATAATTTAAAAAAAAACCAATCTTAAAACAGGAGCACCCGGCCAGCAATCTACTAAACCGAGAGGTGAGCAAGAAAAAGTGGCTGTGTAAGAAGGGGGAGTCCTCATGCTCCGTGGTGCTGCAGCTGGCCAGAGCTGTCAAGGTACATAATATGATACTTCTACAATACAACATATTTAGTATAATTATAATTATTGTCAGCTAAGACAGGCTATGACAAATTATTAACTATCTCTAGTTCTTGCCTTTACCTCTTCTTGAGGTCTGGCAGAAAGTACCTGATAACAAGCTGTCAGGCTCTCCTTAGTAATAGTTTCTTCTCTTGAGATTTGGCTACAAGAGCATAATGGATTTGGGTGAGTTGTTTCCTGTGTAACATTTTGTTTCATCCAAAATGGTTGGGATTTTCAGATAGATTTCCGAATTGTGAGCATACCAGGGCACCAATGAGAGTGCCCTTAGAATATTGTTAGAGGCCCATAATGCATAATTATGTATTGTGTAGATATCAGCAGTACATATTGGTGCCTACCATGCAGCACTAGTGGAAGTGCTGGTAGCCAGGTTGGAGACATCCAGTGAAGAGTTCCAGGTTTGTTATTTTTATTAGTTTTATAATAATTGTTCATTAAATTAATTTAAAAAACCATTGTTTGTGTTAGTCTTTCCTAGCTTTGTTTAAGTGTGTTTTAGAAAAGATTACATAAACTTTTGAAAATATTAGGTGTTAGTTCCGAGCAGCGTGTTCCTAAGCCGCTCGGAGTCCCGGCGCGACGGTCCGGCGGAGCGCGTGCGCTCGTTCAGCGCGGACCAGCTGCGCCAGCCCGCGCGCCACCAGCGCTGGGACCGCCTGCGGCTCGTCTGCTCGCAGCCTTATAACAAACACTGCAAGGTATCGTACCATTTAGCAGTGACTTATATCTAGGAATGTTCCTCATCCTGGATTTCTACAACATACTTTTAACATTTATAAAAAAGTATTCACTCCATAATTATGTGTTTGCAAACCCTGAAGTCTAAACTGACGTTCCGCAGTGTCAGGCACTAAACAATTAATTTTCAATCAATTAATCGATTGCAAATAATAAATTAATTGCAATGAAGTTAAATGCACCATATTTTTTTTATGGGTTAGTGGGACAACCTAGCAGACGGAGTGCCTTATAGTAAGCGACTACCTCCGCCCATAGACACCCGCAACACCCAAGGAATCACAAGTGCGTTGCCCGCCTTTTAAAAAAGATGCAATTAATACATTAAAATTTAAATGAAATAATAATTTATTTCATAAAAATTTTAATGTCCGATTAATTGACCCACACTGGTCAGTATGGGCTGTCGTTCGTGCACATCGACGAGGCGGAGGGCGGCGCGGGCAGCGCGGCGCCGCGCCCGCTGGCGCTGGACACGTTCTCCTCCGACGAGGACGAGTTCAAGCCCGGCGAGCTGTTTGCCAAGCACCTGCAGAGGACCAGCGCTGCAGATATTCCAGCTAACACCCTTAGTAATACAGGTAATGTATACTATATTTTAAATTATTCCCACTGTACAGTAGTAGATGATGTCTTTAATCTATAATGTTAGATAAACCCTTTGACCGCCACGTCAAAAAAAGCGTGCCCTCTGCGCCAAGCTCTGAAATCCTTAAAAATGTGTCACCCAGTCGCGACTAGTGTTGCCAGGCGTCTCGATTTGCGCGGGACGTTCCGGGTTTTTAGAGGTCTGCGGACGCGTTCCGATTTGCACCTGATCGGGACGCTAAATGTCCCGTCCACTAAATAAATTTATTAAAAACTGACGCGAACTGTCAAATAAACAATAACATTGAATTGAAATCGCGATTTTAAAGTTTTTAAACCGGTTTGATATATAATTTGTGTTCTGTGCCTTTATTTAAATAACCCGGACAACTGCAAGTCGAACTCGTGCGCCAGGGATTCCGTACCTACCCATTATCCGCCATGATAAATTTGGCTGTAAGACCTTGCTTTTTGCCAAATTCCGTGATTCTAGGTCAACGGGAACTACCATAGGTTTTCGACCAAAAACCTATAGGGTACTTCCGGTTGACCTGGAATTGTCGTTTTTGGATAAAAGCAAAGTCTTACAGTACAAGTTAGGGGAAATTCTGGTTTATCCTCTATACATGACTGTAAACCTCAATAAACTAAATAATACATTAATTAATTTTTCTTTAGGTTTTACATTGACTTTGCACTAAACCAATATATTTTTGTATTACATTAACTTACTCACATTACCAGGTGCACAGATTAGGCAAGCAACATCACAAGCTCTCAAAAACATTCCTGAATCATCGACGAAACTCATGAAGACGCCGATCAACAAGCCGAGCGTAAAGCGAGACACTCCCGCCACCGACCGCACTGTTGAGCGCAGTATGGACCGCAGCAGAGAAACGCTGCTATACACCCACGACGAAGAACGGCCAAATGCCAAGATCGACCAAGTACTGCAGAGACACAAAGATGAGAAGCAACGAGAGGATAGAAGCAATTACGACAAACGTGACAAGGACAAAACAAATGTCAGCTCTATGAAACTAAAAGATAGCGATTCAAAACTAAGAGATGACATGGATACAGCTAAGAGAAACAAAAGTGACTCCCCACCGAGAAACCAGACGCCTGACAGAAAACCAATCAAAAATAATGATAGGTTAAGTGATCAGCAGAAAGATAAAGAGTTGAGGAAACGTCGGCGTTCTGACAGCCAAGAAAAGCCAGGTAATGAATAAATATAGGTGACACCTAAAACATTAGCTAGTCAATCAATCAATCATAATATTTATTTGGGTAATATCATTATGGTGTCAGACAATACTATGGTCATTTAAACCTACGGTACTGTGCAGGGTACTGGTTACTTCTAAACTACACGTAAATTACACGACAGATTACGTAAGATGTATTTATTTTAGTAAAGGAAAAATACAATCGCGGGCAGGATTCGAACATGCGTCTTCTGGTTAGATACACCAGACGCTCTGACCGCTAAGCCACCGCGAACCCTACCCGCTTGATTGAAATTTGCCTTCACATTCTGAGTTTACGTCATAATTGACATGTAAAAGTATCTCTAAAGATCTACTTGCAGAATAAATAATTTCATTTCATTTCATTTCATAAGGTTCGAATCCTGCCCGCGATTGAATTTTTCCTTTACTAAAATAACTTTATAATCTTAGCATGGAAAATGTAAAAAAAAAATCACAAAAAGGTACGTAAGATGTATTTAGTTGGTAGATTTCCCTACATCGTAATTATAAGGTCTTGGGGAACACTGGCTTTTTGTTTCATGTTATGTTAACTTTATTACATATCGAAGTTATGTGGGTGAACATCATGATACATGAACTACACTCAATTTGGTTAGGTACTTAACTAAAGGTAAACAATAAAAATGGCGGCGTTCAGGGCTATTCAACCTTTTATTACAATAATATCTTATGAATTGGGAGTGAAATGAGTATAGGTACCTTTCAAAAGTCAAAAGTCAAAAATCATTTATTCAAGATAGACTACTAGGTAGTACTTTTTGAACGTCATTTTACATTATAGACAGCCCCCAAAACGCCCGCCCCTCACCGCCTCCTAGTGTTTTCGTTGGAAAGAAGAAGCGGCGCAACAAACTCCCCAGCAACACATTTCTGTCTGATAAGTTAATGTGTAAAAGGCAAAAAAAATATAATTTACATTGTTGTTTGGGGTCATTAATATTTTATTTTTTTTTCATTGCACATGTCAGCTGGCGCACAATGGAATGGTGGAATCAAAGTCAACTCTCAAACATTATTTTATAATATTAGCAAGCCTCCTTTCTAGTGATTTAATTGTCAATTTTAGAAACGGTGAACTTGCTCACACTAGCAATGACAATAATATGCATGATAACTAGGACCTACAAGGCGATTCAGTCAACCCTTTTATGAGACAACAGTCTAAAATAAAAACCAATGCCAACAAGTCAACAAGCAGCACCCTTTAATTGACTTTATAAGTTTTAATCTGAATCAGATGAAAACAATCACCAACACTAATAATAAAACGATCACAGGTGTCATCTAGTACACGGCTCGGGATCACATTTATAATAATTAAAATGAACAACAACACAACTAACAATCAATAAAAACAACGAACAAACAAAACAATAACTAATTAACACAATATATGGCAAAAGAAACAAAAACGAACGAAAGTAAAGTAAACACAAACTGTCACGAATGGCGTCTGGTTACCCGACTAAGTGTAATATCGGTTAAATATTCTGCTGCGGTTCCTCGCAGTACTACTTCTCAATTTTTTCGAGTTATCAAAAGCTACGTAGAAAAATGTTTTGAATACCTGTCTTTTTAGGTTCTTTTTAGTAGGCACATTGCAATACTTTATGACATAATTATATTTTTTAATTTAATTAATTGTTTGCAAGCTTAAGAATTAATAAGAACCATTTAATATTAAACAAAGTAGTTCAATATGCTAGTATATAAAAGTAAAATGTGGTTTTATATTATTAAAAAAACATTTTGGTTATGTTTTATATCTAAAAGAAAAACGGCCTTATAAAAGAACCATTTTTATGATTTGTTTACCTTTAGTTAAGTACCCAAATGGAGTATATAGAAAAAGATTTGTGGAAAATGGATGGACAACTAAGTGATTATATAAAGTCTGTATTGTATATTTAACTTAACCGCTGAAGGTCCGGTGAGCGACGAGCCGCACAATCTGTTGCGCGGCGCGGTGCTGGTGCTGAGCGGCTACGAGAACCCGCACCGCGCCGACGTGCGGCGCGTCGCGCTGGCGCTGGGCGCCCGCGTGCAGCGCGACTGGGCGCCGCACTGCACGCACCTCATGTGAGTCCGCCCGCGCCCCACGCGGCCCCGCGCCGCCTCCGCCGCCCCACGCTGGGACAGTGGAACTCAATAAAGTGGTGTTGCACAGTTGCGCGTTCCCCAACACGCCGAAGCTGCGCGCGGTGCGGGCGGCGGCGGGCGGCGCGCGCGTGCCGGCGCCGCGCGCGGAGTGGCTGCGCGCGTGCGCGGCGCGGCGCCGCGTGCTGCCGTGGCGCTGGTTCGCCGCCGAGCCGCAGCTGCGCGTCACGCCGCCGCCCGACCACGAGCACGAGCCCGAGCACGAGCCCCGGCCGCCTCCCACTCGCACTGCTCGCGACACCGACTCGGGTATAATTTATTAATTTCAAAGTTTTTACGATATTATCAAATCTTCATTACGTCGCAATAAGCCGAGAAAGCGTGGTGTCTACCGATCTATTCAGATAAATAAAACTGTTATAAAATCTACGTGGAGAGCCATGCTTCGACACGAATGGGCGGGCTCGACCGAAATGATACCACGGCCTCACAGAAAACCGACCATAAACAACACTTACGTTGTGTTCCACCGAGTGAGTGAGGTTACCGGAGGCCCAATCCCCTTTTAAAAGGTCGGCAACGTACTTGTGACTGTGTTGCGGGTGTCCATGGGCGGCGGTAATCGCTTACCATCAAACGATCCATCTGCTCGTTTGCTCTCCTATCCCAAAAAAATAATAATCTAACATAATATTTCAGATGAAGATACGGACGATGAAATCGAAAAAGTGTTGCAACAGCAAAAAAAACGGCGACTTACGGAATCTGAAGTCAAACAAATATCTAACGACACACCTACTGCAGTAACTAGCAATGAGGAATTTCCAAAAGTCGTGAAGACGCAAGATACCTCGGACTCGGACGAGACAGACGAGGAAAGCGGAGCGGGTGCAGTGCGGCAGTTCGGCGGCGCGCTGGCGGACGTGTTCGCGGGGCGCACGTTCGCGCTGGACGCCGCGCCCCGCCGCGCCGCGCTGCTGGCGCGCTACGTGCGCGCGTACGGCGGCCTCGTGCTGCAGGTGGGTGCCAGTGTACACACACATGCTGCAACTTACTGCCATACACACTCTTACTGCAGGTGGCCGCCCTACACACTCGTCCTGCAGGTGGGTGGCCTACACACTCGTGCCGTAGATGGGCTTCCTATCCTGCGAGTAGGTACCGTAACTACACATTCGTGATTGGTGGTCTGACCGTAAGGTGTAAACACTCGTGCTGCAAGTAGGTCCCCTACACTTGCGCTGCAAATAAATGCCCTACACTTGCGCTGCAAATAGATGCCCTACACATTACAACAAACAAGTAGATACCCTACTCATAAACGTGCTGCAGGCCGGTGGTCCAACGAATTCTTGATACAGGCGGATGGCTTAGGGAACGCACTGTGCAGTACATAAGATAAGATAAGATAACTTTATTTGCAATAAATATGGGTACAGACAGTTCTTATTGCTAAATCGCTAAGTCCAAATAGTTGCCACATATTATACCATACAATGGTGTGCAAAGAAAAAATACACAATAGGAATAAGTAATTTAAACTAAATAACAATCGATTACAATATAACAGAATATAGTACTATAAACATCATCACATATGTTCATGTTATTTTATTTTACGGTCTGTTAAGGATTACCCTTAACAGAATAGTAACATTTATTTACCAGCCATGTATGTAATTTACGCTTACAGGTCGATGGTTAACAAACTCGTGCTGTAAGTAGGTGGCAAACACATTCTGTACACGTTAAAATTTAATTGGTTGTTTACCGTGTCAGAACGAGTTGCTTTCAATAGTGCTATCGAAACATACGAATAAACTTAAAAAGTAAAATGTTTTCAAATAATCAGAAAATATTCATAAACTCGAAAGCATGAGAAACGAGTAAATCACTAGACGGTGGCGTAGGTACTATTCGAACGCACCGCCACGCGCTGCCGACAAAGAGAAGACCGATTCAAATATTCATGGCAAAATCAGCTGTCACTCGTAGTTATACTGCATATAGTAGTCTGCACGCAAGCGGCGAGCGAGGCCTCCATGCACTCCGCCCTGCGCTGCGCCGGCGCCGCTGCGTGCTCTGCGCGATACTGTTAGAACGACGTCTTTCTCGAATATATTTTTCACATTGTTAATCGGCCATTTATTTATTTATTCTAATATTTTTTCTTTCACAAATCGATAGTACTACCAAGGCAAAATCGTTTGGCTGCAGGAAAACAACCATTAAAACAGCGTGTATTGGTTTCTATAGAAATCCCTGTCAAGAACTCGCTGGTATCAATTTATAAATGACTCGCTTTTTGCCCGCGACTTCGTCCGCGTGGAATAGTTACTTTGTTCCATATGAACTCATCCCCTATTTTATCCCCTTGGGGGTAGAATTTATCAAAATTCTTTCTTAGCGGATGCCTACGTCATAACATCTACCTGAATGCCAAATTTTAGCCCGATCCCTCCAGTGGTTTGGGCTGTGCGTTGATAGATCACTATGTAAGTTGGTCAGTCACCTTTGAATTTTATATATATACTAGCTTTTGCCAGCGACTTCGTCCGCGTGGAATAGTTACTTTGTTCCCTAGTTCTTTGCCCGTGGTTTCACCTGCGTTGCCCCGTTCCTAAGGGTTGTAGCGTGATGTTTTATAGCTTGAAACCTTTCCCATGAATCACTCATTTTCCCAACATTTCCCTTCACTGCTCTGCTCCTATTGATCGTAGCGTGATGAAAAGTATACTATAACCTGTGGTTTGGGCTGTGCGTTGATAGATCACTATGTCAGTCAGTCAGTCACCTAACGTAACAGTAGACAAATATAATCAGAAAGCTCCCGAACTGCTAAGCTATCGGGAGTTACACGTGTTATTGTGAGTCAACCATAAAAGATAGACATTTGCTGTCGTGGAATATTTTTTATATAATTTTAAGGAGAACATTTCCGTCATACATGATTTCTGTGTAGCTTTAACCGTTAAGGCTGCACACGCGACGGAAGCTTAAAAAATGGAGTAAGTTCTCCTGTTTTCCCAACATTTCCCTTCACTGCTCTGCTCCTATTGATCGTAGCGTGATGAAAAGTATACTATAACCTGCCCAGGAGTATGAAGAACAATTGTACCAAGTTTCGTTGAAATCCGTCGAGTGGTTTTTGTTTCTATAACGAACATACAGACAGACAGACAGACAGACAAAAATTTTACTGATTGCATTTTTGGTGTCGCTGATAGTTATTTTGGAAATATATTTCATGTACAGAATTGACCTCTCTACAGATTTATTATAAGTATAGATAGAGATAATTACTACTTAGTTGTCCCTTGGGAAATGAACGTTTCAATATTAGCAAGAAGAAAAACCCTAATTGACAAAATTTTTAAATTAAGCCACCATAACAAAAATACTGTTTATTTTCCCAAGTTCCATAACATTTTTACTCGATTTTTATCATTTTTAATTTTGGAGGAAAAAAAATCAAAATACGTGTGATGATGTCACTTATACGGCGGAGAAAATTGAAATTTTGTCGAAATAATATTAAATCAACAACGAAATAGGTAATGTAAGGTTACGAATAACTACGATAGATGTCTAACGGCCGTTTTCTATATCCTATCTGTCAGTAGTAGAGGTGGTCGTTGAATCAATAAACTGTTTTTTTAACGACTTTTCATTCGTCAACGAGATAACTGTTATTCATCAATGAAAAAACAGGTTGAAAATTTAATCTGTTAATTTTCGTCAACGGCTTTTCATTAAAATTTTATTTAACAACATTTCTGAGAATCAACTCTATTGCGAAACGATTACTTCCGAACAATGCCGATTTGCCGAACATCGTCGCGTCGTGGTGCATCGCACTACTCGTATGTGTGAGCGAGTCAGCGAGACATTTCTTGTCGCTCATTATTGTGATGTTATGATTTTTTAATTTAGTAAACAATCCGTGATTGCGGCGGCCGATCAAAGTTAAAAATTGTGGTGCTCGGTTGTTTTGTTTACCAATAATATTATAAAACTATAGTCTGTAGTTAATTAATACATTAGGTACTGTAAAATAATATTAATACGTTACTGTAAAATAATATTTTTAATTGTTAAACATTGTAAATATGTCAGCGGCACGTAAAAAATCCAGTTTGTTGTGGCACCATTTTAAAAAGGAAGACGTTGGCGATAAAGCTATATGCAATATTTGTAGAGATAAAATTGTCAACTTTTCATTGTCAATGATTGAAAACGTTGGCATAAATTAACGCTAAACGCTACCGTTGAACATTCAAAACCTGTTATTAATTTAACAGTTTTTTTAAACTGTTGACCATTGATGATTTATAACAGTTAAATTACATTAACCAAAAAACCGTCAATGACACATGCCTAGTCAGTAGATATGCCTATTAGAGATATGACTTTGACAGTAGCTGTATGGAGCTTATGTCAAAATTCTATCTCTAGTAAGCAAATCTACGACAGATTGGTTAAAGAAACTAGCCGTTACTGACTTATGACTATTTTTGAAGGGTCTAAGAAATGACGTCATGTTACCGTTTACCCCGTTTACCGTATAAATTACGTTTTGGCATTTACATCTGTTTATTATAGAACTTCAAAGTCGAAAATAAATATGAAAATGAATGAATATCGGGAAAATAAAAAATACGGGTATCCTATTTTTCGATCTAGTTTCAAATAAAATATAAGGGTAATAAAAAAATTAAATGATGTCAATTGGTGGCGTGTTGTTTCAGATGTCAGCAGTTGAAGAGGGAAGCGAAGTGGACTATGTAGTGCGCGGGCGCAGCGGCACGGGGACGTGCGGCGCCGGAGTGCCGCCCGCCAGGGTGTCGCCCGCCAGTGTGTCGCCCGCCTGGCTGTGTGCATGCGTGACCGCTCAATCGCTATTACCATTACCGCCCGCCTTGTGATATCATTATAATTATTTGATTGAAATTAAAGCATATATTTGCCTTACCTATCCTTTTGCGTTTAGTATCATGATATGCGTTTTATTCTTCTAAAGCACAGGCAACACCGCCAGCTAGCGAGCGAAACTATATAAATAATCTAAGCGAAGGCCACACTGTCGGCTACAGCAGACAATCAAGATTGGCCACCATAGGTGAATCACTAAAGGGGTGCAATCATTATCATTTACAATAATTGTAAGCCTTCTTGGATTTGTCAATAGACCGTATAGGCCGCAACCTAGGACAGGCCGATTTAAGGTGTCGCTCACTCTGTGGGAACTTCTGGCAAGGAAGAAGGGTCGGGTCGTCTATTCTTAAAAGAGAAAAAGGGTACTGATCGTAGGTTATTTATTGTAAGATAACATGTACGTAAATATCATATACGGATTCTTTCACTGCGACGTGAGCAGCGTAAGCTTCTCGTTGAGTTGCAACTGCGTCTTAATCAACTGTGCCAATGTCACAACCTGCAACAGTCACAAGGAAATTAGTTTTTGTTCGCTTGACAAAATAGGATACAGAATATTCCTTATTATTTGTACCTATATTGGGATTTATTGTCCCACTCCTAAGCAAAGGCTTTTCCACATTATTTCCAACTTTCTTGCTACAGTGCTACTTCCTTCCAATTCCAAGAAAGGCAGATCATCCTGCCATCTGTTCCGTGGTCTGCCGTGTTTTCGATTAATTGTGTTTGACGACAGTTAATATAATAGTAGGTACATTCCTCTCATCCAAAATAAGTAGTAGGGAAGCTTTATGTAGTTGAAGCATATTTTAAAATATTGTTGTAAACAGTATTAGAAAGAAAACATGCAGGTGTCAACTGGAGGTTACAAAACAATGATAAGTTACAGTGGAAAAATGTTCCAGCAGTTCCGAATGTGAGGATCAGCTCATGACAAGGCATTCAGATGATTGAACAACTGCTTTTAGATAGTCGTTCTCACGAGAACCTGCCCTGCTAAGTCTGCACAAAATTACAGGCCTGCAGACAATAAAAGGTACACGCCGCTGCACGTGCGGTGGTGTAGACTGATGCTAAGTAAACGCTACAAAGTAAAAAAGCCTCAATGGTTTCACATTTTGGCTAACAAGCAAGCAACACAACAAGAAGTTATTGTCTGATGAGTCATTTTGAGCCACCAATGGGAGTGTGTAAACCATACAGTATCATCTCTCTTACCATGAGGAGATCCTTGACGCTGGAGGCGAAGGCGTCAGCAAAAGTGTCTGCGGACAGATTGGGTACCGAGTTGACGAGCTCTAACAGCTGTCGCCCCGCCGCGTTGTTGGGCTCCGACCGCTCGGCCAGCACCTCCTCCACGTACGACAGCACCTGCTCGCATACATGTGTATAATATACATAACATTTGTGTAAAGAAAGCGGCATTGACAAACAGAGGAATAAAAGTTGACAGTATGGATTTAATCTTTTTGTGATTTTTTGCATTTTCCATGCTAAGATTATAAAGTTAATTTTAGTAAAGGAAAAATTCTAAGTATGGAATTTACTTGATCCAGAAGCGTAGATAGCTTGGCCGCGGCGTCGGCTACCTGCGCCAGGTCGGGCGCCGGCGCCACTGCTCGTGAGCGTCCGCCGCCAGCCATCGTCTTTTGGCATAGGTTCAACCCTACGATCTGTAATGGTTAAGAAACCTATGTTCTGTTACAAGTTTTTAATCATTTGTTAATTAGCACAATTTACAACATACGTTAGAATATAATAATTATACCTTGTGGAGAAACAAGTACATATTATTATTATGTATTTGGATATAATAATATTAAAGTCACACTGTATACTGATCAGTTCTTTATGTGGGAGAGCCATGATTTGGCACAAATGGGCCAACTCGACCGGAGTGATACCACGGCCTCACAGAAAACCGGCGTTAAACAACGTTACGTTGTGTTTCGCCAAGTGAGTGAGGTTACCGGAGGCCCAATCCCCTTTTAAAAGGTCGGCAACGCACTTGTGACTACTATGGTGTTGCGGGTGTCCATGGGCGGGGGTAATCGCTTACCATCAGGCGATCCGTCTGTTCGTTTGCTTTCCTACAACATAAAAAAAAAATGGCTGGGGGTACCTCGGGCTCGTAGCAGGTGAGGTCGACGCGGATGGGCGTGAACATGCAGCCGTGCTTGCCGCGCGGCACGCCGAGCGCGGCGCACACGTAGGCGCGCAGCCCCATGCGCGCGCCGCCCAGCGCCGTGTCCAGCGTCACGTGCACGGGCTCGCGGCACTCGCGCGAGTAGTACTCGTGGATCACCGACGAGTGGTTAGTCACCTCGTTGCCTGTGGCCCACCACCCTGAGCGCCATGTCGTTCATGTCATATATCATTTCTCTAATTACTTTGTTGTTTGTTGTATTCCTCTATCCTATCCTCCAAGCCTTTTCCCACCTATATTGGGGTCGGTTCCCAGTCTAACCAGATGATGAATATCAATATTTTACATGAAGTGACTGCCATCAGACCTCCAATACCCTAGGCAATACCAATATCCAGAGAGTAGACTGATTGTCAGGCTTTTTAGGGCTCCTGACTATCACTAACAATTGTCATGGATGTTCATATGACAACCAGGACCAAAGGTTTACATGCTCTCCAAGGCACAGAGGTGAGGTGTATTAAGAATGGTCACCCATCCACAGACTGACCGCAGTGAGTGCCACTTTACCTTACAGATCAGTTGATCAGCTTAGTTGTTACTTAGCCACGAACCCCTATACAGAGAACCTACACAGCCATAGGATTTGTGAACACATTAACCATATTGTAAGCTAATCAATAAAAACTAAATTAATATTGGTTCACAGAGAGGTTCATGACAAAGAAATGTCAAGTCTTAAGTGTGTGATACAAATTTGATACTAACATTGATTTTATGGGAATGGCACAAAGCATACCCACACAATCCCCATCAAAAAATTAAAGCATTTATGTCCCTCCTATTTTCATAAATTCACTACTCATACTATAGGCTAGGCCTACTCACACAAACACTGAAAACTTTTTTGCCTACCCTAGAAAAATCAAGTGTGGAAGAACTAATAATTCATAAAAATATAGTTTTCATTAAGTATAGGTATAGAAATTACAACTTACCAACAATGTTCTCTGATGCATTCACCCGTCTGTTCAGCTCGTACACATCCATAGCGTAATTGAGTTCCGCCTCTACCTGGTCAGCATGTTCCTTGTGTGGTACACAGAAGCAGTTGGTCACTTCCACAACACCCTTATCACAGGTACCTATGCATTATAACAACATAACCTCAAAATTTTATTTGGACACCCGCGTCGTGCCGAGATATAACTATTGTCATCAAATATTCATTAATTATTTCATTTTTATTGGAAAACATGAGGCTAAAATTGCTATTGCTAACTTATTGGACACATGACATCGATAGACAGTTTCGACTGTAGTATGGAATCTGCAAATTTAATTAAAATTGCAGATTCCATATTACATGCGAATTTATTACTTACCCAATAAGGTACCAATAACTCTGTGTGAGTCAGCATTTCGGCGTTCGTAAGCGTCTACAATTTGAAATAATACTACGGGATGAATCTTGACACTTAAGTTAAGCGCCATGTTGAATTAGCAAGAACTGGATGAAAGTTTGGAACTGCTGAAGTGTTGATGCTGAAGGAAAGGAAGTTTTGTTTGACAGTGACATAGGTGTCCTTGACACTGATCAGCTACAGACTGGTGCTATGGCGTACCTACAAATGACAGCATAATTTTTGGCTCAATTTGAAGCGCTGCTCCGTGCTTTTGTAAGGAACTAAAATTGACACTGATTGACACAATCTTATTACAAATGGCCGACGAGATGTTTAAAACATCTCCATGATCCGATCATTAGTGTCGGTATTTTTTCATTGTATAATTTTGTGTAAGTCCTCAACAAATGAACTGATAAATATTTTTGTGTAAGTCCAAGTAAGTGATATGTGTGAAAATCCTTATGGGTCGTCTGACACCTGGGGAGGCGTTATTGTGTTGTATTCTAAGTGCCTTGTTTTCCGCTGAGTGTAGTTAATCCATGCGCACTGGTGTAAAAAGTAGGCCCCAGTACCACATCTTATATCTACTGTATAACTATACCTTACAAATGTATGTACCAAAATGTTACCACGCACGGAAAACGTTCTTAGTCCTCGCTTGGTATTTGCATCTTTATGAAGTTGAAGTCGTATGAAGTTGTTGTTGGGTGAATATTTAAAAACATTAGAAGATCATTCACCTCATCCCAAAGATAAGAACACAGATGTTTAAAACTACAATTGTTATGATAATGAAAACTTAAACTACACAACTGCCGCCGTCAAGCAATAAGACAAGAATAAAAATGTCATGAGTTCTATCCCCAGGTCAAGCAAAGTGTTATTGGGTTTTTCTATGAAATAGTAGCAGCTCGAAGTCTGGATTTGTGCCCAGTTAATGGCAATAGGCTCACCCCCTATTACATGGGACCTAAACATATCGGCGAACTGTTGGTGTACATTAGTAAAAATCTTTAAGGCTAGCATTTTACTATTACAACCTTCATGGAAGAACAACAAGTTATCGACATTGTCCAATCTCTAAAATTAGTTCCGTTACTGCTCACTTATGCTATCACCGCCAAAATGGCGAAAATCAAAGGGGGGACAAAAATTGTTGACAATAGCCTGTCCAGTGTACCTCTATATTACTAAAGAGGTCAGTGGTCCTTGACCTGCAATTTTTTCTTTTTATCCCGTTAAGGGATATGGCGCCACACTTTTTGTGTATTTGACTATTTGCCAGTGTCAAGTCTAAGGACTAAACAAGTAATATTTATTAGTTCCCGTCATGGGATTTTAATACATGGCGCCACACTTTTGTGTTTGCCAGTATCAAGTATACAGAATAATCCCCAGTAAAACAGTAGAAACTTCACTAATGGTCAGTCCGTCCCTATATCAAATCCGTCGATAGATTTGATAAAGGGACTGGCCATAAGGCCGCGCTCACTTTGGATACGTTTTCGTACGAATTCCATTCGTGCAGAAACGTACGAACACGCACGAACATTCCCGACTTTCTGAGTACTATGAGAGCGCTCACACTGCGCGCGAGTTAGTCGTACGTATACGTACGTGCAAGTCCGACGTCCGAAATCAATCCGAACTTGTTGGGATTTTATTACACGTTCGTGCGTTCATCATCAATAATGGATGTAGAAAAGTTAATTAACTTGCTTCACGGGCATAAATCTTTGTGGGATCAAAGTGATTCCAGTTAGTTAGAAGATGATTATCCAAAAGATAAAGATTATTCATCGCAGCAAAGATGACTTCACGTTTGCGCTAACACCGGTACTCTGTCTATTTGACGGAGAAAAACGTATTCAGTGTGCGCACTCAATTCGTACGAACAGTGTTCATACGTTTACGTACGATATAATTCGCATCCAAAGTGAGCGCGGCTTAAGGCTTCGATGCGAGTTTAAGAGTGAACACAAAAGTCATTAATTTCTCTAAAACACTTGCTTGACATCACTCCTAATCCACAGACTACCTAAAGATATAACCACAGACTACTAGTACCAGACCGCCAACTCTCGAACAAAGCTGGACATAGTGTGGGGCATACAATGTGAACTGACGTTTCTTTTTTTTAATTATGACCTAAGTAATTTTATTTAAGGATTTTATGTCCTGGTAACTTAGACCTTTAAGTCATGTCTTTTTCGTAGTTCAAAACACATCACTTTATGCCCAGTAAAATAGAGAAAACTTCACTAAGGCTTCGATGGAGTTTAGGAGTGAACACAAAAGTCACGATTTTCAATTTTATATCATTTGCTTACACTCGCACATGTTCACAAATACTAACGGCCAGTTTCTTTTATCAAAGCTGTCGGTAGATTTGCTTACAGAGATAGAATTTTGACTTAAGCTCCTTAGAGCTACTGTCAAAATCCTATCTCTGGTAAGCAAATCTACTGACAGATAGGTTATAGAAACCGGCCGTTAATTGTTAACTATCCACTATAATTACACATTAAACTTTGGGGAAACACAAGTTTTGGAAAATAATATAAAACCGACAAAGTGCACTTTACATTTTCCCGCCTAAACTCAAGTGTATCTGACCAAATTAAAAATAATACTTGTAGCAAAAGAATTTGGCTACAGCCATGCCATATTTTATACTGATCCATTTTATTGATTTATTTATAAGAAAAACAGCAACATTATTAAAACATTATTTTTACAACACATTAAGATTATTTTCTAATTTGTTTTCGATTTTTTTTTTAAAGCTACTGGTTGACACATCAACATCATACATTGCAACATCGATTATTAGGGATCCGTTAGTACAGTATAAAGAAATAGTAATGTAAACATAATTCAAATTCAAATCTTTATTGCTTTCATATGTAATAAGGATGTTACAATAATTTGTGGTATCAATATGAAACCCTGCAAGGGCGCTGCAAAATTAATATTTTAATGGAATTTGGTACGATACAATAACAATATTATCATTTATCATAACATACCATCACGCCTGTATTCCCCGAAGGGTAAGGCAGGGGCGTATTAATGTACACCCACAGTTCACTGGTATGTTATGGTCCCATGTAATAGGGGGCGAGCCTATTGCCATTAACCGGGCACCAATCCAGACTCCGAGCTGCTACTGAGAATTTCATAGAAAAACCCAATAACAATGCTCGACCTGCAGGCTTACTCTTGAAAACAATACAATTCTAATCCAAACGTGATACGATTCCAATGTCAATTTGGCTGTCGGGCGATTTCGTACTCTTGAGCACAAATCCGTTAACTTTGTATCGGCATCCCTGATTGGCCAATGGTGGGGTCGTTTCCCAATCCTATTTAGTTCACTCAATCACCGCGCAATATGGAAACAATTTGGCGCTAGTCTCGGATAAAAGAGTACGAAACTTGACGAAACGGCACAATTCCAATGTCGATGTATCGGAATTGAGTTCAAGAGTAAGCCCCCTGGGGATCGAATCCAGGACCTCTAGCGTAACAGTCACGCTTGGGACCCCTAGACTAGTGAGGCAGTCAATGTTATTACAATAAAATTCAATGTTATTACAATTAATTTTCTCTGACATTAATTGCCTCCGTCCAAAAGTGGTGGTTAGGTGATGTTTCTATGAACACTGTCCTGAGTATTTTGCTTCTGATTGCTCTTCCATCTGCATGATGAGCTGAAAAATGAAATATGCATAGTGTAGTAAACGAAAATGTGTGTCCCTCTACCGTTCGCGCAACCCGCGGTCGCATCCCTAGACGTTTTCTAGAATAGTCTACGCACGGCGTGCGCACCCTATTGTCCCGCGCGCACGCCGACTATCCCGCCAGCCCCCAATCGCCTAAGAACTCCGAGCGCGGTACGATCGCGACGCGAGTGTTGTAGTGCCCTACCCCAGTGACAAACTTTCTTGTAGAACCTACCTACCTTCTGTGTAACTAATTTGTTTTAATGTGCAATAAACATTGTTTTCCGGGCTAAATTTTGATTATTTCACCAACCACTACCATAATAATTTAATAATCTAAGATTTTTCCCATTAATTGACACTGATTGACACATAACGCAAATGGCCGACGACGACGAGCCGTCTAAAGCATCTCCGTGTTTGGATCAATAAATGTCATTCGTTTTTCATTGTATAATTTTGTATAACTCCTGAACTATCTTTTTGTTTTTTTTTTTGCATTTTCCATGCTAAGATTATAAAGTGATTTTAGTAAATTTTAGGAATTTTTCCTTTACTAAAATAACTTTATAATCTTAGCATGGAAAATGCAAAAAAAACAAAAAGATAGTTATAAGGTAAGGTGGCATAGTACGATATCGAACTAACTGTAAAGTAAGTCATGTCGGTTGAGAAACAAGGTAACTTGCTTCTCAATAGATGTCGCCAACGTCACCTTATGACGTAAATTCAAAATATAAAGGCAAATTTCAATCAGGCGGGTGGGGTTCACGGTGGCTTCGCGGTCAGAACGTCTGATGTATCAAACCAGAAGACGCAGGTTCGAATCGTGCCCGCGATTGAATTTTTCCTTTACTAAAATAACTTTATAACTCCTGAACTGATAAATGATATTGTGTAAGTCCAAGTAAGTGATATGTGTGAAAATCCATAAGGATCGTCTGACACCTGGGGAGGCGTTATTGTATTGTATTCTAAGTACCTTGTTGTCCGCTGGGTGTAGTGTGTCCACTGGTGTATAAAGAAGCCCCAGTACCACATCTTCTAACTACAGTATTTAAATCAGCAGTGGATTTATTTTGTTAAATTAGACAGTAAAACGACATAGTATTTTTATAAAATAAAAATAACTAACACAACAGAAAAAGCATGTTTGAATATTAACAGAAGTTGTGGCTAGGTAACATACTTAAAAAAATCTTTAATGCTAGCATTTTGCTATTACAACCTTCATGGAAGAACAACAAGTTATCGAGCTAGTCCAATCTCTAAAATTAGTTCAGTTACTATCAGCGCCAAAATAGCGAAAATCAAAGGGCAATCTTGCAATCTCAGAGGAAACATAGACATTCCTCTGAGGGGGCAATAAACCGTTGACAGTAGCCTGGGGTGTTACTCTTGAACTCAATTCCGATACATCGACATTGGAATTGTGCCGTTTCGTCAAGTTTCGTACTCTTGAATCCGAGACTAGCGCCAAATTGTTTTAATATTGCGCGGTGATTGGGTGAACTAAATAGGATTGGGAAACGACCCAACCAACCATTTGCCAATCTGGATGCCGATACAAGGTTAACGGATTTGTGCTCAAGAGTACGAAATCGCCCGACAGCCAAATTGACATTGGAATCGGATCACGTTTGGATTGGTATTGTATTGTTTTCAAGAGTAAGCCTGCTGTCCTGTGTACCTAAAGAGTATTAAAGAGGTCAGTGGAAAAAACTATTAAGAGTACGTTATTGAAAATAAATCGATCATCATTTCTTGACTTAAAACATAAAATATAACGAGAAAAATATTCGAACATACAATGAAAGGTATACATACTATTGCAGTTTTGGTTTAGCGGAGGAATAAATTCTAATTTTTGGCAGTTTTTCTTTATAAAATCTTTCAAACGTCAATTTTATCCCTCACTTCCTCAATACATGGTGTGATTTCATCAGGCATTTTAATTTTGATAACATAAAAAATTAGTCCAAATATCAGAATTAGTCGGTCAATGGTTCAAAAGTTATAAGGCTGATCTGGAGAGCGCCTCCTCAGCTTGGCCCAATTTGAAAGCTAGGGCCCCTACCGAAGATCTGTTTTCTCCCAAATTAATTATTCGCAATTTTTCGCTAAGTCACAGATTTACGGCCAGTGCCAATAACAAATTTGTCGATTGATTTGCATAATAGAGATAGGATTTTGACATTACTTGTATGGACCTTATGTCAAAATCCTATCTGTAGTAAGCAAATCTACTGACTGATTTGTTATTGGGACTGGCCCTTAGTCAAGCCACAGATAATATAATACTAGGTCAAGCTTTAGTTTACAAGATAATATTTACATCTTTACTTACCCACGACAAAACGGAGACGGTTTATGCGTTTAGGGTTAGAGGTGTTTGTTTTTTTTTTGTGTGTGCCAATGAATGTAGCCACTTATCGTAAAAATATAAAAAATCAACTATTAAGATTTAAAAATATACTCACAGGTACTAAATAACATAAAATAAGTAAATAAACTGATAAATCAAAAAACATTATCGTTGTAACGATAATATTTTTTCAATCATTACAAAGAATATACATACAGTGTTACAGGGAAAATCGCACTGAATATTAAAAGATGTTATTTCTGATGGATTTGATCCCGCAATATGGTGTCTGGGCGAAGCTTAGCCGTTAAGGAGATATAGAATTTTAAAGATTGTTTTAAAACACATTTTATTTGTGGCGTTTTTATCGATTTTTTGGGATCAATGGTCCTTGGGTCCGTTTTTTTATGTATCTAGTTAGAAGACATGTCAATTAATAAAAATTGTCAACAAAAACTGAACCTGCTACTAGCAGCTTAAAAAGACTACTCACCAACAGTAACAATTCAAGAATTGTCACTAAGTGTTTTTAACTTAGAGGCGCTTTTTTTAAAAAAATGTATGGAACTTATTCTACAAATAATTTTAAATACTTCTAAAAAGGTAAGACATCTACGACGTATGACCGAGATGGAGGAGGGAGTCAAAACATCATTAAATTTGTGTGACATAATTTATGGACAGCCCCTAAGAGGTTATTCAACTCTTGCTAAAATGTAAGGAACAGCTGATATTTTCTGCAGTTTCAGAATCTGCCCTATTACCTGTCTGTACTATTATTTATTGTGCCTATAGTAGTAAAAGTTGCTCTTCGACAAGAGTAGGTAAATGCACCCCTTTAAGCAAACTTTTCAGATTGTAACTCAAGTACAGTAACTTAACTATTATAATGGTATAGCAAGTTATGCGGAAGTCCTTTGTCTAGCTCTAGTTTAGTTTTTTAAGTACCTAGGTGTATATTGTTTAATATTAATAAATTATTTAAAAAAAGATTATTAGTATGAATGCTGCTAGTAAATGAAAGGAGGTATTCTTTGGAGGTATCTCAAACTGATTTATTGAGCTAAATGTTTATTTTAAATAACATACATGTAAATTGTACTGGTAACATTTATTACAATCACAAAGGAGAATTTGGATCTAGAGACAATATTTCATAAAACCATTACATAAGTTCTACCTACTAACATAACAATTCCCTAGTTGGGTTGAAACAGCACATAATCAACTTGAAACTTCAAATAATATTTATGAGGCATAAATATGTACAAGCCTCATCCATAATAATAATAATATTAGGCAAATTAGGCAACACATACAAATATCTAAAACCAAAATCCTTTTTGAATTTTTGTTTCTATAGAATCACTATTTACAAATAAATAATATCATTGTTTGCTTATTTATCAGCATCTACTGGTACTGCAGTATGAATACGGATACCATGCATCTCTGCAATCTCACTCTTCAGCGTCTCAGTTACCATACGATGCTGTTTGACACGAGACAGACCAATAAATTCCTTAGCTTCTACATTTACCTATAAATCATAAGGGCATCTATTAGCCAATATTCAAATAACAATATAACTAACGATATAGAAGTACTAAGGTATACCTACCTCAAACATAGCACCGCAGCCACCAGAGATGTCTTCTACACTGATGTAAGTGATGCCGGGTAGCGATCGCTTAAGTGCCTCCGACAGCTGCTGTTCCTTCGACCCACTGTTGCGCTCGAAAGCACCGCCATCGCCGTCCCCTGCCGCCATGGCGACCCGCGCTGTCCCTGACTGTCGGACACATGACACTGACTTTAACCACCACCAGTCTACTTCTCGTCATCTATATACCTACACCACACATTGATACAAAGCATATACGCCTAAAAACACCACTCACCAGCTGATTTCTGATGGGTTCCAAAATCTTAGCTAAGTTACGAAACATTCTACTACAAACAAAATAAATATTGCTAAGCGCTCGGCGCTAAGGCGACTATATCTGACCCTAGTATTTATTCAGAAATGTGATTGTGATTGAAAATATTATAACATTTTAGAGAAAATGAGTTAAGTAGTGACTACAAAGTTAGAATTCTAACATATTTTTCTTCTTCCTAATTTCAAAAGTAACCTAACACAGAAATAACCTACAAGAAAATTAAAAATAAATGATGCAACACGTTCCGTGTCTGGTAAGTTTGCCATTTGTAAACATACATCAGTTAAGTTTTTTTTAACATGTGTGCACAGACTACATAAAGATACTAGTATCATGTGTGTGTAGGAGGACACAGAGTACAAAAAAAATACGGACAGCAATAGTGTGACTTTTCCTGGCCGGGCCACGGTCACCGATTTGAATTCTGATTGAACCGATAAGTAGTCGCTAAATTACAGAATAGGTCGGTCTGTGGTTTAAAAGATATTATATAAGACATTATATTTTGTTAGGGGTAGTCTAAGAGCTAATCTACTCAAAAAACTTTCATACGAAAATTTTAATTGTATGAATTCAATTTCCTGATAACCTGAATTTTATGACGTTATTGCCGATTACACATAATTTATAAATAAACAATTAATTTGACATTAGTAGTATTTTAAAGTCAAGTAAGGTGATACAAATGTAGATGTATGCTAAGTACTTTGGTTGTCGAGATACAGTGGCCCCCGGACTACCCGTATAATTTTAGACCCACGGACCGTGCAATTCCCATACTTTACGTTTCGAGTAATTAGCAACTAATTCTATTCAATCAGAATTCAAATCGGTGACCGTGGCCTAGCCAGGAAAAGCCACACACAGCAATACAGACAGTGTAGGATATAATTCTTGGCTCTATAATAGTGTTGGGAAGTAGAAGTGCCGGTTGACTTGACTGGTAGGCGTTTTTTTCCTATTTAGACGTAGTCTATTGATTCAGGGAATCTTCACAGCTTAACCGGACTTGGTAGCGACGCGCCGAATGCCTCTAGCCACGAGCAACTTATAAAGTAATCAATGGCAGTTAAATAATAATAATAAACAACCTCGGCTTAGAGCGTTGCTGGGGGGACAGTTAGGGACGGCTGGATCTGAGTTAAATTATTTAGGGGCGAATTTATAGCTACTGGCTCGGCGCAGACCGGCTCGACCAAGTGACGGGGAGGGTTACCGTTACTGGACAGCGTCTGTTTACGTGTGTTTTGAGAGTGCTAGTCTCTTGATTGGAATCCTGCAGAAGGGTGATAGGGTCATCGGGGTAAGTCAGTGCGTGCCGCGGACGACGGACTCTGCTGATCTGGAAAGGTCTGTAGTCCGCGCTATTGGCCACTAGGGGGTTAGGGTAATGAGGGGCCCGATCGAAGTAACGCTTGGAGGAGCGTTTCATAAACTGCTTAATGGTAGGCAGTTTCAGATCTACGTGGAGTTCCCTGTTGAGCACGAAGAACGGGGCGCCCATGGCTTTGCGCATAAATGCGATTATGGAGGGTTTGCATCTTTTGTATTCCAGACCCTACGATGTGCGCGAACACAACGCTCGCATAGGACATAATGGGGCGAATACACGCCAGGTAAAATATTTTTCTTTTCTTTTTTATGAGTCTCTAAGTGCTCTCGGAACCAGAGACGGTAATCAAGAATCACCCCCGAAATCACCACCCAGATATTTGGCCTTCTTTTCCCAGGGGATCGGTTAGCCGTACAGTGAGATGGGACGGACTAGATCGGAGCAGTCGTTGCTTTTGTGAAAAAGAACGGCCGCGCCCTTGGAGGGATTTACCTCGATTCTTCATTTCCTGAACCTAGTGCCTAGGGATTTGACCGAGGACTGGAGAATCGTGATGATGGAGGGTAGCGATCTGCTGGAATAATAGATAGCGTGTCGTCAGCGAAAAGTGCCAAATCCGACTTGGAATGTTTGGGAATGTCGCTGGGCTACAGCGCGAAAGGGAGTGGGAAGAGCACGGAGCCCTGAGGGACTCCGGCTCGGATCGGGGTCGACAGTGCCGCCCTCTTTGCGATAGCAGAAGGTGCTATTTGACAAAAAGTCTCGTAAGATGAGCATGAGACGGTCTTGTACGTGACTGGTGAAAGAGTCGACTGCGCTCATAGTGTCGACGGCTGAGACTATCGTGTCTGGAATGGCATCCAGGTGTGCTCATGAAGTCGACTTGAGGTGTTCCTCTAGTTTCCAGGTCCTGTCGAATCACAGGTCTATGGTCTGAGTCTATCAACTGTTGTAGCGTCTCTGAAGAGCGCAAACCTAGGTTTACATTCTTTAGGAGAGGTATGTTGAGAACGTCTGGTTTGTGGTTTATGTCACTGGGATAAAAGGTCCGTAATGGGAGTGATGATGTGGTAATTAAGCAAGGTTTATATAAATAAAAAATTCTTATGGTACCAAAAATACGTGTAGAATTTACATTTCACTTAAAGAAAGGGTGTTACAGGGTCATCCATCCATCCGTCTATTATATTATGTATAATTAAGATTACAACAGGTTAGTTACCTAAAACAGTTATTACGAGAAGGAAACCACTAGAAGGGTGTGTGTGTGTGTGTGTGTGTGTGTGTGTGTGTGTGTGTGTGTGTGTGTGTGTGTGTGTGTGTGTGTGTGTGTGTGTGCGTGTGTGTGTGTGTGTGCGTGTGTGTGTGTGAGAGAGAGAGATAGTGTGTGAGTGCGTGTGTGTGTGCGTGTGTGTGTGTGTGAGAGAGAGTGTGTGTGTTTGTGTGTGTGTGTGTGTATTGTGATTTTAGGTACTCTGTGCTGTCATAGTCTAATAATAATAATAATACATCTTTATTTCAGACCAAGTTACAAGTCCATACTTAAAGAAAACAAATACAGCAGCATTATTCCTGCTAACTAATGTTAGCAGGAATTCTTTTATTTTAACTTTACATACATATAACGGTTGAGAGTAAATTACAGCGCTTAAATGTCGGAAGTGTCAAACCTAACGTAAAAACGTAAGTTTTTTCGGGCAGGCGAGATTTGGGCTTTTTGCTGATGGGTTATTATTATTGCTATCTAGTAGGAGGTGACGGTGTTCACGAATTAGTACGCACAGAATAAAAAGTGGTGCTATCAGCGCCTTGAAGTCAGTTTAAAATTGTCGCGAGGGGAAACTTAAAGGTTTGGCGAGAAGCACTTTAATAACTGCCCTTTCAGCTTTGATGGTGGCGTTGTGCGTCGGGTTCTTTTATTCCCTATAACATGGTTGAGACGAACCACGCCGATAAGCACGCATGCTCGTGAAGGGGTGCTGACTGTCGGGGCTGGTCAGCTCTTACTTGTTATGGCAATCCCTATTTCTCTTTTTTTTTGATTATTGAATAAATTATAGACATCAAACTGCATAAATCTCGGCAACTATTTGGAAAAAAGTTCTAAAGTGTAATATTGATATCATGTTTTTTTCTTGCCTGCTCTTCTCAATATGACCCAATCTTTTGGAACCATGCAACTAGTTTTGACTTTTCAAAAGTACCTATTTTAGTGGTATAATTGAAATAAAACATTTTGACTTAAATAAAAATTGTACGTAATTCATACGACTATATAATATTTTCTAAAAACTGGACGCCAGAAGAATTTTGGGCAGAAATAGGTACTTTTGATGACTCTATTAGGTATTACAAGCTCTCGACTTACTATGCCTTCCTCAGTGATTGTGACCAATGCTTCAGTTCGGTGGGTAACTCTTAGTAAAACGAAAATCCGAAATAGGCTCAACATCAATACTGAATGCCACACTATTAGCAAAACACAGAACGCTTTGGATGTTGTGTTGATTTTTCTCCAACACGAGAAATGTTAAATAATACAAAATAAAACTCTAATAAAAAGATAAAGACTATAATGTTGTAATTTTAATCCTTTATTACATTATAAAAATTGTTTTTTAAAATGTACTATTTTTTTTATGAACTTGGGGAATACGAGGTATACGACTTTTTATCTATGTACCGACTATCGTAGGATCAAAAACTTAAGGCGGATCGTTCAGCTGACCCCGCGAAATTTAAATTTCAAGTGATTTTCGCAGTTTGTAGGTCTATAACAAGTTCTAGATTCATGGCAGTTGTAATTGCGACATTAACTATACAACATTCACAACTGAGTACTAAAACCTTTACTTATAAATCCTTATCAAGCAAAAACTTGGCGCAATCTGTGTAATTGGTCAAAATTGACATTTTATACTACTTTTAGCTACAATAATGATTTTTAAGCGATGTTTTTAGTTATGCCATGAATGTAGAACATAATATCATAGACCTACATGGTTGCATATTATGGGTACGTGGAAACTGTGTTAAGATACGGATTGGTACTGTGGGGAAACTCAACAAATGTAAATAATGCTTTCATAAGCCAGAAAAAATGTATTAGAGCCCTTTGTAATGTTGGACCTCTAGAGACATGTAGACTATTGTTTAAGAGCAATAATATCCTCACCCTGGTAAGCCTATATATAATGGAAGTCTGTGTGCATGTAAAAAAATGTTCAAATGAATTCACTAGTGCTCGTGACAACTCTATAATAGGAAAGCGAGATCCAACTAAACTACTAATGCCTGTAGTGAAATCATCTTTATTCCACAAAAACTGTTATGTGATGTGTATAAAAGTTTTCAACAAAATACCAAAACCTATAAGGGAATTACCATTAAGACCAATGAAAATTGAATTAAAAAAATGGCTTTTACAGCACACATTTTATAATCTCCGAGAGTTTTTTGACAGTTGACATGACATAAATGGTAGATGAATAATAATTGTATGGTAACTTTATAATAATTGTAATTCTTCATTTAAATTGACATTCATAATTTAACTAATTATTTATAAATTGACATGTCTAACTTCTATGAATCTTTAATATTCTGTGTTAAAAAATTGCCCACTGGAAACATTATGATTATATTGTGTTTGTAGGATTCTGCATGCTAGAAGTCCGAAACATTTGCACACCGAAATGGTGAAATGTGTAAATAGAACTAAAATTATACTATAACACCTGTACATGTACCACATTTCATGCAAATAAACTATTTGATTTGATTTGATTTACAAACTGCGAAAAACCACTCGAAATTTGAATTTGGCGGGCTCAGGTGAACGATCCGCCTTAAAACTCAATGGTATGATCGTTCGTTCAAGACGTCTGGAACACTCTGGCGAAGTCAGCGAAGTCAAATTTTCACTAGTACTGTTGAGTCAAATCATTTGTCAAAGTCAAAAACACGTGTTGAATCTTGTTGAATACAATTAAATTGTATTTTGAGTTTAATTGAGTATATGGTTGATTATCGTAGAAAATAAGTGAAATACATTTATGCAATTAGTATAACTAAGTATGCCTCCATTTAGAAGCGGACTGCTCAAAAGAAAAGCTACTAACGAACAGTCTAAACAAAGCGTTCCTGAAAAACCATCTGAAGAAGTAAGTGAGGTGTTAGCCTGGTATTTCTATATTTCTAACATAGTGTTAAATAAAGTCGTTATTTTGTATTAGTTTATATTTTAGCATACCATGCTGTTAGCTGTTAACGGATATTAAAATAAAGTCAGCCGTCTTAGTATTCGTTACTCCTTTGTAAATAATATATTTTTTATATTACTATGGTGGCAAACAAGCATACAGCCCGCCTGATGGTAAAGGGTTACTGTAGCCTAAAATAGACGCTTGCATAACTAGGTGTATCACTCGCGTGTTGCCGACCCTGTAAAGATGAAAAGTTGGGCAGCATAGGAGACATGTTGGTGTTTTGATACCACCGGTCCCCCCACTGCCAACACAACGTTTCCTCGCGGAGCTCTGGCGACCTCTCTCACTGTAGGGAACACAACATAGCATGGAGCTATGTTATTTGGCTACAATTCTCTGCAAGGTGGAGGTACTTCCCCAGTCGGGTGGCTCCGCTTCGATTCCACTATGTCCTACCTCTCTAAATAAACATATATCAATGCAACATGTCTGAATAAAGAATATTGAATATATGTAATATGTTGTAAGATTCTTGCGAATATGCATGGTTATTCACATAATCCTTACTAATATTATAAACGTGAAAGTTTGTGAGTATGGATGTGTGGATGTATGGATGTTTGGTACTCTTTCACTTCAGAACAGCTGAGTGGATCTTGATAAAATTTGGTACACATATAGATTATACCCTGGAATAACACATAGGCTACTTTTTATACAGGTTGGATTGAATCCAGAAGTCCACACAGACAAGGTCGCGGGCAAAAGCTAGTATGCCTATAATGTTACCTAAATGGAAACATTTATTATCGTCTATTTTATTATTGGATGGCCCTAAGGCCCCTATGCATATACTCTCAAGTCCTATGCTCTGCCCTGATGGCGACTCTGAACTTAATCTATCGCTATCCTTCAATAAAGTTCTGCTTCACCACCACATAGAAATGTTATTGTTATTTGATATTGATTGGCTAAGTAGCTAAATAAAATTAAACATTCTTTATTTTCAAAATTAAAAATAGAGATGGAGTCATAATAGAAGTTTATCTTCTCTACAGAAAAAGAAAAGATTCATTTTCTGTAGAGAAGTTGCCTTAGGTAGTTCTTTTTGCATTTTAACAATACAGTGATGTAACTAAATATATTTTCTTATTATTGTTTGTTTATAGTCAGAGGATGGATCAGACAGTGAAGAGTTAATCAATGGAGAGCTGGGTGGTGAGGATGACGCTACAGATTCAGAGCATGAAGAAGGAACTGAAGCCACTTCAGATCATGAACAAGATGTAATATTGCTCTTCCTTCATCATACACTGTGTGATTTTTAAATTTTAATCTTTGTATGGACTATTACTATAATGGGAATTTTAATATATGGGAATGATAATTAAAAAATTATGTCATTAGCAACAAACATTGAACATAATTTTGCTTAATTAAAGTATAATAAATGACCTGTGTAATCAAATCACAAGAAAAATAAAATATTTGAAGTATTTAACACTGACTCCTAAGTTACAGGGATAAATGAATAAATGATATTTATTTCTGTAAATAGATGTTATAAGGACACTTTTACAAGTCATAATTAAGTTCAAGTGATAGGAAGTACATATCTAGTTTAGGAGTCAGGGAACTCACGATTGAAATTTTTGCTAGCCTTTATATGTGAATAAGTAAAAATTTTATGTTATTGTATGTGTTTTTTTGCTAATCTATATATATAAACCTCAAAGGTGACTGACTGACATAGTGATCTATCAACGCACAGCCCAAACCACTGGAGGGATCGGGCTGAAATTTGGCATGCAGGTAGATGTTATGACGTAGGCATCCGCTAAGAAAGGATTATGATAAATTCTACCCCCAAGGAGATAAAATATCAACAAATAAGTTAATTATTTATTTAAAAAAAAAACTAAATATTGGTTCCATGTTCCTGCAATATTATTGTAGTAACAACACACCAAATTTCAAATCGGTCAAAACTGTAGAAGTTGCTGAAAACCCTTCATTAATTAGAACAAAGTTGATGCCTTTGAACTGCACATTCAAAGATTTTCTTGAACAATCCTTATACTGGTTCTTTAAAAAAAAAATCATCTGTTTGGGTGCTACAATTGCAATGCTACAAACAGATAGATGTGTTAAACTACAACGACCTTCTGTTTGTGTAGCAGGTTAATAAATAACCATCTAATTATTTGTTTGCGTTATTACAGGAAGTGCTATTTGATGACAGTGCTGATTCCACATTTGGAGATGATGATCAGGCAGACAATGTTTCAGAAGAATCATCAGTAAGTATTAAAATGTTTTTTCGGGAATTTCACAATTTTAAATCCATATAAATAAAACTGTACCTAAATGTAAATTTGCTCAAATTCATAAATCTCCGAAAGTTCTTCACCAATCACTTTTAAATTTTGATACAATTTCACAATTAAATATGCTTATCTAAATATATATAAAACTCAAAGGTGACTGACTGACATAGTGATCTATCAACGCACAGGCCAAACCACTGGAGGGATCGGGCTGAGACTTTGCATGCATATAGCTACTATGACGTAGGCATCCCCTAAGAAAGGATTTTGATAAATTTCGACCTATGTAGGGGTGAAATAGGGGATGAAAGTTCATATGGAACAAAGTAACTATTCCACGCGGACGAAGTCGCGGGCAAAAAGCTAGTTTGTATATAATCTCTGTGTGCCACAGCAAGGTGTGGCTGCCTACAGCTAGAATATAAAGAGAAGAAAATTTGCAATCGGTGAAGACTTTTCGGAAATTTCCTTTTAAAAATAGAAATGTGAAAATGGGAGCCAAATTCGTATCACACAAAAATAAAACAATATTTAGAATAGGTGTGGTTTTCGACTTCGCCAACAAAAGAATTGAGATCTTAATGGGTGCCAAGTTCTGCAGATAATCCTGCTAAAGATTTGTCTTGGCTAGTTTTTACCAACAAACCAAATTTTTAGGAGAGTAAAATATTTTGACCTTACAATATAAAAACACTAACTTGCGTATTACTTATAGAAAACTAGCGGGCCGACCGCGGTTTCACCCGCGTTGCCCCATTCCTAAGATCCGTAGCGTAATGTTAAATAGCTGTAAACCTTCCTCTTGAATCACTGTATTAAAAAAAATCGCTTCAAAATCTGTTGCGCAGTTTTAAAGACTTAAGCATACGTAGGGACTTCTAAATTTCTTTTCTTCTTTCTTCTTCTTCTTCTAGGGACGGACAGACAGCGACAGCGACTTTGTTTTATACTATGTAGTGATGAGTTGATTAAACAAATATAAGATAATTTGTATATGAAAACTAGCCAATCATAAAAATGCAAGCTTTTAAACGTAAATATATTAATAACTGCCTCATTAGTCTAGTGGTCCCAAACGCGACTGCTACGCTAGAGGTCCTGGGTTCGATCCCCAGGTCGAGCAGTGTTATTGGGTTTTTCTATGAAATTCTCAGTAGCAGCTCGTAGTCTGGATTTGTGCATTAGTGCACCTCTGCCTAGCCCGGTGAATTCAGGCGTGAGGTATGTATGTATTTAATATATTAATAACTGGGTGAGGTACAGTAGCGACCAAAAGTCCATAGGCAATCTCACAACGCAATAGCTTGACGTTTAGTTTGACTTACGACCTTCTATTTTCATGCATCATCATTGTCGTTAACAAGTTAGCGACACGCACTGCGGCACTGGCTGTATCGAGCTCGCTCGTACTGTTCATAGCAATGTAATCCTTAACATGCTTATGGACTTTTGAGTGTTTACTGTACATTAGGTTTGGATTCTAGATAAAATAATGGCCAGTGTCAATAACCAATCAGTCAGTGGATTTACTAGAGATAGGATTTTGACATAAGGTCCATACAAATAATGTCCAAATCCTATCTCTAGTAAGCAAATCTATAGACAGATTCGTTATAGGGACCGCCCGTAAGTTTTTGGCCAAACTTCATGTATGTAGGTTAAATAGTTTTCGAGTTGTGAGGTGGTCACAAAAGTAGCTGGAAATGGTTTGTGTAATATTTAATAATAATATAATACACAGGGCTGCTGCATCGCCAGTTCCTTTTACTTTGAACTTGGCTGGACACTACCACATACCTAGATATATCTAGATATATATTATGTTTATATTATTTACAATTTTAATTTTATTTTAGGATGGGGACATTTATTCAGAACTGCTACGAGAGAATGTATGGGCATTCAATGTTTTTATTATTAATTTTACTTATTACTTCAGGAACTCACAGACTCTGAAGCTGATGCTGAAACAGAGGATAATGACAATAGTGACAAGGAAGACAACAGTGACGAAGAGGAAGAGAGTGTTGACAGTGGAGCAGAGTCAGGAGCTGTACAGACACACTCTGCCAGTGACTCTGAGATAGAAAAACGACCTGCCAAGAACAAGAAACAGAGAGGGAAAGTGAAACAAGACATAGTGAAGGGGACACCCGACACCAGTATAGATAGACTAGTGGATACTATTCAAAAAGCAAGTGTCAGCATACAGCCTGTAGAACAGAAAGGTTAGTTTGTAGTTGAAGTTGCTATTCATATTGTTACGAGCTGGGGTTCGGGATAAATTTAATTAACACCAATTTCACCGAAACAACAAATATTTTAATTAACTTGACAAACACACAACAGAAATTAGTGAGAGAGTCACTACAGTAACACTTATCGCACTATAATGTCGCACTTGTAATCACTTAACTTCGCTTCGATATTCACTCCACCGTGTTCAGAACTAAACTGCCTTGGCCGACCCTCACGACCAGTATTTATATGAGTCACGAAGATTCTAGAATCGAACATTCTCGATAGGTCCACAAAATACGAGTAGGTAAGTACCTACTTATAAACAATAGACGATAAAGTGATCGTCTATTGTTTACGGTCATTCGCCTTGAACCCGGCTTTTCTTCGAATGTTCTACGTGCTTCTTCGACTTATCTAGAATCTTCGTGACCCATCTCCGTACTAATAGTTACTCGGCGTAACAATATCATATACTAAACTAGCGGGCACGGCAAACGTTGTCTTGCCCCGTATCAACACCTTCCTTCTGCCCTTGTCCCAATTTAGTTGTGGTGGGCGCAGCATTTGTTATCCTATCAGCCCTATCATTCATCCCTATCAGCCGTCACTTCAATCATTCCCTCCCTTTCCCAGGTCTTGCCCAGTATATAAAAAAAATCGTAGAACCCGCAGCTTATAAGAAGATCAGACAATGCCCAGAACGCCATCTACTGAACCAGAATAGAAAACCTCATAGAAAATAAAAACGTAAGGTTAAAAACTAAAACACGACCAAGAAAAAATTCAACTAAAAGGTATAAAACAAGAAAAGTTTTCTATCTCCACGAACAGTGGTATCCAGTTTAGAGCCGTGGTCGCATGCCGCTATTATGATCTGTAGGTGCAAACTTAAGTATAATTACGGTGGCAAGCAACTACGGCTATATACTGGATACCAGCGTTCGTGGAGATAGAAAACTTTTCTTGTTTTATACCTATGTTTTTGTGATTTTTTTGCATTCTCCATGCTAAGATTATTAAGTTATTTTTTAGTAAAGGAAAAAATTCAATCGCGGGCAGGATTCGAACCTGCGTCTTCTGGTTTGATATACCAGACGCTCTGAATTCAGAATGTGAAGGCACAATTTCAATCATGCGGGTAGGGTTCGCGGTGGCTTAGAGGTCAGAGCGTCTGGTATATCAAACCGGAAGACGCAGGTTCGAATCCCGCGATTGAATTTTTTCCTTTACTAAAAAATAACTTGTTTTATACCTTTTAGTTGAATTTTTCTTAGTCGGGTTTTAGTTTTTAAACTTGCGTTTTTATTTGACACTTTTTGGTGGCTCATGCTAACTTTATTCACTACTAGCTGCAGCCGGCGGTTTCACTCGTCTACCATGTGCTTCTTTAAGATGCAACCTATCTCCTTGCCTAATTTTATCAAAATCCGTTTAGCGGTTTAGGCATTATAATGAGAGTTAATTGCGCATTTACAATATTGGACTAGCTGTTGCTACCGGTTTCACTTGCATGCTAAAGGGCCTTTAAGACAAAAGGTAGCCTATGTCGTACTCCAAGGACCAATTTATCTCTCTATCAAAATTCATCAATCAGGTTTAGGCTTTAGGCGTGAAAAGGTAACAGACTGACAGTTACTTTCGTTCATCATCACATAACATAAATACGTATGTTATTATTTCTCCCTAATAGCGGGATAATTAAAACACTATATTAAGTTTACCTCGAACTTTGATTTAATACATAAATACATATAATTGGAAAACAACAATGTTTTTCCAATATTATATGCCAATACTGGCCAATACCAATAATCATGAAGTTCAAACATACTCGTACAAGTGAATATATAACTATTTCAGCATCCGAATTATTCCGAATACTTCATTATGCGTTGCAATAATTATTTTTCTATATCTAATTAAGGTTAACATAAAACTCCTTATTTTTACAGATTTTATCGCGTTGTATTGATATTCTTATTTAATTCCCGACGTTTCGGATCCTTTTCTTCTTCCTTTTTTTGAATTAAATAATATCAATACAACGCGATAAAACCCGCGATAGTTTTATTTCAATGTTTTATATTCGCGTAAGTGAAAACATTTAAAATATAGCAAATAGCCCACCGGTACCGGGAGCAGGGTCTAAGCTGCCGGCGGTCAGGGCTCCAGAGATAAAAACTACCTAACGATTTAGGCTGTGTACCAGGAATACCACTTTCTGAGTATTTCTTTCGATACTTTATGTATTCATATTAGATAGAATTAATAGAAATTATTTCGTATCTAAAATAGTATGCTGTCTCTACACCGTGGAGGTTTCACGTAATAAAATAAGTTTGTCTACGTTCCGTTCAAGGAAGAAAACAATATGTCATGTCAACTCCAGATTAGTAAATGACAGCTGTAATGTCAAATATTCATACTCAATGAGGTAATCATGCCATTATATTAGTTGTAGGAGAAAAAAATTACACCCACTGTTTACTTCTTTAATTTACTCTAAAATTAGTTAAATCAGGACGTTAGCCATTTAGTTTAACTTAATCGGTATATTATGTTAGTGTATTTTTTGAATATGCTTTATTTCGTTATATTTTAACCTTTGCAAGTCTTTAAGTTTTTAAGAGATGGCGCTAGTAATAAAAAAGTCCCAGCAAGTACACTTTTTTGCGTACAGTGTTTACTATATTGGATTTTCTGGAATACAATATACCGCATGATACTCTGGAGATCAAGACAGATCGTACAACACCTCATTTTTTAAAATCAAATCAAATTTAATTTTTTTCTGCTCCCTTTTTTTGTGTTTTGCGGGCTATATTGTCATGTTTTTTCATAAAATTTATAGCCTATAAGTATCTTACTGCAAAGACGAATCGATCGAGACCTCATTTGTTAAAATCTGATGAGTAGTTTTTGAGCTTGGATCGAACATCCATACGATACATACATAGACTGTTAAACTCATTACGCTTCCTTTTTTCGTAGTCGGGTAATAATGCCATGTTCATGTCCATTTGTGTCAGTGTTTTATTTCTGTAAAATTCTCTTCATATTGTTCTTTTTCGTGAATTTTTTCGATGTCTTAATAGTTATTCTGCTATTCTGGGAATATAAATCTAACAAAGATCGGTCAACTCGGTCGGGAAAATCAGTCCACCCGTTCTCGAGTAATAAGTGTTGGGCCAAACCCGACTTTGTTTTATATATATATTTTTTTATTAATTAATAATTAATTATGTAATTACCTTTACATTGTAAATAGACTCGCATAAGACAAAATAATATTAATATCTTAAAGATACCTGGGTGAATGAATGGCCAATTCCAATTATGGGGATGGTTTCAAAACGGTCAATGTGTTTCAAAATGCCCTCCCAAAGTGATAAATATATTGCGTGAACTTTAGTGTATCGGTATTGGTATGTCACACGTGGGCACAACACGTTCCCAGACGAGTACTCGTCGGGCGACACGTCGGACGAGGAGGACCGGCGCAACCCGCGCGGGGCGGTGCCGGCCTGGTGGTACCGCGAGTACCCGCACGTGGGCTACGACCTGCGCGCGCGCCGCATGCTCAAGCCGCCGCAGCGCGACCACATCGACGACTTCCTCAAGTGAGCCCTCCTCGCGTTACCTTGTCGCTCTGTCAGACACTGACGCCCGCCCTGGATTCAAATAAATACTAAAAGTTATCTTTTCGTGAAGGAAATGTGAGGATCCCGAGTTCTGGCGGACAGTCCGCGACCCGACTACGGGGCAGGACGTGGTGCTGAGCAAGCAGGACCTGCAACTCATACAGCGCCTGCGCGACGGACTGGTGCCTAACCCTGAACACGACGAATACCAGGTTATACCTACTTACCACATACCTATTTTTGATAAACGATCACCACCTACCAGTGAGGGCTGTAGTGACTATGCTTGATCAGTTATTAGCTGCACTTACCATGGTTTAACCAAAACCAGACAAAACACTAAGTCCACTTTTATCATGCATGCAGGTGAAATGGCCTTCCCTGATAGGTATAATCTTGGTGTCTTTAAATCACAAGTGAATTGGTTTCTTCTAGGCAAGCGCACTCCATCGTAGATCGCAATGCCGCTTAATATCAGGCGAACTTTACATGAATTAAAAAAAAAGTTGTTGGTTTGTTTCTAGCATCTTGTTTTATCCGGATGCCTCCATACTTGATGCTTATCACTGCCTTTGTCTTTTGATCAAAAACTGATTTTCTAATTAGATAGCTCCTTCACCAGGGGACATACTTTGTGTCGCGAGGAATCGATAGACCGACTGCTGGTATTAAAAAAATAAGTATCAGCCCGACCCTGGCGCGAGGCATTGGTGTCAACGGGAAGCTGCGGGCTGGTGTCGAAATGAAAGCTATTTCATAGTTATTTCGATCGCAAAAACATAATCCCCTATCTAATTCCTATTGTATATTAATTTGTTTGGATATAGGTTTTGTTTGTCTGTTGGTCTTTTCTCTTATGTGAAAAACGTAAAGTATGATAAAACATTTGAGGGTGCGTTTGTCGGCAGCCGTGGGTGGAGTGGTTCAGTCGTGAAGTGCTGGCGACGCCGCTGCGCGCGTTCCCGGAGCACAAGCGGTCCTTCCTGCCGTCGCGCTCCGACCGGCAGCACGTCGCGCGCCTCGTGCACGCGCTCCGGATGGGCTGGACCAAGACCCGGAGACAGCTCGCCGAAGAGAGACGGAAGAAGAGAGTCAGTATTGTTTTGATACGCCTTTCGGCTCTTCTTTAAATTCTAAGTGTTCCTTATCGAAATATCTCTACATTCCAGATTGCCCGTGTTATAATAGTAATCAAGTACCCAGTTTCATAAGTAACATACGATATAATATTGTTGCATAGGAGAAAAACTTCTACAACCTGTGGGGCTCGGCGAACAGCGAGGAAGAGGAGCGGCAGCGCGGCATACACAAGCACATCCCCGCCCCGCGCCGGCCGCTGCCCTCCCACGCCGAGAGCTACAACCCGCCGCCCGAGTACCTGCTGGACGCTAAGGAGGTACCTTCCCTCACTCGTATACACAGCCGCGCCGGCCGCTGCCCTCCCACGCCGAGAGCTACAACCCGCCGCCCGAGTACCTGCTGGACGCTAAGGAGGTACCTTCCCTCACTCGTATACACAGCCGCGCCGGCCGCTGCCCTCCCACGCCGAGAGCTACAACCCGCCGCCCGAGTACCTGCTGGACGCTAAGGAGGTACCTTCCCTCACTCGTATACACAGCCGCGCCGGCCGCT
This sequence comes from Acronicta aceris, assembly GCA_910591435.1. Lineage (NCBI taxonomy): Eukaryota > Metazoa > Arthropoda > Insecta > Lepidoptera > Noctuidae > Acronicta > Acronicta aceris. The sequence goes on from OU342770.1 coordinate 14,994,894, forward strand.
GCCCTCCCACGCCGAGAGCTACAACCCGCCGCCCGAGTACCTGCTGGACGCTAAGGAGGTACCTTCCCTCACTCGTATACACAGCCGCGCCGGCCGCTGCCCTCCCACGCCGAGAGCTACAACCCGCCGCCCGAGTACCTGCTGGACGCTAAGGAGGTACCTTCCCTCACTCGTATACACAGCCGCGCCGGCCGCTGCCCTCCCACGCCGAGAGCTACAACCCGCCGCCCGAGTACCTGCTGGACGCTAAGGAGGTACCTTCCCTCACTCGTATACACAGCCGCGCCGGCCGCTGCCCTCCCACGCCGAGAGCTACAACCCGCCGCCCGAGTACCTGCTGGACGCTAAGGAGGTACCTTCCCTCACTCGTATACACAGCCGCGCCGGCCGCTGCCCTCCCACGCCGAGAGCTACAACCCGCCGCCCGAGTACCTGCTGGACGCTAAGGAGGTACCTTCCCTCACTCGTATACACAGCCGCGCCGGCCGCTGCCCTCCCACGCCGAGAGCTACAACCCGCCGCCCGAGTACCTGCTGGACGCTAAGGAGGTACCTTCCCTCACTCGTATACACAGCCGCGCCGGCCGCTGCCCTCCCACGCCGAGAGCTACAACCCGCCGCCCGAGTACCTGCTGGACGCTAAGGAGGTACCTTCCCTCACTCGTATACACAGCCGCGCCGGCCGCTGCCCTCCCACGCCGAGAGCTACAACCCGCCGCCCGAGTACCTGCTGGACGCTAAGGAGGTACCTTCCCTCACTCGTATACACAGCCGCGCCGGCCGCTGCCCTCCCACGCCGAGAGCTACAACCCGCCGCCCGAGTACCTGCTGGACGCTAAGGAGGTACCTTCCCTCACTCGTATACACAGCCGCGCCGGCCGCTGCCCTCCCACGCCGAGAGCTACAACCCGCCGCCCGAGTACCTGCTGGACGCTAAGGAGGTACCTTCCCTCACTCGTATACACAGCCGCGCCGGCCGCTGCCCTCCCACGCCGAGAGCTACAACCCGCCGCCCGAGTACCTGCTGGACGCTAAGGAGGTACCTTCCCTCACTCGTATACACAGCCGCGCCGGCCGCTGCCCTCCCACGCCGAGAGCTACAACCCGCCGCCCGAGTACCTGCTGGACGCTAAGGAGGTACCTTCCCTCACTCGTATACACAGCCGCGCCGGCCGCTGCCCTCCCACGCCGAGAGCTACAACCCGCCGCCCGAGTACCTGCTGGACGCTAAGGAGGTACCTTCCCTCACTCGTATACACAGCCGCGCCGGCCGCTGCCCTCCCACGCCGAGAGCTACAACCCGCCGCCCGAGTACCTGCTGGACGCTAAGGAGGTACCTTCCCTCACTCGTATACACAGCCGCGCCGGCCGCTGCCCTCCCACGCCGAGAGCTACAACCCGCCGCCCGAGTACCTGCTGGACGCTAAGGAGGTACCTTCCCTCACTCGTATACACAGCCGCGCCGGCCGCTGCCCTCCCACGCCGAGAGCTACAACCCGCCGGGTACCTTCCCTCACTCACATACATAGCCAAATGAAACAAATTAATTTAACTCATTCCGATTTTCTATTCCTATAATTATCAAGACCAATTTTGTCCTCCACATGATAAGTAAAATATTTGTAAAACCCATGCTTAATAAAATGATAGCAAATTTTCACATAAACAACAATTTACATGAGCAGTAGATCAACATCTTATGTCATGTTAGTCTAGTTGACTCATTACGTTTTATAATTGCTTGTAAAAGCAAACTGATACTAGAAATTTAAGACGCCAATTGCGATTGCCGATGTGAATTTAAAATTATGTTTGTCAGTTAAAAGAATGGAACAAGTTGAGCGAGACACCGTGGAAGCGCAAGTACACGTTCCTACCCACGAAACACAACAGTCTGCGAGAGGTGCCCGCCTACGAGCGCTTCACGAGGGAGCGCTTCTTGCGCTGTCTCGACCTGTACCTCGCGCCGCGCGCCATCAAGATGCGGGTACGTCACCACTCACCACTCACCACTTACCACTCACCACTAACCACTCACCACTTACCACTAACCACTCACCACTGTGCTACCACTCCACCACTTCACTGCACGCTAACTCTGTCTCACCGTGATTCGATGCAATCAGTTTTGTACAGCATCTTACAAGATGGTTGTAGTAAGATGTGGAAATATATTATGTTGGCATATAAGTACATGAACAAATTATTGCAAATGCGTGGTCTAATAAAATTAATTCTAAGTAGTAAGTTTAATTAGAGGGAGGCTTGTACCTATACTTAAACTTAATGGAAATAAAACCAAACGAAATCAATATAGAATGAGAGTACAAAGCATAAGGAACAAGATATGCCAGTGTTGTCCATCTTTATTTGGTCCTTTCTACATACTACGTATTAAGACTCTGCAAACTACTTCCTAAAATCAGCAAACCACTTCTTTACCATTTGTATTGAAGGAGCACACTCTGAATAAAACTTGTGTTTTGAAAATTACAAAAGTAGTGCCACTTAAACCACTGTCACTACTAAACTAATGGTGGTTGAACACAGCATTTGAAGGTTGACGCTACCGTAACATCATATGACTTTATCAATTATTATAGTGTCACTAATGATATTATGGTTCTTTCCTCAAAAGGTAATTTCAGACATTACCCTACATCGTACCACTCACATATAAGTGTTCTTCCATGTCTGGACTTTAAAAGAGACCATGATTCTCTGAGTGTGTTTCGGTGTTTCTTCTCAGAGGTCGTCAGTTAGGAAATGCCGAAGCCATCTAGCTAAAAAAAAAACCCAAACCATTGACATGTAAAAATATCTCTAAATAAATAATTTCATTTCATTTCACTATCTAAGAAGTAACTTACACACTAATGGCCAGTCCCTATATCAAATCCGTTGATAGATTTTCTTACTAGAAATAGGATTTTGACATTACTTGTATGAACCTTATGTCAAAATCCTTTCTCTAGTAAGCAAATCTATCGGCGGATTTGATATAGGGACTGGCCATAAGTCGGTTTCACTCGCGACCTAAAGTGACATTAAACTTTCACCCTTCCTTAAAATGTGGAAATGAGTAACAACAATACCAATGTTTAGGTTCGTATTGTTACGAGCTGGGGTTCGGGATAAATTTAATTAACACCAATTTCACCGAAACAACAAATATTTTAATTAACTTGACAAACACACAACTGAAATTACTGAGAGAGTCACAGTATCAGAGTTACAGTATCACTTATCGCACTATAATGTCGCACTTGTAGTCACTTAACTTCGCTTCGATATTCACTTCACCGTGTTCAGAACTAAACTGCCCTGGCCGACCCTCACGACTAGTATTTATATGAGTCACGAAGATTCTAGAATCGAACAATCTCGATAGGTCCACAAAATACGAGTAGGTAAGTACCTACTTATAAACAATTGACGATAAAGTGATCGTCTATTGTTTACGGTCATTCACCTTGAAGACGACTTTTCTTCGAATGTTCTACATGCTTCTACGACTTTCTAGAATCTTCGTGACCCATCTCCGTACTAATAGTTACTCGGCGTAACAGTATCTTTAAAAACACCAGCTATCCCATAAAAACTTACTACACTACAATATTATTAGGTATTAGATTGTTCACCAAGGTCGCAATGGGAGAAAGTGACAGATTATTAACTAGCGAAGATTTGAAAGAGGCACCATTTTGCGCACGAGTTTGTAATGTTTACTTTTCCCCAAGTGAAGTGTAGAGCTTTGTACTTGACTTACGAGGAAAATAAATAGATAGGTAAAAACATCTGAAGAAACATAATAGGCAATATGCATTTGAAACAGATGAGGGTAATATTTTTTTTGGGGTACTATTTTGAATCCTCATTACGACTCTATCAATATTTCCTGATTTTATTTCTTTTTCTATGTGAAAATAACACTGGTCTACAAAATTTAACATTTCTTTTGCCACATGGGTGAGACATATAATTTCTTGTAGATTTTTTGACGCTAAATCTAATTCCGCAGCAGAATTGCTCTAGCACGTCAGAATTTGGAAATATACCAATCTCAAAGTGGTAAAAACCCTGTTTTTAGCGACATTTGAAGTATTTTTTAAGGACAAAAAATTTTTGACGGTAATTTTTAACTGTAGCATCCTATTGTACTACTCTTCTCCTTTGAAATCCATTTTATTTTGCTTCGTTACGATTTTTATTTCTCAAGATATTAATTTTTAGCTGTAGTACTTCGATATACCCTATATTATTTTCTGCATTTTAATACTAACAAATTACATCATGAAAATAAAATGGTAAATCCTGAGAAAAAAACCTCGTAGCAAAGCAAAGTAAAAGGGATTTGAAAGGAGAAGGGTAGTACTACGGAATGTTTCAGTTAGAAATGACCATAAAATATTTGCTGACCTCAAAAAAAATACCTCAAAGATCGCCAAAAACAGTGTTTGAGCTTGCTTTGAGATTGATATATCTCCAAATTCTGACGTGCTAGAGCAATTCTGCTGCCGGATTTAGATTTAGCGTCAAAAAATCTACAAGAAATTATATGTCTCACCCATGTGGCAAAATTTTGTAGACCAGTGTAATTATTGAAAAGTGCAAAAAAAATGTGGGAAATTCAGAGCGGTTGAAACGGAGCGTTATTGGTCAGACGATTTGACCAATGGCGTCAGTCGAGTGTGACGTCAAAGTCTATGTGTATGTCACTGTCAAAAGCGCTTGTTCTGTTCGTAACGACTGTGAAGTTCTGAAATTGTATTAATTATCATTGTTCAATATCAAATTGTTACACTTATTCTGTGAGATAAAACTTTGTGACGAAATGACCGACAGCGGTTATGTGAAGGTTATGTGTCATAGACTTTGACGTCACGCGCCAAGCGCGCCATAATGGCGGGCGTTTAAAACGCCTGAAAAAGTTTAAAATAAAAAACAAATATATATACTACATTTTACATTTTTGGTGCTAAATATTATTTAACAGTAATAAAACGATATAAGCTATCATAAAAAAAAAGATCAGTGCATATTCCCTATTATTCCTTTCTAAGACTTTCACTACCTGAACTACGGACATGATTATCCTGGACATGATTGTCCTGCAATATCGTTATTCATTATGTTTTTGCCAATCACGAAAAATAAAATGTATAATACTGGCACGTTACAAGATGTTAACGAGCAGGTAATGTTGTACAGCTCACAATTAGCCCCGAGGACTTGGTGCCGAAGCTGCCGTCGCCCCGTGATCTGCAGCCGTTCCCCACGTCGCAGGCGCTGGAGTTCCGCGGACACGAAGGCCTCGTGCGCAGCGTGGACTTCGACCCCTCCGGGCAGTACATCGTGTCTGGAGGCGACGACGGCACTGTGCGAGGTCACTCTCTCATCCTTTCCGTTTTAATGTCTTATGTCAGTTATAATAAGTTTTGTAATTTGATATACTGTGACAGGGAAATGAAAAGAAAACATTATAGCTATAAGAAGTTTATACCTAATATGTTTTAGATTTTTATGGTTAAGGGGAATAACTCTTCGGGCAATACAGATGTGATGGTATGTGATGTTATGAATAAGAGGCCAAGAGTGTAGATATCACACAGATCACAAACGGTTTTTCATGAACATTTTACATATAACTAAGTTTTATGTTTTATGAAGAAAAAAATATTACAGTATTTTCTTTGATATTCCAAAATTTGGGATTATATTTCAATGTAAAAGGGAACTACGTATTCAATGGGTTTACTTTTAATTTATGTACTGTAGCTTACACTTTAACTAAGCTAACGTAATCATAAAAAGGACAAAACTGCCTCAAAATTCACGAGTAATCACATTATTTTTAATTTAAGCTTTCTTTTCAAATACTGTTATTTATCTCGGAAAATTTCTTTAACAGTAAGTGTACAAATTACTACTATTTTGTTTCCGTTTAGTCAGCTATCCTACAATATGTTAATGTTTAACCTAGTGCTTAGGGCAGCCAATGAATTTATTACTAGGAAATTAAATTAAACAAAACATGTAATACTTAACGAAATGTTTTTTATGATTACTTTAGCTTAGTAAAAGTGTCAGCTACGAACATATATTAACAGTATTGAAAGAAATTGAATTCGTTGAATAAGTAGTTTTCTTTTAAAATTGAACTTGAATGCCAAATTCTGGGTTATCAAAGAAACAACTTAAACATACAATTTTCTTTAAAAAATATTGATTTTGATTAGGCCATACATATGGGGGTTAAAATTGTACCCCCTAACACGTCCTGCCAGGAATACGTCGAGTTTCCAGTAAGCAGTATATGCACAGATTAAAAAAACAATTATCATCAACACATTTACTGTCCCCACTGCTGGACACGGGTCTTCTCCCAGAGTGAAAGGGATTATGCCACACACACAAAGTACATTAGCCTACAGTGGGTTGGCAGACTCCACACGCCGTCGAGATTTTCTTGACGAATCTCGTTTCGATGTTTTCTTTCAACGTTTAAGCCAGTGATAATTAATTTTATTTATAAATAATAAATGGAACTTAATTATACAAAATAAATTTAATACGCTTTCGTTGCGAAAAGTCAGAGGTCAAGAAGACAGTCCAATGGTTAAATTATTAGGCTATCACTTGCTTATAAATGGAATGTATAAGTTATAATTAACATATGTTATTAATTTCATTATTATTAACTTATTGCTGTTTTCGTAAATATCAAAAATATTTAGTAAAGAACCCTTGTACTAATTGGTTGCAGCTAGAGTATCACAGCGACTGAAGTCGTTCTATTATGATAAAATCATATTATAATCATCTAAACATGTTGTCTTCTGCAAAAAGGTTACATAGTTGCCTCCCCAAGTGTAGTCTAAAAAATTAAATTTAATTCCTAATAAAACTTTTGTGCATGACTATTATGTTATGATAAAATGTCCTTGGTCCGAATAGTCGAAGCCAAAAGAGTCCTTTGGTGTCTGGTGTTTCGCACCATGGTGCGAATCGACGAAGTACAAAAAAGACATTAGCTCATACACATCATGGTCCGAAACCATGAAATTAAAAGGGTGGTAGGTACTTGCGTGATTCACAGCGTGGTCTGAATAGCTCATGGTGCTTCGCCGTTCTACTCGGCATAAGAAATTGTTGATTCAAAAGTCTGAGTCAAAAGCTGGGTAAGCCCATGATTACGTCGTTTTTATGTGGGAGTTCTATGAAGTATTAGACACACAATATAAATTTTTGATGGTGGACGTCGGTCGTTTAGCGAAGTAGTGTGCTATCGATGTAGTTAAGAGTTTCGGTGTGATGCGTACAGTGTGGGAGACGAGCACGGGCCGCTGCGTGTGGAGCGCGGCGGTGGGCTCGGCCGGGGCGGGCGCGGGCGCGGGCGCGGGCGTGGCGCGCGTGGCGTGGCTGCCGGCGGGCGGGCTGTGCGTGGTGGCGGCGGCGGTGGGCGCGCGCCTACTGCTGCTGAGCGCGGCGGTGGCGTCGCCCCGCGTCGCGCGCCGCACCGACCTGCTGCTGCGCGACCCGCCGCCCGCGCACGACCTCACAGGTCTGTACACACTACACACTGCACTCTCCACACTGCTGCTGAGCGCGGCGGTGGCGTCGCCCCGCGTCGCGCGCCGCACCGACCTGCTGCTGCGCGACCCGCCGCCCGCGCACGACCTCACAGGTCTGTACACACTACACACTGCACTCTCCACACTGCTGCTGAGCGCGGCGGTGGCGTCGCCCCGCGTCGCGCGCCGCACCGACCTGCTGCTGCGCGACCCGCCGCCCGCGCACGACCTCACAGGTCTGTACACACTACACACTGCACTCTCCACACTGCTGCTGAGCGCGGCGGTGGCGTCGCCCCGCGTCGCGCGCCGCACCGACCTGCTGCTGCGCGACCCGCCGCCCGCGCACGACCTCACAGGTCTGTACACACTACACACTGCACTCTCCACACTGCTGCTGAGCGCGGCGGTGGCGTCGCCCCGCGTCGCGCGCCGCACCGACCTGCTGCTGCGCGACCCGCCGCCCGCGCACGACCTCACAGGTCTGTACACACTACACACTGCACTCTCCACACTGCTGCTGAGCGCGGCGGTGGCGTCGCCCCGCGTCGCGCGCCGCACCGACCTGCTGCTGCGCGACCCGCCGCCCGCGCACGACCTCACAGGTCTGTACACACTACACACTGCACTCTCCACACTGCTGCTGAGCGCGGCGGTGGCGTCGCCCCGCGTCGCGCGCCGCACCGACCTGCTGCTGCGCGACCCGCCGCCCGCGCACGACCTCACAGGTCTGTACACACTACACACTGCACTCTCCACACTGCTGCTGAGCGCGGCGGTGGCGTCGCCCCGCGTCGCGCGCCGCACCGACCTGCTGCTGCGCGACCCGCCGCCCGCGCACGACCTCACAGGTCTGTACACACTACACACTGCACTCTCCACACTGCTGCTGAGCGCGGCGGTGGCGTCGCCCCGCGTCGCGCGCCGCACCGACCTGCTGCTGCGCGACCCGCCGCCCGCGCACGACCTCACAGGTCTGTACACACTACACACTGCACTCTCCACACTGCTGCTGAGCGCGGCGGTGGCGTCGCCCCGCGTCGCGCGCCGCACCGACCTGCTGCTGCGCGACCCGCCGCCCGCGCACGACCTCACAGGTCTGTACACACTACACACTGCACTCTCCACACTGCTGCTGAGCGCGGCGGTGGCGTCGCCCCGCGTCGCGCGCCGCACCGACCTGCTGCTGCGCGACCCGCCGCCCGCGCACGACCTCACAGGTCTGTACACACTACACACTGCACTCTCCACACTGCTGCTGAGCGCGGCGGTGGCGTCGCCCCGCGTCGCGCGCCGCACCGACCTGCTGCTGCGCGACCCGCCGCCCGCGCACGACCTCACAGGTCTGTACACACTACACACTGCACTCTCCACACTGCTGCTGAGCGCGGCGGTGGCGTCGCCCCGCGTCGCGCGCCGCACCGACCTGCTGCTGCGCGACCCGCCGCCCGCGCACGACCTCACAGGTCTGTACACACTACACACTGCACTCTCCACACTGCTGCTGAGCGCGGCGGTGGCGTCGCCCCGCGTCGCGCGCCGCACCGACCTGCTGCTGCGCGACCCGCCGCCCGCGCACGACCTCACAGGTCTGTACACACTACACACTGCACTCTCCACACTGCTGCTGAGCGCGGCGGTGGCGTCGCCCCGCGTCGCGCGCCGCACCGACCTGCTGCTGCGCGACCCGCCGCCCGCGCACGACCTCACAGGTCTGTACACACTACACACTGCACTCTCCACACTGCTGCTGAGCGCGGCGGTGGCGTCGCCCCGCGTCGCGCGCCGCACCGACCTGCTGCTGCGCGACCCGCCGCCCGCGCACGACCTCACAGGTCTGTACACACTACACACTGCACTCTCCACACTGCTGCTGAGCGCGGCGGTGGCGTCGCCCCGCGTCGCGCGCCGCACCGACCTGCTGCTGCGCGACCCGCCGCCCGCGCACGACCTCACAGGTCTGTACACACTACACACTGCACTCTCCACACTGCTGCTGAGCGCGGCGGTGGCGTCGCCCCGCGTCGCGCGCCGCACCGACCTGCTGCTGCGCGACCCGCCGCCCGCGCACGACCTCACAGGTCTGTACACACTACACACTGCACTCTCCACACTGCTGCTGAGCGCGGCGGTGGCGTCGCCCCGCGTCGCGCGCCGCACCGACCTGCTGCTGCGCGACCCGCCGCCCGCGCACGACCTCACAGGTCTGTACACACTACACACTGCACTCTCCACACTGCTGCTGAGCGCGGCGGTGGCGTCGCCCCGCGTCGCGCGCCGCACCGACCTGCTGCTGCGCGACCCGCCGCCCGCGCACGACCTCACAGGTCTGTACACACTACACACTGCACTCTCCACACTGCTGCTGAGCGCGGCGGTGGCGTCGCCCCGCGTCGCGCGCCGCACCGACCTGCTGCTGCGCGACCCGCCGCCCGCGCACGACCTCACAGGTCTGTACACACTACACACTGCACTCTCCACACTGCTGCTGAGCGCGGCGGTGGCGTCGCCCCGCGTCGCGCGCCGCACCGACCTGCTGCTGCGCGACCCGCCGCCCGCGCACGACCTCACAGGTCTGTACACACTACACACTGCACTCTCCACACTGCTGCTGAGCGCGGCGGTGGCGTCGCCCCGCGTCGCGCGCCGCACCGACCTGCTGCTGCGCGACCCGCCGCCCGCGCACGACCTCACAGGTCTGTACACACTACACACTGCACTCTCCACACTGCTGCTGAGCGCGGCGGTGGCGTCGCCCCGCGTCGCGCGCCGCACCGACCTGCTGCTGCGCGACCCGCCGCCCGCGCACGACCTCACAGGTCTGTACACACTACACACTGCACTCTCCACACTGCTGCTGAGCGCGGCGGTGGCGTCGCCCCGCGTCGCGCGCCGCACCGACCTGCTGCTGCGCGACCCGCCGCCCGCGCACGACCTCACAGGTCTGTACACACTACACACTGCACTCTCCACACTGCTGCTGAGCGCGGCGGTGGCGTCGCCCCGCGTCGCGCGCCGCACCGACCTGCTGCTGCGCGACCCGCCGCCCGCGCACGACCTCACAGGTCTGTACACACTACACACTGCACTCTCCACACTGCTGCTGAGCGCGGCGGTGGCGTCGCCCCGCGTCGCGCGCCGCACCGACCTGCTGCTGCGCGACCCGCCGCCCGCGCACGACCTCACAGGTCTGTACACACTACACACTGCACTCTCCACACTGCTGCTGAGCGCGGCGGTGGCGTCGCCCCGCGTCGCGCGCCGCACCGACCTGCTGCTGCGCGACCCGCCGCCCGCGCACGACCTCACAGGTCTGTACACACTACACACTGCACTCTCCACACTGCTGCTGAGCGCGGCGGTGGCGTCGCCCCGCGTCGCGCGCCGCACCGACCTGCTGCTGCGCGACCCGCCGCCCGCGCACGACCTCACAGGTCTGTACACACTACACACTGCACTCTCCACACTGCTGCTGAGCGCGGCGGTGGCGTCGCCCCGCGTCGCGCGCCGCACCGACCTGCTGCTGCGCGACCCGCCGCCCGCGCACGACCTCACAGGTCTGTACACACTACACACTGCACTCTCCACACTGCTGCTGAGCGCGGCGGTGGCGTCGCCCCGCGTCGCGCGCCGCACCGACCTGCTGCTGCGCGACCCGCCGCCCGCGCACGACCTCACAGGTCTGTACACACTACACACTGCACTCTCCACACTGCTGCTGAGCGCGGCGGTGGCGTCGCCCCGCGTCGCGCGCCGCACCGACCTGCTGCTGCGCGACCCGCCGCCCGCGCACGACCTCACAGGTCTGTACACACTACACACTGCACTCTCCACACTGCTGCTGAGCGCGGCGGTGGCGTCGCCCCGCGTCGCGCGCCGCACCGACCTGCTGCTGCGCGACCCGCCGCCCGCGCACGACCTCACAGGTCTGTACACACTACACACTGCACTCTCCACACTGCTGCTGAGCGCGGCGGTGGCGTCGCCCCGCGTCGCGCGCCGCACCGACCTGCTGCTGCGCGACCCGCCGCCCGCGCACGACCTCACAGGTCTGTACACACTACACACTGCACTCTCCACACTGCTGCTGAGCGCGGCGGTGGCGTCGCCCCGCGTCGCGCGCCGCACCGACCTGCTGCTGCGCGACCCGCCGCCCGCGCACGACCTCACAGGTCTGTACACACTACACACTGCACTCTCCACACTCCACTCTCCACACTCCACTCGCTGCTTCACCCTACCAAAAACAATTCTAGGTATAAAATTATATCACTTTAAACACATACGACAAAACACGACCTCACAGGTCTGTACACACTACACACTGCACTCTCCACACTCCACACTGCACTCTCCACACTCCACACTCCACTCGCTGCTTCACCCTACCAAAAACAATTCTAGGTATAAAATCACTTTAAACACACGACAAAACGAAATTAATACACCAATCTTTTTTTTTATTAAATCGACAAACGAGCTGACGAGCCTCATTGCGGTAAATTGTCATCGTCGCATAAACACCTACAACAACAAAGGAATTGCTGATGCGTTGCCGAGCCTTAAGTGCCCTACAAACTGAATACTGTTATAACCGCGACATTCGTGGAGGAACTGACTCCGAAGCCGTCAATATTATTATACAAAGCAATTCCGCCGACCGACTCCGACCTTAAGTATAACATGATATAAATATAAAGACGAGTGACGTCATGGCTACAACGCCATCTAGCGGTATAAAGCTAACTTAAAACAGTGTGTCCAGACTATTATGTTAACCGTTCGTACAAATCCTATGTAACGTTACAGTCGACGAGCGCACCTCATCATGCGTGGAATGGCAACGCGTGAGTGCCGAGGAGTGGGCTCGCGGCGTGAGGGTGGCCGTGTCACACTTCAAGCCCGTAACGCACGTGAGTACTGTACTGTGTAGTAGTGTGTGCGTGTGTGTGTGAGAGAGAGAGACAGTGTGTGTCAGTGCGCGTATGTGTGTGGGTATGTTGACGTGTGTGTGGCGGCAGGTGGCGTGGCACGCGCGCGGCGACTACGTGTGCGTGACGCTGCGCGAGGCGGCGTCGCGCTCGGTGGTGGTGTGTGTGTGTGTTGACGTGTGTGTGGCGGCAGGTGGCGTGGCACGCGCGCGGCGACTACGTGTGCGTGACGCTGCGCGAGGCGGCGTCGCGCTCGGTGGTGGTGTGTGTGTGTGTTGACGTGTGTGTGGCGGCAGGTGGCGTGGCACGCGCGCGGCGACTACGTGTGCGTGACGCTGCGCGAGGCGGCGTCGCGCTCGGTGGTGGTGTGTGTGTGTGTTGACGTGTGTGTGGCGGCAGGTGGCGTGGCACGCGCGCGGCGACTACGTGTGCGTGACGCTGCGCGAGGCGGCGTCGCGCTCGGTGGTGGTGTGTGTGTGTGTTGACGTGTGTGTGGCGGCAGGTGGCGTGGCACGCGCGCGGCGACTACGTGTGCGTGACGCTGCGCGAGGCGGCGTCGCGCTCGGTGGTGGTGTGTGTGTGTGTTGACGTGTGTGTGGCGGCAGGTGGCGTGGCACGCGCGCGGCGACTACGTGTGCGTGACGCTGCGCGAGGCGGCGTCGCGCTCGGTGGTGGTGTGTGTGTGTGTTGACGTGTGTGTGGCGGCAGGTGGCGTGGCACGCGCGCGGCGACTACGTGTGCGTGACGCTGCGCGAGGCGGCGTCGCGCTCGGTGGTGGTGTGTGTGTGTGTTGACGTGTGTGTGGCGGCAGGTGGCGTGGCACGCGCGCGGCGACTACGTGTGCGTGACGCTGCGCGAGGCGGCGTCGCGCTCGGTGGTGGTGTGTGTGTGTGTTGACGTGTGTGTGGCGGCAGGTGGCGTGGCACGCGCGCGGCGACTACGTGTGCGTGACGCTGCGCGAGGCGGCGTCGCGCTCGGTGGTGGTGTGTGTGTGTGTTGACGTGTGTGTGGCGGCAGGTGGCGTGGCACGCGCGCGGCGACTACGTGTGCGTGACGCTGCGCGAGGCGGCGTCGCGCTCGGTGGTGGTGTGTGTGTGTGTTGACGTGTGTGTGGCGGCAGGTGGCGTGGCACGCGCGCGGCGACTACGTGTGCGTGACGCTGCGCGAGGCGGCGTCGCGCTCGGTGGTGGTGTGTGTGTGTGTTGACGTGTGTGTGGCGGCAGGTGGCGTGGCACGCGCGCGGCGACTACGTGTGCGTGACGCTGCGCGAGGCGGCGTCGCGCTCGGTGGTGGTGTGTGTGTGTGTTGACGTGTGTGTGGCGGCAGGTGGCGTGGCACGCGCGCGGCGACTACGTGTGCGTGACGCTGCGCGAGGCGGCGTCGCGCTCGGTGGTGGTGTGTGTGTGTGTGTTGACGTGTGTGTGGCGGCAGGTGGCGTGGCACGCGCGCGGCGACTACGTGTGCGTGACGCTGCGCGAGGCGGCGTCGCGCTCGGTGGTGGTGTGTGTGTGTGTTGACGTGTGTGTGGCGGCAGGTGGCGTGGCACGCGCGCGGCGACTACGTGTGCGTGACGCTGCGCGAGGCGGCGTCGCGCTCGGTGGTGGTGTGTGTGTGTGTTGACGTGTGTGTGGCGGCAGGTGGCGTGGCACGCGCGCGGCGACTACGTGTGCGTGACGCTGCGCGAGGCGGCGTCGCGCTCGGTGGTGGTGTGTGTGTGTGTTGACGTGTGTGTGGCGGCAGGTGGCGTGGCACGCGCGCGGCGACTACGTGTGCGTGACGCTGCGCGAGGCGGCGTCGCGCTCGGTGGTGGTGTGTGTGTGTGTTGACGTGTGTGTGGCGGCAGGTGGCGTGGCACGCGCGCGGCGACTACGTGTGCGTGACGCTGCGCGAGGCGGCGTCGCGCTCGGTGGTGGTGTGTGTGTGTGTTGACGTGTGTGTGGCGGCAGGTGGCGTGGCACGCGCGCGGCGACTACGTGTGCGTGACGCTGCGCGAGGCGGCGTCGCGCTCGGTGGTGGTGTGTATGTGTGTTGACGTGTGTGTGGCGGCAGGTGGCGTGGCACGCGCGCGGCGACTACGTGTGCGTGACGCTGCGCGAGGCGGCGTCGCGCTCGGTGGTGGTGTGTGTGTGTGTTGACGTGTGTGTGGCGGCAGGTGGCGTGGCACGCGCGCGGCGACTACGTGTGCGTGACGCTGCGCGAGGCGGCGTCGCGCTCGGTGGTGGTGTGTGTGTGTGTTGACGTGTGTGTGGCGGCAGGTGGCGTGGCACGCGCGCGGCGACTACGTGTGCGTGACGCTGCGCGAGGCGGCGTCGCGCTCGGTGGTGGTGTGTGTGTGTGTTGACGTGTGTGTGGCGGCAGGTGGCGTGGCACGCGCGCGGCGACTACGTGTGCGTGACGCTGCGCGAGGCGGCGTCGCGCTCGGTGGTGGTGTGTGTGTGTGTTGACGTGTGCGTGGCGGCAGGTGGCGTGGCACGCGCGCGGCGACTACGTGTGCGTGACGCTGCGCGAGGCGGCGTCTCGCTCGGTGGTGGTGTGTGTGTGTGTTGACGTGTGTGTGGCGGCAGGTGGCGTGGCACGCGCGCGGCGACTACGTGTGCGTGACGCTGCGCGAGGCGGCGTCGCGCTCGGTGGTGGTGTGTGTGTGTGTTGACGTGTGTGTGGCGGCAGGTGGCGTGGCACGCGCGCGGCGACTACGTGTGCGTGACGCTGCGCGAGGCGGCGTCGCGCTCGGTGGTGGTGTGTGTGTGTGTTGACGTGTGTGTGGCGGCAGGTGGCGTGGCACGCGCGCGGCGACTACGTGTGCGTGACGCTGCGCGAGGCGGCGTCGCGCTCGGTGGTGGTGTGTGTGTGTGTTGACGTGTGTGTGGCGGCAGGTGGCGTGGCACGCGCGCGGCGACTACGTGTGCGTGACGCTGCGCGAGGCGGCGTCGCGCTCGGTGGTGGTGTGTGTGTGTGTTGACGTGTGTGTGGCGGCAGGTGGCGTGGCACGCGCGCGGCGACTACGTGTGCGTGACGCTGCGCGAGGCGGCGTCGCGCTCGGTGGTGGTGTGTGTGTGTGTTGACGTGTGTGTGGCGGCAGGTGGCGTGGCACGCGCGCGGCGACTACGTGTGCGTGACGCTGCGCGAGGCGGCGTCGCGCTCGGTGGTGGTGTGTGTGTGTGTTGACGTGTGTGTGGCGGCAGGTGGCGTGGCACGCGCGCGGCGACTACGTGTGCGTGACGCTGCGCGAGGCGGCGTCGCGCTCGGTGGTGGTGTGTGTGTGTGTTGACGTGTGTGTGGCGGCAGGTGGCGTGGCACGCGCGCGGCGACTACGTGTGCGTGACGCTGCGCGAGGCGGCGTCGCGCTCGGTGGTGGTGTGTGTGTGTGTTGACGTGTGTGTGGCGGCAGGTGGCGTGGCACGCGCGCGGCGACTACGTGTGCGTGACGCTGCGCGAGGCGGCGTCGCGCTCGGTGGTGGTGTGTGTGTGTGTTGACGTGTGTGTGGCGGCAGGTGGCGTGGCACGCGCGCGGCGACTACGTGTGCGTGACGCTGCGCGAGGCGGCGTCGCGCTCGGTGGTGGTGTGTGTGTGTGTTGACGTGTGTGTGGCGGCAGGTGGCGTGGCACGCGCGCGGCGACTACGTGTGCGTGACGCTGCGCGAGGCGGCGTCGCGCTCGGTGGTGGTGTGTGTGTGTGTTGACGTGTGTGTGGCGGCAGGTGGCGTGGCACGCGCGCGGCGACTACGTGTGCGTGACGCTGCGCGAGGCGGCGTCGCGCTCGGTGGTGGTGTGTGTGTGTGTTGACGTGTGTGTGGCGGCAGGTGGCGTGGCACGCGCGCGGCGACTACGTGTGCGTGACGCTGCGCGAGGCGGCGTCGCGCTCGGTGGTGGTGTGTGTGTGTGTTGACGTGTGTGTGGCGGCAGGTGGCGTGGCACGCGCGCGGCGACTACGTGTGCGTGACGCTGCGCGAGGCGGCGTCGCGCTCGGTGGTGGTGTGTGTGTGTGTTGACGTGTGTGTGGCGGCAGGTGGCGTGGCACGCGCGCGGCGACTACGTGTGCGTGACGCTGCGCGAGGCGGCGTCGCGCTCGGTGGTGGTGTGTGTGTGTGTTGACGTGTGTGTGGCGGCAGGTGGCGTGGCACGCGCGCGGCGACTACGTGTGCGTGACGCTGCGCGAGGCGGCGTCGCGCTCGGTGGTGGTGTGTGTGTGTGTTGACGTGTGTGTGGCGGCAGGTGGCGTGGCACGCGCGCGGCGACTACGTGTGCGTGACGCTGCGCGAGGCGGCGTCGCGCTCGGTGGTGGTGTGTGTGTGTGTTGACGTGTGTGTGGCGGCAGGTGGCGTGGCACGCGCGCGGCGACTACGTGTGCGTGACGCTGCGCGAGGCGGCGTCGCGCTCGGTGGTGGTGTGTGTGTGTGTTGACGTGTGTGTGGCGGCAGGTGGCGTGGCACGCGCGCGGCGACTACGTGTGCGTGACGCTGCGCGAGGCGGCGTCGCGCTCGGTGGTGGTGTGTGTGTGTGTTGACGTGTGTGTGGCGGCAGGTGGCGTGGCACGCGCGCGGCGACTACGTGTGCGTGACGCTGCGCGAGGCGGCGTCGCGCTCGGTGGTGGTGTGTGTGTGTGTTGACGTGTGTGTGGCGGCAGGTGGCGTGGCACGCGCGCGGCGACTACGTGTGCGTGACGCTGCGCGAGGCGGCGTCGCGCTCGGTGGTGGTGTGTGTGTGTGTTGACGTGTGTGTGGCGGCAGATGGCGTGGCACGCGCGCGGCGACTACGTGTGCGTGACGCTGCGCGAGGCGGCGTCGCGCTCGGTGGTGGTGTGTGTGTGTGTTGACGTGTGTGTGGCGGCAGGTGGCGTGGCACGCGCGCGGCGACTACGTGTGCGTGACGCTGCGCGAGGCGGCGTCGCGCTCGGTGGTGGTGTGTGTGTGTGTTGACGTGTGTGTGGCGGCAGGTGGCGTGGCACGCGCGCGGCGACTACGTGTGCGTGACGCTGCGCGAGGCGGCGTCGCGCTCGGTGGTGGTGTGTGTGTGTGTTGACGTGTGTGTGGCGGCAGGTGGCGTGGCACGCGCGCGGCGACTACGTGTGCGTGACGCTGCGCGAGGCGGCGTCGCGCTCGGTGGTGGTGCACCAGCTGTCGCGGCGCCGGTCACAGTTGCCCTTCGCGCGCGCCAAGGGGCTGGTGCAGTGCGCGCTGTTCCACCCCACGCGCCCGCAAATCTTCGTGGCCGTAAGTACCCCCGCACTACAAGTCACCACACATTTACGTAATCTCAACTCCTGAGCAGAAGAATTATCTGTGACATTTTTTTGACTATTTATGTATAGTATTTCTTGTATGTAATAATATGTAGACACAACGAGTCGTTCGCGTGTACGACTTAGTGAAACAAGAATTGGTACGCAAACTACTGACCGGCGCGCAATGGATCAGTCACATGGCCGTGCACCCGGGAGGAGACAACCTGCTCGTCGCCTCGTACGACAGGAAGTGCATGTGGTATGTACTGTTTGTGCTATTGTAGTAATGTAATATGTTTTAGTAGTAGTGATGGTGAGTGGCCATGTGTGGCGGTGTGGTCGTGTGGCAGGTTCGACCTGGAGCTGTCCAGCAAGCCGTACCAGACGCTGCGGCTGCACGGCGGCGCGGTGCGGGCCGTGGCCTTCCACCGCCGCTACCCGCTGTTCGCCACCGCCGGCGACGACGACAACATCGTCGTGTCCCACGGCATGGTCTACAAGTAGGTCATACTGATACGCTCACTATTAACACATCCTACAAATCCATACAGTCGTCCGACGAGCACGCGGACGTCTAGACAGGGCGATCGTGCCAAGCGAGAGCCGGCTGCGGCCGCGCCAATCATTCATCAAAATAATTACGTGGGCATTCAATCTGAGGTTTCGTGTTTAAATTCATTATGGCGGACATTATTCTTCTAAACAAAATCTAGATTTATTTATAAAATTGTTTGTCCTGACTAGTATTAGGTAGATTTATTATACAGGGTGTCCAGTAAATAGCACGACATACTGCAGGGGATGATAGCTTGGGTCAATACCTACCAAAACAACACAATATATGTTCAGCAAAATCTTACGGATTTACAGTTTTACAACATTTTCCGAAATATCGAAAAATCTCTGTATGTATCTTTTTGTGATTTTTTGCATTTCCCATGCTAAGATTATTAAGTTATTTTTTAGTAAAGGAAAAAACGTCACCTTATGACGTAAATTCAGAATGTGAAGGCAAAAATTCAATCATGCGGGTAGGGTTCGCGGTGGCTTAGAGGTCAAAGCGTCTGGTATATCAAACCAGAAGACGCAGGTTCGAATCCTGCCCGCGATTAAATTTTTTCCTTACTAAAAAATAAATCTCTGTATGTATTACCTTGCTGATGCGAATGTCTGCAAATTATATAATACAATTTATATAACAATATACCATCACGCCTGTATTCCCCGAAGGGTTAGGCAGAGGCGTACTTAATATACACCCACAGTTCGCCTGGTATGTTTAGGTCCCATGTTATAGGGGGCGAGCCTATAGTCATTAATCGGGCACAAATCTAGCTGATACTGAAAATTTCATACAAAATCCCAATAACACTGCTCTACCTGTGGATCGAACCTAGGAGAAATAATATTTTCGTGAGAAAAGTGCGTTTCTTTTCCTGGATTGGGATTTGTACAGAATTTGTACAAGGTCCTTCGAGCTGGATGACGGTTTTTGGTGGAAGAACTCAAAAGTAGTGTAACGCTTGTAGTTGTACTAGAAGTCTGTGTGAAAACAGCGGAACTAGAAAGCCCGTATATTTAAGATAGCTTCGTCTGACTGGTACCGGCCTCGCAGACAAATAAGTCAAGTCAAGGCAAACTCCACGACTAACTTTTTAAATTATTATAATACAATAACTACTGTGCTTTTATACAAATGTTATCCTTAATGTTGTGCATATCTATAATTGATATAAACACAAGTCTTTGCCTCTGTATTTTGCTACTAACCAATGTTGCCTTATGTAAATAAATAAATAAATAAAGGACAAAGTTAAAGGGGTTTGAAGAATTTGGACTTGTGTGGCGTTCGCCATTTTAATTTTTTTTGAAAAATGCGGCCACTAATTTACCCTGTATATTTCGATAGCTGACATTAAACAAAAAATTTAAGATACATATTTTTTTATAGCATCACGTTTCCAATTTACACGCTATCAAAATTGTACTGTTAAGTATCTATGAATTGACTTCAATTATTATTTTGAAAGTCTTGCAAGTCCACAAAAACAAAGGAATCTGACTTAATCACGGTGCTCTACGGCTTATTTATTTATATATTTTATCTTATAACAATAAGAGACACTTCTTCTTCTAATCGAATCAATAGCAAAAGTAGAGAAGAGCAAAAGAAAAGAAATAATTGAAATACCTTAAACTAGATTGGCTCTGTATTCCGCTACGCACATAACATTTTCTGTAGCGGCCATTAGGTCATGACATGTACAGGTATAGGAGCACTCTGGGCATGACATATTGGCCATATCTTCCACTGCATCACACTCACAAAAAAAGTGCCAAGTTAGTGGCACTGGAGAATCTTCCAGGATACTGTATATCTACTACCTTTAATTGCATATTTAGGGTAACGGGTCTAAGGAACTGATAATTCATACATAGTTCGTGAGCTTCTTTCTTTTCTTCTTTGAGGCCTAAATTATTTACGAAAACGACTTACTTTATTATTCTTAAATATTAATGTCGGTTAATTTGCCAAAAATCATCCTTGGCAGTTCGAAAATATGTATCATTTGGACAGTTTTTTAACGATAGAGAAATTTCAAGTATACCAGTCGATAGAGCATAACATTCCGAATACAACGATGTACGTAATTATTTTTTCTAAAATGTTCCATAGGTTTATCGATACTTCCGGTATCGTTACCTTTAAAACTTTGATTGCTTATATCGTGGAAATTTGACTATTTACAAGATTTTATAGAGAGACATTATTTATTGGTATTGATGTCTGCAATTGATTTTTTATGAGTAGCCGCTAGCTACCGTTTTTTTTCAAAATGGCGCCCAGGAGGATGGCCCTCTCCATAAAAAATCTACAAACCCCTTTGTCCCCTCAATACAGTTTTTTAGAGTCATATTTAAGATTTTCAGAGCCAAATTTTCGCTTTGTGTTGGATAGTTTTCTTCACAATAACATAAATTCAACTAAAAAACGTAAAATTTTATAATTTTTATATTACTGAGGATAGCCCAACGATATTCCCATTACTGGATAGATAATAATATGACCAACCATCCCAGATTTCCTTTTGGAGCACTTGGTCTAGGACAACCTGTATTTTATTTATTAACTAGCGACCCGCCCGCGGTTTTACCCGCGTTGCTCCATTCCTAAGAGTCGTAGCGTACCTAATGTTAAATAGCTTAAAACCTTCCTCTTGAATCTCTCTATGTATGAAAAAAAAAGCTTCAAAATCCGTTGCGTAGTTTTAAAGATTTAAGCATACATAGGGACGGACAGACTGCGACACTAAATATACCTACCGACTACAGAATGTCCTTATAAACAACGTTTACAGCGCCGCCGGTCGGGCCGGTACCGCCGCACCGCTATGTCCCTGCATTTTAAATCTGTAATATCTTCGGAAATATTAATTTAAATTTCATGCTGTAAAGAGCCATCCCATCAAAAACATTCTGTAAAAAACTAGCCAAGTCTCGATGGAGCTGCTTGTTTATCTCTAAAAAGTAATGAAATCTAGACAAAGTCGTGCCAAGTCTATGGTTCCTTACTGCGATTTCTTTATTATTTATAGTTAATGTTGTGTGACTTGGCCGTTTAAGGTAAAAAACTATTAAGTAATTAAGGAAATCTCTATTATGTTTCAGTAGTTTATAAAAGCAAAAAAATACTCAAATTCATATGTTAATCACTTTTATTTACACATAACAATAAAAATTAATCTTCAAATACAGAAAAAAATACAACTAAGCGTTAAAAATAAAGAATTTTAGTTTTTCTTCTGTGTAAGCAGGGACTTTCTCGTTTTGGGCTCTCATTATATTGTCCTTGAGAACGCTGTCAAAATCAAAATTCATCATATCTTGGTGAAAGCGTTCCTCTTGCTCTTCCGAATATTAGTTATACTCGTAATATAGCCCCCAAGTTATCTCTAAGTGAGCATGGAGCATATGAATTTTAAGAGACATTCTACAACGTACATTCTACAAGTTTAAAATTATCAAGCCTATTAGAAATGAGCTCTTTGTAATTTGCAGCTTTTTTATTGAAGCCATGGATCACTGCTTTAAGGCTGAGCCACGCTTGTTTTTCGTAGTGTAGTAGCTCTAGGAATTCTTCACTGGAGATTATTTTTTTTATTTGTGAACCGATGAATGGTGAGAAGTGAGGTGCCCTTATTTTATCTTGACTTCGAATAGGAAGGTTAAAATAAGCTTCATATGCTTCACGGCGTTTTATATTTAATGTCAAACTGAATTTTTTAGCTCATACTTTAATGAATTTGCCGCAAATGTAGCAAAAAGAGTCAACGTCATTTTTACACTTTTTGGAAGCCATTTTAGATCATGAGCCCCACAACTGACGTCGTTTCCTTTAATGCGCGCGAGTATACTATTGAGACTATCTGCCACTCCCCGCTCCGCACCCGTAACCCCCCTTCACCCCGTCTCTTGCGTGTTAATACCGTTGCTACTCGAAGTGTCCGTCAAAATCTTAGAATATTAATTTTTCCTTGTTAAATGTACAAAAGCAAACTTTATTTGGTAAAAATGGAGCCTCTGATTATTTTTCTACATATTAATCTATATTAAATGGACAATGTATTTAGGGTACTTAATTGGATAAGGATTAATGCTGTATTGCTTAAAATCACTTCGTAAATATGCCATTTTTTCCCGTAAAATGTAAAGGATAAAATATTGTTATTGTGGGTTATCCTTAAGAGATAGACATATACCATCGCGGACTTTTTTGTTGACCTTTTTGTACAATACTGTAGTACATTATTTTGATTTATCTCGTGGGGTTCAGCCAACGTTTGCAATGTAAGCGCAAAAAAATGTGTTTATTTACAACATCACATTAAAAACCTCTAAATTTATCAGTGTTTCTTTACAATATTATGCATGTATTATACATATAAACCTTCCTCTTGAATCACACTATCTATAAAAACAACCGCATCAAAATCCGTTGCGTAGTTTTAAAGATTTAAGCATACATAGGGACGGACAGACGGCGACAGCGACTTTGTTTTATACTATGTAGTGATTTAATCATCATGTACTACATTTAAATATGAAACATGTTATTTTCTTTTAATTTTTCGATACGATTTAGAGGTTGCTACCAGTCCTCAGGCCGCGTTCTCGAACTCAGCGATTGCGGGCAGGTCGCGCGTTGTTAGAGCGGCGTAGTGTTGTGTTATGACAACTTAGTATCTTTATACGCGAACGAAATGTCTTAACAGCGACGACAACATCTTTTTATACAATGGAGATCTATAAATTTTTAGGCTATTTTCAAAAGTTCCGGCCAAAAAAAATAAACTTTTATTTTAATAGAGCGTAACATAATAAACATTTTATATTATAACACCTAAGTCGTAAGTCAATTCACCGTCATGTTATTCGACCACAATTTTTTTTTATAGTTTCCCCCCCCCCCCTAGGACTTTTCTCCTGTATCATGGGCTCGTTTACAAACACAAATTCTCATATACACAAACGCCCAGACCATGAACAAGTACCTGTAGATCATACAAATATTTGCTGGGTGTGGGGATCGAACCCACAACAAAAGCACAGAAGCCGATCGCTCAGCCGCTCCGCTAAACGTGTCGTCTAAACAAACAAAATATCAATTATATCTATGGAATAGAACTTAATTATGTATGTATTACAGAATTTAATAACTTATTGCCATGTATTAACAGATTAACACCTTTTCTTAATAATATAAAACGTCTATAAACCTGCTATAGGTATTATTTTTATGTTTTGTCTTCGTCATTTTATATTTTACAATAAGGGTGTATGTAAACAAAAAATGGATAGAATAAAGGAAACACTGTGCTACAAGGTGGAAATAAGGTGGCAAACAAGTACACGAATCTTTTCACCTTTTTGAAGAACCCCATGCTGTAGTCCTTTGGGAAATCCTCGGCGGGTGACTGTTTCCACAACCTAACTTTGCGCGGGAGGAAGATCCTCTGGAATCGCACGTATGAGACTAGAGTGGTTCTGAGGTATATGGATGAACTCCACGCCGATAGCGAGAGGTGCGGTAATAGAAAGTAACCGTTGGCATCATTTCAAACAATTTCTCAGAACACTGCCCATTGTAATGTAGGTGACAGCAGTACTCTGTAGCCAAATAGCATTTGGCTACGATTTCGAGTTCCGTGCTATGTTGTGTTCCTAACGGTGAGCAAGGTCGCCAGAGCTCCGCGAGGAAGCGTTGTGTTAGCGGTGGGGGGGACCGATGGTAACATGCCTCCTATGCTGCCAGCCCAAATTCTCCTCTTTAATTTACAGGGTTGACGACCCTGTAAATTAAAGAGGAGAATTTGGGCGCGAGTGATACCCCTGGTGTTGCAAGCGTCGATAGACTACGGAAACCGCTTACCATCAGGCGGAACGTATGCTTGTTTGCCACCTTAGTGGTATTTAAAAAAATATATCTTAAGGGTCTTTTGAGTATTTTGAGTGGTGATTAGAGTTTGACGCACCTCGACGATGTCTTCAATTATTCTGTCGGTACATGTTATTGTCATCTATACTAATATTATGAAGCTGTAAAGTTTGTTTGTTTGAACGTGCTAATCTCAGGAACTATTGTTTGAAATTGAAAAATTCTTGTGTTGGATAGTCCATTTATCGAGGAAAGCTATATAACAGCATGCTACGACCAATAGGAGCGGAGCATTATCAAACCATTATATTGTCCCAGTGCTGGCCATGGGTCTCCTCGCAGAATGAGAGGGATTAGGCTATAGTCCACCACGCTAGCCTAATGCGGATTGGCAGCCTTCACACGCCGTCGAGAAAATCTCTCGGGCATGCAGGTTTCCTCACGATGTTTTCCTTCACTTTGTTAATTAACTATTAATACTCACATGACTTTTCGAAGTCATGTGAGTATTAATAGGAATAGCGTGCCTTGGATTTGAACTCGAGACCGTTGACTTTTTTTTTTAATGTGATTGGAGGGCAAACGAGCAGACGGATCACCGGTAATCGTTTACCGCCGCCCATGGACACCCGCAACACCTGAGGCGTCACAAGTGCGTTGCCGACCTTTTAAAAGAGGATTGGGCCTCCGGTAACCTCACTCACTCGGCGAAACACAACGTAAGTGTTGTTTAACGCCCGTTTTCTGTGAGGCCGTGGTATCACTCCGGTCGAGCCGGCCCATTGTGCCGAAGCATGGCTCTCCCACGTGACAGTCCTATGGTCATATCACTAGGCTATCACTACTTTCAGGAACGGAGCAATGGGGGTGAAACCGCGGGCGGGTCGCTAGTTTTGTTATAAATTTTCAACCGACTTTCAAAAAGGAGCAGGTTCTCAATTCGACTGTAATTTTTTCTGTTTTATGTTTGTTACCTCTTAACTTTCGACAGGGTGAACCGACCCTGCACTGGACCTCTGGACCCCATTGTCACAATGTGGTCCAGTTCTGACAATGGCATCCATGAGAAAACCATATAAGTCTTAAATTTGCATTAACTATGTGCGCGACAAATGGACGAATAACTCATTATCACGCCAACCGATATTGATGAATCTTTTTTTGATCCATAACTCATACTTCAGAGGTGGTCCCATAAAAATATTTTTAAGATCTGATCACAAAATTTAGAACAAAATGACAATAACACGTAAATGATAACGTCGTCTCGGTATGCTTAAAATTTTACTCGCTACTAAAAATTTTGAAATAAACTGACTTTTAACAAAAAGTAAAACCGTCTTCAAAAACATAAATAAATAATGCAAACATGAAAAACAGTTTCAGAAGTCGGTGGCGAAAACAAAAGTTCAAACCAAATCGAAGGCACCGACTTCCGAAACTGTTATTTTATATTTGCATTATTTTTATGTTTTGAAGGCGGTTTTATGTGTTCAAAATGATCTTCACCAAATATGACTTGGACTACCTATACTCGCGAGAGTATATATAATTTCCACAATTGGCGAAAATATTGGTGAACATACATAAAAAATACATACATAGAACCTTCTCCTTTTTTGAAGTCTTAATAAACTATGCTGATAGTTGACGCACATCACTTGCTAAGCGCGCGGCTAACCACTTTTTTATTTTAAAATAAGTAATTCCGTGGTGGATAAGTGCGTACGATCACAAGAGGTTAGTATATTGAAATGGATAAACGGCTAGCCTTGCGCCTGTAACAGAAGCGATGACGCAATGTTCGCTTTTTGAACTCCTGTACTAGGGTGAAAATGGTTCGACAACACATCGACTCATTTGTTTGTAAATACCCTTAAAGAGGTGTAAGAGGTACTTAGGTGTGGCAATAGTCAGAAGTTATTTTGTAACTTTTGAAGTACCTACGTAACCCTAAAAGGCATTCGGCCTTGTTCGTAATTATAACCCCGAGAAACCACGTTTGATTTAATATAGTTAACCTTTTGATAACTAGATTGTTTAACACTTGACGTTCCTCCAGCGCCCGGCTCAAAAATCGACAAATAAAAAACCTCTCCAAGCTCTCGCTTGGTCGCTCGCCTGATGTCTATACAATACGCTCGTCGGACGATTGTATGAATTTATATAGGTTATGATATCGGTTTCTGTATCTCGACTGTCGTGTTGTGGTAGATTGTAGGACGTAGACAATGCGTATGGTAGTGAGTCGTGAATAAGGTGTCGGTTTGTTTCAGCGACCTGCTGCAGAACCCGCTGCTGGTGCCGCTGAAGCAGCTGGCTGGCGGCGCGCGCGCGGCCGACCTGTGCGTGCTGGACGTGCGCTGGCACCCGGCGCAGCCCTGGCTGCTCGCCGCCTGCGCAGACGCCACGCTGCGCCTCTATACATGAGATACACACACACACACACACACAGTGCTGGACGTGCGCTGGCACCCGGCGCAGCCCTGGCTGCTCGCCGCCTGCGCAGACGCCACGCTGCGCCTCTATACATGAGATACACACACACACACACACACACAGTGCTGGACGTGCGCTGGCACCCGGCGCAGCCCTGGCTGCTCGCCGCCTGCGCAGACGCCACGCTGCGCCTCTATACATGAGATACACACACACACACACACACAGTGCTGGACGTGCGCTGGCACCCGGCGCAGCCCTGGCTGCTCGCCGCCTGCGCAGACGCCACGCTGCGCCTCTATACATGAGATACACACACACACACACACACACAGTGCTGGACGTGCGCTGGCACCCGGCGCAGCCCTGGCTGCTCGCCGCCTGCGCAGACGCCACGCTGCGCCTCTATACATGAGATACACACACACACACACACACACAGTGCTGGACGTGCGCTGGCACCCGGCGCAGCCCTGGCTGCTCGCCGCCTGCGCAGACGCCACGCTGCGCCTCTATACATGAGATACACACACACACACACACACACACACAGTGCTGGACGTGCGCTGGCACCCGGCGCAGCCCTGGCTGCTCGCCGCCTGCGCAGACGCCACGCTGCGCCTCTATACATGAGATACACACACACACACACACACACACACACACACACAGTGCTGGACGTGCGCTGGTACCCGGCGCAGCCCTGGCTGCTCGCCGCCTGCGCAGACGCCACGCTGCGCCTCTATACATGAGATACACACACACACACACACACACACACACACACAGTGCTGGACGTGCGCTGGCACCCGGCGCAGCCCTGGCTGCTCGCCGCCTGCGCAGACGCCACGCTGCGCCTCTATACATGAGACACACACACACACACACACACACACACACACACACACACACACAGTGCTGGACGTGCGCTGGCACCCGGCGCAGCCCTGGCTGCTCGCCGCCTGCGCAGACGCCACGCTGCGCCTCTATACATGAGACACACACACACACACACACACACACACACACACACACACACAGTGCTGGACGTGCGCTGGCACCCGGCGCAGCCCTGGCTGCTCGCCGCCTGCGCAGACGCCACGCTGCGCCTCTATACATGAGATACACACACACACACACACACACACACACACACATGAACTATTACAAACAATTACAGCTATTACTTATTCATGCATTTTTTTTAATATATCGTTATAATAGTAAATCAAGAAAAATGTCGTATTCTAACCAAAATTTCAAAAAATGTAACGAGTCAAGTAACTAATTACAGACACAATTAAAAACTTTACATTTCCTCCGAGTAATTACTGCTACTTTTCTTGTTACCTTTAATAAATTACCAAAACAGTTAAGGATTGCTAGACAGCTTTCTCAACTTTTTGAATATAATATTTATAGCTACCATTCATAACAACATTTTACCTTTTGCGTTATTCCCCAAATATTATTTAGACTAGGGCTTTCATATTTCTTTTTAACATGACAGTATTTGTCCTTCATTAATTACATATACGTATGAGCTGTGAGAATCAGGGAGGTACTGTTATCTGGGTTACCTTTATGAGCATTTTGTAGAAATCGATTTGAAACTAAATTATCGATGCCACAGGGTCGAGAACTTTTGTAACTGTTCGCTTTAGATATTTGACGTTTTATTGGTATTAAAAATGTTTTATATATACCTAATACCCTTACACCATTTTACCAACTTGTTTTTAATACTATACTCTATATAGTAGGTATGCTAATACAGTAATATTGGATTGATTTGTCCGATTGTTAAGGTTCACTTTGGTTAACAAGTATGTAGGTAATTATTATTATTTTCCTTACTATATTATATACTTCCTATTATATTCAGTTGTTCTTTACGAATAAATATACTTTCTTTCTTCTTTCATATCACTGACTAGTGGCGTAGCATGTATTCCTGCTACCCGGGGCTAATCAAAAATTTTCCTAAGATTTTTCCATGTGAAGCATATGGATTTTCATAGATTCGATCGATAGAAGTACGATATAATATAATTATATAAAATAAACGGATACACAAATATAGCTACTCGTATACCTATGTAGGCATACAGCTACAGGCGCGTAGATAATTTTGAACCAAGTAGAAGATGGCACTAGTGTGTTAATCAAATACCTACAACAGAGGAGGCGACACTTTCGGCCCGAGTTGGTCTTCTATTCTTCTTGTTTTCTCTAGTCTGTAGTTCTGTTAGGTATGTAACGTTGAGGACACGTTTCAGAGACGTGGCCGACCGGGTACTACTCAGTGGAGATAAATCACACTCAGAACA
This sequence comes from Acronicta aceris, assembly GCA_910591435.1. Classification (NCBI taxonomy): domain Eukaryota; kingdom Metazoa; phylum Arthropoda; class Insecta; order Lepidoptera; family Noctuidae; genus Acronicta; species Acronicta aceris. The sequence continues at coordinate 15,023,824 of OU342770.1, forward strand.
CAAAATATACAAATTCTATTGATAATAAAGGTTGATTTTAATATAAAACTAAGTACGAAGACAAATGCGAGTAGGGTGAGTTAAGCTCAGGGAGGGTTCGGCGAAGGCTTTGAGGCGAGGTTCGACCGGTAGAGGGCGGCACTTAACTCAGGCAGCTGGAGCAGGGCGAAGGAGGCCCGCGCATCGTCTGCCGAGCTATTTATAGCGTCGCGCGGGGTGAGGCCTGAGCTGTGGGGGAGGAGCGGCGAGCGCGGACCATGTCATAGGTATAAAAAATAAATGATGAAACAAATGTTAAATATTAATGCTAAGACGCTAATTAAAGTAATATTTGATTTGGGGCCCAACGGGAAATTATGATTACGTTTGGCCCTCACTCAATTGTAGCGGGGGACAATAGTACAAAAAATCCTGTTTACCCCCAATGGGGCTGAAAAGCTGGGGGACAAGAGGAGTAACCCAACAAAACCATTACAGAATAGAACATTTTTAACTGGGGGCAATGTCAATGTGAAACTGTAGTGTTTCTTATCACATGTAGGTATTTATTGTGCACCAGTCACCACCAATATTGGATATTTGTTTAACTAGGATCACTTGCGTTCCAGGATAGCCAGGTGTTTGTACCATAGAGAGATATTAATTTCAAACAGTTATCTTTATCCATATTAATGATATAATCGAGCGAGGCACAAATCAGATTCGTGCGTCCCAGAGTAGGCGCGTCAAACGACAGAGGCGCCTTTGAGCAAAACAATAACTTTTAACAAAAAGTAAAACCGCCTTCAAAAACATAAAAATAATGCAAATATAAAATAACAGTTGACTGCCTCATTAGTCTAGTGGTCCCAAGTGCGACTGCTACACTAGAGGTCCTGGGTTCGATCCCCAGGTCGAGCAAAGTGTTATTGGGTTTTTCTATGAAATTCTCAGTAGCAGTTCGGAGTCTGGATTTGTGCCCGGTTAATGGCTATAGGCTCGCCCCCTATAACATGGGACTTAAACATACCGGCGAACTGTGGGTGTACATTAAGTACGCCTCTGCCTAACCCTTCGGGGAATACAGGCGTGATGGTATGTTATGTTAAAATAACAGTTTCGGAAGTTTTTTATGTTTTTGAAGACGGTTTTTCCTTTTTGTTAAAGTTATTTTATTTCAACCTTTTTAGTAGCGAGTAAAATTTTACGCATACCGAGACGACGTTATCATTTACGTGTTATTGTCATTTTGTTCTAAATTTTGTGATCAGATCTTGACCAAATTTTTATGGGACACTCTCTGAAGTGTGAACTAACGATTAATCGATCAAAAAAAGAATCATCAAAATTGGCGTGATATTGAGTTATTCGTCCATTTGTCGCGTTTTCTCATGGGTGCCATTGTCAGAACTGGTCCAAAATAGGACCACACAGGAAGCACCAGCTTTCACATAAAAAAAGAATCATCAAAATTGGTTTACCCAGTCGAAAGTTACGAGGTAACAAACATAAAAAAAGAAACAGTGGAATTGAGAACCTACTCATTTTTGTTGAAGTCGGTTGAAAATGACGGTAATTATTTATTGTTTTATTAGTATTTGTTTCAATTTCAATTGAATTAAATAAATGAGGATAAAATAAATAACAGTAGTTATAAAGTTATCTAGTTCTAATTTTTTATGACGCGTTTACTGTTAATAGGTTTCTTAGGAACCATTTTTCCAAAATAATTAAATCATCCTGCGCTTCCTGTATTATAGATTCTATGGAGTTACCAAAATAGAAAAGACACGTATCATCCGAATATAGAGAAATATGTCATTTGCGTCATATTTCGTGTACTATTACTATATTATATACTAGCTTCCGCCAGCACCAACAAACTAATCAAATAATTTTCCCGTTTTTGCAACATTTTTTAATTGTGCTCCGCTCCTTTTTATCGTAGCGTGATGAAAAGTATACTATAACCTGCCCAGGAGTATGAAGAACAATTGTACCAAGTTTCGTTTAAATCCGTCGAGTGGTTTTTGTTTCTATAACGAACATACAGACAGACAAAAATTTTACTGATTGCATTTTTGGCGTCAGTATCGATCACTAATCACCCGCTGATAGTTATTTTGGAAATATATTTCATGTACAGAATTGACCTCTCTACAGATTTATTATAAGTATAGAAGAAGATAGATTACTATTTATTATAGACAAGACAAGAACCAGGCTATTGGTTTTATAATGACAATATTTTATTACGAATTTGATTTTAATTATTTCTATTTATGTCTGACACATTTTTTTTTTAAAGTTTGACATTACAATTATAATTCGTATCAATCAATCTATTAACAAAGACATTACTGTATTTTTTTTTGTGACATACTATTTTATCTATACTTATAATAAATCTGTAGAGAGGTCAATTCTGTACATGAAATATATTTCCAAAATAACTATCAGCGGGTGATTAGTGATCGATACTGACGCCAAAAATGCAATCAGTAAAATTTTTGTCTGTCTGTCTGTCTGTCTGTCTGTCTGTCTGTCTGTCTGTCTGTCTGTCTGTCTGTCTGTCTGTCTGTATGTTCGTTATAGAAACAAAAACCACTCGACGGATTTCAACGAAACTTGGTACAATTGTTCTTCATACTCCTGGGCAGGTTATAGTATACTTTTCATCACGCTACGATCAATAGGAGCAGAGCAGTGAAGGGAAATCTTGGGAAAACAGGAGAACTTCTCCATTTTTTAAGCTTCAATCGCGTGTGCAGCCTTAATGGTTAAAGCTACACAGAAATCATGTATGACGGAAATGTTATCCTTAAAATTATATAAAAAATATTCCACGACAGCAAATGTCTATCTTTTATGGTTGACTCACAATAACACGTGTAACTCCCGATAGCTTAGCAGTTCGGAGCTTTCTGATTATATTTGTCTACTCTTACGTTAGGTGACTGACTGACTGACATAGTGATCTATCAACGCACAGCCCAAACCACAGGTTATAGTATACTTTTCATCACGCTACGATCAATAGGAGCAGTGCAGTGAATTGTGGTGGAACAGTGGTTTCAAGCTATAAAACATCACGCTACAACCCTTAGGAACGGGGCAACGCAGGTGAAACCGCGGGCGAAGAACTAGGGAACAAAGTAACTATTCCACGCGGACGAAGTCGCTGGCAAAAGCTAGTGTATAATATGACGCTAATTCTAAACACCCACATAAAACGTACAATGTTACACGGAACTGAAAGAGGGAACATAACATAACATACCATCACGTCTAATTTACCGAAGGTTTAGGCAGAGGCGTACTAATGTTCACCCACTGTTAGCTGATAGGTTTAAGTCCCATGTAATAGGGGGCGCGCCCATTAACGGGTGTCATTTTGGTCTTGGTTGTATGTCTGTCTGGCTATTAAAATATCTGATATAAAAGGAAAATGTAAATGTGAGTATTATGTAAGCTGGGTAATTAGATATACACAGATTTAAAGTCTGGCGGCTTTGAGATTTTTATCTGGCCTACGCAAATGTTCCACTGATCTGGCATCGTCGTGCGACGGGTTGTTAGCTCCCTAGATTATCGAAGAGCTATCCAATGACTGATGCATGCGTGCCTTCAGATGGGACTGGTCTACATAAAGCTGCAATGGCTCCTTCTTCTAAAGGCCATATCAGACATTGTCTTACATTGGAACTCACATATTTGCTAGTAAGTATTATGTCTGGACTTTAAAAGAGACCTAATATTGCGACTTTAGAAGAGAACTAATATTGCGCTCTAACGTGTAATTCTTATTCGTGTGAATTTATAAAAAAGATGAATAATTGGACAAAAGTAGTTTAAACAAATGACAGCGCGACTCCCTAAGATAAAGGGTGACTGCATCTTCAGATGAAGAACAAGAAGGTTGGAGTCTTACAAATATATCAAAAAAGCAACATACACTTACACAAAGACTTGTAACAAGAAATGAGACAGGAACTCAAACTGAAAATGAAAATAACATGCATGTTCATTGCAACAAATTATTTGGAAAGCTAGTAGCAAGTGTAATGAATCACATAAATGGCCAAGAACGCTTTGAGTTAATGGCCGAAATAATAAATCTCATTCGAAAGGAGCAAATTAGTGTAAATAGTTGTACCTAAGGCAGTTGACCACCGGCGAGGAAACGACTAACGGCTTGGCCACGGGGATCGGCGGTGCGAACGACGGTTGGAACATTTATTCGAACTGTATGGGTTAAAGCGTTACAACATAAGTGAGAAATTCATTCAATATGTAAACACTTTTTCAAAAACTTTTAAAAAGGTATGTCAGGTAGCTAAGGCTCATTTTATTAGTAATAAAATTAGGTGCGCCGATAATAAGATCAAAACCACTTGGAAGATAATTAATACTGAAAGTGGTAAATCGAAATTGCAGGGCAATAACAATTTCACTCTACAGACGGCACGTGGTCTCATAAGCACAGATGCCGAAGTAGCCCAAGAATTTGAGACATTCTTTACCAATGTACCCTTAAAAATTACAGATTCATTAAATTCTTCACCTGCACTTTCTGCAGCTTTACTGAAACGGAATGTAGCTGCCTGTCCTGTAACGTTTAGATTTAAGCATGTTAACCCCGTGTGTATTTTAAAAGCTTTTAAAAAAATCAAAATTATATTAACTGAAGACTTATGGGGTTTATCGGTAAATGTTTGTAAGAGTATAATTAACACTGTAGCACCACACCTAGCGATAATATTTAACAAGTGTGTCGACCAAGGAACCTTCCCAGATTTAATGAAGTACAGCAAAGTTATACCTTTGTTTAAATCTGGAGATTGTCAAGATCCTGGGAATTTTAGGCCGGTGTCTGTTCTGCCTGTGCTTAGCAAGGTATTTGAAAGGATCATGCTCAATCAAATGCTAGCGCATTTCAATATAAATAGACTCTTTCATGACCAGCAATACGGCTTCACAAAAGGACGTAATACTACTGACGCTGGCATCAAACTTATTAAACACATTTTTGATGCCTGGGAAGGGTCTCAGGACGCGATCGGTATATTTTGTGACCTCTCGAAAGCCTTTGACTGCGTAAGTCATGAAACCCTGCTGCTTAAGTTAGAGCATTATGGTTTGAAGCACAAGTCTTTGAAACTTGTCAAATCATACTTATGCAATAGGCAACAACAAGTTCAAATAAACGGGGTTAAATCGTCCGGCACACAGGTGAAAATGGGCGTACCTCAGGGTTCTATTCTAGGTCCATTCTTATTTTTAGTGTATATAAATGATTTACCATTCATGCTTGAGGATCAAGCGAAGATTGTGTTATTTGCAGATGATACTTCTTTAATTTTTAAATTAAACAGGCGTATACCTAATACTGACGATGTAAATAGCGCACTTCTTAGGGTCCATGATTGGTTCACAGTTAATAATTTAGTATTAAATGGGCAGAAAACTAAATGCGTAAAGTTTGCTCTACCCAATGTAAAGTGTGTAGCTTGTGACGTTGTACTAAATAATGATAAGCTAGAATTTGTCGAAAAAACGGTTTTCCTAGGGATAAAGATAGATTCAAAGCTTCTATGGGGGCCGCACATAAAGACTTTAGCGGGACGCCTGAGTTCGGCTGCTTATGCAGTTAGAAAAATCAGACTACTTACAGATGAAGCAACCGCAAGACTGGTCTACTTTAGCTACTTTCATAGTATTATGTCTTATGGAATATTGCTATGGAGCAGCGCTGCAGATTTTTATTCTACAGAAAAGAGCAGTTAGAGCCATTTACAACCTACGTAGTCGCGATTCGCTTAGAGAACTCTTTAAAGAAATAAATATAATGACAGTGCCTTCTCAGTACATCTATGAGAATAGTATGTACGTAAGAAAAAATTTACACCTTTATGCAAGAAAATGTGAGCTGCATAGTTATAATACTAGACATAAATCAAGATTAATGCAGCCGCAGTTTCGTCTCGCTAAAGTCCATACTTCCTTTATGGGATACTGTGTAAGATTTTATAATAAAATTCCGGAGTTCATTTTAAAATTACCAGAAAATAAATTCAAAAAAATTATTAAGTTTACCCTGTGCAGGCAAGCTTACTATAAACTGGAAGACTATCTTTTGGATAAAAATGTTTGGCAAAGTGCTGGTCCAGCTCCACAGGATGATGACTGATAATTTTAACAAAATACCTATGCAATTAGACACATTATGATATTGGATTGATACAGGTATTGATTGGACTTTTAATATTGTATAATTTCTTAATTAGAAAATTGTAATGTGTGAGTATAGCGCAGATATTGATGTAGCAATCTGTATAAGTACATACCTATATATATTTATCTGTAAAATTGTGCCCGTAGTCTGAGCTTGTCATGCTCACTTAACCGATTAAACTCCGGTGATCGTATTACATCGGAATAGTACCTATATTTTAATGTAATAAATACTATAAAAATAAAAGGAAGGTTTATTATCAATAATATTTAGTATTTAACAAAATGTATTAGGCACTTGACCCACCGCCGACGATGAACGAGAAGCGAGTAGAGCTAGAAACTAGAGCTTTTACTGCCTATAGCTCAGCGATAAATTATACACACTCGCTTCCGCTCGCCAACTCGTTTCTAGTTTCTAGCTCTACTCGCTTCTCGTTCATCGTCAGCAGTGTGCGAGTGCGACGGGGTACTCGCGCCACTCGCTCACGCGGCAATCCTCCACAAACCTGCACGCGCGATACACGTGTTCTCAACGATAAAAGAGCGATTTTTGAGTGTCCGACAATATCCCTGTCTTGGGGCACAAAACTGAATTCATATAAACAATTAAAACCCCCGGCGTGAGTTTTGACTGCCTAGCGAGCATCGCTGAGCAAGTATTATCTTTGATAGCTCTTGTCGCTCAGCGACAAACTAATGGAGTGAGTCCTCGCCGGCAGTGTAAACAGTCAGCGATCAACTATTAATATATGTATGCATCTCTTTTGTTTACACGGAATGTACATCTATTGTACGTTTCTTGAGCGAGAAAATTGTCGACAGTTGCGGCCTGGCCACGGGACATTCGCCATAGCGAATATTCGCGCGGTGCGAACGGCGAGGCGTCTAACGACTGTAACAAACGCATAGAAATGTACTTATCAAGCCACGCGGAGCGGCGAACGAAGCGATCGGCGAAATGTACCGAGGGAACGACGCGGGCGACTGGCGGCGCGGCCGGCGAGTGAAACAAATACATGCGGCGCGAGCCACGGCGTCGAGCGGCAGTCGCGGCGACTAGGGCAGTGATCAAATGAGTTTAGTTGTTTTCGCAACGAATAATGAACACCCGAGACTTTTATTTTAATCGAAGGTTTCGACACTCATTCTGGTATATTCGAAAAAAATTCTGGATACATTCTGTATTTCTCGTACTTCTTGTGGAATTCTCGATTCCTATTCAAATAATGTACTCCACAATCTCTTCCAAATATTATTTCTTGAACGCAAAGCAATATCAAGATAACTTTGATAAAGACATTTCGCTCTCGAACTTCCTTACTGGTCGCGGCGGCGAACGTCTGCCCGTGGCCTGCAAACGATGCCGCGCGAATGGTCGCCTCGCCCCCCGCATCAAAGTCAAAGTCAAAATGTTTTATTTCAATTAGACCACTAAATAGGTACTTTTGAAAAGTAAAAACTAGTTGCATGGTTCCAACAAAGTGGGTCGTATGGAGAAGAACCGGCAAGAAACTCCAGAGATACTCTTTTTAAAAAAAAAACTTGATTACAATATTATGTTTTACAACCTTGTTCCATGAAGTTGCTGAGAATTCTGCAGTTTGATGTATAAGATTTATTCAATATACAAAAAGAATTAGGGATTGCCACAGCAAGTAAGAGCTGACCAGCCCCGGCAGACAGCACCCGTTCACGAGCATGACGTGCGTATCGGCGTGGTTCGACTCAACCATATTGTAGGGAATAAAACAACCCGACACAACGCCACCATCAGCAGGACATTTAATAACCGATTAATTCGATCGAGTACTTTTACCGGTGATTCACTGGTGGTTCTCCGGTCCTCACTGCTCCGGTGCAAACCTCTAAACATTGATAAATTATGAAACATACTATTTCTACGTACTTAATGAGTATAATAGAGATCAGTGATCTCTATAAGTATATTAATAATAGAGGTGTAAAAGTAACGAAAAATAGCGTCCCCGTATGTATTCGTTACTTTAACAGTTACTTTCGTATCGTTACTTTAGATACCTTTTTTTAAAAAAAAAAAACGTTTCCCCACACTAGGATTTTCTCCTGTATCGTGGGTGCGTTTACAAACACAAATTCTCACATACACAAACGCCCAGACCCGGAACATCTACCTGTAGATCGTACAAATATTTGCTCCGTGTGGGGATCGAACCCACAACACGTGACGCAGAAGCCGATCGCTCGATAGCGAGCCGCTACGCCAAACGTGTCGTCGAACTATTATCATAAAGCATCGCATCGAGTCGTGTTTCGTATTGCGTACGGTATAACGTTGACGTCGCACAGTAGATCCGTTTTAATAAAGGATCCACTGTGCGACGTGTGTGTGTTCGTGGACTTCTCGTGGTCCATTTATGTGTTTTACAAACAACTTTAACTCTTTCGTGATTTTTGGAAATTTTTGGAATTTTTTTTTTCTCAAAATTTCACAATATGTCAGGTTTGTGGCTTGGACGCACTCATGTCCCAACCAATATCTACGTATAAAAAAATAATGCAGCTGCAGGTACTTGCAGCATTTAAAAGTTATGGCAAACTTCACCAGTCGTGAGTCGACAGTAATTAGTCGAACCCGGGGCAGGATTCTACCAAATGACTGTCTGACTCCCATTAACCAGTGGAAGATCTTCAATAACTTCGGCTAAAATGTGCTTGCCACTTAATTTCAATTTCGAAATAAATGCGAATTGTAACTTGAAACAAACAACACTTTCATAATAACAACATGCTATTTTAAATCACCACCACTTCTCAGTTTCTACAATAGATCAAGGTCGGTAGCAAAACCAGCCATTGCTGTAGGATAATGTAGTACTTTTACAATCAAGCTCAAGAACAAAATATAAAGTGTCGATTACGAAGCCTTTATTTTATGCATGAAAAAGGTTCCAGTTTTTGCGCTGTAGCATGAAGATTGCCGCGATTTATAAATAGTGACAGTATTATAGCTGTACCACATTCGTATTAAACCAAATCATTATTATCTGTAGTAGGAGTTTAGGCGGGAAAATGTAATTAACATCAGGCAAACTAGCGGTCAAGCGTAAGCCTATCATGAATAAAAAAAAATTTAAAGTGAACTTTGTCGGTTTTATATTATTTTCCAAAACTTGTGTTTCTCCGAAGTTTAATGTGTAATTATAGTGGATAGTTAACCATTAAGTATTCGTGAACGTGTGAGAGTGTAGGCAAATGATATAAAATTGAAAATCGTGACTTTTGTGTTCACTCCTAAACTTTATCGAAGCCTTAGTGAAGTTTCCACTGTTTTACTGGGGATTATTCTGTATACTTGACACTGGCAAACACAGAAAGTGTGGCGCTATATATAATAATCCCATAACGGGAATATAATAAATATTACTTGTTAACTTCATATACTTGACACTGGCAAATACACAAAAAGTGTGGCGCCATATCCCATAACGGGATTTAAAAAAAAAACTAGTACCTAAAATAAACCCAACGAATGTTCTAATCTACAAGTAAAATCAAATTTAATGAAAAATTATGCAAAGTGTATGCGTTTAACGTAACGCCATAGACTTATTTAGTGATGGGATGTACTGCTAGGATGGATAGTCGATATTTTTTATAATAAAAAACGTAGTAACATTGGGATGTGCAATCAGAGCAGACTAATTATCGGTCGGTCAGTACTAATTTGTTGATGCGGTTACATGTGTAACACAACAAATTACTCATACCGATAATCAATATTTAGGCACTCAGCTACCTACTTTCGAATCAAGGTCACAGCTTTAGGGATTTCTTTGTAATTATCACAGAAATAAAATATTTTAAACTAATAATTTTGCAGGCATTTTTACAACGGGATATTTGCCATCACTTTTCTCGTTATGTTGCAAGTATCTGCAGCGGCATTATTTTTTTATCCATAGATAATAGTTGGGGCAGGAGCGTGTCCACGCCACACACGATAAATATAGTTACATTTTGAGGAAATAAGTTTATTTCTCCATACAAAAAAATCAAAACTATTTTTTTTTCTCCGAAAATAGGTATCAACTTTTCGAAAAATCACGAAAGTTGTAAAAGTTGTTTGTAATGTTATTATCTTTCACATAAAAAATAATCAGAACTATATTCCACAACTGGACCCTAAGTCCACGAATTAAAACGGATCCATTGTGCGTCGCGTCGTTCATACTATGTAGAAAACATACAAGTACTCATCTTAAACGGTAAAGTTAATAAATGCACGACATACCTAGCATGGCTTATGGTGCATTTTTTAACTTTACCCTATTTTGAACCAGACTTGTGTATACGTAAATTTAGTTTGATTTTTTTTTTATATAAAAAAAAAATAAGTTGGTTAAGTAAATTGGTTAGATTTGCAAGTAAACTGTTTTAATTACCAAGGATATGAAGGGAAACTACTGTATTTGCAATGCACACACCAATGGTATTTACGCGAACTGAAATAGATGTATTTTTTTTTGTAAAAAAATCAATCAAACTAATATCAGTACGCAAATATAGTGGTGGTAAAAACGGCTACTTTTCGGTAATGAATTATACTGTTATGTTATTTCCCAACAACTGTTATTGTATACTGTTGTTGTTATTCTGTTGGGTTGCGTCGAAACTACGACGTAAATATTCGGCGGTTAGTCAAAAGTTTTGTCTCAAAACACAACTTTGTTTACGACAAATGTTAGTGTTGATGACATTGACAAATGTCAACTGTCAAAACTAAAAAGCCCACGTTCCATTCCATCGGTTCCATAGATATTGCATACCACAGACAATTTAAGCACTCTACACACGTGCCAAAGATTTTTAGTTGATTGATGTGACCACCATGATAAAGTTTTATTAAAGCGGATCGTTCAGCTGAGCCCGGGAAATTCAAATTTCAAGTGATTTTTCACTGTTTGTAGGTCTATAACAAGTTCTAGATTCATGACAGTAGTAATCGCGACATTAAATAGACAAAATTCACAACTGAGAACTAAAACCTTTACCTATAGATCCTTATCAAGCTAAAAACTTGCCAAAAACTGTGAAAACTTGTCAAAATTGACACTTTACACAGTAAAGGTTTTAGTTCTCAGTTGTGAATGTTGTCTATTTAATGTCGCAATTACTACTGTCATGAATCTAGAACTTGTTATAGACCTACAAATAGCGAAAAATCACTTGAATTTTGAATTTGGCGGGTTCGGGTGAACGATCCACCTTAAATATGAATATATTTTTAAGAGATGATAAAACATGAACATGTATTGAATGACGAAAAGAAATAAGTCAAATATGATATTGTTGCAAATAAGAATTTTCATTGACGCGTATTTTAAAGTTCATAGATTTGTACATGATTTAATTATTTACATTCTTTACTCTTTATACAAGCTGGTTATTTTACTATATACATTTTTGCATTGGGATTTAAGAACATGATTTGCTCAATATACCTACTTATATATTCTTAGAACTCAATATAGTTAGATATAATATGAATAACTTTTCTACGAAAATGTATTTTTATAATAGTTATACGTACCTTTTTAGTCTCACAATAAATTTTTTCAAAATAGTTCCAGCCCTAATTTTCGGCATATTTTTAAATGTTTTACTTATCCTAAAACTAAACTATACCTAAACTAAACCTATCTACACAAGTCACCAATAATACTTTATAAATATTTACATAACACGATTACACGACCGGTGACAATTTGACAATAACTATAATAGTCAAACAAAGTACGCAAATCGCGAGGAACAAAACAGCACTGAGCACGATGAATACCAATCTATTACTGACGACGTGATGACAACGACGACAACATGTGTTGTCCTGTAATGTAAATGTAACCCTGTTATTAAATAATGATAATTCGTAAAAAAAAATTGACCTTATTTCGATTTCGTAAAGCTTATATTCGTAAAACACATTTGACTGAATGACAACGAATAGCAATAGCGTTGGTCACTTCGAAAAGAAAATGAACCTTAACATCATGTAGCGTAAGGTCATTATCGTACGCGATGCGCGCGCAGCGCGATCGTGGAAATGGAATGGCATGGCGGCTCGTTTTTTGACAGCGCGTAATTGACGACGTAATGACAACGACAAGTTGTGTTGTCCTATATCCCTGGTATGAAATAATGATAGTTCGTTAAAAAAAAATCGACCTTATTTCGATGCCGTAAAGCTTATATTCGTAAAACACATTTGACTGAATGACAACGGATAGCAGTAGCGTTGGTCACTTCGAAAAGAAAATGAACCTTAACATCATGTAGCGTAAGGTCATTATCGTACGCGATGCGCGCGCAGCGCGATCGTGGAAATGGAATGGCATGGCGGCTCATTATTTGACAGCGCGTAATTGACTACGTAATGACAACGACAAGTTGTGTTGTCCTATAACCCTGCTATGAAATAATGATAGTTCGTTAAAAAAAAATCGACTTTATTTCGATGCCCTAAAGCTTATATTCGTAAAACACATTTGACTGAATGACAACGGATAGCAATAGCGTTGGTCACTTCGAAAAGAAAATGAATCTTATCATGATGTAGCGTAAGGACATTATCGTGCGCGACGCGAGCGCAGCGCGATCGTGGAAATGCCAATGGAATGGCATGGCGGATTGTTATCTGGACAGCGTGTTATTGATAATTTCAATAATGAATTAATCATTACGGAAGAAAAGTGCAATGCGTAATTTGTTGTTGTAATAATGACCATCACTGCGCAAATACGAAACATATGCGAAGTAACGAAAAACAAAAGGTATTCGTGATTCATGAGTAACGTTTCGGTACTTGTTACTAGTTGGTGTACCCGATATTAGTAACGAATAATACGGTTTGCTGCAGCTCTAAATAATAAATAGGAAAGTTATGTAGTCTGTGGACAAGTCGTAAGAGCCAAATTTGATTGGTATGATTTAAAATATTTCATACAATCCAATACAATCTACGAAACTGGTTCTCTCTATTTAAAATCTCTATTATCCGAATGTTTCCACACGTTCTGTTAATGGTGGACCACTTTAATAACAAAATACTATAGTTTTTTGAAAAAAGAAATGTTATTAAATAAATACCGGTGAACTTTTCAGTCGAACTCAATTGGTAAAACAACGTTATTTTTGTTGCGTTATTTGGTTGAAGCTTGATGCCGGATGTAATTTAAAATACGGTGATTTGATAATGATAGCATACATTTTATTAACTAGTCTCTACGACGAGTTTTTAGAAAACAGCTTTGATTCGTGAAGAACGGTCGCCGTGAATGAGTAATGTTCATTAATATAATGGTGTTTCGGCAAAGTGCGTGATTCAGCAAGAGCGATGTCTGGCGCGGCAACGCCGACGACAACGGAGGCGCCTCCGCTAGACGACCGCGATGTGGAACCGCGCACGCCCATGAAACGGCTCGGCTCCACCAGGAAACTGGCGGCCTTCAACAGTGAGTAACGACTTTACAACACTTAATGTTGATGTCACAGTGGCAGGTAACTATAATAGAAGGTCCTCTCTACTAATTTAGAAAGGGTATAGTGCTCATGATATGTACTGAACAAATTCTGTTATACAAATGGCCCGCTGCAATAATAAAATGTGGCTGTGATAGTCGCTTTAGGGACTTCTCTATCAAGACAAAGCAAACAATGTCTTGGAATGGACAATTGGAACCAAAGGAAAATAAATAATGTAAGGAAGATGCCTTATTTAAGTCAGTAAGACACCTTATTGGCAATCTTGGTATGTTAGTTTGACGAAGTGCTACCCAGACACATTGTTCCTTGTATTTCTTGGGCTAGCATTTGACTGCTTGTAAACTAGAGTGCTTTAAATTCTGTCTAAGAAGTCATGAGGTAAAAAACCCTAAAAACCAACAATGTATGACTGATTGAATTCATCTTATTTATATAAAAAACTGCCTCATTAGTCTAGTGGTCCCAAGCGCGACTGCTACACTAGAGGTCCTGGGTTCGATCCCCAGCAGCCCGGTAGCAGCTCGGAGTCTGGATTTGTGCCTGATTAATGGCAATAGGCTCGCCCCCTATTACATGGGACCTAAACATACTGGCGAACTGTGGGTGTACATTAGTACGCCTCTGCCTAACCCTTCGGGGAATAAAGGCGTGATGGTATGTTATGTTATAAATAAGGTTTTCCAACAGCTGTCACAGTGGAACATCTATACAGTTTATTACAAATAAGTTGATCTTAGCAATACTGCACAACCAATTATAGGTAAACACCATATGCAAAGTGTAAAATTTTACTTATTAAGTAGTCTTAATATCTTATGAACAAGATAATCTCATAATAGGTACATAGGTAGGTATAAATTAGCATTTTCAATAAATGCTGTACTTGTTATGGAGCTTGCATAACCTTGGTACTCCTGTACCAAGTTTATGCAAGCAGGATAGCTTGCAAAAAATTTTGTTCTTCGAAAGGGTGGGATTAGGGGTGTGATAGGTTTACGGGGTGGTATTTGGGGGACCCGGAGAGCAAACTGATATAGGGGTTGGGGTTAGTCTATTTAATTTTTTAAAAGTTTATAAGTAAATCATTATATTTTTTCTGATCCCTGATACAACTAATTTTGTCTAAGGAAGGGCATTCCACTTATGTTGTAAGACATATAGTATGTTATGCAATTTACGGATAATGTCATACCTACATTTTTAGTGGGCGTAAGGATTGAGGGTCCTAATCGTGAATCAAAAAACTAACGTTATATAGATTTAGTAGAAGTTGTAAAACAATTGTAGAACCGATTTAAAAATTTGTAGTATGTTAATTTAAAAAAATATAGCAACTTAAATGGGGTCCCTCAATCCTTACTCAAGGGTACCTATTTTTTGGTGAACCACTGCAAGTAGAAGCTAAATGTAATACTCATATTTTAGTAGAAATGCAGATAAACATTTACCAAAACATTCATCAAGAATAATAAACATTCCAAATTTTTACAAATGTTTTAAATGGGTCCCTCAATCATCAGTCATGGTGTTTTGTGAGAAAGTGGCTATGTGTACAAAATTCATTTTTGCATCTAGATTTAGTAGAAGTCGTCTAATAATTTGTAAAAAACAAAAATGTCTGGAATACATCATGGTTAAAAAATTATAGCTCTAGAAAGTAAGTCCCTCAATCCTTATGCCTACAATAATCACTTGATTGTAGCTCACTAGGTACTGTAAATATTATAATTAACTACGAATATAAATTTTAGTAGTAATTTTCTACTAAAAGTTTATACAGTTATTTGACTAGAAAGTTCGTTATTCATCAAAATATTAACTTATCAATTATTGCTAGAACTAAATATGTGTAGGGTGACCAAAATGAAACAATGATGAAGGATTGATTTCTTTATTTGGATGAGTTTTTATTAACCTTTTGAATGCCAGGCATAAAACTCATTGTCGTGCTCTGTACGCCAAGCCACTTTTGTTATTTGCATTGCAAATAAAAAAAGAAAAGAATAGGGATGTTAAAATTATAATATATGTAAACCGCTTGTATTACACCATTCCTGTAAAGAAAAATAATAAAACATCTATGGAAAATCGGTATCAAGCTTTTATTTATTGCAAAAAAACAAAACATATAGAATATGCACAAATCTACTAAATAAGTCCAAAATAAATCTTATAAATTTATAGGAGCCACTGAATTTATTCTATTGGTGTTACCTAATAGTCTTGGTCACTATAAATGCCATATTTTCTTAGATGAACAATTATACTGTTATTATGACAACAAAAAAAATTATGCCAAAGCAACACCATGCTACCAATATACTTGCACTCAATTAGCTACGGTCTTGTAAATCTATAGATATAATAAAGCGTGTTGATTGTTTTGGCATAATTTGATTTTATTGTCATCATAACAGTACTTAGTATTTCCCTTAATGATGTATCATGCGTGAACGGCTGGACCAATTTAGCTAATTTAATTTATTTTTCTGTTGTGTTTGTTATTGTTTGTAGGAGGTTCTTATGAAAGAAAAATTAAAAAAGTTAAGAAAACTTAACGGCCATATTAACTTTTCTAACCGTAATATAACCTTGTTTTAACCTTTTCTCCTTTTTTATCCTTATGGCGTTTGACATATCTGCTAGTTGTGTGACAGTTAGCGCAATTGACAGTATGCGCGCTGCAAATATCGTTTATATTAGATGCGTCGGTCCGAATTATATTGATAAAATAATAAATTTATCATTTCTTATTACACATTTCACAGTCGATGCAATTGTACACTGAGTTTTTTGAGAAATATTTGTTCATGAAGGTTATTTCAGCGCAGTCACGCCGAATATATGGAATTTTGGTATGTTTTGATAGACTAACAGAATGTATGGTTTGTTTTAATCCCGTCATGAGATATAGCGCCACACTTATTATGTATTTGCCAGTGTCAAGTATAATGAGTAAACAGGTAATATTTATTAGTTCCCGTTATGGGATTATATTAAAATGGTACCACACTTTTTCTGTTTGCCCCTGAACCAGTGGAAACTTCACTGAGGCTTCGATGAAGTTTAGGAGTGAACGCAAAAGATACGATTTTCAATTTTATATCATTTGCCTACACTCGCACACGTTTACGAACACTTAATGGTTAACTATTGACTATAATCACATATTAACCTTCGGAGAAACACAAGTTTTTGGAAATAATATATAAACTGCATTTTATTTGCAATGCAAATAAAAAAAGTGGCTTGGCGTACAGAGCACGACAATGGGTTTTATGCTTGGCGTTCAAAAGGTTAATAAAAACTCATCCAAATAAAGAAATAAATCCTACATCATTGTTTCATTTTGGTCACCCTACACATATTTAGTTCTAGGAATAATTGATAAGTTAATATTTTGATGAATAACGAACTTTCTAGTCAAATAACTGTATAAACTTTTAGTAGAAAATTACTACTAAAATTTATATTCGTAGTTAATTATAATATTTACAGTACCTAGTGAGCTACGATCAAGTGATTATTGTAGGCATAAGGATTGAGGGACTTACTTTCTAGAGCTATAATTTTTTAACCATGATGTATTCCAGACATTTTTGTTTTTTACAAATTATTAGACGACTTCTACTAAATCTAGATGCAAAAATGAATTTTGTACACATAGCCACTTTCTCACAAAACACCATGACTGATGATTGAGGGACCCATTTAAAACATTTGTAAAAATTTGGAATGTTTATTATTCTTGATGAATGTTTTGGTAAATGTTTATCTGCATTTCTACTAAAATATGAGTATTACATTTAGCTTCTACTTGCAGTGGTTCACCAAAAAATAGGTACCCTTGAGTAAGGATTGAGGGACCCCATTTAAGTTGCTATATTTTTTTAAATTAACATACTACAAATTTTTAAATCGGTTCTACAATTGTTTTACAACTTCTACTAAATCTATATAACGTTATTTTTTCTATTCACGATTAGGACCCTCAATCCTTACGCACACACATTTTTATCCATGTGTGTTTATTACAATTTACCTAACTAATATCAAAGTGAACTAAGCAAATTAAATACTTATTTCAGTTTCCTTATTGTATATCCTTACTAATATTATTAACATGAAAGTGATGAATGTATGGATGTTTGTTACTTTTTCACACCAGAACGGCTGAAAGGTTCTGGATGAAATTTTGGCACAGAGACAGATTATAGTCTGGAATAACACATAGGCTACTTTTTATCCAGTTCGGACACAATTTTGAAGTCTATGCAGACAAAGTCGCTAGTTAATAATACAAATGTAACTCTTATATAGATGTTAATATAGGCTAGATGATTCATAATTTTTTTATGGTCTCATTGTATGGTCAACTTTTTGACTATAAACACAGCCAAACACCAAAAACAAAATCTTTTCAAAAATTACGAAGTTCTAAGCATTTTAATTTTATGCTAGACAGAGAGCTTTCTAAAAGTACATTGTGACGTCAAACTGCATGTGCCATCCAAATTCTATACTGACATTCGTTTTGGGGAAGAGGGACAGAGCATCCCCACTCAATCCCCACCAAAAACTTTAAAAGCTAGAACTTTACGACTCTATTGAAATTATTTTTCCAGTCTATGATTTTTTTTAATAAGTAACACTTTTCACCATTATCCTAACTAACATAACATAACATACCATCACGCCTGTATTCCCCGAAGGGTTAGGCAGAGGCGTACTTAATGTACACCCACAGTTCGCCTGGTATGTTTAGGTCCCATGTTATAGGGGGCGAGCCTATAGCCATTAACCGGGCACAAATCCAGACTCCGAGCTGCTACTTGAGAATTTCATAGAAAATCCCAATAACACTGTGCTCGACCTGGGGATCGAACCCAGGACCTCTAGTGTAGCAGTCGCGCTTGGGACCACTAGACTAATGAGGCAGTCCTATCCTAACTAAGTAATATTATAATGCGAAAGTGAGTTTGTTACACTTCAATTTATAAAAAAAATCTTTCATCAATAGAAAACTACATTATCAGCGAGCAAAACGGGCTTTAAAAAAAGTAAAAATAGGCTAAGAATTAACAAACTGGCAGCGCACATCAAATAATGAGTTTTATTGGCAAGTTTTTGATACCTTGGGTTACATTGTAATTTTCGTAGAGATCTATAATTAAGAGGCCGTGCACAAAATTCACTCGTTCGAGTTTAGGTAAATTCTATGTCTGTGTGCGCCGTTCACGCACACATGGCTACAGATCGAGCGTATGAGCATATAAACAATTTTGATCCTTTCATTATTAATTTAACAATCTAGTTTCTTTTTTAGATCTATTGAGTACCTATATATGTGTACATAGGTACACATGTACAAACAAACGTAAATAAATAAAAATATTTTAAGGGCCGAAATTGGGGTGAAAATTGGAATTGTAGCTTCTACTCATTATACATAAGTAGCTAGTGACGTGTTTAATGATTTTTGGATTTTCCAATTTTAAAGGGAGAAAAAGGGGCTGAAAGGTAATATTATGTGAAGCTTTAAGGTCGCTTTAAGGGTGCGGCAGAACTTGACTTGCCTACAAAAATGTAATACCAAAATAAATCGTAATCCAAACAACATTGTTTCAAATTGTGTTATTATTCTGATTTGGATACCGTTAATGGTTCCTGCCCTACCATTTCGTCTACTACTACTTCACTGGAAATAAACGACCAAAATATTGGTCTATAATATATATAAATATACTTGGTAAAGTTATCGAGAATTGCATTAGCTTACATTTATTCCCAGTGAAGTATTTTGGACCAAATAGTGGAGAAGGAACCTAGAGTAAAGTTATCGGAATCCGAATAAAAACACAATTTGATTAAATTGTTTGAATTACGATTTATTTTGGTATTACGTTTGTTTGGGAAATTTGGTCCGTTGGACTCTCAATAATATAATATTCACAACTGTGAATGAACCTAATAAATCCTAAATAATTTATTGTAGGATGCCTTCGACTAATGAGCACAGAGCTTTGTAACACTATGTAAAATTTCGTTTGTAATGTGTATCATTTAATGGCATGCTGTAACGTTATAGTAACGCTTTATGCGTTACTATAATAGCTAGGCTAATTTCTGTACTAATTGGAAAATTCGAACAGTCCCCTGTCAAATCCATCTTTGAAGTAATAATACGAATAAACAAGATATTATTCATTTTGCATTATAATATTCATAATGGTTTTGCCCTTTGCAATATCTATAATGCCGTGAATTTTTACAAATATTTCTACACTATTTTTTAATTCGTGTCATAGGACTGTTTTTGTAACCGTAGGAAATTTTTTGAATCATGTAAGGATAAAATCTAATTCCAGTTGAAAAAAAAAAAGATCAAATATCTTGGAAAACTACAACAAACAGCCATAATTTGCCATATAACTTGAATTCTGAATTTGGGACACTTCAAGGGACTGTTTTTGAAGGTAGTTATTAGAAAAACTATAATAAATGATGAATGAGTTAATATTAGAAAAAACCTATCCACAAACATTTTTGTCGTGTAGGTATTACGAAAAATAGTTTTGATAATAATTATTTCATATAATATTAGAGAGCAATTTTCCATATTGCCATAATTCCCAATGGTAAGTAGCATAGAATTTGTATGGCACATGCGCGGTTTGACGTCACAACGTGCTCGCTCTCAACGCTCTCTATCTAGCATAAAATTAAAATGCTTATAACTTCCCTATTTTTGAACCAATTTTTATTTTGTTTTTGTTGTTCAGCTCTGCTTATGGTCAACTTTTTATTAGACCATTAAAAATATCAGTCAACTAGCCTATTATTCGTTTGGCTAGCTATTACCCTCTCTTACACATAAGACCGGCACCAAACAGTTTTACTGCATTCTGTCGTGTGTATGTGAATCCAAATTTGAGCTTTTCATCACCATAGTACAACTACGGTCAAACACATTGCAGCAATAAAAATAACAAAGAAGTATATTCACGACAGCCGATAACGGTGTCGTAGTCTAGCACAATCCTGTAGTCCACCTAACTCGCGGGCATATGGCAGACATCTGCGCCGCCAACTGTCAATTGTATGGACCGAGCGATAAATTTTTCAAGTTAGTCCCTGATAGGGCCCAGCATGTGGTGGAAAAGGTCGGTCTACGCACCTACGTGACTTATACCTATTCGCCTTTGACTATGAACTCGATTACGGTTGAAAGTGAAAAATCCAAAGTGCTATTATTTTGTTTATTTATTTAAACTTTATGCATCTTTAATAATACATGAGCGGATTTAATGCTTTAGGATAGAAATGATGAGGCAGGTGCAAAAGTTAACAAAAGGGAAATGAAAACATAATATAAAATGCTTGGCCGGCACCATCTAGATAAAAAATATTTACAATATTGACTTGTAAAAGATCTATTTACAGAAATAAATAATCTTATTTCAATTGCTATCACCCTCACCAATTTTCTTAGGATTTACATGATTACACTACGAAGACCCAAATAACAAGCATGAAACCCTTGTCTAGCTAGAGGCGAAAGGCACCTAGCAATCAGCAGAAATCAAATCTAAGGAAAGGCATTGCCGTGTAAAGACACTTATTTGTTTTTTTTTTATCCGCATCCGCATCCAGCGAGGCGAAAAATGTGCTGAATCCAGTAATTGCGATCCCAATATTGTCGAATTAATAACCCTATTTTTTTTATGTTGGTTAAAATCGTAGGACCTTCCTTTATCAATTAATTTATGAGACTTATATCCGCTCTATGCTAGAGATAGATAGATAAGTAATGTCCGCCATCTTGGATTTCACGATTAATGTTATTTTTATAATCAGTACCCCTAGGAACCTTGACATTAAAACCTATATCCATATAACTAGAAAAGTAATGCCGGCCATCTTCGATTTGAAAATTAATGTCATTTACGTAATAAGCGCTACTTAGAAAAATAATGTCCGCCATTTTGGATTTCAAAATTAATGTCATTTTCGTAATCAGCACCACGAGAAACCTAGAAATTATACCTATATTAATTTATTTTGAAAAGTAATGTAAAATAAACTGATACCTGTACCGATCACCCGGGGCAGGTCCCGTCGGGGGAGTGCCACCTCACGACTCGCTAGAGATCTATGAGCACTTGCGTGAGACATAACTTTGCGTATGTGAGTCGGTTCCAGATAAAAGCATATTTCAACCCAAACTATCAGTAACAATGTTTGTCACACATATATTCTCTCACATCACGACTCGTCAGTGGCCAACCCGTGGCATCTGAGCGCACTCCAAGACAGCATCCAATAACATGAAACCAAACCTTACTTGAAGTGTATCCGTCAGCCAGGATAGCATATCTGAGTACGAGGACCTCCGAAATAGAGGCTATCCAAACCGCAAGACAAAACTTCCCATAACGTGTTTACTCTTTGAGAAAAACACACTGTAATTCTCAACACAACAGACATAGGCCCGTCTAGGCATGTCTACAAATACTTTACAAAAATTGTACGAGCAAAGTGTCAAAGTTCGTAATAATTAAAATCACCCACCACAGAAAAGACGGTCGGCCACCTCTGTTGCCGTTGATTGCACTCAATACGTTGAGTATTCCAACAAAAGCGTTCCATCCGTATTCCTATATCTGTCCGTTGGAGCGATGCCTTAGGTGTGACTAGATGCGTATCGTAACCCATATACTTACATCAGAACAGTTCCATAACCAATAGAACTCGCATTTGTGTGGACTATTGGCTATAAAAGGTTATAGATAGCCAGCATAGGCACACTCATCAGAGATTCAACAATGTACTTTCGAACAGCCCTCTGTTCTAAGCCCTAGTTAAAAGAAGCAGCTTTTTAGTTAATGGTGTGATACATGCAGTTTTCTGGGCAAAGTCAACTGCGTAACGTCTAATTCAGCTGGCTAAGTCCAGTAAGTAAGTAAAGTGATGGGCTTGTTTCTCATTTTGCGGTTGAGTTGAGTCAATCAAAGCTCGTAACTTTGTCATGGCTCGGCCCAACCCGATTTCCACTAATTGTCCGTCCCAATACTCTCTCAGTTGCCTAGATTTTTGCTTAGCAAAACAGGTTTCGACTCCGTGACCCGATTTTTTGCAGAATGAACACGGTTCGGGCTTACTTGGGACAAAAGCGGTCTTTAAATTTGTGGAATTCGAATTACCCGGCATACTATTTGTTCCCTGATCGATTCTAGGTCGCTTAGTATATGAAGCTTGCCTAGATACCCAGCTGGCCACACAAAATCACTTCATATCACCACTACCCTGTTTTCGCGAAGAGTCCGTAGTTTGGTTACCCTTAGTACTATTAATCGAAACTGAACGTGAAGAGGAATTCTTTGAAGGCTTAACATAAATTGAAAAAAAGATCATTTATTCACTTGTTTGGCATTAGTTGCCGACGCTCTAATTTTAGGATCAGCCACGTATAATTACTGCCGAAATTAATTTGTCACCGAGTCCCTGCACGATACGTAGTCGAAGCAAAAAAAAAACGACATTATTATACGTGGGGTACTTATCGGAATTCGCGTTTATCACGTCAGCCAAAATACTCGCGATGTCGGGTGTCCTAGGACATAGCGGCCTCCCATATCGTGGTGGGAGGTGTCCGAATCGGCATCGAGTCGACAATGAAATACCTTGGTCTTGTCCTCGACGGCCGATGGGACTTCGGACATCACTTCCGAAGATTGGGCCCCAAGTTGATGGGCGCCGCATCCGCTCTATCGCGGTTGCTGCCCAACTTGAGGGGGCCTAACGCCTCTTGTCGGAGGCTTTACGTAGGGATCGTACGGTCCATGGCGCTCTATGGGGCGCCAGTGTGGGCGGACACCCTATCAGCCCGAAACGCTACCCTGCTGCGAAGACCACAGCGGGCAATGGCCATCAGGGTGATCAGGGGATACCGTACGATCTCTTTTGAGGCGGCGAGCCTCCTTGCCGGATCCGCGCCCTGGGATCTCGAAGCGAAAACCCTCGCGTCACTATATCGGTGGCGCGGAGAGGCGCTAGAGCGGGGCGAGCTGCCGTTGCCTCGCGAAACTGAGGCACAGCGTATCGCGCTCCGCCAGATCCTAGTGGTGGAATGGAAGACGCGACTTGCGCAACCCAGTGCAGGGCATGCCACGGTAATGGCAATAAGACCGTTGATGGAGGAGTGGCTGGAGAGGCGCCATGGCGCTCTCAGTTTCCGGCTGACACAGGTGCTCTCGGGACATGGCTGTTTCGGGAAGTACCTGTGTCGGATACGCCGGGAGCCAACGCCCGGTTGTCACCACTGCGTGAGCTGCCCCGAGGACACGGCGCAGCATACTCTGGAGGTATGCCCAGCTTGGGCAGAGCAGCGCCGTGATCTTGTTGCGGCAGTAGGTGGTGACCTCTCGCTTCAGGCCATAATTCAAGCCATGGTCAGCAGCGAGAGCGCGTGGGAAGCTGCCGCCTCCTATTGCGAGCGAGTTATGCTTGCTAAGGAGGCGGCGGAAAGGGAGAGAGAATTATCCACTTCTCTCCCGATCCGCAGTAGACGCACCGGGCGCAGGAGAGCGCAGGCAGACCTCCGGCCTCCATGAGCGCTGTGGCCTGCGGGCGATTGACTTGGGGAGTTCGTCGCCCGACCAGACAATGGCCCCTGTCGGTGGCGCGTGTGTTCGCGTGCTGTGGGATGTGAGATGAAGCCTCGGCTTCTGAAGAGATCCAGAAAACACTGGATCACAGCCTGTCATGATCGTGGTGAATGTCATGAATCCCATGGCCATGACTATAGGGCAAAGCAAGGCATGTACGGTTTTTAGTCGGTACGAGTCCGACATACCCTGCCGCCTCCCAGGGTGGCAGACGATCCATGAGGATTTTCCGTACAAAAAAAAAAAAAAAAAATAAGGACATAGCGGCCTAAACTCCTTAAAAGTACTCCACAAACATTCGATACCCACTTATTTAACCGTGATCGAGCGTCACTTTTCAAACAGTTACCAATGCGCGACAGACATTCGTAATCACTCCAATTGTTAAGAGATTTAACGCGATCTACCTCAGCACACCAATCGTCAATATTATGCAAATTTGGATCGAAATTAGAAATGTAAAAGTGTTGGTTCGATCTACCGGCATAATTTATTTATTTATTTATTTACACAAGGCACATCAACAATATAAACACAAACATTGGTTAGTAGCAAAATACAGAGGCAAAGACTAGTGTTTATATCAATTATAGATATGCACAACATTTAGGATAACATTTCACAGTAGTTATATATTATAATTATATTAAATAAGTTGTTGTTAATGTTAAATAATAATAACGTTAAAAATGAACTAAAATTGTATTATAATTTGTAAAAATAAGTAAGAATTAGTAGAAATTAATTAATATTAGTTTCGAATTTATCACGCTTCTTCTTTATAATCTTTAACCTAAAACGCGTGGGGTGGTCACAGAATATATCTAAATCATACAAAACGCACCAACTATTGTATGTTGACATTAGTCTGGTTAACGGAGTATTCAAACCTAGATTTGTTCGGCATCGGGGAATGTTGAATAGCGAATTACTTTTTCTCCGAGCGTTTATATTGGGAACATTTATACCAACGCGTTCGAGAAGACCTTGAGTCATGGAAGATCCGGTAACAATGTTTTTTAAACTTAGCAAGTCAAGCATACGTCGGCAAAGCTGCAAGCTGTACATTCGGAAGAAGTGCAGTCTTTCATCATACGAGCATCTAGTAATGATGCCAGATGCTCGGAACGCGAGGTATCGTGTGAAAGATCTTTGAATGGACTCAATACGGTCAGAGTGGACGACGTAATAAGGATTCCATATCACTGTACAAAATTCAAGCACACTCCGCACGAGTGCGTTATAAAGTAAAATCTTCGAGGAAGTGTGTCTGAAGTCCTTAGTGTTGCGTTTGATGAAACCTAACATCTTGGAAGCTTTTTGAACTATACTGTCATAATGAGGAATAAAACTCAGCTTTGAATCGAGTATCACACCAAGGTCACGAACTTGTTCAACACCAGTGATTTTCTCGTAATTGATGTGATAACTTGATTGAATCACCTTTCTCTTCCTTGTGAAGCGAATGTAATAGCATTTCGAAGCATTAAGTATCATCTTGTTGGTACAACACCAATGGTAAATACGGTCTAGATAGGCTTGAATCAGTTCAATATCGGCTAGAGAATCGATCTGCCGCGTGATCTTCATATTATCAGCAAAAAGGAAGCACTGACAGTGATGAACACTGTATACTATATCATTAATAAATAGAAGGAATAAGATTGGCCCGAGATGTGAATCCTGCAGAACGCCAGACGACGCAATGTATTTATTTGATTCATAACCACCAAGTACCACCGTTTGCTCACGATTTTCCAAATATGACCTAAACCAATTCAACAATGTGCCACTAATTGCATATTGGTGTCGAAGCTTATCGATTAGTATTTTGTGATCAACGAGATCAAAAGCACTAGCGAAGTCTGTGTATATCGAATCAATCTGCTGACTTTTGTCTAATCCTTCCATTATAGGTGTTATGTACGAAATAAGATTAGTTATGACAGATTTCTTTTCCTGAAAACCATGCTGCTCAGTCCGTATTTGAAACTTGGTATGCTTCGTTAATACGGGACGAATAAGACTTTCAAAAATTTTCGATACGGTAGATAATATAGATATCGGCCTATAATTTTTTACATTGGAATTATCACTTTTTTTTAAGATCGGGACAATGCGCGCACCTTTCCAATCATTAGGAAAAACGCCACTTAAGAGTGATTTATTGAATATTAGCATTAATGGATACGATAGAACTGAAGCGCACCTGTTAATGAATAGTGGCGGAATACCGTCTGGTCCGGCACCTTTGTTTGGATTCAGGCGTTTCAAGCATATGAGGACTTCATTCTCGGAAAAACTTAAGTCAGATAGTTTGCTACAGGTTGACTCTCCGAAATCGTAAGTTTTTATGCCGTATGATGAGGTAGCACTAGTAATTTTGGTGTAAACAAGACTAAATTGTGACGCGAATAAATTAACAATATCAGGACCACTCGATGAATAATTTTCATTATTAGTGGCATAACAGAAGGCAGAGCAATAGTTGGGGACTTTTTGTGAAAGTTCCAGAATGATTTTGGATTTTTTTTAAGGTTACTTTCTATTGTACTGATATAGTTTTTATGGCAGTTATGCAGAAGTTTGTCACGTATTTTTCTCATGTCATGATATTCAAGTTTGTCTCTAGGATTATTAAATTTCCGACATTTGTGTCTTAATTTGTCTTTAACTTTCAAAAGTTGAACCAATTCCTGTGTAAATCAGATAGGATGGGATTGGCGTCTAGGCTTGCGTTTGGGAACATGTTCACCAATAATATGATTCATTCTATCATAAAATACAGTGACCATATCGTTGACATCCAAACAACAGTCAAAGCTGCTTAACCAATCAACGCCTTTGAGACCAAGGGTAATTTTATTATAATTAGCCTTGAAACAATTATAGTCTGTACGTGGTATACAAGTTAATGTAGAAGTTATAGATAAGTCAAGTAATATTTCTAGAGGGGGGTGATATGGGTCGACTTTACTAATATAGTTAGCTGTTGATACACTGCAGTTAACGTTAGTCAGAACCAGATTCAGCAATTTGTTTTCATGGTTGAGAATAGAGTTTGTTTGTTGCAATCCTGTCACAGCAACAAAGTCAATAAGTATATATGCTAAACGACAATTATAATTATTTGTATTCAGATTCGTGTTATTAATACTGGGAGTCATATATGGTATGATACTATCCTTGGTCCAGTTAATGACACTTAAGTTAAAGTCACCGACGATACAGATTTTATCTACTAAATCTACTATCTTATTTACATTATCAAAAAATGTTTTAAGTACATCTACTTTAACGGGTGGAGGCAAGTATACTATGCATAAAGCAACTTTCGTTCGTTTATTGTTGTAAACTACATTCAAAGTAATCCAGATATCCTCGCAGTCACTCTCCCATTTATACATTCTACACGAAGGTATAAGTTTAGACACAGCAACCAAGACTCCTCCGCCATCTGTTTTGGAGGATCGAGAAAGATCGCGGTCTCTACGGTAAACTATATATCTGTTGTCCACAACTTCGCTATCCAGAATACTAGCATTTAGCCAAGTTTCACAAAACGTGATAATTTTGTAGTTGCATTGTAGTATATTATTATACACATCATTTGTTTTAGTGCGCATTCCTCTGACGTTTTGGTAGTAAATATCGATAGAATTGAATTTTATTATTATTTCCTGTGGTCATTTCACGTTAGTCCAGTCTAGTTTAGAACTACTGTGGCATCTTCTTAAGCAACGCTAGGCTATCGAAACTACGAATGTATATAGCTTGTCCAGTATCATTCTTTTTAGCGTAGATTCTACCATCGCGGACCCACACGAATTTAAATTCTGCTTCTTTAGCTTTCTGTCTCGTTGCCGCGTGCAGATGTTTGTTATGAGGACTTAAGTGTTCAGATACAAATATGGGTTCACGCTTGCCGCCTATGCCGAGATGACGAGAAGACAACTTGTCATTGGCATGGTTTCTGTTGAACTTTGTGACGGCTACCAAAAGATTATCACGTGCCATTCGACTGCGAAGTTTTAACACCACCGCTCTTGGACGGTTACTATCTTTGTTAAGTTTAGCAACCCTAGTAACATGTTGAATATCTTCACTGGCAATTGAACATTCCACTGTCTTTCCAAGTTGCGAGATGACATTAGCAAGATTTTCGGTTTGATGTTCCGGTAATCCAGTTATCTCAATATTGCACTCGCGCATGTGTTGTTCTACCGAATTTAGCCTTGCTGAGAGATCGAAAACCTTTGAACGTAGCTCAATGTTATCCTTTTCTAAATTTTCTATGATAGATACTTTTTCATTGAGTTTCTTTTTCATTTCTTCCAGTATCGTATTATTAAAAGATAAGGCATCATCAAACCCCGCTATCTTCCTGTCAATATTGATAAGATGTTCAGTCACAAGCTCCTTAATAGTAGACTTGAGTGTATCACCAATTTCCCCTCTAATTATATCCTGTAAAGCCTCTTGGGACAATAGGCCAACATCGGGTGCACCATTAGTGGGTTTATGCTTGGAACTGCCGCTACAACGAAATGTTATATTACCTTCATCGTGTCCCGAGGGCGAAAGAGATAGTGATGCGGTATTAGTTATTCTTGGAACTGAAGGACATGAGGAACATTTCCAAGCTAGTTTATGTTCTTTCATCATTAATTTATAACGTAGCTTAGATACCTTACAGCATTTAAGATCATACGTCGAGAAACAGAGACAGCATTTCATCAGGTCGTTTCCATCTATAGTGTTCTGACAAGTCGCGCATTTTTGGCGTGTAGGTGATCGCAACATCTTATGGTATTATCAATGGGTATTATGATCAAATCTCTAAAATGCAGAAATTTGAATGACAGAACGCTTATGTCAAAGATTTTCTCCCCAGAATCGTTATGGAATGATATTTATTTTTGGAGATCAAATAAGCTATCTATTTATTTCACTGAGTTTTCAACAGTCTATGCACTTATTTTAACTATATTGAGTATCTTTTAACACTGTAAAAATAATTATTTAGTTAAAGAATCGTGGACACTGACACTGACACAACTATGACTAAACTTCAACTAATTAATTGAATGGATCGCGGCAACAATACGATCGGTAACTTCTAGTAAAGCACCTCTGGTGCTTTACTAGAAGTGGGTTCTGAACGACGTGGCGGCGATCTAGACCGGGAGCGTGGACGCTGGCTACGATCAAGCATGGGCGACGTAAACCGATCTCGCGATCGCGCCACTATATTTCTATTAGGAGACACTAACCTACGCATATGGTCCGGCGGCGGTGAACGACAGGTTACGCGTGATTCTGCGCGATACGAAGATCGTAAAGAATTACGTCTTAGAATTATACGTCCTGAATTCATATAAACAATTATAACTCTCGGCGTGAGTTCGGACTGCCTAGCGAGCATCGCTGAGCGAGTATTATCTTACTACTACTATAAGCGATGTGTGTTTTCATATTCTGTCTGTTTTCATATTCTGTCTGTTTTGGTTTTGTTTGTGCTCACACCATAAAATATTATTATAAGTCTTTACGTGAGGATTTGTAATTGACTTTTTTAAGACTATGGTTTCCTTTTTTGCCTACATTTATTAGCTGTAAGTCCTCCATGTACTAAATAAATAAATATATGGGGCCGAGGCAGCAAAACCTCGGTGCACTTCGACCCAATGGGATCTTTTCTTCATGATCATTCTTGCTTCCCGGATACCTAATACTTATCCTCACCCAGTTCTGCAAACAGCTCTTCCATGAGCTTTATAATGCGGCCTGGGGGAATGAGTCTGTAGTCCTCTGGTCTTGGATAACCCTGCCCCAAGAGGCGCATTCGCTTTCTAGCCATTACATCACATGTACACAGAAGGTTTTCCATGCTCTTAATTTCCAGGCCCTGCAGGCTGATGTCTCCGTCAGACCCATCTTTTGTAGGAAAGCGTTAGTCCCGAAATGTCCGGTTAGCGCTTCCATTAAGTGACGGGCCTGCCACCTGCTTGAGTTCCCTGGCATTTTGCCATTTCGATGTAATCTAGCAAGGGCTTCCCTGCATATCCCTAGTTGCGTTCTGGGCCACCAAACAATGCTGCCATATGTGATGATTGGTCTAACCATCATGGTGTACAGCCAATGCTTTGCCAAAGGTTTTGCCATACCCTGAGCGGCACATACCCAAGACTCTTAGAGCCTTGGCTAAAATATTGTCCAGATTTGTTCGTCACGTCAGTTCTTTATCCAGGGTTACCCCTAAATATTTCACCTCTGTGGCCCAGCTTCATTGTTAACCATAAAGCCGAAGCTGGCCAAGGCCTAATAGCAGTCTTTTCCTAGTGAACGGAATGACAACTGCCTTGTTTGGATTTATAGAGAGGAGATTCTCCTCGCACCATTTCTCTACTTTACAGAGAGCCCTTTGGATCAGATTTGAAACCGTGTTCGGGAATTTGCCGTTGACAAGTATAACTATGTCATCAGCATATCCCACGGTTAGTAAAGGGCCCTCATTTAGATTGCTTAGTAGTGAGTCTACCACTAAGCACCACAGTTATGTGGGAGAGCCATGCTTTACGTGGGAGAGCCATGCTTACGTGGGAGAGCCATGCTTACGTGGGAGAGCCATGATTTACGTGGGAGAGCCATGCTTTACGTGGGAGAGCCATGCTTCGGCACGAATGGGCTGGCTCGACCGGAGTGATACCACGGCCTCACAGAAAACCGGCGTTAAACAACCCTTACGTTGTGTTTAGCCGAGTGAGTGAGGTTACCGGAGGCCCAATTCCCTTTTAAAAGGTCGGCAACGCGCTCGTGACTCCTCTGGTGTTGCGGGTGTCCATGGGCGGCGGTAATCGCTTACCATCAGGCGATCCGTCTGCTCGTTTGCCCTCCTATCACATAAAAAAAAGTAGCGGTGACAAAACTCCCCCTTGTGGACAGCCTTTGGTTGTCCTAACGTGAAGTGTGCCCCTAAGAGTGGAGTGAATAATCCTACTCCTTAGCAAGCAAGTCACCCATCTGATGATGGTTTGGTTGATGCCATGGTTTTCTGCAGGTCGGTGTATCGATTCAAAGGTCATGAGATTCCCTTGATGTCAAGAAAGGTTCCGACACAAACCTCCTGTGATTCCATTGCCGCCTCTGCGCGGCTTACGACGTAATGTAATGCCGCCTCTGTTGACTCCCTGCCTGATAGGCGAACTGAAGTCCGTGGAGTGGGTATCTTTTTAGTGGCCCCTCTCCAATATACCTATGAAGCATTTTCTCAAGTGTCTTGAGTAAGAACGATGAGAGGCTGATAGGCCTGAAAGCCTTGGCATTTTCTTAATCTCCCTTACCTTACCGTACAGGTATGTACCCAAACGCTACGCACGCCTTGTCAGTCTGCATAAATGCGGTATCAGAGTATCAGCCCCCTGCTGTAATAAAATAGAGTAGATCACATCCCGCCCAGGGGCCTTGAAAGATTGGAGGCCCATCACAGCCCATCTGAGCCTATGTTCATCTACCACCTTCATAGCAGTGTCCTAGTCAGCCCTGGTGGTGCGAATGGATAGCTCCTTCAGGGTCACTGGGTCCTCCATGTCATTATCTAGTTTTACTGATCCCGGAAAATGAGTTTTGAACATTAAATTCAAGGCCTCCTCAACAGTCTCAGCCAATTTACCATTTTCATCTTTTTTAGATGCCTGTGGAATGGCCTTAGCCGTAGAAAATGCTTAATAAAATGAAAAAACTATAATACACACTTAAAATTGTGCTTATTAAGCTTATAAATAGGCCAAAAACATTAACTAAACTAGCTAAAATAGTATATAAACTTACCATGAACTTTTCCTGCCGGTATATTTTTTTTCTAGCGCGATGACGTCTACGAGGTACAAATGTGAAGCGCCCACTTACGTAATTTTTTTTTGAGTCATTAATAGTAAAATCACATATTCAGCTTAGACATTATGGATCACAAAAAGTCCAAAGTTGCGCGGGAAGGTAGGTTTGTATTCAAATTTTACTTACATGTTTGTAGAATTTCACAGTTCAGTCAAATGGACGAAAAGTGGAACTGGACGGTAAACCAGCGCAATGACCTTACCTACTCGTATTTTGGGGACCTATCGAGATTGTGCGATTCTAGAATCTTCGTGACTCATATAAATATTGGTCGTGAGGGTCGGCTAGGTCAATTTAGTTCTGGACACGGTGAAGTGAATATCGAAACGAAGTTAAATGATTACTAGCACATTATAGTGCGACAAGTGATGTGTTTGTTGTTTCCGTGAAATTGGTGTTAATTAAATTTATCTCGAACCCCAGCTCGTAACATTACTTTAAATGCCGTTCAGAAATGGCCTCACCTGGACCTGCTTACCTTGACCTCATGGTCACTGAATATATGATCGGAGGTACGTGAGCGGGTCATTGTCTCAGGCTAGTGGCGTCTGTATTTCTGTCGTTAGTCGTGATCGTGGGCAATATTTCCTTAGTAGCAGTTAGCAAATTGATGTAATATGGTGTATTATTGCGGTGTCGTAACGTAAATGCTTTGTTCATTGGTGACTTCCTCGGAGCGGCGGCGTCAGTCACCGGCAATCTGTCACCCACGCGGTCTTGAGCAAGCACTACGCTCAATTATCACTGGTGGCCTTTGAAGGGTGGATCTATGTATGTGAATTAGGGTATTGTTAAACCTTTTTTCTCCGTTTCCTTTATCGATAAATATTTTTAAAAAAATATCTACAATCTTCGGCCCCGTAAAATTATAGGATTATAGTAAACTTGCCACACTTGTTAATTCGTCACAGAAAAAGTATGTGCAAACTCGTCACACTTATTTTATACGTATAGCCTGCAGAAGAATCAAACTCGGGAATAAAAATATGATTATTTATTTCTAAAATCATAGGA
This sequence comes from Acronicta aceris, assembly GCA_910591435.1. NCBI lineage: Eukaryota > Metazoa > Arthropoda > Insecta > Lepidoptera > Noctuidae > Acronicta > Acronicta aceris. The sequence continues at coordinate 15,057,138 of OU342770.1, forward strand.
ATCCTTTGGTTATTGTCCAACTGATTTACATTTTTGATTGACTACTCAGCCGAGGCCCGGCAAATAAGTCCTGTGACATCATATTTGTGTTAGAATAACTACACTAATACGAATATAGTTGTTACTAGCTGCAGCTGTAGCCTGCAGTTTCACTCACGTTCCAAAAAGATTAACATACTTTGAGTCCTATTCTAGGCGGCGTATCAAGATGAAATACTAGTATGCACCAGATTTTAAGTTGACCTCTAGCAATACATCGGTGAAAACTGCATTCAATTCCATGCAGTAGTTTTTGCGTGATGGGCGTAGGTACAAACATACAGACAGACAGACCGACTGCGGTATTGTCGACGAAAAGACGTTGCGAAGTTTCCCGAACGCTGCCCAGCCGAATCGGCTTCGACGAGTGACCTCTTTCTTGAAGTAAGACCTACCTAACTGGACTGTTTATCCCAGATAGACGTATTCGTTAACAACTTCGAGAAATTTGTTTGACATGACTTTTGTCTTGCCCATGTTCATTTTACGACCCACCTGTTAGGAAACTCTGTCGAGGTCATTGAGCATTATGCTGACCTTTTGCAGCGATTCTGCCGTGACCACGATTTCGTCTGCAAGATTTTGAAGGTGAGTGATATACTCGCCATTAATGTTAATGCCGAATGCTTTCCACTTCAGAAGCTTGAAGGCTTCCATTGCAAAGGTAAACAGTTTTGGGGAAATAACATCCACCTGCCCTACACCTCTCTGCAAGGGAATCGCCCCCGTGCACTGTTCTGGTACTCGGACCGACATGATGGCTTTTTTGTATAAGCACTTCAACACTTCGATATATCGGTAGTCGATGTGGCTCCGCTGCAGAGATTTCAGAACCGCCCAAATTTCAATCAAATCGTTGGCTTTCTCATAGTCCACAGACGCTAAGCATAGTGGCAGGTTATACTCCACGGTCTTCTGTATAACCTGCCGTAGAGCGTGTGGATGTAGTCTATGGTACTGAAACCGTTTCGGACCGAATTATGACCGACCGATCAAGAAAAAGAATCATCAAAATGGGTTCATTTTTTTTTATGGGATAGGAGGCAAACTAGCAGACCCATCGCCTGATGGTAAGCGATTACCACCGCCCATGGATACCCGCAATACCAGAGGAGTCACAAGTGCGTTGCCGGCCTTTTAAGGGGGAGTACGCTCTTTTCTTGAAGGTTTGAAGATCGTATTGGTCGGGAAATACTGCAGACGAAAGTTCATTCCACAGTTTTGTTATATGAGGCAGAAAGTTTCTAGAGAAACGCACAGTTGTGGACTGCCAATCATCAAGATGATGGGGATGGAACAGCTGCCGCTTAGAACGATGGCGGAAAGAGGCAGCAGGGATCGATCCGAATAATTTCTTGGAGCACTCCCCGTAGTATAAGCGATAGAAGATGCATAGCGAGGCCACATCTTTACGCTTGGCGCTGGCCAAGGTGTCTAGCCGGTTTGAAATATTTTGGCAGTCGACGATTCGAATCGCTCTCCGTTGGATGCGATATAGAGGGCGAAGTTGGTATTGGGGTGCCCCTGCCCAGAGATGAGAACAGTATTCCATATTAGGCCAGACCTGCGCCTTATAAAGTAGTAGGCGGTGGGCCGGAGTGAAATACCATCTCGATCTATTGAACACACCAAGCTTCTTTGAGGCTAACTTAGCCTGACCCTCTAAATTGACGGCCTAATCGCGTAACAAACATACAGTCGAATTTAGAACCTCCTCCTTTTTGAAGTCAGTTGAAAATGTAGAAAAAATCCTAGGTTTATATTTTAGGAACTGTAAGACTAAAACCCCCATGGTCGCGCCATTGAAGCGATGAAAAACACGTTATCGCCGATATCTCGCTAAATAAGCATCGCAGACGTCTGAAGTTTTTGTAAAACCTAGATTTGAATTTGTCTTAATTTGTTAAAATGTCCAAAAAAATCCTAGGTTTATATTTCAGGAGCTGATTTTAATTTTGTTTTTGTTGATGGGCTATATTAAAAGCTTTCGATACTGTGTCTCGGAAGATACTTATTCAGAAGATGGAGTTACTGGGAATTCGTGGCGATGCATTAACATGGTTTAGCTTCTACTTGTGCGGTAACAGACAGAAAGTGGTCATGGGAGACAGACTATTGTAGTGAACTTACAACTGTAAATTTCGGAGTCCCACAGGGCAGCGTACTTGGGCCCACGCAAGACCTCAAACACGTCACTTAGAATATCGAGTCATAATTGTAATAACGAAACCCTAAAGTCATTTTGGGACACATGCACAATTTTTTTCCAAAAATTAGTTACCTATACTATTTAACTTGTGGCTGTACTACAGTCGTACCCACAGCAACTACGATCGGTGCGCACACTAATTTTCCAATAAGTTTCAGATTTCCATAATTCGACCCACTGACGGATCAGGGGGCCATAATTTTAGGTATTGTAATGAAAAATTAACTCATTAAAACCACTGTAATCGATTCTTAACAAACTACTTTCAGGTCTTGCGTTTAATTCTGTTACAGGTTGTTTATGTGCAACATTTTACCTATACTGATGACACTGCAATAGTCTTTTATGGCAAATCCTGGGATGACGCACAGTTTAACGCAGATAGAGGTTTAGAAACCGTGGCCAACCGGCTCAAGCTAAATCTTTTAATTAATCTCTTAATATTTGTGAGAGTAATTTATAGTAGTGAGAGTTGTAGAGGTTTGATTTATTTTGAGGACAGTTTGCCAATTTAGCATAGAAGTTTTAAGGAAAGATATGAGTGTTGGGTGAATTTTATACAGATTTAGGACATGTATTAGCCAGCTATATGGACTACTGAATCAAAAGCTTTCTAGTAATCTATAAACATTGTATGTATATCCTTTTTGTTTTTAACTGCACTGTTCATAGTTATTGCGTCGATAGTTAGTTGCTCTTTGCACCCTTGGCTATTTTTACGACAACCTTTTTGTTGCTCTGCCAGTATATTTTTTTTTTATGGGATAGGAGGGCAAACGAGCAGAGGGATCACCTGATGGTAAGCGATTACCGCCGCCCATGGACACCCAACAACATGCAACACCATAGGAGTCACGTGTCGTTATATCATTTTCGATGTTTGGAAATTACTTCACTTATACACGCTGTTAGGATTTTGTATAGAGTTTGTAAAAAAGTAATTGGTCGATATTTAGCTGGGTTTACGGTGTCATTTATGTCCTTGCGTATCATGTATGTGACTCCCCGTGTTATGTATGTTGATAGTAAATGTGGTGATTTTATTAATGTATTTAGGTGATTGTAGATATACGGGTACAAGTAAACTTTTTATACCAGTAGTTGTGAATGTTGTCTGTACCTGGCGATTTCAAATTGTGCGTGCGTACTTGATAACGTCTATGAATGTTTCTATTGGTATAAACTCAAACTCCATTTGTGTAATTTGTGTTTCTGTTTCATTTATTCAGTTTGCGTGCTGATTGTGGAGGACAGGATTTTTCCATAAATTTGCCCAGAAATCTCGGAGTGTGTTAGCTGAAGGGGTTTCTATGTTTTGACTGGAATTTTGTGATGTCAAGATCCTATAGAAGGTCTTCTCACTGTTGGAAAATTTTGTTCTTTGGACTTTACGGTTTGTGCATGTTATATACCTTTTAAGTCTACTGGATGCCGCATTAGGTTTTTGTTTTAAAGTATCTAGGAAGTGTTCCAATTGTGTGTTAGAGTTTTCATATTGAGCGTGTAGTTGATATTTAGTCTTGATTGCTTCCACTGCCTTACTAACCTTTCTATTTCTGTTGCCCCTAATATATTGTGTTAATCTGCCTATATTCGATCTCAAGCTTCCGATTTTCTTTTCTAACCTAATTTGCCAATTTGGTTTCCTATGTGCGTGTTCGGTGTTCAGTGTTCAGTTTGTGGAATGACTGATATTTTTGCTCCATTACATTTAGCCGCTGTCCATGCTCCATAGTAAATAAGGTTCTGCAGTGTGATGAAGTCGGTATCACCATAAGCGTATTTGGGAAATATGATAGTATTAAGTTATTTTACAATGGCAGCAAACTTTCTGGATGATTTTTGTTTAGGGATGTATGATCTATTAGTGAGATGTATGTTAGTGAAGTGTTTAAGAGCTTGTTGAAAAGTGTCTTCTAGTTCTGGATTGATTTCAATCAGCAGGCAGCATCGAGCTGAGTTTGTGTGGAGTCAAGTTGTCCAATATTTGTTCGTCATCTTTATGTAATCGATTGGCCTGGAAAGATTTTTTTTGTCTTAGATCTAGTACCTAATCATTTTGATCCCACGAGTAGCTAGGGACTTTATCGGTCGACTACGGCAGAGCCCTGCATTCACCGCAGCAATGGTAGATTAAAACTGGATGTCCCCTAGTGTTCAGAGCATACTAACCGCATACTAACGACTAAGCCCTCCCCTAGCCATGAAGCACTCGGCGTACGCTGTTCCACCTTGGCTTGGAGTGTATCCCTCTTTGTCTGACTCCTCAACTTAGACCTACCCGGCATGAGTAGCTCTACCGGTATAGCCCTAAGAATCATTGGAGCGTGCAAGCCCCACCACGACGACGACGTGGAGATACGGCGGTGGGGTTATTATTATTATTATTTATGGTAAACATTTTCAAGAGGCCATAAAAAATAACAATAAAGTACTTACCCAATTATTATGTCATATAAAAATGTCATACCAGATACTCACAGTGTCAAAACCAACATTTTCACAAATATTGATTCACCAGCTAATCTTATAATTTTTGTGTCGGACACGGATGTTTGAAACAGAAATTATTCACTCTGATTACTAGACGATTACTTAATCTTAGTCTAGTTTTAAGCAACCATTCAAACGCGTTATGTCCATTAAAATTGTTATTGTATGCCAGTAGCTATTACTATGCTAATTAGTTGGTTTAAATACACTGATAATAAGTAGCCGCGAGGCGCGAAACATGAAGGACAACTATGTATTACAATACATTATATGTAATGACCGCGCGTCAGCGTGCAGCATTTGAATTAATCACTGCTATTTGTATTGTTCTGAATCGTCAGAGAAACTGCTGTAATGTAAGCCTCAACAATAGTATGATGTATAGCCTAGACTTCCTATAATTCACGAGTCCTACTAACACATTGGCAATCGAACCGAGGACCTCTAGCGTAGCAGACACCCTTGGGACCCCTAGGCTAACGAGACAAGTGCAACTAAGACTTGAATATAATTATTCATCTATTTGCGAAGCTTGAATTACATAAAATAAAAATAAATAAAGGTTGGTCCGGTTGGCTAAGGTTGTCTAGCAAAAAATGCCTAATGGTGCATAAATTTAATAAATAAATAAATAAGAAGTCTAAAATGAGGTTTAATAGTCTTCAATGAATTTAAAGATTGTCGCGTGATCAGATTTGACAAGTTCAAGTTCAAATGTTTTTATTTCAAATAAGCTTTTACAAGCGTTTTTGAGACGTTATTATTTTAGGGCGGTTCCAAAAGGTTGATCCTATATAGAAAAATCCGGCAAGAAACTCCAGGGGACACTCTTAAAATATTAATATATATTGTGTTACAACCTTCACTGGTACAATATTGCGATACCAACCAACAGCTCGTTTTGACTAGCAAATGGGGTTTAATGGATCATCTGGTCAAAATATTTATAGTCAAAGGACGAGTAATAATGATCAATCCAATCTGTCTAGTAACTTTATGGTAAGTGTGCCTCTACGGTTCACTTCAAAGGATATTATAATTTGGGAAAACGAACGACCATACTCAACATCATTATGCCGCCTTATATTGTTTAAATTTATGAAAATGTGCAGACAGGGTTATCTATCTTAATCCCGAATTTTAATATTCCGAATATCATAATCCCGAAAACGTTTGGACATTTTTTCATAATCCCGTTTTTTAAAATTCCGAAGTTTTGTTTGCCGTATAATCGCAACTCCGAATTTCATTTGCCCATTTATTCATTTGTACGACGTTTTAGAATCCAGACGAATGAGTTCTAGACACACGAAAGCTAAATGCACAAAATCCAGATGACTGTAATCCATATGCACGAAAGCCAGATTTTTAAAACACAAATTTTTGAAATACAGTTAATTGATATCCAGACAAACAATATCCAGATTTTTTAAATCAAGATTTTTTAAATTCAAATAAACGATATCCAGAAAAACTAAATCCTTGTATATTAAATCCAAGCGAGTTGGTTCTGGCAGGGGGTCGCAGTTCTAACCTAACCTAACCTACTGAGTCGAATTTTACACTTAAACCTATATATAAAAAAGCTCGTTTAAAAGTAGGTTTAGATAGATAAATAATATCATTTAGACCTACAAAATAATTGAGGCTTATTCAATTTTGTTAATAATGTAGGGTAGTTTAGTAATAATTCTAGAAATTGTTAGGATGGAAAACAAAAAAATATATTATGTATTGCAATAGTTTAGCTGGAACACGATTGTATGGGAACCAAATAAAAAGATTATGAAAATCTGGCAATAGTTTATCAGGAATATGATTGTATGGGAACCAAATAAAAAGATTATGAAAATTTGGTAATAGTTTATTTGGAAAATGGTACGATGGGAAACAAAAAAAAGTATTCTGAGAATCTGGTATAACTATATCTGGATTATGAGAATACGGGAAACAAAAAAATACTTTTTGGAAATTTGGTTTTAGTGCACCTGGAAACTGATTCATCTGGGAAATTAAAAAAGGAATTTTAAAAAGTTGTCATTCATTACATCTGTCTTTTAAAAGTTCTACCAACCATTTTCGGGGTTTTAAGGTTCGGTTAACAGAAATTCGAGATTTCAAAAGGTTACCGCAGACAGAAATGGCTGCTATTGAAGCTGAGATTGAGGCCTTAAACTCCATGTACCATAACTGATGGTATTAGTGTCACACACCAGCTGCTGTTGACAATGGTTGATGGTAAAATTCATTCCATTATATCATATACAGCAGCTTCAGTGTGTGACATGCAAGGCTAATCCTAAAGAAATGAATAATTTAGTTTTTAAATTTAGAATTAAGAGATTTATCGAAAACAACACTAAATTTGCTGAATTAACAGGAATAGACGCTGAATTAATGAGAAAAATATGTTATGTATGTTATATATATATATGTATATCTTGCAGTGTAGGTATATCATCAGGACGAAAGATAAATGTTAATAAATTCAGAGAGTTCTGCTTTGACACTGCTAGGCTTTATTAATTTTTATTTATTTATTTAATTCAGGCTACAACGCCCATATCATATTAAATACTATAATACAATACAATATAACTTTAAATAATAAAAATACCAAATTTATGTTCTATTGTACCTTTGGTATTATGTGCCTTCTTCTCTATAAACTTCTTTTGCATGGACCAGATATAGTAGAAAACTTGTCAATTGTGCCGATTAGTTTTCTATCCGAAGAGGCATCTGAGGCCAGAAATAAAGATTTCCGAAATTATAAACGGGGCCATTCTCGAAAATGCAGCAGTATCTCATGCAATGAAGATATTATGAACAGTCATGATAATGAACAGTCTTTTGTTGACTTGATCTGCGTGACTGTACTTTGTCATGAATTCGGGTAAAACGTGAACGTGTGTCCAGTTGGCGAAAACATAAAAGTGATTTCATTTTAGTTTCACTATTTGGACACCTAAAAATCTAGGCGTGTCCAGATGACGAAATAATAACTGATAAGTACTGATTTTGAGTTTCACCAACTGGTCACACGTGTCCAGTTTTTTGGGTCCAGTTGGTGAACAACCAGAAATTTGATCGAAGCGGCACACGAAGCATTCGCACGGGACACACAATTAAGAATAATTATTATTTTAGTTTCACATCACATCATTCGCCTTCAGGTTAATTCGTTTTTATTAACAGTTTAAAGTAGGTAGGTATAACTACCTATTTCATTTTGTGTACTTTCAGAAAACTTAAGATATAATATCTAATGCTCTATATCGTCTTTGGACGCAGTTGTTGATGTCGTGTTTTATGCGTGAATCAGTGGCAAAGCGGGCGGCGCCCGCGCTATATTTAGCATTCGCCGCTTGCCCGCCGTGGCGGAGCCGTCTGCTACTGCCCTCTCCCCACAGAGTAAGCACACTCCGGCGCGTACACTGTACTGTGGCACAACACAGAGGGTGTGACGTTTTTTATTACCTTTTTATATAATAAAACTTAAATTAAAAATTTAAAGAATTCTCCGACACACAAAAATCTCAATAAGGAACAAAAAACTAAAATTGTCCCTTTACGTTTAATAGAATAGGTTTTGCCATTGAAAACCTTCATGTTGACATACAGTGCGTACTGTTTATTTTGGAAACTACTTAGTCATTATAATTTCTTTACTTTACATTAAACTTTACATTAAACTTTGTTAATCAGAAGTAACTTGCTTATAAAATGAGTGGAGTTTTCAAAGGAATTCTCTAAAACTCTAAACTCAAAATTAAATATTTTGAAAAACCCACTATAGTACGTGCGATTATGAGATCCAATCTGAAATTAGAATGAAAACAGAACACATACATATTACAACCTGTAACAGAATAAGCGCAAGACCTGAAAGTAGTTCGTTCAGAATCGATCACAGTGGTTTTTAATGTGTAAATGTTTAAAAAAAAAACAAAATTTTAATACCTGAATTATAGCCCCCTGATCCATTAGTGATCGCAAAACGAAAATCTCTGCTCTACAACAATAGTACTCACAACGACTACGATAACAATTTGTGCAAATACTCAGGCGTCCATACCTCGGCTCGCTGATGGATCAGGGAGCCATATTTCAGGTATTTAAAAAAAATAACACATTAAAAACCACTGTAATCGATTCAGTAGTCGATTCTGAACAAACTACTACTTTCAGGTCTTGCGCTTATTCTGTTACAGGTTGTAGAAATACACGGCACTCGTAATGTCAGCAGGTTGTATTTTATAAAAAATCGTTTACATGTATCAATTTGCATAATATTAGGCCGTAAGCACACGGCGTGATTTAAACGCGCAGACGACGCGCGTTTTCAGCGCCGTAGTTGCTGTGTATTGATGATACGAACGGGTTCGAATCTCGTTTGCAGCGCGTATACGCGAGTCATCTGCGCGTTTAAAATACGCCGTGTGCTTACGGCCTTACGGCCTGCTCTAATATAGCGCTACTGAACTGTGTTTTAAAGGCATCATCTTAATTTTTTTTTATTTCTGCATTTGCCCCAAAATATTACACCAAATCGAAGTGTAAACATAACTAAACCTTGGTAGGGTGATTGCGCCGGTTACGCGACAACCTTCAGTAAGAGACCACTTCGCCGAATAGGTTTATTTAACTATAGATTCCTTTACCTTTCTTTATGGAATATAAATAAAGAGAACGCCTTAGGTAATATTTGAATAGTTATGTAATAAGAATATACTAACTTTGATATCAACCGTTTACCCCAAAATAAAGAAAAAGGACCATAAATTCACTATTGATTTAGTAGTGTGTAGATTTGCAGTGATAGAGCAAACAAATTGTAAGGCACGCGGCGTTCGAAGTCAAAGTCTACTTGATTTTGTAACAAGTCTTTTATTTCGAATAAACCAATATTACAGGTACTTTTGAATTGTCTAAACTAGGTGCATAAAAACAAGACACAACTAAGGTGCACAAAGACAAAAAAACGAAAGATTAAAAACTAAAACCCGACTAAGAGAAAATTCAACTAAAAGGTATAAAACAAGAAAAGTTTTCTATCCCCACGAACAGTGGTATCCAGTCTAGAGCCGTGGTCGCTTGCCGCTATTATGATCTGTGGGTGCAAACTTAAGTACAATTACGGCGGCAAAGCATTATAAAAAGAGTTAATTCCGAATTTACAATATTGGACTAGCTATTGCTATCGACTAGCTATTACACTTGCATGCTAAAGATGCTTTTTTTAAAAGGCTTTTTAAGACAAAAGGTAGCCTATGTCGTTCTTCAAGGACCAATTTATCTCTCTATAAAGATTCATCAATCAGGTTTAGGCTTTAGGCGTGAAAAGGTAACAGACTGACAGTTAGATACTTTCGTTCATCATCACTTAACATAAATACGTATGTTAGGTGCCTACTTAGTTGTATGGGGACCCAGAACTAAAACCTTTATTATTTCTCCCTAATAGCGGGATAATTAAAACACTACATTAAGTTTATCTCGAACCTTGATTTAATACATAAATACATATAATTGGAAAACAACAATGTTTTTCCAATATTATATGCCAATACTGGCCAAAACCAATAATCATGAAGTTCAAACATACTCGTACAAGTGAATATATAGAGATAAATATATAACTATTTCAGCATCCGAATACTTTATTATGCATTGCAATAATTATTTTTCAATATTTAGGTTAACATAAAACTCCTATTTTTTACAGATTTTATCGCGTTGTATTGATATTCCTATTTAATTCCCGACGTTTGGGATCGGTCCTTTTCTTCTTCCTTTTTTTCAATTAAATAATATCAATACAACGCGATAAAACCCGAAAAAGTAGTTTTATTTCAATGTTTTATATTCGCGTAAGTGAAAACATTTAAAATATAGCAAATAGCCCACCGGTACCGGGAGCTGCCGGCGTTAAGGGCTCCAGAGATAGAAACTACCTAACGATTCAGGCTGTGTCCAGGAATACCACTTTCTGAGTATTTCTTTCGATACTTTAAGTATTCATATTAGATAGAATTAATAGAAATTATTTCGTATCTAAAATAGTATACTGTCTCTACACCGTGGAGGTTTCACGTAATAAAATAAGTTTGTCTACGTTCCGTTCAAGGAAGAAAACAATATGTCATGTCAACTCCAGATTAGTAAATGACAGCTGTAATGTCAAATATTCATACTCAATGAGGTAATCATGCCATCGTATTAGTTGTTAGAGAAAAAAAAAGTAAAAGTAAAGTAGACCGATTTCAATAAAATTAAGCTTTAATGCTGTCTCATGATACTGGCAATGCATTCCTTCCCAATTTCTCTAAGTTTTTAAGAGATGGCGCTAGTAATCAAAAAGTCCCAGCAGGTACACTTTTTTTCGTCCAGTGTTTACTATATTGGATTTCCTGGCATACAATATACCGCATGATACTCTGGAGATCAAGACCTTACGACACCTCAATTATTAAAATCAAATAAAATATTATTTTTTTCTGCCCCCTTTTTTGTGTTTTGCGGGCTATATTGTCATGTTTTTTCATAAAATGTATAGCCTATAAGTATCTTACTGCAAAGACGAATCAATCGACACCTTATTTATCTTTTTGTGATTTTTTTTTTGCATTTTCCATGCTAAGATTATTAAGTTATTTTTTAGTAAAGGAAAAAATTCAATCGCGGGCAGGATTCGAACCTCACCTTATGACGTAAATTCAGAATGTGAAGGCAAAATTTCAATCATGCGGGTAGGGTTCGCGGTGGCTTAGAGGTCAGAGCGTCTGGTATATCAAACCAGAAGACACAGGTTCGAATCCTGCCCGCGATTGAATTTTTTCCTTTACTAAAAAAAAGACACCTCATTTTTTAAAATCTGATGAGTAGTTTTTGAGCTTGGATCGAACATCCATACGATACATACATACATAGACTGTTAAACTCATTACTCTGCCTTTTTTCGTAGTCGGGTAAAAAGAAGACAAGTTTTGTGACTTAGTAACATTTTTACTCAAAAGAAGCGTAGTTACTTCAATTATGTACCTACAATTTTTAGTTGTATTTAAGTAATTTTTTACTTTATATTAAACTTAAATCCAGTGGTCGGTAGCCAACACGCACATTTCATTACTACGTTTAGGAATTTGAAACGTTACTGAAAATAACGTTATGTACAGTTCTCGTAACGATCATTTGTAACGTTTCACTAGGATCGTAACGAAATTCTGTATTTTGTTTTAATTTTATGATATAACGGAACGAAATCGCATTCTGTTTAATAAAAGTATCAATATAGTAACGTTATTACTATATCACAAAACGTAACATTACTTATTTTGTTATGCAACGTTGCCAGCTTTATCGATATGTCGCAGCCGGATAGTTTAATTCGCCATATTACGTTACGGCAAGCTGTTATCAACACAGAACAAAGAATATACCTAGAAGTAGTAAGTGGGCGTAACCTTATTTTCACTAGTCTGGTACGACGCGTTCGCAGATAGCTAACGCGCAAACATGCGTCGAAAACTTTAAAAAATAAAAAAAATATATATTAAAAGGCCCTTTTGTGCCATTTAAGAATACAAAAACCATAGCTCGGGTAAAAATCTATCACATGAAGGGATTTCGTATTATAGGGAAGTATTATTTTTAGTTTATGACAATAAAATGATTAAATAAGTTTGAATTTTCTTCCGCTAAACATAGCACAAAAATGACAATCTAAAGTTATCCCTCTTCATATACGAGTAGAAATAGAGTTGATTTTCTTTTATTGGCAATCAATCGTTATAGAATGTTTGCGTACCTAACCAAATTGATGCCGCTATTCACTTAGTGCATGCAATATCGATAAAATATTATCGACTATTTTTCATATTTAATATTACTTTCCAAAATACTAAGAAAACTTTAGCTTGTGATGCATATTTTTAATCTCGTAAACATGGTATAGGGATTTTGTTACTGTAAAAAAAAGAATATAAAGCGATGGAATCCGTAAAGTGGTTTTATTATAATATGGCTACTATTCACGTAACCGTCTCAGAAGTCAGTATGAATTATGGAGCTAAAACTATTTTAGAATCCAAAATACAGTACACAAATTGGTATCAAAACGGCAGGCCCTCACGAAATATGTTATAGTTCAAGGGCAATAAATAATTTTAAAACTTATTCTTGAAAACTTTATTTTCAAATCGTTATTCCACACAAACTTTTATATATTTACAATATATATAAATAATATATTTACATACCGGCGAACTGTGGGTGAACATTAGTTCACCCGTCAACTCATCTCTTCGATGAATGCAGGCGTGATGGTATGTTTATTGAAAACCGGTAATCAGTTATTTCAGGTGACATTTTTTTTAGGTTAAATAAAATTTATAGAAATATAAATAATTATGTTGATATTGTTCAAGTCGAATGTTATTTAACGGTATGTTTAGGTCCTATAATAATAATAGGGGGGCGAGCTTATCACCTTTAACTGGGCACAGATCCAATCGATCCGAGCTGATACTAAGAATTTCATAGAAAAACCCAATAACGCTCGGCCTGAGAATCAAACCCAGCATTTAGCTTAGAAGTCGCGCTTAGAACCACTAGACTAATTAATATTTTTATTATTTAATTAATATAAAGGCAGTTTAATTTGCTTGCTATGTAGCTGATATCTCATAAAATTTTAGAACGTACTATTTAACAACGTTACTAATATATATAATAATATATATATATACTTTATATATACTTTATTCGTCACTGAGAACAGACGTGTCGTATAATTATTAAAATAAATAAATAATCACTTGTTGAATCGTGACCTTGTTTTACCGACAATCCGGAAATAACATAAACTGTGTCGTGCATTACGTATAACATGAATAAAGTTTATTTGAAGAAATGTTCAGTGTAGGAAAAGTAAATAACTAATATTTATAATGGAGAATAGTCCCTTCAACCGGAGTGGCAGGACTGCTCGCACCCCGCCTCCTACGCCCTCCCCGGTACCCGCATCTTGTCCTAAAGTACCAAATCAAGGGGATGATGTCCTTGAAGTAATTTCAACTCCAGAAATTCAAAACTGGATGTCGTCCATTGAGCACTGCCTGAGTGAGGTATGTAACATCGCAGCAGAGGGAAAATTAAACTCGGACCAGAAGTTGCGCATCAATTCTTTATGCCGCAAAGTGAGTCACGGTACATCGCAGATGGCTGTACAATACCAATCCCTCAAACTGAAGACCGTCCAAGCTCATTCCTCCATTAAAACCCTCCAAGACCAACTTGATTTGTCACAGAGAATACAGGACCTTAAGCAGAGTATTGAAGAGACGTCGAAACCTGCCAAGGAAATCTCCTTCGCAGACATGGTTCGAAAAGGTACCAACAATTTTATTCAGCCCATAAATTTAAGCTCAGTGGCCATTTACCCCAATGACAAATTGAAAACCAGTGAGGAGACAAAATCTCTTGTCCAAAAAATCATCTGTCCAGAACAAATGAAATTGCACGTGAGAGGCCTGCGCAAAACAAGGAACGGTGGGGTCATAATCAGCACAGATACTAAGGATGACATCATTAAGTTAAAGGAATCGGTGCAACTGACAAACTCTGGCCTTACGATCGACGAACCTCATAAGCGTAAGCCTAGAGTAGTAGTTATAGGAGTGCCCACGGCTATGCAAGAAAAGGAAGTTTTTACCTGCTTGTACCACCAAAATTTAGCCGACAAACTTCTGGATTCCACTCTTCAGACATTTTTGACCTCAATTAAGTTAAGTCACAAGTCTGGGAAGAGAGACGCTGAGACCTGTAATTATATAATAGAAGTTCCCGCAGCCGTACGCAAAGCCCTTATCACAAGAGATAGAGTATTTGTGAATTGGTCATCTTGTCCTGTCAGAGACTTCACTTTGGTTACCAGATGTTTTAAGTGCCAGCAGTATGGTCATGCGGCCAAGTCATGTCGGCAGACAACTTATACCTGCGGGCACTGTGGAGAACAAGGTCACTCAATAAAGGAGTGCCCGAAGAAGACAGGAGAACCCAAATGCGCTACTTGCTTGCATTTCAAGAAGCCAAGTAATCACATTACAGGCGCCACTGACTGTCCGGCGAAAATAATGGCTGAAAAGAGGTATATTAACTCAATCAATTATGAAGGCGCCTAAGAGCGCCAGAGAGAGGTTTTTTTTTTTGACCTCTTTACTTTTCGTTTTATTTTTTATTTTTTTTATTTTTTCTATTTACTTTTAGATAATTATGATTAACGATTTTATTAATGACTTAGATAATTTCTCTGTATCCGAGTCTAAGGCTTGTGAAGTTGAAAACTGTAAACAATATGTTTCCTCTTTCAGCAAACCACTAACCATACTAACACAAAATATCCGCAGTATTTTTAAGAATTTTGACAATTTTAGTACCTTTCAACAAAGACTAAATGTAAATAGTGATGTTATCGTTTTCACTGAGTGTTGGCTCGCCAAAAAATATAACATACCACTAATGCCGGATTATCATATGTACAAGAGTAATATAAATTACAATCAGAATGATGGGGTGGTGGTTTATGTGAAACATCACCTAAATGTCTCAGTCGAGGAACCAATTTTGCACGAGTGCAACCGATTGCTTATCAAAATTGGATCAGAGTTAGCAATATTAGCTTTGTATAGACCACCCTCATTTAAAAATTTAAATAACTTTTTTGACTCTCTAAATGATACTTTGCAAAACTTATCATCCTTCAAAAACATAATTTTAATCGGCGATATTAATATAAATATTTCTCCAGAAAGCGCTGATGCAGCTACTCATGACTACCTCAATTTATGCTCTTTTCATGGGTTGCTTCCCGCGCATACGCTTCCTACACATCAAAGCGGTTCCTGTTTGGATCATATCATACTTAAATCACATTTTCCCTCACTTGCACTTGTTATTAACTCGTCAGTAACCGATCATAATGCTGCCCTACTAACCTTAAATTGTAAATTACGTAAACAAGAATGCACTCGGACCATGTCTAAATTAAATATAAACAAACTTGAAGAAGATTTACGCAACATCGACTTTGGCCTCGTTTACAATTCCGCTGATCCAGAATTCTGTATGTCATATTTAATAGAAAAAGTTTCAAACGCAATAAAAATAAATACAACCAATATTTATTTGAGTAACAAAAGTTATAACATAAAGCCATGGATTACACCAGGCCTCATTCGCTGCATGAAACATAGAGATAAACTGCATATGAAGGCTAAAACTAATCCAAATAATTCACAATTGCAATTAACATACAGAAGATATCGTAATTTTTGTAATGACCTTCTACGAAAATTAAAAACCAATTACGATAAAACTCAACTGGAAAAGGCTGGAACTAATAGTAAAAAAATCTGGAAATATATTAAAAATGCAACATACTCGTCAACACAGCATGAATCACCCTTAGGTTTATTGCAAGCACACTCATCGCAATTGACATCTGCCAACATTGCAAATAATTTCTTTATTAATGTTGGTAAGTGTCTTGCTGAGAAAATTCAAGGCCAATCACCGTACTTTAATAGCATTCCTTCTACTACGAGTAATAGCACTAACTTATCATCTTTTGTGTTGCTAGATACTGACGAATATGAGGTAGAAAGGATAATCATGAGTTTAAAAGACGACTGTGCAGTTGGATGGGATAATATACCCACAAAAATTATTAAACGTTTTAGAAAAATCTTGGTTCCTCCACTGACATATATCTTTCAAAAATGTTTATCAGAAGGACTATTTCCAAAGTGTCTCAAAAAAGCTATTATTATACCAATTCATAAATCCGGCAGTAAAGACCAAATCACAAATTACCGACCTATTTCCTTGCTACCTGCCATGTCTAAAATATTAGAAAAAATTATAAATAAACGATTAGTAAAGTATTTGGAAGACAAATCGATTTTGTCTAAGAGGCAGTTTGGATTTAGATCTAAATTATCAACTTCCGATGCAGTACATCATTTGACTAACCATATAGCCCAAGAACTTGATAAAGGTAAACACACATTAGGGATTTTTCTGGACCTTGCCAAAGCTTTTGACTCAATTTCCATTCCTTTTCTGTTGCGCAAGCTTGAAACTTTAGGTATAAGAGGCACCCAACTAAAACTCTTTAGTAGCTATTTAGAAGCACGTTCCCAACGCGTAAAAATAGGCAATGTCCTGAGCGTTGATGCAAAAAATACGTCTTTTGGTACCCCACAAGGAAGTATTTTAGGCCCTACGCTCTTTCTGGTCTACATAAATGACCTTTGCGACCAAAAACTAGACCATGGCTTAATCATTTCATATGCTGACGACACTGCCCTCCTTTTTTCGGCTGATTCAGAAAAAGAAGTCTACAGGCATGCGCAATGCGGATTCAATATTGTTAATAAATGGCTTCAGCAAAATTTACTAACACTAAATGCAGAAAAGACTAATTACATTAAGTTTTCAATGCGCAAACTAACATCATCTGAAACTAACCCAAAATTGTATGCTCATCATTGTGGGGAACCCAGTGATAAGCACTGTATATGTCCTCATATTAAAATTACCAATAACATAAAATACCTAGGTGTCATAATAGATGAAACTCTCTCATTCAAACTGCATATTGGGGCTTTATGTAGTAAAGTGCGGAAGTTGATATTTGCCTTTAAAAAGTTACGTTATATAGCTGACCCAAAGATAATTAGGCAAGTTTACTTTGCGCTTTGTCAATCATTACTAACCTATTGCATTACATCATGGGGTGGTGCGGGTAAAACTTTATTACTAACTATTGAAAGAGCACAAAGAGCGATTCTCAAGGTGTCCACATTTCGCCCTTTCCTTTTTCCCACTAACCTCCTGTATAAATCCTGCAGAGTACTAACTGTTCGACAGCTATTCATAATGACCATAGTATTAAAACAGCACACATCACTTCCCTTCACAGCTGAGTTTACAAAAAAAAGACGGAAAGATATAGTTTGCCCACAACCTACAGGAACTAAACATGCTTTCACAGCCAAATTTTACGTTTTTTTAGGGCCGCTTCTTTATAATAGACTCAACGCTATAAAGAATATTTATACCCTCAATTATAACAATTGTAAAAAAACTCTTCAGGAAGCCCTCCAAAGCATGTCCTACGAAGATACAGAGAAATTGCTAATTGTGTTAAAGTAAGCATTTATTTATGTGTTCTTTTTAGTTTATTTTTGTTTATTATTGTTATACTTATTTTGTTATACTGACTTTGTGATTATTTTAGGCCTTAATATGTATTTTTCTCGCCTGAAACACAGGATTACCTAGTTCAGGCACATAATGTCATGTAAATAATATACCTAAGTAAGACTTTGTTACTAACAAATATTTTGTCATGTAGTATTTAATAAATGATTTTGATTTTTAAAAAAAAAAAAAAAAAAAAAAAAAAAAAAAAAAAAAAAAAAAAATATAGTAACACTGCGTAGTAAACTATATTATGCCATTATATTAAACTTTAAAAAAATCTTACTGCAAAAAGAAACGATGTTTGGTATTTACTTTAACATTATATCTTCACTTTATTCACTTATTTCGTAGTAACTTTATCGATAAGTTCATAAGAATGTATTATATGGATACATCACTATTGTCGGTATGCGTGACACACTATTTGTCATTCAAAAAATCTTCTCTTATAACAAGCACCATAGAGTTTTATTCGAAAATTGTAATAAATGCCATCTAGCGTGGAGTACCTAGCGGTACTTGATCGTATTGAAATCGATTTTAACTCCAAAAGAAAATAGTCGTAAAAGGTTACAGACCTATTTTGTAATATCTAATGTATATTCTTACACACTTAACAAACAATTTTAATTTTAATTTTGATGATATTTAATCCTAAATTTATATAATTTTCATTTTATTGTAACGTAGCGCTAAGCTTACATATATTATGCATGCTGTGGCTTCCTATAATTGAGGGAGTGCACTTACATTATTACCTACACTTTGTCAATTATGTACATGATTTGTGTACATCCCTTTTTGGAGGCCCTTAACATTAAATAAATAAAATAAATAAGTAATGTGACTTATGTGCAATTGTTATAAGGTTGAAATCAATGCAAATAGTTTAGTGTGTTAATCTAGTGGTCCCAAGTGAGACTGCTACACTAAAGGTCCTGGGTTCGATCCCCAGGTCGAGCAAAGTCTTATTGGGTTTTTCTATGAAATTCTCATTAGCAGCTCGGAGTCTGGATTTGTGCCCAGTTAATGGCTATAGGCTCGCCCCCTATAACATACCGGCGAACTGTGGGTGTACATTAAGTACACCTCTTCCTAACCCTTCGGGGAATACAGGCGTGATGGTATGTATGTATGTATTATTCGTGATTGTTATTTTTGACCAGTCATAATCCAGTTACAATAGTGTGTGTAAGACGTAAATGTGTGAGTTAGGCAACACTGGTTTTCATACAAAATAGGCATTATGCTAATTCCACGTATTTAATGTTCCGTGGTTATCAACTAAAACCCGACTACGAAAAAATTCAACTAAAAGGTATAAAACAAGAAAAGTTTCTATGTCCACGAACAGTGGCTATGCTGGACTATACAGTCTTCTTAAAACAAATAACATTGATGTTGTACCTATTATAGAAATGGAAAAATAATTATTTGTTAAGACATGTTAAACTAGAGTGACATTTAGATCCACAGAGTTTCTTTTCTTGAAGCATGCACATTTATTAGCACAACATTGATTTTTCGGTGGCTTACAAGAACACTTGAAACCCTTGCCCACCGAACAGAGACTGTTTAGTTACAGCTTCTCGCAGTGATAGAATATTTGTGGTATTTCCTCATTATAACTATTTGAAGGTAGTTTTAATTCACAACATGGGAACTGGAGACAATTAGTTTACCATGTTCTTGGTATCTAGTGGACCCCGGTCAATTTTAGGCACATTAAGAAATCTACTATCTCCAGCATTTAAAGGAGTATTTTTTTTACTGTGTCGTAAACCATTTTTTCTGCTACAGGTTTTACACCTACGTGCTTTTTCTCGTTCGTTTATGGTAATGTTTTGGTTAAAGCATAATGTGCACAACAGTTTAAAAAAATATTACCATCACCAAAAAGACTTACATATTTAAAACAAAAAACAGATGTGCAGTATCTATAGCAAAAGGAGCTGGCTCAGTAAAATTTTGACTCATGTGCAGTATAACTACCACATTGATCGATGCTGGCAACTTTTCTATGAAGACACTAGCGGCCCGTCCCGTCTCCGTACGAGTTGACAATTAACTGAGTTTTAGTAGGAATGTCTATTTTTATTCTAGTAATATATATAGCCTATGTTACTCAGGGATAATGTAGCATTCTAATGGCGAAATAATTTTTGAAATTGGTCCGTTACAAACAGATAAAAATACAAATCTTTCCTCTTTATAATATTAGTATAGAAGTATATATAGATAAAAATAAAATGTAGCCTATCATCGAGAATGTGATTGATTGAACATCCCTGCAAGTTATCATGATTTGTAGAGACTAGGAAAAGTCCTTACATAAATATTTAAATCGACCTTGTAGGTAAGTCGCACACTACCTTGAATGTATCCTTTCTTGGAAGTACCTAGTCTGAATTTAATATGATTGTAGTGAATACAAATGGTAGTGATGGGCGATGCGGCGAGTGCGACGCGATTTGCGTAACCAATCGATACGTGCACGCACCTCGCGTCTCACATCCGGCGCGCGGACCACGGCGCAAACTAATGAGCGGCGTGTAACTCGCACCGGAGGGTGCCATTCTCAATGCAACTCACTACTGATCCTCTTTGATTATAAAGGTAATAAGAATCTAATGACAATTATGGCAATTGACTGGCAATTTTTACATCCAAACTCAAACCTACATTATATAATCAAAGCTGATCCTATAGGATTGTTAAAGGTTATATGTATGTAGGAAAAAATAGTAATTAAAGAATGTGAGATGAGTGGAATGGAACGCAAGATGAATGAGTGAAGATGATAGGTGTAGGTGTGATAGAGAGAAAGTGACATACTTATACAAAAAAAAATGCGATTTTTGGTGTGAAAGAAGTTAAAGTTGTTTTAATATAATAAAAGAAAATAAAGGCAATTTTTTTATTGCAAATCGATCCCCTACATGTATAAATGTATAGAAGAAGGAGTCAGTTGGCTCTCCTGATAGGTTCCACTAAGAAATAAAAGTATAATTAATTAAGGTTTAGATATAATTATGTATTGCATTATCTTCTTATTTATTTTTTAAAAAGCTGACCGACTATGGGTCACACATTACTTACGTTCTTGTTAACCCCGCGTGCTAAGCTAAAATGCTTGTGTTACGAGTGGGTTCACGTCGGTAGTGCAATGGGTGGGTTTCGAACCGGCAACCACATGATCACAAGTCAGACGCCCTAGCCATAACATATTTTGATAGAATGTTGTCTGGAATACGATTTCTTTTGGTATTAGGTACGTTTTTGTGGGCAATTAACGCTCCGCCAGACCCTTAAGAATAAATAAAAAATCCTAACTATGTATTTACTATTCTGACAAAAACTACCATTAACCAAAATAAGACCTACTTAATCGAATAATTAAAAGTAACATTCACGGAGTGGTATCAATAATCGCATCGTCGTCATTATTAACACATTTAGTGTCGTGAACTCACTGCTGGCCACGAGCACGGGTCTCCGCTCAGTGTTCAGAACGTTTAGCTTGTATGTAGTCCACGAGTGCACCTGCGGTTTGATAGACTTCGCACGCTGGCCGTCGAGAAAATACTCAACTTGGGGTTGAGTATTTATTAGCCGCGGTGAAATAGAAATTGAAATGTCAAAAATAAAAAAGGTAAGTTAATCAAATAGAAATTTTGCATCAATAACACATTCTAACAAAGAAAACTTAACGAAATAACAGTCAGAATAAAAAAAAACTTATTACTTAACGAAAGCTTTTGAAAACAATTGTACACAAAAAGGCATAGCAACACGAACAGCCTGTGTGTGACAGAGACAGGATGCCTAGTGCCGAGGAGCAGTGTTGCCATATTGTAGCGACTAAAAATCTGTATATCCGACAGTAAAATCCGTACAATATCCGTATGTCCAATAAATCTGAAACTCCGTACAAAAGTTAACCTAAAATTAAAATCGGAATACCTTTAACTGCTGCTAGGAACTGAGTTTTGGTGTTTAACGGATGTCATATGTTCTTAAAGATCTTTTTTTGCCACCACTTCCTACAGAAAGATCCGTCAAACAGTATTAACAAAATGCAAAACATACATCTTTTTTTATTACGAGTGACCTACTCGTGGTAAAATAAAACAAAGGTGAATATTTTAATCCCAGGCGTTTCATTTAACCATTCCTGGTTAGAACGTGGCATGCTATGTGATTTCTTTGTACAACTAGTCATAATTACATAAATAAATCGGGTTCACAACACAAATAATTAAAACAATCAACTTCACAAGCCCAAAAAACAAACAAACAAACAATGCATATTTCGCAGTTCAGCAAAGAATAAAATTTGTCATTAACATTCATTCATTATTATATATAAAACTAGCTTTTGCCAGCGACTTCGTCCGCGTGGAATAGTTACTTTGTTCCCTAGTTCTTCGCCCGCGGTTTCACCTGCGTTGCCCCGTTCCTAAGGGTTGTAGCGTGATGATATATACATTGATAGTTTGAAACCTTTCCCATGAATCACTCATTTTCCCAACATTTCCCTTCACTGCTCTGCTCCTATTGATCGTAGCGTGATGAAAAGTATACTATAACCTGTGGTTTGGGCTGTGCGTTGATAGATCACTATGTCAGTCAGTCAGTCACCTAACGTAAGAGTAGAAAAATATAATCAGAAAGCTCCGAACTGCTAAGCTATCGGGAGTTACACGTGTTATTGTGAGTCAACCATAAAAGATAGACATTTGCTGTCGTGGAATATTTTTTATATACTTTTAAGGAGAACATTTCCGTCATACTTGATTTCTGTGTAGCTTTAACCATTAAGGCTGCACACGCGACGGAAGCTTAAAAAATGGAGTAAGTTCTCCAGTTTTCCCAACATTTCCCTTCACTGCTCTGCTCCTATTGATCGTAGCGTGATGAAAAGTATAGGTACTATAACCTGCCCAGGAGTATGAAGAACAATTGTACCAAGTTTCGTTGAAATCCGTCGAGTGGTTTTTGTTTCTATAACGAACATACAGACAGACAGACAGACAAAAATTTTACTGATTCCATTTTTGGCGTCAGTATCGATCACTAATCACCCGCTGATAGTTATTTTGGAAATATATTTCATGTACAGAATTGACCTCTCTACAGATTTATTATAAGTATAGATAAAGCTTAATGTTTCTTTCATTCACTACTGCCATCAACGTCAACCATGTAACATGCTATTTTTGTTAATCAGTCATAGATGAAAGATGAAACGGTAATTTTCCGTCATAAACAACGACATACGTTCTTTATTTTTAATACAGAATGTAATAGGGATGTCGAGGGTGAAACGAAAATATCGTATAATAACATTTTAAAATGCGTACGTTTTATATGAATTCTTGGAAATTCGCACACATTTCCGTACGCAATTTTTATCCGTACGTAGTACTTCAAATTCCGTACGTTTACGGACAAATCCGTACATATGGCAACACTGCCGATTAGGCACGAGTCTTTCCGAGTAATCTGCGTTCACACCGATAGCGACGTCCATCTTAACATTGATTAATCGATCTTTTATTAAATCGAGTTAAATTACTATGTTATCTAGTTAAATTATTATTAGTTATTTTTGTTTAATATGGTTTAGTATATTTAAAATTATAATTGTTTTTAAAGATCCTAAAACAACATGAATAATAATATATTATGCACAAGTCAATAATAACTCTCGACAGTGTTTTTACGCAAAATCTAATCGACAGTTTGTTTAGATAAACGTTTGCAAGGAATAAATTATTGAATTCGATTCAAGGTGGTGATTGTCATGGGTCAGGGTACATCACTGACCTAACGGATTCCCCGCGCACCCAACCACATGCCCAAAGTCAAAGTCAAAGTCAAATCTTTTATTTCAAATAAACCAATACAGGTATTGAACTAAAACTACTTCTTACGGATTTTATCGCGTTATATTGATATTATTTGATTCCCGACGTTTCGGATCCTTTACAGCATCCATGGTCACGGGTAGACTAACTTGTTGGACGTCTTAATGTTACAATTACTAACAGCTACCTTATATTTTTGTTAATTATTGGCGATCCGATTCACGCAGAACGAGCTCACCGTATCCTTCGGTCTTGCAGTTTTGAGCTTGGATTTTGATTTTATGGAATCTATAATGGGGTTCCAAGCAGGTGGTAAGACCCAGGCATCTTCTCTATTGAAATTTGGATGTTTTTTAATTTCAATAGCCTCGCGGATCATCCTGGGAAGGAATCGGTTTTCTTTTGCGAGGACTTGTGGTTTATCAAATCTGATGTAGTGCTGGGCCTTGTCTAGAGTATGTTCACAAACTGCTGACTTCATGAAACGGCGGTGTTTGACATCAGCGATGTGTTCTTTTACGCGGGTCCCTATGCTTCTTTTAGTTTGGCCTATATAGGAGAGACCGCAATCACAATCTAGCTTGTATACTCCTGCATCTTGCAGAGGTATGTGGCACTTGACAGGTGGTAGGAAGTGACTAATCTTCTTGAGCGGCTTGAAGTATGTTTTGATTGAAGCTCGCTTTAAGATATAGCCAATCTTGTCTGTGACTCCTCTAACATATGGTAATATAGCAAGTAGGCGTTCGACTGTGGCACGTTTCACGCGGTTTCTGTGACGAGGGCGTGGTATTCGGAGCTTGTTGTCATGCAGTACTTGCTTGACATGTTGAAGCTCTGTAGCCACATGTTGCTCATTACAGATCCCACGCGCTCTCTGAAAAAATGATTTACCCACGGTAGATAACTGTGTTGGGTGGTGGTGTGATTAACCATTTAAGTATTTGTCTGTATGGGTTTTCTTTCGATACACAGTGTGACTCAAGGTGTTATTGGGATTACGAGTTACCAAAAGATCCAAGAAAGCTAAAGAGTTATTAGCCTCTGCCTCCATAGTAAATTGAATTTTGGAATTTAAGGTGGTCAAAAAATGCTATTACTTTATTAGATGGTAGTATGGTAAAAGTGTCATCTACGTACCGCTTGTAGAACTTTGGTGTTCGAGGAGACTGCCCTGCAATCTGCACCTGTAACACCAAAGTTCTTTAGCTTTCTTAGATGTTTACTGATATATTTATTTCTTTAAAAAGCTACCTAAGGGAATCACGACTATGCAGATTATAAATAGATCTTATTGCTTTTGCAATATAAAAATTGATTCTATGTCTGCAGCGTGGCCCCATAGTAATATAACATACGACATTATGCTATGAAAGTAGCTATAATAGACTAGTCTCGCGGTTTCTACATCTGTTAGTAGCCTGTTTTTTCTAACTGCATAGTCTTCTGCCCATTTAATACTAAGTTATTGACTGTGAATCACTCATGAACTTTGAGAAGAGCGTTAAAGCTAACAGTCTTCTGCCCATTTAATACTAAGTTATTGACTGTGAACCACTCATGAACCTTGAGAAGAGGGTTAAATCTTCAACTTTAGGTAAGCGTCTATCTAGTTTAAAGATTAATGAAGTGTCATCAGCAAATAACACAATCTCAGATGCCTTCTGACACATGTACGGTATTTATATAATCATTCATTTATATAAACTAAAAACAAGAACGGACCCATAATTGAGCCTTGTGGTACACCTATTTTTACTTTTGAACCAGATGATTTAACCCCATTAATCTGAACTTTTTGAATTCTATCCTGCAAATACGACTTTATCAGCTTTAAAGAATTTTGTTTAAATCCGTACTTATTATTTTAGAGTAGAGTTTCATGATCTACACAATCAGAAGCTTTGGACAAGTCACAAAATTTGCCCACAGCATCCTGTGACCCTTCCTAAGCATCAAAAATGTGTTTTATAAGTGTAACTCCAGCATCGGTTGTATTGCGCCCCTTGGTGAAGCCATATTGCTGATCATGAAAAAGTTTATTTACATTGAAATGTAACAACGTTTGATTTCGCATAACTTTTTCAAAAATCTTACTAAGTACAGGTAGGATGGATACTGGCCTCAAATTTCCAGAATCTTTGTTATCTCCAGTTTTAAACACTTTTTCAGTTTTTACTTTGTTTCATTGGATCCGGGAAGGTCCCCTGGTCAACGCACTTGTTAAATATTTCGGCGAGTTGGGGTGCTATAGTATTATTTATACCACTACAGACTTCAACTACAATTTATCGTCGTCAACGGCGACGGCGGCCGACTGAATGACGCTCCCGTCAGGTGACCCCCGTCCCGCACGCACATTTTGCCACCCCCGCTACCTTACGTCCCCCGTTGCCCGCGAACCATGGGAGTGTCACGTACAAATTTGCCAAGCTATAGTCTGTCACTGATGGAGTGCTATTATTATTATTTATTCTGTGTCAATATAGCATCCTAACTATGTTTGCATTGATGGAAGAGACTAACGCCCTTAATCAAAATATTAAACGTCTTAAAAACTTCGTATAGTTAGAATATAATTTGTCTTTTTTCCCTGTCACAGACTATCACGTGTCAAAACAAGACAAAACATATTATAGCTATACTAGGGACCCGCCCGCGGTTTCACTCGCGTTCCTAAGAGCCGTAGAGTAATGTGAAATAGCTTAAAACCTTCCTCTTGAATCATTCTATCTATTAAAAAAACCACCTCTGAAGTATGACCTACCGAACAAAAAAGAGTCATTATCGCGTAACAAACACACAATGTACCTATGTATTTTATGGAATCAGCTGTGTTGTACCTACATGCAGGCTCGATAATTCGGCATGTATTGTAGCAACGTGACATGGGGTTTGGTGACGGTGGTTGGCGTGGGCAGGCGACCGGTTCGCTGCGCCCCGCGACCCACGCCGCACCCATTCTGCCGGCTTCAGTGGACTTCGACGTTTTGGAGGGCTATTATGTGGCAAAAATATCGCGAGCTGCGCTGCGGGGCCTACCGTCCCCTGGCAGATATGTTCCGCACCGGTTCCTAAGCAGATGTGCAGTTTTGTTAGCTCAGCTCTGGACAAGTCAAAAGACAAGAATAAAGTTGTTACTTATTGTACCTATTTATATATTTTACTAGCTTTTACCCGCGGCCTCGCTCGCGGTGATGTCTTTAAATAACTGTCAAAGTTATAATCATTATCATTAGAAAGTAATTAAAATAAGGGGATTTGTACAAACGCACTTTAAAAATAATGTTTCACATTAGGGTCAGGTACGTAGCACAACTGGCGCGTATGTATGAAAAAAACCGCTTCAAAATCCGTTGCGTAGTTTTAAAAATTTAAGTATACATAGGGACGGACAGACAGCGACAGCGACTTTGTTTTATACGAGTACAATGTAAAGATAAAGAAGAGGTTATATATGTCAATGTAACCATCTCTATAGTAAATTTGCTAAGAAATAACAAAACAGCGCAGCACACGTCAATTAATAAGTTTTATGCAAATTTTTTTGATACCTTCCTTGTGTTACATTAATGTAATTTTCGTAGGGATCTATATGATTATAATTAGCCTGGTGTGTTCCACTGCTGGGCAAAGGCCTCCCCCTCATGTCTCCACCTATCGCGATCTTTTGCTATTTGGACCCAATCTGCATTAAGGCGGATCGTACAGCTGAGCCCGCGAAATTCAAATTTCAAGTGATTTTTCGCAGATTGTAGGTCTATAACAAGTTCTAGATTCATGGCAGTTGTAACTGCGACATTAACTAACTATACAAAATTCACAACTGAGAACTAAAACCTTTACTTATAAATCCTTATCAAGCCAAAAACTTGGCACAATCTGTGTAATTGGTCAAAATTGTCATTTTACACTACTTTTAGCTACAATAATGATTTTTAAGCAATGGTTTTAGATAAAAATTGTGAATTTTGTATAGTTAATGTCGCAATTACCATTACCATGAATGCAGTACTTATTATAAACCTACAAACTGCGAAAAACCACTCGCAATTTGAATTTCGCGGGCTCAGCTGAACGATACGCCTTAAAGGAATCGAAATCGTCACGCCATCTCTTCTTTGGTCTGCCACGACGCCGCCTATCGGTATCAGGGTCGGTGATTGTTGTCCGTCCGTCTGTCTGTCACGACCCTTATCTCGGGAACGTGACGAGGTGTCGAGTTGAAATTAAAACTATATACTCAGGTGTACAGTCCCTTGAAGCTGTGAAAAGATCAAACTTCTAAGTTAATTAAAAAAAAAGATTAAGACTATTTATGCCCCAAAAAACGTATATTTCGACACTCTCAAGGGAATCAAATTTTATAGGGTATTTTCCATTGACCTAGAACTACGAAATTTGGGAAGTAATACCGTGTTTACTACAAGTATAGGGGAATATCTGAAAACTATACATTTTAATTAATTATAATTATGTACCTACCTACAAATTTGTACGGAACCTTCGGTAGGCGAATCCGACTCGCACTTGTCCGGTTTTTCGTAGTCAGGTAAATTGCAGATGAAGTGACTTAGGACCACAAGTATTTCTAGCGCCAGTTCAGTTCAGAATTATGATTACCTATCGAATGTAGTCTAGAACAGACTAGATTGATGTAGAGCACTGATTCCCAAAGTGGTCTATATCGACTCCCAGGGGTCGACGACGACCTTCAAGGGGAAAAAATGTTTTCATGTCAGCGGAAAAAAAATTGTGTTCTATGAGATTATAAATGGGTTTATTTATAGTACCTACATTCAATTTGCAAAAAAATAAAATTAGACAAACAGGGGGTCTACCCAAAACCGGAAAACATGCCAAGTGGTCGACAAGATAAAAAAAGTTTGGGGACCTCTGATGTAGAGTGTCTTCTATACTTCATTCGCTGTACTTAAACGAGTCTACATATGCTACCCACCTCGACCGACGCGACGCATTCGTCCCCCTCCCCCTGAACATGCTGAAACCCCACCGCAATGATTATTACTGGCTTTACATTAGGTAGGTAGTAGGTACATGAAATCCTTTCAAACCTAAATATCTACTATCTACTTAGTTAATTACTTAAAAAAATATTTTTGTGGCACATCTGTGGTACAAGCGTGAACTTGTATTCTTTAAGAAATTAATAATCCTATGGAGTCTTAGGAACTGAATGTCTGAAGGGGTCAACTACATAATACCTAATATGTAGGTAGGTACCTAGGTATATTGGTTTTTGTCAGACGTTAAATCGGTTATCGGATCAATTATAATTTAAGTAGGTACCTACTTTACTTTTCCGATATAAATAAGAGAACGTACATAATTATACTAGGTGTTACTTATGTGATGTAGGTTACCTAGATTAGGTACCTACTTAATTTATTTTTAAAACCTTGTAAGGAAATTTTGTCATCGGATGGAAGTGAACCGATCGGAGGTCACGTCGAGTCGCGCGTCGGTGTGACGTATCACGTAGGTAGCTTGGAGGGTGCAAGCCGACGACGGGGCAGGGTGCGGGCGGCGGGGCGCGGTACCGGGCGCATCCCGCGGAGGCTGCGCGCCGGCCGGGCCCGAGGCCTGCTGCCGGCAGTCGACCACCGGCGGGCGCGAGTTGCGTCTGCCATGTTCCACTGTATTGTGCAGCCGCGTCACGACTGGGGCCCGCCCGACCTCGCTAATGCATTCCCCGGTACCAACGACTGCAACCGCCACCGCCGGCTAGCACGATACCGTTAAAATCTATTCATGGCCGCAAAAACGATTTGTGTTAAATGTCAATAACTAATAATAGCTGTTCTTACTAGAAATAAAGATATGATTATTTTTACCGTAGTACGGAAGCTCGCCGGCGACGGCGTTCCGCGGTTCGTGTGAAACTCTGTTATTGTTGTCGTACCATTGTCTGATGCGTGAGACGAGAAGGCAGACCGTTCGGTTCGCTAAGCGATGCTTCGTGATATGCCCGGTAGCTCCCCTTGTGTACCGAGATACACAGTGACGGTTTGTGTTGTTTTTGTGGTTTAATCTAACCTCGTACCTAGGTAAGATAATACAAAGCAGGCAAGATGGAAATTGGGGGCAGGTAGGTAAGTAAGTAGGTAGGTACCGGGAATAGTAGTAATGACTTGTCAATTCTGAGTGATATTTTCAGAATGAGAAATAAATAATACTTAAATAGGCAGGTATTAAAAGTAGCACACTATACACATATAATATGTACCTACGTAGGCATACAGGTAGGGTTGCCAACATTTTTTCGGCCGGATATAGGGTGATTGCGCTGGTTTTCGTCCAATTATCGGAGTTGCTAGCTTTGTGATCCGAAATAAATATCTGGAAGTCCCTTACATAAATGATTTTTTTTTCTTAGTGCTTATTTAGTCTTCTTTTGGGTAATATTAAGTGACAATAAATCATTATCACGGCTTTTTTTATAAAAAGATTTTGTGCAAAAATAGGGTTTTCGCTAGTTTTCGTCCAAAAAATATGGTTTTCGTCCGAGTGTGAGCTAGTTTTCGACCACTGTGTAGAAAAAGAAGTTGATTTATTTATTTATTATATACTTTATTGTACACCAAATTAAACATAGGACAGGACATATTGACACAAAAAACATACAATGGGTGGCCTTATATGAATGATGTGAATTATTAAGTTAAAAACCACACCATATACATATATATCTAATATTAAATAATAGTTTCTTAGATTTATCGTCATTTTTTCTCTGCTGTTTAGGTATTATTTATTTTATCAAAATATGTAAAGTAATGTGTTATTTACAACATAAATTAATAAAATATTAATTTTATGACCATGTGAGGTACTCTGCGACAATCTTGCTCAGCACATCGATGGTCTGCCTGAAGCCTGAATCTGAATCTTTGGGTCCAGTCTCTAAGAGAGGCCGTGGTCAAGCGCCTGAATTTACCCCTTCAGGCAGTCTCCGAATGGGGCGATGCCAACCTGGAAAGTAGGAGCCAGTTGGATGTCTATTCCAACTGGCTCCTACTTTCCGAGATGTATCTGTGCCGATAAC
Source organism: Acronicta aceris (assembly GCA_910591435.1). Classification (NCBI taxonomy): domain Eukaryota; kingdom Metazoa; phylum Arthropoda; class Insecta; order Lepidoptera; family Noctuidae; genus Acronicta; species Acronicta aceris. The sequence goes on from OU342770.1 coordinate 15,088,084, forward strand.
TGACCACCTTGAACTCTTGGGCGTTACTCTGAAGTCAACCCTCAACGAAGGCCCTTATATAGAGTCCAAGGCTCAAGTAGCTGCCAGAAAGCTGGGTATCCTCTCGAAGGTGTGTCGTTACTTCACGCCGGAACATTGTATCAAGCACAAGTTCGGTCGTGCATGGAGTACTGTTCGCATCTTTGGGATGGATCAGCTAAGTACCAGCTTGAGGCGTTAGAATCCGTCGAGAAACGTGCTAAGAAGCTCATTGGCAACGACCCCCTTGTCCGGGCTGAACTCCAAAGTCTGGAACATCTCCGCAAAGGTGCTAGCTTCTCGGTTTTTTAACGGATACATTTCGGAAAGTGTGCACCAGATCCACGATCTTATTCCCCCTAACCCTTTCTACCATCGGACAACCATAAGCACGAAAAAGCGATATCGATTCATAGTGGACATTCCAAAAACTCGAACGAAACGCTTTAATCGAATCGAATCGGTTTATTCTAGGCAATCGCGCTCCATTGTAGATTGCAGTATCGCTTAACATCAGGCGAATTGGCGGTCAAGCGTAAGCCTATCACGAAAACAACAAAAGAGTAAAATAATTCCTCAAAAAAAAATTGTAATGACCTAAAATCATCGCATACATCTCGACTTTAGTATAATACTCAGTAGTCAGTACCCCAAACATCAATCGGGTGGCATGCTCTTCACCACTTGCTCGTGGTGATTTCGGAATACCACGCATGGTGGACAGATATCTTCATAAGCATTGAATGTTACAACTCAAGGACTGTTAAGTTGTCCTTTTCGTTGTCTTGTTTACAGGTTACGAAAATCCCTGGGACCTAATAACCTATTTGCCAGTCTTCGGTGACAGTGCAAAGCCACTTTACTTTAGTACTCGTTCATGGACGAAAACTAAAACAACATTTAAGGCGGATCGTTCACCTGAGCCCACCAAATTCAAATTTCGAGTGGTTTTTCGCAGTTTGTAGGTCTATAATAAGTACTGCATTCATGGTAATGGTAATTGCGACATTAATTATACAAAATTCACAATTTTTATCTAAAACCATTGCTTAAAAATGATTATTGTAGCTAAAAGTAGTGTAAAATGTCAATTTTGACCAATTACATAGATTGCGCCAAGTTTTTGGCTTGATAAGGATTTATAAGTAAAGGTTTTAGTTCTCAGTTGTGAATGTTGTATTGTATAGTTAATGTCGCAATTACAACTGCCATGAATCTAAAACTTGTCATACACCTACAAACTGCGAAAAATCACTTGAAATTTGAATTTCGCGGGCTCAGCTGAACGATCCGCCTTAAGAGAAATACGAGGCATACCTTTTAGGTTCTGTCGTTTCCATATTTCCCGGCTATTTTGAATTTGGTACTGTTCTATATTAGAATGTGTTTAAATTTTGAATCTCAAAACAGTTGAAAGTATTAGGATTAATGCTATTGTTTAGTCACAGCGTCGATTGGAATCAGGTTACGTACGAAAATGAATCTTTCTAAGGAAAATGTTCGTGCAATCGTTTTCTACAACATTAGAAGAGGCCTGACACGGCTTCAGTGTTTTGAAGAGCTAACATCTGTGTTAAGTGATGAAGCCCCATGTCTGTGGACTGTCGACCGCGTATTTAGAATTCCAGTGTGGACATACTAGTGTTAGTGACAAATCTCGCGAAGGATGCCCAAAATCCGCCTTCACTGAAGATAACATTATTGCTGTGAGACAACTAATTCTCGAAGATCGTCATGTGACGTATCGTGAGATAGAGGCTCTATTAGGCATCTCAGGGACAACCATTTCCTATTACATTTCCTAAAATTAAGAAAAGTCTTCGTGGTCAAAGGTTCCAGTCCGGTGAAGAAGCAGTCGACGCTTTCAAGTCAGCCATTTTGAACACCCCCACTTTAGAGAGGAATAAATGTTATAATAATTGGTTTGAGCCAATGGAAAAGTGTATTAGGCTACGTGGTGAATAAGTACTTTGAAAAACAATAAAAAGTACTATAAGGTTCTAGTTGTGTTGCTTCAAACGACAAAACTTAAAAGGCATGCCTCGTATTCAGGATTTGATACATCCGTTGAAGTAAAATGACCTTTACAAATATTGACTTATTGTCTATGATTTCTATGAAAAAACTACAAAAAACACTTAAAATTGTGCTTATGCTTATAAATAGACATACGTGCCAAAAACATTAAGTAAAGTAACTGAAATAGTATATAAACTTGCCATGAATTTTTCCTATCGGTATATTTTTTTTCTATCGCGATGACGTCTGCGAGGTACAAATGTCAAGTCCCCACTTACGTTATTTTTTTTGAAGTCACTACCAGTCAAAACACATTTTCATGTTACTAGAACTGTTGCTTAGACATGATGGATCACACAAAGTCTAAACTTACGCAGGAAGGTAGGTTTGTATTCTTTTACGCACATGTTTGTAGCAGTTCAGTCAAATGGACGAAAAGTGGAACTGGACGGTAAACCAGCGCAATGACCCTAGTATTTTTGAGAATAACCTAGTAGTATAGTACCTACATTACAATAAATTATAGTATTTTATGGAACGTTTGGAAGAAGAACATTGGAAGTTTGTTTGTCATTAGTTTCGATGTTACAAAAAAATCCCTTCGAACTGGAAAATAGTATTTTTGCGTACTATATATTTCTTCAACAGTACCTACATAGTACTCAGACCCGAAATATAGTACAATCATCATCATCATCATCAGCCTATAGCAGTCCACTGTTGGACATAGGCCTCCCCCAATGTGCGCCATTTCACCCTGTCCTCGGCTTGTCGCATCCAGCTTCCGCCCGCAACCTTTCGCAAATCATCACTCCATCTTGCCGGAGGGCGTCCTACGCTACGTTTGCCGAGTCGCGGTCTCCACTCAAGAACACGTCTACCCCAGCGGTTATCGGTTCTTCGACAGATATGACCAGCCCACTGCCACTTCAGCTTGCTAATTCGGTGCCCTATGTCGGTAACTTTGGTTCTCTGTCGGATAAACTCGTTGCGGATTTTATCCTTCACAGAAACTCCGAGCATAGCACGCTCCATGGCACGCTGAGCGACTTTAAATTGATGGACTAGTCGTACTGTGAGTGTCCATGTCTCAGCACCGTAGGTCATGCTGGGTAGGACGCACTGGTTGAAAACTTTCGTTTTCAAACATTGCGGTATGGGTGATGAGAAGACTTGACGCAGTTTTCCAAATGCTGCCTAGCCCAGCTGAATCCTCCTCTTGGCCTCCTCCCAAGGTTAGTGTACTCTGAAACAACTTCAAGAAGATGACCATTTACAGCAATAGGTCTCAGATCAATGTGCTCATTGAACATGACTTTGGTTTTATCCAAATTCATGCTGAGACCTACGCTTTGCGAGGCTGAAGCTAGGCTGTCCAGCATCTGGCTGTGCAGCTCCTCTAGCGATTCTGCCATTAGAACTATGTCATCTGTGAATGGTAAGTGTGAGCTGTAATCGCCGTTTATGTTTATGCCCTTACCTTTCCAGTCCAACGTCTTAAACAAATCTTCCAATGCGCTCGTGAACAGTTTCGGAGATATTACGTCCCCCTGTCTCACGCCTCTGCGCAATTGGATGGGTTTAAACTTTTGGTCCTGTACTTGGACATTCATAAAGGCAGATTTATAGAGCGATCTCAGCACCTCGATGTAACGATAGTCCACTTGGCACCGCTGTAAGGATTCCAGAACTGCCCAGGTTTCCACAGAGTCAAAGGCTTTCTCATAGTCCACAAACGCTAGACACAGGGGCAGATTATACTCTTTGGACTTCTGTATAATCTGCCTCACTGTGTGAATGTGGTCTATAGTGCCATACCCTGTGCGAAACCTGTCCTGTTCCGCAGGCTGAAACTCGTCAAGTCTCCTAGCGAGACGATTCGTGATGACTCTAGAGAACAACTTATAGACGTGGCTTAAAAGAGAGATGGGTCTGTAATTTTTAAGGAGTTTTGTCTCCCTTCTTAAAAAACAGAACCACCACGCTTCCATGCCACGCCATCGAAGTTCTCCCACAGTGAATTATGGAATTAAATAGTTTTCGCAGCTCTTGTACTACGGTGGCTCCTCCTATCTTCAGAAGTTCTGAAGTGATTTCATCTTCACCAGGGGCATTCCTTTTTTCAGTTGTCTTAGAGTCAACACGATCTCTTCGTGGCTGATCTCCGGCAGTTCGTCGGTGTAGCGGCGTATCAGAGTGGCTCTAGAAACGCCGTTGTCCCGCTGTGGACGAGGTACATGGGCGGCATAAAGTCGGCCATAGAAGTCTTCCATCTCGGCAAGAATCCCCGGCCTTGACAAAACGGTCCTACCATCGTTAGTGGTGAGCTTCGTCAGGTGGCTCCTTCCAAGCTGCTGAGTGAATACTTTGGACCCTCGGTTTCGCTCTATCGCCTGCTGAATTCTTCGCGTATTGGAGCTCCGAAGGTCACGCCGTATCAACGTCGCAATTTGCCTGTTCAGGTCTGACCTGTCTGACGAAGTCAATCGGGAGGTTTCCCGCCTTTTTGTCATAAACTACGCCGTAAATGCCGTAGAGTCTCCTCCGAGAGTATGGGCTTCTTACCTTTATGCCGCGATTGGCACAACTTGATGCCCTCGTCTTTCAACGTTCTAACTACGTTTTGTAAGGCCTCGTCAATATCCTCGGTGGGTTCCATGCCATAAGCTCGCTTCCAGCGAGAAGCTTTTGAAACTTCTCGCTGCCCGTCATGATATGGTGTGGATTTGATCGGAGCGTGGACTAATGGACTTCATCAGACGATTCCTTTCGAGCTTCAAATCGATATTCAGAGATCCTTGGACAAGTCGGTGATCAGATCCGGTATTAAACCTATTGATTACAGAGACATCTCTGAATATGTGCCTCTTATCCGTCATGATGAAGTCAATCTCGTTTTTTGTCACAGTATCGGGGCTTCGCCAGGTCCACTTTCTCAGAGGCTTCTTCTTAAAGAACGAGGTCATTAAGAAGAGCCCCTCCTTCTCTAGAAAGTTGACAAGCATTTGCGACCTGTGATTCCGACATCCATAGCCATGAGGTCCTATTCTGAATTCATTGGAATTCTGAACTCCCACTTTGGCGTTGAGGTCCACCATAACAACGTTAAAGTGAGCCTTTGTGGTGTTGTGCAAGGCTCTAGATATGTCCTCGTACATATCTTCGACTTCATCATCCGAGTACAATATAGTACAATACTATAGGTATATTATACCTAGTACGGTTGGCAACGCTATATACAGGTCACTTTGAAAACACGCGACTAATCGAAATGGGAGGTTCAGTAAGCATTAGGTACCTACTAATTCATTTTAAAATGTAAGTAGGTACCTGCCTACCTAATTCCAATGATTTGTAAATTGTAGGTAGGTAGGTACCTCCCTACCAAAAATAATCTTATTTTTTTATCTTAGATGGTGCAAACTAAGCTTTTATCTTCAGGTAGGCATGAATTATGGGTAGGTATTTAACTAAAAGAAAAACAAATCAAGTAGGTAGGTATCAAAATATTCGCGCGGCGCGTCCGGTCAAACCCATACCAAGATAGGTAGGTAGTTAGTTAGGTACTAGGTAGGTACATGAAGTAAGTAGGTATTAAATTACTCTTACTATCAGTTTTTTTATTCACGAGAAAAGTAGCAGTAGAGGCACACGAGACGTTGCCAAACTTTCTTTACTAACCCTAAAGCCGAAAGTAATTAGGTACCTACCTCCTACCTATAATTATTTTCTATTGTCTTTTAGGTCGTTCGTTCAGGACCTACACAAGCCTTTTCCAGACTATAATCGTATCTCTGTGCCAAATTTCATCCAGATCCCTTTAGCCGTTCTGGCGTGAAAGAATAACAAACATCCATACATCCACACATCCATACATCCAAACTACATACTCACAAACATTCACGGTAAAATAAAGAGAACCTGAGAAAACTCTGGGAGTACAATAAAAAACATTTGTAGGACCAGACGGTCTCAAAACACTTCTACTTAACTGATTGCATCTTGTGACATGGTAGAGTGTGTTGTAGTGCCGGCGGTAATTGGAGGCGCGCGTGTTGCAGACATCCGTATGCAGCTGTCGGAGCAGACGCGCGTGCTGGAAGCGCGCGCGGAGGCGACGGCGGGCGTGGCAGGCGAGCTGCACGACTACTGCCGCCGCCGCGCCGACGTCGAGCACGAGTACGCGCGCGCGCTGGACAAGCTAGCGCGCGCCGCCCACCAGCGACACAAGGATCAAAAGCACAAGTGAGCAAACACACTAGGTAGGTACTTATCTTATCTTATATGGGGTCGAGGCAACAAGGTCTCAATGCACTTCGACCCAATGGGATCTTTTGTGCTTCCTTTAGATACCTATTGCTCATCCTCATCCAGTTCTTCAAGAAGCTCTTCCATGAGCTTTATAATGAGGCTGGCTGACATCTCCGTCAGACCCATCTTTTGTAGGAGAACGTTATCCCCGAAATGTCCGGTTAGCGCCCCCATTATGTAACGGGCCTGCCGCCTGGTTGAGTTCCAAATAGCATTTTGCTATTTCGATGAGGAACCTGTGAATTTCTTGGAGTGAGCAAGTCCTGTGAAGCTCAACCACTCATCCTTGTGAGTGAGGTTCCAGAACTAGTTACTAACACTACAGTAGTACATATCGCCGCGTCGTTACAACTGACATTTTATTGTACCAAGGTCGTATGTACTGAAGGCGTATGTACCTGTCAAAACGCTAAGTAAGTTAAAAAGTGAAGTAAGTCCCGAAATAAATCCTGCTTCAACATCTGTACTTATAGGCCTTGCAGTCGGTAGGCTGCAGAAAACGCTTACGTTACGGCTGGAAAGTTGACAATATATATTGCTATGGAAAGTAGAGATTGACGGGATAAAAGACATTTGTAAGATCTGTCCAAATAAACCCCAAGTATCTCAGGTAGCTAATATGTTCAATGGGAACACTCTGCCTTAAGGGTCCGGCGGCGCTTGAATTGCCCACAAAAACGTAATACCGAAATAAATCGTAATCCAGACAATATTCTATCAAATTACCTATGTTATTATTCGGATTTGAATACTGTTCATCTAGGTTTCTACGATACTATTTCGTCTACTACTACTTCACTGGAAATAAAAGACCGAAAAATCATTCCAAACTTGGTAAAGTTAACAAAAAATGCATTTGCTTACATTTATTTCCAGTGACGTATTTTGGATGAAATGGTAACGTAGGAACCTAGATTAACGGTATCGGAATCCGCATAACATAATTTCATTAAATTATGTTTGAATTGCGATTTATTCCGGTATTACGTTTGTAAGCTTTCCCATGTCTTGCACTGTATTTGTATAAAAAAAATTGTAGAACCCGACTACGGTGCCACCTACCTGCTCAAATTGTGAATCTAAACCATCCAGGGACCCATTTAAACAAACCCAAAAAAAAAAAAACAAAATCAACCAGCTTAGAAGGAGTTCGGACAATGTACAGAACGCCATCTACCGGCCTTGCCGAAACAGAAAACAACGCCACGTTCATTTGTGTCCGTGTTTTATTTCTGTCAAATCTGCCAATCCGTTCCCGATTCAAAATCTATGAGAAAATAAATTTTCTCGTTCTTTTCCGATATTTTAATAGTTATTGTGTTATTCGGGGAGGAGACAGATCCAAAAAACCAAAAATCATTAAAATCGCTCCAGCCGTTCTCGAGTTATAAGCGTTGTGACAAACCCGACTTTGTTTTAATAGGTGGGGGAAAAAGTTTCTTCGCATTTAATATGAAAACTCAAGAAATTATTTTTCATAGTTAATTTACATTTAATTATAATATATATGTACCATTTTGCTCAACGACTTTTTGCCATCTTGTGGATAGTGACATGATCCCATTGTTGTAGAAATTTTGGGACTTCTGATCAAAAAAACGTGACAAGTAGTTTTGGCAGTCCTCTCTTGATGTTAACCTGACACTGCCTAAACAATTCTGAAGAGATCGAAACAGGTGGAAATTTGAAGGTGCAAGGTCAGGGCTATATGGCGGATGCATTAACACCTCCCAGCCAAACTCTCTTAATTTTTGCTGAGTGGCTAAAGATGTGTGTGGTCTAGCGTTATCGTGAAAGACCACACCCTTTCTATTGATCAATTCCGGCCGCTTTCTCCCAATTTCATGCTTTAATCTCATCAGTTGATGGCAGTAAAGATCCCAATCGATGGTTCTCCCTGGCGGTAAAAGCTCATAATGAACAATGCCCTTCCAATCCCACCATACACACAGCATCACCTTATTGCGAGTTAACCCGGGTTATGCCACAGTCTGTGAAGCCTGACCGACCTTTGACCACGACCTTTTTCACACGTTCTTGTCGTACGTGATCCACTTTTCATCACCAGTTATCAATCTCTTTAAAAATGGTTCAGTTTCATTACGTCTCAATAAATAATCGCAAATGAGTGCACCGTTCATTAGGTTTCTTTCAGTGAGCTCGTGTGGCACCCAAATATCGAGCTTTTTTGTAAACCCAGCTTTTTTCAAATGGGTCAAAACTGTTTTGTGGTTAATCCCCACTTCTTCAGCTACGTCGTAACTACTGATATATCTTACTCCACTTTTTCAAAAGTTGCGTCAATTTTATCTGTAACAGGGCGACCAGAGCGAGGTGCATCTTTAACATCAAAATTCCCGGATTGAAAACGCTTAAACCAACTTTGTGCTACTCTTGCTGACACTGCATTAGGTCCATAAACGTCACAAATTTTTTTCGCGGCTTGCGTTGCATTTTTCCCCTTTTTGTAATAAAACTTTAAAATGTATCGAATTTCTTCATTAGATTCACTCATTTTGACAGAAAGAAAAACAAATGAAAAATAGCGGGAAACAAATTTTTACTAATTTGTTTCATTTTCTAAAATGTAACTTTTTTAATGTTATCAAAATCAGGCAGATAAAAATAATACAGCAAAAGATTTTTTATTAAAAGTATCTACATACTAAATGCGAAAAGACTTATTCCCCAACCTAATTTATATAGATGCTATTCGGGAAAGACACAAATCCAACAAATCAAATATCATAAAAATCGCTCCAGCCGTTCTCGAGTTATGTGTTGTAACAAACCCGACTTATTATATTATATATAAATAAATAAAATAAATATTTAGAAGATAGAGACATTAGTACCTATGTCCTATCTTCACGTCAATACCGCTGAACTGATTTAGTTAAAATGCAAATACAAATGTATAGGTATACATACATACACTCACGCCTTTCTCCCACAGGGGTAGGCAGCTGTATAGGTATGTTAAAAGGTTAAAAGCCGAAGTGCGGTTAAACTTAGTTTTAGCTGGCCGGAGCTAGGGGTAACCGGTCACCTATCGGTATCCTACTTATCTTAAGAGTTAGGTTTGTCTGTAAGATGTCTTATTTACGAGGGCAATACAAACTTCGAATCGTTGGAGAAACGCAGGATATTATATATGATAAAGGGCCTTCCATCGGCGTCGCGTTCATCCACATACCTTAGAACCACTCTGGTCTCATACGGTGCGATTCTAGAGGAATTTCCTCCCACGTACACTCAAGTTATGGAATCAGCTCTCCGCCGATGTTTTCCCAAAGGACTACAGCATGGGGTTCTTCAAAAAGGGTGTGAAAGGATTTTCAAAGGGTCAGCAACTTACGCGCGAGTGATACCTCTGGTGTTGCAAGCGTCCATAGGCTACGGTAACGGCCGTATGCTTATTTGCCACCTTAGTGGTATAAAATATATATATATATATATATATCGTAACTACCTCTTATTATAAGTAATCACGTAAATCGGTAAATGTAACTAATAAAATAGTCTTTCAGGGTGCGGGTATAACCGTGGGTAAGCTAACAAGGAATAATTGCGAGCCACAGGACGTTTTACTCATACAGTTGTTGTTCATTCGGCAGACGCGAGCAGTGGTCGCTGACGGGCGCGTACGCGTGCTGGCAGGCGGCGCTGGACAACACGAAGGCGTTGTCGCGCGACCACGCCGCGCTGGCCGACCTGTACGGCGGGCCGCTGGCCGCGCGGCTGCAGCGCGCCGCCGACGACGCGCTGCGCCTGCACCGCAAGTGCCGCGACATAGGTAACGCCCTCGCGCCGGGACTCCTCGCCCTCACCCGTCCGTCACCCGTCCGTCACCCGACCGTCACCCGTCCGTGTGTGCGCAGTGGCGGAGCGGCACGAGGAGGTGGGCGCGGCGCTGGCGGAGGCGGCGGGCGCGGGCAAGGCGCACGCCGCGGCCGCCGCCGACTGGCGCGCCGCCGCGCTCAAGCTGCGCCACGCGTACGACCAGCGCCAGCGAGTCGTCGCCGCTGACCCCCCGAGACACAAGAAACTCAAGGCGCTCGACAAGGAGCTCGATAAGGTAACCAATTCTGTCACCAAAATAAATCATTTTGGCACCAATTGACGATAGTAGGTACCTACTTATAATCATTTTTACGTGGCACGGACGCGGGCCTCGCCGCCCGACCAACGAGGTCGCTCATCCCCCCTATTTCACTCCTACATAGGTCAAAATTTATTAATTACTTTGCCCGCGGCTTCGCTCGCGTTAAGAAGTATTATTATTAATATTTTGTTCGTCTTAATTTATTCGTTCCATTAGGTACTGATAGTTCAAAACTTCAAACCAATACATTTACATCCTCCATCATCCCTTATTTTATCCCCATGGGGGTTGAATTTATCAAAATCCTATTTAAACGGACGTCTTCATCATAGTAGCTCCAATCTTTAATTTCAGTTCAATCAGTCGAAAATCTAAGAAGATTTATACAAACTTTCATCCCCTATTTTATCCCTTTAGGGGTGGAATTTATCAAAATCCTTTCTTAGGGGATGCCTACGTCATAGTAGCTATATGCATGCAAAGTCTCAACCCGATCGGTTTAAAATTGACAAAGTTTCATCCCCTATTTTATCCCCTTGGGGATAGAATTTATCAAAATACTTTCTTAGCGGATGCCTACGTCATAACATCTACCTGCATGCCAAATTTCAGCCCGATCCCTCCAGTGGTTTGGGCTGTGCGTTGATAGATCACTATGTCAGTCAGTCAGTCAGTCACCTTTGAGTTTTATATATATTAAGATTATTATGTCTTTAGTTTTACATTTTATTCGTCACTGTGCTATCGTCCGCAAAGAGAGTCATGGGGTGGTTAATACATTTCTGCAGGTCATTAGTAGATATAATAAATAATAGAGGTCCAAGCACGCTACTTTGAGAGATACCGTACAGAGGTAGGTACCGTTTGTCTGATAGGTAAATATCCTCGATCTTAGTCTTAATATTGTTTTTTTGTGATTTCTGTGTTATCTTAGTCTTAATATTGTTTTCTATTGGTTAGATAAGATTATGGAAATTAATGGGTTTACTTTGATACTTTTAAAGCATCTGGGTATATACCTGAACAAATGGATAAATTCTAACTAATATCAGAAGAATCTTCATGTAGAATTTAGAAAACGAGAACAAGCAAGGTGACCACCTGCTCCGAGAGCTCGAGAGCTAGGGAGTCATGCGTAGGAGGTCGCAATGCTAACCTAACCTAACCAAACATTTTGCACAATAGTTGGTGAACACTCTTTTTATAGTTCATTCAATTAATTTTAAAGTTAAACATTTCAAAGTGTGAAACCACGGAACATTAAATAGGTGGAATTAGCATAATGCCTATTTTGTATGAAAACCAGTGTTGTCAAACTCACACATTTACGTCTTACACTCACTATTGTAACTGGATTATGACTGGTCAAAAATAACAATCACGATCAGATTTAACACACTAAACTATTTGCATTGAATTCAACCTTATAACAATTGCACATAATTCACATTACAAAATAGGTCTGTAACCTTTTACGACTATTTTCTTTTGGAGTTAAAATCGATTTCAATACGATCAAGTACCGCTACTCCACGGTAGATGGCATTTATAACAATTTTTTTCAAATAAAACTCTATAGTGCTTGTTATAAGAGAAGATTTTGAATGACAAATAGTGTGTCACGCATACCGACAATAGTGATGTGTCAATATAATACATTCTTGTGAACTTATCGATAAAGATACTACGAAATAAGTGAAGAAAGTGAAGATATAATGTTAAAGTAAATACCAAACATCGTTTCTGATATAATATAGTTTAGTACATATTGTTATTATATTATTATATGTTATTACTAACGTTGTTAAATAGTGCGTTGTAAAATTTTATGAGATATCAGCTACATAGCAAGCAAATTAAACTGCCTCATTAGTCTAGTGGTTCCAAGTGCGACTTCTAAGCTAGATGCTGGGTTTGATTCCCAGGCCGAGCAGTGTTATTGGGTGTTGGTGTGAAATTCTCAGTATCAGCTCGGATCGATTTGATCTATGCCCAGTCAAAGGTGATAAGCTCGCCCCCCTATTATTATTATAGGACCTAAACATACCGTTACATAGCATTCGACTTGAACAATATCAACATAATTATTTATATTTCTATAAATTATTTAACTTGAAAAAATATATCAACTGAAATAACAGGTTACCGGTTTTCAATACACATTCCATCACGCCTGCATTCCTCGAAGAGTTGAGTTGAAAATACCGCCGAACTGTGGGTGAACATTAGTTCACCCACAGTTCGCCGGTATGTTTAGGTCCCATGTAACAGGGGGGCGAGCCTATTGCCATTAACCGGTAACAAATCCAGACTCTGTGCTGTTACTGAGAATTTCATAGAAAAATCCAATAACCCTGCTCGACCTGGGGATCGAACCCAGGACCTCTAGCGTAGCAGTCGTCGCGCTTGTGTATGAGGCGGTCAATAAATTATGATATAATGTGAATAATTACACAAATAATTATATTTTTCATAATGATACCTAGGTATTTTAATTGGAAAGTACATGAAGTAGTAGAGTAACCTAACATTCATTTGTGATAGTATTTTTACTCGACTATCAAAAAAGGAAGAGTATAATATCATATAAACTATTTTAGAATCCAAAATACTAATATAATTAGATTTGCTTACTAGAGATAGAATTTTGACAGTAGCTGTATGGAGCTTATGTCAAAATTCTATCTCTAGTAAGCACATCTAATTAAATTAGTATTTTGGATTCTAAAATAGTTTTAGCTCCGTAATTTATACTGACTTCTGAGACGGTTATGTGAATATTAGACATATTATAATAACGCACTTTACGGATTCTATCGCTTTATATTCTTTTTTTTACAGTAACAAAATCCCTATATCATGTTTACGAGATTAAAAATTTGCATCACAAGCTAAATTTTTCTTAGTATACTGGAAAGTAATATAGGTAATTTTAAAAATGAAAAATAGTCGATAACATTTTATCGATATTGCATGCACTAATTGAATAGCGGACTCAATTTGGTTAGGTAAGCAAACATTCTAGAACAATTGATTGCCAATAAAAGAAAATCAACTCTATTTCTATAGGAAGAGGGATAACTTTAGATTGTGATTTTTGTGCTATGTTTGGCGGAAGAAAATTCAAACTTATTTTATCATTTTATTGTAATAAACTGAAAATAATACTTCCCGATGATACGAAATCCCTTCATGTGATAGATTTTTACCCCAGCTATGGTATTTGTATTCTTAAATGGCACAAAAGGGCCTTTTATTATTTTTTTTAGATTTTTTAAAGTTTTCGACGCATGTTTGCACGTTGGCTATCTGCGAACGCGACTGAGAGCACTTTATACGGCAAGTGAGTACATCGTACCAGACTAATGGAAACAAGGTTACGCCCACTTACTGCTTCTAGGTACTTCTTTGTTCTGTGTGTGAAACATACATACATACATACAGGCACGCCTTTCTCCCACAGGGGTAGGCAGAAACTATAGACATAACAATAATAAACAAATTAGTTTTATTGTGAAATGCGGTACATACACAGTAGGTATTAATATTAATGTTGATATGATGTGAAAACAGAAAGCAATGTCTGGGCCAAACATCTTAGTTTCGTTTTTTAAAAGGCAGCAAAGGAGAATAATCACTAAATAGGGTTGCGTTGTAATATTACTAACACCGCCACATGCTGCGGTTCTTGCGTAGGTACTTTTTTTGCTTCTTCCATATTCATACATCTTCTCGTACATACGCGCCGGTTGCGAGTGCTACGTATAGCGTACACCTGACCTTCGTGTGAAACATTATTTTTAAAGAGCGTTTGTACAATTCCCCTTATTTTATTTACTTTTTAATGATAATGATTATAATTTTGACAGTTATTTAAAGACATCAACGCGAGCTAAGCCGCGGGTAAAAGCTAGTTAATATATAACTTAGTGGGCATAAATGACTTTTGATATTTGTTAATAATTCTGTCGTAGCCTACGCTATTTGTGTTTTTTAAAGATTTTATTATTTTATTAATGTAATGTTATCATAATCACGTACACACGCACCCCAACAGTGCGTGTGTACGTGATTAGTGTATGTAGTGATGTAGTGATGTGGTTGTGTGCGCGGTGGTGGACAGAGGCGGACGCGACACAGCGAGGCCCGCGTGCGCGCGTTGCGGGCGCGCGCCGACTACGTGCTGAGCCTGGAGGCGGCCAACGCCACGCTGCAGCGGTACTACCTGGACGACATCGCTGACATTATATTGGTGAGATCGACTAATATAATATTACTATTTATTTGCGTCGTCGTCGTTAACTCGACCGTAACATCGGCATCATCTACTAATGTGGTAATGAATCGCGTTCGGGTGGCAGTGCATGGAGGTGGGGTTCGAGGCGGTGGTGGGTCGCGCGGTGCGCACGGCGGGCGCGGGCGAGGCGGCGTGCGGCGCGGGGGCGGGGGCGGGGGCCGCCGCGCTGCGCGCCGCCGCCGCCGCGCTGGACGCGCCCGCCGAGCGCCAGCGCCTGCTGGACGCGCACGCCGCCGCCTTCGCCCTGCCGCGCCCGCTGCCGCGGCCCGGCGCGCCGCCCGCCGCGCCGCCCGACGACGCGCGCGCGCTGCTGGCGGACGCGGCGGACGAGGGGGACGCGCCGGCCGCGCTGGTGGCGCACGAGCTGGCGCAGCGCCTGGCGCAGCTGGACGCGGCCGCGCGCCGCCTGCGGGCCGAGTGCCGCGAGAACGCCAAGACGCTCGACGCCGCCGAGGCCGAGCTCGTCCGACAGGTGAGCGCGTGCTGCACCCCACGACAAACATACATATGTAGTGAGTGCCCGTAACCGACGACTGACTGCTGATATTTACTATGTTAAAATACAAATCACAACTGGTGTAAAGACACCTCGACCACTCCGTAGAAACCCTCCAATTACAATACCTACTATAACTACATGCGCAACTTGACGTTGTTCAAGCGCAAATGTGTGCGTAAATATTATAGTATTTTATTCAAATGATGTAAGTAAGCCTAATCGATAAGTTGACCTAAGGATTGGTATGAATACATCACTATTTTCCGCATGCATGACGCACTCTTTGACATTCAAAATCTTCTCTTCTATCAAGGATCATAGAGTTTTATTCGAAAATAATAGTGCTAAATGCAATCGCACGTGGAGTGGTGATACTATTAATCGTATTGAAGTCAATTTTAATTGCTTAGAAAACAGTCGTAAAGATGTTGTAGGTAAATTATGTGCAATAATAACAAGGTTGAATTAAATTCAAATAAACTTTGTGAGTTTCATCTGATCGTGATTATTATTTTTGGCTAGTCATAATCAAGTTACAATAGTTCGAGTAACATGTCAATGAGTGAGCTTGGCAACACTGGTATTTAGAGAAAAATGGTATCATGCTACTTCCACATGTTTTTTATATTCCGTGGCTGCGAGCACAGGGTGAAATGGCGCACATTCACCGAGGTCTACGTCCGCAGTGTACTGCTATACGCTGATAATGATGACGATGATAAAGATTACGGTGTGTTCATATTTTATTATTTATCTTATGCATCATACAACATCGTCCTAAGTCTATTATTAATAATTTTTCCTTATGTTTAACCTAAATAGTTGAGGTTAATAATCGGGATTGACTTTCTTCAATATAAAACCAGGATCCTCTACGAACGACTTGGATGGACACTCCAAACCTGATTTATTAGGTTATCCTTCGGTATTCTTAGGTTTCATTAGATTAGGTAGGTTAGGTTAGGTGATTCACATATTGTATGTCGAACTACTTATACTACGGGCGGAGGAACTTGACACCGCGATTCACGATGTGACGTAAAATGTACCCAACCATATAGTTGTACAAAAATACAATAAAATATATAAAAGTCATCAGTGTCAAAATAAGATATCAATATTGACCTACCGCCGCGGCGTCTAACCGTCGCTATGCTTCGTATCGATATCGACCGCGACGAACGCCACAACTGACAGACAACATACATACATACATTTTAGAACCTGGTTACAGAGAGCGCACTCCGTAGCCTAACACATAACACTCATTGATAAGCTCGGGTGCATTGTTTGGCAGATGGAGGGCAGCGACAGTGAGTGGGACGTGAGCGGCATGTTCGGCGCGGGCGGCGCGGGCGCCGGCGCCCTGCCGCCCGCCGCGCCGCCCGCCGCCGAGGACCAGGAGGACTACTACCTCGCGGTGAGTGTACCACCACTACCCCCTCACTCTGCCCGCGTTTGTCGCGGGCGCCGGCGCCCTGCCGCCCGCCGCGCCGCCCGCCGCCGAGGACCAGGAGGACTACTACCTCGCGGTGAGTGTACCACCACTACCCCCTCACTCTGCCCGCGTTTGTCGCGGGCGCCGGCGCCCTGCCGCCCGCCGCGCCGCCCGCCGCCGAGGACCAGGAGGACTACTACCTCGCGGTGAGTGTACCACCACTACCCCCTCACTCTGCCCGCGTTTGTCGCGGGCGCCGGCGCCCTGCCGCCCGCCGCGCCGCCCGCCGCCGAGGACCAGGAGGACTACTACCTCGCGGTGAGTGTACCACCACTACCCCCTCACTCTGCCCGCGTTTGTCGCGGGCGCCGGCGCCCTGCCGCCCGCCGCGCCGCCCGCCGCCGAGGACCAGGAGGACTACTACCTCGCGGTGAGTGTACCACCACTACCCCCTCACTCTGCCCGCGTTTGTCGCGGGCGCCGGCGGTCTGCTCGCGTTTGACGACTGTCATATCATTGTCGCACTATCGCCGAAGTGGGCCTCGTCCAAAGTCTCATCAATGCTTGCCACTTATGCTTGTGTCGTTATTCTCTTGTAAGGTTGGAAGCTGAGAGGTCAATAAAACACTCTTTGGATGATAAGGTAACTAATTTTTTATTGAATAAACGTGCTGAGTGCCCGATTAAGCATGTGCAGTCTGCTATGGAAATTCACTTCAAAACTCATCTATTGCAATACCGACGTAAACCTACTCGTAACACAAACATTTAATTTAGTACGAGGGGTTTACAAGAAAAACAAAGCGTCGAGCATCGTGTTCATTGTTTGGTTCGATAATATGTTAAAAGTGAAAGTAATCATTACTTTTAGTAGTGGTTATGGTCTATGTTAGTAATGCTAGTCTGTGTTTTCGGTTTAACATATTAAAGTAATAAAAAAAACAAATTGTATGTGCAGAAGTTTCGTTCGTACGTGTCGTGCGCGGGGCGACTGGCGCGGCTGGAGAGCAAGGCTGCGGGCGTGCGCGGGCGCCTGCTGGCGGGGGCGGGGGCGGGGGCGGGGGCGGGGCGCTCACCGCCGTCGCCGCCGAGGCGCGCCGCCGCCCGGCTGCGGCGCGGGCAGTTCGCGGCGCCGCTGGAGCAGCGCCTGCCCGTGGTGCTGACGTCGTGCGTGCGCGTCGTGGCCACGTACGGTAGGTGCGGGGGCGAGCGCGCGCGGGGCCGGGGGCGAGGCGGCGCGGGTGTGACACGTGTGCGTGTGTGTGTGCAGGGCTGCGGCACCAGGGCATCTTCCGCGTGTCGGGCTCGCAGGTGGAGATGCAGGCGCTGCGCGCGGCGTTCGAGCGCGGCGAGGACCCGCTCGCCGACGTGCGCGACGCCTCCGACATCAACTCCGTCTGCGGACTGCTCAAACTCTACCTGAGAGAAGTAATCTATATAATAATGCGTTTTAAGTAAAATGCCCGTTACTTTTATGATTTTATAAGTGTTAAATAAATTTATAATTATAAATCTAATATTCGCTGTTTAGATATTAGATACGATTATACTATACTACGATACGATTTATGAACACGAACATCTGTTCGTGTTCATAAATCTATCTAATATATCTAGTACTTTGAATTACGGTAATGTTATTGCTAGTGGAGGTGATGAAATTTCTAACTTTTCCAATTACTTTTATTCAACCTTTTTACAACCATATCAAGGTACTCTTACTTCCGATTCAGATAATATTTCCGACTCGACATCATTTATTTCAAATATAAAAATCGATCATAATGAATTAGTTACTTAATATTAATTAAATAATAAAATATTAGTTAATAGAATCACTGGACCTTAATAAATCGGCAGGTCCTGATAAAATCCCTGCCATTCTGCTGAGTAACTGTACTAAATTCATTTCGGTTCCCATTGCCTTAATATTTGAAAAAATCGCTGCAAGAATGTATTATGCGCACTATTTGGAAGTCAGCATTCATAATTCCAATCCACAAAAAGGATCCAAAAATGAAGTGACAAATTATCGACCGGTTTCAAAATTATGTTTAGTTGCCAAGCTTTTCAAAAAAATTATTCATATTCAGTTATACGCCGCATTACGGAATTCTCTCAATGATTGCCAACATGGGTTTACAAGGGGAAGATCAACTGTATCTAATCTTATCCTTTTTGATGAGTATTTCACTGAAAGCATGAGTCGGGGTAAACAAGTCGATGTCGTTTACACTGATTATAGCAAATGTTTTGACAGAATAGACCATTTCATAATAATTAGCAAGTTAGAATCGATAGGAATGTGGGTAGAAGGTGATCTTTTAAGATGGTTTATTGTATATATTTTTAAAAGATCGCAAGCGGTGGCTTATTGTGGGTGGGTTACTGTGCCCAATGGCGTACCACAAGGATCTCTGTTAGGTCCCCTCCTTTTTGCTATCTTTGTAAACAGCTAGATTACTATGTTTCGCGGATGATATGAAGATTTTTCTAGCTATCTCACCGCAAGCGGATGTTCAGGCCCTTCAGGCTGATTTATGGAATATTGATGACTATTGCACCAAAAATATGTTTGATCTTAACCCATCAAAATGCTCTGTTGTAACTTTCACTAGAAAAACTGTCATTGTTCCTTCAGCATATACACTGAAAGGCTATCATTTGCAAAAATGTCATAGGGTCCGTGATTTAGGTATTGTGTATGATTCCAAATTACTTTTTGATGAGCATGTGGACAGTATAGTAAAAAAAGCGTCTCAATCTCTTGGGTTACTAATGCGCACATCGACTTTTAAAATATTATACTGTGCATTTGTTCGCAGTATTTTGGAATATGGGTCGGAGGTTTGGAATCCCAGATATGAAAAATATATAATTAGACTAGAAAACGTTCAGAAAAAGTTTATTCGGTATTTATGCTATAAAATTAAAGTAAATTAAAAAGCCAAGATTATTTAAAATTGTGTTTAAAATTTCATCTTCTTCCATTGGCTAAAAGGCGGGAAATTGCAGATGTTATCTTTATATTGAAAATTATTTCTAATTCTGTAGATTGTCCTGAATTCCTTGGGAAAATTGGATTTAATACACTCATTAAATCTACGCGACCTTATACACTTATTAGTTTATGCCCCTTGCATCATCAAATTATCGGCAAAATACTTTCCTCTGGCGAGCTGGCAAGACTCTAAACAGTCTTTGTAATAATAATGAAATGGATATTTTTAATATGAGTATTAACTTCACGTATTTAAAGACGTTATTAAGTCGTGATTTCTTTATGGAATACCGAGAAGTCGGAGAGATGCTATTTGTTTGTAAGCAGTATTTAATTCCACCATATGGTTTGTAATTATAATAATACTTAAAAGTGGAGACCTGTAATTGGCTATTTGTTATATTTCTAAATTTATTGTTACCGCTATTGGTCTTCCAGGAAGTAAATAAATAAATGCATTAAATATACATATAATCGGTTTGCAATCAATTACTAAGGTTATGCATTCAGTGTCAACTGATTGAGCAGTAAGTAATGTTAGTTAGGTAATAATATAGTGCGAGGTATGTGCGTGGCGTGACGCGTGACGTGTGACGTGTGACGTGTGACGTGTGACGTGTGACGCGTGACGCGTGACGTGCGGTGTGGGCGCAGGTGCGGCCGCCGCTGCTGCCGCCGCAGCTGCAGGAGCGCCTGCTGCAGGTGGCGGCGCTGCCCGACGACGCGCAGTTCGTGCGGCGCATGCGCGACACGCTGGCCGCGCTGTCCGCGCCCGCCGTCATCGTGCTGCGCTACCTGTTCGCCTTCCTGGCGCAGTGAGCACCCACACCCATACCTACACCTACACCTACACCTACACCTACACATACACATACACTCACTGCACACTGCTGCACTTTGTCATTTGACTCAATTATTGTTGAAGCGAACACGTTTGATGCCAATATTGATGTTCCAGTCTGACGGAGTACAGCGAGTACAACATGATGGACGCGTGGAACCTGGCCATCTGCCTGGGGCCCACGCTGCTGGCCGCGTGGGGCGAGGGCGGCGCGCAGGTGGCGGCGCAGAACCTCGTCAACGAGCTTGTCAAGCGCATCATCCTGCACCACGCCGACGTGTTCCCGCAGGACCTGGCGCCGCACGCGCTCTACTCGCGCAGGTCAGTGCCGCAGCGCTGTGCCGCGCCCCCGGACACCGCCGGCACCGCGCACTACCGCCACTGTTCTGTGCAGCGATGCCGAGGCCGAGGCGGCGGCCGAGGCGGCGGCCGAGCCGTCCGACACGGCCGACGCGACCGACGAAGCCGACGCGGCCGACGCCCGCCGCACGTCCGACGCGCACGACGCGCCTGACGATCTGTCACTCTACGACATCGACGATGACGACACGGGTAACTAGTGACCATTCGATTATACTCCATTTGGTTAAGTACCTAACTAAAAGTAAAAAAATCATAAAAAAGGTTCATTTATAGAGCCATTTTTCCCTTCGAAATAAAACGTAACCAAAATAAATTATTTAATAATATAAAACCACATTTTCCTTTCATATACTAGTATATTTAACTACTTTGTTTAATATTAAATAGTTATTATTAATTCTTAAGCTTGCGAACTGTACAGTCTCTTGTTAGACTGCACAAGTCTTTATGATAAATGATAAAAATAAAATATCGATAGTTCAGAAACGAAATAGTGTATTGTCCAGATAATATACAACTAAAATAGTATGAGCGGAATGAACTTGTGTGCAGTGATAATGTTACCGAATATAGAATTATGAGAACGCACGGCTTTCTTGATTGCTCAACGCGAACTGATTTAATTAATTATTTGACCTTGGCCGCACCGTTTTTTTTTACTATTTTTAATTTCACAGAAAATTACCAGTTTTTTTTTAACTTTAAATTCGAATATCTTTACTTCTTACTTAATACAAGTCAAAGTTATGCATCTATGTATTTTTTTACATCTTTTTGTACCTTTAAAGACTCATAACTTTTTTCCCATTAAAATCTGTACCAAACAATAATTTTATGAGAGTCTGCTACAATTAGACATGAATACAAAACAACATCCTGCCTGTTTTACCCCTCACAAGTAAAGATATTCGAATTTAAAGTTAAAAAAAAAACTGTTAATTTTCTGTGAAATTAAAAAAAGTAAAAAAAAAACGGTGCGGCCAAGGTCAAATAATTTGGGCCAAGTGGGTAGCAGATGACCCCAACTAACCACCATTTTCGTATGTTCAACGTTCTACCAAACACCCTGTATATATTAAAACTTATAAAGTCAATTAAAAGGTACCTATATTAATTTCACTCCCAATTCATAAGATATTATTGTAATAAAATGTTGAATAGCCCTGAAAGCCGTCATTTTTATTGTTTACATTTAGTGAAGTACTTAACCAAATAGACTATTTGACTCATTATTTTTTATATAATTATATTATAACCCATCAACGAAAAAAAAATTAAAATCGGCTCAAAAATAAGGAAGTTACAAGCATTTTAATTTTATGCTAGACAGAGAACGCACTATACTTGTTTATGACGTCACAAACCAATGCGCCATACGAATCCTATACTAACACTCATGTGGGGAAAAGGGACAAAGCATCCCCTCTCAATCCCCACCAAAAATTTTTAATGCTTATATCTTTGAACTTTATTAGTAGATTTAAATTATTTTTTCAGAATACGATTTTTATTTTATTTAATTTTTCACTCAGCCTGGTATTTTTAATTATTCAAACAATAGTCAAATACCCTATTGAGTATAGTTTTGACTTTTCAAAAGTAGGTACCTAATTTAATGGTCCAATTATTAAATGATAAAACATTTTGACTTTGACTGGTCGCCATTACAAATCACCATAATATTGTATAACCGATAAAACTCGCACCTCACTTTATTTATGGCTGTTATTGTTATCTGAATATAGGCTTCAAATAATTATATTTTGAAGTCCACATAACATTGTTTGATTTGCAGATGATATCAGTGACGAGGATGGCGACAGTGGCGAGTGGGGCGAGCGCGACTCCGGCGACTACCCCGCGCGGTGAGTCACGACTCCACCAACTTGTAAACCGTCGATTTAAATGCCACTCACATAATATGATCATGAGGCGGTACTTTCGAACATGTTAAAGGTCGGGCAGCGTGGAGCGAGGCGCAGCCCCCGCGGACGCCGCCCCCGCCGAGGCCGCCGCCCCCGCCGAGGACGTCGCCCCCGCCCCCGTCGCCTTGCAGGTACCGTTCGAGGCGCGTGTGACGTCACTCAGCTGTGCCGCTAGCCCTACCGATGCACGTGTTGGAGTGCACGCCTTTAGTGGTAGTGGTCGCTGCGCTCGACATTGTCGCGTTCCGTCTGCTCGCTTGCGCCGTACTACGTGCCTACGTAGTTACATTTTTGTGTTTAGTCGAGATACTGTTCCACGCATCTAATCTAATTTTGATTAAGATAAAGGTTTCCAGTTAGTGGCAATTTCAATATCTATAAGTTTCAATAAACCAATGTAATTTATGTGTGATTGCACGAAGCGTAATGCTACGCTTTGTCCTTCATATTATAGACATATAAAAACAAGGTATTTTTATTAATAAGTGGCCTTTTGTTAGACATCAGTCGTCCCACGTGATCCGATGGAACACCGTTAGCTATTGGAGAGCCTTGAACTGTACAATTCGAAAAGCCTTTCGTGTCTACCTGCAATTTCATTCGTCCCGTCTATAGTTTGTATAACATAACATGCCATAACGCCTGTATTACCCAAAAGGTAAGGCAGGCCAGACAGTATGTTTTAGGTCCATGTAATAGGGGGCGAGCCTATTACCATTCAACCGGGCATTTCAGACTGCGAGCTGCTACGAGCATGTGGTAGTGTGTCAGTGTATGTACTAGTGCGGCAGGCGGTGCCTGTACCTACGAGCATGTGGTGGTGTGTCAGTGTGTGTACTAGTGCGGCAGGCGGTGCCTGTACCTACGAGCATGTGGTGGTGTGTCAGTGTGTGTACTAGTGCGGCAGGCGGTGCCTGTACCTACGAGCATGTGGTGGTGTGTCAGTGTGTGTACTAGTGCGGCAGGCGGTGCCTGTACCTACGAGCATGTGGTGGTGTGTCAGTGTATGTACTAGTGCGGCAGGCGGTGCCTGTACCTACGAGCATGTGGTGGTGTGTCAGTGTGTGTACTAGTGCGGCAGGCGGTGCCTGTACCTACGAGCATGTGGTGGTGTGTCAGTGTATGTACTAGTGCGGCAGGCGGTGCCTGTACCTACGAGCATGTGGTGGTGTGTCAGTGTGTGTACTAGTGCGGCAGGCGGTGCCTGTACCTACGAGCATGTGGTGGTGTGTCAGTGTATGTACTAGTGCGGCAGGCGGTGCCTGTACCTACGAGCATGTGGTGGTGTGTCAGTGTATGTACTAGTGCGGCAGGCGGTGCCTGTACCTACGAGCATGTGGTGGTGTGTCAGTGTGTGTACTAGTGCGGCAGGCGGTGCCTGTACCTACGAGCATGTGGTGGTGTGTCAGTGTATGTACTAGTGCGGCAGGCGGTGCCTGTACCTACGAGCATGTGGTGGTGTGTCAGTGTATGTACTAGTGCGGCAGGCGGTGCCTGTACCTACGAGCATGTGGTGGTGTGTCAGTGTATGTACTAGTGCGGCAGGCGGTGCCTGTACCTACGAGCATGTGGTGGTGTGTCAGTGTATGTACTAGTGCGGCAGGCGGTGCCTGTACCTACGAGCATGTGGTGGTGTGTCAGTGTATGTACTAGTGCGGCAGGCGGTGCCTGTACCTACGAGCATGTGGTGGTGTGTCAGTGTATGTACTAGTGCGGCAGGCGGTGCCTGTACCTACGAGCATGTGGTGGTGTGTCAGTGTATGTACTAGTGCGGCAGGCGGTGCCTGTACCTACGAGCATGTGGTGGTGTGTCAGTGTATGTACTAGTGCGGCAGGCGGTGCCTGTACCTACGAGCATGTGGTGGTGTGTCAGTGTATGTACTAGTGCGGCAGGCGGTGCCTGTACCTACGAGCATGTGGTGGTGTGTCAGTGTATGTACTAGTGCGGCAGGCGGTGCCTGTACCTACGCGTTAATAAAAACGTTCAATGCATGTGTGTGTTCGATTTTGCATCCGCTCGCTTCGGCGACCTGTAGCCCCACCATCAGTTTACTTTCACCGTAGTCGCTGGAACCTATCATCACACAATATTGTCGTCAAATCGGTAACATGTTTTTAGAGTTCCATTGAAAAATGTTGTCGATAGTCGTTAGTGACTATGAATCGAGCACTTGCACACAGCACCTTGGTGTGTGTTTCGACTTTTGAGCGTAAGAGCCGGTTTCCTCGGCTGCAGCGGCTCTGGCAGTCTGCAGTCCGTAGGGGCTCTTAAGGGTCGGCAACGCATCAGCAACTCCTCTGGTATTGCAGGTGTCCATGGGCGACGATTACTACCACCAGGTGGCTCGTTAGCTCGTTTGCCGACTTAATCCATAAAAAAAACTAATGGTGGAGTTATAAGTCTTAACAGTTTACTGCTATAATTATGTGAGTACTACTTACTACCTGTCTGAACCTGAATTTAAATAATTTTAATTCAAAACATCATCAACATACACACATAATACCTATACATTGAGTTGTAAAAGCTCAAAGTAGGTACAATAAAAAATAGTAATAAATAAAAACGAAAGCTTAAAAACTAAAACCCGACTACGAAAAAATTTAACTAAAAGGTATGAAACAAGTAAAGTTTTCTATGTCCACGAACACTGGTATCCAGTTTATAGCCGTGGTCGCATGCCGCTGTTTATACCTTTTAGTTAAATTTTTTCGTAGTCGGGTTTTAGTTTTTAAGCTTTCGTTTTTATTTGACACTTTTTACTTCAATGCTATTTAAAAAAATAATTAATTAAAATTGGTGGGCGTTTCTTCTTGATACCTACGCCTAAAAGTTGAGTAATGAAATCCTATTGGGACGCGAGTGAAACCGCGGAATACAGCTAGTTAGTTATATACCTGAAGTTGTAATAGAGTGCATACATTTAAGTGCATTTTAATTGTGGTCCATTTTGTATAAATGAGGTATGAAGTGTCATAGGTAGTTTGAGGCTGACGATGTGCAGGTGGAGCCGGCCGCCGAGCAGCCGGGAGCCGACGAGCCCTGCAGGTAACGTGCCACAGCGCCGCGCCCCGACGCAGGGCCCCCGCCCCACGCTAACCGCCGCCCTCTGCGCAGGCGCCGCCACGCCACGCCCGACCTCGTGCTGGACCTGCCGGCGCGCGCCGCCCCGCCCGCCGCCCCCCTCGCCGCCCCCCTCGCCGCCGACACCTTCGCGCACAACCGCGACACGCTGCGCCGCGCCGCGCGCCGCCGCCCTGTCGACGCGGCGCCGCCCGCCGCCGCGACCGCCCCCGCCCCCGGCCCTGGCCCCGCCCCCGCGCCTGCTAGCCCCGTGCCGGCGCGGAACACGGCGCGCGTGGCCGCCAAGTTCGCCGAGCTGACGCTCACGGGCGGTTCGCTCAAGCCGGCGCTGGCGGCCAAGCCCGCGCTCATGCGCCGCCCCACGCCGCACCCGCAGGCGCGCGCGCCCCCCGCCGCGCCCGCCCCGGCGCTCGCCCCCGCCCCCCCCCCCGCCTCCGACGCTGCTCCGGCACTCGCTGACGCGGACGCCGAGGCAGGGTTCTAACCGCCCGACCCCCAGTCATTCAACACATCAAAACAATCTCCCACATAATGACAGACAAATCTTTTTGTCTTTTCGTAAGATACCTATTCTGAAAGAAGGGGAGGAAAACCTTTAAATCTCATTTGGATCTCTGCGATAAGCAAGTGGTTGCCCGGCGCAGTTTGACTAGGAATACTAAATAATGGTGCAGATGAATGTATACTATACCGTGCCGCCCGCCGCCGCGCCGCGCCGCGCCGCGCCGTGCTCGACGGGGGCGCATTTCCTATATATACATTTTCGTTATGCTATAATTATATTATGTAATTATTTTTTATACGCGCCGCGGAGGAACATGATAGTGGACCGATTCCTTAATTCAGCGCCAGTATCGACGTGCTGTAGATTTAAGTAGTTTATAGTAGGTACGTATATTGAAATTAAACCACTTTTTACCTTTTTAATTTCTATTACGTTATATTTACATTATTTCCTCCCAACATTTCGGACCCTAAGTACAGCGTCCGCGATCACGGGCAGGCTGACTGAGGTGTCGTATTAACTTAGGTTTGTGTTCTACCTTGAGCATCCACAGTTCACGCTGAACGAGCTTAGCTTATCCCTTCAGTGTTACACTTTTCTTCATTTCAATAACCTCACGAATTATCCAGTATAGGAATTGGTCTTGTTTTGCCTACTCTTTTTGTGGTTTTATTTCAATATATCGAATATTGCATAAGTGACAGAAATCAGTAAGTAGGTTTGGCACCTACGTATTTTTCGAAGTAATTTTAGGCCGTCGCATGAGGCTAATTTTTGTATAAGTATATTTTACCTATGTAATGGCGTATGTAATGCGTGGCAGACGTCTTGTGCCGCAGCGGAACGACACGTTAATTGGTGAACATTGCAACCCGAGGAGGTATCTTCTAAACATATTGTTTTATATTGTTATTGATACAATGATGTGTGTTCCGGTGTGAAGTGTGGCCGAGGGCTGGTCCGCGGCGCATTATACATTGTGCTCCGTCGAATGTGCTGTATCTACTTTATCATAACCTCATACTCAATAAACCAGTATTACAAATTAATGTTGTGTTTACTTATTTAGTGAGAAAATCGCACCACACGCCATAAAACTAAGTTCTATCTTTACCATCTCGATCGTTGGCAATCCACCACAGTCCGGTTTATTTTTTAATTTCTGATAGGCTTACGCTTGACCGCCAGTTCGTCGGATGTTAAGCGATACTGCGATCTACGATGGAGCGCGCTTGCCTAGAAGAAACCGATTCACTCGTGATTTAAAGACACCCAGATTATATCTATCGGGAAAGACCCACTCGGGAAGTGTATTTACTCGGTTTACACGAAACTTCCTACCGAGGTCTTGTAAACTATGAAATAACCTCGTTGCGGCAGTATTCCCGAACCAGTACGACGTGGGGGTCTTCAAGAAAAGAGCTTACACCCAGTGATGGTCAGTATTACAACAACAAATTACGCATTGCACTTTTCTTCCGCAATTTATAATGCATTATTGAAATTATCAATAACACGCTGTCAGATAACAATCCGCCATGCCATTCCATTTCCACGATCGCGCTGCGCTCGCATCGCGTACGATAATGTCCTTACGCTACATGATGTTAAGGCTCATTTTCTTTTCGAAGTGACCAACGCTATTGCTATCCGTTGTCATTCAGTCAAATGTGTTTTACGAATATAGGCTTTACGACATCGAAATAAGGTCGATTTTTTTAACGAACTGTCATTATTTAATAACAGGGTTATAGGACAACACAACTTGTCGTTGTCATCACGTCGTCAATTACGCGCTGTCAAATAACGAGCCGCCATGCCATTCCATTTCCACGATCGCGTTGCGCGCGCGACGCGTACGATAATGACCTTACGCTACATGATGTTAAGGTTCATTTTCTTGTCGAAGTGACCAACGCTACTGCTATCCGTTTTTATTCAGTCAAATGTGTTTTACGAATATAAGCTTTACGGCATCGAAATAAGGTCGATTTTTTTTAACGAACTATCATTATTTAATACAGGGATAAAGGACAACACAACTTGTCGTTGTCATCACATCGTCAATTACGCGCTGTCAAATAATGAGCCGCCATGCCATTCCATTTCCACGATCGCGCTGCGCGCGCGTCGCGTACGATAATGACCTTACGCTACATGATGTTAAGGTTCATTTTCTTTTCGAAGTGACCAACGCTATTGCTATTCGTTGTCATTCAGTCAAATGTGTTTTACGAATATAAGCTTTACGAAATCGAAATAAGGTCGATTTTTTTTTACGAATTATCATTATTTAATAACAGGGTTACATTTACATTACAGGACAACACATGTTGTTGTCGTTGTCATCACGTCGTCAGTAACAGATTGGTATTCATCGTGCTCAGTGCTGTTCGATAGCTGTTTTGTTCCTCGCGATTTGCGTACTTTGTTTGACTATTATTGTTATTGTCAAACGGTCGTGTAATCGTGTTATGTAAATATTTATAAAGGATTATTGGTGACTTGTGTAAATAGGTTTAGTTTAGATATAGTTTAGTTTTAGAAAATTGCCGAAAATTAGGGCTGGAACTATTTAAAAAAAATTGATTGTGAGACTAAAAAGCTACGTATAACTATTATAAAAATACTTTTTCGTAGAAAAGTTATTCATATTATTTCTAACTATATTGAGTTCTAAGAATATATAAGTAGGTATATTGAGCAAATCATGTTCTTAAATCCCAACGCAAAAATGTATATAGTTAAATAACCAGCTTGTATAAAGAGTAAAGAATGTAAATAATTAAATCATGTACAAATCAATGAACTTTAAAATACGCGTCAATGAAAATTCTTATTTGCAACAATATCATATTTGACTTATTACTTTTCGTCATTTAATACATGTTCATGTTTTATCATCTCTTAAAAATATATTCATATTTAAGGTGGATTGACCCGAGCCCGCCAAATTCAAATTTCAAGTGATTTTTCGTAGTTTGTAGTAGGTCCATAATAAGTTCTTCATTCATGGCAATAGTAATTGCGACATTAACTATACAAAATTCACAATGTTTAACTGTGTCAATTTTGACAAGTTTTCACAGTTTTTGGCAAGTTTTTAGCTTGATAAGGATCTATAGGTAAAGGTTTTAGTTCTCAGTTGTGAATGTTGTCTATTTAATGTCGCGATTACTACTGTCATGAATCTAGAACTTGTTATAGACCTACAAACAGCGAAAAATCACTTGAAATTTGAATTTCCCGGGCTCAGCTGAACGATCCGTTTTAATAAAACTTTGTCATGGTGGTCACATCAATGAACTAAAAATCTTTGGCACGTGTGTAGAGCGCTTAAATTGTCTGTGGTATGCAATATCTATGGAACCGATGGAATGGAACGTGGGCTTTTT
The DNA here is from genome assembly GCA_910591435.1 of Acronicta aceris. Taxonomy (NCBI): domain Eukaryota; kingdom Metazoa; phylum Arthropoda; class Insecta; order Lepidoptera; family Noctuidae; genus Acronicta; species Acronicta aceris. The sequence goes on from OU342770.1 coordinate 15,117,886, forward strand.
AGTTTCGACAGTTGACATTTGTCAATGTCATCAACACTAACATTTGTCGTAAACAAAGTTGTGTTTTGAGACAAAACTTTTGACTAACCGCCGAATATTTACGTCGTAGTTTCGACGCAACCCAACAGAATAACAACCCCTCATGCCCCCCCCCCCCAAATCGTAAACGTTTAATTGACAAACCTATTTTGCATGATTAGCAGTTGGACTTCATTGAAGATATTCCGTCTGTTCTGGTTAATAAATGTAACTATGTTGGTACCTACTATTCTTCTATCTACAGATTCTACTATAGGTATAAATTTAAGTTTTTGAAAGTTGCAATAACATTTCATAAAGGCTAAAGTAAGTTTTATTTTCTGAATCTTTGCATGCTTTAATTAGATTCTGACAATAAAATAAAACTACCTTTTCGGATTTTATCGCGTAATCCGTAAAAAGTAGTTTTATTATCTTTTTGTGTTTTTTTTTTTGCATTTTCCATGCTAAGATTATTAAGTTATTTAATAGTAAAGGAAAAAAATCAATCGCGGACAGGATTCGAACCTGCGTCATGTCACCAACGTCACCTTATGACGTAAATTCAGAATGTGAAGGCAAAATTTCAATCATGCGGGTAGGGTTCGCGGTGGTTTAGAGGTCAGAGCGTCTGGTATATCAAACCAGAAGACGCAGGTTCGAATCCTGCCCGCGATTGAATTTTTTCCTTTACTAAAAAATAAGTAGTTTTATTGTCTAATATTCGCGTAAGTTTTTTTTATTCGTGATAGGCTTACGCTTGGCCACCAGTTCGCCAATCCAATCCATCCATGATCCAATTATTACTTTACGTTTTCGGTGGGATTTGTAACTTTATTAATATTTTGTACATCATTGTCGAACAAGCATAAATTTACATAATTTTAACATTTAGCTATTTATTTGATCGAATAGGTATGCCAACGTTATATTCTGGCAAACAAGTGCGGCGCCACGCGCTGCACCGCCCCCGTCCCCGCCCCCGCCCCCGCCACCGCGACGTCTGTCTGTACTGCACGCGAGCTATGCTATGCCACCTCCCGCCCAGCGTCGACACTAAAATAAACAAAACACTTTTAGTTTCGCTCACAATTAACTTAATTGACTTACCTATTAAATGTGCTAAGACCGAAAATGTAGACTAAAATATCATGTGTTACCCCAGCAAAATATTATCGCTTAATCTTCTATCCAGTTTTTTTTCATATCTACTAATTGCCAGTCCCTATATTAAATCCGTTGATAGATTTGTTACTAGAAATAGAATTTTGACATTATTTGTATGAACCTTATGTCAAAATCCTATCTATATTAAGCAAATCTATCGACGGATTTGTTATAGGGATTGGCCATTAATAATTAGAGCCCCATTTCGTGTAAATGTGCCCGAATGTTTTAAATTAGTGCCGCTATATCAATTTTGAAGATATTCACTATTCATTCAATAAGATTTCACGTGTTACTACATACATTGACTGCTGACGTTTTGTGACCTTCAACCTGTGCTGATTGATTTCGATTTAATAGATGTTTTAGTTGATTCCTAAAGTAAGGCCGGTTCCTATACCTACCGTTGTAGCCAGGCGCGGTAGCGGTGCGGGGTCATGGTCGCGCTAGTAGCGCAGGCAGTGGTCGTGGTGCATGGCGTGGTGCAGCGGCGCCGCGTTCTCCTTGTCGCGCGTGTAGTGCTGCGCGGCGGGCGCGGCCGCCGGCGCGAACTCGGCCGCCAGCGCGGGCGGCTCGTACTCGTCCGCCGAGCCGTCCGACGCCTCCAAGTAGCCGAACAGCCGCTGAGCCCCGGCCGGGCGCGCCTCGCGCCGCCGCCCCGCCGCGCCCGCGCCCGCCCCGCCCGCCCCGCCCGCCGCCGCCGCGCCGCCGCCCGCGAACGCGCCGCCGCCGCCCCCGCCGGCCCCGCCGCCCCCGCCGCCCGTGCGGCCCACCCCCGACGGTACCTTCAGATTTCGGCTCTCGATGTGGCTGTAACACAAAGTTGTTATTACAACATGCGGCACCGAATGCCACACCGTCATGTTATTGTTTCCTTTGTCAGTGTATCAAAGTGTGAGTATTGCATACGGAAATGGAATGAATTATTAGTCCCGCAACGTGCACGCAGATAGCGTGTAGGTACATACGTACACTTGCCGCTGCAAGCTAGGGGCGGACGGGCGCTAGAATGTAAGGACACTCACTGGGCGTCGCGCAGGTGGAGCACGAGCTGGTGCTGGTCGTCGGCGAGGAAGGGGCACTTGGCGCAGGCCTTCTTGTTGTGCACCTTGTGCACGTGCGTGGCGAGGCGCTCGGCGCGCGCCGCCTTGTACTCGCACAGCGCGCACGCGAAGGGCTTGAGGTGCGTGTTGAGGTGGCGCTTGAGGCACCAGTTGTCCACGCCCGACCACGCGCAGTAGCAGCACGCGTACCGCCGCTCGCCCTGCACACCACGCGTTCTCCATTCACACAAATGCCAACAGAATCTACAAGATTACTGGCAACCGGACGTACTCCTGGCAAACATGATAGAGGAACCAAAATGCTACAATGTTAACCCCCCAAATGTAACTAGACCCGAAAATCAATAGTTTTTGAGAAAATAGAATTTTAGGTAAGGCTTTGACGTCAAAGTGTTTATTAACACGATAAAAATATAACTTCTAGTTTTTTATCATTTTAAAATCTCTCTAGTTTCCTTAATCACGTGTATTGCAAAATCAGCATTGAGTTATAATAGAATTTAAAAACAAATACTTTTTAGGTTTATTTACGGTTTATTTAGCTGTTACTCGCAGTTTCACTCACGTTCCAAAAAGATTAATATACTATAAGTCCGATTCTAGGCGGCGTATCAAGATGAAACATGCACCAGAAGTTACAATCTAGCAATACTTACATACATCATCTCCACTCGAGAACTCGTTTGCTCCAGCGTTTGTCGGTTCTCCTACAGATGTGACCGGCCCATTGCCACTTCAGCTTGCTAATCCTTTGAGCTGTGTTGGTAAAGTTCTCTGACGGATAACTTAGTTTCGCATTTTAACCCTCAGAAAGACTCCGAGCATAGCTCTCTCCATAGCTCGCTGTGCGACTTTAAACTTGTGGACCATTCTCACCATTCATTGAAGACTTTGGTCTTAAGGCATTGTGGTATGGGTGACGAGAAGACTCGACGAAGTTTGCCGAATGCTGCTCACCAACTGAATCCTCCTTTCGGCTTCCCTCTCGAACTTAGGTACATGTGCTGGTTTCTGACACTTATGCGAATAATAGACCTTTTTTATTAGTGATCTAATAAAAAAGCACTCCGATACATTGAAGTTAGACGTAAAATACCTAATTCCCAGTTGTGCAAAACCACCAAAATTGTATGGGCTGCCTAAGATACACAAACCCAATGCTCCGCTAAGACCAATTGTTAGCCAAATCGACTCACCAACCTACAGATTGGCTCAACACCTAGCAAAAGTACTCTCACCACTAAGAGGAAACACGGCAGCATATGTTAAGGACTCATACCATTTTGTCAGTGAAATAAAACATCTACATCTCACCGACAATGAAACTATGGTCAGTTTTGATGTTCAGTCGTTATTTACATGCTTACCAGTTGAAGACTGCATCAGAATTGTATCTAAGAAACTGTTAGAGAATAACATGCCCATTGAATATGCTGAACTATTAAAACATTGCCTCACATTTGGCTATATGTTATGGAATAATAAATTCTACACGCAAGTGGATGGTGTAGCAATGGGCTCTCCAGTATCTCCCATTGTTGCCGATATCTTCATGGAGGATTTCGAGGAGACTGCCCTGCAATCTGCACCTGTAACACCAAAGTTCTACAAGCGGTACGTAGATGATACTTTTACCATACTACCATTTCATAAAGTAACAGCATTTTTAGACCACCTTAACTCCTTAAACTCCAAAATTCAATTTACTATGGAGGCAGAGGCCAATAACTCTTTAGATTTCTTAGATGTTTTAGTAATTCGTAATCCCAATAACACCTTGAGTCACACAGTGTATCGAAAGAAAACCCATACAGACAAATACTTAAATGGTGAATCACACTACCACCCAACACAGTTATCTACCGTCGGTAAATCATTGTTTCAGAGAGCGCGTGGGATCTGTGATGAGCAACATCTGGCAGCAGAGCTTCAACATGTCAAGCAAGTACTACATGACAACAAGCTCCGAATACCGCGCCCTCGTCACAGAAACCGCGTGAAACGTGCCACAGTCGAACGCCTACCTGCTATATTACCATATGTTAGAGGAGTCACAGATAAGATTTTCTATATCTTGAAGCGAGCTTCAATCAAAACATACTTCAAGCCGCTGAAGAAGATTAGACCTGTCAAGTGCCACATACCTCTGCAAGATGCAGACACCTGCATCTTGCAGAGGTATGTGGCCGTGTGAGACCGCAATCACAATCTAGCTTGTATACGTCTCTGTATGTGTCTCTCTTACGTAGGCCAAACTAAAAGAAGTATAGGGACCCGCGTAAAAGAACACATCGCTGATGTCAAACACCGCCGTTTCAAGAAGTCAGCAGTTTGTGAACATACTCTAGACAAGGCCCAGCACTACATCAGATTTGATAAACCACAAGTCCTCGCAAAAGAAAACCGATTCCTTCCCAGGATGATCCGTGAGGCTATTGAAATTAAAAAACATCCAAATTTCAATAGAGAAGATGGCTGGGTCTTACCACCTGCTTGGAACCCCATTATAGATTCCATAAAATCAAAATCCAAGTCCAAAACTGCAAGACCGAAGGATACGGTGAGCTCGTTCTGCGTGAATCGGATCGCCAATAATTAACAAAAATGTAAGGTAGCTGTTAGTAATTGTAACATTAAGACGTCCAACAACTTAGTATACCCGTGACCATGGATGCTGTAAAGGATCCGAAACGTCGGGAATCAAATAATATCAATACAACGCGATAAAATCCGTAAAAAGTAGTTTTATTAGGTACATGTGGTTAAATGTTATATTGTCAATGACTATTTTATTAAAAAAGCAGCTTGACGAAGCTCACCACAAACGGTGGCAGGACTATTTTGTCAAAGCCGGAGATTCCTGCTGGGATTGAAGACTTTTATGGCCGGTTTTATGCCGCCTATGTACCTCGTCCACAGCGGGACAACCGCGATTCCACAGCCTCTCTGATACGCCACTACACCGACGAACTGCCGGATATCAGCCACGACGAGATCGTATTGGCTCTAAGACAGCTTAAAAATGGAAAAGCCCCCGGTGAAGATGGAATTACTTCACAACTCCTGAAGGTAGGAGGAGCCCCTATAGTACGAGAGCTGCGAAAACTATTTAATTCCATCATTCACTGCGGGAGAACGCCAAGGGCATGGGAGTGTGGTGGTTCTGTTTTTTAAAAAGGACACGAAACTCTTCTTAAAAACTACAGACCCATTTCTCTTCTAAGCCACGTTTATAAGTTGTTCTCTAGAGTCATCGCGAATCGTCTCTCTAGGAGACTTGACGAGTTTCAGCATCCAGAACAGGCCGGGTTTCGCGCGGGGAAGAAGTCGTTACAGAAGTCCGAAGAGTATCATCGACCTCTGTGTCTAGCGTTTGTGGCCTATAAGAAAGCCTTTGACTCTGTGGAAATCTGGGTAGTTCTGGAATTCTTACAGCGATGCCAAGTAGACTATCGTTACATCGAGGTGCTGAGATCTCTCGATGAATCTGCCTTTATGAATGTCCAAGTACAGAACCAACAGTCTTAACCCATTCAATTGCGCAGAGGCGTGAGGCGAATTGGAAGACTTGTTTGAGACGTTGGACTGGAAAGGTAAGGGCATAAACATAAACGGCGATTACATCTCACACTTAGGATTCGCAGACGACATAGTCCCAATGGCAGAATCGCTAGAGGAGCTGCAACAAATTCTCTACAGCTTAGCTTCAGTCTCGCAAAACGTAGATCTCAGCATGAATTTGGATGAAACCAAATTCATGACCAAGGACCACATTGATCTGAGACTTATTGCTGTAAATGGTCATCTTCTTGAAGTTGTTTCAGAATACATTTACCTCGGGAACATTTTGCGGTTAGGCAAAAACTACTTCGAGATGGCCGAGAGGAGGATCCAGCTGGGTTGGGCAGCATTTGGAAAACTTCGTCAAGTCTTCACCCACACCGCCGTCTGAAAACGAAAGTTTTCGTAAGTACGGCTAAGCCACCAATTTATAGTCGCTCAGCGTGCCATCGAGCGTGCTATGCCCGGAGTTTCTCTGAAGGATAAAATCTGCAACGAGGTTATCCGACAGAGAACCAAAGTTACCGATATAGCGCACCGAATTAGCAAGTTGAAGTGGCAGTAGGCTTGCCATATCCGTAGAAGAACCGACAACTGCTCGGATAGACGTGTTCTTGAGTGGAGACCGAGCTCGGCAAACGTAATGTAGGACGCCCTCCGGCAAGATGGAGTGATGATTTGCTTGGACCGCTATAGGCTGATGATGATGATGATCATTATGATGCTACTGAATGGTATTCGTTACCACAAAGTACCACTACCTTGCGTCGGATGGCAGTGGCAGCCGAGGTGGCGGGCGAGGGTGCGGCCGGCTTGTGGTGAGCGCTGATCGGTGCCGACTCGGTCTTGCCGAGAGGCGGGCGCTCCAGCTTGACGGCAGGCGGCGGCCGGTAGTCGGGCTGGGGCGCGGGTGCGGGCGGCGCGGCCGCGGCCGGCGCTGGCGCCGCGGTGGGGGGCGGCTCCCCCGCCGGCTTGCTGAAGTAGTGCAGCGCCGGCGGCCCTATTGTAGGCTTCACTATAGAACCTGAACGCCGGATTCGATTCAAGTCGTATGGTTGGTCACGGTGCATGCGTAAGAAGTGTTTTTTCACGTGATCAGCACGATTGAACTGCTTCTGGCACAAGTAGCAGTGAAAAGGTTTCTCGTCGCGGTGGATGTTCTCGTGGCGAGTGAAGAGATCGCGGCGGTCGGTGGCGTACGGGCAGGCTGTGCACACGTAGCGCTTGCCGCCGTCGCCCGGCGCGGCCGCCGCCGCCGCCGCCGCCACAGCCGCCGCGGTCGTCGCCGCTTCGCCTACTGAAGCATCGCCCGTGCTCGGGCGACGTTCATTGCGCATTGCTTCCACCTGACGTAATATTAAATATATTTAGCTACATGAGAATGACCAAATAAACATATTTGAGCGACAAGTGTACCTACAAGTCCCGTTCAGTTTTGAGTAGTTAAGCGTAGTGATGTAGAGTAGGTAGTTAAGCTGTCGGTACCTTATTCTTGAGGCGCTGCAGGTAGCGCGTGAGGTCGTCGAGCGCGGGGTTGTCGCGCAGCAGGTGGTCGGCGGCGGCGGGGTCGGAGTGGTGGTCGCGCGCCAGGTGCGAGCGCACGCCGCGCGCCCAGCCCGACGCGAAGCCGCAGCCCGCCAGCGGGCACTGGAACGCGCGCGCCTGCACACAGCGCCACCACGTCACCACACCACACTACACCACACTACACCACATTACACTACGTGACAGTCGGACACGACACGATACCTGCGAGTGCGTGCCCAGCCAGTGCTCGGCGACGCGCGCTAGGAAGCCGACGCACTCGCAGTCGGCGCACTTGAACAGCCGCTGCGCCGGGTTGTAGGACGCGATGCGCGAGTGCGCCCACGCCAGCGGCTCCTCCGCCGCCGTCCAGCGGTCTTCTGCACTCGGGTCGATGCGTGGCGTAAAGTTTGCCTGTAGGTCATTTCATCATAAAGGATGGTCGGCATCTAAATAATCATGAATGTGCTAAGCATTTCGCAGATTTCTTTGAGTCGGTTTATAATAAGCAAGTTCCGCGTTTAGACGCGCAAGCAGCGGCGGCGGAGGCCGGCGCGACTAGTGCGCGTATTCATATAGGGACTTTGAGACTCAAAGAGATACAGAAAGTTCTCGGGAATCTTGCAGCGAAACGGTCATGTGGCCCAGATGGAATACCAACATTTCTGTTCAGAGATTGTGGTAGGGTACTGGCAGAACCGCTGCAACATAATAGGTGGGGGAAAAAGTTTCTTCGCATTTAATATGAAAACTCAAGACATTTTTTTTTTCAAAGTTAATTTACATTTAATTATAATATATATGTACCATTTTGCTCAACGACTTTTTGCCATCTTGTGGGTAGTGACATGATCCCATTGTTGTAGAAATTTTGGGACTTCTGATCAAAAAAACGTGACAATTAGTTTTGGCAGTCCTCTCTTGATGTTAACCTGACACTGCCTAAAGAATTCTGAAAAGATCGAAACAGGTGGAAATTTGAAGGTGCAAGGTCAGGGCTATATGGCGGATGCATTAACACCTCCCAGCCAAACTCTCTTAATTTTTGCTGAGTGGCCAAAGATGTGTGTGGTCTAGCGTTATCGTGATGAGAGACCACACCCTTCCTATTGATCAATTCCGGCCGCTTTCTCCCAATTTCTTGCTTTAATCTCATCAGTTGTTGGCAGTAAAGATCCGAATCGATGGTTCTGCCTGGCGGTAAAACCTCATAATGAACAATGCCCTTCCAATCCCACCATACACACAGCATCACCTTATTGCGAGTTAACCCGGGTTTTGCCACAGTCTGTGAAGCCTGACCGACCTTTGACCACGACCTTTTTCGCACATTCTTGTCGTACGGGATCCACTTTCCATCACCAGTTATCAATCTCTTTAAAAACGGTTCAGTTTCATTACGTCTCAATAAAGAATCGCAAATGAGTACACGGTTCATTAGGTTTCTTTCGTGTGGCACCCAAATATCGAGCTTTTTTGTAAACCCAGCTTTTTTCAAATGGGTCAAAACTGTTTTGTGGTTAATCCCCAGTTCTTCAGCTACGTCGTAACTACTGATATGCCGATCTTGCTCCACTTTTTCAAAAATTGCGTCAATTTTATCTGTAACAGGGCGACCAGAGCGAGGTGCATCTTAAACATCAAAATTCCCGGATTGAAAACGCTTAAACCAACTTTGTGCTACTCTTGCTGACACTGCATTAGGTCCATAAACGTCACAAATTTTTTTCGCGGCTTGCGTTGCATTTTTCCCCTTTTTCTAATAAAACTTTAAAATGTATCGAATTTCTTCATTAGATTCACTCATTTTGACAGAAAGAAAAACAAATGAAAAATAGCGGGAAACAAATTTTTACTAATTTGTTTCATTTTCTAAAATGTAACTTTTTTAATGTTATCAAAATCAGCCAGATAAAAATAGTACAGCCAAAGATTTTTTATTAAAAGTATTTACATACTAAATGCGAAAAGACTTATTCCCCAACCTAATATATTGAATATTTGTTTGAAGCAAGCGAACTTTCCTGCGAGGTGGAAGTTGACGCGGGTTATCCCTGTCCCTAAAGGTAGGTCAGGTCCTGATGTTAGTAGTTATAGACCAGTGGCTGTGCTGTCGACCCCAGCTAAAGTGTTTGAGTCTGCCATCCAACGTTGCATACAAAGTCAGGTTCAAGTACATCTGTCAGACTCACAGCATGGCTTCCGGCCAGAGCGCAGCACGGCTACCAATCTACTCAACTTCGTGGGGCAGGTGGTGCCAGCGGTTGATGCGGGTGTGCAGGTGGACGCGGCCTATTTCGATTTCAAGAAAGCTTTCGATACGGTTGACAATGTCATCCTATTAAGGAAGGTCGCCGAAGTGGGATGCACGCCACATGTGTTACAATTCTTTGTAAGTTACATGGAAGATCGCCAACAGTATGTGGATTTCAATGGGTACGAGTCAGAACCGTATTACACTAGGTCTGGCGTAAGCCAGGGCAGCAATTTGGGGCCTGATTTACCAAAGGTTGTTAGACATGCATCCTGTTTATTATTTGCAGATGACCTTAAATTGCTGCTCGAGGTTAATAGTAAGTCAGACTGTAAATGCTTGCAGAAAGACATTAACAGTTTGGTGGAGTGGAGTCATAACAACAAGCTCTACTTTAATGCCACCAAGTGCTTGGTTATGACATTCACTCGCGCGCGAACTCCTGTGCATTACGAGTACAAGATGGAAGCGGTACCCTTACAAAGAGTATCACAGGTGCGTGACCTAGGGGTAATCTTTACTCCAGATCTAACGTTCCGGGAACATATCATAATGATATGTAAAAAGGCTTATAGGAATCTGAGTTTTGTATTGAGACAGTCGCAAGGCTGTACTAATATTACGGTAGTCAGGGTCCTGTATGACGCACTGGTCAGGAGTCATCTTGAACACAGTGCTGTCATATGGGCCCCGCATGAGGCTAAGTACAAGGTGATGTTGGAGCGAGTGCAAAAAAAGTTTACGAGGCAATCTTTTTGTGATTTTTTTGCATTTTCCATGCTAAGATTATTAAATTATTTAATAGTAAAGGAAAAAATTCAATCGCGGGCAGGATTCGAACCTGCGTCTTCTTAACGTCACCTTATGACGTAAATTCAGAATGTGAAGGCAAAATTTCAATCATGCGGGTAGGGTTCGCGGTGGCTTAGAGGTCAGAGCGTCTGGTATATCAAACCAAACGACGCAGCTTCGAATCCTGCCCGCGATTGAATTTTTTCCTTTACTATTAAATAGTTTACGAGGCACTTATACTATAAACTGTATGGGGTATATCCGTTTTACCCTTTAATGTACCCCACCCTATTTGTACTGGGTATGGTCGGGTACAACGAATTAAGGGTAAGACGAGAATTTACTCTTGTAGCGTATTTAGTCAAAATACTTCGGGGCGTGTTATGTAACCCGGGAGTTCTACAGCGTTTAAGTCTGAGTGTCCCGGACCGATACGTGTGGAGGCGACGGCGCCCGCCGCTACTGGTAGTGCCAACAGCTAGAACCAACTTACTCGCCAAAGCGGCTGTAACCAGAGCAATTCGAACTATAAACGAACTACACTATAGAATTGATGTATTCACATGTAGTTTAAGTGAATTTACTAGGCATTTATTGTTTATGTTATGTTGCAATATAGAATAATAATTTATTTGAATAATAGATATATAAATAAACATGTACCTATAGTTAATGTATAAATATTTAGTTTATAAATAGGTTTTTCTTAGCTATCGCATTGGGGAATCCCTGTAAAGGTAGTTTTAAGTTGTTGAAATAAATAAATAAATAAATTAATAAATTGATATTTAGTAAGCGTCGGCGTCTCTTGGACATACAATAATATACCTATAAGCTTATGAATAAATGTAGTGTAGCTATCTACTTATTGAAATACTAGCTGCAGCCCGCGGTTTCACTCGCATTCCGAGACGACTTCTTGAGATAAAAGGTAAAGATAAGAGATAAAAGACCTATGTCCTTCCCCAGAATGCAACCTTTCTCTTTGCCTGATTTTATCGAAATCTGTTCAGCGGTTAGGGCATTAAAAGGTGACAGAAAACAAATAAAAATAGAGTTAGTTTCGTATTTACGTTATAAAATGACTTTGTCTACATTCCTTCAAAGGAAGAAAACAACTGTCATGACAACTTAAATGACACCTGTAATGTCAAATCAAATATTGAATGAGTTATTAATGACATCGTATTAATTGTTAGAGAAAAAAGTGACACCCTTTTTAACTTCTTTAATTTACCCTAAAATTGGTTAAATCAGTATGTTAGCCATTAACTTTATCTTATTCAGTATCTGTAAGTATATTTTTATTTTGAATATGCTTTATTTTGTTATATTTTTAACCTCTGTTAGTCTAGTACATATTTATATGTGAAATTAACTTTAATGGTATTTATAATGTTCGTTTTCAATGGTATTGCAATAACTTTAGATAAAGTGAACAGATTTAAGTAAAATTAAGCTCAAAAGTTGCCTTATGATACTGTTAATACTGCTAATGTATTTCTTTCCTATTTCTCTGAATGATTAAGGATGTTCTAAGAAAAGTATGGAAAAAACAGTATCCCCAATGACATTATATAGTTAAAATCCCTCTTTTTTGCGCAGTTGTCAGTATATGTATATATACCTCGGTTATTGTTTTATATATTTCCGAACTGTTTTACTTTAAAGTTGTTCTTTAACATAGATCATGATTTCGGAACGAAAGTTATGATCTATGGTACTATTTATATAATACGAAGTACATATTTATCGTCATAAATATGTTTAATTACTATAAATTCATTAATGATATTTAGAATAATCCTCGGGTTGTATTTTGTTAATTTAATTTATATAAGACAGTCAATTGATGTAATGTTTATCGACTTAAAGCTTAAGGTTAATACATTTGTTGGTTTTCAAACTTGCTTAATTATCCTATGATGTTTTAAGATGGTTCTACTGAATTGTATCTTATTATTATTGCTAATGTTTATAGATATTTGACTAAAATATATGACGATCTGTGATTGGTAGAATATGGCGCCTTATTGCTAATATGGTGCCATTGTTTGGATAAAGTATAAAAAGGGAGGTATTCCTCAAAATCAGTTAGTTTCATCGGAGTCAGTAGTTAGTAGTTGAGTTTCATCGGAGTCAGTAGTTAGTAGTTAGTTGGTTAGAGTGACAGTTACAGTTAGTCAAGGATCGGCTGTTGGTTGTTAAAGTTAAGTATTCTGATTGTTACTATGCTGTTTTATTATTCCACTGTTATTATGCTGTATTATGTTACTGTTTGATACAAATTATGTGATAATTGTTTTATGCTTTATGTGAAATGTGAAACTGTACTATAAATATCAAATTATATGGCTATGGAGTTTCTTGCCGGTTCTTCTCCATAGTACACTATTTGGAACCGAGCATTAACGATCAGATTGAAATATAATACTCTTTCCATTGAGAAGTATATAATGCATTGTTTCATTCCATATATTAATATTCATTCCATATATTAATTAATATTTGCCAAGGATAATCCTTGGCAAATATTTCCGACAATCATTTTATTAACAGATTAGCTGCTAACTTGGTCACATAGTTATAACTTGATAATATCATAATCCTGACATTTACATATTTATATATAGGTAATCTATATATGTAACATATAGCCTCTTTCTGACACAGTCGTAGCCGCATAAAAAGTACCCTAAATGTTGACCAAGCTCATAATCTACGTATACACCACAGATATTCATAGAAATCCATCATGTAGATCTTAAGTTATAAACGAACATACAGAAATATATACATACCTACTAAATATAGACATTTTTTCCAAAAACCATTAATTCGGCTTCAGTATCGCTTAATTAGTCTTCTCCACCAATTTTTTTCCCAATTATCTTGCACTTACAGACACTACTTTTCTACAGGCTTATTATATGTATAGATATCTCCTTAAAAATTAGAAGAGGACTGTACCTTTATGAGTCAGTGAAGACGTCAATTTATACGTTCAGAAGCAATGACATTATATAGTTAAATATATCATTGTTCAGAAGTCACTCAGAGCCCCGATGCCGTAATCGCTCTTTTGGAACTCCTCGTTGACAGGGTCGATTTGTAAATTAGGTAGTTTTACTTAAACTTTTTAATTATTGAGGAAAAGTCTATTTACCCTGTCACCCAGTCACCCTGCTTTATAGAATAAGATAAGTAATAGATAGGGCCTCTATCTTTTATTAGGGACAGCCTAATGAAACTGTTAGAAAGTAAGAGGTAGGTACACCAGCACTAACAGGTGGCAGAGCCTGTGTGTGGTGACCGTGCAGTGCGTCATGTGCGGTGTGCGGGTGTCGTGTCGTGCTTGTGCTTGCCTGCAAGATACCGGGCGGCGGGAAGCCATTCTGCATGAGCGCCGCGAGGCCCCACGCTGTAATGTGCTCCTCGGGCCGGAGCTCATCATCCAGGTCGCGCTCGGCGGCCGGGAACTCCACGCCCACCACGCCCACGCCCACACCTACACTTGTCTCCTCGCCGTAAAGCTTTTTCGTGATTTCCTTGAACATATCCTCGCAGTCCATAGTAAGCGAGGCCACACTGCCCACACCCGCGCCGCCTTCCATTGCTGCGAACACAACACACTCACTACATGCATGTTCATCTCTTAGAATAACGACGACCTCTACAATAAGCATTAGACTTGTCTTCGCGAAACTAATTAGTTGTGATTTTAATCTTGGAATTCGTATTGTTTACGCACTAAGCTACATATAGGTGGCCGGCCAGGCAGTCGATGTTTGCCTAATGACTGATTCTCTTGAGTCTTTTCAGACCTATATAGACGCCTGTCATGCCGTAGATTTAGTCTAGTTAAATGCACTAGCAAGACAACAGCCTCCGAGAGGTTGTGATGGCGATCATTCTAATGCCAACTTGGACGGAACTGCGTAGGGTGAAGTTCCAATCTTTAAATACTTGGGAAGTCGTCTGAGAAGTGATAACACCTTGGTCAACAAATCTTTTATTTCAATTAGACCAATATTACAGGCACCTTTGAATTGTCAATTTGACGCTACCAAATAGTGGATTTTATGGATAGAAACGCCAAGAAACTCCATAGATACTCGTATAAATAAAAGTTTAACATTGTGATTTTTTACAATTTTGTTAAGTATTATGATGTGAGACTCAACTAGCTTGATGTGCAGGATAATATCTACCTAATATAATTCAATAGACTACGATCACTTGCCTTCCAAAAGAGAAAAAAAAAATGTCTAGAGCCGACCAGTCTCGACAGACAGATGTGCAGGCAGTAGTATGCAATCATGTACTTCACATTTTTTGGTATGTAGGTGTAAATTTTTTCTAACATACATTATATTTTCATAGATATACTGACATGGCAATGTCATGATATTTATTTCTTTAAAAAGCTACCTAAGGGAATCACGACTACGCAGATTATAAATGGCCCTTATTGCTCTTTTTTGCAATATAAAAATGGATTCCATGCCTGCAGCGCGCCCCCTTAGTAATATTCCATAAGACATTATGCTATGAAAGTAGCTATAATAGACTAGTCTCGCGGTTTCTACATCTGTAAGTAGCCTTATTTTCTAACTGCATAAGCAGCTGAACTTAGGCGTCCTGCTTAAGTTTTAATGTGTGGACCCCATTAAAGCATTGAATATAGTTTGGTTCCTAGAAAAACAGTTTCCTCAATTCAAGCTTCTCATTATTTAGTAATATGTCATGAATTCCACTGTTAACATTTGGTAAGGTAAATTTTATGGATTTGTGGTCTGCCAATGTAATACTGAGTTATAAACTGTGAATCACTGATGAACCTTGAGAAGAGCATTATTTACACCGTCAACTTAGGCAAGCGTTTATTTAGTTTAAAGATGTCACTGGGCTCTTGTTGAGCAGCCTCATATTTGTTAAAAATATCAGACAACTTGTTCTCTCTCAGGATTAATTCTTCCCGCCTTGGCATCCCTTGTCTGACTGTCTTCCAACTCAGAGTTACATATTTTTAATTTACTTTATGCCTATAGGGCATACAATAAGTAGCTGGACACCTTTCTTCTCAAGTGTTTAAGGTCTATACTGCGCATCAGTGGCAGGATCGTGTTCCAAATACAGAAGTTTTACGTCGACCCGTCTTAGACCGGCATGGCGTCATACCATCCACACTGGTGTGGACACTTATGAAGAAAAACCTCTTGAAGACCTTGACATGCCAAGTAGGTACAGAAGACTTGACCAAAAAACACTCTTATAGTTATAGGAGTATAATTACGTATCTATAATTCGTCTGGCCAGCTATGTACATATAATGTGCGCCTTGTGATCGTGTCTTCAATTCAAAGTTCGGCTTTACAAGTCACATTAGAGCCCATCATAATGACCAACTGAATATTTAGGCGTCGAGAACCAGGAGTTGTTTACATGCAATGGAGCTAAGCCAATTAGACGAATCTATAACTGAGGATGAGATTTAAAACTTGATTGACTTCAATGAAACTGATGGTGCTTTACCAATTACTGGGCAAAAAAGGAATCTTGTAGAAGATCTGATGAGTGGAAGCTACCGAGCAATGGGGGAAAAGGGAAAAAATCTCGGCTAAATAGCCCAGAACAAGAATTACCGAAGTTCGAGTGATAAACTTCCAAAAGCTTTGCACTGGTTTAACTGTCACAAGCTAGTGAGATTAATAACATTATTCACGTTAAGTATCGGAGTCCGTTCAGAGTGAATACAATTTCAAGATGAAGCGAATATAAATAAGCTGTGTTTATGTGAAGAATATATTGAATAATAATTGTTTGCCTTATTAACTACTGAAATCTACTTGGTGATGTGAAGGAGTTCAAGTACCAAAATGTGATTTGAATATTTTCTAAGATCATTCATTAAGGGAATTTGGCACAGAACCCCGTCCCTTGGTTTGAAAAATTCAATATGGGAAGGCACGACATTGTGACGAGTTTTAGACTACGTTCAGGAGACATTCCGTTAAACAAGTTTGCATTGCGGATGGGTACCTGAAGTTAATTCTCCGAACTGTTCTGAATGTAGTGTAGTAGAGGATGTACAGCACATAACGACGGAACGTGTTCGTAACGAACCATTTAGACATTTTATTATCCAAAATGATGTGATCCCTCTAAATGTTGGATGGTGTAATAACATTTTGTCCTTCCCTCTGTCGAGGGAAGCCAGATATGTGTGTGAGATATACCTATATCTCACACGCATAATGCTCATTTTTATCATTATTTAATGAATAACTTACTTATGTACACACGCCTCGTCTTGTACCTAGGTAGGTACAAGACGAGGCGTGTGTACATAAGTAAGTGTAAACGACGGCGCCGACCTCACCTGTTGCCGAAGAGTCAGCGAGGCAAGAGTCACCCTGAATGCTTCACAGCTGAAACAAATGCAGACTTTGTTAGTTCATTTTTTATGTTTTAATTTAAAGCATGCGGTCTTCAATGACCACAGTAAGTAGTACCTGGGAAGGTACATTTTCGCATTTATAATTATAAGGTAATGTCTGTCCCCCAGCGCGGCGTTGCAATTACTCTTATATATTTTTTTCATCATAAACCTTCCTAGGTACGCACACAACAACTCGCCGGCGTAGGCACCTATCGTAACAAATCTAGCACAAATGCAACCACCAAGCTGCTACCTGCTGAGAATTTAATAGAAAAACCCAAAATCACTATCCTGACCTGGAAATCAAGCCCAGGAGCTCTAGCGTAGCAGTCGTGCAGAGAACTACAGTAGACTAATGATATAATTATTTATAATGTTCTGTATTGCTTTTCTATACCTAGACCCGTCATTATATTTTTCTTTTTAAATTCTTTTTTAATATCTCCCATGTACAGATATCGACCAGTTACAATTTTATTATACGAGTATGACTAGTTGCTGTTTCACTCACGTCCCAAAAAGATTAACATACTATAAGTCTGATTCTAGGTGGCGTATCAAGATAAAACATGCACCAGATTTTAAGTGACTTCTAGCAATACATCGGTGCAAAATTATATTCAATTTCATGCACTAGTTTTTGCGTGATGCGCGTATAAACATACAGACAGACAAAAATAAAAAAAATGTTATTTCTGCTTCTGTTGCTGTGGGAGTTAATGATTACAAGTTAATTTTGTATGATTTAATACAAGTCAGTGACACAATTCTACTCTGGGCTCCTAGGCAAGGTTTATCAACATGCGAAATACAAATCTGCCGAAATGAACATTTTTGAAACCAGGTTAAATAATGACCTAAGTTTTTTCTGATCGAATATAATAATCTTTATTGTACACTATAAAAGAAACAAAATAATAAGACCTTATAAAACTAAGCGTACCCACAATGGCGGTCATATCCCTGACCAAACACACTGAGCATACTGAGCACTGAGCACTTTGGATGGACAGGAAACATATTAAAAAAGGCGGTAAGGTAAGTAAGTATAAAGACTTAGACTTACTTACTTTATATGCAATATTATCCTGGGTTCAATCCCCAGGTCGAGCAAAGTGTTACTGGGTTTTTCTATGAATTTCTCAGTAGCAGCTCGGAGTGTGGATTTGTGCCCGGATAATGGCAATAAACTCGCCCCCTATTACATGGGACCTAAACATACCGGCGAACTGTGGGTGTACATTAGTACACCTCTGCCTAACCCTTCGGGGAATACATGTTATGTTATGTT
This sequence comes from Acronicta aceris, assembly GCA_910591435.1. Taxonomy (NCBI): domain Eukaryota; kingdom Metazoa; phylum Arthropoda; class Insecta; order Lepidoptera; family Noctuidae; genus Acronicta; species Acronicta aceris. The sequence continues at coordinate 15,135,999 of OU342770.1, forward strand.
ATGTTATGTATTATTATGCAATATTATATGACGTAAGCGGAAATACAGCATTAGCAGCGATATCAAATAGAAGATTATACACATATGAATCGCGGAGAAGATAATACAGAAAAAGACTTCATGGATTGTAATAATAGGAAAGAGCAGTAAATTAAAGTACCAAGAAATGGTCACTTGTGACCATTGATGGATACAAGCAATGCATTATGCATTCCACAACCTCACAGCATGGACAGTAAAGTAAGATTTCTTTACCTTGGAAGAGCCATGCTTTGGCACGAATGGGCCGGCTTGACAGGGGTGATACCACGGCCTCACAGAAAACCGGCGTGAAAATAGTTTCACGCCGCTTACATTGTGTTATGCCGAGTGAGTGAGGATACCGGAGGCTCAATCCCCTTTTAAAAGGCTGGCAACGCACTTGTGACTCCTCTGGTGTTGCGGGTGTTCATGGGCGGTGGTAATCGCTTACCATCAGGCGATCCGTCTGCTCGTTTGCCTCAAAATAGATACCTATTCCAAGCCTCAAATTTTCCAATGATCGCAAGTATCTTGTGTATGTCATGAAGGAACTTAAAACGTTCTTTAACGTAAGTAAGTAGGATAAAACAAGATATTGTAATGTACGTAATTATAAAATATGGACATTCCGACGAAATCGAATTGGATTGGATACTCAGAGATATGATCATTTTCGTAAACCTATTATAAATCTGATGCAAACATTTTGAAGTCTTTCAAATTTGTCTAATTGCGATTCAGTGAGGTCAGCGTATCTAGCATCGGCATAATCAAGGATAGGAAGAAAAAGGGATCTGACAAACTCATTTTTTTTTTTTTTTTAAAAAGCTTACTAGCAATGTGGATCGCACATTACTAGTATTCTTGTTTACCCCTCGTGCTAAGCTAAATGCTTGTGTTACGAGTGGGTTCACGTCGGTAGTGCAATGGGTTGGTTTCGAACCGGCAACCACGTGATCGCAAGTCCGACGTCCTAGCCATTAGGCTACCGCCGCTTTTGATGGCAGGGCCAGGAAATTGCGTAGTCTTCTGCAGCAAAATGTTTGAGACTTAATTCCTGCACTCTCCTCTCACTCCTGCTCTGAGAGATTTTTATCAATGAAATTACCAAACTCTTGACAGAATGAGGAACATTTATGTAAGTCTATCCTGAAACATAGGGCCACCGATAACAATAACTTGCGTCTTTATGGGATTCACATTTAATACATAAGCTGCACTCCATTCTGAAATTCGTGCTAAATTAATATTCACCATTTTATCCGTTTCGGATAGTTCTTCTAAAGCTGTTTTTTTTTGTATAACAGTACCGACAATCCTCATGGATCCTCTGATATAGTATGTCGGACTCGCACGGACTAAAAACCACACTTGCCTTCGTTTGTCTCAACACTCTATAGTTCACGGCCGTGTGATTCGCGCTATTCGCCATCCATTTGATATAGCTCATGGAGGCCGGAGGTCTGTCTACGTCCTCCTGCGTCCGATGCGTTTACTGCGGTCGGAAGAGAGGTGGACAATTTTCTCTCCCTCTCGCGATACCGCAAGCATATCTAGCTCACGGTAGGAGACGGCGGCTACCCCCGCACTCTCGCTCCCGACCATCGAATTACAGACGGAAGGGAGAGGTCTCCCTCACCATCCATGGGCGTGACAATAGCACTACTTTGAACAAGCTGAGCATAGCTATCTCCGGCATACTGCTGTGCCAGGCGGTACTTCCCGAAAAATGATATGTCCCCAAAGCACCTGCGTCAGCGGAAACTGAGAAAGCCATGGTGTTTCTCCAGGTACTCCTCCATGACGTGCCTTACCACTATTATCGTAGCAAATTAAGTATAGATAATACCTATGTATCTAGGAATACGATGGAGTAGGAAAGTACCTACCTACATATTCAGTCCACAATAGTTATCCGAACAAAGGAATTCGGGTAATAAGGGTGTATGGCACGCCATGGGGTATACATAGGGTGGGTCATATCTCTAGCAGAGTTAATGGAGTCGTATGGTGTGCGCGAGTAGCCTCCCTCACCCTGCAACTGCAGCGCGCCGCCCCCCGCCCCCCCGCCGCACCCCCTCACACTAACCACCTGCCTCTATTCACGCTCCTACCAGCGGCGAGGGCTCCACACTCGTACAACTCGACTCCCATCACCTTCACTTTTGGACAGTCACTATTAGTTTCTACTATTGCCTAATAGTAAGACACGGTAAGCATTTTGCACTCCGGATTCTTACGTACCCAAATTCACCAGGCTCCAACACAACTTCTGTTTAATTGTGCTTTGAATAACTGACGAGTGGAACTATCGACTAGGTACCTACTCAATGTGCATATAAGCACGGAGACGCAGCGGGGTGGCCGAGGCGCGGGGCCTCAGAGGCGCGGGGCTGTAGAGGCGCGGGGCATCAGAGCGAGCGAGCGGCCACACGCGATAACGAGCGACAAATGCCGCCGCCACCTGTCTGCTCGCTCTTTCGTTATGTATCCTAAAACTAGGTATCTAGCTATTTCACTAAATAAGCCGACCAGCTAAACTGATAGGTTCTAATCAAGTAAGTTAGTCGGTGTATGTGATATTAGTAGGGCACAGGTCCCGCGCGGCGCAGTGCGCTCGCGGCGGCGGCGGGCGGGTGGGGTGGGCGCGGGCGGTATCGATCGCGTGGGGGGGCGCGGCTCACCTGCGGCGCTGTGCGGCACGCGGTCGGCGCGGGGGCGACACCTCAGCACCGCGCGGCGCGCCGGCCGCGACTGACGCCACCCGCCGCCCATCGATCGCCCTCCCCCGGCGCCCCCCCGCCCCGTCCGCCCCGCCCGCCGCGGCCCCGTCCCCGGTGCCCGCCCGCTCGCCCTCCACTTCCATTCACTCGGCCGGTATTGACCCGGCGCGCGTCTGCCACGATTTCACCTATATGTCACGCTTACACTCTGCTACGCTTACACTCCGACACCCAGCCAATGACTTGATTCCTGATTGCTAAATTACAATTTGATGATCTGCTTCACTAATCAGTTAGTTCCCTACAAAAATGTGACTAAAGAGTTAGTTAAAAAGTACGTATAGCACACGCACGCAGCGCACACACACGGGCGCAGTACAGAGGTGCGGCTGACGGCGGCGGCAGTGATTCGATCCGATTTCTTTAAAACGATAAATCCAGTTTTACATAATACCCAATTTTTACGTATCGTGGGTTCCAACCGTTCTTGAAACATATGTTGATGGCTGGTACTGCTTTTTTAAATGTAAAGTCAACAAATTTTAAATTTGGTTTGTTGGTAAAACCTAGCCCAGTCAAATCTTTAGCAGGATTATCTGCAGAACTTGGCGCCCATTTAGATCTCAATCCTTTTGTCTTGGCCCTTATTTTCACATTTATTTTAAACTCATTAGGTACCCCTAATGAGTTTAGCAGTCTAATGTCTATGTATGTATGTATGCATGTTCGATCCTAGCTCAAAAACTACTCATTAGATTAACTAACACTAACCCAACATTTTGTTATAAAAAAATGGTCTCCATTATGTTCATTCAATTAATTTTAAAGCCAAACATTTTAAAGTGTGAAACATTATTTTATAGTGCGATAATACAATTCCCCTTATTTTATTTACTTTTTAATGATACCTAATGAATATGACTTTGACAGTTATTTAAAAACATCAATGCGAGCGAAGCCGCGGGTAAAAGCTAGTAGTATAATAATTATGTCTCGCAAACGTACTCGTTACTAGTTTAGTATTGATAATATTGTGTAGACTTGTAGAGGGATGGCATGCGTAGCGACGTAGCGACGTAGCAAGCCACCGTCGTCGTAGCCTCGTAGCGGTGTGTAGCGGCGAGTGGCGGCGCGTAGCGGCTCCTGCTACGACAAAACGTAGGCTTTACATTTTGACATGATGTGGACTAAGTCTAATGGATACAGATATCGATTAATAATTAATTAATTAAAATTGTTTCAACTCACAATATGTAAGGTATTTATTATCTACTGTTTCTGATTTTATTTACTTGAAGGTACGAGTAGGAATACCATTATAATAGTTATTTCTTCTTTCTTTATGTATCACTTAGGTATGTGTGTTCTTACTTTTATTTATTTGTTTATCCATGAATAAACGGAGCAGGTATATGTGTGTAGGATGAGAGGCTGTTTGTTTGTTTTTTTATGCCAAATGTTACCCTTATATCAATGTTAGGTCTTCTTAACGATTTGCTGATTGAGACGCGGTTTTCTGTAAAGGGTTCGTAATTCATCAGCGATTGTTTCTACATAGGTACAAATTACCTAGGTAGATTAGGTAGGTAGGTAGATTTGATAATGAACAATTTAGCCATTCTGAATACTAACCATTTGAAAAACACTGATAAATCAGAATACATTATTGTGACAAGAAATGTAATTATAATAACTGTGTTGTAACTACAATAATATTGCATACAAACATACACTCACGCCTTTCTCGCACAGGGGTAGGCAGAAACTATAGACTGCCACTTGCTACAATTCTTGGATACTTCTTTACTCGCATCCGGCGTGTATGTATGAGAAGATGTACGAATGTGGAACAAGCAAAAGAAGTACAATAATATTAGTGCATTTATTATAACATAAACGTGACGTCACGGGACTTATTTGACGAGCGCGGCTAAGAGTTTAGAGCGGGGTGGGGAAATTTTACACTGGGGTTACTCTATAATACCATATTCTATTAGCACAGGGAAAATAGAGATCAGTGACTGGGGTATAACATGCTTGGGTTCAGCTTTTTCTAGTGACTTCCAAGACGTTGATAATACCTTAATGGAAATTGATTCCATTACTATAGGATACAGCTGCCATTCGTGTCATTCATTGTTTAGTAGCCAATTTTAACAGTTCTTCGTACTGAGATTATGACGGTTTGATGGACCGATAACACCCATTGTCAGAAGAAAACGGCGTCTGCCTTCGAAAAAATATCCTTAGGGATGGCTGACGGTGACTCGCCACCTCACTTACATACCATCACGCCTGTATTCCCCGAAGGGTTAGGCAGAGGCGTACTTAATGTACACCCACAGTTCGCCTGGTATGTTTAGGTCCCATGTTATAGGGGGCGAGCCATTAACCGGGCACAAATCCAGACTCCGAGCTGCTGCTGAGAATTTCATAGAAAACTCAATAACACTTTGCTCGACCTGGGGATCGAACCCAGGACCTCTAGCGTAGCAGTCGCGCTTGGGACCACTAGACTAACACCTCACTTACATGGCTTTCGCAAATGTCTTGCTGATCTGGTATCATCGTGCGACGTGTCGTTGAGCTCCCTTAATGATGGTTGAGCTACACGATGACTGTTGTATGCGTACCGTCAGTTAGGACACGACAACTCAACGCTGCTATGGCTCTTATCTTCAAAAGGCCTGTTCAGATATTGCCCTACGCCGTAACACTCACATATAATGTTATACATAGTTGTAATACCACTACTACTGTCTGGCCTTTAAAAGAGACCATGATTCTCTGAGTTTGTTTCGGTGTTTCTTCTCAAAGGTCGTCAGTTAGGAAATGCCAGCACCATCTAGTTAAAAAAAATGTAAAGCATTGACTTGTAAAAGTATCTTTATAAGATCTATTTACAGAAATAAATATCATTTATCAACATTTATCAGTAGCTAGGCCGCACGTTGGGCTCCCTGCCTGTATAATAGCTGGCAGTACAGACAGAAGGCAGCAACAGCGGTGTGAGCGGCTAAGGGTGTAGAGAGGTGCGGCCCCGGTTTTACCGCCGCGAGTCCCGATGAGACCTGAATAGGGGTTCCCCGCTATTATGACATTAGGCAATTCCACCCCGAGCATGTAGACAGTCAGCCTTAACCGTGTAGGCGCCCGCCGGCCGCCGAGTCATACATTTGGCACCTTTTATCAGTCTATGTATTTATGTATGTATGTTTGTTCCTTTGTAGCGCTCTGAAAACCAAACGCGTGGATGGATTATATAGATAACAATTTTAGGTCAATCGATTTGTGTTAATCTTGAGAGTGTCATTAAAGACATCAAAGTAATAAAAAAACTTAACAAATCTCTCTTAACTCTCTCTCCAACAACTCTCTGATAAGACTAACAAAATCTAGATTTCCGCAACACTTTGTTGGTCTAAGTTATTGATAACGTACAAGTTTATCTTATGAACTTACGTAAGTATGCAGAGAGTGAACAAAGGATAGTATAATACAGCGGGCCTCATACGAGTTGGCATTTCTCGCCTGTCGCGCAGTACGTCTCTTTCCTTCTACATTAGTTAGTGAGGGATACGACAAGCGACAAAATGACATGCTGATTCTACATACATCAAACTTCTAAGTTAACATAAAAAAGAGATACGGCCGTTTATGCCGCAAAAAACGTGTATTTCGATACTTTCAATGGAATCAAAATTTATAGGATATTTTCCGTTGACCTCGGACTTTGACACCGTCTCATACTACAAGTAAAGGAAAAAAACTGAAAACTACTTATACATTTTTAATTAATTATAAAATGTACCGACACATTGTTACCGATATGTCGGTGCGCGAGTCCGACTCGCACTTGTTCTGTTTTTATTTTGATCCTATGACACTTTATTGTTTTATTTTCATACGTTTCTTAAAGAAAGTGCTTCTCCTCTACCCTCCAGTTTGTCTTAGTTTCATGATGAGGTAACACTTGTTCACAATTTTTTATTTTATGTTTACAAAATAAAACGTGGAAAATTTATCCAACTTAATTTGGTTTGTTATGAAAACTGATCAACAGATTATAATTTTCATTAATGTCTTGTGCACTGTGTTTTGGATCTGACACAAATAATAGCACAAACAGTCTGCTTGTACTGTTACATGCTGCCAATGAGTGATGCTCGCATTGTTGATGTGATCGCAGTGTGCTTAGCTTGAATATACTCAACTAAGCCACATAATGCACACCAATCAGTGACCACCATCCCGGCAGCAATTACATCACTGCCCCTGTATACTGTGCCAGCTACTACACTCTTTGCGCTGGTGCGGGTGACAGTTGCCTGTATGACGTTCTTATGGCATTCTGGTTTGGTTTAATTTAATTTACTACAGTTATTAATGATTTAATATATTACGAATGTGGTAAAGCTAAAATACTAAGTCATAATTTGTAAATCGCGGCAACCTACAAGAGTGAAACGAAATGTTACTGAAACTGTCACCCGCACCATGCTACAGCGCAAAGAGTGTAGTGATACTTGTAACAGAGATGACATTCATCCCGGTCCTGAATTGTAGTGTTAGTGTGCATAAGCCCGTTGTTCCAGAGCGGGTTTATTATTATTCACATTTATTATATTAACTTATTTAAAAAAAAAATAAAATATTTTTTATTATGTATTATTATTAGCCTTATTTGATGCCAACATCCATTCAGTTAACGGATGTATGCATAGGTAATTTCGGACATGAAGTAAATTCAATATTTGTTTCTGTAAATAGATTTTTTAAAGACACTTACAAGTCAATGTTTCAAATGTTTTTAACTAGATGGCGCCGGCATTTCTTAACTGACGACCTCTGAGAAGAAATGCCGAATAAACTCAGAGAATCATGGTCTCTTTTAAAGCCCTGACAGTAGTAGTAGTATTATCAGATATAGGTAATGTGAGTGTTACGATGTCGGGCAATATCTGAACAGGCTTTTTGAAGAAAGAGCCATAGCAGCTTTGAGTTGACCTGTCCTAACTGACGGGATGCACAGGTTCATCAGTAAGCCTGTAGCTTAACCATTAGGTATTTAGGGAGCTCAACGTCGCACGACGATACCAGATTAGCAGGACATTTACGTAGGTCACACGGAATACGTAGGTACGGAAAGCTGCCAGAGGTTTTGAAAGAAGGAATATCGTGATGAAATGTAAAGAGTTGGCTAAATCTAATAAATGCTAGTGTTTGGTTTTGGTAGTTATTCCAGTGTGAGTTTGTACATTTATTTAATCAATTCAATTTGTATCCGCCATTACCATTCATTCATATCTACACTAGCACCGACGTAGCGAGCAGCGGTCGGTGGTGAGTGGCGCAGCCCCGGCGAGTGTGCCGTCGGCGGCGTCGGCCCGCAGGCGCGGCGCGTGCCGCGTCATCGTACGCCAGAGGCGGGCGGCGCGCAGGCGCGTGGCGGCGGCGGCGGCGGCGCGGGGCACGGGCGCCCGCCGCCGCGTCAGTCGCGCCCCGACCGCGGCCCGTCCCCGTGCAGCCCTCGCCGCCGCCTCGCCTGCCGCCGGCCGCGCGCTCGCCGCATGCCGCGCCCGCGCCCGCGCCTCCGCTAGCGCCGGCGTGGCCGGCGAGCCGCCCGCCGCCGCTCCGCCCGACTGGCGGGCAGGTGAGCACGCCAGCACGGCAGCACGGCAGTGCCGGCACGCCATTGATCCGAGGCGCGGCGCGCTGCGCATGTGTGGATCTCACGTGCTGCGCGCGCCCTGTGCCCGCTCGCGCCCGTACCTATCTCCCAATTATGCAGCCGATATTGACCGGCTGTGGCGTCGCGCGACGCGGAGACTCCTCGGTTGCCGGGAACTCGCGAGTGTTTAGTGTATTCGATGTTACTGGGTGAGGCGAGGTCACGACCGTTTCGAAAGTCCAGCGAGCCGCTCGCAGTGAGTGACCGAGGAGTGCTCGGCACCGCGCGACCCTTGCGCGCCGGCAGCGCCGCGCCGCACACCACAATGTGTCACCGCAGGGCGTAGCAAGTGTGCGTGGTGCTTGACGAGAATGCGTTTTATTATGACACGTATTCGTATCGAGTGTTAAGTGATCTAAATGTATTCGGTCGACGATAAATTGCTAAAGTTAAAGTAAGCTTTATTTGGTGTGAATGTGTACGTAGACGTAGGAGTCGGGCGGGCGCGGGCGGTGCCCGCTCGGGCCGTGCCCGGTGCGGGCGCGGGCCGCGGCGGTTGTTTACAATCGCACGCGCCGCGCGGCGCACCGATATAGCGTGGCGCAGTAAACACGCCGCGCGCGCCTCAATGAGGACGCGCTATAAATACCGCGCACGCCGCCCGCGCGCTGCGTCGCGACCCTCACCTACTACCCTCCAAACACTGTTTATTTTTGCGCCGGCGCTGATTGCTGTCTCTTCCGCACCCGGTTGCACCGGCGTTGGCAGAACTTGCCATTTGTATAAATTGATTTAGATCAATATCCGCCCTAAGGCAGCTCTCTGACAGGATGTTGACAAAAAAACACCTATTACCTACTGTGCAAATGTTTTCACAAGTATTGGTCCTGCCAAATCCTTTTCACATGGATACTTTACTTATAAATGTTAAATTGTCCATCTGTCAGTTTTTATTTACAAAAAGGGAGACCAACCAAAGTGACCTGACTAACGATCGTGGGTTACGATGACCCACGATCATCATCATCACCAAAAGAGGTCCATTTCTGATCCCCCATAGACTTCTACGAGGACTCGATGGAGGTCGTCCTACACCGCTTTATTCCCCAGTCGCTATCAGTTCTAAGAGATATGCGCCCCGCCTACCGTTAGTTGAGCTTGTTTATCCTTTGAACTACGAGCACCTATGTCCTTAAAGCCTTAAAGTCTTTTAGTATTACCACAGAAAATTATACTTACATAGGTACTTTGTGTCGTTGTGTCATTCGTTTTGTGTTCCACTTGTGATCTACTTAACACTCTATGAGCTACCACGCGTGCTCATAATACGTCCCAAGTAATAGGATGATCCTTTTGCCATACACCGGGCATAAATTCAATCTTCAAGCTGTTACTGAGAATTATTTAATTATATTTTTTTTAATTAGGGTATTTGAATGCTGGGTGCTGTCTGTTGGCACTGGTCAGCTCTTACGTGCTGTGACAATAACTATCTTTTTAATATAACAAACAAACTATTTAAACAAAGTTGTTGTTCCTTATGACAGTCGGTTAAGGTCGCTATTGGATTGACACAGTGGAATAAAGTAAAACAAACGTGTGGTCAGGTCAAGGTGTATTTTCGTACTACTGTATTAGTGCATTTTTATTGACAGCTATGCAACCTACTAGATATGTCAGTACAAATCATAACATACCGCCCACCAAAATGGGTATGACCCTTTTTATCTTAGGTATATATATATACAAACATATACAAACTGGTTTCTGACACTTACGCGAATATTAGACATTGAAATAAAACTACTTTTTACGGACTTTATCGCGTTGTATTGATATTATTGGATTCCCGACGTTTCAAAGCATCGCTGATGTCAAACACCGCCGTTTCAAGAAGTCAGCAGTTTGTGAACATACTCTAGACAAGGCCCTACAGCACTACATCAGATTTCATAAACCACAAGTCCTCGCAAAAGAAAACCGATTTCTTCCCAGGATGATCCGTGAGGCTATTGAAATTAAAAAACATCAATAGAGAAGAAATTTCAATAGAGAAGATGGCTGGGTCTTACCACCTGCTTGGAACCCCATTATAGATTCCATAAAATCAAAATCTAAGCCCAAAACTGCAAGACCGAAGGATACGGTGAGCTCGTTCTGCGTGAATCGGATCGCCAATAATTAACATAAATGTAAGGTAGCTCTTAGTAATTGTAACATTAAGACGTCCAACATCTTAGTCTACCCGTGACCATGGATGCTGTAAAGGATCCGAAACGTCGGGAATCAAATAATATCAATATAACGCGATAAAATCCGTAAAAAGTAGTTTTATTTCAATACATATACAAAATTGAAACTGCTAAGTATCTACTTTATGGGTACATCTACTTTAAGTTACACTGTTACAAAATGGTAAAATATACAATTCACGATGCAATTTGTTGATAGGCTGCCAGTAACTATGATGGGTGATGTAAATAACAGATCATTTGATTAAATTACTCAAGTTAAATTGAAATATAGTTAAGTCGATCTACATTTTAACAATCTCAGTAAATTATAAACTATACAATCTCCATCAAACAAAGTGATTATTTAATATTATTTCATAAAGAACAGAGGGATGATTAATTATGAGTTCTCATTTAAACCATATTATAAGTTATTGTTATGCAAAACTGTAACAAACCGAAACAGAATTTAAATTATATTATATTATGGTGATAATTATATCTGTAATAAAGAAGTGATTATTCATTCATTGTATTTTAGTAATGGACATAGTTTTGTGACACATCTCTTTGTCACACTAGAACAACTTTTGACACTGTACACTCGTGTAGCACCATCTTGGCCGGGATGTTTCTCCATGATGCGACCAAGCAACCATTTTCCAGGTGGAAGGTTGGGTTGTTTGATCAAAACAATATCATTAATTTGGAATTCTTCTTCCGGTTTCATCCATTTCGGTCTCTGTTGTAATCTGGTCAGATATTCAACTTGCCATTTATGCCAAAAGTCATTATGTAGTTTTTGTGTGAATTTCCATCTTGTCAGATGGTTTATGTTGACATCTTTTAGGTCGTGGGAAGGTATTGTGATTGGAGCTTTCCCAATTAAAAAATGTACGGGTGTAAGTGGGTCTGTATTTTCAGTGTCAGTGTCATCTATAGGACTCAATGGTCGTGAATTCAAGTAGGATTCAATTAGACAAAGCAGAGTGTTCATCTCCTCATAAGTCAGATTTTTTGTTATGATTCTCTTTAAGTGGTATTTCAATGATTTTACACCGGCCTCCAACAAACCGACGAAGTTAGGGCTATATATTTAGGGGTATAAAGTGCCTCTGGGTTCCATCACGTGCCAGAATGTCTGCTACTTCGTCCTTGAGTTCCGGTTGACCTGCCTTCCAGGCCTCTGCCAATTCTTTGTTTGCAGCGACGAAGTTACGGCCTTGATCGCTATACATGTGAGCACATCGTCCTCTCCGGCCCACAAACCTCTTGAAGGAACCGATAAATGCCTCGGAGGTAAGATCTTCTACAAGTTCCAAATGTACAGCCTTAGTACACATACAAACGAAACGAAAATGGCAACATATGCCTTGTTTGTTTTAGCACCACGACCCTTTGACATCAGAATATCATATGGTCCGGAGAAGTCTACACCGCTATGTAGGAATGGTCTTGCTGGTGTTACTCTCATACTCGGAATGTCACCCATTATCTGCGTTTTGATCTGGTGGCCAGTTTCGTACAAACCAGGCATTTTTTGATGTAGGTTTTTATCAGTGTTTTTGATTTCAAGATCCAGAATCGTGAGCGGAGATGGCATTGGACGAGTTGGACACCACCGTGGAGCGTTCTCTGGTGCGCATCAGCTACAACCAGGTAAGTGAAACCATTCTTATTATGTAATATAACAGGATGTTTGCTGTGCTCGCTAATGTGTGCGTGTCGCAGTCTGCTGCCCACCCTCAGAATATCATCTTCGTCAAGGTAAGGATTCAAAGATATTAATTTGCTGCTTCTTTTAACCTGTTTGCACTTTCTTATTGATTCTATATCTTCTTCAAAACTTTTCTTCTGTGATTTCTTTATACATTGCTTTTATTTCAGGTATATTCTTCTTGGAGTTTAAAAATCTTGTGCTGTAAACTATTATTCTTAGTAGTTCATTTAGATTTTCAAAATTCTCCAAGTTTAAAAATTCCTTTGATTTCAGGTCATCAGGAATATTCAGGTAAGTGTTGATTGGTGTTAATATTTTGAGGTTTTTTCAATTCTATTTCTGTTTCAGATAACCAGTGTGGTCCGTGCCACCACAGCTGATTTTCTCTTAATTGGGTAATTGTTGAGCCCCGTGAGGCTATGTCCGCCGGGTTATTTTCTGACCTTACGTGGTACCATTGGCTGTTGTTAATATTATCTAAGATTTCCACTAAACGATTTGACACAAAGGGTTTCCATCGGTGTAGGTCCCCTGTGAGCCAAGAGTCACAGAGTCACGGACGAATCTGTCCATGCATAAACATGTGTATATGAAATTCTCATTGCTCTAGCTATGTGACTCAGTAACTTTGATAGAAGTAAAGCTGCGCATAGCTCAAGTCGTGGGATTGTCATTTGTTTGACAGGAGCCACTCTCGATCTTGCAGCAACTATGGTTGTCGTGACAGTTCCATCAGCCTGAATTACTCGACAGTAAACTACAGCAGCCATAGCGTGCATTGACGCGTCACTAAAGCCGTGTAGAGTGATATTATCCTTGTCTTTATTAAACGTGTTCAACCATCTTCTGATTTTTATTGTGTGTACATTGTTTAAGTCTTGTCTTATTGTATTCCATTCTCTTTCTAGTTCTTCGCTTATTCGATCATCCCATCCAGTACCTTGTAACCATAGTTTCTGTATAAGGATTTTAATCATTATCACGGTTGGGGCAATCCATCCGAGTGCATCGAATAATCTTTGTAAGTCGGCCAAAATTGAATGTTTTGTGCAGAAGGCTGAAGATGTTGGTAATGTCAGTTTGTAGTGCAATTCATCATTTTTTAGATTCCATGATAGGCCGAGAGTCTTTACTGTACTATAATTTGTTAGCTCTACTGTTGCCTTTGAGGATCTGTTGTTTGGTTCAATAGATTTCATGAATTTTATGTTGTTTGAACACCATTTCTGTAATTTGAATTTTGCCCTCTCTAGTATCTCTTGTATTTGTGTGCTGGCATCATCAACGTAGAAGTCTTCACGTATGATTCGGGCTGCAAGAGGATATTTTTCTCCTTCATCATCTGCAAGTAGCATTAATGTCTTGACAGCCCGATAAGGCGCTGACGCTGTGCCAAATGTGACTGTTAATAACCTGTAGTGTTTAACTTTATCAGAGGCATTCTGTCTCCATAATATTCTCTGATAGTCACTGTCTTCTCTTCTAATAAGGATCATTCTGTATATTTTTACAATGTCACTTGCGAAGCTTACCTTGTACATGCGCCATCTCATTATGATGCTTCGTAGATCTTCTTGTAAAACAGGACCAGTTAATAGCTCATACATTTACATACATTTACAGGAAGCATCAAATACAACTCGTGTCTTTGTTGTTTCTTTATTAGAGCGCACAACCGCATAGTGAGGTAGATAGACTGATTTTATTGGCAGTTCATCTTCTGGAACTTTCTCTAAATGTCCCAACTCTAAATACTCTTCAAGTACGTCAGTGTATGTTTTCTTAAATTCGGGTGATTTTTGCAGTCTTTTGTCAAGTTGTTCCAATCTTCTTAGAGCAATTTCATTTGTGTTACCTTTAGGAGATTGAATATTTTGTGTTTTAAATGGTAACTTGACTATGTACCTTCCTTCACTGTTTCTTTTATATGTATTTTTGTATATTTTTTCGCATAGCTCTTCATCTTGTGTGTGTTTTCAAATCAAATTATTTATTTGTGATTCACCGGTCAAATATGTCATAAAATAAATATAAATACAGATCTTTATGTGACCCGCCTCGAGGACATACAAATATAAAAATGAACAGCTAAATTACAAAATATTACATCAACTTAAAACAAACAGTGTAAAATTTGTAATTTTTTAATTAATTAATTAATTATTAATTAATGTCCGGATATATTAGCCTGAGCTGCCCGTTGACGTAGTACTCTCAGAACATGGCTCAGTTCACGTTCAAATGACTTTATTTCAAATAGCTTTTACAAGCATTTAAAGGTTAAAAAGTCTAGTTGCACAGTTCCATAGCACAGTTCCGAAAAGTTGATCTCATAGATAAGAATACGGTAAGAAACTCCATAGGCACTCTCAAGACATTCTTCACTGGTACTATATTGCGATGACAGGATGTATAGAGGTGGACTCTGTCGGTGGGTAGGTAATGTCTGTATATTGTTTGTTAATGTTTGTACCTATATGTGTGTACATTTTGCAATAAATAAATAAATGTTCAAATTGGACCGAGAAGTCGTGAACCTCTCATAGAGAAGGTTTGGAAACCTTCTCATAATCAGAGAACTCAATGTCGTCCTAAAAAATAAATAAACTATGTATGTGAAAAAATAGTCGTAGCCACTTAGACATTAACGGTACTCACATTTACAGTTCCTGTTTATGTATAGTTGTGTAGGTAGGTAAACAATACTAACCATACAAACACATCTCGAAATACAAATAACTACGAAAAAGCGTCATCGATTCACGGTGGACATTCCAAAAACCCGAACGAAACGTTTAAGTCCACTTTTATAATGCGTACCGCTGAAATATGGAATGCACTTCCGGAGTACCCACTCGGGAAGTGCATTATATGTATATACATACTTCCCTGATAGATAATCTGGGTGTCTTTAAATCCAGAGTGAATCGGTTTCTTCTAGGCAAGCGCGCTCCATCGTAGATCGTAGTATCGCTTAACATCAGGCAAACTGGCGGTCAAGCGTAAGCCTATCACGAGCTTAGCATCACATAAACAGGAGCTTAGCATCACATAAACATGAGCTTAGCATCACATAAACATGAGCTTAGCATCACATAAACATGAGCTTAGCATCACATAAACATGAGCTTAGCATCACATAAACAGGAGCTTAGCATCACATAAACATGAGCTTAGCATCACATAAACAGGAGCTTAGCATCACATAAACATGAGCTTAGCATCACATAAACATGAGCTTAGCATCACATAAACATGAGCTTAGCATCACATAAACATGAGCTTAGCATCACATAAAAATGAGATTAGGATTTTCTCCTGTATTGTGGGTCCGTTTACAAACACAAATTTTCACATACACAAACACCCAGACCGGGAACAACTACCTGTAGATCATACAAATATTTGCTCCGTATGGGGATCGAACCCACAACACGTGGCGCCGAAGCCGCTACGCCGAACGTGTCGTCAATTAAAGGTACCAATGTTCTCCCTCAGTTCAGTTGGTAATAAGGGTCATACCAATATTCTTTAAATATTTGTAATACACCGATTAAAGTCACATCACACTTTGTAATTACCAATTCACGATAAAGATGATAACATTCACATTCAATAATCATCAAATTTATTTGTGGTCAGCGCAGCATTTTTTTTTCTTCCATTCATCCCTATCAGCCATCCTCTCATCATTCACTCCCTTTCCCATCATATCCTATCTGAAAGTCAGTGAGGAACAGTATTCTAACCCGGCCCCACACGGGGTTATTACTATGTTTTACCTGTAAAGACTAATACTTTTATTTTAAGAGCGTCAATGGATTCTTTTCTATGAGAACATTTTTCTTGGATTCGCGGAATGCTTCATTCATATAGCTTAATTTGAAAAAGTAAAAACTTGATAAGACTGTGCAGAGAGATTGTTGCGCGTGTTGCAGATGTGCAGCCTGGCAGCACTGGCGCGCGGCTGCCGGCCCGCCGCCGCCGCCGCCAAGCCGTGCTGCCTCTGCTGGTGCTGCTGCTGCTCCTGCTCTTGGTCAGTACCTACGCCATACACTTACATCTCCTTGTACTTACTAATGACATAAAACCTATATCGAACATAATGCGCTACATGTACATATGCGTTGTACTTGCTTACATGTTGTAAGTACGTAATTACGTACATATTATTTCATGTAATTTTATGTACCTTAAGAAGAAAGTCTTACTAAAAATACCTAGGATTTATGATTTCATTTATCGAACACAAAAATGGTTTCAAAATACGTCCAACGTAGTGGTTGGATCTGTATCATGTAAAGCTGAACTTCCAGTGGGCGGTCATCCTGTAGGTACTACGTTTAGTCAATAATAATTATTTTTAACTCTCAATACTCAGTTCGTTTACTCTATTTTTGACTTGTTTATTTGCTACTTTTCAGGGCTAAATGGTGAGTGCAGTGGCGTGGTGTGTCCCGCCGGTACCTCATAAAATATAAACGCGTATATGTAGGGAGCATGCGACGTGCACCGCAAGCTGGCGCCGCCCGCCGCCGCCCGCCGCCCGCCGCCCGCCGCCCACCGCGGTCCACTCTGATGGTAACCTAAACAGAAACCTCATGGTAGGTTTGCCAAGAAACAGTGCAACAAGTGCTGGCCGCTACCACGTGGACGAGCACGGGCAAACTTCTGTATAGGGGAGCGCCGGACGCCGAGGGGTTGGCCAGCCGCGAGGTGGCTGCGGGAACGCTACATTACGTAGCGAGCCAGCATCTAGTTACTCGAACACCGTGCGAGACAAACGGTTTAGTGGACTTGTTTTTTGCTTGAGGTCAGCATACCGCGGCGAGGAAAAAATTGTAAATAAATAGTACTGTTATATAGATAGGTAAATAATTAGACGGGAGTGCAGCTGCACCTTGTATCATGTGAGGTACAGACTAGACGGTGTTAACGAGCGTGTCGTGTGCGCAGCCTGGCGGTGCGCGGCTCCGAGGGCGGGCCCGGCAAGAAGCCGCGCGAGCCCGGCCCGCACGAGCCGCTGCTCGCCGACGGAGACGCGCCGTGAGTACCGCACACTGCACACACAACACTATACCTACCTACTATTATGTATTCACAATTATACGCAGTTTGCAAAATTCCATTAGGTAAAGTTGCTTATTTTGTCACTGACACACTAGCTGATCATCAATATTCTAAGGACTTCTAGCAAACCTATAAACTTGAAATTTTGCATGCGGTTACTGTGTATACATAGCCCAGAAAAAATACGAAAATGTTTTTTGCGGTTGGTAAATTAACATTTCCACACACTGTCTATACAAAATATTATTTTCAACTACATCAATCAATAAAGTTTAAAGTTTTTGGCTTTGTGTGGCGTCCGCCATTTTATTTTTTTATGAAAACCGCGGCCATTTAAATTAACAAAAAAAAATTGAGATACATATTAGGTTGGGAAATAAGTCTTTTCGCATTTAGTATGTAAATACTTTTAATAAAAAATCTTTGGCTGTACTATTTTTATCTGGCTGATTTTGATAACATTAAAAAAGTTAAATTTTAATAGAAGAAACAAATTAGCAAAAATTTGTTTCCCGCTATTTTTCATTTGTTTTCTTTCTGTTAAAAATGAGTGAATCTAATGAAGAAATTCGATACATTTTAAAGATTTATTACAAAAAGGGGAAAAATGCAACGCAAGCCGCGAAAAAAATTTGTGACGTTTATGGACCTAATGCAGTGTCAGCAAGAGTAGCACAAAGTTGGTTTAAGCGTTTTCAATCCGGGAATTTTGATGTTAAAGATGCACCCCGCTCTGGTCGCCCTGTTACAGATAAAATTGACGCAACTTTTGAAAAAGTGGAGCAAGATGGGCATATCAGTAGTTACGACGTAGCTGAAGAACTGGGGATTGACCACAAAACAGTTTTGACCCATTTGAAAAAAGCTGGGTTTACAAAAAAGTTCGATATTTGGGTGCCACACGAGCTCACTGAAAGAAACCTAATAAACCGTGTACTCATTTGCGATTCTTTATTGAGACGTAATGAAACTGAACCGTTTTTAAAGAGATTGATAACTGGTGATGAAAAGTGGATCACGTACGACAAGAATGTGCGAAAAAGGTCGTGGTCAAAGGTCGGTCAGGCTTCACAGACTGTGGCATAACCCGGGTTAACTCGCAATAAGGTGATGCTGTGTGTATGGTGGGATTGGAAGGGCATTGTTCATTATGAGCTTTTACCGCCAGGCAGAACCATCGATTCGGATCTTTACTTCCAACAACTGATGAGATTAAAGCAAGAAATTGGGAGAAAGCTGCCCGAATTGATCAATAGAAAGGGTGTGGTCTTTCATCACGATAACGCTAGACCACACACATCTTTGGCCACTCAGCAAAAATTAAGAGAGTTTGGCTGGGAGGTGTTAACGCATCCGCCATATAGCCCTGACCTTGCACCTTCAGATTTCCACCTGTTTCGATCTCTTTAGAATTCTTTAGGCAGTGTCAGGTTAACATCAAGAGAGGACTGCCAAAACTACTTGTCACGTTGTTTTGATCAGAAGTCCCAAAATTTCTACAACAATGGGATCATGTCACTACCCACAAGATGGCAAAAAGTCGTTGAGCAAAATGGTACATATATATTATAATTAAATGTAAATTAACTTTGAAAAAAAATGTCTTGAGTTTTCATATTAAATGCGAAGAAACTTTTTCCCCCACCTATTATTTTTTTTAATGCGTCACGTTTCCATAATAAACGCTATCAAAGTTGTACTGTTAAGTATCTGTGAATTGACTTCAAATATTGTTTTGAAAGTATTGTAAGTCCATTAAAACAACGGAAACCGACTTAATCACGGCTCTACGGCTTATAACAATAGGAGACATTTCTTCTTCTTCTTATCGAATCGATAGCAAACGGAAAGATAAGAATAAAAGAAAAGAAATAATTGAAAAGCCTTAAACTAGATTGGCCCAGTATTCCGCTACGCGCACAGCATTTTCTGTAGCGGCCATTAGGTGTTGATGTGTGCAGATATAGGCACGCTGAGCATATTGGCCATATCTTCCACTGCACTACACTTACAAAATAAGTTAGTGCCACTGGAGAATCCCGACCGGAACATGTTATCTTTGAAAATTATATATTATTTTAAGGGACTATTTCAGACTATTTGTATTGGTCTCATAAGAAAGCTCAAGGTCACTCATAAGAAATCTCAAGGTCACTCTACGAGCTATGGACATAGATATATTTGGCGTTTGTCTATGCGACCGAATCAGTTATGTAGAGATCCGTAAAAAAACCCAAGTTGCCGACATTGCTCAAAGGATTAGCAAGAGTTATTAGCTATTATTAGGCGAGGCTTTGAACAGCAGTGGACGTGTTTTGGCTGTTATGATGATGATGACATTTCTTAAACTAATTTGAAATTCTTATGACTTCGATATGTAGGTACATTAATGAATGAAAAGCAGAAGCCCAAAAGAAGAGATGGAAATGATGGTATCTGGATTGTGTAGATGCTTATGAGTACATAATATGATAGTGAATTCTGAAATTACTGGTAGACGGAATGAATGGATTTATATGAAGAAAAAAGCTGAAAAGGCTTGTATACAGGGTTGGATTGTTGTTAAGTTATATCTTGTTGGCAACCCAATGACCGGTAGCAGCCACCCCAGCGCCTCCTACCGGACGACCGTGATCACTTACCTAGCTACTGTCAGTACGAGAAGATAAAAAGACTGGACACCAACGGCTCGCTCTCTTTTTACTTCGGATTTCGTGTGAAATAGTTGCTCTGTTAGATTGTATTGAAATTAGATTAAATTATTGAAGTATATGTAAGTTATTTATAGGTTATCAGTTTATCAATTAATAACGTATTTTAGCTATTTGTTTCTACTCAACTCTCTCAGTGTTGCCTTCAGCCTAGTTAGTTTATAATCTTAAGACTTATTTTTGACGTCTCGCGACTAGACTTAGTCGTTTTGTCTTGTCTCTTTGTCGCAAAGCTTGATCCTACATTCGTAAATGGTGCAAATTGATATTTTTGTATGTAGGTATATAATCAGCTGTAATATAATATTTTCAAATGATTTCAAAGTTCTTCATAAGTTGACGTCTATTGGTTATCAGCCTCAGAGCTAAGTTGTTTTGAATACCATCCACGATTCGGGCGCGAGTCCATTTAAAATTTTAGTTCTTCAGACTTGTTGTTGTCTAAACTTAGAACCTCTTATTAATATAAAACTCCAACCATCAGTCTTCATTTTACAGTCGAGTTCTGTAGGTAATGTGTAGTCTCGAGTCTCTTTAGAAGCACTAAAAGACTCGAGTCTCTTTCATCACTGGTTTGATGAATTGTATGAAAAATGATGATTATAAATAAATAAACTGATGGGAATTAATGCCGAGCTGAAGGGTGGAGTTCAACATTAGCAGTATTTTACACAGAAGGACTACCCTCAGAACTTTGCAACCCAATTTCTGAACAATACCAATATCCTAAGCATAGACTGATTGTCAGGCACTTCAGGCATATTAGGCACTTTAGGCGGGTATTCGGAAAATACCTTCTTCTTTATAATTAAGAAGAGATACAATACGAGTAATTATGTTCAGTAGGATACTCTATACATACTACCTACCTATATGCATATGCATATTTAGCGTATCTAAGGAACTGTTAATTCATACATTAGTTTCGTGAGCTTCTTTCTTTTCTTCTTTGAGGTCTAAATTATTTACGAAATGATTTACTTCATTATTTTTAGGAGGAAAAATATTACAGTCTGATATATTTTGCCAAAAATCATCCTTGGCAATTCAAAAATATGTACCATATGGACAGTATTTTAACGATAGAGTAATCGATCGATAGAGCATAACATTCCGAATACAACGATGTACATAATTAATTTTTCTAAAATGTTCCATAGGTTTATCGATACTTCCGGTATCGTTACCTTTAAAACTGATTGCTTATGTCTTGGAATCGTGACGCTTTACAATATTTTGTACAGTGACATTTCTTGTTAAATCTTCAAACCCCTTTCTAAGTTCCACGTCAATAGCTCAGCTTAAGCTTCAGGACAAACTATTAAAATTAAACAAATCAAGAAATGGTGATAAAAATAAAATTTATGTGATGTTCCGGTTATAATTAATGAATAAAATAAGTGAGCCTTAGTAAAACCACGTATTAGTACGGAATTTTGGAAAATTTCCATGAAATTGGGGACAATGAGATCATCGTTAGTTTCACCGAGGGTATCAGCTAGTAAACAATTTATTATGTCCGTTCTCATCATATCTATATCATCTTCCAGCTACAAACTTGTTACCCATGGGTAACAAAGTGTCATCCGTCAGTAACATAGTAAATTATATATATATATATATAACCAATATATAACCCAAAAAATCTGCCAAATGAATTTATTAACACTATGACTTATTTAAATGAAGACCCCGAATGTACAATAACGCGTTTTGAACCTTGCACTGTTAAAGAAGTAAAAAATATAATAAACAGCTTAGACAAATCATGTAGTACAGGTATCGACGGCATCAATACTAAAACACTTATATGCATAAGTGACCTTATAGTAAAAAAATTAACAGATTGTATAAATAAATGTTTGGCTACAGGAACTTTTCCCGACAGTTTAAAAATAGCAAAAATAACACCAATACACAAATCTGGACAAAAAACCGACCCGGGCAATTATCGCCCAATTTCAGTTTTGCCCGTAATTTCAAAGGTGTTTGAAAGTGTCATGTATGGACGCTTGAAGACACATCTAGATAGCTTAAATTTCCTTTCTGCGCAACAATACGGTTTCCGTAAAAAATCTGGAACGCTATCAGCTGTTATTGATATAATAACTAAAATAAATACAGAAATTGATAACAAATTCAAATTCAAATTCAAAATTCATTTATTTCAACCCATTAAGGATCATAATTATGTTAAAATACAATTAAGATTAAATTAGATTAAATAATTCATTGAAATTAAAATTCTAAAATCATAAAATAAAACCAAAAATATTATTAATACACCTGCCTCTGAGTCATTTGTTTGTTTGTCATTACATTAATCATAAAACAACGGTTAATGTACTGACAATCAAACCTGTTCGCAATACGCTCAGGATGGTGTTGGAGGTGGCCCGGAGCCTGCGCCCCAGAGATGTGCACCGCTTTCGCATCGTCGTGTAAAAACAGTCGACATGGGCGTCGGCGAACATCCCCGATGCGCTGCAGTGCCGAGGCAGCCCCAACAACACCCTGAACGCATTATTATACTGAATACGGAGAGCGTTGCATTGCTTCTGGGTATATGACCCCCACAGGCTGGCTGTATACAGGGACGTACAGAACGCTCTGAAAAGAGTTATTTTGACGGCGCCTGAGCAACGAACAAACCTACGCGCGATCATATTGGCCCTCACAGACAACGCCCTCCGCTCCCTGTCGATGTCCGCATCGTCCCTCAGATCAGAGGTCACGATATGCCCGAGATATTTAAACTGTTGAACTATTTTTAACTTGACACCGTTCAATTTAATAGATGGAACAGAATCCGGGCCGCTCCGACCCCTGGCCCGAAAAACCATGCATTCACTCTTTTTTGCGTTATAGAGCAAACCGTGATTCAGCGCGTAACGCTCGCAGATACCCAGTAGCCTGGATAGACCACACATCGAGGCGCTCAGCAACACCATGTCATCCGCGTAACTAATATTGTTGACACAGACACTGTCAATATGGCAGCCGACACGGGTGCTGCTGAGCTCCTCTATCAGTGCGTTCACGTACAGGTTGAAGAGCTTCGGCGAGGTCAGCCCTCCCTGTCTCACCCCGCACTCCAACCTGTACGGCTCCGACAGAGCACTTGACCATCGAACGACGTTGACCTGGTTAAGGTACCAGTACTTGAAAATTTCTAGCAGTTCGAGAGGCATAGCGATGTTATTTAATTTTTGCCATAAGATGTCATAGCTAACCAGGTCGAACGCCTTCGACAGGTCCAGAAAACAGGCGTAAATAGGTGTGCTCCTATCGGAGTAGTATTTGACAGTTTGCTTCAGACACAGGATAGCTGACTCAGTAGACAGTCCCGGTTTAAAACCAAATTGATTGTCATGAGTGTCTACATACTGGTCAAGTTGTGTGTTAAGCAAACTGTCAAGAACCTTGGCAAGCACTGTGGCTAGTGAGATTGGCCTGTAGTTGCTCATATCGCTTAGGTCACCGGTTTTACTCTTCACAATTGGTACCACCACGGTCCTCATCATCTCTGCAGGTAAGTACGCATGTCCTATACAAAATGTATATAACATGGCAAGGACTCGGGGCAGGTGGACGCCGGCATGCTTTAGATGCTCAATGCTCAGGCTGTCATGGCCAGGAGACTTTCCATGCGACATTGATTTTATAACTCCCCGAACATCCTTCGCTGTGCATCGGGTATTTATCTCCTGCCCATGTGACCCTTCCACACTGAATGACCGTGATGGCCCCAACGGCGATTTCACCGCAAAGTGATCCTTGAACATGTCAGCAATACATTTCGGTTCACTGACACCGTTGACGCTCACGGGTAAGCCTGGCTTTTTATTTAGCCTACTCGTAGTTTTCCAGAAGTTACGAAAGTCATGCTTCGAATGGTGAGAAGCGAGGATATCCATCTTTATCTGCTCCCTATTATTCTGGCACCACTTTAGGCGTGATTTAAAGATTCTGCGACTCTCCCGCATCTCCTCCCAAACCCTACCTTCCTTCGGTTTACCCCGCAGTACCCATTCCATAAATTTACACCTAGCTACCCCGTGAGCGTCACGCACATGCTTGTTCCATCCGATCACCGGTTGTTTTCTTCTCGGTTTAGGAATAGTATGACTCTCAGAGGCGGCTTTACATAATGTATTAACAATCTTATGATACATACTGTCAATTACACGCATGTGGTCTCGGTTGTCGCAACGTTTATCACTACAGTTACTAAATTCGGGCGGAAAATCAAGTTCTTTTAAACTGTTGTTACATAATTTACGATATAAATCTATTTGTTCGAGGTTTCTCTCCCCCCATTTTATTTTATTACATTCAAAATTCTCTTGCAAAATCTTTGGTTTTACATTATTTATATTACATTTAATAATGAGTGGCAAGTGGTCAGACCACACCGGATCATACTTTATGTGTGTATCGACTATAGTTTGAAAACCTGACTCAGTTACAACACAGTGGTCTAACCATCTTAGCGCCCCATTAGCGTCACTTATAAAACTATATGTGTCAGACAATAAACCTAATTTAATAATATCGGAACATTTCCAGTCCATATCGTTACAAAAATTTGAAAGTTCATAATAAAATTGCTCACCCGGGTGGGTGTTGAAGTCACCGAGCATGTAAACACACTCAATACCTTCATTGCCCACTACTGCGCTCAGCGTCCCCAAACAATCCGTAAACTCGGGTAGATTGACCGTGTTATCCGTCGGCATGTACACACTGAACACTAAGAATGACCTTTGCCCTATCACTACTTTAATACCGCACACTCGAGTATTATCACATCGCACTACAGTTACATTACTAAAGATTTTCTTATTCCATAACAGTGCAACTCCACCCCACGGTCGTCCTGAGATCATCCCTTTCGACGTGTCCATGGGCGATACACCTGTATATGCGAAGTCATCATCTATACAGCTCAGGAAGTTAATGTCGTGCGGCAGTAGCCAATGTTCTTGCAAGGCAATTATGTGGGATGTTCGACATAACTGCCGTACATCATCTACTGAGCGCTTCACATTCTTACAGTTGAAACTTACGAAGTTGTATAATTCTTTATTTGCCATATTTATTTTGTTTTTTGATCGGCCGACACAGCGTAATTACCGTTCGTAACCCTCTGTCGAAAATTTATAAATCGCCTAAATATGACTCCTTCTGGCCATAAATTACTATCTAAGAATATAGATAGCTTCTGCTCTGATACAAAAAACTTAAAGGCTTTATGATCCTTCTCTTGCTTTATTGTAATTTCTTCCAAAGTTATCATCTCCTTCGTCTTTCTGTATACATAGTTAATTATGTCTTTATCTGTCGTATCCATATGAATCTTTGTTATAAATATCGGAACTTTTTTGTCAGCGGCTTTGAAGCCCCCTTCCATATCTCTCGAAATTCCGGATTTACCATAATAACGGTAAATAGATTTCTTGCGTCTAGATACGGTCTTCCAGCCTTCATTATCATTTTCGTTCGGGTCAGATTCACCTACTGTATTTATTTCGGTCTGGCGCTCAACACTTTTCTCAGTTGTTATTATGCAGTTATCGGTGCACTGGCCGGCTGATGCCGCAGGTAGCGGTGACGTCACATCGGCTCGCCGTTTCACACCGCTCGCCATTGTATTCTCGCCTCTATTCAATACCAGTGATCGGTTTATCGGCACAGCTGATTTACGTGTATTTTGATTTAAGTTTACCCTCAATATTTCTCGGTATTCTTGTAAATTATCACCGAAGCTGTTCTTCTGGGTATCTACCGGCTCATTTAACATGGAATTGTTTATAGTGGACTCGTTTATATCATGCGAGAGACCTACTGGCCCGCTATCAAATTGTTGCCAAGCTCCGCGCTTTATATTCACGTTCCGTGGAGACACAGTTGTTAATGAATCATTCCTCAACTGTAGCAACTCAGATCTGCACTCACTCAGCTGCTCGCTTGTAACGTAGTTAGCTTTAACTACATCTAGATCGTTTTGTACTTTTAGTAGGTCTTTCAGTAGTTTCGTGCAATCAAGATGATCGAAAAGAATAGGGGGTAGCTTCTCCAATTCGCGAGCTACAAAAATAGGTATAATATCGGGTTCAGTCGATTTAAAGAGGCTCAGTATATCGACTAGGTCCCTTCCTTCCTTTCCTTTGTTCTTCCGATTTGTTTTGATTTTGTCCGTAGGAATAGATTCAAACAGTAACGACTTAGCTTTTTTAATTTCTTCGCTCGTAAATGAGGTTGAACATATTCGCACCAGCGTTTCCTCGTCGATTATCGAGATCTTGTTCTGAATATAGGATAAAAGCTCGTTGATCACTATATTACACGAATTACACTTAATAGTTTCCGACATTTTAAATATATTTAACAACACGGCACACAGAGTACGCTCACAGCGCCCGGCACGGAGGGATGCGCTCGCGCGACTGCTTTTGCTTGGGTATTTTCATCGACCTTCAGAAAGCCTTCGATACCGTGAGTCATCCCTTGCTACTTGCAAAGCTAAAAAATCTAGGGTTGTCCGGACCAGCTTACGACATATTTCAGTCATACCTAGAAAATCGAAAGCAAATTGTAAAAATAGGCAAACCAGGTTACACAAGCAATCCTCAACATATAACTTGCGGTATTCCCCAGGGATCAGTGGTGGGACCATTACTATTCCTAATTTACGTTAATAACATAACCAATATTAATCTAACTGGACAGATTACACTATATGCTGATGATACATGTCTTTTTTACTTCGGAAAGAACCTAACAGAATTAGTCGAACAAGCACAACAGGATCTGCTCCAATACAGCATTTGGTGTCAATGTAATTTACTAACAGTAAACGCAAAAAAAAACTTCTTACATGATTTTCACTCCAAAAAACAAAACAATACCAAATAATATAGTACTGCGTATCAACAACGAACTACTACACAGATCGCACCAGGAAAAGTATCTTGGCTTAATTTTGGACGATAAACTGACATGGCGACCCCACATAGAACACGTGAGAAATAAAATTACACAACTCACTGGGGCACTACACAGAATGTCTTCTTGTATACCACCTAAAACAAGACACATGCTGTATAATGCGCTCATAAAATCTAATCTAACCTATTTAATAGAAATCTGGGGCTGTGCCGCCAAAACTAATATCATGCCATTACAGCGCGCACAAAATAAAGTTATTAAAGTGCTATTTCGATATCCTAAACTAACACATACTTCTACACTATACAAAAACACAAAAATATTTAACCTCGAGCAAATTTACACAGAAAACATATGCATGTTAAAAAAAAAATGCTAGCTGGGCACATTCATACGCAGACTTCTCTTACCAAACGCAAATACACACACCACCTAAGAAATACACACAAACTGACACTCAGTATGCCAAGAACCGAGTATGGTAAAAGAAATATCTTATACGACGGGGTCAAGAGGTACAATAAACTACCAAATGAAGTGAAAATGTGCGAAAGTATGTCTCTATTCAGAAAAAAATTAAAACAATATATATCTGAAATAAAATATACAAATAAACACTAAAACAAAACCGAAATTACAACTAAAACCAAAATATAACACGAACACAATACCTGCTTATAAACTTACATCTACTTTATACATAAGAAAATTGTTTCACTAATAGTTTAGATAAAATCAAACAAACTTTACTGTTATTGGCTGCCATCCCTTTTCTGAGTCATTAGCTTCCTAAATGTATATATACCTACGGTCGAACTATTGTTATTCTCTTTTATATTTAAATAAGTATACTACTATGCTCACAAGTGAACTGTAATGTTCTTGAGTAAATAAAAGTTCTTTAAACCTAAACCTATATATATATATATATATATAAATTAAATATAAATAAATTAAATATATATATATATATTTAATTTTCCATGTAAATTTAATTACATACAATTTAATTTACCATTTTAAATCCAAGTAATTAATAAAAAAAATTGCGACAAATCGTTGCATTACTTAGGGCCTAGCGAACGAATAATCCGGCCCATAATGTTAGGGAGATGCCTAAGCCTTTTAGTGTCTAGACTTATCAAATATTTTTACATCAAAGATAGACTCACTTCACATCATCATTTTACATCTGAGATAAATCGCAAGAGATGAGGATTGGGCTTTAAGGAAACCTTAGCTGATGTAACTATCAAGTGAGAAATATCAACCGAGAAGAAAAAAAAGGATTGGCTACATTATCTAATGATTACTATGAGTCCATTTCTATGGACCTAAGGTGACATCTAATTTGCTTTTTGCATTTTGAATAAAGATATTCAAACAATACACCACTGTAAGTAACACCACTATAACACTAGTAAGTAGGTACTAATGTAGTGTGTTGTGTCACAGGCCCACGTTGGACGAGATCCAGAGCTGGGGGCAGTCGTTCGACCGGCTCATGCGCAGCGCTGGTACGTACTCACCAACCTTACCAGACGGTTTAGGCTATTATAATGGTACCTCTCTATATAATAGTATAATGTTACAAAATTATAGGTTTGCTTCGATTTCGTTTACCTCCTTATTATTATTTTTGATGGGATAGGGGGGAACGAGCTGACGGTAAAAAGTTTAAAAGTTTATGTTCTTCTTTTCAGAGCATTAAAATAAAAGCTTGTTTTCCTATTTAAGTGGGTACTTACGTATCTATGTATTAGACTACCATAGGTCAAAAAATATAAAAAAATTACTAAAACACGACTTTTTACGGATTTTATTGCGTTGTATTGATATTATTTCATTCCCGACGTGTCGGATCCTTTACAGCATCCATGGTCACGGGTAGACTAAGCTGTTGGACGTCTTAATGTTGCAATTACTAACAGCTACCTTACATTTTTGTTAATTATTGGCGATCCGATTCACGCAGAACGAGCTGGCCGTATACTTTGGTCTTGCAGTTCTGCGCTTGGATTTTGATTGTATGGAATCTATAATGAAATAAACGTCGGGAATCAAATAATATCAATACAACGCGATAAAATCCGTAAAAAGTAGTTTTATTTACAAAGAAGGAAAGAAAAGATTTTATTTCAGTCTCGCACAGACAAAGCAAATTTGGTACATGGTGCTAATTAACAAATTAAGAAAATCCTGCACGAGGCCGAAAAAGGACCCTTAGGGTGCGTTTCCACTGGCGCGGAGCTGGGCGGAGTGGAGCGGAGAAGAGCGGTGAAAAGTGTCAAGTGTTTCCATCGGAGTGGGGCGGCCACACATTCAAAACAACTCGACTCCATTCTGTCCGGCTCGGGGCCGCGTGTTCAAATATTTTATTTGAAAATTCGCTCAGCTCCGCTCTGCTCTACTCCGCTCCACTGACACTGTTTCCACTGATGCGGAGTGGAGATTTCGAGCACTGTGATTGGGCAATTCACGGTCCGCTTCTCTCCACTCTGCCCAGCTCCGCTTCAGTGGAAACGCACCCTAACTCAGCTTAATGCTGCGACATTGATAAACAATATGCCACAGCGCTGGTTTTCAGTTAGGGCCATAATAGTGATGCCACGGGCAGCCACGACAATAACGTGGCTATATTTCAATGTCTAATATTAGCGTAAGTGTCAGAAACCAGTGTAGGTACCTGTCTATTAATTAAAAAATATACTTAGTCCAGGCACCAAATAAGATGGAATAAGAAAAAACTGATAAATCAGAAAACATTATCGTGACCAGAAATATAATTATAATAACTAATTTACTATAAATACATGTTATTAGTGCAGTTATTCTAAAATAAATATGACTCGGCCGAGTAAAACCTACATTTTAGAGTGCTGTGGGTACCTACTTACAGCTTTTTCTCTGGATAGGTACTAATACGACGTTGTTATTATTTCAATGACAAATAATTCCTTTACTACAGCTATTATTCACTGAGTACTCAACTGATTAGTTGCATAAAATAATATTATAAGATTCTACATATCTCTATAACGGTTTGGCCGATTTAAGGGTTCGTAATTCATCAGCGGTTCTTACAAAGGTATAATAAACATTTACGACAAAAATATCATAGGTATTTTAACCTCAATCATATTACCTAGGTAAATAGATTGATAATGAAAAATTTAGACATTCTGAAAAGTAACTATCTATACTTATAATAAATCTGTAGAGAGGTCAATTCTGTACATGAAATATATTTCCAAAATAACTATCAGCGGGTGATTAGTGATCGATACTGATGCCAAAAATGCAATCAGTAAAATTTTTGTCTGTCTGTCTGTCTGTCTGTCTGTCTGTCTGTCTGTCTGTCTGTATGTTCTTTATAGAAACAAAAACCACTCGACGGATTTCAACGAAACTTAGTACAATTGTTCTTCATACTCCTGGGCAGGTTATAGTATACTTTTCATCACGCTACGATCAATAGGAGCAGAGCAGTGAAGGGAAATGTTGGGAAAACAGGAGAACTTACTCTATTTTTTAAGCTTCCGTCGCGTGTGCAGCCTTAATGGTTAAAGCTACACAGAAATAATGTATGACGGAAATGTTCTCCTTAAAATTATATAAAAAATATTCCACGACAGCAAATGTCTATCTTTTATGGTATATTCACAATAACACGTGTAACTCCCGATAGCTTAGCAGTTCGGAGCTTTCTGATTATATTTGTCTACTCTTACGTTACGTGACTGACTGACTGACATAGTGATCTATCAACGCACAGCCCAAACCACAGGTTATAGTGTACTTTTCATCACGCTACGATCAATAGGAGCAGAGCAGTGAAGGGAAATGTTGGGAAAATGAGTGATTCATGGGAAAGGTTTCAAACTATCAATGTATATATCATCACGCTACAACCCTTAGGAACGGGGCAACGCAGGTGAAACCACGGGCGAAGAACTAGGGAACAAAGTAACTATTCCACGCGGACGAAGTCGCTGGCAAAAGCTAGTTTGAAATAAACTGATAAACATAAACATGACGTCACGGGACTTATTTGGCGGGCTCGGCCAAGAGTTTAGAGTGGCGTGGCGAAATTTTAGAGCTTTTTGTACAGAATTTGCTCTTACAGCTTTTACTCCAGAGAACTAATACGACGTTGTTATTACCTCAAGTACTAAACTCATTTTCTGATTTTAAACCTCCATGGTGTACATAGATACAGAGCGTATTGTATATTTTAGAAATTGAATATTTTCTAAAAATCTGTTGTTCATTTTAAAATAAAATTAAAATTTTTGAAAGAACCCACGACGCATGTAATCGTAGGTAAAAGGAACTACCACTACTGAACTACTGATCAGTGTATAGAGCAATGTAAAAGCTTTGATCCCGATCATTACACAACATACAATACCATCACGCCTGTATTCTCCGAAGGGTTAAGCAGAGGCGTACTAATGTACACCCACAGTCAGTTCAGTATGTTTAGGTCCCATATAAAAGGAGGCGAGCCTATTGCCGTTAACCAGGCACAAATTCCAAATTCCGAGCTGCTAGAAATTCGTAGAAAAACTCAATAACACTTTGCGCGTAGCAGTCATGTTCAGGACCACTAGGCTAATGAGGCAGATCCCGAACATTATCCAGTTTTAATTTGAATTCTCTGTTTGTCGAACTGACATAATTAGGTAAGTATGACAGAGACAGAGCGACTTGGACAGAACAAGTTAATTCTTCATACCGCGTACCGCGCACCGCGCACTGCACACCGGCCCAATTGACAACATTTCAAAATTATTAAGCCACCAAAACATAAATACCGTTTCTTTGTTTTGGTTTATATTACTTTATTTCGGAGAAAACAATTAAAATACGTGTGATGACGTCACTTATACGGCGGAAACTGAGAAAATTGAAATTTTGTCGAAATAATAGTAAATCAACAACGAAATAGGTAATGTCATGTAAGTATGTAATGTAATAGCATAGATTCTAAACTGACGTAAAACTATTTTTTAAAGGTCAGATAAATGACGTCATGTCACCGCTTAACCGTAAAAATGACGTCATTTGGCAATGACGTCTGCTTAGGATAAAAAGAATTTTATAGTCAAAAATAAATATGAAAATGATTGAATATCGGGAAAATAAAAAATACGGGTATCCTATTTTTCGATCTAGTTTAAATAAAATTATAATACCTATAGATGTTAAAAAAATGAAATGTTGTCAATTAGGGGAACACAAAAACATGATGTTTTCCCAGCTGTGGCGTTTTGTTAATATTTTTATTAAATAAGCTTACTTATGCAGAAAAAACCTTATAATAAATAAAATGTATAGCGTGATTGATAATCAATAGTAGGCAACCCAGATGTTTCCCTAGCCGCCCACTAGAGTGCGCGGCAGTAAATAGCGACGCCGTGCGCGCGCAACATTAGTGCTCGACGAGGGTTTGACGCATTTGGTGGTGACCCAATATAACTGATGCCAAACGTGGGGCGCCACTTATAGCGTCTTTCATCTAGTCATGTCCCAGACCAGTTCTATTGATTAATATCTGGGGCATATGGTGGCCAATACGTTTGGGTTATACCAATGTAAATGATGTGCACAGTGTTTAGTCGAGCGGTATCTTGCTTAAAAACAACATTTGAGAGTTTTTTTTTTTTATAAGAATGATGCGAATCAGATATGTGCCGGAGAGCAGTCAGCGCTCCACCATTAGTAATGACCAGCTCCGTGCGTCCTGTTTAACCTATACCACCCGACACCATAACAGACCCCTCACCGCAGGAGACACATCTTTTCCCTCCCGTCCATGAAATTTACGCGAAAATATCTTTCTCCAGTAAATAAAACTGGGCTCCATTACTCTGTCCCTGTCCAATCTCGATGTTCACGAGCGAACTCTGGATGACGTATCCGTCTCTGTTCGTCCCCGCCATGGTGGGTATCGATACCCTCGAGCTGCGACGCAACAACAATGTGCACTTGTTGCTACACTATCATTTACTGTTCCATGGTAAAATTGACAAACCTGCGGCTTTGTAGCGTTGTGCCCTATACGCACCGCACCAGATCGATACACGCGACTGCGTGCGCGCCGCCTGTTTGCGACTCCAACAGAGCGAACATAATAATATGCTGCACAATAAGCGTCAACTAATCAGGCTATATCTTTGCTCAATACTCTGACAGCACAACAGTTGTATCTGGACATATTTCATACGAATTTGAATTTTGTTGGCAATCTTTATATATATAATTCTTCTGTGAGTGTGTATGTCACTGAACTTCTCTCAAACGACTGGACCGATTTTGATGAAATTTTTTGTGTGTGTTCAAGGGGATCTGGGAATGGTTTAGATCAAACGACTGGACCGATTTTGATGAAATTGGGGATCTGGGAATGGTTTTGTCCGCTGTCCGCTGCATTTCGCTTTATACGTAGCGAAGCACGTACCGGGCCGCTAGTACACTAATAAATTTGTGAATAATTGTAAAAAAATATTGTTACAAAATAATTGTTTATTGATTTATTTTTTTATTATTTTCTTTATATAATAATACTATTGTTATTTTTATCATTGACTTTCTACACGTATTGGTAATTAGCTGTGAGTATAGAGCGTAATTGAAAACTGAATAAATAAATAACTAAATGACTCATGGACTCATTCAAGCATCTTCTCATTACTCGTTCACTTACACGGACGTTACGGACATTTTCTTAAAGATACACGATTACACTTGAACTGCAGTTAGCCTGCGGTTTCTGAGATTTTGCTCCCTTATAAAACGGTTATTGGATTTTTCTATGTAATTCGCAGTAGCAGCCTGGAGTTCGGAATTTGTGCCCTAGTTAGAAGTTTTCATATCTCAATATTCCCCACCACAACAGAATGTTACATACTTAACTAAATCAGAAGGCATCTAAAGATGCAATAAATGCATGTAGAGTAAGGTTTGCAGCACTGGCACTATTTTTGCAATCACTCTGATAAATCTACGTTTGTTTGTTCGGCAGCCGGACGGAAAGTATTTCGCGACTTTTTGCGCGGTGAATACTCCGAGGAGAATATAATGTTCTGGCTCGCCTGCGAGGAGCTCAAGCGGGAAACGGATCCCGACGCCGTCGAGGAGAAGGCGCGTTTTATCTACGAGGACTACATCTCTATCCTGTCGCCCAAGGAGGTGAGCCCTCGGCCCCCGGCCCACGGTATTTCCGCTCTAGAACAAAGGTGGACGAAAATATGTTTTAAGCTATTTATTTTAAATACGCGAATAATCCTGGCTAGGAATCGGTTTTGCAAAGGAAAACCGATTCCTACCCAGGATGATTCGCGGGTCGATTGAAATGAAGAAACACCCAAATTTCAAAGAAGATGGCTGAGGTCTTACCACCTTCTTGGAATCCTATTTATAGAGTCTATTAAATCTAAATTCAAGCCAAAAACTGCAAGACCAAATGATACGGTGAGCTCATTCTGCGTAAATCGCATGACTAATGATTAAGTGAAAGGGTTAGTGGATAAATACAGCTGTCAATAAATACGACATCGAGAAGGACAACACCTCAGTCTGCCCGTGACCATGGACGCTGTAAAGAGTCCGAAACGTCGGGATTTTGTTAATGTGAATATAACACGATAAAATCCGTAAACTGGTTTTATTTTATATGCATTTTGACGATTTTATCGGCATGTCTACGTGAGTACAGACTGCCAAACGTATTTTATCGGCATGTCTACGTGAGTACAGACTGCCAAACGTATTTTTATTGCTTTTAACAAATATCACCACTTCAACAATACGAGTATATAACGCAGGTAACGTAAGGATCTTTAGTTCCTTAAAATAAGGCATCTGGAACATGCCACATGTCGCTTTCACGCATTTCTTTTCGTTGCTAAACGTAAGTTCTCTTTCAGTTGAATTTCCCCAAAATATTAAACCGTGGATCCGTGGAACCCGTGGAACTAAGTGTGGATGTTACATGTGTATGATACGCGGTCAGTTTTGCTGGTCTTATAACTATTTTTGACTGTCTATACAGAGCGTAAGAAAATTTAATTATTTTTTTACACACTGCATCCATTTATATCAATCCAAAGCCCAATGAATTTTATGCTAGCTGGTTCTTAATTTTTTTTTTCAGTTATTATTTACATTTAACGTTAGGGAGGTTTTTCTTTGGGAATAACTCACTATTTAACTAGTCGGTTATGGTCACATGGTGTCATTGATGTCATTTTGATATGTATTCATGTTGGTTGGAGTAAATACAGCAGTACTGTCATCAGCAAATAGTACCATGGGAAATTGAATAGCTTGCGGTACGTCATTTACATAGATTAGGAAGAGTATGTTCGAATTCACCTTAAGGTTATCCATCAGTGTTATCTGAAGCCTCAATAAAATGCATGAATTCCGTAATGAGACAATTTAATAAAATCAAAATTTTTACTCATACTTTTCGACGGAACGAAACCATAGCGCGATCTAAATCGATCCTAACGCCATCTATCGCGCTACGAGACAACACACTAAAATGCACTGGTTTCGTTCCGCCTTAACAGAGTAAAGGACCTAATACGCTCCCCTGCGGTACCTACACCAGATTATGTGACCGCTCTAGGACTTTGAAAAAAAGTGTTTTTCTGATTTTGATAATAGAGAGAGCTTATTAAACTTCATTAACATGTTTACTTTTATGAATGTTTAATGTTTTATTTGATGAAGTGTTTGGGATACCTATGTGTATGCCCCTATTGTGTCGGACAGATTTTTTTAACATAGTGTACCTACGAGTATCTATTATATGGCGTAGCACCCAAATAATATAAATAAAATATTGTTTTTTAAAGTAACTAATTAAACTACTGACTGCCTCATTAGTCTAGTGGTCCCAAGCGTGACTGCTACGCTAGAGGTCCTTGGTTCGATCCCCAGGACGAGCAAAGTGTTATTGGGTTTTTCTATGAAATTCTCAGTAGCAGCTCGGAGTCTGAATTTGTGCCCGGTTAATGGCTATAGGCTTTCCCCCTATAACATGGGACCTAAACATACCGGCGAACTGTAGGTGTAGGTACATTAGTACGCCTCTGCCTAACCCTTCGAGGAATACAGGCGTGATGGTATGTATGTTAAACTACAAGTAAGTAGGTACTTTACCTTGTTCTTCGATATGTCACAAACATGACAATATATACGAATAATCTCGGGGACCGTTGCTGCAAAAATGCCGAACGAAAGAGTCACTTACACGACTTAAACGAACAATGTCGATGCGTTAACTTTCCAGGTAAAAAATAATAATATTATTTAACATTGCCCAATGACCTTGAGGATTTAGTCTTTGTGCTAGTAATTGTTAGTCACAGGCTGAGGTTTCGGTTATTTCTTTATTATTTCAAAATGTTCAAAGCAATAAGAAAATAAAAACAATACAAATTGTTAATTACGTCATTACAATTTTTTTGGTATAAAATTAACTAAATGTTAAGACGTTATACAGAAAAAATACAAATTCGGTTAAAAAAGCCCTATTTACTTCAATTATTATCCAAAATTGGGGCAAATTTATAAAAAAATTAAACAATACAATTTGTTTGTGATGACCTTAAGTATAACATATATTTTTTATGTGGCAAACGCACATAAGGATTTCACTGGAAACTTCTTTAAAGCTAGGGTGTTTTTTCGATATGTTTGATGTAATGCCCTTAACTAAAACTTAACACATAATTGACATAATTATTGTGACTGCCTCATTTGTCTAGTGGTCCCAAGCGCGACTGCTACGTTATGGCGCATCCACACATGCCGCCGGCTTATGCCGCCGGGTTTCAGACCGCCTTGCCTGAGATGCGGCAAATGCCGGCGGCACGGCCGCCGGCCATGCCGCCGGCCGTGCCACCGGGCATGTGTGGATGCGCCATTAGAGGTCCTGGGTTCAATCCCCAGGCCGAGCAATGTGTTTTTATTTTTATTTGTAATAGGCTTACGCTTGACCGCCAATTCGCCGATGTTAAGCGATACTGCGATCTACGATGGAGCGCGCTTGCCTAGATGAAACCGATTCATTAGTGATTTAAAGATATTATAGATTACTAGCTTTTTGCCCGCGACTTCGTCCGCGTGGAATAGTTACTTTGTTCCATATGAACTTTCATCCCCTATTTCACCCCTGCATAGGTCGAAATTTATTAATTACTTTGCCCGCGGCTTCGCTCGCGTTAAGAAGTATTATTATTAATATTTTGTTCGTCTTAATTTATTCGTTCCATTAGGTACTGATAGTTCAAAACTTCAAACCAATACATTTACATCCTCCATCATCCCTTATTTTATCGCCATGGGGGTTGAATTTATCAAAATCCTATTTAAGCGGACGTCTTCATCATAGTAGCTCCAATCTTTAATTTCAGTTCAATCAGTCGAAAATCTAAGATTTATACAAACTTTCACTGGGTGAACCGATTTTGATGATTCTTTTTTTATTTGAAATCTGGTGCTTACCCTGTGGTCCCATTTTACATGGTCCAGTTCTAACAATGGCATCCATCCATCCAATTTGCATTAAGTATGTGCGCGACAAATGGATGAATAACTCAATATTACGCCAACCGATTTTGATGATTCTGTTTTTGATCGATAACGCATACTTCAGAGGTGGTCCCATGAAAATTTGGTCAAGATCACAAAATTTAGAACAAAATGGCAATAACACGTAAATGATAACGTCGTCTAGGTATGCGTAAAATTTTACTCGCTACTAAAAATGTTGAAATAAAATAACTTTTGACAAAACAGTTACAGTTTCGGTAGTCGGTGGCGAAAACAAAAGCTCAAACCAAATTGAAGGCACCGACTTCCGAAACTGTTATTTTATATTTGCATTATTTGTATGTTTTTAAAGGCGGTTTTACTTTTTGTTAATTCGTGCTTCTGGGCGTCCGACAGGAGACAGGGCTGCTCGGGGGAATGAGATCGTGGAGATCTGATGCACACTCACCGAAATGTATCCGATAAAAAACCGATAAGTTAGCAACTGTACGGCGATGTTCCAGACTTTGGAGTTTGGCCCGGACAAGGGAGTCGTTATGTGTTATTGGGTTTTGGAGCGTTTTAGGTCTTTGAAATTCTCAGTAGAAGCTCGGAGTTAGGATATGTGGCCGGCAATATTGCAATTGGCTCGCCCCCTATTAGGTACATCAGGTACATGGGACCTAAAACATACCGGCGAACTGGAGGTATAGGATGCATTAGTACATACATTAACATAGTCATGTTATGATTCTCATTATACTGTCCCACTGCTGGCCACGGGTCTCCTCTCAGAATAACAGGGATTAGGCTATAGGTCACCACGCTGGCCTATTGCAGGCAGACTTCACACGCCATCGGCGTATATCTCTCAGGCATGCAGGTTTCCTCACTATGTTTTTCTTCACTTTAAGCGCGTGATAATTAACTATTAATACGCACATGACTTCGAAAAGTTAGAGCTGTATACCTAGCTTGGATTTGAAGTCGAGATATTTGACTTAGCAGTCCAATGGTCATAATATATCACTAGGCTTTTTTTTATGACTAACATCATCTGAAACTAACCCAAAATTGTATGCTCATCATTGTGGGGAACCCAGTGATAAGCACTGTATATGTCCTCATATTAAAATTACCAATAACATAAAATACCTAGGTGTCATAATAGATGAAACTCTCTCATTCAAACTGCATATTGGGGCTTTATGTAGTAAAGTGCGGAAGTTGATATTTGCCTTTAAAAAGTTACGTTATATAGCTGACCCAAAGATAATTAGGCAAGTTTACTTTGCGCTTTGTCAATCATTACTAACCTATTGCATTACATCATGGGGTGGTGCGGGTAAAACTTTATTACTAACTATTGAAAGAGCACAAAGAGCGATTCTCAAGGTGTCCACATTTCGCCCTTTCCTTTTTCCCACTAACCTCCTGTATAAATCCTGCAGAGTACTAACTGTTCGACAGCTATTCATAATGACCATAGTATTAAAACAGCACACATCACTTCCCTTCACAGCTGAGTTTACAAAAAAAAGACGGAAAGATATAGTTTGCCCACAACCTACAGGAACTAAACATGCTTTCACAGCCAAATTTTACGTTTTTTTAGGGCCGCTTCTTTATAATAGACTCAACGCTATAAAGAATATTTATACCCTCAATTATAACAATTGTAAAAAAACTCTTCAGGAAGCCCTCCAAAGCATGTCCTACGAAGATACAGAGAAATTGCTAATTGTGTTAAAGTAAGCATTTATTTATGTGTTCTTTTTAGTTTATTTTAGTTTATTTTTGTTTATTATTGTTATACTTATTTTGTTATACTGATTTTGTGATTATTTTAGTCCTTAATATGTATTTTTCTCGCCTGAAACACAGGATTACCTAGTTCAGGCACATAATGTCATGTAAATAATATACCTAAGTAAGACTTTGTTACTAACAAATATTTTGTCATGTAGTATTTAATAAATGATTTTGATTTGATTTTGATTTGATTATATGGGATAGGAGGGCAAACGAGCAGACGGATCGCCTGAGGCGTCACGATTGCGTTGCCGACCTTTAAAAAGGGGATTGGGCCTCCGATAACCTCACTCACTCGGCGAAACACAACGTAAGCGTTGTTTAACGCTGGATTTCTCTGAGGCCGTGGTATCACTCCGGTGTAGCCGGCCCATTCGTGCCGAAGCATGGCTCTCCCACGTAAACAGGCTATCACTGCTCTTTCTCTAGGATACATTAGTACTCCTCTTAACCCTTCAGGGAATACAGGAATAATATGTTATGTAGTGACATATCTATTTATTGTATCAGTTTGTACCAATAGGTAAATCTAGATACGCTTAATTTGCAGCAAAATATAGTTGGAATTATTGATTATGTGCTACTGGGGAACCACGGGGCGGCCCGGCCCGGCCCGGTCCGGCCCGCGCCCGCCCCGGCCCGGCCCGGCCCGCGTCCGCCCGGCCCTCACTCGGCGCTCGGTTGCAGGTGTCGCTGGACTCGCGCGTGCGCGAGGTGGTCAACCGCAACATGGTGGAGCCGACTCCGCACACGTTCGACGAGGCGCAGCTGCAGATCTACACGCTGATGCACCGCGACTCGTACCCGCGGTTCGTCAACTCGCCGCTCTACAAGACGCTGGCGCGGCTGTCAAGCGCGGAACCGCCGGGGGCCTCCCCCGCCCCCGGCCCCGCTCCCGCGCCCGCCCCCGCCGCCAACGTCGCGCAGTGACGTCACCCGCACACCTCCCCACGTGTAAATAGACTCGATATACATTCATTTAAACGGGTACTAATTTTGTACATAGCTAGGTTAAGTGTGAGAGTAGGAGCGGCGCGCGCCGCCGCGGCCACTTCGCTGGTCCACCGCCCGCGCGCCCCGCGCCCCGCGCCCCGCGCCCCGCGCTCTCTCCGCGCGCGTGTTATAGATAGAAGCAATAAAGGTGGACCAATTAAGTTTGCCGAGGAGTCAACGAATAAATAAATCAGTTAATGTATGTTTGAGTTTCATTTTTTGGTGTCGCCGAGGGCGGCCCGCACGAGCCTGCAAGTTGAGATGACATCGCAACAAATTTGTTAGTTGAGTCAAAGAATAGTAGGTGCCTAACTATAGAGAGGTTAAAACTACGTTTAATTATAATTAGTCATAGCAGCTTTCAGTAGACCAGTCCCAACTGACGGCACGCATGCATCAGTCATCGTGTTCAACGCTCAACCATAATTTAGGGAGCTCAAATACCAGATCAGCAGGAAATTCGTGTAGGTCAAATGAAGTTCCCAAAGCCTCTAGACTATAAGATATTATTTGATTCCCGACGTTTCGGATGCTTTACAGCATCCATGTCTACCGCATCTATATCTACCGCAATCTATCTATATCTAATTAGTATTAGATATAGATAGATTGCGGTTACATAGGTTAACAGGAGCCCCGGAGGGGTTATGTAAGGAGGACCCGTATAAAAGAACATATCGCCGATGTCAAACACCGCCGTTCCAAGAAGTCAGCAGTTCGTGAACATATTCTTGACAAGGCCCAGCATTACATCAAATTTGATAAACCACCCCATTATAGATTTTATTAAATCAAACTCCAAGTCCAAAACTGCAAGACCGAAGGATATGATGAACTCGTTCTGCGTGAATCGGATCGCCATTAAATGTCAAAAATGTAAGTTAGCTGTTAGTAATTGCAACATTAAGACGTCCAACATTAGTCTACTCGTGACCATCGATGCTGTAAAGGATCCGAAACGTCAGGAATCAAATAGTATCAATATAACGCGATAAAATCCGAGAAAAGTAGTTTTATTTCAATGTGTAATATTCGCGTAAATGTCAGAAACCGATTAAGGACCAATAAATTATGAATTGTATTGAATGGTAATGTTTTTGAATATATTTTGTTGAGAGTCCAGCAAGCGAACCGAATTTCCCATACAATCGTAATATCAAAATAAATCGTAATTCAAAAACAATTTAATCAAATTGTATTATTATTCGGATTCTGATAGCGTGAATCTAGGTTCCTACTCTACCATTTCGTCCAAAATAAGTACTTCACTGGAAATAAATGTAAGCGAATGCAATTTTTTTTAGTTTGTATTATGTATTGTACCTATTTTGTTAACATTTATTTAATAACGGGCTTCCGTTCGCGAGTTCGTCTGCGTGGACTTCAGGATTACATCCGACCTGAATAAAAAGTAAGTATAATCCTACGTGCTAGTCTAGGTAATAATACTAGGTAATTAGTGCTTCAAATTTCATGCAAAACCGTCCAGCCGTTGTAGTGTAATAAACGTTCAAGCCTAAAAACTCGTATTAATTGTATTGTAATATTCGTAGGAGCAAAAATATTAATAATACTATACTAGATACGTATGACTAACACTTTATATGATAAGTATAATCTGTAGGGATTTCAAGTAGCTACCTACCTAATTGTTTTATCTAAGTGATTACATAAGTTTAGTTTTGGTTAGATCGTAGGTAGTTCGTATACAAGGTAGTGTATAGTCTATGTGGCCGATAGGGCTCACTACTTACGGTGGTTCTTGAGTAGGGGTGGTGCCGAGGAAGCGAGCGTAATAACACTGCAAGATTGCACTTTCTTTGATTGACTCTAATCAGCTTTGTATCAATTACTGATAAGTGAAAACAAGATCACGCTAATTCATACCATGTTGTGTTAGCGTTGAAGGGGAGCGGCCGTGTTGCCAATTTATAAAAATTTATTTTCACTATATTGGTCTTTGTTGGTGTTGCCAACAGGGGTAGGACAATGGGGAGATATTTTATCATGTGCGTATATTTATTAAATAATTCATTATCACTCGCTTAAACGTTGAGGGTACCTAACCTAAACATCTTGCGGAAACCTGCATGCCTTATTGTGATTTCAGCGCTGGGTATTAAATGTGCCCAGCATAATGCTGAGCTGGCAACCCTTTAGAGGCAAGCATGCCGACAGTATTTCATGTTGATCGTGTTTTATTTGCTCATTTTATATGTGTGTGTTGTACGGGAACTTGTCTCAATAAATTTATTTTTCTTTCTTTCTGATTTAATTTTGTTTTTAATTTGGTTCATTTTGACTTATTTTGAGTTTTATTGTTTTAATTTTGTTTTTTTTTATACCATTATTTTACTTATTAATTACATTAATAATTTAATAATTCGGCATCAGAATACTTTATTATGCGTAGCAATAATAATTTTTTAATATCTAAATAAGGTTGAAATAAAACTACTACTAAGTACTATGTACAACGCGATTAAATCCGAAAAAGTTAATTTATTTCAACGTCTAATATTCGCGTAAGTGTCAAAAACCAGTACATAATTAATGTTTTCCTTCCTAATTGCTATGTAACATTGATATGTACATATGTATTTTTTTTTAATTTTTAATTATGCTTTGCACTTCGTTCTCGAGATTAGTACCTGAAATAAATATTCTACACCATGTAGTAACGCATAGCACCACATGTGCACTTTAGTTGAGGGTAGGTAAAAACTTTGTTACTTACCTCGCTCGTAACACGCGATCTGTCGTCAGGCGGATTTCGCAGCTACAACCGCTCGGTCACTTTTTCCTCCGTGTACAAATTGTGCTCCAAAACTTTTTAAAATGCCTAAGCGGCATTCTGAAGATGAGTTAGAAAATATAGCTCGTAAAATGAAAAACTTAGAACGCACAATTAACCGAATGAAAAATAACACCGGTACTTCGCCTGTACAAGACCAGCCTTCGCCTGTCGTGCCACAACCCCCAGGTATTTATAATTACTGTAAAAATATTGTGAAGCATCTAACTTATTCGAGTTTTATCTCTGTGCAACTCGATACGCCATTGAGGATATCCATATGCACCATTATCTTATTAAAATATCAATCTATCAATAAAAGATTAATATTGTACCTAGAACTTGTGTATCAGAACGGTCATTGGGGCCGCTTTACCTCATAAGTGATACCTACCGTACTTCACGGTACATTCTAGCGTATGTAAAACTGAGACGTCAATGGGGACTATCTCGAAACATACTACTAGACACTGCATGTCTGTCACTGTCTTTAACAGGAATGTCATTGGGACATTTCCATACACCAAAAAATATGCAGCATACGTACATACTCACCATGAGTATTTAGGCTAAAACATGCATCCTGATACTCGTTACAGGCACCAGAAGATTGGTTGCAAGATCCAGACGTACCAGAAGATCCTGTTGATGTTCTTGCCTCGGAAGCTCCTTACGAGGCCTTCATCGAGAGTGCAGAGGTATCGGTTCCTAACAGCAGCCCGTACGCTGTACAAGTCGTTACCGAACCTGATGAACCTACGGTCATACCCAGCGAGGTACCACATGCTTGCACCGATGAACCACCTAACTCGGCTAGCCCACCTATGCTGGACACAAGCCCAACGTGCTGGCGGCACTCATCGCGCAGCTGGTCGCGACAACCGCCACCACCACGGGCGCCGGAGGCGACGCATCCCCGAGGACGCCGCCACTAACAGTTAAGTACGCAGACCGACTATCATACTTTTATAACCAGTGGAAACGTATTACAAATGACAAAACTATCCTTTCATGGATAAAAGGTTCTGAAATACCATTTCGTTGTATTCCTGAACAAGTTGTTCCCCCTAAACGATCTATGTACTCAGACGCACAAAAACCTCATTCCTACGAAGCCATTTCAAAAGGCGCGCTATTTAAATGTCAACCTTGCCAGGGCCAATTTATCTCCACCGTTTTTTTAACACCAAAAGCTAATGGAAAAATGCGATTCAATATTAAATCTAAATAAATATATTAATACTCAACACTTTAAACTTGAAGATCTTCGTACAGCCTTGAAACTAGGTACAAGAGACCTTTTGGTCAAAATAAATGTTCGTTTTAGAAAATATCTAAGGTTCAACT
Organism: Acronicta aceris; assembly: GCA_910591435.1. Lineage (NCBI taxonomy): Eukaryota > Metazoa > Arthropoda > Insecta > Lepidoptera > Noctuidae > Acronicta > Acronicta aceris. Next base: position 15,180,594 of record OU342770.1, read on the forward strand.
TTGGCCATACCGTTTGGCCTTAATTCCGCACCATTAGTTGTCACCAAATGAATGAAACCTGTAACTAAACTACTACGCTGTACCGGCTACGTATCCACATTATATTTAGACGATTGGTTTTTGTTTGGTAAATCATTCAATGAATGTTCAAACAATGCTAACATAACAAATAATATATTGGTCTCTCTAGAGTTCTTAATAAATATATAAAAAAGTGTGCTTTGCCCTAGCAATGTTTGTAAATATTTAGGCGTTATTATAAATTCACATACATTTTACGTTCATTTGCCGGATGATAAAAAGATACGCATCAAAACGGAATTACAAAAGTTTATTAGAATGAGACGTTGCGAAATCAGAAGTTTTGCTCAATTAATTGGCCTCTTGATCTCAGCATGCGTACGAGTTGAATGGATGGTTATATACCAAAAATTTAGAGCGGTGGATCACAATAATTATGATACGTACATAGACATCCCTGTATCGTTATACCCCGACTTAAAATGGTGGCTTGACAACATTGAACATTCAGTCCGCCTTATTCGAGATGACTTATATAGTGTCGAAATATTTTCTGAAAAAAGAAGAAGATAAACGAAGAACAATTGCGGCATATTAATTATCTCGAAATATTGGCAGCTTTTATAGCTCTAAAATTTTTTGCAATATTCTATTTCGGCATCAGAATACTTTATTATACGTTGCATATTGCATCGTTAAATATTATATGTAATAACTTTGATAAAGTAGACCGATTTCAATAAAATTAAGCTTAAATGCTGTCTCATGATACTGCCAATGCATTGTTTTCAAGTTTTTAAGAGATGGCGCTAGTAGTAAGAAAGCAGGTACAGTGTTTACTATATTGGATTTCCTTTAATACAATGAACCGCACGATACTCTGGGGATCAAGACAAATCTTACGACACCGCATTTGGGGTAGTGGGTGTACATTAAGTACGCCTCTGCCTAACCCTTCGGGGAATACAGGCGTGATGGTATGTCTAAAATTGTATTTTTTCTGTCCCCTTTTTTGTATTTTGCCGGCTATATATTTTTTTTATGGGATAGGAGGGCAAACGAGCAGACGGATCGCCTGATGGTAAGCGATTACCGCCGCCCATGGACACCCGCTATATTTGATATTTTTTCAAAAATTCATAGTCTTTAATGATCTTACTGCAAAGACGAATCAATCGACACCTCCTTTGTTAAAATCTGATCTGGTGTTTGAGCTAGGATCGAACATCCATACGATACATACGTATATACATACATAGACTGTTAAACTCATTTGGAGTGTGACTTATGCGGTTGACAGACCTAAGGTGCAGAAGTGTTAGTCAGCGCTATAGACATCAATCAATTTTAATTTTATATACCTAAATGTGCCGTCCTGTGCTGCGATACTGCACAAATTAATATCTTAGTATCTTATCACAAGTATATTTACTTAATATATTTACTTACTTGTGATAAGATACTAAGATACAAGCTTCCGTACAATTTATTTTATTTTCTTCGTTGCAAATAAAATTGAAAATGAAATTATGAGTCAGCACATGCCTTATTAGGATGAGTGGGACCCAATATTTTTCATGTCACACGTGACTACTAGGACATATCAAAGTGTCATATAAGAACACTGCTTAGTGCTATTTCTTTTCATCTTATGCTGCCTGTATTTATACTCGCGCTCATTAGGAAAGCTTAAAATGTTAGTTAAATAGGTACCGACAATGACATTATATAATTAAAAAGGATATGTAGCGCGACTAGTGGTGGTAAAAACGGCTACTTTTCGATAATGAATATTACTGTTATGTTATTTCCCAACAACTGTTATTGTATACTGTTGTTGTTATTCTGTTGGGTTGCGTTGAAACTACGACGTAAATATTCGGCGGTTAGTCAAAAGTTTTGTCTCAAAACACAACTTTGTTTACGACAAATGTTAGTGTTGATGACATTGACAAATGTCAACTGTCAAAACTAAAAAGCCCACGTTCCATTCCATCGGTTCCATAGATATTGCATACCACAGACAATTTAAGCACTCTACACACGTGCCAAAGATTTTTAGTTGATTGATGTGACCACCATGACAAAGTTTTATTAAAGCGGATCGTTCAGCTGAGCCCGCGAAATTCAAATTTCAAGTGATTTTTCACTGTTTGTAGGTCTATAACAAGTTCTAGATTCATGACAGTAGTAATCGCGACATTAAATAGACAACATTCACAACTGAGAACTAAAACCTTTACCTATAGTTCCTTATCAAGCTAAAAACTTGCCAAAAACTGTGAAAACTTGTCAAAATTGACACAGTAAAGGTTTTAGTTGTCAGTTGTGAATGTTGTCTATTTAAAGTCGCGATTACTACTGTCATGAATCTAGAACTTGTTATAGACCTACAAACAGCGAAAAATCACTTGAAATTTGAATTTGGCGGGTTCGGGTGAACGATCCACCTTAAATATGAATATATTTTTAAGAGATGATAAAACATGAACATGTATTGAATGACGAAAAGAAATAAGTCAAATATGATATTGTTGCACATAAGAATTTTCATTGACGCGTATTTTAAAGTTCATTGATTTGTACATGATTTAATTATTTACATTCTTTACTCTTTAAACAAGCTAGTTATTTTACTATATACATTTTTGCGTTGGGATTTAAGAACATGATTTGCTCAATATACCTACTTATATATTCTTAGAACTCAATATAGTTAGAAATAATACGAATAACTTTTCTACGAAAAAGTATTTTTATAAAAGTTATACGTAGCTTTTTACTCTCACAATCAATTTTTTCAAAATAGTTCTAGCCCTAATTTTCGGCATATTTTTAAATGTTTTACTTATCCTAAAACTAAACTATACCTAAACTAAACCTATCTACACAAGTCACCAATAATACTTTATAAATATTTACATAACACGATTACACGACCGGTGACAATTTGACAATAACAATAATAGTCAAACAAAGTACGCAAATCGCGAGAAACAAAACAGCTATCGAACAGCACTGAACACGATGAATACCAATCTGTTACTGACGACGTGATGACAACGACGACAACATGTGTTGTCCTGTAATGTAAATGTAACCCTGTTATTAAATAATGATAATTCGTAAAAAAAAATCGACCTTATTTCGATTTCGTAAAGCTTATATTCGTAAAACACATTTGACTGAATGACAACGAATAGCAATAGCGTTAGTCACTTCGAAAAGAAATGAACCTTAACATCATGTTGCGTAAGGTCATTATCGTACGCGATGCGCGCGCAGCGCGATCGTGGAAATGGAATGGCATGGCGGCTCGTTATTTGACAGCGCGTAATTGACGACGTAATGACAACGACAAGTTGTGTTGTCCTATAACCCTGTCATGAAATAATGATAGTTCGTTAAAAAAAATCTACCTTATTTCGATGCCGTAAAGCTTATATTCGTAAAACACATTTGACTGAATGACAACGGATAGCAGTAGCGTTGGTCACTTCGAAAAGAAAATGAACCTTAACATCATGTAGCGTAAGGTCATTATCGTACGCGATGCGCGCGCAGCGCGATCGTGGAAATGGAATGGCATGGCGGCTCGTTATTTGACAGCGCGTAATTGACGACGTGATGACAACGACAAGTTGTGTTGTCCTGTGTTGCGATCGTGGAAATGGAATGGCATGGCGGATTGTTATCTGACAGCGTATTATTGATAATTTCAGTAATGCATTATAAATTGCGGAAGAAAAGTGCAATGCGTAATTTGTTGTTGTAATAATGACCATCACTGAGCGCGACACAATTATATATGAGTAGGTATTATATCATTGGTAGGTATTTTATCATTGATACAGCCAGACATTTGGCCAAAAACCGTAAATTCGCCTTCAGTATCGCCTATTTAGTCTTTCCCACCTACTTTTTCCCAATTATCTTGCAATTACAGACACGCCTTTTCTAGAGACTTATTGTATATAATTATGTACAAACGGCTCGACTTGGTAACTTCTTTTTTAGGTCGATCTAAAAGAATATAAAATGAGCACACGCTATCGTGTAATGGGCGTGGCGCCGGCGCACTGCTCCGGTCTGACTGATTCACGGGCGCAGCAGAGTACCGCCCCGCACCGCACCGCATAGCACTGCACCGCGCAGCAAGGCACCGCACCGCATAGCACAGCATTGTATAGCACAGCACATGCACATCACAGCATGCGGCAGCGAGACGCGACACTGAGCCTGCGGTGGACATGTCGTGATCACTCGCAAGCATTTTAGCATTGACAAGAGAATCCATCAATAGCTATGCTAGCTATGCTAGCCATCACTTATTGTAATGTTTTTAATAAAATTGTAACAATCTAGGTACGTAGGTAGGTATCACATAAATACAGAGTAGGTATTTGTTATTATCGTTTATGTACCAAATGTTGTAGGAGTGATCTCAACCCAATAAGTAATTAGGTAATGGTGAACCAGGTAGGGAAGGTACCTACGTACCAGACTTGGGCATTATTCGAATAAATTGTTATCTAGATAATTATCCGAATAAAATTTTATTCGCCATATAATCATCCGCGAATAATTCATTCACGAATGAATTATTCGTAGATAAATTGCCTACGGATAAATTATTCGTGATTTTATTCGTTATTTTAAATAATGATTTTTTGGATAGCAATAGTGTCTGCCGAACAAACGGCGATACCTTGAATAGTACATTTCTAGATTCATACACTAGAATATCCTAAACCTATCATATCCCTTGCCTTTTTTAGATAAATCCTAGACTAAAGTTATCGGGAATATTCTACATAGATAAAGTACTACTCCTCGACGATAGATGGCGTTTGCACGCGAACCAAAGTAGGTAGATAATCTACAGGATGTCCCGCATGGTTCAAGTAGTATAGAAATTCTCAATTCAATTCTCAGTAGTATAGAAATGATCACTATTTTAAAAAAACTACGTTTTTAGTTAAATTTATGCTTATGTGAAGAGACTATCCAACACAGAGCGCTCAAATTTAGCTCGGAAAATCTCAATAGTTTAGACACAAGATAAGATGTAATTTACATTCAGTGCGATAAGACTCTCTTAACCTATGACTTAATATTTTAATTATATTAAGATTTTTTTTCTTATGTCTGTATTTTAACTAGAGGGTGGATTGGAATAAAAAGTACTGCCTGGTTTGTTCACACATAGGTAAGCACATGTATGTTTTTTATATTTAATAAAAATAATGTTTCATATTTGTACAAAAAGTATGTAAATGCAATAAAATTATTATCATAAAAAATATAATTATTGCATAAAACTATGTAGGTACATAAAGGTGTTTAACAATTTTTGGAGGCATCGACAATCTACCCAATCGGGTCTAGCAATCTTAGAGCTAGGACTGATTTTTTTTTTAAATGATTTTGATTGTATAATACGATCAACCGCCTATCCCAGGTTTCCTTTTGAACCACTAGGTATGGGACATTCTGTATATAAACTGTTAATTAATACCTACTATTTGACAATAGATGGCGTTCGCATAGCCAAGGTAAATAATTATTAATTTTCTACCTATTATTCCTCCATTTGACAATAGATGGCATTAGTACCTAACGTTTTATTAGGGTAAAACAGACAAATTTCAGCGCTCCTTAACAAAAAATCGAACTCAAAGCTTGCCACGCCAATGCCTTACAAGTTCGACGGGATAGTCGCCGACAATGATATCGTTAGAATGTTATTTACGCGATTCTTCTAGAATAGAGATGTGCTATGTTGGAAACGTGTTATTATGAAATATAACCATTTAAGAAATGTAAAATAAAGTAACAACCATTCTAAGATCTGGCCATACACCATACATTATGTAAGCATTTAAAAAATAAACAATTCTGAAGGGTTCCGCTTTTAAAAAGTAGGTAGGCACATACGTTATTGTATACTAGCTTCCGCCCGCGGCTTCGCCCGCGTGGTGTTCGCTGTCACTTGAAGTCTATAGCGACGACCATTGTCACTTCCCAGCTCAAAATAATCAAATAATTTTCCTTTATCTTTATACCTCAACAGAAAATGCTCATCAGGCTGAACAGCTGTTAAGGCGTCATTTCTATATTTTTTATAGTTTAGCTGGCCCATTATGGTTCAGTTTCCAAAATCAATAAAATTATATCCTATATGTTGCCCAGGCTTAATAGCTATAAAACAAAAAAATTCATTCGAATCCGTCCAGTATTTCTGGTGATTAGCGTGTACAACAAGACAAACAAACAGTCAGATTTTTTAATTCTTACTCTATTACTGTCTCCATCGCTTTAATTTTTTTTTGTAAATATATTCAATGTACAAACACTTTTTTATTTACTGTTTTATTATATGTATAGATGAAAGAGAAAATGATAAGACGATATCTTATTTCTGGTATTTAATGAATAATGGCGGTACAAGAAAGGGATAATTACAATACGAGAGAGTGAGACATGTAGGTAGGTATATAAAAATGACGGAGAGTAAGCGAGCACACTTTCATATCAGTTGCGGTCACAAAATAATTACTTTGTTTTTATAAATCTGGTACTAATATTGTGGCTACTCTCCCCAGTCATCTGGAATCTGTTTACCATAGCGGGCCGGCTAATCAAATAACTATTACATAATATATTGTCGGCGACCATCCCGTCAAATCGCATGGCATAGGTGTGGTAAGTTCGATTTTACGTTAACAAACCAACATTTGGGAGTTTTACCCCAGTCTAAAGTTACTACTATTACCATCTATCGTCGAATGGAAGAAAAAATAGATAATAAATAGTCAAATACCTTATTTACCTTAGTGTGCCAACGCCATCTATCGTCGAATGGAGGAAAAAAGGTAATCAAATATAGTTAAGTAAGAGTCTATTATTTACCTTTGTGTGCCAACGACATCTATCGTCGAATGGAGGAAAAAAAGGTAATCAAATATAGTTAAGTAAGAGTTTATTATTTACCTTAGTGTGACAACGCTATCTATCGTCGAATGGAGGAAAAATATAGGTAATTAATAGTTATTGTAAATTATTAACCTTAGTATGCCAACGCCATCTATCGTTGAATGGAGGATTCTATGTAGAATATCACGAGAGAAATAACACATTGACAATAAACATCGACTTTATGTAAAAATACTAAAAAAAGGTCATGTTTGGAAGCTTAAAATGCGTTTTCTTAACGTTTATTTATTACTTCCTTACGATTTTAAGGAAAAATAATAAGTTTTGATATTTTAATAATAAGATGATAAGAAGTAAATATCTAGAAATTTAAATAGTACTGGTTGTGTATGGAAGTATGTTTGGATATGTGTTATTAGTCATATTAGAAGGATCTAGTAAGATCACAACAAATGTTCAGTTGTAGGTAACATATCGGGTTCAGTTTCCAGAAATTTCCCTCGCCGCAATGTTATTTCGCGATCGTTCTAGAATATTAATATGCTATTTCGCAATTTCGCGTAAACATTTTATGTAATTAGTTGAATCTTGCCTAGAAAGTAATTCATACCATCACGCCTGTATTCTCCGAAGGGTTAGGCAGAGGCGTACTTAATGTACACCCACAGTTCGCCGGTATGTTTAGGTCCCATGTTATAGGGGGCGAGCCTATAGCCATTGACCGGGCACAAATCCAGACTCCGAGCTGTTACTGACTATTTCATAGAAAAATCCAATAACACTGCTCAACCTGGGGATCGAACCCAGGACCTCTGCTTGCTACCATTACACCACGTGAACAAAGACCAATCAAAATATTATAAAATAAAAATAATCATAACATGACATACCGTCACGCCTGTATTACCCGAAGGGTTAGGCAGAGGCGTACTTAATGTACACCCACAGTTCACCTGGTATGTTTAGGTCCCATGTTATAGGGGGCGAGCCTATAGCCATTAACCGGGCACGAATCCAGACTCCGAGGTGCTACTGAGAATTTCATAGTAAACTGAATAACAACACTTTGCTCGACCTGGGAATCGAACAGGTAGCAGTCGCGCTTGGGACCACTAGACTAATGAGGCAGTCAGGCAGGCAATTAATAAAAATAATCATAACTTTAAATGCCTAATAAATAATTGAAATCAAATAAATATTTAATTTAAATTCCATTTTTCCTCGTTTCGTTTTATTTTTATTCGTTATCCGACTAACGAATAAAATAATTTATTCGTCATCCGAATAATTTTTCTTTGAATGATTGAAATTATTTATTATTCGTGAATAACGCAAGAAACAAATAATTCATTCGTTATTCGTCATTCGGATAAATTTTGCCCAACTCTGCTACGTACTCGTAATACACATAATCAATCGTCCTACTGCTGGGCACGGGTCTCCTCTCAGAGTTAGAGGGATTAGGTTATAGTCCACCACGCTAGCCTAATGCGGGTTGGCAGACTTAGTAGGCACCTCTGACTTCGAAAAGTCAGAGGTGCGTGCCTTGGATATTACTAGGCTATCACTACTATCGTGTTATAATCAAATACAATTATTATCATACACAGTGATGCGGCAGATTAATGTAATGATACCTAACTAATAGGTATTTCCAGATTGTGTTACACGGCTTAGGATAACTGTTCGTTGATTGATTACGTCTAGCTAATCGGTTTTTTATGACCTTGGCAGGTTATTTTGGATTGTAATCCAAGTAGATAGATATAAAGTACTTATACCACGATAACATTTAATAATTTGATGGAAATGCAATGCAATGTGATGGTTTCGTACCTATACTACCAACAATCCTATATATCTTGAATCTCTTCTCTTAAATACAAAAGCTCTGAATTACAGGTGAAGGTGTACATGCTGGCTGTGTATGAGCTGGTGGCGGCATGCTCATGTAACAGTGAACACTGACAATCTACTCTGCAATCTACTACAAAGTTAAATAATACCATAAATGTTAAAAAACCTAAAAGTAAGCAACTAGTTTATATATAGTGATGAAATAGGCCAAAGTTAGGGGTCATTATCGTCAAATATGTATGTGGGACACACAACTACTAACCACTGTTTCCCTGGTTTCACTTATAATGATATCACAAAGAAAATTAAAATTTGGGAGTAGAAATTATAATTCAATAATTTCAGCGCAAACACTACCCTCCTTGTATTTTTTGGTAACAGAGGTAATGTGAATAAACAGATGTTAGTACAGTCTCACATGCACCTTAGTACATTGAATGTTAAAAAAGTTTTAATGTTTACATTTCCCTACTCTCAAAGTTTGCCACAGAAGGAGAACAACCCTAGATATAAGCTTAATTTAATGATACATACTATAACATAATATAATAATGATAAATTACACTTGATTGACACTAACAACTATGTTAGTAAATATTTTATTTGACTAAAGATAATTACTATCTTTCAAAGTATTTTATGAGACAGATAGCTGTCTCACTTTTATTATTTTGATATATCAGCCTTGCCAAGGATGTGTCTTGTCTCCTACACTCTTCAATGTTTACTCGGAGGCTATTATGACTGAAGCGTTACAAGATCTGGACTGTGGTGTCAGAATTAATGGACAATTAATAAATAACCTCAGATATGCAGATGACACCGTGCTCATAGTATCATCGGAGCAAGAGTTACAGGTAATAGTTGACAGGGTGAATGTGTGTAGTGAGCGGGCGGGCCTTAGGTTGAATGTAGCAAAAACGAAGGTCATGGTCGTTTCAGCCAAACCGCAATATCCAGACACATGTATTTCTGCTAATGGGCACACACTTGAGAAGGTACAGAAGTACAAATACCTTGGTAAGTGGTTAAATGCATCTTGGGACAGTGAGCAGGAAATAAAGATCCGTATCGAAATCGCTCGCAGCTCTTTTAACAGGATGAAGCGTGTTCTCTGCGATCGTAACCTCAAACTTCGTTTGCGCGTTAGAATGCTCCGCTGTTACATCTGGCCCGTCCTTTTATACGGATGTCAATCGTCCTTTTATACGGATGTCAATCGTCCTTTTATACGGACGAGGTTTTCTTTAATCGTCCGGCTTGGACAATTAAAGAAAACCTCAGGAAACGTTTAGAGGCGTTTGACATGTGGGCGGATATAGATAATAAAGACGGATGCCTGCTATAAGCTGGACTGAAAAGGTCACGTATGAGGAAGTTCTCCGACGAGTAAAGCAGAGACGTGAGATTTTGAAAACCGTCAAACAGAAAAGTTGCCTACTTAGGACATGCAATAAGACATGAAAGATACGAGTTGCTGGAGCTTATTATGATGGGAAAAATCGCAGGTAAAAGACGTGTCTATCGGAGGAAGATGGCTGCGTAACATCAGGGAGTGGACAGGGATAGCGAGTGCTGCCGAACTGTTTCGCCTCGCTACAGACACAAATGAATATGCTAAAGTGACTGCCAACCTTCGCTAGTCGGAGAGGCACTAACAGAGATATATCAGCCAGGAATTTGGCTAGTCGACATGTTGCTTCTATTGAGCAACTTTCAGGTATTGACATTTCACATAATTTAAATTAAATAATACGACAATAGAGGAAATCTCTTGCAAAAATTTACGATTTCATGTTATTATAGTGAAAAATTAGTGTATTTTGACACAAACAAGTTTGTTAGTGGATTCCAATTGACAAAGGAAGCTATGTTTCTTCCTAAGAAATACAAGTGTTTAATCGCTACATTGATAGCTCACAATATTAACTTATATGACAAGCCAGTGGTGAAAAATGCGCATATCAAGATGACCAAAATAATTATTATTTCAAAGTTTTTCTAATTGTGATTTTAGAAAAATAGTTAATGATTTGGAGCTTTTTTTAATTTTTCGTAGTCCTTGCCACAGAATCAAGTAGTAAATAGAGTGGGCATTAGAAATGGACCGCATTACTTTAGAGTTGCTAAAGGAATAATAATAATAAATAAGTGTAATAGTAATAATAACGCCTCATTAGTCTAGTGGTCCCAAGCACGACTGCTACAATAGAGGTCCTGGGTTCGATCCCCAGGTCGAGCAAAGTGTTATTGGGTTTTTCTATGAAATTGTCAGTAGCAGCTCGGAGTCTGGAGTTGTGCCCGGTTAATGGCTATAGTCGTTAATGGATAGTTATTAGTTATTGCGAAATGCGACACATTGTAAATAGGATTCGAAGTCAGACCTGAATGGTTGTGAATCCATTGCTTATCCTAAGCAGCACACATGTTAGAATAATGCGAATTTTAGCAATGCAATGAACAGAACAGGTTGTAAGATGTGTTAATCGAACATTTAGGTTAATGCAAATGTCTATGTCAATGTAAATGTAAATGTAATTATAAATGTAAATGCATTCGAGTGTCTATGGAACTGTCAGTAAAAATGCAAGTTGTCCGACTAGAACCACGATTTATTGAACACTAAATTAATTAAGAATAAAACTGTATGAGAATTGTTTCGCTACATGTCAATGCACTACAAAAATGTAGGCCGCGGTCAAAGTACACATACGCGAGCCTATGTAACTAACTTATTGCAATAATTATAAATTAAATATTTTAAACCCATGTACGTGCATCGTACAAGGTCGCCACTATGACGCATATTCTAAATACAACAGAAATATAATGTTACTAGCCAACCCTTTTTAGGGATTTTTAGGATGGCGCCTCTCTGCCTTCCGTTTCCTTTTTCCAAATTCCATGATTGATTACCTACTGTTTGTATACATACCACATTTCGCAACAAAACTAATTTGTTTATTATTGTTTTGTCTATAGTTTCTGCCTACGACTGTGGGAGAAAGGCGTGAGTGTATGTATGTTTCACACTTTAAAATGTTTAGCTTTAATATTAATTGAATGAACTATAAAAAGAGTGTTCACCAAATATTGTGCAAAATGTTTGGTTAGGTTAGTACTGCAACCCCTACGCATGATTCCCTAGCTCTCGGAGCAGATGGTCACCTTGCTTGTTCTTGTTTTCAAAATTCTACATGAAGATTTTTCTGATCGATTTAGTTTTGCCGCCCGGGCCCGTGATTAATCTTTAGACAGGTTAAATTTACGCTAAGTAGAAAGAGAAGTAAAAATTTGACACCTAATCTCAAAAATATAAAATGTAAAGAAAAAATAGGATTAGTATAACTAACCATAAAACTATTTTTTTTTTATTATTATTTGAATTGCTTTTTGTTTATGATGCTTTCATTTATTGCTTTTAAAAGCGCATTCCAAATAGCTGATGCGTTATCTACTTAATTATATGGTGAGCTGACTGCCGATATTTGAACTTCATTTCGTAATAATTTTGTCATTATTACTATACTCTTTGGTAAGCATTTCCACAGAAACCGGAGATTGTTACTGGTAAATTTGCCAAGAAATAACAAACTGTCACTATTACGTCACATAATGAGTTTCTTTGGCAAAATTTTGATATCTTAAATTACAATGTAACCCACATTGTAATTTTCGTAGGGATTTATAATTAAGAAAAATAAAAATACAGCCTTAATTTTGTACACTTAAATATGTCAAAGGGATCTCCTTAATAAGCATTTTCCTTTTTATTACTATACTCTTTGGTATGCATCTCCATAGTACCTAAATTTGCTAAGAAATAACAAAACAGCGCAGCACACGTCAAATAATGAGTTAATGTAGCTTTCTATTGGTGAAAGAATTTTTATAATCGATTTAGTGGTTTAAGTTTGAAAGTGTAACAAACAAACAAACTCACTTTCGCATTTATAATATTACTTACGATTGCTAGTAGTGTAAGTAGTTGTGTGTAGTTCATTAGTGTGTGTTATCTATGGAATGTTGAGACATCACTCATACACGCACACACACACTGGCTGTACCGAGCTCTCTCGTACTGTTCATAGCAATGTAATCCTTAGCGTGCTTATGGACTTGAGCATTTACTGTACATAATGGTAAGGTGCCATATAGTTTCGTCTTAATAAAATTATATAACTACATCCAATATGTTATTTTAATTTAAATATATTGAAACAGTAAATAATGATCATGATTAAAATAAGGGTTGTAATCAAGTTTTAGTAATTAACACGACTTCTATTTAATAGCATTATTCTCCTTTAAATTACTAGGTCAGCCACTATCAATGTTCATCAAAATATACTATCTGACCACGAAGGGAACCACGGCACTACAATTACGAGCTGGGTGGAGTAGTTATCGAGCGGACAGAAGTGGTGCGTGATCTGGGTGTTCAGCTAAACACGGAGTGGATATTTTGGGATTATGTTGTGACGATTTGTAAAAAGGCTAACAGGAGCCTAGGTTTTGCGCTTCGTAGCGTGGTAGGATTTACAAACTTAAAAGCTATAACAGCACTGTACAATGCCCTTGTAAGAAGTCAGTTGAAGTTCAATGCGGTTATATGTATGGGCTCCTCATAAAGCTAAATATAGTCTCATGCTGGAGTGCACACAAAATAAATTCACGCGATTTTTCTACGTACGGCATTAAGAGTCTATCCTTTTTATCCACTGATATAGGTATATCAAGGTATATAGGTATGGTTGGGTACAACAGACTGGAGACAAGGAGGGATTTGACTCTGGTCACGTATTTGGATAAAGTGTTTTTTTTATACCACTAAGATTTCGAATCGATTTTAAGACTGGCCCGCCTGATGGTAAACGGTTACCGTAGCCTAGGGACGCTTGCAACACCAGGGGTATGACTTGCGCGTTGCCGACGCTGTAAGGAGGAATAGTTGGGCTGGCAGCATAGGAGACATATTGCCATGCATGACAGCGGCGGTAACAAAACACCACCGGTCCCCCACATTGCCAACACAACACTTCCTCGCGGAGTTCTGGCGACCTTGCTCACCGTTAGGGACACAACATAGCATGAAGCCATGTTATTTGGCTCCGATTTTCTGCAAGGTGGAGGTACTTGCTCAGTCGAGCAGCTCCAATCGTGAGTGGAATTATTTAATTCCAGATAAGAGGTGAGATACATAATCCGGTAGTACTGGGCGACTTACATCTGAACGTGCTGGATAACTATGTAGGGCGGCGGCGACCGCGATTATTAGCGATACCGCACGAATTTGCTCAACAACGCACCCATCACGCGCGCCTTACATACGCTGAACATCGTTGCAGACAGGATAGACTTATTTTCATGCTCTCTGAATGAATTAACGAAAACCACACTAAATGTAATATGTTATTATGAATTATGATTTTGTAGCGACATCTACCGTCAATCAATCAATCAATCAAATCAACCTGTTGCCGTCCACTGCTGAACGTAGGCCTCATCTACCGTGCTACATAGAAACTAAACGGACAAGTCCTGAAGTGCGCAAGTGAAGTTTGCAATGCAAGTTAGATATATACAACCACCCGACATCAACCGTCGTCTTCCCTCCCTCACAGCACGAGCAGCGAGTTACACAGCCAGCCAGCACTTTCCCGGCTTCAACGGGCATCCTGACCACACGCCTGCAGCGAACGCGCAAACCTGGTCAGCACCCTCAGCAGACATCAAGCAACTTGGCACAGTGCACTTCGGTCGGTCAACAAGCAGAGACAGTCTCTCCTGGTCGACGCAGCAGCCAGCCACTACTCAACACTGCACTACCTCGACTACGCAGCAGCACCCCGACTGCCAGGCAAAACATCCGCTTGTTCGGAGGATCCTCCCTTTGTTGGGAGGGGCAACACTCCTTGTCCCTCCACACTCTGATTATATACGTGAGCGAAGGGAAAATAAGAAAGCTTCTAATAAACTAATACGTCTATTAAACAACGCTAACAAAATATTTCAAAGAAAGCGTCAAGTAATGGCAATAGGCTCGCTAGTCCTATTAGGTAGTCCTAGTAGGTAAGTAGGTATACTTATTTATTATTACAACGCTTTGGTCTCATACTGTAATGTTGTGCATGTGTATTTAAAATAAATAATATTATATTCTTATTATTATTGGTACTTATTTAGGGGACCTATATAATTCAAATATTAGGTTGGGGAATAAGTCTTTTCGCATTTAGTATGTAAATACTTTTAATAAAAAATCTTTGGCTGTACTATTTTTATCTGGCTTAAAAAAAAGATTAAAGCTATTTTTCATTTGTTTTTCTTTCTGTCAAAATGAGTGAACCTAATGAAGAAATTCGTTACATTTTAAAAATGAAACTGAACCGTGTTGTTACAAAAAAAATGTGTTATTACAACAAGGGGAAAAATGCAACGCAAACCTGAGCTCACTGAAAGAAACCTAATGAACCGTGTACTCATTTGCGATTCTTTATTGAGACATAATGAAACTGAACCGTTTTTAAAGAGATTGATAACTGGTGATAAAAAGTGGATCACGTACGATAAGAACGTGCGAAAAAGGTCAAAGGTCGGTCAGGCTTCATAGACTGGCAAAACCCGGGTTAACTCGCAATAAGGTGATGCTGTGTGTATGGTGGGATTGGAAGGGCATTGTTCTGTGTTGTGAATGAACATACGTGTTGTGATTGTTCATTATGAGCTTTTACGCCAGGCAGAACCATCGATTCGGATCTTTACTGCCAACAACTGATGAGATTAAAACAAGAAATTAGAAGAAAGGGTGTGGTCTTTCATCACGATAACGCTAGACCACACACATCTTTGGCCACTCAGCAAAAATTAAGAGAGTTTGGCTGGTAGGTGTTAATACATCCGCCATATAGCCCTGACCTTGCACTTTCAGATTTCCACCTGTTTCGATCTCTTCAGAATTCTTTAGGCAGTGTCAGGTTAACATCAAGAGAGGACTGCCAAAACTACTTGTCACGTTTTTTCATCAGAAGTCCCAAAATTTCTATAACAATGGGATCATGTCACTATCCACAAGATGGCAAAAAGTCGTTCAGCAAAATGGTACATATATATAATATTATAATTAAATGTAAATTAACTTTAAAAAAAAAAAATGTTTTGAGTTTTCATACTAAATGCGAAGAAACTTTTTCCCCCACCTATTATAATTTATTTGCGAACTGTGGGTGAACTTTAGTACCTAGTTACCTACCTACGCTTCTGCCTAACCTTCGAAAGAATACAGGCGTGACTGTAGTGTTTTGTTATGCTATGATTAAAACACCTACTTAAGGGTCCGGCGGACCTTGAATTGCCCACAAAAACGTAATACCGAAATAAATTGCAATCCAGACAATATTCTATCAAATCATATATTATTCGGATTTGGATACCGATAATCTAGGTTCCTACGATTCTATTTCGTTTACTACTACTTCACTGGACAGAAAAGATTGGAAAATCGTTCAAAACTTGGTAATTTTATCAAAAATTGCATTCGCTTACAATTATTTTCATTGAAGTATTTTGGTCACATGGTAGCGTAGGAACCTAGATTAACGGTATCGGAATCCGAATAATAACACAATTTGCCTAGTTGTGTTTGAATTACGATTTATTTCAGTATTACGTTTGTATGAGAAATTCGGTCCGCCGGCCTCTTAATGAGTTTTTCCAAGTCCTACATATAAATATAATATATTAAGCACATGCCTTAAGTATTTAGTTAATGGGCAACAAATTCACAAGTAGGGACTCCACTCGGGTAATGGATTATCATCAGTTTCGCTCTCGATAGCAGCAGTGTTTGCGCGATCCATAATAGTAATTGAGTAGTAAGCAAACAGTTAATTTAAAGAACATATTTTATTAAAGTATTACATAGCGTCTTTAAAGTGTTCAAAGTCGGGCGTTTATCCAGGAAGCGAACGAAGTAACTCTGGCGAAAGCGGCAGGAAGACCGATCTGGCAGCCGTTA
Organism: Acronicta aceris; assembly: GCA_910591435.1. Taxonomy (NCBI): domain Eukaryota; kingdom Metazoa; phylum Arthropoda; class Insecta; order Lepidoptera; family Noctuidae; genus Acronicta; species Acronicta aceris. The sequence continues at coordinate 15,197,425 of OU342770.1, forward strand.
GCTGATCCGAATGACGTCACTCCGATCTGCACACACACACACAAACGATATCACTATTATTAGTGACACAATACATTGTATACCTATCTAGGTAGGTCTTATAGTAACATCCTAAGTTGAAGGACAGTGGTACTGCCAAAGTATCGGAGTCAGGTAATGTTGCATTACCTCGAGCGAGAGTGTTTGTGTGCCACGCGTGCACAGTTTGCATTGCAATCATATCAACAACGCTTCAACAACTACAACGCTTCTAGTTATACTCGGATAGATATTGGATGATAGATATATTTTGGGGCACGATACTGACCAGCACACGCTGGCCTCCGCTGGTGATGGCGAGGGGGCCGCCGGAGTCTCCGCCGCAGGTGCCGACACCGCCGGCGCCGCTGGTGCACAGCGTGGACGCGATCACCGCGGCCGATCCGAACGTCTGCTGACACACGGCGTTGGTGATCACCTGCAGATTCACGTGTCTCTTGGCCTGCGACGTGGTGATGCCGCCCGCAGCACCTACCATCACAAAATAGTATAGCATCCAGTCTGTCGCTCTTAACGTCACTCAAATGATTGGACGTGGTGCACCAATGAGATGTTCCACGGTCATCTTAGTATCGCAAGTAGTCCATACCGTCACTGGTCCTGCCGTAGCCGGCCGCTTGCGCCCAGGTGCCCGCGAAGTTGTTGTTCAGCAGGGTCCCGCTTGGTATAACCACCCTCGCGATCACGTCTTAAACAGTCAAAAGTTATCAAGTACAGGTTGAAACAACGCAAGCGAACGAAACAAATGCAAGGAAAGGAGCGCGAGTTAAGGAACCCCAATATGCCCAAATTAGCTTTGTAAACAAAAACAAACAACCAAACTAGCACTTTGCCATCGGGGTCATGCGTCATTAGGTTAAAATGTAAAATTAGCAGATAATTAGTATATAAGACCTATGTAATTGTATTTTTTAGTTCTCTGTACTGTTATTCTGTCCGAATAAATATATTTTTTTAAGTCTATCGTTGTTGGTTCCTTAAATCGCGCGCGGAACTTACTGGTGTAGCTGACCCAGTTGAAGGTGATGATGGCGACGTCGTTGTTGAGGTTGTTGGTGTTCCAGTTGGCGTGCATCTGAACGTTGTTGGTGTTGACGCGGACACCGCCGCTGAACAGCAGCGCCGAGCCGAATACCAGCTGGAACTGGCGAGCCTGATTACGGCCGTCCCACCAGCAGTGAGCGGCCGTCACCGACTTAGTGTTGCTCAACATCGAGGAGCCGCACACCGAAGTGGCGCCCGTGGTCAGCGTGATCACAAGACCAATCTGAAACACGCAAACCTTGTTAATCGGATCGATACATATAATCTACTTCAATTGGATTTTAAAAATAACATCCATTTTACAAACCGTCAATCAAAATTTATATTTATCAGATATACTTAATTACCCTTAAGGCGGATCGTTCAGCTGAGCCCGCGAAATTCAAATTTCAAGTGATTTTTCGCAGTTTGTAGGTCTATAACAAGTTCTCGATTCATGGCAGTTGTAATTGCGACATTAACTGTACAACAATCACAACTGAGAACTAAAACCTTTACTTATAAATCCTTATCAAGCCAAAAACTTGGCGCAATCTGTGTAATTGGTCAAAATTGACATTTTACACTACTTTTAGCTACAATAATCATTTTTAAGCAATGGTTTTAGATAAAAATTGTGAATTTTGTATATTTAATGTCGCAATTACCATTACCATGAATGCAGTACTTATTATAGACCTACAAACTGCGAAAAACCACTCGAAATTTGAATTTCGCGGGCTCAGCTGAACGATCCGCCTTAAGTGAGAAAATAGTTTTTGGTAAGACTCACCAGATGCGGGTGCGTGCCGGCGGAGGCGGTCGAGCCGCCCACAATCCTGGAGCCATCGAAGTCGACGGCCTGCTCGGCCTGCTTGATGCGCGCCGCCTCCGGGATGCCCACGTTCTCGTGGTAGTACCGCATCACCGGCTCCTCGGCCAGCGCCACCGCCGCCGCCGCGATCACCAACAACATGTACTTCATTGTAATTGAGGGTTGTCCTATGTATGTCCGCACCACCGTCGCAATAGCTTTTATACTCGTCGAATCAGCATAATCTAATCTCCAAACCGTGAAAAAATCCTACTTATCATCATAAATCATGATGTTGGTAGGTATTTACAATTGTTTAGTTATCAAAAAAAATAGGTAGGTCCAACCACCGCGATAACAGCTATATATAGATGATCCCCCCGATAGAATCTAAGAAATTGTGATCACAGGATAAGAATGTGTGATTTATATGTCAACATAAGTTCGGAAAACTACGATGATGAACACGAAATTACCTTAATATGTTTTTCATATTATCCCGACACATAATTATCTGTGCTCATCTGTGTTCTCCTGACACATAAAGGCAGCCGTGATGACTCTGCCAACTACAGGCCTATTTCGGTTACGTCCCCACTGTGTAAGAAAGACTATTGAACATGTCCTTAACAACAGGCTCTTGACGAGAAGCAAATGATCTCCTCAGTAACCGACAATATGGATTTCGCCGAAAGCAGTCTACTGGGGACCTTCTAGCGTTCGTCACGCATATCTGGAGTAAGGCCATTGAGAAACAGGGGGAGCCGCTTGACATATGAGTTCACAATAACTCATAGCTAACGAGTTGTTGGCATTCGTACAGCATGCCATCGACTTCATGGACGAGGTCAGCATCTTGCAGATCTGCAAGTCTGCCTACAAAGAGGAAGAGGTAAGCAGTACCAAGTTACTGCTATTCAAAACTCTTGGAAGACTCGACCAGATGCCTCTCGCCGGAGGGACGGAACCGAAAAGAGCGTTCAGGATATCATCACCCTGTTTAAGGAGGTCGACCCAGATGATGTGCCCGCTTTCGTGGCGAAGGATCTACATAAGCTGCCCCGGTCACGTTCGACCATGTCGATGTCACCAGGTTGTTTAAGGACATAACGACCCTGAAAATGAGCCTGGCAGAGGTACAGTCCAAGTTGGAGGTGTCAAACAACACCATAGGAGAACTCCGTGCTGAAGTAGTGTCATTATGCAACACTGTTTCAACAAGTAGGTCACCTGATGTCTCCAACGTGAACACTCGTCGCGGGGCGCAAATTGCCACCATCGGCAGTTTTGAGTCGGCGAGTCCCGCTCATGTGTCACCAACCGCCGATTTAGCTTGCCAAGCAAAATGCGCCGTCGCCGAGCCATCGGCCTCGACAGAGGCAACGTCACACGTCGGTACGTCGACCCCCAAACGTGCCTACGCAGCAATTGGCGCAATTGGCAAGCCTGCTGTGTCGCAGGTTAAGCGACAAAATCAAATAGGGAGTAAGCAGAGCCGCAGTGATTCCACGCGAACGGTTCTGCAACCGGTTGGTCATGATAAGGACCTGGGCAACAGGGATGGCTTCATCAAGGTGGAGAAGAAGAAGAGGAAGCCAACCAGTCTGAACAAGTGCGGAACCGCACCGACTGGACCGAGACATCTACTGCGTCCTGCAGTACCAGTGACGCCGCTCTACGTGTCCAGGCTGCATTACTCTACAAAGGCTGAAGAGGTTGTAGAGTATATTGCAGGGAAGAGCAATATGACTATGAGGATCTAGCGGTTGAACTCTAAACACACCGTGAATTTCAATTCCTTTGTGGTTAGAGTACCGAGTGAATATCTGTCGTCCTTCATGAAAGAGGAGTATTGGCCGAGAGGTGTAGTATTCCGTCGCTTCAGAGGCCGGATACCTAGCACCGTACAACGCACACCGACGTTAAGTGTAAAATAGTGATAGTGTGTATTGTTAAATGTATTTTATAGTATTTTGACTGCCTCATTAGTCTAGTGGTCCCAAGCGCGACTGCTACACTAGAGGTCCTGGGTTCGATCCCCAGGTCGAGCAAAGTGTTATTAGGTTTTTCTATGAAATTCTCAGTAGCAGCTCGGAGTCTGGATTTGTGCCCGGTTAATGTGGTGCTCGTTTTGTCTTGTAAGTTGAATATCCCTTTTGTACTGTTCCGCGAAACTTTGATCCAATACTCCGAAAAGGGAATTCGCAATACTAACCTACTCCATTGATAAGGCCGCGACGCTGTCTGGCCCGCGCGTCAAAATGCTGATTAAGTAGTAGTCGGTTGTAATGTTGTAATTCTGAGTACTCGTGGTGTAATTGAACTAATATCATGTTGCAGCGACTTGTGTCTGGTAGAGCGCTACACGTTTTATCTAAATCATTCAAAAATTTCGTTGTTGTTGCCATGGCATCCCAGTATGGAGACATGTTGTAATAAACGATGAGAGTCCATTTGTCTCTCACAACTTGCATGTTATGAATAGAGTCAAAATATAAGGACATATTTCTGGGTAATGCTGATATGCTAAATGCTGCTTGGGATGTGGTTAACAATGACATGAAAAAAATTAACGCCAAAGCCAGTGACGCGAACATTGTTTGTGGTTTGCTACGTTTTAATTTTGCTTGTTCTTCTTCAATGATATCCTGCTTCTCTTTTATGTTTTCCTCGCTGCTAGGTGGCATCGGTAATATAGATAATTTGACAATAGGTCTCTTAATTATGCCATTTTTAGTTTTTAATGTTACAACCCGGACGAATCCGTCCTGTCCAGGATGAAGTTCTAGCACTCTTCCCATCATCCATTTACCTGGCGGCAGATTATCGTCCTGTATTGTTACTAACTGTCCGATTTTTATATTTTCAGATGGTTTAGTCCATTTAGACCTTACTGACATCTGTGTTAAATATTCCGATTTCCATTTCTTCCATATATCGTGTGAAATCTTTGCTGATAGAGTCCACCTGGTGCGTGCATCATGTTCTGTTTCAATAATAGTTGTTCCAGGCCTTCCAATCAGGAAATGAGCTGGGGTTAGTATTTCCAAGTCATCAATGTCTTCTGATAATGCACACAGTGGTCTGGTGTTCAAACAGGCCTCCAGTTGTGCCAGGACCGTTGTGTATTCTTCAAAAGTTAGTTTTTGTTCACCCACTACCCTCTTGAGATGATGTTTTAGGCTCAACTGCTCTTTCCCACAATCCTCCCGCACTTGGCCAAGACGGGGCGTTAAAATGCCATTCAATGTTTAAGTCTGTTAATTCGGCTAGGAAATTGTCATCAAAAATGCTTTATAGGTCATGAAATTGTTCTTGTAGGATTCGGTTAGCGCCAACAAAGTTGGTCCCGTTGTCACTGTATATGTGACGCGGGGCCCCTCTTCTGGCTGCCATTCGACGTAGGGCAGCTAGAAATGCCGAACTGCTTAAATCTGACATCAGTTCTAGATGTACAGCTTTCGTAACCATACATACAAATATTGCTATATAGCCCTTCGAGGATCTTATTCCGCGGCCCTTGCTGCTTTTTACCTCGACGTAGCCTGTATAATCTACGCCAGTATTGTAGAAAGGATGGGCTGGATTGCTTCTGGCTTCTGGTAGATCCCCCATCAACTGAGGTTGGATCTTAGGTGTATGTTTCCTACAAGTTACACATTCTTTTAATTCCTTTTTTACTGCTTGATTTCCTCCTAATATCCAATATTTAAGCCTGAGATCCGCTAGGGTTAATCGAGGTCCACCGTGGTAGGTTAGTAAATGCGCCTGATTGATGAGCAACAGGGTTAGTCGACTGTTATGCGGAATTATTGTTGGATGTTTCATTTCCATGCCTATCTCGGCTTTACCTAACCGACCCCCTACTCTTAGGATCCTTCTCGATCGATAAATGGATTTAGTTTGAGTAAATTACTCTTGCTGTTTAATTTTCCATGTTGTTTTAAATATTCAATATCTTGCTCTAAAAACGTTCTTTGCACATATTTTATTATTAATGATTTGGCATTCTGCAATTCACGTAATGTAATATATGAGGGCAATGTCTTGTATGTAGCTGACGTTGCTTGATTTGTTAATTGTATTGTTTTTGTAGCGCGAAGCGTCCATGCCACAATTTTGGTAATTTTAGAAAACGAACTGTGGTTTTCTAGTATTTTCATTATAATACTTTCCGACTTTTGATTCTGAGTGGAGGCATTTGCTTGTTGACCTTGGACATATTTTGCTTTCATCTCCTGGTCTGTTGCAAACTTCTTTTGCTTTGTTGACTCCAAATTTTCATCAAATGCTTTTAATGAGGAAGGCCCCTGCCACCGCAGAGGGTGATTTTTTAATTAAGAGGCCGATATACCTCTTCTTGCTGCGTCCGCTGGGTTTTCTTCGGACTTGACGTAGCGCCAACATTCTTGTTTGATTATCTCAGAAATGCTTCTTGTTCGGTTTGCTACAAACGGTTTCCAGCGTCCTGGATCACCTTGCAACCAACCTAGCACGACCATCGAGTCTGTCCATCCAAACACACGTATTTTCTGTTATTTTTTTATTTTATTTTATTTATTTATTGGTATACCAACAGCAATACATATTAAGTTATTCTAAAAAAAAATGTAATAATACAACTACTGATATGTATGCCCATTAAAGGTACACACAGCATTCTCCACAAACAAAATATGCACGTCATAGGATCAATGTCTTAACATTAAATGAGTATAAAAATAAAAATTAAATTAAAACTAAAAAATGCATACATAAAAAGATATTTAAAGCGACGTCAGAACATGCAACCATTAAAATATTCTTAAATCTATGCTGTATCGTCACGTTCCCGTACCTCCGTGATTGATTTCCTGAATCTATTCAGGGAAACACTGTGTATATCAGTGTTGATCAATTTGCAGACTCTATTGTACTCTCTACATATTCTTAGCATAGGAGCGTTGAGACCTAAGTTTGTATTACATCTAGGGGTGTTCTGATAGGCAACTGATAACCTTTTTCATTAGTCTTCCTAGTAAATGTGCTCCAGATAATTCCAATCTCGGTAAGGATATGTTTTTAGAAATCGGTGCTAATCGAGATTTTGCTACCAGTAAAACTATAGAAGACTCGTTTTGATTCTTAATACGCGCGTATATCACTGCCGCATAAGCTTTTGTTGACGCGTCACAATATCCGTGCAGTTCGATGACGTTATGAGGTTGATAACCGATCCATCGTGGTATTTTAACTTCATTAATGTTTTCTATATCCGTTCGCATTGCCTCCCATTCCCTGCTGACGTTTCCAGAAACTTCTTCATCCCAGAGCATGTTATCTACCCATAAGTTTTGGAATAGAAGTTTGAGTTTAGTTGATACAGGTGCGATCCACCCCAGAGGGTCGAATAATTTGGATATTTCGGATAAAAGTGTTCGCTTCGTCAATTTTGTGACTTGTTTTTCTAAATTATATTTGAAAGTAAATTGATCATCCACCGAATTCCAACGCAAACCTAGTGTTTTTGATGTGCTTTCAGATTTAAAATTAAATATTATTTCTCCGTCGCTATCGATGGAATTAATATTTGCAAGGAGTTCTGAATGATTCGCCGACCATTTACGTAATTTGAAATCTCCTGACTTTAGTAACTTGTTTAAATCTGATATAAGTTATTTTCCATTTTCTATGTAGTGAGAACCATGGATTAAGTCGTTTACATAAAAGGATTCTGTTAAGACCTTGGCGGCTTCTGGATATCTGTTTTGCTCCTCCTTCGCCAACTGTCGTAAGGTTATCATTGCTAAAAAGGGTGCTGATTTAGTCCCATACGTCACTGTAGCCAGTTGATATGATCTTAGTGGTTGGTGAGGTGAATCTCTCCATACAATTTGTTGATATGGCTGATCTGTTTCGTTGACCATAATTTGCCTATAAATTTTTTCAATGTCGGCTGTGTACGCATATTGATATTGACGCCACTTGATAATTAGTCCTTGTAGATCCTATTGTAAGTTAGGTCCTTTGAACATAAAATCATTGAGACTGTACCCGCTAGACGTTTTGGCAGACGCGTTGAATACGACACGAAGCTTCGTTGTCGCTGATTCGGATCTTTGTACTGCGTGGTGCGGCAGGTAACAAGATATCGTCTGATTGTTGTTACATTGACTTGGTACCATATGACCTAAAGCTTGGTATTCATGTATGAATGAGGTATATTGCTCTGCTAATGTAGGTTGTTTTTTGAATTTGCGCTCTAAGCTTTGAAACTGAGCCAAAGCCATTTCCTTGGATGACCCCAACTTCTCGTTGATATCTGATTTGATCGGTAGCTTGACTTCATAGCGCCCATCGCCTCGTCGCTTTGTTGTTGCCAAATAATAATCGATACATTCTTGATCTTCCGCTGATAAGGTTGACTCCTCGCTAATATCTTCAATGTCCCGAAATCGCTGAATGTCTTGAATATTATTTAACACGACGTTGCATCGATATGACGTCATTTCTCCACTTCCGTAAATAATCCATCCAAGCTGGGTTTGCTGTACCACAGGCTGAGAAGGGTTTTCTCCTTTGATTAATCCTGATAGCAATATAATACCGTGGACATTGGCGTTCAATAATAAATCTACAGGACGGCTCATATAAAATTCTGGATCTGCTAACTTTAAGTTTTCAATGTGTGACCAATTCGGTCGATCGACTGATTTACTAGGGAAGTGTCCCAGTAAGCTATTCATAATGAGTGCATCCGTACTAAACGAAAAGTCGTTATAATTAGATATACAGTGAATGGTCAGCTTTCCTTTACAATTGTTTGGCTGCTCCCCGATGCCTATTATGACACCATTGCATCGTGATTTTTGTAAACCTAATTTTTTCACTGCACTCTCTTTGATTAGAGAGACCTGCGAACCTGGGTCTATGAAGGCCCTGAGAATCTGATGTGATCCATCAACGGCCATGACCTTAATCAATGCTGTAGCCAGCATGACCTCATTTGTTTCCGAGACACTGGATGCGACATGGGATGAAATGGACATGCTTGAACTATTTTTATTACTCTGGTGTACGTTAGATGTAATAGCGTTGTTTGCGGTTAACGACCTCGGTTTCATGCATGCGTCATGCATAATAGTATTGTGCATTCCATCGCATTTGCGACATCGTTTGGTAGAAATGCACTGCTGTCCATTATGATCATATAGCAATAAGCAATTCATGCATACTTTTAATTTTGCAACTGTTTTTAGCTTGTTTTCATTAGTTAATTCTAAAAACTTTTTGCAATTATATAGGCCATGTTGTTGACCGCAGTAAAGACATTTAAATGCTGATGACACGTGTAATGCCTTGTTAAATGATTTCACGTTATTGTTGCTATGCTGATTATGGTAACTGCTATGATTTTTAGAACCAGAGGTTTTTGTATCATGGTTCGATTTTGACGTAGAATGTTCCTGTTTTCTCCGCGAGGTTTCGAGGCTAGTAAACTTGCTTTCTAAATAGTCAAGAAACTCTTGCAGGACTGGCAGCTCTCGTGCATTCTTCAAGGAATCAATGTAATCTGCGAATGTTTCACTATCCAACTTTTGTGACAGTAAGTGCATCAAAAGTGGATCCCATGTGCTGATGTCTACACCCAAATTTTTTATTGCATGTAGGCTTTCCATAGTTACGTCGTGTAACTTTTTTATCTGAACCAATGATTGTTGTTGCATGCTAGGTAAACCTAATAACGTATTGATGATGGACGAAAAAATAAGTTTTTTATTCAAATCAAATCAAATCAAAAATATTTATTTGCTAGAATATGGTACATAAGGTGTTACAATACATTTGTTTCAGCATATCCTGCCATAGCATGGCGTGCAAATATATTCACAGTCAATTAAGTACTATACTACTTGCAATTTACGACTTCTATTGACTTGTCTTCTAAATAGTCCTTAACCGTATAATATCTTTTAAATAGTAACATATTAAAAAGTATTTTTTTAAACATTGTCATAGGTAAGTCTTGTAAATTATTTGGTAAATGATTATAGATAATGATCGACATGCAGTATACATTCTTCTTAAATAATTTTAGCCTTATTTGTGGGAGCCGAAGTCTGTCTTTATGCCGTGTTCGGCTATTTGGCCTGTCAGTGTTTGTCTCGAAAAGATTGTAATTTTTCTTGATAAAAACACATATTTCAAAAATATATAAACATGGTAAAGGTAGAACTTTAAGTTTGTGAAATAGTGGCTTACAGCTGTCTAAAAAGTGAGCTCCACAAATGGCTCGAATACATTTTTATTGAGCTTTAAAAACTCTGTCAAAATCTACTGAGTTACCCCATATTATAATACCATATCTCAGTACGGAGGACACATAGCCATGGTAAGCTAGCATTGCAGTATCACAGTTTACCGTTTGTCTAATCCTTTTTAAAACATATATAAAACGGTCTATTTTTGTAAGAATTTTGTCTATATGTGCTTTCCAGTTGCAATTTTTGTCGATCGTTATACCCAAAAATACACAATTATCGAAAGTTGTCAAGTGAGAATCTTTATAATTATACCTTAGTTATCTCGTCCTCTTTATGTACCATGTAGTTTGCACCTTTGCACAATACGCCATCACAATTTTTAAAGATTAAATAAAAATATTGTTTCATCTGTGGTCCGTTCGACGTTCTCGGTGCTCTCTGCTGTCAACGTCAATGTCAACGTCATTGTACTTTTTTGTGCACTGCGCTATTCACGTAAATTATTCACTTATAACCAAAATCCTATTAAATAACGGTTTTAGTATCATAATTTTCATAGAAACATACTATGGAAAAAAGGAAACGCGAACTTCCCATGGAAAACAATCACATAGAGCTAACAAGACGAAATAAACATAGGATGAAGTCATAACGGCGGTAAGTTCATTTATCATTGTTATAAGAGATGTATCTTGCCTAAATACGTTTAAAATCGAAATAACCGATTATCACAATACATTCTAACGTTGAGGAGTTAGCCATGAGGGTATTTTAAACCCTGAATAGTCCAAACACTGACAATTCCTCAAAAGAATGTTGATACTAGTAAAGTAGTCGACATCGACTTAATTTTCACAAAGAATCAACAATATAGAAACAAAAATGTACCGATTTTACTTGTGTACCTCATGACTTCACACGAAAAGTTAGTCACAGGCAGCTATGATATCAGTACGTTACCATGATTGAGCGCAATATTAGGTGTTCATACTTGGTGTACCTAGTTTTCACAGTAGGTTAACCGGTACAGCAACATCAAGCAATCATATCTGGTGTATTTAACTGGAGCTTTCACAAGAGGTCAGCCGTTAATGACAATATGAAACAATCATATTTGTTATACCTACCCGGAGCTTTCACAAGAGGTCAGCCGGTGGTAGTGACAATATTAAACAATCATACTTGGTGTATCTGGGTGTAACTAACCAGAGCTTTCACAAGAGATCAGCCGTTAGTGACAAAATGAAACAACCATACTTGGCATACCTACCCGGAGCTTTCACGAGAGGTCAGCCGGTGGTAGTGACAATATCAAAGAATCATACTTGGTGTATCCTGGTGTAACTAACTAGAGCTTTCACGAGAGGTCAGCCGTTAGTGACGGTATGAAACAACCATACTTGGTATACCTACCCGGAGCTTTCACAAGAGGTCAGCCGGTGGTAGTGACAATATTAAACAATCATACTTGGTGTACCTAGAGCTATCACGAGAGGTTAGCCGTGGTCATTATACCATGTTTATAATGGAGACAGAAATGAAGCGGATAAGACAAAGTCAAGAGAGGGGGGGGGGGGGGAGATCAACTGGATGGATATCCCTGTTTGTAAGTTCCATCATGCTTACACATGTTAAAGATCGGAGTAACCAATTATCACATGTACAATAAAATATTGTAATTCAAAAAGCATCTTTTGTCCTCTCCGGATAACTTATATCAATAACAATTAATAGCAGTTGTGCTCTGTTTTGATTTATATAGCTACTTTACATGTGAATACATGTCAGTTCATAATGTTTTTCATCCTAATATAGGGTAACCCTTTGAACCAAGTGATTCAACTACATCAAGAAAACCTTAATTTATTACTGCCTTTTAATAACAAAGAGGGTACGGTACCCGAGAAAGAAATTATGAACTTTGTAGAGGTTTAAATCCAAAAAGTAGAGAAAAACACTACACTGACTGCTGTTATTTCTGGGATAGGACACATACAGAATCATAATTAGAATAATGGTAATTACTCAGCAGAATATGAGATACTAAATGACACTGCTTGGCAAGCGTGTGACACATACCTACTAGGTACATGGTACAACAGCTAGACAGATACTCATCTGTATAAGTTGTAACAAAGATTTGAATAAATTGTCTGAAAACTTAACAATATCTGCTAATTGTACTAGAGTACTAGTTGTAGACAAGCGGCACAAAGTGATCATCTGAATGTCAAAAACAATCTGAAAAGCCAATAATTATAGTGGGCAACACTATCATACCATGACAAATGCTCCACAGAGACGTTATCAACAACATCACTAGATGATGCTAGATGGTATATAAATCTTGTTGAAAGATGTATATACCTATAGAATCCCTATATACCTACCTATATGTATATGACTTGATGTGATGTATTAAGTGGGAATGTATAAACAATAATCCTACAATTTATATATTATACAGAAAGTAAGATAACAAAAAAAAAATTTTTTTTGATCATGTTCTGGTTTCACCAGAAATATATACATACTTACTCGGGTAAAATTTTACAAATGGGATCCTATGTACCATGTGGACAATGATTCTTTCCAGTATTCTTTTTCATACAAAAACACATGACACATGTTTATATGTGTCATATCTCAGAAACACACATGGCACATATTTCAAATTGAAGGACCTCATGCCTCCCAAATGTTATAAGGCTGTCATAGACTTAAAGTACATACTATTTATGGATTATACACATGTAATAATTAAGATTTAAATCTTAAAATAATGATAACTAAGTAGGCATATGAAAGTACATTCTAGGTATGTGTGTACCTATCAGTTATATTTTCAGGAATATTATGAAGCCAATTAGCTATTTTGCTAGCGTTTATTAGCAATTAGTTTATTGACCTCAGGTAATCTCTTACCTGAGAACAATAAGGTTTTTCCCAGTGATAAATTTAAATTATATTTATTCCTTGCCCCACAGATTCATAAGTTATGCATTTGTGTTTCATAATGTATTTTTTGATGTGTTCGTGAAATGTGTTAACTTTACTTGCAGAAAATACACATAAGTATATGGACAAAAGTGTCTCAGAACCTAGACAGACCAGTATATAGGATTTATGTTAAATTCTATTTACCTTCCATCTCACTTCCACAGAAAAATATAGTTTTTATTTTATTATGACTTCAGACTGTCAAGTAAAAAGGAGATGTAATGTAAAATAATAGCTTGCTCAGCTGTTTGGTGACTTACTACATAGAAGTATAAAGCATGGTTAGCTATACATCAAAGCTATGTAAATACTACCCATAACTAAGGGACCAGAGCTAAACTCGATTTGTGGTTCATATCATATTGAAATTAATCACAATAACAATAAGCACTTTAACATTATTTCAGAAATTTTCTGATTCTTTACAAAATGGCTACCTGGAGCTGCTACCAAGCAGCTTTTATAGTAAATAGGTATTCAAAACACTTGCATCTGGAATACTGTGAGGTTCCATTTAAAGTAGAAAACGGTTCCACCTAACCTACAACCAATAAGAGGCACTCACCCTTGCTACCTAAAAGACTTGGTTTGAAAGGTGACAATGGAGCAACAAAATAAATACATGAGTATAATGCATTAGTTTAAAAGGAAATCTCATGGCAGAACTGCAACCTAAACCTCAAGTCAAGAGATTATAACCTACAAGATAAGTCTTGCTTATCCTAGCAAGCGCCAAACTGATCTTTTAGGAAATGGCTAGCCGATTCAGACACATACCCGATGCCTTCATAATATGTTATTTTATTTTATGATTTTCTCTCACACTGATGGAAAATGTTATCTACAGAAAATAAAAAGGACAGGGGAGGATAGGCATTGTAGTAGTCCCTTAGTAACCCATGATATGCATTGCTATAAGAATGAACCTATTAGCGGAAAGCTAATTTTCTTCAATAGAATAGCCCTAGTTTTCTTAGAAGGAAAACATAGAAGCAATATTACTTCTTTTATACACTGCTAATCTATATTTGAGGAAACACTTATCTCGGAGCCAAAATGTGGATTCTTGGCTCAATCCAAATGACTCAACTTGAGGGTTTATCAGTCAGTTTACTGAAAATCACTAGGAAAGCCATGTTTTTAATTTTATTGCCCGTATTGGTCCGGCAGAGTGACAGTGTTTTGAAGATAGAATATTTAAGAAATTGCATATACAAAATACCTAGTTGACATTGCTACGGGTTTCCTAACGTAGTCCCCAATGAAGCCTATAGCTTAGATCTACGACCTTTTACGTAGAACGTTAGGACTTGCTTATGCTCCTATAACTGCAGACAGGGTTCTACCTGACCCAAAATTCGAAATCCTTAATCACTCACTTGTATAGACATTCAGGAAGATACCTATTAATGGAGTCAAAACGTGGTATGGTAACTCCAGAAATAATTAAATTGCCTTTGGCACCAGTTGCTTTGTTGTCAACAGAAATTGATATTATTTTATTTTTTATGACTAATAACTACTGTTTTAAGGAAATATTTATATTTGTCCTACAATAACTCTCACGTCTTATTTAGATGTTACTGGAAGTACCTACTTATAAGGCAAGGTTATAATAATTATGTATAACATTACAGGAACCCTTCCTTCATTCATTGTAATTATTATTAGGTACCTAACTAGTTTGAACAAATCTAAACTAGGAATAATAGATACTACTAAGTAAATCCTTTAAGTATCAATATCCACATCACCGGAACAACTTACTGCAACTTAGACATAAAATTGGCGGTCGAGACCAATAGTTATTCATTTTAATACCTATACGCTGGTGATCAAGCTATATTCCCTGTACCTACACAGAATATAAATGTTGTAATTCTATAGAATTACAAAATTTATATTTATATATATAGACCGGGCGTTCCTGGTAATACAGGTACATATAAATATTATTCATTCACGATGTTGATTTGGATTGCGGATAATAATAATAATAAAAAATTAACAGTTAACTGGAATAATAACTTCCTGTTACTATAATAAGTTAATTAATAGTTACCATGTGTGATATTACCTTTTTTCTAGCTGGTTCTAACTAGACTGATTCTAGATTAATAACCAAATTAACTAAAATTAACTGAATAAGTTGTAGATTGTCTAACGATTAATTAGTGTCGATTATGAACACAACTTTCTTCTTTGAACATCTACATGGTACATAAAGAGGACGAGATAACTAAGGTATAATTATATAGATCGGACTAACTTACCTAGTGACGTCCGATCCTCAATTATACATTGGTTATCTCGTCCTCTTTACAGCCCAACCCAACCCATATATTCAAGCGATTTCATCACATTATTTTCGTTAGAATAATAATGATTCCCTTGTGGAAAGTTGTGCTGTCGCTTTGTGGCTAGGACTATACGACGCCTGTTTCAGCCTTCGAGAAGTCCTGGTCTTATGCTTTGAAAGAATGACGTTGACATTGACGTTGACAGCAGAGAGCACCGAGAACGTCGAACGGACCACAGATGAAACAATATTTTTATTTAATCTTTAAAAATTGTGATGGCGTATTGTGCAAAGGTGCAAACTACATGGTACATAAAGAGGACGAGATAACCAATGTATAATTGAGGATCGGACGTCACTAGGTAAGTTAGTCCGATCTATATAATTAATGTCAAGTTTATTTATGTTTGAATTGTATGTCTGAAATTGTATGATGTTTGTTTTAGTCATATTTATTTTCAAGTTATTTATCTCGAGCCAGTCTATTGCTTTATCCAAAGCCTGGACGATTTCATTTTCTAAATTTTTGTCAGTGTCACTCTTAAGCATTATTGTCGTGTCATCAGCAAATAGTATGCAATCTTTGCCTATCGCATCTAGAATGTCGTTTATGTATACTAGAAAGAGTGGTGGGGATAAGATACCTCCCTGTGGGGTGCCAAAATTATTTTGCTTATATTCCGACCTATAGGTTCTTTTTTCGTTTTGACAAATTTTTGTTACTTCCACGCATTGTACTCTTTCAGAAAGGTAAGGTAAGGTATTGTTGTAGCGGTGGTTTAAAAGTTCCCAGCAAGTATTATAGTTGCTGGCACTTATCGGAAGATGTTGTATAATCTTTTCTGCTTCACCCCGCAACTTTCCTTTCAAAAACTGCATCTTTTGTGCATTTGATAAGGAAATATTGTTATGTATGGCTTCATTGAATAAATCCTTGAACGAATACCACTGATGATATTTGCCTGTGAATACAGGGATATCCATTTGTGGGGTGCTAAGCTCTCTGTGGGACACTGACGAGAGTTTTTTGTTGATACACCTTTTGAGAATTATAAACGTTTTCTCATTCATGTTATAGACGAGATCATATTCCTCATCTACTCCACACATTTCGCCATCGATTTCCCAGTGGAGTGTGTCGACCTGATTCCATTTTGACTGTATTGTCTTGAGGGCGTCTCCAAATCCCACTTTTCATTGATGGCATCCAAATGTACATTGCTCACTGCTCTCTTGAAAGCCTTGATATTCGCTGCTTGTTTGCGAATCATATCGTCCAATTTTCTTGTTGATCCCCGTGACTCCATCACTGGTTTAGTGCTTGGTCCCGGTTCGATTTGCTCTAGTTGCTCCTCCTGCTTTTCTTGAGTACGCCTTAATGGAGTCGGAGGAGTTTCTTTAGCTGCTAACACTGACCTTTGCTCACTAATTAACGTTTTAATGCTGATGTAAAGCGCACTAACTACCTCATGTTCAGAATTCTTAAAATATGTATGCTCTTTTACTCCATACGCACAGATACGCATATGATTGTTCTGATAATCTAACCAATAGCTCTCCAGTAATTCCAACCGACGTTTGAAATAGTCTTCAGTTTTCCTATCGGCTCCATCCTTTTTTAAGTTAGTTTTCAATTTTTGCATCGCATCGGTAATCTCAAGTTGTGATTCATAAAGATTTTCCATTTTGCTAGTTGACATTGCTTATGTTAGATATGTAAAAAAGGAAAGATCTTACTTGCGTTCTCCGCTGAAGACGACTGTTTGCTGGATAATGTTACGTGCTGCGACAGATCTGCTAATGATACTGTCCCGTTGCTGATGGCGACGTCCTGTTGCTGACGTCTTGCTAATCTTCGATAAGAACTGCTGTACTCACTGTGCTGATAGTTCACTGAACGAGTTCCTCACAAATTTTTGGTCTGATTTGACACTAGTCTTCCTTCCGGACGCAGGACTTTCAAAAACTCGCGAGGTCCCGCACGGTTGCTCGAAGGACCATGTATTTCTACATGGTCCTTCGAGCAACCGTTGTTCGATTGATAATAAATGATAAACGATTATATCTGCTAAAACCGTATTCTGTTACAACTAATTATACATATGGGTAAGTGAGCGAGGGAGCATGCGCGACGTTGTTTGTTGCGGTCTTATGACGTACTGACTGGATTATTGTTACGTTAATTTAGGTTAGCTTCGTAATGTACTGATTGAGCTTAATAATTATTGTATTGTTCACCGTACAATTTCAGTGGACTGTTATACTAATTACAGTCCACCGGAATGAAATGTATCTCCGAAATGATAAAACCACAAAGTTTTAGAGATCCTTGTGTCAAATACCAAGTCATAGCTTTGTAATGTACTTTTACCTATAGTGTATTAGATTATTCAGGTGTATTTGTTATGTAATATTTGCTGTCATTTAATGGCATGACTTGTTTTAGGTAGTTAGTTAAACTTATTAAATAAGACTGATGACTATAATAATTATAGTAAAGACGTGCTGTGGTGTGATAATTAAAGACGACTTGTTTAGTAGGTACATATCTAAATTAAAAACCTATATCTGTAATACTAACTGTAATATCTGTATATTAATGATGATATTAAAATAACTGTGTACTGTTCTGTCTCAGTGTTTATCTAAAATTTGTGGAAATCTAACCTAACAAAGTACGGAACCCTGGCTACCCGGTTGTTCTTAGCTGTATCATTTCGGTGGATTTATTTCAATCCGGTGCACAGTCTCTCATTTCCGTGGTAATTTTTATCATTTCGGTAGACACTTTTCATTTCAGTGGACTCTTAAAATTCATCTATACTTATAATAAATCTGTAGAGAGGTCAATTCTGTACATGAAATATATTTCCAAAATAACTATCAGCGGGTGATTAGTGATCGATACTGACGCCAAAAATGCAATCAGTAAAATTTTTGTCTGTCTGTATGTTCGTTATAGACACAAAAACCATTCGACGGATTTCAATGAAACTTGGTACAATTGTTTTTCTTACTCCTGGGCAGGTTATAGCATACTTTTCATCACGCTACGATCAATAGGAGCAGAGCAGTGAAGGGAAATGTTGGAAAAATGAGTGATTCATGAGAAAGGTTTCAAGCTATAAAACATCACGCTACAACCCTTAGGAACGGGGCAACGCAGGTGAAACGGCGGGCGAAGAACTAGGGAACAAAGTAACTATTCCACCCGGACGAAGTCGCTGGCAAAAGCTAGTCCTTAAATATTTATGTAAGTTTTGATGATATTTGATGTCCACTCACGCACAATGTTATAAAATAGGCTAAAGTTTTATTTGTCACTACAAATATGTAGATAGCATTGAAATAAAAAAATCCCACCGAAATGACACATAAAAATCTCTTGTTGAAATTCAACCATTTATTAATCACACGTACATGAGGTTTAAAGACGGAACTAAACACTACATAGTTTCTGCGATATCAGGGAAGAAAGTGTGCGATAAATTTTTACAGTATCAAATTAATTATCAGAGTACTTAATTTGATATTTTTATCATCAACAATGTTTACTTGAACTTATTCAAGTAAACATTTTTTCAAATAATATGCATACAATGTGCTAAAAATCTATTGTAAAGGTACACCAAACTTTTTAATTAATATCAGGTTGTTTCTCTGCTGATGTTTATAATACATTTCTAGCAGAACTATATGAGCGCGGATTCACGCTCCGATTTTACAAAATTTCAATATTGGGTGTTCAACCATAAACTTCAACTTAAATAAAGTTCGACATAAATAAATATCTAAATAAACAAGAGTATCACACATGTCTAACATCTTTTAAATCGCCATGGAAATAAACTCATTTCATAAAACGAAATGCGTGTATCATGTGTAAGAAAAGAACAAATCCAAAATATGATCCTCTACATGAAGTCATTCAAACTGACGAGAAAAGTATGTTATTTATGATATTACACACAAAGTTTTTCTTTATTTTTTATAACTATTCTGTATTTTACCCAAGCTTGGCAAGGGAGGATATGAAGATGCCAAGGCTTTTTACTCAAAACATTTGAGAAAATGCTTGACATTAGAGAGGGGCCTTATTAAAGAGGAGAGGTAACTCCTCTTTAATACGGCCTAAAAAGATACCTTCTCCATTGACTTCAGTTCGCCTATTAGGTAGGGAAGTGAACAGAGGCGGCATTACATTACGTCGTAAGCCGTGCAGAGGCTGCATTGGAATCACAGGAGATTTGTGTCGGAGCCTTTCTTGACAACGAGCCTTCGATCGCACAACCTTTGAGTCATTACAGCGAGCTGCAGAAAACCATGGCATCAACCAAACCATCATCAAATGGGTGACTTGCGTGCTAAAGAGTAGGATTATTTACTCCAGTCTTAGGGGCGACACACTTCACGTAAGGACCACCAAAGGCTACAGGGCGGAATTTTGTCACCGTTACTATGATGCTTAGTAGTAGACTCACTACCAACCAAACAAAATGAGGGTCCATTATTAATCGTGAAATACACCGATGACATAGTTATACTTATTATTTTTAGTGAAGGAAAAATCCAATCGCGGGCAGGATTCGTACCTGCTTCTTCTGGTTAGATACACCACACGCTCTGACCTCTAAACCACTGCGAATTCCACCCGCTAGATCGAGATTTTGCCTTCACATTCTGAATTTAGGTTATATGGTGACGTTAGCATGACATGGAAAATGCAAAAAATCACAAAAAGATACTTGTCAACGGTAAATTCTCGAACACTGTTTTAGATCCCAAGGGCTCTTTGAAAAGTCGAGAGATGGTGCGAGGACAATCACCTCTCTATCAATCCAAAAAATGTAGTTGTTATTCCGTTTACTAGGAAAAAACTGTCCTCAGGCCTTGGCCAGTTTCACCTTTTTGGAAAACAAATAAACTGGGCCACAGAGGTAAAATATTTAGGGATAACCCTGGATAAAGAACTGACGTACACGGCGAACATATTTGGACAACACCATAACCAAGGCTCTAAGGGTCTTGGGTATGTGTCGCTCAACGTATGGCAAAACCTCGGGACTTGGATCAAAGGTTGTGTTGTGCGGTGGCCATGATGGTTAGACCAATCAACACGTATGGCAGCATTGTTTGGTGGCCCAGAACGCAACTAGGGATATCGTTGTCAAAGGGGCATTCAAAACCACACCAACAGCGGCGATGAAAAAAGTACACAACTTTGCACCACTGCATATTGTCATAGAGACTGAGGCCCAACTAGCACTACACAGACTGGCAATAAAAAGATTGTGTGACAGTTCTCAGCCTAGAACTAAACACACAAAAGTTTAAAATACAACAAAGCCTCGACGGATTAACGAACATGCACTGCGATAAAATGCAGCACATGTTTTTGTTCAAGAGGTCTTACAAGGTTCATCTACCTTCAAGGGAAAAATGGATGAAGGGACTAGACCTACCAAAGGAGCCCAGTTTGATATGGTATACCGGGTACGAAAACTGAATCGGGTACAGGGGCGGGCATATATGCAAGGGGATCGTAGGATCAATCAAAGCATAGGCAAATTTGTTTTCCTTATTACATAATTATGCTATTCTTACCTGTGCATAAGATAGAAAGAAAGAGATAGAAAGTAGCGGTACCGCAGGTAGGTCCATCTACATTCTTAGTGACAGCCAAGCTGAACTCAGGGCCCTGACCTACTACAAGATCGATTGAAGGCTGGTCATGGACGCTGCCCGGACTAAATGAGCTGGGAAAGCGAAAAAAGGTCAGGCTTATAAGGGTCCCTGCTCACTGGGGGATTATGGGCAACGAGCACGCTGATGAGCTGGCTAGGGAAGGTTCTGGAAAGTCACTAATTAGACCGGAACCATTTGTAGGACTGGCCTCAAGCGCAGTCAAAACTTCGAGAGTGCGCAAGGGCGAGGTACACAAAACAAAACAGATCGGTTTACAGGGCACACCAACGTAGATGTTGGTGTGCGTATACTCAACGTGTTATTACTTCGCCTATTTACTAGTGTTAGCTTTACAATAAACCGTTGTCCACGCACACACTTGCAATTTCTTGTTGCTTCACATGATATATGAAACAAAGAATATGAAGCATAAATTCAAAAGCATTATCAACTGATACCGTGGCATAGGTGTGTAAGCAAGCAGCTGGTGTGACATTAGTCTTATGATCAAATCACCCCGGCCCGGCGCTAACTTTTTGCATTATTATTATTATTTTTTTTCGTTTTGTTGAATTTTTATTTTTGTTATTTACCTGATAATAAGAACATTATTCCAGAAAAAATGATATATGGAAGAAAATATTAAACAATGTGTAATATGATAACAACAATATTTATTGACATGGTTTTTTTTAATTATAAATACAAATTATAAAGTATGGTTCATGACAAATATTCTAAGTGGGACAAGAATTCACTTTGTTTTTCATATTCAAGAGGGTAATTTATTTATTAATGATATGAATAAACATGTTAGTAAGTTAGATAATAAGATACTGGCGATCCTAAATTGTAATCTCACTAACAATAACATCAATCATGTAATACAAATTACCCCCTGATATTTTTAATAGCCGATTGGTGCGCCATCACTATCTATTACTTGTTGCAAACGTGTCCTCATGCTAGCAACCATATTCCAGCACAAATCAGAGCCACGAAACGATTCCCATGACGAGGTAACGACATTGTCTAAATTAAATTTGGACCTGACTTCAGATGAGTCCCAGTTTAGCACCATGTGACCCCATAGGTTTTCAATGGGGTTCAGGTCAGGACTTTTTGATGGCCATTCAATAACAGTAAAGTTTTCTTGGACGTTTAACCAACTTTGCACGAGTCGCGCGCGATGCACAGCGCAGTTATCATGCACGAAGTAAATGTGTTCTTGCGGGTATGCAACACGCACAGTTGGTAGCATCACGTTTTGTAAAACATCCAAGTAACCTTGACTGGTATTGCGACCCCCTACCTGCACTAATTCACCGGGACCCATTGATGACATCCATCCCCAATAACCCAACGTAATGCGGCCACTAGACCTGCATGGAATAATATTTTTTTTGTTATAGCGTTCACCATCTTTTCGCCATAATATTTTACGACCGTCCTTGTCCGACTTAAAACATTTTTCATCGCTAAATATAACAATATTATTGCACCAATCAAAATCCAAATATTCTCTTGCGAAGCGAACCCGGTTTTGCATGTGAATATCAGACAGTAATATTTTCTTGGCTGGCCTACGACATTTCACACCAGCTGCACGCAAGTGGTTCCGCACAGTTTGTAACGTCACGTCATGTTTAGTCGCCGTGGAACGAGTAGTGAGGAAGGGCTCAGCCAAATGCGTAGCAACTATATCACGGTGCCGTGCATTGGTATCTGTATATGCAAATCCAGCCTTTGGTCCCGGTCGGCAAGGATCAATGCTTCCCGAATCTGCATAACGATGGACCCACAATTGCACAGTTCTTCTCTGTGAACAATAATTAAATATTGTTACATAAAACATCAACAAACAAGATGTGTATTATTGAAACATAATAAACTTCTAAACGTAATAATAATATTTTGTTACTCACCGATATCTTTAAACGCCTCGCAATTTCACTAATTGAAACGTTTTGCTCATGCAAAATAATTATCTCAGCTCTTAAAAGTGTAGTTAAGTGATCCATATTGATTCACAAAGAATAGCACTTCTCAAAATACGCAGGGTATAATGTCTAAAAACGTAACAAAAGCTCGATAGTCAATAGCATTATGACGATGAAATTAAACTACTAACATATTATGATTTGTCATTTTTAGAGGGTAGACCATTAATATAATCCAAACCAAATATAAAGAAGACTTGCTAATACTATACAATGAATTGAACAAACAAATGTAAAATATTTTTTAAAACATACAAAAAGTTGAGCCGTTGGTAATAAGATTCGATCTTACGGAGCCGGTGACAAGAAGTATTGTTCGCACGCTCAACTAATGCGCCACAGTGGAGTCTGATTCATTAGCTAAATTTATGCATCATATTCCCTGCAACTTTAAAATGACAAGAAATTGCAAATGTGTGCGTGGACAACGGGTTATTGTAAAGCTAACACTAGTAAATAGGCGAAGTAATGAACGCATTGAGATTACGCACACCAACATCTACGTTGGTGTGCCCTGTAAACTGATCTGTTTTGTTTTGTGTACATGGATAGTAGTTGAGCTTCACTCCAAGAAATTCATAGGTTCCTCAACAATATGGCAAAATGCCATTTGGAACTCAAGTAGGCGGCAGGCTCGTCACTTGGCGGTGACGCTAACCGGACATTTCGGGACTAACGCTCTCCTACAAAAAATGGGTCTGACTGAGACCGATCAGCCTGCAGGGCCTGCAACAGGGAAATTGAGAGTATGGAACACCTTCGGTGTACATGTCAAAGTCAAAATGTTTTATTTCAATAAGGTACTTTTGAAAAGTCAAAACTAATTGCACGGTTTCAAAAACTGGGTCTTATGGAGAAGAGCCGGTAAGAAACTCCGCAGATACTCTTTAAAAAAAAAACATGATTACTATTAATCTTTATAACTTTGTCTTAAATAATTTGAAAATTATGCAGTTTGATGTATAACATTTATTCGGTATAGGTGTTATATTAAAGAGAAAGGGATTGCCACAGCAGGTAAGAGCTGACCAGTCCCGATAAACAGCACCCGTTCACGAGCATGACGTGTGTATCGGCGTGGTTTGACTCAACCATATTGTAGGGAATAAAACAACCCGACACAAAACGCCACCATCAGCAGGACATTTAAGTGAGCATGACAAGCTCAGACCGCGGGCACAACAATTTTACAGATAAATATATGTATGTACTTATACAGATTGCTATATCAATATCTGCACTATACTCGCACATTACAATTTTCTCATTATGAAATTATACAATATTAAAAGTCCAATCTAAACCTATATCAATCCAATATCATAATGTGTGTAATTGCACAGGTATTTTGTTAAAATTATCAGTCATCATCCTGTGGAGCTGGACCAGCACTTTGCCAAACATTTTTATCCAAAAGATAGTCTTCCAGTTTATAGTAAGCTTGCCTGCACAGGGTAAACTTAATCATTTTTTTGAATTTATTTTCTGGTAATTTTAAAATGAACTCCGGAATTTTATTATAAAATCTTACACAGTATCCCATAAAGGAGGTATGGACTTTAGCGAGACGAAACTGCGGCTGCATTAATCTTGATTTATGTCTAGTATTATAACTATGCAGAGGCCGAGGCCAGACAGGCGGCCTCCCCGAAGTTCCTTGCGGCCTTCGCAGCGCGGCGACGTTGCGGGCCGTCAGGGCGTCCGCCCACACTGGCGCGGCGTATAGCGCCATCGACCGTACGACCCCCATGTAGAGCCTCCGGCAGGAGGAGTTGGGCCCCCCCAGTTTGGGCAGCAAGCGCGAGAGCGCAGAAGCGGCGCCTAACAACCGGGGGGCGAGACGCGTAAAGTGCGGCCTGAAGTTCCACCGACTGTCGAGGACGAGTCCAAGGTACTTCATCGTCGACTCAACAGCGATGGAAACCTCTCCTACTATGATGCTAGCCCCCTGAGGCGGCGAAAACAAAGGGCCTCAGACTTGTGCAATGCCACCTCTAAGCCCAGCCGCCGGATCCTACCCACGACGTGCGAGACACCAGCAGTCGCGCGTATGGCCGCCTGCCGGTACTACGTTCCACAGGAGCGGCCCCAACACCGAACCCTGCGGAACGCCACACGACGTCTCTCACCGACCCCATCCTTCTCGACCCGGGTACACCACCGATCTTTGCGACAAATAGGCCCCGACAATGCGTTGGAGGTAGCGCGGCACCCCGTGGTACCAGAGTGCCTCTCGGATGGTACTCCAGGGCAAGGTGTTGAAAGCGTTGGCGATGTCGAGCGACACCGCCAAGACCACCTCACCCCGGGCGACTGCCTCTTCCGCAAGGACGGAGTTCTCTAGATCTGCATAAGACCAGAAAGTATATTTTTTCTTCCCTGACATCTCTCCATGTTATCTAAGTATTCTATTTTTTTGTGCTTCCAATTGTTTGTAAGGGTGTAGTAGTAGGTACTAACGTACATATATTAATTATGTTCTCGATACCATAATTATATTATATCGTTAACGAGTCAGTCTCTACTCAGCATTCAAGAGTTTAATTTTTCTCCTAAATAGACTAACATTACATGGCGATGGCCTGCCATGTAATGTTACTATTAATTATCTACAAGTTATTAACCATAGTTGCGATGTGTTTTTTCTGAATAATGTTATTCTGGACTACATAAAAACTCTAATACAACGTCTTGTATAACGACCCTGTTACATTTATTTTTCGAAATTAAGGGAGGACAACATTCAAAACAGGAAGAAGTAACAATTGCGCAGACAGTCGCCGGAAATGGACAAAATCACGTAGTTGTGAGGAAATTAGTGGTCACTTGGGTATGACCAATATTCTGCAGATAGTACTCATCCTTGTTGTCCTGCTGGTCATGTTGGGGTTGGCGTACAGAATATACAGACGATGTCAAGTACAGTGAATACAACAAGAGGTCAACACTCAACCGTGACGGCTTACGAAGGTCATTTTTCCGAAAAAAACGCTACGCAACCAGGAGAAAGCGTCGTGTAAGAGTTTAGTGAGTTTCAGCAAAGTGAATGTGCTGGTGCAGTGAGTTTTGCGTCTCTATGGCTAAAAAGTGGTTATCAGTGGCGTATATGTAGTAAGTAATTAGAACGTTTAATTTTTAAGTGCATGTTATCCTTCGTTATAAGCAGGTATACTTATGATATTAACCAATATGTACATGGGTAATGTCAAATATATTAACTGAATTATAGTATATAATAATTTAAAAGTTATTCGAGGATATTTAATTAAAACCGGTCCAAAGAGACGGCCCTACTTGTTTATATTCTCTATTGTTTGTCTGTTATTGTCCAGTTATTATGTATTGTTGTATAATAAACTAATTGTATTATTAATAATCATTGTATAAAATTTAACCTAAATTTTCGCATGAAACAAGCTTTGTATCCAGAGAAGGGCGTTGCTAGCTGCGCTACAGTTTATACTTTTGTAACTAACATCGTTTTTACTTCTTTTTTTGCCATTTCATGTTTAATTCGTTAGAAATAAATAAATAAAAATAAATTTGATTAAAATGAATATATATAAATTAAAATTACAGGAGGCAAGTAGCACGGTACAAATACGGAATACTCGAATGTTCACATAGGTTCAGCTTGCTAACGATTTTAACGAAGTCAATTTCCCACGTTTTTGTATCAAAAATCCACTTAGGACCACGTAGGTTCTCTTAACTACACGGTGTCTTATTCCGATCGCAACACGAATTGCTCGGTGCTGGTCAGGCTCGGCTGGCTCCTCCACGTGTTCATCGACCGCTTCTTAGAGATGCTGATGCGACTAGCCATTACACGATAGACTAATACGAGTAGCGCTGCTGACCGGCGCGGCCCTGTAAGGCGGCCGCATGTTACCGCGCCATGTCGCATCCACTGCGGCCTCGGCCTCGCCCTAAAATACATTAAGTACGGCGGCAGCGGCGGCGGCGGCGGCGGCGGCGGGGGGGGGGGGAGGGGTGGGCTCACGTGACGCTTTATTGGAACATTATCAGTGTGGCCTTATTAATAAACATGTTCCGTTTCTAATCAAGGCCGGGTAATTATTTAATATTTAATACTTTAGAGATATTGATAGTCGGATAATTAACTCTTCATCTATCTATCTATACTTATTAAATCATTTGTCCTGACTAGGGTTGCCAGATAGAAAATTTTAAATACCGGAGAAATAGCGGGATTTCCTTTAAAAATCCTGAGATTTTATTTTATTTTGCTAATTCTCTCGCGGGCAGTGCGTGCAGATATCACCTACCCGTGCCACGCATAACCCCGACGTCAGTTAGTTCAGTCATTATTTCTTTTTGTAATAAAAAACATCATAAAGATATTATTATATTATTATTATTAGAAATCTGTTTGGAACATAGATTTACTTTGTAACGTAAGATATCTACGTATATATATATAGTACGCGGAGGTACGTCGTCGTCGTGTAGGTACCTATGTGTTGACCTGTCAAAACTTGTTATTAGCTGCTTAATATTTTGTAAGAGAACGCGTATAAAGTTAAGAAGATTGGCATCGCTTACGAAATCGCAAATTCTTTCTATAATTAATTATAAGTTTCAACGTGAGCTGTCTCGTCAACAGTGCCATGAAGTAATGGGACGTGTATTAGGAGATATAGGACAATCCCTCAGCACTGTGGAGCGCTGGTATGAACAATTTGAAAGAGGTGATTTTGAGTTTGAGGATGATCCGCATCCGGGTAGGCCGGCTGAAATTTTGCTGAACTGCTGCTGAACTTTTAATACAGTGACCGCTGTTGAGAAACTGGTAAGAAAAAATGGCAGAATTACGTATAAACAAATTGAAGAAATACTCCAGAAGTGGTCCCATTAAAATTTGGTCACGATCTGATCACATAATTGAGAACAAAATGACTAACACGTACCGACAGAATAAATTATGACATCATCGAGGTATATAATTCAAACAACTCGTCACTGAAAATGTTGAAATAAAATGACTTTTAACAAAAAGTAAAACCACCTACAAAAACATGAAAAATAATTATTTAGTAACAGTCTTGGAAACCTCGGGAATTAATTATATCAATACAACGCGATAAAAGCCGTAAAATGTAGAAGTTTTATTTCAACCTTAATAAGATATTACCTAAACAGTAATTATTACAACGCATAATAAAGAAATAGGTAAACCTATTCTATATCACTACATAGTATAAAACAAAGTCGCTGTGGCTGTCTGTCCGTCCCTATGTATGCTTAAATCTTTAAAACTACGCAACGGATTTTGAAGCGGTTTTTTTAATAGATAGAGTGATTCAAGAGGAAGGTTTATATGTATAATACATGCATAATATTGTAGAGAAACACTGATAAATTTAGAGGTTTCTAATGTGATGTTGTAAATAAACACATTTTTTTGAGCTTACATCGCAAACTCTGGCTGAACCCCACGAGATAAATCAAGATAATATCCTACAGTATTGTACACCTTAAAAATGTCAACAAAAAATGTCGCGATGGTATATGTCTATCTCTTAAGGATAACCCACAATAACCTTTTTTATCCTTTACATTTAACGGGAAAAAATTGCATATTTACGAAGTGATTTTAAGCAATACAGCATTAATCCTTATCCAATTAAGTAATCAAATAATTAATAAATAATTAAATACATTGTCCATTTAATATAG
This sequence comes from Acronicta aceris, assembly GCA_910591435.1. NCBI lineage: Eukaryota > Metazoa > Arthropoda > Insecta > Lepidoptera > Noctuidae > Acronicta > Acronicta aceris. The sequence continues at coordinate 15,226,228 of OU342770.1, forward strand.
ATCAATATGGCTCTTTACAGCATGTAATTTAAATGAATATTTCCGAAGATATTACAGATTTAAAATGCAGGGACATAGCGGTGCGGCGGTACCGGCCCGGCCGGCCGCGCTGGCAACGTTGTTTATAAGGACATTCTGTAGTCGGTAGGTATATTTAGTATCAGCATTGCACCCGTGCGAAGCCGGGGCGGGACGCAGTAGTACTGGAAAAACTTTGTTGTTTTCCAATTTATGTAATTATGTCAAAGGTCGAGTTAACATAATCAATTTATTATCCTGTTATTAGAGGACAAATAATAAGGATTTAGGATTGACATACGGCTAAGTAGACACCTAGCATAAATACGTGGTGATGATGAACAAAAGTAACTGCCTGTCTGTTACCTTTTCACGCCTAAAACTTTTAATGCTTAACCCGCTGAACAGATTTCGATAAAATTAGGCAAGGAGAAAGGTTGCATCCTGAGGAGTGTTGGGATGCGAGTGAAACCGCGGGCTGCAGCACATATGTAGGTACCATATAGAGTGGGCGATGAGTGACGCCGCCGTCGCCACCGGTTACGGACTTTGATGTTTGTCTAGCCAGAGACTAGTTATAAAAAATTACAAAACTTTTGTGTTTAGATAATCCATTGTGATTAGATAATGTTTCGTCACGCTGTCTCATATAAAAGGTTTGAGAGCCATGAAATGTTAAACGAGACCAGCCCTACAATGAAGTACATGTTGTTGGTGATCGCGGCGGCGGCGGTGGCGCTGGCCGAGGAGCCGGTGATGCGGTACTACCATGAGAACGTGGGCATCCCGGAGGCGGCGCGCATCAAGCAGGCCGAGCGGGCCTTCGACTTCGACGGCTCCAGGATCGTGGGCGGCTCGGCCGCGGCTCTCGGGACCTATCCGTTTCTGGTATTATATGTAGTCGTGTTTATCGGAGCAATGCGAGTTATCGTTGAGTGTGAGGTGGGTAGTTAAGGAGCGCGCGGTGCGGCAGGTGGGGCTGGTGATCACGCTGAGCTCGGGCGGCACGTCGGTGTGCGGCGCGTCGATGCTGAGCACGCGGCGCGCGCTGACGGCGGCGCACTGCTGGTGGGACGGGCGCGGGCAGGCGCGTCGCTTCGAGCTGGTGTTCGGCTCGGCACGGCTGTTCTCGGGCGGCACGCGGGTCCCCACCTCCAGCGTGGAGATGCACGCCAGCTACAATCCTAACAACTTGAACAACGACGTCGCCATCATCACTTTCACGACGGTGGCATACACAAGTAAGAGCTTACGTGATCCGCGCCCTAAGCTGTGCAGGCAGAAGGCGCGCACTCGAGCGGACTCGGCGCTGTGTGTCTGGTCGCTCTATTTTCTATGAATATATGCATGTTTTATCTTGATACGCCACCTAAAATTCGACTTATAGTATGATAATCTTTTTGGGACGTGAGTGAAACCACGGGCAACAGCTAATACAAAGAAACGAACGAGTTCAAGACAGACAGAAGATCTTATGTCTAAGACGTTTACATAAATTGCAGATGTGATCCGCGCCGTGGCGCTGCCGAGCGGCGGTCTGCTCGCCAACAGCTTCGCAGGCTCGTGGGCGCACGCCGCCGGCTACGGCAGGACCAGCGACGGTAAGGACGCCGGCGGCGCTCCGCGGCCCGCGACCAATCTACACATCTGAAACAGGCTATCAAGTATCGATGAACAACGCCTTCTGTTCCACTAGACATCGATAGTTGGTTTAGTTGTTTGGCGACACGTTGATGACGACAAGCGTGACTACGCAGGTGCGGGCATCTCGCAGAGCCAGTTCCAGAGCCACGTGGCGCTCCAGGTGATAACGAACGCGGCGTGTGCACAGTTCTTCGGCGGCATCGTGACGTCCTCCACGCTGTGCACGAGCGGGTCGGGCGGCGGCGGCGCGGTGGGCACGTGCAGCGGCGACTCGGGCGGGCCGCTCGTGCTGGCGGCCGGCGGCGGCGGCGGTGGCGGCGTGCTGGTGAGTACTGCTGCCGCGACCGTTGCTATACTTTGTGCGCCTTCACTTATGTATTCGTATGTGGTTGGTATCGTCCACAGATTGGAGTGACGTCATTCGGCTCGTCCCGCGGCTGCCAGGTGGGATTCCCGTCTGGATTCGCCCGGGTCACCTCCTTCTTGTCTTGGATACAAGCGAGACTCTGAACGCGACTGTTATTGACAATAAATAAGCTTTTTTAACGTGGTACATAATCCTATTGGTTAACTCTCTATGAAATATTATACTTAACAAGAAGGAGTCTGCTGCAACTGGGCTCTCAGGACATACCTGCTCGTATATATTAGCTGGGATACTTTGTTGTTGTTGTGGCCTTCTGTCATCCACCCACTATACATGCGCAAACCATCTTAACATACCTCTCAGAATCCTTGTACATAGTCCTCTTCATACGTGCTCTTTCACTGAACAACCCTCTAGGTATTCCCGCTGTTCTTCAGAGCATCTAAAGCTGTGCTTGTAAAAATCTAACTAATTATAAACACACGTAGAGAGGCGAGGTGTGTTATCCAACTCCAACCAAAAGGAAGATCCTCCGATCAGGCGGATGTTTTGCCTAGCTTGCCACAACCCTACACAGTAGTGACCCCGAGAAAAACATCAGCACGGGCTTCGAAGACCAGCAGCTTCGTCATCCTCCTTCCCTCACCGCAATACAGTCCCGACTTACTACGCGTTACTCCACCGGCACTGGCAAGCTCTTCAGACGCACTGACCGCTGACTCACCGACACACCTCACCCTCCACACATATGTTAAGGTAGAGCTTGAAGTGCAGACTATATTATTCTTGTCTAAGTGAGTATGTCGTCAACCTTGAGCTGTGCCCCGCCAGGTCGAGCATAACATGGGCGGGCCGTACCTACTTACCATCCTATTTTCGAAGAGATCCGCGGCACTGTTGCCCCCTGTATTTTTGTTGTCAGTAAAGCTACTACTTCTAGCATTCAACTTCTTCAACGTACAAGATACGCGCGAAAACAACAAACATTATTGTGACTAGGAATTTAGGTTACTTGTAGATAATTTAAGTTATTAAGTTTTAGTTAATTATTGCACATATTTAACTAAGTTTATTGTTTACTAGCGACCCGCCCGCGGTTTCACCCGCGTTGCTCCGTTTTTTAGTTCTTCTGTGCATTTTTTCCCACTTTTTCTCTATATAAAAACCTTCCTCAGAATAAAAAAAATTACCCGAATTGGTGCAGCCGTTTTCGAGTTTTGCGATTCAGTTTTATTTATATAGATTTCTGTAATTGACTGCCTCATTTGTCTAGTGGTCCCAAGTGCGACTGCTACACCAGAGGTCCTGGGTTCGATCCCCATGTCGAGCAAAGTGTTATTGGGTTTTTCTATGAAATTCTTATTAGCAGCTCGGGGTCTGGATTTGTGCCCGGTTAATGGCTATAGGCTCGCCCCCTATAACATGGGACCTTAACATACCGGAGAACTGTGGGTGTACATTAAGTACACCTCTGCCTAACCCTTCAGGGAATACAGGCGTGATGGTATGTTTATGTTTATTTCTGTAATTAGTAGAATTATCTAATTATAGAATATAATATAACTTTAGAAAATAAATTATTATTTCTTCTTAAATAATTACTGATTATTTAAATGAAAAGCGCAGTTTTGATTTTACTACATATATATAATATGATTACCTACTTACTATTTGAATCGTATAATGTTTAACAAATACCCAATAAAATAATTTATTTAAACTTACAGTTAATTTAACATAACTGTGATCATTCTAGTATCCAGGCAGCCAATTACAAGTTTTCACATCCAGATAACACAATAAAGAAAATTGTGAACAGTCTCAGTAGAAAGACTTATAATACATAAATCATTAATTGTTCTTTAACCAAAGACAGAATGAAAAGAAAGAGAAAGCACAAAACAATACTAAGGTCATATTCTAGTATGCCTACAATTAACTATGGTTGTAATGACCAAAGAAGTTAAGGCTCAAACTTTGCCAATGACAGTTTAGTGGTAAAAACATCAAAATGAGGTTCCTTGCATAACTTGTTGAACTGCGGCTCGCTCTCACGATATACGAGTTTTGTCTGTAGTTAGAAGAGGCAGATGGTACACTTATTGGTGGATTAAACCTTGTGAATTTTTGTGGGACATTTAAGGAAAATTTTGATAATAAATGACAGCAATCAATTGCATTAGTCATCGTCTTCATTAGCAAAACACAGTCAGCGATCTCGCGTCGATTTTTTAAAGGCAGAATATGGATCGTATTTAGGTGATCGTATGATGATCATATCACTCCGACAACTATCCGGTGGTAGTAAACATATTTAATAACGCGCTTCTGGATCATCTCAATACGATCAATATATTTAATACAACAAGGACTCCACACCTGCGATCCATACTCAAGATGGCTGCGGACATACGTACAGTATACAATTTTGAGTGTGTTCGCTTCAGTAAAACACTTTGACATTCTCATGACAAACCCCAAGGCTTTAGAAGCTTTTTTAATAACTGCTTCGCTCTGTGCGTCAAACAATAAATTTAGAGTCGTGAACCACACCAAGATCTCGGACAGAGATCTTCACAATGTTTGGTCTGCCAGTGATTGAGTGCTTAAAATAAATAAACAATAAATATATAATTCCCATGGAATTTGAAAAATGATGTCAACCTGGGTTACGTCGCGGGTATCAGCTAGTAATCAATATTATGCCCGTTTTTACCAACTTCATCAAATAATCTCCCAAATACTAACATGTTACCCATAAGTAACAAAGTGTCTTACGTCAGCAACATGATAAAAAACCGGACAAGTGCGAGTCGGACTCGCCCACCGAGGGATCCGTAAATATTTGTAGGTACATATTATAATTAATTACAAATGTATAGTTTTCAGATTTTTCCCTATACTTACTAGTAGTATAAGACGGTATTATTTGCCAAATTTCATAGTTCTAGGTCAACAGAAAATATCCTAGAAATTTTGATTCTGTTGAATGTCGAAATATACGTTTATAAACGGCCGTATTCGTACTCATTAGTTTAGTAGTCCTGAGCGTGATTGCTACACTAGAGGTAGAGGGTTCGATGCCCACGTCGAGCAAAGTGTTATTAGGTTTTTCTATGGATTTCTCAGTAACAGCTCGGAGTCTGGATTCGTCACCGATTAATGGCCATAGGCTCGCCCCCTATTACATGGGACCTACACATATGGTACACCTCTGTCGAAGACACATTTGACTGCCGTGCATTCCTGACTCCACCTTTTTCGCCTTAGTACTGGACTCCATGATCAACTTTGTGCCCAAGTTGGTGTTTATATATATTATATAAGTGACGTCACGAGCGCGAAGCTGACTTAAGCTGTCTCCGTTTGTTTCCGAGTTGTAAAATAAAATAAGTAGCGAGTTCGATAAAATTTATTTCTATAACGTTAAACTTAGTGCAATGAACAACACCAAGTGTTATTCAGTGTATTGGTGAAGCTAAAACATAAATAAAACCAAAAAATCAAAAATCAAACAAAAGAACAGTGATTATAAATCTACCTTAACCTACGTAAAAATTAAACAAATGTTAGCATAAATTATCTGTACAAGGAATAAGTGAAGTGCATTGATTGGGTGGTCTGCATACTCGGAAAATTGTGTTCCTACTGATGGTGTTGTGTTGTGTTACACCATAACAATTCCCCTTAAACTCCAATTCACAAAAATATTTATACAGCGCCATCTGTTACATCTCCGGGAAAACATTTATCAGAGTCGATACAGCAGAGTGCACATAAACTCAGTATGCCGTCAGCTAGGTCTCGCGGTTGCGCAAAATTTTTATCTCCGCTACAGGGCGCTAGATGTAGCAACTGTTCTGCATTATATCACCGGACCTGCGGAGCTTTACCTCTTACGGGCCTTATTGCAGCGTCATGGACCTGCTCGGAGTGTAAGAGTAAGATAGCGACGGGTAAGCAGGAACATACGCATGCAGAGCCTTGCTCCTCAATAAGCTCTGAGGAATTTATGGACACAAATGGAGTAACCTACGGCACGGCTGAAAATATGAATCAAACTCCAGATTTACCTACCCTGCTTAGTAATTTTAAAGAGGAGTTACACTTTGAGCTTCGTACTATGTTTAGAGAAGAGTTGCTTATAATGCGCAAGGAATTTCAAGAAGAATTTCAAAGCTTACGTGCTGATTTAATTCAGCTACGAGCGGAAAGCGATAAATTAAAAGAGTCTGTTGCAGTATGCAATAAGCGGATAGAAGCCTTGAATGTTAGGGTTGACGCTCTCGAACAGAAACCATCTGGGTCACCTGAGGTGTGCGAGGAGGTTGCCCAGCTGCGATTAGATTTAAATGATCGGGACCAACAACTACTCGCAAATGATATTGAGCTCTCTAATTTACCTGAATCTGGTGGTGAAAATTTAATTCATACAATTAAACTTATTGCTACTAAGTTGGGTGTACAACTTGAAGAGCGCGATATCGTAAGCGCGGATCGCGTCGGCGGCAGACATGTGAACGCGACGAGCTCAGCGGGCGCTGTGGATAGCCGACCGCGCCCTGTGGTCGTGCGTTTGGTGCGTCGCAGTCTGCGAGAAGAACTTATAAGCAGTGCGCGGGTTCGGCGCGGGGCGACAACTGTGGACCTAGGCATGTCTGGCACACCAAGGCGCTTCTATTTGAATGAACGGCTAACTACGTTTAATCGGCAGTTGTTTCGACGCGCGCGGGACTCTGGTCAGCGCTTGGGCTGGAAATTTGTATGGACAAAGCACGGTCGAATCCTTGCTCGTAATAAACCTGGCGACCAAGTTAACGGTATTCGCAATGAAGCAGATTTACTCTGGATTTTTGGTTCAGAAGTTGAAAAATGTTAATAAAATTAAGTACTTTACACTGATAGTTTTTGTTATGGAACTATTTGTTATATTTGTAAATAATAATTTAACAATGTTTATATTAGGGCTATGGATTGTCACTGCACAGCGCAGGCGCAGGTGTGAGCACGTTGAGCACGTCGGAATTTTAGTATTAGAATTTTTATTGAAAACTATTATTTTACAGGCTGCCTTTACTATTAAATATATTGGGATCTATTATTTATCGTATGCAAGTACAATTATAACTGTCATCTGTAACGTGTGTACAAAAATATACATGTATATATATAAAAAATAATGTAAAATGCCACAAAATAAATATCTAAGAGTTGGTTTGCTGAATGCTGGTTCTTTGTCAACGAATCATGATGAGTTTATTATTGCAATGAACAAGCATTCAGTCGATGTAATGGCTATTAACGAGACGTGGCTGCGTCAGGGAGAGGAGGGGCGTGCACCAACACTTACAGGTTATAAACTTCGTCATATTCCGCGACCAGCAACCACGCGTAGGGAACGTGGAGGTGGTGTCGATTTTTATACAAAAACAAACATTAGTACCCGAGTAAGAACCCACCCGCGTCACCCCACGGTAGAACAAATGTGGATGAGTTTAACTATTAAAACAAAAAAGATTATAATAGGAACTGCCTATCGACCCCCATGGTTAGAGATAGACACTTTTCTCGTTGCGGTTACAGAGAGTATGTGCGCTTTGGCTCCGTATGACAACATTATATTACTAGGGGGATTTTAACGTGGACATGCTTGCCAGCGGTAGCTCATGTTCAAAGAAACTCGTTGAATTCCTTAACTGTAGCGGTATTCACCAGATTGTTGACGTGCCCACTCATTATATCGGGAACAGTGCTACATTAATTGATTTGATCTGTACAGATGCTAATTATCGATGTGTAATGGTAGATTACATAGCTGAACTAGGCCATCACTCACTTGTTACGTGTGAACTCATTATAAAGAAAGAAAAACCTATTCGTAAAGTAGTAATGTATCGGCCAGTCAAGGAAATATTACTTGATTATTTTAACAGAGATCTAGAAGCGATCCCGTGGTATGAGATAAGTTGCCTCAACGACGTTGATGATATGGTACACACATTTAATTCACATGTTTTGCGTCTTTTTGATGTTCACACACCGATCAGGACTAAAGCATTCCGTAGCCAGCCAACACCTTGGATCACGGACAACATTAAGCTTATTTTTAGATTACGTGACGAGGCCCGCTATCATGCCCGTGAAACAAAAATTAACGCGCATAAGGAGTACTACTTGAGCCTAAAACATCAAGCAAAAATTGCATTGTATAGCGAAAAAAAAGCATTCTTTACAAAATTTATCAACGACAACTCAAATGACTCGAGGTCTCTATGGCAAAATTTAAAAAAGCACGTGTTGCCATCGAGTAGTGGTGACAGCATGCTTCTGGAACTATTTGATGACCCGAACCAGATAAATGCAGCATTTCTCGACGTTCCAGGGAATTCAAGTATTGCCATATCCGACTTGACTTATTTTGAGTTTAATAGATACGGTCCTGCAAAGTTTTCTCTTAAGCCAACAGACTCGGAAACTATTTTTAAAATTATTAAAACTATAACGATGAACGCTCAAGGGATTGACGGTATATTTAAAGATATGCTAACTTTGACTCTACCTCAGTCACTGACAGCGATAACTAATATTGTTAATAAATCAATAAACACGAATAAGTTTCCGGATCTGTGGCGTAGTGCGATTGTGCGGCCGCTACCTAAAAATAATAACCCAGTAAGTTACAAGGATCTGCGTCCAATAAGCATATTGCCTTGCTTGTCTAAGGTGTTGGAGAGGGTAGTGTACATGCAGATGGTCAACTTTCTGGAAACAAACGGAATTCTTCCAGAATTGCAGTCGGGTTTTAGAAGGAGTCGAGGAACGGCGACGGCCTTAGCTGATGTAGTCAATAATATTCTCGAGGCACGTGATCGTGGGGGGGGGAACAGTATTAATGTTGCTCGATTTTTCCCGCGCTTTTGATAGTATAAATATTTCTTTATTATTATCGAAACTATCTTATTACGGTTTCGACTTTGATACGGTTAAGTGGTTCGAGAGCTATCTAACAAATAGATTCCAACAAGTTGAGATACGTAAAAGGGACGGTTCATTGCTATCTTCCCCCCCCCCCCACGAATGGTACCCAGGGGAATTCCCCAAGGATCCCTGCTGGGTCCGCTACTTTACATCCTTTACAGTGCCGACATAATTACATGTTTCCATCACTGTAAATATCATATCTATGCAGATGACACTCAACTATATTACTCATTTAAAGGACAAAATACAACATCCGCCGTTCAAAAAATCAACATGGAACTTGATAGGATTGCTTCGTGGTCTAACAAAAACTCATTGGTGCTGAACCAAAAAAAAAAAAAAAAAAAAAAAAAAAAAAAAAAAAAAAAAAAAAAAATCCAAATATATTGTTGTGGGTAGTAGAGATCAGGTCAGAGAAATCCTATGCGCGAATCCTGAGGTTCGGATCATGTTAGGTTAGGTTAGGTTAGGTGGGGTGCTGGGCCAGACAACCTCCTCGTGTGCTCCCGGCTGTTAGTCCCGCTTGGATACGTCCGACGGGAACAGCAGTCGTTCGTTATGGAGCCGGTGCACCCTGGGCACGAGTAATAACTTTCCTCAGTTGGGGAATCTTATTGCTTGTGGCTGATAGTCTGGCGTGGGATGGGGCCATTCATTGGCCATGGGGGGCGTTGCTCCAAGTGTTCCTCTGTGTCCCAGCAGAGGCCACATTGGAGGAGCAAGGGCGGGCTCAGCGCGTACTCACCCTACCACTGAGCAGGCAGCGGGAGTTCTGTCTCTCCTGCCACCGTCGTTAAATCGGAGGGTACTCTTACATTTGCTGGGTGTCGTGGTCATGTCTCGCGGCTCAGCGTAAGGTACCTTCCGTCGGTCTTGGCTTGGTCGCCCGGACTGCGGGGAAGAAAACCTCGAGAACAAATTACCCTGAATCTCAAGCGGCGGCGCACCGCGAGGGGATGTGTGGCTGGCGGGGCTCTTCGGAGTAACCAGTCACTAGTGCGACCCCCTCCAGGGTACTTGCGGACCCCCTGGTTGGGTTACACTCTACGCTTACCCGGGTACAGGGGGCACTGCCCGGGTGGACCTTTATTTCCCCCATACTCGTGGGACTCTTATGGAAAGTTCAAACAAAAACCAAAAATGTGGAGTGGAGATGGCGGAAGTGGAGATGGATGCAGTGTCCGATGCCGGATCTGCATCGAGTGACGTTCTGGTGGTGGAGCATAGCAATCCTGCGCTCAGCCAGACCAGATTTTGGAGGGACGGGCGGAAACGTTTGCGCTCGAGTGATGTCAGCGGCTCGGCCTCTGATTCGGGCGACGAGGCGATACCGGCTGCTAAAGTGGGCACAGTCAGAAGGGGGAGAGGTCGTCCCCCCACTACTGGCGAGTATGTGGGCTTGGCTAAAGCCAAGGCGGAGCTAATAGCTTACAGGCGGGAGGAGCTCCACCTGCGTGCCGAAGAGGAGGTGTTGGACTTGGTCGAGCAGGCCAAGTCAAAGCGTGTAACGCGGGAAGTCGATACTGACTCTGGCTCCGCAGTGGAGGGCCTTACTTCAGCGGCGCTATTCGAACAGGTGTCTGCCGGTCTGAAGGTTGTCCAGCATGTCGCTACAAAGTCTAGCAACCTAAAAGGCACCTTTACGAGAAGCTTGAAGGATGCTATGAAGCTGATAGAGGGTGCAGCAAACGGATTGCGCCATCTGTCGGCATCGGAAGAGAACAGTCGCCTGCAGGAAGAACTTAGCAAACTGCAGGCTGACAACGCACGCCTGCAAGCAGAGAACGACCGATCTCGGCTAGAGCAGGAACAGATGCGTCGGGAATTGGAGCAGCTGAAATCAGACGTGGCTCTGATTCGCCAACCTGCCTCCCCAATGCAGCCAGCTGAGTCGGATCTGATAGATCAGCTCCGGCGAGAAATAGCCAGTCTCACCTCGAGATTCGGCGTAATTGAGGGACGGATCCTGCGCCCACCCCTCGCTGGAGATAGAAATACGAGAGTTGACAAAGCGTCACCTTCTTACGCGACGAAGGCTGCAACGCCACGTGGTTCAGCGAAACCTAATAAGGGTGCTAAAGACAGTCAGACCTCCTCGGCCCGAACTCCGCAGAACCCAGTCTCTTCGGCCGATGCTCCGACGTCGGCTCAGACTTCTTTATCCCAAGCCGCCGAGGGGTCCTCAACTCAGGCTGCTCCAGCTCGGGCGGCCCAACAGAAGTCCAAGAAGGCATCGAAACCGGACAATAGCACCCCTGCTGCTTCACGAAGCCAAGCAGCTACTTCGCAGAGCCAAACGGCTGCAGGCTCTAGTGAAGGGGAATGGCAGACGGTGACGAAAAAGCAAAAGAAGCAGAAGCAGAAGGCAGCTAAGAAATCGGGCCAGAAGAAGCGAAAACTGCGGGCGCCACGCTCAACAGCAGTTGTCATCGCGCTGCAACCAGGTGCAGAGGAACGTGGCGTTACTTATGCAGCTGTCTTGGCTGAGGCCAAGCAAAAGATACACCTTGCTGACATCGGGATAACCTCCCCCCTAAAATTCAGGAGAGCTATCACGGGTGCTAGAATACTGCAAATTCCCGGAGGTACAAGCGACGATAAAGCCGACGCTCTAGCGAGCAAACTAAGGGAGTGCCTCAAAGAAGAGGACATAAGGGTCTCCAGACCCACCAAATGCGCGGAGTTGCGAGTCTCGGGTTTGGATGACTCTGTAACTTCTTCAGAAGTAGGCGTGGTTGTAGCACGGGTCGGTGGATGCGCCGAAGAAGATATAAAGGTCGGAGAAATACGGATTGGTCCCTCCGGCCTCGGTACGGCTTGGCTCAAGTGCCCTGTGACAGCGGCGAAGAAAATCGCAGAGGCTGGTCACTTGCTGGTGGGGTGGGTCTCCGCAAAGGTGACACTGCTCGAACCCAGACCGATGCAGTGTTACCGTTGTCTGGAAGGCGGGCACGTTCAACACACTTGCTCATCGGAGATGGACCGCAGTGACCTGTGCTACCGCTGCAGCCAACCGGGACACAAAGCCGGACAATGTACCGCCCAGCCGCACTGCTCGCTGTGTGCAGCCATAAGCAAACCTGCGGAGCATAGAGTGGGTGCCAAGTCCTGTGCAGCACGTGCGAATAAGAAAAGAAACGGGGTTAGGGCTTCTCAGACCCCCCCGACTCAGCCATCGGCCACTCAGGCCATGGACGCGATGGACACTGACCAAGCGCCACAATAATAATGGCAACCAAATTTCTTCAGGGCAATCTCAACCACTGCGCCAGGGCTCAGGACTTATTACTCCAGAGCATGGCGGAGTGGTTGATACACGTGGCTGTTGTAGCGGAGCCATACTTTGTACCCTCCAGGGACAACTGGGCGGGTGACCCAGCGGGCTCGGTAGCCGTCACGTGCCAGCCTTCCTTGGGAGCTACAATGAGGGTTGTGGACAGGCGTCCGGGCTGCATTGCTGCCGTCGTTGAGGGTGTCCTAGTCGTTGGGGTTTATTTTTCGCCCAACAGGGTACTCGCGGAATTCGAAACGTTTCTCGGCGAAGTGGGAGCCCTGATTGGGCGGAACCACACCCACCCTGTCCTCCTTCTCGGGGACCTCAACGCCAAATCTTCGGCCTGGGGTTGCCCCATCACTGACGCACGTGGCGACATGCTGGAGGAGTGGGTGGTCGCGACAGGCTTGGAGATCCTCAACTGCGGGACGGTGCACACATGCGTTCGGCAAAATGGCGGCTCGATCGTGGACATCTCTTTAGCGAGTCCATCGGTGGCGCGTCGCGTTCAGGGGTGGAGAGTGATGGAAGGCGTGGAGACATTGTCAGACCACAGATACATCCGCTTGGAGCTTTCCGCGCCTTCAGCGGCCCTAAACAATGGCCGCCCAAGTCGGAACACCCCTGCGACTCCAAGGTGGGTCATAAACCGACTCGACAGAGATGTCATGATCGAAGCCGCGATAGTGCAGGCTTGGTTCTCAGCTCCTGAGGAGCCAGTGGACGTAGACGCCGAGGCGGCCTGGTTCCGGCACGCAATGACAGAAATTTGTGATGCGGCTATGCCACGGGCCAGGTGCGGACCCCAGAAGCGGCAAGTGTACTGGTGGTCTCAGGAGCTGGCGAACCTCCGCACGGAGTGCGTTGCAGCCCGACGCCTGTACACAAGGCATCGCCGACGGCGCCGTCGCGATCCGACAGTTGACGCCCAGCTGTACGAGTCCTACAGAGGAGCCAAGGAAGCTCTGCAGCTGGCCATCAGCCGGGCGAAGGAGCTCGGCCATGAGCAGTTCCTAGAACTGTTAAACAGTGACCCCTGGGGACGCCCCTACAAGCTCGCAAGGGCCAAACTCCGTCCATGGGCGCCCCCGCTGACGGAGACGATGGACCCAGCTTTTGTCGAAGGTGTTGTGTCCACTCTGTTTCCGAACCGAAGGGAGCACGTCCCGCCTTCAATGACATCACATGCGGAGACACAAGACGAACCGGAGGCACCGGAGGTTTCGGAGGCAGAGCTCGGTGCAGCAGTGATGCGAATGCGCGCCAAGAACACGGCACCGGGTCCAGACGGCATTCCCGGCCGAGCCTGGTCCCTGGCTCTAAAGGTCCTGGCGCCCAGACTGCGGGACCACTTCACGGAGTGCTTCAGACAGGGCCGCTTCCCAGAGCAGTGGAAGACGGGCAGACTTGTCCTCCTCAAAAAGGAGGGGCGCCCCGCAGAATCACCCTCTGCATATCGCCCGATAGTACTGCTGGATGAGGCGAGCAAGCTCTTGGAGCGTGTCATTGCCTCTCGCCTCATCAAGCACATGACCAGAGTGGGCCCTGATCTGTCCGACAACCAGTTTGGGTTCCGGGCGGGCAGGTCGACCGTCGACGCAATCCTGCGAGTCAAAGCCCTCTCGGAAGAGGTAGTGGCGGACGGCGGAGTGTTGCTCGCAGTGTCGTTGGACATCGCCAATGCGTTCAACACTCTACCGTGGAGCTGTATCGTGGAGGCGCTCCAATACCACCACATGCCGCTCTACCTTCGTCGGACGGTCGGTGACTACCTCAGCGACCGCTCGGTCACATACATGGGACGTAACGGCGTGTGCACTCGGGGAATGACGTGCGGTGTTCCACAGGGTTCCGTCCTCGGACCGCTCCTGTGGAACATCGGCTACGACTGGGTTCTGCGTGGGGCCACTCTCCCGGGCGTCAGCGTGTTGTGCTACGCTGACGACACACTCGTGTTAGCCCGAGGGAGCTCGTACAGGGCGGCTGCCCGACTTGCCACTGCAGGGGCGGCGCAGGTTGTCGCGCGTATCCGCCTGCTGGGGCTGGAAGTGGCGTTGAACAAGACGGAAGCTCTGTGTTTCCATGGGCCCCGGAAATCACCGCCTCCGGGATCCCACATTGTCATCGGTGGGACCCGCATTGACATCCAACCGTGCATGAGGTATCTGGGGCTCGTGCTGGACAGCAGGTGGAACTTCAACGTCCACTTCCAGCGCCTAGCACCCCGGTTGATGGCTGCGGCCGGCGCTCTAGGGCGGCTGCTGCCGAATCTCGGTGGCCCAAAACCCAGCTGCAGGCGGCTATACCTGGGGGTCATCCGCTCCATGGCCCTCTACGGGGCCCCCGTCTGGGTCGCCGAGTTGACGAGTCGCGGCGCCGCTATGTTACGACGGCCGCAGCGTGCGATTTCCATCCGAGTGATCCGGGGGTATCGCACGATTTCGGCAGAGGCGGCATGCGTGTTGGCGGGGTCCCTCCCTTGGGACCTAGACGCCCGGATCCTTGCGTCACTCTATACATGGCGCAAGGAAGCGCGGGATCGAGGTGAGATTGTGGACCCGAGGGAGGTGGACCAATGCAGGGCACATCTGCGGCAAGCGGCGGTAGCTGAATGGGTGGAGCGGCTGGAACGGCCAGGAGCCGGTATTCGGACGGTAGAAGCCCTCCGTCCCAGTTTAAAAGAGTGGGTGGACAGGCGTCACGGCGTACTGACCTTCCGGCTGACGCAGGTGCTGTCGGGGCACGGGTGCTTCGGCAAGTACCTGTGCCGAATCGCCGGAAGAGAGCCGGACGCCCGTTGCCACCACTGTGGAGGCCTCGAGGACACGGCGCAGCACACGCTCGCCGAGTGCACTGCATGGGCAGAGCAGCGCCGCGTCCTTAACGCTGAGCTAGGAGGAGACCTCTCGCTCCCGGTCGTCGTCTCAAGTATGGTCGGGAGCGAGAGCGCGTGGCAAGCGGTGGCCTCCTTCTGCGAGGAGGTCATCGCCGCGAAGGAGGCCGCAGAGAGGGAGAGGGAGACTGCCTCCATTCTGCCAATCCGCGCCCGTCGAACAAGGCGCAGGAACAGGGCAGATAACGCCCTGTTCCAACCACCGTAAAACGGCCACGGGCGGCGGACTTGGGGAAGTCCGGCCGCCCATCACACAAGGCCCGAGATGGCGGCGCGGTAGGTGTTGCCGCGCCCCACTCAAGTGGATTGGCAGGTGGGGGATCACAACAGTCCCCCTCAATTGCGCTGAAGACTGCAAAGGCGGTCTGCCACTGCTGGGGTCGCGGAGGAATGTTTCTCGCTCCCGTAACCCCAGCAAAAAGTGGTGAGGCGAAACACCCGTGTGGTTTTAGTCGGTAGGTCACCCCTTCTGGGTGGAGTCCGACACACCCCGTCGCCTTCCCCGGGCGGCGGAAGTCCATGAGGATTTCCACACGCAAAAAAAAAAAAAAAAAAAAAAAAGGTTAGGTTAGGTAGGTTAGGTTAGGTAGCACAACTTTCACGTACTTTCACCAAATTCGACGCGGTTTTCACTACTGTGTTCTCCTCACTGAGACGCGTACGTGGATACCAAACACATATAGGTTTGCACGAAAAATCCTTTATAAACGATTTTACGTTTCGGAGCGTGTAAAAAGCGTGGCGTTCGCGGTCGTGGCTGCCAGCAGACTCGGTTAGGTTAGGTTAGGTTAGGTTCCTGGGGGACCGGGAGGTTGTCCTCGCCGACAGGACGGGCGCGGTGAGGCGGTACGGCGCAGAGTCCGGTGTTCCGCAGGGGTCCGTGTTGGGGCCCCCCCTGTGGAACATCGGATTCGACTGGCTCCTGCGGGGAGCCCTCCTCCAGGGCACGAGTGTCATCTGCTACGCGGATGACACTCTCCTCACTGCCCGGGGGAGGAACTTCGGGGAGGCGGCCTGTCTGGCCTCGGCTGGCGGATCCTTGGTTGCGGAGAGGATCCGCCGCCTCGGATTGAGGGTGGCGCTGCAAAAGACCGAGGCCGTGTTCTTTCGCGGGCCTCGGCAGCGCTGCCCTCCCGATGCCCACATCGTCGTGGAGGGCGTCCGGATAGGGGTCCAGCCCCAGATGAAGTATCTGGGCCTGGTGCTGGACGACAGGTGGCGCTTCGGCCCGCATTTCAGCGGGCTGTCGACGCGCCTGTTGAAGGCCGCGGACGCCCTCTCGTGGCTCCTCCCGAACCTGGGGGGGCCCAAGGCGAAATGCCGGCGCCTCTATGCCGGCATTTTAAAGAGCATGGCCCTTTACGGGGCGCCCATCTGGGCGGACTCCCTCCACAGGAGGGAGAATGCAACGGCCATCCGCAAGCCCCAAAGGGCTATTGCACTGCGGGTGGCGAGGGCCTACCGCTCGGTGGGCTTTTCGGCGGCGTGCGCTCTGGCCGGCACCCCTCCTTGGGAGTTGGAGGCGTGGGTGCTCGCCAGAGTGTACGAGTGGTCGGCGCGCCGGAAGGCGCTCGGGGAGTGCCCCGTCCCCGAGGAGCGGGAGGCCGTGCGGCGGGAGGCGAGGGACGCAATCGTCCTCCACTGGACAGAGGACCTCGCCACCGCCGCCTTTGGCCGCCGGACGTTGGACGCGCTCGGTCCGGTCCTGCGGAGCTGGCTCGAGCGGTCCCACGGGTTCCTCTCGTTCCGTCTGGTGCAGGTGTTGTCCGGGCATGGGTGTTTCGGAAAGCACCTGCACCGGATCGGGAGGGAGGAAACGCCGGCGTGCCACGAATGCGGGGCCCCGGAGGACACGGCGCAGCACACCCTGGAGGTGTGCCCGGCCTGGTCCGAGCTGCGCCGCGGCCTCACCGCGGCGGTTGGCCGGGACCTCCCGCTTCCTAGCGTGATCAACGCCATGCTGGGGAGCGAGGAGGCCTGGGCAGCGGTTGCCTCCTTTTGCGAGGATGTAATCTCGCAAAAGGAGGAGGCGGAGCGCGCGCGGGAGGACGACCCTCTCGCTGCGCCGCTCCGCAGACGAAGAAGGGGTCGGAGAAGGCGCGCAGGTGCTCTCCCTCCTCTTGGTGGTGATGGGCGGGTGACTGGCACGGGGGTGCCTTCGCCCGCATTGCAGCCGTCACCACCTTCGTCGGTCACTCCCGGGCCCGCCCCCCTCCCCGCGGGGAGGGCGTGAGGGGCCCGCATTGCAGGGAAATCGTCGGCGGGGACTGGACGTAAAGGCTGTGCCGGTTTCCCAGTCCCCGCCACTAGGACGAAGCGGGAGTGCCGCTGGGTTGTTTTAGTGGGTATACCGGGTCAGACCGGGGAGTCCCACATAACCCCCCCCATCCCCCGATGGGGGGGAATGCGTAATGCATTTTTTCCCAGCGCAAACAAAAAAAAAAAAAAAAAAAAAGGTTAGGTTGGGGTCTTTGTGGAAGACGGGTCGCCTGGTCCTGCTCAGGAAGGCAGGGCGCCCTGCCGACTCGCCGTCCGGGTATCGGCCCATAGTGCTGCTGGACGAGGTGGGCAAGCTGTTCGAGCGGATAGTAGCAGACCGCCTCGTCAGCCACTTGTTCACAGAGGGGCCGGACCTGGATGACAGCCAGTTCGGTTTTCGGCGTGGGCGCTCCACAGTTGACGCCATAATGCGGGTAAGAGTCCTGGCGGAGGATGCGGTGTCCCGGGGCGGGGTCGCGCTGGCGGTGTCCTTGGACATCACCAACGCCTTCAACACCCTGCCCTGGAGTTGTATCAGGGAGGCCCTGCGATACCACAGGGTACCTCCCTACCTCCGCCGCGTGGTTGGGGCCTATTTGGCGGATAGGTGTGTCACCTGCGGGGGACGCGACGGCACGGTACAGCGCGCCATGTCGTGCGGTGTTCCACAGGGCTCGGTGTTGGGCCCACTCCTGTGGAACATCGGGTACGACTGGGTGCTGAGAGGCGAGCTCGCACCGGGGGTGGACCTGACGTGTTACGCGGACGACACGCTGGTCACCGCCCGGGGGAGCTCGCACAGGGAAGCAGCGTTGTTAGCTACGGGTGCGGTCTCACAGGTGGTGAGCCGCATACGGCGCCTCGGCCTGGAGGTGGCCCTCAACAAGTCGGAGGCCATCGCTTTCCATGGCCCCCGACGGGCGCCGCCGCCGGGATTACTCATTGAGGTGGGGGGGGCCCGGATTGCTGTCGAGTCCACCATGAAGTACCTAGGATTGGTGCTCGACAGCCGGTGGGACTTCGGGCCCCACTTCCTGCGGCTGGCGCCGAAGTTGATGGGCGCGGCGGGCGCGCTGTCAACGCTGCTTCCCAATTTGGGAGGCCCGAGCACCGCCTGTAGGCGGTTGTACGTGGGGGTTGTGCGGTCCATGGCCCTTTATGGGGCCCCGGTGTGGGCGGCCGACCTGACGGCCCGCAGCATCGCTGTACTGCGAAAACCGCAGAGGGCGATGGCCGTCAGAGTCATCCGCGGCTACCGCACGATCTCCCACGAGGCGGCTTGCGTACTGGCCGGATCCCCGCCCTGGGACTTGGAGGCGAAAGCGCTCGCGTCACTGTATCGGTGGCGCGAGGAGGAGTGGACGCGAGGGGCTGGACCGGTGCACCGACAGATAGTCCAGCGCCGGTCAGAGCTCCACCAAGTCCTGGTGGCGGAATGGCGGGACAGGCTCTCTCGCCCTACCGCCGGCCTCGCTACCGTCGAGGCGGTCCGGCCAGTGCTCGAGCGCTGGCTCGGGAGGAGGCACGGCTCCCTGACGTTTCGGGCGACGCAGGTGCTCTCGGGGCATGGCTGCTTCGGGAAGTACCTGTGTCGCATAGGCAGGGAGCCGGACGCCCGGTGCCATCACTGCGCCCATCGGGAGGACACGGCGCTGCACACGCTAGTGGAGTGTGCCGCTTGGGAGGAGCCGCGCCGTGTCCTCGCAGTTGCGGTGGGAGACGACCTGTCGCTGCCGGCCGTCGTTCGCTCAATGGTCGGCAGCGCGGCGTCTTGGGACGCAGTGATCGCCTTCTGCGAAACTGTCGTCTCGCAGAAGGAGGTCGCGGAGCGGGAGAGTGAGAGTGCCAGCACTGACCCGACCCGCTCCCGGCGCACCGGGAGACGTCGGCGGAGGGCAGACAACGCCCTCCTCCAGCCTCCCTAAATGGGTCCGGGGGTGGCGGGCGCGGGGACGCCCGCCACACCCCCCCTTCTAGGACCCGAGGCGGTGGCGCGTAGTGTTCCACGCGCGCCCCTCAATGGCGATGGGGGGGAGTCCAACGCCTCACTCCCCCCCTACATATGTACAGATGGGGCCCGCAGGGGCGGGCCGGCACCAGTCGGGGGCCGCGGACGAATTGTCTGTTTCCCGTAGCCCCCGACGCCGCAGGTGCAGGAGGGAACACCGTGTGGTTTTTAGTCGGTAGGTCACCCACTCTGGGTGGAGTCCGACACGCCCCGTCGCCTCCCCGGGCGGCGGATGTCCATGAGGATTTTCCACACGAAACCAAAAAAAAAAAAAAAAAAAAAAAAAGGTTAGGTTGGGGTGCTGGGCCAGACAACCTCCTCGTGTGCTCCCGGCTGCTAGTCCCGCTTGGATACGTCCGGGGGGAACAGCAGTCGTTCGTTATGGAGCCGGTGCACCCTGGGCACGAGTAATAACTTTCTCCAGTTGGGGACTCTTATTGCTCGTGGCAGATAGTCTGGCGTTGGTGGGGCCATCACTGGCCATGGGGGCGTTGCTCCACGTGTCCCTCTGACTTAGCAGAGGGCACAGTGGAGGAGCAAGGACGGGCTCGGCGTGTACTTAACCTACCGCCGAGCAGGCAGTGGGAGTGTTGTCTTCCCTGCCTCCGTCGTCAAATCGGAGGGTACTCTTACACATGCTGGGTGTCGTGGTTATGTCTCGCGGCTCAGCGTAAGGTACCTTCCGTCGGTCTTGGCTTGGTCGCCCGGACCGCGGGGAAGAAAACCTCGAGAACAAATCACCCCGAATCCTAAGCGGCGGCGCACCGCGACAGGATGTGTGGCTGGCGGGGCTCTTCGGAGCATCCAGTCACTAGTGCGACCCCCTCCAGGGTACCTGCGGACCCCCTGGTTGGGTGACAAATTACGCTTACCCGGGTACAGGGGGCACTGCCCGGGTGGACCGTTATTTCCCCCACACTCGTGGGATTCTGAATGGATAATAATTTAAAAAAAAACAAGCAACGATGGGAGCCAAGGAGGCTCACGTCCCTCTGGGGACCAAGTCCTCTCCGACCAGGGGTCGTCGAGAGGTCAGCGTGGGCGGCAAAAGCGTCCGTACGACGTTGTCGCGTCGGAGGCTGAGACGGGCCTTTCGTCTAGCGAGGAGAACCTGTCGGTCGCCAAAGTGCCGACGGCCAGAAGAGGTCGGGCGTCTGGCTCTTCGCTGTCGCGTGACGCCCGCGGTCGCTTTATCAAGCGCCCGGACACGCCATTGCGCGGTGAGGACAGCGACGCCAGTGCAACCCAGACGCAGCATAATGCTGTGCTGGTGAGCACTAAGGCGGATCTCCAGGCTGCGAGGCGGGAGGAGAGACGGGCTATGGCGACCGATGAGGTCACCGAAATGGCGCGTCAGGCCAGAGAAAGGCGGTCCGCTCTTGCGACCGCCGCGGAGGGCCTGACATCGGCGGCCTTAAGCCGCCAGGTGACGGATGGCGTGGACGTCATCCTGAAGGTAGCCACGAAATCTGGCAACCTGAAGGGGACGTTCACGCGGGCCCTGAAAGAGGCGGCTGAAGGGATTGAGGAGGCAATGGGGGTCCTCCTCAATCGCACAGCATCGGAGGAGACGGCGAAGCTTCTCGAGGAGAACGGCCGTCTCCAAAGAAAAGTGGAGGCCCTCGAACGGGATATGGCCGCTCTTAGGGCCGACATCAGTCGGCAACAGGAGCGGCCATCCTACGCCGCCGCCGCCTCCACCTCGACACCTGGGTCGTCACCAGGGGTCGATGAAATTGTGCGGGCCGTCCTGCTCCAAGTTGGGGGCATGATGAATGCCCGCCTCGAGGCTCTGGAGCCGAGGCTCCTTCCAAAGCAAACCCTCCGGCCGCCGCTAGCGTCGGATAAACGGAGGGCGGAGGAGCCCTCAAATACAAGACCCGCACAGGGGGCCCAAAAAGCCCAGGAAGCGGCGAAAAAACCCGCGGAGGGGGCCAAAAAGCCCGCGGAGGGTAAGAAGCCCGTGGAGGGGACCCCCCGCAAAGCCGCGCAGCAGCCCGTGGAGGGTACGGCGAAGCCCGTGGAGGGGGCTGCGCAGCCTGCGACCGTGGTGACCGGACAAGACTCCGAGGGGTGGACCACGGTCACAAAAAAGAAGCGCCGACGCCGAGGAGGCCGCAAAGCCAAATCGGGCCCGGCAACCGGGGCCGCAGAGGGCGGCAGGAAGAAGCCCAGGATCGACGTCCCGCGCTCCGCGGCTGTAGTCATCACGCTGCAGCCGGAAGCTGTGCAGCGGAGCGTCACCTACAGGGATGTCCTGCTGGAGGCCAGAGCCAAGGTCAAGCTGGACGACCTTGGTATCCAGACTGGCCTCCGCTTCAGAACGGCGGCCACGGGTGCCCGGATCTTGGAGCTGCCGGGTGCCGCGAGCGGCGAAAAGGCGGACGCCTTAGCCGCCAAACTTCGGGAGGTCCTGAAGCCTGAGGATGCGCGGGTACACCAGCCCGTCAAAACTGCAGAAGTCTGCGTCGAGGGGCTGGAGGACTCCGTGTCCTCGGAGGAGCTGGCTCAGGCCATCGCTCGGGGCGGCGGGTGTTCGCCTGAAAGCGTGACCGCCGGGGAGATTGCGTGTCGGCGCGGCGCGCGCAGGCTTGGCACGGCCTGGGTGAGGTGCCCGGTGGCGGCAGCCAAAAAAGTTGCTGACGCTGGGCAGTTGCTGGTGGGATGGGGTTCTGCGAGGGTCAGACTCGTAGAACCCAGGGTCATGCGGTGCTACCGGTGCCTGGAGACAGGACACGTCAGGGCACAATGCACCGCCGAAACAGACCGCAGCGAATTGTGCCTTCGCTGCAGTCGACCCGGCCATAAGGCGGCCCAGTGCTCCGCGGAGGCAAACTGCTGCATCTGTGCAGCAGCGGGAAAGCCCGCGGAGCACAGGATGGGAGGTAAAGCCTGTGGCAAGACTCCCACCAGTAACAGGAAAAAGAAAAAGAAGGCAGGGAACAAGGCTGCCGGGGGACCCACACCCCCCCCACAGCCTGTTTGCACTTCGGCCGACTCCCGGCCCAGTGAAGGAGGGATTGCCGAGGAGATGGAGTGCTAACAATGGCGCACTACCATTTCCTCCAGGGCAATATCAACCACTGCGCCAGAGCTCAGGATCTCCTCCTTCAGAGCATGGCGGAGTGGTCGATACATGTGGCCGTCGTCGCCGAGCCGTACTTCGTCCCCGACCGCGATAACTGGGTCGGTGACCTGAGCGGCTTGGTGGCCATCATCGGCGGGACTCTTGTCAACGCGTCCCGAGGTCGCGGCTGGGTGGCCGCCCTCGTGGACGACACAGTCACCATCGGGGCATACTTTTCGCCCAACAGGAGTCTCGCCGATTTCGAGAGCTTCCTTGTCGAGCTAGGGGCCGTCGTGGCCCGGCATCACCCTCGCCCCGTGTTGCTACTCGGGGACCTCAACGCCAAGTCTGCGGCGTGGGGATCCCCGGTCACGGACCCCAGGGGCGAGGTGTTGCAGGAGTGGGCACTGGAGACGGGCCTGGTCGTCCTGAACCGGGGCTCGGTATTCACGTGCGTGCGGCAGCGGGGCGGATCCATCGTGGACGTCTCGTTCGCCAGCCCCGCTGTAGCGCACCGCGTCCGCGATTGGCATGTCGCCCGGGAGGTGGAGACGTTGTCGGACCACCGCTACATCCGGTTCGACCTCTCCGCCCAGACCGCGGGCGGCCGCAGCCTATCGGCTCCGCGGAGGGACGGCCCACGCTGGGCGCTCACGCGCATGGACAAGGAAGCTCTTGAGGAGGCGGCCATTATCCAAGCCTGGATAAGGGAGTCGGCCGACGGACCCGTCGACGTCGAACGAGAGGCGCAGTGGTTCCGCGGGGCGATGACGCAGATCTGCGACGCGTCCATGCCCCGGGTTCGCACGCAGTCCTCGAGGCGCCAGGTGTACTGGTGGTCTGCCGAGATCGCGCAGCTGCGCGTCACGTGCGTAGCGGTCAGGCGCCGGTACACTCGGTACCGAAGACGACGTCGACGGACCCGCGAAGAGGAGGCCGCGCTGTATGAGGCGTACCGCGCGGCGAAGGAGGCTCTGTGGCTGGCCATCGAGCGTTCCAAGACGCGGTCCAGGGAGGAGATGCTGGAGACCTTGGATGGGGATCCGTGGGGGCGCCCGTATCGCATGGTCCGGGGCAAGCTCCGTGCCTCGGGCCCCCCACTCACCGAGAGTCTCCAGCCACAGCTGCTGCAGAATGTGGTGGCAGCTCTCTTCCCTGAGCGTGGAGCATACGCTCCGCCGCCGATGGCACCGCCCTCAGCCGCAGAGCCTGAAGGTGAGGTTGTCGTCAGCGTCCCCGAGGTGACACGACCAGAGATGGGAGCAGTCGTGGCACGGCTCCGGGCGAAAAATACCGCCCCGGGGCCCGACGGAGTGCCGGGCCGTGCTCTCGTCTTAGCTCTGGAGGAGCTAGGGCCCCAACTGAGAGGACTCTTCTCGGCGTGCCTAGAGCAGGGCCAATTTCCGTCTTTGTGGAAGACGGGTCGCCTGGTCCTGCTCAGGAAGGCAGGGCGCCCTGCCGACTCGCCGTCCGGGTATCGGCCCATAGTGCTGCTGGACGAGGTGGGCAAGCTGTTCGAGCGGATAGTTGCAGACCGCCTCGTCAGCCACTTGTTCACAGAGGGGCCGGACTTGGACGACAGCCAGTTCGGTTTTCGGCGTGGGCGCTCCACAGTTGACGCCATAATGCGGGTAAGAGTCCTGGCGGAGGATTCGGTGTCCCGGGGCGGGGTCGCGCTGGCGGTGTCCTTGGACATCACCAACGCCTTCAACACCCTGCCCTGGAGTTGTATCAGGGAGGCCCTGCGGTACCACAGGGTACCTCCCTACCTCCGCCGCGTGGTTGGGGCCTATTTGGCGGATAGGTGTGTCACCTGCGGGGGACGCGACGGCACGGTACAGCGCGCCATGTCGTGCGGTGTTCCACAGGGCTCGGTGTTGGGCCCACTCCTGTGGAACATCGGGTACGACTGGGTGCTGAGAGGCGAGCTCGCACCGGGGGTGGACCTGACGTGTTACGCGGACGACACGCTGGTCACCGCCCGGGGGAGCTCGCACAGGGAAGCAGCGTTGCTAGCTACGGGTGCGGTCTCACAGGTGGTGGGCCGCATACGGCGCCTCGGCCTGGAGGTGGCCCTCAACAAGTCGGAGGCCATCGCTTTTCATGGCCCCCGACGGGCGCCGCCGCCGGGATTACACATTGAGGTGGGGGGGGGCCCGGATTAATGTCGAGTCCACCATGAAGTATCTAGGATTGGTGCTCGACAGCCGGTGGGACTTCGGGCCCCACTTCCTGCGGCTGGCGCCGAAGTTGATGGGCGCGGCGGGCGCGCTGTCAACGCTGCTTCCCAATTTGGGAGGCCCGAGCACCGCCTGTAGGCGGTTGTACGTGGGGGTCGTGCGGTCCATGGCCCTGTATGGGGCCCCGGTGTGGGCGGCTGACCTGACGGCCCGCAGCATCGCTGTGCTGCGAAAACCGCAGAGGGCAATGGCCGTCAGAGTCATCCGCGGCTACCGCACGATCTCCCACGAGGCGGCTTGTGTACTGGCCGGATCCCCGCCCTGGGACTTGGAGGCGAAAGCGCTCGCGTCACTGTATCGGTGGCGCGAGGAGGAGTGGACGCGAGGGGCTAGACCGGTGCACAGACAGATAGTCCAGCACCGGTCAGAGCTCCACCGAGTCCTAGTGGCGGAATGGCGGGACAGGCTCTCTCGCCCTACCGCCGGCCTCGCTACCGTCGAGGCGGTCCGGCCAGTGCTCGAGCGCTGGCTCGGGAGGAGGCACGGCTCCCTGACGTTTCGGGCGACGCAGGTGCTCTCGGGGCATGGCTGCTTCGGGAAGTACCTGTGTCGCATAGGCAGGGAGCCGGACGCCCGGTGCCATCACTGCGCCCATCGGGAGGACACGGCGCTGCACACGCTAGTGGAGTGTGCCGCTTGGGAGGAGCCGCGCCGTGTCCTCGCAGTTGCGGTGGGAGACGACCTGTCGCTGCCGGCCGTCGTTCGCTCAATGGTCGGCAGCGCGGCGTCTTGGGACGCAGTGATCGCCTTCTGCGAAAGTGTCGTCTCGCAGAAGGAGGTCGCGGAGCGGGAGAGGGAGAGTGCCAGCACTGACCCGACCCGCTCCCGGCGCACCGGGAGACGTCGGCGGAGGGCAGACAACGCCCTCCTCCAGCCTCCCTAAATGGGTCCGGGGGTGGCGGGCGCGGGGACGCCCGCCACACTCCCCCTTCTAGGACCCGAGGCGGTGGCGCGTAGTGTTCCACGCGCGCCCCTCAATGCCGATGGGGGGGAGTCCAACGCCTCACTCCCCCCCTGCATACGTATAGAAGGGGCCCGCGGTGGCGGGCCAGCACCAGTCGGGGGCCGCGGACGAATTGTCTGTTTCCCGTAGCCCCCGACGCCGCAGGTGCAGGCGGGTTTTTTTTTTTTTTTTTTTTTTTTTTTTTTTTTAGTCGGTAGGTCACCCGGAGTCCGACACGCCCCGTCGCCTCCCCGGGCGGCGGATGTCCATGAGGATTTTCCACACGAAACCAAAAAAAAAAAAAAAAAAAAAAAAAAAGGTTAGGTTAGGTTAGGTTAGGTTCCTGGGGGACCGGGAGGTTGTCCTCGCCGACAGGACGGGCGCGGTGAGGCGGTACGGCGCAGAGTCCGGTGTTCCGCAGGGGTCCGTGTTGGGGCCCCCCCTGTGGAACATCGGATTCGACTGGCTCCTGCGGGGAGCCCTCCTCCAGGGCACGAGTGTCATCTGCTACGCGGATGACACTCTCCTCACTGCCCGGGGGAGGAACTTCGGGGAGGCGGCCTGTCTGGCCTCGGCTGGCGGATCCTTGGTTGCGGAGAGGATCCGCCGCCTCGGATTGAGGGTGGCGCTGCAAAAGACCGAGGCCGTGTTCTTTCGCGGGCCTCGGCAGCGCTGCCCTCCCGACGCACACATCGTCGTGGAGGGCGTCCGGATAGGGGTCCAGCCCCAGATGAAGTATCTGGGCCTGGTGCTGGACGACAGGTGGCGCTTCGGCCCGCATTTCAGCGGGCTGTCGACGCGCCTGTTGAAGGCCGCGGACGCCCTCTCGTGGCTCCTCCCGAACCTGGGGGGGCCCAAGGCCAAATGCCGGCGCCTCTATGCCGGCATTCTGAGGAGTATGGCCCTGTACGGGGCCCCCATCTGGGCGGACTCCCTCCATAGGAGGGAGAATGCAACCGCCATCCGCAAGCCCCAAAGGGCTATTGCACTGCGGGTGGCGAGGGCCTACCGCTCGGTGGGCTTTTCGGCGGCGTGCGCTCTGGCCGGCACCCCTCCTTGGGAGTTGGAGGCGTGGGTGCTCGCCAGAGTGTACGAGTGGTCGGCGCGCCGGAAGGCGCTCGGGGAGTGCCCCGTCCCCGAGGAGCGGGAGGCCGTGCGGCGGGAGGCGAGGGACGCAATCGTCCTTCACTGGACGGAGGACCTCGCCACCGCCGCCTTTGGCCGCCGGACCTTGGACGCGCTCGGTCCGGTCCTGCGGAGCTGGCTCGAGCGGGCCCACGGGTTCCTCTCTTTCCGTCTGGTGCAGGTGTTGTCTGGCCATGGCTGTTTCGGAAAGCACCTGCACCGGATCGGGAGGGAGGAAACGCCGGCGTGCCACGAATGCGGGGCCCCGGAGGACACGGCGCAGCACACCCTCGAGGTGTGCCCGGCTTGGTCCGGGCTGCGCCGTGGCCTGACCGCGGTGGTCGGCCAGGACCTCTCGCTTCCCAGCGTGATCAACGCCATGCTGGGGAGCGAGGAGGCCTGGGCTGCGGTTGCCTCCTTTTGCGAGGACGTTATCTCGCAAAAGGAGGAGGCGGAGCGCGCGCGGGAGGACGACCCTCTCGCTGCGCCGCTCCGCAGACGAAGAAGGGGTCGGAGAAGGGGCGCAGGTCCTCTCCCTCCTCTTGGTGGTGATGGGCGGGTGACAGGCGCGGGGGTGCCTTCGCCCGCATTGCAGCCGTCACCACCTTCGTCGGTCACTCCCGGGCCCGCCCCCCTCCCCGCGGGGAGGGCGTGATGGGCCCGCATTGCAGGGTAATCGTCGGCGGGGACTGGACGTAAAGGCTTTGCCGGTTTCCCAGTCCCCGCCACTAGGACGAAGCGGGAGTGCCGCTGGGTTGTTTTAGTGGGTATACCGGTTCAGACCGGGGAGTCCCACATAACCCCCCCATCCCCCGATGGGAGGGCATGCGTAATGCATTTTTTCCCAGCGCAAACAAAAAAAAAAAAAAAAAAAAAAAAAAAAAAAAAAAAAAAAAAAAAAAAAAGGTTAGGTTAGGTTAGGTTAGGGGGGACCCCCTCACAGTTGGGGGACCCCCTCACAGTGCTTGCGTCCACGTCGCGTCCCCTGGAAACAGCCCAGTACTGACCACCGTAACGGAGTGGCAGTCTGGGTTGGCCAAAGTGCACTGTGCTTTCGTAGCCATCTTAGCCTTGAGGATACGAACTGTCGATGTCATTACCTTCGCGGGACGCCTGCGGGCGATTTAAAAAACAAAAAGGCCCTTCTCAGGGCCAACCCAAAGGCCCTTCTCAGGGCCAACCCAAAGGCCCTTCTCAGGGCCAACCAAAAGGCCCTTCTCAGGGCCACTCCGACGCTTCGGCGTCAGAGGCTAGCCGCGCGCCGTCTGCGGCAAGCTTATTCGGAGGAGCGGACGAGTCGTCTGACGACTCGATGGTGAGTGTGTCGGACGCGGCCGAGTCTGGGTCGCGTAAGCGAGCACACCGGAGCGGTGGGTCCGAAGGCTCGACGACGTCAACGAAGTTGCCGAAGGCAAAAAAGCCGACGGTGGCCGCGGAGACCCATGTCGTTGGGCTCGCGGACGCTCAACGCCAATTAGATCTGGCTCGGCGAGGTCTGCTCCAGAAAGAGCTGGAGGAGCGGGTTGCGGCCAAGGAGAGGCGGGCGCTCGCCGCCCGGGCCAAGTCCGGGTACGGGGCGTCCCGCGTCCTGTACGCCGACTACTCTCTGGCCGAGCTCGAGAGGATGGCCGAGGAGGACGAGGAGGAGATCTTGGAGGTCGCCTCTAAGTCCTCCAACCTGAAGGGGACCTTACAGAAGGCCCTGAAATGCCGGGCCGCGAGCATGCGCGGTGTCGTCGCGGAGCTGGTCCAGCGAAAGGCCACCGACGAGACGCGGCAACTGCAGGCGAAGGTAGATCGCCTGCAGTCGGAGGTCAGCCAGCTTCATCAGAAGCTGGCCGAAGCCACGGCCCGGCCACAACAGGCCAAAACGAGCCCTGCGGCAGAGGGCCCCGCCTCCTCCAACCTTGAGGACATCATCCGCAAGGTTGTAATGGAGGAGAGGGCCTTCACGAGATCCTGCTTAGCAGGCATCGAGGACCGGCTCCTGCCGGAGAAACGCCTCCGACCGCCGCTTGCGGCGGATAAGAGGCAGAGTGAGCCGGGGCCGTCTTTGTCCCCGCCCGAGCCCCAGTCGGAGGATGCCCTTCTCCCTTCGACAACCCCGTCCAATGAGTGGACGGAAGTGGTCCGCAAGGGGAAGGGCAAAAAGTCGGCGACGGCCGCCCCTGCCGTACCCGCCGCCACCGCCGCCACCGCCGCCGCCGCCCCTAGCCAGCCGCAGACGACCGGCAAGGGAAAGCGGAAGAAGAAAAGGAAGGGGAAAGGGAGGGGAAAGGGACAGCTAGTCCCCCCAAAAACCGCAGCCGTCGTGGTGACGCTCACCGCGGAGGCTGCGGAGCGAGGGGAGACGTACGCGTCCATTTTGGTGCGGGCGCGTACCACTGCCGATCCGATCCAACTAGGGATCGGCAGCGTCTCTTGCCGGCGGACCCAAGCCGGGGCTCGAATCTTCGAGTTCCCGGGGGCAGAGGGGAGTGCCCACGCGGACCTCTTTGCAGCCAAGCTGCAGGAGGTCATCGCTGACTCGGCCAAGGTGGCCCGACCCGTCAAGTCGGCGGCCATAGAGGTCACCGACCTTGACGACTCCGTCACCAAGGAGGAGGTGGCGGCGGCGGTCGCAGCCATAGGGGGCTGTGATGTCAAGGCGGTCCGAGGCCGGGACATAAGGCCCGGCCGTGGTGGCATGGGCACCATCCGCCTCGAGTGCCCGGTCGTCGCTGCTAAAGCCGTCCTTGCCAAGGGACGGCTCACAGTCGGGTACAGCTCGGCTGCAGTCCGGGCACTCGAGGACCAGCCTCTGCGGTGCTTCCGGTGCTTAGGCATCGGACACACCCGGTCCCTGTGTCCGTCCACGGTGGACAGGACGGACACGTGCTACCGCTGCGGCAAAGAGGGACACAAATCCGCTGCCTGCAAGGCCGCCACGCCGCACTGCGCGGTGTGTGCCGCTAGTGGCCGCCCGGCGGGACATATTATGAGGGGGAGGAACTGCAATCCTCCCCCTAAGCGGGGCAAAGCACAGGCGCCGAACGGGCCTGCTGCGGCCGCTGGCTGCACCGTCGTTCCTGCGGCGGCTGCGGAGGGGGGTGCGATGTCCGAGTGATGGATAGGGTCGAGCATCGCATCCTTCAGGCGAACACCAACCACTGCAAGGCAGCCCAGGATCTGCTGACGCAGACCATGGCTGAGTGGTTGGTGGACTTGGCGGTGGTCGCCGAGCCTTACTCGGTCCCTGGCCGTTGGCTGGGCGACCGGGACGGACTGGTGGCGTTGGTGTCGCGGCCTTCCACGGACTCCCCTCCCCTCTCGCTCTTAGAGAGGGGACCGGGATACGTGGCCGCCGCGTGGGGAGACATGGCCCTGGTGGGGGTCTATTTCTCCCCAAACCGCTCTCTCTCAGACTTTGAGGATTTCCTGGAGATCCTCACCGCTGTCGTAGGGAGGGCGGCGCCACGCCAGGTCGTGGTGTTGGGCGACCTGAACGCCAAGTCGGCGGCCTGGGGCAATCCGGCCGGCGGTTGCAACGTCCGGGGGCGCGCCGTCGAGTATTGGGCGGCCTCTTGCGGTGTGTCCCTCCTAAACAGGGGGGCGGTCCACACGTGCGTGCGGCGGCAGGGTGGGTCGGTGGTGGACGTCTCGTTTGCCACCCCCGCGCTGGCCGCCCGCGTCGTCGACTGGCGGGTGGAGATGGTGGAGACCTTGTCGGACCACCGTTATGTGCGGTTCGACATCTCCACCCAGCAGCGGGGAGGGGGGATGGCCCGCGCTGGGCAATCTCCCTTCCCGCGGTGGGCACTCACCCGCCTGGACCGGGAGGCAGCCAAGGAGGCGGCCTTCCTGCAGGACTGGCTGTCACCCCCCCCTGTCGAGGAGGTCCCGGACGTGGACGCCGCAGCGGTCCGGCTCAGGGGGTCCCTGACCGAGGTGTGCAACTCCAGCATGCCTCGGTCTCGCCGTCCGCCCCCCCATCGTGCCGTCTACTGGTGGACGGAGGAGCTGGCGGAGCTCAGGGCCACCTGCGTGGCGGCCAGAAGGGCCTACGCGCGGAGCCGAAGGCGCAGCGCCCTAAACCGAGACCGGGCAGAGGAGGACCGCCTATACGCCTCTTACCGAGAGGCGACGACGGTCCTCAAGTCTGCAATGGGCGCTGCGAGAGACTCGGCGTGGGCCGAGATGCTGGAGGGTCTCGATAGGGATCCCTATGGGAGACCATACAAGGCGGCGCGGAACCAGCTGCGCCCGTATGGTCCCCCACTGACGGAGACCCTCGAGCCGTCGTTGCTGGATGGGGTGGTCCGGTCCCTGTTTCCGCGCAGGACCCACTTCACCCCACCAACGATGGATCCCCCGCGGGGGGCGGCTCCGCCGGATGAGGAGGAGGTCCCCCCGGTGACGGTGGTGGAGTTTCGCGCGGGGGTTCTCAACCTCCGCGCGAAGAAGACGGCCCCCGGGCCAGACGGCGTCCCTGCACGGGTGCTGGCGATCGCCGCCCCCGAAATGGAGGACAGGATTCGGGACCTCTTCAGCGCGTGTTTTGCGGCTGGGAGGTACCCGAAACTGTGGAAGGAGGGGCGGCTATGCCTGCTCCGAAAGGAGGGACGCCCGGTGGACTCCCCCTCGGCATACCGGCCCATCGTCCTGCTCGATGAGGTCGGTAAATTGTTCGAGGGGATTGTCGCCTCCCGGCTGGGTAGCATTTTGCGGGGGGTGGGGCCGGATCTGTCGGACGCCCAGTTCGGTTTCCGTCGAGGGCGTTCGACGATCGACGCGCTGGCCCTACTCAAGGGCCAGGTGAGGGAAGCGGTGGAGGCGGGGGACGGAGTGCTGGCGGTGTCATTCGACATTGCCAACGCCTTCAACTCCGTCCCCCACTCGACGATATTGGAGGCGCTCCGGTATCACGGAGTGCCCCAATATCTGCGGAACCTCCTGGCCAGCTACCTGGGGGACCGGGAGGTCGTCCTCGCGGACAGGACGGGCGCGGTGAGGCGGTACAGCGCAGGGTCCGGTGTTCCGCAGGGGTCCGTGTTGGGGCCCCCCCTGTGGAACATCGGATTCGACTGGCTCCTGCGGGGAGCCCTCCTCCAGGGCACGAGTGTCATCTGCTACGCGGATGACACTCTCCTCACTGCCCGGGGGAGGAACTTCGGGGAGGCGGCCTGTCTGGCCTCGGCTGGCGGATCCTTGGTTGCGGAGAGGATCCGCCGCCTCGGATTGAGGGTGGCGCTGCAAAAGACCGAGGCCGTGTTCTTTCGCGGGCCTCGGCAGCGCTACCCTCCCGACGCACACATCGTCGTGGAGGGCGTCCGGATAGGGGTCCAGCCCCAGATGAAGTATCTGGGCCTGGTGCTGGACGACAGGTGGCGGTTCGGCCCGCATTTCAGCGGGCTGTCGACGCGCCTGTTGAAGGCCGCGGACGCCCTCTCGTGGCTCCTCCCGAACCTGGGGGGGCCCAAGGCGAAATGCCGGCGCCTCTATGCCGGCATTTTAAAGAGCATGGCCCTGTACGGGGCGCCCATCTGGGCGGACTCCCTCCACAGGAGGGAGAATGCAACGGCCATCCGCAAGCCCCAAAGGGCTATTGCACTGCGGGTGGCGAGGGCCTACCGCTCGGTGGGTTTTTCGGCGGCGTGCGCTCTGGCCGGCACCCCTCCTTGGGAGTTGGAGGCGTGGGTGCTCGCCAGAGTGTATGAGTGGTCGGCGCGCCGGAAGGCGCTCGGGGAGTGCCCCGTCCCCGAGGAGCGGGAGGCCGTGCGGCGGGAGGCGAGGGACGCAATCGTCCTTCACTGGACGGAGGACCTCGCCACCGCCGCCTTTGGCCGCCGGACCTTGGACGCGCTCGGTCCGGTCCTGCGGAGCTGGCTCGAGCGGTCCCACGGGTTCCTCTCTTTCCGTCTGGTGCAGGTGTTGTCCGGCCATGGCTGTTTCGGAAAGCACCTGCACCGGATCGGGAGGGAGGAAACGCCGGCGTGCCACGAATGCGGGGCCCCGGAGGACACGGCGCAGCACACCCTGGAGGTGTGCCCGGCCTGGTCCGAGCTGCGCCGCGGCCTCACCGCTGTGGTTGGCCAGGACCTCTCGCTTCCCGGCGTGATCATCGCCATGCTGGGGAGCGAGGAGGCCTGGGCAGCGGTTGCCTCCTTTTGCGAGGATGTAATCTCGCAAAAGGAGGAGGCGGAGCGCGCGCGGGAGGACGACCCTCTCGCTGCGCCGCTCCGCAGACGAAGAAGGGGTCGGAGAAGGCGCGCAGGTGCTCTCCCTCCCCTCGGTGGTGATGGGCGGGCGACAGGCGCGGGGGTGCCTTCGCCCGCATTGCAGCCGTCACCACCTTCGTCGGTCACTCCCGGGCCCGTCCCCCTCCCCGCGGGGAGGGTGTGAGGGGTCCGATATGAAGGGCAATCGTCGGCGGGGACTGGACGTAAAGGCTGTGCCGGTTTCCCAGTCCCCCGCCACTCGGACGAAGCGGGAGTGCCGCTGGGTTGTTTTAGTGGGTATACCGGGTCAGACCGGGGAGTCCCACATAACCCCCCCATCCCCCGATGGGAGGGGCATGCGTAACGCATTTTTTCCCAGCGCAAACAAACAAAAAAAAAAGGTTAGGTTCGATCTCCCACGAGGCGGCTTGCGTACTGGCCGGATCCCCGCCCTGGGACTTGGAGGCGAAAGCGCTCGCGTCACTGTATCGGTGGCGCGAGGAGGAGTGGACGCGAGGGGCTAGACCGGTGCACCGACAGATAGTCCAGCACCGGTCAGAGCTCCACCGAGTCCTAGTGGCGGAATGGCGGGACAGGCTCTCTCGCCCTACCGCCGGCCTCGCTA
This sequence comes from Acronicta aceris, assembly GCA_910591435.1. Lineage (NCBI taxonomy): Eukaryota > Metazoa > Arthropoda > Insecta > Lepidoptera > Noctuidae > Acronicta > Acronicta aceris. The sequence goes on from OU342770.1 coordinate 15,259,869, forward strand.
CCGTCGAGGCGGTCCGGCCAGTGCTCGAGCGCTGGCTCGGGAGGAGGCACGGCTCCCTGACGTTTCGGGCGACGCAGGTGCTCTCGGGGCATGGCTGCTTCGGTGGACGATACGAGTGGACGGCGCGCCGGAAGGCGCTCGGGGAGTGCCCCGTCCCCGAAGAGCGGGAGGCCGTGCGGCGGGAGGCGAGGGACGCAATCGTCCTTCACTGGACAGAGGACCTCGCCACTGCCGCCTTTGGCCGCCGGACGTTGGACGCGCTCGGTCCGGTCCTGCGGAGCTGGCTCGAGCGGTCCCACGGGTTCCTCTCGTTCCGTATGGTGCAGGTGTTGTCCGGGCATGGCTGTTTCGGAAAGCACCTGCACCGGATCGGGGGGGAGGAAACGCCGGCGTGCCACGATTGCGGGGCCCCAGAGGACACGGCGCAGCACACCTTCGAGGTGTGCCCGGCTTGGTCCGAGCTGCGCCGTGGCCTAACCGCGGTGGTTGGCCAGGACCTCTCGCTTCCTAGCGTGATCAACGCCATGCTGGGGAGCGAGGAGGCCTGGGCAGCGGTTGCCTCCTTTTGCGAGGACGTAATCTCGCAAAAGGAGGAGGCGGAGCGCGCGCGGGAGGACGACCCTCTCGCTGCGCCGCTCCGCAGACGAAGAAGGGGTCGGAGAAGGCGCGCAGGTGCTCTCCCTCCTCTCGGTGGTGATGGGCGGGCGACAGGCGCGGGGGTGCCTTCGCCCGCATTGCAGCCGTCACCACCTTCGTCGGTCACTCCCGGGCCCGTCCCCCTCCCCGCGGGGAGGGTGTGAGGGGTCCGATATGAAGGGCAATCGTCGGCGGGGACTGGACGTAAAGGCTGTGCCGGTTTCCCAGTCCCCGCCACTCGGACGAAGCGGGAGTGCCGCTGGGTTGTTTTAGTGGGTATACCGGTTCAGACCGGGGAGTCCCACATAACCCCCCCCATCCCCCGATGGGAGGGCATGCGTAATGCATTTTTTCCCAGCGCAAAAAAAAAAAAAAAAAAAAAAAAAAAAAAAAAAAAAAAAAAAAAAAGGTTAGGTTAGGTTAGGTTGGGGGGGGGGACCCCCTCACAGTGCTTGCGTCCACGTCGCGTCCCCTGGAAACAGCCCAGTACTGACCACCGTAACGGAGTGGCAGTCTGGGTTGGCCAAAGTGCACTGTGCTTTCGTAGCCATCTCTGCCTTGAGGATACGAATTGCGGAACTCACACACCTGCGGTAATGTCGTTACCTTCGCGGGACGCCTGCGGGCGATTTAAAAAACAAAAAGGCCCTTCTCAGGGCCAACCCAAAGGCCCTTCTCAGGGCCAACCCAAAGGCCCTTCTCAGGGCCAACCAAAAGGCCCTTCTCAGGGCCACTCCGACGCTTCGGCGTCAGAGGCTAGCCGCGCGCCGTCTGCGGCGAGCTTCTTTGGAGGGGCGGACGAGTCGTCTGACGACTCAATGGTGAGTGTGTCGGACGCGGCCGACTCTGGGTCGCGCAAGCGAGCACACCGGAGCGGTGGGTCCGAAGGCTCCTCGGCCTCAACGAGGTTGCCGAAGGCTAAAAAGCCGACGGTGGCCAAGGAGACCCATGTCGTTGGGCTTGTGGACGCTCAACGCCAGTTGGATCTGGCTCGGCGGGGTCTGCTCCAGCAAGAGTTGGAGGAGCGGGTCGCCGCCAAGGAGAGACGGGCGCACGCCGCCCGGGCCAAGTCAGGGTACGGGGCGTCCCGCGTCCTGTACGCCGACTACTCCCTCGCCGAGCTTGAGAAGATGGCGGAGGAGGACGAGGAGGAGATTTTGGAGGTCGCCTCTAAGTCCTCCAACCTAAAGGGGACCTTGCAGAAGGCCCTTAAATGCAGGGCCGCGAGCATGCGTGGTGTCGTCGCGGAGCTTGTCCAGCGCAAGGCCACGGACGAGACGCGGCAACTGCAGGCGAAGGTGGATCGCCTGCAGTCGGAGGTCAGCCAGCTTCATCAGAAGCTGGCCGAAGCCACGGCCCGGCCACAACAACAGGCCAAGACGAGCCCTGCGGCAGAGGGCCCCGCCTCCTCCAACCTTGAGGATATCATCCGCAAGGTCGTAATGGAGGAGAGGGCCTTCACGAGAGCCTGCTTTGCAGGCATCGAGGACCGGCTCCTGCCGGAGAAACGCCTCCGACCGCCGCTTGCGGCGGATAAGAGGCAGTGCGAGCCGGGGCCGTCCTTGTCCCCGCCCGAGCCCCAGTCGGAGGATGCCCTTCTCCCATCGACCCATGTCGTTGGGCTTGTGGACGCTCAACGCCAGTTGGATCTGGCTCGGCGGGGTCTGCTCCAGCAAGAGTTGGAGGAGCGGGTCGCCGCCAAGGAGAGACGGGCGCACGCCGCCCGGGCCAAGTCAGGGTACGGGGCGTCCCGCGTCCTGTACGCCGACTACTCCCTCGCCGAGCTTGAGAAGATGGCGGAGGAGGACGAGGAGGAGATTTTGGAGGTCGCCTCTAAGTCCTCCAACCTAAAGGGGACCTTGCAGAAGGCCCTTAAATGCAGGGCCGCGAGCATGCGTGGTGTCGTCGCGGAGCTTGTCCAGCGCAAGGCCACGGACGAGACGCGGCAACTGCAGGCGAAGGTGGATCGCCTGCAGTCGGAGGTCAGCCAGCTTCATCAGAAGCTGGCCGAAGCCACGGCCCGGCCACAACAACAGGACAAGACGAGCCCTGCGGCAGAGGGCCCCGCCTCCTCCAACCTTGAGGATATCATCCGCAAGGTCGTAATGGAGGAGAGGGCCTTCACGAGAGCCTGCTTTGCAGGCATCGAGGACCGGCTCCTGCCGGAGAAACGCCTCCGACCGCCGCTTGCGGCGGATAAGAGGCAGTGCGAGCCGGGGCCGTCCTTGTCCCCGCCCGAGCCCCAGTCGGAGGATGCCCTTCTCCCATCGACAACCCCGTCCAACGAGTGGACGGAAGTTGTACGCAAGGGGAAGGGCCAAGGCAAAAAGTCGGCGACGGCCACCCCTGTCGTCCCCGCCGCCACCGCCGCCACCGCCCCTACCCAACCGCAGTCCGGCAAGGGAAAGCGGAAGCGGAAGCGAAAGGGGAAAGGGAGGGGAAAGGGACAGCTGGTCCCCCCAAAAACCGCGGCTGTCGTTGTTACGCTCACCGCGGAGGCTGCGGAGCGAGGGGAGAGCTACGCGTCCATTTTAGTGCGGGCGCGTGCCACTGCCGACCCTACCCAACTGGGGATCGGCAGCGTGTCTTGCCGGCGGACCCAGGCCGGGGCACGAATTTTTGAGTTCCCGGGAGCAGAGGGGAGTGCCCATGCGGACCTCTTTGCAGCCAAGCTGCAGGAGGTAATCGCCGACTCGGCCAAGGTGGCCCGACCCGTCAAGTCGGCGGCCATAGAGGTCACCGACCTTGACGACTCCGTCACCAAGGAGGAGGTGGCGGCGGCGGTCGCAGCCATAGGGGGCTGTGACGTCAAGGCGGTCCAAGGCCGGGACATAAGGCCCGGCCGTGGTGGCATGGGCACCATTCGCCTCGAGTGCCCGGTCGTCGCGGCAAAAGCCGTCCTTGCCAAGGGACGGCTCACAGTCGGGTACAGCTCGGCTGCAGTCCGGGCACTCGAGGACCGGCCTCTGCGGTGCTTCCGATGCTTGGGCATCGGGCACACCCGGTCCCTGTGTCCGTCCACAGTGGACAGGACGGACACGTGCTACCGCTGCGGAAAGGAGGGGCACAAATCCGCTGCCTGCAAGGCCGCCACGCCGCACTGCGCGGTGTGTGCCGCCAGTGGCCGCCCGGCGGGCCACATTATGAGGGGGAGGAACTGCAATCCTCCCCCTAAGCGGGGCAAAGCGCAGGCGACGAACAGGCCTGCTGCTGCCGCTGGCTGCACCGTCGTTCCTGCGGCGGCTGCGGAGGGGGGTGCGATGTCCGAGTGATGGATAGGGTCGAACATCGCATCCTTCAGGCGAACACCAACCACTGCAGGGCAGCCCAGGATCTGCTGACGCAGACCATGGCTGAGTGGTTGGTGGACTTGGCGGTGGTCGCCGAGCCTTACTCTGTCCCTGGCCGTTGGCTGGGCGACCGGGACGGCTTGGTGGCGTTGGTGTCGCGGCCTTCCACGGACTCCCCTCCCCTCTCGCTCTTAGAGAGGGGACCGGGATACGTGGCCGCCGCGTGGGGAGACATGGCCCTGGTGGGGGTCTATTTCTCCCCAAACCGCTCTCTCTCAGACTTTGAGGATTTCCTGGAGATCCTCACCGCTGTCGTAGGGAGGGCGGCGCCACGCCAGGTCGTGGTGTTGGGCGACCTGAACGCCAAGTCGGCGGCCTGGGGCAATCCGGCCGCCGGTTGCAACGTCCGGGGGCGCGCCGTCCAGTACTGGGCGGCCTCGTGCGGTGTGTCCCTCCTAAACAGGGGGGCGGTCCAAACGTGCGTGCGGCGACAGGGTGGGTCGGTGGTTGACGTCTCGTTTGCCACCCCCGCGCTGGCCGCCCGCGTCGTCAACTGGCGGGTAGAGATGGTGGAGACCTTGTCGGACCACCGTTATGTGCGGTTCGACATCTCCACCCAGCAGCGGGGAGGGGGGATGGCCCGCGCTGGGCAATCTCCCTTCCCGCGGTGGGCACTCACCCGCCTGGACCGGGAGGCAGCCAAGGAGGCGGCCTTCCTGCAGGACTGGCTGTCGCCCCCCCCTGTCGAGGAGGTCCCGGACGTGGACGCCGCAGCGGTCCGGCTCAGGGGGTCCCTGACCGAGGTGTGCAATTCCAGCATGCCTCGGTCTCGCCGTCCGCCCCCCCATCGTGCCGTCTACTGGTGGACGGAGGAGCTGGCGGAGCTCAGGGCCACCTGCGTGGCGGCCAGAAGGGCCTACGCGCGGAGCCGACGGCGCAGCGCCCAAAACCGAAACCGGGCAGAGGAGGACCTCCTATACGCCTCTTACCAAGAGGCGACGACGGTCCTCAAGTCTGCGATGGGCGCTGCTAAAGACTCGGCGTGGGCCGAGATGCTGGAGGGTCTCGACCGGGATCCCTATGGGAGACCATACAAGGCGGCGCGGAACCAGCTCCGCCCGTATGGTCCCCCACTGACGGAGACCCTCGAGCCATCGTTGCTGGATGGGGTGGTCCGGTCCCTGTTTCCGCGCAGGACCGACTTCGCCCCACCAACGATGGATCCCCCGCGGGTGGCGGCTGCGGCGGCGGATGAGGAGGAGGTCCCCCCGGTGACGGTGGCGGAGTTTCGCGCGGGGGTTCTCGGCCTCCGCGCAAAGAAGACGGCTCCCGGGCCAGACGGCGTCCCTGCACGGGTGCTGGCGATCGCCGCCCCCGAAATGGAGGACAGGATTCGGGACCTCTTCAGCGCGTGTTTTGCGGCTGGGAGGTTCCCGAAACTGTGGAAGGAGGGGCGGCTATGCCTGCTCCGAAAGGAGGGACGCCCGGTGGACTCCCCCTCGGCATACCGGCCCATCGTCCTGCTCGATGAGGTCGGTAAACTGTTCGAGGGGATTGTCGCCTCCCGGCTCAATAGCCTTTTGCAGGGGGTAGGGCCGGATCTGTCGGACGCCCAGTTCGGTTTCCGTCGAGGGCGTTCGACGATCGACGCACTGGCCCTACTCAAGGGCCAGGTGAGGGAAGCGGTGGAGGCGGGGGACGGAGTGCTGGCGGTGTCATTCGACATTGCCAACGCCTTCAACTCCGTCCCCCACTCGACGATATTGGAGGCGCTCCGGTATCACGGAGTGCCCCAATATCTGCGGAACCTCCTCGCCAGCTACCTGGAGGACCGGGAGGTCGTCCTCGCGGATAGGTCGGGCATCGTGAGGCGGTACGGCGCAGAGTCCGGTGTTCCGCAGGGGTCGGTGTTGGGGCCCCCCCTGTGGAACATCGGGTTCGACTGGCTCCTGCGGGGAGCCCTCCTCCAGGGCACGAGTGTCATCTGTTACGCGGATGACACTCTCCTCACTGCCCGGGGGAGGAATTTCAGGGAGGCGGCCTGTCTGGCCTCGGCTGGCGGATCCTTGGTTGCGGAGAGGATCCGCCGCCTCGGATTGAGGGTGGCGCTGCAAAAGACCGAGGCCGTGTTCTTTCGCGGGCCTCGGCAGCGCTGCCCTCCCGACGCACACATTGTCGTGGACGGCGTCCGGATAGGGGTCCAGCCCCAGATGAAGTATCTGGGCCTGGTGCTGGACGACAGGTGGCGCTTCGGCCCGCATTTCAGCGGGCTGTCGACGCGCCTGTTGAAGGCCGCGGACGCCCTCTCCTGGCTCCTCCCGAACCTGGGGGGGCCCAAGGCGAAATGCCGGCGCCTCTATGCCGGCATTCTCAAGAGTATGGCCCTATACGGGGCACCCATCTGGGCGGATTCCCTCCATAGGAGGGAAAATGCAACCGCCATCCGCAAGCCCCAAAGGGCTATTGCACTGCGGGTGGCGAGGGCCTACCGCTCGGTGGGCTTTTCGGCGGCGTGCGCTCTGGCCGGCACCCCTCCTTGGGAGTTGGAGGCGTGGGTGCTCGCCAGAGTGTACGAGTGGACGGCGCGCCGGAAGGCGCTCGGGGAGTGCCCCGTCCCCGAGGAGCGGGAGGCCGTGCGGCGGGAGGCGAGGGACGCAATCGTCCTCCACTGGACGGAGGACCTCGCCACCGCCGCCTTTGGCCGCCGGACGTTGGACGCGCTCGGTCCGGTCCTGCGGAGCTGGCTCGAGCGGTCCCACGGGTTCCTCTCGTTCCGTCTGGTGCAGGTGTTGTCCGGGCATGGGTGTTTCGGAAAGCACCTGCACCGGATCGGGAGGGAGGAAACGCCGGCGTGCCACGAATGCGGGGCCCCGGAGGACACGGCGCAGCACACCCTCGAGGTGTGCCCGGCCTGGTCGGGGCTGCGCCGTGGCCTTACCGCGGTGATTGGCCAGGACCTCTCGCTTCCCGGCGTGATCAACGCCATGCTGGGGAGCGAGGAGGCCTGGGCTGCGGTTGCCTCCTTTTGCGAGGACGTAATCTCGCAAAAGGAGGAGGCGGAGCGCGCGCGGGAGGACGACCCTCTCGCTGCGCCGCTCCGCAGACGAAGAAGGGGTCGGAGAAGGCGCGCAGGTGCTCTCCCTCCTCTTGGTGGTGATGGGCGGGCGACAGGCGCGGGGGTGCCTCCGCCCGCATTGCAGCCGTCACCACCTTCGTCGGTCACTCCCGGGCCCGTCCCCCTCCCCACGGGGAGGGTGTGAGGGGTCCGTTATGAATGGAAATCGTCGGCGGGGACTGGACGTAAAGGCTGTGCCGGTTTCCCAGTCCCCGCCACTCGGACGAAGCGGGAGTGCCGCTGGGTTGTTTTAGTGGGTATACCGGGTCAGACCGGGGAGTCCCACATAACCCCCCCATCCCCCGATGGGAGGGCATGCGTAACGCATTTTTTCCCAGCGCAAACAAAAAAAAAAAAAAAAAAAAAGGTTAGGTTGGGGGACCCCCTCACAGTGCTTGCGTCCACGTCGCGTCCCCTGGAAACAGCCCAGTACTGACCACCGTAACGGAGTGGCAGTCTGGGTCTGGCCAAAGTGCACTGTGCTTTCGTAGCCATCTTGCCTTGTGACTACGAATTGTTGTCGGAAATGTCTACACCTTCGCGGGACGCCTGCGGGCGATTTATGAAACAAAAAGGCCCTTCTCAGGGCCAACCCAAAGGCCCTTCTCAGGGCCAACCCAAAGGCCCTTCTCAGGGCCAACCAAAAGGCCCTTCTCAGGGCCACTCCGACGCTTCGGCGTCAGAGGCTAGCCGCGCGCCGTCTGCGGCTAGCTTCTTCGGAGGAGCGGAGTCGTCTGACGACTCCATGGTTACTGTGTCGGACGCAGCCGACTCTGGGTCGCGGAAGCGAGTATACCGGAGCGGTGGGTCCGAGGGCTCCTCGACCTCGAGGTCGACGAGGTTGCCGAAGGCAAAAAAGCCGACGGTGGCCGCGGAGACCCATATCGTTGGGCTCGCGGACGCTCAACGCCAGTTGGATCTGGCTCGGCGGGGTCTGCTCCAGCAAGAGTTGGAGGAGCGGGTCGCCGCCAAGGAGAGACGGGCGCACGCCGCCCGGGCCAAGTCCGGGTACGGGGCGTCTCGCGTCCTGTACGCCGACTACTCCTTGGCCGAGCTGGAGAGGATGGCAGAGGAGGACGAGGAGGACATTTTGGAGGTCGCCTCTAAGTCCTCCAACCTGAAGGGGACCTTACAGAAGGCCCTGAAATGCCGAGCCGCGAGCATGCGCGGTGTCGTCGCGGAGCTGGTCCAGCGAAAGGCCACCGACGAGACGCGGCAACTGCAGGCGAAGGTGGATCGCCTGCAGTCGGAGGTCAGCCAGCTTCATCAGAAGCTGGCCGAAGCCACGGCCCGGCCACAACAGGCCAAAACGAGCCCTGCGGCAGAGGGCCCCGCCTCCTCCAACCTTGAGGATATCATCCGCAAGGTTGTAATGGAGGAGAGGGAATTTACAAGAGCCTGCTTCGCAGGGATTGAGGACCGGCTCCTGCCGGAGAAACGCCTCCGACCGCCGCTTGCGGCGGATAAGAGGCAGAGTGAGCCGGGGCCGTCCTTGTCCCCGCCCGAGCCCCAGTCGGAGGATGCCCTTCTCCCTTCGACAACCCCGTCCAACGAGTGGACGGAAGTGGTCCGGAAGGGGAAGGGCAAAAAGTCGGCGACGGCCGCCCCTGCCGTCTCCGCCACCGCCGCCGCCACCGCCCCCAGCCAGCCGCAGACGACCGGCAAGGGAAAGCGGAAGAGGAAGCGGAAGGGGAAAGGGAAAGGGAGGGGAAAGGGACAGCTAGTCCCCCCAAAAACCGCGGCCGTCGTGGTGACGCTCACCGCGGAGGCTGCGGAGCGGGGGGAGAGCTACGCGTCCATTTTGGTGCGGGCGCGTGCCAATGCTGATCCCACCCAACTAGGGATCGGCAGCGTCTCTTGCCGGCGGACCCAAACCGGGGCTCGAATTTTCGAGTTCCCGGGGGCAGAGGGGGGTGCCCACGCGGACCTCTTTGCAGCCAAGCTGCAGGAGGTCATCGCAGATTCGGCCAAGGTGGCCCGACCGGTTAAGTCTGCGGCCATAGAGGTGACGGACCTCGATGACTCCGTCACCAAGGAGGAGGTGGCGGTGGCGGTCGCGAGGATAGGGGGCTGCGACGTCGCGGCGGTCCAAGGCCGGGACATAAGGCCCGGCCGTGGCGGCATGGGCACCATCCGCCTCGAGTGCCCGGTCGTTGCTGCCAAAGCCGTCCTTGCCAAGGGACGGCTCACAGTCGGGTACAGCTCGGCTGCAGTCCGGGCACTCGAGGACCAGCCTCTGCGGTGCTTCCGGTGCTTAGGCATCGGACACACCCGGTCCCTGTGTCCGTCCACGGTGGACAGGACGGACACGTGCTACCGCTGCGGCAAGGAGGGCCATAAATCCGCAGCCTGCAAGGCCGCCACGCCGCACTGCGCGGTGTGTGCCGCCAGTGGCCGCCCGGCGGGCCACGTTATGAGGGGGAGGAACTGCAATCCTCCCCCTAAGCGGGGCAAAGCGCAAGCGCCGAAAGGGCCTGCTGCTGCCGCTGGCACCGTCGTTCCTGCGGCGGCTGCGGAGGGGGGTGCGATGTCCGAGTGATGGATAGGGCCGAACATCGCATCCTTCAGGCGAACACCAACCACTGCAGGGCAGCCCAGGATCTGCTGACGCAGACCATGGCTGAGTGGTTGGTGGACTTGGCGGTGGTCGCCGAACCTTACTCGGTCCCTGGCCGTTGGCTGGGCGACCGAGACGGCTTGGTGGCGTTGGTGTCGCGGTCTTCCACGGACTCCCCTCCCCTCTCGCTCTTAGAGAGGGGACCGGGATACGTGGCCGCCGCGTGGGGAGACATGGCCCTGGTGGGGGTCTATTTCTCCCCAAACCGCTCTCTCTCGGACTTTGAGGATTTCCTCGAGATCCTCACCGCGGTCATAGGGAGGGCGGCGCCACGCCAGGTCGTGGTGTTGGGCGACCTGAACGCCAAGTCGACGGCCTGGGGTAACCCGGCTGCGGGTTACCCCAGTCCGTCGGGGTCCGGGGACGCGCCGTCGAGTTCTGGGCAACCTCGTGCGGTGTGTCCCTCCTAAACAGGGGGGCGGTCCACACGTGCGTGCGGCGGCAGGGTGGGTCGGTGGTCGACGTCTCGTTTGCCACCCCCGCGCTGGCCGCCCGCGTCGTCAACTGGCGGGTAGAGATGGTGGAGACCTTGTCGGACCACCGTTATGTGCGGTTCGACATCTCCACCCAGCGGGGAGGGGGGATGGCCCGCGCTGGGCAATCTCCCTTCCCGCGGTGGGCACTCACCCGCCTGGACCGGGAGGCAGCCAAGGAGGCGGCCTTTCTCCAGGACTGGCTGTCGCCCCCTGTCGAGGAGGTCCTGGACGTAGACGCCGCAGCGGTCCAGCTCAGGGGGTCCCTGACCGAGGTGTGCAACTCCAGCATGCCTCGGTCTCGCCGTCCGCCCCCCCATCGTGCCGTCTACTGGTGGACGGAGGAGCTGGAGGAGCTCAGGGCCACCTGCGTGGCGGCCAGAAGGGCCTACGCGCGGAGCCGAAGGCGCAGCGCCCTAAACCGAGACCGGGCAGAGGAGGACCGCCTATACGCCTCTTACCGAGAGGCGACGACGGTCCTCAAGTCTGCAATGGGCGCTGCGAGAGACTCGGCGTGGGCCGAGATGCTGGAGGGTCTCGACAGGGATCCCTATGGGAGGCCATACAAGGCGGCGCGGAACCAGCTCCGCCCGTATGGTCCCCCACTGACGGAGACCCTCGAGCCATCGTTGTTGGATGGGGTGGTCCGGTCCCTGTTTCCGCGCAGGACCGACTTCACCCCACCAACGATGGATCCCCCGCGGGTGGCGGCTGCGGCGGCGGATGAGGAGGAGGTCCCCCCGGTGACGGTGGCGGAGTTTCGCGCGGGGGTTCTCGGCCTCCGCGCGAAGAAGACGGCTCCCGGGCCAGACGGCGTCCCTGCACGGGTGCTGGCGATCGCCGCCCCCGAAATGGAGGACAGGATTCGGGACCTCTTCAGCGCGTGTTTTGCGGCTGGGAGGTTCCCGAAACTGTGGAAGGAGGGGCGGCTATGCCTGCTCCAAAAGGAGGGACGCCCGGTGGACTCCCCCTCGGCATACCGGCCCATCGTCCTGCTCGATGAGGTCGGTAAATTGTTCGAGGGGATTGTCGCCTCCCGGCTGGGTAGCCATTTGCGGGGGGTAGGGCCGGATCTGTCGGACGCCCAGTTCGGTTTCCGTCGAGGGCGTTCGACGATCGACGCGCTGGCCCTACTCAAGGGCCAGGTGAGGGAAGCGGTGGAGGCGGGGGACGGAGTGCTGGCGGTGTCATTCGACATTGCCAACGCCTTCAACTCCGTCCCCCACTCGACGATATTGGAGGCGCTCCGGTATCACGGAGTGCCCCAATACCTGCGGAACCTCCTGGCCAGCTACCTGGGGGACCGGGTGGTCGTCCTGGCCGACAAGACGGCAACGATTCGGAGGTACGGCGCAGAGTCCGGTGTTCCGCAGGGGTCCGTGTTGGGGCCCCCCCTGTGGAACATCGGATTCGACTGGCTCCTGCGGGGAGCCCTCCTCCAGGGCACGAGTGTCATCTGCTACGCGGATGACACTCTCCTCACTGCCCGGGGGAGGAACTTCGGGGAGGCGGCCTGTCTGGCCTCGGCTGGCGGATCCTTGGTTGCGGAGAGGATCCGCCGCCTCGGATTGAGGGTGGCGCTGCAAAAGACCGAGGCCGTGTTCTTTCGCGGGCCTCGGCAGCGCTGCCCTCCCGACGCACATATCGTCGTGGAGGGCGTCCGGATAGGGGTCCAGCCCCAGATGAAGTATCTGGGCCTGGTGCTGGACGACAGGTGGCGGTTCGGCCCGCATTTCAGCGGGCTGTCGACGCGCCTGTTGAAGGCCGCGGACGCCCTCTCGTGGCTCCTCCCGAACCTGGGGGGGCCCAAGGCGAAATGCCGGCGCCTATATGCCGGCATTCTCAAGAGTATGGCCCTATACGGGGCACCCATCTGGGCGGATTCCCTCCATAGGAGGGAAAATGCAACCGCCATCCGCAAGCCCCAAAGGGCTATTGCACTGCGGGTGGCGAGGGCCTACCGCTCGGTGGGCTTTTCGGCGGCGTGCGCTCTGGCCGGCACCCCTCCTTGGGAGTTGGAGGCGTGGGTGCTCGCCAGAGTGTACGAGTGGACGGCGCGCCGGAAGGCGCTCGGGGAGTGCCCCGTCCCCGAGGAGCGGGAGGCCGTGCGGCGGGAGGCGAGGGACGCAATCGTCCTCCACTGGACAGAGGACCTCGCCACCGCCGCCTTTGGCCGCCGGACCTTGGACGCGCTCGGTCCGGTCTTGCGGAGCTGGCTCGAGCGGACCCATGGGTTCCTCTCTTTCCGTCTGGTGCAGGTGTTGTCCGGCCATGGCTGTTTCGGAAAGCACCTGCACCGGATCGGGAGGGAGGAAACGCCGGCGTGCCACGAATGCGGGGCGCCGGAGGACACGGCGCAGCACACCCTGGAGGTGTGCCCGGCCTGGTCCGAGCTACGCCGCGGCCTCACCGCTGTGGTTGGCCAGGACCTCTCGCTTCTCGGCGTGATCAACGCCATGCTGGGGAGCGAGGAGGCCTGGGCAGCGGTTGCCTCCTTTTGCGAGGACGTAATCTCGCAAAAGGAGGAGGCGGAGCGCGCGCGGGAGGACGACCCTCTCGCTGCGCCGCTCCGCAGACGAAGAAGGGGTCGGAGAGGGCGCGTAGGTCCTCTCCCTCCTCTTGGTGGTGATGGGCGGGCGACAGGCGCGGGGGTGCCTTCGCCCGCATTGCAGCCGTCACCACCTTCGTCGGTCACTCCCGGGCCCGTCCCCCTCCCCACGGGGAGGGTGTGAGGGGTCCGTTATGAATGGAAATCGTCGGCGGGGACTGGACGTAAAGGCTGTGCCGGTTTCCCAGTCCCCGCCACTCGGACGAAGCGGGAGTGCCGCTGGGTTGTTTTAGTGGGTATACCGGGTCAGACCGGGGAGTCCCACATAACCCCCCCATCCCCCGATGGGAGGGCATGCATAAAGCATTTTTTCCCAGCGCAAACAAAAAAAAAAAAAAAAAAGGTTAGGTTAGGTTGGGGGACCCCCTCACAGTGCTTGCGTCCACGTCGCGTCCCCTGGAAACAGCCCAGTACTGACCACCGTAACGGAGTGGCAGTCTGGGTTGGCCAAAGTGCACTGTGCTTTCGTAGCCATCTTGCCTTGTGACTACGAATTGTTGTCGGAAATGTCTACACCTTCGCGGGACGCCTGCGGGCGATTTATGAAACAAAAAGGCCCTTCTCAGGGCCAACCCAAAGGCCCTTCTCAGGGCCAACCCAAAGGCCCTTCTCAGGGCCAACCAAAAGGCCCTTCTCAGGGCCACTCCGACGCTTCGGCGTCAGAGGCTAGCCGCGCGCCGTCTGCGGCTAGCTTCTTCGGAGGAGCGGAGTCGTCTGACGACTCAATGGTTACTGTGTCGGACGCAGCCGACTCTGGGTCGCGGAAGCGAGTATACCGGAGCGGTGGGTCCGAGGGCTCCTCGACCTCGAGGTCGACGAGGTTGCCGAAGGCAAAAAAGCCGACAGTGGCCGCGGAGACCCATATCGTTGGGCTCGCGGACGCTCAACGCCAGTTGGATCTGGCTCGGCGGGGTCTGCTCCAGCAAGAGTTGGAGGAGCGGGTCGCCGCCAAGGAGAGACGGGCGCACGCCGCCCGGGCCAAGTCCGGGTACGGGGCGTCTCGCGTCCTGTACGCCGACTACTCCTTGGCCGAGCTGGAGAGGATGGCAGAGGAGGACGAGGAGGAGATTTTGGAGGTCGCCTCTAAGTCCTCCAACCTGAAGGGGACCTTACAGAAGGCCCTGAAATGCCGAGCCGCGAGCATGCGCGGTGTCGTCGCGGAGCTGGTCCAGCGAAAGGCCACCGACGAGACGCGGCAACTGCAGGCGAAGGTGGATCGCCTGCAGTCGGAGGTCAGCCAGCTTCATCAGAAGCTGGCCGAAGCCACGGCCCGGCCACAACAGGCCAAAACGAGCCCTGCGGCAGAGGGCCCCGCCTCCTCCAACCTTGAGGATATCATCCGCAAGGTTGTCATGGAGGAGAGGGCCTTCACTAGAGCCTGCTTTGCAGGAATCGAGGACCGGCTCCTGCCGGAGAAACGCCTCCGGCCGCCGCTTGCGGCGGATAAGAGGAAGAGCGAGCCGGGGCCGTCCTTGTCCCCGCCCGAGCCCCAGTCGGAGGATGCCCTTCTCCCTTCGACAACCCCGTCCAACGAGTGGACGGAAGTGGTCCGCAAGGGGAAGGGCAAAAAGCCGGCGACGGCCGCCCCTGCCGTCACCGCCACCGCCGCCGCCACCGCCCCCAGCCAGCCGCAGACGACCGGCAAGGGAAAGCGGAAGAGGAAGCGGAAGGGGAAAGGGAAAGGGAGGGGAAAGGGACAGCTAGTCCCCCCAAAAACCGCGGCCGTAGTGGTGACGCTCACCGCGGAGGCTGCGGAGCGAGGGGAGACGTACGCGTCCATTTTGGTGCGGGCGCGTGCCAATGCTGATCCCACCCAACTGGGGATCAGCGGCGTCTCTTGCCGGCGGACCCAAGCCGGGGCTCGAATCTTCGAGTTCCCGGGGGCAGAGGGGAGTGCCCATGCGGACCTCTTTGCAGCCAAGCTGCAGGAGGTCATCGCCGACTCGGCCAAGGTGGCCCGACCCGTCAAGTCGGCGGCCATAGAGGTGACGGACCTCGATGACTCCGTCACCAAGGAGGAGGTGGCGGCAGCGGTCGCAGTCATAGGGGGCTGTGACGTCAAGGCGGTCCAAGGCCGGGACATAAGGCCCGGCCGTGGCGGCATGGGCACCATCCGCCTCGAGTGCCCGGTCGTCGCTGCTAAAGCCGTCCTTGCCAAGGGACGGCTCACAGTTGGGTACAGCTCGGCTGCAGTCCGGGCGCTCGAGGACCAGCCTCTGCGGTGCTTCCGGTGCCTGGGCATCGGGCACACCCGGTCCCTGTGTCCGTCCACGGTGGACAGGACGGACACGTGCTACCGCTGCGGCATGGACGGACACAAATCCGCTGCCTGCAAGGCCGCCACGCCGCACTGCGCGGTGTGTGCCGCCAGTGGCCGCCCGGCGGGCCACATTATGAGGGGGAGGAACTGCAATCCTCCCCCTAAGCGGGGCAAAGCACAGGCGCCGAACAGGCCTGCTGCTGCCGCTGGCTGCACCGTCGTTCCTGCGGCGGCTGCGGAGGGGGGTGCGATGTCCGAGTGATGGATAGGGTCGAGCATCGCATCCTTCAGGCGAACACCAACCACTGCAGGGCAGCCCAGGATCTGCTGATGCAGACCATGGCTGAGTGGTTGGTGGACTTGGCGGTGGTCGCCGAGCCTTACTCGGTCCCTGGCCGTTGGCTGGGCGACCGGGACGGACTGGTGGCGTTGGTGTCGCGGCCTTCCACGGACTCCCCTCCCCTCTCGCTCTTAGAGAGGGGACCGGGATACGTGGCCGCCGCGTGGGGAGACATGGCCCTGGTGGGGGTCTATTTCTCCCCAAACCGCTCTCTCTCGGACTTTGAGGATTTCCTAGAGATCCTCACCTCTGTCGTAGGGAGGGCGGCGCCACGCCAGGTCGTGGTGTTGGGCGACCTGAACGCCAAGTCGACGGCCTGGGGTAACTCGGCTGCGGGTTGCAATGTCCGGGGACGCGCCGTCGAGTTCTGGGCAACCTCGTGCGGTGTGTCCCTCCTAAACAGGGGGGCGGTCCACACGTGCGTGCGGCGGCGGGGTGGGTCGGTGGTCGACGTCTCGTTCGCCACCCCCGCGCTGGCCGCCCGCGTCGTCAACTGGCGGGTAGAGATGGTGGAGACCTTGTCGGACCACCGTTATGTGCGGTTCGACATCTCCACCCAGCAGCGGGGAGGGGGGATGGCCCGCGCTGGGCAATCTCCCTTCCCGCGGTGGGCACTCACCCGCCTGGACCGGGAGGCAGCCAAGGAGGCGGCCTTTCTCCAGGACTGGCTGTCGCCCCCTGTCGAGGAGGTCCTGGACGTAGACGCCGCAGCGGTCCAGCTCAGGGGGTCCCTGACCGAGGTGTGCAACTCCAGCATGCCTCGGTCTCGCCGTCCGCCCCCCCATCGTGCCGTCTACTGGTGGACGGAGGAGCTGGAGGAGCTCAGGGCCACCTGCGTGGCGGCCAGAAGGGCCTACACGCGGAGCCGAAGGCGCAGCGCCCTAAACCGAGACCGGGCAGAGGAGGACCGCCTATACGCCTCTTACCGAGAGGCGACGACGGTCCTCAAGTCTGCAATGGGCGCTGCGAAAGACTCGGCGTGGGCCGAGATGCTGGAGGGTCTCGACAGGGATCCCTATGGGAGGCCATACAAGGCGGCGCGGAACCAGCTCCGCCCGTATGGTCCCCCACTGACGGAGACCCTCGAGCCGGCGTTGTTGGATGGGGTGGTCCGGTCCCTGTTTCCGCGCAGGACCGACTTCGCCCCACCAACGATGGATCCCCCGCGGGAGGCGGCTTCGGCGGCGGATGACGAGGAGGTCCCCCCGGTGACGGTGGCGGAGTTTCGCGCGGGGGTTCTCAACCTCCGCGCGAAGAAGACGGCCCCCGGACCAGACGGCGTCCCTGCAAGGGTGCTGGCGATCGCCGCCCCTGAAATGGAGGACAGGATTCGGGACCTCTTCAGCGCGTGTTTTGCGGCTGGGAGGTTCCCGAAACTGTGGAAGGAGGGGCGGCTATGCCTGCTCCGAAAGGAGGGACGCCCGGTGGACTCCCCCTCGGCATACCGGCCCATCGTCCTGCTCGATGAGGTCGGTAAATTGTTCGAGGGGATTGTCGCCTCCCGGCTGGGTAGCCATTTGCGGGGGGTAGGGCCGGATCTGTCGGACGCCCAGTTCGGACGAGACGCGGCAACTGCAGGCGAAGGTGGATCGCCTGCAGTCGGAGGTCAGCCAGCTTCATCAGAAGCTGGCCGAAGCCACGGCCCGGCCACAACAGGCCAAGACGAGCCCTGCGGCAGAGGGCCCCGCCTCCTCCAACCTTGAGGATATCATCCGCAAGGTTGTTATGGAGGAGAGGGCCTTTACAAGAGCCTGCATAGCAGGGATTGAGGACCGGCTCCTGCCGGAGAAACGCCTCCGGCCGCCGCTTGCGGCGGATAAGAGGCAGAGCGAGGCGGGACCACCCTTGTCCCCGCCCGAGTCCCAGTCGGAGGATGCCCTTCTCCCTTCGACAACCCCGTCCAACGAGTGGACGGAAGTGGTCCGCAAGGGGAAGGGCAAAAAGCCGGCGACGGCCGCCCCTGCCGTCCCCGCCGCCACCGCCGCCACCGCCGCCGCCGCCCCTAGCCAACAGCAGACTGGCAAGGGAAAGCGGAAGAGGAAGCGAAAGGGGAAAGGGAAAGGGAGGGGAAAGGGGCAGCTAGTCCCCCCAAAAACGGCGGCCGTCGTAGTGACGCTCACCGCGGAGGCTGCGGAGCGAGGAGAGACGTACGCGTCCATTTTGGTGCGGGCGCGTACAACTGCCGATCCTACCCAACTAGGGATCGGCAGCGTGTCTTGCCGGCGGACCCAAACCGGGGCTCGAATCTTCGAGTTCCCGGGGGCAGAGGGGAGTGCCCACGCGGACCTCTTTGCAGCCAAGCTGCAAGAGGTCATCGCCGACTCGGCCAAGGTGGCCCGACCGGTAAAGTCCGCAGCCATAGAGGTGACCGACCTCGACGACTCCGTCACCAAGGAGGAGGTGGCGGTGGCGGTCGCGAGGATAGGGGGCTGCGACGTCGCGGCGGTCCAAGGCCGGGACATAAGGCCCGGCCGTGGCGGCATGGGCACCGTCCGCCTCGAGTGCCCGGTCGTTGCTGCCAAAGCCGTCCTTGCCAAGGGACGGCTCACAGTCGGGTACAGCTCGGCTGCAGTCCGGGCACTCGAGGACCAGCCTCTGCGGTGCTTCCGGTGCTTAGGCATCGGACACACCCGGTCCCTGTGTCCGTCCACGGTGGACAGGACGGACACGTGCTACCGCTGCGGCAAGGAGGGCCATAAATCCGCAGCCTGCAAGGCCGCCACGCCGCACTGCGCGGTGTGTGCCGCCAGTGGCCGCCCGGCGGGCCACGTTATGAGGGGGAGGAACTGCAATAAGTGGAGACCTTGTCGGACCACCGTTATGTGCGGTTCGACATCTCCACCCAGCAGCGGGGAGGGGGGATGGCCCGCGCTGGGCAATCTCCCTTCCCGCGGTGGGCACTCACCCGCCTGGACCGGGAGGCAGCCAAGGAGGCGGCCTTCCTCCAGGACTGGCTGTCGCCCCCTGTCGAGGAGGCCCTGGACGTGGACGCCGCAGCGGTCCGGCTCAGAGGGTCCCTGACCGAGGTGTGCAACTCCAGCATGCCTCGGTCTCGCCGTCCGCCCCCAGGTCGTGCCGTCTACTGGTGGACGGAGGAGCTGGAGGAGCTCAGGGCCACCTGCGTGGCGGCCAGAAGGGCCTACGCGCGGAGCCGAAGGCGCAGCGCCCAAAACCGAGACCGGGCAGAGGAGGACCGCCTATACGCCTCTTACCGAGAGGCGACGACGGTCCTCAAGTCTGCAATGGGCGCTGCAAAGGACTCGGCGTGGGCCGAGATGCTGGAGGGTCTCGACAGAGATCCTTATGGGAGACCATACAAGGCGGCGCGGAACCAGCTGCGCCCGTATGGTCCCCCACTGACGGAGACCCTCGAGCCATCGTTGTTGGATGGGGTGGTCCGGTCCCTGTTTCCGCGCAGGACCGACTTCACCCCACCAACGATGGATCCCCCGCGGGGGGCGGCTGCGGCGGCGGATGAGGAGGAGGTCCCCCCGGTGACGGTGGCGGAGTTTCGCGCGGGGGTTTTCGGCCTCCGCGCAAAGAAGACGGCCCCCGGGCCAGACGGCGTCCCTGCTCGGGTGCTGGCGATCGCCGCCCCCGAAATGGAGGACAGGATTCGGGACCTCTTCAGCGCGTGTTTTGCGGCTGGGAGGTTCCCGAGACTGTGGAAGGAGGGGCGGCTATGCCTGCTCCGAAAGGAGGGACGCCCGGTGGACTCCCCCTCGGCATACCGGCCCATCGTCCTGCTCGATGAGGTCGGTAAATTGTTCGAGGGGATTGTCGCCTCCCGGCTGGGTAGCATTTTGCGGGGGGTAGGGCCGGATCTGTCGGACGCCCAGTTCGGTTTCCGTCGAGGGCGTTCGACGATCGACGCGCTGGCCCTACTCAAGGGCCAGGTGAGGGAAGCGGTGGAGGCGGGGGACGGAGTGCTGGCGGTGTCATTCGACATTGCCAACGCCTTCAACTCCGTCCCCCACTCGACGATATTGGAGGCGCTCCGGTATCACGGAGTGCCCCAATATCTGCGGAACCTCCTCGCCAGCTACCTGGAGGACCGGGAGGTCGTCCTCGTGGATAGGTCGGCAACGTTGAGGCGGTACGGCGCAGAGTCCGGTGTTCCGCAGGGGTCGGTGTTGGGGCCCCCCCTGTGGAACATCGGGTTCGATTGGCTCCTGCGGGGAGCCCTCCTCCAGGGCACGAGTGTCATCTGTTACGCGGATGACACTCTCCTCACTGCCCGGGGGAGGAATTTCGGGGAGGCGGCCTGTCTGGCCTCGGCTGGCGGATCCTTGGTTGCGGAGAGGATCCGCCGCCTCGGATTGAGGGTGGCGCTGCAAAAGACCGAGGCCGTGTTCTTCCGCGGGCCTCGGCAGCGCTGCCCTCCCGACGCACACATCGTCGTGGAGGGCGTCCGGATAGGGGTCCAGCCCCAGATGAAGTATCTGGGCCTGGTGCTGGACGACAGGTGGCGCTTCGGCCCGCATTTCAGCGGGCTGTCGACGCGCCTGTTGAAGGCCGCGGACGCCCTCTCGTGGCTCCTCCCGAACCTGGGGGGGCCCAAGGCGAAATGCCGGCGCCTCTATGCCGGCATTTTGAAGAGCATGGCCCTGTACGGGGCCCCCATCTGGGCGGACTCCCTCCATAGGAGGGAGAATGCAACGGCCATCCGCAAGCCCCAAAGGGCTATTGCACTGCGGGTGGCGAGGGCCTACCGCTCGGTGGGCTTTTCGGCGGCGTGCGCTCTGGCCGGCACCCCTCCTTGGGAGTTGGAGGCGTGGGTGCTCGCCAGAGTGTACGAGTGGACGGCGCGCCGGAAGGCGCTCGGGGAGTGCCCCGTCCCCGAGGAGCGGGAGGCCGTGCGGCGGGAGGCGAGGGACGCAATCGTCCTTCACTGGACGGAGGACCTCGCCACCGCCGCCTTTGGCCGCCGGACCTTGGACGCGCTCGGTCCGGTCCTGCGGAGCTGGCTCGAGCGGGCCCACGGGTTTCTCTCTTTCCGTCTGGTGCAGGTGTTGTCCGGCCATGGCTGTTTCGGAAAGCACCTGCACCGGATCGGGAGGGAGGAAACGCCGGCGTGCCACGAGTGCGGGGCCCCGGAGGACACGGCGCAGCACACCCTCGAGGTGTGCCCGGCTTGGTCCGAGCTGCGCCGTGGCCTGACCGCGGTGGTCGGCCAGGACCTCTCGCTTCCCAGCGTGATCAACGCCATGCTGGGGAGCGAGGAGGCCTGGGCTGCGGTTGCCTCCTTTTGCGAGGACGTTATCTCGCAAAAGGAGGAGGCGGAGCGCGCGCGGGAGGACGACCCTCTCGCTGCGCCGCTCCGCAGACGAAGAAGGGGTCGGAGAAGGGGCGCAGGTCCTCTCCCTCCTCTTGGTGGTGATGGGCGGGTGACAGGCGCGGGGGTGCCTTCGCCCGCATTGCAGCCGTCACCACCTTCGTCGGTCACTCCCGGGCCCGCCCCCCTCCCCGCGGGGAGGGCGTGAGGGGCCCGCATTGCAGGGTAATCGTCGGCGGGGACTGGACGTAAAGGCTGTGCCGGTTTCCCAGTCCCCGCCACTAGGACGAAGCGGGAGTGCCGCTGGGTTGTTTTAGTGGGTATACCGGGTCAGACCGGGGAGTCCCACATAATCCCCCCATCCCCCGATGGGGGGGCATGCGTAATGCATTTTTTCCCAGCGCAAACAAAAAAAAAAAAAAAAAAAAGGTTGGGGGAGGGGGACCCCCTCACAGTGCTTGCGTCCACGTCGCGTCCCCTGGAAACAGCCCAGTACTGACCACCGTAACGGAGTGGCAGTCTGGGTTGGCCAAAGTGCACTGTGCTTTCGTAGCCATCTTTGCCTTGAGTCTACGAACTGCGGAATGTCGAAACCTTTGCGGGACGCCTGCGGGCGATTCCTAAAACAAAAAGGCCCTTCTCAGGGCCAACCCAAAGGCCCTTCTCAGGGCCAACCCAAAGGCCCTTCTCAGGGCCAACCAAAAGGCCCTTCTCAGGGCCACTCCGACGCTTCGGCGTCAGAGGGTAGCCGCGCGCCGTCTGCGGCTAGTTTCTTTGGAGGGGCGGACGAGTCGTCTGACGACTCGATGGTGAGTGTGTCGGACGCAGCCGACTCTGGGTCGCGCAAGCGAGCACACCGGAGCGGTGGGTCCGAGGGCTCCTCAGCGTCGACGAGGTTGCCGAAGGCAAAAAAGCCAACGGTGGCCGCGGAGACCCATGTCGTTGGGCTCGCGGACGCTCAACGCCAGTTGGATCTGGCTCGGCGGGGTCTGCTCCAGCAAGAGTTGGAGGAGCGGGTCGCCGCCAAGGAGAGACGGGCGCACGCCGCCCGGGCCAAGTCCGGGTACGGGGCGTCCCGCGTCCTGTACGCGGACTATTCTCTGGCCGAGCTGGAGAAGATGGCGGAGGAGGACGAGGAGGAGATTATGGAGGTCGCCTCTAAGTCCTCCAACCTGAAGGGGACCCTGCAGAAGGCCCTAAAATGCAGGGCCGCGAGTATGCGTGGCGTCGTCGCGGAGCTGGTGCAGCGCAAGGCGACCGACGAGACGCGGCAACTGCAGGCGAAGGTGGATCGCCTGCAGTCGGAGGTCAGCCAGCTTCATCAGAAGCTGGCCGAAGCCACGGCCCGGCCACAACAGGCCAAGACGAGCCCTGCGGCAGAGGGCCCCGCCTCCGCCAACCTTGAGGATATCATCCGCAAGGTTGTAATGGAGGAGAGGGCCTTCACGAGATCCTGCTTAGCAGGAATCGAGGACCGGCTCCTGCCGGAGAAACGCCTCCGACCGCCGCTTGCGGCGGATAAGAGGCAGAGCGAGCCGGGGCCGTCCGTGTCCCCGCCCGAGCCCCAGTCGGAGGATGCCCTTCTCCCATCGACAACCCCGTCCAACGAGTGGACGGAAGTTGTACGCAAGGGGAAGGGCCAAGGCAAAAAGTCGGCGACGGCCGCCCCTGTCGTCCCCGCCGCCACCGCCGCCACCGCCCCTACCCAACCGCAGTCCGGCAAGGGAAAGCGGAAGGGGAAGGGGAAACGGAAAAGGAAAGGGAGAGGAAAGGGGCAGCTAGTCCCCCCAAAAACCGCGGCCGTCGTGGTGACGCTCACCGCGGAGGCTGCGGAGCGGGGGGAGACGTACGCGTCCATTTTGGTGCGGGCGCGTACCAATGCTGATCCCACCCAACTAGGGATCGGCGGCGTTTCTTGCCGGCGGACCCAAGCCGGGGCTCGAATCTTCGAGTTCCCGGGGGCAGAGGGGAGTGCCCACGCGGACCTCTTTGCAGCCAAGCTGCAGGAGGTCATCGCGGATTCCGCCAAGGTGGCCCGACCGGTCAAGTCTGCGGCCATAGAGGTGACGGACCTCGACGACTCCGTCACCAAGGAGGAGGTGGCGGCGGCGGTCGCGGGGATAGGGGGCTGCGACGTCACGGCGGTCCGAGGCCGGGACATAAGGCCCGGCCGTGGCGGGATGGGCACCATTCGCCTCGAGTGCCCGGTCGCCGCTGCTAAGGCCGTCCTTGCCAAGGGACGGCTCACAGTCGGGTACAGCTCGGCTGCCGTCCGGGCGCTCGAGGACCAGCCTCTGCGGTGCTTCCGGTGCATGGGCATCGGGCACACCCGGTCCCTGTGTCCGTCCACAGTGGACAGGACGGACACCTGCTACCGCTGCGGCAAGGAGGGGCACAAATCCGCTGCCTGCAAGGCCGCCACGCCGCACTGCGCGGTGTGTGCCGCCAGTGGCCGCCCGGCGGGCCACATTATGAGGGGGAGGAACTGCAATCCTCCCCCTAAGCGGGGCAAAGCGCAGGCGCCGAATAGGCCTGCTGCTGCCGCTGGCTGCACCGTCGTTCCTGCGGCGGCTGCGGAGGGGGGTGCGATGTCCGAGTGATGGATAGGGTCGAGCATCGCATCCTTCAGGCGAACACCAACCACTGCAGGGCAGCCCAGGATCTGCTGACGCAGACCATGGCTGAGTGGTTGGTGGACTTGGCGGTGGTCGCCGAGCCTTACTCGGTCCCTGGCCGTTGGCTGGGCGACCGGGACGGACTGGTGGCGTTGGTGTCGCGGCCTTCCACGGACTCCCCTCCCCTCTCGCTCTTAGAGAGGGGACCGGGATACGTGGCCGCCGCGTGGGGAGACATGGCCCTGGTGGGGGTCTATTTCTCCCCAAACCGCTCTCTCTCGGACTTTGAGGATTTCCTAGAGATCCTCACCTCTGTCGTAGGGAGGGCGGCACCACGCCAGGTCGTGGTGTTGGGCGACCTGAACGCCAAGTCGACGGCCTGGGGTAACCCGGCTGCGGGTTGCAACGTCCGGGGACGCGCCGTCGAGTTCTGGGCAACCTCGTGCGGTGTGTCCCTCCTAAACAGGGGGGCGGTCCACACGTGCGTGCGGCGGCAGGGTGGATCGGTGGTCGACGTCTCGTTTGCCACCCCCGCGCTGGCCGCCCGCGTCGTCAACTGGCGGGTAGAGATGGTGGAGACCTTGTCGGACCACCGTTATGTGCGGTTCGACATCTCCACCCAGCAGCGGGGAGGGGGGATGGCCCGCGCTGGGCAATCTCCCTTCCCGCGGTGGGCACTCACCCGCCTGGACCGGGAGGCAGCCAAGGAGGCGGCCTTTCTGCAGGACTGGCTGTCGCCCCCTGTCGAGGAGGTCCCGGACGTGGACGCCGCAGCGGTCCGGCTCAGGGGGTCCCTGACCGAGGTGTGCAACTCCAGCATGCCTCGGTCTCGCCGTCCGCCCCCCCATCGTGCCGTCTATTGGTGGACGGAGGAGCTGGCGGAGCTCAGGGACACCTGCGTGGCGGCCAGAAGGGCCTACGCGCGGAGCCGAAGGCGCAGCGCCCAAAACCGAGACCGGGCAGAGGAGGACCGCCTATACGCCTCGTACCGAGAGGCGACGACGGTCCTCAAGTCTGCGATGGGCGCTGCTAAAGACTCGGCGTGGGCCGAGATGCTGGAGGGTCTCGACAGGGATCCCTATGGGAGACCATACAAGGCGGCGCGGAACCAGCTCCGCCCGTATGGTCCCCCACTGACGGAGACCCTCGAGCCATCGTTGTTGGATGGGGTGGTCCGGTCCCTGTTTCCGCGCAGGACCGACTTCGCCCCACCAACGATGGATCCCCCGCGGGGGGTGGCTCCGCCGGATGAGGAGGAGGTCCCCCCGGTAACGGTGGAGGAGTTTCGCGCGGGGGTTCTCAACCTCCGCGCGAAGAAGACGGCCCCCGGACCAGACGGCGTCCCTGCGCGGGTGCTGGCGATCGCCGCCCCCGAAATGGAGGACAGGTTTCGGGACCTCTTCAGCGCGTGCTTTACGGCTGGGAGGTTCCCGAAACCATGGAAGGAGGGGCGGCTATGCCTGCTCCGTAAGGAGGGACGCCCGGTGGACTCCCCCTCGGCATACCGGCCCATCGTCCTGCTCGATGAGGTCGGTAAATTGTTCGAGGGGATTGTCGCCTCCCGGCTGGGTAGCATTTTGCGGGGGGTAGGGCCGGATCTGTCGGACGCCCAGTTCGGTTTCCGTCGAGGGCGTTCGACGATCGACGCGCTGGCCCTACTCAAGGGCCAGGTGAGGGAAGCGGTGGAGGCGGGGGACGGAGTGCTGGCGGTGTCATTCGACATTGCCAACGCCTTCAACTCCGTCCCCCACTCGACGATATTGGAGGCGCTCCGGTATCACGGAGTGCCCCAATATCTGCGGAACCTCCTTGGCAGCTACCTGGAGGACCGGGAGGTTGTCCTCGCGGACAGGTCGGGGACAGTGAGGCGGTACGGCGCGGAGTCCGGTGTTCCGCAGGGGTCCGTGTTGGGGCCCCCCCTGTGGAACATCGGATTCGACTGGCTCCTGCGGGGAGCCCTCCTCCAGGGCACGAGTGTCATCTGCTACGCGGATGACACTCTCCTCACTGCCCGGGGGAGGAATTTCGGGGAGGCGGCCTGTCTGGCCTCGGCTGGCGGATCCTTGGTTGCGGAGAGGATCCGCCGCCTCGGATTGAGGGTGGCGCTGCAAAAGACCGAGGCCGTGTTCTTCCGCGGGCCTCGGCAGCGCTGCCCTCCCGACGCACACATCGTCGTGGAGGGCGTCCGGATAGGGGTCCAGCCCCAGATGAAGTATCTGGGCCTGGTGCTGGACGACAGGTGGCGATTCGGCCCGCATTTCAGCGGGCTGTCGACGCGCCTGTTGAAGGCCGCGGACGCCCTCTCGTGGCTCCTCCCGAACCTGGGGGGGCCCAAGGCGAAATGCCGGCGCCTCTATGCCGGCATTTTAAAGAGCATGGCCCTGTACGGGGCGCCCATCTGGGCGGACTCCCTCCACAGGAGGGAGAATGCAACCGCCATCCGCAAGCCCCAAAGGGCTATTGCACTGCGGGTGGCGAGGGCCTACCGCTCGGTGGGCTTTTCGGCGGCGTGCGCTCTGGCCGGCACCCCTCCTTGGGAGTTGGAGGCGTGGGTGCTCGCCAGAGTGTACGAGTGGACGGCGCGCCGGAAGGCGCTCGGGGAGTGCCCCGTCCCCGAGGAGCGGGAGGCCGTGCGGCGGGAGGCGAGGGACGCAATCGTCCTTCACTGGACGGAGGACCTCGCCACCGCCGCCTTTGGCCGCCGGACCTTGGACGCGCTCGGTCCGGTCCTGCGGAGCTGGCTCGAGCGGGCCCACGGGTTTCTCTCTTTCCGTCTGGTGCAGGTGTTGTCCGGCCATGGCTGTTTCGGAAAGCACCTGCACCGGATCGGGAGGGAGGAAACGCCGGCGTGCCACGAATGCGGGGCGCCGGAGGACACGGCGCAGCACACCCTGGAGGTGTGCCCGGCCTGGTCCGAGCTGCGCCGCGGCCTCACCGCTGTGGTTGGCCAGGACCTCTCGCTTCCCGGCGTGATCAACGCCATGCTGGGGAGCGAGGAGGCCTGGGCAGCGGTTGCCTCCTTTTGCGAGGATGTAATCTCGCAAAAGGAGGAGGCGGAGCGCGCGCGGGAGGACGACCCTCTCGCTGCGCCGCTCCGCAGACGAAGAAGGGGTCGGAGAAGGGGCGCAGGTCCTCTCCCTCCTCTTGGTGGTGATGGGCGGGTGACAGGCGCGGGGGTGCCTTCGCCCGCATTGCAGCCGTCACCACCTTCGTCGGTCACTCCCGGGCCCGTCCCCCTCCCCACGGGGAGGTGGTGAAGGGTCCGATAGGCAGGGCATTCGTCGGCGGGGACTGGACGTAAAGGCTGTGCCGGTTTCCCAGTCCTCGCCACTAGGACGAAGCGGGAGTGCCGCTGGGTTGTTTTAGTGGGTATACCGGGTCAGACCGGGGAGTCCCACATAACCCCCCCCATCCCCCGATGGGAGGGGCATGCGTAATGCATTTTTTCCCAGCGCAAACAAAAAAAAAAAAAAAAAAAAAAAAAAAAAAGGTTAGGTTGGGGGAGGGGGACCCCCTCACAGTGCTTGCGTCCACGTCGCGTCCCCTGGAAACAGCCCAGTACTGACCACCGTAACGGAGTGGCAGTCTGGGTTGGCCAAAGTGCACTGTGCTTTCGTAGCCATCTTTGCCTTGAGTCTACGAACTGCGGAATGTCGAAACCTTTGCGGGACGCCTGCGGGCGATTCCTAAAACAAAAAGGCCCTTCTCAGGGCCAACCCAAAGGCCCTTCTCAGGGCCAACCCAAAGGCCCTTCTCAGGGCCAACCAAAAGGCCCTTCTCAGGGCCACTCCGACGCTTCGGCGTCAGAGGGTAGCCGCGCGCCGTCTGCGGCTAGTTTCTTTGGAGGGGCGGACGAGTCGTCTGACGACTCGATGGTGAGTGTGTCGGACGCAGCCGACTCTGGGTCGCGAAAGCGAGCACACCGGAGCGGTGGGTCCGAGGGCTCCTCAAAGTCGAGGTCGACGAGGTCGCCGAAAGCTAAAAAGCCGACGGTGGCCGCGGAGACACATGTCGTTGGGCTCGCAGACGCCCAACGTCAGTTGGATCTGGCTCGGCGGGGTCTGCTCCAGCAAGAGCTGGAGGAGCGGGTAGCGGCCAAGGAGAGGCGGGCGCTCGCCGCCCGGGCCAAGTCCGGGTACGGGGCGTCCCGCGTTCTATACGCGGACTACTCGCTGGCCGAGCTGGAAAAGATGGCAGAGGAGGACGAGGAGGAGATCGTGGAGGTCGCCTCTAAGTCCTCCAACTTAAAGGGGACCTTGCAAAAGGCCCTGAAGTGCAGGGCCGCGAGCATGCGTGGCGTCGTCGCGGAGCTAGTCCAGCGAAAGGCCACCGACGAGACGCGGCAACTGCAGGCGAAGGTGGATCGCCTGCAGTCGGAGGTCAGCCAGCTTCATCAGAAGCTGGCCGAAGCCACGGCCCGGCCACAACAGGCCAAGACGAGCCCTGCGGCAGAGGGCCCCGCCTCCTCCAACCTTGAGGATATCATCCGCAAGGTTGTGATGGAGGAGAGGGCCTTCACGAGATCCTGCTTTGCAGGAATAGAGGACCGGCTCCTGCCGGAGAAACGCCTCCGACCGCCGCTTGCGGCGGATAAGAGGCAGAGCGAGCCGGGGCCGTCCTTGTCCCCGCCCGAGCCCCAGTCGGAGGATGCCCTTCTCCCTTCGACAACCCCGTCCAACGAGTGGAGGGAAGTGGTCCGCAAGGGGAAGGGCAAAAAGCCGGCGACGGCCGCCCCTGCCGTACCCGCCGCCACCGCCGCCACCGCCGCCGCCGCCCCTAGCCAACCGCAGACCGGCAAGGGAAAGCGGAAGAGGAAGCGGAAGGGGAAAGGGAAAGGGAGGGGAAAGGGACAGCTAGTCCCCCCAAAAACCGCGGCCGTCGTGGTGACGCTCACCGCGGAGGCTGCGGAGCGGGGGGAGAGCTACGCGTCCATTTTGGTGCGGGCGCGTGCCAATGCTGATCCCACCCAACTGGGGATCAGCGGCGTCTCTTGCCGGCGGACCCAAACCGGGGCTCGTATTTTTGAGTTCCCGGGGGCAGAAGGGAGTGCACATGCGGACCTCTTTGCAGCCAAGCTGCAGGAGGTCATCGCGGACTCGGCCAAGGTGGCCCGACCCGTCAAGTCGGCGGCCATAGAGGTGACGGACCTCGATGACTCCGTCACCAAGGAGGAGGTGGCGGCGGCGGTCGCAGCCCTAGGGGGTTGTGACGTCAAGGCGGTCCAAGGCCGGGACATAAGGCCCGGCCGTGGTGGCATGGGCACCATCCGCCTCGAGTGCCCGGTCGTCGCTGCTAAAGCCGTCCTTGCCAAGGGACGGCTCACAGTCGGGTTCAGCTCGGCTGCAGTCCGGGCGCTCGAGGACCAGCCTCTGCGGTGCTTCCGGTGCTTAGGCATCGGGCACACCCGGTCCCTGTGTCCGTCCACGGTGGACAGGACGGACACGTGCTACCGCTGCGGCAAGGAGGGCCATAAATCCGCAGCCTGCAAGGCCGCCACGCCGCACTGCGCGGTGTGTGCCGCCAGTGGCCGCCCGGCGGGCCACGTTATGAGGGGGAGGAACTGCAATCCTCCCCCTAAGCGGGGCAAAGCGCAAGCGCCGAAAGGGCCTGCTGCTGCCGCTGGCACCGTCGTTCCTGCGGCGGCTGCGGAGGGGGGTGCGATGTCCGAGTGATGGATAGGGTCGAACATCGCATCCTTCAGGCGAACACCAACCACTGCAGGGCAGCCCAGGATCTGCTGACGCAGACCATGGCTGAGTGGTTGGTGGACTTGGCGGTGGTCGCCGAACCTTACTCGGTCCCTGGCCGTTGGCTGGGCGACCGAGACGGCTTGGTGGCGTTGGTGTCGCGGTCTTCCACGGACTCCCCTCCCCTCTCGCTCTTAGAGAGGGGACCGGGATACGTGGCCGCCGCGTGGGGAGACATGGCCCTGGTGGGGGTCTATTTCTCCCCAAACCGCTCTCTCTCGGACTTTGAGGATTTCCTAGAGATCCTCACCTCTGTCGTAGGGAGGGCGGCGCCACGCCAGGTCGTGGTGTTGGGCGACCTGAACGCCAAGTCGACGGCCTGGGGTAACCCGGCTGCGGGTTGCAATGTCCGGGGACGCGCCGTCGAGTTCTGGGCAACCTCATGCGGTGTGTCCCTCCTAAACAGGGGGACGGTCCACACGTGCGTGCGGCGGCAGGGTGGGTCGGTGGTCGACGTCTCGTTTGCCACCCCCGCGCTGGCCGCCCGCGTCGTCAACTGGCGGGTAGAGATGGTGGAGACCTTGTCGGACCACCGTTATGTGCGGTTCGACATCTCCACCCAGCGGGGAGGGGGGATGGCCCGCGCTGGGCAATCTCCCTTCCCGCGGTGGGCACTCACCCGCCTGGACCGGGAGGCAGCCAAGGAGGCGGCCTTCCTCCAGGACTGGCTGTCGCCCCCTGTCGAGGAGGTCCTGGACGTGGACGCCGCAGCGGTCCAGCTCAGGGGGTCCCTGACCGAGGTGTGCAACTCCAGCATGCCTCGGTCTCGCCGTCCGCCCCCCCATCGTGCCGTCTACTGGTGGACGGAGGAGCTGGCGGAGCTCAGGGCCACCTGCGTGGCGGCCAGAAGGGCCTACGCGCGGAGCCGAAGGCGCAGCGCCCTAAACCGAGACCGGGCAGAGGAGGACCGCCTATACGCCTCTTACCGAGAGGCGACGACGGTCCTCAAGTCTGCAATGGGCGCTGCGAGAGACTCGGCGTGGGCCGAGATGCTGGAGGGTCTCGACAGGGATCCCTATGGGAGGCCATACAAGGCGGCGCGGAACCAGCTCCGCCCGTGTGGTCCCCCACTGACGGAGACCCTCGAGCCATCGTTGTTGGATGGGGTGGTCCGGTCCCTGTTTCCGCGCAGGACCGACTTCACCCCACCAACGATGGATCCCCCGCGGGGGGTGGCTCCGCCGGATGAGGAGGAGGTCCCCCCGGTAACGGTGGTGGAGTTTCGCGCGGGGGTTCTCGACCTCCGCGCGAAGAAGACGGCCCCCGGACCAGACGGCGTCCCTGCACGGGTGCTGGCGATCGCCGCCCCCGAAATGGAGGACAGGATTCGGGACCTCTTCAGCGCGTGTTTTGCGGCTGGGAGGTTCCCGAAACTGTGGAAGGAGGGGCGGCTATGCCTGCTCCGAAAGGAGGGACGCCCGGTGGACTCCCCCTCGGCATACCGGCCCATCGTCCTGCTCGATGAGGTCGGTAAATTGTTCGAGGGGATTGTCGCCTCCCGGCTGGGTAGCATTTTGCGGGGGGTAGGGCCGGATCTGTCGGACGCCCAGTTCGGTTTCCGTCGAGGGCGTTCGACGATCGACGCGCTGGCCCTACTCAAGGGCCAGGTGAGGGAAGCGGTGGAGGCGGGGGACGGAGTGCTGGCGGTGTCATTCGACATTGCCAACGCCTTCAACTCCGTCCCCCACTCGACGATATTGGAGGCGCTCCGGTATCACGGAGTGCCCCAATATCTGCGGAACCTCCTGGCCAGCTACCTGGGGGACCGGGAGGTTGTCCTCGCCGACAGGACGGGCGCGGTGAGGCGGTACGGCGCAGAGTCCGGTGTTCCGCAGGGGTCCGTGTTGGGGCCCCCCCTGTGGAACATCGGATTCGACTGGCTCCTGCGGGGAGCCCTCCTCCAGGGCACGAGTGTCATCTGCTACGCGGATGACACTCTCCTCACTGCCCGGGGGAGGAACTTCGGGGAGGCGGCCTGTCTGGCCTCGGCTGCGATGTCCGGGAGGCAGCCAAGGAGGCGGCCTTCCTCCAGGACTGGCTGTCGCCCCCTGTCGAGGAGGTCCTGGACGTGGACGCCGCAGCGGTCCAGCTCAGGGGGTCCCTGACCGAGGTGTGCAACTCCAGCATGCCTCGGTCTCGCCGTCCGCCCCCCCATCGTGCCGTCTACTGGTGGACGGAGGAGCTGGCGGAGCTCAGGGCCACCTGCGTGGCGGCCAGAAGGGCCTACGCGCGGAGCCGAAGGCGCAGCGCCCTAAACCGAGACCGGGCAGAGGAGGACCGCCTATACGCCTCTTACCGAGAGGCGACGACGGTCCTCAAGTCTGCAATGGGCGCTGCGAGAGACTCGGCGTGGGCCGAGATGCTGGAGGGTCTCGACAGGGATCCCTATGGGAGGCCATACAAGGCGGCGCGGAACCAGCTCCGCCCGTGTGGTCCCCCACTGACGGAGACCCTCGAGCCATCGTTGTTGGATGGGGTGGTCCGGTCCCTGTTTCCGCGCAGGACCGACTTCACCCCACCAACGATGGATCCCCCGCGGGGGGTGGCTCCGCCGGATGAGGAGGAGGTCCCCCCGGTAACGGTGGTGGAGTTTCGCGCGGGGGTTCTCGACCTCCGCGCGAAGAAGACGGCCCCCGGACCAGACGGCGTCCCTGCACGGGTGCTGGCGATCGCCGCCCCCGAAATGGAGGACAGGATTCGGGACCTCTTCAGCGCGTGTTTTGCGGCTGGGAGGTTCCCGAAACTGTGGAAGGAGGGGCGGCTATGCCTGCTCCGAAAGGAGGGACGCCCGGTGGACTCCCCCTCGGCATACCGGCCCATCGTCCTGCTCGATGAGGTCGGTAAATTGTTCGAGGGGATTGTCGCCTCCCGGCTGGGTAGCATTTTGCGGGGGGTAGGGCCGGATCTGTCGGACGCCCAGTTCGGTTTCCGTCGAGGGCGTTCGACGATCGACGCGCTGGCCCTACTCAAGGGCCAGGTGAGGGAAGCGGTGGAGGCGGGGGACGGAGTGCTGGCGGTGTCATTCGACATTGCCAACGCCTTCAACTCCGTCCCCCACTCGACGATATTGGAGGCGCTCCGGTATCACGGAGTGCCCCAATATCTGCGGAACCTCCTGGCCAGCTACCTGGGGGACCGGGAGGTTGTCCTCGCCGACAGGACGGGCGCGGTGAGGCGGTACGGCGCAGAGTCCGGTGTTCCGCAGGGGTCCGTGTTGGGGCCCCCCCTGTGGAACATCGGATTCGACTGGCTCCTGCGGGGAGCCCTCCTCCAGGGCACGAGTGTCATCTGCTACGCGGATGACACTCTCCTCACTGCCCGGGGGAGGAACTTCGGGGAGGCGGCCTGTCTGGCCTCGGCTGGCGGATCCTTGGTTGCGGAGAGGATCCGCCGCCTCGGATTGAGGGTGGCGCTGCAAAAGACCGAGGCCGTGTTCTTTCGCGGGCCTCGGCAGCGCTGCCCTCCCGACGCACACATCGTCGTGGAGGGCGTCCGGATAGGGGTCCAGCCCCAGATGAAGTATCTGGGCCTGGTGCTGGACGACAGGTGGCGCTTCGGCCCGCATTTCAGCGGGCTGTCGACGCGCCTGTTGAAGGCCGCGGACGCCCTCTCGTGGCTCCTCCCGAACCTGGGGGGGCCCAAGGCCAAATGCCGGCGCCTCTATGCCGGCATTTTGAGGAGTATGGCCCTATACGGGGCACCCATCTGGGCGGATTCCCTCCATAGGAGGGAAAATGCAACCGCCATCCGCAAGCCCCAAAGGGCTATTGCACTGCGGGTGGCGAGGGCCTACCGCTCGGTGGGCTTCTCGGCAGCGTGCGCTCTGGCCGGCACCCCTCCTTGGGAGTTGGAGGCGTGGGTGCTCGCCAGAGTGTACGAGTGGACGGCGCGCCGGAAGGCGCTCGGGGAGTGCCCCGTCCCCGAAGAGCGGGAGGCCGTGCGGCGGGAGGCGAGGGACGCAATCGTCCTCCACTGGACGGAGGACCTCGCCACCGCCGCCTTTGGCCGCCGGACGTTGGACGCGCTCGGTCCGGTCCTGCGGAGCTGGCTCGAGCGGTCCCACGGGTTCCTCTCGTTCCGTCTGGTGCAGGTGTTGTCCGGCCATGGCTGTTTCGGAAAGCACCTGCACCGGATCGGGAGGGAGGAAACCCCGGCGTGCCACGACTGCGGCGCCCCGGAGGACACGGCGCAGCACACCCTCGAGGTGTGCCCGGCTTGGTCGGGGCTGCGCCGTGGCCTGACTGCGGTAGTTGGCCAGGACCTCTCGCTTCCCGGCGTGATCAACGCCATGCTGGGGAGCGAGGAGGCCTGGGCAGCGGTTGCCTCCTTTTGCGAGGACGCAATCTCGCAAAAGGAGGAGGCGGAGCGCGCGCGGGAGGACGACCCTCTCGCTGCGCCGCTCCGCAGACGAAGAAGGGGTCGGAGAAGGCGCGCAGGTGCTCTCCGTCCTCTCGGTGGTGATGGGCGGGCGACAGGCGCGGGGGTGCCTTCGCCCGCATTGCAGCCGTCACCATCTTCGTCGGTCACTCCCGGGCCCGGCCCCCTCCCCACGGGGAGGGCGTGAGGGGTCCGATTTGAAGGGTTATCGTCGGCGGGGACTGGACGTAAAGGCTGTGCCGGTTTCCCAGTCCCCGCCACGCAGACGAAGCGGGAGTGCCGCTGGGTTGTTTTAGTGGGTATACCGGGTCAGACCGGGGAGTCCCACATAACCCCCCCATCCCCCGATGGGAGGGCATGCGTAATGCATTTTTTCCCAGCGCAAACAAAAAAAAAAAAAAAAAAAAAAAAAAAAAAAAGGTTAGGTTAGGTTGGGGGACCCCCTCACAGTGCTTGCGTCCACGTCGCGTCCCCTGGAAACAGCCCAGTACTGACCACCGTAACGGAGTGGCAGTCTGGGTTGGCCAAAGTGCACTGTGCTTTCGTAGCCATCTTGCCTTGCGACTACGAACCTGCTATGTCCAAACCTTCGCGGGACGCCTGCGGGCGGTTTTTGAAAAAAGGCCCTTCTCAGGGCCAACCCAAAGGCCCTTCTCAGGGCCAACCCAAAGGCCCTTCTCAGGGCCAACCCAAAGGCCCTTCTCAGGGCCAACGAAAAGGCCCTTCTCAGGGCCACTCCGACGCTTCGGCGTCAGAGGGTAGCCGCGCGCCGTCTGCAGCTAGCTTCTTCGGAGGAGCGGACGAGTCGTCTGACGACTCGATGGTGAGTGTGTCGGACGCGGCCGAGTCTGGGTCGCGTAAGCGAGCACACCGGAGCGGTGGGTCCGAAGGCTCGACGACTTCAACGAAGTTGCCGAAGGCTAAAAAGCCGACGGTGGCCGCGGAGACCCATATCGTTGGGCTCGCAGACGCCCAACGTCAGCTGGATCTAGCTCGGCGGGGTCTGCTCCAGAAAGAGTTGGAGGAGCGGGTGGCGGCCAAGGAGAGGCGGGCGCTCGCCGCCCGGGCCAAGTCCGGGTACGGGGCGTCCCGCGTCCTGTACGCCGACTACTCTCTGGCCGAGCTCGAGAGGATGGCCGAGGAGGACGAGGAGGAGATCTTGGAGGTCGCCTCTAAGTCCTCCAACCTGAAGGGGACCTTACAGAAGGCCCTGAAATGCCGGGCCGCGAGCATGCGCGGTGTCGTCGCGGAGCTGGTCCAGCGAAAGGCCACCGACGAGACGCGGCAACTGCAGTCGGAGGTCAGCCAGCTTCATCAGAAGCTGGCCGAAGCCTAGGCCCGGCCACAACAGGCCAAAACGAGCCCTGCGGCAGAGGGCCCCGCCTCCTCCAACCTTGAGGACATCATCCGCAAGGTTGTAATGGAGGAGAGGGCCTTTACTAGATCCTGCTTAGCAGGAATAGAGGACCGGCTCCTGCCGGAGAAACGCCTCCGACCGCCGCTTGCGGCGGATAAGAGGCAGAGTGAGCCGGGGCCGTCCTTGTCCCCGCCCGAGCCCCAGTCGGAGGATGCCCTTCTCCCTTCGACAACCCCGTCCAACGCGTGGACGGAAGTGGTCCGCAAGGGGAAGGGGAAGGGCAAAAAGTCGGCGACGGCCGCCACTGCCGTCCCCGCCGCCACCACCGCCGCCACCGCCGCCGCCGCCCCTAGCCAACCGCAGACCGGCAAGGGAAAGCGGAAGGGGAAGGGGAAGCGGAAAGGGAAAGGGAGGGGAAAGGGGCAGCTAGTCCCCCCAAAAACCGCAGCCGTCGTGGTGACGCTCACCGCGGAGGCTGCGGAGCGGGGGGAGAGCTACGCGTCCATTTTGGTGCGGGCGCGTGCCAATGCTGATCCCACCCAACTGGGGATCAGCGGCGTCTCTTGCCGGCGGACCCAAGCCGGGGCTCGTATTTTTGAGTTCCCGGGGGCAGAAGGGAGTGCACATGCGGACCTCTTTGCAGCCAAGCTGCAGGAGGTCATCGCGGACTCGGCCAAGGTGGCCCGACCCGTCAAGTCGGCGGCCATAGAGGTCACCGACCTTGACGACTCCGTCACCAAGGAGGAGGTGGCGGCGGCGGTCGCAGCCATAGGGGGCTGCGACGTCAAGGCGGTCCAAGGCCGGGACATAAGGCCCGGCCGTGGCGGCATGGGCACCATCCGCCTCGAGTGCCCGGTCGTAGCTGCTAAAGCCGTCCTTGCCAAGGGACGGCTCACAGTCGGGTATAGCTCGGCTGCAGTCCGGGCGCTCGAGGACCGGCCTCTGCGGTGCTTCCGGTGCTTGGGCATCGGGCACACCCGGTCCCTGTGTCCGTCCACGGTGGACAGGACGGACACGTGCTACCGCTGCGGCAAGGAGGGCCATAAATCCGCAGCCTGCAAGGCCGCCACGCCGCACTGCGCGGTGTGTGCCGCCAGTGGCCGCCCGGCGGGCCACGTTATGAGGGGGAGGAACTGCAATCCTCCCCCTAAGCGGGGCAAAGCGCAAGCGCCGAAAGGGCCTGCTGCTGCCGCTGGCACCGTCGTTCCTGCGGCGGCTGCGGAGGGGGGTGCGATGTCCGAGTGATGGATAGGGTCGAGCATCGCATCCTTCAGGCGAACACCAACCACTGCAGGGCAGCCCAGGATCTGCTGACGCAGACCATGGCTGAGTGGTTGGTGGACTTGGCGGTGGTCGCCGAGCCTTACTCGGTCCCTGGCCGTTGGCTGGGCGACCGAGACGGCTTGGTGGCGTTGGTGTCGCGGCCTTCCACGGACTCCCCTCCCCTCTCGCTCTTAGAGAGGGGACCGGGATACGTGGCCGCCGCGTGGGGAGACATGGCCCTGGTGGGGGTCTATTTCTCCCCAAACCGCTCTCTCTCGGACTTTGAGGATTTCCTAGAGGTCCTCACCGCTGTCGTAGGGAGGGCGGCGCCACGCCAGGTCGTGGTGTTGGGCGACCTGAACGCCAAGTCGGCGGCCTGGGGCAATCCGGCCGGCGGTTGTAACGTCCGGGGGCGCGCCGTCGAGTATTGGGCGGCCTCGTGCGGTGTGTCCCTTCTGAACAGGGGGGCGGTCCACACGTGCGTGCGGCGGCAGGGTGGGTCGGTGGTGGACGTCTCGTTTGCCACCCCCGCGCTGGCCGCCCGCGTCGTCGACTGGCGGGTGGAGATGGTGGAGACCTTGTCGGACCACCGATATGTGCGGTTCGACATCTCCACCCAGCAGCGGGGAGGGGGGATGGCCCGCGCTGGGCAGTCTCCCTTCCCGCGGTGGGCACTCACCCGCCTGGACCGGGAGGCAGCCAAGGAGGCGGCCTTCCTCCAGGACTGGCTGTCGCCCCCTGTCGAGGAGGTCCTGGACGTGGACGCCGCAGCGGTCCGGCTCAGAGGGTCCCTGACCGAGGTGTGCAACTCCAGCATGCCTCGGTCTCGCCGTCCGCCCCCCCATCGTGCCGTCTACTGGTGGACGGAGGAGCTGGAGGAGCTCAGGGCCACCTGCGTGGCGGCCAGAAGGGCCTACGCGCGGAGCCGAAGGCGCAGCGCCCAAAACCGAGACCGGGCAGAGGAGGACCGCCTATACGCCTCTTACCGAGAGGCGACGACGGTCCTCAAGTCTGCAATGGGCGCTGCAAAGGACTCGGCGTGGGCCGAGATGCTGGAGGGTCTCGACAGAGATCCTTATGGGAGACCATACAAGGCGGCGCGGAACCAGCTCCGCCCGTATGGTCCCCCTCTGACGGAGACCCTCGAGCCATCGTTGCTGGATGGGGTGGTCCGGTCCCTGTTTCCGCGCAGGACCGACTTCACCCCACCAACGATGGATCCCCCGCGGGGGGCGGCTCCGCCGGAAGAGGAGGAGGTCCCCCCGGTGACCTCGGAGAGGGAAAATGCAACCGCCATCCGCAAGCCCCAAAGGGCTATTGCACTGCGGGTGGCGAGGGCCTACCGCTCGGTGGGCTTCTCGGCGGCGTGCGCTCTGGCCGGCACCCCTCCTTGGGAGTTGGAGGCGTGGGTGCTCGCCAGAGTGTACGAGTGGACGGCGCGCCGGAAGGCGCTCGGGGAATGCCCCGTCCCCGAGGAGCGGGAGGCCGTGCGGCGGGAGGCGAGGGACGCAATCGTCCTTCACTGGACGGAGGACCTCGCCACCGCCGCCTTTGGCCGCCGGACCTTGGACGCGCTCGGTCCGGTCCTGCGGAGCTGGCTCGAGCGGTCCCACGGTTTCCTCTCGTTCCGTCTGGTTCAGGTGTTGTCCGGGCATGGCTGTTTTGGAAGGCACCTGCACCGGATCGGGAGGGAGGAAACCCCGGCGTGCCACGACTGCGGCGCCCCGGAGGACACGGCGCAGCACACCCTCGAGGTGTGCCCGGCTTGGTCGGGGCTGCGCCGTGGCCTGACCGCGTTGGTTGGCCAGGACCTCTCGCTTCCCAGCGTGATCAACGCCATGCTGGGGAGCGAGGAGGCCTGGGCAGCGGTTGCCTCCTTTTGCGAGGACGTAATCTCGCAAAAGGAGGAGGCGGAGCGCGCGCGGGAGGACGACCCTCTCGCTGCGCCGCTCCGCAGACGAAGAAGGGGTCGGAGAAGGGGCGCAGGTCCTCTCCCTCCTCTTGGTGGTGATGGGCGGGTGACAGGCGCGGGGGTGCCTTCGCCCGCATTGCAGCCGTCACCACCTTCGTCGGTCACTCCCGGGCCCGTCCCCCTCCCCACGGGGAGGTGGTGAAGGGTCCGATAGGCTGGGCATTCGTCGGCGGGGACTGGACGTAAAGGCTGTGCCGGTTTCCCAGTCCTCGCCACTAGGACGAAGCGGGAGTGCCGCTGGGTTGTTTTAGTGGGTATACCGGTTCAGACCGGGGAGTCCCACATAACCCCCTCATCCCCCGATGGGGGGGCATGCGTAATGCATTTTTCCCAGCGCAAACAAAAAAAAAACAAAAAAAAAAAAAAAAAAAAAAGGTTAGGTTAGGTTGGGGGAGGGGGACCCCCTCACAGTGCTTGCGTCCACGTCGCGTCCCCTGGAAACAGCCCAGTTCTGACCACCGTAACGGAGTGGCAGTCTGGGTTGGCCAAAGTGCACTGTGCTTTCGTAGCGAATATCTTGCCTTGCGACTACGAACCTGCGGAGCTATGTCCAAACCTTCGCGGGACGCCTGCGGGCGGTTTTTGAAAAAAGGCCCTTCTCAGGGCCAACCCAAAGGCCCTTCTCAGGGCCAACCCAAAGGCCCTTCTCAGGGCCAACCAAAAGGCCCTTCTCAGGGCCACTCGGACGCTTCGGCGTCAGAGGCTAGCCGCGCGCCGTCTGCGGCTAGCTTCTTCGGAGGAGCGGAGTCGTCGGAGTCTGACGACTCAATGGTTACTGTGTCGGACGCAGCCGACTCTGGGTCGCGGAAGCGAGTACACCGGAGCGGTGGGTCCGAGGGCTCCTCGACCTCGAGGTCGACGAGGTTGCCGAAGGCTAAAAAGCCGACGGTGGCCGCGGAGGCCCATGTCGTTGGGCTCGCAGACGCTCAACGCCAATTGGATCTGGCTCGGCGAGGTCTGCTCCAGAAAGAGCTGGAGGAGCGGGTTGCGGCCAAGGAGAGGCGGGCGCTCGCCGCCCGGGCCAAGTCCGGGTACGGGGCGTCCCGCGTCCTGTACGCCGACTACTCTCTGGCCGAGCTGGAGAGGATGGCGGAGGAGGACGAGGAGGAGATTTTGGAGGTCGCCTCTAAGTCCTCCAACCTGAAGGGGACCCTACAGAAGGCCCTGAAATGCCGAGCCGCAAGCATGCGCGGTGTCGTCGCGGAGCTGGTCCAGCGAAAGGCCACCGACGAGACGCGGCAACTGCAGGCGAAGGTAGATCGCCTGCAGTCGGAGGTCAGCCAGCTTCATCAGAAGCTGGCCGAAGCCACGGCCCGGCCACAACAGGCCAAAACGAGCCCTGCGGCAGAGGGCCCCGCCTCCTCCAACCTTGAGGATATCATCCGCAAGGTTGTTATGGAGGAGAGGGCCTTTACAAGAGCCTGCTTCGCAGGGATTGAGGACCGGCTCCTGCCGGAGAAACGCCTCCGACCGCCGCTTGCGGCGGATAAGAGGCAGAGTGAGCCGGGGCCGTCCTTGTCCCCGCCCGAGCCCCAGTCGGAGGATGCCTGCCTTCTCCCTTCGACAACCCCGTCCAACGAGTGGACGGAAGTGGTCCGCAAGGGGAAGGGAAAAAAGTCGGCGACGGCCGCCCCTGCCGTCTCCGCCACCGCCGCCGCCACCGCCCCCAGCCAGCCGCAGACGACCGGCAAGGGAAAGCGGAAGAGGAAGCGGAAGGGGAAAGGGAAAGGGAGGGGAAAGGGACAGCTAGTCCCCCCAAAAACCGCGGCCGTCGTGGTGACGCTCACCGCGGAGGCTGCGGAGCGGGGGGAGAGCTACGCGTCCATTTTGTAAGGACGTCATCGCAGGAGGTCATCGCAGATTCGGCCAAGGTGGCCCGACCGGTTAAGTCTGCGGCCATAGAGGTGACGGACCTCGATGACTCCGTCACCAAGGAGGAGGTGGCGGCGGCGGTCGCGGGGATAGGGGGCTGCGACATCACGGCGGTCCGAGGCCGGGACATAAGGCCCGGCCGTGGCGGCATGGGCACAATTCGCCTCGAGTGCCCGGTCGCCGCTGCTAAAGCCGTCCTTGCCAAGGGACGGCTCACAGTCGGCTACAGCTCGGCTGCAGTCCGGACACTCGAGGACCAGCCTCTGCGGTGCTTCCGGTGCTTGGGCATCGGGCACACCCGGTCCCTGTGTCCATCCACCGTGGACAGGACGGACACTTGCTACCGCTGCGGCAAGGAGGGCCATAAATCCGCAGCCTGCAAGGCCGCCACGCCGCACTGCGCGGTGTGTGCCGCCAGTGGCCGCCCGGCGGGCCACGTTATGAGGGGGAGGAACTGCAATCCTCCCCCTAAGCGGGGCAAAGCGCAAGCGCCGAAAGGGCCTGCTGCTGCCGCTGGCACCGTCGTTCCTGCGGCGGCTGCGGAGGGGGGTGCGATGTCCGAGTGATGGATAGGGTCGAGCATCGCATCCTTCAGGCGAACACCAACCACTGCAGGGCAGCCCAGGATCTGCTGATGCAGACCATGGCTGAGTGGTTGGTGGACTTGGCGGTGGTCGCCGAACCTTACTCGGTCCCTGGCCGTTGGCTGGGCGACCGAGACGGCTTGGTGGCGTTGGTGTCGCGGTCTTCCACGGACTCCCCTCCCCTCTCGCTCTTAGAGAGGGGACCGGGATACGTGGCCGCCGCGTGGGGAGACATGGCCCTGGTGGGGGTCTATTTCTCCCCAAACCGCTCTCTCTCGGACTTTGAGGATTTCCTCGAGATCCTCACCGCGGTCATAGGGAGGGCGGCGCCACGCCAGGTCGTGGTGTTGGGCGACCTGAACGCCAAGTCGGCGGCCTGGGGCAATCCGGCCGGCGGTTGCAACGTCTGCGGCAGAGGGTCCCGCCTCCTCCAACCTTGAGGATATCATCCGCAAGGTTGTAATGGAGGAGAGGGCCTTCACGAGATCCTGCTTAGCAGGAATCGAGGACCGGCTCCTGCCGGAGAAACGCCTCCGACCGCCGCTTGCGGCGGATAAGAGGCAGAGCGAGCCGGGACCGTCCTTGTCCCCGCCCGAGTCCCAGTCGGAGGATGCCCTTCTCCCTTCGACAACCCCGTCCAACGAGTGGACGGAAGTGGTCCGCAAGGGGAAGGGCAAAAAGCCGGCGACGGCCGCCCCTGCCGTCTCCGCCACCGCCGCCGCCACCGCCGCCGCCGCCCCTAGCCAACAGCAGACTGGCAAGGGAAAGCGGAAGAGGAAGCGAAAGGGGAAAGGGAAAGGGAGGGGAAAGGGGCAGCTAGTCCCCCCAAAAACCGCGGCCGTCGTAGTGACGCTCACCGCGGAGGCTGCGGAGCGAGGAGAGACGTACGCGTCCATTTTGGTGCGGGCGCGTACAACTGCCGATCCTACCCAACTAGGGATCGGCAGCGTGTCTTGCCGGCGGACCCAAACCGGGGCTCGAATCTTCGAGTTCCCGGGGGCAGAGGGGAGTGCCCACGCGGACCTCTTTGCAGCCAAGCTGCAGGAGGTCATCGCCGACTCGGCCAAGGTGGCCCGACCGGTAAAGTCCGCAGCCATAGAGGTGACCGACCTCGACGACTCCGTCACCAAGGAGGAGGTGGCGGTGGCGGTCGCGAGGATAGGGGGCTGCGACGTCGCGGCGGTCCAAGGCCGGGACATAAGGCCCGGCCGTGGCGGCATGGGCACCATCCGCCTCGAGTGCCCGGTCGTTGCTGCTAAAGCCGTCCTTGCCAAGGGACGGCTCACAGTCGGGTACAGCTCGGCTGCAGTCCGGGCACTCGAGGACCAGCCTCTGCGGTGCTTCCGGTGCTTAGGCATCGGACACACCCGGTCCCTGTGTCCGTCCACGGTGGACAGGACGGACACGTGCTACCGCTGCGGCAAGGAGGGGCACAAATCCGCTGCCTGCAAGGCCGCCACGCCGCACTGCGCGGTGTGTGCCGCCAGTGGCCGCCCGGCGGGCCACATTATGAGGGGGAGGAACTGCAATCCTCCCCCTAAGCGGGGCAAAGCGCAGGCGCCGAACAGGCCTGCTGCTGCCGCTGGC
The DNA here is from genome assembly GCA_910591435.1 of Acronicta aceris. Lineage (NCBI taxonomy): Eukaryota > Metazoa > Arthropoda > Insecta > Lepidoptera > Noctuidae > Acronicta > Acronicta aceris. Next base: position 15,301,857 of record OU342770.1, read on the forward strand.
TGCACCGTCGTTCCTGCGGCGGCTGCGGAGGGGGGTGCGATGTCCGAGTGATGGATAGGGTCGAGCATCGCATCCTTCAGGCGAACACCAACCACTGCAGGGCAGCCCAGGATCTGCTGATGCAGACCATGGCTGAGTGGTTGGTGGACTTGGCGGTGGTCGCCGAGCCTTACTCGGTCCCTGGCCGTTGGCTGGGCGACCGGGACGGACCGGGATGGCCCTGGTGGGGGTCTATTTCTCCCCAAACCGCTCTCTCTCGGACTTTGAGGATTTCCTAGAGATCCTCACCGCAGTCATAGGGAGGGCGGCGCCACGCCAGGTCGTGGTGTTGGGCGACCTGAACGCCAAGTCGGCGGCCTGGGGCAATCCGGCCGCCGGTTGCAACGTCCGGGGGCGCGCCGTCCAGTATTGGGCGGCCTCGTGCGGTGTGTCCCTCCTTAACAGGGGGGCGGTCCAAACGTGCGTGCGGCGGCAGGGTGGGTCGGTGGTTGACGTCTCGTTTGCCACCCCCGCGCTGGCCGCCCGCGTCGTCAACTGGCGGGTAGAGATGGTGGAGACCTTGTCGGACCACCGTTATGTGCGGTTCGACATCTCCACCCAGCAGCGGGGAGGGGGGATGGCCCGCGCTGGGCAATCTCCCTTCCCGCGGTGGGCACTCACCCGCCTGGACCGGGAGGCAGCCAAGGAGGCGGCCTTTCTGCAGGACTGGCTGTCGCCCCCTGTCGAGGAGGCCCCGGACGTGGACGCCGCAGCGGTCCGGCTCAGGGAGTCTCTGACCGAGGTGTGCAACTCCAGCATGCCTCGGTCCCGCCGTCCGCCCCCCCATCGTGCCGTCTACTGGTGGACGGAGGAGCTGGAGGAGCTCAGGGCCACCTGCGTGGCGGCCAGAAGGGCCTACGCGCGGAGCCGAAGGCGCAGCGCCCAAAACCGAGACCGGGCAGAGGAGGACCGCCTATACGCCTCTTACCGAGAGGCGACGACGGTCCTCAAGTCTGCGATGGGCGCTGCGAAAGACTCGGCGTGGGCCGAGATGCTGGAGGGTCTCGACCGGGATCCCTATGGGAGACCATACAAGGCGGCGCGGAACCAGCTCCGCCCGTATGGTCCCTCACTGACGGAGACCCTCGAGCCATCGTTGCTGGATGGGGTGGTCCGGTCCCTGTTTCCGCGCAGGACCGACTTCGCCCCACCAACGATGGATCCCCCGCGGGTGGCGGCTGCGGCGGCGGATGAGGAGGAGGTCCCCCCGGTGACGGTGGCGGAGTTTCGCGCGGGGGTTCTCGGCCTCCGCGCAAAGAAGACGGCTCCCGGGCCAGACGGCGTCCCTGCACGGGTGCTGGCGATCGCCGCCCCCGAAATGGAGGACAGGATTCGGGACCTCTTCAGCGCGTGTTTTGCGGCTGGGAGGTTCCCGAAACTGTGGAAGGAGGGGCGGCTATGCCTGCTCCGAAAGGAGGGACGCCCGGTGGACTCCCCCTCGGCATACCGGCCCATCGTCCTGCTCGATGAGGTCGGTAAACTGTTCGAGGGGATTGTCGCCTCCCGGCTCAATAGCCTTTTGCAGGGGGTAGGGCCGGATCTGTCGGACGCCCAGTTCGGTTTCCGTCGAGGGCGTTCGACGATCGACGCGCTGGCCCTACTCAAGGGCCAGGTGAGGGAAGCGGTGGAGGCGGGGGACGGAGTGCTGGCGGTGTCATTCGACATTGCCAACGCCTTCAACTCCGTCCCCCACTCGACGATATTGGAGGCGCTCCGGTATCACGGAGTGCCCCAATATCTGCGGAACCTCCTGGCCAGCTACCTGGGGGACCGGGAGGTCGTCCTCGCGGACAGGACGGGCGCGGTGAGGCGGTACAGCGCAGAGTCCGGTGTTCCGCAGGGGTCCGTGTTGGGGCCCCCCCTGTGGAACATCGGATTCGACTGGCTCCTGCGGGGAGCCCTCCTCCAGGGCACGAGTGTCATCTGCTACGCGGATGACACTCTCCTCACTGCCCGGGGGAGGAACTTCGGGGAGGCGGCCTGTCTGGCCTCGGCTGGCGGATCCTTGGTTGCGGAGAGGATCCGCCGCCTCGGATTGAGGGTGGCGCTGCAAAAGACCGAGGCCGTGTTCTTTCGCGGGCCTCGGCAGCGCTGCCCTCCCGACGCACACATCGTCGTGGAGGGCGTCCGGATAGGGGTCCAGCCCCAGATGAAGTATCTGGGCCTGGTGCTGGACGACAGGTGGCGCTTCGGCCCGCATTTCAGCGGGCTGTCGACGCGCCTGTTGAAGGCCGCGGACGCCCTCTCGTGGCTCCTCCCGAACCTGGGGGGGCCCAAGGCGAAATGCCGGCGCCTCTATGCCGGCATTTTGAAGAGCATGGCCCTGTACGGGGCACCCATCTGGGCGGACTCCCTCCATAGGAGGGAGAATGCAACGGCCATCCGCAAGCCCCAAAGGGCTATTGCACTGCGGGTGGCGAGGGCCTACCGCTCGGTGGGCTTCTCGGCGGCGTGCGCTCTGGCCGGCACCCCTCCTTGGGAGTTGGAGGCGTGGGTGCTCGCCAGAGTATACGAGTGGTCGGCGCGCCGGAAGGCGCTCGGGGAGTGCCCCGTCCCCGAGGAGCGGGAGGCCGTGCGGCGGGAGGCGAGGGACGCAATCGTCCTTCACTGGACAGAGGACCTCGCCACCGCCGCCTTTGGCCGCCGGACGTTGGACGCGCTCGGTCCGGTCCTGCGGAGCTGGCTCGAGCGGTCCCACGGGTTCCTCTCTTTCCGTCTGGTGCAGGTGTTGTCCGGCCATGGCTGTTTCGGAAAGCACCTGCACCGGATCGGGAGGGAGGAGACGCCGGCGTGCCACGAATGCGGCGCCCCGGAGGACACGGCGCAGCACACCCTGGAGGTGTGCCCGGCCTGGTCCGAGCTGCGCCGCGGCCTCACCGCTGTGGTTGGCCAGGACCTCTCGCTTCCCGGCGTGATCAACGCCATGCTGGGGAGCGAGGAGGCCTGGGCAGCGGTTGCCTCCTTTTGCGAGGATGTAATATCGCAAAAGGAGGAGGCGGAGCGCGCGCGGGAGGACGACCCTCTCGCTGCGCCGCTCCGCAGACGAAGAAGGGGTCGGAGAAGGCGCGCAGGTGCTCTCCCTCCTCTTGGTGGTGATGGGCGGGTGACAGGCGCGGGGGTGCCTTCGCCTGCATTGCAGCCGTCACCACCTTCGTCGGTCACTCCCGGGCCCGTCCCCCTCCCCACGGGGAGGTGGTGAAGGGTCCGATAGGCAGGGCATTCGTCGGCGGGGACTGGACGTAAAGGCTGTGCCGGTTTCCCAGTCCTCGCCACTAGGACGAAGCGGGAGTGCCGCTGGGTTGTTTTAGTGGGTATACCGGGTCAGACCGGGGAGTCCCACATAACCCCCCCATCCCCCGATGGGAGGGCATGCGTAATGCATTTTTCCCAGCGCAAACAAAAAAAAAAAAAAAAAAAAAAAAAAAAAAAGGTTAGGTTGGGGGAGGGGGACCCCCTCACAGTGCTTGCGTCCACGTCGCGTCCCCTGGAAACAGCCCAGTTCTGACCACCGTAACGGAGTGGCAGACTGGGTTGGCCAAAGTGCACTGTGCTTTCGTAGCCATCTTTGCCTTGAGACTACGAATTGCGGAACTCTTACACCTGCGGAAATGTCGTTACCTTCGCGGGACGCCTGCGGGCGATTTAAAAAACAAAAAGGCCCTTCTCAGGGCCAACCCAAAGGCCCTTCTCAGGGCCAACCCAAAGGCCCTTCTCAGGGCCAACCAAAAGGCCCTTCTCAGGGCCACTCCGACGCTTCGGCGTCAGAGGGTAGCCGCGCGCCGTCTGCGGCTAGTTTCTTTGGAGGGGCGGACGAGTCGTCTGACGACTCGATGGTGAGTGTGTCGGACGCAGCCGACTCTGGGTCGCGCAAGCGAGCACACCGGAGCGGTGGATCCGAAGGCTCCTCGGCCTCAACGAGGTTGCCGAAGGCTAAAAAGCCGACGGTGGCTGCGGAGACCCATGTCGTTGGGCTCGCAGACGCCCAACGCAAGTTGGATCTAGCTCAGCGGGGTCGGCTGCAGCAAGAGCTGGAGGAGCGAGTAGCGGCCAAGGAGAGGCGGGCGCTCGCCGCCCGGGCCAAGTCCGGTTACGGGGCGTCCCGCGTTCTATACGCGGACTACTCGCTGGCCGAGCTAGAGAGGATGGCGGAGGAGGACGAGGAGGAGATCGTGGAGGTCGCCTCTAAGTCCTCCAACTTAAAGGGGACCTTGCAAAAGGCCCTAAAATGCAGGGCCGCGAGTATGCGGGGCGTCGTCGCGGAGCTCGTGCAGCGCAAGGCGACCGACGAGACGCGGCAACTGCAGGCGAAGGTGGATCGCCTGCAGTCGGAGGTCAGCCAGCTTCATCAGAAGCTGGCTGAAGCCACGGCCCGGCCACAACAGGCCAAGACGAGCCCTGCGGCAGAGGGCCCCGCCTCCTCCAACCTTGAGGATATCATCCGCAAGGTTGTAATGGAGGAGAGGGCCTTCACGAGAGCCTGCTTAGCAGGCATCGAGGACCGGCTCCTGCCGGAGAAACGCCTCCGACCGCCGCTTGCGGCGGATAAGAGGCAGAGTGAGCCGGGGCCGTCCTTGTCCCCGCCCGAGCCCCAGTCGGAGGATGCCCTTCTCCCTTCGACAACCCCGTCCAACGAGTGGACGGAAGTTGTACGCAAGGGGAAGGCCAAAAAGTCGGCGACGGCCGCCCCTGCCGTCTCCGCCACCGCCGCCGCCACCGCCGCCGCCGCCCCTAGCCAACCGCAGACCGGCAAGGGAAAGCGGAAGCGGAAGCGAAAGGGGAAAGGGAGGGGAAAGGGACAGCTGGTCCCCCCAAAAACCGCGGCTGTCGTTGTTACGCTCACCGCGGAGGCTGCGGAGCGAGGGGAGAGCTACGCGTCCATTTTAGTGCGGGCGCGTGCCACTGCCGACCCTACCCAACTGGGGATCGGCAGCGTGTCTTGCCGGCGGACCCAGGCCGGGGCACGAATTTTTGAGTTCCCGGGAGCAGAGGGGAGTGCCCATGCGGACCTCTTTGCAGCCAAGCTGCAGGAGGTAATCGCCGACTCGGCCAAGGTGGCCCGACCCGTCAAGTCGGCGGCCATAGAGGTCACCGACCTTGACGACTCCGTCACCAAGGAGGAGGTGGCGGCGGCGGTCGCAGCCATAGGGGGCTGTGACGTCAAGGCGGTCCAAGGCCGGGACATAAGGCCCGGCCGTGGTGGCATGGGCACCATTCGCCTCGAGTGCCCGGTCGTCGCGGCAAAAGCCGTCCTTGCCAAGGGACGGCTCACAGTCGGGTACAGCTCGGCTGCAGTCCGGGCACTCGAGGACCGGCCTCTGCGGTGCTTCCGATGCTTGGGCATCGGGCACACCCGGTCCCTGTGTCCGTCCACAGTGGACAGGACGGACACGTGCTACCGCTGCGGAAAGGAGGGGCACAAATCCGCTGCCTGCAAGGCCGCCACGCCGCACTGCGCGGTGTGTGCCGCCAGTGGCCGCCCGGCGGGCCACATTATGAGGGGGAGGAACTGCAATCCTCCCCCTAAGCGGGGCAAAGCGCAGGCGCCGAACAGGCCTGCTGCTGCCGCTGGCTGCACCGTCGTTCCTGCGGCGGCTGCGGAGGGGGGTGCGATGTCCGAGTGATGGATAGGGTCGAACATCGCATCCTTCAGGCGAACACCAACCACTGCAGGGCAGCCCAGGATCTGCTGACGCAGACCATGGCTGAGTGGTTGGTGGACTTGGCGGTGGTCGCCGAGCCTTACTCTGTCCCTGGCCGTTGGCTGGGCGACCGGGACGGCTTGGTGGCGTTGGTGTCGCGGCCTTCCACGGACTCCCCTCCCCTCTCGCTCTTAGAGAGGGGACCGGGATACGTGGCCGCCGCGTGGGGAGACATGGCCCTGGTGGGGGTCTATTTCTCCCCAAACCGCTCTCTCTCGGACTTTGAGGATTTCCTAGAGATCCTCACCGCGGTCGTAGGGAGGGCGGCGCCACGCCAGGTCGTGGTGTTGGGCGACCTGAACGCCAAGTCGGCGGCCTGGGGCAATCCGGCCGCCGGTTGCAACGTCCGGGGGCGCGCCGTCCAGTATTGGGCGGCCTCGTGCGGTGTATCCCTCCTAAACAGGGGGGCGGTCCACACGTGCGTGCGGCGGCAGGGTGGGTCGGTGGTGGACGTCTCGTTTGCCACCCCCGCGCTGGCCGCCCGCGTCGTCGACTGGCGGGTGGAGATGGTGGAGACCTTGTCGGACCACCGTTATGTGCGGTTCGACATCTCCACCCAGCAGCGGGGAGGGGGGATGGCCCGCGCTGGGCAATCCCCCTTCCCGCGGTGGGCACTCACCCGCCTGGACCGGGAGGCAGCCAAGGAGGCGGCCTTTCTCCAGGACTGGCTGTCGCCCCCTGTCGAGGAGGTCCTGGACGTAGACGCCGCAGCGGTCCAGCTCAGGGAGTCTCTGACCGAGGTGTGCAACTCCAGCATGCCTCGGTCTCGCCGTCCGCCCCCCCATCGTGCCGTCTACTGGTGGACGGAGGAGCTGGAGGAGCTCAGGGCCACCTGCGTGGCGGCCAGAAGGGCCTACGCGCGGAGCCGAAGGCGCAGCGCCCAAAACCGAGACCGGGCAGAGGAGGACCGCCTATACGCCTCTTACCGAGAGGCGACGACGGTCCTCAAGTCTGCAATGGGCGCTGCGAAAGACTCGGCGTGGGCCGAGATGCTGGAGGGTCTCGACCGGGATCCCTATGGGAGACCATACAAGGCGGCGCGGAACCAGCTCCGCCCGTATGGTCCCCCGCTGACGGAGACCCTCGAGCCATCGTTGCTGGATGGGGTGGTCCGGTCCCTGTTTCCGCGCAGGACCGACTTCGCCCCACCAACGATGGATCCCCCGCGGGTGGCGGCTGCGGCGGCGGATGAGGAGGAGGTCCCCCCGGTGACGGTGGCGGAGTTTCGCGCGGGGGTTCTCGGCCTCCGCGCAAAGAAGACGGCTCCCGGGCCAGACGGCGTCCCTGCACGGGTGCTGGCGATCGCCGCCCCCGAAATGGAGGACAGGATTCGGGACCTCTTCAGCGCGTGTTTTGCGGCTGGGAGGTTCCCGAAACTGTGGAAGGAGGGGCGGCTATGCCTGCTCCGAAAGGAGGGACGCCCGGTGGACTCCCCCTCGGCATACCGGCCCATCGTCCTGCTCGATGAGGTCGGTAAACTGTTCGAGGGGATTGTCGCCTCCCGGCTCAATAGCCTTTTGCAGGGGGTAGGGCCGGATCTGTCGGACGCCCAGTTCGGTTTCCGTCGAGGGCGTTCGACGATCGACGCGCTGGCCCTACTCAAGGGCCAGGTGAGGGAAGCGGTGGAGGCGGGGGACGGAGTGCTGGCGGTGTCATTCGACATTGCCAACGCCTTCAACTCCGTCCCCCACTCGACGATATTGGAGGCGCTCCGGTATCACGGAGTGCCCCAATACCTGCGGAACCTCCTGGCCAACTACCTGGGGGACCGGGAGGTTGTCCTCGCGGACAAGATGGGCGCGGTGAGGCGGTACGGCGCAGAGTCCGGTGTTCCGCAGGGGTCCGTGTTGGGGCCCCCCCTGTGGAACATCGGATTCGACTGGCTCCTGCGGGGAGCCCTCCTCCAGGGCACGAGTGTCATCTGCTACGCGGATGACACTCTCCTCACTGCCCGGGGGAGGAACTTCGGGGAGGCGGCCTGTCTGGCCTCGGCTGGCGGATCCTTGGTTGCGGAGAGGATCCGCCGCCTCGGATTGAGGGTGGCGCTGCAAAAGACCGAGGCCGTGTTCTTTCGCGGGCCTCGGCAGCGCTGCCCTCCCGACGCACATATCGTCGTGGAGGGCGTCCGGATAGGGGTCCAGCCCCAGATGAAGTATCTGGGCCTGGTGCTGGACGACAGGTGGCGGTTCGGCCCGCATTTCAGCGGGCTGTCGACGCGCCTGTTGAAGGCCGCGGACGCCCTCTCGTGGCTCCTCCCGAACCTGGGGGGGCCCAAGGCGAAATGCCGGCGCCTCTATGCCGGCATTCTCAAGAGTATGGCCCTGTACGGGGCACCCATCTGGGCGGACTCCCTCCATAGGAGGGAGAATGCAACCGCCATCCGCAAGCCCCAAAGGGCTATTGCACTGCGGGTGGCGAGGGCCTACCGCTCGGTGGGCTTCTCGGCGGCGTGCGCTCTGGCCGGCACCCCTCCTTGGGAGTTGGAGGCGTGGGTGCTCGCCAGGGTGTACGAGTGGTCGGCGCGCCGGAAGGCGCTCGGGGAGTGCCCCGTCCCCGAGGAGCGGGAGGCCGTGCGGCGGGAGGCGAGGGACGCAATCGTCCTCCACTGGACGGAGGACCTCGCCACCGCTGCCTTTGGCCGCCGGACGCTGGACGCGCTCGGTCCGGTCCTGCGGAGCTGGCTCGAGCGGTCCCACGGGTTCCTCTCGTTCCGTCTGGTGCAGGTGTTGTCCGGCCATGGCTGTTTCGGAAAGCACCTGCACCGGATCGGGAGGGAGGAAACGCCGGCGTGCCACGAATGCGGGGCCCCGGAGGACACGGCGCAGCACACCCTGGAGGTGTGCCCGGCCTGGTCCGAGCTGCGCCGCGGCCTCACCGCTGTGGTTGGCCAGGACCTCTCGCTTCCTAGCGTGATCAACGCCATGCTGGGGAGCGAGGAGGCCTGGGCAGCGGTTGCCTCCTTTTGCGAGGACGTAATCTCGCAAAAGGAGGAGGCGGAGCGCGCGCGGGAGGACGACCCTCTCGCTGCGCCGCTCCGCAGACGAAGAAGGGGTCGGAGAAGGCGCGCAGGTGCTCTCCCTCCTCTTGGTGGTGATGGGCGGGTGACAGGCGCGGGGGTGCCTTCGCCCGCATTGCAGCCGTCACCACCTTCGTCGGTCACTCCCGGGCCCATCCCCCTCCCCACGGGGAGGGCGTGAGGGGCCCGCCATGCAGGGATAATCGTCGGCGGGGACTGGACGTAAAGGCTGTGCCGGTTTCCCAGTCCCCGCCACTCGGACGAAGCGGGAGTGCCGCTGGGTTGTTTTAGTGGGTATACCGGGTCAGACCGGGGAGTCCCACATAACCCCCCCATCCCCCGATGGGGGGGCATGCGTAACGCATTTTTTCCCAGCGCAAACAAAAAAAAAAAAAAAAAAAAAAAAAAAAAAAAAAAAAAAAAAAAAAAGGTTAGGTTAGGTTTTCTCGGCGTGCCTAGAGCAGGGCCAATTTCCGACTTTGTGGAAGACGGGTCGCCTGGTCCTGCTCAGGAAGGCAGGGCGCCCTGCCGACTCGCCGTCCGGGTATCGGCCCATAGTGCTGCTGGACGAGGTGGGCAAGCTGTTCGAGCGGATAGTAGCAGACCGCCTCGTCAGCCACTTGTTCACAGAGGGGCCGGACCTGGACGACAGCCAGTTCGGTTTTCGGCGTGGGCGCTCCACAGTGGACGCCATAATGCGGGTGAGAGTCCTGGCGGAGGATGCGGTGTCCCGGGGCGGGGTCGCGCTGGCGGTGTCCTTGGACATCACCAACGCCTTCAACACCCTGCCCTGGAGTTGTATCAGGGAGGCCCTGCGGTACCACAGGGTACCTCCCTACCTCCGCCGCGTGGTTGGGGCCTATTTGGCGGACAGGTGTGTCACCTGCGGGGGACGCGACGGCACGGTACAGCGCGCCATGTCGTGCGGTGTTCCACAGGGCTCGGTGTTGGGCCCACTCCTGTGGAACATCGGGTACGACTGGGTGCTGAGAGGCGAGCTCGCACCGGGGGTGGACCTGACGTGTTACGCGGACGACACGCTGGTCACCGCCCGGGGGAGCTCGCACAGGGAAGCAGCGTTGCTAGCTACGGGTGCGGTCTCACAGGTGGTGGGCCGCATACGGCGCCTCGGCCTGGAGGTGGCCCTCAATAAGTCGGAGGCCATCGCTTTCCATGGCCCCCGACGGGCGCCGCCGCCGGGATTACACATCGAGGTGGGGGGGGCCCGGATTGCTGTCGAGTCCACCATGAAGTACCTAGGATTGGTGCTCGACAGCCGGTGGGACTTCGGGCCCCACTTCCTGCGGCTGGCGCCGAAGTTGATGGGCGCGGCGGGCGCGCTATCAACGCTGCTTCCCAATTTGGGAGGCCCGAGCACCGCCTGTAGGCGGTTGTACGTGGGGGTCGTGCGGTCCATGGCCCTGTATGGGGCCCCGGTGTGGGCGGCCGACCTGACGGCCCGCAGCATCGCCGTGCTGCGAAAACCGCAAAGGGCGATGGCCGTCAGAGTCGTCCGCGGCTACCGCACGATCTCCCACGAGGCGGCTTGTGTGCTGGCCGGATCCCCGCCCTGGGACTTGGAGGCGAAAGCGCTCGCGTCACTGTATCGGTGGCGCGAGGAGGAGCGGACGCGAGGGGCTGGACCGGTGCACCGACAGATAGTCCAGCACCGGTCAGAGCTCCACCGAGTCCTAGTGGCGGAATGGCGGGACAGGCTCTCTCGCCCTACCGCCGGCCTCGCTACCGTCGAGGCGGTCCGGCCAGTGCTCGAGCGCTGGCTCGGGAGGAGGCACGGCTCCCTGACGTTTCGGGCGACGCAGGTGCTCTCGGGGCATGGCTGCTTCGGGAAGTACCTGTGTCGCATAGGCAGGGAGCCGGACGCCCGGTGCCATCACTGCGCCCATCGGGAGGACACGGCGCTGCACACGCTAGTGGAGTGTGCCGCTTGGGAGGGGCCGCGCCGTGTCCTCGCAGTTGCGGTGGGAGACGACCTGTCGCTGCCGGCCGTCGTTCGCTCAATGGTCGGCAGCGCGGCGTCTTGGGACGCAGTGATCGCCTTCTGCGAAACTGTCGTCTCGCAGAAGGAGGTCGCGGAGCGGGAGAGTGAGAGTGCCAGCACTGACCCGACCCGCTCCCGGCGCACCGGGAGACGTCGGCGGAGGGCAGACAACGCCCTCCTCCAGCCTCCCTAAATGGGTCCGGGGGTGGCGGGCGCGGGGACGCCCGCCACTCCCCCCCTTCTAGGACCCGAGGCGGTGGCGCGTAGTGTTCCACGCGCGCCCCTCAATGGCGATGGGGGGGAGTCCAACGCCTCACTCCCCCCCTACATATGTACAGATGGGGCCCGCAGGGGCGGGCCGGCACCAGTCGGGGGCCGCGGACGAATTGTCTGTTTCCCGTAGCCCCCGACGCCGCAGGTGCAGGAGGGAACACCGTGTGGTTTTTAGTCGGTAGGTCACCCACTCTGGGTGGAGTCCGACACGCCCCGTCGCCTCCCCGGGCGGCGGATGTCCATGAGGATTTTCCACACGAAACCAAAAAAAAAAAAAAAAAAAAAAAAAAAAAAAAAAAAAAAAAAAAAAAAAAAAAGGGGTTGGCGCTCCGATGGCGCCGGGAACGGTCGAACTTTAACTCGCGCGTGTTTGAAAAATTCGCGAAAGTGGCTATTTTTGTCGGATTGTCATGGTTTTGGTGTCAAAAGTTGCGTAACTGTGCCGCGGAAGTGACAGTGCTGTGTTGGTGACTCGCAGGTGTTCGCCTGAAGTGGGATCACGGAATACCTACTTCGGGCAACGCCCTAAAACAGTTTTTCGACCGGCGCTCGAAATCTGAAGCGGTAACATGTGCTTTATTATATATCATTAGAATCGTCTAATCGCCCCCTACCTTCTGTATAAGTTTGCCTTCCATCGCCATGTAAACGGCTGAGATATGCCCACTTTTCTGAAATGATGTAACCGGCTATCTCGTTTTTGGAGATAGTTACGTAAATTCTGACAACGGATTTGGATTCGTCTCATGGCCCTTTACCATAAACCAGTTCATCCGCTTCAGGTTTCGAGGGTCTTGGACCCCAAAACCACCATAAACTTTTCATACTGAACATTCTTGGACTTTACAGCCACTTTTGGGGACCTTGCTATCGGGTAAGGTCCTATTTTGACTCTTGTGTTCTAGAGACAATCTAACGGACTATTTAAGGCTCTTTAGTTTATAATTTTCCGTGTTATAGTTCCTAAGATATTCAACTTTTTGTAACACAGTACATTTTTGACGTTTGCGCCAGACTCCGTCACCTTTGGCCATCGATACGTGCTCCCACAGGCACGACGCACTAATTTCTATTTATCACCTTTATAGACGATACCTTGAGCTATAAATACAGACTTTCACCACAATTGTATCTATCAGGGTTACGGAGTTGGGCGCTTCGTTCTTGAGCGCGAATTTGTGCCTGGCCGTTATTACTTGCCCACTTCTGCCCCCCTTTTCTTCTCTTTTGTTTAGAGACGGGTGGTGTTTGTATTCGTAGTTTAATAGTGTATATTCTCCCCTACACATTTCACTTTTTATTTTAGTTTTAGCCCCATAAATAACATAGTTACGTTAGTTTTCCCCAAACATTTAATTCAGTACCTATTTTTTCAAACTCCGTCAACTTTAGACTTGGTTACGTGCTCCTACCGACACGTCCCGTAGGTTTTTACTATTTCATTTTGTAGCGCACACCTTTAGCTACACATACCACTACTTACTATCATTGTTCCTGCTTGGGTTGCGGAGATAGACGCCCCAGACCGCTACGTGAATTTGCACCTAGCGGTCAAAAACTGCCCCACTTTGGCCCCCTGTTTCTGCCCCGCGGAGCTGAGACGGGCGGGATCTAAATATATACTTAGAAAGAACATATCCTCCCCTTCATTCTTCACTTTTTACCATATTTTTAGCTCTGATATTACCGGAGTAAATCCATTTTTATATAACTTGATAATTTTTAGCCGACTTCAAAAAAGAAGTATTTTTATTTAACTCAATATAACTTTTAACTAGTACAGCCTTGGCAGTGACTTCGCTCCTTTTGAATAGTAGACTTCTTCTACTATTAGGCCCATCTCATCCGGAGTCCGAACTCCTGGATTCCGGTGCACCGCCAGGCACTTTTTCGCGTATTTCATATAAACTTCAACTTTTTACACTGTAACCGTATACCTTGTTCTTTGTATGTGGCGGGGGCCTGCCGCTCGGTGGGCTTTTCGGCGGCGTGCGCTCTGGCCGGCGCCCCTCCTTGGGAGTTGGAGGCGTGGGTGCTGGCCGGAGTGTGCGAGTGGACGGTGCGCCGGAGGGCGCTCGGGGGGTGCCCCGTCCCCCAGGGGCGGGGGGCGGTGCGGCGCTGGCTCGAGCGGTCCCACGGTTTCCTCTCGTTCCGTCTGGTGCTGGTGTTGTCCGGCCACGGCTGTTTCGGAAGGCACCTGCACCGGATCGGGAGGGAGGAGACGCCGGCGTGCCACAAATGCGGGGCGCCGGAGGACGCGGCGCAGCACACCCTTGAGGTGTGCCCGGCCTGGTCGGGGCTGCGCCGTGGCCTTACTGCGGTGGTTAGCCGGGGCCTCTCGCTTCCCGGCGTGGTCGGCGTGGCGCTGGTCGGCGTGGCGCTGATCGCGCCGGGGGGCGAGGGGTCCCCCCTTTTCTTCTCTTTTGTTTAGAGACGGGTGGTATTTGTATTTGTATGTGGCGGGGGCCTGCCGCTCGGTGGGCTTTTCGGCGGCGTGCGCTCTGGCCGGCGCCCCTCCTTGGGAGTTGGAGGCGTGGGTGCTAGCCGGAGTGTGCGAGTGGACGGTGCGCCGGAGGGCGCTCGGGGAGTGCCCCGTCCCCCAGGGGGGGGGGGCGGTGCGGCGCTGGCTCGAGCGGTCCCACGGTTTCCTCTCGTTCCGTCTGGTGCAGGTGTTGTCCGGCCACGGCTGTTTCGGGAGGCACCGGCACCGGATCGGGAGGGAGGAAACGCCGGCGTGCCACGAATGCGGGGGCTTTTCGGCGGCGTGCGCTCTGGCCGGCGCCCCTCCTTGGGAGTTGGAGGCGTGGGTGCTAGCCGGAGTGTGCGAGTGGACGGTGCGCCGGAGGGCGCTCGGGGAGTGCCCCGTCCCCCAGGGGGGGGGGCGGTGCGGCGCTGGCTCGAGCGGTCCCACGGTTTCCTCTCGTTCCGTCTGGTGCAGGTGTTGTCCGGCCACGGCTGTTTCGGGAGGCACCGGCACCGGATCGGGAGGGAGGAAACGCCGGCGTGCCACGAATGCGGGGGCTTTTCGGCGGCGTGCGCTCTGGCCGGCGCCCCTCCTTGGGAGTTGGAGGCGTGGGTGCTAGCCGGAGTGTGCGAGTGGACGGTGCACCGGAGGGCGCTCGGGGAATGCCCCGTCCCCCAGGGGGGGGGGCGGTGCGGCGCTGGCTCGAGCGGTCCCACGGTTTCCTCTCGTTCCGTCTGGTGCAGGTGTTGTCCGGCCACGGCTGTTTCGGGAGGCACCGGCACCGGATCGGGAGGGAGGAGACGCCGGCGTGCCACGAATGCGGGGGCTTTTCGGCGGCGTGCGCTCTGGCCGGCGCCCCCTCCTTGGGAGTTGGAGGCGTGGGTGCTAGCCGGAGTGTGCGAGTGGTCGCGGTGGTTGGCCGGGGCCTCTCGCTTCCCGGCGTGATCAGGGCCGTGCTGGGGAGCGAGGAGGCCTGGGCAGCGGTTGCCTCCTTTTGCGAGGATGTAATCTCGCAAAAGGAGGAGGCGGAGAAGGGGTCGGAGAGGGCGCGTAGGTCCTCTCCCTCCTCTTGGTGGTGATGGGCGGGCGACAGGCGCGGGGGAGCCTTCGCCCGCATTGCAGCCGTCACCATCCTCGTCGGTCGCTCCCGGGCCCTTGGCCCTCCCCACGGGGAGGGCGTGAGGGGCCCGCTATGCGGGGTAATCGTCGGCGGGGACTGGAAGTAAAGGCTGTGCCGGTTTCCCAGTCCCCGCCACTCGGACGAAGCGGGAGTGCCGCTGGGTTGTTTTAGTGGGTATACCGGGTCAGACCGGGGAGTCCCACATAACCCCCCCATCCCCCGATGGGGGGGCATGCGTAATGCATTTTTTCCCAGCGCAAACAAAAAAAAAAAAAAAAAAAAAAAGGTTAGGTTGGGGGACCCCCTCACAGTGCTTGCGTCCACGTCGCGTCCCCTGGAAACAGCCCAGTACTGACCACCGTAACGGAGTGGCAGTCTGGGTCTGGCCAAAGTGCACTGTGCTTTCGTAGCCATCTCTGCTTTGTGTGTTACGATCCTGCGGAACTATGTCCAAGCCATCGCGGGACGCCTGCGGGCGGTTTTTGAAACAAAAAGGCCCTTCTCAGGGCCAACCCAAAGGCCCTTCTCAGGGCCAACCCAAAGGCCCTTCTCAGGGCCAACCAAAAGGCCCTTCTCAGGGCCACTCCGACGCTTCGGCGTCAGAGGGTAGCCGCGCGCCGTCTGCGGCTAGCTTCTTTGGAGGGGCGGACGAGTCGTCTGATGACTCAATGGTGAGTGTGTCGGACGCGGCTGACTCTGGGTCGCGCAAGCGAGTACACCGGAGCGGTGGGTCCGAGGGCTCCTCAAAGTCGAGGTCGACGAGGTCGCCGAAAGCTAAAAAGCCGACGGTGGCCGCGGAGACACATGTCGTTGGGCTCGCGGACGCCCAACGCAAGTTAGATCTAGCTCAGCGGGGTCTGCTCCAGCAAGAGCTGGAGGAGCGAGTAGCGGCCAAGGAGAGGCGGGCGCTCGCCGCTCGGGCCAAGTCCGGTTACGGAGCGTCCCGCGTTCTATACGCGGACTACTCGCTGGCCGAGCTAGAGAGGATGGCGGAGGAGGACGAGGAGGAGATCGTGGAGGTCGCCTCTAAGTCCTCCAACCTGAAGGGGACCCTGCAGAAGGCCCTAAAATGCAGGGCCGCGAGTATGCGTGGCGTGGTCGCGGAGCTGGTGCAGCGCAAGGCGACCGACGAGACGCGGCAACTGCAGGCGAAGGTGGATCGCCTGCAGTCGGAGGTCAGCCAGCTTCATCAGAAGCTGGCTGAAGCCACGGCCCGGCCACAACAGGCCAAGACGAGCCCTGCGGCAGAGGGCCCCGCCTCCTCCAACCTTGAGGATATCATCCGCAAGGTTGTAATGGAGGAGAGGGCCTTCACGAGATCCTGCTTTGCAGGAATCGAGGACCGGCTCCTGCCGGAGAAACGCCTCCGGCCGCCGCTTGCGGCGGATAAGAGGCAGAGCGAGCCGGGGCCGTCCTTGTCCCCGCCCGAGCCCCAGTCGGAGGATGCCCTTCTCCCTTCCACAACCCCGTCCAACGAGTGGACGGAGGTGGTACGCAAGGGGAAGGGCCAAGGAAAAAAGTCGGCGACGGCCGCCCCTGCCGTCCCTGCCGCCACCGCCGCCCCCAGCCAGCCGCAGACGACCGGCAAGGGAAAGCGGAAGAGGAAGCGGAAGGGGAAAGGGAAAGGGAGGGGAAAGGGACAGCTAGTCCCCCCAAAAACCGCGGCCGTCGTGGTGACGCTCACCGCGGAGGCTGCGGAGCGGGGGGAGAGCTACGCGTCCATTTTGGTGCGGGCGCGTGCCACTGCCGATCCTACCCAACTGGGGATCGGCAGCGTGTCTTGCCGGCGGACCCAAACCGGGGCTCGAATTTTCGAGTTCCCGGGGGCAGAGGGGGGTGCCCACGCGGACCTCTTTGCAGCCAAGCTGCAGGAGGTCATCGCAGATTCGGCCAAGGTGGCCCGACCGGTTAAGTCTGCGGCCATAGAGGTGACGGACCTCGATGACTCCGTCACCAAGGAGGAGGTGGCGGCGGCGGTCGCGGGGATAGGGGGCTGCGACGTCACGGCGGTCCGAGGCCGGGACATAAGGCCCGGCCGTGGCGGCATGGGCACAATTCGCCTCGAGTGCCCGGTCGCCGCTGCTAAAGCCGTCCTTGCCAAGGGACGGCTCACAGTCGGCTACAGCTCGGCTGCAGTCCGGACACTTGAAGACCAGCCTCTGCGGTGCTTCCGGTGCTTGGGCATCGGGCACACCCGGTCCCTGTGCCCGTCGACCGTGGACAGGACGGACACTTGCTACCGCTGCGGCAAGGAGGGCCACAAAGCCGGTGCCTGCAAGGCCGCCACGCCGCACTGCGCGGTGTGTGCCGCTGGTGGCCGCCCGGCGGGCCATGTCATGAGGGGGAGGAACTGCAATCCTCCCCCTAAGCGGGGCAAAGCGCAGGCGCCGAACGGACCTGCTGCGGCCACTGGCACCGTCGTTCCTGCGGCGGCTGCGGAGGGGGGTGCGATGTCCGAGTGATGGATAGGGTCGAACATCGCATCCTTCAGGCGAACACCAACCACTGCAGGGCAGCCCAGGATCTGCTGACGCAGACCATGGCTGAGTGGTTGGTGGACTTGGCGGTGGTCGCCGAACCTTACTCGGTCCCTGGCCGTTGGCTGGGCGACCGAGACGGCTTGGTGGCGTTGGTGTCGCGGCCTTCCACGGACTCCCCTCCCCTCTCGCTCTTAGAGAGGGGACCGGGATACGTGGCCGCCGCGTGGGGAGACATGGCCCTGGTGGGGGTCTATTTCTCCCCAAACCGCTCTCTCGCGGACTTTGAGGATTTCCTCGAGATCCTCACCGCGGTCATAGGGAGGGCGGCGCCACGCCAGGTCGTGGTGTTGGGCGACCTGAACGCCAAGTCGGCGGCCTGGGGCAATCCGGCAAGCGGCTGCAACGTCCGGGGGCGCGCCGTCGAGTATTGGGCGGCCTCGTGCGGTGTGTCCCTCCTAAACAGGGGGGCGGTCCACACGTGCGTGCGGCGGCAGGGTGGGTCGGTGGTCGACGTCTCGTTTGCCACCCCCGCGCTGGCCGCCCGCGTCGTCGACTGGCGGGTGGAGATGGTGGAGACCTTGTCGGACCACCGATATGTGCGGTTCGACATCTCCACCCAGCAGCGGGGAGGGGGGATGGCCCGCGCTGGGCAATCTCCCTTCCCGCGGTGGGCACTCACCCGCCTGGACCGGGAGGCAGCCAAGGAGGCGGCCTTTCTGCAGGACTGGCTGTCGCCCCCTGTCGAGGAGGCCCCGGACGTGGACGCCGCAGCGGTCCGGCTCAGGGAGTCTCTGACCGAGGTGTGCAACTCCAGCATGCCTCGGTCTCGCCGTCCGCCCCCCCATCGTGCCGTCTACTGGTGGACGGAGGAGCTGGAGGAGCTCAGGGCCACCTGCGTGGCGGCCAGAAGGGCCTACGCGCGGAGCCGAAGGCGCAGCGCCCAAAACCGAGACCGGGCAGAGGAGGACCGCCTATACGCCTCTTACCGAGAGGCGACGACGGTCCTCAAGTCTGCAATGGGCGCTGCGAAAGACTCGGCGTGGGCCGAGATGCTGGAGGGT
The DNA here is from genome assembly GCA_910591435.1 of Acronicta aceris. NCBI lineage: Eukaryota > Metazoa > Arthropoda > Insecta > Lepidoptera > Noctuidae > Acronicta > Acronicta aceris. The sequence continues at coordinate 15,320,008 of OU342770.1, forward strand.
CTCGACAGGGATCCCTATGGGAGACCATACAAGGCGGCGCGGAACCAGCTCCGCCCGTATGGTCCCCCACTGACGGAGACCCTCGAGCCATCGTTGCTGGATGGGGTGGTCCGGTCCCTGTTTCCGCGCAGGACCGACTTCGCCCCACCAACGATGGATCCCCCGCGGGTGGCGGCTGCGGCGGCGGATGAGGAGGAGGTCCCCCCGGTGACGGTGGCGGAGTTTCGCGCGGGGGTTCTCGGCCTCCGCGCAAAGAAGACGGCTCCCGGGCCAGACGGCGTCCCTGCACGGGTGCTGGCGATCGCCGCCCCCGAAATGGAGGACAGGATTCGGGACCTCTTCAGCGCGTGTTTTGCGGCTGGGAGGTTCCCGAAACTGTGGAAGGAGGGGCGGCTATGCCTGCTCCGAAAGGAGGGACGCCCGTTGGACTCCCCCTCGGCATACCGGCCCATCGTCCTGCTCGATGAGGTCGGTAAATTGTTCGAGGGGATTGTCGCCTCCCGGCTCAATAGCCTTTTGCAGGGGGTAGGGCCGGATCTGTCGGACGCCCAGTTCGGTTTCCGTCGAGGGCGTTCGACGATCGACGCGCTGGCCCTACTCAAGGGCCAGGTGAGGGAAGCGGTGGAGGCGGGGGACGGAGTGCTGGCGGTGTCATTCGACATTGCCAACGCCTTCAACTCCGTCCCCCACTCGACGATATTGGAGGCGCTCCGGTATCACGGAGTGCCCCAATACCTGCGGAACCTCCTGGCCAGCTACCTGGGGGACCGGGAGGTCGTCTTCGCGGACAAGACGGCCACGATACGGCGGTACGGCGCAGAGGCCGGTGTTCCGCAGGGGTCCGTGTTGGGGCCCCCCCTGTGGAACATCGGGTTTGACTGGCTTCTGCGGGGAGCCCTCCTCCAGGGCACGAGTGTCATCTGCTACGCGGATGACACTCTCCTCACTGCCCGGGGGAGGAGCTTCGGGGAGGCGGCCTGTCTGGCCTCGGCTGGCGGATCCTTGGTTGCAGAGAGGATCCGCCGCCTCGGATTGAGGGTGGCGCTGCAAAAGACCGAGGCCGTGTTCTTTCGCGGGCCTCGGCAGCGCTGCCCTCCCGACGCACACATCGTCGTAGAGGGCGTCCGGATAGGGGTCCAGCCCCAGATGAAGTATCTGGGCCTGGTGCTGGACGACAGGTGGCGATTCGGCCCGCATTTCAGCGGGCTGTCGACGCGCCTGTTGAAGGCCGCGGACGCCCTCTCGTGGCTCCTCCCGAACCTGGGGGGGCCCAAGGCCAAATGCCGGCGCCTCTATGCCGGCATTCTGAGGAGTATGGCCCTATATGGGGCCCCCATCTGGGCGGACTCCCTCCACCGAAGGGAAAATGCAACCGCCATCCGCAAGCCCCAAAGGGCTATTGCACTGCGGGTGGCGAGGGCCTACCGCTCGGTGGGCTTTTCGGCGGCGTGCGCTCTGGCCGGCACCCCTCCTTGGGAGTTGGAGGCGTGGGTGCTCGCCAGAGTGTACGAGTGGACGGCGCGCCGGAAGGCGCTCGGGGAGTGCCCCGTCCCCGAGGAGCGGGAGGCCGTGCGGCGGGAGGCGAGGGACGCAATCGTCCTTCACTGGACGGAGGACCTCGCCACCGCCGCCTTTGGCCGCCGGACCTTGGACGCGCTCGGTCCGGTCCTGCGGAGCTGGCTCGAGCGGGCCCACGGGTTCCTCTCTTTCCGTCTGGTGCAGGTGTTGTCCGGCCATGGCTGTTTCGGAAAGCACCTGCACCGGATCGGGAGGGAGGAAACGCCGGCGTGCCACGAATGCGGGGCCCCGGAGGACACGGCGCAGCACACCCTGGAGGTGTGCCCGGCTTGGTCCGAGCTGCGCCGTGGCCTGACCGCGGTGGTTGGCCAGGACCTCTCGCTTCCCGGCGTGATCAACGCCATGCTGGGGAGCGAGGAGGCCTGGGCTGCGGTTGCCTCCTTTTGCGAGGACGTAATCTCGCAAAAGGAGGAGGCGGAGCGCGCGCGGGAGGACGACCCTCTCGCTGCGCCGCTCCGCAGACGAAGAAGGGGTCGGAGAAGGCGCGCAGGTGCTCTCCCTCCTCTGGGTGGTGATGGGCGGGCGACAGGCGCGGGGGTGCCTTCGCCCGCATTGCAGCCGTCACCACCTTCGTCGGTCACTCCCGGGCCCGTCCTCCTCCCCACGGGGAGGGCGTGAAGGGTCCGACATGAAGGGCAATCGTCGGCGGGGACTGGACGTAAAGGCTGTGCCGGTTTCCCAGTCCCCGCCACTCGGACGAAGCGGGAGTGCCGCTGGGTTGTTTTAGTGGGTATACCGGGTCAGACCGGGGAGTCCCACATAACCCCCCCCATCCCCCGATGGGAGGGCATGCGTAACGCATTTTTTCCCAGCGCAAACAAAAAAAAAAAAAAAAGGTTAGGTTAGGTTAGGTTAGGTTGGGGTGCGTGCAGAAGACCTCCCCGTGCGCTCAGCGGCTGCTGGTCCCCTGCGGATACGTCCGGGGGGAAGAGCAGTCGATGGGCCTGGTGCACCCTGGGTCACGGACAATAATCTCTTCGCGGGGGGTAGGGTAGAGGAGTATTATTGTCCGGAGCTAACTTCTGCAGGTGGGGTCGCTCCTGCCCCGTCGACGCCAGCCGATTAGGCGTGGACGCGACCACACCCGCTTAGGTGCAGGCGCATCTAAGCGGGGTTCGTTTGTGTCCTCATTCATTGAGGAGCAAACTTTTCGGCGGGTCCGCTGAGTCGGGTTGGCCGGACAGCGGACGGAGGCATGCTTCAATGCCGCCGTCGGGGGGCTTGGCTTAACCGCCCGGCCCCAGAGGAAGGACACCTCTAAGATAAAAAATCCACCCAATCCCAAGTTTCGGGAGCGCGGCGAGGGGATGAATGGCCGTTGGGGGTACGGTCGTTAGCGCTCCCACCTGCTGGTACCTGCCGCCCCCAGCAGTATATAGGCTTACCCGGGTACTTAAGCCTCTGCCCGGGGTTGACCTGTTTTGCTTTATACTCGTGGGACCAAAAATGGAGAACCTTTTAAATAAAAACCAAACAAAAAATGACGTAGTGGGAGAAAAAGTACCTCTGGTACTTATTGAACAAATGGGCGTGGTGTCGGATTCCGACGGCGCGTCCAGCCTTATGAGTGTGGCGAGCGCGGTGAGCGTGAATTCCAAACGTTTACGCAAACGCCCGAGAGAGGGTGCAGACTCAGGGTCGGACTCGGCCCTGAGCGACACAGCGGTGCCGGCCCCCAAGGTCGGTGCCAAAAAAGGAGGTAGAGGTAGGCCCGCAACAACCGGCAAATATGTCGGTATCGGCCTATCCAGGCGTGAGGCTGCGGCCGCATTGAAGGCCGCAGCAGCCGCCGAAAAGCTGGAGGAGGACGAGCGGCAGATTGCGGCTCTGACAAAAAGGGTGACGGAAGGGAGAGTCACTCGCCTGTCGGAGTCGTCGTCTGCCGTCTCTGATATAGAAGTCGAGGCAGAGCAGCTACCTGCCTCCGACTTAAACCAAAGAATGGCCGACGCGGTTGCAGCTATAAAAAGGGTGAGCAAGGTCTCGAAGGGCCTTAGCGGCTGCAGCCAAAAAGCACTCAAAGAGGCCACGGCCTCCATCCTGGAAAGTGCTCAGGTGCTTATGACCCGCACCACTACAGAAGAGACGGCGCTGCTGCGGGCCCAGAACGTAAAACTCGCAGCGCAAATGGCGGAGCTCCGTAAGGAGCACGAGGAGCTCAAGGCGGAGATGGCGAACTTCCGTCGCGAGCACCTCAGGCGGGAGGTGGACCTTCCGCACGTAACGCCGCAACCGCAACTGCAGTTGCCGTCACAGTCGGGACAACAGTCGTCACAGGAGACGGAGTTGATTCGCCTGATCCGTCAGGAGATGGCGGGTTTCAACGCGCGCTTCTCGGTGCTTGAGGGAAGGATTCTACGTCCCCCCCTAGCTGCAGACCAACGCAGCACACCGGCGCCGACATATGCGGCCCAAGCCGCAGCGCCGCGTGCCACCCAACCGGCACAAGCGGCTGCTGCCACAAAAAAGGGGACTGTTTCCACTGCCGCCTCGCAAAAGGAAACTGCGGGGCCCACACCAAATAGGCAGTTAAAAGAAGGGGCAAAGCTGGCCAAAGAGGCAGGTGCTACGGCTGCTCCGCCTGCACAAGCTGCAAGGCCAGCAACGCGCGATCCCGCCACTAGACCTGAGGCGGAGTGGACGGTCGCGGGCGCCGCCAAAAAATCTAAAAAGGCGCGCCAGCGGGCCAATAAGAAGGCCCGGAAGGAACAAGCGGCGGCCAAGCGCCAGACTGCGAAGCTCAGCGCCCCCCGCTCTACAGCAGTGGTTCTCACCCTGCAGCCAGGGGCGGAGGAGCGGGGCCTCACATATGCCGGGATCCTGGCAAAGGCGAAAGCCGAGATCTCGCTGAGTGATCTCGGCATAACGGGCCTCCGGTGCAAAACAACTGCTACCGGAGGTCGCCTACTCGAGATATCGGGAACTACTAGTGGTCCCAAAGCAGACGCCCTCGCCGATAGACTCAGGGCGTCTCTAGGCCCGGATGATGTGAGAGTGTCCAGGCCAACCAAGTGCGCAGATCTGCGCATTTCGGGCCTGGACGATTCTGTCACGCAGGAAGAGGTCGCCGCTGCCATATCCAAGGCCGGAGGGTGCCCGCCGGATCAAGTCAAGGCGGGCACGATACGCCGCGATGTCTCCGGTCTCGGGACAACTCTTGTCAGCTGTCCCGTAGCGGCGGCCAATAAGATTAAAGATAAGCGGCTTCTAGTCGGATGGGTTTCGGCGCAGGTCGTGCTCCTAGCGCCCAAGCCCTATCGGTGCTACCGCTGTTTAGAAGAAGGACATGCGGGGGCACGGTGCACCGTTGGGGTAGACCGCAGCCAATTGTGCTTCCGCTGCGGTCAGCCCGGTCACAAGGCTGGCACTTGTACTGCCACGCCGCACTGCGTCATCTGTGCGGCATCTGGCAAGCCAGCCGACCATCAGACCGGGTCAAAGGCCTGCGCCAGGCCCAAGAAGAAGAATAATGCCAGGAGACAGTCGGCTCATCCACCGGCTAGTACCACGGACATGACAAAGAAGGCAACCAGCTCCTCGCAGCCGGTTCACCCGCCGGTTGCGGCAGAACATCCGCCGAGGGCTGGGGAGGAGACAACGGCCATGGACACACAATAATGGCCCTACGCCGTCTCCTCCAAGCCAACATAAACCACTGCGCCAGGGCTCAGGATCTCTTGCTCCAGAGCATGGCGCAGTGGTCGATCGATGTGGCAGTTGTCGCCGAGCCGTATTTTGTGCCACCCAGGGATGACTGGGTGTGCGACACGAACCGCTCGGTGGCACTGATTATGAGGTCTGCCGCCGACACCCTTCCCTTCGAGGCCGTCACCCGAGGGCGGGGCTATGTCGCGGCAATTTGGGGGAATATTATGGTCGTGGGGGTGTACTTCGCCCCCAGCCTTTCTCTCGCCGACGTGGAGGATATCGTCTGGGAGTTGGGCACGGTCGTCAGTCGTAGCCGTCCTCGTCCCGTGATCGTCCTGGGCGACTTCAATGCCAAATCTACGGCTTGGGGTTCCCCGGCTACGGATGCGCGGGGCGAGTTAGTGGAGGAGTGGGCGGTCGAGCAGGGCCTGCTTCTCCTGAACCGGGGTTCCGTGCAGACGTGCGTGCGGCAGTGGGGTGGGTCTATAGTGGACCTGTCGTTCGCTAGCCCCGCTCTCGCGCGCACTGTCCAGGACTGGCACGTCCTGGAGGAGGTGGAGACGCTGTCCGATCATCGATATATTCGGTTCAGCGTCTCCGCCCAGACCTCGGTTGGACCGGTCCAAGCGGCCCCGGTGGGCGTTGGAGACGGCCCGCGTTGGGCACTGAAGCGGCTGGACGAGGAGGCTCTCGAGGAGGCCTCTATCGTCAAGGCCTGGCTGGACTCTCCAGGCAGGCCAATCAACATCGACGAGGAGGCGGAGTGGTTCCGGGAGAGCATGTCGCACATCTGCGACGCTGGCATGCCCCGAGTCCGGCCGTTACCATCCAGGCGCCAAGTGTACTGGTGGTCGCAGTCGATTGCGCAGCTGCGCATCGTTTGTGTGCAGGTGCGACGCCAGTACGCAAGGTGCCGAAGAAGACGCCGTCGCCCCTTTACAGCGGCGGCCGAACAGGAAGAGGCGGAACTGTACAACCGCTATAGAGAGGCGAAGAGCGCCCTCCAGCTGGCCATTGTCCGGGCAAAGGCCCAGGCCAACGAAGAGATGCTGGAGACTCTGGACCGAGACCCGTGGGGACGCCCCTACCTTATGGTACGGGGCAAGTTGCGCCAATGGGCTCCCCCATTGTCCCGGAGTCTCCAGCCACAGCTGCTGGAGGAGGTGGTGTGTGCGTTGTTTCCATCGAGACCGGAGCACACACCACCGGCTATGGTTCCGCCTCGCAATGTGCCCGACGCGGAAGACGACATTGACGACGACGTGCCCGAAGTGACCCGGGAACAGTTGAGAGTGGCGGTGGCTCGCATCAGGAACACCGCCCCAGGGCCCGACGGCATTCCAGGCCGTGCATGGGTCCTGGCCATGAGGGCTCTCGGGCCCCGACTAGCGGGACTCTTAAGCGCATGTTTGGAGCGGGGCCAGTTTCCAAGCCGGTGGAAGACCGGAAAGCTGGTCCTGCTCAAGAAGGAGGGGCGCCCCGCAGACTCGCCATCTGCGTACAGGCCAATCGTGTTGCTGGACGAGGTGTGTAAGATCTTCGAGCGGATCATCGCCAGTCGCCTAGTCCAGCACATGACCAGGGAGGGGCCGGATCTGGCGGACAACCAATTTGGTTTCCGTCAGGGGCGCTCCACGGTGGATGCGATCATGCGCGTGAGGGTCCTTGCGGAGGAGGCAGTCGCCCGGGGTGAGGTGGTCTTGGCGGTGTCGCTCGACATCGCCAACGCTTTCAACACCTTGCCCTGGAGTACCATCCGAGAGGCACTCCGGTACCACGGGGTGCCGCACTACCTCCAACGTATTGTCGGGGCCTATTTGTCGGAAAGATCGGTGGTGTACCCGGGTCGAGAAGGATGGGGTCGGCGAGAGACGTCGTGCGGCGTTCCACAGGGTTCGGTGTTGGGGCCGCTCCTGTGGAACGTCGGGTACGACTGGGCTCTGCGCGGTGCGCTTCTCCACGGCGTCGGCGTCATTTGTTACGCCGACGACACGCTAGTTACAGCGCGTGGGAAGTCGTACCGGCAGGCGGCCATACGCGCGACTGCTGGTGTCGCGCACGTCGTGGGTAGGATTCGGCGGCTGGGCTTAGAGGTGGCATTGCACAAGTCGGAGGCCCTGTGTTTTCATGGGCCGAGGATGAAGCCGCCTCCGGGGTCCAGCATCATAGTAGGAGGGGTTTCCATCGCTGTTGAGTCGACGATGAAGTACCTTGGACTCGTCCTCGACAGTCGGTGGAACTTCGGGCCGCACTTTACACGGCTCGCCCCCCGGTTGTTGGGCGCCGCTTCTGCGCTCTCGCGCTTGCTGCCCAACCTGGGAGGCCCCAACTCCTCCTGCCGGAGGCTCTACATGGGGGTCGTACGGTCGATGGCGCTATACGCCGCGCCAGTGTGGGCGGACGCCCTGACGGCCCGCAACGTCGCCGCGCTGCGAAGGCCGCAGCGCGCGATGGCCGTCAGGATCGTAAGGGGATACCGTACGATCTCCTTTGAGGCAGCGAGCCTCCTAGCCGGATCCCCGCCCTGGGACCTCGATGCAAAGCTCCTCGCGTCGCTCTATTGGTGGCGCGCGGAGGCGGTCGAGCGGGGCGAGCGCCTTGCGCCTCGACAGGTTGAGGCACGCAGGGCGGAGCTCCGCCGGGTCCTAGTGGCGGAGTGGCAGACGCGCTTAGCGCAACCCACGGCGGGGCATGCCGCTGTAGCGGCTGTAAGGCCCGTTTTAGAGGAGTGGCTCAAGAGGAGCCACGGCGCCCTCAGCTTCCGGCTGACGCAGGTGCTTACCGGACACGGGTGTTTCGGGAGGTACCTGTGTCGCATAGGCCGGGAGCCGACGTCCCAGTGCCACCATTGTGGTGATTGCCGCGACGATACGGCGCTGCATACGTTGGCGGAGTGCCCAGCTTGGGCTGAGCAGCGCCGTGACTTGGTCGCGGCCGTAGGTGTTGCGGGAAACCTCTCGCTTCCGGCTGTCGTGTCTACCATGGTCGGGAGCGAGTCAGGGTGGAGTACCGTCGCCACCTTTTGTGAGGCCGTCATGCTCGCAAAGGAGGCGGCGGAAAGGGAGAGAGAGGCTGCCTCGTCTCTCCCCTCCCGCAGCAGACGCACTGGGCGTCGTAGGGTGGCCGACTTCCGGCCACCGTAGGGCGCGGCCTGCGGACGACAGACTAGGGGCGTCTTGTCGTCCGACCAGCAGCAGGCCTCGAGGCGGCGGCGTCGTGTTCCGCGCGCGCCTCATAGTGGAGTCCTGCGGCCGGGGTGACGGCCGCAGTGGGTGACGGGGCCCGCCTGACCATCTGGCGGGCCAATACCCGTCGGGGGGTAGTGACGAATGCTTCGGCGATACCCTCCCCCCGACACACGGGTACAAGAGGAACACGGGTTGGTTTTTAGTCAGTAAGAGTCTGACAGTCCCCTTCACCCTTCCCCCAGGGCGGAGGGACTCCATGAGGATTTTCCAACCCGTCACCAAAAAAAAAAAAAAAAAAAAAAAAAAAAAAAAAAAAAAAAAAAAAAAGGTTAGGTTTGGTTAGGTTTTTTTTTTTTTTTTTTTTTTTTTTTTTTTTTTTTTTTTTTTTTTTCTGCCTTTCCCCGTTCATGGGATCAACGGGATCTTGTTATTCTAAAGTTCTCATTCATACTAGTTCTCGCATTTATGCCTCTCGCACTTTCAAGCTTCATACCTTATCTTCTTTCATCCTTCATCATTTTCACTCGGCCGGGTGGGATTCCCGCTAAGTACCTATTTCTAGTTTTATTTGTTGTGACAGGGGAAATAAATTCCAGGGTTATTTTATTTATTCGGTAAGTTTTTTCTTGACTTTTTTATCTTATCAGTTATGTTTAAAATCTACAGTGCTTACAATTTTTATTATTCTGTCTTACATGTTTACTTTTATTTTTAAAGTTACTACACAGGTGCTTTCAATAGGATTTACCTTATATAATTTAAAATCTTATGTTCTTACACTTAACGTTTCTTAATCTATGCTTATAACTATTTCTTCTTACATATTTTCTTAGATACTAATAACAATAGTCACGTTTCTGCGTTCTACGCTATGCGTTTATACGTTCTACATGTCATTATTTCTATACTTTACGATTATTTCTACGATCCTATGTTCTTATATCTAGCTAGCTGACATTTTTATTAGTCATAGTCATAGCTTAAGTATACAGTTATAATTTAAGGTTGGCTTTTATTTGTTGTGCTGTAGGACTGGAACCTGTTTTAATTTTACAATTTGCTCACTTTTATCAATCTCATTTTACTTACTACTACACTTTTAGCAATAATATATATATAAATACATTTTATATATATTTATTGATGTTTCTTGTCCGGTTTGTATTGTTGTCGTGTTTTGTTGGTCATGTTGGGTACAATTCCAGTGTTTATACGTTTGGTGTTGTTGATGTGCTCATATATATTTACTATATAGTTCGCATATCTGTGTATATTTGTTTTTTGTTTTATGTCTATTTCAGTATTGTGTTTGTGTGTGTCATTTGTGTCTGTGTGTGTTATTGTGTGTGTTCCGTACCCTCCATAAAGTGAGTTAGGGGTAAGCAGTGTTCGCGCGGGCCAGGTAATCCCATTTCTGTCGGACTGGGCACTCAGCGCTAAACGCGTTATGGTCAGTTTTTTGCAACCTCGAGTGCGAGCAGTTACAGCACCGCGGTTCGATTCCTGCAATATAATCTGCGCAGTTCTCGCGCAGATGCGGTCCGCCGCAGTGGCTGCATCTGTCCGCACTTTCGGTACAAAATTTCCGGCCGTGACCGAACGCAAGGCACTTTGTGCATTGGATGAGCGGGGACTGGTCCTCCACCCTGATCCTTTGCAGGTCAAGATAAAGGGCTCCAGCCTCCGTCATTCTCTGCCATACTATAGGTCCAACCTGGACCACGACATGTGCTGTTTTCGGGTTCCTTGTCCGCTTTTTGAATTTAATTTCCATTTCTTTATCCTTTTCTTGTAGTCCCCTGAACACATTCTCATTTTGCGAGTGTAGCGCCATGATCATTTCGTCGTCGTTACTGTCTAAGAAGACGTCTTTTAGAACGACGAGTGGATTTTTATTTTTCATGCGCGCCACCATTAATCCCTCCCCCTTACTTTCAATCCTGTGCTTGACTTTCTCTAAGTCCACTTCCGTTTCGCACCCAAGGATGACCGTCTGATTCTTAGCCTTTCTGACTTTACTGATTCTTAGTCCAGTTGTCCTGGCATCGACCGCCTTCTTCACTCTCGCGAGCACCTCGTCGGCAGTCTCCTGACTGCCTTCGAAGGTGACCGCCATCGAGTGAAGTGCCGGCCGGTGCGGTTGTTTGAGTGCTGCAACGCTGGCGTATGATCTGGAGATGGGTGTTTGCCCACCCAGGACCACACCTCTACCCACTTCTTGGATTGAGTCTTTGGCTGCTGCGACATCACCGGCAACACCATCGAGCCTATCGCCGAGGGTGTTTTGAGTGTGGCCAATGAATCTGACGCTCTCGGCGGTTTGGTCAATAATCACTCTGGCCTCGTCGATTTTGTCGATGATTTTGTCGATGATGTCAGAGCCTTCGTCGTTGCGGAGAGCAGTTTGCTCTTCAAAAGCAGACGTCATCCTTGCCTCCAGATCGGTTAGCCGCATTTTTAGGACTGTCTCCACTTCACCCAGGCGTTCCAGAATGTGGTCTTTCCTTTCTGGTGAGGTTTCTTCTGCGGATGACCGTGGTTTTGCCGCTTCCAGACTTGTCATCCGCTTGCTGAGCTCGTAGAGGACACGCTGGCCCCTGTCTGACTGAACCTCCAGGAAGTTCTTGATGTCTCGCCTCATTTGAGGGTATTCGCGGACTTTTGAGGGAATTTCCTCAAAAGTTTTCATTAGTTCCTGGAGAAGTTTGTCGCTTGATACCACTGTGTAATTGTCCTGGTGCTTCTGGTACGCTTCCATGTTGTCTAAGGACCTTCTGCTCCGCTCAGGTCTGCGGATGAATGTTTTGGCGGCATCCTGCACTGCAGGTCGTGCGGCAGAAGGGCTGGGGGTGGAGGCTTTGGTGGCAGCGCTGGACGTCGTCGGTGTGCGATACATTGTGAAGTCTTTGTGTCTTGTGTTTTTGTTCGTGTTAGATGTGTATGTTGTGTATCTGCTTGTGTGTTTATGTAATGTATAGTGTTATGTGCGGTAGGCCCTGCGAGGGGAACGGGGAAACTTGTCAGTGTAAGTCGGTCTGACCCTGTATAGGGGGGTCAGGGTCAATGTGTAAACAAGAATCAAAAAATTTGTACTATGTATATGTAAATAATCAAAATAATATAAAATGTTATAAAGGTGGGTGCACTTAGTCTGCTATGTAGGTACAGTTTATACCTACTGTCTGTGTTCTATCAAAATGCCACCCACAATTTTGAAAAGAAAGAAAAAGAATATAAACAAAAAATTTTTGGGGGGGGGGGTCCAAAAAGAGGGGGGGTTCCCCTATATAGCTTCTGTAGACACCACTAAGGCCGACTTTGAAGTCAGATTTTACTTATCTCTCCTAGTTCCGGAGTTATCGGCTCTTGTTTTTATTTTATTGGAGGTGTGCGGGGGAGGGGGTCCAAACCTGGGGGAATGGGAGACGCTTATGCGGCTTTGACCGTGGTGTCTTCGACACCACAAAGGTCGAATTTGAGGTCAGAATTTGTCTATCTCCCCTGGTTTAAGAGATACGGCCCCGGGTCGCACAAAGCCTTACCTCCCTTTTTCAGCGCTGTCGGGTAAAACCTGTGTGGTGGAATTTCTCCGGATGCTGTCATGCGATTTTAATGCAAGCCGGCTCGTTTTAAAGGTCTTGTCAGGCCCTTTCTATTGCACTATCAGTAGTTGTAGATTTATATAATATATACTACCCCCTGGGGTTAAGTTAAATTATTTAAAGTTTAGGTCTCCTATATACCGTTCTTAGGGACTTTTCTGGCTATTTCAAAACGTGGGGGGTGGTTTTTCGCCACGCCCTACACGGTCCTGATAACAAAATTTTGAAATTTCAATAACCTAAAAAGTCGATTTTCGAATCGCGATCTCCACGTTAACTTTGTTATGCGGTTACATTCGCATGTCAACAAAAGTTACGAAGAGGATCGCGACTCGAAAATTGATCCAAAATTTACAATTTAAAAACTTATATGTATCCTATTCCCTAAACTATTCTATACCTATGTTTAAATCTGCGCGCCGTTGCTCCTTCACCCTCTTCTGGGGGTGATTCTCTGGTGCCACTTTCCTACCCGACCGCAAAGGGTCTTGTTTTTATATAAAAATGAATTAATTAAAATAATGTTTATAAGTAATTATCGGGGATATATTACCAAACAATTTAAGCACAATAAATATTTTAATTTAGTTATTAAGGGGGGTGAAATTTGATGAGATTTGATTTTATTATTTCTACACGAAGTTAGAATATAAATTTTGAGTAAACTACCAGGTCAAAAAATCTAAAAATTTGGGAATTTACTGTCTAGGTAGCTTGCTATTCCAGAATAAAATAAAAAAGGGGGGTCACTGATTTACTTTAGTTGGAAATTGGCACCAAAGAATCTGAAGAATTTGCCGACCTTTTAGGGGTTGTAGCTCCGTCCTGGGTGGTCCGATCTTCCTGAACGAGGTGTCAACGAATTCGTCTTGTCAAGACGCTTCCCACGGTGTGTCGCACGCCTATCCAGCTGTGCTGGAAGTTGAGGCCGGTTGCACGTGGTAATTGGAAAATCGGGGTTTCGTCAGCGATTTTTCACCGGAAAAATCCGGGAGGTTGTCCAGGGGATGGAACTCTTCGAGACGCTCAGTTTGACCCCAAAAAAGTGGAGGGTCGTCGATCCCACTTCCGTGGCGTTTGCCAAAACACCAAAAAAAATTTTAGTTTTTTGAAAATAACTTTTCCACACTTTCACAAATTTCGACGCGGTTTTCACTGCTGTGTTCTCCTCACTGAGACGCGTACGTGGATACCAAACACATATAGGTTTGCACGAAAAAAAAAAAACCTTTAAATACGATTTTACGTTTCGGAGCGTGTAAAAAGCGTGGCGCTCGCGGTCGTGGCTGCCAGCAGACTGGTTAGGTTAGGTTAGGTTAGGTTCTGGGCCTGGAGGTGGCCCTAAACAAGTCGGAGGCCATGATGTTTCATGGCCCCCGACGTGCGCCGGCGCCGGGATCACACATCGTGGTCAGCGGGGCCCGGATAGCTGTCGAGTCCACCATGAAGTATCTGGGATTGGTGCTCGACAGCCGATGGGATTTCGGGCCCCACTTTCGGCGGCTGGCGCCCAAGCTGATGGGCGCGGCGGGCGCGCTTTCAACGTTGCTTCCCAACTTGGGGGGCCCGAGCGCCGCCTGTAGGCGGTTGTACGTGGGAATCGTGCGGTCCATGGCCCTATATGGGGCCCCTGTGTGGGCGATGGACATGACGGCCAGCACTCTCGCCATTCTGCGCAAACCGCAGAGGGCGATGGCCGTCAGAGTCGTCCGCGGGTATCGCACGATTTCCTACGAGGCGGCTTGCGTCCTGGCCGGATCCCCGCCCTGGGACCTAGAGGCGAAAGTACTCGCGTCATTATATAGATGGCGCGAGGAAGAGCGGGCACGGGGCTCGATGCCGGTGCAGCGGCAGATCGCGCTGCGCCGAGAGGAGCTCCGTCAGGTCTTGGTGGCGGAATGGCGGCAAAGGCTTCTGCGCCCTACCGCCGGCCTCGCTACTGTCGAGGCGATCCGGCCAGTACTCGACGTCTGGCTCGGGAGAAGGCACGGCTCCCTGTCGTTTAGGGTGACGCAGGTGCTGTCGGGGCACGGCTGCTTCGGCAAGTACCTGTGCCGCATAGACAGGGAGCCGGACGCTCGGTGCCACCACTGCGTCCATTGCGGGGAGGATACGGCGCAACACACGCTCGCCGAGTGTGTAGCTTGGGAGGAGCAGCGCCGTGTCCTCACAAATGAAGTAGGAGACGATCTGTCGCTGCCGGCCGTAGTGCGGAGGATGGTCGGTAGCGCAGAGTCGTGGGACGCGGTGGTGTCCTTCTGCGAGGACGTGATGTCGCAGAAGGAAACTGCGGAACGGGAGAGGGAGATCTCGACTCCCTTCCCCGGCCGCAGGAGGCGCACCGGGCGCAGGAGAAGGGCGGACAACGCCCTTTTCCGGCCCCCATGAATGGGTCCAGGGGCGAGGGACTTGGGGAAGTCCCCGCCCCCTATTCGACGGACCCGAGTCGCAGGCGCGCGCGGGTGTCGGCGCGCGCCTCCGAGGCGATGCACGGGGTAGTTCAACACCTCACTACCCCGTGCAGGAGACGAGGCCGGGACGGACCCGGCCAACACTAGTGTGGGGCTGCGGAAGAATTTGGATTCCCGCGGCCCCGCGCGCACGTGCGAGGAGACACCGTGTGGTTTTTAGTCGGTAGGTCACCCACTCTGGGTGGAGTCCGACACGCCCCGTCGCCTCCCCGGGCGGCGGATGTCCATGAGGATTTTCCACACGAAACCAAAAAAAAAAAAAAAAGGTTAGGTTAGGTTAGGTTGGGGTGGGTCTGCGCTCCGATGGCGCCGGGAACGGTCGAACTTTAACTCGCGCGTGTTTGAAAAATTCGTGAAAGTGGCTATTTTTGTCGGATTGTCATGGTTTTGGTGTCAAAAGTTGCGTAACTGTGCCGCGGAAGTGACAGTGCTGTGTTGGTGACTCGCAGGTGTTCGCCTGAAGTAGGATCACGGAATACCTACTTCGGGCAACGCCCTAAAACAGTTTTTCGACCGGCGCTCGAAATCTGAAGCGGTAACATGTGCTTTATTGTATATCATTAGAATCGTCTAATCGCCCCCCACCTTCTGTATAAGTGTGCCTTCCATCGCCATGTAAACGGCTGAGATATGCCCACTTTTCTGAAATGATGTAACCGGCTATCTCGTTTTTGGAGATAGTTACGTAAATTCTGACAACGGATTTGGATTCGTCTCATGGTCCTTTACCATAAACCAGTTCATCCGCTTCAGGTTTCGAGGGTCTTGGACCCCAAAACCACCATAAACTTTTCATACTGAACATTCTTGGACTTTACAGCCACTTTTGGGGACCTTGCTATCGGGTAAGGTCCTATTTTGACTTTTGTGTTCTAGAGACAATCTAACAGACTATTTAAGGCTCTTTAGTTTATAATTTTCCGTGTTATAGTTCCTAAGATATTCAACTTTTTGTAACACAGTACATTTTTGACGTTTGCGCCAGACTCCGTCACCTTTGGCCATCGATACGTGCTCCCACAGGCACGACGCACTAATTTCTATTTATCACCTTTATAGACTATACCTTGAGCTATAAATACAGACTTTCACCACAATTGTATCTATCAGGGTTACGGAGTTAGGCGCTTCGTTCTTGAGCGCGAATTTGTGCCTGGCCGTTATTACTTGCCCACTTCTCTTTTGTTTAGAGACGGGTGGTATTTGTATTTTTGTATGTGGCGGGGGCCTGCCGCTCGGTGGGCTTTTCGGCGGCGTGCGCTCTGGCCGGCGCCCCTCCTTGGGAGTTGGAGGCGTGGGTGCTGGCCGGAGTGTGCGAGTGGACGGTGCGCCGGAGGGCGCTCGGGGAGTGCCCCGTCCCCCAAGGGCGGGGGGCGGTGCGGCGCTGGCTCGAGCGGTCCCACGGTTTCCTCTCGTTCCGTCTGGTGCAGGTGTTGTCCGGCCACGGCTGTTTCGGAAGGCACCTGCACCGGATCGGGAGGGAGGAGGCGCCGGCGTGCCACGAATGCGGGGCGCCGGAGGACACGGCGCAGCACACCCTTGAGGTGTGCCCGGCCTGGTCGGGGCTGCGCCGTGGCCTTACCGCGGTGGTTAGCCGGGACCTCTCGCTTCCCGGCGTGATCGCGCCGGGAAGCGGGAGGACCTTGCTATCGGGTAAGGTCCTATTTTGACTTTTGTGTTCTAGAGACAATCTAACGGACTATTTAAGGCTCTTTAGTTTATAATTTTCCGTGTTATAGTTCCTAAGATATTCAACTTTTTGTAACATAGTACATTTTTGACGTTTGCGCCGGACTCCGTCACCTTTGGCCATCGATACGTGCTCCCACAGGCACGACGCACTAATTTCTATTTATCACCTTTATAGACTATACCTTGAGCTATAAATACAGACTTTCACCACAATTGTATCTATCAGGGTTACGGAGTTAGGCGCTTCGTTCTTGAGCGCGAATTTGTGCCTGGCCGTTATTACTTGCCCAGTTCTCTTTTGTTTAGAGACGGGTGGTATTTGTATTTGTATGTGGCGGGGGCCTGCCGCTCGGTGGGCTTTTTGGCGGCGTGCGCTCTGGCCGGCGCCCCTCCTTGGGAGTTGGAGGCGTGGGTGCTGGCCGGAGTGTGCGAGTGGACGGTGCGCCGGAGGGCGCTCGGGGAGTGCCCCGTCCCCCAGGGGCGGGGGGCGGTGCGGCGCTGGCTCGAGCGGTCCCACGGTTTCCTCTCGTTCCGTCTGGTGCAGGTGTTGTCCGGCCACGGCTGTTTCGGAAGGCACCTGCACCGGATCGGGAGGGAGGAAGCGCCGGCGTGCCACGAATGCGGGGCGCCGGGGGACGCGGCGCGGCGCACCCTTGAGGTGTGCCCGGCCTGGTCGGGGCTGCGCCGTGGCCTTACCGCGGTGGTTGGTTTTCTTCTCTTTTGTTTAGAGACGGGTGGTATTTGTATTTGTATGTGGCGGGGGCCTGCCGCTCGGTGGGCTTTTCGGCGGCGTGCGCTCTGGCCGGCGCCCCTCCTTGGGAGTTGGAGGCGTGGGTGCTGGCCGGAGTGTGCGAGTGGACGGTGCGCCGGAGGGCGCTCGGGGAGTGCCCCGTCCCCCAGGGGCGGGGGGCGGTGCGGCGCTGGCTCGAGCGGTCCCACGGTTTCCTCTCGTTCCGTCTGGTGCAGGTGTTGTCCGGCCACGGCTGTTTCGGAAGGCACCTGCACCGGATCGGGAGGGAGGAAACGCTGGCGTGCCACGAATGCGGGGCGCCGGAGGACGCGGCGCAGCACACCCTTGAGGTGTGCCCGGCCTGGTCGGGGCTGCGCCGTGGCCTTACCGCGGTGGTTAGCCGGGACCTCTCGCTTCCCGGCGTGATCAGCGCCATGCTGGGGAGCGAGGAGGCCTGGGCAGCGGTTGCCTCCTTTTGCGAGGATGTAATCTCGCAAAAGGAGGAGGCGGAGCGCGCGCGGGAGGACGACCCTCTCGCTGCGCCGCTCCGCAGACGAAGAAGGGGTCGGAGAGGGCGCGTAGGTCCTCTCCCTCCTCTTGGTGGTGATGGGCGGGCGACAGGCGCGGGGGAGCCTTCGCCCGCATTGCAGCCGTCACCATCCTCGTCGGTCACTCCCGGGCCCCTTGCCCCTCCCCACGGGGAGGGCGTGAGGGGCCCGCTATGCGGGGTAATCGTCGGCGGGGACTGGAAGTAAAGGCTGTGCCGGTTTCCCAGTCCCCGCCACTCGGACGAAGCGGGAGTGCCGCTGGGTTGTTTTAGTGGGTATACCGGGTCAGACCGGGGAGTCCCACATAACCCCCCCATCCCCCGATGGGAGGGCATGCGTAACGCATTTTTTCCCAGCGCAAACAAAAAAAAAAAAAAAAAAAAAAAAGGTTAGGTTGGGGTCAGGCCTGCTGCTGCCGCTGGCTGCACCGTCGTTCCTGCGGCGGCTGCGGAGGGGGGTGCGATGTCCGAGTGATGGATAGGGTCGAACATCGCATCCTTCAGGCGAACACCAACCACTGCAGGGCAGCCCAGGATCTGCTGATGCAGACCATGGCTGAGTGGTTGGTGGACTTGGCGGTGGTCGCCGAGCCTTACTCGGTCCCTGGCCGTTGGCTGGGCGACCGGGACGGACTGGTGGCGTTGGTGTCGCGGCCTTCCACGGACTCCCCTCCCCTCTCGCTCTTAGAGAGGGGACCGGGATACGTGGCCGCCGCGTGGGGAGACATGGCCCTGGTGGGGGTCTATTTCTCCCCAAACCGCTCTCTCTCGGACTTTGAGGATTTCCTAGAGATCCTCACCGCAGTCATAGGGAGGGCGGCACCACGCCAGGTCGTGGTGTTGGGCGACCTGAACGCCAAGTCGGCGGCCTGGGGCAATCCGGCCGCCGGTTGCAACGTCCGGGGGCGCGCCGTCCAGTATTGGGCGGCCTCGTGCGGTGTGTCCCTCCTAAACAGGGGAGCGGTCCAAACGTGCGTGCGGCGACAGGGTGGGTCGGTGGTTGACGTCTCGTTTGCCACCCCCGCGCTGGCCGCCCGCGTCGTCAACTGGCGGGTAGAGATGGTGGAGACCTTGTCGGACCACCGTTATGTGCGGTTCGACATCTCCACCCAGCGGCGGGGAGGGGGGATGGCCCGCGCTGGGCAATCTCCCTTCCCGCGGTGGGCACTCACCCGCCTGGACCGGGAGGCAGCCAAGGAGGCAGCCTTTCTGCAGGACTGGCTGTCGCCCCCCCCTGTCGAGGAGGTCCCGGACGTGGACGCCGCAGCGGTCCGGCTCAGGGGGTCCCTGACCGAGGTGTGCAATTCCAGCATGCCTCGGTCTCGCCGTCCGCCCCCCCATCGTGCCGTCTACTGGTGGACGGAGGAGCTGGAGGAGCTCAGGGCCACCTGCGTGGCGGCCAGAAGGGCCTACGCGCGGAGCCGAAGGCGCAGCGCCCTAAACCGAGACCGGGCAGAGGAGGACCGCCTATACGCCTCTTACCGAGAGGCGACGACGGTCCTCAAGTCTGCAATGGGCGCTGCGAAAGACTCGGCGTGGGCCGAGATGCTGGAGGGTCTCGACAGGGATCCCTATGGGAGGCCATACAAGGCGGCGCGGAACCAGCTCCGCCCGTATGGTCCCCCACTGACGGAGACCCTCGAGCCATCGTTGTTGGATGGGGTGGTCCGGTCCCTGTTTCCGCGCAGGACCGACTTCACCCCACCAACGATGGATCCCCCGCGGGGGGTGGCTCCGCCGGATGAGGAGGTCCCCCCGGTGACGGTGGTGGAGTTTCGCGCGGGGGTTCTCAACCTCCGCGCGAAGAAGACGGCCCCCGGACCAGACGGCGTCCCTGCACGGGTGCTGGCGATCGCCGCCCCCGAAATGGAGGACAGGATTCGGGACCTCTTCAGCGCGTGTTTTGCGGCTGGGAGGTTCCCGAAACTGTGGAAGGAGGGGCGGCTATGCCTGCTCCGAAAGGAGGGACGCCCGGTGGACTCCCCCTCGGCATACCGGCCCATCGTCCTGCTCGATGAGGTCGGTAAATTGTTCGAGGGGATTGTCGCCTCCCGGCTGGGTAGCATTTTGCGGGGGGTAGGGCCGGATCTGTCGGACGCCCAGTTCGGTTTCCGTCAAGGGCGTTCGACGATCGACGCGCTGGCCCTACTCAAGGGCCAGGTGAGGGAAGCGGTGGAGGCGGGGGACGGAGTGCTGGCGGTGTCATTCGACATTGCCAACGCCTTCAACTCCGTCCCGCACTCGACGATATTGGAGGCGCTCCGGTATCACGGAGTGCCCCAATACCTGCGGAACCTCCTGGCCAGCTACCTGGGGGACCGGGAGGTTGTCCTCGCGGACAAGACGGGCGCGGTGAGGCGGTACGGCGCAGAGTCCGGTGTTCCGCAGGGGTCCGTGTTGGGGCCCCCCCTGTGGAACATCGGATTCGACTGGCTCCTTAGGGGAGCCCTCCTCCAGGGCACGAGTGTCATCTGCTACGCGGATGACACTCTCCTCACTGCCCGGGGGAGGAACTTCGGGGAGGCGGCCTGTCTGGCCTCGGCTGGCGGATCCTTGGTTGCGGAGAGGATCCGCCGCCTCGGATTGAGGGTGGCGCTGCAAAAGACCGAGGCCGTGTTCTTTCGCGGGCCTCGGCAGCGCTGCCCTCCCGACGCACACGTCGTCGTAGAGGGCGTCCGGATAGGGGTCCAGCCCCAGATGAAGTATCTGGGCCTGGTGCTGGACGACAGGTGGCGCTTCGGCCCGCATTTCAGCGGGCTGTCGACGCGCCTGTTGAAGGCCGCGGACGCCCTCTCGTGGCTCCTCCCGAACCTGGGGGGGCCCAAGGCGAAATGCCGGCGCCTCTATGCCGGCATTCTCAAGAGTATGGCCCTATACGGGGCACCCATCTGGGCGGATTCCCTCCATAGGAGGGAAAATGCAACCGCCATCCGCAAGCCCCAAAGGGCTATTGCACTGCGGGTGGCGAGGGCCTACCGCTCGGTGGGCTTTTCGGCGGCGTGCGCTCTGGCCGGCACCCCTCCTTGGGAGTTGGAGGCGTGGGTGCTCGCCAGAGTGTACGAGTGGACGGCGCGCCGGAGGGCGCTCGGGGAGTGCCCCGTCCCCGAGGAGCGGGAGGCCGTGCGGCGGGAGGCGAGGGACGCAATCGTCCTCCACTGGACAGAGGACCTCGCCACCGCCGCCTTTGGCCGCCGGACCTTGGACGCGCTCGGTCCGGTCCTGCGGAGCTGGCTCGAGCGGTCCCACGGTTTCCTCTCGTTCCGTCTGGTTCAGGTGTTGTCCGGGCATGGCTGTTTCGGAAGGCACCTGCACCGGATCGGGAGGGAGGAAACCCCGGCGTGCCACGACTGCGGCGCCCCGGAGGACACGGCGCAGCACACCCTCGAGGTGTGCCCGGCTTGGTCGGGGCTGCGCCGTGGCCTGACCGCGGTGGTTGGCCGGGACCTCTCGCTTCCCAGCGTGATCAACGCCATGCTGGGGAGCGAGGAGGCCTGGGCAGCGGTTGCCTCCTTTTGCGAGGACGTAATCTCGCAAAAGGAGGAGGCGGAGCGCGCGCGGGAGGACGACCCTCTCGCTGCGCCGCTCCGCAGACGAAGAAGGGGTCGGAGAAGGCGCGCAGGTGCTCTCCCTCCTCTTGGTGGTGATGGGCGGGCGACAGGCGCGGGGGTGCCTTCGCCCGCATTGCAGCCGTCACCACCTTCGTCGGTCACTCCCGGGCCCGTCCCCCTCCCCACGGGGAGGGTGTGAGGGGTCCGATATGAAGGGCAATCGTCGGCGGGGACTGGACGTAAAGGCTGTGCCGGTTTCCCAGTCCCCGCCACTCGGACGAAGCGGGAGTGCCGCTGGGTTGTTTTAGTGGGTATACCGGGTCAGACCGGGGAGTCCCACATAACCCCCCCATCCCCCGATGGGAGGGCATGCGTAATGCACTTTTTCCCAGCGCAAACAAAAAAAAAAAAAAAAAAAAAAAAAGGTTAGGTTGGGGTGCTGGGCCAGACAACCTCCTCGTGTGCTCCCGGCTGCTGGTCCCGCCTGGATACGTCCGGGGGGAACAGCAGTCGTTCGTTATGGAGCCGGTGCACCCTGGGCACGAGTAATAACTTTCTCCAGTTGGGGACTCTTATTGCTCGTGGCAGATAGTCTGGCATTGGAGGGGCCATCACTGGCCATGGGGGCGTTGCTCCACGTGTCCCTCTGACCTAGCAGAGGGCACAGTGGAGGAGCAAGGACGGGCTCGGCGTGTACTTAACCTACCGCCGAGCGGGCAGTGGGAGTGTGTCTTCCCTGCCTCCGTCGTTAAATCGGAGGGTACTCTTACACATGCTGGGTGTCGTGGTCATGTCTCGCGGCTCAGCGTAAGGTACCCTCCGTCGGTCTTGGCTTCGTCGCCCGGACTGCGGGGAAGAAAACCTCGAGATCAAATCACCCCGAATCCTAAGCGGCGGCGCACCGCGAGAGGATGTGTGGCTGGCGGGGCTCTTCGGAGCATCCAGTCACTAGTGCGACCCCCTCCAGGGTACCTGCGGACCCCCTGGTTGGGTGACAAACTACGCTTACCCGGGTACAGGGGGCACTGCCCGGGTGGACCGTTATTTCCCCCACACTCGTGGGATTTTGAATGGACTTAAATTTAAAAAAACCAACCAACAACGATGGGAGCCAAGGAGGCTCACGTCCCTCTGGGGACCAAGTTCTCTCCGACCAGGGGTCGTCGAGAGGTCAACGTAGGAGGCCAAAGCGCCCGCATGAAGAGGTTGCATCGGAGACCGGTACGGGCCTCTCCTCCAGTGAGGAGAACCTATCGGTCGCCAAAATGCCAACGGCCAGGAGAGGGCGGGCGTCAAGCTCGTCGCTGTCGCGTGACGCCCGGGGTCGCTTTATCAAGCGCCCGGACACGCCGCTGCACAGCGAAGAGAGCGACGCCAGTGCGACCCAGACGCAGCATAACGCTGTGCTGGTGAGCGCTAAGGCGGACCTCCAGGCCGCGAGGCGGGAGGAGAGGCGGGCTATAGCGACCGACGAGGTCGCCGAAATGGCGCGTCAGGCCAGAGAAAGGCGGTCCGCCCTAGCGACCGCCACGGAAGGCCTGACATCGGCGGCCTTAAGCCGCCAGGTGACGGATGGCGTGAACGTCATCCTGAAGGTTGCCACGAAATCTGGCAACCTGAAGGGGACGTTCACGCGGGCCCTGAAGGAGGCGGCCGACGGGATTGAGGAGGCGATGGGGGTCCTCCTTAATCGCACCACTTCGGAGGAGACGGCGAAGCTGTTGGAGGAGAACGGCCGTCTCCAAAGAAAAGTGGAGGCCCTCGAGAGGGATATGGCCGCCCTAAGGGCCGACTTCGGTCGGCAACAGGAGCGCCCATCATACGCCGCCGCCGCCTCCACCACGACACCTGGGCCGCCGAGGTCGACCCAGGTCGAAGAAATTGTGCGGGCCGTCCTGCTCCAGGTCGGGGGCATTATGAATGCCCGCCTTGAAGCTCTGGAGCCGAGGCTGCTCCCGAAACAAAACCTCCGGCCGCCGCTAGCGGCGGATAAACGGAGGGCGGAGGAGCCTCCAAAGTCGAGGCCCGCACAAATGGCTCAAAAAGCCGAGGAGGGGGCCAAAAAGCCCGTGGTGGGGCCGAAAAAGCCCGCGGAGGGGGCCAAAAAGCCCGCGGAGGGCAACAAGCCCGTGGAGGGGGCCCCCCGCAAAACCGCGCAGCCGCCCGTGGAGGGTGGGGCGAAGCCCGTGGAGGGGGCTGCGCAGCCTGCGACCGTGGTCGGACAAGACCCCGAGGGGTGGACCACGGTCACAAAAAAGAAGCGTCGACGCCGAGGAGGCCGCAAAGCCAAATCGGGCCCGGCAACCGGGGCCGCAGAGGGCGGCAGGAAGAAGCCCAGGATTGACGTCCCGCGCTCCGCGGCTGTAGTTATCACGCTGCAGCCGGAAGCTGTGCAGCGGGGCGTCACCTACAGGGATGTCCTGCTGGAGGCCAGAGCCAAGGTCAAGTTGGACGACCTTGGCATCCAGACTGGCCTCCGCTTCAGAACGGCGGCCACGGGTGCCCGGATCTTGGAGCTGCCGGGTGCCGCGAGCGGCGAAAAGGCGGACGCCTTAGCCGCCAAGCTTCGGGAGGTCCTGAAGCCTGAGGATGCGCGGGTACACCAGCCCGTCAAAACTGCAGAAGTCTGCGTCGAGGGGCTGGAGGACTCCGTGTCCTCGGAGGAGCTGGCTCAGGCCATCGCTCGGGGCGGCGGGTGTTCGCCTGAGAGTGTGACCGCTGGGGAGATAGCGTGTCGGCGCGGCGCGCGCAGGCTCGGCACGGCCTGGGTGAGGTGCCCGGCGGCGGCAGCCAAGAAAGTCGCTGACGCCGGGCAGTTGCTGGTGGGATGGGGTTCTGCGAGGGTCAAACTCGTAGAACCCAGGGTCATGCGGTGCTACCGATGCCTTGAGGTAGGGCACGTCAGGGCTCAGTGCACCGCCGAAACGGACCGCAGCGAGTTGTGCCTTCGCTGCAGTCGACCCGGCCATAAGGCATCCCAGTGCTCCGCGGAGGCAAACTGCTGTATCTGTGCAGCAGCGGGAAAGCCCGCGGAGCACAGGATGGGAGGAAAAGCCTGCGGCAAGACTCCCACCAGCGGGAAAAAGAAAAAGAAGGCGGGGAACAAGGCTGCCGGGGGACCCACACCCCCCCCGCAGCCTGTTTGCACTTCGGCCGACTCCCGGCCCAGTGAAGGAGGGGTTGCCGAGGAGATGGAGTGCTAACAATGGCGCACTACCATTTCCTCCAGGGCAATATCAACCACTGCGCCAGAGCTCAGGATCTCCTCCTTCAGAGCATGGCGGAGTGGTCGATACATGTGGCCGTCGTCGCCGAGCCGTACTTCGTCCCCGACCGCGATAACTGGGTCGGTGACCTGAGCGGCTTGGTGGCCATCATCGGCGGGACTCTTGTCAACGCGTCCCGAGGTCGCGGCTGGGTGGCCGCCCTCGTGGACGACACAGTCACCATCGGGGCATACTTTTCGCCCAACAGGAGTCTCGCCGAATTCGAGAGCTTCCTTGTCGAGCTAGGGGCCGTCGTGGCCCGGCACCACCCTCGCCCCGTGTTGCTACTCGGGGACCTCAACGCCAAGTCTGCGGCGTGGGGATCCCCGGTCACGGACCCCAGGGGCGAGGTGTTGGAAGAGTGGGCACTAGAGACGGGCCTGGTCGTCCTGAACCGGGGCTCGGTTTTCACGTGTGTGCGGCAGCGGGGCGGGTCCATCGTGGACGTCTCGTTCGCCAGCCCCGCTGTAGCGCACCGTGTCCGCGAGTGGCGCGTCGCCCGGGAGGTGGAGACGTTGTCGGACCACCGATACATCCGGTTCGACCTCTCCGCCCAGACCGCGGGCGGCCGCAGCCTATCGGCTCCGCGGAGGGACGGCCCACGCTGGGCGCTCACGCGCATGGACAAGGAAGCTCTTGAGGAGGCGGCCATTATCCAGGCCTGGATAAGGGAGTCGGCCGACGGACCCGTCGACGTCGAACGAGAGGCGCAGTGGTTCCGCGGGGCGATGACGCAGATCTGCGACGCGTCCATGCCCCGGGTTCGCACGCAGTCCTCGAGGCGCCAGGTGTACTGGTGGTCTGCCGAGATCGCGCAGCTGCGCGTCACGTGTGTGGCGGTCAGGCGCCGGTACACTCGGTACCGAAGACGACGTCGACGGACCCGCGAAGAGGAGGCCGCGCTGTATGAGGCGTACAGCGCGGCGAAGGAGGCTCTGTGGCTGGCCATCGAGCGCTCCAAGACGCGGTCCAGGGAGGAGATGCTGGAGACCTTGGATGGGGATCCGTGGGGGCGCCCGTATCGCATGGTCCGGGGCAAGCTCCGTGCCTCGGGCCCCCCACTCACCGAGAGTCTCCAGCCGCAGCTGCTGCGGAATGTGGTGGCAGCTCTCTTCCCTGAGCGTGGAGTATACGCTCCGCCGCCGATGGCACCGCCCTCAGCCGCAGAGCCTGAGGGCGAGGTTGTCGTCAGCGTCCCCGAGGTGACACGACCAGAGATGGGAGCAGCCGTGGCACGGCTCCGGGCCAAAAATACCGCCCCGGGGCCCGACGGAGTGCCGGGCCGTGCTCTCGTCCTAGCTCTGGAGGAGCTAGGGCCCCAACTGAGAGGACTCTTCTCGGCGTGCCTAGAGCAGGGCCAATTTCCGACTTTGTGGAAGACGGGTCGCCTGGTCCTGCTCAGGAAGGCAGGGCGCCCTGCCGACTCGCCGTCCGGGTATCGGCCCATAGTGCTGCTGGACGAGGTGGGCAAGCTGTTCGAGCGGATAGTAGCAGACCGCCTCGTCAGCCACTTGTTCACAGAGGGGCCGGACCTGGACGACAGCCAGTTCGGTTTTCGGCGTGGGCGCTCCACAGTGGACGCCATAATGCGGGTGAGAGTCCTGGCGGAGGATGCGGTGTCCCGGGGCGGGGTCGCGCTGGCGGTGTCCTTGGACATCACCAACGCCTTCAACACCCTGCCCTGGAGTTGTATCAGGGAGGCCCTGCGGTACCACAGGGTACCTCCCTACCTCCGCCGCGTGGTTGGGGCCTATTTGGCGGACAGGTGTGTCACCTGCGGGGGACGCGACGGCACGGTTCAGCGCGCCATGTCGTGCGGTGTTCCACAGGGCTCGGTGTTGGGCCCACTCCTGTGGAACATCGGGTACGACTGGGTGCTGAGAGGCGAGCTCGCACCGGGGGTGGACCTGACGTGTTACGCGGACGACACGCTGGTCACCGCCCGGGGGAGCTCGCACAGGGAAGCAGCGTTGCTAGCTACGGGTGCGGTCTCACAGGTGGTGGGCCGCATACGGCGCCTCGGCCTGGAGGTGGCCCTCAACAAGTCGGAGGCCATCGCTTTTCATGGCCCCCGACGGGCGCCGCCGCCGGGATTACACATTGAGGTGGGGGGGGCCCGGATTGCTGTCGAGTCCACCATGAAGTATCTAGGATTGGTGCTCGACAGCCGGTGGGACTTCGGGCCCCACTTCCTGCGGCTGGCGCCGAAGTTGATGGGCGCGGCGGGCGCGCTATCAACGCTGCTTCCCAATTTGGGAGGCCCGAGCACCGCCTGTAGGCGGTTGTACGTGGGGGTCGTGCGGTCCATGGCCCTGTATGGGGCCCCGGTGTGGGCGGCCGACCTGACGGCCCGCAGCATCGCCGTGCTGCGAAAACCGCAAAGAGCGATGGCCGTCAGAGTCGTCCGCGGCTACCGCACGATCTCCCACGAGGCGGCTTGTGTGCTGGCCGGATCCCCGCCCTGGGACTTGGAGGCGAAAGCGCTCGCGTCACTGTATCGGTGGCGCGAGGAGGAGCGGACGCGAGGGGCTAGACCGGTGCACCGACAGATAGTCCAGCACCGGTCAGAGCTCCACCGAGTCCTAGTGGCGGAATGGCGGGACAGGCTCTCTCGCCCTACCGCCGGCCTCGCTACCGTCGAGGCGGTCCGGCCAGTGCTCGAGCGCTGGCTCGGGAGGAGGCACGGCTCCCTGACGTTTCGGGCGACGCAGGTGCTCTCGGGGCATGGCTGCTTCGGGAAGTACCTGTGTCGCATAGGCAGGGAGCCGGACGCCCGGTGCCATCACTGCGCCCATCGGGAGGACACGGCGCTGCACACGCTAGTGGAGTGTGCCGCTTGGGGGGAGCCGCGCCGTGTCCTCGCAGTTGCGGTGGGAGACGACCTGTCGCTGCCGGCCGTCGTTCGCTCAATGGTCGGCAGCGCGGCGTCTTGGGACGCAGTGATCGCCTTCTGCGAAACTGTCGTCTCGCAGAAGGAGGTCGCGGAGCGGGAGAGGGAGAGTGCCAGCACTGACCCGACCCGCTCCCGGCGCACCGGGAGACGTCGGCGGAGGGCAGACAACGCCCTCCTCCAGCCTCCCTAAATGGGTCCGGGGGTGGCGGGCGCGGGGACGCCCGCCACACCCCCCCTTCTAGGACCCGAGGCGGTGGCGCGTAGTGTTCCACGCGCGCCCCTCAATGGCGATGGGGGGGAGTCCAACGCCTCACTCCCCCCCTACATATGTACAGATGGGGCCCGCAGGGGCGGGCCGGCACCAGTCGGGGGCCGCGGACGAATTGTCTGTTTCCCGTAGCCCCCGACGCCGCAGGTGCAGGAGGGAACACCGTGTGGTTTTTAGTCGGTAGGTCACCCACTCTGGGTGGAGTCCGACACGCCCCGTCGCCTCCCCGGGCGGCGGATGTCCATGAGGATTTTCCACACGAAACCAAAAAAAAAAAAAAAAAAAAAAGGTTAGGTTAGGTTAGGTTAGGTTCGGTGGGGCTGCGACGTCGCGGCGGTCCAAGGCCGGGACATAAGGCCCGGCCGTGGCGGCATGGGCACCATCCGCCTCGAGTGCCCGGTCGTTGCTGCTAAAGCCGTCCTTGCCAAGGGACGGCTCACAGTCGGGTACAGCTCGGCTGCAGTCCGGGCACTCGAGGACCAGCCTCTGCGGTGCTTCCGGTGCTTAGGCATCGGACACACCCGGTCCCTGTGTCCGTCCACGGTGGACAGGACGGACACGTGCTACCGCTGCGGCAAGGAGGGGCACAAATCCGCTGCCTGCAAGGCCGCCACGCCGCACTGCGCGGTGTGTGCCGCCAGTGGCCGCCCGGCGGGCCACATTATGAGGGGGAGGAACTGCAATCCTCCCCCTAAGCGGGGCAAAGCGCAGGCGCCGAACAGGCCTGCTGCTGCCGCTGGCTGCACCGTCGTTCCTGCGGCGGCTGCGGAGGGGGGTGCGATGTCCGAGTGATGGATAGGGTCGAGCATCGCATCCTTCAGGCGAACACCAACCACTGCAGGGCAGCCCAGGATCTGCTGATGCAGACCATGGCTGAGTGGTTGGTGGACTTGGCGGTGGTCGCCGAGCCTTACTCGGTCCCTGGCCGTTGGCTGGGCGACCGGGACGGACTGGTGGCGTTGGTGTCGCGGCCTTCCACGGACTCCCCTCCCCTCTCGCTCTTAGAGAGGGGACCGGGATACGTGGCCGCCGCGTGGGGAGACATGGCCCTGGTGGGGGTCTATTTCTCCCCAAACCGCTCTCTCTCGGACTTTGAGGATTTCCTAGAGATCCTCACCGCAGTCATAGGGAGGGCGGCGCCACGCCAGGTCGTGGTGTTGGGCGACCTGAACGCCAAGTCGGCGGCCTGGGGCAATCCGGCCGCCGGTTGCAACGTCCGGGGGCGCGCCGTCCAGTATTGGGCGGCCTCGTGCGGTGTGTCCCTCCTTAACAGGGGGGCGGTCCAAACGTGCGTGCGGCGGCAGGGTGGGTCGGTGGTTGACGTCTCGTTTGCCACCCCCGCGCTGGCCGCCCGCGTCGTCAACTGGCGGGTAGAGATGGTGGAGACCTTGTCGGACCACCGTTATGTGCGGTTCGACATCTCCACCCAGCAGCGGGGAGGGGGGATGGCCCGCGCTGGGCAATCTCCCTTCCCGCGGTGGGCACTCACCCGCCTGGACCGGGAGGCAGCCAAGGAGGCGGCCTTTCTGCAGGACTGGCTGTCGCCCCCTGTCGAGGAGGCCCCGGACGTGGACGCCGCAGCGGTCCGGCTCAGGGAGTCTCTGACCGAGGTGTGCAACTCCAGCATGCCTCGGTCCCGCCGTCCGCCCCCCCATCGTGCCGTCTACTGGTGGACGGAGGAGCTGGAGGAGCTCAGGGCCACCTGCGTGGCGGCCAGAAGGGCCTACGCGCGGAGCCGAAGGCGCAGCGCCCAAAACCGAGACCGGGCAGAGGAGGACCGCCTATACGCCTCTTACCGAGAGGCGACGACGGTCCTCAAGTCTGCGATGGGCGCTGCGAAAGACTCGGCGTGGGCCGAGATGCTGGAGGGTCTCGACCGGGATCCCTATGGGAGACCATACAAGGCGGCGCGGAACCAGCTCCGCCCGTATGGTCCCTCACTGACGGAGACCCTCGAGCCATCGTTGCTGGATGGGGTGGTCCGGTCCCTGTTTCCGCGCAGGACCGACTTCGCCCCACCAACGATGGATCCCCCGCGGGTGGCGGCTGCGGCGGCGGATGAGGAGGAGGTCCCCCCGGTGACGGTGGCGGAGTTTCGCGCGGGGGTTCTCGGCCTCCGCGCAAAGAAGACGGCTCCCGGGCCAGACGGCGTCCCTGCACGGGTGCTGGCGATCGCCGCCCCCGAAATGGAGGACAGGATTCGGGACCTCTTCAGCGCGTGTTTTGCGGCTGGGAGGTTCCCGAAACTGTGGAAGGAGGGGCGGCTATGCCTGCTCCGAAAGGAGGGACGCCCGGTGGACTCCCCCTCGGCATACCGGCCCATCGTCCTGCTCGATGAGGTCGGTAAACTGTTCGAGGGGATTGTCGCCTCCCGGCTCAATAGCCTTTTGCAGGGGGTAGGGCCGGATCTGTCGGACGCCCAGTTCGGTTTCCGTCGAGGGCGTTCGACGATCGACGCGCTGGCCCTACTCAAGGGCCAGGTGAGGGAAGCGGTGGAGGCGGGGGACGGAGTGCTGGCGGTGTCATTCGACATTGCCAACGCCTTCAACTCCGTCCCCCACTCGACGATATTGGAGGCGCTCCGGTATCACGGAGTGCCCCAATATCTGCGGAACCTCCTGGCCAGCTACCTGGGGGACCGGGAGGTCGTCCTCGCGGACAGGACGGGCGCGGTGAGGCGGTACAGCGCAGAGTCCGGTGTTCCGCAGGGGTCCGTGTTGGGGCCCCCCCTGTGGAACATCGGATTCGACTGGCTCCTGCGGGGAGCCCTCCTCCAGGGCACGAGTGTCATCTGCTACGCGGATGACACTCTCCTCACTGCCCGGGGGAGGAACTTCGGGGAGGCGGCCTGTCTGGCCTCGGCTGGCGGATCCTTGGTTGCGGAGAGGATCCGCCGCCTCGGATTGAGGGTGGCGCTGCAAAAGACCGAGGCCGTGTTCTTTCGCGGGCCTCGGCAGCGCTGCCCTCCCGACGCACACATCGTCGTGGAGGGCGTCCGGATAGGGGTCCAGCCCCAGATGAAGTATCTGGGCCTGGTGCTGGACGACAGGTGGCGCTTCGGCCCGCATTTCAGCGGGCTGTCGACGCGCCTGTTGAAGGCCGCGGACGCCCTCTCGTGGCTCCTCCCGAACCTGGGGGGGCCCAAGGCGAAATGCCGGCGCCTCTATGCCGGCATTTTGAAGAGCATGGCCCTGTACGGGGCACCCATCTGGGCGGACTCCCTCCATAGGAGGGAGAATGCAACCGCCATCCGCAAGCCCCAAAGGGCTATTGCACTGCGGGTGGCGTGGGCCTACCGCTCGGTGGGCTTCTCGGCGGCGTGCGCTCTGGCCGGCACCCCTCCTTGGGAGTTGGAGGCGTGGGTGCTCGCCAGAGTATACGAGTGGTCGGCGCGCCGGAAGGCGCTCGGGGAGTGCCCCGTCCCCGAGGAGCGGGAGGCCGTGCGGCGGGAGGCGAGGGACGCAATCGTCCTTCACTGGACAGAGGACCTCGCCACCGCCGCCTTTGGCCGCCGGACGTTGGACGCGCTCGGTCCGGTCCTGCGGAGCTGGCTCGAGCGGTCCCACGGGTTCCTCTCGTTCCGTCTGGTGCAGGTGTTGTCCGGGCATGGGTGTTTCGGAAAGCACCTGCACCGGATCGGGAGGGAGGAAACCCCGGCGTGCCACGACTGCGGCGCCCCGGAGGACACGGCGCAGCACACCCTCGAGGTGTGCCCGGCCTGGTCGGGTCTGCGCCGTGGCCTGACCGCGGTGGTTGGCCAGGACCTCTCGCTTCCCAGCGTGATCAACGCCATGCTGGGGAGCGAGGAGGCCTGGGCAGCGGTTGCCTCCTTTTGCGAGGACGTAATCTCGCAAAAGGAGGAGGCGGAGCGCGCGCGGGAGGATGACCCTCTCGCTGCGCCGCTCCGCAGACGAAGAAGGGGTCGGAGAAGGCGCGCAGGTGCTCTCCCTCCTCTCGGTGGTGATGGGCGGGTGACAGGCGCGGGGGTGCCTTCGCCCGCATTGCAGCCGTCACCACCTTCGTCGGTCACTCCCGGGCCCGCCCCCCTCCCCGCGGGGAGGGCGTGAGGGGCCCGCATTGCAGGGTAATCGTCGGCGGGGACTGGACGTAAAGGCTGTGCCGGTTTCCCAGTCCCCGCCACTAGGACGAAGCGGGAGTGCCGCTGGGTTGTTTTAGTGGGTATACCGGTTCAGACCGGGGAGTCCCACATAACCCCCTCATCCCCCGATGGGGGGGCATGCGTAATGCATTTTTTCCCAGCGCAAACAAAAAAAAAAAAAAAGGTTAGGTTCGGTGGGGGACCCCCTCACAGTGCTTGCGTCCACGTCGCGTCCCCTGGAAACAGCCCAGTACTGACCACCGTAACGGAGTGGCAGTCTGGGTTGGCCAAAGTGCACTGTGCTTTCGTAGCCATCTCTGCCTTGAGGATACGAATTGCGGAACTCACACACCTGCGGTAATGTCGTTACCTTCGCGGGACGCCTGCGGGCGATTTAAAAAAAAACAAAAAGGCCCTTCTCAGGGCCAACCCAAAGGCCCTTCTCAGGGCCAACCCAAAGGCCCTTCTCAGGGCCAACCAAAAGGCCCTTCTCAGGGCCACGCCGACGCTTCGGCGTCAGAGGGTAGCCGCGCGCCGTCTGCGGCTAGCTTCTTTGGAGGGGCGGACGAGTCGTCTGACGACTCAATGGTGAGTGTGTCGGACGCGGCCGACTCTGGGTCGCGAAAGCGAGCACACCGGAGCGGTGGGTCCGAGGGCTCCTCGGCGTCGACGAGGTTGCCGAAGGCAAAAAAGCCGACGGTGGCCGCGGAGACCCATGTAGTTGGGCTCGCAGACGCCCAACGCAAGTTGGATCTGGCTCGGCGGGGCCTGCTCCAGCAAGAGCTGGAGGAGCGGGTAGCGGCCAAGGAGAGGCGGGCGCTCGCCGCCCGGGCCAAGTCCGGTTACGGGGCGTCCCGCGTTCTATACGCGGACTACTCGCTGGCCGAGCTAGAGAGGATGGCGGAGGAGGACGAGGAGGAGATCGTGGAGGTCGCCTCTAAGTCCTCCAACCTGAAGGGGACCCTGCAGAAGGCCCTAAAATGCAGGGCCGCGAGTATGCGTGGCGTCGTCGCGGAGCTGGTGCAGCGCAAGGCGACCGACGAGACGCGGCAACTGCAGGCGAAGGTGGATCGCCTGCAGTCGGAGGTCAGCCAGCTTCATCAGAAGCTGGCTGAAGCCACGGCCCGGCCACAACAGGCCAAGACGAGCCCTGCGGCAGAGGGCCCCGCCTCCTCCAACCTTGAGGATATCATCCGCAAGGTTGTAATGGAGGAGAGGGCCTTCACGAGATCCTGCTTTGCAGGAATCGAGGACCGGCTCCTGCCGGAGAAACGCCTCCGGCCGCCGCTTGCGGCGGATAAGAGGCAGAGCGAGCCGGGGCCGTCCTTGTCCCCGCCCGAGCCCCAGTCGGAGGATGCCCTTCTCCCTTCCACAACCCCGTCCAACGAGTGGACGGAGGTGGTACGCAAGGGGAAGGGCCAAGGAAAAAAGTCGGCGACGGCCGCCCCTGCCGTCCCTGCCGCCACCGCCGCCCCCAGCCAGCCGCAGACGACCGGCAAGGGAAAGCGGAAGAGGAAGCGGAAGGGGAAAGGGAAAGGGAGGGGAAAGGGACAGCTAGTCCCCCCAAAAACCGCGGCCGTCGTGGTGACGCTCACCGCGGAGGCTGCGGAGCGGGGGGAGAGCTACGCGTCCATTTTGGTGCGGGCGCGTGCCAATGCTGATCCCACCCAACTGGGGATCAGCGGCGTCTCTTGCCGGCGGACCCAAACCGGGGCTCGTATTTTTGAGTTCCCGGGGGCAGAAGGGAGTGCACATGCGGACCTCTTTGCAGCCAAGCTGCAGGAGGTCATCGCGGACTCGGCCAAGGTGGCCCGACCCGTCAAGTCGGCGGCCATAGAGGTGACGGACCTCGATGACTCCGTCACCAAGGAGGAGGTGGCGGTGGCGGTCGCGAGGATAGGGGGCTGCGACGTCGCGGCGGTCCAAGGCCGGGACATAAGGCCCGGCCGTGGCGGCATGGGCACCATCCGCCTCGAGTGCCCGGTCGTTGCTGCTAAAGCCGTCCTTGCCAAGGGACGGCTCACAGTCGGGTACAGCTCGGCTGCAGTCCGGGCACTCGAGGACCAGCCTCTGCGGTGCTTCCGGTGCTTAGGCATCGGACACACCCGGTCCCTGTGTCCGTCCACGGTGGACAGGACGGACACGTGCTACCGCTGCGGCAAGGAGGGGCACAAATCCGCTGCCTGCAAGGCCGCCACACCGCACTGCGCGGTGTGTGCCGCCAGTGGCCGCCCGGCGGGCCACATTATGAGGGGGAGGAACTGCAATCCTCCCCCTAAGCGGGGCAAAGCGCAGGCGCCGAACAGGCCTGCTGCTGCCGCTGGCTGCACCGTCGTTCCTGCGGCGGCTGCGGAGGGGGGTGCGATGTCCGAGTGATGGATAGGGTCGAGCATCGCATCCTTCAGGCGAACACCAACCACTGCAGGGCAGCCCAGGATCTGCTGACGCAGACCATGGCTGAGTGGTTGGTGGACTTGGCGGTGGTCGCCGAGCCTTACTCGGTCCCTGGCCGTTGGCTGGGCGACCGGGACGGACTGGTGGCGTTGGTGTCGCGGCCTTCCACGGACTCCCCTCCCCTCTCGCTCTTAGAGAGGGGACCGGGATACGTGGCCGCCGCGTGGGGAGACATGGCCCTGGTGGGGGTCTATTTCTCCCCAAACCGCTCTCTCTCAGACTTTGAGGATTTCCTCGAGATCCTCACTGCAGTCGTAGGGAGGGCGGCGCCGCGCCACGTCGTGGTGTTGGGCGACCTGAACGCCAAGTCGGCGGCCTGGGGCAACACGGCCGCAGGTTGCAACGTCCGGGGACGCGCCGTCGAGTATTGGGCAACCTCGTGCGGTGTGTCCCTCCTAAACAGGGGGGCGGTCCACACGTGCGTGCGGCGGCAGGGTGGGTCGGTGGTCGACGTCTCGTTTGCCACCCCCGCGCTGGCCGCCCGCGTCGTCAACTGGCGGGTAGAGATGGTGGAGACCTTGTCGGACCACCGTTATGTGCGGTTCGACATCTCCACCCAGCAGCGGGGAGGGGGGATGGCCCGCGCTGGGCAATCTCCCTTCCCGCGGTGGGCACTCACCCGCCTGGACCGGGAGGCAGCCAAGGAGGCGGCCTTTCTCCAGGACTGGCTGTCGCCCCCTGTCGAGGAGGTCCTGGACGTAGACGCCGCAGCGGTCCAGCTCAGGGGGTCCCTGACCGAGGTGTGCAACTCCAGCATGCCTCGGTCTCGCCGTCCGCCCCCAGGTCGTGCCGTCTACTGGTGGACGGAGGAGCTGGCGGAGCTCAGGGCCACCTGCGTGGCGGCCAGAAGGGCCTACGCGCGGAGCCGACGGCGCAGCGCCCAAAACCGAAACCGGGCAGAGGAGGACCGCCTATACGCCTCGTACCGAGAGGCGACGACGGTCCTCAAGTCTGCGATGGGCGCTGCTAAAGACTCGGCGTGGGCCGAGACGCTGGAGGGTCTCGACAGGGATCCCTATGGGAGACCATACAAGGCGGCGCGGAACCAGCTCCGCCCCTATGGTCCCCCACTGACGGAGACCCTCGAGCCGGCGTTGTTGGATGGGGTGGTCCGGTCCCTGTTTCCGCGCAGGACCGACTTCACCCCACCAACGATGGATCCCCCGCGGGGGGCGGCTTCGGCGGCGGATGACGAGGAGGTCCCCCCGGTGACGGTGGTGGAGTTTCGCGCGGGGGTTCTCAACCTCCGCGCGAAGAAGACGGCCCCCGGACCAGACGGCGTCCCCGCACGGGTGCTGGCGATCGCCGCCCCCGAAATGGAGGACAGGATTCGGGACCTCTTCAGCGCGTGTTTTGCGGCTGGGAGGTTCCCGAAACTGTGGAAGGAGGGGCGGCTATGCCTGCTCCGGAAGGAGGGACGCCCGGTGGACTCCCCCTCGGCATACCGGCCCATCGTCCTGCTCGATGAGGTCGGTAAACTGTTCGAGGGGATTGTCGCCTCCCGGCTGGGTAGCCTTTTGCGGGGGGTAGGGCCAGATCTGTCGGACGCCCAGTTCGGTTTCCGTCGAGGGCGTTCGACGATCGACGCGCTGGCCCTACTCAAGGGCCAGGTGAGGGAAGCGGTGGAGGCGGGGGACGGAGTGCTGGCGGTGTCATTCGACATTGCCAACGCCTTCAACTCCGTCCCCCACTCGACGATATTGGAGGCGCTCCGGTATCACGGAGTGCCCCAATATCTGCGGAACCTCCTGGCCAGCTACCTGGGGGACCGGGAGGTCGTCCTCGCGGACAGGACGGGCGCGGTGAGGCGGTACAGCGCAGAGTCCGGTGTTCCGCAGGGGTCCGTGTTGGGGCCCCCCCTGTGGAACATCGGATTCGACTGGCTCCTGCGGGGAGCCCTCCTCCAGGGCACGAGTGTCATCTGCTACGCGGATGACACTCTCCTCACTGCCCGGGGGAGGAATTTCGGGGAGGCGGCCTGTCTGGCCTCGGCTGGCGGATCCTTGGTTGCGGAGAGGATCCGCCGCCTCGGATTGAGGGTGGCGCTGCAAAAGACCGAGGCCGTGTTCTTTCGCGGGCCTCGGCAGCGCTGCCCTCCCGACGCACACATCGTCGTAGAGGGCGTCCGGATAGGGGTCCAGCCCCAGATGAAGTATCTGGGCCTGGTGCTGGACGACAGGTGGCGCTTCGGCCCGCATTTCAGCGGGCTGTCGACGCGCCTGTTGAAGGCCGCGGACGCCCTCTCGTGGCTCCTCCCGAACCTGGGGGGGCCCAAGGCGAAATGCCGGCGCCTCTATGCCGGCATTTTGAAGAGCATGGCCCTGTACGGGGCCCCCATCTGGGCGGACTCCCTCCATAGGAGGGAGAATGCAACGGCCATCCGCAAGCCCCAAAGGGCTATTGCACTGCGGGTGGCGAGGGCCTACCGCTCGGTGGGCTTTTCGGCGGCGTGCGCTCTGGCCGGCACCCCTCCTTGGGAGTTGGAGGCGTGGGTGCTCGCCAGAGTGTACGAGTGGACGGCGCGCCGGAAGGCGCTCGGGGAGTGCCCCGTCCCCGAGGAGCGGGAGGCCGTGCGGCGGGAGGCGAGGGACGCAATCGTCCTTCACTGGACGGAGGACCTCGCCACCGCCGCCTTTGGCCGCCGGACCTTGGACGCGCTCGGTCCGGTCCTGCGGAGCTGGCTCGAGCGGGCCCACGGGTTTCTCTCTTTCCGTCTGGTGCAGGTGTTGTCCGGCCATGGCTGTTTCGGAAAGCACCTGCACCGGATCGGGAGGGAGGAAACGCCGGCGTGCCACGAATGCGGGGCCCCGGAGGACACGGCGCAGCACACCCTCGAGGTGTGCCCGGCTTGGTCCGAGCTGCGCCGTGGCCTGACCGCGGTGGTCGGCCGGGACCTCTCGCTTCCCAGCGTGATCAACGCCATGCTGGGGAGCGAGGAGGCCTGGGCAGCGGTTGCCTCCTTTTGCGAGGACGTAATCTCGCAAAAGGAGGAGGCGGAGCGCGCGCGGGAGGACGACCCTCTCGCTGCGCCGCTCCGCAGACGAAGAAGGGGTCGGAGAAGGCGCGCAGGTGCTCTCCCTCCTCTTGGTGGTGATGGGCGGGCGACAGGCGCGGGGGTGCCTTCGCCCGCATTGCAGCCGTCACCACCTTCGTCGGTCACTCCCGGGCCCGTCCCCCTCCCCACGGGGAGGGCGTGAGGGGTCCGATTTGAAGGGTTATCGTCGGCGGGGACTGGACGTAAAGGCTGTGCCGGTTTCCCAGTCCCCGCCACTCAGACGAAGCGGGAGTGCCGCTGGGTTGTTTTAGTGGGTATACCGGGTCAGACCGGGGAGTCCCACATAACCCCCCCATCCCCCGATTGGGGGGGCATGCGTAACGCATTTTTTCCCAGCGCAAACAAAAAAAAAAAAAAAAAAAAGGTTAGGTTCGGTGGGCTTCTCGGCAGCGTGCGCTCTGGCCGGCACCCCTCCTTGGGAGTTGGAGGCGTGGGTGCTCGCCAGAGTGTACGAGTGGACGGCGCGCCGGAAGGCGCTCGGGGAGTGCCCCGTCCCCGAAGAGCGGGAGGCCGTGCGGCGGGAGGCGAGGGACGCAATCGTCCTCCACTGGACGGAGGACCTCGCCACCGCCGCCTTTGGCCGCCGGACGTTGGACGCGCTCGGTCCGGTCCTGCGGAGCTGGCTCGAGCGGTCCCACGGGTTCCTCTCGTTCCGTCTGGTGCAGGTGTTGTCCGGCCATGGCTGTTTCGGAAAGCACCTGCACCGGATCGGGAGGGAGGAAACCCCGGCGTGCCACGACTGCGGCGCCCCGGAGGACACGGCGCAGCACACCCTCGAGGTGTGCCCGGCTTGGTCGGGGCTGCGCCGTGGCCTGACTGCGGTAGTTGGCCAGGACCTCTCGCTTCCCGGCGTGATCAACGCCATGCTGGGGAGCGAGGAGGCCTGGGCAGCGGTTGCCTCCTTTTGCGAGGACGCAATCTCGCAAAAGGAGGAGGCGGAGCGCGCGCGGGAGGACGACCCTCTCGCTGCGCCGCTCCGCAGACGAAGAAGGGGTCGGAGAAGGCGCGCAGGTGCTCTCCGTCCTCTCGGTGGTGATGGGCGGGCGACAGGCGCGGGGGTGCCTTCGCCCGCATTGCAGCCGTCACCATCTTCGTCGGTCACTCCCGGGCCCGGCCCCCTCCCCACGGGGAGGGCGTGAGGGGTCCGATTTGAAGGGTTATCGTCGGCGGGGACTGGACGTAAAGGCTGTGCCGGTTTCCCAGTCCCCGCCACGCAGACGAAGCGGGAGTGCCGCTGGGTTGTTTTAGTGGGTATACCGGGTCAGACCGGGGAGTCCCACATAACCCCCCCATCCCCCGATGGGAGGGCATGCGTAATGCATTTTTTCCCAGCGCAAACAAAAAAAAAAAAAAAAAAAAAGGTTAGGTTAGGTTGGGGGACCCCCTCACAGTGCTTGCGTCCACGTCGCGTCCCCTGGAAACAGCCCAGTACTGACCACCGTAACGGAGTGGCAGTCTGGGTTGGCCAAAGTGCACTGTGCTTTCGTAGCCATCTCTGCCTTGAGGATACGAATTGCGGAACTCACACACCTGCGGTAATGTCGTTACCTTCGCGGGACGCCTGCGGGCGATTTAAAAAACAAAAAGGCCCTTCTCAGGGCCAACCCAAAGGCCCTTCTCAGGGCCAACCCAAAGGCCCTTCTCAGGGCCAACCAAAAGGCCCTTCTCAGGGCCACGCCGACGCTTCGGCGTCAGAGGGTAGCCGCGCGCCGTCTGCGGCTAGCTTCTTTGGAGGGGCGGACGAGTCGTCTGACGACTCAATGGTGAGTGTGTCGGACGCGGCCGACTCTGGGTCGCGAAAGCGAGCACACCGGAGCGGTGGGTCCGAGGGCTCCTCGGCGTCGACGAGGTTGCCGAAGGCAAAAAAGCCGACGGTGGCCGCGGAGACCCATGTAGTTGGGCTCGCAGACGCCCAACGCAAGTTGGATCTGGCTCGGCGGGGCCTGCTCCAGCAAGAGCTGGAGGAGCGGGTAGCGGCCAAGGAGAGGCGGGCGCTCGCCGCCCGGGCCAAGTCCGGTTACGGGGCGTCCCGCGTTCTATACGCGGACTACTCGCTGGCCGAGCTAGAGAGGATGGCGGAGGAGGACGAGGAGGAGATCGTGGAGGTCGCCTCTAAGTCCTCCAACCTGAAGGGGACCCTGCAGAAGGCCCTAAAATGCAGGGCCGCGAGTATGCGTGGCGTCGTCGCGGAGCTGGTGCAGCGCAAGGCGACCGACGAGACGCGGCAACTGCAGGCGAAGGTGGATCGCCTGCAGTCGGAGGTCAGCCAGCTTCATCAGAAGCTGGCTGAAGCCACGGCCCGGCCACAACAGGCCAAGACGAGCCCTGCGGCAGAGGGCCCCGCCTCCTCCAACCTTGAGGATATCATCCGCAAGGTTGTAATGGAGGAGAGGGCCTTCACGAGATCCTGCTTTGCAGGAATCGAGGACCGGCTCCTGCCGGAGAAACGCCTCCGGCCGCCGCTTGCGGCGGATAAGAGGCAGAGCGAGCCGGGGCCGTCCTTGTCCCCGCCCGAGCCCCAGTCGGAGGATGCCCTTCTCCCTTCCACAACCCCGTCCAACGAGTGGACGGAGGTGGTACGCAAGGGGAAGGGCCAAGGAAAAAAGTCGGCGACGGCCGCCCCTGCCGTCCCTGCCGCCACCGCCGCCCCCAGCCAGCCGCAGACGACCGGCAAGGGAAAGCGGAAGAGGAAGCGGAAGGGGAAAGGGAGGGGAAAGGGACAGCTAGTCCCCCCAAAAACCGCGGCTGTCGTTGTGACGCTCACCGCGGAGGCTGCGGAGCGAGGGGAGAGCTACGCGTCTATTTTAGTGCGGGCGCGTGCCACTGCCGACCCTACCCAACTGGGGATCGGCAGCGTGTCTTGCCGGCGGACCCAGGCCGGGGCACGAATTTTTGAGTTCCCGGGAGCAGAGGGGAGTGCCCATGCGGACCTCTTTGCAGCCAAGCTGCAGGAGGTAATCGCCGACTCGGCCAAGGTGGCCCGACCCGTCAAGTCGGCGGCCATAGAGGTCACCGACCTTGACGACTCCGTCACCAAGGAGGAGGTGGCGGCGGCGGTCGCAGCCATAGGGGGCTGTGACGTCAAGGCGGTCCAAGGCCGGGACATAAGGCCCGGCCGTGGTGGCATGGGCACCATTCGCCTCGAGTGCCCGGTCGTCGCGGCAAAAGCCGTCCTTGCCAAGGGACGGCTCACAGTCGGGTACAGCTCGGCTGCAGTCCGGGCACTCGAGGACCAGCCTCTGCGGTGCTTCCGGTGCTTGGGCATCGGGCACACCCGGTCCCTGTGTCCGTCCACAGTGGACAGGACGGACACGTGCTACCGCTGCGGCAAGGAGGGGCACAAATCCGCTGCCTGCAAGGCCGCCACGCCGCACTGCGCGGTGTGTGCCGCCAGTGGCCGCCCGGCGGGCCACATTATGAGGGGGAGGAACTGCAATCCTCCCCCTAAGCGGGGCAAAGCGCAGGCGCCGAACAGGCCTGCTGCTGCCGTCGTTCCTGCGGCGGCTGCGGAGGGGGGTGCGATGTCCGAGTGATGGATAGGGTCGAGCATCGCATCCTTCAGGCGAACACCAACCACTGCAGGGCAGCCCAGGATCTGCTGACGCAGACCATGGCTGAGTGGTTGGTGGACTTGGCGGTGGTCGCCGAGCCTTACTCGGTCCCTGGCCGTTGGCTGGGCGACCGGGACGGACTGGTGGCGTTGGTGTCGCGGCCTTCCACGGACTCCCCTCCCCTCTCGCTCTTAGAGAGGGGACCGGGATACGTGGCCGCCGCGTGGGGAGACATGGCCCTGGTGGGGGTCTATTTCTCCCCAAACCGCTCTCTCTCAGACTTTGAGGATTTCCTGGAGATCCTCACAGCTGTCGTAGGGAGGGCGGCGCCACGCCAGGTCGTGGTGTTGGGCGACCTGAACGCCAAGTCGGCGGCCTGGGGTAATCCGGCCGCCAGTTGCAACGTCCGGGGACGCGCCGTCCAGTATTGGGCGGCCTCGTGCGGTGTGTCCCTCCTCAACAGGGGGGCGGTCCACACGTGCGTGCGGCGGCAGGGTGGGTCGGTGGTGGACGTCTCGTTTGCCACCCCCGCACTGGCCGCCCGCGTCGTCGACTGGCGGGTGGAGATGGTGGAGACCTTGTCGGACCACCGATATGTGCGGTTCGACATCTCCACCCAGCAGCGGGGAGGGGGGATGGCCCGCGCTGGGCAGTCTCCCTTCCCGCGGTGGGCACTCACCCGCCTGGACCGGGAGGCAGCCAAGGAGGCGGCCTTCCTCCAGGACTGGCTGTCGCCCCCTGTCGAGGAGGTCCTGGACGTGGACGCCGCAGCGGTCCGGCTCAGAGGGTCCCTGACCGAGGTGTGCAACTCCAGCATGCCTCGGTCTCGCCGTCCGCCCCCCCATCGTGCCGTCTACTGGTGGACGGAGGAGCTGGAGGAGCTCAGGGCCACCTGCGTGGCGGCCAGAAGGGCCTACGCGCGGAGCCGACGGCGCAGCGCCCAAAACCGAGACCGGGCAGAGGAGGACCGCCTATACGCCTCTTACCGAGAGGCGACGACGGTCCTCAAGTCTGCAATGGGCGCTGCAAAGGACTCGGCGTGGGCCGAGATGCTGGAGGGTCTCGACAGAGATCCTTATGGGAGACCATACAAGGCGGCGCGGAACCAGCTCCGCCCGTATGGTCCCCCTCTGACGGAGACCCTCGAGCCATCGTTGCTGGATGGGGTGGTCCGGTCCCTGTTTCCGCGCAGGACCGACTTCACCCCACCAACGATGGATCCCCCGCGGGTGGTGGCTGCGGCGGCGGATGAGGAGGAGGTCCCCCCGGTGACGGTGGCGGAGTTTCGCGCGGGGGTTCTCAACCTCCGCGCGAAGAAGACGGCCCCCGGTCCAGACGGCGTCCCCGCACGGG
Source organism: Acronicta aceris (assembly GCA_910591435.1). Classification (NCBI taxonomy): domain Eukaryota; kingdom Metazoa; phylum Arthropoda; class Insecta; order Lepidoptera; family Noctuidae; genus Acronicta; species Acronicta aceris. The sequence continues at coordinate 15,361,951 of OU342770.1, forward strand.
TGCTGGCGATCGCCGCCCCTGAAATGGAGGACAGGTTTCGGGACCTCTTCAGCGCGTGCTTTACGGCTGGGAGGTTCCCGAAACCGTGGAAGGAGGGGCGGCTATGCCTGCTCCGTAAGGAGGGACGCCCGGTGGACTCCCCCTCGGCATACCGGCCCATCGTCCTGCTCGATGAGGTCGGTAAACTGTTCGAGGGGATTGTCGCCTCCCGGCTCAATAGCCTTTTGCAGGGGGTAGGGCCGGATCTGTCGGACGCCCAGTTCGGTTTCCGTCGAGGGCGTTCGACGATCGACGCGCTGGCCCTACTCAAGGGCCGGGTGAGGGAAGCGGTGGAGGCGGGGGACGGAGTGCTGGCGGTGTCATTCGACATTGCCAACGCCTTCAACTCCGTCCCCCACTCGACGATATTGGAGGCGCTCCGGTATCACGGAGTGCCCCAATATCTGCGGAACCTCCTGGCCAGCTACCTGGGGGACCGGGAGGTCGTCCTCGCGGACAGGACGGGCGCGGTGAGGCGGTACAGCGCAGAGTCCGGTGTTCCGCAGGGGTCCGTGTTGGGGCCCCCCCTGTGGAACGTCGGATTCGACTGGCTCCTGCGGGGAGCCCTCCTCCAGGGCACGAGTGTCATCTGCTACGCGGATGACACTCTCCTCACTGCCCGGGGGAGGAACTTCGGGGAGGCGGCCTGTCTGGCCTCGGCTGGCGGATCCTTGGTTGCGGAGAGGATCCGCCGCCTCGGATTGAGGGTGGCGCTGCAAAAGACCGAGGCCGTGTTCTTCCGCGGGCCTCGGCAGCGCTGCCCTCCCGACGCACACATCGTCGTAGAGGGCGTCCGGATAGGGGTCCAGCCCCAGATGAAGTATCTGGGCCTGGTGCTGGACGACAGGTGGCGCTTCGGCCCGCATTTCAGCGGGCTGTCGACGCGCCTGTTGAAGGCCGCGGACGCCCTCTCGTGGCTCCTCCCGAACCTGGGGGGGCCCAAGGCCAAATGCCGGCGCCTCTATGCCGGCATTCTGAGGAGTATGGCCCTGTACGGGGCCCCCATCTGGGCGGACTCCCTCCATAGGAGGGAGAATGCAACGGCCATCCGCAAGCCCCAAAGGGCTATTGCACTGCGGGTGGCGAGGGCCTACCGCTCGGTGGGCTTCTCGGCGGCGTGCGCTCTGGCCGGCACCCCTCCTTGGGAGTTGGAGGCGTGGGTGCTCGCCAGAGTATACGAGTGGTCGGCGCGCCGGAAGGCGCTCGGGGAGTGCCCCGTCCCCGAGGAGCGGGAGGCCGTGCGGCGGGAGGCGAGGGACGCAATCGTCCTTCACTGGACAGAGGACCTCGCCACCGCCGCCTTTGGCCGCCGGACGTTGGACGCGCTCGGTCCGGTCCTGCGGAGCTGGCTCGAGCGGTCCCACGGGTTCCTCTCGTTCCGTCTGGTGCAGGTGTTGTCCGGGCATGGGTGTTTCGGAAAGCACCTGCACCGGATCGGGAGGGAGGAAACGCCGGCGTGCCACGAATGCGGGGCCCCGGAGGACACGGCGCAGCACACCCTGGAGGTGTGCCCGGCCTGGTCCGAGCTGCGCCGCGGCCTCACCGCTGTGGTTGGCGAGGACCTCTCGCTTCCCGGCGTGATCAACGCCATGCTGGGGAGCGAGGAGGCCTGGGCAGCGGTTGCCTCCTTTTGCGAGGATGTAATCTCGCAAAAGGAGGAGGCGGAGCGCGCGCGGGAGGACGACCCTCTCGCTGCGCCGCTCCGCAGACGAAGAAGGGGTCGGAGAAGGCGCGCAGGTGCTCTCCCTCCTCTCGGTGGTGATGGGCGGGCGACAGGCGCGGGGGTGCCTTCGCCCGCATTGCAGCCGTCACCACCTTCGTCGGTCACTCCCGGGCCCGTCCCCCTCCCCACGGGGAGGGCGTGAGGGGCCCGCTATGAAGGGAAATCGTCGGCGGGGACTGGACGTAAAGGCTGTGCCGGTTTCCCAGTCCCCGCCACTCGGACGAAGCGGGAGTGCCGCTGGGTTATTTTAGTGGGTATACCGGGTCAGACCGGGGAGTCCCACATAACCCCCCCATCCCCCGATGGGGGGGCATGCGTAACGCATTTTTTCCCAGCGCAAACAAAAAAAAAAAAAAAAAAAAAAAAAAGGTTAGGTTAGGTTGGGGGACCCCCTCACAGTGCTTGCGTCCACGTCGCGTCCCCTGGAAACAGCCCAGTACTGACCACCGTAACGGAGTGGCAGTCTGGGTTGGCCAAAGTGCACTGTGCTTTCGTAGCCATCTCTGCCTTGAGGATACGAATTGCGGAACTCACACACCTGCGGTAATGTCGTTACCTTCGCGGGACGCCTGCGGGCGATTTAAAAAACAAAAAGGCCCTTCTCAGGGCCAACCCAAAGGCCCTTCTCAGGGCCAACCCAAAGGCCCTTCTCAGGGCCAACCAAAAGGCCCTTCTCAGGGCCACTCCGACGCTTCGGCGTCAGAGGGTAGCCGCGCGCCATCTGCGGCTAGTTTCTTTGGAGGGGCGGACGAGTCGTCTGACGACTCGATGGTGAGTGTGTCGGACGCAGCCGACTCTGGGTCGCGCAAGCGAGCACACCGGAGCGGTGGGTCCGAAGGCTCCTCGGCCTCAACGAGGTTGCCGAAGGCTAAAAAGCCGACGGTGGCTGCGGAGACCCATGTCGTTGGGCTCGCAGACGCCCAACGCAAGTTGGATCTAGCTCAGCGGGGTCGGCTGCAGCAAGAGCTGGAGGAGCGAGTAGCGGCCAAGGAGAGGCGGGCGCTCGCCGCCCGGGCCAAGTCCGGTTACGGGGCGTCCCGCGTTCTATACGCGGACTACTCGCTGGCCGAGCTAGAGAGGATGGCGGAGGAGGACGAGGAGGAGATCGTGGAGGTCGCCTCTAAGTCCTCCAACTTAAAGGGGACCTTCCAAAAGGCCCTAAAATGCAGGGCCGCGAGTATGCGGGGCGTCGTCGCGGAGCTCGTGCAGCGCAAGGCGACCGACGAGACGCGGCAACTGCAGGCGAAGGTGGATCGCCTGCAGTCGGAGGTCAGCCAGCTTCATCAGAAGCTGGCTGAAGCCACGGCCCGGCCACAACAGGCCAAGACGAGCCCTGCGGCAGAGGGCCCCGCCTCCTCCAACCTTGAGGATATCATCCGCAAGGTTGTAATGGAGGAGAGGGCCTTCACGAGAGCCTGCTTAGCAGGCATCGAGGACCGGCTCCTGCCGGAGAAACGCCTCCGACCGCCGCTTGCGGCGGATAAGAGGCAGAGTGAGCCGGGGCCGTCCTTGTCCCCGCCCGAGCCCCAGTCGGAGGATGCCCTTCTCCCTTCGACAACCCCGTCCAACGAGTGGACGGAAGTTGTACGCAAGGGGAAGGCCAAAAAGTCGGCGACGGCCGCCCCTGTCGTCCCCGCCGCCACCGCCGCCGCCGCCCCTAGCCAACCGCAGACCGGCAAGGGAAAGCGGAAGCGGAAGCGAAAGGGGAAAGGGAGGGGAAAGGGACAGCTGGTCCCCCCAAAAACCGCGGCTGTCGTTGTTACGCTCACCGCGGAGGCTGCGGAGCGAGGGGAGAGCTACGCGTCCATTTTAGTGCGGGCGCGTGCCACTGCCGACCCTACCCAACTGGGGATCGGCAGCGTGTCTTGCCGGCGGACCCAGGCCGGGGCACGAATTTTTGAGTTCCCGGGAGCAGAGGGGAGTGCCCATGCGGACCTCTTTGCAGCCAAGCTGCAGGAGGTAATCGCCGACTCGGCCAAGGTGGCCCGACCCGTCAAGTCGGCGGCCATAGAGGTCACCGACCTTGACGACTCCGTCACCAAGGAGGAGGTGGCGGCGGCGGTCGCAGCCATAGGGGGCTGTGACGTCAAGGCGGTCCAAGGCCGGGACATAAGGCCCGGCCGTGGTGGCATGGGCACCATTCGCCTCGAGTGCCCGGTCGTCGCGGCAAAAGCCGTCCTTGCCAAGGGACGGCTCACAGTCGGGTACAGCTCGGCTGCAGTCCGGGCACTCGAGGACCGGCCTCTGCGGTGCTTCCGATGCTTGGGCATCGGGCACACCCGGTCCCTGTGTCCGTCCACAGTGGACAGGACGGACACGTGCTACCGCTGCGGAAAGGAGGGGCACAAATCCGCTGCCTGCAAGGCCGCCACGCCGCACTGCGCGGTGTGTGCCGCCAGTGGCCGCCCGGCGGGCCACATTATGAGGGGGAGGAACTGCAATCCTCCCCCTAAGCGGGGCAAAGCGCAGGCGCTGAACAGGCCTGCTGCTGCCGCTGGCTGCACCGTCGTTCCTGCGGCGGCTGCGGAGGGGGGTGCGATGTCCGAGTGATGGATAGGGTCGAACATCGCATCCTTCAGGCGAACACCAACCACTGCAGGGCAGCCCAGGATCTGCTGACGCAGACCATGGCTGAGTGGTTGGTGGACTTGGCGGTGGTCGCCGAGCCTTACTCGGTCCCTGGCCGTTGGCTGGGCGACCGAGACGGCTTGGTGGCGTTGGTGTCGCGGCCTTCCACGGACTCCCCTCCCCTCTCGCTCTTAGAGAGGGGACCGGGATACGTGGCCGCCGCGTGGGGAGACATGGCCCTGGTGGGGGTCTATTTCTCCCCAAACCGCTCTCTCTCAGACTTTGAGGATTTCCTGGAGATCCTCACCGCTGTCGTAGGGAGGGCGGCGCCACGCCAGGTCGTGGTGTTGGGCGACCTGAACGCCAAGTCGGCGGCCTGGGGCAATCCGGCCGCCGGTTGCAACGTCCGGGGGCGCGCCGTCCAGTATTGGGCGGCCTCGTGCGGTGTGTCCCTCCTAAACAGGGGGGCGGTCCAAACGTGCGTGCGGCGACAGGGTGGGTCGGTGGTTGACGTCTCGTTTGCCACCCCCGCGCTGGCCGCCCGCGTCGTCAACTGGCGGGTAGAGATGGTGGAGACCTTGTCGGACCACCGTTATGTGCGGTTCGACATCTCCACCCAGCAGCGGGGAGGGGGGATGGCCCGCGCTGGGCAATCTCCCTTCCCGCGGTGGGCACTCACCCGCCTGGACCGGGAGGCAGCCAAGGAGGCGGCCTTTCTCCAGGACTGGCTGTCGCCCCCTGTCGAGGAGGCCCCGGACGTGGACGCCGCAGCGGTCCGGCTCAGGGGGTCCCTGACCGAGGTGTGCAACTCCAGCATGCCTCGGTCTCGCCGTCCGCCCCCCCATCGTGCCGTCTACTGGTGGACGGAGGAGCTGGCGGAGCTCAGGGCCACCTGCGTGGCGGCCAGAAGGGCCTACGCGCGGAGCCGACGGCGCAGCGCCCAAAACCGAAACCGGGCAGAGGAGGACCTCCTATACGCCTCTTACCAAGAGGCGACGACGGTCCTCAAGTCTGCGATGGGCGCTGCTAAAGACTCGGCGTGGGCCGAGATGCTGGAGGGTCTCGACCGGGATCCCTATGGGAGACCATACAAGGCGGCGCGGAACCAGCTCCGCCCGTATGGTCCCCCACTGACGGAGACCCTCGAGCCATCGTTGCTGGATGGGGTGGTCCGGTCCCTGTTTCCGCGCAGGACCGACTTCGCCCCACCAACGATGGATCCCCCGCGGGTGGCGGCTGCGGCGGCGGATGAGGAGGAGGTCCCCCCGGTGACGGTGGCGGAGTTTCGCGCGGGGGTTCTCGGCCTCCGCGCAAAGAAGACGGCTCCCGGGCCAGACGGCGTCCCTGCACGGGTGCTGGCGATCGCCGCCCCCGAAATGGAGGACAGGATTCGGGACCTCTTCAGCGCGTGTTTTGCGGCTGGGAGGTTCCCGAAACTGTGGAAGGAGGGGCGGCTATGCCTGCTCCGAAAGGAGGGACGCCCGGTGGACTCCCCCTCGGCATACCGGCCCATCGTCCTGCTCGATGAGGTCGGTAAACTGTTCGAGGGGATTGTCGCCTCCCGGCTCAATAGCCTTTTGCAGGGGGTAGGGCCGGATCTGTCGGACGCCCAGTTCGGTTTCCGTCGAGGGCGTTCGACGATCGACGCGCTAGCCCTACTCAAGGGCCAGGTGAGGGAAGCGGTGGAGGCGGGGGACGGAGTGCTGGCGGTGTCATTCGACATTGCCAACGCCTTCAACTCCGTCCCCCACTCGACGATATTGGAGGCGCTCCGGTATCACGGAGTGCCCCAATATCTGCGGAACCTCCTGGCCAGCTACCTGGGGGACCGGGAGGTTGTCCTCGCGGACAGGACGGGCGCGGTGAGGCGGTACGGCGCAGAGTCCGGTGTTCCGCAGGGGTCCGTGTTGGGGCCCCCCCCCCCCCTGTGGAACATCGGATTCGACTGGCTCCTGCGGGGAGCCCTCCTCCAGGGCACGAGTGTCATCTGCTACGCGGATGACACTCTCCTCACTGCCCGGGGGAGGAGCTTCGGGGAGGCGGCCTGTCTGGCCTCGGCTGGCGGATCCTTGGTTGCAGAGAGGATCCGCCGCCTCGGATTGAGGGTGGCGCTGCAAAAGACCGAGGCCGTGTTCTTTCGCGGGCCTCGGCAGCGCTGCCCTCCCGACGCACACATCGTCGTAGAGGGCGTCCGGATAGGGGTCCAGCCCCAGATGAAGTATCTGGGCCTGGTGCTGGACGACAGGTGGCGATTCGGCCCGCATTTCAGCGGGCTGTCGACGCGCCTGTTGAAGGCCGCGGACGCCCTCTCGTGGCTCCTCCCGAACCTGGGGGGGCCCAAGGCGAAATGCCGGCGCCTCTATGCCGGCATTTTAAAGAGCATGGCCCTGTACGGGGCGCCCATCTGGGCGGACTCCCTCCACAGGAGGGAGAATGCAACGGCCATCCGCAAGCCCCAAAGGGCTATTGCACTGCGGGTGGCGAGGGCCTACCGCTCGGTGGGTTTTTTTTTCGGCGGCGTGCGCTCTGGCCGGCACCCCTCCTTGGGAGTTGGAGGCGTGGGTGCTCGCCAGAGTGTACGAGTGGTCGGCGCGCCGGAAGGCGCTCGGGGAGTGCCCCGTCCCCGAGGAGCGGGAGGCCGTGCGGCGGGAGGCGAGGGACGCAATCGTCCTTCACTGGACGGAGGACCTCGCCACCGCCGCCTTTGGCCGCCGGACCTTGGACGCGCTCGGTCCGGTCTTGCGGAGCTGGCTCGAGCGGACCCATGGGTTCCTCTCTTTCCGTCTGGTGCAGGTGTTGTCCGGCCATGGCTGTTTCGGAAGGCACCTGCACCGGATCGGGAGGGAGGAAACGCCGGCGTGCCACGAATGCGGGGCGCCGGAGGACACGGCGCAGCACACCCTGGAGGTGTGCCCGGCCTGGTCCGAGCTGCGCCGCGGCCTCACCGCTGTGGTTGGCCAGGACCTCTCGCTTCCCGGCGTGATCAACGCCATGCTGGGGAGCGAGGAGGCCTGGGCTGCGGTTGCCTCCTTTTGCGAGGACGTAATCTCGCAAAAGGAGGAGGCGGAGCGCGCGCGGGAGGACGACCCTCTCGCTGCGCCGCTCCGCAGACGAAGAAGGGGTCGGAGAGGGCGCGTAGGTCCTCTCCCTCCTCTTGGTGGTGATGGGCGGGCGACAGGCGCGGGGGTGCCTTCGCCCGCATTGCAGCCGTCACCATCCTCGTCGGTCACTCCCGGGCCCGTCCCCCTCCCCACGGGGAGGTGGTGAAGGGTCCGATAGGCAGGGCATTCGTCGGCGGGGACTGGACGTAAAGGCTGTGCCGGTTTCCCAGTCCTCGCCACTAGGACGAAGCGGGAGTGCCGCTGGGTTGTTTTAGTGGGTATACCGGGTCAGACCGGGGAGTCCCACATAACCCCCCCATCCCCCGATGGGAGGGCATGCGTAATGCATTTTTTCCCAGCGCAAACAAAAAAAAAAAAAAAAAAGGTTAGGTTAGGTTAGGTTAGGTTAGGTTAGGTTAGGTTGGGGGACCCCCTCACAGTGCTTGCGTCCACGTCGCGTCCCCTGGAAACAGCCCAGTACTGACCACCGTAACGGAGTGGCAGTCTGGGTCTGGCCAAAGTGCACTGTGCATTCGTAGTCATCTCTGCCTTGAGTCTACGAACTGTCGGAAATGTCGAAACCATCGCGGGACGCCTGCGGGCGATTTCTGAAACAAAAAGGCCCTTCTCAGGGCCAACCCAAAGGCCCTTCTCAGGGCCAACCCAAAGGCCCTTCTCAGGGCCAACCAAAAGGCCCTTCTCAGGGCCACGCCGACGCTTCGGCGTCAGAGGGTAGCCGCGCGCCGTCTGCGGCTAGCTTCTTTGGAGGGGCGGACGAGTCGTCTGACGACTCAATGGTGAGTGTGTCGGACGCGGCCGACTCTGGGTCGCGAAAGCGAGCACACCGGAGCGGTGGGTCCGAGGGCTCCTCGGCGTCGACGAGGTTGCCGAAGGCAAAAAAGCCGACGGTGGCCGCGGAGACCCATGTAGTTGGGCTCGCAGACGCCCAACGCAAGTTGGATCTGGCTCGGCGGGGCCTGCTCCAGCAAGAGCTGGAGGAGCGGGTAGCGGCCAAAGAGAAACGGGCGCTCGCCGCCCGGGCCAAGTCCGGGTATGGAGCGTCCCGCGTTCTTTACGCGGACTTCTCATTGGCCGAGCTCGAGAGGATGGCGGAGGAGGACGAGGAGGAGATTTTGGAGGTCGCCTCTAAGTCGTCAAACCTCAAGGGGACCTTGCAGAAGGCCCTGAAATGCCGGGCTGCGAGTATGCGTGGCGTCGTCGCGGAGCTGGTGCAGCGCAAGGCGACCGACGAGACGCGGCAACTGCAGGCGAAGGTGGATCGCCTGCAGTCGGAGGTCAGCCAGCTTCATCAGAAGCTGGCCGAAGCCACGGCCCGGCCACAACAGGCCAAAACGAGCCCTGCGGCAGAGGGCCCCGCCTCCTCCAACCTTGAGGACATCATCCGCAAGGTTGTAATGGAGGAGAGGGCCTTCACGAGAGCCTGCTTTGCAGGAATAGAGGACCGGCTCCTGCCGGAGAAACGCCTCCGACCGCCGCTTGCGGCGGATAAGAGGCAGAGCGAGCCGGGGCCGTCCTTGTCCCCGCCCGAGCCCCAGTCGGAGGATGCCCTTCTCCCTTCGACAACCCCGTCCAACGAGTGGACGGAAGTGGTCCGCAAGGGGAAGGGCAAAAAGCCGGCGACGGCCGCCCCTGCCGTACCCGCCGCCACCGCCGCCACCGCCGCCGCCGCCCCTAGCCAACCGCAGACCGGCAAGGGAAAGCGGAAGAGGAAGCGGAAGGGGAAAGGGAAAGGGAGGGGAAAGGGACAGCTAGTCCCCCCAAAAACCGCGGCCGTCGTGGTGACGCTCACCGCGGAGGCTGCGGAGCGGGGGGAGAGCTACGCGTCCATTTTGGTGCGGGCGCGTGCCACTGCCGATCCGATCCAACTAGGGATCGGCAGCGTCTCTTGCCGGCGGACCCAAACCGGGGCTCGAATTTTCGAGTTCCCGGGGGCGGAGGGGGGTGCCCACGCGGACCTCTTTGCAGCCAAGCTGCAAGAGGTCATCGCTGACTCGGCCAAGGTGGCCCGACCCGTCAAGTCGGCGGCCATAGAGGTCACCGACCTTGACGACTCCGTCACCAAGGAGGAGGTGGCGGCGGCGGTCGCAGCCATAGGGGGCTGTGATGTCAAGGCGGTCCGAGGCCGGGACATAAGGCCCGGCCGTGGTGGCATGGGCACCATCCGCCTCGAGTGCCCGGTCGTCGCTGCTAAAGCCGTCCTTGCCAAGGGACGGCTCACAGTCGGGTACAGCTCGGCTGCAGTCCGGACACTCGAGGACCAGCCTCTGCGGTGCTTCCGGTGCTTAGGCATCGGACACACCCGGTCCCTGTGTCCGTCCACGGTGGACAGGACGGACACGTGCTACCGCTGCGGCAAAGAGGGACACAAATCCGCTGCCTGCAAGGCCGCCACGCCGCACTGCGCAGTGTGTGCCGCCAGCGGCCGCCCGGCGGGCCATATTATGAGGGGGAGGAACTGCAATCCTCCCCCTAAGCGGGGCAAAGCGCAGGCGGCGAACGGGCCTGCTGGTGCCGCTGGCACCGTCGTTCCTGCGGCGGCTGCGGAGGGGGGTGCGATGTCCGAGTGATGGATAGGGTCGAACATCGCATCCTTCAGGCGAACACCAACCACTGCAGGGCAGCCCAGGATCTGCTGACGCAGACCATGGCTGAGTGGTTGGTGGACTTGGCGGTGGTCGCCGAGCCTTACTCGGTCCCTGGCCGTTGGCTGGGCGACCGGGACGGACTGGTGGCGTTGGTGTCGCGGCCTTCCACGGACTCCCCTCCCCTCTCGCTCTTAGAGAGGGGACCGGGATACGTGGCCGCCGCGTGGGGAGACATGGCCCTGGTGGGGGTCTATTTCTCCCCAAACCGCTCTCTCTCAGACTTTGAGGATTTCCTGGAGATCCTCACCGCTGTCGTAGGGAGGGCGGCGCCACGCCAGGTCGTGGTGTTGGGCGACCTGAACGCCAAGTCGGCGGCCTGGGGCAATCCGGCCGGCGGTTGCAACGTCCGGGGGCGCGCCGTCGAGTATTGGGCGGCCTCTTGCGGTGTGTCCCTCCTAAACAGGGGGGCGGTCCACACGTGCGTGCGGCGGCAGGGTGGGTCGGTGGTGGACGTCTCGTTTGCCACCCCCGCGCTGGCCGCCCGCGTCGTCGACTGGCGGGTGGAGATGGTGGAGACCTTGTCGGACCACCGTTATGTGCGGTTCGACATCTCCACCCAGCAGCGGGGAGGGGGGATGGCCCGCGCTGGGCAATCTCCCTTCCCGCGGTGGGCACTCACCCGCCTGGACCGGGAGGCAGCCAAGGAGGCGGCTTTCCTGCAGGACTGGCTGTCGCCCCCCCCTGTCGAGGAGGTCCCGGACGTGGACGCCGCAGCGGTCCGGCTCAGGGGGTCCCTGACCGAGGTGTGCAACTCCAGCATGCCTCGGTCTCGCCGTCCGCCCCCCCATCGTGCCGTCTACTGGTGGACGGAGGAGCTGGCGGAGCTCAGGGACACCTGCGTGGCGGCCAGAAGGGCCTACGCGCGGAGCCGAAGGCGCAGCGCCCAAAACCGAAACCGGGCAGAGGAGGACCTCCTATACGCCTCTTACCAAGAGGCGACGACGGTCCTCAAGTCTGCGATGGGCGCTGCTAAAGACTCGGCGTGGGCCGAGATGCTGGAGGGTCTCGACCGGGATCCCTATGGGAGACCATACAAGGCGGCGCGGAACCAGCTCCGCCCGTATGGTCCCCCACTGACGGAGACCCTCGAGCCATCGTTGCTGGATGGGGTGGTCCGGTCCCTGTTTCCGCGCAGGACCGACTTCACCCCACCAACGATGGATCCCCCGCGGGTGGCGGCTGCGGCGGCGGATGAGGAGGAGGTCCCCCCGGTGACGGTGGCGGAGTTTCGCGCGGGGGTTCTCGGCCTCCGCGCGAAGAAGACGGCTCCCGGGCCAGACGGCGTCCCTGCACGGGTGCTGGCGATCGCCGCCCCCGAAATGGAGGACAGGATTCGGGACCTCTTCAGCGCGTGTTTTGCGGCTGGGAGGTTCCCGAGACTGTGGAAGGAGGGGCGGCTATGCCTGCTCCGAAAGGAGGGACGCCCGGTCGACTCCCCCTCGGCATACCGGCCCATCGTCCTGCTCGATGAGGTCGGTAAATTGTTCGAGGGGATTGTCGCCTCCCGGCTGGGTAGCCTTTTGCGGGGGGTAGGGCCGGATCTGTCGGACGCCCAGTTCGGTTTCCGTCGAGGGCGTTCGACGATCGACGCGCTGGCCCTACTCAAGGGCCAGGTGAGGGAAGCGGTGGAGGCGGGGGACGGAGTGCTGGCGGTGTCATTCGACATTGCCAACGCCTTCAACTCCGTCCCCCACTCGACGATATTGGAGGCGCTCCGGTATCACGGAGTGCCCCAATATCTGCGGAACCTCCTGGCCAGCTACCTGGGGGACCGGGAGGTCGTCCTCGCGGACAGGACGGGCGCGGTGAGGCGGTACAGCGCAGAGTCCGGTGTTCCGCAGGGGTCCGTGTTGGGGCCCCCCCTGTGGAACATCGGATTCGACTGGCTCCTGCGGGGAGCCCTCCTCCAGGGCACGAGTGTCATCTGCTACGCGGATGACACTCTCCTCACTGCCCGGGGGAGGAACTTCGGGGAGGCGGCCTGTCTGGCCTCGGCTGGCGGATCCTTGGTTGCGGAGAGGATCCGCCGCCTCGGATTGAGGGTGGCGCTGCAAAAGACCGAGGCCGTGTTCTTTCGCGGGCCTCGGCAGCGCTGCCCTCCCGACGCACACATCGTCGTGGAGGGCGTCCGGATAGGGGTCCAGCCCCAGATGAAGTATCTGGGCCTGGTGCTGGACGACAGGTGGCGCTTCGGCCCGCATTTCAGCGGGCTGTCGACGCGCCTGTTGAAGGCCGCGGACGCCCTCTCGTGGCTCCTCCCGAACCTGGGGGGGCCCAAGGCGAAATGCCGGCGCCTCTATGCCGGCATTCTCAAGAGCATGGCCCTGTACGGGGCACCCATCTGGGCGGACTCCCTCCATAGGAGGGAGAATGCAACCGCCATCCGCAAGCCCCAAAGGGCTATTGCACTGCGGGTGGCGAGGGCCTACCGCTCGGTGGGATTCTCGGCGGCGTGCGCTCTGGCCGGCACCCCTCCTTGGGAGTTGGAGGCGTGGGTGCTCGCCAGAGTGTATGAGTGGTCGGCGCGCCGGAAGGCGCTCGGGGAGTGCCCCGTCCCCGAGGAGCGGGAGGCCGTGCGGCGGGAGGCGAGGGACGCAATCGTCCTTCACTGGACGGAGGACCTCGCCACCGCCGCCTTTGGCCGCCGGACGTTGGACGCGCTCGGTCCGGTCCTGCGGAGCTGGCTCGAGCGGTCCCACGGGTTTCTCTCTTTCCGTCTGGTGCAGGTGTTGTCCGGCCATGGCTGTTTCGGAAAGCACCTGCACCGGATCGGGAGGGAGGAAACGCCGGCGTGCCACGAATGCGGGGCCCCGGAGGACACGGCGCAGCACACCCTGGAGGTGTGCCCGGCCTGGTCCGAGCTGCGCCGCGGCCTCACCGCTGTGGTTGGCCAGGACCTCTCGCTTCCCGGCGTGATCATCGCCATGCTGGGGAGCGAGGAGGCCTGGGCAGCGGTTGCCTCCTTTTGCGAGGATGTAATCTCGCAAAAGGAGGAGGCGGAGCGCGCGCGGGAGGATGACCCTCTCGCTGCGCCGCTCCGCAGACGAAGAAGGGGTCGGAGAAGGCGCGCAGGTGCTCTCCCTCCTCTCGGTGGTGATGGGCGGGCGACAGGCGCGGGGGTGCCTTCGCCCGCATTGCAGCCGTCACCACCTTCGTCGGTCACTCCCGGGCCCGTCCCCCTCCCCACGGGGAGGGCGTGAGGGGTCCGATAAGAAGGGCAATCGTCGGCGGGGACTGGACGTAAAGGCTGTGCCGGTTTCCCAGTCCTCGCCACTAGGACGAAGCGGGAGTGCCGCTGGGTTGTTTTAGTGGGTATACCGGGTCAGACCGGGGAGTCCCACATAACCCCCCCATCCCCCGATGGGAGGGGCATGCGTAAAGCATTTTTTCCCAGCGCAAACAAAAAAAAAAAAAAAAAAAGGTTAGGTTAGGTTAGGTTAGGTTAGGTTAGGTTAAGTCTGCGATGGGCGCTGCTAAAGACTCGGCGTGGGCCGAGACGCTGGAGGGTCTCGACAGGGATCCCTATGGGAGACCATACAAGGCGGCGCGGAACCAGCTCCGCCCCTATGGTCCCCCACTGACGGAGACCCTCGAGCCGGCGTTGTTGGATGGGGTGGTCCGGTCCCTGTTTCCGCGCAGGACCGACTTCACCCCACCAACGATGGATCCCCCGCGGGGGGCGGCTTCGGCGGCGGATGACGAGGAGGTCCCCCCGGTGACGGTGGTGGAGTTTCGCGCGGGGGTTCTCAACCTCCGCGCGAAGAAGACGGCCCCCGGACCAGACGGCGTCCCCGCACGGGTGCTGGCGATCGCCGCCCCCGAAATGGAGGACAGGATTCGGGACCTCTTCAGCGCGTGTTTTGCGGCTGGGAGGTTCCCGAAACTGTGGAAGGAGGGGCGGCTATGCCTGCTCCGGAAGGAGGGACGCCCGGTGGACTCCCCCTCGGCATACCGGCCCATCGTCCTGCTCGATGAGGTCGGTAAACTGTTCGAGGGGATTGTCGCCTCCCGGCTGGGTAGCCTTTTGCGGGGGGTAGGGCCAGATCTGTCGGACGCCCAGTTCGGTTTCCGTCGAGGGCGTTCGACGATCGACGCGCTGGCCCTACTCAAGGGCCAGGTGAGGGAAGCGGTGGAGGCGGGGGACGGAGTGCTGGCGGTGTCATTCGACATTGCCAACGCCTTCAACTCCGTCCCCCACTCGACGATATTGGAGGCGCTCCGGTATCACGGAGTGCCCCAATATCTGCGGAACCTCCTGGCCAGCTACCTGGGGGACCGGGAGGTCGTCCTCGCGGACAGGACGGGCGCGGTGAGGCGGTACAGCGCAGAGTCCGGTGTTCCGCAGGGGTCCGTGTTGGGGCCCCCCCTGTGGAGCATCGGATTCGACTGGCTCCTGCGGGGAGCCCTCCTCCAGGGCACGAGTGTCATCTGCTACGCGGATGACACTCTCCTCACTGCCCGGGGGAGGAATTTCGGGGAGGCGGCCTGTCTGGCCTCGGCTGGCGGATCCTTGGTTGCGGAGAGGATCCGCCGCCTCGGATTGAGGGTGGCGCTGCAAAAGACCGAGGCCGTGTTCTTTCGCGGGCCTCGGCAGCGCTGCCCTCCCGACGCACACATCGTCGTAGAGGGCGTCCGGATAGGGGTCCAGCCCCAGATGAAGTATCTGGGCCTGGTGCTGGACGACAGGTGGCGCTTCGGCCCGCATTTCAGCGGGCTGTCGACGCGCCTGTTGAAGGCCGCGGACGCCCTCTCGTGGCTCCTCCCGAACCTGGGGGGGCCCAAGGCGAAATGCCGGCGCCTCTATGCCGGCATTTTGAAGAGCATGGCCCTGTACGGGGCCCCCATCTGGGCGGACTCCCTCCATAGGAGGGAGAATGCAACGGCCATCCGCAAGCCCCAAAGGGCTATTGCACTGCGGGTGGCGAGGGCCTACCGCTCGGTGGGCTTTTCGGCGGCGTGCGCTCTGGCCGGCACCCCTCCTTGGGAGTTGGAGGCGTGGGTGCTCGCCAGAGTGTACGAGTGGACGGCGCGCCGGAAGGCGCTCGGGGAGTGCCCCGTCCCCGAGGAGCGGGAGGCCGTGCGGCGGGAGGCGAGGGACGCAATCGTCCTTCACTGGACGGAGGACCTCGCCACCGCCGCCTTTGGCCGCCGGACCTTGGACGCGCTCGGTCCGGTCCTGCGGAGCTGGCTCGAGCGGGCCCACGGGTTTCTCTCTTTCCGTCTGGTGCAGGTGTTGTCCGGCCATGGCTGTTTCGGAAAGCACCTGCACCGGATCGGGAGGGAGGAAACGCCGGCGTGCCACGAATGCGGGGCCCCGGAGGACACGGCGCAGCACACCCTCGAGGTGTGCCCGGCTTGGTCCGAGCTGCGCCGTGGCCTGACCGCGGTGGTCGGCCGGGACCTCTCGCTTCCCAGCGTGATCAACGCCATGCTGGGGAGCGAGGAGGCCTGGGCAGCGGTTGCCTCCTTTTGCGAGGACGTAATCTCGCAAAAGGAGGAGGCGGAGCGCGCGCGGGAGGACGACCCTCTCGCTGCGCCGCTCCGCAGACGAAGAAGGGGTCGGAGAAGGCGCGCAGGTGCTCTCCCTCCTCTTGGTGGTGATGGGCGGGCGACAGGCGCGGGGGTGCCTTCGCCCGCATTGCAGCCGTCACCACCTTCGTCGGTCACTCCCGGGCCCGTCCCCCTCCCCACGGGGAGGGCGTGAGGGGTCCGATTTGAAGGGTTATCGTCGGCGGGGACTGGACGTAAAGGCTGTGCCGGTTTCCCAGTCCCCGCCACTCAGACGAAGCGGGAGTGCCGCTGGGTTGTTTTAGTGGGTATACCGGGTCAGACCGGGGAGTCCCACATAACCCCCCCATCCCCCGATTGGGGGGGCATGCGTAACGCATTTTTTCCCAGCGCAAACAAAAAAAAAAAAAAAAAAGGTTAGGTTAGGTTAGGTTAGGTTAGGTTAGGTTAGGTTAGGTTAGGTTAGGTTAGGTTAGGTTGGGGTGCGTGCAGAAGACCTCCTCGTGCGCTCAGCGGCTGCTGGTCCCCTGTTTGCGGATACGTCCGGGGGGAAGAGCAGTCGAGGGGCCTGGTGCACCCTGGGTCACGGACAATAATCTCTTCGCGGGGGGTAGGGTAGAGGAGTATTATTGTTCGGAGCTAACTTCTGCAGGTGGGGTCGCTCCTGCCCCGTCGACGTAGCCGATTAGGCGTGGACGCGACCACACCCACTTAGGTGCAGGCGCATCTAAGCGGGGTTCGTTTGTGTCCTCATTCATTGAGGAGCAAACCTTTCGGCGGGTCCGCTGAGTCGGGTGGGCCGGACAGCGGACGGAGGCATGCTTCAATGCCGCCGTCGGGGGGCTTGGCTTAACCGCCCGGCCCCAGAGGAAGGAAACCTCTAAGATAAAAAATCCACCCAATCCCAAGTTTCGGGAGCGCGGCGAGGGGATGAATGGCCGTTGGGGGTACGGTCGTTAGCGCTCCCACCTGCTGGTACCTGCCGCCCCCAGCAGTATGTAGGCTTACCCGGGTACTTAAGCCTCTGCCCGGGGTTGACCTGTTTTGCTTTGTACTCGTGGGATCAAATATGGAGAATCTTATAAATAAAACAGACACAAAAAATGACGTAGTGGGTGAAAAAGTACCTCTGGTACTGATTGAGCGGATGGGCGTGCAGTCGGATTCTGACAGTGCGTCCAGCCTTATGAGCGTGGCGAGCGCGATGAGCGTAAATTCGAAACGCGTACGCAAACGCCCGAGAGAGGGTGCAGAATCAGGGTCGGACACGGCCCTGAGCGACACAGAGGTGCCGGCCCCCAAGGTCGGTGCCAAAAAAGGAGGAAGAGGTAGGCCCGCAACTACCGGTAAATATGCCGGTATCGGCCTATCCAGGCGTGAGGCTGCGGCTGCTATGAAGGCCGCAGCAGCCGCCGAAAAACTGGAGGAGGACGAGCGGCAGATTGCGGCTTTGACAAAAAGGGTGACGGAAGGGAGAGTCACTCGCCTGTCGGAGTCGTCGTCTGCCGTCTCTGATATAGGAGTCGAGGCAGAAGAGCTACCTGCCTCCGACCTAAACCAAAAAATGGCTGACGCGGTTGCAGCAATCAAAAGGGTAAGCAAGGTCTCGAAGGGCCTTAGCGGCTGCAGCCAGAAAGCACTTAAAGAGGCCACGGCCTCCATCCTGGAAAGTGCTCAGGTGCTTTTGACCCGCACCACAACTGAAGAGACGGCGCTGCTGCGGGCCCAGAACGCAAAGCTCGCAGCGCAAATGGCGGAGCTCCGCAAGGAGCACGAGGAGCTCAAGGCGGAGATGGCAAACTTCCGCCGCGAGCACCTCAGGCGGGAGGTGGGCCTTCCGCACGAAACGCAGCAACCGCAACCGCAGTTGCCGTCACAGACGTCGAAACAGCAGTCGTCACAGGAGACGGAGTTGACTCGCCTGATCCGTCAGGAGATGGCGAGTTTCAACGCGCGCTTCTCGGTGCTTGAGGGGAGGATTCTACGTCCCCCCCTAGCTGCAGACCAACGCAGCACACCGGCGCCGACATATGCGGCCCAAGCCGCAGCACCCCGTGCCGCCCAACCGGCACAAACGGCTGCTGCCACACAAAAGGGGACTGTTCCTACTGCCGCCTCGCAAAAGGGAACTGCGGGGCCTAAACCAAATAGGCAGTTACCAAAACAGGCCGAAATGGCCACAGAGGCAGGTGCTATGGCTGCTCCGCCTGCCACTAGACCTGAGGCGGAATGGGCGGTCGCGGGCGCTGCCAAAAAGTCTAAAAAGGCGCGCCAGCGGGCCAATAAGAAGGCCCGGAAGGAACAAGCGGCGGCCAAGCGCCAGACTGCGAAGCTCAGGGCCCCCCGCTCTACAGCAGTGGTTCTCACCCTGCAGCCAGGGGCGGAGGAGCGGGGCCTCACATATGCCGGGATCCTGGCGAAGGCGAAAGCCGAGATTTCGCTGAGTGATCTCGGCATAACGGGCCTCCGGTGCAAAACAACTGCTACCGGAGGTCGACTACTGGAGATATCGGGGACTACGAGTGGTCCCAAAGCAGACGCCCTCGCCGATAAACTCAAGGCGTCTCTAGGCTCGGATGATGTGAGAGTGTCCAGGCCAACCAAGTGCGCAGATCTGCGCATTTCGGGCCTGGACGATTCTGCTACGCAGGAAGAGGTCGCCGCTGCCATATCCAAGGCCGGAGGGTGCCCGCCGGACCAAGTCAAGGCGGGCACGATACGCCGCGATGTCTCCGGTCTCGGGACAACTCTTGTCAGCTGTCCCGTAGCGGTGGCCAATAAAATAAAGGATAAGCGGCTGCTAGTTGGATGGGTCTCGGCGCAGGTCGTGCTCCTAGCACCCAAGCCCTATCGGTGCTACCGCTGTTTCGAAGAAGGACATGCGGGGGCACGGTGCACCGCTGGGGTAGACCGCAGCCAAATGTGCTTCCGCTGCGGTCAACCCGGTCACAAGGCTGGCACTTGTACTGCCCCGCCGCACTGCGTCATCTGTGCGGCATCTGGCAAGCCAGCCGACCATCAGACCGGGTCAAAGGCCTGCGCCAGGCCCAACAAGAAGAACAATGCCAGGAGACAGTCGGCTCATCCGCCGTCTAGTATCACGGATAAGACAAAGGAGGCAACCAGCTCCTCGCAGCCGGTTCACCCGCCGGCTGCGGCAGAACATCCGCCGGGGGCTGGGGAGGAGACAACGGCCATGGACACACAATAATGGCCCTACGTCGTCTCCTCCAATCTAACATAAACCACTGCGCCAGGGCTCAGGATCTCTTGCTCCAGAGCATGGCGCAGTGGTCGATCGATGTGGCAGTTGTCGCCGAGCCGTATTTTGTGCCACCCAGGGATGACTGGGTGTGCGACACGAACCGCTCGGTGGCACTGATTATGAGGTCTGCCGCCGACACCCTTCCCTTCGAGGCCGTCACCCGAGGGCGGGGCTATGTCGCGGCAATTTGGGGAAATGTTATGGTCGTGGGGGTGTATTTCGCCCCCAGCCTTTCTCTCGCCGACATGGAGGATATCGTCTGGGAGTTGGGCACGGTCGTCAGTCGTAGCCGTCCTCGTCCCGTGATCGTCCTGGGCGACTTCAATGCCAAATCTACGGCTTGGGGTTCCCCGGCTACGGATGCGCGGGGCGAGTTAGTGGAGGAGTGGGCGATCGAGCAGGGCCTGCTTCTCCTGAACCGGGGTTCCGTGCAGACGTGCGTGCGGCAGTGGGGTGGGTCTATAGTGGACCTGTCGTTCGCTAGCCCCGCTCTCGCGCGCACTGTCCAGGACTGGCACGTCCTGGAGGAGGTGGAGACGCTGTCCGATCATCGATATATTCGGTTCAGCGTCTCCGCCCAGACCTCGGTTGGACCGGTCCAAGCGGCCCCGGTGGGCGTTGGAGACGGCCCGCGTTGGGCACTGAAGCGGCTGGACGAGGAGGCTCTCGAGGAGGCCTCTATCGTCAAGGCCTGGCTGGACTCTCCAGGCAGGCCAATCAACATCGACGAGGAGGCGGAGTGGTTCCGGGAGAGCATGTCGCACATCTGCGACGCTGGCATGCCCCGAGTCCGGCCGTTACCATCCAGGCGCCAAGTGTACTGGTGGTCGCAGTCGATTGCGCAGCTGCGCATCGCTTGTGTGCAGGTGCGACGCCAGTACGCAAGGTGCCGAAGAAGACGCCGTCGCCCCTTTACAGCGGCGGCCGAACAGGAAGAGGCGGAACTGTACAACCGCTATAGAGAGGCGAAGAGCGCCCTCCAGCTGGCCATTGTCCGGGCAAAGGCCCAGGCCAACGAAGAGATGCTGGAGACTCTGGACCGAGACCCGTGGGGACGCCCCTACCTTATGGTACGGGGCAAGTTGCGCCAATGGGCTCCCCCATTGTCCCGGAGTCTCCAGCCACAGCTGCTGGAGGAGGTGGTGTGTGCGTTGTTTCCATCGAGACCGGAGCACACACCACCGGCTATGGTTCCGCCTCGCAATGTGCCCGACGCGGAAGACGACATTGACGACGACGTGCCCGAAGTGACCCGGGAACAGTTGAGAGTGGCGGTGGCTCGCATCAGGAACACCGCCCCAGGGCCCGACGGCATTCCAGGCCGTGCATGGGTCCTGGCCATGAGGGCTCTCGGGCCCCGACTAGCGGGACTCTTAAGCGCATGTTTGGAGCGGGGCCAGTTTCCAAGCCGGTGGAAGACCGGAAAGCTGGTCCTGCTCAAGAAGGAGGGGCGCCCCGCAGACTCGCCATCTGCGTACAGGCCAATCGTGTTGCTGGACGAGGTGTGTAAGATCTTCGAGCGGATCATCGCCAGTCGCCTAGTCCAGCACATGACCAGGGAGGGGCCGGATCTGGCGGACAACCAATTTGGTTTCCGTCAGGGGCGCTCCACGGTGGATGCGATCATGCGCGTGAGGGTCCTTGCGGAGGAGGCAGTCGCCCGGGGTGAGGTGGTCTTGGCGGTGTCGCTCGACATCGCCAACGCTTTCAACACCTTGCCCTGGAGTACCATCCGAGAGGCACTCCGGTACCACGGGGTGCCGCACTACCTCCAACGTATTGTCGGGGCCTATTTGTCGGAAAGATCGGTGGTGTACCCGGGTCGAGAAGGATGGGGTCGGCGAGAGACGTCGTGCGGCGTTCCACAGGGTTCGGTGTTGGGGCCGCTCCTGTGGAACGTCGGGTACGACTGGGCTCTGCGCGGTGCGCTTCTCCACGGCGTCGGCGTCATTTGTTACGCCGACGACACGCTAGTTACAGCGCGTGGGAAGTCGTACCGGCAGGCGGCCATACGCGCGACTGCTGGTGTCGCGCACGTCGTGGGTAGGATTCGGCGGCTGGGCTTAGAGGTGGCATTGCACAAGTCGGAGGCCCTGTGTTTTCATGGGCCGAGGATGAAGCCGCCTCCGGGGTCCAGCATCATAGTAGGAGGGGTTTCCATCGCTGTTGAGTCGACGATGAAGTACCTTGGACTCGTCCTCGACAGTCGGTGGAACTTCGGGCCGCACTTTACACGGCTCGCCCCCCGGTTGTTGGGCGCCGCTTCTGCGCTCTCGCGCTTGCTGCCCAACCTGGGAGGCCCCAACTCCTCCTGCCGGAGGCTCTACATGGGGGTCGTACGGTCGATGGCGCTATACGCCGCGCCAGTGTGGGCGGACGCCCTGACGGCCCGCAACGTCGCCGCGCTGCGAAGGCCGCAGCGCGCGATGGCCGTCAGGATCGTAAGGGGATACCGTACGATCTCCTTTGAGGCAGCGAGCCTCCTAGCCGGATCCCCGCCCTGGGACCTCGATGCAAAGCTCCTCGCGTCGCTCTATTGGTGGCGCGCGGAGGCGGTCGAGCGGGGCGAGCGCCTTGCGCCTCGACAGGTTGAGGCACGCAGGGCGGAGCTCCGCCGGGTCCTAGTGGCGGAGTGGCAGACGCGCTTAGCGCAACCCACGGCGGGGCATGCCGCTGTAGCGGCTGTAAGGCCCGTTTTAGAGGAGTGGCTCAAGAGGAGCCACGGCGCCCTCAGCTTCCGGCTGACGCAGGTGCTTACCGGACACGGGTGTTTCGGGAGGTACCTGTGTCGCATAGGCCGGGAGCCGACGTCCCAGTGCCACCATTGTGGTGATTGCCGCGACGATACGGCGCTGCATACGTTGGCGGAGTGCCCAGCTTGGGCTGAGCAGCGCCGTGACTTGGTCGCGGCCGTAGGTGTTGCGGGAAACCTCTCGCTTCCGGCTGTCGTGTCTACCATGGTCGGGAGCGAGTCAGGGTGGAGTACCGTCGCCACCTTTTGTGAGGCCGTCATGCTCGCAAAGGAGGCGGCGGAAAGGGAGAGAGAGGCTGCCTCGTCTCTCCCCTCCCGCAGCAGACGCACTGGGCGTCGTAGGGTGGCCGACTTCCGGCCACCGTAGGGCGCGGCCTGCGGACGACAGACTAGGGGCGTCTTGTCGTCCGACCAGCAGCAGGCCTCGAGGCGGCGGCGTCGTGTTCCGCGCGCGCCTCATAGTGGAGTCCTGCGGCCGGGGTGACGGCCGCAGTGGGTGACGGGGCCCGCCTGACCATCTGGCGGGCCAATACCCGTCGGGGGGTAGTGACGAATGCTTCGGCGATACCCTCCCCCCGACACACGGGTACAAGAGGAACACGGGTTGGTTTTTAGTCAGTAAGAGTCTGACAGTCCCCTTCACCCTTCCCCCAGGGCGGAGGGACTCCATGAGGATTTTCCAACCCGTCACCAAAAAAAAAAAAAAAAAAAAAAAAAAAAAAAAAAAAAAAAAAAAAAAAAAAAAAAAAAGGTTAGGTTTGGTTAGGTTTTTTTTTTTTTTTTTTTTTTTTTTTTTTTTTTTTTTTTTTTTTCTGCCTTTCCCCGTTCATGGGATCAACGGGATCTTGTTATTCTAAAGTTCTCATTCATACTAGTTCTCGCATTTATGCCTCTCGCACTTTCAAGCTTCATACCTTATCTTCTTTCATCCTTCATCATTTTCACTCGGCCGGGTGGGATTCCCGCTAAGTACCTATTTCTAGTTTTATTTGTTGTGACAGGGGAAATAAATTCCAGGGTTATTTTATTTATTCGGTAAGTTTTTTCTTGACTTTTTTATCTTATCAGTTATGTTTAAAATCTACAGTGCTTACAATTTTTATTATTCTGTCTTACATGTTTACTTTTATTTTTAAAGTTACTACACAGGTGCTTTCAATAGGATTTACCTTATATAATTTAAAATCTTATGTTCTTACACTTAACGTTTCTTAATCTATGCTTATAACTATTTCTTCTTACATATTTTCTTAGATACTAATAACAATAGTCACGTTTCTGCGTTCTACGCTATGCGTTTATACGTTCTACATGTCATTATTTCTATACTTTACGATTATTTCTACGATCCTATGTTCTTATATCTAGCTAGCTGACATTTTTATTAGTCATAGTCATAGCTTAAGTATACAGTTATAATTTAAGGTTGGCTTTTATTTGTTGTGCTGTAGGACTGGAACCTGTTTTAATTTTACAATTTGCTCACTTTTATCAATCTCATTTTACTTACTACTACACTTTTAGCAATAATATATATATAAATACATTTTATATATATTTATTGATGTTTCTTGTCCGGTTTGTATTGTTGTCGTGTTTTGTTGGTCATGTTGGGTACAATTCCAGTGTTTATACGTTTGGTGTTGTTGATGTGCTCATATATATTTACTATATAGTTCGCATATCTGTGTATATTTGTTTTTTGTTTTATGTCTATTTCAGTATTGTGTTTGTGTGTGTCATTTGTGTCTGTGTGTGTTATTGTGTGTGTTCCGTACCCTCCATAAAGTGAGTTAGGGGTAAGCAGTGTTCGCGCGGGCCAGGTAATCCCATTTCTGTCGGACTGGGCACTCAGCGCTAAACGCGTTATGGTCAGTTTTTTGCAACCTCGAGTGCGAGCAGTTACAGCACCGCGGTTCGATTCCTGCAATATAATCTGCGCAGTTCTCGCGCAGATGCGGTCCGCCGCAGTGGCTGCATCTGTCCGCACTTTCGGTACAAAATTTCCGGCCGTGACCGAACGCAAGGCACTTTGTGCATTGGATGAGCGGGGACTGGTCCTCCACCCTGATCCTTTGCAGGTCAAGATAAAGGGCTCCAGCCTCCGTCATTCTCTGCCATACTATAGGTCCAACCTGGACCACGACATGTGCTGTTTTCGGGTTCCTTGTCCGCTTTTTGAATTTAATTTCCATTTCTTTATCCTTTTCTTGTAGTCCCCTGAACACATTCTCATTTTGCGAGTGTAGCGCCATGATCATTTCGTCGTCGTTACTGTCTAAGAAGACGTCTTTTAGAACGACGAGTGGATTTTTATTTTTCATGCGCGCCACCATTAATCCCTCCCCCTTACTTTCAATCCTGTGCTTGACTTTCTCTAAGTCCACTTCCGTTTCGCACCCAAGGATGACCGTCTGATTCTTAGCCTTTCTGACTTTACTGATTCTTAGTCCAGTTGTCCTGGCATCGACCGCCTTCTTCACTCTCGCGAGCACCTCGTCGGCAGTCTCCTGACTGCCTTCGAAGGTGACCGCCATCGAGTGAAGTGCCGGCCGGTGCGGTTGTTTGAGTGCTGCAACGCTGGCGTATGATCTGGAGATGGGTGTTTGCCCACCCAGGACCACACCTCTACCCACTTCTTGGATTGAGTCTTTGGCTGCTGCGACATCACCGGCAACACCATCGAGCCTATCGCCGAGGGTGTTTTGAGTGTGGCCAATGAATCTGACGCTCTCGGCGGTTTGGTCAATAATCACTCTGGCCTCGTCGATTTTGTCGATGATTTTGTCGATGATGTCAGAGCCTTCGTCGTTGCGGAGAGCAGTTTGCTCTTCAAAAGCAGACGTCATCCTTGCCTCCAGATCGGTTAGCCGCATTTTTAGGACTGTCTCCACTTCACCCAGGCGTTCCAGAATGTGGTCTTTCCTTTCTGGTGAGGTTTCTTCTGCGGATGACCGTGGTTTTGCCGCTTCCAGACTTGTCATCCGCTTGCTGAGCTCGTAGAGGACACGCTGGCCCCTGTCTGACTGAACCTCCAGGAAGTTCTTGATGTCTCGCCTCATTTGAGGGTATTCGCGGACTTTTGAGGGAATTTCCTCAAAAGTTTTCATTAGTTCCTGGAGAAGTTTGTCGCTTGATACCACTGTGTAATTGTCCTGGTGCTTCTGGTACGCTTCCATGTTGTCTAAGGACCTTCTGCTCCGCTCAGGTCTGCGGATGAATGTTTTGGCGGCATCCTGCACTGCAGGTCGTGCGGCAGAAGGGCTGGGGGTGGAGGCTTTGGTGGCAGCGCTGGACGTCGTCGGTGTGCGATACATTGTGAAGTCTTTGTGTCTTGTGTTTTTGTTCGTGTTAGATGTGTATGTTGTGTATCTGCTTGTGTGTTTATGTAATGTATAGTGTTATGTGCGGTAGGCCCTGCGAGGGGAACGGGGAAACTTGTCAGTGTAAGTCGGTCTGACCCTGTATAGGGGGGTCAGGGTCAATGTGTAAACAAGAATCAAAAAATTTGTACTATGTATATGTAAATAATCAAAATAATATAAAATGTTATAAAGGTGGGTGCACTTAGTCTGCTATGTAGGTACAGTTTATACCTACTGTCTGTGTTCTATCAAAATGCCACCCACAATTTTGAAAAGAAAGAAAAAGAATATAAACAAAAAATTTTTGGGGGGGGGGGTCCAAAAAGAGGGGGGGTTCCCCTATATAGCTTCTGTAGACACCACTAAGGCCGACTTTGAAGTCAGATTTTACTTATCTCTCCTAGTTCCGGAGTTATCGGCTCTTGTTTTTATTTTATTGGAGGTGTGCGGGGGAGGGGGTCCAAACCTGGGGGAATGGGAGACGCTTATGCGGCTTTGACCGTGGTGTCTTCGACACCACAAAGGTCGAATTTGAGGTCAGAATTTGTCTATCTCCCCTGGTTTAAGAGATACGGCCCCGGGTCGCACAAAGCCTTACCTCCCTTTTTCAGCGCTGTCGGGTAAAACCTGTGTGGTGGAATTTCTCCGGATGCTGTCATGCGATTTTAATGCAAGCCGGCTCGTTTTAAAGGTCTTGTCAGGCCCTTTCTATTGCACTATCAGTAGTTGTAGATTTATATAATATATACTACCCCCTGGGGTTAAGTTAAATTATTTAAAGTTTAGGTCTCCTATATACCGTTCTTAGGGACTTTTCTGGCTATTTCAAAACGTGGGGGGTGGTTTTTCGCCACGCCCTACACGGTCCTGATAACAAAATTTTGAAATTTCAATAACCTAAAAAGTCGATTTTCGAATCGCGATCTCCACGTTAACTTTGTTATGCGGTTACATTCGCATGTCAACAAAAGTTACGAAGAGGATCGCGACTCGAAAATTGATCCAAAATTTACAATTTAAAAACTTATATGTATCCTATTCCCTAAACTATTCTATACCTATGTTTAAATCTGCGCGCCGTTGCTCCTTCACCCTCTTCTGGGGGTGATTCTCTGGTGCCACTTTCCTACCCGACCGCAAAGGGTCTTGTTTTTATATAAAAATGAATTAATTAAAATAATGTTTATAAGTAATTATCGGGGATATATTACCAAACAATTTAAGCACAATAAATATTTTAATTTAGTTATTAAGGGGGGTGAAATTTGATGAGATTTGATTTTATTATTTCTACACGAAGTTAGAATATAAATTTTGAGTAAACTACCAGGTCAAAAAATCTAAAAATTTGGGAATTTACTGTCTAGGTAGCTTGCTATTCCAGAATAAAATAAAAAAGGGGGGTCACTGATTTACTTTAGTTGGAAATTGGCACCAAAGAATCTGAAGAATTTGCCGACCTTTTAGGGGTTGTAGCTCCGTCCTGGGTGGTCCGATCTTCCTGAACGAGGTGTCAACGAATTCGTCTTGTCAAGACGCTTCCCACGGTGTGTCGCACGCCTATCCAGCTGTGCTGGAAGTTGAGGCCGGTTGCACGTGGTAATTGGAAAATCGGGGTTTCGTCAGCGATTTTTCACCGGAAAAATCCGGGAGGTTGTCCAGGGGATGGAACTCTTCGAGACGCTCAGTTTGACCCCAAAAAAGTGGAGGGTCGTCGATCCCACTTCCGTGGCGTTTGCCAAAACACCAAAAAAAATTTTAGTTTTTTGAAAATAACTTTTCCACACTTTCACAAATTTCGACGCGGTTTTCACTGCTGTGTTCTCCTCACTGAGACGCGTACGTGGATACCAAACACATATAGGTTTGCACGAAAAAAAAAAAACCTTTAAATACGATTTTACGTTTCGGAGCGTGTAAAAAGCGTGGCGCTCGCGGTCGTGGCTGCCAGCAGACTGGTTAGGTTAGGTTAGGTTAGGTTCTGGGCCTGGAGGTGGCCCTAAACAAGTCGGAGGCCATGATGTTTCATGGCCCCCGACGTGCGCCGGCGCCGGGATCACACATCGTGGTCAGCGGGGCCCGGATAGCTGTCGAGTCCACCATGAAGTATCTGGGATTGGTGCTCGACAGCCGATGGGATTTCGGGCCCCACTTTCGGCGGCTGGCGCCCAAGCTGATGGGCGCGGCGGGCGCGCTTTCAACGTTGCTTCCCAACTTGGGGGGCCCGAGCGCCGCCTGTAGGCGGTTGTACGTGGGAATCGTGCGGTCCATGGCCCTATATGGGGCCCCTGTGTGGGCGATGGACATGACGGCCAGCACTCTCGCCATTCTGCGCAAACCGCAGAGGGCGATGGCCGTCAGAGTCGTCCGCGGGTATCGCACGATTTCCTACGAGGCGGCTTGCGTCCTGGCCGGATCCCCGCCCTGGGACCTAGAGGCGAAAGTACTCGCGTCATTATATAGATGGCGCGAGGAAGAGCGGGCACGGGGCTCGATGCCGGTGCAGCGGCAGATCGCGCTGCGCCGAGAGGAGCTCCGTCAGGTCTTGGTGGCGGAATGGCGGCAAAGGCTTCTGCGCCCTACCGCCGGCCTCGCTACTGTCGAGGCGATCCGGCCAGTACTCGACGTCTGGCTCGGGAGAAGGCACGGCTCCCTGTCGTTTAGGGTGACGCAGGTGCTGTCGGGGCACGGCTGCTTCGGCAAGTACCTGTGCCGCATAGACAGGGAGCCGGACGCTCGGTGCCACCACTGCGTCCATTGCGGGGAGGATACGGCGCAACACACGCTCGCCGAGTGTGTAGCTTGGGAGGAGCAGCGCCGTGTCCTCACAAATGAAGTAGGAGACGATCTGTCGCTGCCGGCCGTAGTGCGGAGGATGGTCGGTAGCGCAGAGTCGTGGGACGCGGTGGTGTCCTTCTGCGAGGACGTGATGTCGCAGAAGGAAACTGCGGAACGGGAGAGGGAGATCTCGACTCCCTTCCCCGGCCGCAGGAGGCGCACCGGGCGCAGGAGAAGGGCGGACAACGCCCTTTTCCGGCCCCCATGAATGGGTCCAGGGGCGAGGGACTTGGGGAAGTCCCCGCCCCCTATTCGACGGACCCGAGTCGCAGGCGCGCGCGGGTGTCGGCGCGCGCCTCCGAGGCGATGCACGGGGTAGTTCAACACCTCACTACCCCGTGCAGGAGACGAGGCCGGGACGGACCCGGCCAACACTAGTGTGGGGCTGCGGAAGAATTTGGATTCCCGCGGCCCCGCGCGCACGTGCGAGGAGACACCGTGTGGTTTTTAGTCGGTAGGTCACCCACTCTGGGTGGAGTCCGACACGCCCCGTCGCCTCCCCGGGCGGCGGATGTCCATGAGGATTTTCCACACGAAACCAAAAAAAAAAAAAAAAGGTTAGGTTAGGTTAGGTTGGGGTGGGTCTGCGCTCCGATGGCGCCGGGAACGGTCGAACTTTAACTCGCGCGTGTTTGAAAAATTCGTGAAAGTGGCTATTTTTGTCGGATTGTCATGGTTTTGGTGTCAAAAGTTGCGTAACTGTGCCGCGGAAGTGACAGTGCTGTGTTGGTGACTCGCAGGTGTTCGCCTGAAGTAGGATCACGGAATACCTACTTCGGGCAACGCCCTAAAACAGTTTTTCGACCGGCGCTCGAAATCTGAAGCGGTAACATGTGCTTTATTGTATATCATTAGAATCGTCTAATCGCCCCCCACCTTCTGTATAAGTGTGCCTTCCATCGCCATGTAAACGGCTGAGATATGCCCACTTTTCTGAAATGATGTAACCGGCTATCTCGTTTTTGGAGATAGTTACGTAAATTCTGACAACGGATTTGGATTCGTCTCATGGTCCTTTACCATAAACCAGTTCATCCGCTTCAGGTTTCGAGGGTCTTGGACCCCAAAACCACCATAAACTTTTCATACTGAACATTCTTGGACTTTACAGCCACTTTTGGGGACCTTGCTATCGGGTAAGGTCCTATTTTGACTTTTGTGTTCTAGAGACAATCTAACAGACTATTTAAGGCTCTTTAGTTTATAATTTTCCGTGTTATAGTTCCTAAGATATTCAACTTTTTGTAACACAGTACATTTTTGACGTTTGCGCCAGACTCCGTCACCTTTGGCCATCGATACGTGCTCCCACAGGCACGACGCACTAATTTCTATTTATCACCTTTATAGACTATACCTTGAGCTATAAATACAGACTTTCACCACAATTGTATCTATCAGGGTTACGGAGTTAGGCGCTTCGTTCTTGAGCGCGAATTTGTGCCTGGCCGTTATTACTTGCCCACTTCTCTTTTGTTTAGAGACGGGTGGTATTTGTATTTTTGTATGTGGCGGGGGCCTGCCGCTCGGTGGGCTTTTCGGCGGCGTGCGCTCTGGCCGGCGCCCCTCCTTGGGAGTTGGAGGCGTGGGTGCTGGCCGGAGTGTGCGAGTGGACGGTGCGCCGGAGGGCGCTCGGGGAGTGCCCCGTCCCCCAAGGGCGGGGGGCGGTGCGGCGCTGGCTCGAGCGGTCCCACGGTTTCCTCTCGTTCCGTCTGGTGCAGGTGTTGTCCGGCCACGGCTGTTTCGGAAGGCACCTGCACCGGATCGGGAGGGAGGAGGCGCCGGCGTGCCACGAATGCGGGGCGCCGGAGGACACGGCGCAGCACACCCTTGAGGTGTGCCCGGCCTGGTCGGGGCTGCGCCGTGGCCTTACCGCGGTGGTTAGCCGGGACCTCTCGCTTCCCGGCGTGATCGCGCCGGGAAGCGGGAGGACCTTGCTATCGGGTAAGGTCCTATTTTGACTTTTGTGTTCTAGAGACAATCTAACGGACTATTTAAGGCTCTTTAGTTTATAATTTTCCGTGTTATAGTTCCTAAGATATTCAACTTTTTGTAACATAGTACATTTTTGACGTTTGCGCCGGACTCCGTCACCTTTGGCCATCGATACGTGCTCCCACAGGCACGACGCACTAATTTCTATTTATCACCTTTATAGACTATACCTTGAGCTATAAATACAGACTTTCACCACAATTGTATCTATCAGGGTTACGGAGTTAGGCGCTTCGTTCTTGAGCGCGAATTTGTGCCTGGCCGTTATTACTTGCCCAGTTCTCTTTTGTTTAGAGACGGGTGGTATTTGTATTTGTATGTGGCGGGGGCCTGCCGCTCGGTGGGCTTTTTGGCGGCGTGCGCTCTGGCCGGCGCCCCTCCTTGGGAGTTGGAGGCGTGGGTGCTGGCCGGAGTGTGCGAGTGGACGGTGCGCCGGAGGGCGCTCGGGGAGTGCCCCGTCCCCCAGGGGCGGGGGGCGGTGCGGCGCTGGCTCGAGCGGTCCCACGGTTTCCTCTCGTTCCGTCTGGTGCAGGTGTTGTCCGGCCACGGCTGTTTCGGAAGGCACCTGCACCGGATCGGGAGGGAGGAAGCGCCGGCGTGCCACGAATGCGGGGCGCCGGGGGACGCGGCGCGGCGCACCCTTGAGGTGTGCCCGGCCTGGTCGGGGCTGCGCCGTGGCCTTACCGCGGTGGTTGGTTTTCTTCTCTTTTGTTTAGAGACGGGTGGTATTTGTATTTGTATGTGGCGGGGGCCTGCCGCTCGGTGGGCTTTTCGGCGGCGTGCGCTCTGGCCGGCGCCCCTCCTTGGGAGTTGGAGGCGTGGGTGCTGGCCGGAGTGTGCGAGTGGACGGTGCGCCGGAGGGCGCTCGGGGAGTGCCCCGTCCCCCAGGGGCGGGGGGCGGTGCGGCGCTGGCTCGAGCGGTCCCACGGTTTCCTCTCGTTCCGTCTGGTGCAGGTGTTGTCCGGCCACGGCTGTTTCGGAAGGCACCTGCACCGGATCGGGAGGGAGGAAACGCTGGCGTGCCACGAATGCGGGGCGCCGGAGGACGCGGCGCAGCACACCCTTGAGGTGTGCCCGGCCTGGTCGGGGCTGCGCCGTGGCCTTACCGCGGTGGTTAGCCGGGACCTCTCGCTTCCCGGCGTGATCAGCGCCATGCTGGGGAGCGAGGAGGCCTGGGCAGCGGTTGCCTCCTTTTGCGAGGATGTAATCTCGCAAAAGGAGGAGGCGGAGCGCGCGCGGGAGGACGACCCTCTCGCTGCGCCGCTCCGCAGACGAAGAAGGGGTCGGAGAGGGCGCGTAGGTCCTCTCCCTCCTCTTGGTGGTGATGGGCGGGCGACAGGCGCGGGGGAGCCTTCGCCCGCATTGCAGCCGTCACCATCCTCGTCGGTCACTCCCGGGCCCCTTGCCCCTCCCCACGGGGAGGGCGTGAGGGGCCCGCTATGCGGGGTAATCGTCGGCGGGGACTGGAAGTAAAGGCTGTGCCGGTTTCCCAGTCCCCGCCACTCGGACGAAGCGGGAGTGCCGCTGGGTTGTTTTAGTGGGTATACCGGGTCAGACCGGGGAGTCCCACATAACCCCCCCATCCCCCGATGGGAGGGCATGCGTAACGCATTTTTTCCCAGCGCAAACAAAAAAAAAAAAAAAAAAAAAAAAGGTTAGGTTGGGGTCAGGCCTGCTGCTGCCGCTGGCTGCACCGTCGTTCCTGCGGCGGCTGCGGAGGGGGGTGCGATGTCCGAGTGATGGATAGGGTCGAACATCGCATCCTTCAGGCGAACACCAACCACTGCAGGGCAGCCCAGGATCTGCTGATGCAGACCATGGCTGAGTGGTTGGTGGACTTGGCGGTGGTCGCCGAGCCTTACTCGGTCCCTGGCCGTTGGCTGGGCGACCGGGACGGACTGGTGGCGTTGGTGTCGCGGCCTTCCACGGACTCCCCTCCCCTCTCGCTCTTAGAGAGGGGACCGGGATACGTGGCCGCCGCGTGGGGAGACATGGCCCTGGTGGGGGTCTATTTCTCCCCAAACCGCTCTCTCTCGGACTTTGAGGATTTCCTAGAGATCCTCACCGCAGTCATAGGGAGGGCGGCACCACGCCAGGTCGTGGTGTTGGGCGACCTGAACGCCAAGTCGGCGGCCTGGGGCAATCCGGCCGCCGGTTGCAACGTCCGGGGGCGCGCCGTCCAGTATTGGGCGGCCTCGTGCGGTGTGTCCCTCCTAAACAGGGGAGCGGTCCAAACGTGCGTGCGGCGACAGGGTGGGTCGGTGGTTGACGTCTCGTTTGCCACCCCCGCGCTGGCCGCCCGCGTCGTCAACTGGCGGGTAGAGATGGTGGAGACCTTGTCGGACCACCGTTATGTGCGGTTCGACATCTCCACCCAGCGGCGGGGAGGGGGGATGGCCCGCGCTGGGCAATCTCCCTTCCCGCGGTGGGCACTCACCCGCCTGGACCGGGAGGCAGCCAAGGAGGCAGCCTTTCTGCAGGACTGGCTGTCGCCCCCCCCTGTCGAGGAGGTCCCGGACGTGGACGCCGCAGCGGTCCGGCTCAGGGGGTCCCTGACCGAGGTGTGCAATTCCAGCATGCCTCGGTCTCGCCGTCCGCCCCCCCATCGTGCCGTCTACTGGTGGACGGAGGAGCTGGAGGAGCTCAGGGCCACCTGCGTGGCGGCCAGAAGGGCCTACGCGCGGAGCCGAAGGCGCAGCGCCCTAAACCGAGACCGGGCAGAGGAGGACCGCCTATACGCCTCTTACCGAGAGGCGACGACGGTCCTCAAGTCTGCAAT